>CM042992.1:2500-10002500 GCA_023678885.1 Pogostemon cablin | reverse complement strand
TTAATATTTATTATTTCACCAAATTTATTTTTTAAATTAAATATTATTCATATAATTTATAAAGTGATAATATTTTTAAAAAGTAGTAACAATTTTTTTAATATAAGAAAATATCAAATAAAAGTGATAACTTCTCATTTGAATTATCTTATGTATAATTCATAATGTTAAATACTTATGTGAGTCCGTTTTACGAATGACTTCCGTGAAAAGGATAAGAAGTGATAACCTTTATAAGGAAATGTGATCTCTAATTGATGAAAAGTAATAACGGTGATGTAAACTATTTCATTAACAGTTTATATTATAAATAAAAAGCGATAATATTTTTTTAAAAAAACTGATAACATATTTAATAAAAAGTGATAAATAATTATGAAAGTGAATTTCACAAACAATTTATAGAATTGATATAATGTGATAATATTTTTAATAAAAGTGATATTAATAAAAAGGAATAAAAGACCAATTAAACTATTTCATAAATAATTAATGAGACAGATAAAATATGATACTCCCTCCGTCCAGGATATTTTTACACATTTGTACGAGCACGTAGATTAAGACGTTTTATTTTTTTAATATATAATGTAAGAGAAAGTAGGGATAAATTAGTAATTTAAAAAGAAAAAGTGAATAAAGTTATTGGGAATGATGAATAAAGTGTAAAAAAGTAATTAAAGTTGTTGGGATTGTAAAAAGTTGGTAAAAAAATATTATGTATTTTTGCCAAAAATGAAATGAGTAAAAATACGTGGGACACCCCAAAATGGAAAGTGGGTAAAAATATGTGGGACGAAGGGAGTAACATTTTTAATAGACAGTGATATTTGATCAATGAAAAGTGGTAATCATGTAATTGCATTACTTTATTAATTATTCGTGTGATAAATAAAAAGTTATAACAATTAAAAAATTGATAGTTGATTAATAAAAAGTAACAATTAATTAAATAAATTTATTTATGATTAATTTGTTGAATGAATAAAAAGTGATAATATTTATAACAAAAAATACTTGGTAATGAATTTTTAAAAAAATAAAAAATAAAAAAATATATTTTAATAATTAATAAAATTATTTACTAGATAAATTACGATAAAAATAAATAAATAATTATTTACACGTAACAACAAAATGGGCGGTCGCCGGCCCGCCTATTAGTTTGAAATTTTATTCTTAATCATAATTATTTAACGTAACCAAATAGGTCCTTACTTTTATTTAAAATATATTATTGTCTTTACTTCTATTTAAAATAAATTATAAATCCTTACTTTTATTTAATCGTCCTTACTTCTATTTAAAATATATTATAAATCCTTACTTTTAAAATATATTAATTTTTAAGACGTGCGATGCTTATCACATTCACGTCATACTTTATAACGTGATTTAATTTTGATTTTCTCTTCTTTTTTTTTTCTTTCTTTTTTTTTATTCTTAATTTTCAACATGATCTTTTACACTATTAAAATAAAATACATTTTTTTAAAACATAATTTTAAAATATGGGGTTTCAATCTATGTGAAATTGGCATTTATAAGAAATTAAAAATGTTTGATTTGGTATTTATGTATGAGATTAAAACTATGAAGTAGTGTGATTTGATGTTTTTAAGAAGGTCTTGTTATCTGTAAGGACACGTTATTTTTTTGTTTTTCCAAATATATATTTTAACTTATTGAGTTTGATTTTCTCTTCTTCTTTTTTCTTTTTATTTTTTTTAATCTTAATTTTCAACCTGATCTTTTAAACCATTAAAATAAAATACATTTTTTTAAAACATAATATTAAAATGTGGAGTTTCAATCTATGTGAAATTGGCATTTATAAGAAATAAAAAATGTTTGATTTGGCATTTATAATTAGGATTAAAACTGTGAAGTAGTGTGATTTCATGTTTTTGAAGAAGGTTATGTTATCTGTGAGGACACGTTATTTTTTTGTTTTTCCAAATATATATTTTAACTTATTGAGTTTATTTGTTTTCCCTAATATATACTTCGTAATTTACGTGCAAAAAATAAATGATTGTCTTATAAGTGGCGGGAGAGAGTATAATTTATTAAAGTACGATGTAGCCTTTCAAGTGGCGGGAGGGAGTATAATTTATTAAAGTACGATGTATTTATGATTGTCTTTCAAGTAGCGGGAGGGAGTATAATTTATTAAAGTACGATGTTTTTTTTATCGGACAAAGTTAGTTGTTAGTATAATTAGTAGTTTGTTCTCCAAGTCTCCATATAACTCCTCTCCTATCCGTTCTCAAAGGGAATCGAACTCGGGTCACTCACTTTTGTGATGAGCACAGTGGCTAGGTGGGCTACTTCACCTGGTTAAAATACGATGTATTATTCATTAAAATACTTTTACAGTTATTTTGGGGTGCACCCGGTGCACCTGAGGGTTAATAGTATAAATGTTAGGGTGTAGTGGGTAGTTATTATATTTATTTTTAATTATTTTATTTTATTTAGTAGTTAGGATTGAATAAAAATTTGATCTAACAATTTAGATTATCCAGATGCACCGGATGCACTACAGTATGACTTGTAATTTTATGGTAGTTAAAATATGATTTTAAGATTGTTAAAGTATAATTCACTAAAATACATATGATGTGATGTGTGATTTATAACAATTTGATTTAATAACCACCGTATAATCATTCATTAGTCAACATATTTTAAAGGGAGGACTTATACTTCTAACTATCTTTAACTCATATTTTACCTATTAAAAACCGTACTTTAATAATGAGTGTATCCGTCTCATGAAAGAGTATTTTCCATCTCTGAAAGTGATAGTCCGAATGAAAAATAAATTTTATATCATTCTTCTTAAGATTGATCTATTACTCTCCTCTTATTTTGTGACTTATAACTTTACCTTCATGAAATGAGTATATACCCATCTTACATTTCTTGATGTATTATTAGATCGATGGAATGTTAAACATATAAGTGTTGGTAACATTGATAAAAATGGTGGCCAAAATAACAATAGATTTCAAGCCAAATATCAAGATAAGTAAGAAAATGAAAACATCAATTCTAAAACTAATGAACTCGGGCATGGCCCAAATTACAATGAATATAAAACACGTGATCACTTTCTCGCTTCTCCTTGCTTACTCCTTTAATAAACTACTATCTTAAAACCATCTTTTAGGTCACACAAAAATTATCATTAGATGAAGCAATCAAAATGAACAAATGTGTCACGTTTTATAAATAAAAAATATGATACATGTGTGAATAATCGAATAGGGGAGCATGTACCTAAGCTTTTCTTTTAGTCGAGAGCTTAGCTTATTCTCCGACAACTCCAATAGCTGGGAGTATCTCTTTCATTGTATCTGCTACTTCTCGACTTTCCCTTATTAATAGATCAGAGGGTGTTGCTATGACCAGTTTCAAGAGTAGTGGTTGTAGGTTTGGATGATTCAGGGTAGTCCATTTTTAGAAATCTAAAATCTTAACCATCTAATTTCTAATCATTTCAAGCTTTGAACCTGTTGCCCCCGTTCTTCTCTCACTTGGTCCATTCTTCCAACTCTATCTTGTTGTATCTCCCATCTGTCTATATTTTCAAAGATCTAATTTATGCCTGATACACTTGATCTTTCACCTTATTATCATTAAGAGCATGAATAAATAAATAACATAGAAAAAAGTAAATACTTTTGGAAAAGATTCAGTTCCCCATGCAATAACTGAAATTGCATTAAATATTATTCTTAAATATTATGTCAATAATAATTCAGGAATATTAGAGAGAATGTCCATCCAAATGCAGAATATGTAGTATATATTTTTACCTGAGCATTTCTTGCTTTAAGAATATGAGTAACACCAGCTTTCTTAGCACAATAAGAACCTTCTAAAAACAGACAATGGCTCATGAGACTCATAAAGATAGCAACATTGTATAACGTCAAGAAGAGAGTTACCTTATTATGCTACCATCCTGAGAAGGAGTAGCAATTACAATAGTTTTGCAACCAGTAATCTGGGCAGGCTGATTCAGCGAAACTCATATTAGTGAAGGTAAGTAGCAGTTTTCCAAAAAACAAAGGATATAAATTAGAAAGTCAATGCTACCACCTGGAACATAAATATGCTTCACCATCTTTTCCATTAATTCATTAACATACTTGGATTTCCTCGCTCTAGCTCTCTGAGCAGATAGCCTGTAGGAAATGATCCTAAATGAAATCAAGAACAATTAGTTGGAACTATATATAACTTATAAATCTCATGTTAATTTATATATATATATATATATATATATATTATCACCTTTGGATATTCTTTCTTTCATACCAAAGATAACAATCTTCATAGAACAATAAATTCGAGTTGTATTCCATAAAATTTATAAGACTCAAAAAGAAAATTGAATAGAAGAGAGAAAGAAAAGTAATATCGTTAACCGCTGGAGCATTGTCATGGCAACTGCAAACTCCTCTAAAACCCACGTCCGTCGCTGATGACATAACATCTCCGTAATCGAGTACACTTCTGAAGCCACATTCGCCGCTGATGACATAACATCTCCACACACACACACATATATATATATAAAAGATGTTTCAGGTCTGAGAAATGGCACAAATGCTTGAGGAATACAAGATCATTTATGTATGTGTGTGGAGTAATAAATACTCCCCCTTATTATTACGTTTGAGAATACAAATAAGCATTTCAGTATGTGTGTGGAGTAATAAGTATACCTAAATGTTTGAGGAATATAAATAAGCATTTTTATATGTGTGTGGAGTAATAAACATACCTTTTTATTTGTAATTAAGGTTACATATGTCAAAAGAAAAATTTAGTAGGGATACGATGGGGAAAATGTTTCTCAAGATGTTTGCCACTTTTAATATATTATGATTATGATTAATATTATCGTCGTTACTTCTATTTAAAATATAGGAAAATCCCACAACTTACCTATATGAGATGTGCAATATCAAAATTGCCTTATCAGTTATATTACATCTAATTTGCCCGCAAAATATATGTGTCATGAATACCCTAAGGGGTAGCCCACCCTTTAGCATTGGGAATAAAATGAAAAGTACAGTTAGAGGACACAAGTCATGTGTCAGAATTTGACTGTTCTTTTGTGACATTACTTACTAATAAAATAAATCTTTAAAATGATATCACCTGATAAATAAAATCTAAGTGGACGCAAATTAATAAAATAAAAAAATTTAAACAGACGCAACTATTTAAAATTCATCTGATATCATTTTCAAAATCATAAAATTGTTTTCAAATTCCATTGTTAATAACATTATAAGCGGACACAATTGGATTTATTTAAATTAACACATGTACACATGCACTAATATTAATTTAACACATGCATTACTTTTAAATTTTCAATCAACACATGACAAATGGGTTGAGCTACCATTGGACAAGAGCTCATTTAATGGACGAAATTTTAGGTTTTAAGGCACTGTACACAATCATTTCATTTATGAAAATCTTTGTCACATTAAACTCTCACATGTCCCTACCAACCAAATAACTACACCACCAATAAACAACAAAACTGGACACAGTAGATTCAAACTTCATTGCTCTTGAAAATCCTTCAAAAAATTATTTGAGCATTGATGAGTGTGTAAATTCACGTGTTTTGAGCTCTGATTCGTGTGATAATGATGTATGATTTGATCTTAAGTTAACATAAATCGAGTGGTATAGTAGAAAGTCATGAATCATGTGTGTTTAAGTCCGCTTGAGTGGATTTTCAAAGGAAAATGGGATAGAAGTTATCGGAACCGAAAAGGGCATTGAAGACATCCAGTTCGACTAGCAGAGGAGTGGTTCGACTAGCAGGGAGGTGGTTGACTAACACCCATGGTTGAACCAAGCGCCGGAAGTCGATAGAAGTGTGGTTCGATCATGACACTGTAGTTGATGCGCGTTTTCTTTGCACGCAAAATTAATCCCCAAGTATTAAGGATATCAGTTGCAGCTTAAGCAAGTGACCAAGTGAATTATCAAACTCAAAGGACGGTATATTTCAATTTAATTATTTACAAAATTAATTAAGATGAATTATGGCAATATAGTTTGAGGTTTCAATTATTAACTACTAAACAATTAATTTAAAATAACAAATAAAATAAAGTCACGTAGAAGAATACGAAAGTGGATCAAGTAGGAGAATATGTAGCTCTAGGGTAATCCAGTTTCACTCATTACTTGACCTTTCGTGTGTTGATGTCCGACTTTGCCTTGTGGAATATGGACGCATCACTAAGCCATGTAAATCTACTCTATAGACACAAATAAATATGTGTGTAACACGTGAGGATAACCTTGGAGCAAGAGATATAATTCCACCCCCCCTTTCTAGGTACTATCAGTATCAATTATTTCCCTAGCCAATTGGTACTCTAACTCGATATGATCTCCCTTTATAGGTAGTATAAAATTATTCTTTTTATCCTACTAAATAACCCGAATTCAATTCATTTAATAAGTATTCATATATGATAGTTCTAATGAAGTTTTGGAATCCCCTTACATAAAATCATAACATGGAATCATGTTCAGCGGTGAACGCACTAAATCTACAACCATGATATATATTCAAACTCTATATAACAATTGAAGATGCACAAAACGACCGTAAATATGGATTAAGAAAGCACAATCATATATAAACTAAATTCATAAGTAGTGTTGTATGGAGTTTACACACGAAAGTTCAATTAATTCGTAAAAACCTTCACAATCCTAGTTCTACCAAAAAGGCTCTAGCCCATGATGTTACGAAGAACAATCATGAGTGTTGGATAGATCTTACCCGGATGTCTGGAAAATTACAAGATAAATTAGGAAACGAAATAAACCCTAGATGTGGCGTCGTCGCGTCATTCTCCGTCTTGAATTCTCCTCTTGGTTCTCCTCTTGATTCCACGAATGAATGTTCAAAGTGATGGATGGATGGAGGAAAAGATGTGGATGATGGTTGGGTGGTGATCCCCCTTGTGGGGTGTAGTATTGTTGTGTTACTCTATCTTCTCTCTATTCTCTAATCTAATCTCTATCTTGGTATGATTTACATCCCCTTTTATACTTGTAAGCACTCCTTATGGACCTTGGATGGGATTTTTAAGACGAAAACACACAGAAACATGCACTAGGGGTGTAAAAATCAGATCTGCGCGTGTCCCAGGCATGTAGTTCGGGTTCAACCTAGGGCTTGATCGAACTCTAGTCGAATCGAAATCGATGATAATTCGCACTTCAGACATGTGGTTCGAACTTGGTTCGACCAACCATTTTGATGATAATTCGCACTTCAGACATGTGGTTCGACCTTGGTTCGACCAATAGGGTTGGTCGAACCATGTTGTCATGGTCGAATCACACTTGCATCGTCCACTGTTTCGCGTATAACTTCCACATCCGAGCTCTGATTTGAGTGATTCTTGTGCTCACGCGATTCTCTCTTCCTGGGCTTTCTATTCATATAAAGAACCTAAGAAAAATCTAAGATTTGAATCTGTAACAAGTCATGGAAAGTAGAACATCCGTTTTGTTCAGCACGGTCCGTGCGACGTCACCATTTTGCTCATAACTTCCTCGTTTGGAATCCGATTGAGGTGTTCTTTACGCCAAAAGGATCCTCTTTTCAGTGAATTTCAAATCATGTATCACACTACCAAATTTGTTCTTTATATGAACACAGAAAAATTACACAAGTCGAACGTGCGTTTTTTAGCATTCATCCACAAGTTGCACCTTTTTTCCAACTTTGCACTTTTGATCCTTTTTCCACCTAAAACACAATAAAACACCTCAAATGCACCTTCTTCTCACATATATTTAATATAAGTCACTAGTGCTAATATATAACAACAATTCTCATCATAAAGGTATTAGATTGGGCACTAAAGCACGCTTATTTTCACTCTCATCAATCCCCCAAACTTACCCGTTGCTCGTCCCGAGGCAACAAAATAAAAATAAAGAGAGAGAAAAAAAAATTAGCAGGGAAACAACGACTATGACAAATACTCAATTCATAATACAATTGTCCTCAACTTAGGTAATGCAACTCTCATTACATGTAATAATCAACTCATAGCATACAAGATAAGACAATCACCACCAATTCAAATGCTCCATTGACATGTTCTCACGGGAAGTATATATCACTCGCACTCAAGTGTAAAAGATGTACACTTATGGGTTAAGGTATTTACGCTCAAATTCAATTCAAGTGCATGTGTAACCATACGCTTGTCCATTGTCTCAACTCTCTTTTTACTTGTAGGTAGCAAATCATGGATTAAAAAGGTCTTTTATTTGGTTGTAATGTAGGCTCTTTGGAAAATGTAGGAAATATATAAATAAGTAACTCAAAACTCGGATCGATCAAGCGGCTGTGTCTCTCAATCTTTATTTTTTCTCATCACTTCAATTAAGCACAACACTCTCATCTAACTCTCCCATATTTATCCTTCAAGCATAACATATTTTTTCCAACTTTTTTTAGCTCTTCAACTCCATCATTCTCCTTTTCTTCACTTTTTTTTCTCTTTTTTTTTTTTCTTTTGAGGTACCAGTTTCGGGCACTACCTCTCACATCCTCCATAGGGTACTAGATTTAAGCACTACCCTAGGGTATTTGTTTCCATGGAGTACTAGATTTAAGCACTACTCCACGAATTTTCCTCTTGATCCTTAAGATTCTTCCTTCATAATCCCTTAAATCACCACTTTCTTCAATTAAGCTTTATTATCTATCAAAAGAATGGATATAAAAAGGCTCAAATGGGCTGACTAAGGATTTTATGAATTCAGGTAAAGTATATGAGAAAAGATGGGCTATTCAAAGATGGCCTAATATCATCTCTATAATCCACTAGACTAATCTTGAATATTCAAGGAGACTCAAAGCAATATCTAAAATACACGCACAAGAACGATACTAACCAGAAAAGAAATTATGTGATTATGTATATGATCAACGAGGCTCAAAATCTCACATGAGTATTAACAAGTAATAGAGCACTTTTCATGGTAAGCAATATCCCACAAGTACACATAGAACTTCATACCACAATATAACTCAAGTAAACTTCCTTCATCAATTTCAAAAGCATATGAATTTTAGGTACAATTTAAAAATATAAGCTCACATAGATCACCAAAACCAAACTCAATCCTTCCACTCCTACTAATTGAAAGCACATAAAAATTAGAATAAGGAAATGAGGGGACCAGATTTTCATCCTTCAACGTTCACGAGCTCCTCGAGTTGTTCAACTCGGTCATGTCAAGCCTCAACGTAGAACTCATCTTGCCACTCTTTTACCTTTTCTATTATCAAAACTCAAACACACCCATCATCACAGGATTCATCAATAATAAAATAAGAGAACTATAAGAAAGAATCAATTGACTATCTAATCGACTCCACACTAGAAACACCACTGAACACTAGGCAAATTGTAAAAAATCGACACATCAAAACCAATTAAAGTTTCAACATACCGCAAAAAATCAACTCCCCTAGCAATTACAAAGAAAAGATTATACTCTTGGTGCTGCAATGAGGTAAGTACATCAAACCCGCCAAACTTAGTAGAAACGTAAGCTGAAACTAAGTTTGCAAAGAGACGTAATTGCCGATTAGTAAGCACCTTAAATATAAAAATTTCTTACTCACACAAAATAAATAAAGCAATAAAATGGAAGGGCAAGCCCCCAACAGACACTCATGTTTAACGTCGAGAGTCACGACAGTTTACTGCTTTTTTGAACTACTTGATCGGAGGGCAGCATTCTCGCATCCTCACCTTCAAATACTTTATTTCTCTCTTCTTGTCTACACTCAGCACCTCACATTTCTTGGTATTAAGTACATGATCCTTGGAACTTCCTTCCTCCCATGGCTGTTTAGACACCTCCTTGTCAATCTTCCACTTAAATTCAAAGTCATCTGTCTTAGAAAAATTAAGATTAAACAATTTAGAAACCACATCTACGCTCTTCCAAGATTGAGTCTCCATGGGCATCTTAATTGCTTTATCAAGAGAGAAAACCATATCTTCATTATCTATCTGCAATCTAAGCTTCTCGGCTCTCAACCTCTTCGTTCTTTCCCACTTCCTTTCAACTATAAGCTCAGTATTCTGCTCTTTGGATGGTACTGGAGTACTCTAAACATCAGGTATAGCATTCTGCATGAAAAATGATACTGGATAATGCGGTTCAATATCAGTTCGACCTCTGGTGCTGGTCGAACCAGGTGTGTAATGGTCAAACCCCGCTTCTGAAAGTGTATTCTTCGCCTTACAGGCTGGTTCGACTAAAATTCGACCAACAGGATTGATCGAATTATGTTGATCGTGGTTGAATCGTCTTTCTGGAAAAACAGGATGCTCGGGATAGGGTAGCTCAACTGGTGTTCGACCAGCCGATTTGATCGAACCATCTTGATCCTGGTCGAATCGCTCAGCTGGGACCCGGATGTCGCCCAAGTGCCTTGTTCGACCTCCTTTATTTGGTTCGACCTGATGTGCTGGTCGAATTGAGGTCAAATCAGGCTCCTAATGTTTTTAATACGATTCTGGCATCATCGGTTCCCCATACTGTGTTCCAAGCCTTAACGTGATGGCATGACACTGCTTTGGATTCAGTATGCCTTGAGACGGGAACTTTTCTTTCTCCAATATTTGTGTCAATTGATTCACATTCCAGGCCATCTGCCCCATCAACAACGTCAAGTCCTTCAACTGCTTATATAAATATGCATGATTAGCATTCATGGTATCCTCAAGACGATCAACTCTTGCATCATTCTTAGCCATGTATCGATTGAAGGTATCTTCAACACTTTTCACTTCTTGTTGTTAGATACTAGACCCCCTTTGTGTAAACTCTGTAATCTACCTCTTCTGGGATTCTAGTAGCTTATTGATGTTAGCTAAACTAGAGACGATCTCATCATCCCTATTCGGCTTTAACACTTGATGTTCAACCTGCGCTACCTCGGCAAGTGTTGTCTTAGATAACAACGCTCCTCTTGATGATGCATCAATGAAAATACGCGACTCACAATCCAATCCATAGTAGAAGATGCTTATGTACTAAGCCCTAGACATTCCATGTTGTGGACACCTACTGAGCATGTCTTTAAACCTATCCCACGCCTCATGAAATTTTTCACCCTCATTCATAACAAATTGGGCGATCTCTTGCTTCATTCTTAAGATTCTTGAGAATGACATGTATCTCTACATGAACTTCTGCTGCAGTTGGTCCCATGTGGTGCAATCTATGGCATCAAGAGTCTCATACCAAGCTTTTGCCTTATCAATCAAAGAGAACTTGAATTGGGCGATCTACTTAGTATTATCATTAGCTCCGGCACTTTTCTGAGTGTTTGCATAACCAATGAATAGATCTTCAAAACAACCTCCAGAAAATGGATTCTTTTCCACCATGTTAATAAGAGCAGGTTGTATCTCAAAATAATCATCTTCCCACTTGCTCCTATTAACCCCATATTGCCAATCCCATAGTTCGTGAAAATTTCATGTATGACAACATTATCTGGATTCTGCCTTGTTCCGACCATTTTTAGCTCAATGTGTTATTCTTCCTTTCCTTCATATCATTTTCCTAGTGAACAAGTACCTCAGAAAAATTTAAGGTTAGATAGAAATAAATAATCACAAAAAAAGTCTTAATCAACATAGAAATAATAAACTAATAATAACAGTCATCCCCGGCAATGGCGCCAAGGACTTGATCTGCGTTTTCTTTGCACTCAAAATTAATCCGCAAGTATTAAGGATATCAGTTGCAGCTTAAGCAAGCGACCAAGTGAATTATCGAACCCAAAGGACGACGTATTATCAATTTAATTATTTACTAAATTAATTAAGACGAATTATGGCAATATAGTTAGAGGTTTCAATTATTAACTACTAAACAATTAATTTAAAATAACAAATAAAATAAAATCACGTAGAAGAGTATAAAAGCGGATCAAGTAGGAGAATAGGTAGCTCTAGGGTAATCCAGTTTCACTCATTAATTTCCCTTTCGTGCGTTGATGTCCGACTCTGCCTTGTGGAATATGAACGCATCACTAAGCCATGCAAATCTACTCTATAGACACAAGTAAATATGCGTGTAACACGTGTGAATAACCTTGGAGCAAGAGATATAATTCTACCATCTTTCTAGGTACTATCAGTATCAATTATTTCCCTGGCCAATTGGTACTCTAACCCGATATAATCTCCCTATATAAGTACTATAAAATTATCCTCTTTATCCTACTTAATAACCTGAGTTCAATTCAATTAATAAGTATTCATATATGATAGTTCTAATGAAGCTTCAGAGTCCCCTCACTTAAAATCATAACATGGAATTCTGTTCAGCGGTGAACGCACTCAATCTACAACCAAGATATATATTCAAACTCTATATACTAATTGAAGATGCATAAAATGACCGTGAATATAGATTAAGAAAGGACAATCATATATAAAATAAATCCACAAGTAGTGTTGTACAGAGTTTACACACGAAAATTCAATTAATTCGTAAAAACCTTCACAACCCTAGTTCTACCAAAAAGGCTCTAGCTCATGATGTTACGAATAACAATTATGAGTGTTAAATAGATCTTACATGGATGTCTGAAAAATTACAAGATAAATTAGGAAATGAAATAGACCCTAGATTCAGCGTCATCGCGTCCTTTTCCATCTTGAATTATCCTCTTGGTTCTCCTCTTGATTCCACGAACGAATCTTCAAAGTGATGGATGGATAGAGGAAAAGATGTGGATGATGGTTGGGGTGATCCCCCCTTGTAGGGTGTACTATCATTGTGTTGCTCTCTCCTCTCAATTCTCTAATATAATCTCTATCTTGGTGTAATCTACATTCTCTTTTATACTTGTAAGCACTCTTTATGGACCTTGGATGGGATTTTTAAGATGAAAACACTCAAAAACATACACTAGGGGTGTAAAAATCGGATTCGGACGCGTCCCAAGTATGTAGTTCGACCTAGGGTTCGACCTAGGGCATGGTCGAACCCTGGTCGAATCAAAATCAGTGATAAATCGCACTTCAGGCATGTGGTTCGACCTTGGTTCGACCAACAGAGTTGGTCGAAACATGTTGTCATGGTCGAATCACACTTGCGCCGTCCCACTGTTTCACGTATAACTTCTACATCCGAGCTCCGATTTGAGTGATTTTTATTCTCACGCGATCCTCTCTTCCTGGAATTTCTATCCATATAAAGAACTTAAGAAAACTCTAAGATTTGAATCTTTAACAAGCCATAGAAAGTAGAACATCTGTTCTGTTCGGTACGGCTCGTGTGATGTCACCATTTTGCTCATAACTTCCTCGTTTTGGAATCCAATTGAGGTATTCTTTACTCCAAAATGATCCTCTTTTCAGCGACTTTCCAATCATGTATCACACTACCAATTTTTTTCTCTATACGAACACGAAAAAATTACACAAGTTGGACGTGCGTTTTTCAACATTCCTCCACCTTCTCTCCAACTTTTCACTTTTGATCCTTTTTCCACCTGAAACACTTTAAAGCACCTCAAACGCACCTTTTTCTTACATATATTTAATATAATTCACTTGTGCTAATATATAATAACAATTCTCATAATAAAGGTGTTAGATTGGACACTAAAACACGCATATTTTCACTCTCATCAGTAGTTCGACCAAGCATGGTGGTCGAACCATAGGCCTAAAGAGAAGCAATTACAGTTTGAGTATGGTGCTTCTGATTGAACTACTGTTTGAGTTGAACCAGCTACCTGCCAGTGTTGGTCGATTCGACCAGGAGTGTGTGGTTCGACCAAGACCCTTGGTTGAACCAATGCGCTGGACACGTCCGTATCCATATTTTTACACCTTTAGTCCATGTTTTCGCTCAAAAATCTCATCCAAGGTCCATAAGGAGAGTTCACAAGCATGAAAGGAAGACCATACGCAAGGGAAATGGATTTTACTGATGAGCGTTTTCTCAACACACAATATTAATCCCCAAGTGTGAAGGATGTTATTGTAGCTTTGATCAGCGACCAAGCGATTATCGAACCCAAAGGATAGATTATTATCAATTTAATTATATTCTAACTTATTTAAGACTAGTATGGCAATAAGTTTGTGATAATTAAAAGAACAATTAAAATAAATAAACAGTAGAGATTAAATGAAAGTGAATAAGTGAGAAGATGGTAGTCCTTCGGGCCATTCAGTTTTATTAATTAATTTTCCTTTCGTGTATCAATGTCTGACTCTGCCTTGTGGAGTATGGACGTATCACTAAACCATGCAAATCTACTCTATAGACACAAGTAAATAAGCGTATGACAAGTGTGAATAATCTTGGAGCAAGAGATATAATTCACCCGTCTTTGTAGGTACTATTAGTATCAATTATTTCCCATGCACTATCTACTCTAACCCTATATGATCTCCCTTTATAGGTACTACGACGTTATACTCTTTATCTTACTTATTAACCCGAATAATATTCAATTAATAAGTATTTATATAAGATAGTTCCAATGAAACTTTAGAGTCCCCTCACTTAGAATCATAACATAGAATCCGGCTCAGCAGTTTACGCACTCAATCAATAATCTAGATATTTATTTAGACTCTACATAATAGTTAATAATGCACAAAACAACTCTGAGTATGAATTAAAAATGCGTTGTCTTATATAAAATAAACCACAAGTATGTTTCACAGAGTATACACACGGAAGTTTAATTAACTCGTAAAACCTTCATAAACCCTAGAACTACCTAAGCAATTCTACCCCATGATTGATCGAAGAATAATCATGGTGGTTGGATAGATCTTACGCATAGTTTTAAAAATTACAAGATAAATTAAGAAGCGAAGTAAACCCTAAATGTGGGGGCCATCGCGTCTCTCTCCGTCTTGAATCTTCACTTGATTCTCACTTGATTCGACAGACGAATTGCTCTCCACAGCTCCGTAGGATAGAGTTAGGGCTTGGATGTGATATAGGATTAATGTGGAATCTAACTCCATTTTTCCTTGCATAGAGTCTTCCTTTTATACTTGTGAGCTTTCCTTATGGACCTAGGATGGGCTTTTTGAGTGAAAACACGCACTGAAGGTGTAAGAATATGGATCCAGACACTTTTAACTCAACAGTTCGACCAAAGCCCTTGGTCGAACCACTTTCTTCTAGTCGAATCACAGGTCGAACCGGCCTGTAAAATACTCGTAGGTTGCCGGTTTGACTCAAATGGTAGGTCTAATCAGAAGCGTGGTGGTTAAATTGTGACTGCTTTTCTTTAGGCTTTTAGTTTGACCACGGTTCGACCACTATGCTTGGTTCAACCACAGTGTCGTGGTCGAACCACACTTCTGCCATCTTCTCTCACCTGGTTCGACCTTTGGTGCTGGTCGAACCAACCCCATCCTGCTGGTCAAACCATGTGTCTACAACTCCCTTTCACCAGTTCCGATCACTTCTATCCCGTTTTCCTTTGAAAATCCGCTCAAATGGACTTAAACACACCCGATTCATAACTTTCCACTATACCACTTGATTTATCTTAACTTAAGATCGAATCATACACCATTATCACACGAATCAGAGCTCAAAACACATGAATACCCCCAAACTTACATATTGCTCGTCCCGAGGCAACGAAATCAAAACCACAAGAGTAAGTGTAACATTCACAAGTCCATCTAGTCAAGTATAATACATACCTACACATGCAATTCTATCAATTAAAAAGAAGTATCACTCGCATCATACATTTCATTCATCAAAAACATCACTCAATTATAATACAATTTGGAGTAGTCATCTTGCTCACAAGATAAGTGTTTACTCTCACTCTCAAGTGTAGAAAATATACACTTAAACAGGTTAGTATATACGTTCATATTCAATCATATTCACGCGTAACCATAAGCTTGGCAAAGGTCTCAAAAATCAACTTATAATCACTATGTTATTAGGATCACAAAGGTCTTGCTTTTGGATTGTAATGTTGGCTCTTTGTTAAAGGTAAGAAAATTTAGATAAAGTGACTAATTCACTAGTAGAGAATTACCTTGGAGTTTTGCTCTTCATCAAACAACTTCTTCCTCTTCATCTTTTTCTCATTCAACTTTTCCTTCTTCACTTAGCATCAACATCATCTTTTTTCAAAGTAAAAGGGTATCAATTTCGACACTACCCTTCTAAGCAGTCGGGGTACCAGTTTCAGGCACTACTCTTAAACAAGATTTAACCATATTTCTCTTTCAATTCATACCACTCAACCAACTTTTCTTCCTAAATTCACGCTAACATATATTCAGCTCAACTCTTTACTAATGAATAGGGTATTCAATAAGGCTCAAGTAAAGGATAAATAAGGCTCTTTAATCAAGACTTGCCAAAGAAAAAGCTTTTGAATGCTCAAAAGGGCATCCAATGATTCATTCAATGTAAGGGAAGGTAAAAATTTTAGCTAAGTGACTCAAATAAACAATAATGGCCTAAGATTATGTCCTAATAACTAATCAACTCACACAAGACTCCAAGTCAAGTTCTAGAATACGGTCATATGAACGATTCTCACATATTTTCACCATTCACAGGATTTCTGATCCATCTGAATTTCGAAAGCTAGGTATCAAAAACCCGCTAAATCCACCCCCCCCCCCCCCCACACACACAACAAAAAAATAATAATAAATCCCATAAGAAAACTTACAGAAATGAATGCATAAACTCTCTTAATTTCAATTAACCTTTCATGGTTATCCAAGCAAGAATCTCTAAGGTATTAGTTATATATCCTGGTAAAGGTAAATGAAATGCAATGATTACATTTTTTAGATAAGACCAATATTGATATGAGGGTGTTTTTGTCTAATTTAAAATTGAGTGTTTTTTTTTTCATTAATTTATTCATTTTTCTTCTTCTTCTATGAAACTTTGAGCTTTTTTTTGGCTAAATTTTCTTCATCACCTATATTGCTTCAATACTGTTATAATGTCATATCTAATGTACACCAGCATAATGTACTAGAGATAAATTAAGCATTATTCTACACTTTTCAATCATATTGGATCTTAAATGTAGTCAAACAAATATATATGACATCAATAGGATTTTGAAAATGAGAGTTATAGAACTTTCATGTTATGTAATGTTTTCACTTGCATGTTCTTTACTTTTCTTATGGTCGATATAATGATGGATTATTCTCTGAAACTCTTGGTCATAAGCAACAATGACATTTCTAATCTGGTTTAATTGACTCCATAATGAAATGTTGTGACCCCTTTAGATGTCTGTAGGTTCTTGCGTTTTTCAAACAAAACTCATCAGTTAAGATTCCTTTTTATATATGTCTTTTTTATCTTTTTAAATTTAATTATTTTAAAGACCTTTAATTAAATAACTCAACGATGATCTTCTTTCATAAAAGTGTACGCACATTTAAAACTAAGAAAATACTTGAAGATTTATAATTTCCTAACTGATTAGCATAGTTTGGACTGCAGATTGAAGACTCGACTTTGCTTTCAAACTTTTGAGCATGCAAAATTTGTAGATTTATTCAGTTAGAATTCCTTTTCATAGATTAGAAATTTCTTTGTGGCTTATGACCAATAATTTCAGATAATAATCCATCATTTTGGTTCTAACTTGTTTAAATTGTATTTCTTAAAAGTTGTTTTTCCTTGCATGACAAAGAGAGGAGGGAAGAGAAATATTTTTGAAAAGAAAGTTAATCCATGCTCAAATATTTATCTTATTTTTTTCAAACAAGTGTAGTTTTTGTGGTACTTAAAGGCCAGTGGATGAAATCATTTCTTTTGAGTAGTTGATTGCAATTACCAATGCCGCTAAATCATTTCTTCTTATTTTCTTGAAGCATTGTAGAGTCAAAGGACTTAAATTAGTATCTTGGTCGTGTTTTTGAAATATGTTTTTTTCCTTCAAGATGCCCGCCAAAGTATTGGCACGGAAGTTCCACTCTCTATCCACTTATTCCCAAACTTTGCTCCTCTTCTCCGACATCCCATGAATGTCTTTCTTTTCCTGAAGATGACTTTTTCGAACAGAAACGCAGAATCGTTGGCATCCCTGCCGATCAGGAGTTGACACTGTCACTCGATTATTCTCTGATTGCCTCGATGCTGGTAGGCACTTAGACGCACTCTCCCTCCTCAACCACGTCCCACCTTCTTGCTTCGTTTTGTCCTACTAGTACTAGAACAATCTCATCAAGCACTACATCTCGATTCATGATCCCAAAAGGCCCTCCTTTTGTTCGATGAAATGCAGCAGCTTGGATGGGCACATGATGGCTACACTTATCCTTACGTTTTTATGTTGTGTGTTGGTTGATAATTGTACAAATGATGGTGATTATGGAATTAAGCTTACAATGTTCAGGAACAGGTGTTTTAAGTGGAGAATTGAGCTGAAAATTGAGAAGTTGAGCACATAATGGAATGGGACTTTTTGTCACAAAAACTCGACCGAAGTTTGAAAACTCAATCGAGTTTTGCTGACAGAAAGTTTGGAAAGATTTTGGTTTCATGCATGGAAACTCGAGCAAAGCGGGAAAGCTTGGTCGAAGTTTGCTGACATAGACCACCGCGGGTTTGAAGTTTTGAGTGGAAAACTCAATCAATTCTAAGAAACTCGGTCGAAGTTTGCTGTCAGAAACATTTGCGAATTTCTAGATTTGAGTGCAAAAAACTCAACCAACGATCGAGTTTTTATGTAAACTTGCAGCTGTCCAAAATCAGGAATCTTCCCCAAAATTCTTAAATAGCCTCCTCCACTCAATTTAAATGCAGTTGTCATTTTCCAAAAGAAGACACACTTTTACACTTATTTTTCACACACATTCTCTCCGAATTCCATTTCCATTCTCTCCATGCATTTCGACTAAATCTTCACTATTCATTCACCAATCCATCATCTCAAGGAGGAGCACAAATGAAGAAGAGGATTTACAAGTGAAGAAATATTCTCCCCAAAAAATTGAGGGAAGCATTTTTCTTAGATCTTGTAATTCACTTTTGTTTTGACATGGATTCATGAATTACTTTTGTTAGTGATTTCATGGAATCTGTACTACGCTTTCTCATTTGTGAGACTACGCATCAAGAAGGATGTTGACGGCGTGTTCTTGGCTCGTTAATTCACGCTTAAAAGATATAAATATTTGAACTTGTGAGATGAACTCAACCAAAATGAATTTAATACCTAAATGGGGAATTTAGCCTATGTTTTAGTACCTTCTAAGGCAGATCGTAGAGTTATTAGCACCTATTGGGAGGGGGTTGGCTTTGAAGAACAATCCAATGAGCCACTTTGAGACTCTTGAAAGGTCTACATCATATTCGTCTCGTGAGGGAGCTTAGGTTGATTGATATAGTGATTGCCTCTATTCCCTAGTCCATGTTAATTACCATTGCATTGAATTTGTGTAAGAGAACTCTAGTGTAGTGATGTTAGTCTTACTATTCCTTTGATTGGCATTTGATCATATCACCTTCATCTTTGTGTTGAGATGATTGTTTACTTGTTGCTCTATTTATTATCTTTACTTAGTTAAATTATAGTACTTATCAATCCAAACAATATATTCAATCGCCTTTATAAAGCATGATTAGGTGAGTTCGGCTACGCTTAGTGTTTAAGCCTCACGTGGATCGATATTTAGCTTGGTCACGTAAAGTTACTATGATAAAATTCACTTGCTCTTTTCACATACGCAAAATATTGCAATCATTCATCACCGGCTGGAATGGTTGTGAGTAATTTAATCTATATAAAAAATATATATCTAATGTCTCCTCTCCAAAATTGTTATCACCTTTTTATTTTTAATTTCCGTTCGTTCCAAAAATATTTATACAATACTTTATCTTTTATTATTATTAAAAAAAATATAATAACAACTTCTCTAATATATAGTAAAAATATGTTCAAATAGTTTTGGAATGGATGCAGTAGTAATTCAGACTTTGATTTGTTCATTTTATTATAAAAACCAAATCGAATTGAATTGCTAATTTCGATTTATTATATGTTGTGTTTTGTCGAAATTTTGCAGTGTGTACTCGCTCGTTCCACTTCTCTTCTCAGAGTGGCGTCTTTGCTCGCCGTCGTAAGTAGATCACTTCTTGGTGCCAGCTTACAAAAATCTAATCAGGTAACTTTGAGATCTAAGGCTTTAGGCAATCATGCATAGCGCTTTTTTTTTTCCATTGATTGTTCTCATAAATCTAAATTGGGAGAACATTCAATCGAATCTATTGGTATTTATTAGCTCAACAAGTTTATGATCCCTCGATCACTCCACTCATCTCTTACCGTTTCTGCATCTGTTTAGGTGGATTCTTTCTTGGTTTTCTACATCCGTTGAATAAGTGCTATTATTTTGTGCGATTGTGTTGGAGATTTTGTTCTAACTAAAGACCATTGTTTCCGTTATGTACAATTCGAATGTGAATTAAACTTTAGGGTTAAGTTTGCTGTTTGTTTCTTTTGATTTTGTTGTTTTTTCCTTAACTGTCAAAGACATAGTCATTCCTGTCTCTAGTAGCTCATCTCATGCAGCCACTTGGTCAATATCATTTCTCTTCGTCTTGGGGGGTGTCAAGGGGGTAGAACTGTAGAAGAATCATAGGGTCAGTATATATATATTTTATTAATATGCACTGTATTTTGATCATCCTACAACGTTGCATGGAGAATTGGAAAAAGTTACGTCTTACTGTTTATAGATTTTATATAGTTCTAACAAGAATTCTTGGACAGAATGGGGGAGCTCAAGATTGAAAACCATGTTAAGTACATCTTATCAATTGAAAAGGTATTCCTCATGTTGATCATGCCTGCTTTTGTATATCAAACAAATAATCAGGATAAGCATGATAGGAATGATTTATATCATCATCTGCCTGTTGTTTCTTTACAATGATGTGGTCAGTTCTTTTTCTATGTGCTTAGGCTTTCTAAACATTCATTAAAATCTAGTCCATACAGAGTTTGCATGACTCTTTTCCCACCCAACTTCTAGAAATTTTCAATTTTTTGCATGCTTGTATGGTTTTAGAACAATATATATATTTTTTAATTCCATCTATTTGCAGCTAGCAATTGAATTT
Source organism: Pogostemon cablin (assembly GCA_023678885.1). NCBI lineage: Eukaryota > Viridiplantae > Streptophyta > Magnoliopsida > Lamiales > Lamiaceae > Pogostemon > Pogostemon cablin. The sequence continues at coordinate 9,981,269 of CM042992.1, read as the reverse complement.
GTTGGCAATTTTTGTGAGTTATGAATATTATAATGTGTTAGTAGTTAGAATGAAAATATCGTTATATTGAGAGGCTCATCTACACAACTTGGGTTAGCATCTTACATGTCCACTCTTGACATACTGATTTTGAACCTCATATTATTTTATCAACTAGTCTCCAAAATTTGATTCAAAATTGTTATGCTCATTGAAAATGTTTCTTAAAATGAGTCTTTAGTAACCATAAGGTGTTTATCTCACCCTCAAAAGAAGTTATATGATGCTATATGTATTTCAAATATTTATACCTAATCTTAAGAGTGTTTGTTTACTCTAGCAGAAAGAGAGTACATTAATTCTCAGCCTTCCATTGAAGCTTGGTTGATGTCAGAGCTTCATTATCTTAAATTTCAGTTATTTTAGGAAGACTCTTGTTTTCTAGTAATTCACAAGATGTTCAAGCTTTCAGTACTTGTTTACATTATGTTACCATTTTTTATTATTGTCTTCATAATCAGCACTCTATTTTACCAGAGAAAGGATGATTTTGAATCTGTGGTGATGGAGCACTTAAGGCTAAATGGTGCTTACTGGGGATTGACGACTCTCGATATTTTAGGAAAGATTGATGTTGTTAATCAAGTTGAGGTTGTTTCATGGATCATGGAGTGTCAACATGAGTCTGGTCTGTTTTCTGGCTATGGAATTTGTGCTATTCAAGAGTATTGAATTTACTTCCATTCCACTTTGTTCTGGTTGATAAACTTAGACTATAGTTACTCCTTTAATTTTTATACTAATTGTTTTCAGCCAACTTTCTGGTTTTGAGTGATGTGATTCTGGGTAAAAAAAAACTCCCTTCCTTGCAAACCTTTGTTTATGCAGGTGGTTTTGGTGGTAATATAGGGCATGATCCCCACTTATTATTCACACTCAGAGCGATTCAGGTTCTAGCACTATTTGATAAAATAGATGTTCTTGATGTTGAGAAGGTTGCAAGTTGTATCCTTCTATAATTAATTTTCAAGACATCTATGAGTTGAACATACTATCGTAGTGTCCAGTGGAGGTTGCTACTATTCATCAAAACCTGGATTTATTTGCTATTACTCTTCCCAGTCCCATAGCTTCTCACCATGCAGTTTTTCGTGTTTTTTTGTTTATCTGTTGCTTAATGTAGTTTAGCATTACAGAGGATTTGGCATGTCAATAGACTTAACCTGATAGCTAGATATTGCAAGCTTACAAAATGAAGATGGATCTTTTTCTGGTGACATCTCGGGCGAAATAGATTCTAGGTACACTTTCTTATCCTTGATGCCCTATTTTTTAGTATGTTTTCTGCCTTTGAAATTGATTGATAGTACGTAACTATCTTATTAATTTTCAGCATAGAAATTTTATTTTGTGAAAACATAATCACTAAACTCATATCTTTTTAGGTTTTCTTATATCGCGATATGCTCCCTTGCATTAATACGTCGCTTGGATAAAATAAACGTGGATAAAGCTGTTAAGTACATTGTTAGTTGCAAGAATTTAGATGGTGGATTTGGATGCACACCGGGAGCAGAATCTCATGCAGGGCAAAGTATGTTGCCTCTTTGATGTGTTATGTGCTTGTAGGTTCGCTTCTCACTGACAGTTAATCATATAGTTTACTTGAATGAATATAATTTTTTTCCATATGTTGTGGCTCAGTTATGCGAGGAATGTGTAACTAGCATCTTAAACTAATGGACTCGCAAAATAACAGAAGAAAATTGAAAATAAATATTTATAGATGTGAGATGTGATAAACCTATGTGTCTACCTTTTGCTAAAGATAAATAAAATGTTTCGTCCATGCACATAAACAAATATTAACCGAAGGCTTGTGTACCATTCAGTCATTTTATGCCATGTTACTGCAGTTTTCTGTTGTGTGGGAGCTCTTGCAATTACTGGATCTCAACATCATGTTGACAAGGACCTCCTTGGATGGTGGCTATGTGAACGACAAGTAAAATCTGGAGGTTTAAATGGGCGTCCTGAGAAGCTTCCTGATGTGGGTGAATGTTCCTTGTTTATAACTAGCACTCCTGCAAAAACTAAAGAAATATGTCCCATAACACGATTCTCATTTGTCACCATTTCCAACTCCAGGTGTGCTACTCATGGTGGGTTCTTTCTAGCTTAATCATGATAGATAGAGTCCACTGGATCGACAAGCAAAAGCTTGCTAGCTTCATCTTGGATTGTCAGGTTACAGTTTGGACCCGTAACTGAATTTCATATTATTCCTGGTATCATGAGTTGTTGTATATCATAAAGATTTATGTTGCTTCGTCGTTTAATGATTTAGGATAAGGAGAAAGGAGGGATTTCAGATAGGCCAGATGATGCTGTTGACGTTTTCCACACCTATTTTGGCATTGCTGGTAAGATTAACCAAGAATAAAGAACCAATGGCAGACATATTTGTGATTTTCTAATGTGCTCTTTATACAATTATTATTATTATTATTATTATTATTGCTGCCGCCGCCTGCCGCCTGCCGCCTGCTGCTGCCACCTCATCTTTCAATATTTTCTTGTTTGGTGAATTCAGGTCTTTCACTTGTTGAATATCCAGGGCTTAAAGCTATAGATCCAGCATATGCATTGCCAGTTGAGGTAGTAAATAGAATTCTTCTTGGAAATTAAATCTACCAGATTAATCAATAATTAGTTGAGTTACTCCGCCGTGAATGTGGTTTATAGTATAAATCTTGTTGTCCCCTTTAATTTAAACCCTAGCAAAACATAGGGTATTATAGGATTGGAAGGGGGACCACAGGGTTTACACCATGAGCCCGGTTTACACAAGTGTTTGCTATTATTAGTCCATCAATTTTCTATTTTCACGATGATGTAGAAATGGGCAAAATGTTGTATGCAATTGTTATATGGTTCAACCTTGTGTACCATGTTAGTGGTATTTTACCTATAAGGCATAATCTTTAGCATTCGGTGCAAATTCAGAATTGTAATCACATTATATTCTTGTCGTTCATGGTTTATGTTACCTCTAAATTTAATTTGTTCTTGGGTATACTGTTAATTTATAGGGTATAATTGTTTTTGACTCAATCAAAGAGGTTTCGCTGTGTCACAGTTGCACACAATATATACTCGATGAGGAGACATTAAATTAAATCATTAAAACCAAAATATTAGTAAATCCTGATAGTAAAACAGTAATATGGGTGAACACAAATATAAGGCATAGACCTATAGATTTCCCTTCTTTCATTTCAAAATTCTTTCATTACAAAATCGAAAATAATTTAGAAAAGAGCAAGTGATGATGGGATGGATTGGTACATTATATCTCCAAAGGAGAGGAGAAGAAAGGAGATGGATGGAGTTTATGTGAAAACGCAGCACCATATTATTTATTTTTTTTTTTATTTTTTTTTTTTTTTTTTGCGAATTTATGTCTTCAATCAACTAAATCATAGTCCTAGTTATTAAATCAATAAAAAATAAAAATAAAATTTTGAATTTGTCTGCAACTGCACTAAACACTTAAATTTGTATAGTAGTGGGACATGATTGACATTTTCACGAAACAAATTAAAAAAACAAGAATCACTAGAATACCCAATTCAGACAAATTCAATTGATGTTAAAATCAGATTCGAATATAATGAAGTTGCAAGAAACACAATTATCCCAAATACAAAAATCAAACAATATAAAGAAATTGCAAGAACAAACACACAATAATCCCAAATACAAAAATTAAACAACAAGAAAAAATAACATCGAGTAAATGGAGCTTCCTCTCTACCATTTCATCGTTTTGCATAGTCTCATCTAACCCCACCTCGCAAGGGGGGAGAAACAATCAAAATTCTAAGCCAAAACAAAGGGGCGTGCCCACAATGAGTTTAATTAAGATTCTAAATTTCAAATCCTCATTCTTCAATTAAATCAGCATCAATAAAATCAAAGCACAATGAGTTTAAATTTCCATTTACATGATTTGATCATGAAAAAATCAATTCAAGTCATTTTCTATTTAAGGAGTACATTATAAATTGATTTCATAAACTAAAGTTTTATTAAATTTGATTTTATGTTTTTTTTAAAATAAACATCTTAAACTCATTTTAAACATGTTTATTGAATTCTAATAAAATGAACCAATTAACAACATGTTATATTTAAGATTATATATATATATATATATATATATATATATATATATATATATATATATATATATATATATATATATATATATATATATATATATATAACGTGGAAATAAGAGACTGCGAATGCTATTTAATCATCTATGTTTAAAATTTAAAATAATTATACCCTTAAATATTCTAAATTATCGTCTTGGCTCCACGCAGATGCAAGTATCAGATTATCAGCTGCATTCGAGATCCCCACCCTTCAATTTAGAGTTTAGATAATTTGTTTTCAAGTGTAGAAGAAATATCTTTGCAATGCGTAAAAATCTGAAAAGAAAAAAGAAATGAATCTTTGAGTTCTGATACAGTGGTGGCAATTTGTGCTATTGGTTGGGTTTCGTGTCGACACGATAAAATAAAGTCAAACTCGAACACAACATTATAAAAATAAACAACACCGACACGAAAAATAACTGGTTGACACTACCAGGGCCAGTCCTGAAGTTTATTCCGACGGGCTCTCACCATGAGCCACCAAATTAAGCGGCAGCTTACTACACAACAACGTAAGATTTAGAGGTAAAATTTTAATATATTACCATATTTTATAAAATAAGTTATGTGAATTGTAAAGGAGTGGCAATTTTAAAATTAAAGTGTGTTGTGGGGTTATTGATTTGTGTGTAATTCCTTATTTGGGGGTGTGAACTTGTGTATGAGACGAACAAAAATAAAAAGTGTGAATTTGTTTATGGGACGGAGGGAGTATGTTGTATTTTGGAAATTTTGAATGGTATATAATTTATTTTAATCTTCAAATTAAGATTTTTCATATTTAATCAAGATAGAATGACTTATAATTTTTTTAAAAAAAAATCGTGAAGTTATAAAAATAAACGGTAAAGAAACTGGTTAAAGAGGAGAATGACTTTCCAATGATGTTGCTGTACATTTTTTTCTTTCTTTTTTTTAATTTTATTTATAAGTATACTTGGGGAAATGCAAATTCGTACATAAATAATTTGATTGCGTACAAATTAGATTTTATAATTTTTTTATTTTTACTTAATTAAATAAATGTATTTTTAATTTTATAATTTGTATTATAATCATGGTTCCTCATAAACATTGAGTAAAAAAATAAAGAAATGAAAAAAAATTGAAAAAGAAACTAATTCTCATTTGCTCTTAATAAATTTATAAAAATGAATTCTTCGAAATAAAAAAGTAGGATTAAATGGAAAGGAGCAAGAAGAATGAGAAAAAGTAATGAATTGTCCAGGGAGTTGAGAATAATAATGATTTAAAGGAGAAAGAATGTAAAAAATATAGGAATAATTACTAATAGGTACACACTTTGTACCCCTATAAGATACATTGATTTAAAATAATTACTCTCACATACAAAATATTAAAGTAAAATATCAAATATAACTCCAAACTCATACACGTTTAAACCACAAACCCTAAACCCTCACCCATCGCCAGACTGCCGCCGCAGCCGGAGCTCTGGCGGCCAGATGCCGGACCACCCCACTTTTTTGCTGCACACACTTTTTTTTACTGAACACACTTTTTTTACTGCACAAACTTTTGCTGCACACGAACTTTTGCTGCGCACAACATTTATGTGTAATACATTGTAGGGGTAATATTGAAATATCACTATATATTTTTGTAGTTAGTAGTAATATTTTTGTATGTTTGTATCTCATAGTAATTAGTAATTAAGAATTTTTTTTGTGTACCTAGTAGTAATCCTCTCAAAAATATATTGTAGTTGAGAATTAAAATAACTTGAATGAGAATAATTTATAAACAACGAAAGTGATTATGAAGAAATTTATAATAAAATTGAGAAATATGAAAAATATTTTAAAAAATAAAATTGTGCGTGATATGTATATATATATATATATATATGATCCAAGAATTTGGAATAATATTGATAATAACTAAAGACATACTGGTGGAGAAAGATTCTATACATACAATAATCGTAAATTTTCTAAAAGTGAACTTTCTAGACATTTTTCGTACTAAGATGATGTATTATTTTTGTGGTAAGTTGTTTAAGTTAGCATATAATAAAAAAAAATTAGCAAAAGATCTTAATGATTGAAAACATGCTATTTTGGGGCCCATTTTATAATTTCGCCAAGGGCCCCCATATCTCAGGGTCGACCCTGGACACTACACGACACGATAAGAAAAAAAATATTAATTAAAACTAATAATTTTTTTCAAGTAAATATATTTTAAAATTCTTAATAAGTATTTTTTCATATATTTGACTAATTCTTAATAAGCATGTGCACACTTCATCTATATTTGATATGTTTTTTTTTTTCCAATATTTGCCATCTAATGTATGTTTCACCTTCACAAATCCATCTTTCCTTGGTTAAGATTAAACCTTCTTAGTAGTAGCATTACAAGATTACTAAACTTATTTTCATCTTCTTCGTTAAACTATTTTCTCTATTTTCATTCACACCAATTTTCCTTCCTCCCATCTCCCCATTTCAGTAAATTTGTTCTCCTTTTGTAAGCTATATCCATATAATATAGTATTTTTTTAATGCTTGAATTAATTATTACACCACTAACCTATCATAAATTCTTGAACACACTTAAAAGATCTAAAGAAATTATATTAAACTCATAGTAAAATGTGAATCTGGTGACAAATTTCATTGATAAACAAAAAAAAAAAGATGGTCCAAAATCTCCCGTTACATTTTCCGTTCGTGAGGAAGATCAGTCAAGATTTCGGTTTAAGTTAAGTAATAAGAAAGTGGAGAGATCCGGATGTATATACATTTGGGCCAAAGGAAACCAATGAATCAATCATTTACTTTACAAACAAATGTGAAAAAATGAAAATGGTTGTTAGGGTGAGTCCTAGGTTCTAAGGGGCAATCCATGGTTATGGAATGTCCGAATGGTGCCATCGCAATTGGCAGTGACAAACACAAGACCCCATGTGGAGAAGACATGGCCATGCTCCTTCACACTCTCAACATCCCACAATGGAAGCCTTTCTTCTGGCCATGTCACCCTCGACGAGCCGACATCCATCGAAAACCAATTTGCAAGGGAGAAACCATCCGTCTCTACCTCGCCTCCACCAATGTTGTTGCTCCATGGCAATACAACGGATACACCTTCGCATGAGAAACTCTCGCACGAACGTGTGGATTTCGCCTGTTTTTCGTCGTCTTGGTTCCACAAATATACACGAGAGTCGTCCCCGATCGACACAATGTGCTTTCCGCTTGGAGTAAATGAAGCCCACATTTGGCTACCCGACTTCGATGCACCTAATGAAGTAGGAAGTTAGAATTATGATTAGAAATTCAGCTCAGCTTTACAATCTTATCAAAACAAACAGGCTTTTGGACTATAGAATAAAAACCAGATTTGTAATCGAACTTAAGTCTCGTATCCTTACCCTTGTACTTGTGCACGGTCTCAAGCCCGTCTAGTATACGAATCTTGGAGTCCTCGGATGTAATCATCAATCTTTGAGAGTCATTATTCAGAAACTGAGCAAAAATTAGGTCCACATTAATATTAAGATGATGAAATTAAAGTCTAAGCATAAGGGATTAATTGAAATGAAAGTAATACCTGAATGCCAGTGAACTTGTTGCCAGATGATTTCCTTTTCCCATGGATGTTTAACTCTGCATTTAGGAGAAGCTCATCCCCTGAAGACTCGTAGAAACGACAGTTTCCCGGAAGAGTACCAACTACGAAACCCTGCAGCAATGAAACAACAAAAACGTGTCATTAAGTTCGTTAAATCAATTACAGACTACAGTACTTCAACTCAAGGTTCTTCATCATTTCTACCTCTCCGTTTGGTTGGTAGCATGCTGCCGTCACTATGCCTCCAACATTCGCCCATTTCTCGACTCTACTACTTCGGATGCTCCAAACTCGAACTTTACCGTCTATGGAGCCACTGATAAAAGAGCTCTCCTCCACAGGATTGAATTGAACACATGTCACTGGAACAATAACTGAATGTCAATACTAAAGAATATATTACACACCAAATTTGTAAATGATAACATTCCTAAAAGCAGATAACAAGACATTGTGGTTATTATTACCATAGTTGCTGTGATGGAAAACTCCGAGGCATTCGTCCGAGTCTACATGCCATAGGCGCACGGCTTTATCCATAGACGACGATAGAAGATGCTGCTACAAAATGTCCATAAGTTACACGAGCAAACAAGAGTAATAGGAACACTGGTAAAGTAGCATGTTCAAAGCTTACATTAGATGTGGACCAAGACAGGTCCAAAACGTCGCAACTATGACCCTTGAACACCCGAACCGGCTCTTCTTCAAGATGGAAGATCTTCTCAGGGATGACAACGGATGCTTGATTCAATTTGCTCTTCTCCGAGCAATCACCATACGTCCATTTATTTGGATCGACCGTGGCAACGCGCCACACGCAGACGACCCCATCTTCTCCACCACTAGCTAGATATTCGCCATTGGGACTAAACCTCATGCTCCAAATTAGGCCATTGTGAGCCTTAATTTCTTGTTCAGCATACAATGCGCTGCACTCTATATACCGTTTATGCTTCTCTTCGACCCTCATTCGTCTCGTCTTTCCTTCCTCCCCGCCTAGTTTCGGTTCCTTCAGACTAATGTTTCTCTTCATCTTCCGGGAAATGCTTCTCAACCAGCTCATTACTTTCTTTGTTTTCAAATTAATGGCTGTTGGGCTGTCTCTCAGACAATCCTCAACTTGGTCCATTTCAACAACATCCCTCTCCACATCATAACTAATACTATCATCCAACCAATCGACATCCGAGTAATCAGTTGAACAGTTTGCTTCACTGTTGGATTTCCTCCTCTGTGACAGCAAATTCTCCTCAAAGGATTCATCAATTCCATCAAGCCCCATCATCTTCCTAGATTCAGACAATCCCATTCTTGATAGAAAACTCTCTCTTCTTTCCCTAACACTCTGTGGTTCACTCAACCAAACATCATACTCTGATCCTTCTTCAGACACCAACTCCTCTGCTGTGTCAAAGAAAGCCTCTTCTCTCTCTTCACCAGTCAACATTTCCACATCTGCTCTCTCTTCTTCTCACTCCCTAATGTCATTCCAGAAAGAACACACCAACCCTTTATTAAAAAAAACAGACCAAATTAAAACTCCAACAATCACGGACCGAGTTACACTCCACAAACAAAGCACAAAAACAAGAATAAAGCCCACAGAATGCAATTCCTCTTATCCCACAGGTTTGCCTTTGACCCATCTTCTAAATTAAGTTATTACAACATCCCAAATTAAAACACATGAGAAAGCATTTGAAAAAACATTATTACACCTTAGATGAATAACTTGAAATGCAAAACAGAGATCCCCACAGTATCACCGCCCTCCCTTCGATTGTGGCCTCTGCATCAAATCAAAACGCCAACCCCACATATACATACACGTATACATACAACCCCCAGTCCGAGGAGGTCCAAATCACCCACCCAGGTACTCTGTATCTTGACTTTGAAGATGGTTTGAAGATGAAGGAAAGGTGGAGAAATGATATAAATAAAGTCCCAAAAAACCTGTGTTGATTAATAAACAAAGAAATTAGTCGATAGACGTGGAGCTAGCTCTCTTTTAATTAATGGGGTCTTGAGATCTATGAATATGGTGGGAGAGTGGGTGGTTTTTTTCTGGGGCACCACACGAGCGGCGGACTGCACAAACGCCGCCGGGGCACGCACTAGTACTCACACCTATATACACACACACTACCTTATCCTCTCTCTCTATATATATAAACATATACATACATACATGCGTGTATGTATAGGTGGCAATATGCAAAGCAGTGTCTCTCTGTCAATATGCTAGGCTATGAATTATGATATAGCATTCCCACTCTGTATCCTCAAAATGGCACCTCAAAACCACCATCTAAAGTCAATATACACAGAGTCCAATGTTCTTCTCCCCCACTTTTGAGACACCCTCTTAACAATTGAAGAACAAATATGAAGAGAATCAGTTTCAGACAAAATCCCAATATTTTTGCAAGAAAATATAAAAATGGGGATTAATAATTAAGGAAATATTTGAATTTGGCATTTAATTATATATATGGGGTGGTGAGTAGCACATAGTGTGCATGCGATCTTGATTGGGTAAGGATTTCATTTCTTGAAATCATTGATGATGTTTTTCGTTTATAGATAATAAGAGACCGACAAATCTTAATTACTCCCTCCGTCCCATAAAAGTTGGTATAATTTTTTTGGCACGAAGATTAAAGAGTATAATAATTTAATGTAAAGTGGAGTAAAGTGAAGTGAGATAAATTATATTTAATGTGTAGTAGGTAGTTGTATTAGAAGTGATATATGGGGCCCATGAGAATAGATTAATTGTTTTTTGTGTGGGTCCATATATTAAAAAGGAAATGTGTCTTAGTGGGACAAACCAAAAAGGAAAGTGTGTCAACTTCTATGAGACGGATGAAGTAATAAATGAAATGTACTTATTTTTTGTTTTGGTAAGATATGCTTTATTTTTATGTTGATGTGTGTCAAAGTGTGTACTTTTTTTTCGAATTATTAAATTGTTTAAGTTATTATTTTTATATAAAACAGTATTTTAAGATCTTATGCATACGTCAAATAAGAATATATAAGAGAATAATAAGTAAAACTTGGAATTTTAATCACACGAGAAATGTTAATTTCTTAATATATATATATATATATATATATATATATATATATATATTCACATACATGCAAGTACAATTTTATATTGGATGCATGAATATTAAAGAGCATAAGTTTCATACTTTCAAATAGTAAAGTTGATATTTGTTTATAGAGCCCATTGTACAATGGGCTCTAGAGCCCAGATAAAACACATCTTGCATTAAGCAAATGTTCTCCAATCCTGTTAACAATTTTCATTGGAATGTGAGATTTGTGTAGAAGTAATTTTCCTCTATTCATCTAAATTGAAAATAATTTTTTTAAATTAAATAAAATTAATAAATAAATTTCAATGGATAGTATAAATTTCAATTATATAATCCCTATATAATATACATAATACTACACTTTATTAATCAAATTTTATATTTTACTTACAAAAGTCATATAAGTTGATTAAAATTTGACTTTTTTAAACCTTTGTTAGAATAGTAAGATGAGTTGATCACTTGTGATTGGAGCACACTATCAGCTCATACTCTTTAATATTAAATCACAATTTAATATTAAAAAGTATGAGAGCAAGGTGTGTCCGAGGCACAAAAGTTTTTGGGTAATGTTTGTTTGAAGTTTTATGGAGTTAGAAAATCATGAATAATGATAGTTATATGTTATAAGTTTTTTTTTTATAAAATAGATTTTAATTGAGGAGATAGAAAATATAGGGGTGAATTTTAAAATTTAAGTGTGCGATTTTGTTTTCATTATACAGAATGGAGAAAGTATTATTGAAGATATTATATATATTGTGTATGCATTTATAAGTGAATTTTGTGTGAAAATTTTAAAGTTAATATATTTTCTTGACATTTATGGAGAGATAATACTACTAGTTACTACTCCATCTCCAAAGTCCATATATTAAGAGAATATAAAATGTAATTGCTGGTAGATCTGAAATTATTGGAGGAGAGAGAGGGGGGAGAAGAATTAGGAAAAGGGTGCTTGGGCAGAGGAAGTACAGGGTGTGCATTTGTTGTGTGTTTATATTTATGCAAACAAGACCATAGAATTAATAATGAGGTTAATACTCCAGTAGTTACTGCTCTCTTTTTAGCCTAGCTGTTACCTATCACTCCTTCACAAGGAAATTGCATTATTTATTGAGATGGTGATTGCTCCAATCTCTTTTTTCAAACTTCTTTGGTGTTCCCCAGCATTAGCCCCCACCGTCCCTATCCTAGGGATTGGTGGAGGAGGTAAATCGCAGGATGTGCCTCAAGTGGCTTATAGAGAGGGCTCACTGTTAAACTTGTGCTTGCAAGGGGCCAAATCCATGCCAAAGACAGGATTTGACTCTCACCCTGCAGTAACCAATCTCACTGATTAACTTCTTTAATTAACAATTTTGTGCACTTGGTTAATTACTTTAATCACCATTTGAGCAAACAAATGAAGTGGAGATATATAATCTTGTAATGAAATCAGAATCTTGAAAAGTTTGGTAAGTTTTTGACCAATTATATGCCCAATTATTTAGACCAAATTGGGCGTGCAATTCAAGGCATGAATAATTGTCATCACAATTCACAATTCACAAGATGATCCATATTTGTGCAAATTGCAATACAAACAAAAAGAAGGCAAAACAGTTTTACAATATGCTTGTCAAATGTTAAATTTTATAAGTGTTCCTTGAATTAATTGATTCTAGAATTTGTTCGAATAAAATAAGCTTACATTTAAGTGGTGTTAAACGAGTCGAACGAGTTCAAGCACCATATACTAAGTTTGGCTTGAGCACTTACCAAATTGAGCTTCGAGCTTATCTCGACTCGAAAATTAGTTGCGTAGTTAATTGAGTGAGTGATAAAAGATTAAAAGAAAAAAGATAGAGTGGAAAGGCATGTCATTAATTGGAAAGAAAGTGGAGATGCAGGAGCAGTAGGTTAGAAAAGTGGGAAACCAAATTACCAGATGGGATCATCTCATCTATACCTTTCAATTAAGAGCCATCTCTTTGTGGCACTTTTTGTCTGCAGAATTAATTCTAATAAGAAAAAGGGTGGGGGATGTGTGTTGTTATGCATTTATGTCAATTGAAGTTGTCCCTAGCTCTTTCCTAATTTTATTTTTATTAAATCCATCACATGGCATGTAAATATATCTCACACCCAGCCTCACGTGGGCATCAACCCATTTAATTATCTTTTACTCCATTTAATTATCTTTTACTCCTTTCCTCCCCTATCAATAGAGTATTTATTACTCCTTTCTTTGCATTCAAATTTATTTTCACCTTTATTGTTCGAATAGAAATTAATAAGAATTACCTTTTAATTTACTCTTAAGAGTAATTTTTTTATTTTTAATAGTAAATAAATAATAAAATATATTATTTGTGTTAAAAATGTAATAACAAATTAGAAATTAAAATATGTTACAGAGATTAGTTGAGTTATTTTTTTCTTTTTTGAAAGTGTAAAATTGAAATTGGAATGAAAGGATAATTTTTTAAGTGGAGTGAAAAATATTATTATTTAATATATAGTAGATAATTGTATTTCAAAAATAGAAAATTGATATTTTTTAGGTACGAACCAAAATTACAAGATAATTTGAGATGGGATAATGGAGTACATATCCCCCAAAAATATCCATTTTTTTCTACCTCACTACAAATGTTTATTTCCGTTTTAGTAGATGTGGGTCTCACATCCCATAATAAAACCAAAAAAGTTTACTATAAAACCACAAAATATGATATCACTTTAAATTAATAAATTGGGGAAAAAATTAATTCCTACGTCTCATAAAACCCTTCGTACTTTTCTTATTTGCTTGTATTACAAAATTATTCACACTCTAAAAAATAAAACATCACTTCCAACAATCTTAAATAAAACTTTAATTTTAAATTTACCACTCATTTTTCATACATATCATTACGTTATACTAATATTTTATTACCTAAAAATAGTACAATACCCTCTAAATTTAACAAAGTTGATAAAAAAATTGAAACTTTTCTTAAACAACGTGAATAATATACACGAAGCATTTTATGCGATGATTGAATGATTGTTTTGGATTTAAATAGCAATAAGAAATAGAGATTTAAGATTAGTTGTATTTAATATATCTAAAAACTATAGTTTTTAATATATGTTTGTTTTAGGGTTTAAATATGATAGATTTTAATTTTATATAAAATTAATGTATAGTGAGTGATTTGTATGAGAGAGTATAATGTGATGTGTGTTAGGGGCAGGTGATATTTATTGAATTGGTTTTACTAAACCTAAGTGAAAAAAAAGAGTGAATTGTATAGTCTTAAACATGACAAAAATACTACAAAACAACATAGAAATAAAAATATAAAAACTGACGATCACAGTTAATTAGTGAAATTTCTCGTAAGACACTCGAGGCACATCCTGTGATTTACTTTCTTTATTAATTTTTAGAATAGGGGTGGTGGTGGGGTACACCAAAAAATATAAAAAAACTTACCAACTACATATTAAATATTGAACAACACTTGTGTGAGATCATCTCTCGTAAGAATAATTTTCATTTTCTTAATTTTTTTTATTAAAGATAGTACTCCCTCCATCTCATTTTCATCTTTCCATTTAACGTAGATGCACAAATTAAGAAAATTCACTTTTTGATTATAATGTGGTATTTTCAAGTTATAAATAAATTGAAAGTATATAATGTGTGGAAAAAAATAGACGACAATTTTGAAATTAAAGTGTGTTGTTGCATGGGATAGTACTGAGTGTTATTTCTTTTATAAAAATATAAAGTTGAAGTTTGGACAAATTAAAACAAAAAATATGAAGTTAAAATTAGCATGGACGAAAGGGAATAAAATATCACTTTTAATTTATACTACAGGTGACTCATAGAAATTATATACGGGAGTACTACAATCAGTTATCATTAATTCGATTATTATAAGTAGAACATCTAAAATTTACACACTGTATTTTGTGTATTCTAGTATACAAAGTGTTTAAGATATTATTTTATAGGGTTTGTTTAGTTCACTAAGATTAATAAGTGTGTTAATAAAGTTTGGGACTGTAATAAGCAATTAATAGACATTAGAATTTCCTTAAATTCATATTAGTTTCATGAGATATTGTAACACACCTTCCTTCAAGGTTGTATTTCACCTGGCCCCTTGCTTTTTATTAATGGGTTTAAGCCCGCATAAGTCCAATTAGTATATAAATTCTCTAATTTTTAAAAAATTTTAAAGTATAATGAATATTATTAATTCAAAATGAACCAAAGTCATCTATTAATTCTAACTCCAAATCTACTTGAACAATTTGGTAAAGTAAGAGGAGAAACATGCAAACTGGAGAGAGAGATGTGTCTGAGTGGCAAATGAACAGTGAGTTGACTCTTATATTTCAATATTTTAAGAATTTGTGTGAAGTTGCATGGACTGAAAAGTGAATAAGTATTCATCATGTATGCTGTATATCAATTATCCAAATATAAATATTCAATCAAAAACAGTAAAACAAAAAAGTAAAAATTAATTATGAGTAGAAAATTAGATTTAGGAACTAACCTTACGTAGTCTTTGGTTTAAACTTGATTAGTAATAGAAATGCAACACTGAAGAGAGTATATGATATAGTGTATAATTAATTGGGTTTACACTTTATGAGTCATATAGATTATTGTATGCATACAGAATGAAATGAAAGTGAAATGTGTATGTATATATAGTGAGTGTAGTAGGTGTAAGTACATTGGTTTTGAACACCATATCCCCGATCCAATCTAGTTTCGATATTCCTACTCTTCAATTAAACCCAAAAGGCTCTTACACTATTCGTATCATAATTATTTATAATGTAGTTAGGAGTGATCAATGTCCATGTTTCATTTTTATACAAGCTGTCTCATCTTTTCTCATTAAATTGTATTAAATGGGGACGATTAAATTGTATTAAATGGGGACGTGTTTGTGCAGCTCATTCTTGAGTGTCATCTCTTCATAATTATCATCGTGCATGGATGCATATGGTCCCTTAGTCCCAGCTAAAAGAGTCATTTTTCCATTTTGGTCAGTCCCACCCAAATAGTCATCTTTCCTTTTATACACATATGGGATATACACACCCCTTCTAATTACAATTAAGGTATGAAACTCACACTCCCACTAATACAACTACTCACTACACATTAAATAATAATACTTCTTAATCTACGTGCAAAAAAATAAATGGCCCTCTTACGTCGGGACGGAGGGAGTTTAGTATAAATAACAGAACTTGAAGCAATATTAAAAGACACAGAATTGTGTGGACCGCCTCATAAAATGATTAATGTAAGACGGATAAGGTGTGATAACCATTATAATGAAAAGTGATACTCAATTGATGAGAAGTGATAATAGTATTGTGAATTTTAATCATGAACAGTTTATAATAATATAAATGAAAAGTAATGCTACGTCCATCCCCTTGATAAGTGTCATTGCTTTTTACACGTGTATTAAGAAGTATAATATTTTAAAGTGTAATGAGGTAAGAGAAATAATATTTTAATGTGCAGTAACAAGTTGTATTAGTATTGAGAGTGTGCCCCATGTGTAGTGAGTTGAGTATAATAATATTATTATGTGTGTCACATCATATTAAAAAGGAAACTCATACTTTGTATTGTGATAAACCAAAATAGTAAAATTGAACATTTTATAAAAAAAATAGTAATAACATCTTTAATTAAAAGTGATAATTAATTACGAAAAAGTTAAATAATCTCAGTGTGACAATCTCACAAGTCTGCCCCAAATTAAAAATACGGTCATTTTTTTATTATTATTACTTGATTTGTATCTGACACTAACTTGTACAGAACCGGCCCCTCCTCCCTAAATTATACAGGACTTGTGTATTTCGCTAAGGGATTGCAATTTTTTTTAATGTAATGTGCGTTAATTTTAAAATTTGATTATAGAGATATAATTATAATTTATCTTTGTAATTTACAATATACTTTATCCTTGTAGTTTAGGTATATTATATTCTTAGGATTTTTGATATAATGTACCCTGGGATTTAGCTCTTCCAACATTCCATGCACTGCAAAAATAAAGTATTTTTTAACAATGAAATTTATCAATAGAATTCAATTAGTTGGTAATTATTAATGAATTAACAACCAAAATGATATTTTTTTTATTAGGGATGAAATGCCAATGGATTTATTTTCTATTTTACAAATGGAATTAAATTCGTAGGTAATTATCAACGGATTACCAATGAATCTTTGTATAAATTACCCACGGAATTTTTAGCAATGAATTTCCAACGGAATTATTTACCAATGAAATTGATTTTTCGTTGCTAAAAATTTATCAACCCCCGTTTTATCAACGGAAATTTACCAACGGATTCCGTTGTTAATCCGTTGGTAAACCAATTTAATAATGGAATTAAGTCTTTTATCAATGGAATATTCTGTCGATAAAAAATAGTTTTTTTGTAGTGATGGAGCAAGGACAGTGGGGATCTTAATGGTGAGATGCACCATTTCCTTTTAGTATTAATTGATATATGAGAAAGAGAAGAGAAGAGAGAAGAGAATTTAATAACGGGATTAAGGCTTTTACCAACTGAATATTCTATTGGAAAAAAATAATTTTTTGTAGTGATGGAGCAAGGGAGGTGGGGATCTTAATGTGATGTACCAACGGAATATTCTATTAGAAAAAAATAATTTTTTTGTATTGATGGAGCAAGGGCGGTGGGGATCATAATGTGATGCACCATAAACTTATAGAGAAAAGTATAACTTTCAACAATTTTAGTTTAACATGCCCCGTGAAGGCGGGTTATGCTTGGATTTGATCCCTGCGTATGAGTTATAATATGTTTCAACTACCAACTTAATTAGACCATAAATTTGAACAAATATTAATTAATTATTTATTTTATTATACATTTCAGATTTTTTATTTTCCTTTTTAAATGAACTTTTGTTGTTCAATATTTTAACCGTTAACACAAAATGTAAGTAAATATAAAATAATTTTTCGTGATTAATATATTTTTTTAATTTTATTAAGTAATATATATTATAAAATAAAATATATTTTATGTAATGAACTATATATACTTATTTTGTATTGTATAATTACATTAAACTAATATATTCAATTTTTTAAAAAAATTATTAAAAGGTGTATATGTAATTTATTTTTAAAATATGGATAATATATATATATATATATATATATATATATAATGTTACCTTTGTAAAAGTGTTACGTATATAAAAAGTGTTACAAAAATATTATATATCATAATAATTTTAAAAGTATTATCATTTTGTATTAAATAAATTTAAAGTGTTAATATGAGATATTATTTAATGCTATTTATGTTGTAGTGAGTATCATTTAATATTTAATAATTTCACTCTAACACACCCCTCATATATAAACGTGTTACTTAAACTTGTAAAGTGAAGTATCATTTAATGTATAAAAGTTTACTCTAACGTGCCCCTCCAAGTGCAAATGGTTCACTTCAGCTTGTAGAGAGAAATAGGAGTATTATTTAATACTCCACTTAGTCATTTATTTAACTTTAATACTCTCTCCATCTCAAGAATATATTTGCGTATTCTTTTGTACGGAATTTAAAAAAGTAATTTTTTGTTAGTGTGATGTAAGAAAGAGAGAGGGTATTTTGAGTAATTGGGTAGAATAAATTGTTGTGTGATATAATTGATATTAACTAGATTGTGCGTAAAAAGAAGGTGACATTTTTGTAATATTGTAGTATTGTAAGGTTATTGATATTGTGTATTGTTTCCATTTTTAGGGGTTGAAAGTATTTTTGGGACGGACTATAATGGAAAGTACAAATGTATTTTTGGAACGGAGGGAGTATCATTTTATTTTAACGCGCTCCCTTATGTACAGATGAATTATATAATCTTGTACAGAAAATATCATTTAATATTTAATCATTTAATTCTAACATGCACTCACGTGCAGATAGATTAATTTGTTTCAACTATTGCACATGCGGGTCACATAAGCTTCTGGAGAAAAAAAATATATACTCTCTACGTCCCATGAAAAGAGTTATATTTAGTACTTGCACGGAGATTAAGAAATATAGTATTTTAATATGTAGTGAGTTGAGAGATATAATAATTTAAAGTAAAGTAAGTAGTTATATTAATGTTGTGTGTGGGTGCCATGAAGATAAAGTGGTTGATTTATGTGGGTCTCATCTACTAAAAAATGAAATGAAATCCTGTAGCGGGACGCCTTAATTAATAAAATGCAACTCTTGTAGCGGGACGGAGGGAGTATCATTTACCTCTAACATGCCCCATCGCGATAGCACCCCTACCTTCTTTATTACTGAGCGATCATTTAGGGGCCTTAGCTGGTGATCCGGGTTGTTTCCCTCTCGACGATGAAGCTTATCTCTCATCGTATCACTGGTCAATTTTGACCCCTGTTATTTTTAGGTCATATCTCGTATTCAGAGTTTACCTCAATTTGGCACCGCTCTCGCGACCCGCACTGAAAAATAGAGCTTTAACCCTAGATGTTCAGTCAATTACTGCGTCTCAACGCATTTCGGGGAGAACCAGCTAGCTTTGGGTTCGAGTGGCATCTTATCCCTAACCACAACTCATCTGCTGATTCTTCAACATTAGTCGGTTCGGACCTCCACTTAGTTTCACCCAAGTTTCATCCTGGTCATGGATAGATCACCCGAATTTAGGTCACTGCTTACTACGTTGCCTCCAGCCTTAGACATTATTTATTTATTTAATAAATGAATGGTGATGAAGTTCGAAGCTGGGACCATTTTTAAGTCATGCTTCTTATACCACTCTAACATTGCCCTTTGGTTAATTTTTCTCAAGCTTTCATGTGAAATTTTTTGATAAATATATTTAAGAGGGTAGAGAGGAGTATTATTTAATTTAATACTTAATTAGATCACTCTAATATACCCTTAAAAGAGGAGTATCATTTAATAATTAATTAGATCACTCTAACATTCCCCTTACGTATAGAAGTATGGGGTTAATTTTCCTCAAGCTTGCATGTGAGTTTTTCAATAAATATGTTTAAGATGGTAGAGAGGAATATTATTTAATTAATACTTAATTAGGTCACTTTAAATGATACCCCTAAAAGGAGTATTGTTTAATACATTTAATCAGGTTATACTAACACGCTTCTTTACGTGCAGAATGACTATCAGGTTATTCTAATATGCTCCCTTAGAGCATCTCCAATAGACTCTTTAAACATAATTTTTTTAGTTAATTTAAAGAATAAATCACAAAAAATTCAATCCAAAAGGCTCTCTTTTATAACTTTTAAGTTTAACTTTTTCATTTCAGTCTTCAAATTTTGAGAGCCAACAATACTCTTTGAAATTAAATTCACTAATTGATTTACAATTTCCATTACTAAGTTTATGGGAATCTATGAAATGTGCAATTAATAAATTGTAATATAATTATATGATTAGATGAAAAAGAATATGTAAATAAATACACTTGTGGGAAAATGAGCAAATAAAATAGTGAAATTTAAAGGGTGTGTTGGAGGGTTTTAGTTTGTCTTAAGTTAAAGTTTATATATTTTTTTGTTATCAAGTTGGCTCTATAAAAAACTGCTCACACACAACATTAATACAACTACATACTTCAAATTAAATACTATTAATGTTTAAAAATTTAAGCCTTACATGTGGAATATGTTTTAATAAATATGTGGTAGCGAGGTTCGAACCTTGACCCTTTACTAAATATCGACTCTAAACCATGTTAAATTAGCACACCATCTAAAAGTTTAAATTTGTAGAGTGAATATCATCTAACATTTAACTATTTTACTCTAAAAAGAGTATAGAGAATTTACGAAAGATGCATTATAGGTGTTGTAACTGTGATTTGAAAACCTAGGTGTGAGTTTTAAAACTCAAAATTTCAAAACAAAAAGTACAGAAGTAAATTTTGGATAACTTTTTGATTTTGCTCCCGCTCTCTAGATTCGAGAATGTCGATTCTAGCGAACGATTCATAAATATGAATGACGAATCCAAAAATTCTATACAATTATGAAAAACGGAAAGATCTCCCGGATCTGATCATTCCATTATATTGACAATTTCAAAAAACTGATCATACTATGATCATAGTATGAGGGCGGTTGGTCAAGTTGGCCCCCATCGTCTAGTGGTTTAGGACATCTCTCTTTCAAGGAGGCAGCGGGGATTCGAATTCCCCTGGGGGTAGGGTACTATGAAAGGAAGTTGATCATGGATTACCAATAAGGCTAAAATGGGTAAAATACACCATAACATATAAGAGTAAAATTAAATTATAATCATACCATAAGAATTAATATTAAATCTTAACCTAAATAGAACCTAAATCATAAAATTGCACATGTACAACACTGTTTATAACCGAAGTGCTTGCCTAATTAGAATTGTAAAAGAATAAATTTCCCTGCATCTTTGACAAAAGGGATTCTTCTACAAACTAGGGACCATCATAAACATGGAGAAGTTGATCACTAATGATTATTAATTATCATCTGCTGTAAAAGCACATCATAATAAAGTATTGATACCATATACTAATAATGTACTCCCATATCTTGAAAATCTTGGTGTGATCTCTTGGTATCAGAACTAAAAAGATAGAGATGGAAAAAAGATGATATGATTGAGGTGGTTCTGAAACAGTTAAGGAATAATTTAAGAAGAGAGTCCAAACAAGATCAAACTTTTCAGGTTTGATTTGGTAAAAAGGTGCTACTTTTTGGGTTGAATTACCTTTATACAATAATTAATCAATCATATCATGATTCTATTATATATTACCAAAAACATACCATCTTCAATTATATGCATGCGTCTTACTCGGTGCCCGTGGATCGTACAATATCCCAAATTTTTTGGTTATATATAATATTCTATTAAGAGATCTTGTAAGAACATAATTTCAAGAAATAGTTATGTTTCATAGTAAGAAGAGATCAAATTCTATACACCAGTTATATAAAGGAAAAAAAAAGAAGGAAAAAATTGAGTGATGGGGTAATCTCTCCATTCTGTTTACATATAATGTTTGGTGGAGATTAAGGAGTGACAAAGAAGAGTTATATTTAGGGGATATTTGTTTTGGGTTTAAATTAATAAATTAGTTAATAGTGTTATTCTATATTTGTAAGGAGCGATAAAGAAGAGTTATATTTAGGAGATGTTTGTTTTGAGTTTAAGTTAATTTAATAAATTAGTGAATAGTGTTATTCTATATATTTGTTATGCTTGTTTTAGGTTTAAATATGGTATGTTTAAATTTTATGTCTAATCAAATATTAATTGAGGTGAGAGAATAGGAGAGAAAAAGAAAGAAAAAAAATTGATGAGAGAGAATATATTGTAAGGGGTGGCTAATAGGGTATGTAGAGGTATATACAAAAGATTTAGGAAAATTTATTAAATCTAAATCTAGAAGATTAACCCAAAGTGAACATTGCCTTAATGTTTGCGTGGGGATTAAGGAATGACAAAGACTTATGAGACTGCCTCATTGATGACTTTTGTAAGACGTAAAAAAAATTTATAATATTGTATAGAAAAGTGATATTTAATTTATAAAAAGTTGTGAAATAAACCAATTCATGAATAATTTATAATTTAAATGAGTTGTGATAACATTTTTAATAAATAGTAATAACTAATTATGGAAACGTAAAATTGTCTCAGCGTAAAACAGTCTCACACAAGACTGCCTCTTAAGGAATATAGTATTTTAATATGTAGTGGATTGATGCATATAATATTTTAATATATAATGAGTAATTGTATTAATGTCATGATCCAATAAAAACATATTAATGGCTTAGTATGAGTCTCATTTATAAAAGAAAAATATACTCCCTCCGGCCACTTGAAAGGTAACCGTTTGTTGTTTGCACGTGGACAATTCTAAGGTCTTTATTTGCTTTTTGCACGTGGATTAAGGAGTATTATTATTATAGGTAAAGTGGGTAGTTGTATTAGAGGGAAGTGGTGGGTCATATTGTGTACTTTCCTTACTAAATAGATGAAATTAATACATTTGAAGCGGACGTCAGGAATAGTGAAACGAGTACCTTGTAAGTGGCCGGAGGTAGTAACTCTTTTGGTGAGAAGCCTAATTAATAAAGGTAAAGACTTGTGTAAGATCGTCTCACGTAAAGGCTTATGTGAGACGGACAAAAAATGGTAACTTTTATATAGAAAAGTGATAATAAATTAATGAAAAGTGATAATATTATTTTATGAACAATTTATAGTATATAAATAAAAAGTGATAATATTCTATAACGAAAGTGATAATGATTTATAGCGAAAATGATAATTATTTAAAAAAATGAAAAATAGTCTCACGCAATATCTACCCATTAATAAAAGGCAAAAATTCATGTATCCAAGTATTAAAACTCTCGTGTTTACATGTGTTCGGGGCACAAAGCCCCACTCTTAATAAAAAGTAACTTTATAATGGGACGAGAATAATAAATTTTATTATGAAATGATCTTGCACATCACTTGCATAAAAATATGTCAAATATTTTGAGTGTGCTTAGAATTGAAATATAAATATATTATTTATGTTAGCAATTTTTTTCGAAATTATTTTATTTGATTATGCAAAATAGATAAAATAGATATATATATCTTGAAACTCAACTTAAAGCTACTTCAAGGTCCGCACAAGAATCATACAATAAAAATAATGACAAAAGTGTAGAAGTTTTGAATTATATATACTTTCAATTAAGATGAAATTCAAAATCTGAAGATGATCTGGAATGCAAGAATTTCGAGATAAATTAATTATGAGCATCGTATTGGGTTAATGAACTTCCAGATGACATTCGAATTATAAAAGTGATCTCGAACAATAGAAGCTTCTTATGAAGTAATTTTGAAGTGCAGGATACATCTGATTAAATAACTTGTAGCTTTATTTGTTAATTTGAATATCAACGAGGAGCTAAGAAATAAATAGTTACTCTGCACAATTGCAAATTGTCATTGAGGGGTTTGATGAGTGTGTAAGTTCACTAGTTTTGAGCCCGGATTTGTGTATTTATGGTGTAATTAATGGTTGTAATTCGATGTGAATCGGTATATTTGGTGGAAAGTCACAAATCGGGAGTTTACAAGGCTATTTGAGTGGATTTTCATTGGAAAACGAGTTGGAAGTGATCGGATCCGGAAAGAGGAAGAAACAGGGGTGGATTCGACCACGTTGGGGTCGGATTCGACCAAGAGGAATGGAGTTCGACCAGCACCTCTGGTCGAACTGATCTCGGAAAAATGCGGTTGACCTCGACAGCCAAGTTCGACCAAACCACTTGGTCGAACCGTGGTCGAACTCGAAGCCTAAACAGAAGCAGTTTCGGTTTAACCAGGAAGTGTCCAGTTCGACCAACGCTCTGGTCGAATTCGGAGTCAGAAGCCAAGTTACAGACGGATTCGACCAGGGATTCGACCAGCATGGAAGAGTTCGACCAACTTGCTTGGTCGAATTGATATCCGAAAACTTACCAAATTCGTATTTTTACACCTTCAGTGCATGTGTTCGCTCAAAAAGTCAATCCAAGGCCCGTAAGGAGAGTTTACAAGTATAAAAGAAGAGCTTCAACAGGAGAAGAAATTATTATTGATCAAGCATTAATCATCCATCCTTCACCAAATTCTACCATCATCCGAAGGAGTCGTGAGGAGAGGTTCGTCTGGCGAGTCAAGTAAGATCATACCAACTATCCATGATTGTTTCTAGATCAATCATGGGCTAGAACCGCTCCGATAGTTTTAGGGTTATGAAAGTTTTATGAGTTAATTGAATTTTCATATGTAAACTCCGTACAACACTACTTGTGGTTTATTCTATATAAGATCATGTTTTTCTAATTCATACTCACGGTTGTTTTGTTCATCTTTAACTGTTATGTAGAGTTTGAATACATCTCTTGATTATTGATTGAGTGCGTTCACCGCTGAGCATGATTGTATGTTATAATTCTAAGTGAAGGGATTCCGAAGTCTTATTAGAACTGCTTTATATAGATACTTGTTAATTGAATCATATTCGGGTTAATAAGTAGGATAAAGAGTATAACTTTATAGTACATAAAAAGGGATATCAAATCTGGTTAGAGTACTAAGTGCACGGGAAATAATTGATTATGATAGTACCGAGAAAGGGGGGTGAAGTATACGTCTTGCTCCGAGGATATTCACACGTGTCATACGCTTGATTACTTGTGTCTATAGAGTACGCTTGCATGATTTAGTGATGCGTCCATAAACCATAATGCAGAGTCGGACATCAACACATGAAAAGGAAATTAATAAATAAAATTGGATTACTTGAAGAACTACTCTATTACTTACTTGATCACCACCGAAATTTCTCTATTACTTGCTTAATTACTCTGCTATTTCAATTTATGTTATTTAGTTTCATAATCAAACCAACTCAAATTTACCAACATAATTTTAGTTAATTAAAATATAATCGAATTGATACTATTCCGTCTCTTGGGTATGATAAACACTTGGTCATCTATCGCAACTATAATTGATATCCTTATAATTGAGGATTAATTTTGTGTGTTGAGAAAATGCTCATCAGGGTTTTCAGTATATACCACGCCTAAAAAATCAATAGATATGCCCCATGTATCATGTTTAGTATACCATTATATACTTAAAATTCTGAACTTAATTAAAAATCTTAAAAGAAAAACACGTGAAAGATAATTCTACAACAAATCCCAATTTACACCAAATTGATAAGGCTCTCCCCAATAGAGGTATTTTATGTGAGGTGGCCAACTAAAATACCTCTTGAAGTTTAGGTATTTGCCAATGGGAGGAGTTGGATTTTTCTCCCCAGGTAGAATGGGCTCTACCCAGGTTTTTTATAAAGAGAGAGTGGGAGAGGGGAGAGCGGGTGACACCGATTAACAGCCGAGGCTGTAGCTCTTACGCGCACGTGTCGCGGGCCTGCGTATCAGGCTTTGCCTATCTTTAATTTTTTTATTTTTAATTCTTTCCTTGCTGAATAAATGCACAGACATTTGCACTCTTTTATATATATACTAGTATGAAACCCGCGTACAACGCGACAGAATCATTTAACTATTATCCTTATATTTATAATTAAAAAATATCTGTGTTATATAACATAACAACATTAATTAAGGAGTTTTATTTTCTTTTTATAGCTAAACAATTTCTTTCATCAATAAAAAGAATTTGCAATAAATTATAACATTTAATTTTTGATAATATAACATATAACTAAATCATATAAAAAGTTAATATATACTATATATATATATATATATATATATATATATATATATTCTAATTATTTGAAAAAATCTTAACTTGTACTCCCTCCGTCCCATAATACTTTTCACGTTTACTGTTCCACGTTGTTTAAGAAATGTGCACTTTTTGACCAACTTTATTGAATTTGGAGGGTATTGTAGTACTTTTAGGTAATAAAAAGAGTATAAAATAATGATATGTGTGTGAAAAATGAGTGACAAATTTAAAATTAAAGTAAATTTTGAGTTTGTTGGATAAAGTGTTTCCTTTTTTAGGGGGTGAAAGGTTTTATGGGACAAACAAATAAGAAATGTGAGAAAAGTGTTATGGGATGGAGGGAGTATTTTTTAAAATGTTACTTTATAACATAATACAATTTAAAATTATTTATTACTCCTCATATTTCTTTAAAAAATGCGCAACAATATAGGTCTAATTTTGTCTCTATGATGTATACTTATATAGTTGTTCGTATTACATTTTTTTCCATTGTATTTGATCAAAGTATGTAACTCTTAGTAGTAAATCCTTAATTTTAAGGGTTGTCTAAAATAAATATCAATTATATATAAAAAAATCTTAATTTATTTTTTTTATTTTATATACATTATTTGATTTGGTACTAATTGATTTATTTATATCAAATTATTTATTTATTAATTGCAATTAATGATACTAAAGTAAATAAGTTATAATAAGTGTATAGGAAATATAAATAAATAGTAAGACCATGTGTGAACAACACGTTAGTGAAAAAGACTTTGTTATACTATATATATAAATATATATATTGATTATTTATGAAAAATAAAATCAAATATTTTATAATTAATTAAAATAAAATTATTAAAATATTTTAAATTATTTATATATATATATATATTTAAATATATACGTAATATTGTAAATAATATTTAAATTTAAATTGAGTATTACTTTTTACACATGATTATGATTTAGTATTTCTTAATTAACTATATAATAATAATTTTATTTTCAAACTAATGTAAAACATATATATAATATAAATAAAATTAATTTATATATAATATTTTTTTAAATATTTATAAATTTGTAATTAATTTATTAAATTTTTTCAAATTTATTAGTTTCAGATTATATATATATTATATAAACAACTAAAGAAAATAAAATTTATAATTCATATGTCATAATTGAATAATTAAGATATATATGTAAATAAATAAATATTAATATATTAAATTTAAATAATTAACAGATATTTACAAATAATATTATTTGATATAAAATAATGATTTAACTTAATGAACTTAAGCTTTTAATTCTATACATGAATTAGTTTTTCAACTTCTTATTCTTTAGAGGTAAATCGATTAAGAGTATTTGAATCGTCGATCCTCTTTCACTTGAAGAATTACTTGAATCATACTTGAATCAATACTTTAGAAGTAGATCTTACATAAAACTTGAATCGATTATTAAGAGGTAATACTTAAATTGATTTTTTTTACTTGAAGAATCGAATCGATTCTTATAGATGTAAATTAATTTACGAATACTTTAATTGATCCTAAAATTGATTTTTAAGATGTATTCTTGAATCAATTCTCTTGAGGAATCAACTTGATATTTAAGATGTATTCTTGAATTGATTCTCTTCCTCTTGAGAATCGATTCTTAAGAGGTAAATCAATTTAAGAATAATGAATCGAGGTAAATCAATTCGAGAATAATTGAATCAATTATCTTTGAAGAATAGTTGAATTGATTTTTTAGAGATAGATCAAATCTCTACTTGATTAAATCAATTCAAGAATAATGAGTCAAGGTAAATCAATTCAAGAAAGAATACTTGAGTCGATTTTTTAGAGGCAGATCGGATCTCTACTTGATTATTCGCTCTATAAAAATAAATTTTTATACTTTCATAAATTAATTCTCTAGGAACTTGAAAAAAACTCATATTTCTCTTGGAGAATGGAATGTGTATTAGAATGAATAACCAAAAAATCTTATTTATAGGTGGGGCGAGAGAATATTATATGGAATATTATTTTTCCTTTTATATTTATGATATGATTTAATTTGATACTAATTAATTTATTACATTAAAAGATTCAGTAATTAATTAATGATACCCAAATAAATAAATAAATAAAATATTAAAAATTTAATCATTATTAAAAATAAAAAATTCATTATTAAAAAAAGAAATATTAAATAAGGAAGTTTATTAAAAGTAATTAAGGAAAATATTAAAAAAGTATTAAAATTTTCAAAAAATTGAGAAAATTATACGTCACATTGGAACGCTCTGGAGACGACACGTCAGTAAGAAAAGTTTTTGCTATAGTATGCTTAATATATATATATATATATATATATATATATATATATATATATATATATATATATATATATAGGCGTTTTCTCTTTTTTAATATGTTAATTAAAATTTTAACAGGTAATTTATCTCCCCCTTTAATTTTTCTCTTCCAGTAATTTTAATACGTTTATTTTCTGTAATATGTTAATAAATAAAAAAAATTATCTCTCCCTTTTTATTTTTTAATTTAAATTTCCATATATTTTACAAGCTTTTTTAATATAACATAACATATTTTCTAAAACATTAATCTATCAGAATCTATCTTATGAAACGTGAACCTATCTTCTTAAATATTAACATACCTTCTGAAATGTTAATTTATCTTTTAAATTATTAATCTATCTTCTGAAACGTTAAGCTATCATTGTTCAACCTTATTTCGTCTTTCATTGTCAATAAACGTTAAATGGGATCACCTATTACACAATGATGTTGCATCTCCTATTACACAAATTAAATACTTGTCACATTTCATAATCAAATGCCAAAATTCAATGCATGCCCCAAGAGTTTAATGGTCATTTGTAGGGTATAATTTTTTTTATATAGGGAATCATCAATGAAACATGAGATGTGTAACTGAGAATTCAACTTGAATAAATGTTGACTTATTATTTATAATTTATTTTGAAAATTAAAAAAATGTAGTTGATAAAATAAATGAGAATTAAATTAAATTTAAGTGGGTCCAAAAAAAACTTGCTTTTTGAGTATATGGTTGGGGAGGAATTTTATTTTAGAGGCAGAGGTATTTTACTTTTGAGGTGACGTTGATATGACAACCAAAATACGTGCTATTTTGGGTAGAGGATTGGTAAAAGCCGAATAGAAAAGTTATACCACAATTGACACATGATCAAATCAAATATTAGTATCAATAATCAGTACCCTCAAAAGTAATGGAAGGGTAATTTGAATTTGAATGCGTTCAATATAACATACCCTACTTAACTTCATTAATTAATGAATTAATTAATAAGGTTTTGCATTTTATTCACTTAAATATATAAATTAATTAAATTTCATACACATTGTAGGTATGATGTACCGCATCGAATTACAAAAAATAATTTAATATTTTACGATATTTCGTTATATAACGAAATACTATGATATTGACAATTTATATATTGTTATTGTACTAATAATTTTAATAATGTACACTTTGTTTTAGTACAGAAAACTATACACCTTGTTTAACTCTTTTTGCGAGACGGATGAAATATTTTTTTTGCATGATATAAATGGTGATATTTGATTGAATAAAATAATAATTATCCAAATAAACTACTCTCTCCATCCGTTCCAAAGAGTCCCATTTTTCTATTTCGGTCGTCTGCCCCCAAGGATCTCATTTCCTTTTTTACACATATGGGACCCACACACCTCCACTAATACAACTAATAAATGAGACTCATATCTCCACTAATACAACTACCCACTACACATTAAATAATAATACTCCTCAATCCACATGCCAAAAAGCAAATGGATCCCTTTGTGGCGGACGGAGGGAGTATTTTATTAACAATTCATATTATATATGATAAGTGATAATATTTTTAGTATAAAGTGTTAATATCTTTAATGAAAAATGATACTCCACTTGTCACGACTTCAATTTCACACTTTTCGGTTTGTTTTGTTCCAATTTCAACTTCACGTTTTTCTAAAGAGTGAGACTTGCGTGCGCCTTTAGAATTTAGTATTATGGATAAGGGTATATTATTTTGTTTCAAAGAATATTATACATTTTAATTAATAAAGGTAAATCATTTTGTTGTAAAGGTATACAATTTTCATTAATATTTTTTTACTATTTTTTTTAGAAAAATAAAGGGTACACATATTTATATTAAAGAGTATATAATTTAACACAAAATTTTAAAGATGCACATAGTGTAATCCGTGCGCCCTGGTGCACACAACTTTTTACCTTTTCTAAAAGAAAAAAAAAAAACAACTAACAAATATTCCTCGAATCCTCTTTAATTTGGCAAAGACTTGCACGAAACCATCACGGTCTCCTTAAACGGATTATTTTTTTTACCCATGAAGCGCTTCTCCAAATTATTGAACATTATCATTTATCGGTTAATTATTCTAGCGAAATTGTTAATGACGTAGTGGCTGCCTTATGCTAGGCTGTATCAACTATCAACTAAGTGTACAAAACCGTGCTGACTTCATTTTATTTATTATTATTTTTTAAATTTTGCAATAATATTTTATTAACTTTAAAAATATGATATAAGATTAAGAAAAAAATAATGTCCCTCCAAGTAAACTACTTTATGATTTTAAGATGAATAAAAGAGTGATAACATTTTTAATAAAAATTGATATTGAATTAACGATAAGTGATAATTGTTTAATTTAGTTATTTTATGAATATCACTAGACATTCATAGGACTTATATAAAAGGTGTTAATATTTTTAATAAAATATGATACGAATTTTAATAATCTAATTAAGGGAAAATATTCATCCAATTGTTAAATGTTTCATAACAATTAATATTGCAAATAAAAATGATAACATTTTTTTTTTAATAAAAGTGATAACTAATCAATGAAAAATGAAAACCATCAATTAATTTATTTCATGTATACATAATTTATATGAAAGATGAAAAGTGATGACATTTTTAATATGAGTGAGGCTTGAATGCGTCTGGGTGCATACCGTGTGCCTTTAGAATTTAGTATTATGGATAAAGGTACATTGTTTTGTTCTAAAGGGTATACACTTTAATTAATAAAGGGTACACCATTTTATTTTAAAGGGTATACACTTTTCATTAATATTTTTTATTTTATTCACAAAATAAAAGGTACACATCTTTATACTAAAGGATATACAATTTAACATAAAATTCTAAAGGCGCACGGAGTGTGCCTCGTGCACCCGAGTGCACACAAGTTTTTGCCTTTTAATATTAAGTGACTCTTGATCATGAAAGATTGATAATCAATCAATTAAATTAATTCATAAACATTAAATAGTAGAAGGGTAAAGGTAAATTTTTTTTAAAAAAAAAAGAGAATGAAAGTAACACCTGATAAAAGTTATAGCATTTTTAATAAAAATAATACTCCCTCCATCCCAATTTCAACTTCATATTTTCCGTTTTGGTCCGTCCCAAATTCAACTTCACACTTCCATAAAAGGAAAAAACAACTAACTAATATCCCTCTAACATAATTTAATTTCAAATTTGTCATCATCTTTTTAACACACATAACATACTTTATCATTTATTTATTACCCAAAAATATCATACTACCCCCAAAAGTAAGTCAAAAAGTGACTTTTCTTAAACTCCGTATCTACAGTAAACGTGAAGTTTAATTTGGGACGGAGGGAGTATTTAATTAATGAAAAGTGATATTCATATATACAATTGAACAATTTTACGAACACTTGATAAGACAAATAGTGATAACATTTTTAATAAAAAACAATATCTTATTAACAAAAAGTGATAATCATATAATTGAAAATTTTCATAAAAAAATTGTGAGACAAAAAAAAGTGATAACATTTTGAATAAAAAGCGATACTCACTCCATCCCACTCAAAGGGTTTCTTTTTTTCATTTTGGTTGTCCCACCCAAATAGTTCACTTTCATTTTCTGCACACATGAGACCCACACACATCTCTAATACAATTATAATATGGGGCCCATATTCTCATTATTACAATTACCTACTACATATTAAATAATAATACTCCTAAATTCAAGTGCAAAAAGCAAAAGCAATCCTGACGGGACAGAGAGAGTATATAATTATGAAAGAGTGATAACTTTTTTTTATATTATATAGTAAAAATACATGTTACTTTTAATAATTAAAAATTATAAAACAATTCATTTTAAAATATCATTAAAAAATGCTACTTGTATTTTTCTTAATTTCATATTTTAAATTATATTTATTAAATAATAATTAAATTAAACTAATAGTTATTTACCTAATTTAGAATATTTTAATAAATAATAATATACATTAAATAGTAATAAAAATAAATAGAAAGAATGATTAAAAAATAAATAATAAAAATATCATCCTTTTAACACACAAAATATACTTTATCATTTATATATAATAAAAAATATCAAACTATCCTAAATTAAATAAAAAAAAAGTGACTATTTCATTTTTAATATCTATGCAAACGATAATTATAAAGATGAATTTGGAATGAGAAGAGTAATTAATTAAAAAATATAAAATTATCTCTTTCTTGAATAATTTGTGTCAAAAAAACATTTTTAATGAAGAGTATTACCCAATCAAGGGGAAATAAAATACTCTCGCGTAGGTGGGTAAAATGTATTTTTATTAGGGCATCTTATTAAAGTTGTATTCATATTTTGTTTATACATATAAAATTCAGTAGGTAAATCTTTAATTTTTATCTACGTTTATTTTATGCGTGATTGTTTTATGGGAATATGATTATATACTGAATGGGTGTACAATTCTCAGTGGCGAACAAATTCAGTAGATAAATCTCTAACTTTTATCTACGTATATTTAATAAAAACATTTACTTTATGTGTGATTTTTTATGGGAATATATATATATATATATATATATATATATATATATATATATATATATATATATATACTGAATGAGTATACAATTCTCAATGGCTAACAAATTGTGAGAGATAAATAATATTTACTAATAAATAATCACTGAATGGGAATATGATTATTCGTAAAATGGATAAAAAGTATATTTTAATAAATAATAATACTTGGATTATTAAAAGTGACAGGGTGCAGTAAAATATGACATAATTTTTTTTAGTTTACACAAAAAATCAGAACATTATTTTTAAAAAAATCTTTGATAAAAATAATAATTATTTAGAAAATATATAAAAATAATATCACGTGAAAGAATTTCATTTAATTTTTTTGCGGCTATCTAAATATTTTGTTTAATTATTTAAAAATTAAAAAAAATCTTTGATAAAAATAATAATTATTTAGAAAAGTATATAAAAAATTTTGCGGCTATAATATTTTGTTTAATTATTTTAACAACTATTTATACATATAGATAATATATGTTTCGAAATGAGTTATTTTATTTAAATATTAAATTTAAGAGAAAGACTTGTGTACAATTTCCAATTGGTACAACTTCGGTGTAACATCATTCATTCACCTTCAGTGTGTGTTTTCCTTTTTTTTTTTTAACTATTGTTGTTACATTTTTTATTATATATTTAATTATAAGGATATAATTGCAATTTTACCCTTGTGGTTTAGGCTATAATTTATCCCTACGATTTAAGTTATAATTGTAATTTTACCCTTGTGGTTTAGGGCATAATTTATCTCTAGGGTTTAGGGTATAATTGTAATTTTACCTTGTGATTTATGGTATAATTTATCCCTAGGGTTTAGGGTTTATGGTATAATTGTAATTTACAATTGTTGTTTAGGGTATAATTCATCGGGTTTAGGATTTAGGGTATAATTTTAATTTTACCCTTGTAGTTTAGGGTATAATTTATCCCTAGAGTTTATGATATAATAGTCATTTAAATAAAATAAATTTAAAAATAAAATAAAAAACAACATTAATGAAGGAGTAATGATTAATTAAAAAGGGTGAGGATCAATGTTGTACCAATTCAATTAGTAAAATCGGTTCGGTTGTACCCTATTCCCTCCCTAAATTTAATTATTACTTAATTTCCTATTAATATAATATGTAATTTGTATTCCCTTCATGGAGAATGGAGTGTGTTAAACGATATCCCGGAACAAATGGTATTAATTATTTACTAATTAATTATTTTTGCCAAATATAATGACATATAATTGTATATGTAATTTTTTTTTAACTACACATAAAAACACGTATAATTAATCACACAATAATAATATTTGTACTTATTTTTAATATTTACACTACACGTAAAATTTATTGTTATTATTAATTTTTAGTAATATATTTTAAATGTCACAGTGAATCATTTAGATTTCTTACGTTACTTACACTAACAGAATTATGTGTTCCAAATTTCTTGGACATTTTATGTGTGGATATAAGTTAAATATGTGTACACAAATTTTACCATATGATTATTTACATTATCTTCAACGAACGCACAATCATGGTGCCCAAATATTTTCTTTCTTCATTCTTACGAGATTTAATAAAATTATTTAATTGGCTTTCTATCAACCAAATCATCTGGTCTGGAAAAGTTGTGACATTGAATGAATGTAAGACCCCACTCACATGCTTAATCCCATATTAATTTGATGGTTAACCAAAGTCAACTGACTCCCCCTTCTTTGCATTTGACTTGAATTGCACGATCTCCAAAATTTTCTAACCACTCTTAAATTAAATATGATGTCTATTGTATTTGTTTACATTGGGTTTATACACTACCAAACCAATGCAATTACAAAATTAAGAAGAAATAAATTATTAGAAAATGTCTTAGTAATTTTGACTATTTCACTATATATAATGGGAATAGATATCTTAAATTTTGGTCTTAGTATCAGAAGTGGAAGATATGAATATTGAAAACTTAAAAAATTATCCATATACAATGCTGAAGAAAAGGGAAAGCTATGAGTGAATATGACATGAGAATTGATATGCATTCCAGTAGTTGTCCATTGTAAGAATGAGAAAACTTGTCTGTCTTCATTACATATCTCAAATGTATATATACAATTGTCTTATTTATTATAGGCAATATACAAAGCTGTAATTATGGCTAATATACAGAGATATTACTCTTATACTAAAAATAAGATATGCACAATTAATTTTCATAATTATTTGTCATAATATCTAACACGCCCCTACAGTGGAAACGGGAGGTTACAAATGTTTAAACTGTTCTGAAAATCATCAAATAATATGCGCGGAAGCCCTTTTATGAAGATACCCGCTATTTGATAATGGGATGGAACATATACTGAAATGGGTAAATTTTATTTCAGTCTCAATAGTACGATATACAAAGTACAAAGTGATTCCAAGTCTAACTATCAATACCTTGATTAAGATCAAGGTGTACAATCTAGTAATTCAAAAAAAGAGTGACTATATTACTTAGGATCTTATCCGCAATGCATTCAGGGGAAAGCATCCTGGAACCGAAGAGTAAGACATTCCTTTCCATCCAAATGGTGTAGATTATGGTTGAGAAAGCAATGAAAAAAAGTCTCTTGACCTTCTTGTTACCCCGAGCACCTCCATGTATCTTCCGAAAAGCATCTCCAACTGACGCGAATCTTCTTCTCCATCCAATTCCTATTCCCACTATGTCACATATCATCTGTGTATACGGACACTGAAAGAACAAGTGATTTTGTGTTTCAACCTCTCCTATGTAAAATCCACAACATGTGTCCCCATTTAGATTCCACGCTCTATCCTTAATGTACACCATTCCTTTTTGAAAAAGCCATAATCTGAAGCTATGTTTCCTCACTATCCATTTGTGCCAAATTTGTTTATAGATAAACAAACCTTCATCCATGTCTCTCTGTCTTAGCTTCTGATACATTAAGGATGGCATAAACTTCCCATTCGCACATGCTTGCAAGACTTCTCCCACCGATTCTCCTTCCGCTGTTTCTGCAATTTTATTTCGTAGGTAGATCATAGACTTTCATGAATGTGAAGTATTTGCTAATGGATGAACTACTACCCACTCTTGTTGTCTAAGGTACACCGAGTGTATCCAACGTACCCAAAGTGATGAAGCTTCATTATGGATATCCCACAAAGCAGCTGCCATAAGTGCACTATTCCACTCGGTGATGTCCTTCAAGGCCAGCCCTCCATTATGTTTGGGTTGTGTAACATCCTTCCAACTAACAGCACTCACTTTGCTTCCCCAAAGAAATCTCCTAATCAAGGTTTCCAATCTCGCAATCACTGATGCCGGCAGCTTCACTATTGCGCACCAAATGGACAATATTCCATAGATGCCCGAAGTGATCAACTCTAATCTGTTCGTTAAGGTGAGAAGTTTGGAAGACCATTTTTGTATCATGTTGTTGACATCATTCAGGAGGGGAGCAAAATAATTGATTCCTATTCTTTTGTTGCACATCGGAATTCCCAAGTACTTGAAAGGAAACATACCTCTAGTGTAAGGTAGTATCGTTTTGACACGACGTAACACTCTGTGGTCCATCCCTGCTGTAAATATGTTTGATTTGGTGGCACTTACAGCTAGACCCGACACTTTTTCAAATGTCTTCAAGATTCTGTCAATACTTCTCGTTGTTCGGACATCACCATACCCCATGATAAGTAGATCATCCACAAAAATTAAGTGAGAGATATCCACTCTTTTACATAGTCTAGAATGAAATTTTTACATATTATTCCTTATCTCATTCTTCATCAATCTACTAAAATATTCCATGCAAATAACGAAGAGAAAGGACGAGATAGGATCACCCTGTCTCAAGCCCCGCTCACCTCGAAAAAACTCCTCTGGCATTCTATTAATCATGATAGAGTATGTAGGAGTTGTTATACATTCTTTGATCCAAGAGCAAAATTTAGCAGGGAAGTTCAAACCATGTAACATGTCAAACAAGAATTCCCAGCGAACCGAGTTGTAGGCTTTGTTGATATCAATTTTAATTGCCATCCTTGGTGCGGTCGCTCTACATCCGTAACCCTTGAAGATTTCTTCTGCTAGCAAGATACAGTCTCTCATCTTTCTCCCTTTAACAAAACCAAACTGAGCTTCATTCACAACGTTGGGTAAACACCTTCTCAAGCGGGTGGCAAGAATTTTTGTAATAATTTTATAGACCGTGTTGCAACACGAAATATGTCTATAATCCTTCACTTGTGCTCATGGGTAGTCTTAGGAATCAAGGAAATAAAAGTAGAGTTAATTTGCTTCAAAAGATTCCCTTTCCTGAAAAATTCCTTCACTGCCCCAACTAGATCATTCCTTATCACTCCATGCTTTTTGAAAGAAGAGAGATGTGTACCCATTCTGTCAGGGAGATTTATTCTTGTTGATCATCCATAAGGCTGCCTTGATTTCCTCTTCTGTTACTTCTTCCTCTAATTGCACTGTTTCAGACTGAGATATTTTGGGTCCTTGGCTCAATACCTCCTCATCTAGTTGCTCCATTATTCCTGAATTATTACCCAATAGGTTGGAGTAAAATTCTAGGAATGTATCCACCATCGATTGATAGGAGGTAGTGGGCCCATTTCCTGTTAATACTCTATATATCTCATTTCTGGAGGAATTCCCATTAATCAAGCTATAGAAGTACCTGGAACCTCTATCTTGATTTTGAATATGCTTATTCTTCAGGATTTGTTTACTATCTTACAGTTTTCAAGGCGCTTTACGGAGGCAAGGGCATTACTGATTTCAAGAGAGCAGCCATGGTTGCCAGGGTTTTGGAGAAAGTTCAGCTGCAAATTCTCCAGATGGTCCCTTGCTCTCTTAACCCTCTCTGAGATGTGAGTATAGTTCAATCGATGCAATTCCCTCAAAGGGGCTTTTAGAATTCTGAGTTTCTTGCACAAAATGAATTGTTTCGTGCCTTGGATTTGAACCTGCCACTTATTAGTAATCAAAGAGATAAAATTGTCATGTTCAGTCCATAGATTAAAGAACCTGAATGGCCTGATCATTTAACTGGAAGTCTGCAAGAATTCAGAAATTGAACGGTAATGATCGGAGCACGTGCCATGTGGCAAAAAGCTTGACTCTATCCTCCATCGATTATTTCTCCACAATCTACATGTCATTACTCGATCAAGTTTTGAAGATGTAGTACCATTCGTCCATGTATAGAAACACCCGGTTGATGGACTATCGATCAATCCCAATAACGAGATGGTCTCATTCATCTCTCTTGAACCCGAAATAATGGAGGTAGAAGTAGATTGTATTTCATCAGTAGAGAGGACACAATTGAAGTCCCCTGCTACTATCCATGGTTCACTATTTAAGGCAAAAAGCTTCTCTAGATGCTCCCATAATCTCCTTCTTGCCACATATCTATTGCATGCATACACAATGGAAATGATAAATTTTCTCATAGTGATCATACACATAGCATTAGCAGTAAGAACTTGTTCATGGATTACAAAATTATCCAACAAAACATGTCTCCTATCCCAAATCACCGCAATTCTTCCACTATTACAAAGATTGAAATTATGTCTACATTCCCATCCTTGTACAATTTTATTGATAATTTCCAGTACAACATTATGTTCCCGTACTATTATTTTGAGTGCCATGTGGGTGGGTGTGCGGCCCATTCCACGCACGTTCCAAGTGAGGAGACTCATGAGGAATAGTCATCGGATACATAGCCATCCGAGTGGGCATTCCGAAGTTTTCCAAACTCAATGTCCAACCAACTTCTTTATTTCTTGAAGTTCCTGCCTGTGGAAAATGGTGCTGAGTCATCACTGTAACAGGGTGGGTACTTCTTGAATTATTCGTCATACGTCATTCCTCTATACTCAGTAGCGGGCAACTTTTTTGCCTCCAATCGAACCTCTGGGATGCTTTATTCCTTTTCTATATGCAGAGCCTCTGGGTTAGGAACTTCCATGGTTGGAGTATGGGACATGTAGAACACGAATTTCTCCACGAGATACCTTCTCACGAACAAAGTAGATGTCCATTTCAATATGTTTAGTCCGCTGATGTTGACTGGGTTTCCGGAGAGGTATATGGCGCTGACATTATCACAATAGACCAATGCTGCCTTGTTGACTGGACAATGAAGTTCCAATAAAAGATTTCGAATCCAGCAAGATTCAGAGACAACATTAGCAACCCCTCTATATTTTGCTTAAGCACTAGAACGAGACAATGTAGGTTGACATTTGGAAGACCAAGAAATCAAAATGGAACCTATAAACGTACAGTAACCAGACATGGAACGTCTTGTATCTGGGCAGCCACCCCAATCTGCATCAGTATATGAGATAAGAGATGTAATAGGGGATTTATAGATATGCGAGCCAAAGTTCAGTGTGCCTTGTATGTAGTGTATAATCCGTTTAAGATCGGCCATGTGCCCCTCCCTTGGATCATGAATGTACATGCAAACTTGTTATATGGCATAAGAGATGTCGGGTCTTGTGAATGTGTGATATTGAAGTGCTCCAACTAGACT
The DNA here is from genome assembly GCA_023678885.1 of Pogostemon cablin. Classification (NCBI taxonomy): domain Eukaryota; kingdom Viridiplantae; phylum Streptophyta; class Magnoliopsida; order Lamiales; family Lamiaceae; genus Pogostemon; species Pogostemon cablin. Next base: position 9,941,423 of record CM042992.1, on the reverse strand, counting down.
CCGATAGAGAGAAGGATCACCGAATGATGAACCCGCATTCGTCCCTAACTTTGCTTAGTGTCGATAGGTGTTGAACAAGGCTTGCAAGAATTCATACCAGCTCTTTTAATAATCTCCTTTGCATACTTTGTTTGAGAAAGGAAAAAGTGTCTGCATGTCGAGTAACTGTAATTCCCAGAAAATAGCTTAGAGGACCTAAGTTCTTCATAGCAAATTCAGAGGTAAGAAGAGTCATTATAGATCTTCGAAGAGCATCTGATGAGGCAGTGAGTATAATGTCATCAACATAAAGTAGAATATATGCAACATTATTGCCATGACGATAAATAAATAAAGAGTGATCACATTTGCTGAGAAAAAAAAACAGTTGATGCAACATAATCTGCAAATCGCTGATACCAAGCACGAGGTGCTTGCTTGAGATCATAAAGGGATTTCTTTAGCAAACAAACATAATCTGGATGATTACGATCTTTAAATCCAATTGGTTGATGCATATATACTTCTTTATCAAGATGACCATGTAAGAAAGCATTCTTGACATCCAGTTGATGAATAGGCCAAGATTTAGATAAAGAAATGCTCAATACTGTTCGAATGGTAGCTGGTTTACCACAGGGCTAAACGTCTCCTTGCAATCTATACCAACCTATTTGGACCTGCCATCACCAACAAGACGAGCTTTGTATCGCTCAAAAGAACCATCAGTTTTCATTTTATGCTGAAAAATCCACATATAACGAATTATATTTGTATCAGCTAGATGAGGTACTAACACCCACGTCTTATTTTGAATTAGAGCATTGTATTCATCCAACATGGTTGATTTCCAATTTGGGTCATTAAGAGCACTAATCGGGTTTCGTGGTAAGGGAGAAATAGATGTGAAAGTGGTAGTAGTCAAGTTAAATTGGTATTTACGCTTAAATATCCCATGTTGGCTCCGAGTGGTCATTCGTTGAGCAGGTGGATTTGTTTGGGGCTGAGTTGGGATGGGTGATGGTATTGTATGATGTGTTATTTGTGGTGTAGAATTATCTGGCAAAGTTTGGAACTTTGAATTAGAAGAATGAGTATCATGGATTTGTGGTGATGGATTTGATTGTAAAGTAGACTTATTTTGCATGTAATGAAGAAGAAGTGGTGAGATTCCAGAATCTAAAAATTCGTATGAGATTAGGTGAGTGTGTAACGGGGAGAAGGGGAATTGGGTCTCATCGAAAATTACGTGTCTTGAAATGATTATTTTTCGACTCGACAGATCATAACATTTATAGCCCCGATGATTAAGAGGATTCCCCAAAAAACACAAGGTGTTGAACGTGATTGTAATTTGTTAATGATAGATTATGGAAAGAGAGGATAGCATAAACACCCAAATACCTGCAGATGAGAGTAAGATGAAAATTTTTTATACATTATTTGAGTGGGAGTTCTATATCCTAGGACTTTACTAGGAAGAATGTTGATAAGGTATGTGGACATTTGTAAAGTATGATGCCAAAAAGATGGAGGGATAGAAGAATGGACAAGTAGAGTACGAATTATATTATTGAAGGATTGAATTTTTCTTTCCGCCTTACCATTTTGAGGTGATGTATAAGGGCAAGAGAAACCAAGTTGTATTCCATTTTCTTCCCAATAATTTCTAAATGAAGCATTATCAAACTCCCGACCATTGTCACATTAAAAGGTTTTAATTTCCCTTTCAAATTGGGTTGTATGAATGTTTTAAAGGTTTTAAAAATGGAGTACACCTGTGACTTGTGAGAGATTGGGAAAGTCAATGGGAAATTACTGTAATCATCAAGAAATAACAAATAATAACGGTGTCCACATGAACTCAAAACCGGAGAAGTCCATAAATCACTATGGATAATATCAAAAGGCAAAGTAGTATGAGAAATGGAGTGTTGAAATGGTAATTTAATTTATTTCCCAAGGGGACAAGAATGACAAAAGGAGTTATGGGCCTTATTTGACTTAATGAAATTGTTACTACAAAGAGAACGAAGAACGGTGTCCCTTAGATGACCTAGGCGAGAGTGCCATAGGTTAGGAGAAATAACAGTAAAAGTTGAAGTTGGTGTGGCTTGAGTGTTGGTGATAGGATAGAGGTTTCCCGAGCTCTCACATCTCATTAGATGTCTACCCGTCTTTAAATCCTTAACAGAAAAACCATGTGGATCAAACTCAACTGAAACCAAATTATTAGTAGTGAATTTTTTTACAGAAACAAGGTTCTTAATGAGGTGTGGAGCATGTAACACGTCTTTTAGGTTTAAAGGGGGATTGGAATGGCTATGAGAAGTACTACCATAACCACGAATTGGAATAGTGTTGCATTACCAACAATTATGTCATGTGTATTGCTCAAATTAAAATAAGACATGAGGGTACCTTGATTCTTCGTCATATGCGATGTGGCACCGGTGTCCATGTACTAATTTTCATCCGGTTGAGTGAGTGAGAGAGTGTGCATTGCAGCATCAATGTCTGTGGGAGTATATCCTGTTGGTGATTGGATCGTTTGGTTCAGCGTGATCCGTTAAGAATCCAAGTAAACAATAACAGCAGAAGCTATAATTAAAGTTTACCTTTCTTCAGGGTTGATGTAGAGGATGAATCGTTGCAGAGAACTACCTCTTGATCTTCTGCTGTATGACCCAAGTCCAATCCTGATGTTGTGTGGTCAACAATCTACAGGATCTTCTCAATCTGCTTTACTCCCTTCTCTACTTTAAAAGAGGCGCATGCTTTTTTTTCCAGGAAGCTGAGATGACTTATTTATTGGGCTACAACAGGGACCAGGAGGAGAAATTGAGTTGGGCCTTCATTGGGCTTAAGTATCCAAACTTAGCCCAAAGCTTATACTTAAATCCAATAATAATAATATAGTCCACTAAAATATTATTACTGCACTGTCTTTCCAATCCCACAATTACGTTATGGGCTCCTTCTTATTATGAGCCCGACAGTCTCCCTATATTTAAGATATAAAATGTCCATTAATTAATTAAGTTACTGACAACTCCATTAATTAATATCTCATCAGAGAGTAGTACCACTCAACCTTATTATCATGCCGGAATTAATCCACTTACAAGATTTACATGATAAACCTTATGAGCTCCTCAAGGGGACATCATCAACCTAATGATAAACCTTATGAGCTCCTCAAGGGGACATCATCAACCTATGTCAGACATGGATTCCTTCTACAATCAACAGCACACCATAGAGACAGCACTATTTCCCAACTCACCGAGTTTGTTGATTTAATACATGTAAATCTCACCCATTGATGAATCAAAGAAATATATACTGTCTTACGTGTCGAGGTTATTGTATAGGGATTAAGAGCATGAACATCCATAATAACTGAGATCAAGTTCTCTTATATAGACAGTACAAGTCGAACGATCTCAAGTGGTCCTGCTCAATACACACAATGTGCACTAATGTGATTCTATAGTCAAGACAAACTAACACCAAACCACAGTACAACCATACCTATAGATAATCCCCGTCTATCTCTGTTGTGAGCATTTGTTTATACTTTATAAGGAAATCGATAATATGATCTTCTGCGTGTTGTCACACAATATATTATCTACAATATAAAGTAAATGGACTTTTGCACAAACATATAAATAAACAATTTATAATATGCAAAACGTTTGATAAAATGATTCTCATTTCAAATAAAATTGTTAAAACATTGTTCAATACAAAAGCAAGACTTTTAGTATACAAATCTAACAATCTCCCACTTATACTAAAAGACTATGCTGCCATATCTGCTAACACACACCTAATCCACATTCCTTCTACATGCCCATTGAATGCTTTCGCTAGAAGGCTCTTAGTAAAAGGATCAGCCAGGTTATCCTCCAATGCAATCTTAGCGACAACGACCTCCCCTCTTTTAACGATGTCTCGTATCAGGTGGTACTTGCGCTTAATGTGTTTACTCGCCTTATGGGCTCATGGTTCCTTCGAGTTTGCTACTGCACCACTGTTATCACAATAAATTGTGATCGCTTTGGGCAAACCAGGAATCACATCTGAATCCATTAAGAAGTTCCTGAGCCATACTGCTTCTTTAACTGCCTCAGAGGCTGCTACATATTCAGCTTCCATGGTGGAGTCCGCAACGCATTTCTGCTTTACACTCCTCCATATTATGGCTCCTCCTCCAAGAGTATACACATAACTCAAGGTGGATTTACTGGCATCCCTATCTGACTGAAAATCCGAATTAGTATAACCCAAAGGTAATAAAGTATCTACCCGGTAAACCATCACATAATCCCTAGTCCTTCGTAGGTACTTTAAAATATGCTTTTCCGGTCTAATGCCCTTGTCCTAGATTACTTTGATACCTACTGACCATGCCCACGACATAATAGATATCTAGTCTCGTACATAGCATAGCATACATGTGGCTTCCTACTGCCGAAGCATAAGGGACCAGCTTCATTGCTTCTATTTCATGTTGTTTCTTTGGACACATTTTCTTAGATAGAGGTATTCCATGTCTAAAAGGTAGAAAACCTTTTTTGGAATCTTGCATGCTAAAACGAGTCAGGATTGTATCAATGTATGAAGCTTAGGATAAGCACAACATTCTTTTCTTGCGATCCCTTATTAATTTGATCCCAAGAATATGTTCGGCTTCTCCTAAGTCCTTCATCTCAAACTGCTTGGACAACCATACTCTTACGCCCGACAATACCTTCACATTATTTCCAATGAGTAGAATATCATCCACGTAGAGTACAAAAAATACCTCTATATTTCTGTTACACTTCTTGTACACACATGATTCATCCGAACATTGAATTAATCAATATGACTAGATTACTTCATCAAAATGGATGTTTCATAATCTTGAAGCTTGTTTCAATCCATAAATGGACCTTTTAAGCTTGCATACAAGACGTTCTTTGCCCTTTGTAATGAATCCTTCTGGTTGCTTCATATAGATGTTTTTCTCAAGACTTCCATTCAGGAAAGCTGTCTTGACATCCATCTGTCATACCTCATAATCCATATGAGCAGCAATAGACAAAAGAATCTAGATTGACTTAAGCATGGCCACAGGCGAGAAGGTTTCCTCATAATCTATTCCTTCTTTCTGAGTATATCCTTTAGCCACAAGCCTTGCTTTAAAGGTTTCCACCTTATCGTCAGATCCTCTTTTTCTTTTATAGATATACTTTCATCCAATAGCTTTTACACCATCGGGTGGCTCTACAAGATCCCAGACTTGATTAGAATACATAGATTCTATTTCAGATTTCATTGTGTTTTGCCATAATTGTGCATCTTTATCTTGCAGTGCCTCGTTGTAATTCCATGGGTCAATTTCATGTTCACCAGGGACCAAGTCAGAAGACTCTCCCAATCCCATGAATCTATTCGGTTGTCTCACAACCCTCCTACTACGACGAGGCTCTGCAGGCAATTGTGTATCAAGTGTGACACGCAGTGCAGTGTCCTGTGGTATATCCTCTTGTACAGTTGGTATTATATTTGGTTTTTCCTCTCTTACTTCATCTAGAACAATCTTACTTTTGGGTTTGTGGTTCATTACATAATCCTCTTCCAAAAATCTGGTGTTTGTGCTAACGATCAATTTTTGGTCCTTAGGACTATAAAATAGACCACCCCTCGTTCCTTTAGGATACCCTACAAACAGACAAACATCCGTACGCGATTCTAACTTATCAGCATCCATCTTCAACACATGTGCCGGAGCACCCCAAATCCGAAAGTGTTTGAGACTAGGCTTTCGCTTTGTCCACAATTCGATGGGTGTGGAAGCTACTGATTTAGAAGGTACTAAATTCAAGATGTAAGCCGCAATATATAAGGCATATCCCCAAAACGAACTTGGTAATTCCGAATAACTCATCATTGATCTTACCATTTTCATAAGAGTCATATTCCTTCTTTCCGCTACACCATTCTTCTGGGGTGTGCCTGATGCAGACAATTGGGATTCAATCCCTTGCTCCGATAAATAATTCCTAAACTCTCTCAAGAGGTTTTCGCCAGCACGATCAGATCGTAGTGTCTTAATGTATTTTCCAAGTTGCTTTTCCACATCAGCCTTGTACTCTTTGAATTTATCAAAGCACTCAGACTTGCGGCGCATCAAATAAATATATCCGTATCTAGGATAATCGTCAATGAAAGTGACGAAATATTCATAACCCCCTCTTGCTTGGACAGACATAGGACCACATAAATCAAAATGAACCAATTCCAACATATCTTTGGCTCTATACCCCTTTGCCTTGAAACCTTTTGGTCATTTTTCCTTCCAAGCAGGATTCGCAAGTTGGATAATTTTCCACTACTAATGAACTCAGAGGTCTATCAGCTATCAACCTTTGAATCCTACTCAAGTTAATATGACCTAATCTTAGATGTTAAAGATATATTTGGTTCATTTTAGAAGGTTCTTTTCTCTTATTAGTAGATGTATCATTCATTTCAATTTGTTGCACCGTGGGAGAAATTGGATTAAGAGTATACAAATTATCTATCAATGCACCATCACAGATAAAAATTTCATTTTTCCTTAAAACAACCTTGTCATTAAAAGAAACAGAATATCCATCCATAAACAATTTAGAAACTAAAATTAAATTGTCACGCCCCGACCCAGACAGAACGCGACAACCGCCACATTAACCATAAATTTCGCGGAATGGGTGCACTCCACTCCAGAAAGTTTATAGAAAATGTAAGGCTTGCTATCAAGTACCTGTAGAACTGAACAACTGATAGCAACGGGTACAACCCGAGGACATCATCTCATAAAGTATCAACAAGGATTTATAAAGGTACAAAATACAACGGTTTAACTTAGTTTAAAGAAAATATACATGAACGATATAATATCGCGAAGGTACAAAAAGAACATCAAGGGGGTCACCAAATATAAACTTACAATCTCGCCAATGAATCCGTCAATTTACATAAAAGACAAAGTACCCAAAACACTGATTGGATGACGAGCAAACGATTAGAAAACCTCCAACCAAAACGATATCAACAGCCTGAAAAGGAAAGAATGATGGGGGTGAGCAAAACCACTAGCTCAGTGAGGTGATAAGCCGGTCACCCCGACCCTTATACGAAGCATGTATTCCCACTCGCGGCCTTATACGAAGCATGTATTCCCACTCGCGGTTCATAACATAAAATCCAACATTTCGTCCCACAATAACTATTTCTCACTCAGTATACATATTAATGAAAATAAAAACCTTAGTGCACATTTACGAATAGCACAATTAGTTCAAACAACATGTTATCACATAAAAGACGCGTGGGTAGTCAATATCCTCCTCGAACTGAGCTCTCCGTCGAGAGACAGTCCAAGCCCGTCACCGTTACTCTAGATAAAATGCACATTAATATTCTTTCTCAACACGCCAAGTGCTAAAGTTCACAATTCAATATCGACGTGAATACTTGAAATAATAAAATATATAAACATATATGACATGCATGTCCCACACCGGTGACGTTGACTGAGCCTATAATAGACTGATTCATCTAACAATCACCCTCCAGAGTATCAGTATTTGGCAAATGGACAGGTGCCCCGTTAGATCTAACTCACCCGGGTTTTCCAAGCAAAGGGTAACTTGGTTATCACTGTAACTCACCCGAACCGCGACAATTCGGGCTACTTAATCAATGTCGCTCCAACTCACCCGAACCGTGACCAATTCGGGCTACTTAACCTTGGTACCAAGCATACATATGCATATGCATCATAAGATGAATAAAGACTCAAGTTAGAGTCTTAATTGGCACACAAGAATAACCAGAAATCAATTCTCAAATAATTCATAATAAATGTTATCAGATATCGAGCCGGAAAGGCTCTTCAACATAAGTTAAAATCAATAATACTCATAAAATGGCTAACAGGTCTCTAACCAGAGCAATCGAGCCAATCAGGCTCTTTACCACATAACACAATACCAAATAATTTTCTTATCAATTAACTAAAACTAAAATAAATGCACATTTATTGAGGGTCCACACTTCCCACAAGAGAAGGTGTTTCCGAATTATCAACTCACAAGGAAGTGATTAACTCTCTCCGGAATCTGAAGTCGGTCCCTTGCCCTTCGTTGATGGTTTCTTACCTAGAAAGGAGATGAGTAATTAAAGAAAAATCACATATAACTAACTATTAGCGGTAACATCATCTTTCATTGCTAAAAATAAATCCTAATCGAGTTCGAACGAGTCGATATTAAATAAAAATGGCATGTAACTCCTTAACATCAGTTCCCAATCACACATAACCCGTTTCAATACATTAACTAAACGAAACGATAGAAAATAAATTTGAATTCGACATAAAAATTCTGAAAATTTCCAGCTAGCGGCAGTTTACGAGAAAAATCATAACTAATTGTAGAATAATCGGATTGAGGCGTTTCAAGTGGCTACGGAAAGCTAACGAGTTCAGCTACGTATAGAAATTAAGTTTGCAAACTTTAGATGGCAATAGATATGTTAAAATCAGTTCGAACAGTCTGCGAATTACCCACATACCAAAAAGAAAAACCCCACACAATTACAAAACCATGGAAGAAGGAAGCTTAATTCACACATCAGTTACCTCAAAACAACTTAGAAACCACCTAGGATGAGGGTTGTAAGGGAGAATTTGATCAACAAGGGTTTCTCCTCTTCACTCTCTTCTTTCCCCTCTTTTGTTTTTCTTCTCCCGTTCTTCTTTCTTTTCTTTTCTTTTTTTTTAATTTTATCCTTAATAATTATATATCAGGCCATTTAAGTGGGCTGAAACTTTGAGCCACAAAATAAATAAATAAATAAGTTTAGGCTTTCTAAAAGAAATCTAGTTGGGCTAAGATAGGGCTGGCCTTTTGAGCCATAAAAATAAATAAATAGGTTTTGGGTTTTCTAAAAAAAAATCTAGTTGGGCTAAGATATTATAAATTATCCCCTCCTCTAAAAAGTTTCGTCCTCGAAACATAAACGTACCTAGAGATGAAAAGAGATTTGGATGTTGTTGATGCATGACTGACTCTGGTTCCCATGTTTCTTCTTCAATTTGATCACTTTTCCATAGAACTCTCACCGTAGAAATGGATTTGTTACGAAGCATTTTCTCTCGGCGATCTACAATTTGAACAGGTTGTACTTCGTACGATAGATTTTCCTTTAATACAACTGGGGGGTATTTGAGCACGTGCGAAAGATCTGGTTCATATTTTATAAGCATAGAGACATGGAAGACATCATGAATCTTCGATAATTCCGATGGTAGCTCAAGTCGATACGCGACACGACTAATCCTTTGCATGATCGTAAACGGGCCAATATACCTTGGACTCAACTTTCATCGACTGCAGAATCGCAACACGCCATTCCATGGAGAAAATTTCAGAAAAACATTGTCTCCTTCATTAAACTCCAAATCGCGCCTCCTATTATCTGCGTAGCTTTTCTGTCGATCTTGCGCTGCCTTAAGTCTGTCTCGAATAAGTTGTATTTTTGCCTTCACATCTTCGATAAGCTCTACTTGTTCGATTTGTCTCTCACCAACTTCATCCCAAAAGAATGGTGTTCGACACTTTCGGCCATACAGAGCTTCGTACGGCGGCATTCCAATGCTTGAATGATAACTGTTGTTATAAGCGAACTCCACCAAAGTCACGTACTTATCCCAGCTACCTCCCAAATTCAACACCACTGCACGTAGCATGTCTTCTAGTGTCTGTATAGTTCTCTCTGACTGTCCATCAGTCTGTGGATGAAACAAGGTACTGAATAATAATTTTGTACCTAGCGCTTTCTGCAGACTAGGCCAAAAAGGGAAGTGAATCTTGGATCACGATCAGATATGATTGACACTGCTACTCCGTGCAATCTCACGATCTCATCGACATATAACTTGGCAAGTTTCTCTAAAGATTATTTGGTATGCATTGGAAGAAAATGTGCCGATTTCGTCAGACGATCGACAATGACCCAAATTAAGTCATGACCCTTTTGGGTTCGAGGTAAACCAGAAACAAAATCCATTGTGATGTTTTCCCATTTCCACTCAGGAATAGGTAGTGGTTGAAGCATGCCGGCTGGTTTTTGGTGTTCCGCTTTAATCTGTTGGCATGATAAGCACTTTGATACAAATTCAGCAATGTCCCGTTTCATACCTGGCCACCAATAATGCTCCCGAAGTGTTCTGTACATTTTGGTACTACCAGGATGTATAGCATAGGCTGAAGAATGGGCTTCCTCAAGAATAGCTCTACGAACATCAAGTTCTGATGGAACACAAACACGATTTTTAAAAGTAAGAAGTCCATCATCCCGAATTTGAAATTCTATTTCTTTTCCTTGATTTAGCTTCGCCATCTTCTGTTGTAAATAAACATCATGTGATTGTCTTTCTCGAATTTGCTCGAACAAGGTAGGTCTAACCTCGAATTTGGCGATTAAGGCAGAATCATTAGACTTTTCACAATCGAGCGAAATGTATAAAGATTTAAATTGCTCCAACATAGGAAGATAAAAAGATTGAATCGAAGCAAGTGAAGTAGAAGACTTTCTACTCAGAGCATCTGCAGCAACGTTCGCCTTGCCAGGATGATAATCGATGACTAAGTCATAGTCACTAATCAACTCCATCCATTGCCTTTGCCTGAGGTTGAGCTCCTTTTGTGTGGTGATATACTTTAAGCTCTTGTGATCAGTGAAAACCCGACAAGTTGCACCGTACAGATAGTGCCTCTAGATCTTCAATGCAAAGACGATTGCAGCCAACTCTAAATCATGTGTTGGATAATTTTCTTCGTTCTTCTTCAATTGTCTTGAAGCGTAGGCAATAACCTTTCCTTCTTGCATGAGAACGCATCTTAATCCTTGTCTCGAGGCGTCGCTATAAATGGTAAATTCTCCAATCGCTGGGTCTGGCAAAGCAAGAATAGGAGCTGAAACGAGTCGTCTTTTCAATTCTTGAAATGCTTCCTCGCATTCTTCACTCCATTCAAATTTTACCCCTTTCCGAGTCAATTTAGTCAAAGATGAAGCCAATAACGAAAAGTCTTTGACAAATCGTCGATAATATCCAGCTAATCCCAAAAAACTACGAATCTCTGTCACGTTCTTTGGACGCTCCCAATCTAGTATTGCTTGAATCTTCACTGGATCGACGTAGATTCCTTCTTTAGAAATGTTATGACCCAAAAAGCTTACCTCACGAAGCCAAAATTCACACTTTGAGAATTTAGCATAAAGCTGATTTTCTCTGAGAATGTTCAGAGCAATTCTTATATGATGAGAATGCTCATCGTCCGATTTAGAATAAATAAGAATGTCATCAATGAAGATGATGACAAACTTATCTAAGTACGGCCGAAAGTCCCGATTCATAAGATCCATAAAAGCTGCAGGAGTATTTGTGAGTCCAAAAGGCATAACACAAAATTCAAAATGACCGTATCTGGTTCGAAAAACAGACTTAGGGATATCAGATTCCCTAATCTTGAGTTGGTGATAACCAGATCGCAAATCAATTTTTGAGAACACAGTTGCTCCTTGCAATTGATCAAACAGATCATCGATTCTTGGAAGAGGATATTTGTTCTTGATTGTCACCTTGTTCAATTGACGGTAGTCGACACATAGGCGAAATGATCCATCTTTCTTTTTGACAAAAAGAACTGGAGCACCCCACAGAGATGTGATAGGTCGTATGAACCCCTTCTCCAATAATTCCCCAAGTTGTGTCTGGAGTTCCTTGAGCTCAGCAGGCGACATTCGATATGGAGTAATCGTTATAGGTGTGATTCAAGGAAGTACGTCAATGGAAAAATCAATTTCTCGATTCGGAGGTTGTCCTGGTAAGTCTTCGGGAAAGACATTAGGAAATTCATTCACGATCGGGATGTCATCTAGTTTAGTTTCAGAAAGAGAAGTATCGATGACAAATGCCAAGAATGCCTCACAACCCTTACGCATTAATTTATGCGCAGTCAACATTGAAATAAAAGAGAGGGACCTCGTTTGAAGTTTACCTTCAAAAACAAGTTCTAAGAATCCTGGTCTACGAAAAATAACAAGCTTCTCGTGACAGTCGAGAATTGCATGATGAGAAGAAAACCAATCCATGCCAAGAATAACATCAAGATCAATCAAAGGCAATGGTATCAATTCAGCCTCTAGAATGACATCTTTGATCTTCAATGGACAACCAAGGAATATCGAATCACGAATTAGACGCTCTCCAAGAGGGGTATGAACGATGATTCCAGGTGACAAATGAGAGATAGGATAATCTAAGATCGCAGTAAGATCATCCCGGATATAAGACCTATCAGAACTTGGGTCAAATAAAGTGTAGACCTGATGGTCTCCCACAAACCCATAGTCTAAAGAAGCAATATTAGGTGAGATTGTGATTTAAAAATTCGGAAAGATAGAATTTCTTACGAATGTTTTATTCGTAATCAAGTGGCATAACAAGGCGGGGTTAGATCTAGCATGTGAAAATACTCAGATTATAAATTACCTGTCACAACCTTCGGATCTGAGAGAGCCTCTTCCTGGGAAATATGAAATACTCTAGTTTGCTTCCTTCCTTGCATAGGTGATTGAGTACTAGGGTCGCTTGAGGCATCGGGCACTCTGGTAACTGCAAATCCAGTATCTCTGGGTATAGAATATGTTAGTTTACCACGAAACTGACCAGAACACTGACTGCTCGCTGGAAAATTTCAAATATTGAGGCGTTTACCACGAAAATTTTAAAAATCATAACTAATTGTATAATAATCAGATTGAGGCGTTTCAAATGACTACGGAAAGCTAACGAGTTCAGCTACGTACAAAAATTAAGTTTGCAAACTTTCAAGGGCAATAGCTATTTCAAAATCAGTTCGAACAGTCTGCAAATTACCCACATACCAAAAAGAAAAACCCCACAAAATTACAAAACCATGGAAGAATGAAGCTTAATTCACACATCAGTTACCTCAAAACAACTTAGAAACCACCTAGGATGAGGATTGTAAGGGAGAATTTGATCAACAAGGGTTTCTCCTCTTCACTCTCTTCTTTCCCCTCTTTTGTTTTTCTTCTCCTGTTCTTCTTTCTTTTCTTTTCTTTTTTTTTAACTTTAGCCTTAATAATTATATATCAGGCCATTTAAGTGGGCTGAAACTTTGGGCCACAAAATAAATAAATAAATAAGTTTGGGCTTTCTAAAAAAAATCTAGTTGGGCTAAGATAGGCCTGACCTTTTGGGCCATAAAAATAAATAAATAGGTTTTGGGCTTTCTAAACAAATCTAGTTGGGCTAAGATATTATATAAATTCTTTCTAAAATGAGGTACATAAAGACAATTCCTCAAAATAAGAGTTTTATTCTTATTGAAAGATAAATAGACGTCTCCTACTGCAACAACCGCTACTCTTGTAACATTCCCCATGAGTATGGTAATCTCGCCATCACTAAGCTGTCGGGTTTGGTGGATGATGAGTGATTTTTTCACCTAGATTTTAGTGTCTTTTATTGTATGTTTTCGTATTATTTTATCTGTATTTGTGTATTATTTGGTTGTGTTTTGTATTTTTATTGAAATGTGTGTGAATGAGCTTAAACGTATGATTTTGAATCAAAGTCCAAACCAAGGAGTAAACATGGTTGAAGGCAACATGGATCAAGGGATGCTACCTCCAAATATTGTGAATGGTGAACAATGGGTCAACTCTATGCCACGTGTGGAGGATGTGTCATACATGCAAGGAAGAAATTACCAAGGGAATTACCAAAATAATTCCCAAGGTAATTTCAACCAAAGTCAAGGGAACTATCCACCAAGGCAAGGAGGCTATAATAGTCAAGGTAGTGGAAACTCATATCCACAACAACAAAGGCAAGATAACTTTTCCTACTCTAATCCGAGCAATGCGGTTGCTTATCCTCCGGGATACCATCTGGGGGCTAAGGCACCAAACAATGAGAGAAGAGCATCGATTGATGAGCTACTTGAGCAAGTGATCGCATCAAACAAAGTTCAAGATGAAGCATTGAAAAAGGCGGAAGAAGCGAATGAAAAGAGACTCAAAGCTTTGGAGTACAATGTTGGACAAATTGCAAGTTCGTTAAGTGCTCAACAAAAAGGAAAGTTTTCAGCCACAATCGAAGTGAATCCGAAAGCTCAATGTTTATTTATTGAAGCGGAATAGGAAAGGTTGAAGAAGGGTTGGTGGAAAGCAAGGTTGTTGGAGAAATCGGAGAAGTAAGTAAGAAAGAAGAGAAGGGGCCTAAATGGATACCTAAGTGGAAAAGGGTGCAAGAGGAAAAGAAAGTGGAGGAGAAGGCCAAAGAAGAGGAGTACAAACGTGATTATTGGGTATTCCGATCACTCAATTCCCTATCCACAAATGTTTGTAAAGTAGGAGAAGAAAAAGGAGTTTAAGGAATATGTGAAGAATCTTAAGAAGAAGTATGAGGAGAAAAAGAAAGAAGAGTCATCCGAAACAAGTGAATCAATGCAATAAGGGGGGCCTACAAAGGTTGGTGATCCGGGGAAGTTCATCATTCCTTGTGATTTTAAAAGGAATAGCACTCTTGATGCATTGTGTGACTTGGGGGCAAGCGCCAACGTGATGTCTCATGCCACGTTCAAAGACCTTGAAATCGGAGAGCTAAAGCCTACTACTATCCGTCTTGAAGTAGTAAATGACGAGGTTGTGAAGCCTCTAGGAATTGTTGAAGACGAGGAGGTGAAGGTGAAAGGGTTAGCTTTCCCGGTCGACTTCATGGTGTTAGAAGTGAAGGCGGACCCTCGAGTGCCACTCATTTTGGGAAGAACATTTTTAGCTACGGGAAGAGCAAAATTGATGTTGGAAGAGAAGAGTTGTCTTTGAGCTCAAAAGAAAAAAGTGTCACATTCATGTGCAAGAAAGACAACGGAGCCAAGTCTCATTTGAAGCCTCTAGATGATCTTATGGATCATGACTCTATTCTCTTTGACAATTTAAATTCATTTCTTCATGATTATATAAAAATGTCAAATTCTAACTTATCTTCTTATAATGGTAATAGGATGAAAGCATCAGAGCTTGATTGTGAGCTTGACAAAGGAGAAAGAGGAAGTCCACTATAATCACTCCTTGATGATGATTTGATGCTCGTGAGCAAGAATGGTGAAGTGGAGCTTGTTGACAAGAAGAAGGCAAAGCAAATGTTCAAAGTGAGGATGTGAGGAGAAAGTGTGGTGGACCAACATTTGGTCCAATGAGCGTGAAAATTTCGTCCGGCTTGAAGACGTTAAACTTAGCGCTAAATGGGAGGCAACCCATTCTTTTTATGTTTTGATTGTTTTGTTGTTTGTATTTTAGTCTTGTAGGTAGATTGAGCTCGTGAGAAGAAAGCATATTGAAGAAAAGAGAAGTGCTTCATGGATTCGAGTAGATATGTCACCAATTGTTGCAAACTTAATTCTCGACTCTTCGAGTTAAGTTTGGGGGGCTAGTGCGTGGTAAACATAGCTTGAGTCGTGTGGATGTGTATGCTTCTCTACAAGAAGATCATTGATGAAACTACAAGGGTAAGTCCCACCACTTTTTGCAAACTTAATTCTCACCTCTTAGTTCGATTTAAGTTTGGGGGGAGTGTGTGGTGTGACTCACACTTGAGTGTGATTCTTGTAAAATTGACCCAATTTTAAAATTTTTCTCATGAGTTTTGGTTGGATTTTGGTATGATTGGTTGTGTTGAAGTACATGTGAATCTATATGTTTAATGAAATTGTTGAGCAATGGTGTTGTATGAGTTTTTGAGTATAATTGAAGGGTAGTGGAAGTACGAATTGAGCTTGGAGCGAACGCTTTCCTTACCAAATGCATATTGAGGGAGTACTCTACACCTTATCACTTCTAATTGATTTTGATTTGGATTGAATGGATTAGCATGCTACTTTATGTGTTATGTTTTTGGGAAGTTTAATTTTCAATCAAAGGTTGGGATGAATGTGAGCTTAATTGTCATGGATGATATATAATGTGAGCTTTATTGTTAATGATGGTGATTTTTATCCTTGCATGTTGCGTGTTTTTGTTTCGTTTCTTGTTTGTTGAGTCTTTATTTTATGTTTTGTGTGCTTTCTTATTTTTTTGTCTTGGTATGTTTGGTGATTTGTTTAGGGAGATTGTGAGTCATTTTTGAATGAGTGTTGATATGTTGTGGTGATAAGTGATAACAAGTTATGATTAAGAATCTCTACACTTTCGAATTGTGACATGTTCTATTTAACTTGTTTAATTTTGAGATGATTGTGGTGTAATAAGTTCTTTAAGGTCCAATGCATAAGCTTGTGAGCATTTGAGCCTCAACCGTGCATACATGGTTTTTCCTTCATGAGTGGATCGATTGAGTTTGATAAGCTAGAACTTGCTCAAGGACTATAGGAACGAGCCCGGTTAGTGGAGATTAGTAAAATGATCTTAGGTCATCCTTGTTATTCATAGTCATTGTCATATATTTCTCTACCATGAACATCATTCCTAGTTAACTATTTTGAGCCTTTAAGCCTATTTCTTGTGTATTGAGCACATTACAAGCCTTAATTACTCACTTAAGCCTTACATATTAACCCTTTTCTGTGAGTGATTGAGGAGATGGTAGCTAGAAATGATTGATTGTCCAAAACAAGAAAGGAAATGGTAAACAAGTAAGAAAAAGGACGAAAAGAGCAAAAACAAGAGTGAACATGCAACCTCATAACAAGAAAATGAGCAAAGAAACAACAAGATGCTCAAGAAAATAAAAATTTTAAGAAGGAAGCATGCATTGAAAGAAGATCAATTCAAGGAGAGTTGATGGATAGTGCTTGTGATCAATTAAGAAAAGAAAGGAAAAAAGAGATATTTAAGGAATGGAAGAAAGTAGCTACCTCTTCTATTACTTACACTTGTTTAGTCGCTATTATCCATATCTTTCCTACCCTACCAAAGAGCCTATCATTACATCCTTAATGAAAGACCTTTTTGATCACTAATGGAAACTTTGGTGGTTTGTGAACATAGTCCGCGAGCAAGCTTATAGCGAGTTGAATCAATCTATTGATGAGTGTTGTTTTACCACTTTAAAAAGTGTTGAGTGACATTTATAACCTATGTGAGGCTTGGACTAAAAGGGACTATATTAGACTATTATTCCCTTGTGATTGAACTTATTAATATTTTTTGCTTGCCATGATTTTAATGTTGTAGGATGACTTAGCATATGTGTGGTTCTTATTGCTATTGATGTGTATTACTTATGTTCATTTAGTCTTTTCCTAGGTGAAAATCTCTCTCCCCTTGGTTTATCATTTTCGTTGTTCGGAGATGCACAACACTTTGAGTTTGGGGGTGTGATGAGTGATATTTTCACCTAAATTTTAGTATCTTTTATTGTGTATTTCCATATTATTTTATCCGTATTTGTGTATTATTTGGTTGTATTTTGTATTTTTATTGAAATGTGCGTGAATGATAAGGAAGACGTAGGAAAAGCGGATCTCAATTCGGAGTTGAAACGAGGGACAACGAGCTAACATAGTGAAGGAAACAGGGCAACAACAACATGACTGGCCGTGTCGGATGCACGAGTCGTGTCGCAGCACACGGACTTTTAGTCAACACAGGCCTGTAAGGAAAGGCCGTGCGGCAGCATCAATTCACCCAACACGGCCACCTTATGGCCGTGTTGCAGAGCACGACTCGTGTTATGTGAAATTCTGTAAAAAAATCAGAATCCTTCTAGAAGCTTCCCAAGGGGTATAAATTCCCAATACTTCAATATTTTTGGGAGAGAATCCGAAATTCACAGCCCTGCACACACCTCATACACCATTTCTTCCATTCCACACCATCATCTTCATCCATTCTTCATCCTTTGGATCTACCATCATCCCACCATCAATTTCTACATCCAAGTGAAGGAAAAGGATCAAGGAAGAAAGAAAAGTGCAAAGAAGGGAAGAAGATCACCTTTGAAGATAGATCAAGGGAGTTTCCATTCAATCTTTGTATTAAACCTCATAGTTTTATCATGATTTGTAAGGATTTAATTGTCTATGTTAATTTCTTTATGAATGTGAAATTAACAACATGAGAGTTGTTGGATAATTTGTGGATCTATGTAATTAAATTCATATGTTGATTGAGATATTTGATTTTCTATCATTGATGCTTAATATCTTGAGATCTATGATGTTTTGTGTGTTTTATTGTTCTAAATATATGATTAGATTGAGAGATCAATTATATGCTTAGGATAGTTGAGTGAATCAATTCATCAAACACCTCATATTCATTATAAATTGTAAAGAGATTGAGAAATCCTTTAGGATTTAGAACCCATTGATAGAACATGTGATTAATTAGATTGAGAAGTCAATTAATTATGTGAATGAACTCTTTAATTGAACTTAGTACCTAGTTGAAATAGTTTAATTGAGAACTAATCTTAAAGCTCTTTTGAGATTGTGAAAATAATCTACATCCTATGCATTTCGAAAGGAAGTGTAGGTGATATATGTGTTGGTCTTTAATCTTTACCCTTGATACATATGAGTTTAATGCATGAATCATTGAATTACCACTTCATTAGTGTTGTTAATCTCACTTTTACTCAACTTGGAAAATCACTCATCTTTTACTATTTTATTTGCAACCTTTACTTGCTTTAGTAGTTGTTATTTACTTGTATTTCAAAAAACCAATCATTGATTTTTAGTCTCTATAAAATTACGATAAATGTGATCTCGCTTAAATTCCAGCATCGACCTCCCTGTGGTTCGATAAATTCTTGAATTGGTCAACCCGACTATAAGTTATGGCTAATCAGTGGAACCCCGTTACTGTTCCCCTTCAAAAGAAGGCAGTCAGCCTTGTAGTGTCCCGACTTCTTGCATTTAAAGCACTTGCCTTTAGGCTTCTTGACTGCACCAGTCTTTGCTTTCACATGGTTCACCGGTGCTGAATTTCCTTACTTTTTCTTATTCCTACCGCCTTTCGGCCTAGGATGAGCAGCATTTACAGCAACATGAACTTGAGGAGGTCTACGAAATAGTTCTTCCGCCGCCACAAGTTCTGTCAGAAGCTTCGCCAACGTGTACAAATGTTTGTGCATACCGTAGTTCAGGCGAAACTGCTCAAAACTCCTAGGCAAGCTTTGGAGTATGATATCGACCTGGGTTTCCCTATCGATTTCAGCTCTAAGAACTTCCAACTCATTGAGTTGGCCCATCATCCTAAGGACATACTCCCTTACGGGAGTGCCCTCAGCCATTTTGGTGTTCATTAGAACAGACATGCACTTCGACCTAGCAGAACGACTCTGATGATCGAAGAGTTCCCTAAGATTATGCATTATATCATAGGCGGTCTACATAACATGATGCTGAGTTTGAAGTACATTTGACATAGAAACCAAAATGTAGCACTTAGCCATCCTATCAGCTTTGACCCACCTATTATAAGCAACTCTTTGCTCTTCGGTAGAGTCATCAGTAGGTACCGGAGGACATTCCTCAATGAGAAAAAAGATATAATCTTCAGCAGTTAAAACAATGTCCATGTTTCGCTTCCAGTCAACATAATTAGTGCGAGTAAGTTTGTGCTCTTTTAAGTATAACAGAAAGTGAGTTGAGTGCCATTTGAAAATCCTGAGAATCATAAATAATTAAACAGATCAAATACTTCGAATTTATCAATTTATATTGAATCCCTCAAAACAATATAAAATAAAATTTACCAACATCTCAAGCACCATGAATTTGCATGCCACATTAGGGTGGACGTATACAAACCCGTACATTTACAAGAGAATGTTTTACCCATTAATTTTATTTGTCAACCCAACTTTATGACAAAATAATTAATAGTCGATTCCTTTTTAGCCATGCAAATAACAGCAGTGACTCCGTTGGGGAGGATACTTATTATTTACACCTAACTGTACACCATTATTTGATTCCAAGTCCGCTGCCCAAGCTTATGTGCCTTCAGTTGGTGAAATCCACACGCGCTCGAATAACTTTCTACAATCATTATAAAGAAGTTTGTACCAGTGATCCGTGAATAAACTCATCCGTTAGGGAGGAAGGATCTATTGCCAACGCGCAAGTTTACTCACATCACTTACAAACCAATAATGGAGGCCGCGGGAATTAATTACCAATCTCCTCTCCTACTTAGTCATGTAACACCGAGGGTTTTTAACATGCATATAATATTTTAATAATAAAATATACATCCTAGCATGCTTCTATTTTTAAATAATTTAAAAGAAAATAAATCACATAGAACATGCAACATATATAACAATTAATTGTCAAGTAAAAACAATTAAATCAATTACATATTATGAATAATTGCATAAATTGATGGATAAAATAAATGGTCCCAGCTGACCCAAGCATCAATAGCATAAAATGAGCATCCCATTAATAAATTAATCAATCCCATTAACCCTGCCTTTTAGTTGCATGAAATATTCAGCCCATTTAGAAAATTTGGCCCAATACCAATCCCACATTTAATTAAATGAGCCCAACAGCCCATTAGATAGAAACTGTGTTCACAAATTGTGCCCTTATTCTCGCCAGCCGACAGTCCATCAAGCCCGCATGGAAGTTCTCTTAGAATCGACCTGGCCGATGAAGAACCCACTCGGATCGTCGCCTGCTGTCGATCACCACCGCTGCCGTGAGAAAACAGCACGTCGCAGTCGTGCAAAGGATCGCCTCGCTCGGAAAAAAATCTCAAGCTCGTTCAGAACCTGCTGCTTCTGATCATACGCCGCTGCAGGATCGACACCAGTGCTTCCCACCAAGTGGCGACGACAGCCTCGTTACCAGCCATCATCACGACTCGCCAGGGATTTCATCTGATCCGCCGTACATCCATCCAGCGCGCCCGACAGAGACTGCCAGCCATCCGCTGCGTAGCCCTCAATCTGAGACTTACCATCCAACGTCGTCGGCATGAGCCACCGCTACAGCCATCGTCGATGATGATAACTTTCAGAAGCCGACACCAATCCCGCCGTCGCACAGGTCAGTGACAGCTATGTGAGTCGCTTGCATTACGCCGGCAACAACCCTTCTTTCCAGCGTGTTGGTTTCTGCCTCGCAGCCTTCTGTCCAGGTCTGTCGCCGTTGATTTCTCAGACTCGTTACGACCCACCTTGAACACCATGGGCTCACCTCGAACGATGCCATCATCGTCCAACCGTGACACCCATCGGCTTTCATCCGGGTTCGACTTATCCAGCCTCGCCCAGAACCTCCGTGATGCCTTCCGTCAGCCTCCAATGAATTCACTATGGGGAGTTCCATCTCCTTGTCATTATCTGCTCGTTTTCTTTCTTCACTTTCGGAACAGGCAAACAGTCCAGAGACAAACTCTCTCTCGTGTGTATATCATTCAGTGTGAACATTCATCACATGCGCAAGTCAAAATCCAGCGTGTTGGTTTCTGCTTTGCTCGCAGCCGTGTGTGTCATATTTTTTTTATTGTTCGATCAACAATGATAAAACATAGGGCAGATAATTCATATAGGGTTTCAAGATAATTCATAATTACACAAACCCTAAAATCATGCTTACTATCATGCAATTATATCCCGATAAATTCAAATAAGCACATAAGCCCTATCATACATGCTATCAATTCGACAATTAACACACGTATGGCTCAAACCCTACCCAACGTCTCACGTTTCATCACGAAACCAACGCTCTGATACCAATTATTGGCGATTGGATCGTTTGGTTCAGCGTGATCCGTTAGGAATCCAAGTAAACAATAACAACGGAAGCAATAATTAAAGTTTACCTTTCTTCAGGGTTGATGTAGAGATGAATCGTTGCAGAGAACTACCTCTTGATTTTCTACTGTATGACCCAAGTCTAATCCTGATGTTGTGTGGTCAACAATCTACAAGATTTTCTCAATCTGTTTTACTTCCTTCTCTACGTGAAAAGAGGTTTTTTTCCAGGAAGTTGAGATGACTTATTTATTGGGCTACAGTATGGACCAGGAGGGGAAATTGAGTTGGGCCTCCATTGGGCTTAAGTATCCAAGCTTAACCCAAAGCTTATACTTAAGTCCAACAATAATAATATAGTCCACTAAAATATTATTACTGCACTGTCTTTCCAATCCCTCAATTAAGTTATGGGCTCCTTCTTATTATGAGCCCGACAGTCTCCACATGTTTAAGATATACAATATCCATTAATTATTAAGTTACTGACAACTCCATTAATTAATATATCATCCGAAAGTAGTATCACTCAACCTTATTATCATTCCGGAATTAATCCACTTGTAAGATTTACATGATAAACCTTATGAGCTCCTCAAGGGGACATCATCAACCTATGTCGGACATGGACTCCTTCTACAATCAACAGCACACCATAGAGACAGCACTACTTCCCAACTCACCGAGTTTGTTGATTTAATACATGTAAATCTCACTCATTGATGAATCAAAGAAATATATACTACCTTACGTGTCGAGGTTATTGTATATGGATTAAGAGTATGAACATCCATAATAACTGAGATCAAGTTCTCCTATATAGACAGTACAAGTCGAACGATCTCAAGCGGTCCTGCTCAATACACACAAGGTGCACTAATGTGATTCTATAGTCAAGATAAACTAACACCAAACCACACTACAACCATACCGATAGATAGTCCCCATCTATCTCGGTTGTGAGCATCTGTTTATACTTTATAAGGAAACTGATAATATAATCTTCTGCATGTTGTCACACAACATATTATCTACAGTATAAAGTAAATGGACTTTTGCACAAATATATAAATAAATAATTTATAATATGCAAAACGTTTGAACAAATGATTCTCATTTCAAATAAAATTGTTAAAACATTATTCAATACAAAAGCAAGACTTTTAGTATACAAATCTATCATATCCCACACTTGATAAGCTTGTTGTGGTCTTGGTCCAAGTATTCCTGCTGTTGGTGGGCGTTGCTGCCATGGCGATGGGGATGTCGGAAGTGATGTTGGATACGGGCAGAGTGGTGTTGCCCATGGCTGAGATGCCTAAGTTGCCCAAGGAGAGTACTGCCAATGTTGTTGAGGAGTCCTCCGCGGCCTCGAATGTTGCTGCCTCTACCGCGATTGCTACTCTTTCTACTTTGACGGTTGGTATTTCGATCGTGGACAGTGGTGGATTCAGCGGTATCACTTCCAATGATAGATTTTCTGCAATTAAAGTAGTCCCAGATTCACGTTCCGCTCGATTTGCCATGCTTGTTTCCTCCAAAACAAGCATTGAACGAGCCTTAGAGAAAAAAGGAAGTGGATCGCTTTGTTAAATTAAAGTAGCAATTCCACCGTAAGAATCGTTCAAACCAGCGACCATTTGAAGAACCAACCTTTAGTTTGACACTGGTGTTCCAACATTGGTTAGTTGATCAGCAATAGTCTTCAACTTTTGGAAATACATATTTACATTAGGAAAATCATTCAGATGAGTCTGAGTGAATTGATTTTCGAGATGAACAGCTCTCCAAGTTTTGTTGTCTTGAAATAAATCTGCTAAACGTTTCCAAGCATCCATAGCTGTATCATCAGGTTCAAGAATAGTTTGGAGTAAATTCTTGATATTGTTGACAGGCAAAGCAGGATGAGATTTTGGTATTTCAGACGTGGCTGCCATGATGATTTAGAAAAAAGAGAGTTGTAGAAGGGTTTAGAAAATAGCAGATTTACTGAGAAAGGAACCCGGTTACTAATACCATGTAAGAGTGAGAAAACTTGTTTGTGTTCATTACATATCTCAAACGTATATATACAATTGTCCTATTTACTATAGGCAATATACAAGGCTGTAACTATGGCTAATATAGGGGATATTACTCTTATACTAAAAATAAGATATGCACAATTAATTTTCATAATTAATTGTCATAATATCTAACACCCCTCATTCGATCCACTCAATTAGGGAGTTCCGGATTCTCCGTGTCATTTTGGTGTAATATTTCTTGTGTCACATCTTTGAATGAATGACACTTAGGATAGAGAGTGAAACTATATCTTAAAAAAGAAAGTATAAATATTAGGGGCAAAGTTTGATTTTCTTCCACAATTCCGTGTCGATCATAGAATCAGTAGCACAAAAAGTGATGTACTAAAATGACACAGATGGCCCATTATGTGATCCATTGCGTCTCCCCCTTCAACCACTACTATATTCTCTTTAAGCAGTGTTATTTTAGTAAGCAACACCTCTTTAGGAGCCAAAGGAAAAAAAAATGATAAGAATTAATCTACGCATAGATATACCACAGGAGAAATTAAAAATTTCTTGCATAACAACATTGTTGTCACTCGTGTAATTAGTGAATCAAGAAAATGCTTACCAGTTTTCTTAGAGAATGAGTAACCCTTCTCACTTATATACGTCCGAGGATTTGGCTTCGAATAATTTCGCAGGTATTATTTCTTCCCCTGAAACAATACATTAACAGAAATTGGCTAAAAAGTGCACCCATCACAATTCAAATTTTAGTAATAATCATCAAGGCTAAATAAAGGGCACGAGTTAAAAGTTTTTTTTTTTTTCATAACTATTTAAAACTTCAAATTTTGAATCGATTTTGTTCCAAAACTATGAATTTTATTTCAATTTTACCCAATTTTTGCCGAAAATTGCTCACGTGCGTTGCATGTGACTGATTAATTTGGGGGTTCCGGCAAAAATCTAGGATTTCGGCGAAAATTGGACAAAATTGAAATAAAATTCATAGTTATGAGACAAAATTGATACAAAATATCTTTTTTTTGACAAAATTTAAAGTTTTAAAAGTTATGAGACAAAAAAAAACTTCTAAGTCTGCACAATTATGTGTGATTTGTTTGTTCTGGTGTTAGGTTGTGATGTTTATTTCTCTATTTTAATTCTTTACTCCATTGAAAATCTTGTCCTCACAGATAATATTTTGCTTTATAATTTATGAAGCTCTTAATAATTCCTAAAAAATTCACCACCTTATTGAGAATTTTCAAATCTATCACGACCTTTTATTTTTATTAATTCAATCTACAATCTATTTAATATTTTCAATTCTATCACGAGCTTTTATTTTTGTCAATTCAATACCCGATCTATTTAATAATTTTAATTCTATCACAACTTTTATTTTTGCAATTTTGTACCCCACTTATTTTATATTTTCAATTCAATTAAATTTATTATTATTATTATGTTATTATTATTATTATTATTAAAATTTAATTAAATATTAATTAAAGCACAAAAGTCGATCATTTATCTCATAAGATTTTTTTTCTGTTATTATAGTAAATTAACTTGTGATAAAAAAATTATCTTAGTCGACCTTTGTGTAAAATTATTTTTAATCATGACGAATAAAATTTTATTATTATTATTATTATTATTATTTTTGTTCGAACTTATCACTATTATTATATAGTAAATCCACGACTCTAATAAAAATATAATATAAAAAAATTATTTATTAAAAATAAAAATTTATAGCAAGAAATTAATTAGTAACCAATTTAAATTTGAAAACAAAAATAAAAAATTTGGATGATTAATTTCATTAATTAATAAGTACATAGTTCTACTTTATTATTATTATTATTATTATTATTAATTTAATTGAATTGAAAAAATAAAATAGGTGGTGTATCAAATAGCAAAAAATAAAAATTGTAATAGAATTAAAAATAATAAATAAACCGCGCATTAAATTGACAAAAATAAAAGTTCGTGAAAGAATTGAAAATTTTAAATAGATCTGTATTGAATTGACAAAAATAAAAGGTCGTACTCCCTCCGTCCTATAAAAGTTGACACACTTTTCTTTTTGGTTTGTCCCACTAAAGTTGACACATTTCCTTTTTAATACATAGACCCACACAAAAAACAATTAATTTATTCTCATGGGCCCCACATATCACCTCTAATACAACTACCCACTACACATTAAATATTATTTCTCTCGCTTCACTTTACTCTATTTTACATTAAATTATTATACTCCTTAATCTCCGTGCCCAAAAAAAATTATACCAACTTCTATGAGACGGAAGGAGTAATAGATTTGAAAACCCTTAATAAGGTAGTGAATTTTTTTAGGAATTAACCCAAAGTTTTTTTTGTCACAATAACTTTTAAAACTTTAAATTTTATCCCCAAAAAGATATTTATATCAATTTTATCTCCATAACTATGAGTTTTATTTCAATTTTGCCCAATTTTCGCCGGAATCCTAGATTTTCGCTGGAACCCCCAAATTCATCAGTCACATACAATACACGTGACTAATTTCCAGCGAAAATTGGGCAAAATTGAAACAAAACTCATAGTTATGGAATAAAATCAATACAAAATTTTTTTCGAGACAAAATCTAAAGTTTTAAATAGTTATGAGACAAAAAAAAAACTTTTAACTCTAAAGGGCACCTTTATAATTACACAGGTATCAGCTTGCCTCCACTTCCCAAGTCATTAAAATCTACAGAGTAAAGATGGCTGGCTGATGCAATTTACTGACTTAAAGATCTGTTATATCATCTATCATGCTTTTACATGCAACAATAAAAAGATACGAACTTACACACAGCCCTTCACGATAGTTAGATTCCAATTGTTGCATTGATCAGCACCAGTTCTTTGACTAAACTGATTTCCCCCCAAAGCATTAACATCACCATCAGTAGAAATGCAGATGGTATGCGGTTATGCCAAAGTCCAGCTGCAACACCGTCTATCTTGACGCCAAGTAAAGATGATACGCAAGTAGATCTTTACTTCCTTGACCACAATACATCAAGAGGACCTTTCTCATTAACAAATGCTTTTCATTGTGTTCAGCACAAGGAACTAAAGCAAAGTTAAAAAATCAATACAACTGATTGAATTCATATAGACAGGTTTGTGATTAAGAAAATGCACTCAAGAACACAGCAACACCACCCACATGAAATAACAAGTATGAAAATTAAAAAACAAAAACGAAACCAAAAGATTATAGTGGTTTGGTGAAGAACACCAACGTCCAATTTGAGGGAGTAGTTGATTTTTATTGAAGGATGAAAGTACAAGCCAAGAGAGAACAATTAGAAAAACCAGAAAACTGAAGAATGAATTGATATAATCTGATATGCTAGGCTCTTGGCTTTATATCTTGTAGACCATAGCACCTCTTGACCCAGTTGCAAACCCATCTCAAAGCCCTCTCTTCATAGATGAATGCAGGGTAGATTGCAGGTTGCAAGTAACACAAGAAACCGCCCAAGCCAGCTCACCAATCCAGCTGATCAAACTGCCTCCATTTAACTGTTTCTTAACCGTTTGGATGATCCAACCTTCATAAATGCTTCAGCTATGCACCACTGATCCATGCAGCTCGTAAACCAACTCCCACTGATGTAATAGTGCGAATCCACATGTTGCATTTACAAGCAAAGGTCTATACACACCACACATATGAACAAATGCTTAAACAAACAATGGATGTCATAAAATTAGAACCCTGACTTGGTCGTATTCCACGGGAAGAAATTTTCTGGAAGTCCATCTCAGTTATCTTGAGACAATCACATGTCTCACACTAAAACATAGACAAAGCTGGAACCTGAACATATTGTAATTTGCAACTGAGGTCAAAATTAGGGAAGAGCAACACAACATTTATTCCGCAGATAGTTATATATTTAAGATGATGGTCCACGCCATCAGTTAGATAAAGCAAGCAATTGGTTGTACTCTATGAAATAGAAAGTTACATATATGTAATGATATTTTACAAAAGGTTACTGTTGTTAATTGCTGCTGCATTGCTGGGTATTAACATCATGCTGGAAGATAGAGATTTTTGTTGTTTACTAGAATATATTTAAATAAAATGTCAATTCCCATGAATTATGAGTTTTAAATGAGCAAAAGGCAAAGGATTATATTTTATTTTAATTTGCGTTGGTGATTTCAGAATAAAAGTGATATCTGCATCGAGTAATGGAGTCCACCGGAAATGAAACTATACAATGTCTTATGAATTCTTGGGATACATCAAAACTTGATAAATACACCAAGTGATGGGAAAAGTAGTCTATGAAAGTGGACATCGCAAGGAAAAATAAGGGAAGGAATTTCATTAAGATAGCTTTAAGAACATACGGCTTCCTGGATTTAACGTGTTTAAGAATAAACCAAAGGCATTGGGAAAATGATGCAGATATAGAACATGCCAAAACTCATCCTTTTAAGTATGGTTGATTCTAATTTTAGTTTTTTTATTTGCAATTCTCAATTTGGGTCTTTTGTGTTTCAAATTTAATCCTTTTTTTTGTCCAAAGATAGTCCTTTATGTTAGAATTAATTGTCCAATTTTGGTTCAAAATTTGGATAAAAAAATGACTAAAATTGATAAAAGGGCTAAATTTAGACAAACAGGACCAAAATCAGACAAAAAAAATGACCAAACTGAGAATTGCAAATAAGAAAGGACTATAATTGAAACTAACAATACTTAAACAGAAAATTTTGATATTTTCCCTAAAACGATGCAGAACATGACAAAAGTTTTCATGAAAGAAAACCAAATTACAGAAACCTTTTAAAATGAGGAAACATATTATGCAAGACAGTGCAATTGAATTTGATCCATGACTAAACTGATGACACCATCCTGGAGCATTATGTAAGACAGTGCAATTTAATTACTTTATTACCTTCACATTATAAATAATTTCCAACTCAAGCCTATCTCTTGTGTCTGCAAGAATTAATTTACCTCGGTATATCACAAAGCAATGCTCAATGAAATTCCAACCATGTCAACATAACATCAGTCCTATATTTGTAGTAATAAAAAACCGAACGAGTTTAAGCCTCTATGAATTAAATAAATTTCATTTAACAAAAGTACAAAGGCAAAAGCCCTTTGAATGAACCTTAATTCACAGCTTCTAATAATAAGAAACAAACAAATAGCAAAACCCTAATTCGAATCATTCCAGCATCTACTATAAATTCGGTAAAATCAATTGAAGTAAGTGCAAATTAAAAGAAAAAGAAAACAGACCAACCTGGAAAATCAAGCCAACAATGTTAGATAGCCCTGGTTTCAAGAAATGAATGCATCTTTAAACCCTTCGAAAGCGATTCTCTATTGAATTCAATCGTTTCGCCGTCAACAGCACAAATGTCGCACTCTTCACTCTCTGTCTTCTCATCGCCATTCTCACTAAATGCACCCAACAAGAATATAATATTACTTTCCTCTGTCAATAATATATTCGCTTATTTTCTAGCACGAAGTTTAAAAAATGTAATTTTTGGTATTGTGAAGTAAGAAAAAAAAAAGGTATTTTTGGATAATTTGGTAGAATAAAGTGTATGATATAGTTCACTTTGACTAGATTGTATGTAAAAATAACATTTTTGTAATATTATAATATTGTTATAAGGTTATTGATATTACGTATTGTTTTCATTTTTAGGTGGTGAAAGTATTTTTGGGACGGACCAAAATGGAAAGGGTGTATGTATGAGACGGAGGGAGTATTAATAATAAGACATACTCCCTTCATCCCACCCAAAAAGTTCATTTTTTCCATTTTGGACGTCTCATCTAAAAGGTCCTCTTTCCTTTTATAAATACATGGAACTCATACACACCCACTATTACAATTAAAATATGGGCTCACACACCTACTAATACAACTACTCATTACATATTAAATAATGATACTCCTTAATCAACATATCAAAAAAACAAAAGTTACCCTTTGTATGAGAGGGAGAGAGTATATATTAAATTAAGGTTAATTGTATATCTTTTCTCTTTTTTTCAATTTAATCACAAACTATTTTTTTTAACAAAAATAAAATAAAAATACACGACCTTCTTTTATTTTTTCAATTTAATCAAAAACTTTTTTCTTTATCATAAAATACACAACCTTTTGTTGTGAAATATTTTATACGGATATTACTCTTTATACCATTAGAATAGGAAGAGAGCTTATTATTATTATTGTATCCTCTCTCCTCTATATAAAGAGTGAGACTCTTAGGATTTTGTACACATTCATTTAAACGTCGTTAATGAAATCTCCCTTTCTCTCTCATTCTGTATTCTTCTCTTCTTATTGTTCTAATTATATAATTTACAACACATTATTAACACGATCTAATCAACTGAGTAGTTACCAATTGAAGGGAATCCTAGAAAATAATCGTGCCTTTTTTGCGAGGTAATTCGATGATCTTTATAATTTATTTGTGTTTACAATTATTTTCAATAAAATTTAAATATGTGTTCAAATTATGTAGATGCATAATTGTTTACAATTGTTTGTTCGTAGTCATGAATCTACCCAAATAATTTTTTTTAATCAAATTGTTCTTAGTCATCATGAATCTTCTTTATTTTTTCATATACTAAATTATCTCATTGAATTAATTAATGAGGTGTATTAATTGTTCATAGTGGTTTATTAATATTGTAATTTTTTTTTCTAGAACTGCATGTGAGCAAAGAAATTTAGGCTAAATAGATCAATTTAAAAGTTGTAGAACTTAAATGAATTTCTTAACTCGAATAAAGTGAAAATTTTGAAACTATATTTTCTATTTAAAACCCAATTCATCACTTGCACATTTTGAACACCCTTACACAATGTGAGAGTGAGTTTTGTGGCACTATTTTTATTTTGAAGTAATTATCTATCTATATTAATAAAAAATATGCCCAAATAATAAAATTATTGAGTCCTCCTACTATAATAGTCATGAATTTACCCAAATTTATGATTATTTCAAATTAAATGTGTATACCGATATTATTGATGTATTTTGATATATTTAATTGAAGAATTATTTTATAACTATTAAATTGGCTATATTTGGGTTAAATTGATATAAATCAAATTAATTTGTGAATATATTGATTTGAATCTACGTTGGGATTATTTAATGGAAAAAGCTATTGTGTGCCCAGGCACATAGGAACACATTCTAAGTGCCTTTGGAATTTTATGTTAAATTGTGTACCTTTTAGTATAAAGATGTGTACCCATGGTAAAAACTTGTGTGTGCCCAGACACACGGGAACATATTCCGTGTGTCTTTGAAATTTTGTATTAAATTGTATACCTTTTAGTATAAATATGTGTAAACTTTATTTTCTGAAGAAAAATAAAAATATTAATAAAAGTATATACCCTTTAGAACAAAATGGTGTACCTTTATTAATTAAAGTGTATACTTTTTAGAACAAAGTAATGTACCCTTACCCATAATACTAAATTCTAAAGGCACATGGTGTGCACCCGGGCACACAAGAGTCTCACTTATATTTAATTTAATAAAGAGTTTGTGGTTATTGATTTATTTAAACCTACTTTGGGATTATTTAATTTAATGATAAGTTTGTGGTACATGAGATTATTTAATTTTCTGCATAGATGAAATACCTATGCATTCCATATATAAATTTGGCCACAATCACATTATTTTTAATAAAATAATTGAATTGCCAAAATTGATACAACATATTTTGAAAACAATGCCAGAAGCAATTTTCAACTTTATTTATTTATTTATTATCTTTTGAGTAATTTTTTTTATCTCTCTTGATGAATAATACTCCCTTCGTCCCGAAGTTAAGTTCACCGACACTGTAGATACGAAGTTTAAGAAAAATTACTTTTTGACCAACTTTATTGACTTTTTAGGGGTATTGTGGTATTTTCAGGTAATAAATTAATTATAAAGTATGTTATGTGTGTTAGGTGAGAGTGATATTTTTGAAATTAAGATAACTTTTGAGGATGTTGGTTAATGTGATGTTTCCTTTTTTGGGTGGTGAACATAAGTATGAGACGGATGAAAACGGAAAGTGTGAACATAAGTATGGGACGGAGGGAGTACAAATTGATTACATGCAGTTATTAAATGTAATTTATTGAGAATGTTTGGCATCACTGAAAGGGAATTTGTCGATCATGCCCTTGTTGGCAACAACTATTTTAACGTGATCACTAGATATTGAAATCCTTCTTGCATACTATGAATGAAACTATTTCAAAAGCTATATGTACTCCTGCCCAGAAGGCCAAATTACTAATATTTCTACCGTCATTTGAACAAAGTTCTAGAAAAAAAAATATTTAACAGAAAAATATCATCTTATTATATGGCAATCCTTGAAGGATCATTTTGATCAACAAACTGTTATAATCCTCCCTCAAGTTCAATTTGACTGGCTGAATGTAAGATTTCAAGATTTTAAAACCGTTACAGAATAGAATTCTACTTTACAATGTATTGTCTCATAATTGAAACTCTATAAGCAAAACATTAAAAAATTGAATTGATTGAAAAACTCTTTCAACCTTCCATGCTAGCAACCTCATACTCCAGCAGTAGTATAAAGCTAAAAACTTATGCTAAGTATTCAGAGCTTATTTTTGTACTATTGGTTGCAGAAAGATATAATTAATAATAAATAATAATAATGTTATACTAGTTGATTCAAAACTTGTGCATGAAACACATGATATGTTCCAAAAGAATTATATATTTGGCTTCCTTGTAGTGGTCGAGAAAATTTAAATTGATCTTTTAATTATGGTCTTATCAAAGTGGTTGCGGTAGTCCAAGTTGGACTCCACAGGGTGATAAAAGTCGAAGATTTAAACAAATACTCCAGTAAAAGCCAATTTGTTATAGATGTTGATGAGAGGATTATTGATCTTATATATATCGCACAACAAATCACTTGACCATGGAATATCCAAATATACAATAAATATATGTGGACTAAAAATTGGGCAAATAAAAATATTTATTTGCATGAAGCAAATAAAAAAATTGACCTAGTCAATGATAACGATTTGGCACCCAAAGATCGAAGATTAAGGAGACCTAGTATGATTTCAAATTTGAGATTTTATTTAAAATGCTAGACAATTTAGCTATATTCTTCTGCATAAAAATATTTGTTTAATATTATTTGTTTTCTAAGACATTATATGGTTGTTCTTGTACTTATTTTAGTAATATGTTGTTAAATTATATTTTTAAATTATTTTGTATAAATTATACATGTTTTGTAAATTGATATCTAGAATTAAAATTTATACTATTGTGATGTGATAGTTGATACCCAACATTTTTAAAATTTGACATGAGTAATTGGGTTGATTTGGGCAAACTAATGAGTCAGATAATTTAAATTCTTTTAGTCCTAAGATATGAATTACATTTATGAAATTTTGTGTTTATTTTTTATTAGTGTGAAAATCTACATGTTTTAGGGTCCGATTTAGCACCGTTTTGTGGAATTTATGTTCATATTTTAGCACTAAATGGTTAGTTTTCATATATTTAAGATATTGGTGCATTTGAGGTATTATTTCGTATTTTTAGGTGGAAAATGGATTAAAAGTGCAAAGTTGGAATGAAGAGTGAAATTGTGAAAGAATGCTGAAAAACACATGTCCTCTTTGCATAATTTTTCTGTATCTTTGTGAAAGTCCAAATTTTTCATGTGATATATGGTTGGAAAGGTACAGAAGAGAAGATCATTTTGGCTCAAGAAACACCTCAATCGGAGGTAAGATGAGGGAGTAATGATCAAAACGGTGAAGTCGCACAAGCTGTACCGAACCTCCACGACTCGTGCCACTTTTGCATGACTCGTGCCCTTCAAATGTTGGATATTTTATGATTTCTTTATATGGATAGAAAGATATGGAAGAGAGGGTCACGTGAGCGTAAAAATCACTTCAATCGGAGCTCGAATGAAGAAGTTATGCTCAAAACTGTGAGGTCGCGCAGCTGCCGACGAGAATTCCGAAAATTCACGAAAATTACCCTTTATTTCCTATTTTCTTGGTGGCTAAGTTATTTTCTAATTTAATATCCCTCCATATCTTCCATAATTATATTTTTCCTGATTTTTCAAGATCTACTCCTTATTTTATTCAATTCTCACACCTATATATACACATTCTCATCACCACATAAAGTGTGGAAGAAACAGCAGCATAATCTACCACCACCACATCATCTAGGGTTTTTAACCCTAACCCATCACCTTTTGTCATCCATCTCTACCTTTCAATCGCCTTTCACCTATCACACTCTTATTCCAGATAAAGGTTTTTCTTCCTTATTTAATTTCTTATTTTTGATTTATAGACTCATGGGTACGTTTTTATCTTTTACCATGGTTGTTATTTGTAACACCATAGGCTAGTTTCCTCTTGATAGTTTTAGGGTTTGAAACTTTATCATGTTGATTTGAGATTTTAGATATCTATGATGATAATTTTTGCAAAATATTTATTCTTTATTGACAATTTATTTTAAACTTATATAATCATGTTACTTAATTCTTATGATATTATCATTGATTAATGTATGATTGAGTTTGAATGTGTTCCATGATTATATTTGTTATTTCGTGACAATTGAAGGGGATTGACCAATATATAGCCTTTGATTGTTTGACCATCAATATATGATACCTTATTATCTTTGCATGACCATTGTTAAAGAGAAATATGATAAAGAATCCCTAATCCAATTCCTTTAATACATATACAGGATAGATCTCTTGCACTAGCCTATATGAAATTTTGCATGTGAATCGCCTAGAAAGCGAATAAGGGGTTGTGGGTATTTAATTTTCTTAGTACCTAAAGGGAATAGGGAATTATCTTATTAATTTGGTCCTAAGAATTTATGTTCTTTAAAATTGTTAAATCTCACTTGTCTGTGAGTCGTTTAGCATGCTTAAGTGATCATTCCTATAAAATACTGCATGATTTGATTCACTTGTCTATTTGTCTTATTTCGCATGATAAATTTGATTTTCCTAAAACTATCTTGTTCTTGTCTCTTGAAACACCTGTGATTGAGTGTGACTTCTATTTATTTATTTTATTTAGTATTTATTTTCTGCTATATTAGTTATTAATTCCAATTCACCAAAAATTTTTATGTCTTAATTATTAGTGGTGACAATTAGTTAGTGTGTATATTGTTTAACTCTAATCCCTTGAGTTCGATAATAGACTTGGTCACACGCTTATCTAAAACTGATTCCCTACACTTGGAGATACGCAAAAACGTGATTAAGCAATTTTATTGTATGATCATTACATATTAAAGTTGGGATTATTTCTCCGAATATGTTCAAGAGATATAAGGAGAAAAATGGTCAAATTTTCTAATGTGATGACCAAAATATTTTAGTGATGTATCCACGGAATAAATACATTTTTATTCAAAGTGCACTAATACAAATGAAATTTCAAATGAAGTACTCAAATATTGAATATTTGATTTAACCAGTTGGAATTGATATTAGATGATAATATTAAAAAAATAGAATATTCAATGTCTTATGTTCACACGCAGTGAATATTTTATTCCAACAATTAATATTTGGGGAACTTGGAATAATATTACACGAATCTGACTTCTGCATATCATAATTATACCCCCTTTATAATTAGTGCGGCTCAATCATGACCAGAAGTCTTTAACATTTTCCATCTGAAAATTTTGAATTGTGCAATTAGTATTTTTATATCACCACCGTAGCGTACTTTAATGGGCATTCTAATGATAATTATCCGTCAATTTCTATAAAGCCCAAAAATAGGGGATCAATATATATTAGTACGCTAATTTTACATTTAATAAAAATTATTTCACGGCGTTAGGGGGAGATTTAAGCTCAATATTTATGTGAATGCCGAGAAATTCTATCATTTTGCACTAGATTGACTGAACCAGAAGTTCAAAAGATTATTGATTTGAAATAGCAAATAAACTGTCAAACTATTATTATGAAGTGATAAAGTCCCTTATATTTATAATAAATGGACCACTGGAAGTGGAGGTCCCCAGTGACATAATATTTTAAATAACTATTGTATCAACGCTAGAAGCGTGAAAGATTTTATGATTTAAAAATTAAATATCCGCGAAAATTAATTTTAAAAATAAATAGTCACTTCCAAAATTATATGAAGAGTTTGTTTGATAACAAAAAAAATTCTCTTTAATAGATTTGTCCAAAAGACAGATACCCAGCAAATTCGCACGTTCATCAAAATAACCAAAATATTGGGTATGCAAAACGGCTAGGTCCAAACGTATTGGGAAATGACGAGGATCTAGTTACATAAATAGAGAAATATATATATATATATATATATATATATATATATATATATATATATATATATATATATATATATATATATATATATAAGTTAGGAGAAGAATATAAATTGAAATAGAAAGTTGTCGGCAACATATTTATCTCTTTGAACGCTTTTACTGTCTTGAATACTAATCTGAATCCAGAACTTATAATTGATAATAAAGTGCCAGAAGCACAAAAACTCGATAAGACATAATAAAGCATTGAGGTTGAACTTAACTCGTTAAATATTTATTTGAATGTTATCTGATATGATATAAATATCTGCCCCAGAAGGACATATGAATGATAAGTGGTGATCAGTTAAAGTTCAAAGGGTTCTTGCAAAGGCCCTATATATAAATGATACAAACTCTCCCATTGTATATTACGTTTCGCTACTAAATTTATATGACAATTTCAATATATTTAGATATGCAGTAAATACACATTATTATATGATTTACATGAAAATACATGAAGGATTAAATCTTCACAATTTGGATGAAAATAAAATATCATAACATATAGCTACAATATTGGTCATTGCAAAATCTTAAAACAATTAATATGGATATGCTCCATTTTAATTTGCTATGTCTTACTAAAGAAGAATGAAAATTGTGTGTATATGAATGGTTTAAGATTGAGATGTGTAAGAAATTCATAAGTTAACTCAATTGCCAAGATGATGAAATTTTCGGAATGAAAGAACTTGGATAAATCAAAGAATTGTCTCAACCTGCAGTTGAGAATATTTTAAATTTTAAATGCCAGTTAATTAATTTCTATAATTGTTTTAGATCAATTTCGATATATCTATTCATGTTGTATGCCAATTGTCATTTTTATCCCTTGAAGGGGAAAAATAATGCTTATATGCTTGAAGTATATAATGGGGATATTTTGGACTAGAAGTCCCTCCATTTAGTATTTTTAAAGCATATGTTTTTTCATAATTGTATCAGGCCTAATATGCACTTATGATGAACTTGCTAGCAAAATATATATTATCTCTCTGATAAAGAGAAGTTACATGAAATTAGACGTATCCTCAAGTATCTCGTAGATACAAAATATATTGATTTATGGGTTAATTCCTAAAAAATCACTACCTTATTGGGGGAGTTTTTCAAATTTATCACTACCTTTTATTTTTGTCAATTCAATAAACGATTTATTCAATATTTTCAATTCTATCATGACCTTTTTTTTTTTGTTAATTCAACACGCGATCTATTTAATATTTTCAATTCATTATTATTATTATTATTATTATTGTTATTATTCTTATTATTTGCAACAGAAAAATATCTAAAAATTAACCAACTTTAACTTACAAATTTTGAAATTGAAAATAAATAAACAAATTTTAAAAAAATGACTTCCAAAAAAATTAATCAAATAAAATTTATTACTCCAATATTAAACACACTAACAAAAATAAAAAATAATTAAAAAATTTAATAAAATTGACTGCCAAATTTTAAAAAATTAAACATAAAATCCAAAAATAAAAATAGGAGTCGAACCTACGACTTTCTGCTCAAGAAACAAACATTATTATTATTATTATTAAAAATATTTAGATTTGGGATTTAGTTTTTTTATAACAACTAATACACTATATTATTATTAGTGCAAGGTTCGGTTTGGCCCTCCACCTTTTCTCTCTTGATCAAATAAGCCCCTAATCTTATTATTTGTTCATCTAAGCCCTTATCCATTTTAAATTAGATCAAATGGGCACTTTATTTTTCTTAAATAAAACATTTGAAACCACCTGTCAATAAATTCCTAACAGCATTACAACATTAGCATTTTCCCTTCAACTCTGCTGGAGAACATTGAAAGAAGAGGTTGCTTTATACTCAAATATTTTACTGCATATGCAACATTAATTTGTTTTTTTTATTGGAGCATATGCAACAATCTAATCTTTCACAGCTTTACCCTGTCCTAAAATCATGGTTCATTGAACCTTTCCTTCCTTGCTGGCTTCTAAGCCCTAATTTACTCTTCGAATTAAGATCGTTTCTAAGGAGATCAAACTCACACATAAAGAGGGCTACTGAAGAAAAGACAGGCAATGCTCGATTTCCCTATAGATACGATCGTATTTATCAATGCTGGTGCCATATTATATGAAGATGATGAAGCATTTTAGTGTTTAATCATAGAATGGCCTGGGGAAAAAAGTCCTAGCACTAGCAGATCAGTAGGAACTTGTCTACGCCATCGACATCGAGTTTCTCTTTCTACAATCTACTAGAAGTTTTCCCGGTGTCTAGACGACGCTGGCCGTCGAGAAGTGAAATATAGAGTTGAAATCCAGAAATTATGAAGAGGTGGTTTATGTTTCTCATATCCATGGTGTTACAGTTGTGTACATTGCAAAGAAGGGTATAGTTTGTAAAGCAAAGGAAAAGTTATGCTATAATTTTGATATATTGTGTTTGTAAGGGTCATCAGTATCATAATCATGATGTAATTGCTGCCAATGAAATGATCATGAGCATTTGCTATTCTTGACAGAATTCGCTGCCCAAAATGTTAAAGAAGAAGGAAAGAAACGAAGTAAAAGAGAAAATAAATAGATAATGCCAGATGTGTAAAAATTTATTGACAGGGGGTTTTAAATGTTTATTTAAGAAAATTAGAGGGTCAAATTGATCCTTTTTGAAATCGATAAGAGCTTAGATGAACAAATAATAAGATTAGGAGCTTGGTTGATCAGTAGAGATAAGATGAGGGCGAAATTGACCTTTGCCGTTATTATTACTATCTTTGTTTTGTTTCGATAATTAAAAATATTTGGATTTGGGATTTAGTTTTTTTTTTTTTTATATACCAGCTAATACACGATATTATTATTACTACCTTTGTTTTGTTTCGTTCTTTGTACAAAACTTTTACTTTTTTTTAAATAAAGGTGTATATACTGAATATCTATTAACCTGTTGGTGGCCAGTTTCACGGCGGTTCCAGGTAATTTCTCTTGTCCCCTCTCTACGTGGTGTTTTGGCGTCTCTTCACGTGTTCTCCTTCCCTTCTCTCTCATTTCATTAATTCCAGCACCGACGAAGTTAGACGATGAAGCAGAATGTTTCACATTTGTTTCCAACTTCAGACAGATCACAGAAGATAGTTTCACCTGGTGACCAGCTGCCGCAAGCCGATTTCGGTCGCTACAGGATTCTTCCACCATTCTTCCTACAATTGGGCTCTGTGAATCATACCTATGTATGGTACCCACTCAAATTCAAAAGAAACCCCTAATTTTGTTCCCTTTTTTTGTTTTCGTTCAACTGGTTTCTCCCCTTCTATTCAATTTTCTTGTTTTCACTCAACAATTTTCTCCCGTGTAGAGCATTCTCAAGGGATTTGTGAAGAAATTTGGAAGCCAGTGCTATTCACAGCTTCTTTTTTCCGAAGAAATCTCGGGACTTGAATCAGATGGGTTCTTCAGTTTCGCTTCTTCATTTTTCATCTGACGACAACAATGGCGGCAGCGGCACCCGAAGATGCTATGTTTTGGTGATTACGCGAAGAAGCATGATGAAAAGTTAGCGCTGGAAAATGGAAAGGTTACGGGTCAGAAAGAATCCAGATTGACATGCATAGACCCATCATCGCCATCTTCAAGAAAAAATATGAATGTTAGTTGCAATTTATCTCTGATCATTCTCAATCCCACTCTCACTCTTTGGGTACTACGTCTTTTTTTTTCCTTGATTTTTTGATGGTCTTGGAGCAGAGGAAGAGAAGCGGTCGAGAAATCAGAACCTGGGAGAATGCGCTGGAGCTCTGAACAGAGGTCAGAAGAATAGTGAGAAGTCCAAATCAAAAAATTCATCAGCGGCCGTCCAAAGGTTAACTTGCATTCCATAATGTGTGTGCTAATTAAGCTTTCTAATTACTCCATATATTTAT
This sequence comes from Pogostemon cablin, assembly GCA_023678885.1. NCBI lineage: Eukaryota > Viridiplantae > Streptophyta > Magnoliopsida > Lamiales > Lamiaceae > Pogostemon > Pogostemon cablin. The sequence goes on along the minus strand of CM042992.1, from coordinate 9,901,177 downwards.
GTGATGTTTTATAATCTATCCAGAGTGTTAAGAAAGAGAAGCTTAGTGAAAGGATTACAGCACTTCAACAACTTGTTTTCACAGTTCGACAAGGTTAGGAATTAATTTAATTTGGAGTTATTTAGGGAGTACTATAGATAGAAATTAATGATCTTACAGGAATATCATGCCAATTTATTTACTTATTTCTATAATCCTTATTCATTTGTATATATTCTGTATTGTCATTGCATGTTAGCTACTGTAGCTGTAGGACAGTAGGAGTACTATATTTTAACATATCACAGCTAGCTTTATATACACTACACAATGGTATTGGAAGAATTTGCAGGCAAATCATTGATAGTGTTTTCTAAACATTGTTCATGTAATGAGTTACATTTGTGTACAATTTGCAAGGTGGGCAGTTGGATTTTCATGATTTGTCATAAGCTACAGTCATGTAATTTCAATTTACTACTAATTAATGTGTGCATAGGAGATGGAATATATAAATAAATGAAATTGGGTATGGTGCAGACAGATACAATGTCGGTGCTTCACGAAGTATTAGGATACATCAGACTTTCGCATGATCAGGTGCAGGTGCTGAGTTCTCCATATCTACAGCCCCATGCGCAACTGTACGTAAATTCTTATGTACATTCGCAATTGTTAATGAATAGTTAAAAGTTGTGCAGAACTAATTTGTTTGTTGATGAGGTGCAGGAACTTTGCCTTGGTGATTTGTGTCATTTTATTCTCCTATTTTTCCCTTTTCGCTATAATGACACAGCTAGCATCAATATTTTGGATGTTGATATTTATTATACCATCCCTTTGTGGAAGCCACATTGAATTCTTACGCTATTATACCATCCTTATATAACATGGTTCTCTACATGAAATCCTGAGTGATGGATCATACATTACATCCCATGATATTCTCTGTAGTCATAGTTACACTGAATCATTGATAAAGATTCGTTAGATTTTTATTTTATTTTTAAGTTGAAAGGTTTTAATATATGCAGTATATCAATAGCTCCCTAATTGTTCACTATTTTTGGTTGTTGACTCTGTTTATTTGTAAATTTCAATTGTTCAGGTCTGATTTTCTGGATGCAATATGGTTTAATCAGTTGATTTGTCTGCAACTCTCATTTATCTCAGACTAGGCTATAAACCAGTTACAACTAGCATTGTGATGGTAACTTTGAGGTATATTTGCTATTTCCCCTTTGCAAGTAATGAGAAGCTAATGTGTGTTACAAATTTACATGAGTTCCTTTGTTGCAATTGTCTCATTTATCTCAGACTACGCTATGAACCAGTTATAACTAGCATTGTGATGGTAACTTTGAGGTATATTTGCTATTGCCCCTTTGTAAGTAATGAGAAGCTAATGTGTGTTACAAATTTACATGAGTTCCTTTGTTTCAATTATAATACTAAATTGCATTGCCATTAAGCGACCAAATAGATCACATGCACACATTTGAGATTTGACTATTTGGAATGTTGGAAATGCATTGATAATTTTCTTTACCTTGTTGTAGTTTGATTACCTCCCCCACTCACTTAATAACACATAAGTTCATGTTTTGAAATATAATAATTATTAACTTTTCAATTGTTCACTTTATTCATTCATAGAAATTTTATGCTCCTCTCCCCATCACTCCACTCCACTGTTCATCTCTTCCGGCCCTCACTCTACGTGTACCATCTCCCTCTTTACAGCTCATTTTCATTTTCACATAAGCTCTATACCATCTCGCGCTCGTCAGCATTCGTGCTGGCCTCTACTACCTTCGATTCTCCCTATCTTCTCCAGATCTTCTCTCCGTCTCAGAATATCCTGAATTGTCGGCTTTCACATTAAAGCAACAAAGGTGGTTGAGCCCTAATTAGTTATTTTTTTGTCCTTTCAACCCACCAGTCAGTGAACAAGAACTCGAGGATGAATTTTGTGTTTTCGAAGTCATAAGAAGGTTAAATATTGCTATAAGTTACTTTTTGTTGAATCGTAACTTAGTAGTATTTGTTTTTACCTGAAGTGGCGTATACGGCGGGGTTGTATTGAAGTTTTTTGTAATTGTAGCTGGTGAATTTTTAATGTATTTTTAATTTCATTTTCGGAGATATATGTGTGCAAGGATAAACTTCCTTGTTGATTTCCACCTCAGGGTTAGGCTATGTTTTTTAAGAAGTGTACCAATTAAGCTGATGAATTTTTTCTTCTTAAGTCGGCTCTGGTTCTCGCGTATTTGTTTTGCTAACAATGGTTCCCAATTCAAATATTTGTAGAATTCGATGAATTTTCCCTTCTTAAGTCATTGGTTCCAATTCAATAATTTTCTAAAATTGAAGTTATTGTCATTCAATTTTTCTGAAGCAATTGTTTAGGTGAAGTTTTGTAAATTTGTAAACTTTCCTACAGCGTATGGGTTGCCAGGAGACCCCTTGATTATGCTTTCATTGATTTCGACGACCGCAGAGATGGCCAAGATGATATTAGAGAAAGAGACAGTGAGCTTCTGCTGTTTATTATTCTATTCATTTATTGTTAAAACGATTAGAAATCTGATTATCATAGTTAATATGAACGATTAATGGTGTCACTTGTATTATTTTGCTGCTTTGTTTGATTTCTCCATGGTGCAAAGATATACTCCTTAATGTACATTGAGGAATAGTGTAGTTGGAATTTTCTTTTGATGTAATAAATATTATTGATGTTGCCTTTAACTTACAGCCCCTGTTTTTTTAATAAGGTAAAAATGGCTGGAGAGTTGAGCTCTCTCACAACTCTAGAGTTGGAGGTGGTGGTGGACGCAGTGGTGGAAGTGGACGGTCTGATTCAGATTTAAAATGCTATGAATGTGGTGAACCTGGTCATTTTGCCCGTGAATGTCGAATTGAGAGGAGGCTCAGGAAGGCGCAGGAGTCGTAGTCCAAATATCCGAAGCTCGAGTTATGGTCGAAAGTAAGATTAATGTCATATGGTTTTTTTTTTGGTAAAATGAATTGTATTTTTGTCTCTATAGTTATCTGTAATTATCACTTCATTTTTAGAATGTTACTTCTGTTGTTATACTGGTAATAGAAGTTATAGTCCACGTGATCTTGCCCTCAATGTCGCAGCCCATCATCCGGAGCTCGCAGCTACAGCAGGTCACTTTATCGTGTACCACGGGAGGAAATGACATACACTAATGAGTATGATCATTCTATCTATATTTTATTGTTAGTTTTTGGTGCAATGTTCTGGATAGAGATGAATTGTTAGCTTCATTTGCAGACTTGCATTATATGGTTAAATTATGTTTCTTGATGTTCGGGTGGCTTTATTTTTGCTTGCATAACACTTGATGTAGTTTCTGTAAGGTTTTTTTTGTTCCAAATTAATAATACTGTAAATATAATCAGATATTCCAAGTTTACAGAATTTCAATCAAATTTTCTCATGTAACTGCTGCTGCTTTCACTTTCTCATATATAACTCAACAGGATTGGTTTTATTAATCCTAGGAATAATAGAAACATAAGATAAGACTGAATAAAAAATAATGTTAAGTTTAACAAGTATTTAGTTCATTCTTACAATTTGTCATGTGTTTTTGCTCCTGTATAATCTATTGAATATGGATTTTATTTTGTTATCAGACAGGCAAAGCTTACAACATGGTGAAAATTGAGAATGCTGTAACGTTTTTTGTTTTTATTATATGCAGAAAGTGGTTCAATATAGTTGGTCCTTTAAAATCAAGTGGTCCTCTATTCCTAGCAGTGCGAAAGAAACTCTTCATCTACTATTGAGAACTGCCACTAAGAAGAAATTTAGTGGAGTATAAAAAAAATATCATTTGTATTAACTCACTTGAAATCCGGGTGCACCCAACCTAGTATAAAGTTAATGGATGAAAAATTTTAGTTCATATATAGTGTATATTATTTTTTATTTTTTTATTGAGAAAATAATTTTTCAAAACCGGTAAAACTATCATTTTTTAAATAATAATAATAATTATAAGAATAACAATAATGAATTAATTGAATTGAAAATATAAAATAAGTGGTATATGAAATTGCAAAATAAAGTTGTGATATAATTGAAAATATTAAATAGATCGCTTATTGAATTGACAAAAATAAAAGGTTACGATATAATTGAAAATATTAAACAAATCATGTATTAAATTGACAAAAATAAAAGATCGTGATAGATTTGGAAATTCCCAATAAGGTGGTGAATTTTTTAGGAATTAACTCTTGAATTATTCATAAGAAATGACATTCGCGTATTGATTTGAATGTTGATTAAATAATCCCCATAACAATGAAGTTTCAAATTGGTGTAATGATTAGGTTGATATAATAAACTTATAGCCTATGGGGCATTAAGAAATATACATTTCCCCAGTCTTTTAGAAGACAATAAATTCTGTGTTGCATAGAAGAATAATTAATATATTACGAGAGACCTGCCAAATTTATGTGCTCCAGAAGGGCAGTGAGATATTACACATAGTATTTACTCATATGAAAATCTAAATTATTTATCGTTATTTTTTATTTTCTCCCAATTTATATTTTAGTATGTGCTTGTAGTATTATATTATGTAGACCTAAAAGATTGTCGTCTTCAGGGAGAGTAATAATTTCATGTGAATTCTAAAATTTCAATCTTGAAGATCAGTTGTTATATTTCAAAATAACGCTATCTTGAGAGGGAGCGATAATTTCTAAACAATCCAGAGGATTAGGTCCTGGCAATCAATTGTTGTATTCTTTTTCCCTTAACTAAGTTTTTCCCATTGGGTTTTGTCAGTCTAAGATTTTTAATGAGGCAAATAAAATAACACATGAAAATTGTAAGACCTGTACTACTTTTCTCTTAACTAAGTTTTTCCCTAAGAGGTTTTCTTAGTTGAAGGTTTTTAATGAGACAGACAAGTTAAATGTCTTGGGGGAGAAACAATTTCTAAATAATCCTGAAGATTGGGTCCTGAAGACCAATCAATACTCTTTTTCTTTAACTAAGTTTTTTCTTATGAGATTTCCTTGGTTGAAGGTTTTTTAATGAGACAACTATTATGAAATATTAAAATAATAAGACATGTACTCTTTTTCTCGACTGATTTTTTCTACAGGGTTTTCTAGTGAGATTTTTAACAAGGCATGCATATGACGTTGTGACGTCGTAATGTCCAAGGGGGAGTGTTGTGAAATATTTTATATGGACATTACTCCTTATACCATTAGAATAGAAAGAGAGTTTATTATTATTATTGTACCCCTTTTTCTCTATATAAAGAGTGAGAATATTAGAATTTTTTAGACATTCATATAAACATCGTTAATGAAATCTCTCTTTCTCTATCCTTTTGTATTCTTCTATTCTTATTATTCTTATTAAATATTTTACAACATCTTTTATATTTTCTCAATTAAATTGCAAATTTTTATTTTTACTTTTTTTTTTGATAAAATACATGTTTTTTTATAATTTAATTATAAAATTCATTTTAATTTTTTTTTAAATGTTTTTTTATAATTTAATTATAAAATTCTTCCATTAATAAAATATATGAATATCTTAATTAATAAGAAATAAAAAAAATATTTACTTTTTTAAGTAAAATGTATAAATTACATTAAAAATAAAAAAATTATAAAAAAGAAATTCGGACAAAGAAATGGGGGTAACAGTTTTACGAGTTAAATACCAAAAATGTCCCACAACTTTTTACTTTATTCAAAACGGTCCCAAAATACTTAAAATCTTTGATTTAGTCCCGTACCTTTTAAAATTTCACCGATTTAGTCCCATATCTTATTTTGTCTCCAATTTAGTCTCATAGCTTTTGAATTTCTCCAAAACCGTCCCAAATTATAAAATATCTCAAAGTTTTGTTAGGTACCAACCACTCCTTTTACTATCTCCAGATTTATTTAATAAAATAGCTTTCTATACCTTTATATACTCATTTTCACCCCATTTTCATCAAATTCTTATCTTTCAAAATAGATATAGTCCACTACGACCATATCAGGCCCATCATACTTCTGTATATTAATTAAACAACCTTAATCTCATAATTAACCAATTTGAAATAGTAACAGTACCATTTTTGACAGTCAATTCACTGGGTATCCGAGAGGTTTTATAGCTGCTCCTCACAACCAACCACGCACCCCGGAGTGTGATGGTTCAATCCCGTTCCTTCAGCGGACCTCAGCACAACCCTAGTTCGTTTTCTATACCGGGTGTACAGGATCCTACTACCATTTCTCGTCTGAAGATATGGAGATTATGATTGCAGAATAAGATGAGGGTCACATGCTTTGGGCAGTAGCCCAGAATTATTTATTTATAGAATGGAGAAATTTATTACATACTCATCCTCACAGGACAAGAGGATATAACTCCTTTAGCTACCTATTGTAGCTGCACTCAGAACACTCATACAAGGAAAAGAAAAGAATACAATGTTTATTTTCAAAAGAGAAAACAGAGAGAAATGGTCGATTCCTTCTGCTTCCTCAACACACCTATTTATAGAGGATTTCGGATTTGAAATCCGGATTTCAAAGCCTCTCAATCTTTTGTGATATCACTGCTTGCGTCACTTCACATTGGATGACAACCTTTCAGAAGTTGGCTGGTCTTCTTTTCTTTATTGGATTCTTTTTTGTGACGTCACTGCTTGCGTCACTTTACATTGAATGCCAATTTTTCAGTGGCTGACTGGTCTCTCTTTATTGGATTCCCTTTTGTGGGTCATCTTCCTTGTCGGTCACATGTCTGTTACCCTTTCGAAAAGGTTACCTAGCTCTTGCTTTTTTGAGGAGTCATTTGTCCTCTTTGGTGCCTGATGATTTTTCCGGCTTTTGGGTATTCCGAAGAGATTTTACCTTCTTCTTTCCACGTGTCTCCTTTGTTGGGGGTGGATCAACAGTTCTGATCATCCCTATGCCCAATCTTATCCATTTTCCAAATTCTGATTCTGTTTGGGTGGAACAGCTTGTGCATACCTTGTTCGTCCATTGCCCAAAATGGGCCATGTTGCAATATCTCCGATGAGTTTGTTTACTCACTGGAATCTTGTTTCTCCAGAGTAGTTCTTGTTTTTCCTGGAAAGCCTTCTCAGCGAACACTGTCTTCTTGCCTGTTAAAGTATTCAACAGGAAAGACCCATTCAAAGACTTATGCTCGAACTTGAATGAGAACTTCAAATCCACCATTGCTTTGATGCAGGCATACAAATCCCTCGCTCTCCGCGTAGAGATCTGTTCTTCAGAAAATATAAAAACCAAGACTGGTTCATTTCCAGAAGACTCTTTGATCTTATTTAATGCTGAAACATCGGGTCTTCTTAGCTTGATGAAATGGAAGGCCTCGTGATTGCCTTTCCTGACTGGTTCTGGGGCTGCACTGGTGAAGTACAGTTCTAATACATCGCCTATGGATAGAGTCGAGTTGTTTTCCCATGCCTTGAAAACCTTTTCTCCCAGCCAATCTAGAAGTTTTCAAGTTCTGGGAAACCTGGTGCAACAGTATAGATCGAGGCTAGTGCCCTGAAGTCATACCACTACTTTACATCCATTGGATTTGAGCCCTCTCGCATCCAAACTCAGGGGTATTCTCCAGATATATCCACTCGGCATTTTTCCAATAGGATTCCTTGTCTAGTATTCAATTTCTCCTAGCTTGCCTGGTATTCTTGCCAATAAGAGAAATCAGCTAAGTTAATATCAACCTTAGCAGTGTCTGTCATAGGCCCAAGGTTGATCTCTCCCTCTTTGACCCCAGAGGTGCTGGGTTGACTCAAAGGCTCAAGATGTGACTCAGAAGCCTCGACTTTTTCTTGGATTGGTTCTTCTTTTGGAGGTTCTAATCTAGAACTCGTGCCAGGGGTATTTGAATCCCCTGCTCCGGGTTTAGAGCCCCATTCTTGACTACTCTCCTTTTGTCAATTGCTATTGCCATCAACAGCCCGGAGGAGTGGCTCTCGTAAAGACTCGAAGAGACTCGCATTGTTGCGAATATAAACTCGTATGCGATGAGACACTTTGGTCCGATCGCTTTCTTGTAATTTTCCAGCATGAGTTGCATTGAGTGCTAGATTCTTGAATTCCCTTTGGAGCAATTCCAGGTTGTCCATCAGGTGCTTTGAAACAGTCAGGATGGAGTCTATTTCAGCTCCCTTCATATCTCGTCAGGAAATCTGCCAAAATATTATCAACAGATTTAATAACGACAATATTAAAATCATAACATTGGCATTCTTCTTGCCATCTTACACTACAAAAAACTGTCGTATTACTGATGGAAATTTTAGTCGGTGATACTTGAAAAATTCGACGGTAATGAGGTTACCGACGGATTAGCGATGGAAATTGACCATTCGCTAAAACCATGGTCGGTAATTTATTACTGATGGAATTTGTATTCCGTCGGTAATTACCAACGAATTATGGCCGTTGGTAAATAGAATTTTCCGTCAGTAGTCATGCAAATCAAATTCGTCGGATTCTGTGAATTAGCGACGGATTTACCGACGGAAATTTCCGTCTCAAATTGCCGACAAAAATTTTTGTCGCAAATTAAAATTGCAAAATCATACGAAAGTTAGTTTACTGACAGTAATCCATCTTCAATTTTGTCAGTAATTACCGACGAAAATATTCCGTCACATATTTAATGACGGAATTTTCCGTCGGTAATAGTAGTTTTTCAAATTACATATTTCAGTTACCGATGAAAATTTTCATCGCAAATTTATGTATATATTTGAATTTTATATTTTAAAATTAATATTAATATCTGTTAAATAATATAAAATTCTAATTAATTAAATCTTCAAAACACAACTCAATATAAGATTTAAATTCAACAACCTCCACAATTTGAAATTAGATTATCCAAATTTGATACAAAATATCAAATTCTACTCGATCTTTAACATAAAAATATCTAAATACGATAAACATGATCACAAGTCTCCCAAATCAACATCAACCTCGTTATCAACATCAATATCGTCATCAGCATTAGCATTAGCATTAGCATTAGCATCAGCATCAATATCAGCATCATTATGACCGACACCAGATGTAGATCCACCACCATAAGGAGAAGCCACTGTGCTTCCACCTTGCATCAAATGCATAAGTTGTTGCACTTGGGCTTGAAGCACTTGAATTTATGCTTGCATCTCAGTACGCACCTCCAAGATCTTTTCATCAACCTGTCTCTTGAACTCTGATTTTGAACAGACACCTTGAGTAACAATGGATTGGCTGCTTGAACTTCCTTCTACCAAATTTCCAATGCCGAAGATGCGACCTTTTTTGGTGCAACAGTTTGACGGAAGATATCTCCCATATGAATTTCAGGAGCATCAGACATTTGACTCAGTTCATCTTTCTTTTGTTCGATTACTTTCTGTGAATTTACATGGTTAATAATGAATTATTAATCAAATATTATAGATTGATCATTTTACTTAAAATCATAAATACTTTTAAAACACAAATATTATACTTACAGCCACATTTTCAGCTACTGCATAGACGTACTTTCCATTTTCATCTGGAGGGTGGAAGTTTAAAAAGATGTCATACTCATTGGCTTCTTTTTTATGCTTTTTAGCCTTATTAACAACGAAAATAAATTAAACATATTTGTAAACCAACATAATCTACAAAAAATTCATCAATTACTCAAAACCAAAGAGAATATACATGAATCAGATAAGACCCAATCATACTGCATCGTCATATACTTTTGAACCTATATATTGTTTTTTAAGTCAAACTTGCTAAAGAATTACTATTAAACCTTAACTTTTTCATGTTTCCATTTACTAAAATGTATAAAAATGTAAACTTAATGCAAATATTCTAGCCCACACATGAAAAAGATTAATTAACACAATAGATATTCATAAAAGATTAGTGAATAAGAGATAGAAACTCACAAACTTTTCAGCAAATTCACAAGCTCCTACTGAACCTCCTTTATGGCAAGAAATACCAGTACCACTCCTGCCGGCTCGCTTCGAAGTTTTTTCTTATTCTGTTCAGCCTTTGCTATCTCTTTTGGATCTTGCCAATGAGAAATAAAGCTAGCCCAAGTCTCATCATTCATATACTCTAGTTTTTCATTCTTATCTTCCCATATTTTCTTCCAGTCGTGGAAAATGTCACTATAACGATTTGCACATAGAAAGTTCTATTTGTCTGGAACTAGTGCATTGATGTCCTTGCTCCATACACATATTTTCTACATAAATTAAATAAAAGATTAAGATTATATCAAAATAGAACTCTGAACCTTTTAATGCAAACCTTAAACTCCTCAAAATATATAGTTTTGGCCTCAGCAGATATCTTCTTCCAACGAGTTGCTCCTTTTTCAACCCGACTGAAACTATCTCTCTAAACATGTGAGATAGTTTATGACCAGGTTGTAAACTACAAATTAAGCAAATTATGGTTACACAATATAATTTATAATTATACACACTATAAGAATTATAAGGAAAGAATTATCTTCCCTGATTAGAGATCCATACTTCTTACTTTGCAGTTGTAGTTTGAGAATTCTCTACAGTAGATGATATTGATGGTGCTGATGCAGATGGTACAGTAAGTGAAGTTGAGGTTGATGGTGCAGATGGTATGGGAGGTGGAGCTGAGGTTGACGGTTCAGAAGGTATAGATGTTGCAGCTGAAGTTGATGGTGCAGCTGAAGATGCACTACGTCCACCCCGTCTACCCCGACCACGTCCACCAATACGTCCATCAGTATGTGTATTAGTACGTCCACCTGTCATCTGCAACTAAAAAATTATAATATATCCAATTTTTCAAGCTATAAATTATATTAAATATTGTAAAGGACAACTAAAAAGAAGAAGAAGAAGAAGAAGAAACTCACAAAAGCCTTTATACACCATTGGGAGCAATCGCTGCATGAATATGTTGCAATCATGGCTTTTCATACCAAACATTCTCAATTTTTTCTTGTCCACACATCTACTCATGTTTGAGACATAACCATCAGGAAATCTCAGCTATTTGATCCACTCAAATAAAACTTCCTTTTGTTTTTTGTTAAGAGAATAACATGACTTAGGAAATTTTCTTGTCTCTTCATTCTTCTTTAACTCTGGACGTCGACAATAATCATTTAACTCATCTCTTGATTTACGAGTATCTTTTGTCTTTCCTTGAACATTTACCACAGTATCTTGTCGAACACATTTTTTTCAATGTGCATTACGTCCAAGTTATGTCGAATCAACAAATCACCCCAATATGGCAAATCCCAGAATATACACTTCCTTCTCCAACCTAAATTTTTGAGCGATTCATTGACTTCACAACCACCTGGTTCAGTCACCTTTTTAAACTCCAGATATTCTATCTCAGCTAAGATCTCGTGTCCCATTCTAATTGGAGGAGACTTGGTGAAAATAGTTCTATTCTTGAGGAACCAAGTTTTATTTCTCCGCCATGTGTGATCATTCACTAAAAACTTTCTATGATTGTCAAACCTTGATTACTTCCCACTAAACTTAAGGGTAAAGGCTTCTGAATGGTGCATGCAATGAGGGCATGCTAATCTTCCTGCAGTACTCCATCCACACAACATTGAATAAGCTGAAAAATCACTTATTGTCCATAAAATTGCAGCTCTCATCATGAAATTTTTTTTCTTGGAGACATCATAAGTTTCCACTCCAACTTCCCATAATTCTATCAACTCATGTATAAGGGGTTGAAGAAAAACATTCAATTTCTCCTTTGGATTTTGTGGCCCGGGAACCAACACAGTAAGAAATATGTGTTGTTCCTTCATACTCATGGATGGAAGCAGATTGTAAGGCGTAAGTATAACAGACCAAGATGAGTATTGCTGCCCCGATTGACCAAATTGCTGAAAACCATCAGTGCAAAGACCCAATCATACATTTCTACTTTCAGCTGCAAACTCAGAAAATCTGTCGTTCAATTATTTCCATGCCTCCAAGTCGGATGGATGTTCCATGTCCTAATCCTTGTCATGATTACCATGCCACCTCATCTCATTAGCCGTAGCTTTAGAGGCATATAATATTTGTAAACGCGGAGCCAAAGGAAAATAATACATAATTTGCAGGCTACATTTTTCTTATCATATCGAGATTCATTACAGAACTTGCAACAAGTTAACTCCTCATCTGCTCGCCAATAAATCATGCAATTCTTAGGACAACAATCAATCTTTTGCACTGGTAAGCATATTCCCCGTAGCAATTTCTTGCACTTGTAGAAGTCGTCAGGAACAGAGTTTTCTTCAGGTGCTAACTCTTTTACTAATCTGACAACCTCATTAGACAACTTCTCTGACATGTGATTCTCTGATTTCATGCTCATAAGTCGAGAAATGAATGTGCATTTAAATAATATATATGTTGACGTCAAATCACTTTGATGTTTGGTCACAGGTTTGGGCCTCCGAGCGTATCGAAGGTTATGCAGCACACTTGATCGATGGACAGCCCGAGCCTGACGTTAGACCTCTGTATATTCGCTGGACATATACAACTGCCAAAAAGTTGACGATACTCAGTTATTTAAACAGGTTTGTCAAATATTTTTTTGTATGAGTTTAAAGTTTTGAGTATCTAAATTGGATGCATTTCGATACTATTTTGGTCACATGAGTATATGTCTTTATGAAATGTTTTATTATTTTACTTTCAGGACCCGAGAGTTATTGATTTACCTGTCATCCTCCCTAAGGAGTCCTGCCGATCATATTTTAGGGGAATACATTCTAATTGGAGTTCTGGTTTTCAAATTCGGTTTAGGGTCTTTGGAGATTCAAAACCGAAAGGGAAGGGTAAGGGTAAGAAACAGGTGGTGCGCTCTAAACCTTTCAACAAAAGGACAATTAATTGTTATATTAACACATGATTCATTAAAGTATTTTTATGATACGCGTGTTTAATAGGTACACACAAATTAAGCCTTAAATTATCAGCACGCATGCAAGTTAAACATTGAGTCGTACGCGAACAAGCTCAATTAAGCTCCATAAATCGACGACAGGTCAATTATACTAAAAAAATAATGACTTACATGTACAATTATGCTCAAACTTGACGGACATGCTCAATTAGCCAAATATAATTGGAGGACATGATATAATATGCTTAAAAATGGCCAAACATGCTTAATTATGCAATAAAATCGGCGGACATGTTCAAAAACAGTAACAATTCGGCGGATATGCTCAATTTGGGTCAAATAATCAGTTCACATGCCCAATTACGCTAGGAATATCGGCGGACATACTCAATTACGACTAAATAATCGGCGGACATGCTCAATTAGGGTGAAAAAATCGGCGGACATGACCAATTACGGTGAAAGAATCGGCGGACATGATCAATTAGGGTGAAAATATCGACAGACATGACCAATTAGGGTGAAAACATCGGTGGACATGCTCATATAGGGTCAAATAATAGGCGGACAGGGTCATATACGCTTCAAAATCGGCGGACATGTGTAAATATGGTCAAATTATCGGCGGACATATTACATGCATAGTTTACCTTTTTCCTCGACGAACAAGTATATTACATGCATACTTCACCATTTTCTTCAGCAGACATGGATATATATTATCGTTTTACTCAGCGGACATGCATTTTTAAAATCCTAAAACTGTCAAACCCCTAAAATCGTAAAAATCCTAAAATCGATATATTATAACCCACAAATAAATTAACAGCAAGATTGAAAGAACAATTTAACCATTAAATAAAATACAATGCAAACGGTGTTCGTATCTTACCTTTGGCTCTAACTATGGATCCGTTGACAAAAACGGTGGATAAATCGGGGAGCCGATCACCTTTTTATACTCAAATAATTTGTGGAACAAGAGGAATGAAGTTTGAATCCACTATGTCCAATTTTATTATTTGTTGGTGGTGTAGTTATTTGGTTAGTGGGGATAGGTGAGAGTTTAATGAGACAAAAATTTACATAAATGAACTGATTGTGAACAGTGCCTTAATTTTCAGTCTATTAAATGAAGAATGTTTGAGTGACAGTGAAAGATAATTAATGCATTTGTTTAATCACCTGATTATTGCATGTGTTAATTAAATATGTCTATTATAATTTAACAATTTAAGGAATTTTAAAATGATATTTGGTGAATTTTAAATAGTTCGTGTCCGCTTACAATTTTCCTTTTTCACTTTATTGAGCTTGTCCGCTGAGTTTATTTTTTGGAGGTGATAACTTTTAATAGATTTATTTATTTCTTTTTTACTTAATGTGTCATCCTTTAAAAAATCTACATATTCCCTGACACGTGGATTGTGCCTACAACTGTACTTCTCAACTCATTCCCAATACAAAAAAGGTGGGCTATCCTTGAGGGTAATCATAGCATTGCATGTATTTTTAGGGCAAATTAGATGTTTTAGAAAAGGTAGGACAAATTAGATGTTGACCAATCCATATAGGGCAACTTGTGGTATTTTCCAAATATTTATTATATATATAGTAACAAATAACTAAATTTATGAATGGCCAAGTGGTTAGGTTGTCAGCCATTTCATGGAAAGTCGGGTGATCGATTCCCACTAAACACAATGCTCTTTTTATTTAGAGAAACTCTCTTGTGAGACGGGTTTTTGTAAGACGGTTGTGAGACGAGTTGATTCATTACTAAAGTATGCTTATTATATAGGTAAAGTATGTTTATTTATAGTTAAAGTATGTCAATAATGAATCATATTATAACACCCTAAAATCATACTTTAATACATCATTTATCATATTTTAGAAAACATACTTTAACAACCCTTAAAAATACTTATCTATATAATAGACATACTTTAACACGTCTCACAAACCGTCTCACATATACAATGTCTCACAAGAGAATTTGTCTTTTATTTATTTCTTCATTCCTCTTTGTTATTTACTTTTTTTTATTTCTTTCTTTTTCCCTCTTTTTTCTTTAGTTTATTATTTTTTATATTTAAATTATTGTTTCTTTCTGGTTTAACCAAATTTTTTCTATTTTTTTAATTTCTTCCTTTCTCCCTCTTTTTTCTTTAGTTTATTATTTTTCTATTTATAATTATTGTTTCTTTGTAGTTTAACCATTATGAAATAGATAAAAAATAATAACATTCTAATAAAAAGTGATACTTTAATTAAGTAATAAAAAATAATATTGGTGAGGTGCATGATTTCATGAACAATTTATACTATTAATAAAAAGTAATAATATTTTTAATGAAAATATTAATATTTTTTATAAAGTAATAGCTGCTTAAAAAATATACTCCCTCCGTCCCGGGTATTTTTACCCATTTATATGGGCACGGAGATTAAGACGTTTTATTTTTTTAATATACAATGTAAGAGAAAGTAGGGATAAATTAGTAATTTAAAAAGAAAAATTGAATAAAGTTATTGGGAATGATGAATAAAGTGTAAAAAAGTAATTAAAGTTGTTGGGATTGTAAAAAGTAGGTAATAAAATATTATGTATTTTTGCCAAAAATGAAATGGGTAAAAATACGTGGGACACCCAAAAATGAAAAGTGGATAAAAATACGTGGGACGGAGGGAGTATAAACGATCTCACATAAGTGTTCCCCTTAATAAATTTGGGCCGCCCTCATTGTAAATCCTAGGTCCGTCACTGACAATGCCCATTAATTAATCAAGTTACTGACAACTCCCTTAATTAATATCTCATTCGAAAGTAGTATCATTCAACCTTGTTATCATGCCGGAATAAATTCACCTGCAGGGTTTACATGATAATCCTTATGAGCTCCTTAAGGGAACATCATCAACCTATTTAATAGGACACGAATTTCTTCTACAATCAACTACATACCATAGAGACAACATTATTTCCCAACTTATCGAGTTTGTTGATTTGATAAATAAATCTCACCTATTGATGAATCAAAGAGATATATACTGGCTTACGTGTCGTAGTTATTATATAGGGATTAAGAGCATGAACATCCATAATAATTGAGATCAAGTTATCCTATATAGTCAGTATAAGTTGAACGATCTCAAGCGGTCCTACTCAATACAGACAAAGCATACTAATGTGATTTTATAGTCAAGACAAACCAATACAAAATTACACTACAACCATCCCAATATATTGTCCTCTTCTATCTCAGTTGTGAGCTTCTTTTTATACTTTATAAGGAGCCGACAATATGATCTTCCGTGCGACGCCGCACACCATATTATCTACAGTATAAAATAAGTGGACTTTTGCAATAACATATAAATAAATTATAATATACAAAATGTTTGATCATATGATTATCATTTCAAATTAATTGTTAAAACATTGTTCATACAAAAAGCTAGACTTTTAGCATACAATCTAACATGATGAGTATCATTTGGCCACTACCGAACAATAGCAATCCAGTGTGCACTACTCTTAGTTCACTACCTGTAAGCAATAGAATCCAGCGATGAGAAAGTTGTCGTGTGGTGTGCCATTTGACGGCGAGCAACATCATCCGACCGAGCAACTTTGGGCACAAATCCGTGTGTTCGACCCAATTTGATCCGATGCACAGTAGAAGCCCTAAGTGATTAGATTCCATCTATAAAAAAGAGTAATTCCATGATGAAGGAGAACAGTTCTCTGACCATATCTTCCATCATTCGTTCCACTGCTACCATCACCCATATCTCGCCTTTCATCAGAAAGGATTCAAGATAATGTTCTTATACTTGATCTGGGACGAAATTCTTAGGAATGACAGAGGTGAAGATGGAGAACCACATAATAATTTGGTTTTTTCTTCTCTTTAGTTTTAGACTCATGGGTAAGATTTCAACCATCTGTATGGTTATCACTTGTAACTCCATGAGCTAAGTTACTTTTCGATAGTCATTGGGTTTTGAAGGTTCAAATCATGTCTGAATTATGACCTAGACATCATATTTATTATTCTTGCATATTTCATATTCCTTTATTGACTTCTATGATTGTGTTCTTAATTCTTACTTATCTTATAGATGCATGAAATTTAGCTCGAATTGTTATATAAATTGGAATTTTAACGTGTGCATGATTATATTAATCAACTGTTTTAATTGAAGGGAATTAATATATATAACATTTGATTATTAGACAATTAATATAGTATATCTTATACGAAAAAAACATCTTTCAACTTTTACGCCCCTAGTTCCTTCTACATGAGCTACGTTTCCATTTTCATCATTCTGAGACTCAGCTGCATTCCCATGAAATTTAGCTCATCATCTTACTGATGAAACGAGAGCGTATGAAAAGATACATTGATTCCTACGAATACAAAAAAATAGACTTCTCAAATACGTTGATTCATAAGAATACCATAAAAGAGGTTATGAGACAACTCTCATTTTCATTAAATAAATTCAACTCCCCTAATACAATAATAAGATAACCTATTTATAAGTGGTAACAAAAATCTATTATATTAATAATAAATTTATATAAAGTAAATAAATCAAAACATTAATACTAATTATTCTAAATATGAAAGGAATCAAATCAAAACATTATTAAATATTTATTCTAAATATATCTCCATCATTTTCTTCCGATTGGGACGATTCGCCCTCAAATCATATTGGATCGTATTACAAACAAAATAAGTTCGAAGATGCACTGGAACATCTTTAAATTCATGCATGCTAAAATCCTTCCGAAGTTCACCTTCATATTCACCATCTCTGTTAATTACGAGATCCTTAAAATATCATTTTGGATCAAATGCATCATCAAATGTATTATTAACTTCAATATCCTGGCAATAAAATAAATCATAATTATCTTCGCCATGAACTATGAAAATCTCCTTTTAAAATTTTTGCTGGTCATCATAGTCAGCAAAGAGAATTGCATCATCTTCTTCATCAAAAGTGTAGAGAACTGCATCGTCTTTTTCATCAAAAGTTGGTGGGCTATCATCGCCATCATAAGATTCTTTTGAATATTTTTCATCAAAGATAGGTGAACCATCATAGCCATTGTATAAAACTCCACCTTCTTCATCGAAGATCGATGAGCCATCATAGCCATGGTAGAAAACTCACCATAATCCTCATCGAAGATTGGTGGTTCGTCATATCCATCAAATGATATGAGATCGGATACCAACAAATATTTTGTTGGTAGATCTGTGTAACATCATCTTTATATAATGACTAATCATCATTCTGCGTAACATCATCTTCATATGATGACTGATCATCATAAATGGTATCAAAAACCATTTGAAATCTCGAATCAAATATCAAGAATCGTAAATTGGCTCTGATTACCAATTGATGCAGCGAGAGCGTATTAAAAGATGATAATACGAGAACGAACTCTATAATTCGTTGATTCCTACGAATACCGGAAAATAGATTTTTCAAATACATTGATTCATAAGAATACCGTAAAAGAAGATATGAGACAACTCTCATTTTCTTTAAACAAATTCAATTCCTCTAATACAATAATAAAATCACCTATTTATAGATGATAACAAAAATATATTACATTAATAATAAATTTATATAAAGTACATAAATCAAAATATTAATATTAATTATTCTAAATATGAAAGGAATCAAATCAAAACAATATTAAATATTTTTTCTAAACGTATCTCCATCACTCCATCTCAGGCACAACTCGCTTCCCAAATCATTTACTGTTAGCTCTCTTGTATGCTTTGCAACTTGAAATATATATTAATATAATATAATTAGTATGAAAATAGTAGTAATTACGAATTCAAATATGATAACTTTATATATATAATGTTAAGACACCCTCTTATGAGACAGATTATTCTTAGATAGATTATGAGACGGGTCGACTCATCACTAATATATGCTTATTATATATAGATAAATTATGCTTAATTGTAATGAAAGTATATTAATAATGAATTATATTATTATATGTTAAAATCATACTTTAATGCATAATTCACAACATTAAAAAATATACTTTTAATAATTATTAAACATATTTTATCAATATAATAGGTATATTTTAACGCGTGAGAGTCTCACGTAAGTAATAGTATGTCACAAGAAACTTTTTTTATAATGTTTCATAGTTATCTTACATATATTATTGAAAATCAATTGATTAAACATTTTAATAATTAATGTATTCAAATGAATTATACATATATTAGGCCGAATTCTTACTCTCTCTCAATCCCATGTATTTTCACTCACTTTTTATATTAGGGTGCACCACGTATTTTTACTCATTTCATTTATGGTAAAAATATATTATACATCTTAATTACTTTTTATACTTTATTTATTATTTCCAACAACTTTATTTACTTTTTATTTCAAAATTACTAATTTATTCATTTTTTTTATATTATATATTAAAAAAATAACAATTCTTAATTTTCTTGTCCGTACAGATGAGTAAAAATACTCCGAATGAAGGGAGTAATATATATAGAATATAAAGATTTATACAGAAGTAAAATGTTTGCATTTCTCTAAAATGCATGGAGTATAATATATATATTTTTATTTATATAATTTATAATTTTTGAATGTATTATATTAATAATATTTTAATTATATACTAAATAATAAATTAATGTTCTGCGTAGTATGTGGTTTCATATTAATGTGTGTGGGGATGGGTAAGTTGAAAGTTCACAGCTTTACTAATTAAGTGGGACACTTTGATCTTTTTCTTAACAGGCTAACAGCCACAAAGGCAAAACCCCAGACTTCTTTTTTCCTTTATTTCCCTTGATACTGCATTTTCACCTCTATTTCAAAGGGAGGTACTTCAAAGTTTCAATGACATTGTAACACTCTTTGGCTACTTAATTTCCACAAACCTAATGAAAGAATGGAGTGAGTATTTCTTTTTTTAGCGAGTGAAAAGTTTTATAAGACAAATAAATTATTATAGTGTGAAGAGATTTGTAGGATGAAGAGAGTAATATTTTATTTCCTCATGACTCATTCCGTTCGAATATCATCAAGATTGACTATCTAGGACTTGAACTCAGAAATGAGAGCAAAAGAAGAGAATTAATTAAGTCATGATCAAGAGGAAGAAAAAAAAAAAGTCCAAAAGAAGAATTAATATTAGAAAAAGAAGCTAAAGGTATTCATATTTTATTTTTAGCAAAAGAGCTCCACACATAGTCCACCACTCACCATTAATACAACATCCACTTTATATAAAATAATAATACTTCACTTCTTAATCTACGTGTAAAAAATCAAACGATTAACTTAGCGATGAACGGAGGTAGTATTATTTTATCCGACAACTTCAAAAGTTACTTTAATTAATTTAAAATTTGTCACTCATTTTATGCGTACATACCATTAATTAATTTATACTTTCTTATTAATATCCTATTAAGCCAATAAAATTGATAAAAAAAGTGCAACTTTTTTAAATAATGTTAGAACAATAAATGCAAAACGTTTTATAGAACCAAAGAAGTAATACAAATTAATTTAAAATTTACGGGTAATATCTTGTGCAAATCACTATGTCAATGCACTAAATTAGTATATCCCAGTTTCCTTACAGTATAAATATTCGCGTAAGACATCAGTAACACGAAATGAGTTTTGTGCATGAAACGGACAAGTAGCAATGATATTTTAACAAAAAAAAAAAAAAGTGATATTCAAGTGAACTATTTCAGGTAAAATTTGCAGTATAAATAAAAAATAAGTACTCCCTCGATATCATTTCAATGTTTACATATTTCTATTTTGGGCGTCCCATTTTAATTTTGCGTTTTCCTTTTTGAAATATGGGACACACCTAAAATAATTAATATATCATCATGGGCTCCACATCCAACACTAATACACATATCCACTTTACATTAAATATTATATATTTTCACTCACTATCTATTAAAATATTATACTCCTTAATCAACGTGCAAAAAACAAACGTAAACATTGAAACGGGACGTAGGAGTAACTAATTTCTGTCAAAGAAAATAAAAATAATAACTAATAAAATATTGCTAAAACTTGTGCCCCAATATTCTTTATTTTTCGAAAGTTGTACCATTTAATAGTATAAGAATACGTACCTTTTATTTATGAAAAAAATTAATTTTTATATCAAATATTCCCTCCGTTCCCACAAGTATTTCACACTTTCCTTTTTCATCCGTCCCACAAAGTATTTCACACTTTACTTACTAAAAATGGTAAAAAATACACTATAACAATACCTACTTTTTACATACATCCCAACATAATACTCACATTTTCACACATTTCAATAACTTTACACACATTTTTTATTAAATTAATTAAAATGGAATTGAAGAAGAGAAGCTTGAACGGAATTGAAACTGTGAATTTTTCTGAGAACTGCAACTCGATCATACAGAGGAAGCTGCCAGCTAAGTTAAAAGATCCGGGAAGCTTCACCATTTTATGTGAGATTGGGAAGGGACCGGCACGACGACCCTTTTGCGATCTTGGGGCAAGCATCAATTTGATGCCATTGTCAATATTTCAAAGGCTTGGTTTGGGGGGGTTAACTCCCACAACAGTTGTTCTACAATTGGCGGATAGGTCTATCACTTTTTCGAAGGGTGTAATCGAAGATGTTTTTGTAAAAGTAGAGAAACTAGTCTTTCTTGTGGATTTTCTTGTGCTCGAGCTGAAAGATGACAAGGATAATGTTCCTTTCATCTTAGGGAGACCAATCCTTACTACTGCTGGAGCTATGATTGATGTTAAAAGAGGGGAGCTAAGGCTGCACATGGATAAAGAAGAGGTTAAGTTCAACCTTGATAAAGCAATGAAGATGCCAATGGAGACGCAGTGTCACAGCATTGATGTGGTGGAGGAGATCTTGAAGGAAGATATGTCTTTGATCCTTTCAAAGGATCCATTGGAGACATGCTTCGCGGAGTCTCTTACTTTTCCCACCACAGAGCTAAATGAGCTTTCCAATGAGGTATGTATTGAATCTCTTAAAAACCTACTTGCTTTGGGTGATGACAGGTATGAATCACAAAGGACCAAGTTTGAAGAGGTGAAGTGGACTAGGAAGTACTTACCATTGGAAAGAGAAAGCACAGTAAAAGAAGAGAAGAAAGAGGAGTTGAAACCACTACCGGAGCACTGAAGTATGCTTATCTAGGTGACAATGAAACATACCAGGTAATTGTATCTTTTTCTCTAACTGATGATCAACTCGATGAGATATTAGATGTGCTTAGGAAGTATAAGTCTACAATTGGTTGGTCTCTTGATGATTTGAAAGGTATTAATCCATCATATTGCATGCATAAGATAAGATTGTTAGATGAAGCCAAGAGTAGCATTCAGAATCAGCGGAGGGTAAATCTCGTTATTCAAGAAGTAATTAGGAAGCAAATCCTAACATGGCTAGATGCAGGAAATATATATCCAATTAGTGATAGTCCCCATGTGAGTCCACTCCATGTTGTAGCTAAAAAGGGGGCATGACGATTGTGAAAGTCGTTGATGGCGAAACTCTAGCCACTAGAATTTCTGCTGGATGGTGTGTACGTACTGACTACAGGAAACTGAATGAAAATACATGTAAAGACCACTTCCATCTTCCTTTCATGGATCAAATGCTTGATCGTCTTACAGGGTATGATTTTTACAATTTCTTGGATGGGTACTCAGGGTATAATCAAATCATGATTGCACTCGAGGACCAGGAAAATACTACTTTCACTTGTCCTTATGGAACTTTTACCTTTAGAAAGATGTCTTTTGGATTATGTAATGCACCTGCTATATTTCAGCGATGCATGATGGCATATTTGATGGGTTGATAGAAAAAATTATGGAGGTGTTTATGGATGATTTTTTTGTGTTTGGTTCCTCCTTTGATATTTGTTTATCTGACCTATCTACTATTTTGAAGAGATGTCAAGAAACTAATCTTATCTTGAATTGGGAGAAGTGCCACTTCATGGTGAGAGATGAGATTGTTCTTGGGCATCATATTTCGGCTAAGGGATTGCAGGTTGATAGAAAGAAGGTGGTGGCGATTAAGAAGCGTCCACCACCTACTAATGAGAAGGGAGTGCGGTCCTTCCTTGGACACGCAGAATTTTATAGGAGATTTATCAAAGACTTCTCAAAATACTCCAAACCGTTGTCTCACTTACTTGAAAAGGATGTTCCTTTTGTTTTTTATGAAGAATGTCTAACAACTTTTCAGGTTTTGAAGGATGCACTTACTATTGCACCTATCTTGATCACACCGGATTGGACTCAACTGTTTGTACTTATGTGTGATGCGAGTGATCAAGCACTTAGGGTGGTGCTTGGGTAGATGAATGAGAAGAAATTATGCGCCATCTACTATGCAAGTAAGACTTTTGATGCAGACCAAAAGAACTACACTATCACTGAGAAGGAGTTTCTAGCTGTTGTGTATGCATTCAATAAGTTTCGACAGTATTTGGTTGGCATGAAGACCATTGTGTATACGGATCATTCTGCGATCTGGTAGTTGATAGAGAAGAAGAAAGCAAAGCCAAAGATCATTAGATGGATCCTTCTTCTGCAGGAATTTGATATGGAGATCCGAGATAAGAAAGGTACGGAGAATGTGTTGCCGGATCACCTATCAAGGTTAGAGACAAGGGAGCATTGTGATGATTCATTTGAATATATAGAGGAGATGTTCCCTGATGAGAAGATCATGGAGGTGTTTGCTGAAGGAGCGGAAAGAGCTTGTGTAGTAGTTGCTCAAGGAGTGGATCCATGGTATGCGGATTATGTCAATTATATTGCCGTAGGAGAAATTCCAAGAGATCTCAATAGGTATCAACTTGCGAAGTTTAAGAGGGATGTTGAGACGTTTAAATGGTATGATACGTTCTTCTACAAGATTTGTACGAACTCTATCGTTCGTTGGTGTGTGCCTGAGATGGAGATGAAGAGTGTCCTTGATTTTTGCCATGCACAACCTAATGGGGGCATTTCGGCGCCCAAAAGACATAAGCTAAGGTACTTCAATCTTCTCTTTATTGGCCTACTTTGTTTAAAGACTGTGAATCTTATGTAGCGACATGCGATAGATGTCAAAGGATGGGAAACATAAGTAAAAGAGATGAGATGTCACTTCAGCCAAGCATTGTTGTTAAAATCTTCGATGTATGGGGGGTCGATTTTATGGGGTTGTTTACCCCATATAATGGATTTCTCTACATCCTTCTAGCGGCGGATTATGTTTCTAAGTGTGTGGAACTCATTCCCACTCGCATGAATGATTCAAAGACCGTGCTGTCTTTCTTGAAGAAATATATCTTTGCCCGCTATGGAGTCCCTAGAGCATTTGTAAGTGATGGAGGTTCCCACTTTGTCAACAAGTTTCTAGAAAAAGTGCTCAAGGATTATGGTGTTAAGCATAGTATCACTACACCCTATCATCCTCAAGCTAATTGGCAAGCCGAAGTCTCCAACCGACAAGTGAAACAAATTTTGGAGAAAGTAGTCGGAACTAATAGGAAGGATTGGGCTATGAAGCTCGATGATGTTTTGTGGGGGTTCTGAACGCGTACAAAACTATGCTTGACATGTCCCCTTATCAAATTATCTATGGGAAGTCGTGCCACTTACCCGTAGAGATTCAGCATAAAGCTTTTTGGACATTGAGAAGTTTGAACTTGTGTCTTAAGAATCAAAAAGAATTGAGGTTGACTCATATTAATCAACTAGATGAGTTCAGAAATAAAGCTTACAAGAATTCGGTGATCTACAAGAAAAGAATGAAGAAATGGCATGATTCGAAGATCATTTACAAGGAATTAAAGTAAGGTGATGAGGTATTACTCTTTAACTCTCGTTTAAAGCTCTTTGCAGGAAAATTGAAATCAAAATGGATGGGACCGTTCATTATCCATAGAGCCTGCGGAGGGGGGAGTTTTGAGATCATGGACAAAGACGGAGATATCATAGTGGCAAATGGGCATCGATTGAAGCATTACAAGTCGCCGGATGATGCTTGCGTCATCTTTGAGGATACCTTGCATTGATTTGGTACCGTCATGACTCTCCAACGTTAACAAGAGCACCTGTTGGGGGCTTTCCCTCCTATTTTATTGCTTTATTTCATTAGTGTGAGTAAGAAATTTTTATATTTGACGTGCTTACTTTTCAAAAATTACATCTTCTTGCAAACTTAGTTTCGATTATAGTTTCTACTAAGTTTGGGGGGTTTGATGTAGTTGCCTCATCGTAGCACTAAGAGTATAATCTTTTCTTTGTAACGTTGTTAGAGGAGTTGATTTTTTGCGGCATATTAAAACTTTAATCGGTTTTAATGTGTCGATTTTTTTGCAATTTGTCTAATGTCAATTTTTTTGCAATTTGCCTAATGTTTAGTGGTGTTTATTTATTGAGTCGTATGTGGAGTATATATATACATTGATTATAGAGTCTTAAAAGTGGTTCTTTAGCAAAGTTTTTGCTCTGTTTTGGTACCTAATGATTGTTTTTGAGCTTGAAGTTTACAGGGGACGGAGAAGAATCGATTTTGAAGGATCAGGGTTCGACCAAGAGTAGAGGTCGAACCAAACTGGTTTGAGTCGAATCAAAGACCAGAGAAATTGTTACAGGTCAATTCGACCAAGAGAGCTGTGATTCAATCAAGAGTTCGAGTCGAACCAGCTACCTGAAAGTTTGTTACAGGCTGGTTTGACCATGACGTCCTGATTCGACCAGTGGTTCGAGTCGAATCATAGTGTTGAAGTTGTCCAGAAGCGTGGTTCGACCACGACGAGGTGGTTCGACCACCTAGTTCGGGTCGAACCGCACATGTAAGTTGTATTTTAAGTCTAATTTTCACCCTTATTTCGTACATTCTTCACACTATCCTCACTCGAATCCTCTCCGAACAAAAAATTCTCTCTTCAAAACTTTGATTTGGCTTCATTATACTCCGATTAAACCACTTTCCATCCTTCTCATAGTCGAATTCTCATGGATTTGGAGCATTTTAGTGCAAAACTAGGATTCTTCATTCCAATTTGGGGATTTTTCATAATTTGTTCATAAAAGCCATGGCTGTATCAAAAGGTATGTTTTCTTGACTTTATTACCCTAGGATTGAAGTTCTATTGCTTGATTTTAAGTGGGTAAGTTGATTGAGCTCATTTTTATAGGGATTCAAGGTACAATTTGAATTTTTATTTGAAATCTCATATGATCAAGTGATGGGTCCAATTTTAATTGTTGATTTGTTGTTAGACCTTGATGTTTACATAAAATTGTTGAGTAATTGAAGTGGTGAAGTGAAGCATGTTGAATTTTAAGTTGAATTTGATAGATGCATGCTTAAGGAAGTGATGTGGTTGTTGAAATTGTTGATAGTTTTTATTGAAGAATTGAACATGAAGTAGAATTGAATTAGCATGTGTATAGTTTTGTTGTTAAATTTGTGAACACGTGAAGTTTGGAGCATGATGTGTTAGAATTGATTATACGTGTTTAACTTGAAGTCTTGAGTAGAGTTTCATGTATAGTTAGTTTTGAACTAAGTTTAGTTTGCTTTTCTTGTATCCGTTTGGTATTGAAATATTGTTTTGTAGGAAACTAAAATGAGACTGAAGTTCGTTCTAAGAAGAGACAGGATAGGTCGTCTCGTAAGGACGAGGTTACTAAGAAATTGAGGCTTAAGGAGAGGCTGTCTAGGGATTTTGTGTTCAATAATTGTCAAGAAGGTTTCTAGTTCTCTTCCTTACGAGTGTTCATTCCAGCTGGGAGGCAAGATGCTAACGTGGACAGCTGAGGATTTCAATGTGATATTTGAAACTCCTATGGGGATCTCTAGGCATGAAAACGGGTACTTTAGGCTGAATGATTTTTGGAGGTCTATTTCCGAAGAGGACATGGATTTCAAGACGAAGGATGCTCTTGGTTCGTTGATTTGGAACTCCGTTATTCGATATATGGATAAAGTTTTGGGCAACACATTATTCGCCCGATCTGAGAGAAATTGCGTGCCTGAGGGAGAGTTGTATGCTCCCTGGTGTATGTTGAATGGAGTGAAGTTCAATGTGGGTTCGTATTTTATTCAGCAGCTATACAGATTCAGGAGTTTCACGTTTCAGAGAGTGAATATTTAAGGATTGCTTACCCATGTGGCTGAGTCGTACCACATAGATTTTATTGGCATTACACCCATCTCGGAGGATCCGGACCTAGTCATGAGTGCATGTGTTAAAGCTAGATGTGCTTATCATCAAGATGGTGACTGGCTTTACACGAGGGGTTCTAAACCCTTTTCTTTCATGTTTCCATCTGATACGAGGGCTTTGACTACGATCCGGAATGATGACAATCGATTGATGAACACTTTGGCGCATGAAGCGATGTCAACAACGTGTTTGAGCAGAGGAGATTGGAGGTCTGTTTATGATCTGCACGCTGCAGGGATGTATCAGGAGCTGCAACGGATTGTAGATCAAGAGCAGCAAAGGCAGTTAGAGCCATAGTAGCAGCAGCCTCATCACGGAGAGCACGAGAAAGAGCATGTTGAGATGCATGAGGAGGAGCCTATCCATCCTGGGATGGATATTCCGCAGCAGCATGAGATGCCACCACCACCATATCCAGCACAGCCACAGCAACAGTATTGGGGCGGTCCTAAAGAATATTATAGGGAGCAATTTAGGTTGACGAATGAGCACTTACCAATCTGAACAACAATCAGAAAGAGACGAACCGCCGCTGGGCTTGCTTACCTCGAGCTATGCCGCGCTCGATATGAGATACAATGCGCTGCATGCTAACTACGTGGTGATGTATCAGAGATTACGGGATTTGAATGATAACTATAAAGCTCTGGATATGAAGGTGGATACCCTACAGAGAGACTTCGATGATTGGCGCAGGGGCGAAGATGATGATGACGATGATGATGATGCTCTGGAGGAGTAGAGGGCGCCAGGTTTTTCATCTTATCTGTTTCATCTCATCCCCCTTCTCTTTTTCTCTTTACATGATGGGTATTTTTTGTGTGAGTGGCATGTACGTATAATGACTTGAGATTGGATTGAGGTGTGATACTTGATACTTGAGGTTGGATTGGTTGGTGATACTTGTTTTGATTGATATGTTGGGTTCTTTGTTAAGTATGTTGCATTCGTATTTTGCATGTGTTGATTTTGTTGATGAGAAGCATGTATAACTTGTTAAATATGTGGAGTTCATTGTGAAATTGATCTTGATTATATGCTATGAGGAGTGCTTAGGAATTTATTTACCCACGTGAGAATTTGAGCCTTATGAAATCATGTTACATCCATGCAAGATAATTTATTCTTGTGAGAATCATTCATATAACCGTATTCTAGAACTTGGCTTGGAGTCTTGTGTGAGGCTTATGATTAATTAGTTATCAGAACATGATCTTAGGCTATTATTGTTTATTTGAGTTATTAAGCAAAAATTTACCTTCTCATATACTGTATAAATCGTTGGAAGCCCTGTTGAGCTTTTAAAAACTTTTTCTTTGGCAAGCAATGATAAAAAGCCTTATTCATCCTTTGCTTGAGCCTTGTTGAAAACCTTATTCATTAGTAGAAAGTTGAGGTGAATAAATGTTAGCTTGAATTTGAAGAAAAGGAAGAAAATTTTGGTTGAGCGATGTGAAGAAAAGAAAAGGATGGTTAAATCTTATTTAGGGGTAGTGCCTGAAACTGGTAACCCAACTGCATAGAAGGGTAATATTAGTGCCCGAAATTGGTACCCTTGTACCTTGAAGAAAGGATAAATAAAGATGTTGATGCCAACGTGAAGCAGGAAAAGTTGAATTGCAAAGATCATGAGAATTAGATGGAAAGAAGAAGTTGTTTGATGAAAATCAAAATTCCAAGGTAATTCTCTACTAGTGAATTAGTCACTTTATCTATATTTTCCTACCTTTACCAAAGAGCCAACATTACAACCCAAAAGTAAGATTTTTGTGATCCTAGTAATGAGTTGATTATAAGTGGATTTTTGAGACCCTTGCCAAGCTTATGGTTACGCGGGAATATGAATTGAAATTGTGTGTATATGCTAATCCATTAATGTATACATCTTTTACACTTGAGAGCGAGAGTAAACACTTATCTTGTGAGCTAGATGACTTAGTACTCCGAGGGATATTAGAATTGAGTGATGTTTTGCGTGAATAAAATATATGATATGAGTGATACTTGTTTTAAATTGATAGAATTGCATGTGTAGGTATGTATTGTACTTGACTAGATGGACTTGTGAAATTTACACTTACTCTTATGGTTTGATTTCGTTGTCTCGGGACTAGAAACATGTAAGTTTGGGGGTTTGATGAGTGTGTAAATTCACGGGTTTTAAGCCCTGATTCTTATGATAATGATATATGATTTGATCTTAAGTCAAGATAAATCGAGATATGTAGTGGAAAGTCACGAATCAGGTGCGTGTAAGGCCGTTTGAACTGATTATCAAAGGAAAACGGGATAGAAGTGATCGGAATCGGAGAAGGGGTATTGTAGGCACCTGGTTCAACCAAATGGAGGTGGTTCGACCAGCACCCCTAGTCGAACCAGGCGCCAGAAGCTAGCAGAAGTGTGGTTCGACCACGACACTGCGGTTCGACCAGGCGTGTTGGTCGAACCGTCGTCGAACCAAAAGCATAACTTTTCGTAGGTGAGGTTCGACCACGAAGCTTCTGGTTTGACCAGTCGTACGAGTCAAACTAGAAGCCTGCCAAGTTGTTACAGGCTGGTTCGACCAGGCCTTGGTTGTTTCGACCAGAGGCCTTGGTCAAACCGATGCGCGAGAAACTTTTGGATCCATATTTTTACACCTTCAGTACGTGTTTTTGCTCAAAAAGCTCATCCTAGGTCCAAAAGGAGAGCTTACAAGTATAAAAGAAAGACCCTACGCAGCTGAAAAGAGACGTTCACCACCACCTTCATTCTACCAACATCCAAAATCCTACCATCATCCACGGAGCTGTGGAGAGAGATTCGTCTGTCGAATCAAGTGAGAACCAAGTGAAGATTCAAGATGGAGAGAGACGCGACGGCGCCTGCATCTAGGGTTTACTTCGCATCTTAATTTATCTTATAATTTTCAAGACTATGGGTAAGATCTATCCAACCACCATGATTGTTCTTCGATGAATCATGGGCTAGAACCGCTTCGGTAGTTCTAGGGTTTATGAAGTTTTATGAGTTAATTGAACTTCCGTTTGTATACTGCGTACAACACTACTTGTGGTTTATTTTATATAAGACTATGTGTTTTTAATTCATACTCAGAGTTGTTTTGTGTATCATTAATTGTTATGTAGAGTCTGAATACATATCTTAATTATTGATTGAGTGCATTCACTGCTGAGTAGGATTTCATGATATGATTCTAAGTGAGGAGACTCCGAAGTCTCATTAGAACTGTCTTATATAAATACTTGTTACTTGAGTATGATTCAGGTTAATAAGTAGGACAAAGAGAATAACTTCATAGTACCTATAAAGGGAGATCATATCGGGTTAGAGTACTAAGCGCACGGGAAATAATAGATACTAATAGTACCTGGAAAGGGGGGTGCATTACATCTCTTGCTCCAAGGATATTCACACATGTCACACGCTTATGTACTTGTGTCTATAGAGTAGATTTGCATAGCTTAATGATGCGTTCATACTCCACAAGGCAGAGTCGGACATTGATACACGGAATGGAGGTTAATGAGAAAAACTGGATGGCCCAAAGAACTACCCACTTCTCACTTATTCACTTTCGTTTAATCTCTACTGCTTGTTTACTTTAATTTTTCTTTTAATTATTTGTTTATTAGTTACTTAATCATCACACTTATATTGACATACTAGTCTTAATAAGTTAGATTATAATTAAATTGATAATAATACATCATTTGGGTTCAATAAACACTTGGTAGCTTATCAAAGCTACAATAGCATCATTCACACTTGGGGATTAATATTGTGTGCTGAGAAAACGTTCATCAGGCGCAGGAGCTTTTGCCAATGTTACTACCCACTCCACATTAAAATATTATTTCTCTCACCTCATTACACTTTAAAATATTATACTCCTTAATTTACGTGCAAAAAGCAAATGGACATTTATCAAGGGGTAGGTGGGAGTATAATTTAGTATCAAAGAAAATATTATAATGAAATTAATATGTATTAATCGAAAGAAATAATTTTAAATAAAGTTGAAAAAATAATAAAATTAATTAATAAAAATTCAAAAATAAAAAAAGTGATAGCAAAGGAAAATTTATAAAAAGAATTAATATTTTATATTATAACTTTTTTTTTAAAAAAATATTTTATATTTTAACTTAAAGAAATAAAAAAGAATAAACTTAATTTTTATATTCAAGAAACATTAAAACCAAGAGCAATTTTAAAAAATTAAAAATTTACTAAAAAGAAACATAAAAATTAAAAGAAGTACTAAAATTACTGTTGAAAAAAATATTATAACGAATTCAAAATATGTATTAATTAAAATAAATAAAAATAAATTTAATATATATTAATCTAAAGAAGAAAAAGAGAGTAATCAGAACAAAATTAATAAAAAAAACATTTAAAATTTAACCAATAAAAATTTATAATAAAATTAATATACATATTAATAAAGTAAATTTATGTACTTATCACTAAATTTTAATTTTAATTAGTAGATCTCTTTTATTTTCTAATCAAATAGTAACTAATATAAATAATATTTATTCACGCAAGATATATCATATGTATGATAGGAGATGCACGATGTATGTATATATGAATAGACATCTCCTATTAATTATAATAAATAAATATATTAATTAAGATAGGTTCATAAAATAAAATACACTACAACATAACTAGTATTAAACAACATCTTGTAGTGACATTTTAAATTTATATAACACAAAATGGTAACACTTTTTAAATTATTATGATATGTAATATTTTTTTAACACTTTTTAGATAAGTAGCACATACATGTAACATTTTTATAATATGTAACACATGCATATAACACTTTTATATATATAACACATTTTATGTAATACTTTTACAATGGTAACACTATAATATAACACTTATACATAAGTAAAATTTTTAAGTAACACTTCTACATACATACATAAATTATTTACATAACATTTTAAAATAATATTTTTAAAATTCCATATTTATAAGATATATATATATATATATATATAATATTACACATATTTTAAAAAATTACAAATTTTTATATTTAAAAATTTTGAAAAAATTAGTTTACTGTAATTATAGAATACAAAATATATACTTAATTCATTACATAAAATATATTTTATTTTATTATATATTATTTAAAATTGAATTATAAAATTTAAAAAAATATATTTTATTTACGAAAAAATATCTTAAATTATATTTATTATCATTTTATGTTAACGGTTAAAATATTTAAATACAAAATTTTATTTGAAAAGAAAAAAAATTTGAAATATATAATAAAATAAATATTTAGTAGTTTTTGTTAAGATTAGTGAAGTAGCTAAGTTGATAGATGAAATACATTATAAGTCATAGGTCTTGGGTTCAAACCTAAGTGAATGCTATTTTATTTTTTAATTTTATAAAAAGTGTTACATATACAGTGTGTTGTAACTTTTATAAAGTGTTACCAACGTAAATGTAATATTTTTATTAAGTGTTACTATATTAAAAAAATGTGTTACATAAAACAATAGGTAACATGGACAACAGCGACACCCCGAAAAGTGTTACATATCGTCTATAATAAAACTATTAGGCTATTAGATAACATTTTTTAGGTGTTATGTAAAACCATTTATGTTTTAGTGTAATTATTAAAACTACGTTATCAGTGAGGTGTTAGCCCATGTTTTTGTGAAATGTAATGTATCTATAATTGTAATATCTTATGGGGAAGAATGAGTGTAACAAAAGGATCGTTTCACTTTCACTCTTTTTTGCTCAATTCTTGAAAAGTGGATAAAGATGCTAGTTTGGTGCACTTTTACAAGTGTAGAGCTATTGCAGGTATTCACGGTGGAGAAGATGGAGATAGAAACACTCAATAGAAACCTACAACATTATGGAAGGAAAAGTAAATAACGTTAAAATATAATAGTTAATGAAATGAACAAGGAACTTTAACTACTATTTTTAATCACATGCAAGTTTATTGAACTCCTCGTTAAAGGTTTTTCTTAAGGTAGCCTGATTTACATTTTTAAAATAGACTCCAACTTGATAAAACTCTATTGTTAATAGAGAAAAGAAATACTTACATTTTTAAAATAGACTCCAGGTTAATAAACTTAGTTGTTAATGGAGAAAATAAATACGTGAGCATTTTTTAGAGTCAAGAATGAACGTACGGTAAGAGTAGCTTGATTTTCACTTTTTGTTACTTGGTTCTT
The DNA here is from genome assembly GCA_023678885.1 of Pogostemon cablin. Classification (NCBI taxonomy): domain Eukaryota; kingdom Viridiplantae; phylum Streptophyta; class Magnoliopsida; order Lamiales; family Lamiaceae; genus Pogostemon; species Pogostemon cablin. The sequence goes on along the minus strand of CM042992.1, from coordinate 9,867,675 downwards.
GAAAGAGTATGTACTTCACTTTTATTCTTAAGAGACCTGGAGGAGAATGAAATTGCGACTTAATTTAATTTAAATAAGATAGAAAAGGCAGTAAATATAGGTGAAAATAATGCTTGTTAAGTGTACCGTTCACAAGTGTAGTGCTACTGTGGGCGTGTAGAATGGGAAATGTGGAAAGAAAACACCTAGTAGTAACTAGAGAAGCGAAAGAATGGTTATTTTGACGCTACTTCTCTGAAGTTCTATTCATCAAAAAGTGCTTGTGAAATTAAAAAAGACATGGGAAAGTTAACCATTAACTCATTTTAATACAAAGTTGTTCCACTAAACTAACCTATAGCTATTATAGAATTTAAAGAGAGCTAAATCAATATACTACTCATCAACAATTTTGTTTTTCAGGTGCAACTAAAAGTTAAGCATACTGTCATACATGTTGAAGAAATTAATTTAAAGACTAATCACAAATGAAGATGTAAAAGAAATATTTATGTAAAGTACTAATCATCATAGATAAACATAACAGACATTATGTGGGAACATTACAGCTTATACCAGATGTTTCTAAGTACAATTGGAAATTGGATATATCTCTGCGATTGAAGATAATGACAAAAGAGGGAAAACAGCGCAGCTTAATTCTCTTAATCTCGCCTATATGTTCGTGTCTATTTATAATGTAATGAGTTATTTATTTAAAATACATAATTATTGTTAAAATGGGGACAGATTTTGGTGTGGGGGAAAAAATTAGGGCTCTGCATTTTAGCTTTCTTGAGTTCAAGGGTAATAGGCCTTGCACTCCAGGCTGCAAATTCCAAAAACATCAAAACCACTTCATTATTATCTTTAATTGTATCTAGAGTTTGCACTTATTACAAATGTGTGATCGTATAATTCTAATTTTCATATTGTCTACAACCATTTGTTAGAAATTGCAGGCGATCAATATGGAATGATGCATTATTAGATCTCTTTTTGATCCGCCTAAATCAAGATGGGGCAAACAGTATGGTGAAATTCCTCAACCCAACAACTATATAAGTAATAATAAATTGTAACACGCGTGCATAGCCATCGAAGACAACATAAAGTAAATGAATTAAAAAAGTTAAGATGAACAACGTGAAATCCATTAATTTGTAAAATTGCCAGATAATACTTATAGGTGCTAAAAACCAAGGTGAATCAGTCAGGAACTGAAGGTGTACGGCCTGCGTGGATGAGGAGCAAAGATCAAAAGAAACATATAGTCAGCGTCCTTATCTTAAAATTAAGAATCTAAACCATATTGGACAAAAGAGAATCTGGAAGAAAGGCTCACGAAGAAGAATGAACTCGAATGCGGAAGAGATACTTAAATCAGAACACAAACACCACGCGAGCAACTCATCGAAGACCTAGGGAAATTTTGGGTAATTAAAAGGAGATTCTAAAAAGTGCGGTGTGGGAGATACAGTTCGTCGGAAAAATAAGACGGGAAAGATTACAGATGGGGTGGGATGGAAGGTGGGGTGATTCCATATTCTGCTATTTAATTAGACACATAGTGAGAGCGCTGAATAAGTAAATTTCTTAGTTCTCACTATTAAATAAGTAAATTTCTGAGTATTGTAGTATTAAACAGTAGTCCAAAAACCTGATTAAGAGTCCTCAAAGGCCTTTTCATTGACGGAGATGGTGTAACAATGTTCCATTCCTCATGTAAAACCATTTACTTACTGTTCATTAGTATCCACAAACTTGTATTTAACTATTTTCTTGGTCACATTAGTAGAGGTAGACTAAGCTCATCAAATTATTTGAAAAATTAAACAAACTAAACTAACCTATGCAATTCGAAAACCAATTGAAGAAAAAACAACCACACGGGCACTAATTAAACAAGAGGACTTACCCGTTGAACAGAGAGACTAGGACGTTCGTAGTAAGGAGCAATCTGGCATGTGAGAGAGAAATCCAAGAGCTAGGGCTTCTCATAGCGGTGGACCCAACTGAATCGAGGAGAAAGAAACGTAATTAGTTACTAATTTCAAAATTATGAAACTAACTAATAAGAAGCCAGGGGCGTTAAGAACATAAATTACCAGGGAAAGAGGATGAACGGCGGCGTGATTTTTTAAGGTATACTGTGGCGGAAAATTGGAGAAGGTGGGAGATGGTGTGGTGGAAAATGGAGAAGGTGAGAGGTTAAATGGAAGAGAATGTGAGATGAGCGGTGGAGTGAGGAAAAGAAGCTTTGTCTATGTTGAACGCGTAGGGATGGAGAGAGAGAGAAAGGCACACATGGAAATAAAGGTAACCAGCAATGGGGTAAAAACTGGCCCATTTTGCAAGATGTCTTCTTTATATATAGTATAAAATTAAGAATAAAAAATATTATAATTAAGAATAATTCTAAAGATTAGACATTATCAAAATTAAACTTTTCTTTGTAGCCGAAGAAAAAATATTATAATGAATTCAATATATGTATTAATTAAAAGAAATACAAATAAATTTAATATATATACCATCTATACACTATATATAAAAGGAGAATGGCCAGTAAGTTGGCCAGTTTCCCCTCGGTAGCAGGTCAGCCTCTTTTCTCCTGCACAGCCACGTGTCGATTGGGTGAAATCTACGGCTGCTACCTCATGACCTGCGTCAGTATGCTAAATTACCCTGAGTGACGTCGCCGATAGCTACACTGGATTTCGTTGGGCATAATCCCAATTTTAGTGCACAAACATTTGATTTGATAGGTCCCTCTAAACCCGTCGGCCCTTCCTCGCACACCGCCAATTCGCCCACTATTGCCGTCGCTACTACCTTCGGAGCTCTCCTCTGGTAAGTTTCTCTCGTCGTGAATGTTTTCTCATTATTTTTTGATTGTGACGTCCTGGAATTTTTAGTTAATGAAAGCGCCTTGCTTAGGCATAATCCCAATTTCATATTTGATTTCAGAGGTCTAATCTCCGCCAAAGTCGTTGGTCTTTCCTCGTCCACCGCCAAGTCGCCGACTATTGTCACTCTTTTGATAAAATAGTTTGTCCTGTTATGAATTGTATTTTCTAGATTTAGTTTGTTTATATGCTTAAAATGCTCCCTTACTATTTGCTATTCAAGTACTACTTTTTAAATGCATGTTGATTGTGGATCTGAACTGTTTTTTATTCGTGGAGTTCGCGTCGGTGGCGGTGTTAGAGTAAGTTTTTGCTTCAGGAATCTTCCTCTAATTTTTTTGGTCGACTCCGATTTTGGCTTCTTGGTAGATGATATATCTCTGGACTGCCACAATAGAGAAGTGATAGCGGCAGATGTCGGTGGACCCAACGAAGGGGAGAGTATGCGATGTGATATTATAGTACAGTCCTCCTGCGATGAGAAAGTAGAATCAGCTACATGAGAAATCTGAGCTGAAGTTTTCAGTTCCATCTATACCAGAAAGAAGAGGATTCAGGTCGGATTCATACCTGGATCGGCTCTTGGATCACACAACACCAATTGTGGCATCTCAACATTTTCCTAAGGTAATATCCTTTCGTGTGTATGCGAGAGCTCCTATTTATTGTGTGTTGGATTCATGATTAACTATTTAGAGGTTCAATAATGTTATGTACATGAAACTAGGAAAATATTTGAATCTGTTAGTTGCATATTGAATCTTGTATAGTGGGGATTCTGTTAGCCATTAGATTTATTTTATTTTAAACTTTATTTGTTGTTTTAAGTGGGTATCGAGTGGGAATTTTTTTATTGAAATAGTCTTTGGTTTCTATTGTTAGTATCTACTTTCAATGAAAATTTTATTTGGCTATTTAGTTACTCTCTAGCGTATTTTTGAAAAAGCAAATTATATCCTTTGTATTTTATAGTTTTAATATTGCATTGGGTCCGTCTAAGTAACTTGATGAAGTTAGGGAAGAACAGTAAAAATAAGTAAGAAGATTGTTTTGCTCTTATAAATATTAGAAATACTAATTCAAAGTTAGAAATTCATCAAAATATGATGCAATTGGTATTATAGGTTGTTTGCTTGGAATCTCACTTTCCCAATCACCATATGCAATATTATGATACAACTACTTGCATTGATCACAGAGTTTATCTAAATCTAGGATTTACTTACCTCATATTCGTTAAGATATATAAGAAGCAGAACTTAGGAACTAATCTGATGCATTTTAAATCTGCAGGCAAGTATGAGGGCGTGGAGAACTTTTGGTAATGAGTTTCATCCATTCTTCATTCTTGGAGACCTTTGGGAGTCTTGCAGAGAATGGAGTGTTTATGGAGTTGGAGTCGGAGTACCCCTTCTTCGGAGTGGGAGTGATTCGGTTGTCCAATATTATGTATCATTCCTCTCTGGTATTCAGCTGTATATAGATCCCACACGCCACATTATGGATCGCAGTGAGTTCTTCTATTGAATGTACTCTTTGTTTAACAAGATGGACTTCAGATATAATGTAGTAGGACCTTTACATACAAATCAATAGTTATGCTGCACGGGAGAAGAATGTTGCCTATATAAACAAATAGCGTTACCATCAAGAGGAGATTAAGAGAAAGGTGCTAATACGCATGCTTATCTCCTGTTGGGTTCCTTCAAGTCGTTCAACTCTATATTATGTGTTGAATTTCTCATTTTGAGATTTCTTTTGTATGTTCTGCAACACATTTACTGTGAAATGTACTTTCATGTCATTGAGTTGCATTTTTGTTTTTCTAGGCTATGTTGATTAGATTGAATTAATGGGAGTGATCATAGAAAACAATCAGAAGGTTAGATACCTAATATTCTTTAAAGTGAATGGATAGATGTCATACCACTGAATATTTGATATTTCAAATATGCTCACAGCAAGGTAGAAGAATTACTACTAAATACAATGATAAGGTCCAGCAATGATGTGCTCTGAGCAGCAAGCTTGATGTAACCCATGTAAGTTACTTTAAATTTTTTTAGTTTTACTATATAACCAATTGGTGTCCAATATGGAGTTGTTTGCAAAAAGATTTGAACTTAATTAGGAAGTTGCTCGCAGACACTGAAAATTGGTTAAAGCCTTGTCATTCCTTAATAATACTATTGTCTTTTGCACTTTTTACCACTTATGTATTATTCAAATGAAAATATTCTTTTTGTGTATAAGTATGAGAACTTTATAATTTAGTCCCAGGCGTCTGAATGTCTTTATTGTTTATTTAATGCATCATTTCTTGCATCATGAAACATGTATATCCTGAACACATGTTTAATTTGATAACAAATATAGATGCATATATTCATCTTCATGAAACATGTATATTCTGAACACATTTTTAATTTGATAATAAATATAGATGCATATATTCATGTTTATGTGGTCCTGTTGGACCAATCTCTCTGTTCTTAGGTTTTCTTATGAAGGTACAAGTATGAGAATGACACAATAATTGAGGCTTCTTCTACTACTATATGCTCTCCACTGCAGTATCATCTTTATGGTAATGGGAAGCTTGGAGGTGATTCACCTTCAAGGGGGACAGAGAATCAACTTCTTCACATACAGGTATTTCTTTGTTTACTGACAACTACATAATAATCTCTATGATGATTGCTTGTGAATACTGTGAATCCACTGTTATAAATCCTTTTCAAAGACCAGCCTTCTTATTTTCTTGTTAGTTCTGCTGATATTATCACCCCAAATTTCTCTTATTTTCATATTTGCATTATATACATTTCCTTTAGAAAGCACATGTGCAGCTATTATTGGTGACTGAGGATACTCTCAGCAAAGGTGCACATGCTAGAAACATGAGTCAACGAACTCTTAAAATATCTCCATGGAAGTGATGTAGTTCCCTCAAATTTGGTTGTTACTGCAAGAACATCACATAATATGAGCAGCCTTCGGCAGCTCGAGGTAATGTTATTCTAAAGTTTAAGCCATTTGAGTTTTGGTAAGCTGAAATCAGTGGTGTGCTTGTATGGACTACCATAACTGATTTTAATAAATTAAATATGAGAAAACCATAATCTTAAGTACATTGTGGCACAGTAAACTGGTGTTTACACTTGATGCGTGTTTTTTTGCACACAAAATTAATCCCTAAGTATTAAGGATATCAGTTGCAGCTTAAGCAAGTGACCAAGTTAAATATCGAACCCAAAGGACGACGTATTATCAATTTATTTATTTACTAAATTAATTAAGACGAATTGGCAATAAAGGTTGTGAATTTAATTATCAACTACTAAATAATTAATTAAAATAACAAATAAAATAAATAACACTAGAAGAATACAAAGTGGATCAAGTAGGAGAATAGATAGCTCTAGGGTAATCCAGTTTTACTACATAACTTGCCTCTCAAGTGCAGGCCGACTCTGCCTTGTGAACTATGGACGCATCACTAAATCATGCAAATCTACTCTATCGACACAAGTAAATTTGCGTGTAATACGTGTGAATAACCTCGGAGCAAGAGACGTAATTTCATCCTCTTTCTATGTATTATCAGTATCAATTATTTTCCACTTTTGGAACCTAACCCGATATGATCTCCCTTTATAGGTACTATAAAATTACCCTCTTTATCCTGCTTACTAACCCAAATTCAATTCAATTAATAAACATTCATATATGATAGTTATAATGAAGCTTCGGAGTCCCCTCACTTAGAATCATAACATAGAATCATGTTCAGCAGTGAACGCACTCAATCTACAACCAAGACATATATTCAAGACTCTATATATCAATTGAAGATGCATAAAACGACCGTGAATATGGATTAAGAAAGCACAATCATATATAAAATAAATCCACAAGTAGTGTTGTACGGAGGACACACAAGAGAGTTTGATTAATTCATAAAACCTTCATAAACCCTAGATTACCAAAAAGGTTCTAGTCATGATGTTGCGGAGAACAATCATGGGTATTGGATAGATCTTACCCCATATGTTCAGAAAATACAAGATAAATTAGGAAACGTAGGAAACCCTAGATACGGGAGTCGTCACGTCCTTCTCCGTCTTGAATCCTCCTCTTGGTCGAACGGATCTCCTTTGGTCGAGCAAGCTTGTGCAGTCTCACCGTTTCGCACATAACTTCAACATCCGACCTCCGATTTGAGTAATTCTTGCACTCACACGATCCTCTCTTCCTTGGTTTTCTATCCATATAAAGAACTCACAGAAAGTCTAAGATTTGAATGTATAACAAGTCATGGAATGTGGTATAGTCGTTCTGTTCAGTACAGCTTGCGCGATATCACCACATTAATCATAATTTTCTCGTTTGGAACCCGATTAGTGAGTTCTTTATGTCAAAACGACCCTCTCTTCTGTGGCTTCTGATCGTAGTCATTTTCACCTAGATTTTAGTGTATTTATTTGTGGATTTTTGGATGTTTTTATCCGTATTTGTGTGACTTTTGGTGGAGTTATTATTATTTTGAAAAATGTGATATGATTTGATAGAATTGTGTAAATGAGCTTAAATATGTGTAAAAAAGATCAAGAAATGGACAAAAATGGAGTCAGGAGCGAAACGTAGTCGGAAGGACACAACCTGCTTGTACACGGGCCGTGTGCGGAACACGGCCCTGTAACAAGTGGCCGTGTATTGTCATCAGAAATCGCTGCTTGTCCAGAATGATGGACGTGCGTTGGTGCACGGTCCGTGTATTGCTGCACGTCCCGTGTGCGGAGCACGGTCCTGTAAGAAGAAGTCGTGTACTTACATCAGAAAATACTGGACGGCCACGACCAAGGCCGTGTACTGCAGCTCGAGCCGTGTCCGGAAGCACGCACAACACGCCGAAGTAGGTGTGCCCTACACGGGCCGTGTGCTGCTACACGGGGCGTGTAGGTGTAAAAACCTGTGCAGTTTTAGGAAAGTTACGGAAGATTCTACAAGGTCCATAAGTGATATAAAACCATGACTTGTGTGAAATTTAGAGGGGGAGATCAGATTACAAGCAGTTACACACACTAAAACACCACATTTCCTCACACACTAGATCCATAAATCCACCTCCATCCATTCTTCATCCATCCATCTACACTTGATCCCCTCCATCAAATCCACCATCCAAGTAATCAAGGAACCAAGGGAGAGTGTGATCACAAGAAGAAGAAGATCTCCATTGAAGACCTTCAAAGGGGGAATCAAATTCTAATTTTGTGACTTTCTTTATAGTTGATCATGGTTTGTAAGGATTTTAATGTCTATGCTGAATTTTTTGTGACTATGAGAGGCTAATCTCCTTTGTGAGATTAGCTCCATGATTGGTGTTGGATAATGTAATTTTTATGCAAATTGATTTTAATCTTGAATGAGTTTTGTGTTATTTCTATCTTTGATTGTTAATTGCTTGATATGTATGATTGATATGTGTAGTTAATTGTCATGGGCATGTGATTAGATTGGTAGTTCAATTATATGCTTAGGATAGTTCATTGAATCATTTCATCATACACTTCATGTGCATTAATTTAGAATGAGATAGGTATATCCTTCTAGATTTGGAACCCTTTGATAGAATATTTGATTAGCTTAATCGAGAGGTTAGTTAATTAGATGAGGAGACTCAAGTCATTAGTGAATTCATAGTACCTTAAAAGAGAATATTGCATATGATTTAGTACCTTGTTAGGAAACTCGTAGAGTAATTAGTACCTAGTGGGAGGTGTTCACTTTGGTCTTGATCATTTGTGCTTTTGGGAGCCTTATTGTGGTTTTTACATCCTATCCATCTTGGTCGAGAGTTTAGGTGGAATTAGTGATCACTCCTATGCCATGTCCATGATAGATTATAATCAATTATAGATTACTTTGTTATCTATACCATGATTGTTGCTAATCTCATCCTTGCATCATTTGGAACTCATTAATCTTGCATTCATTTATTTCTTATGTCTTGCATTAGTTTAATTGCATTCATTTGAATCTAATCCTCTTTTTCGATCGTCCTTATAAAATCACGATAAACTTGAGATCGCTTAAACTCTAGTACCTTCCTCCCTGTGGTTCGATAAATTCTTTAATTGGTCATCCCGACTATAACGACCAATCAGCTTCCCCATCTTATATCACACATCCACTTCAAAGCTCCACACAAACATAAAAAAATTACACAAGTTGGACATGTGTTTTTCAGCATCATTGCACAAATTGCACTTTTACTCCAACTTGGCACTTTTGATCATTTTTTCACCTAAAACACAAAAAAACACCTCAAGTACACTTTTTTCTCAAATATATTGAATATATGATACTTGTGCTTATATATGACAACAATTCCCATCAAAAAGGTATTAAATTGGACACTAAAACACACTTATTTTCACTCTCAACAAACCCCCAAATTACCCATTGCTCGTCCCGAGGCAACAAAATAAAAATAGAGAGAGAAAATTAGCGGGGAAATAAGGACTATGACCAATACCCCCTTCACAATGCAATTGGTTTTCAACTTAGGTCATGCAACTCTCATTAAATGTAATAATCAATTCATAGCATACAAGATAAGACAATCACCACCAATTCAAATGCTTCATTGACATGTTCACACAGGAAGTATATATCACTCGCACTCAAGTGTAAAAGATGTACACTTATGGGTTAAAGTGTTTACGCTCAAATTCAATTCAATTGCATGCGTAACCATAGGCTTGCCCATTGTCTCAACTCTCCTTTTACTTGTAGTTAGCAAAACATGGATCAAAATGTATTTTACTTGGTTGTAATGTGGGCTCTTTGGACAAGGTAGGAATATATGGTTTAGTGACTCAAAACTCGGATCGATCAAGCTTCAGTCTCTCTTGACCTTTCATTCTTCCCCATCACTTCAATCAAGCACCACATACTCTTCCTTTTCAACTTTTTTAAATCTTCAACTCCATCATTCTCCTTTTCTTCACTTTTTTCTCTTTTTATTTTTCTTCGAGGTACCAATTTCGAGCACTACCTCTCACATCCTCTATAGGGTACTAGATTTAAGCACTACCCTAGGGTGTTTGACTTAATGTAGTACTAGATTTAAGAACTACTCCATGATTTTCTTTTTCATCCTTAAGACTCTTCTTTCATCATCCTTATCATCCCTCAAATCACCACTCTCTTCAATTAAGCTTTATTGGCTATCAAAAGAATGGATTTAAAAAGGCTCAAATGGGCTGACAAGGGATTTAATGAATTCAGGTAAAGTATATGGGAAAAGATGGGCTATTCAAAGATGGCTTAATATCATTTTCATAATCCACTAGACTAATCTTTAATATTCAAGGAAACTCAAGGCAAGTTCTAGAATACACGCACAAGAACGATACTCACCAGAAAAAAAATATATCATGTGATTATGTATCATGATCAACAAGGCTCAAAATCTCACATGGGTTTTTAACAAGTAACCGAACACCATTCATGGTAAGCAATATCCCAGAAGTACACATAAAACTTCATACAACAATATAACTCAAGTACACTTCCTTCATCAATTTCAAAAGCATATGAATTTTAAGCACAATTTAAAAATATAAGCTCACATGTTCACAAAAATCAAACTCAATCCTTCCACTCCATGAATTAAAAGCACGCATAAAAATTAGAATAAGGAAACAAGGGCAACCACTCTCTTCAATTAAGCTTTATTGGCTATCAAAAATATAGATTAAAAAGGCTCAAATGAGCTGACAAGGGATTTAATGAATTCAGATAAAGTATATGGGAAAAGATGGGCTATTCAAAGATGACCTAATATCATTTCCATAATCCACTAGACTAATCTTTAATATTCAAGGAAACTCAAGGCAATTCTAGAATACACGCACAAGAACGATACTCACCAGAAAAAAAATATATCATGTGATTATGTATCATGATCAACAAGGCTCAAAATCTCACATGGGTTTTTAACAAGTAACCGAACACCATTCATGGTAAGCAATATCCCAGAAGTACACATAGAACTTCATACAACAATATAACTCGAGTACACTTCCTTCATCAATTTCAAAAGCATATGAATTTTAAGCACAATTTAAAAATATAAGCTCACATGTCCACAAAAATCAAACTCAATCCTTCCACTCCATGAATTAAAAGCACACATAAAAATTAGAATAAGGAAATAAGGGCACCTGATTTCTCCTTCAAAATATATGCACGAGCTCTTTGAGTTGTTCAACTCGATCAGGTCAAAGCCTCATGTGTAGTACTCATCTTGCCACTCTCGTACCTTTTCTATCATCAAAACTTAGACACACTCATCATCACATGATTCATCAATAATAAAATAAGAGATACCAGTTAAGTCAACAAGACCAAAAATCAAAAAATTTGACCACTAACACTAGGGAATACAAACACAAAATATTAGGTAAGTTACAAAAAATCGACATACCAACACCGGTTAAAATATTAATATGTCGTAAAAAATCAACCTCCTAACAAATAAACAACTAACGAAAGACAAAATTATACTCTTGGTGCTCATAAGATGAGGTAAGTACATAACCCCCCAAACTTAGGAAAAACGTAAGTTGAAACTAAGTTTGAAAAGAGATGTAATTGCCGAAACATGAGCACCTTAAATATAATAACTTCTCACTCACACAAAAGAAATAAAGCAATAAAATGGAAGGGACAAGCCCCCAACAGACGCTCATGTTTAACGTCGGGGAGTCGCGACTGATGTGACCTCTTGGACTACTTGATCAAAGGACGGTCTTTTCGTATCCTCACCTTCAAATACTTCTTTCCCTCTTCTTGTCTACACTCAGCACTTCACCTTTCTTGGTCACAAGTATATGATCCTTGGAATTACCTTCCTCCCCATGGCTATCTAGACACCTCCTTGTCAATCTTCCTCTTAAATTTAGAATCATCTGTCCTATTAAAATTAAGATTAAACAAGTTAGAAACCATATCTATGCTCTTGCACGATTGAATCTCCATGGGCATCTTCATTGCTTGATTGTTCCACTCGAATGGCTGGTCGAATGGGCCTCTTGGGCGTGACTGTGCAGTCTCACGAGTTTCGAGAATAACTTTCACATCTAATCTCCGATTGAGGTGATTCTTGCGCGAACACGATCCTCTCTTCTGTAGCTTTCCATTTGACTATCTTAGGAGCTAGTTCAACTAAGACCTTAGTTGAACCGAGGTCAAACCAGCCATCAGCGACCTCTGTGATGTTCCCAAGTGTCTGGTTTGACTTATTATGGGTGGTTCGACCAAGGGTCTTGGTAAAACCGGGGTTGAACCAGTTTTCTGAAGCTCCAGAATTTGCTGCTGGCATCATCGGTCCCTCATACTATGTTTCGTACCTTAATGTGATGGCTTTGCACTCTTTCGAGTTCATTATGCCTTGAGGCGGTAACTTCCCTTCCTTCAACATCTACGTTAGCTGATTCACATTCCCGGCTATTTTTCCCATTAACAAGTAAGGTCATTCAACTGCTTAGACAAATCTACATAGGTAGAATTCATAATAGCCTCAAGATGATCCACTCTTGCATCATTCCTAGTCATGTATCGATTGAAGGTATCTTCAACACTAGCCTATACTTGTTGTTGCAGACTAGACCCCCTTTGTGCTAACATTATAATCTACTTCTGCTGGGATTCTAATAACTTGTTGATGTTAGCTAAACTAGAGACGATTTAATCATCCCTATTCAGCTTTACCGCTTGATGTTCAACCTGCGACACCTTGCCAAGTACATAAGATCTTCTTACTCTTTCCGTAGGCCAGTCACCTGAATTCATAGAAATATCTTGAAACAACTTTTCTGCTTCGATTGTTGTTTTAGATAACAGCGCTCCTCCTGATGATGCATCAATAAGAATACGTTACTCACAATCCAATCCATAGTCGAAGATACTTATGTATTGAGCCTTAGACATCCCATGTTATGGGAACCTCCTGAGCATGTCTTTAAACCTGTCCCACGCCTCATGAAAGTTCTCACCCAGATTCATAACAAATTGGGTGATCTATTACTTCATCTGAAGATCTTTAAGGGTGTCATATATCTCTCCAAGAACTTCTGCTGCAGTTGGTCCTATGTAGTGCAGTCCGTGGCTTCAAGAGTTTCATACCAAGCTTCAGCTCTATCAATTAAAGAGAACTTGAATAGGGCGATCCGTCTAGCATGATCATTAGCTCCAACACCCTTTTGAGTGTTTGCACAACCAAGGAATCTTCGGAGATGCTGATATGGATATTCAAAGGAACTCCCAGAAAAGGGATTCTTCTCAATCATGTTGATAAGAGTGGGAAGTATCTCAAAATCATCATCTTCTCCCCTTGTTCCTATCAACCCCATGTTGTCAATCCCATTGTCCGTGAAAATTTCACGTATGGCAACATTATCCAAATTCTACCTTGCTCCGGCCATGTTCAACTCAGTGTGTTATTCTTTTCTTTCCTTCCTTTCCTTTTCCTAGTGCACAAGTACCTCAGAAAAATTCAAGTTAGATAGAAATAAATAATCGCGAATAAAAGTCTTAATCAACTAGAAATAATAAACTAATAATAACAACCGTCCCCGGTAACGGCGCCAAAAACTTGATGCGCATTTTCTTTGCACGCAAAATTAATCCCCAAGTATTAAGGATATCAGTTGCAGGTTAAGCAAGCGACCAAGTTAAATATCGAACCCAAAGGACGGCGTATTATCAATTTTAATTATTTACTAAATTAATTAAGACGAATTGACAATAAAGGTTGTGAATTTAATTATCAACTACTAAACAATTAATTAAAATAACAAATAAAATAAAAAACACCAGAAGAATATAAAAGTGGATCAAGTAGGAGAATAGGTAGCTCTAGGGTAATCCAGTTTTACTACATAACTTCCCTCTCAAGTGCAGGACGACTCTGTCTTGTGAACTAAGGACGCATCACTAAATCATGCAAATCTACTCTATCGACATAAGTAAATATACGCGTAACACGTGTGAATAACCTAGGAGCAAGAGACATAATTTCACCCCCCCTTTCTAGGTATTATCATTATCAATTATTTTCCACGTCTGGAACCTAACCCGATATGATCTCCCTTTATAGGTACTATAAAATTATTCTCTTTATTCTGCTTACTAACCCGAATTCAATTCAATTAATAAACATTCATATATGATAGTTTTAATGAAGGTTCGGAGTCCCCCTCACTAGAAATCATAACATAGAATCCTGTTCAGCGGTGAACGCACTCAATCTACAACCAATATATATATTCAGACTCTATATACCAATTGAAGATGCACAAAACGATCGTGAATATGGATAAAGAAAGCACAATCATATATAAAATAAATCCACAAGTAGTGTTATACGGAGGACACACAAAATAGTTTGATTAATTCATAAAACCTTCATAAACCCTAGATTACTAAAATGGTTCTAGCCCATGATGTTGCGGAGAACAATCATGGGTGTTGGATAGATCTTACCCATATGTCTGAAAAATACAAGATAAATTAGGAAACGTAGGAAACCCTAGATACGGGAGTCGTCGCGTCCTTCTCCATCTTGAATCCTCCTCTTGATTCCACAGTCTTCAAAGTGATGGATGGATGGAGGAAAGGATGTGGATGATGGTTGGGGGGTGATCCCCCTTGTGGGGTGTAGGATGATTGTGTTCTCCAATCTAATTTCAATGATCCTAATGATGATAATGATGTGATCTACATCCCCTTTTATCCTTGTAAGCTCTCCTTATTGGCCTAGGATGGGCTTTTACTTGAGACATACGTCAAATTTGACTAAGGAAACCCAGAATTACCAAAAATATCACCAGCACAATTTTGTTCGACCAAACCTTCCTTGGTCGAGCAACTCCTCCTGGTCGAACGCTGGTTGAACAACCTTACTATAAGTTTTCAAATATTTTGTTCGACCAGACTTATTCCATTCGACTTGATTTCTGCTGGTTGAACGGATCTCCTTTGGTTGAGCAAGTTTGGCAATCTCACTGTTTCGCGCATCACTTCCACATCCGATCTCCGATTTGAGTAATTCTTGCACTCACGCGATCATCTCTTTCTTGGATTTCTATCCATATAAAGAACTCACAGAAAGTCCAACATTTGAATGTTTAACAAGTCATGCAATGTGGCACAGCCATTCTGTTCGGCACAGCTTGCGCGACGTCACCATATTGATTATAACTTTCTCATTTGGCATCCGATTGGGGAGTTCTTTATGCCAAAACGACCCTCTTTTCTGTGGCTTCCGAACCATATATCACAAATCCACTTCAAAGTTCCATAAGAACATAGAAAAATTATACAAGTTGGACGTGCATTTTTCAGCATCATTGCACAAATTGCACCTTTACTCCAACTTGGCACTTTTGATCCTTTTTCCACCTAAAACACAACAAAATACCTCAAGTGCACCTTTTTCTCAAATATATTGAATATAAGATACTTTTGCTAATATATGACAACAATTTCCATCAAAAAGGTGTTAAATTGGACACTAAAACACGTTTATTTTCACTCTCAACAACGCTCTAACTGATAACCCGGAAAAAAAGCTCCAAATGCCATCGGAAGAAACTTATTAGACTTGACTAAATTAGGAGTGGCTGATAAAATTGACGATGTAACACCACATACGCTCTTTTCTTAAAGTGGCTAACATCGCCATTGGATTTTCTTCTCTATCCCGAAACTGATTAGCATGTCTCGCACAAGTGTTTGCCATTGAATAAAATGTCTCACACAACTGTTTGCCATTGAATTTTGATATAACCATATCTTATTTTAACATAACATAGTGAATAAAATAATGAATGATGAAAGCTCCATATTATTAATATATGTACAGTATATTAATTAATTTCGTTAAAAATATATATATGTATCCTAGAATTTTTTATTTAACAATTTTCTTTTTTTTTTTGGTAAAAAAAATATTTGACTATGACATATTTTCTATTTCTCAAATCTTGATGAATAGTATCTTAAAAATTTATATATTGTTTGACAAAAAAGTATGTTGATGAGAATCCAATCGTGGTGCCGGTTGATCAGGTGTATGTGAGGAGAAAGAAGAAGATTGGAGTGTAGATGTGGAAGATTAGGTAGCTGATTTGCCAATGAAAATTGATTGGAAGAATGATTAGCCGATTACTCATGTTTTTTTTTCTTTATTTGGAATGTTTGACAATAATTTGAGTATTTACTTTCTCTCTAGGATGGGATACAGGACGTCATTTTTCTTTTGGAATATTTGGTTTTCTCAGCGTGATTGCTGATCTTGCTAGAGCTTAGAGAATTCTATCTCAAGCCTAGTACTATTTCAATAATCTTTCAATAATATTCCTATATTTCCATCATTTGGTATTAGAGCTTGGTTAATTACCAAGCTTCCGTAACAATGTTGATGAACAAACAACGATTCGAAAGGATCGAGAAGACACTAGCAGATTTAAGCGAGGTGATGCGTACCTTGACAACGCAATGCGAACATCAATCCAATAGGGAAGGAAGTGTTTGGCGTCGTGATGGGCATCACAATAATGATTGGCAATCATATGGGGATGGCGACAGCGATCATGGAATGCGTAGGCCCAGAAACCATCGCCATGGGGCGGGTATTGGACTGGGACGACAAGCGGCAGGAGATCACGCTAGGGTGGATCCTACACGAGGGAGACAAGGGGGAACAGACACGAGAGGGACCACGGCGTGGACCCTTTTACAGTATATCCTAACCCTTTTCACAGGGATGGATCGACATCGGAAGAAGATGATGAAATTCCCAAAAAATGAAAATGAATCAGAGGCTGAATATTCTGTGGGTAGTTGGGGTCCAGTCCGAAACGACTACCGACCACGAAATCATAAACCTCATGGGAATAGGATAAAGTTTTCTAAATTTTTTAGAGAGGATCCACTCAATTGGATGATAAAGTGGAATAGTACTTCGAGTGGTAAGACATAAGAACAAGATATCATGTCCAAATTGCATCATGCTACCTAGACGGCGAAGCAAGGCAATGGTGGCATTGGTTCTAATTGACCAATCGAGGCAGATTGTCATGGGAAAGGCTTAAAGAAGGGTTGTTATTAAGGTTCGAGGATAGAACATGTGAAGATGCAAACGAGGCATTGAATAAGTTATGCCAAACTGGTAGCTTACAGGAATTCTTACGGGAGTTCGAAAGGTTGGTGAATCGTGTTCCGCACTAGCCACAAAGTGCTCTTTTGGGAGCATGCCTAAAGCCCGAACTGGTAAGTGAGGTGAGGATGTTGCGGCCTCGAGATCTACAGGATGCGATTGAATTGGCTACGCGTAAGGAGGAACAATTACGTGTTAATAGGCAGGGTATGAGTTATAATCGTGGGATAGTGAATCCAAGGGGAGTGCCAGCAAGACCACCATCCATGACAGAGGCATTATTTGGAAGGCAAGTGGACACACGTAACCCACAATCAGTGGGACGAGGTCAAAATATGCTTTCAAATGAAGAGATCAATCGTAGACACCACGCCGGACTTTGTTTCACATGTAATGAGAAATACTTGTGGAATCATAAATGTCCAAATGTCAAGTCTCTGAGTTTAATGATTGAAGATTGTGATAAGGAGGACATTCAACCAATTTTCGATGAAGATGAATACCCAAAGAAACATGAAGGGTAATAGCGGATGTTGAAGGCAATAAAAAAATGTCACACCACTGGATTTTGATGTAATTAGTGGAGAGGACAGCATTGGAACACTTCGTTTTGAAGGACATATTCACGGGTTGAGCGTGATTGGGCTGGTTGACAGTGGAGCAACACTAAACTTTATCGTCCGAAATATTGCGAATCAATTAAGACTGCCGGCGTGACCATGTCTGAAACCTGTTATGATCAGGGTTGGCAATGGCAATTCTATGTATTGCTAATTCAGGTATGAACACATTCCAATTGTTATACAAGGTATTCGATTTCACATCACGTTCTATGAGTTACCAGTACATAAGTGAGACGTCATTTTTGGAACGCCATTGCTAGCATCGATAAGCTCATTAATGATGGATTTAAAGGTAAACACTTTAAAATTTTGGATTGGAGAAGAAATCGTGTTGCTCAAAGCGATTGGATATACGGAGTATGATTGGGTGGATAGGGAAGAAGCAAAATACTTATATCACATAATCTAATGTAAGGTGGAGAGTGTGATGTGTTATTATCTACTAGTATGAGTTCAACGTCACAGAAGGCAAGCTGGGAAGGATGAGGAGATATTACAAGGTTATTGGCTCAGTTTACCGAGGTAACAAGTCGGCCTAAATCACTACCACCTCAGTGTGAGTTTGACCATCGGATCTGTTTGATCGATGAAATGAAACTAGTGAATTGGCACCATATCGATATGGCCACTTTCAGAAGTATGAAATTGAAAAATAGGTTGAAGAGATGCTACAGGACAAAATAATCCAACATACTACCAGTCCGTTCTCCTCAACGATCATATTGGTGCGAAAGAATGGAGATTCTGTACAGACTACCGTGCACTGAATGCTACCACAGTCAAAGATCGGTATCCTATACCAACAGTTGATGACATGTTAGATGAGTTGCATGGGGCCATGTATTTCTCGAAATTGCACCTGAGAGCAGGTTACCACCAAATTCGCATGCATCCCGATGACATGCATAAAATAGCTTTTCAAACTCATAGTGGGCATTACGAGTACTTGGTGGTGTCATTTGGCTTATGTAATGCACCTGCCACTTTTCAAGCAATTATGAACCACATCTTCCAAGCTCATTTACGTAAGTTTGTTCTTATGTTCCTTGATGACATTTTGGTATATAGTAAGTCGTGGAGTAGCCACTTGGAGCATCTTCGGGTAGTGTTGGAAATTTTACAATCTAACTCATTTGTGGTTAAACTCTCTAAATGTTTCTTTGGGGTTAAAAAAGTAGAGTATTTAGGGCATTTTATATCATTTAATGGGGTTCGAGTGGACCCTCGAAAGATTGAAGCAATTGTGAATTGGCCAGTACCTACTACAGTCACTGCCTTGTGAGAATTTTTGGGGTTGGCCGGATACTATCGAAAATTTTATCCAAGGTACGGTGAGATTGCACGCCCTCTTCATAATCTGACCAAGAAAAATAATTTTCTTTGGAATGAAGTGGCACAGGATGCATTTCAGAAACTGAAGGTTGCTATGAGCTCGACACCGGTTTTAACGCTACCTGACTTCAATAAGGATTTCATGATAGAGAAAGATGCGTCTGGGGTAGGAATTGGAGCGGTTTTATCTCAACATAGAAAGCCTATTGCTTATCTAAGTCACGGAATGGCCAAGACAAAATAGGCCGAGTCTAAAAATATTGGTTGTACTTGAAGCGATTCGATGTTGGCGACCGTATTTATTGGGTCGTCGGTTCAAAATTGTGACAGACCAGTACAGTCTTAAATACCTGTTGGAGCAAAAATTACCACTCTGGGGCAGCAGCGTTGGATCGCTAAATTGGTGGGGTTCGATTATGAAATTATCTATAGGCATGGTCAAGAAAACGATGCTGCAGATGCACTATCTCGGCGAGAAGGATTACACGATGAAGTTAAGGGATCTATCCATGGCCACTTAAATGAACATATATTAATGGGAGTGTCCACACCAGTTGAACAGATTTGGGGAGAAATTGCAGCAGCCACTTTGAACGATACTGAATGGGGCTCAACACTGAAATCTCTCATGGATGGCGAAGTAGTGAAAGAGGGATATAGTGTGCAAAATGGTTGTCTTGTACACAAGGGACAAATTTTCTGTTGGATTGTATACTAAAAGTCTAGCTTTTTGTATGAACAATGCTATAACAATTTATTTGAAACGAGAATCATATGATCAAAAGATTGCATCTTGTAATTTATTTATATGTCCGATGCAATAGTCCACTTACTTTATACTGTAGATAATATGTTGTGCGACAACATGCGAAAGATCATATTATTAGTTTTCTTATAAAGTTTAAACAGATGCTCACAATTGAGATAGACGGGGACTCTCTATCGGGATGGTTGTAGCCTGATTTTATATTAGTTTGTCTTGACTATAGAATCACATTAGTGCACTTTGTGTGTATTGAGCAGGACCGATTGAGATCGCTTGACTTATACTAACTATATAGGAGAATTTGATCTCTGTTATTATGAATGTTCGTGCTCTTAATCCCTATACAATAACCTCGACACGTATGGCAGTATGTATTTCTTTGATTTATCAATGGGTGAGATTTACATGTATTTAAATCAATAAACTCGGTGAGTAGGGAAATAGTGTTGTCTCTATGGTGTGTTGTTCATTGTAGAAGGAATCTGTGTCCGATATAGGTTGATGATGTCCTCTTGAGGAGCTCATAAGGATTATTATGTAAATCCTGCAGGTGGATTTATTCCAACATGATAATGAGGTTGAGTGGTACTACTATCGGATGAGATATTAATTAATGGAGTTGTCAGTAACTTAATTAATTAATGGACATTGTATATCTTAAACATTGGGAGACTAACGGGCTCATAATAAGAAGGAGCCCATAATGTAATTATGGGATTAGAACAGTAGTGCAGTAATAATATTTTAGTGGTATATATTATTGTTATTGGACTTAAGTATAAGTTTAGGGCTAAACTTGGATACTTAAGCCCAATGGAGGCCCAACTCTAATTTCTCCTCCTGGTCCCTGCTGTAGCCCATATATAAGTCATCTCAACTGTCCAGAAACCCTAATTGTATTGATTATTCATGCCTAACACTGTGAGGAGGGAAAGAGAACAGCATATTGAGAAGATCTCGAAGATCGTCGCCCACACGACGTCGAGATTGGACTTGGGAATACAGCAGAAGATCGAAAGGTTGTTTGCCGCTGTTGTTCGTCAACTTCCACTATTTTTCTAAAATCGTGTAGAACTCCAAACTGAATGTATGATACACCGTTGAAAGCCACTAAAAAGATAATGGTTTTGGCGTATAGATCACTCAAATCGGAGATCGGATGAGAGAGTTATGCCCAAAACGGTGAGGATGCGCTGGCTGCCAATGAGAATCTTTCTTTTTCAACATACCCTGGTGAAAGCTAATACGTTTCTATGTTTTCTTGCTTCTGTTGATTATAGAATCGTTTTGAACCCTAATGGTTTACATTAACCAAATGATCAAACAACAATATTTTCGTTCCGAATAATGGTAGGCTTCGTTCACGTTTGATCCGAGAGTTTTATGAGTCAGCCTTTGGGGGCCATTCTAGGATACTTAGGACCTTTAAAAGGCTGCAACAGCTTTTAATATGGCCTGGTATGAAACGGGAGGTTATTAAGCATATTCAGGCCTGTGATAACTGCCAACGGTACAAGGTCGACAGTCGTAAACCGACGGGGTTGTTGTCGCCTCTCCCAATTCCACAATAGGTTCGGCGGAATATCTCAATGGACTTTAAAAGGTTTACCTTAGTCGAGGGGTAAGGATATAATTTTGGTGGTGGTAGATCACTTGTCAAAATATGCTCACTTTATTGCTTTGGGTCATCCATATACAGCAAAGGATGTGGCAGAAATATTTATCCAAAATATCGTCAAGTTGCATGAAATTCCGACCTCTTTTGTTAGTGATCGTGATAAGGTATTTCTGAGTGTTTTTTGGCAAGAGCTGCTTAAGTTACAGGGCACCAAGTTGAACATGAGTTCGTCATATCATCCCCAAACTGAGGATAGACGGAAGTGGTTAATCGGTATCTCGAACAATACTTACGTTGTTTTTCATATCAGAAACCGAGGGATTGGGAACAACACCTAGCATGGATGGAGTATTGGTACAATACAACATATCAGCGGTCCATATATATGACTCTGTTTGAGGTCGTGTATGGATGTCCAGCAATAAACATACCCTTCCATTAGATAAGATCGACAGTCATACATGAAGTCGACGTTCAATTGAGGAAACGTGATGAGCTACTTCGTGAGCTGCGGTATAATTTGGAAGTTGCTCAAAACAAAATGCGTCAATACGCAGATGCTAAGAGGCGTCTGGAGGAGTTTGAAGTGGGGGACTAGATTTTCTTAAAATTGCAACCTTATCGCCAGTAATCTATTCTTAAGAGGATTAACCAAAAGCTTGCTAGTAAATTCTATGGACCATTCCAGATTGAGAGTTGATTGGGGGCTGTGGCGTACAAACTTAGTCTGCCAGAAGGGTCCAGGATTCATCCAGTGTTTCATGTGTTATTGCTCTGTCGACGTATTGGACCCTCAGACAACGTACCTTGCCTCCTTACACAACGAATGGGGTTCCACATTACGTTCCAGAAGTTGTTCTTGATTATCGATGGGGTCACCGGAAGGGGATGGCGGTACGAGAGGCTTTAGTTCAATGGTGTAAAATGGTGCTGATGATGCTATATGGGAAGTAGTGGATGAGCTCAGAATTCGTTTTCCTGATCTTAACCTTGAGGATAAGGTTCATTTTGGGACGAGGGAGATGATGATAATCCAATCGTGGTGTCGGTTGATCGGGTGTATGTGAAGAGAAAGAAGTAGATTGGAGTGTAGATGTGGAAGATTGGGTAGCTGATTTGCAGGTGAAGATTGATTGGAAGATTGTTTAGCAGATTACTCATGTTTCCTTTTTCTTTATTTGGGATGTTTGACAATAATTTGAGTATTTAGTTTCTCTCTATGATAGGATATAGGACTTGATTTTCTTTTGGAACATTTGGTTTTCTCAGCGTGATTGCTGATCTTGCTAGAGCTTAGAGAATTCTGTCTCAAGCCAAGTACTATTTCAATAATCTTTCAATAATATTCCTATATTTTCATCATATGTTTACTGACAAACTCTTTGACTTTTTTAGGATTTAAGGATTTCGGTCTGCAGTGTCTACACCTTAATAGCTGATAGTTTATTCATTCATTTTGAATCAAGAAAGGAATCAACAAATCATATACTTAGTTATGAAACAACATATTAACATAGAAGAAAAACACATGAAATTTAGATTACACTAGGGCTAAAGATTTAATTTTTTTAGGACCATCTCTCCTATTAAATATTCTTATTATGCTATGGTTCATGGGTATTTTGGATTCTTGACATGTTAACAAATACAGTTAAGTACTGCAAAATTGATGAAAAGTTGGCATTTAAGTTTACTTGATATAACATGTATTAGACACATTACTGTCTTCACACTTCAGTTATACATTAAATTACTAACAAAACCATTGTTATGCAGGTAAATCTATTAGGTCATTACATAACAACATTATTCCATTTGATCCTCCCAAACCAGACACCAGACACCTAAAATATGGTATGAAAAATTCTTCCTTAAATTCTTCCAAGAAAAAACTCATCATAGGTCCATAAGGAGAGCTTACAAGTATAAAAGGGGATGTAGATCACATCATTATTCATCGGAGGAACCACAACACAATCATCCTACACCCCACAAGGGGGGATCACCCCCCAACCATCATCCACATCCTTTCCTCCATCCATCCATCACTTTGAAGATTCATTCGTGGAATCAAGAGGAGGATTTAAGACGGAGAAGGACACGACGACTCCCACATCTAGGATTTTCTTTATTTTTTAATTTACCTTGTATTTTCCGAACATATGGATAAGATCTATCCTGAACGTTCTTCGAAATGTCATGGGCTAGAACCGTTTTGGTAAATCTAGGGCTTTGAAGGTTTTATAAATTAATTAAACTCTCTTGTGTATCCTCCGTACAACACTACTTGTGGATTGATTTATATATGATTGTGCTTTCTTAATCTATATTCACGGTCGTTTTGTGGATCTTTAATTGGTATATAGAGTTTGAATATATATCTTGGTTGTAGATTGAGTGCGTTCACCGCTGAAAAAGGATTTCATGGTTATGATTCTAAGTGAGGGGACTCTGGAGCATCATTAGAACTATCATATATGAATGTTTATTAATTAAATTGAATTCGGGTTAGTATACTTACCTTATCTTATGAGCACTGAGTGTATAATCTTTCCTTTCATTGGTTGTTTGTTTATTAGGGGGGTTATTTTTTGCGGCATATTAATATTTTAACCGGTGTTGATATGTCGATTTTTTGCAACTTACCTAATGTTTAGTGTGCCTAGTGTGTGGAGTCGATTAGATGGTCAATTGAGTCTTTCTTATAGTTCTCATATTTTATTATTGATGAATCATGTGATGATGAGTGTGCTTGAGCTTTGATGATAGAAAAGGTAAAAGAGTGGTCAGATGAGTTCTATACTGAGGCTTTGACCTGACCGAGTTGAACAACTCGAGGAGCTCGTGATCGTTTTGAAGGAGAAAAATCAGGTGCCCTCGTTTTCTTATTCTAACTTTATGTGTGCTTTTAATTCATGAGAGTGGAAGGATTGAATTTCTGATTTTGGTGATCCACGTGAGCTTATATTTTTAAATTGTGCCTAAAATTAATATGCATTTGTAATTTATGAAGGAAGTGTACTTGAATTATATTGTGGTATGAAGTTTTATGTGTACTTATGGGATATTACTTACCATGAAAAGTGTTTTGTTACTTGTTAAAAACACATGTGAGATTTTGAGTCTTATTCATGTACATAATCACATGATATTTCTTTTCTGGTGAGTATCGTTCTTGTGTGTGTATTCTAGAACTTGTCTCTTGTCTTATTTGAAACTACATGTGTGTTAGATGATGGGATATGATTTTAGATCATCCTTAAATTTATAAGACACTTAGCCAAATAATTCCCTACCAAATGATGTTTATCCGTAGTAAGCCCCGTTGAGCCTGAAACTTTATTCTTTGGCAACTTACGAGAACTAGCCACTTTGAGCTTCTGAATTTTTTGAGCCTTGATTGTCTAGTGGAGAATTAATGGCTTTGCAAAGTGTGTTGATGGATTTTTAAAACAGCTTGGGAAGGAATGAAATTGGTTATGAAACAGTGATTGAGCTTGAAAATGCATCTTAAAGAAAATCATGGAATAGTGCTTAAATCTAGTACTCCATTAAAGCAAACACCCTAGGGTAGTGCTTAAATCTAGTATCCTATGGAAGATGTGCGAGGTAGTGCCCGAAACTAGTACCTCGAGAGAAAAAAAGAGAGGAAAAAAAGAGAAGAAAGAAAAAGCGTTGTGTTTGAAGGTGAAGAAGGAATGAAAATCGTCTGCATTGAAAAGAAAGAGAGGATGAAAATTGAAGTGATCAATCATCTTTAGTTCTCCACTTTTTGAGTCACTTATCCATATATTTCCTACCTTAACCAAAGAGTCAACATTACATCCAAAAGAAAAGTCATTTTTCTCCCATTGTCGAATCATATTTTTAGTAGTGGAGAGTTTGAGACTTTAGGCAAGCTTATGGTTACACATGCACTTGAATTGAATCTAAGCGTAAACACCTTAACTCATAAGTGTTCATCTTTTACACTTGAGTGCGAGTGATATATACTTCCCATGAGAGCATGTCAATGGAGCATTTGAAATGGTGGTGATTGTCTTATCTTGTATGCTATGAATTGATTATTACTTGTAATGATAGTTACGTGATTAAAGTTATGGACAATTATATTTTGAATGGGGAATTTATCATAATCCTTGTTTCCCCGTTTAATCTTCCTATTCTTTTTCTCTTTATTTTTATTTTGTTGCCTCGGAACTAGCAACGGGTAAGTTTGGAAAATTGATGAGAGTGAAAATAAGTATATTTTAGTGTCCAATCTAACACTTTTTTATGGGAATTGTTTGTTAGATTGTATACTAAAATTCTAGCTTTAGTATGAACAATATTATAACAATTTCTTTGAAATGAGAATCATATGATCAAATGATTGCGTCTTATAATTTATTTATATGCACGATGCAATAGTCCACTTACTTTATACTGTAGATAATATGTTGTGCGACAACACGCGGAAGATCATATTATCGGTTTCCTTATAAAGTATAAACAGATGCTCACAATAGAGATAGACGGCGACTCTCTATCGGGATGGTTGTAGTGTGGTTTGGTATTAGCTTGTCTTGGCTATGGAATCACATTAGTGCACTTGTGTGTATTGAGCAGGACCACTTGAGATCATTCGACTTATACTGACTTATAGAAGAACTTGATCTCTGTTATTATGGATGTCCGTGCTCTTAATCCCTATACAATAATCTCGACACATAGGGCAGTATGTATTTCTTTGATTCATCAATGGGTGAGATTTACATGTAATTAAATCAACAAACTCGGTGAGTTGGGAAGTAGTGTTGTCTCTATGGTGTGCTGTTGATTGTAGAAGGAATCTGTGTCCGTCATAGGTTGATGATGTCCCCTTGATGAGCTCATAAGGATTATCACGTAAACCCTGCAGGTAGATTTATTCCGGCATGTTGAGTGGTACTACTCTCGGATGAGATATTAATTAATGGAGTTGTCAGTAACTTAATTAATTAATGGACATTGTTTATCTTAAACATGAAGAGACTAACGGGCTCATAATAAGAAGGAGCCCATAACGTAATTATGGGATTAGAACGGTAGTGCAGTAATAATATTTTAGTGGTATATATTATTATTATTGGACTTAAGTATAAGCTTTGGGCTAAGCTTGGATACTTAAGCCCAATAGAGGCCCAACTCTAATTTCTCCTCCTGGTCCCTACTGTAGCCCATATATAAGTCATCTCAGATGTCCGGAAACCCTAATCAATTGATAATTCACGCCTAACACTGTGAAGAGGGTTAGGGAACAGCAGATTGAGAAGATCTCGAGGATCGTCGCCCACACGACGTCGAAATTGGACTTGGGAATACATTAGAAGACTGGAAGGTTGTTTGCTGCTGCTGTCCGCCATCTTCTACAATTTTTATAAAATCATATAGACTTCAGAATTGGACGTGATATACTGACAGAAAGCCACGGAAGAGAGAATCGTTTTGGCGCGTAGATCACTCAAATTCGACATCGAATGAGAGAGTTATGCCCAAAACGGTGAGGCTGCGCAAGCTAGTGGCGAGAATTCATCGTCTTCAACATACCCTGTGGAAGGTAATACGTTTCTTGTTTACTTGCTTCTGATTCTTGTTAGAAACATATGGAACCCTAACGGGTCACGTTAACCAAACGATCGAACGCCAACATTGTTGTCATATATTAGCACAATTATCTTATATTTAATATATGTGAGAAAAAAGTGCACTTTAGGTGTTTTATTGTGTTTTAGGTATGTAGACAATTAAATTTTGTTGTCTAATAAATATAAATGCAAAGGAGAATATATTTAATATTGATTAAATATTTATTCATTAAGGAATTTAAATTAATTAATTCCTAAAATAAGTAAATAAATAATTGATAATTAATATAATTATTTGAGCCCAAATCCAAGTCAAATGGGCTCACTTAAGTCAAATGAGCTCAACTCAAGTCAAGTGGGCCTAATTCAAGTCAACAAGCTCAGTCAAGTCAAATCCAGAAGGCCTAATTAAATTAAATAAGCTCAAGTCAAATTCAGCAGGCTTATTTAAATTAAATAGGCTCGTATCCAGTCCAACAGGCTTAATTAAAGGAGAAAAGTTCAACACATCTTTTGAAGGAGGAAATATCTCACAAGTGGTTGTTTTTTATACCTATAAATAAGAGCTTTCAGTCCTCATTCCATTCACTCTGAAAATCTTGAAAACTTGGAGAGCGCTGAAGAAACTTGGAATCTCTGCAAAGATCAAGTGATTCTTCAAAGTCAATCTAGAAACGACATCCAATTTGAGATCAAGGTGCGAAGCCCCTCAAATTCAACGTTTCTTCAAATCAAGTTCATCCAGCAATATTCGTGAAGTCAACGGTGTTCTACCAAATTGAACGGCGTTCTTCGCTATAAATATTCAAGTCAAAATTTGATCCGAATAAAGGCTCGATGCCTCCGGATAAAATATTTTAAAGCTTCAAGTCAAGTCCGAGTACGGACAAGCTTCATCCGAAGATCCGACTCCGAAAGTTGATAAAGTCAATAAGTCAACTCAAGAGATGAATCAAAGGATAGCTAGAGACTGTTTACTCAAATTCTTAAGTTTAATTCACATTGGATTATTTTTTATAATTTTTTTGTGTTTATTATTTTAATAAATACAAATTTTGTTATTACAAATTTTCGCACGCCCGGTGGGACAGTTTCTATCTCTCATCTCCTCTCTTCGAAAGTTCGAAAATACAAAGTAAGGCTCCTTTTAGGATTGCAATGAGAAGGTCTTCTGCCTTAAAGCCTTCAAAGTTGCAGATTGAAGAGATTCAAAGAACAACTCCACTCAGGATTGTGATAAGAAGGTCTTCTATGTCAAAGCCTTCTGAGTTGCAGACTAAAAATGTTGAAGTTGTTACAAGGAGTATGTCTGAAGCCTCCTCAGAGACAAACCACGTGATGGGAATTGTTCTTGATAAGCCATTGCAAGACGACAAAGATGTGAAGATGTTCATATCTGCCAAACTTCTCAATTCCACAGAAAGTTCGGCGTATGACTCATCCATAGACTCAGTCATGACAACAAGCACTTCGTTTGTCGTAGAACAACTGGCAAGCTTGACTCAGTCTGTTGCTGCACTCGTTAAACAAGGCCAACAACAAGGTCTGGTAATCCTCAAGTTAATGGAGAAGATAGCCAACGCTGAAACAAGCCATGCAAATGAAAAACGAGTTGAGAATGAAGACAAAGAGGAAGAATCTTTGAAACATCATCTTTCTGAAAAGAAGCCAGTTGAGGAAGTGATACAAATTTCAGCTGACAGAATGTTTCCTATGAATCAACTGAAGAACATCGTACTAGAGATGATAAAAAGCAAGTTTAAAGAGAGCTCCAAATCATTTGTTGCCTATAAAAAGTCATATACAAAGAGAGTTGACAGCTTGAAGATGCCAGTTGACTACCAGCCTCCTAAATTTCAGCAATTCGATGGCAAAAGCAACCCAAGACAACACGTAGCGCACTTTGTCGAGACATGCAATGATACTGAAACCTTTGATGATCACATGCTCAAACAATTTGTCCGCTCACTGAAAGGAATTGCCTTTGATTGGTATATAGACTTGGAAGCTAACTCCATTGACAGTTGGGGGCAAATGCAACAAGAATTTTTCAACCACTTCTATAGCACCCGAAGAACTGTTAGCATGATAGAACTAACTAAAACTTGCTAGTGGAAAAAAGAGCCAGCAATCGATTATATTAATCGTTGGAGAAATCTAAGATTGAAATGCAAAGATCAATTGTCTTAAGTCTCTGCCATCAACATGTGCATTCAAGGGATGCAATGGAGCCTACGATATATTCTCCAAGGAATCCAGCCGAAGACTTTTGAAAAACTAGCTACAAGAGCTCATGACATGGAGTAGAGTATGTCGTCAAGTGAATTCGAATGCCCTCAATTAATGACTCTTATAAATTTGAAGACATGTCATTTGATGAGCCTCTCGAGGAGGAACCACAGTCAAAGATGCCAGTGTCCATAAGGATTCATAGAAATGAAGTGGAAGTAAGAGAAAATTGTGCATCCCAAGATTGGGGGCAATGAACTGTTGATAAAATCTAAAGTCAAAGCTCCTTGACACGAGCTAAAACTGTCTGCATTACGCTCCTTGATACGAGCTTAAACTATCTAAAATCTCCCAAATCAAAGCTCCCGACACGAGATAAAACTATCTACAAGTCACGCTCCTTGATATGAGCTTAAACTATCTAACAAGCCTCAAGTTATGCTCCTTGATACGAGTCTAAACTATCTAACTCAAATCAAATCTCCTTGACACGAGACGAAACTCTCCGTATGTTATGCTCCTCGATACGAGCTTAAACTATCTCACTCAAATCAAATCTTCTTGAGAAAAGACGAAATTCTCCACATGTTACACTTCTTGATACGAGTTTAAACTATTTAACTCAAATCAAATCTCCTCAAGAAGAGTATAAACTCTCAACAAATTCAAATTCAATACTCCTTGAGAAGAGTATAAATTGTCTATAAATCAAGTGCAACACTCCTCGAGAAGAATATAAACTGTCAGCAAATTCAAATTCAAGACTCCTTGACACGAGTATAAATTGTTAGCAAATTCAAGTTTAAATCTCTTTGACGCATGAGCCTAAACTATGTGTTACTCCTGGTCCGCACGAGTATAAACTGTGTACGACACCCACCAAAGGTAATTATATGTGGTTAAATTGTTAATTCACCCCACTCAGGTATTTTAAGTGGTTAAAGTATTACATACACTACTTATCTAAAGTAGTTAAAGAATAGTCACTCCTGGCCCGCACGAGTATAAACTGTGTACGGCACCTCCCCATCCAAATCAAATCATGTCCCTTTGAACTACGTTATGACTTGATCCTCTGCGAAGAGATACGTAAGCAGCTTAGCATTTTGTTGAGTTCAGTCATACTTCAAGCCATTTCTATTAAGTCGGGGAGGCAACCGACAAATTGAAACATGAAGGAGATAAGAAGCAAAAAAATATTGACAAAGAGAAGACGGTGGTTAAGAAAATTCAAGTGAATAAGTAAAAAAAGAAGTTTGTGGTGGTTAGAGAAATTTGAATTTTTATCATGTTGAAGAAGTTCCAAAATTTTGAAGATCTTGAGTCATTGAAATGAGTTGGATTGTAAACTGTTAAATTAAAAATTGTTGAATGAATTATTATTTAATTCACTCAAAAGCTCTCTTAATTTAGCCTAAAATGATAGGTTTGTTTTATGGGGAAGAAATTGATGTGATCATGAGTTAATTGGACCCATCATATTGGCACTCCAACGAAGCCAACAAGACAAGTTGATCCAATATGATTTGAAGCCCAACGTTTTAAGGTGGGCATTGAATAATTCACGTGTGGGTTTAATTAAATTAAATCCAAAGGCATGAATTAATTCAAGCTCATGGAAGTAGAGGGGCCATGCCCTTTATCTCATAAGTGAGCCCAAATTAATAAGTTTAACTCAAGTCCATATATGAATAAGAAGTGAGCCTAAATTGATAAGTTCAACTCAAGTCATATATGAATTAGAATGGAATTCTGTCTTTGACATGAATTTGGCCCCTTGCAAGCTGAAGGGGATGGTGGAAAGACCTTCCAGCTGAGCTTGGTTGCTGCAGGGTGGGGGTTCGAATCCTGCCTTTGGCATGGATTTTGCCCCTTGCAAGCACAAGTTTAACAGTGAGTCCTCCCTATAAGCCACTTGAGGCATATCCTGCGATTTATCTCCTCCACCAATCCCCAGGGCATGGACGGTGAGGGCCCCTAATGGTGGGGTACACCATTTTTAGAATGGAATCCATTTCAAAGCCCAAGATCGGCAAATTAAATTGGACTTAATGGAGTTAAAATTAACCCAATTTTAAAAATCAAAATTAAAAAAGGAATTTATTCCTTTTTCCAAAACAAGGGACGTGAGCAGCTCTTTTCAAAAAGGAAACTAATTATCTTTCCCATTTAAGAATATTGACCGGTCAGAATAATTTCAATAAGTTACCTTCTTTCTCCAATCAAAAGGAAACTTTCATAAAGTCTGAAATTCAGGTGAATGACTTCATAGGGAAAGGAATGTGGAAAAATGGGAGCTCTTCTTCCTTCCAAAATCTGACAGCGACGACGCCGCTCACCTCCATAGCCCACACTGCCGGATTTTGCTGTGTCCGTCAACCACCACTTGCGTTGTTCTTCACTTCAAAATAGAGAATTACTAGTGAAGTCATACTTGAATTTTGAACTGTCGTTCTTCTGTCTCTGCCAGCAAGCAATTTGTCTCCACCACAATGCCGCCGGAGGTGCGAGCCCAACAAGCAACCACCATGGGTGGTCCACCTTTGACAGATCCCCACCTCACGGTGCGAGCCCGACGAGCAACCACCATGGGTGGTTCGCCGTCGACCGCTCTCCACCTCGACGCAGTTGTTCCGACTTGAGCCATTAAAAAGTTTCATCTTCAAAGGAAATCTGGTACATTAAAAGTCTTCTCTTCTCTTCTCTTCTCTTCTCTTCTCTTCTCTTCTCTTCGTGGATACGTCGTGTTGAAAAGAAAAAAAGAAAGAACAACAAGAAGAATGGGACGAAAGAGATACAGAAGTAAATATGAGAGCACGAGTGGCGAAGCTTACCTTGATGATTATGTGAAGGCGAATAAGCAGTTAAAAAAAAGAGAACGAAGAAGAAATGCGGTAAAAAAAAAAGAAAATAGAGAAAGAACAAGAAAGAAATTGTGTAGAGGAGCAGTAAAAGAAGGGTAAGAGATTACTGATTTATGGTGTGCAGCGTCCAGCTCGTAGCACTTCGTGTGAAAAGATCTGTGGAGGAAAAAAATTAAAAAAATCAGTAACTTATGAATTCTACAACACGTGCAGTGTTATGTGAAGAGATTCAAGGTATGACTTCTTCTTTTATAGAGGTGAAATTTCCATATGGATAACCTTTGTGAAGATTGCATGTATATTTGGATATATTTGCAAAAATATTTTAGGTTGTCCTTTCGCACTCAGGTAAGGAGATATGAAGTGGAATTTATTTGATTATTGGATTTATCTTCTTAAAATATGGTAAAATATCGTATCATCTTCAAAGATTTGATATCTTGCATTGAGATGCTGCTTTGCATAATCATTTGGGTGATTCATGTGGGATATTTATGGATTGGAGCCAAGAAAGAATATATTTTCACTAGGGGCCCAAGTTTGTAATTAATTGATGGGCTCAGGAAAAGATAGAAGCCCAAGTATTGGAGAGGAAAATAAAGAGATCCCAAGGTAAATTGATGGACCAAGAAAAAGATACAAGGATCTTCATACAATATTGCAATTTGTCCTCTTCCAAAGAAAATTTCAGTGAACAAAATGCAAGGGGGCATTTGTAGGCAATTAAATTTTGTTATCTAATAAATATAAATGCAAAGGAGAATATATTTAATATTGATTAAATATTTATTTGTTAAGGAATTTAAATTAATTAATTCCTAAAATAAGTAAATAAATAATTGATAATTAATATAATTATTTGAGCCCAAATCCAAGTCAAATGGGCTCACTTAAGTCAAATGGGTTCAACTCAAGTCAAGTGGGTCTGATTCAAGTTAACAAGCCCAACCAAGTCAAATCCAGCAGGCTTATTTAAATTAAATAGGCCCGTATCCAGTCCAACAGGCTTAAAGGAGAAAAATCCAACACATCTTTTGAAGGAGGAAATATCTCACAAGAGGTTATTTTTTCCACCTATAAATAAGAGCTTTCAGTCCTCATTCCATTCACTCTGAAAATCTTGAAAACTTGGAGAGTTCTGAAGAAACTTGGAATCTCTGCAAAGATCAAGTGATTCTTCAAAAATCAATCTAGAAACGACATTCAATCTGAGATCAAGGTACGAAGCCCCTCAAATTCAACGTTTCTTCAAATCAAGTTCATCCAGCAATATTCGTGAAGTCAACGGTGTTCTACTAAATTGAACGGCATTCTTCGCGATAAATATTCAAGTCAATGCTTGATCCGAATAAAGGATCGATGCCTCCAGATAAAACTTTTTAAAGCTTCAAGTCAAGTCCGGTACGGACAAGCTTCATTCGAAGATCCGACTCCGAAAGTTGATAAAGTCAAGAAGTCAACTCAAGAGAGGAATCAGAGGATAGCTAGAGATTGTTCACTCAAATTCTCAAGTTTAATCCACATCGGATTATTTTTGTAATTTCTTTTGTGTTTATTATTTTAATAAATACAAATTTTGTCTTGGAAAAAGGATCAAAAGTGCAAAGTTTGAGAAAAGGTCAACTTGTGTATGATTGCTGAAAAACACGCATCCAATTTGTGTAATTTTTCTGTGTTCATGTGGAGCTCTGAACTAAAAGTGTGATATATGGTTGGAAAGCCACAGAAGAGAGGATTGTTTAGGTGGAAGAAACACCTCAACCGGAATCCAAACGATAAAGTAATGATCAAAATGATGATATCGTGCAAGATGTTTCTGTTGGATTGTATACTAAAATTCTAGCTTTAGTATGAACAATGTTATAACAATTTATTTGGAATGAGAATCATATGATCAAATGATTATGTCTTATAATTTATTTATATGCACGATGCAATAGTCCACTTACTTTATCTGTAGATAATATATTGTGCGACAACACGCAGAAGATCATATTATCGGTTTCCTTATAAAGTATAAACAGATACTCACAACCGAGATAGACGGGGACTCTCTATTGAGATGGTTGTAGTGTGGTTTGGTATTAGTTTGTCTTGGCTATAGAATCACATTAGTGCACTTGTGTGTATTGAGCAGGACCGCTTGAGATCGTTCGACTTATACTGACTTACAGGAGAACTTGATCTCAGTTATTATGGATGTTCATGCTCTTAATCCCTATACAATAACCTCGACACGTAGGACAGTATGTATTTCTTTGATTCATCAATGGGTGAGATTTACATGTAATTAAATCAACAAACTCGGTGAGTTAGGAAATAGTGTTGTCTCTATGGTGTGCTGTTGATTGTAGAAGGAATCCATGTCCGTCATAGGTTGATGATGTCCCCTTGAGGAGCTCATAAGGATTATCATGTAAATCATGCAGGTGGATTTATTCCGGCATGATAATGAGTTTGAGTGGTACTACTCTCGGATGAGATATTAATTATGGAGTTGTCAGTAATTTAATTAATTAATGGACATTGTATATCTTAAACATGGGGAGACTAACGGACTCATAATAAGAATGAACCCATAACGTAATTATAGGATTAAAACGGTAGTCCAGTAATAATATTTTAGTGGTATATATTATTATTGGACTTAAGTATAAGCTTTGGGCTAAGTTTGGATACTTAAGCCCAGTGGAGGCCCAACTCTAATTTCTCCTCCTGGTCCCTGTTGTAGCCCATATATAAGTCATCTCAGTTGTTCGGAAACCCTAATCTAAGAGATTAATCATGCCTAACACTATGAGGAGGGTGAGGAAATAGCAGATTGAGAAGATCTCGAGAATCGTCGCCCACACGACGTCGAGACTGGACTTGGGAATACAGCAGAAGACTGGAAAGTTGTTTACTGATGTTGTCTGCCATCTTCTATAATTTTTATAAAATCTTACAGACTTCAAAATTGGACATTCGAAAAGCTACGGAAGAGAGGATCATTTTGGCGCGTAGATCACTCAAATCCGACATCGGATGAGAGAGTTATGCCCAAAACGGTGAGGCTGCGCAGGCTAGTGGCGAGAATTCATCGTCTTCAACATACCCTGGTGAAAGGTAATATGTTTCTTGTTTACTTGTTTCCAATGCTTGTTAGAAATGTATGGAACCCTAACGGGTCACGTTAACCAAACGATCGAATGCCAACATTGTTGTCATATATTAGTACAAGTATCTTATATTCAATATATGTGAGAAAAAATGGCACTTTAGGTATTTTATTGTGTTTTAGGTGTGTAGGCAATTAAATTTTGTTGTCTAATAAATATAAATGCAAAGGAGAATATATTTAATATTGATTAAATATTTATTCATTAAGGAATTTAAATTAATTAATTCCTAAAATAAGTAAATAAATAATTGATAATTAATATAATTATTTGAGCCCAAATCCAAGTCAAATGGGCTCACTTAAGTCAAATGGGCTTAACTCAAGTCAAGTGGGTCTAATTCAAGTCAACAACAGCCAAGTCAAATCCAGCAGGCCTAATTAAATTAAATAGGCTCAAGTCAATTCTAGCAGGCTTATTTAAATTAAATAGGCACGTATCCAGTCCAACAGACTTAATTAAAGGGGGAAAGCCCAACACATCTTTTGAAGGAGAAAATATCTCACAAGTGGTTGTTCTTTCTACGTATAAATAAGAGCTTTCAGTCCTCATTCCATTCACTCTGAAAATCTTGAAAACTTGGAGAGCGCTGAAGAAACTTGGAATCTCTGCAAAGATCAAGTGATTCTTCAAAATAATGAGCTAAAGTAATGATCAAAATGATAATGTCGCGCAAGATGTTTCTACTTAGCACGACTGTTCCACTTTGCATGGCTTGTTACACCTTTAAATCTTGGATATTTTTTATGTTCTTTATATGGATAGAAAACCAAGGAATAGAGGATCACGTGAGCACAAGAATCACTCAAATCGGAGCTCGTATGTGAAAGTTATAAGCGAAATGGTGAAGCTGGCGCAAGCTGGTTCGACCACAACTAGTGGTCGAACCAGAAGCCTGAAAATGGTTCGACCAAGCTATTCTGGTCGAATCAAATGCCTTTTTACACCCTTGTGCGTGTATTTTTGTGTTTTCCAAGAAAAATTTCATCCTAGGTTCATAAGGAGAGCTTACAAATATAAAGGAGATGTAGATCATATCATTATTCATCGGAGGAACTACAACACAATCATCCTACACCCTACAAGAGTGGATCAACCCCCAACCATCATCCACATCCTTTTCTCCATCCATCCATCACTTTGAAGATTCCTCCGTAGAATCAAGAGGAGGATTCAAGACGGAGAAGGACGTGATGACTCCCACATCTAGGGTTTCCTTTGTTTTCTAATTTATCTTGTATTTTTCGGACATATGGGTAAAATCTATTCAACCCCTATGAACGTTCTTCGAAACGTCATGGGCTAGAATCGTTTTGGTAAATCTAGGGCTTTGAAGGTTTTATGAATTAATTAAACTCTCTTGTGTGTCCTCCGTACAACACTACTTGTGGATTGATTTTATATATGATGATTGTGCATTCTTAATCCATATTCACGGTCGTTTTGTGCATCTTCAATTGGTATATAGAGACTGAATATATATCTTGGTTGTAGATTGAGTGCGTTCACCGCTGAACATGATTCTATGTTATGATTCTAAGTGAGGGGACTCCGAAGTTTCATTAGAACTACCATACATGAATGTTCATTAATTGAATTGAATTCGGGTTAGTAAGCAGGATAAATAGGGTAATTTTATAGTACCTATAAAGGGAGATCATATCGGGTTAGATTCCAGACGTGGAAAACAATTGATACTGATAATACCTAGAAAGGGGGGTGAAATTATATCTCTTGCTCCAAATTTATTCACACGTGTTACACGTATATTTACTTGTGTCTATAGAGTAAATTTGCATGATTTCGTGATGCGTCTATAGTCCACAAGGCAGAGTCGACCTACACTTGAGAGGAAAGTTAAGTTGTAAAAATGGATTACCATAGAGCTACATATTCTTCATTCTTAAGTTACTTTCGTATTCTTCTAGTGCTATTTTATTTTATTTGTTATTTAATTTTAGTATTTTAGTTGATAATTAATTCCACAACTCTTATTGTCTTTCGTCTTAATTAATTTAGATAATAATTAAATTGATAATACGCCGTCCTTTGGTTCGATATTTAACTTGGTCGCTTACTTATGCTGCAACTGATATCCTTAATACTTGGAGATTAATTTGCGTGCAAAGAAAACACGCATCATGTATCATGCTTATTAGCGCCGCTTTATGGATTTTAGATATGTTCTACGTACTAATGATTGTGGTAAGATACATGCACTAAATCAAAGATGTACTTTTACTGTTACTTTCAATAAGTTGAGCAGCAGTTTGGACTCTAATGGATAATATAGGTGAAGGTGCAAAACAATCAAATTTTACTTCTCTTGACAAAATTTCTGATGTAATGAGTTGTACGATATAATGTCATACTTATTTTGTGATTTACTTAAAATGCATATTTAAGCATTGTTATAACAACTTAAACACTTCTACTCTAAAACTGTGACAGAATTCTCAACTACCCCGTCCGTTGCATTGGTAAGTTGATATTATTTCTCCCTTTTGCAATTTGGATATTACTCATTACTAAAAGTATTCTCTAGGATTTGACTTAATTTTACTTAATTCTGCAGGCTAATCTACATATACACTATGTAATTTTGCTGATGCATTCTACTTAATCATCAAAATTTGTTCTCCCTTATGCAATACATGAGTTCTTTACGTTTGAGGGTAAACAAGAATCTTCCAATAATGATTGTTAAAGAATAGCTGACTGATAATCAGACACTACAAAGAGAAAACTAAAGCACATGAAACAAGAATGCCTTCAACCACATGTTTTGGGCACAACATCTCCACATGAGCACAAGCTATAACATAGGGTTGTTTGAATGTTTCTTTTCAAATATATATAACGTAAATCATTGCCTACTTTTTGTTACTATTTATCATTCGTGTATTAAATTAAACAACCCTTTTCATTTACAAAAAAAAAAAGAAAATATGATTGCTATGTTCGGGCTAGCACCTCAGCAATGAGGTGTTGTTTGCCTAGTATATATAAAGAATTTTCGCCTGTAAAATGAGCAGTTAACGTCCAGTACTCAATCACCACATGGCACACGTGGCCCACAACCTAGGAGAGATATGCCGCACGCTCTACATGCCCGCAACTCTACATGTCACGTGTCCATTTCTGCTCCATTCCCTTTCTTTTATACGAAAATCATCTTCACCGCTTCACACTTCTCAAAGTCCTTCCTCTTTTTGGGTTTCCCCCTTTGATTTTGCTTTGGTCCTCGCAGTTTCAATTTGTTTTTCCCTTTAATTTCACTCCGTCCGCCGCTGCTGTTTTGATTCTGTTATCCCCACCTCCTTCATCGCACTTCAGTTGTGGACGCATAGGTAATATCTCCTCAACCCACTTATGCACGGAAGATGCTTGACAAAATGCTTCAATAGAAACTCTTTAAATGATGATTTATGAAAACTGTTTGGAGGAGTGGGGTTGGGGCCAGGACATAAAATTTAAAGATGTGGATTTGTTTATGAACTTGTGTTTGATTTTTTAAATTCATTGTAGACATTAAATGACGTCACAGGATTGAATTATACTAAAGAAATGTACTCTTTATGACTGTTAAATTCACCCCATGAAGTAAATGGTTCATATATTTGGGTTGAAAAATTAAGAATATCTTAATCTTTGCTTGTGTGCTTGCCATTTTTTACTTTCATATGTAAATAGTAAGCAACTTCCACCTATGCTTGCAACATCTGCCACAAAAACTTTAATAGAAACTTCTTTAGAATTTATGATTTATGAGTGTTGTTTGGAAGGGTGTGGCTAAGCCAACTGACAAGTTTAAGGATTTGGAGTTGTTTATGACCTGTTCATTTTTTAACTTCTGTGTTCACATAAAATAGCTTCAGAAGACTCATAATAACACTGTAAAGGAGTGTCCTGTTCAGGACGGTTATATTCGCTTATACTCGAGTTAATGCTTCCCATGTGTAGCTTAGGCAATAAAAACTGAACAGATTTAGAATTCAACATATATACATCCCCATCTTTAGATATTTAATTGAATGTATTTGAGAAGTTTCATAGCTTACAAAATAAAAAGATGATGTGGTCGGCGTAGGAGAAGAAATAAAAATAGTGTAATTTCTAAGTAAACATAATTGAAAACTGTTACTTTACATTGTTTGCTGCTATTAGAATTTTTCCTTCCTTTTTTTGGTGCATAAACTCATTTCGCCATCTGTTGTACGTCAAAATAACATTTGTTATTTTACTATGTATTGTTATCGAATTCTTTTCCCGCCGCTTTCATTTCCCTCCTTTTTATGTTTCGATCTTTCTTATCACTATTTTTGTCTTCTCTGGTGACAAATTTAACATTGGGTCTGATACAGACTACACGATGTTGGGCTCTTCAAGTAAAAGATATATCCCTTGTTATGATTTATTGACGGCTATATTTACACCAGCCCCCATCGCTTCGCATCTTATATCCTTTATCCTTTAGTTAATACATACTTATGTCTTTCTCATTTTAGATCTATGGAAGAGTTGAACACAACTTTTAGGCTCCTAACTCCATACACGAGCACATGATATGTCAAAGAGCTACCGTGGCTGAAAAAACACTTGCTCGACGTACACAGTTGGGAAAACAACAACGGTTCGTTCTTGTTGATAAAGAGGTACACTCAACCAAACTTGCATTTCATTGTAATTCATACTATAAGCAAATAGAATGGCTACACTTAACATTATATGGAGTATTTATACGATTGATCATTCTTGATGCATCACGGTACTCAAATAGTCTATTTATTGGTATTTCTTGTGTTTTTTATTGCATAATAATTTCGGTACACTCCAGCTATTGACATATGAAGTATTGGTTATATTCCCTGGATTTGATTATTGACCTTCTTCGAACTCCCACTAAGGATGCAATATCTCAGGTAGCCATTTCTAACCAAAAAAAAAAACTACCATATTTTTATTTTGAGTGCAAGGTTCTACATGATTAGTGCAAGGTTCTACATGATTAAGTGCTTCTATCATCCTTGTTCCCTTTCCAGCTGCGAAACGATAAGGCTAAGAGTTATCTCGCAAGCATGAGAAAGAAGCAGCCTATTTCTTTTTCTCAGAAACTTCTAAATGCTGATTCTTTGGCCCTCCAACTCTTGGAGAAATTCCTTGCTTTCGATCCAAAGAATTATCCTATTGCTGAATACGTTTATTTTGGTCAAACTTGTTATCAGTTAGAAGTTTTTCAAAAGATTTGGAGAATCATATGATTACATAAAATTCCCTTTCCTGTGCTCCTTCCAAGAAAATGAAAAAGTGTAAAGGGTGTTTATCAAAGTTCCAGCCTTCCAGGCTCTTTGTATGTTGCTTAAAGCGTTAAATGGTACAGACACATTTGGGTAGAATTATAAAGTGCCTATTTTCGCAGATACAGGCTACCACCTCACGGAGTAAGGTGCACTCCCCTAGTATTAATCTAAAGAAGAGAAAAAAAGGAGAAATCATAACAAATATATATATATATATATACTATATAAAAGAGGCAGTTCCACTATTTGGCACGGTATACTGCCGGTTGCCCATTCCTTTCATCTCCAAAACTCCGCCACGTGTATCACCCCCTCTTCCCTCCTCCTGCCACGTAGTTTAATTTTATCTTGTTGCAAGTCTTTTACGCTTCCGCACCGCACTCTCCATCTTCCTCTCAATCCCCAACACTTTAGTTTCCATCCCCTCATCGTCATGCCTTCACTTTGCTACGACCTCTCAATGTCGTCCCGCCTCATAGCTACGCTGCGGCACTTCTCCATATCGGACGTGGCACAGCATCCCATCCCTGCTGCCATTTGATTCTTCTACTCTGCCAGACGGCCGCCGCTTCCGACCCTCATTCTCAGACTTCCCACTACTTACACCCATTACGCTGAGCACCTCGCAGAAAGAAACCTTCACTTCTCTATCGCGCGTAATCATAGACCACCCTTTCGCGAAGGCGCTACGGTCTCTTTTACCGCCGCCGCCGGTATGTCTCAATTCACCGAATAAGCTGTAAGATGACTGTCTTCTTATATTTCAACTAATTTCTCCCATTGTTCTTGCTTCAGTTTTGCGAATTTATTTTTCTTACATTACTTGCTATTGCTCTATATTCATTGTTAAGTTTTTCCTAATTTACCATTTTGCAAGTGAAGCGTTATTTGAAAATCTTTAATGTTCGTTGCTAATTAAAGGATTAGGATTTAGGATGAATATTTTAGATAAATTGGTGTTCACTATTTTTTGTTATACCTAATTGTGGCTGACAAAAGATACTCTTTTTGTAGCTTTTATGCTAAAATTTTAATAAAACA
The DNA here is from genome assembly GCA_023678885.1 of Pogostemon cablin. NCBI lineage: Eukaryota > Viridiplantae > Streptophyta > Magnoliopsida > Lamiales > Lamiaceae > Pogostemon > Pogostemon cablin. The sequence continues at coordinate 9,826,017 of CM042992.1, read as the reverse complement.
TCAAATTTTGCTGCCGCTGCTACGCTTACCTCGGCTCTTTCCGCCTTGGTGTTTTTTGAATTTCATAAGGTTATGTCTCTATATTCTCTTTCTTTTCTCTTCCATGTGGTTTTAATTGGATGCACCACACAACACAATGGGGAAATATGTGGAAAGATTTTAGGCTTTGGATCTCGCCATGGATGTGGTTTCATAGGTGAATTAACAGGCTTCATCTGCGTTTGATTATTTCTCCCTGTTTTGAATTTATATCCTAATGTTCTTCTGATAGGCATATGAATGTAGAGGAGAGAACCCTTTATTTATTTATTTATTTTACAATTTCTCTTCTATTGGCATGCTTGAAATATAAATCTATAGGATAAAATTTCTGTTTAAACTATATCAAAGTCAACGTCATTGTTTCCCTCAACGGGAAGTCGCTCGCCTACCGTAGAGGATGCATCTATCCATTTTTGCACTCTTCATGTAAGGATGAGACACACACTTTTATTCAACATCAAATACCTCTTCAACATTTGTGGAACATACTTTATGATGCATTGCTTGAATGGTTTTGAAAATAGATATTTAGATATGGTGTATTTGGTAGTTAATACAATACCTAATTATCAGAGACATTTTTGAAGTAGCAACCTAAAATTCTATGCTACTAAGATCAACGCATTATCCTTTTGTTTTGGATAAAGACTATTTCCCTTAATTAATCCTCTCTAAGCCATTTCCCTTGAATATTTTTAGCAATTGTTGGCGTTTGAATCTTTTGGTTAATGTGAACCGTTAGGGGTTCCATGCGTTTCTAAATCAATGGAAGCAAGAAATCATAGAAACGTATTACTTTTCACCAGGGTATGTTGAAGAAGAAGGATTCTCACCGGCAGCCTGCGCAGTCGCACAGTTTTGGCCATAACTTCCTCATCCGATCTCCAATTGATGTGATCTACACGCCAAAACGATCCTCTCTTCCGTAGCTTTTCAGCGGTGTAAAACATGTACAGATTGGACATACACACAATTTTAGAAAATTCATAGAATTTGACGGACAGAAACTGAAAACGTCCTTCCGATCTTCTGTTGTATTCCTAAGCCACATCTTGATGTTGTGTGGGCAACGATCTACAAGACGATCTCAGTCTACATCCCTAATTTGTCTTTCACGTGTTTAGGCGTGCAAAAAACTTATATCCGGATTGATGAGATTGACTATTATATAGGCTACAACAGGGACCAGGAGGAGAAATTAGGGTTTTGGCCTCCATTGGGCTTAAGCATCCAAGTTTAGCCCAAAACTTATACTTAAGTCCAATAATAATAAATCAGTCCACTAAAGAAGTATTATTGCACTGCCACCCTAATCCCAAATTACGTTATGGGCTCCTTATTATGAGCCCATTAGTCTCCTCATGTTTAAGGTTCAATGCCCATTAATTAATTAAATTACTGACAACTCCATTAATTAATATATTTATCGAGAGTATACCACACAACCTTATTATCATGCCGGAATAAATTCACCTGCAGGGTTTACATGATAATCATTATGAGCTCCTCAAGGGGACATCATCAACCAATTCCATTAGGACACAGATTCCTTCTACAATCAACAGCACACCATAGAGACACTATCATCTCCCGACTCACCAAGCATATTGATTTAATAATTAAATCTCACCCATTGATGAATCAAGAAAATAAATATTAGCTTACGTGTTGAGGTTATTGTATAGGGATTAAGAGTACGAACATCCATAATAATAGAGATCAAGTTCTATTATATAGTCAATATAAACCGAACGATCTCAACAGCAGTCCTATTCAATACACACAGAATGCACTAGTGCAATTTTATAGTCAAGACAGACTAACGCCAAATCACACTACAACCATATAATAGATAGTCCCCGTCTATTTCAGTTGTGAATATATGTTTATACTTTATAAGGAGCCAATAATATGATCTTCCGTGTGACGCCGCACACCACATTATCTACAGTATAAAGTAAATGGACTTTTGCAACAACATTATTGCAAATATTTGATCACATGATTCTCATTTCAAATAAATTAAATTATTAAAACATTGTTCATACAAAAAGCTTAGACTTTCAGTATACAATCCAGCAATATAACATTTTCAATTAAAACAGTTTTTTTATGATCTCCCTCGCAGTAACAGAGGTAATTGGCTTCATTTTTAAAGCTCCAACTTCTATATTTTTTACTTCATCTCAATAAAGAAAGAAAACAAAGCATAATTCTTTTCCAATGTAACTCTAATTACTTTGACAAGTGTATAAAGGATCTTCATTATTATTATTTTTCTTTTGTATTGTCTTATGTGCTGGGAAAAGAAATCATATACTTTACGAAACCTTAATAAGAAGAATAAGATTATGTTTAGAAGAAGTTAAGTTTTTCCACAGTGAAATTTCAACATATTTGGCCACATAACATACTATAAGAGGAGAGCCACTCTTTACATGTAATTTAAAACTTAATATTAATTGACTTGCAATTAATTTTTAGCCTTTGTTCTGCGAGTCTTTCTCCTATTCTAAATAGATTACACCTTAACCGTGTACTTGTTGGACTGCGCAAACAGGCTACCCCTACTATTTTCCTTTTAAGTACTTGATTTTAGCAACATAGTAGCAGTGATGCGAATTCGTAGGCTTTATAATTAATTACGTTAGATCATGAAAAACTTTACTTGTGCTTCATCACCACTCTTGTTATGGTATAACTAAATATTTCAATTCATTTTACATAGTAATTTACCCTTTTGAAAAAGAAAAAAAAACATGTGCACACCCTGCTTTATTAAATTGACTTATCATTGTATTAGATGGTAGAAATAATATAAATTCTGCATGTGTTGTATTATTTTGGTCACTTTACTTCATAGATTCATATGTACATGTCCCATTTGTTTTGGATAAAGACTATTTTTCTTGATTAATCCTCTCTAAGCCATTTCCTTGAATATCTTTGGCTATAACATTTTTAATTACAACAGTTTTTTTACGATCTCCCTCGCAACAACAGACGTAATTGGCTTCATTTTTAAAGTTCCAACACCTCTACTTTTACTTCAGCTCTAACCTTGCCACAATAACAGAGAAAGAAAACAAAGCATAATTCTTTTCCAATGTGATTCTAATTACTTTGACAAGTATATAAAGGATCTTTATTATTAATTTTTTATTTCTTTTGTACTGTCTTATGTGCTAGGAAAAGAAATCATATACTTTACGAAACCTTAATAAGAAAAATAAGATTTTGTTTGGAAGAAATTAAGTTTTTCCACTATGAATTTTGAACATATTTGACCACGCAGTATACTATAGGAGGAGAACAACTCTTTACAGGTAATTTAAAAATTAATTATAATGGACTTGCAATTAATATTGACCCTTTGTTATGGGAGTCTTTCTCTTATTCTCATATGTCCTTTTGTTAGCATCATTTCAACAGTGCGCATGCAGTTGCATTATAATTTTGATTCTATTTTGTTTTTTATTATGCATTGTTAGCTTTAGTTAGGTATAATTTCCTCCTAAGAAATAACAAAGACCGAAATTTGTCTTGCGATTCGTAAAGTACTGCTGGTATAGGACTAATGCCCACTGCTTGTATGTAAATTTGCTCCAGAGACATACCGTTCTTTATTTTTCTTCTTATGATTTTTTTGCTACTTTAATGTCCATTGCTATATCCATATTTTTCTAATAATACACCCAGCTCTTCTAATTTCCTTGTTCCCTTGATGTCTCTTATCACTCATCTATATCTATATTTTGTAATGATACAGCCGTCTCTTGTCACTAACATTACCATTACAGAAGGGAAAACAAAATACTTAAAGACAAAAGATTTTAGACATAAAAAGAACCAAAAAAAGGGAATTTGATTTAGTGGAGCAAAGGACAAACTGATAGGACTTCGTGCTTTGTTTGTATTGAAACCATTATCCTGTTCATATTTACAGCTCCAACTTCAACTAATTTCTTGCCCTCTTTTTGTACGTCTTTATTCCTCGTGAAATACTCATTGCATTAATAAAAAGGAAATAGGGTCACAGCCATCAACCGCATACTATTTGGTTAAATTTAGGCTATTGTTCATTGGATGCAGTTTATCATAAAACTAAATTTATGAATCTTGAAAATAAGTGTTTATTCTTTTTTGGTTATCATTGGTTGCTTACTTAGTATATTTCATATCTCATTTGATCATATTGTGTCACTAATTTGGGAGTTTATGAATATTACATCATTAAACAATAAAACAAGCTATAGTTTTAAAACGTGTATTTTTCTTAACCCAACATGAATTACCGTATTGTGGTTAGTTTAATCTTCTCTTCTTTGGATGATATCATACTTTGTACATTTTGTATATTATATATTATTCAATTCTAGATGATGCTATTACTATTGACTCTTTCTTCCGGGCTTTCCTCTTATCCTAAATAGGTTACACCCTAATCGTGCACTTGCTAGACTACAAAATTAGCCAGTATTAGTACTCGCGCTTAAGCGTTTGATTTTAGAAAGTTAGCAATAGCAATACGAATTCCTAGGTTCTACCATTAACTACGTTAGTTTAACAAGATCTTTACTTGTACTTTACCACGATTCCTATTATGGTATGACTAAGTGTCCTGATGAATTTTAGAAGTAAAAGTAGACCATTACCTATTTTCCTCTAGCAGATGAATTTACCTCCACCTGTTACAACTTTGAGGCTGCGTGCTTAAAATTTGAATGTAGTTTAAGTTGTGCACTTTAAATATGAGAAAAACGTCGGCACATGCTCGTATGAACCAAATACATGTGTATATTTTGAAAAAAAACTACAACTGGCATTTTCAGATATATTATACATGGTGTATGAATATTACATAATTTCAGTTGTCTCATTTTACCTTACTACCTACATTGTGCTCTAATTTTTGTGCAGTGTGCCCTTTCAGATTTTTATACGCATCTTGCAGAACTTATTTTCGTCGGTGTGACCATATTCACAGCTCCTCCAGTTACCAAATACTCAAATCTCTTTAAGTAACCCAGGTTAGCGCACTTCTCTTTTGTATTTTATATTTGCCTTTCCATATATATGTGTGGTTATATGATTCCTATTTTGATTCTTTTTGAAGCTACCAAATAAAATAAAAAAGCCAAAGTTAGTCCCTTTGAATTTTCCCATTGATTAATTTTCTTAAATCATACGCTGCACCCGTAGTGATACCATTAAAACCTTGCATGACCTCAATATTTGAAACTATAGCATTTTAACATATTCGGTTGACTCTATCATTTCTGCTGCATCATTTTTTTCATCCATCTAAACTGTTATTACATTCATCATAAACTGAACCCAAATGGTAACAATAAAAAATATTGTTGCCACTAAAACCACTTGGAAAAAAAAGGCTACATTCTTAGTGTCGTACATAACTATTCTTATTGGTTTAAACCCATGATATCTGCTCACCCATCTACTTCCCAAAGCATGTTAGAATTTCTTCTCTCTTCTTCATCAACTTGTTTTCCAAAGCGGCCTATTTGCGTGGCCGTATGGGGTACCATAGAACTTTACATATTTATCCATTTATTTGTTGTGTTTGCTTAATAACAAACCTATCTATCTAGACACAGGAATTTACAGTAATGCAACGACGTCAAATGTCGTCCTTGGTTAAAAGAAAACACTTCTCCGTTGAAGAACGAACTGAAGTGCGAACTAGGAGACGTAGCAATCGTCGAGACTCAATAAGGTCCGACACATTTCGTATGCGAGATACCATCATAGATCCCCTACTTCACTTAGTAAACTCGCCAGACGTGTTGCCTAATGCCCCAGATTGCACAGATTGTTGCGCAAAACGCGTGTATTTGGAGCCCTCCTCTTTTTGTTGTGTGTCAGGTGCCGTGAAACTCCCTTTAAGCAACATGACGCCCATGTTAAAAGAACTTTACCTAGGAAATACTGAGCTTGCGAGAGAGTTTCGCAACTGCATAAGAAGTTACAACATGTTTGCTTTTACATCACTTGGAGTTCATTGTGACAACATGTTGGCTAAGAGAGTTGACAGTATTTATACCTTCCGAATACAAGGTCAAGTTTACCATTTCTTGAATGAACTAATACCGTCCGATAACGAAGGGCCCAGAAATCTTCAGTTATATTTCTTTGACACTAATCACGAGGTTGAAAGTTAAAAATTTAAAGAACCCGTTATTCAAAATTTGATTCAAATTCTGGCTCCAAATCCGTACTCAATTTTCTTCAGAAGCTTGAACCATATGAGTAACTTAAACAACTACAAAATTACTTTACAAGCTGACCCAGTCCACAATGACCACACCTACAACAGACCAACAGCGTCTGAAGTTGCTGGAATATGGTTAGAGCCCAAAGGTGCCGAACAACATCTAAGCCAACAAATTCAGGTTTACCCCAAGTGCAGCCAACCTCAAATTATTAAGCACTATTTTGGTTGCTATGACCCAATGCAATATCCTCTTATATTTCCCTACGGAGAGCCTGGATGGAGTCGCACAATAAAAAAATAGGCCAGAAACAATAACTGCAAGTGTCGACACCAACACATCAGAGCAACGATGTCCCTAACATTCAAGACTATGCTAATGTAGATGACTTTATACAATCTGAACATCGAGGTAGCCTTCAGATTTCGTCCTTATTAGATTAGTTGTCTATTAGCTGTGTTTGTACTTTTAAGTACTCATTGTTCTATTCCCTACAGGCGCTACAAGCAGAAGCATTAGTCGAACAAATGTGTCGTGCTGCGAATATTATTGTTACAAGTTACAAGTGAGGGATAATGACAACTCTTTCTTACTGCACACTGGAAGACTCCTACAACAATATGTGATGGATATGTATATTAAAATTGAGACTGCAAGATTAGATTTTTTTTAGAACTGCAGATATGCAAAAATGTTTAGCAGCGACATATATCGCAGTGTTTTAGATGGTATTGCCCAAGACTGTGAGCTGGGTGCAGAAATTGGCATGAGAACTATTTTGCCCCCTTCGTTTGTTGGAGGCCCCAGAGATATGCGCAAAAGATACATGGATGCTATAGCGTTGGTCCAGCATTACGGGAGGCCAGATATTTTTTTTACTATAACTTCAAACCCAAACTGGTCAGAAATAAAAGCTTTATGCCAACCATTTGACGAAGTACAAAATAGGCCTGATGCAATAGCTCGAATTTTTCATGCAAAGCTCCAGGTTTTAAAAGACGAACTACTTAAAAAGAAGTTTTTGGTCACGTTGTGGCATACACATATGTGGTAAATTCCAAAAAAGAGGCTTGCCTCATGCCCACTTCTTGCTTATTTTGGACTAACGCTCAAAAATGTTTGCACTGGAATCCTTTGACAGAATTATCTGTGCAGAACTACCTGACCCATCTACAAATGTGTACCTACATTCACTGGTTGCAAAGCATATGATGCATGACCCATGTGGCTCATGAAACCCCGAGTGCCATTGTATGAAATAGGGATTTTGAAAATTTGGCTATCTAAAAGATTATTCAAATGCCACTAAGTACGGTGCAAACTCATGCCCTATATATCGTCGATCCAAAAATGGGCACTTTGTATCTGTTAGAGGATGTCGACTTGACAGTCGATGGGTTGTGCCTTATAATCCATACTTGTTAAGTAGGTTTAATTGCCATATAAACGTAGAAATTTGTTCAACAATCCAGGCAATTAAATACATGTACAAATACATATACAAAGGGCACGACAAAATCTCGTACGCTTTAACTGTAGACACAAAAGATGGACCAGTTGATGAAATTGCAAATTTTCAAAATGCCAGATGGATCTCACCACCTGAAGCAAGTTGGCGCATTTTTAAATTTGAACTTAATCAAACACACCCTCCTGTCATTTGCTACCAATCCATTTGGAAAACGAGCAAACAATATCCTTTAATGCAGATCAATCTCTACATGACATTGCTACAAATCCAGCTGCAAAAAAACGATGCTAACACAATTTTTTCACATGAATAAACATGATGCATATACTAAAAGCCTTAACTGCTTGTACGCTGAATTCCCTTAATATTTCACTTGGCATCATGATTTGAAAGAATGGTAGCCCCGTAAATGACGACAAGTATTAGCTCGAATCATTAGTTGTCAGCCAACACATGGTGAAAGATTCTATGAAAAATTGTTACTGACACATGTTAGAGGCCCTCCTTCTTTTAAAGATCTGCGAACAATTAACGGAATATTGTACACCACATACAGAGAGGCAGCTTACGCTTTAGGTATCCTTGAAGAAGACAACACTGCTCAAATGTGCATTGCAGATGCCGCCACATATCTAATGCCTAGCGTTTTAAGGCATTTGTTTGCTGTTATCCTTGTTTATTGTAACCCAACATCACCTACACTTTTATGGTCAACATTCGAACACTTGCACTCAGAAGATTTTAAGAAAAACACGTCTTTGTATTGGTACACTGTCAAGTATAAAATACTGGATAACATTGCTCATCATCTTCACTCCATGGGGAAAAAGTATGAAGATTTCTTCCCGGAAGAAGCCTCTACTTTAGCTAATACAAATGAAAACTTTACAAAGGAATTGCAAAATGAACTTAGCCTTATCGTTTCAGATGAAGATCTTTCTGAATGTGATAAATTGAATAATGAACAACATTTTGCCTATGATAGAATCTTGTATCATGTTAACAATGACGTACCAAAGGCCTTTTTTGTAGATGGCCCAGGTGGCACAGGAAAAACGTTTCTATATAAAGCCATCATCGCTTCTGTCAGATCTGCAGGATATGTTGCTCTTGTCACTGCTACCTCTGGTGTTGCAGCGTCTCTACTACCTAGAGGCCGAACTTCTCATTCTAGATTTAAGATTCCGATTGACGACACTGCGTCTCACCGTGCAACATTAACAAGCAAAGCTCATTAGCCCGTCTAATTCGAATTTCCAAATTAATAATTTGGGATGAAGCAACCATGGCAAAACGTAGAACTAGTGAAAGGTTTGACAAAATATTAAAGGACATACTCGATTCGCCTCTAACATTTGGCGGAAAAGTAATAGTGTTCGGCGGAGATTTTTGGCAAACGTTGCCTGTTGTTTCAAAGGCACAAAAGATACCATCATAGACTCATCTATAGTCATGTCTCCTTTGTGGCCTCATTTCGAAAACTACAGCTATCACAAAACATGCGTGCACAACATGACCCTACTTTCTCAACGTTTTACTAAATGTAGGCGACAGTTGTGAAATTACAAACAACAAAAATGAGATACAAGTGCCAGCCATATGTAACATCCCATTCTCTGACAATAGTACGTCTACGGATGCATTAATAACTACAGTATTCCCCAATATTTGCTGATGTCAGCTTCGATTGTTCTTCAGTTGTCGACCGTGCTATACTGACTACAAGAAATGACTTCGTTCATGAAATCAATGATATTTTAATCAAAAGATTACACGGCGAAGGAGTCATATATTATAGCTACGATGAGGGAATGTGTTCCTATGTTGCACCAGAATACCAAGAATTGTTCCACTCTTTAACACCGCAAGGGCTTCCTCCCCATAGGTTAACCTTGAAAATAAATGCACCGATCATACTGCTGAGAAATATTAATCCAACTGAAGGTCTTTGCAATGGTACACGTCCCTTATGCAAGGTTTTTGACAAAAACATTATCTACGCACAAATTTCAATCGGTACACATGCAGAGAAAAATGTCTTCATCCCACGCATAATATTGGAAGCACCAAGCGAACACTTCTCTTCTGTCCCATTCAAATGTAAACAGTTCCTCCATCTGTACATCTAACCTATGATGTTGCTACATTAGATTTTCTAATTTATGATAACACAATTTGTTCATTAAACATAATCATTTTTTTGTCTGGGTTAGCACCTTAAAGAGTAAGGTGCCACCATTAACTAGTATATCTTAAGTATACAATAGCAGAAACTTTTCTTACTGACGTGTTGTCTCCAAGCGCTCCAATGTGACGTATAATTTTTTCAATTTTTTGGATTTTTTAATACTTTTTATAATATTTTCCTTATTTACTTTTAATTAATTTCCTTATTTAGTATTTTCTTTTTTAAATGATGTGTTTCTTATTTTTAACAATGATTAAATTTTTAAGATTTTATTTATTTATTTGGGTATCATTAATTAGTTACTAAATCTTTTAATATAATAAATTAATTAATATCAAATTAAATCATATATATAAAAAATCATATATATATATATATATATAAAGGGAAAAAAGAATATTACATATAATATTCTCTCTCACCCCACCTATAAATAAGACTTTTTGGTTATTCATTCTAAATACACACATTCGTTTCTCCAAGAGGAATATGAGCTTTCTTCGAGTTCCTCTAGGGAATTGATTTATGAAAGTGTAAAAATTTTTTTCGATAGAGCGAATCAAGTAGAGATTCAATCTACCTTTAAAAAATCGATCCAAGTATTCCATTTACTTGAATTGTTTTACCTCTTAAGAATCAATTCTTCAAGAGGAAGAGAATCGATTCAAGTATTCTTGAATATATTTACATCTTAAAAATCGATTTTTCAAGAGATACTTGAATAGATTTAAATCTTAAAATTTTATTTTTTAAGAGTAAGAGGGTCGATTCAAGTATTCTTGTATCGATTCTTTAAGAGGGAAAAAATCGATTCAAGTATTACATATTAAGAATCGATTCAAATACTCTATAAGATTTACTTTTAAAGTATTGATTCAAGTATTTTTCAAGTGAAAGAGGATCAACGATTCAAGTATTTTTGAATCGATAATTACCTCTAGAGAATAAGAGGTTGAAAAACTAATTCATGTATAGAATCGAAAGTTTAAGTTCTTTAAATTAAATCATTATTTCATATCAAATAACATTATAATTGAGTTTGTAAATATTTGTTAATTTTTTAAATTTAGTATATTAATATTTATATATTTACACATATCTTAATTATTCAATTATGACATATGAATTATAAAATTTATTTTCTTTTAAGTGTTTATATAATTTGAAACTAATAAAATTAATATAAATATTTAAAAGAATATTATATATAAATTAATTTTATTTATATTTTATATATATATATATATTTTTTTAAATTTGTTTCTTAAAAATAACAATGGAAATAGAATTATTATTATATAGTTAATTTAAGAAATAATAAACTATAATCATGAGTAAAAAGTAATAATCCATTTAAATATTATTTATAATATTACGTATATTTTTTAAAAAAGAATATATACTCCTTCTATCCCACCGGTCCCCATTTTAATATATTGAGTGTCTCATCCAAATGTCTCCATTTTTCACTTTTAGTAAAAAGGTATCACATGTGGCCCACCACTCACCACTAATACAACTACCTACTACACATAATAGAATAATAATTCTCCTTAATCTACGCACAAAAAACAATCAGTGAAGCTTGGACGGGACAGAAAGAGTATATAGCAACTATTTAAAATATTTTAATAATTTTGTTTTAATTAATTATAATATTTTCTATAATATATATATATATATATATATATATATATATATATATATATATATATATATATATATATATATATATAAAGTATAGTATAGAAAAGTTCTTTTTCACTAACGTGTTGTTCACGTATAGTCTTACTATTTATTTATTTTTTCTATACACTTATTATTATGACTTATTTACTTTAGTATCATTAAGTGTAATTAATAAATAAATCATCCGATATGAATAAATTAATTAGTATCAAATTAAATCATGTATAAAATAATAATAATAATTTGAGATTTTTTTATATATAATTAATATTTATTTTAGACAAACAGTAAAATTAAGGATTTATTACTAAGAGTTACATACTTTGATCATAATTGCACTTAAATACAATGAACAAAAATGAAATACTAACTACTATATAAATATACATCAAAGAGACAAAATTGTTCATATGTGGTTACACATTTTTTTAGAGAGATATGTGGAGTAATAAATATTTTTCAATTGTATTATGTCATAACGTAACATTAAAAAGAAAAATACAAATCAATATTCTTTCAAATAATTAGAATATATGTACATATATAATAACTTTTTACATGATTTAGTTATACGTTACATTATCAAAAGTCAAATATTATAATTTGTTGCAAATTCTTTAAATTGATGAAAGAAATTGTTTAGCTATAAGAAAAAAAATCTCCTCAATAAATGTTGTTACGTTACATAACACGCATTATTTAATTATAAAAAATAAGAATAATAATTAAATGATCTCGCGTTGAACGCGGGTTTCATACTAGTATATATATATATATATATATATATATATAATAAAAGAAAGAATATTATAATTGAGAATAATTCTAGTGCCAACACCTCATTGAAATTAAATTCTCTTTAGTATATTAATTCATGATGTTATATTCTGATTTTCCTAATATGTTAATAACAAGAAACTGAACTGCTTTTATATATGGACTTTGCTATTTGGTCAGATTCTGCCTGGTCAGAAAATGACATTGGTGTAAATATTTATAAAAAGATATGTGAAAAGTCAAGAGTGTCCTTATTTTAAAATAAACAATAATCTTGGGAACTAATGGTAGAATAATTATGAGTTAATCTACTGTGCAACAAGTGCACCTTAAAAACATTACCCATATTTAAAAATGGGTCTGATATAAAAGGTAAAAAAATTCAATTAGGATCATTTCTTCCACTCCTCTCTCTTTTCTCTTGATTCAACTCCTCTCTCTCTTATCACGATCTGCCCATTTCTCTTTTCTCTCGATTCCACTCCTTTCTCTCTTTTCTCTCGATCTGCCTCACTTGTCTTCTCACGCTTATTTTTCATCAACTCCCCCATCTTCTCTCTAATATGCCTTCTCTTCTTTCCCAATCTTTTCTCTCTCTTAATGATTTTCGGCGATTCGTCTTCCAACGGTGGTTCGAACAGATCTGGCGAGGAAATCTAGTTCGTCTTCTCAATAATAATTAATCAAATCTGAAGAGGAAAGTAGATCTGGCAATGGTTCGAACATATCTGATAAGCGGCAGTGGCATCGATTCATCTACCAATGCGGTGTCGACAACGTGGTGCGACAGCAGAAAACGACGGCGGACTGGTGGTGAGCAAGGCAACGAAGAGGTGGTAGATTCGACGCGGTGTAATGATTGTTGGATCCCTATTGAAAAGGAAATTGGAAGAGTTCCTTTCCAATATTGCTATTAAGTACATTATGTTAAATTATATTACAATTTTTATGATATTGTATTACGTATTATTAATTAATGTATATGTGTTAAATTAGTCGAGATAAGAGAAAGAATAATCAAGGGAAACTTTTGTTGTAAAATTAACATTCAAAATATACCATTGTTGAATTTGTTTACTATGTTCAAATCAGCGATCCTTTAATTGCTTCAAATATTAATTATCAGATATTGTATTTTTTGCAATTCAATAGTGTATAAGTTTTTCTTAATAATTATATTGCGTTTTTTATTTTTCTAATACTTTTAATTTTATACATTACTTTAAAAAAAATAATACAATTATAAATACAATGATATACATTAATACCGTCAGTCTAAAAGTCAATTAATATCAATTTAAATTGAATAAAAAAAATTAAATATGGGTCAAAAAATTTTATATATAATGAGTTAATTGGATTTAGATTATTTAATACACCTTAAAAACTGGTGAGTATTTGTCTAATTAATATCTTCTATCACCCATTAACTACGGATTTAACTGAATCATCTGAATTATCCGCCTACTTCGTTGCCTCTGTCTCTCCCCAAATTCAATTAGTAATTATTTTTTTCTCCCTTCATTCAATTAGTAATCCTTATTTTTTTTCTCTTTTCGAACTCAAATTAATTTTTTTCTTTCCTTTTAAATTTTATGTTCTTTCTATTAATTAATGCCTAAGTTCAATTAGTAATTTCTTTTTTCTCTCTTCATTCCATTAGTAATTATTTTTTTCTCTCTTGCGAACTCAAATTAATTTTTTTCTTTACTTTTAAATTTTGTGTTCTTTCTATTAAGTAATGCCTAAGTTCAATTACTCCCTACGTCCCGGGCAAAAAGTTGCATTTTCTTTTTGCACGTAGATTAAGGAGTATTATTATTTTATGTAAAGTGTGTAAGTGTATTAGAGAAATGTGATGGGTAGTGGTGGGCCATTGATTGACCTTTTTTATTTATTAAAAGAGGAAAATAGTGCAATTTGTATAAAAAAATTGTGCTGGGGAGGGGGACCGGGACCGGGACGGAGGGAGTATTATTATTATTTTCTCTCTTCATTCAATTGGTAATTATTTTTTTCTCACTTCGAACTCAAATTAATTTTTTTCTTTCCTTTTAAATTTTGTGTTCTTTCTATTAATTAATGCCCTAAGCATTGATCTGTAAATAATAATTGGGAACAATAATTATTGGAGGCACTGAAATGGTTCACATGTAATAATATCTTGGGTGGGAATTCCGAACTTTTATTTTTATCAATTCAATTCAATATTTGTTTAATATTTTTAATTTTATCACGACCTTTTATTTTTGTCAATTCAATACGTGATCTATTTAATATTTTCAATTCTATAACAATTTTTATTTTTGCAATTTGATACACTCCTTATTTTATATTTTCAATTCAATTCATTATTATTATTATTATTATCACAATAATAATAATAATAGTAGTAGGTTTCCTAAGCAGAAAGTCGTACGTTCGATCATTATTTTTTTTATTTTATGTTTAATTTTAAAATATTTGGCATTTAAATTTTATTACATTACTTAATTATTTTTTGGAAGTCATTTTATAAATTTGTTAAATTATTTTTAATTTTAAAATTTTTAGTCAAAATTGGTTAATCTTTAGTTATTTTTCTGTTGCAAAATGGAATAATTAAAAATAATAATATTAAAATAATTATTATAATTATTTTGATAATAATAATAATAATGTATGGAATTGAAAATATAAAATAAGTGATGTATCAAATTGTAAAAATAAAAGTTGTGATAGAATTAAAAATATTAAATAGATCACGTATTGAATTGAGAAAAATAAAAGGTTGTGATAGAATTGAGAATATTAAAAAAATCGTGTATTAAATTGATAAAAATAAAAGATCGTGATAGATTTGAAAACCCAGGTGGTGAATTTTTTTGGAATTAACCTTAGTATCTTAACATAATACCTCTTTTTGACAAAGTAACTTGTGAAACGGTGTAAGACAGATCGACACATCACTAAAGTATGCTTATTGTATAAATAAAGCATGTTTATTGGTTGTTAAAATATGTTTTCAAGTATGCTTGATTATGCATTAAAGTATGATTTTAGTGTGTTATAATACTCCAGTATAGTTGATTACTAACATATTTTAAGTACAAATAAACATATTTTATTTATATAATAAGTATACTTTA
Source organism: Pogostemon cablin (assembly GCA_023678885.1). Taxonomy (NCBI): domain Eukaryota; kingdom Viridiplantae; phylum Streptophyta; class Magnoliopsida; order Lamiales; family Lamiaceae; genus Pogostemon; species Pogostemon cablin. The sequence continues at coordinate 9,810,489 of CM042992.1, read as the reverse complement.
GTAATGGGTCGACCCATTTCACACCGGTCTCACAAATAACCCGTCTCACAAGAGAGTATCTCATTTTTTTATTAAATAATAAAACTAATATTGATACAATTTTCTAAACAATAAAACTAATAGGACAAGTCTTCCATGAGACAATCTTACGTGAAATCATTTTACACTTCTTAAATTAATTATTACTCTTTTTTTAATAAAATGTTATCACTTTTAATTTATATTATAAATTATTTATGAAATAACATTATTACTTTTTAATAATTGAATATCATTTTTTATTATAAAAATTATCACTTTTTATCCGTCTCACATAAATTTCTTACGTGAGACGGTGTCACATGAGTGTTTGCCGAACTGATATTATACCCCTTTGTCCCTCTTAAGTTATTATGTTTACTTTCTCACGTTCATAAAATTTTACTTTAGTTTTTACGATAATTTGAATTTGTAAATAATAAAAAAATATATTATATTAGGTAAGATAATACTTTATTTTAAATAAAATTTATAATGATAGTTGTATTGAATTTTATCCTTATTAATATGAAAATTTTTGTGTGATGAAGAGAATAAGGAGTATAAAATTTAATATTTTTAAACAAGTGTTAGTAATAAAATATAATTATGATAATTTACTATTAAAATTATATTGAGTTAGTTTCTTGTGTCTTTCGGTGTGTACAAGGTGTAAAAGTGTATGACATTTTGTTATAAAAATTATACAATTTAATTAACAAGGATATAATTTATTCATTAAAAATGTCAGTTAAAATATAAACAGTATAAATATTTCAATAAAAAATAATAGTTTTTTTTATCAAAAATTCAAGTATAAAAGTTACTATATTATATTAAAAAATATAACATTTAATACTAAATGATACAATTTTCGAAAAATGTAGGATTTGACGGCACGGTGTTTTAAAGACAAGCAAGTTTTAGCCAATTATATTTGAATAACATATATTATTAAAAAAGAAAAACCACACACATTTAACAATATTTTGAAAATAAATTTATGAGATCCTTATTTACAGTCGATTAGGGTGAAACCGATCTTAATTTATAAGATGGTTTATTTATTGATCAAATTAAATATTTTTAAAGGATTCTGTTTTGTTTGGTTGCTATCAATTAATTAATTAAGCCTTTTATATTTATATATAAAAATATAATAATTAGAAGGGGGAATTTTGTTATTCATTTAATTTAATTTTAAGTTAAATTATTATAAAATTACAAGATGTGATAATATTTTTTAAAAAGAAGTATTAACGTTTTTTATATATTAAAAATGATTATTATAATTAAATAACATTGATAGCGTTATATTGGAATTATATCATGAATAATTTAAAATGGAAAAATTCATGTTGAACCATCTTGGAAATGACTTTTGTGAAAAGAATAAAAACGATGACATTTTTAATAAAAAGTTATATTCAATTGATGAAAAGTAATAACGGGTATTAATAAGAGTTTTATTATTATTTCTTTTTTTGAAAGAATTGGTTGAAAATTGAATGATAATTTTGATTAAGAATTTTTTAAAAAAAAAAATTACGTTCATAAATTTTTTATATTAAAAAGATATGATATTCAATACATTAAGAGTAACTTTCGAAAGGAGTTAGATTTAGGCGCATATAAATTTTACCCTTAATATTCTCAGTTATTAACTCTAGGCAAAGATTTGTATAATATCGTCTCTGAAGCTGGTCCCTATGCATGTTGTGGGGCGATGGTCCGGGACACCAATATTTTAGGCCCCCACAAAAAAATGTATTTATGTATTTTTATATAAATAGTGCATTTTTATTATTTAATTTATATATTTTATTAAATTTATTTAAAAAATGATATTTTAATAATACTCCTTGAGTTACAATATAAGTGCGAGTATTTATTAAAAAAAATTTTAAGGGTATAAAGTAAGGTGAACGATTGGTATTTAGCGTAATTTGAGGAGTTGGTCTTGTGTGTTCACGTGTATATGGTGTGTATTGGTACAATATTTTGTTTTAAAGGGTATATACTTAATTAATAAGGATAATATTTTGTTTTAAAGACTATACACTTTCATTATTATTATTTTTATTTTTTCAAGAAATAAAGGGTACACGTACTTAAACTAAACGATATATAATTTAATATTAAAGGGTATTTAGGTGTACGTTGTTCCAAGGATATAAGTTTTAGCCTAATTTAATAAGAAAAATATGTAAAATTGTTTAAGGTAAAATAAAAATTACAATTTTATAATATTGTGATATCGTGTGAATTGCTATTTAGAAATTTGAACTTTTAGAATTGACAAAAGATAAAAAGTGTGGAATAATTAATATTGGATAGAGAATATAATTTAAAAAATTTTATATATTAATAGTCCTACTGAGTGTTCACACTTAGGTTATGCCTGGATACAGAGATTATGAAGGATTTATAATCATTTCCTCAAATTCCTCATTAATGTTTGGATTCAATATGGAATTTATGAATTTATAAATTCATAATTTTAAGTGAAGGATTTCAAAGCAATAGATTTGATTTGGATCCAATATGGAATTTATTGATTTATAAATTCATGATTTTAAATAAAGGATTTCAAAGCAATAGATTTGATTTGAAATTTTTTTTGATTTATAAATCCATGATTTTAATTGAAGGATTTCAAAGCAATGGATTTGATTTGAAAAATTTTAATTATTTTAGAATGATTTTCAAATTCTTACCCAAATTGTGTTATTTGAAATCCTTCAGTTGTGTAAAAATATTTTAATATTTATATTAATAAATAATTAAAATTTTAAAATAAAAAATAATTTATAAAAAAATCAATTTTTTAGACGAAGTACAGTTTTTTAAGTTATTCAATTCATTATTTAATACTTTTTATAATAGTAAAATACATTAATTCATAAATCTAAATGCTGCATGTAACGTGGTTTAATGAAACATAATTCTTAATCTAATATATGTACATTCGAAAAAAAATCTAACATATGTATAATAAATTGTAAACTAAAAGAATGGGTGAAGATATAAAGAAGTGAGTGCGAGATTAATTATAAATTAATTAGTACAAAGCGCGTGTAATACGCGGGATATTCGAATTTTTTATGGAATCAGTTATTCGTATCTTCGAATTTGCTAAACGTACTCAAAAATAATTAAATTAGAATATTCGAAATTAATAAGACATAGATATTCTAATAATTAAGATTTTATATTGTGTTCGGTTGTAGTACCCGAATAGTATATTGTGTGTTTTGTTGGAGTACCCGAAAGATGTATTCGATTTCATATTGTGTTCAGTTGTAGTATCCGAACAATATAGTGTATTTGGTTAGAGTACTCGAAAAATATATTCGGTTGGAGAAATTGAATGGCCTTTGAGGGATGGTGATAACACTTTCACTATGAAATGTTATCACTTTTATTATAAAATTTTATCACTTAATTTTCATTTATATTATAAATTGTTCATAAAATAATATTGTCGCTTTTCGTTAATTGAGTATCATTTTCCATTATAAAAGTTATTACTTTTTATACTTATGACGTAAGTCCTCAGCTGAAACGATCTTACACAAGTCTTTTAAATAATATTAACAACTATATAAATTAATTAATAAAAGTAAATTTATTCATAAAAGTTTTAATTTTTTTAATATTAAAACTTTTAAACTAAAAAAAATTAGACAACATGTTAAACTTTTGTAATGTTTATTAAAAATTTCATAACATTATAATAAAAATTTATATATAATTTTCAAAATTATATGGCCAATACAAAATATATATTTTTATATATTAACTTCTTATATTATCGTATTTAAATTATTACATAAGAAATCATAATTAAATAACAATTATAAATTATTGTATAATTAAGAATAAATTATTAAATATAAGAAAATTAATATAAAATAAATAATTAACAATAAAAAATTTATGAAAATTAATTAATATTAACTAAGATTTATTTTTTTCATGAAATTCCTTATTAAGAATTTTATAATGAACTAAATTTATTAAACTTAAAATTTCTAAGAATAAATAAATTAAATATATTAAATAATTTATTACTCCTCTAAAAATATTTTATTTATTAATATATTTTATTAAAAATATTTTACAACATAGAAATTGTTATTAAATTTAAGAATCTATTTCTCCAATCATGTATTATTGGTAATATGGATGTCAAATTAAAGATTATGAAAATACAATTAATTTGATATAATTTTTATATAAATTCGATTTAAAAATAAAATGTTAAAAACACTTAAAGTTTTAAGTAAATTTTTAAATAAGATAAAGAAAAATGAAATATTTTGATTGATTGTTTAAAATAGAGTAACTACATTATCTTCTCTTTTAAACAAGTTTATTAGTATAAAAAAATCAAATATATATATATATATATATATATATATATATATATATATATATATATATATATATATATATATATATATATTTGTTTACGTGGAACAAATCAATCAATCAGTATTAAATGCTTTAATATTATTATCCATTAATTAATTTATTAAGGGTAAAACAGTAATTAAAATATCACATTAAATATTCTAGCCAGCCAGATTCTGGCTATTTATCTTGACAAATTTTCTTGTGAGACTCTAATTAGATTAGACGATTTGTGAGACCTGTTATAATATGTCTATTATTTAGATAAAATATGTTTAATGATTGTTAAAGTATGTTAAATTATGCATTAAAGTATTATTTTAATATGTTATAATTTAATTTATTATTGACATACTTTAACTGCAAATAAACATACTTTATCTATACAATAAGCATACTTTAGTGATGGGTCGAACACGCCCGTCTCACAAATTATCCGTCTCACAAGAGAGTACCTCATTTATCTTTACCGTTTATTAGAGCCGGCAAAAATAGCCCGGCCCGATGGGCCGGCCTGTAGCCCGCCATAAGTAGGCTAGGTTGGACCACTAAAATATAGGCCCAAAAAGAACCGGGCCATTTTGGCCAGGCCCATCAAGCCCAATGGGGCAAATGGCCCAGCCCGCTTTTTATGGGCTTTTTTGGCCCGGTCATTTTATTTATATTTTATTTAATATTTAATCATAAATTATTTATGATACTTAATTTATTTGATTTATAAATTATATTTAAATAACTTAAATTTAAATATATAAAAATAGTCATAAAAATAACTTTCTAAAATGGTTATAATCTTCAAATAATATATGAATTTTCTATTTTACTTGGATATTTTAATTACTCTATGATAGAAATAAGATTAAGGAGAAAGAAAATATGTACATATAAAATAATGTGATAAGTTGTGTATGAGATTTAATATTGTATATGATAGAAATAAAGTTAAGGAGAAAGAAAAAAAAAATTACTATATAGAATGAAAAAAAAATTGTGTATGAAATTTAATGTTGTTGAAATTTATTAAAGTTGGATTTAAATTACATTACATTATAATAATGAAATAAGTTGGTTGCTAATAATATAATTTAATCACATATTAATCGTAATTACAAATGTTAAATAGCTCTAATCCATTATTTAACAATACTTAATAATACAATCGATCAATAATAATAAATTCTAATTTATTTGATTTAAAAATAATAATAATTAACTTGAATAGATTATTTATCATTTATATCTAATTATAAATTTGAGGATAATATTCAATATTGACTTATATAATTATTATTACACGTATTAAAATAAATAAATTTTAATATTTTTAATTAAAATTTTAAAAAATAAATTAATATTAATGAGCCGAAATGGCCCGATGGCCCAGTATGGGCTAGGCTGGGCCACGAAAAATGAGGTCCGCCAAAAATCGGGCCCGGCCCGTAAATGTGCATTGGCCCGGTGGGCCGGGCCGGCATTTTTGCGGGCTCTACCGTTTATGTATAGCATATATGTTCTTAACGTAGGGCATACAAATCAATTCTTGGGCATGGGGAATTTAACAACAATTGTTGTAAACAGAAGTGAGCTCCTCCTAACGATTACGGACTTCTACAAATTGGAGTATGAAATCGAAAGCAATTATGAGATGTACGGCAGCGTGAGGACCGCAGTCACTGCTGGTGGGACTAACGTTATCAAATCTGCCCAATTTGCGGTGGCCTATGACAAAATATTGAAGGCTGATTTGGGTGGTTCGAAGATATGCTCTCGGCAGATTCATGTCTGCACCTGCCAACATGTTCTCCTTGTTTTCGACCACCAAGTTTTTTATAACAACAGGGGAAAACACCTCATTCTCGACATGGTGGGCAATCGTCTTAGATACGCTTTTGTTTCCCCAAATACCAATATTGTTGGTTAATCCTCATTCATATTCCTTTTCTTTTCTTTAATAAGATCATCTAGTTTATTTTCTTTAAGAAGATCATCTTGTTAATTAATGTATGTATACTGTTTTTCTTCACGATTAATGTATGTATACTGTTTTTTTTCCCATAATTAATATATGCGTACTGTTTTTCTTAACCATAGGGGCGAGCCTTCTGTTTGTAGTCTCAGTGAGTTGATTCTAGAGCAGCGGTGAAGTCCTTACTCTCCTTTTTTTTTTTAATATATAAACAATGAGTGATTATCTAAATTGGATATACCTCAGAATATGGGGTGAGCAAGGTTTTGAGATTGGGAGAATGGAGAGATTAAAAACGAGAGTTGTGAACAAGACAGAGCTAGTGGTGAGTTTGAGGGGTTGCAGCGAGGAAATAAGATTGGGTGGTGGTGGGACAGCCACGTTCTCTTCTGGGAAACTCTGTAGGAACATGTTTGGGATAACCAAATGCGGGAAACTTGGTACCGACAAGGTCAACTCATGTCTACAGATTGAGGTATGGTGCTGTGAACAAGTGTTGCTTGTTCTAAAGGTGGATGATTTTCAAAGAAACAAGGGGAAAGAGCTTCTGCTGGACGTGTTAGATGATCGCTTAGTATATGCTTTTGTTTACCCATGTCCTCCAAAATTCCCTTGCATGCTTGGATTAGGTAACCAGCTTTTCTCTCTTTTCTTGATATTTATAACCTAAAGATGCAGATTTCTTTTCTAATTTCAATTTACTGTTTAGGGGTGAGGCTTGCAATCTCACTGAACTAATGGTGGGTCAGCGGTAAGTTAATTCTTGATCATGTAATAATTAATTTCTCATAGATATATGAGTGAGATCACTTGGTTGGTTAATTTGATGTGATAGGATATGAAGTGTAAATCCAGTGGTCCCCCTTACAGTAATTCTTTATATATATCTGTGTTAAAGTTGACATATGTCTGCATATGTGTAGGGAGGTGCATGATCAAGAGTGTGAGGGTTTCAAAACAAGAGTGGTGAACAAAACTAAGTTTTTCCTGACGTTGGCGGGCTACGTCAAATGTGAGTCGGGTATGTTTCCGTTACGGGGTAAAGAAAACTAGTGTAATAGAAGATGGGGCACTGACCATTTGTTCAGGAGACTTTTTTAGGAGTAACAAATTGAATCTGCTTTATCGCCAAGTATCCACAGAAATGCATGTGTTGAGGGGTAATGAAGTTATGCTGGTCCTCAACAGCCACCATTTTCACAATACCCAAGGGAAACACCTTATTTTGGACATGATCCATGGAGACCTCACTTTTGCTTTTCTTCCCCCAACTCACCCCTAACTTCCTTCATTTATTACTTTTATTACATTAACGCCTCAACTATTATTATTAATATAACAATAAGTTTCTTCCTTCTAGTTCGTTTTTTTTTTCATTAATTATTATTTATTACAATTTTAATAATTTTAAGATTTAATATTTTTTAACCGTAAAATATATTATTTATTCTTATAATTTAGTGCTAATTTAAGTATTAATATAATTGTATTTTTATTATTGTGGTTTATGATATATTTTGTTTTTAGGGTTTAATATTTATTTTTAATGTTAATTATAAATGTATAATTTTAATTCACACTTCTGGTTTATGATATATTTTGTATTTAGGGTTTATTGTTAATTTTATTAGCATTAATTAATTAATAAAATAATTAAAAAAAGATGGATTTACTGAAATTTAAAATTAATTAAAGTTAGATGGTGACGTGGCATATTATTAGCGATCATTTTTATAAAAAAATAAAGAAATTTAGAAAATTAAAGAAGATTATAAATATAAAGTTAGTTAGACGGTGAGGTGATTTTGTAGGAAACGTAGATTTTAATGAGTGGTTTAGATTTAGGAAAATTTATGAAATTGATCAAAATGAGAGGATCCGGATCCTTCGTGTCTATGTGATTACAGGAGTTTTTGCCATAAGTAATCATGTTCTCCTATTTTTTTGGTATAATTTTTATATCTCTTGTGCATATTATTCACCACCTACTGCAAATGATTACTATTTACTTTATTGAAGTCACTCAAAGCCAATGAGAAGAAGGGAAATTTAAAAACGAATTTTGCCAAGGGAAATTTAAAAACGAATGTTGCCACGTAACAAAACTCCATTGATCTAATAACCTCATAGTACAGTTTAATTTTAAAATCATTACTACTCTTTTCAACCCATATGATTTATTTTAATTAACAAATGATGAAAAGGAACATATGGGCGTGAGAGAGAGAATTTTGCCCCTCATTTCTCAAAATTACCAAGAGAGAATTGCCTTGTGAAGAATACAAATCTTATTTGCTTTATTTTCACATTTATGTATAATTTTATTTTTATTAATATGAAATTAACCCTGTGTTATTTTCTTTATTTCTAGAGGTGTATTGTCGTATTTTCCTTTATTTTCTTTAACAATAACGCTAAAACTTGCGTTTTTTTATACAACTATAAAAATAACTATTTTTAGCAACAAAATTCACCAACGGAATAGCAATAAAAATGACATTTTTCTTTTAGTAATGGAATGTCAACGGATTTATGGCAAATACTAATGTGTAACAATTTTTAAGGTGCACCAAATAACCCAAATCCAATTAACCATCATATATAAATGATTTTGACCCATATTTCATTCATTCCCTTACTCTGCTCCCTCTCCTACCTTATTCCCCTCTCTTAAATTCTTTCTCTCTCTCTCTCTCCTTATTTTCCTTTCTTTCTCTCTCCCTTTATTTTCCTCCTTCCCTCACGCTCTCTTTTAATATTAAAATATTTTTGAAATTAATATAATTTTTTTTTCAATTCAAATTGATATTAATTAACTTTTAGACGGGTGATATTAATGTATATGATTATATTTATAATTGTATTACTTTTTTCAAAGTAGTGTATAAAACTAAAAATAATATAAAAATAAAAAACATAATACACTTATTAAGAAAAATTTATACACTATTGAATTACAAAAAATACAATATCTGATAAAAAAATTTGTAGCAATAGAAAGATAGCAAATCTGAAGCATAGTAAACAAATTCAATATGAGTACTTTTTTAACAATAATTTCATAGCAAACGTTTTTCCTTCGATTATTCATTATCTCATTCCACCATTTTAACACATGTACATTAATTAATAATAAATAATACAGTATTATTAAAAAAGTAATACAGTTTAACATTACATGAAAATAAACGTGGATTTGTTATATTGATCATCCAATTAATCCACAACGTCAAATTTGAGATTCATTTCATCGGACTTCGAATTTTCATGTCATCTTCATTAAATCTGGATCTGCTCTATCTCCAATTTCACCTTTGCAGATGCAGCTTAAACAACCACTTAAACATTCAATTTGAAACAAGAAATTAAATAATCTGTGTAGCTTGTGATGAGGAAAAGGTGGGTTCTAGAAATCATTAATAGATTCCCTAAAAGCCCTAACTCCAATTGTTTCAAAACGGATTCGGCAACAGAACCCTCGCCATCAAACGACATTGTATACTTTGAATTCTCCAATATGTCCACAATTGTGGCTTGCACCCAACCCTTTCTCTCTCTACAAAATCTCTACACCATTTCCCCAACCTTTAGGTACCTGTGAAGTTTCGGCGGCTGCGCCGGCCTGACGTCGTCGGCACTGAAGTATGCCCTCTCGAGTGGCGAGGTTAGGTGATTCAGATCTTGCCGATGGTAGCTAGCAGCGCAGTGGAGAGTTGTAGCGGCGCGTTGGAGAAGAGAGGGAGCAGTCGGCTCTTTGGAGGGAGAGGGAGCAGTGCGGCACGTTTGGGATGAGAAGAAGTATTCTCAAATGGGCGGGTCAATATTTCTTTATATAATGGATCCATTTTCTTAAATGGGTGGGTTATGGTTTACGTTAAAAACTATTGTAAATTAGATGTACTCCGAATTTATTCTCTATTTTACCAACGGCAGTTGGTAATTACCAACAGAATTATTATATAAGTTACCAACGAAATTATGAGCAATGGATTACAACAGAATAATTTACCAATGGAATTGAATTTTCGTTGTTAAAAATTTATTAACCACAACTTTACCAACGAAAATTTATGAATGGATGTCGTTGATAATCTGTTGGTAAACCAATTTACCAATGGAATTAAGGCTTTTACCAATATAATATTCTATTGGTAAAAAATAGTTTTTTGTAGTGTACCGTTCCCCCAAATTCCACATTTTTAAAGGTGTACCATTTAGTATTAAGGCAAGGACTTGAATGAGACAGTCTCATGGTTCTCTGTATGTGGACGAAACATCTATTAGCCCAACTAAATAATTTTAATGGGTCTTGTTAGATTGTTATAAAATTAGACATTAGCTATAAAGTGAAATTAATTAGGCCTAAATAAATTTAAAGGGCCTTGTTTGGTTGATATCATATTATAAAATTTAAAAATTAATTATTAAATTAAATTAATTAGGTTTACATGTATAAACATTTTTTATATTTTTCTTATTTAATTTATATTTTTTATTATTTAAAAATATAATATTTAAAATTTATTATTCATTTAATTTAAAATTTAAATTTAAATTATAAATTTATAAAATTTGTTAATTTTTTTGAAAGTAGTAACATTTTTTTAAATATGAAATACTAATTAAAAAAAAGTGATAACTTTTAATTTGAATTATATTATGAATAATTTATAATGTTAAAGATTTATGTGAGACTGTCTTACGGATGACTTCCGTAAGAAGGATAAAAATTTATAATCTTTATAAGAAAAAGTAATACTCCAATTGATGAAAAGTGATAGCAATATTGTAAATTATTTCATGAACAACTTATAGTATATAAATGAAAAGTGATAAATTTTTAAAGAAAAATGTGATAACATCTTTAATAAAAAGCGATAACTAATTATGAAAGTGAATTTCACAAAACGTGATTATACTTTTAATAAAAGTACTATCAAATCAATGAAAAGTGATAACTGAACAATTAAATTATTTCATGAATAATTAGGACGGATAAAAAATAATAACATTTTTAAGTAAAAGTAATAAACAGTCTAATTGAACTATTTTATGAATAATTAGCAGGATGAATAAAAAGTGATAATATTTTTAATAAATTGTGATATGTGATCAATGAAAATTGATAATCCTCTAATTGCACTATTTTATGAACTCGTTGTTAATTGACAATAGAGACACCGATAAGAACCCTCCTCGCCGCCCTTCGACGAATCCCCTCCAGCAGATTCTCCGATAAGAGCACCCAACAGCTATCCACACATGACACATCCCCAAAGCAGCAGAGAATCTCACCAATATTAACAAAATATTAAAAAAAACCCAACGAATAAAATGAAATATCAACCAAACTACCAAAGGGTGGATCCACCGATTCGCCTCATGGCTTGGGCGGAGTGCGACCGCCTCTAGGGCCGGATAGAGAGAGGTTGACTGAGAGAATACAAAGTGAGAAAATGAACTGAATCGAGGACAACGTTGAATAGCACGAGAAAATAGAGAGAGATTGAAGAGAATATAGAGCCACAAAATTGAAAAGAAGTTAAGCTCTCATCAATAGGATTGAGAAATACCAATATAGAAATTATCGATTGACGAGAAAATAAAATCTAAAAATAAGATGGATAGTTTGCTATTATTTTTTTTACTTCATCTATTCAATTAAAATGTCCCATTTTACTATATTAGGCGTTCCATTCAAAAGTCTTCATTTTTCACTTTTAGTAAAAAGACACCATATATGACCATCACTCCCTACTAATATAATTACTCACTACATATAAAATAATATTACTCCTTAATTTACGCGCAAAAAACAAACTAGCTACGTTTGAGTGGGATGAAGGGAGTATAATATAATAATAATAATAATAATCATTATTATTATTATAATAAGTATTATTATATAGATGTAATAGTATGGATTTGCCAAACAAAATTACCTTGTTGTTTGTAGTAGAAAAAAGAGAAGTAAAAAGATCGAAATTACGAATGTGCACTCGTGCGAGTATAGTGAGTAAAACCAGGGTTGCTGACGTGGCACTACGTACAACCTCCTATTGCTGTCGCACGTTCCACCCTCGGTGGCCGCCGCCTTATTCACCACCCCAGCCCAGCTCCTCCCAAAACGCAACATTCAAATATCGCTAACTCCTTCCTCCAGTTATTCTATTTCCCATCGTTTGCAATAACCATAAATATTCGACCATCATCAAGATGGAAAAATTGGGGAAGATCTGAAGATACGAGGATATTCTAGATAAGATGAATTCTACGCCAGTGAATTGGGAAGCCTTGGATGCCCTAGTCCTCGATTTCGCTAAGGCGGAGCGATTGATCGATGAATCCTCGCCGCTCCCGTCTTCTTCTCAGTCCTCCTCCTCCTACAGGTGGCGCCTCTTAATTTTCCAGGTCAGGCGTTTCATGGAGTCCGGCGACATTGACTCCGCCATCGACCTTCTCCTCAACTACGCCCCCGCCGTGCTCGACGATCACCGCCTCCTCTTTCGTTTGCAGAAACAGGTATGTGATTTCCACGCAGCGAAGCTCTTTCTATTGCAATTTGTTTTTGCTTTCGTTTATGTTGTTGGTTTATGTGTTTTTTAACTTTATCTCGCAGAAATTCATTGAACTATTAAGGAAAGGAACCTACGAGGACCGAGATTCTGCAATCAAGTGTGTGCGGACATCTCTTGCACCGTGTGCGCTAGGTGCCTACCCGGTAATTTCGATTATTCTCTTTCTTTCTTGCACTTAGCTACGCTTGATTAGTTGATAATTTACTTTATAACTCTCCTATGGAATGCCAGAATTCGTTTCATGGTGAATCACATAGGATTTATGCAAGTACAGTGATTATAGTGAATATTAATGAATTCGGTGCTGATTTTGCTTTACAGCCTTTATGTGATTTGCACTTCCTGTTTCATTAGCTATAAGATTTTAATCAAACCATTTTGATTGCACTTTGCCACTTACTGATTTTAGTATCTCATTTAAGGAAGCGTACGAGGAATTTAAACACGTTCTTCTTGCCTTTATTTATGACAAAGATGATCAGATGTCTCCTGTGGTAAATGAGGTAAATCGAACTGCACTTTCATTTTGAAAACATATTGTCGTCTTGTATGCTTGAAAACTGGTTTATTAGTTGATGTTTTGACTTAATAGTTTAGCAGAATTCAAATTTTCCTTGTACATAATTTTAATACAATTAAATATTTTTTTCTCTTCATCTCATTCATTTCTTATTTTAAGGCATAAATTGACCTTAATTCGCTTTCTGTAGTAAATATTCTAACACTTTTTAATTGTATCATTTCATTTATGTGCTTCTGATGATTACATATTCAAATTAATGTATTTGAATGCATTAATGAGGACAATTTATTCAAATGAAACATGACTAAGAGGGAAAAAAACATAGAAAGTCTCTTTATAAAATGGGATTCTTCATGGTGGCTGCATTGGCCCAAATTTTTTTTTTCTCTGGTTACTGCTTAAAAAAGGATAACAGGATTAACACTTACTGTTTGCAGTCATATTAGTTATGTAGTTTAGGAAAGATACCTATTCCGTGATTAAGTATGCACATGTTAGCATTCATCACTGTCTGCTTTGAGCCTTTGAAGTAAATACTTTTCTAGCCAATTTGCTTTCTTGACATTTGAATTATTTAATTATCTAAGATAGCAATGGCTTTACGTGACATAGCAAAATACAGGGAAGAAAACTCTTTATTATTCAATATAGTTCCCCTTGAGTGTCTTGAAATCTTAAAAATGTCTTGCTTACGAGTGGCTATTTCTGCCTTCAGTGGAGCAAATGGGGAGCAGGCTATATGTGTTTCTAGAATAAAGAAATAGTTGCTGGCAAAAATCACTTGCTATTTAAAAATGAATGTGCTACTTCGCTTTTTGGCTTGTATACCTTCTATCTTAATTCTTCTTTGATTGGGATAATCTCACATGTTATTTGTACGTTAGTACTAAAGGGTATTCTAATTTTATTAGGCAATAAACAATTTGGAGTGTCAGACTTTTTGTTTTTATCTAAAATGGGAAAAGGTTAAATAAACCCTTCTACTTCTCTTAAGGATCAAGTGATCAACTGAGCCCCTGATCTTCTTTTTAGTACATCCAACCCCTTTTCATTTCTTGAATGGATCAAATTCACCCTTATTCTTTTATAAATTAAATAAAATAACATTTCATTAGTTAAAACTGGTAATTTTTCTGTTAACAAGTGGGGACCATTGTTTAAAATGCCATTTATTAGAAAATTAACGAATAGATAAATGTTAGGAAAAAGGAAAAATAAAATAAATAAAAAATGAAACAGTTAAGTGAAAGAGAAGATCAAAAGGTTGTTTGAGTATTCAATTATCTTATCTTCTGGGCATTGGAAATACTAATACTCTTCCAATCTGATAAGAAATGAACGCGACTTGATTTTCTGAAAGTTTATCCACATTTCAATCACCCATCACCCACAGATGGCGACACAAGAAAATTCCCCAATAAGAACACTAATAATTCGCTAAGTCCAGCGATCCTCAGCTCCGGCCGGTTATAATTCTATCCGCAATCTCGCGCCAATCAGTGCACGGCGCCTGTACTTCAAATCCATAATCATTCTGCAATCTCTCCATTTGGTTTGTATGTAGATGTCAGCGAAAGTATGGTTCTGATCCAAGAGGAATAGATCTAACTCGCGTGGATGTCGCGTTAAGTTGATGAGTTGGTAGATGTCTAAATTAGAGGCATTGGCAGTAGATGCATAGCTGGATGGTAGCAACTGGTGGTGCTGGTAACGGCAGGAGCAAGCTTGATGTCGAAGCTGACAATGAGGCAGTGATGATCATCAACGTGGTCGCACTCCACTTCATCTATCACTGATTGACGGAATCCGGTGATGTAGTGACAGTGGTGACTATTTTTGTTGGCGATGAATACGTCAAAGTACATATTTAAAGAAAATTAACATTTAAACATTCAAAACATGTGGTATTTCGCCCTAAACCCTGAACAATTAACAAGAATGTATTCTGGTATTTTTTAGTTCTCGACTTCTTCATGGAAGTTTGGAGGTGGGGTTTAATCAAAATTTTGAAGAGAAATGATAAGAATAGGAAGTTATGTTGATTTCATGAGCAGAGAATGTCTTAGTTAGGCCCTCCGGCCATTTAATTGTGAAAAAAAAATGATTTTGTCGAAGAATATGATAACGAGGCTGTTAAATTGCAAAAGACAAAGGGTGATCAATCAGGGATGGCCATTTTAAAACAATAGAACCTGTTATTATTTTTAGCTTGTCATAGTCCTCTTGTATGATTTATGAAGATGAAGGGTGAATTTGATCTATTAAAGAAATGAAGAAGGCTTAGATGTACTAAAAAATAGACGAGGGGCTCAGTTGATCCTTTGATGTGAGTATAGAGGTCTATTTGACCCTTTTTCCTATCTAAAATAGTATCAGAGAAAAATTTTCCATTAAGTATTTAACTAATAAGATATTTGTTACGACTTGAATGTTTCAGCATTGTTTCGTAATTAGAATGTTTTTAGTTAAAAGGAGATACTGGTGTTTTAATTTGAGATAGAAAGTCAAGTTTATTTTCCCATGCAGCTAAGAATTGATTAATATGTGTTTTATAGAAGGGATTTTTGGTGTCTTAGTAGGAACTGATGACCTGCTCACCCATGACTGCTGGGAGAAGAAAGATAGAGTTGTAGGTAGGCATTTATGCTATTCAGAGATGAAAGTTAGAATGATAGACATACTTGATAGTGAGCAATGGAGGTGACATTAGCAGGTTTTGTAACTGAAGCAAATCAAAATATCTATAGCTAGTAAGGTTTGGTATCAGCCAGTAAGCGCTGAGCGGAAACCTTTTTGGTCCATCTCATCCTTGCTTGTAAGTCTTAACAAGCAACACAAACATTAAACAAACCCAAGGGGCAAACGACTTAGCTAACTCTTGCAATTTATGAAACACAAACCACACATGAAACGTAGCAGAAATCTAAAACTAGTCAAATACATCTGAAATTTTGTTTAAGCTAGAACCATCAGAATCTTATATTTTTTTCATTCTAGTTGTTGGTTCTTGATAATACTACCCCAATATCTACATGTGGCAAAATCTGGATTCACAAGTAACATCATCTTAAGTGAAATTGCACAAACATAAAGAAACTTATGATATGAACGGATTTTACTTTGAAGTATAATATTGAAAACTACTTAGTCGCCTTTCTGAAAAACTCAAGCTACTTTAATTGTTCTTCTTAATATATCTTGTATGCATATAAAAGTTTTAACCACCTTCCAACATTTAATACATAAGATTCCCCATATCCATTGTGATATTTTCGCTCAATGAAGTTTTTAGATCATCCTTTGTACTTCCACTTACTTCATTTTCCATTTTTTATTTCTTTAACCTAGCTTTCAAGTATGAGGTAGGCTTTTTACCAAATGTTAGGTCACATCATACTGAAACAGGTATTTAGCCGATTTCTGTTCTGCGGGATATGCAGATGTACTTGAGAACTTCTTCTTTGTGCATAGTTGGAAATGGTTACTGGTGTTGGGTGATGCTGTTTGGAACCCTGAAAGAAATAATGTTTGGAGTATAGACTGTAAACCTTATCAGTCTCAATCAATTGAAGATCATTTATATCGAATCTGCCTTTGGAAAAATGCACAATATGAAAATCTGTAATTCTGTATGCAATATCCTTATTTTTTGTAAATTGTAAAGTGCTTTCTGTTTCTGTTTCAGTGGTCTGAGAAGAGAAGATTTGAGATTGCAGGGCTGATTTCTTCTGTTCTGCGAGCACAGTTAAATGCATATGATCCTATATTTTCAATGACATTGAAATATTTAATACGGTATTTTCATCTCCTTTTCCAAATTAATGTATGGCATTGATTGAGTGCATATGTTCTAAATGTATTTGAATTCAAGGTTTACTCTTTGGTAAGCACTAATATATTACGCAAACACTTTCTTTGTAGTTTGAATTCATTTATATTACCTCAAACATTTTGCATGTCGTGTGCAGCATACACAAAAAATTCTGCTTTCATCAACAAGTTCCATCACCTATAGCTGATCTTACTGAGAGGTTGCTGCTTGAGGAACGTGATCCCCCTGCAACACCTCAGGAAAGTTTGTTTGAGGCACCTCCATTTGATGAGGTGAGGTATTTGGCTAGCCAATTTAACTATCCTCCTATCCAAATCATCTTCTCATCTTCCTCCCCAGTAGTTTTTTTTTAACTAGTTATTCTTATTTCATTCTCTCTCTCTCTCTCTCCACTTTTCATTACTTATGTCCATATGTCTCTCTCTTTTCTTTCCACAATTATTCTATTTGATAGTCATTCCCAAAATATTATACTCCCTCCGTCTCACTTCAGATGGCACACTTTCCATTTTGGGCTGTCCCACAAAAGTTTGCACATTCCAAAAAAAGCAAAAAGTAAAAAACAACCACCTTTCCCATACACTTTAATTACAAAAAAACCATCTCTACCTACCATACTTTATCATTTATATATTACATAAAAATACTATTATACCCCTAAAAGTTATCACTTTCTTAATCTCCGTGCCGAAAAGAGGGGTGCAAGCTTTTTAGAGACGGAGGGAGTATTTTTCTAAGTATGTTAAAGGTTTTATTTGGCGAATATTCTATTTGTCATCAATTTGAATTGGGTCCGATTTGGATATTAGGGTTCCACAAGTGTTATAACATATTTGGTTGATGTGCATGGGCACAATCTAGTGTGTCTATGTCAGGAAAATAGGCTTTAATAGATTCTTTAACTATCATTTTCTATGTTTTGGTGTTATATATGAATTTGGAATTTATAGGTTATATATATATATATATATATATATATATATATATATATATATATATATATATATATATATATATTATGTGTGTATTTTTTTCCCTTCTATTTAATATTTCTTAACTTAGTATTTGATTTATTAGAATATTTAGTTCCCCTCCAAAATTAATTTGGAATTTATAGGTTATTATAAATAAATATAAATATATATATATTATGTGTGTGTGTATTTTTTTCCCTTCTATTTAATATTTCTTAACTTAGTATTTGATTTATTAGAATATTTAGTTCCCCTCCAAAATTAAAGTTGCTATTTCTGTCATCAGCTTTGGCCTCTTCACGTGGCCATATTTTAAGTTCATATTTGGTTACTGAAAATTATTGGTGCTTCTTATTTCTTTATTATTTATGTTTCATTTGTCCACCAGGTGGACATTCAAGCCCTTGCTCATGCCGTTGAGCTTACCAGACAGGGTGCTATTGAGAGCTTGAGATTTGCGAAGGGCGATCTAATCCAGGCATTTCAGGTTGATGTATTCCAACTTCATTTTCCTAGCTATTAGTGTCTTAAAAAAAATAGATTAATTGCATCCTTCCTGATAAATACACCACTTTAGTTAAATGAGAGTCAATGTATTTTGTTTAAATTACAGTAATCTATGTGATAATTCATCTACTTGAAAAAGTGAACTTGACAAAGATTCTTGACCATGAATTGACTTCCACTGACGGTGAATTCAGTTCAGATTTGCGTGTGTCAGTGACTTGGTGTAAATGTTATAAGGGAAATAATTGGAAGTCCCTGTAAGTTTATGTTTTACAGTTTAAGAATCTCTCGCAATGAAATTCATTGTCATTAATCTTTTTCTCGCTTATCTACATGAATTTAACATGGAGGTTTTCTTATTCTCCATCCATTAGCAAATGCCTTCTTCAGTTGACCTCATAGATTTTTTGGAATTCCTCTTTGTTTAGGTTGCTTTTACATATTGATGGCATAATCCTCTTTAGTCTTCCAACTACTCTAATTTATCTGCTGAAGCCACCTACTGTACTGTGTTTGATGCTCTGGACTATTAAGGTCCGGTGTAATAATGCATGTGCTTCTGTTAGCTGGTCTAAATGAGTAAATGAATACATACTCTTTACGGCATTGAACTGTTGAACACTGACTGAAACCTGGAAATGCGCCATTCATCTAATCTTAGTAAAAGTTGATTGATTTGGTTTGTTTCCTTAGTAAGCGCTTGTGATTCTTAGGGCATCACTGTTAAATATAACTTAGGATCAACCGATCAAGTTGAAGAGGCAAGATACATAAAATAAGTGAGAGTTTGTGGAAATTAATTATTGCCATGACAATGAGTTTTTGAATAAGTTAGCAGAAGAGAAATGAGCTCTAGAGTAGAGCACTTCATCTTCTTTTCTCTTCTCTTGGGTATGTTGCCAAGGTGGAAACTGCTGCTACATCACACTTCTATACCTGATTTGTGGATCTCATTTTCTTTTCCTGAAAGAAAAGAAAATTTTGAAATTGTTAGCAAAACTTTAACGAGCTCTAGAGTGGAAAGGTTCATATTTTCTCTTCTCTTAGGTATGTTATCAAGCTGGAGACTGCTGCTACATCTCGCTTCTAGACCTGTTTATTTTTAACTCATTGACTTCTTTCCCTGGAAGAAAAGAAAATTCGAAAAAGCAGCAAAATCTTTAATTACTTTTTTTTTCAAGTAAGGCAAAACTTATGTCAATCAAATTTTCTTTATCCTCCAAGTATCCTGTAGTGAGTGTGAGAGGTCTATAAATATGTTGGAGCATGGTGTCAAAGATTATGTTTATCATGATCGATCAACACTTTGATGAATGTCAAATATTTTTTGGCGGTAATTTTGGTGTTCATTTGTTTGTGATCGTCATAATTCTTGTTTTTCTATTTCATTTATTTTTTATTTTTGATACCTTGATTAGGTTAGCTTTTTTTTTTTTCGGTGGGTGGGGTACTGAAATGGTCAATTCCATTGCTTTGAATCAAAAAGATTATTTGCATAAAACTGATTAAAGCGTTAAGGGGGTTTTGGTGAATTGATGAGGAATGGATAGGGTATAGGAGTATAAATGGAACGACGCAACAGGCATTATTCCCCCCCCCCCCCCCCCCCCCCCCACCCCATTTGAGAGGGGAATGCTTTATTCCCAGAAAAATAGGAATATAACTTATACCACTATAAAAACAAACATTTACTCGGTCTCTTTGTGGAAAATATTTTAGCAAGTGGGGCTAACACTTCTCTTTTATTCGTCTTAACAGAATGAATTATGCCGGATGAGATTAGATATCTCAGTGCTTGATGAACTTGTTCACGAGTATTGCGTTTATAGGGGTATTGTGGACTCTGCTCCAATAAATTCTGGTGAAAATTCACTTGGTCATTCATCTATAATTTTTTTCCTCTGCTTTTAATTCTTGATCATTAATGAAATGAATCTGGCAATGACAGGGGTTGAATCTGGAACGGTTAATGTTGGTAAATGGGACCCAGGCAGTAGCTTATCAGAGAATTGTTCGATTGGTGCTGATAGTGACATGTCCATAAGCAGCAGTCTTCACTTAGAAGGTTCTGGTAAAATAGATCTCATGAACTCACAAAGTTCTGATATAGAAGTTCGATATCCCAGTGATGCAACCAGTCTAAGTGAAGATTGTAGTACCAGCAGAATGCATCAACCTCAAGACAAAAAGGCTGTGCAAAGAAACAGAAAATCGGCAAGTGGAGAGAGGGGCAAGCGCAAAAGATGGAGTGGCAGAAGCGAAAATTTAGATATTACTTCTGAAGTTCTCTCTGGTAGTTGTGAGCGTGAGCTCAGTGATAATGCCTTGACTGGTTGCACAAGCATGGTATGAGTATTACTGGATTAAGGTGCTGGTTACATTTTTTTAATATTGAACTTCTCATATTTGTTAGTTGTGCAGGATCTTAAAAAGTCATCTGTGATATACAATGCAAGCAATGGGGTGGACAAATATGAGCTAGTCTTGGCCATGAAGGAGTTGGCAAGCGAGGGAATGACCTCAGAGGTTGTAGAAGAGATTAATGCCCTGGATCCAGATTTTTTCAATCAAAACCCAACACTGCTTTTCCAGCTGAAGCAGGTTCATGTCTGCAATTTTTCTGTTTAATGATTACACGTGTCTAAATAAAAAAAGATGTATAAGCAATTTCTACCATTGCACTGCATGCAGGTTGAATTTTATAAGCTTCTTCATGTGGGTGATCATTCTAATGCACTGAAGGTCGCTTCATGTCATTTGGGTCCTTTGGCTGCAAAATATCCAGCTTTGCTTAAGCCCTTGAAAGAGACAACATTGGCTCTGCTCCGATCAACTGAAGAACATAGTGGAAAACACTTTCCCTTGGATGCTCTTGCAACTTCACTCCAGGTATTGTGTGCTCTGCAAACCATGGCCCTTCATATTTATTTCAGATTACCTATATTACTTGAGCTTATCCTTTTTTTTTCCCTTTTGATTCAATTTGTTTCTCAGTTAATATTAATTCAATAAGCAAGCTGATAGTTGTTCTTCCTAGTATGTCTTCTGTGGCGATGCAGTTTCCTGCAAATAATATTTTTCTTTATCATAGATGGTGCAATATTCTGTACGGTTGTAATGAGTACAGTACAGAGGACTAGACAGGTGTTTGTTGAGGGGACTCTGAAAGTTTCTTGGGTTTCTTAGCAGCTGCTTATTAAATGTCTCAAACAAAGCATGTTTTAGTGAAAGGAAAGCTGAAGCTTGATGTTGAATCTCTTTAAATTTTTCTTTGTGATTCTTTGTTTTTTTTGCAAACCATGTGGTTATCTTATCCGTCTTCATCACCACTTATATTGACTGACTCCTAAACATTAATATGATATTTTAAGCTAATCGCCTACGTAGGAAATTGTATGATGAAGAGTTGGTGCTTTTCTCCCATCTGCAGAGACTTCTATGTTTGGTCCGTTGTACTATGTCCTTTGAACACTCGCATAAGAAAGGGGAAAAAAAAAAACCACTTTTCAGCTTATGTAAACAACTGCCCTTAGTAGTGTGGGGTATTTCTGGACAATTTCGTTGGAAATTATAATTTTGTACTGATTTGAAATTTTGAGTTGTTACCTTTTCTTTTTTCCTATATGCTTTTGCTTGGACCAAACACAACACTGTTTACCACCATTCTGTGGGGTTACTGGTCGTTAATGATTTATATCTGCCGAAGAGCAGTTATTTAAGTGAAGCACTTATTTTATAGATATGCAAGAAATGCCGACTTTATGTGCTTGATCTACGTTACCTGTTTTGGGCTTTTTTTTTTTACTAAATCTTTTTGTAAAGCTCACATACTGTGCAAACCCATTGGCCTTCATCCTTTAATAACAAAAATTGTTGTAAGAACCCTCTTAACTAATAATGCAAGCATAGTATTGGGTCTTTTCTGTATGAGGCGTGCACTACAGCACACAAGAATTTAGCATACCTATCCCTACTGTTAGTAAAGGATTGAGATTGCTTAATGAAGAAAGGTGAGGCTGAGGCTGAGGCTGATTCATATGTAGGGACAGTAATGAAGAGATCTATTAGTGGCTAACTCAGAGGGTGATGGTCATGACATGCGTAAGTGCTAGAAGATGATGTTTTATTTTTTATTTGAACTATGAATCATTAAATGAAAGTTGTCATGGACATATACTTGAATCTTGCTATATGTTATGCCTCTTTGTCTCGTGTTTCATATTACATGGATTAGTTTAATGTTGATAATGGTGCTTAGGAGATGGTTATGTTACTTTGTCTTGTGTGTGTAGTGATTTTCATTATATGGATTGATTTATTTTCTTTCTGGTGCTTAGCATGTTTCAAAATTGTGTCGTGTTTTGATTGTATTAGTAGTATACATATTGTTTTCAACACTTTACATCAGTCTAGTTCACACTTCCTGCTCATTAGAGTGAAAAGGTTGTGCACTTTACATTTGTCGCATTGTCTTATTGTTGCAATGCTACAATACACAAGAAAAATCTTGGAACTCTTAGGATATGTTTCTTTTTGTAATTGGTGAGATGTTAAAACATTGAAACTTAGCCACTGGAGAAATCTCATGCAGTGGTGTGACCTTGTCAGAAGCACTTTTCTTTTGACTTTTTCTCATTGGTGATGCTGACGTACAATTATTTTTTCGTAAAGATTGCTGTTGGTAGGAGGTTAGGTATCGAAGAACCCCAGCTTATGAAGATCATAAGGGCTACTCTTTACACTCACAGTGAATGGTATAAGCTTCAGATGTGTAAAGACCAGTTTGAAGGTCTCTTGTGGATAAATTCCCTGAGAGAACTTGGTAAAAGTCCTTTCCTGGGAGATGCTGCTTCAAAGTCAACTATCGATTCGTGCACTCAAGGTTCCTCACCAGTTACGATATCCTCGTGCAATATGAGGACGCATGAAGATGGTAACAGTCCCAATCAAATCTCATCAAGCGATCTTGGATGTGATGAAAATGCGATACTGAAAGTGATGGTGAGTTTACAGTTGTGTATAATTCAAGATTTGACTAATACAGAATATATCTGAGTTTTAATAAAAAAAATTAAATCCTGAGACAATCTCATCATAACTTGTAATGTAATTTTAGCATGATCATGAATTGATTTGAAACACAAAAATGAGCCGAAGGGCCACCCAGTTTAACACTGCTGATACCTGTCGTTTTCTCAGGAATTTCTTGCTTTGCCTAGGGGAGATGCAATTCATCTTCTTTCTCAGTACAATGGAAACGCAGAAACAGTGATTCAGCAGATATTTACTTAGTCCAGCTTTGAATATAGTCCATATTTATTCGATTGGAATACTATACATTGTATACATATCCTGTTACTATAATTTTGTGTACTTATTTTATGCTACTAGAGACTAGAGAGGTGAATATACATTCTGTTTGGATGTTTCCATGTGAATAGGGAAAGATTATACTGTGGGTGGTTATTCTTTTCCGGTTGTTGAAGAATAATAAATACACGTTTATTCTTTCTGTGATGCCTAATTTAATTCAGTTACATGCCACTTGTTTTTTTTTTTTTATCTGTAAGTATATATTTATTAAAGGGGTTGGAAACCGCCAGCATTGTGTCATAATGAAATCCGGCTGAGAATCCCAATGTGATTTCATGGAATACAATTGTCTTTTTTGCATCGAAAGAAAGGTCAATAGTTCTAGTAAATTGGTATGAGAGATCATGCCATGATTCAAGGTCAATAGTCCTAGCAAATGAGTATGAGAGACCATGATTCCAGGAACCATTATCATCAAGAAGAACAACTCCAATACCTGTGCGATTGAAGGGACGAGATGTTGCTCATTCAGAAAAGGTTTTTTCGACCAACCATTAACGGTTAGATTGGTATGACTGAATGAAATAACAAGGGAATGAAATGAACTTATGAATGGAATAGTAATGAGAATGGAATGATTAAAAATTATTTTTATCATTATCGCTCAAGAATAACTCAAGTAATAGAATTTGTATTTCTTAATCAATTTCAATCTCATTAATAGTATTTTTATAATATTACATTTAAAATTTAATTTATATAAAATATTAAATTAATTAAAAATTTAATAAAGATTTTATATATTTTAATAATTATATATTAAATTAAAAATAAAATAAAATATTAATATTTTTAAAATATAAATAAAATTTAAAATACAAATAAAAAAATTTATATATGTTAAAAAATATTAAATTATGTATAAAAAATTATATTTATATTTATATTTATATTACATGTATACATTCAATTTAATTAATAATATTAATTTTTTATATATAATTTACTAATTTTTATTTTGAATAAATATTAAAATAATTATATACATTTATATTTAAAATTTTAAGAATTGAATTTAATTATATTTTTTTACCAATTTGAGTATATAAAAATATTTAATTTTTTATTTTGATTTTAAGTGTTTTAATATTTTTTTTATTAAATAATTTAATACAAATTATTTTAATAAATATTACATGTTAAGTAGAAAAATAGTAATATATTTATAATTATATAAATAAATATTGTATAAATTAAAAAAAAAAGATTTATAATTATATATATGTGTGTGTGAGAGAGAGAGAGAGGGGAGTGGGGGCGGGGGGAACTAGGGAATGTAATGGGCAATACCAAGGGGGTGGGAGGAATGCCCATTCCTACAAACAAGGGAATGCACATTCCTTTGGAATCGGGATTCCTATGGTTAAAAACATATCAATCGCATGAATGAAAATAAAATTAGGAATAACGATTTCATTCTCACCCCATTCCATTATACCAATCATGCCGTAAGAGAATTTGAAGTCAGGAAAGAGATGAATAGCAGCACAATAGTATCATTAGGATCTGATAGAATATTCTAAAAAATGTGTTTGGTCCTCAAGGACTGACAATAACAAAAAATTCAATGAGGAAGAACAAACTTCTTAAAACAATAGTTCAATTAAAGTTATTGGAAACAATAAAAAAAAAAAAAAAGAGATCAGAAATACCATATTGTTGCAAATAGAGGTGGCAAATCTGCAATGGAAAAAGATGTAGACAACAGAGCTATTCTGAAAGCAACAAAAGCTTTGCCACATTTTTCAGCTTCTAAAAGAGGGATAGAGTAAATGGAGGACCTCCAACAAAGAATAGCAATTTGAATCTAAATATAATTAAAAAAAAAAATCTAAATTCCCTATGTTTTGAACATTACATTTTGTAACTTCCCCTAATCCAACATTAGTCTTTTATCTTTTGTTATTTTGCTGCTCAAGGATGTTGGAATACCTGATGCAATTTGTTGTTTCGATTTGTGACACCAAACTTGGTCACTTCTTCTATGATTTTGCCATGAGCTAGTCGACTACTTGTAGATCCTTCCAATAAAAGTTTAACAAAGACTTTTAATTCACTTCTTGTTAAAATTTCCTCATTTTGATTTGTTTCCTAGGATGTTTGTATTGGACCAAGATTTGGTTATTAAAATAACACCTAGATTTTAAAATCATCCCCTACATACACCTACAAATCATATTAATTCCTTACTCTCACATTTACCTTATATTATCTATTCCCATTCAATACTCTTTTTCTCTTTATTTCTCCTCTCATATATTCCCTTGCCAAAATTAATATTCTTCTGCACATATCACCGTCTAAAACTCATCTTGCCAAACACAAGACAAACATAAATTTTCATTGTTCATAATTTTCAAACTCTACATGAAATACGTATATACATTCCCTAATTGTTAATGGACAATGTAAATGTATATATTGTTTGTTTTGGTGGGAATGCGAATTTATATTTGGAGAGAACATATATATAATGGTGGGAATCTCCAACATTTTAAGTGTTGCTCTTGTGATGATTTTAGTTGTATTAATTAGATAATTCATCCGTTTTACCCTTATATTTTTAATCAATTTTATTAACTATTAGGGTAGAGTTGTATTTTTAAGTAAAGTATTAAAATAAATTATAAAGTTATGTTATATTAGATAACAGTGATATTTTTTGAAATATAATATATTGAAAGGTTACATGTTTTAAAATTTTTATTATTTTTAAAAGGTAAAGAATATAATGGAATAGATAAACTAAGGCATAGTGAAAAATTGGGATGAAGTGTTATCGATTTTTGTGCAATGGAGGAAATTTTATATTTGTTGGGCAATTTTGTATTGCCGGGATGTGATAAATTTGATGAAATGAACATTGCAATTTGTATTTTAATATAAGCTGATATATTTATTTAATTTTTAAAAAAATATATAGTCAGTAATTATGTTAAATTATTCTTTGCACTCAGGTGCACCGTGCACTCACTTTTAGAAATTTATACACGTATGAATAAAATCATACTGTATACTAATAAATAAATATGTATACATTTTGTTACCGATTTTTTTTGTTAGCTTTTTTAATAAAATTTTGAATGTAAAAAACTATACAATTATTAATAAACATATACTATAACATTATTGAATAAAATTTTATATATGGATGCACGTCTTCACACGGATACATATGATTTCAACTCTTTAATTATTGTGTTTAGTACAAGTTAATTAAATTTTTAATGTTACTTCATAAAAAACTAATAATATGATATTTCTTGCGACGTCATATATCATATTATCTACCATATAAATTAATAGGGTTGTTGCATTAATTAACATATAAAATTATGAGAAGCAATTATGTGATCAAATAAATTTTATTTAAAAATATTATTATAACATTATTCATATAAAATTAGGAATTTATTATACAATCTGACAGTTTTATACAATAAATAAATAATATATTGTGCATGTTGCATTCTTCACCAAGAGCTTCTGCTGTCATATAGGTTGTTTTGTGTTGCATTCTGTACCTTGTTCAGACGACACTAAATCATCTCGCTGACAAGCTTGTGTTGATGGTGGTTGCCTCTACTCATCAACTTCCATTACATATCGTTCGGTTATTTGATTGGAATGAGCAATCATCAGTGTATTGTTTGATTGAGGCGTGAGCTAACATATTGAAATCTTAATTAGATACTCCCTTCGACTTGCGACCCGTGTTACCTTTTTGCACATAGATTAAGAGATATAATATTTTAATGTGTGGTAAAGTGAGAAAAATAATATTCCCTCCATCCCGGACTTATGTTCATCAGTACTGTAGATACAGAGTTTAAGAAAAATTACTTTTTACTAACTTTATTGACTTTTTAGGGGTATTGTGGTATTTTTAAGTAATAAATAAATTATAAAGTATGTTATGTGTGTTAGGTGAGAGTGATATTTTTATAATTAAGATAAATTTTGAGGTTGCTAGCGTAGGCTCTTGAATTTTATTGCATATTAAAGGAAAACATTCAATTAATTATTTATTTACTAAGGGATTTAAATAAATAAATTCCTAAAATAAATTAGTGAATAATTGATAATTGAGACAGATCTCGTCAAATAAGCTCAAGCCCACAGAATTAGATCAAATCAAGGATCAACCAATCAAACTGTGTTATACATGGAAAGGCCCAAGCCCGCAGAATCAGGTCAAATCAGCCATTGGCCAATCAAATTGCGAGTTATTTATGGGACTTCCTCACCCTTCACCTATATAAGGAGCTCTCCTCCATTCATTCTAGACACACTAAAACATCTAAAGACGTAACCGCTTCTGAAGAGATCAAGAATACGAGCGGTGCTCCCTTGAGATCTTCAAGCATCTTCAAGTCAAGAATGTCATGCGATCAGAGATCAAGGTGCTAAGCCCCTCCGATCCGGCGTTCTTTCAGCCAACCGCCTCCGATTAGAGATAAAAGTGTCAAGCCCCTCCGATCCGGCATTCTTCCAGCCAACCGCCTCCGATCAGAGATCAAGGTGCCAAGCCCCTCCGATCTGGCGTTCTTCTAGTCAACGACTTCTCCACAGAAAGCTCTCCAGTCAACGTTCAATCCGAACAAAGGCTCAACGCCTCTAGATCAACGTCAAGACTACACATCCGACCTCGGACAAGCTTCATCCGAAGATCCGGCTCAACACACACGCTGTGCACAATCAACACACACATACAAGTCAAAGTCAAAGTCAAATTGGTTCGAGAGAAGAATCAGATGATTGATTGAGATTGTAACCCATTTACATATCTTCTAAATTAAATTCCCGTCTGTATTATCTTTGTACTTAATTTGTATTTATTTTATTATAAATACAAAATTTGTTGTTATAAATTTTGGCACTCCCAGTGGCACTGTCTCTACCTCTCATCTCTTCTTTTCAAAAGTTCGAAGATACAAAGAATGACTCCTCTTAGGATCGCGATCAAAGGTCATCTACCTCAAAGCCTTCAGAGCTGCAAGATGTGAAGACTCAAATGATGACTCCATTAAAGATTGCGACATGAAGGCCAACTACATCAAAGCCTATAGAGTTGCAAAATGACAAGGTTGAAGACTTTACAATAAATATGCCCGAAGGCTCCTCAAAGACAAACTATATGGTGATGATTACTCTCAATAAGCCATTGCAGGGATAAAGATGGTGATGATGACTCTGTCTGCTCAACTCCTCGCTCCACGTCAAGCTCACCATATGCCTCAACTGCAACTGCAGTGATGACAACGAGTGCTATAACTGTCGAGGAACAATTCGCGAGTATGGTGAAAGCCATTGAAGGACTTGCCAAACATATGAAAATTCAAGATTTAAAGATCTCCCAACTTATGAAGAAAATGGAGAATGCGGAGGTAAATCATGCAAATGGAAAACAAGTCGAGGATGAACACGAGAAGGAGGACTCCACGAAACACCATTCATCTGAAGAAAAGCCAGCTGAGGATAAGATACAAGTTTCAAATGAGGGAATGCTTCCCATCAACCAACTAAAGAACATCATGTTGGAGATGATAAAAGATAAGTTTGAAGGGAGCTCCAAATCTTCTTCAACCTACGTCAAGCCATATACAAAGAGGATTGACAACTTAAGAATGTCAACTGACTACCAACCTCCCAAGTTTCAATAATTCGATGGCAAAGGCAACCCAAAATAACATGTGGCATACTTCGTCGAGACAAGCAATGATGCGGGGACCTACGGAGATCACATGGTGAGACAATTCATCCAATCTCTAAAAAAAATACCTTCGATTGGTATATCGACTTGGAAGCTAACTCCATTGACAGCTGGGGGGGGCAAATGGAAAAAGAATTCTTCAACCGCTTCTATAGCACATGAAGAACTGTTAGCATGATGGAGCTAACAAATACTCGTCAAAGTGATGAAGAATACATCATCAACTATATCAACAGATGAAGGAGCTTAAGCCTCAATTGCAAATAAAAGTTATCAGAAACTTCAGCTATTGAAATGCGCATTCAAGGGATGCAATGAAATCTTCACTACATACTCCAAGGAATTCGGCCTAAATCTTTTGAAGAGCTAGCTACAAGAGCTCACGACATGGAGTTGAGCTTGACATCAAATGACATCGAATGACCTTCTATTCAAGACTCTTATGAGTTTGAAGACATACCTTTTGATGAGTTTTTGGAAGAGGGACCACAAATAAAGACTGCAGTTTCTATAAAGATTCATATAAATAAAGTTGAAGCAAGAGAAAGCAGTGCATCCCAAGATAGGTTGACAAACTTAAATGCAAAGCTCCTTGATATAAGCGAAAACTGTCTACATTATATTCTTTGATACGAGCTTAAATTATCTACACATTATACTCCTTGATATGAGTTAAAACTATCCACACAATGCTCCATGATACTTGCTTAAACTGTCTAACTCAAATTAAATCTCATTGAGAATAGACGAAACTCTCTACACATTACGCTCCTTGATATGAGCTAAAACTATCCACACAACACTCCTTGATATGAGCTGAAACTATCTACATGTTACGCTCCTCGACACGAGCTAAAAATATTCACACAATACTCCTTGATACGAGTTTAAACTATCTTAAATCCTCAAATTACGCTCTTTGATATGAGTATAAACTATCTACACATAAAATCAAATCTCCTTGGGAAGAGAATAAACTCTCTACACACAAAGCTCCTCGACATGAGTGAAAAATGTCCACAAGGCTCCTTGACACGAGTATAAACCGTCTACAAGATCAAATTCAAGACTTATTGACATGAGTATAAACTGTCAGCAAATTCAAGTTCAACGCTCCATGATGCATGAGCCTAAACTGCATGTTACTCCTGGCCCGTATGAGTATAAAATGTGTACGGCACCCCCCATCCAAACCAAATCATGTTCCTTTGAACTACGTTATGATTTGATCCTCTTCAAAGAGGTACGTAGGCAGCTTATCACTTCACTAAGTTCAGTCATAATTCAGGCTATTTATATCAAGTTGGTAAGACAAGCAATAAAATTCAATCATGTTGATCAGAATGTATTATTGCAATTTGTTCACTTCAACACAAAGGCGTCCGCGAACAAAATGCGAGGGGCATTTGTAGGCTCTTGAATTTTATTACATATTAAAGGAAATATGTGGCAAATTAATGCAATAATTATTAATTAATCATTTATTTATTAAGGGATTTAAATAAATAAATTTCTAAAATAAATTAGTGAATAATTGATAATCGGGACATATCCAGTTAAATAAGCCCAAGCCCGCAGAACTAAGTCGAAGCAATGATCAACCAATCAAACTGTGTTATACATGAAAAGCCCAAGCCCACAGAATCAGGTCAAATCAGCCACTGACCAATCAAATTGCGAATTATTTATGGGGCTTCCTCACCCTTCACCTATAAAAGAAGCCCTCCTCCATCCATTACAAACACACTAAAACATTAGAAGACGCAGATGCTTCTGAAGAGATCAAGAATACGAGCGGTACTCCCTTGAGATCTTCAAGCATCTTCAAGTTAAGAACGACCTGCGATCAGAGATCAAGATGCCAAGCCCCTCCGATCTGGTGTTCTTTCTGCCAACCGCCTCCGAATAGAGATAAAGGTATTAAGCCCCTCCGATCCGGCATTCTTCCAGCCAACCGCCTCCGATCAGAGATCAAGGTGTCAAGCCCCTCCACAAGCCCCTCCAATCTGGCGTTCTTCCAGTCAACGACTTTCTCCACAGAAAGCTCTCCAGTTAATGTTCAATCCGAACAAAGGCTCAACGCCTCCGAATCAATGTCAAGACTACACATCCGAGCTCGGACAAGCTTCATCCGAAGATCCGGCTCAACACACATGCTGTCAATACAGTTAGCGCAGTCAACACACAAACAAGTCAAAGTCAAAGTCAAATTGGTTCGAGAGAAGAATCAGAGGATTGATTAAAATTTAACCCGTTTACATATCTTCTAAATTAAATCCCCATCGGGATTATCTTTGTATTTAATTTATATTTATTTTATTATAAATATAAACATTGTTGTTACAGCTGGTTGATGTGATGAAATTTTCTTTTTTGAGTGGTAAAGATAAGTGTGGGAGTCTAGGGGTGGGTGGTATGACATACAGGAGATTTTTAGTCATACGAAATAGCGTACCGAAAGTTTCGGTATAAAAAAATTCATACCATTACCTTACCTAAATTTTTGGTATACCAGTGTTCGGTATACCGATATTTCGGCATAAAAAATAGTATACATTTTACTTACTGATATTTTGGTATACCGTATCATACCTAAAATATCGGTATATACCATCTTATATACTCCCTCCGTCCCATAACAAGGTACGTGCTTAAAATGCATCATCTATTTAATAAAGAAAGTACACAGTATGACTCACCACTTCCCTCTAATACAATTACCCACCTTATCTATAATAATAATACTCCTTAATTTACGTTTAAATAGCAAATAAAGACCCTAGAAATCTCCACGTGCAAACAGCAAACGCGTACCTTGTTATGGGATGGAGGGGTATATAATTTGGTATATCATTATTCACCTAAAATTTAGTATACCTTATTAAAAATTGTATAACTATATAATTCAAATCTTAATATTAACAAAACATATTAAATGGTAAGAGTATTAACTATTTCCAGCTCCAGCCATTCAAGAACGAATGTGATGATACCATATACACAATTGAAGTTTTTTAAATATATTTTAAATATATAATAATATATTTATTACGATTATAATAATTATAATTATATATAATAATTATAATTTAATTAAAAAATTATAATTATAAAAATAAGTATAATAATTATAATTACATGTATTATATGTATGTATGATATATGTATAGTACTACCAAAAAATTGAATATTTTACGGTATTTTGGTATATACGAAATACCGCTGTATTGACAATTTATATACTGTTATCGTCAAAATTTTCAATACGGTATCATACCTTATCAAAAATTTTGGCATACCTAAAATTTTGATAAATTCAGTATTTTTCCATAGGGTAAGAGCGATATACTGAAATTTCGGTATTTTTTTCCAGCCCTATGTGAGACAGACAAAAATAGAAAGTGTGAACATAAGTATACGATAGAAGGAGTATTTAATGTGTAGTGCGTAGTTGTACTAGTGTTGTATATGAACCATACATAAAATAATTATTTATTTTGTGTGGGCCCAACTTGACAAAAAAGAAACTTAAACCTTAACTTGGAAAAACCTAAAATAAAAAACGTAAATCTTAAAGCGAGACGAAAAGAGTAAATTTCATAAAATTATTTTTCTTTTTAACAGTATTTTCATAACCTGACCGGACGTCAAACCGGTGACATTAACAGTTCGAGGTTTAATCGGTCGGACCGCCTATTCAACCGAAAAAATAATAATAATTTTTTAATACTGTATTTATTATTTTACAATATAAGCTGGACTTTAACTAATTTTACAAAATTGGACTTTGGGCCTTCCACTTGCCTAACCTTTCAGCCCAACCCAAACATCTTTCAATATATATAAATACAGAAAGCCCTAATTAAACAATCAGTCCCTTGTCACAGTCAAAGCTGCTTCGCCGCCTACTCTCGTCCTTGAGATTACAGATCTCTTCAAGACTTCAACAATGGCAACAGCGGAAAATGAAGGATATATCTAGTTCGTGAAAGTCTACACAACTCATCTTAAGTGCTTTGTCACTGTCGTATGGATCTGTATGGATCTGTTCTCTGTCATCGTCTGCCTTTTAGATCGACCGTCCGCTGTCAGTGACGGAAATCACCGCCATGAGACTGGAATTAAACTTAAATCGGCAGTTTTTGGTTGGACGGTCAATATCGATTTTTTTTATTGTGACCAGTTCTGACCGGTTTCTTCCAGTTGAACTAAGAAAATGATTTTGGGGTGTTTAGGGACCGGCACCGGTTCCCGGTTGAACTAATCTAACCGGCCGATCCGATCCGGTTCCGACAACACTGCTTTTTAATTAAACATATTTTAGTTATGAGATATGTTCAATAAAAAGTTGGTCTTTTGCACTTTCAGGGTGCACAAGGTGTATAAGAGTATAATATTTTATTTTAAAATGTTATACTTTAATTAATAACTAGATTATAATGTTTTTTAGAGAGCAACTATGAGACCGGTCCCGTGAAAATTTCATGAAATCGGATCTCAAATGACAAATCTCGCAGGCCTGCCAAATCTTGCGGGTCCCCTCAGGCCTCACCCCAATCTTTTCTCTCTCCTACTATTAATTCTCTTTCCTTTCTGACAAATCACAGATAAATTTCATCGTGTTGTCCCCTCACTCCAACTTTTTCTTTCTCTCACTATTAATTCTCTTTCCTTTCTATCAAATCATGGATAATTTTATTGCGTTGTCCCCTCACCTCAACTTTTTCTCTATACCACTATTAATTCTCTTTCCTATTTTATTTCACACCCCACCTTTTCTCTATCTCTGTCCCAGTATTAATTATCTCTCTTCCAATAATTTTACCTCCATTTCTATCTTTCTCATATTCTCTTTCCCTCTCTTACTCTTTCTTACACTTCTCTCTTCGAAAACTTCCAATCAATAATCATCGTTGCCGATGCCACCGAAAAAACAGCGTGAGATGTTCGACGAGCTTAAAAAAGTGATCCAATTAATTTTAAAAAGTAATTTAATTATTTTTATATTGTGATCCATTAATTTTAAAAAGTAATTTAATTATTTTTATAGTTTGATCCATTAACTTAGAGATGATATACAATTTAATTTTCACGATACATGATATAATCTATCAACTTACATATTGCATATAATTTAATTATTTACAATCAACCACTTTTTTTTAGAAAATCAAAGTATGAAATTAAAGAGTAACCCAAATTATTATTAGAAAAGAGTAACATAAAAGATGTTGACCAAATAGAATAATGTTTTTTTTTTCTAAAATCAGAATATGAAAGTAAATAGTAACTCAACTTATTAAAAAGAGTAACCCAATTAACATAAAAGAGTAATCTAAAAGATATTAACTAAATAGAATAATATTTTATTTTCTGAAATCCGAATATGAAATTAAAGAATAACCTAAATTATTAAAAAGAGTAACTCAATCAATAGAAAAGAGTAACCTAAAAGATATTAATCAAATAGAACAATTTTTTTTTGAAATCCGAATATGAAATTAAAGAGTAATCCAAATTATTAAATAGAGCAACCCAAATTAATAGAAAAGAATAACCTAAAACTAATGTTTTGGACAGTAAGGATGACAATCTGCAAATTCCAAAACTTGGATAGTGAAAAAGACATTCTAAAGTGTGTATCCAGATTATGAAGCATTCTATAGTGTCTTCGTTTTCCCAGTTGCCAAATTTTGGCACATTTGAACGTTGGTTTTCCAACAACATATACAGATGTTAATCACTTTGATTATATAAGCAACATTACATCAAATGATACACATAATAATTGTAAGCAATATATATCAATGCAATCTTACAAACCAAACATATCATAACTTTCAATCCTCAAAATGCAGTTTAAGGATGTCTAATTAGAAGAATTAATTCCCCAAGTTCACACATCAAAACAGATAACTGTAATGTATTTTCAAATAAAAAATCACATTAACTTTTGATCATAAGTATTTTTTTTTTCAAATACCAACATGTTGACTATTTTCATTTTCTAACACCAAGCAAAAGTTCAAATAATTTTCATCAAGAACCAAACACACACATCCTCCAACATACTGTACATTCATTGATTATAGAAAACAAACATTAAATCAATATTTTTGATGAACATTAAGTAAATATAAATAAAGCAAAACAAAAGAAGAAAAACATTCAAAACAGAACACAAAACCACCAAAAGATTCATACTTGCAACACAAGAACACACAGTACAACAAGAAAGATAACATGATCAATTTTTTTTTTTAAAAAAATAACTTCACAATGATAGAAAAACAAAAAATCCCACAATTTATTTTCACTCAGGCATGAAAGAGAACATCGATCTACCTCAGACAATTTCACAACATCTTTCTCTCTCTCATAATTCATATTAATCAGAAGAGAGAGAGAGAGAAACAAACCAAATTAGATAGGCCATTGGTAAACCTCCAGTAGAAGAGGAGGGAAGAAATCCTGATAATTCTCTCTCCTCTCTCTCTCTTCAACCATCGATGCTGAGGTTTCCAAACAGCTTGAACGCAGAAAGTGAATCTCATCCGAGAAGAAAATCCTACTTGACCTCAAACAGACAGGAAAGAATGACATGCTTGAGTTGGTCGATTTCGATGGCGGCGACATGGGGAAGAAAGAGAAGAGAGGTGACAGCGGCGGTCAACAGCGAGAATTCGAGTTTGTCTTTTCCAGAGGAGTCTCTCTCTAAAAAGGAACTTCGGTGATACAGAAGATAAATGAAAGATAAAAGGCGCTGAGTGTTAAAATTGAAAAGGGAATAAACGTGGGTGGTTCTCACATGGCAAGAATACATTTTGATCCGTATTAAAGATAATATCCGGTTCCATAAATTTCAAAAATAAGTCTGCCCAAATTGTCTTTTTTTTTTATTAAGAAGATCGCTGAAATATAAATAATATAAATATTCAATTAAAAAATAAATTTTTAATACTAAAATGTACCCCTATAACTTTGAAAAAATTCGATATTTTGGAGTCGTCGGCACAAGCAACTTTTAGCCTTTAATAAATTTCTAATAACCACCCTTAATCACTATAATAAAGGGCAGATTCTTGTGTGACTTGGGTCATACATGACCCAAATCACTATCTACAGTTGGATATACTGTATTTATTTTAAACCTTTAGATTCATAAATATTTATTTTTTAATAATACCTTAATTACTTGTACGATAGGTTATCTTTTGATTCTCTCTTTCATCCCTTTCCATGTTTTTCGGATAGCAGTTATTATTCAATTAACGGAGCTTTTCTGTGTCGTCTCTCTCTTTCATTCATGAATGGGAAGAATTAGAGAGTACCTAGACTGTTGACAAAAATTCAGTCATCCCATTAAAGATCCCTTGGTCTCTTTACAATCTCTCTCCCTTGATTTTCTTTCTTTGTTTCAAATTTAATTTCCCACAATGGACAATACAATTCTTAATATTGCTAAATTTCAGCAGCGGCCAATAATTTAAATAATTTTCTGTTTTAAAATTATTGCGAGAATTAATCGGTATAGCATGTAACATTTTGGGTAATAGATAACCCGGGTTATGTTAACTAATCCCTATAATAAAGGGGTTTGACTAGAAAATTTTCTTTATCCTAAATTTCTAATCCCATTTCAAATATAAGTTTCACCCACTCAATTTTGTGGCGGCATAACAATGGCCTCGAGAGGTATGAAAGGATTCTTCAGAGAGAAGAAGAAATCTGGTGGTATTTCTAAGCCAAAATCTTCATCGAAGACAACTCCAAAGGCAAAGCTTTCAGCTTCCTGGGATCCGACGTCGTGCCCCCTTCGCCTCTGGTTGCTCTTCATCTTCTAGGTCTCACCTCACTTCTTTAATATATATAAAATATAATTATTTTTCTTGCCTAAAATAAAAAAACGAATAGATCAGAATTTAAGAAACCCTAATTTTTAGTCTCACTGTATAATGAATCTTCTAGTCTCCCTTATTATTGGAGATTTTTGCTTTGGGTTTTAGGGTTTAGAATTAGGTGCATTTAATAAATCTATTAATCTATTTATTTGGGATTCGTAGATTTTAACGGTTTAATCTATCAAGTATAAGAGAAGGCATGTAATGTGATGTTTGTGAGAGAGTAGTATGCCATATGTGGAAATATGTTAAGCTGATTTTACTAAATAGACAAAACTTAGACTAAAATATCGAAAACAAACGTAGCATTGTGAGTATCTTTCATATAGTTTTGTTGTTTGGGTGGACTCATCTGTGAATTTAATTAGTATGGATTGCTTTTGCTCAATAGTTTTTCTCTATTAGTTTTTTTATGTTTTGCTTCTTTTGTTCGCCTGTGTCAGTGGTGTGTCCTCGTTTACGATTTCTTTATGCCATCAATAAATTTATTAATCTTGTTAAATTAGTAGATTTTTCTGTAAAAGTGACAACTTTTATAAGACTATGTTTGATGATTTCTCTTAATGTTATTCATCCAAAAAAATCTATTATTTTGGAGAAACTATTCATGCTTGGAGAATTTATTCGTTGTTCCTATAATGTAGAGCATGAGGTAATTTAGTGCACATAAAAGTCTACGACTCTGGAGACTTTTTTTTTTCCTATGGCCTGGCATGTTCTTGGTTTGCTATCGCAATAGTTATTTCTGCAATATTGGTTGCTTTTATGGTTTGGTTGCGATCTCGTTTAAGGAAATGATTATTGGTTTTGTATATGGCAAACACTTATGTTAACCATGTAGTCCCCTTCCAATCATATTATACTCTATGTATTGTTAGGGTTTAAATTTAAGAGGGACCACAGGATTTACGGTGTAAACCCGTCTCACATGAGACTAACTCTTTGTATATATTTTAATATTACACAGATGAGTTTAATGAGAAAGAGGAGATTTTAAGGCAGTTTGACATGAATGTGGCTTATGGACCATGCTTTGGGATGAGCAGAGTGGATCGGTGGGAGCGAGCTAATTCAATGGGTTTGCATCCCCCAAAAGAAGTAGAAAATTTTATTAGAGCAGGAAAAGTTTGCACTCAATGCTTGTGGGACAGTCGTGTGTAAGTTCTGTTTGCTGCTACTTCTGAAAGGAAGTTATTCTTTACTTTCTTTTAACTAATGCAGATTCAATTTTATGCTGGATTTTCTAGGTGAAGTTGTGTGGCCTCTGCTGGCCTTCTTTTTTTCCTTTGTCTAATCTAGTTGTATGGGAAGTTACTGTATTGTTTCCTCAAAATGATAGCTTACCTATTTTTTTAAATACAGGATCAGAGTTACTTCAAAGATTTTCTCTATCAGTTTAGCACCCAAATGATATAAAATTATTAATACAAAACTTAAAATTATAAAATCAATTAAAATAGTACTTATAAAAAAGATTGTTTTTTAAGATAATATTTTTATTATAATTAAAATAATATACTAATTATTGATAAATTTATACTCCATTCGTCCCATAACAGCTTTCACACTTTCCTCATTTATTTGTTCCACAATAACTTTCACACCCCAAAAAAGGAAATATAACTCTATCCAATAATCTCAAAAGTTATTTTAATTTCAAAATTGTTACTTCTTTTTTATACATAACATTACTTTATATTTTATTTATTACTTAAAAATACTACAATACCTTTAAAAGTCAATAAAGTTGGTCAAAAAAATAATTTTTCTTAAACAATGTGAAACAGTAAGTGTGAAAGCTCAAACGGGATGGAGGGAGTGCATGAGGCTATATAATTTTTAATAATTTTATGGTTTTAAGTTGTGGTCCTTGTGGATTGATAGTTTGAGTCTTGAATTGAAAAAATAAATTATTCGAATTCTTAATCAATTATTAACTTATCTTTTAGTTAAAAGGGTCGTGGAAGCCCCTGATCTCATCTCACCAGATCAAATTAGCCTCTAATCTTTTTTTATGTGCATCTAAACCCTTTATATTATTAATCAAGATCACTTTAGCCCTTTATATTTATAGGATAAAACATGTTGGCCCTACCCGTTAAAAAACTGTCAACGACGTTAAAAATGGTACCAACAGGCCGTTCTATTTCTTCATCTTCCTCACGACTGCAATGGATCCAAACAAGCATAGTGTCTTACGATTCAAGGGCACCCTTCTCATATGTTCATTACCTTTTCTTCAACTTTTCTGTACAGCAGTCACCCCATCATTGCTCTTCTCTTCTTGAACAATATTGTTGATAATCTTCTTTTTTCTAAAACTACTACTGCTACCATCGTGATTATCGGTACTTCTCCTGTAAATTTTAGCAGATTCCATGGCCTTCAAATATTCTATATCTTTATCAACAACGT
The DNA here is from genome assembly GCA_023678885.1 of Pogostemon cablin. Taxonomy (NCBI): domain Eukaryota; kingdom Viridiplantae; phylum Streptophyta; class Magnoliopsida; order Lamiales; family Lamiaceae; genus Pogostemon; species Pogostemon cablin. The sequence goes on along the minus strand of CM042992.1, from coordinate 9,770,273 downwards.
CTCCGCCTCCATCGCTTAAAGTGCCTCTTGTCGCAAGAGAGAATTTCTGTCTCGGATTCGGACATATATAATCCACCAAGAATCTTGATTTTCTAGAATTTGACACAGCATCAACCCCAATTCATGCGATAATTTCCTCGGGCCCTGGTCCGGTTCCCTTCCGGCTAAGTAACCACCAACCCGAATCCTGCCAGTACTCAGGCTTCGACCTCAACTGCAACGCCAAAAATTGGATGATTCTCAATCTCCCTCGTTCAGGAGAATTCGTGGTGGACCACATAGATTACACGACGCAAGCTCTATTAATCAACGACCGGATTTGTGCCTACCGTGTCGGATCATAAATTTCACCATGTCGGGCCCTCCCTTCCACGCCGCCTCCTCACAGAATTACATCTTCTTCAACTGCTCTTCCGATTACATGGACTTCACCGCCATGCATTTACATGCCGCTAATGTACCTCAGTGGGCGAAACTACGCAGTTTGGCTGTGAGCTCGTGGTGGCCGGCGCCGCAGCCGCTAACCTGCCATTGCAGTGGATGCTCTATTAGATTGATGGATTTGAAAGAAGTACGAGAAAGGAAAGACGAGAAAGGAGAGCAGGTGTGAATATGAAGCCTTTGGAGGAGTGAATTACGCAGCCATAGGTCAGCCATTGAAATAAGCTTCATAGATGTTACAACCATTTTATGCTTCTAATTGCATGTGTGGAGATTGAATGAAAGAAAATAAATGAAATTGGGCGTGTTCTGATGGATAAAGGCAGAGGGAGTTTTCTGCAGAACGATTCACCCACTTTGTCGCGCTAGATGTAAAGGAGAGGGAAAGATAACACGATCTGTTGTATATACCTTTAAATACCGTTATCAGTTTTTAACGGAAGGTGACTAGGTGTATTCCTTTATAAAAATGAGGGGCTAAATTGATCTATGTTAAAATTGAAAAGGGTTTGGATGAAAAAAAAGAAAGATAAGGAGCTAATTTGATCCGATGACACCTTTACCCTAGTTCCTTTTATTGAAAAAATTCGTTAAAAGATACTGCTTTCACATCTATTGTCCATTTTTTAAAATCAATCAATTTTTAGTTAGGTAGATGGCGCCTTGGTTTTAATTGTTGTACATTCTTTAGGTTTCTTCAAGAAAGTCCGGAACACTTTTAGGAGTGATTGGTCAGATTACCCTATTTTAATTTTTAACCCAATGGACTCTTTAAGAGAAATCTATCAATGTTATCGGACAATTCATTACATTTTTAATCCAATGGACTTTAAGAGAAATCTATCAATGTTACCTGACAACTCATTACGTTTCTTCACTTAAGTGAGAGAACCAGATTCGATTCTCATCGGGAACGAATTAGGAGCGGTGATATAAGGAGGCTTGGAGAAGGTGAAGTAAGGGTGCTTGGTGTATACTAACTACTAACCAAATTAACAACTAATATTTATAGATAAAAAAATAAAAAATTAGAGGATGCATTTACCGCTAGGCATGAGATGCCAATGACATATAGGTGGTGTGATATTTTATGTGATATTTCTTTATAAATGTACACGTGGCGGTGGGGTATCAGTGTCACAAGAGATGTCACATCGAAATTGAATCGAAAAAGTTTCAAATAAAAAAAAATTGTTAACTACTCCATCCGTCCACCCTAGATTAAAGAGTATTATTATTTAATGTGTAGTATGTAGTTGTATTAGTGGGGTGTGTGAGTCCCATATATTAGTGATGTGTGTGGGTCCCATGTGTTTAAAAAGAGAAATATATACCTTTGGTGCGGACGCCCATAATAGCAAAATATATACCTTTGCGACGGACGGAGGGAGTATTTGACTTTTTCGAACTAAGTCGAAATATTTACTGTATAGACTTTAATATCGTTTGATAAACAATATCGAACCATAACCTGAATCAAGATGTATCGAACCGAACTGAAAAATCGAATACAAATATACTTTAAAATAAAATTTTATATTTTATTTAAACCATTATATTCCACCTAAAATTAATATCTTCCTACTAAAATAATATTTATATTTTCTAATAATTTAAAATCCGTATTATAAAAATTGATCATTTTTATTTTAGATTTTAAAATTTTAGTAATTATATATTTTTATGGCATAAATGCATAAGTTCTTCTTATTTTCTTTAATTATATATATAGTGTATTTATAATAAGGGTATAGTTATTTATATTCCCAATTCTTTTAAACATACCCTATAAAATTTTAAACTTAAATATTTAAAGATAAAAGACTAAAATATCCTTAAATTAAGGACCATATTATTTATCACTTCTTAGTTCTATCACCATTTAAACTCCATCACATTCTTCATTTCTTTCTTTTCTAATATCCTTGAACTCTTGTGGACAAAATTTGGAATTTAAAAACTGAATTTGTTAAGTCATTCAAGAGATAGAGAATAGAAGAGAGGGAGGGCCGGATGTCAGTCATCAATGGCTGGAATCTTAAGACAAATTGAATCCAAGTCTAATACATGCCAACTAGAGTGAGAAATTGAACTAGGTCCTCTCTTTCACAAAAATCCGTAGAACAATTTTTGTAGACAAGGTTGTTAAAAAATACACACTTCAAATTTACATAAAATGAAACCTTTTTCTTTAAGGAATTCTGTCATTTGTAGTTCAATAACTTCATTCTTTGAAGTTGTGATTTATAAAGTGCAAAGATCGCCCATTGAAAATGCATGTTTTGCAAACTTTTAGGGAAAATACAAAAACTTGGATACAATCAAGATGAAGTGCTTCTATATAACAAATATGTCCATTATATCTGAAGAGATCTGCTGGTTGTTTGAATGAAAAAGGAGTGAGGAGATCCGCTTTTAATAAAGGATATAATTGTCTAATTTTGGGGTATTTTAAGTAAAAAAATCTGTTTTCTTTTATATTTAATGGGGTTTATTTGGTTAATTACATATAAGAAAAATTAGGGCCTATTTAATAAAATATAATAGTTTCAAAAAAAATTTAATCATATATGGCAGTTTCACATAAGTTTGATATTATAAGCAAAAGCACTATGAGCGGCTCCTCTCACTTTTCACAACATTTTTTAATTGTTTCAGCAAAAGCGTCACTACAAGTGGCGCTTATCACAATGTTCACAATACGTTTTTAATTGTTTCGCCAATTTAAAATGGCCACTTAAATAAATAATAATAAAATAATATTTGTAATAATTTAATAGTTTAAATTGTACTTATTTCATCTCATATTAAATTTCACATTTTTTATTTTCGTCCGTCCTACATTGAACTTTATCATAAAAAAAATAAAAATCACATCAATTGTAGATTTTTAAATTTACCACTCTCACCTAATACACATAACATATTTTATAATTAATTTATTACCTATAAAGACTACTCCCTCCGTCTCATGTTTATTTGCAACGTTACTGTAGAACGTAGATACAAAATTTAAGAAAAATAATTTTTTGAGCCAATTTTATTGATTTTCTTTTTATGTAATAATAAATTATAAAGTATGTTATATGTGTTAGATGAGAGTGGTAAATTTATAAATATACATTTAAGTTTGGGAATTTATGTGATTTTTTATTTTTATTTTTATGGTAAAATTAAATGTGGGACGGACAAAAACGAAAAATGTGAAATTTAATATGAAACGAAATAAGTACTACTCTCTCGTCCGGTTCTAAGGTATCCATTTGTTTTTTGCACGTGAATTAAAGAGTATTATTATTATATGTAAAATAGGTAGTTGTATTAGAGGAAAGTGGTGGGCTATATTGTATATTTTTTTACTAAATTGGGGAAATAAATACCTTTGAAGCGGACGCCAAAAATAGTAAAATGAATACCTTAGAAGCGGACGGAGGGAGTATAATTTAAGAGTTTAAGAAAAATATTTTGACCAATTTTATTGAATTTTGAAAGCTAATTAGTTTTATAGGTAATAAATAAATTAAAGTATGTTATGTGTATTAGGTGAGAATGATAAATTTATAAATTTACAATTGATGTGATTTTTATTTTTTTTATGGTAAAGTTCAATATAGGACGAATAAAAATGAAAAGTGTAAAATTTAATATGGGACGAAATAAGTATAATTTAAACTATTAAATTATTTTAAATATTATTTTATTATTATTATTTATTTAGGTGGCCGTTTCAAATTGACGAAGCAATTAAAAAATATTGTGAACAGTGTGAGAGGCGCCACTTGTAGTGGTGTTTTTTGCTGAAACAATTAAAAAATGTTGTGAATAGTGAGAGACGCCACTCATGGTGCTTTTGCTTTTAATAGATTGAAACGGCTGTATATGATTAAATTTTTTAAAAAACTACTCTATTTTATTAAATTAGCCATACCCATTATTAATTGTATTTTATTTACTTTAGTATGCATTTGTATATAGTAATAATAGTTATATAAGATACTTTTAAGTAAATTTTAAATATATTTATATTTAATATTTTAATTTATTTGAAATATACTTATAAAATCACTAATTATAATAGGCAAAAACTTGTGTGTCTCCGGGGACCCCGTGCGCCCACCGTGTGTCCAGATACCCTTTAGTATTAAATGGTGTACCCTTTAGTATTAAATGGTGTAACCTTTAGTATAAGGACGTGTACCTTTATTTCCTAAAAAAAAATAAATAAAGCGTATACCCTTTAAAACAAAATTATGTATCTTTATTAATCAAAATGCATACTCTTTAAAACAAAATGTTGTACCCTTACACACTTTGTGCACTTGGAGATACAAGAGACCAACTCATTATAATATACTCACGTAACCATTTACATTTTATTTTAAAAATATACATTAAGAAAATAATAACTTAAACATTTCTGTAAATGCTTATGTTTGGTAAATCCATTATATCGAACCGTAATAATCCATATCGATCTGAATAAAGAAGAAAATTCATTTCTAATCGTACTGAATTATAAGAAAAATCGTTATCGTACCAAAATTCAGTATGATATTGAATTTTCTATTTATAAATATATCCATACCGAATTTTCGTTATGACTTAAAAAATCTATACCATTCTCCACACCGAACACCCCTAGTCCCAATTCACTTGCACTATTTTCTTTTTCCTTTTCTCAACTTCGCATTGAAACATTTTACTTATTTTTTTTTCTTTTTTTAAATAAATAATGCATTTCACTTCATTAATCATCTAGAGAAACTAAAAATAGGAAGATACGCAACATTTCCAGTTTCCACCTTTAAGGTCAACACATTCCTTTGGAAAAGCATGTAATAGGAATTCAATAGTTGGGATTCAAATCATAACAATATTGAATAACTATCTACTTTACTAGATTTATGCTAAGTCGCAAGAAAAATTTTCCACTACAGGGAGACGCAGCGATCAAGATAATGATGGAACAATGATTCGTAGCCCCACCATCAACACTGGGTTAGTATCTCCACGCCGTCCTCAGTAATTAAGAGGGTATGCTCGAATTGAGCAGAAAGGCTCCCGTCGGCTGTTACAACAGTCCATTTGTCATCCCACATTATAGGGTTGATGCTCCCGATTGTCAACATTGGTTCTGCACAAGAAAAATCATTCAAATACACACGAGAAGGGAATAACTTTGACCAGTTCAGGTGCATCTAAAACCGTGATCGACTCTAATCCTAAAAACTTACTGGGTCATGCAAATAATTTCGAATGAAATGTTCCATATCATATTTAATTGCTAAGCTATTGTGAATTGTTCATTATCACAATAGTTGATGTTTCTTGAGATTCAACAAGATCAAGTGCAGATGTTACCTATAGTGAAAGTCTGGTTTAGAACCATTCGCCCACGGCCGTTGTTCCCTAAATAAACCAAAATCAATTAAAAATCAAATGTCAGATATTGATATAGATATAATAAAGAACACTGGTTAAATTCACATCAGCCAGAAACTAAGCAAGATGAAGCAAAGAATTACAGAAAATGGATAAGAAGAAAACATTAAGGTTCTTCAAATTTCTTTTACTTTAGCTAAAACAAAAATGTGCATACATTGATCAAGCCATCCTACATAAAAGATTTTGTATGTCCGTGAGAGGACAAGGAATATATGGTGGCGGAAATTGAAGAAATGATAGGGGAACTAATCAAGTAGCACATATAAAAAGCAACTGAATAAAAGCTAGAGGAATTACTGTAGTGAAGAATCACAGGATCACTGTGGAAAACGCGTCCAACTCCATGGCCAACAAACTCCTGGACAACTCCATAATTGTGTGTTTCTGCATGGCGACTTTAAGGAGAAATTACTGCAAAGCATAACTTCTGAATACAAATTCAGTATCTACTCTTTGACCTTGATATATTTGAAAATTTGTGGATCAGTAGGCAATAGACGTAAGATAGGTAAAATTATTAGCAACTACTTTCAGGTGCTTGCATAGAAACATCAAGTGCCACAAGTCGGTGTGAGTGCAAGATGTTCATGTGAAAATGAATAGTAGACCTTAGGCATATTAGCATAGGTAAACTATATTAAGAAAGATAAACTTGTATTACATGCAAATGATACCAATGAAAATACTTTTAAGATAATAACAAAAGAAGATGTAGAAAAGATATAGCAAATGTCTTACTGAATTGTCTTGCCAATTTTGTTATATTCTATACCCGGTGCACAGATTGATATTGCCTTATCAAGACATTCTTTGGTTACCTATTGCAGAACATAATGCATCGAGAAAAGGAGAATATCAATACTCTGAATGGCAAGTATTAGTAAAATGAACTTTTAAATCATCAAACTACACAGGAATTTTAATATATAAAACGAAAAAATTGACGAAGCCAAGCATTCTTAAATTAAAAAGGTAATGGTCCACGTTTAGAGTGTGTTTGTTTATCAATTCAAGAAGTGGGTTAATAAGTCTTGCAATAAAATAACGTGTTGGTTTCCCATTAATTTTTCTGTAGGATAACAGATATTGGAACCCACATGCCCATAGGCTGTATTCAATTGGGCCGCTAGGTTAATGGGGTTGAAGAAAAGAGCCCCACATAAAATGTAATCAGTATATTTAACACATCTTGTTTATTTACATTTTTTAGAAGCCAGTTGTGTTTCCTTAATCCAATATAATCAACCAAACACCCTCTTAATAGTGGTTGGGTCCAAAGTTATGTATGATTGGTTTGAAGTAAAGCCTAGGTAAGGCTACATGCTTATCAGGGAAAAGCTGCATCCACCCATTTGAGACAAGATAAGGGTCTAATGCTTTTCCCACTGATTAAGAGGCAGCACACTAACACTAATTCAGTTGGTTATTAATGCTTTACCACCTATGTACCATAACTGTATATCGAGCTTGGCTAGACTTTTAAATGGTGACTCACAAACCCGTGAATAATGAAAAGTTGAATTGGCTTGATAAATTGTCGAGTTGTAGTATGGGGGGACAGAGGGAGTACAAGAAATGAACAATTATTATCGGTATTACAAAAAAAGTTTTTAACTTTGAAAGTCGTTTTTCAAAACTAGTCAAAACAAATAGACTTTTGGATTTAAAAACAACCCAGCAAAATTTAGGTTTGGATTTTTGAAGTCCGGATTTCAAAATCCCGATACATTTTAGTCATACACCTAACCTATAAAACATATCTATGATATCTCAAATTGATTTGACATAAAGTTAATTCTCAAACTACTCAAAATCAAAAAACAAACACACTTTCAGTATTCACAAGATTTCCAGATCCTCTTGAATTACAAAATCTAGATTTCAAAAACCCACTAAATCCCAAAGCAAGACATCCCTAAAGTTCTTGCCAATATCCTGGAAAAAAGACGAGGGATTTTTCTAATGGATGGAGTATATGGCAATAACCACACCCAATAATTTACCCTCTAAATTGTGAATCGTACAAACAACTTGATTTTTTGGGTAATGAGGAAATCTCTTTGCAGAAAAAAAAAATTACTAGGCAAGTGGTGGCGCTAGTCTCAATCAGAATTAGATTCTTTATGGTTCAATGTGATCAAAAGTAAATATGCAAGTTATAGGAATGATAGACATATGAGTTAGAGAGGCCTAACATAATCCTGAACCATGGTAAAAAAAATAAAGGGTTGACCTCCACTTGTCATGTTCTTCCACACTTTCACGTGGAATCTACGTGATGTATTGCAACAATCCTTCCCATTCAAATCGAACGTCCACAAACAACACATGCTAGGCGGCAAACCCCCTTTAACCCACATCCAGGGTGGCAACCCCAGGACCTAGCATCAAGTATCCGTTCCGCAGCAAATCCAAATCTGGCAGGTCAATATATGCTAAGGAGCCATAAATTAACCCAAAATTATGGTCACAGTTAAAGGGTTGGTCACCATTTATATGCCCTTCCTGACTTAAGAGTAGAATCAATATGGGATAACGTAATAATAAAGTACAAGATAATAATTGGGATGCAGGTTTGGCTTTCAGGATCACTTTCAGAAGCCCTCGGAGATTCATCTCCGGAGTTAATTTAGTGTACTAACAATAGGTGAAAGCTCATGTGAGAATCAGTAAAAAAAATATGTTTCTGGGAGGATATTTGGATGGGTGAGTCTCGCCCTTGTAACTTTCCATCTTTATATTCTCTTCCTTCTGTTCATAATAAGCCAATTTTTTCTTCTTCTCTAAGTTCACCTTTTATTCTCTTTCTCCTTCATGGGTCTTGCACCTCTTTACAAACTTGAGGGATGGTAAATTGAACAACTACTGTTGGTTGCTGAAAAAGTTAGAGAATGTAAGGATGTATCTTAGAAGAAGCTTTCAGGTCCTGGATTTTAGATTCTTCCAGGTTCTTTACTTCCAAATCCCTTTCATGTCCTTTTTGGACATGGGACAACATTTCCACCTTTTTCCCCTATCTCAAAGCAAGGTTCTTTTCCAAAGAAAGTTCAGAATTTCTTATGGTTGGTGGTTTAGAGGAAGCTACCCACACGTGATATTTTGCTAAAAGGTTCTCTGCATGTCATCTTGTTCCCAAATTGCAGTATTTTATGCAGGTGTAACCTTGAAGATCTTAACCATTCATCTTGCAGCATCCCTTTGCTCGTGGCCATTGGAACAAATGTACTCAAAAAGTTGGGTAAGCACTAGATGGCACCACTCTCCGCCTCCTATTTACTTCTCCTTAATCTAGGTGGTCTCATTAACAAAAAGGCAAATTTCTGAGGAGGATTATGTAATTGCATATCGGTCCATTTGGTTAGAAAGAAACAAGTTAAATTCTGTGAGTTCATGTAAATCCTAGTGGTATGCATAATTGCTAGAGGCGAGAGGGACACAAAGGCTTAAAGGCCTTGCTGGAGCCTGAGGCATGCGCTTCTTGTACATCTTTTCTACAATTTATGTACATAAGTATATCCTACTTAACACATAACTACAAAACCAAATAAAGGTAAAAATCATATAACACATCACATTTTAACTCAAAAATAGCATAATAAGTAATAACACATAGAAAATCCATACATCATCAATTTCAAAGTTCATATCTTTTAACATCAATAGACAATTAGCAAATAACACGAAGTTTTCGAGTTTCAAAAGGTTATCAAGTTTCAAATGATTAGCAAAGTGATCAATAATGATCATGGTTCTTGATTGTTATCATCCCTATCATCCTCTTCCTCCTCCAATTGAGCATCTTTTCATTTTCCTTATGTTTTGTTTATGAATCCCTAATTCTAAGTCAAATAAAGCCCTAGACGAATGCAATCCCCCCCCCCCCCCCACACACACACAAAATACTTAATATGAGGAAAATAACACATTTTATTATAAAATAAAACATTAGCAACTTCAAGAAATCCCTACAAAATAAGCAATACGTGCACATGCACAAGAGGCGTGCCCCAGGACATGAAGAAAGGTGCAAGGAGGCGCACGCCTCTTGTACAGAAATAAGACAAAATCAGAAAAGAGAGGCACATGAGCTTGAGCCCCCTCGGAGGCGCACCCAGAACAACTATGGTAGGATGTCATGTTAAGGATTAAATATAGAGTTGCTCTTTGAGTATTAGATTATGGTATTTGTTAAAGTCTTCACATTTCTAATTAAGCTAGAAATTCGAGCTACATTTATAACAGTTTTTGTTCGTACCTCCTGTAAGGGGTTCCTCATCCTACACTCTTTCTAGTCAGTAATTCAAATATGATACTACAGATTTAATCAATTAACTATACCATTAAATTAAAAAGTAAAGATGAAGTTAAACTACCAGTAAACCATACTTTTACTAAGTTTCTGGCCTCCTCATCAACCTCTCCAACAAAATATGTTGCAGATGTATCACCATGATAGCCCTGTGTGGCACATGCAATTGATTAAATAAAAGTAAAATAATTCCCAAAGGGATCAGTGGTCACAAGATATTTGCAGGATTTTTTTCCCAATTTATTTTAACATCGATGAATTTATTATTAACATATTTCATATGTGGCAAGATATTAAACTTTCATACGATGACACTGAGAATTGGAGGTCGTAAGTAACTTAAACTACTTGAGCACTGGTAACCTGGTTTCAAGTATTCTTAATGTGCACATTGTGGGTCTCATGTGTTCATGGAACATGGCAGAGAGAAAACTATTTCACAAATCCACCCAAATTTAGTATCCCTCCGACTCTCTTTAATTTTCACCCTTTCCATTTTGGGCCATCTTACGAAAGTTTTCACCTGCCTAAAAAAGCAAAAAGTCAAAACAACTACCCTCCCCCATACACTTTATTTACAAAAAACCACGCCTACCAAACACAACTAACATACTGTATCATTTATTTATTACCAAAAAATATCATAATACCCCTAAAAACTATCACTTTTCTTAATCTACGTGCAAAGGTAGGGGTGAAAATTATAGCAAGTTGGAGGGAGTAGTTGTTTATATTTCTTGCAAAACTCAGTACTAGCATACAAGCCATCTCATATACTGAAAAGACTGTCATTTTTCTTATTTTTAATAACCTAAGATTCAAGAACAATTTCAGAAGCTAGCATGCAAAATTTTATGCATAAGAGAATCATAGTTCATGCTCTAATGTTACTTCCTTCCATTTGACATGGAACAGAAGCTATAACATGGAGATGTAGCAGCACTAGGAAAGGAAATATCAGCAAGAAAATAAATTGCTTACATTAAGATAAACTGTAACATCAATGTTGATAATGTCACCATCCTGCAAAACAACACATGCTGATCTTAAAGTTCCAGATTTTACCAACAAAAAAAGGGACAGTTACTGTCAATGGTTCAGTAGACAAACCTCAAGTACACGTGAATCTGGGATTCCATGGCAAATACACTCATTCACTGATGTGCATACACTCTTTGGAAACCCACCATAACCAAGAGGAGATGGATAAGCCCCATTATCGATAATCATTTGATGAACAGCTTGGTCAATATCATCCGTTGTAATGCCTGGCTGCCAAGAGAAACAAAATTAACCAAAAATGAAGTTTGGTGTAAAAGTTTGCTACAATATCTCACATTGATTCCACATGCAAGTGTGGAATGTTATATATAAGAGGGGGTCAACCCTTTACCCTTGACCATGGTTTTAGGTTAAGTTAGGGCTCCATAGCTTATATGTCTAACAAAGTTAAAATGAAGTATAAGTGCATGAACCTTATAATCGGTTTAAGAAACCATAGTCTTCAGAGAATACAAGATCAATGCGAGATTAGTGAAAATAAATAAATAAATAAATAATAATATTATTATTATTATATATTATTATTATTATTATTATTTATACTCCATAGGATTACAGGAATTCAAGAGCATGCAGTTCCTACCTAGTAGAAACCAGTATTCCCACAAGACTGACAAAATTTGCAAAGAAGTAAAACATGAATAACAAAGAAGAAATGAGCATAGATGACCCCTTCACCAGATTTCCAGCATACTGAAGGCTGACAATATCTGGAGAGAGTAAATATATGAATAAAAAAATTAATGAGCAGAGAAGAACCTTCACTAAAGTTCCAGCATACTGAAGAACCTGTGCAGCAAGCTTTCCTGAAGCTCTCATGCACTTTATCCCCTTTTCATCATGTATTTGATTCTCATTTGAAATTCCAGGAGCTTTCCTAGATCTCACATAAGGAGGTTTTGGTATGTGACTCGGAACTGAGAGACTAGGTGATACTTTCCCAGGCTTCAATCGTTTTCGTTTACTATCAGGATCAGGAGAATCTTCAGTACTTCTGCTAGGAGGGAGCAAAATGTAAAAAAGATACTCAGAAGAAATATTCCCAAGCATGATAAGAAGATAGCCACTTAGATAACTCATTTATGTAGCAGCCAAAATAACCCAGATGTTGATCATTTATAATAAAAATATTATTTCTTTGTAAAATAGCTCCATGAATTAATTATTGATTTAAGGAAAAAGGAATAGCTAAAATAATTTGGTTAGTGCTATTTATAAATAGTGGATCACTAATTTGTAAAAATTGTTGCCAAAGAGCCTCCTTGAGCAAATGTTGCTTTAAAAAGTTGAAAAAGTGAAAGAAAAAGTGCAAACTTAATAATTTATCCGGAATCACTTTCTCATTTTGTGCTTGTTTTTCAGTATCTAACACTAAAGTAACCATTAAATTTCATCATGAATTCCTATAATGACAATGGCTAAGTATTTCTGGGATAAAAATTTGATGACCAGGCTTTTATACATTATCATGTGTAATTTAATACTCATGAGAGAACCTTTGTTTAATTAGGTGTGACATAAGGAGATTTCTCATTCAAATATCAAAACCATTTGAATGGATGATATGAGTTCTTAAGTGTTCCTTGGTATATGCCGCCAAGAGCCAATAACCATAATATTTAGCAAAGATATTGCTTTGCCATCTACCTTTTTAATCAATTTCTAAAACCTGCTGCCAGTGCCAACTTCTATGATTGTATTGAATCTATAGAAGAAGTTAGGGGTATCTAATCATAAATAATTCAAGAACTTCTCTTATTGATTTGGAATGGGGTTGGAGTACAGTTGTGTAATCTGTCCAGAATTTGGGCCTTCTATGAAAATATTAATAAAATTTCTGTTTCCTTTCCATATATATATATCAAGCTGCCAGTGCAATTCAGGGTAATAACAATGTGCATAGAACAAGTTAAAAGCTATGAATACAAGAATAGGATTTTTCAACTACGGGACACCAGCAAATGGCATCTAGAGTGATCCTCAATTCCTCATACTAGAATAAGCACCTCTTTACTATTTTTTGCCTTCAAAAACTTTGTCAGAAGGACCAGAGACAGTAAAGATGAAAAAGGTAACCAGATAATATCAATAACAAAGCTATAGAGGAGATTTACTACACACATCATCTCATCTTCTTTTCTTTTCTTTTCTGTTCTTTTCTTTTTTTATACTCCCTCCGTCCATTGTCAATCTATCCATTTTACCATTTTGGGTCGTCCACTCTTAATCTATCCATTTCCACTTTTAGACACAAGGGACCCACCCACCCACTAATACAATTAAAATATGGGACCTACATACCCCACTAATACAACTACCAACTACACATTAAATAATAATACTCCTTAATCCACGCGCAAATAGCAAATGGATAGATTGGAGATGGACGGAGGGAGTAAGAAGCAAAGATTTTATTAAATTAGAAATCTTATAAGGGATGGAGAATTCACGACATACAAAAAACTACAATGTATAGCACCCGCCAACAGTTTCATAAGTGTTCTATTAACATTACCGTTCTTTGGGGAAGAAGTCAATAATTTCATAAGTTCTTGCTAGTATTCATCGTAAATGCAGTTAAAAAAATTAATATATTTCTTTGCTGTTTACCCGCAAAAATTATTAAGTTTATGGGAAACATAAAATTTTGTAGAGAATGGAAAGCATACCGCTTATTAAATAGTAAATCAGTTAACCCAGAAAACGTCCTTGGCATGTTCATCGACACATGGTCCTTTCCTGTTTAAAAGAGAGTATTAGAAATCAAACCCTTCCCCTCATCTGAAAAGTCAATTTGCAAAACAAATACTACTTTGAAGTTTGAGCTATCAACTTCAAACATGAAGACAATCAGTTCATGACTTAGGATCTTGAATACAAGTAGCAGGGTCAATAATATTTGAGATTGAAAATAGCTCAAGTTATGGGGCAATGCTCATGAATTCTTATTCCCTCTCTTTAGCAAATGAGGATCATTAGGTTCATTCAAAAAGTGACATATATCATATCTGTCTGCTGAAAATGGAGTTATGCAAAAAGATTGCAGGTCCTTTTAGGAAAGGAGGGCAACCAAAATAAGCGACGAACTCTTCTGGCTAGATAACTCTATCCAAATCCATAACATCTCCCTTTATTCCATCTTTAATATCAAGGAAGATAAGCAGAAAAATCCTCCCGTGGAAAAGGGTATTTATCATCAAAGTAACAACATACAGCACTGTTAATTATATTAACAGAAGTACGAAACTTGCCACTAAGAACGGTATGACTGGACACAGTGCGCAATAATTTGTGGTGCAAAAGAACAAAATGCAGCAGTTCTGTAACATATTCATGTCAGATTATTCGAATTGTAATCGCACATACATCAGAAGTATGCTTTCTTTCAATCCCTTTTCTTTTTTTGGATGTAAGGGCGTGCTATTACTGTAAAAAACATAAGCCCTGCATATAATTTTCTACCTTACTGCTAACCTTTGACACCATAGCTCAACAAATTATTGCTAATGCCAATTGCCAAATCAACACAGACAACATATTGGAAACAAAATTGGTGGATAGAAAGTATAGACGATAAATAAGTAGATGAAAATTAGAAGAACCTGGGTTGAAACGGAATAGGGTGTGGAGTGAGTTGGCAGAATTGAAGGGAAGAGAGCGGCAATCCCCAAGAAAAGTGGATATTAAGCGAGGGTGAATTGAAATTGAAGTGCTCACCACCATTACTAGTCTAGTGTGTTCTTCTCTAGCTTCACCTTCTATCGTTAGTTTCTTATCCGCTTCGGTTTCTTCTATAAATGTGAACAGCGTGTTCTGCAGGGTGGGTTCGAATCTGCCTTTGGCATCTTTGGCATGGATTTGGTCTTTGCAAACACAAGTTTAATAGTGAGTCATCTCTATAAACCACTTGAGGCACATCCTGCAATTTACCTCCTCTATCAATTCCCAGAGTAGGGACGGTCTAATGAATTTGGGTGAGTATTTGCAGGGAACTTCAGGAAGCTGAGGTGTTTATGGGATTTTTCCTGCCTGGTAAGAAATTGTAATGGCAAAGACTTGTCTTATTGTGTAGCATAAAAGTAACACGGATAAAAAATGATATTTAATAGATAAAAAGCGATAATAATGCAAGTGATAATTAATTGATGAAAATTGATAATGATGTAGTGAGTTAATTCATAAACAATTATTATAGATAAGAGTACATTATTTTGTTTTAAAGAGTATACACTTTAATTAATAAATGTACATTATTTTGTTATAAAGGGCATACACTTTTCATTAATATTTTTTATTTTTATTCAGAAATAAATGGTACACATCTTTATACTAAAGGTACAATTTAAATACGAAATTTTAAAGGCACACGGAGTGTGCCCTGTGCGCCCGGGAGCACACAAGTTTTTGCCTACACAATTTATATAGTATAAGTGAAAATTGATATTATGTTTTAAAAAAAAATAATACTACCTTTGTCTCATGAATAAATTCACATTTTCTATTTTTGTCCGTCCAATAAACAAATTCACACTCTCAAATAAGGAAATACTCACAAATCAATAACCACACAATGTATTTTAATTTCAAAATTATCACTTATTTACAACTCACATAACTTACTTTATAATTTATTTATTATCTAAAAATACTAAACTACCCATAAAAGTAAAGCAAAATGTAACTTTTTCTTAAACTCTGTATCTATAGTAACTGTAAATTTCTCTTTAAGACGAAGAGAGTAACATTTTTAAATTGATAACTATTTACGAGAACATAAAATTGTCTCATCTAAATGGTTTCCATTGCCTCAATTATAAAAACAAAAGGCTCACTATAGTGGGACTCTTTCAATAGCAAAATAATGAGTAAATAGTCAGAAATATAAATCGAAATAATTACTAATAGGTACACACTTTGTACCCTAATTACTACTAGATACATTGATTTAAAATAATTACTTTCACATACAAAATATTAAAGTAAAATACCAAATATAACCCCAAACCCTAAACCCTAAACCCTCACCCACAGCCGGACCACCGCCGGACCGCCGGTCGGCTTCCGAAATTTTGCCGGACCACCGTCGGTCGGTCGCCGGAATTCTTCCGCTGCCGGAGCTTCGCCGGACCACACCCACTTTTCGCTGCACACACTTTTTTTACTGCACACACTTTTGTTGCACACGAACTTTTACTGCAAACAACATTTATGTGTATCACATTGTAGGGGTAATATTGAAATGTCACTATATATTTTTGTAGTTAGTAGTAAAATTTTTGTATGTTTGTATCTCATAGTAATTAAGAGTTTTTTTTGTACCTAGTAGTAATCATCTCATATAAATCCAAAGCCTTCCTCGTGTTTCCTCATCCATCACGAAATCGATGGAATCGATTCAACAATTGAAATATACAATAGATCAATCAAAATCAATTCATCACAAAATCAATTGGAGAAGCATTATGGGAGACTTCAATTTTATCTCAAAATTCAGGAGTTTGTGTCTGCATCATGGGAGACTTCAACGGTATTACACAGCTGAAAAAATAAGAAGAGGAATCTCATTCCCTAGAAGAGAAATAAGGGACTTTGATAAATTCATAAGAGAAACAGAGTTGATTGATCTGCCGATACATGGGAGATCCTTTACATACTACAAACCAGATGCAAGCTGCAAGAGTAGAATTGACAGACATTGATTAATCACATATGGATGAATACATTACCAGAGACAAGATTACTTGGAATGTTGAGAACAATTTCAGATCATACTCCACTCATGGTTGAGAATTCGATCAAAGAGTGGGGGCCGAAACCTTTCAAATCCATAAACGCTTGATTTTCAGATATAGGATTCAAGAAAATGATTGAAGAAAATTGGAATGAGTACAAGATAGAAGGCTGGGGAGGATATATCTTGAAAGAGAAGTTCAAAAGATTGAAAGGTGATTTAAAGAAGTGGAATGAGATTGCTTTGGTCGGATTGATGTACATATTATATTCGAAAGAAAATAATTTCAGAATTGGATACATTGGATGAAGAGAGGTGTCTGGACGAGACGGAAACACTGGAATGGAACAAGGCTTGGGCCTTACTCATCGCAGACCTTAGGAATAAATCAAATCTTCTGTGTAGAAAGCAAAATGTAAATGGCTAAAAGAAGGTGATGTGAACTCACAATACTTTCAAAAGGTTATAAATGGAAGAAGGAAAGTAAATGAAATCACATGTTTGCTCATAAATGGTGAATGGGTAGATGGAGTAACATAAATTAAAGAGGGAGCTAGGAAATTTTTTTAACAGCACTTCAAGGTAGTTAAAAGGAACAGTCCAAAAATATCTCAGGAGCTATTTACTAATAAGATTACAGAGGAGGATAATCGCATTCTTATTGCTCCACTTACTGAGGAAGAGGTGCATAGGACATTGAAGTCATGTGGAGCCAACAAGAGTCCCGGGCCAGACGGATTCAATGGTTTCTTTTTTAAAGAAACATGGGAGACAATCAAAGGGGACATCATGAGATTTTTTAGGAGTTTCATAAGAATGGAAGAATCATGAAAGGTCTAAACCAGACATTCATCACTCTAATTCCAAAAAAAGAAGCAGCGGAGGAGATAAAAGACTACAGACCAATTTCCTTAATAGGAGGAATCTACAAGCTCCTATCTAAGGTGTTGGCGAGAAGAGTAAGCTAAATCTTGAAATCGATTATTTCAACAGAACAGTCCGCTTTCATTGGAAAGAGACAACTAGTGGATAGTGTGGTGGCTCTCAATTTAACAATAGGAGACCTTAAGCAAAGAAGAGTGAGAGGGGTAATCTACAAGATCGACTATGAGAAAGCTTATGATTCAATAGAATGGTAATTTCTTGAGAACATAATGCACAAATTTGGCTTCTATAAAAGATGGATATCGTGGATTATGGAATGCGTATCTACAGCTAGGGCCTTAGTACTCATCAATGGCAGTCCCACCAACGACTTCGGCTTAGAAATAGGTCTAAGACAGGGAGATCCACTATCACCATTCTTATTCCTAATAGCAGTAAAAGACATCAGTCTTATAATGATTAAGGCAGTGAAAAATAGAATGTTTCGTCCGTTACTTAACGGAAAAAATAAAGTTTCGATGTCACATCTACAGTATGTGGATGACACTGTATTCCTGGGTGAGGATAATCTGGCCAACATACTCTTTCTGAAAAAGTTTCTACTGCTATTTGAGATGGTTTTTGGGCTAAAAGCAAATTTGAAAAAATGCAGCATTGTGAAAATTAATATAAATGAATGGGCTATGGATGACTATGCTCAAATACTAAAGTGCCAGATTAAGAACCTTTCATTTGTCTACCTGGGAATTAATGTTGGATGAACACATCGTAAAATCGCGAACTTGAGATATCTCTTAGATAAGGTGAAAGGAAGGATTGCAAAATTGAAAGGCTCTAAAGTATCCATTGGAGGACGCCTCGTCTTGGTCAAATCTATCCTGAATGCTTTGCCTCTATACCTTTTCTCAGTCTTCCAGGCTCCAGCAAAAATCTTGAGCACACTAGCTAGCGTGCAAATTTCATATTTTTGGGAGAGGTGAGCATGAGAGAGATATCTCCTGGATCAAATGGGAGAGAATTTTCCATCCAAAAAAATTTGGGGGGTCTCGTGGTCAAGGATTTAGGTTGTTTTAATTATGCTTTGGTTACTAAATGGGTATGGAGAGCATTGATGAAAAGGAGGGTTTGTGGGTTAAAATTCTAAAGTCAAGGTAGGGAGAGAGTCTAGGATTAGATCGTCTTAATGTGGGCTCAGAGGAGAGTTCTAAGGTCAGAGGGTGGTGGAGGGGGAGTCTTTAGTTGTCTAGTTGATTCAAAGGGACAGTGGTTTGAAGAAGAGTTGGGTAGAAGATTAGGTAACGGGAATAATACTCTTTTCTGGGAAGCAAAATAGGATGAGAGAGGGGCTTTAAAAGATAGATTTACAAGACTTTATAGCATAAGTCTAGACAAGGGAAGAGTCATAAAAGAATTGGGGAATTGGGTAGATGAGAAGTGGGGTTGGAACCTTAAATGGAAGAGGAGTCTGAGAGATTGTGAATTTGACATTCTACATGAATTTTTGCAGCTTATCAATAATATTCAATTGATAGCAGATCATGAAGATTCGTGTGAATGGAGGAAGAACACAAAGGAAGGATACACGGTGAAAGATGCACATGTTAAACTGATGTACAGGAAATCATCGACGGCAGTAGAAGAACTCGAACTGGAGGTGATAAAATATATATATGGTATAAGAGCATTCCAAGTAAAATACAGGTTCACGGGTGGAGAATGTTGATGAACAGGATACCAACGAAGACAAATCTACAAAGAAGAGAATGTTGGCCATCGGGAGGATTGGAGTGTAGTATATGCAAGAGGATAGCAGAAAACAATAAACACTTGTTCTTTGAATGCCTAACAGCGCAGTACACTTGGGTTGGAATCTTCAATGGCTCAACCATCCTGGTCCTCTCCCTTCGGAACCAAGCAGGAACATGTTGTGTTTTGTCAATCTGGAGAAGAGTAGCAAGATCAAAAAGATTCTGACAATAATTTGGGCTTGCACCACTGGGACGATTTGGAAAAACAGGAATAATCTAATTTTCCAAAACTTGGAGGTAAGCACAAGCAATACTATAGAAGAGATTAAAATTAGAATATGGAATTGGCTAAAATGGAAAAATCACAAATTGATCAGAGATATGATTTTTGGTAGCTGGATAAAGAAGGGCATTAGATGTATTTAGATTGGTATATACATAGCAATTATATGGAGTTTATTTTGTATGGTATTTTGTATCTTTGATGTGAGGTAAATCTCTTTCCTCATGCTATTACGGTAATAAAAATTTTCCTTACAAAAAAAATGGAGAAGCGTCTATCAAAGATTCATGATTTTTCCTCACAAAATTGAATGAAATTGACCGAAATCGATTGTGCATCTGAAATTTAAACTTGATTGGGAGATTAAAAAAAAATTGAGAGATTCGAAAGATTTAAACCTCATATCTCTTACTTGAACCAGAACATTTATTTGGAAAATCTAAGAATTTGGAGATTGTCTCATCGACGTTAAGTACCAATGTTTTATTCCATAATAATGTGTTCAATTGGCTCAGGAATTGTATTGTAATAATGGTTAAACTAGATTTGTGTTCAATGTTTAAACCAAGACTTGCATTAGTACCTTCTAAGGGAATGTTATTATTAGTATTAGTACTTAGAAACTAATTAACATTTATCGATTAAAAAAACCTAGAATATAATAGGGATTATAAATTATTTAATTTTATAATGTTTCTTAAGTTAAATTGATTATTAATCCACGTATTAAGGCTAGCTTGACTAGAGTATCTTAGTATAATTTTGGTATCGTCGTTCATATGAATATCAGCTTGATCTTATTAATTTATTTATTGAAGTCAATTTGACTGATTGAAACTGATTTACTCTTAAACTATTTGCTCTTTTCTCTTTGAAATACTTGCTTGTTTGCTTTTTAAGTTCTTTTTATTATTGTTATTTTAAACCTTAAGTTCTACTCAAATCTTGTGTGTTTCATCGGTTGTTTTGAGAAAAGTGATACAAATTATGTTTTTCAACTATATTGTTTAGACGATATTTCTATAGGTTCTATGATTTAATTTGATCATACTTCTTATTAACTGCAATAAATCTTGTAAAATCTCGTACACTTGCGTTAATATTCTCTTAAGACTAAAAAAGGTGAATATATGAATTAAAAACGAGCAAAGTTGGAATAACACATAAAATGATTAAATGTAAATTTTCTCTTGTATCTACCCTTATATAATGATTGTTGTTGTTGACGGCTGTTCTTGACTCGTTAATTTAATGTTTCAGGTATTAAAGTTTTTAATAACAAAGCCAAGAATGAATACCATCAAACACAGTAAACACCAAATAGAGACCAGTAAAGAGATCAAAGCCTCTCTAAGAATCAATTTCCACCAAAGAAAACAGTCAATTTTATTACTCTCCTTTCGAACAACACTCGTCCTTTTTTTCCGATTCTTACAAGCGTAATGTCTAAAGTGAGTGCTCCAAAAACCCTGCCTCTCTCCTGTGAGAGAGACTATTTATATTATCCCAAATGCCCTAGCATCAGACCAATCTTCTTGTGCCACCTGGATGAAGATAATTCGCCTTTAATGAAGCTGTCTAGTACCCCGACCAGTTGCAGGGGTGGTCTGAACGTCGTTTGTTGCACTGCAAGAGTTTGCAGGGTGTCTCCGTCCTTTGCTGGCTTCCCATTGATTGTTGGAGTCAGGCTCGCCAGTCAACTGTTGTCTTCTAGTTAGGATTGCCGCCCAAGATATCTCCTCTTCCCGTTAGTGCTGTCTTCTAGCCTGCGATACTTGTACTCCTTCATTATGATGTCTGTCCTCTGTTGTCCTGCTTTCGCCATCCTTCTTTGGTCTTCGGACAGGTTGGCTTTCGGTGCTGGGGAATTCGTCCGAGGTCTCGACCAGGGGAAGGTGGATGCCGAGGTGGCTTCCTACAGAGGGTGCTTCCTGGGCTTCCGAACTGTTGCAGTTCTTATTGGGCTGCCTTAATTCCCTTCTCATCTAAGTCATTCGGTTGGGCTGCCTAGGGGTTGGACCTCCCCTTTCAAGTATCACGAACCTATTGGGCCTCTTTGGTCTAACAAGCATGGGGGGTATAATACCAATAACATTTGCCCCTCGAGCCTGAATAATTTCCTGGCTTGAGATTGTTCAGGGTCGAACTGTACTTCACGGGTTATATCCATCATGCTTCGGTACCTGCGATTTTGGGATTCCTTCCATCTCGGCTCCCCGTAGCTCTAGATCGCTGCTCTTGTTTTGATAATCCTCTGCATTATCGGGTTTTTCGCACTATTTTTAAGATACTTTTGTTCCGGTGGGGGCATATCTGGTATTTGGGTGCACCTATCGATTTGAAATTCGAATTTTGAATTTTTTTGTCCGTTTCTCCTTCCCTTGCTTCCTCTTTTTTCTCCCTTTTATTCTGCAGGTTGTTGGCCTTCCTTCTATTCAGTAAGTTCGCCTTCCTCTCTAGGTATTACTCTCCTCTCCTCTTTATTCTTTTCTCCCTGACTCATTTTCTTTCGTGTCCCTAAATCTGTCGTCGTTGTGGATTATAGTTTTCTCTTTTTCTCGTTTCCACATTTTACTTTCCCTTGTGTCCATCGCGGTATGGCTTGTGAGGGTCCTCTTCTCTTCCTAGATCCCCCAGATATCCTTCCCATTCGACCGATTCCTCACTCGGTGATTCTGGATCATCCTCGTCTTCTTCTGAGGATCGTTCTGATCCTCTGTCTCCATCTCAGATTGCCTTTAACCAACGGGTTATCGACTTTGTTTCTGATTTTACACTGGAGCCCAATCCTGGGAATGGCGATGCTGGTCCTGAGTTGTTAGGTCATCTTGGACAACTTCCGTTGTGGGACAAAAATACCCCTTTTTCTGCTGCTGAGGTTCCGTCGACCCTTAACGACTCTTGGTTATGGAAGATCCCCGTTATTGCTCTTGGTAAGTTCCAGTGTGGGGAGGGTATCGATTTCTATCTTCCTTCTTCTGACACGCGTATGTGCTACGCTTCCCTCAACCCTGTGGCAGTTTATAAACTGCAGCTTGTGCTCGGTCTTAGGTTTCCCCTCCACCTCTGTATTCGGAATATTTCAAATTTTGGGGTATAGCCTCTGCTCAACTGGCTCCGAATGGTTGGGCTTCTTTGATGGGGATTTTGGTCCTTTTTCGGAAAAGAAAATACTCTTTCTTGACTACCGGTGAGATCAACTTCCTGTACCGGCTCACCCTGAATCACCGGACGAAGGGTTATTACTATTTGGTGTTGCGCCATACCAATCTCGTTGCTTCCCTGCCCAGTTCCATTAAAGGGTGAAAGGATCCCTGGTTTTGGGTTCGTGGGTCTTGGAAAGGGGACTCTATATATAACCTCGGGGACCCTCAGAATCCCACTGTGCTCCCCAGAAGTTCTTTCTTCAAGTCTGTCCTTAGTACGTGTATGTTTCTATTGGCTTTCTTCATCTGTTATATGAGACCTTCTAACAATTCCTTTTTTACTTTGTGCAGTAGGGGAGACGTGCGCCCTCGAGACACTGTCGGCCGAATTTCAGAAGGCTTTTCATCATGTTCGCAAACTCTCCGAGATGAGATGCAATTACCAGCGCGTTCTCCGAGTGAGGAACCTTTTTAAAATCAGCTTTACTACCACATACATAGCCATGCCAGATAGTTTATTTGTGATTATTTCTTTGGCTGGAGAGCTTGTTGTATAGTTCTTCTCTTGTATTAATCTTTCTTTCTTCTATTTTGTCACCTTCAGGGGAAGGAAAACGTCTTATGCCCGACTCTGCTCGCATGGGTACTCTCCCATCTGTTCGCCAGCGGGTTGCCCTTTCTAAATGGAAAAAAAGAGCTTTCCAGACTTCCCATCTGAAGACCTCTGGAATCCCTTTTGCTGTACAGCCCCTCACATCTGTTAGGATTGGAGAAGCTTCAGATCTTATTTCTAAGAGGTTGGAAGCCGATCTTGTTCGGGTGTCTGCTTTGGGTCATCGGAAGAGGATTTCTAAGAAGGCCTCTGGAGCCCCGAAATCCAAGAGAGGGGCGTCTGAGCTTGCAGCCCCTAAACCTGTTGCTCCGAAGCGGAAATATAAACTGGTGGACGAGACTTTCGAAGAGGATACGCACGATAGCACTGCTCTTACTACTCGCCCTCCGAAAAGAACCAAGGATGATGATGTGGGTGCTGTTGTCGTTAGTTCTTACGTGGCTCCTCAGGAGACCGTTGAAGTTTGCAATATCAGCTCTTCCCCCTCTCTTGATACCCTCGTCCGATCTCCTTTTATTATTTTTGGCACATCGCGAGGTGCCCTTCCGTCCGAGGCTCAGCAGACCTTCGGTGATACTTCCTATGATCCAGCATCCCACTATTCCCCTTCTGAGATGTGGCAGTATTACCAAGGGAAGACTCCTCTGCGATTTTGGTCACACGGCGGTCCCTCTTCCGAGGGTGCCTCTCTCGCTCTGCCTGTGTCGGATGATGCTACTCCGTTCCTCCCCGTAGATCCTGTGGTTGATCAGGAGCTATCACAGAAGTATGACCATTTGGATGAGGTCGAGAAAATGTTCGTCCGAACTCAAGAGCTCCTGCTCAATTTTGACGCTCCTGCGTGTTTGGCTCGTGCTGCCACCTTCCCATTTAAGGGGTGTAATCGTGAGCTCCTTGAACATATGGAGATTATGTTTGTCAAAGATTCTCTTCATAGCATTTCTGGCCATGCGGGTTGGCTAGCACTTCATGCTGTCAACGCCTTGCATCGTATTTCTGAGTTGGAAAGAAGTGACTCCCGTTTGCAGGATGAAGTTACTTCGTTGGCTCAAAAGGTGAGGGACTATAAGAGGAAAGTATCTGACACCGGCGCGGCTGAGGCTCTGATCAGGGGCCAGTTGAGAGTTGAGCAAGATAAAAGAGCCGAGCTACAGGGAACCTTTGACCTCCTCCGCGCTGGGTACGATAACCTGTTAGCCAAATCCGAGGATGAGAGGAGAGCTTTGGAGCTCCAGATCAAGATGATTTTGGATAAGATTGTGCTTCGGAGGTCAAACACCAGGAGGAGATTTTGGCGAAGGAGAACCAACTTTATGCCGAACTATCCCGGGTTCAGAATAACTTGCATGCCATCTGGATATCTTCCGAACAGGAACTTGAAAAGGCACTGCAGGAGAGGGAAATGTCAGAGGTTTCTTACACTCAGAAAATTAAGGCATCCGAGGATGTTATTGCAGAGGTCTTGAGGGAGCGTGATACGGCCTTGACTGAGATGGAGCGTGCGAAGGATGCTTTCCTTCTATCAGAGGCGGATAATCAATACTATGGGGAAGTTATCCTTCCGAAGACTAGGATTCACTGCTTCTGCTCTTGCGCCTCCGCTTTTGCCCAAGCCTCTGCCCGGAGACCCTATCCTGATTGCCTCGATGACATGCGCAACATTCTCCATCAAGCCCTTAGCGAGGTGAAGATGCCTCCTGGGGAGACTCTGAAGGACGACCTTGATTTTGGGGTGCTCGGTGGGTATTCTGACTTCATCACCGACATTCCTAAGGAGTCAATCGAAGGGTTCGAGGAGGGTCGATCTGATGAAGAATTTACCGATGATGTCTTAGCTCTCGCCTTGGTTGATTAAGGGGATGAGGATCTGCCTGCCGTGGTTCCCGCTGAATCTATAAGGGGACATATTCAAGAGTTTCCCGCTGAGCCTGAACTTCCCATCCTCAGTGGTGCACATATTCCCGGTCGGATCGCTTCTGTCGAGATTTCCACAGCTTTGCCTACCGAGGCTGCTATGGCTCCTTCAATTCCCCTGGCCTCAAAGGTCGCTCTTACCTCGGATCGTGCTACGGATGTCGACATTTTGTTGAGGTCGATGACCTTTTTGGCTCCCTTAGGTGCTTCCGAAGATACGGTGTCGAGGAGCGGGGATCCGCAATCTACAAAGGTGGTTGGTTCCAAGGTCTCCCTGAGTGATCAATGAAGTGTCACCGAGCCACTGGTGTCGAATAGGGTATTTTTTCCTTATTCAGATATTCTGTATCTTTCTTGCCTTCCCTTTATTCATGTTTGATAGGACCTTGAATTATTTTTGCTTTCGTTGTAACTCATTTATTTGTGAATAAAATGCCTTCTCTTTCCTGTCCGTTGATCTTGCAAGGGTGTTCTGGTAACTTGCCTCTAATTTCAAGCATAACCGCTGTTTTTCTGTCGTGGGTTGTCACGTCGTTGGCCAGGTGTCACGTGTATTAATCTGGGCTCTCCCTTTTTCTCGAGAGTTGTAAGGTCTTTCATCACCGCCGTTGGATCTTAGTCATTTTTATTCCGTAACTTCCCATGAAGATACCTGTCACGCCTCACTTTGTTAGATAGTTTCCCTTTTGATTTTTCGAAATTCAAATCTTCCGTATCCTCTCCCCTATAATTTTGTTTTTTCTTTAACCTAATTCCCCTGATATCTTCACAACTTCTCACATTTCGCTCTTTGTGCATTCTGAGTATCCCATTTTCTTCTTCTGCCTTTTTGCCCAACCCTAATTTTCAAATTCTTAATTCGATTCTCCATTTGAGTGAACAATGTCTAGTCAAGGTACCCCACCTCCACATGATATTTAGGAAGTGAATACCTTCGATGATTTGCCGACGCAGCGCACGCGGCCTGGTACCCGCAGTTCTTAATGTCTCCGCCGGATGCCCCATCCTAATCTGAGGGATTTGTCTTCGTCTTCTTCCTCGGGCGGAAATCAGGCTTCTGTCCCTTCTTTCGACCGGCCACCGGTCCCTGATGTGCCAGCTGCTGGTGTTGGCGGCGCCGCAATATTCTTCGATGCTGATTTGGGCGCGATACTTCCTCTTAGCATGGGGAATTATCTTCCTGCCCGCCGTGATGTTGGTGACTTGAGGGTTGCTTTTCGAGGGATGGCCCAGCGTCTTAGTTGGGTGCCAGCTACCATGTTGTCTTCGGAATAATTGGGAGAACTTCATCGGTGATACGATAACCCTAATATCATCTTTGAGCTCCCCTTGGGTGGGGTTCCCATTTTCGAGAATCCTCCCTGTCGTACAGTGTTCTATTACTCTCTCTTTCTTGCCGGGTTGCGTCTTCCGCTTTCTCCTGTTGTTGGCCTACTGCTGCAAAGGTGGGATATGGCTATAGGCCAGCTGTTGCCCTCTTCTTTGTTGCGTCTAATCTCCACCATGTCGCTGTTCCACGTATTGGGCCACACTATCCGAGATCCGTTTGAGTTAGAGTTTCTTTTGTTTACGCTGCGTCCGGCCATTCTGGCGGTTTCTACCACTTGTTGCCTCGCAATAATCATTATTTTGTAGGGGGCTTCTGACGTCATTGGTCGGAGCTGGGAGCGAGCCTGGTTTTGGCTAGGTGATGACTATCGCACTAGCGTCAATGGTGCCTCTGTAACCTTTTCCATTCGGTTCCTACCGTTGGATAAGTGTACGATACTTTCTTATCTCCTGAGCCCTAGCTTATACATCTTTTGTAGTTTCTGATGTCACTTTTGCGCAGGTCCCCCCTCGTCCTCTTGAACTGTTGAGCGATGGCTTTCGCCACGTCTATAAAATCTTATCTCGTGGGGGAAACACTTATCGGATCTCTCCACTGCTTTCCGAGCCTATCCTGGTTTCGGCCGGGTTGTCCACTTTTGGCCGCGGCACAACCACTGGTGCTTCCCTTTTCTTGGCATGTCCTGCTCTCCTTATTCCATGACTAACTTTTCTTTCTTCTTTTCTTTCCAGGTGAGCTCCGGAATGCACTTTTCCCTGTGGGGTCGACTAGTTCCGTGGCTGGTTTGTCGTTAACCCCGTATAAATATGTTTACCAGTTTTTGGATGATGAAGCCGATCCCAATTATCTTGCATGTTCTCCGTCTCCTGACGAAGATGCAGTAATGGATGACCTGTCTGTTGGATCCGAAGACCTGAAGCTTGGTGAAGATTTGTTGGTTACACAGTTTACCGAGCATGGGGTTCTGCCCCTTTGTCGCATCCTCGTGTGCATTTGTGTCGTTCTCTTATTGTTCTTTCTTGTGTTTCTGCTGTCCCTGATTCTGGGTCTGCTTCTTTCCTCTCCTCGGAAAAAGAGAAAAAAATGTTTACGAGCACGACAGGCCTTCTCATTCGACCAGAATCTGCTTCATGCCTCGTTCATTCCCCTCCGTTGGTTAGTTCGATCTCCTTGCTAAAAACTAAGGGGGATAATCAACTCCATTCGAGCTTTCTCATCCTTTCTGTGTTTATTACATTCTTAGTCGTGGTACCCTTTTGCAGATTTTTCTCCCATCCCGTCCGAGGTAGAAATGTCGGCTGAGGAGGATCCCGAGGAGGAACTAGTAAAGGATCCAGAGGAGGATCCTGAATCAGAGGAGGTTCCCGAGGTGGGGATTGGCAGTGGCTCTTAAGCCGAGGATTACGACATGATGGTTGGTCCGAGGAGGAGGTCTATCCCTGTGGCCGATGTCAGTTCTGTTCCCTCAACCTCTCGAGTCGTTTCGACAGTCCTTTTTCCCAGTTCGGACCTAGAGGGATCAGTTGCTGCGACCAATCCCTCTGATGTGGATGTTGAGGCTGCCAGGTTGGCTGCCGAGAAAGCCCTTGAACAAGGGAAAGATAGGGCTGAGGAAGGTGATGAGCCTGCTCTGGCCGAGTTGCGAGAGCTAGGGCTCCGGGGCTTTGCTGCTGGTGTCAGTTCTCTGGTCCCAGATCAAGCTTTTCCAACCGTCGTCCCTAGCTCTCTTTCCTAAGACTCCTCGGGTTTAGCAGTGATGGCTGGAGTTACCGTCGCTTCTCTCGCCTCTTCTCTGTACTTTATGGATCAGTATCGCGTGTTTGCCAGCCGGCTTATCGATCATTCCGAGGTATCTTTTGCCAGTTTTGAGGAAAGAATACATGCTCTGGAGGTCGAGAATGCCGAGCTGAACTCTCTCATGACACATCAAAGGGAATGATTGGCTGCTTCGGAGTTTGAGGTCGATATGGGGCGGGCCACTCTAGAGTCTCTGGAGGCAAATTTAACTGAGACCGAAATTGCCAGGGATGCTGCACGAGTCGAGACTGCTGAGGCACGTGCTAGATTGGTTGAAGCCAAGGCTCGCATCTGAGCCTTGGAGCAGCGTATTCCTCGTCCTGGCTCCGCAGAAGAGAGGGTTGTTAACGCCGAAGCTCAGTTGAAAGAGATGGAAGATAAGATGGCGAACATTTTCCATTCCTTCGGCAGCCGAAAGAAAGATTGATGTTCTCCACATTTTCTGTACGCTGGTTGGTTCCTGCTTTGCTTCCACTCTGATGTTATTTAAGACTTTTTCTTGTGATGGCTTCCTAGATTTTGAATACTGAGTTTTGAAGAACGCCAATTATTTAATGTTGATGTGTGTACCTGTTATGTCTTTGTATATGCTCGTCCCTACTATGCTTCTTTGTTTGTTTATTCCTTCCTCTGTGTAGACGTTTATTCTACTTTTTGGTGAATCCTTGTTGTCGTATGACTGCTCGCGATTCCGAGGTTGTAACTCTATCTCCACTGTGTTGCTCTTTACTTTGTATTGGCTCCCGAGCTTCCGAGTACATCCATTCCATTTTATACTCTGTCCAGAAGTTCTTCTATCCATTTTGATCCTAAAATCCCATTCTCGAATTTTTGTACATACTCGTTAGGTATAATTGCGCTTATCCGTTTCCCACGATGTATCGAAGAGATTTCCCTTTACTTTGTACGTAAGGCTCCGATCCTTTTACATATCCATTCTATGTATCCAATCGCATTTTATTTTGACGCCCTTCTGAGGTCGATCCCCCTATACCAGGGGCTCCTTCCGCAAGCTTTTTAGTTTTGCTCTCCGATACCTTGGTTTCGACTTCCTAACCTGATGCCTCGACAGCTTTTTTTTTTATGTTTACAACTTAGTATTTCCCAATGTTACGGTATCCCTTTAACCATACATAAATGCATAGACATTCTTAACCATATACCATTTAAAAAGATTTCCCTAGATTGATATCCTTAACTATATATCATCAAAAAGATTTCCATACACAATTTGCACTTCCATATGGTATGGCCTAACGCTTGATTAAAAGCTGTAAAAAGTCGTGTCACCAACCTCATTCGACCTCGCCTTCTTTATCTTTTACTGATAATATTTCTTCAAATGTTGGGCATTTCACGGGTGAGGTATTTTTTTTGCCATCTACTTCTTCTAACTCAAATGCTCCACCCTCTAGAACCCTCTTGATTATGTAGGGGCCTTCCCAGTTTTGGCCTGTACTCTGTGCCATTAGGCGCACTATTTTCCGTAGCACCAGTTCTCCATCTTTGAACCTCCTCAGTCTTATCTTGGAGTTATAAAATCTCTCTGCTCTCTGCTTGTAGATCGCATTATGTAACTCCGCATTCAATCTCTTTTCTTCCACTAGGTCTAAGCGCTCTCGGATCAATTCATCATTTGCCTCTTCTTGGTGGAGAATGACTCTAGGGCTGGGTTCTCCTGTTTCCACTGGTATCACCACCTCAGTACCGAAGGCCATTGAGAAAGTGGTCTCATTGGTGGATGTTCTCGTCGTCGTCCTGTAGGACCAAAGCACTCCTGGTAATTCTTCTGGCCATTTCCCATCCAGCTTTTCCAACCTGGCTTTTAGTGTGTGTTTGATGATCTTATTCACAATTCTACCTGCCCATTCGATTGAGGGTGGTATGGTGTTGAGGACCATTTCTTAATACCGTAGTCTTCACAAACCTTTCTTAGCTTGTCGTTGTCAAACTGCTTGCCATTGTCCATCACTATAGCAAACGGTATCCCGAATCGGCATATGATATTCTCCCATATAAACTTCTCGACCCTAGCCTCGGTGATCATCGAGAGGGGCTCTGCCTCTGCCCACTTTGTGAAATAATCTACTGCCACGATAGCAAATTTGTTTCCTCTTTTTTCGGTGGGAAGTGGTCCTATTAAATCAATCCCCCATTTCGCGAAAGACCATAGGCTGAACACCGAGGTCAATTGCTCCGAAGGTGCTCTCACTATCGGAGCCAGTCATTGACATGTCGCGCATGCCCTCGCATTTTGGGTGGCGTCCTTCTTTAACGTCGGCCAAAAGTAACCTTGCCTGATCACCTTGTGGGCTAAAGCGATCTCTCCCGTGTGGTTTCCGCATATGCCTTCATGGATCTCTGCTAGCACATAGCCTGCTTCTTCGAGGGCTAGGCATTTCAAGAGTGGTACTGAATACCCTCTCTTGTACAACTTTTCTTCCATCAAGACATACCTTGCTGACCGAAGCCTGATCTATCGGGCTTTGTCCTTATCCGCGGACATCCTCCCCTCTTTCAGATATGCCCTGATTGGGGTCATCCGAGACTCCTTTGTTGGCTGATCGTCTAAGACCCATACGGTGGCGTCCAAAGGGTTCTCCTGTCTCACTATATTGATGTTATTCAGGTCCTCAGAATTTGATACTGTGGCGAGCTTGGCCCCCTATATTATCTCTCCTGTCAATGCATTCTAGGAATACCTGTTTGAACTTCTATAATATGCCGGCCGCTAGCCCTTTATAGTGGCTCATGTGCTCGTCCTTTGCCTCGTATTCTCCTTTCATCTGGTTCAATACCAATTGCGAGTCGCTGTATATCATCAGCTCATCTGCTCCCATGGCCAATTCCATCCTCAAACCGTTCAGCAGGGCCTTGTTGGTAGCCAAAAAACCAAACCGAATTGCGGTCGAGAAAGTTTCCTCGAATGGAGTTCGAATGATTATTCCGGCACCCGACGCCGTTGCTGTTGCTGAGCCATCCACGTTCATAACCCAAGGTTTTCTCTTTTCTTCTTCGGTTGGGACTGGGAAAGTTAGTTCCACTATGAAGTCTGCCATGACTTTCCCTTTGACTGCATTCCTCGGTAGATACGTTATGTCGAACTGCCCTAGTTCAACTGACCACTTCAGCAGCCTCCCCGCTGCGTCTGGTCTTTGGAGCACTTGCCTTAAAGGGAACGTCGTCAGTACTTCGATGGTAAGTTTCATGAAGTACAACCTCAGCTTCCTTGAACTCATGATTAGAGCATACGCTATCTTCTCCATTACCGGGTATCTGAGCTCTGCGTCTCTCAGGGATTGGCTCACGAAGTATACTGGCTTCTGATTCTTTTCTTCTATTTTGACCAGTACTGAACTGATCGCGTTTCCCGACACTGCTAGGTATAGCTGCAATGTTTCGCCTGGTAAAGGCTTGGAGAGGATCCTGGGATCCGATAGCTCTTTTTTTTATCTCATTGAACGCCTCTCTACATTCCTCTGTCCATTCAAACTTAGCTTTTCTAATGACGTCGAAAAAGGGTTTACATTTATCCGATGCTTTTGACATGAATCTGTTCAGGGCGGCCAACCTATCCGTCAGATTCTGAACCTCTTTCATATGCCTCGGCGAGTCCATTCTTAAGATTGCCTCCACATTCTCTGGGTTCATTTCGATCAAAGAGCTTCCCACAGACGACGCCAGATGTTGACGAATGTTCTTGGCTCGTTAATTTAATATTTGAGGGATTAAAGTTTTTAATAACGAAACCAAGAACGAATACCATCAAATATAGTAAACACCAAATAGAGACCAGTAAAGAGATCAAAGCTTCTCCAAGAATCGATTCCCACCAAAGAAAACAACCAATTTTATTACTCTCCTTTCGAACAACACTCGTCCTTTTTTCCCAATTCTTATAAGTGTAATGTCTAAAATGAGTGATCCAAAAATCCTGCCTCTCTCCTGTGAGAGAGGCTATTTATATTATCCCAAATGCCCTAGCATCAGACCAATCGTCTTGTGCCTCCTGGATGAAGACAATTCGCCTTTAATGAAGCTGTCTAGTACCCCGACCAGTTGCAGGGGTGGTCTGAGCACCGTTTGTTGCACCGCAAGAGTTTGTAGGGTGTCTCCATCCTTTACTAGCTTTTCATTGGTTGTTAGAGTCAGGCTTGCCAGTCAACTATTGTCTTCTAGTTAGGATTGCCGCCCAAGATATCTCCTCTTCCCGTTAGTGCTGTCTTCTAGCCTGCGATACTTGTACTCCTTCATTATGATGTCTGTCCTCTGTTGTCCGGCTTTCGCCGTCCTTCTTTGGTCTTCGGACAGGTTGACTTTCGGTGCTGGGGAGTCCGTCCGAGGTCTTGACCAGGGGAAAGGTGGATGCCAATGTGGCTTCCCGCCGAGGGTGCTTCCTGGGCTTCCGAATTGTTGCGTTTCTTATTGGGCTGCCTTAATTCCCTTCTCATCTAAGTCCTTCGGTTAGGCCGCCGAGGGATTGGACCTCCCCTTTCAAGTATCACGAACTTATTGGGCCTATTGAGCCTAACAAGCATGGGGATATAATACACATAACAGTTGTCAACTTCATTCTTGCTTCAATTGGAATACCTATTTAACTATATTTGTAGTTAGAATAAATTATCAATCCAAATTATGATAATTCTTATAAAATTATGATAAATAAGAGATGGTTAGATTTAGATTTCACCTTAATGGTTCTTATATTTTAATAAATATACTAATTAGGAGTTTTTTTCTCCACATGTCGTTTTCTTCATATAACACGTTTTATGTGTCAATTTTTCATGCTTTTTTAAAATTATTATTGTTAAGATAGTTTTTAGAGTTTTAATATTTGGACTTTTTTTTTTGTAAATTATCATATTTTTTATGTTTATTTATCATGATTGGTGCTAATTTTATTTATTATGTTTAATATTTTTATATGAATAATAAATACTCTCTTCGTCCCGGGTATTTTTACCCGTTTGTACGGGCACGTAAATTAAGAAGTGTTGTTTTCTATATAACGTAAGAAAAAGTAGGGATAAATTGGTAATATTGAGAGAAAAAGTAAATAAAATTGTTGGGAATGATGAATAAAGTGTGAAAAAATAAATAAAGTTATTGGAAATAATGAGTAAAGCGTAAAAAGTAGATAATATGTTTAGTGCATTTTTACCATTAATGGAATATCCAAAAATACGTGGGACACCCCAAAACAGAAAGAATGTAAAAATACGTGGGATGGAAGGAGTGCAATTTATAGCACTGATTACTCAATTTCTTAAATATCATTAATTTACTTTACGTAAATATTACGTCGATTACATGTTTAAATTTATGATAGTAAATAAGAAAAATTTTATATTAGTTTGCTAAAGAAATTATATTTGAAGTAAGAAATTTAAATTTATAAATTAATTATTTCTATATTTATGAATTCTATAAATATTATTTATTCCAATATTTGTTCATGAAATAATCCTATAACCACTATAACTTTTTTATTATTTAGAATATTACTTTTTATTAAAATGTTATCCCTTTTAATTCATTTCACAAAATTATTTCAACGGTTTCACACAAACTTTTGTTCATAATAAATTTGAAGATAAATAATAATTTGTTATCAAAATAATAATTCTAGAAAGAGTAATAATATATTAATTGAAAAAATAAAATTTAATTTATCAGATGATAAGTTCCCAAAATAATTTGTTTTATGAAAATTATTTAATTATTATAAAAGTTATTAATTAATTTTATTATATTATCATATATGGTCAAAATTATTATTATTATTAAACAACAACATGTATATATTTATATATTTATTTATTTAAATTAAAAATATCATGTTAATTTAATTTAAAATTGATGTATTTCTCGTGCAAATTATAATTCACGGGTTATAATACTACTTGATTATAATGAGTAGAAGTACACTCTTCAAATAATTAGTAAGACTGAAGTTTTAGAAGTTACTCTTAAAAAAGGCCAACACAATTGTTCTATCATAATTATTAAACGTTTAAGAATTGTTGGATAAAAATAATTGAATAGCTTGATTGCAAGATTGTAATCATAAATTTGATTGTAAACCAAAAATATAGGTGTACTTAGCATTTTTTTGGGAGTAACTCTCATGTGAAATGAATTATTTGTGAGACGGATGTGAAACGGGTCGACCCATCACTATAGTATGCCTATTGTATAGATAAAATATGATTATTTGCAATTAAAATATGTCATTAATAAATTAAATTATAACCGGTAATGCAATAATTATTACTCCCATTGACGATCTGCAAGTCAACCAATAGGTTACCTTTAAATATAGTAGCAAAACTTCGACAATCTTGAACAGAAACGTGTATTCCACTAATGGCTTCCTCCTTCCTCTTCCTCTTCCTCTTCCTCATCACTCTCCTCTCTCTTTCTTCTCCAGTAACACCCCAAAACATAAGCTTAGGCTCTACCCTCACACCCACCGGCACCAACTCATCATGGCCCTCCCCCTCCGGCCTCTTCGCCTTCGGTTTCTTCCCACAAAACATCAACAGCTACGCCGTCGGCGTCTTCCTCACCGGCCAACCAAACATAACCGTCGTCTGGACCGCAAACTGGAACAACCCCGCCGTCGGCAACGACGCCGTTCTGCAGTTCACCCGCGACGGACGGCTGGTACTGCAGCAGAGGGGGAGCTCCACCACCGTCACCGTCGGTAATCCTTCCCAGGCCCAGCGCATCGCCTCCTCTTCCATGCTCGAAAATGGCAATTTCGTGCTCTACAATTCCGCTTCCAACATCATATGGCAGAGCTTCGATTACCCGACGGATACCCTATTACCGGGCCAGAGACTTGGACCCGGGTCGGGCCTCTTCTCCAGCGCTTCGGATACCGACCACTCGAAGGGTATCTTCACGCTGCAGATGCAGGGGGACGGCAACCTCGTGCAGTACCCTGGAAACGGGCCATGGATTCCGCAGACTGCTTATTATGCTACGAGTACGAATGGAGCTGGAACCAATAATGTTTCACTCAACCTCGACAGCGATGGCTACCTCTATCTCGTCAATGGTTCGTCCACCCTCTTGAGGAATATAACCACGGGAGGATACACTACAGAGAGAAGCATCTACCTCCTGAGGCTCGATGTAGGGGGAATATTCCGATTGTATTCTCGTCCTCGGGCGGCGGCAACTGGACTGTCCGATGGTATTCCACGGCGGACCAGTGTGCTCCCAGAGGAATCTGTGGGGTCAACGCCTTCTGCGTTGGCATGGACGACGTTGCTAACTGTAGGTGTCTCCCGGGTTTCAATTTCGCCCGACCCGGAAACTGGACCGCCGGTTGCGAGCGCGGCTTCACCGCGCTGGGATGTGAGAGAAAGGATGAGAGAGAAAGATATGAGATGATTAACGACGTGGCTAATACGGTGTGGGAAGATTCCGCCTATCAAGTTGTGGATGCTTTAACTCAGCAGGATTGCAGTAAGGCCTGTTTGGATGACTGCAATTGCGAAGCTGCATTCTTCAGCAATGGCAAATGCAGTAAGCAGAGGCTGCCATTGAGGTACGGAAGAAGGTCTCTCACTAATCCAAACGTGGCTCTCGTCAGGGTCACCACACTAACATCCGACGACGATTCTCTCTCCCCCCACAAACAAATCAAGAAAGAGACCAGTCTTGGCATCCTCATCGCCGGCGTTTCCCTCATCGCCGTCGCTGCCGTAGCTCTATCCACGGCGGCAATATACTTTAATCGGAAAAGGAATGATTACAAGAAGATCGGAGAAACTAATCCAATCCACGACATAGCTTTACAATCATTCTCGTTTGCAGATCTCTCAGAAGCCACCAATAATTTCAGTGAAAACAGAGAGATAGGAAAGGGAGCATCCGGCACAGTCTACAAAGGAATCCTCCGTAATCGGACATTAGTAGCGGTGAAGAAGCTGCAGAAGGAGGTCGCAGAGGGTGAGCGGGAGTTTCAAACAGAGATGAAGACGATCGGGAAGACATACCACCGCAACCTCGTCCGTCTCCTAGGTTACTGCCTGGACGGTCCAAACAAGCTCCTGGTGCTGGAATACATGATCAACGGTTCTCTCGCGGACATACTCTTCAACCCCGAAAAGAGACCATCGTGGGAAGAAAGGATCAAAATAGCTCGAGACATAGCAAGGGGAATCCTATATCTGCACGAGGAGTGCGAGACACAGATCATCCACTGCGACATCAAGCCTCAGAACATTCTCATGGACGACAACTGGTGCGCCAAGATATCCGATTTCGGACTGGCGAAGCTGCTGAAAAGGGATCAGACCAACACGTACACAGGGATCAGGGGGACGATGGGTACGTGGCGCCGGAGTGGCACCAGAAGCAGGCGGTGACGGTGAAGGCGGACGTGTACAGCTTCGGAGTGGTGCTGCTGGAGATCATATGCTGTAGGAAGAGTGTGGATTGGAGTTTGAGTGAGGAGGAGGCTGTTCTTGAGGAGTGGGTTTATGAGTGCTATGCGGGTGGGGAGGTGGGAAAGCTGGTGGATGATGAGGAGTGGAAGAGGGTGGGGGTGAAGAAAGTGGAGAGGATGGTTAAGATTGGGATATGGTGCATCCAGTATGAGCCATCTCTGCGTCCCAGTATGAACAAAGTTCTGCTGATGCTCGAAGGAACTGTGGATATACCAATACCTCCTTGTCCTTCTTCTTTTTTGAGTTCTATTTAGTTGCATCTTCATGTGGAAGAAGACATTTTTTTTAGGACAACTAACGGAGAATTTTATTTTTATACAAATTTTACTATTGAAAATTAATACCGATTTTTTTAAAAACAAGTTATTAAATATGGCGTACCTTTTTTTTAATTTATACATCATTTTCTTAATATATACATCATGTTTAAAATAATAAATATTATAAAGATAAATACACACACTGACATACATACCCTTAAGGGTACTTACTCAAATTCTTTTAAAATTATTCAAATTTTCACTTCCCTCGTACACCCTTCACATTCCTTTCATTCAAACACCATATTCATTCAACCAAATCCATATACTTCATCATTGTCACCCACAATATCCATTCAATGAGGAAGAGAAGAAGAAGAATAGTACAAGAGAAATCCAAATTCATATCTCTACAATTGGAGGAGAAAGAACAAGAGTAGAAGAGTTAATATTGTTTAGAGTTATAAATTAAGCAAATGTGTTAGAAATTTAGGGTTTTAGTGTCTAATCGTGAAGTTATATTGTTTCATTTTTATCTAAATGCATACACTACATTATATTCAATCGAAATATGGTAATT
Organism: Pogostemon cablin; assembly: GCA_023678885.1. Classification (NCBI taxonomy): domain Eukaryota; kingdom Viridiplantae; phylum Streptophyta; class Magnoliopsida; order Lamiales; family Lamiaceae; genus Pogostemon; species Pogostemon cablin. The sequence continues at coordinate 9,732,261 of CM042992.1, read as the reverse complement.
TAGTTTTTGGGTCATCATGATTGAGCGTATATTGTGTTGAAATCGAGTATAAATATTCAGCCCTGGTTGGACGCCAGAAATTGCATTGTTCGTATGAAAGTTTCTATAAATTTCGTCCAACACCGGACGAGAGTTTCTATTATTTTCGTCCAACACGGGACGAACAATCTTAATACTCTCGTCCGATAATTGGACGATTAATCTAATAATTTTCGTCTCTAGTTGGTCGTGAAATCCGCGACTTTAGCTAACTTCAAGTGCTAAAAACAACCTTTAAATCAGTCTAAACTTTAAAATAACACATTTTAACTCTCTTTGTTGTTTCTTCATCCGACATTATATTTCTTCGATGAGTTTTGGGGTTGAGATGGATTGAGTTAGAAATTTCACTCTTTTGCAAAAATTAAAAAATGAAGAGATTGAATGTTTGATAAGGAAGTTGAATTTTAGAGGTGTAGAGATGTAGGAGTATTATGTTTCATGTATTTAGTGGTGGGTATATGAGGTTTTTTTTTTATGAATTAAGAATGTGTGAGAGAGGGGAATATTAAGGTTTTTTTGTGTATTGGTATTTTTGTAAATATGATGAAATGGGTGTATGAAGGAAAAATGTGTGTGTAGATATCTGCGGCCATTAAATATACCCAATTTCTACCTTTATGACTGTAATGCTTTTGTTTTAAAACAATCAATTTACCCTGTGGGTCTGTCCCCCTCCCCCCACCCCAAACCCAAAACCAATTCACTCCTCACCCCCATCACACGTATGAAGTACATTCTCTCACCTCAAACAGTCAAACCCACCACACCCTTGCGTTCCCGTTTTCAACCTCATCGTTACGCCTGAAAATTTTTGAAATTTAGAAATCAAATCGACCCACGTAAATCTCAAAGCACAACTACAATCTACATAAATGTCGAAACACATCTACAATTTGGATTTTGAAACCGATCTACCGACTACATTATTGTTCTTCCCCTCGGTTGAATAATAATCCTAGTTTCCTATCGACTAAATCTCGAAGCTCAAGTTTCCCACTTGTTGAATCGATTCTGGTAGAACTAGTTTGTGGTGTCCTCTTAGATTCTGAAATTTTTGTGACCCGTAGAAGAAATATTCTTATGGGTGATTCAAATTCGACAGACTACCAACAACTATTTCCCGATTTCATTTTCTAGGTACGTTCTTGTTCTTTGCTCTTCTAAGCCAATGAAATCTGGTTTGGTTTTTGAATATGAAGATACTCTGTTTTAGTTGTGTATAAATCAAAATTGTTGGTGACCACCATTTGGTTATGTAAATGTGACAATTTTAGCAAGGAAAAATTATATCTTATTTGAATGAACTTAATATGAGCAGTCAATTATCATTGTATTTATTTTATACTTTGATGGTTTTATATTAATTCCATCTTTCGCAACTGATGAGTCTATAATGTTAACATTGCTTCCTCATTCTTTTAAACAAAAAATTCTTTGTCTGCACCCAAAGCTTAATAACACGAATTGTGCAATTATATCTACTACATAAATGTTTCCAATACTAAATTGTTATTGAATATGATGGCGATTCATGTTTGGTATGAAAAAATGTTTGTTTTTGTTGTTAAACTTTCATATTGTCGTTGAGGTATGGATAGTTTGAAACTGAACATGCCTTACTGCTCACGACTTTCAGGTTTTGTACTCATGAACTTTTGTTGAATCTATTTTATTTGAACTGTTTGCTCAGGTCGTAATCTCTTTGCAGAAGCATAAGCTTGGGATTTAGAAGCCACACTAATATGTACTTTTTTGGAGGTTTATTTGGAGATGTTTCTTTTTTTTTTTTCCTTTTATGTTGTTTGGGGAATTATGTTTTATTAATGTAAATATGTTTTCTCTGTTATTCTCCGAAATATTTTATCAATATAAATATATCTTCATGTGTAGGTCAATTTCAACAGATGTTCCATTCACATATGTAACTTGTGTAATTCTCATCCATCAGAAGCTTGTTTTACCTCGAGTCTGCTAATCTATATTTAAAAACTTCAATATACCATAATGCAAATTTATCCTCCATGGAATCCTAATTTCTTAGGAAATGAATGTGCGAACAATTATATATACAAGTATCAGAATTAAAGTTGTGTCCTGACTACATTGTCAAAGTAGTCATGGTAAAGAAGTGGTAAGGTAAAAGCCCAATCGACATAATATGCAGTAGACCAAGCAAATTGGATTAGCTCATGAGAACATCAACATTGAAGTTAGAAGATTTTCATATAGGTCTACTATTTCACAATGCTATGACTTTGTTGCCTATATATTGTAATTAAAAGATTAGTTGAAAATAGCAAAAATTTCATCATTCATTATAAGTGTCGGAGCAACAAGAAAACTTTTTGATGATATTTTTTGCATAATTAAAAGCTAATATAATAGATTACATACAAGCAACAGATTTATTTAGCTAAAAGAATACTTTTTCCCCCTTACAACTTGCTACTGCACTCAATTTTTCTGTGAAAATGCACCAACTAAAATTTCTAATTAATCCACTAGAGAACTAGGAATGCAGTTTCACTAGTCAACCTTATCTGTGTAACAAATTGTGTCAGCATCCCTATTACTTAACACAAGGACTTGCAAATGTTTTGATAAATTATACTCCCTCCGTCCTATAAAGTCTCTTTCCTCATTTTTGGTCCCACAAAACCTTTCACACCCCAAAGGAAACATCACTTTATCTAACAACCTTAAAAGTTACTTTAATTTCAAACTTGTCATTTCTTTTTCACACACATCTCATTACTTTATACTTTTTTATTACCTAAAAATATTTTATATACCCTCCAGAGTCAATAAAGTTGGTCAAAATGTGCAACTTTTTTTTAACAACGTGGAACAGTAAACGTGAAAAGTATTATGGGACGGAGGGAGTATAATTTATTATAAATTATAATCTTTTGAAAATAAAAAAGTAGAGCATCTTTGAAACATTATCACACTGTAAAGCTTGTTGGAGATTTTTAGGATCTGGAATACAATTGATAAATCTATATTCATTTTTTGTATGATTTGCGTTGTGCCATGGGATTGACCTTCGGCCCTTATCCCGTCATTCCTGTAAGCAGTGATTTTTGGAGAAGAGTATTTGGAAAGGTGGAAATCATTTTAATGGATGATATTCAGAGCAAGGTATCTAACGACTTAGATAATGATTAGTAGCTAAAGGATATCATTGCTGATAATTTTGGGATGTGTCCTACTTCCTCAGGGGTCTAGGTGTGGTAACCTCGATATAGAGTACGTGCACCTTGTGGATGATCTGGATAGCTTCAACTCGGGTCGCGCTGCGTACACATTCCTCCTTTCAGAATTTAGATTGCTTAGGAAGAATATGGTTGCTGGTAAACGGGCAAGGCAATTGTACAACACACCATGCAGAGAGATGATAGATGCTAATTGTTTTGCCATTGCTCTTCTGTCATGGGCCTACGAAGCTATCTCTTCAATTGGCAAGGAATATGGAGGTTTGGTGCATAGCAATCTTGATTCTGTCCCACGTATTCTCCGTTGGTCACCCACTGGTAGGGCCACCATATATGCGGACCTGAAGAAGTGTTAATATAGCTATGTGGCAAGGATAAGACTGCTGCAAAACGTAATCATTTAACGTTTTGTTCTTATTTATTTATTATATGTTTAAGGCACCTCACTCATTGATTTTCAGGTGGAGGTACATGCACGCCTAGAGCTTCGGAGATCAAGGAGGGCACAGCGTGGTACACTAGCGTAGTCAGCTGGGCACAGGAGGCCTCTTTATATCCTACAGGCAGTCCGACGCATTCTGGATCTGCATTGAAAAATTTAGAAGTAGGAAAGAAAATAATGAAATATTCATGGAAGAGAAAACATGTTGAGATTCGTGATGAACTCACTGAACTGAAGAGTAACTAGGCCACCATGATAGATGAGTTGAGAGAAATTAAAAGGCTCCTTAACAATCTTATCCCATCAACTGCTGTAGGTCCGTCAAACAAACAAAGTGAGGAAAGATCACATTCCTCTAGTAATGATGACAGTGATGGTGGGGATTTAGGTGGTGACCGGTTCCAAATTCCAGGTTCAACCCCACCGCAGAACGTTCCTCCAAAAGACAATGCGGGCCTACTACATTCAGCCCGACTGCCACCATCCATGAGAACTTACAAGATCCAGATAAAAACGCCAAAGGGGGACAATTGGTAAGGGATGAGACATCGATAACAGCCACTGATCCAGAACTTTATATTGTGTCGTACGTAGACGTGAAGGTTGTCAGCAGCCCGGAAAAACAAGTCACAAAATATTCAAAAAAGGTATAACCATCCAGAAAGCACAAATGATGATTGTGTTTGATCATTACGTGTTAGAAGTAGAATAATTTTCATCCTTTATTACTGACATCTTTACTATAACAGTACTTTATGTTCTAAAATGCAGGATAAAAAGAAGGAGCCAGTGCGAGCAAGCCAGCTGATAGTTTTTCCAGGTCCACAGATGAGGACGCCATACACTTGTGAGGCGGTGGAGAATAGGAATAAATCTTCAAAGGATGGCTTCGGTGACATATCTGATGATGAATACCCGCCCGATTTGATTGATTTCTTCGAGAAGTGGTGGGACGAGAGGAAGAAGAGTTCGAGCACAATAATAGTGTGTATTGATCCTAATCGTAGACACTTGAATTGGGCATTCTTGGATAACATACACCAGAAGCATGGTTGGTTATCCACAGAGGTAAAGGCATTAGTTTCTCTTATCGATTTTTGTTTAGTGAGTTGGTATTGCGAGTTTAATTTTTAGTTTTAGGGTTCTTGGTTTTTGATAAACCCATTCCAACTCCCATCACTTTTAAAATATTCCTGATGTTTCTGTGCAACTGGTGTTGCCTTGTATATTGGTTTATTGGATTGGTGGAGTAGGAGTTAATGAGCATTACACTAAACACAATTGGGCTTTCTACACTTATTTTGGTTTAGGGCTTCTTTGAAATATAGGTCCACATTTGTTAAAATATGTAACACCTGGATCATCAAGTAATGACTAATATAAATCCTAATTTGCAAGTTGAGGTATTACTTCACACCTAATGCCATTAATTTTTTGAATGGTTCTAAGTCAAGATGTTAAGCCTTAAATAAGAGAGAATACATTTAAGAAACAAAAAGAGAAACCCAACATATAGGTAAAATAAATAGATTACATCATACACATAACAAACCAAAGCTCTTAAGTATGCATGATTAGCTGTATGATAACCACATGCATACACTACTTGATCACCTACATAATCACCTGCATGGTCAACTATAATAACTACGTGTTCACCTAATGATAACCTACATGATAAATAACACAATTTCGATCCTGATATGGAATTTAGCTTGACGTATCATAATGAAAAGGAATAGTACATACGTGACTTGTTGCAAGCTCTGTCTTTTCAAACTAGTTCTTCATATATATTTTTCCTAGATAAACCACTCAAAATCTATCACTAGTTCAGTGCAAGTGTACAACGCGGATAATCGTATTTTGTTATTTATTTGTTATTTTAAATTTATATTTATTTTACGTAGAATCAATCAAAATTATGATTTCCACAATTTTTAGGTGGTAAAATTTTTAGGTGTAAAGAAAAGTGTAGAACGGAAGTTGGTATGGCAACGGGTAGGGAACCCACTTATTTGGGGTACCCGTACCCGATAAAAAACAACTACCCTTACCCATACCTATCCCATTTAAGATATTTATTATGATACCCATCCCATTCATAATAAAATCCATTTTATTTTTAAAACTGTCATCATTTTTAATTCAAATTGTGTTATTTTTAATTTATTGATTCGCTAAAAATATCACTGATCTAAAATAGTTTAAAAAATTATAATAGGAGTAATAATAACTTTCATAATGGCTAGTTAAAAAAAATTAAGTGTATAGATACATATGAGAAGAAGAGGGTAGAAATTAATAATCCACTTGGTTTGGGCCTGAATTAATCAAGTTTTTGTCTTGTGGCCAATTGGACGCAGATGTGGGTCTCAATGTGAAAACATGCCAATTTTTTTATTAGCCCAATAGTGTTTCGGATTTAAGAATACGCGCCCATAAGAATAAAAACATATAAATTTTCAATATTTTATTTATTTATTTGGGTATTGATGAGAATGCAAATTCACGTATTATAGACTCCGATTCGTGTGGAAAGAGGGTATGATTTGGTCTATTATTGAGACAAATCAGATTGCTTACGGAGAAGCCATGAATTTGAGGTTGTAAGGTTGTTTTGAGCATATTTGTATAGGAAAATAGGTGTAGAAGGCTCGGAATTGGAAGACATGATTTTTTAGGCAAGTTTCGAGTGTCGTTCGATCCCAAGAGCTTGTTCGACCAGCATCACTTTGATCGAACGAAGGAGGCTAAGTCGAGCGGATGGTGCAAATCCATCCAGAGGGCTAGCTCGACTTGGAGACGTTGCTCGATAAACATCAGCTTGGTCGAGCAGATGAGCAGAGGTCGAACAAAGTGAACAAAACTTACAGAGAGTTTGTTTGACTTAAAGGTGTTGCTCGACCGACATTAATTTGGTCGAGAAGAGAAGGTTGGTCTAGCAGAATGTCAAAATTGTCCAGAGAGCTTACTCGACCAGTTGCTCGAGTTGGAGGCCGTGTTCGACCAGTCAGGATTGGTCGAACGGTGTTTTGCTGCTGCTATTTATTGTAATTCTAGATGTCTTTTACCAAATTTGATGTGTGCTTCAAGCAAAGACACTTCCTAAGCCCATAAGGAGGTCCTACAGTATAAAAGAAGAGCTTTCGTAGGAGAAAAAAGAACACAATACAACACACATCATTCATCATCCATCCACCACCGAAACCCTACCATCATCCGAAGGGGTCGTGAGAGAGGTTCGTCTGACGCGTCAAGTAAGATCATACCAACCAACCATGATTGCTCCTAGATCAATCATGGGCTAGAACCACCCCGGTAGTTCTAGGGTTATGAAAGTTTTATGAGTTAATTGAATTTCCATGTGTAAACTCCGTACAACACTACTTGTGGTTTATTTTATATAAGATTGTACTTTTTCAATTCATACTCACGGTCGTTTTGTACATCATTAACTGTTATGTAGAGTCCGAATACATCTCTTGGTTATTGATTGAGTGCGTTCACCGCTGAGCAGGATTACATGTTATAATTCTAAGTGAAGGGATTCCGAAGTCTTATTAAAACTATCTTATATAGATACTTGTTAATTGAATCTTATTCGGGTTAATAAGTAGGATAAAGAGTATAACTTTATAGTACCTAAAAAGGGAGATCAAATCGGGTTAGAGTACTAAGTGCACGGGAAATATTGATTATGATAGTACCTAAAAAGTGGGGTAAAGTATATCTCTTGCTCCGAGGATATTCACACGTGTCATATACTTGTTTGCTTGTTTTATAGAGTAAACTTACATGGTTAAGTGATGCGTCCATAAACTACAAGGCAGAGTCGGACATCAACACATGGAAAGGAAATTAATAAGTAAAACTAGATAACCTAAAGAACTACTTAATTACTTACTTGATCACAACCGAATTTTCTCTATTGCTTGCTTATTTACTTTGCTACTTCAATTATATGTTATTGAGTCTCGTAACAAAACCAAATCCAATTTGCTAACATATTCTTAGTTAATTAGAATATAATTAAATTGATAATCATCCGTCTCTTGGGTTCGATAATCACTTGGTTGCCTATTGAAACTACGATTGATATCTTTTATACTTGGGGATAATTGTGTGTTGAAAAAATGCTCATCAAGTTCTTGGCACCGTTGCCGGGAATGACATAGATTATTAGGTATTATTTATAGTTTAATTGAGATTATATTATTCTTATCTTTGATTTATAACTCTTATTTTTCTTAGGTGTATGCTCACAAGATCAAAGAAAGGTGAATTAGCGCTGTATAATCCAGAGATCGGAGCATCGTCGAAGAAGAAAAAGAAGAATAATAAGAACAAGAAAGTAGACCGAACTGAAGCTCTTGATTTAGGAGTTGAAGTTGACGTGCTGAATTCATAAACGATTAAAGCTACAATCGAAGATAATTTGGAAGTAGAGACAGTCAACATGGCAGTGAATCCTGATGCACTTGCCATCCGTAAAGTCTTTAAGAACAACGGAGGGGGCAATGCTAGGTTGATATACCTGCTCTTATCACCATGATTGAAAGAAGTCCTTTCTCTGGGAACCTTTGAAGATCCTCAGCAACATCTAAATAAGTTCCTTGGGTATGCAAGTACACAAAAAGATGCAGGAGCTCATGAGGATGCGAGGAAGATCATATTGTTTAAGTTCTCACTGAATGAAAAGGCGAGAGATTGGTACTATAATCTTGATGCTGCTGAATGTGATACATGGGAGAAGTTGAAAGTGAAATTCTTGGAGCGATACATGCCACCTTCAAAGGTGTTCAAGATTAAGCAAGAAATCAATCAATTTGCTATCCATGGTAATGAGAAGTTTCATGAAACTTGGGATAGGTTCAAGGACATGCTTCGTAAGTGCCCACAACATGGGCTATCTAAGACTCAATATATTAGTATATTCTACAATGGGTTGGATTGTGATTCTCGAGTGTCACTTGATGCTTCTTCTAATGGAATATTGCTTACAAAGTCACCCATTGAGGCCGAGAAGCTTTTCGAGGATATTTCGATGAATTCAAGGAATTGGCCGACTGATAGAGTGAGAGGCACTTATGTCGCTGGTAAAGTAGCTAAAGTTGAGCATACTATGGTAAAGTCGGGAAGAGATGATGAGATCGTCTCTAGTTTGGCTAATATTAGTAAGTTACTTGAGTCTCAGCAAAAGCAGATCACTGATTTATCTAAGAGAGTACCAATGATGCAGCAGGATGGTGGCTACGAAGGAGCTAGCCAAAAGGAGATCGAGAAGGCAAACTATGCCATCGGTCAAAGTATTCAATGAACTTAGTACCCGAATCAAGGAAACCAGAATTATCAGGGAAATTACAACAATCGTGGTCCCCCGGGTAATTACCAACAACCAAGGAGGCTGGAGTTTTCATGGAGCAATCCGAATAATGCGGTGCAGCCTCCTATCGGTGTTGATCCGGGAGCAAAGGTGGAAGAAGGAAAGCCTGGCTTTGAGGGTACAGTGAACATGTACATGGCGAGGAATAATGCAAGAGTAGACCGTCTTGAGGCTAAGTTAGAAAAGAATATTGATGATAATCATAAGAACTTGTCTACACAAGTGAAAGACCTTACATTGTTGATGGGGAAAATGGCTGGGAATGTAAACAAATTGACTCAAACTATTGAGAAGGGGAAGTTTCCATCTCAAAGTATTGAGAATCCAAAGTCGTGCCATGCCATCACGCTGAGGTCGGGAACGCAGTATGAAGGTCTGATGATGCCGACGAGTGAAACCGAAGGGAACAGAGCAGCTGCTTGACCAGACTAGAGTTGCTCGACCAGACCATCTGATCGAGCAGAGGTCAAACAACTTCCAAAATAATAGAATTACGATACTCTATTTCTGACTAGCCGTTCGACTTGCACAACACCGTTCGACCAGACCACCCAGGTCAAACAGAAGTCGAACAAAAGCAGTGTGACGAGAGCTCGCGAATAGGGAATCTATTCGACCAAAACCTATCTGCTCGAACAAACCACCTTGGTCGAATAGAGGTCGAGCAACACGTCCAGGAACAGAGTACGCGATCAGCCAAACTGTTCGACCAAAACCCAGTTGCTCAACTAAACCATCTAGGTCGAGCAACACAGTTCAGAGTCCGATTCGATACCAAATGTGACATCTGTTGATCAGAATACTCCAGTGGTGAGGGATATTTTCACCTAGATTTTAGTGTCTTTTTATGTGTATTTTCATATATTTTTATCTGTATTTTGTGCTACTTGGTTGTATTTTGTGTTTTTATGGAAATGTGTGTGAATGAGCTTAAACGTATGATTTCCAGGCAAAAATAGATCCTAGACGCGAAAAGAAAGATGTAGGAAAAAGTGGATCTCAATTCGGAGTTGAAACGAAGGAGAACGAGTTGAAACAAAATTGTAAAAACAGGGGTTGTACCAACACGGCCGGCCGTGTTGCAACACGACTCATGTTGCAGCACACAACCCGTGTTACGCAACACGGCCCTGTAAGCCTTGGCCATTTTCTGACATCAGAAACGCCTACACGGCCACCCTGTGGCCGTGTTGCAGCACTCTAGCCATGTTGCTGCAGCATCAGAAACATATCAGAACCCTTCTAGAAGCTTCCCAATGGGTATAAATACTCAATACTTCAATATTTGATGAAATTTTCTAAGGGTTTCACTCCTACACCTAGATCACACACCATTTCCTCCATTTTACACTATCATCTTCATCCATTCTTCATCCATCCATCCACACTTGATCTCCTCCATAAAATCCACTATCCAAGTGATCAAGGAAGCATGGGAGAGTGGAGATTGCAAGAAGAAGAATGAGATCTCCATTGAAGGACTTCAAAGAGGGAATCTAATTCTAATTTTTGTGAACTTTTTTATAGTTTGATCATGGAATTTGTAGATTCAATTATCTATGTTGTTTTCTCTAAGACTATGATAGGCTAATCTCCTTTGTGAGATTAGCTCCATGATTGGTGTTGGATAATTTAATTTTTATGCAATTTGATTTTAATCTTAAATTGTGTATTTCTATCATTGAATGTTGATTGCTTGATGTATATGATGATATGTGTGATTAATTTTCATGGACATGTGATTAGATTGAGAAATCAATTGTGTGTTTAGGATAGTTCATTAAATCATTTCATCATACACCTCATGTGCATTTATTTAGAATGAGATAAAGATATCCTTCTACATTTAGAACCCTTTGATAGAACATTTGATTAGCTTAATCGAGAGATTAGTTGATTAGGTGAGGAGAACCAAGCCATTAGTGAATTCATAGTACCTTAAAAAGGAATATTACCTATGATTCAATACCTAATTAGGGAACTTGTAGAGTAATTAGTACCTAGTGGGAGGTGTTTGCTTTGGTCACGATCCTATGTGTTTTTGGGAGCCTTTTTGAGGGCCTACATCATATCCATCTCGAGAGAGAGTTTAGGTGGAATTAGTGATCGCTCCTATGCCATGTCCATTAGAGATTAGAAAAATTGCATGATTTCTTTATTACCTACACCATGATTGTTGCTAATCTCATCCTTGCATCATTTGGAACCCATTTTCTTGCATTCATTTTATCTTATTTCTTGTATTAGTTTAATTGCATTTATTTGCAAGCTATCCATCCCTTTCCGTCGTCCTTATAAAATCACGATAAACTTGAGATCGCTTAAACTCTAGCGCCTTCCTCCCTGTGGTTTGATAAATTCTTTAATTGGTCATCTCGGCTACAAAATGGCTAATCATCCAGCTATATCTCTAGAGCAGAATACCGAGCTTACAATAGTGGAAAAGAAGTGGGAAAGAGCTAAGAGATTGAGAGCCGAGAAGGATAAAGCAGAGAAGGTTGAACGTGATGAATGGGGGATTCTCAAAACAAAGATACCTCTACCGTTTCCTTTCAAGCTTGTCAAAAAAGGGATTGGAAGATAAATTCAAGAGGATTTCAGATATCATAAACAAGATAAGTTTGAACAATCCTTTCTCTGAAGTGATCTTGGAGATGCCGTATTATGCCCGTTTTCTAAAAGATATACTATTGAAGAAGAGAAGGTTGAACGGAATTGAAACCGTGAACCTGTCAGAGAATTGCAGCTCAATCATACAAAGGAAGCTGCCAGCTAAGTTAAAAGATCCGAGAAGCTTCACTATCTTATGTGAAATTAGAAAGAGCCAGCACGACGAGCCTTGTGTGATCTTGGGGCAAGTATCAATTTGATGTCATTGTCTATCTTTAAAAGGCTTGGTTTGGGAGAGTTAACTCCCACATCAGTGGCTCTACAACTAGCAAATAGGTTTATGACCTTTCCGAAGGGTGTGATTGAAGATGTTCTTGTCAAAGTAGAAAAGCTCATATTTCCTGTGGACTTTCTTGTGCTTGAGATCTAAGATGACAATGATAATGTCCCTCTAATCTTGGGGAGACCTTTCCTCACTACTGCGGGAGCTATGATTGATGTGCAAAAGGGTGAGCTACGGTTGAGGATGGATAAAGAAGATGTGTTGTTTAATCTCGACAAAGCAATGAAGATGCCGATGGAGACGTAGTGTTATAGTATTGATGTGGTGGAGAAGATCATTAATGAAGACATGTCTCTGATTCTCTCTAAGGATCCTCTTGAGACATGCTTGATGGAGTCTCTTACTTTTTCCACTACGGAGCTAGATGAACTCTCCAATGAGGTATGTATTGATTTACTTGAAAACTTACTTGCTTTGGGTGATGACAGGTATGAATCACAAAAGACAAAGGTTGAAGAGGTCAAGTGGACTAGGAAGTATTTGCCTTTGGACAGAGAGAGTGCATCTCAAGAAGAAAAGAAAGAGGAGTTGAAACCGCTACCGGAACACTTGAAGTATGCTTATCTTGGAGACAATGGAAAGTATCCGATAATTGTATCTTCTTCTCTTGATGATGATCAACTTGAGGAATTGTTAGATGTGCTTAGAAAATATAAGTCTGCGATCGGTTGGTCTCTTGATGATTTAAAAAGTATTAGTCCTTCATATTACATGCATAGAATAAGGTTGTTAGATGAGGCCAACTGTAGCATTCATAATCAGCGGAGGGTGAATCCCGTTATTCAAGAAGTGATTAGGAAGTAAATCCTAACGTGGCTAGATGCTGGGATTATATATCTCATTAGTGATAGTCCCCATGTGAGTCCGTTGCATGTTGTAGCTAAGAAGAGGGGCATGACTATTGTAAAAGCTGAAGATGGTGAGACATTAGCCACTAGGATTCCTACGGGATGGCGTGTGTGTACGGATTACAGGAAACTGAATGAAAATACATGCAGAGACCACTTTTCCCTTCCTTTCATGGATCAAATGCTTGATCGTCTAGCAGGGTATGAGTATTATTATTTCTTGGATGGTACTCAGGTTATAATCAAATTATGATTGCACCTGAGGATCAACAAAAGACTACTTTCACTTGCCCATATGGAACTTTTGCCTTTAGAAAGATGTCTTTTGGATTATGTAATGCGTCTGCTACATTTCAGCGTTGCATGATGGCCATATTTGATGGGTTGATAGAGAAGATCATGGAGGTGTTTATGGATGATTTTTTGTGTGTGATTCCTCCTTTGATATTTTTTTGTCTAACCTTGCTACTGTTTTGAAGAGATGCCAAGAAACTAATCTTGTCTTGAATTGGGAGAAGTGTCACTTCATGGTAAGAGATGAGATTGTTCTTGGCCATCATATTTCGGCCAAGGGATTGTAGGTGGATAGAGCAAATGTGGTGGTGATTGAGAAGCTTCCACCGCCTATTAATAAAAAGGGAGTGCGGTCCTTCCTTGGACACGCCGGTTTTTATAGAAGATTCATAAAAGACTTCTCGAAATACTCCAAGCTCTTATCTCATTTACTTGAAAATGATGTTCCTTTTATTTTTTATGAAGAATGTTTAACAGCCTTTCAGGTTTTGAAAGAGGCACTTATTACTGCACCTATCTTGATCACATCGGATTGGAGTCAGCCGTTTGTACTCATGTGTGATGCAAGTGATTTAGCACTTGGGTGGTGCTTGGGCAGTTGAGAGAAAAGAAGTTCTGCGCCATTTACTATGCAAGTAAGACTTTTGATGCGGCACAAAAGAACTACATGGTGACTGAAAATGAGTTTCTATCTGTGGTGTACACATTCAATAAGTTTCGACAGTATTTGGTTGGCATGAAGACTATAGTGTACACAGATCACTCTGCGATTTGGTACTTGATGGAGAAGAAGGAAACGAAGCCAAGGATCATTAGATGGATTCTTTTTTTGCAGGAGTTCGATATGGAGATCCGAGATAAGAAAGGAACGTAGAATGTGTTGGCGGATCACCTATTAAGGTAGGAGACAAGGGAGCACTGTGATGATTTTTTTTAGTACATAGAGGAGATGTTCCCGGATGAGAAGATAATGGCAGTGTTTGTTCAAGGAGCTGAAAGAGCATGTGTGGTGGCTACCCAAGGGATAGATCCATGGTATGCGGACTATGTGAATTACATTGTCGTAGGAGAAATCCCGAGAGATCTCAACCAATATCAACTTGCGGAATTCAAGTGAGATGCTGAGACATTTATATGGAATGATCCATTTCTCTACAAAATCTGTACGAATTCCATTGTCTGTAGGTGCGTGCCTGAGATGGAGATGGAGAGCGTTCTTGATTTTTGCCATGCACAACCTAACGGGGGGCACTTCGGAGCTCAAAAGACGGTAGAGAAGGTAATTCAATCTGCTCTTTATTGGCCTATCTTGTTTAAAGATTGTGAGACCTATGTGGCGACATGCGATAGATGTCAAAAGATGGGGAACATAAGTCGAAGAGATGAGATGCCACTTCAGCCGAGCATTGTTGTTGAGATCTTCGATGTATGGGGATCGATTGTACGGGGCCTTTTCCCCCCATCTAATGGATTTCTCTACATCCTTCTAGGAGTGGATTATGTTTCTAAATGGGTGGAAGTCATTCCCACTCATGTGAATGATTCAAGCACTGTGTTATCTTTCTTAAAGAAACATATCTTCGCCCGCTATGGAGTTCCTAGAGCACTAGTGAGTGATAGAGGTTCTATGGAGTTCCAGACTGCTTATAAGACGGTGCTGGATATGTCACCGTATCAAATCGTCTATGGGAAGCCGTGCCACTTGCCCTTAGAGATCCAGCACAAAGCTTTTTGGGCATTGAGGAGTTTGAACTTGTCTTTAAAGGATCAAAAGGAGTTGACGATGACTCATATCAATCAATTGGATGAGTTCAGAAATCGAGCTTACAAGAACTTGGAGATCTTTAAGGAGAGAATGAAGAAATGGCATGATTCAAAGATTTCATACAAGGAGTTCAAGCAAGGTGATGAGGTATTACTTTTTAACTCTCGCTTGAAGCTATTCGCAGGGAAATTGAAATCGAAGTGGACGGGATCATTCATTATCCATCAAGCTTGCAGAGGGGGAGTTTCGAGTTGATGGACAAAGATGGAGACATCATAACGGCGAATGGGCATCATTTGAAGCATTACAAGTCACCGGATGATGCTTGTGTCATCTTTAAGGATACCTTGCACTAGAGTGGTACTGTCGTGACTCTCCGACATTAAACATGAGCTCTTGTTGGGGGCTTTCCTTCCCGTTTTATTGCTTTAATTTCATTGGTGTGAGTGAGAAATTTTTATATTTGACGTGGCTTATTATTCGGAAATTACATCTCTTTGCGAACTTAGTTTTCACTTTAGTTTCTACTAAGTTTGGGGGGTGTGATGTACTTACCTCATCAATAGCACGGAGAATGTGATCTTTTTATTGTAACGTTTGCTAGGGGAGTTGATTTTTTGCGGTATATTAAGACTTTAGCCAGTTTTGATGCATCGATTTTTTTATAATTTGCCTAGTGTTTAGTGGTGTGTTGTTTTTTAGTGTAATTGCAAAGTTACACTTGAAGTTATATGATTTTAAAGAGTTCCTCTAGCTTAATATTTGGATATCTTGATACTTGATGTCGTCCTAGAGATGAATGTGCAGGGAAATACGAGAAGGGTACGAAGTTTAGGAAGTTCGAGAGGTTGTTCGATCTTAAGGAGAGTTGTTCGACCATGCTATTTGATCGAGCAATGGTCGAACGAAATACAAAATTCTTCTAGAGAGGTTGTTCGACTTGACCCTTGCAGCTTGACCAAGATGTTGTAGTCGAGCAAAGTGAAAAAAACTTACAGAGACTTTGCTCGACTAAACATAGGTTGTTCGACCAAGACTTAGAAGTCGAGCAATGGTCGAGCAAAGTGTGCGAAACTTGCAGTAGAGTTGCTCGACCAAGTGGTTTTGCTCGACTTATCCAGCGAAGTAGAGCGGAGATCAAGCTAAATATAAAATTTGTCCAGTAAGGTTGCTCGACTTCGACCAATATCTGGAAGTCGAACTGAGGTCGAGCAAGTTAGGGCGAAACAGAGACCCATTTTTGTATGTTGCTCGACTTACAGACCTTGTTCGACCATCCCTCATAAGTCGAACTGAAGTCGAATGGGTCTGGAGAGAGTTTTTAAAAGGTATTTTCATTCTGTTCGACAGACCCACATCCATCACCCTTTCTCGAGCACCACCCTAACCTTAAGTTCTTCCTCCCAATCTATTTCCTACACTTTAATCTTCCATTCCACACACTTTCACATCCGAATTAGAGTGTTCTTAAGTCCGATTTAGGGCTAGATTTGAATTTTTGGGGATTGTTTCATTGTCTTCACCACACGAACACCATGACAAGAAAACGTATGTTTTCTCCTCACTTTTTACTCGTGGATTGTGTTGATAATGCTTAGTGAAGAATGGGTGAGTGGATTCATGAAATTTTCTCCTATGAAATTGCATTTGAAATTTTCATGAATTATTCTACGTTGCATTGTGGAATTTTTATGAAATTGATGTTGTATGAAGAATGGAATTTGGTTTAATTTCGAATTATACATATGGGCTCGTTGAATTTGGGTATTGTTGTGATGCAATTGGAGGAGGAATGTGAGCATGTTTAAAGTGTTGAGTTGGTGAAATTTTGTGTGGAATTGATAGGATGGTTGGTATGGAATAGTGTTATATTAATTTGATCTTGAAATTCTTGATTGAAAGTGTTGGTTTAGAGTTCAATTGTGATTGATAAACACTTGAAATTGAGTTGATGGGATACATGAATTTGAAGTCTTGAGTAGGATTCATGTTAGACATAGGCTTGGTATTGTTCATCTCTTTTGGTTGTGTATTGAAGTATAATTTTGTAGGAAAAGAGATTGCCTCTTCTTCGAAGAGGAAGGGAAATAAGTCACCTCCATTGAGAGAGATAGTCAAGAAAATCAAGACGGATAAAAGGAGGCCGGATAAAAGGAGGCCAGCGGATTTTGGGATTAAGATTGGAGATTGGGAAGAGAAAAATGAGTTTTGGAATGCAATCTCTCAAAAGATAAGAAGGACTAGGTATCAAGATGATCGTGCCATGGTGGACATGCACATTATCAACGACATTCATTGGATGTTTAACCGAGTGGGCATCACGAGGTTCATGGAGATGAAGAGAGAGACATACTTTCACATTACGGCAGAGGTCTTATGCACGCTGAGAGTTGAGCGTGGTGACAGATACCTTCTGTATGGTATTCGGATACAAATAGGTGGACAAAAGCAGACTATGTGGGCTCGAGAGTTTAATGAGATAATTGGCTGTGAGAACGTGGTTGGAACGGAGAGTGATGAGTTCAAACCCGATGAGTTCTGGAGAGCTATTACGGGGAGGAATGAGAACTATAATTTGAATACTTCCAAGGTTGCTTTTATTTGCAACCTCGTGATTGCTTACATGTACCAGATTTTGGGGAACACGTTGTTTGCAAGGTCCGAAGGAAGCTGTATTCCGAGAGGGGAGCTCTATGTCTTATGGTGTATGCTCAACGGAGTTCGCTTCAATGTGGCAGCATACTTTTTCCATCAGCTTTACAAGTTCGCAATGCATGGATTTCAGAGAGTAAACATCGGAGGGCTGATCACCATTATAGAGGAGTATTATAGGATTAACTTGAGTAGGTACGATTCTATTTGAGGTGATCCGGACTTGATCTTGACATCATGTGTGAGGATGGGGCTGATAGAGCGAGCTGACGATACTTGGATGTTCATCCGAGAGAAGGAGCCTCAAACACTTCAATTTTCGTTGGTGATAGCTGATCTTACCACTGTGAGGAACATCAATAACTTGTTGATGAATACTACGGAGCACACAGTGATCTCAGAGACTTGCTTGGGAAGAAAAAATTGGAGATTGCTAGCTGAGTTGCGTGAGCATGGAATCGGCTTAGATGAGGACATGATTTTGATTGGAGACCTGGCTGATTTCGAAGAAGAGAAGCCACAACCACCACCTGTTTTTAATTATCAGAAGGATATGCCTCCGGTGCAGCCTCAACAGCCACTTGAGCAAGAGTTTTTTGAGCCACCACCACAACCGTAGCCGCAGCCGCGGCAAGATTATTGGGTGGCCCAGGATCAGTTTTTCGGGAGCAATTTCGATTGATGCACGAGCACTTCGCCACACTCAATGCGAACTAGCAAGAAATGAACCGGCAACTGGCACTTGCAAATACCAACTACGCCGCACTTAATGCATGCTATGATACGATGGATGGTCGGTTGAGGTAGTTGCAAGACCGTGAGCGCTTGATGGCTCGGAATATCAGTGAGCTCCATAGGGCAGTTAATCATTGGCGTGAAGAGAGGAGTGATGATGAGGATGATGATGGTGATGCTTCGGAGGAGTAAAGTGGTCAGGTGTTTATATTTTCTGATTCTTCTCATCCCCATTCTCTTTACACTTTACAGGTGGAGATTGTTGTGGGTTTAGTGTTTGATTCATGTGTGAGTGGCATGTACTGATAATAATGATGATGGAGGATGGTACATGGATTTTTTTGCGATTATTAGTGATAAGGATTGTTCATGTTATGCATGTGCCTTATTTTGATGCACATTATTTTTTGATGACGAGCATGTTCTGTTTTACTTGTAGTTCATAGGAAATTGATGCTGATTGCATGCTTTGAAGAGTGCTTAGGATTTTATTAACCATGTGAGGATTTGAGCTTTGTTGATCATGCTATACACATGATAGTTTATTCTTGAGAGTCGTTTGTATACTCGTATTCTAGAACTTGACTTGGAGTCTTGTGTGAAATCTATAATTGATAGATGCTAGAAAATGATCTTAGGCCACTATTGTTAATTAAGTTACTTAGCCAAATTAAGCATACCTTATTATATGATTATCATTGGAAGCCCTTTTTTAGCCTTTAAGCTTTTTCTTTGGCAAGCCTTGATAATGAGCCGTTTACCTTTTAAGCGAATGAACACCTTTTACTAGTAAAGAGTTGAGGTAGATGAATGATCTATGAAGTTTTGAAGAGGAATAGAAGGAGAGATTTGGTGAAATCAGATTCGAGAGACAAGAGGTTAAATCTTGCGAGGGATAGTGCCTGAAACTGGTATTCCGAATACTAGAGAGGGTAGTGCCCGAAATTAGTACCCTTATACTTGAAGAACACTAGAATTGGTATTTTATTGTGAAAAAGAGGTTGATCCAAGTAAAGATGGAGGAATGGCGTATGAATATGACTGTTAAGAGGACGAAGAAGTGAAGTAGGGTGCAATTGAAAAGCAATATACCAAGGTAATTCTTTACTAGTTAGTCACTTATCTATATTCTTCCACCTTTACCAAAGAGTCAACATTACAACCTTGAAACAAGTCCTTTGTGATCCTAGTATTGAGTCGATTATGGATGGATTTTTAAGACCTTTGTCAAGCTTATGGTTACGCGAGTATATGAATTGAATTTGAGTGTATATATTAACCTGATAAGTGTATATCTTTTACACTAGAGAGGAAGAGAATAAATATTTACCCGTGAGCTACATGACTTAGCACTCGTAGAAGTATTGTGATTGATTGATGTTTGCGTGAATGAAAGATATGATGGTTGCATGTTTTGAGTTGATATAATTGCATGTGTTAGGATAGGTTGTGCTTGATCTCGTGATTACACTCTCTGTTTTGTTTGATTGTCGTTGCCTCGGGACGAGCAACATGTAAGTTTGGGGGTTTGATGAGAGTGCAAATTCACGTATTATAGACTCCAATTCGTGTGGAAAGAGGGTATGATTTGGTCTATTATTGAGACAAATTAGATTGCTTACGGAGAAGCCATGAATTTGAGGTTGTAAGATTGTTTTGAGCATATTTGTATAGGAAAACAGGCGTAGAAGGCTCGGAATTAGAAGACATGATTTTTTAGGCAAGTTTCAAGTGCCATTCGATCCCAAAAGCTTGTTCGACCAGCATCACTTTGGTCAAACAGGCTAAGTCGAGCGGATGGTGCAGATTTGTCCAGAGGGCTAGCTCGATTTGGAGGCGTTGATCAATCAACATCATCTTGGTCGAGCAGATGAGCAGAGGTCGAACAAAGTGAACAAAACTTACAGAGAGTTTGTTCGACTTAAAGGTGTTGCTCGACCAACATCAACTTGGTCGAGCAGAGAAGGCTGATCGAGCAGAATGTCGAAATTGTCCAGAGAGCTTGCTCGAGTTGGAGGCCGTGTTCGACCAGTCAGGATTGGTCGAACGGTGTTTCGCTACTACTATTTATGGTAATTCCGGATGTCTTTTACCAAATTTGACATGTGCTTCAAGCAAAGGCCCATCCTAAGCCCATAAGGAGGTCCTATGAGTATAAAAGAAGAGCTTTCGTAGGAGAAAAAGGAACACAATACAACACACATCATTCATCATCCATCCACCACAGAAACTCTACCATCATCCGAAGGAGTCGTGAGAGAGGTTCGTCTAGCATGTAACAAAATGAACCATCCCGGCCCCCAAACTTAAATTTAACTAAGAGTTGAATTTTAGTTTGAATAGAGTTTTGTTACCAATTTTGTTGCACTTCTTTCTTCTCTTCAAGACCATCACTGGAAGCTCCTTCATGTTCCTAAAAAAAGACAAGAAACACGATAAAAACGAAAAACAACTAAGAAAGCAATTAAATGAATGCAATAAAGATAATGATGGATTGCCTCCCATCCAGCGCTAAGTTTAACGTCTTCAAGCCGAACTATATTTTCAAGCTCATGGTGGTCTTGAATAGTTTTTAGTCACCGTCATACGTTTCTTCTTGAAGTAGTGTCTTGTGCTCTCACGTTCAACCACTACAACATTTCCTTTCTTATTAAATAATTCAAGCAATTGTTCTCCGAAGGCGTTCTTCACAAGGAATGGCCCTTTCCACTTGTTCCACTTTTTTCATGGGGCTTTATATGCATTTAGAACTTCAACCACATCTCCCGGTAAGAATTCGGGCATTGACAAGTGTTAGTGCCCTCTTGCAACCCTTTTTCCTACAATTTTCAACAAATAAGTTTTTATCTATAAAATCATGAAAATTCTTAAGAGAGTTTGAAATTTCAATAGAATGAGAAGGTTTTTTCTTGTGGGGAGTAGAATCCAGATCTTAGTTTCTGGAGGTTTCTTTTCTTCCATAAGGGCATGAATCTCTTCTTGATTTCGAAGTTTTACTTTCTTAACTATCACTTAAAGAGACTCGATAAATCTTTCAAATTCCCCCTTCAACTCTTCTTTCAACTCTTTGGTTTTCACCCACTTTGAAACTCTTTCTCTCTTCTCTTTCATAACCTCATCAACCCCCAAACTAGCCTATTTTCTATCCTTCAAGACCATGCATTCATTCTTTGTTCCGGAAGTAAAAGGCATGTTGTTCTCTTCTTGAAGTTTTTTCACGATGGACACAAGTTGAGTTAATTGGTGTTCAATGGAACTCAATCTAGCGCCGTATGCTATGATTTTATTTGTCACCATTTCGCACCAATTTCCCATTTGATCCTTCCACGCTTCATTATACTTCTTCTCCCTCTCCATGCGCTCCATAATCTTTTCGATCAACTCATCTCTAAGCTTCTCTTTGTAGTCAAGTTGGACGGAATAAGAGGTATTGGAGTCTTGAAAATCTTTCCAAAGTTGTGATTGATTTCCTTCTTGATTTCTAGAAAAAATCCTTGATAAACATCATCCAAACCTTGAGAGTATATGTGTTGACTCATTTGATGTGGAACTCCAAAATCACCATAACCTTGTTGTTGGAATTGCAAATTAGGCACTTGTACTCCGAAATCCGGTTGCAAGTTTGGCATTTGAAATCCTTGAAAATTTTTCCATCTCCTTGTGTGTTCATAATGGGATAGCATTTCTATTCACCATATCTCGAAGATTATCCATGTAGCTCATATTTTTGGGCTTGTTATCTTTCTTCTTCCTTCTCAAGGTATGCACCTATAAGAGAAAGAAAAAAAATTAGAACAAAATTTTCTAAAGCAAATATAAGATGCAAAAATAAAAATAAATATTCTTATTAAGACCACTCTAAACAATCCTTCATTAAAATACTAGCGACCGTTACCTCCCCGGCAACGGCGCCATTTGATTGGTCGTTTAGTCGGGATGACCAATTAAAGAATTTATTGAACCATGGGGAGGAAGGTACTAGAGTTTAAGCGATCTCAAGTTTATCGTGATTTTATAAGGACGATAGAAAAGAAGGATAGATAAGCATGCAAATAAATGCAATGCAAGAAATAAAAGATAAAAGGAATTCAAAGATAAATGGGGTTCCAAATGATGCAAGGATTAGCAACAATCATGGTATAGATAACAAAGTTTCATGCAATTGATTATAATCTATCATGGACATAGCATAGAAGTGATCACTAATTCCACCTAAACTCTCTACCAAGATGGATAGGATATAGACCCTCAATAAGGCTCCAAAAAGTACAAAGGATCGAGACCATAGTGAACACCTCCCAATAGGTACTAATTACTATACGAGTTCCCTAATTAGGTACTAAATCATAGGCAATATTCCCTTTTAAGGTACTATGAATTCCCTAATGGCTTGGGTCTCCTCATCTAATCAACTAATATCTCGATTAAGCTAATCAAATGTTCTATCAAAGGGTTCCAAATCTAGAAGGATATACCTATCTCATTCTAAATTAATGCACATGAAGTGTATGATGAAATAATTTAATGAAATATCCTAAACATACAATTTTTCTACCAATTTAATCACATGCCCATGATAATTAATCACATAAATCTCATACACATCAAACAATTAACAATCAATGATAGAAATAACACAAAGCCCATTCAAGATTAAAATCAATTTGCATAAAAACTAAATTATCCAACACCAATCATGGAGCTAATCTCACAAAGGAGATTAGCCTATCATAGTCATAGAGAAAACAACATAGACCATTGCATCTACAAATCCCATGACAAAAATATAAAGAAGTTCACAAAAATTAGAATTAGATTCTCCCTTTGAAGTCCTTCAATGGAGTTTCTTCTTCTTCTTCTTGTAATCTTCACTCCCCCTTACTTCCTTGATCACTTGAATGGTGGATTTGATAGACGGGATCAAGTGTAGATAGATGGATGAAGAATAAATGAAGATGTGGTGTAAAATGGGTAGAGTGGTGTGTGATGTGTGTGTAGCAGCTTAAACCCTTGAAAACCTGGTGCAAATGGTGTAATTAGGGGTATTTATACCCCCTTAGAAAAATTGGAAATTGCACTTTAACATTTAGCACTTTTGCATAAAAACACGGGCGTATTTTTATGCACCTACCCATGTTTTCATGCAATTTTTCACCTCTCGGGACATTCTTTGCACTTCTGAATAGACAACACTTTTCAGAATAGTGTTATATTTTCTGTGTTGTCTTTGATTCGTTATCCCTCGTTTTAACTCCGAATTGAGATTCGCTTTTTGCTACATCTTCCTCTTCACCTCTAGAATTCATTTATACCTGAAAATTACACAAATTCCACTAAAGTACAAATTCTCCAAATATTTAAAAATATCGCACAATATAGGACACTTAAACACTCAAACTAAGCTTAATTGTATGGAACCATGCTATAATTAGACCCTAAATTCATGAGATTTCTACACTCATCAGGCGCGTCAAGTAAGATCATACCAACCAATCATGATTGTTCCTAGATAATCATGGGCTAGAACCACCCCGGTAATTCTAGGGTTATGAAAGTTTTATGAGTTAATTGAATTTCCATGTGTAAACTCCGTACAACACTACTTGTGGTTTATTTTATATAAGATTGTACTTTTTTAATTCATACTCACGATCGTTTTGTGCATCATTAACTGTTATCTAGAGTCCGAATACATCTCTTGGTTATTGATTGAGTGCGTTCACCGTTGAGCAGGATTACATGTTATAATTCTAAGTGAAGGGATTCTGAAGTCTTATTAGAACTATCTTATATATATACTTGTTAATTGAATCGTATTCGGGTTAATAAGTATGATAAATAGTATAACTTTATAGTACCTAAAAGGGAGATCAAATCGGGTTAGAGTACTAAGTGTACGGGAAATAATTGATTATGATAGAACCTAAAAAGGGGGGTAAAGTATATCTTTTGCTCCGAGGATATTCGCACATGTCATACACTTGTTTGCTTGTGTTTATAGAGTAAACTTGCATGGTTTAGTGATGCGTCCATAAACCATAAGGCAGAGTCGGACATCAACACATGGAAAGGAAATTAATAAATAAAACTGGATAACCTAATGAACTACTTAATTACTTACTTGATCACAACCGAATTTTCTCTATTGCTTGCTTATTTACTTTGCTATTTCAATTATATGTTATTGAGTCTCGTAGCAAAACCAAATCCAATTTGCTAACATAATCTTAGTTAATTAGAATATAATTAAATTGATAATCATCCGTCCCTTGGGTTTGATAATCACTTGGTTGCCTATCGAAACTACAATTGATATCCTTTATACTTGGGGATAATTTTGTGTGTTGAGAAAACGCTCATCAGGTATCATTGATTAATTACTAAATCTTTTAATGCTAATAAACTAATTAGCATCAAATTAAATAATATATAAAGGGAAAAAAGAATATTTCATATAATATCCTATCTCATCCTACCTATAAATAGGCTTTTTGGTTATTTATTCTAAACACACACATTCAATTCTCCAAGTGGAATATAAGCTTTTTGTCGCGCGAGATTTGGCTGTGAACTTTGAGATCCAGAAATAACCCGCGTGATTTTATATGGGCTTGATTTAAAATTCAGTTTCATGAATATTTCACCGATTCCACCCTAGTGTCTCTCTAAAAAAAGTTTAAGGGCATATGTGAACCTTTGCCCTACAATGTATAGACTTATACTTCAAATTTTACAAAATAACAAAAGATATAGTTTAAATTTTACAAAATAACAAAAGATATTGATAATATTAAAAAAAATATTTAATTTTTTTCTCTTTCAAATTAAACTCATAACAAATTAAACTCATAACAAACTTCAATAAGGTTTTGATATCAATGTATTAACAGTATTAGAATACATTTACTTTAGGGGTTAATGGGGGTTATCCATCCATTAACCATAGTTAACTTTTGTTTACATTGCATGTTGAAATAAAGGGGATAATCCCCGGGCTTTGTCGGTCCGGTGTTAAGCAGGGACGTGGGAGGATCAACTCAACCCTCAAAACTTGGAGAGATAATATCAAACCCTCGGGTTTAAGTAAGGAATTTATCATTTTGCCCCTGAAAATTTTCAACCTACTTCATTGTCTTCTCAGATTTGAAAGGTGGGGATTGAGGCTTAGGGGGAACACTATTCAGGTAAGAAGGATGTAATTCTCAGATCTGAAACGAGCGGCGGCGGTTAACGTTTGTGAAGAGAGCGGTTCTGGCAAAAAAGAGCAATCCTCAGATCTGAGACCGAGGGAGGTTGACGTTTGGGAAGAGAGCAGTTCCGGCAAGAAAGGCAATCCTCGGATCTGAGACCGGCGACTGTTGACGTTTGGGAATAGAGCGGTTCCGAAAATAAGAGGGCAATCCTCAGATCTGAGACGAGCGGTGGTGGTTGAGGTTTGGGTGGAAAGCGGTTTAAATAAGAACTGGCCGGAGCAAATTACCGCCAGTAGGTCCATCGAAAATCGATCGGAGAAGATATCACGTTAACTCTTGTCCTCCCACAGTGCGTAAGGTTTGGTTTCTTGCATTTTCGAGAGACTTCCAAACTTCATTTATCATCTTCTCTCCTAAAATTATCTCGAAATGATCTCCAATGGTTGCGAATCTGGACGAACACTGTAATGTACAATCTAGGATTTCTGTTTCATCCATTTCATTGTAGATATAGGTTGTATTATCTTTGTCAGAATTGGTAAAGAATGGATTTATTTTTGCCAAGAAATCTTCTATCTTATTTTAGGTAAGAATTATTCAAATTTGTGGTTTTTAAATTTTTATTTGTTATTAAAGGCAGAATTTTAGGCTTTCATTATTGCGATAATTAAGATAAGAAATTCTTGTTCAATTAGAACTGCACCATTTGAATTTCTTTGTCTAAAGTGGTTTAGGATTTGAATCCGATTCTCAATTCCATTTTAAGAATTTGAAATTAAAAATGATAAAATAAAAAAAGATTTGAGATGCAAATTTGAAAAAAAAATCTCAATTTGATATATATTTAATTTAATATATTTACATATGAAGGGCATTATAGTAAAGTTCTTATAAGTAAAACATCAAAGTACAAAGTCTTGGATGATCTTTACCAGAATAGTTAATTTGAACTCAACATATGTAAACCTTTACTAGAGGTTTAATATCCCTAATCTTAACCACAAAATTAAATGGATCCTTAGGGGCCGTTGTGATGTTTAATTTAATGGTTTACATTAATATAATTTTACTAAAGTAACCTTATGAAATATATTATTCACATCTTATCTCCTTCCCCACCACAGAGTGTTCCGTTGTACTTTTCTAATGGAAACCCAGATATACAATGGAGGAGAATTTCTCTGTATTATAATACAAATAATAATCCTCCCAAACAAAGATGATAATAGAGGTTTCTATATAATTCTTTGCGATGAATGATTTTGCAGATTGTAATATTGGAGTTTTATTTGATTTTACTGTTAATATTAAAAAATTATGCATAAATCGGATCATTCTAGATTAGATCAAAAGAAAAAAATATTAATTAGCATATCAAGATTAATCTAGAACTCACTACCAAGTATTTTGTAGAATGATTTTAAAAGTATAGGAAATTTTAGAATCAAGTTTAGCTAATATTCATGAATTAGCTAGATTAATCTAGTTACTTTGAGATGGTGGGATATTGTAAAACATTGTAAATGTGGGTGAGAAAATAAGAAATAAAATCACTATTCATTGTTGAACACCCATTTCCAATACCTCTTCCCTATTCTAAATACTCCACTTTATCAATTCTAAGCCACAACCTCACGTCACCTCTCTCACCCTGCCACTAATCCTACAAGAAACCAACATTTTTTTTGCAGGAATGATTTTTCTACCACCATTGATTCATTATACTTGATCACATATTTATAGTAGTAAGTGAGCGGTGGATGTATATCATGAATTTTCTAGAATTTATCACCGCTTCCTATCTAGAGTATTTCTTTTTATTTCTAGAATATTCTTGTACCATCTAAATTTACAACATTTTATACTTATTTTTTGTTTCTAAAATAATTTAGGATGTGCATCTAATTTTATCACTCCCCTCGATACACATTCTGATGATTCCAAGCTATTTTTGTTTAAATTTCCACCAGGTGTTCGTTGCCCAGTGTCACTTGAAATTTGACTGATTTGTCAACTTTTTGGAAGATCTTCCAGCAAAGATCCCTTTCCCTCAACAGAATTTGCGTTTGAATTAATATATTCCAAAAGTGATTTCCGATTGCGAAATTCGTAAGATTCCACCCATCAGTGTTTTCTCGGCGTTGTAGAATTAGGCTTTTCATCGTGGGTTGGGGCAATGGAGAAGAATTTATCTGAGAGAATAATCTGATAATTGACTGCAACAAAGGATATGGGAATAGCTCCGAAATATTTTGAAAGGAACGATGGCAAAGAGTAAATTTGAGAAGAACTAACTAATTTCTCTACTTTGGCTGTGAAACTTAGACGTATAGGAAATACAAAGGAAATGATGAAATTTCCATTTAATAAATCATATGAGAGAAAAATAAAAATAACTTGGTAGAGATTTTTGAATGAAGAGTTGGGATTTGCTGGAATGGAGGGTGGTGGAAATTTGGTTACTTTATTGGTGACAAATCAGCACAAAAAGTTGGGGGTAAAATGGTATTTTTAATTCATAAACTTGAGGGAATAAGTTAACCCGGAAGCCTCTCAAGGTTTTTTTATTGGGGTGAACACTGAACAGTGTTTTTTGGAGGACTAATTATAAGAACGTGCGGATATTAGTTATATATTAATGTTTGACGTAATAATCACGTTATAAATGATTATGTATATAGTATATTTTAAAAGAAATAACTCGAATGACCTAAATACTTTTGTTGATCAAATGAATTTTAAATTACTTCATGATTTTCTTTATATAATTTGGTATTATTTTTTTATAAATAATAAATAAGTTGTAAAACATATTATGCAATGCGCATTAAATATAAATAGCAATTATAAAATTATAGTGGGTTCGAAATATTAATTAAGTATTATTTGTTTAATGGAAATGTAAGTTGAATTTGAAAAATATAAAAATGGAAAGTATGAAGTTAAAATTGAAAATATAATTGATAATAATATATAAATATATATAATCAAATAGATAATTTAAATTATTAATCTTTACTTTATACCATCAATAAATAGATATAATTAATAAAATTCTTATAAGTTCATTAAAAAAATATAAAAATAAATCTCATTTTAAAATTCAGTCTAGGATTAAGTCTAGGTTTTGCATCTCTCTCTCTATCTTACAAAATTCAGAATTCTCTCAACCCTTATTGAATACTATTAATTCCTCATTAAAAAAAACTATATATAAGCATTCAAAATAGAGAAAACAGAACTCCCCAACAACAACAGTAGTTTAGAAAGACTATATATGATGGTGAAGGCAAAATCTGCCTTTTGAATTGAGACTTGCTGCCAACATGATCAATGTTCTGATAGGTAAAAGAATATAAAGATAAGAAAGGTGTAACAAAGAAAGCTAAGCAAGTCTCTAGCAAACCTTTGGACTTGGTCAGTTTCATTTAAACAAATAATGTCTCCACTTATGCTTGGTTTCACTCTCATATCATAAGCAGTCATTGAGTTCCTACAGGTTTATCAAATCATAAACTTCTTTCTATGGAACCTGGTATAAGTGGTAAAGCATTTTTGTCCTCAAACTTCCATCCAGTAATCTACAACAACGAAATGCTACATATGATAAAACCAAACCTAAACTTTCATTAAAAAGAGTAGAAAGAATAGAAAATTACATCCAAGTAGTCAGAAGTTCTTTAATTTTAAGAAACATATGATATAAATGTCGGGACACTCAAATGATTGGCTACATGTGATGTGCCTGTGATAATCAAGAAAATCCCTCCAGGCAGAGATAATACAGAAGGGAAGAAATTTAGTTCAAGACCTGGTGCTGAAGATCAGCCTCCCAAAGTTTGGCTTTGATTTCTTCAACAGTTTCGGCTCTGAAAGCCTCCTTGGCAGCAAGCACGACAAACTTCGTCCTTCGCCGGAAATTCCAGCCATCGACCTCCCCCTCTCCGGTGACTCCATCACAAACAATAAAAATTAAGTTGATCAAGAAACCCTCAATCACACATACAATCCACTATTCACAAACAAAAACTTATGATGGTCCAAATTTAATGTCCATAGATAGACTCCAAACGACAAATCCTCCATTAGTGATGTCTCTTTCTCGAAACTCAAACTCAAACGTAAAAATGAAATGCTAAATAATGCAAAAATAACAGATTTAAACATGGAGGCCGTTGTAACCAAGAGCACGCTAGCTGTTGCAGTATCAAGTGTTACCAAAGTTCTTGAGTCCAAATTATCGCTTGTCTTCAGAAACTCGCTCTCTTATCATTCTCCACCTTTAATCCATTGCTCCAATTCTTTTACCCCTCCTTTCTCCTCCTTTTAATTTTGTATCTTACACGTTTCCTTTTACTCTGTATCTTGACGTTTCAGATGAAATAATCAACATTAAAACTTAATCATTTAAGTAAATAATAAATAAGAGTAAGTAATTTAGGGGTTAAGAGATAAAAAGGAAAAATGAGCAAGGATAAAATGGGAAAAAATGTTTCTTAAATGACTTATCTCTTTTAATATATTACGATTAAACCGGACCTATTGGATAACCTACGAAAATTAAGTAATAAAGTAAAATGAACTTTTGGCGGATAACCTCATTAAATTGGGTTAACTGCGAAAGTAAACGACCTCTTATAGTTTATATTTTACAAAACACCACAACCTCCTCAATAATATTAGTAAATTCGATCGGACATCCAATCTCCGAATTGACTACGTCCAGCTCGACTTTTGATGCCAATAAAACATTAGAATTTAGTGGTATCCGTTGTCCATCCTCATCAAAATTGTTCACTTAATAATCATATCCATTATCCTATTCAGATCGTCATTAACAAATGTTCACTTAATAATCATATCCATTATCCTATTCAGATCCTCATTAACAAATTTATTAATGTACTTTGAAATTTTCCCAAAAAATCAGTGGCATCCATTGTTAACCTCATTAAAATTGTTCACTTAATAATCATATCCAATGTTCTAATCGGATACTCAATGTACCTGAAGAGTAAATACTCACTGTATGTCATAACAAACTTAAAAAAGGTTTGATATCAATAATATGATGTATTAATAGATTTATAGTTTAAATTTTACAAAACTGCAAAATATATAATTTAAATTTTACAAATTAACAAAAGATATTCATAATATAAAAAAAAATATTTAATTTTTTTCTCTTTCAAATATAATTTTGAATTTATTAATAATATACTTTTGCACTACAGTTGAGATTTTCCAAATTACTATAATAGTTTTTTATTATTTTATAGAATATATTAATGAAAATTAGTTGTACTTGTCTTTTTATAAGATGATAAAATAGCAAGCCTTTTTCTTTACAGAATCGGTAGCTGACCAAGTTTATTCCAGCCAAGTCTACCCCAGCCATTACCAGGTTTACGGCAGCCTTTACATAGCTTGATTATTCCAAACATTATTTTACCTGTGGATAGCTTGATTATTCCAAACATTATTTTCTTGTGGTACGCACTCTCTAAATTTGTGAGATTAATGGCGGGCAATTTCATCCTTTAACATGCAGCCGAAGATACCAGCACATTATATCGTGCTGGAAAGATAAAGTTGCGCATCACAAGTCCATAATCATATCCATTGTCCTAATCAGATACTCATTGACATTAAATTATTAATGTACCTGAGAAGTAAACACTTCATAACAAACCTTTTAAAAGGTTTGATATTAATAATATAATGTATTAATAGAATTATAGTTTAAATTTTACAAAATTACAAAATATATAGTTTAAATTTTACAAATTAACAAAAGATATTGATAATATAAAAATATTTAATTTTTATCTCATTCAAATATAATTTTTTTCATAATATACTTTTACACTACTATTGAGGTTTTTCAAATTACTATAATAAATTTTTATTATTTTTATAAAATATATCTTTTTAATTTTTTTTATTTTGATAAAATGACAATATATGTATGTATAAAATTATTTAAAAATACGAATATTTTTTAAAAATTACCAATATTACGTGGATATCACGAATTATGTAAAACTTGAACACATTAAACTGAAATCGGGCAAGCGGGTTGAACAGGGATAGGTAGAGTTTGAGTGAGTGATTTGACGGATGGGTGAATAAATAGTAGGTACAAAACGTATTTAAAAATTACTAAACGATACATTCGCTTCAAAAAATTATCGATAAATATAAAATTATATTTTGTTTTTCCCATAATACCTATATCTATCCGTATATTAGTGTGCATTGTTAAGATAGAAACAAAAATAAGTTATTTATGCGAATGCACATTAGTGTACATGAAAGAAACTGATAATACGCAATTAAATTGAAGAACTCTACCAATGTACATTAGTGTGCATTCTTGAAAGAGAAACAAAAAATACTTGATTAAACTAAAAAACCTACTAATGTAAATCAATGTGCATCTTTGAGAGAGAAACGAAACGCAATTAAATTAAAGAACCCTACTAATGTACATTAGTGTGCATTCTTGAGAGAGAGAAACAAAAAAAAGGGATAAAACTGAAAAACCATACGAATGTACACCAATGATTGAAATTATTGTTAAGTACATTAGTGTGCATTCTTAGAGAGAAACAAAAAATACGCAATTAAATTGAAGAACCTTATGAATATACATAAATGTGCATCTTTGAGAAAGAAATAGAAAATACTTGATTAATTAAATTGAAAATAGAGTTGTTATAATTATCCTTAAATCTCTCACTCATTATTTTTATTTGATTTAGTGTACATTAGTGTTAAATGAAACTAATATTAAGTGAAAACATTGAAATATTCAGCCTTGTAAATAAGGGTAAAATTGGAAAAATAAATAGACGTTTAGATCAATGTATTTATTAGTAATTAAGTTATATACACGCGTATCTATTAGTAATAATCTCAGATTTGTTGCGGGTGTGAACTTTTCTGCATACACAGGAGAGCCACATAGTCTGTAGCGAACACATCGTATACTAACTCCGAATTTAAAGCTTGTTGGGATTTTGGCCGGCTCCGACATCTACGGCAGCACTTCCACTGCTATCAAGATATTCTAAATTACTATAATAGTTTTTTATTATTTTTATAAAAAAATATTATATGTAAATTTTTCTTTTTAAATTTTTTTATTTTGGTAAAATATGGATATTTTGAATTAGGCAAAGACTTGTGAGGATAAAAAGTGATAACTTTCATAATGAAAAGTGATAATGCAATTTTATGAAAAATTTATAGTGTAAATGAAAAGTGATAACATTTTATAGCAAAAGTAATATTTTATAACGAGAGTGATAACTATTTTAAAAAGTGTAATATGGTCTCACGTGAAACGGTGTCACACAATACCTACCCCTTGAACTATGTTGATGTTTTCATTGTTCAATTTAATTATTTTTTAAAAGAGTTGATATTAGGTGCACCCGGATGAAAGGATGCACTCATATGTGTATAACTTTTTATTTTATTTTGTGTACATGTTATTCTATTTTGTATCGTGTTTCATAATAATTTTATACTTTTTTTTACACTAAGTTTTTCATTAAAAAAACTAGCATTCATATGTGTATAACTTTTTATTCAATAATGTATACATATTTTTTAATAATTGTATATTTTTTTACACTCAATTTTTAATTAGAAAAACTAACAATTAAATTGTATACATTTTTGTTCATAATTGTATATGTTTTTGTTTATATTTGTATATGTTTTTGAAAGTGGGTGCACCCGAGTGCACAATATAATTACTCTTTTTAAAACTATAAACCATAAACCATGATTAAAATCGACCATGAATAAGATCGGATGGTAAGGAAAATTTGCTTTCAACATTTTAAAAGGGGGGGAATAAGGATAATTGCATCTTTAATGCATTATATTTATATAAAAGTTAATTACATTATGTTAGCTATTAATATATACTCCCCCGTCCCACAAAAGTATTGCATGCCTTTTCCGGTATGGAGATAAAGTAAAGTGATAATTTTTAGGGGTTTATGGTATTTTTTAGTAATAAATACTCCCTCCGTCTGCTTTCAAGGGTATCATTTTTCTATATTAGGCGTCCGCCCCCGAGGGTCTTATTTTCTTTTTTATCAACACACCCACACTAATACATCTAAAAAATGGGATCCACACCTCCACTAATACAACTACCCACTATACATTAAATAACAATACTCCTTAATCTCCGTGCCCAAAAGAAAATGACACCCTTAAATCCGAACGTAGGGAGTAAATGATAAAGTATGTTAAGTGTGTTAGGTAAGGGTGGTTTTTTTGTAAATAAAGTGTATGGTGAAAAGTAATTGTGTTTGATTTTTTGCTTTTCTAGGAATGTGCAAACTTTTGTGGAACAACCCAAAATGGAAAGTGTGTCATCTGAAATGGGATGAATATATATATATATATATATATATATATATATATATATATATATATATATATATATATATATATATATATACTCCCTCTGTCCTGTTCCAATGTTTACGTTTGCTTTTTGCACGTTGATTAAGAAGTATAATATTTTAATAGATAGTGAGTGGAAAAATATAATATTTAATGTAAAGTGGGTAAGTGTATTAATGTTGGATGATATATTAATTATTTTAGGTGGGTCCGAGATTATAAAAAAGAAACGTAAATATTGAAATGGGACGCGTGAAATGGGACAGATGAAGTATATATATATATATATATATATATATATATATATATATATATATATATATATATATATATATATATATATATATATATATATATATATATATAAAAGAACACCATGAAAATTTTCACTTAGGAAATGGAGATTAAGAAAACTCAAATATTTTAGAGGTATTAAGTTAATTTTATAATAAATAATAGTTAATAATAAAGTATGTTAGATGTGTTAAATAAACACCGTATATGATTTTATATTCTAGAATGAGGGGGGAATTGAGTCTGGAATTGTGAATGGAGGAAAAATCTTACAGATTGGGAACTTGTTGAATGTGGTAGCTTGTTTGAATTACTTGACACGTAGGTACAAAATAAAAGTTGGTGCAGATTACAGAAAATGGGAGTCGAACTCAAAAAGCTACAAAGTAAAGGAAACATGTGAATTTTTGGAAGGTAGGAAGTCAGAGGCAGAAATATGGAACAATAATGCATGCTCAAAGATCAAGATTATGGCATAGCGGCTCATCAAAAAAGGATGGCGACAAAGACCGAGCTGCAGAAAAAAAAAAAAAAAAAAAAAGAGTCTACCACCAAATAAAGACACAACATGTCTGTTATGCAAGGGAAGTGAGGAGTCAATCTCTCACTTGTTTTGTAAGTGCAAATACTCAATAGAATTGTGGGCAGAAACTCTCAAGTGGATGAAAATGCAGACACCATTAAGCAATAATGTTCAAGTTAACATAATGCTATTTAGTAATTTATTTCAAGAAATGGAGAGAAATATGTTAGTAATTGATATATGGTTATGCATGATGTCAATTATTTAGAAAAACATAAACAACATAGTATTTAAAAATGTAGGTTGGAATCTAATGAATAATATGAACAAAATAAAATACAAAGTATGGAGGTGGACGATATGAAAAAAAGAAAAAAATAATGAATTTGAATATTTGATACTCTAATTGATGTAGAGATCCTATCAATTGCAAACCAAAAAAAAAAAAAGGGCTATTCATGATTCATACGTTGTCCTGATGTAATAAGAGGTAGTATAGATATGCTAAATCTCATACCTGAAAGCAATAATATTCATTTAAAAAAAACTTGTGCACCTCCAATAAAAATAAAATAGGAGTTTCAAACCTACTAGGCAGGAATGATTTTTTTTTTGGGTTAAAATAAAACGTATGAAAGAGGTTTTTTTTTTTAACCTGTTTTTTTGGAAGCTAAAATTTCTGTAGATGTGATCAAAATAAAAAAAGGAGTAATGTAAACGAATTCCTATCAGCAGTACGGCAATTAAACTTTTTCATAAAATTGATTTAAGTTAAAATTAAGAGTTAATATTAGGTGCACCCGATGGAAGGGTGCATGTATAACTTTTTATTATATTTTATAGTACATGTTATTCTATTTTGTATACGTGTTTTTTAATAATTGTATACGTTTTTCATACTAAGTTTTTCATAAAAAAAAATTAGCATCCATATGTGTATAACTTTTATATTCAATAGTGTATACATATTTTTTAATAATAATATATTTTTTACACTTAATTTTTCATTAAAAAAACTAACAATTAAATTGTATACATTTTTGTTCATAATTGTATATGTTTTTGTTTATATTTGTATATGTTTATGAAGGTGGGTGCAACCTATCTTAGGATACACCCGACTGCACAGTATAATTAGCCTAAAATTAATTTTATAAATCAATTAATAATGTTTTGAGTTTAACTTAAATTTTATATCAAATCATACTTGATGTGAGAGAAAATAAAAAATAATAAAGAAAGAAAGAAAGAAAAAGTATACTCCCTCCGTCCCACGGCAATGGTCTCTTTTTTCCATTTTGGTCGTTCTACTAAAGGGTCATCTTTCCATTTTGATCTCCTCTAATACAATTAAAACATTTGGCTCATACTCCCACTAATACAACTACCCACTACACATTAAATAATACTTCTTAATTCACGTGTCAAAAAGCAAAAACTACCGCGGGACGGAGGGAGTATATAATTAAATATATATACTCCATATATATAAAAGGTGATGCAGGGATTATCTTTCTCACAGCAGAATGTATAATCACATGTACAGGTTGGACTCCCAGGATGGACAAAAAGAATGTGGACATATGTAGATTCTGTGTAATCTGGGGATTCAACTACAACTGAAAAAAAACATGTACAAAAAAAGACAAGTCAAATTTTCCCTTAAACAATCTCTATGGAAGAAACTGAAAGTGATTTGCTTTCCTTTGATGCAGTAGAATTCACAGATCCCTCCCTGGCTACTGGGTAAGACATGGATCGGCTCGACCCGCGGTCTTTTCCCATGGAGTGCGCGATCAAGTCCTTCACTACCTGCCGGTATCTCCTTCTATAAGTCGGAAACTTTGATACACTTCGATTAATGCCTACCATCCTGCTAACATCGAATCATACAAGTTGAAACAGTTGCACTACACCTCAACTAGGTAGTAAGAAGTACAATGTTGTTTACCTGCGGCTGATGCCCTCGATTTGAGCTGCTCGGAGTGTATCTTGAGGGATAAAGCTGCCATTTTCCCAGATCTTGGCGCGGTCTTTGTTGTTTCCAAACAGCAGCACTTTCTCCAAGTAGCGTATTTCGCCTTCTTGCAACTGCAGGGCTTTGATCTGCTCTTTGAGGACTATGATAGGGTGAAAGAACCAGTCCAGCAGTCTGTCTTGAGGTAGATTCAGATGGTTCACCTCAGTGTCGAGAAAAAGTAGGCCGTTGGATCCGGCTTTAATAGAATCCAGAAGTGTGTGCAAAAAGGAGAAACAAGGCAATCCTACTTCAACTATGGTTCCATCATTTGCATGCTTCGCCTTCAACCAATCCGAAAGATCAGCTGGTGTTATCACACTCGCTTCCAATAGTTGTTTTCCTTTTAGTTCGCACGACTTCATCACACTCCCCCATATCTGTTGCATTTCCTTCCAGAATTAGTCTCCTGTGAACCGGGTTTAAGGTGTACCTGTGGTCCTCCTATAAATTAAACTCCTATGCAATACATAGAGTATAATAGGATTGGAAGGGGGGACCACAAGGTTTAGGATGAGAAAAGACACGGGTTCATATAATGTGCTATGTAAACCGGGTTTATAAGAGTATTTGTGCTCCAACAATGTATATACTAATGTTCACTGTATACAACACAGCATTGCAATATGTTTTGTCAACTACTACTTCGTTCAAATATGATATACGAAAGCATACCTGCACCATTTTAACTTCTTTAATAGCCTCCCTAACAGATCTTGATGCAGTTAGGCTTGGACCAAGTGCTCCAGAAGCTTCTGGAAACACAGAGCCAAATCGTTCACGTAAAGATTGATTACGCCCAACAGAAGGTTCAGATGAACTTGATGGTTTTCTCTTCCGGTACCGTGGCCTGTTGTAAGTGACACAAACAAAAAATCTTGATATACCATTGTTGGCACATCCCACCTACATATAACACGACGTAAAAACAGTATGTAATTACTTTGGGAGGACTGATCCCTCACGAAGATAAAGCCAATCGTTGGTGTACTCATCAAATTCTGCCACCATAGCAATCACGTATGCAAGACCTCGTCTGAAAGACCTTTCCTGCATTGTATCGAAGCTCGACTGGTAAAAATGATAGCAAAACTGACAGAGTGCAAAGCAAGCTTGTTTGGACAGAATTTAACCTGATAAACTACAACAGACCCATATAATCCAATGAAAACACTCGTAAAAATGGCCAATAAAATGCTTCCCAAAACAAAGATAGGCCACATAAGGATTGTCAACCCAGCAATGGGGATGCAAGCAGTTTCCAGAAACGGGCCTTCCCGGCTGATGAGATCATGAAGTAACCTCTGCCAGCCCTTGAACAACATATATGGACTCTTTACTAAGGCAATAGCTGTGTACAGAGGAATTTCCACCACCAGGCCAACTAGGCCAACAATGATGCATGCTGGGACATGAATCAACCTGAGAACAATTTAACATCCCAATGTTAACAAGATAAATAAAGCAGTATGATGCAGTCATATTAATTAATCTTGAACAGTGAGCTGAGTTATCAAAGAGTAGTCAAGCAGATTGTACTATCCGGGCTCATTTAAATTCATCGAAATGAGTTGACTTATAAATTTAGGATAGGATGGCCCTTTATTCACTTAAATGGATGACACCTACATAGATGATCAAAGGCCAGCATTCTTTTGAATTTTTTTGAAGGATGTGATCCCCTTAGGAAAGGGGTGACTAAAGTTATCCGTAAATGAAATGAGTTTCAGTATATATCACTTCTTGTCATGCTCTATTTACACCCAAATAAACATTTGGATTGACTGATTAAGAGTAAGACTCCTGTGAATCAGGATGTATGGTGAAGTATCCTTATTTAGTTGTGATCCCCCCCCCCCCTTCCTCCCTCTTATTCATGAGTTGAAAAATAAACATTAAACTCTAAGGACATAAACCACTAGGGTGCAAGGTGAACCCGGTTCATGAAATACTTTGCCAATGTTTAAACAAATTATCTTCTTGTGTTTTGTCTCATTAATACACATTCATCCCATTCTTGGAGGTAAATGAGCCCCCTTTTCATGTAGATTACAGTATGTCTTCACTAAAATCACAGGGAAGCAAGCAAGCATCCGTTATGGCATTCTATAAGAGATAAGATCACCATAAACAAGCTAGATATAACATGGTGAAATCATTGAAAAGAATGTTACCTCAGAGGTTGATGCTCATTATTACAAGCCGGATTTTCACGCATCTCCTTCAAATAACTCGGGTAAGAATGATAACAAAGGTCGGCAAAATCACGAACCACCGTGCAACTACCCCTGATAGTCGTCCATGTTCCATCCTAAATTCGGAATTCCATGGAAAGATAAAACAAAAATCAATTCATCACAACACTAGAAGATGCAAAATTCCAAATTCCTTGGATAGATTTCAAGAAAGAGAGACAAAATTGTAGCATACCACAACACAATGGTAGAGTTTCATGGAATTATCCTGAATTCTGAATGCTTCAAAAGAAGAAACCCAAGGAGTAAAGAAACCATATCCCACTGCCACAAGACAGCTACAAGCTATACTAAGAGCCAACCAAATAGCAAACAAAGCAGGCAATCCCAACAAGATTGCAACCTTAAGGGGTACATCAAACCTCTTTATTCTGCCAAGATATATTAATTCATTCAATAAATGGAAAATTAAACAAAAACCCAGATGAAATAAGGATATAATTAGCATAAAAATTGAAATAATTACTTGAGAAGAGTATATACAGTCCAAGCAACATGAGCAGGAAAAAGGCCTAAAATCACCCCTAAATTCCCCAATATTAGTATCAAGCCAGCAATCGGGCCTACTAGCACACCTGCAGCATTCAAACAAGATTTTTAAAAAAGATAATAAAAAAAAATACAGAAGAATAACAAAACAGAAATCAAGAACCAACTTTTGACGGCACCAAAACAGAGCACACAGCAGAACGCCAACACGACATAAAGGGTTTTCAGACAATCCTTGAAGCTATGAGCCATGATTATTGGGTGAGAACAGAAAGGAAACAAAGATAAAGCTTCCAGAAAGTTTGAAAATGTGAGATCAAATAATTTTGGAAGGAATATGAATTCTTTTTTGTGTCAACAGTGAGAGAAATAGAGAAGCAAAACCCAATGAGAACGCCAGCCAAGAAAGAGAAATATTCAAATTGGGAGGCTTACGTGTGTGGGGTACCTAAACATCCCTGTAAAGCTTTAGCTGATTTCGCTCCATCCATGAACGTGACCAGAGATTATTTTTATTATTTTTGCTCTGACTTTTCTTGAATGGCAACATACAGAACTCATGGAGTCATGGGTAGTAGTAGTTTTCATTTTCCAGATGTAATAAGACGGTGAGTCGGTGACGCCGTGACGGTTTGATGAGGTCAACTATTTAAACTGAATTGTTATTGGATGGGACAGCTCAGAAAACTCAATGTGTCATTTTGGTACATCATCTCCTATGAGAATTTAATTTATTTCTTCTTTTACTTGTCAATCACTTAACGCTGACAAAAAAAATGATGCACTAAAATAGCGCAAAAAATCTGTGGGACGAGACTATTTTTCACACACAAAATTAAGGCAAAACTTATGTTCCCAAGAAGTTTTCATGGGATG
This sequence comes from Pogostemon cablin, assembly GCA_023678885.1. Classification (NCBI taxonomy): domain Eukaryota; kingdom Viridiplantae; phylum Streptophyta; class Magnoliopsida; order Lamiales; family Lamiaceae; genus Pogostemon; species Pogostemon cablin. The sequence goes on along the minus strand of CM042992.1, from coordinate 9,691,852 downwards.
GATAATAATTTTAATAAAATTTGTAGTAGTGCATTTAATTACTTCTATCTATCAAAGTTCTCATTTTACTATAATATGAGTCCCATTTAAAGGGCCTCATTTTTTTAAAGTACCTGCACATGACTCACCATTCACTATTAATATAATTATTTACTATATATAAAATAATAATACTCCCTAATCAACATTCAAAAAGCAAATGGGAACATACGGTTGGAACGGAGGGAGTATTTCATAATCAATTCATAGTATAAATAAAAAGCAACAATATTTTTAATAAAAAATTATGATATTTTTAATAAGAAGTGATAATTATTTAAGAAACATGTTACCACACAAAATGAACCAAAATTAGGTAGTAACTTATGAAATGGAGTAGTATCTAAAATAAAATTTTAAAAAGTATACATGTTTAGTTATCTTATATAAGTTTATAAGAATATTTCTATAGGTGTTTGGTTAAGGATTAATTGATTTAAATTGTCATTAATTATTAAGTGTTTGTTTGAATATCTTTATTTGACTAATCAAGATTCTTAGAAGCAATAGATGTTTGTTTTTTATTAGGCATATGAGGCCGTGTAAGTAATAATACTTTGATAAAAAAGATATATAACTAGTGAAAAGTATAAATGTGTAAGTGAATTATTTTATGTTATGAACAATTCGTGATTTAAATGAAAAATGGTTACATTCTTAACAAAAAAAAGTGATTGCATCTTTATTTAGAAATGATAATTTTTTTTAAAAAAAAAAAAGTAAAACGGTTAATGCTTAAAAGCTAAGGATTTGTCTTGCTTGCGCTCACTTGAAAGTTGAATGCATGTTATATTCGGTACATTTCATTATTCACCCATGCCCTCTATTTATAAGATTTCTTGAATAATCACATCATGGGATGAATGATTTTATATGTTCTACTTGTCTTCCTCTAATTTCATTCTTCTAGCTGATAGATGTCTTTAGATCAAGCATCTAATGTAATCCTTGATCTTACAAATTAATGTAGTAAGTAAAGTAGTAAAAAACCAAGTTGAATTCCCTATTCCACATCTAGTGTTTTATTGGTATTTCACAATATAAAAAAAATATACCCTAAAAATGATCATTAAACTTTTGGGGCATATGTTAAATTTTAGGCATTGATTATGACACGTGACAAACATTTAATTTGTGGAATAGGAGATAAAACACAATTGTAGAATAGGTATCCCATATGGTAAAGAACATATGAGAAAAAAGATTTATAGCAGTTCAAAAGTGGTTTAATCCTTCATCATCCTCTCTTCATTCTTCAAGAAGGACAAATCAACTAGAATTATAATTATGTGCTCCAAACACTATATGTCTATTCTAGCCCATTTTACATTTCTCCTGTGAACCGATCCCAGATCACTCCTATAAATATTTCTCATATTCCTTGCAACTAGATAGTCTTTCTTTGAATGATATGAGAAGTCTCAAACTTCCAGAGTTCCAAATCCTTTTGACTCCCAAATTTGATTTTTGTTAGTAGTTTCTTCAACAATTGAGTAGAAGCAGCCTTTGACATGTTGATGCAACTGATGATCTGTTGGCTATTTATTTCTTAGAGGTGGAGAAAGTTTAACTTGTGTTCCAAGAGTAGAGTGAATCTTCTAAATGGATTTTGCTCATCCACATCAACAATTTACTGTATGCTCTATTGTGTGTCTCCTTATCTTTTCAGCTTTTCTCTTCTTTTAATCTCATATGTCTCTTGTATCTCTTCACATAGAATGAGTAATTAGGAAAATCAAATCTTTAGGATTTGTACAACTACACAAGAGATACTTGATTAGCTTGGTGATATACAATTCCTTTATAAATAATGAAATTACAAAAGGTTATAGCCCTAAATTAAGGCAATATACAACAGGTACAAAAGAAAAAATCAAATATGTAGAATTTGTACAATTATACAGGAGATAGTTATGTTGAATTGATTAACTATCCTTATTAATGAGCCTTTTGCTCCTTTTATAGATGTTTCTAAATCCTGCCCAATGAAGACAACATATCTAAATATGTGCTTTGAGGTCTTCTTTTCTATCCTTAAGCTTAATGTAGCTGTTATACTCATTTGCTTTTGTCTTCATCGTATAGTTTAGCAGATTTTCTCCAAAGACTCAAGGATCATGTATTGTCATTCAGACAACATGTTGATCATTCATTTTTTCCTGACTTAATGTGTCTACTCACTATATTTCAAATTGCTTTCTGCTCCTTCAACACTTAGTGTATAGACATATTCTACCTTAGCAGTGTTGATTTTTTATTGTACGATGACTTGAATCCAGCTTCTTTCGACTTCTGTAGTGACTTCTTCACTTTCAAATATTGAATTCTGCTTCTAAATATTTCTCTTATCCCTCCGCAGCATTCATGACTTTATCAGTACTCTCATCTTCCTTCGTATATTGTTATATTTATTTTGGGAGGGTTTAACTTTATGTACTACTTAGGTTTACTGCTCATGTCCAACACAAACACTTGTGTAAATCGGTTCACAGGTCCCCCTTCCAATCCTACATACTCTATGTATTGTTAGGGTGTTTAAATCAAGGGGGACCACAGGGTTTACAAAAGTTTACAAGAGTCTTAACTCTTTCCTCAATAGTGACTTCACTTTGCAGCAACTCCTTTTTACAGCTTCGTCTGTAATAACCTCAACATCTCTACCGTTAGGTCTCTCTTTTTGCAGCATTCTCATCTGCATATTGCCTTCCTTCTTCTTCATCTACAAGTGTTCTATGCAGTAAAATTTTATTTTTATTTTTATTTTTATCTTGCGCAGGTTCCTTTCTTGTTTAGTGTACTCTTTGATCCTCATAATGCTGATTTCATTCTTGACTCATCTTCTTGTATTAGTCTTTCTGAGCTCTATGCAACTGATCATCTTCCCTTCTTTTGTTAAATCATCATCTTTTCTCATTGATTCAATCAAACTTTTCCAAAAGAATCTTCTGACCCTATATACTATAAACTAAATGAAGGTTTTGGATTTATTAGGTGGTTTCATGTGAGCAATTTAGATATGATGTGTCATTTTTATAAATTTTTGAATTTTTTTAATAATAAACTTACTTAGGAAGGAGGATAATGTAGTTACTTTATTTTAAATAACCAATCAAAATATTTTATTTTTCTTTATCTTATTTAAAAATTTACCTAAAACTTTAAGTATTTTTAACTTTTTATTTTTAAATCGGATTTATATAAAAATTATATCAAATTAATTGTCTTTTCATGATCTTTAATTTGACATCCATATTACCAATAATATATAATTGGAGAAATAGATTATTAAATTTAATAACAATTTCTATATTGTAAAATATTCTTTAATAAAATATATTAATAAACAAAATATTTGTAGAAGAGTAAGAAATTATTTAATATATTTAATCTATTCATCCTTAAAATTTTAAGTTTAATAAATTTAGTTAATTAGTATAAAATTTTAAATAAGGAATTTCATAAAAAAAATAAATCTTAGTTTAATATTAATTAATTTTCATAATTTTTTTATCGTGAATTATTTACTTTATATTTATTTATTATATTTAATAATTTATCCTTAATCATACAATAATTTATAATTGTTATATACATTTATTAATTTTATTTATTAAACGATAATAGTTAGGGATGGTAATAAGATGGGCATTTCAAGTACCCGTTCTATCAAATCTTAATAGGGCAGGTATGGATAATTGTAAAAGAGTTTGGAACGAATACAGATAATTATGAAAATCTCATTAGAGTTTGGAACGGGTACAGATAATACCTCAATACCACACAAAATTTAATATATTTATTTAAAATAATAAAATTTAATTTATATTTAATTCATAATAATATAATTTTAAATAATATAAAAGATATAAATATTTATATAATAAATTAGTATTAAATGGCGAGTATAAGATGTGCACGAGTACCATAATAAATATTTTAAATGGAATGTGTATAGTTTGTTTTTTTAAATCGCATAAGAGTACAAGTACCAAAAAATAAGCGGATACCTACCCATTGTCATCCCTAATAATAGTTTTATGTTTAATTATGTTTTCTTAAAATTATATTTTTTATGTAATAATTTAAATATGATAATATAAAAATTTAATATATACAAATATATGTTTTGCATTGGCAATATAATATTGAAAATTATATATAAATTTATACTAAATGTTATGAAATTTTTAATAGATATTACAAAGGTTTAACGTGTTGTATAATTTTTTTTTTGATATAAAATTTTTAATATTAAAAAAAATTAAAACTTTTAAGAATAAAATTATTTTTATTAATTTATATAGTTGTTAATATTATGGAAAATATTTGTGTGAAATCGTCTCAGGTGAGAGCTTACGTCATAAGTATAAAAAGTAATAACTTCTATAATAGAAAATGATACTCAATTGACGAAAAACGACAATATTATTTTATGAACAATTTATAATATAAATGAAAAATAAGTGATAAAATTTTAAAATAAAAGTGATAATAATTCATAGTGAAAGTGTTATCACCATCCCTCAAGGACCATTAAATTTCTCCATTCGAATACATCTTTCGGGTACTCCAACCAAACACACTGACACAATATATTATTCGGGTACTACAATCGAACATAATATAAAATCTTAATTATTATTATGTCTTATTAATTTTGGATATTTTATTTTATTATTTTTAAGTACGTTTAGCAAATTCGAAAATACGAATAACTGATTCCATAAAAAATTTGAATATCTCGCGTATTACACGGGCTTCATACTAGTTGCACAATATATTATCTTTATATCATCAAAATCTACTTTTAATTGTTTTCTACATAGCTTACTAATTAAACAAATTATATCGTAAGCCTAAATAAATTTGATCCTCCAATATCAATAGATTTATAACTATTTCCGCAATCACAATTTCCTTTCTCACAAGTCGCACCAATTCATATTATAAGTGCAACACTTGTATGAGACTATTGTAGGAAATAAATCCTTAAACCTTAATCTTTTTATAAACTAACCGAGATCTTAAATGTAAAGAGGAAGCATACCTTTGATCCATTGAATCATCTAGGCGGAACGAGTTCATTGAGTCCTCTAGGCGGAACACGAACTTAAGATCAGTGGTCTTATGGTCTTCCTCAACTAAGTCTCCTTATTCTTTATGAGACCGCAATAATCCCTCCTGATGGGGAGAAGCGAAGATCATGTTCGGCTTAGTATCTTGGGGACCATAACATGTGAGTCTTTATATACTACACAACTGAGCTACCCATTATCACACAGTCATGTAGTATTGTGTATGTACTCAATTGACCCATATCAAAATATTATAGCTCATGGACTTTACACCTTAATTGGATCACTTAATTAAGTTCATATAATAATTAAATAGCTAATATAATTGCATTATAATATATTGCCCACAATTAGATTATACAGGAAATTAAAATTTTCCAACAATCTCCCACTTGGGCTATATATTTTCCCAAATCAATTATATCAAGAGTCCTTAGTTGCGCAACTTAATGTTATTCCTCTTCAGGCTATACTTAACAATCTGGTTCATCTCATATACTAATATGGAACTACCGCGACATTTACCACATTATAAATCTTGGTTAAACCCCGACAATCACCAATATCAATATACTCAATGAAATATATCAAATATGGTGAGTAGCATGGAAATTACATGCAACGTGATCAACATCATGTCTATTTCTAACTGGTCCAACTTTATTAATCTTTAGTGAGATCAATCCATAATGTAAAATATTACAAAATGAAATTACTTAAGTGAATTCACAATGAATTCAAAGCAATCAACTTTATTCTGCAGAAAATTGAATTGTCCAAATCAAAGTGTCTTGAAACTTTAAAGAGCAATTAAATATAGACTACCACTAAACCAATGTATTCTAAAACCATATAACACCTATATGAGTAGCTAGCTCATAAAAATTAAAGGGCGTTGAATACATAAATGGCGGATCCGAATTTAGGGTCTATCTCAATATGCTCTACTGAAATTTTATCCACACAAAATACTTTATTTAACAACCAAGAATTATATATCAATATGCTTGACTTATAAGAACTCTTGTTGCTAATACTTATTACGAACTAACTGTCACAGTAAACTTTATGTGACAAATCTTCGCAACCTTTATTTCATGTTTGAATGTCACTTAGTGTGCTACTAATTCTGTTGTCATGGTTAATGAGCTAATGTGTTCGCTGAATATTTTTACTTGTATAGCTCTCCAGACCAACAGAAGATATAGTCTGAAGTGGATCTTATACTGTATTGGCATCCAACAAACTCAGAATCAGAATTCCTTATGATCTTTATCAAATCTGATCCCTGATGTGCAAGCATGTTATCTTTAATTCTTTGTAAGTACATTATAAAGATACATACTAGAGTTACTTCAATGTTTACTTAATATACCAACAACATAAGCCAAATTAAGTCTTGTGCAGACCTCATCATACAATAACTTCCAACAATCAAAACATATAGAATATTTCTACATTTTTTAAATCTTTAGTTTAACTTTAGGGTACGACACCTTATTGAGACTCCACTTATCTCTCTTAGTTTAACTTAAACATTCTCTCACTGAATCACATAAACATCTACACTTGTCTCAAAACTAAATGAGTCAATTACCTCATGATGATACTTGTTATTCCTTTATGGAAAAACTTACTTGAATGTATAGATGGATTTTCATTTAGTTCTTAAATTGTTAAAATCGTTTCATCAATGTTACCATCATGAAACTTTATCTTTACATCCATCAAATGTGATTCAAGACCAAAATGTACTACCAATGTCACGATCATCTTAAAAGAACCTTTCTCAGTAACCGGATAGAAAGTCCCTTAAAGCAATGACTTCTTTTCTTTTGAGTATAATCCTTTACCAAGATGCAGACCTAATCATCTTGTATTGATTAAACTCAAAACTTATAGCATTAACCCACTTTAGACTATATGAACCTTGCATGGCTTGATAAACATTGTTTGAATGTTCTACCATTAATTCCATAGTGACCTCATTATTTAGGAGAAAACTACATAATCATCCGAATTATTTTTCCTCCCAACTCTTGTGGTTTCCTTAGTGACATTAATTATTGAGGTTGTTGATTTTAGTATACCTTAAATATTATTGATATTGTCCTATCAATATTCTAAATTTGGACATTTTTAAAGCATAAGTAGGGGTCTAATAGACTCCTCTTCAAAGACAATATCTCTAATATTATTCTTCTCCCCAAATCAACATCCTCACGGAATTCCGTATTAACCGTCTCAAATATGAAATAATTAATTTGGATCACAAAACCTTATTCATAATCTATAAAGTAGCTTATATTATTTGAGTCCAATTTTCTTTAGTAGATCTCAATGATCTAGCCTTAGTTGGACATCACCATATGTGAAACTCAAAGAGTTCTCACAATTACTTTGGTTGGAACTTTATTGAGACCATAAGCTGCAATCTTTAATATTTCTCCAATTAGTAACCATATGTTGTGGAGTACTTTTTTGTGTCTTTTAACTACACCACAACACCATTCACATTTAGCAACTTTAATATGGTGTATTATGAGACAATTTCACAAGCCTTTAAGAGAAACAAAAGGTTATTCTTTAATTTCGTCTTTAGCAGCTTTCTTAATGAGTTTTCTTAAATTGCTCTTATACTTTATTGAAACTAGAAACCTAATAGTCTCATCTTTATTGTTGAAGTTCTCATCATGTATGATTTGTTGTTGATATAAGTTAAACTTAATTAGCATACTTCTTAATTGTACAGAGAATTATTCCAAAATGATTACCATGCTTGCACTAAACTTTATTATCTTTCAAAATTTAAATAATTTAGAATCATCTCGAGAAATCGAGCAAAACATTAGCATCAAGTCCAATGACAACAATACTAACTTGTAAGTGACACCCTCTACATAGTAGTCAAATACTGACAAAAAACTATCAAGCAATAGACTTTCTTTGGGCCGACTTATTACTCACATGTCAAACCAAATAACTATCACGTATTCACCACCACAGGTGTTTGTGTATTTTGGGCCAAATATTAATCTACCTTTGGGCCGATCAATACCCGCATAAAGATACACTCGCAACATACATGTCATAAAATAAATTATGACAAGTGATACTAGTTGGGAACCCATCACAAGACACCTTGTGCAACATTAATCTCGTCTTTGGACAAAAATTAACTGCAGAGGTAATCTTGGTGTAATAATCAAGTACTGATAATAAGTTCTGTCAAACAAAAGTCTATCTTTGGACCGACTGATATTTACATGAACAGTTCAAATAATTATCACATACTTATCATCACACGTGTGTTATTATTCTGTCAAACTGTGCCTACCTATGGGCCGAACACAGAACACATAAATAATTCCACACTCATCTATATAATTTCAATAAAGCCGTTCTCCACACACAGAGGCTGCTACGGCAACATGAGGTTTTGATTGACTATATTGAAAAATTACTAGACCAATTAAACAAATACTTAAAATAAATATTTATGTTTAATTGACGACATTAAAAAATGTCTCCCCAAATTTAAATTTAATTAAATTCCACTACGAAATGAGAATATTAGATGATTCACCCAAATTTAAAAATTAAGAAATATTTCTAAATTTAATTAAGGATTCCAAATCCAAATTTAGAACAAACTAAATTAGGTAAATATCCTAAGTAATTAATTAAATAATGTGTAATATTACTAACCTTCCGGAATGCTCCCTATAGAGCATACACATAACAATTAAATGCTTCAAAATTATTTACGTAAACAAAATAATCTGCCTTTCATAAATGAATTAAATGGAATCAATTCAAAAAAATTAAAATCACACAATAAACTTATCACAAGTTTCCAAAACCAAGGCTGAATTAATAATCACCCCAAAATCTAAATTGTGATGCCAATTAAAAAGATTTTATAATTAAATCAAATATATTCCATTACTGTATTCGAATGATACATCACATCATAACATAATTTTCGTAAAATTCTGCGATTTAATTTTCTTACACAGGTATGATTAATACGTGATTTAATATCACCATAAATGTCCAATGGACAATCTGATCATCACAAATGCAATACACAGTATCTTTACAATATCTATTATGAATTCCAAAATATAATTAACCAATTTGGAATGTTGATGTAAGCATTAATTTCTTCAATGCACAAGTCATTCATAATGTTCAAATTGGTTCTAAATAAAACCAATATGATTCACGACAGATGTATAATTAAAATTACACCCCCACAATTTCTGATACTAAATCTTTTCACATACAATCCAATAAATTAACTGTATATTAATAATCAATTCCTGTACATTAGGTGGGTTAATCACTAGTAATTAATTTTATGGAGGATGCATGTATATGCAGATCGAAACATAAGCCGTTCATATTAATTATCATTCAATAATATGATTAATAATCATAATCATATCAGATCTCAGAGAATCATACATAGGGTGGCTCTGATACCACTTGTAGAAAATAAATCCTTAAACTTTAACCCTATTATGAATTAATCAAGATCTTAAATGTAAAGCGGAAGCATACCTTGGATCCATTGAGTCCTCTAGGCGGAACGAGTTCATTGAGTCCTCTGGGCGGAACACGAACTCGGGATCAATGATCTTATGACCTTCCTCAACTAAGCCTCCTTATTCCTTATGGGACCGCAGTAATCCCTCCCGATGGGGAGAAGCGAAGACTATGTTCGGCTTAGTATCTTGGGGACCATAACCTGTGAGCCTTTATATACTATACAACTGGACCACTCATTATCACACAGTCATGTAGTATTGAGTATCTACTCAATTGACCCATATCAAAATATTATAGTCATTGACTTTACACCTTAATTGGATCACTTAATTAAGTCCATATAATAATTAAATAGCTAATATAATTGCATAATAATATATCGTCTACAATTAGATTATACATGAAATTAAAAATTTCTAACAACTATTCTATTCTATCTTAATATGTTACTATTATTTTTTAATTAAAAAAATATTATTTTCATAAAAATATTATCAATTTTTATTAATTTTTGAATTTCTTTATGAAGTAGTTAGTGAAAAAATTATTTTATACACTTTTGGGACACCGGTTTTACTATAAGACTGCATTACCTTTTTTTTTTAATTAACTTCTAGGGCCACATTTGCACAATATCCTTTATTGAGAGGTAGACGCTTACTTTGAAGATCAAAGGCTAAGACCGAGTATTGATATAAATTTGGACCGCCGTAATCAATTATAAAAGTGGGCTTGGATATTAGTGGGCAACTTGCTATACAAGTCACCTAATTGCAACCCTATATATACACACTCCCTTCATCCCACCAAAAGGTCATCATTTTACTATATTGGGCGTCTCACTTAAAGGTTTTCATTTTTCCCTTTTAGTAAAAGAACCCCAAAGTGAAAGTTTATTCTTCATTATGGTTGGTTATGTGATCGTATGAGATTTCTTTGAGAGTCTATCAAATCTTGCACTAATTCATAACACCCTTTTATGTTTGGCAAGGACTTGCGTGAGGTCGTCTCACGTAAGGGCTTATGTGAGACAGTCAGAAAGTGATAACTTTTATACTAAAAAGTTATATTAAATTAATAAAAAGTGAGAATATTTTTCTATGAACAATTTATAATATAAAAGAAAAGTAATAATATGAAACTTACCCTTTATGTTTTTTAATAAATTATTATTTTTTATTAAAGATTTTATTACTTTTCTTTAAAAATGTGATCACTTTTTATTTATATATTATAAATTGTTAATAAAATAATTTACTGTATCATTATTACCAATGACGGAGGGAGTTAAGGATTAAGGGGGCCAATGCCCCGTGGCATTTCACAAATGTCTAGTATATATATGTTCAAATTATTATTATATTATACACATGTAGCATAGTAGTTTAAGACCTCTTTTTTATTTCATAGGTTGAGGGTTCGAACCCTCCAATTAGCGTAGCTTTTATTTAATTTATTTTTTGACATTGTTTTAGTTAATTTTTATTTTATTTATTTTTATATATTAATTTTATTCTTATTACAAGTTTCTTATAATTTTTTTCTTTACCTTTTATTTATTTTATTTATCTTTTGACATTGTTTAAATTATTTTTTTTAGTTTTTTATTTTTTTATTTTTTTCTTTTGGTATTGTCTGTGTTAATTTTTTACATTAGTTATTATATATTAGTTATAATATATAGTCCAACTAATCTAAATCCAGGTAAAATTTAAATACCCCTTCTTTTTAAAAAAAATGCAAATAATTTTGCAGGACGAGAGAGGTATTTATTTTACAATTTGGCCCCTGAATTTATTTTCTGGCTCTGTCACTGATTATTACATTTCATCAATTATCATTTTTCATCAAAATTTTGAACTTTCTTATACGTCTCACGAAAATCATTCTACAAAAAGTTGATATCATGTGCATCTGGATACACACATTCATATATACTATATATTGAATATGCACTATATATTTTTATTCGATAATAATGTATGTATGTTTTTTTTATTATTGTATAGTTTTTTTACATTCAACTGTACATTAGAAAAACTAACAAAAAATTCGCTAATAAAGTATATACATTTTCTTTCATTATTATATACTCCCTCTGTCCTGGTCAAACTGCAACGTTTAACTGCATAAAGCTCTCACAAAAGATACAGTAAACGTTGCAATATGGGCGGGACGGAGGGAGTATGTTTTTATTTATAAATGTATACTCCCCTCCCCCTCATCTAATGGTAAATTTTTTAATTTGGGCTTCCCATTCTAATGGTCATATTTTCCTTTTTGGTATATGAGACTCACACAAATCAATCAAAATATCTCAATTGGACATACATACAATACTAATATAACTAACTAAAGCAAACACAACTATAAAAATGAGATGGAGGGAATAATTTTTTTTTAAAGTGGATGCACGATGCTCTCGAGTGCATAGGATAATTTGTTTTCCATAAAATTTAAACAAGTCTTTACTTGATATTTATTTATGCTACAAATTACTCCCTCCATCCGGTTTCAAGGGTATCATTTTTTTATTTTGAGCGTCCGCCCCCAAGGGTCTTATTTTATTTTTTATCCACACACACCTACTAATACAACTAAAAAATGGGACCCACACCTCACTAATATAATTACTCACTACACATTAAATAACAATACTCCTTAATCTCCATGCCCAAAAATAAATAACACCCTTGAATCCGGATGGAGGGAGTATTTTACTCAAAAGTCAAAAATTTATGACTCTTCACGTATCAAAAAATGTTTTGCATTCTTCTGTGCACTTGTGTACCTCATGATATGGTGCACCAACTTTCAGAAACATATACAATTATGAACAAAAATATATACACTTATAAATAAAAATGTATACACTTTGTTAGTGAATTTTCTATTAGTTTATACAATTATTAAGAAATATATATACACTATTGAATAAAAAATTTTAAACATATGGGTGCTAGTTTTTTTAATGAAAAATTAAATGTAAAAAAATATACAATTATTAAGAAATATATATACAACATTAAATAAAAAATTATACTCCCTCCGTCCCATTTATATTGCAAATTTTTACCCAAAACGGCGTCCCAACTCTATTGCTACCTTTCCAAAAAAAGATTGTGGAGCCTACAATTTTTTACAAAACTACCCCTTGATCCAACACTAATATTCAAAAATGCCACCACTTTATTATTTGCAAATAACAATAAAATAATGTGTAAAGCAACCCCTCCGTCCCATTAGGGTTGGTAGATCAATTCCCCCTCTTTAGGGTTTGTTACCCATTTTCTCGCCGTCACCCCTCCATTTTCTCTCTGTTCGCCTCGCCGTCACCCCTCTATTTTCTCTCTGTTCGCCTTGCCTCGCCGTCACCCCTCCATTTTGCTCCCCGTCACCCCTCCATTTTTGGAGAAAGCGCTCGTCTCTGTCACCCCTCCATCTTCTTCATTGGCTCTCTGGCTTCTCCGACCGAGACAAATGGTGACAGTGAAGAGTGAGTGCTTCTCCGAGGAGGCTGTGGAGACGGCTGAGTTGTGGGGTGGGTTCTCTGAGGAGGTGTCAGATCTTCGCAGATCGACACCGTCCTGTGAGAATGAGGTGTTCTCGGCCTCCGATGTGACTGGGTGTTTGGTTGGAGAACTATTTGACATCGTTTCTGATACCGACGAGGAGATCGTGAACTCTCATGGTATGATCTGGCCGCCGATATTCCGAGGAGTGACCCCAAATGGTTGAGGTAAAACCAGAGCCTCATTCGAATTTTGAGGGAGATGTGTCCTGCAGCCCTTAAATTGCCCAAATGGGCAGAGATATAATGGCTTTACTCTCTCTGTATTCCATGAATGGAGGTTTCTGTATATTGCATGATGAAAAACTTGTGATATCCGTAGGGTTATGGGGTGTGATTTAGTGTCACCATGCGCGGTTCGTTGGAGACTTGCAATTTCATATTGTAATGTCATCAACCGTGCATTTTGTAGACACGGACACTCGATGATGAGATTAAACTCTAAGAGTATTATTTGTGTTGATGTATAAACTGTGTTATATGCATATGTCTTTCTAATCTGTTAAATGGTGAGGAGTTAATGTTGGAAGAGTGTGATATTACAAACTGTTAAGTGATAAATTGCTTTTGGAAGAGTGTGATATTCAAAACTGTGATGTGATGAGATGAGTTACTACTGTATGTCTGTGATGTATCCCCTGTTAAGCCCTTAATTTTTTTTGGAAAAATGTGGTATTTGATGTGTTACTGTTTATTTGATATTTTTTGAAGTGTGATAGTGTGTGATATATGATGTGTTTAGGGTGAATTGTCTTGCATAAGTCATATACATCCATTTATAGGTTTAGATTCACATCTTTACAAAAGATTGTTTACTGCTAAAACAAACTCTTTCTTTGAGTTGTGTTTTACTTGTAAACAAACAATCTTAACCCCTATTCACATGCAAAATGCATCCAATGCTTCCGCCCTCCATTAGTTGTGTCTATGTAGGCATTCAAAACTTCCAATTTGCATCCAATACTTCCATTGCATACCAAATGAATTCAAAAAGTACTGCAAAATCTTTCAAACCAATCTGTACTGCAAAATGCTTCCACTTTCAATAAAAAAACTTCCTCCATAGCCTGAATTAGATCCTCCAACCCATCTATTGTATTTTCTTCAATTAGAAATTCAAGGCCTGATTGAACCACCTCAGGGTCTACTTCCAAATCAATTGGAAGCTCACCTGCTCTCTGTAATGCAGATTTACCTATATGGGGTATCTTGTATTCATTTCCACCTCTACGATCTAGAATTTCCTTTAGGCAGCCTTGCAATGTTAGAAACACTGAATTCAATTTTATGTGGCTTAAATCTTCAAAAGATTTCCTCACCACTTCTAACAAATCCTCCACTTTGTAAGCAATTTCTTTGAATTGTAGAGATTGTAAAGCTCTAAACCAACCCAAGTCCAAAATGTTAGTATCCGGACTCTTAGCAGACTGAAACACAAGGTGGAAATTGAATCCATCTTGTGTTGAAACCTGCCTCCACTCTTTATCATCATCTTTTATATGTGGCCTAGCATTATCCTGTTGTATCTATATATCTTTGCATGTTTCACTTGGCCATTTAGACTTGATAGCTGGTAGGACCTGTTATGATTGTAAATGAAATATAGTGCAAAATGAATGTATTTGTATGTATAGCATGTGTGTAAACTGTAATCTGTGTTCAGATTGTATACCTGGTCAATTAGAACCTTTTTTTGTCTCATTCCTTGTCACTGATAACATTGGTTTAGTTACAATACTTCCTGCTTCTCTGTTCTTGCTTTTCCTTTGTGCTGCAACTTGTTCCGTAAAGGGAAAAATCCCTATCTTCCCATCAAAATGCAGTCCCCGTTAGAGTCATAGGCTGGTCTTGCAACTGCAGCTAAGAACACGATCTTTCCAATAAAATTTTTACTTTCACAAGTCCTATGTGGTTCTGTTTCTTCTTGTAGGAGGTAGTATATCTCTGTTGTTCTTGTTATGTTGAACCATTTCTCATCTATGTGAACTATTTGTGACGTACTCTTGAATTTGATCAGTTTCTTCACTATGTCCACTTCTAGTGCTTTAAGACTGTGTCTGACCCTGTTAATCTTGTGTTGGTGTGTGAGATATGGCTTTATAGCACTAGTATGAGGTCTAATAAGTCCCTGCTTGATCCACCTAGAACTGTGCTCTTAGATGTGACCATCTGTTTTGCTAAATCCCTAATTGTCCCCCTTTTTTTAAACTGAATAGTCTTCATTTTTTCCTTATCCAATTTTTGGCCATAAACTCCATGTGGTCTAAGTGTTTGTTGTTGAATAAAAAGATTGGATTACCTGATAGCAGCTGCTCTCTAGCTCTTTCCCATATCCTTCTAATAGTAGCAATGTGCACTCCAAATGTAGAACTGGCTAAAATGAGCCTCCCACGAGCTGGTTGGCCATTGCTCGACCCCTCCAACAAAAATTGGGCAATGGAATTACGCTGTTTTGTTGTTAGGTTTTTGAGTCTTGGTATTCTCATTTTGTAAAGTGTATTTATGAGCTGCTAAAGTGCTTCATTTTGTTGGAGAAGTTATTGTATTTGGAGTAGTAAGTGTTTATATTGTGCATTTTAAGTGGGAATTTATAAATTTGTAAATGTAAATTATTTTTGGTTATGGAGGGAAAACAAAACTTATTACCTCCAACAATGCATCACTTTCTTTTTTAAAATAATGTATTTTAATCAAGGGGTAAAATGGTAAACTTCCTCTTTCAACTACTCAATACGCATTAAATATTAATACTCCTTAAAGAACGTGCAAAAAGTAAAAGTAGCAATATAAATGGGACGGAAGGAGTACATATATGGTGCACGCCTAGGTGTGGACTGTATATCAACTCAAAAATGTTATCACTTACTCCTATTTTATTTAATGGCAATTGTAATAACGATGAACAAAGCAATATTTGGACAATTTTGAAAAAAAAGAAAAAATAAAAGCAATATATTTGGAGTGGCCCGTCAGGCAAGACCCCGGATAATACCCCGTACAACTCCTTCCTGCTTTTCAAAGCCCCGACGGGTTTGTGTTCTAAATAAATCCCATCTCATTCTGAAATCTCACCCTGCTTTCTAAATCTCAATTACTCCTCTTTCTCTTCTCGATTCACTTTGCCCTGACAGAGAACAAACGAATCCGAAAGCTGAGTAGCGCTGAATTCCATTTGAATCCGTCCTCTCCTTTCCCCTTTCTGGAAGAAATGAAGCTGAAAATAGTCCACCAAAATCAAGAAAGTCGCAAGGAAGAAGAACCAGGGATGAAAGACGAAACGCCGCAAATGGAGGAGCCTCGGATTCCGAAAGATGAGTCCATGAATGGGAATTCTTCTCACCTGCAGGAGCCTTCTCCAGTTTCTGCTCCTTCCGACCCTCTGCTTGTATCCGTGCGTATTCTGCGTCTGGAATGTGTGAATTCGATGGTTGTGTGGGTGTAATTACTGAATTGATGCCAGATCTGTGTTTCCCTTTTTTTTAGGGCAAGAGAAAGAGGAAGCCCAAGGAGCTGATGATCGATGAGGTTTCTCCGATTATTATGAGGAGGAAAAAAACAAAGCCCCCTTCACAATTCAACGATGTGAGTTTCATCATTACATTCTTCCTCTTTTAAATGTTAGTATTCGTCGATAAAGAAGTTACTTTGGCCATTCAATTTTGCAGGATTGTGAAAATGAGTGTCTTGAAATAAGTGTGGTTTATTGTTTTAGGGTTCTTCATTTGGGGATTAGGGTTCTTATTTGTACAACGAATCTTGCCTTTCTTCTTATGACTTGTTATAACTAAATAAGATTATTTAAGATCAAGCTTTCTTCCGTGCATGTTCAGTTTGTTGTCAATGGAAGTGAAGTCACGTAACTTAAAAAAGAAGCTTCTTTGCAAAGAATGCAATTTTATTTGGATTTTCGAGACTTCAAAGCAACTCTAGTGACAAGATACAGTTCGTTTTCTGGCATTTCCAACTTATGTTTAATAGGTGTATGGACTCTCTATCACGGGTAAAACACAGCACCATTGCAGTTAACTGAGCTAGCGAGTCAGTTAGTTTTTGAACCAATTGATTCGGTTATCTAAAGAGAGCTGACTTTTTTTCAGTTATCTAAAGAAAGCTGACTTTTTTCATATGCTAATTGACTCAAGTTAACAGCTTTTTTCTTTGAAACATCACTTATTTAAACAGTGTCACACAGCTACTAGTTTGGTGTTTTATGCACCGCAGAAAAATCCGAATTTATTTACTTCTGACACCAAGGTTTTTATATCAATGCAAGTACATTTGGTGGTTGCTTTCTTCTGGAAATTATGACTTCCATGAAACTTCATTACCTGTAACTTTTACACCAAACTACGCAAAAATGCAGTATTTCTTAGAGGTTTTGATTTACTGAAGTCTTAGATTTGATGAAAGATAGAAAAGTAATGAGATTTGATAATAAGGCATGTGATGAGTTTGCATTATTTCCTGCACTGGACCCATTTTAACTAGAAAATGTCGCATCTTATATAATCAGATTTTTTCAGATCCCATTACCCAGGAAGAGTTAATTTTAGTTTTCAAACTTTTCTTTTAGACTCCAACTGTGATACCTTTCTTTTGATGAACTCGTTTTCTTGATCCAGGCAAAGTTTAATCTTCTCTCTCTTTCATTCATTCATTACGCTATTTATGTAATACTTCACCTTTATTTGCTATATTTATGGTTTTAGTTTTCTCTGTTAAATTGTTTGGATTTTTGTTAGAGTAAACAGGAAAAAGAGAAATATCTTCAATTTCCAGCTGATATGCCCCTTCGAAGTTTAACCATCGTTTAAAATTAGGAATTTTCGTCATTGTGCTTATTTTGACTTTATTAGCATCAACAATGGTTGATGTTCTCAGATAGCTGATAGAATGATGTGGCTTCTCTGCCATCCCGCCCGCCCAGAGCACTCTATATTCCCCAACTAGTATTACAAGCTGGCTTTCCCTTCCTGACAAAACTTAAAAACTGTTAAAATTCAAGTGGCAAGTGCAGAAGTGCTCCCTTCTTTCAACTCAAGAAATAAATTCTTTGAGGCTCGATATAATGTTTAATGGCAGGGGATCATACTTCTTTTAATGAACAGAAAGAGAAGAAAAATGAGTAACTAACTTCTCATTGGAGTTTTTACCAAACCCTTATCACAACCTAAATTACTCGATTTGGATTTTAGGCATGTATTTGAGCAAAATGTCATGACTAAGAAATTTTGTTAAGGCTGGTGATAATTGTGAACACATGTAAAACCATAAAGCCAAAAGAAAAAAAAAAAAGAAGAAACAAAATGAAATGAAAAAACACACTAGGCAAATAATATCATACTTGTATTTGATCTTAAGTAGACTTGTCTTTTTTCTGCTATTAAAACTGTACTTTATGATCTCCTTCAATTTCAAAGTTCAATCGTTTCTTCAAGGATGGGTTTTGTAGTACAAATTACAAATTATGATTCTGTTTTGAGTAAGAACCAACTCAATCCTTCTCATTTTTGTGTTCTTCTCCATATGAAATAATCAAAGTGTTAAATTTCATGAGCTAGACAATTTTCTTTTGTTTTTATGGTGGACAATTAATAACTCGAGAAATATTTCATTCGAGGATAATTTATATTTCTAATATGGAAAATGTATGTGTGGCAGGTTTGGGATAATTGGGTTGGGAGTGTAGATTGGTCCACTCGCTTGGCCCATCCCTTTGAACATCCAAATACAGTTCTAAATTAGTAACTCAGGCATGTTCTATTGGGGAATAATTTTATATCTAAACTTTGAGTTGTTGTGAGGGAGGTGTGAGGCCATGAGCTGGGAATGGGAACTGGTCTCCCTTTGAGTCTCCCAGCATTTCATGCATAAATTTGTGTATCCTGCTTGAGTCCGACTGCATCTAAGATGTTGCACCCTTACCTCCTTCTTGATTGTAGAAAGAAAATATGATTATTATTCGGCTATTCAGGGCAATGCATGAATATGATAAAAACAATTGAATTTGTTAATATGCATTCCATGGTTATATTAGCCAAATAACTATTTTGTCCACAGATGTGATTTGCTCAAAATTGTGTGATTTTAATTATATTCAGTATGTCTGCACTTAACAAGTTGACATGGAAATTTTGAGCAGGGAACACCTGATGGTGGAGAAACATTGATGAGGTTGGTTCAATACGTGGAACTTTAGGAAAATTTTTATTTACAGTACATATGTGCATTTTTATAACATATTCTCATTGGAAGCAGCAAAGGCAATGCCACTGGTTGTCGGTCATACAGTTCTGCTCAATTTAAGACACCTACCATGATTCGAGCAGAGGAGTTCCAATTGAGTTTAAACAATGATCAACCTACTTTTTTGAAATTGTTAGTCAGATCACATGTTGCAAGCTGTTTCTGGATGGTACGGGAGGGATGCTGTTATGATGTTTAAAGTTATCTTGGCCAGATCTTTATTCATTTTCAACTTCCAATAATGCACCATTTATTTGCAGGGTCTTCCTGTGCCCTTTTGCAAGATACATTTACCTAGCAAGGACACTACAGTTACACTTGAAAACGAAAGTGGTGAAGAATATCCAATTAAGTACATTTCGCATAAGACGGGACTGAGCGCTGGATGGAGAAAGTTTGTTTCTGGAAACAAATTGATTGAAGGAGATGTTCTGGTCTTCCAACTAATTGGACCTTGCAAATTTAAGGTGATGTTATGAGATGTGATTTAAGAGGATATCACATTGTCTTGATGTCTTAGTACCATTATTTTGAAAAATAATTTTTAAAAAGTACTCCGTGTTCTCTTGTGTGTAAAAATAACCATTTATCCTAATGAGTACGTTTTTAACTATAGTGAGTCGATGACTTGCTTTGTACATTTTTTTATAATCTGTGTTTTCTACAAATTCATGGTGGCTCAGTTCAGACATATGATATCTAGTGGAAATGAGTTAAATTCCGTTCAATTTCTTCTGCTCTCCCAAGCCACACGAATTTTTTTAATGTATCTGACAAAAACATCGGTACTGTTAAGTGTTTCTTTCATGTAATCAAATAGCTGACAACCATAATTGGTTGATGAATTGAATCAATGCCAATCACTGGAGTTTATAAACTTTTGTCCTGAAATGGAATTTGAGTTTAAAAATGTGTTTATTGATTATCCTACTTACTGAGTTGGCAGAATGATTTACGTCTTGTAGATCATGAAGAGTCTTTTGCATGTTGTCCGCAACCCAATAAATCCTAAATCTGGTGCTGTATGAAAAACATTGTGCCATTTTGGTTTCAATGGTGAACTTAACCTGTTTAAAGGCTTTCCTTTTTATAGGTGTATATGATAAGGGCAAATGATTTGACTGAGGTTGATGGTGCTCTTAGCCTTCTCATTCTTGATTCTCAAACAAAGCAAAATGTTGCAGGTTAATTTTGTTCGCCAAATATCTATTTTGATTTTGAATCACTAATTGCAAGTGTAGTCTAACATTCTTAGTCCCTTTTAAATCTTGAAATAACTTGTAACAATTACACAGAGGGAGCTATAGATGCACAATTACAAAGCAGGAAGAAAAGGCGTCAGAAATCTCTTCCCTTAACTGTTGTGCAGAAGAAGAAACAAAAGGCATTCCTAGCTGGGCTCCAATTTGGACAGCCAGAGGAACAGTCTGGAAATGATAGTGATGAGGTTGCTTCTGAAGTTCTGGAGGGTACCAAGTGCTCTGGATCTTCTTTACAATTTAAAGATATTAAAAGCTTCGAGGAATTTCACATTTTGGTGAATGGTGTATGCATAGACTCAGATCTTCCCGAGCTTATCCGTACAAATTACTATGAACTATGCTGCAGCAAGAATGCATTTCTACACGAACGACTTCTCCCAGGCCTTTACAGTAAGCTAGCTGCTGGTATGATAGTTGAAACCATCAACATTGCTGATGCTATACGAGGCTGTAAACTCACTACCCCAAGGGATGATTTTGAAGTATGGGAAAAGTCTCTAAGATCTTTTGAACTTCTGGGGTTGAATGTTGGATTCTTAAGAGCTCGTTTGCAGCAACTGCTGAAGTTGGCTTTAGACACTGAAGGAGCCTCAGAGGTAAGAAGGTACTGGGAAGCACAAAAGGAGCAAAACTCCATTGATGATGAAATTGAGAAACTTGAGGTAAAACTTGTGGAACTGAAAGAACTATCGGCAAAATATGACGAGGAGATAGAAGGCTTGAAGGCGAGAGCGGAGAGCTGCAAGCTTAAGTTCCAAGAAGAGGTCAACGCACCTTGGTGATATAATATAGGTATGCTATTTCCGTTGGTGTTATGTTGCCATGACCACCTTCATATTAACTTTTTCTGGTACTTTTTCATCTTGTAATACATTTGACTTAATAGAAAGAACCAACTCTTTTAGGTTGTCATGTCATCATGTAATAGTAATACATCTGACTTTATAGAAAGATCCAACTCTTTTAGGTTTGTTGTCATTCTTTATTGTTGTATCCATCTCTTAGCTGTTTCCTGTGATCTGCTCTTTGATACCCCTCCATTAGCTCGATAGGATACCATTTGTTTTTTATACATAAATTAAAACATATTATTATTTAATGAGTTATTCTCTTGTGAGACATATTTTTGTGAGACGGTTGTGAGACAGGTCAACCCATTACTAAAGTATGCTTATTATATAGTTAATAAAGTATGTTTATTTGCAGTTAAAATATGTCAATAATGAATCATCATATTATAACATCATAAAATCTACTTTAATTCATAATTCATTATACTTTAGAAAATATATTTTAATAATAATTAAACATATTTTTTCAATATAATAGACATACTTTAATCGGTGTTACAAGTCGTCTCACAAAATTAAGGTCTCACAAGAGACTTTATCTTATTTAATTAACGAGTAATTAGTAGTTATATTAATATTATGTGCCAGTGTCATTTTTTATTAGTTATCATTTGTCACTAAAATATTATTACTTTTTATTGGAGATTATTAGCTTTTATTAATATTATGAATTGTTAATAAAATATTTCATTGGATGCATCATATCACTCAAATAATGTTATTATTTTTTATCTGTCTCATGATATTTATTTCGTACATTTGGAGCAGACGGGTGGAGTATTAAAATTTTATAAGGAAATAATTGTAATTATATCTAGAGATGTTAAATGGGTTATAGCCCTAAGGGACTTCGAATTAATCGGACATGTTTAAATGAGCTACTAAAAGGTTAACATGACCCTAACAGGCTTTAGGTTAAACGGGTCGAGCTTGTGGGCTATACAATAAAAAATTATAAATTTAAATTTGTTATAAATAATACAACAAATTCAAAATTAATTATAAATTATTTAGAATTTGAGAGAATTAAAAATAATATATGCAAGTATTAAAATATATACTCAGTCCGTACATCACTAACGTATCAATATTTCCTTTTTTAGTCCTCCACTCTTAAAGTATCAATTTTCCTTTTTCAGCAAAAGGGCCACCACTACTCACTTTATATAAAATAATAAGGTAAACACTTGTGAAAATCGGGTTTACATGTATATCTATGTATACCATGTTTTCACTTATTATTTTTTAGTATATAAAAAATTACTCTCTAGAGAAATAAATTATTACTCTTCTAAATAAAAAAATACTCTTCAAATTTATGTAAATCGTAATTTCTCGATTGTTCTTTAGTAAATGAAAAATTAATCTTTATAGACTTAAATTATTATTTTTCTTAATAAAAATTACTATTACACTTTAAAGAGCAATTTTTTATGTACAAAAAAGTACTACTCCCTCAGTCCCAAAAACAAATTGACATTTTCTATTTTTGTCCGTCATATAAACAAGTTCACACCCCAAATATAGAAATACACACAAATCAATAACCTTACAACACACTTTAATTTCAAATTGTCACCCTTTTACAACTCATATAACTTATTTTATAATTTATTTATTATGTAAAAATGCCAAACTACCTCTAAAAGTAAATTTTTTCTTAAACTCCGTATCTATAGTAACTATGAATTTCTCTTTGGGATGAAGGGAGTAATTTTTAAAAATAGGGTTTACATGTAAATCTGGTTTACACCATCACTCAAATAATAATACTCTTTAATCCACATTCAAAAGGCAAACGAATACGTTTGCGATAGACGGAGGGAGTATATTTTAACAGAATTTATGATGATTAAAAATTCTAATATATTTATTTAAGTGTTATTTTATTTATTAGAGAAAAATGTGAGTTAGAGTAAGAGAAAGAATTAGAAAGAGATAAAAATTACAGGATGATGAGATTTTGTTCACGATAGGCTAGGGGGTAGGGGGAGTGGAGTGATTGATATATCGATTATGAGAGTTAAGATAAATTAAACATAATAATAATAATAACTCACAGTCCTACTGGCCGGCCCGATTAGCATGCGAGCCAGTCCTATTAGCGTACGGATTAATCAGCTTGGGCCAAAAAATCCAGTTGTTAAATGGGTCCAAATTTTTTGTCCTATATCCTAAATTTTTTAGGGTTAATCGGGCAGGACCTACAGTTTTCGGACTTTTTAATAACTTTATGTCTCTGTGGTTCATGAAATATATTAATCTTGCGGTTCATAATCTATTTTATCCATCGATCCATGTACACTACAATTAATTATCTATTTTATCCCTTAATCCAAAAGAACCTTGCGATTCATGTGCTATTTTATTATAGAGTTTAATATTTTATTATTATGATATAATTTTAAGTATAAGGACAAAATTATAAGTTTACAATTGTGATTCATATACTTCATCTTTACTATAAATACGGAGTTTTAGAAA
Organism: Pogostemon cablin; assembly: GCA_023678885.1. Lineage (NCBI taxonomy): Eukaryota > Viridiplantae > Streptophyta > Magnoliopsida > Lamiales > Lamiaceae > Pogostemon > Pogostemon cablin. The sequence goes on along the minus strand of CM042992.1, from coordinate 9,667,770 downwards.
TATTTTTTTTAATTAACTTTATTAATTTTTTAGGGTAATATAATCTCTTTTAATAATAAATAAATAATAAAGTAAGTTATCTGTATTTAGTGAATGTGACTTTTTTTAAAATATAACGTATGAAGGGTATTTTGTTAGAAACTGTAACTAATTTTGAAGGATGGAAAATGTAATAAAATAGGTGGGAAAAGTGTAAAGAATGTAATGAGTCAAATAATAAAAAATAAAAATAAAAATGAAGAATGCAATGGAATACTGATCATTTATTTTACCATAAGGATTAAGGTTTACCTTTAAACTATATCTTTTTGAGGTTTTGAATATTGATTTTGGGTTTCAACTCTTCATATTTTAGATGGAGATTTAAAACAACATTTAAATAAACATAAAAACTTTATTAATCTTCAACTCATCCATCCTTTATATATTTTTTTTTATCATCAATTAATAATTTGGCAAAGATTTATACGAGACTATCTCATGGATTGACTTCCTTGAAACGAATAAAAAGTGATCATAACATTTTTAATAAAAAGTGATAATCAATTAATGAAAAATAATAATGGTGCAATGAACTATTTCTTGAACAATTTATAGTATAGAATTTGTGTGAAAGAATTATATTGATCACAGTACAAGTTTATATATATGATACAAGAATAATGAAAATATACAATAATAGATGTGGGACTAATACTAAATATAAACATATAAACTCTAATATGCCCCCTCAAGATAGCGGACGTATGACGACGCCAATCTTGGACATAAGTGAGGCAAGCCGTGGACCAAACAGTGATTTGGTAAAGGCGTTAGCAAGTTGGTCAGAGAAGGATACATGAGATACCTGAAGCTGCGACTGTTGTACAAGGTCTTTGACAAAGTGATAGTAAATAGCTAGATGCTTCATTCGGGAGTCGAAAACAGGGTTAAAACAAAGATAGATAGCACCAACATTGCCACAATAAATTGTAGGAGTTAAGGGACCCGTCTGTACACATAGTTCTGATAGAAGCAAACGAGTCCATTGCAATTTGGTTGCGGCAGAGTCGATGGATCGATACTCAACCTCAGTCGAGGAATGAGCTACAGTCTTCTATTTCTGAGACTTTTAAGAAATAGGGTTTACCCATAAGAAAACAACATAAGCTAAAGTGGAGTATCTGTCATCAACATCTTCTGCCCAATCAGTGTCAGTGAAACAGTGTAAGGTTAGAGGGGAGTCTCACCTTAGATGAAGAGAAACATGGCATGTGCCATTCAAATATCATAGAAGGCCTTTAACAGCTCCTTAGTGTATGACAGTTGGGGCATGCATGAACTAAGACAGTTTATTCATGGTGTAGGCTATATCAGGGGAAGTCAGAAGAATATACTAAAGACTGCCAAAGACTTGGCGATAACTAGATGTATAAAAAGAATCAGTACCGGCTTTAAAGAAAATTTAGCACCTGAAGGTAAAAAGTGGAGACCGGCTTAGCTGACAACATATTGTGCCTAGAAAAAATATCAGTAAGGTACTTATGCTGAGATAAATGACATCCGACATCAGTACGATGAACTTCAATGCCCAGGAAATAAGAAAGAGGACATAGGTCTTTGATGGAGAAGTTGGAAGCCAATGCAGTGACAAACTTTTAAGAAAAGTAGTATCACTGCCAGTGAGTATGTTCAACACGAAAATTCATGCTTTTCACAGGCTGTTTTCATATGATTATTGCATTATTTTAACATTTTTTTTGTGGAGTTTATTTCTTACTTTCATATTTTTTATGACTTCACGGGTATTGTTGAGATTTTGCGGATATTAGATATTTAGGCTTATTTAAGGGTGATATTGATGAAATTCAATTTGAGGCAGTGGCGGATCCAGAAAACTACAGTGGGGTGGAATAAGTTTATTAAAAAAAAATAATTAAAAAATAATATATATATATATATATATATATATAATTTAAGAAGATATATTTATTTTTTAGTTTCATTTCGATGGGCTTAATATATTTTTTAGTTGGGCTAAACTTAAAAACACAAAGAAAAATTCTATATATTTATTTTTTAGCTTCATTTGAGTGGACTGAAAATATTTTTGGGGTGAACTAAACTTAAAAAGACAAATTATTTACATATGATATAATGGGCTTTTGGGGACAGCCCGGGCTCAAGCAGGGGCTGCCCCACATACATCCGCCACTGATTTGAGGAATTGAAGGAGATCATGTGCATGCCCAATTAATTAGCGGGCCCTAATATGAATTCGAGAAATTGAGATGTAAAGCCCATGTAATGTTGATATTCCACCTTCAATTGTATGCCATTCAAAGTGGGCTCAAGATCTGGAAATTTCCATACACACCCCACATCACCATGCCATGCACTATGGTTATTTGTAAGCGGAGGTTGCTGCTGATTCATGCAAGAATTGGGAAATTAAGGTAATTGGCAATGTGGGCCTATGAATTACTTGGCATTGAAAAGAAAAGCCTATTCCAATTCAAAGCCCACACACGAATTGCACCTAACGCCTACTGCCAAGGATATATATATATATATATATATATATATATATATATATATATATATATATATATATATATATATATATCTTTCCATTCGTTCAAGAATAGAGCCGTGAGCAATAGCGCCACACAACAGATTACTCACGCACATCTGCAACTTCCGCACATCTATCATCCTCACACTCAATCATGGTGTTTGATACTTGAGAAGGAGTACGGAGGAGGATCATCAAGACAAAAAGAGAAAACGAAGAATTACGCCAGACTAGGGTTTTTCTTCTCTCTTTAATTTCTTATTATTGATTATAGACTCTTGGGTAATTGCCATAGTTGTTTCTTGTAATACCATGGACTAATTTCCTCTTGATAGTTTTAGGATTTTGAAAGTTTGCCATGTTGATTTGAGATTTTAGACATATTGATGATGATGATTTTTGCAGAATATTTATTCCTTATTGAAGTTCTACTTTAAACTTATATGATCATATTTCCTAATTCTTTTGTTGATTATATATTTATGATATGATCATTGATTGATGTATAATTAAGATTTGAAAGTGTTGCATGATTATATTTATTATTTCGTGACATTAAAAGAGATTAACCAATATAGCATTTGATTGCTTGACCATCAATTTAGGATACATTATTATCTTTGCATGACCATTGTTAAAGAGAAATATGGTAAGGAAGCCTTAGATCCAATTCCTTTAGTATCTAAAAAGAATAGATCTCTTGCACCAGTCTTTAATGGAATTTTGCATGTGAATCGCCTAAAAAGCGAATAAGGGGTTGTGGGTATTTAAATTCCTTAGTACCTGTAAAGGGAAGTCTAGTGCTCTATCCTTAGATAGAATTTAGCATGAAGTACCTAGAAAGAGATTATGGAATTATCTAATGCCCTTCGTCCCAAAGATATTGACACACTTTCCTTTTTGGGTTGTCCCACATAAATTGACATATTTCCTTTTTAAAAACATGGTCCCACATAAAATAATTTATTTATTTACATGGTCCCACATAAAATAATTTATTTATTTACATGGTCCCACACACACATCACACTCACTACTAATACAACTACTCACTACACATTAAATATTATTTCTCTAACTCCACTTTACATTAAATTATTATACTCCTTAATCTCCGTGCCCAAAAAAATGTGTCAATATCTCCGAGACGGAGGGAGTATTAATTTGATCTTACGAATTTATGTTCTTTAAATTTGTTAAATCTCACTTGACCACAATAATTTAGCATGCTTAAGTGATTATTTCTATAAAATTCTTCATGATTTGATTCACTTGTTTATTTATCTTAATTTACATGATAAACTGAATTTTTCTAGAACTATCTTGTTCTTGTCTCTTGAAACACTTGTGATTGAGTGTGGTTTTTATTTTATTTGCTAATTAATTTTCTACGTAGTTTTCTAAATTTCTCAAAAAAGGTTATTTCGTCTTAATTATTAGTGGTACTTATTATTTATTGTGTATTTGTTTAACTCTAATCCTGTGGATTCGATAATTTAACTTGATCACTCATGTACTACAACTGATCCCTTACACTAGAGGATAATCATTCTTGTAAGTGAACATAAAGAGTGAACAGAGTACCAAATCATTGACATAGACCAAGAAATATGCAAGGATTCCATGATGATGATAGACAAACAATTAATGACTCATCCGACTTTGTGTAGTAGAAGCCATATGACACTAAGAAATTGCGAAGAGCATGATACCAAGTTCGGGGAGCTTGTTTGAGGCAATAGATGAACTTGCATGTGCAATCTGCATACATGAGTAGGATTATGAGAGTCAATAAAACCTGTCAGCTGGGTCATGTAAAGTTCCTCTGCTAGAGTGTCATGAAGAAATGCATTATTGACATCAAACTGATGGAGAGGCATTGATTAGAGACTGCAATACTCAGAACAACTTGAATAGTTGTGGGATTGACCATAGGACTAAACTTTTCAGAAAAATCAACAGCCGATCATTGATGAAATCCTTTCGCAACAAGCCTGGCTTTGTAGTGATCCATATTACCATCAGGTTTTCTTTTGATCTGGAAGACCCATTTACACCTAATAACATTCTGAGAAGCTGAGACCGAGACAAGTGACCAAGTGCCATTTTTACAAGAGCATTAAATTCAGCAGCCATAACATCTCACCATCATGAAGAAGCCAGGGCCTGTGAGACAGAAGTGGGTTCAATATCAGTGAGCAAAGAAGAGGTATAATAATACCAAAAATTCAATTTCAGAATATTGTTGCAAGAACGGTTGGTCATCGGATGGTGAGGTGGAAGTGGAGGTAGAGGTGGAGGTGGAGGAGGACGCGGGGTGGTCGATTGCACGGGTGACATCATAGTACTCATTGGCAGAGGAGAAGATATGGCTGAAGGTATTGGTGCCTGTGATGATGAGGGAATAGTAGGTGAAATTATAGGTGGTATTGGTGGAAAAGAGATGCCAAGAGGTGGTGGAGATTCACTAAGGGTTTCAATCCTATTTTTTAATGGAAAGATATGTTCAACGAAATCTACATGTCAAGACGTATAGACTCTATTTGTGTGTCAATCAAGACAAAGATACGCACTTTGAGTGAGTGAATATCTAATAAAGACACAAGGTGATGATCAACTTTCAAGTTTATTTGTGGTGTAAGGTCGGAGCAAAGAGTAGCACTGACATCCAAAGACGTAGAGTTTTGAAATATTGAGAGGTTTATGAAATAGTTTTTTCATAGGATGATTGCATGTGTAGGTTAAATTTGGGAATACGATTAGTGATGTATGTAGCTGCAGGATTTGTATAAGGCCAGTATTGAAGAGGTATGGAGGCACCGTGAAGAGGAGCTAGCTCGTATATGGCGATGTCGCCTTTCTGTTGCACCATTATGGTCAAAAGTATGAGGGGGTATGGTTAAGTGAGTGATACCATGTTTTGTTAAGAAAGGGCGCAATGCAATATATTCACCACCATTATCAGAATACAATGTACGAATGCGAGTATTAAGATAATTTTTAACCAAGGCTTTGAGGCAACAAATGTGGGTAGGACATCAAACTTGCTTTTAAGTGGGTATAACCAATCATATTTAGTGAAGTGATCAACGAAAAGAACATAATATTTGTAACCATCATAAGACATTACTGGTAAGGTCCAAACATCTGAGAATAATAATTCTAGAGGCTTAAAGGATTTCAAAGATGGCTCATTAAACGAGAGTTTATGACACTTAATACACTTGCAAGAATCACAGCAAAACTCAACATACTTCAAGATAGGTAAATTATTGCTTGACAAAGCATGAGAAATTATTTTAGGAGAGGAGTGACCTAGTCGAGCATGCCACAAGATGGAAAAGTGACGAGAAGAATTAAAGGCATGTGGAAGAGTAGCGGCTGGCCAGGCGTACAAACCATTAACGTACGACCCCTGCAAAAGAACAACGCCTGATGATATGTGGTGGCAGAAGCAATGAACTAAATCATTGTCGGCGTGATGGATCCGATCAAAGTGCTTAAGATCAACTGATCTTGGTACTGCCAGTACGTGTAGTACGGGTTCGGAGCACTGGTGTCACCGATTTTGATGGTTTGGGCAAGACAATGATAAGTTCCGTCAACGAAATGGAGCAAATCGTAGTCGGAGAGAAGTGTTCTCATTTAAAAACTCCACGCGACATAGTTTGCTGATATGAGTTTGAGTGGGGCTTGAGACGTGGGGTTGAATACTACAAGATTAGGTAGGGTATCAGTGGCAGATGATGTTTGTGCATTGTGATTTTTGCTGCCATCAGTAGCCATGGAGAATGATGAAAAAAAAAGAGAGTAGGCAGTGAGGAAATTAGGGTTGAGGAGGATCAAAAGGGCGTTAGCCAGTTAGGCTCTAGTTACCATATAGAATTTGTGTGAAAGATAAATTATATTGATCACAATATATGTTTATATACATGATACAAGAATGACGAATATATACAATAACAAATGTGGGACTAATACTAAATACAGACATATTCTCCCTCCATCCCGCCACAAGAGTTACATTTTACAATTAGAGCGTCCCGCTACAAGGGTTACATTTCCTTTTTTAGTAATTGGAACCCACATAAATCAATCACTTTATCTTCATGGGGCCCACACACAAAAAGAGTTACATTTCCTTTTTTAGTAATTGGAACCCACATAAATCAATCACTTTATCTTCATGGGGCCCACACACAACACTAATACAACTACTCAGTTTATATTAAATTATTATATATCTCAATCCACTACATATTAAAATACTATATTTCTTAATCTCCGTGCAAACAGTAAACGTAACTCTTTTCATGAGACGGAGAGAGTATACTCTAATATTCCCTCCGTCCGCTTCTAAGGTATTCATTTTACTATTTTTGGGGTCCGCTTCAAAAGTATCAATTTATCCTATTTAGTAAAAAAATACACAATATGATCCACCACTTTCCACTAATACAATATGTAATAATAATACTCCTTAATCCAAATACAAAAAGAAAATGGATACTTTAGAACCGGAACGGAGGGAGTATATAGTATAAATGAAAAGGTATAACATTCGAAAGAAAAGAGATAACATTTTTAATAAAAAATGATAATTAATTACGAAAGTCCAAAATAATCTCACTGTGAAATGATCTCACGCAAGACTATCTCTAATAATTTTTATCCCTCCTCTCTCATCTATATCTGTTATCAGTTATAACTCTTATATATATATATATATATATATATATATATATATATATATATATATATATATATATATATATATATATATATATATATATATTTTATGTCCACACAATTCATTCTTAGGGCACCTGCATTGGTTGAGTTTATTTGGATTTAAACTGGAAAATAAATGAACTGATGAATATGGGTGACAATTTAAACTACAAATTACTTCTCTCTCTTCCTGTTGGTTCAACTGAATGAACCGAGTTTATACCCACCTTTGGATAAAATGAAAAACATCTCTATGGGAGACAGTGTACACCACGTGAAGTAGTTGGACATTATTTTATTAAGAGAATGGGTTACACTTTCCATTAAATGTATATGAGTGATAAAACTAATAGGCCCCACCAATAAATTAATTTTTGAAAAATATATTTTGAGGTGAATAGTGTAGGTCACACCATAAATGATTCTGCACATACTCATTTTTTCGTTAGATCACATTTATTTAAAAAAATGATTATTTATAAACTATTCGTTAGCTCTCATAAACGGTTGAATTTTTTTGTTTGAGGATTAGGTTACTGTTTAACGGTAATTTTTTTAAAAAAAAACTATAAATATGTTATAGAATTTACAAGTTTAGAAATAAATTACACACATTTTATTTCTTTCACTACATCAAACATTATACTTCATTATTTTCTTGTCATTATTCTTGATTCCAAGTTCTATCCCACAGATAAAAATACTAGTAGTTTTTTTGGAAGTTTTTTGGATTCTAAAAATATATACAACTACTCATTTTCTTCTCCAAATTCACAAGTTCCACAAAATTTTAAAAATTTTCTATCCAATCCATCTATTATATTTCCAACATTCGTTCTAGAAACACAATTCTATAATAATCCCACACAAGTAGAGAATGAAAGGAATCATGATGGTGGTGTCAGTAGTAAAAAAAGTTACGATGGAGCACATCAGAAGATGAACTACTTGCATATTCTTTCATCACTATCAGCGATGACTCAAAAATCGACAATGATAAAAAAGGGAGTGCAATTTGGGAGCGAGTTTCAAAGTACTACAATGAAAATCGTCCCGAAGGCTTGATAAAAAAAATACAAGCGTGATGAAATCACATTGGTATACAACTATTAATCGAAAGGTGAATAAATTCAATGCTTGCTGTAACAATGTATACGAGGTATATAGAAGTGGTCATAGTAATGCAGATATATTTTCCATGGCTTATGCTAAATATGCAGATGAGAATAATGATGTTGCATTTAATCTCGAGTATGTCTAGAAAATAGTGAAGGATCGTCCAATGTATTGTCTACAAAATAGTAATTACCGTGGGACATCAAAGAAAGCGAGGACGTTGGATGCAAGCAATACATCATCGGATAGAAAATTTCATCTGAATATTGATCTAAATGATAATGAACCTCGTCCAATTGGACAAAAGGCAGCAAATAGAAAGCTAAAGGAAAAGGAAAAGGTAAATCAGGTGAAAACTTGGAAAGATTTGATAATATTTCCATGAAATTCTAAAATGTTCTCGAGAAGTATTCAAAATATACAGAAGTGAAGAAAAAAGAAATTGAGTTAAAGGAGCGCGACATCATGATGGTAGAGTAGGAAACTATTAATGCAGATACATAAAAAATGCCTAGAGATCGTCTCATCTTACATGAGCAACTATATAAGAAGATTATGAAAAAATGGAATTCTTAAAATACGTAGATTTTGCCGTTGTATTTGTTTATTACTCTCTCCGTCCATCGTAAACATATCAATTTGTTTTTTGCACGTGGATTAAGAAGTATTATTATTTTATGTAAAATGAGTAGTTGTATTAGTGGGGAGTGGTTGTGAGTGGTGGGCCATATGTGGGTGATGAGAGTGTAAATTCACATAATTTGAGCTCTGATTTATGTGATAATGATGAATGATTTGATCCTAAGTCAAGATGAATCGAGATATGTAGTGGAAAGTCACGAATCAGGTGCGTTTGAGACCGTTTGAATGGATTTTCAAAGTAAAACAGGACAGAAGTGATCAGAACCGAAAAAGGAGCTTGTAAGCATCTAGTTTGACCAGAACACAAGTGGTTAGACCACCAGTTCAGGTCGAACCAGCACCCTAAAATCGTGTCATAGCACGGTTCGACCACGGTGATGTGGTTCAACCAGGCATGATGGTGGAACCGTGGTCGAACCAAATGCCTGAAGTTTTGCAAAGACAATTCGATCACGAGGCTTCTGGTTCGATCGGTGGTTTGAGTAGAACCAGTTATCTGCATGTTCATTACAAGCCGGTTCGACTAGTTTGACCTAGGGCTTTGGTTGAACCAACGCTTGAGAAGCTTTTGGATTCATATTTTTACACCTTCAGTACGTATATTCGCTCAAAAAACTCATTAGATGTCAATTGGAGGAGCTGAAAGTATAAAAGGAAGACCCTACGCAGCTGAAAGGAGATTCATTCACCACCTTCATTCTACACAACATCTAAAACCATACCATCATCACTGAGCTGTGGAGAGAGATTCGTCTATTGAATCAAGTGAGAACCAAGTAAAGATTCTAGACAGAGAGAGACGCGACGGCGCCCGCATCTAGGGTTACTTCACATCTTATTTTATCTTGTATTTCAAGACTATGGATAAGATCTATCCAACCACCATGATTGTTCTTCGATCAATCATGGGCTAGAACCACTTTGGTAGTTCTAGGGTTTATGAAGGTTTTATGAGTTAATTGAACTTCCGTGTGTATACTCCGTACACCACTACTTGTGGTTTATTTTATATAAGACTATGCCTTTTAATTCATACTCAGAGTTGTTTTGTGCATCATTAATTATTATGTAAAGTCTGAATACATATCTTGATTATTGATTGAGTGCGTTCACTGCTGAGTAGGATTACATGTTATGATTCTAAGTGAGGGGACTCCGAAGTCTCATTAGAACTATCATATATAAATACTTGTTAATTGAATCTTATTCGAGTTAATAAGTAGGATAAAGAGAATAACTTCATAGTACCTATAAATGGAGATCATATCGAGTTAGAGTACTTAGTGCACGGGAAATAATTGATACTAATGGTACCTAGAAAGGGGGTGAGTTATATCTCTTGCTTCAAGGATATTCACACGTGTCACACGCTTATTTACTTGTGTCTATAAAGTAGATTTGCATGGTTTAGTGATGCGTCCATACTCCACAAAGGCAGAGTCGGATATTGATACATGGAAGAAAAGTTAATGAGTAAAATTGTATGGCCCGAAGAACTACCTGATTTCTCACTTATTCACTTTCGTTTAATCTCTACTGCTTGTTTATTTTAATTGCTATTTTAATTATTTGTTTATTAGTTACTTAATTCATTCAATATTATATTGCCAACCTAGTCTTAACAAGTTAGATTATAATTAAATTGATAATAATACGTCCCTTGGGTTTGATAATCACTTGGTCGCTGCTACAATAGCAACTTTCATACTTGGGGATTAATATTGTGTGTTGAGAAAATGCCCATCAAGTTCTTGGAGCAGTTGCTGGGGATGACATTAATTATTAGTTTATTATTTCTAGTTTAATTGAGACTATTTTATTCTTGTCTTTATTTTCTAACGTTTATTTTTCTTAGGTGTATGCGCACTAGATTGAAGTAAGGAACATTAGCGCCTTTTAATCTGAAAATTGGTGCATCATCGAGGAAGAAGAAGGCGAAGAATAAGAACAAGAACTTAGAACCAACTGCATCTCTTAATTTAGGAGTTGAAGAGCTGAACTCAGAAGCGATTAAAGCTACGACCAGAGACAAGTCAGAAGCATAAGCAATCAACATGGCCCAAGATAGGGCGAATCCGGATAATCTTGCCATCCGTGAAGTCTTTAAGAACAACAGAGGAGGCAACTTGGGATTGTTAGGAGCAAGAGGGGCCGATGCAGATTTTGATCTTCACCCTGCTCTGATCAGCATGATTGAAAGGAGTTCATTCTCTGGGGAAACTTTGAAGATCCTCAAAAACATCTGAATAAATTCCTGGGGTATGCAAGCATACAAAAGAGCGCATGAGATCATGAAGATGCGAGGAGGATCATCTTATTTAAGTTCTCGCTTACAGAAAGAGCGAGAGATTGGTATGGTACTCTTAATGATGCTGAATGCACTACCTGGGAGCAATTGAAATTGAAGTTCTTGGAGCAATACATGCCACCTTCAAAGGTATTTAAGATGAAACAAGAAATCAATCAATTTTCTATCAGTAGTAATGAGAAATTTCATGAAGCATGAGATAAATTCAAGGATATGCTTAGAAGGTGTCCACAACATGGGCTATCTAAAGCTCAATACATCAGTATTTTCTACAACGGATTGGATTGTGATTCTCGAGTTTTACTAAATGCTTCGCTTACAAAGACATCTTTGAGGCCTAAAAGTTCTTTGAGGATATTTCGATGAATTCAAGAGATTGACCAACTGATAGAGTGAGAGGCACTTATGTTCTTGAAAAAGTGGCGCAGGATGAGCACACTATAGTTAAGTCGAGTAGAGAAGATGAGATTGTCTCTAGCTTGGCTAATTGATTAGCCATTTTGTAGTAGGGATGACCAATTAAAATAATTTATCAAACAACAGGGAGGTCGACGCTAGAGCTTAAGCAAGATCACATTTATCGTAATTTTATAGAGATGAATCATCAATGGGTAGTTTGATCAAACAAGAAATTAAATCAATCAAAGAAAGTAAGCAAGCAATGATTAGCAAACAAGATAGATGGATGAAAAGTGGTTTTTCAAATTAAGTAAAAGTGAGATTAACAACAATTAAGAAGTGGAAATCCTAGGATAAATGAATCGAATTCACATGAATCATGGATTGAAGACTAAGGGCCAACACTAAGATCTCCTAAACTCCCTCTCAAGATGGATAAGATATGGTTCTAAACATAGCTCAATGAGTTGGTTCTCACTCAAACAATTTCAACTAGGTACTAAGCTTGAAATGAGAGTCCCTTCACGTGATTAATCAACCTCTAGATCAAACCAATCATATGTTCTATCAAAGGGTTCTAAACTCTAAAGAATTTCTTAGTCTCTTTACAATTTATAATACACATGAAGTGTTTGATTAAATGATTCACTCAATTTTCCTAAGCACATAATTGATTTCTCAATCTAATCACATATTTAGAAGAACTAAACACACAAATCATCAATACAAATCAAGCAATTAATAATCAATGATAGAAAACCATAGATCCAATCAACATATGAATTCAAATACACAAATCCCAAAATTATCCAACAACTCTCATTTTTCTAATCTCACAAGGGAGATTAGCCTACCATATTCATAAAGAATCTAACATAGACAATTAAATACTTACAAATCATGATAAAACTATGAGGTTTAATACAAAGATTGAATAGAAACTCCCTTGATCTATCTTCAATGGTGATCTCATTCCCTTCTTTGCACTTTTCTCTCTTCCTTGATCCTTTTCATTCACTTGGATGTAGAAATTGATGGTGGGATGATGATGGAGTGATTAGATGGATGAATTTGATGAAGGATATGGTGTAAAATGAAGGAATTGGTATGTGAGGTGTATAAGCAGCTCAATTTCGGATTCCAATCTACCAAAATATTGAATGAATTGATATATATACCCCTTGGAGACCTTCTAGAAGATGTGTAAAAATTTTCTATTCTGGCATCGACACGACTCGTGTGCTGTAGCACGAGTTGAGTCGTATCAGGGTTTATCGGTCAACCTTCACTCAAGACGGTACACGAGTCGTGTGCTGACGCACGACCAATGGGTGTCCATGTTGGATGAATTGATGTTCCCGTACGGCTTCCCCTTACTGACCCGTGTTGGCTCCACGGGCCGTGTGCTGCGACACGACTCGTGCGCCTGACACGGGCAGCCGTGTTACTGCTACCCTGTTTCTTCTTCTTCGTTTCATCTTTCATCTCTGTTTTTGCTCCTTTTTCACCTGTTTTACATATGATTAAGTTCATTCATACTCAATTCCATAAAAACACATAACTCCACCAAAAAGCACATGACTACTGATAAAAATACACGAAAACACACGTAAAACGACACTAAAATCTAGGTGAAAACATCACTCATCACACCCCCAAACTTAAAGTGTTGTGCGTCCTCGCACAATGAAAATGATAAACTAAGAGGATCGATTTTCACCTAGGAAAAGACTAAATGAACGTAAGCAATAACATATTAATAGCAATAAGAATTACAAATTATGCTAAGTCATCATACAACATTAAATTCAAGACATGCAAAAAATATTAACAAATTCAATCAAAAGAGAATAAAAGTGTAATATAGTCCCTTTTTAGTCCAAGCCTCACATAGGTTATAAATGTCACTCAACACTCTTTAAAGTGGTAAAACAACACTCATCAATCAATTGGCTCGACTCGCTATAAGCTTGCTCGTGGACTACATTCACAAACCGCCAAAATTTCCATTAGTGATCAAAAAGGTCTATAATTAAGGATGTAATGATAGGCTCTTTGGTATGGTAGGGAGAATTTAGGTAAGTGTGACTCATCATGTGTAAGTAATCGAAGAGGTAGCTACTTTCTTCTATTCCTTAACTATTTCTTTCTTCCTTTCTTTTCTTACTTGATCATAGGCACTATCCATCAACTTTTCTTGAATTGATCTTCTTTCAATGCATGCTTCCTTCTTTGAATTTTTTATTTTCTTGAGCATCTTGTTGTTTCTTTGCTCATTTTCTTGTTATGAGGTTGCATGTTCACTCTTGTTTTTTCTCTTTTCATCCTTTTTTTTACTTGTTTACCATTTCCTTTCTTGTTTTGCATAATCAATCTTTTATAGCTACTATCTCCTCAATTACTCACACAAAAGGGTAAATATGTAAGGCTTAAGTGGGTAATTAAGACTTTTAGCGTGTTTATATCACAATAAGTAGGCTTAAAGGCTCAAAGTGGTTGACTAGGGATGATGTTCATGGTAGGGAAATATATGGCAATGACAATTAGATAACAAGGATGACCTTAGATCATTTCACTAATCTCCCCAAATCAGGCTTGTTCCTCTAGTCCTTGAGCAAGTTCTAGCTTATCAACACTCAATCGATCCACTCATGAAGAAATACCATGTATGCATGGTTTAGGCTCAAATTCTCACAAACTTATGCATTGGACCTTAAGAAACTTATTACACCACATTCATCTAAAAATTGAACAAGTTAAATAAAACATGTCACAATTTGAAAGTGTAGAGATTCTTAATCAAAACTTGCCATCACTTACTACAACAACATATCATCACTCACATTCCAAAAAATGACTCACAACCTCCCTAAACATAAACCACTAAAACAATCCCTAAAACAAAAAACACAAAACAAAAGGGCACAACAAACAATAAACAAAGCAAACACGACACACAAGAACAAAATTCACCACATAAAGAAATGAAACACAAAATTTACCCATCCATAATCAATATAAAACACATCTCATCTCATCTTTTGATTGAAAAGTAAACTTCCCATAAACATAACACATAAAGTAGCATGCTAATCCATTCAATCCAAATCAAAATCAATTAGAAGTGATAAGGTGTAGAGTACTCCCTCAATAGACATTTGGTAAGGAAAGTGTTCGCTCTAAGCTCCATTCGTGCTTCCAATACCCTTTATTCATACTCAAAAACTCATACAACACCATTAGCTCAACAATTGCATTAAAAATATGGACTATCATGCACTTCAACATAACCAATCATACCAAAATCCAACCAAACTCATGAGAAATTTTTTTAAAATTGACCAATTTACAAGAAGACCTATCATCATCAATATATCATCATATCAAGAACACTCAAATGGTGAGTCACACCACGCACTCTCTCTCCAAACTTAAATTGAACTAAGATGTGAGAATTAAGTTTGCAAAAAGTGGTGGGACTTACCCTTGTAGTTTCATCAATGATCTTCTTGTAGAGAAGCATACACATCCACACGACTCAAGCTATGTTCACCATGCACTAGCCCCCCAAACTTAACTCGAGACAAGAGTCAAGAATTAAGTTTGCACAAGTGGTGACATATTTACTCAAATCCATGAAGCACTTCTCTTTTCTTCAATAAGCCTTCTTCTCATGAGCACAATTCACCTATGAGACCAAAATAAACAAAACAAGCATCAAAATATAAAAAGAATGGGTTGCCTCCCATTTAGCGCTAAGTTTAACGTCTTCAAACTGGAAAGAATTTTACGATCGTTGGACCAAAGGATGATCCATCCCATTCTATCCTCGCATCCTCACTTTGAACATTTGCTTAGCCCTCTTCTTGTTAACAAGCTCCACTTCACCATTCTTGCTCACGAGCATCAAATCATCATCCAGAAGAGCTTCTAGTGAAATTTCTCTTTCTCCTTTATCAATTTTGCAATCAAGGTCCGGAGCTTTCTTCCTATCAACTTCACAAGAAGACAAGTTAGCATTTGACAATTTCATATAATCGTGAAGAAAGGAATTTAAGTTGTCAAAGAGGAGAATATCATAATCCATTAGATCATCCGGAGGCTTTGTAAGAGACTTGGCTCCTTTTTCCTTATTGCACAAGAATGTGACTCTTTTTCCTTTTGAACTTAAGGATAACTCTTCTCTTCCAACATCAATCTTTGCTCTTCTGGTAGCTAGAAACGACATTCCCAAAATGAGTGGAACTCGAGGGTCCGCCTTTACTTCCAACACCATGAAATCAACCGGGAAAGCTAGTCCTTTCACTTTCACCTCAGCGTCTTCAACAATCCCTAATGGCTTCACAACTTCTCTATTTACTACTTCAAGACGGATAGTAGTAGGCTTTAGCTCTCCAATTTCAAGGTCTTTGAAAGTGCCATGAGACATCACATTGACGCTCGCCCCCAAGTCACACAATGCATCAAGGGTACCCTTCCCTTCAAAATCACAAGAAATTATGAACTTTCCCGGATCACCAACTTTTGTAGGCCTCTCCTTATGCACCGATTCACTTTCTTTAGGTAGCTCTTATTTCTTTTTCTCCTCATACTTTTTCTTGAGATTTTTTCACATGCTCTTCAAATTCCTTTTTCTTCTCATCCTTTACAAACATTTGTGGATAAGAAATAGGGAATGGAGTGATCGGAATACCCCAATAATCACGCTTGTACTCCTCTTCTTTCACCTTCTCTTCCAATTTCTTTTCCTCTTGCACCCTCTTCCACTTAGGTATCCATTTAGGCCTTTGCTCTTCTTTCATTTCCCCAACAACCTTTCTTTCCACCAACCTTTCTTCAACCTTTCGTTCCTCATCCGTATCAACAAACAAACATTGAGCTTTCGGATTCACCTCGATTGTAGTCGGAAACTTTCCTTTTTATTGAGTGCTCAAGGAACTTGCAGTTTGTCTAACATTATACTCCAAAGCTTTAAAACTTTTTCATTTACTTCTTCAACTTTTTTCAATGCTTCATCTCAAGCTTGGTTCGATGCTTCTCGAGCTTTGTTTTATGCCAACAATTGTTCAAGTAGCTCATCAATCGATGTTCTTCCCTGATTGTTCGGTGACTTTGCCCCCGGTTGATATCCTGAAGAATACGCAACCTCATTGCTCGGATTAGAGTAGGAGAAGTTCCATTGCCTTTGTTGTTGTGGATATGAGCTTCCACTACCTTGACTATTAAAGCTTCCTTGCCTTGGTGGATAGTTCCCTTGACTTTGGTTGAAATTACCTTGGTAATTGTTTTGATAATTCCCTTGGTAATTTCTTCCTTGCATGTATTGCACATCTTTCACTCGTGGCATTGAGTTGACCCATTGTTCTACACTCACAATATTCGGAGGTAGCACACCTTGATCGACTTGTAGCCCCTCAACCATATTAGCTCCTTGATTATTCACACATTGGTTCAAGCTCATTTGTCTCATAACCTCCGCCACTATCTTTTCCATGTTTGGCTGACTTTGATCAACACTAGCACTCTTCACACTAAATTATTGCCCTTGATCAAAACTCTCAAAACCATAACATCAACTTACTCGCTCCGACGGCCATTGGTACACATTTGTAGCAATCTCATCAAATATCCTTATCGCCCTCTCTGGAGTTACACCAAGTACGGATCCACCCGCTGAAGCATCAACAAGCACTCTTTGCCCATTTACAAGTCCTTGATTAAAAAATCCAACTTGTTGATTCTCCGGGAATCCATGTTGTGGACACTTGCGTAGCATATCCTTGAAC
Source organism: Pogostemon cablin (assembly GCA_023678885.1). Lineage (NCBI taxonomy): Eukaryota > Viridiplantae > Streptophyta > Magnoliopsida > Lamiales > Lamiaceae > Pogostemon > Pogostemon cablin. The sequence continues at coordinate 9,650,234 of CM042992.1, read as the reverse complement.
CTTTCCCACACTTCATAAAAACTCTCTTGAGGCATTTGCATGAATTGAGTGATCAAGCTCTTCATTTGAAGCGTCTTAGAAGGTAGAAAATACTTATTCAAGAACATTTGGGCAAGTTCATCCCATGTGTTGCACGTACCCGGTGTAATAGTGGAGAGCCATGTTCGAGCTCTATCTCTCAACGAAAATGGAAACAACCTCATCTTGATACAATCGTCATTCACCCCATTCATCTTCACGGTGTTGGCAATCTCCACAAATTGAGCTAGATGATCATTAGTATCTTCATTCGGAGTTCCACTAAACTGTTGCTCTCTCACCATAGAAATCAAGCCTGCTTTAATTTCAAAGTTGTTGGCGTTGATTGGTAGAGCCATTATGTGTGGCACGGCCTTCGGCATAAAAAAATCCCGAATTGCCCTTTGATCATTTTGCATTCCATGTTGCACCGGAGGTGGTGGTGGTGGTACATAAGCTTGTTGTAGAGGAGCATAAGCTTGTGGATATCCATGTTGAAGTAAAGCTTGTTGCACCATTTGTTGAAGCAAAGCTTGGTTGTTGAAAGCTACATGATTTTGGTAGGCATGTTGAGGAGGGTTGGTATTAAATTGATATGCGTTGTCTTGCACATTTTGTCCGCCTTCCCCATCATGCTCTATTTCCACACAATTGTCACCTTGAAAATTCTCCATTAGATCACTCTCTTTTAATTTATTCTCCTTTCTCCTTCTTCGAAAAGTTTGTTCAATATCTAGATCAATAGGCTCCGATTGTGTCCCCCTTGACCTCGTTTGCATACACCTTTACCAAGAAGAAAAGTTAGAATGAAAGACTATCAAAACAAATAACAAGAAAAATAAGATAATAAAAAAATGTCTCTATTAAGATCACTCGAAATGATCCTTCTTCAAGCTACTAGCAACCGTTGCCTCCCCGGCAACGGCGCCATTTGATTAGCCATTTTGTAGTAGGATTAACCAATTAAAATAATTTATCGTACCATAAAGAGGTCGGCACTAGAGCTTAAGCGAGATAACATTTATCGCAATTTTATAGAGATGAATCATCAATGGGTAGTTTGATCAAACAAGAAATTAAATCAATTAAAGCAAGCAAGCAAGCAATGATTAGCAAACAAGATAGATGGATGAAAAGTGGTTTTCCAAATTAAGTAAAAGTGAGATTAACAACAATTAAGAAGTGGAAATCCTATGATAAATGAATCGAATTCACATGAATCATGGATTGAAGACTAAGGGCCAACACTAAGATCACCTAAACTCACTCTCAAGATGGATAGGATATGGTTCTAAACATAGCTCAATGAGTTAGTTCTCACTCAAATAATTCCAACTAGGTACTAAGCTTGAAATGAGAGGCCCTTCACAATATTAATCAACCTCTCGATCAAACCAATCATATGTTCTATCAAAGGGTTCTAAACTCTAAAAGATTTCTCAATCTTTTTACAATTTATAATGCACATGAAGTGTTTGATTAAATGATTCACTCAATTTTTCTAAGCACATAATTGATTTCTCAATCTAATCACATATTTAGAACAATTAAACACACAAATCATCAATACAAATCAAGCAATTAATAATCAATGATAGAAAACCATAGATCCAATCAACATATGAATTCAAATACACAAATCCCAAAATTATCCAACAACTCTCATGTTGCTAATCTCACAAGGGAGATTAGCCTACCATATTCATAAAGAAATTAACATAGACAATTAAATCCTTACAAATCATGATAAAACTACGAGGTTTAATACAAAGATTGAACAGAAACTCCCTTGATCTATCTTCAATGGTGATCTCATTCCCTTCTTTGCACTTTCATCTCTTCCTTGATCCTTTTCCTTCACTTGGATGTAGAAATTGATGGTGGGATGATGATGGAGTGATTAGATAGATGAATTTGATGAAGGATATGGTGTAAAATATAGGAATTGGTACATGAGGTGTGTGAGCAGCTCAATTTCGGATTCCAATCTACCAAAATGTTGAATGAATTGGTATATATACCCCTTGGTGACCTTCTAGAAGATGTGTAAAAATTTCATATTCTGGCACCGACACGACTTGTGTGCTGCAGCACGAGTCGAGTCGTGTCAGGATTTATCGGTCAACCTTCACTCTAGATGGCACACGAGTCGTGTGCTGACGCACGATCAATGGGTGGCCATGTTGGATGAATTGATGTTCCCGCACGGCTTCTCCTTATAGGCCCGTGTTGGCTACACAGGCCGTGTGCTGCAACACGACTCGTGCGCCTGACATGAGCAGCCGTGTTACTGCTACCCTATTTTTTCTTCTTCGTTTAATCTTCCGTCTCCATTTTTGCTATTTTTTCACCTGTTTTACATATGATTAAGTTCATTCATACTCAATTCCATAAAAAACACATAACTCCATCAAAAAGCACATGAATACTGATAAAAATACATGAAAACACACGTAAAAAGACACTAAAATCTAGGTAAAAATATCACTCATCACTAATATCAACAAGTTACTTGAGTCTCAGCAAAAATTGATTACTGATATAGCGTAGCGAGTACCAATTATGTAGCAGGATATTGGTAATGAAGGAGCTAGCCAAGAGGAATTGTAAGAGGCAAACTACGACTAGGGTAAAAGTATTCAAGGAACGAGGTTCCAAAATCAAGGAAACCAGAATTACCATGGAAACTTCAATAATCGTGGTCTCCGTGGTAATTATCAACAACCAAGGAGGCCGGAGTTTTCATGGAGTAATCCTAATACAGCAGTGCAACCTCCTGTTGGTGTTGATCTAGGGGCTAAGGTCGAAGATGGAAAATTTGGTTTAGAGGATACGTTGAACATGTATATGGCGAGGAATGATTCAAGAGTGGATCGTCTAGAGGTGAAGCTAGAGGCTAAAATTGATAAAAATCATGAGGATATATCTAAGAAGATGAAGGACTTGACGCTGTTGATGGGGCAGATGGCTGATAATGTGAATCAGTTAACTCAAACAGTAGAGAAGGGAAAGTTCCCATTTCAAAGTATTACAAACCCGAAGGAGTGCCACGCCATCACGTTAAGGTTTGGATCGCAATATGAGGGACTGATGATGCCGAAAATTATTTTTGGAGCTCCAAGAGCTTGATTCGACCAGGGTTTGACTAAGACAGCAGGTCGAACCACGTCACCGAGGTCGAACCAAACACTTGGGCAACATCCGAAGCGTCCAGACGACTGGTTCGACCAACACCACACTGGTTCGACCAACCCTAATGGTCGAACCACGATCAAACCAACTTGTCTAGAATTCTCTGAAGTCGGGTTCGACTAACCCAGCCCTGGTTTGAACAATACTGATGGTCGAACCTCAGTCGAACCGACCTATCCTAGAGATGCCATACTTTCTGAAGCCCAATTCAACCAGCACTTATGGTCAAACCGTGGTCGAACCATCTCGTCTGGCACCATTTTCCATATGTAATGCTTTATCTGATGTTAATGCTTCTCTAGTGCCATCCCAAGAGTAGAATAATGAGCTTATAGCGGAGAAGAAATGGGAAAGAGCAAAGAGATTGAGAGTCGAGAAGGACAACATGGAGAAGGTTGAATGTGATGAATGGAGGATTCCCAAGACAAAGATACCTCATTTGTTTCCTTTCAAGTTAGTCAAGAAGGGATTGGAAGAAAAGTTCAAAAAGTTTTTAGATATCATAAATAAGATAAGATTGAGCATTCCTTTCTCTGAAGCAATCTTGGAGATGCCTTACTATGCCCTCTTTCTAAAGGATATACTTTTGAAGAAGAGAATCTTGAACGAAATTGAAATGGTGAATTTGTCTGAAAACTGCAGTTTGATCATTTAGAGGAAGCTACCAGCCAAGTTAAAGGATCCAGGAAGCTTCACTATTCTATGTGAAATTGGAAAGGGGCCGGCAAGACGAGCCTTATGTGATCTTGGGGCAAGCATCAACTTGATGCCATTGTCAATTTTTCAAAGGCTTGATTTGGGGGAGTTAACTCCCACAACAGTTGCTCTAAAATTGGCGAATAGGTCTATAACTTTTCTAAAGGGTGTGATTGAAGATGTTCTTGTGAAAGTAGAGAAACTGGTATTTCCTGTGGACTTTCTAGTGCTAAAGATGGGAGACGACAAGGATAATGTTCCCCTTATTTTAGGGAGACCATTTCTTACCACTGCTGGAGCAATGATGTTCAAAAAGGTGAGCTAAGGCTGCGGATGGATAAAGAAGAGGTTCTGTTCAACCTTGATAAAGCAATGAAGATGCCGATGGAGATGCAGTATCACAGCATTGATGTGGTGGAGGAGATCGTGAAGGAAGATATGTCCTTGACCCTTTCAAAGAATCCATTAGAGACATGCTTGGTAGAGTGTCTTACTTTTCCCACCACAGAGCTAGATGAGCTCTCTAATGAGGTATGTATTGAATTTCTTGAAAATCTACTTGCTTTGGATGATGACAGGTATGAATAAAAAAGAACCAAGTTTGAAGAGGTGAAGTGGACTAGGAAGTACTTGCCGTTGGATAGAGAAAGCACAACAAAAGAAGAGAAGAAAGAGGAGTTGAAACCACTACCGGAGCACTTGAAGTATGCCTATCTAGGTGACAATGAAACATATCCGGTAATTGTATCTTCTTCTCTAACTGATGATCAACTCGATGAGTTATTAGATGTGCTTAAGAAGTATAAGCCTGCAATTGGTTGGTTTCTTGATGATTTGAAAGGTATTAATCCATCGTATTGCATGTATAACATAAGATTGTTAGATGAGGCTAAGGGTAGCATTCAGAATCAGCGGAGGGTGAATCCCGCTATTCAAGAAGTGATTAGGAAGCAAATCCTAACATGGCTAGATGCAGAAATTATATATCCAATTAGTGATATTCCCCATGTGAGTCCACTGCATGTTGTAACTAAAAAAGGGGGCATGACTATTGTTAAGTCAGATGATGGAGAGACATTAGCCACTAGGATTCCTACGGAGTGGTGTGTGTGTACGAATTATAGAAAACTAAATGAAAATACACACAAGGACCACTTCCCTCTTCCTTTCATGGATCAAATGCTTGATTGTCTTGCGGGTATGATTTTTATTGTTTCTTGAATGGGTACTCGGGGTATAATCAAATCATGATTGCACCCGAGGATTAGGAAAAGACTACTTTTACTTGCCCTTATGGAACTTTTATCTTTAGGAAGATGCCTTTTGGATTGTGTAATGCACTTGCTGCATTTCAGGGCTGCACGATGACCATATTGATGGGTTGATAGAAAAGATCATGGAGGTGTTTATGGATAATTTTTCTGTGTTTTTTTCTCTTTTGATATTTGTTTATCTAACCTATCTACTATTTTGAAAAGATGTCAAGAAACTAATCTTGTCTTGAATTGGGAGAAGTGCCACTTCATGGTAAGAGATGTGATTGTTCTTGGGCATCATATTTCGGCTAAGGGATTGCAAGTGGATAGAGAAAAGGTGGTGGCGATTGAGAAGCTACCACCATCTACTAATGAGAAGGGAGTGCGGTGGTTTCTTGGACACGCAGGATTTTATAGAAGATTTATCAAAGACTTCTCAAAATACTCCAAGTCGTTGTCTCACTTACTTGAAAAGGATGTTCCTTTTGTTTTTGATGAAGAATGTCTAACAGCTTTTTAGGTTTTGAAGGAGGCACTAATTACTGCACCTATTTTGATCACACTTAATTGGACTCAGCCGTTTGTAATTATGTGTGATGCAAGTGATTTAGCACTTGGAGTGGTGCTTGGGCAGATGAGAAGAAGAAATTCTGCGTCATCTACTATGCGAGTAAGACTTTTGATGCAGCACAAAAGAAATACACTGTCACTGAAAAAGAGTTTCTAGTTGTTGTGTATGCATTCAATAAGTTTCGATAGTATTTGGTTGGCATGAAGACGATAGTTTACACGGATCATTCTGTAATCCGGTACTTGATGGAGAAGAAGGAAGCTAAGCCAAAGATCATTAGAAGGGTCCTTCTTATGCAGGAGATTGATATGGAGATCCGGGATAAGTGTTGGCATTCGATCATTTAGTTAACGTGAACCTTTAGGGTTCCATGCAATTCTACTGTAGCGAAGGCATAAGTGCAGAATTATATTACCTTTCACCGGGTTTGATGTAGAGGTTGAATAGTAAAAACAAACGACCTTCCGATCTTCTGTTGTATTCCTAAGCCACGTCTTGACGTTGTGTGGGCAACAATCACCAAGACGAACTCAATATACAGTTCTCTCTAGTATCACGATTTTTAGGCTTGTCTAATAATTTACCAGACTGTTGAGATGGGCTATATATAGACAACAACAGGGCCAGGAGGAGAAATTAGGGTTTGGGCCTCCATTGGGTTTAAACATCCAAGTTTAGTCCAAAACTTATACTTAAGTCCAATAATAATAAATCAGTCTACTAAAGAAGTATTATTGCACTGCCACCCTAATCCCGAATTATGTTATGGGCTCCTTCTAATTATGAGCCCGTTAGTCTCTCCGTGTTTAAGATTCAATGCCCATTAATTAATTAAGTTACTGATAACTCCATTAATTAATATATTTACCGAGAGTAGTACCACTCAACCTTATTATCATGCCAGAATAAATCCACCTGCAGGGTTTACATGATAATCATTATGAGCTCCTCAAGGGGACATCATCAACCAATTCCGTTAGGACAAGATTCCTTCTACAATCAACAGCACACCATAGAGACAACACCATCTCCTAACTTACCAAGCATATTGATTTAATAATTAAATCTCACCCATTGATGAATCAAGGAAATAAATACTGTCTTACGTGTCGAGGTTATTGTATAGGGATTAAGAGTACGAATCTCCATAATAACAGAGATCAAGTTCTATTATATAGTCAGTATAAAGTGAACGATATCAACAGCGGTCCTATTCAATACACACAGTGCACTAGTGCAATTTTATAGTCAAGACAGACTAATGCCAAATCACACTACAACCATGCCGATAGATAATTCCCCTCTTTCTCGGTTGTGAATATCTGTTTATACTTTATATGGAGTCGATGATATAATCTTCCGTGTGATGCTGCACACCACATTATCTACAGTATAAAGTAAATGGACTTTTGCAATAATTCATAAATAATTATGCAAAACATTTGATCACATGATTCTCATTTCAAATATTGTCAAAAACATTATTCATACAAAAGTTAGACTTTTAATATACAATCCAACAATATCCCAATTATACAAAAAGATTAAGCTGTCATACATCTGATTCCCACTACCACTATTTGACCATAAAAAACTTTCGCCTTAAGGTCCTTGTAAAAGGATTTACTAGGTTATCATCTGATGCAATCTAGGCGACAACAACCTTCCTCTCATCATATGATTTCTCGTATCAGTTAGTACTTGTGCTCAATGTGTTTAAGTGCATTATGGGTTCGCGATTCCTCCAAGTTTGCAACTACACCATTTATCACAATAAATTGTGATCAGCTTGGACAAACTCAGAATCACATCTAAGTCCATTATGAAGTTTCTAGAACCATAGAGATACTTTGGCTGCCACAAGGCTCCAATATTATCATCTTCCCATGGTAGAGTCCAAAATATATTTTTATATAACACTCCTCCACTTTATGGCTCAACTTCCAAAAATAAACACATAACCTTGAGGTGGAGTAATAAACACATATGTCCGGTAAGCCTATATATAATTTCCAGTCCTTCTCAGGTACTTCAAATATGTCTTACCATAATCCAATATTCTTGTTCCAGGTTACCTTGATACCCACTGACTTTGCCAAAGGTAAAACATATATCCAATCTCGTGCATAACATTCCATAGATTAAGCTTTCTTATTGCAGAAGCATAGGGAACCGCCTTTATCTATTTTATCTTCTTTTGTGTCTTAAGACAAAATTTCTTAGATAAAGTCATATGCTAAAATGTGAAAGGATTATATCATTTATATGAAGCTTGAGATAAGCACAACAACCTTTCTCGTGATCCTTATTACCAAGATTACAAGAATATATTTTGCTTTTCTTAAGTCCTTCATTTCATACTGCTTTATCAACCATACCTGTACGTCCGACAACACTCTTTCATTGTCTCCAATGAGCAAGATACCATCTACGTACATAAAAAAAATAGCACCACATTTCCGTCACTCTTTTTCAATACACAAGACCCCATCCGAGCATTGATTAAATCCATATGACTGGATTTCCTTATCAAAATGGATGTTCCATGATCTTGAAGCTTGCTTCAGTCCATCGATGGACACTTTTAAGCTTACACTCAATATGCTCTTAGTCCTTATCAATGAATCACTCTAGTTACTTCACATAGATGTTTTCCTCAAGACTTTAATTCAGGAATGCCGTCTTGACATCTATTTGCTATACCTCATATTCTGAGTATACCTTTTCGCAACAAGCTTTGCCTCCAAGGTTTTCACCTTACCGTATGATCCTCTTTTATTTTGTATGACCATTTTCAATGGCTTTTACATCATTTAGTGGTCGTATAAGCTCCCAAATTTGATTTAGAGTCCATAGATATTATTTCAAAATTCATTGCAACTTACTGAGATTCTGCATTTCGATCTTGTAGTGCTTCATCGCAATACTATGGGACGATTTCATGTTTCCTAGGGACCAAGTCTCACGATTCTCCAAAACATAAATCTATTGGGTTGTAAAACAAATCTCCACTATGACAAGGCACTACATGCAATTGTGTATCAGATGTGACTCGCGATTCAGTTTACTTGTGGTATATCCTCTCATACAATTGGTACTAAAAATTTGTGTTTCTCTTCTCACATCTTTTAGAACATTTTATACATAGTTTTGCGATTTATTACATAATCCCTTCCAAAAACTAGTGTCCGTGTTAACAGTCACCCTCCGATCTTTTGGACTATTCAAATATACCACCCTTCATTTTTTTAGGATATCCCACAAATATCAATACGACATGTTATTTCTAGGGCTTACCCATAAAATGAATTTAATAATTACAAATAATTCATCATCTATCTAATCATTTCCATAAGGTCGTATTCCTTCTTTCCGCCACACCATTCAGTTGGGGTTTGCCTGATGTTGACAACTTGAGATTCAATCTCATCCTCTGATTAACAACTCCTATACTTTCCTAAGAGGTGCTCGCCAACATGATTAAATCGTAATGACTTGATATATTTTCCATGACGCTTCACCGCATCAGCCATGCACTTCTTGATTTAATCATAGTACTCAGACTTGCAGTGCATCAAATAAATATATCTTGTTTCTAGAATCGTCAAACAAAGTGATGAATATTCATAACCACCTCTCGCCTGGACAGTCTTAGGATCGCTTAAATCAGAATGAACCATTTCTAACATATCTTTACATGGCCCTATACCCTTTTTGCCTTGAAAAAATAATTAATCATATTCACTTCCAAGTAAGACCCACTAGTTCGATAGTTTCCACTTTCAATAAACCTAACGGTTCATCGGCTATTAACTTTCGAATTGTACTTAAGTAAAATAATCTAGTCTTAGATGCCAAAGGTATGTTTAGTTCATCTCCAAAGGTCCCTTTCTCTTACTAAGATCAGAAGATGTATTATTAGTTACTACTTATTGCATCCGTGGAATAAACATGATTTAAGAGTATACAAATTGTCCACCAACGTATCAGAATAGATCATAGCTCCAAACTTGAAATTAAATTCATTATATGAAAATGTACGTAAAGACAATTTCTCATAATCAAATGTTTATTCCTACCATAAGATAGATAAACAACTCTCATTGCAACAGCCACTACTTTCGTAGCATTTACCCATGTATACGATAATCTCATCATCACTTAGTTATAAATATTTAATAATTCCGGTATCTACACACAACGTTCAGTAGATGTCATCACTATTCATGCTTCAACTACTAGTGAATAAGATACTTACCTTGTTCATGTCTTGATGAAATTGGGTTTGCTCTGCCACATGTTTTGTCAGAAGTTTCCCACTTTATACAACCTCTTATAATTCAGTTGGAACTTGCTAAAAACATCTAGGCAAATTACGAAGAATAAATTGACCTAGGTTTCCCCTTCAATTTCTATTTCAAGTATTTCTAATTCATTCATCAAGTTTAACCACGACCCCTTGCCTTTCTTTATTTCTCAAGTATCCGAAGAGTCGTATGAGACTAACATATTTCTATGAACCTCTCACCTCTTCACTAGAGACTTTAATAGACACTGGAGGACATTCTTAGTGAGAACACATTTTTATTTTCTTAAGCAGTAATAATTAAAACCAAGATTCTTATCAATCATTTATTTTGGACTAGTAAGTATGATTTCTTTTAGTTAACAATAAGTGAAATAAACCATTCGAAAATCCTGAGAATCAAGCAAATAAATACAACGCTCAAACACTTCGAATTTAAATTTTATATTGATTCCCTCAATAAACAATATAAAATAAATTCACCGACATCTCAAGCACCGTGAATTTGCATGTCATGTTAGTGTGGACGTATACAAACCGAACATTCGCAAAAGAAGGTTTTACCCATTAATTACATACGCCATAATTAACCTCATGACTCAATGATTAATAGTCGGTTATACTTTAGCCATTCAATTTAACAGTAGTGACTCCGTTGGGGAGGATACATATTAATTGCACCTAAGTGTATACCATTATTTGATATTAAGTACGTTACCCAAGTTTGTGTATCTTACAGTTGGAGAAGTCCACACGCCCTCAGATAACTTCGTACTATCATCAATTATAAGTTTGTACCAGTGATCTGCAAATAAGCTCATCCGTTGAGGAGGAAGACACTATAGCCGACTCATAAGTTTATGTGCATCACATTACAAACAATAATTATTTAATAAAATTTATTCTAGTGATCCACAAAACATCCGTTGGGGAGGAAGGCACTATAGCCGACACATAAGCTTATTTGTATAAAATAATAAATCAATAATGGAGGCAATGAAATTTATTAACCAATCTCTCTCTCACTTAGTTATTTAACATGAGGGTTTTTACATGTATACAATATATCAAATATAATACACAGCTTAACATGCTACTATTTAAAGCAGTAAATCAAATATCACATATGTCCAAATATATAACAATAATAGACAAATATCCAATTATAGCAATTATATATAATGTAGTAAATTGCCAAAAATAAGTCGACTTGATCAACACTCTAGCAATTAACCGATGACTTCAGCAAGAAGCAAAAATCCTTGAGCCCTAGGTCACCCCACACACGAACCCACAACATTCGAAAAATGTCACGTGAGCAGTACCACCCTACCCGTGTAACATGGTTCGCCAGAAACCCCGTCGCTCAGCCTTACTCAAGTAAAGAGTGATTCGCGCCGTCCGCTGCCAGCAGCATCACTGACAATGGCTACAGGTCGCCACTCTTCAACTTGCAGCCGCCAACGCACGGCAGAATAGCCATCACACATGCCACACGTCCAGCCTCATGCCCAGCTCCGCGACGGCACGCCTGCCTTCTTGCTCACACCAAAACCCCTGGTCTTTCCGGTTGTGCAGCCTGCCGGTCCTGGTTGTCCACGCTTGTCATGCTGACCTTGCATGAAGAATACCGAGGGGCTCACGACGACATGGCTTGCATCTTCGACAGTAGGCTGCCCGACGCCAGCATGGCTTGCGCCATCCACTTGCAGCCTGTTCACCGTCGATCGACATCAGCCACTAGCACCCCGACTGACTAGCAAAACAAGAGATGTCGTGCCACTGAACGATGTTCTCTTGTCTCCGTTCCAGCGCCGTCAGACTATTTAGTTTTGCCCCAGCCTTGCAGACCTGACCGGAATCCATGGCAGACGCGCTCGGAATAGTAGCGACTTGCTCGAAAATCTCTAAGACTCGCCCCAACCTTGTCAGTGACCCGCTCGGAACTAATGGTGGACTCGCCCGGAACCCCAATGTGACCCTATCTGAATCCATGCTAGGGCCGCTCGGAATGCCGCCAAGCTCGATCTGAGCTGCCGCCCACAACCAGGTGCCACTTTGCCACGTCGCTCACGTCGTCTGCTGCCGATGATCATGCCGACACCCCAACAGGATCGTGCCACACACACGCCGGTAGAGCCACCATCAAGACGTCGCTCATCCCCAATGAATAGCCCTATCCCGTCCCTGTCTTCATTAACCAACGACATCTAGCTAGTCTTCCACACGCAGACATCAGCCCACCATGGCTGATACCTCTCGTTCTGTCACGCCGGGGGCCATCTGCTCGTCGCCAAAACCTTTCACCAACCACCAGGTCGTGGTCAGAACTGCCCAGCAACTGTCCAGCCGCGCGTACCATCGGCCCTATATCGTCGTTGGGTTCGCCATCAGCCTCATCAGCTCGCCAGCAATACAACCCCACTCGACTATCAGCCACTGTCGCTGTCTTTTTCCCGCGCTCGCCGCCATGCAACCGCCGCTCAATACCCCCGATGAGCAATCGTGCGGTGATTTGTGTGTGTGGTGTACAATTAGGGTTTCAAACAAGAATAAAATTCTAAACCCTAATATCACGTATTCCATTCAAACCCTAGCCTAACGTGTTACGTTTAGCCATAGAACCCACGCTCTGATACCAATTGTTGGCATTTGGATCTTTTGGGTAACGTGAACTGTTAGGGTTCCATGCAATTCTATTGCAGCGGAAGCATAAGTGTAGAATTGTATTACCTTTCACCGGGTTTGATGTAGAGGTTGAACAGTAAGAACAAACGACCTTCCGATCTTCTGTAGTATTCCTAAGTCACGTCTTGACGTTGTGTGGGCAACGATCACCAAGATGAACTCAATCTGCAGTTCTCTCTAGTATCACTATTTTTAGGCGTGTCTAATAATTTATCGGACTGCTGAGATTGGCTATATATAGGCTAGAAAAGGGACCAGGAGGAGAAATTAGGGTTTGGGGCTCAATTGGGCTTAAGCATCCAAGTTTAGCCCAAAACTTATACTTAAGTCCAGTAATAATAAATCAGTCCACTAAAGAAGTATTATTGCACTGCCACCCTAATCCCAAATTATGTTATGGGCTATTTCTTATTATGAGCCCGTTAGTCTCCCCGTGTTTAAGATTCAATGCCCATTAATTAATTAAGTTACTGATAACTCTATTAATTAATATATTTATGGAGAGTAGTACCACTCAACCTTATTATCATGTTGGAATAAATCCACCTACAGGGTTTACATGATAATCATTATGAGCTTCTCAAGGGGACATCATCAACTAATTCTGTTAGGACACAGATTCCTTCTACAATCAACAGCACACCATAGAGACAACACCATCTCCTAACTCACCAAGCATATTAATTTAATAATTAAATCTCACCCATTGATGAATCAAGGAAATAAATACTGGCTTACGTGTCGAGGTTATTGTATAGGGATTAAGAGTACGAATATTCATAATAACAAAGATCAAGTTCTATTATATATTCAATATAAATCGAACTATCTCAACGGGGGTCCTATTCAATACACACAGTGCACTAGTGCAATTTTATAGTCAAGACAGACTAATGCCAAATCACACTACAACCATACCGATAGATGTCCTCGTCTATCTCGGTTGTGAATATATGTTTATACTTTCTACGGAACCGATAATATGATTTTTCTTGTGACACTGCACACCACATTATCTACAATATAAAGTAAATGAACTTTTGTAATAATTCATAAATAATTATGTAAAACGTTTGATCACATGATTCTCATTTCAAATATTGTCAAAACATTATTCATACAAAAGCTAGACTTTTAGTATACAATCCAACAATAAGAAGGTACAGAAAATGTGTTGGCGGATCACCTATCAAGGTTGGAGACATGGGGGCATTGTGATGATTCTTTTTATTACATTGAGGAGATGTTCCCTGATGAGAAGTTTATGGTAGTGTTTTCTTAAGGAGCGGAAAGAGCTTGTGTAGTCGCTGCTCAAGGAATGGATCCATGGTAAGCAGATTATGTCAATTACATTACCGTAGATGAAATTCCAAGAGATCTCAACAGGTATCAACTTGCGAAGTTTAAGAGGATGTTGAGACTTTTATATGGTATGATCGGTTCGTCTATAAGATTTGTATGGATTCTATCGTCCGTAGATCTGTGCCCGAGATGGGGAGTGTTCTTGATTTTGCCATGCACAACCTAACGGGGGGCATTTCGGAGCTCAAATGACTGCAATGAAGGTGCTTCAATCTGCTCTTTATTAGTCTACTTTGTTTAAAGATTGTGAATCCTATGTGGCGACATGCGATATATGTCAAAGGATGGGAAACATAAGTAGAAGAGATGAGATGTATTGTTGTTGAAATCTTCGATGTATGGGGAATTGATTTTATGGGGCCATTTCCCCCATCTAATGGATTTCTCTACGTCCTTCTAGCAGTGGATTATGTTTCTAAGTGGGTGGAAGCCATTCCTACTCGCATGAATGATTCGAAGACTTTGTTGTCTTTCTTGAAGAAACATATCTTTGCCCGTTATGGAGTTCTTAGAGCACTTGTAAGTGATGGAGGTTCCCACTTCGTCAACAAGCTTCTTAAAAGAGTTCTCAAGGAATATAGTGTTAAGCATAGGGTTACTACACCCTATCATCCTCAAGCTAATGGGCAAGCTGAAATCTCCAACCAACAAGTAAAATAAATTTTGGAGAAGGTAGTCGGAAATAATAGGAAATATTGGGCTAAGAAGCTCGATGATGTTTTATGGGGATTCTGAACTGCGTATAAGACTGTGCTTGACATGTCACCTTATCAAATCATCTATGGGAAGTCGTGCCACTTACCCGTAGAGATTCAGCATAAGTCTTTTTAGGCATTGAGAAGTTTGAACTTGTGTCTTAAGGATCAAAAGGAGTTGAGGTTGACTCAAATCAATCAACTAGACGAGTTTAGAAATCAAGCTTACAAGAATTCGGTGATCTACAAGGAAAGAATGAAGAAATGACATGATTCGAAGATCACTTACAAGTAATTTAAGCAAGGTGATGAGATATTACTCTTTAACTCTCATTTGAAGCTCTTTGCAGAAAAATTAAAATCGAAGTGGATGGGACAATTCATTATCCATAGAGCTTGCGAAGGGGGAGTTTTGAGATTATGGACAAGGACGGAGACATCATAGCAGCGAATGGACATCGATTGAAGCATTATAATTAGCCAGATGATGCTTGCGACGTCTTTGTGGATACCTTGCATTGATTTGGTACTGTCATAACTCTCCAACGTTAAACAAGAGTGCCTGTTGGGGGCTTTCCCTCTTGTTTTATTGCTTTATTTCATTAGAGTGAGTAAGAAATTCTTATATTTGACGTGCTTACTTATCGAAAATCTTAGCAAACTTAGTTTTGACTTAGTTTCTACTAAGTTTGGGGAGGTGTGATGTACTTACCTCATCGTAGCACCGAGAGTATAATCTTTTCTTTATAACGTTTGTTAGGGGAGTTGACTTTTTGCGACATATTAAAACTTGAATCGGTATTGATATGCCATTTTTTTGCAATTTTCCTAATGTTCAGTGGTGTTTTATTTATTGTGTCATATGCGGAGTATATATACAATTATTATTGAGTCTTAATGATTGTTCTCTAGCTATAGTTTTGCTCAGTTTTGGTACCTAATGATCTTTTTGAGCTTGAAGTTTGCAAGGAACGAAGAAGAATCGAGTTTGAAGGATCAGGAGGCCGGTTCGACTAAGAGAGAAGGTCAAACCAGATGGTTCGAGTCGAACCGGTAATCAAAGAAATTATTATAGGTTGGTTAGACCTAGGGGCTGACAGTTCGACCAAGGGTGTTCGAATCGAACCAGCCACCTGAAAGTTTGTTACAGACTAGTTCGACCTCGACACGCTGATTCGACCAATGGTTCGAGTCGAACTAAATGCTAAAGTTTTCCAGAAGCATTTTTCGACCACGATGAGATGGTTCGACCACCTGGTTCGAGTCGAAACAACCCAGGTAAGTCATGTTTAAGTCGAATTTGAGCCCCTGTTCCATACATTCTTTACACCACCCGCACTCGAATCCTCTCCGAACCAAAAAACCTCTCTTCCAAACTTTGATTCTACTTCATTCTACTTCCACCACTTTCCATCCTTCCCACACTTGAATTTGCATGGATTTGGAGATTTGTAGTTGAAAAACTAGAATTTTTCATCCAATTTGGGAATTTTTGTTTCTCGTTGATACGACACTATGGCTGGATCAAAAGGTACATTCTCTTGACTCTATTACCCTAGGATTGAAAGTCTATTGCTTGATTTTAAGTGAGAAAGTTGATTGAACTCATTTTTATATGGATTCATGGAGTAATTTGAATTTTTATTTGAAATTTCATATGAACAAGTGATGGGTCCGATTTTGATTGTTGATTTGTTGTTAGACCTTGATGTTTACTTGAAGTGTTGTGGAATTTGAGTAGTGAAGTGAAGCATGTTGAATTTTGAGTTGATTTGTTAAGTTTGATAAATGCATGCTTAAGTGTAGAAAATGAAGTAAATGGTGAAATTGATGAATTGATCTTGTTGGAGAAGTTGAATGATGAAGTGAAATTGGATTAGCATGTGTATGGTTTCATTGTTTAATTTTATGAACACATGGAGTTGGGAGCATGTTTGTTTGAAGTTTATTGTACATGAATAGCTTGAAGTCTTGAGTAGAGTTTCATGTATAGTTAGCTTTGAACTAGGATGGTTGCTTTTCTTGTATTTGTTTGGCATTGAAATACTATTCTTGTAGAAATAGGGAAGGCAATTTGAATTCGCTCCAAAAATGGGGAGGATAGGCAGCCTCGTGAAGACGAGGTTACGAAGAAATTACGGCTTAAGGAAAGGCTGCAGAGAAATTTCCATATTCGAATGGAGAATTGGGAGGAGATGAAGGATCGATGGTGTGCGTTGTCTGATAAGATCACTCGCATGAGGTATCAGAATGATGATGCAATGGAGACGATGAATATCCGAGATGATATTATGTGGATGTTCAATCAAGTGGGTATCCATCATTTCATAGAGCTGAAGAGGCCTACATACTTTCATGTTACTACGGAGGTGTTATGTTCGATCGCAATCAAGAAGGGTTCTAGTTCTCTTCCACACGAGTGTTCATTCCAGTTTGGAGGCGAGAAGAGAACATGGACAACTGAGGATTTTAATGTTTTGCTAGGAACTCCTAGGGGGATTTCTAGGCATGAGAACAGACACTTCAGATCAAATGATTTTTGGAGAGCTATTTCAGTAGAGGATATGGATTTCAAGACGAAAGAGGCTCGTGTTGCTTTGATTCGCAACCCAGTAATTAGATATATGGATAGAGTTTTGGGCAACACACTGTTTACCCGATCTGAGGGAAGTGGCGTATCTAGGGGAGATTTGTACGCTCTATGGTGTATGTTGAATGGAGTGCAATTCAATGTGGGTTCCTATCTGATTCAGTAACTTTACAGATTTAGGAGTTCTACTTTTCAAAGAGTGAATATTGGAGGATTACTTACTCCAGTGGCTGAGTCGTACCACATGAATTTTACTGGCATTACCCCTATTACTGAGGATCTCGATCTAGTGATGAGTGCCTGTGTTCGAGATGGATTCGCTTTTCATAATGATGGAGATTGGTTTTTCACTAGGGGTGGTTCTAATCCCTTTTCTTTCAAGTTTTCATTTGATGTGAGGGCTTTGACTAAGATCCAGGGTGATAGAAACATGTTGATGGACTCATTGGCACACAAGGCGATATGAATAACGTGCTTGAGGAGAGGAGATTGGAGGACTGTTGCTCAGATGTACGCTGCAGGGATGTATCAGGAGCTGCATAGGATAGCAGATAATGTGCCACAGCAGCAGTAGCAGCAGCCTCAGCACGATGAGGAGATGCATGAAGCAGAGCCAATTGAGCATTCTGAGATGGAGATACTGTAGCAGCATGAGATGCCACCATCACAGCAGCATTGGGGCGGTCCTAATGACTATTATAGAGAGTAGTTTAGGTTGATGCATGAGCACCTTGTCAACCTGAACAACAACCAGAAGGAGACGAACCGCCAATTGGGCTTGCTGACTACGAGCTATGCCGCGCTCGATATGCGTTACAACACACTGCATGCCAACTATGTGGTGATGGATCAGAGATTGGGAGATTTGAATGATAATTATGAAGCTCTGGATAAGAAGGTGGATACCCTACAGAGATTTTGATGATTGGCGCAGGGGAGACAGTGATTATGATGCTCCACAGGAGTAGAGGGCGCCATGTTATCATCTTATTTGCTTCATCTCATCCCCCTTCTCTTTTCTCTTTACAGGATGGGTATTTGGTGGTGTGAGTGGCTTGTACTGATATTTGATACTGATTCTTAGATTGGATTGTTGGTGATATTTGATTTGGATTGATATGATGGGATATTGATTATTGTTGCATTCGTATTTTGCATGTGTAGATTTTGTTGATGAGAAGCATGTATAACTTGTTAAATATGTGGAGTTCATTGTGGAATTGATCTTGATTATATGCTATGAGGAGTGCTTAGGATTCTATTTACCCATGTGAGAATTTGAGCCTTATGAAATCATGCTACATCCATGCATGATAGTTTATTCTTGTGAGAATCGTTCATATGACCGTATTCTAGAACTTGGCTTGGAGTCTTATGTGAGACTTATGATTGATTAGTTATTAGGACATGATCTTAGGCCATTATTATGCATTTGAGTCACTTAGCCAAATTTTATCCTCCCATATACTATACAAATTATTGGAAGCCCTGTTGAGCCTTTAAAACCTTTTTCTTTGGCAGACCTTGATAAAAAACCTTATTCATCCTTTACTTGAGCCTTGTTGAATACCCTATTCATTAGTAGAGAGTTGATGTGAATATATGCTAGCTTGAATGTGAAAATAAAAGGAAGAAAAATATTGGTTGAGCGATATCAAGAAAAGAAAAAAAATATAGTTAAATCTTGTTTAGGGGTAGTGCCTGAAACCAGTACCCCGACAGCTTAGAAGGGTAGTGATCGAAATTAGTACACTTGTACTTTGAAGAAAGGAGAAACAAAGATGTTGATTCCAAGGAAAAGAAAAAGAAGATGAATCGCAAAGATCATGAGAATAAGATGGAGAAGACAAAGCTGTTTGATGTAAAGCAAAGCTCCAAGGTAATTCTCTACTAGTGAATTAGTCACTTTATCTATATGTTCTTACCTTTACCAAAGAGCCAATATTACAACCCAAAAGCAAGTCCTTTGTAATCCTAGTAACGAAGTGATTATAAGTTGATTTTTGAGACCCTTGCCAAACTTATGGTTACGCGAAAATATGAATTGAGTATGAGCGTATATATTAACCTATTTAAGTGTACTTTACACTTGAGAGCGAGAGTAAACACTTATCTTGTGAGCTAGATGACTTAGTACTCCGAATCGTATTATAATTGAGTGATGTTTTTGTATGAATGAAATGTATGATGAGAGTGGTACTTGTTTTAAATTGATAGAATTGCATGTGTAGGTATGTATTGTACTTGACTTGATGGCTTGTGAAATTTACACTTATTCTTGTGGTTTTGATTTCGTTGCATCGGGACAAGGAACATGTAAGTTTGGGGGAACCACTCGTGTTCTAGTCGAACCAGATGTTTACAAGCTCCTTTTCCGATTTCGATCACTTCTGTCCTATTTTCCTTTGAAAATCCGCTCAAACGGCCTCAAACGCACATGATTCTTGACTTTTCACTACATATCTCGATTCATCTCTACTTAGGATCAAATTTTATTTACCCATGTGAGAATTTGAGCCTTATGAACGGTCGAACCAAAAGCCTTGTGGTCGAATCGTCTTTGCAAAACTTCAGGCATTTGGTTCGACCATCATGCCTGGTCGAACCACATCATCGTGGTCGAACCGAGCTGTAACACGATTTTAGAGTGCTAGTTCGACCCGCCAACTTGATTTGCTAAAATGAAAAATGAATACTTTAACAGTGGACGACCCAAAATGCCAAAATGGATACATTAGTCATGGGTGGAGGGAGTACTTATTTGTAGAATGCTTGTAATGTTTTATTTTTCTTAATGTTTGTAATTTTCACTAGTTTAATGTAATCTTTTATTTTAAAATATTATTCGTTTGTATTATTAAATTATTATTTTATTATATAAGTTTTTTTTCATAGTTGACCGTTAAAAACTAGGTGTTGGAATATAGCCATTGTAAACCTACCCGTTGCAATAAGCAGTTGTAAAACTAGCCATTAGAATATAGGCACTGCAAAGTGAGTTTGATATATATATATATATATATATATATATATATATATATATATATATATATATATATATATATATATATATATATATGTGTGTGTGTGTGTGTGTGTGTGTGTATGTGTGTGTGCGCGTGCGCGTGTGGGCGCGCTTCATCCATGACATTGTTGCATTCTCAAATATTTTGTTGTACCCACACAAAGCTTTTCCACCCTAGAATGTTTTAATATTCTAACAATATCAGCTCTACCTCATCAAGTGATCAAGAATATGAAGTCAAAAATTACGAGTGACCAAATTCACCAGGCAAAGAATTCATGTTAATGTTAGTTAATCAAGGGAGACAACTTCTAAAAGCATATCAACAACAATTCGAGATACCACAAAGAAGAAGGTTCATAGAACGAAATCGTGAATCTGGACATGAAACACTTGTGCATGATTATTTTTGCACAAATCCTGTATATCCAGATAACTTATTTAGAAGACGATTTCGAATGCGGAGAGAGTTGTTCATTCACATAGTATAAGTACTCGAGAGTCGGTCTCCTTATTTTCTGCAAAGGGTCGATGCTCCAAAGAGACAAGGTTTGTCACCACTATAGAATTGTACCGCAGTTATTTGTCAATTAGCTTATAGAGTCTGCGTCAACTATCTTGATGAGTATCTTTGGATAGGAAAATCAATGGCAATGAAGTGCCTTTTTCAATTTTGCAAAAACGTGGTTGAAATATTTGATTGTCAATACTTGAGAAGACTGACGTATAACGACATCAACGTCTTTATCAAATGCACGAGCAAAAACATGGGTCCCTGGTATGTTGGGCATCTTGATTGTATGCATTGGGAGTGGAAGAATTGTCCTGTTGCATGAAAAGATCAATTTACAAGAGGTCATGGCTCACCTACAATTGTGCTCGAAGCACTTGCGTCTCAGGATTTATGGATATGCGTGGCATGCATTTTTAAGAGTTGAAGGTTTAGGTAATGATATTAATGTATTGAATAAGTCTCCCCTGTTTAACAATGTTTTGCGAGGAAATGTGCCAGCAGTTACTTACACCGCGAATGAAACGCAATATACACAAGGATATTATTTAACTGATGGTATCTATCCAGAGTGGGCGACTTTGTCAAAGCATTACCATGTCCACAGGATCCTAAATGAAGATTGTTTAAGGAAAAACAAGAAGCTGCAAGGAAAGACGTCAAAAGAGCATTTGGGGTCTCCAAGCTCGATGGACAATCATGAGAGGACCAACTCACTTTTGGTATAGAAAGAGATTGAAACTCATAATGTTAACTTACATTATTTTGCACAACATGATTATCGAAGATGAAAGATACATGGTCACATTTGGTAAAATGACGAAGGTGATGATCCTGCACAACCTATTCAAGGCTCGAATCCAGAGTTCTAAAAATATCTTCGAAGGAATTTCGAACTTCGTGATTATCATGCTCATCACCAACTTCGTGCTGATTTAGTTCAACATATTTGACAACGCTTTGGTAACAGTTAATATTTTTTTATTTCTCGTTTTATGCAAGTCTTAATTATTTTACTCATTTATTTTTAATGTTGGAATACATTTTAATTAAATTAAAATATATATATATATATATATATATATATATATTAAAGTTTCAATATATAATATAAATATGTATTTTAATTTAAAATAAATTAAATTAAGTATAATCATAATTTCTTGTTTAGAGTATTTAATATTTATATAATAATTTAAATAAAAATGCAAGAGTATTATATTTTGTTATATTATGTATAAAAAAAGGTGAAATTGTGGGTCCCATGAATATTTAGTTTAAATTGAAAAATGAATGTGGGTGTTAGTTGAGTTTCATAGGAAAATGTGTAATAGTGAGGTGATATATTTGAGTTTAAACCGGTAACGAATGCGGATACTCTTAACTTCAATTACAATTGCGTATTTAATACTTCCTCTGTCCCCTTCAAATGTTTTCTTTTTTCCATTTTGGGTGTCCCACGCAAAGAGTTTCTTTTCATTTTTTACACACATGACCCATATACACCCACTAATACAATTAAAATACGGGATTCACACACCCACTAATATTACGACTCATCATATATTAAATAATAATATTCTTAATCCACGTGCAAAAGTTAATACAACCCTTTATATGGAAGGGGGGAATATTTTTGTTTGAAAAGGGTTAGTTACACAAAATTCCAAAACTTTTCATGTATAATGAACACAAATTTGTGTGCATTAGTTACAAGAATATAGTATATGTGTAACTAGATTCAATTTTAATTAAATTAGTTCTGAATTCAAATCAAAATATAAAATATTAGCATTACAACTATCAAGTATTAATTAATATATGTATATAAATAATAAAATATTATAGAGAGGCTTGCGTGCGCCCGAGTGCACGGGAACACATTCCGTGCACCTTTAGAAATTTAGTATTATGGGTAAGGGTACATTACTTTGATGTAAAGAGTATACACTTTAATTAATAAAAGGTACCCATTTTGTTCCAAAGGGTTTACACTTTTCATTAATATATTTTTTTTCTTTAGAAAATAAAGGATACTCATTTTTATACTAAAAGGTATATAATTTAACATAAACTTCTAAAGGCGCACTGAGTGTTGTACATGCGCCCAGATACACACAATAATTTTCTTTAGAAAATAAAGGGTACTCATCTGTATACTAAAGGGTATACAATTTAACACAAATTTCTAAAGGCGCACGGAATGTTGTCCGTGCTCCAGGTGCATAGGAGTTTTTGCCAAATACTATACTAAGCAAATGCGAATTTTGTAAGAAGTTTTTTTAATCCACGATATAAAATGAGATAAATTATTAATTTGGGATTTGAAATGCAAAATTATCAAAACAAAAAGTTGTGTGCTTGCGGGGACATACCGTGTTCCCATGAAAATACAAGAATTTATAGTATTAAATTCTTATGTTCCCATGAGAGCACGGTGTGTCCCGTGAACATGAGACCAACTCAATATCAATTTAAGTCCTGAAAATTATAAAATTATTTAAAAAATACAATTACAATTACATTAAAACTTTACGTATTTGATATGTTTTCTTTTTAGAAATAATTTATTAGCATTAAAATAATATTTTAATATGTGTCAAATTTTTATGATTATCATAAAATTATTTTAAATAATTTTATAATTTTAAATCCTAAATTGATAATTTTATATGTTTCAAGCACCCTAATAGAAAAAATAATTTAAGCCTTGAATAATTTAGATGAGCATCATACTACTACCTTTGTAAGATAATGTAAATTTTCTCCGGCCAAACCAAAGCAGAGGCGGATCCAATGAAGGTACAAGGGGTACAGCTGTACCCCAAAATAAAAAATAATATCTATATATATAGTAATTAATATCCAATATTTGTTAGTAGTTTAGTAATTTACGTTTTTAATAATTTTCTTTATATGTATTTTATTATTTTTCTGTAATTTTTTTTATTATTTTATTTATCAAATATGTTTCTCTTAATATAATACTACATCTTTCTTTATTTTTTTTCCATTTTAATTCGTGATGTTTTTTTATTACTTCACTCGTGTTTGTATATATTTTTTTCATTCGTTTGTTACCTAAATTTTTAGTTGCAATATTAATTTACATTCAATTCATTATTATTTTCTAAATATATATTATAAATTCATGATAATAATGTCTTGAATTACTTTTAGAAAATAAAAATTGGACGGTATCAATAATAATTGTAATTTTTTTATTTTTTAAATAAATAGTAATATTTTTATATTTACATGTCGTACCCCCAGAATTTTTTTCTGGATCTGCCCCTGAACCAAAGGTATCAATTTTACCATTTTGAGCCTCCACTTTAAAGGTATTCATTCCATATATTTAGTAAAAAGGTACACTATGTGATCCACCATTTTTTTCTAATACAATTACCCACTACACATATAATAACAATACTCCGTAATCAACGCATAAAAAACAAACAGTTGGTTTGAGGGAGCATATCATAACACAAGTTCATGTACTTTGGCTTAAATATTAACCATCACATGATATAAGTATTGTAAATAGCAACCTTTGATTGGTTTGAGGGAGCATATCATAACACAAGTTTATGTACTTTGACTTAAATATCAACCATCAATCATATCATAAGCAACGTACTTAGCCAACTTATTAATGTATTTAGTCGGGTCAAAAACTAATTACACAGATAGTGAATCTGTGTAACTATTGTTCAAGACTTACTCCATAATGATACATTTTACCCTCTCTCCATTAATATATAAATAAATAAATTTACAATTTTTTTTATATATTTATCCAAAATCATAATAATACTTACGTAAAATGAAATATACTCAACTCAAAAATCATAAAATATATTTTAATTTCAAAATTAATATTTAATTCACATAATATATTATAAAATTGATTTATTAAATAATTACTATATTTGACGGACAGGTATAATTTTTTTTTTTCTCATCACACTTTAAGGTGTGCATTTCCTTTTAATAAATGTGTCTATAAAAAAAACTAATTCATCTAAAATTTCCATAACATTACATAATTTGTCATTATATCAATTTGATGTTAAGAACAAAAATGTAGAATTACAATTAAATTTTACTCACTATCTATTAAAATATCATATTCTTTAATATATGTGAAAAAAAATAAAAAAACATTATATGTCAACATGAGACTGCCTCTATCCCACAATAATATGTACGCATTTTCATTTTGGGTGTTCCACTTTAATAATTATGTTTCTCATTTTGGTAAATAAGATCCACACAAAACAATTAATATAATTCTATAGGATTTACATACAACACTAATACAACTAATTGTTTTATATTAAAATATTATTTCTCACTCTACTGCACCTAAAATATTATATCTTTAATCTCAAAAGTAAATATAATTATTACTCACTCCAGCCCGATCAAACTGCAACGTTTGACTGCATAAAGCTCTCACAAAAACTATAGTAAACGTTGCAATATGGACGGAACGGAGGGAGTACTCTATAGGGATTACTTAAACATTTGTCAAATTGTAACATTTCTTAGTTCCAATTACGTTTATGTAACAAAAGGAGTATTATATAATTTGATACTAGTTTAGATCGATCCGATTACACGAATGCAAAGTTAGGCTAAAGTAGTTGGATTGGTGTTGAACTGTTGATGAATGTAAATTGAGTGTAAAGTAAAAAAGAATTGGAAATTAGTGGATGTGTAAGAAAGAGAAGATAAAATGAAGGCTTATGTAATAAATTATTGTAGTTTTTCTTTTTATTTAATCAAATGTGGCATTTGCATGGTTTGTAAATAAAATAAGCAGAGCCACCTCTAGTGGCGCCTTCTACAATTCTGACACACCCACGTCCATCAATGTACTTTCCACTCTCCCTAATCATATTATTATAGTTTTATTTTATTTTTACGGAGTGATTTTTTAATAGCCGTTTTTGACTAATTACAATTTTAAATAGCCACATCCGATAAGAACAATTTTTACTAGCAACTATTTAGTAGTCTCCCCAAATTACCCTTAATAACTGTCGTCTAAAATACAAAAATTAAGGGGTCATATCATGTCAGTTTTGACTACAATAAATGGGGTGGGTAGACCACATTTAAAATTGTAGTTAGTGGGTTAGTGAACCACATTTAAAGTTTTATAACTTTTCAAATTAAAATTTTGGATATGGGTTGGTGGGGTATATATCATATCATTAAAGTCATTTTCATTCCAAATACTCTATCTTTCTTCTCTCTCATCTTTCGTCCAACATCCTCTCTCTTCTTCTCTTCTTTTCGTCCAACATCCTCTCTCTTCCTCTCTCCCTTTCGTCCCAAAGCACAAAGAGTAGTGCCACCCATTTGTAGTACTCATTTCTCAGTATCTCATTTCCATCTGTCGGAATAGGCGTTTCCGACGAGGTGAATTTTCGAAATGGCAAATTTTTTGGTATGTATGAAGCTATTTTATTTGCATTTTTAAATTGTGAGTTATTTGTTTATAATGTGTCCTACATTGAGTTTGTGGTACTCGTGTTCGAGGATACGAAGTACATTTTGTGTGATTTTGTTCATATGTGTAAAATGCGAATTCATTTTGTAATGTGATGAATGTGACTTAACTGTGTATACATCATGTTTAGAATTTTTTGTGTGGTGTTGTTTATTTTATTTTATTTTTGAATTTTTTGAAAATTTTTGTTGGCCGAATAAGGTTTTTTTGAAGACCGAATAGAACGAATGTGTAGGCCGAATAAAACAAGTGTAGGTCGAATAGAACAAATTCTATGAGTTTTATTTTTTTGAATTTTTGGAAATGTTGGTTGGGCGAATAGAGCTTTTTTAGTAGGCCGAATAGGACAAAGTGTAGGATTTTTTTTTGAATTTTTTGGAAATATTGGTTGGCCGAATAGAACAAATCTTAAGCCGAATATAACAAAGTTGTAGGCCAAATAGAACAAATCTTAAGCCGAATATAACAAAGTTGTAGGCCGAATAGAACAAGTGTAGGCCGAATAGAACAAATTGTAGGAATTGAATTTTTGGAATATTTGGAAATGTTGGTTGGCCGAATAGAGATTTTTTGTAGACCGAATAGAACAGTTTTGTAGGCCGAATAGAAGAAGTGTAGGCCGAATAGAACAAAGTGTAGTTTGAATAATGTCATACTGACCTTGGCCGAATAGAGCAATATTCGTAGGCCGAATAAAACAGTTTGTAGGCCGAATAGAAGGAAAAGTAGGCCGAATAGAACAAATGATTGAAATTGTCAATATTTGTTCAGTTGCTACAGTGAACTTATTGTTATTTGATATAATTATCAGTTATTGTCTTATTAAGTAAGTTGGTTGAATTGATGCAGAGTACATCTTTGTTATGTGTGTTACATATTATTTAACAAAAAGTTAAATTTGTGCAGGGTGAATGGAAGCGTCCAACCATGCAGTGGCAGAACTGCAGTGTACATAATTACTGCAAACCTGGGGTTGTTATGGTACTTATCCGTAAGAAGTTAACAACGGTTGGGGGTAATGCGGAGGAGATGTTCAGGCGATCTTGTTTTGGTCATTACTGGGGTCTTCACGATGATTGGATCGCGCATGCTAATCTCCACGGTCTTATGACACGGGAGATCATACGTGGCGGGGATAATGTAACTGCTAGATATTTTCAAGTTGGGAACGAGTGTCTTAGTTTTAGTAGGGTAGAGTTCATGCGGATAATGGGGCTCTGCTTTCGGGACAAAGTGAGGTTTGATCCGAATTTGTCGTATCATATCCCGTCTGGTGGGGTGTAAGATATGATTTATGGTCAGGGCGAAAGACCACTAATAAGTGAGATTACCCGTGACTTTGAGGGTACAAAATTTAGTAGTGTTAGCCCCGAGAAAGCGGCTAAAATTGTTAAGGTGCTGTTGTTGTACTATTTTCTCCTTGAATCGGATGTTACCAAGGTGAGCGTAGACAACTGGGTTTGGGTCCTAGTAGAGGATGAGCGTAGATGGGATTTATTCCCTTGGGGTCATGTCAGTTATATGACTCTACTGCACTTTATGGACCACATTTTGACCGAACTTCCTAAAGGAGCAAACCCCAACAAGTACAGATACCACTTTTACGGGTGCACATTTGCGCTCCTAGTACTTGTTGTAGTAGATCACTTAAAGTTATAATGTATTACTAGTTTCAGCAACAATAATAATCTAATATATGTAGTTTACGTGTGACAGTTTTGGGCGTACGAGCGTCTACCTGCCCTTGCTGCACCGTATGACCATGTCCCTACCGATAGGGAGGAAAATAGGCCACTTTGCTTGAGATGGGTTTTTCGTAAGGTGAAGAAGGTTGACAGGAATCCGTTTTCTCGGGTATGAAATCTAAATTTTTATGAATCATTAATACATGTCGGTACATACAAATCAGTGATATTGTATCTAAATGTATTGGTTTTTTTAATCAGGATCTTGTAGTGGTGGATTTTCCGCGGGTGCCCAGGAGCACATAAAAGGTTTATTGGATTGGAATAGATGATGATCCTTTGCAGGGATTGATCATGAGGCTGTACACAAAGGCATTCTCTAACTCCAGACGAAAGGTCATCCGGGGGCCTGATTTCACATATGTGGAGCAGCAGACCGCGGCGGAGTCATACGATCCTACTAGTAATCCATGGGATCAGCAGTACTATTCTGGTGTGGCTGTTGAGGATCGGTGGACTAGCCAGCGCACGGATGATCCTTCAGCTTGGGTAACAAATTGGGATGAGCATTCTTACCGCCCTCCCCATACTCCTAGTCCTGACCACAATGGACATCATTCAAGGAAGACGAGGTATGTTGAGCGCAGTTCGTATGATTCCACACATCATGTTCCTCCATCCTCCGCTTGTAGCTAGCATGCTCGAGCCGTTGCTCATCATGGGAGTGGGATGGGAGACGCCCATCGATATGATCAGCAAGATCACGGATATGATGATCAGGACGACCATGGGTATGGTCAGCAGGATCAGGAATATGAGCAGGACCACTACGGATATGATCAGGATTTCAAAGATAGGGTTCTCCATAGGCTGGATCAGCAGGATGAGTTGTTATCCCAGCTTGCATGTCAGATAGTGTCTGAGCATCAGACACATCATTTATTTCGACTTGTGCTTACACAGGAGTTCAGGCGCCTTCGAGCTAATATTTTGCGGAGTTGGGGGTCTGAGTATGAGCCATCTAGCTCGAGGTTGGGGGTTAGATCTACCCCTCCTACAGTGGTGGATCCTGTGAGTCCGATGGCTCCCACACCTGGTGTCGCTCAAGATGGTTTGATGCGTGCTAAGCGGCCAAGAAATCCAAGTGCAGCGTTACAGTCATCATTCACAACGACTGACCGCGAGCGCCGCTGGCAACTGTACATGCAATTTAGAGAAGCAACGATCTGTACGTTCTAATCTACTATTTTAAAAGTTTTCATATGTTACTTTACATACTTGTGCTTGTTGTTAAAGAATTTTTGATTTCAGGGTCGACGTTGGACTCAGCTATGGAGTCGGCAGTGCTTTTTTCACTGAGATGGAGGACCCCAATGCTTGGTTTGACGACCAGGTAATTGAGAGAGCCTTCATGTGTGTACTTAATAACTAAATATGTTCACTAACTCACAATATTCTGTAATAAATTTATATATGTTTCAGAACCTAGATGCATACCTCCGGATATTATCAGAGCGACCGGCGGCCATAGGCGTTCACGTCCATCAGGTTGGGAACTACTGCATTCTGGACATACAATTCTTTGTAAGTAACAACCACATTAGCAACGTATGTATAAATTTTCCATGTAATTTTGAGACCAATCGTATATAATGATTTTCCTCTAAGGTCCGAGTTCAATCCGTATGGAATGAGCACACGAGGGGGTACAGAGATGATAGAACGAAATTTGCCAACATAAGTGATGACTTGTTGACAGATCATCGTGCGTACGCAGCAGGGAGGTTACCCGTGTGGAGGGGGTCCAGGCCATGGATAGAATGTGATGTGGTATTGTATCTTAACCCATGATGTGATTAAATAATTATATCTCCTACTTTAACCCATTCCTTGTAACTTATTTTGACAGATTATGTTCATAGTCCACACGGCTGTGCACTACTACCCATGTGCACTGATTACGAAGGATATGACCTTCTTCTGTTTTGACTCCTTCCGGCATAGGTGGGATGACGAGCCCTACATGAGGGATCATCGGATGACAGAGACTCTACCATTTAGACGCGTCATTCCAGCCTTACTGCGCGAGGGGTTCCGTACACTTTCCCATTGACTCCAGCTCTGGCAGAGGTTTGTTACAGACAGGAGGACGGATCCAGTTGCGGCCCAGCGTGTCTCAGGACCTTTGACGGGTTATTAACGAGGGACTTTAACTGGAGCACTCCCGATCACATGTTGTGTTACCAGAGACATATTGCTTTCCTAATCTTTCAGGTTGGTACCATTATTACCTCAGCATGATGTACTCATGGCAACACTCATGAAAAGGGAAGACATTTGGTTTCGTTAATTACAAAAAAAATGTTGATTACTGTTGGACACTTAATTGCTTTTTTATTTTATTTTTATAAGTTATACACTACTGCTATAATTGATAAAAATTACAAGTTATACACTACTGCTATAATTGATAAAAATTACAAGTTATACACTACTGATATAATTGAGAAGGACAACGTAGACGTGTGTGCCCAGTTTCACCACAAATGCCACATTTTTTATCTCTACGTGTACGGGGATTCGGGGCAGCCGTCGGAGGAGGAGGTGGACCGTTGTGTGATGATGAAGCTCCAGTACAATTTACTCGATTGTGACCTGGCTGTCGGCAGCGTGAGCAAACATGCTCTTTGTGACGTCTCCTACATGACTCCACACCTGACCTTATCCGAGACATTCGAGGTCGGCCGTCCTGCGGGGTTAACAGTCTGTGACTTGACACTGTCAGGTGTGTCCCATTGACTGTAATGCGGTACAGGCATCACTGGACCGGATCACATCCCTAACACACTGGTGCGATGAATAAAGGTCGACACGAAGCTACTGGCTGGCAACCTGCAAGTACTGAAGAACGTATAATATAAGAATCACAAAAATTCTGATGTTCGACGCAACAAAATAGCAGATATGACTACGTACTCGATTGTCTTCATCGCATGAATACATGGAATAAGTTCTTTCTGGAATTTCTCACAGGTGCAGCTACTGTCGTTCAAATCCACTGTGAATAGCTGATCACCATCTCTGATTGCATACTTATTACCCAGGAGTCTCGATACCGGTAGCTTTTTGGCAGCAGAAGAAAGTTCCACGAGCTCGTCATTCACACACTTGCAGAGAATGGTACACTCTTGCTCAGCTTGAGTTCGCCGTTCGTAAAACCAACTCTCAGTGGTTGTGCGTGCAATCTCTAACAGCGTGCATATAGGTAGCGTGTGCGCCCAGAGTATGGCATTGTTATACAACTCAGCTGACGTAGAGTTCATAAACTCGTACCGCTTCATGGGACAATGACCCTTGACCATTTCCCATATCCCCATGACCCAAGTAATTCCATTAACCTCTGCGACGACCGATGCCCACTCAATGAGTTCATGCAGCTGAAAATAACAAATATGGAAAGGTAAACATTTGTAAAAATCCATTGAATGGATAAATGTGACATTACGACGAAGTGAATTTGGAAGACTAACCTATCAAAGTCCCTCGATTGGTATGTATCCATCGCACTCTGAAATCTATACAAAACGTTCTTTCCATACCATGCCATCCTATTCTTTAAATGATAACCACATAAACCATGATGTGTATCAGGATAGACAGTAGAAATAGCATGTGTAATACTGCGATGACCATCTGACACTATTAAAAGATCTCATGGACATCCGTATGCCTCTCGAACCCTTTCTAAAAACCATGTCCACAACATGTTGCTCTCGACGTCGCCAATCCCTAAGACGAGTGGAAATATCTGATGGTTTGGATCATTCGTAACTGCGACGAAGATAATGCCTTTGTGCTTTCCCTTCATATGAGTCCATTCTATGACAACTCCAACTGATACATGTACGCAGGGAACATATGAAATGAGCTGTCGTGATCCCCGTACATGTGTCCAACAGCCCGGTGTTTCCCCTTTAATGCCACGTTGTAGCTAATGTCGAACCCGAAATCTTTCAATATCTCCTGTCTCATCGCCTGGGGTCGGAGCCCAGTAATCTTGTAAAATTGCCTAGCAGCAAAATATTGACCGATGACGTTGGATGACACCTGTGTAGGAGTGGGCCTGTCTGGATCATTCAAACACTCGTGATGTTGAACGAATTTAACTACCCCCCACAGCCCAAGGCTCATTCGTGCGTGCATCGCAAATCGACAATCGGTTTTACCTTTGAGCTTACATTCCACATTATATCTGGTCGAGCTAGATCTTTAAACAGTGGTCTCAACTCCGTTCCGCAAGTTATACATTCCTACATCAGTCTGCAACTTCTTTTTTGTATCAAATACACTTTTCTGGTGAAGAACGCCCGACGTATCAAAGTCAGGGACAGTCATCTGATCTTTTCTGTCAGCTACAACCGGAATGCCTATAACCGTATCAGGTGCATTAGTTCAAAGTACAAGTTTACTTTAGTTCTCCTCTAAATAAATATAGTATTCATACCTGGAATCAACCAGGGACGGGTGGTGGGCCGAATACTTTGACAATCTTGTGGCTGCATTTCAGGACGGGACAAGTCGCGACTAATCGGTTCAAGAAAGCTAGGGCCGCCTCTCTGACGTATGTAATCACAGACTTCTTCAAGCAATTGGATTCTTCTCTCCTCAGCGCCATCATCACTTTCGCTAGAAGACTGATTACAATCCTGTTGTATGTCATCTTCATTGTTTTCATGTTCTTCTTCGATAGTCCTATTCCCGAGCTCAACATCATCATTATAAGCATGTACATCATCCTCACCCTCACCAGAGTTGTCATTATCTTCAGCATCTACAGATTTTCTAAAACCACACCGCTGCATCTCTGAGGCTGGACTGTACACCACATTCAAATCAAAATTAGGCCTAGCACTAGACTGTGCCCTCGAACATGGATCATTGCTCGGACCACCACTTCCGTCATTATAACCCAACCCTAACTCCAAACTATGCCTTGAACCTTGTGCAGGAGGTTCAATGAATGCATTGCCAGCGACAGGAACGAGTGTCACGTACACCATTCCTACATCAACACAGTTGAAAACTTCTGCCACATGAGCATCATTCTTTATCTTATATTTAGACATACGGCTACTGTACTCGACGAGAGAATGAACTTCATAACCCCAATTATCCAAATCAGCTTGTATTATGTTATGAATTTCTAATAGCAAACTAGTATAGTACAAATTGTCATCCCGCAAGTATAACCAGTGAACCTGTCCACCTTTATATAGTAACTCATCATAATATCCACCCCAACACATCCCAGCTTTTTTATAGCTCATCTGTATATTTTTTCAAGAAAATGTAAATGACGACATCATAATTAGTTGCAAGTATTATATTCGGCCAACAATGTACTCTATTCGGCCAACATATTATTTTATTTGGCCCTACACTGTTTCACTATTTGACCTACCTTCAGATGCCTTTTAAATTCTGTATGTTTTTCTTCTATTCGGCTTACGTCTCTCTTATTCGGCCTTTAAGGTTGTTCTATTCGGCCAACCAAAATTCTTCTATTCGGCCTATATATTTTTTTAAAAATAAAAATTAAATGTGAAAATTTAAGTTCTTCTATTCGAACCATAAGATTGTTTTATTCGGCCTACAATACTTGTTCTATTCGGCATACTTATTATTTTATCGTAGGATATATTTTTTTGGCCTTTTCGGCCAACGTTTCTTCTATTCGTCCTTCATAGTTGTTCTATTCGGCATACAAATCCTGTTCTATTCGGCCTACGAGTTGCTAATTTAAAATAAATAAAATTTAATGTGGATACATTTTACACTTCACATACACTATTCGACATACTATTATTTCTATTATAAAACATTGAAATACATAAAATACACTCATGCGGCATGTAAAAATGATCAAATTAATGCATTCATAGCTGTTAAAACAAGCTTACAACATACCTTGTATACTGCTCCCCAAATTCTCACGCCTCTAAAAATCTAGTTAAAATGGTTACTCCCCAAATGCTCAACACTAAAAAAAAAAACTAGAACAATGAAAATGAATATATGTGTATGATGCAGCATCATGGTTGGACCGCTATTATATATATACCTCATTTTTTGTAAGCATGTGAGGGAACACATGCCTACATAGTTGTAGTTTGACATCTTTTTCAGAAATAGGAAGAATCGGATTCCCCTAGTGTACTTTTCGTACTTTTGATCATAAAAGTGAGGAATCTGATTCCTCAAACATGTAAAAAAGTGGGTCCCCTCAAGGGTATTTTGGTCTATTCTATAAAAAGTGGTTAGAATAAATTGTATATAACATATGTGACCACTTAAAATTATTTTTAAGTAATAGAGACTACTTTTTATCATTTTCACTTATTTTTAACGTTATAATAGAAAATTTGAAGAATTATAAAATAAATTATAAAATTTAATTTATAAAATTGATAAGATAAACTCAAAATAATAATTAAAATATTACCTGGTTCCCAACATTCATCAATGTATATTTGATTTTTAATAAATGAACTATGCTATATAAAAAGTTAATTTTTACCAACACAATATTCAATTGTTAAAAACTTTAATTTCATTATTAAATTAATTTATTAATAGATTAACAATAAAATTTGATGATAATTTTTCGTGAATAAAGTGATGATTAGTTAATAATTTTGTTAGCATTTTATATAATAATTTTGTTGGTTAATTACAACGGATAATCCGTTTGTTACTAAAAAATATACTAATTTTATTAACAATTCAGTAATAAAAAAGAGTATTTTGTAGTGTTACTTTTTATATTCAATTGATATTTTAAAAAACTAAGAGATTCATTAAAAATTCATTAATAAACTATACTCCATTCGTCTCACATTAAGGTTTACGTTTTCCTTTTATATATAAATAAAGATTTAATATATTGTTTATATTATAAATTTTAAAAAAATGTGATATAATACTCCTTCCGTCCCAATTTTAATTATATATATTCTTTTTTAATTCGTTATAATTTCAATTTTACATGTTTATAAAAGAAAAATGGTTAATTGCAAAAAAAATACAAATTTGACTCTTATTGCAAATTAATCCTTACTTTTAAAAAACTGCAAAAAAAAACCATCTTTTTAAGTATTAAAGTTCGAGGTAATTGCACAAGCACTGTTAAGTTTGAGAATAGTAAGCCTATTCTCAAATTTCACCTACTAATCTAATAACACATCCAAAATCTATTCAATCAGGAAGGAAAAAAAATGGTTAAATCAATTGGGAAGATCTATCCAAAATCTATTCAATCCATCTAAAAAATCACTCATTAATCACTTGTGGAGACAGAGAAATTAGGAGAGGAGAAATGGAGTGCAGCCAAGGTTGACGAGTTCGTCGTACATCCGGTTTGTCACAGATTCGTTCTCTGTTCACCACCTCATGGGACACACACCGACCACATCGCTTCCTCCACAGTCCGGCGCTGGAAGAGTAATAGATATAGCCTGTACGATCATGGATAGCATCAGATCTGGCCCATACGAGATCTTCAGGCCGGCTGCTTCATCTTTTCGAGGCAGATGGTGATGGGGCTTCCGGCAGTTGGAGTTCGTGACTTAGGCGGCGGTCAACGGACAGCAGCGAATCTGGAAGTGGGTGGGCGGCGGTCGATGGTGGTGTTGTGGTCGACGACGGCTGGAGTGCAACGGGGCTCGCTCAAAGGCGTTCGTGAGGCAGCAGCGGTTCACCCTCAGTGGCTGTTGTTCGCGATTGGTCGAACAACGACGGCGGCGTACAACACTGAACCACGGTGGCAAGGTGTCACTAGATCCCAGCAGCAGCTAGGGCTCTACATTCGTGATTCCGGTGAGAACGGGTAGTCGGATCGTCGGTGGTCGACACTGTGAGAGCCACCTGCTCGATCGGAGAGTTCTCTCCCTCATCGACTCATTTGTGTTAAGATTAAGAGATAGAAGTGTTGTAATGGAAAGGAAGAAGAAAATTTGCAGAGGAAATGAAAAAATAAAAATAAAAATTAATAAGTGAATTCTATTTAAAAAAAGAAAAATATATATTTTTTCTTTATTTTTTACTCCTTAACAATTTCCATCCAACATTTGACAATTGGGACTAAAATTGTAACATTTGAGACAAAAAAATATTAGAGACTAAAAATAAAAATAAATTTTTTGTATGGAACCAAAAATGCATTTTTTTTCTTTAATTTATGCGTAAAAGATAAACAATTACCTTTGGATACGTGGGAGTATACCATAACACAAAAGTTTATGTAATTTGATTTAAATGTCAACCATACCATCACATTATATAAGCATCGTACAGTTCGTACTTAGCAAACTTATTAAAGTTTTTAGTCGGGTCAAAAACTAATTACACAGATAGTGAATCTGTGTAGCTATTGTTCAAGACTTGCTCCATAATGATACATTTTACTCTCTCTCCATTAATATATAAATAAATTTACAATTTTTTTTATATATTTGTCCAAAATCATCTTCATACTTCCGTAAAAAAATATACTCAACTCAATAATCATAAAATATATTTTAATTTTAAAATTAATACCTAATTCATATAATATTTTTTTAAAATTAATTTATTACTTGATTACTATGTTTGACGGATAGGTATAATTTTTTCTTTTTCTCAGCACACTTTAAGGTATACATGATTTTCTTTTTAATAAGTGAGTCCATACAAAAAAAAAAACTAATTCATCTAAAATTTGTATAACATTACATAATTTATCATTATTTCAATTTGATGTTAAAGAACAAAAATGTAGAAGTAAATTAAAATTTTCTCACCACCTATTAAAATATCATATTCCTTAATACGTGAAAAAAAAAAAAAAAAACGCATATGTGAGGTGGTCGCAGGAAGGTCAATGAATTCATTTCTGAGAAAAACAAGAAACTGGATACGGTGGAGTACTTTACTGCCACCACTCCACATTTATGTAAGAATACCCATTTCCACTTTGTCAGATTTTGTTTCTCTTTTCTTTTTTATTCTATTTTCCTCCCATTCAACGTGATACTCTGCCACACGCACGCTGTCTAATTAGCTGTCATCTTGACCCTTGACTCTCACCAATTTAAATTTTCTTTATTTCTTTTATATTAGAGACAGTTTATATAAATAACATACTCCCATATTTCGTATTAAAGTTTACAATTTTCATTTTATGTTGTACAAAGATAAAGTTTACGTTTATATTTTTATCAAGGTAGGCTCATACAAAATAATTAATTATTTTAGGTAGGAGTCACTCACAATACTAATACAACTACCACTTAGGGATGTCAATTTGGGCCCGGCCCGCGGGTACCCACCCCGCGTGGTTTGGGCCTCCCCGACCCGCCCCCGTAACATAAACGGGTCGGGTTCGTGTCTCAACCCGCGGGTACCCGGCTCGGCCCAACCCGCATATATATATATATAATATGTTATTTATATTTATATTTTATTTATTATTTAAAGTTATTTTTAACAATATTTCTCATTTTCACTCTCACTATTATTATTATTATTATTATTATCTAAAATTGTAGTTGTTTGTAAAATTTGGTGATTAGGAATAACAAATGATAAGTTGCAACAACAATTAACTCTTGTAAATTAACTGTCTAATTAGTAATTATATTTAAGATGGTAAGTTAAGAGCATTCAAGTATAAAAAAATGAAGTTTCAAAAGAAGAAAAAACGGGTTTGGGTCTTTGACTATTTCACATCTTTCTTCCCATTGTCACAATCGAGAATACAAGAAAGAAATTTAAATAAAATCAAATACAAAAATTAAAGTGAAATTGATTGATGCACTTAAAATTAAAACCAGAGACCTCCTTAAATAGTATAAGAAATCCTCCTTTTTTGATCTTCTATCCGATGTGGGACAGAAATCCCTTCTTTTAATTTGACAAAACACCAACAATTTCCACCTTGTCAAAATAAAAGAAGATTCATTATCTTCACCGACAATTCATTCTCAACCTTGAGAATCCTACTCCATTATATGAGTAGACCACTTAAAATCAATCATTCTAAGAATTTTCCTATGGCACATATATAAAATACCTTGTGATATTTATGGTGCTACTTCCAGCTCTTGGCTCCCCCTGGAAGTTCATCAGCCATCGATATACATCCACCACACACCCTACATCATCTGCCAAGTCAATCTCCGTGTGCAAACTTGTGGACCAGCTAATATTATTACATCATTTTTCATGACAGCTGAACATGTCATAAGGATCCCAAATAATATTAACTTAATATTTAGAACTGTTGCCGCACCAGCTCCTCCTTGACCAGCAACGTCACCATTGCTCCACTATAAGCAATTACCGTGTCATTGCTCCACCTTGAGCAACCACCGCACCAATGCTCCACCTTGAGCAAAAATCGTCACTGTACAGACATGAAGTCGCTGCCTTTTACCGCCAAGCTACACCAGGTTTATCCGAACCCTTTTTTCAACTGAAAGTGTCGACACTTGAAGCCGATTCCAATCCTCTGGAATTAACGATGCTTTCTCACTTGTCAGCCCACTAGTCTTTACCGATCTAGCACCCCCGATACTAAGTACCACATCGTCATCTTTCCCTTTGAATCGCCGTTCCCCACGCCACCAGTCATTACCAAAAAAACTTGTTCATTTCAAACCTCCTTGTGCCGACATCCATGGAAAATCCCATGTTGTTGTTAAGCCAACTCCACCACTGGGAGTCCCAGCACGTTGCTGCAGGTCCAAGAACTCCGCCAAAACTGCTATCCCGTAAATCCTACCATTGCCACGTCACTGTTGTCACAGTCCGGCTTATTTCACCGTAAGAAAGGAGATGCCACCGTATTCGACTGATCATCTGACCCCCTTGTGCCACTAGCTTTTCCCACTTCTTTCATGTCACCATTAGCTTAATGAATAACCCTCTTATAAAGTCTTTTCTGATGTAGAGGGTTAAACTATGCTGTAAACAAAAAGCATACTAAGAACTTTATAAGCACCCGAACCTGTGATACCACTTGTTGGGATAAACAGATCCATATTAATTTCTAAGGGACAAATAAATAAGATCATAAAAAGCATAACACAAGAATTTACATGAAAAACTCCAAAATTGGAGAAAAACCAAGGACCGAGAAAATACCACTATGTGAATTTTTTTTACAATCACAAAATTTCTCTCTCTCTCTCTCGACCCCAATCCCCACACTCTTACAAATCTTTACTAATTCACATTTCTCCCCATTCTCACAACCGAGAATACAAGAAAGGAATTTAAATAGAATCAAATACAAAGATTAAATAGTACTTGATTGGTGTACTTAACATCAAAACCAGGGACCTCTTTAAATAACATAAGAAATCCTCCTTTTTTATCTTCCATCCGATGTGGGACAGAAACCCTTTCTTTTAATTTGACAAAATACCAACACGAATGATCGCATGGTGCTTCAGTTAATCATGGGACTCAATGTAAGAGATAATGGAATTGCAACTATTCTTTAACAATCTGATCATTTACCTTCGTTTTATGAAGCCAGGTTAAAACTCATCCTTAAGGAAACAAGGAAGTCAAAAATTGCAGCGGCTATTTCTCCTTACCTGCCGCCGTGTTCAAAACTAAGAAACCGTAGAATTCATTGAAGTTAGCCGTCCAGACCCATACTCAAACAGACAGGGACTGTGAAAACTCTAACAGCCGTGGATGGCGAAACCGTACTCCAGAATTGGCGGTCACCTACCAGGTTGCTTTCTCTTATGCTCCAATAGAGATTGATACAATGATGCAAACAATGTTATTGAATGTACTAGATGACTAGTAGTACATGTACACTAGGGTTCTTCTCACATAACGGTGGTGCCAGGTATTATTTCTCCTTATTTTAGTTTGAAAGATAAGAATTTTAATATTGTTGTCGGTAATGATCAACATATTCCAGTTAAGGATATGGTCACGACACCCTACCTCATTCTTTTTAAAATGTTACATACTCCACAAATTGTTAAAGTCTCATGTATTCGTACATTACCAAAGATAATAGAGTATCTATGGAGTTTGATTCTTGTAGCTTTTCTGTGATGGACAATCAAACAAGAACAATTCTAATGTAATGTGATAGTACTGAAAACATATATCCAGTTACTTCTGCCTCTTCTACTGAACTCTATGCTGACATCTAGGATACATGACATGACCATTGATATGTTGTCGCTTGCCTACCAAAATATAATTTAATTCCGACTCACACTTATACTTAGTATAATGGCAAGTACGGGTCGAACCCAAGAGAGTATTATAAACTTTTATTAAATTTAAGTGTTGCAAACATTAAAATAAATGGGGGGGTTTTTAGTTTGGAGAAGAATTGTAAATAACAGTGATAATAACAAATTAACTTAATTTAAATAACAAATTATGAAAATTAATTATGAAATTAACCAAGTGATAAAAGCCTAGTTTAGGATATCGATCCCTTCCCATTTATTAAATTAATTAATTACAGGAATTAAACATCTAGCCTAATGTACAAACTCAAATCCCTAGATTGATGGTACGACCAATCAACCCGAATGTTCTTAGCGAAAATATAAAATACAATTAAAAATAAAGAACCGATTGTATCTTGATGGCAATCCTGAACTTCACGCCTCAACTGCTTGGGTTCTGCCCTTCATGTTAATCTCCTTCTCCCCAAAATTGTGTTCTGCTTCCCAATTTACGCTTATCTGCCCTACCAAAAATAAAGTAATATCTCCTCCTTCTTTTGCTTGATCTCTTTCCTAATTTATGCTTCCAAATATATCTCAAGATCTCATCTTTTTATATAATTTCTTCCACAGGATATGGGGCTGATTTTGGAGTGATTTCAATTGCTGGGAACGTGAATTAGCATATGTGAAAATACTCCAGCTGCACTTTCCTTATTTATTCTGAATTTTGTCACAACACAGCATGTTTCACATCAAATTATAACATTAAAGCTCTAATTAACCAAAGACAAGATAAGTCAATTTAGCACCTAAATTAGCACACAAGTCAATCAATTAAACATGAATTTCAACCAAATAATTATGCTAAAATATGAGTTATCAAATCTCCCCACACCTAAACTTTGCTTGTCCCCAAGCAAATCAAAACCATACAGAATAGAAAACCAAGGAACTTCATCTATCAAGGCAAACGAAAGTTACACTTTTCAAGAGACAAGCAACCAATGAGCATTCGAAACTAAATGAAACATGACTATTCACTCAAAGTTTGCAACCTTCATGGCATCAAATCTTTTCAAAATTCCATGGCCTCACGAAGATTCACTCTAAAACACTCAAATGTATGATTTAGGTAGTAAGATCACTCAAAAATTGAATCAAAAACAGTCATTACCATAGGCTTACTCCCAAATCAATTCTCCACCAAATTTAGATGAATCATGCACAATAATCAAAGGGTCTTTGAACGGGTTGTAATAGGGCTTTAGGTCAGGGTAAGGTAAAAAGAGAGATAAGAATAACTAAAGACACCACTTTACAACATGTGATCTTCTATCAATCATAACGTTCACTATCCTCACATTTTCCTTTCCACAACAGAATTTTTCTTGCACTTTTAACCTCCATACACCTGCTCCTTTTCAAGATTTGGAACAGCAGGTGTAACATTTAAAAATATCACTGTTTTCTAAATAATTTCAGCAACTCGAAAACAAACAATTTTCTTTGTCCCTTTCTTTCCTTTTTTTCTTTTTTTTTTCTCAAGAATTTTTCTCTTTTCATTCTTTTTTTCAAACTCCCTTCATTCCCTTCCCTTTTTTTCCTTTTTCTTCGTCTCCAATTTTTTATCAAATTCTCCTTCATCATCAATCCAACCACTAAGTATTTCAACAAGATTCACACATTGCAAAGTAATGAAGGGTTCAAACGGAAGAGTTTAAGAAAGAAATGAGAATTCAGGGTTAATTTATGTGCTCATAATTCAACGTTTAAGCCAAGAGGGTTAAACCTAAGTGCCCTTATCATTTTATCACACACAACCAATCACATGATCTTGAAATGCATTCAAAAAAGCAAGTTCTAGAATGAGCAATTCAAATTCAATGCACTCAAGAAAGAAATTCAATGGAACTCATAGATGATAGCTCGTTAAGGCTCAAAAGCTCAAAAAAATTGGGTATAATTGCCATGAAATTCGAAAAAATTTGAGCCACTACAATCACAAAAATCTTGGAAAGAATATCAAGTTCCAATAGCTCCTCAAAATCACTGCTACCCCCTCAACATGCGTCACCCTCATCACCTCAAAAGACTTTATTCCTCACTTTTCCAAACTCCACAACGACATAAAATTCAGAGGACAAAATAAAATTTCAGAATTAGAAATCACATAAATATGCACCAAATCAGGATCTCTAACTCCACATTTCAGCAAGTATTCACCAAACCCAGAACTTAATATCCACAATAAAAACTTACTTGCACCAAAGTCATTCAAAAAGAGCCACAAGTATGAAAATCATAGATCATTTTGACACAACTTTTCTATCCCAATTAGCATATAAAATCCCTCCCCACACCTAAACATTTGCTTGTCCCCAAGCAAAAGCAAGTATAAAAGAGCAATTGAATATGAAAATGGGTAGAATACACCTGATTTTGCGGCGTTGTTGTCCCGGTGCCTCATCCTCGGCAGCCTCCAACACTGAAGTATTCTTGCTGGGCTCATTACAGGCGGCGGCATCGGGGTCGCTGGAAGAATCCCCTTCGGCAGTTGCGGGCTTGGAGTGTAGGGCTGGGGTGTGCTCTTCAACTCCGTCAGTCGCATCCGGGACGTGCTCGGCTGGGTCCTTATCGGAAACAAATTCGGCAGCGGCTGCTGTTCGCGCTTTATGGCAGCGTGACGAGTCTTCAGTAGTCGTGGCGGCTCATCAGATTGGGGCTGAAGATGGACAAGCGACGGCGGTAGGGCTGGCGTCGGAAATAGAATCTGCAGCGGCGGCGTTGAGCTCGCGGTAGACGACAATCATCCGAGATGTTGATGCGTCGTCATCTTCCCTCTTCTGATGTTGTCAAAGTGGTGCGGCTGGAATTGACGGTTGTGAAAATTGTGGGTAGGGCTTTCTCAATTTGGGCAAGAAGTTGGGGCCACCACAGAATTTCATTATATGTATAACATGGGCCCTGTATATTTTATTAATTCCATCTTGGGCTTCAAGATTTGGGCTACTGACCTTAAAAAAATTGAAATAGTTAGTTGGGCACAAATTAAATTTTAATTAATGCAGGAAAATTATTTCATGACCCAATTTCAATTTTTGATTTCCGGAAATAAAATTTCGTATTGACCAAGCAATATATCTGCAACCTCAAGAAATTGAAATTGAGCAATCAGACACCCTATTGAAAATAAAATAAAATAAAATAATTAAAATAAACAAAAATAAAGCGAGAAAATTGGATTGCCTCCCAATCAGCGTCTTTTTTAT
Source organism: Pogostemon cablin (assembly GCA_023678885.1). Classification (NCBI taxonomy): domain Eukaryota; kingdom Viridiplantae; phylum Streptophyta; class Magnoliopsida; order Lamiales; family Lamiaceae; genus Pogostemon; species Pogostemon cablin. Next base: position 9,606,601 of record CM042992.1, on the reverse strand, counting down.
TGTCGTTGGCTCGACTTAGGCAAGGTGCATCTTTCAAGTATGAAGAACTTCTTTCAACTTCATCTGATCAACCTCAACAGTGCGAAACCTCTTATGATATTCCTTGAGTTCATGGTTCGGCCCCAAGAACGAGGACTTCCTGAGTTCGGGGAACACTTTTAACTCTAACTTTGGCACTTCACCAAGTTTTTCTTTTCTCAATTTTTTCTCATGCTCTAAGTTATTCCTGCGAGTTAGTTCAAAACAATCCTGCACCAAAGGCTCAACAACTCTCAAAGCAAAAACTGAATTAACGTCTTTAGGAGACTTCACAGGCAATTTAACAGAGGCTACATCTAAGGTGCTCCTTCTCTGAAAAGAACTATGCAAAGCATTGACATAGTGATTAAGCTCCTCATTATCCAATCTTTTAGCATCCTCCTTCATGAGTCCATGTTTAATGACTGAATCTGATGCATCTATACTAGTGAGTTCGAAGTGTTCCTGGACAATAGGCTCAATAGTACTCACAACAAAAAGCAAGTTAGCATCATCAGGGAATTTCATAGCTTCATATATGTTGAATTTAATGATCTGCCCATCAAATTCCATCGTGAGGGTACCTTCACTCACATCTATCTTAGTGCGTGAAGTGTTGAGGAATGTCTCCCTACCAAAATTGGTGTGGAATTCGATGGGTGTTCATTCATTTCTAACACATAAAAATCAGCAGGGAATACGAGTTTGTCTACCTGAACAAGAACATCCTCAATGACTCCATCTGGGTAAGCATGGCTTCGATCAGCAAGCTGGATGACAACTCCAGTCTTTTTCAACTCTCCCACACCCAGCTTCTCAAATACCGATCGAGGCATCACATTAATGGAAGCTCCAAGGTCTAACATGGCTCCTTCCATCTTAAAACTCCCGATCTTACGAGGAACCACAAACATGCCAGGATCCTTGCACTTCTGAGGTAATATTTGCTGGAAGACAGCTGAAACGTTTTCTCTTATCACCATTTTTTCATCTTCTTTCAACTTCTTCTTATAGGTGCACAACTCCTTCAAGAACTTGGCGTATCTCAGAATTTGCTTAATTGCCTCAAGGAGAGGTAAATTTATCTACACTTTTCGAAACACCTCAAGTAATTGTTTATCCTTTTCAGTGGTATCCTGCTTCCTAAACCTGCTTGGAAAAGGAAAATGGTTAATATTAAAAGGAATAAGGTCAGAAATTTTAACCTGATTTTTTCGGACCTTCTGACGCTGAAGGGTTCAGTGTCAGTGTTACGTTTCTGAACATCAAATTTTTCCGCCTAAACTGATCGTTCTGATCCTCCACTGTTCCAGCAGGTTCTACATCATCTTTTTCCACGTTTTGGTCAAGCTTTTTGGACAGTACAACCTCCTCCAACTGTTTTTCACTTCGCAGTTTAATGACACTCACATTCTTAAGATTAACCTCCGTCTGTGAAGGCAATTTTCCACTATTTTTGAGCCTGCATCTTGCCCACAGTTGTAGCCAATTGGGTTACTTGATTTTTCAGGTTCCGAATTGACGATTGTGTTGTCAATTTCAAGTCCTGGATGGATGAATGTGTCATCTCTTGGAATTTGAGATTGTTGGCAGCCATTTCTTTCATCATTTCCTCAAATGAAACTCCGGAGCTTGCCCCACCTTGTTGGCGATTTCCACAATCCTGATGGTGATCTTGTTGCCTATTCACCACTCTCTGCTCTTGAAACTGACGTTGCCCCCTATTTCCTCCTTGTCCATTACCATACCTCAGATTGAGATGATCTCTTCAATCCTGATTGTAGGTTTGAGAGAAGGGATCATAAGGTCGCCTTATGACGTTTACTTGTTATTCACTGGGTGTAACCCTGCAATCAAGAGTAGAATGATCATTAGTTAAACAATATTGACAAGAGGGATGGTTTACCCCTTTTCCTTTAGCAAGATTCTCCACAGCTATTGGCAACTTGTTCAAAGTTTCCTCCAACTTAGAGTCGTGGACTTCCTTCACTTCTCTAACTGATGGATCACATGTGCCAAACTGTTGGGTGTTGACAGCCATGCTAGCAATCAAGTCTCTAGCAGCAGTAGGTGTTTTCATCATAAAGGCTCCTCCGCTAGCCGCATCAAGCATGTTTCGATCCATGATCGACAACCCTTTATAGAAGTACTGCAATAGCAGCTAGTCGCTTATTTGATGTTGGGGGCATACTGATGTGAGGCGTTTAAACCTTTCCCAATACTCATGTAAACTCTCCCCTTGCATCTGGCGAGTTCCAGATATCTCCATACGCAAAACAGCAACTCTAGTGGCCGGAAAGTAAGTTTGGAGAAAAAGTTTCTCCATCTCGGCCCACGTATTAATCGATCCAGAAGGTAGATAATACAACCAATCCTTCGCCATGTCCTTCACTATAAAGGGGAATGCCCTAAGCTTGACCATTTCTTCCATCACTCCGGTTGGTTTCATGCTCATGCATACAACCGAGAACTCCTTCAAGAACTTGTGAGGATTTTCACTTGAAAGACCATGGAAAACAGGAAGTAAGTGAATCAATCCTAATTTCAATTAAAAAATAGTATTATCAGTAATTGTAGGAAAGTTAATGCATAGTGGCTGATGGACTACATCTGGATTTGCCAATTCATTCAAAATTTTTTCATTATTTGCAGCCATGTTTTCCACTTCCGACTCAAGTCCTACAATATCTTCCTTCTCTAAATCAGAAAAATCAGAATTATCCTCTCCAAGTTGAAGTGGATCAGCTGCAAGTTCGGATTCGGTAAGGTTTCCAGCGGTTTCGCCAATGGACGAACTTGTTTCCTTCTTCTTCTGGGACTCTTTTTTCAACCTCCGGGCAGTTATCTCAATTTCTGGTACGTATTCAAGCTATTTTTTACCTGAAGATCGAGTAATTATTCACAAAAAAAATTTCAAAAACAGGGGCCTTCTGACACTGAAGGATTCAGTGTCAGTGTAACTGGAAAATTCAAAAATTCCAGAAAAATTCGAAAAAATTGCAGAACCTGTAAAAATGCAGAAAAATATCAGAAACACAAAAATTTAACAAAATTCAATTTTACTCCCCGAGCAAATGGTGCCAAAATTGGTATGTTGTCGCCTACCTACCAAAATATAATTTAATTCCGACTCACACTTATACTTAGTATAGTGGCAAGTACGGGTCGAACCCAAGTCCTACAATATCTTCCTCCTCTAAGTCAGAATTATCCTCTCCAAGTTGAAGTGGATCAGCTGTAATTTCGAATTCGGTAAGGTTTCATGCGGTTTCGCCAATGGACGAACTTGTTTCCTTCTTCTTCCGGGACTCCTTTCTCAACCTCCAGGAAGTTCTCTCAATTTCTGGTATGTATTCAAAATGTTTTTTACCTGAAAAATCGAGTAATCATTCACAGAAAAAATTTCGAAAACAGGGGCCTTCTGACACTGAAGGGTTCAGTGTCAGTATAACTGGAAAATTCGAAAATTCCAAAAAAAATCAAAAAAATTCCAGAACCTGTAAAAATATAGAAAAATATCAGAAACACAAAAAATTTAACAAAATTCAATTTTACTCCCCGAGCAAACGGCGTCAAATTTGGTATGTTGTCGGTTGCCTACCAAAATATAATTTAATTCTGACTCACACTTATACTTAGTATAGTGACAAGTACGGATCGAACCCAAGAGAGCATTATAAACTTTTATTAAATTTAAGTGTTGCAAACATTAAAATAAATGGGGGGTTTTTAGTTTGGAGAAGAATTGTAAATAACAGTGACAATAACAAATTAACTCAATTTAAATAACAAATTATGAAAATTAATTATGAAATTAACCAAGTGATAAAAGCCTAGTTCAGGATGTCGATCCCCTCCCGTTTACTAAATTAATTAATTACAGGAATTAAACATCTAGCCTAATGTGCAAACTCAAATCCCTAGATTGACGGTACGTCCAATCAACCCGAATGTTCTTAGCAAAAATATAAAATACAATTAAAAATAAAGAACCGATTGTGTCTTGATGGCAATCCTGAACTTCAAGCCTCAACTGCTTGGGTTCTGCTCTTCACGTTAATCTCCTTCTCCCCAAAATCGTGTTCTACTTCCCAATTTATGCTAATCTGCCCTACCAAAAATAAAGTAATATCTCCTCCTTCTTTTGCTTGATCTCTTTCCTAATTTATGCTTCCAAATATATCTCAAGATCTCCTCTTTTTATATAATTTCTTCCACAGGATATGGGGCTGATTTTGGAGTGATTTCAATTCCTAGGAACGTGAATTAGCATATGTGAAAATACTCCAGCTGCACTTTCCTTATTTATTCTGAATCTTGTCACAACACAGCCTGTTTCACATCAAATTATAACATTAAAGCTCTAATTAACCAAAGACAAGATAATTCAATTTAGCACCCAAATTAGCACACAAGTTAATCAATTAAACATGAATTTTAACCAAATAATTATGCTAAAATATGACTTATCAACCGTCTTGGTCACCCGGGACTTTATCATTCCATAACATGGAATAATTACAACAGTTTCAAATTTGTCTAAACTCATTGTTCCTCGTATATTTTGGGGAAACATGTGTCTTTACCATTTTCTTCATCTTATACTCCTACCTGTTTGCCTATTGATATCGTTCATACTGATATTTGGACATCTCATATTCTTAGTACAACTGGTCATAAATATTATGTTTTGTTTGTTGACGATTTGAGTTATTTCTTGTGGATGTTTTCCCTTGGTGCAAAATCTCAAGTTTATAGTGTCTTTGTCAATCTTTATACTGTGATCAAAACTCAGTTTAATATTCCTATTAAATGTCTTCATTGTGACAATGACATGGAATACAACAATAGCCTGTTCCATACCTTTTGACACAAAATGGCATGTAATTCAGATTCTTCTGCCCTTACACCTCTTCTCAAAATGGCAATGCAGAACGAACTATTCACACAATTAATAATCTAGTTTGCACTCTTATTTTGGCATCATGCACTTTACATGGCCACAAACCTACTAAATATCATTCCTAAAAAAAAATCTAAGTAACCAATCCCTACCCAAGTCCTATATAAGATGCATACCCTCTTATGCTAACTTATGCATATTTGTAGGCGTGTGCTACCCTCTTTTTCTCTCTTCCTCAATAAATAAACTACAACAAATATTTCGTCCGTGTGTTTTTTTTCTATCTCTCAAATCATCATGGGTACAAATGCTATGACTTATCTACCAAATAATTATTATCTCGAGACATGTTACCTTCCAAGAGAAAATATTTTCCTTTGCTCAACTAAAAAATTATTCAACGCCTTCCTCGAAAAATATTCCAACGTCATCCCTGAACCCTATACTCGCTCGCAATCCAAGAGACACCGATCCAAGAGCCCTATTCGGCCACTACTCCTCCTCCTCGTGCCTCATCTCCCGACTGTCCAACTCGAACCATGACAACTCGTGCAATGCGAGGAATCCACAAGGCAAAATAAATTTTCACTTTCACTGCCTTATATCTCACCCCTTCCCCACTTCCGCCTAATCCTAAAGTCGCCTTAGCTGATCCTAACTGGAAGTTGGCCATGCAACATTAATTCGATGCTCTCATTTCTAATACTATGTGGGAATAGTGCCCCACCCCCTAATGTGAATATTAAACGTTGCATGAGGGTGTTTTGTTATAAAACTAAGGCTAATGGTTCATTTGAGCATCATACGGCCATTCTTGTCTGTGATGGCAGGTCACAACAGGTTGGGGTTTATTGTGATGAAACATTTAGCCCAGTTGTCAAGATAGTTACAATTCGGGCAGTACTTACTTTGGTGATATCTGTTTTATTCCATTTATTAATTGGATGTTAAGTACGCCTTTCTTCATTACCACCTCAATGAAATTGTATTTATGCATTAGTCGTCTATATTCAGAGATCTCTCTCGCCCTGGTCATGTCTTTTTGCAATATAAGTCCTTATATGGCCTTAAACGGGCACCTCGCGCATAGAACAAATGGTTTGGTTCATTTGTCTTATCACAAGGCTTTACTCAGAGCAAGACTGATCACTTTTTCTTTATCTACTCGAATAGTTCTAATATAGTATATCTCTTGCTTAAGTTGATGATATACTCCTTAGAGCTTCTTTAGAGTCTCTCAAGATGCGTTTCATTGGTCAACTATCTTCAAAATTTTCTATCAAGGACCTCGGTCCTATACATTACTTTCTAGGTATTGTTGTTACTCCCACATCTGTAGGTTTCTTTCTAAATCTACATAAATATGCTCGGTCGATTCTAGAACATGATGGGATGTTCTCATGCATGCCCTCTGCCATTCCACTAGACACGAGACCAAGATTAGTTCCACCTGAGCAACTTCGTTTGAAGACCCGATGTTTACCGCAGTCTTGTTGGAGCTTTACAGACATATGGGTGCTTCAAATTATATATTATGATATGTCAAAAGGTACTAGATAGTTCAGCCTTTAACTTTTATGGGGCCCCATCTCTTCGCTTATCTATTATTCTGGTGCTAATTGGGGAGGTTGTCCTAATACCTGCTGGTCAACATCTGGTTATTATATGATCTTGGCCCCAATTTTGTCTCTTGATTTTCCAAACGACAATCAACTTTGTCTCGGTCCAGTTCTGAGGCCGAATATCGAGGCGTTGCAAATACAGTTTTTGAATCTTGATGGTTCTAGAATCTGCTTCAAGAATTTAGGTACCTCTACGTAAGAAAATCATAGTCTATTGTGACAATATAAGTGCAATTTACTTATCTGGCAACCTAGTTCATCATCAACGTACAAAGGACATTGAGATGTACGTTCTATTTCTAATAGAAAAATTTGCGCGAGGCGATGTGTGAGCACTCCATGTTCCCACACGCTATCAAGTTGATGATATTTTCACAAAGGGCCTACCTCAAGTCTTGTTTGATGATTTTAGGTCCAGTCTCAATGTCTTACCACTGCCCGCATCGACTGTAAGGGTATAATAATGTGTATAGATAGACTTATATTCTATGTATATTTTTAAAGACATGGTCAAGAGATATCTTACTTTCAATCTTATAATATAAATAACTTTGTGATCAATATAACACACAAGGTTTAATCTCCAATAATTGCAATGACATTTGATGAGTTTGTTTGGATATACTACAAGCATGATCAAATTTATCTAAAGGTATGTGCGCTCTTCCTTGTACAATTATTTTTTTTTTACATTTTCTATTTTATTTTGCTCATCTGTCATTAACATTTATAATAATTGTAATGTCACAAGGTATCAACACCCTAGTATTATAAAAATGTTACTTTTTACAATTTATTTATTAAATTCAATAACTTTATAAACTTTATTTTTAGTAGATTACCCAAAATACACTTTCTTTAAATTGAAATGATTTTTTTTTCTTTTTTAAGTTGGGTAAATTATAAAATAACTAGAAAACAGAAATTGCTAAGATAATTGCAGCATGCCGTTTCTCACTTCCCAGGGCTGAATTAATTTGCTTTCCATGGCAGAATTAATTTGCTTTTGAAAATCCATTATCTTTTCATATTCTACTAAATTAATTTTACGTGTATGCATTCATCCATTCGTTGTACTCCATAAAAAGTTTACTGAAAAGTTAAAGAAGATAAAACTCCATCTCTTTGTATTTTTCTTTTAACTTAAGTATGCATTATATTTTTTTAATTTGGCATCGACAAAATGTCCCCTGCATTTGAATATATAGTGCGTTAGCTGATATTGCCTCGTTCAATTTATATACACTTACTAATAAAACATAATATTAATAAATAAAAACTCATATAATTTGTTTATCATTTTTTCACAAATTTCTTGTTTACTTTTTTAATAAACAACCGTATACAAAAGAAATACATTAAAAAACTCGGAATACTAAATAAAATTCATACGCAACTATGTAAATTAACTCCGTGCATCCAACATATATTTTTTTGATATTCATATCTAACCCACATATTATATATTTTACACTTAATCTATGAATAGAAAGAGTTAATTATCTCAGAAATCAATAAAATTGGTAAAAAGATGTTTTTTTATTTCAAAAAAGAGGAAGCATTTTGGGTATATTGTACTGGGACACGGAGGGAGGGACATACTTAAGCTTCTTATATGAAGAAAAGCTGGCTAAATCTTCATCATAAATTGTAGGAGAATTCAGCTGCTATGTATAATATTTTAAATAAGAAATTAGAATAAAAAATCACTTGTTCATCATTGTTAAAAGAAGAATAAAGATTGAGAATACATTATAGGGTTTAATTAGTTTTGAGGATGGTGAAGATTAGAAGCTGAAAAAAGAAAAAGAAAAACAGAACTATTTAAAATCAGAGAGAAAAAGAGCAGTGATAGTTAGTGTGAGAGTTTACTAATACAATCAGAAGATAATTAAGACATGATTAAGATTAACTAACCCAAATCTCTAGAAAAACAACACATTATCACCCCCCAAAAATTGCAAATGTCTCTCAGTCAACATTGTATTCCTGCACAACAAAACAACATTAAATTAATTAATCTCCAATATTCATAAGCTTAAGCCTTAATATGTTTTCTAAAAAAAAAAACATTATACCTGCGATGAGTTGGTGGTGCATTGTGCACTATTATCATGTTGATGAAACGGCGTAGTTTTGTCCGCAGATTTCTTAGAGCCGATGTGGGATTTCCGGAGGCCGAGGAAGCCCCTCCACCGAGCGGGGTTCTTCGGCGGCCGGAGAGAGTCGTCACGCTCAACGTCGTCGTTTCGAAGCTCATCACGGAGGGTGGTGGTCTTAGAGGTGGTGGCGGCGCCGTCCTTGAGGGGGAGGAGGCGGCCCTTGAAGAATAGCTGGTCGGCGGAGATCATGGAGTAGTTGGCGACGGAGAACTCGAAGTCGGAGGAGACGGGGGCGTCGCGGTAGGCGGCGGCGGGGCGGCGGTGGCGGGAGTATTCGGCGACGGAGAGGTCGTTGGAGAAGGAGATGCGGGGGTGGTCTGAATTTTGGTTGTACATGGTTTTGGGTTGGGGTTGGGTTGTTAGGCCATCAGTGCAACCACCAACATATCATATGCTGGGAATTTCTGGTCATATTCTCTCTCTCTTACTCTTTCTCTCTCCTCTTACTCCTAATAAATTTTGCAGGGGACCCTCCAACACTGTTACACTGCGCCACTAGATGTTTGTATTTATATCAGATGACATGAGGGGACCTTTTCCTCATCTACATTTCTCTACTTTCTAGATTATTTCTTCTACTTAATTCCCTAATCGTCATTGTAGTTACCTTAGTATATAATCAATTACCAATCATTCATTTTTTTAAGAGACAATATTATAATGGTTAAGATTTCAACTTTAGTCTTTTTTTTTTGTTTGCAATTCTCAATTTTGATTTTTATTTATCTATTTTTTTGTCATTTTTATCCAATTTTAATCATTTTATACCAAATTTAGTCCTTTCTCAAAATTAGTCAGGTTCTTTTTGTTCAAATTTAGTTATTTATGTTTAAAAATGTCTAAAATTGGTCCTAAATGTATAAATTTCGAACTAAAAATAGACTAAAAATGACAAAAGTTTGAAAAAATGATCAAAATTAGACAAAAATGATCAAAATTGAGAATTGCTGAAAAAGAAAGACTAAAATTGGAATCGATCATACTTACCTGACTAATTTTGATATTTATCCCTTTCTATACCCATTAATGGAGTGTATTGCAATTAAAATTGTAGTAAAAGAACTCACATATTGCTTACTACTCACCACTAATACAATTATTCCCTACATATAAAATAATAATACTCTTTAATCCACATACAAAAAAGCAAATGAGGATATTTGCCCGGGACAGAGGAAATAATAATTTTAATGAGAGTAATATTTGATTTAAAAAGAATTATATAGGTTCAGTTGAATATTTTATGTGAGATTGTCTCACGCTTTAAGATTATTTTTACATCTTTTTAAATATATTTATGCTTCTGCGTTAATGTTTACATTTTCATTTTGATTTATACATATTAAAGTGTACATTTTCCTTTTTAGTAAGTAGTTGACATACAAAATACTAATTGCTTATTTTACGTGGGATCACACACAACACTAATAGAACCTAAAAATTAAATGTTAGGAGTATATCTTTCAACCAATTACTAACCATAAAATATTATATAACAAACATATACTACAAAAAAAAATATTTTTTAGCAACTGAATTTAGCAACAGAATTTAATCCGTTGGTAATTAGCAACGGATTAACAACAAAAATTACATTTTTATTTTAGTAACGGAATGCCAACGGATTTATTCTCTATTTTAGCAACGGAATTCAATCTGTTGCTAATTGGATTACCAAGGGAACCATTATATAAATTACCAACGGAATTATTGACAACGGATTACCAACGAAATTATTTAGCAACAGAATTGATTTTTCGTTGCTAAAACTTTAGCAACCACCACTTTACCAATGGAATTTTACCAATGGATTCCGTTGCTAATCAGTTGGTAAGTCAATTTAACAATAGAATTAAGACTTTTAGCAATGGAATATTCTGTTGTTAAAAAATAGTTTTTTGTAGTGATAGTTATTACATTTAAAGAAATATTATACATGTTATATTTTTTATTTATACAAAAAATATTTATAATATACTAAACCACTATCACTTTTTCCTATTCAATCATAACTTTTTATTAAAATATTACTACTCTTATTCACCTCACAAAAGTTTTCCTGTGAAACAATCAAAGTTAAATATATATTCAATTGAAAATTTTCATAAATAATTCATATATCATATGAAAACTTATTAGAATTTTTAATAAAAATATATTTGCATAAAAGGAAAAAAAAATCACCCAAGAGTTATTTTTTAATGAATTATTTGAATCTACAAATCATACATAAGGTCGTTTAAAACAAATTACATCCACGAATATGAACATCCAGACAAAAGATATTTAATTATAATGAAAAGTGAGTATCTAATGAGTGAAAAGTAATAAAAGTGGGGTGGATTAATATTTTTATAAATAATTTAGTATAAATAAAAAGTGTTAATATTTTTTTAAAAAATAATATCTTTAAAAAAAGTAATAACTAATTATAAAAGTGTTAAACGATTTCATTGTACGAAAGTATCACACAAGTCTTTTTCATTCTTATTTGGTAAATGTATTCAGCACAACAATTTCACAATATATTTTAATTTAAAAATTAACATCTTCTTCAGCTAAATTAGTTTTTCCTTTTTATTTATTACTAAAAATCACATTACACATGAAAAAAAAAAGATCAAAAATTCTTTATTTTAATATCTATTAAAAAGAATCGTTAATTAACATTCAATGGGGATGATGGTGGCAGTAAAAATGTTGAATATTTGGAGGGATATTTGGAGATGTTTAAATTAATTAAATCACATGAATTAGTTGAAAGAGATAAAGATGTGATGGATCTTGTCATATAGTGAGGAAGTAATTTGGTGTTTTGAATGAGGGCAAGTATATTGTCACTTCCACTGGGTTCTTGTTTTGTACATCTTTCATCGCTAAGATTCCAAGTATGAGACATTCTTACAACTCTTTTACCTTATCCTTTTCCACCCATCATATTCCTCTTTGACCAACAATATCCCACTTTTTGAACCCTAGACCAAGTCAAATCAATTGGACCAAGAATCAAATTTATATATTAACTCGTACCGATCCAAAAAATTATATATATATATATATAAATAAAGGGGTATAGCAAAAATATCTTGGTTAATCTTTCATCTTTTTTAAATGTCACCTACATTAATGTAATTTTTTTTTAAATATCACTCTTCGTTTTAAAAACTAAAAATTTGGATATAATTATCTCCATTCTGCAACTTCTTCCACAACCATGTATATAATTATGTATGCGACCTCACACATAATTTTCATGTGACACCTCTCGTAATTACACTTGCGACTTCATACACAATTTCTTCAAGCGACGCCTCTTAAAACTATATCTGCGACTATATTTTTTTTATTCGACACTACACGCGACTATATGTGCGATCATATACCTTTTTTACTAAGATATGTGCGACTGTGCATGCAATTATGTACTTCCTCGGTCTGCCCGTAAGAAGGATGTTTTCTTTTTGTACGTGGATTAAAAAGTACTCCCTCCGTTCCAAGAATGCATTCGCACTTTCTAATTTAGTCCGTCCCAAGAATACATTCACCCCCTAAAAATAGAAACAATACACAATATCAATAACTTATAATACTACAATATTACAAAAATGTCACCTTCTTTTTACACATAATCTAGTTAAAGTCAACTATATCATACACTTTATTCTACTTAATTATCTAAAATACCCCTTCTCTTTCTTACATCAAACCACCGAAAAGTTACTTTTTTTAAGCTCTGTGTCAGAGAATACACGAATGTATTATTGGGACAGAGAGAGTATTATTATTTAATGTAGTGTACATTCACCCCCAAAAAATATAAACAATACACAATATCAATAACTTACAATACTATAATATTACAAAAATGTCACCTCCTTTTTACACATAATCTAGTCAAAGTCAATTATATCATACACTTTATTCTACTCAATTACCCAAAATACCCCTTCTCTTTCTTACATCACATTACCGAAAAGTTACTTTTCTTAAATTTCGTGTCAGAGAATACGCGAATGTATTCTTGAGACAGAGGAAATATTATTATTTAATGTAGTTAGTAGTTGTATTAGTAGGTGTGTAGATTTCATATTTAATTATTAATGCTGCAATCATGAATTTGTAGAGTGCACCAATCAATCATTCACAATTGGGGTGGAGAAGTGTAGAATTTAGTACGAAATGTTCAAAATTAAAGGAGTAGAAACAGAATTTTTTAGTTTCCTTCGTGTAGAATGTCTTCAAGAGTGCCGAAGCCGAATCGGGGAAATCTCTTCCTGTAAAATAAAATATGTCCTGATAGTGCTCCGCTCTTGACGTTTCGTCCCCAATTATGAAACGACTTTTTGTTTTCGAAACTGGCAGCATCGTTTGTGCAAGAACTCCGGCGAATCAAGGATAGATAGAGGTTGGATTGTTCTAGAATGATGTGTGTGTATGTTCTCGTAGTGTGAAGTGGTGGTTCTAGAAAAAAATTTGGGGGTACGACATGTAATTATAAAATATATTCCTCACTTTATCTCGGAAATTAGCGCATCTATTTTTTTTTTGCGCCTAGATTAAAAAAATACTCCCTCCGTCCGGATTCAAGGGTGCCATTTGCTTTTGGACACGGAAATTAAGGAGTATTATTATTTAATATGTAGTGAATAGTTGTATTAGTAGAGGTGTGAGTCCAATTTTTTAGTTGTATTAGTGGGTGTGTGTGGATAAAAAAAGAAATGACACCCTTGGGGGCGAACGCCCAAAATGAAAAAATAATACCCTTGAAAGCGGACGGAGAGAGTATTTTATATGTAGAAAAATGTGTGAAGTTATTAAGATGTCTGTAAAAAGTGAGAATTTTAGATTATTTAATTTAATGAAAAAAAAATGTATAAAGTTGTTGGGATGTGTAACAAATAGGTATTATTGAGATGTATTGTAATGACCAGCCCTAATTTTACCTTAAGAATTAGGATAATAAATAAATAAATAAAATAAATATAATAACATTAAATAGAGAGGAAAAGTCTGAAATCTTTGATCATGGTAAATGGAGTCAAAAATCTTCCATGATTAAAATTTTGATTCAAATCAGCCCATGAACCTAGACAACCTATACCTCCTCTTTCCAAGCTGCCACTTTCAATTTCAGATTTAAAATCCTTGATTCAAGGGAGTGATCTTCCAATTTCAGATTTTTATTCCTTGATTTAAGGGAGTGATGAGTGATATTTTAACCTAAATTTTAGTGTCTTTTTATATCCATTTTCGTATTATTTTATCCGTATTTATGTGTTATTTGGTTGTGTTTTGTATTTTTATTAAAATGTGTGTGAATGAGCTTAAACCTATGATTTTTAGTTTTTAATGGATGCTAGACATGATAAGGAAGACGTAGAAAAAAGCGGATCTCTATTCAAAGTTGAAACGAGGAGAATGAGCCGAAACAAAATGTGAAAATAGGAGCATGCACCAACACGGGCCGTGTACGGAACACGGCCCTGTAAGAGGTGACCGTGTGCCATCATCAATTCATCCAACACGACCACCATGTGCCCGTGTTACAGCACACGAGCCGTGTTGCAGCACACGAGCCGTGTTGCGTAACACTGCCATGTAAGTCTTGGCCGTCCAGCGACATCAATTCACCCAACACGGCCATCTTGTGGCCTTGTTGCAGAGCACGACTCGTGTTGAGTAAAAAGGTGCTAAAATTTTCAGAAACTTCTAGAAACTTCCCAAGGGGTATAAATACCCATTTATTCAACATTTGAAGAGAGATTCGGTTCCTTGGCCCTGCACACACACATCACACATCATTCCTCCCATTTTACACCACCATCTTCATCCATTCACCATCCATTGAATCTACCATCATCCCACCATCAAAATCTTCATCCAATTGAGGAAAAGAAGCAAGGAAGAGAAGAAATTGCAAGGGAAGGAAGGAGATCACCATTGAAGCACTTCAAGGGAGTTTTCATCCATACTTTGTAGTAAAATCTTATTGTTTATCATGTTTTGTAAGGATCTTAATGTCTATATTAATTTCCTTTTGAATATGGTAGGTTAATCTCCCTTGTGAGATTAGCAACATGAGAGTTGTTGGATAATTTTAGGATTTGTGTATTTGAATTCATATGTTGATTGGGTAAATGGATTTTCTATCATTGATATTTAAGATCTTGAGGTTTATGATGATTTGTGTGTTTAATTGTTCTAAATATGTGATTAGATTGAGAAATCAATTATGTGCTTAGGATAATTGAGTGAATCATTTCATCAAACACTTCATGTGCATTATAAATTGTAAAGAGATTGAGAAATCCTTTAGAATTTAGAATCCTTTGATAGGACATATGATTGGTTAGATCGAGAGGTTGATTGATCGTGTGAAGGGACTCTCATTTCAAGCTTAGTACCTAGTTGGAATTGTTTGAGAGAGAACCAATCCATTGAGCTAATTGAGATTCATATCATATCCATCTCGAGAGGGAGCTTAGGTGAACTTAGTGTTGGCCCTTAGTCTTATAGTCATGACTCGTATGAATTTGATGCATGTATACTAGAATTTTCACTTCTTAATTGTTGTTGATATCACTTTTACTTAATTTGGAAAACACTCTTCACATGTTTATCTTGTTTGTGATCATTGCTTGCTTTGATTACTTGTCATTTATTTATTTACAACCAATCCCTTTGATGATTCGTCTCTATAAAATTACAACAAACGTGAAATCGCTTAAGCTCTAGCGCTGACCTCCCTGTGGTTTGATAAATTGTTTTAATTGGTCATCCCTACTACAAAATGGCTAATCAGGGAGTGATGGGGAGGATTTTCCTTCCACCTTCCAGCATCACACCCCTTCACCACCTATAAAAGGTCTTTCCCCTCAATACTTTGGAGCACCATCCCATTCACCACCTATAAAAGGCCTTTCCCCTCAATACTTTGGAGCACCAAAAAATTTCTCTCACTTTAACCATCACTTGAGTAAGCAGCTAAATCCCTCCCCTAATCCTCTTTTCTTTCTTTTGGCTTGGGCAGCCTCCGTCATCGCTGATGCTGCCTCCACAATTTATGTGCAAGATAGAGGTATGCAATGACGTTTAGTCATGAAACGTCAACCCTCCATGTGATTTAAGCGTCTAAGGACCCTTTGGGGAAGACAATCACAAGGAAGGGATGACGAGAACAAGCCCACATGTTTTACTAGTTCTATACTTCAGATGAAAGATCTACTCTCTTTTTTTTTTTACAAATAAAAATCATATTTTTTCTTAAGGGATTTTTACAAAAAATTCTATTTCTTCCTTCCATGTAATTATGCATTCCACTAACCATGCCCTAACAATCGTAGGTGACCCTTGAATGCGAAGGCCTATCGACTTCCCCCTTCTACCCATCACTCTATGCATCTAAGGTGAGGATAGTTTTCATACTTACATACATGAAAAAAGTTAGAATAGCATTCAAGAGAAACATTATACATTATCATATATGTTTTCAAAATACTTGAGACATGAATGATTGCAATTCTTTTGTATATGTTTGAGACATGGAAAAGCTTTAAATTATAAGTATTCCTTATATATGAACACTTGAGATGTGACAGTGCCCTAGAGGTGTCGAGATTATGAGAAGTCCTCGGGGAGTATCCGCAGTGCCAAAGAATTTATATTGATCGATCAATAAAAGAGACTTATAAAGTATTTTATAAGACGATAAGGAATTTAAAGTATTCCTTGACTGATATGTACATGATCATGTTTTTAAAATTATCTTCACTGAGTCTATATACTCACCCTCAACGTTTGTGCATTTCAGATTGAAGAGGAGACGAAGATTTGGAAGGCGGTGGAAATAATAAATCTTCAATAAATACATTTTGGTTTCTTTCATGTTTTATTTAGTCGTACAATGTTCTCTTTGGCTATTATTTTCGTGGGATTATTAATGATTTTTAAATAAACTTTTACGTTTTTGTTATTTCAAGGCTTGTGGTTAAATATTGGGGAAATTTCTAAATAATTAGGGTTTTACTTATTGGGTCGTTAAATGTATAATTATCATTTTTAGAATCGTACATAAGTGTTGGGACAGATAAAAAAAGTGTGAAGTAATTAGCAATGAGTGAGGCTTGTGTGCGCCCGGGCGCACACCGTGCGTCTTTAGAATTTAGTATTATGGATAAGGGTACATTATTTTATTCTAAAGGGTATACACTTTAATTAATAAGGATACACCATTTTGTTCTAAAGGGTATACACTTTTCATTATATTTTTTTCTTCAAAAAATAAAGGGTACACATCTTTATACTAAAGGATATACAATTTAACACAAAATTCTAAAAGCACATAGAGTGTGCTTCCGTGCGCCCGGGCACAAACAAGTTTTTGGCTTGTAAAATAAAGTGTTCACATCTTTATACTAAAGGGTATACAATTTAGCAAAAAATTCTAAAGGCACACGGAATGTGCTCTCGTGTGCCCGAACACACACAAGCTTTTACCATTAGCAATTATAATCAAAATCGTAGAGACAGAAAGAAGAAGTATTCTATATGCAAAATTGCACAATAAATAACTCGAATCTAAAAAATTATAATCATTGTTGACACCATCGAATTTTTATTTGTAAAAAATATTTTAAAATATTATTATCATGAATCTATAGTGTAAATTTATAAAATATTAATGAATTGAGTATAAATTTGTGTTGTAGTTAATAATTTGAGAGTACAAATTAATTTATATACAAATATTTATGCATACATATAATGCTAATTATACTGTGCACCCGGGTGCACCCTAAGATAGGGTACACCCACTTTCAAAAATGTATATAAATATAAACAAAAACATATACAATTATGAACAAAAATGTATACAATTTAATTGTTAGATTTTTTAATGAAAAATTGAGTTTTAAAAAAAATATACAATTATTAGAAAACATGTATACACTATTGAATAAAAAGTTATACACATATGGATGCTAGTTTTTTTAATAAAAAATTTAGTGTGACTAAGAAACACGTATACAAAATAGAATAACATGTATAGAAAATAAAATAAAAAATTGTACACATATGGGTGCACCCTTGCACCCGAGTGCACCTAATATCAACTATATATATATATATATAATTTGGGGTTTGGTTTAATTGTACCTCCTTATAACCCCCCCCCCCCCCCCCCATTATAAACACTTACAAATATGCAAAGAAACATTATATTATGCAAATATACGAGAAGTATGTAGAAAATAAGATATGCAAGGTATCGAATTCATAGAGATTGAATTAAATTTTAATTAAGTAAACACTTGTTCAAAATAAAGAGAATAATTGGATGTTTAAGAATTAACTAAACAAAGTAACAAAATAAAACAAAATAAAAGTATGACATATGTAATGAATGGACTCAACTAATTATGCAGAATTTGAATGGAATGCAAATCAAAATAATAAAAGCAATTAGATATTACACTTTCACTTGGCTTATCATTTAGTGGGTGGAACTTATCTATTCAATTCTAACATAATTTCCTAAAGCAATCTGATATTTATGTAATTAAATCTTACGAAATTAATCATAAGTTGATCAATTAATGAATACAACAATAACGTGACTATCACATCAGTTGAGAGATCAATCTGATAGACTTCTCTTACAACATTTATCTTACAAGAACGATATGATTACTAGCTATGTTATTCGTGTGAAGTGATCAATACTAACCATCAACCTTCGCATCTTGGATTAATAAGTAGATATGAAATAACTGGTCGCGAAATAAATAATCACACAGTGAAATCACACATGTAAATGAAAATAAAACAAACTTGAATTAAATATAGAGGGTTCACACACCAATATAATCCAAAACCAAACTATTCATGCAACTCTAGAATCTAAAAATTTAAGCTCTCATAAAGAAAATAACAAAAATAAATAAATTTGAGTTCAATGTAAAAATAAAAAACTAAGAAAATCGAATGAAGGAATATCCGTCGTCTTGTCTTTAGACTTTCATCTTTGTGACTCCACGACGTTTGGATTTAACTAACTCTGAATGACTGACTGGATGAATGCGAAAATGATTCAATTGTTTACTTTTCTCGACTTGTTGCGGTATTCATAGGAGTATAGAAACTTCATTAGTTAAATGGATTAATGGGCCGAATAAAGGCTAGCTTTGAGTACAAGTTTGGTAGAAAACAGGGTCTATGCAATCGCATATATGGGATCACACATGTGCATAGAAGAACTAAAACCTACGGCATTAAATTTTCATTCTCACGCGACCACATCAAGAGTCATCCAGTCACGTGCTTGGTGATCTGCCCTGTGTTTATGGTCATTCGGTCACGTCAATGTGAATAACAAAGCTTACGTAAAGAGCCATGTGATCGCATTGGTAAGGATTGGTCTATACTAATGAAAATGCTATGGTGATTATTTAGGATCAAGATATTAAAGGTACTCACATATTCCAACTAAGCTACTTCACTAGATACTTAGAATGTAGATTACCTAGGCAAACTTTAAAAGTCACCACGTTCTTATTAGTAGGTCCTCTCACTATTTCAAACACCTTCACAAGTAATTCTCACTAGTGTCTTATTATAAGATTTTAAGCGTGAATTGGTCATCACTAACTCAAGCCACACTAATTGCTAAAATCCACAAGAAGATATGATGCAATTAACATCCATACCACATAATTGAATTCATACTCTAACAACATGACATAAAAAAGTAACCACACAAATCATCATATGAATTAAGAAAAAGAATTCATGATAGAATTTAGACAAAAACCCTTCAATTCACCACTACAAATTCACAATTTAAATTCTCTAACCACACATGTTGCAAGTCTTACCAATGAGACTAGCCTAACATCTTTATCATGAATTCTACACATAGTGTCTTCAACAATTTTATTGAAACCAAAAAATAATAAAATATCACAAATCAAAATATGAATTGCTTCCCTTGTGAATTGGGGAGATCCTTCCTTCAACCTGTAATCTTCTTTTCAAAATTCCAATAGGCCCTTAGATTCTTAATGGGTAGATGATTGATGGTGGAAATTGTAGGATTTGATGGAGATTTGATGGTGAATTTGCATGGAATGAAGATGGAGATGTAGAGAGGATTTGTGTGTGAAAAAAATATGAGCAAATGTGTATTCTCAAGGTAAAATTCATATATTGACTTTTAATCAAGGAAAGAGACAGTTTTAAGCACATGGGAAGTTTCTCAAATCTTTTAAACAACTAGCTGAATCTTCCTTCAACTCGGCTCGAGTTACGAAGCTTGAGTCATGTCGAGTTTTGACATGGTTTTGACGCAGTAACAGAGCTCGACTCGAGTTCCAAACTCGGCATCCTGTAAGATCGATTTCAAGATTCTAGCATTTCGCAGGGTCAATTTCAGAACTGAATGTGTTTTCTGTTTCTGAGCTCGACTCGAGTTTAGGACTCAAGTCGTTTTATAGCAATTTTTCAGCATTCCAAGAACTTTTATCTTCCGACTTCGTTTTGCTCCCTTTTGCACTTGTTTCGAGTATATTTCAATCAATTTCAATATATTTTCCTCACAACTTTAAATACAAATAAATGCTATAAGAACACCACCAATAGTACACTAACGAGAACGAAATACACTACATAACTACCAAAAATGACACAAAGATTTAGGTCTACAATCAAAACCCCCAAACTTGACGTGTTGCTCATCCCTGAGCAACGAAAATGAATAAACAAAAGAGAAAAAAATTTCAACTAGTAAAATCAAACTAAAGAAACACAAGTAACACATGTCACAAGTAATAAGAACAATAAATCACTTTAAGACTCCCTACTATACAGAACTTTACACATGAGATTTTAATAAGCTCAACGCCAAGAGAACTCAAGGCAATATTGTTCCTTCCAATCCAAGTCTCACAGTAAGTGTTTGCACACAACTCTCTTTAAGTGTATGGATAATGATCATGCATCAACCACCAAGCCCGACTGACCATAAGATTGCAAGGAGACTACACTCACAAGCCACCATAATTTTAACTCGAAGTTTAAATATGTCTTTTCTTTTGGATGTAATGACAAGCTCTTTGGTAAGGTAGGGAGATTATGGATAAAAGTGACTCCAAAAATAAGTGTGGATAGTTGAAGAGATGATCTCTTCAAACCCCCTTGATCTTACTTAACTTTTCATCCATTTTCTTTCATTTCTTCTATATAAAATCGATCATCATTCTTCCTTTGATTTTAAGCATCCTTTTTGTATTGCTCACTTTCTTTATTCGCATTTCTTTTCTTGATTTTCTTACATTTACTTTTCTTACTCTTCTTTTTTTTTTTTGTTGAAAGTTGCATTTTCTTCTCGTTGGTGCTCACTTTCTTGCATCCTTTACTTTTTACTTAGTTTTCACATTCACCAACCTTGATACAAACATAGAAATCCTGCTCACCTCTTCATTATTGCAAATAGTTAGCTCCTCAATCACCCCACACTTAAGGTTTCTCTAAAGGCTTAAGTGTGTATATTTGGCTTTCAACGAGCTTTTCACAACTAAAGGCCTATAAGGCTCAAATGGGATTGATAGGGACGATGTTAAAGTATGGAAACATTTGGCTAGTGACATACATAACAAGGATGACCTAAGATCATGTCTAAGAGTTTCTACCACTCGTACATATTCCTACAGTTCACAAGCAAGTTCTAACTTGTCTAAGCTTGATTGGTCCACTCATGAAAGAATCATAACAATGTTGATGTATGATTGAGGTTCAAATCTCACAAGCTTTTGCTAAAGACCTTTAAGAACATATTGCACCCTCGTTCATCTCAAACTTGAGCAAATTAAACAACCCATGTTTCAATTTCAAAGATTAGAAAGCTCCTGTGATAGGGTTAATCTCTATTGGTCACCAGACATCCCGATAAATAGAAGGCCCATTAACTCCCTAAAATCCCAAGGCCTATTGTACACCACAAGAGGCTATCACAAGGGCAAGACATCTAGGAACCTATACAGAGGCTGAGGTCTATCCAAGAACCCATCTCATCCTCTCCCCAAAAGACTAGGTACTAGATGCTCTTCATTGTCTATCTTGGCTACCTAGGAAAATGATAGGGCATAACCTATCAAAACATAGTCTAGGAGTCTACTCTTAAGCAATTAATACCACCCCCATCTGATAGGGATGCAATTAATGCTCAACAGTGACATCAATTAACATCCAATATGACCTGCCATTAATGTCTGACAGAGCATTAATGGTAGGAGAGAGAATATGTACCCCCGTAGAGTGAGGAGGGGACTCTATTGTAATTTGATCAAGCAATACAAAGCTAAATATTACCCTCCCAGAGAAAGAAAGTCAGGTGAGAGGAAATCTAGTGTTATTAATTTTACTACAGTTCTAAATTAATGGTGTTAAATTAGTTGAGTTGATAACCCTAAACAGCAACATTAATTCTCAACGAGGGGAGACGAAAACTCATTTTCTACAACTCCTAAAATAATTTACTATTACAAGCTACAATAGCGTGCTATCACTCGTATTTCCCTATCTAAAAGAGAACAAAATCCTCCCTAAAACAAACCACCAAAATTATCTCATTACCTAATAAACATATAAAACAACACAAACCAACAATAAGAAGAATAAAAAACATAAAAACACTAACAATGCAAAACACATAATATACATGAATCAAAATCATTCAATAAATCTAAAATAAAAGCATCCATCAACCAACATTAAAGTGACAATAAACTTAAGCAATAACCCCCATCACATTCAAGATAAAAGAAGTAAGATAAAATCAAATCCACAAACGAATCCTAAGATACCTAAGACAAATTGATAAGTTGTAATTTTACACAATTATTTAAGATGAATTCACTTATTTATGCATGAGTTGTGAATTATTTAAATGCTACGACTTATTTCTATTTTATACACTTGAACTTTAATTATTTGAATTGCTATTGAAGTAGGCCAAAAACGAGAGAAATTGTACCGTCAAAATAGTTTATTTTGTGACTGTTACAATTATTCTTATTATTGAAGTTAAAAGACCTTTGACCATGCTTTCATGATAAGGGAATGATATGATGACCAAAAATAAAACTTACCAAACGGGGAGAATCAATTAATCTAACACTCCTATAAGAAGGAAGGTCAAAAAAAATTAGTGAGTGGTCATTTATTAAGGATTCTCTACATTAGGGAATTGACATTCATTACCATTCGATATCCATATATCTCACGTTGGAGGATACCAAGCAAGACAGATCGGAGACTACTTGGGGAAGAACACCATTCACGAAGAATACGATTTTATGATTTTGTCAATTTTAATTTAATTTCAATTATGTAATTTTGTTTCTAGTCCGAGGATTGTGAACCTACATAGAATAAATTACATGTTTGATTAGGAATAAAATTAACAACTTGTTTTATGAATTTATTTTGTAATTGACTTTGATGTTGAATTATGACATTTCAATTGTTTATTTAGATTAACTATCTTGATATATGATTGAATATTCATTATCTATTTTACAACTTGTAATCCATAATTGTTACATGTTTGTGGTACAAGTAGCAAAGTGAGGGAGTACCTCTTGAAATTAAGAAATCTAGGTGTGTGATTCGTAGTCCGTTTTCATAGCCAAGTAGTCCTCATATCTAAGTTCTATTGCGATCTTAGGTTTGAACTTCTCTAGGTTGCTTGAGGGTAGTTTAATCTAAAGGTCGTACCTTAGGTTATTAATATTAAGGATATTTTGAGTAAATTTGGTCGTATCATTAGCATAGGGACTTGAATTTATAAGCTTGTTGAGATTTTAGAAATTTCATTCATGTAAATTAGGATACGGGAGGGGGATAAAATCCTTGGACTAGATTTTAATTTTATTTGTTTATCTTAATTTTATATTTTTGCAATTTTAATTATTTATACTTTTATATTTAATTTTTATAATCAATCAAATTCCTCCCCCCCCCCTCTCCGGTTACTTGTAGAAACACATTGAATTCAGTTAAAATTCTATTATCCCTTGAGTTCGACCCGTACTTACCCTACTATATTGTGGGTTTGTTCAGGAAATTTACAAATCTTATTTTTTTTTGTGCCGGCGACAGCACACCATAAATCCAACCTTAACATAACAAATAAAAATCAAAGCATCTAATTTACCACAAGCTATTCCTAACAACTAAATCAACTAATGAACTTTGACAAACAACTCCTTTCATTGCACCGGAGGCGGAGGTGACTACATCGTCAAAGGGTTGAACGGACGAAGAGCATTATGAAAGTAAAAAATTTAACATCATCATTATCATCTCATTTTCTCAACCACATGGTTTTCCAAGATTTCTTTAAAAGAGACTTTCATGAGTGTATTTGATATGACAGACTACTACTAAGTTGCGGATATACAAAGGCTATAACAGGGTCTTAGAGGAGAAACTAAAGAAAGGTCTCTTAATGAATTATAGGCATCTAATGTTCAGCTTGTACGACCTATTTAAGCTCATTAATAAATGGGGCTCATGCTACAGTACCCACTCTCAAAAGTCCAAAAGCAAAAATGTCTGGTCCATTCCAAAAAATGCAAAAATGCCCAATTTTGAAGCAAAAAGACGAAACTACCCTTTGAAAGGTGATATAATATTCATTGACTGACATTGAGTCAGTTGTGAACCAATTTTTACTCGGTCTTAGAAATCAAATTGAATATTTTTATTTTTTTAAAATCAGATTTACTCTCTCCCTTCTACCTCTTTCTCTCTTTCTCCCCCAATTTCGAACTGCATTCATTCAGTTCTTTTCAGATTTTTTTTTAATTTTAGGCAAGCAATTGTTTAAAGAAATAGAATCCCAGAAGATTACTTAAGATGGCGCAATAGGTGAGTGTAATTTGTGTTTATTTTTCATGTAATTTAATGTAATGCGTTAAAAAATCGTTGTAATGTTATGTATTAGTGTAAATTCGTTGGTTATGAGATTAGGGTTAGATTTAGTATTGTAATGTTATGTATTTTTGTATTAATTGTTAGTTTGAATGATATTTTGGTGTAAATCTGATGGACTTTGTAGAAGATCGAGTGGATTAGTTGAGTAATTAGGTTTTCTGGACTGGTTTTAGCGAAAATTATTATGAGTCCGAGTGCTTTCATGAAAGACCGATCTTGTAATTGAGAAAGTGACGGAGTCCTATAATTGAGAGAGTTGAATTTGAAAGACCGAGTGCAGTACATTAGAAATGAATAAAAAGTAAAATTGGGGACATGCAAATGAAAGACCGAGTGGTAAAATTGAAGTAAAATTGAAAGACCGACTACATGTTTTATTGAATATTGGGGACATGCATATGAAAGACTGAGTACACTTTTTTATTTCAAAATCTCTAATTTAATATTATATAAGGGTAAAGACCGAGTTGTTAAACTGGAGAAAAATTGAAAGACCGACCATATTTTTTATTAAATATTGGGGGCATGCAAATGAAAGACCGAGTATTTTTTTTATTTAAAATCCTAAATAGTGTACATATGTGTATGACCGAGTACGTTATAATTAGATTATATTTGTAATTCTAATAATATGCAATTAGGAGTTTTAATCTGTTATACTTCAAATGTTTATAAACTAAAAGTAATGTTTTTTTTTTAAATATACTACTGTCATAATTTTTTTTGTGATATTATGATTGTAACAATATTAAATTTATATTGTATATCTCATTAAAAGTATTATTGTTATGTGTTTGGTATTATAGAATTCATAACATATTAGTTATCTGATAAAATTATGTGTTTTAATGTTTAAAATAGTGGGAGTGGAAACGACTAAGCATGCAGGGGAAAAATGTTGGATTAGAAATTACTGAAATAGGTGCTCATATTGGATATGATCTCTACTGTATTGGAAAACAGTGGGCCGGGGGCAGTACAGTCCTTTAGAGAATCATGCTTTGGACATTTTTTTGATTTAGATCAAGGTTACGGGACACATATGGGACTGCATAGCTTGATGAGTCAGGAGGTTAAGTTAACCAAAAGGGGGCCTAAGTACAGTCGATGGTTTATGGTTTCTGATACTTTACTCGAGTTTATAGCGGTGGACTTTATTAAAGTGATGGGTCTGGGATTTGATGACAGAGGGAACTTTGATCCTAATGGGAAATGTAGTATGAGTTGTCACAGTCTGTATGCGAGGAAGTTGGTAAAGGAAGGAAGACCAGTGAGTCTTAAGATAAACGTGGCTGCATTGACTTCTTTTTTGGGGTCAGGCAAATTCAAATGAGATGATGCAATGAAAGTAGAAAAAATTCTTCTGGTTTACTACTTTCTCCTTGGATAGGATACAAGTAAGGTGAACGTAGAGGATTGGATGTAGAGCTTAATAAAGGATACGGATGCTTGGGATGGATTCCCTTGGGGCCGATATACGTATCTATATCTCACTCACAACATGGATAAAATATTGACTTCTTTACCTTCTCGCGTCAACCCTGATAACTATCTGTATCGCTTTTATGGTTGTATGTACGCCCTAATGGTAAATCTCTTATACACTCACCGAATTATCGTTAAATTTTCTCCACAATCAATGCAACACTTACTAATTTATTTTTCTATGTTTGTATATGATAGAGGTTTGGGCTTACGAATGGATCCCCTCATTTGCAGAACCATTTATAATGGGGCCGCTTAATGATAACAGGAGGCCCCTCTGCCTATGGTGGAAGTTTAAGTTTAAGACAATCCGAGTTGATACCAGTGCTTTCTTTCAATCAGTAAGTGTTGTTTTTATGTTAAGTTGTATGAGAATTTAATGGAAGGTAATAAGTTATCGTATTTAATTTGTTGTTCGATTTACAGCATCCGCCGATTCAAGATATGTCTATTCTACTTCCCACCGAGTACCCTGCACGTTACTAGAGAGGTCATGAGTTGGACCAGGATGCTGGTTTTAGGATGTTATTTTCAAAGGCCGACGACCCCACATTACGGAAAACTGGCAGGAAAAATGGAGCAACCATTCCTATGGAAGTACAGGAAGAGGAAGAAAATGCACCCGAGGAAAATGTAATAGTACATACAGTGCCGGTGTTGTATGATGCGACATTCCAGCCAGTGGGATATGTTCCGAGAGCACTGGACGACACATTTATACAAGTACGATAGTTACAGGTGTTGTTGATTCTGATTTCATGGGTGGATCCTTTTGGTCCTCTGGTGGGCCGTTTACTCCGGATACATCCATTAATTTGGTGCAAGAGGAGACAATAGGATTGGATGTTGGCAATCCCATATGTCATGTGCCCCGACAGTCTTCAATTCAATTAAGCAACTCATCACAAATAGAGGTAGATCAAATTAATCAGTTGGAGGTAATAGTTGATACGAGCACAATCATCATTCCCATTACTCACAGCGATCTCGCGGCTCCAACCACTCACAGCGTTATCGCGGCTCCCACCATTCACAGGCCCCCCACGGCTTCCACTCGCAGCATATAGATCCCGCTGCACCGTTCCCTGACATTCCTGTTGATATACCGATTTGAGATGCGGGATCCAATATTGTCTTCACACAGGAGTCTGCACATCAGGGCCATAGAGCACATGCAGATGAAACTGGTGCCGAAGATGACAGGTGGCATAGGCTTAATACGAGGTTGGACCACCACGATGAAAAGTTCTATGACTTGGAGACTTACCTGGCATTCCATAAGAATGAAAGGATAATCGGGATCGGAGATTCGATGAATGGGATAAGAGATACGTTGCCTGGGATACCATATTTCAGACATAGGAGGAGAACTGGCAGCAGATGCGGACAGAACAAGCAAATTATAGGAGGGAACCGCGTAACGCTGCTATTTGGCTTGCTAGTTTTTGGGCAACAGCACAGCTGAGATATGAAAGAGGAGTGAGGGAAGTTGCTAGATCATTCTTCGCAATTAGAAACATTCCGCCGAAACCAGAGTCCACGCAGATCGAGCCACCTGTTTCCCCTGCAAAGTGGGGGCAGGTTTCTGAAGCGGCAGGCACATCAACCAATACTGCCCAGTTCGTGCATGAGACTCCTCCCACTGTGCCTCGATCATCTAGTTGGTTTGGTGAGGATCGCCCATTATCATCTAGAGCTCGTTGTTCGCAGTCAATGGTGGTCCAGAATACTACAGAATAGACTCCGCTTGTCCAAAGGCCTTCCATAGCGATGACGAAGACGATACTGAATTGAGTAGCCACCATGACTACTCCATCCCACATCGACCAGTACGTGAGCGAAAGCCATCCCGGTTGTTGTTATCCCCATACACCACACAATAACAACAAGCATTGCTTGAAAAGTACAAGGCTTTCAGACATATGTCAAAAGGAGGGTAAGTAACGTAACACTCATATTCTTATCAAAATTTAACATTTTCGATTATTGAGACATTGTGTATCGCGTAGGTTGGATGTCGGCGTGGTGTATCAAGTGACCAGGGACTTCTTCAAGGAAATGGAGACTGAAGGAGTGTGGTTAGAAGACCATGCAAATATATTCCGAATAATTAAATTATCGTTATTTCTATATAAGTTAATACAACACTGTATCAAATTATATTGTGTCTAATGATGTGTAGCATATTAACGCAAGCTTGCATATCCTACCTGCACAGCTTGATGCCTGGCTGTTAGAAAGTCAGGGCACTTACGTTATAATTTCAATATATTCTGTGGTAAGTTTTTAGTTACTATTCAGCAATTGTTCATGATTGCGCTTCTTTTCAGTAGGTTTCTTACTTTTTTTGTTGTAGATGGCCATTAAGCCACACTGGACCTTGGACAAAAACACAATCAAAGATGATGAGAGTAAATATGTCAAGATGCATGTAGATGCGTTGGATCGTCTGGATGGGCATGCTACTAGCAGCTTGGTCTCATGGGAGCCTGCTATCTGGATGCTTGCAACGAAACAGTGGGTTACAGCTAAAAGTGTAAACAATCGACTACCGATGCCTCAATATGCCTGTATGTTTATTTTTAATTATATTAAAGATGTATTTTGACAGGTGTTCTTTGTTGATAATGAGCATGGGCATTATTATGCATGTTGAGTGCACATGCGTTCCATGAAGTTTAATATGTATGAGTCCCTGCGGCATAGATGAGAGCATGAACCGAATCTGGAGATTCGTAGATGCGAAGACACACTGCCTTTTCGTCAAATTATCCCTATTCTCATGGCACGCAATGGCTGCATTTGGGACAACCCTGAATAGAAGACGAGAAAAACTCTTAAGTGGGTACCCATTAGCGTGCACAGTTGTAACCCCCAGAATGATAGCTGGTGTTGTGGACAGGCTGCTGTGCGGACTATACAAGGCATCATCACTAGAAACACCGCATGGGACAACGACAACCACTTGATGGAGTACAGAAGACTTCTATCAAGGGAGATATTTTTCTGGAATTATCAGAATCGTTGGCTTATCGGGGAGTAAATACACTTTATAAGTGATTTGTACTACTTTTCGATAGCGTAATCCTTGATGTTTAATTGAATTTATTGATTAAACACTTCCTTCATAAATATCTTTTTTGTTTTAAATCCACTTTTCAAACTGTGTAATCAAATTTTTATTACCAAACTGTGTAATCAAGTTTAAATTCAATTAAAATATTGCACACTGATTTTTTATTACCATTCTTAATAAACAAAACAATAAAAATTGTTCATATTATTAAATGTATTATACTTTAAAATATATTACCATTATTATTTTTATGATAAACTACCATTATTTTATTCTGTAAAGAAAATTATGATACTAATTTTTTTATTAATTATTCATTCATATTTTAAAAGCATAAATTAAATACATATTTTTTATCTAGATTATTAATTAGAATACCTCATAAGTGAATAAATAAGATTTTATGTGAGTTAATTAATATTTATAAGAAATTTATTTTTAGAAACTTGTATGTTGTCAATTACTCGGACTCGGCCACTCATATTTTGGTCTCGGTCTTAGAGAAATAATTTTTTAAATTATTTTTGGGACTCGGTTGTTCTTTAAGTGTATCATGCTTGAAATTAGTCTTGACCATAAATAACATTCTAATCAATTAATCGGTCTTAATTTCAACCACAATTGGTTAATCAACTTTTATAAAATCAATTTATAAAAGTTCCATTTTAATTTTAATTTTAATTCACTAATGAGCTTGCCTTTAAGTCGATATAACTTATTTATTGAAATACATTCCACTCAAATATGCACTAAAATTTCAATTGCAGATTAAATACTCGGACTCGGACATACCATAAGGAATATTCAATAAATTATTAAACAAATATACATTCGGACTCGGCCTTACATTAATTTATTTCTAAAATTCACTCGGTCTCGGTCGCTCATCATTCATGCATTATGCCTAAATTTGAATTAATTTGGGACTCGGTCTTTGACCCAATTAATCAAAACAGCCACTCGGACTCAGCCTTAGATTAATCAAAATTGCATTTCTTACATAGAACTCAGACTCGGCCTTAGATTCACTTTTTGAAATGAATATGGGACTCATTTTTTGACCGAATTAATCAAAAATATCCACTCGGTCTCGATCTCATTTTTTAAATTGATATTCCACTCGATCTCTCATTTATTCCAAAAAGATACGAAAGTACATATGCACACCTACTGTATTACAAAATCTTAAATTTGGAAGTAAATACTTCCACCAACCATTTATTTAACTTTGTAAGAAAATCTTCATTGTGAACACAATTTCACTTCACAAAAAATGATTGTAATGAAAAAGCTCTCTCAGTCGGGTTCCACTCTTATTCTACGACAACATCGTTCAGTCGCTGTCGAAGGCTAACAAGGTATTTTATATGGGGACCCTCCTCATGTTTATGTTGTTAGAATTCTTATTAACTTAGTAATGGGAATTACTCTATGAAATGTTTAAAATATTGTGGTATTTGAGGGTTTAGGGTATGTTTTGAGTTATGTTTTTGAAATAAAACAACTTACAAATTAAGGAAGTTTTCGAAAGATAATTTTTGAGGTATGTTTAGGATACTAATGATAACTTTTGAGATATGTTTTCGAAATAAAATATAAAGTATGTTTTCATTTTAAATCCACTATTTAATTTACAAATTTCAGATGAAATGTATTCTTTGTATTATTTACTAATTACACAACCTAGTTTAATTTCAAAAAAATACAACACACTCGGACTTGCCCTTCAACAATTTTTAGATTAATTCGGCAATAGAATTAGTGATTGTATTATTGGTTAGTGTGATTGCTCGGACTTGGCCTTAGATTCAATTTTTTTGAAATTCAGTAATGGGACTCGGCCTTAGATAGTGTTAGTCGGCATTAGATTATATTTATTTGAGATTAATTAATGGGATACTCGGACTCGAACTCGGCCTTAGAGACATCATGGCATACTCGGACTCGGACTGGGCCTTAGAGAAATCATGGCATATGCTTCCTGATTGAAAGATCGAGTGCATAAATTAAGTGTAATATAGGGCCCACTCGGTCTTTCATATATGCATTTTGGGTCAACTCGGCCTTAGAATTGTAAGATATCTGCCTTATGTTATCAAATACTTTCATTTGATATGTAATATACTATTATTGTATAATAATAAATTATATAATTACTCTCAATTATTGAATTCGTGATTTATTAATGTTGTAATATACTATGAACTATATAATATACTATCAATGTTTATTCCAGTGAAATCATGACTAGAAGAGTGGAGAAAGTTTCATGGAGGAGAATATGGCATGGTTTACTGTACGAAGGTGGGGAGTTTCAATACATCATGCTACCAGAATCGAGTTTGAGTTATGATGTCTTGATCAGCGAAATCCATGCTATTGTTAGAGCTGGCCTTACACGATGCAGATATGTAATTCATTCATTTCAAGATAAATGTCATAGTTTGGTTCGACAAAAGATTAATACTCACTTTTCTTTACATCAATTCTTTCGAGATCCTGGAACATACGTACTTTACATCACACTGAAATCCATATGTGAAAAGGCATCGCAGGGGACTGCTTTTGTAGGTGCTAGTTCAAGTAAACATACGATTGATCTCAATGAACCATATATGCCCATGGAACCTGGATGCACAGATCCAGTATTTGAATCAGATTATCAACAAGATGATGGGCCTTACACAGATGAGAAAAGTTCATAGACAAGCTGGGAGAGTGATGAAAACATTAATGATGGGCGGGTGAACTCTGAAGAAGTAAATCCACATACACAAGGGGGTAGTGTTGAAGATGGTGATTATATGGATGAACTGTTCGACGAGCTTTGTGACTACATCCGAGAAAGGGATGGATTGAGCTTTATTGAACCTGTAACAAATGATCTGCCTCCGCCATATGTTAACTGTCCAGTAGAGCCTAACCAACCCAACCCACTAGTCCTTGGTCAATACCCGGTAATAATTTTATTATTTCATAAATTGCTTTATTATTTATACTCTGCAATAGACTTTAATACAGTTTCAAATGTATATTCCCTCTTTGACAATCCAAAATAGGTTTCCCAGCTAACCTTGTACCCAGGCCTACTGAAGATGTTCCGTCTTTTGACACAATCGTTCAGTTGGTCTTAAAGGTTTCTATGAGACCAAGGATCATTTACAGACGGCGATCGGGATGTACGAGCTATGAAATCAAGTGAAGACAATAGTTCAAAAATCTGATACGAAAAGGTTGAACATAGTCGGCAGCCAGAGAACTACACATAATTGTCCATTCAAAATGCACTCCAGTGGCACAACGGGAGTCTGGCAAGTAAAAAAACTCATGGACCAACACACCTGCAACCAAGACCCAGATATGCAATGCCCACGCACTGTATCTTTAAAAATACTTGGGAAATACTTTGCCAGCAAGTATGGGGACGAGATGATTGAAAAAAGGCCAAAAGGGATGATGGAGGAAATCTTGCACGAGTTTGGCTTTGACATTCGATACACTACAGCACTTAGAGGCAAGCATCATGATGTTGGCCACATGTTTGGCGACCACGAAACTTCATTCAGCATGTTACCTTCGTATCTTTACCAACTTGAGCTCGCAAATCCAGTATCACACATAAGAATTTCTATCGGTGCTGACGACCGATTTAGGTAAAAATTTAAATTTATATTCTTATCAACGTTCACTAATACCCATTGTATGCTCACTCATACAAAGACTTGTTTGGTTGGAATTTATATCTAGGTACACATTTTATGCCTTAGCAGCATCACGACAGAGATTTATGAGGTATCGCCGTCCAGTCATCGTAGTAGACGGAACACATATGAAGGGAAAATACTGAAATATTGTATTTGTAGCAGTGACCCAAGATGGGAATCATAGTGTGTTTCCCCTTGCCATCGAAGTAGGTGACACGGTGAATAACAACTCCTGAACATGGTTCATGGAAAGGTTGAAGGAAGCGTATGGATCACCAGATGGTCTATTGATCATATCAGACGGCCACAAATGCATTGCTCATACAGTACAAACAGTGTTCCTTACTGCACAACACGATTTATGCTACGTTCATCTGAGGAGGAAGATGATTGGTTATGGAGATGCTGTTCTTTACCAATTTGGCAAGGCGATGTACACATATAGTTTGACTAAATTTCAAGAGTACATATAACATCCATACACTTTTTCAGCCACAAGTTTATTTACTGACTAAAATATTTATACGACATTGCACAACATGTATAAAAAAGCTGCGCAAATATAAGTCCGGGAGCTTGATGAATGTTATTGATGACCTTGGTCTTGATAGGTGGACGAGAGTGCACTGTCCAGTGAGCTGGTTCGAGTTAATGACATCAAATGCAGCTGAGTCCTATAACTCAGCACTTTGATGGGCACGAAAATTGCCAATATGCGTGTTGCTTGAGGTGGCCCGCACAACCATCCAGAAATAGTTTTACGAGCACAAGATAGAGGCTCATAGGGTCACCTCGGTGTTATGTGACAGATTGCACAAGGATCTGGTTGACAAAATGCGTGAGACCAAAAAGCTCTCTTTGGAAGGCTTGTCACAAACCATGTTTAAGGTTTACAAAGATAAAAACAACTGGGTTGTCCACATTCAAACGAGAAAATGCTCCTGTGGAAAGTTTCAGTTTGAGCAAATTCCATGTTTGCATGCATTAAAGGTCACCGAGTGAGTACTCTGCCTTCACTTATTAGCTTACGTTACAATTTCATTTCATTTCATTAATTTTTTTTGTTTTCCGTCTATTGTAGTAAATTGGGTTTGCCTACCAGTTCTTTTGTTTCGCGTTCTTATCATCATGACTGCATCATCGGTATGTGGTCTGGGGTTGTCACGCCGGTTCCCCATCCAGATAAATGGATCACGCCAGAGGATGTTGCTGCTTTGTGTGTCATTAAGCCCCTTTCACATTCACAAACAGGGCATCCAAGAATATCGCGAATGCATTTCGGAATTGAGCGACGGAGACGACGGCCTCAGAAATGTCTGATTTGTGATGAGGTAGGCCACTCACGTCGTATGTACCCAAATTCGTAATGAAAATCAACAAGGAATAAATTGACAAAGGTTATCTTCAAATTTATGCTACTATTTAGTATCCATTATTATTGTATGTTTGATATTTTGTGAACTCTGACTTTATATCTACACTACTTTTAAAATTCAATGATAATTTAGATCACTAATTATATGAACATTAACTTATACTAAATCACAACTTAATGTAGTCACTCGGTCTATGATGGGAGTTTAGATGTCTATTTATTATGTATTATATAGAAGTATTAATTATTATATAGTCCAAGTCCATACTTATTATATACAACTATTCATCAAATTAAACTCTAGGTCGGACACTCGGGCTCCGAGGGGAGTTTATGTTAGTATTTAATTAATAAACATGAGAATTATTAATCCAATTAAACTCCCACTCGGTCACTCGGTCTTTGAGTTAAATTTTTCACTCGGTCACTAAAACTTTTAATTTTATGCTAAACTCCACAATAAATTACTCCACAATTAAACACCCTCGGTCACTCGGTCTCAGATTTCAATTTTAGATGTTTGCATTTAATTTGTTAATATTATATAGCATTATTAATCAAATTAAACATAAACTCAGTCACTCGCTCTTTCACTATAATTTTTCACTCGGACACTAATACTTTGAGTTTTATTTCCCAGGTTAAAAAAGTTATTCTAAACTCCACAATTGGTCACTCAGCCTTTTAATATGCATATACTTTTAATTTTGTTTTCCCATTTTAAAAATATATAATATATAATGTGCATGTACTCGGTCTTTGGCAACTCTAGTGTAATTAATTATATGCATATACACTTCACTCGGTCTTTGGCAATAATTATGCAAAAAGAATAATAATAATAATAATAGCAAGAAAATGGATATCACTCGGTCACTAAGTTCTTTTTGTCTTGTTTTATAGGTTGACATTAACTGACACTAACCCAATAGAAGTAATATGGTAAAGTTAACTCAAAAGTGGACATTTTTGTTAAACTTTAGTCAAAGTAGACATTTTTGCATATCAATATTTTTAAGTGAGCAACATATCACAGTTCTCTTAATAAATATATCGATCTAAGAGTAATTATTGAACTTTACTAATCCCAAATTACATAATGGATTCCTTCTTAATAAGTGTTCATGTATATCCTTATCTAATGTTTGTCGATTAAATAAGTTATTGATGCTTAAATTAATAATTAACATCTACTTTGAAAGCAGTATCACTCAACATTATTATTATTCAACATTATTATTATACGAATTAAATAAATCTGCAGAATTTACATGGCAATCCTTATAAACTTCTCTATGGCAATCCTTATAAACTTCTCCGGAATATACATCATCATCCTAAGTAAACAAGACACTGATTCTTTCTATATTCAATAGCACAACATATAGGTAATATTATGTCGAGTTAATTGCAAAAAAATAATTTTACTCATATTGCAAATTAATCCTCACATTTAACAAATTGCAAAAAAAAATCCACCACCTTGTTGCAAAACGAACAAATTGGGTGCGTGCGTTTTGCAACAATACATAAAGGTGGTTTTTTTTTTTCAATTTCTCAAAGATGATAATTAATTTGCAATATGAGTAAAGTTCATAATTTTTTTTTGCAATTAACTCTATCACGTCGTATTAGTTTGTTCATATTCATCTTAATTATAAACTATTATTTATACTTTATAAATTAATAATATAATTTTTGTGTGACACTGCGCGTATAAAGTAACAATTGTATTAACATATATGAGTAATATAAAATGAATACATCTTACTAAATGATTTTCATTCAAAATATATAAAACATTTGTTCATATTAAAACAGGTCTTAGCTATACAAGCTAATAGTAGTGAGGGATGGAATTTTACAAATAAGATGTGTTAGAGAATTATTTGTAATGCTTGGTTTTACTAAAAATTAGTGTCAAACTTTTACTCGAACATAGAGATGAATTTTTTATAAATAAAATATGTTAGAGAATTATTTGTTATGCTTGGTTTTACTAAAAATGGTGTGTGAAATTTTTAATGGAACATCTATAAAATAGTAGATGAACTTTTAGCGGGAATTATTAAAAAATATTGATATCAACTATTATGTATAAAAAAATACTGTCCCCGTCCCAATACACATTTTTCTTGGAACATCTATAAAATAGTATATGGACTTTTAGCAGGAAGGGGAATTATTAAAAATATTGATATCAACTAGTATTATGTACTAAAAAAATATTGTCCCCAAGTTGCACATTTTTCTCATTTCGATGAGTCACTAAAAGTTTCACACTATTTTTAATTGAAGCATCTAACAAATAACCTTCAACACATCTTATTCACAAGCACATCATTCATTCCTATACACATAACTTATTATTTACTTATTATCTAAAATAATGCAATACCCTCAAAATAAAATCAGAGTGAGTCTAGAAAAAATCATGTTCATGAACCCTGTTTTTTAAATTTTCTTTTTAGTAAATAAAAAATTATTCTTTAAAGAGTATAATTTTCATTTAGAATAACAATAATTCATGTCTCCAAAGAATAAATTTCATGTACTAAAGAGGTGTACAAGAATTTGAAGAGTAATTTTTCTTTTAAAAAAGTAATAATTTATCTCTCTAAAAAATAAATTTTAATGTACTTAAAAATAATTAGTAAAAACAAGGTTCACATTTGAACTCGATTCATACAAGTGTTTGTCATAAAAATAAAAAAAAAGTTGGTCATCACCGTCCGTGTCTACCATGACAGTAAAGTTTTTTGCGCATCAAGCTTAGCTAGAGAAAACATTAATTCACAGCATAATCGTGATTAAACATAAGGACTAGTATCCATGAAGATGAAGATTAGTATTATTTTCAAGGAATACTTCAAACGTATATACTTAGAGCCAAATAAACCAAAATTAAGAGTTTAATTAGCCACAACTCTAGGCATGCTACCGGAGCACGAACGAACCAAAATTATTAAATAAAAATCCAAAGCACAACATCATCATACAAACTAATTACGTTACACATGATTGCTTACTTATAAATTCGATCTGCAAGCGAGAATAGTTTTAAAGGAAAAATATCACAATTGGTCCGTAAATATGATCGATTCCAAATTTAGTCTTTTTTTTAATTCTCAAGTCTTTTTTTTTTCAATTTTAGTTTTTTTGTTCAATTTTTGTCTTTTTTTTTGTCCAGTTTTTGTCATTTTTCAAAATTTGATCATTTTTATTCACTTTTGTTACAATTTTTTTTACTAATTTTGGAAAAGAAAAAAAACTAAATTTGTACAAAAATGACGAAAATTAGATATAAAATGACCATGAATCCAAATAAAAAACGACTAAAGTTGGAATCAACCATATACTTATTTACCTACTTACCAATTGTGATATTTTGATGTGTCATCAATAATAAAACTTGAAACCCATATAAGTTTCAGCAAAATCCAAGAGCCAATCAATCTCTTGATCATCTATGAACCCACTCCCATTGGCATCTGCTTCACTCATGCCACGGCTGCTCTTCCACCCGCTGAACCACCCGCCGCAGCTCCGGATGGCCTGCCGGAGCTCCTTCTGGCTGATCCGCCCGTCCTTGTCCACGTCGAACTTCATCAGCCAATTCTTGAACTCCTCCGTCGTCATCTGGTACTTGCCCCCGCTCGGGACGCTCCGAGCGGTGTCGCCGCCGCCTCGTATAGCCATCCAAGAATTGTTGTTAATGGATGGGAGAGAGTAGAACCATCTAAATATGCAGACATAGAGAATTTTCTTGAGTGGGTTCTCTTGTTATTATAAGTAAAGAGTAGGTCCATGGTATAAGATACTTTGAACTCACAATCACTGGTTAATTTTCGTAATCAGTTTGTGCATGATTCTATTTTCAGTTAGTGGAGAATGTTAGCAAAGATTGGTATTCCATATCAATAATCTTTTCATGCATTTTTAATCGAATAATAATTATAAAATGTAAAGGAAAAAAATAAAAAACAAATCGTCTCATTTACGTGAAAGTAGATGAGGAATAATACGGTCGGTGTAGAGCATGTAACATTCCAAAATATTCTTGAAAAAAGGACATTTGGTACTTGTTGGGCCCATTGGACTGCTTCTAGTAGCCCAACTGTTCTTCAAAATCTCTAGTGGTGCACTTAAAGCCCACTTACACCTTGATGTCTCAAATATACCCAATTGAACCCTAATGGGAATAGGAAATGATTCATCTAATTTCTTTAAATATAACGTCATCTAAAGTTTAAACTTATAATAGGAAATGATTCATCTAATCTGGTAAGGTTTAAACTCTGAACCTTTGGTAAGTTTTGGCTTTGATACCATGTTAAATAACCATCTCATTTATCAACTTAAGTTATTATATGAGTTGATCATTTAACAAATTTCCTCTTTCTTTTCTGACACAAGTCTTATTCTTCTCTCCAAGTAGACAATGGCAAGTTTAAATTGTAGTACGTGTGCATTTTCTTTTAAGGTAAATTACGTGAGATTGAGAGCGTTGTGAGTGTTCTTCCCGGTGGGTTTCATGTTCTCTGTATGTATAATTAATTCTTTATGAAGTAACTTCAAGAAATCTGACCACCTCTTCTTCTATGCATGTTAATTGAAAATTATCTAATTCATACTGCAAACTGAATTGAATAAATTTTGAAATTAAATCGAAATTTTTTCATGGTATTAACTTAAATATGTAGCAATTCGTTTCTAATTTTCTTATAAATGCAAAATTATAAAAATAAAAAATTTACTTCATCAATCCTTTGATTTAACCCATTCCAAATTTCCAACAATATGTATAAAGAAGTAGTGAGTGTTTAATTTTTTTTTAAAAAAATTATGAATAAAAATCAAATAAATTTCCACCATTTCCACTTTATCTGGATTTAATAAAACTGAATTATATAAACCTCACGTATTTGTTAGACATCACATCCTACTATATCACAAACATTGTCCCTGCTCTTACAAAACATTATCCCTACTCTTACACATTCAATTAACGTAAAGTTAAAATTTATCAAATCTTCCTAATTTCTTATTCCTATCTACACTCAAAACAAAGTATTCTTGCAGGTCATATAAACACACGGCTGGAAAAGAAGCACAATTTAAACAGAGAAATTGCATTTGAATTAGTCTCACTACTATTCATTTAGCTATACAAATCAAGTGACAGTTTTAATCGATGTAAAAGCCTGATGATCCTCATCATCAAATTCCATAATTCCCATCAGCACCCTCGCCCTGTTCGCCTCAACCGTCCAATTAGTGGTTCTCAAAATCCAAAGAATGACGAGCACACAAACAATCTGGGCCCCAAGCAGGCCCAACCATAGGCCCAACAGGCCAATCTTCTGACAAAGCCCATAAACAGCGCTAGGGTCAGGCCCACCCCGTAAAACGACGTCAAATTAATATGCGCGCCCAGCGCTGGCCTGGCGCTGCCCCTCAGCACCCGCACCCCACACCCGGTGGTCTGTGGGCAGTTCCCCAGCTCACACAGCCCCACCACCGGCATCACCGCCGCCGTCAACCCGACAATGGCGTCGTCCTCCGTGAATGCCCTGGCCCACCTGTCCCCCATCGCCACCATCAGCGACGTCGCGATCGCCGATCAGGCTCGTCAGGAGCGCGCATAGCAGCGCCGTGAGAGATGACGTTTTTGCCCTTCCGGGTTGGCTCGCCCCCAACTCGTTCCCCACCCGAGTCGACGCGGCCAGACTCAGCGCGGATGGGAAGATGTACACGAGTGAAGTGGCTTGCATGAGGATTCCCATGGTGGCCACTGAAACGGCGGCGTTTGAGAGAACCCCAGATAGGAGTATCATCAGCTCGTACCACCACCACTCCAAGCAGACGGAGAAGCAGCTGGGGAGTGAGAGCTTCAGAATGGATCTCCATTCTTGATCGAAAACAGAGCAGTTGAGCCACGATTTCTTGTGAATTGATCCACACAAGTTTAAGTAACAGGAGAGTGATGCAAGCAGAACAAAATCAGTGAGAGATACAGCTAAAGCAACGCCTTGGATTCCAAGATTGAGATAGTGAATGAGGAGAAAGTTGATGGGGGCATGGAGAGAGAGAGCCAGAGCAGAGCTGCAGATGAGAGGGAAAGTGATGTTTTGGGATCTCAAGTGAATCTTGATGGGATTAATGAGGGCTTGGAAGAAGAGATCTGGAAGACAGAAAGTGAGATAAGTGGCTGCCATGGCAGAAATGGTGGGATCTTGATTACAAAAGAGAAGAATGGGGTGAATATTGAACCAGAGGATAGAGATAGAAATGAATGCAAACAATACAATGATGACCGTGCGATGCAAGGTTTGTGAAATAAGAGGCCATTGTTTAGCTCCAAAAGCTTGACAAGAAATGGCGTCCATCCCCAACGCCAGGCCGGAGACGACGGAGTAGCCGGTGAGGTTCGCGATGCCTATCGCGAGGGACCCACCGGCTAATGCATCCTTCCCCAGCCTTCCCAAGAACACCATGGATATCAAGGACTTTCCATAGAGAAGCAGGCCAGTGATGATCATGGGAAATGCTATTGTGTGTATCATCTTGATCTCTAGAAGCACCTGTTGATATTCAAGAATTAGACATGCAAACAGTGGAATAAATATATAGTAAAAATGAATAAGTGTAATGAATGAATGAACCTCGTGAATCTGTGAAGAATCTTGGAGTACCATGCGTTTGTACTTGGAGGTGTTAACAAGAAGAGGAGCAGCCATTAATGAAAAGCAAAAGCAAGATTTTTGGAGTTTGTATAGATCACAACACCAGCTGTCTGAGTGGTGGAGCCTAATGTAGTACTGCAAACAAAACCAGCCATGATACAATCTATTATGGAGAGAAGCTTATAAGTGTGTCAACTATTTTGCACAAATTACTGAGACCACAGAAGAAACAAAGTACAGTGGTGTCTGTTGTATATATCTGTGTCACAGCCTGATGGATGTGTTTGTAGGTGAAAATGTGTGGGTATTTTGTAGGTTTGTGGGGGTGGGGGGGTTAGAGTTTGGTGGTGTAGGAAGAGATGTAGGCAGGATAAGGTGACGGGTGTGAGAAGGCATGGCCAGGGTTGTCCTAATTACCCAACATTTTGTTACAACTCCCTCACTCCAGGTAATGATTTCAATTTTAAAAATTAGGAGAGTTGCTATGCTGCACTTTCAGCATCAATCCATTCCAATTTTTTGAACCATTGTATTAAGATTTTCTTAGAACATCTCCAGCACCTTTAGCGTTAACTTGTATAAACTTTAATTGGTTTTCATTTTTAAGCTAACAATGGTAAGGGCAATCAAAATTTACACCCAATCCTACTGATAATTCCCTTTAAGGTACCATGTTCGTAGGATAGATTTCCTTCACTAGTTACCCAATCTAATCATATTGATAATTCCCTTCATTTATGATGTGTAGCTCGGGTTTGCACTTGTGTGGGTCGTCCCCAAACCCTAGGGCTCCACCCTAGGCCAGGACGTATCAACAGCACGTGGTAAACCAAAATATTATTGTTTGAATTAGATAAGGAGATTCCCTTCACTAGTTCGAGGTATCATGTTTGTATGGATGTGATTCTCTTCACTAGTTTAATTCTCGGGCATGGGTGATTACCCTAGTGTTTATTTAGGTTGTTCTATTTCTACACATAAGGACGCCTTGGACAGACATTCCTTACCTTAAAACTCTCGTCGTGTAATAAATGGGAGAAACTTACATATAATAATCATGCAAAGCAGCGCAACTAAGGGTAAACAATGACAAGACGTGCCGATACACAATACACAGTCAATTCCACTTATACCAAAGGCATAAATCCCATATAGTATGTGAATTGTATAAATAAAACATAATCAAAGTCGAAAATTCAATCAAGACGTTTTCATAATTTAATCAATAATTATGTCATCAATCAACCACCAAAGAAAATAGAAAGATAATAAATAGAATTAGATTTCAGTAAAGCTTTAACCTCATAAAGATCATCATCTCCTTGTGTCTCTACCTTCTTGAAAAGCATTAAAGAAAATATTTAAAGAAACGGATCATCTTCTATGCTACTACTTTCAAATGGATCATTTTTTGTGCCACTACTAATTGTTGGAAGGATGAGAGAAATCACTTATCCTTTTTTAGTTAATGGTGTTAAATTCTTCATTAAGGAAAATAATGATATATTAGGAAAGGTGATTGATTAATTGATTTTCTTATAAAATAGGAAATTTTTATTTTAAAAATAAAGATATTTTATTTTCCA
The DNA here is from genome assembly GCA_023678885.1 of Pogostemon cablin. Taxonomy (NCBI): domain Eukaryota; kingdom Viridiplantae; phylum Streptophyta; class Magnoliopsida; order Lamiales; family Lamiaceae; genus Pogostemon; species Pogostemon cablin. Next base: position 9,563,991 of record CM042992.1, on the reverse strand, counting down.
AGAAAATCAATTAAGAAAACACCTTTCCTAATATTAAAAATAAAGATTACCTATTTTCTAAGAAAATGAGCAAACACCTTTCTTAATATATTATTATTTTTCTTAATGAAGAAATTAACACGTGAAATAAAAAGAATTAGTGATTTCTCTCTCATTTTACATGGCGACAATATGTAGGAATGAAAGAAAATCCAATCATCATTTATATGGTTGATATTTTCATTTTTAGGGTGTAGTTTTTTTTCTCTGTCATTCATCCTATGGTGTGACACAAAATGTGGTACATTGATATATACTCCCTCCGTCATGGAAAACTTTTCACCTTTACTGTTCCACATTGTTTAAGAAAAGTTGCACTTTTTGACCAACTTTATTGACTTTGAAAGGTATAGTAGTATTTTTAGGTAATAAAAAAGTATAAAGTAATTATATGTGTGTAAAAAATGAGTGGCAAATTTGAAATTAAAGTAACTTTTGAAGTTGTTGGATAAAGTGGTGTTTCCTTTTTTGGGGTGAAAGATTTTGTGGGACAAACAAATAAGGAAAGTGAGAAAAGTATTATGGGACGGAGGGAGTAATAGAGAATCCAAACTGAACTCAACCTAAGAAAATTAGGTAAAAGCGCATTCCAAAGTTCTTAATCAAGAAAGAATCAAACCTAACTGGATACCTAAAAACTACTCCATAGAAGTTGTGATATTTTTCTTTTTGAATTGTCTCATATAAATTATCACATTTCCTTTTTAATCATATGGGTCCCACCCAAAAATATTAATATATTCACATGGAGCTTACACACACGTCACACACACCACTAATATACCTACTCACTACACATTAAAATATTATATTTTCAACCCACTGCCTATTAAATTATTATACTCCTTAATCTCAGTGCTAAAAAAATTATACAACTTTAGTGAAACGAAGTGAATAATTTTCTAGTTTTAGGGTAAATTTGCCCATAAAAATTATTATACAAATACACCGTAGATGTGCAAAACATATGACTGACAAAAAGACTACAATAGAAAATTATAAAGCTCAAAGGCAAAAGTAGTACTTGGAAACGACTAATGGAAAAAGTCAATAGTACAAGAGTAACTAGAGGTAATGTCGAGATCTATGACATCTACAAGTTTTATTTCAATTGAGTTTAATGTAAATAGATGTTATTGAGTTTAATTTAAAGGTGTGCGCCCGGGAGCACGGAGCACATTGCGTACGCCTTTAGAATTTTGTGTTAAATTGTGTATCCTTTAGTATAAAGATGTGTACCATAACAAAAACTTGTGTGTGCCCGGGCGCACGGGAATACATTCCGTGGGCCTTTGAAATTTTGTGTTAAATAGTATATACTTTAGTATAAATATGTGTACCCTTTATTTTTTGAAGAAAAATAAAAAATATTAATAAAGTGTATACCCTTTAGAACAAAATGATATACCTTTATTAATTAAAGTGTATATCCTTTAGACCAAAGCAATGTACCCTTACTTATAATACTAAATTCTAAAGGCACACCGAATGTGTTCCCGTGTGCTCGGGCGCACACAAGCCTCACTCTAATTTAAATAGAAGTTTTATTAAGGATTTTATATTCAATGAAGTGAAATTGACTCGAATCAAGAAAGACAATGTTTACATTACTAGATGGAATCTACAACAACAAAATATTATTTTGTAACTAACATAAATTTTGATTCAAGTATGTATTGTCACTGGATGAATCATCTCAGCTATAAGACGATTAATAAACTAGCCAAGAATAACTTCGAAAGACAATTTCCAGACATGAATTTTAAGAACATGTTTGTGTAGATTGTAAAAAAAAATTAACCAAATTAAGTATGGCTGTGGATATTCACATCTCTTTTTATACTTCATACGTGTAGATCAATATGGAAACTTTTGTTCCTGGTTGGTCGAAAGTTCCGCGACCTCAAATCAATATAATTAGTACTTAAATATAACATTTAAATCGGTGAAAATATTTTAAATAACGCACTTTGAGCTTCTTTACTGTTTCATCATCCGATATTATACTTTTTTGATGATTTTTTTGGAGTTGGAAAGGATTGGAGTAGGGTTCTTCACTCACCTCACTCACCTCACTCACTCTTTTGTAAAATAAAAATAGATGGGGTGAATGTAAGAGGGGGATTAAGAGATATATAGTGTTATGTTTTTTGAGGTGGTGTTTATTTTGTGATTGGTGTATTAGGTTTTAGGCAATTAAATTAGGGTGAAAATGCAAGGTTAAGGGTATTATAGAATTTATTTATAGTCTTGGTATTTTTTTAAATAAATGAAGGTGGGTGTATGAAGTAAAAAAAAGATGTGTGGATATCCGCAGCCATTAAGTATTCCTTCAAGAACAAGACAAGATATAGTGATTTGAATCTTCTATTACATTTTGATATTATATTTTTTTGTTGTGAATTATTATATGAATGATACATAGAATATAAACAAAATTTATACCCTAACAGAAAATATATCAACTCTAAACACAAATGTTGAGATTTTCAATCCCAGAGGTTCATCTAATTTAACTTTAAAATAGGTAAAGAGTTGATATTGTGTGAATACATCCAAGCAATGATCAGAAAATCGGACTGGATTTGCTGGAACCTGTCCAGAAAGCCCATAAACTTGTTTTTGCAGTTGAACCGCGCAAACCGAAAAATTCGGTATATATATATATATATATTACGATATTTCACTTTTATTTTTATTTATTTTAAAATATAATATTTACATTTTGGATTAAATTATAAATTATAATATTGAGTGAGTATATTATAAACTATGTATGAAGTACTCCATAAATTATAAACTATAGATATTTTTTTCAATTATATTTTGATTTTAAATTGTATTTAAAATTTTAAAAATAATTTAGGTGATTATATATTTTTATTTTTGTAATTTTATAAAATATAATTGAAAATATATAAAATCAAATTTTCCGGTTGAACCGATCCGACCGGTTGGACCTTGAATCATTGCCTCCTCCGTTCATTCTCCGGTTCAATTTTCTAATCACTGCGTCCAAGTCCATTTAGATTCAATTTAGAAAGAACATATAGGAGAGTCAATTAACCTTATAAGCAAGGGCTTAAAATTGGATAGAAAAATCCAAATATACAAAAATAAATTTTGTACACCTGTAATATACAACACTTTTCTATGATTAAATTTACAATTTTAAAGGGTTTACTAAAGTTGCTAAATGTTTGAATAATTTGGGCATAAGCCAGGTTCTTAGAAGGACGCTTTATTCAAATTTGAGAATGTGAAATTGTGAATGATAATAAGGGTAACTTGGTTCAAATTCTTTCATCGAAATGATAATGAATATCATTAAGAATATCAATTACAATATAATTGAAAGTGATTGAAGGATAGATATTAGTCATTGAATTAATAAAAATGGCAAAAACTCCTGCGCTCCAGAGACACTGGGACAGTCTGTGTCCCCATGTGAACACAACTTTTCCCCTCCCTATTCTATTTAAACATATGTATTGCTAGGGAGTTTAAGTTGTAAAGGGACACAGAAATTGCAAAAGGGCACGGATCTAAATCCGTGTGCCCGGGCGCACAAGAGACTCACTCAATAAAAATAATTGAGAAATTTTAATTCTCATTAAATCAAACAAGCATCAATAATGGGAATCAATATACCTACATTACTATTAACCTCATCCATTACCCCTAACTGAGTCAAGTCATTAATGAATACTGGTTTCTAAACCCCCCACCCCACAATATAAGGTAAGCAATATTTTTCATTCAATTACCCTACCAAACACCCCTAAATTTTTACTGAAAAATGAGCCTGGGAAAATAAATCTCCCTCCTAACGCCACCCACCACCCCACCTCCAAAGAAGGCTTGTTTACCTACAACAATAACAAGGTAAAACATATCAAAATCAATTGCCTTATTAAATGAATGCTGAAAGAAGCAAAGGCAAGCCTAATGTCCAGAAAAATATCAAAAGAGAAATATCAGTACCAACCACAGCTATTATGACGCCATTCCTTTCCATACAGCACAGAGAGTCAGGGGGTGGCACTATTTGAAGCCAGAGGGTAGCCCACAAAAAGGGATGGGTCGAATGGAACCCGAGGGTACACAATAAAGAATACAAAACTGACCAGCAATGTCATCACAAGTACACGAGGACCATGTGTCATCACAGCTCTTTTCCTGTCCTCCTTCCCGTAGCCCAGACAGGATCTTGTTTTCTCGTATCCCCACTTCCTTGGTGTCATTGGTCGTAACGAGCAACCCATGGGCAAACTTCACATGAGTTATCCTTATTGTGAAAACTATAGCACTCGAATTGTCCATTTTGAGCCTCCCAATTGACGCTACTAAGATATCAACTTTTCTAATTTCAACATTTATATGCAATATTAATATGTTAAACCTCTATTATTGTCGAGCAAGAACGAAACACAATCTCCATCAGAAGAGACCGTGTTGGTATGCTTGGCAATCAATAAAGTATCAACAAAGTCCGGCAGTTCTCTGGCTGCTTCAACTACTTTTAGAGGATTCCATCGTCACTGCAAGAGAAAAATGAAAGGCTTACTAAAGTTGGTGCAGTTAAGTTGGTGCAGTTAAGTAGTGTAATAGTCCGTAACCCTTAATTGAAGACAATATCTATAATACATTGATCCCAACTTAGACACGTGGATATTGGCATGAAAGAAATCCCAAGTTATATATTTTTTCATCGGAACTTTTGAATTTCCAACCAGAAACCATGGAATGTTTCAGATCATGTGGCTTGTACACACAATTTCAAATGTAACCACAAGTTTGAGACATGTTAACTTAGTAAAGAAACAGGAACAAGTTAAAATTATACATTTATATAAATAAATTGACATATCTAGATTTAGTTCACCACAACCAATTCAGTTCTAGAAACTTCTCTAAACTCGATATAAAGTCTAAGAATCTTCAACTACCGATTGATCACCTTAAACACCAACTAATTTTTCATGTGGATGAGAGAATCATGAGATTCAGACTAGCCACCTAAATACATCATTGAGCTTCAGTCACGATGCTGGGAAAGAGAAATTGTTATCCAACCTAAATGGATAAGATATTCGGTTCGGATCTCATGTTACATTTTGGTGTTACACTTCTGTTATAAACTGTTGGATGATTGACACATAGGGTATAATAAAATCTATACCCTAAAAGAAAAATAGCAACCCTGGGGGGAAATGTTGAGGTTTTCTTCCCGTATACGTGTCACTCATCTAACGCGTGTAATAGGAGATGTAACATCAAAATGTAACAGGACATCCGAGATCTAAAATATGACTCAAGCCATGAGCAAATAGAATATAAGAGATGAGCTTAGATTTTTTTTTTTTTAAATGCATAATTAAAAAGGCTATGATTTACCCGACAGTGGGGACCTAAAGCTGGGCCTGGATTGCAGCTCAAGAACATGCCCAACTTTCATTCAGCAGGACCTGAGGTGGACCTACTCCAAAACTTCACCCAAAAAGCATCATATAAATCAACTTCTGTCCTAATAATATCCTGGTCCCCCACATCCCTTCACTATACTGCTGATCCAAACACAACTTATATGAGGCAAAGTTCATTTTTTGGCAGCAATGTAAACGGTATCATATTCTAATAATTATGAAACTCGTGAAAAAATGTTTCCTATTTACAAACAAAATATTTCCTAATTACTGTTCCATATGAACTATGTCATAAATCATAGACTTGAAGCTCGCATAACTCAGAAAAACGAACATGCTTGTAAATGAGCATTAATGTTTAGAAACCAGAAAAATTTTGTAATTCATTATATTGGAAATGTTGACTGAATCAGAGCAAAGGATTTCGAATCCATTATGACAAATTCAGTGGTCTAACTTCAATAACTTATGCTGGGATGAATTTAAAATAGTTCAGCTCTATTTTAGAGTCATCATGGTGGATACTGAAATGGACATTTTAGTCATTTAAATCATTCCTGAATTCCTTTTCTTAACCATCCAATTTTCTTTTTCTAAAATCACAGAAGTCTAACAGATACCACCATAGGTCCTTAGCAGCCATCAAGTGTCGGATTCTGAAATCTGTATCCTTTTCTTGCCTCCTATATTCTTTTCTAAATAGAGTTAAGAGGCCATTAACTCTTTTTCACATGAAACCAGAATGAAGACCTAAAATATCAAATCTTTTTCCCAAGTAAGCAAATTCTCATCCCTTAACATGTTTGACAGTAGAGAAGGGATATGAGACAGTGATCAGAACTCCTTGACAATTGTGCCTGCGAACAAATTGAACCTTCAGCCTTTTCTGGTCCTACTTGTTAAAGTTGGGGAAATCTACAATATGAAAAATTGACATATCGGGCTATTCCCAACTGCTTACCCCTGTGAGGGAGTAAGCAAGGTTTTTATTAAGCTTCCCTACCATGCATTCAAGTGAATTACTAGGGTATAAAAAGTTTTAAATACTTTCGGAAAATTTAATTTCACATTGAACCCAACATGACATCACATGACAAACCATTTTAAATAGTACAAACACTCTCTTCAGGAGGCAATATGTTTAACCTTACATTTCTTCTTGCATCCAAGAGCGTTGATACTCTCAAATCATCTCAAAGATCTGCTTGAAGCAAACACTACATCAGTTATCAAATAGTGGGCAGGAGGGAGGAACCAATCAATAAAAGGTAATTATCTGTTGAAATTAGACCTGATAACTCCTTTTGATTGAAAGCAATTAATATCTAAATCAGAAATTAGATATAATAAGAAATTACATAAAACATGAAAAAAGAACTTACATGGATAGGCATTTCAGCTATGACAAGACCACTGTTTTCTTCAAGGCTTTTAAGGATCACTACCTCTCCTCCAACAACCATGTTAATCACTATACCATCTTTATGTTCAGCAAGAAAAAACAGCAAATCAATTAAAATGATAAGAAGAAACTCCGATAGAATGGTATGATGCAAGAGGAGAAATGTTGAAAATGGTTTCCCTTTTTCAGCATTGCCATTTAGGAAGGGAATGAAAAGAAAAAAACAAATATAGTTATCCCCAGTTTTCATGCAAGCCAAATTAACACCCATTCAGTTTAAAACAAACCTGTGGATAAACAAGCCGCCATGCGCCTCATGTATGTCTCCTGCAGAAGAACATATCAATTTATTCTGGATTATAATGTGATGGAGCTAAATCATTTCAATTGATCCTTGACAATTCCATGATTCAGGAATGCATATCAGAATAGTTTTCAAAGAATACTTATCCAACTATCCAAGCAAACAGGGATGGTGCCAGGAATCGAAGTTAGGGGGGCCCAAAATAGCTATACTCCCTCCACTTTTTTAAAGTTTTCGCCATTGATTAGGCACGAAGATTAAGAAAAGTGTAACTTTGATGGGTATTATCTTCTTTTATTTTTTGGACAGACCAAAATGAAAAAGGTGAAAAAGTTTACGAAATGGAGGGCGTATAAAATATAATACTTCTTCCATCATGTAGAATAGTTCACTTTGTTTAATTTTTTTAAATTTAGCTGGTAGGGAGTCTTGAACTCGTGACCTTTTGCTGAAATTCCAACTCAATACCACTGAGCTATACTATCTCCATGTCAACATATCTGATATATATAGTAATTATTTTTAAAATTTCAGGGGGGCCCAGTGCCCCCATTGGCTCCCAAGTAGCACCGTCCCTGCATGCAAACACATATGACATCACATTTGTCTCATACACTTTGAGATAAATTCTAACGGAAGCAAACAAACATGTCATTCATAGTCTCATCGTCTCTAAGTTAAGCAACATAACTCCCCATTTCTTTATATGCCAAATATTTTGTAGTTCTCATTTTGATAGTGTTTTGAACTAGGCAAACCACACACAATCCTACAAGAGGATCCCAGATAATTCATCTCCGCCACAAGCTGTAAAGCTGCAAATTCACCAATAATTTTCTTGATAAAAATCCCTAAGAAGTAATTTCCCAGCATATATAAGTTTCACTAACCTATCGAAGCAAGCCATGTACAAAGCCCACTCCAAAAGTGTTAATAATACTTAATAATAGGAAATAAAGTAGTTAACGAATTTAGTCACAAAAGGAAATAGCAGAAACATCTTCCATAAACTGTCTTCTTCACCCTTCAGTGATAGATAATAACTGGTATCAACACCATGAACTAATTCAAATTCCTAATTATCAAGAAACTAAAAGTTTTGAATCAAAGCAGAACCTGGTCAAGCACTGCAGCTTGAGAGGCCAACAGTGTTATGAAACTAAGTGGAAGAAATCTAGAAAATTTTATAGAGTTGACTATGCACCCCAAGTCGTAAGAAACGGTGTTGTAAAAGAGATTTTCTCCACATTATTACTGAAGTGGTATATACCAGTTCAATGCTCCTAATAATCAGAGCACTCTTATTACTACTTATTATAAAATGATGTTAAACTTTGTTCAGTACCCAAAACTATCTTCGATTAAACTGGATCTCAAAATTATGACAACCTAGGCAGAGACGGAATTATGAATGGATTGAGACTCCATTTGAAGCAAATAGGTTCACTCACCATCTCAGCCTACAGAACAGACTATTAAAAGTCTTTCACCCGAGTTGTCAAACTTTGAACATCCATAAATAATTGAGAAGAACATCTTTCTAAATATGATCATAATGAGTATGTTTATGTACACATTTCCATTCTCAAGAGCTAACTAAACAAGTATGCAAACTTAGAATATTTTCTATATGGCCTAGTGAATTTTCAGAAGCACGTTCTTCAAAGATATTATTTACATTTTTGCAGTATTCTAGGTAGAGGTAGTGAAGGACTGAAGGTATCATTATATCCTCACATTTTTCAGGAAAACAATGATACTTGTTGACAGTTTGTAGGGCATAAAAAATGTGCCATCAAATATTCTATTCCTCTTCAAAAGTTAATCTCTCCTCCATCATTCCCCCCCCCCCCCCCCCCCCCCCCAATTTTACATTGTATCAAGCACTAAATAAAATCACATAACATCAAATAATAATACATAATGACTCATAAATAACATAATAAAACATTGAACATCCATGCATAATCAACTTCAAAGTTCAAATATTCAGAGACAATAAGGAAATGACTAGGCAGCTGATCGGCAGCAGCAGTAACCGGAGGCATGGGCGGCTGAGGTCTAAAAGTATTTTTCACTCTCCTTTCTGTGTTAATAGTGGAAACCCTATGTCTAATTTGATTATTCCCCAAATATAAAATTCAATTTCACCCATGACCTAAAGAGAAGTAAAAACTAATTTTGAAAAAAATAAATAAATAAATAAAGCATATTTAAACACGTTCCCAACACACCCCTCAGGCACACCTCTTTATGTGGTGAAACATGCAGACAGGCACAGGGAGGCGACCGCCTCTTGAACGTAGCCTATTTTAGCAAAAATCAGAAAATATAGGTGAATGGGCTAAAGCATCATTGTAGGCACGCCCTTAACAACTATGCTCTCTTGTAATAAAATTGAGAAGATAACGATAATTTCCAATCTTGTTGAGGGAAGGTGTACTAAACCTAAGAAATTAGATATTTCAAGACAATTTGAATTTGTAAAGAAATAAGATAGGCCAAAAGCTACAAAAGAGTGTGAGTAATTGAGATGGAATGCTGACATCTGTAAAGCTAAATATCAACCAAGAATATTGCTATATCTTGAATCTGGGAAAAGAATATTTAGTTCAGAAATTGTCCTGCGTATTATGTATATTTAAGTTGATACTTGAAACAGGAAGTAAAAACGCAATACAAAAAGTTACATAATATCAATTACAAGAAAAAGGGGAAGAAAATAACACACTCAGTCACTCACACAACTTATATCTTATAAGTGTTCACATAGAAGGAATACCAGTGATTCCTACAGAAACCTCAAAGCCCATAGTTTCAGTGTCTCACTCCATATCCCCTCTCAAGAAGGCAATTATACCACTAAAAGGTACCCTCACAAACTGAGCATTTAACAATACTCATGCAGGTGGTTTTCACTCACTTATTTTAATATGTATTGCTTCTTTATCATCATAAATTCAATTTCCTAAACAAATTTTGTTTCTTTTCTGAGTTGTTAGTTGTGTAGGTTATTAAGTGATCACAAAGACACATCCAATTCCTTTCAACTCCTTTATCGTAAAGCAACTTAAGAAGTTGCAACCCTTAAATAAATCTGTTCAACAGGGACTTCTCTAGTGCTTCTTGGGGGAAAATGAAATAACCCCAATAATGATATCTGATTTCATGCATGCTCTATCTCAAAATTGCAACAATACACATATGCACTGATATATTTAAAATTCAACTGTCTACATAGATCGACATGTTTAGAAAGTCAGTTAAATCTTGGGTTGGCCTTTTTTACATAAAAACAGATTCAATTGTGCATATACTGAAGCAGAAATATACATGCATTAGTGTATCTTAAAAAAAAATTAAGACTAGAAACCATCGATTTTCCTTCTCAAGTCAAGGCATAGTTAGTTCCGTTGAATGCATTTTTATAGGGCAAAAATTGAACAATACTGCACATAATGAAGCAGAATTTGGAAAGAAGCAGATTGCTGAAATAAAATTCAGACCAGCCACTGTATGAATAGAATGTAGAAAACACTCAGGAGAAAAGCATGACATCAAAACATATACCTTCTTTGTTGGAAGTTCATAATCGATCAACATACGAGCACAAAGAGGCGACTCAGAACCTAGAGACGGAACGCATGCATCAGTAACAATAATCACATGCGATTTTCGCTCTTCGTCTATACCTCCCTCCCCATCAACTTCGTCTTCTCTTCCCAACCTATTCCATCGCACAGTGGCCTCCCGAAAGTTGTCCAAAACCGCAGCTCTATCTACTTCTGAGAGGTCGCTATACTATAAAATCAAAGTGAAATGTCAACATCCAAATCAATCAAACAGATGCAATCAAAATTCAACCATATTAAAGTGAACGTAAAACTAAACATACTAGTGAAGAAACAGAAACATGAGATAACAGATTAGAGACACTGGAGCAGATGGCGTCGAGCTCATCACGAGAGCTGCAGCACACAGCCACCGGAAGGCAAGGACGCCGCCCAGCAGTGCTTAGAAGATCCAACAACGTCTCCTGTTGAAAGTTCCGCTTCCAATTCAAATACAAATTAAATACGAAGAAAATACAGAATTGAAAAGCATGTTGAAGACCATCTTGAAATCGAGTCGATCCACGGCAAGGTAGAAATGGCGTTGTGGACTGAAAATTTAAAGGCATTCCAAATCAATTTCGAATAATTTGCTCAGCTACAACTAAACACACGGAAACACAAAAACCCAAGCAAATAGCCAATTGAGGGGAGAAAAGAGAAAAGAAACGGAGAAATACCTGAAATTAGAGGGTGGAGAAGGAGAGATGGACAACGAAGCTTCAGCGGCTTCCATTATTCCTCTCTCCACAGTGAGCTGAATCGCCACCAAAATGAGTTTAGATCTTCACTGTAAGTCTGTAATTGCAGTTCACGTCAAAAAAACATTGACAAAAGCAAGGAATGTCAATTTTACATCCGGGTCGGGTTACTGCGGATGTTCGGATTGATGGGCACAAATAAGGTAGACTAGATGTGGGAAAAGGTTGGGCTGGGCAAAAAAAATAATAAACCGCAAAAACTGATCAAATTGAATTACACGCCATGCAATTATTTAAATATTTTTTAATGAAAATCGCACCGACCATACCGTATATACTACCGAATATAAGCTATAATTCTATATATAATTATATAATAAATTATGTGTTGAACTATTGTTAGTATATGTATACTCCCTCCGTCCCCGTCATAAGAGTTCGTACATTTTACTAATTAGAGTGTCTCGTTATAAGAGTTACATTTTCATTTTAGTAGATGAGACTCATATAAATCAACCACTTTATCTTTATGGGCCCACACACAACACTAATACAACTACTCACTATAGATTAAATTATTATATATCTCAACACACTACATATTAAAATATTATATTTCTTAATCTTCATGCAAACCGTAAACGTAACTCTTTTTATGGGACGGAGGGAATGGTATTTTAGTCATTACCATGGCATTCACGTTTCACTCCCCTAATAAATAAATTCTACCAATTATCAAATATCAATTTATTACCTTCCTTCTATAATCTAGAAAGTAAAAATGTGTTGTTTCATTTTTTCCTTAGTGCTGCTCATGTTTTGCAATATAATTTATTTTCCTCCTAAGTCCTAAACATTTTTGTTAATTATTATGGTTGAATTGCCTTATGAATTTTCGTTAGCCACAAAAAAATTAATATCCTAACATTATAATTTAAACTAATTTATAAGTGAAATCGTCAAACCACTAAAAACTGTTCAAAATCGCATAATTAATATCATTTGAATTACCTCGATTTATACTTCATTACTAAACTGAATTGTATATAATAATGCAATTTAAATTATGCAGAAAAAACCGTAAAATCGCACCAAGCACACCCTTAGATAATGGATCGATCACATGGGTATATAATAGACTAAAAACTATTTTCGCCTTGTAAGTTCGGTCATTTATAATTTTTATCCCAAAAATACTAAGTTCTGGGCATTTGTTTCAATATCTTTTTTATTGCATCAATGTTATCCTGTTTTTTTCGGAAATTAATGATTTTGTCATAATTGGGCACGACGTGACCATCAAATTTGACATTTCTCGGCGAAAACGGGGCAATATTGGTGCAATAAAAAAGATAGTGGAACAAATGCCCAAAACTTATCTTTTTTGGGATAAAAATTGTACATGACCAAATTTAAGAAGCAAAAGTGATTTTTTATCTCAGTCCAACTGTTATGCACCTAGTGTACCTAAATAATTTTAGCCATTAAATTATATTTTAATTTTATCTTCACCATTAAATAAAATAAAATAAAATAATTAATTTTTTATAAAAGAAATTTTATTACATCCTATTTTTAATCCAGCAACCATATGCTGCACCGGTGCACCCCAAAATCACCCCTAAAATTGACATAAATGACTAATATTGAAAAAGTGAAAAATTATAGACTTAAAATTGAATTCTATCGAAACTGTGAAACTAAAATTTATATTATCTTCGTGATATTTTTTAATTTTTTGTTCAATCATTTTTCCATTTTACTTGGATATTTATTAATTCATCAATATAATAGTTAACTTATTATTAAATCTCCAAAATTTTTAAAAGTGAAATGATGTGATATGTAATCAATATTATCTTATAATTGACCAACAATTCATTTTTAGGTTTACATATTCTTTTAGTCCTATAAATCGTTCCTATTATGAGTTTGATCAAGTTACCCTTTTACTTTTTGAGATTGGTTCTGGTAATTTTAAACAAGACATGATAACACAATGTGAAAACGACAAGAAAATTTAAGCTTATCGTATTTGTATCGTGTTTTTTAAAGCAAAAGGCTATATTAGATAGCTTTAATATCAGTTTCAACATAGTTCATAGATACATCAGTAACATTAAGAGAAAAGAAAGAAGAAGCACAAGTGAAAGCATAACAAGCTAGAGTATGAGCAATCATATTCGCTTTTCATCTTATCCTACTATAGGAAACATCCTTCATCCGTGAAGCTTTTATTTGAATATTCTGTAGTACCCTACTAAGATAGGTAAAGTTTGGACTTTGATTTAGAAGGGAATTGACAACAGTTTAAGAGTCTGACTCCAGAATGATCTCCTCATTTCCACGTTCCATAGCAATATCAAGACCTCTCCAAAGTTAAAGCCTCTGCTACCTCCACCTCATAAACTCTAGAGCATCATTCAGCAAAATACCAAAGAACTTCTCCACTACATGAGTTCTACGTCACCCCTACAATCATCGCTCCACACTCCCTTCTGACAGATGTATCAATATTCGACTTCAACTAGTGCCGACAAGAGGTCTCCACCCGATATCTTTGTTGAAAGCCCATTTGAGTTTCCATGCATCTTTAAAGGTTCCATGTATTGGCGGGATACACCTTTTTGTTGTAATTCATCAAAGGAGAACCCTTTCCCCATAAAGACATACTCATTCCGTCCCCACCAAATAACCCATAGAAGGTAGCAAATAAACTTCTCTCCTCTTCATTCAAGATTTTCAACAAATACTCAATCCAATCTTGTATCGACTCCTCTGTCAATTATTAATTTGCCTAAAGGTAAGTTTATCCAGAAAGTGTGTATCCAACAACAGTCTCTCAAGGCACGATCTATAGTTTCAATCTCAGTAACACATCTCATGCATATTGAATTGATATAAACAAAATGGCTTAAAAGATTAATTGCAATTGGAAAGATGTTGTGTATAACACGCCAAACAAATATAGTAATCTTAGGCATCGTGTTTAAACTCCAGACGTTGGTAGCTCCACTTTGCATGTTCGAATCTATCATCCATATTCGGAAGTGGCGGTTTCAGAATCTATTATCAGCTTCAAATTTTACCGGCCAGAGATAGAGTTCTAACTTTCCAATCCTTCAAATTTTCGGTGACCTTATTCACAAGAGTCCTAAAAGTCGCCTCTCTCGATCTCCCGACTATTTCCGGAATACCCAAGTAGATAGCACGATGATCAACTTTTTTTACTCCCAAGATCCCAGCCAAAGTTTGCTTCATTTCTTCTGATATCCCCCTAATGAACATAATATTTTATTTATCGTCCAAAAGCCATCTCATAGCTTTCCAATATCTTCTTAATCATGTGAATCTTTGTAACAAATGCTCGACTAAAAATCAAGGTGTCATCAGCAAAAAAATGTGAAACCGTAAGGGCACCCCGACAAATTCTCACTCCACGCAAAGATCCTTTCTCCACTTCTCGCCTAATAAGAGTAGAAAGAGCTTCTGCACAAAATAATAAAAGATATGGGGATAAAGGATCTCATTGACAAAGACCCCGTGAAGGAATGAAAGAATCAGAGGTTCACCATTAACAATCACATAAAAAGATACCGTCCGAACACACCTCATGATAGTCCTCACTAGCTATTTGGGATGCCTACCTTCAGTAACATTTTTTCTAAGAAGTCTTATTCCATCCTATCATAAGTTTTACTTATATCAAGTTTAAAAGTAAACGAGCCTTTAGAAAAAATTTTGTTATGTTTCATATAGTGAAAATTTTCAAAAGTAAGGAGAGCATTTTCAGTGGCCAATCTCCCCGAAACAAAAGCTGACTGATATATATCTATGGCATTAGGCAAGAATTGTTTCAAATGATTGACTATGGCTTTTGTGATCAACTTAAAGGCAATATTATAAAGGCTTAAAGGTCTAAAATGTGATGGTAGACGAGGTTTTTTATTTATTTAATTAATATTAGGAATAAGAGCTATGTATTATTAATGCAGGGTCCCTACCTACACAAACTAAAATATGCCTATACAATATTTGCTTATATTAATTCTGTTTAAGCTTAAGACTTTTAGTATTCATTTAGGGTGCATTCAAATCTCTCCCTCATGTTTGGGTACAACTTGAAATCAATGAATTTATAAATCCTAGATTTTAAATCAATGGATTTGATTTTAATTTTTTTTAATTGTTTTGGATGGATTTCAGATTCTTCCTCAAACCATGTCATTTGAAATTATTCTTGCGTAATTGATATATTAATATATAAAAATAGTATAAAAAATTAATAAATTAATTAAAAATATATATTTATATATATTCTTTTTTGAAATTATTACTTAGATACACTCTTTCTATATATAATTATTTCTAGGTACATTATCCAAAATAAATTACTTCTATGTACAATATTAAAGTTTGAAATACCCATTATACTTATTATAATAAATGTCATCAAGATATCTATTCCACATTTCACATGTCTGATGTTTGGGATTTCTAAACTTTCCTTAATCATATTTCCATAAAATGCTCCTACACCTATCTTTAAAAAAAAAGTTCTTCATTAATGCAATTATTGCACAAGGTGCATTTTATGGAACTATAAAATGCTTCTTCACCTTCCCTCAATAAATTTTTTTTTGCATTTATACTATCACGATTGTTCATGCACCATATGCAATAATTGCACAAGTGCATTTTATGGAACCAAAAAATGCTCCTTCACATTCCCTCAACAAAATTTCTGCATTTCGCGCAAATAAATTAACTAAAACCCAAAAAAAAATTGCATTTCTTAAGCAGAATCTGCACGAATCTTAAGCAGAATCTGCATTTCGTGCAGAAATTTCTGCATTTCGTTCTTAAGAAGAATATACACGAATCTTAAGTAAAATATGCATTTCGTGCTGAAACTTCTGCATTTCGTTCAGAGTAAATGTTTGTTGCGCATTTTATGGAAAATGTGGGATTTAATTTTGGAATTGGGTTTCTTACGTTGGTTGCACAATTTATGGAAAGTGTGGGAATTAATTTTTGAATGGGGCAAGCTATTTACACCCCCCAAGATTGCGGAGTACTCCCCAAAAATATATAAATTAATCTTTCTTTTATTTAACATTATGTAAATGTACTCAAATCTATATTACTAAATATACCACACAATTACTAAACCTACCCCATAAGTAAATAATCCAACCATGAGGCCGTCTTTCTTCTTGAGAGCATCAGCCGCCACGTCATACATCACCGCCATCATCTTCAAGGTGAGGAACGTGCTTTGCCTTAAACTCCCATAAATACATCGTAAAGAAAAAGTAAAAGAAAAAAAGAGATGACTAGACACCATGATTGGCATATCGCCTAGGCTGGCGGCGACGGTGGTGGTTACCGCCATGGAACTTTATCTTCCCTCTAAGCTTGCCGATGGTTTGGAACAAAACCCTTTCGGAAGGAAGAATGACACACACGGGAAGGGAGACAGGATACCTAATGTTGTCATAGCAATAGGAGTAATACATGTACTTTTATCGGACCCATTTCATGATGTTCCGAGCCTCAGGGGTGATGGTGAAGTCGTGGTTGTCGAGCAGGTGAGCGATGGAGTCAGTGTAGTTGGACGACTGGAGCTGGTCTGAAGGATCCACGATGCAGCCCTGGAGCACAAGGTCTTTGAACTCGGCGAAGAAGGGCTCGTATTGGTAGTCCACTTTCTCTTTGCCGCTGTTGGTAGCTCAGCTGCTCTAATTTTCATGTAGATCGAAGAGTTCATGACCAGATCAATCGAAGCTCGAATCTGATTATCGTCGAGATCATCAGATCATCCAGGTATTTCTACTTCCACATTCTGGATTGCCGAGCCGACTCATGATTCGACAACATTCACTTGCGCTTACTCACGTCCGTCGTCTCCACTGAGTTACCTGAGAAAGTGCCACTCAGAGAACTCATTGCGATGATTCAGTAGTTGTTTCTATTTGTGTATGGATTAATTAGGTGAAGAAGTAAATGATGGTTTATTAGAGTTAACAAAAAAATATAAAATCATTAGAGAAATACGACGGAGAATGATTGAACAAGGTGGGAGTGACAGAGGAGATTAAGTTTATTGTGAATCCAGAGAGGATGATTTCACTCAGAACAGGAGACATGATCATCAGATTCGAGCTTCGATTAATCTAAGAGTGATGCCAGGATTCAGATTGATCTGGAAGTGATGCCAGAATTCAGTCCGACATGGTTCATTTGGAATAATTAAGGCAAAATATGTAACACAGAAATCTCATAGCTTGAATCCCAGGCCCAAATTTCTTCCGAAACAAATAATTAGTTACATAAAGTCAAACTATTTAATTGGAATATTTACTTATGAATGTGTGAGATATGGTAAGTAATTATATATTAATATTTTGTAATATATTTTATATAAGGGTAGATTTGTCATATTAATTAAAAATATTTTCTTTAAATATTTTTTAGGGTGTGCTCAGTAATTTTGAGTCTGCAAATAGCCGCCCCCTTTTTGAATTGAGTTTCTTGGTTGCGCAATTTATGAAAAATTTGGAATTTAATTTTAGAATTGGTTGTTGAAATGCATAAATATGGCAAAATGGGGAATCTACATATAAATTGTGTAGTTAGTAGTAAGGATTAAAATAGTATGTATCTAATAGTTAATTTCACATAGGTTGTGTACTTAGAGTTACTATATCTTTTTTTTTTTTAATTTTAAACTCTACCACCCACCCTACCCCCAAACCCCCCACCCTCCCAAAATTTTTTTTATAAAACTTTAGATATTAATATTTAAATAATAAAAATATTACCACCCAACCCTACCCCCTATCCACCCACCAACCCCCACCCTCGGCCACCCGCCAAAATTTTTTTTAAAAAAAAATTTAAATTTTACTAATATTTAAATAATAAAAATATTACCACCCAATCCTATCCCTATCAACCCACCCACCCCCTACCACCAATATTTAAATAATAAAAATAGTATTTTTATAATTGGACTGAAGATCAAATTGGTGAAGGCAACGGTTCGAGGTTCAATCGGGCGGACCGGTTAAACCGAAAATTTTAATTTTACATATTTTTAATTAAAATTTTAGAATAATCATTAAAAAATTAATATAATAAATAATTTTTTTTTAATAAAACATGGATTCTACATTTTAGAGAAAAGTCTAAAGCCCACTTATCATTTCAAGCCCACTACCCTAAGCCCACTGATACAATGAGTATTAATAAATAACTTTGAATTACATTTAGGTTTAGATTTCACAATTTCGGTAATGAGGAAAGTAGGTAAGTTCACAGCGCCCCTCCCTCTCTCAATAATTTTCTCTCTCACGAAACACCACCGCTCCACCTCTCTTTCTCTCCTTCCGCCGCTCTCTCACGATTTGTGGAGGCATCGGTGGTTTGTTTTCTCCCTCCGCCTCAAGCTAATAGTGTTTCATTAATTTTTTTTAATTATTCAATAAATTATGGAGCATTGGGTGTGCCTATGTAATATTATTTCTCACTACTGTACGTTTGTGATCGAGGAGGGGTGTTTTTATTTTTTTTTAAATTTTCAATAGGTAAATAGATGGTAAACTGGAGCCCAGCGCACATTTAACAGATCTCAGTGTTTGAAAAAAATAAAAATAAATAACCGGCGATTTTTAGTTCTCTCAATTTGCCCGGTTCAACCAGTTTTTTCTGCTTTAACCGTAAAAGCGGTTTGCTAGGTGTTTCCGGACCGGTTGCCAGCCCGGTTCCTGGTCCAATCGGTTGAAATGGTCAGTTCGGTCCGGTTCTAACAACACTAAATAAAAATATTACCACCAACTTTTTCGATCTTATTAATATTTTTAAGTTAAAAATCTTTTTATTATTCTTTTTCGATTCTTCTATAGAAATGTACATATATAAATTGTGATGTAATTAGTTTCAGTTTTTACACATATATATACTACACTATATATTATATATTGTTAGGAAAGAGATTCCTAATCTGTTAAACATAAATTTATGTATGCGGAGAAACTTAACTTTTGAAAAGGGTGATTGCTTAAATGTGTTTGTTGAGATACTAATTTTTTTTGGTGCTATGATAGATAAGGGAACCACTACCCTGTATTATACCATCTCCCAATAGCACTTACGTTTGCACTCATCGTAGTGAAATCACAGAAGTAAACACGGTTAATATCTTTTTTCTTTTACATTTACATGTATGTCATGTGTAATTCAGAAAGCTGGTGGAAAAGATGTAATGCAAAGTGTTATCATGCAATGCTTGCAGATTGCATCAACGAGTGATATTGATATATGACTGGAAAATTAAGAAAGCGGTCAGTACTTTTCTGATGAATTATCACTTACTATGATATATTTTCTAGATTGAATGTTCCTGGAACATGGCAAGTGTCTCGGGTAAAGCCACAACTTCATCGAAAGGGGACATAAATTGAGAAAGTTTTGTTTGTGGTACATATATAGATTTCCATTATTCTTAATCATTAATAATCTCATGTTTATTGTAAGATTGTGGGAATTGGGATGATTATTATCTTGGGACACTGAAACATCTACAAGCAGTCTTATTGTGAATCTGCTAAGATGTATTTCTTGGGATTGCTAAAGTGATTGTAAGATAAGTCTTGGATTATTAGTATAAAATATATACAATAAAAGCAGTTTGCAGAATGGTTATTTGTGAAATAATTTTACTATTTGATACCATATTACTTGCTAGATGTTCTTACAACATACATATAGGGTAGTATCAAAGAAGGTGATGAACCAAGAACTGTAGCTCGGGACTATGTTTATATTCCTAGATTTTCAAATACAGAGCTATTGTAATTATAGTAAATATTATGGAATTGTACATGTATTAATACTTTAGAATAAAAACTCTTCAATAAAAAAAAGAAACAGTTTGTGGATTTGTATTACGTGATGATTGTACGTGTATTACAGTTGTGTAACAATTCTTCAAATTAACATGTATTTTTAAATTTGTTCTAAGGTAAGCAATAGAGTTTTCAGAGCAGGTCAATTTTACATCAATTATGGATGTGATAGATGATAATAGTTAGAATATTCTATAATATCAATGTCTAATTTAGAATATTCTGCAATATTAATGTCTGATTTAAAAGTTTCAGCAATGGAAGGTTTTAGATTTGGACGTCAAAGAACAGATTGCAGCTACCTCGATTTGGGTTTTTAATAAGATGTGTGTTGCAACATGTTCATAAAGCACGATAAATTATTCTATAATGTCTTAAGGTTAAAACTCTATATTTTGATTTGGGAGTAATGAGATGTCCAACAGGTTAGTGAGCACATGAAATATTACTATAATCATTATAAATTTAAGGTTCAAACTCTATATTTATTACTCTATGAATATTAGTTTTTCTTTTTTCTATATTGTACATAAAATTAAAAGAATATTATGAAATTTAAATAAATTATTTAAAAATTCTGCAAGGTTATTAAATATTCAGATTCTTAAACTTTTTATTAGAAATTTCCTCTTTCCCACAATTATTTTTATACTTTTTTTGTTTTGCAGTCTCACACTTATCTTTACAAAAAAAATTAAAATTCACATCAACCAATAATTTCAAATGTCATCTTAATTTCAAAACTACAATTCACATCTAACACACAAAACATATTTTATACTATTATTTATAATTCTACAATATTCCTAAAAGCACATAAAATTGACAAAAATAATTTTACTTAATCTAAGAATCTATAATACAGTGTTAAACGGAGGAGGGAGTATTTTATAATTTTTGTAAAAGGATGGAACACTAAATTTAATTACGATTGGAAATCCTGATATTGAAGGTAATTCTCGATGAAATAAAATTAATAAGTACTTTAATAGTTAAATAACAACATATAAATACACAAAATTATAGGACCTTCTAAATTTTTTACTTTTTTTAGTAGCAATTGATTCATATGTTATTTAGTATAATTTTTTGAAAATATCAATTACATGTTATTACAATAAAAGTAGCAATATTTAATTTAATTTAATTTTTTTAAAAATATAATTAAATTATTTTAAAATAATAATAATGACCCCGCGTAGCACGCGGGTTTCATGCTAATAATTCATTATACAATAAAGTTTATTGTTATCAACTTAAACTATTCGGTATGAATGAATGAATGTTATAAAAACAATATCTTTATAAACGAAAAAATAAAATTTCCTTAAAGTAAGATAAGATTCCAAATTTAGAATATAAAAATGTGAGGTATCAATCATACATTGAGTGGACATTTATAAATTTTTTAATTTTGTGAGGTGGCAACATATTATTTGTATCTGATTATGAGGAGGTCGCGGTTTCAAATCTCAATCGATAAATTCTTATAAATTTTATTTACTTTTTTTCCTTTGCTTTCAATTGAAATTTTTTTCTTTAAACTTACAGTACGTTTCTTGTAATTAGTTGCAGAAATTGATGATGGTTTCATACCTTCAATTCTTCCTCTCTTCTTACCATCATCAACAATACCAACACTAAAACTCGACTTGGCCACCAAGTCTTCCAAATCAACCTTTCCTTCGTAAGCATCACCGCCAAATCAACCAACGAACTCCACTCTCAGCAATTATTACCTGACTCGGACATTCTGCTCTTAATTAAAAAGTTATGTATGAAATTAGGTTTACTGAGGAAGGAGGGGTTTTATAGAAGTGAGTAGGGTTAATTAGGAATTGTGACTATAAATAAGAAAAGAAAATCCCATTTATAATATAAATCTTAGTGAGAAACCTCCTTAAACATAAATTTATGTATGTTGAGAAACTTAACTTTTGAAAATGGTGATCGCTTTAAATGTGTTTGTTGAGATACTAATTTTTTTTGGTGCCATGACAGATAATGGAACCACTACCCTTTATTGTACCATCTCCCAATAACAGTTACCTTTGCACTTATTTGTAGTGAAATCATAGCAGTAAACACGGTTAATATCTTTTTTTCTTTTACATTTACATGTATGTTATGTGTAATTAGAAAAGTTGGTGAAAAAGGTGTAATGCAAAGTGCTACCATGCAATGTTGAGGATTGCTTCAACGAGTGATGCTGATATATGACTGGAAAATTGAGAAAATGGTCAGTACTATTCTGATGAATTATCTCTTTCAATGATATATTTTCTGGATTGAATGTTCCTGGAGCATGACATGTTCCTCGGATAAAGCCACAACTTCATTGAAAGGGTGGCATAAATTGAGAAAGTTTTGTTTGTGGCATATATATAGATTTCCATTATTCTTAAACATTAGTAATCTCATGTTCATTGTAAGATTGTGGGAATTGGGAGGATTATTATCTTGGGATACTGTAACTTCTACAAGCAATCTTATTGTAAATCTGCTAAAATGTCTTTCTTAGGATTACTAAAGTGATTGTAAGATAAGTCTTGGATTATTATGCAATGAAAGCAGTTTGCAGAATGGTTGTTTGTGTAATAAATTTTACTATTTGATGTCATATTACTTGCTAGATGTTCTTACAACATACATATAGGGTGGTATACATGAAAAAGGTGATGAACCAAGGACTGTAGCTCGGGGCTATGTTTATATTCTTATATTTTCAAATACAGAGCTATTGCAATTATAGTAAATGTTATGGAATTGTACGTGTATTAATACTTTAGAGTAAAAACTCTTCAATAAAAAAAGAAAGAGTTTGTAGATTTGTATTACGTGATGATTTGTACATGTATTACTGTTATTTAACATTTCTTCTAATTAACATGTATTTTTAAATTTGTTTTAGGTAAGCAATAGAGTTCGCAGAGCAGATCAATTTTACATCAATTAATTATGGATGTGATCGATGATAATTGTTAGAATATTCTGCAATATCAATGTCTGATTTTGAATATTCTGCAATATTAATGTCTGATTTAAAAGTTTCAGCAACGGAAGGTTTTAGATTGGGACGTCAAAGAACAGATTGTAGCTATCTCAATTTTGGTTTTTAATAAGATGTGTGCAGCGACATGTTCATGAAGCACGATAAATTATTCTATAATGTCTTAAGGTTAAAACTCTATATTTTGATTTGGGAGTAATGAGATGTCCAACAAGTTAGTGAGTACAAGAAATATTACTATAATGATTATAAATTTAAGGTTCAAACTCCATATTTAGTACTCTAGGATTGTTACTTTCTATTTTTTCTATATTTTTCATAAAATTAAAAGAATATTATGAAATTTAAATAAATTATTTAAAAATTCTGCAAAGTTATTTAATATTCAGATTCTTAATTTTTTATTAGAAATTTACTCTTTCCCACAATCATTTTTATACTTTTTTGTTTTGTAGTCCCACACTTATCTTTACAAAAAAAAAATTAAAATCCACATCAATCAATAACTTCAAATGTCATCTTAATTTCAAAATTACCGTTCACATCTAACACACAAACACATTTTATACTATTATTTAAAAATTCTATAATATTCCTAAAAGCACGTAAAGTTGACAAAAATAATTTTACTTAATTTACGTATCTACAATACAGTGTTAAACGGAGGAGGGAGTATTTTATAATATTTATAAATGAATGTAACACTAAATTGAAATACGATTGGAAATACTAATATTGAAGGTAATTCTCGATGAAATAAAAGTAATAAGTTTAATAGTTAAACAACAACATATAGATACACAAAATTATAGGACCTTCTAAATTTTTTTCTTTTTTTTAGTAGCAATTGATTTATATGTTATTTAGTATAATTTACTGAAAATCTCAAATACATGTTATTACAATAAAAGTAGCAGCATTTAACTTAATGGTGATCGCTTTAAATGTGTTTGTTGAGATACTATTTTTTTTTTTGGTGCTATGACAGATAATGGAACCACTATCCTTTATTGTACCATCTTTCAATAGCAGTTACCTTTGCACTCATTGGTAGTGAAAATCACAGCAATAAACATGGTTAATATCTTTACATGTACATGTATGTTATGTGCATTTAGAAAAGTTGGTGGAAAAGGTGTAATGCAAAGTGTTACCATGCAATGCTTGCGGATTGCATCAACGAGTGATGCTGATATATGACTGGAAAATTAAGAAAGCGGTCAGTACTTTTCTGATGAATTATCGCTTCCAATGATATATTTTCTAAATTGAATGTTCATGGAGCATGGCAAGTGCCTCGGGTAAAGCCACAACTACATTGAAAGGGAGGCATAAATTGAGAAAGTTTTGTTTGTGGCACATATATAGATTTCCATTATTCTTAAACATTAATAATCTCATGTTCATTGTAAGATTGTGGGAATTGGGCGGATTATTATCTTGGGATACTGTAACTTCTACAAGCAGTCATATTGTGAATCTGCTAAAATGTCTTTCTTGGGATTGTTAAAGTGATTGTAAGATAAGTCTTGGATTATTATTATAAAATATGCAATGAAAGCAGTTTCCAAAATGGTTGTTTGTGTAATAAATTTTACTATTTGATACCATATTACTTGCTCGATGTTCTTACAACATACATATAGGGTGGTATATATTGAAAAATATGATGAACCAAGGACTGTAGCTCGGGGCTATGTTTATATTCCTATATTTTCAAATATAGAGCTATTGCAATTATAGTAAATATTATGGAATTGTATGTGTATTAATACTTTAGAGTAAAAACTCTTCAATAAAAAAAAGAAGAGTTTGTGATTTGTATTACGTGATGATTTGTACGTGTATTATAGTTGTGTAAAAATTCTTCTAATTAACATGTATTTTTAAATTTGTTTTGAGGTAAGCAATAGAGTTCGCAGAGCAGATCAATTTTACATCAATTAATTATGGATGTGATCGATGATAATTTTTTGAATATTCTGCAATATCAATGTCTGATTTAGAATATTCTGCAATATTAATATCTGATTTAAAAGTTTCAGCAATGGAAGGTTTTAGATTTGGATGTCAAAGAACAGATTGTAGCTACCTCGATTTGGGTTTTTAATAAGATGTGTGTAGCGACTTGTTCATGAAGCACGATAAATTATTCTATAATGTCTTAAGTTTAAAACTCTATATTTTGATTTGGGAGTAATGAAATATCCAACAAGTTAGTGAGCACAAGAAAAATTACTATAATGATTATAAATTTAAGGTTCAAACTCCATATTTATTACTCTAGAATTGTTACTTTCTATTTTTTTTATATTGTTCATAAAATTAAAAGAATATTATGAAATTTAAATAAATTATTTAAAAATTCTGCAAAGTTATTTAAAATTCAGATTCTTAAACTTTTTATTAGAAATTTCCTATTTCCTACAATCATTTTTATACTTTTTTATTTTGCAGTCCCACACTTATCTTTACAAAAAAAAAAATCCACATCAACCAATAATTTCAAATGTCATCTTAATTTCAAAATTACCATTCACATCTAGCACACAAAACACATTTTATACAATTATTTAAAAATTCTATAATATTCCTAAAAGCACGTAAAGTTGACAAAAATAATTTTACTTAATCTACGTATCTACAATACAGTGTTAAACGGAGGAGGGAGTATTTTATAATATTTGTAAATGAATGGAACACTAAATTGAATTATGGTTGGAAATCCTGATATTGAAGGTAATTCTCGATGAAATAAAATTAATAAGTTTAATAGTTAAATAACAACATATAGATACACAAAATTGTAGGACCTTCTTAATTTTTTTCTTTTTTAGTAGCAATTGATTTATATGTTATTTAGTATTAATTTATTGAAAATCTCAAATACATATTATTACAATAAAAGTAGCATTATTTAACTTAATTATATTGAAAAATATAATTATATTATTTAAAAATAATAATAATAATAACCCCGCGTAGCACGCGGGTTTCATGGTAGTACTTCTTTATAGAATAAAGTTTATTATTATCAACTTAAACTATTCAATATGAATTAATGAATGTTATAAAAGCAATATCTTTATAAACTAAAAAATAAAAATCTCCTTAAAGTAAGATAAGATTCCAAATTTAGAATATAAAAATGTGAGGTGTCAATTATACATTGAGTGGACATTTATAAATTTTTTAATTTTGTGAGATGGCAACATATTATTTGTAATCTGATTATGAGGAGGTTGCGGTTTCAAATCTCAATCGATGAATTCTTATAAATTTTATTTACTTTTTTATTCCTTTGCTTTCAATTGAAATTTTTTTCTTGAAACTTACCGTACGTTTCTTGAAATTAGTTGCAGAAATTGATGATGGTTTCAACCTTCAATTCTTCTCTATTCTTACCATCATCAACAACACCAACACCAGAACTCGATTTGGCCACCAAGTCTTCCAAATCAACCTTTCCTTCGTAACCATCACCTCCAAATCAACCAACGAACTCCACTCTCGGCAATTTTACATCAATTAATTATGGATGTGATCGATGATAATTGTTAGAATATTCTGCAATATCAATGTCTGATTTAGAATATTCTGCAATATTAATATCTGATTTAAAAGTTTCAGCAATGGAAGGTTTTAGATTTGGATGTTAAAGAACAGATTGTAGCTACCTCGATTTGGGTTTTTAATAAGATGTGTGTAGCAACATGTTCATGAAGCACGATAAATTATTCTATAATATCTTAAGGTTAAAACTCTATATTTTGATTTGGGAGTAATGAGATGTCCAACAAGTTAGTGAGCACAAGATATATTACTATAATGATTATAAATTTAAGGTTCAAACTCTATATTTATTACTCTAGGAATGTTACTTTCTCTTTTTTCTATATTGTTCATAAAATTAAAAAATATTATGAAATTTAAATAAATTATTTAAAAATTCTGCAGAGTTATTTAATATTCAGATTCTTAAACTTTTTATTAGAAATTTCTCTTTCTCACAATTATTTTTATACTTTTTTGTTTTGCAGTCTCACACTTATCTTTACAAAAAAAAATTAAAATTCACATCAACCAATAATTTCAAATGACATCTTAATTTCAAAATTACAATTCACATCTAACACATAAAACATATTTTATACTATTATTTATAATTCTACAATATTCCTAAAAGCACGTAAAGTTAACAAAAATAATTTTACTTAATCTAAGAATCTATAATATAGTGTTAAACGGATGAGGGAGTATTTTATAATTTTTGAAAATGGATGGAACACTAAATTTAATTACGGTTGGAAATCCTGATATTGAAGTTAATTCTCGATGAAATAAAATTAATAAGTACTTTAATAGTTAAATAACAACATATAGATACACAAAATTATAGGACCTTCTAAATTTTTTACTTTTTTTTAGTAGCAATTGATTCATATGTTATTTAGTATAATTTTTTGAAAATATCAATTACATGTTATTATAATAAAAGTAGTAGTATTTAATTTAATTTAATTATATTAAAAAATATAACTAAATTATTTAAAAATAATAATAATGACCCCGCGTAGCACGCAGGTTTCATGCTAATAATTCATTATACAATAAAGTTTATTGTTATCAATTTAAACTATTCGATATGAATGAATGAATGTTATAAAAGCAATATCTTTATATACAAAAACACCAAAATCTCCTTAAAGTAAGATAAGATTCCAAATTTAGAATATAAAAATGTGAGGTGTCAATTATACATTGAGTGGACATTTATGAATTTTTTAATTTTGTGAGGTTGCAACATATTATTTGTAATCTGATTATGAGGTCGCGGTTTCAAATCTCAATCGATGAATTCTTATAAAGTTTATTTACTTTTTTTTCCTTTGCTTTCAATTGAAATTTTTTTTCTTGTAACTTATAGTACGTTTCTTGAAATTAGTTGCAGAAATTGATGATGGTTTCATATCTTCAATTCTTCCTCTCTTCTTACTATCATCAACAACACCAACACCAGAACTCGACTTGGCTACCAAGTCTTCCAAATCAACCTTTCCTTCTACAACATCACCGTCAAATCAACCAACGAACTCCACTCTCGGCAATTCTTACCTGACTCGGACATTCTACTCTTAATTAAAAAGTAATGTATGAAATTAGGTTTACAGAGGAAGGAGGGGTTTTGTAGAAGTAAGTAGGGTTAATTAGGAATTGTGACTTTAAATATGAAAAGAAAATCCCATTTATAATATAAATCTCAGTGAGGAACCTCCTTAAACCTAAATTTATATATGCTGAGAAACTTAACTTTTGAAAATGGTGATCGCTTTAAATGTGATTGTTGAGATACTATTTTTTTTTGGTGATATGACAGATAAGGGAACCACTACCCTCCCTTTATTGTGACACCTCCCAATAGCAGTTACCTTTGCACTCATCGGTAGTGAAATCACAGCAGTAAACACGGTTAATATCTTTTTCTTTTTACAGATACATGTATGTTATATGCAATTCAGAAAGTTAGTGAAAAATGTGTAATGCAAAGTGTTACCATGCAATGCTTGCGGATTGCATCAACGAGTGATGCTGATATATGAATGGAAAATTAAGAAAGCGGTCAGTACTTTTCTGATGAATTATCGCTTCCTATGATATATTTTCTAAATTGAATGTTCCTGGAGCATGGCAAGTGCCTCGGGTAAAGCCACAACTTCATTGAAAGGGGGCATAAATTGAGAAAGTTTTGTTTGTGGTACATATATAGATTTTCATTATTCTTAAACATTAATAATCTCATGTTCATTGTTAGATTGTAGGAATTGGGAGGATTATTATCTTGGGATACTGAAACTTCTATAAGCAGCCTTATTGTGAATCTGCTAAGATGTCTTTCTTGGGATGCTAAAGTGATTGTAGGATAAGTCTTGGATTATTAGTATAAAATATACAATGAAAGTAGTTTGCAAAATGGTTGTTTGTGTAATAAATTTTACTATTTGATATCATATTACTTGATAGATGTTCTTACTGTAAGGAATTTGTAATTTCTAATATAATCTAATTGTGTACAATATATTATTATGCAATTATATTAGTTATTCAATTATTTTATGGACTTAATTAAGTGATCCAATTAAGGCTAAAAGTCTATGGGCTATAATAATCATGATTTTGGCCAATTGAGTAGATACCTAATACTACATGACTGGGTGATTATAGATGGCCCAGTTGTATAATATATAAAGGCTCCCCAAGTTATGGTCTCAATATACTAAGCCACACATGGTCTTCCCTTCTCCCTATCAGGAGGGATTATGACGGTCCCATAAATAAATAAGGAGGCTTAGTTGAGGAAGATCATAATACCTACCGAGTTCATGTTCCGCTTAGAGGATTCTACGGATCAAGGTACGCTTCCGCTTTACAATTTAGATCTTATTTATTCGTAGTAGGGTTAAGTTTTATGGATTTATGGATTTATTTCATACAAGTGGTATTAGAGTCACCCTATTTATGATTCTCTGAGATTTGAAGGAATATTGTTTAGATCCAATATTTGAGTTTGAATATTTTTTCCTGAATCACAATTTTGAATCTGAAATAAAAATTTTTTAATGGTTAATGAATTTTAGTTTTGGTTAAGGATATGTGATTTGGGTATCGAAATGCTAAAATAATTATGGTATTTATGTAATTTTAAAGCTGATGAGTTATGACTGCGTCACTTTGTTTCAGTAGTGTTACTCGTACCCAGATTTTTAATTGAATTGCAACTCCAAATTAATTGGTCAAAGTTGTATATTATAAATAATTGAGGATTCAATCTTTTGATAAGTGTTTATTTAATGTATTCAAATTATGTATGCTTCAATTCTCGTATCAACCCAATTTTGATAAGTGCCTATTTAGTGATAATACCATGTTGTATTGATAGGCTGATTGAAATTATTTATGAATTTTCAGATTTAGGGATCGTTATTAATTTGATATTAATTTGGTAATTCTTAAGTCATGCCAGATTAGTTTTGAATTGTGATAATATTAGTTATCTAATTAAGTTAGCTTATTAATGGGATGTGAAATTTTGGAATATAAGATTGAGTTAAATATTTTAGTTATCACTTGGTATTGTTAATGTCGTTTTGTGTAATGGCTATAAATGAGTAATTTTTAGTTTAAGTATTGTGTCGCAATTTGATAGTATAATTAATATGCCATTGGTGATGTGTATACTATTATTTCATATTATGATTGATGAGAGTGAAAATAAGCTTGTTTTAGTGTCCAATTTAACACCTTTTTTTATGAGAATTGTTATCATATATTAGCACAAGTGTCTTATATTCATTATATTTGAGAAAAATGTGCACTTGAGGTATTTTATTATGTTTTAGGTGGAAAAATGATCAAAAGTGCGAAGTTGGAGAAAAGGTGCAATTTGTGTAGGAATGTTGAAAAATGCACGTCCAACTTGTGTAATTTTTTTATATTTATGTGGAGCTCAAAACTGTAAGTATGATATATGGTTCAAAAGCCATAGAAGAGAGGATCGTTTTGGCATTAGGAACGCTTCAATCGGAGTCCAAACGAGAAAGTTATGATCAAAATGGTGACGTTGCGCAAGATGTGACGAATAAAATGTCTGTGCTACTTTTCATGGCTTGTTACACCTTCAAATCTTAGATTATTTATGAATTATTTATGTGGATAGAAAGTCAAGAAAAAAGGATCACGTGAGCGCAAGAATCACTCAAATCGGAGCTCGGATGTGGAAGTTATGTGCGGAACCGTGAGACTGCGCATGCAGCTTGACCTCCCGTTCGACCAAGGAGATCCGTTCGACCAGAACCACTTTGGTCGAACGGAGACATGCAGATCTGTTTTCGATAGAATTTTCACCCCATGTGCGTGTATTTTTGTATTTTCCAATAAAATGTCAATCCAGGGTTCATAAGGAGAGCTTACAAGTATAAAAGAGGATGTAGATCACATCATTATTCATTGGATTGGAGAGGAACCCCAACACATTCATCCTACACCCCACAAGGGGGGATCACCCCCCAACCATCATCCACATCCTTTCCTCTATCCATCCATCACTTTGAAGATTCGTCTGTGGAATCAAGAGGAGAACCAAGAGGAGGATTCAAGATGGAGAAGGACGCAACGACGCCCACATTGTTGAGAGTGAAAATAAGCGTGTTTTAGTGTCTAATTTAACACCTGTTTGATGAGAATTTTTGTTACATATTAGCAAAGTTTCTTATATTCAATATATTTGAGAAAAAGGTGCACTTGAGGTGTTTTGTTGTGTTTTAGGTGGAAAAAGATCAAAAGTGCCAAGTTGGAGTAAAGGTGCAATTTGTGCAATGATGCTGAAAACGCACGTCCAACTTGTGTAATTTTTCTGTGTTCATGTGTAACTTTGAAGTGAATGTGTGATACATGATTAGAAAGCCACAGAAGAGAGGGTCGTTTTGGCATAAAGAACACCTCAATCGGATTCCAAACTAGACAGTTATGATCAAAGTGGTGACGTCGTTCAAGCTGTGCTGAACAGAACGATGGTTCCACTTTTCATGACTTGTTACACCTTCAAATGTAAAATTTTTTTAGAGTTCTTTATAATAGAAAGAAAAGGAACTGAGGATCGCGTGAGTACAAGAATTACTCAAATCGGAGGTCGGATGTGGAAGTTATGCGCGAAACGGTTAGACTGCGCAAGCTTGCTCGACCAATGGAGTCCGTTCAACCAGCAGAAATCAGGTCGAAAGGGAGAAGTCTAGTCGAACAAAATGCCAAAAAACTTACAAAAATATTGTTCGACCAGCGTTCGACCAGGAGGAGTTGCTCGACCAAGGAAGGTTAGGTCGAACAGAATTGCGCTTGTGATATTTTTGGTAATTCCTAGTTTCCTTAGCCAAATTTGACGTATGTCTCAAGTAAAAGCCCATCCAAGGCCCATAAGGAGAGCTTACAAGTATAAAAGAGGATGTAGATCACATCATTATTCATCATTGGGATTGAATTGATTGGAGAGAACCACAACACAATACTACACCCCACAAGGGGGGATCACCCCCCAACCATCATCCACATCTTTACCTTCATCCATCCATCACTTTGAAGATTCGTCTACTAAATCAAGAGGAGAGCCAAGAGGAGGATTCAAGACGGAGAAGGACGCGATGATGTCCACATCTAGGGTTTTATTCGTTTCCTAATTTATCTTGTATTTTCTGGACATATGGGTAAGATTTATCCAACCCCCATGATTGTTCTTCGCAACATCATGGGCTAGAACCGTTTTGGTAGATCTAGAGTTTATGAAGGTTTTATGAATTAATTAAACTCTCTTGTGTGTCCTCCGTACTTGTGGATTGATTTTATATAGATTGTGCTTTCTTAATCCATATTCACGGTCGTTTTATGCATCTTCAACTTTTATATAGAGTCTGAATATATATCTTGGTTGTAGATTGAGTGCGTTCACCGCTGAACATGATTCCATATTATTATTCTAAGTGAGGGGACTCCGAAGCTTCATTAGAACTGTCATATATTAATGTTTACTAATTGAATTGAATTAGAGTTAGTAAGAAGGATAAAGAGGGTAATTTTATAGTATCTAAAAAGGGAGATCATGTCGGGTTAGGTTCCAGACGTGGGAAATAATTGATACTGATAGTACCTAGAAATGGGGGTGAAATTATGTCTCTTACTCCGAGGTTATTCACATGTGTTACATGCATATTTACTTGTGTCTATAAAGTAAATTTGCATGGTTTAGTGATGCGTCCATAGTCCACAAGGCAGAGTCGGCCTGCACTTGTGAGCGAAGTTAAGTAGTAAAACTGGATTATCCTAGAGCTACCTATTCTCCTACTTCATCCACTTTCGTATTCTTCTAGTGTTATTTTATTTTATTTGTTATTTAATTTAAGTATTTTAGTTGATAATTAATTCCACAACTCTTATTGTCTTTCGTCTTAATTAATTTAGTTAATAATTAAATTGATAATATATCGTCCTTTGGGTTCAATATTTAACTTGGTCACTTGCTTAAGCTGCAACTGATATTCTTAATACTTGTAGATTAATTTTGCGTGCAAAGAAAATGCGTATCACACATCTAGGATTTTATTCATTTCCTAATTTATCTTGTATTTTCCGAACATATGGATAAGATCTATCCAACCCCCATGATTGTTCTTCATAACATCATAGGCTAGAACTATTTTGTAGATCTAGGTTTTGAAGGTTTTTATGAATTAATTGAACTTCCGCATGTACACTCCGTGCAACACTACTTGTGGATTTATTTTATATATGATTATGCATTTATAATCCATATTCAGAGTTGTTTTGTGCATCTTCAACTGTTATACAGAGTGTGAATATATATCTTTGTTGTTGATTGAGCGCGTTCATTGCTTAACAGGATTCCATGTTATGATTCAAAGTGAGGGGACTCTGAAACTTCATTAGAACTATCATGTATAAATACTTATTAATTGAATTTGATCCGGGTTGATAAGTAGGATAAAGAGGGTAATTTTATAGTACCTATAAAGGGAGATCATATCGGGTTAGAGTACTAATTGGCCAGAGAAATAATTGATACTGATAGTACCTAGAAAGGGGGGTGAAATTATATCTCTTGCTCCAAGGTTATTCACACATGTTATACGCATGTTTGCTTGTGTTTATAGAGTAAAGATGCAGGGCTTCGTGATGCATTCATAATCCACAAGGCAGAGTCGGACATTGATACACGAACGAGAGATTAATGAGTAAAACTGGATTATCCTAGAGCTATCTATTCTCCTACTTGATCTAGTTTCGTAATTCTTCTAGTGTTATTTTATTTTAAATATTGTTAATTTATATTTTTGTTAGTAGATTAATAATTCAAACCCCAAACTTAATTGTCATATTGTCTTAATTAATTTAGTTGATAATTAAATTGATAATACACTGTCCTTTGGATTCGATAATTTAACTTGGTCGCTTGCTTAAACTGAAACTGATATCCTTAATACTTGGGGATTAATTTTGCGTGCAAAGAAAACGCGCATCAAGTTTTTGACGCCGGGGACGACTGTTATTATTAGTTTATTATTACTAGTTTGATTAAGACTTCTATTTGTAATTATTTATTTCTATCTAACCTTAATTTTTTTTAAGGTACTTGTGCACTAGGAAAATGAGAGGAAGGAAAGAAGGAATAACACATTGAGCTAAATATGACCGGAGCAAGACAGAATCCAGATAATATTGCCATACGTGAAATTTTCACGAACTATGGGATGGCAACATGGGGTTGATAGGAGCAAGGGGGAAGATGATGATTTTGAGATACATCCCACTCTTATTAACATGATAGAGAAGAATTCATTTTCTGGAGGTTGCTTTGAAGATCCATATCAGCATCTCCGAAGATTTCTTGGTTATGCAAACACTCAAAAGGGTTCTGGAGCTAATGATCATGCTAGACGGATTGCCCTATTCAAGTTTTCTTTGACTGATAAGGCAGAAGCTTGATATGAGACCTTTGATGACACAGATTGCACTACATGGTACCAACTGAGCAAAAGTTCTTGGAGAGATACATGTCACCCTCAAGGATCTTACAAATGAAGCAAGACATCACTCAATTTGTGATGAATTAGGATGAAAAGTTTTATGAGGCGTGGGACAGGTTTAAAGATATACTCAGGAGATGTCCACAGCATGGAATGTCTAAGTCTCAATACATAAGTATCTTCTACTATGGATTGGATTGTGAGTTGCTTATTCTTATTGATGTATCCTCAGGAGGAGCGCTGTTATATAAGACAGCACTTGAAGCAGAAAAGTTATTTAAAGACATCTCTATGAATTCATGTGACTGGCCTATAGAGAGAGGTAGAGGATCATATGTGCTTGGAAAGGTGGCTCAGGTTGAACATCATGTGGAGAAGCCGAATAGGGATGATGAGATCATCTCTAGTCTAGCTAACTTCAACAAGCTTCTAGAATTCCAGCAGAGGCAGATTACAGAGTTGACACAAAGGGGGCCTAGTATAAAGTAGCACGAAGTGAAGAGTGTTGAAGATACCTTCAATCGATACATGGCAAGGAATGATGCAAGGGTTGACCGCATCGAAGCGAGTATGAATGCTAATCATGCATATTTATCTAAGCATTTGAAGGACCTTACCTTTACAATGGGTCAGATGGCCGCGAATTTGAATTAATTGACACAAACATTGGAGAATAATACTATCACATTGAGGTCTGGGACACAGCACGAAGGTCCGATAAAGCCTGTGGACGAAAACGAAGAAGACAGGGCTCCAGTTCAACCAAGCTTAGGCCGTTCGACTAGAACTAATGGTCGAACGGTGGTCGAACGAGTCTAAAAAAAATACAAATATGATGCTCTATTTTTTGATTCACCGTTCGACCAAAGCAGCTCCGTTCGACCAGACCCCTCTGGTCGAACTATGGTCGAACGAGCACCTATTTAGCAGAAAAGTCAAGTTCAGATTACAGACACCCGGTTTGACCATACTTATCCCGTTCGACCAGATCTATCTGGTCAAAGTCTGGTCGAACGAGACCTGGATAGTCTAAACCCATTTACAGACAGTCCGTTCGACCAGACTCAGTTCGTTCGACAAGAGCAATATGGTCGAACTGAGGTCGAACTGCGGCAATCGAACCCCATTTCCATGATGAATGCTACACCTGTTATTCAGAACACTCCAGTACCATTACAAGAGTAGAATACTGATCTAATAGTGGAGAAGAAGTGAAAAAGAGTAAAGAGGTTGAGAGCCGAGAAGCTTAGACTATAGATGGACAATGAAGATGTGATTTTCTCTCTTGATCAAGCAATGAAGATGCCCATGGAGACTCAATCTTGGAAGAGCATAGATGTGATTTATAACTTGTTTAATCTTCATTTTAATAAGACAGATAATTCTGAATTTGAGTGGATGATTGACAAGGAGGTGTCTAGACAGCCATGGGAGGTAGGTAATTCCAAGGATCATATTTTTTTGACCAAGAAAGGTGAGGTGTTGAGTGTAGACAAGAAGAGGGAAAGAAAGTACTTGAAGGTGAGGATGCGAGAAGACCGTCCTCCTATCCAGTAGTTCAAAAGGTTACATCAATTGTGACTCTCCGGCGTTAAATATGAGCTCCTGTTGGGGGCTTGCCCTTCTGTTTTTATAGCTTTAGTATTTCTTTCGTGTGAGTGAAGATTTATTATATTTGAGGTGCTCACATTTCGGCAATTATATCTCTTTTCAAACTTAGTTTCGACTTACATTTTTACTAATTTTGGGAGGGTGTGATGTACTTACCTCATTTTATGAGCACCAAGGGTATAAGTTTTCCTTCCGTTGGTTGTTTGTTTGTTAGGGGGTTGATTTTTGTGACATATTAATATTTTAATCGGTGTTGATATGTCAATTTTTTACAACTTACCTAATATTTAGTGTGTTGTGTTGGTGTGTCTAGTGTGTAGAGTTGATTAGATAGTCAATTGAGTCTTTCTTATAGTTCTCTTATTTTATTATTTATAAATCCTGTGATGATGAGGTATGTTGAGCTTTGTTGATAGAAACATGTAAACTGAGGCTTTGACCTGACCGAGTTGAACAACTCGAGGAACTCGTGCATACTTTGAAGGATATATTAGGTGCCCTCATTTCCTTATTCTAATTTTAATGTGTGCTTTTAATTCATGGAGTGGAAGGATTGAGTTTAGGTCATCCTTGAATTTATGAGTCACTTAGCCAAATAATTCCCTACCGAATGATGTTTATCCGTAGTTAGCCTCATTGAGCCTAAAATCCTCATTCCTTGGCAGCTTACGAGAAATAACCACTTTGAGCATCTGAATTTTTTGAACCTTGATTGTCCTTCTAGAAGAAAATTAATGGCTTTTCAAAGTATGTTGATGGAGTTTGATAATAGATTGGGAAGGAATGAAATTAGTGTTGAAACAGTGATTGAGCTTGAAAATGCATCAAAGGTATTCCATGGAGTAGTGCTTAAATCTAGTACTCCATGGAATAAAACACCCTAGGATAGTGCTTAAATCTAGTACCCTATGGAGGATGCGAGAGGTAGTGCCCGAAACTGGTACATCAAGAAAAAAAGAAAAAGAAAAGAAGGAAAAGAGAAGGAAAAAAATTGTTGTAGTT
This sequence comes from Pogostemon cablin, assembly GCA_023678885.1. NCBI lineage: Eukaryota > Viridiplantae > Streptophyta > Magnoliopsida > Lamiales > Lamiaceae > Pogostemon > Pogostemon cablin. The sequence goes on along the minus strand of CM042992.1, from coordinate 9,526,388 downwards.
GAAAAAAAAGTGAAAGAGTTGAGGAGGATGTTGTGCTTAATTGATGTGAGTAAGAACAATGAAAGATCATGATAGAATGTGCACTTGATTGACCCGAGTTTTGAGTCACTTATCCATATATATTTCCTACCTTAACCAAAGAGCCAACATTACATAAAAAAAAGATCATTTTTTATCTCATTGTCGAATCATACTTTTAGTGGTGGAGAGTTTGAGACTTTTAGCAAGCTTATGGTTAAGCATGCACTTGAATTGAATTTGAGCGTAAACACCATAACTCATAAGTGTACAAATTTTACAGTTGAGTACGAGTGATATATACTTCCAGTGAGAAAATGTTAATGGAGCATTTGAATTGGTGGTGATTGTCTTATCTTGTATGCTATGAATTGATTATTACATGTAATAAAAGTTACATGACCTAAGTTGAGGACAATTGTATTTTGAATGGGGTATTGAACATAGTCCTTGTTTTCCCGCTAATTTTTTAACTCACTTTCTCTTTATTTTTATTTTATTGTCTCGGGACGAGCAACATGTAAGTTTGGGGGATTGATGAGAGTGAAAATAAGTGTGTTTTAGTGTTCAATTTAACACCTTTTTCATGAGAATTATTGTCATATATTAGCACAAGTGTCTTGTATTTATTATATTTGAGAAAAATGTGCACTTGAGGTGTTTTATTGTGTTTTAGGTGGAAAAATGATCAAAGTACGAAGTTGAAGAAAATGTGCTATTTGTGTAGGAATGCTGAAAAACGCACGTCCAATTTGTGTAATTTTTCTGTATTTGTGTGGAGCTCAAAACTATAAGTGTGATACATGATTAGAAAGCCACAGAAGAGAGGATCATTTTAGCATAAGGAACGCGGAGTTCAAACGAGAAAGTTATGATCAAAATGGTGCGTCGCGCAATCTGTGACGAACAAAATGGCTGTGCTACTTTTCATGGCTTGTTACACATTCAAATCTTGGATTATTTGTGAGTTCTTTATATAGATAGAAAGACAAGGAAAAGAGGATCACGTGAGCGCAATAATCACTCAAATCGGAGCTCGAATGTGGAAGTTATGCTCAAAACCGTGAGACTGCGCATGCAGCTTGACCTCCCGTTCGACCAAGGAGATCCGTTCGACCACCCTTCGACCAGAACCACTTTGGTCGAACGGAGACACGCAGATCTATTTTCAATGGGATTTTCACCCCTTGTGTGTGTATTTTCGTGTTTTCCAAAAAAAAGGACATCCAAGGTTCATAAGGAGAGCTTACAAGTATAAAAGGGGATGTAGATCACATCATTATTCATTGGATTGGAGAGGAACCACAACACATTCATCCTACACCCTACAAGGGGGGATCACCCCCCAACCATCATTCACATTCTTTCCTCCATCCATCCATCACTTTGAAGATTCGTCTGTGGAATCAAGAGGAGAACCAAGAGGAGGATTTAAGACAGAGAAAGACGAGACAACGCCCACATCTAGGGTTTTATTCATTTCCTAATTTATCTTGTACTTTCCGGACATATGGGTAATATCTATCCAACCCCATGATTGTTCTTCATAACATCATGGGCTAGAACTATTTTAGTAGATCTAGGGTTTTGAAGGTTTTAATGAATTAATTGAACTTCCGTCTGTATACTCCGTACAATACTACTTGTGAATTTATTTTATATATGATTATGCATTTTTAATCCATATTCAGAGTCGTATTGTGTATCTTCAAATGTTATATAGAGTCTGAATATATATCTTGATTGTTGATTGAGCGTGTTCACTGCTGAACAAGATTTCATGTTATGATTCTAAGTGATGGGACTGCGAAGCTTCATTAGAACTATCATGTATAAATACTTATTAATTGAATTGGATTCGGTTGATAAGTAGGATAAAGAGGGTAATTTTATAGCACCTATAAAGGGAGATCATATCGGGTTAGAGTACCAATTGGCCAGGGAAATAATTGATACTGATAGTACCTAGAAAGGGGTGTGAAATTATATCTCTTGCTCTAAGGTTATTCACACGTGTTATACGCATGTTTGCTTGTGTCTATAAAGTAAATATGCATGGCTTCGTGATGCAGCCATAATCCACAAGGCAGAGTCAGACATTGATACACGAAAGGGAGATTAATGAGTGAAACTGGATTATCCTAGTGCTACCTATTCTTCTACTTGATCCACTTTCGTAATTCTTCTAGTGTTTATTTTATTTTAATTGTTATTTTATATTTTTTTAGTAGATTAATAATTCAAACCCAAAACTTAATTGTCATCTTGTCTTAATTAATTTAGTTAATAATTAAATTGATAATACGTCGTTCTTTGGGTTCGATAATTTAACTTGGTCGCTTGCTTAAGCTGCAACTGATATCCTTAATACTTGGGGATTAATTTTGCGTGCAAAAAAACACGCATCAATGATAAAGAAATAATATTGAATTGAATAAGACCATAATATTAAGTTGTTATGGCGATGGGTGATTACAAGCATGTTGAAATAATTGATTTGTGATTAAATTTGCATAAAGCAGTAAATGTGGTATTTAGTAATATATGATATGGAATGCATCCTATATCAATTTGGTATATGCTATTGAAAGAATTGATTCCTGAGTATTAATGTAATCGTTTGGATTTTGCTTGGTTAATTAATTTTGTTTGATGGTAATTAGTAGATTGTCATTTTAGTAAATACTTCAATTATTCTTTTACGTGGGTAGATGGATTTTAATTATTTTCTTTTATATATAAAGAATATTTTTCTTATTTAATTTAATAGGATTTGAAAATTCTTAATTAAATTAAGAAATATTTCAGTATTTTTAAATATTGGTGAATCATCTCATATTCATTTTTTGACTTATGGAATTTAAAATAAATTAAAAATAATTGGGGAGACATTTTTTAATGTCGTTTAACTAAACACAAATATTTATTTTAAATATTGTTTAATTGGTCTAATAATTTTCAATCTAGTCAATCAATGAAACAAGTTGTCATAGCAGCCTCTGTTTGGGGAGTGCGACTTTATTGAAATTACATAGATGAGTGTGGAATTATTTATGCGTTCTGTGTTCAGCCCATAGACAGACACAGTTTTGGAGAATAATAACACATATGTGATAATTATTTTAAATTGTTCATATGAACATCAGTCAGTCCATAGATAAACTTTTGTTTGACAGAATTTATTATCAATACTTGATTATTGCACCAAGATTACTCACGTAGTTAATTTTTGTTCATAGACGAGGTTAATGTTGCACAAGGTGTCTTGTAATGGGTCCCCAATTAATAACATTGTATGAGTGTATCTTCATGAGGGTATTGATCGGCCCATAGGTAGATTAATATTTGGCCCAAAATACATAAGCACCTGTGGTGGTAAATACGTGACAATTATTTAATTTTTTACATGTGAGTAATAAGTCGGCCCAAAGGAAGACTATTTCTTGACAGTTTTTATTACCAGTATTTGACCACTACGTAGATGGTGTCACTTACAAGTTAGTATTGTTGTCATTGGACTTGATACTAATATTGTGCTCGATTCCTCAAGATGATTCTAATTATTTAAATTGTGAAAGATTATAAAGTTTAATTTAAGCATGATAAATTATTTTGCAATAACTCTGTGTACAGTTAAAAAATCCGCTAGTTAAGTTTAACATATATCAACAATAAAATCATACATGATGAGAAATTCAACAATAAAGATGAGACTAGTAGGCTTCAAGAAAATTTGGTCTCAATAAAGTATAAAGGCAATACAAGAAAACCCATTAAAAAGCTATTAAAGACAACTAAAGTACAACCTTTTGTTTACTCTTAAAGACTTGTGGAATTGTTTTATAATACACCACATTAAGATTACTTAGCATGAATGGTGTTGTGGTGTAGTTAAACGACAAAAAAAAAATAGTACTCCACAACATATGGTTACTAATGAGAGAAATACTAAAGATTGAAGTTTATGGTCTCAATAAAGTTTAAACCAAAGTAGTTGTGGGAACATTTTATGAATTTCACATTTGTTGATGTCCAACTAAGGCTAGGTCTTACAGATCTAATAAAGAAAATTGGACTCAAATAGTTTTCAGCTACTTTATTGATTATGAATAAGGTTTTATGATCCAATTAATCAGATCATATTTGAGACGGGTAATACATTATTCTTTGAGGATGTTGATTTGGGGGAAGAATAATATTAAAGACATTGTCCTTAAGGAGGAGTCGATTCGACCCTACTTATGCTTTTAAGAATTTGAAAATTGAGAATATTGATAGGACAATGTCAATAATATTTAAGGAATAACAAATTCAACAACCTCAAGAATTAATGTCATTAAGGAACCACTAGAGTTGGGAGAAACATAATTCGGATGATTATGTAGTTTTTTCTCTTAAATAATGAGGACATTGTGGAATTAATGGTAGAAAATTCAAACAATGTTCATCAAGCCATGCAAAGTCCAAATAGTCGAAAGTGGGTTAATGCTATAAGTTATGAGTTTAAATCAATACAAGATGATCAAGTTTACATATTGGTAAAGGATTATACTCAAAGGGAAAGAAGACATTGTTTTAAAGGGACTTTCTATCCGGTTACTAAGAAAAATTATTTTAAAATAATCGTGGCATTAGTAGCACATTTTAATCTTGAATTACATTAGATGGATGTAAAGATTAAATTTCTTGATGGTAACATTGATGAAACAATTTCAACATTTTAAGAACTAAAAGGAAATCCATATTTCACATATAGGAATTACAACTATCATTATGATATAATTGTCTCATTTGGTTTTGAGACAAATGTAGATGATTATGTGATTCAGTGGGAGAAGATTTAAGTTAAACTAAGAGAGACAAGTACAGTCTCAATCATGTGCCCTAAAGTTAAAAAAATTATGAAATGTACAGATATTCTATATGTTTTGACTGTTGGAAGTTGTTGTATGATGAGGTCTATACAAGACCTAATTTGGCTTTTGTTGTTGGTATATTAAGCAGATATTTAAGTAACTCTAATATGAATTTTTATAAAATACTTACAGAGAACTAAAGTTAACATGCTTGCACATCAAATATCAGATTTGTAGGAGATCGTAAAGAAGCCGAATTTTGAGTTTGTTGGATGCTAATACGATATAAGATCCACTTAGGCTACATTTTCTGTTGGTCAAAAGAGTTATATTATGAAGAAGTGCAAAACAAACACTTGTAGCTCATTAACCATAACAACAGAAAGAGTAGCACACTAAGAGTATCCAATCATGAAATAAAAGGCTGTGAATTTTGTCACATGAAGTTTATCGTGACAGTTAGTTCACAATAAAGTATTTTAATAACAACAAGAGTACTTATAAGTCAATCAAATTGACATAGAATTCTTGGTTGTTAAAGAAAGTGTTTCGAATGGATAAGATTTTAGAAGAGCATACTGTGATAGACTCCATATAAGGATTCAGATTCGCCAATTATGTATTTAACGCCCTGTATTTGAGCTAGCTACTCATGTGAGTGTTATATGGTTTTAAAATACATTAGTTTAGTGGGAGTCTATATTTATTGCTCATTAAGTTTTTTAAGACACTTTGATTTGGTAATTCAGTTTTCTGCAGAATAAAGTTGATGGTTTTGAATTCATTCTAAGTTCACTTAAGTAATTTTCCATTTGTTATATTTTACATTATAGATTGATCTCACTAAAGATTAAAGTTGGACCAGTTGAAAATAGACATGATGTCGATCACATTACATGTAATTTCCATGCTACTCACTGATGAGTGATATTTTCACCTAGATCTTAGTGTCTTTTTATGTGTGTTTTCGTATTATTTTATCTGTTTTTGTGTACTATTTGGTTGTGTTTTGTGTTTTTATAGAGATGTGTGTGAATGAGCTTAAACGTATGATTTTCAGGCAAAAATAGATCATAGATGCGAAAAGGAAGACGTAGGAAAAAGCGGATCTCAATTCGGAGTTGAAACGCGGGAGAACGAGCCGAAATAAAATTGTAAAAACAGGGGTTGCACCAACACGGTCGGCCGTATTGCAGCACACGACTCGTGTTACGCAACACGACCCTGTAAGCCTTGGCCATTTTCTGACATCAATAACGCCTACACGGCCACTATGTGGCCGTGTTGCAGCACACGAGTCGTATTGCTGCAGCATCAGAAATATATCAGAACCCTTCTAGAAGCTTCCCAATGCGTATAAATACTCAATACTTCAATATTTGAGAGAATTTTTGAAGGGTTTCACTCCTACACCTAGATCACACACCATTTCCTCCATTTTACACCATCATCTTCATCAATCTTCATCCATCCATCCACACTTGATCTCCTCCATCAAATCCACCATCCAAGTGATCAAGGAAGCAAGGGAGAGTGAAGATTGCAAGAAGAAGAAGGAGATCTCCATTGAAGGACTTCAAAGGAGGAATCTAATTCTAATTTTTATGAACTTCTTTATAGTTTGATCATGGAATTTGTAGATTCAATTGTCTATGTTGTTGTCTCTAAGACTATGATAGACTAATCTCCTATTTGAGATTAGCTCCATGATTAGTGTTGGATAATTTAGTTTTTATGCAATTTGATTTTAATCTTGAATGGGCTTTGTGTATTTCTATCATTGAATGTTGATTACTTGATGTATATGATGATATGTGTGATTAATTGTCATGGACATGTGATTAGATTGAGAAATCAATTGTGTGTTTATGATAGTTCATTGAATCATTTCATCATACACCTCATGTTCATTTATTTAGAATGAGATAAAGATATCCTTCTGGATTTAGAATCATTTGATAGAACATTTGATTAGCTTAATCGAGAGATTGGTTGATTAGGTAAAGAGAACCAAGTCATTAGTGAATTCATAGTACCTTAAAAGAGAATATTGCCTATGATTTAGTACCTAATTAGGGAACTCGTAGAGTAATTAGTACTTAGTGGGAGGTGTTTGCTTTGGTCACGATCCTATGTGCTTTTGGGAGCCTTATTGAGGGCCTACATCCTATCCATCTCGAGAGATAGTTTAGGTGGAATTAATGATCGTTCCTATGCCTTTTTCATGAGAGATTAGAATTAATTGCATTATTACTTTATTATCTATGACATGATTGTTGCTAATCTCATCTTTGCATCATTTGGAACCCATCATTTATCTTTGCTTTTATCTTATTTCTTGCATTAGTTTAAGTGCGTTCATTTGCACGCTTATCCTCCATTCCATTCCGTCGTCCTTATAAAATCACGATAAATTTGAGATCACTTAAACTCTAGTACCTTCCTCCCTGTGGTTCGATAAATTCTTTAATTGGTCATCCCGACTATATACGATCAATCACACACCAATTTGATCTATGTCATTGAGCATATTGATATTGGTGATTGATGAGGTTAAACCATGATTTGTAATGTGGTAAATAGAGCTGTTAAGTGAAACAGACTACTCGAAAGCTCGACTCGGCTCAGCTCATTAAAGCTCAAGCTCAGCTCGGCTCGTGACTGCTCGAGCTCGGGTTCGAGATCTCCTTATGCTCGTTTCCTTAAGGAGCCAAGCTTGGCTCCGCTCGTTAATGCTCGATTATTTTAATAATAATTATAATTAATAATAATAATAATATAATAAATATTAAATAAAATAATAAATATAAGATATATTTATTAAAACTCGGCTCGATAAGCTCGATAAAGCTCAATAAACTCGACTCGATTTGCTTAACGAGCCAAATTACGACGAATAAACTCGACTCGATAAGGATTAATAAACTAGACTCGATTACGACGGTCCCATAAAGGAATAAGGAGGTTTAGTTGAGGAATAGCATAATACCTACCGAGTTTATGTTCTACCTAGAGGATTCTACGGATCAAGGTACGCTTCCGCTTTACAGTTTAGATCTCATTTAATTGTAATAGGATTAAGGTTTATGGTGGTATATATCGAAGAAGGTGATAAACCAAGAACTGTAGCTCAGGGCTGTGTTTATATTCCTGAATTTTTAAATACGGAGCTATTGCAATTATAGTAAACGTTATGGAATTGTAAGTATATTAATACTTTAAAGTAAGAACTCTTCAATAAAAAAAATAAAGAGTTTGTAGATTTGTATTACGTGATGATTTGTATGTGCATTACAATTGTGTAACAATTCTTATAATTAACATGTATTTTTAAATTTGTTTTGAGGTAAGCAATAGAGTTCGCAGAGCAGATCAATTTTACATCAATTAATTATGGATGTGATCGATGATAATTGTTAGAATATTCTGCAATTTTACATCAATTAATTATAGATGTGATCGATGATAATTATTAGAATATTCTGCAATATCAATGTCTAATTTAGAATATTCTGCAATATTAATGTCTGATTTAAAAGTTTCAACAATGGAAGGTTTTAGATTTGGACGTCAAAGAAAAGATTGTAGCTACCTCGATTTGGGTTTTTAATAAGATGTGTGTAGCAACATGTTCATGAAGCACGATAAATTATTTTATAATCTCTTAAGGTCAAAACTCTATATTTTGATTTAGGAGTAATGAGATGTCCAACAAGTTAGTGAGCACAAGAAATATTACTATAATGATTATAAATTTAAGGTTCAAACTCTATATTTATTACTCTAGGAATGTTACTCTCTCTTTTTTCTATATTGTTCATAAATTAAAAGAATATTATGAAATTTAAATAAATTATTTAAAAATTCTGTAAAGTTATTTAATATTAAGATTCTTAAACTTTTTATTAGAAATTTTCTCTTTCCCACAATTATTTTTTTTACTTTTTTGTTTTGCAGTCCCACGCTTATCTTTACAAAAAAAAAATTAAAATCCACATCAACAAATAATTTCAAATATCATCTTTATTTTAAAATTACCATTCACATCTAACACACAAAACATATTTTATACTATTATTTAAAAATTTTACGATATTCCTAAAAGCACATAAAGTTGACAAAAACAATTTTACTTAATTTACTTATCTACAATACATTGTTAAACGGAGGAGGGAGTATTTTATAATATTAGTAAATGGATGGAACACTAAATTGAATTACGGTTGGAAATCCTGATATTGAAGGTAATTCTCGATGAAATAAAATTAATAAGATTAATAGTTAAATAACAACATATAGATACACAAAATTATAGGACTTTCTAAATTTTTTTACTTTTCTTTAGTAGCAATTGATTTATACGTTATTTAGTATAATTTACTGAAAATATCAATTACATGTTATTACAATAAAAGTAGCAGTATTTAATTTAATTTAATTATATTAAAAATATAATTATATTATTTAAAAATAATAATAATGACCTGCGTAGCACGCGGGTTTCATGCTAGTACTTCTTTATATAATAAAGTTTATATTTATCAACTTAAATTATTCTATATGAATGAATGAATGTTATAAAAGTAATATATTTATAAAAGAAAATACAAAAATCTCCTTAAAGTAAATTAAAATTCCAAATTTAGAATATAAAAATGTGAGGTGTCAATTATACATTGAGTGGACATTTATAATTTTTTTAATTTTGTGAGGTGACAACATATTATTTGTAATCTGATTATGAGGAGGTCGCTGTTTCAAATCTCAATCGATGAATTCTTATAAATTTTATTTACTTTTTTTCCTTTGCTTTCAATTGAAAATTTTTTCTTGAAACTTACAGTACGTTTCTTGAAATTAGTTGCAGAAATTAATGATGGTTTCATACCTTCAATTCTTCCTCTCTTCTTACCATCATCAACAACACCAACACCAGAACTCGACTTGGCCACCAAGTCTTCCAAATCAACTTTTCCTTCGTACAGCATCACCGCCAAATCAACCATTGAACTCCACTCTCGGCAATTCTTACCCGACTCGGACATTCTGCTCTTAATTAAAAAGTAATGTATGAAATTAGGTTTACTGAGGAATGAGGGGTTTTATAGAAGTGAGTAGGGTTAATTAAGAATTGTGACTTTAAATAAGGAAAGAAAATCCCATTTATAATATAAATCTTAGTGAGGAACCTCCTAAACATAAATTTATGTATGGTGAGAAACTTAACCTTTGAAAATGGTGATCGCTTTAAATGTGTATGTTGAGATACTAATTTTTTTTAGTGATATGACAGATAAGGGAACCACTGCCCTTTATTGTACCATCTCCTAATAGCAGTTACCTTTGCACTCATCGGTAGTGAAATCACAGCAGTAAACACGGTTAATATCTTTTTCCTTTTACATTTACATGTATGTTATGTGCAATTCAGAAAGCTGGTGGAAAAGGTGTAATGCAAAATGTTACCATTCAATGCTTGCGGATTGTATCAGCGAGTGATGCTAATATATGACTGGAAAATTAAGAAAGTGGTCAGTACTTTTCTGATGAATTATCACTTCCTATGATATATTTTCTAGATTGAATCTTCCTGGAACATGGCAAGTGTCTCGGGTAAAGCCACAACTTCATCGAAAGGGGACATAAATTGATAAAGTTTTGTTTGTGGTACATATATAGATTTCCATTATTCTTAAACATTAATAATCTCATGTTCATTGTAAGATTGTGGGAATTGGGAGGATTATTATCTTAGGATACTGAAACTTCTACAAGAAGTCTTATTGTGAATCTGCTAATATGTCTTTCTTGGGATTGCTAAAGTGATTGTAAGATAAGTCTTGGATTATTAGTATAAAATATGCAATGAAAGCAGTTTGCAGAATGGTTGTTTGTGTAATAAATTTTACTATTTGATGTCATATTACTTGCTAGAGGTTCTTACAACATACATATAGGGTGGTATATATCGAAGAATGTGATGAACCAAGGACTGTAGATCGGGGCTATGTTTATGTTCCTAGATTTTCAAATACAGAGCTATTGCAATTAGAGTAAATAAATCTAATGAAATTGTACGTGTATTAATACTTTAGAGTAAAAACTCATCAATAAAAAAAAAAGAATTTGTAGATTTGTATTACATGATGATTTGTACGTGAATTACAGTTGTGTAACAATTCTTCTAATTAACATGTATTTTAAATTTTGTTTTGAGGTAAGCAATAGAGTTCGCAGAGCATGTCAATTTTACATCAATTAATTATGGATGTGAACGATGATAATTGTTAGAATATTTTGCAATATCAATGTCTGATTTAGAATATTCTACAATATTAATGTCTGATTTAAAAGTTTCAGCAATGGAATGTTTTAGATTTGGATATCAAAGAACATATTGTAGCTACCTCGATTTGGATTTTTAATAAGATGTGTTTACCAACATGTTCATGAAGCACGATAAATTATTCTATAATGTCTTAAGGTTAAAACTCTAGATTTTGATTTGGGAGTAATGAGATGTCCAACAGGTTAGTGAGCACAAGATATATTACTATAATGATTATAAATTTAAGGTTCAAACTCTACATTTATTACTATAGGAATGTTACTTTTTCTTTTTTCTATATTGTTCATAAAATTAAAATAATATTATGAAATTTAAATAAATTATTTAAAAATTCTGCAAAGTTATTTAATATTCAGATTCTTAAACATGTTATTAGAAATTTCCTCTTTCCCATAATTATTTTTATACATTTTTATTTTGCAGTCCCACACTTATCTTCACAAAAAAAAAATCCACATCAACCAATAATTTCAAATGTCATCTTAATTTCAAAATTATCATTCACATTTAACACACAAAACATATTTTTTACTATTATTTAAAAATTCTACAATATTCCTAAAAACACATAAAGTTGACAAATTTTACTTAATCTACATATCTACAATATTTGTAAATGGATGGAACACTAAATTGAATTACGGTTGGAAATCCTGATATTGAAGGTAATTCTAGATGAAATAAAATTAATAAGTACTTTAATAGTTAAATAACAACATATAGATATACAAAATTATAGGACCTTCTATTTTTTTACTTTTTTTGTAGCAATTGATTTTTATGTTATGTAGTATAATATACTGAAAATATCAATTACATGTATTACAATAAATAAAAGTAGCAGTATTTAATTTAATTTAATTATATTAAAAAGTATGATTAAATCATTTTAAAATAATAATAATGACCCCGCGTAACACGCGGTTTTCATGTTAGTACTTCTTTATAGAATAAAGTTTATTGTTATCAACTTTAACTATTTGATATGAATGAATGAATGTTATAAAAGCAATATCTTTATAAACGAAAATACAAAAATCTCTTTAAAGTAAAATAAGATTTCAAATTTAGAATATAAAAATGTGAGGTGTCAATTATACATTGAGTGGACATTTATAAATTTTTTAATTTTTTGAGGTGGCAACATATTATTGATATTCCTATTATGAGGAGGTCGAGGTTTCAAATCTCAATCGATGAATTCTTATAAATTTTATTTACTTTTTTTTCCTTTGCTTTCAATTGAAAATTTTTAAGCAGGATCACAATTTAAAAGCCAAATTTCCAAATATCTCATTTTTCAATTTCAATTTTTAAGAATAAAGTGTGGTTTATTATTCAGTTCACTTTAAATTTTTAGATTAACTTGTGGCCCAATTTTTTCACTTTAAATGATTAAATTACCTATTTTATTTTTATGTTTTTTTTATAATTTTAACTTCAGTCATTTTAAAAGTGGTTTTTTTATTATTTAATTTTAGGTCATGTATTGGTTTGTTGCAAAAACGAGTTTACTGTAATAATAAATGATGATAACTATCTTAATTAATTTATTAGTGTACTCTACTAAGTTTATATCATAATTTGAATAAAAATATATGTACAATGACTAATATCCTTACAATATTTGTACAATATTATTGTCTTTTATGTATTTTATGTTTTGTAGGACCTATCACATTACGTAATAAATGTATTGAGATTTAGGAATACATTTATGACTTTGAAAATGACTTCTTGTAGTCAGTTAAAATTGGTTAAATATGACTATTTTTTCATTTTGAAATAATGGACTTGCTATGAGCTTTACTAGAGGATAAAAGTACGTAATTGAAGAAATTAAAATTTTACTATAACATAAAGTGATCTTTAAAGTTTAGTATATGAATTTCACTAGATATTCGTATATGATCTCAAAGGTATTTTGCATATCAATCAGCAATCCTATTTTGATATCTTCCGAATGTAGTGAGGAGGAGGAGGATCACTTCAACCTCAATATTTTCCTATTAATGTGAAATAAAAAGAGAATGTATGTTTTTCAATTGGTCGTATTTATGTACCTTAAATAAAAATATATTTTTTAGTTAAACAATAAATTATACTTTCAATTATCTTAATTAATATTATTAATTTTTATTTAAAAATAATAAATAAATAACGATCATGATAACCCGCGTTGCACGCGGGCACTGTACTAGTATGTATTATAAAGAAATAAATTCTAAACATATCACTTTAAATATATATATATATATATATATATATATATATATATATATATATATATATATATATATATATATATATATATATATATATATATATATATATATATATATATATATATATTGGGTGAAATTTTTCTTGGATCCGAAGTTATAAAAAGAATTATTCATTAATATAATTATTTTTTTATAATAGACTATTTGGTTCCCATGAAATTATAAAATGAAAAAAGATTAATTATTTAATGAAATTAATTAGGTTGGTATATATATATATATATATATATATATATATATATATATATATATATATATATATATATATATATATATATATATATATATATATATATACTAGTATGAAACCCGGGTACGACGCGAGATCATTTAATTATTATTCTTATTTTTTATAATTAAATAATCCATATTATATAATGTAACAACATTAATTAAACGAATTTTTTCCTTATAGCTAGACAATTTCTTTCATCAATGTAAAGAATTTATAACAAATTATAACATTTAACTTTTGATAATGTATCGTATAACTAAATCATGTAAAAAGTTAATATATATGTACATATATTTGAATTATTTAAAAATAATCTTGACTTGTATTTTTTTTAAATGTTACTTTATAAAATAATACAATTGAAAACTATTTATTACTCCCCCTATCTCTCTAAAAAAATGTGCAACCACATAGGTGCAATTTTGTTCTTTGTTGCATATTTATATAGTTGTTAGTATTTTATTTTTTTCATTGTATTTAAATGCAATTATGATCAAAGTATGTAACTCTTACTAATAAAAATCCTCAATTTTACTGTTTGTCTAAAATAAATATCAATTATATATTAAAAAAATCTCATTTTTTTATATACATGATTTGATTTGATACTAATTTACTTATTTATTTATATCAAATGATTTATTTATTTATTTATTTATAGCAATTAATGATACTAAAATAACGTTAGCGAAAAAGGACTTTGCTATATATATCTTAAGTATACAATAGCAGAAACTTTTCTACCTACGTTTCACCTCTAGAGCGCTCCGTTATGACGTGTAATTTTTTCGCTTTTTTGAATTTAAAATAATTTTTTTTATATTTTCCTTATTTACTTATAATTAATTTCCTTATTTTGTATTTATTTTTTAAAATAATGTATTTTCTTTTCTATTTATAAATCTAAATTAAGTAATAAATTAAGAAAATATATTTTAAAAATATATTATTTGATTTTTATAAATAAATAATTAAAAATAAATCTATTATTATTAATATTGTAATATTTGGATTTTAAATAATGTATTTCCGCTTCTATTCATAAATCTAAATTAGGTCAAATTTATTTTGGAGTTATATTATTAAAAATAAAATTATTTAATAATCCATGAGACTTTACTATTCATAAATCTAAATTAGGTATAATTTATTATTATTAATATTATTATAATAATATTTTAATTTTAAATAATATATTCCCTTTTCTATTCAGTTTTTTATCCATAAATTTAAATTAGGTTTTACTAATTCATATTTCTAAATTTGGTAAAATTTATATTGGAGTTAAATTAAAAAAAATAAAATCATATATTCAATAAGAATTTACTATTCATAATTCTATATTAAGTGAAATTTATTTTGGAGTTAGATTAAAAAAGGTATAATCAGACTAAGTCAGCCTAATACACGTAATGCTCCATTATTATTATTATTATTATTATTATTATTGTTAATAATAATAATATTATATTATAATATAAAATAAAATAAAAATTGTGTGGATACAAATTTCATTATTTTAAAATTATTATTATCATAAATAAACATCTCTTCCTATTATATATAAACATACATCGTCCCTATAATTTCAATATTCAAAACAACTGAGATAAAAAAAAAGTTGTGTGATTCATTATAATCAATAATATAATAACTACACATCACACTTCTATTATTGATTTAACTCATGCGATGGCACTATGGACAATTACGGGGAGGGTTATTCAATAATGGGTTGTATAATGTCTGAGTAATTTAAAGGAGATTACATATCTTAATGTCGTTCTTATGGATGAATGGATATTGGTCTATCTTTCGTCATATAAATTAATTAATAAATATTATGTTTGATTTTTTTCAATTTTTTTTCAAATTATAGGGCTAAAAAATTAAAAGATTTGTTGTGGATAAACCTTTCCAATGTTTAAAAGAGGATGGCATCATAAGTATTTCAAACTATAAAAGTTGTGGCGAATCAATAAGATTTTCTAACAGTTCAGCATGACTATAGGATTGAATTTAATAGATTTACAGAGTTTAGAGGATGCAGTGATTATACCTAAATATGGGTTTGATTTTATTCCGTTTGACGCAATATTACAAACAGAGTGGAAGAATCAAACTTGATTGGAAAGTTAAATTTATTATCATGGTGTGTGTAATGTGTTGTTTTGAATTTCCTGCATACCTGCCTCATTCTGTCTTTTAAAATTTGCAGCTTACTAAACATAAATGGTTCTAAGAGTAATATATTAGATCACATTATTTAAATATTTTACTATGTAAAAATACATCAATTTTAATTGTGATTATTTACTATTTTTTTATAATTATAGATATTATTAGACAAATGACTAATGTTAGTAAAGTGCGTTACACTAAGGGTAATTCTTCTAAAAAGAATATCAAAGTGGATCTCATTAATGCTAAGTATATCTTTTTTATTGTATTTATTATTTTTGAAGTCAAGCACCATATTAATTTATCAATCTTATAATTTTTCATTTCAACTTGATTTAGTGGACTACTCTTGAATGTATTATTTGGAAAAATATGCGGATCAATTAATAGAATACTCAAATACGGCAAAATCTGGAGTTGTTCTGTTAATTTTGAGGTTTGCTAAAATCTACAAATGGAATAGTTAGTGATATTAATTATATAATAATGTATTAATTTAAAATTTTGAAAATTATTAATATGACTCTTTTTTTTCTTTACATTATTATTAGATGATTTCAAGGTGTTCTATTCGTACTATTCAAGTCAAATTATTTTGAATGATGACGGTGTTGATGAGATTCAAAAATTCAAATGCAAGTACTTTCTTCTAATCTACGCATTAGGTTCTTAGGTTTAATTTTCTCTCATTAATTCTTATTCATTTTTTTCCACATAACAATGTATCAACATTGATGATAGCTAAGAGCAATTGTTTTTCAAATATTTCACTTCAAAATAATTAAATTGAATCCAATGAAGATTTAGTTTTATCGGATGTAAAAACAATAGCTCAATTAATCAAGACTGAAAAGGTAATATATAATCTCTTCATAGTAATCTTCTTTTGGTAAATGCGCTTGTAAGTAACATTCGATCTGAAGGTGAGATTGTTTTGTGTGTTGCATCAAGTGGTATTGCTTCTTTGCTATTACCCAATGGACAACGCATTCTAGATTTGGAATTCTTCTATTAGTAAATGAAGACTCTACTTGCCATATTAAGCTTGGAACAAAATTATCATCATAATTAATTAAGCAGACAAAACTTATTATTTGGGATGAAGCTCCGATAACCAATCGATATTGCTTTGAGGCACTTGATAGAAGCTTAAATGATATATATTTTGAGATGTAGAAGAGATATGCAGAATTTACCATTTGGTAGAAAGACAATTATTTTTGGAGGTGATTTTAGACAAATCTTACCAGTAATTACTAAGGGTACAAGAGAACAAATTGTGTATGCCACACTAACATCTTCATATCTTTGGAAATATTATAAGGTGCTTAAGCTAACAAGACACAGGAGATTGCAA
The DNA here is from genome assembly GCA_023678885.1 of Pogostemon cablin. Taxonomy (NCBI): domain Eukaryota; kingdom Viridiplantae; phylum Streptophyta; class Magnoliopsida; order Lamiales; family Lamiaceae; genus Pogostemon; species Pogostemon cablin. Next base: position 9,509,107 of record CM042992.1, on the reverse strand, counting down.
AGTCAAAGCTCTGGCATCGAAAAATCTAAATAGAAGATTGAAGAATTTTCAAGATGGACTTTAAGCTTAAGAGATGGAAATCTAGGGGACAGAACTAATTTCGGAGAGAATATTAAAATTTCAGATGATCTATTATTGAAAAATATACAAGATCATCTGGATTCTATTGTTGAGTACATTTATCCATCTGTTGCTTCCGATTACAAAATTTTACATTACTTTGAAGATAAAACGATTCTTGCACCAACACATCAAGTTGTTAAGTTCATAAATGAAAAGGTGTTGTCTCGAATTCCATGCGTTGAAAGGGAATATTTGAGTTCAGACAGTGTGTCCAAATTAGATGGGGTCACAGGTAATAATGAGAATCTTTACTCAGTAGAGTTTCTAAATTCTATCAAGTGTTCAGGACTTCCAAACCACATATTGAAGCTTAAGAATGGAGTACCGATAATGCTTATCAGAAACACTGATAAAAGATCTGAATTGTGCAATTGAACAAGATTAATTGTGATAAAGATGAGAAATCATGTTATACAAGCAAAAATAACTTGTGTGAGAAATATTAGAAACAATCTCTACATACCAAGGATGACTCTTACTCCTTCTGATGATAACACAATGGTTAAATTTAATAGAAGACAATTCCCTATGGTAATGTGTTTCACAATGGCGACAAATAAAAATTACGGACAATCTCTTCAAATAATTGGAGTGTATCTTCAAAAACCTATTTCACACATGGGCAGTTATATGTTTTTATCTTAAGAGTAAAAGATCAAAAAAGTTTGAAATTTTGTGTCTTGATGAAGAAGGTAATGTATCAAACAAAATACAAAATATGATTTACCGAGAAGTTTTCAATAATGTTTAATAATTTTTAATATTAAATTATACATATGACACTTATAATTAAAACAACAATAGTATGTCAAAAAAAATTAATTTTAACAATAAAGATAAATTAAAATATGAGCTAATATAATATAATCAGAGACATTAATAATATTATTACTTTTATTTAAAAAATTAATGATCCCGCGTAGTACGCGGATTCCATGCTAGTATATACTAATTACGAATACACTGCTATAAATAATTTTTTAAAAGTATGAGGTGTCGAAACGTGGTTGTATTATTATTATTATTTTAATATCACATATATAATCTTTCTACTTTTATTTATTATTATTATTATTATTATTTATGTATATCTTTAAATCATGTATATATATAAATACATACCACCTTTAATCATATTTTTTGATTGGTTAGAAATAGATAATCAATAAAATATATCCAACTTATTACTTTTATTATTATTATTATTTATTATTATTATTCATGTATATCTTTAAATCATGTAAATATATAAATTAAATATCACCTTTAATTATTTTTTTGATTGGCTATAATAATTCATCCGCGTATTACACGGGAATCTGTACTCGTATATATATATATATATATTGTTTATTTATAGAAAATAAGGTTTAAACATTTTTATTATTAAATAAATCAAAATTATTAAAATATTTTATATAATTACTATATATAGATTTTTTAAAATACATGTAATATTATAAAAAAATATTTAAATAGAGTATTACTTCTTATGATTATGGTTTAGTATTTCTTAAATAACTATATAATAATAATAATTATATTTTCAGTAGTTGTAATTATTTTTAAGAAACTAATGTAATATATATATGGAAAAATTACTAATAGGTACACTCTTTGTACCCCTAATTACTACTAGATACATTGATTTAAAATAATTACTATCACATACAAAATATTTAAGTAAAATATCAAATATAACCCTAAACTCATACACTTTTAAACCACAAATCCTAACCCCCACCCACCGCCGGACCGCCGCCGCCGGCCGATCGCCGGACCACCGCCAGATCGCCAATCTGCCACCGCCGTCGCCAGACCGCCGGCGGCCGATCATTAAAAAACTACCGCCGGTCGCCGGCTGCCGCCGACACCACTGCCGAAAAACTGACCTCGCCGGAGCTCCACCGGTAGACATGCATGGCGGTTCGAAACCGCCGGTTCTGGTTTTAGGAAATATAGAACCAGAACCGAACCGTGGGTAGGCCGGTTTTGGTTCCAGTTTGAAACCGCTGGTTCTGGTTTTCTTTTTTTTTTTAATTTTAGCCTTTGAACGTAAAAAAAATTGGAAAAATCGCCGATTTGGAACCGGAACTGGCGATTCCGGTTTCACAAAATGAGGAATCAGAACCGAATCGAAATATATCCAGTTTTGGTTCCATTTTGGCCGGTTCCGATTTTGATTAAAATGTTCATGTCTATTCGGCTGCCGGTCGCCGGAGTACTGCCGGACCGCCGAAAAAGTTGTCGGACCACCGTCGCCATCACCGGAGCTCTGCCGGACCACCACACTTTTTTACTGCACACACTTTTTTTTACTGCACACACTTTGCTGCACACAACATTTATGTGCAGCACATTGTAGGGATAATATTGGAATATCACTATATATTTTTGTAGTTAGTAGTAATATTTTTGTATGTTTGTATCTCATAGTAATTAAGGATTTTTTTGTACCTAGTAGTAATTCTCCCTATATATATATATATATATATATATATATATATATATATATATATATATATATATATATATATATATATATATAATTAATTAATTAATTTGTATATAATATTCTTTTAAATATTTATAAATTTGTAATGTATTTATTAATTTTATTTTTTATTTAATTTTATTAGTTTCAAATTATATAAACAACTAAAGAAAATAAATTTTATAATTCATATGTCATAATTAAATAATTAAGATATATGTAAATAAATAAATATGAAAATACTAAATTTAAAAAATTAACAAATATTTAAAAACTCTATTTTAATGTTATTTGATATGAAATAATGATTTAACTTAGAGAACTTAAGCTTTCGATTATGAGAGCAACTAGGGTACCACTTCATAGGACCGGATCCCAAATCTCAGCAAATGGAATCTCGTGGATCGCTGGTTTCTAGCTGGATCCCCTTCTTCCAGTTTGTTGGTATGCGTCTCGAATTATTTTATATTTTTTTAGAATTATTTACCTCTGTTTTCTTCAATTTTCCTTTAATCTTACGTTGGTCGTGCTATCGGCTTTTTGGCCCAATCGGAGTCCCCCTAGGGTTCTCCCTCCAAATCTGCTCCTCCGTCCTCCGACGGTTGAGTCAGTGGGATCTTTATCATCCTCTTCTCTGTTACTCTACCTAGGGCAATCTTCTCAATCTCTCCCCCTAGAGATTTCCCGCCGCCGATTTTCACTTTCAGATCACCAGCCGGCGGATATAGCCTGCCCCGACGCCTGTCCATTTATGATTAAGTGCCCTTAACGATGACTACGACAGAGCTGCCACCAACTGAATCCACTGGTCTCGCCGCCAGTGCCACATGTTTCGGATTATCTCCGTACTCTTTTTTATGGTTTCTGCTCATCTAGACGATAGTAATTACTCTCATGGATTATTGGGCTTCGTTCGATTTTTAGTAGAATTATTTAAGAATGTGCCCTTGCTTATCCATCTTATTTTTCACGGTTTGAGTTTTGCTCACCTCTATTTCAGACACCTGCTGGTCCATGTTGCGTGATTATACCACTTGATGGTTCATGATGCCTATTCCTGAACTGCATCTCATGAGCGTTTTCTCAACACATAATTAATCCCCAAGTATTAAGGATATCACTTGCAGCTTAAGTAGCGACCAAGTTAAATATCGTACCCAAAGAACGGCGTATTATCAATTTAATTATTATCATAAATTAATTAAGATGAAAGGCAATAAGAGTTGTTGAATTAATTATCAACTAAAATACTAAAATTAAATAATAAATAAAATAAAATAACACTAGAAGAATATGAAAGTGGATCAAGTAGGAGAATATGTAGTTCTAGGGTAATCCAGTTTTACTACTTAACTTCCCTCTCAAGTGCAGTCCCACTTTGCCTTGTGGACTATGGACGCATCATTAAACTATGCAAATATACTCTATAGACATAAGTAAATATGTGTGTAACACGTTTGAATAACCTCGGAGTAAGAGACGTAATTTCACCTCCCTTTCTAGGTACTATCAGTATCAATTATTTCCCACGTCTGGAACCTAACCCGACATGATCTCCCTTTTTAGGTACTATAAAATTACCCTCTTTATCCTTCTTACTAACTCGAATTCAATTCAATTAGTAAACATTAATATATGACAGTTCTAATGAAGCGTCGGAGTCCCCTCACTTAGAATCATAACATGCAATCATGTTCAGCAATGAACGCGCTCAATCAACAACCAAGATATATATTCACACTCCATATAACAGTTGAAGATGCACAAAACAACTCTGAATATGGATTACAAATGCATAATCATATATAAAATAAATCCACAAGTAGTGTTGCACGGAGTGTACACACGAAAGTTCAATTAATTCATAAAAACCTTCAAAACCTAGATCTACCAAAATAGTTCTAGCCCATGATGTTATGAAGAACAATCATGGGGGTTGGATAGATCTTACTCATATGTTCGGAAAATACAAGATAAATAAGAAAACAATAAAATCCTAGATGTGTGATACGCATTTTCTTTGCACGCAAAATTAATCCCCAAGTATTAAGGATATCAGTTGCAGCTTAAGCAAGCGACCAAGTTTAATATCGAACCCAAATGATGGTATATTATCAATTTAATTATTTACTAAATTAATTAAGACGAAAGGCAATAAGAGTTGTGGAATTAATTATCAACTAAAATACTTAAATTAAATAACAAATAAAATAAAATAGCACTAGAAGAATACGAAAGTGGATGAAGTAGGAGAATAGGTAGCTCTATGATAATCCAGTTTTACTACTTAACTTCACTCACAAGTGCAGGCCGACTGCCTTGTGGACTATGGACGCATCACTAAACCATGCAAATCTACTCTATAGACACAAGTAAATATGCATGTAACACATGTGAATAACCTCAGAGTAAGAGACGTAATTTCACCCCCCATTCTAGGTACTATCAGTATCAATTATTTCCTACGTCTGGAACCTAACCCGATATAATCTCCCTTTATAGGTACTATAAAACTACCCTCTTTATCCTGTTTACTAACCCAAATTTAATTCAACTAATAAACATTCATATATTACAGTTGTAATGAAGCTTCGGTGTCCCCTCACTTAGAATCATAACAATAAACCTTGTTCAGCAGTGAATGCGCTCAATCAACAACCAAGATATATATTCAGACTCTATATAACAATTGAAGATGCACAAAACGACTCTGAATATGGATTAAAAACCTGCAATCATATATAAAATAAATTCACAAGTAATATTGTACGGAGGACACACAAGAGAACTCAATTAATTCATAAAACTTTCAAAATCCCAGATCTATCAAAACGGTTCTAGCCCATGATGTTGCGAAGAACAATCATGGGGGTTTGATAGATCTTACTCATATGTATGGAAAATACAAGATAAATTAGGAAATGAATAAAACCCTAGATGTGGGCGTCGTCGCGTCCTTCTCCGTCTTGAATCCTCCTCTTGGTTCTCCTCTTGATTCAGCAGACGAATCTTCAAAGTGATGGATGGATGGAGGAAAGGATGTGGATGATGGTTGGGGGGTGATCCCTCTTGTGGGGTGTAGGATGATTGTGTTGTCGTTTCCCTCTTGGTGTGATCTGCATCACCTTTTATACTTGTAAGCTCTCCTTATGGACCTTAGATGGACTTTTTCTTGAAAAATACGCAAAAATACTCACTAAGGGTGTAAAACCTGGCGAAACTGGATTTGCGTGTCCTAGCTCGACCAAAATTGTTTTGATCGAGCTGGAAGGCCTTGGTCGAACTACTGGTCGAGATGCATGCGCAGTCTCACCGCTTTGTGCATAACTTCCATTTTGATCATAACTTTCTCGTTTGGACTCCGATTGAAGTGTTCCTTGTGCCAAAACGATCCTCTCTTCTATGGCTTTCCAATCATATATTAAACTTCTAGTTTTATATCTCCACACAAATATATAGAAAAATTACATAAGTTGGACATGCGTTTTTCAACATTCCTACACAAGTTGCACCTTTTCTCCAACTTTGAACTTTTAATCCTTTTTCTACCTAAAATACAATAAACACCTCAAATGCACATTTTTCTCAAATATATTGAATATAAGAGACATGTTCTAATATATAACAACAATTCCTATAAAAAAGATATTAAATTGGATACTGAAACACACTTATTTTTACTCTCATCAGCATTATCTTCACCTTTCGTGAAGTATTTTCACTTACCTAGACTCCTTGTTGTTTTAATTGCTTGAGTTTAGGTTGAAGGTGTAGTGGATTGCTATCCTTTGACTCAGATTGGACGAGGCTGATTGCATATACAAGTTAGGGCTATTTTTTTTATTTACTGATTTGCGACTTCTGAGCTTTAAGTGCTATGTCCTATACATAAGGTTGCTATTTATCTATTTCCCTGGTGAAGCCAATTGTTCATGACAGCTCTTGGATTACATCCTGACTTATTTTCTGTTCATTACTTGGTGTGGCTTGTATTGGTTTTAGCTTGTAAGATCATGATTGTTACGTAAAGGTCCCACACCGGTATTTATTGGATCTTAGACCATGTCCTAGCCTAGTCTAGGATTATATTTTTTTTAGCTGCTTGAACTTTGAGATAAAATTAGATGAGGTTGGCTGTTTCGCTTTCGCAAGGCCGTCTATTTGGCCTCTTTTTAAAGCCGCTTGTTTGTCTTATTTTATTGACTATGTTAATCTTGTATTCATTTGTCCCTCTCTCTTTCTTATTTCCATTTATCTTTTAATAAAACATTATCTATTTGGCTATAAGAATGAAGAAGTAGGTTATATATTGCTCTACATTTGTTTGGCATATGTAGAGTATGTTGGGGAGAATGCAATGTGAAACGCCGCGTGCTTCTTCTGCATATGTGTCTGTCCACCACAATGCATGTTGAGTCCTTCTCGCATACAAAGTTATCTTTTGACTCACCTTCTTCTTACTTTCGTTCGTCTATTTAATTTCAAAGAGTAATCTATTTAATTCCGAAGAGTAACTTATGTTATTAAGAGTCTCAAACCAAAGAGTGGTCCAAAAAAATTTAAGAGTGACCTAATTAATTGTAAAGAGTAACCTATTTAATTCCAAAGAGTAACCTATGTATATTAAAATTCTCAAATCAAAGAGTGGTCCAATAAATTTAAGAGTAACCTATTTATATTAAGAGTCTCAAATCAAATAGTGATCCAATAAATTTAAGAGTGGTCTAATTATTCACGATACATTACTTCATTTTAAAAATAAGAGTTTCAAATCAAAGAGTAACCTAAATTATTATATAGAGTAATCTAAATTATTATAAAAAATAATTCTAATAATTTTCAAAAAAGATTAAAGTCTCAAATCAAAGAGTAACCTAAATTATTATAAAGAGTAATCTTAGCAAAAAAAAAAAAAAATCTTCAATTGATTTTTAGCAAACTTAAGCCTACACTCTGACATGTGCTGGTGCAGTAGCTAATCCGAAGAAGAATCCCTTATCCCCTTCTAAGGAAATATCACAATATGGGTCAGATGATTATGAACGTTGAAAAATCATTATCCGGGATATATTGTACTTGTAGTTAAAGCTGCAAGCAATATCCTCAGGAATCTCCCAAACAGCACATCAATTGCTTGTGAAAATTACTCACAGTACTAAACATTTTTATTGGAAAAGATGAAAGATGCATAAACCCTATACATTCAAAATCTTTATTATTTACTAAATTATCTTAGCAACCCTTTTACATGCAATGCTTCTGAATTGTCAGCGCCTGAATTGCCAAATGAAACCTCTTCTAATCTTCCTCACTTCTCCTCAATTTTCCCTAAACCCTACCTCAAGATGAACATACAGAAAACATTTTTGAAATTAGGCAATAATAATATGATGAGCATGAGGCTTGCAAAAAAAATCCATAAACGAAGCTGGAGCGAACCCTAGTCTTCAAATAGGGGCTAGGTGATGACGTGGAGACAAGAGGGAAGGAAGAGAATCCCCTAAAAGAGTGAAAAAAGTTGAGGTATCGGCAAGGGGATAAAAAGAATAAGCTGTGAATCCTTGATAGGGAATAGAGGAAAGGACAACAACATTTAAAGCTTTAGGAAATGATGCAATAAAGCTGGACGGCCTGCGGCTGTAAAAGGGGGTAGAAATGTGAAAATGCATGCATGAAGATGAAGACATAGGCTGCTTGTCATATAGTCTGCTAGATAGTACAGCAGCAGGTAGGCAACATGGCAAGCATTAAATAAGGTCTGTAAAGTCACCATCAAACCCTATACACCTAATGGAGCTGCCGGAAACCGCAGGCTCCACCAGAACGAAGATTCGTTTATGGATTTTTTAAAAATGTTTTTTGTGTGTTCATCCCCAAGACCTTGGCGAAATTAGGGCAACTCACCTTGGCGAAATTAGGGCAACTCCAGTCATTAAACCTGGGTGTAATCAACATCAAGGCTATATGCCTCAAAAGAATGAACTCGAGTTGCCCCCTTAAAATCCAGCATCCCTTTGTTCAAGAATCGCTAGGGCTTGAATTCATCAGTGTCTTCCCACGAGCATTCGTGCTGGAGTGGCGTTGATCATCACGCGCAACTTCGTCGAGTGGGGTAGCCGGAGATCTTGGTGTCCTAGGCGGTCTCGTGGAGTAGGATCGGGATCGACGGGTGCAGTTCTATGGAGAATCAATTCCGTTTCGGTCAGAGAGGTGAGAGAGTAGAGAATTAAAGGGTGAGAAAGATAGTCTGGTCATAGGTGAGAGAGTACAGAGTTGAATAATGGATGGAGAGAGAGGTAGTGGGAGGATTTGGATATTGGTGGGGTCTATTGGACATATCACGTCACTTAGTCAGACCCTTATTTTAAAAGGTTTAACCTAATTCAATAGAAGATCCAGTCCTACATATTTTAAAAAAATTAGAGGTTCCAACCTAGTCATTGTCTTATATTATATACATGAATTAGTTTTTCAACCTCTTATTTTTTAGAGGTAAATCGATTTAAGAGTACTTGAATCGTCGATCCTCTTTCATTTGAAAAATATTTGAATCAATATTTTAGAGGTAGATCTTAAAGAATGCTTGAATTAATTCTTAAGAGATAATACTTGAATTGATTTTTTTCCTCTTGAAAATTCTTTAATAGGTAAATTGATTCAAGAATACTTGAATCAGTTATCTTCAAGAGAACTTGAAGGAAACTCCTATTCCTCTTGGGGAATCGAATGTGTGTATTTAGAATGAATAACAAAAAGTCTTATTTATATGTGGGGTGAGATATATACTATATGAAATATTCTTTTATCCCTTTATATATATGATTTAATTTGATATTAATTAATTAATTTCATTAAAAGATTTAATAATTAATTAATGATACCCAAATAAATAAATAAAATATTAAAAATTTAATCATTATTAAAATAAGCACATTATTTAAAAAATATTAATAAGGAAGTTAATTAAAAATAAATAAGGAAAATATTAAAAATAAGTATTAAAAATTCAAAAAATTGAGAAAATTAAACATCGAGCTCTCTGAAGACGACACCTTAGCAAAAAAGTTTTTGCTATAGTACACTTAAGATATATACACAAGTATATATTCTAGCGTAATACGCGGATGAATTATTATAACCAATCAAAAATATAATTAAATGTGATATTTAATTTATAGATACACATAATTTAAAGATATACATGAATAATAATAAATAAATAAATAAAAGTAGTATTCCTAACCAATCAAGAAATATGATTAAAAGTCGTATTTAATTTGAAGATATATACATGAATGGACTTAAGGAAATAGTATACGTGATTTATGTTTATTAATGAATATTTTCTCTATTTATATAGTTTTTTAAGATATTATGTTTTTATTGATTGGTTTAATTATTTATTTTTAACCAAGTAAGAATAAAAATAAAAAATAAATTATATTAGTATGTGTGATTTTATTTACTTCACTAGTTTCTTTCGACTGATCCGATGTAATGTTGAGGCCATATTGTCGGTTTAAAATTTTTATAAGAAAATTAGTTGGTTATATTTTTATTGATTGACTTAATCTTCTATTCCTATCCAATCAAAAAATATAATTTAAGGTGATATTAAATTTGAAGATGTACATGAATAATAATTGGATATATTTATATTTCATTGATTATCTATTCGTAACCAATCAAAAAAATATGATTAAAGGTGGTCTTTAATTTATAGATATACATGATTTAAAGATAATAATAATAATAATGATAATAATAATAATAATTAATTAATAAATAAATAAAAATAGTATTTCTAACCAATCAAAAAATATGATTAAAGGTGAAATTTAATTTGAAGATATACATGAATAATAATAATATATTTTATTGATTATCTATTCCTACCTAATCAAAAAAATATGATTAAAGGTGATATTTAATTTATAGATATACATGATTTAAAGATATACATGAATAATAATAATAATAATAAAAAGTAGAAAGATTATATATGTGATATTAAAACAAAAAATAAAAATTATACGATAATTAACCACGTCGCGATATCTCATACTTTTGAAAAGTTATTTATAGCAGCGTATTCGTAATTAGTATATATAAGATAAGATATACATTTTTCTTAATTAATTTAAAATTTTTATTATTTAAAAAAGTAATAATTTAAATTTTATTATTTATTTAATTTATTTTTAATCTAAATATTATAAATTTATAAAAATGTGATAATATGTCATAATTTTTAGGGTTAATTCCTAAAAAAATTCACCACCTTATTGAGAGTTTTTAAATCTATCACGAACTTTTATTTTTGCCTATTCAATACACAATTTATTTAATATTTTCAATTATATCGCGAACTTTTATTTTTGTCAATTTAATACACGATCTATTTATTATTTTCAATTTTATCACAACTTTTATTTTTTTCAATTTGATACACCATTTATTTTATTTTTTCAATTCAATTAAATACATTATTATTATTAAAATTTATTTAAAAATTAAAATACGTAGGTTGAACAAATAAGATTTTTTCCCTATTATTATAGTATGTTCATAAATGTAATTAGCTTACGATAGAAAAATATTTTAATAGAGCGATCTTATGTAAAATAATTTTTTATTATGTTGAATAAAATTCTATTAAATTTTTTGTTTGATTTTATTACTGTTACTGTAGTAAATTCAAAATTGATAACAAAAATAATATATAAATGAAATTATTTATTGAAAATAAAGATTTAATAATGAAGGAAATTAGTAATTAATTAATTTGAAGTATGCTTTCTAAAGTATACTGGATTATGCATTAAAGTATGATTTTAGCGTGTTATGATTCGATTTATTATTGACATACTTTAACTACAAATAAGCATACTTTATCTATCAAATAAACATACTTTAGTGATGGGTTCGACCCGTCTCACACCCGTCTTACAAATAACCCGTCTCACAAGAGAGTATCTCATAAAAGATAAGTGATATCCATTTAATTGAACTATTTCAAAAAATATTTACTTGAATAATAAAAAGTGATAATATTTTAAATAAAAAGTGATACATGATAAAACAAAAGTAATAATTGTTTAATTAAATTATTTTATGAATAATTTGTAGGTTTTTGTAAATCTTATCAAGGTAAAGTGATAATAAAACAGTTAGAACTATCTAATTAAGAAAAAAAGAATAATAATAATAATTAATTAATACTTTTATTAAAAATGATTGTTTGATCAATGAAAATTAAAAAACATTAATAAATAAAATAATGACGAATTGTGAAAGAAAAAATATAAATGAAAAGGCAAAGACTTGTGTAAGACCGTCTCACGTAAGGGCTTACGTGAGACGGCCAAAAAATGATAACTTTTATGAAATAAAGTGATAATAAATTAATGAAAAGTGATAATCCTATTTCATGAACAATTTATAGTATATATAAATAAAAAATGATAATATTTTATAGTGAAAGTGATAACGATTTATAGCGAAAGTGATAACTATTTTAAAAATTGAAAAAGCGAAAGTGATAACTATTTTAAAAATTGAAAAATTGTCTCACGTGAGACGGTCTCACGCAAAACCTATCCAAATGGAAAATACGAATTATTTTTAATAATAATAAAATAATTAATAAAATAATTTATTTTAAAATTGTTAAATATATATATTGTTAAATTATTTAATTAATTAATTGATAAGCAGCAAATATAATTAATTGACAACGGTCATTTTTTCTTTCTAATTAATTTATATTTTAATTTAAAATATAATTAATTAAATTCATGGATAAGGGTGTCTTTAGGGTGAAAGACACACCACCGTGTAACTGTGTCTCTCTCTTTTTATCAATAATATTAATATTAATTTCTGGATTACTATATAATACATGTAACCATAAGGGCCCAACTTTTAACATTCTAAAATTTTCTATATACATCTCAAATATTGAATACACCGTATATAATTTTTTTTTCTTTCTATTAAGATATACCAAGACAGACAATTACTATTCTCTAAATATTATAGTAGTAAGGATGTTCAGTTATGAAAAAAAAAATTACTAATCATTTTTTTCGACCATTAAATATAAAAGACGTGTAAAATTTTCAAAGAAAGTGTTTGATAACTAAACAAATGCTTTTTATTCGGCATTGAAACAAATTCGTGAAAATATTCTTTTAAGTATAAAAGAATAAATTTGTATTTTTATCCTCAAAGACTACATAAACTAAAATTTGTGTTTCAGGTTCTAAAAGCCGTGAACTTACTTAATCGAGAAAAAAGGATAAGCTAGGAATTATCAAAATGTTAATTTGATGAGGTGGCCTAACATACATATATTAGGATAACCCCTTGATCTTCCGAATGTTATTACTAATCTAAAATTAATTCTGAAAAATAAAATAAAAAAGAAAAGAAAAAAGAAATAAAACAAAATCAAACTTGTCATTCTGTCTCTCGCAATCTCTGAATCTGTAAACTTTCCGTCCCTCATAGTATAGTACGCAGCAGTAGGGCTTCTCTCTCTTCTCTTGTCTCACATCTCTCTCTAGTCGGCGCACGTTAGTAACACCTGCCGCTTTTCATCTGACGCCATTCTCAGGTACGCTCTTATCCTACGTCTCTTCCCATTCTCCTCTGATCCAAGATTATATTATGTTTCGGATTGAATTTAATGGATTCAACTGGCTCATTTCTGTGCTGAAATAAAGAGATTTTATTAATTTAATTGATTGAGTTTTAATTGATCATTTATACATTTCGAGGTCCTAGGGTTTTCATTTTTATTTCTATCCTAATTTGTTGTTGCAGCGAGATCTGTCGAAAGAAGAAGTGTTGTTTCGTGTTTTTTTTCTTATTGTTGTGGAAGGGGGAGAGAGAGGGAGAGGGGAGTACTCTGGGTCAGGGTTTTGATGCGTTGGTGTGGTCTGGGGGATCCTGCGTTCAGGTTCGAGTTTCGGCTCGAGTTTGGATATGGCCAATCATGGCGCCAAGTTTGTATCCGTGAATCTGAACAAGTCGTATGGACAGCAGCATCAGCCTTCTCACCATCCTCATTATTCACATTTTAATGGCGGTGGCGGTTCTTATTGTCAGACTGCTGGTGCTGGACGGGGTCGGTCGGGGAATGGAGGAAGTGGTGGGGGGATGTTGGTTTTGTCTCGGAATAGAGGTGGTGTGCAAAAGGTTGCTTCAAAGCTCTCTGTTCTACCCCCTTTAAATTTGCCTTCACTGAGGAAAGAGCATGAGAAGTTTGATATGTCAGGCCCTGGTGGGCCGGGTACCAGTTCTGGTACGGGCAGTGGATCAAGACCTACTTCCTCGGGTGTGGGGTGGACTAAACCTATACCAACTGCTGCTGCAACGCCGGAGAAGAATGATGTTGGTGTGGACACTCTTGGGGTTGATGGAATGATTGATACAGCTGTGGCAAGTAGAGGAGGCATTGGTTCTTACATGCCTCCTTCGGCTCGTCCTACTGGGATCGGTCTTGTAGGCCCTGCTTCTGCATCTCGAGATTCTCTGGCATCTGCGGAGAAAGCCATGCTTTTGAGAGGCGAGGATTTCCCGTCACTGCAGGCTGCAAGGCCTGTATCATCTGGCACATCACAGAAACACAAGGATGGGTTAAATCAGAAACAGAAGCAGGTTGTAAATGAGGACTTGATTAAGGATACGGCAGACAGCTACCATTTGGGTCCAGTGGCAGATGTGCAACCTCTGGGGCAGTCCAAGGGAAGTATTGGTGGAAACCGGTCCATGGAAAATGGTGGTCTGGAACTTAGAAGGATTGAAGGACGAATGGCTGATCAAACTCGGAAGCAGGATGAATTTTTTCCTGATCCATTGCCGCTGGTCCATATGAATCCAAGATCTGATTGGGCAGATGATGAGCGTGACACAGGTCAGGGATTTGTGGAGCGGGGAAGAGATATTGGATTTTCAAACAGTGAAAATTATTGGTATAGGGATTTTGACTTGCCCAGGCCCAGTATTTTGCCTCACAAGCCAGCTTTAAGTCAGTATGACAGACGGGGTCAACGAGACAATGAAACTGGTAAGAATTTTTCCAGTGAAGTCCTTAAAATGGACCCTTATAACAAAGAAATAAGGGCATCTGGTGGGGAAGGTAAGGAAGTAAATAATTGGAGACCTTTACCTCTGTCTAAAGATGGGTTTAGCTCTCAAGAAATGGGACATAATAGAGTTGATATTGGTCCAAGAATGGGCAATATTATGAAGGAGAATAAATACATCCCACCTCATTATGGAGATACTGTTCGAGATGGCAACACCATGCTAAACAGAGATTCTGCATTTGGGAGGAGGGATTTGGGACATATAGGACAACAGATGCAGCAAAATGGTTTAACCGAATCATTTAATAACAGAGGGGCTGACCGTAATTCTCGGGATCACCATGTCCCCGAACCTCCTATTAGGTATAGGGTTGATAATTTTCAGAATAACACATCACTGAAACCATCTATTGCTTCTAGTGGTAGAAGGCCTCCTACTGACACTATGGGTCGAAATAAACGATTTTCAAACAGTGATAGATCATTCCATGAGGATCCTTTCTTGAGAGACTTTGATTCTGCAGGATTTGATGAAAGAGATATCTTCTCTGAGGGTCTTGCTGAGGTAATTAAGAGGAAAAAAGATGCTGCCAAATCAACTGATTTTCACGATCCTGTTAGGGAATCTTTTGAGGCAGAGCTTGAGAGAGTCCAGAAATTGCAAGAGCTTGAGAGACGGAGGGTAGTTGAAGAACAAGAAAGAGCTTTAGAGCAGGCGAGAAGGGAGGAGGAAGAAAGACAGAGAAGGATTAGGGAAGAGGAGGAAAGGAGGAGAAGGTTGGAAGAGGAAGCCCGTGATGCTGCATGGAGGGCAGAACAGGAACAGCTCGAGGCTTTTCGAAGAGCTGAAGAGCAGAGACTTGCGAGGGAAGAGGAGAAGAAACAAATCCAGTATGAAGAGGAGAGAAGGAAGCAAGCTGCCAAACAGATGCTTCAGGAACTGGAAGCTAGGATGGCTAAGAGGCAGGCTGAAGCTGCAAAGGATGATGTTTCTGCATCTAAAACTATTGTGGATGAGAAACTGGAATCATCTCTTAATGAAAATCATGTATCTAGGAATTTGGATTTGGATACTTGGGAAGATGGTGAGAGAATGGTAGAAAATGTGATGAATTCAGGTTCATTTGAGCCATATGCTCATAACAGACCTCCTGAGATGAGCTCTAGGCCATATCCTTCTAGAGAAAGTTCTTTAAGCTCTCTTGACAGAGGAAAATCCATTAATTCTTGGAAAAGAGATGTGGTGGAGAGTGTTGCCGACCTTCATTCATCAGTATCAGAACAGGAAACTGGTCACTACAGTCCCAGAAGAGATGCAATTGGTGTTGGCAGAACAGGTTCGCACAAAGAGGTACATGGAGGAGCTGGATACGTGCCTTCTAGGGCCTCCTTGAAAATTGGAGCACAAGAGTCTTACTCGGATGAGTTTGGGAATCAAAAGGACCATAGATGGAACCCTTCTGGAAATGTTGACTCTTATGGAAAATTCAGGGAGATGGATACTGAATTTCATGATATTGCAGATAAATATGTTGATAGTGGTTGGGGGCAGGGACGCACTCGAAGTGGTATTCGTCCGTCTTACCAGGAGCGCCTGTATCCTAATCCCGAGGGAAATGATCTTTATCCCTATGGGAGGTCAAGGTATTCCATGAGACAGCCTCGTGTCCTTCCCCCGCCAACGCTTGCTTCAGTTCATAGAAATTTTAGAGGAGTTGGTGAACGGTCTGGCCCTTCAAATTTCCTAGACAATGGCCTTCATTATACAGGTGCTACTAGGGAGTCAACCAGGCAGACAGATTATTATGC
The DNA here is from genome assembly GCA_023678885.1 of Pogostemon cablin. Taxonomy (NCBI): domain Eukaryota; kingdom Viridiplantae; phylum Streptophyta; class Magnoliopsida; order Lamiales; family Lamiaceae; genus Pogostemon; species Pogostemon cablin. The sequence continues at coordinate 9,492,586 of CM042992.1, read as the reverse complement.
CAGTAATCATGGAGGTCTTGAGCCATCCGAGATTTTTGGACTGCAGGAAGAAAACAACACATCTGAAGGCCAGAAACTGAACAATGTTTCAAGGTGTGACTCACAATCTTCACTGTGTGTCTCCAGTCCTCCAACTTCTCCACCTCATCTGTCCCATGATGAGTTGGATGAATCTGGAGATTCTCCCGTAGCATTAGCCGTAGCAGAAGGGAAAAGAAGTTTGCTGACTGGGACTGGATCTGTTGTCCACAGTGGTAAATCTGGGATTAGTGCTACAATAATTGTATCAGATTCAGTTTCTGTTCTCGTGGATGAAGAATGGCCTCTTGAAAATGATGACCAAATGCAGCAGCAAGAAGAATATGATGAGGATGAAGATGGCTATAGAGAAGAGGACGAAGTGCGTGAAAGGGATGATGAGAATATTGAGCTGAATCAAAAATTTGATAGACTGGATCTTGAGGATAGTGAATCACCCCATGTGATGGATAACGTGGTCCTGGGTTTTGATGAGGGTGTTGAAGTTGTGATACCTAGTGATGATATTGAAAAAAATATTGGGGAACAAGAAAGATTATATGGGATTAAGGATGATTCTGTTAGTATCATGGAAGAAAGAGGAATTGTTGATAGATTTCCTTCCGAAGAACAAAATCTTCTGACTACTGACGATTCTCATGGGACAAGTGCTGATATCTCCTGTGGAAAGGTACCAGAAAAGTCCTCGACAGAAGGTTCTGTTGGTCAGCATGTTGGTGTCCCCTATTCAGAAGTCACACAAGATCTTTTGGATGGTGGCGATTGCTCTGGTACTGGTTTAACTGCTCAGAAAACTGGTTCATCCTCTTCGGGTGTTGCATCTGCCAGTAGTCAGACTATTAGTTTTCTATCTTCATCTTCTACTGGGAATCAGGGTGATCAACCAATCAAGCTTCAGTTTGGGCTGTTTTCTGGTCCTTCTTTGATACCATCTCCAGTGCCTGCTATACAGATTGGTTCCATACAGATGCCTCTGCACATCCATCCTCCTGTTGGTCCATCCATTACTCACATGCATCCATCACAGCCTCCCATGTTCCAATTTGGTCAGCTCCGGTATACATCTCCCATCTCTCAGGGAATTTTACCAATGGCCCCTCAATCAATGTCTTTTGTTCAGCCTAACCATCTGGGCCATTTTAATATGAATCAGAATGCTGGTGGCTCTGGTACTCATGAATCTCCTAGAAATGCTTCTAGAAAGAATGCGACGAAGAACAAGGAGCCATCCCTTTCAATAAATAATCAGCCAAATTTTGTTTCAACATCTTTTGAGCAATCTAATGGGAACCTTTCTTTTGGCCTAAATACAGTTCCAAAGTCAGACGGGCAAAGTAACAATATTTCAGTCCATTCTTCTTCTTCTGGGGTCTCTGGACATGCTGATGAGAAGTTGAAGTCTGACTCTGGCTCCCAGGCAGGAGAGAAGGTGCGTCATCATGCTGCTTCAAAGAATTACTTGCCTGCTTTTAAGGCAAAGGGATCTGAAAATCAGTCACAGCTCATGCCTAGTGTTACTGGTGAGAGAAACTCTGGAGGACTAAGAGGTTTTGGTCCATTATCTGGTGGTAGGGGAAGAAGATTTGCTTATGCCGTTAAAAATGCTAATCCAAGATCATCGGTCCACAATCATGATATGCTTTCAGATTCAAATGGTTTTCAGAGAAGACCTCGCCGAACTGTACAGAGAACTGAATTCCGTATTCGTGATAATGACAGGAAACAAGCACCTGCACTGGTTTCTTCCAGTAGTGGAGGCTTAGATGTTAAGCCTACTTACATGGGAAAGGCTGTGGGAGTTTTTACCAGAAGTGGTTCCAAGAGAAGTACTATCTCTAACAGAACTATGAAGCAAAGGATTGGATCGGAGCCCTTGACTACTGGAAATATAATATCGCAGGATTTTAAACAGGGAGATAGGGCAGTAAAAGAATTAGGAAATGATTTCACGATTAGGAGTTTTAGTAATTCACACCCTGGTGAATCAAATTTGAGGAGAAATGCTTCTGAGGAGGATGTAGATGCTCCTTTACAGAGTGGTGTTGTGCGGGTATTTAAACAATCTGGTATTGAAGCCCCAAGTGATGAGGATGATTTCATTGAGGTAAGATCCAAGAGGCAAATGCTGAATGATAGACGAGAGCAGAGGGAAAAAGAAATCAAAGCAAAAGCACGCACTACAAAGGTATCAGTGATAATACATGTTGGTGCTTTTCGTGATGATGTCTAGTTAATTTACTCCAGCTAGTAAAAGGTAATTTACTCTTTTGTTTCATTTCAGGCACTGCGCAAGCAACGTGTTTCCAGACCAAAGGATGCCGTCTCAAGAAGCCATCCTGAACACACTGTTCCATTGGGCAGTGAAGAACCAGTCAACTCTCAAATGGATTTTTCTGCATCTGAGAGCTCTCACTTTGTGAGTGGAGCATCAACAGGATTTATGACTACAGCTTCCCAGCCTCCAATTGGCACTCCTCCTTTCAATTCTGAAACACAGTCTACCAAGTATATCTCCAGTGATCAACACTTTATATTTTGTATGATATTTAACGAAAACAGTTAATATATTGCTTGTATTCCCAGGCTTTCCCAATCAAGTTCTGTGCCTTTGGTTACTGACAGCCGAGTAGAACGTGAGACTGGCATAATGTTTGACAACAAAAATAAGGTAATGAATCATTTGGTACCATTCTTGATCCCTAGGGAGTGTTTGTTTTGGGATTTGAGGGTTTCTTGAAATATGAATTTCAAAATCTAGTTGGATCTGGAAATCCAATGAGTGTGTTTGTTTTGGGATTTTGAGTAGGTTAAGATTCAATTTTTATGTCAAATCAATGTGAGATAAAGTAGATAGGCATTATAGGATGATGTGTATGAATTAGATGTATTGGGATTTTGAAATCCGGATTTTGAAAATCCAAATATGGATTTAAATGGGTTTTTTGAAATCCAAAACCGGATTCCAAAAACCTATAATAGTGATTAGCTTTAAAGAATCTGCATGGTTTTGATCAATAGGTTTATGGTTGAACATCAGTGTAGTTGTATAGGTTAGTCATAATCTTCACAAGTATTTGCATCCAGAAACATCCTAAGCTGTGGTAACGAGTTCATTCTTTTTGTCAGTTCTGAAAGTCAATAACAAATTATCTCAACTCTATGAAAGTCTACATTACATTCAGGAGTTATTGTGTCATTAATATGGAACTGGTATTGTAAAATTTAGTCTTTGGTTGAGGTCTTGGATGTGAGAGTGTTTATTAGAGGGCTTGAACGACGATTGACATTGATTTGATGAACCCTTCTCTATCTATCTCCTTTTGTGGTACTCAAAGTAACGGTTGACAAGTTGTTTCTTGTTGTCAATGGTCCTATTGTAATATCTTATAGCAAAATTAAGAGACTTATAATCCATAGTTATAAAGGGTTTGTTTTCCATTCTGTTTCATGCAATGATTTTGGAAGTTTAATTTGTTAATTATATATTTTCTTTTTAAAAACAGTTTAATAAATTATTTTCTGGTAGGTTATGTCTTTAAGCCAGACACAAATTGATGAGGCTATGAAACCCGTACGGTATGATTCACATTTATCAGCTGTTGGCGGACATTCCAGCTCAGTCAGTGATCAGATCTTGCCGACATCGTCTATTTTGGCAAAAGATAAAACCTTTTCTTCTGGTGCAAGTCCAATCAGTTCACTACTTGCAGGAGAGAAAATCCAATTTGGTATGTTCGTCAAAATAGCTTTGTTTTTACTGTAATAAATTCTTTCTTCCCAAAACTAACATTTTCTGTCATCATTTGTCAGGTGCAGTTACATCTCCAACGGTCCTTCCTCCGAGTGGTCGTGTTGTATCACATGGGATTGGCGCTCCAGGTTCTAAACGACCTGATATACAAGCATCCCGTAATTTTCCTGTATCAGAGAAAGACAATTCTCTTTTCTTCGAGAAAGAGAAGCATCTAAGTGATCCTGCCCTTCAAAATTGTGAGGCTGAAGCAGAAGCAGCTGCTTCTGCTGTTGCTGTTGCAGCAATCAGCAGTGATGAAATAGTTGGAAATGACATTGTCTCAGTTAATGATACCAAAAGTTTTACTGGTGGTGAAATTGATGGCTTCACAACAGGTAGCACTGCAGGGTGACTGAACTTGGGAAAGGCAGAGGATAAGGGAGTTTGCATTCTTTTATCTGATTGAATCTTATTTCTTGCAGGTGTGGTCGGAGATCAGAACATGGCAAGTCAATCTCAGGGTGAGGAGTCGCTGAGTGTTTCTCTACCAGCAGATCTCTCTGTTGAGACCACACCAATCTCTTTATGGCCACCATTGCCGAGTCCTCAAAGTTCTTCAGGCCAGATGCTTTCTCATTTCCCTGCTGGCCCACATTCCCACTTCCCCTTCTATGAAATGAACCCATTGCTTGGGGGTCCAATTTTTGCTTTCAGTCCCCATGAAGAATCTTCTGGACCACAGTCACAGCCCCTAAAGGCTACAACATCATCCAGTTCTGGACCTCTTGGTAATTGGCAGCAATGCCATTCCGGTGTGGATTCATTTTATGGTCCTCCAGCGGGATATTCTGGTCCATTCATTGGTCCACCTGGCGGCATTCCTGGAGTTCAGGGGCCTCCACATATGGTTGTTTATAATCATTTTGCTCCAGTTGGACAATACGGACAGGTTGGTTTGAGTTTTATGGGTACCACTTATATCCCCTCCGGAAAGCAAGCTGATTGGAAAAGTGCTGCTACATCTACTGCCATGCATATCAGTGAGGGAGATATTAATAACGTGAACATGACTGCTTTGCAGCGAGGTGCTTCCATGACAGCTCCAATTCAGCATCTAGCCCCTGGATCTCCACTCTTGCCTATGCCACCACCACTGCCAATGTTTGATGTATCACCATTCCAGGTATAAAGCCTCTTGCATAATCTTTTCTCTTTCTCCCATCTGTGATCTGTCTACTATCTTTTTGCTGCAATATATGCTAAACAGGTGATTGTTTGCAAGTTGTTGGCATTGTTAGCTAATTTGGGGAAAAAATCTCATTTGGTCCTATAAGTATACGCAAATCAAATTTGGTCCTTAAAATATTTCAACTGTCAATTTTGGTCTTTCTGTTTTTTTGGGCCATACAACACATTGTGTTGTTGGCACGCGCACATTCCTGCCAAATTGAACCACAAAGTAGAAAAAGGGGTCGAAATTGAGAGTTGAAATATTTTTAGGATAAAATTCGAATTCAAGCTTACTAATAGGACTAAATGTGCTTTTTACCTTTGAATTGGTGATTTGTTCTATTTCTTTCACTGAATGCATCTATACATTACAAATCTTACCTCATATCTTATACAAGTGGGACATTTCTTTTCCAGGCTGCTACAGATTTGCCTGTCCAAGCTCGATGGGGGCATCTTCCTGCTACTCCACTTCATTCTGTACCTGTCTCTCGACCATTGCAGCCACAAGTAGAAGGTGCATTGCCTTCTCAATCCAACCACGGACATTCAATTGACCAATCATTGACTGCCAATGGGTTTACTGAGTCTCGCACCCCAACACCATCAGATAATGCCCCAAGTTTCTCTGTTGCTGCTGATACCAATGTTGCATCATTTTCTTCAGAACTAGGACTTGTAGATTCATTGAGATCAACAGCAGCTTCATCTGGAAATGCAAACGCTGAATCTGGGAAGAACGATGCAATTGATGGTGGGAAGCAACTGACTGCGGGTTCTGTGAAGAGTCAGTTCTCAAAGAAGAATACTACCCACCATCAGCAGGGTAATACGAGCGGCCTTTATTATCAAAGAGGCGGGTCCTCTCAGAGGAACAACACAGGAAATGAGTTGCCTCATCATCGCAGGATGGGCTTCCATGGAAGAAATCATTCCTTGGTTATGGATAAAGGTTTTCCTCCTTCGAAGATGAAACAGATTTATGTGGCTAAGCAGTCCACCACTGGAAATTCTTCTACGTAGTACATTCTCTTCGACCATAACATCCGGTTTTGGGTACATAGCCCAAACCCCAAAGTTTTGGAGCTTCATGTAGAATGCATATTCTGTATCCTTATGAAGCCTATTTGTTGTGTTGGTCTGAATTGGTGTTTGTTTCACTAAGATGCTCTCGATTCAATGTACTATTGGCATATTCTATGAGTTGGAAGGTATTTTGATTTAGCATACCTTTAATGTATTTTTTTTCTTTAATAAGATTCTAGTATTGATTATTTCTTTGTGGATGTTCTGCCAGGTAATAGTATCTTGGGACAATGTTATATTGCTTAATGTCATTTTTGTCCTTTGAGATTGAGCTGATTGCATAAGATAAATGCCCCCCACTTTCACTTTTCATCTTTTCTTCTATTCGTATTCTTTAATGGATTTCATCGGCTGAATGACATAACTATGGGGAATGAGTATTAATTCTTGATAGAGGGTAATCAGATCCAAATCAGAAAAGATATGACACACTAGATAATTTTAAATTTAACAACTGATTACCACCATAATAATAAGAAAGTTAAGTAATCCCAATATTATCAATGGGGTGAGATTTTATTATACTTGCATCTACAAAACTTGTACCTGGTGATTTACTAAACCTTTTCATGTCCATTAGAAGCCTCACATTGTTGGCTTCTGCCCACTTCCCTGCAGCTGCATAGATATTGTGGAGAATCACATAGGCTCCTCCACATTCTTGAGAGCTCACATCAAGAACATATTTTCCTAATTCCTCTCCAAGACCATAGTTTCCATGACTTAAACAGGCACCCAACAATGATTCGATGATGTTTTTACTAGGTTTTTGTGGTAAATTCTTGACGATTTCGTACGCCTCGTTCAAGTGGCCTCCTCTACCGAGCATGTCCACCATGCATCCGTAATGCTCCGTCCCCGGAATCACACCATCACTAATCATGTCCTTGAACACCGTAGTTCCCTGCTCAACGCACCCACTGTGGCTACAAGCAGATAATAGGCTCGTATACGTAGTTTTATCTGGTTTGTAACCGAGAAGTCTCATCTGCGAGTAAAGTTTTAGGGCAGCTTCACTGTGGCCATGCAATCCATAACTGTTGATCATTGCACTCCAAGAGATAGTGTCCTTTTGTAGCAACGTGTCGAAGAGCATCTTAGCAGATGAGATACTCCCACATTTTGCATACATTGCAATCAATGCGTTGTTGATCGCAACATCTTTGTCGAATCCTTTTTTAACCAGATAAGCCAATACAGAGTCTGAAAAGTTCAAGTTGTTGAGGTGGACACAAACTGAAATGAGTTCCAAGACAGTGATGTCGTCGGGTTCTCTTTCGTTACGAAGCAACTCACAGAAGTAGGAAAACGCTGTGATACCGTCTTTCAAGAGCAGATATGCAGATATAACGGTGTTCCACAGGGAAATACTTGTCTTATCTCCAACGCTGAATATAATCGAGCAGGATTTTGAGTTTTCAAACCTAGCGTACGCGAGCATCAGAGATGTAACGAGAGGAGTCTCTAGAGGAATCATCCTCCTAATGATATAACCATGTACAGATTTCCCTTGATGAAGAGTCTCACAAGCTGGCAACACGTTCAGCAAACTTACATAATTTGGCTTTTGATCCTCCTCTATCATATCACAAAACAGTTCTATTGTCTCCCTCTGTAAGTTATGGTGACGGTAACCGGTTAAAATGGCATTCCATGAAACCACACTTCTATCAGGCATATCATTAAACAATTCTCTAGCAGCATCGAGCTTTTCACAATTAACATACATGCTCATAAGAGCATTAGCTAATGAAATATCAATCGACAGAGCAGTTTTGAAAGCATAACCATGAATAGCCAAACCTAGTTCTTGATTTCTACACTCATGGCAAGAGGGAAGTATGCTTATCAAGGTAACTAAATCAAAATTTACGCGTCGTTGCCTCATGCATTGGAATAGGAGCATTGCAGTCTCAAATTCTCCATTATCTACACATCCAGAAATCATTGTGGTCCATGATACTGAATCTTTCGAGACCATCCTATCGAATATCCTTAACGAGTAGGCCAACTCAGAGCAATCACAATAAAACGCCAACAAAGAGTTGAACAAGTTGAGATTCGATTCAATACTCTTTCTAATCACATATCCATGTGTGGATTTGCCCAACAGGGTGGCTCTCAACTTAGAGCATGATGAAAGGAGACTAACAATAGAAATTGCATCTGGTTCAAAACCATCCATCTGCATCCGAAAAATCAAATCCAAACTCTGACTGCAAAGGCCATGGTTTGCATATGACGACAACATTGAATTCCACAAAAGGTGGTCCTTAACTTGTATGTTATGAAAAAGGATCTCAGCTGAATCCATATCCCCTAGTTTAGAATACACTGAAACAAGAGCTGAGACAATAGAGACCTCTTTCTCATATCTAAATTTAACTACACAACCATGCAAAGAATCCACATAATGGATGCTACCAAGATTCTCAGAAGCAACAAGAAGAGACACAAAAGTAACTATGTTTGGCTTCACCTCTTCCATTAGCATTGTCTGAAAAACTGAAACACATTCTAGTTTGTGATTTCGTGCGTATGCAGAGATCATGGAATTCCAAATAGCTACATTCTTCCTCGTTGATGTATTAAAAACCTCTCTAGCAGATAAAAGACCCCCACATTTAGCATTTAATGAAATCAAAGCAGGTAATAGAGACTCCACCTCAATGAATCCAAATTTGTAAGCCAATCCATGGAGAGAAACACCAACAGCATTGAATCCAGCTCGAGAGCAAACAGGTAATAAACTCGTCAATGTGCTAGCATCAGGCTTCACACCCATGACACGTAAGTCGTGAAAAACCTGAAGAGCTTCATAATCAAAGCCACTGGCAGAATATCCAGAAATTAAGGCATTCCACGAGACTAAATCTGGTTGAGGAATTTCATCGAACATCTTAAGTGCATTCCCCATTTCACCAACTCTAGAATAGAACCCAAGAAGGGCAGTTCCAAAAACTCGATTCTCTCCAAAACCAGTTTTAACAACGACACAATGCATCTTATTGCCGAACCAGACATCTCGTAAAGCCGCACATGCCTTGATCACGACAGGGTAAGTGTAATCATCAGACGAAACTCCAGAGTTTCGACAAGTTTTATAAACAGTGACCACATTTTCGAAGAACCCATTATCAGATAAACTCCGGATAAGCAAATTCTGCAAGTGAAGTCCCGATTTTTGGAGTGTTGTAAAGGCTGAAATGGCTAAATCTGGAAAACCCAGATGACAGCATTGATTGATGAATAGTTTAACCAAAGGCTTGTGGCTAATCAATCCATGCAACACGAGCAGCGAGTTTAAGGCCTTCAAGTCTCGGCTTTTGCGGCAGAATGGCAATAAAGAGAGGAAGTAATGGGTAAATGGTGGATTTGTATGAGATGGGCGAGCTTGAGAAGTAAAGTTTAGCATAAGAATGATTATATGGGACTTTTAGAGAAGGTTTGACCTCTAAAATTAGAGATGTGGGTTAAAATTAGAGATGACCTTCACCCTATTTATTGTTTCATTATAACCGACCGACACGGGCGACTGCATCAAAGGAGTTATTGCACGTGCAAGAAATTTCCGGAACCTTAGTTCCAAAATTTCGCTCCCTTCCTTCGTGGTGAAGATTCCTCTTTCTTCGTGGTGAAGATTGCCCTTTGGCCGTCGGTGAAGCCTGTTTCCAGCACCGGCGTCCATCGCCTTCCGTCGCTCGACACCGTCCGTCCCGCCTACGGCGCCGGCGCCTCCACCTCGTGGTCTCGCCAACGCCCGCTGCCGCCCACCGACGCTCACCCATCCTGTCGGCGCCCCTCGGCTAAGCTTCATGTAACCCTTCTTGGTTTATTCTCTTATGGGGAAGACATCGAGAAGCAAGACACCCTCTAAGGTGTCGTCGGAGTTACGTGTCGGTGGAGAGGTGTTCAAATCGGTGAAGGAAAGGACTAGAGAGATTGAACGGAAGTCTGTGAAGGAGGCTGTTTTGGAAGGAAATCCTAGTTTGGATGGTACCACCACCTTGGAACGTTCTGTTGCGGCTGACCGCATGGAGATGGATGCGGACATCTACATCGGCTCCATGACCATCGCTGTGGTTGAATCGCCGGCCACCGGCAGCCCCACCCGAGGTCTGGTCCTCTCGCCCGTAGAGAATTCACCGCCAGCGGTGCCCACCGACCGTAACCCTAAGCGCAAGCCATCGACTGATAGGCGGCGCAGCTCCACCCCGACCTCTCGGCGCCGACTCACAGTGCCCCCCTCCCCTGCCTCGCCTTCTCGGGCACTGGACGGCGGCCCCCCGCAGACTTCTACCGCCCCTCGGCAGGCTCAGTTGGTCGAGGAGGTTCCTAACCTGGTCGCCGACATCAAACCCTGCACCGCCTCCCCTGCCCAGATGGCGGCTGACCCTAGTCAGCATAGCCCTCCTCCCTCCTTCCCTCGGCATGCAGCCCGACAGCCTCGGCAGCTTGGGAATGATCCTAGGCAGGATCAGGCGTTGGTTGATGCTCCTCGGCAGGGCACCGACCTCCTTTGCGACTCAGCTAGCCAGGCGCCGAGCGTCTCTCGCCACCACAACCCCTCGCCCTCCCCCCTCGGCGAGCGGATGATGTGCGTGGGCAACCTCCTCGGAAGCCTCAGGCGTCCGCAGATGGGTCTCGGCAGGATGCTGATTTCTTGCGCCGCGCTGCTCCTCTGCCTCGTGGCGTCTCCCGCTCGCGCTCCCCGATGGTCACTCCCAGCGCATCTGCTCCACAGACTCCGCCGACAAGTACCGATGGTGATGGGCGACGCCCGGGCGGGGCTGGACGCCCAACGAGTGGGGCGGCTGATACTCGGCACCCTGGCGGGCAATCTGCTCAGCGCGCGCGACATTCAGCCTCGGCCCCCGGAACCACTCCCAAAGCTCCTGTTGACTACTCCAAGTATGTCAACAAAAGTAATATTGATCCGGACAGAAAACTTGAGTACGTCGCACCGTGTGATGGCGTAGCCTATCTCGACCCGAAAGATGATTCGGACACGTGGAAATTCTCATTGGTGGGATATTTTTCGGGTCGTTTCCCGGGTATGCAGGCCCTTCATGCCATCTGCCGAGCATGGGGCGTCAAGTATACCATCAGCATGCATCAGTCGGGATGGATTATATTTCGACTTTATTCAGAGGAAGATGTGTGCAAGGTGCTGGATAGTGGTCCTCACTCTATATGGGAGCGATATCTCATGCTGGAAAGGCTCCCTCCTGCCTTTCAGTTTGATGACCGGGAAATTTCCCATGTTCCGGTCTGGATCCGTCTACCTTCGTTCCCTTTGGAGTTGTGGTCGAAGAATCACATCAGCAAGGTGGCTTCACTGGTCGGTAGACCTATTATGGTGGACGATATTTCTGTCAAGACGGATAAAGTTTCATTCGTGCGTGTCCGAGTAGACATTGATGTCTCTCAAGAACTCCCAAAAGAGGTCACCTTCAATTATCGAGGGGCCAACTTCACTCAGACTATCTTGTATGAGCGCCTTCCAGCGTATTGTACTAGATGTAGCAAGTTTGGCCACTTGGTGACTGATTGTGATGGATTGGGCAGTGGTGATAGGATGGAGAAGGAAGTGAATCAACCCCAAGAAACTACTCGTACTGATGACACTGTTGATGAGGAGGGCTTTCAACATGTTGGGCCTAGAACCGCTAGGCCTAAGAAGAGGAGAAATCGCAATGTGAAGAAACAGGCTGTTGATCCGGATCTTACCCAGGAGCAAGTTCAGAAGGTTATCACAGGAAGATATCACATTCTGGATGACCTTGATCCGGATGATTGGAGGATCAACAGGCGCAAGGAGAAACAACCGGCTCGACCACACGCTATAAAGACGTGGGCTTCTGAAATGGAGGAGGATGATGATGAAGCGATCGGCCGTATGGGACGCTCCCCTCCTCCCCCTATCTTGGGCAGGGCAGCTGGCCCTGGACAAAGCTCAGGCATTTCCATTCAGGATCCACCAGACAGAGGGAATGGACCGGGGCAGGGCGGGGGCCCTCTCCCCACTGCTTGTCAATGAGGTGCCTAGCCTGGGACGTACGAGGGCTTGCAGCCCCTCGTGCGCAGCAGCATTAGCTATCTAGATAGGTGTGCTTTTCTTTGGTTGCTCCGCCTGTGGAGTATTTATTATTACATCTAGATAGGTGTGCTTTTCTTTGGTTGCTCCGTTTGTGGAGTATTTCCTATATGTAGTTGTACTGGCTTTTTCTTAATTAACATATCATTCAGTATAACCGACCGACACCAGTGTCGTTCAGGTACATGCATAAAACAAACTCAATTTGAGACATATAACTCGATTTTCCTATTTGAATAAGAAAAAATCTTGTAAAAAAATTTAAATTCTAATCATGAATCTAAATATAAAATCATTTAAATTTTCAATACGACAAAGTACACATATAGTATAGATATGTGCTAAAAAAATGCACGAAATTCAAAATATTAGATTTAATTCTCTATGCAATATTATTAATATATTTCAATATATAAAATTAGAATTCATATTAGGTGCACCCGGCACTGTTAAAATGGGTTGAGTCCACTGGGCCAACCCGTTCCAACCCACATTAACCTACCAATTTCTCAACCCAAAATTAACCCGCCCCATTAAAGTTCGCCCCACTTCAAACCCACTAAAGTGTGGGCTAATCATCACCGCTCCACCAACTCAACATCAACTCACTTTTATAAATTAAAATTTAAAAAAACTACATACAACTTTTAGATTTTAATATTTAAATAAATAATAAAAATATTACCATTCAACTCTACTCCTATCCACCCCACCACCCACCCCCCAACTTCCAGCCATCCCCCATTTTTTTATTTTTAATTTTAGATTTTAATATTTAAATTGGTAAAAATATTATCATCCAGTCCTACCTCCTACTCACCCCCAATAAATTTTTTAAAATAAAATTTTAAATTTTATTATTTAAATAATAAAAATATTACCACCCAACCCTAACCTCCTTACCCCAACCACCCATCCACCCCCAAATTTTTTTTAGATTTTAATATTTGAATAATAAAAATATTACTACCCAACCCTATTCACCCACCACCCCACCCACCCACCCACCCCCGACAATTTTTTTTAATTATTTAGATTTTAATATTTAAATAATAAAAATATTAGCCCCCAGCCCCAACCACTCTATCCACCCACCCACCCCAACTTTTTTTTTAATTTTTAATTTAATATTTAAATAATAAAAATATTATCACCCACCCCAACCCCACCCCACCCACCCCAACCCACCCCACCCACCCACCCACCTCCTAATTTTTTTTTAAAAATTTTAGAGTTTAATATTTTTTTATTATTTAAATATTAATTTTAAAAAAAATATAGGGGGTGGATGGGTGTGGGTAGGGGGTAGGATTGAGTGATAATATTTTTATTATTTAAATATTAAAATCTAAAATAAAAGAAAAATTTTGGCCTGGGTGGGTTGGTGGGTGGGGGTAGGGTTGGGTGATAATATTTTTATTATTTACATATTAAAATTTAAAATATTTAATTTTTTTTTTGGGTGAGTGGGGGATGGGGGGGTGGGTAGGTTATAAGTGGATAGTGATAGAGTGTGGGCTAACCCGTGACCCGTTCCACCAGACTCATCATAAGATGGGTTGTGGTGGGTTGTGAGCTAAACCGCCCCATCAACCCATTCTGACAGCTCTACCGGGTGTAAGGGTGTACCCATATGAGTATAATTTTTTTCTATTTTGTATACATGTTATTTTATTTTGTATACGTGTTTCTTAATAATTGTATACTTTTTTTCACACTAAGTTTTTTATTAAAAAAATAACATTCATATTTGTATAACGTTTTATCCAATAATGTATACATGTTTTTTAATAATGTATATTTTTTTACACTCAATTTTTCATTAAAAAAACTAACAATTAAATTGTATACATTTTTGTTCATAATTGTATATGTTTTTGTTTATATTTGTATACGTTTTTGAATGTGGTTGCACTGTATAATTGTATATGTCTTTTTATACTCCCTCCGTCCCAACTTCAACTTCACACTTTCCGTTTTGGTCCGTCCCAAATTCAACTTCACACTTCCATAAAAGGAAAAAACAACAGACTAATATCCCTTTAACATACTTAAATTTCAAATTTACCATCATCTTTTTAACACACATAACATACTTTATCATTTATTTATTACCCAAAAATATCATAATATCCTCAAAAGTAAGTCAAAAAGTGACATTTCTTAAACTCCGTATCTACAATAAATGTGAACTTGAATTTGGGACGGAGGGAGTAGTTAATTTCTTATAATTTTATTTATGAATATTTTATAGATTGGGATATTATATAACTCCTAATATAAAATAAATATAATAAATAAATTATTAATCAAAAATTTTCTAAAAAGAATTATAATTGTACAATAGCAGAACTGATACTGATATGATTGAGGTATAAGTAAAGAACGTCAAACCAATTATATATCATTATTCTCATACTATTAAACATGACTTGATTATTATGCATTGAATGGTTGACATGAGATGTCCAAATATCAACACTCATATTAAGAAATTCATGCTTAGTATTAACGACCAAATTTATAGTAGCCAATATTCACTAAGTACAATTTTAAATAGTCACATCTCTTATATATAATTTTTACTAGTTACTATTTGGTGGACTCCCCAAATTACCGCCCATAATTGTCAGATAAAGGACGACAATAATAGGGGCATGATTATGTCAGTGTTGATTGCATTAAATAGGGTGGGTGGAATCACATTTAAAATTATAGGAAATGTTTTATTTCCAAAAAAAAATTTAAAAAAAATTGAAAAAATATTTCTTCTATTCAGCCTATTCGGCCAACACTAATTATTCTATTCGGCAAACACTTTTTTTTCAGAAAAATTAAAAAAAATTCGAAAAAAATATTTCTTCTATTCGGCCTATTCGGCCAACAATTTTGTTCTATTCGGCCAATATTTTTTTCCAAGAAAAAATTAAAAAAAATTTGAAAAAATATTTCTTCTATTCGGCCTATTCGGCCAACAATTTTGTTCTATTCGGCCATGGCGACGACGTCATTGCTCCGACACTACTGGGAAGTGGGCTACTCCACAGCTTGACCAGTGCGTCACTGGAACTTGGTTCGTAGCAATTCTGCGAGGGTAAGTTGTAGATTTGCTGCTGCATAACATGGCATGAGGGTTGGCGGCAGATTCACCGTATGACTGTAGCGACCGGTAGCCGCTGCCGGCGTGGAAGCTGGCAGCAGGCTGCTTATTTCAAGCGATAACTGGTGGCTGGGCGATAATTCACCAGCGATATTTGTTTTCCAGCGGGCTGTTGCTCGATTGGAGAGGCATCGAAAATCTGGCGCGTTTTCAGATTGACGGTCGTTGATGCGCATTTTCTTTACACACAAAATTAATCTTCAAGTATTAAGAATATCAGTTGCAGCTTAAGCAAGCGATCAAGTGAATTATCTAACCCAAAGGACGGTGTATTATCAATTTAATTATTTACTAAATTAATTAAAACGTAAGGCAATAAAAGTTTAAGGATTAAATTATTAATATACTAACAAAAATATAAAATAAAAATTAAAATAAAATAAACACTAGAAGAATTAGGAAAGTGGATTAAGTAGGAAAATAGGTAGCCCTAGGATAATCCAGTTTCATGCATTAATTTTCCTTCCGTGTTTTAATGTACGACTCTGCCTTGTGGAATATGGACGCATCACTAAACCATGCATATCTACTCTATAGACACAAGTAAACATGCGTGTAACACGTGTGAATAACCTCAGAGCAAGAGATATAATTCCACACCCATTGGTACTATCAGTATCAATTATTTCCCTGACCAATTGGTACTCTAACCCTATATAATATCCCTTTATAGGTACTATAAAATTATCCTCTTTATCCTACTTAATAACCCGAATTCAATTCAATTAATAAGTATTCATATATAATAGTTCTAATGAAGTTTTGGAGTTCCCTCATAACATGAAATCCTGTTCAGCGGTGAACGCACTCAATCTACAACCAAGATATATATTCAAACTCTATATATCAATTGAAGATGCACAAAACGACTGTGAATATGGATTAAGAAAGCACAATCATATATAAAATAAATTTACAAGTAGTGTTGTACGGAGTTTACACACGAAAGTTTAATTAATTAGTAAAAACATTCACAACCCTAGTTCTACCAAAAAGGCTCTAGCCCATGATGTTACGAAGAACAATCATGGGCGTTAGATAGATCTTATTTGGATGTTTGAAAAAATACAAGATAAATTAGGAAACAAAATAAACCCTAGATGTGGGCGTCGTCGCGTCCTTATCTGTCTTGGATCCTCCTCTTGGTTCTCCTCTTGATTCCATAGACGAATCTTCAAAGTGATGGATGGATGGAGGAAAAGATTGGATAATGGTTGGGGGGTGTTCCCCCCTTATGGGGTGTAGTATTGTGTTGTGGTGTCTCCCCAATCACATGAATAATGATGTAAAATATATATAGGTATGAGAAGGGAATTAAATATAGAAATAAAAGATATGGGTAAATCATGGAGGATCACGTGATAAGGAGATTAATTGTGCTCCAAGAAATACTCCCTCCGTTCCGTCCTTATAGTTATGTTTGTTTTTTACACGTGGATTAATGAGTATAGTATTTTAATGTGTATTGAGGTGAGAGAAATAATATTTTAATGTAAAGTGGGTAGGTGTATTAGTGTGATGTGTGGGTCCATGGAGAGAGAAGTAATTAATTTGTGTGGGTCCCATATGCTTAAAAGGGAAATATAATCATTAAGATGTGACGCACAAAAAGGAAATATGTAATCATTAGGATGAGACGGAGGGAGTAGGTAATTTTCGGAAATCTTTGGAAATTCTCGGAAATTCTCGCTGGCAGCTGCTCGACTTCACGAGTTTGAGCATAACTTCCTCGTCTAAATTCTGATTTAAGTGATTATTACGCTCACACAATTCTCTCTTCCTTGGCTTTCTATCTATATAAATAAATTTCAGAAACTCCAATATTTGAATATGTAACAAGTTATGAAAAGTGGAATAGTCGTGCTGAGTAGGAACAGATTGTGTGACATCATTTCGATTATAACTTTCTCGTTTGGAATCCGATTGAGGTGTTCTTTCTGCCAAAACGACCCTCTTTTCTGTGGCTTTCAAACCATATATCAAACTTCCAATTCAGAGCTCCAAATTAACACAGAATAATTACACAATTTGGACGTGCGTTTTTCAGCATTCTTGCACAAATTAATCCTTTTCTCCAACTTTGCAATTTTGATCATTTTTCCACCAAAAACACAATAAAACACCTCAAGTGCACATTTTCTTAAATATATAAAATATAAGACACTTGTGCTAATATATAACATCAATTCCCATAAAAATGTGTTAAATTGGACACTAAAACACGCTTATATTCACTCTCATCAATCCCCCAAACTTACCCGTTGCTCGTCCCGAGGCAACAAAATAAAAATAAAGAAAGAGAGGGAGAGAGTATGAAAATTAGCAAGGAAACAAGGATTATGACCAATACCCCATTCAAAATACAATTGTCATCAACTTAGGTGATGCAACTTTTATTACATGTAATAATCAATTCATAGCGTACAAGATAAGACAATCACCACCAATTCAAATGCTCCATTGACATGTTCTCACGGGAAGTATATATCACTCGCACTCAAATGTAAAATATGTACACTTATGGGATAAGGTGTTTACGCTCAAATTCAATTCAAGTGCATGCGTAACCATAAGCTTGCCAAATATCTCAAACTCTCCACCAATAAAAGTATGATTCGGCAATGAGATAAACAAGGACTTTTATTTTGGATGTAATGTTGGCTCTTTGGTTAAGGTAGGAAATATATGGATAAGTGACTCAAAACTCGGATCAATCAAGCGTGCACTCCATCATGATCTTTCATTCTTCTTACACACTTCAATTAAGCACAACATCATCTTCAACTCTTTTACTTTTCTTTCAAGAACAACATTTTCTTTCCAACTTTTTCTAGCTCTTCAACTCCATCAATCTCCTTTTCTTCAAGCTCAACATACTTTTTCTTTCTTTTTTTTTCTCGAGGTACCAGTTTTGGGAACTACCTCTAATATCTCGGGGGTACCAGTTTCGGGCACTACCCCTAAGCAACTTATTTTTCAGCTCATAATCACTTGTACAACTCCAAATATTTTATTCCTTCCAAACTCCATGAAAATAAATTCACACACTTTGACAACATTTAATTCTCCACTAAATATAGGAATTTAAGGCTCAAATAGGATATCAAAGTGGCTATCTTCGTAGGTTGCCAAAGAAATAGGGCTTTAAGCTAAAAAGAGCTAACTACGGATATAAAATTATTTGGTAGGAAATTATTTGGCAAAGTGACTCATAAATTCAAGGATAGCTTAAAATCATCTCCCATCATCTAACACATGTGTAGTTTTAAGTAAGACAAGAGGCAAGTTCTAGAATACACACACAAGAACGATACTCACCAGAAAAGAAACATCATGTGATTATGTACTTGAATAAGGCTCAAAATCTCACATGGGTTTTAACTAGTAACAGAGCACTTTTCATGGTAAGCAATATCTCACAAGTACACATAGAATTTCATATCACAATATAATTCAAGTACAATTCCTTCATCAATTTCAAGAGCATATGAAATTAAGGCACGATTCTAAAAATATAAGCTCATGTGGATCACCAAAAACATAAACTTAATCATTCCACTCTATGAATTAAAAGCACACATAAAATGAGAATAAGAAAACGAGGGCACCTGATTTCTTCAACGTATGCACGAGCTCCTCTAGTTGTTTAACTCGGTCATCTTGCCACTCTTCTACCTTTTTCTATCGTTAAAGCTCAAGCACACCTCATCATAACATGATTCATCAATAATAAAATAAGAGAACTATAAGAAAGACTTAATTAACTATCTAATTGACTCCACGCACTAGGAACACCACTGAACACTAGGCAAATTGTAAAAAAATTGACACATCAAAACCGATTAAAGTTTCAACATATCGTAAAAAATCAACCCCCCTAGCAAACATTACAAAGAAAAGATTATACTCTTGGTGCTTCAATGAGATAATAACATCACACCCCTCCAAACTTAGTAAAAACGTAAGTTGAAATTAAGTTTGCAAAGAGATGTAATTGCCGAATAGTAAGCACCTTAAATATAAAAATTTCTTACACACACGAAATAAATAAAGCATGAAAATGGAAGGGCAAGCCCCCAACAGGCGATCATGTTTAACGTCGGAGAGTCACGATGGAATACCAATTTGTAGACTACTTGATCGGAGGACGGTCTTCTTGTATCCTCACCTTCAAGTACTTTCTTTCCCTCTTCTTGTCTACACTCAACACCTCGCCTTTCTTGGTAACAAGTATATGATCCTTGGAAATACCTTCCTCCCATGGCTGTCTAGACACCTCCTTGTCAATCTTTCACTAAAATTTAGAATCATCTGTCCTTTTAAAATCAAGATTAAACAAGTTAGAAATCACATCTACGCTCTTGCATGATTGAGTTTCTATGAGCATCTTCATTGCTTGATCAAGAGAGAAAACCACATCTTCATTATCCATCTGCAGTCTAAGCTTCTCGGCTCTCAACCTCTTTGCTCTTTCCCATTTCTTCTCAACTATAAGTTCAGTATTCTGTTCTTGGGATGGCACTGGAGTAGCATTAACATCATGTAAAGCATTCGGCGTGGAAAACGATACTGGACGAGGTGGTTCAACCTTGGTTCGACCTGGGGTGTTGATCGAACCAGGTGTGTCGTGGTCGAACTGCGCACCTGAAAATTCATTCTTCCCCTTACAGGCCGGTTCGACCACGGTTCGACCAACAGGGTTGGTCGAACCATAGTGATCGTGGTCGAATTGGACTTCAGACAAAGTAGAGTACTCTGGATAGTGGGGTTCGACCAGAGTACGACCAGTGGTTTTGGTCGAACCTCCTATTTTTGGTCGAACTGCTCTTCATCAACCTCCGGATGTCGCCTAGATGCCTGGTTCAACCTCCTCTGTTCGGTTTGACTTGAAGTGTTGGTCGAATCGAGGTCAAATCGAGCTCTTGACGTTTCTAAATTTGATTCCCCCATCATCGGTCCCCCATACTGTGTTCCAGGCCTTAACGTGCTGGCATGGCACTGTTTCGGATTCATTATGCCTTGAGATGGGAACATTTCTTTCTCCAATGTTTGTATCAATTGATTCACGTTCCCAGCCATCTGTCTCATCATCAAAGTAAGCTCCTTCATCTTCTTAGACAAATCTGCATGATTAGAGTTCATAGTAACTTCAAGATGATCAATCCTTGAATTATTCCTAGCCATGTAACGATTGAAGGTATCTTCAACACTCTTCACTTCGTGCTGCTTCATACTAGGCCCCCTTAGTGTCAACTCTGTAATCTGCTTCTGTTGGGACTCTAGTAGCATGTTGGTATTAGCTAGACTAGAGACGATCTCATCATCGGCTTTACCCTTTGATGTTCAACCTGTGCTACCTTGTCAAGTACATATGATCCTCTTACTCTTTCCGTAGGTCAGTCACGTGAATTCATAGAGATGTCTTCAAACAACTTTTCTGCTTCTATTGCTATTTTAGATAACAGTGCTCCTCCTGATGATGCATCAATAAAAACACGCGATCTCACAATCCAATAATAGAAGATAATTATGTATTGAGCCTTTGACATCCCATGCTGTGGGCACCTCTTGAGCATATCTTTGAACCTATCCCACGCCTCATAAAATTTCTCACCCCAATTCATAACAAATTGGGTGATCTCTTGCTTCATTCTTAAGATCCTTGAGGGTGGCATGTATCTCTCCAATAATTTCTGCTGCAGTTGGTCTCATGTAGTGCAGTCTGTGGCATCAAGAGCCTCATACCAAGCTTTCGCCCTATCAATCAATGAAAACTTGAATAAGGCGATCTTCCTAGTATGATCATTATCTCCAGCACCCTTTTGAGTGTTTGCATAACCAAGGAATCTTTTGAGGTGCTGATATGGATCTTCAAAACAACCTCCAGAAAAAGAGATTCTTCTCTACCATGTTAATAAGAGCGGGATGTATCTCAAAATCATTATCTTCCCCCTTGCTCCTATCAACCCCATGTTGTCAATTCCATAGTTCGTGAAAATTTCACGTATGGCAATATTATCTGGATTCTGCCTTGCTCCGGCCATATTTAGCACAATGTGATATTTCTTTCTTTCCTTCATCTCCTATTCCTAGCACAAAAGTGTCTCAGAAAAATTCAAGGTTAGATAAAAATAAATAATCACAAATAAAAGTTTTAATCAAAATAGAAATAATAAAATCAACAATAATAGTCGTCCCCAGCAATGGCGCCAAGAACTTGATGCGCGTTTTCTTTGCATGCAAAATTAATCCCCAAGTATTAAGGATATCAGTTGTAGCTTAAGCAAGAGACCAAGTGAATTATCGAATCCAAAGGACGACGTATTATCAAGTTAATTATTTACTAAATTAGTTAAGACGTAAGACAATAAAAGTTTAAGGATTGAATTATTAATCTACTAAAAAATATAAAATAACAATTACCATAAAATAAACACTAGAAGAATTATAAAAGTGGATCAAGTAGGAGAATAGGTAGCCCTAGGATAATCCAGTTTCACGCATTAATTTCCTTTCCGTGTGTTGATGTCCGACTCTACCTTGTGGAATATGGATGTATTACTAAACCATGCATATCTACTCTATAAATACAAGTAAACATGTGTGTAACACGTGTGAATAACCTTGGAGCAAGAGATATAATTTCACCCCCCTTTCTAGGTACTATCAGTATCAATTATTTTCCTGGCCAATTGGTACTCTAACCCGATATGATCTCCCTTTATAGGCACTATAAAATTATCCTCTTTATCCTACTTAATAACCTGAATTCAATTCAATTAATAAGTATTCATATATGATAGTTCTAATGAAGCTTCGGAGTCCCCTCACTTAGAATCATAACATGGAATCTTATTAAGCGGTGAACCCACTCAATCTACAACCAAGATATATATTCAGAATCTATATACCAATTGAATATGCACAAAACGACCGTGAATATGGATTAAAAAAGCACAATCATATATAAAATAAATCCACAAGTAGTGTTGTACGGAGTTTACACACGAAAGTTCAATTAATTCGTAAAAACCTTCACAACCCTAGTTCTACCAAAAAGGCTCTAGCCCATGGTGTTACGCTCTAGCTCATGATGTTACGAAGAACAATCATGGGTGTTGGATATATCTTACCGGATGTCTGGAAAATTACAAGATAAATTAGAAAACAAATAAACCCTAGATGTGAGTGTCGTCGCGTCCTTCTCCTTCTTGAATCCTCCTCTTGGTTCTTCTCTTGATTCCACAGACAAATCTTCAAAGTGATGGATGGATGGAGGAAAAAATTGGATGATGGTTGGGGGGGTGTTCCCCTCTTGTGGGGTGTAGTATTGTGTTGTGGTGCCTCCCCAATCACATGAATAATGATGTAAAATATATAGGTATGAGAAGGGAATTAAATAAGGAAATAAAAGATATAGGTAAATCATGGAGGATCATATGATAAGGAGATTAATTGTGCTCCAAGAAATAAGCAATTTTCGGAAATTTTCTGAAATTCTCGAAATTCTCGCTACCAGTTGCGCGACTTCACGAGTTTGAGCATAACTTCCTCGTCTAAATTTCGATTTAAGTGATTCTTATGCTCACGCAATTTTCTCTTCCTTCGCTTTTATCCATATAAATAAATCTTAGAAAAACTAACATTTGAATATGTAACAAGTCATGCAAAGTGGAACAGTCGTGCTGAGTAGGAACAGCTTGCGCGACGTCACAATTTCGATCATAACTTTCTCGTTTGGAATCCGATTAAGTATTCGTTACGCCAAAACGACCCTCTTTTCTGTGTCTTTCCAACCATGTATCAAACTTCCAATTCAGAGCTCCACATGAACACAGAACAATTACACAAGTTGGACGTGTGTTTTTCAGCATTCTTGCACAAATTACACATTTTCTCCAACTTTGCACTTTTAATCTTTTTTCCACCTAAAACACAATAAAACACCTCAAGTGCACATTTTTCTCAAATATATCAAATATAAGACACTTGTACTAATATATAACATCAATTCCCATAAAAAAGTGTTAAATTGGACACTAAAACACGCTTATATTCACTCTCATCAGTCGTCTTATTTTTCCAGCGGGTATTGACTGGGATTGATCGACGGCGGTGGTTGCTGCTAATCCGTGTGTGGTGGTTGGCTTAGGGCACAAGAACATCCTACTTCTTGTGCAAGTCACCTAATTAGTTGGTTGGAGTGTTGACTAAGTCAACTTATAATTGGGTAATTTTATTTCCTTATATATAATTACTATAATTGTTTTTACATATCAATTATTGTTATATATTTGGAAGCATGTCTATTTGGTTTATCTGCATTATTTGGAAGCATCATTACCTTTCTCCGGCTTATCATCGGCAGTCTGTTCAGAGTCCCAAATTCAATGATGGCAACTAGATATGAGGGTTGCACTCGTTGCGGGGCTTAACCCAACATCTTACGACACGAGCTGACGACAGCCATGCACCACATGTGTCCGCATTCCCGAGGGCACCCCTCTCTTTCAAGAGGATTCGCGGCATGTCAAGCCCTGATAAGGTTCTTTACTTTGCATCGAATTAACCACATGCTCCACCACTTGTGCAGGTCCCCCATCAATTCCTTTGAGTTTCATTCTTGCGAACGTACTCACTAGGCGGGATAGTTAATGTGTTAGCTATAGTACTGCACGGGTCGATACACACAGCGTTTAGTATCCATTGTTTACGGCTAGGACTATTGGGGTATCTAATCCCATTCGCTCCCCTAGCTTTCGTCTCTCAGTGTCAGTATCGACCTAGTAGAGTGCTTTCGCCGTTGGTGTTTTTTCTATCTCAACGCATTTCACCGCTCCACCGAAAATTCTCTCTGCCCCTACCGTACTCTAGCTTGGTAGTTTCCACCGCTTGTCCAGGGTTGAGCCCTGGGATTTGACGGCGGACTTAAAAAGCCACCTACAGACGCTTTACGTCCAATCATTCTGGATAACGCTTGCATCCTCTGTCTTACCGTGACTGCTGGCACAGAGTTAGCCGATGCTTATTCCCCAGATACCGTCATTGCTTTTTCTCCAGGGAAAGAAGTTCACGACCCGTGAACCTTCTACTTCCACGCTTTATTGCTCCGTTAGGCTTTCTCCCACTGGGAAAAATTCCCCATTGCTGCCTCCCGTAGGAGTCTGGGCCGTGTCTCAGTCACAGTGTAGCTGATCATCCTCTTGGACCAGCTACTGATCATCGTCTTGGTAAGAATTGCCTCACCAACTAGCTAATCAGCAAGCCCCTCATTTTTCTCCTCAGTCTACGGGGTATTAGCAGCCGTTTCCAGCTGTTGTTCCCCTCCCAAGGGGATGTTCTTACGCATATCTCACCCTTCCGCCACTGGAAACATCATTTCCAGTCTGACTTGCATGTGTTAAGCATGCCGCCATCGTTCATCCTGAGCCAGGATCGAACTCTCCATGAGATTCATAGTTGCATTACTTATAGCTTCCTTGTTCGTAGACAAAGCGGATTTAGAATTGTCTTTCATTCGAAGGCATAACTTGTATTCATGCACTTCATATTCGCCCAGAGTTCGTTCCCAGAAATATAGCCATCCCTGGCCCCTCACGTCAATCCCATGAGCCTTTTATCTATTCTCATTGAATCACGGCTGGGGGCAAATCAAAATAGAAAAGCTAACATTGGGTTTAGGGATAATCAGACTCGAACTGATGACTTCCACCACGTCAAGGTGACACTCTACCGCTGATAATAGGAGCATGCTAAGTTGTGTATTTTATTTTTAATATTATATGCATGCAAAAACCCTCTTGTTAAATAACTAAGTGAGATAGGGATTGGTCAATAAATCCCGCGGCCTCTATTATTGGTTTATTGTGTGATGCAAGATGCAAGTAAGCTTATGAGTCGGTTATAGTGCCTTCCTCCCTAACGGATGGATTTTATTTGTGGATCACTGGAATAAATTTCATGAAATAATTATTATTTGTAATGTGATGCAAGTAAGCTTATGAGTCGGTTATAGTGTCTTTCTCCCAAAGGGATGAGTTTTATTTGCGAATCACTGGTACAAATTAATAATTGATGATTATAGAAAATTATTTGAGCGCGTGTGAACTTCTCCAACTGTAAGGCACACAAGTTTGAGTAACATACTTAGTATCAAATAATGGTATACACTAGGTGCAATTAATATGTATCCTCCCCAACGGAGTCACTGCTATTAAATTGCATGGCTAAAGGACAACTGACTATTAATCATTGAGTCATCAGGTTAATTATGACGTATGAAATTAATGGGTAAAACCTTCTCTGGTGAATGTTAGGGTTTGTATACGTCCACACTAACGTGACATGCAAATTCACGATGCTTGAGATGACGTTGAATTTATTTTATATTGTTTATTTAGGGAATCAATATAAAATTTAAATTCGAAGAGTTTGATCGTTGTATTTATTTACTTGATTCTCTGAATTTTCGAATGATTTATTTCACTTATTGTTTACTAAAAGAAACATACTTACTGGTCCAAAATAAATGATTGATAAGAATCTTGATATTAATTATTACTGCTTAAGAAAATAAAAATGTGTGTTCTCATTAAGGATGTTCTCTAGTGCCTATTAAAGTCTCTAGTGAAGAGGTGAGAGGTTCATAGAAATATGATGGTCTTACGCGACTCTTCGGATACTTGAGAAAGTAAGAAAGACAAGAGATCATGGTTAACTTGATGAATGAATTGGAAATACTTGGAATAGAAATTGAAGGGGAAACCTAGATTAATTTATTTTTCGTAATTTGCCTAGATGTTTTTGAGCAAGTTCCAACTAAATTACAAGAGATTGTATACGGTGGGGAACTTCTGACAAAATATGTGGCGAAGAAAACCCAATTTCATCAAGATTTGAACAAGTTAAGTATCTTATCACTAGTTGTTGAAGCATGATTAGTGATGGCATCTGCTGACACGTTGTGTGTAGATATTAGAATCACTATATGTCTGCAACTAAGTGAGGATGAGATTACTATATACATGGATAATGCTACAAAAGTAGTGGCTGTTGCAGTGGGAGTTGTTTATCTATCTTATGATAGGAATAAACGTTTGATTTTGAGGAATTGTCTTTACGTATGTTTTTCATCAGAAAAATTTAATTTCAGTTTCTATGTTTTACAGATGGATACTCTATTTTAATTAAATGACATAGTCATTTAAAATGAAAGGATGGAGCTATAATCTGTTATGGTACCTTAGTGACAATTTGTACACTCTTAAATCATGTTTATCCCAAGGATGCAACAAATAGTAATTAATAAAGCATCTTCTAATCTTATTAAGAGAAAAAAATCTTCAAAGATGAACTAAACATACCTTTGGCCTCTAAGACTAGATCATTTTACTTAAGTACTATTCAAAAGTTGATAGCCAGTGGACCGTTAGGTTTATTGGAAGTGAAAACTATCGAACTTGTGAGTTTTACTTGGAAGTGAATATGATTAATTGCCTTTTTCAAGGCAAAGGGGTATAAAGCCATGTAAAGATATGTTGGAAATAGTTCAATCTGATTTATGCGATCATAAGATTATCCCGGCGAGAGCTGTTTATGAATATTTGTCATTTTATTTTACGATTATTCTAGAAACGAGATATATTTATTTGATGTACTGCAAGTCTGAGTACTATATTAAATCAAGAAGTACATGACTGATGCGGTGAAGCGTCATGGAAAATATATCGTCATTACGATTTAATCGTGGTGGCGAGTACTTCTTAGGATAGTTTATGAGCTATTTATCAAAGTATGAGATTGAATCTCAAGTAGTCTACACTGGGCAAACCCCAACTGAATGGTGTGACGGAAAGACGGAATACGATTCTTATGGAAATAGTTAGATAGATGATGAATTATTTAGAATTACTAAATTTATTTTATGGGTAATCCCTAGAAACGACATGTCGCATTGATGTTTGTGGGATATCCTGAAAAATGAACGATGATTTATTTAATAGTCCAAAAGATCAAGAGAGTGTTTGTTAATGCGAACACTAAAATTTGGAAAAGGACAATGTAATAAATCACAAACCTATGCATAAGTTGTTCTAAAGGAAGAGAGAAGGAAAACACATAGTATAATACCAATAGTACAAGAAGATATACCACAAGTAAACTGCATCGCGTGTCACATCTGATACACAATTGCATGTAGTGCCTTGTCGTAGTGGGAGAGTTGTTTAACAACTCGATATGTTTATGTTTTGGGAAAGTCGTGAGACTTAGTCCCTATGAAACGTGAAATCGTCCCATGGTATTGCGACGAAGCACTACAAGATCGAAATGCGGAATCTTAGTAAGTTGCAATAAATTTTGAAATAAAATCTATGAATTCTAAATCAAATCTGGGAACTTGTAGGACAACTAAATGGTGTAAAAGCCATTAGAAGTGGTCATACAAAATAAAAGAGGATCATACGGTGTAGATCCGAACTCTTTTATCTGTTGCTGCTCATTTTGATTATGAGGTACAACAAATAGATGTCAAGACAAAATTCTTGATTGGAAGTCTTGAATAAAGTAT
Source organism: Pogostemon cablin (assembly GCA_023678885.1). Classification (NCBI taxonomy): domain Eukaryota; kingdom Viridiplantae; phylum Streptophyta; class Magnoliopsida; order Lamiales; family Lamiaceae; genus Pogostemon; species Pogostemon cablin. The sequence goes on along the minus strand of CM042992.1, from coordinate 9,464,673 downwards.
TTATGTGTAGCAACCAGAGTGATTCATTGCAAAGGGCTAAGAGCATTTTGAGTGTAAGTGTAAAAGTGTTCATCGATGGACTAAAGCAAGCTTCAAGATCATGGAACAATCGTTTTTGATGAGAAAATCCAGTCATATGGATTTAATCAATGCTCGGATGCGTCCTGTGTATTGCAAAGAGTGACGAAAATATGGTAGTATTTCTTGTATGTACGTAGATGGTATCTTGCTCATTGGAGACAATGAAAGAGTATTGTCGGGCGTATGGGTATGGTTGATAAAGCGGTATGAAATGAAGAACTTAAGAAGAGCAAAATATATTCTTGTGATCTTGGTAATAAGGATCACGAGAAAAGATGTTCTGCTTATCTCAAGCTTCGTATAAATGATACAATTCTTACTCGTTTTAACATGTGACTTTATCTAAGAATGTGTCTTAAGACACAAAAGAAGATAAAATAGATAAAGGTCGTTCCCTATGCTTCGACAATAAGAAAGCTTAATCTATGAAATTCTATGCACGAGATTAGATATCTGTTTTACCAATAGCATAGTCAGTGGGTATCAAAGTAACCCGGAATAAGAATATTGAATTTGGGTAAGACATATTTGAAGTGCCTGAGAAGGACTGAAAATTATATGTAGGCTTACCAGACATATTCATTACTTCTTGACGATTATATAGATTCAATTTTACAAATCATGGGGACGGCAGTAAATCCACCTCAAGGTTATGTGTTTAATTTGTGAAGTAGATCCATAGTATGAAGGAGTGTTATTTAGAAATATATTTCGGACTCCGCCATGGAAAAAGATGATATATTGGAGCTTTGTGGCAACCAAAATATCTGTATGATTCTAGAAACTTCGTAATAGACTTAGATGTGATTCTAAATTTGCCCAAGGTTATCACAATTTATTGTGATGGTGCAGTTGCAAACTTGGAGGAATCACGAACCCATAAGGCAATTAAACACATTGAGAGCTAGTACTACCTTATATGAGAAATCGTATAATAAGGGGAATGTTGTTGTCGCCTAGATTGCATCGGATGATAGCCTAGTAAATCCTTTTACAAGGACCTTAAGGCGAAAGCTTTTGATGGTCAAGTAGTGGGAGTGGGAATCAGATGTATGGCAGTAGATATGACAACATAGTCTTTTAGTATAAGTAGGAGAATGTTGGATTATATACTAAAATTCTAGCTTTTGTATGAATAATGTTTAGATAATATTCGATATGAGAATCATGTAATCAAATATTTGCAATAATATTGTTGTAAAAGTCCATTTATTTTATGTTGTAGGCAATGTAGTGTGCGGCGTCATACGGAAGATCATATTATCGGCTCTTTATAAAGTATAAACATAGTTCACAACTGAGATAGACGGGGACTATCTAACAGTATGATTGTAATGTGATTTGGAATTAGTCTGTCTTGACTATAAAATTGCACTAGTGCACTTTGTGTATTGAATATGACCGCGCTGAGATCGTTAGGTTTATACTGACTATATAATAGAATTTGATCTCTATTATTATGGATGTTCGTACTCTTAATCCCTATATAATAACTTCGACACGTAGGCCATCATTTATTTCTTTGATTCATCAATAGGTGAGATTTAATAGTTAAATCAATATGCTCGATGAGTTGGGAGATGGTGTTGTCTCTATGGTGTGCTGTTGATTGTAGAAGGAATTTGTGTCCTAACGGAATTAGTTGATGATGTCCCCTTGAGGAGCTCATAATGATTATCATGTAAACCCTGCAGGTGGATTTATTCTGGCACGATAATAAGGCTGAGTGGTACTAGTCTCGGTAAATATATTAATTAATGGAGTTGTCAGTAACTTAATTAATTAATGAACATTGAATCTTAAATACGGGGAGACTAACAGGCTCATAATAAGAAGGGCCCATAACGTAATTTGGGATTAGGGTGGCAGTGTAATAATATTTCTTTAGTGGGCTGATTTATTATTATTGGACTAAAGTATAAGTTTTAGGCTAAACTTGGATGCTTAAGCCCAATGAAGGCCCAAACTCTAATTTCTCCTCATGGTCCTTGTTGTAGCCTATATATAGCTAATCTCAGCAGTCCGGTAACATTAGAATTCACGCCTAAACACGTGAGAACTAGAGTTGGACTGCAGTTTGAGATCGTCTTGTAGATCGTTGCCCACACAACGTCAAGACGTGGCTTAGGAATACAACAGAAGATCGAAATGTCGTTTGTTCCTGCTGCGATAATCAACCTCTACATCAACCCTGGTGAAAGGTAATATGATTCTACTCTTATGCTTCTGCTGCAGTAGAATTGCATGGAACCCTAACGGTTCACGCTAACCAAAAGATCCAAACACCAATAGGTTTTTCATCCTTTACCTATATAAAGAGCCCTCCTCCATTCATTCCAGACACACATTCAAAGATCCAAAGACGCTAATGCTCTGAAGAGATTAAAAACACGAGCAACATTCCTTCAAGATCTTCAAGCATCTTCAAGTCAAGAACGACATACGATTTCGATTCGGGATTAAGGTGATAAACCCCCCAAGCGTTCTTCAATTAAGATGTTAAACCCCCAAGCATTCTCCATACAATAAGTTCTTCAGCGTTCTTCATGCCAAGAACAGTATACGATTCGGGATTAAGGTGCTAAGCCCCCAGATCGAGTGTTTTTTCACATCAATTACGTTTAATCCAAACAAAGGCTCGAAACCTCTGGATAAACGTTATAAAGTCCCAAATTCGAGTTCGGACAAGCTTCAACTGAAGATCCGACTCAACACACACAGTCAAAGTCAAGTCCAAATTGGTTCGAGAGAAGAATCAGAGGATAGATAGAGATTGTTTCCAAAATTTTCAAGTTTAATCCTTCTGGATTATTATTGTAATTCTCTTGTATTTATTTTATTATAAATACAAAAAATTATTGTTATACACCCCTTCAATATACATTAAAATACTCTCTCCCTCCCGGGCAAAGCTCCCCATATATTTTTTACACGTAAATTAAGAATTATTATTATTTTATGTGTATTCGGTAGTTGTATTAATAGTGAATGGTGGATCCTACGTGGAGCCCTTTTACTAAAAAGAAAAAATACTAAAAGAAAAAAATGAGAATTTTTGAATGAGATGCGAAATATAATAAATTACTATATTTATTAATCTCTGTACAAAATGCAAATCAAAACTTTCGAGGGAAGGAGGTATGACAGAATGGAATAATAGGGGAATGAAATGAACTTATGAATGAAATAGTAATAGGAATGGAATAATTAAAAATTATTTTTATCATAATTGGTATCGTTCAGGAATAACTGAAGTAATAGAATTTGTATTCCTTAATAATTTCAATCTCATTAATAATATTTTTATAATATTATAAAAATTTAATTTATATAGAATATTAAATTAATTAAAATTTTAATGAAGATTTTATATATTTTAATATTATAGAAAAATATTAAATTAAAAATAAAATAAAATATTAATATCTTTAAATTATAAATAAAATTTAAAATACACATAAAAAAATTTATGTATATTAAAAAATATTAAACTATTACATGTATATATTCAATTTAATTAATAATATTAATTTTTTATATATAATTTGCTAATTTTTATTTTGAATAATTTTTTAAATAATTTATATTTAAAAATTTTAATAATTTAATTTAATTATATATTTTTTACCGATTTGAGCGTATAAAAATATTTAATTTTTTTATTTAGATTTTAAATGATTTATTATTTTATGTTTTGTTAAATAATTTAATACAAATAATTTTAATAAATATTACTACATGTTAATTAGAAAAATAGTAACATATTTATAATTATATAAATAAACGTTGTATAAATTAAAAGAATATTATTTATAATTATAATTATAATTATATATATATATATATATATATATATATATATATATATATATATATATATATATATATATATATATATATATATATATATATGTGTGTGTGTGTGTGTGTGTGTGGGGGGGGGGGGGAACAAGGGAATCAAATGGACAATACTATGGGGTGGAAGGAATGTTCATTCCCACATGTAAGGGAATACACATTCCTTTCGAATCGGGATTCCTATTACTTAGAACATACCAATAGTAGGAATAGGAATTTCATTCTCACCTCATTCCATCATACCAATCATGCTCTAAGTATGTCCCCAGGGCATAGCTCAAGTGGTAGAGGGGATGGTGGAAAGACTTCCAGCTGAGCTTGTTTGCTTCAGGGTGGGGTTCGAATCCTGCCTTTGGCATGGATTTGGCCCCTTGCAAGCACAAGTTTAACAGTGAGTCCTCCCTATAAGCCACTTGAGGCACATCCTGCAATTTACCTTCGCCACCAATCCCCAGAATAGGGGGTGGGGACCCATAATAGTGGGTACACCATTTTCAATCATGCTCTAAGTAGTATATAAACTCATTCTATCGTACCAATAATGTAACTCCATTCAAGATATAAAATAATAAAATAATAAGTGTAATCAATGTAAAAGAAAAGAGCAAATGAACAGAGTTTTTTCTATTCTTGGTGAAAAAAGGCGTGCTTTTGGAAAAGAGCATGCGAAACCAATCCAAAGTTTATGATTACTTATGATTAAAAATATTACCAAGGAGACCACTTCTTTAATTCTTAGTGGTTGTTTGTTGTTCCAAAAGTTTGAAAGACTAGACAACTCTGAATTTCTAAATATTTCTAGAACCCCCTCCTCACTTTTCTTTATACCGCCCGCACCCCACCCCACCCCATTATTCTCCTCTAAGAAAATTCATTCATTCATTCATTCATTCATTCATTTAAATCCCCAACCACAACACGCCTCTAAGAAAATTCATTCATTCATTAATTTAAAAAAAAAAGAAGTGTTGGAAGAATCGATTTGATATTCCGAAGAAGTTATGGTCGATGGAAAGGCGAATGGAAGTCGCTGAGTTTCGGAAACACGATCTCGTTCATTCTCGCGTTTTTCTCTTTGGATTCTACTGCTGGGGTTGGGAATTCCTCACTGCCTTGTTGCTCTTTAGTTTCTGATCCCTCTCCAATCATCTCGTTTCCATTTTTTGATCAGATTTGATTTCTGGATTTAAAAAAAAAAATTGGATTGAGTTGGGTGGAGAAATGGAGCAAAGGTCAGTTACGGCGCCTTTTTTGACGAAGACGTATCATCTGGTGGACGATCCGACTACCGACGACGTCGTTTCGTGGAATCAGGACGGTACGACCTTCATCGTCTGGAAAACGGCGGAATTCGCTAAGGATTTGTTGCCGAATTACTTCAAGCACAATAATTTCTCCAGCTTCGTTCGCCAGCTCAATACTTATGTAAGTCTCTCTCTCATCTCTCTAGGATTTCGTTGATCTTCGTTTGATCGCTTAAATGTCTTTGGTGAGTGTGAGTCCTTCTAGAAAGAGGAACAGAGATTCTTCTCTGCGTGATGGTCCACCTATCCTTGGAAAAGATTACTTTCCATATGCTTTTGGCATCAATCCACTCCTTCATGTTATTTATTTTTTCCTTTCAAAATTTTATTGTAAAAGAAAAAAAAGGGGTTAAGAATATATATTCAAATTTCAAAATAATTTAATACTCGTGGAATTTAATTCTAGTACATTAATAGCCTATGTTATGGAGTAATTAACATTTACTTGAGTATTAAATTCCTTAGATATGAAACAAGGAATGAAAGATATAGATGTGCGAGTTTACACCTTTTTTTAGGTGGGCGGGGATGTAAGGCAGGGTATCGTTCTGCCAATATTTTTGAGATTAAGAGATATAATATTTTAATATGTATTGAGATGAGAGAAATACTCCCTCCATCTCGGTTTAACGTTTACTATTCCATGTTGTTTAAGAAAAGTTGCACTTTTGACCAACTTTATTGACTTTGGAGGATATTGTAGTATTTTTAGGTAATAAAAAAGTATAAAGTAATTATATGTGTGTGAAAAATGAGTGGCAAATTTGAAATTAAAGTAATTTTTGAGGTTATTGGATAAAGTAATGTTTTCTTTTTTGGGGGTGTGAAAAGTTTTGTGGGATAAATAAATGAAGAAAGTGATAAAAGTATTATGGGACGGAGGGAGTAATATTTAATATAAAGTGAGTAATTACTGTATTAGTGTTGTGTCTAGTCCTATATGAAATAATTAATTATTTTTGTGTAGACCAATCTGACAAAAAAGAAAATATAAATTTTAAAATAATAATGTAAATCTTATCGAGGGATGGAGGGAGTATGCCTTAATTAATTAAGCCCAAAATGAAAAAAAAAATATAAACTTTAACGAGAGACACTAATTATGCTACATTCCACTGTCCACATTCATTCCTAAGGAGTGCAATATACTCTAACGTACCCCATACAACCTCAAAGGATACAATTTTTTATTTTGATTTGTCTAAACTAAATATTTACATTTTCGTTTTATTCTAATCCATCCAATATAATTAATTATTTTATATTGACACACAATATTAATACAATTATTCCCTACATTCTCTTAACCCATCATGACGTATTAAAATATTAGTATGTCTTTTAATTCACGTTGTAAAAATAAATGTAAACCTATCGAGGATGAAAGAGAGAACACAATAAATTTGGATACAATAATACCCTTGCTTCTTAGCACCTCTGATTTCTTGTGTGAGTGAGGGTGATTGTTTTGATTTTTGATTGAGAGTATGAATTTTTGTGGGACGATTATAAATGGGATAAAGGCGAAAATTAATGATTGTGGGAATAGGAAGTATATAGAATACGTGGAAGAGAAGATATTTCATGCCATAAGTCAATGCATTTTAAGGGCAAAAATTTTGATTTCCTTATTCTTACACGTCTTCCATTCAAAATGCATCAAAGGACACTACTCCCGTTTCCATTTCAGTTTTTTTTTCTTTTAATCCCATTTTTCAAGGAAAGTTATATTTTTCCAACTTTCGAAATAATATATAGTATTTTGTGGGTTAAAAAGTGATAAGAATGTTGAAGTTAAAATGTGTTTTGTAGTTTTTGGAATGAGATGTTTATTTCCTTTTTTAAGAGATCAATTGTATTGTTGGATGCACGAATAAGAAAATCGTGAACTTAATGACGAAATAATGAAATGTTATACTAGACATCATCAATGATTCAAATGAATCAACTTGAATTAAAAAATCCATACAAGTTACTCGCATGTATGTGTGAATGTATATAAAATTATTAATTTGCAAGAAAAAGATAAACTATGGAGTGTTTGATTTATTAATTTGCACGTTAATCTTTCTCAAAGTCTGTTTAGATTCAAAATTTAAGCATGGAGTAATTTATTAATTTGAAATATACGCATTGTATGTGAGAAAATAGAATCCACGGATTTGCCAAAATCATTTTTTTCTTAAATAAAATTTTGTAATTTTAGCCAACTTTCTTATTTGATTTTTTTTCCTGTGTCGAAAATTTCAATTATTTTTCATTTGTTATTATGTACTAAATATATTATAGTATATGAACTTGCGTAAATACAATAACCATCTATACACTCAATTTTCATTTTTGCACTAAAGGTTCTTGCTATATGGAGCTAATTGGTCAAGTTTTCCTTAGAAATGTCAAATTTCCCAAAAGTTTTACGAAGCTTTTTTTTTAAAAAAATATTTTTTATATCCTTAATATTTCCTAAATGAATTATTATTTATAAAATAATTTAACGGTTTATTACGTTTCAAATAATTTTTTCTTGATAGTGTTTACATGCATACTACAAAATTTATCGTAACAAGCTTTTGGATTAAATTGAAAGGCTGCTCCTTGGTAGGAAAAGTGGGTGTGTGTAGAGTAAAGAAGAGAGATAAGTCGTAAAAGTAAGGTGTTAATTTTATTGGAAGTCAATCATATAGTATATGATAATGTGGTGTGACCCTACTAACATAATTTTAGTCGTAAAATGGGGTTGTTACTAATGCATCTAGTCTTTCTTCCAAAGAGAAAGCGAATGAATGCTGTTAGTCTTCTTTTGGGTGCTGATCGAGAAGGATCAATTTTTCCTAGAGATGTGAGAATTGAACCGTCACACTTATTAAATTTTGGTTTGTCCTATGCATATTTTCAAAATATCAATGCTATACAATATTAAAATCCCCCATATCATAATACCACATAATTTTTATATTTTATTTATCAAACTTTGTAACTTTATTATTTTTTCTTATTAAATTATCGTGGAGTATATTTAAGATATATACCTTTTATATCTCTCTAGCTCACTTTTATCCATAATCAACGTTACACATAAGAACTTCTCTAGTAACTTTAATTTCTATGCTCTTAATTGATTTATTTATTGTTTTCAATTTATCCCAAATTATTATAACCACTGAACCTTGTGTGGCATAAAGCTACATTTTGATATAAGCTTAGTGTTAGTTTATTCTGTTACTTGTGTAGTGTATTAATCACAATTGTAGGTAAATTTACTAGTTGATTATGCTCTTAACGTTTGTAATTAGTTGTAAATTAATTCCAACTTATATATTTCCTGTTCAAACCTTTTAGGGTTTTAGAAAAACAGTTCCTGATAAATGGGAATTCGCCAACGAGAACTTCCAGCGAGACCACAAGGACCTCCTCGCCCATATTCGTCGCCGGAAAACACAGACCACCGCCACGGCGAAGCCAGGCGGCACCACCGACAATCCAGGTTCAGCATCAAGCTCTGGTGATGATCTAGGCTCGAGTTCCACCTCGTCACCCAACTCTAAAAACAACGCCTCACTAGAAACAAAAGCATCCACGCAGCTCGCTGATTTATCGGGCGAGAACGAGAAGCTGAGAAAACACAATCAAGTGCTCAGCTCCGAGCTCGCAGAGACTAGGAAACAATGCGATGAGTTGATAACTTTCTTGAGGCAGTGCGTGAAGGTGGCGCCGGATCAAATAAGCCGTATATTGAACTCCGGTGCGGCGGCGAGCGGTGGCGCTGACGGCGGCGGCGGATCAAATAGTGATGATGACGAAGATGAGAATTGCGGTATGAAGTTGTTTGGAGTAATGGTGAAAAAGAAGAGAAGGGTATGTGTGGAAAATAGTTATTTGTGTGGGGCCAGGCCACGTCAGACGGAGATGAAGGGCGTGGAGGCTAATGCACCGTGGATGAACAGCAAGGTCTGTCACTGACCAATCAGGCTGCGCCACGTGTATCAAGCAGACGTTAAGTAGTATAGAGAAGTGGGTGGTGGTGCTGGTGAGGGGTAGTTTTGTCTTTTAATTCCAAGTGTGGGAAGATCAAAAGCAAATGGGTTTTCCTACACTCACTAATGGCGGATACTCGTGTACATTTCAAGTGCGTGTGGTGAAGTGTTTAGTTTGTTAAAATGCGACTACAACGAATCAATTGAAAATTATTGCACTTTTTTCAGATTAGTGGCGCTTGTTATTCGAGTCGGCGTAGTTTATTGTTTTATCTGTCATAAACTTAACATATTAACACATAATTTGATAAGGTGTAACAGAGGGTCATCATATATTAATATGGGTAATATTATATTTGTTAAGGTGTAACAAAGGGTCATCATAAAATTAATATGGGGTAATATTATGTTTGATAAGCTGTGAAATATTTTGAAGGAATTTTATTCTTGTTCGGCATATAATAATGGTTTCCTTTTGAATTGGTAATATTGCATATATTGCCGAATTATTATTTCAGATAAAGCTGTTAGAATATGTTGGTGGGGCGATTTAGCCCACAAACTACCACAACCCACCTTATGGTGAGGCCAAGTGGGGCGGGCCAATTGTGGGGCGGTGTGGGAGCGGGCCACTGGTGGGGCGGGTCACGGGTTAGTCCACACACTCTACCCACTATCCACCTATGACTTACCCTCCTATCACCCACCCCCCACTCACCCCCCAATTTTTTTAAAAACATTTTAGATTTTAATATTTAGATAATAAAAATATTATCACTCAATCCTACCCCTACCCACACAACCCCCAATTTTTTTTTTAATTTTAGATTTTAATATTTAAATAATAAAAATATTAACAGGCAACCCTACTCCCTACCCACCCCACCCAACCCCCTCCCCCCAAAAATAGGGGGTAGAGTGGTGATAATATTTTTATTATTTAAATATTAAAATTTAAAAAAAATTAATTTTTTTTGGGGGTGCGGGGTGGGGCAGGTAGGGTTGAGTGATAATATTTTTATTATTTAAATATTAAAATTAAAAGTTGTATGTCACTTTTTTAAATTTTAATTTATAAAAGTTGGTTGATGTTGGGTTGGTGGGGCGGTACGAGTTTAGCCCACACTTTAGTGGGTTTGAAGTGGGGTGGACTTTTATGGGACAGGTTAATTTTGGGTTGAGAAATTGGTGGGTTGGGGCGGGTTGGCCCAGTGGGCTCAACCCATTTTAACAACTCTAATTTCAGATTGCACAGTAACCTCATTCATATATTTGAAATTACAATTGAGTTTCTATTAATGTTATATTTTACGTCAATGTGAGGAGACCCGAAGAATGAAGTTGACAACGTTGATTTAAATCTGTCCTTCCTCAACCATTTCACCTACATTCGTTCCCTATTCAAGGTATGCTACATCTCCTTCAAATCGTTCACCCAAACTCTCTGCAATTGAAATTGCAATTGTATTACTAATTTATTAACTTTCTCCTCCACCTAGAAAAAAAAATAGGGCTTACTTGTGTATTCTCAATGGCTAGGTTCATGGTATATCTCCAATGTTGTTGTATTTTGACTTAATTTTGATAAGGGTAAGTGGTGATGGTGGAAAACATTGGAAGTCATAGGATGAATATTCGAAATTCCTCCTTAGAATTGATTAATTCCTACACTTGATTTCATGATGATGTATTTGATAGAGTCAATCAAGAGGGTTCAACCATACCATATTTAGTCTGCCGTAATCGGGCTAATCACTAATCTAGTGGAGAAGAAGGAGCTGATTGGGGGGAGCTGAATTAACAATGGATACGCACTTTCCTTATTAGTGAACAAGCTACTAGAATAAAGGGTTATAAATAAAGGGGTAGAGGCAAAGGTAGGGGTATTGGATAATCAATCTTTTTTGTATTAGGTAGCCTTTGGCTGACGGGAGTCATCTTAGGGGGAATTGTATTTTTACGTTCTTATTGTTCTTATATCCTTTCTTATTTAATCAATCAACTTCTTTACTCTATCAAATTGGTCCAACCTGTAGGATCCACACACTCGAATGTAAGCTAGAGTGGAGGTGATAGAGAAGAATATTGAGTCCATACAGAGGATCGTCAACACGCTTTCTGAAAAAATCAGCTTACTTTCCGAAAAGTCAGTTCACTTGTTAACAAATTCTCAGAGCAAGAATATAGACTCAATAAATTGAAAATGATAGAGACGCTCTACATACTCCTAAAACAAGAAAGTGACAAGATAAGTGGTGGGGATTCCCTACCTAGCAACATCGGAGAAACGAGCACTCAAAGCCCTCTCCAAGGTGTTGGATTGTATACTAAAAGTATAGTTTTTGTATGAACAATGTTTAAACAATGAATTTGAAATGAGAATCATATGATCAAATGATTGTGTCTTATAATTTATTTATGTGTACAATGCAATAGTCCACTTACTTTATACTGTAGATAATATATTGTGCGACAACACGCGAAAGATCATATTATCGATTTCCTTATAAAATATAAACAGATGTTCACAATCGAGATAGACGGGGACTCTCTATCAGGATGGTTGTAGTATGATTTGGTATTAGTTTGTCTTGACTATAGAATCACATTAGTATGATTTGTGTGTATTGAGCAGGACCACTTGAGATTGTTTGATTTATACTGACTATATAGAAGAACTTGATCTCAATTATTATAGATGTTCGTGCTCTTAATCTCTATACAATAATCTCGACACGTAAGGCAGTATGTATTTATTTGATTAATAATGAGTGAGATTTACATGTAATTAAATCAAAAAACTCGGTGAGTTGAGAAATAGTGTTGTCTCTATGGTGTGCTGTTGATTGTAGAAGGAATTCGTCTCCTATTAAATAGGTTGATGATGTCCCCTTGAGGAGCTCATAAGGATTATCATGTAAACCCTGCAGGTGATTTATTCCGGCATGATAATGAGGTTGAGTGGTACTACTCTCATATGAGATATTAATTAATGGAGTTGTCAATAACTTAATTAATTAATGAGCATTGTATATCATAAACAAGGGGCGACTAACATACTCATAATAAGAAGGAGCTCATAATGTAATTATGGGATTAGAACGGTAGTGCAGTAATAATATTTTATTGGTATATATTATTATTATTAGACTTAAGTATAAGTTTTGGGTTAAACTTGGATACTTAAGTCCAACGGAAGCCCAATTCTAATTTCTCCTCCTGGTCCCTGCTGTAGCCCATATATAAGTCATCTCAACTATCCGGAAACCCTAATGATAATTAAAATCACACCTAACACTGTGATGAGGGTGAGAGAATAGTAGATTGAAAAGATCTTGAGGATCGTCACCCACACGACGTCAAGATTGGACTTGGGAATACCTCAGAAGATCAGAAGGTTGTTTGATGCTGCTCTTCGTCAACTTCTATGATTTTTCTAAAATCATGTGGAACACCAAACTAGACGTGTGATGCAGCATTAGAAAGCCACTGAAGAGAGGATCGTTTTGGCGTATAGATCACTCAAATCTGAGATCGAATGAGAGAGTTATGCCCAAAACGGTGAGGCTGCACATGCTGCCAACTAGAATTTTTCATCTTCTCAACATACCCTGGTGAAAGGTAATACGTTTCTATGTTTCTTGCATCCGCTAATTTAGAGACGCATGGAACCCTAACGGTTCACGTTAACCAAACGATCAAACGCCAACACAAGGATGTACCCCCGACTAGACCATAGCCAATAATAATGTTCAACTCACAAATAAACTAGTTGAATTACCAATTTTTGATGTAGGGACGGCCCGGTGCTCGGTTGATGGCTTCATCATTTTATTACATTGTTTTGCTTCTCCTCCAACTTTATATCAATTCTTACTCGAAAAAATGTGTGAGAGAAGTAGCGGAAGAATCACTCCTACGTGATATGGAGCCACAGATATTTAAAAAATAATCTCACAAGAGTTCAACAACATATGCAATGGACAAAAATTTGTCATCAAAGAGTGGTGATTTTTCAAGGAGGTGATAGAGTTATTCTAAGGCTACGCTACCAAAAATATTCTCTTCATCCACCGAAAAACTAAAAATTAGCTCCAAGTTTTCATAACCCCTACTAGACCACAGCACAACTAAAGTCCATGTTCCAGATTCCAGCATTGTGTATAATGTTGTTTCCATCAAGGGAGAAGTTGATAGAGTCAATCAAGGGGGGCTCAATCATACTATATTTAGTCTTCCGTAATCAGGCTAAAAACTAATCTAGTGGGAAAGGAGGAGCAGATTGGGGGGAGCTGAATTGACAGTGGATACGTTCTTTCCTTATTAGTGAACAAGCTACAAGAATAAAGGGTTATAAATAAAGAGGTAGAGGCGAAGGGAGGGGACATTGGATAATCAATCATGTTTTGTATTAGGCAACCTTTGGCTGATGGGAGTCATACTGGAGGGAATCGTATTTTTACGTTCCTATTATTCTTATATTCTATCTCATTTAATCAATCAACTTCTTTACTCTATCAGTATTACTGAAAATTTAATTTTTTAGGTCAGAGAGTGGACTTATTTGTTGGCACACAATCCTCGATTAAAAATATTAGAATAACAACTTTGAATTGACTTGAAACAAAAATGTCTCTATTTCCATAGTATGATTTTTCTGATTGTGTGAGAAGGAAAACATTCAATTCATGAGATATATATGTTTTTTTCCCTAGTGATATAATCTTTTAGATTTTGCATCATGTACGGTAAATTTCCCTGGAGATAATTTGTTTTTTTTTTAATTTTTGAATGTGTGACAAGTCATTGAAAAATAATTTAGTAGTTAGTAGTATATCTTCATTTTTTAAATCGGATTCATGTTGCTTGACCAGCTAAGATCTCCACCACTAGATCAACAACAAGTATTCCAGCTTCAACAAATGCTCCGGTAGGGAAAGCAAATACTTTACGGTATTACGTCATTTTTCTCCTATATCATAGAAAGAGTTTTTTTCCTCTTGTAATATTTTTCAAAGGTAATTGATATTGCTTGCTGGATCAGCTTTATAATGTTAAGTATTGTTAGGTGACTTAGGTTGTGGAGATGAGCTGAATAATCAAATCAAAGAGATTTTTGTACTTAATCTCTTGATTTACTGTGTGATCCTATGCTTGCATGAATTGTAATATAACATAATCTATATAAAAATGAATGACTTGTGGATTTATATTATGCTCTGTTTCTTGCACATATTGGGGTTGCTATTGTTTAAATTCTGAAAAAAAAATGGTCGTCCCATATATGAAATACTTTTTTCCAGCCATTAGTTTAATTAAGTCAAATTTTCATGTAATGAATGAATATGTATGAATTCAGATTTTTTTTTTATCTTATATAATTGTTTTGACAGAAAAATAATTAATTTGCCACTATGATGGGATTTGGAATGTTGTGCATTTAGGGATGATATTAATATAACAACTAAATTTATTAGCATTCAATTAAATGAGAGTAGCTAACATAAGAGTTTGAGATTGGTTCGAAACTGGGTCGTGTGCAAGCTTTTCTTATTTATTATGAGTTAGAGAGACAACTATACTTTCAAATTTTTAGAATTAATTTAAATTTGTTGTGTGAATGTTTAATGAATTGTCATTAATTTGGCTCTTTGTTTACTAGAACCAACACTTCTTCCGCTTCTTATTTTAAAAGGGAAAAAACATACTACATTGCTACTATTGTGTTCCTAAATTAATTGAGCTACAAAGAGAAAATATTGAGCTCCAAAGGAAAGACTCAGAGGTATGTACTCATTGTATCTTTGTCTGATTAATATTAGAAGTCTGCCATGCCACGAATTTTTCATTCATTCATATATGCCTCATGTTTTCTTGGTTCAATTATAATTGTATGACATTGTGTGTTTATTCCTATCAGCTTTGTTTATGGTAATATTGCAAGTTTTCGAATTTAGTATATTTAATAAAAATAAAAGAATTTGTTGGTTTTACTTTCTCTTATAAATGATATTATGAAATTCCAATACAAAATTATATGATTCAAACATATTTAGTCACACATAAGATTAATAATTTTAAAAGAAATTATTATGGCTTTATCAACATGTGCTACTACTTATGTATTTATCCTTGTATGCCAGTTTTTTTTTTAAACATACAAGTTTTAATAGGAGCTGAAATTTCCTTCTTTGTTATTTTCAGTAACATTGATTTGATGACATACAGTCAAATAAGAAAATGTAAATAGACAATTTGTCAATTGACTCTAGAATCGTGACACATGTTTAATAATTCATTAAAACAGAATAACTTCTATTTATTTATTTATTTATTTTAATTCCTTGAGAGCTATTCTTTCTTTCTCTCTCTCTTTTTTTTTAATGTCTATGTAGGCATAGTTGGGTTTCAGCATCATGCATGCATCATGACAAGTAGTGCTACGAAAAATACTTTGATAGTGTTGTTCTTATTTACTTTAACTCCATAAACAACTTCTTGTTCTCCATGTGATTCTTCATATATGGAAAATACGACGTAGATGAGTTTGTAGGCGTGTAGACGTAGTTCAACAGTACTTAATGCTAGAATAAATACCACATCAGGTCTACCGTATACGTAGATTGGTGTAAATTTTTTTTTGATAGGTAAATGTTAGTTGTTAGTATAGTTAGTAGTTACACCAAGCACCCTTACTTTTTCCTTCCTCCAAGCCTCCTTATATCTCCCCTCCTAATTCGTTCCCAAAGAGAATCGAACCTGGGTCGCTTACCTTAGTGAGGAGCCCAGTGGGCAGGTGGGCTAGCCCACCTAGTTGCATAGATTGGTGTAAATGACCGGGATTGTATCAATAATCTAAGAATGGATAGAAATGCTTGCAGTAGACTTTGTTTTATGCTGAGTGGATTAAGTGGGTCATCAGATTCTAAGTAAGTCAACATTCAAGAGCAAGTAGCAATTTTACTATTCGTATGCCACAAACTCCAATAGAGAATTAATGGCCATAAACGCCACTACTGTCAAAGTTCGAAAGAATGGAGATGACAAGAAAGACAAAAGTAAACAAGTTACTCAAGAGTGGGGGCAAAGAAGATTAACCCTGAAGGAGATGCAAGAAAAAGAATATTCATTCCTGAACTCTGATATTTCTGGCATATTCGATGATCTGATGAAAGACAAACTCATCGAACTCCCTGAGATGAAGCGCCCAGAGGAAGCCAATCAAACCAATGACCCAAAATATTGCAAGTACCATAGACTGGTGGGTCATCCTATTCATGATTATTTCATCTTCAAGGAAAAGATCATGCAATTGTCCAAGGAAGGGAAAATTGTGTCAGAGGATGAAGCAGCCGCAAACTTCACTTCTGTAAAAGAAAGTCGTGACAAAAGCTCATGTCATGTGGTGAGTGAGAAGGGCAGCGAAGGTGAACCAATTGAGGTTAAGGAAAAAGCTTATTCCATGAAGGTGACCTTCACAGATGAAGACATGTTGTTGGGGTCACAACTTCATAACCGACCTCTATTTGTAATTGGTTATACACAAGAGCTGCGAGTAAAGCTTATACTTGTTGACGAAGGCTCAGCGGTGAACATCTTGTCTTTAAAGATGTTGAAGAAGTTAGAAATACCAGTGGATGAACTCAACCATAGCCGATTGATGATCCAAGGGTTCAACCATGAAGGGCAAAGAACTCTTGGCACAATTGTTCTTGATTTGATGATTGATGAGATGAAATCCGCGGTGCTCTTCCATGTCATTGATGTAAAAACTTCGTACAACATACTTTTGGGGCGCCCATGGCTGCATGAGAATGGCGTGATCCCTTTTACATTACACCAGTGCTTCAAGTACAGTGAAGGCAACAGCGTGAAAAGGGTATTCGGTGATGACAAGCCGTTTACTGAAGCTGAAGCTTACTTTGCAGATGCGAAATATTTCTTCAAAAATATAAAGGAAGTGAAGCGTGAAGAAGTTCCAGTACAAGATGATGGAGGCAGTAAACAAATAAAGGAGGAAGGTAGCACATCATCTGCCACTCTCAAAAAGAACAAAGGCAAAGAGCTTGAGACCTTGGAAGAGTTGACGTTGCCTTTAACAAAAATTGATGCAAGTAACCTTATCTCCACCACTCAAAGGATTCATACGTCCGGTTGAAGGAGCAAAGACTGAACATGGTGAGATGTTTGAGGCAGAACTAGCCAAGTCATATGGTCCGCAAGCCTTCAGACTCCTCAAGAAGGTTGGTTATGAGCCGAAAGAAAAATCGATGACAAGCAAGTTGCCTCAAGAGACTATCAACCCATCAGAAAATGGGCTCAATGCCACTCAGAAAATGTTGAAAAATAGTGGCTACACTGTCAAAAATGCTAATCCATGTTTGGGATATGTCCCTCAAAAGCTAGTCCGCATTGCAATTAGAAAAGCAAATACAAACTATATCACCGAGGGAGAAGCTTCATCCACGAAAGATATGTTTGATGAAGGTGGAAGAAAAATCAAGAGAAGCTCTGTCTTCGAAAGGCTTGAGAGTGTCTTCGAAAAGCTCAGACCCTATGAGAGAAACAAGTGTGGGAAGGAAAATAATTTCAAGCCTCCTAGCTTCAACAAACTCCGGAGTCAAATTCCCTCTCGCATGAAGAGATGAAACATTTTGACAGTGTAATGCGGAAGAGTATTGAAAGCCAAGATGCAAACAATTGTCTTTAATAAAGATAATGATGATGATAGAGAAAGCATAGCTTCCAACAACCATGTCACTGCTCTTGAAGATTCTCAAATGGAGGAAGTAGATGCTGAAGATGCCCCTTCACAATTTGAAGATAATGTGAATATTGGCCCCATAAATGGGAAATTCTTGAAACGCTACTATGCGTAAAATAAATACAAGACACCACGCTCCTTGATACGAGCTTAAACTATCTGAATTCTCTCAAGTTCACATTACGCTCCTTGATATGAACTAAAACTATCCATACTCTGCTCCGTGATACGAGTTTAAACTATCTAACACAAATTAAATGTTATGCTCCTTGATATGAGCTAAAACTATCTACACATTATGCTCCTTGATATGAGCTTAAACTATCTGAAATCTCCCAAGTCTACATAAGCAAAGCTCCTTGATATGAGCTAAAACTATCCACACAACACTCCTCGATACGAGTTTAAACTATCTAAAAAAATCCACAGCCAACACTCCTCGATACGAGTTTAAACTATCTAAAAAATTCCACAGCCAACGCTCCTCGGTACGAGCAAAAATTGTCCACACAATACTCCTCGACACGAGCGAAAATTGTCCACACAATACTCCTCAACACGAGCAAAACCTATCTACACAATACTCTTCGACATGAGAGAAAAATGTCCACACAAGGCTCCTTGACACCAGTATAAACTGCTACAAGTTCAAATTCAAGACTCGTTGACACGAGTATAAATTATCAGCAAATTCAAATTCAACACTCCATGACGCATGAGCCTAAACTGCATGTTACTCCTAGTCTGCACGAGTATAAACTGTATACGATAAACTCCTGGTCCGCATGAGTATAAAATGTGTACGACAAACTCGTGGTCCACATGAGTATAAACTGTGCACGACACCATCCATCCAAATCACATCATGTCCTTTTAAACTATGTTATGACTTGATTCTCTTTAAAGAGATACTTAGGCAGCTTAGTAGCTCACTAAGTTCAGTCATGATTCAAGTCATTCTTATCAAGCTTGTGAGAGAAATAAAGAGTTGAAGCATACAGGCCATAAATAAAGTGCAAGGAAAAGAAGCAAAAGTGTCATCTCAAGAAAGTGTAGCGATATTGATGTTACTCTGTCGATTCCATCTCAAAAGATGAAAGAGTGGCGATGTTGATATTGCCCTGTCGATTCCATCTCAAAAGATGAAAGAGTGGCGATGTTGATATTGCCCTGTCGATTCCATCTCAAAAGATGAAAGAGTTGCGATGTTGATACTGCTCTGTCGATTCCATCTCAAAAATAGAAGAGTAGCGATGTTGATGTTACTCTATCGATCCAATCTTAAAAGATGGAAGAGTGGTGATGTTGATATTGCATTGACGATTCCATCTCAATGAAGAGTAGTGAGGTTGATGTTGCTCTGTTAATTTCATCTAAAGAGTGGCAGGCCGATATTATTCCCCATGGATAGCTACTCATCCATTTCACGGAAGAAAAAATGGTGTGGTCTGTTTGTGCATATTGTTTCCTTCCAATGAAAAGATGTTGTTAGACAATTCTGACTTGCCACACTGACTTCCGCTGCAAACCGCGCTCCGCCGCCCATTCTCTCCGTCGCCGCGCTGTCCACCGGCCAGGCCTGCAGCAACTTGGTCGCCATCGAAGCAGTCCTCTTGCCGCCGAATCTCGTCATGCTGGCAGAAGAACGCGCTGAAGCCCTCTCCACTCACCACGCCTTGCCGCCGGAATCGAGGGGTTCGATGTGCCGCCGTCTGCTTCGCGCTCCACCTACAGCCGCCGCGCCATCGTGCTTGATCTCCTCCGCGGCCTATCGACCCAGCACACAGCCACGCCACCTCTTCTCTCCGCCATATTCCATCAATAGCCGCTGCCGAGGATCGATTGCCAGCCACCTACTGGAACCGATCCTCGCCGCTCCTGCAATCCACCAGTACGCTGCCGGATCTGGCCATACCTGTCAACCACTCGCCGTCCAGCCGCGCCAGTTGCCTCGTCACCAGTCGAAAGCAGCCAGTGCCTTTGGAAAATCACCAGCCGTTGTCGCTGCACTCGTCCTCGACACAGCCGCATCGGATCGCTCGCGACCACCACTGGATCCGCTGTATTCCGACCACTTCAACTGATAGTTGTCGTGATTCTTCTCACCGGAGTTTTCTCCTCACTTCACCGCTTTCGACGCGCCATCAACTGCATCCAGCCGGAGAAGCCAACACCTCAGCAATCGGATCCGTCGTCAGCTCCATGGCCAAAGACGAGCACACCCACTGGAGAACCTCCGGCTTCCCGCTTATCCAGAAACCGCCACTGTACACGGACTCGCAGCCACCAATCGTTATTCTCCAATTGCCACGCCGTCACGCCAATTGCTCACTCCCGCATCAGCCGCAACCGGTCACCGCTGCACACACCGCCGCGATGCCAGCATTGTCAAAAAGCCATTGCCGGAGAACTGCCTCGCGAGCTTATCGCGAGATCAACACCTCCACTGCTCACATTAGCCGCCAAACTTGAGAAGCCCCTTCACCCGCTACACACGATCGTTGCGCACGCTAGGCCGGTCGCCACATGATCACCATTAAACTGGCCTTCTGCCGCTGTTCGCCACCGGGGGGGCATTGCTTGTTGCCGCTGCTCAAGCGCAACCACGCGGCCTCACCGAGTCTTCGTTACTCGTTGTCAGAAGCACGAACTCATCATCATCCACAGCCGGAAGCTCTCGCCATCTCCCACCAGCCAAACCACCATCAGCATGGTCTCTCCAGTTGTGTTGCCAACTACTTGAAGCTTCGTGAGCTGTTGCGAATTCCACTGCAACCGGTCGTCGGTGATCGCCGTAAAGGGAAGCCCATCAGTTGGTACGGACAGCCGCTACCACCGTTGCTGTTGCTGCTCAGTGATGATCGCCGACGGAGATCTCCACGCAGTCGCAATCCACATGCTACCAGCCTCCTCAGCGGATCCGCCGCTACAGCCCGAAACCCCGTCACTCCTCTGCTCACGGTCTTCTTATTGTATGCCCATGCTTGTATGATCACTATGTTCGTCAAGCTTTCTAGCTTATCACTCTTGAAGCTAAGTTCTCACCTCTCTGATAATTTCATTACAATAACCAGTAGCAAGGCATCTCATGAATAATGTGGAATTTGTGTGATATCGTAAGATATGAGTGATCATTCGTATTTTTAAGGCGTGTTGTTAGATCCATGAGCATTGACACACAACATAATGATATTCGATATATAATAAATAACAAGAGAAAAAAAGAGATTAAAGCAAGGATGTTGATGACTTATAGTGATGATATGGATTGAGCGCTTTATATCTTACGTTCTGCAAATAGTGATCTCCCAAGAAAATCTGCAGGGGACAGAGGAAATGTGTGAATGCATTAGATACAGTAAAAAAATGGTGAAGAGGAGAAGCAAGAATTTTAATTCTTACAGTTTGCGTGGTGAAGAAATCAAATGCACTATGTCTCTCATTATATAGTGAAGTGGCTGCAACAAATTATGGAAGTTATTTGAATGATTAAAATCTTTTAAAATTTTAAAAGATTCGTTATTGCAAATAAAAGTAATTGATTTGAATTCAATATGCGAAATCATCTGGGAAAATAAACTGATTTGAACAGGATTTGCAAAAGATTATTTGGTGAACAAGAAGCAAATCTTCTCCATATTTATTTTCTCTCATGATCCCGAGAGCTAGAAAAAGTTGGTTTGGGCCAGAAAACAAATTGGGCCACTGGAGAAATGAAATTGGGCCAATGATAATAAAAAAATTACTGATAAAGTAATTTCTCAAGCCCAAAATTACAAATATTGAAGAAAAAGAAAAGAACTTTTTCGATTCCTTCACATCAAGACATGACGTCTGTGAACAAATCGCAAAGGGGGCATCTGTAATCAATTAAAATTTACGGTCCAATTAATTGGTGACACGTTGATTTTATTGATTAAATATTAATTTATTTTGCAATTTAAATAAATTAATTCCTAAAGTAAATTAATAAATAATTGGTAATTAATTTGAGCCCAACAAATTTAATAGGCTTGAATTAAATGAGGTCTGACCCAAGTCAATTAATCCCAATTCAAATAGGGTCTGATCCAAGTCAAATAAGCCCAGATAAATTAAATCAGGCCCAAGTCAAATAGGCCCGATTATGGTCCAGTAAGTTGAAGACCCAAGCCCATTAAGTGAGGTCCAAATGGCCTGGACCTCCTTTCATCACCTATATAAAGGGGGCCTTCACCATTCGTTTGGAGGGGACGGACACACACATTCAAGCAGCCGAAGACGAGACGCGCCTGAAGAGATCGAGAACACAAGCAGCGCTCTCTGAAATCTTCAAGTCTTCAAAGCTTCAAGTGAAGAACGAATGAAGAACTTTAAGCGATCTTCAAGTCTTCGAAGCTCCGAGCAAAGAACGTTCGAGGATCTTCAAGTCTTCAAGCGATCTTCAAAGCATCTTCAAGCCTTCGAAGCTCCAAGCGAAGAATATTCGAGGATCTTCAAGTCTTCAAGCGATCTTCAAAACATCTTCAAAGTCTTCAAGCTCAAGTCCTTCGAGGATCTTCAAGTCTTCAAGCGATCTTCGAGGATCTTCAAGTCTTCAAGTTTGGGATCTTCAAGCAATCTTCGAGTCTTCAAGATCTTCAAAGCTTCAAGCGAAGAACAAGCCTCCAAAGCTTCAAGCTCAAGACCTTCAAGTAATCTTCGAGTCTTCAAGTAATCTTCAAGCTGCAAGCGAAGAACGAGCTCGAGGATCTTTAAATCTTCAAGTATTCAAGCCTCCAAAGCTTCAAGTTCAAGATCTTCAAGGCATCAAGAAGCTTCAAGTCAAGAATAGCCACTAATCCGGGATCAAGGCTTCAAGTCCCCCAGATCAAGTGTTCTTCAAGGAAGGCTCTGAAGTCAACGTTCAATCCGAACAAAGGTTCAACACCTCCGGGTCAACGTTCAAGACTACACACTCGAGCTCGGACAAGCTTCGTTCGAAGATCCGGCTCAACACACACGCTTTCAACACAATCAGCATATACCCAGTCAACAAAGTCAAAGTCAAACACACAAGTCAAGTCAAGCCAAATTGGTTCGAGAGAAGAATTAGAGGATTGATTGAGATTATAGCCCGTTTACATCTTCTTCAAATTAAATCCATCTGAAATTATCTTTGTACCCAGTTCTGTATTTATTTTATTATAAATATAAAATTTTTGTTACAGCCCCTTCTCTTCTTTCTTACTTAGCTCTTTATTTTCTTCACCAACCTTACTTTCTACCAACCTTTCTTCAACCTTTCGTTCCGCATCCGTATCAACAAATAAACATTGAGCCTTTGGATTAACCTCAGTAGTGGCCGAAAACTTCTCTTTTTGTTGAGTACTCAAAGAACTTGCAATTTGACCAACATTATACTCCAAAGCTTTGAGCTTCTTCTCATTTGCTTCTTCGGCTTTTTTCAATGCTTCATCTCGAGCTTGGTCCGATGCTTCTCGAGCTTTGTTTGATGCCAACAATTGTTTAAGTAGCTCATCGATCGATGCTCATCCCTCATTGTTTGGTGCCTTAACTCCCGGTTGATATCCCGGAGGATAAGCAACTGCATTGCTTGGATTAGAGTAGGAGAAGTTCCCTTGTCTTTGTTGTTGTGGGTATGAGCTTCCTCCACCTTGATTTGTGAAGCCTCCTTGTCTCGGTGGGTAGTTTCCTTGACTTTGGTTGAAACTACCTTGGAAATTATTTTGGTGATTCCCTTGGTAGTTTCTTCCTTGCATGTATAACACATCTTCCACACGTGGCATAGAGTTGGCCCATTGTTCTCCACTCACAATATTCGGAGGAGGCAAACTTTGCTCAACTTGATTTTCAACCATCTTGACTCCTTGGCGCACACTTTGATTTAAACTCATTTGCCTCAATACTTCCGCCGCTATCACCTCAACACTTGGCATTTGTGGCTCAACATTCATGCTCTTCACACTAAACTATTGCCCTTGATCAAAATTCCCAAAACCATAGTATCTACTTACCCTCTCTGATGGCCATTGATAGACGTTTGTGGCAATCTCATCAAATATCCTTATAGCCTTTTCCGGAGTCACACCAAGTACGGATCCACTCGCCGAAGCATCAACAAGCACTCTTTGACCATTTACCAAACCTTGGTAGAAAAATCCCACTTGTTGATTTTCCAGAAAGCCATGTTGTGGACACTTGCGTAGCATATCCTTAAATCGTTCCCACGCTTCATAAAAGCTCTCTTGAGGCATTTGCTTGAATTGAGTAATCAAGTTCTTCATTTGAAGTGTCTTAGAAGGCAGAAAGTACTTGTTCAAGAACATTTGTGCAAGATCATCCCATGTGTTGCACGTACCGGGTGTAATGGTAGATAGCCATGTTCGAGCTCTATCCCTCAACGAAAACGGAAACAACCTCATTCTTATACAATCCTCGCTCACCCCATTCATTATCACGGTGTTTGCAATCTCAATGAATTGAGTTAGATGAGCATTGGGATCTTCATTCGGGGTTCCACTAAATTGTTGTTCTCTCACCATAGAAATCAAGCCCGCTTTAAATTCAAAGTTGTTGGCATTGATTGGTGGACCCATCATTTGTGGCATTGCCCTTGGCATGAAGAAATGTCGAATCACCCTTTGATCATTGTGAACTCCATGTTGCACCGGAGGTGGTGGTGGTGGCACATATGCTTGTTGAGGAGGAGCAAAAGCTTGTGGATATCCTTGTTGAAGTAAAGATTGTTGCACCATTTGTTGAAGCAATGCTTGGTTGTTGAAAGCTCCACGATTTTGATGAGCTTGTTGAGGAGGATTAACATTGACTTGAGGTGCATTGTCTTGCACGTTCACATGTTGTCCTCCTTCCCCATCATGCTCTATCTTCACACGGTTATCTCCTTGAAAATTCGCCATTAGATCACTATTTTTGGTTTTGTTCTCCTTTCTCCTTCTTCTAAAAGTGTGTTCAATCTCTAAATCAATAGGTTCAACTTGTTTCCCTTTTGACCTTATTTGCATACACCTTCAAATAAGAGAAGTTAGAACAATATTTTCAAAAGCAAATACAAGTAAATAAAGAGAATAAAAATGTCTCTAGTAAGATCACTCGAAACGATCCTTCTTCAAGCTACTAGAAACCGTTGCCTTCCCGGCAACTGTATCATTTGATTAGCCATAACTTGTAGTCGGGTTGACCAATTCAAGAATTTATCGAACCACAGGGAGGTAGGCACTAGTGCTTAAGCGATCTCACATTTCTTGTAATTTTATAGAGACGAATCATCAATGGATAGGTGTTCAAACAAGTAATAAAATCAATCAAAGAAAGCAAGCAAGCAATGATCAACAAACAAGATAGATAAATAGATGAGTGATTTTCTAAGTTAAGTAAAAGTGAGATTAACAACAATTAAGAAGTGGAAATCCTAGGATAAATGCATCAAATTCGTATGATCATGGGTAAGGATATGAATCTCATTTAGCTCAACGGATTGGTTCTCACTCAAACAATTCCAACTAGGTACTAAGCTTGAAATGAGAGTCCCTTCACATAATTAATCAACCTCTCGATCAAACCAATCACATGTTCTATCAAAGGTTTCTAAATTCTAAAAGATTTCTCAATCTTTTTACAATTTATAATGCACATGAAGTGTTTGATAAAATGATTCACTCAATTATCCTAAGTATATAATTGATTTCTCAATCTAATCACATATTTAGAACAACTAAACACACAAACCATCATAAACCTCAAGATCTTAAACATCAATGATAGAAAATCCATTTACCTAATCAACATATGAATTCAAATACACAAATCCAAAAATTATCCAACAACTCTCATGTTGCTAATCTCACAAGGGAGATTAGCCTACCATATTCAAAAGGAAATCAACATAGACATTAAGATCCTTACAAAACATGATAAACAATAAGGTTTCACTACAAAGTATGGATGAAAACTCCCTTGAAGTGCTTCAATGGTGATCTCCTTCCTTCCATTGCAATTCTCCTCTCTTCCTTGCTTCTTTTCGTCAATTGGATGAAGGTTTTGATAGTGGGATGATGGTAGATAGTATGGATGAAGAATAGATGAAGATGATGGTGTAGAATGGAGGAAATGGTGTGTGATGTGTGTGTGCAGGTCAAAACCACTGAAATCTGATCAAATATTGAAGTATTGAGTATTTATACCCCTTGGGAAGCTTCTAGAAGGGTTCTGATATGTTTCTGATCCTGCAGCAACACGACTCGTATGTTGCAACACGGCCACAGGGTGGCCGTGTAGGCGTTTTTGATGTCAGAAAATAGCCAAGGCTTACAGGGCCGTGTTGCGTAACATGAGTCATGTGCTGCAACACGGCCGACCGTGTTGTGTGTTTTTACAATTTTATTTCGGCTCGTTCTCCCTCGTTTCAACTTTGAATTGAGATCCAATTTTTCCTACGTCTTCCTTTTCGCGTCTAGGATCTATTTTTGCCTGAAAATCATACGTTTAAGCTCATTCACACACATCTCCATAAAAACACAAAACACAACCAAATAGTACACAAAAACGGATAAAATAATATGAAAACATATATAAAAAGACACTAAAATCTAGGTGAAAATATCACTCATCATTACGCTGCTAATTCAAAAGTGTTGTGAAACGCGGTGAAAGACTTCACATGTTAAAGGTTCTTTTGGTTAATGTTGTCTAACTTATGTACCATAACATCATATAAAATTTTTGTATTTTGGTTTTCTATTATATAATAAAAATTTATGTTAGAAATTTGTATATTTTGATATTATCTGATTTGCGTGAGCAGATGTCTAACTCCATAATTTGGGGAATAACTTTCTTTGTAAGTCATCATGGCTGCTTGTTTAACAAGTTAAAGAGCTTATATATAGACAAGATAAAGCAGTTCACATAATCATCCATATATCCTATAAATCAATGTTAAGATTTATATGAGATCTAAGTTTATTCTTCATCATCTTCATCAATAAGATTTTATTCTCCCTTAAGAGTGGACGCATGCAATTAGCCGAACAACTATAAACAATTTTGTTCTTTGGTTTTCTTTTCTTCTTCGATCAATCTGTAAGTGATATTTGTGAGAATTCATTGAGTGTTAAAAAGTGGAAAGGTGTGGGAAAGAAGGTAGAAACGAGAAGAAGAAAAGTAGGCAAAAACAACTCTTCAAGTTTCTGAGAGAGACCAATAGTGCAGAAATATTGCAGAGGCAATAACCAGAGTTTCAACCGTCGGATCAAGCTGAAAGTTTGTCAGAACATTTGGAACTTGTGGAAATACATTCTGAATGGTGGAGATTGTGTTTGGTGATCTGATTTGACAGTAATAGGCCGAAAATAGAAGTTAGGTTTTTGGGTGATTCAGTTCTGCACAGCCGTGGTTAAAGGATTATTTATCACAAACTATCTGTTCGATCGAGCTATAATTTGGATAGAACGTTCAGGACTCATAGAATTTGATTCTGGATGGTGGAGATCTGGTTTTGAGGTTCAAATATTGTGAACATGGCACAGCAGTTGGTGTTGTTGATTTCGACATCAAGGAGTTCACAGAGGATTTTTAAGTAAAGATGAAGAAAGCAATGGATGATCAAGAAAGAAGGTGATCCAGGGATAGGGCGTCGTTCTTTGGATGGCGGTTTGAAGAGATGAATTCTTGGAATTCTTCTCAGCGGGATAATGATATCAATAGGGAAAGACCATTGATGGGATCCCTGGAGAATTGTGGGAGTTGGGTAGTAGATTTTACAGTTCATATGCACAATTCGGGAGGGATTGAATTCATATTAAAGTCGGTCTTAAGCGAGCAACGCTTCAACAAGGAAATTGGACAACGCTCGAAAGTGGTCGGAAGCGGCAGATTCTCTCCATCGGTGGACGACGACAATTCGGTGGCAAAGGATTAAAACCTCATGTTGTGGTGAGGAACTGTTGCAGCATCTGCTGAGGTGGCGGATATTGCTCAAGGTGGAGCAATGGTAAAAGGTGCTACTCAAGGTAGAGTAATGATGCAGAAGATTATTGTTCCCTTATAAATAGTGAATGAGTTTATAAACAGTGGATGAGTTTTGCTACTCTCAAAAGGCAGTGTGATGAGTTTGTTCCCTTTCAATAAAAATAGTGGAATTGAATAAGGATAAGAGGTGGCTGCACCTTAAAGCAGTAGGTAGGAGAAGCAAGAGCCTTGGTGTGGTGATGCAAGATCTAAGGTGGAGTATTATTGAGAGGTAGACGCTTGCATGGTTTTGCTTGCGTACGTCAAGTCAGCAATACACACGTGTATTATGAAGATTGGTAGATCAACATACAAGATCAAGGGCTATGATCGAGTGTTGATGTAAGAATGGGACTCTGCAATCGTTTATGAAAGTGGGTTTGGATATTGGGGAGTAACTTGCTTTTCAAGTTATCGTGGTTTCTTATTTTATAAGTTAAAGAGCTTATATATAGACAAGATATGACAGTTCACAGAACCATATATCCATATATTCCATAAGTCAAGATTAGGGTTTATATGAGATCTAAGTTTATTTTTCATCATCGTTGTAATCTTCATCAATAAGACCTTCTTCTTCCTTAAGAATAGACGTAGGGAATTTGCCGAACTACTATAAATGATTGTGTTTATTATTTTCTTTTCTTCTCTGATCGATCCGTGAGTGAGATCATGTGAGAATTTGTTGAGTGTTAAAATATTCTTACATCGATTCTAAACACCATACATATAGGTAATTATTACTTATGTGACTAAGGATATGCCAATACTGAATGTTTTCTCGATCCATATAAAGGTGTGCACTATCATCGTAAAGATTGGAGCTGTTCTTAGTCGCATTTCTTGTAAAATGTTTAAGAGTAAGAGACTCTATCGTCGAGTACACGTGTGACCAAGTTCAAAATTTATAAGATTGTCGTTCAAAGGGAAAGTAAACTCATGGTTATATCCGGATTTTTCATTTATTTATACTTTGTAAGAATGATAGATTTATTGTTTGGTATTTAAACTACTACTTATTGTTCTACTCAATTAACTAAGAATATGAACTAATAACTTATTGGATCAAACAACAAACAAATGATGAATGAGATGGAGATAGAATTCACTCAAGAAGAGAGCAAGACTAATCATTATCATGGTTAAGAATCTAGCTAGATATGTATAGCTCTTGATGAATAACTTCATTAATTTGTGGATTAAAAGCAATCACGTTTGTACCCCTAATCACTATGGCCAAGGCAATTAGGTTCTCGACTATTTTACAAGTTTAAATCTCCTAGGATTGTGTTTAATCTCAATTTCCTTAAGGTACTATGATCATAAGTTTGGTTCTTTTCACTCAATTTCTTAATTGTCCCTCTATGAGTGTTCTAAGCATAAGAAGGGTATGTCTTACCTCCCCTCACACTAACATGCATGCTCACCATAATATATGATT
This sequence comes from Pogostemon cablin, assembly GCA_023678885.1. NCBI lineage: Eukaryota > Viridiplantae > Streptophyta > Magnoliopsida > Lamiales > Lamiaceae > Pogostemon > Pogostemon cablin. The sequence continues at coordinate 9,435,243 of CM042992.1, read as the reverse complement.
CAATTAAACATCTGATCATAATATTGGAATGGTCATCCTAACACTATGAATAGAGAATTTAATCACACAAGTATTGAAATGAAACATGATTCATTAATCATAAAAGGAAGTCCAAAATTAACTCAATTCAACATCTCAAATCCTACATATCTAGCATTCTTCTCAACCAATCATATGATTAGCCCTACTATAGGACTAGCCACTACACATTGTGTTTATATCAATACAATCAAAGGCTAACTCCATTTGAGCCAAAATGAGAAGAAAATCAACAGATGAAAAGTAGATTGACTTCCCTTTCATGGAGAAACCTTCCTTCTCTTCAAAATGCTAACTTCTTCAACTTGATGCTTTCCTATTCTCAAATGGTGGATGGATGGATTGATGGACGGAGTAATGGATGGATTGTTGAAGATCAAGTGAAATTGATGGATCTAAAGGATGGAGATGAATCTAATGGATCTAGTGTGTGCAAATGTGGTGTGGTGTGTGTGTAACTGCTCTAATTATGATCTTCCCCTCTAAATTTTACAAACTCATCCTTTTATATCACTTAAGGGCCTTCTAGAAGCTTTCGGAATATTCTGAAATCTGCACTGGTTTTTGCACGTACACGAGCCGTGTAGCAGCGCACGGCTCGTGTAGTACACACCTAGTTCGGTGTGTTGTGCGTGCTTCCGGACACGGTTTGAGCTGCGCTACACGGCCTCAGTCATGGGCGTGTAGCGTTTCTGACGACATTGCACGACTTCCTCTTACAGGCCCGTGTTCTGCACACGGGGAGTGCGCTGGTGCATGGCTCGTGTGCTAGAACACAACCTTCCTCCTGCGCGAGCTCATCATTCTGATGACAGTACACGGCCACCTCGGACAGGCCCGTGTTCCACACACAGCCCGTGTCCGAGCGTGCCCTATACTTCCGTCTCTGTTTTGCTCCCGAATCCATTTTTCTCCATTTCTCACAATTCTATCAATCCATACCACATTTCTCATAATTACAATAACTCCACCAAAAGTCACAAATACGGATAAAAGCATCCGAAAATCCACAAACAAAGATACTAAAATCTAAGTGAAAATGAGTACAATCAACCCCCAAACTTAAAGTATTGTTCGTCCTCGAACAATGAAAATGATAAACAAGAGGAGTAATTTTCACCTAGAAAACACCTAACGTACATAAACCACAACACATCACAAGTTATAAGGACTACAAAATCACATTAAGTATCCATACATCATCAAACTTATAACATGAAAGATTAACAAGTTCAATCTTAAGAATAACAAAAGAGTAATTAATTCCCTTTCAATCCAAGTCTCTCATAGGATATCAAATTCACTCAACACTCTATGGAGTAGGGTTTTGAACACCACTCATCAACCGATTATAACCGACTCACCATAGGCTTGCTTATGGACTATGTTCACAAGTCACCCTAGTTTCAATAAGTGATCAAAAAGGTCTTTATCTTAGGATGTAATGTTTAGGCTATTTGGTAGGGTAGAAAACTTTGGGTAATAGTGATTATTCAAGTGTAGATAATCGAAGAGATGATTCTTTTCTCTAACTTCTTCACTTTCAAACTTCCTTCCTTTGTCATTTGTTCAAAAGCACTAAATATCAACATACCATGGATGTATTGAACTTCTTTTGAATGGCATACTTCTTTTCTTTAACTTTTGTATCCCCTTGAGCATATTTTATGATTTTGCTCCTTTTCCACTTTTTGTTGAAGTTGGACTTGCTTTTTAACTTGAGCTCTTTCATCCTTTTTCTTGATTCAACCTTTCTTCCATTTACTTGCACATTTTTCTTTCACATCTTCCCTTATAAACCATCATCATCTTCAACTATCCACACATAGGTTATATATATATATATATATAAGGCTCAAGTGGGTTTTCAAGGCTTGTATTGTGCTCAAATCACAAGGAAAAGGCTTTTAGGCTCAAATTGGCTAACTAGGGATAGTGTTTTAGGTAAGGAAATTTATGGCTATGACTTCATTCAACAAGGATGACATAAGATCATATCACAAATTTCAACCATTCGGGCTTCGTTCCTATAGTCCAAGAGCAAGTTCTAGTTTGTCTAAGTACAACCGGTTCTCTCATCAAGAATTAACCATGGAGGCACGGTTGAGGCTCAACTCTCACAAGTTTTTGCTTGGATCAAAAAGAAACATAATTATCCTTCATACTTCTCAAAATTGAACAAATTCTGTAATCCATGTCAAAATTTTGACTAGTAAAAATCCTTAACATGCTTGCCATCACTTATCACAAACAATGCATCATAGCTCACATTCAAAAACATTCAATATCTTCCCAAAACATACCACCAAACATCCTTATACAAGAATAAAAATTCAAAAACAACACTTAAGAAAAGACTCACCAAACTAAAAATATAACAAAAGCACATAACATACATGACCAAAATCATCCATCACTAGAAATCAAAGCATATCAACTCATCAACCATAACAAATAAGCTCAACAAACATCTCATCCTTAATTGAAAATGAAATCCTAGATTACGAAAGTAAACCTCCCACAAACATAACACATGAAGTAGCATGCTAATCCAATACAATCCAAATCAATATCAATTCATGTCAAGCAATTAGAAGTGATAAGATGTAGAGTAAACTCCCTTAAACACTTGAGAATAGAAATGGTTGGCATGAGCTTCCGACTTGCATCCACAACGTTTTCTCAATTTGATCTTCAGGCTCAATTCATGCTTCCACTCTACTTTATTTATGCTCAACAACTCATCAAAACCCATTAGTTCAATAATTGTAATAAAAATAAGGACTATCATGCACTTCATCACAACCAAACGAACTAAAATTAAAAATTGACTCAATTTTACACAAACACAAAGTCATCCCTCAATCAATCATTAATCATGATCTATAACACGCTCAAGTGGTGAGTCACACTACGCACTCTCCCCCCCCCAAACTTAAATCAAAACAAGAGTTAAGAATTAAGTTTGCAAAAAGTGGTGGGACTTACCCTTGTAGGTTCCAATGATCTTCATGAAGTTACTTTGTGATGACATTTGTGCATTTCCAATATTCAAGTAAGTATGACCACCACACACTCCCCCCAAACTTAAATTAACACAAGTGTTAAATTTAAGTTTGAACAAAGTGGTGTGACATACATCTCCACTCCTTATTAAGCACATCTCGTCTTCTTCATACATATCTTCATGACCACAATCCATCTACATACCAAAAATACAAAAAAAATAAAACTAAACAAGAAAATTTACTAAAATGGGTTGCCTCCCATCAAGCGCTCGATTTAACATCGTTGAGCTAGACGCATTTAAACTCTTAACCATTGGAGAAATCCAAGACCCCATCGGGCCTCAATTTCACTTTAAACATTTCCTTAACAACCTTCTTATCCACACTTCTTGCTCCTTTAACACTTGAACTCAATTCATTGTCTCTTTTCCTCATGTTTTCAAATCCTGGAGGCCCTTTATCAATCTTCCAATCAACATGTAGATTACCCCCGAACTTGTTTCTCCTTGAAGAAAAATTTCCTGCAAATTCAAGTAAAAAGTTAGTTAAATCTTCATCTTTTAAAATTTCACTCACCACTCGATCTCGATCATCCGGAGGCTTAATGAGTGACTTCAAATGAAGATCTCCCCCTTTTAAATTCTTGCTTGATAATACCAATTCTCTTTCATTTGAACATAGTGTGAGTTCCTTCTTATCCATGTCAAATTTTACTCTCCCAGTTGCCAAAAATGGCCTTCCAAAAATCAATGGGATTAAAGGATCCGCTTGCTTCTCAACTATCATAAAATCCACCAAAAAGACAAAATCTTCTATTTTCACAAGCATATCCTCCACAACTCCATGGGGCTTTATCACTAAACCATCCATTATTCCGATTTCCATATCCGTTTCTTTTAACCTCCCAATGCCAAGTTTTTCAAAAATTTCCAAAGGCAACACATTAATGCTTGAACTAAGATCACATATAGCATTAAAGTATTCCCCATTTTCAATTTTACAAGTAAGCACGAATTTACCGGGGTTTTCCACCTTTTATGAAGCATCAACTTCAACTATTTCATGATCTTGTTCCAATCACAACTCTTTATCACACTTACTTTCATCAACAAATGAAGACAAAAATTCATCAATAATCCTCTCATCATCAAAAAACAAATCATCATCAATGATAATTTCCTCCTCCACGTTTGACACAACTTCATCACAAACTACTTCTTCAACCTTTGAAACAATGTTTGTTGCTTCCACCAACCCTTTCTCCACCTTACTTTCCATATTATACACGGTAACATACAAACATTACTCCATAGGATTAGTAACAGTAGTAGAGGAAAACTTACCCTTACGATGCATTTCACCTTGGTCAATTGCCATTTGACTCATTTGTGTCTCCAAAGCTTTGAATCTATTATCATTCAACTTTTTCTCTTATTTCATAAAGTCAAACATCTTGGTCATTTGATCATCCAATGTAGGTTTCCCTTCACCATTTTGAGCTTTCTCCCCCGGATTATTGCCCGGTGGAAGAGTAAGGGCATTCCCTTGATTTCCATATGACAAGTTCTCATACATACGAGGTTGATTGAAATTTCCTTGAAAGTTACCTTGCCACCATCCTCTTTGTCTTTGTGGATATTCTCCTCCATGATTGCCAAAGTTACCACCATAATTTCCTTGGAAGTTTCTTCCTTGCATGAAGGCAACTTCCTCAAGCGACATCTCCGGTGGACACCATGTATCTTGAATTCTAAAATTAGAGGACATACCTTGTTGAGGCATAGATGTAGGCATTTGACAACTTTGAGAAGATTGACCAATATTAGGCATAGACATGCCTTGTTGAGGATTAGGAAACACTTGTTGATTCATCAAAGATAACAACACACCTTGTTGAGTATTCAGATGCATTTGTTGATTCACCATAGGTGTAGAGTTCGGAGAGACTTGCAAATTAGCATTCATCCTTTTAAGTATCTCCGTAATAGCCTTGTCGACCATATCTTCCTTAGGCACCTCCACCTTTTTCACTTGTTGCAAGCACACTTCTTCCATCTTAGCTATTCTCTCTCTTTCATACATTCCCGCAACTCGATCCATAGGCCATTGACCCGTATTCAAAACAATCACTTCACATATAATAATTGCTCTCTCCGGAGTTTGCCCCAATATAGAACCTCCCGCCGAAGCATCAACAAGCATCCTTTCACTTCCATTCAACCAGACATAGAAAAATCCTACTTGTTGATCTTTGGGAAATCCATGTTGTGGACACTTCCTTAGCATTTCTTTGAACCTGTCCCAAGCCTCACTAAAAGTTTCAAGAGGCATTTGCTTAAACTGTAATATTTGACCTTTTAGATGCAACATCTTTGATGGTGGAATATACTTGCTTAGGAACTTTTGAGCCAACTCTCTCCATATATTATAAGATCCTGGCGGTATAGTGTGAAACCAAGCCTTGGCTCTATCCCTTAATGAAAAGGAAAAGAGCTTCATCTTGACAATATCGTCACTCACTCCATTGATCTTTATGGTATTAGCTAGCTCCGTGAACTGCAATAGGTGAGCATTTGGATCTTCCATCATTCCACCCCCAAATTGGTTTGCTTACACCATATTGATCAATCCCGTCTTGATCTCAAAATTATTAACATTTAGCAGCTACCCCATGGCATAATTCCTAAACTGAGGTTGAAAATGATCTCGGATATTCATCCCCGCTCTATTATGCCCATGGCCCCGAGGTTGATTTTGCACCACCGGATGAGCTTGTTGGTTATCTCTAGTTTCTTGTTGTGCCATCAAGTTTTGAATAATTACATGCAATTGTTAATTTTGCAAGTGTATTTGTTGCGCATAAGCTTGTGGCACAAACTCCGGATTAACATTTCCTCCTCTAACATTATAACCTCCTTGAAAATTCCTCATATTACCTTCTTCATCAACCATATTTGCATTATCCCTTACATTCTCCATAATTTCCTCCGTCGGCTCTAACACTCCTCTTCTTTGTCTTCTTAATGTAGCTTCCAATTCCAAGTTCAAGGGTTTAATAGATTGAGACCTTGAACGAGTTCGTATGTACCTACAATAATTTCCAAATTAGCTCTCCAAGTAACCAAGATAAGTAAACAAATAAAAGAAATATCCTTGTCAAAACTAATCAACTTCAAACTCGTTATAACCAAAAGTTTAACATTTTCCCGGCAACGGCGCCATATTCTTAGTCGCATTTCATGTAAAATGTTTAAGACTAAGAGACTCTATCGTCGAGTACACGTGTGACCAAGTACAAAATTTATAAGATTGTCGTCCCAAGGGAAAGTAAACTCATGGTTATATCCGGATTTTCCATTGATTTATGCATTGTAAGAATGATAGATTTATTGTTTGGTATTTAAACTACTACTTATTGTTCTACTCAATTAACTAAGAATATGAACTAACAACGTATTGGATCAAACAACAAACAAATGATGAATGAGATGGAGATAGAATTCACTTAAGAAGATAGCAAGACTAATCATAATCATGGTTAAGAATCTAGCTAGATATGCATAACTCTTGATGGTGAACTTCATTAATTTGTGGACTAAAAGCAATCACGTTTGTACCCCTAATCCCTATGGCCAAGGCAATTAGGTTCTCGACTCTTTTACAAGTCTAAATCCCCTAGGATTGTGCTTAATCTCAATTCCCTTAAGGTACTATGATCATAAGTTTGGTTTTTCACTCAATTTCTTAAGTGTCCATCTATGAGTGTTCTAAGCATAAGAATGGTATGACTTACATCCCTTCACACTAACATGCATGCTCACCTTAATATATGATTCAATTAAACATCTAATCATAATATTGGAATGGTTATCCTAACACTGTGAATAGAGAATTTAATCACACAAGTATTGAAATGAAACATGATTCATTAATCATAAAAGGAAATCCAAAATTAACTTAATTCAACATCTCAAATCCTACATATCTAGCATTCTTCTCAACCAATCATATGAGTAGCCCTACTATAGGACTAGCCACTACACATTGTGTTTATATCAATACAATCAAAGGCTTGCTCCATTTGAGCCAAAATAAGAAGAAAATCAACAAATGAAAAGTAGATTGACTTTCCTTTCATGGAGAAATCTTCCTTCTCTTCAAAATGCTAACTTCTGCAATCCTTGATGCTTTCCTCTTCTCAAATGTTGAATGGATGGATTGATGGACGAAGTAATGGATGGATTGTTGAAGATCAAGTGAAATTGATGGATCTAAAGGATGAAGATGAATCTAATAGATCTAAAGTGTGAAAATGTGGTGTGGAGTGTGTGTAACTGCTCTAATTATGATCTGCCCCTCTAAATTTCGCACAAGTCATCCTTTTATATCACTTAAGGGCCTTCTAGAAGCTTCCGAAATATTCTGAAATCTGCACTGGTTTTTGCACCTACACGGGCCGTGTAGCAGCGCACGGCTCGTGTAGTGCACACCTAGTTTGGTATGTTGTGCGTGCTTTCGAACACGGCTTGAGCTGCGCTACACGGCCTTAGTCATGGGCGTGTAGCATTTTCTGACGACATTGCACGGCTTCCTCTTACAGGCCCGTGTTCTGCACATGGGTCATGCGCTGGTGCACAGCTCGTGCGCCAGAACACGCCTTCCTCCTGGGCGAGCTCGTCGTTCTGATGACAGTACTTGGCCACCTCAGATAGGCCCATGTTCCGCACACGACCCGTGTCCGAGCGTGCCATGTACTTCCGTCTCCGTTTTGTTCCCGACTCTGTTTTTCTCCATTTCTTAACATATTTTACACATATTCAAGCTCATTTACACAATTCTATCAATCCATACCACATTTCTCATAATTACAATAACTCCACCAAAAGTCACACAAATACGGATAAAAACATCCAAAAATCCACAAACAAAGATACTAAAATTTAGGTGAAAATGACTACAATCAGGGGCCCACCATCATATAGGCCCGCAAATTACATGGAACACTTCAATATGTGGAATGCTAGAGAACGAAACGGATTGAACGTGCTTTTGGAATCATGAAAAAGCGATTCAGAATCCTCCGAGTCATTCATGAAAAAGTGTGTATTTGTTCCAATCTGATTATCGTATTTAAAAATTCCCTTGATTTAACGGTCTAGTAGTCTTAAAGTTTCAAACTCTAAACTTACATTTAGCCCTCCGTTGTTTAGCAATCTCTCGACTATGAATAATAATGACTTTATTATTTATTAACACTTAAATAGATGGCTGTTAATTAGGAGGAAAAGAAAAATTTCTTATTAAATAGACATATATTCATTATATAATAAACACGTCTTATATGAATATACTCTTCTGTATTGATGGTTAAGATACTATTTCATAAGTTAGGTGAATATTTATCACGTGGAATTTCTCATAATCTTATGAGGTATAATTAAGTAATTTTAGAAAATATATTTTCAATATATTATAGGTAAACAATAATGATAATATTAATAGTATACATGATATGTATGTGTATAAATATATTTATATAAAAAAAAGGTTATTAAAGTACAAATTATATTATAGATATCTTACTCAAATTTAAGGAAGTATAGTATCTTTTTTTCAACATAATAAAATTTTTATATATGCAGGTATATGTATATACATCATGATAATTTCAAAAACTTCAATGATTTGAGTTTATTATGATATTTAGAACTTATTTATCAATTTTAAAAAAAAAAGTAATTGGTCATTAAAAGTTATACATATTCTAACATAGAGAAGAATATGTTATTACACTGTAGAAACACGTCTTACATGAATATACTCTTCTGTATTGATGGTTAATATACTATTTCATAAGTTAGGTAAATATTTATCAAGTGAAATTTATATTTTCAATATGTTATAGGTAAATAATAATGATAACATTAATAGTATACATATGTATGTGTATAAATATATATATAACAAAAAAGGAGATTATTTAAGTACAAATTATATTATAGATATCTTACTCAAATTTAAGGAAGTATAATATCTTTTTTTCAACATAATAAAATTTTTATATATGCAAGTATATGTATATACATCATGATAATTTCAAAAACTTCAATGATTTGAGTTTATTATGACATTTAGAACTTATTTATCAAAATTTTTTAAAAAAATACTTGGTCATTAAAAGTTATACATATTCTAACATAGAGGAGAATATGTTATTACACTTTAGAAACTTCATGCTCGTTTTATACCATTAAAATGGATGGATTTTCCAAAGAGTTCAACATGAAACTTATTCGTTTATGTGTCTATTATGTAACTATAAAATATCTTTGAAATATATTCACCCAAATAAAAGTTATGTGTGTTTTACTAAGTTGTGGCAAATTACAGATGAGAAATTCAAGCAAAATTGCATCTCTTCGTTTAACCATTAAAACAAACGAATTAGGGAAAGGGCTAAGTATAAAAATGTTCACATATGTGTCTAATATATGCCTATAAAATACTCCCTCCGTCCCGGCACAGTATTCACATATACTGTCACAAAAATATTTTACTCTTTAACTTCTTTGACTTTTCAAACTAATTTTCTGAGGGCAAACGTGTACATTCAATTGTTAAATACAAAGGGGTTAATTTTAACAGTAAAGTTAATCACATCTTAACAACAAATCAAGAGATCGATTGGGGCTCAATTCCAGTTCCACAAAACCCAAACTACTGCAGTTTTAATCTCATTACAACAAAAAATCAAGAGAACAAAATCCAAACTACGGCAGTTTTAATCTCATTACAACAAGAAATCAAGAGAATAATCTTGGGCTCAATCCCAATACCACAAAACCCAAACTACTTAAAAAAAATTCACACCAAACTAACATAAGATGTGCTAAATATTCTTCAATATGCACTGGTTGGATGAAGTAGGAGAAAACCAAAAGTGGGAAAACCAGTAGGAGACTAATCTTCAAAGGGATAAGAGAGACTAATCTTTAAAGAGACTAATCCTATTGTTGGAATCACCAATGAGATTAATCTTCAAAGGAACTAAATCTAAAGAATCCTTACCGTATTCAAGGTAACAGTGAGGCAACGACACAGGATTTGCGGGCGGCGGAGACAACAATGCAGAGGAGGAGGAGATCGCGACGGCGCAGGAAGAAGAGACCGCGATAGCAAAACTCGACAACAGCGACGGCGTAGGAGGAGGAGACCGAGATGGCGAAGCTCGGCGACATTGACTGTGGAGAAGGAAGAGACCGCGACGGCGAAGGAGGAGGAGACCACGATGGAAGAGCTCGACAACAACAACGCGGCAAATGAGGAGATCGCGATGAAGGAGACGGTGGATTGAGATCTAAATGAGAGAGGAAGTGTGTTTAGATCTAGGATTTAGAGTTGAGAGAGAAAGGGTACCTGATTGATTCTTAGCAGAGATGTTTTTGGATTTTAATTTGGGTTGATGTGGGTTTGGACTGAGTTGGTTTTTTTTTTTGGTGGATTGAGTTGAGTTTGGGTTAAGTTGTGTTAAGTTAAATATGATTAGGTGTATAATTAGTGTTTTAAATGTGTTAAGATTGATGGCATTTTTTAAAATAAGGAATTATGGAAGGTTATTTATATTGTGTTTTTTTTCAATTTTTAGGGGTGTGAAAACTGTGTTGGGACGAACAAATGAAGAAATGTGAAAACTGTGTTGGGACGGAAGGAGTAGTCTTTTAAAATAAACTAGCGGTTGGATAATTATAACCAATTTTCTAAACTTTAATACCATGCAAACTTAAGAACCTTAATACAAACTCATTGTATTTTGAGGTTTATTTAACAACACTAATTTAGGCTATCCACCAAAGACAGAATTTCAAAATCTTCAAAATAATTTATGGATAAATACACTTAATTATATGCTAAGTAAGAATTAAATTTTTGAAGGCATAGAGGTTGCAAGGAGAAATTAGCAATGACAACGCTCGTTCCAACTTCAACCTTTAATCTTATTCTTGCGTAACTCGTCTTCACTGAGGTAGGCTTTCTGTTACGATTTCTATACTGAACTTGATTGCATTTATTGATTTTATGAATATTCATGAAAATTTACTTAAGACCGGTGAGTCGGGAACCTGTACGTACAGTTGGCAATATTGCCAATAAGGAAAGACGGACGCGTTCGCATAACTTTTACGGCTTAAATAATGAGCGCTTTTGGGCGACCTAACTATGAGTTAGTTCTCATTACTATTATAAGTTCATGAGGTTCATTTCTCAAAATGTGTAGTTATTTTCAGTTGCGAAATCTAATAGGAAATCCCCTACTGAGTACATTCCCGTGTGCTCACCCCACTCCATATTTCCTCTTATAGATGACGTTGTGTAGTTGATGTGCAAACGATGAGTTGAAGGGTTGAATTAAATTAGAAGTACCATGTGTTTTATTTAAATAAGTGTTAAAATAGTGAACAATGATGTAGAATTGTCACTGCAGACAAATCACCGAAAGATTTTCGCTACTCGTACTCTAAGTGTTTGATCAAATTTTATTTCTCTCTATTTCTCTCCATATGATTTAACTTCCTATATTATGATTGTGGATTTGAACTCAAATTAAACGTGATCTAACTTTTTTAGTTAAAAGAAAAAAGGCCTAAATTTTTACATATATTAGTTTTTCTTACTATAAAATATTATATTTCTTTAAAATAATTTTAGGATGTGACACAAAGTATTAGTAATGTTGGATAATTGTGTTCTCACATGGGATTGGATGTTATTGTTGTCGCATGTTCTTGGTTCCCCTGACATGTTGAATTTTGTTTGTGAATATTTCAATTCTAAGCATAAAAAGACTAAGTGGTTTTCACTGCTGCTTCACATGCACAATAGTTGAAGAATTATTAACTTGTAATAATTAAACCCACTTGGACAATTTACACTTCTTCTCATGAGATTTGTTTGTGTATAATTTAAATCCAAAGCATAAAAAGACTAAATTGTTTTCCCTGCAACTTCACATGCAAAATATTTTATGAATTATGTACATGCAATAATTAAACCCACTTGGTCAATTTACATTTCTTCTCATGAGATGATCTGTGTAGTCGTCAATCTATAAAGGAACCATACATGCAAGCAAATGACCATATCTACATATTATACATCTAGTTCCCTTAAACACAATATATTAATGTACTTACCTAGTATTCCTCCCCCGTCTGATTTACTACGCTTTGGAGTCTGGAATGAGAAGATAAACATTTGTATCATCAATCTCTACTGGAACAAAAGACTTATGGCAACTAGACCGATTTAGATGGTAGTTATCATGCCCTTTTGAGTGCCCACTATGATCTTAACCAACACTTCAATGTTAGTGTTTCTGGGACAATTTTCTAGAAAAAGGCAGATTTTACAAAAAACGATGCGACACATTTACTTATTTGTGTCGAATAAATGATGTGAGGTGGGATCAACCAACTAATTTCATCCATTTATGTAAATCAACTTGGTTTAAAACTTTTTAGGGTAAGAATGGCAATCTTGATACAAAAAACACTTTGTATATATTATTAATGTTTTTTTTAAATATATTGGTAAATGGAACACTCCAAACAAATCATAAGTTTCCAGAAGATGTTTTCTATATGACATACTTTCATTGTTGGGGAAGTTGTTCGAATATGCAAGCCCTTCATTACAGACTGACGTCATCATTATCAGTGATGGTTCAAATTCCCAACATGCTGCCAGGAAAGAAGAAATTATAATCTATAATGATGAGATATCTTCACCTATGCTACAGAACAATCCACATAGTTCAAGACCATTTGACGAACACTTGCAGCATGAACACGGAGCAAAAAAATCTAAAAATTGGCTTGAGCTCATCATGTTCATTATCAAGCCCTACGAAGTGATTTTAGTGATCCAGAAGAAATTAGAAATATAGATCTTGGGGACCCTTATCGTAGTTTTCGTGATTCATTATTCATGTTAGTGAAAATGTTTCTACTTGGTATTATAGATTCAGAGAGTTGTCCAAACTCGTCATTTCCCATCATCGAGTCTCCACCTCATGGTGAGTTTGTGCACCAAACTCAAGGCGAGTTCGGGCATGATTTTGCATTTTTCCTCGTCTGCACTTTTCGACTCCGTTTTTATCAATTTTTCACTTATTTTAAGCATAATTAGATCAAACTCTGGATAATTATAATATCATACTAATTACTACACAAAAGTTACCATACTCAACCAATAATAATAATACATAAATGAAACTACAAACACATTAAAATAACCAACATAAACCCACATAAATTAGGTGAAAATAACGTCGAGCATTATCTAATAAATCTGATGAAGTACCAGCACTAAAGCACATGGTCTTAATATATTTCACATCAGAATCAGAAGAGGAATGAAACCTGCTCCTACTTGAAGTTGTCTTCGATGTCGTGAACAACACCGGCTTCAACATCTGAATCACTTTCAGAATAACCTTCATTCACACTCCTAATCAAAAATATGAGTTTTTCATCATTGTTCTCTGGATCTCCTTTATCGTCACTAAAGGAAACATTCAAGCTCACCCTTTTCTTCAAAAGAATGTTAGCACATTCATTTTTATAATATTCAAAACCAGTACATTCATACTCAAGATCATACTTGAATTTGTCCTTTGAGCAGATTTGTGAATCGATGTTTGAGGGGAATTATTTATTTCAATCTTAGTCTGAATATTTGCATTATATTTGGTCTTCTTTTGTTTCAAAGAAGCATCAAATTTCTTTGAAAGCAATGTAATGATATCAATGTTGTCAGGGATGCAGTCAACATCATCTTCAACTTGTTCAATATCAATTATAATATATATATTTTAAAAACATGATGGGGTTTCACATTAAAAAACAACACCACCTTTTCTATCATACGTAGGATCTTGTTGAGACAAGTCCATTTCATTAGTGTTTAAAATGTTATATGTTCATAATGACTTAACCAATCAATGTTCCTAATTTTTTGTATAGCACATATTTTACAATTAAATATTTTAAGAAGTGTACGAAGTACTTTGTTTACTAACCTGACATCGGGAATTGGATCTCCCAGTGACTGCAGCTCATTAACGGTCTCATAGGCTTTTATTATAGGAAAAAATCATCTCATCATCCTTCGTCCTTATTGTTTCGAACTTTGTGTTCAATATCCTTGTTTTTTCCTTATGAACACATCCAAATCCTTCGCAGTATTCTTGAAGTCTATCTTAAGTATCATTTGCAAAGACACAATTTTGAATCAAATCTGTATCAACCGAAGAGTTTATTGCATTGATCACCTTTGAATTTTGCAATGAGAGAGTGTTTTCCTCAGCAGTCCATTGAAGATAAATTTTTAGTATATATCCATCTTTGTCTTCAACTGTGGGTAGTGTCCTTCCAAATATAATGGTTTTACAGGCACATTTATCAAGAGCTTTGACATAACTCCTCATCCGACTTTTTCATGTGGCATAATTGGTTCCATCAAGTATGGAAGGACGCGTAATCGATTAGTGGAGTAATCCTTAATGACACAACTCTCAACACTAAGAACAACACTTAATACCGTCAAGTGTTGGCTCTGATGCCAATTGTGTCTTTTTCCTTCATGTTTACTCTCAATATTATGTTAGATTAGTCCGATTAAACTATAATACTTCCACATTAAACACTCACTCTCCACATAAAAACCGACTATCAACAAGTTGCATGACTACTTGAGTCTAAAGAATTGATGAGGATATTCTCTATGTCCTTTCAATCTAAATGAGTTTATTGCATACTATTTATGTACGTGAAAAAGATACGGATGGAGAGATAAACAATGTTAAATTTACAAGGATTAATGCATACTTAATTGAGAAGGGAACGACATCCCGATAACTATTAGGTTCAATTTCCTGAAGAGAATAATGAAATAAAAATCAGCCGTGGAAGAAGTTAGCACAAAAATTTATGAATACTGAATGGGTTGATGCTAAGGTAATGGAAATAATGGGAATCACGAGTGACATTGAACGAATGTTAGATGAATTGGCATGAAAGACTTCCTAAAAAAAATCCCAGAGACCTATAGTGGGTTAAACTAGAATTCCTTACTGCCTTAGACTTTATTCAATTATTTAAGTATGAGTAAGTCTTGCGTGACACCGTTTTACGTGAAACAATTTTAGATTTTTTAAATTAGTTATCACTTTTACTATAAAATATTATAACTTTTCATTTATACTAGGGATAATTACATAAAAAGTTCCAACCTTTTCGCCAATTTCAAAATTAGTTCAAACTTTTGAATATTTACAAATAAGTACTCAATTTTTAACCCGTATTGCAAATCAAACCACCGGACATCAAGAGGCTGCCGGGATGCTGACATGTCTATTTTTTGTTTCCACTTATCATTAATAATTAAAAAAATTATCATTTTAAAAATAGTCAAGCTTCCACCTGTCAATAACAATTTCCCCAACCATTTGGGCCCAACTTCATGAAATATAAGCCCAAATCATAATCAACAAGGGCCTAACATTTGCTGTACAGTAACCCAACTTGAAGGTCAAAATCAAGGGTTAAAGTCAACTTCCTCTTTACCAGGTTGCAAGGACGTGAATTTCTTTCACCAAAGCTGCTAACAACCGATTATTTCCAAAAAATGAATTCATGTCTCCTTCCTCAAAGTTTGAAGCTGCTCATCTCGCAGGTCAGTCTCCTCGTCGGAAAATGCCTCTCATCAGTAGCCGCGCCGCCAGTCCGTCAAGCCGTGCGCCACTGCGGGAAAAGACGCCGCAACGGAGCCGTAGTGACGCCGGTTGCTGGTGGTGTGGCTGTCGACGATGGATGGATCGTGTTGGGAATCGCACAACGGCGTTCATGAGGCACCGGCGATTGTTCGCGAACGAACGAAAAATGACGATGACGTGCGGCGCTGAACTACGGTAATGACGTCGAAGAAGATGAACAGAGATCCGGAGAAGAATAATATAGAGTGAACAAAATGAATTTTTAATTTATTTATTTAATTTTTTTTCAAGTCTAAACTTACAAATATTTTAGCTAGATTTATTAATATATGTGTATTGTATATATTTTCAAAATTTGACTCATTTTGAAATAATGACAACTGTTACACAGGTGGAAGCATAACTATTTTTTAAATAAAAATTTGTACATTTTTTCTTTATTATTAATGATTTGTGCAAATAAAAAATAGACATGTCAGCACTCGGGCAGCGTCTTTCTGCCCTATGGTTCAATTTGAAATACGGGTTAAAGGTTGAGTACTTATTTGTAAATATTCAAAAGTATGGACTAATTTGAAATTGGCAAAAAGTTAGGACTTTTCATGTAATTAACCTTTATATATTATAAATTGTTCATGTGATAACATTATCACTTTTCATTACAAAAGTTATCATTTTTTATCCGTCTCACGTAAGCCCTTACGTGAGAAGGTCTCATTAAAGACTTCGTCTTCAAGTATTTGCCCTAATTAAGACATGTTTAATTTTTATAGGCTAATTATTCAGTGCACCCAAGTGCACAGTGCACTTACTTTAAAAAATGTATACAATTATGAATAAAAATTTATACACTTTGTTAGCGAATTTTTGTTAGTTTTTATTATTGAAAAACTGAATGTATAGAAATTATACAATTATTAAGAAATACATATAAACTATTGAATTGAATAAAAATATATACACATGTAAATGAACATGTGCACCTAAGTGCATCGGATATCAACTCTTACAGGATATCAACTCTTATTTAAAATGTAAATCGATTTATATATTCCCTCCATTCCGACACAAGGATTACATTTTTCTAATTAGGCCTCTCTATAAGAGTTATATTTAACTTTTTGGTATATGAGACCCACATTAAATAATCACTTTATCATTATGGTGCCCATACACAACATTAATACACCTAACTACTATAAATTAAAATATTATATATCTCAATCCGCTACATACTATTCCAAAATACAATATTTATTAATTTTCGTGCAAACAGTAACTATTTTCATGGGAGAGGGGACACTAAGTAGAAAAAAACATGGTAGTAACTTAATACGAGAATGAGTGTGTTTTGACGATAATAGCCTTCCATTCATCCACTTTCTGGAAACAGTAACTATTTTCATGGGAGAGGGGACACTAAGTAGAAAAAAACATGGTAGTAACTTAATACGAGAATGAGTGTGTTTTGACGATAATAGCCTTCCATTCATCCACTTTCTGGAGCTCGAACTAAAAAGGCTCTGCGCTTTATAATTTGGTCTAACCATTCCGCATCTCTCACCCTAGGGTTTCATCTGAGCAACTGAATTGAATCGAGCAATTGCAAAAATGTGGCACGAGGCGCGAAAATCAGAAAGGAAGGTGCACGATATGATGGACGCCGCTCGTAAACGGGCTCAGCGCCGGGCTTTATACCTGGCTAAGCGGCGCGGTGACCCCCAGCAGTCGATCCAAGCCGTCGGCGCTCGTTGCCGCATCCTCCGGGATGATGCGCTCTACCAATCAACTGAGGATCAGCAGGGCCTGTACGATTTTCTTATTTCCATTAAATAATAGCGCTTCCTTTTCTTAATTGTAATTAAAGTTGCCTTTTTTCTTTTTTTTTTGCTGGTTTGATGATTGAATTCGGTGTATTTTTGTGGGTTTGCATCGACGTATGTTTTCATGTTTATCTGTCTTCTCGTTACCCATCCAATCCTTTTTTATTTATTTTTATTGGAACAGTTCAGTCCATTGTCGACTCGAGAGTCGAGTCTTTTTTTTCCCCCCTTCCTGATTTTGCCTCAGTGGTTTTCTCTGTGAGAAAAATGGAGTAATAGGGTTACAGCTGAGTTAGTGTTGGTAGTAGAAGTTTCATGGTGATAATGGGTTCCAACATTTTTGGGAAAATTAATGTGTACTGGATTGCTTAGCTGTTAAATTTTAGAGCAGCCCTTCATCTCTGCGTCGTTTTTAATGTTAGGTGAATTCATTGGTGAAACCTGGAGATCATGCGCCATTCTTATTGTCTTTTGCTAGATTTGCGCAATAGTTGCACCATACATTATATTTTTAGTCTGGCTTTGAAGTTGGGCTGTAAACAATTAACTTATGCTGATTACTCCATCTTTTAAGTTTGTCTGAATTGTTACCAGACTTCAACAAATGTGTCTGTAGAAGTGTTTGTGTTTGTCTAGTTATTAAACCTGTTAAGCATAATTGTGCTTCGATAGAGGTCTGGGCACAACTGGACTCTTTTATTTTAATGTTTTCACACTTGTTTTTATTATTTTTTACTTCTCAAGGTCGTCGAGATTTAAATTTTATTAGAAGTCAAAACTTGCATAACCTTTTCTTTTAACACTTTCTGCTAACCATTTTGAAACTGTTCAGGATACCGTGGAATGGCAAGCAGGACATTCTGATTGACAGGTATCACAACTTATAGTTGCCTGACTTTGTCAAATGATTAACTCTACCCCCTTTTTTGTTTTTTGTTTTTTGGTAGAGCATCAGGGAGAGTGTTGGAATCTTGAAAAGTCACTGATATAATGCTATCTTTGCAGATTTGATGGTCGTGCTCTTCTTGACTTTATTCGCGATAGTATTTCCAAGCGTTTTCGGGTTCCAGAAAAAACTGAAGAAGAGGAAGAGTTAGAAGAGTTTGTTAATTTTGAGCGTTACCGGGATTTAATTAAGCATCGACGTAGAGGATGTCGGTACTTTTTTGTTTTTTAAAAATCATTTATTTTATGTTTTAGTGTCATTTTTAGGCTATTCATGTAAAATTTAAATCTATTTCCTTAGTACCAACAAAAGGTTATGGCAGTTACTGACGAGGAGGGTCTACAACATGTCAACCAAGAGATGGGGGCTAAGGTCATTGCTGCTCTTGGATCTGACAGGTACATATACACTGATAGCAGTACGCCAGTATCCCTGATTTCATGAGGTTTTCAGTTTTTATGATTTAGTTGCAAGAAACTTATGCCTTCACACTGTTAATTTCCAAGCTAAACTTTAGTTGGCATGATAAGTTATGGCATATGCTTCAGCAGTTTGAGGTGTTGTGGCATCCAAAATTATTACAGTCAAATGTTTTCAGTTTTAATATCTTTTCCATCTTCTTGGTCTCAAGATTGTCTTTTATTTTCTTTATATTTAATCAATTACTGACAATTGCCTTGAAAGTAGATCTCATGTTGCTCAACCTCCACCAAATAAAGGGTCTTATTCTAAAGTTGGTTTCTCGTATGATGGAGATGGACAAGAAGATATTCAATTTTCGGATGGTGAGGAAGAAGATGACGAAGATGAGGATGAGGATTTTAACAGCGATGATAGCAATGATGAAGCGATGGAGTCGATTGCTAAAGATTTTGGTGTGAAGAGGTATGGATGGCTTCTGTATATGGATAAAAAGGCAAAAGAGGAGGCAAGAAGGCAGAAAGAAGTTATTAAAGGGGATCCTTCAATTGTAAGTTAATTTGGTTTTTGGATCCAAACTGATAAATCAGGTTATACATTTGACTATATCTTCCACTTTGTTGTGTATTACAGAGGAAACTGAGTCGCAAGGAGAGAAGGAAAGCTTCTCAGATGGAACGGGAGAGGGAAAGGGAAGCTTCTCGAGTTACGGGAACTAGAGTTCTTCACCATGATCCATATCGGTAACTATGTGAAACCTATGCCCAGACATGCTTGTCGGCATTGTGATGTGTTCTTGCGCTGCTTAAATGAATATCTGTCATTTTTCTTTTTAGGGACTCTCGGCGGAGTCCTACTTATGAAGCTTATTCTCGTTCGAGGAGGTAAATAATTTTTGAATCTTACCTTAAGAGACCAGGCTGTGTTACTAATGAGTTAGTAATTTTTTTCTGGCTAGATCTAGGTCACGGTCCCGATCATACTCTCCTTCACAGTCAAGGCGCCATTCACGTGGAATGCTTCCTGATGATACTCATCGAAGTAAAGATAGTGGCCCTAAAATAGAGTACATCACTGAATTTGGAGGCTCTGGAGGATATGAGCAGAAGCCTGAAGGATATTCTCCACCACCATCTCCACCATCTCATGTTGATGCAATGAACCGGTCGGAGAACTCGACCTTTAATTCTTGCAAAGATAGTAGATTGGGCAGACTTTACTCTGCTGCAGCTTACCCTCCATTTGTTACCTGGAAACTTTGTGGTTTATAGTAGATAATCTATAGGTTACAGGCATGGGTGATGAGGGAGGGAGCTTCCTTTTGTATCTTTATTTCCCTGACTTGGACATTGTATGAGTGCATCCGAGCTATCATGTGAAATGTGTCTCTAATGCTTTGGCTTTCATGCAGGCCATCATCTGGTCACATACTTGAGGCCCTCCATGTTGACCCTGCCTCTGGTGTATCCCTCGACAAAGATAGAAATACTAAGCTGTTGAAAACAACGCCTAGGTACTTATAAAAATTAGATATGTATGTGTGCACGGTGCACCTTTTTTTCTTTCAACCCTTGTGTTATTTTTTTGGCTATGGTCTTAATGCTTGATTGACTACCATCTCTATGACACTTATTTCTCTTGGCAGCACATCCTCTGCGCTAGCAAAATTGAGTAAAGCAACTAGTAGTGGAAGTCTCTCTAAGCAACAGGGGGAGAAAAAGGAAACACCTCAGGAACGACTTAAGCGGATCATGGACAAACAACTAACCAAACAAAGTATAATTTCTTGATTCTGATTCCAAGAGTGCAGCACACAATCTGCCATCATGTGGTGGCTTTTTTTTTTTGTCGAAAACAGGAAAAAAAAAACGCTCCATAAATTAATTGTTATCTACTGGTTTCTTGACTTCATGGTTATTAATAAATTTCAAACATCACCTCTATTTTCAGTAAAAAAGGACACAGCTATTGAAACTGCTAAAAAAAGAGAACAAGAGCGGCAGAGGCTTGAAAAACTGGCAGAAACTAATAGAGCAAGCAGATATCAGCGACGGAGCCGTAGTAGAAGCTATAGCCCCTCGCCCAGGTAAGAAAAAAATGATGATGACTGAAGATTTTTCCTTTTTTGTAAAATAATTGAAGTTCCTCATGTTTTTTCTATATGCACGCTGCATTCTGCATAGTGTGTTTTCTTAATTGAAATCAGTTCAACAATACTTGATCTGTTTTGTTGAGCCCTGCTGTATTTGATTATTCTCTCTGGTCCAATGTTGTCTTTATCATGATAAATGTTGCTTTCACAAGATTTTGCTTTTTTGACATATAAGTTAACAGGAGAGTTGTTGAGCGACTTTTATTTATGAATTAGCATTCCGATGCTCAGACATCTATAACTTTTACAATAAACATGATTTGCATTTGCAATTTATTGGGTGAATGAGACTCCAATTGTGCTGTAATACAATTAAGTTTTGTACATTAACTTTAATTGAGCGATGTTCTTAAAGCCTCAAAAAATGAAATATCGTAGTTGATTGTGAAACCCATATAAAAACCCTGAATGTTGAAATTTGATTTGTGGTCGTATCATGTCTTGCTGTTAGTCTTTTGGTTGGTTCTGAGGATTGGACGTGGACATTTAATAAAGTAGCATATTAACATGATCTATACGACTGTGAAGTTGAGCTGGGGTGTCTAGATATTTTTGTATATATTTCTCCATTTGGCGGAGTCTAGATAATTTCCTATGCATGTACTAAAATTCCAAAATTTTGAAGCTGTTCCATTGGATTATGGTTTGATAAGTTTGGCTACTTTTTGACAGGTTTAGAGAAGGCTGATTTATTTTGTTGATAGAGTTGACTTACTAATCTTATAAATTAAGCTATTGTGGAAGTTTCTATATTTTGTTGGCTACTGCCATAAATTATGTTCAAATTGCCATGAATGCACATGCTTGTTATAGGAGAAACAGGCGCAGCCGAAGTCCAAGCAGTGGTAGGAGTTCGCGAAGATATTATTCTCGCTCTCGCTCACCTTCTCGCTCGTATTCAAGTTCTCATTCCTATTCCCGCTCTCGTTCACCACGGTAATAGTCTATAACGCGTTGGTTAGTAGTTTCCTGCATCTGTTGCCTTAAGGTTACAGTATTTGCAGGATAACGAGGCGGACGAGGTATTGATATATTTGATAAGAGCAGAGTGATTTTGGTAGTGAGTGCGTGAAGAAATTCCGTGAAGCTCCTTCACATGGGTTGTCATGTTTGTACCAGCTATTAAGGTAAAAGGATAAATAGTAGAGTAGAGTATGATTACTGAATTTTAATGTTACTGATCTGCCGAATAAATGTAAAAATGTAATTTTGTATTACTGTCTATTGGTTTTTTTTTTTTTTAAAATGAAAATCCCAGCGTTCACTGCTATTTAAAAAATTGATTTTTGGCTATTTCACGACCTTTTTATTTTATTTTATTTTTATTTTTTGTATTATTATGTTATTTTTATTATTAATAATAATAATAATGGGCTTAGGTGGAAAAACAAGTTGGTACAAATGTAACCAGTTTTAATAATTATTTTTTAATTATATGTAATAAGTTGTTAAATATCATACTAGTATTTTTTATTAGAAATATTAGCACATTATTAATCTTATAAAATATTTATGAAATAATTTATTTTAGTAGTTATCAGTTACTACTATTCCATGATCCTGTATCATTTTTATTAAAAAATATTTTTTATTTATTATATAAATTGTTAATAAAAAAATTGATCCTTTGGGCAGAGGATCAATTTGGCCCTCTATCAATTTGGGCAGAGGATCAATGTTATTATTTGTTCATTTAAGCCTTCATTCTTTTTAGATTAGATCAATTGAGACCCTTATCTTTTTTAAGTAATTGACAAGGTTCATAGGAACCCCTTATCTTACATGTTTTGATCAAATAAGTCCTTTATTTATTTTTTCTTTTAAATCTAAGCAACTTTTCTGTTTTAATTGATTATGAGTAGCCCTAATTCCCCAACAATTAACACACAACTGACTTTTTGACCCATCCAAGCACAATTTTTTGTTTTTTAGTTATATATATTTATAATGGGTTCTTTAATACGTTAAATATTAATTACATTAATTAATTATATTATGTAGTCATTTTTTATTACTTAATCCAATACTTTAAATGATCATATTTAAAATTATTTTGTAAATATAATAATAAATGTGAATTATTATTTAAATTTTTTAAATGAAAATATAAGATAAATATAATGTAAAAATTATTGTAGCTCAAACTAAATATATTTTTTTCTAATGATTTAATAAATATATGAAGGGTTTATTTGTGAAGGGTGGAATGATTTAAAAAATAGGTGAAGGGATTATTTGTTCCAATGACATAAAATGAGGGGCTTAATTGATTATTTAACAAAAACATAAGGGTTTTATTGATCCAATCTAATAAGGGCAAGGGCATAGACGAACAAAAAATAAGATTACGAGCTTATTTGATCCCGAGGCATAAGGATGGAGGGCTAAATTGACCCTTTGCCCAAAATAATTTAATTGAATGAATATAACTTTCTTTTATCGTTTAAAACAAATAATACTCTCACTCCCTCCAGTTCAAAGAGATTCATTTGTGTTTTGCACATAAATTAAAGAGTGATTATTTAATATGTAGTGGACAGTTGTATTAGTGAGTGTGAGTCTCATATTTTAATTGTATTAGTGAGTATGTTAGTTTCATGTGTGAAAAAAGAAATGAGATCTTTAAAAATGAGACTCTTTGGGGCGAATGGAGGAAATACTTTAAAGTACTGCACGTAGATTAAAAGATATAATATTTATTGGGTAGTTGAGGAGAGAGAAATAGTAAATTAATGTATATTGGGTAGGTTTATTAGTGTGATGTGTGAGTTTCATGGAGATATATTATTATTTTGTGTGAGTCTCATTAACTATAAAGGGAAACACACCTCGTGTGCTGGGACGGACGAAAATGAAAAAATGCACTCGTGGGACAAAAGGAATACTACATAGTTTTTATTACTCCCTCCTATCCACAAAATGTTTACAAGTGAGTATGGGTCGAACCCAAGGGAGTGAATTGAATTTTATACTTCCTCCATTCGGTTCTAAGGTGTCTGTTTGCTTTTTGCATGTGGATTAAGTAGTATTATTATATGTAAAGTGCGTAGTTGTATTAGAGGGAAGTGGTGGACCATATTGTGTACTTTTTTACTAAATAGGAAAAATTGATACCTTTGAACCGGATGCCAAACATAGTAATATAGGCACGTTAGAAGCGGACGGAGGGAGTATTAAACTAGAGTGTTTGATTTGGGACAAAATAAAATAAAACAAGGGGGTTTTGTTTGAAGAATTTAAACTAAATTTATGCAAATAATAAAATGATACTCCTTCCGTCCCAACTTCAACTTTACACTTTCCATTTTGGTCCGTCCCAAATTCAACTTCACACTAACTTAAAAGGAAAAAGCAACTAACTAATATCCTTCTAACATACATTAATTTTAAATTTGTCATCACATTTTTAACACACACAACATACTTTATCATTTATTTATTACCCAAAAATACCATACTACCTCCAAAAGTAAATCAAAAAGTTACTTTTCTTAAACTCTGTATTTACAGTAAACATGAAGTTGAATTTGGGACGGAGGGAGTAATTTTTTTAGCATCCAACGATTTAAGAATCCAAAAATTAAAATTAAAGTGTGAACAAATGTTAAACAAATTTGACCTACGAATTGATCCCCTCCCAATATTTTAAAGCAAAATATTTTATAAGAAATAAAATCAACACGAGATAAATTCAAACCCCTAGGTTGATGGTACGACCTACCAACTCGAAAATTTCCTAATGTTAAATAATTTAAGGTACGACCACTAAATTATTTCACTCTCCTAGAGATTTAAAGAGATTTGAACTAGATGAGGCATTACACACGAGAAATTAAGATTGCAAGGCTATGAAAATGGGGTTAACGAATCATATAACCAAGACCCTATGAATTCTAGATGTACTCCCTCACTTTGCCACTCGATTTACAAGATTATGACAATTAGGGATCATAAACATGCAAAATGACATTTGATTATGCAAAAAATAAACATAGATGACCAATCTATCTTAACAATTACACAATCTTAAATGACATCAAAGCCATTCATAAGATAAAATTAGCAACATATTAATTAAAATCTCCTACAAAATAATGCTAAAGTTTACAGGAGGATTACAAATTCCTTGAATCAGGAAGAGGACTTAGCTCATAGAATTCATAAAGAAAATTAAATTAAAATAAATAAAATCAAATTTTTTCCTGATTTCTCTTCTTCAACTTCCAACCTCCTTGAGAATTCTCCTCAATCTATTTTTTCTCGTAATGATATGTGTCTCTAAACTAGGGCTTTCAATTTCCCTTTTAAATTCCCTTCCTGCAACTTCCTCTTTCCCCATCAATGTTGAGTCAAACATTATTAGTATTTCCAAATTAGCAATGTAACAGCTTTCAAATCTGCATTTTTTATTTGCTCAATGAAAATCCTTCAAATCCAACCTGATTAAACACAATTTGGTCCATTAAAGTAAATATGCATATAATTGATAAAATAAGTTGTAATTAGCATGGAAAGAATACACACACCATTCAAATAAACGAGAATTAACTTAAAATAATAATGGCAAATTACGACTTATTAAATCCTTCTACACCAACCCTTTGCTTGTCCTGAAGCAAATAGATCAAGGATGACAAAGTAAAAAAAAATTAGAGACATCAAACTTATTGGAAAAATGAATGTGACAACGCTTCTTAGCTAAAGTAATAGTTGATGCATTTGGAACCAAGAGAAGAGGATTCTTTACATAAACCTTGCAATTATCATGGCATCAAAATTTTCAAAGTTTCATGGCCTCACAAGTTTCACTCTAAAATCACTCAAGTGTATCAATGGGTTGAAACATCTCTCGAAAATCAAAATAGTTCATTACCATAAGTTTGCTCCCAAATCAAATCTCCACCAATTTTAAATATTTCTGTGCAACAATCAAAAGGTACTTTGAAAAGGTGGATAAATATGAAGGTAGATAAGGTGGATAAGAAAGGTAAGAATAACTAAATATAACACTTTGAAAAGTATGCAAGTCATATAAATAATTCATCAAAGCAATACATCATGTCATTCTCATTTTTCTCCACGTTCACTTCTTCATTTTCTTTTAATAAACTTTGATTTTACCAACAAATACCCCCACACCTGCTCATTTTCATTTTTTCAAACAACAGGAAGAACACTGAAGGGTTCAATGTTCCTTTCAAAAGATTTGTGCAGAAAATTCCAGCTTCATGAACTCCTAATTTTTTTTCACTTCCGATTTTTTTTCAATTTTTCTCCCATACTTCCTCTCACTTTTCTCCACATTCTTTTTCTTTTTCCACAACCATCTATTGTCAATTCAATTACAAAAATATTTCCAATGAATTCCACAATTTGCAAAATAGTAAGAGATTCAAATGTAGAAGTTAAAGAAAGAAATGGAAAATGGTTACTTGATATGATCAAGTAGGTGAGTTTAAGCCAAATTGGTTATACTTAAATGCTCTTATAATTTTAATGCACACACCCAATCGCATGGTCTTGAAATGTATTTGATTGGTCGTTAATAGTTGGGATAACCAATTAAAGAAATTTATCGAACCCACCCAAGGGAGGAACGTGCTAGAGTTTAAGCGATCTCAAGTTTATAGTGATTTTATAAGGACGATGGAATGGAGTGGATAGGCTGCAAATGAATGCAATTAAACTAATACAAGAATAAATGATAAAATGAATGCAAGAATAAATGAGTTTCAAATGATGCAAGGATGAGATTAGCAACAATCATGACATAGATAATAAAGAAATCATGTAATTAATTCTAATCTCTCATGGACATGGCGTAGAAGCGATCACTAATTCCACCTAAACTCTCTCTCGATATGGATAGGATGTAGGCCCTCAATAAGGCTCCCAAAAGCACATAAGATCGATACCATAGCGAACATCTCCCACTAGGTACTAATTACTCTACGAGTTCCTTAATTAGGTACTAAATCATAGGCAATATTCCCTTTTAAGGTACTATGAATTCACTAATAGTTTGGATCCCCTCATCTAATTGACTAATCTCTCGATTAAGCTAATCAAATGTTCTATCAAAAGGTTCTAAATCTAGAAGGATATCTCAATCTTATTCTAAATTAATGCACATGAAGTGTATGATGAAATGATTCAATGAAATATCCTAAACACATAATTGATTTCTTAATCTAATCACATGTCCATGATAATTAATCACCCAAATCACACATATACATCAAGCAATTCACATCAATGATAGAAATAACGCAAATGCCCAATTAAGATTAATATTAAATTACATAAAACCTAAATTATCCAACACCGATCATGAAGCTAATCTCACAAGTGAGATTAGCCTAACATAATGTCAAGCAAAACAAAATAGATTGTCTTACAAAAATCTATGATTAAACCTTAAGAAAATTACAAAATAAAATAAATGCTTCCCTTAAATTTCTTCAATGAAAGCCCTATCTTCTCTTGCAATTTTCAATCTCCTTTGCTTCCTTGATCACTTGGAGTAGATGACGGAGGAATTTAATTAATTAAGTGGGTGGAGACTATGGAATTTGATTAATGGTAAAGTGAGGAAGAATGAAAGAAAATGGATGCCGTCAAAAAAACTCCCCCGAATTTGCTGCTCCTTTCTTTTTTTAAATCCCAAAACATAGGCAGACTTCAATTTGGTGGGCCCCAATTAAAAGAAGTGGCTGATCTCAACTCTTAAATCCTCTTTAAAATTGAGATGTGGGCCTATTTAATTGATTCAAATGCATGCTTTCCTCTTGTTGTCGGCTGCTAATGATCAAACAAGTCCAATTCAATTAGTGGGCCATTTTATTTGCAATTGGATGGATCACCAAATGGATATTTGGGCTCAATCACATCTCTTGGGCTATTCAAATTTAAATGAAATGGGCCAGAAAATTGCAATGGGCCGCAACTTTTTGGCTGAAAATTTCAGCTTGCACACTCTTTTTGTTTTAGCCCGTTTTTGCTCGTTTTAACTCTGAATCAAGCTCTGTTTTTTCTCACACCTTCGTAATTAAATGTAGAAGCTCATTTTAAGTACAAATCCTGCAAATTCTAACAAAAGAATCACCTCCACAAAAATTAAGGAATTAAAGAAATTACTCAATAAAAGCAACCTTAATAATATAAAACTTAACTAAAAATAGATCATATTTTCTAACAATTTCTACACTCATCAAACCCCCAAACTTAAAGTGTTGTTCGTCCCCAACAATGAAAAAGAAAAAGAACATGAGGAGAGAAATTGTGTAAAATGGATGCATGGAGTGGATTAAGAATATAGTCGTTCTTAACTACTCGATCATATCAAACCATATAATCAGATATCAATGAACAAATGCACAAAATTATGGTGAGAAATGCAAGCACAATACTTATTCTCACTTAATTCTCTCACGATGTGTATGCACTCACTCTCAAAATATTTAGAAAATTATGGAAGTGTACTCTCAAAATCAATTCACATGCATGCATTACCATAGGCTTGCCACAAGTTTAGGCTCTCCATCACTAACCAAGTGTGTCAACAATTGAATCAAATAGGACTTTATATTTGGATGTAATGAAGGTTCTTTGGTTAGGGAAGGATAAATATAGGATAAATGTGACTAAAAGTGTGGAGAGATCCTATTGAAAGTTTTGTAACCCTTTTTATTTCTTTTTCACATCTTCTCCTTCTTTCATATCACCTATTCAAGACTTTTTCAACTTCCTCTTTTCATGGACAACAACAATTTCTGAGCTTTTCTTGAACTTGATCTTTTAAAATATATCACTATAACAATTCAAGCTATTTTGTGATTTTCTTTTTCTTTCATGCTCTTTTGCATCTCATATTCTTCTTTTGTAACACTTTTTCTTCCATCATTCCTTCTCTTGCTTTTCACATTGTCTAACTACACTTTCTCTAGTCAATCTCCACACATAGGGTTCTTTCTTAGCTTCAAATGGTATTTGGCTAGATGATGTGCTTATCAAAGAATATAGGCTATAAAGGCTCAAGTTGGCTAGCAATGGATCATATGTAGAAAGATAGGAAAAACGTGTATTTGGCTTTAACTTCACATATAAAAGATAGCCTAAGATCATTTTCAAAAGTCTTCACACGAACGTAGCCTCAAGCAAGACGAATGGCAAATTCTAGAACACATACACATGAATGATGCACACATGAAAGAATGAATCGTATAACAAATACGAATTCAAGGCTCAAAATCTCACGGTTCGTCAATAGCGTAAACAAGCATCATGCAAGTAAATTCCCAACCACAATATGTTCACAAATTCACATCAATCCAAGTACATAATCCAACCTAATCTTATAGCTTCAAACAACCGTCAAATAAGCTCCACAAGAGAAGATTGAATGATAAGAAACACAAGGAAAAACAACTAACAACAAGAACAAGAGGAATAAAAGGTACTCCGGTGCAAAATGTGTAAACTAAGAACAAGATGAACAAGTAACAAAACGAGCAAGCTCCCCCAAACTTAAATTTAACTAAGAGTTCAATTTTAGTTTGGAAAGAATTTTGTTACCAAATTTGTTGCACTTTTCTTAACTTCAAGTTCATCACCGAAAAACTCCTGCATGTTCCTACAAAAGACAAAAAATAAAATAAAATGAAAACAAACTAAGAAAGCAATAAAGATAATGATGGGTTGCCTCCCATCTAGCGCTATGTTTAACGTCTTTAAGTTAGAAGGAAGTTTTTCAAGCTCATGGTGGTCTTGAATAATCTTTAGGCACTTTCATAGATTTTTTCTTAAAATAGTGCCTTGTTCTTTCTCGCTCAACCACTAGGACATCTCCCTTCTTATTAAATAGTTCAAGCAATTGTTCTTCTAAGACGTTCTTCACAAGGAATGACCCTTTCCACTTGTTCCACTTTTTCCATCGGACTCCATATGAGTTTTGAATTTCAACCACATCCCCCGGTAAGAATTCGGGCAATGATAAGTGTTGATGCCCTCTTGCAACCCTTGTCCTACAATTATCAACAAACAAATTTTTATCAACGAAATTATGAAGATTAATAAGAGAATTTGAAAGTTCAAGGGAATGAGAAAATTTTAGTTCATGTCGAGTAAATTCAATGGTCTTCATCTCCGGAGGATTTTTTTCTTCCATCTTAAGTGAATAAATCTCTTCTTGATTTCGAAACTTTTCTTTCTCAAGCATCATCTCAAGAGACTCAACAAATCTATCAAATTCCTCCTTTAACTCTTCTTTCATCTCTTTTGCTTTCACCCACTTAGGAACTCTTTCTCTTTTTTTTTTCATAGACTCATCAACTCCCAAACTATCCTCTTTTCTTACCTCTTCTTTATCAACCACCTTACAAGCCTCCAACCCTTCTTCAACCATTCTTTCCTAACCCTGAGAGTAGAGAAACATGCATTGGTCCTTAGCCTCTGATGTAGAAGATTTATTGATTGCTCTTTATATATTTTCCAAGGCGGTTGAGATTTGGTCTAAATGGTGCTCCATGGATTCCATTCTCACCACCATAGAACTCTTCACATCAAGAACTAACAACTCGATTTTTTCAACTCTCTCTTCAAATGCTTTCATCCTAGCTTCATTATCCTCAACACACTTATGCAACAAATCCTTTAAAGGTGATTTTCTCTCATCATTTAGTGCTTTTACCCCCGGATTGGACGTCGGTGGAAAAACTACGTCACACTTAGCTGAATTCTCCAAATCATACCTCCCTTCTTTGCTTTCCGTAGGCCATTGGTAGGTATTCATGGCAATTTCTTCAAACATTCTTATTGCTCTTTGAGCGGTGATGCCAAAAACGGACCCACCGGATGACGCATAACCGATCTC
The DNA here is from genome assembly GCA_023678885.1 of Pogostemon cablin. NCBI lineage: Eukaryota > Viridiplantae > Streptophyta > Magnoliopsida > Lamiales > Lamiaceae > Pogostemon > Pogostemon cablin. The sequence goes on along the minus strand of CM042992.1, from coordinate 9,404,212 downwards.
TTCTGTTCAAGCCTTGATAGAATAATCTCACTTGTTGCTCCTTTGGAAAACCATGATGAGGACACTTCCTCAACATCTCCTTAAACCTCTCCCACGAATCATGAAAGATCTCATGAGGCAATTACTTAAATTGAGCAATGAGACTTTGCAATTGTAGCATCTTTAAAGGTGGAAAGTATTTGTTGAGGAAGCGTTGAGCAAGATCCTTCTAAGTATTGCATGTCCCCTGAGTGATAGTTTCAAGCCAAGCACGTGCTCTATCCTTTAAAGAAAAAGGAAAGAGTCGTATATTAATGCAATCTTTACTCACCCCATTCATTTTAATAGTATTCGCTATCTCCATGAAGTGGACAAGGTGGTCATCTGGATCTTCTGTTGGATCTCCACCAAATTGGCTTGATTGAACCATTTGAATCAAACTCGTCTTCAACTCAAAATCGTTGGCATTGATCGGAGGAGCCATAATTTGTTGAACCACCCTCGGTTGGAGATGATCTCTAATAATCATATTCGTCATGCCTTGAAGAACTTGAGGGTATACATTATGAAGCACTTGAGGATAAACATGTTGAAGAAATTTTAAATTAGGAACTTGAACCCCTTGAGCCATTCTTATATCTCTTTGTTCCTCCCCATTAGGATGAGCATTTGCATTCACCATACTTTGAATAATTTCCATGTAGCTCATTTTTTGGCATGTGCACCTTATTCTTCATTCTCAAGGTGTGTACCTACAAGAGAAAGAATAATTAGAAACAAATTTTTAAAGAAAATATAAGATGCAAAAAATAAAAAAAAAATCCTTATTAAGACCACTCTAAACAATCCTTCGTCAAACTTCCAGCGACCGTTACCTCCCCTGCAACGACGCCAAGTTCTTGTTTGAATATTTTTTACTCACGAGTAAGAATACTCGGTCGTTGTAGAAGTATATCCCAAGAAATAAAATTATCGAATCCGAAGGAGTTTAAGTTTAGATTGAAAGAACACGTTAGCTCGTGTTTTTATCGTTTTTTGAGGACGAACGGGGAGGTTGATAATAATCAAGAACTCAAATCAAATAAAAGAAATCAAGATAAAATAGGAGAAAATAAAATGGAGAAATGGTGATGAAGGGCAAGTAGTAAGAAATGGGAATAGAAACAATCAAAGTGTCTTAGAATTCATTTTATCATGCAAAAGGAATAGACGAGATAGAAATTGGACTAGAGGTGATCACGAATGTATCCAAAGCTCTCTCTCGGGTTACTAGGTTGTAGATCTCCTAGAGACTCCTAAATGCACCTAGGATCGCTGCCCAACACTAACCCCTTCCATCTAGGTACTAATTAATTCACAATTCTCCCTTAGAAGGTACTAATTAGAATTAACTCTCCCTTTGTGCGTACTAAGGCCAACGAATGGATTGGTTCCTCTCATCGGGTTTAAATATCCTCTCGGTCAAACCTAAACCCGATGTCCTCTCATGCTATTTTTAATACTTTGGAGGGTCGTCTCCGTCTCACCCCAAGCAATATCCACATGAATTAATATAATGACACTTAATTAACATAAGCAACAAATTAACCAACAATCCATTAAATTAACATGCTACCCATAATTTACAAACCATGTCAACATATAATTCATGCATCACATGACCCATGATAAGAAATCAAATACCAATCATGTCTAAACCACATTTAATTTGCATAATAAAATAAACATTAAGCATTAATCATGTCTCTAACCCCACAAGAGGGATTAGTCTAACATAATTAAAGTAATAAAACAAATAAATGATTCATTACAATAATCCATTGAGTCTAAAATTCAAATGAAAATACAAAAATAATTAAAACTTCCCTTCAATTTCTTGTTGGAGATCTTCAATTCTTCTTGATTTTCACCTCTTGTCTTAGTTCCAAGTAATCTCCAAACACCAATTGATAGATGGGTGAAAGATTAGAAGATGGGTTTGTGGAGTGATGGAAAGAAAATAAAAATGGAGAAGAAAGAAAATAGAGAGAAAGTGTGTGTGGCCTCCAAAATGAATGAAATTCTTATTGATAATTGTTGCTCAAAATTTGGAAAATGAAGGTATTTATAGAGGTGGAGGATCAAAGGATTAGAGCAAAAATTGGATCATGGGCTTAAGGGTGGAAATGAGCTTTTTTGGCTTAATAATCGGTTCAGGAAAATCGATTTAATAACAAATCCGTACGATTTGATGAACAAAGACCGGCTAAGCCTAGTGGTTGGAGAGGTGCCCAACCATGCTCTCCTTCAACCCATAGGTTGTGGGTTCAAACTCTACCTCCAACATTATTTTCAAACAAGACTGTGAGAGCGAAGCATGGGATAAAAACCCTCTCAAAGTATGAAATTCGACTAGAATTTTAAAGATGGTGGTCGAATTTTTCAAACAATTCCACTTCTCTGACCTTTTTTTGCATTTTCTGATAGACAACACTTTTCTGAATAGTGTTGTCTTTTCCGTGTTGTCTTTCTGAAATGTTGCCAAAAGCTGACAAATGTTGTCTTTTGCTATTTTTTACCTTTTTTCGCCTTTTTCATCCCAATTTAATTCTCGTTTCCTCCTTTTCTGATTTTATATCAATAATACATCATTCCTACATGAAAAATAACACGATTCACACATTTTCCTCTAAGAAAAATACAAACACACAAAATACAAAATAAAATACTAAAAATAACATAAAAACAAATAAAAATTACACGAATTCGACTCTAAAATATAGCAAATTTGCACGCTAAACAGTATTATAAGAGCAAATTCTAGAATGACAAATCAAGTCTAATACATTCAAGCAAAGGATAATAGAGCTTATAGATGTAAATGCTCTTCAAGGCTCAAAAGCTTATGAAAGAGGTTTAATTTTGCCATAAAATTTGAACAATTTTCAGCCACTTATATCATAAAAATTTTGCAAAAGAAATCCACAAATCATCAGTTTTTATGCATCAATGTTATCCCCTTCGTCATGTTATCACTTCCACTACCCCAAGAATTAATTCTCTAATTTTTATCCTCCAACACCATCACTTCTATCACTAGATAACATCAACAAGCAAAGAAAATGGAAATTCCAGCATGAATTCCAACATGAAACCCCAATCATCCAATTTACTCCATAAACTTCAGCACTACTCATGCAAAAACAGCAACCAAATAGCAAATTGCAGCAACAGGACATCAGAAAATCAACTTCTATTTTTCAGCAAATAAAGAAAAATTTACAGCAAATAAGAAAAAAATCAACTAAGCACAAAAAATATTTACAAACTTCTCTAATCCACTTATCATTTAAAATCCCCCCCACACCTAAACTCTTGCTTGTCCCCAAGCAAAAAATATAAAGTATAGAAGAAATTAAAGTACATAAGTGGATAGAGTGCACCTGGTTAATTTCGTGGACTTTGTCAACGCTCTCCGATAGAGAAGGAAAGATTGGTTATTTTAGTATTTTGATTTGAAATTAATTATTCAATTATTTAGTTTCCTATTTTCTTTGTTACCTTAATTAGTACTTAGGTCTAGGGTTTTGTTTATGGGCCTTGAGCCTATTTAAACTACATATGTTGCTCTAGGGTTTCATGAAGAAGAAATATCTATTTTGCAACCTTATTGGTTTGTAGCAGAGTTAATCTCTGTGGCCTTCTTTGAAGGATTGCGGCCTTACGACTTATGGAGGAAAATTCTGTTCTCCGTGGCCCTCTTGAGGGATTATTTTGTTATTAGAATCACCTTAACTCTATCAATTGGTCTGACCTGCCCTTCTCTCGTCCTTAATGCCCCACACCCGCTCAATGACGGAAAAAGACAGATCTAAATTAGTGGCACTAGAAAGGTGCGCTACGATAGAGACGGTGATCGAAAACATGAAGCAGACCTTTGAGTCGTGTGTTTCCAGCATCGATGACACCTTTTCCTCTGAATTCGCGAACGTTCGCAAAACCTAGGAGCGTCATAATGCCATGTTTAATGCCATCATGGCTAAACTGGAGAACATGGCCCCTACGGATACCACAGGATCACCAAACCATGCCCTGGACACGGCTGCTGTGAACCAAACTATTCCTTTGGCACCTAACTTTGCTGCTAGTACTTTCCTTGGAACCAAATCACTTGATGGTTTCGGTTCCTATAGGGCGATTCCGCCTTCTGCCCCGACTGTTGATTACACAGCCCACAACCTGAAGATGGAACTGCCACCATTTGACGGATGCGGCGTGGCTTGCGCAGGCAGAGCAATATTTTCTGGTACATCACACGTAGATTGATGACCGAGTGCAATTATCATTGATCGTGATGACTAGAAAAGTAATGTTTTGGGCACAATAGGTACTACGACGATCAGCCGCCATTCCGTGTGTCCAATTCTCACGTGAACTAATTGATAGGTTTGGGGATAGCTCAGCAATTAATGCTTACGATGCAATGCATGTGACCAGGCAAATGGGACACATTGAGGATTATATCTCCTTGTTTGAGGAACGGGTAGCCAAACTACCATCACTAACTTCAAAGCAATATCTCGGGATGTTTTTGAGAGGGCTGCAAACATCGATTGGTGAATGAATATTAGATATGGAGATGTCAAACGTGTTTGTAGCTATTAGGGCTGCATGCCGAGTTGCAAGAGCCTTACAACCAAGTGAGATAATGCACAGATTCTTCCCGTCAGGGAGTTTTTTGGGGCCACCGATCACCTTCAAGGGAGACTCAACTTACCCTATAACCACCCATTAAGAATCGGATAACTTACAGCCGACACACTCGAAACCGACAGCCTCCAATATTGGATCGATTAACAGATTGAACCGGAACACAAAGCACTTGACAGAAGAAGAAGCTTGTGAATATCGTGAGAAAGGGAAGTGCTACCACTGTGGACAACAATATAGTCCCCTACATAAATGTATCGGAAAGTTCTATAGCATTTACATTGAGGCAAAGGGACATGGAGCGAAAGAGGATACTCTTGAGCCCTTCACGAAGGACACCATTGAACCAGAGGGTTATGGCCAATTGCAGCCTTGGGGTCAACGCTGTTCAGAGAAGGAGGCAATTGATAGAGAAGGAAAGATTGGTTATTTTAGTATTTTGATTTGAAGTTAATTATTCAATTATTTAGTTTCTTATTTTCTTTATTACCTTAATTAGTACTTGGGTCTAGGGTTTTGTTTATGGACCTTGAGCCTATTTAAACTACGTATGTTGCTCTAGGGTTTAAATATCTATTTTTCAACCTTATTGGTTTGTGGCAGAGTTAATCTCTGTGGCCTTCTTTGAAGGATTGCGGCCTTACGGCTTGTGGCGGAGAATTCCGTTCTCCGTGGCCCTTTTGAGGGATTATTTTGTTATTAGAATCACCTTAACTCTATCACTCTCTCAACTGTCTTTAAACCTTGTGCATCTGATTCATCATTGTGCGCTGATTTGCTTCGTACATCTCTATCCGTGCTACGAAAGCTCCTTCTAGATGTCCAAAACCTGTAGGTTCAGCTCTTGGCAGGGTGGTAACTGGATAATTTACCATTCATCAAGTTGCATCCTGATGTTTCTTGGAAACTTAATGGTGGTGAAGGTCGGGTATGGCAATGCTAACTCCTCATTTGCTGTGACCATCCATATATAAGTGTCATGATCCACTCTAAAAACGTCCTTTCGTGTTAAGAGCTTGGCATCTACATAGTGAGCTGGTCCCATAGGTACTCGACCCATCATATCCACCCCTGTAATACTTGTTATGGCCGTCACTAGCCCACCCACGGCTATGCTTCCCGTTTTCTCTTTGATGTATTTACTGTTTGCACAGTTTTTAATAAAAGTCTATTTTTTACTTATTTTTTGGGGTAATTTGGTATCTTTTGATAATAAAGTAAATGATAAAATATGTTATGTTTGTTAAAACGATGATGACAAGTTGAAATTAAAATGTATTAGAGGGTTATTAGTTAGTTGTTGTTTTTTTTTTTAATTTTTTTATGGAAGTGTGAAGTTGAAATTGGGATAGACCAAAATAAAAAATGTGAAGTTGAATTTGGGACGGAGAGAGTATAAAAAAAGGGTTAAATTTTTATTTACCCTATAGGAATTAGCAATTTTTTTAATGCCCCATATTTAGTGATAAATCTTTAAATGCTTAAAATAATAAAAATATCCTTAACTCAATTTAAAAGCTTTAACATAGTTATAAATATGTACAACTTAGGCATTTAAACAAGGCAAAATTTTGGGTTCACCTAGGTACACGGAGCTAATCATGTGTGCTTAAATGAAATTTTATACCCTTTCGTATTGAATATTATAATTTTGAATACAAAAATTTATATCTTTGGTATTCCAAAAAAAAAAATTATTTATTTTAGTCGAATTTTAATTATTTTCATATTCCATCAACATTTTCATTAAAGAAATAATACTCTTATTAAGTAAAACGAATACCATTTAAAACAAAATATTACACCTTTAAACACATAGTACACAAAGAAAACAATTCTTTAAATAAATACATTTAAAAGTAAGATTATAAAAAAAAATCTTAAAACACTATTGTGCTCTCTTACCCATTAGTACTTCTATAAAAAATAAATAAAACCACAACTACTTTAAGAACACTTTCTTAATACACTTGTACAGGAAAAGGCGAATTTGAATTACATTTGTTGAGGAATTATAGGTTCCACCAAACTAGGACGCATACAACAGCTAGCTATTGTTTATGTACTACTACAAGATTCAAATTAGGCTATATATGATTATGAACTATTAAATGTAGACTTTCGCATATGGATGGGATTTCATTATAATAAATCTAACAACCAATTTGTCGTGCGTATAGAGCATTATAAATTAACAGCTAGATTTTGAATAAATAAATGACACCCTGCACGGTTGTTAGTTTGGTTCATGAATATATAATAACAATTTAGTTTTCTCTATCTAAATATATATATATTCCTAAAATTATGTGTTTATGGATATAATTATAGGCAAAAACTTGTGTGTTGTGCCGCCCAGATACCCTTTAATATTAAATAATGTACTCTTTAGTATAAAGATGTTTACCTTTTATTTCCTGAAAAAAATAAATAAAAGTGTATATCTTTTAGAACAAAACTGTGTAGCCTTAGTAATTAAAGTGTATACAATTTAGAATAAAATATTGTATCCTTACACACTTTGTACATTTAAAGACACAAGAGACCAACTCATAATCATATATATACATACAACAGATAAGAGGATTTTTCACACAAAAATCCATAACTATCACCATACACAACCTCTCTCGTTTTTACGAAATTATCGTATTAGATCTTACAAAGTGAATAAATTTTATGAGTCAGAATATAAAATTATTTATTATTTATATAGTATAGAGAAAGTGATATTCATTAATCGAGAAAAAAAGAATACTTAATTAATGTTATAGGTATTTCTACACTTATATACACATTAGAAGAGACAGTCCTACCTTGAGGTGAGAAGGCGAAGTCCACTACTTTAAAGACCAAGGTTAGATCAGCCTCTCACTACCGAGGCTGAACCTTCATCCCGAGGTCTGAGCCCATAAGAAGAGATGATAAAACAAGTTGAAATCCAAGTGAATGAAGACACCTCAGCCGATCATACTGGATGGGCTCTGTCCTTCATCCTCAGCCCAATGAAAAAACCTAATGTTCTCTCAACCAATAACAGAATTATTTCTTCCCCTAAGTTCCTAACACGTGGCAGCTGCCACTAACGGAGGCACACTAGTGTAGGGGGCACCGACCCCCTTGAGATTTTAAAATTATCACTATATATATTCCTTTTATTAAAATTGGAGGAATATAGTTTATTGGTCAATACATTTGATAATGATGTTAAGGTTTTGAGGTTCAATTCCCTCAGTAAGCAGTACGTATATTTGTATTCTTTTTAAAGATGTGTAAAGTTGGTTATATGTGTGTATAAAATGAGTATTTTAGATAATGTAATAAAAATATATATATGAAGTTGTTGAGATGTATGTAAAATGTGAGTATTAATGAGATGCATTTTTACCATTTTTAAAAATATACATAAGTGTTGAGACGGATCAAAAGAAAAATGTGAAATAATTAGAGAGACGGAGGGAGTATTTGATATTCAAAATCGTACAATAAATAAATTAACACACTAAAATTATAATTACTATTAAGACCATCAAATTTTCATTTATAAAAAGTAATGTAAGATATTATTATCATGAATTTATAATGTAAATTTATAAAAAATAGTAATGAATTGAGTGTAAATTTGTATTAACTTAATAATTTGGGGTACAAATTAATTAATATATAAATATTTATACATATAAATAAAATTAAAAAATAGGGGTGGGGGTGGGGGTGGGGGTGGGGGTAGGGGTAGGGGTTTTGGGGGTACAGTTGTACCCCTTGTACCCCCTGCCTCCGCCACTAGTATAGTATATTTTTACAATTAATGGAATGCGCATAAATAACTAGAACACCTCGAAATCAAAAAAATATATTTAAATATGTGGGACAGAAGGTGTATTATTATTATTATTAGGATTATTATTTTTATTGTTTGATGCTTCATAATTTTTTTTTTATTTTTTAGGGTTATACTCCCTCCATCTCTTAAAAGATTGCACCCCTCCACTGGCATGAACATTAAGAAAAATAATAACTCTTAGAGCTATTATGAAATTTTTTTTAATAAATAAATGATAAAACATATTTGGTGTGTTAGATAATGATTTTTTTTTTAAGATAAAGTGTATGGAGAAAAGGGTGATTATTTTAACTTTTTTGTCTCTTTTAGGTAGGTGCAAACTTTTATGAGATGACTGAAAATGGGAAGTGAGCAATCTGAAAATGGACGGAGGAAGTATTTATTTTTCTTGAATATATACTTCCTTCTTCCCAAACATATCTTTACATTTTTTGTTTTCGTCCGTCCCGCACATAATATATTTTATAATTTATTTATTACCTAAAAATATCATAATACATCTAAAAAATCAACAAAGTTAGTTAAAAAATAAATTTTCTCAAACTACGTATCTACAATAACGGTAAGTTAAGTTTATGACGGAGTATAATTGTTTTCCTATTCTGTATATATATTTTTTGTCTAATTTATTTGTAGTCTTAATTTTAAAATTTCAATCTTTTCAATACATATAATATACTTTATATTTTACTTATTAAAAAAACATCAAATTAGTTTAGAATGTCTATAAAATATTTTTAAAAAGAGTAACTTCTTTTAAACAACAAAAACAATTTACAGTATTGAAGGAACACTTTATTTTACAATGCTATTGCGCGTTGAGCTCGATTCCTGCCTCCATTACTGGCATCTGCTCATCGGAGTAAGAGGAGGGACCATCAAAATATCCTCCCCTTAAAAAGAGGAAGGCAACACATACAAATCGGAGGGCTTCACCCTTATCTTCTTCATAAAGTATTCACGTACACCAAAAATATGTTGATTTATATGTACACCAATCAATCATTTTATAAAAAATTGGACAGAAATGTAGAAGGGAGAATTACAAAATAAATTACAATAATTAAAAAGTAAAAGCAAAGGATTTTCTAACCCTTCTTATAGATCTTGAATGTCTTGAGAAAGCAGGTGAAGTTGAGTTGAGTATAACTCTTCCCGCAAGAAGAAACATGCCCCGGTAGTGCTTTAGTCTTGGCGGATTTTTTCAAAGATGAAACAACTTCTTATTTCCGGCAAAAGAAGAGAATGGAGGACTTGATCTTACTAGGATGCAAGTGCTTGTGTTATGGAGATGCTTTGGATGTGGTGTATGAAATGAGTACAGGATGACCCTATTTATAGACCTCATAGACCACTCTCATGTGGCAAGGTTGCAATAATCGCCGGATGTGCCCGTCATGATTTCACACGTTGGATCCACTGCAGTGTCCAAATTCATCATAAGCTCGGGGCTCAACGAAAGATAAAGTATTATCATTATGAAACTTCTTGGGGTTAGCATTCCCCATATGTTGTTTGACCTCCAAGTACAATGCACCCCATGCTATTACTTAAGAGAGGTTATGGGCTTCATGGGCTACCCAAGTGTGGCTCGAATTTTTCCCAAAAAGTTATATAGACTGTTGGGCCTAAGCCTAAAGTCCAAGTCCAAGTCCAAGGCCACGGGTACGACAAGACCAGTTGGCGCTTGCACACGTGTATGGTGTTTTGAGCAATCACCATTATTGCCTTAATTTGACTTACCATAATACAATTGTATTAATTAACATTAAGGGTAAATACATTTTTTTTATCCATTGAATTTTTTAGTTTTGAAATTGGTCTATCAGTTTCAGACTTTTTGAAATTGATCTATTAAGTTAAAATTCAATAAATTCGTATTATGATCGGCTGTAGTGGGTCTCTCACCCGGTAATACTGACGTGGAATTTTTTTAAAAAAATTTTACCTACATGGTTGGGAAGGGTCTAGAAACAGGTGGATTTTTTTAAAAGCATCCTACGTGGCTAGGAAGGGTTTAGAAATAGGTTTTGTCCTAAAATCAACTAACCTCCATCGAAATTACACCCAATCGCGAATCTTCTGCCTTGCCCAAATCACGATTCTGCTGCTATGCCCAAATCGCGAATCTGGCGAAATCAAAGAGGGTGAAAAGTTAAACTTCCCAAATCGCGATTCCCACTCATTTTGTTTGAAGATTACAACATCGAACTTCCCGGACTGAAGCATGAAGTATCGTAATCCTTAAAAAATAGCGACCTTGTGCTATATTACGGTAATTTAATTTGTGTGCTTTAAAATCTTCATTTTGTCGTTTGTAGATAAGGTATTTGTTTTATTTTGGTTGCACCCCTACAACCCGACAATAATGTAATAAATATGTATGTATTGTGTGTGGTCCACTGTTGGCGTTCGATCGTTTAGTTAATGTGAACCATTAGGGTACCATGCGATTCTATATCAGCGGAAATAAATATAATAAATTACCTTTCACCGTGGTATGTTGGTGAAGAGATTGATCAGCAGCAATTAACGACCTTCCGATCTTCTGTTGTATTCCCAAACCTAGTCTTGACGTCGGTGGGTGACGATCTTCAAAACACTCTCAATCTACTTCCTCCCTCTCTAACTCGCGTGTTTAGGTGCTGAATTAGGGTTACTGAATAGCTGAGATGACTTATTTATGGGCTACAACAGGGACCAGGAAGAGAAATTAGAGTTGGGCCTCCATTGGGCTTAAGTATCCAAGTTTAGTCCAAAGCTTATACTTAAGACCTATAATAATAATATAGTCCACTAAAATAATATTACTGCAATGCCACTCTAATCCCATATTACGTTATGGGCTCCTTCTTATTATGAGCTTGTTAATCTCCCCGTGTTTAAGATATACAATGCCTATTAATTAATTAAGTTACTGACAACTCCATTAATTAATATCTCATCCGAGAGTAGTACCACTCAACCTTGTTATCATGCTGGAATAAATCCACCTGCAGGGTTTACATGATAATCCTTATGAGCTCCTCAAGGGGACATCATCAGCCTATTTAATAGGACACGGATTCCTTCTACAGTCAACAGCATACCATAGAGGCAGCAATATTTTTCAACTCACCGAGACTATTGATTCATTGAATAAATCTCACCCATTGATTAATCAAAGAAACAAGTGCTGACTTACGTGTCGAATTTATTGTATAGAGATTAAGAGCGCGAACATCCATAATAACTGAGATCAATTTCTCATATATAGTTAGTATAAGTCGAACGATCTCATGCGGTCCTACTCAATACACACAAAATGCACTAATGTAATTTTATAGTCAAGACAAACTAATACCAAATCACACTACAACCATCACGATAGATTGTCCCCATCTATTTCAGTTGTGAGCATCTGTTTATTCTTTATAAGGAGCCGATAATATGATCTTCCGTGCGACGCCGCACACCATATTATCTACAGTATAAAGTACGTGGACTTTTGCAATAACATATAAGTAAATTATAATATGCAAAACATTTGATCATATGATTCTCATTTCAAATATTATTATAACATTGTTCATACAAAAAGCTAGACCTTTAATATACAATCTAACAGTCCACATGCCCTACAATGGTGGACATTTTAAAGTGACGAGGTAAAAATAATTTGTAAAACATACTACAAGTACGCACACATGCATTAATATTAACTGCATCCTAACACCCATCAAAAATTAAATATTATTTAAACATTTTAATATGGTGGACCATCTTTGTTGGGTGAAAGAGAAATAGAAAAAGAAAGTTTCATTAAATATTCCTGGAGTAGAAGCAAACTACGAATTCAACAATGCAAATTTGGCTGGATTGGATTTAAATATTCTCAATAATTTGGACCACAAAACTATGTTATTGCTTAGGTTATCCGGATTAGCTTTCTTTTCAGTGCATATTGATGGGGTGTTAGATATAAGGTTAAACACCTATGATGGAGGTATAGTGCATAAGTTTGATTATGTTAGTAAGAAGAATTTCACAATAGAATCTTTAAGGAAATTCGTAGATCATGTTGGCAAAAACAAAAAAGAAGTATTTTTTTATGCTTTGTACAAGGATAAGTTTTTCTAACTGAAAGATGAGGCAGGTTTCAGGATTATATTTGATGATACATTGAAATGGTATAAGGAGGCTTGTGTATATGCTCCACCTCCTACTGCTGGGATTGGTTTGATAAAAACAAGTGGTAGAGATGCGGATACAGTTGAGAATCTGATAGATGACTTCAGTGCTAGTATGGAAAGCATAGTGTTGGAATCTGAAAAAAGATGGAAAAAGAAAACTGAAAAAAAAGGAATAAGAAAGTCAGGGTTGATAACAATGGTAAAAAGAAGACACTCAGTCTGTAAGGCCATTAGAGAGAGCAAACTAGTAAAAAGGAAAATTATAGACTTATTGATGAAGATAGTGAAAAGGATAGTGGTTTGGGTAGGGATTTAGAGGCACGGAAGAATGACAATAGAGGGAAATCATTTATTGAATATGAATCCAGTCGGGAGGAGGAAGGTCTTGGCAGCAATTCAGTGATGGAAGACAATGACAATGTGGAAGATAGTGAGCATTCTGGTGATGAATATGAACTTGATGACTTGACACATGCTGATCATATTGATCAAGACAGTGATGTAGAAGATCAACCTATTGATGATGGTCTCGGGGAAGAGAATGTCATGGAGAGTGGGGATGACTTTAATAGTGATAATGATGCTGAGGGTGAGAGAAATCCTATATTTAACCCCAAGTACATGTACTCCCCAGATCAATTGAAGTTAAACATGGTGTTTAGCAATAAGTGGGAATTCATTGAAGCTGTCCTTTCTGATGCAGTTCTTAGAAAAAGAAGCATTAGTATAGCAAAAAATAATAATCAAAGGGTGTATGCGAAATGTAACGGACAGGCTGTGAGTGGAGGATTCATGCAACAAATGTCTATAATGAGATTACCTTTCAAATCAACACTTTTTACAATACGCACACATGTGTTGAGGAGTATCACATCAAGAGCTTGAAAACAAAATGGTTGAATGCACCAATTCCAGAATGATCCAAAGCGAAAGGTGACGGATTTCATGGAATACTTAAAGGTTGAGTTAGAAGTGAACATTACACATCATTAGGCATACAAATGCAAGAAATTGGCTCTAACAGATCTATATAGGGATGTGGATTATCAGTTTAGTCTACTTTGGGATTATGCTGAGGAAATTATGAGAACTGATGTTGGATCTACTGTGTTGGTTGGGTAAGATTAGTCCGCTGAAGTCCGGATATTTGATAGGTTGTACATTTGCTTGAATGCTTTGAAAGAGGTATTTTTAATGGGGTGTAGGCCAATATAGGGGTTCATGGTTGTCATCTTAAGAAGCCTCATGGTGGTGTTATATTATCTGCAGTTGGTATTGATCGTAATAACAACATATTCCCTATAGCCTATGAAGTTGTTGGAAAGGAGAACGGGGACAATTGGTATTGGTTCTTAATTGTTCTAAAGAATGATTTGAGTATTGTTGATGATTTTATTTGGATATTTATTTTTGACAAGAAGAATGTGTTTATCCAAGCATTTGAAAAAGTTTACCCCAATGCTTCATATAGATATTGTGTTAAACTCTTGTGGGGAAACATGAGGAATGCTGGATTTAGAGGGCAAGCATTTAAAACAGCATTGTATAAGGCATCTAAGGCCTCCACAAGTAATGAGTTCATCAAGAAGATGCCAGACATTAAGGAATTGAGTAAAAAACTTTCAGATTGGTTTGAAGATAAACTTGCAGAACAGTGGAGTAGGTCACTTTTTAATACCTATCCTATGTGTGACATGGTGATGAACAATATCTTTGAGTTCTTTTAATTTTTGCATCATGCTAGCAAGAGAAATGCTAATAGGAGTATGTTGGAGTGGATTATGGACTGCTTAATGCAAAGGCTTCAAAAAATCGAGAAATGTGCCTAAAAAGCAAAAAGTGGGAAGGTTTAATATGCTCAAGAATCCAGGAAGTGATTAATGAGAGGAAGAAAAAATTAGGTACATGTATTTCAATAAAATCGAATGATAAACATTACCTGATTAAATTCTCAGATGGGAATAAGTACAATGTTTATTTGGAAAAGTCTACTTGTGGATGTAGAAGGTGGGATTTGACGGGCATTCCTTGCACACATGTCGTTAGGGTCATCTTCTGCTAAGGTTTGAATCCGAAAGATTTCACAGATGCATGTTATAGAATATTAGCATATAAGATGGTTAATGATAATTTTATCATGCCTATAAACGGTAGAGATGAGTGGACACCTACTGGTATCACACCTCCCATTCCTCTAAAGATTGGTACAAAAGTTGGTAAGCCAAAAAAGGCAAGAAGAAGATAGCCAGATGAGCCTATCTAAAAGACAAGGAAGCGGAAAAATGGAAGACCCAGTAACAGTGATCAAGGAAAATTTAGGAGGTAAATCACAGTGAAATGCAGCTGTTGTCACTTGCCTAGACACAGAGGTTGCAAGAACACTCCTATTGTCAATGAGGTAATTAAATTGTGTTGAATTTAATGTGCTTCGAATTATTCATAAGTTGATATGTCTGTCTTTTCAATGTTGTTGCAGGTACCTCCTTCGATTGACAATCAAGCACGTATAGATCAAGATATAAATTAGGATGAACGATTGAAGCAAGTTTAACAATCTAAATATAAGACAAAATCAAATCAAATTTCATCATTACTTCTCTTTTTACTGATCTTTTTAAGCAAATCAAAATGGTTGTTATTAATAAAGTGGTAGGAGAAGATATCATGGTTGATAACATAGTTGGACTAGGAAGTCAAGTGACTCAAGATGATATTGTTGGCATTAGTAGTGAAGTGACTCGAGATAATAATCTACCATCAAGGAAGAACTTGCAGGTTCTTCTTTTCCCTAATTGTGGCAGTTTATTTTTTTTCATCTTTATTACTATTTTAGTTTTTATAATACATTGTACAATTTAGCAGGGCAAAAATGTTGGTAGACGCGCAGGATTTTCATCTAAACAACCACCCACTATGTATGAACAACTCAATTATTTGAATAGAGATTGAAGGATCAAGACGCGTTTTCAGTAAGAGAGAGAAGAATTTTGTCACTTTATCCATTTTATCTTTAATTTCTTCGAAAAGAAATAATGACAAGAAAGAAAAGGAAAACAAGAAGAAGTAATGCCATGGTTCAAGGCTAGAATTATTAGAACTTTTTGTGGATATTGGGATGGTTGTTTGCCAATATTGCTTTTTGTTGATAATATATACGTTAAATTACATTTTTTTGTCATTGTGTAGAATGAAACTACACTTTTTGATGGGGTTATATTTAGAAATAGATGACGTGGATGCATGTATTTTGAGTCATAACACACCTTGCTAATTGTACTTGAAATTTTATGATGGAAATGAATGTTGTTAGCTTATCAATTTATGATGGGACTTGATCAAGTATGTTTGTTTATGAATATATTGAGTTGTGTTGTGTTGAATAATAGGTGGTCATAAACTGCTGCTGTTATGGGTATTGATATTATGAGTATTACAGGTCTTCATCTTGTGAGGCTTGATCTTATGAGTATTAAGTTTTTCTTAAAGTTTAGATCATTGAAAATTGAATATAATTACCGATAAAATGACAGGTCTAAAAAAATTACACCATTACACAATTGAATTTTGAACATAAATGTCATATTACAGCATTACACTTTTGCAATATTACACTAATTAATGTGCTACAAATATTACATCAGTTTAACCACACCTCCACTAAAAAAACAGAGCCCCTAAACCCCAACATCATACATCAAAACAACTTCTATTTAAGAACTCCATTACCCCCACTCCATTACTCTTACAAGTCCTCAAGGCTAAAGCTTTGTAGAACACAAGATAGCCACAAATAAAGTCCAATATCCAATAAGTGCAATTAACATCCACTTTTCACATCTCTCGATGTTTATACGTTCTTTAGTCATTTCACGTTTCTCCTTCAATATAAGAAGAATTATAGACTTTACTCCTGGAGAGATTGGAGGATCAACCCATTCAAAATAATTACATCCACCACCATTTCGCTGCACAAGATTGATTAATATTAACACATCCACAATTGTTCATGACTTGATTTTTTTTCCTATATAAGAAAGCTATCAAATGGGAAGCAGACAAACCTAGTAACACAATGGAACATGTTCTTATAAGAATTAGATTTGTTACCTGTCATGCTCGACACTCGTAGAATCGTCGGCCCAGATTTGATTCAGTCCAAGAAGTTCACAATTTAGCATTTGTACCACAATAGCAGGCTATAAACCTTAACCCTCCTGATGTAAATGATGAATTTTTGGATGACATGCCCTCACAGGTAAATGACCAATTGACAAATTGAGTGAGGGATATTGAATAAGAGTTAGGGTTCGTATGTGTTTCTATTTTGGATTTGGGAGTCTGAGAATTTGGGGGCAAAACCTATTTCTAAACCCTCTAATACACGTTCAATCCACGTAGGTAAATTTTTAAAAAAATTCCACGTCAGCATTTCCTGGGTGAGAGACCCGCTACAGCCGGTTAGAGGACGAATTTGTCGAATTTTATAAACTTAATGGACCAATTTCAAAAAGTGTAAAACTGATGGACCAATTTCAAAATCAGCGAAAGTTAATGGATAAAAAAAATATATTTACCCTAACATTAACGTGATCAATTCCACTATCTATGTGGGACAGTTAAATCACATTCAATGCTCTCTATATGATAAACCATCTATTGAAATTATGAAAATATTAACTAATTATCGGAAGAAAATAATATTTGATAAATAAAGATAATTAAATCATTAAAAATAAAATATGAATAAAATTAAAAAGTTTAAAATATAATATAAAATAACATATATTAAATTAAATTAATTGTAAATGTGGTATCTTAAAAAAATAAAAAATTTAACAGATGAATCATTTACTTACTCGGGCCAAAGATGTTAATTCAAAGAATTTGAATAAAAATGGATATGTTAATCACCTTGTTTTGGCCAAATAAAGTACAATAAAAGGAGTTGATATTAGGTGCACCCGATGGGAGGGTGCACTCATATGTATATAATTTTTTATTTTATTTTGTATATGTTTTTATTTTATTTTGTATATATTTTTTTAATAATTGTATATTTTTCACACTAAGTTTTTCATTAAAAAATTTAGCATCCATATGTGTATAACTTTTTTATTCAATAGTCTATAGGAGTCATATTTTTTAATAATTATATATTTTTTTACACTCAATTTTTTATTAAAAAAACTATCAATTAAATTGTATACATTTTTGTTTATAATTGTATATGTTTTTGTTCATATTTATATGCGCTTTTTTAAAATGGGTGCACCATATCTTAGGGTAATAATTCCATGTATTTTCTGTGTGTTTCACTATATTTTTTCTATTCAATTCACTTCATTTATTTTGGGTTGTCTGCGCTCCAAGTTTTTTCTATTTGTCCCATTTTTTATTTTGTCAATTCATCAAAATTTTATCTTGTTATACACAATCTATTTTCGTTTTACTTATTTTGTTCTATTTAGTCAATTTTCATTTTGTTTAATTCGCTCATTTTCATTTTGTATTATTCAAAATGCACTTTCACTTTGTATATTCGTCCTATTTTAATTTTATTATTATATTTGATCATTTGTTCTATTCTTCCCATTTTTATTATGTTATTTGTTTCATTTTCATTTTATTTTTTTTATCTATTTTATTTTATTTTATTTTATCCGTCCTATTTTCTATTATACTTTATTCTATAAAATTAATTAATTTAAATAAATAAAAAATCTATCCAATTTAGTTGAATTAACCATAAAAATTGTTATGAATTAAGTTGTAAAAAATTAAACAAATGTATCTGTTTACTTTTTACGCGTGCATTAAAAAGTATTATTATCAAATATGTAGTGTGTAGTTGGAGTGAGTATTTTACATATTTACCCTCCCTATTAAATTTGCTAATACACAAACTGTATAGATCTGAACGAAATCACACATCCTCCCTTTAAAATTTGCTAATCACACAAACTGCATTGATCAGAACGAAATCAAACATGTTTACATCCAAATCAATACCTTCGCTAACAAATTAATCTAGACAAACTTATCCTTCATATTTTACTACTCGTAATGAGAGAATGGTCTATTGACATTTCAAAAGAAACCCAATTACGGAGCTAGAAGGGGGTGAAACGAGCTACATAAACAATGGATATGGAGTAAAAACAATGGACAACAAAGACAACAGGAATCGAGAAAATGCCCCCATGGTTTATTCGAAACAGAAATCATGCATGAATACATGTATGAAATTATCAGCACAACATATTTCTTCTTACTCTACACTTCACATCTTTCAATAGATCTGCAGAAAATTAAGAACACCATCAATTCAACCTTGAAGAACGCAAAGCTGATCCATACGAACTCCGTTCTTCTCCAATCAAACAACATCATTTTCAGTGGAAGAAGCTCCAATGTGATCTCGATTGTTCCGCCATAAATCTCCAGCACGCTCGATTCGGATCTGAACTTCACTTGCTATTGCAAAACTACCTTAAACAGAGTCGGAGAAGTTCGAGAACAAGGGGAGACCAATATATATAAATACCTCCGAGTCAGTGTGCGAACAAATCACCACAATATCGGTGGAAATCGCTACCGATGGTGATTTGTCCGCTGACAACACCATAGAAATAGAATCCGCCTCGAGGTTCATATCTTTTTCAAGATAAGGAAAGTGGAAGAGGCAGAATATGGAAGATGAGAAGAGTTGGATGGTTTGAATATGGGCGATGGAAGATTACATAAAGAGAAGAAGAGTGAGAGAGAGAAAATTACAAAGAAGAAAAAAGAAGAGAGAGAGTTTCATTAGAAGAGAAAAGCCAAATTAGAATTAAGGTTTCCATTTTGATTATTTTATTTTTGTAATTATTACGGGGCGGCTATTTGTTCCCCTAAATCTACTAAATGAACCCTGAGTTCTAGATATATCTTATTAAAATTACAACATTACCCTTTTAACCTAAAAACTAATTAATGAAGAAATCCCCTCCAAAATCTTGAAATCCTTTCAAAATCCCTTCTGATTCCGGTAATGTGCCACCGCGCCGCCCCAAAGCTCATCAAGTTACCTCCCTATTTGTCTCCCTCAACTACGTCCTCCTCCTCTTCCAATTCTATCTCATCCACCAACACAAATTATATATGTTTGGTGCTCATATTGAAATATGTAGTCACGTTCCTTCAAATCATCTTCCAAATTCACAATGATTTCATTAACAAGGACACGAGTTTTTTTTCCAACCACACCCGGAAGAGAGGGAGGGGGAAACATAAAGAGAAGACATGATGCTGCTACATATATAGAAACAAAGAGAAATATAATGTAGCCATGCACTGGCCAACGAACGAAGTTATTTTATAACTCAAAAGACCCTAGAAAGAAGATTGCTGGATAATATCTTATTCACAACTGCATATATGATGTCCAAACTATAGTAGAATATGTGCAAGATTTCAGGATTAGCCCAAATAACACATTCTGGAATTAGGATTTTGCTATGACCGGGGAGATTCGAGATAAGTGCACTGGCCAGCAAATCAAAAGTTATTTTCAGATCGGCATGTCCGGAAAACTTTACCCCGCATAACATCTATAGGCATTTGCTCATGAGTATACTTCACAGGACCTACATACATGCCTGTCTTTTTCAGAAGGTGAAGCCATTCTTCTCTACCATATCTTGAGGGTTATAGATTGAGGTATTCAATGTCCTGGTTGAACACCAAGAAATTAAGTACCAAGTGAAAATAGATAGAATTACAAAATACAATGAATAAATCTTTTGTTGCTCTCAATTGACACAAACTATTGCATGTAGGGAATCGGAAGGGGATTTCAAGTGTGGAGAGCGCAGTACAACGGAGAGTTGTACGCTGCGTTCAGGAAGGATGAATCGCTACCGAAAAGGAATCTATTGATTCTCTCCCAATTAGTTGGGCCGTAGGTGCGATGATTTACTTCACGGGCGAGGTCTCTGGTTCAAGTCCAGGATGGCCCAACTGCGCTAGGGAAAAGAATAGAAGAAGCATCTGACTACTTCATGCATGCTCCACTCACTTGGCTCGGGGGGATATAGCTCAGTTGGTAGAGCTCCGCTCTTGCAATTGGGTCGTTGCGATTACGGATTGGATGTCTAATTGGCCAGGCAGTAATGATAGTATATTATACCTGAACCGGTGGCTCACTTTATCTAAGTAATGGGGAAGAGGACCGAAACATGCCACTGAAAGACTCTACTAAGACAAAGATGTGATGTCAAGAACGTAGAGGAGGTAGGATGGGCAGTTGGTCAGATCTAGTATGGATCATACATGGACGGTCGTTGGAGTCGACGCTCCCCCAGGGTCCCTCATTTGAGATCCCTGGGGAAGAGGATCAAGTTGGCCCTTGCGAACAGCTTGATGCACTATCTCCCTTCAACCCTTTGAGCGAAAAGCAGCAAAAGAAAAGGAAGGAAAATCCATGGACCGACCCCATCATCTCCACCCCGTAGGAACTACGAGATCACCCCAAGGGCGCCTTCGGCAATTTTGAAGACAAGTACTGCGTATGTAGGGGGATTTAATGGGGTATATCTAGAACTTGGGGTTCATTTAGTAAATTCGATCGGGATGTCAACGGGCCGGGTAGTTAACTATCAAGACCTGGCCCATAGCCCATTTAGAAATATATCAAGCATCCACCATTTTTCACAGTAGTTTCACTCACACATTTTATCACACACTTTCCAAGCACAACTCATGTATCTATACCCTTATATCAATTTGAATAGGGATACAATAATCGAATACTTGAAGAATGGCTTTTATGAATGTAATTGAATGGTAATAATATTTGATCATGGGATCAATGTGCTCAACAGTCAACACTTGAATGAATGGCTTAAACTTAAACAAAAAAGCAGCCTTATTGCTACACTTCCAGTGCGGCAGTGCCCACCATATCCGTTGCCAAAACAACATCCTTCAAGCTCAACAATGGACATCCTTAAAAAGGGGAGGCTAGGGATTAAAATTAATGAAAATTTAAGATTAATTTAAAAAAAAATTAGAAGGGGTAGGAAATATCTAAATCAACTGCTCAGTGCTCAGAAGGAAATTAACAAACAAAAAATTTTCATATTGTTGTGAAATTTCAAAATACAACAAGGAGTTTCAAAAGGAAATTAACAAACCAAAAGATTTCATATCAGTTGTGAAATTGCAAGATATAGCAAAATTACCTGGACCATATGAGATTCCGGCGAGTAAACGCAGACAGGCGTCGGCTAGTCCTTTGGAGATGAGAAAGTGTGCTGGTAAAAATGAATATGGTAATGGAATAAGGTGAAACGCGGCGTGTCGGTGTAATGAGAGCGAGGTAGAACTAGGGTTCACTCCTAAATAATACATCTAAATAAATAATTAATATAAATATCTAATAAAAATATAAGATATAATATATATATATATATATAATTATTTATATAGCCTGCGGAGCGGGACTAAACCAAGACCTGGACCCGCCCAGAATGTGTACGGGTCTGGGCCGGCCCGTCCCATTTCTGCTACTGGCTGGGTCTGGGCCGCCCCAAAACGTACAGGGCGAGGCAAGATTGACATCCCTAAAATTTGAGGGTGCAAATAGTCGCCCCTAATTATTATTGTGTTAAGATTAGATTATTAGCAATAAATTTAGTTAGTTAAGTTACTTTTTATTAGTATAAAACTAATGGTATTGATGTAAATATCTTAATTTAAAGGGGTATTATTTTATATTGTTGGGACCCATGCTTTCTTTGAATCGGGCGTCCAATATAGTAAAACGGATACCTTTCAAGTGGTCGGATGAAGTAATTAAAAAGTTAAACTAATCGAATATGTTGATATGAGTGGTGAGAACAGCGCCGTAACTGTTTACTCATACAAATGGCTATGAGCAATTTCTAGGAAGCAATTTGACAAAAACAAATTTTCGTAACTTGCACTCGTATGCTTGTAAAAGTTGTCGATGCGGAGGAATTATATAGTTAAAAAAACTACACATAAGGTTACATTAAAAAAAAAAAAAAAACTCCATCCTTTTAGCCACAAGAGTTACATTTTATTAAATAAGATGTCCCGCCACTAGAGTTACATTTTCTTTTTTGGTAGATGAGACTCACACAAAACAATCAATTTATCTTCATGAGATCCACACACAACACTAATACAACTACCCATTATACTTTAAATTATTATATATCTCAACTTACTATACAATAAAATACTTTATTAATTTCCGAGCAAACATTAAATGTAACTCTTATAATGAGACGGATGTATGATTTATAAAGTGAGCGACAGGTAAGAGAATTAATTGTAAAAACATGCATGAAAATGAAAGAATAATCACGATGGTTGTAACTATTTTGATAGGTTGACGGATGAGCGTGTAATGGAACATGCATGGTTGGGTGAAGGAAGACAAGAAAGGGATCCTGCCCATCACCCTACCCCACCATGTCCTGCTTCTATGGCCATGAAAACGCCCCGTCCCGGCGGTTGCCGCCTCCGGTGCGACGGCGTTCAGCTCCTTCAGCCACTACTTGGGTCACCCCTAATATACAATAGACCAAGCATTGTGTGGCTTGCTAGCCATGCTACTAGGTCCCTTCATCTCCCCCACACCCCAACAAAAATCTCATCCCTTGTCCTACCTTCTTTTGTTTCTTTCCATGTAATGCCTCTATCACATTTATTCTAAATTAATGTCATCTATCATTTCGTCTTACGCTTTGTTTTCTTACACATTATTGTTATATCTTCTGTGCAATTTATTGGACCATGTCACGTATGAGGAAAAAAAAGTTTCATTATTTCATAAAATTCTTCATATTTTTCTCTTTTTTTTTTCATAATAACCTTCGAAAGAAAAAGAAAACACGAAATGTATACTAATTAATTTAATAACCTCATACTACATTTTTTATTTCAAATTTGTTATTTCCACATAATATACATGCATAATGTACTTTCAATTTATTTATTACGTAAAAAATATCAAATTATCTTTCGAAACTTAATAAAAATTAAAAAAAAAACATATTCTTTTAACAATGTAGAACAATAAATTAGTGAGAATGATATTATTTTTGGATGGAGAAAATATTTACTATAATTAAAAACAGGCCTTGAAGAACAAATATCTAGAATTAGGCAAATACTTTGTGACATCAGAATGAATTCGTGTAATAGATAAAAAGTAATAATATTTTAATTAAAAAATGATATTTGATTAATGAAAAATAATACTGATATAAATAATCATTTTATAAATAATTCTTAGTATATATAACTAAAATGTAATAACTAATTAAAAACGTAAAATAGAACGTATCACCTTGACACTATTCCATTTTATTCAATTTTTTTTTTCAACTTTACTTGTTACTCAACTAATATAATGGATATACACCCGTAACTAATATACATGCTGTAACGGTTTAAACATGAATGGATATGTGGTGAAGAAAATTGTAATATTTCTAACTTGGAAGACAATATTTTTATATTGAAAAGAATTTTAATTATATACGTACTACTATTTCTTAAAATATTATTTTTCCCTTTCATACAATTCGTAAGATAGTAGTTGTTGTTAGTGGTATCATTAATTAATTCAAGCTTTGGTGTTTATGTATTATTGAACGCACTAATTTCTTTTCCAGCCTTAATGTGCTGTGAATTTTCATAATTGATGATGTCTAAATGCTAATAATCCCTCACACAAATGACAAACCCAATATATTTTTATAATTTTCTTTGTTTGTTTTTTTGCATTTGTTATTGGACTACAATCACAACAGATCACGTGTGATGAGGTCAAAATCATAAAAAATATTTTTATATTGCACAATTAATTTCGGTCCATATATCTCTTTAATTCTTAGTTAAATTCTAATCTATGTATAATCTTATATAAATGTGAAAGATATGTTCACCATTAATGCGCTAAAACATTACTTTTCCCTTCTTCAATTCTTTCACATTCTCCTTCCAATGTAGGGGGTAGGGGTAGGGACTAGGGGGTGGGTGGGTGTTAATAGTGGGTGTGCATTGGGGGGGGGGGGGGGGGGGGTTATATTTGAATTTAGTTTTTCTTTTAGTATGTGGGTAAGGGTGTATTAGGTTTTAATCTAGTCTTTTATCTTTTTGTATTTATAATTTTAATTTAATGTGCATAAATATAAATGAGAGTAGTGAGTACTAAATATCAGGATAAGGATAGCGGAGGCTTTTATTCTAATATATATGTACTCCCCCTATACCCTCCCTAAGTTAAGAAGTATAATATTTTAATAAAGTGTAATGAGGTGAGAGAAATAATATTTTAATGTGTAGTGGATAGTTGTATTAATGTTGAGTATAAGCCCTATGTGTAAGCGATTGAGTATAATAATATTATTGTTTGTGTCACATCAACCCAAAAAGGGAATTGACACTTTGTATTGGGACAGACCAAAATGGCAAAATAGACACTTATCAGAGGGACAGAGGGAGTATATAATAATATAATTTTTACTATCAATAAAAAATTAAAATTATATAAAGCTAAATGAGATTATAATAATATTTATTTTTTTATATAAAAATAAAACATGAATTTATATATGTTTGAGTATTGTGAAGTTGAATTTTTTTTTTAAAAAAAATATAAGTTTTATTGAATCGTTTAAATTATGGGTTATTCTGGGGTGCATCAATGCATCCATAATTTATAGGCTAAAAGGTGAAGGTAGTGGGTAGTTTTTTATTTTTATTTTTTTATTATTTAATTTAATTAATGGTAGAGATTATATTAAAGATTGATTTAACGATTGAGATCGTCCAGGTGCACTGGTGTTCCAGGTGCACTGTTGTCAAACTCTTAAATTATCTATTTCAATAAGACATTTGAATTTAGTAAGGGAAAATGCATTTTTACTTTTTAT
The DNA here is from genome assembly GCA_023678885.1 of Pogostemon cablin. Lineage (NCBI taxonomy): Eukaryota > Viridiplantae > Streptophyta > Magnoliopsida > Lamiales > Lamiaceae > Pogostemon > Pogostemon cablin. The sequence goes on along the minus strand of CM042992.1, from coordinate 9,378,578 downwards.
TTTAACTTTAGTTCATTAACTTTGACATTTTTGGTTTTTATAGTAGTTCTTTAACCTAGGTTAGGTTATATTTGAAAATAATAGAAGAAAAAGTTTCATTTACTTAATCCATAGGAAAAATAATACAATTGAATTTATAACGTGTTTATAATCTATAATATGTTATAAAATTTTCAGAAAAAAATTATATGAATTTGAAGACTAAGAAGTCAAAATTAATTAAGGATTTATAAGAAATTAAGGTGATTAAAAGTATGGCAAAATAAAATTAATAGACAGAAAATTTTTCATTCACCCATTTAATATTTTATTATGTATTTTTTTATATATATTTATAAATTATAGATACATATTAATTTTAAAATCTATTACTCATTTTATATGTGGCAAACGCGCGTAAGTGTCTTAATTTGTGAGACTGTAAACAAAGAGTGTATATTGGGTGCACCCACATGTGTATAATTTTTTATTCTATTTTGTATATATGTTATTCTATTTTTGTATACGTGTTTCGTAATAATTGTATATTTTTTTCACACTAAGTTTTTCATTAAAAAAACTAGCATCATATGTGCATAATTATTTATTCAATAGTGTATACATGTTTTTTAATAATTTTATATTTTTTTACACTCAAATTTTCATTAAAAATCTAACAATTAAATTGTATACATTTTTGCTCTTAATTATATATGTTTAAGTTTATATTTGTATATGGGTGCACCCGGGTGCACACTATACTTAACCGTAAACAAATGTGTTTCTAAGAAGAAATTAAAATTATTTAGATTTTTATTACATGACAGCAGTAATCCACTACTCAAATCTATGCTACAATTAAGTTAATTTTTTATATGTTCATTTAAATAGGCAATAATGAATTAAAGTCAGCCAACTTTAGATCAACACCACTGCTAACTGATACACTACCATTTGATTATATAAGATATAAGTCAATATGGTCACAAATTTAAAAATAAATTAACAATTCTTCCCGTTGAAGAAATAGTAATTAAAATTCAAGATTTAGGACATTGTCAGTGTTAGAAGTTAGAACCACGTGCTTAGTTTGAAATAATGCCCACTCCCAATTCAATACGGTGAAAAATGAGTTCAAATTTCAACTCTTTTATAAGTAGGAGGTAGATTTGTTCGTATGTGATTGTCTTATTATGCAACTTAAATAATAGTATTCATTTTTCAAATTAATTTTGATAAAACAATTTTATAATAAAGACAATTAAAAGAATTAATTATCAACTTAGTTTCATGATTTTTTTAAAGGCAATTTTGGTGTTTAGAGAAGTGTTTGAAAACTGAACAGAAGATTTGATTGGTGGAGACAATGAGATTCAATTGGAAAATTAAAATTTATCTATTTTTATTTATATTTTATAGTATCGCCATGTTATAAATGTATAGTCACCAAAATTATTTTACAAAGTTAAAAAATCAATTTAAAAATATTAATTAAATAAAAATATTTATAATTTATAATCCGTACTTCATACATAGTTCATAGCATGTTCATTCAATGTTAATTCATAATTTAATTCAAAATTTTACTTTTTTAAACGTATATAAAAGTAAAAGAGTAAAAACAAAAAAAAATTGGGATAAAAAAACGATTGAATCGGTTCAATCGATATTTTCGATTTTGACCAATTCAACTTGATCCAATTCGATCAACTTTAAAATTTAGTTTTTTTGGTGTGTTTTATATCGATTTTCGGTTCAATCAATTCACCCAGTCAGTGCTTTTTGATTTAAGTGCATTGGTGTAGAGTCCTAGTTATAAAAATGGAGTATAGAAGGGAACCAATTTTGTATGAAATCAAATTCAAAGTATTATTTTAGTATGAAAATTTTACACGCATAATTAATTGTTATCGATATGTAGGGATATAATCTAATCGAGTTGAGTTGAACATTATTAGGTTTGAGTATCGATTGTTAAGGAATAATCAAACACAATCAAGTCCGAGCTCGAACTCGTCGAGAAAAAAATATATCAAACTTGAGATTGAATTGAGATTGTTTGATAAGACTCGCGAACATGTTTACAAATTCGTTAGATAACTTTTTCATAAATGTTTGTTCATGAACATATAAATATTTTTATTCGTAATCATTAAAAGTATATTTTGTTGATGAACATTAATCATTAAAAGTATATTTTGTTGATGAACATTTAATGTTATTCATTAATGTTAATAAACGAACCAAAAAAAGATAATAATAAAAATTAAAAATACATATTTAAATATTTAAATAATCACTTAAACTATTATCATACTGCAAAAGCTTGTGTGTGCCCGGGCACACGGGAGCACATTCCGTGTGCCTTTAGAATTTTGTGCTAAATTGTATACCATTTAGTATAAAGATGTGTACCATTTATTTTACAAGGCAAAACTTGTGTGCGTCCGGGCGCACGGAAGCACACTTCGTGTGACTTTAAAATTTTGTGTTAAATTGTATACCCTTTAGTATAAAGATGTGTACCCTTTATTTTCTGAAGAAAAATAAAAAATATAATGAAAGGTGTGTACTCTTTAGAACAAAATGGTGTACCCTTATTAATTAAAGTGTATACCCATTAAAACAAAATAATGTACTCTTATCCATAATACTAAATTCTAAAGGCACACGCAAGCCTCACTCTTATCCTATTTGCAACTTAAATATTAAAAATAATAAATAATGATAATATATACTACTTAAATTTATTAATAAAATTTGCGATCGTGTTCGCGAGTCATTAACGAACCCGTTAAAAAATATGTTCTCAAGTTTTCGAGTCGAATACCCTAAAGTTTGAGTTTGAATTGATAAATTATTTATTTCGAGTTTGGTTTGGTTTGTTAAGATTAACGAATGAGTTCGAATGAATATTTTATCAAATCAAATCTCGACTAATTCGCGAACGGTTTGATTCAAATACATACCAATTAAAAAATTCACTCCATTTAAGAAGGATAATAATTGTTATATATACATAGGGGTGGGTAATGTCGGTATACCGAAAATACAGATATCGTACCGAAAATTTCGGTATGAAAAAATTCATACCTATAACGATATCGAAATTTCGGTATACCTATTTTTCGGTATACCGAAATTTTGGTAAATTAAATCGGATACTGATACCGTACCGAAATTTACATCATTCTGATTTTTCGATAAATACCAATTAATACCGAAATGTTGACATACCGTTTTATACCGAAAATTCAACATATCGAAAAATATCGATTTACCGAAACCATACCGAAAAATAATATTTAATTTTAATCAAAATAATAAAATTAATATAAAAATATTTCAAAATAATTAAATTTTCTAATCTCAAACATTCTACTTTGACACTTATGTTCCTTTTAATTTATTCATAATTATATATTAAATAACAAATTTTTTATTATTATATTTTTACACTCCTATATTTTAATTTAGAAGTGTATTATATTTTTATTTATTTTTATTAGAGCTTATTTTAAAATTTAAAAAATATATATGAATAAATGTGATACATAATAAAATAAAAATAATTTAAATATATTAATAATATAATATATACTTAAATATAGTATTATGTATAATTAAATTTTTAAAAAATAAATATAAAATTTTTGGTATATCGGTATCGGTATACCGATATCGAAATACTGTAAATAATTTTGGTATACCGATATACCGAAAATTTAATATACAATACCGATACCGTACCAAAATTATCGGTACGTCAACCATACCGTACCGAAAATTTCGGTATGTTGAAACTTCGATATTTTTCGGTATTTTTGATACGGCGAACGCGGTATACCGAGTTTTCGATATTTTTCCCCACCCCTATATATACATTAACAATTGTCAACATAACCTTTCTTTGTGAAAACGGTTCTATGAATCCCCGCAGTTAGGCGATTCCTTCTGCTCTCTCTCCCATTATCAATATATCAATTTACTTTTCGTACGTGAATTTAGTGGTATTATTATTTTATTTATAGTGGGTAATTATATTAGTAGGAGGTGTGAGTTCCATATTTTAATTGTATTAGTAATGTGTGTGGATCCCATATATTTTAAAAGGAAAATGGATACATTAAAAGTTGACGACTCAAAATAATAAAATAGATACATTGAGGATGTATAGAGAGAATATAATTTTTAAAAAAATTCAGGTTGTACAGAATAAGAACTTTATTTCTAAATTTTATTACTTTTGAATTTTAACATTAATATTACGTTTTAAAGCAGTGATTTTCAAAATCGTTTGAACCGACCGGTTCAATTGGGAATCGACCTCAAAACCGATCCAAAACCCCTATAAAATCATATTTTTAGTTGAACCGGATTGAATCGGGTTGAACCGGCCAAAAGCAAAAAAACCGATTGAACCGGTCCAATCGGTTTTTGATTTTTTTTCTATTTTTCTTTTTATATTTTATATTTTTATATTATTTCACTTTTATTTTTAATTATTTCAAAATATAATATTTAAATTTTAAATAAAATTATGTGATTTTCCTGGAGTGGTGCACTAAATGTATAACAGTTTAATTATAAATTATGTAATAAAAATAATAATTAAAAAAGTACATAAAAAAGGAAAGACTCGTGTGGGGCAGAGGGATAGAAAACAGTTTTGTCCATTATGGGTCATCAATTCATTGTGTAATAATATATTAATTTATGTAAGAAAATAGATGAAAGAGGAGAGATAAAGTGAAAAAGTGTATTAATTGATGAGTGAGAATGTATATAGGTATATATAGTGATGATTTTTAAAATTTGGATGTGAAATTTGAATTCTAATTCCGGGGTTTCAAACCCGTAAACAAACATCCCCTTAGAATTTGGATTTTCTAATGAAGTTGCTGACTTTATGCCTACTTTCTCTTTCCTGCATTCAGGCTTATATTTGTGGTTTCGATTTGTTCCAAGTTAAGATTGTAAATGAGCCAAGTTGAACAAAACTTTTCGTTGATTGAATATCGCTTGTTAAGCTGAATACGGGCTCGAGCTTGAATTCGTTTAAAAATTTAAAATCTTGTTCAAGCTTGGCTCAAGCTCGTTTATTAAAGATCGATTATGTTTATAAACGCGTTCGTGAACATGTTATGTTTGTGTTAATGTTCGACAACTTGTTCGTGAACAACAAATGAATGTTTTGTTCGTTAAAAACAAACAATAATTTTAAAATATTTTAAATAGAAATTTGAAATATTTTTAGAATTATATTCACAATATAAAGAATATTACTACATCCGTCTCCTATCAGATGACAAACTTTTCATTTTTTGTTGTCTTACAAAAGTTTGTACATTTCCAAAAAAAAAATAAAAAGTAAAAAACAATCACCCTTCTCCATACACTTTATTTACAAAAAAAATCATAAAAAAATCATTCCTACCTAACATACTTTATCATTTATTTATCATAAAAAATCATTATACCCCTAAAATTTATCACTTTCTTAATCTTTGTGCTGGAATAGGTGGTGCAATCTTTTGTGAGGCGGATGAAGTAATAAATTATTATTATTATATATGTATAACGAGTTTTTAACGAGTTTGTTCATGAATATGCTAAATAAACACTAAATGGTCCTGTTTAAGAGCTCTTAATAAATGAGCTAAACAATGCTTAAACTCTATGGTAATGTTTGGTTTGAGGTTATGTGTGGTTTGAAAATCATGAATAGTGTGTTCTATGTTTGTTTTGGGATTTGAGTATGGTAGGTTTTAATTTTATGTCAAATCAATGTATTAATTTATCTAAAAGTTAAATGAGAGACGAGAGATGAAGAGATGAAGTGTATTAATTAAGGAAAGAGAATGTAGTAAGTATATATAGGGGTGTTTTTAAAATTTGGATGTGGGTTTTGAAAACCAAAACCTAGGTTTGAAAACCGTAAACGAAATTCATGTTCTTTGAGTGGAAATAAGTATTAATGAGAGTGGAAATTCATGTTCTTTGAGTGGTTTAATTGATATGTTTTCTAAAAATCTAACTTTGTAAATAATTGTGAAAAATATGCATTTGAGGTCTTTTGTTATGTTTTGAGTAGAAAATAAAATTAAGAGTTGATATTAGGTGCACCCGGGTAAAAGGGTGCATTATATGTGTATAACTTTTTATTCTATTTTGTATACATGTTATTCTATTTTGTATACATGTTTCTTAATAATTGTATATTTTTTCACACTAAGTTTTTCATGAAAAAAACTAGCATTCATATATGTATAATTTTTTATTCAATAGTATATACATGTATTTTAATAATTGTTATTTTTTTACACTCAATTTTTTATTAAAAAAACTAACAATTAAATTGTATACATTTTTTTCATAATTGTATATGTTTTTGTTTATGTGTATACGTTTTTTTGAAAAAAAATATGGTGCACCCGAATGCACTGTATATTTAGCCTAAAATTAATTGATCAAAGTGTGAAAGTAGAATTTGTTAAAAAAAAAGGGAAAAGACATGAAGATCGATGACAGTTATTATTATTATTATTATTATTATTATTATTATTATTATTATTATTATTATTATTATTATTATTATTATATCTCATTAATAAAGCTCTAAAAATTGTATCTTTCAATAATAATTCGATTTAAGTCATTATGTGTGTACGTCCACATAAGAACTGAATTTTTCTAGTATATATTGTTATAAACTTCACAGCATGCATGTGCTTATACGTGTATAATTTTTTTTTAATTTGTATACAGTGTATATATTTTTATTCATTAAATATATTTTTATTCATAAATATACAAGATGAGTGCGTAGTATAATTTTTCTTCACCCACTTTGGATAGAATGCCGAAATAATTTGGACTTACTCTGAGCATGGCGAAATATACTCATCCATTTTGAAGAGAATGTGAATTATTCAATTTATTCAAATATAAATTTTTGACATGACATTGATGGGATTATTTGCAGTTATTTTTGCCCATACGACGTAGGTTATGTTAATTTTGAATGGTAAATCTCGCCTCGGACCTTCCCTCTTTGATAATTTTAGTTTTAACTTGTTGGCGTATGATTTATTTTTTTTTTGGATAGGACGAAGATTCATTAGGAGAATTGATTCCTTACCCCGTGCGAGAAAGTGTGTGGTTGAACGGTAAATCTCATCTCGTAAAATGAAGATTCATAAGGGAGGGGAGTTGAGTCCCCTTACTCCAACCAAGTGCGAGAATGAATCTGTTACCCAAATCATGCAAAAACTACAAAATCGTCAAATTTGTGAAAACTGAACAATTTTCTAAACTGTCAAATTTGCAAAACCTGCAAAATTGTCATAATAAATGCTACTAAAATGAAAGATTTTGGGATATCCAACAATTTTCTCTCCAATGTTAATAATTTACCAAGTATGTCAAACCTCTAAGAAGAGAAAAGGAAGACATTCATGTGTCCTTATATTGATTTCTTATTCTTAATTTTGAAATTATTTTTATTTTCAGCTTGATCACGAAAGAAAATGAGGGATTCTCAATATTCTTAATTTAGAAATTATTTTTGTTTTCAGCTTGGTCACGAAAGAAAATGAGGGATCCTTGGATTATCACGTGGCTATGATGACGAACCTAGAGAGAGTAAGATTCATAACAAATTGCTTTGATACTGGCCATATGGTAAGGTTTTGTGTTATTTACATATTAATGCAACACGAAATTAGGAGGGGACAGTAGGATCGATATAATCAACAACATATCAAATGCAGTATAGTTCATTCGTAGGTGGAGGCGGGTCACTCTCATACAACACCCACATTACGGTCACTTACATACAACACTCACATTGGATATTACGGACCATACATTAACTGGATTTGGATTAACTGGATTTGGATTGAGGATGTAAACTTAGAGTATTTACTTCCAGCATGTCGAAATATACTCACCCACCTTGGATAGAATGTGAATTATTCAATATATTATTGATATAGATCATGACATGACGCTGATGAAATTATTTGCGATTATTTTTACTAGATTCCACAAATGCCTCTACAACATATGTTTGTTGTTCGAAGTGATAATATGGAAGGAGCGGAGAGTATAGGTAACATGATTCAAATATTGGTTCTATTGCATATTATGTGAATGAAAAACTAATTAATTGTAACTTTTGTTGCTTTTTTTCTGTGTTCATCCCTTCCAAAGTCCATGGTGAAGCTAAATAGACATACTGCTGGGAGTAGAGTTTCGAGTTCCACATTCTCTTTCCATGAATGCTTGGTAAATCATTGTATTAGAATTAGAATTTCTATAATAGCTTAGATTTCTCTGAATTTTATTTCCTTCCGAGAGATTTTTTTATATGTATGATGCGGCGAACCTTTTGTTTTTAAACTCTTTAATATATTTTTAAGATCTTCTTGTTTTTTTTTGTCTCTTTCATATATTATGAAAACCTTATCTGTCATTAATTACCTCAAATTTAAATATTATTTAGTATTTGATTTGAAGTGGATAATATGGACATGTGTCTATAGATGCTATTCTAGACACTTTGAATAACATTCTTGAAATTAATTAGAAATTTAGCATATGACAACTTAAAACTAGAGATTTTTTAATGATAGAGGAAGAAGTTAATAATCACTAGCATATTTAAAAAAATACTTGGGACGGAGAGAATATTAAATTACCCTATTTAAAAAAATACATATTTTTTTTATTTTTTTAGAATAAATTGAATAAATTAATTTAATGTAGTTATATAATACAAAATATATATAATTCATTACATAAATATATTTTATTTTAATATAGTATTATTTAAAATTGAATTATAATTTTTTAAAAAATATATTATTTAGAAAAATATATTTTAAATTATATTTACAAACATTTTATGTTAATGGTTAAACTATTTAAATATAAAATTTTATTTGAAAAGGAAAAAAAAATTTCAAATATATAATAAAATTAATATTTAATATTTGTTAAGATTGATAGACTAGGTAAGTTGATAGATGAAACACATTATGACTTTCTAATTCATATGTATTATATATAATATTATACTATATATATATATATCCCTTTTAATCTTAACATATTAAATTTATATTAGAAAATATCATATAATATTATATGATTATGAAAAAAAAATGATTTTTAACTATAATTTTTATTTATTCTTTCCTTTTTATTGACGAATATAAATAATTTAATTTTTTATATATTAACTCTTCACCATCGCTATTATTTTTCCTAACCCTGTCTAGAAAGTTCGAGTAAACTTCTGTCCTATTTTCTTTCAATTCAATATTTTCGAAGATAAAATTGTCCAGTTTACATACTAATCAATAGATTTTACGGGGAAATGTGTTGTTGGTTCGATTCAAATTCGGGCGAATACGTCAAATTAGAGCATCAATGATCTATTTATTTATGCCACTCGAATCACCAACCTATTTTGTTTTTCATGATGGTGGTAATGCTTAGAGTACGGAAAGTTTTGATATTCAAATTCGATCAGTGGTTGTTGAAAGCTTAATTAACAATTTTACTAGTGGTGGTTGGAGCATCAGTGGTGTCTCTTTTTGAATCTTACCATTTGAACAATCAAATATCCTAGGAAGACAGGATGGTTGTAAGGAATGTCTGTGATAGCCTACTATTACAGAATAAGTCAATTGATACTAGAATCAACCTTTATCAGTATTGATAATTTTGGTTTTGATTAGGGTCACCCACTTTTGACAGAATGCCTAAATATACTCATCCACTTTAGACAGAATGTGAATTATTCAATTTACTCAAATATAGATCATAGACATGACGTTGATGTGATTATTTGCGATTATTTTTACTATATTCCACAAATACCTTTACAACATAGGTTTGTTTTTTGAAGTCATAACATGGAAGGAGCAGAGAGTATAGGTAACCCGATTCAAACACTTGTTCTATTACATATTATGTGAATAAAAAGCTACATCCCTTCCAGAAGTCCATGGTGGAGCTAAATAGACGATTTATCTTAGAATTGACATTTCTGTAATAGCTTAGATTTCTCTAAACTTTATTTCCTTCTAAGAGATTGTTTTATATGTATGACGGGCTTTTCTGTTGCGAACCATTGCTTCTAAACTCTTAAGATCTTCTCGTTCTTTGTCTCTTTCAAATATTATGAAATCTTTAACTGTCATTAATTACCTCAAAATTAAATGCTATTTAGAACTTGATTTGAGGTGGACAACATGTATATATATATATATATATATATATATATATATATATATATATATATATATATATATATATATATATATATATATATATATATGCGCGCGCTAATCTAGACACTTGAACACCATTCTTGAAATTAATTAAAAATTTAGCATATGACAATATAAAACTTGAGATTTCTTGAATGGTAGAGGAAGAAGTTAATAATCATGAGAGTTTACATCAAAATTAAGACTTAAAACTTAGTAGACTGATAGTGTAAGTATGGACCTCAATTTGCCAGGAGGATTAGTCGTGAGCTGTGACTAGAGATGCTTAGATATAGACATGCACAAATGAACCGGAACCGAAACCGCCGGTTCCGGAACCGGCAAAAAAAAATCGGAACCGGCTAAGGAAGGTTCGGTTCCTCATATTTGGGAAAAAAACCAGCTGTTCCGGTTCCGAACTTGCGGTTTCGGTTCGAACCGCCGGTTTTTTTTATTTTTTTATTTTTTATGCTTAAAATTAAAAATAAATAAATAAATAAAACCGAAACCGGCGGTTCCGGAACCGAAAGCTTCGTACCCCGGTTCGGTTCCGGTTCCCCCTATCTTAGAACCGGAACCGCCGGTTCCGAACCGGGGTGCATGTCTACTTAGATATGTCAAAATTGTACTACTTCCATTCAACTTCTACTTTGTTTCTATTGTGATCCGCAAACTTGCATTAGTAGAGTAGCACTCACTAATTACTTGTAAATATGTCACCTTTTCAAATAAATTACTTAAAAATCTACTTCTTTTTCAAGTAAATTACTTGTAAATCTGCCATTGTTCCTAACTTTGAATTGATATCTATTATAAATTTCTAATTCATATGTATTATATATTATATTATATATGGTTTTTTTATCCATTTTAATCTAGACATATGAAATCTATATTAATAAATATTCCCTCCCTCCTTCCCATGCTACGGTTCCTAGTTATTGTTACATGTTGTTTAAAAAAAATAATAATAACTTTTGACTTTTTCAACTCTACTTTTTTAGGGTAAAATTGTACATTTGGGTTTTTGATCTTTAAAAAATAACTTTGAGATTAAAGTTAATCCCACATAACCCATCTCCCCTTAACCGTACAAAAAAAAAGACAAATAAAAAAAAACAGATAATGATAAAGCTATTAATAAGCCTATTACAGATCTGTTATAATATATACAAATAATCAAGTCTATTACACTTTTTCTGCTTGAATATTACACATCACATTTAGAATCAACATGAATTAATTTTCTCCAAAATAAGTTGTTGCATCATCCACCTAAACCTTCAAAAAGTTGAAAATCCTCTCATTGCATCTTAGTTGGCCCTTTTCAATTTCCTGAAAATTTTCCCTTCAATTCAACACAATAAATATAAAGTCAGGCACTAAAATCAACACAAAGAAAAAGCATTTGCATTAATGGCAACTCCAAATCAAAATCTTACCCACTAACAAGAAATTTAATTGGGCAATTTCTTTTTATAAGCAGCAATGATGGTAAATGCTTATTCACCTTTTTGTGTATCCCCAACTATAAGGAATCAATTGCAGTTCAGCGTGTGATCAAGTAAAAATATCGAACTCATGTGATTAGCGTTAAATAAGATACGCACCAAATAATATGCACCACTAATAATTAAGACAAAATAACATTTTCAAGAGTTTGGAAATTAATAACTAATTATGCAGAAAATAAATACTAAATAAAATAAAAACCACAAATAATCACAAGTGTTTCAAGAGGGAAGACAAGATAGCTCTAGGAAATCCAGTTTAAATTGGTTAAATTAAATCACTAGACAATCAGTTAGAATTCCTGCAGATTTTATGAAAGCAATCACTTAATTGTGTTAAATCCCTCTTGTAAAGAAAACTTAACACATAAATCTGGTTCAAACTCTCAGATGCAGAAGAATAATTCCTACTCCCTTTCTAGGTACTTCATGCAAAATTTTATTAAAGGCTAGAGCACTAGGCTTCCATTTATAGGTACATAAGAAATAAACTTCAATTCCCACCTAACAATCTAAGAAATAAAATCCTCTAGAATGATAATTAATAGATATATTAAGTGTTCAATATTAATTATTTTAATGAATAAAGGTTATATGATTAGATCCTCTTTACCCATTACAGACAGACAAATATATTCTCTCTATGGCACAAGCAACAAGCATAAATATGCATAAGACAATGACATATCATGAATGAGAACAGACCATATAAGACAAAAATATAAGTCTTAATTCAAAGCATTAATAAAGGAATAAACATACTGCAGAAATCCAAAACTTAGTCTAGGTCATCAATTCAATCCAATTCAACCTTTAAAACCTAGAACTATCCAGAAAAGTACTAGCTCATGGTGTTACAAGCAACAACTATGTCTATGGAATGAAACTTACCTATTAGTCTATAAATCAACAATAAGAAATTAAAGAAGGAAGAATAACCATTGTCTGGAATAATTCTCCATCTTCTCTTTCCGTCTTGATGATCCACCTCCGTTCTCCTTCTATAGTAGCAAATTCAAAACATGGTGATTGAGTGTGATAGGTGAAAAGCGGGTGAAGGGTAGAGATGGATGGTGGAAGGATGGGTGAATATTTGTAAGATTGTGTAGCCCAAAGGGTATAGAGGAGAGTTGTTATTTGGAACACTCCAAGGGCTCCTTTTATAGTTGATGGCTGATAAAATTTGGATTCCACCTCAAAATAGGGCTTTTTCATGTCAAAAACACAAACAGGCCGAAGATTGGGCCGCTGGGTAGTCCCACTTGTCGGCAGATTGCGCGACCTCGCGATTTTGATCATAACTTCTTCATACAAACTCCGATTGAAGTAATTTTTGCACTCATCCGATCCTCTCTTCTTTAGTTTTCTATCTATATAAAGAATTTACAAAAGTCTAATATTTGAAGGGCACAAGTCGTGCAAAAGTAACACGAGTCGTGCAGGGTCGGCCCAGCTTGCGCGACTTCACCGTTTTGATCTAAATCCCTCATCTGACCTCCAATTGAGGTATTTCTTGAGCCAAAATGACCTTCTCTTTTGTAGCTTTCCAACTATATATGATATGATCAATTTGAACTTCTACAAAAATACAAAAAAATTATGCAAATTGGACATGTGTTTTTCAGCATTCTTTCACGATTTCACTTTTCATTCCAACTTTGCACTTTTAGTCAATTTTCAACCTAAAAATACGATAGAGCACCTCAAATACGCCAATATTTTAAATATACAAAAATTAACCATTTAGTGCCAAAATACGAACATAAATTCCACAAAACTGTGCTAAATCGGATCCTAAAACATGCAAATTTTCACACTAAATAATAAAATAAATTATGAGAAGGCAAAAGAGACAACAGATAAATATGGAGTTTCAAGAAGAACCATTTTCAATATATGGGCAAATGCACAGTAACAGATGGCTATAGGTAGGGGTGAGCAAAAAACTATGAAAATCGAAAAACCAAGCCGAATTGAACTGAAATATAAAAATCAGTTCAATTTTTTACTATATAGTTCGGTTTCGATTTTGAATTTCTAAATATTTTGGTGTTCGGTTTCGGTTTGATTTTGAGAAAAAATTCTTAAATAACCGAACTGAACTATATTTACATAATTGAGTAATTTAGTTATTATATACTCATACTAACATGAATATATCAGATTATATGAATTGTGATAATAATATTAATATATTAATATAATAATTTATTTCATTACCCACTTTGAAACCCTAGTAGTCCGCTGCAATACCCAGTCCTCTCTCTCCTCTCATTTCTCAAATTAAAATTTGAATCCTTAATCCATTCTCCATATCTTACCTCTCGAGTCCCTTCCATGTTGGAAGACCAAGAATTATGTAACACTCTACACGAATCGTGATTGTTCGTAGCTCGCAGGTGATTATCACTCCAGACTCCAAGACCCTCGAGGCTTCGTCTCTCAACCGTGTTTAGTTGTTAATGAGTTATTATTGATAAGCTTGTTTATTGAGTAGAGTGAGGCTCTTGTGCCCTGGGAACACCGTGCCCCTTTGCAATTTCTGTGCCCCTTTACAATTTAAACCCCCTAGCAATACATAGGCTTAAATAAATATATGGAGGGGAAGAGTTGTGTTCACATGGGGACACACTACGTGTCCCCGGGGGCGCAGAAGCTTTTTCAGGTTGAGTATTCTACATTTTGATGTTTGAACTGTGTTGAAATGCTGGAAATGTTAATTTGAAATGAAAGCATCTTCTGTTTGCGTAATTTGTATTGATGGACAGCTTTTTGTTTTTGTATAGTATTTTATAAAACTTGGTTTAATTGGTTATAAAATCGGACCGATCCGATAATTTCGGCTTGGTTGTGTGCGGTTTCTCTCATTATTCGGTGTCGGTTTGGATTGCCATATTTAAAAAAAATCGGTGTTCGGTTTTACAAAATTGATTTTGTTCGATTTTCAACCGATGCACACCCCTAGCTATGGATCTGCCACTCCACTTCATTTCAAACAAGAAAGGAGTGCAAGGCCTGATAAAAGGGTGCACTTTAATCCTAATGCAGTTATGGATACTCTTTGAGAATGAAGATCTAAAATTAGAGCAATCAAATGGCACACAAATGCCATAAAGTTGACCTAACTCCCAAAAAACAAGCTCCAAAGGCTTAATTATTGCTTGCAGGCTATAAATCATGACATTTTATTAAACAATCTTATGTCTGATGGAATGCATAACGTGATACATATCGATGAGAAATGGTTCTATATAACTCAAGTCAATGAGAGGTATTATCTAGTACCAAGAGAGGTGTAACCACATAGTAATTCAATTGCGTGGATGAAATGAATTAAAATTAAATTAAAATGGTAATGAACTAAGAGTCATATAAAACCTTTTATGAGATGAAAAAGTAAATTTAATATAAAACTTTTAATAAATTTATATATAGTATAATAATGCAAAAGTAATAATAATATTATCACTTTTTATCTATCTCATGAGACGGTCTCACACAAATCTTTGCTTATTTTTAATTCTTTTATTCATAAATTAATGTTAGTTATAATTTTTAACATTAAACTGTGATAATAAATATTAAATTTCAAGAGCAGAATATATATCATAAATCACAAGATGAAATTATAATTATAATTATACTCAAATAATTAACGTTTAATTCTAATAACAAATAGGAATTTTATCAATATAGGATATGAAAAATGCATTAACTATTCATACAGGGTCCGAAATATTCCTTTTATCAATCCAGGTCCTGATTTATTTCAAATAATCAATAGAGGGCTTATGGTATTAACATCGTTATCTCATCACTTAACAGAAGTTGAATCTGAAAATAATTGCCACGTCAGCGTCCACATGGCACCAAATGATTTCTCAAAATTAAATAAATAAAAGTTAATTTTATAATCAACATCTCCAAGCATATGTCGAGAGTCATTCTCATTTTCTTCATGGTCAGATTCTCTAAATTTGTGTTTTGAATCATCACCGATTTTCGTCAACAACAAACTTAAAACCCACCTATCACCTCACCCACAAGTTTAAAGGAATTCTCTTCGCTTGGGAGCAAACCCCCCGAATCCCAAATAGCACCATGGTTTCTCGAAAAATGAGGCTTCTACTTGGAATACTATAGATTTGGATTTATAAATTTAGACACTTCTTGCAAGACGTCATTTCACATGGAAGAGAAAGAAACCTTATATTTTCTTTTTTCCCTTAATTCCTCATTCTTGATATGTTTAGAACAATAATTATTTCTCTTAATTTAAATTTCATTGACTTTATCTTTTATCAATAATAATTGACTGTTGATGTGTATGGGAATATTGATAATTGATTTAAATGAAAATGGTCATTGGTAGAAATTTCGTTAACTTTATCTTTTATCAATAATAATTGATTGTTGATGTGTATGGGAATATTGATAGTTGATTTAAATGAAAATGGTCATTTGTAGAAATTTCATTAACTTTATCTTTTATCAATAATAATTGATTGTTGATGTGTATGGGAATATTGATAGTTGATTTAAATGAAAATGGTCATTTGTATTGTTTTAAATTGTGAAGAACTTGTATGTTTTAGCTTATAGACTTGTATGTTTTAGCTCATGCCTATGAGGTATTCTATAAAATGACTAGGTGTGTATTTGATCAATTTAAGGGATTTAATGATCATCTGTATCACTGTAATTCTCATCAATATTTCATTCTCTTGATTCATTATAGATCTGAAATAATACATAATTATAATTCGAGTAACTATTATGACAATAGAAAACAAAATTATTAAACAAATTAAAACAGAATATTTCAATTAGGATTTTAATTAAAACAGAAGATAATTTAATTATAAACAAATGTATTAAATTGGAGTACTAGATATCATAAAATAATATCATAATAAACAAATGAGCAGGAAGTGATATTATTGACAAATGTACACAATATCGTAAACAAATGTACACAATATCACATGAAGATATAAAAATAACATCATGAAATTCATTTAAGCGATAGAACACAAACTTCAAATTTCGGGAGATGGGCAGGACTTGATATTAAACTTGATAAATTCTAGTCTAAAGAAAAAAAAAAAAGAGAATTTATAATGAACTTCTAGTCTCACCCTCACCGGGAAATTAAAAAACGGAAGAGAAAGAAGAACAAAGAAAAAGACGAAGAATAGAAAGAAATTAGATCTTGCGCGTTTGCCGTGTGTCATTTCCCCTTTTCTTCAAAGTTGTCAATACACTTTTAAATTAATGTTTGAGAGCATTTGGTGCTACATGGAAGCTGATGTGGCAATTATTTTTCAGGTCATATTGATAAAATTTCTAACAAGTAGTATACTCTATAGACAAAATAGACTTTAAATCGCAAGTTACATTAATTGAGGTCAAAATAGGTTCCGAACTAATTTGGTAAAGCATAAATATTAAAATTCTAATCAATAATAATTAATGATTAAAAAAAAAAGCAACGAACTAAACTGTAAATGATATGGTAATATCTGAATTAAAAAAAAAAACGATGAAAAAAATTAATAAAATTTATAACTATTTAAATGGAAGAGATCATAATCATATCATTTCTTTAATTTAAGAAATAGAAACAAAATAATATATTAAGTATTCTTACATTGGGTGTGGATTGTGTGCACTCGCGCATTGCGCCTTTAAGATTTAGTATTATGGGTAAGTGTACTTTGTTTTGTTCTAAAGGGTATACATTTTAATTAGTAATGGTACACCATTTTGTTGTAAAGGGGTTGATATTATGTGTACCGGGTGCAAGGGTGCATCCATATGTGTATAACTTTTATTCTATTTTGTATATATGTTATTCTATTTTGTATACATGTTTCTTAATAATTACTTTTTTCACACTAAGTTTTTCATTAAAAAAACTAGCATTCTTATGTGTATAACTTTTTATTTAATAGTGTACATGTTTTTTAATAATTGTATATCTTTTTAAACTCAATTTTTCATTTAAAAAACTAACAATTAAATTATATACATTTTTGTTAATAATTGTATATATTTTTATTTATACTTGTATACATTTTTGAAAGTGGGTGCATCATATCTGAGTGCACCCGGATTCACAGTATTAATTAGCTTATATTAAAGAGTAATATATTCATATAATATATACTATATCATTACAATATGATCATTGATGACTAACTCTCCTAAATAAATCATAATTTAAATGTTATTAATGCATGTAAACAAAGAACTACACAAATGTGGAACCAAATTGTATCCTTCATGATTCTTAGTGCTGGCTGGCTCTTGCCATACAAGCCCACACAGCTCCCCCTTCTACTTTTTCTTTTCCTAATTTTCCTCACTAAAAACACACAACTAATCAAACCATTTATACCTGATTTTGTTAATCTAATTACATTAATTAATTACTATGTATAGTAACGTAGTATCTATATCAAGCTGCTTTCACATTGCAAGGTTGAAACAAATCTCCTAAAATATTAATTGAGACTGTTAACCTGTCACTGCCATTATTTAATCTCTTTTAAGGAAAAAAATAAATTACTTAATTAATGACAAAATGATGTGTTTTTGATTTAGGTGGGCCCCAACTCCACCACCATGTTATATATTCACTTTTCCTTGATCTCACTTCAGTATCACATTCACTCCATCTCTCTCTTCAACCCATTTTCTCTCTCTAAACTTCTATAAACATTAAACGGTCCAAACGGTACCCACAAACCCAATTTTTTTCTGAAATCTGTGAAAAAATTTCTTGTTCTTTCCATTTTTATACTGTCAAATTTGAACCCGAATTGCAATGGTCGACGTGGACCGGAGGATGACCGGTCTGAATCCGGCCCATGTGGCAGGTCTCCGTCGCCTCTCCGCACGCGCCGCCGCTTCGGCTCCTTCGACGCCCATGCCGCCGCGCAACAGCCTGTTCTCCTTCAGTTCTCTCGCGGATAAAGTGATTACCCACTTAAAGATCTCGGGTATACCGGTGCAGTCCGGGTTGAACGAGTCGGAGTTCGCTGTGGCTGAAGCCGAGTTCGGATTCGCATTCCCGCCGGACTTGAAAGCGGTTCTGTCGGCTGGCTTGCCCGTCGGAGCCGGCTTCCCCGATTGGCACTCGTCCGGGTCGGCGCGGCTTCAGCTCCGGGCCTCCATCGACCTACCCATTGCATCCATTTCTTTCCACATAGCTCGAAATGCCTTATGGTCGAAGTCGTGGGGCCCGCGCCCATCCGACCCGGAAAAAGCCCTCAAAATAGCCCGAAACGCTCTGAAGCGGGCCCCGCTTTTGATACCCATTTTCAACCATTGTTACATGCCTTGTAATCCTTGTCTAGCTGGAAACCCCATCTTTTACGTGGACGAAAACCGGATTTTCTGTTGCGGGTTTGATTTATCCGATTTTTTCGATCGAGAATCCACCCTTTTCTGCCATAGCTCCGACCCGAGCAGCATCTCACGCTCCATCGCCGGAAAACCAACCGGGTCGTCGATGAATTTATCGAGGAGGAGTTTGGATGCGGTCACCGGCGGCGGACGAACGCCGCGGTGGGTGGAGTTCTGGAGCGACGCCGCCTTGGATCGACGCCGGAGGAACTCGAACTCGTCGTCGTCGTCCTCATCGTCGCCGGATAGATACGTAGACATGCCGAGATCGGGGCCTAAATGGGTCGACGAGTATGTGGACCAAATCGGGTCGGTACTGAGGGAAAGCGGGTGGGCAGAATCCGACGTCTCGGAAATTGTGCAGGTGTCAGCATCTGGGTTCTTCGATGGGGAGATAGTGATGTTAGACAATCAGGCGGTGTTGGACGCTCTGCTGCTCAAAGCGGATCGGTTTTCGGATACGCTCCGAAAGGGCGGGTGGAGCTCCGAAGAGGTGTCGGATGCGTTGGGGTTTGATTTCCGGCGAGAGAAGGAAAGAAAACCGGCGAAAAAGTTGTCGCCGGAGGTGGCGGAGAGAGTCGGGAAACTGGCTGAGTCGGTGAACCGGTTGTCGTTGTCCTCCGTGTCCTCATCATAGAGCGTAGTTTGGACCGGCAACCGGCAAACATCGAGATTCTTTTTTCAAATTACATTTTTAAGTATTTCGAAGTCTCGGGTTTGGTTTTGGCCTCAATGTGGATACAAAGTTTGATTTAAGAAATCGGGAAAGAGACACCGCTTTGTTTTCATCTTATTTTATACTCCATCTGTTACCAAAGTATTTCACACTTTTCTTTTTCATTGTCTCTCAAAGTATTTCACACTTTATTTTTATTAAATTTGGTAAAAAATACATTATACTAATACTCACTTTTTACTCACATCCCAATATAATACTTATTTTTTCATATCTTCCAACAATTTTATAACCTTTTTAGCATCTCTCTATAACTTTACACACATTTTTCATTAATTCAACTAAATATTCTCTTTATTACTTTATATATAAAAATACAAAATTTTTTTAAACTTCGTGCACACCAATACGTGAAATATTTCTGGGACGTAGGAGTACACTTTAATACTACTTTAGTAAATCAAATTTTTTATTATCTTCCCTTATTTTTTAGTGCTTCACGTGGTTTAAATAAAGGTAAACGTTTGCATGAGAGGAGAAAGTAAAAGGGGATAGTATTTAATGAAAGTATACCCAATTATGATTTTTTTTAATAATAATTTAATTAGTAGTGGATTTAGGAGAAAATATTAATTTTGGTTAGTATCTTTTACTAAATTCAATTTTAGTCCTGTAACTTTTAGTATTTTTAATTTTAGTTATTTTATTCTCAATTTTGGTCTTATAACTTTTAAAATTTCAATTTTAGCCTTATTAGTTTCAAAATTAGTCCTACATCTTTTTTAATTATCAAAATTAGTCCTACAGTAAATTATATCATATTTCAAAAGATACAGGACTAATTTTGATAATTCAAAAAGATGTAGGACTAAATTTAAAACTTATATGACTAAAATTGAAATTTTAAAAGTTACAGGACCAAAATTGAAACTAAAATGACTAAAATTGAAAATATTAAAAATTTCAGGACTAAAATTGAATTTGGTAAAAGATAAATGACCAAAATTGATATTTTCTCGTGGATTTAGAGATACCCTTATCATTACAATTTATATTTCGAAGTTAATGAGAAGTTGTCTTTTAATTAATTTTATGGATTATGGAGGTAATATAATATCTTTAGCCTATTCATTGTCTCATTAAAAATGTAATATTTTTTATAGAGATTAATTGAGGAGTATAATAATTTAATGGTAGTGGATTGAGACATAATATTTTAATGCATAGTTGGTAGTTGTATTAATATTGTGTGCTATGTGTGGGTCAATATCAATATATTAATTGTTTTTGTATTGGTCTCATGTACCTAAAAAGAAAATATTTTTGTGTGACAACAAAAAAAAATGTCATGACTTCGTTTAACTCTCTCCCGGCAGCCTTAGTGCTAGGCGCGAGTGAATAACTTTTATGGGATAGAGAGAGTTATAAATAAATTAAAAATTATATTATGTGAAAGTGCTAAACTTGTAAATAAGATAATATACTTTCAGAATTTAGGATTATTGTGATGTTTCTTTATGAAGTTTAATGTGGACGGACGAAAACGAAAATTATAAAATTTAACATAGGACGGAAGGGAGTATAATATTTTAATATGTAGTGGGTTGAGTATAATAATTATTTTTTTGGACCTCAATAATACAAAAAGAAAATTGATGTTCACCCCGACTAGGTATACATTTGCTTTTTTTGCATGTAAATTAATGTGTATAATATTTTAATGTGTAGTGAAGGGATATAAATAATATTTTAATGTGTAGTGAACAGTTGTATTAGTATAGTGTATGAGCTCCAGGTAAATATAATAATTGTTATATGTGGGTCTCATTTATATGTGGACATTTGCTTTTTTTTTGCCTTGTTGTGGAATAGATGGAGTACTTTGAAAAGAAATGGAATGAAATGGAAAAATGAATATATATCAAGAGAACGGAGGGAGTATATGATTGATAAAAAATTATAATCGATCAGTAAATTATTTTATAAACAATTCGTTATAGTATAAATGATAAGTACTCCTTCCATCCAGCGTTAAGGTTTACATTTTTTATTTTTGGTTGTTCCAAATAGGGGTGGGTATCAGACCCGGTAATAGATTTTTCGGGTTTTGGATCGGGGTACTCGAAATTTCGGGTTTGAAATTCCATTACCCGAACCGGTAATATCATTACCCGAAACATCAGGTACCCGATCGGATTACCCAGTTTTTTGCATCAATTTTCTTTCTTTTTTTGATTTATATATATATATATATATATATATATATATATATATATATATATATATATATATATCATCAATTTTCCTATTGTGAAAATTATTGAATAATTTATCCAATCCTAATAAAAAGCTCAAACAAATAAAAATAAAATATCCATCAAACAATCAACCAAGTCAACTACTCGAACAAAATAAAAACATGTCCATCAAACAACATAAATAACAAAAGTTCATGAAATATTCAAGACCAACACTATAAAGACAAATTAAAAACACTAGATAATTTCAATCTACACACATTAAATACTTAAAAATATCGCAACAAAAATTATATATATATATATATATATATATATATATATATATATATATATATATATATATATATATATATATATATATATATATATATATATATCAACACTTACCTAAATAAATATTAATACTAAACATCTAAAGATTCTAAACATTGTATAACATAAATCAAACATACCTCCCTCAAGCATTTCAAGTTTATGTGTAGAAAGCCTAGTTACCAGTCAATTAGTATATATATTAATTATAAATAATAAAAATAAAAAATTTTAAAAATAACCGGGTAACCCGATCGGGTAATTCGGGTAATTTTTAAAACTCGATACCCGACCCGATAATAAGAAACCGGATTCCGATATACCCGAAATCCGAAATTACCCGAAAAATTGAATTTTTTCGGGTAATTTTTATCTGGGTCGGTTTGGGTACCCGAAACCCGAAAAAAATGCCCACCCCTAGTCCCAATCCCAAGTTAAGGTGTACATTTCTTTTTTTGTCAGGTTGGACTCACACAAAATAATTAATTATTCCATGTATGACTCACACACAACACCAATACAACTATTCACTTTATATTAAATATTATTTCTCACCTCAATATGCATTAAAATATTATATCTCTTAATCTTTGTGCAAAAAAACAAACATCAACATTAACGCGGGACGGAGAGAGTATTTAAAAAGAAATAAAATAGTCTCGTGATGAGATTGTCTCATACAAATATTGCTATTAAATTTCTTTTTTTTTTCAATTTTATTGGTTTCTATTAATTATTTAATTTGAACCATTTATTTTTCTCATAAAGAATATTGTCTTACACCAAAGAAAATAAAGAATCCAAATACTTATTTATAAATTAAGTTCACATAATTAGTTATATGAATTCTTCTATTTTTGTTCTATTATATCTTTAAAGTTTAATATTTATAGGTAGGATTTAAATTTTTAAACATATAGTAATTATTTTTACAATTTTTAAATATAGAAAATCTACATAAAATAGATTCAAAGTTTATTTATTAGAATATAGGACAGGTTTTTTAGTGAAAATGAGAATAGTACAGACCATATATCTAGTTTTTCTATAATTGAAATAGATTCTACGAGCAAGACAAATTCATTTTATTTACTTTATTATTGAATGAGTCATATAAATTGGGTTCATATGGATTAATATGTAAATTCTATTTTTTTAAATTATTTTTTAATATATAAAAAAGAGTGAGGCTTGTGTGCGCTCGGGTGCACACCGTGCGCCTTTAGAATTTAATATTATGAATAAGGGTACATTATTTTATTCTAAAGGGTATACACTTTAATTAATAAGGGTACACCATTTTGTTCTAAAGGGTATAACACTTTTCATTAATATTTTTTATTTCTTTAGAAATTAAATGGTACACATCTTTATACTAAAGGATATACAATTTAACACAAAATTCTAAAGGCGCACGTAGTGTGCCCCGTGCGCCCAGGTGCACACAAGTTTTTGCCTATAAAAAATTACTTTTTGGAAAGTAATAATTTTATTATACAAAAGGGTAATAATTCATTTTTTAAAAGTAATTTTTATGTATTAAAGAGTAAATAAAAATTAAGATTTACAAGAATTTGAAGAATATCTAAAAAATAATTTTTTATATACTAAAGTGTAACAGTTTTATTAAATGTATGTAAATTTAATTCACACAAATGTTTGTATACTTTATTTTACGAAAGTAAGAACTCGTTTTATAATAGACACTGGACTGCTCTTTTCATAAATAAAAGGACGGATATCCTGTGACATTAATAACACATTTAAATTTGTGTCATTAAATTGGATGAGCCTACACCCAGTCAAGGGATTAAATTTCTCTTTCCAAGTTATGAGAGTTAAACATTTGTGTAAATAGGTTCAAGGTGTAAATATTGTGTTCTCTCATTTTAATCCTATTATATCCTATTATAGTTTAAATTAAAGGAAGATCACAAGGTTACATCGTAAATTCGATTTACCGGAAACTAATTCTTCAAGAGATAACACAAAAATGTCACACCAAAGTATTACTTCATCCATCCCAAGATACATGCACGTATTTGGTGATGTAAGCAAATAAAATTCACAGTCAAATCAAATAGCAACACATGAATTTAATTGATTAAAATATCAATTTTAATTTACTAATTTTGTAATTTAAATAAATTAATCGCTAAAATAAATTGATAAAATATTGATAATTAATTTAAGCTCAACAAATTAAATGAGATTTAAATTAAATATGGTGTGACCTTCTTAAGTTAAAAATATTTATAAAAAATTGCAACATTTTTTTAAATAACGTGAAATAATAAACGCAAAACGTTTAATGGGACGAAGGAAGTATTTTTAAATTTATGTGAAATAAAAAATTAAATAGATATGTTATTAAACCGAGAGGGAGTGTAATTTAAAATTTTCTTTTAGATAGCTATTAGAATTTAGAATATTACTCCATCCGTCCTATCGAAAGGTCCCCATTTTACTATATTGAGTGTTTGATTCAAAGATACTCATTTTTCTCTTTTAGTAAAAGGGCCCCATATATGGTCCACCACTCACTACTAATATAATTATTCACTACCCATAAAATAATAATACTCTTTAATTCGCGTAATAAAAACAAATGAACACCTATAAACGTGACAAAGGGAGTAGATTAGAGTTAGATAATATATAGATAAAAAGAAAATAATAATACTCTTTAATTCACGTGAAGAAAACAAATGAACACCTATAAACGTGACAGAGGGAGTAGATTACAGTTAGATAATATATAGAGAAAAAGAAAGTACTCCCTCCATCCCAGAAAACTTTTCACGTTTACTGTTCCATATTGTTTAAGAAAATTTGTAATTTTTGACCAACTTTATTGACTTTGGAGGGTATTGTAGTATTTTTAGGTAATTAAAAAGTATAAAGTAATGATATATGTGTGAAAAAGGAGTGACAAATTTGAAATTAAAGTAACTTTTAAGGTTGTTGGATAAAGTGGTGTTTTCTTTGGGGTGTGAAAAGTTTTGTGAGACAAATAAATGAGGAAAGTGAGAAAAGTATTATAGGATGGAGAGAGTATTTCACAATTCTGCAATTTTAAGGATTAATTGTGCCATGAGTTAATTATTCTCTCAAAATTTGGATAAGTGTTTTTTGAAATGCGGGAAAAAATAATAAATAATGTAAACCAAATAATAATTGCCGGTTCTAAATAAATGTCAGAATTGTGTTAAGTAATTCAATTTTTTTTATTATTATTGTTATTATTATTTATTAAAAGTAAAATGTACGCATTTTGATTGGTCTTAAATGTACTTTTTGCACCAAGAGAGTTTCAACTTTCTAAGTTACTACTATAACAAAATTTGCAAAAAATCAACTCAATTTATTTACATTTATTAATAAATACATATTATATTAATAAAATAAAATTTATAAAATTTGTTAGCATATATTTGTATGATGTATTTAGTTTTTAAATAAAAAAATTAATAGTCCAGCTAAACTTAAAAATTAATATTTCATTAATAAATATATTTGCATTATTAAATGAAAAATTAACATAGATTGGGTGAATAAAATATAACTCGCACGATATACTAATTTGATTTACTAACCTTAATAAATTTTGAGCAATAATTTTTTTAATAATATATTATCTTTATTTCGTATAAATATTCATACTTTTTTTTTAGATATTGATAAATATTACCTCCTCCGTTAGCTTTTAAGGTGTCAATTTTACTATTTTAGGCGTTCGCTTTAAATGTATCAATTTCCCCTATTTAGTAAAAAAGTACACTGGCCCACCACTCTCATCTAATACAACTACTCACTTTACATATAATAATAAGAGTTGATATTAGGTGCACCCGGGTGCACCCATATGTGTATAACTTTTTATTCTATTCTGTATACATGTTATTCTATTTTGTATACGTGTTTCTTAATAATTGTATATTTTTTTCACGCTAAATTTTTCATTAAAAAAACTAGCATCCATATATGCATAACTTTTTATTCAATAGTATATACTCCCTCCGTCCCGTTTTAATATTTACGTTTCTATTTTGCTCGTCTCATTTCAATGTTTAGGTTTTCCTTTTTTGAATATGGGACCCACCTAAAACAATTAATATATCATCCAACTCTAATACACCTACCCACTTTACATTAAATATTATATTTTTTCACCCACTATCTATTAAAATATTATACTTCTTCATCAACGTGCAAAATGCAAACTTAAACATTGAAACGGGACGGAGAGAGTACATGTTTTTTAATAATTGTACATTTTTTTACACTCAATTTTTTATTAAAAAACTAAAAATTAAATTGTATACATTTTTGTTCATAATTGTATATGTTTTTATTTATATTTGTATACGTTTTTGAAAGTAGGTGCTCCCTATCTTAGGGTGCACCCGTGTGCACAGTATAATTAGCCTAATAATAATACTCCTTAATCCACGTTTAAAAAATAAACGCACACCTTAGAATCAGACGGAAGGAGTACATTTTTATTTACTTTAATACTCCGTCCGCTTCTAGGGTATTCATTTTACTATTTTTTGTGTCTGCTTCAAATGTATCAATTTCCCCTATATAATAAAAAAATACACAATATGACCCATCACTTTCCTCTAATACAACTACCCACTTTACATATAATAATACTCCTTAATCCACGTGCAAAAAGCAAACGAACACCTTAGAACGGGACAGAGGGAGTAATTTTTAAGAATAATTTATAACGGGTTCTAAAATGGGTTGACCTATTATTAAAATATGATTGTTATATAAATAAAGTATGCTAATTGCTCCCTTCCTCCCGTAAAATTATTTACGCATTTTCATTTTGGACGTCCTATAAAAAGGTTTACATATTCCTTTATAGTAAATGTGATCCACACAAATTACATAAATATCTTCATGGGGCCCATAACACTACACTAATACAACTACATATTAAAATATTATTTCTCTCACCTCAATATACATTAGAATGCTATATGCCTTAATCCCCGTAAAAAGTAAACGTAAACCTTTTTACTGGCCGAAAGAAGTACTAGTTAAAATATTTTTTTAGTATGTTGTTAAAATATTATAATATGATTCTCTATAACATACTTTAACCATTAATAAAAATACTTTAACAATGGATCGACTCGTTTCACAAATGAATATCTCTATAATTTACTTTATATACATTTCTTCTCCTCAATCAATGCTACATTTTTATCTTCTCTCACATCATATAACCTTCCTCAATCCTCAAGTCTTACATTGATTCAACATGAAGTTAAATTATATATATATATACCTTTTTATCAAAACCCAAAACAAAATATTATCATTAATGGTATTTAAGACACATGTAATGGCATTTAAAATCCACATAAACCATAGATGAAATATATTAACGAGAATGAAAATTCATATATTTTTTTGATCAATTTGATATCTCTTTCACTATGTTAATTGCTATAATGTACATAAATCATAATGCTTTGAGTGTTATTGACAAAAAGATGTTTGAGAGATATGTTGTTGTATTTTGATAGGAAAAATGGTGGACTTGTGAGACATGTTAGAAAACACATGACCACTTTGCATAATTTTTCTTTGTTTGTAAGTAAGTTAAAACTGATCATGTGATACATGATTGGAAATCCACGAAAGAGAGGTTGAGTGGACGCAAGAATGACTTAAATCAAAGTTCAGATGAAGAAGTTATGCTAAAAATCATGGAGTCGCGCAACCTGCCAGCGGGTGCTCGATCCTGGTCGAGCAATGAACAACGAATGTTCGATCCCGAGCACAGCGTCGAGTAGAACTCCTCGATCTCGAGCGACGGCCCTGGAAGGTGAAGATTTTCATGAGGAGACGCTCGATGACCACTGAGTAGCATCGCTCCATGTCGAGCGACGTAAGTTTGAGGCCCAGGTCCCATTTTTCAAGCCCATATAAAATATCACCTAATCATAGTGGTTTAGTTTGGCTTAAAGATTCTCCTATAAGTATCTGCAGCATAATGAATCATATGTATAGAGAGTTAGTCATATGTTCAACTGGACTACCTGAACATTATCAATCTTTTATCTTGAACACTTAATCGTTATCTCGTCCATTTTTTTATTTTAGTTTTTATGCAAAGTAGTTGCTAATTATTATTTCAAAACCTAGAGATTTTGTATTAAGTTAAAGTGGTCATATATAGGATTTATTAGTAAGTCTATAATTGTTCTTTGAGTTCGATATTTTGACTTGATCATAGTGATCTCTCATACTTGAGGGTGAAATTATAATTTCCCTAGGAAGATTCGTGAACACATACCATGCTTATTTTATTATATGTGACATACTTATAATAGTGATAATCTATATTTGTTTTGGATTTTAGTAAGTACTCTCGCTTTCCCATTTTAATTGTTACATTTGTTTTTTGTGGAGCAATAAAGGAGTATGATATTTTAGTGTGTGGAGAGTAGGTATTTGTTATAGTTTTAACTTTTTGTTCCTAACTTTAATTTAAATTGATGGTATATAATATTGTAAAATTTTTAGGGATATTAATTTTTAAGTGTAGGATCCCTTGAAACTTACTAAAAAAGAGAATGTAACCATTGGAGTGAAGCGCCTAAATTAGTAACATGTAACAATTGAAGTTGTACAAAAAGAGGAGTATATTTTAATTTAATTTATATCAAGTTAATGTGTAATAAGTGACGATATGGATAAGAAAATATTAGTTGATAAAAGAGAACAAATGAAAAAGGAGGAGATGAAGAGTACTTTTAGAAGAGATAAAACGTTTAAATATGGAGGATCACTTGGGTGACCAAGAATTACCCTTAAATATGAATATTTTTAAGAATTATTGGAGTTTGTTGTATATGTATGAGAGAACGTACTTAATTAAGAGTGAGGAAATATGAAAGATGGGCATTGGTGAATGTGATTATATATTTTGTATATGTATATAAGAGTAATAATTTTTTAAATCAAGGTGTAATTTATAAAAATCAAAACTTGATTTTCAAAACAAAATACAAGTATTGTCTAGTATGTTATGTTTGTTTAGGTTTTTGGAGATAATAATTGAGGAAGAAAAAAAAATGAGAATGTTGAAAATTAAAATTTAAAAATATTTTTAAAATTTAAACACAACGATGATTTTTAAATTTTAAATATGAAATTTAAAAATTAAATTGAAAAGAAAATAGGTTTTTTATTTCAGAGTTAGTGGAATTATGAAGATTGGATTGGAAATTAGTGGGTGAGTTGGGTCACACAGTCTCGAGGCGAGGGTCCGCACACGTGCGTGCTTCCAGTGGGTCCCGCACTAGCCCCCTCATCTTTTTTAATCGTGCCATTTTTGGGGATTCGTTACTATGCTACCTCCACGGCGTCGTTTCGCTCATATTCCAATGTTTTACAAAAAGCCCCTCAACTTATCCATGAAGATCAATTAAGGCCCTAAGCTTTCTTTTTTGTACATACACATCACTTACCTTTATTAATAGGATCAAATAGGATCAAATGAATCCTTTATTTTTTAAAAATAAAATATAGTACCTTTATATTAAATATTACTATAAATATAACATGTAACTTTTTATCGAATTTTCTTTTCTTTTTGTCTTTTCTTTTTAATATTTTGATTAATTATAACTTTAATAATTTATATATATGTATAATATTTGCTATAATTTATGATTTATTTCACTTTTCTATTTAGGCAAACCTTGTGTTTTGTTATTTTTGTTTTTACAATTTTATATTTATTTTTATGATTTAATATTAATTTTAAGTAGATAATTTAATTTTACTCGTGTTATATGTACCATGATTTATTACTTATCACAATTTTTTTTATTTATTTTTAGAATTTAATGTAAATTTTTAGGATAGAATTATAAAAATTTGAATGCAACGAACAATAATATAATACTTGATGTAAGCTCCCAATCTATTTTATTTTTCATTCGTGTCGTTTTTAGTTTTTACTATTAATAAGATATATTAACCATTATCTTTTAAAACTGAAACATTAATATACGTTAAATTAACCCTCTTCATTTTTAATTTTTTTATTATTTATTATTATTATGATACTTATATTCTTAAAATTAATCCTAAACCTAAAATAAATATTTATTACTAGCTAGGGATAAAAATGGATCATAAACTGCAAAATGAAATTATAATTAGATCATTTG
Source organism: Pogostemon cablin (assembly GCA_023678885.1). Classification (NCBI taxonomy): domain Eukaryota; kingdom Viridiplantae; phylum Streptophyta; class Magnoliopsida; order Lamiales; family Lamiaceae; genus Pogostemon; species Pogostemon cablin. The sequence goes on along the minus strand of CM042992.1, from coordinate 9,347,945 downwards.
AAACTCTAAGGTTAAATTAATAAGTATTTATTTTTAGAAATGATTAAATAAGTAACATTAAACATAAAAATAAATATAAAATTGTAAGCACAAAAAAATAAAAAAAACACAAGGTTCGCGTAAATAAAAAAGTAAAAATTGAACAGTAGCTTCCATGCTCTATTTATAGTAATATTTAATATTAAGGAGCTCCCATTTTTATTTTAAAATATAAAGGGCTTATTTGACCCTATTTATAAAGAGTGAGACTTGCGTCTGCCCGGGTGCACGGAACACATTCTGTGCGCCTTTAGAAATTTAGTATTATAGGTGAGGGTACATTACTTTGGTCTAAAAGGTATACACTTTAATTAATAAAAGGTACATCATTTTGTTCTAAAGGGTATACACTTGTCATTAATTTTTTTTCTTTAAAAAAATAAAGGGTACACATTTTTATACTAAAGGGTATACAATTTAACACAAAATTCTAAAGGCGTACGGAGTGTTATTCCTGAGCCTAGATACACACAATAATTTTCTTTAGAAAATAAAGGGTACACATCTGTATACTAAAAGGTATACAATTTAACACAAAATTCTAAAGGAAACGAAATGTGGTCCGCGCGTCCGGGTGCATAAGAGTTTTTGCCATTTATAAAGATAAATGGTGTGAATGTACAAAATTAAAGTTTAACGTTTTACGTGATCTTCATGGATAAGCTGGGGCGGATCCAGGAAAAATAATTTGGGGGTACGACATGTAATTATAAAAATATTACTCCCTCAGTCCATCCTCAATGTATCAATTTGGTTATTGCACGTGAATTAAAGAGTATTATTATTTTATATATAGTAGGTAGTTGTATTAGTAGAGGGTATGAGCCTCATATTTTATTTGTATTAGTAGTGGGTGTGGGTCCCACAGTCCAAAAAGGAAAATAGATAGATTAAAGATGGATGACTCAAAATGATAAAATGGATAGATTGATATTAGATGGAGGGAGTACTATTTATTTAATAAAATGAAAAAATTAAATTATTATTGTTATCGTCTAATGTTTTTTAATGATGAAGCAATTTAAGACATTATTGCCATGAATTTATAACAAATTGAATTTAAATTTTGTTGCAATTAATTATTTAGGTAACAAACAAATGAAGAAAATTAAGTACAAAATAATAATAAAAAATATCTAAAGAAAATGATTAAAATAAATGAATAAAAACATAAATTAAATTATAAAAATAATAAATAAAAGGACAAAAATATAAATAGAATTAATAGGACAAGAACTTATGACAATATCTGCCTAAAAGGTGGTCTCATAACCACTAAACCATTAGAATATATATATCATTACATGTTATATATATATATATATATAACTTATTTTTCATTTTGGGGGTATAGCTGTACCCCATGTATCTTCATTGGATCCGCCTCTATGGATAAGTTGAGGGGTAGGATGATCCTTTTCCCTTACAAGAATTCTGTTCCATAGAGCACAACTATGTCTATTTGTGGGACACCGTTTCGTGGGATGATATACGTGAGATGGATAAATAATACCCCTCCGTCCCATTGAAAAATTTACTGTGTTAGACGTCACATTCAAAGGTTTTTATTTCTCTTTTTGGTAAAAATGGCTCACCACTACACTCACATCTCTCTAATACAATTACCCAATACACATAAAATAATAATTCTCCTTAATCCATATGCTAAAAGTAAATGACCATCTTTGCCCGAGATGGAGGAAGTAATAATTTTTATCACAAACACTTGTATAAATCGGGTTCATGATTTAAACTATGTGGTTCCCCTTCTAATTCTATATACCTTATATATTGTTAGGGTGTATAAATTAAGAGAGATCACATGGTTTACCAGGATTTATGATGTAAATTCGATTTACAAGAGATTAAGTCAATTTTTATAATAAAAAATGATAACTAATTGATGAAAGTGATACAAATTATTTCATAAAAAAAGAAAATTTTACTCCTTATAAAAAAAAGTAATAACATTTATAAAAATAAAAATAATGACAACTTTAATAGAAAGTTATAATTAATTGAAAAAAAATAGTAACTTTAGTAAAAAAAAATTATAACTAATTACGAAAATGTTGTAAGATCTGCACATTATAGGAAGTTCATTATTCACCCTCCATCTCCACGGATTACCTCATTTCCACTCCAATCCCATTTTTCATTTTAACTGATGTTTATATATTTCAAAAACCTTATCACCTCATTATTATTTTATTTTACATGTTCACGTTTATCACTTCACATTTTTATAAAAAATACTTCATTCATCCAAATTTATCTTTCATTCATTTCAAACATATCTTCAAACATATCTTCACTGTTATAGTAAATATGTAGTTGATTTTTTTTTCTTTTACTAAATTTATAAACATTTTAGGGGTGTTATGATATTTTTATCTAACAAATAAAATGTAAAATATGATATGTATTATATGGGATTGATATATTTGATTAATAACTTTGAAGGTTATTTATTAATATGATTTTTTTAATTATATAGATAATTATAGGACGAATGAAAAAAAAAATGAATATAAACTCAAATTTTCAACTCACTTAGAATGTTTTGTTACTTTATTTTATTATTAAAAAAAGGTACAATTTGATGACTTGTGAATGAATGAAATAAAAAAAAAAGTAAATTAATAATGGATCCCAAATAAAACAATTAATACTCACCCCGTCCGCTTCTAATATGTTCATTTTATTATTTTTTGCCTTCAGTTCAAAGGTATTCATTTTTCCTATTTAGTAAAAAAGTACACAACATGGCCCACCACTTCCCTCTAATACAACTATCCACTTTACATATAATAATAATACTCCTTAATTCACGTGCAAAAAGCAAACGGACACCTTAGAACCGGACGGAGGGAGTATATGTTTAGGAGGCCCACACATATTGCTGATACATCTATCTTTTATGTACTCCCCCGTCTCACACTAAGGGTAGTTTTTATTTTTTGGCACGTGAATTAAGGAGTATTATTATTTAATGTGTAGTGGGTAGTTGTATTAGTGGGAGTGTAGGCCCCATATTTTAATTGTATTAGAGGGTGTGTGTGAGTCCCATGTTTGTAAAAAATGAAAGAGGACCCTTTCGGTGGGACGCCCAAAATAACACAAAGAGATTCTAGGGTGAGACGGAAGGAGTATTAAAATATTATAAATTTACTATATATTAAAATATTATTATTTTAATTTCTGTACAAGCTATAAATATAACTTTATTTCATGGGACTATGAAATATTTGTTAAAATATTCAGTATAGTGTATATTGATGAGAAATGTGTAAAATACACATTCATCATGCTTGTAGAAGAGGTACTATAGCACGTTGATTTTCAAAATGTCTTCTTATGTACTGGCTTCATGTAACTATATTTTTACTACTCATTCTTCTAGAGTTAGTTAAGGTTGTGTTTGGATGGAAGTATTTGAGAAAAAATTTATAAATCCCTCCTTCAAATTTCTCAGTCATGTTTGGATGTTATTTGAAATCAATGGATTTATAAATCTAAGATTTTAAATTAATGAATTTCAAATCATGGATTTTATTTTGAATATTTTTAGTTGTTTTTTAATGAATTTCAAATTATTACTCAAAAATTGTCATTTGAAATCTTTTCGTTGTGTAATTGATATATTAATATATAAAAATATTATATAAAATTAATAAACTAATTAAAAATATATAAAAATATATTTTTTAATTATAAACCCTACTAAACAACCCCCTAACCCACCCCATCCCAAATTTTTTTTTTATAAAAATTTAGATTTTAATATTTAAATAATAAAAAAATTACCACCCAACTCTTACCACTATCCACCCACCCACAACCCCCCTGCATCCACCCCGACCCCGCAAATTTTTTTCTTTTTTAATTTTAGATTTTTTAATATTTAAATAATAAAAATATTAACACTCAATCCTACACACACACCCGACCACCCCCAATTTTTTTAAAAATAAAATTTTAGATTTTATTATTATTTAAATAATAAAAATATTACTACTAATCCTACCCTTCCTATCCACCCACCTCACCCCCCGCCACCCCCTCCCCCCAATTTTTTTTAAAAATAAATTTAATATTTAATTAATAAAAATATTACTATCCAGCCTACCCCATCCATCCGTGGGGTGGTGGTAAGGGGTGGGTGGGTGGATAGAGTTGAGTGATAAAAAAAATGGTGGGTGGCTGAGGGTTGGGGGTGGGAGATGGATAGGGGATAGGGTTGAGTGGTAATATTTTTATTATTTAAATATTAAAATATAATTTTTAAAAAAAAAAATTCTTTGGGAGGGAGTGGGGGTGTGAGGTGGGTAGGCTGGGTGGCAGAGTTCCAAAATAATTATTTTTAATAAAATTTTAGATTTTAATATTTAATATAATAAAATTTTATTATTTTTATTTATCATATAAATATTATTTTAAAAATAATTGTTGAATTATGAATTTAAAATCTTTTAAAAAACTCGTAATTTATTCGAACAGTGGAATTCAAATGAATTAATTTAAAATACAAAGAATTTAAAATCCACTCATTTTTATATCTATTGAATTTGAAATGACTTTATCAAAAAACAACCTAAATTTTTTTCAATTTTTTATTTAGCCTCTTCAGATGCAGGGCTACGTAGTTTTACTCTCTGAATTGTAGTTTTCACATCTAAAAAAGAAAACAAATAATGAAACGACAAACAATAGATAAAAATAAAAGGGCAAAGGGTCGATCTAACCCTCAATTTTATCCTGTGAGATCAAATAAACCCCTAAACTTATTTTTTATTCGTTCAAACTCTTATTCTTATCTGATTGAATCAATTAAGCCCCTTATCTCTTAAAAAAAAGTCAAATAACCCCTTCATTTTACAGCCATTAAATGACTAAACTCTTCATCTATTTTCTAAGCCATTCAACTTTTCTTTTCTTCTTCTTCTTCTTTTTTTTTTTTTTTTAATATATCACATAAACCCTCTATCTTAACATAACACCTCACGAACCACACCCATTTTTAATCTCCCAGTCCCGGCCTCATTTTTCTCGAATTTCTTATTTCTTTTGTTAAATTTTTTTGTTATTGTTTATTTTAATCATCCTCTATTTATTTATTTATTTATTCATTATTATTATTATTATTATTAAAAAACGTAATACTGGTTTTTTTTCTGTTTTATTTTTTTGTTAATTTTCAACTATTTAACATATGTATAAATATATTTAAAAATATTATAAATTAAAAAATATTATATATAAAATAATATTAATGAATAATTAATATAAAAGATAAGATGTAACAATATAATTAGTAACAACATTTTTAATAAAAAGTGATAAATTATTTTAAATAAAAGATGATACATTTCTATTTCACTATTTCGTTACAAAAATATATAATTTAACTTGAATTACTTTAATTTTACATTGTATTTATATTAAATTTTTATTTAAAAATATTAAATAATAACTTCAACTCACATTTATTATTGTATTAACAATATAATTTTGAGTGTATATTTTAAAGCAAAGAATGATGAATTTAAACAATTAAGAAAAAAGTACTAGTGACTACAAAATGTAATTAAAATTAAATTAAAAAAACCAGTTAACAATAAAAAAAGAAAAAAAAAGAAAGGAAAATAAAAAAGCGGTGTGGACGATAGTCAAAACGCAACTTATGTTTAATTATTAGGAATTAATTATTAGTAATGGCCGGGGATCATATTTAATATATTAAAATAGAAAAGATTTTGTTAGGATTATAAATATATAAATATATATTATTTGAGGGGTTTATTTGATCAAGAAACAAAAGATGAGGGGTTTTTATAAATTTTTTCTTTTATTTGAAAAGATAAGGGGCATAATTGATCTATTCCTAAAAGGTCATGGGCTTAAATGTATAAAAAAATAAGGTTAGGGGTTTATTTGATACCAAGGATAAAGATAAAAGATTAAATTTACCGTTTGCCCAAAATAAAAATATGAAGCTCGAAATTCTGATTAAAAATAAAATCTTTACTAGTGAATAGCAGATTCTTACCTTCTTCTTCATATTAGTTATCAGTTTACCATATAAAAAACTAAAATAACACAAATCAAAAGTGTGATTTGAGTCATATCCAAATCCATCCATTAAATAACTAAATAGAAACTCACTGCTAACTTTTCATTTTTTGCTTTTTTTTTTTTTTTTTTTTGAATTATTCATTCGATCAGTAATTTATTCTTCACTTGAATTTTTTTACTGAACTACATTAATTATGCTCAAAGTAATTATTTCTTAAACAAAATTAATAATCAACACATTAGTTAATTGACTTTTCTTTAAACTTAACTAAGCCATTAAACACGATTTCCTAATCTTTTATTTGCATGTGAGATTCTTTTTAGGGGAGTAATCGAGTTGAATCGAATTTTGACCTGTTTAAGTCTCGTTTATTAAGAAATAATAGAGTTCAAGCTCAATTATGAACTCGAGCTCATTATTAAAAAAATTATCAAATTTGAGTCTGAATAAAAACTATTTATTAAGACTCATTTATATTCACGAACTTATTTACGAATACATTTAATAATATGTTTGAGAACACTTCACGAATATTTAAATATTAGTGGAGAAGGGGTAAGAGTATCATTAGTTGTATTGATGGTTCCCACATTCGAGACGGTGGGATACAGAATAAGAAAAGAAAATAAACTGATGGCTAGTTAGAGATTGTGGCTCAATGATATCATGTAGAAATTGTGTATATAATATAAACTTGAATTTCTTTTACATATTACATCATATATATATATATATATATATAAACACAATGGAATGTGTTAATTATCATTTCTATGATCAGGTTCGGATGTTTACTAAATCATTTATGTTTGAGGCAAATCACCGAGATCTTCATTAATTGACTTGCTCTTAATTCTTTAATATGTACTCCCTATGTCATTAATAATGTCTCAATTTGATAATAAATATTACTATTATTATTTTATATAAAGTGGATAATTATACTAATATTCAGTGATCATATGTGGATCATTTTGCTATAAAGGAAAAATTGATACATTCTAAATGAAGACTAAAATGACAAAATGAATACTGGACGAAAAAAGTATAGTATAAAATTCATTAGATATTTTCATTTTTCACACAAATATTATTAATAAAAAAAAGGGGAAAAAATTAGGTTGGATCCCTGGATCTAAACGGGTAGGATATGATAGGGTACAGATTGGACAAATCTACATACTATTCGATATCCTATTTATCCTCCCCTTGCCTTAAAATTGAACATCGGGTAGTGTACGGGTATACCCATCGGGTACTCGGATAACCCGTGATAAATGGGGACCGCATAATAATCGAGTAAAAGGTGAACATGTACCCTATCCTTACCCGTAATTTTTTTATCAGGTTTAGGTATTACCCTACCGGTTATTCGATAAGCCTACCCCCATCACCCTCGAGTACCTGCAAATAACCCGACCTAGCGAATAAAATTGGCATCCCTAGTTGGATGGCTCAATCGCATTAGAGTGTAATAAGAGATTAAGTTTGAATCTTATCCTCTAATTTTTTCATATTTAAAATTATAGACTTGATAATTGTCTTAAATTTTTTTTGGTGCACTGGTATCCTGTTTGTGGACCAACTAATTCAGGGAAGATACGATTTCAAAGTCATTTTAATTGGGTTTGGATGTATTGACACATTTTGATGTGATATTTTCTGTCTCACCTTATTGGATGAGTGACATGTAAGAGATAAAAAATATACTCCCCCCGTCCCACAAATATTTGCACTTCTCTTCTGGTACAGAGATTAAGAAAAGTGATCTTTTAGGGTATTATGATATTTTTGGTAATAAATAAATGATAAAGTATATTAGGAGTATTAGGTAGGAGTGCTTTTTTTTTGTAAATAAAGTGTATGGGGAAGGGTAAGGGTGATTGTGTTTGACTTTTTGTTTTTTTAGAAATGTACAAATTTTTATAGGACAACCTAAAATAGAAAGTGTGCCATTTGAAATGGGACGAAAGGAGTATACCATAACTCAACGATTAATTTCTAGGAGCAATGAATTAGATTTCTCCTAAGTGCCACATATCAATTTTATCTAAAAATGATACAAAAAATACACATCAAAGGGCAGAGAACCATCCCATCTCATCCCATATTTAACCGGTGAAAACTCTATTTAAAAAGTTCTTAATTAGAGACGGTTGCAAAGGCCGTTTTTATTAGAGACAATCATAGGTATCTTAACACGATTTAGTTAAAACCAATGTCAGTTTATTATAGTTGTCTCTATAACTTCCTTTAACTATCCCTAATGAATTCTCTCTCCATCTCGATAAGTATTCGTTTTTTTTTTCACGTGGATTGAGGAGTATAATATTTTAATGTGTAGTGGGTAGTTGTATTAATATTGAGGGTGAGCCCTATGTATAATGAGTTGAGTATAATAATATTATTGTGTTTATCACATTAACTAAAGGAAATAAATTTTTTTTTTATTGAGACAGATCAAAATGACAAAATAAATACTAAATAGACGAAGAGAGTACAACATTTTCTTTAATTAGTTGTAGCAGGCAAATTTAGGACCGCCACTTCGCTATCTCAAAAGTCGTCTCTTACATTGTTTTCCCTTTTAATGTCGTATCTAATTCGGGTTCTTTTTTTATTTTTTCAGCTATCCAACAAGTATATAATGTAACACAACACTATATATTGCTACGAAAACCTTAGTTAGGCGTCTTAAAAAATGGTTATATGAGATAGATAAAACTTGGTATTCGATTGTTAACCTTTTAATTAAATTATAGCAATAAACAATTTTTATGATATATAAAATTATATTAATACTCATTTCATTCTCTTAAAACGCAACAATTTTTTTTTTATTTTAATTTGTTACATTACAAAGTATCAATTTTCTTTTTTAAAAAAAAAATCTTCCTTCCATAACAAAACCCCAAAAAACAAGAGCAAAAGGGTAAAATATAATATTTAAAATTCATCAATTACACATTAAATATTATGCTCTTTAATTTACATTAAAAACAAATTGATACATTATTATATTTTAGGACAATAATAAAAAGAAAAAGTGAAAGAGATCGACATGTTCACATAGGTCAACTCTCAAAGATTGGAAAGTAATTTTATTTTTATTATTATTTTTTTTTTTGAAAAAAAAGATAAAAGTTAATATTTTCAAAACAAAATGTATAATAAATAATAAGGAAAATAGAAGAAAAACTTTGCCAAGTAGAGGAAAGTTAGACTATTCTCGTAACAACCCATCACAATCCAACCTTCTAATAAAATATTCATTTATCTCACATTCATATATATCATTCACAACCTAACCCAATCTCAAAATTTTAATATTTCATCAACAATGCAATTCTACCTAAGCTTTTAATAAAATATTCATTTCTCTCTCATATATACATTATATACTATAATTATTATGAAATTACATATTACTATTATTTTGAGATTTTTAAATTATATTTAAAATTAAAATAATCTTGTATTTTAAAAAAATATTTTAATTCCACATCTATTGTAAAAAACTGTTTTGAAATAAAAAAAATACAAATACAATAACTAATTAAAATTACAATAATTATATTATATATATATTTATATATTAATATAATATTTATTTTGATCCAAAAAATATATATTACTATGTAAAATTATTTTTTTTATTGTGATTCAAAATTTATTAATATTATACTTTATTTATAGATTTAAAAAAATTAAGAATTTTGATTATTTATATAAAATAAAATAAAATTAATTGCATATAATTTATTAAATAATTAAGTTATATACATAAATATTAATTATAATTAATAATATTGTGACACTCATCACTTAATAAATAGAGAGTGAAAGGATTGTGGAGTGGGTTGCAGGAAGCCAATTTCCTTCAACCGAATGGGCATTATTTTTGATTTTCTAATTTTTTTTAATTGTCTTGTTTTGTCTTATTATAATAATCCTCCACTACCGGTTGCTGGCAATAGTCTTAGTTAGTCTATAAAAAGGAGGGCATCAATTCTGTAGCAGTAAAAAAGAATTAAATGTGGAATAATTAGGAGAAGTCTCATCAAAATTTTGACAGTATGATTGAAAATCCTAAGAAATATGGCACTCTACAATGATTTAGTAGCAAGATTTTGTCATCTCATTGGCCATTGCTTCTTAGACAAGCCTATATGTGGCAGAGGCTCTTCTCTTCTTCATAATCATTCCTTCAAACACATTTTTAATCCATAATTATTCTTTGCCTTTTTGAATACTCATCATATATATCATCATGCTCTTCTCTTGCTTTGAACCAATTGTCTTTTACTTCCAAGATGTTCAAGATTAATTTTGATTCTATTAATGTTTTTGTATCTAATCAAGCAAACTCTTTTTTATCTAGTTTTTGTTATATATATACAGAATGTTCCTCCCTACTTTGACCAGACGATTTTACAGAGGAAAAAAATATGACAATTTCAGAGCATCAACCAATTTAACTAGAAAATGAATTTATAAATATTTAACAATTAATAGATACAATATTCAAATTATATTATTATGCGCTACAAATTGAACCCATCAAATACCTTTTTAACCTTATTTTAAATTTAATTGTATTCAGGAATTAATTAACTATTAATCTCCTCATAAAATAGTAAATAGGTTGGTATTAGTCAAAGTTAAATCATTAAAAATTTAGCCAATGTTGAGAGTAATATGAAAAATAAAAAGCTTGCATTTTTATTTGTTACTCCCTCCGTATCCTTTCAAATGTCATACTTTTCATTTTGGGTTGTCCTACAAAAGTTCACTTTTCAAAAAAAGTAAAAAGTAAAAAACAACAACTCTTCCCCATACACATTATTTACAAAAAATCATTTTTACCTAACATACTTTATCATTTATTTATTAAAAAAAATACTATTATACCCCTAAAAATTATCACTTTCTTAATCTACGTGGCGGAAAGGGGCACAAACTTTTTCTAGATGGAGGGAGTATTTTTCAATGAGTTTTATAAACGGTGATAGTACAAAATCAATATAAAATTGTTTATCACCGTTAACAATTATGGTATTCAGAAAACTCTTCAAAAGTTATTCAGAAAAAAACAAAATTGGTAATCATACAGAACATACTCACACATCAGAACAGTAACTGTTGGTATTCAAAAAATTTTTTAATATTGTTCGGAAGCAACCGTCAATATTTAGAAAAATCTTATAATAGTATTAAAAAAAAATCAAAATCATACAGAACGCACACATTAAAACAACAACTAATTGTATTCAGAAAAAATCATAACCATACAGAATGCACACATTATAACAACAACCGTCTATATTCAAAAAAAAAATCTTATAATAATATTCAGAAAAAATCGTAGACATACAGAACGCACACATTAGAACATAAACCATTAGTATTAAAAAAATTTTATAATAGTATTTAGAAAAAATCGTAACCAACGCACACATTAGAACAACAATCATCAATATTCAGAAAAATCTTATAATAATATTTTGAAGTGTGTATTCAATTTTTGATTTAGAATCTGGTATTCCGAGTGGATATTCAAATTGGGTATCGAAATCGAATCCTACAAAATGATTTGGTATTCTGATTGAATATTCAGATTCGGCCTTCCATTTCTAAAATTGTAATATCAAATTCTCTCTCAATAGACTAAATAACTCAATTCCCATTAAAAACTACGAACTCACTCCATTCTTCTACTTCTATATTTTTTATTACCAGGATTACTATATTAGATAAATTTGTTTAATACTTAATTAAATTATTCTAACACACCCCTCACATGTAGGTGGGGTAATTTTTGCATCAAGCCTTGCATGTGGAATTTTTTCATAAATGAGTGGCGCTGAGGTTCGAATCCTGTACCTTTGCTAGGACTAGACTCTGATTTCATATTAAATGACTACCTCATCTAAAAGTTAAAACTTGTAGAAACGTAAATCGTTTAATACTTAATCAAATCACTCTAACATTAATAAACCAACTCCTATTTGCAATATCAATTGAATGGTCCATATGATTCCTATTTGCAGTATCAACTTCTCTCTCCACAAACTCAATAAACCAATTCTCATTCCTAAACCACGAACTTACGACAAACTTCAACTTCTAAACTTTTGAAAACCAAACACATTAGTTTTGCGTTTTGCCAAAAAAAACATAAACACAATAATTTTGCAATAAAAAAGTACCTAGGACTAGGAATTGTTGATGTACGTGCGTAAATAAATGTATTAATCTCAAGAAAGTTATAATGTGGAGTGGTTACAGATATGAATTTGACATGCCCCACACATAATTAACTTTAAATGAAAAAAAAAATTAAATACCTTTACACCTCATTAATAAACATACTCTAATAATAATAGACCAATTCCTTTCACAACTCTATCTCCCATATCCATTTCAGTAGGTTGCCTTAAATTTAATTACATATAACTCGTTGCCTTAAATTTAATTACATATAACTCATTAAATTAATTCTCATCACTTTTTCAACATAAAATATCACTTTAATTGGGTTTCGAATATAAAAAAACATGTAAAATTAATAATTTTATGAAAAATAATGAATATGCACTTTTAAAAGTTGGAAGACAATCAACAAAGAGTCACCTTTGTTGGAGCTGAAATGCAAATAATTAGTGTAGGGGAAAAAAATAAATAAATAAGAAGAAAATGGAATCTAGAGAAAACAAGGAAGAATTGAATTATTAAGACAGGAAATAATATGACTACATTAAATGGTGCAACGGTCAATTAAAGCACCTACTTAGCTGACCGTTACCGCATCTTCTTCTTTGCTCACGTGCCACCGCTACTCATTCACGTGCCAACCTCTTTCCTGTTTTTTTTTTCTTTCTGTCAAATCAACCTATTTGAAGTACCAATACAAATTTTGATTGATGCCCGGGCACATGAAAGAGATGGATTTTAACTCTAGGGCAATTATATTTCCGGTGATCATAATTCTCTCGCATGAACTGTGCACAAAGCATGTGAGAAGATCATCGGTGACCCGTGATCACCTAATAAAACCTCTGTATCTCCTTAGTCCCCTGATAAGATACTCCTCCTATCCCATTTTGATAGTTAGATTTGTGTGGGTCTCGTATACCTAAAAAGGAAAATGTAACCATTAAAATGAGATACTCAAATTGGAAATATGTAAATATTAGGATAGGACAGAGGGAGTATTTATTTTGTCATTTTGATTGTCTACTCTAAAAAGATTTATTCTCTATTTTTAATAAAAGGTAACCACATATACTCAACTCTTCACCATTAATACAACTATCTCTTCACCATTAATACAACTACTTACTTTATGAAGTATAAAATAATAATATTCTTTAAATCACGTGCAAAAAGAAATAATTAATTTATTAATGGACGGGGAGTACATGATAATTTTAACATGATGCAGGTAAGAACACGGATCCACTTATATGGAGTATCTTATACTCCCTTAAAAAAGATTTATTTCAAATGATAAGAATTGATAATATTTTAGTGAAAAATAATACTCAAATTAGTTAAAAGTGATAGTGGTGTAGTAAATTTTTACATGAACAATTCATATTACAAATAAAAAATTATGATAATATTTTTAATAAAAATTAATAACTAATTAAAAAACATAAAACCAATCTCATGTGATTGGGGAGTGTTGCCCTAAATAAAAACACTCAGACAACTTTCAGTTACACAAAGAAATAAGGGCCAGCAGTGGTTGGACCCATGACAAACTTAATGCAAATAATGGGTAAGTTGCCAACAATCTAGGGAAAAAAATCATGGTGCTTCACAGTATTGGTGATATATAAATTTCACCATTGTGAATTGTGACACAACACTCGTGAGAAATGGTTGTGGATGTTTTTGGTTAGGCATTCTCTTATGGCTTAAATATAATTTCTTCTCTATTGAAATATACATGTAGGTTAAAGAGGTGGAAATACTAAAAACGCTATACTCTAATTTATGTATGATATATTACCTCCGACCACTTACAAAGTATCCATTTCACTATTCATGGCGTTCGCTTCAAAGGTATTAATTTCCTTTATTTAGTAAAGAAAGTACACAATATGACCCACCACTTCTCTCTAATATAACTACCTACTTTACCTATAATAATAATACTCCTTAATCCACGTGCAAAAAACAAATAAAGACCTTAGAATTGTCCACGTGCAAACAGCAAACAATTACCTTGTAAGTGGTCGGAGGGAGTATAAATTTTGGGTGATTATGTGGTGCACACCTCATGATATAAAGTTATAAAGTAAGTAGTGGGTGATTTTATTTTAAAAAAATTTAATTATATTATTTTATTTAATGATAGATATTAAACTAAAATCTAATTTGACGATTATATAAAATCGTCTAGGTGTACCGATGCATCAGGTCCATTCAAATTGAACTCATAAATTTTTAGGTGATGTTTGGTTTGGGGTTATGTGGGGTTTGAAAACTATGAATAAAGATTCTATGTTTGTTTTGAGTTTTGAGTAGGGTATGTTTTAACTTTATGTCAAATCATTGTATTAATTTATTTAAAAAATTAAATGAAAGATGAGAGATAAAGAGAGAAAGTATATTAATTGAAGAGAGAGAATGCAGTAGATATATATAGGGGTTATTTTTAAAATCTGGATGTTGGTTTTGAAAACCAAAACCTGGGTTTAAAACCCGGAAACGAACACAACCTTAATAATTATTCTTTCTAATACTGATTTTTAATTGTCTAAACTTTCTAATAATTATTCTTATAAACAATTTGGATTTACATTGATAAAGAATACCTTTTGCTTCTACCAGACTTTATGAGTATCTCATTTTGAATGAATAAAAAAAATATGTTTTACGCTTTTCTTACCCCAAACTCTAGAAACATTGAAAATTACTCTATATATTTTTTAAATTTTATGACAAATTCTGACCGGTACAAAATGGATTGAACAAAATGACGCCGTTTTTACTCATCGAATGAGTACACTCACAACCTCAATTAAAGACAAACAATGTCATTTTTTTTTCAACTACTCATTTATGCCTTGAAGTCCTCATTAAAGACGGGATTTAACTGTTGAACAACACATCCTCTCCTCCATTTTCCCCTTCAATTTCATTCCCAATTTCCTCCATTCTTTTCGACGACCGACGACAAAAACTTACCAGTGGCCTTGATCCATTAACTCTATTCGTGGTGCGAGAGTTTAGAGTTTACCCCCCAAAATGGTCTAGTACTTAACATACTGAGTACCAACCAGTTCTATATGGAGCATTGTTTATACAGAGCCTTTGAACTTACAATTATATTTTTAAAATTAATATTAAAATCTAAAAGTAAGTATTAAACCCTACGGATAATATAGTCCACAAACCACGAAAAAGAACCAAATAAGAATAAAAAGAAAAAAAAATTCTATAAATGGAATGATTCCATAAAATAATTTTAGGAAAAATTTGAAAATTAATATTAAAATCTGAAAGTAAGTATTAGTACGGGTAATATAGTCCACAAACCACGAAAAAGAACCAAATAAGAAAAAAAGAAAAAAAAAACATTCTATAAATGGAATGATTCCATTTTAGGAAAATTTTGAGATGTACTCTAACGTTTATATAGGTTAAACTTAGAATATAATAGTAATTATACATTTTATTTTTAACTTTTTAAAATTTAAATTTAAAGTTGAGATTCAATTTTTTAAAAATCTAAAGATTAAGATTTAACCGATGTATCGGTGCACCACAGTCAAACTCATAATATTATATATTTCCTCCGTCCCACCCAAATGGTGTATTTTGCTTTTTGCACGTGGATTAAGAAGTATTATTATTTAATGTGTGGTGGGTAGTTGTATTAGTGGAAGTGTGACCCCATATTTTAATTATATTAATGAGTGTGTAGGATTCATATGTATGAAAAAAAAAGTAAACCGTTTGAGGGATGCCCAAAATAGAAAAAAATGGACTCTCTTTAGTGGGACAGAGAGAATCTAATATGCAATACTTTTATATACATTGAAAGTAGTATAACTAAATACTTCTCTAAAATACAATACTTCAGTACTCTCTCCTTCCCAAGAGAATTTTTTTTTCCATTTTAGTCGTCTCATCCAAAGGGTCCCTTTTCCTTTTTTACACACATGAAACCCACACATCCCCTCTAATGCAATTAAAGTATGCCCCACACCCCGCTAATACAACTACCCACTACACATCAAATAATAATATTCCTTAATTTACGTGAAAAAAAAAAATCTTAGGGCTCTAGATAATGATTGACCCTTGATTAAATGATATATCAGGCCTCTTCCAAAAAGTATTCCCCGTTTACGCTCTTCCAAATTACATGGGGGATATTGTGATTGAGAAATATTGCCAAATAGCGTGAAAATTTTGAAGTGCAAAATCATTGACTGCTTATTGTATGCTGTTGTACTACAATATATGATCACTGAATATATACATGTATCTCTATTGCTAAACGTAATAAAAAATGATGTTTCCAACAGTTAATATTACAACAATTACAATTTCATGTATAAAATCTGCTGTGGTACTGTTATACTGCACTAAACAACATGCCTCAGCTGCCCCAAATAATCTGTACAAGTTTGCTGTGAAGTTCCTCTCTTATACTGCTTGAAGGACCTCGTTTTCATCCTTCTTGTTCGTCGTCGTCTGTGGTGGGATCTTCAGAGCCTTTACACGGAAAGCAGCCTGCAAAAATATACAAGACTTCAACTTTATGGTGAAAACCAGGAACATAAGCTGGAAAAGTTTAGCTCAGCTTCAGAAGCCAAAAACCAAAAGGAATTGTTTGTAGTACTCTCAAGGGGTCTTCATCAGAAACATACTCCATTGAATTCCAGTTGCAATGACATAAGAGCACCACGTCGAGCTGGACAATGGGTCTTGTACGGTCAATGAGGCAGGGGTTTGGGGGCAAAAAACCCGTATTTCGGGGATTAGGGGCTGCATCCCCAACTTTTACCATGTATGATGTGTCAGGGCTCAATTTTCCAACCTCATAAGATTTCCTAGTTCCGTTTGCATCCCTCAACCACGTTGGATGAAGTTCTATAATAAATATTCCTTGCTGTCTCATTGTAGTTGTATTCTAGAATAAATTTTGATTTCACTCTTTTGGTGTGGATGTAGCTAACACAATGTTAACTTCTGTGTTCTTTCTCACTTTATATTATCTTTCTCACACCATTATAACAGTTATTGTTAAGAACAACTAAGAGTAGCGGTGATGTGAACGATATAATGCGTTCTTGACACTTAAAACCATAGATTTTTAGGCAACATGCCTTAAAATAATGAGACAAAAGTCTAACCTTATTATCAGATCCAAACTCAATTATGTCGGTAGGATGGAAACGAGTAGGTAAGTTGGGGGATGCACGATATCGCCTGCCTTCATTACTGCAAAATTTTCTTCACTTAGACAACAAAGAATACAATGTAATAGCTCACAAGAGAGAGGAGATTTTCACAGCTTACTCTGTGATCCAAGTGCCATGCTCACTCCTTAAGTCTGTCACGAAGAAGGCTCCGTCTTTGTAACTTATCCGAGCATGCATTTTAGAAACCTAGATATTACAACCTTTTGTCGTCAAGGACAAATGGTCTCAAAGGGAATTCAAGCAAGCAATACGGAAGGAAAGGGCTCAACCATCAGACCTGAGGTGAAGGTATTGCTATTGACACTCCAGGAAAGTTTGCATGTGATACACTCCTAAGATTAAAAAAAAGGATCCATCATTAACTACGTGACCGGTAAGAAAGTTAATTCATATTCTGCAAACAGACATCACTGACGAGTAGACATTTGCGAAAAGGACTATGATATTATCATAGTTTTATCAGTGAATTGAAAATTAAACATTAATGAAAGTGCTGTTTTAACCAAAAGGGGAGG
This sequence comes from Pogostemon cablin, assembly GCA_023678885.1. Taxonomy (NCBI): domain Eukaryota; kingdom Viridiplantae; phylum Streptophyta; class Magnoliopsida; order Lamiales; family Lamiaceae; genus Pogostemon; species Pogostemon cablin. The sequence goes on along the minus strand of CM042992.1, from coordinate 9,329,871 downwards.
GACTTACCCAATCACGTATGGATTCTTCTCGTCTCTGCTTAGGAATATAGTTTCAGATGCTGCAGTTGAATCTCCCAGTGGAAAGAGGAACCAACTGCATATGAAGATGAGCTAATTAAGTAAAAGAAAGTAAGCACAAAACATCACATTTCCTCTAGAATTAATGCAGGTATGCTTACTCTGCATTAAGAGCTCGCTCTAGAGCATCATCATCTTCGAACCATTCACGTAAACGATCACTGGCCTATACATTAAAAAGATAAAACTGAACTCTTAAAAGAAGAAACAAGAATTGGAACCTAATCAAATAGCTATGTTATTAGTTATTCAAATGGCGTACTTTGTCAGAAAGTCTGCACTGTAGCGCTCGTCCTTCAAGTTTTGAACTGCATTACAAAAACACTTAGTAATTTCCCAATCAAGAAAAGGACGTACACCATTGAAACTGTCCTACAAGAATAGCCTTTGATAATAAGCTATTAAGGAGATGGAATAAAAATGTTGTATGCATTGCTCTTGCAGATAGAATAAATTTGAATAAGTTCTTATGGGACAAAAAGAATACCCTAAAGCATATGTTCTCAAACTTTGGTGGATAATATTTCCACCATATCTCTGACACAACAATAATTTTCATCACAGGAAATATTAGTAAGGTTTCATCACATTTGCAACCAGGAAAACATCATATTGTGAACAATAAACTTAGGGGATTTTTGTTTGAAAGGTATACTGGGGAGGAATTGAATCAAAGTGAAAAAAGTTGTTTGGTACTTTTACACTATGGTTTTGATTCCGAATTTTGTAGGATTCATCCTTTCCTCTCTCATATGAGAGGAATCAAACCCAAAGTATTCCTTCTCCATTTCCATACCTTTTCAATTCCTCAGAGTTATTCTAAACAGACCCTTAATTCATCAACTTTTAAAAACAGAAAAAACCAATGTGAGTTATTTAGTAAAGGGGGAAGAGAATAAGGAAATATGCTAAGACTTCATAACTAAGTGTTGTGGGTAGGCTGATCAGATCTTACCCGTTACCGCCAAGAACCCAACTTAGCATTAAGGGCATAGCAATGTCAATGAAAAATCTGCCTCCAACTCTTCCAGGATGGGGTATTCTAAACTTTGTCAGGAACTACAAATCAGATAAAGATATCTGTAAATTTCAGGGATCACTTCTCTAAATTTTCAAGAATGCTGTGTCTTTTCATGTTATGAATATTCTGCCACAATTCACATATTTATTTTGGAGAATGGCATGATTTCTTACTGATAATGGTCCGAGCCCAACTCCAAGATATGCTTTGTAAGTTGTTGCCATAATTGCAGCCATTCTTGCTAGTCCATGAATAATAGCAACGCGTAGTTTTCGAGCGTCCTCATACCTGAAGAAAAAAATTGTAAGATGGTGAATAACCTACGGAATGAGTGCCTACCAACCAGGGTTACGCATTTGATACATTATGTCTTTAGTTTACAAGTCTAGACTGCTCTGAAATTATTTGAACTAATTGTAAGATGGTGAATAACCTACGGAATGAGTGCCTAACAACCAGGGTCACGCATTTGATACATTATGTCTTTGGTTTATAAGTCTAGACTGCTCTGAAATTATTTGAACTATCATTGGCCTAGGTCAATTCTTTCTATGTTACTGCACCTCAAGAAGGTATTACTTTAGAAAGCCTCAGACCTTAAAAACTAGAAATGACACAAGATAAATCAGAGTTCGGTTCATAGATTAATTTCTAATCTAAATGTTGATATATGGAGGTTCACAAGAGAAAAAAAGAACAAGCTTGTAATTACACTCTTGCCTCTTTAAAGAAGAGACAATATCAACTGGCCTTCCTGACTCGATGCTTTGGTGCTTAGCTTTATCAAGCTCAAGTGCAAGTTGATATCCATCCTGGAACAATGAGATAATATTTCAGTTATAGTGTATTGAATGATAAACACATTCAAAGTTGTTGTTTCTCGAAGAGTACCATCAATTTTAATGCTAGAACAATGAGATGTGTACTATTTCGAACCAATTTTAAACACTTAAAGAAGAACTCATCACAGATGTTAGTAATTGGTTACTCTAACAGCCAATTGTTTCCCAAGTTCAAATGGTGCTGATAAGGGAGGACATTCTCAGAATGAACTCTACCTCAATGGCCATGCATCCTCCTTGACCCAAGTTTGGCTGCATCGCATGGACCGAATCACCAAGCAATGTCACACGACCCTTTCCCCAGGAAAATATTGGAGAACGGTCATATATGTCACGCCGGAGAATTGCATCTTCATCCGTGGCAAGCAACAGATCCATTACATTATCACACCATCCTTCAAATAACTTAAGCAACCTTGCCTTTTTACCTGCAATCCAAGAATATATATGTACGTATATATATTGGATGCAGAAATTACAGTACCTGTGGCCAATATCTTGAGATGACCAACTAAACTATACTATGCTCAAGTTGAATTTTGATTCTATAGTGTAACGTCTTACTTGTAACTGCTAACGATGATAAAATATAATCTAAGCAGTATTACATGTTACCTAACAACTACAGTTGATGCTAGGACTTGTCAGATGATAAAAAGGCATTCTTAAACGAAGTAATAAGTCATAGCTCAATCTGATTTGAAACAACTAGTTTATGACAATGAAGTATATTCTGGTTGCAATAGCCATGTCCATTTCTTTAAACCATTCTTGTTTCAAGATATTATTTATGTCAAACAAAATCTGCACAGTTGATGAGAGAGGACATTCAAGAGCAAGTATGCTACTAGCAGGGCTGAGTAAATTATTTGTAGGAGATTCTTTCAGGTGAAGATTAGATATGCAGTCTCACTTTCCGAAGTAACATAAAAATCATGTGATGGTTATTTACCTCTATGAATATCTGTTCCACCAGGTGCTTCTTTGTAAAATGCGTACCACTGCATCTTTCCTCCTCCAACATCTGAGGAAACAAAGTACTGTTTGTGGCCCAAGAATACTCGGTACCTTCAAAAGAGTTGACATACATAAGTCTCCTTTCGAAAAACCACAGGGTTCTCCCATGTAAGCAGACACATACCCTACAGTCTCGATGTCAGCAGGGATAAAATCTGCTATACCAGTGTAACAGGTGTAGCCAGAGTATATAGCTTCTGTTGGGCCAAACAAGTTATCCCTCACCTTCATTAAATCCACAAACAAGACCAAAACGCAAAATATATATTCATGTTAGATATGGCCGTGATGGCATGTTCCAATTAATGCATGAACTGCAGGAGCAAAAATCTGATTTGTTCCTCGTGTAACTACTCTTTATGTAAATTCTTTCAATGCAACTATACTAACAATAGAAATAGAAGTACCTTTGACCTTATACCATCAGCACCAACAAGAATGTCACCTTCAAAACACTGACCATTTTCAAGTTTCACAGTCACCTGAAAATTTTACAGATGTCACAATTATGAGCCAGGAAGCCCAGATATAGGGGAGCACCATACACTTTTAAGTGTTTGAAGTAAATAAAGAGTACAGAAATCCACTAAATCATCCAAAGATGTTTGCTGAAGGAATCAATAACCATCCTACACACACAAGAATACCTTTTCACCATCATCAACAAAGTCAACCACATTGCTTTCATTCATAATGACATCCGACCCAACTGCATTTGCAAGGATTTGTTGCAAAGTCATGCGGCTAATAACTCTGGTGACTGGGAGTCCCCTCTCTGCTGCAGGGGTGAATGTATCAAATTTGACGTACCTGATGATCAACTTATCATTTTCTTGAATTTGATTAATGCAATAATAGTCAAAACAATAGAATTACAAGGTCCATTTAAGCTGATAGAATCGAATATTTGCCACTTCAACTGAATCTCTGTAAAACAAATTCCACGTCCAGATAAAAAAGGAAAGCCATTCAATAAAGACTAATGCAAATCTAATTACAGAAATCACCAACAGTTAATCTCAGAACAAGCTTGACACAGTAAAAAGATCAGCCAATAACTTACCAATTGCCCGAAACTCCATCCACCAAGCCATTAATCCGATCACCAGTGATGCACCCAGCATTCATAATCTCTTCAGCAACATCCATATCAATCGCTTCTAAAGCAGCTAAGGCATTACTCTGTATCTGAATAGGACCCCTATACTGCCCCTCCCCCCTTATAGCACTCAAATCCCTCTCGAAAACCACCACATCAAACCCCTTCTTCTTCGCCGCCAAAGCCAAAACCAGCCCTCCAATCCCACCACCCGCCACCAGAATCCTCAGCTTCTTCTCTTGCGGTCTCGAATTCCCATCAATTTCCTCAATCTTCTGAGCTTCAGCTACGCTAGCCTTCGCCTTACTCAATTTCTTCGATACCCCATATTCGGGATTCCTCAGAAGGGATTTCTGGTTCATAAAACCCGCCGGAAACTCGAGAAATGGAAACGGCGTTCTTGATGGTACTGCTATGGAGGGGTTTATTGGATTGTAAAGCACAGATGAACTCATTTTCGTGGTATGAACAAACAACAAACAACCCACCAGCAGCACAACAGACGCCTACTTGCTTGTTATTATAAATAAATGCGAAAAATTATGAAGCAATTAAAGAATAATACTCCATATTGTTGGTGTTTAAAGAGTGTGTGTGGTACCAGGTGCGTGAAAATGACGGTGTGGTGGTGGGGCTTCAGAATCCAGAGCTATAAAGCGGGATCAATGGCGGAGATTACAAGGCCATGTGTCATTCCACAGACGCTTCTCTCAAAAATATAAATATCTTTACAGGTGTTCTTGAATGTGTGGTTGGCCAATTTTTGTGTGTATATCCGTTTTACCTTGGCGCCCCGAAACACTCAAACTTTGCGTTCATTGGTTGAATAGTGAAGTTATTCATAATTACGGAGGAAATATAATTTCTGCTCCACCGTGTCACTATTTTGGAGTACTCCTGGAAAATTATATTCCTCCCGTTCAAACCAAAGATTACTTCTTTTCATTTTGGCGTTTCCACCAAATAGTTTACTTTCTTTTTATATGAAACTCACAAACACTCACTAATATAATTAAAAAATAGGTTTCACATTTTTATTAGTACAATTACCCACTATACATTTAATAATAATATTTTCACTGCACATTAAATAATAATACTCTTTAATTCACGTGCAAAAAGTAACACTACACTTTGGCTCGAACGAAGGGATTGTGATAGTTCTCTGCTACCTAGAAAAAAATTGTGGGAATATTTTGTGGGTGGATTTGAGTATTAATTGTAGATTTGAGTATTAATTGTTCGAATTTTCCTTTAAGTGCCTAATTCCCGTTCCCGATGGCATTCAAAATATCAATGCCTTCAAGATTTTATCAATTTTTTAAATTTAATTTTTAAATGACTGTATTTAATTTTAATCTATATCCTTCGCACAATTGTTATTATTGTTTGAAACCAGGTAGGCTAACAAAAGTGAGTAACCTATATTTGATTATATTAATTGTTTTGTGTAAGTTTTATTTATTTAAAAGAGAAAAGTAAAAATAATTATGGGATATCATAATTAGTAAAATGTAAAAATATTGGCGGGAGGAGTGTATATTTGTATGTTTATTTTTTATGCTAACGTACGTTTAATACGTGAGACGACTCAAAATAAAAAGTAAGTAGAATACGTGAATGGATTGAGTATTATTTTATGTGTAGTTTGTAATTATATTAATAGTGAATGGTGGGTCAAATTGAAAAACGTATATTTGGAAGGCAGCAACTAAGGTTTGGATTTTTGTGCCACTTTGGTATAACATCGCCATAGATGAACGTCATAGTAGAAAAGATAAGAAAAATTATACCCAACCAATAAACTTTATAAATTCTAGAGATAAAGGTAATGGACTTATCCACCCACTATGTATTATTTTATAAAGAAATATTATAAAAGATGTTATATCAAAATATCACAAAATATCCCGTGTCAACCTCCCGAACCTTCGTAGTTATTTGGCAGAAATATAACACTTATATAATTAAAAGTAATAATAACAAAAAATATAATCAAAAGAAATAGAATAGCGCAAAAATAAAGAAACAAATGAATATACTTTGTAATTATTTTTATTTCACTATATTTAATATTTTATTTTACTGTCTAATATTAAATTTTAAAACTTTATTATATTTTCACATTTTAAATAAATTAATTTTTTTTCTTAAAAATCAATAGTATAAATTCTAGAGAATTGCCCAGACTTATGTGAGGAGATCCACAAACCTAAAAAGAATAATCCATTCACACGATAACACTCATATCCCGGCGAGAAATTATTATGCTACACTTCCAAAAATTTTTTAGAAAGTACAAATATTTTCCAAAAATATTTTTTTTCCAAATATATATATAAATTTTAAAAAAGTGTTTAGAACTTAATTAATAAAGAATTAAGAAAATAAAAGATCACAACATTCCATTATAGTTTAATAAAAACAATTTTGAAAGGGAATGTATAAAAATAGTATGAATTTATTTTTTACACACACATTCTAACCACTTTACACATTTTTTTATTAAATTGCCTAAAATATTTAATCTTTACACATATCCCAATAACTTTATATATGTTTATATATTTAAAAAATGGAAAAGACTTGTATCTTTATCAATTTAAAAAAATAGAAAAGATTTACTTGAGACCGTCTCTTATAAGTGATAGTGATTCATTAAATTATTTTATGTTTTTAAGATAAATGAAAAGTAATAATATTTAAAATAAAAGTGATAACTATTAAAGATACTACAACGCTTTATTTAAAAGGCAGTGGATAGATTTGAGTAAACAAGTGACCGTAGGAATAGGCTCTGAAGCTAATGGATTTTCATCGATCTTCAATAAGAATTCACAAGGATTTCATCAATAGGAATTCAGAGTCACCGTGAGGATTTCATGTGTTCTTCAATAAGAATTCAGAGTCACCTCATGTGTTCTTCAATAAGAATTCAGAGTCACCGTATGAGAAGGATCTCTTGCGGTAACAATATTGACAAGCGAAGGGTGATTAAAGGCGCGTGCGCCGTCTCGAATTTGAGGGTGGCATCTTGAACGGGTGAGCTTGTAGCGGGGCGGGACCGGTAATTGACAAGCGAAGGGTGACTAGAGGTGCGTGCCGTCTCGAATGTGAGGGTGGCATCTTGAACGGGTGGGCTTGTAGCGACGCGAACGGGCCGGGATTGCGGATCTCTTGTGGTAAACGGGAGGATCTCTTGTGGTAACAATATTGACAGGAGGGAAGTAAGTTTGTATGTATTTATTTTTTATGCTAACAAACATTAATTTAAATTTTAACAAATTTAACTTTTTAAATAATTGTATTAATGTATATGCTTGTTTGTATTTATCTATGTATTTTTTTCATAAATGTGGATAAAGATATTTTTATATAAAATTGTAAAAGAAAAATAAATAAATTATACGCTTAATAAAAATCATATACTGGATTACACTTTACAGCTCATACAATTAATTAGTTATATTACTTATTAAAGTCTAGTTATATTAGTTATTATGATTTTATATATTAAAAATAAAAATAAATATTGGAAAAACTATATCAATGAAATATTAATATAAAGTATCAATATAGATTTTCTTAAATCTATATATATTACGAGGAGTGAAAGCATATTAGTATAAAGTATCAATATAGATTTTCTTAAATTATATATTAGGAGTAGTGAAAGTTTTGTTGGGACCAAGAAAGTATATATATTTGTATTTATAAATGTGTTATTTTTTTTACTAAACGTATACTAAAACACAATATAAATTTATATATAGGTAGATAATGGTATTTATAAAATATTAAAAATAAAAAACAAAGTAATACGCTTATTAAGAAAAACTAGAATTTTAACCGTGCGATGCATGGGAGACGTTATGACAAAAATAATATACTATTTGTTTGTAATTTATAAAAATTTTTAAAAGAATGAGCTTTGGTCATTGAAAATTATATTAAAGTTATTTAATTGCATTTTAGGCAAGATATTGCGAGTGCAATCCCATATATTATTTTTGGTTTAATTTTTAATGTATTAAGACCAATATGATGAATCCCTTATTAATATAGTATAATATAATATAATAGCATGTATACGAAAGATGTTTAAGTCAACAATAATAAAATTTGAAATTGAAATTTTGTTATATTATGAAAAATGAAAGTGAAGACTTTAAAAAAGGATTGGTTAGTCAATTTAAAGTCGAAGCTTTAATGTAACATTAACATAATTTTATAATAATTAATAGGTTAAATATAAATATTTACAAATAATATAATTAAATAAACATAATATATTTTTGTTCTTAACAAAGAAAGTAAATCAACAAAGCTTTAAAAACTTATACAATATACTCACTACTACAAATCTGTGAATAGATATCGGCGATTCACCGATATCTATACAATATTTTCACCGTTATTAATGGAGGTATTATTAAAGGTCCCATAAATAATATCGGTGATTCACCGATATCTATTCATGGATATCGGTGAATCACCGATATCTATTTAATATTCCACCGTTATTAATGGAGGTGTTATTAAAGGTCCCCTAAATAGATATCGGTGATTCATCGATATCTATTACATTAATAGATATCGATGAATCACCGATATCTATTTAGTATTCCACAGTTATTAATGGAGGTGTTATTAAAGGTCCCCTAAATAGATATCAGTGAATCACCAATATCTATTTCATTAATAGATATCGATAAATCACCGATATCTATTTAGTATTCCACTGTTATTAATGGAGGTGTTATTAAAGGTCCCCTAAATAGATATCGGTGAATCACCGATATTTATTTGATGAATAGATATCAATGAATCACCGATATCTATTCACTATTCTACCGTTATTAATGGAGGTGATATTAAAGATATTGAACAATAGATATTGGTTATCTACCGATATATATTAACTTCAACCATAAAATTCTAATTTAAATAAAAATTTCAATAAACCAGTACATTCCAACAAATATTTTATTCCTCACACATCAATAAGAGTATCCAAATTTAACGTCAAACATTCCAACATTCAAATCACTTAATTAAATATTAATATATACTAAAAGAAGTATGAAAAATGTAGCTAATGTCCTATCCCACCTACAAAACAAGATGTAAACCTTCTTGATTGATAAAGTCCACTCCATCACAGCTAATTACACATCTTTCTGCATTAAAAGGAATAAGATCAACAACTCGGAATTAAAACAATTACACTTGTGTAAATTGCTTTATCTATCATGAAGAAACATGAAATTGATAATCCTTACATTTTTTATTTACTTAATAAAGAAAGAACACAAAATAGTGTGATCAAGTTTGAAACTTGATTTACAGTAGCTGCATTATTACATAACTTACATCATTCTCATTAATAAAATTCATATGCACATACTTCTTCAAAAACATAAGCTTTTACTCAAAATTCACTTAAGTTCTAATTTCATTCGTTAGTAACTTAGTATCCCAATATTTATAAAAAATCAAACCTGACATCAACAATTAAATTACATGTCTCATTCTAATATATTTAAACACATATATGATAGACTTAATTTGAAAACTCAATCACATCAATTTTATAAAACACAATATTCACCAAGGCAAAGTTGAAAATACACACTTTTATAATATTACCAAAAGACGGCCAAAAAGGCGGAATCAAAAGCACCATTAATAAAAATTTAATCACTTTATAACCAATTAAATGAAAACAAAAGAATTATAGTTTGTCAATTAATTGCTTCATAAAATTGACCTAATTACTAGTTCATATATAGTACAATCAACAGATTAAGTTTTTTACTAAAAGAATCACATAAGTTACAGAAGTGATTAATTATAGCAAAGGTTATAGATTGAGATAACTATTACATAAGTTAAATCAAAATAATTAATTTTTACTCATCATATTCATACTTCATCTAATATATACTTCACAAAAATCTTGCATAAATTTTAAGATTAATTAAATTAAAAAAATTCAGATCTTTCAACGGGTCATACTCATCACTCTTCAAACCCAAGGTGTTAAATTAATTAATAACTCAACAATTTGATATCCATATTAAAAAAACTACACCTAAATGTTTATATATAAATTATGGTACGTGATAATACGAAATTATCATGCATTAGTAGAACTTATGGTAAAATTTAAAACCACAACTAAAACTGTGTACGGAACAAATTTGAGATTTCATCGACAAATTGCAACAAATTCCAGATCACAATAAAAAAATAAATCTTCTCAAAGTGTAACTATTTATAATTTTAAACAGACAAGCATTAACTTAATCTAAAATGTGTTTACGTGTACCTTCTGAACGTTCAGAACATGAGTCAAAATTGTAAGCTGCAATTCTCTCTCTAACATCAGCTATTCTGCCATCATCTTCTTCTTCTTCAACAATAGTTGTTGCCAGTCATGTTAAATGATAATGGAAATTAGTGACCTATTTTTTATTCTTTATTTTGCAGTGGTTTTATTGTTGTAATACCTAGTTCAAAATATTAGATCTAAATTCACTAATAAAACTATGTATAAACATCATGCATGAGAACATTGAGATGAATATAAAAAGAGATGGACATGCTGAAATTCAAATTTAATTCATCAAAACCAATAAGATTTTCATGTTTTGGGCTGACTAGTAATATTCACAGCTTTTTCTTTGTCAAACCCTAACTTCAACGTCATTATTAGCAATACCCTTAGATAAATGTATTCCAGCATGCAACTCTTTGAACAAATATCATCTGATGCTCGACAATATATGAAAAAATTCTCAAGGTAAACTATTTTATTTAATTATAATAGAAAGTATAAAATAGAGAAAAATGAAAGATAAGTATGCAACTCCTTATTTCTTTAAATGTTTGATTTTCTTAAAAAAACTGAGTTTACTGCAACTCTCCAAGAATATATTATACCTGCCCTCCTCTGCTGCTGCTTGCGGTGGCCATCAAGAAATATTTGTCGTCGTTGCCTTGGTTCCCTTCAAGAGTCTTGCTTATAAAATATATAAGGTAGATTGTCAAAATGTAATAAATCATGAAAGATCCTTGATTTTTTACCTAATCTATACAATTACACAATATGGTCTGTGATAAACAAAAATAATATAAAAGAAAATACAAAAATAAAGGGTAAATATTAAAATTGGTCCTATAAGTATGATGTTTTCCAACTTTAGTCCTATTTCTTTTTCAATTCTCAATTTTGGTCCTTTTTTGTCCACTTTTAGTCCTTTTATTCCAAATTTAGTCATTTTTGTCCAAATTTAGTCATTTATGTTAAAAAATATCAAAAAATAGTCTGAAAGTGTATACATTTAGGACCAAAAGTGAAAAAAAGACTACATTTTGAAAAAATGAATAAAACTGGACCAAAAGGACTAAAGTGGACAAAAAAAGATCAAAATTGAGAATTACAAAAGAAAAAAGACTAAAGTTGGAAAACGCCATACTTACAGGACTAATTTTGATATTTACCCAAAAATAAACTAACATGGAGTACAAATTTGTAAGAATAACATGGAATCACAACTCAAGTAAAATCAATTTTATGAAGCATGTCCACTATTTTGGAAAACTGAAGTATTTAATGTCCATAGAGATTCTTGAAAACAAATACCAAGCAATAGCATTTATAGAGAGAGATAAAAATAACAACATATAATCTGACTTTTAGAAGTTTATGGGGATATCTTGCAGCTTTATCACCAGCAAACCCACGTTCTAAAATTGCATTTTCATGGCCGAAATCATCAAATGAGAATTCCCTGTGGTATGATCCTCTTCCACTTTCACCCATATTACCAACGGGCAAGGTGGATATTGCAGGCTGCACCCACAAATTTGTTTTTATAAATGAGAACCATCACGTATGAATGATGAAACAATAAGAGATAAATTTGAGCACGTTTCATGCGCCTAATTGAAACATGTTGAAAGCTGACGATTAACTATAACCAATAAAATATCTCATTAAGAGAGTTTTTGTTTGTATGGACTTGGATCTCATATGACAAGTGTACTAAATAGCTTCTATAACTGGAGGAGAAAGACTTGTAGCCTTGTTGATAGCCATGGTCCCCGATGATATGCATCTCTTAAATTCTTCCTTAAGCTTATTGTCATTTTTAAATAGATATGTAGCAAGAGGCTTTTCTTTACAAAAAAAATTGCTATACTGTTTCAATTTTGGTGAGTTTCGAAAACAAAGAACCCATAAGCCGTGCAATGAGTGATGGCGCTCTACAAATGTGGAAACTGTGGTTATGGTGGAGGAGACGTCAACCTTTGGAACATCTATTAATGGTATGTAGAAATAAAAATTTTACCAAAATTTTATAAATTAAATCATATTAAAGTTTGATTATCCAAAGAGAATTAAGTAAAACTTACCAATACAAAGTAAAGTCAAATTAGGTGACCCTAAATAAGGTTAATAAGACTTGAGCTAAAAATAATGGTTAGATCTACACAAATTTTTAAATATCAAACTAAACAATATTATTAAAGGAAATGAAAATAAAGAAAATGGAACAAAGGGTAAAGATATTGTGGGGATGACAAAGTCAAAAAGAGCCAAACAGACGACCCTAAAAAGAAACTCTTGCAAAGTGCTTTAACAGAAATAGAGCTAAGCTGAAAATAAGTATTGTTTTCTTTGGAAGTCTGCTCCAGTCTTGGTTATTTGCATCATTCCAAATATCCGGAGGTTCAGGCTAAGGTTGTTTTATTGTGTCAGAACGGGTAACCGGTTTAGAAGCCAGAGCGTAAGTAACGTCTTTTCTTCTTGATTTTCCTCCAGTTAATTTTTTTGAAGTTTGAAGGGTAGGAAAACCGTCCACAGAATGATCCTTAATCGGATCAAATTTTTTCTCTGTTATAGGATCCTTTATAGTGAGTGGAGTGGCATCTGATCCCAAGGAAGAGGCTTCCACATAAGTCTCAATCTTAATAAGTAAAGAATGTTACTTAGCACCATTAGCCGGCGATGAGAGATTGGGATTCATATCCTGCCCAAATTGATCCACAATATGAGAAGGGGAGACAATAGCATCCTTGTTCCCATCACTAACGTCAAACGAGGTTTCAAACAGGTTCGGAATCAGCACGAGCTGAACTGTTGAGGCCGTAAGATCAACACAACATTGCAAAGCAACATTTGAGGCAGTCGAAAGAGATTGGGCAGCATGAATAACATGTAAAGCTTCATCAATAATAGTAGGAGTAGTCAAATCAGCCAAAGTTTTGGACTGATCACCAGCCTCAACACTAACAGATTCAACAACAGATTCAACAACCAAATTATTAGGCAGAGGAGATACAACCCTGTTCTTGCTAGCATCAAATCTACCATCATCATGATCAAGCATATCAAACCTGTTGGAGATATGTAAAGCAAAGGGAGAATCAACCTTAAAACTTTCATGTGAAAAACCAGCCCTGTTCGTAAGAATAAAACCATCATCAGCAGGGCTAGTGAAGTATCAGACGTCACATTAATGTGGTCTGCAAGATCAGGAAAGTGGCTGGTCTGATCCAGCCTAGCATCTTTATTAGCAGAATCAGATTTCCCACTAATCTGATCAGCACACGGCTGATTCAAGGCATCTTGATCGACCTGATTCATAACAGCTACCTTCGGAGCCTTATCCTTCCATTTTCTCTTCATTTGCATAGCAAGCCCATCTGCAGCTTTGTGTTCTTTTGCTTCTTCTTACGATCCTCAAACAAATGTCCCAAAATGAGACATGAACTACAAAATTTTGGAAGATTTTCAAAGCCAATAGATACACCAAGCCTTTTACCAGCAATTTCAAGATTAACATGCTCTATCAGATTGTGGTGAAGATCAACATCAACTGATACCCGTACGAAATGCCCCATTGACCCATCTGTAGCACGAATGTCGATTTGGATTGGCTTTCCAACAGCTGTAGCAATAGAACGTATATCTCTTTCAGTCTAAAACTCGAAAGGCAGCTCAAAGATGCGCATCCACACTGAGACAATGGAGGACTTGACTTTGTAGGGGTTGAAACCAGGCATCTATTTCTGAACTCTAATTTTTTCTCCATTGAAATAAAAAAGGCGAGAATTCAAGATATCCTGCCTTTTTTCAGAGTTATCAATCAATAAATTGAAGAATCCCCTTCCAAGGGGGATGATAAAAAGTGCCGATAACTTCCATAGTTGCTACAAAGTTTGCCTCAGTTTAGAAATAGAAATTGGGGCATGACCTCGATCCAAAAGCACCCTAATCGTAAGGAGAAGCGCGGAGACCTGAATTCTCGACTGATAATAAGAGTTATCGATGGGGATAAACGCATCGTTGTTGGCGTTTGAATCTTTTGGTTAACGTGAACCGTTAGAGTTCCATTCAATTCTACAGGTGCAGAAGCATAAGTGAAGAATCGAATTACCTTTCACCAGGGTTGATGTAGAGGTTGAATTCTCGCCGACAGCCTGCGCAGCCTCACGGTTTTGGGCATAACTCTCTCATTCGATATCGGAATCGAGTGATCTACACACCAAAATGATCATCTCTTCAGTGGCTTTCCAAATATATATCACACGTAGATATTTGACTTCCACACGATTTTATAAAAATCAATGAATTTGTTGGATAGAAACAACAAACGACCTTCCGGCCTTCTGTTGTATTCCTAAGCCATGTCTTGACGTTGGTGTGGGCAATGATCTACAAGACGAACTCAGTCTACAACCCTAATATGCCTTTCACGTATGTTATACATGTGATTCAGATATCCGAATTGATGAGATTGGTTATTTTATAGGCTATAATAGGGACCAGGAGGAGAAATTAGGGTTTGGGCCTCCATTGGGCTTAAGCATCTAAGTTTAGCCTAAAACTTATATTTAAATCCAATAATAATAAATTATTCCACTAAAGAAATATTATTGAACTGCCACCCTAATTCCAAATTACGTTTATGAGCTCCTTCTTATTATGAGCCCGCTAGTCTCCCCGTATTTAAGATTCAATGCCCATTAATTAATTAAGTTACTGACAACTCCATTAATTAATATATTTACCGAGAGTAGTACTATTCAACCTTATTATCATGCTAAAATTAATCCACCTGTAGGGTTTACATGATAATCATTATAAGCTCCTCAAGGGGACATCATCAACCAATTCCGTTATGACACGGATTCCTTCTACAATCAATATCACACCATAGAGATAGCACCATCTCCCAACTCATCGAGCATATTGATTTAACTATTAAAGCTCATCCATTGATGAATTAGAGAAATAAATACTGGCTTACGTGTCGAGGTTATTATATAGGGATTAAGAGTACGAACATTCATAATAACAAAGATCAAGTTCTATTATATAGTCAGTATAAACTGAACGATCTCAACGACTTTCCTATTCAATACACAAAGTGCACTAGTGCAATTTTATAGTCAAGACAGACTAATGACAAATCACACTACAACCATACCGATAGATAGTCCCCTTCTATCTCGGTTGTGAATATATGTTTATATTTTATAAGGAGCCGATAATATGATCTTCTGTGTGACGCCGCACACCACATTATCTATAGTATAAAGTAAATAGACTTTTGCAATAACTTAATTGCAAACTTTTGATCACATGATTTTTATTTCAAATATTATCTAAACATTGTTCATACAAAAAGCTAGACTTTTAGTATACAATCTAACAATCTCCCACTTATACTAAAAGACTATGCTGCCATATCTGCTGTCATACATCTGATTACCACTTCCATTACTTGACCATTAAATGCTTTCATCTTAAGGTCCTTGTAAAAGAATTACTAGGTTATCATCCGATACAATCTAGGAGACAACAACCTTTCCCTCATTATACGATTTCTCGTATTAGGTAGTATTAGCTATCAATGTGTTTAATTTCCTTATGGACTCGTGATTTCTTCAAGCTTGCAACTGCATCATTATTATAAATTGTGATAACCTTGGGCAAACTCAGAATCACATCTAAGTCCATTATGAAATTTCTAGAACCATACAGATACTTTGGCCTCCACAAGGCTCCAATATTATCTTTCTTTCTCATGGTGGAGTCTGAAATATATTTAAATATGACACTCCTCCACTTATGGATCTACTTCAAATTTAATCACATAACCTTGAGGTGGATTTACTGCCGTCCCCATGATTTAAAAAACCGAATCTATGTAACCGTCAAGAAGTAATGAATATGTCTGGTAAGCCTAAATATAATTTTCAGTCCTTCTCAGGCACTTCAAATATGTCTTACCACAATTCAATATTCTTGTTCTGAGTTACCTTGATACCCACTGACTATGCCATTGGTAAAACAGATAACCAATCTCGTGCATAGCATTCCATAGATTAAGTTTCCTTATTGTCGGAGCATGAGGAACTGCCTTTATCTATTTTTATCTACTTTCGTGTCTTAAGACACAAGTCCTTAGATAAAGTCACATGCTAAAACGAGTAAGGATTGTATCACTTCATGAAGTTTGAGATAAGTGATGCGCGTTTTCTTTGCACGCAAAATTAATCCCAAAGTATTAAGGATATCAATTGCAACTTAAGCAAGCGACCAAGTGAATTATCAAACCTAAAGGACGGCGTATTATCAAGTTAATTATTAACTAAATTAATTAAGATGAAGGCGATAAAGTTTTAGGATTTAATTATTAAACTAATAAACAATTAATTAAAATAATAATTAAAATAAAAGCACTTAGAAGAATACGAAAGTGGATCAAGTAGAAGAATAGATAGCTCTAGGATAATCCAGTTTCATTCATTAATCTTCCTTTCGTGTGTTGATGTTCGACTTTTCCTTATGGAATTTGGACGCATCACTAAACCATGCATATCTACTCTATAAACACAAGTGAACATGCGTGTAACACGTGTCAATAACCTCAGAGCAAGAGATATAATTCCACCCTCCTTTCTAGGTACTATCAGTATCAATTATTTCCCTAGCAAATTAGTACTCTAACCCGATATGATCTCCCTTTATAGGTACTATGAAATTATCCTTTTTATCCTAATTAATAACCCAAATTCAATCCAATTAATAAGTATTCATATATGATAGTTCTAATGAAACTTCGGAGTCCCCTCACTTAGAATCATAACATGAAATCCTGTTCAGCGGTGAACGCACTCAATCCAACCCGGATGTTCGGAAAATACAAGATAAATTAGGAGTTTACACACGAAAGTCAATTAATTCGTAAAACCTTCACAACCCTAATTCTACCAAAAAGGCTCTAGCCCATGATGTTACGAAGAACAATCATGGGTATTGGATAGATGTTACCCGGATGTCTGGAAAATACAAGATAAATTAGGAAACGAATAAAACCCTAGATGTGGGCGTCGTTGCGTCCTTCTCCATCTTGAAATCTCCTCTTGGTTCTCCTCTCGATTCCACGAACGAATCTTCAAAGTGATGGATGGATGGAGGAAAGGATGTGGATGATGGTTGGGGGGTGATCCCTCCTTGTGGGGTGTAGTATTGTTGTGGCCTCTCTCCAATTCAATCTCTATTGTATTATTTTCTTGGTGTGATCTACATCCCCTTTTATACTTGCAAGCTCTCCTTATGGACATAGGATGGGCTTTTTCTTGGAAAGCACGAAAATTCACGAACAGGAGGTAAAAATCTCGATTTTTTGCTGTCCAGGCTTCGAGTTCGACCACGACCAGTGGTCGAATCGAACAGAGGAGGTCGAACTCTGTTCGAACTGCAGTGCGCAGTCTCACCGTTTCGCGTATAACTTATACATCCGAGCTCCAATTTGAGTGATTCTTGTTCTCACGCGATTCTCTCTTCCTTGACTTTCTATCCATATTAAGATCTCATAAAAAATGTAAGATTTGAATCTGTAAAAAGCCATGGAAAGTAGAACATCCGTTCTGTTCGGCACTGCTCGCGCGACGTCACTATTTTGCTCATAACTTCATCGTTTGGAATCCAATTGAGGTGTTGTTTACGCCAAAACGACCCTCTCTTCAGTAGATTTCCAACCATATATCTAAACACCAGTTTTGATCTCCACACAAATACAGAAAAATTACACAAATTGGATGTGCGTTTTTCAGCATTCATTGCACAAGTTGCACCTTTTCTCCAACTTTGCACTTTTTATCCTTTTTCCACCTAAAACATAATAAAATACCTCAAATGCACCTTTTTCTCATATATATTGAATATAATACATTTTTGCAAATATATGACAATAATTCCAATCAAGAAGGTGTTCAATTGGACACTAAAACACGCTAATCAAGTTAATTATTAACTAAATTAATTAAGACGAAGGCAATAAAGTTTTAGGATTTAATTATTAAACTAATAAACAATTAATTAAAATAATAATTAAAATAAAAGCACTTAGAAGAATACGAAAGTGGATCAAGTAGGAAAATAGGTAGCTCTAGGATAATCCAATTTCACTAATTAATCTCCCTTTCGTGTGTTGATGTCCGACTCTGCCTTGTGGAATATGGACGCATCATTAAACCATGCATATCTACTCTATAGACACAAGTGAACATGCGTGTAACACGTGTGAATAACCTCGGAGCAAGAGATATAATTCCACCCCCTTTCTAGGTACTATCAATATCAATTATTTCCCTGGCCAATTGGTACACTAACCCGATATGATCTCCCTTTATAGGTACTATGAAATTATCCTCTTTATCCTACTTAATAATCCGAATTCAATTCAATTAATAAACATTCATATATGATAGTTCTAATAAAAATTCAGAGTCCCCTCACTTAGAATCATAACATGGAATCCTGTTCAGCGGTGAACGCACTCAATCTACAACCAAGATATATATTCAGACTCTATATATCAATTGAAGATGCACAAAATGACCGTGAATATGGATTAAGAAAGCACAATCATATATAAAATAAATCCACTAGTAGTATTGTACGGAGTTTATACATGAAAGTTCAATTAATTCGTAAAACCTTCACAACCCTAGTTCTACCAAAAAGGCTCTAGCCCATGATGTTACGAAAAACAATCATGGGTGTTGGATAGATCTTACCCGGATGTCAAAAAAATACAAGATAAATTAGAAAACGAATAAAACCCTAGATGTGGGCGTTTTCGTGTGCTTCTCCGTCTTGAATTCTCCTCTTGGTTCTCCTTTTGATTCCACAAACGAATCTTCGAAGTGATGGATGGATGGAGGAAAGGATGTGGATGATGTTTGGGGGTGATCCCCCCTTGTGGGGTATAATATTGTTGTGGCCTCTCTCTAATTCAATCTCTATTGTATTGTTTTCTTGGTGTGATCTACATCTCCTTTTATACTTGTAAGCTCTCCTTATGGACCTAGGATGAGCTTTTTCTTGGAAAGCACGAAAATTCACGAATAGAAGGTAAAAATCCCAATTGTTCGCTGTCCAGGCTTCGAGTTCGACCATGACCAGTAGTTGAATCGAACAGAGGAGGTCGAACTCAGGTCGAACTGCAGTGCGCAGTCTCACCCAATTTGAGTGATTGTTGTGCTCACGCGATCCTCTCTTCATTGGCTTTCTATCCATATTAAGATCTAACAAAAACTCCAAGATTTGAATCTGTAAAAAGCATGGAAAGCAGAACATCCGTTCTGTTCGGCACAGCTCGCGCGACGTCACCATTTTACTCATAATTTCCTCGTTTGGAATCCAATTGAGGTGTTCTTTACGCCAAAATGACCCTCTCTTCAGTGGCTTTCCAACCATATATCTCAACCCCCAGTTTTGATCTCCACACAAATACAAAAAAATTACACAAATTGGACGTGGTTTTTCAGCATTCATTGAACAAGTTGCACCTTTTCTCCAACTTTGCACTTTTGATCATTTTTCCACCTAAAACACAATAAAACACCTCAAGTGCACATTTTTCTCACATATATTGAATATAAGACACTTGTGATAATATATGACAATAATTCCAATCAAGAAGGTGTTCAATTGGACACTAAAACACGCTAATTTCCACTCTCATCAATAAGCACAACATCCTTTCTTGTAATCATTGTAACCATGATCGCAAGCATATATTTTGCTTCTCTTAAGTCCTTCATTTCATACCGCTTTATTAACCATACCCATACGCCCGACAATACTCTTTCATTGTCTCCAATGAGTAAGATACCATCTACGTACATACAAGAAATACTACCATGTTTCCGTCACTCTTTTCAACACACAAGATCCATCCGAGCATTGATTAAATCTATATGACTGGATTTCCTTATCAAAATGGATGTTCCATGATCTTGAAGCTTGCTTTAGTCCATTGATGGATACTTTTTAGCTTTTACTCAAAATGCTCTTAGTTCTATGCAATGAATCACTCTGGTTGCTTCACATAGATGTTTTCCTCAAGACCTTCAATCAGGAATTCCGTCTTGACATCTATTTTCCTTACCTCATATTTAATATGAGCAGCAACAGATAAAAGAATTCGGATCGACAGAATGTGATTGGTCCTCTTTTAATTTTGTATGACTACTTCCAACGGCTTTTACACCATTTGATGGTGCTATAAGCTCCCATATTTAATTTAGAATCAATAGATTATATTTCAAAAACTCATTGCAAGTTACTAAGATTCCGTATTTCAATCTTGTAGTGCTTCATCATATCTATGGGCTGATTTCATATTTACTAGGGACCAAGTCTTACGACTCTCCCAAAACATATATCTTTCAGGTTGTTAAACAACCCTCCCACTACGACAAGGCACTACAAGGAATTGTGTATCAGACTTGATACACGATGAAGTTTACTTGTAGTATATCCTCTTGTAGTCTTGGTACTAAAATTTGTGTTTCCCTTCTCACACTTTTTAGAACAATCTATACATGGATTTGTAATTTATTACATAGTCCCTTTCCAAAATCTAGTGTTCGTATTAACAATCACTTTTTGATATTTTAGACTATTTAAATAAATCACCCTTCATTTTTCTAGGATATCCCATAAACATCAATTCGACATGTTGTTTCAAGGGCTTATCCATAAAATGAATTTAGTAATTTTAGATAATTCATCACCTATCTAATCATTACCATAAGAGTTTTATTCCTTCTTTCTGCCACACCATTCAGCTGGGGTTTGCCAGATGAAAGTAACTTGGGATTTAATCCCAACCTCTGATTAATAGCTCCTAACTATCCTAAGAGGTTTTCGCCACCATGATTTAAATCGTAATAACTTGATATATTTTCCATGACGCTTCACTGCATCAGTCATGTACTTCTTGAATTAATCATAGTACTCAAACTTGCAGTGCATCAAATAAATATATCTTGTTTCTACAATAATTGTCAAATAAAATGACCAATATTCATAACCACCACTCGTCGGGATAATCTTAGGATCGCTAAATTAGGAGAACCATTTCTAACATATCTTTTCATGGCTCTATACCCCTTTGCCTTGAAAAGGCAATTAATCATATTCACTTCCAATTAAGACTCACTTTATAATTGTACTTAAGTAAAATGTTCTAGTCTTAGATGCCAAAAGTATGTTTAGTTCATACCCGAAGGTTCCTTTCTCTTATAAGGATTAGAAGACACATTATTAATTACTATTCGTTGCATCGTAGGATAAACATGATTTAAGAGTTTATAAATTGTCCACCTACATACAAGAACATATTATAGCTCCATCCTTCATTATAATGATCATGTCATTTAAATGAAATAGAGTATCCATCCGTAAATGCATAGAAAACGAAATAAAATTCTTTCTATATAACGTACGTAAAAACAATTTCTCTTAATCAAATGTTTATTCATATCAAAAGATAAATAAACAACTCCCACTGCAACATCCACTACTCTTGTAGTTTTACCCATGTACTCTACAATCTCGTCATCACTTAGTTGCAGGATAGTGATTCCGGTATTTACACACAATATGTCAGTAAACTCCATCACTAATCATGCTTCAACAACTAGTGAATAAGATACTATCATTTGTTCAAATCTTGATGAAAATGGCTTTCCTTCGCCACACGTTTTGTCAGAAGTTGCCCACCATATACAACCTCTTGTAATTCAGGTGAAACTTGCTTAAAACGTTAGAGCAAACTATGGAAAATAATTGAGCTAGGTTTCCCTTTTAATTTCTATTCCAAGTATTTCCAATTCATTCATCAAGTTAATCATAACCTCTTGTCTTTCTAACTTACTCAAGTATCCGAAGAGTCTCACGAGACCATCATATTTATATAAATTCCTCTCACCCCTTCACTAGAGACTTAAATAGACATTAGAGGACATTCATTAGTGAGAATACATATTTATTTTCCTAAGCATTAATTATTGAAATCAAGATTCTTATCAATCATTTATTTATAGACGAGTAAATATGTTTTCTTTCAGTTAACAATAAGTGAAATAAACTATTCGAAAATTCAGAGAATCAAGTAAATAAATACAACGATCAAACACTTCGAATTTTAAATTTTATATTGATTCCCTCAAAAATAATATAAAATAAATTTACCGACATCTCAAGAACTGTGAATTTGAATGCCACGTTAGGGTGGACGTATACAAACCCGAATATTCACAAGAGAAGGTTTTACCCATTAATTCCATACGTCATAATTAACCTTATGACTCAATGATTAATAGTCGGTTGTCCTTTAGCCATGCAATTTAATAGCAGTGACTCCGTTGGGGAGGATACATATTAATTGCACCTAAGTGTATACCATTATTTGATATTAAGTACGTTACTCAAGTTTGTGTGTCTTACAGTTGGAGAAGTCCACACGCCCTCAAATAATTTCCTACAATCATCAATTATTAATTTGTACCAGTGATCCGCAAATAAAACTCATCCGTTGGGGAGGAAGACACTATAGCCGACTCATAAGCTTACTTGCATCACATTACAAATAATAATTATTTAATGAAATTTATTCCAGTGATCCACAAATAAAACTCATCCGTTGGGGAGGAAGACACTATAGCCGACTCATAAGCTTACTTGCATCACACAATAAATCAATAATGGAGGCCGCGGGATCATGACCAATCCCTCTCTCACTTAGTTATTTAAAAAGAGGGTTTTTGCATGCATACAATATAACATATATAATAATGCAAATAATCATGCTATTATTACGACAAATACAGCAGTAAATCAAATAACACATACAATCCAAATATATAATAATAATTTACATATTAAAGCAATTATAGAATTGCCAAATAAAAAAATGACTAGGTCAACAAATGTCAATTAGAAAACTTGCTAACAAGTTGGAAAACAAAACTTGGGCCCAAGCTTGCTAACCCACATGGTCAACAGCAAGAGAAAACCGCTGCCGAAGTAATCTGGAAACTGCCATGAAGATCAGCGCCCCTCCAGCCACGCAACTGCCTTCCGGATAAGCTGCCCGCCGGAAAAAAAACTCACCGGCCAATCCCCGCCGGAAGCTTGTCGCCAAGCCCCCAAATGTGCCGGACCGAAATAACTCGCACCGACCGCTAGTTGTCACCGCTTCCGAGTGAACCAGGCATACACCACCACACACTCACGGTACCACAGCAAGCACCGGAAACCGCCACCATATGTGGCGTCGCTCCTGCTGTGCCGTGCCATCCAACCCGATGGAAATTCTAGACAACCGCCGGTCAGGGAGCGCGCCAGTTTCCGACGCCAGCAACACACGTCTTGCCTTCTACCATGTTCCTCTCCGGCGACCACCTGCACCCGACCTGATCGGAATGATGGAGACTCGACCGGCACAGGCTGAAGACCCGACCAGAAATTTCATCAGCCCTGCTCGGGATACCCAGTAGACCCGATCGGAAGTTAGTAATAACTCACTCGGAACCAGTGCCGACGCCTGTGAGTTCCGCAGTCGAGACCTTTCAACTGAAACCCACTCAGCACTTTCACGACTCCAGCAACAACCACCAGCAACAAGCCCGAGATTCATGGTTGTGTGAACCAAGAAACCATCAAACCAATTCGATACAGGTTGTGACCCGCTCGGAGATGGAAACTGACCCACACGCCATAGCCACTTTGGCACGAATCATGACTCACGCTATCTGCCGGCCGGCCAGCGCTACCGAGGCCTGCTGATCGGCGATAAACGCCAACCGCCCTCGTCGCTTGACCGAGCTGTCGACATGCCTGACAGCCTTGATCTACGTTGGCTCCAAGCATCATCGTCCTTTCACCCACATGCCATTGCCGTGAATAGATGATGAGCGGCGCTTCCAGCACTATCAAACGTCGTCGCCACCATATAGCCGCTGGTCAGATCACCTATGTCAGCCCTTCGTCGTTAGCGTCTGCTGATACAGTCGCCATCCAATTTCGATAAGGGCCATCATGAGTTATTGACGTTCGCCACGATTTCACCCAATCACGACATCAATCAACAACCATGCTTTCCAATCACGACATCAAACAATTACACTAGCGAACACTTTCCGGCGTCCGCCGCCTTGCCACCATGCTGTCGTCACCAGCTCTTCACCTTTCACTGACAGCAGCCGTGATCCGTCGCCATGTCCAACGGTGCAACGCGTGTGTGTCGTGTTCAAGCGTTGGTATGGAATAAGAGTTTTGAAGCCGTGAAGTAATCTAAGGGTTCTAACAGATTTCTAAAAAAAAAAAATCAAAACCCTCACTATCATGTGATCATTATTCAATTATTATACAAGAATAATTCATATAAGGGAAAATAGATTTTTTGTCCGCTAACTTTGCCCAATTTTGAATTTAGTCCATAAGTTTTTCACTCGTCCATTATATTTGCAGAATTTTGAAAATCGTCCATTATATTTGAAAATTTTAAAAATCGTCCATCATGCTTACCAAGTTCAACAAAATCGTCTGTTTCAACAGGTCATTAGCAAGTTATATTAAAAATATAAATAAAAAATATGCAAAAAAAAAAAAATATATATATATATATATATATATATATATATATATATATATATATATATACTATTTTAAAAAAATAGCTTCCACTAAAAATTTATATTATACTCTCTCCATCCGCCCGAAAGAGGACATTTTTCTTTTGTACACGTTGATTAAGAATTATTGTTATTTAATATGTAGTGGGTAGTTGTATTAGTGGGAGTGTGGATCCCATATTTTAATTGTATTAGTGGGTGTGTGTGGATCTCATGTGTGTAAAAAAGGAAGTGATCCTCTTTGGAACGGACGACCAAAATGAAAAAAATAGCATCTTTCGAGCGGAAGGAGGAAGTATCAATATTTAGTCAAATTTGCTCCACTTTAGTAATGAGATTAATATTGTTTGTTTGGTATACGGAAGTGAAAAATGAAAAGTGAGATAAAATTGGTTAAATAAAAATATGATATACATTAATTGGGGTGAAAATATTCAAATGACCTGCCATAGCAGGTCAAAGGACCAAAATGTTGAATTTTATGAAGTTAATGGACTAATTTCAAAATTGTTATAAAATTAACGGATTAATTTCGAAATTAAAAAAGTTAATGGACTAATTTCAAAATGAATGAAAGTTAGCGGACGAAAAAATCTATTTTCCCTTCATATAATTCACATTCAACCCTTTAACCTAAATTGTAGCACCACATTATGCAATCGAACCCTAGCCTAACGTGCCACGTTTAGCCTTAAAACCTACGCTCTGATACCAATTGTTGGCGTTGGATCTTTTGGTTAATGTGAACCGTTAGGGTTTCATGCAATTCTACAACAGTGAAAGCATAAGTGTAGAATCGAATTACCTTTCACCAGGGTTGATGTAGAGGATGAATTCTCGCCGATAGCCTGCATAGCCTCACGATTTTGAGCATAACTCTCTCATCCGATATTGGAATCGAGTGATCTATGCACCAAAATGATCCTCTCTTCAGTTGCTTTCCAAAGGTGTATCACACGTATAGATTCGACTTCCACACGATTTTAGAAAAATCAGTGAAGTTGACGGATAGAAACAGTAAACGACCTTCAGGTCTTCTGTTGTATTCCTAAGCCACATCTTGACGTTGGTGTGTGTAATGATCTACAAGACGAACTTACTCTACAACCCTAATTTACCTTTCACATGTGTTATGCGTGTGATTCAGACATCCGGATTGATGAGATTTTGCTATTATATAGTCTACAATAGGGATCAGGAGGAGAAATTAGGGTTTGGGCCTCCATTGGGCTTAAGCATTCAAGTTTAGCCCAAAACTTATACTTAAATTCAATAATAATAAATCATTCCACTAAAGAAATATTATTGCACTGCCACCCTAATCCCAAATTACGTTTATGGGCTCCTTCTTATTATGAGCCCATCAGTCTCCCCATGTTTAAGATTTAATGCCACTGAAGACCTCTTGAAGGTGGCTGATGGGCAGTGCAGGGTTGAAATGGGCGGCTCTCGGAGAACCCATTTTAGAGAGTGGGAGGAGCAAATCTTAGAGAGAGAAAGTAAAACATCTTTTTGTAACACACAAATTTTTAAATATCGAATTCTAGAAAAAATTAGATCAATTGTATGCAAGTATCTATACCCAAATAAAGTATGACCGAGTATACATATTATACAACCATTTCTGCTTTTACCTCTCAACAAATTGTGGTGATTGCAAGCTCAGTTAGTAACCATGGTGCTGTCACAAACATACCAGACAGTATTTCAGAATTAAAGAAAAAATACAATTTATTATAAACATACTGAAAGAAAGTAAAAATTTTGATACTAAGAATGATAAATGATCCCGTGTCAAATTGTTAGGTCTTCCCCAGTGTACATTTAATAAAATCTAAATCCACTTTAACACAACTAATTTGACCCTTAATTAAGTTGAGTAACTCCACAATTTAGACCATGTCACCATGAATATTTGTTGATATG
Source organism: Pogostemon cablin (assembly GCA_023678885.1). Lineage (NCBI taxonomy): Eukaryota > Viridiplantae > Streptophyta > Magnoliopsida > Lamiales > Lamiaceae > Pogostemon > Pogostemon cablin. The sequence continues at coordinate 9,302,876 of CM042992.1, read as the reverse complement.
CGCTACTTTTTCGAACACTTAACATGCTTAGGTTTTGTTAGTTCAAAATTTGAAGAGAAACGCATCAACTAATCACAAATTATTCAAAATTCACCAAGCCCATTAAAATTTTATTTATAATACATGTAAGATATACTCAACAAAACTTTTTTTAAATAGTAATTAGTGCATAAGAATCAACCATTTAATCATTCAAAAAAATGTATTCAACAAATAAAGATATCATTTATCCTTCAAACCATCTCATCTGCCACCAGTATATAGACCTGAGACTAAAATAATCTTGAGAGACTGATATATGGAATCTCATCTCTAAAGATTTGAATTCCACAGCACTAATTGTTCTACCAATAAAAATCGGTATATTTATATTGATATGATTATATTCGTTGATTAGTAAATAGAAATAAAGGTACAATTGCAACAAAAGCCACACATGGAGAGCTTATATGACAACATATAAGCTCTTTATTTATTAAATAATGGCTTATCTATAAGCCACACACGGGTGATATCTATAACACATATTGTAAGAGACAAATCATAGCTTTTAAGTTTAAAAAATGCCTATTTTGCTTTATAACTTAAAAGTTAATTATTGTTGCTTCATAATCTGAACACATTGCAAATGAAAATTGCTGCTAATATGTGCACTCATAGTGAACAAATATACTTATGCATCAATAAATTGTTAGAAAATATAAGATGATGATTGTGTTAGAATAATGAATTTCAAGTTTGAAATGAACTCATGATAGATACCTCTTAGTTATCTTCCAAGCTTCCTCCCAATGAATGCCCTTCTAGTCCACCAAAATTCTTATTAGCTCGGAGATACATATTATTGGATGAGTATCATTTATCTGAAAATTATTTAGGCATAGTTAAATTTAGGATAGTTATGTAACTTAATATTTTTAGTTTTTTACAAACTTATAATGAAAGGGCTTCTTTAAATATTAAATAAACTATTCTTACCGTAACTCTGTCCTCCAATATTCAATATCAAATATAGACAAAATCAATAGTGAAATCTCACAAAGACATCAAGTATAATAAGGGGAAGATGATATCAAGATAACTCAATAAATCCAATTCCCCTTTTTGCAACGTCTTGCCCATAAGTCCATGAGTCTTGGAAAAATATAAATAGAAATTAATTAATTAATAAGTATACAATAACGTAGTTGTGATCAAGAAATATTACAAATCACTCTGAAAATTCTATTCAACAACTCATATTCCCAGCTATAAGTTTGATTATATTCTTAACAAAGATCAAACACATTAAAATGAAAAGAAACAATGAACATGAGAGAATGTTCAGACCATGCATGGATACATAAGCATCAACTGAGAGTATTTTTTTTCTTTTCTTTTCTTTTATTTTCATGAGCAATCTATTTATTTAATGTATTGGGACAAAATGCCGAAGGATATATACAAACAGCTCCACATTATATTTTCATTCTGGTGGAGCAATTATTATAAAAAAATCCAAGAAATTGGTATTATAATATATACAAATGGATTATTATTACCCTTGAAGATAAGCTAGTGATATCAGTAAGTCTGTTGAAAACATTAATCTTACATCAAGTATACTCTCGGCGCATTATCACTAAAGAATAAATCTCATGACTAATTACAAATTTAACCTTAGTAGTTAAAAAGCTAATGAAATAATAGAAACACATACAAATCAGATTAACTTACTTTCTCTGCATTAACTTGGGCCTCACGTGCATGAGTATGTTCTCTAGCATTAAATTCATCTATAACAAAATGGTCAGAAGGATCTTTAGCGGACCATAGTCTAAGATTGATTGTTGTTTTGATCATATATTTTGGTATTGGCACATAATGAGCAACAACAATTATATCTTCACCACCAGTCCAGCTCCTTTTCCTATCTGGACGCGTCAAAACTTTTCCATAGAACTTCACTGGATATGAGACATCATTTCGTACTATTTCCCAAGGATTTCCAATCCAAAAGCAGAAGTTGAGCGTTTCAACAATGTCGTCAATTGAGGTAGAAAAAAAGAAGCATGAAAATATACCCAAGATATAATTAGAAAATAGAAAAAAAAGGAAGAAATTAAAGCATCTAAATGAAATAAATTGTGAATTATAGGAAATCATACTTCAAACCAATTTTTTCAGCAATCTTCCTGGCCAAACTTTGTAATTAGCTGCTTAAATAAGCCATACTTGTACCTAAGCACATAACTATATGCTTGATAATTCAATGTTGACAAAGAGTCTAGGAAACAGGAAGAAAGCCTGCCCAAGTCACCATTTCCAAGAGCCGTATCTGGCTCCTGTAAGGACAAAAAAAAAAGTTTAACAACACATGGATATTCAAGGAAGCAATAAGTAAAAAAAAGAAACTGGTTGCTCTAAATTATCACCAGCTGTGATCAAACAGCTGGTGGCTCTGACGCCAGCGTGTGGTATTTTGATAAGTGATGCAAGTGAGTAATGTCTACCAAACATCACACCAACGAAATCACATAACCACACGAAATTAAAAAATAATGTAAAAATAAATAAAAACCTTGAAAACACAACGAAATTAAGAAAGACGGAGAAACAATGGTTACCTACTGTCGCCCTTCCTCGAATCCGCCTTAGATTTACCTTCTGTCATAAGTTAAAGTGTAAGTGTAATGTTTACATGTGGAAAATAAATATAGTCAAGCCATTAGAACTACCAAATTTATATAAAGTTGGCTGCAATGATATAAGATACTTAATCAAAATTAAATAAACAAATGCTTGACTTTAAGATTAAGTTTAGAATGGAGTTAAAGATTTCATTGCAGCGAAAAATACTTAAATTCAAAATTAGAGGAATAGAAAAGAACAGGAGCGATCAAATCTAAGAACGAAAGAAAAAAAAGGAATGAAACCTGGATAGAGGTTTTATAATTGGAATTAATTTCTTTTTAAGTTATATCAAATTATATCAGCGATGGGAATGAAACCTTTAAAAGCTTAAGTATGGATTTCACTCCTAAAATCTGGGTTAAAAAAAGTATTAAATATCTCCTAAAATCTGGGTTTAAAAGCTTAAGTATAGATTTAACAATAAACTCAAAATTGGCTAAAATCTTAAATGTTTACATCAAATTTACTTTGAATGTGCTGCCAAAAAAAGATTAAAGACTCTGCATTGAAGAAAAAAGGAAAAAAAATCCATCTTCGGTGTTGGCTGACGGTGTCGCGTTTCCAGCGGAATCATCTTCAGCGGTGTTTGAGGGAAAGGGAAGAAAGGTTCTCTTGATCTACTTTGACATTATTCTTCTTCGTATTGTAAACATCAAACAAAAGTGTTTCCATATAGTCGTGTGCATCTAACATTACGAAAGAAGAACGGTGAATGATAGATTGAATTTTTGCAGAATCGATAAAATTGATTTGTCTCAAATATGCTAAAGAAATGAGGCTGCAAATAATTATCAATTGTGAGATCTTAATTTTTAGGGTTTTAATTATCAATTGTGTGAGATCTTAAGATATCAAATGTGTTGATTTAATTAAAATAGATCAATGGTGGAGATAAGTGCACATAAGTTACCTTTAGGTGAATATTAATTAACCAAAGTGGTGAAATTGATTTTGGGGGGGAAAATCAGTGTAAAAATAGGTGGTAAAATAGGTGCTATTATATATATAAAGATATATACATTAGATTACAACTCAATTAGTTATTAAAGTGTACATGTGATCTTTATATAAAAAAATCAATAAAATTTTTATATATAGAGAGTAAATAATACAATTAAGAATTAAAAGTAATACATATATTTGATATAATACATACATTAACGAATTAATAAGAACATAATACATTACACATTAAAATTAGGCTAAAACTCGTCACTGGATATACCATGCTCCCAAATCCCATATTTTTAAAAAATTGTACCCTTTACGTCATGACTGGTATGATAAAATGAAATTATGAAGGAATATAAAGAATTTATGAATGGAATGGAGGTGGAGAAGGAATAACAAAAAAAAAATATTCTCATCATAATTTTGATTAGTAATAATTCAAGTAATAGATGCTTAATATATTTCTAAATTTAATTCAAAAAATTTCACTATATGTATTTTATTTAAATTTGAAATTAATTTAAATATCAATAAATTTAATATATTTTAATAATTATACTATTAAAATATTATAAAATTAAAAATAAAATAAAATTTTATATTATTTAAAATATAAATAAAAAACTATAGGTAATTTAAAAAAGGATTTATTACTACTTAGTACAAGATATATACTAGTATCACTAATCGATACAATAGGTAAAAATATTACTAATAAATACAAAATATCAAGGTAAAATTTCCAAATATAACCTTCATAATTTTTTCAAATAACGGGATCCGTCATTTACGCAACACAATATCGAAAGAAAGAATTCTTTTGGATTTCTCTTCCTCCAAGAACATCGTGGCCTCTCTTCTCTCTCCTTCAAAGTTCAACCCATGTACAGACTCTTCAATTCGATTCCTCTCTAGCAACCCTTTTATCTCTCCTTCAAATTATGTACACACTCATCAATTCAATTTCCTCTATCTCTAGCAAAGTTGGTAGCTTTTTCCCCAAAGATAATATTGAAAATAAAATCTCGTCTACAACACCTGTTACTAGAGCAAGCCATAGGCAATTTCTCTTGTTGAATTTCAGCGTTGCTTGCTCGTCTAAGTTCACCGCAATATTTAGTCAGATCTGAACCGCGAAAATTATAAAAGGGAAATACTGTCAATTATCTTGTGTGTGAGGGGCAAAACCCTAGTCCTCAATACTCGCCTCCAACAATGGTGGCAGGGTATCCGCTGCGAAGAATTTTCAAGAGAGAGAGCAAGTGTGTGTTTTTAGAATTAGCAAGAGGGTGTTTTTAAAATTAGCAGACGCTGATTGGTGATTGTGTGTAGTGTGTGTGGCGAGTGAAGAGATTTTATGTGCTAGTGGGAGATTAGAGACAGAGAATGTATGTATATGCGCCTGCTTGTTTTTTCATGTTTTTTTTAATTGGCCTCTTTCGTCTTTTGTTTTAGTATTATTATGAATCACTTTTGGGTTGTGATAATTGTATACGTAGGAGTGGAGATCACCAGATTTGGAAGAAAATTATATATAATCCATCTCACACTCTAGTTACATAGGTTAGGAATTTTTTTTATCACAAGTGATTGGTACATTATTCTATATTTATTGATTTTTTAAATTCTAAATGCAAATATCTGAACGCTATGTTTATTAATTTCTGAATACAATTTAAAGGAAGTAAATCAATGAAGATAATTCTTTCTGAATACAAATATATTAAACATAAATATTTTCGAATACATAAATTTTATCTTTCTGAATACAATTAAACATAAATATTTTCAAATACATAAATTTTATCTTCGTGAATACAAATATATTAAATTAAAATATTTTTGAACACATAAATTTTAACTTTCTAAATATAATTAAACATAAATATTTTCGAATACATAAATTTTATCTTTCTGAATACAAATATATTATACATAAAATATTTTTGAATACATAAATTTTGAACAACGTATAAATCGTATCTATTTTATTTTTGAATACACAGAATATAAATATTTTTGAATATATAAATTTTCTGTACAATATATTGAACACAAATTATGTTGAATATAAATATTTTTGAATACATAAATTTTAACAACAATAAACGTGTTTTTAAGGGTATGATATTGAAGCCAACTTCGACCCTATTTTAAGGGAGTAAATCATGGAAGATGATTATTTAATATTATATTAATTATTCTACTCTTTTAAATTTCTTTTTGAACACAATTAAAATAAGGTTAAAAATGACATTTTATTCATCATTAATGTAATATTTTATATTTTTTTAAATATTGTATCTACTAGTAATAATGAGGTATAAATTGTATGTGTTAGTAATAGACCCTTTTAAAACTTATTTACATAAATAAAATTAAAATTTATATTTAATATTACATATGTGCATTGAACTTAAAATTTGTATAATATTTTTTTAAAATATAATTTTATAATTTTTATTTAAAATAAAGATTTAATTAATTATATAATTTTTTTATTTTAAATAATTAAAATTCATTTTTTATAATTATTTATATTGTAATTAGTATTAAAATATAAGAATTTTTTTTTATAAAAATAGATTTAAATAATTTAATATTTTTTATATAATTTAGGATTAATTACTCTAAGATACAATGTCAACATGATTATTATTATTATTATAAGATGCATTCATTAGAAAATATTACTATGGGATATAAAAAGATATATAACAAAGTACCCAAGTTGCTCTTAAATGATTTAAATTTAAAAACATAATCTTACTTAATAAATCTAACTAATTTTACTCTTTTAAATGCTTAAAACGTCAATACGTTCAGTTATAACTATTTGGGATTGTGATGGTTGCCATTTAGGCAATTTAGCAGCACCATTCTACTTTGTTAAGCAGTTGGAGTTTGATACCCTTCATCATCGATGTGTTTGTTGGGCTGTTGAGAGTGGAAATAAGCGTGTTTTAGTATCCAATTTAACACATTTTTGATGAGAATTGTTGTCATATATTAGCACAAGTATCTTATATTCAATATATGTGAGAAAAAGGCGCACTTGAGGTTTTTTGTTGTGTTTTAGGTGGAAAAAGGATAAAAAGTGCCAAGTTGGAGAAAAGGTGCAACTTGTGTAGGAATGCTGAAAAACGCACGTCCAACTTGTATAATCTTTCTGTATTTGTATGGAGCTTTGAATTGGAAGTGTATATATGGTTGGAAAGCCACAGAAGAGTGAATCATTTTGGCATAAGTAACACCTCAATCAGAATTCAAACGAGAAAGTTATGTTCCAAATGGTGACGTCGCGGCAGATGTTCCTGTTCAGCACGACTGTTCCACTTTGCATGACTTGTTACATATTCAAATATTAGAGTTTTTGTGATTTCTTTAGATGGATAGAAAGTCAAGGATGAGAGAATAGTGTGAGCATAAGAATCACTCAAATCAGAGTTTTGAAGAGGAAGTTATGCTCAAAATCGTGAAGTCGCGCAGCTGCCAGCGAGAATTTACGAGAATTTCCGAATTTGTGCATGTTTTTACACCACTCAGTGTGTGTAACGTGTTTTACATCCCATTGCATGTATTTTCGTGTTATCCAAGAAAAAGCCCATCCAATGTCAATAAGGAGAGCTCACAAGTATAAAAGGGATGTAGATCACATCATTATTCATTATCATAGAGATCATATTGGATTGGACACAACACAACACAACCATCTTACACCCCACAAGGGGGGTTTACTCCCAACCATCATCCACATCCTTTCCTCCATCCATCCATCACTTTGAAGATTCGTTCGTGGAATCAAGAGGAGAACCAAGTGGAGGATTCAAGACGGAGAAAGACGCGAAGACTCCCGCATCTAGGGTTTATTTCATTTTCTAATTTATCTTGTAATTTTTCAGACATCCGGGTAAGATCTATCCAACACCCATGATTGTTCTTTGTAACAGCATGTGCTAGAGCCTTTTTGGTAGATCTAGGGTTTATGAAGATTTTATCTAATTAATTAAACTTTCGTGTGTAAACTCCGTACAACACTACTTGTGGATTTATTTTATATATGATTGTCCTTTCTTAATCCATATTCACGGTCGTTTTGTGCATCTTCAATTGGTATATAGAGTCTTAATATATATATTGGTTGTAGATTGAGTACGTTCACCACTGAATAGGATTCCATGTTATGATTCTAAGTGAGGGGACTCAGAAACTTCATTAGAACTATCATATATGAATACTTATTAATTGAATTGAATTAGAGTTAGTAAGTAGGATAAAGAGGATAATTTTATAGTACCTATAAAGGCAGATCATATCGGGTTAGAGTACCAATTAGCCAGGGAAATAATTGATACTGATAGTACCTAGAAAGAGGGGGTGAAATTATATCTCTTGCTCTGAGATTATTCACACGTGTTACACGCATGTTTACTTGTGTCTATAGAGTAGATATACATGGTTTAGTGATGCGTCCATATTACACAAGGCAGAGTCGGACATCAACACATAAAAGGGAGATTAATGAGTAAAACTGGATTATCCTAGAGCTACCTATTCTCCTACTTGATCCACTTTTGTATTCTTCGAGTGATATTTTATTTGCTATTTTAATTACTTGTTTAGTAGTTGATAATCAAAACTCAAACTGAATTGCCTTTTATCTTAATTAATTTAGTAAATAATTAAATTAATAATACGCCGTCCTTTGGGTTCGATATTAAGTTGGTCGCTTGCTTAAGCTGCAATTGATATCCTTAATACTTGAGGATTAATTTTACGTGTAAAGAAAATGCGCATCAAGTTCTTGTGTTGGGCCTACTATTGTCTTCTTGTTGAGTAGTACGGTGGTCATCTCATGAATAATTCACATCTAGTTGGAAATTTCCATATTAATTAGTAACAAGAGTTCGTTTTCTGCATCAAATTTCGAAGGTACGTTTACACTCCTTGAATTTATTTATAAAAATAAACTATTCACAATTTTAGGATTAAAATTTTGTATATTTCGTACATGTTAGTCTGTGTAAAAGTAGAATATCTGAAAATCTGTATATCCGAAGACAAGTTTATGTCATACATGTTAGTTGTGCAAACACGTCAATACGATTATAAGGGTTCAATTTTATGCTAAATTACACTCTCTTGTAGGTTCTTTAAATTATGGAGGATTCCATAATGTTTAGTGTGAGACATCAGAAAAAATGTAAATTAATCTCCGTAGTGTCAGAGACGTCATAATCTGATTTGCACTATGAAATTTGTGTAAAGTGGGTTGATTTGGAGAAAGTAAATTTTGAATGTGTTTGATGCTTTGGTGAATGCCGTAGTATCTCTTTGTCTTCGGATGCAGATTTGAAGAACATTATCTCTGTTTGTAAGCGCACATCCTTGAATTTTATGTCCGCTGATGTGTCAGTAAATGAATCACATTTAAAAAACAATTCTCTGTCTGCTCTACTTTGTATGGGTTCTATAAATTAAAAAGGCCATTCGTCTAGTTTCTGAGAATGCAAACTCAAATGAATCAAATCTGAATGATGGACAAGCATGCCGTGTTTTGATATCTGTCCACTTTTGGAAAAGAATCATTATTATCAGATCCTTGGTCCAACATCATGAAAGATGGTGTTGGGTTGGTATTTCAAAGAGGGGCTAAGAAATTTCGGGAGAAGCTAGTATAGTACACTGCACAAGTAGGCTTCAGCTTCAAATATCACAAGAATAATGAATGATATATTCATGCTATCTGTAGTAATTCAGATGATTGCAAGTGGTTTATAAAAGCAAAACGTCTTACGCTTTCATCAAAGTTCCAGGTTTATGAGGTAAATTTGGTCCATAAATGTGTGGGGATTTTCCCAAAGAACGAAACATGACGCTTCTCCCCCAAAATTATTGGAAATTTGTTTGTGGACAAAATTAGAGATAAGCCTAACATAGGGGGAGTTGATGTAAAATCAGATTTCTTAAGCACATATGGATTCGAGATCCCTTATTGGAAAGCATGGAGAGCAAAACAAAAGACCAAGGATGAAATATGGGGTTCATATGCAGAATCTTATGATGATCTACGTTCGTATTGTGCTATAATTACATCCACCAATCCAGGTAGTGTCGTTGTACTTAACCACAATAAGGAATCACACCGCTTCGAACGCTTATTTATATCGTTCAAAGCTTGCATAGATGGGTTTAAGTGTTGTCGTCCAATGATCTTTATTGATGGCACATTCATGAAAGGTCAAGCCAATGACACATTACTAGCATCCACTGCGAAAGATGGTGAATACGGTATCATTTATACTTTTTAATCTATATTAATTTATCACGAGTTTTTTAATTTTACTTTCACATCTATTATGCATATTATTTTGTAGGGCTGTTCCTATTGGCCATTGCCATTGTCTCTGCCGAAAACACTAAGAATTGGACGTGGTTTTTAATAATGATAAGGGACAACATTACCCATGACAAATAGATTTTTTATATATCTTACCACAATGTTGGCCTAATGTAAGCATTTTCCTTAGTTTTTGACAAGCCAGTTCATTATTTTTGTTTGTTACATTTATTGATGAACTTGAAATGCAAATGTTCACGTGGCTTAAGTAAAAATAATCGTGCAGATTTGTGGTGTATTTTTAATGAATGTGCATATGCCCCTACAAAAAAGCTTTTTGATGAGAAACTTGCAGCTTTCAAGGAGCTTGGTGGGAAATTAGCTGAAGAATGGCTATCACAATTAACATACGAAAAATGGGCTATGGCTAATTCTCTCATATTACAAGATATGGTGAAATGACCTCTAACGCTATTGAGTCACTTAATGCATGGCTAAACGACGCTAGAGATTTCCCATCACTCACATGATCAGCCGTATTTGCAAAGGTATCCCTTTTTCATTACTCACATGATATATATTTTTTTGATAAGTGATATATTTTTATTCATTATTCATTGACTTGTTGTTATCAATTATTAGCTTCCTTCTAAAGTATCGGACAAATGGTATAACACATCACAAAAGGCTAACGTTATTGCATTTTTATGATTTTTGCATCCTTTTGAATCATTTGGATGGTTCGTCATCTCCTTTGTTCACTAACGAGGTTATATTTCCTTCTACTTATTTCATGACTCTTTATTTAGCTTAGTGACATCGTAGATAGGTCAATCGGCGGTCATATTTTTATTAATGCAGATGGGTCCAACTTTTGCAATTTGATGGCCAAGTTTACTCTTTCTAGTTTCAATCTAATTTGTATTGGCTTGTTTGCTCGTGAAAAACTTTTGTATCTATTGGAATGATGTGTATACTTCTATATTTGGGAAGAGTATTTTATGTTACAGATTTTATGTGTTTAAGACCTGAAATTATTCATTTATTTGTTGTTATCAATGATTTAGGCATCAATTCGTGGTTTGTGTCAAGAAGAGCTGAATCTGCAAATTAGTCCAGAGCATTGTGCCAATCTAAAGAGACGTTGTGGCAAGAGTTGAATGACAAATGTCATCCATGGACTGTAATTCTGTGTATTGCTGGCGACTATGAAGTTTTATCTTCACCTTCAGTCCGTGTAGACCTGAAATCGAGGACGTGTTCATGTTACCAAAGACAAATAAGTAGCTTCCCTTGCGCATATGTTGTTGCCATTATTCGCAAGAAATATGACTCTCTTTTCTCATGTCAGTGAATGTTTTTTTTGCTTCGACATATCGGGAATGTTACATGCATAATATTCATCTCATCCCTGAAATATATCAATATGAAGTGGCATCGAACATCAATACAGAGATTCTTCTTCCCATTTTGAAACAAGCAACTAGTCGCCCTAAAAAGAGTAGAATTCCATCATATGGGGAGTTTTGTAAGAAGAGGAAAACATGTTGAGCATTGTTCATTTTCTTAATTCATTTTCTCTTAAATGTTATTTTTTAAGCAAATAACATATTGGCTATTTATGTAGCACAGTAACATACATGAGATTTTTGGGACCCTAATTTGTTGGAGTGATTTTTTTTTATTGTGCTTTAATAAAATATATTTTGCGAATATTTGTGAGCACGTCCCACATGATATATAGTTTATCCATTTTATTCTTATATGTTGATCTATTTATTTTTACTTAATCACCAACATGTTTTAATTATTGCCTATTTCCCTTCCTATAACCAGTTTGCCTTCATTTTGTTTAACTCAAATTATGTCAAATTATTTCCGGTTGTACACTGATCAATATCATTTTGTGCACCCAAATCTTGCTAAACATAGTACTTATTCTAATATTATTTTCTTGTGTTTATTAAAAGAAATGTTTGAATTAATTGTACCAGATATTGTTATAAAATTGATTATGGAGAAATACCTTTTTTATAAGCAAAAAATGGTTGTGCATTAAAAACGCATATTCTGGCATTCTGCCACTATAATTCAACATTGTTCAGTAAAATAAAAGATTGTGCAAATATATACAGTGTTATGTAGTACTTTGGTTGATTGTGAAGCTGTTTTAATTGTGATATTATACTGCTAACTGTGCTCTTCTGATCCACATTTACAACCCCAGATCTCTCAAATATCGTAAACAAGAAATATACTACCCATTTAATTCCATCTGATTCCAAATTAAAAAAATTAAATTACTTCAAATTAACTGATTATTGCAAATTAAACACTAATTTCATTATAAATATAATTCAAGGATACATTACATACTACATTAAATCAACCAAGTCAACATTTATAACTGCTAAACTTGGTGCCATTTAACGCCACCATCCCATCACTAGCTACAACACAAATATTATCTAAAAACCATGAAATTCCAATATTAAGCACTGAGCATTTCTCAATTGACAAGTACAATAGTCATAACCCAACCAATACCATTGACAATATTATTTTGAAACAATAGCACAATATCATGTACTGTAACTTAAACAAAAAATAGTAACATTCAAAAGGAAATAAGATCCCAACAGAAAACATATTTATCTGCAAAAAGATCAAAACTATGTATTAATAATCCCATAGACATCTTAAAAAATATGTCCATCAAACTATAGACCATTTCAAGTTGGATTCATAAAGCATTCAACCATCTTCTTCCGATATTCTCCAGAGGCGCTATGAGCAAGCCTTCCATTTCTAAATGGTTTCTGCACGATCAAGTTCTCAATATGCATACGCACAATGACTCCACAGTCTAACGAATCATCTTCCTGTTGTATACAATCAACCAGCACAAAATTCTTGGACTTGGACTTGAACTTTAAGAAAGAATAATTTCACATGGTCTCATTCAATACGTTTATTACTCAATTCTCCACATAATTTACCTTTTAAATATATTATTATCAAATTAGCATTATATATATTAAAATTGGTTTATGTAAAATAGAAACTAAAATGAATAAATGAGAAAATATAATCACCAAAATCATAGCGTCCCCTAAGTGAGCATTCTTCCCATCTTTTGTCCTGGGTCGCATTGAGTTTAAAAAATGCCACTCTCCACACCCTAGATCTAGCTTCAAGAGTGTCCAATGATCATCCAATGTGTTCATAGGAAATACTAAGACAGACTTCTGCACTACCTATTTCATTCGATCATCAACAAGCTTACATAAGTTTTTTTCCCTCCATTTGGATACATACGAATTAATCCCTTCACAATGACAAAAAAGGGACTTATTTTGAATATTGAATTATATTGACATTCAAAATAAAAAAAATAACTCATACGAACTGAATTGTTTATGCAAACAACAATTTTATTTACTTAATACACTAGTTGTGCTCTTCTAATCCACATTCACAACAGAACCCCTTTACGTCCTTTTTAAATGTTCTAATTTTGTTAAATAAAAAATGTTTTTCTAATGTAGTGAAATTAACACTGCATAACAATTCAAAACTAATTTGCAAAAAACATAGCTCGCTATTTTAAACAATAAAGAATACAAGTTCACATTAGCTTCTAGTTCATACCTCATTTTCTAAAGCATCAAACTATATAAATTTAGCACATACACATAGGATGCATGATGAGCGTTTTCTCAACACACAATATTAATCCCCAAGTGTAAAGGATGTTATTGTAGCTTTGATAAGTGACCAAGTGCTTATCGAACCCAAAGAACATATTATTATCAATTTAATTATAATCTAACTTATTAAGACTAGTATGACAATATAGTTGTGATGATTAAGTAACCAGTAAACAAATAATTAAAAGAATAATTAAAATAAATGAATAGTAAAGATTAAACGAAAGTAAATAAGTGAGAAGATAGGTAGTTCTTTGGGTCATCCAGTTTTACTCATTAACTTCCCTTCCGTGTATCAATGTCCGACTTTGTCTTGTGGAGTATAGACGCATCACTAAGCCATGCAAATCTACTCTATAGATACAAGTAAATAAGCGTGTGACACGTGTGAATATCCTTGGAGCAAGAGATATAACTCACCCCCTTTCTAGGTACTATCAATATCAAATATTTCCTGTGCACTTAGTACTCTAACCCAATATGATCTCCCTTTATAGGTACTATGAAGTTATTCTCTTTGTCCTACTTATTAACCCGAATAATATTCAATTAACAAGTATTTATATAAGATAGTTCTAATGAGATTTCGGAGTCCCCTCACTTAGAATCATAACATGTAATCCTGTTCAACAGTGAACGCACTCAATCAATAATCAAGATATGTATTCAAACTCTACATAACAATTAATGATGCACAAAACAACTCTGAGTATGAATTAAAAATGCATAGTCCTATATAAAATAAATCACAAGTAGTGTTGTACAGAGTGTACACACGGAAGTTCAATTAACTCATAAACCCTAGAACTACCGAAGTGGTTCTAGTCCATGATTGATCGAAGTACAATCATGGTGGTTGGATAGATCTTACACATAGTCTTGAAAATTACAAGATAAATTAAGATGTGAAATAAACCCTAGATGCGGGCACCATCGCATCTCTCTCCATCTTGAATCTTCACTTAGTTCTCACTTGATTTGACAGACGAATCTCTCTCCACAACTCCGTGGATGGTAGTAGGTTTCGGATGTTGTGTAGAATGAATGTGGTGAATGGCCCCTTTTCCCCTACTTAGGGTATTCCTTTTATATTGGTGAGCTCTCCTTATGGACCTATGATGGGCTTTTTGAGCGAAAACATGTACTGAAGGTGTAAAAATACAAATCTGGAAGTTTATTGCGCATTGATTCGACCAAGGTCCCTGGTCGAATTACCCAAGGCCTGATCGAACCGGCCTGTAATCAATTAGCAGGCTCCTAGTTCGACTCGAACATCTGGTTGAACCAGAAGCTTCGTGGTCGAACCACTCCTGTGAATCTTTATACATTTGGTTCGACCAACACGCTTGGTCGAACCACGCCATCGTGGTCGAACTACCTTTCTGCTATCTTCTAGCTCCTGCTTCGACCATGGGTGCTGGTTGAACCACCTCCAGTTGGTCAAACTGGGTGCCTACAATACCCCTTCCCTGGTTCCGATCACTTCTATCTCATTTTCCTTCGATAATCCGCTCAAACGGTCTTACACGCACCTGATTCGTGACTTTTTACTACATATCTCTATTTATCTTGACTTCAAATCAAATCATACATCATTATCACACGTATCAGAGCTCAAATTACATGAATTTAGGCACTCATCAAACCCCCAAACTTACATGTTGCTCGTCCCAAGGCAACGAAATTAATACCATAGGAGTAAGTGTAAATTTCACACGTCTATCTAGTCAAGTACAATACATACCTACACATGCAATTCTATCAACTTAATACAAGTATCACTCGCATCATATATTTCATTCATGCAAAACATCATTCAATTATAATACACTTCGGAGTACTAAGTCATCTAGCTCACAAGATAAGTGTTTACTCTTGCTCTCAAGTGTAAAATATGTACACTTTTGAGTTAGTATATATGCTCATATTCAATTCATATTTTCGCGTAACCATAAGCTTGACAAGGGTCTAAAAAATCAACTTATAATTACCTTGTTAATAGGACCACAAAGGACTTGCTTTTGGGTTGTAATGTTGGCTATTTGGTAAAGGTAGGAAAATATAGATAAAGTGACTAATTCACTAGTAGAGAATTACCTTGGAGCTTTGCTTTTCAACAAACAGCTGCATCATTTCCATCTTATTCTCATGATCTTTGCAATTCAACTTTTCCTTCTTCACGTTGGCATCAACATCTTTATTTCTCCTTTCTTCAAAGTACAAGGGTACCAATTTTGGGCACTACCCTTCTAAGCAGTCGGGGTACCGATTTCAGGCACTCCCTAAACAAGATTTAACCATATTTTTCTTTTCTTCATATCGGTCAACCAAAATCTTTCTTCATTTTCTTTAAATTCAAGCTAACATTTATTCACCTCAACTCTCTACTAATTAATAGGTTATTCAACAAGTCTCAAATAAAGGATGAATGGAGGCTTTTTATCAATGTTTGCCAAAGAAAAAAAACTTTTAAAGGCTCAACAGGGCTTCCAATGATTCATACAGTATAAGGAAAGGTAAAATTTAGCTAAGTAACTCAAATAAACAATAATGGCCTAAGATCATATGCTAATAACTAGTCAACCATAAGTCTCACACAAGACTCCAAGCCAAGTTCTAGAATAAAGTCATATGAACGATTCTTTCAAGAATAAACTATCATGCATGAATGTATCATGATTCATAAAGCTAAAATTCTCACATGGGTAATAGACTCCTAAGCACTCCTCATAGCGTATAATCAAGATCAATTCCACAATGAACTCCACATATTTAACAAGTATACATGCTTCTCATCAACAAAATCAACACATGCAAAATAGGAATGTAACATACTTAGCAAAGAACCCAACATATCAATAAAAAAAAGTATCACCAACCAATCCAACCTCAAGTATCAAGTATCACACCTCAACCATATCTCAAATCAATATACCTACATGCCACTCACAACACAAATACCCATCCTATAAAGAGAAAAAAAGAAGTGAGATGAGATGAAACAGATAAGATGAAAAACCTGGCGCCTCTACTTCTCCGGAGCATCATCATCATCTTCGCCCCTGCGCCAATCATCGAAATCTCTCTGTAAAGTATCCACCTTCCTATCCAGAGCTTCATAGTTATCATTCAAATCCCTTAATCTCTGATCCATCACCACATAGTTAGCATGCAGTGCGTTATATCTCATATCGAGCGTGGCATAGCTAGTGGTAAGCAAATCCAGCTGGCGGTTTTTCTCTTTTTGATTGTTGTTCAGGTTGGCAAGATGCTCATTCATCAACCTAAATTGCTTCCTATAATACGCATCAGGACCGCCCCAAGGCTGCTGCTGCTGTGGATGTGGTGGTGGTGGCATCTCATGCTGCTGCGGCTGCTGTGGTATATCCATCTCAGGATGCTCGAGAGGCTCATCTTCATGCATCTTCTCAACGTGCTCTTCATGCTGAAGCTACTGCTGTGGCTGCTGCGCTTGGTCAACTATTCTTTACAATTTAGCAAACATACCCGCAATGTACATCTGAGCCACAGTCCTCCAATCGCCTCTTTTCAAGTACGTAATGGAGATTGCCTCGTGCGCTATAATGCTCTTCAACAAGTTCCCATTATTTCGGATCGCAGTCAATGCTCCCACATCATAAGGAAACATGAAAGAATAGGTATTAAAACCCCTAACAAACATCCAATTTCCGATCCGGTGCACAACAAACCCAGCCTTGACACACGCACTCATTACAAGATCGGGATCCTCCAGAATAGGTGATATGCCAATAAAGTTCATGTGGTACGACTCAGCTACAGGAGTAAGCAATCCGCCAATATTCACTCTCTGAAATGTGGAACTCCTAAATCTGTAGAATTGCTGAATCAAATACGATCCCACATTAAAATGAACTACATTCAGCATACACCAAAGAGCATACAACTCTCTCCTCGATACACAACTACCCTCAGATCGGGCAAACAACATGTTGACTAGAACTCTATCCATGTATCGAATAACGGGGTTCCAAATTAAAGCAGCACAAGCATCCTTAGTCTTGAAATCCATGTCCTCACCAGAAATAGCTCTCCAGAAGTCATTCGGTCTAAAGTGCCCATTCTCATGCCTCGAGATCCCCCTCATAGTTCCTAGCAGAATGTTGAAATCCTCCTCTGTCCAAGTTCTCTTCTCTCCTCCCAACTGAAATGAACATTCGTAAGGAAGAGAACTCGAACCTTTCTTGACCGTAATTGAGCATAAGACCTCAGCAGTAACATGAAAGTAAGTTGGCCTCTTCATCTCCATGAATTGTCCGATCCCAACTTGATCAAACATCCACATTATATCACCCTGATATTCATTGCAACCATGGCCCCATCATCCTAGTACCTCATTCGAGCGATCTTATCAGACATAGCCCCTCATCGATCCTTGATCTCCTCTTAATTTTCTATTCAGATGTGGAAATTCCTAGACAGCCTCTTTTTAAGCCATAGCTTCTTTGTAACCTCGTCTTCACGAGACTGCCTATCATGTCTCTTCTTAGAGCGGGCTTCAATCTCATTTCATTTTCCTAAAAGAACAATATTTCAATACCAAAACATATACAAGAAAAGCAAACCAATTCTAATTCAAAACCAACAATACATGAAACTTTACTCAAGACTTCAAGCTAAACACGTATAATCAATTCCAAATCATCTTGCTCTCAATCTCCATGTGTTCATAAAGTTGAACAATGAATCCACACACATGCCAATCCAATTTTACTTCCAATTCAACTCTTGAACTATAATTTCCAATAATTTCAACAACCACATCACTCCCTTAAGCATGCCTTTATCAAATTCAACAATTCAACTCAAAATTCTACATATTTCACTTCACAACTCAAATTACTAATCAATTTCACGTAAACATCATGGTTTAACAACAAATTAACAATTAAAATTGGACCCATCACATGTTCATATGAGATTTCACACAAAAATTCAAATTATACCATGAATTCATATAAAAACGAGTTCAATCAACTTACCCACTTAAAATCAAGAAATAGAACTTCAATCCTAGGGTAATAGAGTCAAGAGAACGTACCTTTTGATCCAGCCATGGCTTAGTATGAACAAAATATGAAAAATCTCCAAATTTGAATAAAGAACCTAGTTTTGCACTAAAACGCTCCAAATCCGTGAGAATTCGAGTATGGGAAGGATGGAAATTGGTTTAATCGGAGTAGAATGAAGCAAAATCAAGGTTTGGAAGAGAGGGTTTTTGGTTCGAAGAGGAGTCGAGTGCGGGTGGTGTGAAGAATGTATGGAATAGGGGCTAAAATTCAATTAAAATGCCTCTTACCTGTGTGGTTCGACTCGAACCAGGTGGTCGAACCACGTCATCGTGGTCGAACCAGGCTTCTGGACAACTTCAGCACTATGATTCAACTCTAACTATTGGTCGATCAGGAGTTTGTGGTCGAACCAGCCTGTAACAAACTTTTAGGTGGCTGGTTTGACTCAAACTCTTGGTCAAATCACACCCCTCTTGGTCGAATAGACCTGTAACGATTTCTCTGATCTTTGATTCGACTTGAACTGCTTGACCCAGCCTCCTTGGTCGAACTGAGCTCTTGATCCTTCAATGTTCATTCTTCTTCGTCTTCTGCAAACTTCAAGCTCGAAAACGATCATTATGTACCAAAACAGAGCAAAACTTAGCTAGAGAACGACTTTTAAGACTCTATAATCAATGTATATATACTCCGCATACGAATCAATAAATAAAACACCACTAAACATTAGGCAAATTGCAAAAAAATCAACACATGAAAACCTGTTAAAGTTTTAATATACCACAAAAAATTAACTCCCCTAACTAACGTTACAAAGAAAAGATTATACTCTTAGTGCTACGATGAGGTAAGTACATGACACCCTCCAAACTTAGTAGAAACTATAGTCGAAACTAAGTTTGCAAGAAGATGTAATTTCCTATAAGTAAGCATGTCAAACATAAAAATTTCTTACTCACACTAATGAAATAAAGCAATAAAACAGGAGGGAAGGCCCCCAACAGGTGCTCTTGTTTAACGTCGGAAAGTCACGACGATACCATATCAATGCAAGGTATCTTCAAAGATAACGTAAGCATTATCCGTAAACCTATAGTGCTTCAATAGATGCCCATTCGCCGCTATGATGTCTCCGTCTTTATTCATGATCTCAAAACTCCCCCCTCCACAAACTCTACGGATAATGAACGGTCCGTCCATTTTGATTTCAATTTTTCTGCAAAGAGCTTTAAAGGACAGTTAAAGAGTAATACCTCTTCACCTTACTTGAATTCCTTGTAAGTGATCGAATCATGACATTTCTTCATTCTTTCTTTGTAGATCAATGAATTCTTGTAAGCTTGCTTTTTGAACTCGTCTAGATGATTGATTTGAGTCAACCTCAACTCATTTTGATCCTTAAGACACAAGTTCAAACTTCTCAATGCCCAAAAAGCCTTATGCTGAATCTCTACGAGTAAGTGGCACGACTTCCCATAGAAAAATTGATAAGGGGACATGTCAAGCACAGTCTTGTACGCAGTTCTAAACTCCCATAAAATATTATCGAGCTTCATAGCCCAATCCTTCCTATTAGTTCCGACTAATTTCTCTAAAATTTGTTACACTTGTCGGTTGGAGACTTCAGCTTGCCCATTAGCTTGAGGATGATAGGGTGTAGTGACCATATGCTTAACATCATAATCCTTGAGCACTCTTTCAAGAAGCTTGTTGACGAAGTGGGAACCTCCATCACTTACAAGTACTCTAGGAACTCCATAGTAGACAAAGATATATTTCTTCAAGAAAGACAACACAGTCTTTGAATCATTCATATGAGTAGGAATGACCTCCACCCACTTAGAAACATAATCAACTGTTAAAAGGATGTAGAGAAATCCATTAGATAGGGAAATGGCCCCATAAAATCGATCACCCATACATCAAAGATTTCAACAACAATGCTCGGCTGAAGTGGTACCTCATCTCTTCTACTTATGTTTCCCATCCTTTGACATCTATCGCATGTCGCCACATAGGATTCACAATCCTTAAACAACGTAGGCCAATACAGAGCATATTGAAGTACCTTCGCTGCTGCCTTTTGAGCTCCAAAGTGCTCCCGTTAGGTTGTGCATGGTAAAAATCAAGAACACTCTCCATCTCCATCTCGGGCACACACCTACGGACAATAAAATATGTACAAATCTTGTAGACAAACGGATCATACCATATAAATGTCTCAACACCCCTCTTAAACTTTACAAGTTTATACCTGTTGAGATCTCTTGGAATTTCTCCTACGGTTATGTAATTGACATAATCCGCATACCATGGATCCATTCCTTGAGAAGCGACTACACAAGCTCTCACCTCTCCTTCAGCAAACACTGCCATAATCTTCTCATCAGGGAACATTGATGAGTGATATTTTCACCTAGATTTTAGTGTCTTTTATATGTGTTTTTTCCATATTTAGGTGTACTTTGGTTGTGTTTTGTGTTTTTAATGGATGCTAGACATGATAAGGGAGACGTAGGAAAAAGAGAATCTCAATTCAGAGTTGAAACGAGGGAGAACGAGCTAAAATAGTGAAGGAAACAGGGCATCAAGTATATTGGCCGTGTATAGAACACGGCCCTATCGGAATTGGCCGTGCTCCGTTGCTCGAAACACCTACACGGCCACCCTTATGGCCGTGTGCAGAACACGGGCCGTGTGTAGTAACACGGGACATATACCAAACACGGTCCTGTCCAGAAGGGTCGTGTGCGAGCATCAGAAGACACAACGCGGCCACCCAGTGGCTGTGTGCTGCACACGAGCCGTGTAGGTGTTGGGATCAGAAAATTTTCAGAAACTTCTAGAAGCTTCCCAAGGGGTATAAATACCCATTTATTCAACATTTAAAGGGAGATTCGGTTTTTGGAACCTGCACACACACCTCACACACCATTTCTTCCATTTCACACCATCATCTTCATCCATTCTTCATCCTTTGGATCTATCATCATCCCACCATCAATTTCTACATCCAAGTGAAGGAAAAGCATCAAGAAAGAGAGGAAAGTGCAAAGAAGGGAAGAAGATCACCATTGAAGATAGATCAAGGGAGTTTCCATTCAATCTTTGTATTAAACCTCATAGTTTATCATTATTTGTAAGGATTTAATTGTCTATGTTAATTTCTTTATGAATATGGTAGACTAATCTCCCTTGTGAGATTAGCAACATGAGAGTTGTTGGATAATTTTGGGATTTGTGTATTTAAATTCATATGTTGATTGGGTTAATTGATTTTCTATCATTGATTATTAATTGCTTGATTTGTTTTGTTGATTTGTGTGTTTAGTTGTTCTAGATATGTGATTAGATTGAGAAATCAATTATATGTTTAGGATAATTAAGTGAATCATTTCATCAAACACTTCATGTGCATTATAAATTGTAAAGAGATTAAAATCCTTTAGAGTTTAGAACCCTTTGATAGAACATGTGATTGGTTTGATCGAGAGGTTGATTAATCGTGTGAAGGGACTCTCACCTCAAGCTTAGTACCTAGTTGGAATTATTTGAGTGAGAACCAATCCATTGAACTTGATTCCATATCCTATTCATCTTGAGGGGGAGTTTAGGTGAACTTAGTGTTGGCCCTTAGTCTAAACCCATGATCATATGAATTTGATGCATTTATCCTAGGATTTCCACTTCTTAATTGTTGTTAATCTCACTTTTACTCAACTTGGAAAACCATTCATTTCATCCATCTATTTTGTTTGCTAATCATTGCTTGTCTGCTTGCTTTGATTGATTTAATTTCTTGTTTGATCAAACTACCCATTGATGATTCGTCTCTATAAAATTGCGATAAACATGATCTCGCTTAAGCTCTAGCGCCGACCTCCCTGTGGTTCGATAAATTCTTGAATTGGTCAACCCGACTACAAGTTATGGCTAATCAAACATCTCCTCTATGTATTCGAAAGAATCATCACAATGCTCCTTTATCTCCAACCTTGATAGGTGATCCGCCAACACATTCTCCGTACCTTTCTTATCTTGGATCTCCATATCAAACTCCTGCAGAAGAAAGACCCATCTAATGATCCTTGGTTTTGTTTCCTTCTTCTCCATCAACTACCGAATCACAGAATGATCCGTGTACACAATGGTCTTCATGCCAACCAAATACTGTCGAAACTTATTGAACGCATACACAACAGTAAGAAACTCATTTTCAGTGACAGTGTAGTTCTTTTGTACTGCATCGAAAGTCGTACTCGCATAATAGATGGTGCAGAACTTCTTCTCCCTCATCTGCTCAAGCACCACTCCAAGCGCTAGATCACTTGCATTACACATAAGTATAAATGGTTGAGTCCAATCCGGTGTGATCAAAATAGGTGCAGTAATAAGTGTCTCCTTCAAAACTTGAAAAGCAGTTAGACATTCTTCATCAAAAACAAAAGGAACATCATTTTCAAGTAAGTGAGACAACGATTTAGAGTATTTTGAGAAATCTTTGATAAATCTCCTATAAAATCCTGCGTGCCCAAGGAAGGACCGCACTCCCCCTCATTAGTAGGTGGTGAAAGCTTCCCAATCGCCACCACCTTTGCTCTATCCACCCGCAATCCTTTGGCTAAAATATGATGCCCTAATACAATCCTATCTCTCACCATGAAGTGACACTTCTCCCAATTCAAAACCAGGTTAGTATCAATACATCTCTTCAAAACAGTAGATAGGTTAGTCAAACAGATATCAAAGGAGGAACCAAAAATAGAAAAATTATCCATAAACACCTCCATATTTTTTTCAATCAAGCCATCAAATATCGCTATCATGCAGCACTGAAATGTAGCAGGTGCATTACTCAATCCAAAAGGCATCTTTCTAAAAAAAAGGTTCCATAAGAGCAAGTAAAAGTAGTACTTTCCTGGTCCTCGGGTGCAATCATGATTTGATTATTCCCCGAGTACCCATCCAAGAAACAATAAAATCATACCCTGTGAGACGATCAAGCATTTGATCCATGAAAGGAAGGGAAAAATGGTCTTTACATGTATAATCATTCAGTTTCCTATAATCAATACACACACGCCATCCCATAGGAATCCTAGTGGCTAGAGTTTCGCCGTCATCAGCTATCACAATAGGCATGCCCCCCTTCTTAGCTACAACATGCAATGGACTCACATGGGGACTATCACTAATTGGGTATATAATTCCTGCATCAGCCATGTTAGTATTTGCTTCCTAATCACTTCTTGAATAGCGAGTTTCACCCTCCGCTGATTCTAAATGCTACTCTTGGCTTCATCTAACAATCTTATCTTATGCATGCAATATGATGTATTAATGCCTTTTAAATCATCAAGAGACCAACCTATCACAGACTTATACTTCCTAAGCACATCCAATAACTCTTCAAGTTGATCTTCAGTTAGAGAAGAAGATACAATTACCGAATATTTTCCATTATCACCTAGATAGGCATACTTCAAGTGTTCCAGTAGCGGTTTCAACTCCTCTTTCTTCTCTTCTTTTGCTGTGCTTTCTCGATCCAATGGTAAGTACTTTCTAGTCCACTTCACCTCTTCAAACTTGGACCTTTTTAATTCATACCTGTCATCACCCAAAGCAAGAAGATTTTCAAGAAATTCAATACATACCTCATTAGAGAGCTCATCTAGCTCTGTGGTGGGAAAAGTAAGAGACTCCGCTAAGCATGTCTCTAGGGAATCCTTCGAAAGGATCAAGGACATCTTCCTTCACGATCTCCACCGCCACATCAATGCTGTGGCACTGCGTCTCCATCGGCATCTTCATTGCTTTATCTAGGTTGAATAGAACCTTTTCTTTATCCATCCGCAGCCTTAGCTCACCCTTTTGAACATCAATCATAGCTCCAGCAATGACAAGGAATGACCTCTCTAAGGGTAACATTATCATTGTCATCTTCCATCTCAAATACAAGAAAGTCCACAGGAAAGACTAGTTTTTCTACTTTTACAAGCACATCTGCAATCACTCCTTTCGGAAAAGTCATAGACCTATCCGCCAATTGTAGAACAACCATTGTGAGAGTTAACTCTCCCAAACCAAGCCTTTGAAATATTGATAATGGCATCAAATTGATGCTTGCCCTAAGATCGCACAAGGCTCGTCGTGCAGGTCCCTTTCCAATCTCACATAAAATAGTGAAGCTTCCCAGATCTTTTAACTTAGCTGGCAGCTTCCTCTGAATGATCGAGCAGTAGTTCTCAAACAAATTAACCATTTGAATTCCATTCAAGCTTCTCTTCTTCAACAGTATATCCTTTAGAAAGTAGGCATAATATGGCATCTCTAAGAGTGATTCTGAGAAATGAATGCTCAAGCTTATCTTGTTTATGATATCTGAAAACTTCTTGAACTTTTCTTCCAATCCCTTCATGACTAACTTGAAAGGAAACGGAGGAGGTATCTTAGTCTTGGGAATCCCTCATTCATCACACTCAACCTTCTCCGTTTTGTCCTTTTCGGCTGTCAATCTCTTTGCTCTTTCCCATTTTTTCTCCGCTATAAGCTCAGTATTCTGCTCTTTGAATGGTACTGGGGTTGCATCAACATCAAGTAAAGCATTCAGCGTGGAAAACTGTGTCGAATGAGGCTGTTCGACCATGGTTCGACTATGGGCATTGGTCGAACCAGGTGAGTAATGGTCGAACCGTGCTTCTGAAAGTGCGTTCTCCACCGTACAGGATGTTTCGACCATGGTTCAACCAATTGGCTTGGTTGAACCATACTGGTCGTGATCAAACCGTGTTTTAGAAAAAATAGGGTGGTGCGGATAGAGTGCCCGGTTCGACCAACATGGTTGGTCGAACCATAATGATCATGGTCGAACTGGTCAGCTGGAAGCTCCAGAAGTTGCCCAGGTGCTTGGTTCGACCTCCTCATTGCGGTTCGACCTGCTGGCTTTAGAATTTGTTACCAGCATCATCAGTCCCTTATTCTGCATTCCAGACCTTAACGTGATGGTATTGCACTGCTTCGGGTTTGTTATGCTTTGAGATGGGAACTTACCCTTCTCTATGGTTTGCGTCAATTGATTAACGTTCCCGGCCATATGTCCCATCAACAATGCCAAGTCCTTCATTTTCTTAGATATATCCTCATGATTAGCATCAATTTTTACCTCATGCTTCGCCTCTAGGCGATCCACTCTTGCATCATTACTCGCCATTTACATGTTAAATGTATCCTCAAAACTAGGTTTTTCTTCTTCGACCTTAGCACCTTGATCAACACCAACAGGAGGTTGTACTGCTGTATTAGGATTACTCCATGAAAACTCCGGCCACCTTGGTTGTTGATAATTACCAGGGGGACCACGATTATTGTTGTTCCCTTGATAATTTTGGAACCTCGTTTCTTGAATACTTTGACCCCATGGCGTAGTTCGCTTCTTCAAATTACTCTTTGTTAGCTCCTTCATAACCCACATCCTGCTGTAAAATTGGTACTCGCTGAGCTATGTCAGTAATCTGCTTTTGCTGAGACTCAAATAATTTGTTGATATTTGCCAAACTACAGACGATCTCATCTTCTCTACTTGACTTAACCATATTATGCTCAACCTGTGCTAATTTTCGAAGAACATAAGTGCCTCTTACTCTATCAGTTGGCCAATCTCTGGAATTCATCGAAATATCCTCAAAGAGCTTGTCGGCCTCAACGGATGACTTTGTAAGCAATGCTCCATTTGATGAAGCATCTAGTAACACTCAAGAATCACAATCCAATCCGTTGTAGAAAATACTGATGTATTGAGCTTTAGATAGTCCATGTTGTGGACACTTTCTGAGCATGTCCTTGAATCTGTCCCAAGCCTCATGAAACTTATCATTACCATTGATAACAAATTGATTGATTTCTTGTTTCATCTTAAACACCTTCGAAGGTGGCATGTATGGCTCCAAGAACCTTATTTAGGATAAACCCCGAAGACACTGCTCAGTCTATGTCCTACAACGTTAGGTAGTATCTTGCGCTTAAATGGACTGGCCCTTCTTTTAGGACGCCGGAGGAACTCCCGTTCTGAACTCGCTCACATACCTGTATATTCAACCTATGCAACTCAATTTCAATTTCAATTACTCCCAGGTAGTGCATTCAGCAGCATCAAGAGTATCGTACAAATCTCTCACCCTTTCAGTAAGCGAGAATTTAAACAAGATGATCCTCCTCACATCTTCATGAGTTCCTGCATCCTTTTGTGTACTTGCATAACCAAGGAACTTATTCAGAGGTTCCCCAGAGAAGGGACTCTTTTCAATCATTTGATCAGAGCAAGGTGAAGATCAAAATTAGCTCCAGCCCCACTTTCTCCTAACAGCCCCGCATTGCCTCCTCTGTTGTTCTTAAAGACTTCATGGATGGTTCGACCAACACGCCTGGTTGAACTACACCATCGTGGTCGAACTACCTTTCTGCTATCTTCCAGTGCCTGGTTCGACCATGGGTGCTAGTTGAACCACCTCCCATTTGGTCAAACAGGGTGCCTACAACATCTCTTCTCCGGTTCCAATCACTTCTATCTCATTTTCCTTCGATAATCTGCTCAAACGGCCTTACACGCACCTGATTCGCGACTTTCCACTACATATCTCGATTTATCTTGACTTCAGATCAAATCATACATCATTATCACATGAATCAGAGCTCAAGTTACGTGAATTTACACACTCATCAATGCAAAACAATTTTTTTCTGCCACTTCATCACATGTTCATTACCGAACAATATTATCAATTATGTCAACAATAATTCACAAATAGTTATCTCGATTTTTTCAAAGGTAAAATATAAAACTTCACATGAACTCCTTGTACAAACGTCATTTTTTATAAGCATTGGCAATACAAATACAACATGTACACATAGGATGCATAACAATTTATTACCAAACAATTTTTTGAGAAAACTACAGGTACTTCCGATTTGCATTCGCGGGTATGTTTCAAACGAGTAAAATCTGCCCAAGTATCCATCACCTTTGCTTCCAAAAATATAAAATTATCAAATTATTAGAATGACTCAATAACAATATAAAATACTAATACTTTTCTCTTACATTTGTTGAATCCTTTTATGGTTCAGAATTTCAACCACGTCTATGATCATCACTCCAGCCACTTTACCATCTTCCCCCAGCAACATACCCTACAAACCAAGAGTGATTACATCGTTACTATAATGAAATAATAAATTACTAAACCAGTTAGAAGTATACAATGTACTCAGCCCTTTAGACCTAGGTCACATCTATCTTTTATCAATTTCTTGATGCGCTGTTTGGTCTTACTCACGGCTGTGCAATTGTTGTCCAACTTAAGCTCTCCACGATAAAGTTTGTATCATAAATTTCTCTCATCATCATTATCATCAAAATAATCTATTCCCACATTGTAATGATGAACTTCTCCTTGCATTTTTACCTATGGATGCATTTTCTTTGGCACCCTAGATCCTCCAATTGTTCTCTGTTTAATACCCTTAACCATCGAGCTAGTTGTTGGCTGTATTTTCTGTGGCTTGACAATGATTGGATGATCTTGATGAATTTCAGAAGGGTCGACATTATTATCTTCGAACGTATCCAAATCATTCGGCAACTTTACATTTTCAACTTAAAGTTCCTCACATCTTTTTTTAAACATATGCACATCTGCTAATGCTTGCATGTAATCATTGTTTTGCTGATCTGAGCAAATCTGAGTGAAGCTTGGAGTAGGAACTTGTTTAGTGTAAAAATCTGCCAGTTTTAGGGTCCGATTTAGCACCGTTTTATGAAATTTAAATTCGTATTTTAGCACTAAATGGTTAATTTTATATATTTAAGATATTGGTGCATTTGAGGTGTTATGTCGTGTTTTTAGGTGAAAAACGGATCAAAAGTGCAAAATTGGAATGAAGAGTGAAATCATGAAAGAATGCTGAAAAATACATATCCAATTTGCATAATATTTTTGTATTTATGTAGAAGTTCAAATTGATCATGTAATATATGTATGGAAAGTTACAGAAGAGAAGGTCATTTTGGCTCAAGAAACACCTCAATCGGAGCTCGGACGAGAGAGTTATGATCAAAACGGTGAACTCGCACAAGCTGTGCCGACCCTGGACGACTCGTGCCAGCCTTGGCATGGGTTGTGCTGGCCACATGAATCACTTGTGCTGGCCAAGATCAGCACGACCGCCCAACAAGTCCCGGACGAGCACCGAGACAGCCCAGCACGCCTCGAAGGAGCACTACTCATGCCACTAATTAGCACGACTTGTGATATACTGAATTGGATGAATTTTCAGGAGCTCTTTATATGGCTGGAAAGCCAACAAAGAGAGGATCACGTGAACACAAAAATCACCTCAATCGGAGATTGGATGAAGAAGTTATGAGCAAAACCGTGAGGTCGCGCAGACTACCAATGGGTGGGACGACCCGTGCGAAATTGCGGCACTAGTGGGTGGCACGACCCGTGCCATGGCCGGCACGAATCGTGCCATGTCTGGCACGACTACTGCCAAGCCCCAGCGTATCCGAAATGTGTTTTTTTTAGCCCGTGCGTGTTTTTGAAGTGAAAAAGCCCACTTTTGAGAGAGAATTCAAAATTTTCCTGCCTTCAACTATAAAAGGACCCCTTGGGGTATTCCAAACCCTAACTCTCCATAACTTTCCACATCCATACGTACTTTTCCATACCCTTTCACCGCACCATCCCATCCACCCATCCCGGGGAGTTCATCAGTGTTGCTTACTTGAGAAGGAGAACAAGAAGGTTCAGAATCACGGAAGAGAGAACGGAGAATCACGCCACATATAGGGGTTTTCTTATTATTTTTTTTAAGTTTTTGAATTATAGATCTATGAAATTGTTTTTATATCTAACCATGTGTGTTGCCTGTAACACCATGGGCTAGTACTTCTTGGATAATGCTAGGTTTTGAAAGTTGAATTGGTTTGAATTGATGATCTTGAATAGGATTGATACCTGCAATATACTTATTCCCTTATTAATGCTTTGAATTTAGACTTACATTTTTGTCTTATATGATCTGTCCTCATGCATGTATCTGTCATTGTCTTATGCATATTTATGTTTGTTGCTTATGTTATATAAGAATTAATTATATTTTTCAACCTGTTATGGGTAAAGGGGATCTAACCATATAACCTTTATTCATTAGAATAATTATTATTAGACATTTAATATATCTATTAATTATCATTCTAGAGGATTTGGTTTCTTAGATTATTAAGTGGGAATTGAGGATTAATTCTTAAGTACCTATAAAGGGAAGTCTAGTACTCTAGCCTTTAATGGAATTTTGCATGAAGTACCTAGAAAGGGAGTAGGAATTATTCTTCAGCATCTGAGGGTTTAAACCAGGTTTATGTGTTAAGTTTACTTTAAAAGAGGGATTTAACATAATTAAGTGATTGCTTTCATAAGAACTGCATGGATTCTAACCGATTGTCTAGTGATTTGATTTGACCGATTTAACTGGATTACCTAGTGCTATGTATATTCTCTCTTGAACACTTCTATATTTAATTTTATCTGCTATTTTGTTATTTTTAGTAATTATTTTCGGCATCTTTAATTTAGGTAATTATCTAAAAATACCCAGATTTGTCTTATAATAGAATAGTTATAAATAGATTAAATAGTAAGCCTAGAATTATCCTTTGGGTTCGATAATAGACTTGGTCACACGCTTATCTACAACAGATTCCCTACACTTGGGGACACTTAAAAAGGTGAACAAGCAGAACTACAATCCCATCCAATTGTTTTGTCAACTCATTGTTCTCTTTTTCCAATTGCACAATCCTTTCATCCTTCAACTTGAGTTCTTCAACGTAGCTTGCATACAACATGTCCATTTCCTTCAACTGATTTGTACAAAATGCAGCTCGACTAGAGTCATTTGCTTCATTTCTACGTTGTTCAGCTTTATTTTTCTCTTTGTATTGATGGATGTTCGATTCTGATCATGCGTAAATGAAAACAAATAATACGACACTAATATGCATAAGAGGGATAAGAATAAGAATTGGTAAGATAGTTATCACTAATAATGTATATTACATGTACAATTTATTACATTCATGTAACTAAAGATGCATTGTTAAGCGTATGATTATTCGCTACTTAATGGCATAGATACTATCTTAAACGACTCGTATTTTTTTTCCTTCAAAGCCAGGGAAGGTCAACCAGATTCATCATCTTCATTTCTACGTTGTTCAGCATCATTTTTCTCTATGTGTAGACGGATGTTCGATTTTGATACTGCGTACGATGCCAATATGCATAAAAGAGATAAGAATAAGAATTAGTAACATAGTTGTCAATAGCAATGCATATTACATGTACAATTTATTAAATTCATGTAACTAAATATGTATAGTTAAGTGTATGATTAAGATTCGTTACTTAATGGCATATATATTACCTTAAACGACTCACATTTTTGCTTCTTCGTAGCTAGGATTCATTATCCAACAAACCAAGACTAAATGAAGGTGCAAAAAATGCATCTTCATTAACAATTAACTGATTGGACCCCATTTTAGATGACTCTGGAAACTCAGTTTCATTTCTCCTACCAATACACTCATTCTAATTTTCACGAATGCCAGTTTTGTTTGGCAACAAACCGCCAACACAGTCAACACCTTCACCATCATCGTTCTTATCTTTATTAACACCGCTGCCAATATTCCTATTCCCCATTAAAATATCCTTCTCCCTAGACATGGGCTTTAACAAACTCTTTTCACCTATTACATTCAAAAGACAACAATGTAAGACATGTGAACAAATAATTATGAATACATATGTAAAATATAAATATTACATATCTTGAAAGCAGTTGTGAAAGCTTAACATTCTTTATCGCATCAAGCTTATCATGCAACTTAGTCAAATCCCACTTTAAGAATCGAGGAAACATATTATTAGCTACTGGATCTATCAAGCAAGTGTGCTCGCACAACCAAAACTAAAACAGAAAAAATATTAGTTAAAATTTATAAACTGATAAAATATAAATTTACTATTATTTTATAACTTACAGGTATCAGCATAGCACAGCCACCACACTTTAGATCCGTACTGCTTGTAATGTGTGTCCGCAACATTTCACACACATAAGAGCTCCAGTTGTAATCACGTAATTCATCAAACTTCTCCAAAAATGCAGTGACATTGATCCATTCTTGTTTGGGGCCAATAGTGATGCAAACAAATAATATACGGTCATTCTAGCCACATCTTTTGAATTACCATTTTCATTCTTCATTATTATTGTCCTCAGTTTTCCCAATATCACTTTTTTGTAAAGCACAAAATCCTTCTTGTGCCCACTAATCTCAGATCCAAAGTATCTATTCATCCAAGTGCAATTCTCATTTTCAACTTTCTTAGTTAGAATGTCTTTAGAACCACTATATATCCCAAAAATTAACTCTACATCTCGTGTGGTGATGGACAATTGTTCTCCCTAAATTATGAATCCCCTCTATATTTTACCATAGCACTTAAGAATTTTAATAATATCATCTTCATTCTTTCTAAAACTCTTTCTAACTATAGTATCGGAGTTCGATAAATGGACTCAAACAATGACCAGAAAGGGGTTTTTCTTAGTTCATCTAGATCTCTATCATTAAAAACTAACCTCTTGAGCTCATCCATTGCTGTTCTTATATTGCTAAGATAGTACGAAGCTCCATTTTCCTTCTTCAAGCGACCTACATATTAAAATATTTCAATATTGTACATATATAATAATCATGTAATGCATAAGACGCATCTCACCAAAATAGTTTATGGGGACACCGTTCCTATCTCGATGCCCGTCCCTGCTGCCATCAGACGACGAGGTGTCCAACAAATCAGCTACCTTTGATTTCGCAACAAAAACTGTACGCTTACATCATAAGTTTATGAATTAAACATAATTTGTGTATGTAATGACATTTATAATCAAATGTATAACCTATATTTTTTTATTATTTTTTGAATACTTGGACTGCTGATTCTTTGTTCGATTAGTCTTCATTTTCATTCTATGTTTAGTGTTTCCTACACCTTAACAAAACCATATTAGCAGTATATAATTCAAAATAAATAATATTTAGAGATCATATAACGATGGGTGACTTTTTTTTCCTATATGAAATAAGGTGCACTTAAATAATAAAAAATAAAAGAGTCGTTCTATGCAACCATTGCACCAAGCATAATTTCTTATGCCAGTCGTACCTGCACAATCAAGTATTGTAAATATAAAATATTTACAAAACGTATAGATATAAATTTCTCAATGAGGACCAAATCTTATAGCAAAGCTAGACGACGTATTTAGATGATGACGTAACAATAACTCTTCCCAAATACCCGCTACTAGTTTTAAGGTAATTGCTAACAATGAAAAATGATTAACAAGCAATATTAGTATTATTTTCTATTTTAGATACTCTATCCCATTTTGTCCAATACCCCAGCCATTACCCCACAAGAGCAAAAACCTGTATTACCAAATAATAATATATTTCAAAGATTAACAATCCTCATGTTTAACTTTGCTTATTAAAAAATAATTACACTGCAAGAACAAGATTTAATTCACTAACACACATATTCACAAACCATCATTAGACGAGGCAGTTTCATATAAACATGTACTTGAGGGTCCACTTGGTTTCTTTCTTCGAGCATATTCAATCTCAAAGTCGGATGTAGTATCACTTGCTACCATTTGGTGTTTACTTATATTATGGTTTAAGAAATTTCAAAACCCAACAAACATAAACTGCTACACTATATTTAAAATTAATGCACAAATTTATAATTCTTGCATGATATTTTATATTTTATACATAATTTGTCACATCGATCCACAATCTTCCCTAATTTCTACACAACATTCCATAGGTACTGCACAAATTTTAGTCCTCATTGCACAACATTCAATGAATACTGCACAACATTTATTGCTTACTTCACAACATTTCATAATTATTACACGACATTCCCTAATTGATGCAAAATATTACATACATTATATAAATCATAGCGAAACACAATCAGAATTATAATGTAGCATTATAATCCAGTAATCATCATTATATTCCTAATATTACCTTTTCGCTTTAAGACAGTAGGACTACCGATTTTGATTGAATGATTCGATTTGCTCAGTATCCCCCTTTTATGAGGGCCAATTGAATCCCTTCTTCCCTTTTTGCACGAGGGTGATTTCACCATTTTCCTCACTATATTAATTATGTTTAAGAAACAAAATCACAACATTATTCAGTTATGTTGGGGCAGTGCAGATAACATTAAGGTGGTTGTGGTTCGATTTTTGTCCAGTGAAGAAGAATCATCTCATAATAGCTGTAGTTAAACACCACACTACACTATGAACGCACAATACTGGAACAAAACAGACAAACTGTTCCTAGTCCCAAATTTAATAAAATATAGTTTAGAGTAAGAGACTCTATCGTTGTTGTACACGTGTGACCAAGTAACAAAATTTATAATATGTCGTCCCAAGAGAAATGCAAACAATGGTGTATCCAGAATCGTCCTTGATCATGCTTTGTAAGAGTGATAACGTTTGAGATTTGGTTTTATACTAATGATTATGCTATCAATTAACTAAAGAAATCAATTAACAACTATTATTATCAATTATCAATCATGTAACAAGATGGAATAGAATGGATAGAATGTATTTAAAAAGAGAACAAGGCTAACCATACTCATGGTTAAGAAACTAGCTAGATACGCATGACTTTTAACATTGAACTTCATTAATTATGGACTAAAAGCAATCACATTTTTACCCCTAACCCCTATGACCAAGGTGATTAGGTTCTCGAGTCTTTGACAAGTCTAAATCTCCTAAGATTGTTCTTACTCTCAATTCCCTTAAGGTAATATGATCATAAGTTTGGTTCTTTTCACTCAATCTTAAGTGTCCCCTTATAAGTGTTCTAAGCACGAGAAGGGTATGGTTTACCTCTCCTCACACCAACATACATGTTCATTTAACTAAATGATTCAATTAAATCCTAATACAAGACATTAGAATGGCCATCCTAACATATTGTACAAGGAATTTAATCACACAAGTAGAGAAATGAAGCATGAATCATTCATTATAAAAGGAAATCCAAAATTAACTCAATTCAACATCTAAACTCCTACATCTCTAGCATTCTTCTCAACCAATCATATGATTAGCCCTACTATAGGACTAGCCTTTAGACATCATGTTTAAATCAATACATCAAATAGCTTGCTCCATTTGAGCCAAAATATGAAGAAAAATAACAATTGAAAAGTAGATCGGCTTTCCTTTTGTGAAGATGGCCTTCCTTCCTTTCAACATGCTCAATTCTTCAATCTATGATGTTATGCTCTTCTCAAATTGATGGAATGTTGGAGTGATGGATGAATTTTGGGAGAGCAAATGAATTGAATGGATGAAAAGTGTAAAAATGGATGATCTAGGATGTGTGTGTGAAAATATGGTGAGGAATTGTGTGTTTAATCATGATGACTGCTCCTAAATGTGGCTCTCCATCTAATTTTTCGTACCAATTGGGTTTTTATACCCCTTGGAATCTTCTAGAACATGTACCAACTTAATCTGGAATCTACACCTACATGACTCGTGTATCAGCACACGGCCAGTGCGCTGCACACGCAGTTTAGCGTGAAAAATATATTCCCGGACACGGCTCGTGCGCTGCACACGACCTTCTTCTTGGGCGTGTTCTGTGTTTTGATGATGGCGCACAACCATCTCAGACAGGCCCGTGTTCTGCACACGGGGTGTGTCCGAGCATGCCCTGTACTTCTTTTTGCGTTTTAGCTCCTGACTCCATTATTTACCTGTTTTATACACATTAAAGCTCATTTCCACATATTTATCAACATGTACACATTTCTCCCAATTATATATAACTCAACTAAAAAGTCACCCAAATACGGATAAAAACATCCGAAAATCAACAACAAAGACACTAAAATCTAGGTGAAAATGACAACGATCAACTCCCCAAACTTAACGTGTTGTTCGTCCTCGAACAACTCAAAATGATAATCAAGAGGAGAAATTTTCACCTAGGAAAATACCTAAAGAACATAAACTACAACACATCATACATAATAAGGACTACAAAGTCATATTAAATGTCCCTACACCATCAAATTCATAACATCAATAATCAACAAGTTCAATTTTAAGACATCAAAAGAGTCATCAAGTCCTTTTCAGTCCAAGTCTCTCATAGGATATCAATTTCACTCAACACTCTATGAAGTAGGGTATATCAACACTCATCAACCAATCGAATCGACTCACCATAGGCTTGCTCATAGACTATGTTAACAAGACACCCTAGTCTCACCAAGTGATCAAAAAGGTCTTTTATCTTTGGATGTAATGTTTAGGCTGTTTGGTAAAGTAGGGAGAATATGGATAATTGTGACTATATATGTGTAAGTAATCAAAGAGATGATAATCTATTTTATTACCTTCACTTCTCATTCTTCCCTTCTTTTTCAAATACTCTTAATTACTAACATTATCATACCATAGATTTCTTGGATTTCTTTTGGTTTGCATGCTTCCTTTTTTTCGACTTTTGAATTCCTTGAGCATGTTTTTGTTGAGTTGCTCCTTTTTCTTTTCTTGTGTTGAAGCCACATGTACATTTTGCTTGAGCTCTTTCATCCTTTGCTTGATTCACCATTTACCTTCTTTTTCTTGCACTTTTCTCATCAAACCTTTCTTACCATCATCTCTTCAATTATCCACACAAAAAGGTATATATCAAAGGCTTAAGCGGGTAATAATGGCTTGTATTGTGCTCATATCACAAGAAATAGGCTTAAAGGCTCAAAATAGCTAACTAGAGATGATGATTAGGAAAGGAGATTTTATGGCTATGACTCATTTAACAAGGATGGCCTAAGATCATTTCACAAAGATCCACTATTCGGGCTTCGTTCCTATAGTCCATGAGCAAATTCTAGTTTGTCTAAGTTCAACTAGTCCTCTCATCAATAATTAACCATGGTGGCACGGTTGAGGCTCAATTCTCACAAGCTTTTGCTTGGACCAAAAAGAAATCTAATAATCTTCATATTTCTCAAAATTGAACAAATTATGTAATTCATGTCACAATTTCAACAAGTATGAACCTTTAACATGTTTGCTATCACTTAACACAAATAATGCATCATAGCTCACATTCAAAAACATTTCCACTTTCCCAAAAAATACCGCCAATCTGAACCTACACAAGAATAAAAAGCTCAATCACAACACATAAGCGAAATTTACCACAACAAAAACATAGCACAAATATATAACATGCATCACCAAAAATATTCATTTCAAGAAATTAAAGCTCATCAATTCAACATTCATAAAAAATAAATTCAAATACCCATCACATCCAAATTATAAAAAATCAAACCAAAATACCAAAAAGAAAAAAATAAATTGCATAAAACCAAAATAAATTCAAAAGTAAAACCTCCTAACATTCACGAGGTGGATGATACGTGTTCCATGGTATGTATGCACGAGGAGATGCTGGAAATTGGAAATTGAACATCATCGTCATCATTTTCTCCATGTTGTTTGAGTGCATACGAGACTGCTCCTCATAATACTCACGACGACGTTGTCCATCTCGAAGTTCTTGGATGTACATCCCATACATCTGTTGTACCTCTTAGATCTCTCTCATTTGTGCTCCGTGCACCTGTTGAACTTGCCTTATCTCTCTCACCTCATCCAACGTGTAATTTCATCTCTCATTCCTATATTTGGGACCCTTTGGTTGCTGCTGTTGTTGTTCTTCCTCTTCGAACTGTGGTGGTTTAGGAGATTGCTCTTCGAACTCAACTTGATGATGTGGATCCTCTCCTCATCTTCTTCCTTTGGTACCGGCTCTGCTCGCAAGTTGGCTAGCTCAAGGTTCTCCTCAACTCTCATCTGCCAGAGAACCTCCTCCACTTCATCTCTATTTCTTCGGTAGAATGCTCTTACGACCCTAGAGTGATGGGTACTAGCCATTGCCAAATTGTCAAACTTCCTTCAAGTGTAAACTATAGTGAGCTCCGGAGCTGGTAAAGGAAATGGGGCCCCTTTTTCTTGCCTTAGGCAATATTGGTTCGCAACCACAGTCAAAAACTCCATTCTCATCAATTGCTAATAATTTAACCCTTCACTTACTATCCTGTTCTCCATCCTTGCAAGATTTACTCCCAAGCCTTGAGCGATCATAGTGATCAACCCTCCTAACATTAATCCTTGAGATGTCTGTCGCTTGGCAACTCTCTTCGTATGTTGAACAAAATGTGCTGCCATGTTCAGTGAAAGCTCATTATATAGACAAAACATTATGTATAGCTGCTTCTCACCCACTGCTCCACTTTCGAACCTTCCTAAAACAGTGTTAGAGATAATATTTTTCAGGTATCTCATCACCGAATTCCTTATTGCAGTTCATTTTGAAGCACTGGGAATGTATCCCGCTTGCTTTGTCCCATCATTCACCAATCTCTTCCACCAATCTTGCTGATTAAAGCCTCAGCCTTCATAAAAACTTATATGGC
Organism: Pogostemon cablin; assembly: GCA_023678885.1. Lineage (NCBI taxonomy): Eukaryota > Viridiplantae > Streptophyta > Magnoliopsida > Lamiales > Lamiaceae > Pogostemon > Pogostemon cablin. The sequence goes on along the minus strand of CM042992.1, from coordinate 9,264,466 downwards.
TTTCACAAGGCGGGCATCCAAAAAATTCATTCAAAACAGTAAGAGGGATTTCCCTTCTCATCACATTATCCAACTGGAATGTAATGGACAAGGGGAACTTGTTTATGTCCTTCTTTACCTCAAGTGTGCTCATGAACTTAGCAGTAAGATGTAGATATGTAGGTGGCCTCTTGTCGAAAAATGCCTCCATGTGTGTAAACCTAAACAACTTCCTCAAATCTCCCTCTATTCCTAGTCCTTCCATTGTTGCGGTGTCTTGGAATCGGGTTGGCTTAATCTTAGGAAAAAGGGTTTGCCAACGGAGCACATACTTTCCCCAATACTCTTCAAATTCTACCCCAAAGTAATCCGGGTGAATACCATCTTGCATCATTTGCGCATCGAGATTAGTAAGTTCACCCTCATCCGTGATGATGATGAAATCCTCATTCCTTTCTCTTACTCTCCTCTCAGCCATCTATAATTTTACAACAAGCTCAAGTTATATTCAATTCCATTACTAGGGATGTTAGTACATGAAGCTAGAAACTATCACTTGTTGTTCAACAAAGTTTCAACTCTATCATGCATCAACATTACATAATCACATCAACATAACTTCAAGCATCACCAACACATATTACATTTCAAGTCTTTTCAAACTCATTTTAAGCAATTAGCCAAACCAACAATTCATTTCAATCATATGCTTCTATTCAAACTTATCAATCTCTTCAATCATCCATGAATTTACACCTCAATTCAATACCATGTTTGCACTTATTTTTCTCATACAAACCTTCAAGTATACAATCACTGCTCATAATGCAAGTATGACTTCAAAATTACACAAAATTATCACTTAAGCATTTCATCGAACACTTGGCATGCACAACATTTCAATATGTTTTCTAATAAAAACCACATAGCCTCATGCTCAAATCCTTAACACCTAAGCCTTATTTCATGCCAATATCATCATCATACAAACATTCCCAATCAATGTGCCACATCACAATCATTCAATTTAACCAAACTAAAAAATTCCCAAATTTATATCTCATGAACCCTAATTTCCATTTCAATTCAACAATTAAATTGGCAAATGTATATTCAACAATCATAAACATATTCCAAACTCACTATAGCATAAAGCTCATGCAACAATTTGCTCCATTTCTATCAATTCAAAAGTTAGGACTCATAGGGTTCATACATGCGATCTTTGACTTGGAAGAGTGTTTTTGGTGTAGAAATTTGAAGCAATTCACTCTCAATCACTCAAACTAACCTTAATAATGGAGATTTACGAACAATGGGCGAATAATGAGGTGTAATTGGACTCAAAGATGAATTTACAGTGCGTATGGAGTGAGTGGATGCGTTCAAACTATTCTAAAATTGGGCTTTTTAAAATCTGATTTTGAACAGAACACGTCTCGTGTTCAGTACACGCCCTCAGTCATGGGCGTGTAGCATTTTCTGATGCTCGTACACGGCTATCACTTACAGGCCCGTGCACTATACACGGGATGTGTCTCTGCCTCCTACACAGGTCGTGCGCTGAACTCGCTCTTGGTTCTGGGCGAGTAGCTATTTCGGATGTCAGTACACGGCCAATCCTTACAGGGCCATGTACTGAACACGGCTCGTGTAGCCGTTTCTCTGTTTCTTCTAATTTCTAACTTCAAACCTCATTTTTGCCCTGTTTTTGCACTTCTAATACATCTTATTCATGCTCAAAATCCATCACAACATCAGCTCCACAATTAATGATCAATTAATATACTATCATGCACTTCAACGACACCAAACGTACCAAAACGAACCTAACTCATAAGAAAATTTTCAAAGTTGACCCATTTTGTACAAGATAATCTATCACACATGATACATCAAGCATATACAAGTGGTGAGTCACACCACCCACTCACCCCCCAAACTTAAATCAAAACAAGTTGAGAATTAAGTTTTCACGAAGTGGTGAGACTTACCCTTGTAGTTCCATCAATGATTCTCACGAGATTACCTTGTAATGACTTATGTGCACTTCTCAAAATCCAAGTATGACCACCACGCAACCCCCAAACTTAAATTAACACAAGTGTTAAAATTTAAGTTTGTAAAGTGTGGTGTGGCATACATCTTCAATCTAACTTTAGCACCATTGTCTTTCTTCACATGCACTTTTCTTCAATGAGCTTTTTCACCTACATACCAAATTTACAAGAAAACAATTAAAAACAAAAATAAAACCTACTCTGCAAAACAATCAAAGAGTCTCAAGAAAAGAGGGTATCCACATACACTATCTCCTTTTGAGAAGGAGATAGGTAATGTTTCACCTGATGACCATTCACCACAAACTCATTATTGGGACTCTTTAGCTTCAATGTATTTCCACTCAACACCTCAAGCACTTCATATGGCCCCATCCATTGTGACTTAAGCTTTACGAGGAACAACTTAAGCCTTGAATTGAATACAAGAACCTTGTCCCTGAGAGCAAACGTCTTTTCCTTCACTTTAGCATCATGCCATTTCTTCATATTCTCTTTGTAAATGATGGAATTATCAAATGCACTTCCTCTAAACTCCTCAAGCTCAACCAATTTCAACAACCTTGCTTTGCCACTCTTCCCTTCATCCATATTAAGGCGTTTAATAGCCCACAATGCCCGGTGTTCCAATTCTACAAGAAGATGGCAAGCATATCCATAAACCAATTGATATGGTGACACACCAAGGATGGTCTTAAAAGCCGTTCGATATGCCCATAAGGCATCGTCAAGCTTTTTTGACCAATCCTTCCTTCCCCCATTGATTGTCTTTTCCAAAACTAACTTAATTTGACGGTTTGAGACCTCCGCCAATCCGTTTTCTTGAGGGTGGTAAGGTGTAGTCACTCGATGCTTCACTCCATATTTCTTCAACAATCCTTCCATCAATTTATTCACAAATGAGATCCTCCATCACTCACCAAAGCACGTGGAACTCCAAACCTAGAAAAAACATTTTCTTCAACTCATGGGCATCTCATCTGGCCTACCTATTCTCCCTACTCTTTGACATCTATCACATTTAGCCACAAACTTCTTTGCATCTTTAAACAATGTGGGCCAATTGAAAGCCGATTGTAAAACCTTAGCCCCCGTCTTTTGATGACCAAAGTGGCCTCCACACAAAGACGAATGACATAGTTCAAGTCCCCAAAACTTCTTCATTAGCCACACACCTTCTTATTACTCCATCATTGCAAATCTTAAATAAATAGTGTTCATTCCATAAGTATTTCTTTGCTTCCACATAAAACCTTTTTACCTTATACTCATTTAGCAATGTGGGATTAATTCCACACACAAGGAAGTAGACATAATCGGGCGTACCAAGGAGGTATATTCACCATGAGAGTACATACTTGCTCAACTTCAACTTAAAGAATTTTCTCATCCGGGAACTCATCCCCAATCGGCTTCATGTCCTCATTCTCTCCTCCATTTTTCAATCTAGGCAAATGATCAGCGATCACATTCTCCACCCCTTTTTATCCTTGATCACCACATCAAATTCCTACAAAAGTAACACCCAACGGATCAAACGTGGTTTAGCATCTTTCTCACTCATGAGGTATTTTATCACCGCGTGATCCGTGTAAACAATAATTTGCGTGCCAACCAAATACGATCAAAACTTCTAAAAGAATACGCTACGGCCAAAAACTCATTCTCCGTTGTGGTGTAATTAACTTGGCATGAATTCAAAGTCTTTGAAGCATAATAGATCGCTCTAAACTTTTTCTTTCTGGTTTGCCTCAACACCACTCCTGCGGATTGATCACTAGCATCACAATGCAATTCAAACTGTAGGCTCAAATACGGGGTAACGAGTATTGGAGAAGAAGTGAGAGCCCCCTTGAGCACCTGAAATGAAACACAACATTCATCATTGAAGTTAAATGGAAAATCTTTTTCAAGTAATTTACAAAGTGGCTTAGCAATTTTTGAAAAATTATTGATAAATCGTCTATAAAAGCCCGCATGACCTAAAAACGATTTCACCCCCTTCTCACTAGTAAGAGGGGAAGATGTTCTATGGCTACCACTTTGGCCATATCCACTTTCAAACCATGTTTTGATATATGGTGTTCCAAGGCTATTCCATCGGTCACTATGAAGTGATATTTTTTCCAATTTAAAATAAGATTCGATTCCTCACACCTCTGCAATACAATAGTGAGATTAGCTAAGCAAATATCATAAGAGGAACCATACATGGAAAAATCATCCATAAACACTTCCATGACATTTTCAATTAAACCATCAAAGATAGACACCATACAACGCTGAAAAGTGGCAGGGGCATTACATAGACCGAAAGGTATCATACTAAATGCGAATGTACCATAAGGACACGTTAATGTTGTCTTCTCTTGGTCTTCCGGGGCAATCAATATTTGATTATATCCGGAATATCCATCAAGAAAACAATAGTACTCATGTCCCGCAAGTCTATCCAACATGTGGTCTATGAATGGCAATGGAAAATGATCTTTACGAGTATTCTCATTCAATTTACGATAATCAACACACACTCTCCAACCCGTGATAGCTCGGGTGGCAATTGTTTCATTCGTATTAGATCGAACAATTGTCATGCCACCCTTTTTTGCCACTACGTGTAAAGGACTCACGTATGGACTATCACTAATTGGAAAGATAATTCCCGTATCATGCCATTTTAACACCTCTTTTCTCACCACTTCTTGCATTATAGGATTTAATTAATGTTGGTTTTGCATATATGACTTCTCATTATCAATCAATTGAATCTTATGCATACATAAAGATGGGCTTATACCTTTCAAGTCTTTTACACTCCAACCAATAGAAGATTTATGCTCCCTTAACACTCTTAACAACTTTTCCAATTCTAAATCATTAAGGGAAGAAGATATAATTACCGGATACGTCTCATTCTCTTCCAAGTAAGCATACTTCAAATGCTCCGGTAAGGGTTTCAACTCCACCTTCTTTTTCTCTTGCACTTCTTCTTTTGGTTCTTCATCAAGTTTCTCCACTTTTGCTTCCTTTGCTTCCACACTTGTGAGTTCCCTACAAGCATTTAAAAAATTCAATTCATCACTTATTTCATCATTTCCTAAACAACAAGAGGAATTAGATTTTATAGAATTAATAGAATAAGAATGGCTTATGATAATTTTCAACGGATCCTTGGAGTGAAGATGATACATATGCTCTTCAACAATGTTGTCTACAACCTCCAATCTTCTACACTCCTCATTGTTCCTAGGATACCTCATAGTCTCTCTTAATGAAAATATCACCTCTTCCTCATTTACCCTTAAGGTTAGCTCCCCTTTCTCCACATCTATCAATGTCTTTCCCGTGGTAAGAAATGGACGATCAAGTATCAATGGGACATTTGCATCTTCATCCATGTCTAATACCACAAAATCAATGGGAAATATAAACTTGCCAACTTTGATCAAAATATCTTCCACAATTCCCTTTGGGTATGACAATGACTGATCGATTAATTGAAGTGTTACCGACGTTGGTTTAACCTCACCAATGCCCAACTTCTTTAAAATTGACAAGGGCATCAAATTGATGCTTGCACCCAAGTCACATAGAGCTTCATAATTTTTATGCTTCTTCATCTCACAAGGAATAGTAAAACTTCCCGGATCTTTCAATTTAGGAGGGAGTTTCTTTTGTAAGATAGCACTACATTCCTCCGTAAGATTCACGATTTTAAACTCATCTAAACTTCTTTTCTTTGACAAAATATCCTTCAAAAACTTGGAATAGTTGGGCATTTGAAGCAAAGCATCCGCAAAAGAAATATTTATATGGATCTTTTTCAACATCTCAACAAACTTAGCATATTTTTCCTCCGAAACCTTATTTTAAGCATCTTTGTGGAAATGGAAAATACTAATATAATAGAAAAGAACTGTATTTTCTGTATTCTTGGTGTCAATTAGGCGGTCTGTGGACTTTTGTTGCTCTACATGGGGCCTTCGCTGCCCGACAATATGGAGTACTGACCACACCGAGGGACAGGCCCAATTTTTTTCTCTCCTTATCATTCAGAAAAGACAAAAAAATATTGCTACGGGCAACTTCGGTATTTCCCATTCATCTCTTTCAAAATTCTCTTCTCTTTCTTTGCGTTTTACTTCCTTTCATTTTTCCCACTTCTTTGGAGACCTCACTTTCTCCTCTTCAAGTGTAGGGGAACTTTCATTCTTTTCAACAATTTCTACTTCTTTCTCTTTTCCTTCTTCATCCACACTTTCCATAGGCTCAAGTTCACACTCTACCACCCTCTACTTCTGTCAGCATAGAAGGCCCTTCGTATTTTGTACTACTACGAAGTTCAATAGCCTTGCATTGCTCCTTAGGGTTAGTAATGATTGTAGATGGAAACTTTCCTTGACGATGAACATCTCCCATTTCACTTGTCATTTGACTAATGTGAGTCTCAATTGCTTTAAATATCCTTTCATTCACATCATCTGTTTGTTTTTTTTCCACTCTAGCTTCCTTCATGTATTCCAACACTTTAGCCATTTGATCTTCAATTGTAGGCTTCCCTTCACCATTTGAAGCTTCTCCACCGGATTAATGCCCGGTGGAAGGGTAAGGCCATTTTCTTTATTTCCATATGACAAATTCTCATACCTACGAGGTTGATTGAAATTTCCTTGAAAATTACCTTGCCCTCATCCTCCTTGTCTTTGTGGATATCCCCCTCTATGATACCAAAATTACCACCATAATTTCCTTGGAAGTTCCTTCCTTGCATGAAGGCAAGTTCCTCAAGTGATATTTCCGGTTGGTACCAAGTATTTTGACATCCAAAATTAGGAGACATACCTTGTTGAGGTATAGGTGTAGGCATTTGACAACTTTGTGAAGATTGACCATGTTAGGCATAGAACCGCCTTGTTGAGAATTTGAAAACACTTGTTTATTCATCAAAGGCATAAGCATACTTTGTTGAGGATTCAGAGGCACATGTTGATTCACCATAGGTATAGAATTTGAAGACACTTGCAAATTGGAATTCATTCTCTTAAGTATCTCTGAAATTGCCTTTTCGGTTATATTCTCCTTAAGTGTTTCCACCTTTTTCACTTGTTGCATGCATACTTCTTCCATCTTAACAATCATCTTCTTTTCATACAAACCCGGTGAACGATCTATAGGCCATTGACCCGTATTCAAAGCAATCTCTTCACATATAGCAATAACTCTTTCCAGAGTTTGTCCCAATATAGAACCTCCCGCATAAGCATCAACAAGCATTCTATCACTTCCATTCAATCCGGCATAGAAAAATTCTACTTGTTGATCTTCAGGAAATCCATGTTGTGAACACCTCCTTAGCATTTCTTTGAACCGATCTCAAGCCTCACTAAAAGTTTCAAGAGGCATTTGCTTAAATTGGAAGATTTGACCTTTTAAATGCAACATCTTCGTTGGTGGGAAATATTTGCTTAAAAACCTTTGAGCCAACTCTCTCCATGTAGTATAAGATCCCGGAGGTATAGTATGATATCAAGTCTTAGCTCGATCCCTTAATGAGAAGTAAAAGAGCTTCATATTGATAATATCTTCACTCACTCCGTTAATCTTGATGGTGTTAGCTAACTCCGAGAATTGAGATAAGTGAGCATTTGGATCTTTCATTGCACCTCCACCAAATTGATTCGCTTGCACCATATTAATCAATCCCGTCTTGATCTCAAAATTGTTGACATTCAATGGCGGCCCCATAGCATAATTCCAATATTGAGGTTGGAAATAATCTCGGATATTCATCCCTACGCCATTATATCCATGGCCTCGAGGTTGATTTTGCACTACCGGAGGAGCTTGTTGATTATTTCTAGCTTCTTGTTGTGCCATCAAGTGTTGAATAATAGCTTTCAATTGTTAGTTTTGCAAGTGCACTTGTTGAGCATTAGCTTGTGGCACAAACTCCGAATTAACATGTCGTCCTCGAACATTATCACCCCCTTGTTGAATTCCTCATATGACTTTCTTCATCAACCATATTAGCATTATCCATTACGTTTTCCATAACTTCCTCCATAGGATCTAACACTCCTCTTCTTTGTCTTCTTAAGGTATCTTCCAATTCAAAGTTCAAAGATTTAATGGATTGAGACCTTGAACGAGTTTGCATGTACCAACAAAATTTTCCAATTTAGCTCCTCAAATAACTAAGACAAGTAAACAAGTAAACAAATAAAAGAAATACTCTTATCAAAACTAATCAAATTCAAACTCGTTACAACCATGATTTTAACATTTCCCCGGCAAGCGGCGCCATGTTCTTAGTCCCAATTTTAATAAAATATGGTTTAGAATAAGAGATTCTATCGTTGTTGTACACGTGTGACCAAGTAACAAAATTTATAGTATGTCGTCCCAAGAGAAATGCAAACCATGGTATATTCGGATTCATCGTTGATCATGCTTTGTAAGAGTGACAAAGTTTGAGATTTGATTTTATACTAATGATTATGCTATCAATTAACTAAAGAAATCAATTAACAACTATTATTATCAACTATCAATCACGTAACAAGATGGAATGGAATAGATAGAATGTATTTAAGAAGAGAGCAATGTTATCCATACTCATGGTTAAGAAACTAGCTAGATATGCATGACTTTTAACTTTGAACTTCATTAATTATATAATAAAAGCAAACACATTTTTACCCCTAACCTCTATGGACAAGGTTATTAGGCTCTCGACTCTTTGACAAATCTAAATCTCCTAAGATTTTTCTTACACTCAATTCCGTTAAGGTACTATGTTCATAAGTTTGGTTCTTTTCACTCAATTTCTTAAGTGTCCCCTTATAAGTATTCTAAGCACGAGAAGGGTATGACTTACCTCCTCTCACACTAACATCCATGTTCATTTAACTAAATGATTCAATTAAATCCTAAGACAAGACATTGAAATGGCCATCCTAACATATTGTACTAGGAATTTAATCACACAAGTAGATAAATGAAGCATGAATCATTCATCATAAAAGGAAGTCCAAAATTAACTCAATTCAAAATCTAAAATCCTACATATCTAGCATTCTTCTCAACCAATCATATGATTAGCCCTACTATAGGACTAGCCACTACACATCATGTTTAAATCAATACATCTAATGGATTGCTCCATTTGAGCCAAAATATGAAGAAAAATAACAATTGAAAAGTAGATCAGCTTCCCTTTTGTAAAGATGATCTTCCTTCCTTTCAACATGCTCAATTCTTTAATCTATGATGTTTTTCTCTTCTCAAATTGATGGAATGTTGGAGTGATGGATGAATTTTGGGAGAGCAAATGAATTGAATGGATGAAAAATGTAAAAATGGATGATCTAGGATGTGTGTGAAAATATGGTAAGGAATTATGTGTTTAATCTTGATAACTGCTCCTAAATGTGGCTCTCCATCTAATTTTTCGTACCAATTGGGTTTTTATACCCCTTGGAATCTTCTAGAACATGTGCCAACTTAATCTAGAATCTACACCTACATGACTCGTGTAGCAGCACACGGCCCTTGCGCTGCACACACAGTTTGGCGTGAAAAATATATTCTCGGATATGGCTGGTGCACTGCACACAGCCTTCTTCTTGGGCGTGTTCTGTGTTATGATGACGGCGCACGGCCATCTCAGAGAGACCCGTGTTCTACACACGGGGTGTGTCCGAGCATGCCCTATCCTTCTTTCTCTGTTTTAGCTCCTGACTCTATTTTTGATCTTTTTTATACACATTAAAGCTCATTTCCACACATTTATCAACCTATACACATTTCTCCCAATTATATATAATTCCACTAAAAAGTCACCCAAATACGGATAAAACCATCCAAAAATCAACAAATAAAGACACTAAAATCTAGGTGAAAATGACAACGATCACAAACACACTGATTTAGTTTCTTAAAAGCTTTTTAATGTTTACCTCTAGTGAAAATGGACATATTTAGTTTTAAAATGAAATTTAAAAAAAAAAAGGAGATAATTTACAATAAACTGAAAAAAGAGATGAAATTATGAAATGCAATTAGGAAACAGACAACAGGTTGGTTACATAAAAAAGCTTGATTGTACAAAAAATGGGAGAAAAGAAAACGCTCAACTTCACAAGTCCATTTACACAACTTCTCCACAAATTTAATCAAATCCAACTCTATTTCACTACCATAGTAGCTGCTCAGGCTCCCAAATACAAACCAAGACGAAGAATAAGACACGGCACGATCTTTACGAAATTCACAAAAGTTACAAAGCTGGAATGGTTATGGAGTGAAAATTGAAAATGTAGAAGCTACCTGGAAATAATTAAAGATAATGGGCAGTGTTCCCCCTACTTTGATTGGCAGATCAAAGGAATTGTTGTTGAATCTTAGTTTTATTCTCTTCCCACCACAACCTTGCTTGCATTTCTCTAAATCTTTCTCGGCTGTATAGATCACTCCTAAGTTAGATAACAACAATTTTGAAGTAACTTAAGATGATCATAAGGTGTAAGTATAAAATAAGAAGATATCTCTATCTTAACACATTAGTGTACTCAACGAGAATGGGAGAAATAAACAATCTCAGTAATAGAGGATCGTGCAACTAGGGCAAAAATAGGGCTTCAAAATTTGTCAAAATAATTGGAGAAATTGGGGAAAACATAACCCTAAGAATAGATATTTGTGAAAATTTGGAGAATATTTTGAGAGTTACACTATGTCGTTAAAATTAGGGCTCCAAATGGGGAAATACAAAATTGAACTATGTAGACTTGTTACCTTGTACAAAGATAGACAGTCGTGTTGTGGAAGAGATGGACTCGGCGGTGGGTGTAACCCTAATTCATGTAACTAAGATGGACTCTAACTGTGTGGTTGTGAGATAGGAGAGATGGGCTCCAATTGTGAAAATGACGAAAAGGAAAATAGAGAGGTGGCGATGGTGGGTTGTGCGGTGGAGAGATACCTCTCTTACGGTGGTGAATTGGATTTCTCAATTTATGAAATGAATTCTTGTAATTGTGCGCCAAAATATCGGGCCACAGAAGGGGATAAGATATATCTGTTGTAATTTTCATGGGTTATGATAAGAATTACTCCTATATTGGAAGGGTATATTTGGGATTGTGCAATGTAATTTGGTATCTAATAGTATTTATTTTAGGTAGACGTACCTAGAAGTAATAATAGGATATAATTTACAACTATAAGTAAGTATCCCAATTTAATATGAAAATTATATGTTAAATGGAAAAAAATAAAAAAAAATTATTTATACAAAAAAGAAATGTGATATAAATAAAGTTAAATTATTTTTAATTATTAATGTATTTGATGCTATATAAAAAAAATAAAAATAAAAATTTGATTCCATCAAACATGGAATTTATAAACCCATGGGGCTGGGGAAGAATGATGATTCCCAAGTATATGGAATACACATTCCTTATGGAATGAGTATTCCTATAATAAAAACATATCAATCATATAAAAGGGAATTAAATAAGGAACGCTCATTTCATTTATATGTCATTCCGACATATCAATCATGTCGTTATTGTTACATGTTAAACCATTTTGTATAGGAACATATACCGTTGATTTTCAGAGAAAAAAATTTAATATTTTTAATCAAATATTTATAGTGTTCATATTTAGTCGATCTTTTTAATGAAATAATTTTATCTTTAATAATTAAAGTATATACCCTTTAGAATAAATTTTTATATGCACCCGATACACAAGAGACTAACTCTTGAAATTATATTGAAACTCAAAATTTTGTATTTATGATGGAATATATATAAAAATGGATTACAATGGTAATCCAAATGGATTTAATTAGGAAAGTATGTAAATGGATTACAATCTCTAATCATCATTTGATTCTTCTCTCGAACCAATTTGACTTGACTTTGACTTGTGTGTGTTGACTGTGTGTGTTGAGCTGGATATTCGGTTGAAACTTTTCTGAGTTCGGCTTTGTGGATTTATAATGTTAATCCGGAGGCATGAGCCTTTACTCAGATTAAACGTTATTCTTGAAGCTTCTGCAAAGAACGTTGTTCAATATGGTAGAATGTTGTTAACTTCACGAGAAACACAGAAGAACTCGACTTAATAACGCTTGATCCGAACAGTTTAGCACCTGAATTCTAGATCATAGATCGTTCTAAAGTTTTTTATCTTCGTAGATAATCATTTTCGGTGTGACTTGAACGAATGGAGGAGGGCTCCTTATATAGGTGAAGGGTGAGAAACCTTCCATCTGTAACTTGCAATCTGATTGGTTGATCTTGATTTGGCCTAATTTTGTGGGCTTAGGCTTTGATCTGATTGGTTTATTCAAATTAATTTGATATCAAATTTGATCTTGATTTGATTTCAAATCTTATTCTGGTTTGATTTGATCACATCTAAGGATTTGAGTCTTGACATCTTTGATTTACGAGCTTGTTCGATTTAGACTTACTAGCTGACTGGATCTATCTCAATTGTCAATTATTTACTCATTTATTTTAAAATTAATTTATTTAAATTCCTTAGTAATTAAATAATTAATTAATTTTTAATGTTTAATTTGCCACATATTTTAATTTAATAGACAATAAATTCAAGTACATAATATATATATATATATATATATATATATATATATATATATATATATATATATATATATATATATATATAAAGGTTAATTAACCAAGAATGCTTTATAAATATAATGTATACAATTGACACAACAACCATAATTATTACAAAAATAAAACTCAATAAAATTTATACATTTTCACGATAATACTCAATACACTTTATTTTTTAAAAGTATACTCAGATTTCTGGCAAATGAGAAAGCGGATGAGTATGAATGTGAAGGAGAACAGCAGAAAATGAGATGATAGATGTATTTCAATATTTCTTTTCTTGGCTCTATCATTTTGTCAACAGATCTATCTCATTGACCAAGGAGAAGGGCTGTTTGCTTCAATAAAAGCTAGATGGTTTGAAGGGCCTAACATAAGAAGGAGATACCTACAATCTTCTATAAGAGGAGCATGTCTGGAGCATATAAGGAGACTGATGGAAGATGAAATTTTGATTGTGGGATATGACACCAAAGTGAGGTTCTGGCTAGACAACTGGTTAGGAACTCTTATTGCAGATCTGGTAGAACATCATTTTGAACAGCGTATTGGAGACTATCTTCATGATGGGGTATGACATTTCATGGAAAGTTTCACTGCGACTTTCCCTAATATATTTGTTGCTATACTTAACATTCGAATGTCGCCCAATGTGGCTGATTGTAGGGTTTGGAGTAAATCACTATAGGGTAAAATCACTTCACAAATAGCCTACATGCACAAGCGGCAGTCCTTCATAGAACCAGCATGTGGATCATGGATTTGGGCTCGACATATTCCTAAAAGGCGATCCCTGGCTATCTGGAAAGCTATAAAAGGGGTTCTTACTACTTGGGACGTGATAAGGGCTAGAGGCTTTGTTGACCCTCTCGTTGCTACCTTTGTAAGAAGGAGGAGGAAACACTTAATTATATTTCTACAGCTTGTCCTGTATCTTTGAAAATTCTTAAGAAGCTATTGTCGGGGTTCTTTTTCGGGCACAGGCTCCACATGGACCAACCTTTCGTGGGGTTTTTATTACAGGCTATGGAAATTACAGGAAGTAAGAGATAATATCATTATGAAGGCTTGCGGTTGTTACATTCGGCTGGATTATTTGGCAGGAGCGAAACAAGGCCATGAATGATGGGTATAATAAGGAGCTTAAGGATAAAGAGATCAGGGTCTCGGGTATCACAGCAGTTTTGTTTGCCCTTATACTTGAAGGAAACTTGTTTGACATGGGTGCTATGAGCAGGCCAGGCCCCAAGGGATGTCTTGGTGGGCAACGGCCATGGGCCCCATAATTTGGGGGGCCCAACCTATTTGATACCATATATATATGTATACACAATTACATATAATAATTGGACCGGAGTAATTAACCCCAACTAAGTTTTAGTTTTATTTTTATATTAAGGCCCAATAAATAGTTTAACGGTAAAATAAAATATAAAAATAAATACATAATTAATTTTCATTGATTGAAACAATTATGTACTGCTCTTGCCTCCCTTCCACATAGCACAACCATTGTACTTCATTTATTCTCCTCAAGAAGTCACCATGTAATCACACAAATTATCCTCCAAATCTTACTTATTTTTCTACTGATGCGAAATTAGTTATTTAAAATATTCAATTTACATTCTATTGTTCAATCCTTAGTCTTGTTGTATAATTTGATTAATATAAATTGGATACCTTTGAAACTCAAATATTTAAAGGTAAACTAATTACTTTTCATTTTTAATATTTTTCTTTACCTTTTTATGGATTTTTATTTTTATTTATTTTTATTTTATTTATATATCGTGAGGGAATGGGTCTGGATCTTTTGTTACATTTTGGTGTGACATCTCTTGTGACACTCTGTTGGATGAGTGACACGTAAGAGAGAGAAGTGAAATTATATCCTAAGTCAACTAGTCAACCCTTGGGACAAGGGATTGGATTTATCCATCCCGACACACGTGTCATTCCATGAATAAGTGTTACAGGAGATGTCACACCAATGTGTCACATAACATCCCGCGATGAGGGAAATGAGGCTGCAGACTTAATCTCAAGAATTGGAGGAGCAGCTACGTGGCATACTACAGCCCCGGACTTCCTCAACAAGCAAATATTTTATGACATGAATTGCAAGTTCTATAGATTTAGATGGGACTTGATAATTTGTATTTTTATTACATCTTTTATTTCATCTTGTACTGTCGTTTATTTTTGGAACATTCACTGTTGAGTTCTTCCGCCTTAGATATCGCTGCACCGCACTCTCAATCAAAAAAAAAATTCAATCGCAAAAATTCAATCAATGGTAAAAACACAAAATTCGAAAGACAACATTATTGTAAAAAAATGGAGATAACTACCAAAATTAAGGTAGAATCGTACGTAGCGCAAAATTGGGGAAAACAATCAAAATTAGAGTAGAATCATAACAGCGATGGTGGAGGTGGGTGAGAGAAGAGCGGGAAGTGAGAGAACGGTATATAAAAAGTGAAAAGAAAAATAAGTGGGGAGAGAAAGCATTGAGAGTCGATTGTGGATTGTGGGTGGAAGAGAGAATAAATTTGGGTTTAATTTGATTTAATATTTCGGGTCATGGGACTAGTTTTCTTTAAACAAAAAATAATAATAAAAAATTACTAGAATTATCCAACTCACCCGTTCAGCTCGTCAAGGTACAATACTTGCATCATATAATTAGCTACGCCATTATGGATTCTATTTCTCTTTTATGCTTTAATAATTTTTATAAGGAACGACAAAATAATAAATAAATAAATAAAAAGTTGAGGAGATTATTAAGAAATTATGTTCATGTTCAACAAGCTCACTAATTATATTATAATTATCAACTATTTTTAATGAAGCACCAAATGTCTTACTGGACTATAATTATTAGTGAAGCACTTAATACGTGTTATTAGCACGATTGTCTGCATAATGCCTCCAAGATGTGGTCAAGGACGTGGAAGTGGAAACCATAATCCCTTTTGTCCAAAATCTTGTACCAAACCTTATTTCGAACGCAACTGTGAATCAAGCTCCTAATCCAGTCTTGAGTTCGGATTACCATGATTTCATTCAGTAAATGATGCAATCTTTCCAAAATGTGTCGAATGCCGATGTAAGGAATCATAAAAGTGAGTTACTGGAGAAATTTCAGCATCACAACCCACCTAAGTTTACTGGGCGTGAAGGACCAATGTGCGTGGACAACATATTCATATCCTTAGATTGGATTTTTGGAGTCATGCAGTGCAATAATGTACAACTAATCATTTTAGCTTCTTTTCAGTTAATTGAGGATGCATATTATTGGTGGGATGACGATTGGAAGATGAGAGAAACACGGAATAGAATGATTTTAAGTCATTATGATGGAGAAGTATTACTCACAGTCTTACCATGATGAGAAAGAATTTGAATTTCTTGAGTTGCAGCACCAAAATATAGAAATGAATAAGTATAAAATTCTACCAACTTTGTAGATTTGTACCACACTTAGTTGATACAAATCGTAAAAAGGTTGCAATATTCAAAAAAGGGTTATGACCAGAGATAAGCAATATTGTTGTTGGGCATGACGTTGTGACTTTTGCTGAAACATATCAAAAGGCGGGGCAAGTATGGGAATGGAAAATTCAAGAATTAAGAAAGATAAGTTCTTCGGAAAGAGAAACTTAATACGTTGTGTCAAACTTAACACTTAATCAACAAGTTCCTAAACCATTTTGCAACACTTGTAAAACACCAGAAATTTGTTTGGCGGGACAAAGAAAATGTTTTAGGTGCCATCAATCATGTCATAAATCACACAATTGTCCAAAATTGGCTAACAAAGGAGCACCACCAAGAAAACAAACGGGAGGACAAAGTTCTTGATGAAATTCATGGGTATTTGCCATGCATATCAAAATGAGGGTCACAAAAGTAAGTTATTTTGCCTCTATTAACATCATTCATAGAACATATATGATTTTTATTTTTAGGGTGTAGTGTAGGATGTAACAGTTATACATTTTATAATTATGTACACATTAATTATAGGGTTAATTACATGAAAAGTCTTAATCCTTTTGTCGATTGCGAATTAGTACAAACTTTCCAATATTTATAAATAAGTATTAGACCTTAAGCCCATTTTTCAAATCAAGTCATCGGGCAGCCATCCAAGTGCCCGCACGATGACATGGCATTTCCTTTTCATTTTAATCTCCACGTGTTATTGACTCACCCTCACCCAAGCATATCAGTTTTCATATATCACTGAGTTACCCTCAACCAACCTTACTTTACCTCATTTCAACACTTATGTTTCCTCTCTCTGTTTTTTTTTTTTTTTTGGTGAAAGAGGAGTGAAAGTTGCTCCTTTTTATAGGAAAATATTCTTATGAGTGATGATGTTATCCTTGAAAAAAAAAATATGTGCCCTACGAATCTCTTCTTCTTTTCTCTTCGTGAACCCTCAGTATCAAATTTAATTAGTTTAGAAGATACTACTTTACTTTTTATTTTATTATAAATTAAATTTATAATATTGAATTCAAAATAGTTTATTTTTACTTCTATTGTGTTTAAAGTAATTATGTATGTTATTTTTTGAATTTAAACGAAGTATTTAAGTTTATATAATATTTTATGGAATGAAGAAAATCAAAATTTTCACTTTTAATAGAGTTTTAAAGTTTCAATCGTAAATTTATAAATGTCACTCACATAATAAATGAAGTTATATCAATTATTTTTAGAGGAAATGACATCGGACATATCCCCTTCCGTCGGAGCACGTGAATCCAGAAATTTGAACTTCACGGGTGGATTGTCTTCTCACCGACTCCGATTTCTATTGGGGCAATGGATGGATTCAAACCCCAATTAGCAGTTGGGAAATCTCAGATATCTTCTTATGGAAAAAAACTTTTGCTCAAGGGTATACGATTACCCAATTTGGTGGATAAGGTAATCGATGTTTTCTTGAACGAGAACCCAAGTCCAAAGATTGGAAAAATTACTTGATTTTTAGAGATGATTGGAAAAAGTATTCGGAGAAATTCTACCATCAGTGGAAAATGCGCACAGATTCTGAAAGTGATTTCCAAATGAAGCAGAAATTGATTGAGTTATTTAGGAAAGTGCGAAAGGTATTTGTATTCTATGATGGTTTTTCTTCCTTTTAATTTTTGCTATTATGCCAAAGATTTTCAAAGTTGTATTGTTGCTACTGTGAATGTATCTTGTTGAATTCTCCATGATCATCTGTTTGAATATTTGGAAAAGTTTGAATTATTACGAGTCTCTCTTCTCTGAAACTGAACTTGAATTTTAGTTCAAGAAGGGTTTGGCATTGGAATAGATGTCTGAAGGTTAAATCATAATATATTGAGTGATGATGCAATATTAGTTTCTGCTACAAATGTGACCACTAGACTAGAGATCTGTAGAGAGGTTAGGTTTCAAGTTTGAATGAATGGAGTCAATGGGTGAAAAAATACAACCTGCAGCCAAGTTATTGCAAGTGTTGTTCAAACCTGTTAACAAAATGTTGTTTCCTACACTACCCACCAAACGAAGAAGAACAACTCCATTCGCTGACGTCGCACTCATGGCCATATCTCCCTCAAACACACACATGTATCTATTTTTTAAGGTATATATATATATATATATATATATATGTTTCTGATAATGTGTTTTCACTTAATTCTTGCAAACTTGTGTTATAAAAGTGAATCCCAACGAATCAGGATGGCAAAAGGGAGTATTAGCACTACTCGAAAAATGTATGTACGTGTAATTAACTTGATGTGCAGAAGGTTCATCATCACTATTGCGGCACAACTTCAATGTGCTGTGAATGGTGTTTCAGAACTTACTATTTTCCTCATGTTTGCAGTCTTTTTCTTGACTTGGGAGACCCGCATCCACAGGGTTTAAGAAATGAAAATGATGCTAATTACATAGTTGCTAACTTTTTGTATAGCTTTTTGAAACTGTATCACGTGGGATGTGAGCAGCATCACTAATTTTATCACCCATTTCCTTTATAATGTAGGAACTTGTCATCTTCTGTAATTATTTATGTTCCAAAATTGTACTCTTGAATTTTCTCATGGTGTATAATTCAAATTGACATTATTCAAAAGGTTTTTTTTTCTCTTATTATTGCACCCTTTAATTTTCAAAAAGAAAATTAAAGTCTCAAATCAAAAGGTAACATAATTTATTATAAAGAGTAATACAATTCATTATACAAAGTAATCCAATTAATTTTAAAAAAAATCAGAAAATCAAAGTTTCAAATCAAAGGATAACGCAATTTATAATAAAGAGTAATATAATTAACATGAAAAAGTAATCTTGTTAGCCAAATAGAAGTGAACTTAAAAAATCAAAGAGTAATCAAATTTATTATGAAGAGTAACTTAATTAATATGAAAAAGTAACCTTATTAACCAAACAGAAGTGAACTTAGAAAATCAAAGTCTCAGATCAAAAAGTAACCCAATTTATTATAAAAAGTAACCTAATTAAAATGAAAAAGTAACCTTGTTAACTAAATAGAAGTTAACTTAGCAAATCAAAAAGTAATCCAATTTATTATAAAGAGTAACCTGATTAATCGAAAAGAGTAACTCAATTAATAAAAAAGAGTAACCTAAAAATGTTGATTAAACAGAACAATATATAAACAAAGCCATATAAAGAGTAATTCAAAAACCAGTACATAGTAACCTAATTTATTCTAAAGAGTAATCTAATTAAATAAAAAAGAGTAACCTAAAATAACATAAATAAATCAACATTAAGGTAATCCAAAAACTTGTTTATAATAACTCAATTTATTATAAAGAGTAATCTAATTAATAGAAAAGAAAAACCTAAAAGATGTTGATCAAACTGAATAATATATAAATAAATCAACATAAAAAGTAATCCAAAAACTTGTTCATAGTAACTCATGTGAATTAAAACAAAATTTTCAAAACTAAACTAATACAATAGAGTAAACTAAAAGTCTAAAGACGATGTTTTAGCACTAGCCCCGATACTGCAAACAATACAAATCACACACTACACTAGAACCAAGCTCTAACAATTCTAAAGAAGATGAGAGCGTCTACTCAATTCAACAAGAAGAGCAGTATGTAGTTCCAATAAGGATTGTCGTCTGGAATCTGGTAACATCATTCCCCAGCATTTTAAAAACAACATTTTCAGACTCTTTCTCAGCCAATTCGAGTATCTGCAATCATAATTATCACATCATTAATTACAAATTAAATACTTTTCCAAGCTGACTTGCTTGGTTATTCAATCATTTTTGTTAGGAATTATAGGATTTAAGACACTATTCATCGTCATTTGGTGACAATGACATTTTCAGCAACCAAGTAAGCAGAGTAGAAACCAACACCAATCTGCCCAAAGAGGTCATGTTAACCCTATGCTCAACCTCTGCCGTCGCATCCTCCACTCCCGACCACAAATCATCATCTCCTTCGCCCTCACAGACGAGTGGCTCACTCTCCTCGCCACCTCACGCCGCCTAACCTCACATTCACCACCATTCCCAACGTCCTGCCCTCGAAAATCGGCCGCGGCAAGGAATGGGTATTGTCAGTGAACTACTCTCTAGCTATTTAATGGTTGTGTGCAACGAAAAGAGAACACTAATAAAAATTGCATCTTTTTTCCTTCTCTTATTTTCCCTCTGTACCTTCAAAATTGAAAACTCCAACGCCAATATGCTACTTTTTCCATTTGATACAGAGTTAGTGGAATAATGTGTAACTACTCAATTAGGCATCATTAACACATTATGTACAGTGTACTGAACCCCTAAAAATTCGACTAGGTGTTGGTCCGGTCCATATATCTTGAACAATTTATGCTAGTTGTGCCTATTGTCATGATTTATTCGAATTAGAAAAAAGGGTAAAGAATCACCTTTTAGGAACTTCGAGAAGAATTTGTCTGCATAAAAAACAAACCAAAAAAGGAAATGCCGTTATGTATCAAATCCAGCCAAGTATAATTCTATTTCATAACTTAGCACATCATTATTCGACTCTCATTGCTGCATTTCTATGTTATCTAAGATCATTTCCATTGGATTTCCAGAAGAGTACCGCTCAAACTTTTGCAATAACAATCATGAAATTAACCTAATAAAAAGCAAATTAAGGGACTTACATAATCCCATTTGGGGGCGTCTTCTTCGCTCAGAAACTGGAGTGCAATGAAAAAGAGAGGCTCTGATCCGAAAAGGATTAGCTTGAGAATTGATTCTCGCCGCTCCGCCAGTTTGATTCATATTTGATTCATATTCGAGAATCATATAGAAAAATAAATGATAAATTTCAAGTTTTCATACCTTTATTAGGTTGATGTTGAAGACCCAAGACGAAGGGCGTTTCCCACCACAGTCTTCTCCATTTTCTATCACTCAAGACGATTTTCCCCAATTCCGCTGGTAATTCTCTTTCACTAAATTATGAGAGAGGGGGGGACATTGTGACGTGGCAAACGAATGGGTATGTGTTCGATAAGGAGTAAAATTTCCGGATAGTGGCTTTGACCCAGGTATTAGTATAGGATCTGGTTACATGAACGAAAAATAAGACGACCCCAAACTAGTATTGGCCCATCTTAAATTACTTATGGTTGGATGAGGATATACTTCAATTTCTATTTCTATATACTAAAATCTCATTTTCATTAAAGGTTGTTTAGAGAAACCATAAGTAATTTAAGCTAAGGGAAGAAATAAAAATAACAATCATTTACATAGTCGGTTAAGATAAGGTAATCTAAGTTTACGAATTGATTAATATATTGCACATGCCTAAGAAAATTACTCTAATCGAACACTTCAAAAAAATAGACAGCATAATAAGCACAAATTACCCGATATTACAACTGAAAAAAAAAGCTGAAAAATAAAAATCAGATTAGTAGATAAATTACAAAGATTAAACATAAAGGGGGAATCCATGGTAGAAACACGAATATCAAAGAAATAGACCAATTAGGTCACAAATCACAAAGTCTGGAATCTCCAATAAATCTATAGTAACACTACTAAAATCCATCAAATATGTAAATATCACTTGTTACCAATTTGATTCATTTTACGGAAGTCTTTGGCAATACGTTTTCATCGGTTATTGTCTTGGCAAGTAGGAGTATGAAGTTTCAGCATCCAAGTAAATAGTACTCCCTCCGGCCACTTATAAAATAACCATTTTATCATTTTAGTCGTCCACTTCAAATATATCAATTTTCCTTATTTAGTAAAAAAGTACATTATATGGTTCACCACTTCCCTCTAATACAACTATCAACTTAACGTATAATAATAATACTTCTTAATCCACGTGCAAAAAGTAAACGAGCACCTTTCAAGTGGCCGGGGGAGTAGTAGTAATAGGAGTGAGAGATCCAAAGTGTATCTAGTCGGGGCCGTGTGTTTTGGAGTATCCTCACATGGACTGCAACTTCCATTCAGATATCACCTGCCAACTCACCCTCGATCCCACCCCCCCCACCCCCCACACCCCCCCCCCCCCCTCCTTCCTCCATTAAATAATTCCCCCCCTTTTCCTTTCTTCAGGTGCACACAATTCCAACTGCATTATTAATTCTAATCTCTCTTCCTACGTACTTTCACATTCAAATCATCTTTCCCTGATTATTAAACAAATACTCTCTCCATTCTACGCCCACTCCCCCTTTGGTCTCATCTCATTATTCTAAAATTATCCACTAAACGGAAAGTATAAACCCAAAATCATCAAAAGCTTCCCAAAAGCAAGTTACTTGAACTACTTATCTAGCTTTTGTTGCAAGATTTGGAGTCAATTAAAGGTAACTTCTTTGGAATCCACGTTTCTCTTTTTTAACTGCCTTTTTCACTTTCTGGTCCCATTTCAGTGTGTTTGTGTGGAGGAGGAAAGACCCTTTTGACAACAAAAGGCAGGCTTTTTATGTGGTAATAGAAGAAGGGTGTTCATGTCTTAATGCCCCCATAATTCAGTTGTTTTTCTAGCATCAATTGCAGGGAAGGTGTTTGACTCCATCAGGTCCAACATCTAGAACCTTCCTGTGGTCCAGGGCTCTCCCCCCATGAAGTTTCAGAATCAAGGAAATGGACTGGTTTGGAAGTGTTGTACAGTGGGTGGTTGCGGTTCAATAGACCTCCAAATGAGTAATGTGCATTTGGGTTTCTAGTTCTTGAACTTTTTTGAGCATATAGATCTGAACCCTTGATTGTTTAAATTTAGAACTCATTAATGTTGTGATATTTGGATTTTGGAGAATGATGGGTTCATTTGGTGTCAAGTGAGAGTCATGAGAAGGAATTCTGGGTCATCTTTTACAATATCTGGGGCCTACACAAGCCCTGTTACACCTGAGTATGGTGATTTCACTTACAGTGGATTACCAAAGGGTTGGTGTTCAGAGAGAGTGCCATTGCCAACATATAGTAGTAGGAGGCATGTTAGTTCCACTGCATTGATGCCATTTAATAGTGGGAGAACTTTGCCTTCCAAATGGGATGATGCAGAGAGATGGATTACTAGCCCGCTTTCGGGTTTTGGTTCCTTCAAGAACTCGGTTGCTCAGCCGCAGAGACGGCCTAAGTCGAAGAGTGGCCCATTGGGGCCTTCAGGACTCGACTACTTGCCTGGCCATTCGCCCACGACTCCTGTAAAAGAAGGTGGGATTGTAAGGGGTGGTTTCATGGCGAATTCGCCTCTTACCACTGGTGTTTTGGTCCCTGATTGCTTGTCTGTTCATTATGAGAGTGGTGCTGGTGCTGAGTCGAGTTCTTTGTTCGATAATATTAACATGACACGCAGCATTAGCGTGCCTGGTTTGTCGAATTTGCTAAGTG
The DNA here is from genome assembly GCA_023678885.1 of Pogostemon cablin. Taxonomy (NCBI): domain Eukaryota; kingdom Viridiplantae; phylum Streptophyta; class Magnoliopsida; order Lamiales; family Lamiaceae; genus Pogostemon; species Pogostemon cablin. Next base: position 9,240,875 of record CM042992.1, on the reverse strand, counting down.
AAAGTTGTGTGCCTATTTCTCAAGGTATGAAGTCTGTTTGTTTCCTTTGTAGCATTCCTATTGTCTAATTGCTCGAGTGCTTGATTAATTTTCGTAGACTGTTTGCACATTGCTCAAACTCCATTGGAGATTCAAAGAAAGTTTTACTAGAATATATATTTGGTTTTGCATTGCTATTGCTATCTCTTTATAGTTAATGAAATATCTACCATATAACCTAAAGTTGCTGAGCTAAAATGTTTGATAGAACTCTCTAGCTAGTTTACTCCATGGACTATTAGAATGCCGAACAGTTCTTGTTCGTCTTGATCTTGATCGTACGAACTAAATGTTCTTCATCATTTCCTTGTCAATGCACAACACAGTGCGTGGTTTGAATCAAAGCTTTAATCTTGCAACATTACTCTGCATAAATCTTTACTTTATTTCCAACCTAATTTAATGATGCTTTATACCATACTCTCGTTCGTTGATGTCTTGAATGATCAGACCAAAAACTTTATGGTGCCGCGGAGGATGCGGCCTATGTTTCACGCAGGGATATGGCTACTCAAATGAGTCCTGAAGGGAGCACTCATTCGTCTTCCAAAGGAAGGTTATCCTTTTCTACTTTGCCTTCCTCGATTCCTACTTCAGTGTGCCTGCACAGAAACCCTGCTGGGAAAGATGATATCCGAGATGTCCAGGTAGACAAGGGCACCACTACAGCTAGGGGATCAAAGAATCAAGGGCTGAAAAAGATGGAGTCAACTAGCGTTGAAAACATGTCGTCGTCTTGGGATGTGTCCAAGGCATCAAAAAGCATATCAAAGTACGTTGCAGACGGGGGAGTTCTGTTAAGGATCATATAAACTATCATATTTAGAAGAACTTTTGGAAGTTATATGGAATTTGAGAGAATATGTGGATATGTTTCTTCAGAGCAAACTCCTTTCCTTTCAAAGAGCATGATGAAATGTGTTTTTCTGGTTGTGCAGGTTAAGAGAGGAAGCGAAGATCACCGCATGGGAGAATTTGCAGAAGGCCAAAGCCGAGGCTGCAATTCTGAAGCTTGAGGTACATTTAACAATGAACTCATTCCTAGTCGATAAGTGCAGTGAAATGATATCCGTTTCAAGTTATGAATTGCGTTCATGTTGAATCGATATGAAACTTGTTTGCTCAGATGAAACTTGAAAAGAAGAGATCTGCTTCGATGGACAAAATAACGAACAAGCTTAGAGCTTCGCAGATGAAAGCTGAAGCCATGAGACATACAGTGAGTGAACAGTCTCACACAAGGGCTCACAAGTCTCGCCCTGTATATCTGAGGATATGCTCTGTTTTTAACTGCTTTTTCTGCTTAAATTGATACTCCATTTTCTTCTTTGGATTATTCTATATAGTTATTGGCTTCACTAGATTTGCACTTATTTTAATAGTCACTCTCTCTCTGGAAAAAAATCTCTCACATGGCTGCCAAACTTCACCTGGTAATATACAATCTCTATTTCTGCAGATGTTTCATAATTCTCCAGCTCCCTTCATCTCCTTACAAATCTTGTTGGATAAGGATACAAATTTTGGTGAATAAGAAGGGTAGCCCCCTGGAACATGTTACTTAAGTGTTAAAATGTTGGGTTTACAACGCCTTCGTCGCCCTGTAGTTAAAAAAGGACAGCATGTTCGGTTTACAACCACACCTTTGTTGCCCTGGAGTTAAAACCCCCTTTGGTTTTGAGGCTTGACATCAAACTCTTATCATAAAACTTAAACCCCATAGTTAAAGCATACACAAACAATCTAATTGCACATGCATCTGAGTGTATAGAAAATTATTTATACTTCTCCCTCAAGTTTCAAGAAACATTTATTTCCGAAAAAATTTAGCCCGCCATAGGACAGGTTTAACACAACCATCAGATTACTTGCAAACAAATTCAGAAACAGTGCAAGAATCAATCGGGCAAAGCGTGACTACATTTTAATTAGCAGAAACACATTGTTTGATTACATGTGGCAAGACAACACAAGCTTTTCTACTGCAATGTGAACATAAAAACAACCTGAACATCAAATACTTGTCTCAAGCACATAAGATAAACTAGCAATGCTAGCTAGATCAAATGGAGACTTTTCTTTTCATGGTGAAAGAGCATCCACAAATTTGAGAACAGCACCAAATATATTGTCCAACACTATTAGACACCATTACAATTGTCTCAATGATCCTCAGTATGGTCGATACCTGTAATCTGTACGGGATGGCCTACCACCACTCATACTCCCACCTACACCATAGCTCCACTGTCATACAATAAATAGCAACAGTTAGTAAAGTATTAGCAAGAAACACTCGACATTTGGATCTTGTAAACACGCCTCAAGAAACAGTCTCTATTGTGTTAATTAAGAATAAACAAGCATAAACCATCATAAAATCTTATATATATTGTATTCATTAGTTTGATAGTTTAACTAAACACCAGAATGATTAAAGAATCTTTTTAGAGCAAGACACCTTTGCCGGAAAAGCCATAAAGAAATGGCCAACAGAAAAATTTGACATAGACGAAACTACACCAGAAAACGTAGAAGCAAAGATGAGGCAGAGGCACAATCATAAAAGTTACACTTAAATGTCAATATATACAAGTAGAAAACAAAATGTTCAAATTGTCTGTGGAAACCAGACGAGAAATTATACATTAGTACTCACATCATCAAAATCTAAGCTCCCATACATCCTTCCATATGCACGCATAGGAGGCGCACCATATCCAAATGGTTCAGGATTATTCATCATGAAATTACCACTAGGGCCAGCATCATCAACAGGTGTAGCTGAATCTATGGCAACCTACAATGCATAAACAATGGTCTCAGACAAGTGTTGCTTTACTAAAAAAGCAACCTCAAAAATTACTCAAAGGTGGAAAATAGCATAATTCTAAACATGCGTCATGCGCCTGTGGCACAACAGACAAGGTGGAAAAAGGTGCACAAAGACGCGAGTCTTATGCTTAGCGCCTTGACACCATATTTCCCAGACACAATATATATAGCCTTGGCCAAGGAGCACCTTTAGGAAGTGTTTGGTTCACATTGAGTTAATATTACATAATGGGCCTTAAAAAATGGCTAAAAATAAGGGAGTTTGCACACTAATTGCAATTATATAGGCTTATCTATCTTCTAAGCCCGATAATAAAAACAAGGGCCCGATGGAATGAAAACTGGGAGGTAGGTGAGTTACCATATCCCTTGAAACTAATAAAAAGTTAAGGGAATTTTTATGCTCACACATTATTAACCACATTCTCAAACTTTATTAACCCACATATTAACTCAATATGAACCAAACACTCCCTTAATAACTATGACTCTTGCCCAGAAAAAAGTGCATGGGGCATGCACTGTATTTGCACTTCATTGATATCACTTTGCCTCAGTAGATTCAAAGTAATGGACTTGCTTCTCAATGCTTTAAATTATTAAATTATGTCATGATAATAGGGATGTCACAAACAATTGAGATAACATATATCTAGTTGCCCCAACCTTCAAGCATAGGCTGAATTTAAATGAAGTCCTTACTCTCTTTTATCAATTTATTAAAATTATCCATCTCTCCACCATGTTTCCATGTTTGTGGAAAACAAGAGTGAGTTCTGTAGACAGAGTTTATAGTAGTCCTCACTAATGGCAGGAGAAAACAGCCTCAATAAAGGCTATTAAAGATGGTGGCAACAGTGAACTGAAAATTGGAAAGGCTTTGAGTAGCAGCACAAAATGAAAATAGGAGGAAAAAAAAAAGTCTTCCCTGGGCTATTTGATAATGTTTTTTCAAACTACTATGTGCACGGTTGGAGACCATTTGTTTAGGGTCAAAGCAAGACAATTAGCTTCGATAGGGGTTAATCATCTGTGAGGTACATCACTAAGTTATTTAACTAATAAAAATAAAATTAAATTGGAAAATATGGAGTATAAAATTAATAAAGTTCAAAATTTTGTGAGGTGGGGAGGAAGTACCCCAATTAAAAAGGAAGGAACCACCCCAACAATTTAGATTGCAGAATTGAACAGTTGGCCCACAAATCACAAAATTATTCAAGGCTTTAATGACTTTTTATGGCTTCTATATTGATTCACTAGAACACATGCCTATAAATGATCAAAGAGGCTATGCTTAATTGGAGAATAAAAGGAGTTCAAACCTGGTGCCCACATATTTCATGAGATCTTCTAGCTACTCGATCAGCAACACCATCATCGGCAAAAGTCACGAAACCAAACCCTCGATGGCCAGTTCTCTTAGGGTCCTAAGTTTTGAGGCTACATGTCAATATTACAATTAGTAATTGCAGCACATCAAAGTTGTTCTTACCTTAGGGACATAAACATCTAAAATTCGTCCAAATCTCCCAAAATAATGGCGGAGATCTTCTGCACTTGCCTCCTGTGGAAGCCTACCAACAAAGATCTTTTTGCCCATCCCACGAGGTACCTCTCCTCCTGATGAGTAAAAATTATCAACTTTGAGATCTTAGCTAATTAATATTTTAAAAGGTAACTGCAATATGTATACAGTAATTAACTTACTTCCATACATGGCACCAGGATTGTCATACAAGGTTGGAGCACCAAGTGCAGCATATCTAGTTGCAGCATTAATATATGCATTATATGCACCATATCCTCCACCCCCCTGGGGCATTCGGCTCAATGGCTTGACATCTTCATCCTACAGTAGGAAAAAAAATATGTAATACATTCTGAGACTCGATACTTTTTAAGTCCACCTCCTTGCATGGTTTGCGTGCACTGTGATCTTTGCAGTGGACCAAATGCTGCTATCACATTCTGGTCTGTGAAGTGATTTTTTCTTTTTAAGTTAAGTCTTCTTTGAGTCAAACATAGCAAACCCCAAAGACCACCAAAACCAAAAAATACTTTGCACCATAGCATGTAATCTATACTAGACAGATTCTGCATGCAATCACAGCTTTGAAATACAGTCTGATAACAAACTCTAGCAGAAGTGCTATCAGATAAAACTTTATACGACTTTAAAAACAAACGGATAATGATTATGAAAGCTACCTTTGGGGTTGCTCTGTCCACAACTACAGTTGAACCTCCCAATTCATGTGTCTCACCCATCAGATCATCCACTGCCTCTGTCAAGTGTCAACAGATCAGGCAAAGATGGTTTTTTTAAATATGATTATAAAACATAAAACTACCTTCATGCATGTATAATGCAAATTAGATGCAAACACCAATACCATACAAACAAACCATGTTAATCATCGTAACAATAGCTCATCTGCAATAAATAATACTTACCAGCACTTTTTTTAAATGGTATGTATAATGATAGAGGTAACTCACATCATGAAAATAAAAGCAATAAGAAATAGGTACCAGCATTTGCAAAAGTGATAAATCCAATTCCACGATGGCCTTTGGTGGTAGGATCCTGAGAAAATAAATGAAATTACGGCACGAAATATAGTACATGATATACCTTGTAAACATGGAGAACGGGCGAAAAGTATGAACCTTTGGCATGTATAAATCTGTTATGTCACCATATTTCTCAAAATGACTGCATAAAAAGAAAATCAGTTACCATACTGAGACTTCAACAGTGCAGAAAAATAACAGCCCACTGATTACCAAACAAACGATATGGCTCAGCAAAATTACAAATACCCCCTGGCTTCTTTAAATTACAAATAAGCTCTGTAGTTTGATAATTATAGATGTTGGTCATTTGGCCAGTCAAGGAGATGCTTAGTAATTGTTTCAAACATCATAGTTCATTTGGCAATTTAAGAAAAGGTTCATTGAGGAGGTCAGTGTAATTTACTTTAACCACGGGATTGTTTGGTGATTTGGATAAAGACAAACATTGATGGTGTAATGGTAATTCACCTAATAATAAGTACATGTGCACAATGTCATCAAGATAAATAAGAGAAGGAAAAACAACCTTCTGAATTCAGCTTCAGTCACTGACGGCGTAATCCTTGCTACAAAAATCCTGGTCACTTTTTTTGAAGATGTTCTCATCTCCTCCTGAAAGATAGAAAAATTATTAAAAGACTATAAAGAATGGGGAGGTCGTAAAAGAAAAAATATTTAGTCAACCTTTGGAGTGGCAATTTTGACTTCGAGCATCCTATTGCCAAGGAAATGCTCACTTGTTAATGCAGCCTGGGACATGCTCAAAATAGGAGTATTAACAAGCAGAAAACTGACTCTCAAAAATATGCAAACAGAAATTCTAAGAGATAACTTATATAGTAGTGACATTTAAAGCTACATAAAATAACACAAAGAGTGAATATTTGATGTGTCCAAATTGAAATGTAAATCACCTTTGCATCCTCAACGGTCACAAATGTTACATATCCAAATCCACGAGAACGACCAGTTGAACGGTCCTGAAAGCACCACAGACAGAAAGTAAGTATCTCTTTGATGCATAAAAGTATAGCATGCTTCCGGTGAGAAGTTAATAATGCAAATGCATAAAAGATGGTAGGTACTATTTCTCAAACCTCAGTAATTAAACAAAAATTCCAGCAGAGGAAAAGCTAAAGAACAATTCAATTCCCCTCCCAACCCCCTCCCTACTTTTCAGGCAGTACATAATCAGAATGTAAGTGAGGCAGTGATGTGACAATAAGCTCCCATAAAGAAGTTCTTTAGGCTTGAAATCCCAAGAAAGAAAAGTTCCTCAACGTATTAATACACTGAACAACCAAGAGACATTATACAGCTTCTTCAAGAGATCTGCATCAATCATGCAATATGACATCACCCAGTTTCATTATGAACTAGCAAAATGAAATATAATGTTAGAAAGCATAAAATGGAGTTATAAAATATTTTGAATGCATAATAAAACCAAATGAAAGAAACATATCGAGGACATAAAAAAGCTTACAAGCAAGAGTATTAAAGGCTTTCATATATTAACATAAAAACAGATAAACACAACTGGTTACTTTAAGGCATAATCCAAGAGAATAAAACTTCCACAAAGGTTAACATCATAACTATAAACAATCGGCATCAGTTCAGTTCAGGGGACTTAGACAAAAAGAACATTAATTAAACATGAAACATCAAATAACAGATTTAACGTAATACACACACAGAGAGATGTATTCTAGACTGTATTTACAAATGTAGCTGAGACAACAAAAATAAAAATAAGAAAAGTAATCAACCTTCATCACAATACAGTCCTCCAGTTCCCCGAATTTGGTCATGTATTCCCTTAATCCCTCAGTTTCCACATCCCATGGAATTCCCAACACCTAAGATTATCACAGATAAGCGCATTAAAAATACAAAAAATCCACATACCCGAGAAGAATTTAAAATCTCAGAAAAAAAATGAAACTTACAACAAGCTTTCGATCAGACATGACGAAAAGTGGCCTGCTAAATAGGAAATGGCAAATCTCGGAAGCCCTCTTCACTTTCTCTACGCTCTCTCTCTCTCTCTCCCCCTCTCTCACCTATTCTCAACCCCTCACGCACTCTTCCTGCACACAACAACTCTTTCTCACAACACACAAATACCATCGTCATCATATACCAAAGCAAACTCACCATTTTCTCAGAATACCCAAGAGAGAAAACAATTGACAAAAGAAGGTTGAAATTATCGCAGAATAGCTTCGGGTCCTGGCCGTATGACTGACCTCCGTATTCAATTGGGGATTTCAAAAACCCTGAATCGCTCGCTCAGCTCGACTCTCCCCCTCTCCGCTCGCCGCTCGGCTTCAGCTTTAACTACTGCCTCTCGCTTATATCTATGTACACTTACCTTGTTCTATTACCACAACGGTTAATTTCGGTGAAATTTTCATTTTTTATTGAATAGTTACTTCTTATTAAAAAAAACATTAATGATATTAGGTGTGCACCTATATAATATACTGTATCCGTATAACTTTTTAGCGTGTATAATTTTTATTTTATTTTGTATACGTATTATTCTATTTTATATACATATTTCTTAATAATTGTATATTTTTTTCACACAAAATTTTTTATTAAAAAAATTAGCATCCATATATGTATAATTTTTTATCCAATAGTATAATACTGTTTTTTAATAATTGTATATTTTTTACACTCAATTTTTCATTTAAAAAACTAACAATTAAATTGTATACATTTTTGTTTATAATTGTATATATTTTTGTTTATATTGATATATGTTATTAAAGTGGGTACACCATATCTTAGGATGCACCCGGGTGCACAATATAATTAATCAATTATTTTTATTTATTTTATTTGAAGAAATTGGTACTACTCCACAAAAGATATACTCCTACAATTAGGTGCGGAAAAAAATATCGAAAACTTGGTATATCAAGTTTGATCAAATTTTAGGTCTATCCGAATTTTCGATACAATATGGTTGTCATACAGAAAATCTCGGTACAGTATCGGTAACATGTTTCAAAATTTTTGATATTTCAGTATACCGAAAATAATTTCAGTATTTCGGCATTCGGTATCAATATACCATACCGTGAATACTGAAAATTTTTATATTTATATTTTTAAATTTTAATTATATATAGTATATTTTTAGTGCATTTATTATTATTAAAATTTATATATCAAATTTTAAGAACAAATGACCTATATATTTAGTTTAAATTTTTTTAAATACAATTTTATTTTATAATAAAATATTATATATATGGCAAATTGATAAGTCGTAATTTTACACTCATATTTTGGATATATTCACTTCTTTACGCGTGAGTTGTGAATTATTTAATGCTAATTACGATTTATTTCTATTTTATACACTTGAGCTTTAATTATTTTATTTGTTATTGAAACAGGCCAAAAATAAGAGAAATTGTACAATCACCATTTTTGTGACTGTTACAATATTTTTACGGCTAGAAATAAAAATTTGACCAAGGCAAAATAAAAGAGGAATTTGATTTGGAGAGCAAAAGGAAACTTACCAATAATGAAATGATACAATGAACCTGGACACTCTTCAAGAAGAAAAGTCAAATATTTTAATTGGGTCATTAATTAAGGATTTTGGGGTATATATGGGGAGGAGAACTCACGCCAAGGAGAACGGACGCAAGCCAGATTGGCCTGGGGAAGGAGGCGCACCCACCACGAAAAACATCGGTTTTATAATTTTATCATTTTTAATTTATTTTTTATTATGTAATTTCGTTTCTAGTCCGAGGATTGTGAACCTCTGTAGATTAATTTTCATGTTTGATTATGAATAATATTATCAACCTGTTTTATGAATTTATTTTGTGATTGGCTTTGATATGAATCTTGATTTTCAATTGCTTGTTTAGACTACTCATCTCAATAGGTGATTGATAGTTCAATAACTATTTTACATATTATAATTTGTAATTGTTATAATATTGTGAATCGAGTAGCAAAATGAGGGAGTACTTCTTGAAATCACAAAATCTAGGTTGTATGGTTCTTAGTCAGTTTTCATAGTCTAGTAGTCCTAATATCTAAATTTTAATGCATTGTCGAGTTCGAATCCATAAGGTCACTCTGGAATAGTTTAATCTAGAGGTCGTACCCTAGGTTATTAAACTTAAGGATATTTCGAGTTAATTGGTCCTACCGTTAGCTTAGGGGGGCTTAAGTTTATGAACTTGTTGGTGTTTTAGGAATTTCATACATGTGAATTAGGATATGGGAGAGGATCAAATCATTGGACTAAGTTTGTTTTATTTAATATCTTTATTTTATTATTCTTGTTATTTTAATTGTTTCTTTTATGTTTATTAGTTGTTAGTCTCAATCCAATTCCCCCTTTTTTTCTCTTTTAAAAGCACAATTAATTCAATTAAAATTCAATTACTCAATTGGGTTCGACCCGTATTTATCCTACTACACTCTAGTTTGAATTTGTTCGGAAAATTACAAATCTTATTTTTTGGTGCTAGCAATAGCACATCAAATTTTGGCACCATTGCCGGGGAGTAATCCCGAATTTTATTGAATTTTTCGTGTTTTTAATTTATTTTTTCGAATTTTCCTAATAGAGTACTGACACTGATCCCTTCAGTGTCAGATTTGCTCTGTTTTCGTTTTTCTAATTTTTCATGATTAATCACTTTCTCCCCTTCTACGCTTGCTTCTAATGGATCGATATCATGGTTATTATGGTCAGAATGTCCAGTCATGTAGAGTTTGTGCAACCACACTCTATTCCACACATGATTGTCCATCCTTGATTGATAGATTAGCGGTAAGACGAAGGGATGAATATTGGAGTGCTAATCAACAAAGGCATTGGAATGATCAATCATATGTCAACACTTGCAATCAAGGGTGGCATAATCCCTATGATTCCCGATATGTGGACAACTCATATGATCAACCATACAATTTTCAAAGGCGTGGCTACTATGAACAGAGATCTCAATCCTTCGAAGATAGTGAATGCTATTATGAGGATGATGTGTATTATGGTGATGAACAAAGCTCGAAAACTTCATTGGAGTCTTTGGTGAAACGGATGGAAATTAGTACTTTGATATTTCAACAAGGAACCCAATTGAGTATTTGGAGTTTGGAAAGCCAATGTAGCCAATTAAGGACCAAGATTGAATGTATGGTGGCACAAGAAAGTACAAATGATAAGGAATGTATTGAGGATTCCACCCATGATGAGAATTTGGAGATGGAAACCGAAATTGAGGAGGTTGAGTGTGCTGAAAATTCTGCAGAATTGTTTCAAAAAAATCTGTCCGCAGAAACTGACACTGAAACCTTCAGTGTTATGCCTGCTGAAATTAAAAAAAAATGAGGTAAAATCATCTGAATCAGTTTCCATTCATTCTGATATTTTTTCATCTTCATACAGGTTGCCAAAGGTTGCTGATCCTCAAGTAAAGGAGACATTTGAAGTGTTTCGCATTGATAAGATTAAAGATCCTTTTCTTGAGGTGATCAAACAATCTTCTATGGAGCTTGACATGTTAAGGCTGACCAAGAACCGTATAATTTTGAAGGGAGAGAACACTTCTCGCAAACCAATAAGATCATTATATTGACTTGAGAATTATACTCCAATTACGTGAAAGGAAAATGAAAGTCAAGCCAACGACGTTAAGAAAATACGCTTGTTGGGAGGCAACCCAACTTAGCTTTATTTTTCTTTATTTGATTTTAAATAAAAAATCTTGTTCTTTTGGTGTTGCTTATTTGTAGGCTTGGGGGAGGCAACAATGGTGTTGATGGCACTTCTAGAGATAGAAGAAAAATTCCAGCCTTGGTTGATATTGAGCTTAAACCCGGTGACTTCTTTCAGCTCTTGCACTTAACTTTTCCTTGAATTTTATTATTTTTTATTGCTTGAGGGCAAGCAAATGATTAGGTGTGTGTAGGTTTGGTGTATTAAGTGGTGTTTGAAGTTGCATTAATTTTGGTTAATAGATGTGCACATAATTTTTATACTTGGGATCATATTTTTACACTCATATTAGGTGTGGGTAGTTTGATAAGTCGTAATTTTACACTCATATTTTGGATATATTCACTTCTTTAAGCGTGAGTTATGAATTATTTAATGCTAATTATGACTTATTTTTATTTTATATACTTGAACTTTAATTATTTTATTTATTATTGAAACAGGCCAAAAATAAGAGAAATTGTACAATCACCATAATTTATTTTGTGTGACTGTTACAAAAATTTTTACGGCTGGAAATAAAGATTTGATCAAGGCAAAATAAAAAAGGGATTTGATTTGGAGAGGAAAAGGAAACTTACCAATAATGAAATAATACAATGAACTTGGACACCCTTCAAGAAGGAAAGTCAAATATTTTAATTGGGTAATTAATTAAGGATTTTGGGGTATATATGGAGAAGACAACTCACGCCAAGGAGAATGGACGCAAGCCAGATTGGTCTGGGGAAGGAGGCATACCCACCACGAAGAACATCGGTTTTATAATTTTATCATTTTTAATTTATTTTTATTATGTGATTTCGTTTCTAGTGCGAGGATTGTGAACCTCTGTAGATTAATTTTCATGGTTGATTATGAATAATATTATCAACCTGTTTTATGAATTTATTTTGTGGCTTTGATATGAATCTTGATTTTTCAATTGCTTGTTTAGACTACCCATCTCAATACGTGATTGATAGTTCAATAGCTATTTTATATATTATAATACATAATTATTATAATATTGTGATCGAGTAGCACAATGAGGGAGTACCTCTTGAAATCACGAAATCTAGGTTGTATGATTCTTAGTCGGTTTTCATAGCCTAGTAGTCCTAATATCTAATCTTAATGCATTGTCGAGTTCGAATCCATAGGGTCACTCGAAAATAGTTTAATCTAGAGGTCGTACCCTAGGTTATTAAATTTAAGAATATTTCGAGTTAATTGGTCGTACCGTTAGCTTAGGGGCTTGAGTTTATGAACTTGTTGGTGTTTTAGGAATTTCATACATGTGAATTAGGATATGGGAGGGGATCAAATCATTGGACTAAGTTTGTTTTATTTAATATCTTTATTTTATTATTCTTGTTATTTTAATTGTTTCTTTTATGTCTATTAGTTGTTGGTCTCAATCCAATTTCCCCTTGTTTCTCTTTTAAAAATACAATTAATTCAATTAAAATTCAATTACTCTCTTAGGTTCGACCTGTATTTATCCTGCTATTCTCTAGTTTCGATTTATTCGGAAAATTACAAATCTTATTTTTGGGTGCCAGCGATACCACATCACAAAGACTTGTGTGAGACCGTCTCACGTAAGGGTTTACGTGAGACGTTCAGAAAGTGATAACTTTTATACTGAGAAATGATACGAAATTAATAAAAAGTGATAATATTATTTCATGAACAATTTATAGTATAAATAAAAAGTGATAACATTTTATAGGGAAAGTGATGACGTTTTATAGCGAAAGTGATAATTATTTTAAAAAGTATAAAATGGTCTCACGTGAGACGGTCTCACACAAGACCTACCCTATATATATATATATATATATATATATATATATATATATATATATATATATATATATATATATATATTTCAATGTAAAAATAAACTCTAATACTTATAAATAATAATATGTTACATTCAATATTAAAATATATAAGAATAAATAAATAAATTTATATACATATTATTTTATAAATGAGTTGTTGATATAAATATAATTTAAATAATTGTCATATCCATTGAATGTAATATAAAATGTGTTTAGAATATTTTATTTTTATTTCATTACTTTAATTAATTTTTTTTGTATGACTCGGTATATTGACTTCTTTTAGTATATCGATTTTTCGGAATGAAACGATATGCCAAATTTTTTAGATAAACCAGTATTTACCAAAATAATCAGTATGGTAGAAATATCGATACGATATCGGTATGAGATTAAATTTTATCAAAATTTCGGTATGTCGAAAATTCGGTATTAGTATCGGTATGAAAAAATTCATACAAAAAATTACGATACAGTATCGATATTTTTGGTATACCAGTTTTTCAATATTTTGGACATTATTTCAGGCCACCATCATGCGGCATGTTTTGGACAGATGAATTACTAGTCTTAGGTTGCATTCTTTTTATTTTTATGAGGCTACCTGTTTTGGTTCTCTTTTTAAAGCCACCTATTTGGCTTTTTCAATGATCACTTTTGGATTATTTTTTCAATTACTTTTATTTCTGTACTCTTTTATTTTTCTCTTTTATATAATATCATCTATTTGCCTTGATCTTGCTTCATACTGGCACTTATGTTTCTCAATTCTTTCTATTTCTTCGCCTACATGGGTCACTCAATTGGTTATAGATGTGACATTTTGTATTAATAACTAATGAACGAATCTTATTGTCACAGTGTGAGAATAAACTATTAAAATGTGAGGGGTTAATAAGGAGCTCCTTTTGTGTAGTGGCTAATGGTTTACCTCCTATTCATCACTTGAGTCATCATGATTCATCTCTTCACCACTCTGTCGAGTCAGAGTGCATGGGTGCTTGATCGTAATTTTACTTATGTGTTTTTTAGAGCAAGAATACTCTACCATTGTGAACAACAAGTGACCAAGAAATGAAATATCGAACCCATGGGATTAGAGTTAAATAAGATTCGCACCAAATAATTATCACCACTAATAATTAAGATAAGATAACATTATTGATTTGAAAATTATAACTAATTAGGCATAAAAGTAAATAGCAAAATAAATAAAATAAATAGAAGTCACACTCAATCACAGGCATTTCAAGAAACAAGAATAAGATAGTTTTAGGAAAATCCAGTTCATCATGTGAAATAAGACAAATAAACAAGTGAATCAAATCATGCAGAATTTTATAGGAATGGTCATTTAAGTATGCTAAACTACTTATGGACAAGTGAGATTTAACAATTTTAAAGAATATAAATTTTTAAGACCAAGTTAATAAGATAATTCCATATTCTCTTTCAAGGTACTAAGAAAATTAAATACTTACAACCCCTTATTCGCTCTATAGGCGATTCACATGCAAAATTCCATATAGGCTAGTGCAAAAGGTCTATCCTTTCTAGGCACTAAAGGAATTTGATTGGGGCTTCCTTACCATATTTCTCTTTAACAATGGTCATGCAAAGATAATAAGGTATCCTATATTGATGGTCAAACAATTAAAGGTTATATATTGGTCAATCCCCTTTAACGGTCACGAAATAACAAATATAATTATGCAAAACATTCAAATTTGATAAACTTTCAAACATAAAACTATCAAGAGGAAATTAGCTCATGTTACAAGCAACAATCATGGTAAAATTGTTCTTACCATGAGTCTATTAATCAGAAATAAGAAATTAAAGAAAGAAGAAAAAACCTTCATCTGGCGTAATTCCTCCATCTTATTTTTCTGTCTTTGATGATCCTTCTCCGTTCTCCTTCTCAAGTAGCAAATACTGTGACTGGGTGTGAATGGTGATGGATGAAAGACGGGTGAAGGGTAGAGATGAGAGGCGGAAACGGGCGTGAGGCGTTCTCTGTTATGGCATTCTGTTTGTTCTGTATCCAATAATCTTGTAAAGCCACGAATGTGTATATTGCTTGAGGCAGTGGACTTGGCAGTAAGTTAATTGGGCTTAACCTGCATGAAGCCGCCATGTGATGGGCTTGAAACAACGGGCCTGGCTCTTATATTTACCAAAATAATGGTGGGCATATCCATCCGTACTACATTCCATGTTAATTAATCATGGTGATGTGGTGACGTGATTATACACTTGAATTAATTTCCAAGACCATGACTTGCAACAAATGGTTGACACGTCACTACTGTCACCCCAAGCTGCTAACCATTATCTTATTTAATTAATTAATATCCAAAACATGCTTAAAATCTGTAAAATCTCAACAACAACCGTGAAGTTATAAAAATAATCAATAAACTTCACAAATAAGATTAAAATCATGCAATAATCATATGAAAACGGACTGTGAAAAGCGCGAATTTTCGTGCTGAACAGTGCTTGGGATGGGTGATTTCACCTTTATGTACAAATTCTCTCTATTTTTTTTGACGAGAGGATATAGTGTGCACTGGTGTATGGTGTATCCGAGGGTTACCTTTTAAAATATTGAGTGTTATAAGTTACTCTACTCGAAAGAGTTTATTAACTAAAATAATTTTAGGGTTAATTACACTAAAAGTCTCATCCTTTTCGTGGATTACGAAATAGTCCAAACTTTTCAATATTTACAAATAAGTTCTCGACCTTAAATCCGTTTTGCAAATCAAGCCACTGGGCAGCTGGAGCCTTCCTGGTTGTTGACCTGTCCCTTTTTTTTCCACGTCACCCCTCCAGCGGTAAAACAAAGGAAAAAAATAGAGATCGACGTTGTTTTTGCAAGCTGGGAAGAAAGAAGTCACGCCAACATCACTGCTGTAAACTCTCTTCACCAGAATTACCGCCAGCCGCCGCTCAGCGCACCGGAAGCTACCGCCGCTCAGCGCTGCTTCTCGTCGGATCTACTAATGAATAGCCACCATCGCGCGCTGTTTGCTCTTTACCAGCCGTTTGTAAATTATGGATAGAACTCCACCACCTTTCATTCTTTCATTCTTTTTGTAGCAATTTCAGAAATATCCCCTCAATTAATGTTAAAGATTTGAGTATATGATAAGGCAATGGTAACGTATTTTTTTGGCAATTGCAGAGTTCTAGAGAGAGAGGATAGAGAGAGACAGTGGGTGGCCAGTGTGCACATGCCATTTTAATGGAAGATTGTTGCTTTTTGAGTGGGGCTCTTGTGCCCCCGGAGACACCGTGCCCCTTTGCAATTTCCGTACCCCTTTACAATTTAAATTCGATTTAAATAGAATAGAGAGGGTAAGGGTTGTATTCACATTGGGATACGGACTGTGTCCCCTGGTACGTAGGAGCTTTTACCTTGCTATTTTCAATTCTCGCCCTTTTGTAAAACTTCACCAGAAAATTAACATTTTCCCTCAATGTTTCAGGGTGACGGCAGTTGTATATTGGGCAATAGGTTTTTGACATTCGATTGGTTGAATTATGTGCCGTCGTGGTTATAATTCAGTTTCAATTCAGAGAAATCGTGGCTGGAGCGAATCCGACGGTCAGATATTCTCTCCAGCAGTGGGCGGTGACAACTCAGCTCGGTTGCAATTGGGCTTGGCAGAATTCTCCAGCGAGAGGTTTCCGGCGGGTATGCGGCTGGCAAGAGCACACAGGCAACGGTCGACGGATCACAATGGTGGCTGTACATCAACAGATTCAGCGGCGAATTCTGGTGCGCTGACCAGCGACAGATTCCGGTGTGCTGACCGGCGGCTGACAGTAATTCCGGTGAAGAGAGTTTACAGCAGTGATGAGGTGTGACTTCTTTCTTCACAGCTTGCATAGACGACGTCTTTTCTCTCTTTTTTTTTTCTTTATTTTTCCAGCTGGAGGGGTGACGTGGTAAAAATGGATAGGTCATCAAACGGGCAGGCCTCCAACTGTCCAGTGGCTTGATTTTCAAAACAGGTTTAAGGTCGAGAACTTATTTATAAATATTGAAAAGTTTGGACTAATTCGCAATTCGCGAAAAGATTGGGACTTTAGTGTAATTAACCCATAAATTTATTATTTTCCGAAAGAGTAACCGTCTCACATTGGTGTATAGTATCGAGATTGGTTAGAGATGACCAATAGGGAGGAAATAAATAAAAATAAATAAATGCAATAAAATAAACCAATTACAATCTGTTTGGCTGTATAAAAATGAAAGTTATGCAATGGAAATGGCAGCCAGCACTTATGATTGACTGAGTGAACCAATGAAATTAATGTGTTCGAAAGTATTGCACAAGAAGAGCAACAGATCCCTAAAGCTGATCTTTCTAGGAAATTAATAGTAGAATTGATGCATTGACTAAACAGTTTACTATGTTTGCACAAACAGTAAGGCATGGAGTATTAAACAACATGCAATCTAGAGGAAATAACTGTGCACTCGGGTACACTCTTAAGATAAGGTGCACACTTTCAAAAATGTATACAATTATAAATAAAAACATATACAATTATGAACAAAAATGTATACAATTTAATTGTTAGTTTTTTTCAATGAAAAATTGAGTGTAAAAAGATATACAATTATTAAAAAATATGCATACACTATTGAATAAAAATTTATACACATGCTAGTTTTTTTAATGAAAAACTTAGTGAGAAAAAAAATATACAATTATTAAGAAACACGTATACAAAATAAAATAATATATATACAAAATAGAATAAAAAGATACAAATATGGGTGCACCTAATATCAACTCAGAGGAAAATAGAAATATGGATAATGTTAAAGATGTTGTACATGCTTTGGGGATAAGCGGTCAAGGCGAGTTTAGGAGAACACAAAATTTTCAGCGTAACAACTTAGGGGAGAGGGAGGACAAGAAGGAAACTTCAAAGACCAGAACTTCTAAGGTAACTTGAACTTCAACAATCAAAGACAGCATGAAAATTTCTCCTATGCCAACCCGAATAACGCAGTGGCATACCCACCTGAAAACTGATCCGGCATCTAAACCTAATGAAGAAAAATATTTTTGAAGATGAGATTAGACTGATGTTGAAGAATTAAAATAATTCATTGAACGTCTTGATGGAAGTTGTGATTGGAAATAAAGAAGATGTTGAAAAACAAGTGAAGAATCATGAGATTCAGTTGGGGCAAATTATGCTGAACTTGGAAAAATTCAGTAGCAAGTCAAGTTTCCTTCTCAACCCGAAGTCAGCCCAAGGGATAATTGCATGAGTGTGGGAAAATATAAAAAACAGGTTTTAGTAAGAATAAATGGAAAAAGGGCTCACTTAGTGAGGGGAACTCAACCAATAGGATCATATAATACTTTTATGGGAATTGAGAGCATTGGATCATTTTTAGGAGTTGTTAGAACTTTTAACGAGTTTCAAATCCTTTTCGCCTTGACAAAAGGGAATAGGTGTGAATAGATTTGTCTCTTCATTTATGAGATAAACCATTGCATGCCTAAAGTCTACAAGTATCCTTAGTCATTGTGTGTTTAACATTACTACTTTTTTAGATTGACATTTCATTTATTGCTATTTTTAATTGTTTACTTGGTTTTCTTTATTCTTTTTAGTAGATAATTGTTACTCGTGATTGCTTATCACACTCAAATCCAATTTTTATCGCTCTTATAAAGTATTAAAGTATGGTTGAATACAAATATGGCTACACTTAAGGTTGACATCTCCCGTGGATCGATATTTAACTTGGTCACCTAAAACTACTCCGATAGAATACACTTGCTCTATTTACATATAAAGAATTTAGTGATCAATTAGAGTTTGGATGTGTTGCAAGAATTATATTGGTTACATTTGAGGTTGAACCGGGTTGAACCGGTCCAATCGGTTTCCAAATATTATTTTTTTCAATTTTTTCATTTATTTTTTACTTTTTTTATTTTTATGGTTTTCCTTTTTAATTTTGTATATTTTAAAACATAATATTTAAATTTTGAATTAAATTATGATTATAACATTGAATAGACATGCTATAAACTATTTATGATGTGTACGAATTATGAACAATAAATATTTTTTAATTAGAATTTTATTTAAATTAATTTTTTTAATTTTGTAAAATAATTTTGGTGGTCATAATTTTTTTTTTATAAATGATGATTTTATAAAATACAATTAAAAATACGTAAAATCTAATTTTACAATTAAATCGGTCCGACCAATTGAATCTCGAACTTTTGCCTCCATCGATTTGATTTTTGATTTGGTTATAAAAACACTCGTCTTAGATAAACGAGTCATAGATAATACTTATTTGTCACTCTATTATAGTATTACTATTTTTTGGATTCGATTTTCAACTTGATCCACTTATTTAATACTACATAAATCCCTTCATAGTTGAGGGTAAAATATCTTTTTAGAGTAAAATAGAGTGAATAATTATCAAATTTCATTGCGATTAAATTAAGTAGCCTTTTCAGTCCCTTTAAGAGGCTTATTAGTAGTTTAGGAACCATCTTTCATTAATTTAATTTAATAAATCTCTTTGCAATTTAATACTATAAGGTATGGTTAATTTGATTGATTCAAATCTACTATTTTAAATTGGTATTTTATAACTTACAAGCATTTTTTAGAGAGGAAATATTCTGCCTCGATTGAGTAGAATATGTTATTGACCACTACATGTATAAAAAGAGTGCGAGAATTACGCAAACAAATATAATTTACAAGAAATAAAAAGATATGTTAAATATCTTTACTATATTTATTCACACTCTCCCCCCGCCGTAAGCAAAGCGTGGGATTAGAGAGCATGCGAAACTTGGACCGGAAGAACTCGAACTGTGGGCGAGCCAAACTCGTAGTGAATACATACATCAACAAGTTGAAGATTTGACGGGACGAAATGAGTTTGTAGTCGACCACTCTCAACTAGCTCCCGAATGAAATGACAATCAATGTCAATATGTTTAGCTCGTTTGTGAGACACCGGATTCTGGGACAGAAAGAGAGCACTCTTGTTGTCACTCAATAGAACTGGCAGCGATGATGGTAGAAAGTGGAGATCACGGAGAAGATGTGAAACCCATACTAACTTTGAAGCAGTACTAGCCATAGCACGATACTCCGACTCACAACTTGAGAGGGAAACTGTAGGTTGTTTCTTGGCACTCCAAGAGACCAGATTTGGATCGAGAAAGATGGAATAACCATAAGTAGAATGCCGAGTATCAATACACCTAGCCCAATCCGCATCCGAATAGCCAAGTAATGTACATTCACCAGGTGAAAAAATTAAACCATGCAATATGGTTCCTTTGACATAGCGAAGTATTCGCTTGACAGCCTGATAGTGGTCCACTATAGGATTCTGCTGGAATTGACTCACTGTATTGACATAGTAGGCGATGTCTGGGCGAGTGATCGTTAAGTACTGTAGTGCCCCAACAAGAGACCTATAAAGAGTATGATCGGAAAAAAAATCACTTGAAGCCGTGAAAGAAGCGTCAGGGGCTAGAGGAGTAGCCACAAGCTTCAAATCAAGTAACTCTGCTCGAGTCAGTATGTCGCAAGCATACTTGGATTGACTAAGGAAGAGACCAGACGAAGGATAAGTCACTTCAAGACCTAAAAAATATCCCAGCTTACCGAGATCCTTAATGGCGAACTCTTTTCGAATGCGAGAAATGAGCAAGCGAAGCGCATCACCGTTATTTCCTGTGACCACGATGTCATCCACATAGACAAGTAGATAGATTAGAGTGGAACTATTCTTGAAAATAAATAATGAAGTGTCATCATTACTGCATCGGAAGCCCAAATTGAGAAGAAAGGCACGAAAACATTGGTACCGGGCTAATGGAGCCTGGCAAAGACCGTACTGAGCCTTTTTGAGTTGACACACATAGTTCAAATGAACAACATCAACAAAACTCGGAGGTTGCTCCATGTAAACAGGCTGAGTTACTGACTATTCAAGAATGCATTCTTGATGTCAAGCTGATGCAGAGGCCAAAAGCGCATGACAGCAAGAGATAGGACGATACAAACTGTAGAGGCTTTGACAATCGGGTTGAAGGTGCGAGTAAAGTCAAACCTAGAAAGTTGGCTAAAATCCTGTGCAACCAAACAGGCTTTGTACCGGTCAATGCTGCCATCAGCGAGGAACTTGATGCGATACACCCATTTGGAGCCAACAATATTGGTGTTTGAAGGTCGAGGAACAAGATCCCAAGTAGCATTTGAACGAAGAGCCTCCATCTCTTCATCCATAGCAGAAACCCACTGAGGAGATTTTAATGCAGACTTTATACCCTTAGGTTCAGAAGCAGCTGTGAGGGCCAAATATAGAGGGTTAGATTGCAGCAAGGCAAAATCAGCAGAATAACGCGGCTTAAATATGTTGTCCTGGGCTCGCGTGCGCATGGAGTGAATAAGCTGAGCCAAGGGCTGAACTGGTGGCGGCGGAGGCAGTGGTGCAAGAGAAGGACTCAGCGGAGGTGAGTCAACAAGACCCGGACCCGATGGATCTGGGGTTTCCTCAATACATACTCGGCACGACAAATGAGTAGCTGAGACCGAAACTCGTGGAGTAAGAGACTGGGAGAGATCTGAGGCGGGAGAAGATGTAATTAAATCCTGAAATTCAAAAACATCCAGTTTAGATGGAGGGCGCTGTGAAAAATTCCGAGCATACGGAAAACTAAATTCATCAAAAATAGCATGTCAACTAATATAAATTTGAGAGGTAGTAATATCAAGACACCTGTAACCTTTGTGCTGTGAGCTGTAACTAAGAAAAACACAAGCAATACTCCTTGGTGCAAACTTGTTAGGAACATAATCCTTGAGGTAAGGATATACACAACAACCAAAAACATGAAAAACATCATTGATATGCGTTTTCTCAATACACAATTAATCCCCAAGTATTAAGGATATCAATTGAGGCTTAAGCAAGCGACCAAGTAAATATCGAACCCAAAGGATGGCGTATTATCAATTTAATTTTTTACTAAATTAATTAAGACAAAATGGCAATAAAATTTAAGATTTAATGATTAAACTAATAAATAATTAAGAAAAATAACAAATTAAATAAAACATCACTCGAAGAATACGAAAGTGGATCAAGTAGGAGAATAGGTAGCTCTAGGATAATCCAGTTTCACTTATTAATCTCCCTTTCGTGTGTTGATGTCCGACTCTGCCTTGTGGAATATGGACGCATCACTAAACCATGCATATCTACTCTATAGACACAAGTAAATATGCGTGTAACACGTGTGAATAACATCGGAGCAAGAGATATAATTCCACCCCTTTTCTAGGTACTATCAGTATCAATTATTTTCCTGGTCAATTGGTACTCTAACTCGATATAATCTCTCTTTATAAGTACTATGAAATTATCCTCTTTATCCTACTTACTAACTCGAATTCAATTCAATTAATAAGTATTCATATATCATAGTTCTAATGAAGTTTCGGAGTCCCCTCACTTAGAATCATAACATGTAATTCTGTTCAGCGGTGAATGCACTCAATCTACAACCAAGATATATATTCAGACTCTATATATCAATTGAAGATGCACAAAACAACCGTGAATATGAATTAAAAAGGCACAATCATATATAAAATAAATCCACAAGTAGTGTTGTACGGGGTTTACACACGAAAGTTTAATTAATTGGTAAAAACCTTCACAACCCTAACAATCATGGGTGTTGGATAGATCTTACCCGGATGTCTGAAAAATACCCCTAGATGTGGGAGTCGTCGCGTCCTTCTTCGTCTTGAATTCTCCTCTTGGTTCTCCTCTTGATTCCATGAACGAATCTTCAAAGTGATGGATAGATAGAAGAAAGGATGTTGATAATGGTTGGGGTGACCCCCCCTTGTGGGGTGGTATGGTTGTGGCCTCTCTTATGACCCTCTTGTAATTTTCTCTTCTCTAATGGTGTGATCTACACCCCCTTTTATACTTGTAGCTCTCCTTATAGGCCTTAGAATGGGCTTTTTGAGTGATCACACACATTGAGGGTGTAAAAATACGGATATGGTAAGTTTCCGCACGTCAATTCGACCACGAAGCTAGGTCGAATTCACCTCCCCTGGTCGAATTGCAGGTCGAATCACCCTACTGGAAGCTTCAGACACCGGATTCGATCTTCAGGTGCTAGATTCAACCAGCACAGCAGGTCGAATTGAGGTGTTGTGGTTGAATTGCTTCTTTTGCCGTCCAATTCGACCAGGATTCGACCACATGGTCAGGTCGAATTCAAATGTTGTGGTTGAATTATCTTGCGCAGTCTCACCGTTTCGCGTATAACTTCCACATCCGAGCTCCAATTTGAATGATTCTTGCGCTCACGCGATCCTCTCTTCCTTAGATTTCTATCCATATAAAGAACAAAAGAAAACTTTAAGATTTGAATATGCAACAAGCCACGGAAATAGCACAGCAATTCTGTTAGGCACAGCTCGCGCGACGTCACCATTTCGATCATAACTTCCTCATTTGGAATCCGATTGAGGTATTCTTTACGGAAAATCAACCCTCATTTCAGTGGCTTTCCAATTATGTATCACACGAATAGTTTTGATCTCCACAACAACACAAAAAAATTACGAAAGTTGGATGTACGTTTTCAGCATTCTTGCACAAATTGCACATTTTCTCCAACTTTGCACTTTTCATCCTTTTTCCACCTAAAACACAATAAAACACCTCAAGTGCACCTTTTTCTTACATACAATGAATATAAGATGCTTGTGCTAATATATAACAAGAATTTCTATCAAAAGGTATTAAATTGGACACTCAAACACGCTAATTTCCACTCTCATCAATCATAAGCCGGAAGCCGTCCATACACAAGTTCAAAAGGAGATTTTTGAACCAATAATAGTGTAGGTAGACGGTTTATAATAAAAGCAGCACAGCTGAAAGCTTCTACCTAAAAGTGCATAGGAACCGACGAATGAAATAAAAGTGCCAAACCAGTCTTAGTGATGTGACGGTGTTTACGCTCAACACGACCATTTTGAGCATGTGTATATGGACAAGACATGATGTGATGTATACCACAAGAGGATAAATTAGGGATGACAATGGGTAGGGTAGGGTAGGGTACAAGTATGGGAAATCCACATACTACCCTATATCCTACCCTACCTATCCATACCCTACCCTTTTACCCTAAAATAGAGCTTCGGGTAGGGTACGAGAATACCCATCGGGTATACGGGTAATCCACAGGTAAACGGATACCCACAATCTTAGTAGATTTTGTGGATAATTCGCGGATACCTGAATCTACCCGATCCTACCTGACCCGACACAACCCATTTTTTAAACTATAATCCACCAAAAAATAATTATAATACATAAATGATAACCTAAAATAAAATATGCAAATTAGAAAATAAAGTCAACAACAATAACGTCTAAGTCCGTTAACAAGAAAACATCATAAATTCATAGTTAATTAATCAAATAAAATCATAAAACAAACATCATATTCCAACAATTGTTTCCAAGTCCTTGGTTAAGTATGAAAACTTCAAAGTCTTGCATCTCCTTTTCGCCACCAAGATATCTCAATTCGAATATCATTTTTTTTGTTAAAATATTAAAAAAATAATTATAATTCTTAAAAATAATTATAAATAACACATAATATTATAACATAGAACAAGATTTATTATAATTTTTAAATATTATTTATATTTATATCAGGACAAGAATATAAATTTTAATTAAAAATTTTAAACATATTAAAATAAATAAATATTAAAAACATCATAAATTTTTCATCAACAATATTATTATACTAAAAGAAATATTAGATTTAGACATTTAATTAAATATATAATACTATAATTAAATATATATATATATATATATATATATATATATATATATATATATATATATATATATATATATATATATATATACACACACACATTAGGATAATTTTTGGGTCGGCACGGATAAATATAAGGGAACCCGTACCATATTCTTACCCGCACAGTTATCCTTCGGGTTCGGGTACTACCTTATCCATTACCCGATTTTACCCGATTTTTCTATACCCGCTATGCGGGTACCCGTCGGGTAACCCGACCCGACGGGTAAAATTGTCATCCCTAGGATAAATGAGACTGCATGCGACGACTAGTAAATCCAGTGCCTCCGTCATTCTGAAATTGTTTAATTTTGACGGAGAACTGGTTTTCCACAAAGCACTGAAAGCGAATAAGAATATTATAGAATTACGACTTGGCTTTCATAGGATAAAACTACGTAAACCTGTTGTAATCATCAATAAAAATAACATAGTAATGGAAACCAGACTCGGACATAACAGGCGAAGGACCCCATAAGTCGCAATGCACCAAATCAAGTAATTTAGCAGCACATTTTTCATTTTGAATAAAGGGCAATCGTTTGCTCTTCGCCATTTGGCAAGAAGTACACAAATTGGGAGAAGGCAACAATGAAGTAAGTGAAACAACTCTGAGTTTATTCAACAAAGAGACAACTGAATGTGAAACATGACCTAGTCTGTAGTGCCATAAATCAAAGGAGGCATGAAGCTTCTTATTTTCCGTAATATACAGTAAAAGCAGCAGTAGGCGAATCAAGAATATAGAGCCCACGATCAAGTTTGCATGTGGCGAGTAGCTGGCCCGTGTTTTTCTTCTGAACATGAAACTGAGAATGATCAAACAAAACACGCACAGGATAATCACGTGTCAATTTACTAATAGATAACAAATTTTTAGTGAGACCCAGCACAATAAGAACATCCTGCAATGTTAGATCACTACTAATAGATAAAGACCCTTTATGAGATATTGAGAGAGTTGCACCATTACCGACTTGAACTTGATCTGATCCTGAATAAAATGAGGCGGAGTCTAGGTGGTTGCTGAAGCCCCAGTGTCCAAGAACCAGTCCGACACTTTATCAGAGAAAATAGAACATCCAGCAGAAAATGCCTCGGCTAAATTTGCTATAGAGACTGGACGTGACGGTCGATCAAAGTCCCGATCAAAGCGACGAGGACAATCGAAAGCCCAGTGATCAGATTCCTGGCGGCAAAGCTGACAGAAAGGGGCACGGGAATTGTAGTTCCGAAGACCACGTCTACGACCTCGTCCCCGATTATTATTACTGTCGCGACCACGGAAGAAAGAGGAATGGGGGCTGCTGCTGCCTCGTCCTCATGTGACAGCAGTGAAGGCGGGCTGGACAACAGGAGATTCATCAACTATTTTCTGAAACAGTTCGTAGCTTTGAGCCCGGGCCAGCAACATGTAAAAATCTAGCAAAGGGTCCTGGGCTAATTATGCAGCTGTGAAGTTGGAGAACGATGAACCAAGAACCCTCAAAAACCAATGTGATTTGTCAGATTCATCGATAGATCGTCCAATAGCAGCAAGTTGATCACAGATGGATTTATAGTGATGAACGTATTCGGCAACTAATTGAGAACCATATTTTATTGAGAGCAGGTCGTCTTTAAGGCTTAATTAACGAGCCTTAGAGCCATGGCTGTAGGCTGATTAGAAGGACTGCCAAACATCCCTTGCCGTTTTGCAGCCAATGACGATGGACATAGATTCTTCCATTAGGGTGGAAATCAGAAAAAGCTTGAGAGTTTGATCGCGTGAATACCACGATTTATAGGCTGGATTCTCAATAGTCTGATTAGAAACGGAAGTAATGGTGGCAGATAGGACAGAACTGGATCCATCGATGAGCGACATAAATTGTTGACTCGTGAGAAGAGGATGGGCTTGCGCATGCCATAACAGATAATTGGAGGATGTAAGTTTGATGGTGACCATGTGTATCATGATAGAGAGAGGAAGGGTGGGAGTGTCTGTTGCAGTAGCCATCAAAGAAGAAGAGGAAGAAGGCAGCGATCAAGAGCAGCGGCGCAAGAGTTTAGCCAAAAAAGGCTGATACCATGAGAGAGGAAATATTCTTCCTCAATTGAGTAGAATATGTTATCGACCACTATATGTATACAAAGAGTGCGAGAATTACGCAAACAAATATATTTACAAGAAATAAAAAGATATGCTAAATATCTTTACTATATTTATTCACAATTTTAACCCGTGCACTGCACGGGAATAAATTTTAAAAAATAAAATTATATAAATATATATTTTTTATAATATATATATATATATATCGTGGACACATAAACACATATAATTATGTATTTTCTCCGTCTCATCCTAATAATTACATATTTTTAAATTGGGTGTTTCATTTTAACGGTTATATTTTTTTTGTGTAGGAAAAACAAAATTAAGTAATTAAAATATCTTAATGGGACTCATCCGCCACATTAATACAACCATCCACTATACATTAAAATATTATTTATCTCACCTCAATACACATTAAAATACTAAATTTCTTAATTCTCATGCAAAAAGCAAATATTACTATTAGAATGGGACGAAGGGAATACATGTGTATTAGGTTTTATACTGTGATGATATGTATATTTAGTTTAGTTCTTTATGTGTAATGAATTAAATAGTTTTTAGATGAATCAATGTTGTACGACCCTTATTCGTTTTTCATGTATAATAAATTAATGTAATTATAAAAACTAACAGCTTTAAAATTTTTATAAATATTTATATTTCATTACGTAATCATATGTTATAAACAATTCCAAATAATTTCTTTATTATTTAATCTTATTTTCAAATACAACCCAAATTTTTCTAATAATTAACTCAAATTGAAACTAATTTCAACATGTTAATTGATAAAAAAAATATGCATACAAAAATAATGTCTTTAATTTTAATTATTTTGTTGGATATAAAATTATTTTAGAATTAAAAAATATGATAGTAAAACATCTAAATGTATTTATTTAAGAAAATAAGAATAAAATGAGTGGTGAGAAATTGAAGAGAAATTAAGAAAAAATGAGAAATTAAAGAGATTTTGACCCAAATTTTGAATGGGAAAAAGAAGTTGACTTTAGGTGTTTATATATATATATATATATATATATATATATATATATATATATATATATTTATTTATTTATTTACTATTAAAAATTATACCTAGCCCATGTGGTAATAAGTTGGACATTGATTATAAGTAGCAAACATCTAGTGAGTGGAATAAGAGATAAATATTAGGAGATAAATATTACAATGGATCCAATTTGTGATTCGATATACTTAATCATATTCATGTGCATAAACATTAGATTCTCTTTTTCCTCTCTCTTAAATTTTCTGTATAAATTAATTTTCTCCTGCACATATCCTTAGAAGAATTCGTTTGACAATTTTACACTTTTTTAAATAGTTATCACTTTTGCTATAAAACGCTATCACTTTCGCTATAAATTACTATCACTTTTTATTTATACTATAATTGTTTATGAAATAACATCATCACTTTTCATTAATTTTATTATCACTTTTCAACATAAAAGTTATCACTTTATGACCGTCTCACATAAGCCATTAAGTGAGACGGTCTCACAAGTCTTTGTAAAAAAAATTCAAAACAAACATAAATTATCATTATTTAAAAATTCAAAACAATCATTATTTATAATTTTCAAAACCCACATGAACCTCCCACAACATAATTACCGAAGAGTTCTTTTACCTATCGAAATAAAAATTGAACGCTTATAAGAGACCTTTATGCTTAATAAATTGATATAAATTTATACTACTAAAGTTATCAATTACATCATGAATCACATGAAAGTGCATGCAAATTATTAGTCACAACGAAGTACATGAATATGTATACAATTTTCATAATTATAAAATAGAGGTTGAAGTTGTAGCATATAGAATTAATAAACTGCCAACCTAGTAGCATTGATGTAATCTTGGAGTCCATGAGCAGTTAAAGGTGGGAGGATTAAGCCCAATAAACGAAACATTTTGAGCAGCAAACCTTCCCTATAATTTGGTCCAAACATGCGAGGAAGAAGAAACCCTCGTGTCAGCTCCCACTCTGCATCCACCATAGCACTAACAATTGATGAACCCCTCTCTAGACAATTCTTCGGTCCCTCTTCTTCACCAATCTGTGTGAACCCAAAGTCGATCCGTCGAGTTAAAACATTCGTACAACGTGTTCTATCACTTTTAAATCCATATGATTAAATCTTGTGTGAGATCGTTTTACTTTTTCTTCATCAGCCATCGCTTTTCGTTAAAGAGACCATAATTAGTTACCACTTTTCATCTACCCTATAAGTTTTCTTTTGAATAATTCAATCGAAAAGTTTTCATCGATCACGTATCATCTTTTATTGATTAAATAATATTATCAATTTTTATTCATCTCAATCTCGCTCAAATTTTTCCAAGCAATACATATTTAGATGACAATGTAGGGATTATTATTATTATTAGTGCTGAAATAACATTCTTAATTAGTAATTACTCCCTCAATCCCCACCACCCTTCCCATTTAGTGTACTACAATTTTTTTAAAATGTTGTTCTTTTATACCAATTTTGTTGATTTTAGAGGTTATTGTAGTATTTATAGATAATAAAATAATATAAAGTAATGATATGTGTATGAAAAATGATTGATAAATTTGAAATTAAAATAACTTTTGAGGTTATTAGATAAAGTAATATTTCTTTAGTAGTGTGAGATGAGGAATAAGCAAAGTGTGTGAAGAAGGACGTGGGAGTATTATTTAACATTAAGGCACTTATATATAAATACCTTTGCTTCATAAAGGCTGTTGAAGTGGATGCATGTCCCAAAGTGCTTAAACATGAGGGCTGTGGTGTCAATAGGGAGATCAGGCACAAAATCATGGCTATTCACAAATCTGTAATAACCAACTCCGTACAGTTTGAACACTTCCTCCATAGACCTCCCAAATCTTTCATCTCCAACCTTGGGCTGTCCAAAAGTGTAGATTGCTTCCAGCTTCTGCAGCACACGGATCTGTTGGCACGAAGCAAGAACTCCGGAGTAAAGAACCGCAAGGGCCCCGCCCAGGCTATGGCCAGTGAAGATGAACTTGGTTCCATTATCAAGATGACGGAGTAATTCTTGTGTTAGGGTATTGTAAGCACTCTCGGGGGGGACTCCGCCCTCGTTCCCCCCGAGGGCTCTCAAGAAACCGCCGTGGACTTGTCCGCCTTTCAACGAGCACCAAGATAGATCAAAGTCAGTGCTCCAATCATGTGCATTGAATGGTTCAGTGCCCCGAAAGGCCACGATAATCCTGCTGGGATCACTATTTTTATCTCGAAATATGAAAGCTTGTGTGTCTCGAAACATGGAAGCTTGTGTGGTACTTCCTTCATATCTTACTGCCAAACATTGATTTAGGAATAATTAGAGTTAAATGCACCTTCACTTTTGCCAAATTCGATTTTCCTCCTAAATTTTTTAAATTTTTTGGTTTAGTTCTGTAACTATCTCAAAATTTTAGATTTCGTCCTATAATTAATTTTTCATCGCAAATCGTCCCTTAACTCCTGAAAAATTTTCAAAATCGTTCCAAATTTTGGAAGCTATTTTTAAGAGTTATGAGACGATTTGCAACGAAAAATTAGTTTTGGAACGAAAACTAAAATTTTGATATAGATATGGGACTAAACCGAAAATTTTAAATAATTTAAGACGAAAATCGAATTTGGCGGAAGTTATGAAACTTAATTTAAGAGGCTTTTATGCTCATTAAGGATGATGAGAGGTTGGAGGGTCATCATATCTCACCACCATCTTTGAAGCTGTATGATCCCAACAATTCCATCTGTGAACATAAATGCCATGCATACGAGTTACACAAATGCACATGTACATCAAATATATGATTCACACAATTGATCATTTTTTGGATCAAATCTTGGAATGAGAATGATAATGAAATTACTAATGAATGAATGAAATTGATTGAAACAGACAATAGTCATATCGATGCGAATGATTGAAGGCAAAAACTTGTGTGTCCCTGGGACACGCCCCCATGGAAATACAACTCACCCTCTCTCTTCATATTCCATTTAACCCTATGTATTGCTAGGGGTTTGAATTGCAAAGGAGTAAGGATATTGCAAAGGAGCACAGTGTCCCCAGAAGCACAAGAGCCTCACTCATGATTGAAATCTTTCGCACAATTCGATTATCTCATACCAAGCGTGATGAAACGAGAATCAATATGTTTTCACTCATATTATCATCCCCAATACCCTTTGTCAAATACTTCCTGAGTTGTTCCGACTTCAAGTTAGAATATTATAAAGTGTAAGTATATATGCACGTAATATTAATAAAAGATATCACATTATACTAGTAAAATTACCACTATATATATTTTTCGGTCACTAAGTCCATACTTGAATAAATGCATAAGCCTTAAAAGGCTTTTTTTTTGGTTTAAGTTATATTTAATAAATCAATGAATAATGATAAATTATATTTATTATGGATTTTGATTGGATATATTTGAACTTTATATTAAATTAATATGTAAAATAATACTTATTGATATGAGAAAAGTGATTAAAAAAAAGTTAGAGAAAGGAAGAAAAAGCAGCTCGAATCTTCTTTTATATTTTCATGTTATATCTCCTGCTGCGAATAGCTGAATGAATAACACATAGTATATAAACAAAATCAATATCCTAAAAAGAAAATATCAACCCTAAGAGAAAAGATTGAAATTTACTCACAACATATGTGTCACTTATCTAACGCTTGTAACAAGTATATAACATACATCAAAATATAATAAGACATCTTGTCAGAAAAAAAATATATTAATTGAGGAGATCAGATTGTGTATGGTAGGTGGGTGAACTAGAATTAATAAGGTTTGTAAGGTGTATATTGAGAAAATCTATCAAACCTAATGTTAGATTTGTCAAAGATAAAAGAAGAGATTTCTTTTATTTTCTTTTGTCCCATATCGGATGAAGAGTAAAAGGGGAGGGACCCTTAGTGCTATTTAAGCAGGCCATTGGTCTTGATATTCAGTGCACCAATCAAGTACACTGTAATATTTTTGTTTGATTCCTTTTAAATTTCTTTCTTGTATTCTCGATTATGAGAGTTCTGAGAAAGATATGAATTAGTCAAAGATTTGTAATAGTGTAGGGATTGGGGTCGTGAGAAATAAATTTTATGTGATTGTAAAAAAATTTATATTGTGGTATTTTCTTGGTCTGTGGTTTTTCTCCAATTTTAGAGTTTTCCACGTAAATTCTTGTGTTGTGTTTTTTATGTTCTTCTTTATTTGTCCATTAGGAATAAATGGGGACTTGTTTATCCCAACAAGTGGTATCAGAGCCCGATTCAGGCACTCATAAAGTTCTTAGTATGCTTTATGGTTGCAGCATAGTCTGATCTTCCACATCAAAAAAGAATTTTATGAGGCATTTATTCATTAAGCTAAATGTGACATGAAAGAAGCAGGAAAAACTAGTGACGCATGAAGGTTAGAAGATCAGCCGGATGCGGTGGCATCTCCTTCCTTGCGATGAAAGACACCAGATAGTGGCGTCGCAAGGGTAGGTTTTGCAGGACAGCAGTTTTTTACGGAGTTCTTGGACATGCAGTAATGTGTTGGCACTTCCCGGGTGGTGGAGTTTGATTAACAGCGGCATAGGGTTTTTCATGGGTGTCGGCTCAGGAAGGTTTGAAAGGAACGAGTCTTTTCTAGTAGTGATTAGTGGAGTGGGGAAGCGGCAGATGGCGATGTGGTGGCTTGGTCTCGGTGGTGCTAGGAGTTAGCGTGGATTAACTGACAAGTGGAGAAAGCATCGTGAATTCCGAAGGGTTAAAATCGACTTCAAGTGACGACACTTTTAGTAGGAAAAGTGTTCGGACAAACCTGTTGTAGCTTGGCGGTAGAAGGCAGCGACATCACATTAATACAATGGCGATACTTGCTCAAGGTGGAGCAATGACACTGTAATTGCTTGGAGTAATGGTGACGGCAACTGGTCAAGAAGGAGCTAGTGCGGCAAACAGCTCTAAATGTTGAGTTAATATCATTGGGAATCTTTATTACATGCTCAGTTTTCATGGAAAAATAATGTAATAGTGTTAGCTGGTCCACAAATTTTCACAAGGATATTGACTTGGCGGGGATGTAGGGTGTGTGGTAGATGTATATCGATGACTGATTGACTTCCAAAGGAGCCAAGATCTGGAAGTAGCACCATAAATATCAGCAGGTATTTTTCAATATGTGCTACGGTAAATTCTTAAAATGATTGATTTTAAGTGGTCTACTCATATGGTGGTATAGGATTCTTGGGGTTGAGAATGAATTGTCAGTGAAGACAATGAGTCTTTTTTTATTTTAACAAGGTGGAGATTGTTGGATTTGTCAAAGATAAAAGAAGAGATTTATTTATTACTTTTGTCCCACATCAGATGAAGAGTAAAAGGTGAGAAATCCTTAGTGCTATTTAAGAAGACACTTGTCTTGATATCCAGTGCACCAATCAAATACACTTTAATCTGTGTGTTTGATTCTTTTTAAATTCCTTTCTAATATTCTCGGTTGTGTGAGTTGGGAGAAAAGTGTGAATTAGTCAAAAATTTGTAATAGTATAGGGATTGAGAATGGGAGAGAGAAATTCTATGTGATTGTTAAATTTTTTCACATAATGATATTTTCTCGGTTCGTGATTTTTCTCCAATTTTAGAGTTTTCCACATAAATTCTTGTGTTGTGCTTACTATGCTCTTCTTTTATGTATTCCTTAGGTGCTAACACTTAAATCTGAAATAATAAATGGAAACAAACATAGCCTAAACATTCTGTCTCAAAAAAAAAGTTGAGAAACTCAATGTAATCTCACAACATTCGAGATTGCTTAAATTTAGACCAAATTTGGCCCAAGATTATAATTTTCTATGAAATTTTGGAATGAGTTGATGCAACTTAACTTCTTTCTTTTTATTTGATCGGGCTGAAATCCATTGAACTAAATCGTATGTTTTAACTATTTTTTAAGGCCGTTTCAAATAAAGTAAAAAGTTATGAAATTATTTTGATTTCTATGAGTTGGGTACCTTCCATGTATTCTCAACAGTCTGTTTGATGAATTCATCGTTTTCATAGGCCAACTTTGATGCCATGGCTGAGAGTGAAGGAAGATAATTGTTATCTGCAGGTGTAATGTTGTTGTCCAATTCCACCCGGTTGTCTAGAAGCCCAATTATTGATACATATGTGGCTGAATCTATAGACGGCCCCTCCAACTTCCCTGCAACAATACTAATTTTTCATAAAGTGAAAATACAAAAAATCTTCGTTTTTTTTATTTTTTATTTTTAATTTTTCTTTTCTTTTTTTTTTTTCTAAATTTAGTACAATTTTAATCCAAAATGTGGACATCACATATCCCATAAATACCGATTCGATTCTCCTGTTACATTTATTTTGGTGTTATATCTCTTATTGCACACATTTGGATGATTGACACGTATGATATAATAAAACATACTTGTAATTTCCCTTGGAAACGTAATCATTATAGCGGGACGGAGGGAGAATTTGTCATATCGAGACACTTTCTTGTGAGACGGATTTTTTTTGTGAGACGGGTCAACCCATTACTAAAGTATGATTATTATATAAGTAAAGTAAGTTTATTTGTAATTAAAGTATGTCAATAATGAATCATATTATAACACCATAAAATCATATTTTAATTCATCATTTATCATACTTTAATAAACATACTTTAACAATCATTAGACATACTTTATTCATATAATAAGCATACTATAACACGTCTCACAAACCGTCTCACATATATAATGTCTCACAAGAGAATTTGTCATATCTAAAAAGAAAACTTAAACTCTAGAGACAATTATTAAAATTTTCTTTTATGTACACGTGTCATTCATTTAATACGTGTAATAGGAGATGTAACATCAAATGTAATAGAACATCCAAGATTCATAACTACCCCCTTAAACCTAGAGATAACGAAAATTATCCAATGATGATCTTTTCACCATCCATTTTTATTAATTTACACTTTTTCATGTTGAATTATTCATTTTTTTTAATAATTATTTGAGCTTAAACTTGTGATATAATTTTACAAATTAAACACTAAAATTTTGTAATTTATTTTATATGGCATTACTAACTTCATAAATAAATAAATAAGTTAAGAATTGAGAGTTATTCCCAACTCTAAAGATAAAAAAGAGTCTCATATGATATCGGTTCATCATGCACCTCATTTTTGTAAAATTACTCTACATATATAAAATGTTACTCCTTGAGAGACGAATTATTACACTATTAAATAAAAAATATTATTACTCTCAAATTCTGCTCTATGGGTATATAAAAATTCAAAATATATTTAAATTTGAATAGTAATATTTTTCATTTAAAAGAATAATAATTAATTATGTATTAAAAAATAATTTGTGAATCTAGATTAATATATGAACCCAATATACTAAGATCGAGTTGATATCCGGTGCACCCGCGTATTAGGGTGCACTCATACGTGTATAACTTTTTATTCTATATTGTATACTCCATCCGTCCCGCACCAAGGGTCTTTTTTTTCCATTTTGGTCGTCCCACCAAAGAATTTTATTTCCTTTTTTATATACATGGGTCCCATACTCACCCACTAATACAATTAAAATATAAGGCCCACACTCCCACTAATACAACTACCCACTACACATTAAATAATAATACTCCTTAATCTACTTGCAAAAAAGCAAAATGCACCATTGGTGCGGGACGGAGGGAGTACATGTTTCTTAATAATTGTATGCTTTTTCCAAACTCAATTTTTTTCATTAAAAAAACTAGCATCCATATATGTATAACTTTTTATTCAATTGTGTATTTTTTAATAATTGTATATTTTTTTTACACTCAATTTTTCATTAAAAAATTTACAAAAAATTTATTAACAAAGTGTATACATTTTTGTTTATAATTGTATACGTTTCTGAAATTGAGTGCACCATATACTGGGGTGCAGGTGCACATGAGTATTAGCCATATATTTTAATATATGAACTCACACATATTTTTTTTTTATAAAACTATTTTAATTAATGGAGTATCTCATTTTACGTATATAATTTTTAAATTTGCTGGAAAAGCCAGTCTCCCAAAAACAAAAACATTTGAGAAAAGAAGAACTTATAGTACTACGTTGCACATATATATATATATATATATATATATATATATATATATATATATATATATATATATATATATATATATATATATATATCTTAGTTTTAAAAATAATAATAATAAATAGAATTAATAGAATGAATTTAGAGGGAAAAAATAATTAGCATACCAACCTCTTAACAAGTTGTTGAAGAAAATATCAAAGTTAGTTTTATTTCCAACAATATTTAGGAACATCTCAGGCATGGAACCCAGTAAGGATAAGGTGTTTTTACTGCATTGAAGCCCCTTTTGAATCATCATAGCCCCAAATTTCATCCATCTGTCTTCAAACACGAATGGTTGCTTTGCGTTGTTTGCTTCGAGAATATCTTGGCATTCTTGAATGTTAGCTCGTGGTTTCAAAACCAGAGACATTTTTTTGGAGTGTTCGTTAGGACCATTCATAATCGATTCTGTACGAATATATCAACTCAATGCATGCGAGCAAACATATATATAATAATGTTGTAGATGCGAGAAAAACGAAGAATTGTGACAACTTGCATGAATAACGTTAGAATGGAATTGCTTCAGTTAAAAAACTTGTCAGCAGTTGCTTGACTCTTTAACTTAGGGAATTGATTCTACTTTAATTTGTTGCTTTTCTTATTGTCAAGGATATAATTCTCCAGTGGACAGGATATTTAAGAGTATAACGTTTTGTTTTAAAGAATATATACTTTAATTAATAAGAATGTTATTTTTTCATTGAAAATATCGGTTAAAATATGAATAGTATTAATGTTTGATTAGAAAATTATGGATTAATTACTAATAGGTACACACTTTGTACTCCTAATCTTTATATATATAATAGCACAAGTTGGGACATTTTTGTCATTTTGTTTTTCCCGTCTAAAAATCGGTTTTGGTACTTTAGGAATGTTTTATTTATATTACAATCCTGACCGTCATTATTTGTTCACCAATCTAAACCGTCCATTAATCATCGCTGTTTCATTCTCTGTTTTATTTCTTGAGTTTTTTCAAAAATAATTTTGTTCATTTCAACCCTAAATACAATACCTTCGACTCCATGTTCAAATTCACTAAACCCACTGCACAATTGATGAATTCTTTATCAAAAACCATATTTTCTCATTTCACGACTACATCAGAATAGATTTTACTCCACATTCAAATTAATGAAATCCATTGTCCAATTGATGAATTATTTCGGTGTCTGCAAATCTACCACGCTAATCGGTGTCTGCAAATCTACCACGGTAATCGGTGTCTCACTCCTTAGATGACGTGGTCTACGACAGTTGCGAAGACGACCTCCTCGACATTCGACACGGCATGGACGCCCTCTACTTCTCCCGCATCAGCACCACTAAAATGCCTTACGGCTCCCGCGATCTGTCCAAAAAAGAATGGGTCTGGCCGTCGCTGCCTCTCCCTTCATCTCTTTCGTAAGATCCATGAGTGCTTCCATGTACTTATTCGCTTTATGGTGCAGTTGCGGTTAGTAGTACAATCGAAGTCCTAAATTCTGTTTTCACTCGATAATTGAAATCCTACATATTTCTAGGCATTTTTTCCTTGATTTTATGACCTTGCAACCCTGATTATTTATTTTTCTTCTTTCCTCAATCGAGGGCTAACATTTCAAGTCGTTATAATGTACTAATTGGTCATTCTCTGTGATTTCCATCTATCAATTTCATCCTTTATCGGCACTCTACCAATTTAATCTCTTTATTCCTATTGTGTAATAATCTTCTTCATTCTCTTTTGTTTTTTATTTTCATTTGTAATGTCTCATTTCCAGTAAAGTAGCTATAATTTGTTATCAAATCTTCCGAATTATGAAAGAAATTTTGAGGCCATATTGTATCTAGGTTCTTTCTTTGTGTGCTTGGACTTAATTTCTGCTATTCATGTATAGATATTGTGATGGGTCTGCTTTGCATCTACCTAATTGATGCATTTTGCTTATCGTGATATCTCAATGCATGGTTCCTTCCAGTTGAATGAAAGACCATAGTTCGAACGATTAATATTTCCAATTTGACAAAATGGAAACAACTATTCGCAGGTGATGTTCTCCTTTCCTTCATTTCATTTTCTCACTTTATCCATCCTATCCCTTACTTATTTTATTGGTCATTTTTCTTCTTGAGTTTACTTAGTTCATCGATAAAAAAACACCCATTGCATACTGTTTCATAATATGTATTGATAACACAGTAATGTCATACGAGCCTTATTGTTGTGTTAGATATGTTTTTTCTCCATATATGTATGATAATACAAATATGCCATACGAACCTTATGATCGAAATCCATCGTCATTCTTTCGAGTTGTACTGGTGAGACTTCCTGTGTGTTGTGGGATGATATCAGTTCTGTTTTAATTAATACACAATTTTATTTGGGTATATTCTACATACAAAAGACCAATTATATTTGAGTTGTACTATAGTAATTTTTCGTGTTTGGGTCTTGAGAATTGATAGCTTTTGGGAATGTTGGGACTTTTGTTTCAATTTTTTATAGGGTTTATTTGACTCAAAAATTATAATATAATCGTTGAAAGTTGAATCCGGGCTGGGTTGGGGGTAATGGGGCCGATGACGACCTACCAGAGATAGCGCTGTCACCACGAACAATCTGAGTGAAAGAGGCAATGGACGGCTCCGATGGGTTTAGATTCCATAATCTGCGAATACTTCTGCACAGGTATAATACTCTTCCATTGTCTTTTATTTTCTGATTTCATGCCCAAATTTTCATTTCTCTCTCCCACCGCTAATGTTTGGAATTCACTTTGTGTTATGATTTGTTGATTTAGTTAGGACTCTATATTGGTATTGGTTATGCTTTGCATTTTTAACATAAAAATTTTGTATGGACTCACCCATGGGAATCCATTACATTTCTTGCAAGTTTTTTTATGTCTCACCCAGACGAATAAAGCTATGTGTATGGACTTCATATGATGTGCTTCCATTTCTGATTTTGGTTATCCATGGAAGGTTTATACTTGATTATTAGTTCAACAAACTGGTGGTTGGATTCATCTTGATAGAAATGTAAGGATTTTTGTGCCTTTATTTATTGTTCAATGATTAATATAATTGTATTCGTGTAAAACACATCAACAAGTAAGATACTCTTCAAGAATCAATATAATTGAATTCTTCCATGACCCTCGACGATCTCAAGGTTGATATCCTATTAGATTTTGAATTGTTTGTTTCTTATTTATTTGTAATTGTGTTCCTGATTTTTCTTAATCTATTTTTGTTTGTATATTATTGTTCAGTTCAAACTTCATCTTAAATTAGTTGAAACTTGAATCCACCACAGTAATGCAGGTCAAGTTAGAAAGAGTTTATCAACTAAAGCACATGCCAATGGCAATGGTTACTACTTTAATCCGAGTAAGTGCACTTTAATTAAATTAAGTAATTCAAGTTAGCAAGATCCATGGCTTTCCTTCTCAGTCGATTTATGAAATGTCTGTTATTTTTTCTTTAATTCTGTTATCATGTTATTTCATTTGGATCTACAAATTATTCAATTGGTTCATTACATTTTTATATTATTCATAATTCTTCTGTTTACTGAAAATATTAATTCTTATACTTACAAAATCAAAATTTATAGTTTTTTAGCTTCAATTGTGAATGAACTTTTAATTTTTTTTTAATCTTATAATTGTTGGTTAATTTGGAGTTGTTTGAATTGGAAAACAAAGACTTAGCAATATAAAATGTCGTGTTATTATTAGTGATCAATTATTGAACTTAATTTTAAGTTTTTATCATCAACTCTATTTCACTTGATGGGAAATGAATTACAGTCACGTGTTTCATTATTTGTAAATTTATTTTCTTTTGCATTTTGTTTTTAAGTAATGCTTTGTTTTCCCGTAATATAAATATTATAAATCATTTATGGTAAGTTATGAATAGAAAGTACAGGCTACATGTTAAAAGGATACTCAATTTTTAAGTATAAAACTACATTGCAATAAGTTTTTTTCTTTTTTTGTATTTTTTATACCCAAAAAAATAAAAGTAAGAAAAAACAGAAAGAGGGATTAGCGGTTTCTATTGTAATAAAAAAAATAGTGCAATTTTGATATGTTTGAGTGAGGCAAGAAAGCATGGAGGTGGTGTGGAATCTTCCATTGAAGCATACCTTAACTTTGGTCTCATTCTTTCTTACCTCACTCAAACATAGTAGTATTTCATTGTTATTGTTGAATATTTTTACACTTTTTTATTACTAGATTGATTTTATACACATTTGATTTTCGTACTTTGCAGCAAATCACATCAGTTACTGATTGATTTTGGATCGTCTTCTTTTTTAAGCTCACTTTGATTTCTATGTTCTGAAGCAATTAATATACTCCCCCCATCTTATTAAAGATTGCATCCTCATCTGGCATGAATACTAAGAAAAGTGATAAATTTTGGAGGTATAATATTTTTTTTATAAGAAATAAATGATAAAGTATATTAGGTGTGTTAGGTATGGGTGATTTTTTTGTAAACAAAATGTATGGTGAAGGGTAATTGTGTTTGATTTTTTGCTGTGTACAATCTGAATGGAGACCGAGGGAGTATTTGGTTTTGCTTTTTGAAAATCTTTCTCATTGTTACTCCTCAAACTTGAGTAGCATATATTACATTTTTTTGGGGGATGGTTGCATTTTCTCCCTCAATATTAAAACTTTTATTGTTGGCTAATTTTTTTTACCTTAATATTAAAAATTTTCCCATCTTTAATATTAATATATATAATAATATTAGTCTATTTTTAATCTACCTTGAGGCTTGATAGACAAAATGGGTGGATTCACGATTCACGATTCACAATGGGAAACTAATATTAAGGTAGAATAATAAAATTAATCTTACATTATTTTTTTTGTGGAATGGTTGCATTTTCTACCTTTTCTCTTTCACTTTTTATATGTGGTGTTCTTCTAAATTTGCATCTGGGTTTGTTATGTTAATATGATATACAAAACTAAATACTTATTGTGCTATTTACATTATCACTTTTTATTGTTGTTCAAATTCATCACTAATCAAATTTTAACATTAATTGATACATTTACAAATTGAAGTTTATTTGAGTTTAACAATTTCAGGGAAGCTATTGTATTGAAAAGACAACTTAATAGGTAGTTTAAGAAGTACGTAACTATTGAATAACCTTTGAACTCATTAGTAATTAAGTCCTGTAAAATTATTTTCTCAATTCAGAAAGTTATTTTAATTTAGATAGTGATTATTTGTGTATTTTTCGATTGAACGGGGCTAATTTTGATTTAATTTGTTTCAGTTAGTTGTTCTTGAACTAAGGAAAATTGTTCTTTAAAAGATAAAATGTTTTTGAAGGAACTGAGACAAGGTTGGTTTAAAAGATAAAATATATATATATAAGAGTTGTATAGGAGAGGCTTTACCAGTATGAATGCCTGTGTTGTCTGGAGTCCTGGAAGATGGTACCAATGTTGGTTTTTACAACTTTTGTTCCATGATAATGTTAGTAGAGTTTGGTTTAAGGTGTTTGTATTGTAATTATTAAGTGAAGCAAACTGACTTTTTTAATTAAACTGATGTTGCACAAGTAAAGCTACAGATGAGTTTAGATTAAGAGGATGTTTCAAATTAAACACAATGTGAGAGAGATATTGGATTATCTCTGAAGGTTTTAGAAATGTTTAATGGATGAGTTTATTGGATGTATAGAATTGGAATACTTTGAAATCTTCTACTTCTTATGTCGTAGATTGTTTCAAATTTACTACATGACTCAACACGGTTTTTAGTATTTTTGTGGGGAAGGTATGCTATTCTAATTTTTTATTTATGATAATTTATCACTAAATTTAGATTATACATAATATTATTATTCTATATATATTATATTCTCTTAAAACACACCCTATGAAGCCCATTTGTTGAATTCGGTGTATGATTTTGAATGTTGTGTTGTTTATAGTACTATCTATCCTCTTTCTCTCTTATAAGTATGAATTAATGGGCAGTTTAGATCTTTGAAGCAGAAAATGGCATACTTTGCTTTTCACTATAAAACATTAATTTAGATAAGGGTGTGTCGATGTTATTAGAATGGGTAAATACATGATATATATCAACTCGATTGATTGTTCTTTTTTTTATATATAGATTACGATCTAGAATTGAGAATGTTACGATCCATTTAATGTAGAATGAGCGTGTGAAGAGATGGAGATATGGAGTCTGGAAAGTTGAGGCTTCTTTCTCTACTACCAATTCTTCCATCTCGCATTCTCTTTGTTTCGATATATTTCCGTAGATTTGTGATCTATTATATATTTATCTGTGTGTACTTTATCTTGAGGTTCTTGAAATTCTTAACTAAATATTTTCTTTAGTTCTTGGAATTCTTAAATAAAGAATATTCACAGTTATGCGTTTCCTTGGTATATTCTTTTATGCTAACTATCAAAGAAAAAATTATCTTCTTTTATTCTTACATGACCTTTTTTTCCTGGGACACAAACAACATTATTACGTACACATGTTTTCTTGGAATTCTTGGATTTTCGGACACGTATTACAACCAATAGATGATTATAGATTGAGTCTTCTGTCTCTTGGTGATTGGCGTTCGTAGCATAGTGTCTAGCATCTTTTTTAAGTTCGTAATTTTTTTTTTCTTTTGCTTTGTTTTAATAAGATTTGTGTATTTTGTTATATTTGATTTCTCCATCACAAATGAATATCTCCAATAATCCTGAAATCTTGGCTCAACATTCATGAAAAACCATAGCATTTCTTGCAAGATTTTTGTTATCTCACCCGGGCGGAAAGAGCTACGAGTATGGACTTTATATATGTTCTTCTGTGTCTGATTATGGTTTTCCATGAAAGGTTTATACTTGATTATTAATTCAAGAAAATCATTCTTTGTTTCATCTTGATGGAAATGTTAAGGGTTTTTTGTTTCATGTATATACTAATGAGACCGTGTCAAGGAATGTAGAATACATCAACAAGTATGATTACTATTCAATAATAAATATAATTCAAAGTAAGAAACAAAATTTAAAGTAAAGCAAATGTGAATCCTTTTCATCTATTTTGTTTGGAAAGTTAGATTTTGTATTAATTTTGCTTTTTCTGCTGGAGGGATTCTTTTACAAAGTATTTGCACCTTATTCAGTTTTTAAAGACTTCACTACACTATTAGCTGACCCTCTTCTTCAGACTTTTAGTAAATTGGAAGTTTAACTGTTGTTTTGTGAAACACACTCCCACTCCCTTTCTGCGTCAGAGTTGGATAACATTTCATATATTTTTTTTACCTTTCATTTGCAGTCTAGAGATTATAGAGATAAAAGACTTGAACAATGCAATTTCATCATTTTGACGTTTTGGCTCGCCAGTGGGGAGTGCACATATGATTGGAATTAGAGAAATGTAATATTTACTTTTTTTCCAGCTTTTATATTGCTCAAGAGCCAATGATTTATTTTTGTGAACTATATGTCTCACTATTTCATGCATAATGCAGAAAATTGCTCTATCGGCAGTAGAGATTGGGTCCTTTATCAATTTGGAGCCAATTGATTCATCATTCATGTGAATTTTTCCATGACCCCTCAATGCTCTCGAGGTTAATATTCTATGAGTTTTTGAATTGTTTATTTCCTATTCATTTGTTGTTGTGATTCTGATTT
Source organism: Pogostemon cablin (assembly GCA_023678885.1). Lineage (NCBI taxonomy): Eukaryota > Viridiplantae > Streptophyta > Magnoliopsida > Lamiales > Lamiaceae > Pogostemon > Pogostemon cablin. Next base: position 9,196,840 of record CM042992.1, on the reverse strand, counting down.
TTCTCAACCTATTTTTATTTGTGTATTAGTGTTTAGTTAGATCAATGCAGGTCAAGTGAAAAAAATTTGTCAATGAAAGCACACGATGATGGCAGTGTTTACTTCTTTAATCTGAGTAAGTGCTCTTTTATTATATTAAGTTATTAATGTTAGCAAGATCCTTGACGTTCCTTCTCAATCAATTTATGAAATTCATCATTGAGGCCGGCAATCCTTCGAAACTTCAATTAGATTAAATGTTTTTGCAAGTGATATAATGGAGCAGGTTGTATATATAATTTTTTGTTCCACCAAAATGATACATTAATTTTTGTTGTTTTATTTGGAGAGAGAGTGAATGTTCTTACAAGCCACTTCTTTATATGCCATCATGTAAAACATCACATGCCAAAGAACATGTTTATATATTTAGTGATTTATGCTTCTCTTTCTTATTAGTTATATCTTTAAAAAGTTTCCATATATGATTGACAGTATAAACGAAAACCTCTAACAAAGTGTTCCAATCCTCTGTGTTGCAAACAACATTATTCTTAGAATTTAGAAAGTGGATATACGTATTGTTTCACTTAAATCATGAATTTTTTATGTGAAAGCATTTGTATGTCCAAAATTCATGATAGATATATTATAATAAAGAAATGTGAAAGCATTTTTATGGTAAGTATTTTGCCTATAAGCCCAAATGATAATGTTGTTTCTGAATTTTGCTTTCATGTGCAATATTTGGCCAATTAATTGTATGAGTATCTCTGTTAAAAGCAGAATTGATATATTTAATGAAATAATTACGTTTCTTGCTCAAAAAATCAGTCTACTAAATTAGGAAATATTTTAGTACAAATCCTGACTATTTTTTTTTCAAAAAAATCTTTGATCCCCTAATATTTAAAATAATAATCATAAATTATGAAATTCAAAGTTTTATATAAATTGATTATAATTAAAAAAATATTAATCTTATAATTACAATAGATATATTAATTTCAACAAAAAAATGAAAAAAATATTTTTTTAAAGTGATAGTCATGTCACATATAAATTAATGCATTGATTATAATCTGAAGACATCTAATTCACCGATTTTATTATTTTAATTTTTAAAAAATATTAAAATATAATTATTTTAGGATTATTCTTGGTGTACCTTAGAACTTAAGGACTAAAAGTATGGGTAGTGGGTCGTTTTTATATATTAATTTTAAATTAATTAATGGTCGGAGTTAAATTAAAATTTTATCTTATGGCTGAAATTGTTCAGGTGCACTGCAGTCGCTCATTATTTTAAAATAAAAAAATTTAGATGATGTTATTTAATAAAAATTTAATAGTATTAAATATATTATTTGAATTATTAAAAATGATTTAATATTTTTAAAAAATATATTCCCTCCATTCTGTTTTAATGCTTACGTTTGTTTTTTGCACATTGATTAAGAAATATAGCACTGTAATAAATAATGGGTAGAAAGATATAGTACTCAATGTAAAGTGGGTATGTGTATACAGCGTATTAGTATTTGAAAGTGCATTTGAATAAGAACAGACTTGTGCGTTCTTGCTGTATTGCCTATTTGCGTTTCACACTAATTTTGCAGTTGTTATTTTTTTTTACTATTTCATTGTACAAACTTCATTTCTACGTTTGAGGTTGGCAAACATATTTGTTTTTAAACTAAGTGTAGTTACTACTGTCAATTTATAAATGTGTTTGCTTAATGAGAGTGCAATTTATTGTATTACTCATCAATATTTCTGATTTGAAAAATTAAGAAGTAAATAATGATTTACAAACTTTCTATCAAACTTCTCTATGAGTTAAAGTTTTCTATTAAATATTATAAATGTGTTTGCTTAATGAGAGTGCAATTTATTGTATTACTCATCAATATTTCTGATTTGAAAAATTAAGAAGTAAATAATGAATCACAAACTTTCTATCAAACTTCTCTATGGGTTAAAGTTTTCTATTAAATATTATGAATGTGTTTGCTTAATGAGAGTGCAATTTGTTGTATTACTCATCAATATTTTTTATTTTAAAAAATAAGAAGTAAATAATGAATCACAAAATTTCTCTCAAACTTCTTTATATGTTAAAGTTTTTTTACTTTATATATATATATATATATATATATATATATTAAATTCGGATGTCTAAATCAAGCACATTAATTGATTTCCTTATTTCCTTATTCATAAATTGTATGAATTATATTTTTTGAGAAATGCAAATGTAATAGATGATTTTTTTGTAGAATGATATTAATAAATGTGGAGCGTCACCTAATATCTATAAAATATAGTTAATTAAAGTGTAGTATACTGTATATTATTAATTACGTGTTCAAAGAGGTATTCTGGAATGTGTGATTTTTTTTATTCAATTGAGTTGGAACTGTAAATTTATATTGAATAAGATTAGACTTAATGGATTAAAATTGCATTTTTTAAATTACACTATTTTGCTTATATTCAAGTAAATAAAATTTAATGTACTTACCACATTATCCATAAAATTATTTGAATTGAACATTTATAAGCATATAGGACATAGAAACATACAGAAAATACATAATTTTATAAAATTGGTATATATCAAATACGATGAATATAAACAAATTAAAAAATAAAAATAACTTCGTTTCAAAAAACATAACAATAACTTCGTTCCAAAAAGTAAAACATATTACGCTTAAAATAAACAAATATCATAATAAATTAAAACTTAATTTCAATATTCACAGTATCAAATGTAAATAATCAACAAGTCTTAACGATTATGCAATTTTTTTTGAATCATCCTATAACTTTATTTGTCATTAAATAATTAAAATTAAACATAAAAAAATATTATTAATGTTAAACACAATCCCGTGCATCGCACGGGTCGAAATGCTAGTTACTACTGGATACATTGATTTAAAATAATTATTATTTAATACAAAATATTAAAGTAAAATACCAATTATAACCCTAAACCATACACTTTTAAACCACAAACCCTAACCCCCCACCCACCGCCGACCACCACCGCCACCGTCGGACCGCCGCCGGCCGGTCGCCGGAAACTACAGCTGAAAAATTCCGTACGATTGCTGGAAAATTCCGCACCTCCGGCGGCCGATCGCCAGAAAATTTCATACGGTCGTCGGAAAATTCCGTACCGCCGCCGCCGGAGCTTCGCCGGACCACCGTCGGACCACCACACTTTTTTACTGCACACACTTATTTTTTACTGCACACACTTTGCTGCACACGAACTCTTGCTGCACACAATATTTATGTGCAGCACATTGTAGGGGTAATATTGGAATATCACTATATATTTTTGTAGTTAGTAATAATAGTTTTGTATGTTTTTATCTCATAGTAATTAAGGATTTTTTTTGTGTACCTAATAGTAATCCTCCCAAAAATTATTTACTTAAAAATAATTAAGAATATAATTTTTTATATTAAAGTAATATACAGTACTAACATTCAATTAAAGGTTGTAAAATTGGAATTGGGAGCACAATGACACAATTCTAAAACTATACTCCCTCCGTCCGCACCAAGTGTCTTTTTTTCCATTTTGGTTGTCCCACCCAAAGGATCTTCTTTCCTTTTTTATATACATGAGTCCCATACTCACCCCCTAATACAATTAAAATATGGGGCCCACACTCTCACTAATACAACTACCCACTACACATTAAATAATAATACTCCTTAATCTACGTGCAAAAAAGTAAAATGCACCCTTGATGCGGGACGGAGGGAGCATATTACTCCCAACTACACTATTTCACTATAAATTGCCAAATTTGCCCCAAAAGCCTATGAACATCAATACTCCAATTATTTCCTTTCTTCCCCCAAATGTCGCCAGATGTGGGTTTCGGTTGCAAATGCACAAAGTGCAGAACATTAACCCAAATTTTGTATAGAATATTTTTGTGCATTTCGTGCGTAATATGGACTGATTTTTTGTGCATTTCGTGCAAATTTCGCACTATTTTTTTGGTGCATTTCTTACCAAAGTTGTGATTGAGATTGAGAATTTATGTTTTAGCTATTGAAGGGTCCGTACTGAATTTTTGTGCATTTCTTATAAATTTTAGGTTAATCTTTTTGTGCATGTCGTGCATATTTTGGATTTTTTTCACTTCATGCTGAAGTTGTAATTGATAATGGAAAAGGAATGTGAAGTTATTTCTTAAAGTGCATTATTTGAGTAAACGTTTCATCTCAAATCATATGGAAATATCTTCATGAATTAAGAAAAAGTAGAGAAATCTAAAACTGCATATGCATGAATATTTGAAAGGGGGTTTATTTTGATTAAAGTTAAAGTCTACAAGTAATCTATTTTTAGTAATGTATCTTAAAATAATCATGTATAGAAATTGTGTATCTAATAATAATAAATTCTTAAAGTCATTTCAATATCGAGTCAAGGTTATTTATGTCCATTTTTACATTTACCATTAAAGTTTGTGTAGCAAATAAACAAATAAAAAAAAACAAACAAAAAAAAAAAAACTGAAGGATACTCTCGTGTAATCATTTGAATTTGTTTGATAGGATGTAATAAAAATTGATATTAACATTATGGAGTGTGTGGTAGATGGTATTAATGTAAAGTATTAAGTGTAACATTACCTTTATATTCTCATTAAATTTACAAATTTTCATGTATATTCACTTATTATAAATTTATAAATATGATCCTAACATAAATATTATTTAAATTATTTTATGTTCTATACTATTTAAAATTTATTTTTCTTATTAAACTGCGTAGTTACAATTAATTTTATTTTGTTTATTTTATTTTTAATTATTAAATTTATGTCTACATTTTAATTGATTTATTTTTATCATTCAAGTTATTAAATTCGTATATTTCTTTTACTTGTATTATTAATAATCAATTTATGATGAGTTTAGTATCACCTCACTCATATGATTTATTAACAAGAGGGTGGCACTTGTTAGATGGGTTATTTATGAGATGTGTGTGAGATGGGTTGAAAAATGAAATTTAAAATTATTTCTCCCAGAAACATCTCAAATAAAAATCAAAAATGGAAAAAGAAAATTATGAATAAATATCTCATCGATAAAATTTTCAAGAAAAAAAGAAAAAAAAATCCCAGATTATATGATTTTTTTCTACATTCATAGAACTTAATACTTTGCCATTTTTGAAATTCATAGTCATTATCTAAACTTAAGATGTCTTCTTCCCATCTGTGTCTATCAATAGTAATATAATAGTAGAGTGATCAAAAAGTTAAAATTGAATCAATTTTTAATATACATAATTCTTTTGATTACTAATTTTTTCTAATCTCATCTATTCATCACATTATCAATCTCATCCATTCATCACAATTATAAGATTAGATCTTGGCCATTAATTTTTTTATCATAATAATGATACCTTAAAATGATATCTTATTTAAAATGATTCCTTATATGTGTTGAATGTGTGCTGAATATTATTTTTTCATTTTAAGTTTCCATCTTATTAAATTTTCCTTTATGAATTTTTTGAAACTTTAAAATAGTTTTAAGTTTTAACACTTAAAATTTATTATTAAATTATTTTCTTCATTTTTGTATCTCATATTTTCTTCATTATTAATAATTTTGAATTAATATTATTGGTGAAATGTTTTATATATTTAATCGAAAATTGTAAATTTTTCTATCATATTTTTTATAGAATTATATTATATTTATTTTATATAAGTTATAATAGATTAAGACGATTAAAAATATTAATTTTAATCGATAAAAAATACTTTAAAAAATAGTATTAAATGGGTATAAGTAATTTACGGGTATTGATAAAAGACTTTGAGACTGATACAAATATTGTAATGAATTTTTAAATGATATTTATTTATACACGGGTATGAATATTACTAAATAAGCAAGTATCTTACATAATTAATAAACATAATTATTAATTATGTTAAAAAATAATAATTTTAAATGGGTATGTGTAATCAACGGGTATTGATAAACGGGTTTGGGACGAGTATGAGTATCATAATATATATTTTTAATGAAACGTATACGAATATGAGTAGTTTATATTTAAATGGCCGGATACGAGTACTTAACAATTAATTCATTATTAAATTATTTAAACATAGTTATTTATTATGCTAAAAATATATAATTATTTTATAAAAACGCACAATATTTACCATTACTTTCTTTCGTTATATATTCAAAAATACACTGTTTCTTAATTTCTTACTACTAAAAAGGAACATACTAGCATGGATTGAGGGATTGTGTTATATAAAAATTTCAATCCAGATAAATTCTATGTGAAGATATACTTATTTTATAAAAACGTAGACATAGAATGATTTGCCTAAAATACATGATTTAATTTAAGCACAACACTAACCCACAAAAAACAATTAATTATTCAATGTAGTACCCACCCACAACACTAATATAACTACCAACTTCATATTAAATATTATTTCTTTACCTCACTACACATTTAAATATTATATCTCTTAATTTCCATGCAAAAAGAATACGTCAACGTTAACGAGAGATGGAGGGAGTATTGATTTTTGATAGCCAGTAATAACACTATTTATGAACCCCTTATATTTTCTACTTTAACCATCACTGTTACCTCATCTTCTTGCCCTTTAATAAATCAAAAAATTCTTCTAATTTGATTTGAGATATAATTTGTTTTTTAACCTTATTAATTTTGATTAATATTAGGCATATTTATATCTTTTATTTTAAATGAAATCTGATTAATATTAGGCATATTTATATCTTTTATTTAAATGAAATCGCATATTTAATTTTTATTTTTTATAGTTGAATAATTTAAAAAGATTTCTCACATTTTTTTAATTCTTTTTTTATAATATAAAATTTTGAAATATTTAATAGTTCATTCTGCCTAATAATTTATGCACGTATTTTTGTGTGGAAATTAACAAAAGTATTTTTAAGGTGTATATATTGAAAGATACTCCTAGGAAGGATACATACTAATGAAAAAAATTGTATTAATTAAGTTGTAGAGTTTAGGATGAAAATTGGGTCATAATGTTGTAGTATTGTGAAGATATTAGTATTGAGTAGATTATCTCTTTATAGAATGTGCATATGTTTTGAAACGAATGAAAATATAAAACTTAATGTAAATAACGGAACAATTGAATTAAATGAAGTGTGATCACATGGTATAATGAACTGATGAATTTTATATTGGATGTCACGCAGGTAAAATATGTTAGATTCCCTAATTTCATGTATCACATGTGGTAGCTTAATGACAATTTTCAATGAAATTTAAATTTTTTGGCATAAATTGGTCGTAAATAAACCGGTTAATAAATTATGGTATTAAATTAAAAAAATAACCATTTTGGAACAAAATAAAATTTTATAACCTTTTCACCGGAATCAGCATGCCACATGCCATTTAATAATTATTTTTTGTGAAAATTTGACTAAAACCGAGCAATATCGAGAGTTATGAAATTAAATTAAACAAAATAACTATTTTAGAACTGAAATTGAATTATTCTTTTGTTGTAGGACTTAAAATGATTGAACTAATTATCATATTACATTAAACATACTATCTCCTTTCATTTATATTAAAAATTATTTTAAATTATGGGCAATCGTAAAAGTACCCAAAATGTCAAAGTCAAAAATCAATACAAAACCTTTTTAAATTTCATATATTTTCTACCCAATAAGACAAAAAATGACCACTATGCCCTTATAAGAGATATTTGGCAAAACTGTGTGGGTGACCTACATGCTCACCCATATTGTGACCCACACAACCCTTTACAAAAAATTTCAACATATTTTAATCCACCCATTCACCCATTATATTCTACAAGAATTTTCAATATTTCCTCAATCTTCAAAATGGTATCAGAGCCTATAAAATCCCAAAGCATCTACTGTGTGACGTATGAGCCCGAAACGCAAGTCTCCATATGGGATGACCCTTAAAAATATAGTCCATCACCTAAGGCGAACCCGTGGTGCTCTGGGAGAGTTGACATACTGATAGGTATCTTTTGATGGGAACCCCCATAAGGGGCGGGGCGGTCAAAATGGTATCAGAGCGTGATATCAGATTCTCAGATAATGAAGGAAAATTCAGTCATCCAAAGATGAACGACCAAAGAAGATATGGCAAGGTAGTCCTTCAGATGAGAACCAAGACTAGATGAGGATAGAAGATGGAGAAACTAAAAGAAAATACAATTCACCTTCTCAAAGCAAGTTTGGGAGAAAGCCTAAAAAAAGACGTTACAATCGAAGAACAAACAACTTTAGAGGACATCAAGAAGAAGATACAGAGGAACTTCAATGAGGATCCTCTAGCCTAGTGAGATAAAAATGAGCTCAAAGCTTCACTCAAAGTAAAATAAGAAAAAGAGCATGAGTTCGTGAGATACAAGCCTATCCTGATGAACCAAGAGGATGAAAAGGATATGCATCAAATACTTAAGGAACATTTGGACCTTAAGTTGATATTACCAGGAGTATCTCCATACAGCAGTCCAGGATTTCTGGTTCGAAATCATGGAGAAGTCAAGTGGGGGAAGCCGAGACTTGTAATCAACTACAAAGGGATCAACAACATCTTGGAGTTCGATAAATACTATATACCTAGTAGGGAAAACTTGATCAACTGTATCAAGAATGCCAAGATATTCTTAAAGTTCAATTGCAAATCTGGGTTCTACCAGATTATGATGGAAGAAGGAAGCAAAAAGTTCACAGCCTTCTCCACACCACAAGGCCATTATATCTGGAATGTCATGCCTCTGGGCTTAGCGAACGCACCCCAGATATACCAAAGGAAGATAGATAATATTTTCAAAGATTATTTTTCATTCATGTTTGTTTATGTGGATGACATCCTCATAGCCTTAAAAAACATGAAAGAACATTTGGCGCATTTGGAAGTATTTTCAGAAGTGTGTCATAAAGAGGGATTGATGCTTTCTGAAAAGAAGGCAGTAATAGCAACAAGAAAGATCGAGTTTCTTGGAGTCGAGATCGATGAGTCTGGGATTAGTCTACAACCACACATCGTAAAAAAGGTTCAGGGATTTCCTGAAGATCTCAAAGACAAGAAGCAACTCCAAAGCTTCTTATGTGTTTTTAACTTCGCTGGAATGTTCATCAACAATCTAGCACAATACAGGAAGGTGTTCAGTCCTCTATTAAAGAAAGATGCGGAATTCAAATGGAAGGAAACACACCGAGAGATGGTTAAACAACTAAAGGAGGTTTGTAAAAAGCTCCCAAAGTTAGCCATTCCAAATGACGAGTATGGGTTGGTGCTATATACAGATGCCAGTGACCATTGGTGGGCAGCAGTCCTTACGAAGTGGACTCTTTGTGGAGAATGAAGGAGATGTGTCATGCAGATATTGCAGTGGACTCTTTGTGGAGAATGAAGCAAAGTGATAACACATAAATAAGGAGTTTTTTGCAGTACGAAAGACGTTCAAAAAATGGCCGCTATTTCTTCTTGCGAAGAAAATCATTCTCAAAATTGATAGCACGAGTTTCAAAGCCTTTTTAAAAAATAAAATTAAATCAAAATCAGAAAAGGCTAGACTTTTAAGATGGCAAGTTGAATGTCAATATTACGATTTTAATATTGTCATTATTAAATCTGTTGAAAATATTTTGGCAGATTTCCTGACAAGAGATGGAAGGAGGTGAGATAGACTCCATCCTGATCGATCCAAGGCACCTGATGGACAACCTTGAGTTGCTCAAAAGGGAATTCGAGAATCTGGTGCTCGATTCTGGGCTTGCCAAAAAAGTATAAGAAATCGATCTGACCAAAGTGTCTAATCGCATACGAGACTGTATCTGCAACAATGCGGGTCTATTCAAGAAAATACGAGAGCCACTCCTCTGGGCTGTTGATAGCAATCAACAAATGGAGAGTAGTCGAGAACAGAACTCTAAACCCGGAGCAAGGGATTCAAGTACCCTTAGCACAAGTCCTAGATTGGAACTTCTAAAGGAAGAATCCGTACAAGGAAAAATCGAGGCTCTGGAGTTACATCTAGAGTTGTCGAGTCAACCCAGCACCTCTGGGGTTAAAGAGAAAGAGATCAGTCTTAAGCCTATGACGGGCACCGCTAAGACTGGTATTAACATATCTAATTTTTCTCATTGGCAGGGGTACCAAGCTAGCTGGAAAAAATTAACCAGATAAGAAATCCATTTGGAGAAATGCCGGATAGATATATCTGGGGAATACCCCCGAGTTTGGATGAGAGAGGGCTCAAGTCCAAACGATATAAAACAGTGGTATAATTTTGGGGCGTTAACCTCAATATATACTGTTGCACCAAGCTTCCCAAAACTTTCAAAACTGCCAGACTGGATAGGGAAAGCAATTGTGAAGTCATGGGAAAATAATACGACTTTGTCTAGAGGAGATGTATTGGAACTCTACTTCACCAGTGGAGCTCCAGAACCAGTGGGGAAAAGCAACCATGAGGCCTTTCATTTTATCAAGCTAAGAAGACCAGATGTTGGGGCATAAAAAAAATCAAGGAGTCTTCTGGAAAGGAACCAGTCCTGGTTTCTACCTATTCCGAGGATCAAATCTCGACACGAAGAGCGAGAGGTTTGTATGCCTGCATTCAAACCATGGATCAGGTGAAGTTCCCATTCAAGTTCGAACACAACTCTATGAATTGGTCTTTTTTGTTAAACACCTTAACAAGAAAAAAGACAATGTTTGCTGAAAAGGCTTTCGAGGAAAAGTGAGAGCTTCTTTGGAAAAACAAGATACCGGTGAGTAAACAAACTCATCGAAAATACTATAACATGGCCCACTTTGGGCAGTGGACGAACAAAATATGCACAAACTGCTCTACCCGAACAGAACCAGAGTTTGGAAAAGGAGTAAGGTTGGGCATAGGGAAAATAAGAATCGCTGAACCCCCTCCAGCAAAGGATACACGTAGAAAGAAGAGGGTAAAACCTCTTCAAAACACCCAAGAGCCAGAGGACCCTTCAGATACCACAGGGGAGAAATGACTCTTCAAAAAAGTAAAAGCCAGGTGATCCCGCAAGAAAATAAAGCCATGTGATCCTGCAATAAAGGGGCCAAAAGAAGTGGACCAGGCCAGCTAATAAAGAATGGCTTTCAATGCAGCTAGCTAGGGAATGCATCCAAGATATGTGACGTAAGCAGTAACGTCACAAGAAGTTAGGAGGCTTTGGAATCCGGATTTCAAGTCCACAAGACTCTATAAATAGAGAGTATGAGGAAGCAGAAGGCATCAACCATTACCCTCTGTTTTCTCTTTCAATAAACATTATGGTTTCTTTCTTTTCTTTGTATGAGTGTTTCTGTTTCATCTACCATAGGTAGCTAGAGGAGTCACTACAACATAAGTCAGATTACATAACACCCAAAATATGTTACTTAACAATTAAAAAAAATTATTATAGGTCATAATTAACACTTTTTTGCGATGTCGTTGTTGCCCCTATTATCTAAAGTCTAATATTACACTTTTTTTTGTTTATGATAACACCTCATATCAATTTTAACATTTTATTGTAACACTTTCAAAAACGTTACATATACTGTTAATATAACATTTTTTTATTTAATGTAATATTATTTAGTTAACACTTTTGAATGTAAATGTAACATTATATACATTATTTTGTTAACACTTCTAGATATAATGTAACATTAATTATATTGTTTTGCTAACACTTTTAAACATATTGTAACACTAACTACATAATTTTGCTAACACTTTTAAATATAATGTAACATTACTATATTGTTTTGCTAACACTTATGAATATAATGTAATATTAGTTACATAATAATTTTATCACTTTTACGAATATATGTAACACTTTTGAAAAATAATTAAGTAACACATATTTTAACACTTGATATATTTATGTAATATATAATATTAATAATAATAATAATAAAATTATTATTATTATTATAAATTATTATTGTTTATTAAATATTAATAATATATTGATTATTTAATAATTAATTATGCCAATAATTTAAAAATTATAATTTTATTAAACTATTATTATTTGTAATAAACTTAATTTATTACATATGTTAAAAAATATCGTTACGAAAATCTAAATAATTGCAAAACAAGGTAAATATATAATATTATTTAAATTCGTGTAGTATGATGAAGTACATCCTTATATATCCACATATCTAAAATTAAGTATTACGCAAAGAAAGAAAATAAAACAAAGCCTGATAAGTGGTCTTCATCTTGATCTTTGTTTCCAAAATCACACATCACCATTGTCAAAGTCACTTCATCATCATCTCTTTCTTCGTTCATCTGAAAATAAGAACAACACTTATATAAGTTATAAGAGAATCATTTCAAATATTTCTACTTAAATTATCTCTGATCAAAACAAAAACTATTCAAATTCATAAGTATCACATGCCATGTACCAAATATAATTCACAAAAAAGAATTGGAGCTCAAAATTTTGTATAATAATAACACAATTCAATAGTTATCACATCCAATTATGTGTTTAATTTTCCTAATAAGCACAAGTAATAGCTACGATTTTTTCACAACTCATAATTAGATATGAACAACGACAATACCATGAAAAAGCAGCTGCTCTAATTCTAAACAAAGCAAAAATTCAATAACTTGAACACAAATACCAAATGGCCTATGCATCAATATTTGAGGTTAATCATAGCAACACAAAAATTATATAACTCAAAATCTTAGGAATTAATGCAGTTACTGCTATTAAAATACAATAAATGCAGCAACACCTCATTCAATAATTATAAGGTCATATTTTCAAGTACATACTTTAAGAATTAACAAACTAAGTTAATAAGTTATAAAGTAGATGAGCATAACCTTCTTTGAATGAGATGACCTTAAAGTTATAGTGATTTTTGCTAGCTCATTGTCGTCATGCCCTTGATTTACCTTCTGCACATCACCGTTTTCTTCTTCGGGTACGAACTCAGCATCATTTGTAACAATTTATTTCTTTTTATTGATCTTTTACTTCTTGGGCTTTGTGAATTGTGTTACACCATAGGCAAGGGCTTTAACCCCTAATTCCTTCATCTTCCTTTTATTTTCTTCAATCATTTTTTACCTCTTGTTCTCATATTCTTTCATGTTGATATATGCTACTCTGCAATCAGCAAAAAATATAAAATTTTTTCCCTATACACATGAAAACATATAAGACACTAAAACAGAGTTAAACCAGAATCATTCAATTTGTAGCAGCAATATTATTGAGAAGATAAACCTAACATATTTATGTTCATCTCACAAATGTGAGTCACAAACTAATTTTGGAGCATAACATTTGAGTTTGATTACATGGTGAAGAAGCAAATGTAAATGAAATCTTTGGATTGAATTAATGACTATTAGTATAATGAGGAAGTTTTTCAATCTAATCTTCAATTTAGCGGTGCTTTTTGGAAACCTAGTATGTTCTTTCTTATTCAAACCAGAGATCAAATGAGGGAGAGAAAGAGGGGAGGGAGTCGGCCTTTCCCTCTAACTCCTATAAAGGAAAAAAAGAGATTCAATAATCAAAGAGAAGGAAGATGAAGTGTAACAGTGCATGTAAAATATTCGGATACCAAAGGAGATAAATGACTCTTAAAAAAGCAAGGGTCAGATGACTTTTTCAAAGGGGTAAGGAGCCATGTGATTCCTGCAAAAGCCAAAAGAGGGATGGATTAGAAAGGGTATCCAACGAAGAGAAGGGGACCAGCCAGCCAAAAGTTGGAACACAATGGGAATGACGTAAGCAGTGACGCCAGCACAATAACGTAAGCAGTGACATCAGCAAGAGTAAAGAGGCTTTGAAATCCAGATTTCACATTCGAAAGCCTCTATAAATAGCAGAGCTGAAAAAGCAGAAGACATCAACCATTCCCCTCTGTTTTCTCTCATTCAATAAGCATTATAGTTTCCTTTCTTTTCTTGTATGAGTGTTTTCATTTCAGCTACCATAGGTAGTTAGAGGAGTCTTCATCTTTTGTTTAAGTAGTATGAGTGTGTAATAATATTTCCATTCCATAAATAAATAATTTTGAGCTACTGCTCGTAGTATGTAACCTTCCATTTTATTCTGCAACCTTTATCTCCATATTTTTTGACGAAAAACAGTAGCAACATCTTGTACACTCGGTGTAGGAAGCGAACCAAGGTTGTGCTGAGATCCGCTAAACGAACGAAATTGAACCATCACACTGCAGGGCGCGTGGTTGGCTGTGAGGAGCACTTGTAAAACCTCCCGAATACCCGGTGGATTGACGGTAAAAAAAGGTACTATTATTGTTTTGAGTTAGTTGATTACGAGATTAATGTTGCATAATTAATGTACGGAAGCATGCTGGGTCTGATATAGTCGTAATGGACTATGTCTATTTTGAGGAAAAGAAAAATGTCGAAAATTGAGTTAAAATGAATGTTGACCAGGTCACCATGAAGGTTGTCATGCTGGCAGCCATGTAGGCCACCACAATGGTAGCCGACAAGGTTACTGACACAAGGGTATTATAGTCCAGAAAAGTTACTATTCATAGGAGAGAAAAATTGGTGGTATTAATATAAAACTTTGAGAATTGGATTTTTTAAAATTCTCCCTAAAAATAACTTATTAAATATATTTTGATTACATTATTTAAGTGAATTGTCCTTGATTAAAGTACTATATCAAGATGGATAGAATTATTTTTAAGGCTTTTGATAACATAGAAATAATTTAACATCATTTTTTTTCATAAATAAATACATATTTTTTTTAAATAAAATTAAAATAATTTATACAAAATAAAATTTATTACAAATTAAAATTAAATCTCTAAAAACTATGTGTATTTTTCATATATGAATATATATATATATATATATATATATATATATATATATATATATATATATATATATATATATAAATATAATACTCTTTATGTGTCACAAAAGATTTAACATTTTTCATTTTAGTTAATCCCACAAAAGTTAAAAAAAAAATTGTACTATATAACATTTAGTACGACATAAATATACTTATTAGATAAAATTACAAAAAGTGTGACATAAATATATTAATGGTAAAAGTGTTATTTAAAAATGTTACTTTTATAAAAATGTTATAAAATGATGTTACTTATATAAAAGTGTTATATACATGTGTTATATATTAGAAAAGTATTACTCGTGTATGTTACTTATACAAAATGTGTTACAAATGTGTTAAATATTATAGTAAGTTAGAAAGTGTTATATTTTTGTGTTAAATAAATTGAAAGTGTTACTAAGATGGTGTTATGTAATGTCACTTATGTTGTAGTGAGTCTTCTCCTCTTCTTTAAGTTGTATGAGTGTGTAATAATATTTTCATTTCATAAATAAATAATCTTGGGCTAATGCTCGAAGCATGTAACCTTCCATTTTTCTGCAACCTTAATCTCCATACATTCCGATGAGAAACAGTAGCAGCATCCTGTACACCCGGTGTAGGAAACGAACCAGGGTTGTGCTTGTTGGCGCTTGGATCGTTTGGTTAACATGACCCGTTAGGGTTCCATACGTTTCTAATATCAGCGGAAGCAATAAAACATGAAACGTATTACCGTTCACCAGGGTATGTTGAAGAAAGTTGATTCACGCTGGCAGACTGTGCAGTCCCACGAGAATGGCCATAACTTCCTTGTCTAATGTTGGAATTGAATAATCTTTGTGCTCAGACGATCCTCTCTTCAACGGCTTTCCGTCAGTATATTAATCATTGAATTCTGAGCACTGTACGATTTTATATAAATTTCGGAAGGTGGCAGACAGCAGCAGCAAACTACCTTCTAATCTTCTGCCGTATGTCCCAAGTCCGATCTCGACGTCGTGTGGGCGACGATCTACGAGACCTCCTCAATCTGTTCTCAACCCTCATCACACGTGAATAATGAATTAGATTAGATTAGGGTTCCAGATAAGATGAGGTGACTTATATACATGGGCTACAGCAGGGACCAGGAGGAGAAATTGGGTTGGGCCTCCATTGGGCTTAAGTATCCAAGCTTAGCCCAAAGCTTATACTTAAGTCCAATAATAATAATAATATATTCCACTAAAATATTATTACTGCACTGCCTTTCCAATCACAAAATTACGTTTTGGGCTCCTTTTTATAATGAGCCCATTAGTCTCCTCATGTTTAAGATATACAATGTCCATTAATTAATTTAAGTTACTGACAACTCAATTAATTAATATCTCATCCAAGAGTAATACCACTCAACCTCATTATCATGCCGGAATAAATTCCACCTGCAGGGTTTACATGATAATCCTTATGAGCTCCTCAAGGGGACATCATCAACCTATGACGGACACGGATTCTTTCTACAATCAATAGCACACCATAAAGACAACACTACTTCCCAACTCATCGAGTTTGTTGATTTAATTACATGTAAATCTCACCCATTGATGAATCAAAGAAATACATACTGCCCTACGTGTCGAGGTTATTGTATAGGGATTAAGAGTACGAACTTCCATAATAACAGAGATCAAGTTCTCCTATAAGTCAGTATAAGTCGAACGATCTCAAGCGGTCCTGCTCAATACACACAAGTGCACTAATGTGATTTTATAGCCAAGACAAGCTAATACCAAACCACACTACAACCATCCCGATAGAGAGTCCCCGTCTATCTCGGTTGTGAGCATCTGTTTATACTTTATAAGAAAACCGATAATATGATCTTCCGCGTGTTGTCGCACAACATATTATCTACAATATAAAGTAAGTGGACTATTGCATCGTGCATATAAATAAATTATAAGACGCAATCATTTGATCATATGATTCTCATTTCAAATTAATTGTTATAACATTGTTCATACAAAAAGCTAGACTTTTAGTATACAATCCAACAATCTCCCACTTATACTAAAAGACTATGCTGTCATGTCTTCTGCCATACATCTGATTTCCACTCCCACTACACGACCATCAAAAGCTCTCGCCTTAAGGTCCTTGTAAATGGATTTACTAGGTTATCATCCGATGCAATCTAGGTGACAACAACCTTCCCCTCATCATACGATTTCTCATAACAGGTGGTACTCGCGCTCCATGTGTTTAATTTCCTTATGGACTGTGATTCCTTCAAGTTTGCAATTGCACCAATATCATCAATATTAATTGTGATAACCTTGGGCAAACTTAGAATCACATCAAAGTCCATCATGAAGTTTCTAGAGTCATACAGATACTTTGGCTGCCTCATAGGCTGCAATTTATCATCTTTTCATGATGGAATCCGAAGTCTGAAATATATTTCTATATAACACTCCTCCATACTATGACTCAACTTCTTAAAATTAAACACATAACCTTGAGGTGGATTTACTGCCGTCTAATCTGACTAAAAAATACGAATCTACGTAATCTACAAAAAGCAGTGAATCTGCCCTGTAAGCCTACATATAATTTCCAGTCCTTCTCAGGCATTTCATATATGTCTTACCACAATTCATCATTCTTGTTCCGGGTTACGTTGATACCCACTGTTCATGCCATCGGCAAAACAATTATCTATTCTCGTTCATAGCATTCCTTAGATTAAGCTTCCTTATTCGCCGAAGCATAAGGAACCGCTTTCATCACCTTTATCTTCTTTTTGTGTCATAAGACACATTTCCTTAGATAAAGTCACATGCTAAAATAAGTAAGGATCGTATCATCGTATGAAGTTTGAGATAAGCATAACATCCTTTCTTGTAATCCGTATTACCGTGATCAAAAGGATATTTTTGCTCCTCTTAAGTCCTTCATATCATACCGCTTTATCAACCATACCCATACGCCCGACAATACTATTTCATTGTCTCTAATGAGCAAGATACTATCTATGTATAGTACAAGAAATACCACCACATTTCCGTCACTCTTTTCAATACACAAGACATATCCGAGCATTGATAAAATCCATATCACTGGATTTCTTCATCAAAATGGATGTTCTATAATTTTGAAGCTTGCTTTAGTCCATTGATGGAAACTTTTAAGCTTAATATCAAAATGCTCTTAGCTCTTTGCAATGAATCACTCTGGTTGCTTAAGATAGATGTTTTCCTCAAGACTTCCAATCAGGAAAGTTGTCTTGACATCTATTTGCTATCCCTCATATTCCATATGAGTAGCAACAGATAAAAGAGTCCGGATCGACTTAGGCATAGCTACCGGCGAATAGGTTATCTCATAATCGAACCCTTTCTTTCTGAGTATACGTTTTTCGCAACAAGCTTTGCTTCCAAGGTTTTCACCTTACCATATGATCCTCTTTTATTTTGTATGACCACTTCCAATGGCTTTTACACCATTTAGTGGTCTTACAAACTCCCAGATTTAATTTAGAATTCATTAATTCTGCTTCAACATCATTGCACTAGCTAAGATATCGCATTTCGATCTTGTAGTGCTTCGTCGTATCTGTGGGTTCAATCCATGTTTACTAGGGATTAAGTCTTACGACTCTCTTAAAACATGTATCAAACAGGTTGTCGAACATCCCTCCCACTACGACAAGGCATTACATGCAATTGTGTATCAGACGTGACATGCGTTGCAGTTTACCTTGTGGTATATCCTCTTGCACAATTGGTACTAATACTTTGTGTTTTCTTCTCACATCCTTTAGGACAATTTATAAATGGGTATGTGATTTATTACATAGTCCCTTTCCAAAAATCTAGTGTTTGTGTTAACAATCACTCTTCAATCTTTTAAACTAAATAAATCACCTTCATTTTTATAGCATATCCCACAAATAGACAAACATTCAAATGAATTACTGTTTCTAGGGCTTATCCATAAAATGAATTAAGTAATTTCAAATAATTCATCATCCATCTAATCATTACCATAAGAGTCTTATTCCTTCTATCCACCACACCATTCAGCTGGGGCTTGCCCGGTGTAGACCACTTGAGATTTAATCTCAACCTCTGATTAATAGCTCCTAATTATCCTAAGAGGTACTCGTAATGACGATTAAATCGTTATTGCTTGATATATTTTCCATGATGCTTTACTGTACCAACCTTGCAATTCTTGAATAAATCAAAGAACTTAGACATGCAGTGCATCAAATAAATATATCGGTATCTAGAATAATCTTCGATTATTCATTACCACCTCTCGTCTGGATAATATTAGGTCCGCTTGAATCAGAATGAACCAATTCCAACATATATATCTTTGGCTCTACACCCCTTTACCTTGAAAAGGTAATTAATCATTTTACTTCTAAGTAAGACTCGCAAGTCCGATAGTTTTCACTTCAGATAAACCTTACGGTCTATCTGCTATCAACTTTTGAATCCTACTCAAGTAAAATGATCAAGTCTTAGATGCCAAATGCATGTTTAGTTCATCTCCGAAGGTTCCTTTCTCTTACTAAGATTAGAAGATGCATTATTAATAATTATTTGTTGCATCTGTGGAATATACATGATTTAAGAGTATACAAATTGTCAATAACGTACCTTAACAGATTATAGCTCCATCCTTCATTACTATGACCATGTCATTTAAATGAAATGGAGTATCTATCCGTAAATGCATAGAAACTGAAATAAAATTCTTTCTATGAAAACGTACGTAAAGACAATTTCTCATAATCAAACGTCTATTCATATCGTAAGATAAATAAACAACTCCCACTGCAACAGCCACTACTCTCGTAGTATTACCCATGTCCATAATAATCTCATCATCACTAAGTTACACGCTTTTAGTGATTCCGGTATCTACACACAACGTGTCAGTAGATGCCATCAATATTCATGCTTCAACAACTAGTGAATGAAATACTAACTTTGTTCACATCTCGATGAAAATGGATTTCCTTTGCCACATGTTTTGTCAGAAATTCCCCACCATATACAACCTCTTTGTAATTCAGGTGGAACTTGCTTAAAACATTTAGGCAAATATGAAGAAATAAAATTGACTTAGGTTTCCCCTTCAACTTCTATTCCATGTATTTCCAATTCATTCATCAAATTCAATCATGACCTACCGCCTTTTAACTTACTCAAGTATCCGAAGAGTTACATGAGACCATCATATTTCTATGAATCTCTTATCTCTTCACTAGAGACTTTAATATGCATCATGATAAGTCTTTTGTGAGAACACACATGTATTTTTTAAGCAGTAAAATTAGAATCCAAGATTCTTTTCTAATCATCTAATTTTGCACCAGTAAATATAATTTCTTTTAGTCAACCATAAGTGAAATAAAACAATTTGAAATTCAGAGAATCATAAAAAAATACACCGGTCAAATCTTCGAATTTATCCATTTATATTGATTCCCTCAAAACAATATAAAATATAAATTCACCGACATCTCAAGCACCGTGAGTTTGCAAGCCACGATAGTGTGGACGTTTACAAACCCGAACATTTACAAGAAAAGGTTTTACCCATTAATTTCATTTGTCAACCTAACTTTATAACAAAATAATTAATAGTCGGTTCCTCTTTAGCCATGCAAATAAAAGCAGTGACTCCGATGGGGAGAATACTTATTATTTACACCTAAGTGTACACCATTATTTGACCCCAAGTCCATTGCGCGAGCTTATGTGCCTTACAGATAGAGAAGTACACACGCGCTCGGATAACTTCCTACAGTCATCAATTATAAGTCTGTACAGTGATCCGCACATGAACTCATCCGATAGGGAGGAAGGTCTATGCCAACACGCAAGTTCATGTACATCACATTACAAATATAATTTTAAAGAAGTCTGTTCCATCAATATCCATGAATAAACTCATCCGATGGGGAGGAAGGCTCTAATGCCGACGCGCAAGTTTATTCACATTGCTAACAAACCAATAATGGAGGCCGCGGGAATTAATTACCAATCCCCTCTCCCACTTAGTTATTTAAAACCAAGGGTTTTTACATGCATATAATATTCAGAATAATATACGCAACCTAGCATGCTCATACTTCCAAATATATAACAATAATTGACCAATAAAACAATTATAGAAGTTATATATAAGGAAATAAATTGCCAAAAATAAGTTGACTTGATCAACACTCCAACATACATGCATATAATATACCAAATATAATACGCAATCTAGCATGCTTCTATTTAAGGCAATAAATCATAGATAATCATGCATACATATATAACAATAATCAATTAATAAATCAATTATAACAGTTATATAACAGCGAATTCAATTGTTCGCCACCAATCATGAATGCGGACAACTGCGACGGGGATCGACCTCCCCGTAGCCTGCTCCACCACTCCGGCACCCTGCCCGATCATATTGTGAAAACTCACGCGGAATCTGATGCAGACCAGTCTAACTTGATGCAAACCCGCTCGAACCTAGTGCAGAGTCGATCGAACCTGATGCAGACCAATCGAATCTGATGTGAATCCGCTCGAACCTGGTGCATCATCGATCAAACCTGATGTAGACCAATCGAACCTGATGTGAATCCGCTCGAACCTAGTGCAGCATCGATCGAACCTGATGCAGACCAATCGAACCTGATGCAAATCCGCTCGAATCTGGTGTAGCATCAATCGAACCTGATGTATACCAATCGAACCTGATGCAACCGCTTGAACTGTCGCTCGTCCAAGGGCCTACTTGCACGGTACCAAGTTCAGCCCAACGGGCAACATCAAACTACACCAACTGTCGTTCAGGGTTCGCAACTGTAGGAACCTGGGAATCCAATCTCCACCGTCTAGAATCTACTCCTATGAGTTCTGAACATTCTGTCCAAATTACAGGTCAATCCAACGGTTAGTTTACGAGAAACGACTCTTTTCCCTCGACTGCGCAGAACAGAATCGCCCAAAAAACTGCTTCTGTTTTAGGCGTATTCCCGACAACACAAAGCTTCAAATACGAACTTCACCATTCAGAATGTACATCCACAAAGTCCGAACGTGCTGACCAAAATTCAGCCTGATCCGACAGTTAAAACTCTGGTTATTGCCTCTGCAATATCACTGCGCTGGATTTTCTCTCAATTTCTTCCTTCCATGTGAAATTGACGAACAGTTTTCGTCGAATCCTCTCACACACAACCATCGACGAACAGATATGATATAGGGTATATTTCACATAGGGATATACATGGTTTGCGCAGTAAAACCAAAACCCTAAACATGCGATCCTAATTTCGAAAAAATAATCACATAAACCCTAGCCTAACGTGTCACGCTTCACCACGAAACCGAAGCTCTGATACCAATTGTTGGCGCTTGGATCGTTTGGTTAACATGACCCGTTAGGGTTCCATACGTTTATAATATCAACGGAAGCAATAAAACATGAAACGTATTACCGTTCACCAGGGTATGTTGAAGAAAGTTGATTCACGCTGGCAGACTGTGCAGTCCCACGAGAATGGCCATAACTTCCTCGTCTGATGTCGGAATTAAATAATCTTTGTGCTCTGACGATCCTCTCTTCAACGGATTTCCGTCAGTATATTGATCATTGAATTCTAAGCACAGTACGATTTTATATAAATTTCGCAAGGTGGCGGACAGCAGCAGCAAACTACCTTCTAATCTTCTGCCGTATGTCCCAAGTCCGATCTCGACGTCGTGTGGGCGACGACCTACGAGACCTCCTCAATCTGCTCTCAACCCTCATCACACGTGAATAATGAATTAGATTAGATTAGGGTTCCAGATAAGCTGAGGTGACTTATATACATGGGCTACAGCAGGGACCAGGAGGAGAAATTGGGTTGGGCCTCAATTGGGCTTAAGTATCCAAGCTTAGCCCAAAGCTTATACTTAAGTCCAATAATAATAATATATTCCACTAAAATATTATTACTGCACTGCCTTTCCAATCCCAAAATTACGTTTTGGGCTCCTTCTTATTATGAGCCCGTTAGTCTCCTCATGTTTAAGATATACAATGTCCATTAATTAATTTAAGTTACTGACAACTCAATTAATTAATATCTCATCCAAGAGTAGTACCACTCAACCTTATTATCATGCCGGAATAAATTCCACCTGCAGGGTTTACATGATAATCCTTATGAGCTCATCAAGGGGACATCATCAACCTATGACGGACACGGATTCCTTCTACAATCAACAGCACACCATAGAGACAGCACTACTTCCCAACTCATCGAGTTTGTTGATTTAATTACATGTAAATCTCACCCATTGATGAATCAAAGAAATACATACTGCCCTACGTGTCGAGGTTATTGTATAGGGATTAAGAGTACGAACTTCCATAATAACAGAGATCAAGTTCTCCTATAAGTCAGTATAAGTCGAACGATCTCAAGCGGTCCTGCTCAATACACACAAGTGCACTAATGTGATTTTATAGCCAAGACAAGCTAATACCAAACCACACTACAACCATCCCGATAGAGAGTCCCCGTCTATCTCGGTTGTGAGCATCTGTTTATACTTTATAAGAAAACCGATAATATGATCTTCCGCGTGTTGTCGCACAACATATTATCTACAATATAAAGTAAGTAGACTATTGCATCGTGCATATAAATAAATTATAAGACGCAATCATTTGATCATATGATTCTCATTTCAAATTAATTGTTATAACATTGTTCATACAAAAAGCTAGACTTTTAGTATACAATCCAACAGTGCTGAGGTCCGCTGAAGGAACGTGATTGAACTATCACACTGCGGGGCGCGTGGTTGGATATGAGGAGCAGCTGTAAAACCTCCAGGATACCCGGTGGATTAACAGTAAAAAAATGTATTGTTACTGTTTCAAGTTGGTTAGTTATGAAAATAATGTTGTTTAATTAATGTACGGAATCATGCTGGACCTGATATGGTCGTAATGGACTATGTTTATTTTGAGAAAAAGAAATGTTGAAAAAAAAATTGTGAAGTGTGGGTCACCCATGTTGGCACCTACACCCGCACCCACATGGGATATATTGAGCATAATATTTCAAACAGTAAGGGTATAAGGGTCCAAGATGGTGTTATTGTTTATAAAATATATAAAACAAAAGGAATGGTTGGTAAAGATATTTGATGTTTGACTTTTGTATATTTTTGCAATTACCCCTTAAATTATTATTATATACTCCCTTCGTCTACCGAAAAATGTGTCATTTTTTTTCCACGTGAATTAACGTTTTAATTTAATGTATAGTGAGGAGTTGTATTAGTGAGTATATGTGTGAGTCTCATATTTCAGTTGTATTATTTAATTATGTGTGTGGTTTCATATATCTAAAAAATATAAATAAAACTCTTTAGGATAGACACTCAAAATGTTAAAGTGAAACCCTTCTTGGGGGGTGAACATATACTCCCCCGTCCCATCATAATAATTATGTTTGCTTTTTGTTTGGGAATTTGGGAATTAAGAAATATAGTAATAGTATTTTAATGTGTATTAAAACGAGAAAAATAATATTTTAATGTATATATTTTAATGTAAATTATAGTAGTTATATTAGTGTGATGTGTGGATTCATTATATGAGAAATAATTAATTTGTGTGAATTCTATATACCAAAGAAAATGTAATCATAAGGATGACACGTCAAAAAAAATGAATAGTATGTAACTAATATGGGACAGAGGCATACTCTATAGTTTATTGAACAGTTACCACTTTTCGTTAACGATAATTATTTTATCATTAATTTTTTTTATATAATTGATGAGTTTATTACATGAAACGGTTTAATTTAATTTAAGTTTTTGATTAAAAAAAATGTAAGGATATTATTGCTTTTTCCAGCTAAAAATGGTGTGCTTAGGGGCCTCATCGCCCCTGCCCTGATGATTGGTGCAGGAGGTAAATCGCAGGATGTGCCTCAAGTGGCTTATAGAGAGGGCTCAGTGTTAAACATGTACTTGTAAGGGGCCAAATCCATGTCAAAGGCAGGATTCGAATCCTCACCTTGCAGAAACCAAACTCAGTTGAAAGGTCTTTCCACCCTTCCCTATATCACTTAGTTATGGTATAGGCCTGCTTTTCCAGCTAAGCATGAGAGAATGTAGTCGATGATTGTCTCCAGCAAACCAACAGCATACTTTCCTCAAATCAGTCATATCCATCTTTACCCCTCTCTCTTCACTCTCACCCATGGCTTCCACCAAACACTGCCTCCTCCTCCTCGCTCTCCTCGCCGCCGCTCAATTCACCGACGAATCCAATTTCCAGATCTCCACCGACACATTGGACAAGTGGGAGGCGGGGGGACCATTCTACGTCGAAGAAATCGGCGACGGATTGGAGGAAGGTTTCACCATTGAAGGCGGCGGTTCGAATCATCGGTCGCTCTTCTGGAAGAGACTGATCAACCACTACTACATTTCGTACGGCGCGTTGTCGGCGAACAGGATTCCGTGCCCTCCACGCTCCGGAAGGTCCTACTACACTCACAATTGCTACAGAGCCAGGGGTCCCGTTCACCCCTACACTCGCGGCTGTTCCGCCATCACCCGCTGCCGCCGGTGACTGCACTGTCCATCCCTCTGTGAGCCTGCTGCTTCTGGAATCTTCCTAGAAAATTCCCCTGCTTTTTTTTTTAAATTTTATTTATTGATGTTTTTCTGTTGATTGTGAGTGTGCTGTTTTGGGGTTGCAGATCTGGTGGAGTGAGTGTTGCTTGTTTATGTGATTGATATGCTTTGCTATTATTAGTGTTAAATTAGTGTCGTAATCTCGTTTGTTGTTGTGTTTAAAATAATTAATCTATCATTTGTTGGTTTCTTTTGGGAAAATTATTTTTTTGTTTAGTGTTTGTGTAAGATAATTGAGATTTGTCATGGCTTTGAAATATTATTTTAATTAATGTGTTGTCACTTGTCGGTCACTTGAGCTCCTCGCAAAATAACCTTCGTACACCTGTGCCGTTGTCCCGATTGCCGGTGAGAGAGAATTCATTAACTCTTACGTTAAACATTACATTAAGGAAAATAAAATATATTATGAAAGAGTTTGTTTAATTATTCTTATACTGTCCCGCGCCAGGTAGGATGGGGGGGAGAGAATTCATTAATTCTTACCTTAACACTGTTAAACATTCCATTAAAGAAAATAAAATACTCCATGAAATCCCTCATTCGTAAGAAAAATGATCTATTGGCTCACAATTTATTGAATGAAAGAACGAGGACGGCTCGCTGTTCCATTTGGAACAAATTCATCGACGAGCTGAGACCATTTTAATTTTTACATATTTTTATTTTGTGTGTCTTATTTCAATTTGTAAATTTCCCTTTTTAGTAAATGAGATCACACAAATTAATTATTTCTCTCTGCATGGCCACACATCACACTAATACACCTACCCACTTTACATTATACTATTATTTCTCTCACCTCACTATGCATTAAAATGTTACATTCATTGCAAAAAGAAAACGTAAAGCTTGAAACGGGACGGAGGGAATATTCTGAAAGGAGTTGTTTAATTATTCTTATTTTTTAATTAGAAATCCTTCAATTTATTAAAGGAAACATTAAAATAAGCAAATTCCATGAACAGAAATTCCTGGAGATATCAGATTAATTTCATCGTTCATACTCCTTCCATCCCATCAAAATAACATTATTTTACTATATTGAGTGTTCCATACAAATTGCACCATTTTCTTATTTTAATAAAAATGACTCATCAATGGCACACCACTACCCATCACATCTTTCTAATACATATACTCACTTTACATAAAATAATAATACTCCTTAATCTACGTGCAAAAAGCAAATGCACCTCTTTGCTCGGGATGGAGGGAGTATTCTTCTGTGTAAAAGCTGGCGGGCTCTCTGATGCAGTTGTCGTCGACTTTGAGGCTGCGGCTGTGCCCTTCCATTGCTCTAATGGTGGCCAACTTCTCGATAAATCTGGTGTTTGCAGGTGATGATTGCATTGCTCATAATTAATTGACTATTCTTTCTACAAAATTATAATCTATGAGACTGATCAAGAGAAGAGAAAAGCAATGCAAAATCCATGTGTATCTAATGAAATCAAAACAAGTTAAGATTTCTAATGGGCTGAAAAATCACAAACAAATTATATGTGTGGGGATTAGATGAGCTTCAATCGTGTAGTTGTTTGTTATCTTTATTGTTTACTAATGTAAGTTATCATAAAAAAATATTAATCATCGTATAAATATAAAGCATTGAAACTCACCAAAAGAAAAACTTGTTATCTTCTCCTTTTCCAGATTTCTATCTGCGCGATGAATGATCTCAAAGTTTTATTGTTAATGGTGCTAGTGTGTATTTTTAAAAAAATAATTAATTAAAATCCTTTCTTAATATATTTTATTTTCTCTAGTGATGTTTAATAGCGTTAGGTGAGAGTTAATGAATTCTCTCTCCCCATCCTACATGGTAGCGATCGGAATAGTGACACAGAAAATGGTATACGAAAGTGGCACAGGGCATCCGAGCCGTCGTAAAGTAAGAGTACTACCATCGTCCCAAAATATGGAATTTAAGAAAAGAATTATGATAAATTTTAGAATTCGAATATATTATGTAATGGTGACGTGAACGATCTTAACTTTAAAAGTTAAATTTTAATTTAATCTCCACTATTAAAAAAATAAAATAATAAAAATTTAAAATAAATAACTAACCATTAACCTTAATTTACATCTATAAATTCTAGGTGCAAAGGTGTACTCTAAAATTACCTTAAATTTTATTGACTTTTAGGGGTATTTTGCTATTTTTAAGTACTCCCTCAGTTCCACATAACTTTTTACGCTTTCCTTATTTGTCCATCACACAACACCCTTCACATTAAAAAATGAAACATCATTTTATCCAATAATCTCAAAAATTACTTTTATTTCAATTTTGTCACTCATTTTCCCACACGTTTAAGGGGTATTGTGCTATTTTTAATTACTCTCTCGATTCTACACAACTTTTCACACTTTTCTTATTCGTCTGTCCCACAAGACCCTTCACACCGAAAAAATGAAACATCACTTTATCCAACAACCTTAAAAGTTAATTTAATTTCAATTTTGTCACTCCTTTTCACACATATACAATTACTTTACACTCCCTCCATCCCACAATACGCTTCACGTTTACTGTTCCACGTTGTTTAAGAAAAGTTACACTTTTTGACAATTTTATTGACTTTAAAGGGTATTGTAGTATTTTTAGATAATAAAAAAGTATAAAGTAATAGTATGTGTGCGAAAAAGGAGTGACAAATTTGAAATTAAAGTAACTTTTTAGGTTTGGATAAAATGATTTTTTTCTTTTTTTGGATGTGAAGAGTATTGTGGGATAAATAAATGAGAAAAGTGTGAAGGGTTTTGTTGGACGGAGGGAGTAATATTTTATTCCCTAAAAATATTACAGTACCTCTAAAGTCAACAAAATTAGTAAAAAAAATACAACTTTTTTTATACAATGTGATACAGTAGACGAGAAGGGTGGTCTAGGATTGAGGAAGTAATAAATAAATGATAAAATAAATTATTTGAGTTAGGAGAGTGACATTATCTAAAATATGATGTAATAAAAGGTTATTTATTTTAAAACTTTTACTATTTTTTTAGGATGAAAAGTGTAGTATGACAAACAAGTAATAATAATAAATAAATAAAAAGGTTAAAAGCTTGTGGGGGCTGAGGGAGTATAGGGGAAAAAAAAATGAAGAACGCTTAAACGGAATTCAAATTTCCCTATTTCATGTGTGTTTTACATGGTGTTTCAATACTATTATCATTTAATCCAAATTCCTTATTTATATAGGCAATGTTGGTTTTCGGGTTTTAAATCTGGATTTTGATTTTCAAAATTAACATCTATATTTTAAAAATCATCTCTATATATACTTAGTATTATCTCTACTCAATTAAGTACTTTCTCTCTTTATCTCTCATTTCTCATTTAACTTTTTAAATAAATTAATATATTGATTTGACAGTTAAAACATACCCTACTCAAAATCTAAGTTTAAAACATACTTAGTATTCTCTCTGCTCAATTAATATATTTTCTCTCTTTATCACTCATTTCTCCTTTAACTTTTAAAATAAATTAATATATTAATTTGACATAAAGTTAAAACATACTCTACCCAAAATCTAAAACAAACATAGAATAATTATTCACGGTTTTCAGACCCCGTTTAACTCCAAACCAAACATTGCTTAACCCCAAACCAAATATCACCAAAGTGTTTCATATGGTGTTCGAACACTTAATGAATACTATATCACTCTTTTTAAAATTTAAAATTTTACAAAATCAAATTTTAAGAAGTGTGATGTTCATCCATTTTAGTATGTTTTTATTGAAACAGAATAGGTGATTGAGTTATACTTAAAACATTCAAAATTCATCAAAAATTACACGGGGAGGGCTGGGCAGTCAATATGTCGGCGGCGTTAAGTCTACCCCGCTCATGTCCAACCATTCTATAGCCTCCAAATTTTGTCAATTTCTTTATCCGCCACAACTTCGGCTATCGTGGAGTTTGATGAATACACTCATAATCCAAGTTTAGTTGGAGAAAACCTAGTTGGGAATGCGATGAGGTTTTCGTGGAGTAGAATTGGGAACATTTTTTGGCAAAGAAAAAATATTATTATTAATATGCAGAGTACAAGGGGTACTCTAATCCCATTTAAATCAAAGAAATTTCAAATGTTACAGATAGATCATTTGTACCAAAAATTTTTCATTGCAGTACTGAAATAGGAAATGATAACCAGTCTACAAAAAGAAGCATTCTCCCTAATCTTTCCTTTTGTCGTAAGTCATGAGCATACTCTTAATTTTATATCATATGATGTTCTTGATGCACTAAGAACTTCACCATTGAATAAACAATTATTTCTAGAGACCCAAATAGCCCAAATTATTCCAACTCATAAAGTCAGAGCATTAGAACTCATTTTCCTTCATCCAAACATGTCTAAGTGTTGCATCATATGAGGAATAGGCGCAGGTTGTGTTACAA
Organism: Pogostemon cablin; assembly: GCA_023678885.1. NCBI lineage: Eukaryota > Viridiplantae > Streptophyta > Magnoliopsida > Lamiales > Lamiaceae > Pogostemon > Pogostemon cablin. Next base: position 9,166,740 of record CM042992.1, on the reverse strand, counting down.
TGACATATTCACCCATATATAGCAATTACTCCAGCAAACTTGCATCTAAAGAATACATGGGATATATCTTCCACTTCATCTCCACACAACACACATTTGACATCACCATTTGAAGGAATAATACCTCTCAGTTGTAAGCAAGATTTTATTGTGAGTCTACACTTGAGTACCTTCCAAACGATAGATTGCACTCTTCTAGAGGAGCTTGACACGACCACAACTTCTTGAATGCTTTATTCTTTTCTAGGTTTGTCTCCTTGTCGAACTCACTCATGGAGATCTCATAAGCTTTTTTTGTAGAGATCAATCCATCACTTGAATGTTTCCATCTCCAAACATCTTCCTTATTTTGATCAATGTTATGTTGGGTGGTGCGGAAGCTTTGATGGGTGAAGAAATGATTTTACTTGAGAGATTTTAAGAGTTGCTACAACACACTCATTTAGATTTTAGGAGAAATTTTACTCACTTCACTCTTGAATTAAACTTGCTGTTACATCATTCATCTTTTATACAAGTAGGAAGATGATTCTAGATGCATAGATAACAAAGAGATAGTCAATAGAAATTAATTACTCCATGCAACTTTCAAAGTGATGCTTCAAGTTCTTCATGTAGTCAAGATTGCAAATTACTGCATGCCATTTAACACCCTCTCATAATTTGTAATCTTGAGTTGCTTCTTAAATTTCTCAAACTTCTCAATTGTGACAGCCTTTGTCATAATATCCGCTGGTTGATCATTGGTGTTTATAAACTCCAAGCAAACTTCTCCTTGATTAACCAACTCTCTGATGAAATGATGACGAAGCTCAATGTGTTTAGACCTTGCATGAAAGACAGGATTTTTAGTCATTGAAATTGCAGACTTGTTGTCGTAATGAATCATAGTTCCTTCACCTTGCTTGAAATTCAACTCTTCAAGAATTCACCGTAGCCAAACAGCCTCACAAGATGCATATGTTGCTGCAATATATTCTGCTTCGGTGGATGATAAAGCAACTGATTTTTGCTTTCTTGAACTCCATGAGATCACATTTGTACCAAGGCAGAAAATATAGCCTGACGTGCTCTTTCGAACATCAACCGATCCAGCTCAATCGCTATCGGTGTAGCCAACAAGATCACAATTTTCTTCCCTTTTGAATTCAATTCATTGCTTCTTTGTGCCCTTCAAGTATCATAAAACTCTTTTAGCAGCTGCAAAGTGGGTTTTACTTGGTTCACTCATGAACCTGAACAACAAACTTACACAATAAGTTATGTCCGGCCTTGTGTTGAGATAAATAAGCGAGCCAATCAATTTTCGATAGAGAGTTTCATCAGCTTTTTCATCATTATCATGAACTTGCAGCTTCTCATTCAAAGCCATCGGAGTAGAGACTGGCTTGCAATTACTCATATTGAATTTCTTGAGAAGATCATCAATATATTTTTCTTGAGAAAGAAAAATTCACCCAGGTGATTGTTTCACTTGAATCCCAAGAAAATATTGCATGAGTCCTAAATCCGTCATTTCGAACCTTTCCATCATCTTCTTCTTGAAATCTGCCACCATGTTTGAATTTGTCCCGAGGTAGATAAGATCATCTACGTAGAGACATACCACAAGAAGATCTCCATCAATGTTTTTCACGTACAAAGATGGCTCACTTAAGCTTCGCTTGAATCCACTTTCAATGAAATAGCCATTGATCTTGCTATTCCAAGCTCGCGGGGCTTGCTTCAAGCCATATAACGCCTTCTTCAACCTGCAAACTTTGTTCTCTTTCCCTTTCACTTTGAAACCCTCAGGCTGCTCAACATAGACTTCATCTTCAATTTCTCCATTGAGAAACACTGATTTTACATCAAGCTGAAAAACTTGCAACTTCAAGTGAGCTGCCAAGGCAAGAACCAATCGAATGGTCTCGATTCTAGCAACTGGAGCGAAGGTTTCCATAAAATCAATTCCAGGTTGCTGCGAATAGCCTTTGGCCACAAGTCGAGCCTTGTATTTTTGGATCAAAGCATTTTCATCGTACTTGATTTTAAAGACCCACTTTACTCCAATTGTTTTATTTCCAGCTGGTAAATCAACGAGCTCCCATGTTTTGTTCTTCTCAATGGTAGAGATCTCATCATTCATTGCTTTTATCCACTGCTCATCCTTCGATGCTTCTTCAAAAGTTTGAGGTTCACTTGCAAATAAGACAACCTCACTTGATTCATAAATCTCCCTTAGTGATCGTGTCTTTAGAGGAGGACTTTCATGGTCTTCTTCGATACTTGAAGTAGGAACTTGCTCAACATTCTCAACTTCAGGTAATGGATCATGATAAATTATTGAATCAATTTTATCATCTTTCCAATTCCAAGAAGTAGATTCATCAAAGATAACATTCCGTGAAATGACAATTTTGCTTGTGGCGGGATTCAACAATCGAAACCCATTGGACTCATCACTATAGCCGATAAAGAGAAGCTTTTACCCTTTCTCATCAAATTTTCCACGGTTTTCAGAAACAATATGAGCATATGCGACGCTGCCAAAGACTCTCAAGTGATCAACTTTTGGATTCTGCTTGTACCAAGCTTCATAGGGTGTTTTATTCCAAACAGCCTTTGTAGGAGAACGATTGAGAATGTACACAGCCGTGTGTATAGCCTTTGCCGAATAAAGGTTCGGAACTCCCTTTCCCTTCAACATACTTCTTGCCATCTCCACGATCGTCCAATTTTTTCTTTCGAAGACACCGTTTTGCTGCGGCATTCTACTCACAGTTAGCTGCCTTTTGATTCCATTATCTTTGCAATACTCAAGAAAAGGATTATAGAGAAATTCTCCTCCACGATCTGTCCTCAACGTTTTGATAAGAAATCCACTTTCCTTTTCAACAAATGCCTTGAATTGCAAGAAGATTGAAAAAGCCTCAGATTTTTGGTTGAGGAAGAACACCCACATCATTCGTATGTAATCATCCACAAAGAGGATAAAATATCTCTTATTTCCAGGTGTAGGAGTCTGCATCGGCCCACAAATATCAGATGGATAAGCTCCAATGGTGCTTTCGCTCGCCAAGATGTTTTAGGAAAAGGAAGCTTATACATTTTTCCAAAAATGCAGCCTTCACATACATGATCAGCCTTGTTGATGTGAGGAAGTCCAATCACCATGTTCTTCTTCTTGAGTAATAGAAGACTCCTTCTATTAAGATGACCATATCGCAAATGCCATAATTGCGAAAATTTTGAATTTTCAGCTTTGAACACACAATTCTCATTCAATGACAACGTGAGAGGAAAAATCTTATTTTTCATTTCAACACTTGTTATGATGGCATTCCTTTTCTTGTCAAATATATTGCATTTTCCATCATCAAAATGAACAGAAAAATCCCTTTGTGTAAGTTATACAACACTAAAAAGGTTATGTGAGAGATTTGGCACATAAAGAACATCTGTAATAAGTTTTCGATTACCTTCCTTAGTTTGGATAACAATGGTGCCTTTCCCTTCTGCACTTCTCGTCGAGCCATCTCCGAGAATAATTTGAGAGGTAATTTTGGATCAAGCTCCACAAAGATATCTCGATTTCCTGTCATATGGTTGCAGCAACCACTATCCAAGTACCAAAGATTTTGGCACTGATCGTTATCATTAGAAAATAATAAAATTTCCTCTCTTGATTCATTCAAAAACTTAGCATCCTCTTTTACTTCATATTTTCCTTTTTCTTGAAACCAACAGTCTTTCTGAGAGTTATTAGGAATTTTGCATCTTTTGCATCTAAAGAAACAATCTTTAGATTCATGGTTTATTTTTTGCAAATGAAACAAGAGTTATTACAAGAACTTTGTGACTTGCCTCTCCAATTTGAAGTCCTTTCATTTTGCTGCAATTTTCCAGTTTTCCCCCTCTTGATAAATGATCCTCCTTTATGTTCTCCTTAGTTGCTCCAACTTGGTTTTGATACATGCCTTGATTGAAAAGCCTGATCAGTTGAATGAACTGAACGATTGATCCTTTGCTCATGGGCGAGAAGAGATCCCGCCAACTCAAACATCGTCATCTTTGACAAATCTTTTGATTCTTCAATGGCAGCAGCAGCATGATCGAACTTGGGAGGAAGACAACGTAGAACCTTTTCTACGACTCATTTATCAGTAATCGTATCTCCACAACTTTTGATTTAGTTCATGATCTCTGAGACCCGTGAAGAAAAATCACGAACCGATTCTCGATCTTCCATCTTTAGATTATCAAAATCTCTCCACAAAGATTGCAACTTCAATGAGATGGTCTTCTCTGTTCCTTGGAATTCCTGCTTCAAACTTTTCCAAGCATCTTTGACCGACTGTACACCAAAGATTCGAGGAAAAATGGATTTTCCAACACCTTTTTGAATATATCGCAGTGCCATTGCATCTTTTTTATGAACTCCTTATCATCCTTCTTAGAATTTACTTGCGAAGTTTCTGCCTTGTCATTTGCCGCTGTATTTTCTTCGTCTTCAGTCACGTCCCAAAGATCCAAAGAAATGAAAAAGGTTTTCATTTGGCTGTTCCAGTAGCCATAGTGCTCTCCTTCAAATATTGGTACTTGACTTGGTGAATAGGTGAACAACGTAGAAGCCATGAGGTAGGTTGGGTTGTGTGGTATGAATTTAGGGTGGCTCTAGATATCAAAATTGTTGGGTGCGGAAGCTTTGATGGGTGAAGAAAGGATTTTACTTGAGAGATTTTAAGAGATGCTACATCACACTCATTTAGATTTTAGGAGAAATTTTACTCACTTCACTCTTGAATTAAACTTGCTGTTACATGATTCATCTTTTATACAAGTAGGAAAATGATTCTAGATACATAGATAACAAAGAGATAGTCAATAGAAAATTAATTACTCCATGCAACTTTCAAAGTGATGCTTAAAGTTCTTCATGTGGTCAAGATTGCAAATTACTGCATGCCATTTAACATGTTAACCCTGTTAAGACACAACATTAACTCGTTAATATAATTCACATCCCGATCTCTTAGCTCAAGTTTCCATTTCGTATTTCAATTCCAACCATCACATCCCCAAAAACCCATTTTACTCATAATCTCTCCTTGTTGCTTACTAATCTTAAACAATCTCCTAATTTTTTATTTTAATGTTTCTCCATCTACCCACCTATCTAACCAAAACAAAGTCTTATTCCCATTACATTATTCATCTACACACTCCTTCTTCATACCCCCACCCTTAATTTCAATCATCAAAAATCTCACACATTTTTCCACCACCTAGACTTAGTCCCCCGTTTTCCCCATATTCTATCATTTGACAATCCAAAACCTCCATACAAAGAAGATATGACCTTTAATTTGGAAGAGATGAATGCAGATGCAGGTTGGGGTGCAGTTGCAGTGGAGGAAGCCATGGAAATGAAGCCATGAAACAAGACCCAGTGGTGGATATTGAAAACTTGAATGTAAGAAAGAAGTAAAAAAAAGAAGAGTAGAGTGACAGCTGTATTGGATTTGCTTGCCATGAGTATATTTTTCGTTCAAAAATAAAAAGTAATTCATTCTACTCCATTCGTTCCATAACAAAGTTTTATATGTATGTTTTACATTGTTTAAGAAAAATTACCTTTTACTAATTTTATTGACTTTTGAAGTATTTTATGTAATAAATAAAGTATAAAGTAATAATATAAGTGTGTAAAACGAATAACAAATCTAAAATGAAAATAAAAAATAACCTTTATGTTATAGGATATATATATAAAGTTTTGTTATATTTTTTTGAGGGGATGAAATGTATTGTGAGACGGATCAATAAGAAAAGTGTGAAACCTTTCATAGGATAGAGAGGGATTCGAACCTTGGACCTTTGTTAAAAATTGGCTCTGATACCATGTCAAATGACCACCTCATCTAAAAGATTAAGCTGGTAGAGAGGAAAATCGTTTAATATTTAATCAAATTACCCTAACACTTTATAAAATAAAATAGTTAATCTTTATATCATAATTAGTAGTATTATTGAAGCATTATCATAATAATAATAATAATAATAATAATAATAATAATAATAATAATAATAATAATAATAATAATAATAAGATTCAATTAAAAAATATCCATTTATTTAACTAAACTAACAATACTAACAATAAATAATTTTTATAACAAAACTAACCAAATATACTTTTTGGACTTTGATGCCCCTATTATTAAACTAATAATATTCAATGTGTCCCACGTCGGTATGAATGTCAGTATGTGTTCCATGTTGGTGTCGTGAGTATCGGTGACAATGTCGATGAGTGTCTCATGTCGGTATGTGAATCAGTGAGTGTCAATGACTGTCAGTGACCATGCCGGCAGCTGGGGGCGGTGGCCGGCTAGCGGTGGTGGCAGTGATAGGAAAGAGAGGTAAAAGGGGTGGGTATTATTTTGGTGGGGGTATTTTGAACTTTTTGGTGTACAATTGATTATAATTATTATAAAAATTGTTTGATGTTGGTATGGTTATTGATAGGTGTAATTAAATTCATGAGAAGAGAGTTTGTCTGCAACATAATTTTTTAGCACGTCACACATTAGGAACCACAAGGAATGTGAATGAGTTTATTTATTTTTAATTAATTAATTATTAAATGCTTCAACTGAGGATGCTGTGCTAATAAATAGCAAATCACAAAATAGTATTTTATTTTATTAAATAAAGGATGTTATAATGATTGTAGCAGTAGCACTTAAATATTAGGTACACTACACATGTGATGATTTATTACAACCTTTAGGCTTCATCGAATTATCTGCTAATGCCGCAGCTGCTCCACATTATGTCAACCACTTGCCGCTACTTGCTTAAACAATTATTAGACGCCCACTTAAAAGTATCACATGATCTTCTATTAATGTCCCTCTCAATTTACATCACAGCTAAGCAGTAAATTATAGGGATATACTCCCACCATTCAATGTATTAGTTTGTTTTTTTATATTTGAATTAAAAAGTATTATTATTTTATATAAAAGTGGGTAGTTGTATTAGTGAAGAAAGATTGAGACTTGAGAGTGGTTGGATCGTTCACTCTTAAAGTATTCATTTTTCATTTTTAGCTAATTGTTTTTTGTACGCGAATTAATGAGTATTATTATTTTATATAAAAGTGAGTAGTTGTATTAGTGAAAAATAGTTGTAAGTGGTAGACCATAGGTTGACCTTTTGCTAAACATGGAAAACGAATACTTTAGAAGTGAACAATCCAAAATGATAAAATGAATATATTGATAATAATTGGAAGGAGTAACATAAATTAAGGGAATCACAAATTTTACACATTCACACAAAAATTTACTCTTAATTATGATACAAGTTATGTTTGTTTAAGGCAATTATGAAGTTAAAAAAACACTGATAAATTATAGCATTTGTTTTGTATTTTAATAGTTTGAGTTTTAACTATATGTTAAAATAGTGTGTCAGAGTTAAATTGTGATATATGTAAAAAAGTAATCCTCTCTCATTCATGCTAGGCTATTTTTTCATTTGTTTATCTTATTACATTCTTCATCATTTAAAAGTAGAAAAAGTTTTTTTTTTAAAAAAAAAACTCTTCATACGTTATATTTAAAAAAATGTCATCCACATCCAACACATATAGCTAGTCCACAGTGAAATATGACGTATGGTGATCACTCCTAATTTATTGGTCGCCTTATTTATTGTTTGGAAAGACAATTTTACCTTAAATATTATAAATTCTAAAAATAAACAAAATATATAATAGTACATAAATTATTAGGGTGTCAGGTGAACCCAATTCAAGGAATACTTTGTAATGTATACACATAACTTACGTTATCATTTAATAATTGATTGAAAAAGTAATTTTTTTAAAATTTCATATATACAATAAAGTTTATTGGGATGAAGAGAGTATTAATATAAAAGATCATATCATTAGAAATTATAGAGAAATGGAGAAAAAAATACTCCCTTTATTCATTGGTAAGATATACATTTGCTTTTTATATGTAAATTAAGAAGTTTATATTATTTTATATAATATATGTAGTCATATTAGTGGTGGTACTCATACGTGGGATCTTTTGCCAAAAGAGAAAATTCATACTTTTAAAATAAATTATCAAAATGACAAAATGAATGTCTTATCTAGAGAAGAATAATAAGGAGAGATATTATGTCATAAATATGTAGGTTGGAGATTAATTAGGTTTGTAAGTAGGTATGTAAGTTGGAGATTATTAAGGTTTGTAAGTATATATATTACTATTTTAAAAATTTAGATGTGAATTTTGAAAACATAAACTTCATTTTTAAAACTCAAATAAAAATAGCCTAAAGATAAATATTAGTAAACAAATGAACCACTAGATTACATAAATTGAAGTATAAGAGGCCATGAACGTAAAATATTACATGAACAATGATGAGGGTGAAAATACATGTACTTTTAAGTTTGATTTGATGTCACTTTAATTGTTTTTGATGTGATATTTGCATGAAAAAATAATACTCTTGTTACCAATAAAAAAGTACTTGAGAGGTATTTTGTCAAGTTTTGCACAGAAAAGAGGGAGAAAACGATCAAGAAGTGAAATAGAAGTGGAAAAGTCAAAACGAGCACACGCTCGGTCACCACCTAGAGATGGCGCTTGATGCCGTGCAAGGCTTCTAGAGCATTGGGAGGAAGCCATCGAAACGATCGATCACAATCGAGCTCGTACGCTTGCCCAGAGCGTCCGCTGAGCACTATCGCTCGCCGCCGAGCGAGCTGCTATTGGAGGAAAGAATCGCAGATTACATGCTCGGTCACCACAGAGCGTGAGTTCCATGCTTGGTACCGTGAGATACGTGTTTTAACGCCAAGTCAGCTATTTAGGCACTGGCCTAGCACGTGAAGTATAAAATTCATAAGTTTGATTTCATCCCATACATCAATACATCATCCATCGTGCTGCATACACCCTACAGCCCTAATTCTATCAAATATACCATCGGAGAGAGATCGATCAAGAGTTGCTATTTAGATTGGAGACAGAGATCCTAGCAGAGCAGTGATTGATGAGATAGAGTCCTACCAAGGGTTCTTTACTTTTCTATTATTTATCTTCGTTCTTTAGACTAATGGTTAAGGTGAGTTAATTATATTTTTGTGATTTGCCTCGTAAATTCCATGAGGCAAGTCTTTTGTTGGTAATATTACGACTTTAAACAGTTTTGACTATGTGATTTGATTGCCCTAAACTTAGATTTCTTATACTGCAGAATGTTTATTTCGTCATTGAAGAAGAGATTTTGAGACTTCAAATTATTATGTTTTGAGTTTTGATTCCTTTGATTATTCATAAAGTTATCTCAAATTGAATGGTTATTAGGATTCTCATTTTCTGCACGATATTTGTTGTTCCTTGTGGCAATTATAGGGGATTAATCCTTATAGCCTAAACAGCTAGACAGTTAATTTGAAATATTAATTACTTGATAAAACATTATTATTAGGTAATTGGTAATGAGACATATGATTAATAATCTAGTATACCCAAAAAAAGGGAAAGTTTTAATACGATTAATAATCTATTATACCCAAGAAAGGGAAAGTATTAATCTAGTATACCCAAGAAAGGGAAAATTTTAATACGTAATACCGCAAGTAACTAGATTTCTAGCTTATAAGTGTAAAATCTCACTTGAGCAAGTAACTAGGATTCTAGCTTATAAGTGTAAAATCTCACTTGAGCATAATTGTCTAACAATACTTAGCGATCCTCTCACAAATATCTGTAGATAATTAATCTTAATTTTAGAATAATCTGTCACATGCGCATTACCGGTTCTCTATTCTTGTATTCTTGAAAGTTATCTTTCATGATTTTTATTCTCTTAGTTAATTTTATTTATGTCTCTTAGTTAATTTTATTTATGCGTTCCCCGACCGAAATTAAAAACCGAACTGAAAACCATTTTTTTCTTATAACCGATACCGAACTGAACAGTAGAAAATAGAAATTTCATCGAACCGAAATATTTTGTCGGTTATTGGTTAAACCGAACCGAACTCCATTAATAAATATTTTAAAAAAAGAATAAAGAAACTGAGTGTAGAAGTATTCGATAACCAATGAACAACAATTATTCAATTAGCTAGGGAAGACAGAAGGATGAAAAACAACATTAATATTGTTAAAACACACCACACAATTACAATTCACCATCTAAGTGGTGATTCCCTTTCATTTGCACCCACCAACGAGGCGAAGACTCTCACCCCATTTACTCACAAACAATTAAAGCAGAAACGAGGGCCGATTCAATGCTCGAAGCCGACAGCAACAAAGGCGTCCTCTCACGCCGACGACAACAGTACGAATCTAGGGTTTGTTTAGACATTAGAGAGAACATAGAGATAACTGATGAATAAGGCGGGGGAAATGATATAGTAAGTGAGACTCTCAGAAAATGGAAACTAGGGCTAACTGGCTAAGAATTTTTATTAAAGATTAGAATTTGGGTTTGGACATATTTTTTAGTTCAAGCCCATATTGTTGAGCCCATCTACCAGTAGAACAAATAGCCCATTAGTATACTGCACTAATTCGGTTTGGTTCTCGGTGTTTCGGTTTCTTTATTTCTAAAATCAAATACCGAATCGAAATTCAAGATTTTATTTTTTGAAAACCGATAATCGAATCGACAAATAAAAAACCGATCGAAATTCATATTTCAATTAGGTTTCGGTCTGTTAACCGATTCAAAACCGATTTTTGAAAAATTGGATTATACGAATTTGACAATTTTAATAAATTAACATGAATGATAAATGAAGAGGGGTGAATGAATCAATTTCAATTAAAGTAATTCTGGTTTTGGTGGTGAGGCAGGAGAACGTCTCTTTTGAGGTCGTCGGAAGCGACAATTTAGTTTTCCATGGAATTGTGTGGATGAAACAGAAGAAGTTAAGGATTTTCTAACAGGGGTTGAGTGCCAATGGGTTGAGTTTTTTTGGCAAGGTGTTTAAGAGTCGTTTTTTTTTTTTTTTTTTTTTTCATAACATTAATTTTTACCTATATTTATAGGTAGGGATGATAATGTATAGAGACATATTATGTAGAGGTTCTCGTATTTATTTAAATATCAACTACCTTTATTCATAGATGTCCCATTAAAAAGTTTATTGTAGTATTTGTATTCTTTTCAAATTCATTTATCAATACCTGTAAATTATTCAAATCTATTTAATTTTATTTATTTTATAAATATTTAAAATTTTAAAATTATATAACTCCCTCCGTTAAAAAAAGTCTTAATCTTTTTTTTTGTCCGTAAAAAAAACAAAGACTTGTGTGAGACCGTCTCACATATTCCCTTACGTGAGACAGTCAGAAAGTGATAACTTTTATAAAGAAAAGTGATAATAAATAAATAAAAAGTAATAATGCTATTTCATGAACAATTTATAGTATAAATAAAAAGTGATACTCACTCCGTCCCAGGAATACATTCGCGTATTAGGTGGCACGAAGTTTAAGAAAAATAATTTTTTGTTGTAGTGATGTAAGAAAGAGATGGGGTATTTTGGGTAATTGAATATAATAAAGTGTATGATATAGTTGACTTTCACTAGATTGTGTGTAAAAAGAAGGTGATATTTTTGTAATATTGTAGTATTATAAGGTTATTGATATTATGTATTGTTTCCATTTATAGGGCGTGAAAGTATTATTGGGACGACAGGAATGGAAAGTGTGAATGTATTCTTGGGACGGAGGGAGTAACATTTTATAGCAAAAGTGATGACATTTTATAGCGAAAGTGATAACTATTTTAAAAAGTGAAAAATGGTCTCACGTGAGACGGTCTCACGCAAGATCTACAAAAATAAAAATAAAAATTCATTTTCCTAAAATAGTAAAAAGATCAAAATATGCCATTACTAAAGTATAGATGAATGCTACAATTTATTTATTTATGAGACAATTTCTTGTGAGACGGATTGACCCATTACTAAAGATACTTATTATATATATAAAATATGCTTATTTATAGTTAAAGTATATTAATAATTAATATCACATTATAACACTTTAAAATCCTACTTTAATTTATTCAACGTAATTTAAAAAATATAATTTAACAACTACTAAGCATACTTTATTTATATAATATACATACTTTAACCCGTCTCACATAAATAATGTCTTATAATAGACATAGTTTAACCCATCTCACATAAATAATGTCTTATAAGATTCTTTCTCTTTATTCATTAGGTATATTTTTCTGATCATTGTCACATTCCATTTCTAGTTTTAAATTTGATATATTCATATTGTAATTGAACTTATTTATTTACAATATATACTTTTATAATATTTTAGTTTAATTCTTATTTTGCTCTGTGCTTATTTTACTAGTTAATTAATAGAATAATTCCATAATCGAAGATGTGCTCCTAAATCGAATTTGGGGATATAAACAAATCAAATTACTCGAAAACTATTCGAGTCTCAATTTGATAAATTATTTGTTTGAGCTCGTTCTTTAATCTTAATAAGTTAAACCAAGCTCAAAATTTAAACTCGAATAGTTTATTAAAACAAACTCAAGCGTAAAGTTATTCGGCTTGAAAGCTCGCGAACATATTTATTAACGTGCTTGTTAATGGCTTGCGAACATGTTCGTAAATTTTATTATCATTATTATTATGTTTAAGTATTATACTATTATTATTTATTTATTAAATATTAATATAAAAAATACAAATGTGATAATAGTTTAAGTGATTATTTAAATATTTAAATTACTTTTAACCTTTTTTTTTATTTTTTAACTTGTTTATTAACATTTATAAATAATATTTAGATGTTTATCACTGAAATATTTTTTTAAAGTTAAGTGAACAAAAATATTTATATATTCATGAACAAACACTTATGAAAAAGTTACTTTATATGTCTGCGAATATTCGCAAGCTTTAACAAATATTCTTAGTTCGAGTCCGATATATTTTTTTATCTACGAGTTTATTCAATTATTACTTCACAAACAATACTCAAATCCATTAGGGGATGTTTGTTTTCGGGTTTGAAACCCTGGAATTGAAATTCAAAATTCACACCTACATTTTAAAAATCACCCCTATATATACCTACTCCCTCCATCCCAGACTAAGAAAATCATTTTTCCATTTTGAACGTCCCACCCAAAGAGTCTCATTTCCTTTTTTTACACACATGAGACCCACACACCCCCTATTGGACCCACACTCCCACTAATACAACTATCCACTACACATTAAATAATTATACTCTTTAATCTATGTGCAAAAAATCAAATGACCCACTTATGCCGGGACGGAGGGAGTATACACATTCTCTCATCTCAGTTAATACATTTTTTCTCTTTATCTCTCTCTCATCTTTTTTTTGGTTACATAAATTAATACAAAACCACCCTATATATACCTATATGCATTCTCTCTCTTTAATTAATACATTTTTTCTCTTTATCTCTCCTCTCATCTTTTTTTCTACATAAATTAACACATTCTTATACATTGATTTGACATAAAGTTAAAATCTACCCTATCAAAAACCCAAAACAAACATAATATTATTATTCATGGTTTTCAAAAACCCCAAAACCCCAAAACTGTGATACCCGAGCTTCTCACTACTCATGTGTCAATATAATTTAATTTTTGTTATATGCATTTTATAATTATGTGATAATTATGTGACAATTATGTGACAATTGTTTCTATATCTTATTTATCGTTACATTTTATTTGAGACATTCGTGATAAAAAAATTGGGACAGTGTGTGAATATATGGGTGCATAAATATTTACGTGCATTAATTTGAATATATGAGCAAATTATTTTATGAGTATAAATACACTTTTCTTAACTATTAAGTATCACACGTGTTCTCGTAATAATAATAGTGGGTAGAAAAATGTACACGTATGTGTATTAATTTGTAAATGTATTATATCTTAGCTATTAAGTATTGCACGTAAATTAAGAATGGATAATAATAAAATAAAAATAAAAAAAAGAAAAGGTTGAGGCGGTGGGATAGTCATGTACGACTTCCATCCCACCCCTCTATATATGTTAAATGTGGTGAGAAGCAGTGGTAGTAGCTGCGAAGTAAAAAAAAAAGAGAGAGGGAGAAGAAAGGGAGAGAGAGGAGAGAGAGAAGGGAGAGAGAGAGGAAGAAGAGAGAAGAGAGAGGAGTGCGCCGGAACGTGCGTGTCGGAGCAAATTAGTTACAGTTTTTTACGGGGTTTATATTACTGTTGGAATCTAGGTAAGTAGAAGTCCAACTACAATGCATAAACATGTTGTTTGTGAATTATATGTGATTAATATGTGATAATTATGTTATGTGTTATTTTTGATTAGTTTAATTACGTTATGAATTATTTGGAGACTAATTTGTGATACAAGGTGGGGATTTATGTAATATGGGGAAAGTAGGGTTCATATTTAACAATAGTATTTGTAAATTATTTGTGATAATTTTGTGATACAAGTTGTGGATCCATGTGATTGGAAATATTATTATTATCCTATATAGATCTATGTGATTGGAAACTGTTGCAAATATATTTATATGGTTTGAGAAAATATTGGTTATAAGGATTTGTGGGATCCAAGATAAAGTTGTTATTCCAAAAAGAGATCCGTGTGATCCCAGGGTGAAGTGGTTATTCTATAAATGGATTTATATGATTGAGGTGAAGTTGTTATTTCAGAAGTGGATTTGTGTGAATTGAAATTAAGTTATTGCCTTATGGTGATTAAATGTTGATATTGATATTGTAAATGGTTTATGATGCACATTTAATTGTTTTGGGTGCATACCATGCATAAACATGAAAAGTATTTTTCCTCAAAATTAATAAGATACTAATGGTGTGTGCGGCCACTATATATATGCATCTCTGTCAGGGTTCGAAAAAATCGTTCCCGACATTTTTATTAGGGGTTCGAAAAAATCGTTCCCATCACTTTGTCAGAGTTCGGAAAAATCGTTCTCGGCACTATTTTCTGGGTTCGGAAAAATCGTCCCCATTGAGCTCATTTGGGGTGCATATTATAAGTGTGTTGTGGGGATCCCGCAACGTGAACAATTTTCAAAATAAAAGAGATCAATTAGAAAAAAAATTAGGACATAGGCGATAGAGAACTAAATGCATTTTCATGCACGGACATGCATGATTTCTACTTACTGAGATTTTTATCTCACTAGTTTATGCATTGTAGGTGAGCCTGTTGATGATTGAGTTTGTGATGTGACTGTGCAAGTTGTGGAGTTCCTTCAAGTTTTGAGATGATGTACATAGATAACGACCTGTTGGGCTAGGCCGTGGGTTTATTTTATTTCCGCTGATATTTTGATTATATAATATAATAAGTATTGTCCCGAGTTTGTCTGGTTTGAAGTGGTATCAGAAACTAGTTACGTATATTGAACCGGTGTGATGGTGTTGGTTATAAACATATTATGTGGAAAAAAAATTTATATGCAGGTTTTTATAATGATGATGTTTATGTTAAATAGTATTTGAATTATAAGTTGTGTAAGGTGGGGTGTCAGAGTGGTATCAGAGCATGGTTTGGGTCCTGCAGACTGTCTATGTACATGAACTCATTCTTTGGGAGCACAGCTTTGCAAGTAAGTGCTATTTTCATTCTGTGTTGTTATGTGTCTTATAAATTATATTGGCTATGTGGTATAGGAAGTGTAGTTTGTAGACAAAATGGTAAGGGCTACAGGTGAAAGTTCTGAAGGGGATAGGACTGTTGAGCAAGCAGCACCTCCTGAATGGAATAATCGTGATGCGGTGATTACTCGACTAATAGAACTGGTTGAGCGCCAGTCCCAACAGATACAACAACTGATTCAGCAGAGAGATATGGGTGGACAACCAGAGGGTAATGCAAACCAAGATAGACGTCAAGTAGAACGTGTGGAAATAGTTTGTGAGAGGTTTCGAAAGTTGAGCCCTCCAATATTTGAGGACGCAGCGCAGAGGATTGGTTACACACGGTGGAAAACATGTTTCAATACAGTAGAATTCCAGATGGGGATAGAGTGCTATGTGCTTCTTTCATGTTACGAGGAAGTGCAGGTCACTGGTGGGATACGATTAAAAGTATCGAGGATGTCACGACTATGACATGGGAAAGATTTAAGGACCTTTTCAGAAACAAGTACTTTACGGCACCAGTGAGAGCCATGAAGATGAACGAGTTCATACAGTTGAGGCAAGGTGGCATGTCAGTCACAGATTACCTTCGTAAGTTTGAGCAGTTGTCGAGATTTGCTGAACATATGGTTAGTACGGAGGCACTAAAAGTGGAGAGATTTGTGGAAGGCTTAAGGCCTGAACTTTACAGAGATGTGAGTATGGCGGGACTGCATGGAGCAACATACTCACAAGTTGCAGAAAGGGCTCAAATTGCTGAGCAAGCGGAGACGAGGATCAGACAAGCGCAAGCTATCAGAAGTCAATTTCAACATAAACCAATACAGCAGTTTGGGAGAGTTGATAAGAGGCCGATGCCATTTCTGAGGCCGAATTCAAATGTTCAAGTGGAGCAAGGACAGAGACGAGGAGAACCCAACAAGCGTCTTAAATTCGATCAGGGTAAGGTGCCACCGGCGCCGCCACTACCTATATGTCCTAATTGTCTTAGATCACATGGTGGAGAGTGTCAAATTCCTCCGAGAACGTGTTACACATGCGGGGAGAAAGGACATGTGACTACTACTTGTCCTAAGAAAGGGAAGCAGGCACAGCAGGGAAGAGCTGCAGCTAGGGTATATACTTTGACGCGAGAGGAGGCAGACGCGAATCCCTCAGTTGTCACGGGTAAGTTCTCTATTTTTGGAACTTCTACATATGTGCTATTAGATTCTGGAGCAACACATTCATTTGTATCCACTGAGTATGTGAAAAAGTTGGGTGGAACACCTAACTTGATAGAAGCTAATTATGAGGTGATGATACCTTCTGGTGAGTCAAATCAAACTAATCAACTTCTTCGAGGTTGTGTTATTCCTATTGAAGGAAGAAGACTCCTCGCTAATTTGATTGTGTTAAGTATGAATGATTATGATATCATATTGGGTATGGATTGGCTGTCAAAATACGGTGCTACAATAGATTGTCAGAAGAAGAGTATCACTTTTCAGCCAGTGAAAGGAGAACCGTTCACTTTTGTTGGAATTAAGAAAAGCTTTAGATTTCCGATGATATCAGCAGCAAAAGCACAGCGGTTGTTGGAAAGTGGTTGTGAGGGGTATCTGGTGAGTGTAATGAATGTTGAGGAACAACAATGTCCAGTTCTCAGTAATGTACCAGTAGTTCGGGAATATCTGGAGGTATTTCCAGATGATCTTCCAGGTTTGCCACCAGACTGAGAAATAGAGTTTGTTATTGAGTTGCAACCAGGAACTGCTCCTATATCTAAAGCGCCATACAGAATGACACCAGCTGAACTGAAGGAATTGAAGATACAGTTACAAGAGTTGCTAGACAAAGGATTCATCCAACCTAGTTTCTCTCCTTGGGGAGCACCAGTTCTGTTTGTTCGAAAGAAGAATGGCACATTGAGGATGTGCATTGATTATCGGGATCTCAACAAAGTTACGGTGAAGAATAAATATCCATTGCCTCGCATTGATGATCTGTTTGATCAGTTACAGGGTGCAGCTATCTTTTCGAAGATTGATTTGTGGTCGGGGTATCATCAGTTGAAGATAAGGAAGGAGGATATTCCAAAGACTGCATTCAGTACAAGGTACGGGCACTATGAGTTCTTAGTGATGCCATTTGGATTAACAAATGCTCCTGCAGCATTTATGAATTTGATGAATAGAGTATTTCAGGAATTTCTCGATAAATTTGTGATTGTGTTTATCGATGATATTCTAATTTACTCTAAGAATAAGGAGGATCATGCACTGCACTTGAGAAAGGTGTTAGAGATTCTGAAGGAGAGGCAGTTGTATGCGAAGTTCAAGAAGTGTGAATTTTGGTTAGCCCGAGTTGTTTTCTTGGGACACGTGGTATCGGGAGAAGGAATTTCAGTGGATCCAGGTAAAGTTAAAGCAGTCCATGATTGGCCACAACCCTCAAATCCCACTGAGGTTCGTAGCTTTCTTGGATTGGCGGGATATTATCAAAGGTTTGTTGAAGGATTTTCTAAGATTGCTTCACCATTAACACAGTTTACCAGGAAGAATGTGAAGTTCACATGGACGGAGGAATGTGAACAAAGTTTCCAAGAATTGAAGAGACGATTGACATCAGCACCTATCTTAACTATTCCTACGGAGACAGAAAACTTCAAGGTTTACAGTGATGCTTTAAAGAATGGTCTTGGGTGTGTATTGATGCAAAATGGGAAAGTGATAGCGTATGCATCCAGACAGTTAAGGGAGTATGAGAAGAATTATCCAACTCATGATTTAAAGTTAGCCGCAGTGGTGTTTGCACTCAAGATATGGAGGCATTATCTGTATGGGGAACGTTGTGAAATCTATACTGATCATAAGAGTTTGAAGTACTTTTTCACTCAGAAAGAGTTGAATATGAGGCAAAGAAGATATTGGAATTGGTGAAGGATTATGACAGTGTTATCAATTATCACCCGGGAAAAGCCAATGTGGTTGCTGATGCATTGAGCCGAAAGGCAATACAGAGTGTAGCTGCTATGACTGTAAATCAGAAACCAGAGTTGCTTGATTTGCAAAGGATGGGTGTGGAGATCATTCAGGAAGGATCGTTGGAAGCAAGGATGACAGCTCTGACACTTCGACCAACTTTGGTGGATAAGATTCGACAGAGCCAATAGGAGGATAAGTTGTTTGACAAGATAAAGAATGATATCAGCTCTGGAAAGTCTTCTGACTTCCAATTAGGAGATGATGGCGTGATTCGTTATGGAGGTCGATTATGTCTACCTGAAGTGAATGACATTCGAAAAGAAGTGATGATAGAAGCTCATTCAACACCCTACTCTGTACATCCAGGAGCTACTAAGATGTATAGAGATTTGAAGGCACATTATTGGTGGCCAGGGATGAAGAGAGATGTTGCTCGATATGTGGAGCAATGTTTGACTTGTCAGCAAGTCAAAGCCGAGCATCAGAGACCAGCAGGAACTTTGCAGCCTTTATTTATTCCAGAATGGAAGTGGGAGAATATCACAATGGATTTTGTTATCGGGCTACCGAAGACAGTGAAAGGTCACGATGCCATTTGGGTTATTGTGGATCGATTGACTAAGTCAGCTCATTTTCTTCCTATTAGCTCTACGTATTCCATGGATCGTTATGTCCAACTATATATACAAGAGATTGTCAGACTCCATGGAGTACCACTCACCATTGTGTCAGACAGAGATACGAGATTCTTGTCTGCTTTCTGGAAGAGTTTACATAAGGCGTTGGGGACACAGTTATCTTTCAGCACAGCATTTCATCCACAGATAGATGGTCAATCAGAGCGTACAATACAAATCTTGGAGGATATGCTCAGAGCGTGTGTGTTGGATTTTCAAGGTCAGTGGAGTAAAGTTTTGCCTTTGATAGAGTTCTCGTACAATAACAGTTATCAGTCTACTATCGGGATGGCTCCATATGAAGCATTGTATGGGAGGAAGTGTAGATCTCCAGTTCATTGGGATGAAGTTGGAGAGAGGAAACTTTTGGGTCCAGACTTGATTCGTGAAATGTCAGAAGCTATTACCCGTATACGAGAGAAGATGAAAGTTGCTCAAGATCGGCAGAAGAGTTATGCAGACAAACGGAGGAGAGAATTAGAATTTGAAGTAGGTGATCAGGTATTTCTGAAAGTATCTCCAATGAAGGGGATAATGCGGTTTGGAAGGAAAGGGAAACTCAGTCCAAGATATGTTGGTCCGTTCACTATCATTGAGAGAGTTGGCAATGTTGCCTATAAATTGGAGTTACCAGCATCGATGTCTAGAGTACATGACGTGTTTCATGTATCTGTGTTGAGGAAGTATGTTCCAAATCCATCTCATGTTCTCAGGCAGGAACCAGTTGAGTTGAAAGAAGATTTGAGTTATGAGGAGGTACCAGTTGAGATCTTGTGGCGAGAAGTGAAGAAGCTCATAAATAAAGAAATATCATTAGTAAAGGTATTATGGAGGAACCAGTTAGTTGAGGAGGCCACTTGGAAAAGAGAGGATGAGATGATGACTAAATACCCAGACCTCTTCAGGTAAGTAAATTTCGAGGACGAAATTTTTATAAGGTGGGGAGGATGTGATATCCGAGCTTCTCACTACTCATGTGCCAATATAATTTAATTTTTGTTATGTGCATTTTATAATTATGTGATAATTATGTGACAATTATGTGACAATTGTTTCTATATCTTATTTATCGTTACATTTTATTTGAGACATTCGTGATAAAAAAATTGGGACAGTGTATGAATATATGGGTGCATAAATATTTACGTGCATTAATTTGGATATATGAGCAAATTATTTTATGAGTATAAATACACTTTTCTTAATTATTAAGTATCACACGTGTTCTCGTAATAATAATGGTGGGTAGAAAAATGTTCACGTATTTGTATTAATTTATAAATGTATTATATCTTAGCTATTAAGTATTGCACGTAAATTAAGAATGGATAATAATAATAAAAAAAAAGGTTGAGGCGGTGGGATAGTCGTGTACGACTTCTACCCCACCCCTCTATATATGTTAAATGTGGTGAGAAGCAGCGGTAGTAGCTGTGAAGTAAAAAAAAGAGAGAGAGAGAAGAAAGGGAGAGATAGGAGAGAGAGAGAAGGGAGAGAGAGGAGAGAGAGAGGAAGAAGAGAGAAGAGGGAGGAGCGCGCCGGAACGTGCGTGTCGGAGCAAATTAGTTACAGTTCTTTACGGGGTTTATATTATTGTCGGTATCCAGGTAAGTAGAAGTCCAACTACAATGCATAAATATGTTATTTGTGAATTATATGTGATTAATATGTGATAATTATGTTATGTGTTATTTTTGATTAGTTTAATTACGTTATGAATTATTTGGAGACTAATTTGTGATACAAGCTGGTGATTTATGTGATTTGGGGAAAATAGGGTTCATATTTAACAATAGTATTTGTAAATTATTTGTGATAATTTTGTGATACAAGTTGTGGATCCATGTAATTGAAAATATTATTATTATCCTATATAGATCTATGTGATTGGAAACTGTTGCAAATATATTTATATGGTTTGAGAAAATATTGGTTATAAGGATCTGTGGGATCCAAGATGAAGTTGTTATTCCAAAAAGAGATCCGTGTGATCCCAGGATGAAATGGTTATTCTATAAATGAATTTATATGATTGAGGTGAAGTTGTTATTTCAGAAGTGGATTTGTGTGAATTGAAATTAAGTTATTGCCTTATGGTGATTAAATGTTGATATTGATATTGTAAATGGTTTATGATGCACATTTAATTGTTTTGGGTGCATACCATGCATAAAGATGAAAAGTATTTTTCCTCAAAATTAATAAGATACTAATGGTGTGTGCGGCCACTATATATATGCATCTCTGTCAGGGTTCGAAAAAATCGTTCCCGATATTTTTATTAGGGGTTCGGAAAAATCGTCCCCACCACTTTGTCAGAGTTCGGAAAAATCGTTCTCGGCACTATTTTCGTGGTTCGGAAAAATCGTCCCCATTGAGCTCATTTGGGGTGCATATTATAAGTGTGTCGTGGGGATCCCGCAACGTGAACAATTTTCAAAATAAAAGAGATCAATTAGAAAAAAAAATTAGGACATAGGCGATAGAGAACTAAATGCATTTTCATGCACGGACATGCATGATTTCTACTTACTGAGATTTTTATCTCACTAGTTTATGCATTGTAGGTGAGCCTGTTGATGATTGAGTTTGTGATGTGACTGTGCAAGCTGTGGAGCTCCTTCAAGTTTTGAGATGATGTAAATAGATAACGACCTGTTGGGCTAGGCCGTGGGTTTATTTTATTTCCGCTGATATTTTGATTATGTAATATAATAAGTATTGTCGCGAGTTTGTCTGGTTTGAAGTGGTATCAGAAACTAGTTATGTATGTTGAACCTGTGTGATGGTGTTGGTTATAAACATATTATGTGGAAAAAAAAATTTATATGCAGGTTTTTATAATGATGATGTTTATGTTAAATAGTATTTGAATTATAAGTTGTGTAATGTGGGTCGTGTCAAAAACAAACATCACCCTGCAATCAATCAATCAGTCTCGCCCGATTCAACCCTAAATTTCAATTCAAATCGCCTCTTCTCTCTCATATTCCAACAGACATCAGCAAATTCAGTGGAAATATGGGGAAGGGGACGGCTATTTGCACCACCGAAATTGCTAGACGAACCCCAATTACTAGATGTACCACATTAAAATTAAAACTTACATATTTAAATTACTAAATACACCCATACAAAGATAAATTTACCCTTTTAATTAATCACAAAATTAAATAAAAAAAGAAAGAAAACATTTAAGAGTGTTACAAACATGCGATGTGATATGCCGTGACTGTTCATAAGAAAATGGAGAGACAATTTCTATAAACAAAATACTATTTTTTTTCAAGTATATACCACTTTAATCATATCTATCTATTGTGCGTGTTTCATAGCCTTACGTTCTAGCTCCTCAAAAATGAACTTCTTCAGCCTTTCATCGCACACGGCATCCTTGGTGTATAAAAATCCATTCAGAGCATCTTTAAAATTAACAATGTGGGCTAATATGTTGAGACACCCACAGAAGCACCTGCAGAGGCACCAACGAACTGAGCAGAGTAACATGCAGCGGTATTTCTTACAAGAATCTCATAAAGTTGTGCTGAGACATGGTAGTAGACCAGCGGTTGTTTGTCTTAGCCCATGGAAGACTGGAGAGTAATGAAGACACCGTTGGATCATTACAACTTTTCTTTTTCTTTTCATTCGATCATTATATGTTCGGTTGTAGGAAGCGAACATATTATTTTCACAATTCTTTTCTTTTTCGTTCCATCATTACAATCGAACACACTTATATGTTCGGTTGTAGGAAGCGAATGCATTATTTTCACAACTTTTCTTTTCTTTTTTCATTCGCTTCCTACAACCGAATAGACTTAACATATTATATTCACAACTTTTTTTTTTCTTTTTTCGTTCGCTTCCTACAACCGAACAGATTGTAATGATCGAACGAAAAAGAAAAGTTGTGAAAATAATGTGTTCGCTTCCTAAAACCGAACATACTTATTTGTTCATTTGTTCGGTTGTAGGAAGCGAACATATTTTTTTTTTTCAAATTTAATGATTATTTATAAAATGGTATTTACGTCTTCTCACATAATCAGATTTTAATTTATAAATTACTGGGGTTTGTATAGCAATTTCGTGGGCCATATGGGGAATTGCTACGCAGATCAGATGTCAAACGGACCAGTTATAAGGTCGACTATCACTTCTTCGGGCTTCAACCGCCACTACTCCACCCATTCACGGCCTTCCTCCACCTCCGCCGCTGCCCGCCTTTATGAATAAGATAATAAACAAACGTTCTTCACAGAATTATAAAGTTGATATTTATTTTGGGTATAAGTTCTAGATTTAGGTTAGATGGATTTAGTAAATGAAACAATTAATTGCGTTGGTTTTGGGATTTAATTATGTTAGATTTTAATTTGTGAAATTAATGTTTTGGGATTTAATTAGGTTAGATTTTAACTCAGTGAAATTAATGTGTAAGAATATAGCGTAATATGTGATATGATGGGATAAAAAAAGTAATGAATTGTGTAATCGGAAAATTGATTTGAATTACAAATCCGAAAGCAAACGATCCTGAGTTTTGTTGTAGCATTTTCTCATTTTATGCACACTAAAGAGTATTATAGTAGCGTTTTTTTTTTTTTTTTTTAATTATTGTAGTATTTCCTCATTTTGTGTGAATAATGACATGTGTTTAGTCTTGAATATTCCAAACCATTTCTCTCACAATGAGATTCCTTGCTCCGTGCACAATCCAATTGGGCTGGTTTTTGGTGCGGATGAAGCAACTTTCCCAAACTCTCACCACTAGGACTGATGATAGAGAGAAGATTGTGGATTTGTTGATGTCAAAAGTTTTTGACCATATATTGTTTATCGTTGGCACAGGAGGTATAGGAAATACTACAAATGTTTGCCTGCTACTTTTACCTCGTCACTCCAAAGGCCTGTGCCTACGTACATTTATTTTTTTTGTTAATTGTTAATTAATTAATTAATTAATTATATTTATTTTTATTTTGTTAAAAATATAATGCGAATGAGTGAATGTGGATAGAAAGATAACTATATAAATGATGATTGGATATTAAATAAGAGGAGATGAGGAAACTTGGATTGTGGTGTATATGGATGAAATAAGAGAAGATGAGGAAACTTGGTAACTGGCTCTATACAATGAACACGAAACCTTTGGGCTTACTCTCTAGTGACTCTTTGGATGTATTTGTTTATTATTTTTGTATTAATATTTTCTCATACTACCTACCAGTGGCGGATGTATGTGGGGCAGCTCAGGGCTCAGCACTGTCCCCAAAAGTCCATTATATCATATGTAAATAATTTATAAATAATTTGTGTTTTTAAGTTTAGTTCACCCCAAAAATATTTTCAACCCACCCAAATGAAACTAAAAAATAAATATATCTTCTTTCTTCTTTGTGTTTTTAAGTTTAGCCCAACCCAAAAATATTTTAAGCCCACCGAAATGAAGTTAAAAAATAAATATATCTTCTTAAATTATATATATATATATATATATATATATATATATATATATATATATATATAGGCAAAAACTCCTGTGCACCCGGGGGCACGGACCACATTCCGTGCACCTTTAGAATTTTGTGTTAAATTGTATACCCTTTAGTATATAGATGTTTACCCTTTATTTTCTAAAGAAAATTATTGTGTATATCTGGGCGTATGGACAACACTCCGTGCGCCTTTAGAATTTTATGTTAAATTGTATACTCTTTGGTATAAAAATGTGTACCCTTTATTTTCAAAAGAAAAAAAATATTAATGAAAAGTGTATACCCTTTAGAACAAAATGGTACCTTTTATTAATTAAAGTGTATACTCTTTAGACCAAAACAATGTATCCTTACTCATAATACTAAAATTTTAAAGGCTCATGAAATGTGATCCCGTGCGTCTAGGAGCACGCAAGCATCACTCATATATATATATATATATATATATATATATATATATATATATATATATATATATATATATATATATATATATATATATATATATATATATATATATATATATATATATATATAATTTTTTAATTATTATTATTATTATTTTCTTCAATAAACTTAGCCCACCTCACCTCGATTTTCTGGATCGGCCACTGCTACCTACCTTTCTTCTAGCTTTTCTCCTGTGTTATTTTTGGTGGAATGGAATGAGAATGAAATTATTATTCCAAATTCTATTCCTAATCATACAATTGGTATATTAAATGCAATGGAATCACCATTCCATTTGGAATCACTATTCCACAAAATAAGGATTTGGAATCACTATTCCATAAAATAAGGAACAGTGTTTCCTCCCCACTCCATGGTATTATGTATGTATTCCTCACTTGAAAGAATCAACTTTTTACATTTATTTATTTATTTATTTTAGTGTAGCATAAAATGCAGGAATCAACTTTTTATATTTATTTATTTATTTAAGTGTAGTATAAAATGTGTTAAAATTATAAATAATATTCTTTTCATTTATTGATTTATGCACATTTCTGTTTATATGATTACAAAAATTACAAATAAGTTAATATTTTATGCTTAATGTGTAATATTAATTAAAAAATTTGGTATTGAATTATTTATATATTAAAAATAAAATATTAAATTATTTAAATTGAAATAAGAAAACTCATGCATTTTAATATTCAGAAAAAAAAATATTAAATGAATTTTAAATTCTTTAAAATTTTGATTAAAAAATTATATAATTATTATGAGATACTCTCTTGTAAGACGGGTTTTTTGTGAGAAGGTTGTGAGACGGGTCGACCCATTACTAAAATATACTTATCATATAGGTAAAATGTGTTTATTTGTGGTAAAAGTATATCAATAATGAATCATATTATAACACCATAAAATCATATTTTAATTCCTTGTTTATTATACTTTACATAACATACTTTACAATCATTAAGCGTACTTTATCTATATAATAGACATGCTTTAACAAGTCTCACAACTGTTTCATATATGTAACGTCTCACAAGAGAGTTTGTCAATTATTATAATACTTACTCTAAATAAGAATTAATAAGGGAGAATTTTTTTTATACAAATTTTAATGTCGAAAATTAATACCGACACTTTTGTTTTGAAGTTATTAAATATACCCAAATGGTATTTTGTTGACTCTTTTGCCCTTAAATTAAAATTGAATATCCAATTTAGTACTAGCCAACCCACCACCCACCACGAATCTCACCCTGTAAACCCTCCTATTTCCCAACACATTTGAATTTTTTGCTACTCTTCTCACCTCCAGCACCCACGTTCCCCATTAGTGTTGCTTGCATTTTTTTCTTCTCCATTGGTGCATTTGTTTTTAAAAAATCCCATTGACATCTCGAGATTCTTCTATTCCCACTAGAATATTGACATCTACATTGTGGTTTCATCTCTCGAAATAGTACGACAAATTGTTGTATTAAGTCGTCGGGTTACTCTGTTTGAGCAAGTCATCGTCGTCTGCATCTTCCCCAATCTTCAGTGCGTCTTTTGTCACCGATTTCTCGTTCCCAAAGAGACGTTCACAGAATTCCCAAAAAATACTTCCAGATTCCAACCTTAAGGATTGTTCCTCTCTTATTGCTTAAACCCGTATTGCCAAAATATTTGATTTAAGAATTTTTGCTATTATGCACTGAGAATGAGATGTTTGTGAGAATAAATTTGGGGGAACATATGATGAAGGGAATAAAAACATATTCTTTATTGCATGTAGTGTGAAATGAGTATGTATAATTGGCTGCTGATTAAACTGTAATAAAATTTGTTGTGATCTCTTAGTGTTGAAGTAGGTCTGGGGTTATTGGCTTAACGTAGTTCTTGGATAATTGGATAGAATTACGGTGTTCGAGTAAGGTTCAATGACATGGCTAGGCTCATACTGTCATAGTAGTTCTTGGATGTACTCCATTAGCTCGATTCCGGGTACTAGCCTTTATTTCTGAATAAGAATTCAAGAAACTTTGTAAACACTATCTTATGATTTCCCAAATGATCTTACTTTAATTTTCACTGCAAACTACATAATAGTGAGTCTAGTTTGATAGTATCATACTTAGAACATGAGCCGTGTGTTTGGTTTTTTTATATTGCCATATGTTTTTTTTATTAATTTCAGTTTACATGTTTCATATTCTGGGTTAAACAATTGTCTAATCCAGCCACGATTACCACAAACACCCACTTTGCTTACATTCCTGGGCACCAAACCAGTTCCCCAGTTCAAGCCCTGATTGCTCACGCAACGCCACCTTGTAACTCAAATTAATGCAACACACACCGTCTTAAAGGCCACGTACTTGTTCACCTACACCCTTACCTATACGGTAACCGTACTTGTTTAAATAAAATTTGATATATTTACCGACGGATTAATTCTATCGGTAATTTAAAGACTAAAATTAATTTTCTTTTAATAAAAATTTTATATATTTACCGACGGATTATTCTGTCGGAAAATTAAAGACTAAAATTAATTTATTAAAAA
Source organism: Pogostemon cablin (assembly GCA_023678885.1). Lineage (NCBI taxonomy): Eukaryota > Viridiplantae > Streptophyta > Magnoliopsida > Lamiales > Lamiaceae > Pogostemon > Pogostemon cablin. Next base: position 9,138,862 of record CM042992.1, on the reverse strand, counting down.
TAAAATTTAATATATTTACCGACGGAAAAATCCGTCGGTAAATTAAAGACCAAAATTATTTTTTTAAAAAAATAAATTTAATATATTTACCGACGGATTTATCCGTCGGTAAATTAAAAACTAAAATTAATTTTCTTTAAATAAAATTTTATATATTTAACGACGGATTAAATCCGTCGATAATCTTCCGGGATTAAATCCCTCCAAAATACTAACGGATTTATCGATGAAAAAACATCCATCGCTAATTTCGTCGGTAATCCGTCGCAAAAACTAGGAAATTTTTATTGTTGATTTTTTAAAAATAAATCATATTAAATGAATAAACCGTCGGTAAACTGTCGGTAATTACCGATGATTTTTTCCCATCGGTAATTTCGTCGGTATTTCGGTAGTTTCTTGTAGTGGCCGACCTGGGGATATTTAATGACATTCGAGATATTTAATGACATTCGAAGGGCAGATTTATCTTAACTGCTGTTATGTCTTGATGTGGAATCATTGTCAGACGTCCTCACTTTTCGTGTCAATAACTCCATATCACATTGTGGCCCAACAGAATTTGCACTCATCAGTGGTTTGGCATTTGGCCCTTACCCCACCCTTCCTGAAGGAAGTGAATTTCAGAGTCGAATATTTGGAGACTTCACTGTCCTTCCAATGAGTGATATTCGGAGCAAGCTATCGGACGAGTTAGACGATGAAGACCAGATAAGGGTAGCTCTTTTGATCGTGTTGGGCTGTGTGCTGTTGCCGCAGGGTTCAGAGTGTGGTAATCTTGACCTCGAATACGTAGACCTTACGGACGATCTGGAAAGTTTTAACTCATTTCCATGGGGCCGTGTCTCATACAATCACCTTCATTCCGAGTTTTGGTTGCTGAGGAACAGGGTTGTTGGAAAGAAGGCAAAGTATGATGAAAATTAGAGGGGCAGAGCGATGCTCTACGCCAATGGCTTTGGCATTGCTCTGCTTTGCTGGGCTTATGATGCTATCCCATCACTGAAAAATAAATACGGAGGTTTGTTGGAAGATAAGTGTGATCTAACCCCACGTATTCTCACACTCACTCATCTCCTTCACTTCTTTTGAGCTGTTCCAACTTCCACCATTTTTTAACCTTTTGCGACCTACCTCTCTCCTCCACTCATTTTCTTTATTCTTCAGCCCATCTTCCTTATTCTCTTCTCCCTTATTTTTCCTGTTACTTCACTCTCTTTACACTCACCTCGTGGCTGGCCACTGTCTTTGGCGTGGCCCGTTTTTTAAGGTGGTATTTTGTTTTTGCGGAGCGGTTTTGTCTCTGCCATGTTTCCCAACGGCGTCCCGCAGGGCGTCTTCCGTCCATGGAGTCACGATGGCGCCGACTTTACCGCTGGAGTTTGATGGGTCCTTTGCAGCAGTATTGTCCGACATCTCTTCGTTGGAACCTGTTCGAGGTTTCCGTCCACGGAGTTCGCCGGCGCACCTGCTTTGGTTTCACGACGATGCTGTTCTGCAGTTGCTCAGATTTCTGCTTTTTTCGGCTGCTGGTCAGACCTGCTCTCCAGGCTAGCTAGCCTGCTCCTTCTGTGCATCTTTTTCTATTGCTTTCCTCTTTTAGGTGCATAAGCATTTATTGCTCCTTTTTGCTGTATAGTCCTTGACTTCTTTACCACCTACTGGTCCTACTCCCTCTACTTTTGCTTTCATGCCTATCTTCGACTGGGTATTGATTTTTTTAGTTGGCAGCCACGTTTTTCCACCTACGGGAGTTCATGTTGCTCACTCTCTCTCGGCGCGACCTGTCCTCAACGACTACTTCTCTAGGTGGTCGCCGGAACTCCGGCTGCTTTCTTTGGAATGCAGCCTCCCACCCTGCTGCTGCCCAGCAATGTCGATCTTCCTCTTTCAAGCACGCTGTTTGTGTTGGGTTATTGGTTGAACATGTATTCCGCAAATAAACTTACATATGCGAACGTGGGTAATTTCACCCCTGCGGATACAGAATGGGATACCTCATCTGACATCTTACGTGGATGTCTACTACCGAAAACTGGGGTTTACCGGATGCGGATCCTCTGCAGTAAATTCGCATTGTGAGGAAATTGAGTGAATTTATGGGAGAGGATCCAAGTCCGGGGTTTACCCACACCGGCCCTTGTTTTTTAACAGGCACATGGGTTTACAGATATGAATGACCAAACTTACGTTGGTTTAGACATCTATCTCTTCTTTATACTTCCTACCAAACGAGCTGAAGTTCCAAGAACTCCAGCCGCTTACACATAGTTGAAGGGTTTTACAGGTCGGCAACTGAACTGAGAATATTTCTTCCACCCGCCACAATATCTGTTGCAAATTTATTCTCCAATCCCTCTACTCGCATTTCGTCTAAAGATTGCACAAAACGCTTTGATGTTGTATAAACTTGTTCCATGTTCGTTTCTTCAATCAGGTTTGTTTCTCGCAACACGCTCTTCACTATTCTCCAACTCACTCGATCGCATTCAGTTCCATCACTTGCCCATTTTACTCCTTACTTCTCTGATTCGGGTTCTGATGACCCAAGACCCGATTGTGAAGACCATATTACTGTAGCAAATCATAGTGACTGCTCTAGGCACAAGAATTCTACGGAGTATGATTCATGACGGTTGTTCAGATTCTTGAAAATATGAAAATGGAACCCATTTTGGCTTTTTTTTTTTTAACCAACTCAAAGACGACGGATTTCAACATGGTGTTGACAGTTACTTGGCTATGATTAAGGTGCTCTGCCACTGGGGCTTGGAGAGAAAGATGGACTCTTTGTTTAAAGGGGTTATTAAGTCGAGAGACGGGGATTCCTCATTTGAGGTGTGTGAGTTGTTGGATGCCATTGCTGAGGAAGTTAAGGCTAATGGGAAAAAATCACTGCTTCGAGCTTTGGTTGCGTGTATTAAGAGTTATGTTTCTTTAGGAATGTTTGATGAGGCAATTGATGCACTTTTCCAAACAAAAAGGCATGGTGTTGTGGAGTGTTTACTGTCATGTAATTTTTTGATGAATAGGTTGGTTGGGCATGGGAAGTGGATGCAGCAATTGCCATCTATAAGCAGCTGAAGATTCTTGGGTTTAGTCCGAATGTATATACTTATGCCATTGTGATTAAGGCGTACTGTCGAAAGGGATGTTTGGAAGAAGCTGCTGAGGTGCTTCTTGAGATTGAACTTGATCTTTATACCTTTTCAGCTTATCTTGTAAGGCTCTGTAGGCATGGCAGATCGGAATTTGCGTTTGAGGTCTTAAAAGCTTGGAAAAATGAATGTTCCCATTGATGCGTTTGCTTTTACTGTTGTGATTCAAGGTTTTATTTGTGAAAAGAGGATGAAAGAGGCGGAGATCGTTTTGCATTGCATGAAAGAACATGGGCTAGTCCCTGGTGAAGATGGATATCGTGCCTTGGTTAAGGGTTACTGTGAATCTGGGGATATAATTAAAGCTTTGGCTATCCATGATGAGATGGAGGCAAAGGGAATCAGAACTAATTGTTTGATTCTCACTTCAATTCTTGAGTGCTTATGCCACAAAGGTATGCATTATGAAGCAGTAGACCAGTTCATTAACTTCAAGAAATTGGGCATCTTTCTTGATGAAGTCATATATAATGTTGCTATTGATGCATTAAGCAAACTGAGTAAGTTAGATGAAGCTCTATGTCTGTTTAATGAGATGAGATCTAAGAAGTTGACACCAGATGTTGTCCATTATACTACTTTGATAAATGGTCATTGTCTCCATGGAAATATTTTTGATGCTGTAAATTTATTCAAGGAAATGAATGATAAGGGTCTTAAAGCTGATATTATTACTAATACTGTTCTTGCTGGTGGATTATCTCGGAATGGTCTTATGGATGAGGTGTCTTTTCTTCTGGATATGATGAAATGCCAAGGCTTCACCCCAGCACTGCGACACACGACGTGATCATTGAAGGCCTATGTCTCGGAGGAAAAGTGAAGGAAGCAGAAAAGTATTTCATTGACTTGGAAGACAAGAACATAGAAAACTATGCTTCCATGGTTAAAGGATACTGTGGATCAAGCATGGCAGTTAATGGATTCAAACAATTCATTAGATTATTCAGTGAAGGAATTCATTTAAGTAGGAATTTGTGCACAAAACTTATTAGCAGCCTCTGTTTGGAAGGGGAAAATGACAAAGCTATTAAGGTCTTTGAAATTATACTTTCATCTGGTGATTGCCCTAGTAAGGCAATGTATCACAAACTCATTGCTGCTCTTTGTGGTGCTGGAGATATGGAAAAGGCCCAAGGGGTATTTAACCAAATGATAAGATCCGGGTTGTCTCCTGATCTTATTTTGTATACTATGATGATGAATGGTTATTGTCAGGTGAGTCGCCTGCGAGGAGCGTTTGCTCTTTTCAATGATATGAAGGAAAGAGACATTAAACCCGACATCATAACTTATACATTATTGGTTGATGGGCATTCTAAAGTAAGTCTAAAAAGAGCTCAATCTCAATACAATGGGCATTCTCAAGTGAGTTGGAGAAGGATCTCAATACAATGAGGAAAGAAACAGGAAAGTAAATCAGGTGGCATCAGCTTTTTGGGGTGAAATTTTCATTGACAGTCGCTGCAAATCGTCCAATCTTCAAGATGCTGTTTGCCTTTTTAATGAATTGATTGAAAAAGGTTTACTACCTGATATGGTTGCATATACAGCACTCTTATCTGGCTATTGCAAGCAGGGAGATACCGAAAAGGCTTTAACCCTAGTAAATGAGATGACATCTAATGGAATAGAGCCAGATAGCCGTACCATGTCAACATTACATCATGGTATTGTAAGGGTAAAAAAAAAATGAAGTTTCAGCGTTGAATTTCTCCTTTAATGCTTACTGGTAAGATGCACAAATTGTATGTTTTCACCTTTTAGCTTTCATATGTTATACTAGGTGATAATTATTTTATTTTCTTTGTTTGTTTATTTGCTTGCTGACTTGAGAAGTTGTAGATGAATTCCATGAAAGCTAACTCATTCACGTTTAGGTGACGCAGAACAAGCAGCACATTGAGAAACTCAGTTCGTACGACCTGCTTACTACTTACTATTTGATTTCAGGTCAGGCACCAAGTTTACTCAACTGCTTCCAAATTTTAAACTTTTGAATGTTCTTCTTCATAACTAGTGCATATTGGTGTCCTGTGAATTGTGAAATATATATACCAACCACATTTTCTGTTATATTGGTGTGTATATTGATTATCAGGAATTAAAGTAGTGGCCTTTCTATTTGTGGATATTGGGGTAAATTATATGAAAATATTTATTTTGATTCTATTCACCAAAATTAATATTTTTAGTTATTATTGTGTGTAAAAGACTTTTCAAGGGAAACAGAAAGGACATAAAGAAACACAATTGCTTACAGTAAATATCTTAAGTTGCTCAGAATTCTTCTGATGAAACTACTTCTAACAGTCAAAAAGCTTGAATATGAAAGACAAGTTTTTGATGTTAATAATGGTGTGCCTGAATGTTTGTTTCCATCTTTCTCCTGTTCAATATGTGCCAGACCTTTAAGTATTACTTTTAACTCTGTAAGACTTCAAGTAGCATTTTGAGCTGTAAAGTACCTCAAGGTTATTTATTTATTTATATTTTCTAATTTTATTTTTAATTTCATTTTTATATTTTAATAACTAAGAGAAAATGCAATTGCAGATTATGAAATTGTGTGTAGTCAATCACTTGAGGTAACTATGTCTTCTAAACTTTTCCACTTTGAATCGACCTTAGTATTTCAATATAGAGATAAAAAGGAAGTCACATATTAGTTGTCTTCTGCCTTGCTGATTGAAAGAAATTTCTGTATCCTTTCCTAAATGTGAAAAAATCTTTATTTTTCGAATACATGTTCTCTCCGATTCAATTGAAACCTAATTTATTTGAATTATGGTTCAAACATGGATATTCTTGTGGTGTTTTGCTCTTTCTGTATAGTGTATGTTCACGAATGACGAGCTCTTATGGTTGGGAGCTTATGTATTTTGTTTGGCTGCACATAGATTGCAGCTGATGATGACAGCTATATATTTTTCTGCAGTACTTGTTGGCAATTTTGCTATATTTTTCAATGCCACCAACTAGATGCTGCAAATGACTCTTTGTTCCACAAAGTGAGTATTTCATCATTGCCCCATAAAGCTTTACATAACTGTTCATCTATTTCTTTCTTCTTTGTTTCTTGTAATAAACAAAAATCTGCCTTTTTACCTCTAATGATATCCCTCACTTCTTTCACTTTTGCTCTGCACCCCAAGCCTAGAATGTTGTAAGATATTATCTGCATTGATTATTATTCTTGTCACACTCCTTGGCCCCGAACATATTATTCTTTTTACCAGTATCCAACCTCTCAATCTCCTTAATAATTGATTGCTCATTACTTTCCTTTGCTAGACCCAATTGTTTTCCAATTTTCCATATCCTCTCCGCTTCTGATTGAGTATCCAAATTATCAAAACACATGGGTTCAGAAGATGTACCTGTAATTCTCGGATTAGTTCCTTCCGTCTCTTCGGAGCATAATAAATCAGATAAAAAAATTTTGAGCTGAGCTGATTCCATCTTCTTCTTCTGACGTTTGGACTGTTTAGGACCCTTTGGTGGTTCACTAACTTGTTGGCGGTTGTACAAAACTGAATCCTCACCCAATTTCAGCAATTTCTCCAAGATATCTGTTCTCCTCGCATTCTGCCTCCGTCTGCAGCTTCGATGTTAACTCCCAAGTTTTCACTTGTGTTGATGGGCCCATTGCTGGAATTAAAATTTTTTTCATTTGGGCTTGAAATAACCGTAGTCTCAGTATTATCCACAGGTATTTCTTTTTGGGCTTCACCTAAATGAGACCCATTGCCTTCCCCATGCGTGTCATCTTCATTGGACAATGCAGGATTTGGTAAGAATGAGCTGTTTTGGGCTTGTGAAATTTCTGGAGGCTCATGTCTTTCCAGAGAATGATCTTGTTGGGCCTTTGAATTCTTAAGCCCAAAAAGTTGTATCTCTGAAAACTCTTCATGCACGCAATCCACATATTCTTGCTGGGGTCCAACACTATCCTGCCTATTTTCAATCTCCTCACTTGCATCATGACTGTTGAGACTCTCCGTCAATTGGGGAATAATTATTACTGTCTCCATTCTTATCGGCAATAAAGTTGGATTCAAATATTTTGGCGGAGGATGTAAATTCTGCTTCGTATTCCAACGAATTGCTCCGATCTTGTAACGTTGCCATCGCCGGTCCGAAGAAAGTTGATCCTGTAAGTGAACTGTACTCTGATGTCAGTTCAAAATCTCTGACAGTAGAGGCAATTTCATCGCTCATTTCCTTTGACAAGTAGTACTCCTCTATCACCTTAATTCTGAAAAACATGATCATTAACCTTGACTGAGAAGATGGTGTTAATATCCTCAAGAAATGGAACTGATAATAGAACTCGAGCTACGTCCAATCTGTCTCTATTTTCTGTTGATCTGTCTAGCTTGATAAATTCCCCAATTTTCAAACTAGCAATACTGAAGAATCTTGGGTTGTGATAAGGAACACCAACCCATCTAGTCCAAACTCTACGACTGTGACTTACATCTGACTATTTCCAAGGTCTGATCCAATCGAACCAATAAGATATCCATTTTTCCATCTCCTTCATCAAAACTTCAGTTGGTGTTTCACTCATGTTACGAACCAAAACTGCATCATCTTCCGTATAGTGCAGATGCAGTTTAATCCCGCATTCTCCTTGTAATTCCCATGAGAATTCCTTTTTGAGTTTACCAAACCAACATTTCGAGAGCCATTCAATTTCTTCCTCATGAGGTTTGAAACTGAAATGGGTCTCCTTTGGTTCAACTATTGTTAATGCTTCTTCTTCTTTTTTTCCAGTGGTCGCCTCTTTGAATGTCTTCCCTGTTATACATCTTCCCGCATTTGCTTTGAAGGTATGAGTTTTTGCTGTTGGTTTAAATGTGGTACTCTGATTGCGCTCGAACTTGGGAATGAATGCTTGAATCTTGTAACTTCCAATCCAGATCTTATTCAGCTTCTCCAGGGCACCTTCCAAATTTGATACCTGCTTCTTCCAAAATCTAACAAAACCAAATCTTTTTATCTCTCTTTTTTGGGCAAAATATATCCGCCACCTCCCCTATTGTGCTGAAATTGGACCTTAGAATATGAATGTCACAATCTTCAGGAAAATTTCTAAAGAAGAAGGATAATGAAACATTCTCTCCATTGGCTGTACCGTCCTGAAAGATTCTGTTGAAGTTTCTTCTCCCAGCATAATCTGAAGTCCGTCTATCTAAACGCGAAGAAGGGTTAAGTTTATGCCTCATCAGTTGACGCTCGGAATTCTTAATCCTACTATCTACCCAGAATCTCACCCGCTCGCCTTGGACTTCAGATAATTTATTTCAATTGATTCAACAAAATGTTCGATCTTTCAAATTCATTTCACAAGCCGATTATATTCTAATTATTATCATAATTATATATGTTTTATATTTATTATTTAATATTTTTTAATCATGCGAAATTTAAATTCCAAATCAAATAATATTATATACTCTATATTAGTTATTTTTTATATTTTTAAATTAAATAATATATTTTTAAATAATAAGCAACATACGGTTATTACTAAGTAAATAATACTCCACATTTGGTAGGAGGTCAAACAACACCATTTGTTTTTTGAACATAAATTAAAAAGTATTATTATTTTATGTAAAGTTGGTAGGTGTATTAGAGAAATGTGATAGATAGTGGTGGGCTATTGGTGGATCTTTTTTACTAAAAAAGAAAAATAGTTCAATTTGGATAGATGCTCAATATAGTAAAATGTTGCTATTTGGTCGGTGGAGTGGGGTTGGGGCATCAAGCGGACCGGGTTCAACTTTTCCGTTTATGAGATAATGATTTTATCCGAATGAAGACGCTATCTCGTCCAGATTCATGTCTTCTAATCATTTGTTGCTTCCCCACTCCCCCCTACACGAACCATTCTCTCTCATCATTTCGTCTACATCTCTCTACTATCAGCTTCGTAGAGAGAGAAAAGGTGTTGAATTACTAAAATTACAGCTAAATTTTAAACCCAAATCGCCTGTTCTCTCTCACATTCCATCAAACATCAGCAAATTCAGTGGAAAAATGGTGAATCACTACGCAGATCGAAAGTCAAACGGGCCGGTAATATGGTCAACTACCACTTATTCGGGCTTCAACCGCCACTACTCCACCCATTCACGGCCTTCCTCCACCTTTGCCGCGGCCCGCCTTCGTGAGTAAGATAATAAACAAACGTTCTTCGCAATATAGTATTTGTTTTGATATAAGTAGGAATAAATAAATTAGATTGGATGGGTTTAGTAAAATTAGTATTAATCCATGTTTGTTTTTGGATTTAATTTGGTTAAATTTTAACTTGTGAAATCTATCTTTAAGAATAGGGGTAATATGTGATACGAGTAGATATGATGTGGGTAAAAATTGAGTGATATTTATTTAATCTGATTTTACCAATACAAGTAATGAATTTTGGATAATAGAACTGGATTGTAAATCCGACAACAATCCCTGAGTTTTATTTTAGCATTTTCGCATTTTGTGCACACAGAAGAGTTTTATTGTTTCGTTTTCTCATTTTGTGTTTTTGCGTGTAACATATGTCCAGTCTAGAATATTCCAAACCATTTTTCTCTCACAATATGTTTTCTTCTCCCTGCAAAATCCAATCCAGAGAGAGATTAGGCTGGTTTTTGGTGCAACCCTCACCACTATGGATGATGATAGAGAGAAGATTGTGGATGTGTTGGTTACACAAGTTCTTGACCAGAAATTGTTTGTTGTTGGCATGGGAGATATAGGAAATAATGCAAATGTCCCTCAGAGCTTCATTTCCTCTCACCGAAGCACTTACCTCTACTTTATCGGGCGATGAAGCTCACCCCCACAAAATTTGATGACTCTACAAAGTTGTCTAATTTCAAAATTTAGGAGTCATTCCTTGCGTCGTGAGGTGAAGATGGGTTAGACTTCAAGAAAGTGTAGACAAGATGTACTATCTCTTTAAGCGTGAAGATGGGTTAGACTGACAAGATGTACTCTCTCTTTAAGCGTCATTTTGTATAGCTATTCCCTTCTCCATACTTCTCCTTACTTCTAGTTACTTTTCGTTTTATAGCAAAAACAAATGAATATTCAAGGACGTTTTCATCTGTCTTTGAAAGAATGGGATTCAATGAGTGGAAATTTGTCGCGCAGAAATTATCTATGGTTGGCATGAGAGGTATAGGAAATACAGCAAATGTACGTGGAGCTTCGTTTCCTCTTGCCGAAGGCTTGTACATTTATTTTATATATTTGTTAAAAATGATAAGATGAATGAGTGAATTTATTTATTTATATTTTTAAAATGATAAGGTGAATGAGTGAATACGGATAGAAAGTCGATAACTATATAAATGAGGATTGAAGCACATTTATTTATTTATTTATTTGTTAAAAATGATAGGACAGAGTGTGTATAGAAAGACAACTATACAAACGAAGATTGAATGCTAGAAAAATGGTTTGAGTGGATTGTGGTGTATATGGATGAAATAAGAGGAGATGAGGAAACTGGGCAACTGGCTTTATACAATAAACACAAAACCTTTTGGCTTGCTCTCTTTACGAATTTTTGGATTTATTTGTTTATTATTTTTGTATTTATATTTTCTTATACTACCCACCTTCCAATTTCTTCAAGCTCTCTTCTTGCGTAATCTTTCTCCTTTGTTTTCAATTTGAAAATTAGAACATTTCATTGTTAACAATTTTTAAAAGCGTCCTTAAATTCATCCCCCAAGTTTTCAATCCACTCATATTACGGTGCTTTAGTGGTACATGTAAAATTATTTAACTTGTTTTTTTTGAATAAGGAAAATTGTATTATGAAAGGTAAGAGTTTTACCCGAAAAAGTTTACATAATACAAAATTATTTAACTTGTTTAATCGTTCTTAATTTTATTTCATTAAAATTATAGTATATAGTATCGATATATATATATATCTGCATTGGGAGGGAGTAATTAGTATATATACTCCCTCCGGTCCCCTTCTTTTTGTTTTATTTTTTAATCTCACCCAAAGAGTCTCATTTCCTTTTTATATATATACTATATGCATTCACTAATAAAGTTAAAATAGGCTAGATGTTGGGTGAGGCTGTCTCACGGATCTTCTTATATGTGACGGATCTAAAGGATAGGTCTTGCATAAGACCGTCACACGTGAGACCATTTTTCACCTTTTAAAATCGTTATGACTTTCGCTATAAAACGTTATCACTTTCGCTATAAAATATTATTATTTTTCATTTATACTATAAATTGTTCATAAAATAGCATTATCACTTTTCATTAATTTATTATCACTTTCCTCTATAAAACTTATCACTTTCTGACCATCTCACGAAAGCCTTTACGTGAGACGGTAGAGTCTTTGCCAAAAATAAAAAAAATAAAAAAATTTAAGGAAAATGCAAAGGCTTATGTGAGACCGTCTCACGTAATGACTTATATGAGACGGCTAGAAAGTGACAACTTTTATACAGAAAAGTGATAATAAATTAATAAAAAATGATGAAGCTATGTCATGAACAATTTATAGTATAAATAAAAATTTATAACATTTTATAGCAAAAGTGATAACATTTTATAACGAAAGTAATAACTATTTTAAAAAGTGAAAAATAATTTCGAGACGGTCTCACGCAAGACTTGCCCTAAGGAAAAACAAGGCGTTGTTTGTTGGATTAATTAAAATTAATAATGCAGCATAATGGACGCCGGCCAATCATTCCACGCAAATCACAAATTTACAATAGGCTATATTTTACTTTTTATAATTAAAAATTATTATCTTTTATTATTATTATTAATTATATAATAATAATATTAGTAGTAATTATTTTTTTAATTGTTTAATTATTCTATTATCAATATCGCTTTATATTAAAAGCGTTATCACTTTTTTATAAAGTGAGGCTTGCATCCGCCACCATGCGCCTTTAGAATTTAGTATTATGGATAATAGTACATTAATTAGTATATATATATATATATATATATATATATATATATATATATATATATATTGTACATTGTTTAGACCATATATTCACAAACACTTGCGTAAATCGAGTTTACATATAAACGTATATAAACTTTGTTATTTTTTAGTGCATGAAAAATTACTTTTTAAATACATAAATTTTTACTCTTCAAAAAATTAATTTGAATTAACTTATGGAGAAATTAATTTGTCTATGTATTTCCACTTGGGCCGTGCTGGGCCGGATCATGTACCAGGCCCTGTTCCTTCCAAATAGCTTCGCTGTTGAAACGAACAGGGAATGAGCAAGTTCAAGATCCCATCATCTATCGGATCCTCCTTCACCGTGCATCAAATAAAATTTAGCAAAAGAGCGATAAAATTTTATGATAACCGAATAATCTCTAAATAATATATCGAAAATACAGCTCACTACCATTGTTTTCCCTGATTTTTCTTCCTTTAACAGGTTTTCACCACATTGTTCTTTGTTTTCTCTCTTTTGCTTCCTCCCAATTATCTTAGTTTCCTTTTCCTCAGGCGGCATAGTAGGTAGATTGAGTAGAGTGATTTATTTGTATACCCTCAATCAAATCAAAATTGCGTGCGGAGATATCAATTGATTTCCGCCTTGACTCGATAGAGAAAACAATAATCTCGAGGAGGACTGTTGCAGCAGCTTTAGGATTCAATGAACCTCACTCAGTCAATGTGTAGAATTTTATCGTTTCAATTAACTTGGGTGAAATTAATTTGGATATGTATTTACACTTGCGCTGTGCTGGGCGGATTATGGACTAGGCCCTGTTCTTTATGGACTTAAAAATATAAGTCCAATGAAAAAAATCCTTTCTGAACTAGTCTCCTAATCCTTTCTAATACTTGCTCCATCCACTTTTCAAATCTCACTCTTCACTAACACGCACCCGACTGCCACCATTTCACCACACTTTCCAAACGACTAGCGCTGTTGCTGCTAGTTAGTGGGTTGCTGCTTCCACATGGGTTAGGGTGTGGGAAGATTGACTTAGCTCACATTGACTTGTGTGAGGACATTGAAGCGTTCAATAAATACCCTTGGGGACGGGTTGCTTAGTGTCCGAGATCTGTTCATCGATGCGGACGAGGGTGAAGGATTACAATGTTAGGAAACAAGCAAACGAGGCATAATTAATTCGAGTGTATACTTGTAATGTGTTAATATGTTGGACTCGTGGTGTTACATGTCAATCTAACAATGCTATATATTATGTCTGCGTTATAGATTGAAGTGAGAAGGAGGCTTGATAATGCCCCAAGTACTAGTGCTCCAGCCGGTGCAGTCCAAGAAACGCAGCGGAAATTGATACAGCAATTTGGTCTCATTTATTAATTATTCATTATTACAATATAGTATTATTTTAAAATAAAATGAAAATGCAATTTTATTATTATTATGGGTAAAAGAGTAAATGTATACTTAAATTTGGAAAGTTAAATACAAAAAAACACTAGTCTCGACTCTCGTTTACGTCATTTGTATTTTGTAGAGTAGACACCCAAATATACTTTCTGCATAATTCTTCCTTCCATCTAGCCCAATATCTAGGCCAGCCCAGATTCACAAAAGTTGGGCTTTAGCTTTATTTAATCCTGCTACTAATGTAAGACTGCTTAACCAAAAATATTATCCAAGATACTATAAAAATTTTATTCGAGATTTTTTTATTCCTGTTAAAAATATCTATATATAATATTATTAGGTCTTTTAATCAGAACCACGGAGTCTTGATTCAAACTTTATTCAGTTCAAGATATAATAATCGTGTACTCTCCGTTGTTAATTATATTTATTTCATATAATTATTCATAAAAAAAAAATCTCAATCTAAAACTTCAAATACTTTTTACTTTTACAATAATAATAATAATAACAAATTTTTAACATACTTTATACTCCATCTTTCTCTTTCAAATGTTTCATTTTTCCATTTTGGTGTCTTACTCAAAGAGTTTTACTATTTCCTTTTTAATACACATGAGACCTACATATATCCACTAATAAAATTAAAATATGGGCGCACATACCCAGTAATATAACAACTCACTACATGTTAAATAATAATACTCTTTAATCCACGCAAAAAAGCAAAATGACCCCTTTGCATGGGACGGAGGGAATATATCATTTATTACCTGATAATATAATATCTTAAGAAGTAAATAAAATTAGTAAACAAATAACTATATTTTTAAACAACAAACTCTCTTGTGAGATGAGTCGACCCATCACTAAAGTATGTTTATTATATGGAGTAATTAAAGTATATTTAATGGTTGTTAAATTATCATTACTAATTTAAAATAGTATGTTTTTTAAAGTATGCTGGATTATGCATTAAAGTATGATTTTAGCGTGTTATAATTTATTATTAATATACTTTAACTACAACTAAATATACTTTATCAATACAATACACATAATTTAGTGATGAGTTAACCCTCTTACAAATTACCCGTGTCACAAGAGTTGTCTCATTTTAAACATGAAACAAGTAACCATATTATAATACGTAATGGGGAGGAAGCGCCAAAAAAGTGGATTAATACTAAAATTCAAGCTTTAATTAGCTAATTAAATCCAATTAATTGATAATAACATATTCAATTATTACTCTTTAATTTATGAAAAATTACTTTTTAAAAATATGAATTATTACTCTTTTATATGAAAAATTACTCTTCAAATTATTATAAACTCTAATTTATTAAACTCTAATTTATTGATTAATCTTTAGAACGTACAAAATTACTCTTCAAAAAGATAACTATCATCTTTATGAAAAGAAAAAAATATTAATCTTTTAAATAGTAATTTTTTATATAATAAAGAGTATTTTTATAAAAACAAAATTCAGGTGTGAATTCAATTCACATCATATTTAATATATGTTATGGAAATTAAAATTTGAGTTGATATTAGGTGCACCCAGGTGCAAGAATGCACTCATATATATGTGTATAATTTTTTATTTTATTATGTATACATGTTATTCTATTTTGTATACGTGTTTCTTAATAATTGTATACTTTTTTCACACTAAGTTTTTCATTAAAAAAACTAGCATCCATATGTGTATAACTTTTTATTCAATGGTGTATACATGCTTTTTAATAATTGTATATATTTTTTGACTCAATTTTTCATTAAAAAACTAACAATTAAATTGTATACATTTTTGTTCATAATTGTATATGTTTTTGTTTATATTTGTATACGTTTTTTAAAGTGGGTGCACTCTATCTTAGGGTACACCAGAGTGCACAGTATAATTAGCCTTAAAATTTATTTTAGGAAATATTAAACGAAGAAGAGTGAATTAGCAAAATAAAAATATTTGGATTAATATTATATACTCATGTAAGTGTGAGATTTTATTTTAGATAATATTATAGGTTCAAATTAGGTTATTAAATTTGTTTGTTTATATAATATGCAATAGCATCTGATTTGATATAAATGAGTTTTAAATAAATAAAAAAAAACTTTTAAACATACAAATGCAATTGTGTAGTTTAAACTTAAATTTTCCAATCCGTTCAAAACTATGAATTGGTTGAAAGAAAGATAATGAAAAATGATGTGAATGTTGTTGTTGTATTTTTTTTTTAACAGAATGTGAATGTTGTTTTGAGTGTGTCTAACATCTTCTTTTTATTTGATTGAAAGGTGTATTATACAATTAAAAAAAAGAGAATAAGTTGCATTAATTATAATGTGTAAGTTTTAGTTGAGTGTAATGATGGGAAAATGTGTAAGAGATTGAACTTTGATGGATAAAAAAATTTAGGTTTAAACTATAACCAATGTGATGGTCCAATATTATTATGATTTGTTTATGCAAGTAGTTAGGGTGTATTGGAAATATATATATATATGAAATTACGGTATACTGGAGATTGATATATTTGAAATGAAATTGTTATTAGGCAAGTAGAATGTATGGAAATGTGAAATAACCACTGATTTATGCAAGTAGTTAGGGTGTATTGAAAATTGATATATATATTGAAAATGAAATTGAGGTCTTATGAATGCAGCAAACTTAGATCAATCAAAGAAGCTTACACTCTACCCTAATTCTTAAGTTTTGTGTTGATTCAATTAAAAACAGAAAACTAAACTTGAAGCAGGAAGACAAGAATTATAGTGGTTCGATCAAGTTGATCTACATCCACTTTTTAAAGGAGAGTAATCACTATATGATGAAAACATGGTTACAATATGAAGCTGATGATGAAATAACCACTCAGAAAACTCAAATTCTATGCACTAGCTTGAATGATGATGATTCACACACTCTGTGTTCTTTGTTGTGCATGATCATGTATTTATACTCCACTGCTGTAAACTGAATGCATCAGCAACATCATAACTTCCACATGATCAGTTCTGAGCTTAGTTGTAATTGCCTCCAACTGCTTCAACTTCTCAAACCAACCAATCAACATACTTATTGATCTTATAGCTCAACTTTACAACCGATCATATGTGTTGAATCTCTATCACCAAAACCGGCACTTTATCTTCTTGATCTAACTTAATATCCTAACCAACACTAACTGTCAAGTGATGACAGACTTTATCAGCTGCAGCAAAACCACACCTTCTCAACTATCATGCATGTGTTATCAAGAAAACAACCAAATGATCAGTTGGTTACAACCGATTCTTGTCAACTGATCCTTACCTACTGATCATTATCCTCTTTAAACTGTGATCAACTACCACAACTATCTAATCCTTACACGTACTTGGCTTGATCATTAAACATGACAGACTTGTCAAGCTTCAGGCCTCACTTGTCTCTGCAGCTTGATGTTCTTACTTATTCATCCATCTCGCTGCTACTTCAAGCATCATCTCCTTCATATTTGTTTGTTATATGTACACATGTATGTATTCATGCATGCATGATCTACATATTCAACAAATCTCCACCTTAGACTATGCATCATCACAAATGATAACATACTCTCCACCTTGCTGCACTTACATGCAGCAGCTCACCTCTCTTCCTCCATCTTTAAGAAATACCAATAAAACTCTTACACAATTCAAACTTTTGAACAGGTAGAGCCTTAGTAAACATATCAGCAGGATTTTCAGCTGTCTTAATCTTTTTGACAGCAACTAGTTTTTCTTCTATCATATCTCTTATGAAATAAAATCTCACATCAATGTGTTTAGTCCTTTCATGATATCCCTGATGCTTTGAGAAATGTACATCACTTTGATTATCACAATAAACTTCAATACTATTCTGCTGAACTCCAAATTCTTTCAGAATACCAATCAACCAAACGCCTTCCTTTATTGCTTCTGTAAGAGCAACAAATTCAGCTTCAATGATGGATAAAAATGTGTGAAATTTAATTTTTTGATTGAAATTCCGATTGTGCCGATTGGATAGAATAAACATCCAACTAATCATTTTAATTATTCAATCTTCGATTTGAATATAACAATACCTCGTAAAATTCAAGCTTTAATTAGCTAATTAAATCCATTTAATTAAAAATAAAATATTTAAAATTAAATCACTTGGTTGGCTAAAAATTGAAATATAGTGGGAAGGTGTGCCACTCCTGACCTCATTTGAATATTTGATTCCAACACCAATATCATTTGATTTCCACTCAATTTTTATTTAATATATAAATATTTTTGTAAGTAGGGTTTCAATTTTGACCGTGGGCTGCGTCTGCATTCGTCGTATCTGCCCTGGGTCTCCATTCTAAGACTTCACACCTGAATTTCCAATTTTACCCCTTGATGCTACTTTCTCCGGCCAAAGGTCAACAAATTACTAAATTTTGGAGAAAATTTTGTGTGGACCGTCTCAAATTACGACGAATCTCAAATATCATCAATTTTCTCTTTTAATTTTAATTTTCAACTGTTTAGTACTCTTTTCGTCCTAAATTCATGCTCATGTTTGTACGGATATATTAATAAAAATATCTTTTTAATTTATTTTCGAAGGTAATTTAATATTTTTGAATAATAAAAAAATTATAAAGTATGTCATGTGTTTTAAAAAATGTGATGACAATTTTGAAATTAAAATGTGTTAGAGGGATAATAGTTACTCCCCCGTCTCAAATATGTTTACCTATTTGTACGGGTAATGAGATTAAGAAGTTTTTTTTTAATATATAAGAAAAAGTAATGATAAATTGGTAATTTTGAAAGAAAAAATAAATAAAGTTGTTGGAATTGATGAATAAAATGTAAAAAGTACTCCTTCCGCCCCGGAGAACTTGATGCATTTTTTTTTTGGCATCGAGATTAAGGAGTATAATAATTTAATGTAAAATGGAGTAAAGTGAAGTGAGAAAAATAATATTTAATGTGTGGTGGGTAATTGTATTAGATGTGGTATGTGGGACCCATGAGAATAAAGAAATAGTTTTTGTGTGGGTCTCATGTATTAAAAAGGAAATGTGTCAACTTTAATGGGGCAAACCAAAAAGAAAAGTGTGTTAACTTCTATGGAACGGAGGGAGTAGGTAATATGTATAATTTATTTTTACCATTAATGAAAACAGGTAAAAATATGTGGGACGACTCAAAATGAAAAACAAGTAAAATACGTAGGACTAAGTTAGTAGTTAATTTTTCCTTTTAAGGGAGTAGTTTAATTTTGACCGTCCATTTAATACTTTGAATCTCGACCATAAATCTTATTTATGCCAATAATAATTTTTTTTATTGATAATATAAATTTAGTAAATATGAAAAATATTTTTTGCAAATTTAACTAATTTTCAATCAATATTCGATTAATATATTTTAATTTATATAAATTTAAATTTTAATATATTTTTTTTAATATTCAACTAATTTATTTAAGCTATTTAATTTTTTAATTTAATTTTTGAGCTCAAATTTTACTTTTTTTTTAATTTAATATTTACTCTAAAACCCTTTTAATTAAGTTAATTAATCGATTTTACGCTCAAATACCGTCTTTTTTTAACATATCAAATTTTAGCATACTTTTTAATTGCTAATCATAATCCGCGAGTATTATTAAACGGATTTGGAATAATTTAATGTTTTTTTTTAAACTTGACAGATAGTCATCTCTAAATTTTTATGAGTTAATATTCTGTGAACCTAGGTGCACACGTACATCTATATGTATATAAATTTTTATTCAATAGTATATATATATATATATATATATATATATATATATATATATATATATATATATATATGTAAGATTATAGCTTCCAAACACTACTTATCAAGACACTCAAAAACCCTCACACACTCACTGGTTGAATTGTATGGTTTATGTGTGTGAATATATGCGTAAAGCAATAGAATGACAAGTAATTTACGTAGTTCGGTTCATTAAAAACCTACATCCACGGGAGGAACAAGCACATTATTGATCAAGCTTTACAATGAATCTAAGCACTCAAACTCTGACTATACATATTACAAACTGATGAAGAAACAAGAATGAAACATGGATTTATAAATTGGCTGTTTTATAGGCTGCATGAGTTGTCATTTCTCTTCTTGTTTATTGATTTAGCTCACACCATATTACCCACCATGTAACTGATCGACGCTAGCAGGCTTCGATCAATTACACAGTGGGCAATATGTTGTGAGCTGAATCAATTAACAAGAAAAGAAATGACAACTCATGCCACCTATAAAACAGCCAAAACAATACCACTTGCTCTCCCACACTGCTCTTCAAAGAGCAGCACCTCAACCACTGTTCTAAGGGAACAACAATTTATCCCACCTTGAAAAATCTAACAAACACTCATTAAGTTAAAGAATGGCCTAAAGCTCTTCATACATTACATTGATATATACAGTGACATAAAGCTCAACCTTTTGAATAAAAAAATAAAAATAAAAATCAAACTACCAACACACACATTTCATTTGGACTTCTATTGAATTTTTAAAACCAGTTTTAATATCATAAATCGAAATATTTCCAAAGAGGTTATGTAAAATTAATTTTGTATCTTCTTTATTTTTTGAATAGAGTAAAGATGAGGGTTAAAATATTTTTTGTCCCATAAATTTGGTCATGTACAATTTTTGCCCCAAAAAAATAATATTTGGGCATTTATCTCACTATCTTCATAAATGTGCTAATGTTGTCCCGTTTTCGCCAGAATTTGATATTTTCGCCGGAATCGATCACGTGCATGTCACGTGATCATCAGATTGATATTTTCCAGCGGGATTAAATATTTTTTTGCCCCTTAAGTTTGGCCTTGTACAAATTTTACCCAAAAAAAGATAAGATTTGGGCATTTATCCCAATATCTTTATAGTTGCGCCAATGTTGCCTCATTTTTCTTGGAATTTGACATTTTCACTAGAATCGATCACGTCCATATCACGTGATTATCAGACATGGTATTTCCTGACGAATTTCCTGACCTAGCGACACAGTGACATCCACATTAACAATAATAATATTTTATTAGTAATTTAATTTTAAAAAATACCCTCAATATCGATGAACTCAGTTCTCACGTGCTCTCCATGTGCTTCCACCATCTATGCAAATTCACTCTTCTTGTCAATCAGGGATCCCCTGTGTACCCTCTCACCACCATGAGCGGCAACTGTCAGATCTTCTCCTCCAAGGACCTACCACCTACGAAAGGATCACAATATACATGGCCTCGATCCGTACCCTCTGACAGTGCGAGCAATCACATGATATTGGAACTATGCAAAGGAGGATGGGGTCGTTGGCCTTTTTTTTAGCTCCGATTCAGTCCTTCGCACCCCATTGAAGAACGGATGGTTCATTATCAGTCTCTCGATTCTAATTGTGATCTGAAGATCAATATCAAGTGCACGCATCCGCATGTGGTAGACCATGTTGCCGGCGATGCTGCTTTCCATAGAAAAACCCTAGAGAATTCAGTGAATTCTTCGATCGAAGGGTTGGCGTCACGACCGGTGAGTGCTTAGGTTTTAGTCCACTGCACTTCGTCCATGAGGTCGTCGTACACCTCTAGAAGACGATTCTCCAATACTAGGTATTACTCGATGGAAGTGACGTGGGAAGGAACGTGAGCAACCATATGGTTGCATGGCTCGTGAAAGAATATGGAGTGGTGGCACTCAAGAATACGAATCCTCCACCGTGGAAGTAGATGATGATGGGGAGCTTGGTGACGTGAGTATGGTGGCGTGAGCGGAAGATCCAACTATTGCCGCCCATGGTGGTGAGAGGGTACACGAGGTATCCTCTAATTGACAAAAAGAGGGAGTTTGGGAAAATGGTGGAAGAACGTGGAGGGCATGTGAGAATTGAGTACATTGATGGAGGGTATTTTTTTAAATTAAATTTTTAATAAAATATTATTATTGTTGTTATTGATGTGGATGTCACTGTGTCGCCAGGTCAGTAAATTCGTCGGGAAATGCCAAATCCGATAATCATGTGACATGCATGTGATCGATTCTAATGAAAATGTCAAATTTTGAGAAAAAATGGGATAATATTGGCGCAATTATATAAATATTGGGACAAATGCCCAAATCTTATATTTTTTGGGGCAAAAATTGTACATGACAAAACTTACGGGGCAAAAAAATATTTTTTCCCGCCGGGAAATGCCAAATCCGATGATCACGTGACATACACGTGATCGATTCTGGCGAAATTGTCAAATTCCAGCGAAAATGGGGCAACATTGGCGCAATTATGAAGATAGTGGAACAAATGCCAAATGTTATCTTTCTGGGGGCAAAAATTGTACATGGCCAAACTTATGGGACAAAAATTTTTTTATTCCGTAATGATGATATGGTGTTGCATTCCATTCACGTTAAAAGTTTTAAAAAGTGGGAAGGGTAGAATACATAGATGGAGATAGACAGAAAAATCAGAATGTCATACTCCCTCGTGCCACCGTAACTATTTTATTATATTGGACGTCTCATTTATAGGTTTTCATTTTCCACTTTTAGTAAAAAAGAACTCTCATATATGACACATCACTCACTATTAATATAACTACCCACCACACATAAAATAATAATACCTCTTCATCCACGTACAAAAATTAAATGAGAATCTTTACCTGAGATGGAGGGAGTTGTTGAATACGTGGAGAATAAACACTCACATGTCTCCCACGTTTTTATTTTCAAATTAATTTAATGCCCAAGACACGACACCCGCTTTTGGGGACCAATGCCTAGCCTTGCTATATGTTAATTTTTGTGTCATTTTCATATATTGTTTTTTTCTTAAAGAAATTAATTACACGTTAATTTTTGTGTTATTTTCGTGTGTATATATTTTTTGGTTATTAATTATATATAAGTGATATGTGGGAGAAAGAAACAAATTTAACCATTATCATATAGTTTATAATTTTTTCACTCATAAATATCATTTGTGTAAGGCACATGATAAAGTACGCTCAAGAAATATGTAAGAATCCTTGTTTTTTTGTTGTGGAATTTTTTTATGTCAAACTGTTTGCAAAGGCGCACAGAATGTGCTCAGCGTGCCCGGGTACACAGGAGCCTTTGATATATATATATATATATATATATATATATATATATATATATATATATATATATATATATATATATATATGATACGGTTCGTATGGGTGGTTATAACAACTAAATTTATATAAGATTATTACTAATTTTCATAATCGCACTGTAATCTAATTATTGAAAAATAAAGATTTGTATGAGACTGAATGATGGTTTTCGTGGGATGAGTAAAAAATGATAATATTTTAATTAAAAAGTGATATATAATTTGTGAAAGAGGATAATTGTGCAATAATAATTTTTAAAAGTATATTATAATATAAATAAAAAGTGAAAATATTTTAATAATAAATGATAATATACCTGATAAAAATAATAATTAATTAAAAAATGTAAAATATGTCACTCATGACTACCACTAATTTAAAATGTGTGCACCACATTCACCAACCACGACTAAGTATATGTTGTCAGTAGGTTTTATTTATATATAGTCTGTGATGTCCAATGAAAAAGAAAATTTAGCATTTAGTCTTGAAAAAATTTCAATACTAATTATTTAGTTATTTACATTCTCTCACTTTTATTTAATTTTAATTATTTTTATATGAAAAAAGAAAAAAAAAGTCTTTGGAAATTGCATTTTTCACGTACACGATGTTGGAATTGGGACATTTAAATGAAAAAAGAAAAAAAAAGTCTTTGGAATTGCATTTAGCCTGTATATTACTAAATGTAGAGCTTTGTGTGGATTTCATTTACTGTAGCTCTTGAATTGGGACAAAATGAGTATTTTTTACATAAACTCTTCATTCTTCTAAAATTAAGAACACAATTATATTCTTAAATAATTTAAATTTAAAGAATTAATATTAAATCCGTAATGGAACATAAACCTCCATAGTTTGGAGAATTTATTATGTTGATATGTTTCAAGAAAAACTTAACCATGAATGAAATTATATATGGAGATGAGACATATAAGATGATATTAATGGTAGGGAAAGACTAGAATACAACTGTCTTATAACCTCCTTCATTCATCTTCAGTGTTTGTTTTCCTTTTTTTTTCGTTTTTTATTTAATTTTAGGGATATAATTGTAATTTTACCCTTGTGGTTTAGACTATAATTTATCCCTAGATTTTAGGATTTAGGGTATAATTGTAATTTTACCCTTGTGGTTTAGGGTATAATTTATCCCTGGATTTAAGGTATAATTATAATTTTAACCTTATTGTTTAGGATATAATTTATCCCTAGGATTTAGGGTATAATAGTCATTTTAATAAAATAAATTTAAAAATAAAATAAAAAACAACATTAATGGAAGAGTAGGAATTAATTAAGAAGAGTGTGAACTAAAAGTGTACCAATTAAATTTGTACCCTTAATTGTACCCTAATCCCTCTCTTAATGATATATTATTATAATTGACGTGACAATATAAATGAAACAAAATAACAAATATTAATCAAGGAGTTAAAAATTTATATAGATGAAGATAGAGGAGAAAATATTAATTGGAGTGAAAATTATTATATAGAGCTAAACTTTGGGTATTTATATTTTTATATAATTTTTAATATTGTAATATTTTTATATAATTTTTAATATAGAAACACACTGATTATCTTATAAAAATTTATTTATAAGATATATATACACCTCCTTAAGTTTGCAACGAGTAATATACACCTACGTTACATATAAATTAACTCATTTAACAAAAAAAATAAGAAATTAATATAAAGTAAAGCACTTGGACTAATCAATAAGAGATAGTAAAACGGATGGGAAATGAAAATAGCAACAAGCGCATAGTATGAGACGAACTAATAAGAGCTAGTAAGACGTATGGGAAATGAAAATAGCAACTAGCACATAGTTTTTGTGTAACAGGTCGACATTTTCACGTGTATAGCTTATTTAAATTTATAAATCTTTTGTATAGCTTATTTAAATTTATAAATTTATTTTTTTCTTATTCTACGTTCTTCTATAAACAGCTGTCAACATTCTTTTGTGTATATTTTATTTAAATTTATCTTTTCTTATTCTACGTTCTTCTATAAACAACTGTTGTGAATTATATAAGATTTGGAAGCTGGTGAAAATAGCAACTAGCATAGTTAGTTTGTATGTAAAAGGTCGATATTTTTACTTGTACAGTTTATTTAAATTTATAAATTTATCTTTTCTCATTCTACATTATTCTATAAACAGTTGTGAACTAAATAAGATTTATAAGCTACCAGTTTAACATTGATAAATTGTCATATAAATTTATCTTTTCTTATTATACGTTCTTCTATAAATCGCTGTTATGAACTATATAAGATTTGGAAGCTGGTGAAAATAGCAACTAGCATAGTTAGTTTTTATGTAGCAGGTCGACATTTTCTCTTATACAGTTTATTTAAATTTATATATTTATTTTTTCTCATTCTACATTCTTCTATAAATTTGTTGTGAACTAAATAAGATTGGTAAGCTACCGATTTAACATTGATAAATTTTCATATATATTTCATCATATTATCTTTTGTTTGTCATTTTTTTTTAAATTTATTGTGTTAGGATTAAAATATAAATATAATTTTAATTTATAAAAATATAAAATAAAAATAATGATATTCTATATTGTTATATCAGTAAAATTTTTAAAAAAGTTTTAAATAAAACTTTAGAAAAATCTATGGATGATTTTTAAAACTAAAATACCATAACCTATTCACGCAAACATAAATTAAAAATAACATAACTAATTTAAAATTTGAGAAATATAATAATACCTATTTATGTTTCATTTTAATGTAAAAATATTTATATTTTATGAATATATTTTAATGAAATATATCAATATTTACTTCAATTTGTCAAAATTATGCATAATATTCACTATGTATGGATCACACCATATTTACTCCTTAGACAAGAGTGGTATGAATGACACTTTAATTTTATTGGAGTTATTATCTCACAGTACACACAAAAAATTATTCTTAAATAAATGAATTTTTATAGTTTCGAATAAGAAAAGAAATTGCTCCTGTAAATTTTTATTATAAGGGTAAAGAGTAATTTTGTAAAATTAGGATGTATGAGTGAATTGGGCTCCTTTATTTATACATATTAGTTTATATAAACATGAACTATTATTTTAAATGAAAAATATTATTCTCTAAATTCTTGCATCCTGCTGCTATAACGAATATTTTTCAATACATAAAAAAACTAATCTTTAGAGAGATAAATTATAATTCTTGTAAATGTAAAATAATACTCCTCAAATTCTGCTTAAGAAGAATATAAAAAATCACAATATAAAATATTATGCTCAATTTCTAATATATTGTGATTTTTTTTAATTCTTCCGAAAAGAATTTAAGGAGTAATTTTATTTATTCAAAAGACTAATAATTCATTTCTCTAAAAAATAATTTTGTAATATGTACAAAAGAGTAATTTAATAAATATATAGTGCATGATAGAACTGAGTTCACATAAAACTCCCTCCTCTTTTAATTATGTTATGCAATTATAATATTGTGAACTTGTCTAGTGTGAAACTGATTCACCATTTAACTTGATTTTATAAAATATTTTTTAATATATGAAAATTTATTTTTAAAAGATATTAATTATTATTTTTTAAATAAAAATACTTCTAATATCATGGATATTAAGAAAAAAATTATAATTTATTTTTAAGAATAATTTAATATTTTGGATAAGCAATTATCTGAGACAAACTTATAAGAAAAGATTAAAAATCTTTAAAGAAAATGAAATAGCTAGTTTGGGTAGATTTGAAGTCGTTGAATTAAGAAAGTGAGTATGATTGGATAGTGAGAGAAAAAATGGTAATCATTTGGACCAAATTCCTTGAATAAAGGATGTTAGAAAGATGGAATAAGTTGCGTGTACATGGATTTGACTTAAACTAATGCAACTCATTTTTATAACTTCGACAATAGAAATGGATAGATGCAATGGATCCATCCTGTAGAATGTTACACATTTTGATAACTTATCACATGAAATAATTTACATAGTATTATTTTGTTTGTGACCATATTACTTTCCATAAATTTTGTTATCATATTTGTCATTCATTGCAGATTAGATTATGCAAACGGTTTATGATCCTGTTCGGTCCCAATAGAAATGAATTCAATTATAATTAGCCTCCTGGATTAGATTTGCCCTAAATACAAAGAAGTATTTCTTTTACAAAGAGATTTTATATGATCTATATATAACAAATTTTCTTTTACCTATTTTCTTTCTATGTAATTTGATTACACTGTATTTGTACTTGTATACTCCATCCGTCTCATAAAACCTTTCTCACTTTCCTCATTTGTTTGTCCCACAAAATCTTTCACACCCCAAAAAAAGAAACATCACTTTATCAAACAACCTCAAAAGTTACTTTAATTTCAAATTTACCACTCATTTTTCACACACGTCTTATTACTTAATATTTTTTAATTACCTAAAAATATTATAATACCCTCCAAAGTTAATAAAGTTGGTCAAAAAATATAATTTTTCTTAAACAACGTGAAACAGTAAACATGAAAAATATTATAGAACGGATGGAGTTATTTTTAGGTACCTCTTGTGCCTTTTAATAATAATTATTTCTTTTCCAATAAAAAAAATGAGTTTGCAGTGGTATGCATATTATATCGGAAATCGTATTTCCTTTGTTCTATAATGAAATTCAGAGTAATGTAGATACGGTTTTTTATAAAGGCAAAAATTTGTATGTCCCGATGGCACACTGTGCATCAATACTCTTTAGTATTAAATTGTATATACAATTTAATATTAAAAAGTATGGGCGTACGCTGTGTCCCGAGACACAAAAGACCAACTCTTTAATAAAATTTATATTTAGACTTGCTTTTAGGGATGATTTAATATTTTTAAATAATAAATAAATTATAAAGTAAGTTATTTGAGTTTTAAAATGATAGACATTTTTAAATTAAAGTGTATTTTAGCTATTGAATTGTGTATTTTTTCAAGAATTGCGAACTTATTTATAAATGTGCTAAAATAATAGGTGTTAATTTATTTATGTAACATTAGAGTACCATATTAAATTGTTATACTATTCTAATACAATAAATGTGTAATATTTTCCCACCCTGTTCTGTTATCTAAATCTTTAGGTTGTGTTTAATGGGAGAAATTAGGTAGGAGGAATTTAAATGACAGTGGAATTGAATATTGAGCAGATCACATGCACAAGTAGCGCCTTCTTGATTTTAATTTTAAATTGGTGGATTTAATCAAACAAAGTTTCGTGTAGAATTTCACCTACGGTTTCAATTTTTTCTTTTTTATTATTAATTATATTACATTTTTTATTAAACAAGTTACCCTTTACATTTGATTTGATTTGATTAATAAACCTGATTTGATTTGCTTAATGAGCGAGTTGAGCTCGAGCTCAAGCTCAAGCTTATACGAATAATTTTTAAGTTAAATCGAGCTCGTTACCTAATCAAAATTGACTTCGACCTCAATACCATAATTACTCGAGTTAAGTTCGAGCATACAATACTCAAACTTATTCGGCTTGCTTAACAGTCCTAGAGTGAAAAAAAAATAGTGATTGTCAATTGCCCATTTGGTCGGTGGTGTCGGACCGATCAGATTTTTAGTTTCCAGAAAGGGCTGCCTGTGACTCAATTAACCCTTCATTAAATATAAGGGCTGACACAGACATATGGGTTCACCCATTTTCAACATTCAAGTGGCAACTAATATTTTCAATCTTCTCAAAATGCCCTCCAAGTGTTGAGTTTTAATATTCTCTCCGTTCCAATCAAACTGCATCGTTTGACTGCATAAATCTCTCACAAAAGGTACAGTAAACGATGCAATATGGAAGGGCCGGAGGGAGTAGTCATTAGTGGAAAGTGTTGAGAATTTGTGATGGTTGACAAATCCTATCAACGGACCATGACGAGCCGCAAGACGCTTTTCAAAATCCTTTCTTTACATAATTCTGATTAACAACGTTGTGAATCGTCAAGAAATATCATTGGTCCTAATAACAATTCTTAATTAGGTCATCAATTTTAAAGAAACCTGTTTCCTTTGATAACTACTAGTGGATCATCATCTCCCAAGAGGGAAATTTCTCAACCCAATCCATAGGTAGCAAACCCCCACTCTAACACTTAATCCCCCATTCTAATCCAAAACCCCACTAACTAATTATCTTTGTGTCACGTGTTTAGCATAAAAGATATCATATTGAATATTCATTCAATAAAAATAAGGTTCTCATCTAGTAAGGCAATGTGAGAGTGCAATACCACTAAGGCAAAGACTGTGTGGCATCGTGTTATATACTCCCTCCTTCCCGGTGTAAAAAGGGCCTTTTGCTTTTCTACACATAAATTAAGGGGTATTATTAATACGTAGTGGGTAGTTGTATTAGTAGGAGTGTGGACCCTATATTTTAATTGTATTAGAGGGAATGTGTATGTCTCATGTGTGTAAAAAAGAAAAGGGGACCTTTTGGGTGGGACGACCAAAATAGAAAAAAGACAATTTTTAATGGGACAGAGGGAGTATATGAAATCATCTTTAAATAAATAAAAAGTGATAATATTATAATAAAAAGTGATACTCGAATCAATAAAAAGTGATAATGACATAATGATTATTTTGTAAACAATTCGTAGTATAAATAAAATGTGATAATATTTTAACGAAAAGTAATAGTATACTCCCTCCGTCCATCGTCAATCTATTGCTTTTTGCACGTGAATTAAAGAGTATTATTATTTTATATGTAGTGAGTAGTTCTATTAGTAGAGGGTGTGGACCCATGTTTTAATTGCATTAGTGAGGGTGTGAGTCACATGTGTCTAAAAAATGAAATGAATAGATTAAGAGTTAGACGACCCAAAATGATAATTGATAGATTAAGGATAGATGGGGAGTATTAGATAACTATTTAGTGAAACTCTACAACAGTACTCCATCCGTCCCGTCCTTATGGTTACATTTGCTTTTTGCACAGTGATTAATGAATATAATATTTTAATGTGTATTGAAGTGAGAAAAATAATAATTTAATGTAAAGTAGTTAGGTGTATTAGTGTGATGTGTGAGCCCATGGAGAGAGAAGTAATTAATTTGTGTTGGTCTTATATGCTAAAAAAAAATGTAACCATTAGGATGAGATGACCAAAATAAAAATATATAACTATTAAGATGAGATGGAGGGAGTATTACGTAAGACGACCAAGTACTATTATGTAATCCTCTCTCCGTAAAATTATTTACATTTTTTGATTTGTTTCATTTTCTTAATTAAAATACTCAATCCGTCCGCCCGAAAGAGGGTCTTTTACTTTTGTGCACGTTGATTAAGAAATATTATTATTTAATGTGTAGAGGGTAGTTGTATTAGTGAGAGTGTGGACCCCATATTTTAGTTATATTAGTGTGTGTATGGGTCTCATACGTGTATAAAAGGAAATGATCATTTTTAAAGCGGAAGATCAAAATGGAAAAAAAACTTTCTTTCGAGCGGACAAAATGAGAATATTTTTTTATCTATATTACGAATTGTTCATAACATATTTTAATTGAATGATTATTTACTTTTATCAATCACTTTTTATTAAAGATTTAATCACTTATTATCTGTCTTATTAAATGAATTCCGCAATACAGTATTATGAAATTTTTATTATAAAAAAAAATCATTAAAACATAATAAAATTTTTATTATAAAAGAAGTACTACATAATTTATTATAAATGAAGAAATTATAACAATCATTAAAACATAATAAAATTTTTATTATAAAAAAAGTACTACATAATTTATTATAAATGAAGAAATTATACCAATCATTATGTCACTTACTATTGGATACATAAAATAATGCATAATTGTTGTAAACTACATGACTCAAAGTACTATTACTCATAACCACACAATTATGATTGTGATACCATAAATACCCCTATGTATTTGCACAATTTGTTTGCACAATTTGATTTTGCACAATTTATTTTGCATAATTTTATTTTGGCACATTTTAAATTCCGGCAGCAGACGGCGGTGGTCAACAGCTGTTCGACCGGCGGTCAACGCCGATCCGGCGGGTGGGTGGGTGAGGGGTAGGGTTGGTGGTTTAAAAGTGTATGAGATTATAAGGTTATATTTGATATTTTACTTTAATATTTTGTATGTAAAAGTAATTATTTGAATTCCTTGTATGTCATAATAATTTAGGTTAAAAGTGTGTATCTATTAGTGATTTCCCTTAAAACATAATAAAATTTACCATTAGTGAATTAACATTTACGCAATCACATTTAAAATTGTGTATTTGATCATTCAGGTAATAATTAAAAAAAAAAAAAAACACCGAAACAAATACATATAAATATGTGATCAGCGACAAAGATTAAAAAATTATGTAGCATCTGGAGGTAATGAAAATAGAATCAAGAAAGGAAACAATAAGATGGTGTGGTATTTAAAATGAAAATCTGGGAAATTTAATTAATTAGTTTATGATTAAAGAGTAATGACAATGAGATGTAATGAAAGAAAGTGGGGGTGCTGATTAATAAAGAAAAATGTAATAAGAAGATTTTCTTAGACAAAACGACCACGTTTTTCCTGATGGGGGAGTAAGCGATTCCAGATTCCAGCCAAATATCCTTCCTCCCACGTGCTATTTATTTTTGGCAACTAAATCTTACACACACGTTTGCGTCACCACCTCATTATACATACATACACTGAATGCATACAATTCCACCCTCCCCACCCCCACCCCTACCCCTACCCCACCCCCTTTCACAACTCAACCTCCCTTTCACACTAAGTTATCATAATAATTCAGTTCTTAAACCTCTGTTTTCTCCCTCCTCTTTGACGAAAATTTGGTTCAAGATTCAAGAAAATTCTGAGATTCTGAGTTTGTTTTTTTGCTATGGAATGGGTTCGAGGTGAGAGGTTGGGTTGTGGGAGTTTTGCACAGGTGAGTTTAGCTGTTTCGAAGAATCAGGGAAGCTCTACTCCGTCTTTAATGGCAGTGAAGTCTTGTGGGGTTTCTCTTTCATCCTCCCTCATGAACGAGAAGGCGGTTTTGGATGAATTGAGAGGATGCCCGGAGGTTATTCGCTGTTATGGGGACAGTTTCTCGTGTGAGAATGGCGAAAGGCTCTATAATGTG
The DNA here is from genome assembly GCA_023678885.1 of Pogostemon cablin. Lineage (NCBI taxonomy): Eukaryota > Viridiplantae > Streptophyta > Magnoliopsida > Lamiales > Lamiaceae > Pogostemon > Pogostemon cablin. Next base: position 9,106,917 of record CM042992.1, on the reverse strand, counting down.
TTGCTAGAGTATGCTTCAGGTGGCTCTTTGGCTGACAAGCTCAAGCTTTCCAGCGGGCGGCTGCCGGAATCAGAAACTCGGCAGCACACCAAGGCGGTGCTCGAAGGGCTTCGTTATATTCACAAATCTGGGTATGTTCACTGTGATATCAAGCTTCAGAACATTCTGCTGTCCTCTGATGGCAGAGTGAAGATTGCTGATTTTGGGTTGGCGAAGAGAGGTGGTAGAGACGGAAACGGCCACCCGGAGCTGAGGGGAACGCCCATGTACATGTCGCCAGAAATGGCCTCCTGCGGCGAGCAAGGTCCGCCGGCAGATGTTTGGGCGCTTGGGTGTGCGGTGGCGGAAATGGTATCAGGGTCTCCAGCATGGAGTTGTTCCGATGTGACGGTGCTGCTTCTAAGAATTGGCATCGGCGATGAGGTGCCAGCTATTCCCGAAAGTTTGTCTGAGGAAGGAAAAGATTTTCTGCAGAAGTGTTTTATCAAGAATCCCACAAAAAGATTGACGGCTGAGATGCTTCTTAATCATCCTTTCGTCAGTCATCAAAATTTGTTCAAAGGGAGAGAAGAAAGTGAAAGTAGGGTATCAACGTCTCCCAGATGTCCATTCGAATTTAAAGAATGGGGTTCAATTATATCCTTGCCTTCACCGGTGGCGAAATCCATCTTTTGGTTCTCCGAAGAGTCAAATTCAACCCAAGGCAACTGGTGTGTTTCACCGGCAAAGCGCCTGTAATGGTTGCTCAATAATGACCAGCTAGATTGGTCTGTTCCGGATGATTGGATCACTGTTCGATGATGGCTGTTCGATGATGGAGATGTCAGACTTGATTGTTATGTTCCCGATTATTGGATCACTATTCAACGATAGAGAATAGCACTATTATCAATTTTGACCGCCGCAAGTTTTAGCATTAGAATTTTTTTTTATATTTTCTAAAGCGCTAATTTTCATTTATTTATTTTTATTTTGTACCTCTTATCTTAGTGTACATAAAATAGAAATTTTTTTGCTAATTTTCATTTATTTATTTTAGTTTTATATCCTTCTTATCTTACTGTACATAATTTTTTTTTAAAAAAATCTTTTTATTCACACTCAATTATTATTAACTAAAATGGAGTATTATGCTATAATAAATGGTGTGAGATTCATTATTAATAAAATTATGTTATAACTTTTGTTGGGAAATGGAGAGGGGAGGAAAATTGTTATGATATTAGTGCCAGTGGGTTTGTGTACTGCCATATGAAATTTGCAACTTGCTCCTCAATAACCACTCCATATTTAAGTAGCATAATAGAAGTTAAAAGTTAATATATTATGAAAATTTTAAAACAGAAATGATTATGCAAGTAGGATGTATGGGAAATTTGAAATTGTTATATATACGAGTGTATGAAAATGTAAAATACATAATAGATGTTCAAGGTAATATATTATGAAAATTTTAAAACATAAATGATTATGCAATAGGATGTATGAGAAATTTGAAATTGTTATATATGTGAGAGCGTATGAAAATGTAAAATACAATTGTCAACTAATATATATTAGTCGGTTATTTCATTTATTCCTAAAAACTTTTATAAAATTATAGTGCAAATATATTTTATATACTTTTGATTGTTCTTTTATTTCTTTTATAATTTTTAAAATATCAAATATCAAACGTTTTAATTTATACATAAATATATTAAATAGATATATTGATATCCTATACTAATATTAGTAAACTTTAAAAAATAAATAGTTAAATAAAATTCTAAAAGTTCAATAGATAATTTTAAAACATAAATTTAATTTAAAAATTAAGAGTTGATATTAGGTGCACCCGGGTGCAAGGGTGCACTCATGTGTAACTTTTTATTCTATTTTGTATACATATTATTATATTTTGTATACGTGTTTCTTAATAATTGTATATTTTTTTTACACTAAGTTTTTCATTAAAAAACTAACATCTATATGTGTATAACTTTTTATTCAATAGTTTATAGTACATGTTTTTTAATAGTTGTATATTTTTTACACTCAAATTTTTATTAAAAAACTAACAATTAAATTGTATACATTTTTGTTCATAATTGTATATATTTTTGTTTATATTTGTATATGGGTGCACTCTATATTAGGGTGTACCCAGATGCACAATATAATTAGCCAAAATTAAATATCATAAACTATTCACGGCAAACACAATTTAAAAATAATTCATATATATATTAAATCAAAATTTATAATTTTCATTTTAACATAAAACAATTGAATTGTTCATTCATTTTTTTAATTTTTATGTTTATTTTTTAATAAATGTATAAGTATATTCAGTTTTTAATTAAAAATATAAATTAATACTTGGACACCCATATCTATATTAATTTTTATTCAAAGTTGATATCATGTATGAACATCATGTCAATAAATATGAACGGACTATATTAATTTTTATTTATTATCTATATGTATTTCTTAATAAATGCATAAATATATTTAACTTTTTATTAAAATAATTAATAGATGGTTCAATGACAATGTATATAATTTTTGATTGTATATTGGGTGCACCTGAGTGCAAGAGTGCATCCATATGTGTATATTTTTTATTCTTTTTTGTATACATATTATTCTATTTTGTATACATGTTTTGTAATAATTGTATACTTTTTTCACATTAAGTTTTCATTAAAAAAATTAATATCCATATGTGTATAACTTTTTATTGAATATTATATACAAATTTTCATTAAAAAAATTAACAATTAAATTGCATATATTTTTACTCTTAATTGTATATGTTTTTATTTATATTTGTATATGAGTGCACCCTATCTTTAGGTGCACCCGGGTGCACACTATAATATGCCATAATTTTTTATTCATATATTTTTATTTATTAATATATAAAATTTTATATGGATAAACAAATTTGAATTTGTGCGTTGGGTGCACTCAAAAATTTGCAAATTATTATATTTTATAGATATATATGAGTTGATATCTGGTACACACGGATGATAATATTTTATTCAATAGTGGAGTACATATTTTTTAATAATTGTATAATTTTTTTTTACATTCAATTTCATTAAAAATACTAATAGAAAATTCGCTAACAAAATATAAGCATTTTAGTTTATTAGTGTATACATTTTTATTTATAAAAATATAAATTTCTAAAAGTGGGTGCACAAAATAATCAGTCGATATATATTTAATTAAATATTTCAATGTTTACTTGTATTTGTCATAATTAGCCAATATATATTTAATGAAATATTTCAATGTTTACTTGTATTTGTCAAAATTATGTACTTTGATGAGGCATATATTTTGTTATTTTGAGGGTTCACTCTTAAAGTACTAATTTTCCCTTTTTAGTAAAAGAATTTACACATACTAATCATTTACTATTAATACAATTACTCACTTTATATGAAATAATAATAATCCTTACTCTACGTGCAAAAAGCAAATTAATATTTTACGGATGAACGGAGAGATATAATACTGTATGGACTATGGACCCACATTATTTACCCCTAGTAACTTGTGTGGGTTGGGTTCCTTATATTCTATAATTTTAAAATTACTTTTTAATATATAAAAATTAAATTTTAGAAAGATAAACTATTATACTTATAAATAAAAAATCTTCTTCAAATTTTGATGCATCGTGATTTATTATATTTTTATTGAAATGAGTATTATTTTTTGAGTTGGTCTCTTGTGTTCCTGGTGTGTAAGGTCCATTATTTTGTTATAAAGTGTATAAATTTTAATTAATAAGGGTACAATATTTTGTTATAAAGGGTATATATTTTTATTAAAAAAATATTTTTTTCAGAAAATAAAGAATACACGTCTTTATACTAAAGGATATACCATGTATTACTAAAGGTTATTTGAGCGTACGGTGTCCCTAGGAGCAAAGTTTTAGCCTTATTTTTTATTTTAAAAAAAGTAATAATTCATCCTTATAGAATGGAGTAGTTTACATATTGTAACAAATTTTGTTTTTATAATAAAATAAATACAAATTGGAGTACAAAGATAATTTAAGATGGATTTAATTTGGAGAATATGTAAGGGAGTTACAATCTCAATCAATTCTCTGATTCTTCTCTTGAATCAATTTGGCTTGACTTGACATTGACTTGGCTTGTGTGCGTTGACTTTGACTTTGTTGACTGGAGTGTATGCTGACTGTGTTGACATCGTATCTGTTGAGCTGGATCTTCAAACGAAGCTTGTTCGAACTCGGGTGTGTACTCTTAAACGTTTATCCTAAGACGTTGAACCTTTGTTCGGATTGAACGTTAACTGAAAAGCTTTCCACAAAGAAAGCTGAAGAACTTAATGTGAAAAACGCTTGATCTAGGGGGCTTGGCACCTTAATCCCGGATTGGAGGCCGCTCTTGACTTGAAGTTACTTTGAAGATGATCTTGAACTTTTCTTGACTTGAAGCTTGAAGATCGAAGACCGTTTTTGACTTGAAGCTTGAAGATGCTTGAACTTGTTCTTTGTTTGGAGCTTGAAGATCTTGCGACATGCTCTTCGCTTGAAGCTTTGAAGATTTGAAGACTTGAAGATTGCTTGAAAATCCTCGACTTGTTATTCGCTTGAAGCTTGAAGACTTGAAGATTGCTTGAAAATCCTCGACTTGTTCTTCGCTTGAAGTTTTGGAGGCTTGAAACCTTGAAGTTTTGTTGAAGATCTTGAGCTAGAAGCTTTGGAGGCTTGAAGACTTTAAGTTTGTTGAAGATCTTGAGCTTGAAGTTTTGGAGGCTTGAAGACTTGAAGTTTTGAGCTTGAAGACTCGAAGATTTGAAGATTGCTTAAAGATCTTTGCTTGTTCTTTGCTTGAAGCTTTGAAGACTTGAAGATCGTTCTTCACTTGTTCTTCGCTTGAAGATCTTGAGGGAGCTTTACTCGTGTTTTCGATCTCTTCAAGAGCGTCGTCTTCGAGTGCTTGAATGTGTGTGTCTGTCCGTCAAATGAAGAGAGGAGACACCTTTATATAGGTGGGAGGTGAAGACTCCCTCATAAATATCCTGCGGGCTTGGGTCTCCACTTGTTTGGGCTATAATCAGGCCTATTTTTGGGTCTGATTTAATTTGTATGGGCTTGTTTGACTTAAATCATGCCTCATTGACTTGGGCCTACTTGACTGGGGTCAGGTCTTCTTTAATTTAAGCCTCAATTTAATTTGTTGGGCTTAAATTAATTATCAATTATTTATTAATCTATTTTTAGAAATTAATTTATTTAAATTTCACAATAAATTAATAATTGATATTTAATTCAGAAAATCTGCGTGTCATCATTTAACTGGACCGTAAATTTTAACTGCTTACGCATATACGAAACCATAATTTGGTAAAACAAAGTATATGTTAACTGGGTTCAAATGATACATTTTATATTAGTGCTAAACATAACTAAGAGAGAACATATAACCTAAATGCAAACAATAGCAAAAATAAAGAAGTTACTAAATGATATATTATTTAATACTAAAGGTTATTTGAGTGTATGGTATCCTTAGGAACACACAAGTTTTAACCTTATTTTTTATTTAAGAAAGTAATAATTTATTTTATATGGAATAGTTTACATATACCAAACCATAATTTGGTAAAATCAAAGTATATATTAAACTGGGTTTACATTAGAGATGTTAATACGATCTGGACCGTAGGTCCAGCCCGTTTAACCAAAAAAATGTAGGTTTAGGTTTGTGTAAGTAGTGACCCGTTTAAATCAGGTCCTTTATGGACCGGACTGATTAGCCCGCGGCCCTATAGGGCTAGCCCGTAGGTTAATAGGGCTGGCCAGGTTAGCCCGATTAAATTTTTTATAATAAAAATTTAATTAATAATATACTTAAATTATTAAAATTAATAATAATTTTTTATGTTAACAAATAATTTCTATTGATAATTATATCTAATAGTAATTATATTTTTGTTGGTTTGTCATTTTAAAATAAAATAATTTAAGAATAAAGTATGTGAGACATTTTAAAAAGTAATATTGAAAATAAACTATATTAATTCACAAATAATATTAACGTATTTGGAATCCCAAAATTTTTTTTTATTCCCTCCGTTGGGACGGAGGGAGTATTTTTTACGTATAAACTTATAAATTTACATTATTAATGTTAAAACAACATTTGATGTATTTTTAATGTTTAATTATGTTTCAAATTTAACTAATATTTTTTTTATTATTTTTATTCATCGACCCGTTAGTGGCTCGTTTAGCCCGAGGCCCACTAGGGTTAGGGTTAGGTTCGCATAAATGACAGCCCGTTTAACATGGATCGCTTAACCCGTGGCCCGTTTAGCCCGTAACCCTATAGGTCTGGCCCTGTAGGTTCAGGTCCAGCCCGTTTAACATGTCCAGTTTACATGATACCCCTCCTTTATTTTTGCTATTATTTGCATTTAGGTTATATAATCTCTCTTAGTTATGTTTCGCACTAATATAAAATGTATCATGCGAACCGATTGACCATGTACTAATTTTATAAAATTATTCTTTATTACATGAAAAAAAGTGAGTATGGTACAAATCGAATTCATGTGTGATTCTTATTTTTTAAAATTACTCTTTAGTATATAAAAAATTACTATTTGAAAACTAATACTCCCATCGTTCCAGGTTAAGGTCCCTATTTATTTTTTGTGCGTAGATTAAAGAGTATTATTATTTTATGTGTATAGGATAGTTGTATTAATAGTGAGTGATGGACCATAAGTGGGATCATTTTACTAAAAGTGAAAAATGGAAACTTTGAATGAGACGACAAATATAGTAAAATGAGACCTTTCGATGGGACAAAGTGAGTAATTTTCATTCAGAAGACTAATAGTATAAGTCTTTAAAGAGTAATTTTTTTATGTATTAAAGAGTAATCTATAAATAAAAGTGTTTAAGAATTTGAAAATTAATTTTTCCATTTAGAAGAGTATAATAAATGAAGAATATTTTTTGATAAATAATTAAGTATTATGAATTTCTTAGATCATTTGGTATCGATCTCCACATTATTGGATGAGCAATACGATACGTGAAAGAGTTAAAATTATGTTAAATCATGATAAAAAAACATATTTCTTCAATCACATTCTAATCTTTACATATTTTCACTTGTTGTCTCATTTCAATCTTTACATTTCTATTTTTGGTAGATAAATCTCATACAAAATAATTAATATATCTTTATGAGATTCACATATTATACTAATACAACTATCAACTTTACATTAAAATATTATATCTCTTAACATATTATATATTAAAATATTACTACATTTGTCCCGCAGTAATGCTTACGATTCCTTTTTAAATTTTAGGCTTCCGATTCCTTTGTAAATTTTAGGTTTTCTTTATAATTTACAAAGGAAGCGTAAGTATTATGGCAAGATGGAGGAGTATATTTCTTAATTTAAAAAAAAAAAAAGAAGAAGCAAATATACGTTAAAATGGTACTAAGGGAGTACACTCCGAGGCAAGGGTTAATGCCCAAGTTAAACGAGACATTAAATTAGCACAGAAAATCCGTATAATAAATAAAGATGAGGTCATCAATAATTACATGGAATATACATTATTTATGGGGTGTACCATCTTAAATTTCATAGTATATACAAATAAATATATTGGTAAAGTATTTCAATTTTTTACCAAACAAATCGTGGATGAATGCAAGAATGTTAGGTGCATATTTAAGGTGAGTATTGTGTTAAGGCAAAAATAATATTCAATGTACAATCTTGATCTAGCAGATGTCATGGCTGCCAACTAACTAAATACCTTCATTTGGGTACCTACTATATATGAACATGAATGTATCCATATTTATAGGCCTACTCCTAAAAGTGATGATCCAACCTATCTCTCCTCATAATGCTCCCCTTTTCTCTTGATTTGAAACAATTTTCATTTTTGTCTCGAGAAGGGATACTCTTATGAACTCATAGGGTTATTCTATTTGGAAGAATTCATTAAAAATAGTAGTGTTACTTTTGTATAGAAGAATAATCGCATGTTATACTGTAAAGTAATCTTTCATTGTATTAAAGAGTAATCCTAATTCTAACATGGAATTGATTCCATACTAGTATTTGCGCAATTTAAATTGGATGCATACTTTTTTATAGAACACTAATATAACCTTTTTTATTATACAAAATTTTCAATTGTATTCCATCCGTCCCACCAAAATGTCACAATTTTATTATATTGGGCGTCACATACTAATGTCCTCATTTCCTACTTTTAGTAAAAAGGTACATCATGTGGCTCATCACTCACTACTAATACAACTGCTCACTACACATAAATAATAATACTTCTTAATCTACGCACAAAAAGCAATCGGTGACGTTTGGGCGGGACGGAGGGAAAATCATATTTACCTAACAAACCTAACTTATTTTATATTCCCTCCGTCCATCAATAATTTATTTATTTGTTTTTTGTACGTAAATTAATGAATATTATTAATAGTGAGTGATTGATATGTATGGTGTCATTTTGGAGTAGTACTACTGTGCACGTGTTATTAGTGTACAAGCGGGTCAATGATAAAAACAGGTCACATATAAAAGGAAAAATTTACCCTAATCATTTATTGTTCAACCCTCTCACCATGACTCTCTCCCCCTATTGTATTGCGCCCGCGCCCCCTTCTCTCCTTTTCTCACCATGTCTCTCTCCCTCATCGTTCTATGCTGCGTGGACCACCTCCACGACGGCATTCTTTACACGGTGTCACTGCAGGCTCTGACAAGAGATGCATTCTCCATTGTTGACATAATAGTAGAATTTTGTAATTTTTCTCAAAATCAGTATAATTCCTGTTGGAATTTAAAATACTTAGATGTGTGGCGTGAGATATGGTAGGAGTGACAATGATTTAATAAGATGGATAACAGCAGGGATTTAGAAATGGGTTTCTTAGTTATTATTTGAATCAATACCCAACATCACATATTTATAGGTACAAGTGGACGGTGGGAATGATCACAAATTTTCTAGATTAATCCACCGCCATTGGTCTGTTTTCACTTATCCAAATTATTGGTCTAATATCTAGAACTCTCAAGAACTAAATATTGTTTTAGTTAGCTATTTCTAGAACCATCATGAAAGACTTAGGACGGTTGAGCAGCTTCATGTTTGCTTCTTGAATTCTTAGAGATGTGCATCAATAATTTATCAATTCCTTCAAGCTTTCATAGTTTGATTCTTCGATTTTCAAATTGATTTAATTTTACTTCAATTCAATATTAGATGATGTTAATTTAGGTTTTATTTTCTTCGTTACGATTTTATATGGCGGAGTAAGAATGATGGGGGTTTTTTCTCTCTCTCACATGGATGGAATTCATTTATTCATCTACTATTTTCAATTAAAATCAATGTTAGATTATTGTCAAAAATCTATTCAAATTTTCTGTTCATATGGAATTGAGTTCTGTTCATATTTATTAGTTTTCTAGTATTGTACTTGATATTAAGTGTACAACGTGGATACTAAATTTTAAAAAAAATTTGCATATTTTCTCTTCATAATGAAAGGCATGGAAAAGTTTGAATGAATTGTGACACTAAATTTTTAAACAATTGCTATTAATGAGTTAACTTAAAGATTTTTGTTTAAGTTTGTTTTAATATGAATTATCTTTTAAACGCAAGTTTATTTTTGAAAGAAGAATGATGATGATCATGTTGAAGATTTATATGGATTTGAAGCATGGAAAAATGAAAAAGTGTAAATTACTCCCTCTGTCTGGTTCTAAGGTATCCATTTGCTTTTTGCACGTGGATTAAGGAGTATTATTTTATATGTAAAGTAGGTAGTTGTATTAGAGGGAAGTGGTGAACCATATTGTGTACTTTTTACTAAATAGGAATAAATAGGAGAAATTGATATCATTGAAGTCGATGCCAAAAATAGTAAAATGAATATCTTATAAGCGGACGGAGAGAGTATCTATTAAATGGCCAATTGTATACATTTTAGTAATCAAGTGTATAAGTATTTTACTACTCCTGTATATTTTTTATAAAGTACTTTATGTTGTATATTTACATTAATATAATAATTAGGAAATCAATTACACTTAGTTACATTAAATTATTTTTTGTTAATATTTATTATTATTATTATATGTTAAAGAAATAAAGGCAGGAGATAAAGTTAAGATTGCTATAAGCGGTTATGCAGAACCGTTGCAAGTCTGAACTAGATGCATCTGTTCATTCACGTTGCGTCTGTTCATTCACGTTGGTATTGTTTTGTGGAAAGACATAACTCTCAAAGAACAAACACATCCTTTTATTGCAATCTTTTGGCTTCTATAAATACTTAAGAGATTGACGTGAAAAAGATATAGCGAATAAGCTTTTTTCCTTTTATTTCTAAAAATATTTCTGAGTTTTCCATAGCACTTGTGATTTCTGTTTCTGAATTTCAATAGAGTGTAACTATCGGAGTTCCATGAAATAGGTTTTGTATCCTGCAAGGTTAATTCCTTATGAAAACCATTTACACTTGTGTGGGAGGAATTAATACCTTTAAAGATAACATCGTTTTTCGGTGTGCCTAACCTATCTTTAAATCCATTACCCACATATTCTTGTACAAGTTTTGATGTCAACATATATAATTATAGATTGATATAAATTTATGATGTTTAAGTACGGTATAAATTTTAAGTCAGCAATGTATAGTTTTAAAAAAGATATATCAAGACTCCACTGGAGACTCCACTGTATTGATTCGTAGGGATAAATACCGATTTAGTCCCATAACTTTTTCCATGGTCCTTTTTAGTCCCAAAAAAGATAAGTTTGCCAAATTAGTCCCACCGCTGAAGAATTAGGGCTAAATACGTCCTATTTTCGCCGGAAAACGATGACATCGCCGAAAAATTCCAGCAATTACGTGACAATCACTAGAATGATTCTCAGATGTTCTTCATGTTGTTCCCGATTTCTAGAATACACTAAGATATCATCAATGAACACGATCACGAATTTGTCCAAATATGAGTGGAAAACACGATTTATCAAATCCATGAAAATTGCTGGTGCATTGCTAAGTCCAAAAGGCATCACCACAAACTCATAATGCCTGTAACGTGTTCTAAAAGTACTCTTCGAAGTGTCGCTTTGCTTGATTCTCACTTGATGATATCCGGACCTCAGATCTATCTTGGAGAATATGCTAGCACCGCCCAGTTGATCAAATAGATCCTCAATCCTTGGCAAGGGATTCTTGATGGTAAGTTTATTCAGTTCTCGATAATCGAAACACATCCTAAATGAAACATCATTCTTCTTTACGAACAAAACAGGTGCTTCCCAGGGTGAAACACTAGGGTGTATGAAACCCAAATCCAAGAGTTCTTGTAATTGGATTTTTAATTCTTGTAACTCCTTTGGTGCCATTCGATAAGGTGCTTTTGAGACTGGTGCTGCTCCCGGTACTAGATCGATTGTGAATTCTACTTGCCTTTCAGGTGGCAAGCATGGTAAGTCTTCTGGAAACACATCTTCGTATTCCCGCACAATAGGAACATCCTCTATGCTCATCTTTCCGCCTTCACTTTCCACGATATTCACTAAAAATGCTTGACATTGATGTGCGTTTTCTTTGCACACAAAATTAATCCCCAAGCATGAAGGATATCAGTTGCAGCTTAAGCAAGCGACCAAGTTAAATATCGAACCCAAAGGATGGCGTATTATCAATTTAATAATTTACTAAATTAATTAAGATAAAAGACAATAACGTTTGAGGTTTCGAATTATTAATCTACTAACAAAACATTAAATAACAAATAAAATAAAATATCACTCGAAGATTACGAAAGTAGATCAAGTAGGAGAATAGGTAGGTCTAGGATAATCCTGTTTCACGCATTAATTTCCTCTTCTTGTGTTGATGTCCGACACTACCTTGTGGAATATGGACGCATCACTAAACCATGCATCTACTCTATAGACACAAGTAAACATGCGTGTAACACGTGTGAATAACCTCGAAGCAAGAGATATAATTCCACCTCCTTTCTAGGTACTATCAGTATCAATTATTTCCCTGGCCAATTGGTACTCTAACCCAATATGATCTCCCTTTATAGGTACTATAAAATTATCCTCTTTATCCTACTTAATAACATGAATTCAATTCAATTCAATTAATAAGTATTCATATATGATAGTTTTAATGTAGCTTCGGAGTCCCCTCACTTAGAATCATAACATGGAATCCTGTTCAACGGTGAATGCACTCAATCTACAACCAAGATATATATTCAGACTCTATATACCAATTGAAGATGCAAAAATGACCGTGAATATGGATTAAGAAAGCACAATCATACATAAAATAAATCCATAAGTAGTGTTATACGGAGTTTACACACAAAAGTTTAATTAATTCATAAAAACCTTCACAGCCCTAGTTCTACCAAAAAGACTCTAGCCCATGATGTTACGAAGAACAATCATGAGTGTTTGATAGATCTTATCCATAGTCCAGAATATACAAGAGAAATTAGAAAACGAATAAAACTCTAGATGCGGGCATCGTCGCGTCCTTCTCCGTCTTGAATCTTCCTTTTGGTTCTCCTCTTGATTCAACAGACGAATTTTCAAAATGATGGATGGATGGAGGAAAGGATGTGGATGCTGGTTGGGGGGTGATCCCCCCTTTTGGGTTGGTGTAGGATAGATGTGGCTCTCCAATTCAATCTCCTATTCAATATAATAATAATGATGTGATCTACACCCCCTTATACTTGTAAGCTCTCCTTATAGGCCTTGGATGAGCTTTTACTTGAGACATACGTCAAATTTGATAAAAGAAACCCAAAACTACCAAAAATAGAACTAGTGACATTTTGTTAGACCAAACCTTCAGAAGTCGAACAAGGCCTCCAAGTCGAACGGAAGTCAAACAAGATCTCTGTATGATTTTTCATATTTTATTCGATTTTTCTCCTCCATTCGACCAAGATGATTCTGGTCTAACGGACTCTCACTGGTCAAACAAGCTTGCACCGTCTCACCATTTCGCACATAACTTCCACATCCGACCTCCGATTTGAGTAATTCTTATGCTCTCACGATCCTCTCTTCCTTGGCTTTCTGTCCATATAAGGAGATAATAGAAACTCTAACATTTGAATATGTAAAAAGTCATGAAAATGAAACAACCGTTCTATTCGGCACAGCTTGCGCGACGTCACCACTTTGATCATAACTTTCTCGTTTGGAATTCGATTGGGGTGTTTTTTATGCCAAAACAACCCTCTATTCTGTGGCTTTCCAACCATTTATCACACATCCAATTCAGAACTCCAAACGAATACAGAAAACTTACACAAGTTGGACGTGTATTTTTCTGCATTCTTGCACAAGTTGCACATTTTCTCCAACTTTGCACTTTTGATCATTTTTCCACCTAAAACACAACAAAATACCTAAAGTGCACCTTTTTGATTTAAACTCTTATTTTAGGCAATGTTCTTAGCTTTATAGTAGTAATTATTTTTCGAACACCTCAACACACTACTTTTTGTTGTCACGGGTTTGTTATTACTTTTATATATGCATATATCCTAAATATTCAAGTTCGGATGCATGATTGAAGTATCATGAGAGAAATTTCTCACATTATATTAAAACTCTCATGGTATCATAAAAGAGATATTCAAGGATATTATATTACATTTAATATTTTACAATTTTAAAAAATTATCAATGATAACTATTATAATAATATTTTTTAAATTCAACAGACCATTTTAATTAGTAAAAAATAATTTTTTTAATTATATTATTAAATAAGTAGTTTAAAATCAGTGTTGTTATAGCTAGACCAGAGGATGAACCGATAAAGGCAACAATTCTAGGTTCAACTCAAAAAAATTAAATTTTACATATTTTTAATTATATTTTATAGAATCATTATTTACAAAAATATAAAATTAACAAAATTATTTTATAAAGCAAAAATTTCAAATTAATAAAAATATGATAAAATATAAATATTTATAGTTTATAATCCATACATAGTTATAATATATATATATATATATATATATATATATATATATATATATATATATATATATATATACTCCCTTCGTCCTTCTGGTAAGTGTCTATTTTGCCATTTCGGTCCGTCCCAATATAAAATATCAATTTCCTTTTTGGGTTGATGTGACACACACAATAATATTGATATACTCAACTCAGTACACATAGAGCTCACATTCAACACTAATACAACTACCCACTACACATTAAAATATTATTTCTCTCACTTCATTACACTTTAAATATTATACTCCTTAATCCACGTACAAAAAACAAACATACACTTATCAAGGAGACAGAGGGAGTATATAATACCATAATACATATTCAATTTAATATTTAAATAATGTTCTAAAGAAAATTTTAAAAGTGAAACATCATGTAAATAAAAATAAAATTTCTTTTAAAAATTAAAATATATATATATATATATATATATATATATATATATATATATATATATATATATATATATATATATATATATATATATAATCCATACAGGGTTTAATGTTCATTTGAAGGGTGAAATTACGACTTTACCCATGTGGTTTATGGTATACTTTTACTAGTGGTTTAGGTAGGGATGATAATGGGACGGGTATTTTTGGGTAAACAGCTTACCCGAATCCTAATGGGAATGGTACGAGTAGTTGTAAAAAATATCATTAGGATTTGGAACGGATACAGGTAATGTCTCAATACCCACGGGTACCCATTTATATATATATATATATATATTTTATAAAATTTAATATGTGGAGTATTATATAATTTATATATTATGAGATATTTTATATATTTAATTAATAGTTATAAATTTTATTTAATTGTATTTGTTAAAATTTTATTTAAAATAATAGAATTTACATTATATATATTTTATATTTAATTAATAATAATGTAATTATAATTATTATATTTATTTAAACAATAAAAATATAAATATATATAAAATAAATGAATATCAAATGGGTACGGGTATGAGACGGGTACGGATAGCATAATAATTTTTTTTAAATAGGACGGGTACGGTAGTTTTTTAATCGGATATGGGTACGGGTACCCCAAAATAAGCGGGTACCCTACCCATTGTCATCCCTAGGTTTAGGGCATAATGTCCCTCAATGGTTTAATATTTATCGGCATTGTTTTGCGTTTGTTCCAATTGTGACTGTTGCGTGTTTTTGAATGCTCACAAATAAATCCCCAAGTGTAGGGATATCGACTGTAGCAACAGGCAACCAAGTTTTAATATCGAATCCAAGGGACGGTAAATTATCTATTTTCTATAATCACTAAAGTATATAAGACATGTGTCAAATTCAATTGTTTGTTGATTTTTAAAACTAATTAATACTTGCAAAATTAAATAAAAGCAATTAAATAAAATACGAAAATTCAAGAATGAGAAATAATAGCTATAGGGGTTCTGGATTAAGCTAATTAATTCAATACTTTGATGGTCTGGTTCAATTCCTATTGATACTTATGGAAGAGTCACTAAACTTTACTAATCCACTTATTTGGTCTAAACAAATTAGTAATTCATCTGGTTCATCTCCTAGGACTCTAAGTTAATAAACTTATCTCCCTTTCTAGGTACTTACTATATTATCCTCTCTAGGACTAATACGTGTTCCCTTTTAGGCACTATAATTTTATTACCTAATTTCCTGAATATTACTAATATGACAATTCATCAATATCAATAACATCCATTGCAATTTCTATGTCTAATAAGCCAAAGAATCAAGTCAATTACTTTTACTTATACAAAATAACCAAATAATTTAATAATGCATACAAGTTATAATTATCTCAAGTATTAGTCAATATCATGAAATAACCATAAACGTTACGCAATTTAAATTAAATAGACTCCAATAAATTCATAGAAAAAGCAAATAAATATTCTGCAGTTTTGAACCCTGCATCAAGTATCAAATCAAATAAACATAATCCATCTAACCCTAAAACTACTCAAAGTGTTTACCCCATGGAGTTACAAGCAACTTCCAGGGGTGTAGGAAAGATCATACCAAAATTTATATCAATTGGAAAGAAATTGAGTTCAATGATAAAACCCTGGATTGAAGAATCTTGTCCTCTCCTCTCTCCATCTCTTCCAATAGAGATGAATCTCCTCCTTGAATCAAGGACACTGGGATGATGGATAGATGAAGTGTGTGGAAGGGTGAGATGGTGATGGCCGGTGCGTGAACAGGCGTGTTCTGCCCCTTTTTTTTCGTTCTGTTCTGTTCGCTTGCCAAAGACGTGTGTAGTGGCGTGTTGTTTTTGGGCTTCAAGTGCTAGGAGGATAATGGGCTTCAATAGTGTGTGATGAGCACACAATTAATTGATGACATAGCAAAAAGTAATGGTGGGTGCAGCAAGTCTCAACAAGAAACGTACATGGCCTCCAAAATTCTTCAATTAGCCTTGAATGTGGTGGGTACATACTTTTATCCAGTGGTTTAGAGCACACTGTACCCGACCCGAGGGTTTAATATTTATGGCAAGGTTTAATGTTTATTCCAAGTGTGAAATTATAATTTTACCCCTGTGGTTTATGATATACTTTTACCCAGTGATTTAGGGCATAATGTCACCTGAAGGTTTAATATTTATCGGCAGGGTTTTGCGTTTGTTTCAACTATGACATTATGACTTTACCCCTGTGGTTTATGGTATACTCTTACCAAGTGATTTAGGGCACACTGTACCCTGAGGGTTTAATATTTATAGGCAGGATTTAGTGTTCATTCCAAGGGTGAAATTACGACTCCCTGTGGTTTATGGTATACTTTTACCTAGTGGTTTAGGGCATAATGTCCCCCAAGGGTTTAATGTTTGTTCCAATTGTGACATTGCAACTTTACCTCTATGTTTTATGGTATTCTCTACCCACTGATTTAGGACATTCTGTACCTCGAGGTTTACCATTTATCAATAAGAATAATATTCGTTCAAGGGTACTATGGAGGGAGTATATTATATAAAAATAATTTAAGGTATATTTTTAGTTAAGAGTTATTTATTATTTTAAAAATATTCATGACCGTGCAACACACGACACTGTTTTCTGCTCTTCTTACTGCTAAAAAGGAATATATATAGCATGGATGGATGGTCAATATCTTCCATTACTTTCTTTCGTTTTATATTTTAAATGCACAATTTCTTGATTTCTGTACTGCTAAAAATGAGCATACGTAGCATGAATTGAGGAATTATATTATATAAAATACAAGTTAAGATAAATTTAATGTCAAAATATACTTATTTTATAAAAATGTGTGACCGTGCAACACACGACACAGGTATAAACCCTGTGGTTTAGTGTTCATTCTAAGGGTGAAATTATGACTCCCTGTGGTTTATGGTATACTTATTTAATGTGTAGTTAAAATATCAATTTAGCAGTCGAGCAGACATCTGTTTCTCGTTGGATGAATTTTACAATAATTTTTAATGATAATGGGGTTCTTTTTTTGTAAATTTTCAAACGTGTGAATTAATTCTCAATTGAAGTAAAGTTCATTGTTTTTCTTACAATTAAATATTTAAATATTGAAATTATATTATATTTATTTTATATTTTGTTAATAGTAGTATATTTTTATTTCAAAAATAAAAAAATTAAAGGACTACAAATTTAATTTCTCGCTACGTTTGAAGTGTCATGTGATATTACCAGTTGGGTGACCTACTCTAGCCGATACATACACTAAATTGTCAAAATTTTGAAGTTAATGGATCAAGCATATATTTAAATAGTTAATTGCTAATTATTCCGTGCATCAGGGTGCACCGTGCACCCACTTTTAGAAACTTATACACTTATGAATAAAAATATAAATACTAAAGAAGAAAAAAATGTGTACATTTTGTTAGTGAATTTTCTGTAATTTTTTTATTGAAAAATATATTGTAAAAAAACTATACAGTTATTAAGGAATATGTATACATTATTGAATAAAAAATTACACACATATGAGTGCAAGCATGCACTCATATATGTAAAATTAGGTTTTAGGGTTTAGAGTTTTAGGATTTAAGGTTTAGGATTTAGGATTTAGAGGTTTAAGGTTTAGGGTTTTAGAGTTTAAGGTTTTAGGTTTGGGGTTTTAGGGTTTAGGATATCAACTTTTAGTAGTTATAAGTTTTTTAATTATATTTATTAAATTTTATTTAAAATAATAGAATTTATATAATAATTATATTTAATTAATAATAGAATAATTATATATATATATAATTATAATGTGAAAATTTAAATTTAAAATTAAAGATGATGAAATACCATTATTTCTTTAAGAAGGGATTATCATAAGATTCACAATTAGCGGTGTAAACTATTATAAGAAGCTATGTAGTTATCATAACTCTTGTGTGTTTTGTTTGCTTTTCTTTAATGCAATTCACACAAATATCAAGATCAGTAAAAACCTATATCATGAAAGGCTTACTTAATCTTTTTGGAATAATTCTTTTGGAAAGTTACCCCAAACATTAAAGTCACATTTAGTTCCAACTTCATTAATTTAAACGAACATAATGTTTAAATTTTAAATTCTTTCTTAAACCTTGTTTCTTTTTGAACCAACATTAATTTAAGCATTAAGTGAATTTAATTCACATTCCATTCGTCTTTCATGGTGCCAGGGTTCATTTGGATCAGGTCAAACTTAAAAGGTAGTGAGTTTGTAAACTACACTAATAAGTTTTCAATCACATTCATTATGGAAGGTTTAAGTCTTGTTGCAATATTAGTTTTCATTAATGATAAGTTCATGTATGCCATGAGAACCATCAAACTTTATGGTGGTTAAAGTAGCCATTAGTATCTCATCAAGAGATTTATTAGTAATTTAGGTATGATAAACTTAATTTCTTAGTCACATTTATTCGCATAAACATTAAGCTCAGTCTATTTGATCTAACTCAAGCATTATAGTCAGATTACTTAGTTTTATTGCTAGTACAAGCAAATGAATAATTTATCTTAAAGTGATAAATGAAATCCAAAATACTTTGGTGGAATTAGATTTATTCACACTATTTAAATTACTTTAATTCATTTTGTAAAGGAACAGACGTAGCATGCGAGTAGAGATTGAATTTAGGTATTTTAAGAATAAGAATAATATAATTTATTCCATAAATACCTTGAGTAATTTAATAATAGATTCAGGATCAAAAGCAATAAATGTATATTGAAGTTCTCCTTTGGGCGATACAATAATATACAATTATAATCATAATGATACTTGCAAATTTAACATAATTTGATAATTAAATATATCCATTAAAACTATTTTGTCATCTTTGGACATAAAAAATAGTTTGACATAATTTATTAATTATCAATTTATTACACTCATATTCATGAATTGTAAAGACTGTCAATCACCTTTGGGTGAATTTAAAGTCTTATAATTATGAAATTTTTAACGACCCATATAATAAATTCTCTTTATTCAAGTATTACATAAATATGGGAGATTAAAATTTAATTATATAATTTATCTTTATAATCTTTCAGGTCAGACCATTTGGTGATTAACAGACCAAAATTAAATAAATTTAAATCATATATAAAATTATTCATTATAATCTTATGAAAGATTATATCCTCATAATAGATTATACTTAATAGCTTAGCTGAGTAATAACCAAATCATTATTTAATAGATATTCATAAAACACAGTCAATATCATTAATTAAAATCTTAAGACTGTCATCATAAATATACATAACATATCCATACATATATCACAATAAAGATATCATACATATATCACAACAAAGATATTATGTATAATTTATATTCGAATTCTAACGAATTTGGCAGGTACATTAACATAATAAATATGTCATAAGCAGTCAACCATACCTAACATAAGTGGGATATTCTAATATTAATAATTTGTATATATCCCAAAATAACTTTAATTATCATCCATCAAAACATAAAACTTTGTCATAATTAAACACTAATTATACGTGTAACTTAACATAAATTGACATTATCATAAGTCAATCATAATTATTTAGATCCTTAAATAATGTCATATTACCATTAAAATCTATGAGAATCTCACATAAATCATCGTACATAAATAGATCAATTCATAATTAATGTCAATTATTATCATGACATGTCATTTATTGTAATTCTTTATCGTACCATGTCAATATGAGAAATCTAACTAATGTACTTATTCATTTATTATCTCACAATTTATGTGATTTTAGCAATCTCATGATTATTATCACATAATTTATTATCATGTCAATTAACAGGTTTCAATGTTCAACCTCCTTTTTTTAGATCTCAAACATAATCCATTCATAACATAATGGATGAACATTATAATTTTAATTTTTTTAATCGTAAAATGGATCCCAACCAAGGACGTGATACATTGCAATCCCATAACACAATTTGTTATATTTGAATTACTTCCTATAATTCACATGAAATACATAATTTCATCTCACATCATGTAATGATAAAGGCAGCGGAAAAATCGTAATTTTATTTTTAATCAATCTCATTATTGATTACATATAAAGTTTCAATTATGTTTAATGTTCATGAATTATTAATAGATGAAAAATCATGAGATCCAAAATCATGCTCTGATACCACATGTAAACATAAATTAAACGTAAATAATTAATTTATTAATTGACATGGATCTTAGATTTTCATGATTTTCACATCTTGTAACAATGATGAGAAGACTTACCTTAAGACAATCTTATGTGACGACCTTATGTTCTTACTAATTACGTCGGGAACTGGTTTCTCTCTCATCACCCTTTCTTTAGGCACAATACGTAAAACTTTATGTGATACAGAATTTATAAAACTGTGTCTTTTATGGGTGGAGAGAGGACCAGATCGGAATATTAAATCTTTATCAAATCACATTCTATCAATGTGATTGTTATCATAAATATATATATATATGACCTTATTTATCTCATATATAGTATTATTTATTTAAATCATATCTTTAATTAAGATATTTGATCATAATAAATATCTTATATATTTAATTATTATTGGCACTAGGCCATAATAATCATACATTTTTTTTATTTTTATTTTATTTTAATTCTTCGTCTTTTTCTAAAATTGTTTTTAATATATAATTTTCAGCCCCTCAATCATGAGTTTTTAATATATAACTAGTAATACCCGGTCCGTGCGTTGCACGGTCACTCATTTTTTTAAAAAAGAAGTATATGTTCACTTAAAAATTATTTGAATTGGAATTTTTATAATACAATCCATCAATTCATACTACGTATGTTCCTTTCTAACAGTAAGAAGATTAAGAAACAACGCACTTTAAATATATAACGAAAGAAAGTAGTGGCAAATATTGATCCTCAATTCATGCTACGTATGTTCATTTTTAACAATAAGAAGATCAGGAAACAGTGTATATTAAATGTACAATGAAAGAAAGTATTAGCAAAGATTATTGGGCATTTAGAAGCTGAGATTAGAATTATTATGTATTGCATCTCGTATGATTTATTAATGTTAGAACCTAAGAGTGAAATGAATCGATATAGGATCCACTAAAAAATTACTACTCACAGGTATTTTTTTTCTGGATTTACATAGATTCTGTTAATAAATTAATAAACAAAAATTTAACAGATCATTCACTAAATTTGTTATTAAATTTTTGAAAAATGAAAACCCCAATCATACATTTTTATAAACCTCCATAAAAACTACATTTCTACCCCAAGCATAATTTGATTACACTTATTTCAATAAATTATAAGAGTGACTCCCTAAAATTTTTTATATATATTTTTCATAAATTAGCTGTACTCGAACAAATGATTAATTTTTCATACCAAGCATTTCTAATACCAAGTAATCAAATTAAATATTAAGGAGTATATTATTTTAATTTATACTCAAGTTTGAGAGGTATAATATTTTAATATATAATATGTAATTGTTAGGGATGACAGCGGGTAGGATACCCATTGTTATAGGGGTACTCGTACTCGTATCCTTTTAAATATAAACTAATCATATCCATACCCGTCTCATTAAAAAATATATATTATGATACTCGTACCCATCCTACACTCGTTAATCAATACATGTTTATATTATAATTATTTATATATATTTTCTAAATTAATATGTTAATATATATATATATATATATATATATATATATATATATATATATATATATATATATATATATATATTACAAGAAAAGTCTCATTCCATAAATGCTTGATAAGAATTTATTAATGAAGTTGAGATAATTAGATAGAAAAGTGAAAATTATAAAGTTGGGAAGAAGCGATGAATTTCAAAGAAAGTATGATGAATTATCATGCTCAATTACTAAATTACAAGAAAAACTTGCATTTATGCTTAATGCAAAATGTCTCGCACACCACAATAAATTGTGTTGCAAAATGACATAATCGTACTTTATTGAATATGGTTAGAAGCATGTTAAATGATTAATCTATACATATATTTTGTGGATATATGCACTTAAAACTGCCACTTACTTGATGATTGAGTTCCTAGTAAAACAGTTTTCAAAACACCTTATGAACTTTGAATTGGAAGAAAACTCGATCTTAGGCAGTTGCATATTTTAATTGCCTAATAAGGATAATGATTTACATCCACGTGAAAAGAAAATGGATATAAAAAACTTAAGTGATTTCTTTATAGATTATCCTTAAAGTCAAAAGGGTATGAATTTTATGGTCTTAACCATAGTACGAGAATTTTAAAACTGGAATGTCAAATTCATTAAGAGTTGTAAAATCAATGGGAGTATGAAACCATGAAACGTGGTTATTGAAGAAGTTGGGTGGAGAATTTGAAAATACATTTATCCAAAACTTCTTCTAAAATTGTTACACAGTTGCTGAATAGCCAAACAACTTTTAAGGAAAACATTTAAATTATTCCACTCTCATAATGAATTTGATTTTATTAAATCAATTATCAATGAGCTTCATTGGATATATCACATTAAATAGCATTAAGAATATCTTAAGGACAATATATCTGCTATTCTAATGATTGCATATGTGGTAAATAAAATGAGTTAAAATTTGACATTATAATAAATGATAAAATTTCAGTTTTGGAACAAGTTATGGAAAGTACTAATTCTATTAAATGAGTAAATGCTATGAAAGACGAGTTGAAATCAATGGCTCATAATGAAGTTTATATCTTGTAACAATTTCTAGAAAGTTATAAAAGAATTTGATACGGATGTATCTTTATGATGGCAATATCGAAAAATATAAAACTAAAGTCGTTGCTCAAGATTTTACTAAAAAAGATGACATAATTGTAAAGAGATATAACAAGTTATTTCTATACATGACTCTATTAGAATTATCATGACTTTGTAACTCATTATGACTTAGAATTGCACCAAATGAATGTTATGACAACTTTTCAGAATAGTGATTTGGTAGATGATTAATTTAAATGGATCGACTCAAAAGTTTTTCCATTGAAGGAAAATATCACATGGCGTGTACACTTAAAGAATCAACATACGAACTTAAGAATGCTTTCCTTTTAAAATATCTTTTGGATTTAATAAAACATCATAAATCGATGTACATATCTGAAAGTCAGTGGGAGCCCATTAGTTCTATATGTGATGATAAACTTGCTTGCAACTGATGATCTTGGTTTTTTATTATGTGAAACCAATAAATTTCTCTTAAAGAACTTTGGAATGAAACATATGATGAGACAATTAAAGATATCTCCATAAGTATATGTTAATAAAGTTCAATAGAAGTTATGAATGGAAAGGTGTTTGTAAAGCACGTTCTAATCCGGAAGGGAGATAAGTTCAACCTTATGTAATGTCCAAGAATGAATTGGAACGTATTATGATATTTCTTATGTATATGTTATTGGTAGCTTATGATATACAAAATCATACAAAGACCAAATATCAACCTTGTTGTTAGAATGAATGGTCATTATTGAAGCGTTTCAAAATTGTATTACTAGAATGTTGCATAAGGAAATATTAAGGTATTTGTATAAACTAAAGCACTCGTGCTTACTTATCGAAATTTTAATTACCTAAAATTGATTAAATATAAATTCAGATTAAGATGATTATATGATGCAAGAAAGTTTACTTCGGCTTTTATGTTTCTTAGTCAGAGATATTGTGTCATGCAAAAGTGTGAAAAAGTTTTTGAAAACTACATTCACTATTAAAGTGTACTTGTAGGATGATTTGAGGCTACAATTTATGGTAATTGAATGTGGAACTTAAATTCAGGACTTGAAATAAGTTGACATTAATGTCAAGTCGCTGAAAACTTAATATGATTATTCCGCTGCATTATTTTTCTCTAAAACGATGAATATTCCAAAGGTGCTAAAACGTATGGAATGAAAGTATTTTGTCGTCAAGAAGAACTTTAGAAACAAAAATGTCAATTGAGCATAATGGCACCACTCTTATGATTTCGGATCCGTTACGCAAATGATCTTCTATAAAGACATTCATTGAACGTTACATGAATATGAGATCATTGAAAGATTGTAACAAACTTATGATGAATAATTGACATTAAGAGCTCATTATGATTTGTTTCTAATTGATATTTTGTTATATCATTTTAGTATACATAAATATTGACATTAGTTAGACAAGATTTTTATCTCAAATTGAGATACTTATGTGGACCATTATTGATCTTTACGTTTATGAGTCACGTTAGGTAGAAAACTAATATAATAGTACATGGAATGAACTATATCGAGTAAATGATATAGAACCGCCATGACTTATGTTAGTCTACACTTAATATTAACATTATGAATTGACCAAGTACTTTATCTTATATCGCGCTTAAATTATTTAAACACTCATGTTGGATGTTTGATTCTGTCACTCGGCCAAGTGGGAGAATGTAAGATTATTATGGTCTAGTGCCAATAATAATTAAATATATAAGATATTTATTATGATTAAATATCTTAATTAAATATATGTTTAAATATATAAGATATTTATTATGATCAAATATCTTAATTAAATATATGTTTTAAATAAATAATACTTCCTCCGTCCCAAAATTTTTTGCACACTTCTTTTGTAAATTACAAAGGAAGTGTGCAAAAAATTCTGGGACAGAGGGAGTACTATATATGAGATAAATAAGGTCATATATATATTTATTGATAACAATCACATTGATAGGATGTGATTTGATAAAGATTTAATATTCCGATCTAGTCCTCTCTCCACCCATAAAAGAGACACGGTTTTATGAATTATCTATCACATAAAATTTTACGTATTATGCCTAAAGAAAGGGTGAGGTGAGAGAAACCAGTTCCCCACATAATTAGTAAGAACATAAGGTCGTCACATGAGGTTGTCTTAAGGTAAGTCTTCTCATCATTATTACAAAATGTGAAAATTATAAAAATCTAAGATCCATGTCAATTAATGAATTAATTGTTTACGTTTAATTTATGCTTAAAAAACCCTCCAAATTAAAGAGCTGCAGATGAATAAATCCCTTGGTTTCCTGAAACGTCCACACTGATCATCATTCACCCTCTTTACACCATTCAAATAAAGAAGACAAAATTAATTATACATAACCTTTTCGGGTATATTTCGCTTTATGATAGAATTAATATGAAAACTGGTTTTTAAAAATCAATAGAAGTTGAAATCTAAATGAAATGTGTGTTTGGTTTGAATTTTTTCTTTTCTTTTTTTAATTAAAGGTATTTCACTAGTACGAAACTCGCGTAATACGCGGGATTATTGAATTTTTTACATAGTTAAATATACAAACAATTCTTAAAAATAGGAGGGAAAAGAAGACAATATACAAACAATTTTAAAAGTATAATTCTATAATGACAAATAAGACGAATAAAATGTGATAACATTTATATATAATAAAGAGTGATACTTCATTAATAAAAAATTATAACGGTGCTGTGAACTATTTCATGAACAATCTATTCTAATTTAAATAAAAAATTATAATATTATAAAGAAAAGTGATAGTATTAAAAAAAGATAATTAATTACGAAATTATAATATTATAAAAGAAAGTGATAATATTAAAAAAATTAATTATTGAAAGCGTTAAATAATCTCATCGTGAGACAGTGTCACTCGAGACTGTTCATTCTATAATATATATATATATATATATATATATATATATATATATATATATATATATATATATATATATATATATATATATATATATATATATATATATATATATATATATATTAACTTAATGCAACTCATGTTTATAACTTAGGCAATAGAAATGGGTATATGCAATGGATCCATCATGCAGAATGTTACACATTTTGATAACTTATCACATGAAGATAGTATTATTTTGTTTGTGACCATGTTATTTTCCATAAATTTTGTAATCATGTTCGCCATTCATTGCAGATTATATTATGCATACTGTTTGTGATCCTGTTTGGTCCCAATAAAAATTAATTCAATTATCAATAAGCCTCCTTGATTAGATTTGCCCTAAATACAAAAGACATCTTCCTTTCACAAAGAGATTTTATATGATCTATACACCATAACTTTGTACATACTTAAATGAGACTGTAGCTGTATGCATAGTGTATAGAAAATTTTAATCCCTCCGTTCTATAATAAAATTCACAATTATTGTATATACAAATTTTTAGAAAATTTGCTTGCTTTTAGGGGTATTGATATTTATAAATAAATTATAAAAACTTGCTTTTATGGGTGATTTGATATTTTGAGGTAATAAATATTATAAAGTAAGTTATGTTAGTTATAATAAAGGGGTGACATTTTTCTAAAGTGGACGACTATTTGAACCTCCAAATCTACTAAACAAACCCCAAAATTTAAAATGTGTTGGTGTGAGAAAACGTAAATAACCTTTTATAAATAATAAAATAAGATTAGTTAACAAACCCCCAATTTAATTTCTAAATGTACCTCAAATTCAAGTATTAAATGCCTCTTCCTCTTCGCCTACATTTCGGCTTCGGCGTCGGCTTCTAAGTCCAACGGCTCTTCTTCTTCTTTATCTCCCTCTTAGATTACATTAGAAGCTACTCTTGCTTATTTACAACTTCCTGCAACTTTTGATGCTGTCTCCATTAAAGCTTCACGGAAAAGCACTTTCGCAAACCCTTTATAGTGAACCCCTTCTTCTGCAATTTGGTGGGCAGCAGTCTCTAAAATGTTGAGGATAATGTGTATGGCTTCATTTGATCTTTGCCAATGCAATGTTGAATCCCATTGATTTCCTCGCATTGCAGTCCATTAGGAAGAGCTTGAACGATTTGCCAGACTCCAATTACTTCGCTTCCGGCGTTTACTGCGATGGAGAAAAAGTGGTTGCACTCAATCTCGGCGATCCTCGTGCCGGCTCGCCGGGCCTCTCGGGAAGGCTTGACCCGGCGATTGGGAAGTTATCAAATCTGGGGAGTTAACCATTGTTCCAGGTCGGGTTTTCGGGCCACTGCCGCACAATTGAAGTACTTGTGTTTCTTAGCTGAAATTTCATCTCCTGACAGATCTCGGAGGGTTTAGGCGAGTTACAGGGGCTACAAACCCTTGATCTTAGCTTCAACCAGATCACCGAAGGCATCCTATTCGCTGTCGGAACTCTCCTGGCGTTGTCCAATGTCATTCTCTGCACAACCGCCTCTTAGGTTCAAGGACAATTAACTAGCATTTAATTAAGTGATAATTAAGAATGAAACTGTCTGCAACAATACATGCTCCACATACACAAATTTCAAGTACCAAACGATTGTGAATTGAAGGTCATAAAATTTGAACTTGACGATTTCAAATCTAAACCGATTTAAAGTTACAATTCCAAAATCACAAGTGTATTCATACTTTTGCCTAATCGGTGGATTTTCACGCCGAAGAAGAAGAGGCGTTGAATTTGGGGTGTATTAAGAAATTTAATTGGGTGCATTTAGAAATTAAATTGGGGTTTGTTAACTAATCTTATTTTATTATTTATAAAAGGGTATTTACGTCTTCTCACATAAACACATTTTAAATTTGGGGTTCATTTAGTAGATTTGTGGATGCAAATAGCCGCCCATTTTTCTAAATTAATGTGTATCATAAGATTTTATTGGATTATGTGTTATTTCTGGGAGTCTGAACTTGTTTATGAGACGAATAAAAATAGTAATTATAAATTTATCTATGAAATATATTGATATTAAATTTGTTTATATTTTTTCTCAACACGATCACACTCATCAAAGCAGTTGCACAAGCCATCCCTACGTATTGATGAGTTGTTTCTTGTCACCGTATAACATTCGTAGGAGAATTGAGTCAGTAATTTTCCGCTTCTGGTGGGATCAGAAAGGTAAAGAAAATAGAATCCACTGGATCACATGGGATAAACTATGCAAGCAGAAACTAGAAGGGGACTTGGAGTTTCGGAGTTTTTTGGCTTTCAACAAAGTCATGTTGGCTAAACATGACTAGAGATTACTTCGGAATTAGGAATGGCTACTTGCTATGACTCTAAAAGCTCGTTATTATCCTAATGCAGATTTTTGCAACGCTAGAATTAGCTATAATCCTATATATATGTGGCGCAGTATTCTTACTGGTAGAGAGGTGCTGGAGAAGGGATTGATGTGGATTTTCGGCGATGGGAGAATGATTAATGTGTGAAAGGATCCATTGATTGAAGGTACATGAGTTGCCAGAATGAAGGTACATGAGTTTCTCTTGGAGTATGGAAGCAATTGGAACACCAATGCCCTACTGAACACTTTCTCTCATGGTGATGTTGCACGCATTTTGGAAATCCCAGTTCGAAGAACTTCCTCACCGGACTACTTAGCATGGAAACACATCAAAAATGGTGGTTATTCTGTGAAATTTGGTTACTCCACTTATTGTGAATCGATCAAAAAAAAGAAAAGAAAAACGATAAACACAATCTTTTATAGTAGTTCGGCAAATTGCCTACGTCCACTATTAAGGGAAAAGAAGATCTTATTGATGAAGGTTACAAGATGATGAAGAATAAACTTCGATCTCATATAAACCCTAATCTTATGAGAATATATGGATGATTCTGTGAACCATATTAAAGAATAAAATTTAACCCATATATATACTCCAATATATGATATATATGGATAATATCATATATGATATATGTGGACAATATGTGATCTCCACAATATCATCTATAATTTTTTTGAATCACAATTTACTTTGAAAACAAGCTGTTCCCAAATCCAAGCCCGCTTATTCCGACGGCCTAATCTTATATCAAACACGTGATCTTAGCCAACTCAACGGATGCAAGCGTCTACCTCTCAACACCACTGCTATGGAAGATCTTGATTAGGTTAGTGGGAAGAGAAAAACATGGGAGAAGGCATGGAAAGTTAACATCACCCCGAAAATATAGGTCTTTCTATGGCGATGTTTAGAGGGTGTCCTACCAGTGAGCATCAACCTTATTAGTAGATACGTTGATGTTGATCTGATATGCCGCTGCTGCAATGGAGATATCGATACAGAAGAACATGCCTTGAGGGATTGCACATGGGCTCGAAAGCTATGAAAGATCTCCCATTTAAATATCGATATGGACAATCTTATACCTCCTGGCAATCAATCTACACCACTTCCACCCCTTGTCGATTGGATCACGCCCACTATTGAAGGCAAACTGGAGAAGTTTCAACATGAATTTGTTACTCTTTTGTGGAGTGTGTTGTTTGCTAGAAATCAGCTCTATTTTCAAAAGAAATGATTAGAGCCGGAACATGTTGCATTGAAATCTTTTTGCCATGTCCAGGATTATTTGAATGCAAGAACCCATACCTCTAAAATCTTGTCACAAAGGGACCATGGGCCGGACAGATGGAAACCATCGGAGGGTGATGTGATTAAAAACAATACTAATGCTTCAATGAAATCGGGGTTAGACACTAGTTTGGGAGGAGTACCAAGAGATCACAATGGCAAGGTTTTATGGTCCTTTATGGAGTTGAGAGACCCAGATTTTTCTGCTAACATGAGAGAGGCATTGGCAGCACTACGAGGTGTCGAGATTGCAAAGGAGCAATGTCACAGGAAAGTGTTTATTGAAACTGACTCCCAAATTCTCTACAACGCATTAGTAATCTCAAGCCTGATCTTTCATATTTTGGTATCGTGGTTGAAGACACTCTCTCTCTCTTCACCTTTTCTTTAATCAAATCAGCTTCAGTTGGATTTGTGGGGACGGAAATACCCTAGAACATAGTCTAGCGGCTACCGCTTTCTCTTTTAATAGTGTTTTACCCACTTTTTGGTTTTCGTTACCATACTCATGTGTAAATACCGACATTCCTTGATTTGATGAAAATTTATATTTCTGTCCCAAAAAAAAAAGTCTATAAAAATAGTAGTATATTAAAATTTTATACTATCCAGATACAATAAATGTGGAATATTTTCCCACCCTGTGGTTCTATTGTGTAAATCTTTAGCTTGTGTTTTAATGGGAGAAATTAGGTAAGAGGAATTTTAATGTCAGTGGGAGATCACACAAGTAGCGTTCTTGGTTTTAAATTTAAATTGGTGTATTTAATCAAACCAAGTTTTGTGTGAACTTCACCTTTCACTTTTTTCTTTTTTATTACTCCCTCAGTACTTATATTCATTTTACCATTTTTGGCTGTTCACTTTTAATCCATTCATTTTCTTTTTTAGACATATGAGACCCACCAATACAA
Organism: Pogostemon cablin; assembly: GCA_023678885.1. Lineage (NCBI taxonomy): Eukaryota > Viridiplantae > Streptophyta > Magnoliopsida > Lamiales > Lamiaceae > Pogostemon > Pogostemon cablin. The sequence goes on along the minus strand of CM042992.1, from coordinate 9,075,956 downwards.
TAATACAATTAAAATATGGGACTCACACATCTCACTAATACAATTATCAACTACACATAAATTAATAATACTCTCTAAATCTACGTGCAAAAAGTAAACGGATAGAATAATGTTGGAGGGAAGGAGTATTAATTATTATCATTTTTTATTAAATATACTATCTTATATTTTGATTTTTTTCATAAAATAGTTTAATGAAATAATTATCATTTTTTATCGATCAATTATCATTTTTATAGATATGATAGCTTAACTCAACTTGACTCATAACGCTCGAACTCAGCTTAACTTGTAACTATTCAAGTTCGAATTTATCTTAAGCTTGTTAAGTTAATGAGTCGAGCCGAGTTCGTCTTGATAAAGTTCGATAATAATATTAATAATAATAATAAAATATAAAATATATTAATTAAAAATTATTTTGATAAGGCTCAATAAATTCGACTCGATTTGTTTAATGAGTAAAGTCGAGCTCGAACTTGAGCTCGAACGAGTAATTTTTAAATTAAGTCGAACTCGTTACCTAATCGAGCTGATTTTAAACTCGATACAATAACTACTTAAGTTGAATTCGAGTGTATAATACTCGAAATTAATTGATTAGATTAACAACCCTAGTTATGAGTGAAAAATAAAATAAAATAAAAAGAAAGAAAAAGTTCAAACACACCTCCACCTCATTGTGATTACTGCGATCGGGCCGGGCCGCTTTTGAGTTTCCTGAAAGGGCCGCCTGCGACTCATTTAACCCTTCATTAAATAGAAAGGTGACAATTTGACATGTGGGCCGGTTCGCCCATTCTCAACGTTCAAGTGGCAACTAATATTTTCAATCTTCCCAAAATGCCCTCCCAAGTCGAGTTTTAATCGTCATTAGTGGAAAGTGTTGAGAATTTGTGATAGTTGACAAATCCAATCAACGGACCAGGACGAGAGCTGCAAAAAGCCTTTTCAAAATCCTTTCTTTACATAATTCTGATTAACAACGTTGTGAAATGCCAAGAAATCTCATTGGTCCTAATAACAATTCTAATTAGGTCATCAATTTTAAAGAAACCTTTTTCCTTTGATAACTACTAGTGGATCATCATCTCCTAAGAGGGAAATTTCTCAACCCAATCCATAGGTAGCAAACCCCCACTCTAACACTTACTCCCCCATTCTAATCCAAAATCCCACTAATTAATTATCTTCATGCCACGTGGTTAGTGTAAAAGGTGCAATAAAGAATATTCTATTAGTAAATATTATAAAAATAAGGAAAAATAAGGTTCTTATCTTATTAGACAATGTGCGAGTACAATAAGAGCTAAGTATTGTTTAATCCTCTCATTCAATAAATTATTTTGTATTTTCTTAATTTGTTTTAATATTTAATTAATTTTTTTATTTACATTAAACATTGTACATAAAATAGTTTAATTGAATAATTATTTACTTTTTATTAATCAGATATTGTTCTTTATTAAAAATTTAATTACTTGTCTTATTAAATGAGTTCTGTGAAACATTATCATATAAGTTTTTTGACAAGAAAATAAAACTTATATTATATAATTCATTATAAATGTGGAATTTATATACCAATCCTTAAAACATGATAAGAATTACCGTTAGTGAATTAACATTTATACAATATCATTTAAAATTGTGTGTTTATCATTCAGGTAATAAAAAAAGAAACACTAAAGACAATATCTACTCCCTCCATCTCATAGAAATTGTTATAATATTTTTTGGGCACGGAGATTAAGGAGTATAATAATTTAATGTGGAGTAAAGTGAAGTGAGAGAAATAATATTTAATGTGTAGTGAGTAGTTGTATTAGAGGTGATATGTGGGGCCATGAGAATATATTAATTGTTTTTTGTGTGGGTCTATGTATTAAAAATGAAATAGGTCAGCTTTAGTGGGACAACTAAAAAGGAAAGTGTGTCTATTAAATAACTCTGTATACAAATAAACAAGTGTGTAAATATGTGAACTGCAATAGTTATTAAAAATTTATATGTAGCACCAGAGGTAATGAAAATAGAATCAAGAAAGGAGTCAATAAGATGGTGTGGTATACTGGTATTTAAAATGAAAATCTGATGAATTTAATTAATTAGTTTACAATTAAAGAATGGAGATTGAAGAGTGATGACAACGAGATGTAATGAAAGAAAGTGGGGTGCTGATTAATTAAGAAAAATCTTATTAGAAGATTTTCTTAGACAAAACGACCACGTTTTTCCTGATGAGGCGTACGCGATTCCAATTCCCGCGAAATATCCTTGCCCCCACGTGCTTTTTATTTTTTGCTACTAAATCTTACACACACGTTTGCGTCAACCCCTCATCACACATCATCTCCCCCCACCCCGGCCACCCCCACCCCCACCCCCCTCCCCCTCCCCCTCCCCCTCCCCCTATAAATACAACCTCTCCTTTCACACCAAGTTATCATAATTCAGTTTTAAACCTCTGTTTTCTCTCACCCCTGTTTTTCCCTGTTCGACGAGACGAAAATTTGGTTCAAGATTCAAGAAAATTCTGAGATTGTGAGATTCTGAGTTTGTTATTTTGGCTATGGAATGGGTTCGAGGTGAGAGGTTGGGTTGTGGGAGTTTTGCACAGGTGAGTTTAGCTGTTTCGAAGAATCAGGGAAGCTCTGTTCCGCCGTTAATGGCGGTGAAGTCTTGTGGGGTTTCTCTCTCATCCACCCTCATGAACGAGAAGGCGGTGTTGGATGAATTAAGAGGGTGCCCGGAGGTTATTCACTGCTATGGGGAGAGTTTCTCGTGTGAGAATGGCGAGAGGCTCTATAATGTGTTGCTAGAGTATGCTTCCGGTGGTTCTCTGGCTGACAAGCTCAAGCTTTCTGGCGATGGACGGCTGCAAGAATTGGAAACTCGTCAGTACACCAAGGCGGTGCTCGAAGGGCTTCGTTATATTCACAGTTCTGGATATGTTCACTGTGATATCAAGCTTCAGAACATTCTGTTGTTCTCTGATGACAGAGTGAAGATTGCTGATTTTGGGTTGGCAAAAAAAGTTGAAGGATGCGGTGGCCGACCAGAGCTGAGGGGAACGCCTATGTACATGTCGCCGGAAATAGCCTTCAGTGGCGAGCAAGGTCCGCCGGCGGATGTTTGGGCGCTCGGCTGTATGGTGGCGGAGATGGTGTCAGGATCTCCCGCGTGGAGTTGTTCCAACATGGCGGCGCTGCTGCTGAGGATTGGTGTCGGGGAGGAGGTGCCGGCAATTCCCGAAAGTTTGTCTGAGGAAGGAAAAGATTTTATGCGGAAGTGTTTTATTAAGGATCCAACGGAAAGATGGACGGCTGAGATGCTTCTTAATCATCCTTTCGTCCATCATCAAAATTCTTTCAAAGAAAGAGAAGAAAGTGAAAGCCGGGTATCAACGTCTCCCAGATGCCCATTCGAATTTGAAGACTGGGATTCAATTATATCTTTGCCTTTACCGGCAACGAAAACTGACTTTTGTTTCTCGGAAGAGTCAAATTCAACACAGAGCAGCTGCTCTGTTTCACCGGCAGAGCGGCTACGGTGTCTGCAAAATGATGACAGACTTGAATGGTCTTTTCCCGATGATTGGATCACTGTTCGATGATGAAGAGCACTATTATCAATTTTGAGTGTAACTTTCAGCATCAGATTTTCTTTTTTTATATTTTCTGAAGCGCTGATCTTCATTCATTTATTTATTTTAGTTTGTACATAAAATATAAGAAAAAAATTTTAATGAATTGATTCAAACAAATTCAATGGATGACATCAATATGATTCGAATTCATTCAGACACAATTAATAATTCATTCACACACAATTAACAATAAATGGTGAGAGATCTTGGAAAATGTAGGGAGAGAAGAGAAATTATTATGATATTAGTGTACAGTTGCCAATTGCGTTCCTTTTTCTGATGATCTGGGTTTGTGCTGCCATAGCATGTTGCAACTTGCAAATGCAGCCTCAATAACCACTTGATATTTAGATTTTTTTACTCCCCACCATCACAAGTGGGTTTTCTATCTCTAAAAATAGGAGTATATACAAAATCTAGTGAATTCTCACCATTCACAATTTGCAATATAATAGATTACTTATTTTTTATTACTTTTTTTGAATTAAGATTGGAGAACATAATATGAAGATAAAGTTAATAATATTATGAAAATTTTAAAATTGTAATGGTTATGCAAGTAATGAAATTTTAAAAAATGTAATGGTTATGCAAGTAGGATGTATAGAAAATGTGAAATTATTATATATGCTAAGGATATGGAAAATGTAAAATACATCTGTCAATGTATCAGCCTTTAACAGACTTCTACAAACTTCGATCATGTATTTTATTTTTCCTCTTTATTTCTTTTAAATTTTCTTTTGTTTTATAATTTATTATTTTAGGATTAAAATAATCAAATGCTTTAATTTATAAATATGTTAAATAGAATATTAATATCCTATAATAATATTAGAAAACTATTAAAAAAAACATTTAAATAAAATTAAAAAAATTCTATAGATAATTTTAAAACATAAATTTAATTTAAAACCTAAATATCATAAACTATTCATGACAAACACAAACTAAAAATAATTCATAACTAACTCAAAATTAATAAATATAAGAATTTTCATTTTAACATAAAATATTGTATTAATATCCTATATACCCATATTTATATTAATTTTTAGTGTTCAAAGTTTTATTCTGTTTATATCTGTACATCCATGTTTATACTCCCTCCGACCACTTGAAAGGTAATCGGTTTGCTGTCGTTTGCTATTTGCACGTGGACAATTTTAAGGTATTTATTTGCTTTTTGCACGTGGATTAAAGAGTATTATTATTATAGGTAAAGTGGATAGTTGTATTAGAGGGAAGTGGTGGGTCATATTGTGTACTTTCTTTACTAAATAAATGAAATTAATACCTTTGAAGCGAACGCCGTGAAACGAATACCTTGTAAGTGGCCGGAGGTAGTATTTTTTAATAGATGTATAAGGATATTATTTTTTATTAAAAAAATTGATAACCTATTTCTATACTGTATATCTATATTAATTTTTATTCATTATGTATATGTATTTTTTAATAAATTTATAAGTAAATTCAATTTTACATGTATATGTACTTCCACGTCCACTAAAAGAGTTACATTTCCTTTGTAAATTACAAATGAAGTATAATTCTTTTAGCAGGAGAGTATTTTTTAATAAATATATAAATAAATTCAATTTTTTTATTAAAATTTTAATAGAAAGTTTAATAACAACGTATATAAATTTCTATTCTTTAGTTTATATATTTTTATTCATTAGTATATAAAACTTTACACATGGATAAACAAATTTGAATTCGTGCAGAAAACAATTTGTAAAATTATTTATATTTTATAATTTATTTGAATTTCATAAATATATATTTAATGAAATATTTCAATATTTACTCGTATTTGTCAAAATTATGCATAAGTCGTCAACTTTACATTGTAATCCTATTAAAATTACTTTATAATATATAAAAATTATATGGACCACACTATTTACTCTTAATAATTTGTGAGAGTCTGATTTACCTTAAACTTTAATTATATTGAAATTACTTTTTTAGTATACAAAAATTACATTTTAGAGTAATAAATTATTATATTTATGAATAAAAAATATTATTTCACAAATTATGATGTGGAGTGAATTGTTATATTCTTATTGAAATAAGTAATATTTCTTTAATCGAAAGGATAATAATTATTTTTGTAATTTTTCAAATTATGATGTAAGTGATTTGTTATATTTTTATTGAAATAAGTAATAGTTTTTTATGCGAGAGAATAATAATTATTTTTGTAACTTCTCAAATTATGATGTGGAGTGGTTTATTACATTCTTATTGAATTGAATAATATTTTTTATTTAAAAGATTAATAATCTTTAAAATATATAAAGATATGTGGCAAGCGAAAGCCTTCATTTAGTGACACGTGTCAAACGAAAACCTTCGTTTAAATGTATAAAGATATGGAGCCAATTCACTATGTAAATTAATTTTATAATATTAATTTTTAATATATGAAAAAAATACTATTTAAAAAGATAAACTATTATTCTTTTAAATATAAAAAAAATCTTTATCTCATTAAAAATATAGAAAATCACAACATATCAAATGATTGATATATTTTATTCAGATGTGTAATAATTCACTCCAAAGATATTAGATGTGTAATCATTCATCACTCTAAAGAATAATTTTTAATGTATTGAAAAACAAGCATTTTTACCCATGCACTTTATCGGAATAGATTTTAAAAAATAAAATTATATAAATATAGATTATTTTGTAATAATGTGTATATATATATGGTGGACACATAAACACATATAATAACACATTTCTTTCGTTTCATCTTAATAATTACATATTTTTAAATTGAGTGTTTCATTCTAACGGTCCTTTTTTTTTTTAAAACCCACACAATTAAGTAATTAAAATATCTCAATGGGACTCATCCGTCATACTAATACAACCATACACTATACATTAAAATATTATTTATATCATCTCAATACACATTAAAATACTAAATTTCTTAATATCCGTACAAAAAGCAACTCGTGCAAAAAGCAAATAATACTATTAGAATGGGACGAAGGGAATACATATGTATGAGATTTTATATTTTGATGGTATGTATATTTAAATATTTAGTTTAGTTCTTTATGTGTAATGAATTAAATAGTTTTTAGTTGAATCGACGTTATACGATCCTTAATCGTTTTTCATGTATAATAAATTAATGTAATTATAAAAAACCAACAATTTTAAAATTTTTATTAATATCTATATTTCATTATGTAATCATATGATATAAACAATTCCAAATAATGTCTTAATTACTTAATCTTATTTTCAAATACAGCCCAAATTTTTCCAATAATTAACACAAATTGAAATAAATTTCAGCATGTTAATTGATAAAAAAATATGCAACAAAAATAATGTCTTTAATTTTAATTATTTTGTTGGACATAAAATATTAGGGTTAAAAAATGTGATAGTAAAACACCTAAATATATTTATTTAAGAAAATAAGAATAAAATGAGTTGTGAGAAATTGAAGAGAAATTGAGAAGAAATGAGAAATTGAAGAAATTTTGACCCAAATTTTGAGAGGGAAAAAGAAGTTGACTTTAGCTGCTTTTATATATGTATATATATATTTAGGTAAAATTAGGGAGCAAAGTGAACTGTATTCATATACGTATTTGTCAGTATTTGTCTAATCTTATACTATAAGTCAATATCTTATATACCTCTTGATCAAAAAATATCATATATATATATATATATATATATATATATATATATATATATTATATTCAACTCACTATACATTGGTCTCATAGTCTCACATTCAATACTAATGCAACTACTTACTACACACTAAAATAAAACGTTTCACAAAAAGACTTTCATGAGATAAATAAAAAAGTGATAATGTTTTAATAAGTTTTTCATAGATAGATAAGAAATGATAACATTTCATTAAACTTAAAAACGGATTATATACTATTCATATAGATGTAACTTGTACTCATTACTGAAATTCACTAAAAAAACTAGTGTGAATTAATTAAAAATACCAAAATATGTTTTGAATGTAAATCTTCAAAAACATCAAACTACTGTAGTAATATACTATATGATACACAGTCTATACTACTTGAAATATTTTTTAAAGTAGAATTGAATACTTAAAACATAGAATGCTAAATGGAGGAGGTATATCAATGAAGCAACCACCCACACCTTTCTTCCACTATACATTTAGAAGGCATTAAATGACCCCATGGCATAGCTCAACTGGTAGAGGGGATGGTGGAAAGGCCTTCCAGCTGAGCTTGGTTGCTGTAGGGTGGGGGTTCGAATCCTGCCTTTGGCATGAATTTGACCCCTTGCAAGCACAAGTTTAACAGTGAACCCTCTCTATAAGCCACTTGAGGCACATCCTGCGATTTACCTCCTCCACCAATCCCCAGGGCAGGGGCGGTGGGGGCCCCTAATGGTGGGTACACCATTTAGAAGGCATTAAATTTATTTGGGGATGCTGAATGACAAAATTTGTAATGTTTTTGTGTGTGATAGTTTCAATTTTTTTTCATTAGCTATCATCTTTTATTTATTATATAAATAATTGTTGGTAAAATAATTCAATTTCAAAACAATCATTTTCATAGGATCAATTTCACTTGTACTCACCCACTCAAATTTTTGCTTTTCAATACATGATTTCTTAATAAGGAATTATTACGCACAAAATTAAGGACTTCAATTTTTTGGTTAATTATTATAAACATTGACTATTTATTTCTTTACAAGGAATTATATTAAATTGCGTAGTAGTATTTGTTAATTGTACATGCATGACATACATAAATAAGTAAATAAATCAATGTACATTTCATTGTCATCAATATACACAAATTATTCCAAGTTTATAAGCTATTATTTATTATATTGGCAAATATTATAAACTAAAAAGATCCTTAAAAAATAGAAAAAAAAAATGACATCTATTATAAGACGAAGAATATTTTGATAAATCATTACGTAATATGAATTTCTTTTATCATTTGGTATCAATCTCCACATTATTGGATTAGAGGCACAATATGTGAAAGAAAATATGTTAAATCATAATAATAATTTTTTTTAAAAAACACTCTTTCTATCTCATTTCAATTCTTATATATTTTTAATTTAAGTGCCTCATTTTAATCTTTACATTTATTTTATAGATGAATCTCACACAAAACAATTAATATTATGAAAGAAAATGATGTTAAATCATTATATAAAAAAAAACTCTATCTATCTCATTCAATTTTTATATATCTTTTTTGATGGATGGATCTCACACAAAATAATTAATGGTATATTATTGTAGAACTTACACCTCACTACACTATTATAATTATCTACTTTATTATATTAATTAATATTATATTTTTCAATCCATAATATATTAGAATATGAATTATATTTTTAATTTGAATAAAAAAGCAAATGTATTTTAAAATAGGACGGAGGGAGTACACTCCTAAGCAAAGGGTTAATGCCCAAGTTATGTGGGACATTAAGTTAGCACTGAAAATCCGTATAATAAATAAAGATGAGGTCATCAATAATTACATGGAATATGCATCATTTATGGCGTGTACCATCTCTAATTCAATATTATATACAAATAAATTTATTGGTAAAGTATTTCAATTTTTTACCAAACAAATCGTGGATGAACGTAAGAATGTTAGGTGATTTAAGGTGAGTGTTGTAAATGCAAAAATAATATTCAATGTACAACCATGATCTAGCAAGGTTATGGCTGCCAACTAAATGCCTTCATTTGGGTTACCTACTATATATGAACATGTATGTATCCTTATTTATAGGCCTACTAAAATTGATGACCCAACCTGTCTCTCCTCATCATGTTTCATGCTCCCTATTTTCTTGATTTGAAACAATTTTCATTTTTGTCTATCTATTTAAAGAAGAGTTATTCTTTAAAATATGTGAGGTTATTCTATTTGGATGAGTTTATTATTAACAATAATAACTTTTGTATAGAAGAGTAATCGTCTTCTTATACTGTATCGTACTAAAGAGTACTCCCTCCGTGGATTCAAGGGTGTCTTTGCTTTTAGGTACGGAGATTAAGGATTATTGTTATTTAATGTGTAGTGGATAGTTGTATTAGTGGAGGTGTGAGTCTCATTTTTTAGTTGTATTAGTGGATGTGTGTAGATAAAAAAATGAAATTAGACCCTTGGGGACGGACACCCAAAATGAAAAAAATTATACACTTGAAAGTGGACGGAGGGAGTAATTCTTATTCCATAGTAAAATGACTCCATACTAGAACACTTTAAACATATAAGCCTTTCTAATATACCATATTTTTTTCATATTTACCTAACCAATCTAACTTATTTTATACTCCCTTCATCCCGTATTACTGTTTACGTTTGCTTTTTGTACATAAATTAAGATATATATGTTGGAAATAAATCCATAGATCCATAAACCTTAAGCCCCATTATGATTAAATGAGATCTAGACTGTAACACGGAAGAGTACTTGATCCAATGAGTCCTCTAGGCGGAATACGAACTCGGAGATCAAAGATATTATGGTCATCCTCAACTAAGCCTCCTTATTCTTATGGGACCGTCGTAATCCCTCCCCTGATGGGGAGAAGAGAGAACTATGTCTGGCTTAGTATATTGGAGATCATAACCTGAAAGCCTTTATATATTACTTGACTAGACCACCATAATCACCCAGTCACGTAGTATTAGGTTGTAACAACAAATTTTGTATTTATAATAAAATAAATACAAATTGAATTATAAAGATAATCCAGATGGATTGAACTTGATAATTTAGGAAACAATCTCTATCTATCCTCTGATTCTTCTCTCGAACCAATTTGGATTTTGACTTTGACTGGTTGACTGCGCTGACTGTTTGTGTTGAGTCGGATCTTCAGTTGAAGCTTGTCCGAGCTCGGATATGGGGCTTTGTAACGTTTGTTGAGCCTTTGTTTGGATTAAACGTGCTTGCTGTGAGAAACACTCGATCTGGGGGCTTAGCACCTTTATCTCGGGTCGTATGCTGTTCCTGACTCAAATAACACTGAAGAACTTAGTGTATGAAGAATACTTGATTAGGGGCTTAGAACCTCAATCCCGGACCGTATGCCATTCTTGGCTTGAAGATCTTGAGGAGCGATGCTCATATTTCAATCTCTTCAGAGTGTTGTCGTCTTCGGATGCTTCAGTGTGTGTGTGTCTCAACGAATGGTGGAGACCCCTTTATATAGGTGAGGAAAGGAGGTCCAGGCCATTTGGACCTCACTTAACGGGTTTGGGCCTCCAGCTTGCTGGACCATCATCCACGTATCACCATTTTATTGGACCGTAAATTTTAACTGCTTACAAATGCCTCCTTGTGATTTTTTCACGGACGCCACGTCTTGATGTGAAGGAATCGCAAAAGTTCATTCCTTTTCTTTTACATTTGTAATTTTTTGGCTTGGGAAATCACTTTATCCAACAAAGTAATAATAGTATTTCCTTTAATTCGAATTTTAATTTCTCAAGTGGCCCAATTTATTTTCTTGGCCCAACTTTTTTTTTATTTTCTCAAGCCCACATCAATCTCTTCCCTACTCAATTTCAGGATTTTAGGGTCAAGGAAATATGAAGTGGATTTATTTCTTGTGGGAAGAATTTCATAGGAAAACCTAATTTTATAAGTATTTCAAATTAAGGTCTAAATTTAGATATTTTTCTCAAATTAGGGCCTGATTTTTGTGTTTTTCAATTTGTTCTCATTTTAAGACTTACAATGAAATTTATTTTCTCATTTTAAATCATACAACAAAGTTTAAAAATATTATTATACACCTTCAAATTAAATTATAAAATTAAAATATGTCATTTTTATTAATATTTTATATTTTTCTATAATTTATATTGAATTTGTAAAAAAAATAAAATTAAGACAAGTCTTAATTTGAGAAAAAAATTAAAATTAAACCTTCAAATGAGACAATCCTAAAATGAAATCCAAAAGTGAGATATAAAGTAAAATTTGGATCTTTATATGAAAATTTTCCATTTCTTGTGTATTAAGACGATTTTACAAATCTCCTTCCAATCAATCTATTCTATTTGCAATAACCAATCTTTAAAATTTTAAGAGATTCTTAATCATACAAATGATCCCTTAATTGTTGCAGTCTCTTCACTATATAATGAGAGACGTAGTGCACTTGATTTCTTCATCACGCAGACTGTAAGAATTAAAATTCTTGCTTTTCTTCTTCACCATTTTTTTTGTTAATTCCTAAAAATTCACCACCTTATTGGGGATTTTCAAATTTATCATGATTTTTTATTTTTGTCAATTCAATACATGATCTATTTAATAGTTTCAATTCTATCACGATCTTTTATTTTTATCAATTCAATACATGATCTATTTTATATTTTTAATTCTATCACAACTTTTATTTTTGCAATTCGATACACCACTTATTTCATATTTTCAATTCTATTATTATTATTATTATTAAAAATTAAAATACAATATATGTCGAACAAATAATTCTTTTTCTTTGTTATTACAGTAAATTCATAGCTACAGTTAACTTGTGAAAGAAAATAATTTTAATAAATCGAACTTATGTAAAATTATGTTTTACTGTAATGAAATTTTTTTTAATGTTTGACTTTATTACGATTATTATAGTAAATTTAAAATTGTAACAAAAATGTTATGTAAATGAAATTACTTATTGAAATAAGGATTTTATAAAAAAAATAAAATTAGTAATTAATTTGAGCTTAAAAAACGATAGTGTATTAATCTCATTATTTAATAAATACACGGTTAAATATAATAATAATAATAATAATAATAATAATAATAATAAATTGAATTGAAAATATGAAATAAGTTGGGTATCAAATTTGCAAAAATGAAAATTGTGATAGAATTGAAAATATAAAATAGATCGTGTATTAAATTGACAAAAATAAAAGATCGTGATAGAATTGAAATTATTAAATAAATCATGTATTAAATTGACAAAGATAAAAATTCGTGATAAATTTAAAAATCCCAAAAAATAAGGTGGTAATTTTTTATGGAATTAACTTTTTTTTTTTTTTTTGTATCTAATGCATTCAAGCATTTTCTCAATCCCCTGCAGATTTTCTTGGGAGATCACTGTCAAGATTGTTTGCAGAATACACCATTCACATCACCACTGTAAGTCCTCAATTTTTTTTATTATTATTTTTTTATCATTGATTTTTTTTTTCATCCCGCATTCACGGGTTCAACAACACGCCACAAAATGTCTGAATGTTCGTATTTTGCACTGTCACAAAATCTTAAACTAGTTATAAGAGTGTATGTATAGCAAAAAATTTTTGTTTTGGTGGCGCAACCGATGCAGCAAACTGAGGCAATCACGATGAACTTCGATGCCATGGTGCACTTAACGGATCAGCAACGGTAGCAACTTCCGATTGGCGATGATTAGCGGCGTGGCGAATGAGTGAAGGAAGCAACAAAAATGGCGAAGATGGTTGACGAGGAGGGAGGCATGGCGGCTGTCGGAGGTCCCTCGGTGACACCCTCTCGCAGCGGTGGTCGCGTCACCTGGCGATGGGAGACACCAACGAACAGCGACCATTGGTGTAGCGCGGTACTCAGCAGACAGCATATGTATCTACCAGTGAATGGGAACACATTGCTTTGGAGGAAGATAGCGGATTTCGATGGCAGCGAGCAAGCGGCTGGGCGCAGCCGTCGAGAGAGTGGCGACCGTTGGCGAGGACAGGTGCGGCTGAGCGGCGGGAGACACCAACGAACGGCAATAGCAAGCTGTGGTGGTCAGTTGTGGTGAGATTTGACGGCTGCTCGCAACTTCCGGCAGCGAGGCGGGTGGGCTTTGGCGGCTGCTCGTGACTTCCGGCAACGAGGCGTGGTGTTCGAGGATGGGCCCGGTTGCACGGCTGAGGTGGCGACGACGGGCTCCAGCGTGGTGGTCGGCAGGAGGTCGTGTGATTGCCGGAAGCACATGGGTCGACACCGCGGCAGATCCGATTGATGGGCGCAAGCAGTGGCCGGTGGTGGGTGCACACGGGGTTAAGGTGATCGGTCGTGACGACGGGCAAGCAGCAACGATCGTGTTCCACGGCTGAAAGCAGCTCGGTCGCGACGTCACTCCGGCAACAGGAGTGCGATCTTCCGGCGATGGCTAGTAGATGCGGCGGCCCTTGCGGTTCGGTGTTATCAGTGGGATGTAGCCGAGGGAACGGCTTCGGCGTGGCGTCGCGGCTTCACGATCCCGGTGTCGGCGACGACTGAGAGAGAGGTGGTCGCGGCTGAACGGCTAAGTGGCGGCAGCTGGAGTCCGTGTACAGCGGCGGCAACGGCTTCTGTTGGCGAGGCAGCGGTGGTGAGCGGCTGTTGGCACGGATTGCGGGGGAGACGACTCCGGTTGTGCAGGTGGTGACGCGGCAGCAGCAAAGAGTCGAGAGGTGGTGCGGAGTATTGCGACAGATCCGGTGGACGGTGGCGGAGAGATGGCTCGCCTTGAGGCGGGGGTGGCTGCGATTTCCGGCGGCAGCGAGCAGTCAACGACTCGTGCGAAGGGCGGCAGATGGCGGGACCACGTTCGGTTGTGGCTGCTCGTTGGGGCTCCGAGCAAATCTGGTGGAAATCAGCAACAACCAGGGAGAGTAAAATACCTTTAAAGGGAGAGGCTTCCTCCTTTCGAATCTTGGATGCAAGCAAGGAAACATTTCCTTTTTCCCCTACGAAATTCACGTGAATTTGTAAAGATGAGGGAAGGATATTTTAATTGATTGAGATCCAATCTGACTTTCCTTTTGGGTTAATTTGACCGCTCAGCATTTAATCATTTGGCTTCATCAATTTGGACTTTAGAATATCCTTTAATGATCAATCTTGGTGTATTATTTGGGCTTTAGCAAAACTTGCCTCAAAACCTCACTTGAGCCCGCCAATGTGACTTTACATTGAGCCTCAATAAGAAAAGACATATTTATGTTCATGGGCTAGTTAAAATTTCAATTCATGTTTTGGGCTTAAGTAAATTAAGCTTAGAAACATAAATTAATTTGATTGCCCCCTTTAACATTTGGACTTCACCATTATGAGAATTTTCGAGTTATTTCAACACTCCAAGAATTTTATCGTCTTTTTTTTTTTGGATATTCTCAGCAGATTCCTTTCATTGGTAATATCCCCTTCTCTGATCTTCATTTGAATTACGTGTATTTTTATTTTTTAGTTGTTGCATTCACGCTTTAATTCCTTTAATGTCTCCATTTTATTGGTGGCTATCAATGGGAACAACATATGCCTTGCTATTCTTCCTTGAGATGAATCAACAACGCAACATCGGCATCGCCACTCTTTCATGAGATGGAATCGACAGAGCAACATCAACCTCGCCACTCTTCCTTGGGTTGACACTTCTGCTTCTTTTCCATTCTGGCGAGACATGGCAGCTGTCAACAAGATTCTATCAAAGGGATTAATGTGAAGCGTTTGTGAACTTTAGTGGCTCATCTTTGGGAGGTAACTTCATCACTTCACTGCTCTTCAAGTGCCCCGCGAACTTACACAAGATAACTTATGTAATGACTGAACTTAGTAGGATTCTAAGCTACCTACGTATCTCTTTAAAGAGAATCAAGTCATAACGTAGTTCAAAGGGACATGGTTTTGATTTGGGGTGGTGACGTGCATAGTTTATACTCATGCGGGCCAGGAGTTTGTCGTACACAGTTTATACTCATGCGGACCAGGAGTTTGTCATACACAGTTTATACTTGTGCGAACTAGGAGTGTGTTGTACACAGTTTATACTTGTGCAGACCAAGAGTTTGTCGTACGCAATTTATACTCTTGCGGACCAGGAGTAACATACAGTTTAGGCTCGTGCGTCACGGAGCATTGAATTTGAATTTGTTGACAATTTATACTCTTGTCAATGAGTCTTCTATTTGAACTTGTAGACAGTTTATACTCGTGTCAGGGAGTCTTGTATTATTTGTGTTAGATAATTTATACTTATATCAAGGAGTATCATGTGGACAGTTTTAGCTCATATCAAGGAGCGTTGGCTTGTAGATAGTTTTAGCTTATACAAGGAACGTGGGCTTGTAGACAGTTTTAGCTCATATCAAGGAGCGTGGTGTGGACAGTTTTAGCTCGTGTCAAAGAGCTTGACTTGATGGTTTTAGATAGTTTAAGCTCATATCAAGGAGCGTTGGCTTGTAGATAGTTTTAGCTCATATCAAGAAGCATGGGCTTGTAGATAGTTTTAGCTCATATCAGATAGTTTTAGCTCATATCAAGAAGCGTAGGCTTGTAGATAGTTTTAGCTCATATCAAGGAGCGTGGTGTGGATAGTTTTAGCTCGTGTCAAGGAGCTTTGACTTGGGAGATTTTAGATAGTTTAAGCTCGTATCAAGGAGCGTGGGCTTGTAGATAGTTTAAGCTCATATTAAGGAGCGTGGTGTGAACAGTTTTAGCTCGTATCAAGGAGCTTAATGTATGGGATTTTGGATAGTTTAGCTCATATCAAGGAGCATGACTTGTATATAGTTTTAGCTTGTATCAAATAGTGTAATGTAGACAGTTTTCGCTCATGTCGGGGAGCTTAATGTGTGGGATTTTGGATAGTTTTAGCTCATATCAAGAAGAGATGCGCAGATAGTTTTAGCTCGTGCCGAGGAGCTTTAACTTGGGAGATTTTAGATAGTTAAGCTCGTATCAAGGAGCGTAATGTGGGCTTGAGAGAATTCAGATAGTTTAAGCTCGTATCAAGGAGCGATGTGCAGACAGTTTTAGCTTGTGCCGAGGAGCTTTGCTTGAAGTGATTTCTGATAGTTTTAGCTCATATCAAGAAGCGTCATGCAGACAGTTTTAGGTCATGTCGAGGAGCTAAGAATTTGATTTGGTTAATAGTTCATTGTCCCTAATCTTGGGATGTGTTGTTTTCTCTGCTTCCATTTCATTTCTGTTAATCTTTATGGAAACTGCAGTCTTTGTTTGTGGTTCCTCTTCCATGATCTCACCAGAAGGCATGTTTTCAAACTCATAAGGGTCTTAAATAGATGACCATTCAATGTCACTTGATGTCAAACTCAACTCCATATCGTGAGCTCTTGTAGCCAATTCTTCAAAAGTTTTAGGCTGAATTTCTTGGAGTATGTAGCGAAGATTCCATTGCATCTCTTGAATCCATGCTGAAGTTACTCACAGCTTTTCTTTGCAATTGAGGCTGAGAATTCTCCATTTGTTGATGTAGTCGATGACATATTCTTCATCACTTTGACGAGTATTTGTTAGTTCCATCATGCTAACAATTCTTCGTGTGCTATAGAAGCGGTTGAGGAATACTTTTTTCCATTTGTCCTCAACTGCCAATAGAATTAGCTTCCAAATCGATGTACCAATTGAAGGCATTTTCTTTTAGAGATCGGATGAATTGTCTCACCATGTGATCTCCGTAGGTCCTAGCATCATTGCATGTTTCAACGAAATGCGCCACATGTTGCTTTGGGTTACCTTTGCATCAATTGTTGGAACCTGGGAGGTTGGTAGTCAGCTGGCATCTTCAAGTTGTCAATTCTCTTTGTATATGGCTTCTTGTAGGCAACAAGGGATTTTGAGCTCCCTTCAAACTTGTCTTTTATCGTTTCTAAAACGATATTCTTTAGTTGGTTCACAAGAAGCATTTTGTCAGTTGAAATTTGTATTTTTTCTTCAACTGGCTTCTTTTCAAAAGGATGGTGTTTCGCTGAGTCTTCTTCCTCGTGCTCATCCTCAACTTGTTTCTCATTTGCATGACTTGTCTCCACATTCTCCATTTTCTTCATAAGTATGGAGATCTTTACGTCTTGAGCTTTCATATGCTTTTTGAGTCCTTCAATGGCTCTCGTCATACTTGCGAGTTGTTCCTCAATAGTTGTAGCACTCATCGTCATCACTGCAGTTGCAGTTGAGGCAGATGGCAAGCTTGGCGTTGAACAAGGAGTTGAGCAAGTAGAAACATTTTCACCACTTTTGTCTTTGTGAAATGGCTTGTTGAGAGTATCTATAATAAAATAAATATAAATTGAATTACAAAGATAATTCAAATGGATTGAACTTGATAATTTAGGAAACAATCTCTATCTATCCCCTGATTCTTCTCTCGAACCAATTTGGATTTTGACTTTGACTAGTTGACTGCGCTGACTGTGTGTGTTGAGTCGGATCTTCAGTTGAAGCTTGTTCGAGCTCGGGTTTGGGGCTTTGTAACGTTTATCCAGAGGCGTCGAGCCTTTGTTTAGATTAAACGTGCTTGCTGTGAGAAACACTCGATCTGGAGGTTTAGCGCCTTTATCCCGGGTCGTATGATGTTCCTGACTTGAAGAACACTGAAGAACTTAGTGTATGAAGAACACTTAATTCGAGGGCTTAGAACCTCGATCCCGGACCGTATGTCGTTCTTGGCTTGAAGATCTTGAGGAGCGATGCTCGTGTTTCAATCTCTTCAGAGTGTTGTCGTCTTCGGATGCTTCAGTGTGTGTGTGTCTCAACGAATGGTGGAGACCTCTTTATATAGGTAAGGAAAGGAGGTCCAGGCCATTCGGGCCTCACTTAACGGGCTTGGGCCTCCAGCTTGCTGGACCATCATCGGACCTATTTGACTTGGGCCTGATTTAATTTGTCTGGGCTTGTTTGACTTGGGTCAGGCCTCATTTGATTTAGGCTTAATTGACTCTGGTCAAGCCTCATTTTAATTTAAGTCCATTTAATTTGTTGGGCTCAAATTATTTCTTAATTTATTTTAGGTATTAATTTATTTAAATTCCAAAATAAATTAATATTTAATTAATAAAATCCACGTGTCGCCATTTAATTGGATCGTAAATTTTAACTGCTTACATGAGTATCTACTCAATTGGCCCATATCATTATTATTATAGCTCATGGACTTATCAACTTAATTGGATCACTTAATTAAGTCCATAAAATAATTAAATAGCTAATACAATTGCATAATAATATATTGCCCACAATTAGATTATATAGGAAATTAAAAATTTCTTAACAATCTCCCACTTGGGCTATATATATTTTCTGAAGTAATTATACGAAGAGTCCTTAGTTGTGCAACTTTATGCTATTCCTTCAGGCTATACTTAATAATATGGTCCATCTCATATACTAATATGGAACTACCGCGGCATTCATCGCATCATAAATCATGGTTAAACCCCGACAATCACTAATATCAATATATTTAATGACATAGATCAAATATGGTGAGTAACATGGAAATTACATGCAATATGATCTACATCATGTCTATTTCCAACTGGTCCAACTTTATTAATCTTTAGTGAGATCAATCCATAATGTAAAATATTACAAAATGAAATTACTTAAGTGAATTCACAATGAATTCAAAGCCATCAATTTTATTCTGTAGAAAACTGAATTATCCAAATCAAAGTGTCTTGAAACTTTAAAGAACAATAAATATAGACTTTCACTAAACCAATGTATTCTAAAATCATATAACACTTATATGAGTAGCTAGCTCATAAAAATTACAGGGCGTTGAATACATAAATTGCGGATCCGAATTTAGGGTCTATCTCAATATGCTCTACTGAAATTTTATCCACACAAAACACTTTATTTAACAACCAAGAATTCTATGTCAATATGCTTGACTTATAAGAACTCTTGTTGCTAATACTTTACTGCGAACTAACTGTCACAATAAACATTATGTGACAAATTTTCGCAACCTTTATTTCATGTTTGAATGCCCCTTAGTGTGTTACTAATTCAGTTGTCATGGTTAAGGAACTACATGTGCTTGCTTAATACTTTTACTTTTATAGTTTTTCAGACCAACAAAAGATCTAGCCTAAAGTGGATCTTATACTATATTAGCATCCAACAAACTCAAAATCAGACTACTTTATGATCTCCTACTAATCTGATGATCTCTAATGTGAAAGCATGTCATCCTTAGTTCTCTGTAAATATTTTATAAAGATTCATACTAGAGTTACTTAATTATTTGCTAAATATACCAATAACAAAAAACCAATTCAGGTTACAGACCTCATCATACAACAACTTCCAATAGTCAAAGCATATAGAATATATCTACATT
Source organism: Pogostemon cablin (assembly GCA_023678885.1). Taxonomy (NCBI): domain Eukaryota; kingdom Viridiplantae; phylum Streptophyta; class Magnoliopsida; order Lamiales; family Lamiaceae; genus Pogostemon; species Pogostemon cablin. The sequence continues at coordinate 9,056,145 of CM042992.1, read as the reverse complement.
TTTAAATCTTTAGATTAACTTTAGGGCGCCTTATTGAGACTGCACTTGTCTCCCTTAGTTTGACTTAAACCTTCTCCCACTGAACCACATACTCATCTACATTTGTCTCAAAACCAAATGAGACAATTACATCATGATGATAATTGTGATTCCTATATGTGAAAGCTTTTTTGAATTGATATGAATTTTCTTTTAGTTTTTAAATTGTTGAGATTGTTTAATCAATGTTACCCTTAAGAAACATTATCTTTACATTCATTTAATGTGATTCAAGATCAAAATGTGCTACCAATGTCACGATTATTTTAAAAGAACCTTTCTCAGTAACCGGATAGAAAGTCCCTTAAAACAATGTCTTCTTTTCCTTTTGAGTATAATCCTTTACCAAGATGCAAACCTAATTATCTTGTATTGATTTAAACTCATAACTTATAGCATCAATCCACTTTTGAGTATTTAGACCTTGCATGGCTTGATGAACATTGTTTGAATGTTCTACCATTAATTTCATAGTGCCTTCATTATTTAGGAGAAGAACTATTAAATCACCCCAAAGTGTCTTTCCAACTTTAGTGGTTTCCTTAGTGACATTAATTCTTGAGGTTGTTGAATTTGTTATTTCTTAAATATTATTAACATTGTCCTATCAATATTCTGAATTTTCACATTCTAAAAGGTTTAGTAGGGGTCAAAATTGATTCTCATTCAAAGACAATGTCTCTAATATTACTCTTCCCCCTCAAATCAATATCCTCAAAGAATACTGTTTTACTCGTCTCAAATATGATCTGATTAATTGGATCATAAATTTTTTTATCTTTATTCAAAACCAATAAAGTAGTTTGTATCTGTTTAATCCAATTTTCTTTAGTAGATCCCAATGATCTAGCCTTAGTTGGACATCACAATATGTGAAACTCAAAAGAGTTCTCACAACTACTTTAGTTGAAACTTTATTAAGACCATAAGATGCAATTTTTAGTATTTCTCCAATTAGTAACCATATATTGTGGAGTACTATTTTTGTGTTTTAACTACACCACAACACCATTCATGCTGAGTAATCTTAATGTGGTGTATTATAAAATAATTCCACAAGCTTTTAGGAGTAAACAAAAGATTGTACTTTAGTTGTCTTTAGCAGCTTTCTTAACGGGTTTTCTTGTATTGCCCTTATACTTTATTGAGACTAAAATTTCTTGAAGCCTACTAATCTCATCTTTATTATTGAAGTTCTCATCATGTATGATTTCGTTGTTGATATAGGTTAAACTTAATCAGCAGATTTCTTAATTGTACAGAGAATTATTGCAAAATAATTTATCATGCTCACATTAAACTTTATAATCTTTCAAAATTTAAATAATTTAGAATCATCTTAAGGAATCGAGCACAACATTAGTATTAAGTCTTTGGACAACAATACTAATTTAAATGATACTCTCATATAGTGGTCAAATATTGACAATAAGAACTGCCAAGTAATAGCCTTCCTTTGAGCCTACTTATTACTCACATGTAAAACTAAATAATTATCACGTATTCATCACCATAGGTGCTTGTATATTTTAGACCAAATATTAATTTACCTTTGGGCCGATCAATACACGCATGAACATACACTCGCACAACATTATTAATTGGGGACCCATCACAAGACACCTTGTGCAACATTAACCTCATCTATGGACAAAAATTAACTGCAGGAGTAATCTTGGTGTAATAATCAAATATTAATAATAAGTTCTGTCAAACAAAAGTCTATCTATGGACCACTAATGTTCACATGAATAATTCAAAATAATTATCACATACTTATCATCACATGTGTGTTATTATTCTGTCAAACTGTGCCTACCTATGAGCCTAATACAAAACACATAAATAATATCACACATATCTATGTAATTTCAATAAAGTCGTTCTCCACACACAGAGGCTGCTATGACAACAAATATGCTTTGATTGACTAGATTGAAAATTACTAGACCAATTAAACAAAATTTTAAAAAATATTACGTATAATTGAACGACATTAAAAAAATATCTCCCAAATTTTAACTTAATTAAATTCCACGACCAAATGAAAATATTAGATGATTCACACAAATTTAAAAATATTGAAAGATTCTTAACTTAATTGATTTTGAATTCTAATTTAGAATAAACAAAATTAGGCAAATATCTTCTCATAAATAATTCAAATATAATACGAAATTACCTCAGACAAATTTGATAATCACTATCATTAACCAAAATAACAATAATGTACATATCCAAATTATTATTATGGTTGTTTACTATAGTTGCCACATCAAAACATTCTTAAAGTAAACAACTACCACAAAATCAATTTCTCAACTAATGGGCCTATATCGTGTCAACAGAACATTAATATCCCACTGAAACATAAAAGGAGGCAATCATTTTTTTATCCTTTGGCAATCTCATACATAACTCTACTAATAGAACCTTAATATCCTCCACAAATGCCACGAGTTTCAACTAATGAGCATCAAATTTCAATAAATATATGAATACTTATTGCCATACAGGATCTCTATAAATCATGGCACAATTATATGATATAGATCCTCAGAATCTTGAATTAATAACAAAATGTTATTTTAAATATATTGGCTTGAAATACATGCCCAGTTAATTTTAAAAAAAGGCCAAAAATAAAAAAAATGCAATTTACCTTATTGCCATGTGATCAACCATATACCCATTTAGCACCCAAAATTTTAAGTGACATGTGATTAACAAATAATTCATGTATTTATGTGTCAGTTAATCTGGATCCATATATTGATATATTACCAACTGAATGCATATATCAAAATTTAATTAAGAGAAACTCTAACCAGATTAATAAATTTAATAATTTAAAAAAAATTATGGCACATCCCCATTAACTGGATAAATACTCCAATAATTTAAAGTTACGAATGCAAAAATAGAAGTCATACTTGCTTTATTTGGTATGTATATACGATCAGTATGTGATTTTCTTAAATGGCATACACATATATTACTATGATGCCAAACAAAATCACTTGCAAATATGAAAATATATTTATTATTCCATATATAAACTCTCAATATTCACAGCATACTACTAGTGTCCAGAGTCATTACATAATTACCGATCTCCTTATTCTCAACTCATTTGGCATGATTATTGATGATAACCAATTAAATGCTTCGAGCACTATTCTAAAAAATGGAATATCATTATGCCATTTCACAATATAATATAATAAACTCACACCATAATTCCAATAACAAATAGGAATCGGTCAAAAGTCTTGCAAAGCAATAGTAAATAAGAGGAGCAACTTTAGATCACTCGTAAACATAATTAAAATAATAACACCAATCCTGAAAATTCTTCTTTAATTTCCCACAAATAATTTCCGAAAACCGAATGTCGAATTAACCCAAATCCAACCTCGTTTTAAAATTGTGATTATGCATAATTATTCAAATATAAATATTGGATCTAATCACAATTCTTACAGATCTCAGAGAATCATAAATAGGGTAGCTCTGATACCACTTGTTGGAAATAAATCCATAGATCCATATAAACCTTAAACCCTATTACGATTAAATGAGATCTAGACTGTAACACGGAAGCGTACCTGATCCACTGAGTCCTCTAGGCAGAAAATGAACTCGGAGATCAAAGGTTTTATGGCATTCCTCAACTAAGTCTCCTTATTCTTTATGGGACCGTCATAATCCCTCTCAATGGGAAGAAGAGATAACTATGTACGGCTTAGTATATTGGGGACAATAATCTGGGAGCGACTTATCAACTTAATTGATCACTTAATTAAGTCCATAAAATAATTAAATAGCTAATATAATTGCATAATAATATATTGCCCACAATTAGATTATATAGGAAATTAAAAATTTCCTAACAATATAATATTTTATTATTATATGAAAAATAAAATAATTAATTGTTTTGTGTGGATCCAACTTGATAAAAAATAAAATGTAAACCTTAACTTGGGATAACCAAAATGAAAAATATAAATCTTAACGCGGTACGGAATAAGTATTTATTATTGCTAAAAAGAGAGTGAGAGTGAACATATAATAGTAATTGATATTCCTCTCTTCCAGTTTAAGAGGCAAAATTAAAATTAACCTCATCTGTTAGAACTTATTAAATATTGAATAGTACTCCTAATTTATATTAGATAAAGCACCCAAAATTAATCTAGTCTACAAGAAGTTGCTTGTTAGAGTAATCTAATTAAATATTAAAAACTACTCTCCATATCATCTTAAGCTATTTAATTTAATGAGGTGATAATAAAATTGATCAAAATTGACTTATCTTAGTAATACACGTGAAAGATCAACCGTTCCCATTTAATGATGAAGGGTATCTGTCAATTTATTACTGTTGTTTTGCTAACATATTTCAATTAATTTGATAATAAGATGGAGTACTCAAACTCTTATGCAAGTTTTTTTTTTTAATAGAAAAAAGATATTATTATTAAAACTTGAGGTAATGAGAAATACCCAAGGAAAAGTATCCAAATACATTTGACACAAGTATTAAAAATTATAGAAGCATACACAGAACCACCAAGACCAAACAACAATTAGAACTAATCTAAACAGCAAAACATCATACTATCAATGCTTACTCCCTCTGCATAAAGAAACAGTTGGCAGTCTTAACTTCTCCTCCTCTTTGTTACCTACATTCATTGCAACATCTAGACAACAATATATCCTCCGAACTTTGTCCTGCTTGACCTCCTCTCCACCAATTTGTATAACTCATATTGATTGAATAAGTATTATTTCTTCTTTTCAACCAACTCCACACTCTACTCTTCATTTCTCCTATTAATATTAACTCATCTACATTTTTATCTAAGAATATCACTTCATTCCTACCCCTTCACATCAGCCAAATCAAACACATCCAAACTATCAATGCAACAGATGTACCAATACCAGTTTTGAACAAACCACAAAATAGATGAAAATTAACTTTTGCAAACGAATGAATAGAAAAACTTACACTTAGCCACTTGAGACATTCACCCCAAATTTTTGTACTCCAACTGCAATTAAAGAATAAGTGGTCAGCAGTTTCCACATTACTCTTACATATTGAACATGCATCTCCATAATTAGCCAGAATACAGTTTCTTCTTCTCAAGTTTGCCATGGTAGCAAGTCTGCCTCTTATGAGTTTCCATACCATCAACTTTACTTTGGGAATAGCCGAAATTTCCCAAATGTTTTTGTAGATTTTCTGCTCCTCCGTCTCCATGTATGACTTCCTACTCCACAGCATCTCGTAGACTTCTCTCACAATATATTTGTCTTTATTGTTCAATTTCCATCTTCAAGTGTCTATACCGTCTTTGATTAGTTTGTACCTGTTAAGAGAGGATAATAAAGCATTGAGATTATCAATTTCAAAACTCCTAAACATCCTTCTACTTTCCAACCCCCAAGTCCAATTCTCCCCTATCCAATATCCCATTTCGATGATCCTACCTTTTTTATTAAGACAAGTATGAAAGAGCCTAGGGTACAAAGTTCTAAGACTCCCTTCCCCCATCCAATCCTCATCCCAAAAGTTGATTTCTAACCCATCCCCTACCCTTCTCCCAATAAACTCTTTAAATCACTCTCTTTTATGGTTCCAAAGAGACCTAACAATGTTACCCTACCATCCCCCATTCGAGCGATTATTTGACTCCACTCCCAACCCCACTAGATCTATCATTTTTGCCCCTCTCCTACTCTCGACTAACTTCACCCACAATCTATTCTTCTCTATTAAACCTCTCCACGCCCATTTCCCAAGAAGAGCTTTATTGAAACTTTCTAGTTCACGAACTCCCAACCCTCCTAGATTTTTCGGTGAAGTAATAGTGTCCCAATTGACCCATGAATTTTCTTATTGTTCTCACTCCCCCTCCCCAATTTTCTTTGGATACGTTTAATATCTCTCAACACTATTTTAGGAGAACAGTAGATAGACACTATTTTATTATTGTTGTTTTGCTAACATATTTCAATTTATTTGATAATAAGATGTCGTACTCAAATTTTTATGCAACTAGTATGAAAATATGGGGATGCATGGTGTAGGAGAAATGTGAAAGAGTAGTTAGCAACCGATATATGTCAGCTTTTATATAATAGGAAGACATTTGCACGTGAGTATGAGTTTGATTTATCTTTTCTCATTTTATACGCTTCTACACCATTACGGTTCTATAGGCGACTAAGCAGTTGTTGTCTAACTATAGATTTCTTGATTATTTACTTTATAATGCTACCATTGTTGTCATATAGGCGACGAGCAGTTTAACCGCCGTTGTCTACCATAAATTGTTAGGAAATTTATATTTCCTATATAATTTAATTGTGGGCAATATATTAATACTCAATTATATTAGCTATTCAAATAAATATATTGGGCTTAATTAAGTGATTAAAATAAAGTAAGAGCCCATGGACTACACTTATTTGATATGGGCCAATGAGTAGATACTCAATATTACGTATCAGGTGATTATGGGTGGCCTGATATGGGTAATATATATAGATACCTAGGTTATGGTCCCCAACACTAAGCCGCACACAGTTCTCTCTTTCCCCATCTGAAGAGATTACGAAGGTCCTTACGGAATCCAGAGGCTTTAGTGAAGGAAGACCTTGAACCTGCTGCTGATCTTCCGTTTAATTCCGCATAAGAAGATCAATGGATCCAGGTATTCCTCTATAAAATTATTTTATGTATCTTGTTGAATCATGTTAGGGCTTAAGGTGTATTTGGATTAATTGTTATATTTCCAACAAGTGGTATCAGAGCCACCCTATTCATGATTCTCTGAGATCTGTTGGATCAATTTGGGATTTAAGATATGGATTATTTTTGTGATTTAATAATCCCGATTGATATGCTTATACTCCTTTGATTTTCGAACATGCATGATTGTTTAAGTTATTGGATTATTTTCTGTGATTTAAAAGATCCGGATTAAAATATGTTTTATCTATTAAGTTAAAAACATTTATGTGTTTTCGAATATTAATGTATATGCCCAGGTTGATTAATTTCATTAATCTAATACGTGGTGTGTTGGATCAAGATTTTATAGTAATAATTTTCGGACATCATCAAAGTGGGTATTCTGAGATCTTTAATTCTCTATGAATCTCGATTTACATTTATTATGTCAATTTTACAGTATTATTTAATTGATGTAATAAACTCTCGAACATCCACTGTATGTTTTTTAAAATCTCAGTAGACGTGGGTCTATTATTTTGATTATTACGACAGGAAGCGTACCTTTAATTATTATTACAGCACTAAGCATGAATGAATTGGTACTGCTATTTAGTATGGAGTCAGATTATTTGTGTGGAAGTATATAGTCTGACGCTAAATTTCGTGGATCCAGATTACTTTATTAATTATTTGTGATCTGGGCAAGAATCCATAAATGAATTGGTACTGCTATTTAGTATGGAGTCAGATTATTTGTGTGGAAGTATATAGTCTGACGCTAAATTACGTGGATCCAGATTACTTTATTAATTATTTGTGATCTGGGCAAGAATCCATAAGGAAATAAAATTTTGAATTGGGGAGACAGTTCAATGTCGTTTAATTGAATTAAATATTTTAATATTTATTTAATTAGTCTAGTAAACCTTCAATCTAGTCAATCGAAGCACCATGTTGCCACAGCAATATCGTGTGTGGAGAAAAGCTTTATTGAAATTACATAGATGGGTGTGATATTATTTATGTGTTCTGTGTTCGGCCCACAGGTAGGCACAGTTTGACAGAATAATAACACACATGTGATAATGAGTATGTGATAATTATTTGGATTATTCATGTGAACATGAGTCGGTCCACAGATAGACTCTTGTTTGACAGAACTTATTGTCAATACTTGATTGTTGCACCAAGATTACCACTGTAGTTAATTTTTGTCCACAGACGAGGTTAATGTTACACTTGGTGTCTTGAGATGGGTCCCCAATTTGTTTTACTTATTCGTTCATAATTTGATTTATGATATGAATGTTATGTGAGTATACTTAATGTGTTCTCTATTTAGTTTCTGTTGCTACAGCTCCTAACTTTACTCAACAAATCAATAACATCCCAATGCTTAATGGGACAAACTTCAAGAGCTGGAAAGAAACCCTTGAGATCGTTCTGGGCTGTATGGATTTGGATCTGGCTCTTCGGTCTGATCGACCCACTGCTACTACTGAAAATCCAAATGAAGCTAAAATTGAGAAGTGGGATCGGTCAGACCGAATGTGCATGATGATCATGAAGCGCTCTATTCCGGAGGCGTTTCGGGGCTCTTTTGCTGAGAGCAAAAATGCCAAATCGTTCTTTGAAGCTGTTGAGCAGTACTTTGCCAAAAATGAAAAGGCGGAGGCAAGTAGTCTTTTGGCTAAACTTGTCTCCATGAGGTATAAAGGCAAAGGGAACATAAAGGAGTACATCATGGAAATGTCTAATCTCACATCAAAGCTTAAGGCACTCAAGTTAGATATTTCTGATGATCTGCTTGTGCACTTGGTTCTGATCTCACTTCCTGCACACTTTGGGCAATTCAAAGTGAGCTATAATACTCAAAAGGACAAATGGTCCCTTAATGAGCTTATATCTTACTGTGTGCAAGAGGAAGAAAGAGTGCAGAGAGATAGAGTTGAAAGTGCTCACTTGGCCATAAATGCTCGAGGCAAGAAAAGAAATCGACCTAATGGTACTGTTGTTGCTGCTGCTTCAGAGCAGAAGAAGCAAAAGGTTGAACCTAAGGATGATAGATGCCACTTCTGCAAGAAGCGGGATCATTTTAAGAAAGATTGCTCCAAGTATGCTGCATGGCGTGCTAAGAAGGGTATACCTCTGACTTTGGTTTGTTCTGAGGTTAATTTATCCTTTGTACCTAAAGATACTTGGTGGGTAGATTCTGGTGCTACTACTCACATAAGTGTGTCTTTGCAGGGTTGCCTGCATTACCGGCTGCCAACTGATGCTGAAAAATTCATCTTTGTGGGCGATGGCAATAAAGTTGTAGTAGAGGCTATTGGAACCTTTAGATTGCATTTAAAGAGTGGCTGTTATTTAGACTTGTTTGAGACATTTGTTTTGCCGTCTTTTAGACGGAATTTGGTTTCTATTTCTGCTTTAGATAAACTGGAATTTTCCTGGTCTTTTGGAAATAATAAAGTATGTCTCTTTCAAAATTCCAATTTTATTGGTGATGGCCATTTAATTGAAAATCTTTACATGCTTGATCTTTTAAATTCCAATAATGTTATTCTACAAACACATTCAAGAGGTACAAAGAGAAAATTTTCGGAGGATTCTGCAATTTTGTGGCACAAGCGCTTAGGCCATATTTCTAAATAAAGAATTCAAAGGCTTGTGTCTGATGGAATCCTTAATCCCTTAAATGTTGTAGATTTTCAAGTCTGCGTTGAATGTATAAAAGGGAAACAAACTAATATGAGGAAATTAGGAGCCGAAAGAGCTAAAGAAGTCTTAGAACTTATTCACACTGATATATGTGGTCCATTCCCTACGGCATCATGGAATGGGCAACGTTACTTTATCACGTTCACAGACGACTATTCTCGTTTTGGCTACCTATATCTGATTCATGAGAAATCTCAATCGTTGGACGTTTTCAAGTCTTTCAAAGCTGAAGTAGAACTTCAACTTGGTAAGAAAATTAAGGCTGTCAAATCTGATCGTGGAGGTGAATACTATGGTCGATTTGATGGATCAGGAGAACAACGTCCAGGACCCTTCGCACTTTTCCTCAAAGAATGTGGAATTGTTCCACAATACACTATGCCTGGTTCTCCTCGCATGAATGGTGTTGCTGAACGTCGGAATCGAACTCTTAAGGATATGGTGAGGAGTATGATAAGTCATTCCTCCTTGCCAGAGTCTCTTTGGGGAGAAGCGTTGAAAACAGCAGTGTACATTCTCAATAGAGTACCAAGTAAAGCAGTTTCGAAAACCCCACATGAACTTTGGAAAGGCAAGAAACCTAGCATAAGACACTTACACATTTGGGGTTGTCCAGCTGAAGCGCGGCCTTATAAGCCACATGAAGGAAAACTAGAATCAAGAACGGTAAGCTGTTATTTCGTTGGTTACTCTGAGCATTCGCGGGGGTTTAAGTTTTACCATCCCACATCAAGAACCTTTTTCGAGATGGGAAATGCTAAATTCATTGAGGATATTGAGTTTGGGAGGGAAGAAATTATGAGGAAGGTTGTCTTTGAGGAAGATTCTGGAGTAGATAATGATTTAATTACTTTACCGATCATAGCTCAAGAAACAACTCCAGAAACTCATATGGAAATCACTATTCCAAATCAAGATAACATTGAAATCCTTCCTCCATTAGCTAAAGAACAAACTCAACCACCTCAAGAAGTGCCATTAAGGAGATCCACTAGAGAGAGGAGAAATGCTATTTCAGATGATTATATAGTATTCTTACAAGAACATGAGGATGGCGTTGGTTTGACCGAAGATGACCCTGTCACTTTTAGTCAAGCCATGCGCAGTTCTAACTCTCAGAAATGGATTGATGCCATGAAAGATGAGATGAAGTCTATGAGTGACAATGACGTTTGGGATCTTGTCGAATTGCCTGAAGGTGTGAAACCCATTGGTTGTAAATGGATATTTAAAACCAAAAGGGATTCAAAAGGCAATATCGAAAGATATAAGGCTCGTCTAGTCGCTAAAGGCTTCACTCAAAAGGAAGGTATTGACTACAAAGAGACTTTCTCTCCAGTTTCATCGAAAGACTCTTTCAGAACTATCATGGCACTTGTAGCTCATTTTGACTTGGAGCTACACCAGATGGATGTAAAGACTGCTTTTCTCAATGGAGACATTGAGGAAACCATTTATATGGCACAACCTGAAAACTTTATCTTCGAAGATGCAAAGTCTACAGTGTGCAAATTAAAGAAATCCATCTATGGTCTCAAGCAAGCATCTCGTCAATGGTATCACAAGTTTCATCAAATTATTACCTCTTTTGGTTTTGAGGTAAATGTTGTTGATGATTGTGTATATTGCAAGTTCAGTGGGAGTAAATATATTTTCTTGGTTTTGTATGTCGATGATATTCTTCTTGCAAGTAATGATATAGGCTTATTGCACGAAACTAAGAGATTTCTTGCGAAGAAATTTGAAATGAAAGATCTTGGTGACGCCTCTTTTGTATTAGGAATTCAAATACTTAGAGATCGCTCTCGAGGTATCCTTGGATTATCACAAAAGAGCTATATCGATATGGTTTTAGGAAGATTCGGTATGAAAGGAAGCAAACCATTAGACACCCCTGTGGCCAAAGGAGAAAAATTCAGTCTTAAGCAATGCCCCAGCAATGATCATGAGAAAAATGAGATGCAAAAGATTCCTTATGCATCAGCCGTAGGAAGTCTAATGTATGCTCAAGTTTGCACTCGTCCCGATATAGCATTTATAGTGGGAGTTTTGGGGAGGTATTTAAGCAATCCAGGGGAGCAACACTGGAAAACGGCCAAACGTGTCATGCGTTATTTAAAGAGAACAATGGATTATATGCTCACTTATCGGAGGCTGGAGAATTTGGAGATCATTGGATACTCTGACTCCGATTTTGCTGGATGTCAAGATAGCAAGCGTTCCACATCGGGTTATGTGTTTACATTGGCTGGAGGGGCTATTTCTTGGAAGTCTGCTAAACAGACTCTTGTAGCTTCTTCCACTATGGCTGCAGAGTTCATTGCTTGTTATGAAACATCTAATCATGCATTGTGGTTGCGGAACTTTGTCACTGGGCTGCGTGTGGTTGACGGTATCGAAAGACCGTTGAAAATGTATTGTGACAATAGTTCAGCGGTGCTATACTCCAATAACAACAGAAGTGCTACTAAAGCAAAATTCATTGAAATTAAGTACCTTGTTGTTAAGGAGAGAATTCAGAATAAACAAATTACTGTTGAACACATAGGAACAAATAGCATGCTAGCAGATCCACTAACTAAGGCATTAACCCCGAAGGTATTTCATGAGCATACTGCTCAAATGGGTGTTGTTTCTGATGTTACCTTAGTTTAGTGGGAGTTTATGTTCTATGTATTGAACTTCATATTTAAGATATTCAGAATTCTATAGAATAAAGTTGATGACCTTTTGGTTTATTCTGAATTCACTTAAGTTAATTTCCATTTTGTGATATTTGCATTGTGGATTGATCTCACTAAAGTTGGACCAGTTGGAAATAGACATGTTATTAATCACATTTTACATGTAATTTTCATGCTACTCACCATATTTGATCTATGTCATTGAGTATATTAATATGGTGATTGTCGGGGTTTAACCACGAATAATAATGTGGTGAATGCCGCGGTAATTCCATTGTTAGTGTATGAGATGGACCAGATTGTTGAAGGTAGTCTGAATGAATAGCATAAAGTTGTGCACTTAAGGATCCTTAATATAATTGTCTTCGGAAAATAATATATAGCCCAAGTGGGAGATTGTTAGGAAATTTATATTTCCTATATAATTTAATTGTGGGCAATATATTAATACTCAATTATATTAGCTATTCAAATAAATATATTGGGCTTAATTAAGTGATTAAAATAAAGTAAGAGCTCATGGACTACACTTATTTGATATGGGCCAATGAGTAGATACCCAATATTACGTATCAGGTAATTATGGGTGGCATGATATGGGTAATATATATAGATACCTAGGTTATGGTCCCCAACACTAAGCCGCACACAGTTCTCTCTTTCCCCATCTGAAGAGATTACGAAGGTCCTTACGGAATCCAGAGGCTTTAGTGAAGGAAGACCTTGAACCTGCTGCTGATCTTCCGTTTAATTCCGCATAAGAAGATCAATGGATCCAGGTATTCCTCTATAAAATTATTTTATGTATCTTGTTGAATCATGTTAGGGCTTAAGGTGTATTTGGATTAATTGTTATATTTCCAACATAAATTCCTTAATTATTTCACTTTATAGGAGCAGTTTTAACCGCTATTGTCTACTGTAGATTCCTTATCATTTTACTTTATTTTATAAATAGTGTATATTTCATTCTAATATACTTTTGTTTGTTCTTTTTTTTTAATTAATTCCTAAAAAAATCACCACCTTATTGGGGATTTTCAAATCTATCACGATTTTTTATTTTTGTCAATTCAATATACAATCTATTTAATATTTTCAATTCTTTCATGAACTTTTATTTTTATCAATTTAATACATGTTCTATTTATTATTTTCAATTTTATCACAACTTTTATTTTTTTACTATTTGATACACCTCTTATTTTATTTTTACATTTCAATTAAATTTATTATTATTATTATTATTATTATTATTATTATAAAAGTAGAACTATTGTACTTATTAATTAATGGAATTAATATTCCATCCAATTTTTTTATTTTTATTTTTAAATTTAAATTGATTACTAATTAATTTCCTTTGCTATAAATTTTTTTTCTATAAATACTTTTATTTATATTATATTTTTATGAGTAACTCTCTTGTAAGACGGATCATATAGAAAGACGGGCCATGAGACGGGTCAACCCAGCATATTATTTATAATTTAATAATATTTAATAAAATGATTATGACTAGTCAACTCTTATCTTTAGTAATTCCTAAATTCATGGGATGAGTTATGATTCATTAATTTCCTATTATTTTTTATTTCTAAATTTATGAGATAAATTCAAACCTTTTAATCTAATGACTCGATATTTCCGGTAACTAATATTTTTACTCTGGTAAATCGTCACTGCAAATCATAATTCGTACTCAACAGTGCTTGTGTACATTACATATGTTATAACATGTCGTAGATGGATTATAGTATGTAATTTCCGTGTTATTGTGTCTTAACTGAAATAATATTTCAGTGGTGTTATAGTATATCGTTTTCATATTATTGTGTGCAATGTATGTGCTATAGTATATCGGTAAAAGTATATTGTATTTTTATATAGTGTGCGAATATATATAATAGTAGGTAATTTTTGTGTTATTGTATGCTAACTAAAATAACATCTCATTGATTTCACAGTACTTCGTTCCCATGTTATAATATTTTATGTTTGTATCATGATATCTTAGGTAAAAGTGTATTGTGTATGTCTTACAGTATGCGGTTTCGTATTATAGTATGTCGAGGATGAGTTATAGTATGTGATTTATGTGTTATTGTGTTTTAGCTGGAAAAATATTTCCTCATTTCCTCAAGGATGCTATAGTATGTTGTTTTCGTATTATTGTGTATAATGTGTGTGTTATAATATGTTAGCTATTTTGTTTCATTTATAGTATGTCAAATCCGTGTAATAATATGTAAAATTAGTGTTATAATATGTAATTTATGGTTAGTATTATAGTATCTTATGTAAAATATCGTACATTATATCATTTCCTTGTTATAGTATGTCGCTAATCGGCTATAGTGCGTAATTTTTGCGATATTGTATGTTGAGATTTTGTAAACCCTCCAATTATGTATAAGAAAACATGTTGTAAGAATTTTAGGCAAAACTTTCAGATTATTATTTATCTAAGTTTGGCGTGTTATTTTCAAATATTGCAAGTTTTATGTTCAAAATCCAATAGGAGAAATAAGAGAAAAATATAAACAAAAAAGATAAAAAAGAAGAAATATAAATCGAAATAAACATGAATCGAATTTAAATATATAAAAAAAGAGATAAATAAGAGAGAAGATGAACATGAATTGAAAATCAAACACCCACAGTAGTTGCAGGGATTTGGAAATCCCTCATGAAGTTGTAAAATCAAAAAATGAATATCGAATCGAATGAATAGTCGAATCGCTTATCTCAATCGATAAAAAAATCGAAACCAAGCTAAAGCAGGTCTTCCACATTGATCAGATGGATTCTGTCATGTAGGATTTCTAAGAATTCTGCCGTGATTTCTATGGATTCTGTCGTGGACGTTTAAAATGAAAAGATTTCTCTCTCTCATGAATTTATATTTGATGGGAGATTTTTATGGGATATGATAATAAATTAATTCAAATGTCAAAATAAAACAAGTTAAATTAATAATGGGTACCCGTCTCACATCGTCTCACATAAGTGACGTCTCACATAAGAATATGTCTATTTTTATTATAGTTGTAGATTTACTATATAATAGTAGTGATAAGTTCGAACAGAAATAATAATAATAATAATAATAATAATAGAATTTTATTTGTTATGGTTAAAAATAATTTTACATAAAGGTTGACCAACTAAGATAATTTTTTTTATCACATGTTAATTTACTATAATAACAGAAAAAAATCTTATGAAATAAATGATCGACTTGTGTGTTTTAATTAATTTTTAAATAACTTTTATTAATAATAATAACACTATAATAATAATAATAGGACAAAGTCTTTTGTAAGACGCTAATTAGGTGAGACGGTTTGTGAGACGTGTTATATGTCTATTATTTAGATCAAATATGTTTAATTGTTGTTAAAGTATATTTTCCAAAGTATGTTAGATTATGCATTAAAGTATGATTTTAATGTGTTATAATTTAATTTATTATTGACATACTTTAACTGCAAATAAACATACTTTATCTATACAATAAGCATACTTTAGTTATGGGTTGACCCGTCTCACCCTGTCTCACAAGAAAGTGTCTATAATAATAATAATAATAATAATAATAATAATAATAATAATAATAATAATAATAATAATAATAATAATAATGGATTTAATTGAATTGAAAATATAAAATAAGTGGGGTACGAAATTGCAAAAATAAAAGTCGTGATAGAATTAAAAATATTAAATAGATCGCGTATTGAATTGATAAAAATAAAAGGTCGTGATAGAATTGAAAATATTAAATAGATTCTGTATTGAATTGACAAAAATAAAAGGTCGTAATAAATTTAAAAATTCTTAATTAAGTGGTGAATTTTTTAGAAATTAACCCTTTTTTTTTTAATTTAGAGTTCAATCACGTTGCACTGGATGCACCGTCAATTTTGAACTATTAAATTTCAAAGTAATTAATCTTACTCCTTGAATTTAAATTTATAAAACAAAATATACATAATTATAATAACTTATTAAATAATATGGTGTACCGGTACACCAGATGCATCCTAAAATTATCCTAAATTTGATTTTCTTTTATAATTTATCGTGTTAGGATCAAAATATAAAATATTATCTTAATTTACAAATATATTTAATATAAATATTTATATATCAGTAAAAAAAATTTTAAAAAAATAAATAAAGATTTAAATAAAATTTTAGAAAATTTTATAGCTAATTTAAAACTTAAAGGGTATGTATTGTGCGAGACCGTCTCACGGATCTTGTTCCGTGAGACGGATTATCCATTTTCCTTAAAAAGACACGGGCATGAGATTCGCTGTTAAACGATTATTTCTCTCTATTTATCTTAGCAATTATTATTATCTATTTTAGTTTGAGATACTCTCTTGTGAAACGAATTTTTTGTGAGACGGGCCAACTCATTACTAAAGTATGCATATTATATATAAGTAAAATATACTTATTTGTAGTTAATGTATGTCAATAATAATCATATTATAATACCCTAAAATCATACTTTCATTCATCTTTTATCATACTTTATAAAACATAATTTAACAATTATTAAGCATATTTTATCTATATAATAGGAATACTTTAAGACGTCTCAGAAACGGTCTCACATACATAATGTCTCACAAGAGATTTTGTCTTTTAGTTTTTCATTTTAACAGTAAAATAATTTTTTTTATTTAAAATAAATTAATAGAGTATTAACTATCTTTAATTATAATAATATATTTTATTTATTTTTTATATCACATCACTTATTCATAATTTGATATCACTTTTCTTTAAAATGTAATGAATTTTTATTTATTTACTAATTACTCATAATATAATTTAATTATATAGTTATCACTTTTTATTGATCAATTATCACTTTTAACTAAAAATATTATCACTTTTTTATTATTTTTGTTAATTATTCATGATTTAATTGCTCGATTATCTCTTTTTCTTGGTAGGGTATCACTTATTATTTAAAATCATGAATAACAATTTAATTCATGATTTAATTGTAAGCCCTTATATGAAATGAATAAAAAGTGATAACATCATTAACAAAAAGTGATGCTCAATTGATGAAAAGTGATAATGATGCAGTAGATTATTTCATGAATAATTTATAACACAAATAAAAAGTAATACTCCCTCCGTCCCGGAAAACCTTTCACGTTTACTGTTCCACGTTGTTTAAGAAAATGTGCACTTTTTGACTAACTTTATTGACTTTGGAGGGTATTGTAGTATTTTTAGGTAATAAAAATGTATAAAGTAATGATATGTGTATGAAAAATGAGTGGCAAATTTGAAATTAAAGTAACTTTTGAGGTTGTTAGATAAAGTGATGTTTCCTTTTTTGGGGTGTGAAAGGTTTTGTGGGACAAACAAATGAAGAAAGTGTGAAAGGTTTTATGGGACGGAGGGAGTAAAAATTTATAGCGAAAGTGATAACATTTAATAGCATAAGTGATAATAATGTTATCATTTTTTATCCGTCTCACGTATACATAAAACGGTCTCCCACAAGTTTTTGTCTAAAAAATATATTGTCACTTTCATAAATTTAGAATTTAAATCGAAAATTAAATAAAACTAACAACAAAATTTATCATTACATTTTTAAATATATATAAAAAAACAGAAAGAAACACAAAAATTATATTAAAGGTTAAAAGAAAAAAATACGCTAAAATACAAAAATAAAAGTATAATCTATTGTTGCTAATTGATTTCATATTTACCGCGGATCTCTTAATCGCGAGTCTCGTGGGTCTCTTAAATGGATATTTTGAGATCCATCTCACGAATTAAGATTCGTGAGACAGTGTCGTACAAGTCTTTAAAACTTAACTACTCCCCATAAACTATTGATGGAAAACATAAATAAACTAATAATAATTCATAACTAATTCAATATATAAGTAATATAAGAATGCGTTTTTATGTTTCATTTTAATATAAAATTATTTGAAATTTTATAAATATATTTTAATTAAATATTTCAATAATTTGTGAAAATTATGCATATATTCACCGCACACTATTTACTCCTTAGACGAACACCGTACGAATCGTGTTAACTTTACGCTCGAACTTTATCAAAATCTTTTTTTAGTATATAAAAAATTATTTCTTAAGAGATAGAACTATTAATATTATATTTTTGAATAAAATAAATTACTCCTCGTATATGTTGTATTTTTTATATTCTTATTAAGATTAATAATAAAGATTAATAGCTCATTTATCTAAAAAGTAACTTTTATACTAAAGAATAATTTTGTAAAAGTAAACGTATGGGTTCATATGAGACTCTCCTTTATTTATACCATTATTTGAATTTAGGTTATATGGTTTTTTTAATGAAACACTTGTGTGAATTGGGTATGCATCCTAATTATCGGTCACTCTTCCATATATGACAATTTACTTTAGAGATTAACTATTATTTTTTGAATGAAAAATATTACTCATCAAATTTTACTCTACAAGGATATAAAAAATCATAATATAAATATTGCTCAAATTCTAATACTCCCTCCGTCAGGTTTAATGAGGGTCTTTTGCTTTTTGCACATGGATTAAAAAGTATTATTATTCAATGTATAGTTGATAGTTGTATTAGTGAGTATATGGGTCTCATAGTTTAATTGTATTAGTTGGTGTGTGTATGAGTTTCATATGTGTAAAAAAATAAATGAGACCCTTTGATGTAGACGCCCAAAATAAAAAATTTACTCTTTAAATCGGACTAATGGAGTATTATTGTGGAGAAAAATTTGGGGAGTGATTTTTTTAATGAAGATAAATAATCTATCTCGAGAGCAATTTTGTACTATGTTCTAAACAATAGTAATTTTATAAAACATGGTGTTGAGTTCATAGAAGATTTTCTCCTCTTTTAATAATATTATGCACTTATAATATTGTGAACTTGTTTCTTGGGAACCCACTTCACCATATACTAATTTGATTTTATAAAATTACTCTTTAGTATATGAAAAATTACTTTATAGATAGATGAAATATTACTCTTTGAATAAAAAATATTTTTCTGTCCCAACTCATCTCACATTTTGATTTTCATGGATATTAAGAAAAAAATATTTTTTTACTTACTTTTAAAGGTAGTTTGGTATTTTTAGGTAAAAATATCATATTATGTGTATAAGATGTTATTGACCCATTTGAAATTAAATTGTATTACGAGATTATTGGGTTTGTTATTGTTTATTTTTACTGAATGTGAAGATGAGGTGAAAACGAATAAGAATGAAAAGTGTGAAGAATTGGACATAACATTACTCATTTCAACATTATTATAAAAAATATTACCTATCAAAATTTGAGGAGTAATAATATAGTAATGTACTACTCAGTTTATACTAATTATAATGAATAATTGTAATTAGTATAAATTCCTAGTTATTATCCCTTTTTGGCAAGACCCGCATAGAAATACGCTCATCGACGAGCTGAGAGAATTGGGGAATCCCCAGGTCTGAGTATGAGATCCCTCTTATTTGCATTCGTTTTTGCAGCAAGCAACCATGTTCCTTTTCGCTCCGCTTAGCCTTATCCCCCTCTAGGGCTGTTGGTGTTTATACCAATCGATCATAGAATAAAAATTCGGATTCAAGAGTTGAACGACTCTGTATCTTACTTTATTAACAACCCGGCTGCTCTTAAGCAGTCATTGAATAAGTTTGTCAAAGCCCGATCGTTCGTTCCCCAACGAGGATAAGTTGGCAAGTGGATCTTTCTTCTTGTTGATGAGTTAGCTTTTGCTGGAATATTCACCTGTTGTCCATCGACTACGCCTTTCGGCCTGATCTTAGGCCCTGACTCACCTATATTGAATTGCCGATACAGAAATGATAAAATCCAATCCGGATCGGTCGCTCAAGATCTTTGGTCTCTACCCGGACCCGATGAAAAAAATGGACCACGGGCACGCCTAAACCTTGGATTGAGGTCATCGAGCGAGTGTTGCGCAGTTATTCCTTGTATCTGGGATTTAGGGGTAAAGCGTGGAAAATCTCCTATACATGCCAACACCAGATCCAGGCGCTTAGCTAAATACGAAAAGTTCTCATTTTAAAATACTAGATCTGACCAACTGCCCATCCTACCTCCTCTACGTTCTTGACAGCCCATCTTTGTCTCAGTAGAGTCTTTCAGTGGCATGTCCCTTTTGATCATTTCTTCGCATGTACCCGCAGTAGCATTTAAGTAATGCCCTTTGATTTCACCTGTTTCTGCCTGTGCTTTATAAAGTGCTTCGAGACAGATCCTGGAAAAACATGGAGAGAGCAGGGGACATACGTATTTGTATCACCCCTAAAGCTTCAACTTCCTTTCCTGATTCCGTAGGGGACACCACACCAGGCGCAGTCCTTACGCATACCCCTGCCGGTTCGGCTTCAAGTGAAATCCAATCCACGAAATAATTTGATCTATGGACAGCATCATTGTGGTAAAGGTCGTAATGCCAGAGGAATCATTAGGATAAACCCCGAAGACACTGCTCAGTCTACTGGGCTGGCTGGTGTATTGGCTGGCCTTACTGTAATAAGTCCGAGAGGTATGACTCTTCGATTAGAATGCTCAGTTTCTCCGGCCCTTTCCTAATCGGGGCTAATGAGAGGTAACAGCAGTCTTTGCTTTCGAAGAAGAAAAGGAAGGCCTAGCCGTAAACGATGGATACTAGGCGCTGTGCGTATCGACCCGTGCAGTGCTGTAGCTAACGCGTTAAGTATCCTGCCTGCCCCATAACACTAGGAAAAAAGCTCTCGTTCTGACGCCACTAAAGTTACCACTGCAGGGCTCAATCATGCTAGTTGGGCTCCTTCTTCTTTTACGCCTCTGGGGACCACGCTGCCTAGAGCGCAGGAAAGGGGGCTCCACCATCAACTAATCACCACCAATAGCCTGCAGATATCTAAATTTGATATTTTTAGATACTTTTTCAGACCTATTGCCGATACGAATCGAATCTCTTTAGAAAGAAGATCTTTTGTCTCATGGTAGCCTGCTCCAGGGTTCCAGTATAAATGAAAGAAAAAAAGGAATTATTTCGTGGATTGGATTTCACTTGACTGTCTGCGGCCTATTTTCCACGTTCATAGGAGTGCGTCTATGTTTTCAAATATAATATGGAGTTGGCTAAAATTTCCCTTCGATAGAGATGTAGTTCTCTTTGCTGTCGATTCCGCCGAGGGAGGGTCGCTTCTCGTGGATTTTCATAACCCTGCTGCGCAAAAATGGGATAGTCAATATAATGGAATGATCAGATCCGGGTTTGATCCGTCTTAGGACCGAGTGGCAGCCTCGACCCGAGCGGCCGGGGGGTGCTTGTGGGGGGGGTGTGCCACAACGAAACAAGGGAAGTCACTATTCATCTGCCAAGCCAAGCGGCACAAATAAAATAGATTCATAGGTTTGATACCTTGTCTCCCTTATCTGGTACCTCAAGTGAACCTTAACAGTTCAGGCTTTCCTTCTCAGATGGGGCCTAAGGACTATTTCTATCGATCGGTCATATAGGCCCGAGTTGGACATCCAATTGCTTCGATTTGAATTATCCGGAATACACGCTTCCCTTTACTCCATAGGGCCTTTTCATCAGTTGCAGGGTTTGGTTGCCCGAAATGTAGATATCATATTCATGGAATAGGATGCACTTTCAAGATGAAGTATGGATAAATATCTCGTCCAGGTCCATACCCTGACACCAAAGAAGAGTTCGACCCAATGCTTTAGTTCTGTCCTAGTTATTAGTAGATTAATAGATCACTTCGGAATGGCATATACATCCGTAGATGTGGATCCAAGCGTAAGGATTCGCCCCACCAAAGCGATCGCTATCTTTTGATTTCTTGCGAATTTCAATTAATTTGATAATAAGTACAACTTTTAAGCTTGTAATCCATTGTGGAAACAAATTAGAAACTGTCAACCTTCTTTACGATAAACTATTATTTTTAAAATAATAATTTATTATTTTTTCAAGTTTACGAAAGTTTACATATAATAAAATTTTAATAAATATTTTAATTGAGCAATAGTGTAGAGTAATGTTTCCTGATCCAATTTCTCTCTCTCTCTCTCTCTCACACACACAAAAAAAACTATAAAACCTTTTTTTACACGAGAGATTTGAAAAGGCGATCCTCGTTAATAGTTTTGTTTCTTGTTTTTAGACAAATAATACTAAAGTGCAACGCTCCTTAGAGACTAGAAAATTAATTAAATATAAGTCCTCAATACAATACAAGTCTCAAATCTCTAATCTCAAAATGAAACTTGTATCATTTACTTGTTTGCAAAACTGAGTTTATTTGGATCAATCTCATCCACTCGGATAGAAATTGTCCATCCATCTGCAACTTCGGTCCAAGGGATCCCCTCCTGCTCTAGAAGCCTCGTAATCTGTGGGGCCACAAATTTCATGTTACATTTTAAAGAAATGAAGATGATTCAAGTCACATTCAGATGAAATTCAAATGATTCACTGGTTTTCCCAATCGAGGATAGGAATATTTAACATACTTATGGATTGATAGACATCTTCATATTTAGTTAGCTTGTAATAGCTAGCACTGTCTTATCACAAGAGCTTGGAGAAATGTAATGTTTAACAGGCAAACAGTTTGTATGTATATAATGAGAAGAATCTTATTTCCCTCTTTAGTCTTGGCACCGGATTTTATGTTTCGTTTGATACATCTCCTGTTCCACTTGTCGGATGGGTGACTTGTGGCAGATGGGGGAATTTAAACTCTAGCCATTAAAGACTTTGATTCTCTTTTTCTCTTTTACGTGTCCAGCGTAGTGGCACGGGAGATGTTACACCATAATAATCTTTATTTATGTTCATAGTGATAAGAATATTCATGTCATACAAAAGATAGCATGCAATTCAGACGACTATTTAATTTCAACGCATACATAATAATCATACCAGATCTTTCCTCCGCTTATCTTTCTTGTCACCACATCCCGTTCCGACTACAACCCTCAAGTAACGAACAGCTGATAAAAACAAGGAGAGTCTCGTCATTAGGTTAAACAATTTAAATTGTAAGGTTAGAGCCCTACAATAATACAAGTTGAGAAAAAGTATCCTACACGGCAAACCAGAAAGAGAGGTCAAATGAAGTTTCACATGGTGCAGAGCCTCCTTTGGACCAAAGAAATGCACGTTCATGGAAAATTCTTCATCCTGATCACTGCAAACATAAACATTAGTGGCTAAGAACTTGAGAAATGTTGATTGTTGACAGGACAAACAGTGCTCATCGCTAACCTGTCCTCGATAAGTTTTTTAGCAGATTTTTCATCTGCTTCCCGAGCTTTCCTCATGTAGGAGTTCCCCTAAAACCATCCACATAAATAATAGCAAATGACTTCAACAGTGATATGTAAGTAAAGAATTAAGATGAATTGAAACACGACCCCAAAGAAGTTCGCTCATTTTAATCATAAAGATAAATTACTATTTAATGCCTCAAGACGTCAACAATGTAGGAATAGTTTGAAAGTGAGTCCAAATATAACAATGATGATAGGACCACAAGTTCTGGGCATTTGGTTTGTACGTTACTGTCTAGAAACTGAAAAGGGACAAAATCAAGGAGAGAACCAAAGTATAGGAGAGGACTTGTGGCAATTTTGCAATTATTTACAGCATTATGTAATTTAGGAAGAACAGATGAACCAGCTTATCAGAGAAAGTGGTGAACAAGAACGATACCATGCCTTCCATTCCACATTCAAATTTTTCTGGAAAAAAACAAGGACAGAGATAGCATACCTCTTCTCGAAGAATTTGTGCATTTTCATAATCCTGTTTCATGAATGCTTCCACAGACTGCAGAAAATTGTAAATGATCATTCAAAGAACTGTGAAGCAAGTGTTAATATAATTTCAAAATGAAAACATATGATATGGAAAATCAAGTATTAGAAAATAGAGACACGCTATTTACTACTCTAGATAGAGTTCATAAAAGAGTGAAAAAGTTAGAAGATCAGCGGGGCAGGCAGGGAGAAAAGTACAGAACAGACATACAGCAATATAATATTCTTTCATTATGACCCAATTCTCCAAAACAGCAACCCGCAGTTCTTCATAGCTTTCCTGATTTGCTTCAGTGTCTAAAAAACAAAAATTGCATTCACCGGATAGCGTTAATACAAGGATGCATAACAAAATCATGTGCTGAAAATTAAGAAACCAAAAGGCACAAACTATATAAGATTGGTAGGAAATATGCAACTTTTGCAAGTGGAAGATTGATTTAATGATGGCACAATTATAGCATCATCGTCACTAATACTAATACTAATATTAATACAAATAATAATAATAAAAATTAAACAGTTATAGTAGCATTAGAGGACTGAGAATGTCTTCATGAGATGTTGTATTTATGTTTTATATTTCATCTCTAATTGTCTAAAAGCCAGGGAATTGGGAGACAGTAAGAAAATAGTAAGACTGTTAGAGCTCAGAATTTCTCTGCCCACAGGACAGAAAACAGAGGAATATATAATATATATATTATAGGCGATTTGGCAGGCATCAATTATCTATCAGTGTGCATAATTTACCTTGCACTATAATGATGTCTGAAGTCACAACAAGGAAACATAAAGATAAACTGAAATTGGAAAAAGGAAATAAAAGTCTTGCATAAAAAAGGACAAATTGTAGTGAATAGTCAAATTAAAGGATATGTTCTTCACGATAAGATCATAACTCGCATCAGCTCTGAAAGAGGATTAGAGATGGAAATAAATGTTAAGGACATCTTATCCAATAATAAGTATACTTTAAGATTTGCTAAATATTTTATTATTAGAACAAATGAAGCATATATGTTCCTAAGTTCATGTAATAAATATAGGACGGCACTATTACCGCCCGAGCTTAGACAAAGGGCACCCAATATTTTAATTTAAGTGGTTTGAAATGACAAATAACCTTAATTTAAATTATTCAATAGTTGTTGTTTTTTGGATAAGTACCTACCAAACATTCATTGGGATGTTAGGTAGGTGGTGGTCGACCATGATGAATATTTTTTACAGCCTAATGATTGACCACCATCTGTTGAATCAGTAGGATGCTTTGGCAGGCAGGGCTCAAACATAATGCATATTTTCAGTAGTTTAATGTTCAGCTAGTAACTACAGAACATTTAGAGGAATGTTAGGGAATGTAGTGACCGAACAGATTTGGGGGTGGGTCATTTTTGGGTGGGTTTATATTAGGATCATTAGGGTTTTTTCATGCTAATTTTTTTGGGTGACCAAGTGCCCTTAGTAATTTTTAGAGTGGCAATAGCGCAGCCTTATAGCACATTGAGGATATAATAAGGAACATGCAAGCCATTTAGTGTGAACAAAACCTTGAGCTGATGCTTACTTCATCAAGAATATACGATACCATATCCCACATTAAAGTGTCGAATGACATATATATTATGATCAACCTTGAACCTTTAACAGTGGTTTTGGGTAAAATAAGTCCTTAGTTTATGCGTCTAACAATTTGGTCCGATCTGCCTGATTCAAGCGTGTTGTAGAAAGGGGATGCTCGAGGGTGAGTCAAGGGTTTGCAACCCAAGGTGGACCTTGGCATGGGTTGCCACCCTGTGTCTTTCGTCCGCGGAGATACAGTTTGAAAGGGGGTGGATTGTTAGATATCCCATGTAGGTTTTCACATTAAAGATTGAATTACATATAAATGGGGTTAATCCTTCACCTTTGAAAGTGAATTTGGTTTAAGTTAGAGCTCCCTAGCTTATATGCCTAGCAAAAAATTGTTAAAATCTAGTATAACAGGTAATTTAATAAAAGGTAAAAAGACAACAAATTGAAATTCTTACTTTCAGTGTTGATTGCTTGTCTTGTAATAAAGGTAAAATCTCCTATGTGTGTATCTTCAAGTGGTTTGCACACGGTCCTACCATAGGAAGACAGCTGATATGTTCCAGTTGGATTACTGGACTCCTGCTTCACTTCAAATCTGTCAGGAGTACTAAACAGTGCCTCTAAAACTTCTCTCTGGATATCTTTCTTTTTCATCTCTATCTGATGTAACATCACCTCATCCCTACTGTAGGCATTACTATTGATCAGAAGTGTTTGAAAGTACTTCAATCATCTAAATGTACCAGAATGATCAGATCTAGGACATAGTAAGAGAGAGTTTCCTAATAGATTCATTATATCAAAAATATACTCCAGGACAGAGTGTGAACCTTCCTGAATGTTGAATAAATGGTGATTGCTTTTGATTAGACATGGACTGCTCTTCAAGATTTTTCTTCTTGTTCTGTTTCAAGCAGTTGAAGCCAAATAACAGCATTTCAGATACATTTAAAACAGAATAAATTGAGCATTTAGATGTACACATGTTTACTTTTTATATTTCCCTTAAATAAAGTGTGAAAGGGCAACGCTTTGTTAAAAATATATTCAGTTGAAACAGAATTCAGTAACTAAATTAATAAAAGTGATAGGATTGATAAAAACAGATGTTGAGATGAAACTTTTTTAATCAGATTTGACCCATAAATTTGCAGCACCAAAAAGCAAAGCTCACATTTTCAGCAGCAATGCCAATAACATCATCACTTTTCTGTAGGCTTGCAGCCGATAGATCAAGAAGTTTATCCATGCTCTGCAGATTTTTATGGAGTGAGTAAGCACACAGTAACATAAAAAATTTTTGAATTTGTAATACACCTAATATCCAAAAAGAGGTTTATTTTTTTAATACTTAGATTATAGTCCTACTCCTGCATACACTTTAGCAGAATGACCGACTACAAGATTATGCACAAAATTGAATAAGCAAATCATTAGTATGTGATCACAAGAATCTTAAAAAGCCTTATGTGAATGCAGCAGATGAAACTGGAAAGGCATCTTTAACCCGTAGTGATGCACATAGACAGACCTCAACATCCTAAAATTTCAAACCAGTAAAAATATATTTGAAAACATGAAAGTATTTCAAAACCGAAAATAGATAAAACTTGCTTGTCTTAATCATGCCTACTTCAAAATGGAATATCAGACTACTTTGAAAACAGTCGTATTCATCATATTTTTAAAATATACCCACATAGAGGAAGGAAAGACTAGATTCCTATTGAATGTCTAAATGACTCTTTGAACCAGATATCTTGGCTCTCAAGTCAATGCATATCATAGTGAAATGCTACTTGGTACGAGTGGCAAATGATTGGCTCGTAGGATTGATCCAGGGTCCAAGTCCTGAATTTGTCTATTTTCGGTGAACATTGAACATTTTGAGAGCAGGTGGTCGTCCATCACTCTTACCGATTGAATGATCCCATGAAAGATACAGATCAAGGCAATAATAAGTCCACCAAATCTTATCACCTCTTTATTGAAAATCAAGACCAGTTTTAGTGAAACTATTCTGCGATCAAAGAACCACTTACCTTCCATAACAACAAATCATTTATAATTTCATTTTAAAAGTCGAGAAAGCCTTTCTTTCTACATAATCACGAATGTCACTATTTTCCCAATTAAAGAAATGCAATAAAAAGAACGCCGTTAAGAGAAGTATGAACAGCAATCAATACTTAGATTAAATTAACGTAACAGACTTACCATTGGCATATTGTACCCACATTGACCTGGAAATTAAAAAAGTAGATGAGTGAGATGTAATTGTTGCAAGACTAGAGAATTAAACAAAGGGAAAATACAGCCATTTAAGAAGCCTTCTGAAGCAAATTTAAGGCTACCTCAAACATTTTGCATCTCTATATCTAATATTAATCAATAACCCATAATTTGATAATGATGAACATGAATGCTTACAAAAAAGTATGCAACAGACTTATGGCATTTGGCAAACACACGAGTCTTAACAAGAAATAGCACAAAGGAACTTAAAGTAAAATTCACACTCTTCTATATTTATTTGATTATAGAGGAATTGAGATAATAATTTCCATAAATGCGCTCATTAATCAACTACCTTTGAAAATTCAGATAATGTATTAACTCGAAAAACACTTAGCAATGAAAAGTAATGCTTTAAAATAATGAATCAAGTATTGGAATTATATAATCCCACAAATATCCTTAGCCAGCTATCTTACATTTATGATAAGCAATATTGCAAGTTTAAAGTCGTAAGAGAGTAGAAATAGATTCAGTTGGCAACTGTAAGTTGAGGCAATATTTACATGATAGATGATAATCCTGAGTCTTCAATTACATTCAAAGTCACAATAGTTTCTACAAAGAAACTGTATTCAAAGGCAAGACCGCATTTGCACATACATCAGTGGTCCTGGTAACAGAAAATTATTTGTGCAATACTATCAATACTGACAG
Source organism: Pogostemon cablin (assembly GCA_023678885.1). NCBI lineage: Eukaryota > Viridiplantae > Streptophyta > Magnoliopsida > Lamiales > Lamiaceae > Pogostemon > Pogostemon cablin. The sequence continues at coordinate 9,027,543 of CM042992.1, read as the reverse complement.
ATTCTTTGAAAAGGGCAAAAGTCCAAGAGCATATATATTTCTCCAGATGTATCTATGCTCCGTAGAACACCTATACGTTTAGCAAGACATTTCTATGACATGAAAAGGAAGACCTACTCAACGTTACACAGTCCAAATCTAAGCTAAATTGGCCCAAGGTCGCTGGTCATTAGATAGATTACATATCTAGAAGTATTTGGAATAAAGATTGAAAACTAATGACATCAACAAAGACAAGCTCGAATAGCATAGTGAGGAAATTCTCACTTTTGGCCTTTATGGAAAATTAATCTCTCCTATATTTCTAGCTATAGCGGAACGAACCAAAAATACAAACAACAATGCAAGCCAGGATTTCATTGAAGATTTCAGACTGCAGCACAACAAATTCAAAATAAAAACTGGCACCACATAACATAAGGATTTTAAGCCTGCTATCTATGAGTTTTCCTTTACACAGTTCCAGCATAAAAAAGACACACATAAGATCCATAAAAAGCAGAAAATACTAACAGTATTCAACCAACAATACTTACCAATAATATCTTGGATCACACTCTTCTCCATTTGGTACACATTTCCTAGCATACTGTAAACAAACTCTCCAATATCTTTGTCCATGGATTCCCTCTGTGAAGTTGATGCTAACTCCTTTTTCTCATCCCAGATTGCAGAGACTGGAAAATCATCTGAGTTTATTTTAACTGGTTTTAACTTCTCATTCAATCCATTTAATTGAGGTCTAGGTTTGATGTAATTCTTTCCAATCACATTGGACACAGATCCTGTTGATGCCGAACACGTTTTGGACTTCACCTTAACAGTTTGAGCATTCTCTAATATGTTGAGGGATGAACTTCCAGAAGATGCACAGGTTGTGTTCTCTAGATCAACCTGTGAATGCGAACACGAAGTTTTGCAGGGGTTGCCTTGCATGTTACCGAGAATTTCAGCTGTTGAATGCAAGTTTCGACCTGTTTCACAATATGCTGAAGCTATTTCCTCAAGAGTAACAACAGAACCAAAAGCTTCAAGCAATTGCTTGAGATTACTCTTGTCATCATCAGTATACGAAAGACCCAAAGGAAGCACTTCTACTTTCATCCTTCACATGATTAAGGAAAACAAGCTTTAGTAAAAATTACAATCAAGTAGGAAACTCAAAGAGTAACTGCACCTTTAAAAATTTAAACCAATAAATAAATTAATCTAAATTTTAAACCCTTTAGTCAATGGAGAATCATATTTTGGGAGTAGAAAGGGTTTAAAATTTAGATTACTATTGTCAAAGGATAAATATTTTAAACCAATAAATAAAATATTTGGGATGATCATTCAACATGTCATCTTTATTCTTGACAATATGATTCTCCATTGACCAAGTTGAATGATCATCCCAAATATTTTAACATTTTCAGAGTATTAAGGTTGATGACAGCACTGGTAGAGGTGTAAAATCTTGATATGATAAATATGAAATTATGATCATTCCAAGTAGTTGATTGTAAAGGCATTGTAATTATCTACTTCCCACCTAGGTTCAATTGATATTTTAAGAACTTCTGATGTACCCTGTTCCAAAACAAGTGTACTTTCATGTTTTATACTCATCTGCTAGCTTAATGACTAAATATTTATTAAACATGTAAGATAGTTATTATGTCTTCTAAATATTTAATTTTAAAAAAATCAAGAAAATTGGGATGTCACGTAAATTCAAGAGGAAACACATTTCTAGATGCTTAACTAAAAGTTGGATGGAACCATCAAAGAAGGCTGAAATCATAGGAAAAGAAAATGATGTGGAATACATATCTAGCAGGTAGGTATGAAATAGGTCAGGAAAGGCTTTCCCTTGAACATTTTAGTCCTATTTAACGAAAGCCATAGTTAAGTCTGGCAAATTATCTGTGATAGATCTTTGAACGAAAGCCATAGTTAAGTCTGGCAAATTATCTGTGATAGATTTTTTCAAAGACTCAGTCTGGCCTTTTATCAATCAATCCTTGCTAAAACCTATTTGAAGAATATTTAGAACCTGCATAACATAATTCAATAATGCAAGATTACAATACGCATTTTTACTACTGGTAAATCACTACAAAGTGTATATACATGACAAAATCCAATTAAGTCAATCTAATCAAAATCTTAACAATCACATTCACATCCATCACTCTTCAAGAATTACGGCACCTTTTATCGTCTCCTAATACAAATGCAATGTCTACACTAATTTATGCATTAAGGCTGAAGGTTAGTGTGATCTTTGATCAGAATTCCATGGAAACGAGAGCTTCATCCTCTTCTCCACATCACCATTTCCTGAATTACTTGGTCATAAGAATAATCTTCCATAGCATAAATTATCCCAAATTGTTTTCTGCCTTTTGTAGGGAAACGAACAAAAAAAAAACCCACAAAAAAAGAGCAAATAAACAATCACTACAGATTGCGGCTGTGACTCTATCCATAAGAGAATATAACATCAGGATGATTAAATTATACACAGTATTTATCCAGAAACAGAAATGACATTTGAAGATAAAAGAAGAGGGAAAAAATGTCAAATTACTTTGAAAGAGCGAGGGTGGGGGAGTGGTGGCAAAGATGGTTGGACAGTGGCGGCGTCGGTGGTGAGCGGCGAGAGTGTGGTGAGTGAGAGAGTGGGTGAAAAACAGTCAGGAAATTTGGCTGGAATTTGGGATTGGTGGGCCGAACATGAGAATTGTGATGCGACAACAGAACGCGTTTTACACTTGTAGTGTAGCAGAATATTGCTTACACATGAAGTAAAATTAAAGTATGATACACGGGGAATATACTATAAAGTAAAAGGAGGATTTTTGATTTATTAGGTAGTGAGCAATTTAGGCGTCATATTTATAAATTTTTTAATTTTTTTAATAATAAATTTGTTTAGAAAAGAAGATAATATAATTATTTTATTTTAAATAATCAATCAAAATATTTTATTTTTTTTTTATTTTATTTAAAAATTTTCCTAAAACTTTAAGTGTTTTTAACTTTTTATTTTTAAATCGGATTTATATAAAAATTATATCAAATTAATTGTCTTTTCATGATCTTTAATTTGACATCCATATTACCAATAATATATGATTGGAGAAATAGATTCTTAAATTTAATAACAATTTCTATATTGTAAAATATTCTTTAATAAAATATATTAATAAACAAAATATTTTTAGAAGAGTAAGAAATTATTTAATATATTTAATTTATTTATACTTAGAATTTTAAGTTTAATAAATTTAGTTTACCATAAAATTCTAAATAAGGAATTTTATGAAAAAATAAATCTTAGTTTAAGAGTAATTAATTTTCATAATATTTTATTGTTAATTATTTATTTTACTATATTTAATAATTTATCCTTAATTATACAATAATTTATAATTGTTATATACATTTATTAATTTTATTTATTAAACAATAATAGTTAGGGATGGTAATGGATAAGATGTAGGCCCTCAATAAGGCTCCCAAAAGAACATAGGATCGAGACCATAGCGAACACCTCCCACAAGGTACTAATTACTCTACGAGTTCCCTAATTAGGTACTAAATCATAGGCAATATTCCCTTTTAAGGCACTATGAATTCACTAATGGCTTGAGTCTCCTCACCTAATCAACCAACCTCTCGATTAAGTCAATTAAATGTTCTATCAAAGGGTTCTAAATCTAAAAGGATATCTCTATCTCATTGTAAATTAATGCACATGAATTGTATGATGAAATGATTCAATGAACTATCCTAAATACATAATTGATTTCTCAATCTAATCATATTCACATGATAATTAATCACACATGTCATCATATAAATCAAGAAATAAACAATCAATGATAGAAATAACACAAAGCACATTCAAGATTAATATCAAATTGCATAAAAATTAACTTATCCAACACCAATCATGGAGCTAATCTCACAAAGAAGATTAGTCTATCATATTCTTAGAGAAAGCAACATAGACAATTGTATCTACAAATTCCATGAAAAATTTATAAAGAAGTTCACAACAATTAGAAATAGATTCCCCCTTTGAAGGTCTTCAATGAAGATCTCCTTCTTCTTCTTATGATCTTCACTCTCCCTTGCTTCCTTGATCACTAGGATGGTGAATTTGATGGAGGAGATCAAGTGCAAGAATGGATGAAGATGATGGTGTGAAATGGAGGAAATGGTGTGTGAGGTGTGTGAACAGTCAAAACCTTTGATAAACTTATGCAAATATTGAAATTGGGGGTATTTATACCTCCTTGGAAAATCTAAAAATCGCACTTCAATTTTGCCACTATTGCAAGAAAACACGATCGTGTTTTCTTGCATCTGCCCGTATTTTTATGCAAATTGCGATTTTTCAGCTCGGAACGCGATTTTTCACCCAAGTGCAAGAAAACACGGGCGTATTTTCCTGCATATGCCTGTGTTTTCTTGCAAAATTTTAGCTCTCTGTACATTTCTTTATTCTGCAAGAAAACATGGTAATGACATAAAAGCACGACCGTGTTTTTACGTCCTATTGACCATTTTTTGATTTTCTTCACCGTTTTAGCTCATGTCTCAGTTTTTGCTCCATTTTCACCTATTTTCACACATTTAAGCTCATTCTCACACATTTCTATAAAAACACAAAACACAACCAAATAGTACACAACTATGGATAAAATAATACGAACACACACATAAAAAGATACTAAAATCTAGGTGAATATATCACTCATCACCAGGGAAAAGGGGAGTCCTCGCGAAGTGAATAAAATTGAGACCAAGCAACACATCTAAGAGAGACGTCAGATTCTCTATAGACACCCGTTATACAAACGAAAGTCCTAAATAAGTAACATTAGCATTAATAAACCAGTTTGAGAAGCCACGGAGGGTGCAAAAGATGTCTTTCCTCCATAGAAGAACCAAACTACCAGATTTCCCTTTAGAAGTGTAAGAGATGATTTGATTCACCATGAATTTGGTGAAGAATGGTTTCCACTATACATAGGATAGAGTACAACATACAAATTATACATACAAAGAAAGTAATCAAGGTGATTACAACAGGATATTTACAAAATATATGAAAATCTCTAATTATTCAATCATTCTGCTATCACCCCTCTGCAAACACAGTGTGGGATTTTGGCATACACTGAACATGGATCGTAAAACTTCAAAGCTTGGGCGAGCAAGTCCTTTAGTAAATATATCAGCTAGCTAAAGTTTGGAGGGGATGAATTTAGTGTCCAGACGTCGACTGGACACGAGCTCTAGAACAAAATGACAATCTATGTCAATGTGCTTAACTCGTTTATGCGCAATTAGATTCTGACCAAGGAAAAGAACACTCTTGGTGTCGCAAAGAATGACAGGTCTTGTGCGGGGCGACACACGTAATTCATGCAATAATTGAGATAGCCACACAACTTCTTGGGTAGCATTGGCAAGGGCTCGATATTCGGACTCGCAACTAGAACGAGCCACTGTGGGTTGCTTCTTGGCACTCCAAGACACCAAACAACCTCCTAAAAATATTGAGTAGCCATATGTAGAACGTCGAGTTTCAACACATCGAGCCCAATCAGCATCAGAATATGCAACTATTTCAAGAGTCAGAGAGCATTGAAAAGTAAGACCATATTGTAGGATGCCCGTTACGTAGCATAGAATACGCTTAACAGCTAAGAAATGATCAATTGTAGAATTTTGCATGAATTAGCTGACATGGTTGACCGCATATGAGATATCAGGTCATGTGATTGTGAGATATTATAGGGCACCCACAAGAGAGCGGAACAAAGTGGGGTCTTTGTAGACATCCTCAGTGCTGATTAATGTCTCCCCTGCAGGTAATGAAGCAGAAACTGGTTTAGAATCTATCAATTCAGCTCGAGTTAGGATGTCATGGGCATATTTTGATTGTCCCAAAAAGAGATCCGAACATGTGTGTGAAATTTCAAGCCCAAGAAAATAATTTAATTTCCCTAAATCTTTGATGGAAAACTCCTTGTTCACACATTGGATAAAACATTGAAGCATTGAAGGATTACTTCCTGTAACAATAATGCCATCAACATATAAAAGTAAGAAGATGCAATAGTTAGTATGATGAAAATAAAATAAGGAAGTGTCAGAACGGCTTCGAGTAAACCCAAGAAAAATGAGAAAAAGAATAAAACGATCAAACCATGCGCGTGGAGCTTGATGAAGACCATAAAGGGCCTTTTTAAGTTTTCAGACATGGACCGAGGATCCACAAAGCCGGGAGATTGAGCCATAAAGACTGGCTTATCAAGAATTCCATGAAGGAATGCATTTTTTATGTCCAATTGGTGTAAGGGCCATTGGTGATGGACAGCTAAGGCAAGAAGAACTTGAAATGTGACAGCATGCATGACTGGGCTAAACGTATGCTGAAAATCAAAGCCAGGAATTTGCATGTAGCCCTGTGTTACAAGACGTGTTTTTTATCTTTCGATGGTGCCATCAGAGTTGTATTTTATAAGAAAAACCCATTTAGAACCAACGATATTTTCTTCATCTGGCTTAGGTACTAAATCCCACGTTTTGTTGGAGTGTAGGGCGTCAATCTCGTCGCGTATGACAGCCATCCAGTGAGGAGACTTTGCTGCACTCTTGAAACCCTTGGGTTTTACAGAAAGAGAAAGAGAAGTTAGTAAAGCAGTGGATGCTAAATCAACATAATAGCGAGGTTTATAAATGCCCGATTTGGAGCGAGTTTGCATGGGATGAGTTGGAGCCGGTGGCATGACTGCTGCAGGAACTAGAGATTCAGTAGTGGCAGGAGACGTAGGTGTATCATAGACGACATTAGTAGGAGGAATGTGAGTTTGAACTTGTGGACCCTCTTGGGGAGTGATTGTAGCATCATGAGGGCTTAAAGAACATGAGTTGGGCGACGACGAACAATGCTTAGATGACTCTGTCGAGGAGAGATGATCGTGTGTATGACATGAGGGGGAAACAACATCTTGAGTATCAAAGAACTGTGAGTAGTCGAGCTTATCAGGAGAGTAGGAAGCATGAGGAGTGGAAAAAGGAAAAGTATGCTCATCAAATTGAGCATGTCTTGTTATGTAAGTTTTTGGTGAACAAGATCGAAATATCGAAACCCTTTATGGAGACTGCTGTATCCAAGAAAATGCAAGGTTGACTACGTGGTGCTAACTTGTGCGGAGCATAATTACGCATATATGGAAAAACACGACATCCAAATACCTTAAAAGATCCATAATTAGGCACAGAATTGAATAAAATTTCAAATGGAGACTTGTTATCTAAAAGAGGTGTAGGTAAATAATTAATCATATAAACAGTAGTGCAAAAGGCATCAAACCAATGTTTAAGAGGAGCATGAGCATGAAAAAGCATAGATAAACCAGTTTCAGTAACATGGCGATGTTTTCGTTCAGCACGCCTATTCTGTTGTGGAGTATATGGACAAGAGAAAAGTTGCAAAACACCCTTAGAGGCCAAGAAATTTTGAACTTTATGACTTGTAAACTCAGTGCCTCCATCACATTGAAAGATCTTAATGGGAGTTCCAAATTGAGTAGTGACAAAAGCATAAAAACGAAGAAGAATGTCATAAAAATCAGATTTGAGAACCAGAGGATATATCCATGAAAATCGAGAATAGTCATCCACAAATAATGCATAATACTTAAATCCACCAACTGAATCAACAGGAGCAGGACCCCAGAGATCACAATGAATTAATTTCAACACACTAGATGCAAGTTTATCATTTAACATAAAGGGCAATTTTTTGCTTTTAGCAAGTTCACAAGACGCGCAAATAGATGGTTTAAGCAAAAGAGAAGTCAAAGATAAATGCCTTAATTTATTTAAAAGTTGTATAGTAGAAAATGACACATGTCCAAGGCGAAAATGCCGAAGTTCAAAAGAAGAATGTAAATTCTTGGAATATAAAGCAGCAATAAAGGCAGAAGAACCCCGATCCAGTATGTAAAGACCATCTTTACAGTGGCCCTTGGCGAGAATTGTTTTTTTTTGCGATTCTGAACAATAAAACAATTATTAGTAAATAAGACATCAACTGAAAGATCACGGGTAAGCTTGCTAATAGATAAGATGTTTTTAATTATATGTGGAACAACTAAGACATCTAGCAAAGACAGATTATTTAAATGAAGAGAACCAAGATGAGAGATATGGATATTGTCATAATTACCAATAGTGACAGTACTACTACCATTATAAGGCTCAAAGTGGTCCATGTTGGAGGTTGACGGTGTCATATGAGCTGATGCGCCGATATCGACATGCCAATCAGACTCCAATGTTGGAAAGATATGACACTAACTACTAAATGCTTGGGCTAGGTTGGCAGCCGCGGGGCATGAAGGAATTATTCTTGTACCATTCGGGGCATCCGGGAGCATAGTGAGGACCACTACAGATTTGACACCTTGGTGTGAACGGCCTCTTATTGGAGTAACCAGAACGATCGCCGTGTTTTGCACCACGTGAATAGTGGCGATCGAAATTTCCTCGATTAGTAGAGCGATTGGTGAAGAAGGCTGCCTGCTGAGGTGCGCTGTTAGAGGCATCATATTGCTGATTTCTCAATTCATGATCCTTAACTTGTGAGATGACATCATTGAAAGAAGGCATTGTAGTGATAGCCAAGCGGACTTCGATAAAATTGCGAAACTCGGGACCGAGTCCTCTAAAAAACCAATGAAGCTTGTCAGGTTCAGGAATATCAGCGTCAATAGCCACTAATTGATGACAAAGACCCATAAATTTTTGGTTGTAGTCCGAGACAGAGGAAGAACCGCGCTTCAGAAATTGTAATTAGTCTCGAAGCTGATGTGTGTGGGACTCAGTTGAGGGGCAAAATGCTTGTTCTAACGCAGACCAGATATCGCGAGCCTTGTAAGTCCAAGGATTTCAGTCATAGCTTCTTCAGTTAATGAGGAAAGAAGAAGACTCAAGGTTTTGTCTTGACGTTTTTCCCAATTCATAAAGTTAGGATTATGAGAGAAAGTACTGTCGGGATTGGTGATTTCCTGATCAGGTTCTTTTTCAGAATCATAGACCAATGACAGGAGTCCGTCCGATTGAAAAACAATTGAGATTTGATTGCGCCATGAAAGATAATTTGAGGTAGTCAATTTGATCGTAAGCATATGGATTAGGGTGGCGAGAGGAACAGTTTCAGATGCCATATGTGAGGGGAATAGAAAGCAAAGAAGAGTGAGAAGGAAGATGAAGGGTTGAAGGAGAAGAAAGAAGAAGGGTGGCACAGAATATTGGGTTTCAACGTATACCCGCTGATACCATGTAAGAGATGATTTGATTCGCCATGAATTTGGTGAATAATGGTTTCCACTATGTATAGGATAGAGTACAATGTACAAACTATACATACAAGGAAAGTAATCAAGGTGATTACACAAGATATTTACAAAATATATAAAAATCTCTAATTATTCAAACATTCTACTATTAAGAAGGGACATCTACACTAAAAAAGTTGATACGATTTTTTACCTTCTCTATGAAATTAGCATCACATTTTGTTTTGCATAGGAAGATAAGTGAGGGAGACTTAGAGTGAATCAAATCGCATAACTCTTGAATTGTTTGAGGGTTCCCAAGCCCCTGGTAGTTCTAGCTTATAAGACTCATAGTGATCGACATGACTGGTTGGCATCACCAGTCTCTGCCGTTGGAGGTATTGAAAGAGAATTACGCATGGAGAAATCAATGGAGGAAGAGGGATTAAGTTTGAGTTTTTTTGAGTTGATGACACAAACTGCAAGTGATTTGTCATCATTAGGGATGAGGTGTTTGGCACAAGTGAGGTCCAGAGGTGATGGGTGGGAAAAGTGAACAAGAGCTTTCTTAGTACAGGTAAATTTTCGAGGTGTTTTACGGGAGGGATTAGTTTAGGCAATAGGCACATCAATAAGAAAGAAATTATTGATGAGATTGGTAAGGAGGAGTGGGGGAATTTGAATGGAGGGGAGAGCTTGAGGTGATGGTGAGTGATTGTTGATATGAAAAAGGGGATAGTGGAGTGGAGACTCCTCAAAGTCAGGACTGGGGTTAATGTAAGTAGGAGGAGGAATAATAGCAGTAGCATTGAGAGTGAGGCTGAAAAACTGAGGGGAACCACTTGTATATTGATGAGTGGTAGAGGTATCCATGAGATTTGGGATTGAAGGGAGCTGTATGGGATTTGATTATATTGAACAACCGCAGAGAAAGGGTTTGTAATAGGGGAATGGGGGGAATGAGTGAGATGGAATCAGGTCAGGTTGAGGGGGTACAATAAGGCTGATTTTAAGAGGTTGAGAGCTTTGAGGCTGATTAGAAGTAGGACTATGGGGGTTATGAGTAGAGTTACGATTGTGACTAGAATTTTGATTGCTGATGGGATGTCGTTTTGGAGGAGAATGATAATTGGAATTCTGGGAGGTGAAGGGATTTGAGTGAGTGAAACACAGCTAGTTTCCAAAAGGGGATCCAGATGTTGTTGGGACATAGTTGAGGAGTTTATCACATTCTCGTTCAACATGGCCTATCCGGCCACAAAAATAGCAAAACAAGGGTAGTCTCTCATATTTTAGCAGGCAATAGATATTAACTCCCATGTGATTGACTTTGAAGACCCGCCTAAGGGGTTTGGAGATGTCAATTTCAACTCTGGTTCTAAGGAATCTACCAATAAGGCTACAATCTTTATCAAAATCCACCTCTAAAAATGATCAAAAAGTATTTCCAACAATACGGGCAAAATTCAAGTTCATAAGGCCAAGAGGAAGGCAATGAATTTGTTTCTAAAAAGGACATAATTTAGGATCAATTTTTGCTGGGATAGTTATAAGATCAGCTTCCATATGAACCATCAAGTATCGATCGAACAACCATGGAGAACCTTTTTGAACACTCAGAAAATCTGTCTTGTCCTCAAAAGAGAAGAGGAAAACATTATCAGAGAGCAAGCTGCATTTCATGGTATGCTTTGGGGACCAGAGATTGCGGAAAAGAGATTCAATATCAGGAAGAGGAATCGGGCAAGGAGCAAAGAGTTTTCCAATAAAGCAGAATTTACCAGCAAAAGAAGTCTTTATACCTTCATCAAAATTCAAAGTAATTTCTTCTTCTTCACCCAAGGAAAGATTGACATAGAGGTTTTCAAGTGGGCCTACCATACTGAGTCAAAAAAACAACACACTCACAAGGTCAAGGAAGAAATTGGTCCAGATCTGATGAAATCATTAACACGAGTCTAGCACTATGGAGAAATCCTACAAAAAGAAAAGAAATTAACAACAGTAGAAGAGAGGGAGAAGAATTCAAACAAAGCCCTATCTAGCATTATAGAGAAATCTTGCAAAAAAAAAAAAAAGAAGAAGAAATTAACAAAAATAGAAGAGAGGGAAAAGATTTCAATCAAAGCCCTCGGAAAGGACATGGCACTAAAGGCTACTTTTAGGGAAAGGAGCCTTGGATTGAAGCTTGGCGATCTACGCACAGTTCACCATCGCTGTACGGATATGGAGTTGGAGTCGATTCAATCCAACCAATTGGATGTCCTCAAAGAGCAACCTCTTCAATTGTCAAAGGGCTCGAGAACTTTAGCAGCTCCTAAAGCTAAATAAATCATTGGGCGTAAGATGAAGGTGTGATGAGTTGAATTTCAAGTATAAAAGTAAACAAAATATAGAAAGACAAAATGGGAAGAAAATATCTTTCAAAAGCTTTGTGTAATGAGGGTACTAACTTACCTAAAATTTGAAATACTTTACAATAAGATGTTAAAGGAGATGTCACACCTATAGCTGTTACACGAGCCGAGCGAGTCTAAGTAGTGGGGGTTCGAACTCGACTCGAGTGGTTAACGAGCCAAGCTCGAGCTAGGCTCGAAATCCATTGCGAGCATAAAATTGAGCTCGACTCGGCTTGAGGAATCCTACATTTAAGCTCGAGCTTGACTCGAGCTCGGCTCGTTTAACAAAACAAAAGGCTTGATTTTTCATCGTTCACCACATACAAAATTCTTCTTCCCATCCCTACTTAAAAAAGAAAAATTAATTCATACATCTACATTAATTAGTACCACAAACAGAACAATATTGATTTTGTTAAATCAACAATTGGAACCCCAAATTATTTGAGGTATTGAAAATCAAAATTCCTGAATTATTTCAATCAGTTAAATCAACAACAGGAAACCACAAATAAATTATTTCAACCAGTTTCTGTTAAATCAACAACTAAAAACCCCAAATTATTTGAAGTATTAAAAACCAAAATCCCTAAATTATTTCACTTAATAGAAATAAAGAAAACAAAATGAAAAATAAATGAGAAGAAACTCCTTCGTGCTGAAACTAGAGTACGGAGATGGTGAGGACAAACTTCTTCAAACGAAAAGGCGGTTGTGACATCTGACCACCAGAACGAGTTGAGTGTCGATCTACCCTGATCGAGTGGCCACACCACTCGCTGATGCAGATCAGGAGGCTCGCGATGGGCCTATGCGCAAGTCGTCGGCAACTATGAAAGTACAACACGATGTCGGCGAGTCACTATATAGGAATAAATGATTCTTTAATTTCACCTCTTATGGCTGCTTACTGCTGGAAAAATGAAGAAGCAGAACTTAGATTTAGAGATGTTTTGGGTGTTGTTTGTATAATGAGGCCGAGATAATTAGGAAAGAAGTGAGGGGAGATTTAGAAAGTGGGTGCGGACAGTGGAGATAAGGAAAGTGGGTGCTGTTAGGGTTATTAAAAAAAATAATATTATTTATTATTTATTAAAATTATCGAGTACTCGCGAGCTTCACGAGTTGAACCGAGTTCGACTCGATAACTGAACGAATATTTAATAGGCTCAAACTCGAGCTCGAGTAGATACAAGCCGAGCCGAGCTCGAGCTTTGTCGAGTTGAGTAGACGAGCAGCTCGAATTATATAATAGCTCTAGTCACACTCACATCAAAGTATCAAAGAATACCTCGTAACGTAAAAATGACTTCAAACGGTGGGTTAGTGACCCGATGGTATAACATTAAAAATTAGGTGAGCATAGAATCAGCATGATTATGAAAGCTATGCACAAAACTTTATTACCGTAGAAAAATGGCAATCTCTGGACGGAGATTGATTCTCCTCCCTGCTTTCATCTCCTTCCAACCTAAAATCTCTTTTTGCCTTCTAACATCTGCCCCTGCAATTTCATTCCATTATCCGAGGTAGAACAAAAATCCGCCAAAATCATTATCAATACCATAGTCTGAAAAAAAAAATTTTGTAAAGGGAAGAAGAAGAAAGCACCCCGCCCTTTGAAACCGAATAAAAAAGCAAATCCCTCTGCTAAATCTTTTTGCAACTCGCAAATGCAGGCATGGAAATGTTCTCACCTTATGATTAAGTTTTCTGACCTATTATTTCTCTTGATTTGATCATACGCTCTTTCATTTGACAGGGTCTGAAATATGCCTTCATAAAGCTGTTCTTCATCACAGCTTTCATCTCACGCTATTCTTCAAGCCTTAAGGTAATTTCTTGTTCTGTTTTCGTAATTCAAATCCCACACAATCAAATAATTCAGTAACAATAACAGATTGGTGAAACGTGTTCGAGCTCCAGCAGTAATTGCGACGCTGGTTTGAATTGTGGCACTTGCCCTGCAAACGGCAACACCAGGCCTCGATGCACCCGCATACACCCGATAATTCCCTCGACTAAGGTGTGCGTTTTCTTTGATGGGGGTGTTATTATCTTTGGGTTATGGATTGGTTTTTTATTTTTATTTTGCAGGTAAAAGGCATACCTTTTAACAAGTATTCATGGCTGACAACCCACAACTCGTTTGCTCGAACCGGGTTAGCGTCGGGTACGGGTTCTACTCTACTCGCACCGACTAATCAGGAGGATTCAGTTACTGATCAGCTCAAAGTATGTTGCATTTAGTTTCGTTTATGCTCATTCTTTACTGTTTTTTTTAATGAGGGATTACTCTTTTATGTTGTTTCATTTCTTTAATAATTGGCTAAATTATAGACTATATGAGGCATTTTTGTGCATAGCCCCTGTTACGTTTGTTTGTTGGTGTAAAATTATGATTGATGTTTCGTTTCAAATTAACAAAACAGTTAGTGTTTTGAGATGTTTATGAGGTAATGTTGAAAAATCTAGTAATTATGAGTTGCCACTTGCCAAAATCATGATTGTATTGCTCATTTTGGATGAGCCAACTGACGAGGTTCTCGTTTGCACATCAAGTTCTGTTTCATTCGAGAAATAACTCATCTCATGCCTCTACTATTTGTTTTGCCAAGATTATCCAAGTGCATAGTGCTTAAGGATGTAAAATCAGTGCATGTGTGGTCGTTTCTCTGTATTTTGTGTTTACTGTTTAGGAACGAGTGATGTGTATTCAGTTGGATAATGATAGCTGGGTTTTATAATTTTATACGATGTTTCAGATTCTTCAGTCTAGCTTGTTTCTTCTTTTCTAAAAGATTAAATTTGATTTTTCATTATGTCATTATAAATATAGTAAAATTCCAGTTTCAAAGTTGCATGAAGTGCACAAGTGAATTCCTATAGTTTTAGTGTGATGCTTTAAAAAAAAACACTTCTGAGGCACATTTTTTGCAGCGAAAGCATCCATCTCTTGGCGTTTTTCATCAAATTTATTCAGTATTTGGGTTTTAGTAGTCACTGATTTACTTAAGTATTCATCTGATTTCTGTTACTTGAATCCTACAATGTTGTCAGATAATCTTGGTACATAACTTTAACCGAATAGATATGTTTGATGGTGAATATTTTCTAGTAAAAAATTTCTAGAGTAACATATGTGACAATTCTGGTTGGACTAACGAAATCCAAGTGCAACGAAGCTTAATGATACGGAATCAGTGAGTTGTGAACATACATACATCTTTATTTTGTCCAATGGCTTATAATTCATCCTGCAACGACGATTTGTGAAACTCATCTAAGACACCCATCTCTCTCCTTTTCCTCAAAAAGTTTAGGATTCATGGGTCTTGATTTCATCTGTTTGCATTTGCAGCTTTGTGTTTAGAGGCCTGATATAAAATACATGCTAATGATGCCTAATGCTACAACTCTAAAGAAAATTTAAAGATGACAAGTTACTTCCTTTGAGTTGTATCTGTATTCATTTCCAGGAAAGAATAAACATTTGTGACCTGTACATTTTCTAGAATGGTGTTCGAGGACTGATGCTCGACATGTACGACTTCAACAATGACATTTGGTTATGTCACTCCTTCGGTGGAAAGTGTCTCAACGTAACGGCATTTGTAAGTACGTTTCATACCCTATATTTGTATTTTGATTTCCTTATTGCAATATATGTTCCTTAGCTTATACTGATTTCCTTAATACTACTTATCCAGCAACCTGCTATTAATGTGTTGAGAGAAATACAAACATTTCTCAATGACAACCCAACAGAAATCATCACCATTTTCATTGAGGATTATGTGACATCTTCTCAAGGCTTGACAAAGGTGTTCAATGCATCTGGGCTCAGTAAGTACTTGTTCCCTTTGTCTCGGATGCCCCAAAAAGGTGAAGATTGGCCGACGGTGGAGGATATGGTCGACAAGAATCAAAGATTGGTGGTGTTCACTTCCAAGTCTTCAAAGGAGGCTTCTGAAACTATCGCCTATCAATGGAATTACGTTGTGGAAAGTCAGTGTGAGTGATGCTAGTCCCTCAAATCGAGCATTAATGTGAAGTTTCTATATTTCATAAAATCTTGATATGCAACACATTGCTGAAGAAAAGGGCATCTCCGCAATGAATTGGAGGTGAATTCATATGATTTTTGTGGTGATATACTAATTTGATGTTTTTTTCTGGTATAATTAGCAGAGATACTAACATACTACTGAGTTTCAGATTGAAACGATGGGTTTTATTTATTTTTCGTTTATTACAAGATTATAATGAGATATGCTCAACCTGCAGATGGAAATGATGGGATGATCAGTGGATCTTGTCCCAATCGTGGAGAATCTTCGCCCATGAGTACATCATCGAGATCTTTGGTCCTTATGAATTACTTTCCAACAAATCCTAATGCAACAGAAGCCTGTGTTGACAACTCAGCTGAGCTGATTAGTTCGATGAAATCCTGTCATACAGCAGCAGGACAACGTTGGCCTAACTTCATTGCTGTAGATTTTTACAAAGTACTGTGACTGGAGCATCAATGAGTTCTTCCTCTGACTTAATTGTATTTATGATTTTTCTCGTCTTTTTAATGGGGTTTGTTTATGCTTTTATTGCAGAGGAGTGATGGAGGTGGAGCTCCAGAAGCTGTCGATGAAGCCAATGGGCACTTAACCTGTGGGTGCAACAGCATTGCCTACTGCAGAGTATGTTATTGTACAAAACTTCTATAATTTTCCAATGTCATGCTTACCTGCATTCCATAATCATGCATACTATACGCCTTGTTGTTCAAACTGGTCTCCAGGTTCTGCTTCAAAACTCGTATAATATAGACTTGTAACGTATTATTGCAGGCAAATGCAACCTTTGGTACGTGCGATGTACCTGTGCTTTCGCCTCCACCGCCTGCTCAATTGTCGCCTGTAGAGACGGTACTCGGGGCCACCAATGATTCTCCGGCCAGCAGACCTCTCCCTTTTTGTTGGTTCACTTTGACAATCTTAACCATGCTTCTTCAGTGAAAACATTTTGCCTTTGCAACAACTATTCATTCCTTCACCTGTGATTTATTTCTTGCGATTTTCAGTGAGTTACTAATTTTGGGTGTAATGTCTCAAAGATGTACAATTTTATGTTGTAGGGAAGATGAGGCACCCTTTATAAAATAATTTTCTTCAAGATAATGGTTTCTGTCAACTGATCCCATTTTTCAGATTGCAAATCTTTAGACTGCATTGCCAAATAATTGATTGAAAATGCAAATTATTTCTTAAATTTTAATTTTTTCCATATGGTTAGTGGAATGATTATCTCCAGATTTGCTAAAAGTAGGGTTACGTTCTTACTTTTATTAGATACTCGTGACTAGAGCAAACACTTGCCTGTGAACCCGTCTCCCGAGAAGATTTTTCTTAGTGAAGAATAGAAAATATGATACTTTGATTAATAGAAATGGATAGTGATGCAGAGAAGCTGAATTATTTTATGATTTTTTTGTATAAAATAAAAAATGATAAATTCTTAACTGAAAAGTGATAATAATTCATATATTTTTTTTAAAAAATTATAACTATTCAAGAAAACATACAAATGGTTTCACACATGCCTTCCTCTTTTAACTATAAATGTTCATAAAAAAAATTAACCAACCGCACATTAACATTCTTATTAAGAATGTTTTATTAATGTGATTTAAAAACTCAAACAAACACTTATATAAATGAAACGAAATAATTTTCACATCCAAACACATCCTTACGCAACTCACAACTCCTTAAGCGCGAGATCGGGTCGGCCTGAATGCCACTGGGTCGGGTACAATAAGATGAAACCCCAATCCAGTAATTTTGGCGCGAAATGCAAAGTTAAGCTTATAGCATTCCCGCTTCCTCTCACTCTGAATTATCAGATTTGGGGAGTGAATCGCAAAATTGCATCTTGAGAGCATACCTAGAGAACAGAACAACAATGTCTGACGAACAGCCAATAGACTCCGGCCGCCGGCGGACCCGTGGCCCAACCGTTTCGGCCCGAAAGGATGCACTTGAGCGTCTCAAGGCAATCCGCCGCGGAGGCCGGCGGGAAATGGATGATGGTGGCTTCCAGGTAAAAATGGAACAGCCTATTTACGACACCGTTGATGATGATGAATATGAAGTTCTCGTCGCTAAGCGCCGCGAAGAAGCTAAGGGTTTTATTGTCGACGACAATGGCTTAGGGTACGGCGACGAAGGTCAGGAAGAAGATTGGTCAGTTGCTGGGGCAGCTCCGTCCTCCGAAGAATCCGAAGGAGAATCTGAAAAGCCGAAAAAGAAGAATAAAAGTTCTAATTCGGAGAAGAAGGAGAAGGAGAATGCCAAAAAACCATCTGCTTTGGCGTCAGCGGCAGCTTTGATGGGTAAACAGCGAATTTCTAATATGTTCACTTCATCTGTATTTAAGAAAGACATACAGAAGAATCTCTCATGTGATAGTATTGTTGATGATGTGATTGCTGAGTTTGCACCTGATGAAAGTGACAGGGAGAGGAGAAGGAGAACCAGTTCTAGTAATTTGGGTTTGAATAAATCTGGCAATTTTCCCTCAGCTGCTTTTGGGGTTTTCCCTGTTAAGGTTGAGAAGCCTGTTGTTGGTAGTCTTAATTTAGATGTTTCGAATGCTATTGACGGAGCTACCAACTGTCGTGATGTAAATTGCGAGTCACTGAAGGGTTATTCTGATCATGGTGGAAGTTTTAAGAGTGAGGATAATAGTTTGCACATCCCTGAAGAAAGGGAAACTAATTCAGAAGAACCGAAAAGTTACGAGGGCATAGAAAAGAATAATAAGGCTACAGAGCATGAGAATAAAGAATGCTTGCTGAATAAGTCCGAAGTAAAGGAGATGGAGAAAAATGTTTTTTCTCTTAATGCGAAAACTGAAGAGGCTAAAGATCCAGCTCTAAGTGCTACTGTTGGGTGGCAAGCCGTGAGAAGTGCAGGGATTTCTGATTGTAATGGTTCTGGTCCCAGGGAAAATCAGTTGGCTAGCAGCGAGGAGAAATTGGATTTTGAAGTGGAGTCTGATGGATTATTGCCTTTCTATATGCTTGATGCCTACGAGGAGATCTATGGTGCTAATGCTGGGAATATATATCTCTTTGGGAAGGTGCGCTTGCTGCTATACAACTTGCTTACTGTGCATTCTTATCAGTATGTGCTTTTTCTGCTATACATCTTGCTTATTGTGCATTCTTATAAGCAGGGATCTGCTTATTATGTATTACTTGTAGAAAATAGTTGCAGTGTCAGAAAATTATACGAACCCGCAACATTTTCTTTTGGTTGCAATTTGTAGTATTTCAAATTTAAGGTTTCAGCGAAGTTTGTTGAACCAATGTTACCATGTTTGTTTATGCGAGCTTGCCTCTCTTCTCAGTCTAGCACCAAATATTAACAGAAAGGTGAATGGTTTGCCTTTTATGTTATATAGTTTTTTTTTTTTTTAAAAAACAACATATATCTAAGAGGAATTGAGGTTTATACTTTTCACTGTTAGTTGGTTGTTTCCTTCATTCTTTAGAGAAAAAGACAATGGTTGGTCATTTTTCTTCTTTCCAAATCAATGTTTTGTATTTGTGACTAATATGTACTCCTGATTCTTGAATGGACTCCTAAGGGAAGACTAATATGGCATCTTTTCTAAATTTCTGTACGAATTTTTGAATCTTTAGGGAATATGGCCATTTTTATTTTCTTTATAGATATAATAATTCTTTTGCAACAATCTTTCAAGAAGTTGAAAAACCATTGCCTTCTCCTTTTTTGTGAGGGTTTGAATGGGAATTCCTGAATTTGACCTTTGCTGGTGGTTTTGGTGATTAAGGTCAAATCTGGAGTTACATACCACAGTTGCTGTGTGGTCGTAAAAAATATGCAGAGATGCGTTTATGCGATCCCAATTGCCTCCTTCATGCACAATGACACTATTGCTGAGCTAGAGAAAAATGTTGAAGAGTCTCGAATCTCACTCATGTCTTTTAAAGATACAATTGCAAAGCAAGGGAGAAATGGTGAGAAATCTCAAATGTCATCCATACAGTTTAAAGACACAATTTCGAAGCTAGAGAAAGATGTTGAAGAGTCTCAAACAGCGTTACGAACTCGACTACATGTAATATGATGCCTTGTTATACTTGTGAATTTGTTATGTATTTTGTTCTGCTGTTGATTGCGTTTCTTTCCAGGAATTGGCATTAGATTTGAAGGCTGAAATGACTAAAGAGCTATTGGAACGAAATGTTTCAACTTTCAGCATGTCACCTGTTAAGGTTGGTAGATGTAATGCACCAGTTCTTTTATTGAATTTAACAATGGAAGTCCTCTAATTTGGCTTCTTGATTCCTGTTATTCAAATATAAGATAATTGTATATGCTGCTGTCATGGAAACCAGATCTTGAAATTCTTATGGTCCGTTTCTGTGCTTCTGTTTTAGAGAAATTATGCATTTGAGAGATCAGACGTACCGCATGGGGAGAATTACGTCCTTAAGATCAACTATCCATTTAAGGTTTGCCAAAACTATTTAAATATTCATATCTCATCATTCTTGTGGTTTGTTAAAGAAAACCTTGAATTTTGCTTGCAATTTTTGTAAACACTTGAGAAGAATGAGAATTGATCTGAGTCCTTATCAACCACTTTCAGTTTCATATCAGTGATCTTGTCCTTGCAGGATTCACCACTTCCATCAGATCTCAAAGGAACCAACTTCTGTGCTTTGTTTGGAACTCACAATAGGTATCAATTAGTGTTGTTTCCTTCTGGTCAATTTTAATCGCTTGAAATCCCCTGCTATTAGGTCCACAATTTCCTTAATTTTAAGCATTTAATTGCATAACCAATAAGAAACGCTTTTGATTATCTTTAGAAAATATATTGAAGAATATCTACTAACATTACTAACACAGCAGACATAGTGTCCGATTGTCCATATCTTCATACTTTCAGTGTGCATTACTCTGTCTTAGTATTCCTCGCTAATCTTGGTGGAAAGAAATACCTTAGTTTTGGTTAATTATAGTTTTATGTTGAATTTCTTTTTGATTAATTTTACGTGGATTCTAATCTATGCACTAATTGTTCAATCTCGTGAAAAGAAGGATTTAAATGGTTTATGTTGCATGCAGCGCCTTGGAACTTTTCCTGATTAAAAGAAAAATCAAAGGACCATCATGGCTATCAATCTCAAACTTTTCTAGCTGTGCAGCTTCTCAACGTGTAAGACATTTTAGACCTCTCTTATATAATACTGAACTTCTGTGTTTATTATGCAAATATTCCTCCAAAAAAAAGAAGTTGATTTGTTAAGGAAAATTTCCCAAAAAAGAGTCAAGTTCCAAAAGTGGAATATAGTTTTTTTTACTGTCCTTGTGACAAAAAATGCTTAAGACTCAGGTATGCTTGATTAAGTAAACTGACAACTTAGTTTAAGACTTTAAGGGCACAAGTGAAAATTGATCATTTATAAGAGGCTGTACGTTAGGTCGACCAAATAGATAAAAGTTTCACTCAAAAGAAACATTAGCCTCGGGTTGGAATCAGTAATTTACTTCTTTAACTCTCTGAACAGGTGAGCTGGAGCAAGTTTGAGCTTACTGTTAATTTTTCGAAGGATATTCAAGTTTCAACTTCCTCCAAGCACATTTCTGAGATTCCTCCAGTTGTAGTTACGTCAATTAATTTGAAGACCATCATCAATGAGAAACAGAATGTAAATGAAATCGTATCTGCATCTGTCATATGCTGTCACAAAGCTAAGGTATACCATATGATTCATGCTTGCATTCATGAATAACATCTTCTCTTTTTCCTCTTACACAAATTCTTGTTTCTGGGTGTTGTTTTAGTATAAATTTTTATTAGGATTGATGAATGGAAAGTTTTTCTTTCCTTTCTTTTCTCTCCCCCCCCCCCCCCCCCCCCCCCCCCCCAAAACACACACATCTTCTACTATAGTAATCATTATTATTGTTATTGTTATTTTTGAAACTACTGTGCTACTACTACTACTAGTACTAATATTATTATTATTTTAAACAATACTTTTTTAGAATATGTTTGATTGTCCCCTATGGGGCTGGATCAGTTTGTTCTGTAATATCTTTAGTAGATATTATGCTGGCTGATCGGGCAACTTCCTCTATTTTAGATTCATCACAAATTACCTAATGCCTAAATGCTGAATCTCCCAGATAGATACTCCCATGGTAAGCTCAGACTGGACACGTCCAGGTATGCTGAGTCATTTTACAGCTGTCCGTAAACTTGAAGGAGGCATATTTCCAATGGGTTTTACCAAGGAGGCAACTGAAAAAAATGCTAAGGCTGGGTCAAATGTTGTTTGCTATGAAAGCAGGTAAGTTTTGTTGCTACTCTTGGCATTAACCCACCCATTTTAGTCTTCTTTTTTTTGGTGCTTCTTGTCGTTTCCAGTTTCTTTACCATGACCTTTTTCAGTAACAAATTTATCCGTTGTGTCTATAATTTGTCAATTCAGCGAAAGGGCTCTATTAAACCGTTTGATGATTGAGTTGCACAAACTGGATAGCGATGTTCTAGTTGGGCATAATATATCTGGATTCGATCTGGATGTTCTTCTTCACAGAGTCCAGGTACTTAAATATCTTTTGGCAATCACTTCCATTTTCTAATTTGAAAATGTCTCCATATCCTCGTTTTGACAATTTCAAATGGCATTATGAAGTTCTGTTATCACTTATATTTACTTTTGGGGATATAATCACATTTCATTACTCAACAAACTCTTCTGAAATGGAATGATGTTTGCCAATCCTTTTAATACCCAGTCATACTCATTAACAACACTTACCAGCTCTTTGTCAGTGGCTCATTGTTAGAAGTTCCAATTACGGACTCATGTGGAGATTATGCCTTCACAAAGTTCTCACCTATTGCATTTTGCAGGCTTGCAGGGTGCCCAGTAATATGTGGTCAAAAATAGGCCGTCTGAAACGCTCTGCCATGCCTAAACTTAATAAAGGAAGCTCAGTGTTTGGCTCAGGTGCAAGTCCAGGAATCATGGCCTGCGTTGCTGGCCGTCTCTTATGTGACACTTTTTTTGCTCTCGCGACCTACTAAAAGAGGTAGTTCTAGTATTTAATGTTTAGTATTTCTTATTGTTTCGTATTGGTAGTCACTTTTGCTTTTTCCAGGTTAGCTATTCCTTGACACAACTAGCAAAGACACAGCTGAATAAAGATCGCAAGGAGATCGCTCCACATGATATTCCTCAAATGTTTCACAGTTCTGAGTCACTTATGGAACTTGTAAGTCCTCACAATCTCTTAGACACTTGTGTTTTGTATTTTCAACTAGTAGTGAGGCTCAGAATTTCAAATCTTAAATTGCTGAATAGTGATAAGCTTAGGAGAGGTAGGCCATTGAAAACTTTGATGAAGGTGGTTAAGGAAGACATTAAGATTTTATATTAGGTGAGTCTGTAGGGAATCAATATAACTTGGAGAGTAATATTCTCTTAGGTAACCATGCAAGTGGTCTGCATGGCTCGGCAGTGGAATATATATTTACTCTAGATTGGGATACGTTTTGCATAATATTGTCTATAGTATTCAGTTTCACTTTAGGTATATATTTTTTTTTTCGGTAAGTGCATGCTTGCGTTTAAAAAAAAAAAAAACCCCTTTAGAGTAGAGCAGGAATTACCTTTAACTATCTGTTAATTCCTAAGCCTGCCCCTACCGTACTCTAGCTTGGTAGTTTCCACCGCCTGTCCAGGGTGAGCCCTGGGATTTGACTGCGGATTAGCATCGGTATTGTCTTTTCTGAAAAGATTTAGTAGTTTTCCATCTTTTTTTACAGACCTCACACTAATCACAAATCGCATCATGATGATTTAATCGTCCTTCCAAATAAAAATAGTCGTGTTAGAACAATTTTCTTGCAAAAAAATAAATGTTTTTATGATTGAAGAAAAATTTCCCTTATTTGCCATATCTTCATTATTTTACTAAGCAAATTGCATCTATAATGGGCTATTCCATTAGTCAAGAAGTGTATCAGGTATTTTAATCTTTTCCTCAACATCCAAATATTTTAATTTGATACTTATTTTGAACTTTAGGGAGTAATGTTTTCACCTTGTTGGAGTGACCAGCACTCCTCTTTTCTAATTTCAAAGCTTAGTTTTTTTTTTTTTCGACTACAATACATTTCTGATAATTTGCATATATTCACCTTTTCACTCTTGCAGATTGAGTATGGGGAAACGGATGCATGGTTGTCAATGGAACTCATGTTTCATCTTAGTATTCTTCCCCTCACACGTCAACTAACTAATATCAGTGGAAATCTTTGGCATAAAACTCTCCAGGTGAAGTTTTGTAGTGAGTTAGAACTATGTATCATGATATATGATTCAAGATACATTCCGCTGAAGATGGCCAACTCTGAGAATGTGTATTTTGTCTTATTTTCAGGGTGCTAGGGCTCAAAGAGTGGAATATCTCTTGTTACATGCGTTCCATGCCAAGAAATTTATTGTCCCGGACAAGTTTTCTGCACAATCCAAAGATACAAGGACTATAAAACGTAAAATTAGTAATGGTATTGAGAACAATGAGATAGATCCTGATGATACAGTTTGTGATAATGAGCTTCCAGAAAATAATCACGGTAAAAATAAGAAGGGTCCCTCCTATTCTGGAGGGTTGGTGCTGGAGCCAAAGAAAGGACTATATGACAAGTATACATTACTTCTGGATTTCAACAGTCTTTACCCTTCCATTATTCAGGTTAATTATAATGCATTTCTTTCTTTGGACCCTTTATTGGCATGCCCCTGTCGTTTAACAATTATCATTATAAAATTTGTCTTTTAAGATGCTTAATTGTCTTTTTTCTGCATTTTCTTACGATATTTAGTTGGCTTTTGTGTTTTGCAGGAATATAACATTTGTTTTACTACTGTTGAAAGATCTTGTGATGCATCTTTTCCTCGCTTACCATCTAGTAAAAAGACTGGAGTTCTACCAGAGGTATAACATCTGAATTGGCATAGAGAATTGCATCTCCCTCGTAACATTGGCTCCTTTGCACCTCCAAATATATGGGCTCTGGATTTTTTATTTTTTTTGCTAAATACAACAAATATGTGTGTATAATTTTTTTTCTTTTTTCTCCTAATCTTTAAAGTGGATTTCCAAATTTGGGTGACCTTGACTATGTAAAGTGTTCATCAATCTCTTTATGTTGGAGCATGAACTCTGGATCCCTTTTTAATATCTTTTCCCAATGATTTTTCAATGAGGCAGTGAACTATGAGCATAAATAACTTTTATGATTAGCTAAGATGTCTTTTGATTCTTAAATTTGCTTGTTTATCAAATAAATAACTGCAGTTTGTGCAAAGTGCAATCTGCTTAGATATTTTATTTGTTGGAGACATGTACACTGAATTTCAAATTGATTTCCTTTTCCGATTTGTCATCAATAAGATGCTGAATTAATCAGTATTCAGAAATTTATTGATTAGCCAAGTGTTTTATTCTTAAGATTGCTTAATTTATAAAAATAACATAACTGCATTTTGTGCAGTTGCTTAAGAATCTGGTGGAGAGAAGAAGAATGGTAAAAACATGGTTAAAAACAGCATCTGGTCTCAAAATTCAACAACTTGACATACAACAACAGGCTCTCAAGCTGACAGCAAATAGGTGTGTGCTTGCTTACTATTAAAATCTATTTGAGCTTCTTATATTGGCTTTTTTGTTAATCATTGTTTCAATATATTTGCTGCGCAGTATGTATGGATGCCTGGGATTTTCCAACTCCAGATTCTATGCAAAGCCCCTGGCAGAACTTATAACCCTACAAGTAAGAAATTTATTAATTGGTCACTGGTTGTAATTGGAGATGCTATTGAATAACTTTTATACTTTTTTTATTTGTGCAGGGAAGAGAGATTCTACAGAGCACTGTTAATCTTGTTGAAAATAATCTAAATTTAGAGGTTAATCTCACATATATTTGCTAATTTTTTTAGTAATTATGTGGATTTTCTCTTGTAACTGCCATGTCCTAAGCTTATAATGATATCTATATAAGCAGGTTATTTATGGCGACACAGATTCAATTATGATATACAGTGGACTGGATGATATAGGAAAAGCTAAATCGATTGCGGGGAAGGTCATTCAGGAGGTGTGTTGAGTATCTATTTAGCTGATTATGTATTCAATTTGTTTCTGCCTTGATGAGTGCAATGTTATATTGCAATGTATTTAAATAAGCTTGTATTAGAACAACACAGAAAGTAGATATACTGGAAGATTCTCCATCTGTGGTTGGTACTCTTTTTCCTTTTTATGATTTTTCCCATTGGGTTTTACATAAGAGGGTTTTAACGAGGCCAAGTGGGATGTTTCCTTTAAGCCTCTTTGGCTCCTTTCACTTCTTGCTGCATTTGGTTGTATTTTCATTTTCTTTTCCTTAATAATACCACCTATAAAGAAGATTCTCCATCACTTTTTCTCTACTGAACTGTATAGCCTTGGAATGATATCATATTTTGTCTAGCTTTGTAGTGAATTATATTCTCTCAATGTCCTGGCAAGTTGACACAAATTATAATTGTTATTGATTTTGATAGGTTAACAAGAAATATAGGTGCCTTGAGATTGACCTTGATGGCGTGTACAAGAGAATGCTATTGCTTAAGAAGAAGAAATATGCGGCTGTCAAAGTGCAATTTAAGGATGGTAAAACCTATGAGGTAGATTCTAATGTACTCTTCTTGTTCTATTAGGCTTAAGTCTCCTGTCTTCTATTGTATCATAAATTCATTTGATGCAGATTATCGAACGCAAAGGTCTTGATATGGTTCGGCGTGACTGGAGCTTGTTGTCAAAGGAACTAGGAGATTTTTGCCTCAGTCAAATATTATCTGGCGGGTTAGTTAATACTTAATAGTAATACCACCTCCGCATTCTCCATGAGATTAAGTAAAACCGAATTAGCCTCTGGGAAACTATCTCTAAAGCTCACCTTCTATATATGTGATTCTTTTGATTTCAGGTCCTGTGAGGATGTTGTTGAAGTAATATACAATTCTCTCATGAAGGTACTTTCTAGATTTTGTATAAAATTTCTCTCATAATAGCATGATTTGTGCTTCCTGATATTTTCTCTGTTTTTTTATTTGCGAGTGGTGTATAGTTAAGATTAGCATGATTAGGTGATATACTTCACACGTGTATAAGTTGCCATTTGGTATCAATAATCATTTTGCAGTTCCCTTTACAAAAAGAAATGAACCTTGTTATTGTACAAACAAACAAACAAAAATTTAATTGATGAAATTGTTAGAACATTTTGGCTGTCTGCTCAGTACCTGATCGATTATGTGTCTAGGAAGTCAGTCCCACTGTCCTTGGCTAGTAAGAAGTATATGCTCAGAGAATGGGAGAAAGCCCAAGCAGCATATCTTTTTGTCTTCTTAAGGAAACAATTCTCTGAGGAAGTATTGAATCTTTGGTGAATTTTTATTGTTTATCGTTTCAACTTGCTGCATTTTGGGTGAAGGGATCTAACCTTTGTCTTGTTTTTAATTTATAAGGGAATAACATCATATGCTAAGTTGATAATTTAGGAAATTTAGCAGAAATCTCTGTATAAATCATGCATTTCTAATTGCAGGTACAAGAGGAAATGAGGAATGGGCAAATTCCGCTGGAAAAATATGTGATTACAAAGACACTAACTAAACCACCTGAAGCATATCATGATGCTAGAAATCAGCCTCATGTAGAAGTATGTGTGCTACATGATAAATTACTTTTTAAATTCATTATTGTGTTTTCATATGTAAAATTTGTTTTTCCATGGTATTTTAGGTAGCACTTAGACTGAAGAGAAGTGGTTATGTGACCGGTTGTTCTGCTGGAGATACAGTACCATATATCATTTGCTGTGAGCAGGTCTACTACATTTCTATTTTTATCTTCCTCTACTTGATCTTGTTTAAATGTGTAGATGTAATGAATTGTTTACTGTAAATAATAGTTTGTGCAATTAAGACTATTGAGTACAGTAAACCTTGCTGCATGTATACTTTCAGGGTAATGGTTCAACCTCGTCTGTTGGAATTGCCCAGCGAGCAAGACATCCTGATGAATTAAAAAGAGACAATGAGAGTTGGATAATTGACATTGACTATTACCTGGCCCAGCAGGTACGGTTTCCTTGCCTTAGTTTACAAGTAGATGTTGACATTGCTTCTTTAATGAATTGATATGATTACGCTCTGCTCTTGCTCAAAACCTTCAATCAATGATATGCAGATTCATCCTGTGATATCGCGTCTATGCGCATCAATTCAAGGTACAAGTCCAGCACGTTTGGCTGATTGTTTGGGGCTTGACTCATCTAAGGTAAGTGACCCCTTTGTGCGTATGTGAGCGTTTGAAGAACGTAAATGGCCAGTGACTGAGTGTATTCTAAAGCATATATGAGTGGTTGCAATTTGGTCATGATATGCTTAACAGAATTGTATTCATCGTTGCAGTTCCAGAATAAATCAAGTGATTCTGTCAGCTATGATTCATCCAACTTAATGTCATTTGCATTATATGATGAGGAGAGGTATGCGTTTCTTAGTTTGAAAGTAAATCTTCTTATCTATATGGAGTACGTTTTTTGATTATGTTAATGCCAAATACATACTGAGGTAAAGATTCAATGACATGATTTCATGACAACTTACATAAAAGGAATTTTTTCCTAATGTTGCAACTACTAACATTGAGCAGTTATAGAAGTCTTCTTGTTTTCTGCTAATTATACATTAAAATAGTTCTTTCCTCTGGATTCTAGTTTAGATTCTAATGTTGATATCATTTTTCCTCAGATTTCCTTCTCTTTTTGGGGAACAGTTCTTTTTACTTGTTTCAAATTCTTTTGTATGTTATATTTTGTTTGAATCTTAGGATGATTACATTTAGTAGAATCTGTTAAATGGGTTCTCATAACATCTTCTTTGCTTCGTCGACTTTTTGCTGTTTTTAGTAAAAATTAAGCAAAAATAAAATTTATTGGGACTAATGCGATGCCCTTATTGCAGATACCGGGGTTTTGAACCTTTGGTTTTGTCATGCCCGTCTTGTTCGAACACCTTTGAATGCTCACCTATATTAAACTCAGAATGTACATTAATCAATACAAAGCCAGCTGATTTGCAAGCTGGATCCACTAATGATTTCTGGGACAAATTGCGTTGTCCTAAGTGCCCAGATGAAGGAGATAAAGGGAGAATGTCTCCTGCAATAATTGCTAACCAGGTATTTGATTTCGTTTGGTGCTTGTGATAGAAGACTTAATAAGTGTAAAGTGGAAGCTCTCTTGCTCACTATATCCTTTCCTTTGTCGTTAGTCTGAGAAAAGTGCAAACCTTCAATCAATCTATCTTCTAATATCAATTCTCTAAATTCAATTAGGTCAACTTCTTCTGAGTTTCATTGGCTTAACCTTTGAATTCTTGGCTAATTTATTCTTGTCCGATAATTTCAGAAATTTGTTTATGCAGAGTAGCTAAACACTGATGTATTTGTGTAATTTAGTCATATCCATTTTTTCCAGAAGTTCATTACCTAATGGCTGATGATGGATAGTTTACTTGGCATTACATTCAAAACTAGAAAAATATAGTAGTTTGCTCGATCCATTAGTTCATAATTAAGTGAAATCATAAAAGATGAAATGTTCTTGTGGCATCTAGGGACTCATGCTAGCTGAATTAAGGTATACATGTTTAACATTTCCTTTTGGACTAAGATAATCGAGGCTTCACCACCACCTATTGATTGAATTTTTATATCCTTTACACAATACAAATCATGTGCTTAGTTATGCTTCAAAGATTTCCTCACCTCCAACTCTGCCTGTTTTTTATCAGGTAAAGAGACAGGCTGAAAAGTTTATGTCAACATATTACAAGGGCCTGATGATGGTAATTACTTGACTTGCTAATCTGATTCTTACAAGTAGATTCGACACGCTCTTCATAGTATTAATTTTCTTACAGTGTGACGATGAAACATGCAATTACATTACACGTGGTGTGAATCTTCGGGCACTGGGGGATTCTGAGAGAGGAACGACCTGTCCTAATTACCCCCGCTGTAATGGACATCTCATACGGAAGGTTTGTGCCTCTCATCTTCGTTGTTCAAAAAACGATTCAAAGAGAAGAGAGATATTTGTACTTCCTTCACACCTTGGTTTAGTTTACGAACTATTAACTTTTTTGTGAAATGTATTTGTATAGTACACGGAAGCAGATCTTTACAGACAGCTGTTATATTTCTGCTACATATTAGATACTGAGCGCTGCATTGACAAGGTATAATTTTAGATAGAATTCATAACTTCGTGTCATCTTGTATCACTACATAAGAATTAGATGCTTGAAACAAGTGTCATAATAATTGAAATTTGCTATCCTGAGCTGAAACATATTGAGTTTCAGATTGAGGGGGAGAAAAAGATGATGGTGGAGAAGGAGTTGATTAGAATCAGACCTCTGGTTGAAACGGCAGCATCTACGGTGCAAAAAATTCGCGATAGATGCGCATATGGGTGGGTTCAGCTGAAAGACTTTGTTGTCCTAGTTTAAGAACGGTTTGTATTTGTGGAATCATAGTGAATGAACCTACTCAATAGGTAATATGCTGCTTTGCTCATTGTATATATTATGTGCATGTGAAGGTTGAGTTGTTACAAAGCACCTCTGCTTAGCTTACCCACAGCTTGTTTAGTTCAAACTATATTTCTATGTGCCAAATATGTTTCATTTTTTAATAAAGTTATTCTTATACTTTCATTGAAGAGAGTTATTGTTGAGTTAATTATATCGAGTTTCTTTAAAAGATTAATAAAAATATTGAATTCAAGAAAACTTAGTCGCTTTAGAAGATTAACAAAAATATTGAGAAAACTTAAATTGAAATTGTAGTCACTTGCAAGTGTATGATTAGGGTAAAATATGAAAATTACTTCAAATATTAATTTATCATGTGTTTGAAATAGGGGTAAATAATAAAGTACTTTAGGCTCGTTTCAGATTCTTATAACAAGACAATCAATGACATATAAGATCGATATTTAACCTTTCAATCTAGCCAAAATAAAGTTTATTTATAAGAAACCTATGCAATAGAAGGTTATTTCTAACATTCCTTTAAAAATTAACATAATTTACATAAGGGTGAGTTATACCCACACCTCTTTTTATTAAATATGATAAATAAAATAGTGAATGAAATAGGAAACTGAATTTATCTTCGTCATAAAAAACTCCTTGATTGATTATATTTCGAAAACGAGGAAAGAGTGATTTAATGGCAACACTTCTCCAAGTCAGAGAATCTTTCAAATTCAACCACCATATCACGAATGCAATGAACAAAATAATATGTATTGTTATGTATTGCATAAGCTATAGTGATGCTGCAAGTTGGATTTTCAAATTCTAATTATTATGTACCAAAGACACCTACAAATCCATTCCAGGAATATGAGTTGCTGTATTTATTGGAAAGGATTTGTTGATTTCGTTGGGTATTGTAATGCGTGAGAATTGGACACGCAAATTGGGGTGTGCATAAAAAATAAATAAGATATATTAGAACATCTTGATTCATAATTTGTGTATAATTTTGGGCGAGTGTTTTTATTTTATTATTTAGTAAGGATGTCTTCACGTTTTTTCAATATTTCTGATACATCTACTTGGGGTGGACAATAAGAGTTAGTGTTATCCGTTAATGGTTAGTAACCAATTTGAAGTTCATAATTCTTAGAGATGTGAGACCGGTCCACCAATTATTGAAGTATGCTTATTATATAAATAATAAACATATGCTTATTATATAGATAAAAATGTTTATTGGTAGTTAAAGTATGTTACTATTTAATCATACTATTATACATCATAATCATACTATAGTTCATCATATTTTAGAAAAATATATTTTAACTATAATAAACATATGTTACATATATAACCATCATACTTTAACATGTCTCATAATCATCTCACATAACTGTCTTTAAATTATTGGATATATGAAACCGATTCAATCTAATATTACATTTCTTACTTCAAATCATAAAATGAATGACACCGTAAGGGAGATAAAATCTAAGTTGATGC
Organism: Pogostemon cablin; assembly: GCA_023678885.1. NCBI lineage: Eukaryota > Viridiplantae > Streptophyta > Magnoliopsida > Lamiales > Lamiaceae > Pogostemon > Pogostemon cablin. The sequence continues at coordinate 8,995,573 of CM042992.1, read as the reverse complement.
TAGTACCTCTATAACTTGAATTATGACATTTTGTTACATGATGTAATTCTTTATTCTATATTTGTATGTAATTAATTTATTGAAATGTGTATTGATTTTATTCGATAAAAGTATTTTTTTTATTTTTTTCTTCTAATTCGATTATATATATTGCATCTATAATTTATTTGTATATTATTACATTTCTGTATAAGTCTATTTTGAGACAATGTCTATGTGAGATGTGCGGTAAGACGTGTCAACTCATTATTAAAATATGATTGCTATATATAGTTAAAATTTGTTTATTGATATTTAAAATATATATTTTTTTAAATATGATAATTAATTAAAATATGTTTGATTCATTACAAACATTCTTTAACTATTAATAAACATAAATTACGGGTAATTCTGTGGTGCACTGGGTACACCAATAAACTTAGAGTTTATAGGCTTGATTTTAGGGTATAGTTTTTTATTTTTTTAAAAAAAATTAATTAATTATTTTATTGAATCTAAAGGTGGTTATTTGTTAGTTTTTTTTTTTAATCTAAATGGAATATTAACTAAGTGTACCTGTGCCCCAAATGCATCATAGTGTAACTTATATTTTACTTATATATAATAATCATACAATAATTATGAGTTGATCAATTTTACAATTCGTCTAACATATACTCCTCTCAGAAGAGTATAAAAAAAAACTATTACTACAATTCAAAATTTTTGTTTTATTTTATTATATTAATACCCCCATTCACTTAATAAATATATATGAGTATAATATATATTATGTAATGGATAGCTTTTACTATGTAATTATTTACATTTTTAGCCTGAAAGTTTAGTTTTTGTTTTGTTCTCAGTATTATTCGTAAAAGAAAAATACATCTTCATATTAGAGTCATCCATATATTGAGACTTTGTGATTGATACATTTACTTAACTTTTATTATTTTGATCATCTTTTAATATAATTTTCAAATAGGAACAATCAGCAATAATAAAATTAATATTAAATAATTGTAAAATTTTTAGAGTTAATTATATAATATTATGTAATATATATCCTATTAACCTAATCGCTTAAATTTGATTAATAATTCGAAATATTTATATAGTTTGATTAATAATTCGAAATATTTATATAGTTATAACATATGACAAAAAATTTGCGCATACATTATTATATTCATAATCTTTAAGATAAGTTTGACAAAATATTGATTAAACATATTTACTATAAACATTAAATTTATATAAATAATAATAATGAATTTTATTGTTCTTTTGAATTCTAGAATATATATATAGGGATATAATTTATATAAATTTAAATTGAGATATGTTTCATTTAATGTTAATTAAAAAATCTGTCGTTCATGTATTACAGAGTACTTTATATATCATAGTTTATTGGCAAAAGCTTGTGTGTGCCCGGACACACGGGAGCACATTTCGTGTGCCTTTAGAATTTTGTGCTAAATTGTATACACTTTAGCATAAAGATGTGTATCCTTTATTTTACAAGGCTAAAACTTGTGTGCTCGGACGCACGGAAACACACTCCGTATGACTTTAGAATTTTGTGTTAAATTATATACACTTTAGTATAAATATGTGTACCCTTTATTTTCTGAATAAAAATAAAAAATACTGTATAATGAAAAGTGTATACCATTTAGAATAAAATGGTGTACCCTTATTAATTAAAGTGTATACCCTTTAGAACAAAATAATATACCCTTATCCATAATACTAAATTTTAAAGGCGCACGCAAGCCTCACACTATTTACTTTCGAATAACAGTGTTATGGTTAAGTTTAATTTAAAAAAATTTAAGGTGATATAGTATTTTACATTAATAATAATATTAATAAATAGTAAAAGTTATGGCCAATCTCTCAAAAATATTAACTATGTATCTTTAAAAGTCTATTATATAGTCAATTATATGTTGTCATATGAAGCACCATTGATATGATGGAAAGGTTTGGGAATGGAATCAACATTTCCAAAATCATTCTCATTCCTATGTTTGATATAATTTATGGGCCTTACTCAATAAGTGAAAAAACTCGGAGGAAAAATTCTTCTCGATAATCTGAACGACAGGATACAAGTGAAACAAAACTCGGAGGATTCATGGAAATGGAAAAATTCTTCAGATGGTAAATACTCAACCAAGGAGGCATATATATTTCTCATTATAAACAGTCAGAATCTCACAAGGGATATGGAGAAAGAGACGGGCTTTCAATTAGTGTGGAAAAAATTTGCTCCATTGAAAGTCATAGCCCATGCTTGGAGACTTTTATGGAATCGTCTACCAACCAAATCAAACCTGCAAAAACGTGGTACTCTTGGGCCAAATGATGATATAAGGTGTGTTTTTTGTGGTACTTGTGAATAGATTGAGAAACACATATTTTTTGAATGTTCTATATCTCATCAAATTTGGATGAACTGTCTCTCATGGCTTGGTACCCAGACTGCTCTGTACTCAGGTACATTTACTAACTTTTCAATCTTTAGCAACATTTTCAATGTAAAGAAAAGCAAAAAAGATGCGGTTTGTATTTGGCTTGGAACATTGTGGATGATTTGAAAATGGAGGAATGTAGTGATTTTTAAAAGTGAGGAGTTGTCTGTTCCTAAACTGCTTAGCGAACTCAAATCAAGGTTGTAGAGTTGGTTTGTAGTTCGTAAACAAAATTGTCCTGATTTTTCATTTAAGGAATGACTTGCCAATCCTAAAAAAGTGTTTAGGTGTTTGATGTTGTAATTGTAATTGTATCTTTTAGGTATTTCTTATACCTAATTTTGTGAATAAATTCTTTTTACCGACCAAAAAAAAATTTTATGGGTCTTACTTAGCTAACCTAAGTTTATGTATGACCCAATATCATCTCAACTATTAAATTTTTATCTTTCAATCCTAACCATTGAATATTTTAAGGGTGAATGATAAACCTACCTAGCAGGTTATCTAAAAAGTCAAACTTTATGAAAACAATAAATGTATTCTCTCTCATTGCCAACCAATCAAATAATTGTAAAGTTACTTTTTTTGAAAAAAATTTAAAATGTTTATAATTTTCTTGTTACATACTCCATTCGTCTCACACTTATTTTCACACTTTTCATTTTCGTTCGTCCCACACTTATGTTCACCACTCAAAAAAAGAAAACTTCACATCAACCAACAACCTCAAAAGTTATCTTAATTTCAAAAATATCACTCTCACCTAACATACATAACATACTTTATAATTTATTTATTACCTAAAAATACCACAATACCCCTAAAAAGTCAATAAAGTTGGTCAAAAAGTAACTTTTCTTAAACTCCGTATCTACACTGCCGGTGAACTTAAGTTCGGAGTGGAGGGAGTATTTATTATTAATAAAAATCATATCAAATTATTCGTCTTTTCAAAATCTTTAATTTGATACTCATATTAATTATATAGTAAATATTTGAAATACTTTTGTTAAAAAAACTATTACTAATTAAAATACTTTTAGTTATATTTAATAATTAGATTTTATTACTATATTAGTTAAAAATATCAATAAATTTAGGAATACACTTCTGTTTAAATCTTTTTACGGATCTAATCCCCTAAAATTAAACTCAATAAATCAATCTTAACTCACTTAATCGTATACACTCTTCAATCTGAATAATTATTATCATGTTTAGATTATTATTATTATAATTATTATTAATTGCGAATACACTCCCTTAAATAACTTTTTAGAAATATAATTTATCCGGTTAATTTTCATATTTTTTTATTTTAATATTACACATATAATTTTTTATTTTTATTTTATATTATTATATATTAAAATTAATTATTAGGAGTATATCACCATTATATATCTAAAAAAATACTAATTCTTATTTTACATTTCTTTACTCAATTAATTATTCAAATAAAATAATTATTTAAATATTATAATATATTGAATAAAAAATGAGATACACCCTCTATTTTTATATGTAATATTAAAAGGGTAAGTTTTGCGTGAGACCGTCTAAGGTGAAACCATTGATTTTTTAAAATAGTTTTCACTTTCGTTAATGAAAAGTGATCACATTTTGTTCGTCTCATGTAACGGTCTCACATAAGTTTTTGTCATTTTAAAATTAAAATCTACACTTTTTTTTCATCATAAGACCACACTAAAAAATTAATTTCTTTAATAATTTTGTATTTAATTACCATAAAGCCCCACTTACAAAATAATACTAACATTTATACAAATATTTATTTAACATAAATATTATACTATTTATAATTAGGCAAATTATCCAGTGCCCCCGAGTGCACCTTCCACCCAAATTCAGTAACTTTTACATTTATCAATATGAATATTGACACTAATGAATAAAAATGTATACACTTTATTGGCGAATTTTTTGTTAATTTTTTTAATAAAAATTTTGAATGTAAAAAAAACTATATAATTATTAAGAAATATATATATACTACTGAATAAAAACTTATACACATTAACATGCACGTGTGCACAAGGGTGCAAATGATATCAACTTTTATAATTATATATAAAATATTATTTAATTAATTTAATTTTATAAAACTAAAATAAAGCAATAACGAATGAATATCATGTCGCACAAGTGAAAAAAAAAGAAAAATACAAACAATTATATATATTAATAATTTAACTAAATAAATATTTAATTAACATAAATATTATGTTCGTACGGTAATAAATTATTTCCATCAATCTATTTTTTATTTCAATTATTATTTATAACGTTAATTTATATTTAATTTTTAAATTATAATTAATATTTAATTCATTCGATTTAATATATTTTAAGGGCAATTTTCAGTGAGATCGTCTTACGGTGATACATTTTACATATTTTTATCAATCGCACCAATATCTAATTTTTTATAACTAAATAAAATATGAGTAAGATATGATACAAATTATTTTTTTTATTTAAGAACCATATTCTAATATAATTTAATTTATTAAATTATCTTATATAGTATTAATTATTTGAATTATTTTATGGAGAAATTAATTATTTTTATTAATTATTACTTTAAATTGCAACCTAATATTTATTGAATAAAAGTTTAATGTTGAATATTCAATAAAGTTGGCTAATGAAAGAATTTTTTTTTAAATTAGTTATTAAGTATTTAACATTAAAATTTTATGAATGAAAATTAAAAATTAAAATGAAAAAATATTTGAAACTTAAAATCTCTTCATAATTATATATTTTAAATTATGAATTTATATAAAATTAAAATTATATTAAGTTATATAAATTTTGTAAAACATAAAATTATCTCAAATAAAAATGATGAAAAAAATAGTAAAATAAAAATTAAAGTATACATTATTTTTTATTAATAAAGAAAAAAAAGTACACAACCATACATGAATAGTAATAATTAATAAAGTAAAATAATAAGATATTAAATAAAATATATTACAAATAAGTGGTGGACCCCTTAACCTGTAACCTGTGCTGGCCTGGGTCATGTGTGAGCCAAGTCAGCTAAGAATTGCCCATAATTTATTAGTGGGAATGTGTATTTTCTCTTAAACATGAGAATCATCATTCCTTCACTACCACATGATATTAGCTATTTCATACCTCATGGGAATCAATTATTTATATTTATTATTTATTTTATCTATTTGTGTAATATATATAAGAATTATAAATAATTATTTTTACAACATATTTCATTTCTTATAGTTACGAAAATTAAAAATAAGTTAATATTTTTTTAAATTAACATATAATTTTCATATTAAAATTTTTAATATATTAAATTATTTATTAAATATACTAAATTATTTAAAATTTTATAAAGAAATCAAAATTTTCAATTCATATTACAATAAAAATAATAAAATTTAAATTATTTAAAAATATAAAGTTATATATTCAATAAATATTTATTATAAAAATTATACAATATATATAAATTAATATTATTTTAAAATTAAATACACATGTTTGTAAGGGTACACCATTTTGTTCTAAAGGGTATAAATTTTAATTAATAAGGGTACATCATTTTCTTCTAAAGGGTATACATTTTTCATTAATATTTTTTATTTTTTCAGAAAATAAAGAGTATACATCTTTATACTTAAGGGTATACAATTTAATACTAAAGGGTATGTGCTCATGGTGGGCGCACGACGTGCCTCGGGGCACACAAATTTTTGCCTTTAAGTTTTATACTTTTTTTATTGCTATAAAACTATCGATAAAATTTTATTCTATTTTATTATTGTAAATAAAAATAATATAAATTAATCAATAATTAATTTATGAGTTACTCTTTTGTGAGACGAGTTTTTTGTGAGACAGTTGTGAGACGGGTAGATCCATTACTAAAGTATGCTTATTATATAGTTAAAGTATGTTTATTTGTAGTTAAAGTATGTCAATAATGAATCATATTATAACACCATAAAATCATACTTTAATTCATAATTCATTATACTTTAGAAAACATATTTTAACAATAATTAAACATACTTTATTAATATAATAGACATACTTTAACCGATTTTATAAGCTGTCTCACAAAATTAAGGTCTTATAAGAGAATTTATCTTAATTTATTATTTTATTTTAAAATAATAATATTATTTTTATAATTAAAATCTAATAAGTCAGCATATTATGGGGGTTACATGCTAGTACAAACCCTAAAAAAAGATTGAGATTTTCTTACTTTCGTACTTGTGACTCATTTAATATGTGTGACAAGAAATGTAACAGAAGATCTTGGAACCATCCCCATCCATTTTTTTTAAAAATTAATTAATTAATTAATTATACCTTTAAAATATGGCAAAGACTTGTGTGAGATGAATGAAAAGTGATAGTTTTCATAACAAAAAAGTGATACTGAAATAATGAAAAGTGATAATGCAATTTCATGAACAATTTATAGTATAAATGAAAAGTAATACTCCCTCCGTCCGCCCGAAAGGTGGACATTTTGCCATTTTGGGCGTCCGCACCAAAGGTCCACATTTTCCTTTTTAAACACATGGGACCCACACACATCAATAATACAATAAATTTATGGTACTCATACACCCCACTAATACAACTATCAACTACACATTAAATAATAATACTCCTTAATTCACATGTAAAAAGCAAATGTCCACCCCTTTGAGGCGGACGGAGGAAGTAACATTTTATAGTGAAAGTGATAATATTTTATGAGAAAAGTGATAATTATTTTAAAAAGTATAAAATGGTCTCACGTGAGACGACTTACCCTAAAATTAACACTATACCCAAAGTATAAAAATTAAATCATAGGTATGAAATAGATCATGAATAAAAAAATGTAATATTATATGAACCATGAGGATGAAATTATAATTATACCTTTCAAATTAACAATTAAATTCTAAAATTAAAATTAAAGGGTAAAATAATTCATGAATCCCAAAGTTTCATGAATTTAGAGGTAAAATAGATCATCGACCACAATGGTAAAATATATATAAACTACAAGGTGAGATTTACAATTATTACCTTCAAATACTTGCGTAAAACCATTTCACAAAATAAGTTTCGTGAAAAAAATAAGTAGTGATAATATTTTAATAAAAAGTTATACTTAATTCATGAAAAATAATAAATATTTAATAAACTATTTCATGAATAATTAGTAGTATAAATAAAAAGTTATACCCGCTAAGCTTTTAACCTTTTCTTTGTAATTATAATAAAAGTCACAATTAATTAACAAATATAAATAGCTCCCTTTGTTAAAAAAATTGATACTAAATCGATTCTAAAGATAAACATAAACTTTAGGTAAAATAGTAAATACATATGTGTAACCTTACCTACACAACTTTGTGAGAATGAAAGTATAAAATTAGATCAAACTTCGCTGTAACTTTTTTTTTGAAGAATTCTTCAATATTCATTTAAATCTTCGATTCTGATTTGATATAAAATAATTGATGGAAAGCTTATAAAGATGAAAATGAGTGATAAAGAGCTCGCTACCTATAAGTGATGGAGAATATAAAGTTCAAAATAGAAGCACTACATTAAAAAACATTAAAATTATAAACATTTACATTTTCAATGATATTAATATACATAAATATAATTAAAAATTAAAAATGTAACAGTTTAAACTCAATAAACTGTCTCGGAAGGATACGTACTACATGGTCCTTCTTTCCCAATTCATTATCCGCCATTTTTCCTGATTTCCCAATTCATTATCCGCCATTTTTCTTACTTTTTCCTACTTTAATGGCTAAATCAAAATTAATAATAGTAATAAGAATTGAAACAATATTCAAAATCTCATAATTAATAAACTGTAATATATTATAAAATTCATGACGGAAAATGAATTACATAAGAATAGATTAGGGTTAGATAAACAATGTGACCTTTTTCCCTAAAATTATTCAATGCAAACACATTTCAGAGTCTGTGTTGGAGATACATATAGAGGGATAGGGGAGATGATAAAATTATTCAAATGCAAACACACTAGTTTAAATGAATTTTTGAAAGAATAAAAAGTGATAATTATTTTGTAAAGTTAATAATATTTCAATAAAAATTGATACTAAATTGATGATTAAATGTGATGAATGAATGGTTGTTTATAGTATAAATGAAAAATAATAATTTCTCTGAAAAATATTAATAACATCTTTACTAAAGAGTGATAACTAATTAAGAAAAAGAAAATGAATCATTCAATAAATGATCTCACAAGTTATTGAAAAAAGAAAACAAGTAAAGAAAGAACAGACTTGTTAAATTTCTCATCAATAAATTATATGGTATTATTTTGATATGCAAAGGAGAGTGTATTATGCCACACATGCTAATGTGAAATAAGAAAATACAATGCAAACAACATTTACATTGAAGAGCATTATTGTAACTCCCCCACAGGTGCTTCATTCAGCCAAAGAAAGTGTATGAAGTCATATAGCTTGGCACTTACACTAACCTGAAAACCCAAAGTGAAATTACTAAGGATCAGTTACATGTTTGTAGAGATCATTTCAAGCACTTTACCCCCAAAGGCTATATTTCATGTGTAAATATTCAGGCAAAATGCTACTCAATGATGTTAAAATGAACGAAAAGGTGTAGTTTAGAAGGCAAAATGTAACCAAAGAACATAAATAAATTGAAAAAAAACATGAGCATTTCTCAAAGCAAAGTGTAATGTAAATACAACTAACCAATGACGCTGCAAATCAGTTGAACATATACCTTGTATGGTGTTGGGTTCAGCCTCCTCATATGGTCGGGTCGCATCTGCTCCAGTTGTCGAATACAGCGTTCTCGAATCACATTAATGGTAGGTAACTCCTCTCTCTCTTTTCCTACACAATCCCAAAATAAACTCTCGATCAACATAACCTTATAAGAATATTATAATCCCAAGATTTAATGAAGGTGTAGATCACAACCAAGAGCAGCAGAAGACAGAGAGAAGGTGATGCTGTTTATTTAGATGTTTTGTCATACCAAATGACTTAAATCCCTTATTGATAATGCACTGAATTATGATATCAACATTATTCAAAAACTCAACCTGATCTACCAGGCCAATAACACTTCATAAGCTCCTCTACACGCTGAGGCACCACATAGGCTCTCTTGGATTCATTGAAGGGATGGCGACATAGTATTCGTTCACCTACCTGTAGTTCAAATTCAATGAAATTAATTGGTAAAGAAGTGAGGCAGACTGACATGAACGGAGAATCCATAGATGCATAATCACATACTTCACGTGGATAATGCATACAGATAAATGTAGACTTGTATGTAGAAAAGAGAGTATGCCTTAAAGACAAATCAAGAATTTTATTTTTAATTTATTTACAGAACAGCAGATGTTAAATTAGTTTCAGACCAGGAGACTAGGGATGGCAATGGGACGTGTATTTCCGGGTACCTGGTCTACCCGAACCCTAATGGGAAGGGTATGGGTAGTTGTAAATATGTTTGAGACGGGCACGGGTAGTTGTAAAAAATACCATTACAGTTTGGGATGGGTACGGGTAACACCTCAATACCCACGGGTAACCCGTTTATATATATATATATATATATATATATATATATATATATATATATATATATATATATATATATATTATAAGGTATTTTATATATTTAATTAGGGTAGGTCTTGCGTGAGACCATCTCACATGAGACCATTTTACACTTTTTAAAATAGTTATTACTTACTTTCGATATAAAATGTTATCACTTTCGCTATAAAAGGTTATCACTTTTCATTTATGTTATAATTTGTTCATGAAATAGCATTATCACTTTTCATTAATTCATTATCACTTTTTATTATAGAAGTTATCACTTTTCGCCCGTCTCACGTAAGCCCTTATGTGAGACGGTCTCACACAAGTCTTTTCCATTTAATTAATAGTTATAAGTTTTATTCAATCATATTTATTTAAAATAATAGAATTTATATTAAATTTATTTTATATTTAATTAATAATAATGTAATTTTTATAATTATATTTGTTTAAAAAATAAAAAATATATAAATATATATAAAATATGAATGAATATTAAACGGATACGGGTACCTGCGGGAATTGATAAACGGGTATGGGTACCATAATAAATTTTTTAAATGGTACAGGTACGGGTACCCCAAAATAAGCGGGTACCCTACCCGTTGTCATCCCTATGAATAGACTAGTCCATAAGAGGTAAATTGCATCTCTAATTAAGAAAGTGGATGAACCTTTGGGGGTGGTTCGTTTTCGCCTGTCATGATGTCTACAAGTGAATAACCTTCCTTTCCATATAATCTGTAGCTTCTCTTTTTGCATGGAATGGAAACCTGAAAAGAAAAAACTCAAAGAGTCACCAAAAGGTTTAATGGCATGCTGTTGAGAGATAAATGAAACCTTTGAAACATCTTCAGAAAGCTTGATCCGAGGCTGATCATTTATTTCGACCAACTTGAAGACGACACCTAGGGCAGGTTGAGCATAGCATGTAACCAAATGAGTTCCAATTCCAAAGGCATCAATTTCATGACCCTGACCACATAAAGTCAAAGTTAGTCAACAATGAATATATGTCTACAGCAGCAGGGCAACTATATCCGAAAAGAGAACAAGTTTCAACTATTCAGATATTTTCCATCTCCCAGTCTCGCAGTGGGCTGAAATTTATCCCATGGATACAACTGGAGTATATTATTGGAACAACAAATTTTTGGTATATCGAAATAAGCTGAGCTTTACCATAAACTCTGGCTATACCCTATAACAACTTGATAAAGAAAACGAATCAATTATCAGGATTCGAGATTATTATTTATAAACTACATATCTACCGATGAAATACAGTATAAATGTCACTAGGTGGTTCTATAAAGTTATCCACACTACTACTTCGGATCCTATAGATTATTCAGACTTCACAACTAGGTAAATAAGAAAGAAATTTACGTCAATAAGATATAGGTGGTTCTCGAAATAATTTACTCTAATCCAACTACCCTTTGAGATCTTGCCACTGTTTCAGGCTCAAAGAGAATAAAATTATTATCTCGTAGGTTATACTCAGGCCAAAAACAAGGGAAGAAATGTGATTCTTTAGTCACTAAGTGCCTATTTTTAGTTGCTCTAAGAAAACAAGACGGATTAGTTGGATCCTTTTATGAAATTTAACATGGATTCCAACTCATTTGGTTCTCAAGAAAACAATTTAAAACTTCAGGAGGGACTATTTAATCCTCTGGAAAAGCTCTCGATTGTTACTTCTGTGCCCTGTCCACATTATAAAATATTCCCTTCATCCCACCACAAGGTACTCATTTTGGCATTTTGGGCGTTCCACAACAAGGGATACATTTCCCTTTGCGGTAATTGGTCTACAATATTACACAAACGTTCCATAATTAAATTAAAGTTAATGGCAAAAAAGTAAAAATACAACTAAAAGCTACCCCATTACATGTTAAAATATTATATTCCTTATTCTCCGTGCACTAAGCAAATGTATATCGTATGCGAGCCCAAATTCCCTACTCCACTTGTTATTCCATCCCCTATTCCAAGGGGATGGAATGGATGGCAAATCATCCATTCTCAAATTCAGAATTTGAGAATGGATGATTGGCCATCCATTCCATCCCCTTGGAATAGGGGATGGAATGCCAAGTGGAGTAGGGGATCTCATTTGATATAATGCAGGGACGAAGGGAATATATGGTATTGTAAGATGCTTCTGAATATTTTTTGGAGTAAAATTAGAGCAAAAGAGATCAGCTACAATGAGAACATTGTGCTTCTATTAATATAAAGGGGCAATGGTAGGGCATCCAATCATCTCAACCCATTGCAAATTTTAGTTTTTTCAGACAAGTATAAAACTCTTCAAGGACTATTTACTCTTACCTGTTTGTTTAAAGCATCCAAGGTTTCTTCGTTGAGGTCATTACTTGCTGCAATGTTAGTCCTTCCAAAATCTTGCAACCCAAATTCCTTCTCTATAGTCTGAAAGAATTTTCGAGTTTCACATGATAGATAAGCAAGATCACCAGAGTCCAGCCTAACACCTATTGCTGCATACCTGAAAGAAAGTACTTATGTTAAATATCAATTGAAATTTTAAAAACACAAACTTGTCAAAGGTGATAGAAAAGCTGTAACATTTTTCTAATGTATTTGACAGAGGAAATAATACTAATAACTAAGACCAGAAAACATGTAAGCAACAGTATGATATCCCCAAGTTTAAGCTTACAAACAGGGATTACTACAGAATGGATAAGAGTGAAAAATCAGGTAACCCTTTTAACTCACCCTAAATCATTGAGAGCTAAAGCAACTGCACAAAAATTAGGAATACCGCTTCGCATAACCTGTTTACATAATTATAAAAGCTGGTATTAAAAACAAGAAAACAGTGAAAATTACATGATACATCGACATGGCCAGTAAGAGACTATTGAGATTTCAACGCATCAGATGAGCAACAATTACATGTAGATCTTTCCAACAAGAAACCGAATTAATACCAGATTCAGTTTTATATCTTCACCAGAATAAGAGTCCAATATCCAGGGTGATTTAATTAAATAATTATTACTTTAAATTAATAATAAGCATATTGGGGGAAAACAGAAAAGGATGTGGAGAAGCATATAAAAATAAAAAACAGTAATGGAAGCTCAATTAATAAACTAATATACAAGGGGCATCCTTGCAAAACAGCTAACATAAACAATTTTTAAGGATTAAAAAAAATAACAGACTACAGAACTTTAACGGACACATTGAAGACATTGATAGCTAATAACTCACAAAACTTAAAGCCCTTAAAACAATATGTGAATCAATCTTCAATATACATGTGCTGCCGTAAAGAATCCAAGAGCAGCAGCCACATAATAGCAATACGTGAAGCACATTATTTTAAACTTATTCATAATAAGGAGTAAGGACTATGTATGTTGAGAGGCATTTCTTCTAATAGAATCAGAATCATTAAGAAGCAACACGCTATACTTCCTGGTCAATCAATGAAAGCGTTCTACTAATCTAAAAATCATGAGAAAATCAACTAACAATGAGTCATTCATCATATCAACACGAACAGTACACACAATGAAAAATTAAATGAATAAATGATAGTTCTGACTTACATCGTATGTGTCGACAAGGGCCAAAAAGTTCTTTGGAAAGGCAAGGGCATATGAGATAAAAGCAGCCAATTCACTTTGATTTGTTTCCCCAAAGATTCCACCAAACAAATGCGACCACTGAACAGACACAAATTTTGGAAACATAAAATCATAATATGCACATGATAATTAGCAATATGATTGGAGATGCAAGAATTGGAGTCAACAAGGACCAAACAGCCATCTTAACTTTTTATCTCAGGCTTCATTGTATCAAACTGCAGTAAAAGAACCAACGACATCATTTAACGTCCAAATATTGGAAAATATTAGGTAGATAAAACATATAATCCTAGCACATGTATATGTAATAAAGAATGCATCACTTTAACCATTAGCCCAGCACTTAACCACGATTTTGAGAAACATGAAACCAGCACCTTGCTGTATGATTTCATAGAATGACAACATTTCAAGACTATTTGCACAAAATAATTATGAAGGTGTATCACTTCTCAGATGTCATCAAGGACATCAAGATCATGTTAAACTGCTTTCATTTATAGAAGGCAAAAAGCATAGACTGAAAACTTTAAAATGCATGCAAGATTTAGTGAACACTTAAAAGTTCGATACAACAATAAATGATGGAAAAATTGCAAACAAGATTGTAAAGTAAATAGTACTAAATACTGAATGTTAAACATTAACTAAATGGTGAAGAGTATGCAGTAACTTCATCAAACCTTTAATTTGGCCAACCATGCCTGCACCAAACTAACAAAATCCTCACATATATTTGAGCCATCAGCATACTTGAGTGACTTCTCAATGATCTCATCAGGGCTCTGCACAATCACTTTATAGTTTGAGATAATAGATACATTAAAAGAAGAAATATAAATGAAAAGCAAGGTGGAGCAGGGGTCTTTGAATGTTCTAACTGTGACACGAGCAGGAGACATAAAACTGCTGACTAAATTCCTCAAATTCTTCCTTATAAGTTAGGCCAAAACAAGCCAGTGTATAAAGATAGCTAAGTATATAACATCAAGTTCAGAAGCAGACATAAAGTCTTAATATTATGCCATAAGTAGATTATTCTAGGAAAATCAAAACCAAACAACCATGCCTTCATTCAATGCTAATGGGAAGTTACACTATATATAATGTCTGTCTCATCTCGATAGGCTGGGAGAATTTTCAGGGAAAAACAAAGTGCAAGAGAAAATAAGACTTACTGAATACATGGAAAAACTCTAAGAATTATCAGTTTCCCCAAGTAAAAAGATAAAAGACAGACAAGGAAAACAAATTCATAAAAGGGTATGTGCAAACACACACATGCAAATGTAAACATATCCTAGATCACTTTCTGACCTTCAATACAGAATATTTTACTCAAAGAATGGGATCTTTCATGCATAATAATAACGGAAATTTCTAACAGTAATCGGTATTTAAAAGCCTGAAATATGAAGAGAAATTCAGAAGAGATTCTGCTTATGACAAGCTTTTGAAATAAATGATAATCGTAGCACCCACCGTAAATGAGCTGACAAAGGCATGCGAATGTGTTCCACGGAGTGGTATTCCAAATAATTTTCCAGCAGCCACGTTGCTGTCAGAACCCAACAATAAAACATATAAGCCTAATTAATGTTCACAATAAGTGAATAATGAAACTAGAATAAAATGAGAAAATTGTAACTACAATCGTATCCAGAGGTTTAATGCTAAAGGCTAGACATAGTACCCATTCTTTCACAAGAATCTCTAATTTGAGGTCATGAGGAAAACATAGAACTATCACAGAGTGGATATATTCAAGTTTCTGTTCACAAAGATAAAGCACAAAACAAATTGGTATTTTCACATTATATATACAGAGTAAGCAGGCAACTAACAGATGACTGGAAAATCTGTCTCAACAGAACATGTTAGCACTCAAAATAATCAAACGATAAACGTTTGCCAAATTAGCCAAAGCGCTACCAAAATCCAATAATGTTCAATGATAAATCCAATAGGTACATCGCGATATATATATAGAGTAAATAATGAAACCCTAATGCCTGCTACACCAGGCCCAACTAATTAACAGCAATAATAAGTAATAGTTATATAAGAAAATCTCTAATCATAATAGTTATATAAGGAAATCTCTAATCATGATCAATCCGTTCGTTTCCTGCGGCGATAGACCATCAAGGGTTTCAGCCCTTGTGGCTCCTCCACACCACGAGTCGTATCAATTTCCTCCCCCTCAAAAACGACCTTGTCCCCAAGGTCGAACCAAGGAAATTGACATCGGAACTCCTCCCGATTCATCCACCTTGCATCATCCTCCGGCAGCACGTTCCATTTCACCAAGAGTTGTTCCACCTCCTTCTCGCCTTCTTGCACAACTCGACGAGCCATCACTCTCTCCGGCTCGAACACCGCCGCCGTAGGTAGCTCAATTGAATCCGGTAAGATGGCCTCAACTGGGTGGTCGCCTATGACTCGCTTGAGGAGTGAGACATGAAAGACTGGGTGGATGCGACAGCTGGAAGGAAGCTCAACCCGATAAGCAGCCGGCCCCACTCTGGCAGTGATCTCGAACGGCCCGTAGAACTTGGCGGATAGCTTATGATGTCCTCCACTTGCCAAGGACAGCTGCCTGTGAGCCCGAACCTTAAGAAAAACCTTATCCCCTACTTGAAAATTAACGTCACGACGGTGACGATTGGCCGAACGAACCATGCGATCACGTGCTATACCCAAATTTTCCTTCAACCTTGCTAGCATTACGTCCTGTTTTCAAGAACCTCCGCCACCGCTGGCACCTTGCACTCACCAGGGAGATATCGCCGGAGGGATGGCGGTGGTCGACCATACACCGCCTCGAACGTAGTGGTTTGGGCGGCCGATTGGTAGGATGTGTTATACCAATATTCCGCCCAAGAAAGCCAAGTCACCCATTTCCGCGGTTGCTCGCCTGCAAAACAACGTAAATAGGTCTCCAAAACACGATTCAGTACCTCCGTTTGACCATCCGTCTCCGGATGGTAGGCAGTGTTGTACTTCAACTGAGTTCCAGACAGTTGAAAGAGCTCCTTCCAGAACTGACTCACGAATACAGGATCGCGATCACAGACAATCGTTGCCGGGATTCCATGTGGAGGCGCACCACCTCGCGAATAAAAACCTCGTCCACCCCTCGAGCCGACAATTTCCCTTTCAAGGCGATAAAGTGCCCGTACTTTGAGAGTCGATCCACAACCACCATAATGGTCGTGAAGCCATGAGAACTGGACAATGAGGTGATGAAATCCATGGACAGGTCCTCCCAGACTTGAGCCGGAATAGGCAGCAGCTGTAACAGCCCCGCGGGGGACATAGCTCATACTTGGCTCTCTGGCAAACTAAGCATTGGGCGACAAACTTCTTAACAGCGGCGAAAATCCCACGCCAATACACATTGGCAGCCAAGAGTCGGTAGGTACGCAAGGCGCCAGCATGACCGCCAGTGGGCGTGCTGTGAAACTCACTGAGCAGCTTAGGTATCCACTCTGAATCAGCTGCCAACACGATCCGCCCTCTATAGTAAAGCTTCCCATCCACCAAGGAAAACCCCACACGGCTGGTAGAATCTCTCTGCAAATCTCTCACCACAGTTTGGATGAACTGGTCCCGCGACTGTTCGGACATTACATCCGCCAACCCACCCCAATATGGCGCACTGAGTGCTAACAAGTCGCCTCCCTTCTCTCGACGCGACAGTGCGTCTGCAGCTGAATTAGTCACGCCAGACTTGTATTCGATCACAAAATCATAGCCGAGCAGTTTAGCAACCCAAAGTTGTTGTGAAGGGGTCGCGATTTTCTGAGACAACAAATGCTTCAAGCTACTATGATCCGTGCGGGCAGTGAACTGTCGGCCCACCAAATATGGCCTCCAATGCTGAACTAGCCCTATCAATTCCCTTTCATATGCTGATTTAGAAATCGTCCGGTCTGCCAACGACTTACTAAAATAAGCAATTGGTCGACCTTCCACGGTACACCCTGCGACTGATCCGACACCCTCGGAGGGCCAGCTTCCAAAACTAATACACACAGCTCCCAATCCTGGATCTGCACTAGCTCACGAACACCAATGGGACTGCGACACAACGCCGGGTCCCCTGACAACATTACCTTACCTCCTCTGGACTGAAAGGTTAGTCATTTCTGCCCAATTAGTCGTCACCTCTCCTAATGTGGCTAACCAAGCAACACCCAAGATAACATCTACGCTCCCCAACGGGAATACATGATAATCAGCCACTATAGGGAAGTTCCCGACTAAGGCCTCCACACCGCGGCAAAGCCCCTCCGAGTCTTGTCGTCGACCATCCCCCAATTGCACACCAAAACGAGTGGACCTGTCAGGCAACAATTTAACTCTGTTAATAATAGAGTTAGAGATGAAATTGTGGCTGGCTCCACTGTCCACGAGTATGGATATTGGTTGACCCCGCAGTTTCACACAAAAACGCATGGTGCGTGGACTTGAAATTCCAGCCATAGAGTAAATAGGTAAGACCACATCGTCTTTCTCCGCTCCATCAGTGGTCACGACAGGATCACCTTCTCCCTTCCCCCCAATCTCTTCGTTAACCTCAAGGCACGTCATGTCGACTGCCTCGTCCTCCTCGGCTATAACCACGTTCAGCTGCCGAAGCATGGGGCACTGATGCCCCAGAGCCCATGTCTTCTTGCAGCGATAGCAAAGGCCTCTAGCACGAAGGTCATTCATCTCCTGGGGGGTCATTCTAGTGAACCGGGAAGGACCCGACGAGGCAGCCCTCACGGGCGACCCGCGACTCGCCCAAAGAGCTGCTGTACCGAGGACCGGGCGTGAACGCCGAAACTGCCGGAAGTGAGGCTCGACTGGGTGGTGGCATGCAGCCCAGCGAACCACCCGGCTGTCTCGCCGGACGTTCCAAACGCGGTCCATAAAGGCTGATTTCTACGAGTCTTGCCAACTCCAATGCCTTGTCCAAAGTTAACTCGGTCGGTTGATGGAGGCGCAAGGAATTGCACACCTCATCAGTCAGCCCCGCCATGAAGTATCCAAGATACTGCTGATCGCTTAGACCAGGCGCTTGGCTCGCCAATTGCATGAAAACCGACACGAACTCCTCCACCGACCCTGTTTGCCGAAGTGCTGACAGCCGTTCAAAGGGACTGCCGGTGAAACGGGAGTCATAGCGGTTCACTAATGCCTCTGAAAACTCCTCCCAAGTCTTCTCCGGATTCCTGGATCGCCACCATGTAAACCAATAGAGGGTGGAATCCTCTATCGCAACCATGGCCGCCTCCAATTTGGTTTCAGACGGCGTGTGGCAGATCTTGAATTGTTAGTTGGCCCTAGCCAACCAACCGATGGGGTCAGATCCGTCAAAAGAAAGAAGATCCGGTGGTGCAGGGGACCGGTCCATCCCTGGAGCGGCGGCCACGACCGCCGCTGGAGGATCCGTTGCCTGCGTATCATCGGCAGCCTGCTGTTCAGCCGCCTTCCTCGCTGTGCTCGTCACGATCGGCGCCTGGTGGATCGCCGACGAAGCGTCGTCAGTCGGCTGCTGTCCACCTGCCCCCTTCGCCGCATTCGCAGCGCTGCTCTCAGTGTGCATCGTACCGGCGGCGGCGCGGGCTTGGGTGATAGAGCGCCCCGCCACGGAAGCGGTGAGGCTGGCGATCGATATAGTGATCTCCTGCAACTGGGCCATGATGTTGGCCTGATCGGCCTTCATCTGCGTAAAATCCTCAGCCATGGCAGCCTGCTTGCCTTCGATCTCATCAACTCGTTGCTCGCGGGTCATCGTCATCACGGGTGAGTTTCCACGTTCACCGCACCAAATTGTTAGCACTCAAAATAATCAAACGATAAACGTTTGCCAAATTAGCCAAAGCGGCTACCAAAATCCAATAATGTTCAATGATAAATCCAATAGATACATCGCGATATATATAGAGTAAATAATGAAACCCTAAGGCGTGCTACACCAGACCCAACTAATTAACAGCAATAATAAATAATAGTTATATAAGGAAATCTCTAATCATAATAGTTATATAAGGAAATCTCTAATCATGATCAATCCGTTCGTTTCCTGCGGCGATAGACCATCAAGGGTTTCGGCCCTTGTGGCTCCTCCACACCACGAGTCGTATCAGAACATGGCATTTTATTCATGCCATTAGAACAGAATCAGCTAGAGATCTATGCTGGGGAGTTCATTTGTCTTTTTCCCAAGCTATAAGCCATTGTCTATTGAATAGATAACATATATATATATTAGTTTTAGATTTATACATTCACTTACTTTGTTAGTTTTATTGTTATAATATAGTATCATTTTTCTCAGGTTTTGTTGAAACCAACATCCGAACTATGGCATTACCTAAAGACCTACTCTGAGAGGAAGCATTTCAGAGAGAGGGGGAGAACTGAAAAATTGGTAAATGTTTCCCAGAATCTCAAAGCAACTCATATACCATACATTATTTTCTATCATTCATTAATAATAAAACTTAGCTTCCATGCAGTATGAGATTTCTAGAATTTTATATATTTGATGTAGATTATTTAAGCACTAGCAGAAAACTCAATAGCTTATAAGAATTGTCTAATATACGTATTTGATGGACAGTATTACAATCATGTTAAACCAGAGGCACATAACCATAAATGGAAAGAGTGTTTTTAATACAGTAGTTTCACAGTAAAGCACCTTGTGGCATCAAATCCACCCATAAAGCAATACTTTGATGCTGATATACCCCCATCAGGTCCCTGAATATTATGCAGATACACAGGTAATGATACGTAGTAAAGATCAGCCCTTCAAATGAAATGAGATCGAAAATGTACTGAACCTGTGCCCGTCGAAGCCCAAATTCAAGAAGAAGCTTAGACTTCCCAGCAACAAAACGATGCCTTGCGGCATTTGTAGCAACCAATGATGCGTAATTAATAAGATTTACAAGTGCTGTTTCAAGCAATTGAACCACCTTAAAAGACAATGAAAAGATCAGCGACTGAATAATAAATATAATCTTTTAATATTAGTTAATATTATTAAATTTCAATCAAAAGATGAATCTGTAATAGAACACAAAATAAGTACTTACAGCAACAGGTCCTTCAACCCGCATCAATGGTATCTTTGGAGATACTACATATCCTTCAGAGATGGCATGTATCTCCACATCGGAACAGTTTACTCCCCGGAGGTAATCAAAGAAGCCAACCTAAGATGGAACATTGATGAGTCCAACCTCTCTAAACTAGACATCATTTTATGGGAACACCTATGTGATTTCCAAAAATATATAAAAAATATATATCTCTTTTGAGACGGAGTCTTGTAAGGTGGATTGTGAGATGGTGCCTAACCCGTCATCCTTTAATGATCATTCATGAGTTCTTTAATTTAATTATACTTTAAAGTGTTTAATATCATACTTTAAGAAGTCTCTAAAAATACTTTACTGTAAATAAGTCGTACTTTAATGGTAAATACTTTAATGTTAAAATATATAATACTTCAAGAAATATTGGACCGTACTTTAACAGTAAAAGAGTCAAACTTTTACCATGAGTTAAAAATCATACTTTTAAAGATGATCATACCATACTATATCGATATGCTAATGGTACCTCAATTATAATTAATTTTTCATACTTCTAGAGATGTATAGTGGGAATTTTAGCGATAAAGCATGCATATTTTCGGTCCATCCATACCATACTTCAATTAACTAGGAATTACACAACTTTAAACACACATCGTACTAATTAGTGATATTTAAATTTCATACTTCTACAAATGTCTATGACACTTCAACAATAAAAAAGGCATACTTTCGATTCATTTATGTTATACTTTAATTAACTTGAGATTATACTTTAAGACAACACACAACATACTTTAATGAAAAATACGTGACAGTGTATATAAAAAAGTATTCTGTTTATAAAGATTAAGCACAAAGCAACAGACATAATACATACAGAGTATTACAGAGTATGTCAGTATGCACACAACCAACAGAAGACCTGAAATCTGTTAGTCAAACCATGGCATTTTATTCAAGCTATCAGGAAAAACAGTCAGATAGAGGTATATGCTGGAGAGTCAATCTGGTGTTACAAGGAAAACCTGCAAAAGACTTTTAAATTTTTTAAACAGTTCAATCCAAGCTATAAGCAACTGGTTATTGAATAAAACCACATATTGGTGTTGGATTTATACTTTAACTTACTTGGCTGGTCCTACAGTTATATATGTCATAAATCACATGTTTCTTTGAATCCAACATCAGAACTAGTAATAATAGCTAAGGACCTAATCGGACAGGTACACAGGAAGCATTTCCGAGAGAAGAATAGAAAAGAAACTTGTAAAAAAATGTTTCCTAGTATCTCAACTATTTGAGAATTTTGTTCAATAAATCACAAAATGAAAAGTGGCTTAATGCTCTACTACTATTTATTGAAGCCTCAACAGTGGACCTTCAAGCTAAACAATAAGTTTATCTGCAGTTCTTAACTCATTTCAGTCATTAAAAGCTAGCTTTATCATGCAATTTCTATATTATTATCACATAAAATGAGCAAAAAAAAGATTTAAAGTACAATATTGACATATCTTATAATGGTAAAGTATGCATAACAGAGAATTTGACGAATAAAGATAATATAAGATAACTAATGTAGATTAGCACATCCATCTATCAATATATTAATATACCTCACAAGATGGAGGTAAGGAGGTTTGAACGAAGGCAATCTCATCCTCTGCAAATCTAAAGTTAGCAATTAACTTAATACACTCTTCTAGACCAGCAAAAATTGTGTACTCCCCGCCAAAAGGGTTCCGCCGAAAGTACAAGTCAAACCTAAAGATAACATAACAACATATTAGGAGAAGGAAGGGTTCAACCATGCACAAACATTCTCATAAATAACTGATTTTCCTGGGGCCAAATCAGTTGGCATCTGCCTGACCTGATGAACTATGACCTAAACCTAGAAGGCCATCAGGGATATTTATCAAAATATTAGCTTTAGGCAGATATGGGACATGGAATTATTTAATATGCACAATATTTTGAAAAATGAGAGTTTCCTTCCCAGTGTGAACCAAGTTACAACAAATTGATCTCATCACAATGTAGTAATAGAAATATCATCACATAATGGCTTACTTATCATCCTAGATTTTTCCAGTTATCTGAACTACCAAACATAGAAAAAGCATTATTACATAAGCCAACGCAACATACTGAAAAAATGAGAATTGAGTAAGCACCATCATCTTAACTTCCCAAGATGAAAATCCCCCAAAAATATCCATCAGTAATCCAAAGATGATATTTATCCATGGAAAGTGTTCTATCTTTTTTTGAAAGTGCAGAAATTTAGATATGATAGTATAAATGACACTGCATATGCCAGACTTCTGCAGTAACTTATACGATCACTCGAGCCAACCAAAACTTAGTAAAATTTTCTATAAAACTCAGCAAGTCCCCTAAGATACATGAATTTAAAGCTAGTCATAGACGAGCAACTACATAAAACACACCAGCACAGCTAGAACTAAAGTAATCAGTCTTCTAAATTACAGAAGTTAAAAAGACAGAATATACTAAGAATTCTCAGAGGTTTCTCACTTAAACAAGTCAGGCAAAAGTTCTATAATTCCATTAACAACCAATCACTCACAAGATAGCCCTGGGGATTATAATTGAAAAAAAAAAAAAAAAAAAGACATGCTTAATTTTTTCTTATTCTTATTTTTCCCCAAAAGATCGGCAAGAAACATATACACAGCTTCGAAGTGAAAACAAACCAAAATCAAGCAGCATAAACGCATACTTCCAACCACAAAATTTTTACGAAAAAAAAAACAATAAAAAGGGAGAGTTACACAGCGCGTTCATCGTGCTTGCCGGCTTTCCAGTAAGCATAGGCCATAGTGAACTGATAAAGATCAGTCAAAAGAGGTGTGACCATGGGATTAGTTGGCCCAACGACGCCGTCGGACCCCTTCTCTTCGCCATTCGCCAACACAGCCGCCATATCCAAATTCAATCACAAACCTCTGAACTCAATCCTATTCAATTCCCTTCGTTGCTCTGATGGTATATGCGCTTAAAAACGTTACAATCAATAAATTATAGTATTAGCATAATTGTTGGCATATAATGTCTGAAATTGAAACAAAACAGAGAGTGAAAAGAAATGGCGAATGGAGACAAGAGAAAGATGGTTTGTGGTGTAGAGGTTTTGAGGTGTAAAGAACAAAAGCAAAGAGCCAAGAAGTGAAGTAGTGTACGGAGTAGCAGCAGTCTTTAAAATGTCTTGTACATGCATATGATATGAGAGAAAGAAAGGGGAGCACTGGCAAATAGGTCTTTCCGGAGTTCACTTAAATAAAGAAAGAACCATTTTTGGATTATGGACATTTTTGGCCATCCACCAACAAACTCTATGAATACTACCCCGGCAACACCTTTAGGATGAGATATCGGGTACCCGACCTTCTCAAACCCTGATAGAAAGAGTACAGAGTAGTTAGAATTTGGGACGGCGCGAGTACACATTTATATATATATTTATAAAATTTAATACTCCGTCCCATTAAAAACGTATGTATTTTTCAATTTTGGTATGTCTCAATACAAAGTGTGCATTTTTTTTTTGTTAAAGATAACTCATTCATATTAATTACTTCTCTCTCTATAGGTCATGTCATACTAATACGTTTACTCACTTTACACTAATAGATTATTTCTCTCACCTTATATATTATGAGATATTTTATATATTTCATTAAAGAAAATAAATTTACTATCAACCAAACAGGGCTCTTATGTGAGACGGATCACCTATTGATCGAACCAATAAATTTTAAAGGGCCCCGTTTGGTTGATGGTAAATCAAAAAATTGAAAAATTAATTATGAAAGGAAATTAATTAGTTCTTGCATTATATATAATGTTTTTCTTCTTTAATTTGTATTTTTATTTTTAAAAAATGCAATAATTTAAAATTTATATTTATTTAAGTTTTTTTTAATTTAAATATTATAAATTTATAAAATGTGATAATATTTTTAGAAAGTAGTATAATTTTTTTATGTATAAAAAATGATACTAATCAAATAAAAAGTGATAATTTTTCATTAGAATTATATTATAAATAATTTATAATGACTATGACTTGTGTGAGACCATTTTATGAAACGACCTCCGTAAAAATGATAAAAGGTGATAATCCTTATAATGAAAAGTGATACCTTAATTAATAAAATAAAAAGTGATAACAATGATAAACTATTTCATGATCAATTTGTATCAAATGAAAACTGATAACATTTTCAAAGAAAAGTGATAACATTTTTAATAATAAGTAATAATTAATTATAAAAATATATTTCACGAACAATTTATGAAATATATAAAAAGTGATAATATTTTTAATTAAAAGTGATTCTTAATTAAAAGAAAGATGCTATATGTATAACTGAATTATTTAACAAATACTACTACTTTATTGGAATAATAAAAAAATAATAACATTTTTAATAAAAAGTGATACATGATAAGAAAAAAGTGATTGTCCTTTAATTAAATTATTTTATTAACAATTCGTAAAATGAATAAAAAATGATATAATTAACATTTTTAATATAAAGTGATACCCAATAAAAATAAAGTAATAACAGTTAGTCTAATAAACAATAATTATTAATAATAAATATTTATAATAATATTACGACAGATTATGAATTTTGCAGATCCTCCCTAAGAAAACATCGGCCAGCCGCTGGTAAGGAGCGTAACTCAGTTCGACTTTAATTCATGATGTACCAAACAGAGTCCTTATTCTTTGTATTTTTTTTTAAAATTTAATTTAAAATATTATTAATATGATTAATGGATGATCCGACTCACGATTTAGGATCCATGAGACAGTCTTGCACAAAAGCTACCATTTAATTAATAGTTATAAATTTTATTTAATCATACTTATTAAATATTTATTTAAAATAATAGAATTTATTTTATATTTAATTAATAATAATGTAATTTTTAATATTATATTTATTTAAACAATAAAAAATATAAATATATATATAATAAATTAATATTAAGCGGGTACGGATACATGTGGGTATTGATAAACGGGTATAAGACGGATACGTGTATTATAATAAATTTTTTAAACGGGATGAATACGAATATGTGTAGTTATTTTTTAATCGGATACGAGTACGAGTAATCAAAATAAGCGGTATCCTACCCGTTGCTATCTCTAGCCAAACTCCCTCATGTTACACGTTATTTAAGACAAATTACATTTTTTGAACAGTGTAAAGTAATATTACGCGGAGTGAGGTGAAACGGATTCACACGTAAGTCTATATATTTTAAAAAATTACTTCCTCTGTCCCACGTTAAGGTTTACATTTTTCATTTCGTCTTGTCCTACATTAAGATTTACATTTCTTTTTTTATCAAGTTGGGCCCACACAAAACAATTAATTATTCCATGTAAAGCCTACACTCAACACTAATACAACTACTCACTTTACATTAAATATTATTTCTCTCACCTCACTACACATTAAAATATTATATCTTTTAATCTCCGTGCAAAAAACAAATGTCAACGTTAATATGGAACGGAGGGAGTACTTTTTAGTACATAAAAATTTTAATTTTTAAAGAGTATTACTTTTTATGCAGAAAAGTAATTATTTATCAATCTTAAGAATAATTTTTCATATATTAAATAGTAATTGATAAATTAGGTATACAAAATTTAAAGAACTTTTTTTTTAAAAGTAATAATTTATCTATCTTTCTAAAGTATAATTTTTCACATAATAAAAAAATATTCCCTCCATCCCCTTGATACATATCCATTTTTTCATTTTGGTCCGTTCCATTACAAAGTATCCATTTCTCTTTTTGGATTGATGTGACCCACAATCACTACACATGGCCCCACAGTCAATACTAATACAACTATCAACTACACATTAAAATATTATTTCTCCCACCTTACTATACATTAAATTATTATACTCCTTAATACACGTGCAAAAAGTAAACAAATACCTAAAATATCTTATTTTTACCGATTGCTTTTTAGCATATGTAAAATTACTATTTTAATAGATAAATTATTACTCTTCAAAAAGAAAAAAATAACTCTTCAATTTTTGCACACTCTAATTTATAAACTACTCTTTAATATATGAAAAATTACTTTTTAAAGACATGAATTTTTACTCTTTTGAATATAAATTATTACTTTTCAAAGAGTAATTTTTTATGTACAAAAAAATAATTTTAAAAAATAGAGTTCACTTGTGAACTCGGTTCACACCATACTCATCCACCCTATGATTAGTGTGAAAAAAAAGTAATAAAATTGAAATTAAAGTAACTTTTGAAGTTGTCGATAAAATGTTATTTTCTTATTTAGAGTGTGAAGAATTTATGAGAAAACAAATAAAAAAATGTGAAAAATTATGTCGAATAGGAAGTAGTTAAGTTTTCTTTTTGAAAAAGATAGTTTGTCAAAATTATATGTGGGCATAGTTAATATTATCATATTTTCTTGAGTTAGATTTCCTGGCAACCATATGTGTTTTAATTTTTTTATTCAATAATGTAGTTTTTTAATAAATGTATAATTTTCTTGACAAATTCTTTTGTGAGACGCTATTTACGTGAGACGGTTTGTAAGACATGTTAAAGTATGTCTATTATTTAGATAAAATATTTTTAATGGTTGTTAAAGTATGTTTTATAAAGTATGCTTGATTATGTATTAAAGTATGATTTCAGTATGTTATAATATATTTTATTGTTGACATACTTTAACTACAAATAAGTATACTTTATATCTACAATAAGCATACTTTAATAATGTGTTGACTCGTCTCACACCCGTCTGACAAATAACCCGTCTCACAAGAGAGTTTCTCAATTTTCTTATATTTAATTTTTTATTAAAAAATTAACAGAAAATTTGTTAACAAAATATTTATTCATTAATGTATAATATATTTATTCATTAAAGTATAAATTTTGAATACAAAGTTTAACGTGCACCTGAATACTATAGAGAATTTGACTATTTTGTTTGAATGGAAAAATATTTGGGAATAATGTGGTGTTCCCTCCTTTGTCAAAAAATTCGCTCTATTGACTATTGATAGGCAGATTCTCATTCATTCATAAGAGACAAATAAAGAAGAACATAAAAAGCACAACACAAGAATTTATGTGGAAAACTCCAAAATCGGAGAAAAACCACGTACCGAGAAAATACCACTATGTGAAAAATTTTTACAGTCACACAGAATTTCTCTCTCCCGACCCCCAATCCCTACACTCTTACAAATATTTGACTAATCCACACCTTTCTCCCCATTCTCACTACCGAGAATCAAAGAAAGGAATTTAAAAAGAATCAAATACAAATATTAAAGTGTACTTGATTGGTGCACTTGATTTCAAGTCCAAGGGCCTCCTTATATAACCTAAGAAATTCCTCCCCCTTTACTCTACTTTCCTATGTGGGACAAAAGCAAAGGAAAAATTTCTCCTTTTATTTTTGACAAAAATCCAACAATCTCCACCTTGTCAAAATAAAAGAAGACACATTGTCTTTACCGACAATCCATTCTCAACCCTGAGAATCTCTTAGAATAAACCATTCTAAGAATTATTGTCTTCACCGACAATCCATTCACAACCCCGAGAATCATACTCCACCATATGAGTAGAGCACTTAGAATCAACCATTCTAATAATTTCCTACGACACATATCGAAAAACACCTGCTGATATTTATGGTGCTACTTCCAGCTCTTGGCTACCCCTGGAAGTTCATCAGCCATCGATATACATCCACCACACACCCTACATCACCTGCCAAGTCAATGTCCGTGTGCAAACTTGTGGACCAGCTAATATTATTATATTTTTCTCTATGACAACTGAACATGCCATAAGGATCCCCAATAATATTAACTCAATATTCTGAACTGTTGCCGCACCAGCTCTTCCTTGACCAGCAACGTTACCATTGCTCCACCATAAGCAATTACCGTGTCATTGCTCCACCGTAATTACCGCACCATGCTCCATCTTGAGCAAAACCCATCTGTACTGCCTTAACGTCGCTGCCTTTTTCCGCCGAGCTACACCAGGTTTGTCCCGAACTCTTTTCCTACTAAAAGTATTGTTAGATGAAGCCGATTCTAACCCTCCGGAATTTACGATGCTTTCCCACTTATCGATTGAATCCACGCTATTCTTTACCGATTCAGCGCCACCCAATACCAAGTACCACATCGCCATCTTCCCCGTTGAATCGCCACTTCCCCCCGCCACCAGTCATTACCAAAAAAAACCGTTGCTTTCAAACATTCTTGAGCCGACTCCATGGAAAATCTCATGCCGCTGTTAAGTCAACTCCACCACCGGGAGTCCCAGCAATTCACATTGCTGCAGGTCCAAGAACTACGCCAAAAACTGCTCTCCCGCAAATCCTACCCCTTGCCATGCCACTGTCGCCATAATCAGGCGCATTTCACTGCAAGAAAGGAGATGCCACCGCATCCGACTGTTCTTTTGACTCCCTTGTGCCACTAGCTTTTCCCACTTACTTCATGCTACCCTTAGCCTAATGAATAACTCTCTTCCTCTTATAAAGTCTTTTCTGATGTGGAAGGTCAGACTAAGCTGCAATCACAGAGCATACTAAGAACTTTATAAGCACCCGAACCGGGCAGTGATGTCACTTGTTGGGATAAGCAGATTCTCATTCATTCCTAAGAGACAAATAAATAAGAACATAAATAACACAACACAAGAATTTACGTGAAAAATTCCAAAATCGGAGAAAAACTACGGACCGAGAAAATACCACTATGTGAAAATTTTTTACAATCACACAGAATTTCTCTCTCCCGACCCCCAATCCCTACACTCTTACAAATCTTTGACTAATCCACACCTTTCTCCCCATTCTCACTACTGAGAATCAAAGAAAGGAATTTAAGAAGAATCAGATACAAAGATTAAAGTGTACTTGATTGGTGCACTTGACTTCAAGTCCAAGGGCCTCCTTATATAACCTAAGAAATTCCTCCCCCTTTGCTCTCCTTTCCGATGTGGGACAAAAGCAAAGGAAAAATTCCTCCTTTTATTTTTTACAAAAATCTAACAGATCTGTGATTTCGTAAGAGTCTATTTGTATCTTATAAGAATCTCATCATACTATTTGTTGTTCCCACTTAGATTTTCTCAAAACGAACGGTTGGCTTAATGTGTAATGGTTGTTTTTCAACACATTAGCCAAATGTTTGTTTTGAATTTAAATTAATTAAATAAACTAGTGAATAGTGTTATTCTATATAAATCGTATTTTCTCCGACTATAGATTAGCTATTGGGTGGCTCGAAAGGACCACCCCTGACCTTTTAACTCTTCAGCTCCAGCTGCTTGGCAATTCATTTGTATTTATTTCGATGACGCCATTTTGAGATATCCCAATTGTGTCTGTGTTGGCGTTTCATTGAAAATGCAAATGACTACTTTTACTACGGGCTTACCAAGAAATTTGATGCAACATTGATTCAATTGTTGTTGAGTTTCTTGCCTTTCATGAAGCTCTTCTCTTGTTGTATCACATAATGTTTCTCATTTCACATTTCACAGATGTTTAATCAACCCTAATTCATTAGGACTAATCTTAATAGGCTTCGAACTAACCAAACCTATTTAATAAGGTTATTAAATTGTGAACTTAGCCATAACCCTAATGGGTATGAGCTAAACGAGCCGATTCTATAGGCTATATAATAAAAATTCTAAATATAATTTTAGAATTTAGAATAATTATACATAACACAATAAATTTATAATTAATTCATACGATTTAAATTTTGAGATAATTAAAGTTAATACACATCATGCAAAATATATTAAAATTAAAAGTTTATAATTTCAAAGATTTATGACCATTAAAATTACACATTATTCGGAACGTACCTAGTGTGCTTGGGATTTATAGGGTAGGAAAAAAGTTTGTTATTTCGGATCCAAATGAAAAAAATAAAAACTTTTGTGTGAGTGAGGGAGTATAAACACTACAAAAAAAAAAACTAGTATTTTTTATCAACCCAATATTATATTGGGTAAATCTTTAATTTCTTTGTTAGGATTATCAACGGATTAATAACAAAATCCATTGATAAAATTTTATTGTTAAAAAGGTGGTTGATAAATTTTTATCATCGAAATTTCAATTCAACTACTAAATATTTCTATTGTTAATCAATTGCTAATAATATTATTGATAATTTATGTAATAGTTTCGTTGTTATTTTGTTACTAAATACTAGCGAATGAATAATTATAAATTTATTGACATTCTATTGCTAAAATCAAATGTTATTTTGTTGGTAATACGTTTACATACAAATTAAATTATAATAGTAAATTTCATTGCTATAAAATAATTTTTTAAGTGAAAATTGATTTCTCCTTTATTATGCACCAAAGAATTTCATATAGTACTGCTTTTAATTGACGAAGATGAGAGATGATGAATCATGAGTCAAGAATCAAAGTCTATGAGAGAAAGTAGGGAAAGAAGGAAAAAGGGTGAAGTGAGGGAAGGAGTTAGGAAAGAAAGAGAGAGAGAGAGGAGAGAAAAAGGTTAAAGTAATGACTACAGGAGGCTGAAGTTGGACTCCAACAAAGGAGAAAAAAAATATAATAATAAAAAAATATAAAAAATCTGTCATTTGAATTTGATAAATAATTTTACACTTGGGGCTTAATTTTGACTACAAAGAAGATCAATGAACAATTTGATGGGATTGGAGAGTTGCATATGAGTTTCCCATAGTACTACTTTTATAATCAAGGGCCGGACATAATAGGATTTCATTTCAATAGGATTTTTTCCATAAAATCTTGAAGGACCCAAAATTGAGCTACCGGAGCATGACATGAATTGTGTCTTAGGCTGGCACGAGTTATGCCGCATTACTCTACGAGAATTCTTGATAGTTGGGTGTTGGGCGTGTTGCAAATGCTGGTCTATGTGGGCGCTCGTGCTAGGCAGTTGGCCAGCACGAGTGAGGCTAAGTTGTGCCATTTTACAAAAAACTTTGGCACTTCTTCCTGAACTCTTTGTATCTTGGTACGATTGACCCTGAGGTCGTGCCAGTGGTTGGCACGAGTAGCTTTTCGGTTGTGCCGCTATATAGAATGCTCCTCTCCGCCCGGCTTCGATCCTAACTTTTGAATTTCGATTTTGTTCTTTTTATCTCTATTTTCCACTTAAAAACAAGACATAACACATCAAGTGCATCTCTAACTCAATGATATGAAAAGTAATCATTCCATGGTAAAAAAGAACATAAATTTTACCCATCAGTGCTAAATTGAACACCAAAGTATGTAGATTTCACACTCATCAATCATCTCTTCGTTTGCCAAAGCTCTCGTATGTGGGGTGCAACTTGTATATGAGGTGAAGTTGTGTTACCTTTGGAACAACACATCAGAACCGTAAACACTACCAGAACGTGTTTGTTTTGTTGGTAAAGTCTTTGACTTGACTCGACTTAATTTTTATCTAATAATTTTCTTGCTTGTTCTGGAAATCTGCATTGTTCTTATTAGAGTTGGTAGACACTTGCATGTAAGAAAGTGATGCATGTGATTTCAATTTGGCAGTACACGCGTAGAGATAAGAGATTGGTTGAGCCAACATGAGATCATAAGAAAGGATTGATGAGTTGGCATAAGGTGAAGCCATTGAGATCATGTTTGCATGAAGGGTGAGATGATGATCAGTTCTAGAAGGGAGGTTAGCAGCTGAGGGAGTTAGTTGGTTACAGATTCCATCCAATAAACTCACGTGCTAGCGTGCAACTTATGCTTGCTGCAGATCATCATTCAATCACATATAAGACATGGTCAGCAAGATTAGGGTTCATATCTAAGTTCATCAGTTTAAGTTTTCTTCTCCACAAGTTGTAAGTTCATCAATAAGATTCAAAGTTCCTTTGAGAGTGGATGTTGGCTTTCATAGCCGAACCACTATACTTCCTTATTGTTTTTCATTGATGATTGTTCTTAGTTTCTTTCAAACGAGTGAGTATTGAGAGAGTGTGTGATCAAAGTAAGTTCAATCAGTTGTGTGTATGCGTGAGAGCAGATTGAGAGCTTCTTGCGTTTGTTTCATAAGAATTCTGTTCACGTAAGAACTAGAACCGTCACCTTTGGAACTTTGGAAGATCAAGTGAGAATTAAACCTTAGACATTTTGGAGTTTAGATTAGAAGGGAGTCTTCCTGATTTGGATGATCGAGTCAAAACTAAAAATCTAATTGACGTTCAAACCTAAATTCGAGCTAGAAGTGCTCCAAGAAGCTGATTTTTATGGAATTCTTCTACTTTAGTTTGTACTAAAATTGTCTTCCCACTTTTGTATTTTAATTTGTTCATTCACTATAATTTGTATTGTTTGATGAGTAAAATCCCAAATAACCGTTTCACGGCGAAATGAGTTCGTGAGACAAATAAAAAGTAACAACATTTAATGATGTCTAGTTAATAAATAGTAATAATAGTATAATAAACTATTTCATGAACATTTAGTATTACAAATAAAAAATGATAACATTTTTAATAAAAGAACATAATTAATTAAAAAAAAAAAAAGATTTCTCTGCACTACACATACGTTTAATGTTGCCACTTGTGACAAAATAATTTTCAAATTTTATGTTCCCTTTCCTTAACATGTCATATCGCATTATTTCAAACATCAAATTCCAACCCTCTTTTTAAAGAAGTTCCCTGGTGAAGCCAGATTATTCAGAATTCAAAAATGATTCATCAGAAAATAAATTAAGACTCTAATGGCATGAGAAAGCACAAGCAACATTTTCAACATTACTTTGGATCAAGCAGAAAGACTAGCTAGATGACAGTTAAAAGGTCCCTACTGCAAACTATCTGCTTTTTCTTTTCTTTTTTTCACAAAAATGTTCTTTATAGTTGGTCGAGCAAAGCTACTGCTGACCACTCCACAACACCTTCACGATGAATCTTCAACTGAGTTGAAATGTGGTGTAATTAACAAAGTTATTAAGTAGTTGATCTCCTCCAGATTGGCATACTCGTACCATTTTTCCCTTCATATTGGATGTTTTGGTTTCACAAGGTGTTGAAGATGTTGCGTTAGCTCCTACAAAAGTATCCATAAATCAAGGCAATGGACAAGTAAATAAAGAGTGTAAAGCATTCCTTACCTACAAAAAACTATCATAATCGATATAAGTGTTGGAAAGTATGAACTTGGATTCCAGAACCTACCCGAGCTACTGTGAGGGCGATCCTCGATCAGTGGTCGACGGGGAAAAATCTTCTTCTCACAAATTCCCTTTGCATCAAGAAACACTTCATTGATCTTGCAGTTCAAGAATTCTGGAATGTGTAATGCAGCAAATGGGGGACGATGATTCGACTTACTTTAGAGGATTCCGAAAGCTGAAAGGCTCCAAAATGATGCAGCTGAACACATGATTCTTCTTCAAATGAAAATTTCGGACCAACCATACATGGGAAATCAGTGGCTGGTGCTGAGATATTTTTGTCCGTACAAATTGCATTAGCCATGTTCACATTCGAGAATTTATCAGAGTCGTATACATCCATACTCATTTGAGAAGTTTGGTTGGGCTGCAACATCCCCGGAACCGAAATAGGGTAAATGCTTAATCCATTTCTCATTGTTAACATCTACAGAAAATCAGATTTCAGGTAAAATTCTAGTGATAATCAATCAGAGATCACTAATGTATGATGTTGTAACAATCCATCAGCATCCAAACCAACAGACAGACATACTTTGGGATGCAACCCCTCATACCAACGCCCACTTCTGAGTGGAAACCTCTAGGCCCACGAGAAGGGTCACCTGAATCCAACATGGTGGACCAAATTACAAGGCATATGAAGTTAAGGAATCTTAATGTAAAACCATGGTTGATAATATATGGATGGACCACATTTTGGCATCTTGGATGTCATAACAAAATGGTGCGCCATACCAGCGTTAAGATTTACATTTTCCACAAAACAATTAATTAGTCTACACGGGGCCACACACACTACTCTTTTAACTACCTAATACACATTTAATATAATATCTCTCAACCAGCTACTCATTGAAATGTTACTTCCTCCGTCCCCCTGATTCGTATCATTTTTCCATTTTGATCCGTCCCATTACAAAGTATACATTTCCTTTTTTGGATTAATGTAACTCACAAGCACTACACATGACCCCAGTCAACACTAATACAACTACCCACTACACATTAAAATATTATTTCTTTCACCTTACTATACATTAAATTATTATACTTCTTAATCCACGTGCAAAAAGTAAACGAATACCTTTCAAGGGGACGGAAGGAGTATATCTCATGCAAAAAGCAAACGTAAACCTTAACGCGGCACCAACAACATAAAAATTATCATGGAGTATAACCCTCAAGTAAAGTGGTGGCTACAAGATTGTGTGTTCTTGTCCAATTTAAAGACGGAGAAAGTGAGTGAATACCTGTACTTGAAACTAGAGCTGCTTGAGGTACTCAATGGCTTCATCCAGCATCGATGCCTTGTCCGTCTAAACAAAATTCAAGAGTTTTAGAATTGGAAAAAAGGGTAAACGCAACAAAGAAAGACACACACAGCAGTTGAGTTGACCTTGTTTGAATTTGGAATAAGATTTTGCAATGCCTTCATTTTCTCATTAATCCTGCTCTTCCTCCTCTGTTGAATTCAAGTCTCAGGACCCCATCTCAATTCTCAAGTTGGGCAGAACAATACAAGGAAAGAATTGGGATTGACCTTTTCAGAGAGATTATGCACCTCAGTTGCTCTGCTCCTCTTCGAAGAACTCCGAGACGTCGTCGTCTTAATCTCCGTCTCTTCAACCAAGGGTTCAACACCTTCCTACAGATAACAGAAACAGAGCAGCTTCATGCAAATATGGTGAACAATTAAATGCAAACATTATGATATGAGTTCACTCTCATAGTCATAGTAATCTACTTCATTCTCCAAATTGCCAAGAGAAACATTAGGCGCCGTATGGGAAATAGGGATGTGGGCATGAGGCGGAGGCATTTGGGGTTGGGAAGGCAGGAGAATTTGGTGGAGAAAAAGGGAAATGTCATCGGGGTCGAAGAGATTCGCCATTGATGAGGTAATAACATATAAACACGAGATCAAATTCAGGAAAAGGGCGAACAGTTATTCCTTTCTAATGGATTTTTTGAGAGAGTGAGACAGAGAGGGGGGTGAGGGGAGAGAGAAAAGTTAAATGAACACACTTCCTTTCTGGTGCGGTGTCAGAAAAGCGCGGCTTTGAGTGAGGAAGTGGCGCGCGTGTGTTTGGACTTTACACTGCAAATTCTGAAATCAACACTCAACACTACCCACAATCCCAGTTTATTCTCCGTTCAATACTTACCACATGTTGCCAAAATTCAAAAATCAAACATTAAATGCTTCCTTCTCCAGTTGTGATGCTCGTTTATTACACCGCACTTAAAAAAAAACAAGTGTTTTTTTTTTTATGTATATAGTATTAAAAAAAATTGGAGGTTTATAATTTAAAGAAAAAAATTAAATAAAATTATGAAAATGATGAATAAAATATGAAAAATAAATAAATTTATTGAAATAGATTTTATTGCCTATTTAGGAAATCATGACCTGTGATGATTTTATTCAGGTTAAGTGTTTAATGATCTCCTCTCATACACAAAGCTTTATTGAGCTTGTTATTGTCCCCTATAATTAGGTGTTTTTTGATTGACAAATAGATTTTCTTATCTATTTAGAAGATTATTATGGATGTATTTTGATATGCTAATAGTTCCAGTAGATTTAAAAAAAAATTTAGCAGACAATGCTCTATGATGAAATTATTTGTGAGACTGAGAGCACAATGAAGAAAAGGTCCATATAAAAAAAGATGTCTGTTTATTGTAAATATGATACAGCTGTCTTGTGATATTAAATATACCTGATTACTTAGCTCAAAATATATTAAATTGTTGCTGTTAAAATTGATCATTTATTCTATTAGTCAATGTTCGTTTACGGTTTTCAAATTAAGATTTTGGTTTTCACCAAGACTCACATCCACATTTTAAAAATCACTCTATATATACATATTACATTTTCTCTCATCAATTAATACACTCTCTTTATCTTTCCCCTCTCATTTAACTTTTGAAATAAATTTATACTCCCTCCGTCCCACAAAAGATTGTACCCCCACTTCCGGCACGGAGATTAAGAAAGTGATAACTTTTAGGAGTATAATGGTATTTTTCGTAATAAATAATTGGTAAAGTATGTTAGGTAAAGATATTTTTTTGTAAATAAAGTGTATGAAGAAGGGTGGTTATTTTTACTTTTTGTTTTTTTTTTTTGAAATGTGCAAATTTTTGTGGAACAGCCCAAAATGAAAAGTGTGTCATCTGAAATGAGACGGAAGAGTATATTGATTTAACATAAAGTTAAAATCTAACATACTCAAATCCCAAAACAAACATAGAACACATCATTCATGGTTTTCAAACCCACATAACCCCAAACCAAACATCACCTTAATTAATTGTCCATAATACTTTTTTTTCACCATTTCTGATGAAAATAGCCACAACATTAGTGTTTTAATGATATACCTCAATTTTATTTTATTTTTAACTGAAATGTAATTTAATTTCTATAATTGCTTCGAATTTTCTAGTATCTTTTACAATTTTAAACCAGTTAGAATAAATTTCTATAATTTTTTAGTCTTTTTTTTCTTGCTATAATTTCCAAATTATTTAATTTTGTGTAAATATATTTTTTATATTCTTTTTTTACATATTTTTTACGGGCAGATATTTTTTTTAGGGGCAGATTAATGGTTGTGTTAACTTAAAAGATAAAGTTAATCCATCCAAATATTTAATATGTGGACAATTTTATACTTGAAAAAATCAGTTGAAAAGTCAAAATGTAATTTTTTTCTAGTGAAAATAAAAGCGAAGTGTTTTATAGGATATAGGGAGTATTAATTATATTAAATATAATTATCTATTTGATGTGAAACATAAAAATATAAAATTATCAATTAAATACAAGTGCGGTAAAATACAAAAAATACTCTATTTTTATATCTAAAATAACATAAAAATATATAAATCAAATAAATAAAAAGAAAAGGTGCAAGATTTAATACATGTAAGGTGATGCATGTTCATATATGTATCAAATCATTGGAGGTGCTCTTATGGTCCTATTTATGTTCCAATTTCCAGCAAGTTCATAGTCTATAGTTTGGAATTGATCATGATCAATTTCTTTCGTAGGGGAAATATCCAGGGACATTTTATTTCATTTTTGTGGACGCTGGCAAGAACTACCTCATCTATCACACAGTGCTGGTGGAGATGCTGCTTAAGGTTGATGGAGCTATCGGAAACAATAACACGCTGTGGCATGGACCCGTCTAGTGGAGGCGTCACCTGATGCTCCCCTTCCAAAAGATATTCGTGTTGGAATTCAACAAGGCAGTAGTTGCTGATACAAGGGGTCGA
Source organism: Pogostemon cablin (assembly GCA_023678885.1). NCBI lineage: Eukaryota > Viridiplantae > Streptophyta > Magnoliopsida > Lamiales > Lamiaceae > Pogostemon > Pogostemon cablin. The sequence continues at coordinate 8,957,131 of CM042992.1, read as the reverse complement.
GGTCAGCCACCTTCCTTGGGATACAGAATCACCCGTGCCTTCGTCTAGCTAGATTTCGACTTCATGCTGCAAGGATGACCCACTCATGACGGAAATTTCGTTTGCTCACAAACAGCAGCATATGCATTGCAATACTATAATGTGCTTAAGAAATCAAGTGAAACGTGTACAATCATATACCCAGGTGCATAGAATATTTTATCTTTGAATTTAACCAAAATTATATCCATGCTAAAATTAAATTTCAGTGCAATAAAAATCAAGATTTACCTCATTCCATTCACACGAGAATTTTGCATCTCCAAGAGAATGCATCAGAATTCTGCAAATCCTTCCGTATGTTCTGAATATAATGATCCAAACTGAAGGCATGCTCATCAATGATATCAGTGGAAATCGAATCCTCAGCTAACTTTACCGCTGCAACTTGAGACAGTTGAAACTTCTCTGCAGTACGTTGCAATTTTCTTGCAGTGTCTTCTTCCCCGAGCATCACAAGACATATTAACAAAGATTTAAGCTCGCATTTTGCTATTTCCGAAAGAGGCATCCCCTTCAAATGCTCTACTAGAGCCATCTCCTCATCGGGGCTGCATTATAATAGATTGTGATTGACATGAGATTATCTGGGGATTATGAGAAGAACCATAGATATTATAGTTGCTTTGACAACATACCTTCCAGCTCTAATTTTTCCTCTGTTTCGTTGACGACCTCTACCCTTGGTGGATGTGCTGACAGTCGTAGATGCACTTGAACCTTTTCTACTTCTGCTCATGAAATTTTGAAATAAAAATAAACAGAAGTGAGATTTCCATTGCTATAATATTATTTACAGCGTATCCAAAAACAAAAGATTATAACATCTTTACACACTTTTAGGACAGAAAAGCCAGAAAAATAGGACATAAAGACCCTCAACAAAAAATCAAGTTCACATGCAACTCTTTAAAAAGTGATAATACTAATGGTATCCATTTTACAATATGCTGGAAGTTTAATTTAGGATTTTCGTAAAGGAAATAAAAAGATGGGCATTGATTTACATTCCATCATAAATTCTGCTTGGATAACAAATAAAATAACAAAAACAGAAAACGGTACGATGCATGCCAATTTCAGAATCAAATGGATACAAGTGAAATGAACATCAATGTCAAACATGGTGTCAATATATGGTAATAAGAGAAATGAACTTAAATAACGACCTATGGGTAGATATGGAACCATCTCAAGCAACAGATTTACTGTATCAAGAAATCAATATCAGAAAATTGGAAGTAAGTAAACTGAAAGAGCAAGTAGCAGAACTGCTTTCATTAGCAATTTCATAATCAAAATCCAAAGTTCAAATATTGCATCAAGGAAAAGATTGAAGATATGCTGGAGGTCTATGGTGATTTTTTGCTGATCTGAGTAACCCACAAGTGCTGCATGTAAAATGATATTTTATAGCAATGAAAGGTGTATTAAGAAGTATTTAGACGCCGGTAAAATGCATATGCATGCTATTCTAAATCAATCAGAAGGGGAGGCAGTTCTTTAGTGATATTCCATAACACAGATTTATAGACACCAGAAATAATGCTTAGAGGCAAGGGAAAAATAGATATATAAATGAAGCAATGCTAACTAATAAGAAATTATTCCTGTAAAGGTTGTCTGTTACTTAGAAAATTAATCAGCACACAAGCAATCATTATGGAACACCGAAATTTCCCAAGACTATTACATCAACTACAGAAATAAGGCTATAAAGTACAGGGAAGACATCAAATCAGGCAATAAATAACAGGAAACAAACAAAAACAGTAGAGACAAACTTCTTGCAATAACAGTAAGAGATAACCAAAATTACTGCAAGAGAGCTACAGAAGGTTACCCTGTGGTGTATGCACTCATTCCACTAAAATTACTGCTGCCTTGAGAAGCAGTTTCATCATCAAGATAACCCAGGGATTTCTCATCTGATTTAATTGTTGCAGAAAGTAATAATCTTCTTTGACGAACTGCAAGATAACGGGTCAAGTACTTGCCAACTTTCTCCACCCCTTCATCATATTCTCCAATAAGCATACTTACACACTCTAGAGAGGCAATCTTCACAACTAAAATCAGATCATCTCTTCTGCGCAAGAAAGCAGCCCTCAGAGCTTCTTCCCAATTCCTTGCTTCAACCAAGAGGCTAATTCCATTGTCAACATCACCACAATACTCCAAGAGTATTTTTGCAGCATCACCTGGTTTACCAAGGGCTTGAAGTTCATCACTTAGCTCCCGTGCCAGTAGCAAAAGTTCGTCATTTCCAATCTTAATAAGGCCAGCAACTGTCAGAACCCCCATCCAATTACCACAAGCACGATATGCCTTTAATGCCTTATCAAAACAGGAGCAACACAAATATGTGGTGGCAGCATCCTCAAAGCATTTTACGGAATTAAGATGATCTCCCCATGCTTCAAGAACTTGCTGCCTCTTATGGGGATCGCCAATCAATTGAAGTCCCAACGGATAGAGTTCAGGAACTTTCCTCATCAGATCCATGAAATCTTCATAATAAGGGTCTCCGGCAGAGATAATGTGCCTCAAAGCACTTTCATGCCTTTGCAATTTAAGGTCAATGTTGTACTGCATTAAAAGTGTAGGCAGAGATTCCAACTCTTGAAGAAACGGCAGGAACTCTTTTGGATCCTTTTGTGAATGCAATGCAACAATAGCAGCAAGATTCAAATCATAAAGGCCTAGAGCAGCATCAAATACTGCCTCAGAATCAGAAAGCCATAATAGATGCTTCAAGGATTCCTCAGAAGAGGGATAAAGTAATCGCTTTGGATCAGCAGCTGCACAAAGCTCCATTTCTCGAATAACCTTTATTCTTCTCAACGCCTCCTCCAAAGCTGGGGTACTACTTTTAGCTAAAGTGGTCAGAATGCAAAGCTCCCTCGCAGGACTTTCCTCAATGTGCTCCTCCAGAGCCTTCCTAATAGCCATTAACACAGAGGGAACTTTATTATCATTATCAGTACCCTTTGTCTCACTGTAAGGTAGATCTTTATCCCTCTTTATGCAAGATAAGGAGGCACAGTTTCTATAGAGTGTCTCCATTACATTTTCATGTTTAATGGCACAAACAAACTCAGTTATGTGATTAAGATTGTTAACCTGCCTGACAAAATCTGTGGCTAACCCAATAAAGGCTTGCCAACCGCAATGGTCAACTATAACATTGAAATCAATCCTGTGTCTTCTTACCATTTGAAAGGCATCTTTAAACCTCCCTCCAATCAAAGCATTGATGATTGAAGCGAGGACTAATTTTCTGGGGAAAATGCATTCAAGATTTCCTCGAGGTGTTTGTAGGATGACAGCAGACTCATCTCCATGAAGAACACCAACAATCTGGGCCCCTTTTTCCCAAATGTTAATAGAAATGTTTTCATTTTCCCCCTTTTTATTCCTCACCACAGGAGCAAAATTCTCATACTTCTCTAGTTGCCCATACACAATATCACCAACATCAACAATAAATAGCAAATCATGTTTAGTAGCAATAACCACATGTGTTATCATCCCATCCCCAGAATTAGAGTAAAATGAGAAACTACTACAGCTGTTACATAATAGCCTTCCTTCAAGATGTAGTCTTCCATTGTCGTCAAGCCCTAAAAGCAATGGTCTCTCTCGTGCATAGCCTTGAATTGGGGCAACATCCATCCTTGGGCAGGTTGACAGGAAATTCATGTCATCACATCTCTGAAGACTAACCCCTCTCTTCAAACCCAACTTTGACACATACTCCAATGTCTTTCCACCTTCAAGCTGAACAAATGCAGAATATCTAGTAAGAGTATTAGGTGCTATACTAATGACCAATCCATCAAGATAAGTCTGATGTAAACCTTTTGCATGCCATCCTGAGCAAGTCACTGAAACAGGGTCGCGATCTTCGGAGCATCCTATCTCAATTTCCTGAAGGTAATACCCTGTTCGCACATCCTCGTCAGGAGAGGCTGTCTTACTGCTATGACTAGGACCAGAACAAACATGAGAAACGCCAAGAAGCACATGTGAATCTAACCAGGTAACATGTTGCAAAGGCCCATAGTTTATACCACAGGAGGAAGCTTCAATTTTAAAAACCTGGTCTTCCAGCTCATCCCACTGATCAAGTAGAGGAAGTTCCACGATACACAGACTTCCATCTGACAGGGATGCAGCCAAACGATTTTGGTAGATTTTAGAAAAGAAAGACAAATCCCGAACTGGACTAGGAAATTCTAAGCTGAGAAAGGACATAGGGGGGGGTATCAAGGCCAAAGAAAATGGAGTTACCAGTATTCTAGAGCCATCAATGACAAATGCCGTAGAGTTTCCTATTACAGCTGTAACCCATACAAATTTGCATGTAATGATTCTGCCAGTAAGAGTCCAACATATCAACTTTAATGGGTTTGTCAAGTCCCACATAAATTTCACTCCATCCACCTTTGGATATCTTACATCTTGCTTTAAGTACCAGTGGTTGTTACTGAAGTACCATATCTTGAGGGTGTCAAATGTTTCACCTCTGACAACAGCAGCAAGCAGATTAGAATTACAATTGAATTTGAGAAATTCTAGAGTCACATGCAGTGGCTCATTTATTCCAAATGAGCTTCTCTCTAGACCATTTTTCTCAAAGAAAACAACACAAGGGCATTTATTTTCTTGCTCTTGATTGTAGACAGCAGCGATTTTTGCTCCACTTTGAGACCAGTCTACTACTGACCCCATGAAGGGCTTTGGGTCAGAGACAGAGTGTAGCTCCCCTGAATCACGCTCCCAAACTTTGAGCTTCTTATGTGAGGGAATGGAATTGTGCACATTGCTTAACGAGGCGAAAAATTTCCCATCACCTCTCCATGATATGGAGGGCCCAGAGAAATTATCATCAGAAACATGCTGATTCATCTGCAACACAGTTGAATGACTTAATTTTATGATACGAGTCTTACAACAACTTGTGAAAAGTTCATTGCAAAAAGTGATTGAATATATATTAATCCTGAATATGCAAAAAAAAACTCGTTGATAAACAATGTGCACCCTGAGATTACGGAGAAAGTAGAATCTCCCTAAGAAATGCAAACACGGTAATCACCAAGTTGCCAACTACAAGTGACAAGTCAGAAAAGCATGAAGACTGCCACTATGATCTATAAACTTTCTAGCTTCAAAGTTGCAGTCGCATTTCATCTCAAGACTCACTCTAACATTCAAAGATTCATCTGTTCCAAGACAATCCTTCTCAAGTATAGAACTTTCAATATCAAAACAGCAGCAGTGCAGCACGTTGCATATAAATTCTCTAGTAAACCATATACCGAATACTTTTAGAAAATTCAATCCAAATTTTCTAAAGTGCCGGCTTAAAAAATATACTTTACTTTTAATATGTTAGTTTGCAATTTATATTTTAATTTTTTCTACTAAAAGAGCACCATACATGTAAATTCATATTGTTCTTTCATCAGTAAAACATGAAAGGGTACCCATAGATTGAGTCATATAAATCTTCATCTGAAGAATATGGAAGAAGTTCTTACTTACGTCAACACCTTCAGGCAAATCATCAAGCGGAACCTCATATAACAGATCCCAATCAAGATTCATCACCAGAATCTGTCCAAAACCAGTGATAATAGCAAGTAGATCCCCATCAGGACTTGGGGATATGCATCTAACTCCACCTTCCACCTGACCAACAATTTCAGTAGCATTATCATCAACTGAATACAGTAATAGAAGACCTTCTGAAGTTCCAACGATCAAGGCCTCCTTTTCCATTACATATTCCAAACTGGTAATAGAATCTCCAGGTTCCAAATCAATGAGTTTAGCGGCCACTGATGTCCTATTCCATGCTCCATCAACCTGGTGCACCCCCTATAGATTTTGCAAGAAAAATAAAATAGAATAAGCAGGAGGAGGAGGATTTAGTGCAAACACATTCAAAGAGTACCATCTTTTTCTTAGGCTAAGAGCCAAAATCTATGAACTTATTTTGCAAAGATGATCTTATACTTGTCTTCTATATCAAAATCATTAAGCAATGAATTGTAATGCTTTGTATATCAATTCTTCTCATGACTCTGCCAATTTAACTTAAGTTACATTTCTCTCATACAAGACATATATTAAACAAAAGAAATGCAGTGCTGTTTGATGTCACTTGACTTCCCCATCCCAAGAATTATCAATGAACAAAACAACCAGCAAAATACATATTTAACATGGCATAAGGAAATGCAAAAGCAGTCTGTAAAACAGAATTAAAAAGAAATTAATCAGAAGAGCAATAAAAGATGGTTTGTTTACTTGGGGTGAAGGGAGTTGGGTGGTGTATATGAAGTTGGCGGTGGAAGCAAAGAAAAGGCGGTTGCGCTCGATGTCGACGGCAGATAAACTGAGGGAATCTTCTCCTTTCTGCCTCTGCAACTGCAGCTCCGTCGAAATCTCCCACGATAACTTGAGGTTATTCATGCTGAACCCGTCAGCCGAATCTTTCAGCCAAGAATCCCGGCGAATATGATTGGGAGCAGCAGCTGAATCGGAATTATGGAGCCACTGAGAGCGAAAAGGAAGAGCAGAACAAATGTATCTTAAAATTAAGATTAGGGTTTTTCAGCAGTTAAGTTTCCGCTACTTGAACCCATCAACTCTAGTTGCGACTTTCATACTTCTTTTGAGTTGAACCCTTAAACCCGAGTATAATAATATGAGTAATATATTTTTGAAAAATTACTACACCTTTTTAGTTTTAAAATTACTTCATTGTAAATGTCCATCTTTAGTGAGAAATGTTAAAAAATTTAAAATACTAAATATCTATTATTTGATTTGTAACTCAATTTAAAATTTTTAACAGTCATAATATTTATAAACAAGTACTAATATAAATATATTAACCGAATGAAGAGTATTTTTTCAAATTAGGCATTTTAATAAATATCATCAAAAGTAAGGTAAAAAACATGTTTCAAACACGTCATAGGCATTATTGCACATTACTTCATATTCCCTCGTTCGGATTAAAGAGTCTTACTTATTTTCGTCCTATTGCACATTACTTCATATTCCCTTGTTCGGATGAAAGAATCTTACTTATTTTTGCACGTGAGTTAATAAGTGTGGGTGGGTGTGGCTCCATGTCAAAATGAAAAAAAAAAGGGGACTCCATGAATATACAACAAAGACTCCTATGACACATTCGATGTGGTCATATATCATTCATCCCCTTCAAAGAGGATTTTTTTTTATTTTGGGTGTTCCACCCGAAGAGTTCTTTTTTTTACACATATGAGACACATATTGACCAACTAATAAAATTAAAATATAGGGTCTACACTCTCACTAATACAACTTACTGTTACACATTAATAATAATATTTCTTAATTCACGTGCAAAAATAAAAGCTCATATTTAGGTGGGATGGAGAGAGTATATAATTATTTAATTGAATGATAATTGATATTATTCTAAGTTAAATAATTCCTTAAATATATGAAATCCGGTAATATTCGTTTCCGAGTTTTAAACCTAAATTTTGGTTTTTAAAATCCACCTCCAAGTTTTAAAAATCACCCCTATACATATCTACATATATTATCTCTTCTCAATAAATATAATTTTTTTCTTTATTTCTTTTCTCTCATCTACTTTTTCTATATAAATTAATATACTAATTTTTATACATTGATTTAATATAAAGTTAAAAACCTATTATTATATCAAAAACTCAAAACAAACATATAATCACTATTCATATTTTCCAAACCCCCAAAGGAACATCACCAATTTAATTGAAATCCACCGCATCAACTGTTAAATTAAACACTTCAATTTTTTCCAGTTTGTCGATGGTACCGTATGAATGTAAAGGGACATGAATTCTTACGGATGTGTATAAATTTGACCAAGTGAATCAATTTTCGTTCAACTGCTGACGTCTAGATTTTCGTCCGATCACAACAGTCTACTCCGTCGACCTCGCCATAAATACATTTTTCATATTCCATCGTGATTGGAAATACGCTGTAAATAGTAAATCATGAGTATTGTTTCATATTTTGAGGAAGAAGAAGACAATGACTATGAATATGTGTTTTTTGTTTATGTTATGTAAAAGTAAGTTTAGTATATGTTAAATTATGTCGTTTTGTGTTAAAGTATGTCGTTCAATACTGTAAAGTATGCATTTATATTGTGTTATAATATTATATAAAAAGTTTATCTATTTTTAATGTATATCAATTTTATATTAAATATGTTTAATGTATGTTGAAGAATGATTTTTTGTGTGAGAGAATCTTAGTAATATTACTCCCTCCGTCTATCTGCAAGGTATCTATTTATTTTTTGCACTTGTATTAAGAAGTATTAATATTATTTTATACTCCCTCCATTGTTAATGTATCAATTTGCTTTTAACATGCAGATTAAGGAGTATTATTATTTTATGTATAGTGAGTAGTTGTATTAGTGGGGGGTATGATCTCATATTTTAATTGTATTAGTATGAAGTGTGAGTGTCATATTATGTCTAAAAAGGAAAATGGATACATTAAAAATGAAATCTCAAAATAGTAAAATTGATACATTAAAAATGGATGGAGGGAGTATAAAATTGGTAATTGTATTAGTAGTGAGTGGTTGATATGTGTAGGACCCTTTTACCAAAAAGGAAAAATGGATATCTTAAGGGACCATTTGCTAGTATGTATGAGATTTATAATAGTTAGGTATTAGTTATTTTATATTTGTTATTGAGTATTAACAAATGAGATAACAAACAAAATGACATATTTACCTTTATTAACTTTATTATTATTAAATTCTTTTTTTATTCTGATATTTTTATTTTGGTTTAAAATTATTTCTTCCAAAATAGAGAACCCAGTCTGAAATTTTCCAAAAACAAAATTCTCGTAATTCAAATATCAAATCTGCTCGATTTTTTCTCAAATTATTTTCCAGGGGATCGATTCCCTCCTTAAGAAGTAAGTAAAAGGCTTGAGTTTACTTCTGGAGATGGTGGAGCCGAGACGGCATGGGTGATGGCGGCGATTCTGTCGACGGCGCAACCGAGGAAGTCGAAACCAAGGCCGCGATTGACTACGGTTGGGGAGGAGGGGGGGAAGGATCTGACGGAGGAGAAAATGGATTGAGGATCCAAGATTTTATTTTGAGTGGCAGATTAAGGTAGCGCAAATGTAAGACGGGTTGAATTTGAAATGTTTTGAGGATGATTTGGGGGAGGCGCCGGATAAATTTATCTTGATTTGAGAACAACATATTGTTTCTATTGTGATGAACCCATGAATTGAGAACAACATATTTTGATGAACAGAGTGGTTGTAGGTGGGATAGATGATGAAGATGGTGGCTGATGAACAGATTGGATGGTATATGGGTGGATGATGATGAACAGATTGTGGGTATGTGGGTAGACGATAAAGATGATGCTCTCATAAACAGATTAGGGAGATGTGATTATGGTGTTTTCATGTGTTTTGTATGGCCATTTACATCGTTTGGTAGCAGATACTAAGAAAGGAAGGGCCCCGGTAATATCGATGGGCCCGTTGCTAAATCTTTATTTCCTTTACATAGCTTATACTGATAAAGCCGTAGTATTAGGAATATGGGTTTTAACAGTAATCCATATAATATGTTGAAATTACATTTCTGACCCTTGAGAAAAAAACTTATAGAGTCTGTTTACTTTCGGGGTTAGGGATAGGGTTAATAATCCTTAACTAAAGTTTTAGTGAAGGTTGAGTTAGAATTAACTGCTATGGTAAAAGTTGTCCCATGTTGTTTACTTTACATGTTAAATGGTAAATATTTTACTATAACACCCTTTATACTTTATGTAAATTTGTACATTAAATTAAATCAAATACTTCAGGCAGATTTCATTCGAAGCATAACCATCGATATCGACAAAATTAAAGTCTGATATAATATCTTAGCCCAACTATATTTTTGTTAGAAAGCCCAAAACCTAATTATTTATTTTTATGGCCCAAAAGGTCAGTCCTATCTTAGCCCAACTAGATTTTTGTTAGAAAGCCCAAAACCTAATTATTTATTTTTATGGCCCAAAAGGCCAGCCCAATTAAGTCCAACTAGATTTTTTTAGAAAGCCCAAATTTATTTATTTATTTATTTTGTGGCCCAAAGTTTCAGCCCACTTAAATGGCCTGATATATAATTATTAAGGCTAAAGTTAAAAAAAAAAAGAGAGAAGAACGGGAGAAGAAAAGGAAAAGAGGGGAAAGAAGAGAGGAAGAGGAGAAACCCTTGTTGATCAAATTCTCCCTTACAACCCTCATCCTAGGTGGTTTTTAAGTTGTTTTGAGGTAAGTGGTGTGTGAATTAAGCTTCCTTCTTCCATGGTTTTGTAATTTTGTGGTGTTTTTCTTTTTGGTATGTGGGTAATTCGCAGACTGTTCGAACTGACTTTGAGATGGCTATTGCCCTCAAAACTTTGCAAACTTAATTTCTATACGTAGCTGAACTCGTTAGCTTTCCGTATCCACTTGAAACGCCTCAATCCGATTATTCTACAATTAGTTATGATTTTTCTCGTAAACTGCCGCTAGCTGGAAAATTTCAGAATTTTATGTCGAATTCAACCTTATTTTCTATCGTTTCATTTAGTTAATGTAATGAAACGGGTTATGTGGGATTGGGAACTAATGTTAAGGAGTTACATGCCATTTTTATGTAATATCGACTCGTTCGAACTCGATTAGGATTTATTTTTAGCAATGAAAGGGATGTTACCGCTAATAGTTAGTTATATTTAATTTGTCTTTAATTGCTCATCTCCTTTCTAGGTAAAGAACCATCGACGAAGAGCAAGGGACCGAATTCAGATTCCGGAGAGAGTTAATCACTTCCTTGTGAGTTGATAATTCGGGAACGCCTTCTCTTGTGGGAAGTGTGGACCCTCGATAAATGTGCATTTATTTTAGTTTTAGTTAATTGATAAGAAATTATTTGGTATTGTGTTATGTGGTAATGAGCCTGATTGGCTCGATTGCTCTGGTTAGAGTCCTGTTAGCCATTTTATGAGTATTATTGACTTTAACTTATGTTGAAGAGTCTTGCCGGCTCGGTATCTGATAACATTTATTTTGAATTATTTGAGAATTGATTTCTGGTTATTCTTGTGTGCTATAAAGACTCTAACTTGAGTCGTTATTCATCTTATGATGCATATTCATATGTATGCCTGGTACCAAGGTTAAGTAGCCCGAATTGGTCACGGTTCGGGTGAGTTGGAGCGACATTGATTAAGTAGCCCGAATTTGTCGCGGTTCGGGTGAGTTAGAGTGACAACCAAGTTGCCCGTTGCTTGGCAAACCCGGGTGAGTTAGATCTAATGGGGCACCTGTCCATTTGCCAAATACTAATACTCTGGAGGGTGATCGTTAGATGGATCAGTCTATTATAGGCTCAGTCAACGTCACCGGTGTGGGACATGCATGTCATATATGTTTATATGTTTGATCATTTCAAGTATTCACATCGATATTGAGTTGTGAACTTTACCACTTGGCGTGTTGAGAAAGAATATTAATGTACATTTTATCTAGAGTAACGGTGACGGGCTTGGACTGTATCTCGACGGATAGCTCAGTTCGAGGAGGATATTGACTACCCACACGTCTTTCATGTGATAACATGTTGTTTGAACTAATTGTGTTATTCGTAAATGTGCACTAAGGTTTTTATTTTCATTATTATGTACACTGAGTGAGAAATAGTTATTGTGGGACGAAATATTGGATTTTATGTTATGAACCGCGAGTGGTAATACATGCTTCGTATAAGGGTCGGGGTGACCGGCTTATCACCTCACTGAGCTAGTGGTTTTGCTCACCCCCATCATTCTTTCCTTTTCAGGTTATTGATATCGTTTTGGTTGGAGGTTTTCCTATCATTTGCTCGTCATCCAATCAGTGTTTTGGGTACTTTCTCTTTTATGTAAATTGACGGATTCATTGGCGAGATTGTATAGTTATATTTGGTGACCCCCTTGATGTTCTTTTTGTACCTTCGCGATGTTATATCGTTCATGTATATTTTCTTTAAACTAGGTTACACCGTTGTATTTTGTACCTTTGTAAATCCTTGTTGATACTTTATGAGATTATGTCCTCGGGTTGTACCCGTTGTTTTCAGTTGTTCAGTTCTACAGGTACTTGATAGCAAGCCTTACGTTTTCTATAAACTTTGTGGAGTGGAATGCACCCATTCCACGAAATTTATGGTTAACGTGGCGGTTGTCGCGTTCTGGGGCGTGACATCTGAGCATTGATTCCATCAGTGATGTCTCCGCAATCGTATTCCTTCGATGATCGATAACTCTGGATTCGAACGAATGGGAAAGGCCCAGTTCCATCGAGGATCATATCCCTTTTTCCACCTATATATCGCATCTCAACTCTTCTTCTTCTTCTTCTTCTTCTTCTTCTTCTTCTTCTTCTTCTTCTTCTTCTTCTTCTTCTTCTTTTCATTATCAATTTCAATCCCTGGAAATTATTCAGAGTTGCCATGGTGTGATCGGAATGTCTAACCCTTAATTTTAGGTTCGATCTTCTTTTTTTACTAATGAACACTTCTTGTTTCTACTTTGTTTCGTAGCAAGTTATATATATTTCGTGTATTTTTTCCTTTTTCATAAATGGAGGGTTTTGCGTGTTTTTTCGGTGATTAGGATTTTCTTTTTTCAATCGAAAAGAATGAAAATATTTCATGGGCAATTGATTATGGATTCAAGTGTGTATTATTTTACAAAATTTGAACTTCTCCTGTGAATTGAGCATATTTATTTGATTAATTGAGAATATGTAAAATGTTAATGATCTATTTGTACAATAATCAGTTGAGTGGTATAGATTAATTACTTGAAAATGATGCTAGTGCTGTTTCAATAAATTATTTTGAATTTGTGAAATACTATATTAGATGCTATTATGATGCTTGAATTTGGTAAGAAAAGATAAATCTCAAGCACTGATGAGAGATTTGAAGCTTTAAATAAAAGAGTAACTTTTACATTGCTTTGTTGAGTGCTTTAGATTAAGATGGTCCTAGTTGATAGTGTGCCTAAAGGGGTGTCCTCGCCATCACGACTGATCCTTGCAATAGTGGAGGGCTCATTGACAAGGAGCCATTTCAAAATGGCTCCCACATGATCCTTAAAGAAGAGGAAGATCATGTCGATGATGATGATCCTTAAAGAATGGTCTTGCTTTGATGCTACATCTGAGTAGAGAATCATGTTTATCAACTAATGTAAAGTGATGGTGCAGAAGTACCTTCTGTAATTATCAATTTAGTTAGTATTACCTTTCTTTCTCTACCAGAATGTATTCCAACATAAAAAGAAGATTAAAGACAAAGTATTAAATTAAAAATCCTTGAACAATACAATGATCTGGTAATTAATGTAGAATCACTATCTAGAATGAAAATTGTCAAGAGCAGCTAGACTAAAAAATATAAACTTGTTAAAATGAAAATAAAATCTAAAAATTTAATGATGGTGCTAATTTGTCCAAACCAAATTAAAAGTTCTCATTTGAAGTATAAATAAAATTAAAAAGGAAAAATGCAACTTTGCAGGTTGTTGCAAAAAAAAAAAGATTCTACAAGTGTAGTCACCTTGAAATTACAGCATCAAGCAAGTAAACTCAAAATGAATAAAAGAAACAATATTGTCTCCATAACAGATGAAACACACTCTTTTTTAGTATATGCTTGTCCAAATTCAGTTCAAGAATCGCCGATTAAAAGATGGAAGGTGATACCAATCAGCAGCAGCGGCATGATAAAATATCTAAGCACTTATAAGGTCTCGACTTCTCCTCGAGTTCATCTGCATTGGGTAGGGCCTCCAGCCTGTACATGCTGCTTCTTGCACAACAGAACAGGTATAAATTTCAGCAAATTCATTGATTGAATGGATATACTCTCTCAGGAATCCCTCTACAAAATACACCAAAATGTCTAGTGAAAGTGGGAACTAAACCGAGTGTTCAACGCACAATTAGAAAATATTCCACAAAATCATAAAAGAACAATGGTTACAAGATCATAAACGAGTGATCAACTAGAGTTGGGTTATAAGGATCTCCGATTCCAATAAATGAAGCATATTTTTAAGATCGTCTTATGCATTTAGGTTGCAAGAGAATGTGGATCCTTAAATAGTTAAAATGTGGTAGTATGTGAGCTATAAACCAGTGATCAACAAATTTAGATATCCAAGGAATGTTCTAGAACACTATGATTTAAGATCCACTTGATGGTAAAGATTTCTTTTATCGAATAAGAGCAACATAAGTATAATATATGAGAAGGGAAGCTAAACAAGAAGAAATGTATACTAATATGATGATAATTTATCCAAATCAACCATCACTTATTTAGGGACTAAAAAAACCTCAACCTAGTTGCCCAGACAAAAAAAATACAAATTGAAATATTAGCCTGAACAAACATAGGTAACAAAAGGACTAAATCAGTGCATAAAGGGAGAGTATCACTCAAAATTAATATCAGCCTCTCCAATTGGACTGAAATTAGAAGAATGCAGAAAAAGGAGTACTGCAGAAAATAAAAAAATGAAAGATGCAGTGGGAGGTGTGCAAAGGAAACAAATTACACAAACAAGCATAATCTTAAACTACAGGAAGAAGTTCCATTCACATATTGCAATTTCACTTAAGGGCATTGTGTTTATGGGTTCGAGTGAGGAAATACAATAAATTGATGATGAGAGGGTATGAGCAAGGAATCAACTTACAGATATCTGCAAATGCAAAACATCAACAATGAATGATGGAGAGAGTGGGGATGGCGACACCAACGCAGAATACAACACAAAAAAATATGAGTAGCAATTGAGAAAGGTGAGATCTATGAAATTTGATTCTAGAAAAGATAGGATTCGAAAGTACATACCTTAGCGAATGGTGGAAGCCAGATCGAAGAACATACCTTCGCAGACGGTGTGATGGAGAGAGTTAGGAAGTTAGTTACTGCTCCGAAATTCAACTAATAATATAATACACACAGAAATTAGGAGGAAGATTAGTAGAAAAAGTATGCATACCTTCAAGAATGGGAAGCAGAGGATTTCAACCTCGAAATCTCCCACACAATATTGAATCTTGTTTATGATACATGGCAAACCCACACACTTTCAATTCCAGTTAAAAAAAACCTATTTACAGAATTGTGCCACTGCGATGCATCAACGATGAGGGATATAGAGAGTAGGGCTGGCGACTTTCCATCTAAAAGGTATAAGAAATTTATGATAATTAATCGACAAATGCGAGATCTGTTGAAATTTGAGTCCAGAAGAATAGATTGGAGTTGAAAGGAAAACTTTTGCGAATGGTGAAGTCGGAGTGAAGAACCCTAATTTCCTCTCTTCCAAAGCTGCTTCAGAACCCTAGTCTTCTGTCTTTGCGAATGGTGATTTCGTCGCTATAGGTGGATGTAATTAAGGGGCAATCTTATAATTTCATGTTTTAACCTGAGGGTTCAGAATAAACCCTTTGGATTTTGAGGGTTGAGTTAGCCTTCTGCCAACGTTTGTTTACACCGGGGCGAAAAAGCCCGGGGGTTATCCCTCTTTGCTAACCCTCAAAGTAAGCAACGTTTAACTAGGGTTGGAGAGGGGATAACCCCCCTTAACCTTCAAAGTAAACGGACTCATACTAGCCTCAATGTCAAGTAAGAGTTTGAGAGAGAGCATGGAGAAGACAACAGTCGCCACTGAAAGTAATGGCAAGTTGGCGACCTTTATTCAGAAGCACTGGCGAGTGATGGTTCTCGAATCTTCGACTCCGATTGTTCAGCAGAGGATAGCTGCTGCCTGCACGCAAAGTCCGTGCTAATCGTCTCATTGAGATGGATCGAGAAGTGTAGTTCAACGAAGCTGAGCTACAGCAGGTCACTCCTCGGTGGCGCTGCTCCTGCCCACCCAACTTTCGCTCACCCAAGTAATGTAATCCTATTTAAAACAAGAAATAATTTTGATTTGACAATTGGTTTAGGGTTTCAAAATAACAGTCATTTCGATTTCGCCCCCTTTGTTTGCCATTGAATATCATTTGGATACTGCTAATTATTGTTCTTTAGCTCCTTCTACTGCTTATTTCAAATAAAATTGATTGTCAGTAAGAATTAAAACAAATTCAAAAATTAAAATGATGCATTTTCCTTTTTAATCGATGCTTGATACAATGAACTTTCATTACCTGTTGATAAATTTTCAAGAATCTTATCATTCTTCGTTTGAGGCTTGAAGTAACATAAGGAAATAAAGAAAATCTTATCAAGTAAGGATTTGTCACTGTGACTATAGTAGGAGCCTAATTTCAAATCTCTCACATATATGCGATCTTTTGTGTTCTCTTAATTGCAGACTCATTTAATCTATTCACCAATTCACCTTTGAGAATATTTTGCTTCTTATCTAATATATTGCTAAACTTTGAATTAATTGGTATGTGTGCTTTATTCTATCTGCTGAGATGAATCTATTTTCGTGAATTTTGTGGATTTTAAAACTGCAAATGTAGGTAAACATATGATAGAACTCTTCCAAACTTGCGGGTTTACAAACGTTGCACTGCTGTCAATGGGCCTACTTGAATTGAACAACTTATTAATCCTAAGTTTAATTACTATTTTAATACCCAATTAATTATGGGCCTTAGACTTATTTAAATAGTTGTTCGGTGACCTAATGAGGATTATCGAGGTAATTGTATTTGCAACTTTAGTTGTGGCAGAGATCTTCTTTGGGGCCTCGTTTGAGGATCTTTCATATTCCATTGTTGTTTTATTCGGTGACTCTCTGTCTTCACTCTATCAATTTGGTCCGACCTGCCACCTTCATCACTCTGATGACTTCTGCTAAGGACCGGTGTGATCAGATAGAGAAGACTATAGGAGAGTTTCAAGCTGAAGTTTCATCGACCAAAACGAGCATCGCCGCTGAGATGACCGACGTCCGCTCATCAATTGCTGCCATTATTGCGAAACTGGATAGTTTGGGTTCCACCAAGGGCACAGAACCCATCCACCAGGGCATACCTCCGACAACTCCACTATCCAATGCTTCAGTTCACGCGAGCCTCTCCCCAAGAGTACCGCAACAGCTGACTCTAGCCCCTTCCGGACTAGCCACCATTCCAACCATTCCTCTTCATCGGATGGAAATTCCACTTTTCAACAGTTGGCTTGGCTTGCTCAATCTAAGCAATACTTCCTGGTACATCGCACCCCACTAACAGATAGGGTTCAAATTACCGTAATTGCAATGTCTGGTAGGGCTATGTTTTGGGCTCAATGGGTTCTCCGTCATTCCGCAACGGTTACTTGGGCCCAATTTTCACAGGAGTTGGTAGATCGCTTTGGTGATGCATCAGCGGTGAATGCCTATGAAGCCATGCACAACACACGTCAGACAGACTACTTGGCTCTTTTTTAAGAGCGTGTTGCACAATTACCTTTTCTACCAAGGGAACAATATCTAGCCATTTTCCTTGGGGGCTTACAACGCTCCATTCGTGAAAGTATTCCATCTTCTGAATTGACGGATGTATTTTCTGCCATCCGGGCTGCTAGACGCATTGTACCGACTTATAAGGAGGCCCCTCAAATACGGCCTTCCTTTTCACCATTGACATTTCATCGCCTTGGATCTTTTAAACCAGAATAGCAGTCTGTGAGTAAACCTACCTCTCCTGCACGAGCATGACAGCCTTTCGCCCAAGCCGAGGAACACGACACCTTTCCGCTGCAGAGGCGCTTGTGTTATCACTGCAGTCAGCCATACGGACCACTTCATATGTGTTCCATCAAAATTCTTACTGTTTTGGAGGCAGATGATGAAGAGGAATTTGAATCGGGGGTTATTCCACCATTGAACTCGGACACCGCGCACGGGCAGTTTAGCATTTTCCTTCCTCCATCAGAATTACAAGCTCTTCAACTCTCTAGATTATCCTCCAATGGATTTGACGGGGCCTGCACGATGAAATTTTTTGGGAGGATAAGGAACCATCGCCTACTTGCTATGGTGTACAGCGGCGCCAGTCATTGTTTCATATCGGAAACTGCAGAAATATGGACACACGAGGAATATGCAGAAATATTCCATTCAAAATTGATTGCCATACATTTAATATTGATTGCTATATTTTTCCTTTGAGTGGTGTAGATATAATTTTTGGTGTCACATGGTTAGCTACTTTGGGAGATGTTACTGCTAATTGGGTCAAGCTGTCAATGGAATTTAAAGTTAATGATTCAGTACTCCGAATTCTTGAGGATCCTTCACTCATGCGCAAACCTCTTGCAATGGCAGAATTGAAGTCTATTGAGGCTGATAGCCAAGTTTGGTTGTTGTGGTCTATTGATGGATCAACGATGCTCCAGCCCTTCGGACTTCCGCCTACTTTATCAGCCGACCAAAAACAGGAATTGGATAACTTACTCTCAGAATTTGCAGCAGTGACAAAACCTCCATGTAGCCTACCTCCGCGATGACAAAATGATCATCACATACCCTTGGAGGCCGGAGCGGGACCTATCTCGGTTCGCCCATACAGCTACAGCCATGCACAAAAGGATGAAATGGAAAAACTAGTAGAGGAGATGTTGACTTCTGGTATCATTCAACCAAGTTCAAGTCCCTTCTCTAGCCCGGTACTGTTAGTGAAGAAAAATGATGGTTCTTGGCGATTTTGTGTTGATTATAGAGCACTGAACAAGGTAACTATTCCTGATAAATTCCCCATCCCTGTTATTCAAGAATTATTAGATGAATTACATGGGGCCTGGTTCTTCTCCATGCTTGATCTTCGTGCAGGATACCACCAAATTCATGTGGCACCAGAAGATATTCATAAAACAGCTTTTCGTACTCATTCCGGGCATTATGAGTTTCTTGTTATGCCTTTTGGTCTCACTAATGAACCGGCAACCTTCCAGAGCCTCATGAATGGTATATTTTGACCTCATTTGCGGTGTTTTGTGTTAGTTTTCTTCGACGATATACTTATTTACAGTCGTTCTTGGTCGAAGCACATGCTCCATCTACGCCAGGTACTCCAAATCCTTCACACTCACTCATTGTACATTAACCCCAAGAAATGCATGATGCATGATAGGAGCAAGGTTTAAAATATCCAGAAATATCCTCGATATTTTCACAATATATCCATTTTTGGAGAGTATCGATATCGATATTAGGGAAAAAGATATTTCTTTTTTAATATCAAGGAAATATCAAGAAATATCGGTGAAAATATCGATATCGATTTGCCACAGTTTAAATTTTTCTGAATGTCGAGATATATCGAGGAAATATCGATAAAATATCGAAGATATATCGAAAATATCAAAAAATTATCCATGATTTTAAAAAATTTTAATGACTTTTTTATGTTACTTTTATCAACTAAATACATTTTTTTGCCATTAATTTGTTCAATTTAAAATTAAAAAAATGGAGCAATACTTTTGTGAAACAATCTCATAGTGAGATTATTTTACGTTTTCTTAACTAACTATCTTTTTTATATTAAAATTGTTATCACTTTTCATTAAAAATATTATAACTATTAACTAGTAAATATGAAGGGGGTTCACATAAACAGTATACTCTAATTAAAAATACTATTATTTTGACACAATTAGATAAGATAGAACGATATACTACTAACACATTCAGAACAAGGTTTAAAATTTTATTTAATTCGATTAGGTGGTACCAATATTGTTTAGATCAAGACAACGTGACATGTTTTACATTTGAATCTCATAGATCATCATTTTGATATTAGTTATTATGTGTTAAACAATGAATAATAATAATTGTATGATTTCAGACTATTTAAATATGTTGTTATTGATCACTTATCATATATTTTGAGTTTTATTTTGATTATAAATTGTATTTATACATTAAAATTAGTTATAATATATTACAAAATTAAATAATCAATTTTCTTCTTTTTTTCTCACAAATTTCCATAATTTTTAAAATTTTTACCAATATCGATATTCGATATATCCATCGATATATCCGTAAATTTGAAGTGGAGTATTTGGGGCACATCGTCTTTGCGGATGGTGTTCGTATGGATCCAAACAAAGTGGCTACTGTCCTCTCGTGGCCAACTCCAAAGAACCCTCGCAACCTCTGGGGTTTCCTTGGCCTCACGGGATATTATAGGCGTTTCATACTCGATTATGGCAAAATTGCAGCTCCTCTCACTGCTTTGTTGAAGAAAAGTGAATTGATTAAGTGGAAATGGTCAGAAGAGGCTACGGAGGCATTCCAAACTCTCAAATCTGCCTTGACATCAGCTCCGGTGCTCTGAATGCCTGATTTCTCAAAATCTTTTGTGATCAAATGCGATGCTTCAGGACGCGGATTAAGGGCAGTGCTCATGCAAGAAAATCAGCCTATCGCCTTCTTTAGCAAACAGTTGACAGGTCGTCTACTCACAAAATCAGCATATGAAAAGGAATTGATGGCTTTGGTCTTGGCAATTCAACATTGGCGCCCATATCTCTTGGGTAGAAAATTTGTAGTTAGCCCAGCCTCTCACAACACCTACACAACAAAATTGGGCCGCCAAACTTCTGGGGTATGATTTTACAGTGATGTATAAAGTTGGGGATAACAACAAGGCAGCTGACGCCTTGTCACGGGTGCACGACAACATGGAATGTGCTGCAATTTCCATTCCCCAATGGCTAGATTGGAGAGCCTTGCAAGAGGCAGTGCGAGCAGACCCAGAGTTGTCTTCAATTATTCAAGCCATTGAAGTTGGGCGGCCGGCGCCAAAGCATTACTCGTTAACTACAAGGGATGATTAGTCCTGCCCCATTCTTCCAATTGGGTCTCAACACTATTGACGGAGTTTCACGTGTCTCCATCAGGAGGCCATTCGAGTGCATATCAAACTTATAGAAGGCTTATTGGCCAGGTATGATGAAAATTGTTTTGCAATTTGTAGTGGGATGTGATGTATGTAAAAAAAATAAATACGATACCAGATCACCCGCAGGCTTACTCTCTCTGTTACCAATTCCGAGCAAAATTTGGGAAGACATTAGTATTGATTTTATTTCTGGGTTGCCTCGATCCAATGGCATTGATAGTATATTGGTGGTTGTTGATAGATTCTCCAAATATGGGCACTTCTTGGGATTGAAACACCCTTATATAGCGCGTACAGTGGCAGAAGTTTTCACCAGAGAAGTTGTTCGTCTCCATGGAATTTCATCATCAGTGGTTTCAAATAGAGATCCCCTATTCTTAAACTCTTTTTGGCAAGAATTATTTAAATCAGCGGGCACGAAACTACGAATGAGCTCTGCGTATCACCCAGAAATCGATGGGCAAATGGAGGTACTCAATCGTTGTGTGGAAACTTACCTCCGTTGTTTTGCTTTGGAGAAACCGCGCTCGTGGGGACGTTGGTTGTCATTGGCAGAATTTTGTTACAATACAGGTTTTCAATCAGCCGCGAGAACAACACCCTTTAAAGTAGTTTATGGACGGCCTCCTCCACCTATAATACCATTTTTGCTATGGGAGGTTCGAGTACAGATGTTAGCGGAATCGTTGCGTGAAAGGGATGAGATATTGCAGGATTTAAGAGCTCACTTGGAGCGGGCTCAACAGCAAATGGTGAAGGAGGCAAACAAGCACTATAGACATGTTGAGTTTAAAAGTGGAGATATGGTGTTCCTAAAATTTCGTCCTTACAGACAGTGTTCCTTGTTTCGAGCCACTAATACCAAGTTAGCACCTCGTTATTTGGGCAGTTTGAGGTGGAAGGGCGTATGGGTCCTATGGCCTATCGTCTTAAGCTACCAGCAGGTTCGCGGATTCATCCGGTGTTTCATGTATCCTTACTTAAGCCAGCAGTTGGAAATGCCATTGTTCCACCTATCTTACCTGAAGCGTTGCTCTCTACTGATGTTCCCTTCTTACCAGAACAGGTTCTGCAACGCCAAAATATTGACCGCGATGGGGTATCGGTGGAGCAAGTATTGGTTCGTTGGATTGGGCGAGGGGTTGAGGATGATACTTGGATTGATTTGGTGAATGTCAGGGGTGGGTTCAGATTTTAGAGTTCAGCCTTGAGAGCAAGGCTGTGTCCGGAGAGGGAGCAGTTGATAGAACACTCCAAACTTGTGGGTTTACGGACATCGCACTGCTGTCAATGGGCCTACTTGAATTGAACAGCTTATTAATCCTAAGTTTAATTACTATTTTAATACCCAATTAATTATGGGCCTTGTTGTTGGGCCTTAGACTTATTTAAATAGTTGTTCGGTGACCTAATGAGGATTATCGAGGTAATTGTATTTGCAACTTTAGTTGTGACAGAGATTCTTCTATGGGGCCTTGTTTGAGGATCTTTTATATTCCATTACTGTTTTAGCGGTGACTCTCTCTTCACTCTATCAACATATATATTTGTTCATATGAATGATTGGTGTTTAATTTTCTATTGTTAGACAAATAGGGTTTAGTTTTGAGTATTGAGAACAAGAAATTTTGTGTGTATATTTGAGGGCTTTAGTTCTGGACGACTGATCAGTACCTATGCTCAAAACTTCAATATGTTTTCTTGCATAGAGTTCCATAAATGAACTAATTATCTTTCTCTATATGTACTTGCATGTCTTTTGTAGTGATAAATCACTTTTCAGTCTTTGATGCTAGTAGGGCTCTTGACTGTCAATTCTTCGAGTATGCTGCACCAATTTAATAACTGTATAGCAATTTATTTGGCCTGTACTCTTCGTTAGCTTCCTCTGGATTACCACCTTGGATTATGAGGTGGGATTTTTCTCTGCAGGAAAATCCACAGTTATATTATTGGGAATCTGGTACAAAGCTACACCAGATGTAGTTGTTTGGGTTGCAAACAGAAACAATCCATCATGGATTCCACCGGAGTTTTAACTGCTTTCAGGAATGTAAACTTGGTTCTCACCACAACATAGAGAGCTGAGGTTTGTCTTATGGAATGGTTCAATATCTGGATTTCTAGTTTCTAAACATCCAATTTGGAATTTTGAATGGTATCCAACAGGGGTAGGTTGATTTCAACTTATTTCAACTTCTTATCATTTTGTCAAAACAGTTCACACAAGATTAATCTTGTTTAAATGATTGATACAAGTACAATCCTTTTGTTCAAAATCAATGTAATCTTCCATGAAGAACATCTTATGGCTCATATTGTTAATTTGTTAGAGTAATATAAAATGTCTCTATTTTTAATTTATGGTTTCCTGGGAAACTGTCATTTGGAAGTTGATAATTTAATGCTACTATGTTTGAATTTGATTTGTTAATTAAATATATATGCTCTTTAAAAGCATATGATGTCAAGGTGAATTGCTGAAGGAATAAAAGAAATTTTGATTACCCATTAGAAGAAATTTTGACAGTTTGGATATTTTTTTGATTGCAGTTAGTTTTGTGTATTTTTCTATATTTTTGTATTAAATATATTGTTAATAAATGATTTGAGCTTAGTGAGTAAACTTATCAGTTATAATAAACTAATTATCATTTCTCAAAAGCAAAATTATACGAGTAAAAATAACTAATTTTGGACTTAATAAATAAATGATTAAAATAAATCGATTAAAATGTAACTATAATTTAAGAATTAAAAATCAGATAATCATAAACCAAAGTTAATTGTAATCTATACCACTTAAATAATAAAAATAAATTTATTATAATAAGATAAATAAACCAAATCTAATTGTAATCCATACAACTTAAATAATAAAAATAAATTGACTATTATTATAATGACACCGGTTGAAAATTTTAATTATGTTCATGCATTGTTTTTAATTTTATTAATTAATTTTATTATTATACAATAGAATAAATTAAAATACAATAATTTTAATATTGAAATATATATATATATATATATATATATATATAAATATTTTGAAGATGTTTGATAGATAGTAATAATATTAAGTATAAAGTGTAATATTACATTTATGCCCACGTTATACTTAATATTAAGTAACATTTTGTGAATTGTCAATTATATATATAAAATTAACAATTCACAAATGTAACATGGACATAAATTTAGTATTACACTTTATACTTAATATTATTACCACCTATCAAACACCTTCAAAATATTAATCTCAATCTTTATACATCCTACAAAATAAACTTATATTTTCATATTACTCACTAATATCAACATATATAATACTTACTTCCATAATACCACTTTATCTCGTATTACCTACCAAACGAGCCGTGAGTGTAATACATGTGGATTAAATGTTGGTATTCTGAACACCCCAAAGGGTGAGATGCATATGACCATGGGAAGGGTATTAATAGTGGCGGGCTGAAATTATTCTCGAGCTCTTGGTATTATAGATATATAAAGGCAAACAAGGTATAAGGAGTGAAATTGTATCAATACCCCTTTAATACCGAGTAGCAAACGATTATATTAAGAGTAGACGACAAAATGAATACCTTATCAACAGAGGCGGCCCTGGAGCGGTGCCGGGGATGCCGCCACACAGAGGGCCCGATAATTTTTTATTATATATTAATATATGTGTACGTAATTATATATTTAGTAGTTAAAATATAAAATATAATAGTATTTAGATCAGTCGGCATTACTCTACAATCCCTCCATATTCAGCTCGGGTCAATTCAACTCAAAGACCGAAATTTCACTTTTTTTTTATTTTTTTTAAAACTAAAATAATTAATCTAAGTTAATTGTTGGATCACGTGGAAATTAGAATACATTTAATCAACCACTCACACATTCACACACTAATTGAACTTATATTTTACTAAAAGCACTATTTATATTTTTGTAAAGTAAAATAATTAATCTACATTTTTTACATTATTAATCTACATAACTTGTTAGCTATATTCTTGTTTGGATGGATGTACGAAATGTTTAAAAGTACAAACGAAAATATTAAGTGTGAAGATAAATATGTAATATAAGGAGCAATTTTATATGAATAAAGACCTAAAAAATTTTTTGCACTAGGCCCCTCAAATGATAGGGCCGACCCTGCTTATTAACATACGAAAGAAGTATTAAACAATATACTCTAAGCAAAGATTTGTTAATGTATGTCGATTTTATGTAAAAAATCAAACAGAGATAAGTATGGCAGGCTAGTTCGTCCCCAACCCACGGGGGCTTAAATAGGCTAACTCATAAATTTTAAGTCAACCTACGACCTTTTAAAGACAGGCGAACTAGCCCAACAAACTTAACCAATTTTGAAAGCTCTGCCAATAGCGCCTAGGGATGGCAATGGGTCGGAGCGGGCCGGGTACCTAGGTGACCCGCCCCGTCCAGCACTCCACTTCCCCAGCCCCGCCCGTTCCCTATTGTGGGTCGGCTATTGAGGACTCGTTCCCTGCCCTATGTGGGGCGGGTCCGCCCTGCCTCGCCCCGTTTTTTCTTTTTTTAAAAAAAAAACATTTTTTGATAAATTCTAATACATTTAAATAGAAAATTTTAAATTAAAATAAAATAGAGTAAATTTAAATTTTAAATTAAATAATTAAATTTTATTTTTATTTTTAAAATTTTTTTATTACATTATATATTACTAATGATATATATAATATTTTAATAAAGTATTTTGTAATAGTTACATATAATTACCATACATGATTTATTTTATTTAAATTAAATAAAAATGTATGTATATTATATAATATATATATCAATAAATTATATTATATAATAAATATAATAAATATTTTAAATAAAAAATTTTAATATTTTATTACGGCCTGGGGCGAGGCTAGAACCTAAACCCGCTCTGTCCCGTGCACGGGGCGGGGTGGACCCACCCCATTCTCTGTGCGGGGTGGTGTGGACCCATTCCAAATGGGCCGGGACAGGGCGGGTTGAATACGAATCGAGCGAAATTGTCATCCCTAATAGTAGACATGCACCCCGGTTCGGAACCGCCTGTTCCGGTTTCCGAACCGGAGGTTCCGGTTCCAAAATAGGGGGAACCGGAACCGAACCGGGATATGAAGGTTTCGGTTCCGGAACCGACGGTTCTGGTTCCGGTTCGGAATCGCCGGTTCCGGTTTTAATTTTTTTTTTGGATTTTAACGTAAAAAATAAAAAAAATTGAAAAATCGGCGGTTCGGAACCGGAACCGCCGATTTTTTTCCCAAATATGAGGAACCGGAACTGAACCTTCCTTAACCGGTTCCGGTTTTTTTGGCCGGTTCCGAAACCAGCGATTCCAGTTCCGATTAAAACTGACGATTCCCCGATTTGAACCGCCAATTCTGATTTTTTTTTTTGAATGTCTACCTAATAGCGCCAGACATTTAAGTAGAGTAGGAGTGGAAATAGAAAAAGAGATTGGAGCCTGACGTTCAAATGAATATCAAACGAGGGCCCTTTTTCTTGCAAGAATCAACTTCTAAAACCCACGGACAAGATTCATTTCTGATTCCGTGCCCACCAAATTTCAGCAATGACGTAAAGATGACAACACTCGACCTTCATTTCTCTCTCAACGATGACTTTCTCTTTCTTCTTCCATTTTCTCCTCCAAACCGCCATTAATTTCCTTTCATTTTCTGTAGTATACTAATCATTTAACACTATTATGCCCCTTTTCATTTTCATCCGTACAGATTCTTGGTTTTCCGCATAATGAGGGAATTTGAGGATTAAGAAGCCGAAATTGATCGGTTGCCTATTGACGTATTGGCCCTTATATTCTCTCTCTTGCCATCCTTCAGAGACTTGGCTCAGTGAGTTGGTTCAATTTATTTATTTATTTTTTTAATCATATTATTCTCTTTCAATTGCAAGTAAATTTGGTTCTCTATGGACGTACAGGGCGAGCAGTGTGAGTAGAAAATGGAGGCAGGGGGTGAACGAGTCTCTGGCTCGGAGGGAATCGCTGAGTTTTTCTGGGTGGAAAATGGATGACGAGTCCACCACTCGACTCGTTCATCTAGCTTACGGCCTTAAGGAGCTAGACATGTACTGGTTTTTGTTTTTCGTTACTATTTAAGATAACATCTTAATATTTTTATTAATTTTGATTTTAATGGTTATTGTATATGTGTTAGAGTGTTGATTGAATCACCTCGTGATTTTTTACCCCAATTGCCTTGTTGCATGTAGAAATATGCAGCTCTTGAAGTAGTTTTAGGGTGACATGAAATTTGATACAGCAGAATAGGATTTGTAGTTGATTCATTATCCTATCCTTAATTAGAAATGCTGTATTGGAATAGCATATGATGAAGTGTTATGCACGTTTCTTTTCTTTAATCAAATCCCTTTGAGATGGCATTGATTTGAATGTCTAGTTAATATGATATTGATCTGATACTAATGAATCTGCAGATCAAGGAGTCGTTGGGGCTGCCAAATCACTGATCAAGGACTCAAACAATTGTCAATGGCCAAGTGTATCGGTATTTGTCTTCGATATCTATTTGGGGTTCTACAGGAATTACAGACAGAGGAGTTGTTCAACTGGTATGTCATCAATATTTCCTCTTCTACTTAAATTGTAGGGTAGCTAGATTATAAACTAGTTCATAATCAGTTGGGATTTACTGGTATAACATCTTCTATACCTCATAGATGAATGACACATTTGATATGTTACCAACAATCTTTATCATCATTACGTTGCTCTTCTCCCGCCTTACTTGTATGGGTAGATGCATTTCAGTGTGGTGAACGAAATGATTGTTGTTTGATGGAGTTCTTATAGCTTGGAAGGATATCAATCAGATATATTCACAGAATTTCATATCCTTATATTTCAAAAAGGTTTTATGAGTTTTATTTTTTATAAATAATAAGAAGTTCTAATGTTCCACTACAGAAAATTAAGGGTGTCATATCATGTCTATAGCATGCTTTATAGTTTCATGCATGCCTAAAATTCTGAATCATTCGTTGCACGTGTTTCTAAAACAACATCATTGGCAGGTAGGTTTAGGGCCACACCGACTCCTCCAAGAGCACTCATACGTAAACCGGCTACCAGTATAAATAACATATTGTTTGTAAGGCAAAGGTTGCAGAATAACCTCTGATGCATTGCACCTTGACTAACTGTTTCACTTGTTCATTATATACAATATGTTTTATGATGAATGTGCAAATTATCCAGTACTGTTTCTGTTTGTTATCTTAGTCTAGTTATTTCTTTTGCAGATTACTCGAGCTACTTCTCTAAAACACCTCAACATTGGTGGTACGTTTATCACTGATGCATCACTGTTTGCCATTGCAGATAGTTGCCCTGATCTCAAGGTATCATCTTCTTCACAAATGCCTTATATTTTTTACAATGCAATAATTATGGTCTCTGTTTCAAATTCCCATCTCGTGCCCCAACTTTATCCAATGCTTATTTGTGATTTTTTATTAATGTGCGCTAACACTGAAACTAGAACAGAAGATGAAATACAGTTCGAAATACAGTTGTAGTGTTTCAAGTTGCCATGATATGCTTACTGATCCAAGTATCTTTATCCAGACTATAGTTTTGTGGGGTTGTCGCCATGTAACTGAGAACGGGCTCGTTGCTCTTGTAAATAAATGTCGTAAACTTGAGTCCATCAATGTCTGGGGAATGCGAGTGCCTCTCGATTGCTTCGTTGGTTTGCTCACCATCAGTCCAACTCTCCAAATACAGCCCAAAGGCATGCTGTTAAATGAAAATCAAAGCTTCCATGAATGGCATGTTTATTGAGGATCTAAAGTCTTTTGCTTATTCTGATTTATTTTTAATGTTTGTTTATTGGTGACAATGTGGCAAAGGTTGTGTAAATTGTAATCATGCTGATTGATTCTGTTTGTGTTGATTAATTCAAGAAAATAAGCAAAATAAATAAAAAACAAAGTTGTTCATCTTCCAATTCAGAGGTTGAGTATATATCATGTGTGTATTGCTTTGTTGAAATTAATTCTTAAGAAATAGTGAATGAGTTGTAAATGTTACATAGAAAGTCAAACAAGGTGTCTGTTACATTTTGCAGTTTGCAAGCAATAGCCACCAGGAGCACATGTCACAGCTCTAAATAATGTAGAATTTTCAATTTATAATTTGAAAATAAATTTGTTGGAGAGTCAAACAAGTTTTTGTTAGTGTAATTTGATATAGAAAGCCAAACAAGTTTTCTGTTACTAAGGGATGTTATTTTCAATTTTAATTTATAAGGAATAGAGTGGGTTTGGCAATTTTGGCCGAGTCAGCCAATGTTTAAGCTGACCTGACCCGACCTATTAGTATAATACCCAAAAAGAAGAAGGCCTGTTTTTTTCCACCCAAATGGGCCGATGGCTTCCCGGGTTTGGTATTAATTGTTCAATAGATAGGCCGCGACTATCCACACACATAATTTTCACGGATACACCCACCTTCATTAATATTTTATATGAAATGTCAAAAATATCCTTCATAATAAATTATAACCATGGGAGAAAAGAAGTATCTTCGAACATGGAGTAAAGAAGTATACGAATGCTTAGAGACAAAAATTGATCAAAGGCAAAGGGAGATCCAAAGATTGGATTTAATTGATGAAGTATTTGGATTTGATGAAGAGGAAGTAGTGATGAGAAATAAGGAAAGGGCATTGCTTCTGTGTGATATGAATAACAAGTACAAAGATATCAGACAAATCAGTTGTTGATCGCTCCATTCAATGAGGCTAAATTTTGGTCTCAACATTTCTATCTTTGATGAGTCCGGGGTCTGATGGTCTCAACATTTCTATCTTCAAAGATTGTTCGGATACTTTTAAGGAAGATATTCTGGCTTTCTTTGATGAGTTCCATGTTTATGGGAGACTCGCTAAAGGTTTAAATAGCAGCTTCATAACTCTTATTCCAAAAACGGAGGAGGTGGCTGAGGTTGGTGATTTTAGACCAATATCACTCATCAACGCTCCATACAAGATTTTAGCAAAGGTACTTGCCCGGAGAATCAGTATGGTTCTTGATGGAATTATATCAGAGCAACAATATGCATTCCTTAAAGGTAGGTTGATTTTCGACAGTGTGAGTGCACTAAACGAGGTAATTGAGGAAGCCAGGGTAAAGAAACTAGAATTGATAATTTTCAAGATTGATTTTGAGAAGGCTTACGACTCAGTCGAATGGAAATCTCTGATTAATATTATGAAATCATTCAATTTTCATGATAAATAGATTGGATGGATGAAAGAGTGCTTCTAATTAGCGAGATCGTCAGTGTTGATAAACAGAAGTCCAACAAACGAGTTTCAGATGGAGAGGGGGTTAAGACAGGGTGATCCGCTATCGCCTTTCTTATTCTTGTTGGTGGCAGAATGCATTACTTCGATCATGAAAAAAGGTGTGGAACTTGGACTATATGAACCAGCATCAATTGGAAATGATAGGATAAAAATCAGCCACATACAGTATGCCGATGACACTGTGTTCATTGGCATGGTCAGCTTAGAGAATGCAATATTCATCAGGAGAACTCTAATTCTTCTTCAACTCTTAACTGGTCTGAAGATTAATCTGAAAAAAATAGCTTATTTGGTTTGAATGAAGAAGATGGTAGCTTAAGAGACATGGCAGATGTATTGGGTTGTGACATTGGACATCTACCTTTTAAATATCTGGGAGTCTGCATAGGGAAAAATCATAACAGGAAGGCTGATTGGGAATATGCTATAGCAAAAATTAGGAACAGGATTGCAAAATGATCGAGATTAAAGATTTCAGGGGCAGGAAGGCTCACCTTGTTGAATTCGGTTCTTACCTCTTTACCGCTATACCTGCTGTCGATCCACCGTGCTCCAAAAGTTGTTATTCGAGAGATAGAGAGCATCCAAAGACAATTTTTCTGGAGGGGAACATCAATGTAAAAAAATTACCTTGGATCAGTTGGGAAACAATAACTACTCCCAAACGTCTTGGGGGTCTTGGGGTTCGGGAACTTGAAAGTTTCAATGCAGTTCTTCTGGGAAAATGGGCTTGGAGGGGTCTAATAGAAAGCAACAGATTATGGGTTAGATTAGTAGAGAGTAGGAGAGGGACGAGTCTGAAGGATCTTATGGGTTTGGGGTTGGAGACAAACGTTGTTACAAATAGTGGATGGTGGGAAAACATTGTTAGATCGCTCAGAGATTCTATAGGGGAATGGTTTAAAGTGACTATTAGTAGAAGGGTGGGGAATGGGTCAGATATTGATTTTTGAGGGGAAGATTGGTCAGGGAAAGGTTGTTTGAAGTATAAATATCCAAGATTGTTTCAAAATTGTATTAAGAAAAATGCAAAGATTAATGAGATGGGAGAGTGGGTTGGGGAGGAGTGGAAATGGGGTTGGGAATGGAGAAGACCTCTTAGGAGTTTTGAAACTAACGATTTTGATTCTTTGTTGTTAGATATAAATGGGCACAGGTTATCAAAAGAAACAAAAGATACATGGAGATGGAACTCAAGCAACAAAGAGACTTACATTGTCAAAGAAGTATACAAAATTTTGCGAAGCAGGAAAATATCTAGAGAGCAAGAAGATGGAGAGGTATACAATAATGTATGGAAGAGTGCTGCAATCCCAAAAGTACAGCTCATGGTATGGAAAATAATTCATGGAAGACTCACCACGAGGGTCAATCTAAGAAGGAGAAATTGCATACCTTTAAATATTGATGTCATGTGCCCATTGTGTAAGATTAGCGAGGAAATAGACGAACATTTGTTAGTCCATTGCAGTTGGAGCTCAAATTTTTAGTCTGAATGTCTCAAATGGATGAGGGTAAGTACTCATCTACATGAATCGATCAAAAGTAACTAATTCCTGTTTGGAGGTCTGTTTCAGTAAAAAAATTAGTCAATATATTGCTTTATTGGTTTGAATGTGTGGTATCTGGTTAATTTGGAGAATGAGGAATGATATTATGTTTGAAGATGATATTGTGTTTGGATTAGGAGAAGGAAGAAGACATCTTATAACAACATGAATTTTCAATCTTGGTGGGAAGGAGGGCAGGGGAAAAGTAGTTTGGAGGAAATCTTGTTGAGTTCATAATATTTGCACTTTAGTTACAAATTGACAATAGGTACAGTAGATGGACAAGGATGTATTTTGAAAGAAGATTAGATGTATCTCGATGATGATAGTGGCTATGAGTGTTTTGATAATTTGTTCTTTCTTGTAACCATTACATGACTCTTGTATTGGGGTATATCTCATTACCCCTGTTATATTAATAATACCACTAACTTTTGCTGTCAAAAAAAAAAAAAAAAATTACAACCATACACACACATCTTACTTAATATTTATTTAAAACTTATTAATACACCCACTCATCCACCAAACATACTAAAATATCTCTATACACTCACCACTCTAACAAAATTTCCATACAATCCTTCCACCTCTTTTAAACTAAAAAAAAATCATAGTTCAAGGAAACATCTTTAGGTCATACCCATACACATATGTAGTATAATGGTGGACAAAGGTAGCTCAAAGATCATAGTGGTATATGTTTTTATGTGTTTTAACCAATTAAAATGTAGTTTTGTGCTTTTTTCTTAAAAATCACAAATCATCCAACCAGGGCTGAACGAGACAATAATTTTTTACCACCACTGACCGACAGAAGCAATACATGGTCGGCCACCACTGGCCGACAGAAACAATACATGATCGTCCATTACTGGTCGACATTTATATAAGTTTTCGGCCACTACTGGACGAAATTTTGAACATTTATATACAGTGAGTATGTGGGTTGGAGTTAAGTAATGGGCGTATTCGTGAAAATTGTGTGTGGATAGCCGAAGCCCAATACAGGTTGTCTATATACAAGTTGACTCAAATTCAACCTGAATATAAAATATTGACATATATATATAATCTACTAATTGAGAGTTTAATTTGATGAGGTTTCGTCAACAAAACCCTCTGACGTGTCAAATTTTAATTAATTTTTATTTAATTTTAATTAAAAGATAATCTTTAATAGTGTTTATCTATTAAAATTAATAAAATTGGATTAGGGATTGATAACTCAAATCATTAACTCTATAAATATAGGATTATCTTAATTTATGGATTTATTTATTTTTTCAATCGAGGCCATTAAATAAACACCAACACTTATATAAATGAACTGGTAAATCCTGTTTCCCAAAATGTTTATATTAAAGAAATCAATTTTAGTTGGTATTTTTGTAGTTTTTATTTTTATTTATCATCTCCTAACTTATAAATAAAATAGAAATCAATTTTAGTTGGTATGTTTGTAGTTTTTATTTTTATTTATCATCTCTATATTATTTCTTTTTTAATCAGAATAA
The DNA here is from genome assembly GCA_023678885.1 of Pogostemon cablin. Classification (NCBI taxonomy): domain Eukaryota; kingdom Viridiplantae; phylum Streptophyta; class Magnoliopsida; order Lamiales; family Lamiaceae; genus Pogostemon; species Pogostemon cablin. The sequence continues at coordinate 8,923,636 of CM042992.1, read as the reverse complement.
TAATCTTTATATAACTAAAGGAGGGCTTTTAACTGTTGAGGTGGCGGCTTGAGAGTGTTCACACTTGTTTGTTAATCAAAGCAGGTTTACCTGAAAATTGATTGTTGTGTTCAATTTGAAAATTTCACTACACTTCAGCCCTTTTAAATGTATTGCACACTTGCTTTCGATGAGATTATGTGACAGAAATTGGTAGTTCACTTACAGAAATGGTAATTGATAATTGTTTTGTGAAGGATTTTTTTTTAAGTAACGACTACGTGATGCTTGTGAAAATGCCTACGTGTGTGAACTTTGCGCTATCCATGCTATCCACTGTTATTCAATATATTTAACATATTTTTTGTATTTTTATTATTATCTTTATTTATATAATTTTTACTTTATTACATCTATTTATTTAATTTATGTTCTAATATACCTGATTATATTAATTTTATATTAATGATAAAATTATGAGTCCGACTAGGGTGCACCTATACGATTTTAACCGTTAGATTAATTTTAAATTTGATCTTCACCATTAAATAATATAATTTAATTAAAATTTTTTAATAAAAAACTACCCCACTAACCCCACTTTACCTTATAAATGTTGGGATGCACCGGTGCACCCCAAAATAACCCTAAAATTATATATTTTTATTATCAGTTTAGTTTCCGTAAATTAATATTAATGAAAGAAAAATGATTTATCATTTGTTTAATTTTAATTTTGAATGATTGATTATAATAATTTGTATTATCTAAATTATAACTTACATTAAGTTAAAAAATAATTAATTAAAATGGAATATTCTATGTAGTGTGAAATATAGTGCTAACTGTTGGAGTTGTATTGTATATTCTGCATTAGAATAGTGTGAGATCTGCGCTAAAATAGAGTAAAATGCTGGAGATGGTCTTAATAAAATTCGCTCTCCTTCTCTGAAAAGCGAAAAGTAATAATCTATGAATTGAAAATTAGACAGCTTGTTGGTACTAGGCTCAAAACGTACACTGAATGGCGACTGACTTATTTTTGCTCGACCTACATTACCTGATGATGAATCTAATTGTACACTAATTAATTGATATGTCCTGTACTTTTTCTGCTGAACTCCACTTATTGATCAAATTTGTTCTCCCTTATGAAACACAGGTTCACTTGGGGATGCTGAATCTTGGATACATAATATGATGAATGTGTTTGACAAACTTGCTTCTTAGTTTCTTTCCCACTCCGCTTGCTATTCATTCGAGATAACTACGGAAGGCTTACAATTCAAATAACTAGGAAAGGCTTTTAATTGTTGGACTCGAAAACTCAATCGATACAGGAAAGGTAGTGGCCATGCTTCGTTTGGTGTTACCATTACTACTTGGCTACTTGGAACAATTGCTTCTTCATTCAAGACAACAGACAAATATGCTTTCTTAGATAAGATAATTCCTTTTTCCCTTAAATTATATTGCCAGCAGTTGTGCAATTCCAAACACACACAACTTCATTTGAGAGAATTTATTTAGTTGCCCCTCGATTTTGTAGCTTAAACTGATTATTGCTGTATGTGTGTTTGAATATCTATTAGTTAAGTGTAATTGTTTAAATGTGGTCTCTTAGATCTTAACTTCTATTACAGTTTGGTTCTTTGTTTCTTTTCCTTATTGAGCTTACCTATTAGTTAGGTGTAATTTTCTACATGTGGTTTCCTTCGATATGAACCTTTTTAGAGTTTGATTGTTTGTTGTTTCTTCATACTAAGCTTAATAAATTGGGGTAATTGCAATTTCAATAACTTATAGGATATTTTCATCCATTCACTTGAAATAGTAAAAATAGGCCTTTTTCTGGCAGATAAAACCACTTTCTATTAGATATGGTTTGGGCATACCAGATCATGATAGTGAAGGACACCTTGTGATGGTGGAATTCTGTGTTCCTAATTCTGGTGATGGTCTGAAACGACTGGTACGAGACTTACAAACTCTTATTTTTGCTTATTGTGATCTTCTTTGAGTGGAAGCGTTGATGAGTTTTTTTTCCACAGGATATCTCAGTGGGATCCTTCTCTCAGCAACTACATGAAAGTAAGTCCATCACCCCTTCCTTTTGCCCCTATTTTTGGTCTTGTTTCTTCTTCTTTGCTTGACTCTTTCCCCTCTATTATATCCCTATTATACACAATCTTGCTAAATTATAGGTGATATTATTCTTTCACATAATGTGGAAAAGTAGAAGCCTGTAATTTTGACTGGTGACTTGAATTGTGCTCATCAACAAATAGATATTTTTAACCCAACGGTATGTAAATCAAGCCTGCTTTATCTCGTCCCAACCTTGTTTACTTCATTTCTAACATAACTTGAGAAACTTTAGCATTGTTGATGGACTTGAAAATTTTAATTTTGTACCACTAATGTATCTAATGGTGGGGCTTCCTTTACCCTTGATTTGCACTGCTTATCGATCAGAATTGGCAAAACAACTTAATATTCTTCTGATGTTTCAGGGAAACAAAAGAAGTGCATGTTTTACTGAAAAAGAAATAAATTCATTTCAAACAAACTTTCTGGATAGGGACTTTGTTGATACTTTTAGGAAACAACACCCTAATGTTGTTGGCTACACATATTGGGGCTACAGACATGGTTGGCGAAAAAAATAAATAAAGGTACCTTGCCTGCTGTACTCTGTATGATGCATCAAGTTTTCTTTTGTTGTTGAAGGGGACCTATCCAACTAGGACAGATAATAGACAATGATATATCCGGCACAGCGGAAATACAATAAATCCCAAATAATATCAATGCACAAAACCTTCCACTCAAATATCGCAGAAACCACAAACCAAATAAATATGCAGAAAATATATTCAATCGACACTAATATTTTAACGTGGAAAACCCCTCAAGTAAAGGGTAAAAACCACGGGACCCTGTCCAGAAAATAATCCACTATCAAAGTACACCGTTTATCTCTCTATTACAAATAGAGACACACCACAGAATCACCAAAATAACCTTAAGAGAATCACTCTTGGAATACAAGACAACAATGAGAGAAGAGATAACAAATAGTACAAAGAGAATACGAATCACCCGATTCTCATTTGCACCCCTCGGAGATGTTTCTATGAAATCTACTGCGATCAATGTGTAGAGAACGTCGCCACGAACTCTCCCTTCAAATTTAAAGTGAAATAGTAAAGAAACGGACACCAAAATTCGATGCTTTCCCCGCACTCCACTTTCTCCTTTGCTCCCATGTTTCTCACTTTTTCTATTCAACTCACGCTTCTGTTCAGCCTTGGAATTGATTTTAGTAACCCATCAAATGGTTAATATATTCTGGGCAATTAATAAATTAATTCATGGCCTTCAACTAACTATTAAAGATCTCATCACACCTATCTTGAGCTCATGTCGGCCAACCCGACACACAATTCATGCTTCTCGCGGGTAACCACCTTAGTCATCATATCCGCGGGATTCCTGTCAGTGTGAATTTTCTCCAGCTTCATAAGCTGCTTCTCCAGCACCATTCTGAGCCAATGGTACCTCACATCAATATGCTTCGTCCGAGCATGATACATGGAATTCTTGCTCAAATCTATAGCACTCTGACTGTCACAGAATACTATGTATTCTTCTTGTTTCAATCCCAAATCCTGGAAAAGTCTCCTCATCCACACCATTTCTTTTCCAGCTTCATTTGCTGCAATATACTCTACCTCCGTAGTAGATAAGGCAACACACTTCTGCAACTTTGATTGCCAAGAGATAGCTCCCCATGCAAATATAAACAAGTAGCCTAAAGTTTATTTTCTCCCATCGAGATCACCAGCTATTTCAGCATCTACAAACCTATTAACTCTCGGCTTAGAACCTCCAGAACTCAAACATAATTTTGAAGTCCCTCTCAAATATCTGAAAATCCACTTCACAGCTTCCCAATGCTCTTTTTCCTGGATTGGAAAGAAACCTGCTCACCAAACTAACAGCTTGAGCAATATCTGACCTCGTGTATATCATGGCGTACATCAAAGAACCAACTGCAAAGGAGTAAGGTATTGTTGTCATTTCATGTTTCTAATCTTTTGTTGTGGGACACGATCTCTTACTCAATTTGAAGTGATTAGCAAGTGGCGTGGACACGGGCTTAGCATGCTTCATGTTAAACCTCTCAAGCACCTTTTCAATATACTTCTCCTGTGACAACCACTATTTTCCTATTTTCTTGTCACGAAGAATCTCCATTCCCAATATCTGCTTCACTGAGCCTAAATCCTTCATGTAAAAAATTTAGACAACTCCTCCTTCAACCTGCTAATCATCACAATATTCTTTCCCACAATCAACATATCATCAGCATAAAGCAGCAAAATAATAAAATTACAATCCTGGAAGTGTTTGACATAAACACAATGATCTGCCTCCATTCTTTTATAACTCTGGCTAGCCATAAAATAATCAAACCTTTTATACCACTGTCTTGAAGCTTTCTTCAAGACATACAAACTCTTTCTCAACTTGCAAACTAAGTGCTCCTGCCCTTTAACCTTAAATTCTTCCGACTGGTTCATGTAAATCTGCTCATCCAATTCTCCATGAAAGAACGTTGTTCGAACATCAAGTTATTCAATCTCAAGGTTCAAGCTAGTTGCCAATCCCAAGACAATACGGATGGAAGTCATCTTCACCACTGGTGAAAAAATCACATCAAAGTATACTTCCTTCTTCTGAGTAAATCCCTTAACTACCAATCTTACCTTGTGTCTTACTATCTCGTCTCCATCTTTCTTAAGCTTGAAAACCCATTTGTTCATCAGAACTCTCTTGCCTTTTGGAAGCTCAACCAAATCGTACGTCTCATTCTTATGCAAAGAACTCATCTCTTCTTGCATAGCCTCAAACCACTGATTCTTGTCTTTCATAGACTGCACATCTTAGAAAGTCTCCAACTCCCCATCATCAGTGATCAATGCCCACTCTGAACTTAGATATAATGTATTTGGTCTTCATCTTCTCACAGGTTGTTGATGTGAAGTGTTGAGACCAGTGTCATCACATCTGGATCTGGAATCATACATGTCCTCCACCAGTTGTTTTATTAACCACTAATGTTGTTTTATTGTTTCGACTGGTATTGTGCTTAATGTTGCTTTCAGAGTTGTTGCGGTTGAAGTGCTGAACATGTTGGATGCAAAGACCAAGTCAAACGCAGACCTTAAAGACCATGGAGCAAACTGGAAAGATCTGTAAGCTCTAGAAGGATCTAAAAGGTAAAAATAACTACCTCTCTTAGTGGGCAGTTATTTGAGCATGCATGGGTAGTTTCTACATCTCCTACGTGGGTCACTCATCATTTGGAGCCTGCAGCCATCTATAAATAAAAGCTGCTAGTTGCCAAGTCAGGTGATCGAAAGTCAATCACACTATACAGTGTAAAAGATTCTAGATAGGTTTCTGTCATTATGTTTGTACTGGTGTTGTAACACTTGGTTCAACATCAGTTATCTACTGTTATTTCCGTACATTTTGTGTGCGTTGTTCACAGGCAGTGGAAGTCCACATGTGAAGTAGGCTTAGATTCTAACAAGTCTAGGTTCTGCCATTTAGGAACGTGTTTGGATTTTAGATCTGATTTTGTATTCGATAGGTGGAAGAATTGTTTCCACACCTAAGAGTCTGTTTTTGTAATCACATTTTTCAATAGTGATATTTATGACATGAGGCCGCCACAAACTTGCAAAAGTTTGTGAAAAGATTGAGTAATCCATGTGTTAAGTCTTCCGCTGATTTACGACTTGTTCTATACTCAGTCAAGTTACATTCTAATACATACAGTATTTTTCAAAGTGTCATTACAATTAGGACAACATCGTACCAAAAACACACTTTGCACCATTGGGCACCAAACACAGGTCTTCCACTATGTTCTCCTGAAGTTTTTGGCAATACATCTTGCATCTCTTTTTCCACGCTGCCTGTATCTGGCTAAACTGGATCAGGATTAAATGTCGTCTGCTCACTATCTTCAGCTTCAGCTTCAGCTTCATTTCATTCTTACCATCTTCTCCACCATATCTAGCATCAATGGTAGGAATCTCATCTGGTGATAGATCAACTACACCTGTAAGCATCTGTGTAGTGCTCTTCCCCTTCTTCACATCTTCCATCATCTCATTCTCATGGAAGATAATATCTCTACTTCTGACTAGTGTCCTCCTCTCTGGATCCCATAACCTATATCTGAACTCCTCATCTCTGTAACCAACAAATATACAAGGTGTAGATTTATTATCCATATTGCTTCTCTACTCCTTCGGTATATGCATGAATGTCTTGTATCCGAACACCTTCAAGTCGGAATAAAAGATGTTCTTCCTACTCCACACTCTCTATGGAATATCACTTTCTAAAGAAACTGACGAAGATCTGTTAATCAAGTAGCAAGCAGTCAACACGGCTTCACCCTAAAAGGTCTTTGATAGTTTAGCCAAACTCAACATACACCTAACTTTATCTATAATGGTTTTGTTTATCCTTTCTGCTACGCCATTATGCTGAGGAATACCAGGTTATGTTCTCTCATGTCTCACACCATGTCGAGCACAATGTTCTTTGAACTCTCTGAAAGTGTACTCTCCACCATTAACAGTTCTCAGACACTTTAGCAGCTTTCCTGTCTGTCTTTCAACCATGGTGTGGAATTTTTGAAAACACTGAAATACTTCACTCTTGTTCTTCAAGAAATACATCCAAACTTTCTGTGAAGCATCATTAATAAAAGTGAGAAAATATTTATTTCCACCTAGGGACTCCACCTCGAGAGTACCACAAACATCAGAATGTATTAGTTCCAAAACAGCATTCTTTCATTTAAACTTTGAATGAAAAGAAATTCTAGTTTGTTTACCAAATACACAAAAATCATATGGATTAAGTGACTTACCTTGTGTAGTAGGGATCAGAGACTCCTTGGCCAGGATTTGCAATCCTTTCTCACTCATGTGCCCAAGTCTGTTGTGCCACAAATTTGGGAAAGAATCATTAACTGCTGCTAGTAACTGGTCTCGAGCAATCTTAAGCTTTGTCCTGTAGAGTGTACAACAAAGCTTCCCTTTGCTAATAAGCAAAGAACCCTTGATGAGCCTCCAATTTCCATATGCAAATTTATTCTCGAACCCCTCTTTATCAAGTACATTAACATCAATCAAGTTGTGGTGCAACCGCAGGATATGTCTCACATTCTTCAATGTCAATTTATACCCCAATTCAGTCTCAACAACTATGTCACCAATGCTAACTACTGGTGCAACACTCTTGTTTCCCATGAACAAATTCCCAAAGTCTCCAGCTCTGTAGCTTGTGAACAACTCTCTCTTCGGAGCACAATGATGAGAAGCACCCGAATTAACAATCCATTCAATGTCGGGATCCTCTACATGACAACACTCATCGCTCACACAAACTACGGTCTGATCATCATTGGTATGTGTGACAACAGCTGCTGTATTCTTATCCTCTAATTTCTTCTGATCCCCATCTTTCTTCTCTTTCCAGAGCCTGTAATTTCTTTTTATGTGATTAGGTCCACCACAATGATAACACTTGAATTTTTCCTTAGATTTAGAGTTGTAGTCTTTGTCTTTTGATTTACCATGACCCCTATGTCCTCTGCTCTTGCTTCTACCTCCGTTCTACGTGATAAGTGCCTGCGAAGATCCAACCCTACTTCTTTTCTTCTAGTCTCTTTATTGAACATACTTTCTTTGACTATGTTCAATGTCAACTTTCCATTTGGAGCTGCATTACTGAGTGTCACCACCATAGTCTCCCAGCTATTAGGTAGAGAACTCAATAAAATAAAGTCTGCAATTCATCATCAAATGTAATTTTCATGGTAGAAAGCTGATTCACCAAGTCTTGAAATACATTCAAGTGCTCTACCATAGAACTCTCATCTTTATACTTCAAGTTCACTAACCTTCTAATGATAAATGCTTTGTTCTGTGCATTCTTTCTTTCATACAATCCTTCAATTTTGTCCATAATTCCTTTGGGTTGGTCTCTGTAGCCACATGACGAAATACACTGATATCTACCCACTGTCTGATTGCACCAATTGTCTTTCTATCAAACTTCTCCCATGTTTTATCATCCATGTCTTTTGGCTTAGCATCTTTATCATCTTTCCTACTAAAAGGATCATAGAAATCTTTGCAGTAAAATAAATCCTCCATCTTAGGCTCCATAAAGAATAATTCTCAGCATTCAACTTAATCATGGAACCACTATCCTCCATGATTTCTACCTAACCAAAGCTCGAGTACCACTATTGTGGAAGGGGGATCTATCCAACTAGGACATACAATAGGCAATGATATATCCGACACTGTGAAAATGCAATAAATTCCAAATAATATCAATGCACAAAATCTTCCACTCAAATATTGCAGAAACCACAAACTAAATAAATATGCATAAAATATGCGCAATCGACATTAATATTTTAACATGGAAAACCCCTCTAGTAAAGGGTAAAAACCACGGGACCCTATCCAGGAAATAATCCACTATCAAGCAAAAGTACACCGTTTATCTCTATATTATAAATAGAAGCACACCACAGAATTACCAAAATAACCTCAAAAGAATCACTCTTGGGAGAAGAGATAATAAAATAGTACAAAGAGAATACGAATTACCCGATCCTCATTTGCACCAGTCGGAGATGTTACGAAATCTACTCTGATTAATGTGTAGAAAACGTCGCCATGAACTCTCCCTTCAAATTTGAAGTGAAACGGTGAAGAAATGGACACTAAAGATCGATGGCTCTCCCTGCACTCCACTTTCTCCTTTTCTCCTCCGTTTCTCTTTTTTCTATTCTGTATAACTCCCTCCTGTTTCTGGTTTCCAATTCACGCTTCTGTTCAGCCTTGGAATTGATTTTAGTAACCCATCAAATGGGATAATATATTTTGGGCCAATTAATAAATTAATTCATGGCCTCCAACTAACTATTAAAGATCTTGGGCTTCTTTAATTATTTTTTTGTGCCAATGTTTGGGGTAAGCACAACATCTTTATGATCTTCTATTATCTCCGTTCAAGTAAACACTGTATAAATAAACTATTCTCTGCGCTCCATTCGATCCTTACATATGTTTTATATAGGGCTGAGGCTCGACTATTTCCCTTCCTCAGAGTACATTCTCCTTGATGTGGCTGGGAGAGATCATAGCCGCCTCATCGGAGGCTTCATGACTCAGCATATCAGCTAGCAGAGAAACACCAATGCGCCATGCTCCCCTCGAAACCTACTTATAGCAACATATTAAAGAAAACTCGCACAATAATACATTACCTTATAAAAATATTTCAAATCAGCGCGAGTCACCACCTCAAATGAGGTGTCCTGCTTACTAATATATATATATATATATATATATATATATAAATACAAAATCTAGGATCCTTAAATTTTGGGCTTAATCACAAAAGCTCATCAAGACAACCCAAGAATTACACTTAAAATGTTTGTGTGCAACAAAAATCATGTGCAGCAAAAGTTCGTGTGCAGCAAAAATCATGTGCAGTAAAAAAATGTGTAGCAAAAAAAATATCGGAAAATTACACTTTTGGTCTCATACAAACATTCTCATTTCATTTTTGGTCATTTTCAATGCATTTTTAGTCTCCTAACTTATTTTCTGAATTTCTGTTAATTAAACTAACAGAATAATCACGCTACTCACATGGCCTTTAGTGTAATGCCGGTGAACATATTTAAGAATCATATTCACTCATGTTCAATGTTGAAACTTTCCTTTTCCAAAGACCTAATTCAGCGTGACCTTTTCCAAAGACCTAATTCAGCGTGAATCCCATGTCAATCTGACCAAATTCCTCTTCCAAAAATCAAAGAATCACACTCTACCCATGTAATCACTCCCTAAATCATTGATTTCTCTCACAAATCATACAATCCACCCATTTAAACTCCTTGGATTCTATCGCTTTGCTGTAGATATTCTCTGACGAAAACCGCTACCCATCAACGGCGGCGAGGAGCTCATTCGTTATCCCGAGTCAAGATTCGGGTTACGGACAGAACCGGATGCGGGTGTGGTTGGACAACTATGACACGGCGGAAGCCACTGGCTACACCTACGATAAGGCGATGGACAAGCTGCGGGGGGAGTACGAGCGCCTTAACTTCCCCAACCTCCGCGACTTGGGCGAAATCGGGTTGTGGGAGACCGACTTGCCACCCTGAAGAATGCTATGGATGCAAAGATTCAGGCGAATTGCGATATTGCAGAAGGTAAAAAGTAGGGAGAAAACCGGTAAGAAAATGTAGTGTTCTTTGTTCGTAAGAAAATGTAGTGTTCTTAGTCGGTGGTGAACAGTGAGAGCTGCAGTGCGAGTGTTTCTGAAGATGGGTTCTGGAGGGTGGCGATGTGGTGCTTGTCGGAATGCTAGAATGGAAATTGATGGGTGCCCGCTCACCCGGTTACGGTATAATGTTTTGGGCAAGCTTCACTTTGTGGAGTTCAGTTTTTTCCTTGCTAATTAGATTGATCGATTTGATTCCAATTCATGTTGTGTTTGCTTGAATTCAAATCATAAGAGTAAGGAATGAACGTTTAAAATAAAATTCGTTTTTTTTGTGTTTACCAAAGGTAATTACTGTAAAATTTTCTTAAAATTATATTTGATGCTTAAAGATAAATTAACTTTTTCTTGTGTGCTTAAGCTTAAACAAAAATCACTGTTGAGCTAGTTCTAAGTTCCATTCACAATTAGAATTCATTTTTGGCCTTATACTTTCTATGGTCGAGTAATGAATAGACATTCTTCGATTTTTGTTGAACGTAAATTGGGTTTGCTATTGTTATACACTCTTTGGGTTGCATGTCCGTAGGTATATTTTTTTGAAATGGAGGTGGAGTAAAGCTTTTGCTGCATAAGAAAATTATACTCAACTTGAAAGCCAGTTGAATACTTACGGAATGCCAGACTTGTGCTTGTGTGAGGTAAGTTTTGTAGTTTCAACTGTCATGTAAGTTAGATGTCCATTGAATAAATTAGAACAACTACACATATCATAAATATGAGCTATATATGCGTCTGTCTAAGTTATTCGTAGACCATAACCTTTAGGCTTTTGCTAAATTTCTTTGAGTTAATTAGCTTAATTGAGTAGGTGAATGATGGTATTTATCCTTTTAGGATTCAGAGAAAGAGGAGCTTGCTTCAGCTTCATCGTTCATAGATAAAGTGAGCTTTTACCAGACAACAAATCAAGCAACAGACTTTTTCACAGGAAAGGTGAGAAAATAACTTATTAATGATTTGTTTTGAAAGATTTGAAATTTATATTGAGAAACCTTTTGTTCAATCTTTTGCAGCTTATGTTTGTACAATGAAGTTGGAAACCAGTTTCTTTGGAGTTCTTCACCTTCATCTCAACATTCATCAACACATCATTTGGAGTAAACCTTTGTTGGATGGTAAAGTCGTGGATGAAGAAGGTGAATGAAGAAAATGTATTTTCCGTTGCTCTTTACTTCGTTTTGTTAATTTTGTTGCTGTTAAAGTGTTGTATAGGTTAGGACTTAGCTTTAATAGAGGGCCTGTGTAGTTTCTTTTGAAAATATATTTCCTTTTCTCATTTTTTATTTTAATGTTTTCCGTTAGTGACTTAACGGAAGGGACCAAATGTGCAAGTTTTGGGACCAAAGAAAATGTTAGGGACCAAAAATGAAATGAGATTTCTCTTATGGGACCAAAAGTGCATTTTTCCCAAAAAAATATGGAGGTCCGACGGTGATCCAGCAGTCGGTCGGTGTCCGGTCGGCGATTGGCCGACGGTGGTCCGGCGTCGATAGTGGGTGGTTGAGGGATTTAGGGTCTGTAGTTTAAAAGTGTATGTGGTTATAATGATAAGATTATATTTGGTATTTACTTTAATATTTTGTACGTGAGAGTAATTATTTAAATTCATTGTATCTCCTAGTAATTTAGAGCACAAAGTGTGTACCTATGAGTAATTTTCTCTAAAATTAAAAATAAATTATTTTATTGATTATTAAAAATCTTATTTTATATTCTTATTTTTATTTTATTTTTTATAAAAATAATATTACCACTTTTAAGAATCAATTACAACTTTTATTATAAATGTTATCATATTTTTTTCATTTTATAAATTATGTATAAAATATTTTAATTGAATCGATTGTCACTTTTTTATTACTCATATCACTTTATATTAAATTTTTTTAACTTTTTATTTATCTCACAAATTGTTAATTATTTAATTGGAAGGTTATCATTCTTCATTTGACAAATGTCACTTTGAGTTGTGCTTGCGTGCCCCTAGGGCACACCGTACGCCTTTAGAATTTAGTATTATGGGTAATGGTACATTATTTTGTTATAAATGGTATATATTTTATTTAATAAGGATACACCATTTTGTTTTAAAGGGTATACACTTTTCATTAATATTTTTTATTTTTTTCAGAAATAAAGGGTACACATCTTTATACTAAAGGATATACAATTTAATACAAAATTCTAAAGGCGTACGGGGTGTGTCCCCGTGCATCCGGGTGCACACAAGTTTTTGCCTATCACTTTTATTAAAAGTGTTATCATCTTTTATCTGTCCTATTAATTATTCATGAAATAATAATTGATTAGTTATCACTTTTCAAAGTATCACTTTTCAAAGCATCACTTTTTATAAAAAATAATATCACTTTCTATTCTTCATTCTCAATATAATTATTATTACTTTTAATTTAATAGACATCACTTTTTATTGAAAATGTTATCATTTTTTATTCGTTCAATTAATTATTTTGAAATAGTTTAGATGGACACTTATTACATTTCTTTGATTATCCCTCGGAATAACTAAACGTACCCCATAAATATTCAATAAGACATAATTGCCCTTATAAAATTTATATATGTTCGGTTGCAACTACCGAACAGAACAAAGAATTCATCTATTCTGTTCGGTAGCAACAACCGACCAGAACAAAGATTTCTGTTCGGTAGCAACAACCAAACAGAATAAAAAATTCATCTATCTTATTTGTTCGGTTGCAACAACAAACAAAATAAGATTAATAATTTTTTAATTCATATCTAAATAAATAAGATATTCTCATCTGTCTTCTCCATTAGATTGAACTCTCATCCGTCTTCTCCATCAGATTGAACCACAGCTCCACAGCCAATGAAACAAAGTGGCGCCCCCTTGTTGCCATTATTCAACTGAAAGCCTGAAACTCCAATTTATATGCTTTCCACGTATTGTCCAACTTGCTTATCTGATTCTCACATTTATCGCTAACCAATTGTTTACAATTTTCTAATCCCTACTCACAAATTATCCTCATTATGCTACAAAATATTCCTCTCCATACACCATCCACTATAAGCATGCAATTTATAGGTCACTTAACTATTTCATATTGATTCTTTAATAGTGCTCAATTATAATTATCTTATTTATTTAGATTTGAATTAAAAATCATTAATATTGTTCTATTTGGTTGTTGCAACTGAATAGATAAGATAGATGAATTTTTTTATTCTGTTCAGTTGTTGCTATCGAATGAATTCTTTGTTCTGTTCGGTTGTTGCAACCGAACATATATAAGTTTTATAAGGGCAATTATGTCTTATTGAATATTTATGGGGTACGTTTAGTAATTACGGAAGTGCAAATAGCCGCCCCCTTATGTATAACTTTTCATTTAAAATATTGTCACATTTTATTCATTCAAATTATTAATGAAATAATTAATTTAGATGGATAGTACTTTTTCATATAAAGTGCCACTTTTTATTAAAAGTATCTTCATTTTATATTTATCTTACGAATTTTTAGTAAATAATTTAATAGGATAATTACCATTTTTTGTTTTATTAAATAATAAGAAAACTTATTATTTTTAAAAATAATATCACTTTTTATATATTAAAATTGAAATAAAAAAATTAAATAAATAACAAAATTTTATCATCACATCTTTTTTCAGAATTTTAATTGAAAGAAAAGCATTAATCACATTTTTAAATAATAAATAAATAAAGGAAGGATTACTACTAGGTACAAAAAAATCCTTAATTACTATGAGATACAAATATACAAAAATATTACTACTAACTACAAAAATATATAGTGATATTACAATATTATCCCTACAATATGCTGCACAAAATATTGTGTGCAGCAAAAGTGTGTATAGTAAAAAAAGTGTGTAAAGTAAAAAAAAGTATATGCAACAAAAAAGTGGGGTGTCCGGCGAAGGTCCGGCGGTGGTCCGACGACCGGAGCTCCGGCGGCGGTAGAATTCTGAAGAATTCCGGCCGGAGGTCTAGCGGAGCTCCGGCAACCAGCCGGCAGTGGTCCGGTGGTGGGTGAGGGTTTAGGATTTTGGGTTTTATTTGGTATTTACTTTAATATTTTGTATGTGAGAGTAATTATTTTAAATCAATGTATCTAATAGTAATTAGGAGTACAAAATGTGTACCTATTAGTAATTATTCCATAAATAAATAAATAGATTAAAGAGTATAAGGAATTCATGCGTCGCCACTTCCTAATGCATTATCAGCAATTCCAAGCGCTATAAATGGATTTATTTGGGATCCGTTTCACAAAGTAAGATCCGTGAAATGATTTCATCCAAATTTTTATCTTTTTATTTATTTATATTAAAATGTATATTAATTTTATTAAATTTTTTAGTTGTCAAAAAAAAATTATTTTTCATTTGATCATGTTGTTTTAGATGTTTTTTACTAATACAAATGCAAATCGAATATTTAATATTTACTCCTAGTATTTAATATTTACTAAGAATTTCTCTTTATTCTTAAATATTAAAAAAAACATGGTTTTTCAACATTTTTATCTTGATATTTATTAAAAATTTTCTTTAGTTTTTAAATATCCACTAAAATTCAATATTTTCATCCCGCGAAAGGCGGGTTTTATACTTATTATTATTATTATGAGTGTATATTAGATGCACCCGGGTGCAAGGGTGCACCCATATATGTATATTTTTTATTCCATTTTGTATATATATTATTTTATTTTGTATACGTGTTTTGTAATAATTATATATTTTTTTCACATTATGTTTTCATTAAAAAAAACTAACATCTATATGTGTATAACTTTTTATTGAATATTATATACAATTTTTCATTAAAAAAATTAACAATTAAATTGTATACATTTTTAATCTTAATTGTATATGTTTTTGTTTATATTTGTATATGGGTGCACCCGGGTGCACACTATAAATTGCATATTATTATATATATTTTTATGAATTTAAAAAATTAATATTACTTTTTTTTAAAAAATTCAATAAATATAGGATAAATAATTGTTTTAAGCACGGTAATAAATCGTGTAAAAGATTAAAGGTAGGTCTTGTGTTACATTACTATTTTATAATTTTTTAATAGTTATTACTTTTCGCTATTTATGTTATCATTTTTCATTTATACTATAAATTATTCGGCATACTCTCTTGTGAGACGGGTTGTTTGTGAGATGATTGTGAGACGGGTCAACCCATTGCTAAAGTATGCTTATTATATAGGTAAAATATGCTTATTTGTGGTTAAAGTATGTCGATAATGAATTATATTATAACACCCTAAAACCATACTTTAATTCATTATCATATTTTAGAAAACATACTTTAATAATAATTAAACATACTTTATTTATATTATAGACATACTTTAAAACATCTCACAAACCGTCTCACATATGTAGTGTCTCACAAGAGAATTTGTCAAATTATTCATGTAATAATATTATTATCACTTTTAATTAATTCAATATCACTTTTCCTAATAAAAGTTATCACTCTTCACCCGTTTCACTATCACTTTTTCTTATAAAAGTTAGCACTTTTCACCCGTTTCAACGTTCTCACACAACTATTTGCTAACAACTAATTATATTGTTAAATTCGTGCACCTAATGAATCTCACTCCAAAGTACTTGACTGAATTTTAGTAAACCAATTGAACGCGGTTCTTTATGTTGTCAAGAAAAAGAGCAAATCTACATGCGCAGAACGTATTTAAAGAGGGGAAAGACTTGTGTGAGATCACGTAAGGATTTACGTGAGACAATCAGAAAGTGAAAATTTGTATACTGAAAAGTGATACTAAATTAATAAAAAGTGATAATATTATATCATGAATAATTTATAACATAAATGAAAAGAAATATTCCCTCCGTCTCAAAAATACATTCACACTTTCCATTTTGGTCCGTCCCAAGAATACTTTCACCCCTTAAAATGGAAACAATACACAATATCAATAACCTTACAATACTACAATATTACAAAAATGCCACATTTTTTTACACACAATCCAATCGAAGACAATTGTATCATACACTTTGTTCTATTCAATTACCCAAAATACCCCATCTCTTTCTTACATTACTACAATAAAAAATTACTTTTCTTAAACTCCGTGCCACCAAATACGCGAATGTGTTCCTGGGATGGAGGGAGTAATATTTTATAGCGAAAGTGATAACTATTTTAAAATGTGTATAATGCTCTCACGTGACACAGTTACACGCAAGACCTACCCTTTAAAAAGAGTAAGTCTTATTTAACTCGGGTTTATATGTAAACTCTATTTTCTTAATTACTCTTTAAGTATATAAAAAATTACTAATTGAAAAATAATAATTTTTATACAGAAGAGAATAATTCATGTCTCTAAAAAGTAAATTTTTATGTACTAAAAAATAATCGATAAATCAAGGTTTACAAGAATTTGAAGACCGATTTTTTAATTTAGAAAAGTAATGTTGAGAGTGGAATTTCACGCATTATGTGTCTCACATTATATCGTTTTTAATAGAATATGGCCCTGATTTCGTGTAAGATTGAGTGGTTTTCATATCTTGCATAATTAAGATATTACTAAGGTATTTTGTTGAGTTTTGAAGGTTAAAACATGTCAAATGAAGCAGAATAAAAAAGGGCAAGAAACGAGCAGAAAAGGGCCCAACACGAGTTGCCAACACGAGTAATTTTAAGGTTTGGAAGCAATCCAATTTCAGAGCATCGAACCTCAACTAAACAGACAACAACACGTCTTATAAACATGAGTCCATATATGTGTATGCATTAATATGGCATGACATGACATCACACACCAAGTCCAAACAATTACACACTCGTCAAGCCGCGTCAACCACAAGGTAACACTCTAAACCTTAAACACAAATGTACTAATGTTTATGACTAATGTGAGACAATTTAGATGACATCAGTAAAAGTCACCGCAAAAAAATCTATCCATGTCGACCCTCTTCGTCAAATGAGACTACCCGCCTTCCGCCATTATCCAAGGAATGAGGACCACAATGTGGCTCAACAACTCCATGCTTTGTATAGTTTGTGGAAAGCATCATATGGGGCGGTTACAAGTTACGTGGCAGCCCAAAAGATAATTCAAAGCCTACCTTGTGAATGGAGTGCGAAAGTGGAGAGGCTGTATCGCAAGCAAGTCATCGAGAGCGTATGATAGACGCACCTCTAATTGACTATGCAGCGTTTATGGGTGATTTGACTAAATGGTGGATGACCGGTGAAGAGCCCGAGTGCCTATGGGAGATCAATGAGGATATGGAAATGGGTGAAGAAACCGACCCGAAAGAGGACCCTATAAACATAGAAGATTAATCATAATCACTAGTTTCCCTTCCTTAAGTTATATGTTTTTCTTGCCCTCCAAAGTACCTACCAGTTAAATGAAGCTTCACCTATTTACTTGGTATCTATAATGAGTAAAAAAATATATCAAATTTATTATACACATACACATATAAACACACAACACATACAAATATATATATATATATATATATATATATATATATATATATATATATATATATATATATATATATATATATATATATATATATATATATATATATATATCATAAATCAATAGAACACTTATTTGACATAATTATTTATATAATAATAAAAGTAATAAATAAAATAAAATAAAAACTGTGAATTTTATTAGTTACTCTGAATTACTTTGATTCATTTCTATTTTCTAAATTTAGAAAGTATGTCCATATTTCTCTTTTATCATGTTATACTATTTATGTGTCCAATATATATATATATATATATATATATATATATATATATATATATATATATATATATATATATAATAATTTCTTTTGTTTTATCTAAAGTTTAAAACTCTTAACTATACATATATATAAGACACATAAATAATACAAAGTATAATGAAGACATTAATAGTCATTACCACCAATAAATAACTAATCAAATCATTAAAATCAATGGTTACAATGTGTGAGTTTTTTTTCTCAAACATTAATATACAATAGTGAACATTAATTAAATTTTATGATAACTTAAATAATAACAACAAAATAAAAATAAAATAATAATAATAATAATGATATGTATAAATAAATTTTAAATAAACCAATAAATAAATATAAATCTATTAAGTAGGACGAGGACTTGAGGGAGTGATGAGAGTGAAAATATGCATGTTATAGTGTCCAATTTAACACATTTTTTATTGGAATTATTGTCATATATTAGCACAAGTGTCTTATATTAAATATATGTAAGACAAAGGTGCACTTGAGGTATTTTACTGTGTTTTAGGTGGATAAATGATCAAAAATACAAAGTTGGAGAAAATGTGCAACTTGTGCAAGAATGCTGAAAAACACACATCCAACTTGTGTAATATTTTTGTATTTGTTTAGAGATCAAAACTAGTAGTGTTATACATGGTTGAAAATTCACTGAAAAGAGGATCTTTTTGACGTAAAGAACACCTCAATCAGATTCCAATCGAAAGAATTATGATCAAAATGGTGACGTCGCGCGAGCTGTGCCGAACAGAATTGTTGTGCTATTTTTCGTGGCTTGTTGCACATTCAAATCTTAGAGTTTTCTTATTTTCATTATATGGATAGTAATCCAAGGAAGTGAGAATCGCGTGAGCGCAAGAATCACTCAAATTGGAACTCGGATGTGGAAGTTATACTCAAAACGGTGAGACTGCGCAAGACAATTCGACCACAACATTTGAATTCGACCTGACCATGTGGTCAAATCCTGGTCGAATTGAAAGGCAAAAGAAGAAATTCCACCACGACATGTCAATTCGACCTGTTGTGCTGGTCGAATCCATCACCCGAAGCTCGAATCTGGTGTCTGAAGCTTCCAGTAGGGTGATTCGACCTGCAATTCGACCAGGGGAGGTGAATTCAACCTAGCTTCGTGGTCGAATTGACATGCGGAAACTTACCATATCCGTATTTTTACACCCTCAATGCGTGTGATCACTCAAAAAGCCCATTTCAAGGCCTATAAGGAGAGAGTTTATAAGTATAAAAGGGGGTGTAGATCACACCATTAAGAGAGACAATACACAAAAAAGAGCCATAAGAGAGGCCACAACCATACCACACCCCACAAGAGGGGATCAGCCCCCAACCATCATCCACTTCCTTTCCTCCATCCATCCATCACTTTGAAGATTCGTTTTGGAGTTAAGAGGAGAATCAAGATGAGAATTCAAGATGGAGAAGGACTCGACGACTCCCACATCTAGGGTTTATTCCGTTTCCTAATTTATCTTATAATTTTTTGGACATCCGGGTAAGATCTATTCAACACCCATGATTGTTCTTCGTAACATCATGGGCTAGAGCCTTTTTGGTAGAACTAGGGTTGTGAAGGTTTTACGAATTAATTGAACTTTCGTGTATAAACTCCGTACAACACTACTTGTGGATTTATTTTATATATGATTGTGCTTTCTTAATCCATACTCACGGTCGTTTTGTGCATCTTCAATTGGTATATAGAGTCTGAATATATATCTTGATTGTAGATTGAGTGCGTTCACCGCTGAACTGGATTCCATGTTATGATTCTAAGTGAGGGGACTCTGAAACTTCATTAGAACTATCATATATGAATACTTATTAATTAATTAAATTCGGGTTAGTAAGTAGAATAAAGAGGATAATTTTATAGTACCTATAAAGGGAGATCATATCGGGTTAGAGTACTGATGCGCGTCTTCTTTGCACGCAAAATTAATCCCCAAGTATTAAGGATATCAGTTGCAGCTAAGCAAGCGACCAAGTGAATATCGAACCCAAAGGACGGCGTATTATTAATTTAATTATTTACTAAATTAATCAAGACAAGTGACAATAAGATTGAGAGGTAATTATCTAACAACTAATATGCTGAAAATTAAATAATAATTAAAATAAAATAGCACTAGAAGAATACAAAAGTAGATCAAGTAGAAAAATAGGTAGTTATAGGGTAATTCTGTTTTACTACTTAACTTCCCTTCCGTGTGTTGGTGTCCGACTCTGCCTTGTAGACTATGGACGCATCACCAAGCCATGCAAATCTACTCTATAGACACAAATAAATATGCGTGTAACACATGTGAATAACCTTGGAGCAAGAGATATAACTTCACCCCCTTTCTAGGTACTATTAATATCAATTATTTTCCACGTCTGGAACCTAACCCGATATGATCTCCCTTTATAGGTACTATAAAATTATCCTCTTTATCCTACTTAATAACTCGAATTCAATTCAATTAATAAGTATTCATGTATGATAGTTCTAATGAAGTTTCAGATTCCCCTCACTTAGAATCATAACATGGAATCCTGTTCAGCGGTGAACGCACTTAATCAATAACCAAGATATGTATTCAGACTCTACATAACAGTTAATGATGCACACAACGACCTTGAGTATGGATTAAAAAAGCACAATCATATATAAAATAAATTCACAAGTAGTGTTTTACGGAGTGTACACATGGAAGTTCAATTAACTAGATAAAACCTTCACAACTCTAATTCTACCAAAAAGGCTCTAACCCATGATGTTATAAAGAACAATCATGGGTGTTGGATAGATCTTACCCGGGTGTCCGAAAATACAAGATAAATTAGAAAATGAATAAAACCCTAGATGTGGGTGTCGTCGCGTCCTTCTCCATCTTGAATTCTCCTCTTGGTTCTCCTCTTGATTCTACAGACGAATCTTCAAAGTGATGGATGGATGGAGGAAAAGAAGCGGATGATGGCTGGGGGTGATCCCCCCTTGTGGGGTGTGTATTATGGTTGTGACCTCTCTTCTCCTCTCTTGTATCTCTATAATTTTTCAATCAATAATGATGTGATCTACACTCCTTCTTATACTTGTAAGCTCTCCTTATAGGCCTTGGAATGGGCTTTTTGAGTGATCTTACGTGTTTAGGGCATAAAAATACGGATATGATAAGTTCTCGAAGCTCTATTCAACCTCACCAACAGGTTGAATCCACCTTTCCCGGTCGAATCGGCCTTCTGTAAGTCCCAGGTACTCGATTTGACCAGCTGCCCAGGTCGAATCGAAGTGACGAGGTCGAATGGGTTATTCCGTCATCCGATTCGACCTTGATTCGACCTGATGCTCAGGTCGAATTGACTTGCATAGTCTCACTATTTTATGTATAACTTCCACATCCGGACTTCAATTTGAGTGATTCTTACGCTCACGCGATTCTATCTTCCTTTGCTTTCTATTCATATAAAGAACTCAAGAAAACTCTAAGATTTGAATGTGCAACAAGCCACGGAAGTAGCACAGTAATTCTTTTCGGCACAGCTCGCGCGACGTCACCACTTTGCTCATAACTTCCTCGTTAGAACTCCGAATGAGGTGTTCTTTATACCAAAATGATCCCCTTTTCTGTGTCTTTCCAACCATATATCACACTTTCCATTAAGAGCTCCACAAGAACACAGAAAAATTACGAAAATTGGACGTGCGTTTTCAGCATTCTTGCACAAATTGCACATTTTATCCAACTTTACACTTTTGGTCCTTTTTCCACCTAAAACACAACAAAACACCTCAAGTGCACCTTTTTCTCACATATATTGAATACAAGACACTTGTGCTAATATATAATAATAATTCCTATAAAAAGGTGTTAAATTGGACAATAAAACACGCTAATTTCCACTCTCAACAAGTACCAATTGGCCAGGAAAATAATTGATACTGATAGTACCTAGAAAGGGGTTAGAATTATATCTCTTTCTCTAAGGTTATTCACACGTGTTACACGAATGTTTACTTGTGTCTATAGAGTATATATGCATGATTTAGTGATGCGTCCATATTCCACAAAGCAGAGTCGGACATCAACACACAAAAGGGAAATTAATGAGTGAAACTGGATTATCCTAGAGCTACATATTCTCCTACTTGATCCACTTTCGTATTCTTCAAGTGACTTTATTTTATTTGTTATTTTAATTACTTGTTTAGTAGTTTAATAATTCTAAACCTCAAACTATATTGTCATATTCGTCTTAATTAATTTAGATAATAATGAAATTGATAATACACCATCCTTTGGGTTCGATATTCACTTGGTTGCTTACTTAGCTGCAACTGATATCTTTAATACTTGAGAATTAATTTTGCGTGCAAAGAAAACGCCCATCAAGTTCTTGGCGCCGTTGCAGGAGACGGCTGTTATTATTAGTTTATTATTTCTAATTTTATTAAGACTTTTATTTGTGATTATTTAATTCTATCTAACCTTGAATTTTTTTGAGGTACTTGTGCACTAGGAAAATGAAAGGGAGGAAATGAGAAAATAACACATTGAGCTGAACATGGCCGGAGCAAGGCAGAATCCGGATAATGTTTTCATACGTGAAATTTTCACAAACTATGGGATTGGCAACATGGGGTTGATAGGAGCAAGGGGGAAGATGATGATTTTGAGATATATCACGCTCTTATTAACATGGTAGAGAAGATCCCTTTTCTGGAGATTGTTTTGAAGATCCATATCAGCATCTCAAAAGATTTCTTGGTTATGCAAACACTCAAAAGGGTGCTGGAGCTAATGATAATGCTAGACGGATCGCCCTATTCAAGTTCTCTTTGATTGATAAGGCAGAAGCTTAGTATAAGACTCTTGATGTAGCCGACTGCACTACATGGGACCAACTGCAGCAGAAATTCTTAGAAATATACATGTCACCCTCAAGGATATTAAGAATGAAGCAAGAGATCACCCAATTTGTTATGAATCAGAGTGAGAAATTTTATGAGGCGTGGGATAGGTTCAAAGACATGCTCAGGAGGTGCCCACAGCATGTAATGTCTAAGGCTGAGTACATAAGTATCTTCTACTATGGATTGGATTGTGAGTCGCCTGTTTTTATTGATGCATCATCAGGTGGAGCGTTGTTATCTAAGACAGCACTAGAAGCAGAAAGTTATTTGAAGACATCTCTATGAATTCACGTGACTAGCATGTAGAGAGAGATATAGGATCATATGTAATTGGCAAGGTAGAGCAGGTTGAACATCAAGTAGTGAAGTCGAATAGGGATGATGAAATCGTCTCTATTCTAACTAACATCAACAAGCTACTAGAGTCCCAGCAGAAGCAGATTACAGAGTTGACACAAAGGGGCTTAGTATGAAGCAGAACGAAGTGAAGAGTGTTGAAGATACCTTCAATTGATACATGGCTAAGAATGATGTAAGGATTGATTGTTTTAAGGAAACCATGAATGTTGATCATGCCGATTTATCTAAGCAGTTGAAGGACCTTACTTTGATTATGGGACAGATGACTGTGAACGTGATTCAATTGACACAAAAATTGGAAGATAAAGCCATCACGTTAAGGTCAGAAACACAGTATGAGGGACCGATGAGGCCGAAACTAAAATCAGAGACGTCGGGAGCCTGATTCGACCCTAATTCGACTAACAATACTGGTCGAATTCAATAGGGGGTTAAATGAAACACCTGGGTATGATTCGGAAGTAACAAAGCCTCGATTCGACCAGAAACACACCAGGTCGAATCCTACCCTCCGGAGCACTCTATTTCATTAGAAGTTTGATTCGACCTGAAGCTATCCAATTCGACCAGACCTCATGGTCGAATCGAATGTCATAATTCATACAGAAGCTCAATTCGACTAGGAGCACATCAATTCGACCAGACCAACAGGTCAAATCCAGGTCGAATCCAGCAGACAGGGAGAGAATGGACTTTCAGGTGCACAATTCGACCACTACATACCCAATTCAACCAGCTGACCTGGTCGAATCCAGGTCGAACCCAACTGTTCTGCACCATTTTCAGTGACGAATGCTCCATATGATGTTAATATTACACCAGTACCATTACATAAGTAGAATACTGAGCTTACAATAGAGAAGAAGTGGCAAAGAGCAAAGAAGTTGAGAGCCAAGAAGTTTAGACTGCAGATGGATAATGAAGATGCGGTATTCTCTCTTGATCATGCAATTAAGATGCCCATGGAGACTCAATCGTGCAAGAGCATTGATGTGGTTTCTAACTTATTTAATCTTGATTTTTCTAAAGCAGATGATTCTGAATTGAAGTGGAAGATTGAGAAGGAGGTGTCTAGACAACCATGGGAGGAAAGAAATTCCAATGATCATATTCTTGTTACCAAGAAAGGTGAGGTGTTAAGTGTTGATAAGAAGAGGGATAGAAAATATTTGAAGATGAGGATGCGACAAGATCGTCCTCCAATCAAGTATTTTAAAAGGTTACATCTGTCTTGACTCTCCGACGTTAAATATGAGCGCCTGTTGGGTTCTTGTCCCTTCCGTTTTATTGCTTTATTTCTTTAGTGTGAGTAAGAAATTTTTATATTTAAGGTGCTTACTATTCGACAATACATCTCTTTTCAAACTTAATTTCAACTCACGTTTTTACTAAGTTTGGGGGTGTGATGTTATTACCTCATTGCAGCACCAAGAGTATAATCTTTTCTTTGTAATGTTTGCTAGGGGAGTTGATTTTTTGTGATATGTTGAAAAACTTTAATCTGTTTTGATGTGTCGATTTTTTGCAATTTGCCTAGTGTTCAGTGGTGTGTCTATTGTGTGGAGTCGATTAGATAGTCAATTGAGTCATTCTTAGAGTTCTCCTATTTTATTATTAATGAATTTTGTGATGATTAGTGTTTAAGCTTTGATGATAAAATAGGGTAACTAGGTGGCAAGACGAGTTCTACATTAAGGCTTCAACTCGAGGAGCTCGTACATTCGTTGAAGAAAAATCAGGTGCATTTGTTTTCTTTTGCTAAATTTTTTGTGTGCTTTTAATTCATGAGAGTGGAAGGATTGAGTTTGTACTTGTGATCCATGTGAACTTATATTTTTAGAATTATGCATGGAATTCATATGCTCTTGAAATTGATGAAGGAAGTGTACTTGAATTATATTGTGATATGAAGTTCTATGTGTACTCGTGGGATATTGCTTATCATGAAAATGCTCTGTTACTTGTTAAATACCCATGTGAGATTTTGAGCCTTATTGATCATGTTATATAATCACATGATATTTATTTTCTGGTGAGTATCGTTCATGTGTGTGTATTCTAGAACTTGTCTCTTGTCTTACTTGAAACTACATGTGTGTTAGATAATGAGAGATGATCTAAGGGCATTCTTGAATTTATGAGTCACTTTGCTAGATAATTTCCTGCTGAATGATGTTTATCCATATTTAGCCCCTTTAAGCCTAAAAGCCTTATTTCTTTGCAACCTACGAAGATAGCCACTTTGATATCCTATTTGAGCCTTAAATTCCGATATTTAGTGGAGAATTAACTGCTATCAAAGTGTGTGAAGTTGATTTTGATGGAGTTTGGAAGGAATAAAATATTTGGAGTTGTACAAGTGATTATGAGCTTAAAAATAAGTTGCTTAGGGGTAGTGCCTGAAACTGGTACCCTGAGATGTTAGAGGTAGTGCCCGAAACTGGTACCTCGAGAAAAAAGAAGGAAAGAAAAAGTATATTGAGCTTGAAGGAAAGGAGAGAAAAGAAAATTAGAAGAGCATGAAGCTGGATAGCCTTGAAGTGTAAAAATCTGCAGTACAAAAGAAATCCGATTTTAATTCTCTACTAATTGAGTCACTTTATCCATATATTTTCTACCTTAAACAAAGAGCCAACATTACATCCAAACAAAAGTCCTTTTTGATTCTATTGTCGAATCGTATTTTTAGTGGAGAGTTTGAGACATTTGACAAGCTTATAGTTACGCATGCACTTGAATTGAATCTGAGCGTAAACACCATAACCCATAAGTGTACATCTTTTACACTTGAGTGCGAGTGATATATACTTCCCGTGAGGACATGTAAATGGATCATTTGAATAGGTGGTGATTGTCTTATTTTTTATGCTATGAATTGATTATTACATTAATGAAAGTTGCATGACTTAAGTTAAGGACAATTGTATTTTGAATGGGGTATTGGTCATAGTCTCTTTATTTTTATTTTGTTGCCTCGGGACGAGCAACGGGTAAGTTTGGGGATTAATGAGAGTATAAATAAGCGTGTTATAGTGTCCAATTTAACACTTTCTTGATTGGAATTATTGTCATATATTAGCACAAGTGTCTTATATTCAATATATATGAGAAAAATGTGAACTTGAGGTGTTTTATTATATTTTAGGTGGAAAAAGGATCAAAAGTGCAAAGTTGGAGAAAAGGTGCAACTTGTGCAAGATTGCTGAAAAAACGCACGTCCAACTTGTGTAATATTTATGTATTTGTTTGGAGATCAAAACTGGTAGTGTGATACAAAGTTGGAAAGCCACTGAAAAGAGGATCGTTTTGGCATAAAGAACACCTCAATCGGATTCCAAATGAGAGAGTTATGATCAAAATGGTGACGTCGCGTAAGCTGTGCCGAATAGAATTATTGTGCTATTTTCCGTGGCTTGTTGCACATCCAAATCTTGGAGTTATCTTATGTTCTTTATATGGATAGAAATTCAAGGAAGAGAGGATCACGTGAGTGCAAGAATCACTCAAATTGAAACTCGGATGTGGAAGTTATACTCAAAACGGTGAGACTGCGCAAGACAATTTGACCACAACATTTGAATTTGACCTGACCATGTGGTCGAATCCTGGTCGAATTGGAAGGCAAAAGAAACAATTAGACTATGACACGTCAATTCAACCTGCTGTGCTGGTCGAATCCATCACTTGAAGCTCGAATTCGGTGTCTGAAGCTTCCAGTAGTGTGATTCGACTTGCAATTTGACCAAGCGAGGTAAATTCGACCTAGCTTCGTGGTCGAATCGACGTACGAAAACTTACCATATCCGTATTTTTACACCCTCAATGCGTGTGATCACTCAAAAAACTCATTCCAAGGCGTATAAGGAGAGTTTACAAGTATAAAAGGGGGTGTAGATCACACCATTATGAGAGACAATACACAAAACAAGAGAGCCATAAGAGAGGCCACAACCATACCATACCCCACAAGGGGGATCACCCCCCAACCATCATCTACTTTCTTTCCCCCATCCATCCATCACTTTGAAGATTCATTGTGGAGTCAAGAGGAGAACCAAGAGGAGAATTCAAGATGGAGAAGGACGCGACGACTCCCACATCTAGGGTTTATTTCATTTCCTAATTTATCTTGTAATTTTCTGGACATCCAGGTAAGATCTATCCAACACCCATGATTGTTCTTCGTAACATTATGGGCTATAGCCTCTTTGGTAGAACTAGGGTTGTGAAGGTTTTACGAATTAATTGAACTTTCGTGTGTAAACTCCGTACAACACTACTTGTGAATTTATTTTATATATGATTGTGCTTTCTTAATCCATACTCACGGTCGTTTTGTGCATCTTCAATTGGTATATAGAGTCTGAATATATATCTTGGTTGTAGAATGAGTGGTTCACCGCTGAACAGGATTCCATGTTATGATTCTAAGTGAGGAGACTCCGAAGCTTCATGAGAACTATCATATATGAATAATTAAACACACTTGTCAATGGGTTTGTATGGGGCGGGCTTTTTTTGGGATGGGTTATTCTGGGGCGGACCATTTTTGGGTAAGGTTACTTACCGGTTTCAATGGGGCGGGGCGGGTTGGCCCATTGGGTTCAACCTAAATTGACAGCTCTAATCATAGTCTCATTTAAATTTGAACCCTAAGTATAAAAGTTTAGTTCCAAAAACTATTTTATGCAATTTTGGTAATGTCCGTTGTTAATTGTACTGTTAAAAATATTTCATTCGTCTCATATTAATGGTTACATATTTCTTTTTTCGATGTTTCATCTTAATAGTTACATTTCCCTTATTGGTATATGTAGACCCACCAAAAAAATTAATATCTCTATAGAATCCACTTACAACACTAATAAAATTACTCACTATACATTAAAATATTATCTCTCTCACTTAAATACTCAATAAAATACTTTATTCCTTAATCCTCGTGCAAAAAAAAACAAACATCACTATTAGGACACTATTAGGACAGGTCGGAAGGAGTAACTATTTCAGTTCATAACACCTATTTTGTTTTTCCTTTAAAAAAATTTGCAACTTTGGTCTCTGTACTACTAAGCTATTTCATGGAGGGCAAATTTTTTCTGTGCACATTATTACAATTTCATATCTATCATGCTATCACCAAATAACTCTCAACTTCTACTTCTTTTAAGAATGATAGTTTATCAGATAAAAAAGAATTAAAAGAAGTTGAAAATTGAATAATATAATTTTCATACTTGAGGCATATATGTTTGCAAAAGTAACCTAATCTATCATGGTTTCATTTAAATTTGATCCCAAAGTATAGGTTCGTTCCACGACTATTTTATGCAATTTTGGTCACGCCGTTGAACTGTACCAGTAAAAACTAGCCATTTCAATCCATAACATCTATTTTGTTTTTCCATTAAAAAAATTGCAACTTTGGTCTCTATACTATTAAGCTATTTCTTAGAGGGCAAATTTTTTCGTGCACATTATTTCAATCTCATATCTATCATGCTACTACCAAATAATTCTCACAATTTTTATTTCTTTTAAGAGTGATAATTAATCAGATAAAAAGTATTAATAGTAATAGTAATCTCATCTATCAAACTAGGTGGGCTAGCTCATCTGGCCACTGAGCTCTTCACAAAAGTGAGTGATCCAACTTTTTGTCCAAATGAGCAACTCAATTGGTCAAGGGGGACAACTTGCACAATGACTACGGATTAAATTTCACCCGCAACTTGGGAGCAACCTAGGGGGATCCTTGTGTGGTAGGTTAAAAGGAACTTACTTTTATTGGAGTTACCATGATTAACCTCCTTCACTTGCTTTACCCTTGTTAGAGTTACCATGATTAACCTCTTTCACTTGCTGTCGGGCCGGAGAGCGGGGGCGCCTGGGTGTGCGACTTCATCTTTTTGCACAACTCTCACAACTTTTATTTCTTTTAAGAGTGATAGTTTATCAAATAAAAAAGTATTAAAAGAAGTTGAAATGGAACACTATAACTCTCATACTTGAGGCATACAAGTACTTGCATAGAGAAAATTGCAAAAGTGATCTCATCTATCATAGTTTCATTTAAATTTGATCCCAATGTATATAAGTTTCGTTCCAAAACTATTTCATGCAATTTCGGCTACGTCCGTTGTTAACTGTGCCGTAAAAAAGTAACCATTTCAGTCCATAACACCCATTTTGTTTTTCCATTAAAAATTTTGCAATTTTGGTCTCTATACTGTTAAGCTATTTTTTGGAAGGTAAATTTTTTCGTGCACATTATTACAATTTCATATCTATCACGCTTCCACCAAATAACTCTCACAACTTTTATTTCTTTTAAAAGTGATAGTTTATCAGATAAAAAAGTATTAAAAGAAGTTGAAAATGGAACAATATAACTTTCATACATGAGGTATACAAGTATTTGCATAGAGAAAATTGCAAAAGTGCTCTCATCTATCATAGTATCAGTTAAATTTGATCCCAAAGTATATAAGTTTCGTTTCAAAACTATTTTCACGTCCATTGTTAAATGTGTAGTTAAAAAGTAACAATTTCAGTCCACAACACCTATTTTGTTTTATAAAGAAATTTGCAACTTTGATCTCTGTACTACTAAGCCATTTCTTGGCAAATTTTTTCGTGCACATTATTATAATTTCATATCTATTATGCTACCACCAAATAACTCTCACAACTTTAATGTACTTCATATGGTAAACACTTGTGTGAAATCCTCTCATAAGAAAATTTCTCATAGAGCGAAAAGGATTAACCTTTAAATATAAAGTGATACTTTAATTAATAAAAAGTGATAGTAATAGATACAATGAATTATTTCATGAATAATTCATAGTATAAATAAAAAATAATAACATTGAAATATTATAATATTTTCATAAAATGAAAAACATTGAAAAAGTTTCAAGTGAGATGGTCTTACATGCAAGTATTATCCTTTACATAAATATCTCAATATTGTTTAGTAAAACGTTGATTGCCAATGCCTAGGATTCAATCTCCTGTTACATTTGGTGTTATATCTCTTAACATCTCATATTACAAACTGTTGGATGATTGACACATATGATAAACTAATTTATACCATAACAATCAACCCCAAGGGAAAATGTTGAGATTTTCCTCACATTGCAACACAATTCCCATAAAGTCTCTCTAGCCCGAGCCAATGTCGCTTCAATATTTTCAAAGCGTTGTCTGTTGGTCGCTATATATACTTGAGCAAGTTTGTGGTTTCTGTCCCTCGTAAGAAAAAGGAACGTAGAGCGGAAAGCAAAAGGTAGAAACAAAGCACCTTTTTCTTAAGCAGCATGCTTGGAAATTCTTGCCTACCTAGAATGTAAAGGAGAGAAGAACCTGGATACCCATATTTTAACACCATTACCACTGAGAACAGTTTTGAGATGCTACGCAAAATTTAGCCACACACATACACCATATAAAGAAACAGATGATATATTGTCTAAGGCAGTCGTAAACGAATCAAAACCGTCTGTACAAGATTAAAGTGTCCTGTAGAAGGTTATCAATGTCAAATGATTTCTTAAGCATACTCAAAAAATTTAGGCTTACGGCCAAACAAATCTCAGTATACAAGAGAAGAAAAAACTAGATGCCGAAATTCCATTCCCTCAACAGAAATTAGTCTCTGTAAAGAATAAATGTGGCAATGTCATGAAGCCCGCCCTCTCTGTAACATTCAGCAACCCTTTCAGCACATTCATCCCAATTCCCTTCAATAGAAGCTAAATCTAATAAAAAAGCAATTTCATCCAGTGCAACCTGTGAGGATTTATTCTTAAATTATTTAAAAAAAAAAAAAGAGTGAAAAGATCAGAGAATTCATTAGAATCATAGTCTACAAGATTCAAAACCTGAGCAGGTTCTTTTCCCTTTTTCAAATCTTCTTGCCTCCCCTCATCTGTCACCTTCTCTTTGATATATTCAATTTGCTCATCTTCCCATTGAGCCATGTCAGCAACTTCCTAATTATCATATATAGTGGAAAACATTTAGATGAAATATGAAGTTGGAGCACGATAACTGCACAATGCCAGGCACCTGATAATTGCAGCCCAATGTCCACCATGGTGATTTCAGAGCAACCCTTGCAGAATCTTTGGCTTCTATAGAGCCAACTCTTACTATAGAAATTAAAACATGTTAAAAGTTGTTTTAATTAAATAATAAAAAATTTTATGAAGGAGAGAAAGGTGGGATAAAGTCAAATTATATTAATTACTAAAAACTATACATGGAAAGTAAAATTTATTAATCATAATCATAATTAATAATTAATCAAAATATAATGGAAAAACTAATCAAACAAAAAAGGAAGGTGAGACAAAAAGAGAAAATTAAAAAATTAAAAAAAAGTAAAAAAATTGTATGAACAACACGTCAGCACGAAAGCTTTTGAGGGATGCCACATCATCATCTAAAAAACTCACCAATATTATTATAGAAATTAATATTAAAAATAATTATATAAATGCATGCACTAAAAAAAATAACAATTATTTTTTAAATATGAAATTAAGACGAATATTTATAATAATACAATATAAAATATTACTTATCGGTTTTTGTGTGATAAGACGAATTCCCCAGAACTAGTATCGAGTATAATACGAAACTAATACAAATCCTATATAAGATCAATTGAGCTAAATATTAAGCATTCAAGAAATAAAGGGGTGATTTAAAAATCTTCAATATATAATAACAATTAAATTTGTATATACAAAAATATATATATTAAATTTGAGTATCACTTTTTATTAAAAATATTTTTTACTTTTTTCCTATTTCACAAAAATTTTCCAGTAAAACAACCTCATTCAAATGTTTGTACTACACCCAAAAAAGGTATTTTACACCCAATATAGTATAGTGGTACAAGATTTCCTTCTTTGTGTCAATCAAAGGGGTTCTATCCCACTAAAGGGATGATTTAAAAATCTTCAATATATAACAGCAATTAAATTTGTATATACAACAATATATTTATTAAATTTGAGTATCAATTTTTATTAAAAATACTTTTTACTTTTTTCCTATTTCACAAAAATTTTCCGGTAAAACAACCTCATTCAAATGTTTATACTACATCCCCCAAAAAAGGTATTTTACACCAATATAGTATAGTGGTACAAGACTTCCTTCTTTGTGTCAATCAAAGGGGTTCTATCCCACTATTTACCACAACCTTTAATTTATTTTAGGGTCACTTACTATTGGATATATAAAAAATGCATAATTACTATAAACTACATGATTCAAAACAGTATTACTCATAACTACACAATTATGATTGTGATAGCATAAATACTCCTATGTATTTGCACAATTGGTTTGCACAAATTTGGTTTGCACAAATTTGTTTTGCACAATTTCACAATTTTATTTTTGCACATTTTGTTTTGCACAATTTTTTTTGCACAATTTCTTTTACATATTTTGTTTTGCACATTTTGTTTTAAAAATTTTATTTTACCCATTTTATTTTGCACATTTGTATAATGATTTTGCACATTTCTTAACATAAGTCTTCTTTTATACGTATCCCGACTCAATATAAAAAATTATGCAAAATTGATTTTTGCACAAGGATTTTCATAGTAATTTGTGATGATATTTGAATTACAAAAAATGATTATTTTAGTGATGATTTTATATTTCGTCATCAATTTTAAAAAAAATTAGTAACATCATAACTTTTTCACCAATGTAAAAATATAATAACGACAAATATCAATCATCATAGTTTCTTTCAAGGAAAAAATAAATCACAATACCCATAATTTTTCATGAATTATTGTTTATAAAAGACCAAATTAAAACAATATTTTGGAGTGAGATTTTATCTCGTCTTGGTAGATACAAGCCTTTAATAAGTAAATTCACAGTAAACCTGGTGACAATTAATTTGACAATACTGCAAATGGTGTGAGATTATATATCATCTTGGTTACAGATTTATCTCTTTTTCAGAGTAAAACAACATCACTCATTAGATCATGAGAACTGCTACTTTCTTAAAATGAAAAATATATTTCAAGATAATGGTACAAAGTACAACTTATAGTAAGTACTTTAGAGTAAAAAAAATTACAAAATCTAGCCAATTAGATGACTAACTAATACTATGGCCCATAGATTGCTGAATGCACAGAAAAGCAAACTGACAACCACTACAAAAAAAAACTTGTAGAGCTACGAGAAGAGCTAAAAGTAAAAAAAAGGTTGAATCAAGATAAAATTCTGATCCAAGTTAAGATAGAATTTTGATCCAAGTTCAATTTTACATTATATTTAGTCAAAATGAGCTTAAGAACTATTCATCAGAACCATGAAAATTGTAGCGTGGAATGCAGGCATTCAACAGTATAACCTCACTTGCCCGCCAACAACAGTATGCTAAACAGTATACCGAATTAGGGCAGCATAATTTAGCAGCAATAGTATAACAAAAATAGCAACAACACTAAACCAAAACAGGCCTGATCATGTGCAGCCTGCATCCATCTGTAACGAGACAGCCACTCACAAGGTAAAAAACCAGCAAAGCAATATAAAAAATTGGCAGAAACTTAGCATCAAAAGCTAATGTTCCTATCCACCGTTAGGCACTAACCAAGTCAGGCAGCAACCAACTCACTCATAGCTATACCAAGTTGTTATCTTACGTCATAAAATCAGAAAACACAGCAACCAATAACCATAAAATAGAGAATAAAAAATTCAGCTACCAAAGAAATTTGTGTAAGACCATATTATCATGCTGCAAAAGAAATTTAGAGCCCGCCCTCCAAGTAGGTGAGAACAAACAAGCAATATCAGAACCTAGCTCATTACTAGTAGAATAGTACCAGCCTAAACAAAACTTAGGCTGCCAAAACACCTGAAACAAGTATAATACTGCAGAAACAGAAAGAATCTACTTGTAGATACAAAAGCCCAATAATGTGCACAAACAGAATAAAAAAATAAAGCAGAAAATCAGAAGGATCAACCATGACAGATACTAAACTTGGAATCAAGAGACACAACAGCTACCCAACAATGAAAATACCAAAGCAGATATAGTCCCTCAGTAGACTCGAAGAACTCCCAACACTATAAAGTTTTATAGATTTTGATTTTAAGAAAAAATGAAGTATGTATATAATGGTACACAGAGCATATATGTATAATTTTCCACAGGCTTTCCCCAGGTAACACATCATATGCATTCCCATGACGTACTATTTTAACTTCTAAAGATCTAATGCATAGTTCCTCATCGATAAGAGCATTTGTAAATATCAACAATGGTCTTCCTTCGATAAAACAAAATGTGCATTTCTTTTTATTATCTCAGCTAATTATGGAGGGTGGGGAATGGATAATTTCATACCCAACTAAACTTGAATAGTTTATATGATTTAGAAAATTTACCACATGTGATTTCCGGCCTATGACGGATTGATTGCTCCTTGATTTTGAGTTTGCAAGAGTAAGTACCATTGCCTCTTATTCGCATAATGCCATTATGATCACAATGGATTTTACCAATTATGATACCAATTGATTTGTTTTTAAGAGGAATTTGATTTAATTGAATTCGATTGAGATGAGTAAGGTTATTTTTTAGAGGAAGAGGTCGAGTGAACTGTGAAGAAGCTACTGACAACCTAGTGTGTAGTCGTCGGGAGCCCAACCAGAAGCCCTACCAAAAGCCCAGTAATCCACCTCTGTCGCCGCAAGACACACCGGATGCTCCTGAGCTACGGAGGAGACGCCGGTGCCGCCAGGAGAAGGATGAATTCGTGCTGCGATGATAGATCGCCAAATCGGAGGAAAAAAGCGACGAACACCGCTCGCCGAAGAAGGAAAGAGAACTGTCCGTCAGGAAAAAGTTGAAGGATTTGTTCGTTTCGTCTCCGCCATCGTTCGCCGAAAGGGCATCGAAAAATGTGAGGGAAGGGTTGCTGCAGTCGGTAGGAGGCAGATCTGATTTTTTAGATCTGGGAGATTAATTAAATGAGTTCAGCTTTCGAAGCATTTTGGTGTACACGAAGGAAATACTTAGGGACCTAAACTTGAAGATGCTCCTACGGATGGTCGTCGGAAAGAGATGCACGACGGCGATGGGGCGGAGGAGAGGCGGCGGTTGCGTGAGGCCATGCGGAGGAGACATCATGAAATTGAAATATGATTTTTTTACAGATAATTTGATTTATTTCATTAAGGGTAATTTGGTCCCTTTAATGTTAATTTGTGTAGTGGAGAATAATTTTTTTTCCATTGTATCTGAGAGTGTTTTAGCTCTAAAGTGTGTACCTTAGAGTAATAAACCCTTTATTTTATTTTTTCTTTTGTTCGTTTTAGTTAATTTTTAATTAATTTATTTTAGGAGGATTACTACTAAGTACACTAAAAAATTCTACTAACTACAAAAATATATAGTAATATTCCAATATTACCCTTACAATGTGCTGCACATAAATGTTTGTGTGCAGCAAAAGTGTGTGCAGTAAAAAAAGTGTCTGCAGCAAAAAAGTGTGGTGGTCCGGCGGAGGTTCGGTGGTGGTGGTCCGACAGTTTTCCGGCGGGCGGCGGCGGTCCGACGGTGGGTGAGGGTTTAGGGTTTGTGGCTTAAAATGTATGGGTTTAGGGTTATATTTGATATTTGATATTAATATTTTGTATGTGAGAGTAATTTTTTCAAATCAATACATCTGACAGTAATTATGGGTACAAAGTGTGTACCTACAAGTAATTTTTCCATTTATTTTTATATATTAATTTTATTTATAGTGTAGGTCTTGCGTGAGACCGTCTCACATGAGACCATTTTATACTTTTTAAAATAGTTATCACTTTCGTTATAAAATGCTATCACTTTTCATTTACACTATAAATTATTTATGAAATTTTATTATCACTTTTCATTAATTTAGTATCACTTTTCGTTATGGAAGTTATCACTTTTAGGCCATCTCACGTAAACCCTTATGTGAGATGACATCACATAAGTCTTTGCCTTATTTATATTATAATTTTCTTATAAGATTTTCCTTCTCGATTCTATTCCTTCTGATCGATCCTAAATGGCAGTCTTTTATTTATATTTTATTTTTTAATTTTTGGTATTGTTTGTGTTTACTTATATTATATAATCTTTTTACAATTTATTTTTTCTTTTAAATTTATCTTTAAGCATTGTTAGTGTTATTTTTTTTTCCATATAATTATTTGTACTTTCTTCATTTATTGTCATATAGTTATGCACATTGAATATATATGGTTGTAATCACAAACAAAGCTGTCAAAACCTCTATGCACTAGTTCAATTAATTTTAATTATCATCTTTTTTTAACATGGTATACTTTTATATCATTAAAAGTCATCAAATTATACATAAAAAATTAATAAAATTGTTAACAGTAACTTCTTTTAAAAAATACAAATGATTTACAGAACTAATGAAGTAATTACTTTATAATACTATTTTGGCCCCCTAAATTTGATTTCTGCTCCGCCACTGTGTATTGGGTTTAGGCTAAAACTTGTGTATCTCAGGGCACCATGCATCCAGATACCTTTTAATATTAATTTGTGTATCATTTAGTATAAAGACGTATGTCATTTATTTTCTGAAAAAAAAAATAATAAAAAGTATATATTTTGGAACAAAATGTTGTACCCTTATTAATTTAAGTATATACCTTTTAAAATAAAATATTATACCAGTATATATTTTGTGCGCTGAAACACAAGAGACCAACTCTTGGGTTTATGTGTTTTCATCGCCTCATGGAGTAATGAGTTAGATAATTTCTGAAAAGTTAAAAGATATATAGTACTTAAATTAAATTACGCATAAACAAAAATGTGAACATTTTTCGTAGAGCTTTATCTCATGTGAATCCATTATATTGTATATTTTGATTTTATCTAAATTACTCAACGGTGATTTTAAGAGTAATTAATACATCTTCTAAATGAATCTTAATAAGAAATATAAAAAAAAGAATCACAGCATAATATAAATTGTCTATAAGTAGTAGTACTTATTAAAAAAAAAATATTCATCATTTAAAAAAAAAACTATTTTTTATGTACTAAAAAATAATTTCGATAATATCAAGGTGCATGGCGAATTCGGGTGCAAGAAATACTTCGGCCTTTGAGAAACCCTAAAAATAAATACTCCCACCTAGGGATAAGAACATGTATGAAACCTACTTAATTTGAAGTATCGTTTCAGTATTCGTTCAAATATTAACGCCCGTATCCGTACCCTTTTTATTTAACAATTTTATTATAATACACGTACATGTCCTATACTCATTTATCAATACCCACAACCCGTAACTATTTACTATTAATTGACTTTATCTATATTTATGTTGTTTAATATTAAATTAAATTTTTACTATTATTAATTAAATATATACTCCCTCCATCTCGTTTCAATGCTTACGTTTTGTTTTTTACACATTGATGATTATTGAATATAGTAATTTAAGGATAGTAGGTAGAAAGATATAATTTTAATGTAAAGTGAGTAGATGTATTAGTATTGGATGTGAGTTCCATGATAATATATTAATTGTTTTAGGTAAGCCACATCAATGCATGGAAAGTTTTATGGGAACATGTGCCAAAATCAATTAAACTTCAACAAAGAAAAATCATTTCACATAATGCCAACGTTTCTTGTCATTTCTGCAATGAATCCGAGAGACAGTACGCCACATATTTTTTTTAATGCAGTTTTTCTTACCACGTTTGGATGTCATGCTTTAAATGGGTAGGTAAATATTCGGTGATGTCCTTCGATTCTCCTATTACTCTACTTGATTTTAGTAGTCTTATTAGATGGAGAAGAGGAAAAAATTTCATGGTCTTCCTGTGGGAATGTGTGGTATGGTTACTGTGGAAAAGTAGGAACGCTATTATATTTTTGAAGAGAACGATTAAGTTGGATACAATTGTGGAAGAACTTAAAGCCCGTATTTGTAATTGAATTTTTAGAAGAGATTAATCAAGATTGGTTACGTGTTATGAGAAGTGGAGAAAATGTCCTAACTTCATCTTGTAATTTAACTGTTTAGAACTTGGAGAAAATTTCAGATTCTTATATATATGTAAAAGATAGCCTTTGTAAAGTTTCACAATGGGTAATTCTCATGCCCATTTTATTTAATACTTAATATGTTTATTTTTCTATTAAAAAATATTAATTATTTTAGGTGGTTCCATATACTAAAAAGGGAAACATAAAGATTGAAATGTGACGCCCAAAATAGAAAAATGTAAATATTGAAATGAGACGGAGTGAATATAAATTCTATTATTTTAAATAAATATGATTAAATAAAATTTATAATTATTAATAAAATATATAAAATATCTCATAATATATAAATTCTGTAATATATATATATATATATATATATATATATATATATATATATATAGGTCTTGCGTGAGACCGTCTTACGTGAGACTATTTTTCACTTTTTAAAATAGTTATCACTTTTGTTATAAATCATTATCACTTTTGCTATAAAATGTTATCACTTTTAATTTACACTATAAATTTTTCATAAAAGAACATTATCACTTTTCATTAATTTATTATCATTTTCCTTCATAAAAGTTATCACTTTCTGGTCATCTTACACAAGCTCTTACGTCTCGAAACAGTCTCACACAAGTCTTTGCCTATAAAAAAAAGGTACCAATCTCAAATTCTAATAAGATTTTATTTAATTACCCGTATTTGTTTCAAACCCGTTTAGAATTATTCGTACCCGTCTCATTAGGATTCGGGTAAACTTTGTACCTAGAATTATCCATCCCATTCCCATCACCACTTCTCACAGTGTAGCAAATTTATGCAAACTTTTTTGTAATTTCACGTAACTGCTTGTTTATAATTGAGAGATGCTAGTGTGCAATTGGGTGTATGATACACTCTTTTTGGATGGAATACTCTTTTAAATAATTGAGTATTACTCTTTAAAAATATATAGGGTAAATTACTAATAGTCTCCTCGAGAATTGTTCAAATTATCTAATAAATCTCGTATTTTGAAATTCAAATTACGAATTACTCCCTAAAACTTATATTTAATTTGAATATTGA
This sequence comes from Pogostemon cablin, assembly GCA_023678885.1. NCBI lineage: Eukaryota > Viridiplantae > Streptophyta > Magnoliopsida > Lamiales > Lamiaceae > Pogostemon > Pogostemon cablin. The sequence goes on along the minus strand of CM042992.1, from coordinate 8,883,978 downwards.
CAAAAGTATTATTTTTTAAAAATAAAAGGAAATGAACATAACATCAATACTCATGTATTAACTTATGAATTAAAAATTGAATCCTACTCATTCATTTTCTTAAAGCTTCAAGCAAAGAAGCCACGACAGCTTTGGCCACTCCTATGCTCATTGCTCGTGGCGCTAATTCTTACTCCCTCCGTCCCATTAAAATTGTATCATTTTTTCTTTGGGCACAGAGATTAAGAAGTATAATAATTTAATGGGTAGTGGACTGAAAATATAATATTTTAATGTGTAATGGGTAGGTGTATTAGTGGTGCAGTGTGTGAAGTGTGTGTGGGCTCCATGTGAATATGTTAATATTTTTGGATGAGACTCATATGCTTAAAAAGGAAATTTGACAACTTCTGTGAGACAACCCAAAAAGTAAAATGTCATAACATCTATGGGATGGAGGGAGTAACTATTATTTGCAAAAAAATGTTATTGATGACACAACGGAAAATAAGGTGAAGGAGAATTCTGTAGAAAGCCATATTCGATGAAAGTCGTATGTATGGCTTGGAGGGAGATCTTTCATATCTTTCAAGATCCACCTTACAATACGGGGTAAAAAGCCAAAATAAGTGATTTTAGCCCTTATAAAAAGAAAACTGATTCTTAAACCCCCTTCACGCTCATGTCACGTCGAGGTACTGTAGAAGAAAAAATAGCAAAATCTGATCCAATTTATCGTAATCGATTAGTTAAAATGTTGGTTAATCGTATTTGAAACACGGAAAAAAATTATTGGCTTATCAAATTATCTATCGAACTATGAAAAAAATTCAATAAAAGACAGAAACAAATTCACTATCTGTTTTACGTCTCGACTGTGAGTTGTTTTAGATACCATTTCTCACTTTGTTCAAATCTATATAATTTCTAAATAATTTGATTGGGAATATGATTATGGTAAATCTTTAATTCATAAGTTAAATATATAGATATTAATGTCATTTTTATTTATTTTTATTTAAAAAATAATACTTTTGTTAATATTCAAATTAAATACAAATTTTAAGAGGTGATTGATAGTTTTTTCAAATTACAAGATTTATTAAGTAGTTTGTGTTGATGGAGTTATTAGTAATTTACCCAAACATTTATGAGGCCTACCTCTATGAACCATTAATGTTAGTTTATACAGGTATTTGATGAAGAGAAAATATAAATCAAAAGAAAATATTGTATTCAACTTAAATAGGACTAGTGGACAATGTGTGAAGAGTTGGGTTAGCCGTCAAAATGGGCTGAGCCCGCCGGGCCGAACCGCACCCGTCTATATAATTGATGGGTTGAGCCGAGCATTTCTAGTCCGCAACCCGCCTAGGCCCGCCAAATGGCGGGTTGAGATGGGTTTGGCTCGCGCTCGCCTAAGCCCGTCACATGTCAAACTCGAGAGAAATGCCTAAAGTTTATTTTTTGTATATTATGCTTTATAAAAGTTTACTGATTTAAACCTGTTATTCTTTTAATTCTTGATTTAGATTAAAAAATTGATTATATTTAGATAATTATTTTATTTGGGGGTTAATTAATATTTGTGTTTGTATTTATATTCTTGCAGATTAGAAGAAAAAAATTATGGAGTTTGCCGATTTGAATCAAAGTAATAATATATATGATACTATTAGAAATACGAACTCAAGTGGTAAATATAAGTCAAGAGACTTTTCAAATGTTTGAAATTTTTTTGTGAAGAGAGGAGTTGGTAAGAATGCAGATTCTATAGGAATCATGTTTATGCTTTAATTGTCTTGTTGATACTGTAGTATTTTGTACCATTATTTTAGTATTTCATTTTAATAATATCATCCCTAATTAAAAAGAAAAAAGAAAAAAATATTGGCGGGTTGGCCCGCCATAGCCCGCGATCCGCCTTTAAATGGGTTGGGCCGAACATTTCTAGCCCACAACCCATCTAAGCCTGCCCCGTCTAAGCCCACCAAATGTCTGGTTTTGGCCCGCCCCGTCCTGCTGACCCATTTTGACCGCTTTAGTTAGAGATAGGAGCAAAATGATTAAGTTTGGCATAATATATTTAAATGGGAGGTTAGAAATTTTACTCAGAAAGAATTAACTAACAATAATAATACTCCCTCCTTACATACTTAATCTACCAATTTTACCATTTTGGCCGTCTACTCTTAATATATTTATTTCCCCCTTTAGACACATGAGATCTACACACCACTAATACAATACAATTAAAATATGGGACCACACACCCCACTAATAAAACTACCCACTACAAATAAAATAATAGTACTCATTAAAGTAGTTGTCACTACATATAAAATAATAATACCCTTAATCTACACAAAAAAATAAACGGATAGATTGACTATGTACGAAGGAGTATTACTATATGTACTAAAGAGTCCATTATATTATAGAGTATCTCTCCATTATAGTAGTAAATTGTAACCTGATTCCATTGTTTATAATTTATCAAATACTCTATTTGTCCCACCTAAAGTCTCAATTTTTTTTTAAAGTAAAAAGCCTCATATATGGTTCGATATGTGGCCCACTACTCAATACTAATAGAACTTCCCACTACATATAAAATAATAATACTCATAAATTTCATACCAGAAAGCAAATGAAGATCTAGAGACGGAGGAATTATTAGTGATGTTTGTTTTTGAGTTGTTTTGGATTCAAATGACAAGTCAATGCAGTTGCACTTGTAACTTTTAAGGTGGCCCAACAATCACCGGCAAAGTGAAAAACTGGGCCATCGATTACGATTAGTTCCAATTTCCCAAACAAAGATCACTACTCTTCACAAATTAATCCGCCGCGAAGAGGAAAAATAAAATAATAATAATTAAAAAAAAGTAAAAAAAAGAAGGCAAACAAGTACAGAAAAGAAAGGGGTGTAGACACCCTGACCAACGCTGAAAAGCGCTCTCTCGAGGCCCACCACACCCGCCACCTCTTGTCTCAATATCCAATTTTAGGGTTTTCAAATTCGAAGCGCCAAATTGAAATTACGCCTCGCCCTTGCATGACTCGGATCTCCACTTCCACCTCCATTGCCGGATCGACTCTTCACCCGCCTTATCTGCTCCTCCACCGGCAATGTCGGCGCCCAAAGCCTCCCCCTCCGCCTCCGGATCCGACCTTCCTGTAATTCTTCCTCTTTTCACCTGCATTTTAATCGCGACTGTGGTTATGCCTTGAGTTTTGAGATTTTCATTTGTGGTATGTGAATTGTGAGATAGTTACTGTTATTACTGGCTCTGCTATGCCTTTTTTATGGTGATGAGGTTGAACACGAAGGTACATTGTGTCCTTTTGACTTCTGATGGTCAAGGTCGAGTTAGTTCTGTCCTAAATTGATGTGAGGAGATTTGTTCTGTTGATAATGTTTAGTCTAAAGAGTTAAATTTAATTTGTATCACTTCCCACTATGCATATAGTTATATTTTGGTGTTAGTTCATGAATAAGTTTTCATAAGATCTTTAATTTTTTGTTGTGGTTTAAGCAGAAAATGTGATGGAGATTAAGATAATTATATAGGTGAACACTCACTTTATTCTTTTAAAGGGTGGTGTAGAACTTTCTGAAATCCATCTTCATTTCTTGTTTGGATTGCAAAAATATTCCCAATTTCTCTTGGACAAGATCTGTTTAACAAAAAAAATATGCTAATGTGGAACTAGGAAAAAAATATTTAATGTCCAGCATCTTATTTTTTAATTGACTCGTCAAGGCACTGTAAAATTAATTAATGTAAGTCCATTTCTATGCCACATATTCTCCTGTTCATGTACTGAGAAATTGAACTTTGAATGCTATTTTATGCTTCAATCTCTATCTCTCCTTCTTATCAAATTTATTTCTCTAGTTAAGATCATTTCTCTGTAAATCTTGTTTTCTGTATGTCTGAATTGATAGATTAAACTACATGTTCTTTTACAATAAGAGTAAAAGAAAAAATGAATGGTTAAACACAGCTTGATATCAAACTTTTTTACTCAAGTCTAATTCTAAGTGATGGCCTCTGTTAATGGCTTATTAGACCTTGTTTAATTATTGCAAATTGTACAGATTGTTGAGCACCAAGAAACAAGTTCGTCTGCACGGGAAATTGTAGCTGTTATTGAGTCTCTTAAGAAACAAGTTGCAAGTAACCGCGCAGACTATATTAAGGTGAACTCTTGTGATGCATGGTCTTTTACTATTGATAATAGTTTCATGGTAGTTTTTTAGACTCATAGTTTTTCTTTCTTGGCCCCTCTCAGAAACGGATAGAAGAAAATGCTGAGAAAGCAAATGATGTTACAAAAAATTATTATAAGCTATCAATGGAAAGAAGAAATCTCAAGATTAATTGTGGTGATGGAAGTGGAGATTTACTGGCCAAGAGGCAGAAAGATGCAATCGATATGCATAATGGTATTGGCACAATCAATGGAGATAATGAAAGTTGTAGCTCCCAAGACGATGGATATGCTCCTTCAGCAATTCTTTTAGGATCAAGTATTGCAGTTAAAAATGCTGTGCGTCCCATCAAGCTGCCTGAAGTGAAAAAACATCCACCATATACTACATGGATCTTCTTGGATAGGTGAGTGAGGATTTAAAAATGCACATAATGGAAAGAAGTGTACTTTATAACAATATGCTTTTCCAGTTCTCCTGACAAATTAATTATTTTCTGCTTCAGTTCTGATGATTTTCTATGAATTATCTGTTGCTTGTTGCATCAATTGAATCTATGACGGTCTCAGTCTTTCTTATAATATCTGCCTTCTAGGTTAAGAAGGCAACTTATAACATTAATGGAGGCAGGAGAGAATCAATAGAAATTTTCATCAGAGCTTTTAGGATCGTCCACCATAGTAATAATAAAAAGCTTCTGAGGAGCAACTTTTGGTCATTTTTTTTATTTAAAAAGTTGGCCTATATATTCTGTTTACTTTCTTTTCTCCCTTTATTATATAATTGTTTTAGTATATCTTTTAACTTTGTTTATATTGAAACATTAGTTGTGATGAATATTTTGCTCGTGTTGTTACTCCCCAATCTTTTTTCTCCTCTCTGAGCTTTCATAATGGCTAAAGAGTAAAGTCTATCTTGTCTCAAGATCCAAAACTACCTAAACTTCAATTTTTAATAATCTAGGTAGATTCAGTTAACAAAGAGGCACATGGGTAGAGGCCAAATGCATAAAGCGAAACTTAGTTATTCTTATTAGTTCACTATTGGAGTGATATCCCGTAAAGAGATGAGGATGCATCATTCTTCATCTCGTTTAATTGATTTCAATGTAATTTGCTATGCATAAAATTCTAAATAATTACTCCCTGCGTCTCCTTTCAGATGGCACACTTACCATTTTGGGCTGTCCCACAAAAGTTTGCACATTCCAAAAAAAGCAAAAAGTAAAAAACAATCACCCTTCCCCATACACTTTATTTACAAAAAAACCATCTCTACCTAACATACTTTATCGTTTATTTATTACATAAAAATACCATTATACCATAGTTATTAAAGGCGCGCCTCGGGCGAGGCTATACCCTTGGCGCCTCGGTATAGGTTTTTCAAGGCACGCAATATCAAGGCGCGCGCCTTTGTGCACCTCGGCGTGTGCGCCTCGGGTGCGCCTAAGGCGCGCCTTGAGTATTGTCATGTATTTGTGTTGTTTTACATTTTTAATAGTTGAAGTAACACTTTTATAAGTGAAATAACACTTTTTGTTATCTTAGCAACTTATCAAATAAATAAAATAAAATAAATAAACATATAATAAATATTAGATGAAGGATTTAAGAAGTTAGGGTTCCCATTCATTTCACTCCAAGCCTCCACGACGCAAACTACTCCAGCCTCCAACTTCCAACTGCCGCCGTCCCGTCTAGTCGTCGTCCGCCGCGTTTCCGACCGCCGCCGCCACGTCGCCGCCGCCGGTCAGCCTACAGCTACTGGAGCAGCCGAGCATCAAGCACAGTAGTCAGCAGGTTTGTTACTTTGTTTTGGTTTTCTTTTTTTCTTTTTTTTTTCTCTTTTTTGTTAGTTTTGCTGTTTTGTTTTTTTTTTTTTCTTTTTTTCTCTCTTTTTTCTTATTTTAATGTTAATATTTTTTATTTTTTTCCTTGATATATAATACTATACTTTTTTTCCAGCATCCTTTTTTAAATTACTAGGCTACTAGTACAAGCATAATATTAAATTTTGCTATTTTATACTTTAAAATATGATTAGTTGCATTATTTCTTGATTTTTATTAAATTTATTTATCTTTTTTATTCTTCAGATAATCAGTGGTTTGTAATTTTGTTAGTTGTGAGAGTGAGACTTGTCACTTATGGATGAAAATCAAAGTTGTAGTAGTGGTGTGGGATCGACAAATGAAGCAAAAGATCCGGGATGGAAATATTTTGTAAAGGTAAATCCAAATACCAATAATGACTTGAAGTGCACTTTTTGTAATCAAGTTTTTAAAGGTGGTATTTTTCTTGGAAAACAACATCTTAGTGGAGGACATCGGAATGCTAAAATATGTAAGAGTTGCTCACCACAAGTTAGGGATGTGATTAAGGAGTTCATGAACATGAAGAAGAAAGAAAAGATTGAAAATATTGCTAAACAAGCAATGGGAATTTGGAAGGATGATGGGTATGATTATGATGAAGATGAAGTCAACATCATAGGAATGGAACCACCAAATACTCAATCATCATCAAAGCCCTCTCTCCCCTCACAAAACAAGAGGAAAAGACTAAATTCGATTGAGGAATTTGAACAAAAAGTTGCTGAAAAAAAAGGAAAAGAGAGGCAAACCACCATAAATGAGGCCTTCAAGAAAGACATGAGGTGGAAAGGTTGTTTGGCAATTGCGGAATGGCAATTGAGTGGTACGATGGATGAAGAAATTGAAGATAATGAATTGGTGTTTGAGGGGGATGACTTGACATGGGATATGGTTGCTAAAGCTAGTGAAGTTGACGAGCCAAGATATCAAACTAGAGGGAAATCATTGGGGGCAACTACCACTAGTTCCAAAAGGAAAGGTAAAGAAGTAATGAAGGAAAAGGGAACTAATCTAAGATTATTAGATGAAGAGGATGAAGAACAAGAGGAAGATAATATTGGGTTTGAAGAAGAAGAAGATTTTAATGGGGAAGAAGAACAATTTGATGATCAAGACTTGGAGTTTGATGATGAAGAAGATGATAATTAAAATATATTTGTTGCTATGATTGTGTTTAATGCTTTGATTGACTTATTTTATTTCAAATATTAGGAATTTTCATATGTGCATGTTTAACTTTGGCTTAAATGGCTTAGTTTATATGTCATACTCTTATAAAATGTTATATTATATGCCTTTTAGACTTATTTTATTAGGTAAATGTGTTGTATATAGGTTATATTTAGTATAGAATAAATAATGGTGTTATATTACAGATTTAATTTCGAGGCACGCCTCAGGCGTGCGCCTTGCGCTTGCCTCGGTGCGCCTTGCCCCTTAATAACTATGCATTATACCCGTAAAAGTTATCACTTTCTTAATCTCCGTGTCGGAATTGGGGGTGCAATCTTTTGTGGGACGGAGGGAGTATATTCTTGTATGCACACTCCTCTCTATATTTTTTTCTATTTTGTCCTTTTGGGTGAACATAGCATTTTAATTAGTCAAACCTTGAGGTATGTATCTATATCCATTTAGGGGGATTTATATATGTGGTAATATGTTTGAAATTACTGAATCCTGTCTTCTTAAAGTTCCAAATTGATATGCCTTTTGATGTAAACTACATGGCCTGAGAGTTTGGACAATTTATCTTTTATGATACTGAAGCTTAAAAAATTATAGAAACCCACTTACCATAAACTATGTTGATGCAAAATATATCTGCCAAACATCGGTTCTTTATCTTCAAAATGCAGTCAATAGTTTCCAGATGCAGGAAGTGTATTTTAAGTGAACCCCTTTTACCAACCTTGTTCATTGCATCTCATAAACCATGCTCATTTCTGGTATTGATGCTAATGGCGCCTTTTTTTAAAAGTTTCTTGTGGACTTTTAGACTGTTAGTGACATACTATTTTTTGTACAGAAACCAGAGAATGACAGAGGATCAGTCTGTGGTCGGCAGAAGGCGTATCTATTATGACCAGACTGGTGGAGAAGCTCTTATTTGTAGTGATAGTGAAGAAGAAGCAGTTGATGATGAAGAAGAAAAGAAAGAGTTTGTAGAATCTGAAGATTTTATTCTGCGGTTGGTATATTGCTGCAGAATTTGTAATCTCATTTTGGCTATTGTTTTATTACTTCTGTGCTTCTGTACGCACTATTGGGACTTTTTAGTTTCATTAATATTTTCGCTGCCTTCTTTAAGCTGTCCACAATATTATGTGTAGTGCATCTTGAGCTCATGTTTGGTTTGAAAATATTTTGTATTCTCCATGCAGTAATTCTTTTATGTTGTTCATATTAGTTCAATCCATAGTTGTTCACCTTATTTTATATTAGTTCTGAAATGTGATCTATATAGCTGACCCACACGGTGGGATAAAGACATTGCTGGTGTGTGAAACATAGAAGTTAATTTGAAGCTTGAAATGAAATTTGTTATGATCTGTTGATTTCTTTTTTATGTCTTACCTGGATAATTTTTTGTTAAGCGAAGTGTAATAACTCAGTTGCCATATCTGTACTCAACTGGAACTTATGGTGTCTAATTTCTGAGTATCTGTATGGTTGATTTTCTTGTTCAAAATTTGGCGGTTTGGCGGCCTGGAAACATCGAATAACTATTGCATTTTTTCCTTCATTTTTCAGAACGGCCACTAAGAATATGGGATTTTCTGATTTGACATTGGATTTGTTGGGCCAGTGTCTTTCTAGAAAACCTTCTGAAATTAAGGTATGTACTTATCATGCGGGTTATCCTTTCTTCTCATGTTCGTGCTCCTCTACTATTATCTGGTGAAAATAAATAAAGAACTGGTCATCGTGAGAACTTTGGTCCAGCTGTTTCCCATTTGTGTTTTGCTGGCTTTACAGAGATAAACCACCATCGAACATCTTATACAGGCAAGATACGAAGATCATATCAAGAGTAACAATGCTATGTGTTGTGTGAACAATGGAAACGCTGAAGGATTTGTAAATCCATATATTGATAAAGATCTTGATGCTGCTTTGGATTCATTTGACAATTTGTTTTGTCGCCGTTGTCTAGTAAGCAAGGATTATTACCCTGTTATTTTATTTTTTGCTGGGACCAAAATTAAATCCTAACCATGCATTCTATTATGCATGATCTTTTGTACATTCTAAGTTACTCTCATTTATGTGGCAGGTATTTGACTGTAGACTACATGGATGTTCTCAGGATCTTGTCCGTCCTGTAAGTAATTGTCTCAGTGAATATGGGTCAACGTTGTACCTAGTGGTGAATTGGTTCTTGAAATATTTTTGTCTATTTAGGCGGAGAAACAACAACCTTGGTCATGTCCAGATGCAGAGAAGGAACCATGTGGCTCTAGTTGCCATCGATTGGTAACCATGTTTACATTTATGGCTTTCTTTTGATCAATAGGCTATCATATAAATATTAAATTTATACTGTGTTTTTCCTCTATTGAGCATTGCCTCCATTGGTGTTTTTGGATCCCATTGGCATTGGGTTAGTGGTATATTTTTCAATTTTGTGCATATAAAGGTTGCTTCTTATTTACTTTTGGACTCATTAATTTATATGGCCTCACTTTTGAAAAATAAAAATAAAATATTTTTTACTTGTCATCAGGTCCTGGAGCTGGAGGGCACGAGCTCTACGCAAGCAAGTTTTGAAGAAAAAACTGCTCCTTTTTCTAATGGTGCTAGTACACGAATACAAAAGAGGAAGCAGGGTAGTGCATCTCACAAGAAAAAATCAAAGTCTTGCCAAAGTGAAAGTGCTTCTTCATCAGAAATAAAACCTATTAATGATGTTACTTCATCAGTGAAGAGTATGTCGGCTGGGAAGTCTGTTGGTGACAAAAGGAGTAGCAAGAGAATAGCTGAGAATGTTCTGGTAGCCAAAAAGAAAAGGCAGAAGAAAATGGCTTCATCTGATTCTGATTCAGTTGCTGGTGATGGTCTCAATTTGAAAGATCGGACTAATTCACGTCGAGAAAGTGAAGATAATATATCCTCACATAAAGTGAAATCTACAAGTTGTAGAAAGTCCAGAAGAAAAGAGTCTTCCGTCGGAGACTTCGACAAGTCTATGCTGGAAGAGGCTGTCAGTGGTGCATCTAATGAGAGTGAAAGTAATCAACCCTTGACTAGCAGCGGTGATACCTTAAAGAAGGAAGAAATTATAGATGAGAGTATGTGTAAACAAGATATCAACAAATATTGGAAACCATTTGAAAAGGCACTGTATGAAAAGGGTATTCAGATTTTTGGCTGCAACAGGTCAGATTCCATCTCTGTCTTGCTTATTTTTTATGCCTATACCCTCTTGCTGGGGCTATATTAAATATCAATGATATCCTGAAAATGGTTATGTTTGCAGCTGTTTGATTGCTAGGAATCTTATGAGTGGCCTGAAGAGCTGTGTTGAGATCTACAGATACATGCATCTTTCTGAGAAAAAAATTCTTTCTCGAGAAGGCGGGATGACCCTTGGTGATGGCTGTCTGAAAGCTGATGGTAATGAAATTGTGGTAAGAAATGTTCTATTCTGTTCATATAATGTTTGGGCTATGACCCTTGTTAAAACGATTTTACTTGTTCATTTCTGTGAATAGGGTGGTGGTGCACGGAGAAGATCAAGATTTTTACGCAGAAAAGGAAGAGTCCGCCGCCTAAAGTACACATGGAAATCTGCGGGATACCAATCTTTTAGGAAACGGATTTCTGAAAGAAAGGACCAGCCTTGTCGGCAGTTCAATCCATGTGGATGCCAAACTGCATGTGGAAAAACATGCCCATGTCTTGTCAATGGTACCTGCTGTGAAAAATACTGCGGGTGAGCTGCCTATAAATCTTTTTATTTGATGAATCTCCCCTATTGTTTGTGGAAGGTAAACTATATCAGATTTGTATTGAAATTTATGTTGAAGTCTTTATTTGTTAAAAGATCCTATATGCATTTGTACTCTCGTGTCCTTTCTGAGAGAAGTTTGGAATGTTTTAGAGGAATAGATAAGGGCATGGGTTTGAATGAGATATGGTTTCTCCTAATTTGTTGAGGAATGGATGATTTCTTATTTTTGAGTTTTCATTCCCATGCTACTTGCATCATAAACTCCTATTCCATACCTTAACTCCTCAACTAAAACACCCACTTCGCGTCCCCCCCCCCCCCCCCCCCCCCCCACCACACACATATGTCATACACACCTTTCAAATTAATATGTATTTTTTCCCATTTAGTGGCATATTCCTAGTCTATGGCTCAACTGTCAATAATATGTTATGTCATTTATTATTTATGTCAGATGTCCAAAGAGTTGCAAGAATCGATTCAGAGGCTGTCACTGTGCAAAGAGCCAGTGTCGTAGTCGACAATGCCCGTGCTTTGCTGCTGATAGGGAGTGCGATCCAGATGTATGCCGAAATTGCTGGATTAGGTGAGACATCTCGAGCTCGATATATTTTGGAATGAGATTTAGAAGTTAACTGAAAGGTCTCCCTGAATGACAATAGAATATGAAACTTTTAAGTTAGTTTTGTATAAAGGCAAGTATCCAACTCTCATTACTAATGTTCTGATTGAATAGACATGGTGAAAAATTCAACAAGGTACCCCATTACTAATTTCAAGTTAATTTTTTAGCATAATTTACCATCATATTTAACAGTGTCTACGGTTCCATTGATGTATAAATGAATACTTCTTTCACCTCCACGCGCAACCATTCGTTGAGTTCTTTATAGTAATATCTCATTTCCATAGGACACATTGATATATTCAATTAACTTTCTTCATCTCGATAACAGATTTTCTCAATACTTTTTTTTAATTGAAACTAGTTAGCAAGCTAGATGTGAAACATAATTTTGTCAAATTTACAAATTTACATTGTGTGAATGACGGTTTGGGCTTTTCTTGATGTGAAATTTGTTTTCCATTGTGTTGGAAGCTAAAGATGTTTTATATGAAAATGAATATTTGGAATTTATGTTCGAAGTCCTACCTAAATGTACATGAATTTTAGGTAGAGTAGAGCTATTAACTTATCAAATAGTGATTTTTTTATATCTTGGGCACGGGCATCATTTCAAGAAAATTTATCGTTAATGCTTACCCCTGGTCCCCTACACTTTTCATAAGCTTCATACACTAATGGCTGCTTTATACCTCCTTGGCTGGTAGTGTGAAAGATGAGAACTTGTTATGGTTGTATAATATTTGCATGGATCTGTCTTGTGGTTAAGATTGGTTTTCTTTCTGTTAAGTATATATGACAGATTCAATTTGTTTTGACAGTTGTGGTGATGGCACCCTCGGGGTGCCTTATCAAAGAGGTGATAATTATGAATGCAGGAATATGAAACTTCTTTTAAAACAACAACAGAGGGTCAGTATTTCACCACCTGTTTTTGCATTACTAGTTGGCTTTCTTTTTTTTAAGTGATTCTGTTTCGTCTTAGCCGTCTTGCTGATCTACTAAAAGAAAAGTTGTTAGAGTAGGCATACTAGTACACTTTGACCCCTCAATACTGAAATGGCAGTTGATCTTAAAAAAACTGATGGTTCTTTCTGCCTCTATTGATTTTTGAAGATTTAATATTAATTTGAGATGATTTTATTTATAGAAGGAACAATTAGTTCCTGATTCTCGCCACATAATAAGGAACTTGTGCCCACTGATATTACTTAATTTATTTCTCCACATACTTGATTACTAATTAGTTTGTTACTGGGTGCTTCCCGAGATAGTTGATTAATTCGACAATGCAAGCTTTGTTGTTATCTCCAATACTAGGGTGTTGGATAGCCTTTTAGTTGTTCGACCATCCATGAAGTTCATTTTTTTTGACATTGCATTACTTTCTCTCAATCCATCGTTTAATTCATCCAATTGTAAGAATGCTGATGTTACATGCCTGGAGTTGCTCATTGCAGATCTGACTAAGTTAGTTCTCATGTATATCTTTTTATTTTTCCCATAAAATTATTTGTTATATTTTTTGTTGACATTTAAGAAAGTATCATATAACTTGAACCACAGTAGATGTTGGAGAGTTGATATCAGATTAGAGTAATATGTCGTTGACTTCATTTCTAGGTTTTGCTGGGAAGATCTGATGTATCTGGCTGGGGAGCTTTCTTGAAGGTACTTTTCAGGACATAGTACCATTTTACTTCAGGAATTCCACTCTTCTATTTTGAAACTCATGCATACTTTGAACTGCAGAATAGTGTTGGCAAGCATGAATACCTCGGAGAGTACACTGGTGAATTAATTTCGCACCGTGAAGCCGACAAGCGTGGGAAAATTTATGATCGTGAAAATTCTTCATTTCTCTTTAATCTCAATGATCAGGCATGATAAAACATTTGCTTTATACAATTGCACAGGCCCCTGCCCCCTAAGAAAAGTAATAAGAAGATATCAGAAAAATTATTTTAAATGACGATTCTTTGTTCTTGGTCAGTTTGTGCTTGATGCTTATCGAAAGGGTGACAAGCTGAAGTTCGCAAATCATTCTCCTGATCCTAACTGCTATGCTAAGGTAACTGGTCCAAAACAAATGATACCTCAAAATGTGCTTCAGGCTCACACATCACTTCTTTTACATGAATATATTGGTATGTTCACGGGTATTTACTATTTACAAATTATGTGGAAGGGGGAATCCGCAACCATGTCAATTACATTTCTTACAATAGTGTGGATTGGAATTTTGAGGTTGGAATACAAATCCGCTGGTGCTGTGTGGATTTCAAAGAAATCCTCCCATAAAAATCTCTGAAGTTCCAGATTTTCGATTCAGGGCAACTTTAGTTTCTTGCAGAACTCTGATTGTAATCACTATGATCAACTGGCAGGTGATCATGGTGGCTGGAGACCACAGGGTTGGTATTTTTGCCAAAGAACGGATATATGCTGGAGAAGAATTGTTTTATGATTATCGTTATGAGCCAGATCGAGCTCCAGCTTGGGCCAAAAAGCCCGAGGCATCTGGTGCAAAGAGAGAAGATGGTGGTCCTTCAAATGGTCGGGCCAAGAAGCACACATAACAGGTTCTCACATGTTAAAATTGATTTTTGTCTTGCTTTCCTGATACAAAGACGATTGAACTGGCAAAAAAAATTTTAATCCATTAGTCGCTGGAGATGAGGTGAAGGCAGCTATCTCTCTCCGGAGTAACCTAAAAACCAATTCTTTTTGCTCGTGGTTACATTACTGCTGAGTATACTCTCACCAACCAAAGCGGGAAAGAATATGTTTTCGTCTTTTCAAATTCAAAATTCTTGTGTAAAATGCTACCATTCTTTTAGCAAACCGCACTTTCAGACATTTATTTGTTATGTGGTACTATTTTATAACAATTCTTCTTTTAATTTGTCACTCTTGGATTCGCATTTGGATTTTGCAATGGGATGGTGGGTGTGAGGTGGTGCCTTAGAAGAGATGATGCCCTTTATTTTAGTTGTCCTTTTTATAAAAAAAAAAATAAATTTTATTAAACCTACTTAGGGAATTTTGTTTCATTTTGTGATATCTAGATCTGGTTGTCTTTCTTCTTAATGGAGTGGATTGTTTCTTTTCATGGGAGTGGGTTCTCCTTTTGTAAGAGTGTGTTTTGTTTTTAGTGAGTCTATACGTTTGGAATGGTGCTCTGAGTTTCCCAAGAGCCAGTTGGCCACATATTTTCTTTGGGATTAAAACCAATTTGATTGCGTAGTTCTTATCAAATCCAATTTTAATCCCAAAAAAAGTTGATTTTTTTTTATTTAGTCCCAAATAGTAACTAATTCCGCCAATGTCGTCCCAAATTGAAGTTTTCCGGCAAACTGATCCTATGTGGTTGATGATGTTTTTGATGATGTCCATGGGTGGATGCCACATGCTTAATGATTAAATGTCAGTTTGGTCCCATAATTTTAATCGAATTCAATTTTAGTCCCATAACGTTACACAAATTTCATTTTAATCTAAAAAAAATAATTATTTTTTCAATTTTATATCAATTAGTACACATTTTGGCAATCGCATGAAGAATATATGATGATCTTCAACAAATCAAAATATTTTGAATATCAACTCAATTAAATAAATTATTTTAAAAAAAAATTTAAATCACAAAGAATTAAATAATTAAATAAATAAAATAATAATAAAATTTTGAAATTAAAATTAAATTTTTTTACTAATTAAATTAGTACACATTTTGGCAATCGCATGAAATTGAAAAAATAATTATTTTTTCAATTTTATATCAATTAGTACACATTTTGGCAATCGCATGAAGAATATATGATGATCTTCAACAAATCAAAATATTTTGAATATCAACTCAATTAAATAAATTATTTTAAAAAAAAATTTAAATCACAAAGAATTAAATAATTAAATAAATAAAATAATAATAAAATTTTGAAATTAAAATTAAATTTTTTTACTAATTAAATTATATTTTATAGCATAATAATAAAATTTTGAAATTACAATTAAATAATATTTTATAGCCTAATTACTATTAGATACAATGATGTAATATTATTACAGTTGAATACAATGATCTAATATTATTATTGTTGAACACTAAGGGGATGTTCGTTCTGGGTTTTAAAACCTCGGAATTGGAATTGAAATTCCACACCCAAATTTTAAAAATCACCTCTATATATACCTATGTACATTCTCTCTCCTCAATTAATACACACTATTTCTTTATCTCTTATCTCTCATCTACTTTCTTACATAAATTAATGAGAATTGTGGTCTGTTGCCCACTTTGATCACGTGATATGCAAAAATGCCTACTTTGACTAAAATTTAACAAAAATGCCCACTTTTAAGCTAACTTTACCATGTTACCCTTATTCGGTTAGTGTCAGGCTATGAAACAAGAAAAAAGTGAGCATTACTGACCGAGTGATATTTATTTGTAATTAAAATATATGGAAATATAATCATTTAAATATTAGTGACCGAGTGACTAAGTGGAGTGCTTGTTTAATTTGAATAGAGGCCGAGTGCATGCACATATACAACAGATAATCATTTAAATATTAGTGATCGAGTGACCGAGTGGAGTGCTTGTTTAATTTGAATTTTAATTTTAATGCTATACAATAAGTGTATAAGGCCGAGTACATGCATAGTTTATAAGTAGATGCCGAGTGCATGCACATATATGGGAATATAATCATCAAAATATTAGTGACCGAGTGGCGTGTAATCAAAGTATTAAACACCGAGTGACCGAGTATTTTTAAGTATAAAGGAGAGACCGAGTGACCGAGTTGTGTCTAATTTGTGACCGAGTTATGTCTAATTTGAATTAAAAATCAAAGTATTAGTGACCGAGTTGTGTCTAATTTGAATTATAATGATAATATATTCAATTAAGTTAATATTTAATTTAATGCAAACCTCAAAACTGATCTAGTGAGTGTTTAATTGTTGAGTGATTTATTGCAGACCGAGTGTATCTTTGATATTATATGTCGAAGTATTAATACCGGGGAAAGTCGACCTAAAATGCCTATTATCACAAAATATCAAGCATACAATAATAATTTATATTAAATAGTGCCATGAATTTGAAGATAACCTTTGTCAATTTATTCCCGGTTGATTACCATTACGAAGCTGGGGGCACATACGACGGGAGTGGCCTATTTCGTCACAAATTAGACATTTCTTAGGCCGTCGTCTCTGTCGCTCAATTCCTGAACGCATTCGCGACATTCTTGGACGCCCTGCCTGTGAATGTGGAAGGGGTTTAATGACACGCAAAGCAGCAACCTCGTCTGGCGTGACCCACTTTTCTGGATGGAGAACGGGCATGACAACCCTAGACCACATACCGACGATGTACTCATGATGATAATAACGCGAAACAAAAGAACTGGTAGGCAAACCCAATTTACTATAATAAAGGGAAAAAAATTAAATAGAGGAAATGAAAGTGTAATGTAATCTAATAAGAAAAGGCGGAGTACTCACTCAATGACCTTTAAAGCATGCAAACATGAGATTTTCGCAATCTGAAACTCCCCACAGGAGCATTCCCTTGCTTGAAAGTCGACAACCCAATTATTTTTACCTTTGTAAACCTTAAACAAGGTTTCTGTTAAGCCTTCCATGTCCAACTTTTTGGCTTCACGCATTTTGTCAACTAGATCCTTATGCAGTCTGCTACATACTCAGTTGTTGTGCGTGCCACCTCAAGCATCACACATAGTGGCAATTTTCGTGCCCATAAGAGTGCTGAGTTATAGAATTCAGCTGCATTTGATGTCATGAACTTGAACCTGCTCACCGGACAGTGCACTCTCGTCCACCTATGAAGACCAAGTTCATCGATAACCTCCATCAACCTCCCAGAGTTATGATTGCGCAGCTTTTTCATACAACTGTTGCATAGTAGCGTATAAATATATTAGGCAGTAGGTAAAAAAACTTGTGGGTTAAATGGTGTGCGGATGTTATACGTACTCATCAAATTCGTTCAAACTATATGTGTACATCGCCTTGCTAAATTGGTAAAGAACTTGCTATCTGAAATCCATCATTTTCTTTTTAAGATGAACGTAGCATAAACCGTGTTGTGCAATAGGGAACACAGTTTGTACCGCATGAGCAATGCTTTTGTGACCGTCCGATACGATTAGTAGTCCATCCGGTGATCCATATGCTTCCTTCAACCTTTCAATGAACCATGTCCAGGAGTTTTTATTCTCAGTATCTCCTACTCCGATGGCAAGGGGAAACACGCTGTGATTTCCATCTTGGGTCACTGCTACAAATACGATACCTCGATATTTTCCCCTCATATGCGTTCCATCCACTACGATGACCGGACGACCGTACCTGAGAAATCCTTGTTGTGATGCTGCTAGGGCATAAAATGTGTACCTAGATACAAATTCCCACCAAGTAGGTCTTTGTATGAGTGAGCATATTGAGTTGTATTAGTGAAGGTTGATAAGAATATAAATTTAAATTATTACCTGAATCGGTCATCAGCACCTGTAGAAATTCTTACGTGTGATCCTGGGTTTGCCAGCTCAAGTTGGTAAAGATACGAAGGTAACATGCCAAATGAAGTTTCGTGGTCGCCAAATGTGTGGCCAACTGCATGATGTTTGCCTCTAAGTGCTGTACTGTATCGAATGTCAAAGCCAAACTCATGCAAGATTTCCTCCATCATCCCTCTTGGCCTTTTTTCAATCATCCCCTTCCAATACTTGCTGGCGAAGTATTTCTCGAGTATTTTTGAAGATACAGCGCGTGGGCGTTGAATATCTGGGTCTTGGTTGCAGGTGTGCTGGTCCACGAGCTCCCGCAGTGCCACTGGAGCGCATCATGAATGGACAATTGTGTGTCGATCTTTGGCTGTAGACTATGTTCAACCTTTTTCTATCGGATTATTCAACGCTTGTCTTCACTTGATTTCGTAGCTCGTACATCTCGATTGCCATCTGTAAATGATCCTTGGTCTTATAGAAACCTTTAAGGACTAACTGAATGGTAGTGTCGAATGACGGAACATCCTCAGTGGGCCTGGGTGCCAGACTAGATGGGAAACCTGTTTTGGATAGTGAGAGAGGGATTATACACCTTGAAACTGTGTTACATTCTAGCTCATAATATAAATACTAAAGTAATTTTTTATATAACAAAATCATTACCAGGTATTGACCAAGCACTTGTGGGTTGGGTTATACTAGAATCTACTGGACGGTGAGCGTGCGGTAGAGGCAGATCATTTGTCACAGGTTCAATGAAGCTCAATCCACCCCGTTCTCGGATGTGGTTGCAAAGGTCATCGAACAGTTCTTCCATATAATCATCATCTTCATCACCCTGCTCTTGTGTCCGTGCAGTTACTTCTTCGGAGTTGACATGCTCATCATCAGTGTTTTCATCACTATCCCAACTTGTCTGTGATCCTTCCTCATCTGTGTAGGACCCATCTTCTTATTCATATTCAGTTTCAAATACTGATTCTGTGCATGCAATTTTCATGGGCGTATATAGTTCATTGAGATCAAATGTATGCGTACTAGAGCTAGCACCTACGAAAGTGGTCCCCTGCGCCGCATCTTGACATAAGGATTTCAGTGTGATGTAAAGTACGTGTGGTCCAGGATCTCCAAAGAATTGATGTACAAGAAAGTCAGTATTAATCTTTTGTCAAACCAAACTCTTTCCTTTATCTTTAATCGAATGAATTACATATCTGCATCGTGTCAGGTCAGCTCTAACAACAGAATTGATCTCGTTGATCAATACATCATAACACAAGCTCGATTCCGGTAGCATGATGTACCGAAACTCCCCACCATCGTATTGTAGACCCTTCCATACTCCCCCCCATAAAACTTTCGCCACTCTTCCCGTCATGAATACACTGGAATATTAAAAATAAGATCATATTATTACAACAAGTATAATTAAAACAAATTTAAGCAGTATACCAAGGTTTGGAAATGTAAGTCCGAGTACAATCTTAAGACCGAGTAGGATGAATTCTTAGTCCGATTACAAAGTTACACCACTCGGTCATTATAACTTTGATTTGTACTTCAAATTAAACACACCACTCGGTCACTCGGTAACTAGAACTTTGATTTGTACTTCAAATTAAACACACTACTCGGTCACTATGTCACTAGAACTTTGATTTATACTTCAAATTAAACACACCACTTGGTCACTAGAACTTTGATTTGTAGTTCAAATTAAACCACTCGGTCACTACAACTTTGATTTGTACTCCAAATTCTAAGGCCGAATCACAAATGCTAAGGTCGAGTTCAATTAATCTAAAAAAATAGAAAACTTAGATAACACCGAGTCTGAGTACTCTAAATATTGTTGAATGCCAAGTCCGACTGTGTAGTATATATTTTATCTGATTCTACAATATGTTGTGTAATTAGTAAATAATAAAATTTAATTTGTGACCTAAAAACAATATCATAACAGTACGTGGGTCCCCACAAAACATACCTTGTTAGCCTTCGAGAGGGACGAAACGATGCTTTGGTCTCATAGAGTGGAATGTAAAATCCTCTCTGCCACAGTCGTTTATGGAGTGAAAATGTGAGGATAATGAAGAGGTTCTTACACAGTTAAATGAACGATTGGTGGAAGTATTTACTTCCAAGTTTAATGTTTTGTGATATAGTAGGTGTGCATATGTACTTTCAAATCTTTTGAGAATAATTGAGAGACCGAATCCTGTAATGGAATTAAATGAGAGGCCGAGTCCGAGTGGCCGAGTCCAAAATGGAGTGGCCGAGTGCCAAATGGTAGTTTAATTTTGGAAAATTCTAAGGCCGAGACCGAATCCTTTTTGGAATAAATTACTGGCCGAGTCTGAGTCCCAAATGGAGTGGCCGAGTCCGACTTCCAAATGGAATAATTTAATTATTTATTTATCGGATTGGCCGAGTCCAAAATATGGGTTCCCCAGTCCGAGTAATTGACAACATACATGCATCTAAAAACATATTTCTAATTCTTACAAATACCATATGTAATTATATTAATTAGTAATCTGCCTTTAATTTATGATTTTAGAGTATGACTTTAAAGGAATTTAAAGCTGAGTACCCCGTTTTGGGTACGCTATGTTGATTAAAAAAATGGATTTTAAACCAAAAGAAATATTCATCCGCTAAGTGTTTAATCATTAAATTCAAATAAATCACAAGGATTGAATGTAGTACAAATTACTGATTGGTATTATTTACTCCTCGATGAGCTTACGATGCTGATAATTTCAGAAAAATATATCCCTTGATAGAAGTCTCCTGTAATCCATCAGGTGGGTGTCGTTGCGCCAAGCAGTGTTTTTAATGATGATGCCTTGTATAGTCCGCACAACAGCCTGTCCACAACACCAGCTATCAGTCTGGCAATAACGACTTTCATCCACAGATGCCCACTTCAGTGTTTTTCTGATCTTCTGTTCTGGGGGATCCCATAAGCAACCATTCCGTGCCATTAGGGCTGGGATAATTCGACGAAACGGCAGTGTATCTTCACATCTACGAATCTCCATATCCGGATCATTATCCCATTAATGCCGCAGAGAGTCGTACACAGAAAACTTCATGGAACGCATGTGCACGCAGCATGCGTAGTAATGCCCATGAGAGTTGTCAACAAAGAAGACCTGTCAAAAAACATATTCAATATATTAAAAATAGATTTGGAACACCTATAGTAGAAATCACGTAGTGTAATATTTACCCTTTGGGCTGCAGCCCACTATTTTGTTGCCAGCGTCCAGCTTGCAGGCACCTAGGAGACCAAAGTGCCAGTAGCATACCCATCTAGACGCTCAAACGCATCTACAGACAGCTAACAAATTTGCTCTCGTCATCTTGGACTGTGTTGGTGTACGCGGTCCAGTGTTGCTTAATGTCCATCTACGACAATGCATGTTAAAAAATGGCTTAGCAGAAGCGGAGACCTGCATAATCGTTGAACACTAAGTAGAGAAACATTCCACAAAATCCGTGGGCATGATAACGTAAGTGCCCTGACTCTTCAACGGCCATGCATCGAGCTGCGCGGGTGATTCAACAAGTAGACGCAGGCTTGTGGTAATATGCTGCAAGTCATGGGACACAATATAAAATGACACATTATTGTATAAACTTCAACTGAAATAACGATAATGTAATTATCCTCTATATACATACATGGTCTTCTAACCACGCACCATCAGTCTCCATATCCTTGAAGAAGTCCCCATTCACATCAAATCCCACGCCGATGTCCAACCTGCGCGAAACACAATGTTCCAATCAGCTCAAAAATATGCAATGTTGATAAAAAAATTTGTGTTACGAAACTTACACTGCTCTTGGCATACGTTTGAATGCGTTGTACTTTTCAAACAATGCATATTGTTGTCGTGTGGTGTACGGGGAGCACAACATGCGTGATGGCCTCCTCTCACGTACTGGCTGCTGTGGGTGGGAGTAGTCATGGTCACTACTCGATTTAGAATCATCGTCCTCCGCGGCTGGGGTACGCTTTTGGACAGGTGTAGTCTGTTCTGCAATACTAAGGACAACCCTTGACTGCGAGGGACGGGATCTAGAGGAAACTGCCTGATCCTCACCAAACCAACTGGATGATCGAGGCACAATCGGAGGAGTCTCACGTACGACCTGCGCAGCGTTGGTTGATGTGCCTGCCGCTGCAGAGGAATACCCCCAATTGGCTGGAGGAACAGACACCTCGACATGTGGTGTTTCTGGTTCTGGAGCAATGTTCCTACCTGTGAAGAATGACCTTGCAGCATCCCTCACCCCCTTTTCATATCTCGGCTGCGCTGTCGCCCAAAGCCCAGCAAGCCAAGAAGCAGCGTTACGTGGTTCTCTCCCATAATGTGCTTGATCTGTCCGCATCTGTTGCCATCTGGCCTCCCACGTCTAAAATCTGTCATCCCAGGCAGCGTATCGCTTGTCCCACTCATCAAATCTCCAATCACGACTTTCGTCTCATTCCTTTTGAAAGGCCATGTACATCTCCAAGTAGTAAAACTTTTCGTCGTGCTGGTCCAACCTCGTATGAAGCCTATGCCACCTGTTATCTTCGGCACCAGCTTCAACTTCATGTGCTATATGACCCTGATATGCAGACTCCTGTGTGAATATAACATTGGGTCCCGCACCTCTAACAGGCATTTAAGGGAACGGTGCATCGGGACCTGCCTGCTGTGAGTGGTATGACTCGTGCGGGCCATGCGAGTGGTGTGATCTGACGGAATGCTGAGAATGGTGGGAGCCGCCAGGAGCATCTGGATGGTGGGACATACGAGATCGCTTAGAGTGTTGGGAGCCACGAGAGCGCTGCGAGGGATGGGAGCCACGAGAGCACTGTGAGTGGTGGGAATGATGACTGTACTCTACCTCCATAGGGGCATTCTGTGATGAGTTGCTTGATAGATTTGGAGACGATCGGGGCACAGAAACTATGGGTTTTCCAGCATCCAATCCTATAGTCTCCACTTGCACCACATTAACCGATGTGCCCGGGACAAATGTACCCACCGGTGGACCAAAATGACCCACCCACGAAATCAGAATCAACAACGCCTGGAACTATCGGGAGGCCTTGCATAGCTGTGTCGTCCAGTGCTCTCGGAACATATCCCGATGGCTGGGAGCTCGCATCATACAACACCGGCACTGTACGTACCTCAGCAGTTTCCTCGGGTGCAGTTTCTTCCTCTGATTGAACTGCGATAGGAATGGTTGCTCCCTTTTTCAGGCCCATTTTCCGTAATGTGCGGTCCTCGACCTTCTCAAATAACACCCTGAAACCAGCATCCGGGTCCAACTCATGTCCTCTCCAGTACCGTCCAGAGTACTCAGTGGGCAGTAGAACAGACATATGTTGAATCGGCGAATTTTGCAAATCGAACAACAAATTAAAGACGATAACTTATTACATTCCCTTAAATTCTGATAAAACATAAAAATACCACACTTACAGATTGGAAAAAAGCACTGGTATCAACTCGGACTGGCTTTGCCTTAAACGTCCAACGTCCGCAGAGGGGCCTGCTGTTTTCAATAGGCGGCTCCATTATAAATGGTTCGGCAAATGAGGGGATCCGTTCGTAAGCCCAAACCTATATCACATACAGACATACGAAAAATTAAATATTAAGTATTGCATGGTTTGTGTAGAAAATTTAACGACAATTCGGTGAGTGTATAAAAGATTTACCATTAGGGCGTACGTACAACCATAAAAGTGATATCTATAGGTATCAGGATTAACGCGAGCAGGTACAGAAACCAGTACTTTATCCATGTAGTGAATCAGATGAAGATACGTATACCGGCCCCAAGGGAATCCATCCCAAGCATCCGTATCCTCTACTAAGCTCCACATCCAATCCTCTACGTTCACCTTACTTGTATCATGTCCGAGGAGAAAGTAGTAAACCAGAAGAATTTTTGCTACTTTCACTGCATCCTCTCTTTCAAATTTGCCTCCAAATAAAGATGTCAACGCAGCCACATTTATCTTAGGACTCGCTTGTCCTCCGTCCTCTACCAACTTCCTCGTATACACACTGTTACCGCTTATTCTAAAGTTTCCATTAGGATCCAAACGCCCTCTGTCATCAAATCCCAGACCAATCACTCTAATAAAGTCCACCGCTGTAAACTCGAGTAAGGTATCAGACACCATAAACCATCGACTGTACTTAGGACCTCCGGTAAACTTAACCTCCTGACTCATCAAGCTATGCAGTTCCATATGTGTCCCGTATCCTCGATCTAAATCCAAGAAATGTCCAAAGCATGAATTTCTAAAGGACTGTACTGCCCCATGCCCACTATTATTCAGTACAGTCGAGATCATATCCAATATGAGCGCCGGTTTGCAGTAATTTCTAATACCACATTTTTTCCCTTGCATGCTTGGTCGTTTCCACTCCCACTGTTTTAATCATCAAAGCACATAATTTTATCATATAACTAAAATGTTATGAATTTTATAACACCAAACAAATAAGAATAATACTTTTAATGAGATATAAAATAAAATTTTAATATTGTTAAAATCATAATATCACAAAAAAATATGACATAATATTTTTCTAACATAAAAAAAATTACTTTTACTTTATAGCCATTTGAATTGACTCAATACAAAAACAAATAAATTTAAGATAAATTTATTCATTGAAAATCTAATTTTAGTTTTTAAATAATAGTATACTTAAATGTAATTAAAATATTTATGTTAACATTTACATTTTTAAGTTGAACGTGCTAATAAACATTTAACACTAATATTATTAGTTATTATTATTTTTATCCCATATTAATCATTAATCAAATTCAATAAACATATAATTGCGTTCACTGTAATAAGTATTCTTTAATTAAAATCATTAACTAATTAATTAAACTCCAATAATTAACATCATTAAAATAATTTTAATGAGTACTCGGTCTTTGAATTTTACTTCCATTTAACAACTCGGTCTTTAACCTTTATAATATTATTCAGTTTAAATTATATTAAAGCGTACTCGGTTTTTCATTTGCATGTTTCCAATATTTAATATAAAGTGTACTCGATCTTTGAATTATTACACCACTCGGCCTTATATTAAAGCGCACTCGGTCTTTTAATTTCAAATCTCACAATTAGAGGACTCGGTCACTCCTTCAATTACATCACTCGGTCACTCATGAAATCACTCGGTCTTATAAATTTTTGCATAAACCCACTCCAGAAAACCTAATTTCTCAACTAATCCACTCGGTCTTCTACAAATTCCATCAGATTTACACCAAAATATCATTCAAACTAACAATTAATACAGAAATACATAATATTACAACACTAAATCTAACCCTAATCTCATAACCAACGAATCTACACAAATACACAACATGACAACTATTTTTTTACACAGTAAATTAAATTACATGAAATATAAACACAATTTACACTAACCCGTTGCGCCATCTTAAGTAATCTTCTGGGAACGAACGAAATTGAAAAAAAAATTCGCACAGGAACAAACGAAATTGAAAAAAAATTTCGCACAGGAAGGAACTAAACGCAGTTCGAAAATTGTGGAGAAAAAAATAAAGATGTAGAAGGGAGATAGTAAATATGATTTCAAAAAATTACAAATATTCGTTTGATAAGGACCGAGTAAAAATCAGGTCAAACTGACTCAATGTCAGTCAACGAATATTATATCACCTTTCAAAGAGTAGTTTCGTCTTTTTGCCTCAAAATGGGCATTTTTGCATTTTTTGAAATGGACCGGACATTTTTGCTCTTGGACTTTCGACAGAGGGCACTGTGGCATGGGCCCCTAAATTAATACATTCTTACACATTGATTTGACATAAAGTTAAAACCTACCCTATCAAAAATCCAAAATAAACACAACATCACTATTCATGATTTTCAAACTCCCCAAAGCCCCCAAAACAAGCATCACCTAAGTTTTTTTTTTGTTTCTATGAATATAGTTGTTGCTTGTAACACATGGTTAAGTTATTTTTGAAAATGTTAAAATTATGAAGGTTCAAATCATGTCTAATTTATGACATTGACATTGAACTTATAGATAATTCTTTGGTGCATTTGGAGGTTTATATAGTAAATTGGGGGTTTAGTGGATAGTTATGAATTTTGTTTTTATTAAATTTTATTTAATTAAGTGGTGAAAATTAAATGAGAATATGATATAACGACTGAAATTATTCAGGTGCAACACAGTTAAACTCTGAATTTATTATTTTGCAAAAATTTTTATTCTCTTTATTGAATATGAACTTCTAAGAGTTATATGATTGTATTCTTAATTCTTATTTCAATTATAGATGCATGTAGTAGCTTGAATTGCTAAAATTTGAATGTATCATAATTGTAATGGTCATTGTGGTAATTGAATAAAATTGATCCATATAGCATGTACTCCCTCTGTCCCGGAGTTAAGTTCACCGACACTGTAGATACGGAGTTTAAGAAAAGTTATTTTTTGACCAACTTTATTAACTTTTGAGGGGTATTGTGGTATTTTTAGATAATAAATAAATTATAAAGTATGTTATGTGTGTTAGGTGAGAGTTGTATTTTTGAAATTAAGATAACTTTTGAGGTTGTTAGTTAATGTAAAATTTTCTTTTTTGGGTGGTGAACATAAGTGTAGGACGGACGAAAACGAAAAGTGTGAAGATAAGTATGGGACAGAGGGAGTAATTATTAAATGTTCAATACAGGATATCTATTACTCCCTCCGCTTGTCATAAAGAGTCTCATTTTTTTATTTTATTTACGTCCGCCCCTAAGAATCTCATTTTCCTTTTTACCCACGCACTCCCACTAATATAATTAAATATGGGCCCACATACCACTAATATAACTACCCACTACACATTAAATAATAATACTTCTTAATCCACGTGCAAAAAATAGATAAGTTTTTTTTGGATCGGACGGAGGGAGTATCTTGCAAAACATTATTGTGGGAATATTTGGTAAGGAGACTATGTTTAATTCTTGTAGTACTTATTGGGAACATTTATTTGTGCATTAATGCCTTGTACAGGAACGTTTTAGCAGTGTAAGTAACTAAAAAGGGAAAGAGGGTTAATATCTAATTTGATCTTAGAATTTTTTGTGTCATGAAGATTGTTGAATCTCGCTTGATCAAAGTGGTTTTCCATGCTTAAGTGATTGCTCTTATAAATATCTGAATGAATATGAATTTCGAGTTTAGGAAGTTAATTGACATGATTGAACTGGATTATTTTAATGCTACCTTTTGTATGGCCTTAATACTTTATTGTTTACTGTCCATTGTTTTTAATTCAGTTTATTTATTCTATCCGTCCATTCTTAATCTATCCATTTTACTATTTTAGTCCTTACACCTTTAATCTATCAATTTTCCTTTTTAGATTATGAGATTCACGCCTTCCATTAATACAAATAAAATATGAGACGCACACCCTCCACTAATACCTACCTATTACATATAAAATAATAATGCTCCTTAATCCACGTAAAAAAACAAATGGATAGATTTACAATGGACAAAAGGAGAAAGGAGTACTATTTTTAGTATTGGTAGTTGCTAATTAAATCTTATAAATTTGAGGATCGTCTTAAGTAAAAAGGTCATAATTGCAATTTAGTTGTCATTCTGTAATTATTTCGCGGGTTCAATATTTAGCTTAATCATACTTGTTAATATTAGGATATATCTTTCAATACTTAAACATCTTTTTAGAAAGAAAAAAAAAAAAGGAAGAGTGAACAATGACCGCATTTTCTCCCTCCCATACTCCATTTTTTGTTGCAATATGAAGAAGAGCACTGAAAAATTCAGCATGTTGGCTCTCTCTCTATCTCACTTGATAGAGACACCAACTGAAAATGGCCTAATTAGGATTACTTGGTATGTGATCTACCATTTACATTAGTAAAACCTTAGAAATTAGAGTGAATTGATTCTACAAGGATATACGTGTGAACAACACTATTATGCATTTCATAGGTGAGCGGTAAAAAGTAGATGGATGACAGTTGGAAGTTAGGAGTCCTTTCCCTACCACGTGAAGTCCACTCTACCACATCAAACCTACTCCATTCATTTCATTAATTAATCATACACAAGATATATTTTTATCTTTTACTAGCAAAATGAGTACTTTTTCAACAATATTTAAAAATAATATTCTTTTTGTAATTTCTTAAAGATAGAAATTAATTTGCAATAAGAGTAAAATTTATGATTTTTCTTACAATTAACCATTTCCTTATTGAAAGAGAGGAGAGAATGAGAAATTAACAACTTATTTAAGTGGGACGACTAGAGAAACGAAGTGGGGGAGATTGAGAGTAAGAGGGAAAGTAGTTGTAGTAGTGTTTTGCTGGGTTTAGAAGAGAGACACAGAGACAAGTAAGGGAAGAATAAGGAGAAATGTCCTATTTTATCTTATATAATTGATTAATTTTATAAATATGAATATACATGATCCATTTTGTAAATATGAATTTGTAGCATGTTAACATGCATATATTAGAACTATTTTTCGTGAACTTTTCTCTTGATCTTATTTTGTCAATGAATGCTGATTCCACATTCTTCATATTTCTTTCCAAAAAAAAATGAGATCAATCAAACTGAAGTAAAGTCTGAATTTTAATCAAGCCTTAGTAATGAGTATGGTGTCAACAACCAATTTGCATTAATTAAAGCCCACAAGTTCGCCCCATTATATGATTTTCTCTCTCTTTATTTATTTGTTTACTTTTTTTCCCCCAAGTAGGACATAAAGATTGTGTTCTAGCTAAGATTAGAGGTGACAATTCCCGATACGACACGATAATTGCGGGTTAGTGTTTGATTTTATTGGGTTCGTGTCATTATCGTGTCAATTCAATAAGGACACGAAAATTTCGTGTCGTGTTCGTGTTAAACCGTTAAGCACGATTAATATTAACAGATGACTCATTAACCTGTTAACAACTCAATAACCTGTTAACAAACCAATATAAATATAAAATTAAAAAAATATATGATAAAAATATTTAATAATAATTTTAAAATATATTAATTTAAAATTTTATTTATTTTAATTAGTATTTTTTTATTTATTTTATTTTTTATTTTCTTATCGTGTTGTTATCGTATCTTGTCGTGTCAACCCATTATTTTTCGTGTTCGTGTCGTGTTGGAACGAATCCTTATCGTGTCGTGTTCGAGTTTGCCCTTATAGTGTCGTGTCACTATCGTGTCGACACGAAACCCAACTCGTTAACACGAATTGTCACCCCTAGCTAAGATCATAACTCATAAAACTTTTGTTAAAAGAAAAACGAAAAATATTTTGTGACGGACATTGTGAGCAAATATTTAATTAATGTATTTATTAATTAAAATAAACTATATATTTGTAACAAATAAAATTTATACAGTTTATTATTAAATTTTTAACGAAATTTTTTTTATTAATTTTTAATGTACAATTGAGTATAAAAAAATATTACACACATTACTGAATAAAACTATAGATAAATTTATAAAAATCAACTCCTATATTCAAGTGCATGAGATATACTTGTGTGCATGGGACATCAAAAAAGTCATAACATTTTCAATTAAAATTTATATACCCAATTAATGAAAAAGTGATAATGGTTCAATATGTCATGGAGTATTATGAATTTCAATTAAAAGTCATACTCAATTAATAAAAAGTGATAATAATTTAATAAGCTAGTATTTCATAACTATTTATATTATAAATAAAAAGTGATAATATTTAAAAAAAAAATTCTAGTAATATTTTTAATAAAAAATAAAATAATTACAAACAATCAAATGGTATATGACCCAAGACTTCCTCATTATATAAAGCTAGTAAGACCAAAGATTTTCAGTTTATTTATTTTCTCACATTTTCCTTTATCTTTTTCTTTTTACTTTTTTTTGGTTGAATTTATTATTATTATTATTAGAGTGTATATTGGGTGCAACCGGGTGCATCTATATGTGTATACCTTTTTATTCTATTTTGTAAATATATTATTCTATTTTGTATACGTGTTTTGTAATAATTGTATACTTTTTTTCACATTAATTTTTCATTAAAAAAATTAACATCTATATGTGTATAACATTTTATTGAATATTATATACAAATTTTCATTAAAAAAATTAACAATTAAATTATATATATTTTTACTCTTAATTGTATATATTTTTGTTTATATTTGTATGTGGGTGCACCTAGGTGCACACTATAAATTGTCTTATTATTATTAGTACTCCCTCCGTCCCGGGTATGTTTACTCATTTGTACGGGCACGGATATTAAGACGTTTTATTTTTTTAATACATAATGTAAGAGAAAGTATGGATAAATTAGTAATTTAAAAAGAAAAAGTGGATAAAGTTATTGTGAATGATGAATAAAGTGTAAAAAAGTAATTAAAGTTGTTGGGATTGTAAAAAGTAGGTAATAAAATATTATGTATTTTTGCCAAAAATGGAATAGGTAAAAATACGAGGGACACCCAAAATAAAAAGTGTGTAAAAATACATGGGAAGAAGAGAATATTATTTTTATAAGGTTGGGCAGTGTGGGCAGAGAGCAGTAAAGCCTGAGGGAGGGAGGAAGGTATTGAAATGCGAATACAATCTCTGTCGCAGGGGTTTTAATTTAATATTGACTTATTTAATTTATCTAACTACTTTAATTTAATTTACTATGTATCTCTCTCAACACACTCCATCTGTGTGAGCTCTAAATTCACTCCACTCGCTCAGTATGATCATCTCACACTCAATGGGCCGCCATTTTCTTCTCTTCTCTCTCTTCTTCATTCCCACCATCACTGCTTGCTCCAATGGCGACTGTCAGGTCTTTCTCTCTCCTATTTTCTTGTTTTTTATGCCCATTTCTGTGTGAACCCACCCCTTCTTTTTCTCTGTTTCTTTCTCCAACTCCCAGCTGAATTCTTACAAGGATTTTTGCAGCTTTTGGAATCTTGTTCGACTGCAACGGATTGTGGGGTTGGTCTTTACTGTGGGAATTGCCCTTCACTAGGGAAATCCCAACCTTTCTGCATCAGGGGCCAAGCAACTATACCAACTTCCATTGTAACTTAATTTAATCATGCCTATTCTTTTAATGACATAATTCCCTTTTCTAGAATTCTTTTCTGATCTTGTTTGTAGTGATTATGACACTTTGTATGTTTGTGGTAATAGATTTCTGGTTTGCCCTTTAATAAGTACTCGTGGCTGGTGACTCATAATGCCTTCTCCATTGTGGATGCGCCATCATTGACTGGTGCACAGAGGATAACTTTCTACAATCAAGAAGACTCTGTGACTAATCAATTGAGAGTATGCTGTTTACCTTTTCTTTGATTATGCTTCTGTACTATGTGTGTAGTATATGATGTTTGTTTGTGTATCAATTGCTCTAGTAATGCTTCTTTTTGCATTTGGGGATTTGTGTAGAATGGAGTGAGAGGGTTGATGCTGGATATGTATGACTTTGAGAATGATATCTGGCTCTGTCATTCGTTTCGTGGACAATGCTACAATTTCACTGCCTTTGTAATCTACTTGCCCCCCCTATCCTTGCTTTGATCTGTATTCTTTAGTTTAGTAGTGGCTATTTCTTATCTGAAAATAAGATCAAATGATTAGGAACCAGCAATCAATGCATTGAGAGAAGTAGAAGCGTTCTTGACTCAGAACCCCTCGGAGATTGTTGCCATCATAATTGAGGATTATGTTCATACTCCGAAAGGATTGACAAGGGTGTTCACCGATGCTGGATTGGACAAATATTGGTTTCCAGTTGCCAAAATGCCGAAGAAAGGTGAGGATTGGCCCACTGTAAACAGGATGGTGAAGAATAACTATAGACTGCTGGTTTTTACTTCTGATTCTTCAAAGGAGGCAGCTGAAGGAATTGCGTATCAGTGGAGGTACATGGTGGAAAATGAGCGTAAGTGAATAAAACAGTTACTAATTCGGTTCCTTGTGAATTTGAATGAATGTGTTTATTCTGCATTAGAAATCCTCATTCTATAATGTGTTCAGCTGGAGATCCGGGGGTGGTACCTGGCTCATGCCCAAACAGAAAAGAATCGAAGCCACTTAACTCAAAAAGCGCCTCTCTATTTCTTATGAACTACTTTCCAACCATTCCAGTTCAAAATGAAGCTTGCAAAGAGCATTCTAAACCACTCGCGGATATGGTGGCAACTTGTTACAAGTCTGCAGGGAATCTGATGCCCAATTTTTTGGCAGTGAACTTTTACATGGTATTTGTACTTTGAACTTTGACTCTTGAAAATCAATGGTTCTAGTAATTTTTTTATTTCAACTTGCAGAGAAGTGATGGAGGAGGTGCAATTGATGATTTGGATCGGATGAATGGCCAGACATTATGCGGGTGTAATACTGTCTCTGCGTGCGAGGTTGGTCCATTTTTTTTCCATGATAGGGGTTTAATTGGTTTATGGACAAAGTCAGACAATTGAATCACGAATGGGGTTTTATTGGATCAGATGAATGGCCAGACATTATACATAAAACAAATTTTATGTTAAGCAACCATGCTCAATTTTAAGTCTTTACTTTTTCTATCCTATTTGTCTTGGTTTCTCAAGGAATTTGTCAGTGATCTCATATTGTATACAAGTGATCCCTAGAAGTTGCTTAAAATTTTCTTAGGCGCTTAATTGGTTTGTGGATAGTCAGAATAGTGAATTATGAAACACAGACGATGCATTGTTTTTAAGTAAGTATAAAGCAACATTACATATTTTTAAGCCTTGATTTTTTCATCCCTGTTTATCTTGGGTTCAAGAAATTTGTGAATGATTTTATAGCATATGCAAGAAAGTGATCTTAACAGGTTGCACTTAAAAATTCTTAGATGCTGGAGTTGGAGACTTAAAAGATTTTTAATTGGTTCACGGACAAAGTCAGAATAGTTAATTATGTAATTGAAGCTGATATATTGAATTTAAAAATATGTATCTATCAAATTATATAGAAAGCAACATCAGTTGATTTTAAGTCTTGACCTTTTCTATCCCCTTTGTCTTGAGCTTCAAGAAATTTGTGAATAGTTTAATACTATATCAAAGAAAGTGATCCTACAAGTTGCACTTAAATATTTTGTGCTGGAGTTGAAGCCACAATAGGTTTTAGGGTGCATAGTAGAGTTTGCTTCCTGTAAAACAGTTGGATTACTATTGCATTTCAAAATTCAGAGCTGAAAACCTTTATTTTTGAAACTATCCCATGTCAAGAATCACAATTTTTTCTGACAATTATTGGTTTGTGTGTCTTTCATCGAAACGTGGTTTGATTGAATTATTATTATGTGTAGACTGTAGTCTTGGGGTTTCACGAAGTAAAGCTGCTCCCTCACATCATCATTATGAAAAGATAACAGTATTTGGAGAAGTACTCTATTTTCTTGTAAACAACCTCCTACTGAATCAAAATATGGTTCTGACATTAGTTCAGGCCTTTAATTTCTAGATTAATTGAATAACTGAGTTGTTACAATGGTTACCAATGTTCAATGGATAAACTTAACTAGTTCAAGAACTGATGCCAAGTGTGGAGGATATATTTCTGTCTACAGTTTGATGGAACTTAAAACTCTTGATCTAGTGGAATAATTTGATGAGCATAATCTCCATTTATGTTTTGCAGAACCACAGTCACTAATTGTTACAATATCCACATCGGTTCCACATGTAATTGTGGATGACATATAAGCTAGGGAGCCCTAACTTAACTTAAAATCATGGTTAAAGGTGAAGGTTTGAACCCCATTTATATGTCATTCGCACTTTCGTGTGGAACCAATGTGGGACACCATAACACTAATCATATGTGTACTTTGTGAACCAAGTGGATTTGTACTGCATGGTTTATGCTTCAAAGATTTTGCTCAATGGCTGGACCATTTAACAAGTGAAGATGAACTTCTAAATTATCATTTCTCACTAAGAATGCCTGCAGCTTCTCTATGTTGGTTATGCAGTCTTTAAACTTTTAAATAGTGGTCTCTACCAATCTGTGCTGTATTCCCCTCCACCCATACATGCAAAATTAATTGTAAACGGATAAAAGTAAATATTATAACACTGTATGGACTTGTTACAGGCTGGAGCAGCCTTCGGAAAATGCAAAGCTATTTCTGTGTCCAACACAACTTCCACAGCCACCGGGACTGCTGGAAGCTTTACTGGGTCAGTTCAGTTAACAGGAGACGCTTCAGCGATCAATACTCCTGGCGTATTAGTCTTGTGCTCGCTGCTATTCCTCGTAAAATTTTGTTTATTATGATGAGATTTGAAATATGGTAAATATCCAGTCAGGTTCATAATGAGTTTGAATCTAGAGTCTCGTAATGTTAAAGTCTCTGAAATTTTGCATTTCACATAGTTAACTTGTTTAGAGGTGGCTAGATAAGATGGTAGTGTATTTAAGCAGATGTGGAGGAATTAATGCAGAAGTTTGGCTTATAGAGCAGAAAAAGAATGGCATACAATATTCATATGGTCCAGGTGTGTGTTTTAACCTTACCATCTTAAAAGACTCTTGCTTTATGTCTTACAGAAATTGTCACATTTCGTCCTATAAGTATGTCTGAATTCGCATATGGTCCTTTCTCAATATTTCAATTATAAAATTTAGTTTTTATTTTAATTTTTTTGTCAAATTTTGGTCTTTTTTATCTAATTCTGTTCCTTTTAGGTCTGAAATTTTAAATCTTGCCGGAATTCTCAATTTTTTTTTGTTCTAAAATATTTGGGGATTTTTTTTAGTTATTTTGTGATAATCTTGCCGCTTATGTGCAGTTGTACCGAATTTTTGAAAAACCTCCTAAATTTTAGAGTACATAAAGGACCAAAATTGATAAATTGATCATTTCAGCAAAAAATTAAAATTCTTCGACAAAGATGTCCAAAATTGGATTAAAAAAAAAAGAAAAAAAAAAAGGGACAAAGTGAGAATCGAATAACTGAAAGGACCATGTGTGGATGAAATATAATACTTTCTCTTATGTCTTGCGTATTGCTTATATTCTATGAACTCCCTAATCGAGCTTCTGAAACCATTTTCTCGATTAATGATTTTGTTTTTTGGTGTTGTGGTTCCAGGTTCAATGGTTTGTCGAGATTGTGAAAGAACATCGTAAGAGTATAAATATGACATTTACCGTATTTCTAAAGTACTAAATGTTCATCCATTATTGCTCGATTTGAAACTATTCATGTTCAGTTGAGTGATGTTGTATTTGGATCGATCGGTATGCTACTTAGACAAGCATCAGGAAGTAGCTTCTCTTAGTAAACTTGCTTGCTCACTGCCTAAACTTTCGATCGATTCCTATGTTCCATTATTTATTGAGTTACTATTCGTCCATTAAGGGTGAATGTTAGGGTTTATAAACCTTGAATGAAGGTTAAGTAAAGGTTGAGTGAAGATTAACTAATTTGGTTAATGTTGAGGTATGGTGTTTACTTTAATAATCTTATCTGAATATATTAAAATAGAGGAGAGAGAAATTTCAATTTGTCTTCTTCATCTACAACGACAATATGGGAGAGAACACATTTAAAGCCTCGCATATTCCGCCATGATTTCCTGGAATTGCAGCAGTTTCAAAAAAGTTTCCACTTTCCCATGCATGCATAATCTTTTTTCCCCAAATTGAAACAAAATTCGAATTCTTTGCTGAATTCCATGCTTCTCAAAAGCTAATTTGTCCAATATGACTTCACAATTGAGTTCATGGAGAAAATCACGATCAAAGATCAAAGCATCGTGGATCAATTTTTCACAATGAAAACAATAGCAGCAAAATTCTGGAAATTGCAAATTTCTTCATAAATACAACACGGTAAGGAGAAACCTTGTTGGCCCGAAACTCTCGACTTTTCATTGCGCCAGTCTAGCAATTGTCTTCACCCTTGTGTCCGCCATTAGAGTGCGAGCTTAGCTTAGAGAGATTGGAAAGCAAAGGGCTCTTTAATATAGCTTCAAATTGTGGAGACAGGAAAGAGTTTCTTCCATCTTCAAAGTAGCTTCGATCTGATAATTATATTGAACGAGATGTTTTTTTTATTTTCTAATTTTGAGGTAACCGCGGGCCGACAAAAGCCTGCAGGTTATTCCTTTTACAAAACCGTGAATGTAAACAACCTTTAACTAGGGCCGTTTACCTTTGTGGCTGGGTTAACTTGGCCTTGGCTGGGTTAATTTAACCCTTTAAATCAAGGTTAACACATGTTAATATGTTTTACAGTTCTATTTACATAGAGGAATTTGACAAAATTGCCCTAAATATATACTCCCTTCGTCTCTAAAAAGCTTGCATCCCTCTTTTCGGTACGGAGATTAAGAAAGTGATAACTTTTAGGGGTATAATAATATTTTTATGTAATATATAAATGAAAAAGTATGGTAGGTAGAGATGATTTTTTTGTAATTAAAGAGTATAGGGAAGGGTGATTGTTTTTTACTTTTTGCTTTTTTTGGAA
The DNA here is from genome assembly GCA_023678885.1 of Pogostemon cablin. Classification (NCBI taxonomy): domain Eukaryota; kingdom Viridiplantae; phylum Streptophyta; class Magnoliopsida; order Lamiales; family Lamiaceae; genus Pogostemon; species Pogostemon cablin. The sequence goes on along the minus strand of CM042992.1, from coordinate 8,847,197 downwards.
TGTGCAAACTTTTGTGGGACAGTCCAAAATGGAAAGTGTGCCATCTGAAGTGAGATGGAAGGAGTATCCAAATTTTTCACAGTAACTATTCTTCTTTCTCAATCTCCTATTTCTGGTGATGGAATGGTCACTTCTGGTTTGAATCCGAAACAAATCTGTAGGCCCTACTCCGCTCTCTCCCCTCTAACATGTCCTCCGAAGGCTTCCACACCTCATCCATCCGCCATTCCCCCTACGCCTCTGCCCTTTGCAGAGCCGATCAAACCCCATGAGTGTCGTGCTTGCGTGAAATAAGAGAGAAGAAAAAAATATGAAAGATAAACACCTTAACTTAAGCAGAAAGATCAGGAATGCACTTGGGTTCAATTTTTTTCGATTGTACCCAGGTCACCTCCTTCCCCAACTATGGTATGGTGTTGTGTGGAATCCAAACTAAGGGCAAATAGAAGCAATTTTGAATTGACTTCCAATATAGATAAAGATGGTATATAGAATTGAGAGATTTTATTCAATTTGAATCAAGAAATGCTAGATTTGAGTAGGGAGGGAGAAGATGGTGGTGCGATGTGAGAGAAGAATGAAACTCACTAATGAGAAGCCAAGTGAAATTAGCTACAGACATGTGGAGAAAGACAAGGACGAAAATATAATTTCATTTCTTTATGTTGAGTTACTGTTAAAGTGGTAATCTTAATACCACTCCCTGCGCAAGATTTCGTTTGTGAAGAGGAACAGGGAATTGTAGCGGGCCAATGAATTAGTAGCGGGCCTCTTGTAAAATATGTATGGACTATCAAACTTAATATAAGGGGACATTAACAATGTTATTAACCCCTATTACACCTTATCAAACGAGGCCTTAAAGTAAAGAACCCCTGCATATAGTGTGTATTGTGTGTAACTGTGACTCAGTAGAACCTCTTTAATAATGAGCGTAAAAGAAAATTATTTTCTAGGAATTAACATGAGTATATGGGGCAAGTCTTGTATTAGACCATTTAATACTTTCGGAATTAGTTATCATTTTTGCTGTAATATTTTTCATTTATATTATAAATTGTTGAATTTAACATGAGGTTAAATCCTAATCTAGAGATAAATTACTTAAATTATAAAATTAATATATAAAAAGTATCATTACAACTCATAGGATAAAGTTAAATTTTATGAATAAAGTAGCACATAAATCATTTTTTAATCACAAGGGATAAACGTGACTACTCAAAATGGTGAAATATTACATATGACATAAAATCTTCTTATATATTAAAACAAAAATAAGTTTTACAATTTAGATTTTGTGTGAATTACAACTCATAGGATAAAGTTAAATTTTATGAATAAAGTAGCACATAAATCATTTTTTGAATCACAAGGGATATAACTATAGGATTAGCATAATTTAATTTTGGTCCTTCAGGAATTGAATTTCTCATTTTTAGTCCTTTAGGATTTAAAAGTCCAATTTTAGTCATTTAGGATTTTAAAAAGTCCAATTTTAATCATGTCTTGCTATTACCGATCTAATTTCTAGCTATTACTAGATTTTTCATTTATATGGCTCATTTTATGCTATACTTCATTTTAAATCTGATTTTCACCCATTTTCTTTAAAATAGAAATAGTCCATTACGATCATATCAGACCCAACATGCTTCCATTCATTAATTAAACAATATTAATCTCATAACTATCCAACTTGAAATGACAACAGTACATTTTTTGACCGTCAATCCACCGGGTATCCGAGAGAGGTTTTACAGCCTCACAGCCAACCACGCGCCCCCCAGTGTGATGGTTCAGTCTCGTTCCTTCAGCGGACCTCAGCACAACCCTGGTTCATTTTCTACACCGGGTGTACAGGATGCTGCTACTGTTTCTCGTTCGAAAAATATAGAGATTAAGGTTGCAGAAGAAATGGAAGGCTACATGCAGGCAGAAGCCCAAGGTTGTTTATTTATTGAATAGAAAATTTATTACACACTCATCCTCACAGAACAAGAGGAGATAACTTCTTTAGCTACCTATTGTATCTGCACTCAGATTACTCATACAAAGAAAAGAAAGGAATACAATGTTTATTTTAGAAAGAGAAAACAGAGGGTAATGGTCGATGCCTTTTGCTTTCTCAACTCCGCTATTTATAGAGGCTTGCGGATATGAAATTCGGATTTCAAAGCCTCTTTACTTTTGCTGACATCACTGCTTACGTCATTGCATTGACGTTGCTGCTTACGTTATTTTCATTGGAATCCAACTAGCTGGTCCCCATTTCTCCATTGGATGCCCTTATCTGGTCCATCCTTCTTTTGACTTTTGCAGGGATCACATGGCTCTTTGCCCCTTTGGAAAAGTCATCTGACTCTTGCTTTTTTGAAGAGTCATTCTTCCTTGGTGCCTGAAGATTCTCCCGGCTCTTGAGAGTTCTGAAGAGACTTTACCCTATTCTTTCCACGTGTCTCCTTGGCTGGAGGGGGTTCAGCACTCCTGATCATCCCTATGCTCAACCTTATTCCTTTCCCAAACTCTGGTTCTGTTTGGATGGAACAGCTCGTGCATACTTTATTCGTCCATTGCCCGAAATGGGCCATATTACAATATCTCTGATGGGTTGTTTACTCACCGAAATCTTGATTCTCCAAAGAAGGTCTTGTTTTTCCTGGAAGACCTTCTCAGCAAACCATGTCTTCTTCCTTGCTAAAGTATTCAACAGAAAAGACCAATTCAAAGACTTGTGCTCGAACTTGAATGGGAATTTCACCTCCACCATTGCTTTAATGCAGGCGTACAAACCCCTCGCTCTATGCGTAGAGATATGTTCTTCAGAAAATGTAAAAACTAACATTGGTTCCTTTCCAGAAGACTCCTTGATCCTATTTGATGATGAGACATCGGGTCTTCTTAGCTTGATGTAATGGAAGGCCTCTTGGTTGCCTTTCCCGACTGGTTCAGGAGCTGTACTGGGAAAGTAAAGCTCCAACACATAACCTTTAGATAGAGTTGCGTTATTTTTCCATGCCTTAAAAACTGTTTTCCCTAGCTACTCTGGCAGTTTTGAAAGCTCTGGGAAGCCTGGTGCAACAATATATATTGAAGCTAGTGCCCCAAAATCATACCATTGCTTCACATCATTTGGATTTGAGCCTTCTCACATCCAAATTTAGGGATATTACCCAGATATATCCACACAGTATTTCTCCGGTCTGATTCCTTGTCTGGTGTTTAATTCCTCTCAGCTGGTCTGGTACTCCTGCCAATAAGAAAAATCAGCTAAGTTAATACCAACCTTAGCAGTGCCCGTCATAGGCCTAAGGTTGATCTCTCCCTCTTTGACCCCAGAGGTGCTGGGTTGACTCGACGACTCTAGATGTGACTCCAGGTCTTCAATTTTTTTTTGGACCGGTTCCTCTTTTGGAGGTTCCAATCTAGGACTTGTGCTAAGGGTTTAGAGCCTCATTCTTGACTACTCTCTTTTTATCGATTGCTATTGCTATCAACAGTCCGGAGGAGTGGCTCTCTTAATGACTCGAATAGACTCGCATTGTTGTGAATGCAATCTTGTATGCGATTAGACACCTTGGTCTGATCGCTCTCTTGTATTCTTCCAGCACGCTTTGCATTGAGTACCAGATTCTCGAATTCCATTTGGAGCAACTCAAGGTTGTCCATCAGGTGCCTTGAAACAGTCAGGATGGAGTCTATTCAGCTCCATCCATCTCTCGTCAGGAAATCTGCCAAAACATTATCAACAGATTTAATAATGACAATATTAAAATCATAATAATGGCATTCTTCTTGCCATTTTAATAGTCTAGCCTTTTCTGGTTTAAATTCAATTTTATTTTTCAAAAAAGTTTTGACGCATGTATTATCAATTTTAAGGATAAATTTATTCGCGAGAAGAAACAACGACCATTTTCTGAACGTCTTACGAACCGCAAAGAACTCCTTTTTATTGATGTGCCACCTCTTCGCTTCATTCTCCGCAAAGAGCTAGCTACAGTATCTGTATGACACTTCTCCTTCTGGTGTGGACTTCGTAAGAACTGCTGCCCACCAATGGTCATTGGCATCTGTATATAGTACCAGATCATCCTCGTTATTAGGAATGACTAACTTGGGGAGCTTCTTGCAAACCTCCTTTAGTTGTTTTACCATAGCTCGATGTGATTCCACCTTCCTGTATTGTGCTAGATTGTTGATGAATATTCCAGCGAAGTTGACCACTCCTAAGAAACTTTGGAGTTGCTTCTTGTCTTTGAGATCTTCGGGAAATCCCTGGACCTTTTCTACAATGTGTGGTTGTAAAATGATTCCTGACTCATCGATCTCGACTCCGAGAAACTCAATCTGTCTTGTTGCTATTACTGCCTTCTTTTCAGAAAGTACAAATCCTTCCTTGTGGCATACCTCTGAAAATACTTCCAGATGCGTCAAATGCTCATTCATGTTCTTTGAGGCTATGATGTGTCATCCACATAAACAAACATGAATGAGAAATAATCTTTGAAAAGATTATCCATCTTCCTTTGGTATATCTGGGGTGCGTTTGCCAAGCCCATAGGCATGACATTCCAGATATAATGACCTTGTGGTGTGGAGAAGGCAGTGAACTTCTTGCTTCATTCTTCCATCATAATCTGGTAGAACCAAGATTTGCAATTGAACTTTGAGAATACCTTGACATTCTTGATACAGTTGACCAAGTGTTCCCTCTTGGTATGTAGTATCCATCGAACTCCAAGATGTTGTTGATCCCTTTGTAGTTGATCACAAGCCTCGGTTTTCCCCGCTTGACTTCTCCATGATTTCGAACCATAAATCCTGGACTGCTGTATGGAGATACTTCTGGTGATATTAGCTTAAGGTCCAGATGTTCTTTAAGTATTAGCTGCATATCCTCTCGGTCCTCTTGGTTCATCAGGATAGGCTTGTATCTTATGAACTCATGAGCTCGTTTTTATCCCACTAGGCTAGAGGATCTTCATTGAAGTTCCTTTGTATCTTCTTCTTGACGTCCTCCAAAGATGTTTATTTTTCGATTATGACGTCTCTCTGTAGGCTTTCTCCCAAGCTTGCTTTGAGAAGGTGGATGGTATTTTCCTTTAGGTTTTCCATCTTCCATCCTCCTTTAGTCTCGGTTCTCATTTGAAGAACCGCTTCTCCATATCTCCTTCGATCATTCATCTTTGGATGGCTAAGTTTTCTTTCATTATCACCACGCTTGCAGCGAAATCTATTTGGCGTTTTTCTTTGGAATGCATTATGCAGTCTTGGTGCGATGATCTTATGTTCACAAAGGGTTGTGAAAATAAGTCTCCTTGTTGAGTTTTCTTGGGTAAAATGCTTGAATGTCTATAGAAAATTATTTCCTAGCAGAATATCCGCTCCGGTGTCTTGAAAATATATCGGTGAAGTTTTCACCTTGTACCATGGGGTACTATCCGCTCATCCAATCATGATCTCCACTTGTTTGACTCCTCTGTTAAGGATTAACACCCTTTGAGAGAAATCTTTACCTAGTACCGTTGGCAATTCTTCGACTGAGCCTTTAGGAAAGACCTCTTCCTTTGCTGTGCAGATGCCGGCTCTAGAATTAATGTACGCCGCAAAATATTATGCACGATGCTCCTTATATATCATCACGACGGTGATATATATTGAGAATGGACTTGTGGCCATGAGTGGATCAGAGCTTATAAGCTCTAGCCTATACTAGTAAACCTTGTATCCTTTCCCTTTAACCGTGAACTCCATTCTGTCTTGTAATCTTTCCCAAGGTTTGTGATCCTTGAGAAATTTCAAACCCAGCACTATTTGTTTTGGGAATCTCCCTGCTACTCCTTCGATTATCAGCTCAAGTTCTCCGAGTTTGAGCTGTCCTAGATATCTCCCAATTGTTGGTTGTTGGAGATAATACAAGACATCACAAGGAATATAGTTTTCCTTTTTGGTGATATCAAATATTACGTCGACTCCTCTCCATCCTTCTGGGCATTTTAGTTCACCTTTAGTTGTGAACTTCTCTGGTTCCTGGATTACCTCCATGATTGGTTTCTTTCCCCATTTTTTGCTGATCATCCTATCTTCTTGGAAAGAAATCCTTCTCTGTTTGAATCTGAGGCTATCTTGTCTGCTTCAGACCGATTTATCCTTGATCTGCAAATCCATGTCATGAATCGACGGTAACTCCATTATCTCTGGCCTGGTTGCACATGCAACCCTTTCGAACACTTCTGGTATCTCAATATACTCCTTCATTTGGAATAAATCCAAATGATGAGTGTTTGACAGAGCGTATGAGATACTGTAAGTGATAGAGTAAGGCCTATTCCCTTCTTTCATCAAATCCTTATTTTTGAAATCTTGATGAAGGGTGAGTGCCCTACTGAAGTCTTTATCTACCAGATTATAGGTAATCCATGGGTATATATAGGATGCCACCTTGCCTGCGTATAGATTTCCTAAGATTCCTCCCAAGCACGCCTTTCTTGTACTCTTTATTCTCTTGTCAAAGATGGGAATATCGATTAGTATATCGATACCTTCTTTGAACGTTGCTTTGATAAGGATCCGAATTGCTCCGATATGGATCCAGGACATGGTTTTAGCCATTCCTTCCTTGAGTTTGCTGAGCTCCCTTTTGGTTTCCTCAACAGGAACTAGCTGCATCTCCATCATATTACTCGTGAGTTCCATTGGGATGACAATTTCCCTTTCGGTCACCTTATATATGATGTTGTGTTTTCTTCTTCTAAAGCTGAGGATCTTATCCAACTTTCCAACGGTGAAGCCGTCCTACAAATTGAGCCTTGGATCTTCCTTCATGATTCTCATAAGGACTTTATGAGAAATGGATGTCTGGGCAAAGAATCCAGACATGTCTTCTTGCATCTCCTATCTTAAGCTTTCTTCTTCACTCCGACTCATCTTCGGAAGATTCATCTTGGTTAAAGAATTCTTCTTCATATATGCTCTCGTCTGAGGGTATACTTCAAATTGATATACCCCGCACCAGGTCTTGGAAGTAGACAACTTCCTCCATTTCTAGGGTTGTCTCAAACTATCGCACTCCCCGCTTCTGGTTCTCCAGGCAATCGAGTGAGATGTGTCCTCTAGCTCCGCATGTATAACAGTTACAATCCTTAAATCTTTCATTCGCTCGCGTAGCTGCTCTTCGAAACGTCTTTCTTGTGGGAGTTCTTTCTGTACTCCCCTGGTTTGATCCTGAGGATGAAGCTTGACTTTTTAAACTCCATCTAGATGGTCCGGACCTCTGCCCCAATTTATAGCTTCGGGCCTTTTGCTTAGACCAAAAGGATCTTGGTCTTCTGGACCCTCTTCTCTGTGTGTAAGGATGATTTTTCTTCATCATTTTCTGCTTCCTTGGACTTCTTCCAATGATAGTTGGAAGATCATTGTCTTCGCAACATAAGGGTACTGCCTTGTTGATTCCCCTTAGTCTCTTGTAGTTCTTGTGTAGTGATGCTTGATGGCACCACTCTGCAATCTTGGTTTTGAGGAAAGACATCCTCCTTGTTATTGAGTCCAGCTCGCATGGTACATATTCTCTGATCAGCATTTCTCTCCATGGGCTTGGGATCTTAGCAAAGAACATGTGGAATACTTCCTCCTCCTTGATCTCCGACTTCCATCTATACTCTGTGAAGAGTTTGATGTACTCATCTACGTGACAGATGTCAAGTAGCTCCAGGTTGTATAGGACATTCCTATACTTCTTCTTCTTTTCTTCTTCCATTCCTTCGAAGTAACCTACTCCGATTAAGTGGATCTTGAAGACCTTGGCCATGCGATCAACAATATTGCCTAGGTCTTTGCCTTCCATGGCCTCTTTCTTGACTTCGTCTGAGAGTACCTCCCAGACGCACTTTACTGATCCTTCCAGGCTCATAGTTAGGAATGTTATGAACTCTTCTTTGTCCAGCTCCAATGTGCCACTTGCAATCTTCATTGCATTTGTCCATTCATCGATCAAGGCCTCTCTATTCTTGAAGTCTAGAGTGTCGAGGTTTATGATCAACCCGTATAGGTTTATTGGTTCAAGGTGAGACCGACCATATGGGGTGTTGTGTATATTAGATTCTCAAACTCGGCTTGCTCCTGTTGATAATCCCAATGCCCTCATCTTGAAATTTCCTTGGGTTTGAGATGTCTCTTCTTGTCGGACTCCATGTGATCCAGAAGTCCCTTCATTTTGGCTCAGTTCATGCTGTGCATGTGACTGCTGCTGTGAGCTTGATGTTTCTCTAACATTCATCTTTAGATCTACAATTGATAATCCTTGGAAGGACTCATATAGATCTTGTAGATCTTTAAGATTTTCTCTTTCCATCCGGGGATGTAGATTCTCCTCGAAGGATATCAATCATCTTCTCGCTTTCGGACTTTGGCTTTGTGACCTCTGTCGTCTTCCCCTTTTGCTGTAAAAGGGGTTCTATTTAGAAGGTTGGTGGCAACCTTCCTCCTGACTTTCTCCCCGTCACCTTGGTTTCCAGAGACATTACTTGATCTTTCAATTTCTGGATGAGATCAAGTTGTTTGTTTTACAATGTCTCTATCTTGTCCATTTGGAAGCTGATCTCAGCTACTGTCTTGGACATGTTTTGACAATATTCTCCAAAAACTCTCACCGTCTTCTGTAATTCTCTAAGATCCTGGTTCATCTTAGAGTTATCTGCCTAGATCTCCTTCCACTCTATCATTTTGTCCAGTGTGAAAAGTGATAGGGCTTGCAGATTTTTCTTGGACCCTGGTTTGGTCGTCTTTTCCATTGTTCGTGTTTGGGTACACGTCCATGGATCTCAGTGAAATTTCGGAGTTCCACTATATTCCTTGATATTTCTTTGGAATATCTTATCTCCATCTGGCGGCCTTCCTCCAGATGTTCCTCTTTGTGTGGTTTGCATGGGCGTCCGCCAATTTCCACCTTCGATCGAGATGATCCCAAAATTGATCGGCATTCTCGTATTCTTTTTCCGCATATTGTCTATATAGAACATTATAATATTACTGCATAGAGTTGCTTGTTTCATCATATCCAACAGGCCAGAAGTCTCTGTTGCTCCAGCTTTGAACATGGCTAATAGTCATGTCACTCTCGGATGTCAAACTTTCGTTCGGATTCATATTTCTTTGAAATTCTCCTCTCGTTAAGTGATATAAGTTTATAATAAATTTTCATATTCACAAATAAATAAACTTAGGGCTCTGATACCATTTTGACCGTCCTGCCCCTTACGGGGGTTCCCATCAAAAGGCACCTATCAGTTTGTCAACCCGCCTAGAGCACCACGGGTTCGCCTTAGGTGATGGGCTATATTTTTAAGGATCGTTCCCTACGGAGATCTGCGCTTCGGGACCATACATCACGCAGCAGAGGATTGGGACTCTTTATAGGCTCTGATACCATTTTGAGTTAAAACCAGATGAAAATCAGCCTTTAGAATCAATTATACTTAAGTTTTTAAACCTAGTGGCATTTTCGTAAATAACATGGTGGAAATTAGGTTTGGAAATAGCAAAAGGACCAATTTTGAGAATTTTCATTCATAGAGGACTAAAAATGGATTCCTTCATTCCTAGAGGACCATTTTTAAAATTATCCCAATCTTCTTATATATTAAAACAAAAATAAGTTTTACAATTTAGATTTTGTGTGAATTACAACTCATAGGATAAAGTTAAATTTTATAAATAAAGTAGCACATAAATCATTTTTTGAATCACAAGGGATAAACGTGACTACTCAAAATGGTGAAATATTACATATGACATAAAATCTTCTTATATATATTAAAATAAAATAAGTTTTTCAATTTAGATTTTGCAAGGTATGAAGTTTATTAGATATTTATGATATTTAAAAAAAAGTGAGATGACTTTTTATTATTGATTTGAAAGATTTGTTATTTTGTAACTCATTTTTTATTATTTTTAATAAGTAAATAAGTTTTTTAGAGTAAAATTAAAATATAAGAGGTGTCAAGTTTATGTGTGCTTGACATTTATAATTTCTGTTAATTTGTAAGGTGCAAAGTTTAATTGGTTGTTTGATTATTAGGAGATTTTAGGTTCTAACCTTCACAAGTGTTATTTTAAATTATTTTTTTATACTTTAAAATGAAAATTATAAATTGAGTTGGATTAAAAGTTTAATTAAAGTTGGAAATTATATTGTCACTTCAATCAACGATCCTATTTTGATATCTTAAGTTGATATTGATGAGGAGGATTACTTCAACTTCAGTGATAACAATATTTTCCTATTAAAGTAAAATAAATCGAGAATGAAATAAATTGAGAATGCATATTTTTCACTCAATTTAATTTATATACTTTAAAACATTTTTTCTTAGTGAAAAATAAATAATAATTTTAATTATTCTAAAATAATATGATTAATTTCTATTTGAAAGTATAAATTTAAAAATAATAAATAAATAATAAACACTATAACCCGTCGTATGCGAGCACTTTACTTGTTACAATTGTGTCATAAAAAATTATTACTATATATTAAGAATAAACTTCAAACTCTAAATTTCACCATGCCCGATTGCTTATAGCATTACCTTCAAATAAATGAATAAATAAATACTTTAGTTTAAAAGATGCGTAAGAGATGTGCGATTATTCTATTTCTCCAGACAATATGAAGAGAGCTAGTCTCTAATAATTATGAGTTATGACACAAAATATACATAAATCCTCCACATTTATGAATAGAAAATCATTCCTTTGAAATGTCAAGTATAAATATTAAACTCGGCATATTTTTTCAAGTTAAGATTTAATAAATTTTTTTATATATTTACAAAAAAAATATACATAAATCCTCCACATTAATGAATAGAAAATCATTCCTTTGACATGTCAAGTATAAATATTAAACTCGGCATATTTTTTCAAGTTTAGATTTAATAAATTTTTTTATATATTTACAAACCATATTAATCATTACCATCCACCTACTATACATTATCTATGCTTAATAAATCTTTTTCTTAATTTCTCTTTGTTTTTAATCTATTTTTTCACTAATACCCTCTTTGATTTAACATAAAATTTAAATTTATCCTATCAAAATTTAATTTATTAAATTTATTTAAACTCAAAACAAACATTACCTTATATTATAGTATATAAATCACTAAATTACACATAATTATTATGTAAATAGGTTGCAAGGAATACGTTATTATATTAAAACTTGTGTTCAATTGATTTACTAAATTCAATTACATGAGCTACAAAGGGTTGAACTTATAATTATATCATATAAAAATTAACATTTCCGATAAAGTTAAATTCAAAGAATAAAGTAAACACATGAATCATTCCAAAATCGTGGGATAGAATGTAATGACCCACTATGATAAAATATTATGAATCACAAATTCACAATGTAAAATTACAACTAAATTTTAAAGATGGCAAAAACCTGTGTTACCGGTACACACAGTGTGCCGATATCCTTAGTATAAAGAAGTGTATCATTTATTTTCTGAAAAAAAATACTTCCTCCGTCCTATCGAAAAGTTACAATTTTTCTATATTGGGCGTTATATTCAAATGTCACAATTTCCCACTTTTAGTAAAAAGGTATAACATGTGGTCCACCACTCACTACTGATACACCCACTACACATAAAATATTACTCTCTCCGTCCCACAACAAGAATGACGAAATTTTTTTGCACGTAGATTAAGGGATATAATATTTAATGGGTAGTTGGGGGTAGTTGAGATGAGAGAAATAATATTTTAAGTAGGTGAATTAGTATGAAGTGTGGGGTTATGGAGAGAAAAAGTTAATTTGTGTGAGTCTCTCTTATTAAAAAGGGAAATGCACCTCTTGTGTTGGGATCGACGAAAATGGTAAAATGCACTCCTTGTTGTGGGACGGAGGGAGTAGTACTCCTTAATCTACGCACAAAAAACAACCAATGGCGTTTGGGCGGGACGAAGGGAGTAAAAAATATTAATAAAAAGTGTACTCTTTAAAACAAAATGTTGTACTCTTATTAATTAAAATGTATAACTTTAAAACAAAATGAACTTTGTACACTAAGGCACAAGAAACCAACTCTTTAAAAATAATAAACATTGGACAAAATAGCGCATGACATACAAAATTTCACGTGCTACCATTCCTTACAATAACACCAAACATTGCCTTCAAATAAATACTCCCTTCCAGAGAAATTTAGAAATGTGAACCGTTTTTAAGAGGGGCGACTATTTATACCCCCAACATACCTCGAAAATAATTTAAATTAAAATATTTTAATTAATATGACTTAAATAACCTTATGTAATAATATATTCATAAATACATTACTAAATGTACCCCAAAATTACTAAACATATCCTACTTTAATTATAATTATAGCAAAATGATGATGTTCTTTGTTTCTTGTCGAACTCTTGGGCCATGTTCGTTTCCGGGTTTAAAACTTGAATTTTGATTTTCAAAACCACATCCACATTTTAAAAAACACCTCTATATATACATACTACATTCTCTCTCCTCAATTAATATATTTTATTTTTATTTCACCTCTTTCATTTAACTTTTTAAATAAATTAATATATTGATTTGATATAAAGTTAAACCTAACATATCCAAAACAAACATAGAATCACTATTCATGATTTTCAAATCTCACATAACCTCCAACCAAACATCACCTCGGTGTTTGATCATCTATGATTTTTATTTTCGTTTTCTATAATTTCAGAATTCCACCTTTAATAAATGGAATAAATTTTAGATAATCAATTATTTTAGGGTTCTTAAACATATTGCTTGCAAATGAATGATTCTATAATTCTCTCAAATATTTATCAAAATATATACTCCCTCCGTCCACTGAGGGTCTTTTTTCCATTTTTGGTGTCCCACCCAAAAGTCTTCATTCCTTTTTTACAATATGGACCCACACAAACCTACTATACAATTAAAATATGGGGCCACACTCCCACTAATACAACTACTCATACACATTAAATAACGATATTCTTTCATCCATGTTTAAAAAGCAAAAGACTCTCCTGCTATGAGACGGAGGGAGAATATAGACCATCCAATTGTTTCTTTTGAGCATTCAAATCTGAACCCGAACTTAATGTTTGTACATTTTGAGGAGCTACATCCAAATTTAAGCTAAATCCATTTAAAACCTGGATCCTGCCGCCAAAGAGATTCTATTTATTGCTCGGGACATATGATTCAAAACTAAATTCCTCATTCTCACTCTTGTTTGTGAGCTGATTAAGATCTCTTTTGCCGGGCGTGCCTTTCGATTCATCATTTCTCAACTCAGCAACAGCTGATATACTAGCAATGTGGGTCGAGTCCTCATTCTCGACCAAATCAAAATTGGTTACTCCCGCTTTCTCTTCAGCATCATCCCTAAACATCGAAAGAGGTATAGCGCCACTCGGCTTCACCCTGGTAGTCGGTTCGGGGGCGGAGTCTGCACGAAATTGCCCTATCGTCATCTTCATCATCGGTGGCGGCAATGAATTCAGGCCGTTGGATAGGGAATTTGTGGATTGGAAGGGAGCAAAAGTGAAATCTCCGAAGGCCTCATCATTATCATCTTCCGCCATATGATGAAGGATGCATGTACTATGTTTAAGAACCCTAAAATAATTGATTATTTTGAAATTGATTTCAGTTATTAAAGGTGGAATTTTGGAATCATAGAAAATGAAAATGGAAATCATAGATGATCAAACACCATGAGTTCGATGAGAAACAATGAACATCGTCATTTTGCTATAATTATAATTAAAGTGGGGTATGTTTAGTAATTTTGGGTTACATCTAGTAAGAGTAGGGATGACAACGGGTAGGGTACCCGCTTATTTTGGGGTACCCGTACCCGTATCTGATTAAAAAAAACTACTCGTATCCGTATCCCTCCCATTTAAAAAATTTATTAGGGTACCCGTACCCGTCCCATTATCATTTATCAATACCCGCGGGTACCCATACCCTTTTAATATTAATTATATATATATTTATATTTTTTATTGTCTAAATAAGTATAATAATAAAAATTGCATTATTATTAATTAAATTTAAAATAAATATAATATAAATTGTATTATTTTAAATAAATATTTAATAAATTTGATTAAATAAAACTTATAACTATTTATTAAATATATAAAATATCTTATCATATATAAATTATATAATATATATTAAATTTTATAAAAAAAATATATATAATCGGGTTACCCGCGGGTATTTGAGGCATTACCGTACCCGTCCCAAACACTAATGATATTTTTCACAACTATCTGTACCCGTCCCATATCCGTTTATAACTACCCATACCCTACCCATTAGGGTTCGGGTAGACCGGATACACGAAAATATCCGTCCCATTGTCATCCCTAAGTAAGAGGCGGCTATTTGCACCCCCAAATTTACTAAATGAACCCATTAATTTATATATTTAAAATTAGTTATAATAAATTATTATACTAACCCCAATTAAATTTATAAATGCACCCCAATTAGATTTTTAAATGCACCCTATTGTTAACCTAAAATATTTAAGAGATGATTTAAACCATCAGCCTTTCACCTTCATGTCCTGATTCTGCAACCCATAGCTTTCCTTTGAGTACCTTAAGCAAACAATAGAATGACAAGCATAAGCTCCAGACTTTAGTCACCATATTTCTAGAGTCTAAAAAAAATGAAATCTGAAATGGTGCCTTACTTTTCTATTGTTTAGATCCCAAATTGCTATACAACCTACACTATAAAACAAAGATTAGCGGATTGAGTGTCAGATCCAAACAATCGCCCAAATCCGAAACGATACCCATATAAAGTCTGAAATCGATTGCTACAATTGACACATAATTACACAATCGAGCACACCAATCCTCGAAACACAAAAACCCTTCCATCACCTCCTTTCAGAATTCAGCAAGAAGGAGATGAAAGAAATACTCAAATTTAGGATGGATTAATCATTTTTCCATAAGAATTATCCTAAATAAATTATTAATCCTCTCCAGGGTAGAAAAAAATTAGCAATCAATTCTCCCCATAGCAGTCAAAATTAATTTCACAAAAGTACAATCTTACGCAAAATTACCTGAAGCTTCAAATTTCGTGTTCATATGTTGGATGGATTTAAGGGATTTATTTATAAAAATTGTATTATACGTTTAATTCTAATTAAAAAGGTAAAATTGTCATGTAAGGGTATGTTTAGTAATTGATGCTTGTTTATTGTAATTTTTAGTGGGGTGTATATAGCAATTGAAGTTCGTTTAATAGATTCGGCGTGCAAATAGCCACCCCCATTTAGTAATGTATTTATGAAAATATTATTACATAATGGTATTTAGGTCTTATTAATTAAAATATTTTAATTTAAATTATTTTTGGAGTATGTTTAGTAAATTTGGGAGTGCAAATAGCCGCCATTTTTAGAATAGAGAGAACACTTTAGTTTGAGCAATGCGTAAAAATATGTGATTGATTATTCTATTTCTTTTGAGATAAAACTTGTGCGCTAATCGTGGTTTTAGATACGTTGGCCTTAGACAGAGCCGGCCCTGAGATTTTGGAGGCCCTAGGCGAATAAAAAAGGGGTTCCAATCATTGAGTCATTCATTCGCTAATAACATCTAATTATTCACCGATTTAAACAAATTGCAACAAAAATAATACATTATGTATGTTTGCACTTTTTGAGTACACAAACCATTTTTTATCTTGATTCTCACCATTTGATAATTTTCTTGTGTACTGTATGTATGAAAAGTGTCTAGAAAGTTAATCTTTAGAAAATTTGAGATCATTTTCTCTTCTAGGACATTTCTCCACCAATATATCTCTAATTTTATTATCAATATTATCCTAAGTTCTAGGATCACATATATCACACGCATAATCTTCATTCTCTAGAATACTTTCATGTTTTTCAATTTCATTATCAACATCTTCATCATCTATTTCATTTTCATTGTTTAGCAACTTTTTCTCATTTAAGACTATTTCATCTTCAATTACTCTAAGTAAATTTCTCTTCAACATTATTGTTTAGCAACTTTTCATCATTTAAGACTATTTCATCTTCAATTACTCTTAAGTAAATTTCTCTTCCTCATTTTTATTCTCAATTCCAACCGTATTCATTTCGTGTAACTCATCACTATTTTTTTTAATACCCGATGCATATTTTCTAAAAAACATGATTGATGATTATAAGCAAATAAATAACAAATCTAATTAACAAAATCATGAAATTCCCTAAGAAAGGGAATTAAGAGAGAGATAGAAATTCGATAAGAATGAGAATTGTAAAAATGTTTACTAAACGTTAGATTTATATATGTGAGTACACAATAAAAAAATATATATATATATTAAGATTAAGATTATAATATTGAAAAGAGAAGATAAGCTAAGTATACAAAGGTCATAATAATTAAGAATACAACGGTTAAGAATATAACGATTAAGAGAAAGCAGTCAAAATTTATTTAATAAATTAATAGGAAAAGAATTGAAAAATATTATATATATATATATATATATATATATATATATATATATATATATATATATATATATATATATATATATATATATATATATATATATATATATATATTATAGGTATAATTTGGGGGCCCCTGGCGGTCGCCCTTCTTGACTATGCTTAGGGCCGGCCCTAACATTAGAAAATTATACCATTTAATATTAAATGTCGTATCTGTTAATATAAAAAATTTATATTTTTTATTTTTTGAATTTTTTTTCTTACTCAAACATTAATACTCCCATTTACATTTCAACCTATTCTTTCATGAAAAAATTAATACCTTTTGAGTAAAATATTATATTTTTAAATCACAATCACTTGTGTAAACCAGGTTTACATACGTTTATATGTAAACCATGTTACTTTAATGCATGAAAAATTACTCTTTAGAGACATAAATTGTTACTTGTTGAGCTTTTTTTACGCACTTCAATTTAATCCCAAAATGTGAAGGATATCAATTGTAGTGGCAAGCAACCAAGTTTAATTATCGAACTCAAAAGAACAGTTAATTATTTATTTATTCTAAATTACTAACTAATCAGAATTAAATAACCAAATTTCAGAAGTTATGAATTTAATTAACTAAGATACTGAAATATTAAATAACCGAATAATTAAAAGCAAGAAAGAATAATTTCTAAACTGTGAGACAAACAACAGTTCTAAGGTATCAGGTATAGACCAATTAATTTGAATTCCTAGACTTCCAATTGATTTTTCATGCATCATCTATGAAAATACACCACTAAATCATGTTATCCTGCCAAATATGATCCGATTTTAAGCTAACTGTATATTTTGATTTATTTCTTAAGGTGCGTGAATATTACCAAGTCCCCCTTCCTAGATACTAATCAACGCAATCAACAATACCATAATAAGTTTGACTAACAAGATATTTTCTGAAAGTACTTCAAGATTTTATTCAGTTCCTACTTGAATGTCTAATTGCATTGTTCCACTAAACAGTTCAAGTATCTAATTTATCAGCCATTGGAATTAATGTGTTCACGGACAAATTACCTTAATTCCTAACAGATAGACAATACAATTCATGAATGCACACAAGCTAACACAATAAACAAAGCATCACGAGCAATGACATGAATTTACTATGAAGACGTTACGAAGCAGAAAAGCAAAGTCTTCATTAATCAAGTAAAAATAGAACATAAACTGCATGAATCTCAATCTTGGTCTATGTCTCCAAATCAATTAAATCTTACCTTCAAACCTTAAAACTGTAAAAGAAATTAGCCCATAAGGTTACAAGCAACTCTCATGGATATGAAGTTCATATTAAAAATCAAGACAAAAGAAAAGTAAAGAAAAGAGACACGAAACCCTAGCGTCAGCGTAGATCTGCGTTCCTTCTCCGTCTCTTCGATTTTTAGATCTCTCTCAACTTGCACTTGAATCTCCTTCGAGATGGATGGAGGATGGGATGGATGATGGGATGGATGGAGATCTGATGTGTGTGGATGGTGATGAAGTGAATGACGTGAAATAATGGATCTCCCTCATCTCTTGTGTTTTAATTGGATCTCCTTTTATACTTTGGACTTCGAATCTGACTTAGCTGGGCTTTTTTACACGTTTTCACATACGGAAAGGTGTAAATCCCGATTTCTGGCCCAAAAACATGCAACACGACTTGACCCTATGCATATGTTGTATGTAGAAATCATTTTTGCAAAAATGTACATGCTGAATTTTGTTAAAAGTATAGGACATTTTTTTCTTTTTTTTTTTCAGAATTTTATTATGCAGAAATTTGTATGATGAACTTTTAAATGAATGAACTACGTATATGTAAAATTTTAAACACAACTCATGCAAAATTAAATTTATGGGTGGCGGAAAATGTTTTATATTTATAATCTACAGAACCGCAAGGGTTCTGATACCAACTGTAACATCTCAGGTTTTTATAAAATATTTTTTTATAAAAATAGGATGTTAATTAATTTATAATAGGGAAATTAGGGCACATAAACAAATAAGACAAATTTCATAATTGATAAAAGAGTACTAAAAAGTAGTTCATGATGAAAAAAATATAGTGTTTTGCCTCTTGTTAAATAGAGGAACATAAGTTCATAATGCATAAAACTTAAAAATTGAATCCATAGCAATTGAGGTGTGGTTACCTAAGCTAATTACACCTCCCACCAAGCCTTGCATCAACCTTCATAATCTGAAAATATTCAGTGTTTGGGGTGAGCATTCCAACTTGCTCAGTGGGGAACCATATGCATATTCAAATATAAATAATGACATGCTTCAACATCATGTATTCATCAACTTGGTATAAAATAGTTTTAAGTTGCTTGATCGATCGATAATATCATGAGCACGGCGAGTATACCTCGGGGATCTTTATACAATCCCGATCCCTAAGGGACTCTGGCTAATTTCCATGGTACAATTAAGTACAAAATTTGCTTTCATGTATCATGTATGTATTCATAGATTCATGTCATGAACATTTAGAAACATGCATATTCATATAGGAGAACACATAAAATTTCCACACCTTAGTCTTGATAAATTAACTTGCTTGAAACTTGAAACTCTTGAGGATTTGCCTAGAAACTCTTGAGACTTGCTTTAGAGTGAAATGTGGTGGTGTGTGTAGTGAGCTTGGGGCTTGGGGTTTATATATGGGTTTGTGAGCTAGTGAAAGGTTTTAGCACTACATAAACATAAATGTTATCTAATAATTACCCTATATTAATGGTAGATCATGGGTTGTGGAGATTAATTGTAGATCATGGGTAGCTTGTGTGTTAAGCTCACATTTGAGGAAATATGAAAGGTCTCACAAGCTAGGAATTTGAAGGGTTACTAATATTCCTACATTATTTTATTTAGTAAAGTTTTCTTTTTATTTAATTTTATGTAATTAACTAATTAAAATTAGTGGGGTATTACAAGTGAACTATTTATTCTTTAAAAAAACGCATGTCTCATTTGTAATTAAAAAATATTAATTCAAGTAGATAAACTAGCCCTAATAAATATGAGTCATACAGTTGGCTTCAAATTACTATTATCTCCAAGTAGAAGGGATAGTTTGAGTTGCATTTTTTTTTTAAAAAAAAAAATCAAATTAATACAAACATTTTGCACTCAATTAAGGTGCTATTAATAAATTTGAAAGAGAATAATTAAAATAAATAGTATGCACATATAAACCATACAATATGCAGATTTTAGAATAAAATTCTAATCCATATTGAATTAGGTATAGTTAAAAGAATTCCAACATAATAGGATACAATTCATTAGAAATTAAGAGAAACCAATTAGACTTATAAACTTTACATTATCAAAACCAGCAATATTCTTATTATCTGCAAAGAACACCAGGAGATTCTGCGAAGCACCAGAAGGACAGAAAAACCTTAGGTACATTCAATGATAAAGAAAATAAAAAGAGGAAAGGGATACAAATCCGGGAATGGTCTAAACTGCATTGATAGCCAAGTATCATGAAACTCATCCCCATTACTGCCAAATTACAAATTTAGTATCATAAACACATGAGTCATATGCAAACATACATAAAAAATTTTACATACGAATAAACATGTGAATAATTATGTTAAACACCATTCGAAACTCACATACAATAAATAATTACATTGAAATTCCATTGGCGAAAAGAGAGGGAAACAACTGATAATTGATGAAGAACCCATTGTTAGCCCTAGAAATTGTAAGATGAATACGCGGATAAAGCTATCAATAATTGTAAAAATATAATTCTATGCATATACCTGGTGGGTGCACTTTTATAATATGGAAGAGGAGGGTGAAGCAGCGGCCGCAATAGCAGTAGGCTGAGAATTAACATCTCGTGAGAAAAATGCAATGGTCAATACATCTATAACAAAAAAGTATGATGGTCATAATCCAATAGTATACTTAATGAAGAAAACAGACTTCACTTACACCCCACCGCATCAAGTATTTGATCTTCCAGGTTCTAAATATTTCAGGTCATCCTTTCATTAAATTTCCATTGTAGATAGTTTCCTCAGCTCACAGCCAAGCCACAGAAAGTCATATATGGTACACTCAATCAACTCCATATTTTAAACAATAATACATAAGGTTCACACATGTAAGACAATCTATACCTCAAATAATGATTCAGTACCAAACTATTAGCCTTTTTATTCATCTTTCTGGCATACGTAATGATATTGATGTGTTAAACTATTAGCCTAAATCGTACTCTGAAGCCTAGTGGATTCTTTTATTTGTTTCTCTGTACATAATCAACACTCACAAAATATTATTCAACTTTCAACATATTACATTACAATTTTTAAGTCAAATAAACCCGGTATAAAATTGAAACAAAAGATCCCAAGATTCCCAAAAACAATCAATACTCAAGACCCAAACATGAAAAATTACTCCAGTACAACTCAAATATAATTGGTCTTTTGTATGGAGAATATACCCAAATAAAATTGCAGTATTAATTAAAACAGAACTGATATCATCCCACAACACTCCATAGTTGTTAAAGGCGTGCCTCGTCCCACAACACTCCATAGTTGTTAAAGGCGTGCCCGAGGCACGCCTAAGGCACTAAGGCGCTGAGGCTCACAGGCTTGCACCTAGATTGGCCGATTTTTTGCAGTCCAAGGCGTTTGTGTCGTAGGCGCCCGCCTAGGTGTGCTTCATCGGGACCAAAAAGGCGCGCCTTAGCAACATCTTGCTTTTTTTTTTCTTTTTTTTTTAAATTTTTTAAAGTTGCTAATTATATTTTGAAGTGCTAACACGATTTTATTAAGAAAATGGGGCAGTCCACTTATAAAATGTATATAAATTGAGAATTGGGGTTAGGGTTTTAAAATTAGAACTTTCAAAAGAGAGAAAGGTGGGCTGCCAGCCGCTGCCTTCACCTCCACACACCATCTGCCGCCGCTGCCGCCGGGATCGCCGCCGTCGCCTCCCAGCTGCCACCTGCCGGAAAGTTGAGGGTTTTTTTTCTTATTTTTTCTATTTTTTAAAGGATTATATCATTGTATATGAAATATATATGTTGTTTTCTTACAGTTATTAAGTTATTATCACCAAGAAACACCACTACTTGTATATTATTTGAGTAGTTATTTTTTTAATGATTTTTTTTTCTGTTTTCTTTATGTATATATATTATAAATTGAGTTTTGGGCAAAATTTAGCCCAGGCATGCGCCTCAGGCGCACTTAGGGGTTCGTGTGCCTCGGTGCGCCTCTCGCTTTTAACAACTATACAACACACGGGAAGGCTCACCGGTACAACTAAAAGGAATGATTGATGGATTTCGATCATAAGGTTCGTATGACATATTTGTATTATCATTATTACATAAATGGAGAAAGAACATATCCAACATAACAATAAGGCTCGTATGACATATTTGTGTTATCAATATATATTTATGAAACAGTATGCAATGGGTGTTTTTATCGATGAAATAAGTAAACTCAAGAAGAAAAATCAACGATAAAATAAGGGAGGAGGGATGAAGTCAGAAAATAAAATAGAGGAAATGAGAACATCACCTAGTGATAGTTGTTTCCAGTTTGTCAAATTGGAAATGTTAATCGTTCGAACTATGGTCTTTCATTCAACTGGAATGAACCATGCATTGAGATAGTACGATAAGCAAATGCATCAATTAAGTAGATGCAAAGCAGACCCATCACAACATCTATACATGAATATGTAGAAATTAAGTCCAAGCACACAAAGAAAGAACCTAGACAATATGGCCTCAAATTTTTCTTTCATAATTCGGAAGATTTGATAACAAATTATAGCTACTTTACTGGAAACGAGACATTACTGATTACACATGAAAATAGAAAACAAAAGAGAATGAATAAGATTATTACACAAAATAGCCAGATAAAGAGATTAAAGACATACAATTTCACATTGGTAGAGTGCTGACAAAGGATGAAATCGATAGATGGAAACCATTCACTATTTAGTGAGGGATAGTGACGGAAATGGCTCGTCATTGTTACACTCGTTAGTAAATTACTGTGACGGATCCATCACAATAGTGACGGTTTTAGTGATGGACATACTTTGTGATGGAAACAGTGACGGATTACAGTAGTGAGTGATGGAATTGTGACGGATAAAATAGTGACGAATTTCGCACCGAGCCAAAATTGAACACCAAACCTGTTATAATGTGAGAGTCTTATGACTAGTTAGGTGACCATGTGGTCTATAGTGTTACTTGATAATAACTTATCAAATAATTTATTTATATTAAAGTTTCTTATTAATTTAATTATCTTTCACAAAAATATCCGTCACTAAATCCATCACAAAAAATTCCGTCACTATTTCCATCACTAAATCCGTCACAAAAAATTTCCTCACTATTTCCGTCACTATAGTGAGGGAAAAGCTCCGTCACAAAAATATCTGTCACCATTTCCGTCACTAAATCCATCACAAAAAATTCCGTCACTATTTCCGTCATTATAGTGAGGGAAAAGCTCCATCACAAAAATATCTGTCACTATTTCCATCACTAAATTAGTAACAAAAAATTTCATCACTATAGTGAGGGAAAACTCCGTCACAAAAATATCCGTACTATTTCTATCACTAAATCCATCACAAAAAATTCCGTCACTATAGTGAGGGAAAGCTCCGTCACAAAAATATCTGTCACTATTTCCATCACTAAATCTGTCACAAAAATTTCTGTCACAATTTTCGTCACAAATTTGAATTTCTATCACAATATTAACGGAAATATTTTCGTCACAAAATTCCTTCATTAACGGAGAATTTTTTTGTAGTGATAGAGAATGACCTAGTACATTATAATGACTTGAAATGTTAGCCCTCGATTGAGGTTGTCACTTTGAATCTGTTCATATCTTCTAATTTGGATGTTGGAATAGTTTGAGAGTTTAATTATTTAGATATTATTCTTTATTTTTGTGGGAATATACCACTTATGTAATGTAATCTTGGGAATCTTTGGACCTTTGAACTTCTAATATTGAAAGAAAGAATCCACGATATACATAGAGAAAATTTTCATGTTTGGGTCTTGAGTATTGATAGCTTTTAGTTTGGGAATCTTGGGATTTTTTGGGGGGTATATTTAACTTAGAAATTGTATATAATCTGTTGAAAGTTGAAGTATATTTTGTGAATGATGCAGATGTAGAGAGAGAAACAAATGAAAGAATCCATCTGGCTTTAAAGTATGAATTAGATATTTATAATTCTATTTATGTAGCACGATTTTATTTAGTTTATCAAATTTATCTAAAGTCATTGCAAAGTATTTTACTATATTTTTGTATTTCATTTTGGCTGCTGGATGTTTTTCACGCCACCTCATATTCTAATAGAGGTTCTTCATGGAAGCTGATGACTATTTTGTTGCAGATAGTAACGAGTATGGATAATGTGGTGAAGAACCTTTTAGAAAAGATATGGTGATCTACAAGGATGTGTGGAAAAGCTTTTGATTCGTCAGGTATTTAGTGCAACGTATGTTGAGAAGATTAAGTTTTATTCATCTAAACTTTTTTTACCCAATTTGCTCGAAACTTCTTTATGGAGAACTTCATTTTATTTTGAGAACGACTGAATTTATACCAAAAAATTAGTGGTTATTGAAACTACTTTACCTCTTCAAATAATAGACGATATTTGTTGTTTTATTAGGATCATTTAATGTGGATTCCTTTTTTTGTTTTTCGTCCATGGTCCCCTAATGAAAACTTTAAGAGTTTTATGTAGTGGATTGTTTGGAAAATATCATGGCACGAACAAATTCAGTAAATGAACAAATGAATATTATTCAGTGGTTACTTAAACATTCAGGAATTTGTGCCTTTTTTTATGGAATTGTGCACTGCCAATAAACTACAGATTTTAAGAGTTTATATTTGTTTATTTTTTTGTTGAGAAAACACTGAAAAATATTCAATTTTATTGAGAAACACTTGGTTCTTTAGTTGAAATACTAAATATTTTTTTAGATCTTATTTTCAGGATTGATATATCAAAAGTATATTTTAGATGTTAAGGTTATGTTCTGTATATGTATAATAAGTTTCATTTCAAGCTAAATATCCTTATGATGCTTCATCTATTGTTATTTAGGCTATTCATGCATTTGTTTTTATTTGTCTGTATTTGTCTTACTTTAAAAAGGACACATTCTTTGTTAATTTTGCATGAATGGTATTAGTGTTGGGTCTTAAGAAGGCTGACATGATAAGAAATAAGGATGATTTTTGTGACTATTTTTTTCAGTAAGATTTGGTATGATTAGTCTTACGTAACATTTGTTTAAAGTAAAATGGAACCTGACAATGTTGGATACTTTTTTATCATGTGAAAGCTGGTATGATTAGTGACATAAAATAGATGTAATAGTTATTTGAGATGTTACTTTATGAGTTTTAATATTGTAGAAACCAATATTAGAACGGTCCATGCATCATAAAATGGTTTAACCCGTGCTTATTTTTTAGCCCAACAGTTGTTAGTCAGTGTAAGGAACAATTTGGATTCATTGTTATTATTTGCTTTTTCTTAACAAGTGTGTCTTTCATTAACTAAAAAAGTTATAGTTTCTTAACATATTAGCCTCTCGCTGTGCACATTTAGAAATCTTTACATAGTTTGTTTTTTCCCTAATAAAATTTTATGCAAATTAAACCCCTTAATATTACATAGAAAACTTTAGGAGTTCTCTTTTAATTTTTCATTCCGACCCTTCATGACTAAGTCAGGGAACCTGGACATTTTTTATTTTTTTTTTTATAAAAAGGGCTTGAAATGACTCATGAGAATAATCTCATGCCTTAAATTGTGGGTATGATTGGTGTAACACTTTAGCAAAAATTTGTGATAGGACATTCATTTCCTATAATTGCTTTACTCTATTTAGGTGGTTATTTCTTTGTAAGGTTATACAATAAAAAAAAGTTTTTATACTAATGGTTTAACATGTCAATGTCATTACGTATGCCAGCTATGTTGACCTTTAAACTCATGATTTGGAAAGTGGTATAACTATTGAGAAAGTTGTACTTATATGATTTGAAGAGGTATAAAAGGCTAAATTTGACGCTCTAAAATGGATTCTATATTAGTAATATTTTTTTCTTGTGAAATTTAGTTTTATCTGTAAAAAAATAATAATTTGAAATTTAATTGATTTTCTAATATTTTTCTTTACATTTATTTAATAATTTCCTTTTCATTTTTAAGGTAAATTTACTCAATTTAACATTATTTTTATATGGGTTTCATAATTTTGATGTTCTTGATCTTGGTTAAGAATATAATCAAACTTACATGGCAAACACATTTTTTTTCTTAAGATCAAGATGAATATAGTTCTTGATCATAATAAGAACGTTCACATGTTAAATGCATTGTCATACTTACTGATATGGTGCAGGATGTTTAATTTCTAATATTTTTCTTTACATTTATTTAATAATTTCCTTTTCATTTTAAGGTAAATTTACTCAATTTAACATTATTTTTATATGGGTTTCATAATTTTGATGTTCTTGATCTTGGTTAAGAATATAATCAAACTTACATGGCAAACACATTTTTTTTCTTAAGATCAAGATGAATATAGTTCTTGATCATAATAAGAACGTTCACATGTTAAATGCATTGTCATACTTACTGATATGGTGCAGGATGTTTAATGTTTATGAGTTTGATGGTTTAGAAAATTTAAATTTGATGTGGTCAATTAGTTCTTATTTAATCAAAAATTTTAATAATTATTTCTTTTGATAATTATCTTTTTAGGTGGTGGATCATCTTGAGAAATGGACTTCTAGGAAGCGACAGAAATGATATCAATTCACAATTTAGCGAAGTATCAAGGTTGACTTTTTGTGCACTATTTGATTGTTGCAATATGATTTTATTTATCACTTACAGTTGGTTTTTTGTTTATTATAGTCATTATTTGGTGTATTAAGGTTATTGTGATAACTTGGTGAAATTGAATGCAGTCATAATTTTTTAAATAAAGTGATACAATGCAAGTTATATATGAATGGTGAAATATTTTTATTATTATTCATTGCACCGTTGATGAGCAGAAATAATGTTGTACCTTTGCTCAAAAATTTCAAGCCATGTTAAATAAAGATACGGTCGATCATTATTATTATTTTCTCATTATTTTAATATATTATTATTTTAAATATACCAATGCCACCTTAATGTATGTAACAATGTATAACACATTATGTAGAAATGAGTTGATAAAAGAGGAAATTAACTAGGTTAAAAATATTACCACTATCAAAGGATTGATGCTCAGCTGTATTTGATAAATGTCTCCATGAACATAGAAAGACTTAGTATCATGTATTACATGTAGTGTGTCTGCTTTCTTTAATAATGAAAGAAAAATGAAGAATTATCATATTTAAATTTGATTTTGACCTTTTGATTTTCATTGTTGGGTGACTAACTTCATGATACACTACAAAAAATATCATCCATTAGTGATGGATTTAGTGACGGATAGTGAGGGAAATGGCTCCGTCATTGTTACACTCGTTAGTAAATTACTGTGACAGATCCATTACAATAGTGACGGTTTTAGTGACGGACATACTTTGTGATGGAAACAATGACGGATTACAATAGTGATGGAATTTGTGACGGATAAAATAGTGACGGATTTTAGTGAGGGAAATTTATAGTGACGAAAATTTATTTCCCTCACTAAATTCGTCAGAAAATTTAAAAATAAAATTAGCACCTCTCCTTAATTAATTTATTTCCCTCACTAAATTCGTCATAAAATTTAAAAATAAAATTAGCACCTCTCCTTAATTTCTATTTATTCGCATCGAGCCAGAATCGAACACCAAACTTGTTATAATGTGAGAGCTTTATGACTAGTTAGGTGACCATGTGGTCTATAGTGTTATTTGATAATAACTTATCAAATAATTTATTTATATTTAAGTTTCTTATTAATTTAATTATCTTTAAAAAAATATATCCGTCACTATTTCCGTCACTAAATTCATCACAAAAAATTCCGTCACTATTTCTGTCACTAAATCCATCACAAAAAATTTCGTCACTAAATCCGTCACAAAAATTTTTCTCACTATTTCCGTCACTATAGTGAGGGAAAAGCTCCGTCACAAAAATATCCGTCACTATTTCCGTCACTAAATCCATCACAAAAATTTCGTCACTATTTCCGTCATTATAGTGAGGGAAAAGCTCCGTCACAAAAATATCCGTCACTAAATCAGTAACAAAAAATTCCGTCACTATAGTGAGGGAAAAGCTCCATCACAAAAATATCCGTACTATTTCTGTCACTAAATCCATCACAAAAAATTTCATCACTATAGTGAGGGAAAGCTCAATCACTATTTCCATCACTAAATCTGTCACAAAAATTTCTGTCACTATTTTCGTCACAAATTTGAATTTCTGTCATAATAGTAACGGAAATATTTTCGTCACAAAATTCCATCACTAACGGAGCATTTTTTTGTAGTGATAGAGAATGACTTAGTACATTATAATAACTTGAAAAGTTAGCCCTCGATTGAGGAAAGAAGAAAAATAAATTAATCAGGGTTGCAAGGTCATAAAATCAAGAAAAAAATGCCTAGAAATATGTAGGATTTCTATCATCGAGGGAAAACCAAATTTAGGACTTCGATTGTAAAACAAACCGCAACTGCAACACAGAGCGAATAAGTACATGGAAGCACTCATGGATCTTCCGGAAGAGGAGAAGGGAGAGACAGTGACGGCAAGACCCATTTTTTTGGACAAATTGCCGGAGCCGTAAGGCCTTTTGGTGGTGCTTATGCGAGAGTAGTGGAGGGCGTCCATGTCGTAAGGCCTTTTAGTGTGGTGGATTTGCAGACTCCGAAATAATTCATCAATTTGAATGTGGAGACAAAGCTACTCTGATGCAGTCGTGAAATGAGAAAATATGGTTTATGATAAAGAATTCATCAATTGTAGTAGGTTTAGTGAATTTGAACTTGGAGTCGAAGCTATTGCATTTAGGGTGAAATGAAAAAAAATATTTTTGAAAGAACTCAGGAAATGAAAAAGAGAATGAAACAGCGATGATTAATGGGTGGCTTAGATTGGTTAACAAATAATGACGGTCAAGATTGTAACATAAAACATTCTTAAAATAAAAACCGCTTTTTAGGGGGGAAAAAGAAAAGGACATAAATGTCCCAACTTGTGCTATTATATACTCCCTCTGTCCAATTTCAAATGACACGTTTTTCATTTTGGATTGTCCCACAAAAGTTTGCACATTCCTAAAAAAGCAAAAAGTCAAATACAATCACCATTCTCCATATATTTTATTTACAAAAAAAATCACTCATACCTAATACACTTATCATACTATATCATTTATTTATTACCAAGCAATACCATAATACCCCTAAAAGTTACCACTTTCTTAATCTACGTGCCAGGAAAAGGGGTGCAGTCTTTCCTCCATCCAGTATATAAAGATAAAGATTTTATGACCATAATTCTACGTTTGTTGAACATTTATAATCATAATGCTAATAATTTTGGTATTATAACACCATATAAAAATATTAATAATAAAATTTTGAAATTGATCTATTAACTTTCAAAATTTCAACAAATTGGTCCATTTAACAACACAAACGAGTCACCCAACTGGTTAAATGCACGCGACATTTTATTTTCCATTTTTCTAGATTTTACTATTTCAACTTAATTTGTAAAAGATACATTTAATTTTGATTGGGCATTAATATTCTATCACTTTCTTTTCACTAACGGAATTTTTAGCACTATGAAGCTTAAATGTCATGATTTAAAATCGTAGAACTGTCGGTTTGCATTGACATCTGTGCAGGAGATTCATTAATATGTTCACTTTCTTTATAAGTCAACATGAACATAACTCATTCAGCACATAATGAATACTATATGGCATATCTTCATTGGCTTACGAACTAGTAAAAAAAGAATTAGGGTTCGGGAGGATTGATGGATTTTTTTCAAGGTTGTGGTTCATCTATCTGGAGTTTTAGGCTTCAAAAAGTTTTTTTCCTACTGTTTCACGTGATTTTTACTTCCATCGAACTGTAATTATGTACCTTTTATTTTACTATAAAATTGTTGCATATCTTTGAAACAACAATTATTAGGCGATGAGTTGACTAATATTAACACACCATAATCATTTATTGGATTAGATTGGTTTGATTGAGGTGGAACATTTGTTGAGCGGTTGAATTGCAAAACGGAAATTGGATGTAATTTAGTAGAGTATAGCAAGTTGCCAACATGTGAAACTTGTTTAAGATCATCTTACAATTAAAATACTTTAAGCTTTGTAATTAGTTATTATAAAGATGTAATTATTTTTTTTTTAAAAATTATTACCATTTTTCATTCTATCATAAATTGTATCACTTCTTGTTTGTTACACATAAATCATTCCGTGACACAAAATGCAGTTGTCTTTTCCATACTAAAATTTTCAAATTGAATCAAAACCAATTATACACGTACCTAGTCATGGACACAAGTGTCATTCAATAAAAGTAACGTGGTCAGCGAAATGTAAGCAAAATCTTATGTATAATATTAATATTTGAAAACAGAATTTACACTACACAATATATGGAATAGTAACAAATGACGTAGTATGTAAATTACGACATCCACCACAGAAGATGGGGAGCAAAAAAGGAACATTGTAAGAGCACCCTAAAATCATCTATGCCCCAATTCCAAACCCTTAATTTGAATATAATTTTTTCCATCTTAACGGCTACACACAGACCTTACATGGCTAAAGCAAAGAATCAGAAATCCAAACCAAATTAAAGTAATTAATTTTTATTTTTTTGATTTCTTAATTGATGTTGTTTAGTTGTGACACAGAGTAAGAAACTCGTTGGAAGGCAAAATGATGTGTCGGAATTGCAGGCGCAGCTGGATGTTCTAGGTTTGAAGATCATTCAAGTGACAGCAGATGGGAATTGTTTTTTCAGGTTTTTTTTTCATTAATTAATTTGTGATTGTTCGTATTCATTTGTTCTTGAGAGCGATGTATCTTATCGGTGTTTTTTATTTTATTTTTATTTGTTCTTGGTGGTAGAGCATTGGCTGATCAATTGGAAGGTGATGAGGATGAACATCAAAAGTATCGAAATATGGTAGTTGGGTTTATTAAGGTAAACTCATCAGATTAATATTTTTTATGTTTTCTTGACAAGTTTATCTGCTTTCAGGATGTTGTGTTAGTTTCTTAGGCTGTTTGCAATTACTTGGCCATGGATCATTGGCATCTGTCGATGATTATGATATCAAGTTCATGGCTTGTGTTTGTACTTCTTCTACTTATTGCTTTATTAATTATATCATTTAAAACAACTATAAAGTAATGTTTACTTTATTCAATTTTGTGTAACCTTTCATGTAATCGATATTCAATCATTGGCTATTGTTGGAAAATAATCTTCCAGTATTTGAGTGGAAATCTATTGGGCTTGATTTTTCTTTAGATTTCCATTTCAACCCTTAATCTTTTCCAAGCTTGTTTGTTTTTTCCTTTAAAAAGTGATTTGAAGTGGTTTATGTAGAAAAATCTAAAGTTGGCGGTGTTCGAAATATGGATACTTACACACACACATACATATACATTTGTATATACACTAAATATCATCACTAAATATCATTTATTAAAGATCAATTTTACCCCTCCCAAATTATTTTCCAAACACCCTTATATTATTTGCCGTGCCAATTTAAAGAAGAGATCAGTGGTAGAATCTCCATCATATCAACTAAGCTCATAGTGAGTAAATTTGCTTGATTCAGAACTGTTTAGCTTGTCAAATCTTTGAAACAACAATTATTAGGCGATGAGTTTACTAATATTAACACACCATAACTCATCATTTATTGGATTAGATTGGTTTGATTGAGGTGGAATATTTGTTGAGTATAGCAAGTTGCCAACATGTGAAACTTGTATAAGATCATCTTACGATGAAAATACTTTGTAATTAGTTATTATAAAGATGTAATCATTCTTCTTTTAAAAAATTACTATCTTTTTTATTCTATCATAAATTGTATCACTTATTTGTTACACATAAATCATTCCACGAGACAAAATGCAGTTGTCTTTTCCATACTAAAATTTTCAAATTGAATCAAAACCAATTGTACACGTACCTAGTCATGGACACAAGTGTCATTCAATCGAAGTAACGTGGTATGTGGGATGTAAGCAAAATCTTATGTATAGTATTAATATTTGAATAAATTAACAAAGTTTGAATAAATTGATTGGTGTTAGCATTGAGTAAATAAATTTTATTCATTTAAAATTAACAAATTAAAAATTCTAAATTATTTATTTAAGGAAAGCTTAATTAGTAATAACTTTATAAAAATTAAAATAATTAATGTAGAAAAAATCATATCATTAAGGAGGATAAAAATATATTTCATGTCAACTTAATTTTTTTAATTAATAAATATATGAAGAATATATGTATTGTTTTAAAATAATGTAATTTAATATAAATTGAAATTATCTTAAATGTCAATGCATATTAATGATGGAAAAAAAAGAAGGTGCTTGTGATTTTTCTTAGTAACATGAAAGGAAGATTAAAATTTAATAAGTTACAAAAATAAAATAAATAATGTAAGTAATATATAAATTAGATTTAAATTAAAAAGATAATTAATAACTTAAAAATTAAAATAATATAGGTACATATAAATTATATATAATTATAAATTAAATTTAAATGAAAAAGATAATAAATATCTTAGAAAATTAAAATAATCTAGTTATTAGAGCATCACCAAAAGCTTATGTATAATTTGGAGAGAATTTTGAGTAAAATAAAGAATCTTTAAATATAAAGAGTTATATTTTTATTCATCTCCAACAACTTCTTTATATTTATTCTTTGGGTAGTTCTTGCGTGAAACCGTCTCACGTGAGATCGTTTTTCACTTATTAAGCGTTATCACTTTTGCTATAAAATGTTATCACTTTTTATTTATACTACAAATTATTCGTGAATTAGCATGATCACTTTTCATTAATTTATTATCACTTTCTTTTATACAAGTTATCACTTTCTGGCCGTCAAGTCTTTGCCTTATTCGTTTTCCCAATGCTTATTTATTACATTTATTCTTTCCAATATTTTTTTCTTTCTATTTCTAATTTATTTTATAATTTCCCTCCACATAAATTTTTATAGATCTATATATTTTTTAAACATAAAATAATTATAATTTTACAATATATTAAAAAAAAGTACCGTGCCATCCTATTTTTAAAATTTTTTGGATTTTTACTAATACTAGTATTACTTAAATCTAATCTTAATAAAATTTGAAAAGCATCTATATTTTTTAACAATAAAATCAAAGTAAAATAACATTATTGCATTATAAATATAAAAAAATAAATAACTAATTGAATATTTCAAGAAATTAAAGAAAAAATAAATAACTAATATCAAAAGTTTTATGTTATACAATTATATAATTCCTTCAAGTTATCTTCAATTATTAATGATAATATTTGGCCCGATACCAATAACATGCTAAAGAAAAGTACAATTATACCCCTATAATTATCAACTTATTTACATTGAATTAAAATTAATAAAAATTAAAAAATATATATATTTCAATTTAATAGCAAGATATAAATTGAAATTGTGTTTGCACGATATAAAATAAAATAGATTAG
This sequence comes from Pogostemon cablin, assembly GCA_023678885.1. NCBI lineage: Eukaryota > Viridiplantae > Streptophyta > Magnoliopsida > Lamiales > Lamiaceae > Pogostemon > Pogostemon cablin. The sequence goes on along the minus strand of CM042992.1, from coordinate 8,813,780 downwards.
TCAATAAATAAATAAATTGAAATCTTATTTATCAAGAACTAAAAAATACTTTATCATAAAAGTAAATTTTATTCAATTATTAATATTATTAATATTATTTACAAAGGAGTACTTTTCTGCGGGACGGAGAGAGTATTTATTAAGAATAAAAATATAATTTATTAAAAAGATACATTTTATCATAAAATACATTCATCCATTCAAAATAAAACTGAATAAAGAAAAAAAATGCTAAAGCAAATAATATGATTACATGAAAAATTCTCACTCCAATTATTTAAGCACATTCGTACCGTCTATAATATTTGAATTACTGCATCATTATCCATTTCACTTCAGTATTACCATTTTTTTAAAACTCTTCATCCACACCACACTCTCATAATCTTACAAATTATTCAAATCATCCAAATGTTTGAGACATAATTTAAGTATTGTGAGATTCATAACCTATTCAATCTTCAACATGTGCCAAATCCAATTTATCTACTAAACTTCGCCCAATTGATACATTTTCCCCTATATATTCATTACAATTTGTGTTTAGAATATATAATATTTTAAAAGTTATCGCATCATTTTTGTTTCAATAAAATAAAAAGAGAAAGTGCATCATCGAATCAGTGTTGATCGGCTGTGCGATGCACATGATCAATTAATTAATCTGATATTTAAATATTAAATTATATTTTAATTTATTTTATGAAATTTTATTTAAAATAAGTTTACTTCTAATATTTTTATACATGGTCAAATTTATTACTCCCTTCACCCCGCTAATTACTTCACATTTTTTTAACAGAAAATTTTAAATATAGTTAGTCTAATTCTAAGAAGAAGAAAAAAGTTAAATATTCTTTATGACGATGAATTACATTACACGTTGATGTTAAAATGATTAATTTATTATATATTGATATGTTTATATCAATAAAAGATAATCTTCTTAGTATTTTATAAGAATACACTTTTTAAAAAATCATCAGATTTTTTACATTACATATTAATATATTTATTTATACAGTTACTTTATAGCAATGTCCTTTTTTTCCTTTTTCTTTTTTAGATAATGTCCTTTTTTATATATATCAATAATTGATTTAATTTGAAAATTAATAATTGATATATTTAATTGTGTGGTAATATATCATCATTACGGTATTAAAAGTAATTTAAACCAAATTATTGACAAATAAAAATATTAATATGACAGACAATCTATGATTTTAATTTGCCCATTATTACTGAGAATTACTTCTAAACAATGAATGCACTTTAAATTAAATAATTAAACCAATATAGAAATAATTAAGTATTGATTGATAATTCTAAATCTGATTAAAAATTAATAATTCATCCCATTAATGATTGCATGATTATTGAAAATTAATAATTAATAATTAACACTAAATATGATTGAAATTAATTAATAATTTAGACAATTTAATAACTAATTAAGTATGATTAATGATGATTGAAAATAAGATTTAAAATTGAAAATTAATCAAGGTTGAATAATTAGGGTGAATAATTAGATTCAAAATGGAAATCATCATAAATCAAGGTTGAAAATTTATTAATAATTGATAAGCATAATAATTGGAATATAAATTATAAGATTAGAATTGTCATAAATTATCTTCGATGCATAAATGTTCAATTAATAGCTAAATAATCATTTTTAAAAAATTAATAAATCCCATAAAACTTCATCTAAATAATGGTCCCTAAATTAATCAATTTAATTAGGTAATGTTATATGTGCTAAAAAAGTTGAAGAGGTTTTCGTTTAATCTTAAACTAGTATTTACCCGGTCGTGCATTGCGCGAACTGAGATATTTTTTAAATATTTTTATATGTAAACTTTTATTTTATGAAGTTAATAATATTCCCTTGGAATTGAAGATTAATTTATTTTAATCTTAAACCACAACGATCTCATGAATGACTTTATTGTGATTCTTAAACCGCTGTCATTAACAACTATGAGGACTGAAATGCTTAGTCTGGGAAGAAGCATGAGAAATGTGATAGTTTTACTTGGTGATGATGATCAGATTGATGAGTACGTATTTACTAATTGTTGATATTAGTATGTAATAGAGCATGGAACTAAATATTAGGAATAGTTTGCAAGTTCATTGTCACATTAGATAGAACTTTTCATGAGGAAGATTGTAGATATGTAATGATGAGAAAATGTTACTGATATGTAAAATAATATGAGTATTGAATTACAACTCTGTTAAGCAAGTTAAGAACTAATTATGTTTGAACTATGATCAATTATAACCGTCATGCGTTCCTAATTCATTTAAGAATTCATTCGCCCAGATTAGTGCATATGGTTATTAGTTAAAGAAACCTGATTATTTAAATAATAATCATGAATACTTACAATTTATCAACCAATTTAAATATTAATTATATTATTTTTATATGAATTTATATATTTTGAAGTTATATTTTTAATTCTTTACATATAATATCTATTTTTAATGTTTTTTTGTTTTCAACATTACGAAATTTTATATTATTAATTATTTCGGTACCCCTACTTATTTATGGATACCCATAACCATATTTATTTAAATATCCTTCACGTACCTGTCTCATTTAAAAATTCATTACAATATATGTCCATCACAAACTCGTTTATCAATACACGCAAGTTACTTGTACTCATTTAAAATATTTTTTAAATATATTTTATAGTATTTTTTAGTGATTAAATAGTCTTTCAAATAAATAATTACACTGTTACTAAACTAAAAAAATGAATTGTTTTTTTCTTGGAAAATGTGCTGTATATTTTTTTATACCTGGGCGTGCGTTTTTTGTTCTATTTATGAAATATAATTAAAATCAATATTGGTTTTAGGGATACCCATAACCCATATTCTTTTGAATGCCAACTACTCATGTCTGTATGCCCTATTTAAAAAATTCATTATAAAATTTATACTCATTTCAAACTTTTTTTTGTCAATATCCACTGTTATCCATACATGTTTAATACTAATTTATCTTACCTATATTTATATTTTTTTAGTGTTTAAATCTATACATATATTAACTGAACATAAAATAAATATCAGTAGCGAAGTTTATTGATAACTCTTCATGATTTAAATTAGTTTGTATTAATATTATCTTATAATATAAATAACTAAATTTACTATACTTAAAAAACAATTTTACCCTAAACCTTAGGAGTAAATATACCCTAAACCACAAAGGTGAAATTACAATTATACCATAAACCTTAAATCATAAGGTGAAATATACCCTAAACCACAAGTAAAATTTTAATTACACCCTAAACCCTCTTAAGGATGAAATATGCTCTAACTCATAATGATAAATACAATTACACCCTAAACCCTAGAAGTGTAATATACCCTAAACCACAAAGATGAAATTACAATTATACTATAAACCCTAAACCTTATGGGTGAATATACCCTAAACCAGAGTGAAAAAATTAATAAAATAGCGAAATTGGACAATATACCCACGGTTATCCAATTTGGAACAGACCCCACGATTCCATGAATTTGGAAGAAAAAAAAACACACTGCATGCTAGTCATTGGCTCTTTGACTTTAAGAACATTAGAGATACTTCAATTCTCACTCATTATTCAGCGACTGAAGTCATATGAATATTACCAAATTATTATACATAATAGAAGTAATAGGGATGACTCCCAAATTACCCAAAGAACCCCACACATGAAAATCTACAATCTAAAATGCAAACCAATGATTAAGCAACACATTATCAGTTGAATGAAACTTTCAATCAATTGTTCAAGAAATTAAGTTCTTCCTGAAAACAAATGACAACATTATTAACAATGTTGAAACAAAATAAAGTAAAAATATATATAGAACTCTTATTTCTGTCAATCAAGACTATTAAGTAACAAACAATATTGATGCGGTTAAAATAAGTTAACCGAATGGTTACCATTCACAAACTCTCAGTCTTGTCTTCATGTTGCTGAAAAGGAAAAAAACGATGTCTATATTTGAGCTTGCATCCATACATGGTCGTCAATGTGAAGTTTGAGTAAAAGTTGAATTGAAAAATAAAATAAAATTGCGCAGCTATCTCTTCATATAAATTCGCAACATAATAAACACAATTATAGCTTCTAAAGTTATTACTCAAACTCTTATAACTTACTAAAACACAATTATAACTTCTAAAGTTATTACTTAAACTCTTATAACTTACTGAAATACAATTATAACTTCTCTCCAGTTTTTAATCCATTTCTCGTGGTAACTCTAAAAATTGTCATTTACAATTGAACATGTCTAAATATTGGTCTTTTTAAGTACAAAACAACATACATAAGTAAATTCCAATCCACCAACTCCTTTAGATATGACAAATTTAGGTGGACAATTTGAATGATCTAAAGCTTAGCAGCAAACTTTGAACCAAATGTTAAGACTTATATTTTCATTTAGAGCAGAGCAGACAGCATATAAAATGTAGAAAGGAAATAAATAAAATAAAATACACCAAAATAACAATGAAATCCCAGTTTAGTAACATAAAAAAATACAACAGGTTTTGGTGTATTCCTACGTGAGGCATCAAATTCGTCACTACTAATCAATCTGTTCCATGTCCTTCCTACAAAGTTACCAACCCTTTCAATGGCAACCCAACCAAGAACCCATAACTAAGAAACCTTCATTCACAACTAAAATTAATAATATTCGAGAATGAATAATTAAGTATTACCGAGAAAAGAGGAAGATTTTTATTTCATTCACAATGGGGCTGACAACATCTATATTTTTCATTGATGTATTGTCAATACAGGCTCAAGGACCCAAATCAAAACAAAAATATTATCAATAAACAAATAATTCCACAAACCAAAAATTCATAATCAATAGCTTAACAACACGTTTAAATTCAAGCAAATACGAGTTTGCATTCCTGAATAAAAAACAATAACATTATCATTAAGCAATTAAGGCCTCGGGCTATGAATTTGAAAGTAGTAGCTCAACAACACTTCCAAACAATAACAGTAGTCATGAAATTAAAAGTATGTAATCATCACCTCCGATAGAGATCCAATTAACTATAAATGCAGCAGATAGACAATCTCCCAATGAGAACTGCATCAAGTAAACAAAGTCATGATTTCAATGAACTATATGCTTATCCAACAAAGCATGATGAAGAAAAAATAGATAACTCACCAAGTTAATACCTTAATGAATGAATCAACACTTGGGGTGACTTTATGATATAATCAGGTTTGTTGGAATTTGCAACACCAATGTAATTAATAGAAAGACAAATTCATACACATTGCTTTTCACTTTCTCGCACATTATCTACAAAAAAAATACAAAATGAGAAGTTACCATGGGGTAACTCTTAAACTGAAACTTCATTGCACTTGCAACACAGATTGCGTTACTTGAATTCTATGAGATCCTTCCAAGGTGCATTAATAGGTATGTTGGTTGTAGACCATTATACCAACTGCAGCTAGAAAAGCCCATGACTCATGCACTTTTAAAATAAGTAACAGTCCATTAACAAATAGTAAAACAGGAAATTGATTAATTTTGTATTCATGATACAACTGTCATGTAGAAAATTTAGTCTTCCTCAGCTCTTTCATAAAATGTGAAAGCTGTGCGTGTGGAAATAATATATAAATTACGTAAAAATTGAAATGGAATATAGAGTGCATCAAAACAGAATTCTGGAATTACTTAGTCCCAAATCTAAACCTTCAAAGTGAGAAAATAAAGCCATAAACCTTACATATAAATTCAGTAGCTCAAGTGCTCAACAACAATCCATAAATTATATTTTTCATTTTTTTAACTGCATTTTAGTAAATAATATACATATGCAGTCTTCCTCAACTCTTTCATAAAATGTGAAAGCTGTGAGAGTGGAAACAATATATAAATTATGTCCAAAATTTAAATGAAACATTGATTACATTAAAACAGAATTATGGAATTTTTTTAAAACATAGATTCATAAATGGAAGTATGAAATGTTTAAATTTAATATTATAGTTATTCCATTAAGCTCGGTATCATTGCTTGCACTGGCAAAAACCACATTGTAAGAAAAAGCATGCTAGTTGGACATGAATACACTATTACCAGTAATGAATGGAAAGACCATTACAAAACTGTACCTCCATATCACGAAGATTGATAATGTATCCATAATCATTTCTAATGTAATATTAAGAGAGAAAACACTTATGCTTATTTAAAGATTCTAGAATATTGAATTCCAAATTCAATACACAGTAAGCCACATATTGTAGTTCAACTCAATTGACACAACTCAACAAAACTTTATGCATATACATCTATATATCACTGACTAATCTACCAAGGCTCTAGTAATAGTGGATTATCATATACAAATTTATGCATTAGGTGTTCATTATAGTCTTTGCCTAATATGTGTTCTCAAAGCAAAGTTGCTTGTACATAATCAATTTTGCAAGGATAAACTAATTTCAAAGCAATCCAATTGAATCTTACTTACCGATGTTGTAAGATTCAGGATTGGAACTCCTAAAAATGAAGCAAGCAAAAATAATCATTAACATTATGTATCAAGTAGGCTAAGATATCTAACTCCTCCAAAATATTAAAAAATATAGTTCAATATAATGAAGATATGTTGTGTAAAATACCTGACTGCCGCAACTGGCCATTGGTTTGTGGCTAATTCGTCTAATAACTTTACCTAAATACAAAAATAAAAGACACATAATAAAATGACATTGAAATACAATCTCCCACCAAACACAATTACGTTGCAGAAAAATGAATGTCGCTTATTTCTAATAATTTAGACCAAACACGTGCGAGTTGTATATTTTAATTACTCAAGAAAATAATGGAAGAGCAGAAAGCGAATAGAGTTCGAAAACAAACCAGATAAGTTGGGCCAAAAGTCACAAAAGTTTTCCCCTTACGAACGCACGTACCCTGCAACAATAAGGAAAAAGTACTTCAATTTGATTTTAAAGAAAAATACGTCAAACCAAATTGATTTTAAACATAAAACTGTTATTCCATAATATGGCATGACAAATATATGCAGAATGTCTGTTTAAATCCAAGTAAACATGTTTTAATCATATAACTTCTTCTCTACAAATCCTCTATTATATAAGGAAATTATACATATAAATTCTAATACAATTAGAAAAGCAGAAAGAATATAATTATTATGATCATTTTGAAAAAGAAAGAGCACTAAAACGAAATAACAAATACCTAATTTAGTTGGAAGCTTTCATATATTGCAAATTCATTTAGCAAAATTACTCAATTCAAGAAATAAATCCAGTTTACATGCATTGCAACACCTTCTTCTATTGATTTGGGGGAAATGTAAATACAAAAGTGGTATCAACTTCAGCTGCCAATTAAAGGACTCCAGGAGTTGTTCAAGCCACCAGCGATGGGGTCAATAATAGCAAAATCCGGCGTTGATACTGAAGAAATAAACATATTTTAAAATGGATATTTATGCGTGTAAATAAATAAAGACGAATTATGATAGGTGTGGAGAAGGAAGAGGAGTACCTGTGCCAGAGCTTTCACCATGAAATATGAAATTCCCATGAATAATAAAATTTGAGATATATCACTTGCCTGCAGAAATTTAATATGAAGCACCAAAGTGAAATAGATGATGGTGCATCCTTAGTTAAGAAACCAAAATTAGTTAAGAAAGAATTAGAGTAAAACAAAAGGAATATGACAGACAAAGAGCTTTAAATACCTTCACACACGAAAAAGTTGATGGCACAACCTTAACCTGTCAGATACTATGGAAAGGTAATATTCATCATCATGGGGTACAAAAAGTTCAATAATAAATAAGGAATGAGTTCTATATATCACCAATTTTTCCCCGTACCTGAACCAAATAACGAAGAATTACTTATCATGAGGACAATGGAAGAATTTTATACCATGACATATTTCTAAATTAAATATGAATGAAAAAAAGATAGCCAAAGAGCTTAAGAATGCAAAAGCTCTCAGTTGCATTCTTAAAATAATGCAATCTACTAACTTTAGGATAACTTAGATAATGAGAAATGGATAAAATGTACAACAAATTCTACCTCTAATGGTAGAGTAGCAATCAACGGAGCACATGCCTCTAAGTTCATAGGCTTCTTAGATGGAATGAATAGACTTTTGACTTGCAGAGCAATTAATTATTGTATTATATCTTTGAACTCTGCCTATATGACTATGGTAATTTCAAAATTTTATTGCCTTATATCTTTGAACTCTATGTCTATATGCCAATGATAATTTCAAAAGCAGAAAAAGAAGATAGTAGAAATAATACATGAATAATTTTGAGTGTGAATAGTAGACATTGATATAGGAAAGAAAGAACCAAAACAAAAAATTCAATCAATTGCACAAACATCTCATCAAACAAACAATACACTTCAGCCACAATATTAGTTAAAAACTAACTCACAATACAATCCCAAAAGCACGCTAAGAAGAAAATACCAGGAAGATGAGTGCAATAGAGGCTTCAGGAAGACAAAAGTGGCGGCGGAGATACAACGGTGGAAGTAAGGACGGAAATCAGATATGACAGCGGTGACGATGGCTGAGATGTGAATAGGATCATTACAGATGCGGGAGGATCATAAATGAAAATGAAATTAGGTTTTAAATTTAGTTTTGTTCATAAGCTTTTGTTTAATTATAAAGAGGTCCTAATTTTTTGTATAAATTATAGAAAATACACCGAAATCTTTAATAAAAATGTCAAAGAATAATCAATGGTGGAGATCAGTTTAAGATAAAATTAATAGCCAAGATTAAAATTGGATTTTGGTCAAAATTGGTCAAAATTGGCAAAAATTTTTTGCTTTTATATATGTATAGATAGATAGATTATAAATATCTAAATCACACTCTAAAGCCTAGTGGATTCTTTCCTCTGTTTCTCTCTACATATGCATCATTAGCAAAATGTAATACTTCAACTTTCAACAGATTACATTAGTATTTCTAAATCAAATAAACTTGCTACAAAAAAAGTTCCTAAGATTCCCAAAAGCTATCAATACTCACAACTCAAATAAATAGGTTTATTCTTTTGCCCAATTAGTTAATAAAAAAAAGTGAGGTGAGAATAAATCTTAGATAGGACAGGTCAAATGCCAATAAAAAAAATAAATAAAAAGAAAAACTCCAGCCAATTTGTTTCAATTTAGTGATTCAGAAACAAAAAAAAAAACCTCATTTACATGCCTTAACCAAATTATCAGTTTAAATAGATTAAAGGTGTAAAAATTGAATTCTTAATCATATATGTAACTCAAAGGTAGAAACTATTTTAAAACTAAAAATAAAAAAAAATTCACAAAATTCCAAATTAAAATTCTATATACAGAAGCTGATCGACAAAAAAGAATAATACCTAAATCGGGCCTCCTCTGCAGCTGCTTGCGGTGGCCATCAAGAAATGTTTATCATTGTTGCCTTCATTCCTTCCGAGAGCCTACAATGAAGAGATCATCAAGTTTTTTTCAATCAATATTAATACATGTTAAATATTCGTTGAGAAAAATGGTAACACACATACGAACAACTACAGAATATATAATAACCACAACTATTCAATTCCAAATTTCATAATGGATAATAGAGTATTTTTTTCCAAAAGCCTCCAAAATTTCAAAATTATGAGCTTCTATTATAAAAATTGAGTTAAAATAATTCATGGTTCTCTAATATTAACATCAACGGTGGTTCATATGTTCATTACTTGTACCTAGAATTATGTAATGTGCTGCAATGCTCACTCAAATCAAACCATGATCTACTCCACTACGGTTTATGCACTAAGCATAGCCTCAAATTTGGCAAAAGCTTCCAATACCATAGCTGCAAAATATGAAAACAATAACAATTAATGATCAATTATATCTTATTTAACATGACTTGACAAATTCTTAGCGAGGGTGCAACATTATCTCTACTCATCAAGGGTGCAATAAAGAATAATCAATTTCACCATTCAAACACAACCTGCATTGTATAAGATATTCTAAATTATTAATTTGGTGAAAAATTTTGTGAAGGAGAATTTCAAATGAAATCACATTACCTATGTTCTTCAATTTACTTTACTGTTCATTATATTCTTTGGAAAAAACAATCTAACTTTTTTGTGAGACAATATATCCTTTTAATTTCTTGCTCAACCCTGAAGCATATGAAAAGATCATCAAGTTCGTTTCAATCAATATTAATACACGTTAAATTCGTTGAGAAAAATTGTAACACATATACGAACAACTACAAAAGCAATATATAATAACCACAACTATTCAATTCGAAATTTCATAATGGATAATAGAGAAAATTTTTCAATTCCCTCCAAATCTTCAAAATGAGCTTCTATTAAAGAAATTGGCTTGAAATAAGACATGGTTCTCTAATACCAACATCAATGGTGATTCACATAATCGTAATTTGTAGCTTTCTAATTTAAAATTTTAATGAGAAATTTAATTGTGAAATGTCTGACCAATTGTGAAATGTAAAAAATCCCCCCACGTAAAAAAATCCAAAATTAAAATTGGTCAAAATTGAAGCTTCTTAAATTGAAAACAAATCATGATAATGAAAGCAATTCATACACTGAGAACTCTAATCGACTTTGAACCTGCAGTATATTAGAATATTAAATATTCAAGCACTGATTGAAGTTAACTGCTAAAGGAGTTCACCCAAAGCAACTTCAAAACTATGCCTTATTGCTTCTTAAATTGCAAACAAATAGAATGTCATCCCTTCTGTGTTACCAGATTTAGACAAAATTAACAATGAAGAAGATTAATTAGATAGTCAAAATGAAATGGAAAAAACAGAACTCAATTTAGTAAATATAAATTCCCAACATCAGAAAAATGAGATATATATAGTTGAAAATTGAAGCACAAAAGCAAAACATAGTTGGCAAAGTGCCAATATGTATTTACAGTAGCATACTTCTCATTATGCAAACACAGTATTTTCTAGTAAAAAATAATATGAAATAGGAACCCAATAAAAATTTACATAACATTCTTTCTCTAAGAAAGCTAGGAAATGCAATGTGCAAGATTTTTGAAACATGAGTGCCTCATTATGCACACACACAGAGGGGATTACCTCGTGCCAATCAATATCCTTAAATCAGAGTCGGATGTCATATCTGAAATAAATTTCATGTTATATCGGAAATAATATTTTTTGGTTCAACATGTAATCTCATCTGAAGAAAAACCAAGCTAAGTGCCAACGCAATAAGCATCATCACATGCCTCCTAATACAGATGAAAATAAGTGATATAACTATAACAATAATCAAAATGCAAAAATGTGAATACCTCTTGGGTATCCATGCTATTAGTAATAGGTTTATTCTCATCGTTTTCACCTATAATAAGTGTCAACAAAATTTTGGAAACATCCTTAACAATATGCCACTATAAAGGGAAACAACCGATCAAATTAGAGCTAATCAACCGAATTAAAAAAACTTGAGCCAAAATATGCCACAAAAATCAAACTAAATCAGACTATTTAAAAAACACTAAATCTGATCTAATAAAACATCTTTAGCTTCTAAAATCACCAATTGCAACTTCAACAGACATTTTTTTCAATTAAAGGACACACATACTCAGATTATGGTATCAAGAAAGTAAACCTGCAAAATTGTTCTGCAATCGCAATAAGCAAATCATATGCTTGCTTATACCGTGGGGAGAAAGTCTCAAGGAAAATTCTACCATCTTTTTCCCTTCACCTTCAGTACAAACCCAACACATTAAACACATTCTACTATTTAAAATTATGCAACTCCCAATTCAGTGGGAGATTAGCGAGCAATGAACTAAAACTATACATACCGTACGTCTCGAAGATCATCATCCAAATCTTCAGTGAAACTATGGTCATCGTATTCAGTAGTTGAAGCCCAGTGTTCATCCTGTATTTAAAAAATAAATTAAGACAATAAACTTCAAAGTTTTCAGTGAAAAAGAAAAGGAAAAATTCAAAGAATTTCGAATAGAGATAGTAAACAAATGGGAAAATCGTAGACAAAACCTTGGCAAACATGAATTTCTTGTTAGGCCAACCTTTGTCACCTGATATTCACCTACAGTAGGGTTGGGATCTCGTCGGATGTGGGAGAGAGGAAGAGATAGTTGTACAAATGAAAATGAAATTAGGTTTTAGAATTAGTTTTGTTCATTAAGTGCTCAACGATTGAGATGAAAATTAGAAAATGAACGGTTAAGTTCAAATTTAAAATTAGTCAAAATTGAAGCAATTCATTTAGCTTTTATATATAGATAGATAGATTGAACCTCCCATGAGTGATTCGATGGGACGGTATAAAAAAGAACGATACCTGAAAAAAATTAAAATTCAAATGAGTGACAGATATCAAGTATAAAATTACGCAAATGAACATGATGAAGGTTTGTAGATAAGCAAATCCTCCGTGCAATTTAGTACTATTCAATTCCAAGAGAAAAAAACTATTAATATTTAAGCAGCATACGGGGGAAGAAAGTAAATAGAAATCGTGAAACGGAGGATATAAGAAAGTGAATGTAGAAACGTTTGGAAGTGATCTGAGAAGACGATGAAAGGAAAATAGACATTTTGCAAGAGCCACATTCACAAAACTTCAATAAATGTAAAGTAAACATCTAAAATCATAGCCAACAGTAATTATATCACAACGGAAAATGTAAACATCTAAAATATGAAAGTATCTTAAAGAGGGTGCTAAAGACTATGGTGGTGGTGCCTACAACCTTTAATCATAAAGCAAAGTAAGCACACCTACTCAAAATCATAGCCAACAGTAATTATAGCAAACAACGTAAAAATCTCATAGCTGTACATTATATGAGGTTTTTAGTCTTATGATATCACATTATTCTTTCTTGTACAACAGAAAAATACCTCTCAATACCATGCTAGTGACCTTGAATAGAAGATGAAAAAAATAATATTTAATAATCAATTCCAAATATGGAAACTTTTCTTTGTTACAATCTCAAAACATTAAAAATTAAGATCTCTTTAGAGAGTAAGAAAAAGGACATTTGAAAAACCTTGAGTGACAGATATCAAGTATAAAATTACGCAAATGAACATGATGAAGGTTGCAGATAAGCAAATCCTCCGTGCAATTTAGTACTATTCAATTCCAAAAGAAAAAAACCATTAATATTTAAGCAGCATACGGGGAAAGAAAGTAAATAGAAATCGTGAAACGAAGGATATAAGAAAGGGAATGTAGATCTTCGAGACATTAGGAAGTGATCTGAGAAGAAGATGAAAGGATAATGGACATTTTGCAAGAGCCACATTCACAAAACTTCAATAAATATTAACATGCACATCTAAATCAACAAACAAATGTTAAATAACATTCAACATAAAATCAGCTTTAACAGATTTTTTAAATGACAGCAACATCAAATACCTTTTCGAGGGGGTGCAATGAATATACTTCTTCTATCTTTCGCTGATAGTCTTGCTCAAATATGTCCAGAGCATGGAATTTGTGATATAACTTCTGCATATAAATCAAAATATGTTAGTGTCATTGATGAGTGTGTAAATTCACGAATCTTGCGCCTGGATTTGTGCTATTATGAAGTGTTTGAAGGTTGTAATCGGCTGTAAATCGATATATATTGTGAAAAGGAGTGGATCAGGTGTTGTTGAAACCATTTGAGTGGTTTTTCGAAGGGAATCGGAGTGGGAGTGTTGAAATCTGAAGAAAGGAACTCGAAGCCATCCGTTTGGGCGAAACAGGAGTGCAATTCGACCAGAAGGAGGTCAATTCGACCAGCCCTTTTGGTCAAATTGGCAGCATAACACGAGCAGAAGGTGGATTCGACCACGACAGGGGGATTCGACCTGGGCATCAAGTCGAATCGAGGTCGAATTGATTGGCGGAGATGTCAATTCGACCTCGTCACTTCAATTCGACCAGGGCATCTGGTCGAATCAAGCACCTGGGACTTACAGTAGGCCAATTCGACCTCCAATTCGACCTGGAGGGGTGAATTCGACCTGTTGGTAAGGTCGAATTGAGCCTCGAAAACTTACCATATCCGTATTTTTACACTCTCAATGCGTGTGATCACATAAAAAGCCATTCTAGGCCCGGGAGGTTCGATTACAAGTATAAAAGAAGGCTTATACAGCAGTAGAGAGGATCATATCACCAAGGATCAATCAAGACGTGGAGACGTAGAGTTGTGAAGAGGAGAGCGATCATCCATTATCCGGAGGGGCTGCAAGAGAGGTTCCGCTGGAGATTCAAGTAAGATCGGTCCAACTATCCATGATTGTTCTTAGATCAATCATGGGCTAGTGCCGCTTCGGTAGTTCTAGGGTTATGAAGGTTTCATAAGTTAACTTATCTTTCGTGTGTAAACTCCGTACAACACTACTTGTGGTTTATTTTATATAAGATTGTGCGTTTTTAATCCATACTCACGGTTGTTTTGTGCATCAATAATTATTGTGTAGAGTCTGAATACATAACTTGGTTATTGTTTGAGTGCGTTCATTGCTGAGCAGGGTTTTATGTTATAATTCTAAGTGAAGGGATTCCGAAGTCTTATTAGAACTATCTTATATGAATACTTGTTAATTAAATCATATTCGGGTTAATAAGTAGGATAAAGAGTATAATTTCATAGTACCTATAAAGGGAGATCATATCGGGTTAGAGTACTAAGTGCACGGGAAATAATTGATACTGATAGTACCTAGAAACGGGGGTGAATTATATCTCTTGCTCCGAGGATATTCACACGTGTCATACACATATTTACTTGTGTCGATAGAGTGAATTTGCATGTTTAGTGATGCGTCTATAAACCACAAGGCAAAGTCGGACACCGTCACATGGAAGATTAATTAATAAGTGGAACTGAATTACCGGAAGAACTACATACTATCTTACTTGATCACAACTCACTTATCTCTTGTTCTTGTTATTTTTACTTGATATTTAATTTATAGTTGTTACTTAATCTCAAAATCACAACCATTATAATTTCCAACATAGTCATAACTTACTAGAATATAATTAAATTGATATTTATTTTTCCCTTGAGTTCGATATATAACTTGGTCTCTTATCTAAGCTACGATTGATATCCTTCATACTTGGGGATTAATTGTGTGTTGAGAAAACGCTAATCATGTTTCTGGCACCGTTTCCGTGAACGATATAAAATATCTTTTTATTATTTCTAATTTTATTAGGACTATTTTAATTCTTGTTTTACTGTCTAACTCTTATTCTTTTCAGGTGTATGCTCACAAGATCAAAGAAAGGTGAACTAGAAACATATAATCCAGAGATCAGAGCATCATCGAGGAAGAAAAAGAAGAAGAAGAATAAGAATAAGAACGTAGATCCAACAGAAGCTCTTAAATTTGGAGTGGAAGTTGACGTGCTAAATTCGCAAACGACTGAAGCTGCAACCGAAGTTAATTTGGAAGTAGAGACAGTCAGCATGGCAGCGAATCCGGATAATCTGGCCATCCGTGAAGTCTTCAAGAATAACGGGGCTGGACACTTTGGGCTTCTAGGAGCAAGGGGGCTAATGCGGACTTCGATCTTCACCCCGCTTTTATCCGCAGCAGCATCTAAACAAGTTCTTGGGCTTCGCAAGTACTCAAAAAGATGCAGGAGAACATGAAGATGCTAGGAAGATCCTCGCGTTTAAATTCTCGCTTTCTGAAAAGGCAAGAGATTGGTACGATACTATTAATGCAGCTGAATGCACTACTTGGGAGCAATTGAAGTTAAAGTTCTTGGATAGATACATGCAACCTTCAAAGGTGTTCAAATTGAAGTAAGACATTAACCAATTCGCTATCGGTAGTGGAGAGAAGTTTCATGAAACTTGGGACAGATTCAAGGACATGCTTCGTAAGTGTCCACAACATGGGCTATCTAAAGCTTAATATATCAGCATATTCTAGATTGGGTTGGACTGTGATTCTGGTGTGTTATTGGATGCTTTTTCTAATGGAGCATTACTTACTAAGTCATCCGTAGAGGTCGAGAAAATTTTTGAAGATATTTCGATGAACTTAAGAGATTGGCCAACTGATAGAGTGAGAGGCACTTACGTCCTTGGAAAAGTAGCTAAGGTTGAAAATGCTATGGTGAAAACAAGTAGAGAAGATGAGATCATCTCTAGTTTATCGAGTGTCAACAAGCTACTTGAGTCCCAATAAAAGCAAATCAGTGATATATCTCAGCGCGTACCAATCATGCAACAGGAAGTAATGAATGATGGAACGATCCAAGAAGAGATGGAAGAGGCAAACTATGCTATGGGCCAAAGTATTCAAGGAACAAGGTTTCAAAATTAGAGCAACCGGAACTATCAAGGAAACTACAACAATCGTGGTCCCCTGGTAATTATCAACAGCCTAGGAGGCCAGAGTTTTCATGGAGTAATCCTAATAATGCAATTCAGCCTCCGATGGGTGTTGATCCAGGTGCGAAAGTGGAAGAAGGAAAGCTGGATTTTGAGGAGGAATGATGCTAGAGTGGATCGTCTTGAGGCCAAGTTTGAGAAGAAGATTGATGCAAACTATGAGGATTTATCTAAGCAAGTGAAGGACCTTACATTGTTGATGGGAGAGATGGCAGGAAGTGTTAACAAGCTCACTCAAACTATTGAGAAAGAGAAGCTCCCGTCGCAAAGTATTGAGAATCCAAAGTCCTGCAATGCCATCACATTGAGGTCTGGAACACAGTACGAGGGATCGATGAGGCCGGAATCAAAATTAGGCTCGTCGAGGGCTCAATTCGACCCCAATTTGACCAACACCACAGGTCGAATTTAGCAGGGGAGGTCGAATTGGACGTCTTGACGTGATTTGGAAGCAACAGAGCCTCGATTCGACCAAAACCAATTCAATTCGACCAGAGGGCCAGGTCAAATTGAGGTCGAATCCACCCTTCCGGAGCACTCTATTTCGTTAGAAGCCCAATTCGACCAGGGGAACTTCAATTCGACCAGACCCTCAGGTCGAATTGAGGTCAAATTGAAGGGCTGAAATCTTACAGTGAGCCAATTCGACCAGGAGGACTTCAATTCGACCAGACCACCAGGTCAAATCCTGGTCGAATCGAGTATACAGGGTGAGAATCGAGTTCCAGGTGCACAATTCGACCACTACGTTCCCAATTCGACTAGAGCAACTGGTCGAATCCAGGTTAAATTGTCCAGTACTACACATGTTTCTTCACCAACACTCCTCATGATATGAACATTACTCCATTGGTTCCAAATGAGCAAAATACTGAGATCATAGCAGAGAAGAAGTGGGAAAGAGCCAAGAGGTTGAGAGCCGAAAAAGATAAAGTGGAGAAGGTCGAGCGTGATGAATGGGGTATTCCCAAAACAAAGATACCTCTGTCGTTTCCTTATAAGCTGGTTAAGAAGGGATTGAAAGAGAAGTTCAAGAAGTTTTCAGATATCATAAATAAGATAAGCTTGAGTATTCCTTTCTCTGAGGCAATATTGGAGATGTCGTACTATGCCCGATTCCTTAAGGATATATTGTTGAAAAAGAGAAGCTTGAACGGAGTTGAGACAGTGAACTTGTCTGAAAATTTTAGCTCGATTATCCAAAGAAAGCTGCCACAGAAGATGAAAGATCCGGGAAACATCACTATCTTGTGTGAGATTGGAAAAGGGCAGGCATGACGAGCCTTGTGCGATCTTGGGGCAAGCATCAATTTGATGTCATTGTCTATCTTTCAGAGGCTTTGTTTGGGGGAGTTATCTCCTACAACGGTTGCTCTATAATTGGCGGACTGGTCGATGACATTTTCGAAAGGTATTATTGAAGACGTTCTCGTCAAAGTGGAGAAACTAGTCTTTCCTGTGGATTTTCTTGTACTTGAGATGGAAGATGACAAGGATAATATCCCTCTTATCTTGGGGAGACCTTTCCTTACTACTGCTGGGGCCATGATTGATGTTCAAAAGGGGGAGATCAGGTTGCGGATGGATAAAGAAGAGATCATATTCAACCTTGACAAAGCAATGAAGATGCCTATGGAGTCACAATGTCATAGTATTGATGTGGTGGAGGAGATTGTGAAGGAATATATGTCTTTGATCCTGTCTAAGGACCCTCTTGAGACATGCTTGATGGAGTCTTTACTTATCCCACTACGGAGCTTGATGATCTCTCCAATGAGGTATGTATTGAATATCTTGAGAACTTACTTGCTTTGGGTGATGGCAAGTATGAATTGGAGAAATCTAAGGTTGAAGAAGTGAAGTGGACTAGGAAGTACTTTCCATTGGATAGAGAGAGCACTCCGATGGAAGAAAAGAAAGAGGAGCTGAAACCGTTACCGGAACACTTGAAGTATGCCTTTCTTGGTGACAATGAAAAATATCAGGTAATAGTATCTTCTTCCCTTGATGATGATCAACTTGAGGAGTTGTTAGATGTTCTTAGGAAGTACAAGTCTGTGATTGGGTGGTCTCTAGATGATTTAAAAGGTATTAATCCTCCATATTGCATGCATAAAATAAGATTGTTGGATGAGGCCAAGAGTAGTATCCAACATCAGCGGAGGGTGAATCCCACAATTCAAGAAGTGATTAGGAAGCAAATCTTAGCGTGGTTGGATGCTGGAATTATTTATCCGATTAGTGATATTCCTCATGTGAGTCCATTGCATGTTGCAGCTAAGAAGGGGGGCATGACTATTAAGAAAACTGAAGATGGAGAGGCAATAGCTACTAGGATTCCAACGGGGTGGCGTGTGTGTACTGATTACAGGAAACTGAATGAAAATACATGCAAAGACCACTTTCCCTTCCTTTCATGGATCAAATGCTTGATCGTCTCGCAGAGTATGAGTTCTATTGTTTCTTGGATGGGTACTCGGGATATAATCAAATCATGATTGCTCCAGAGGATTAGGAAATGACTACTTTTACTTGCCCATATGGGACCTTTGCTTTTAGAAAGATACCATTTGGATTGTGTAATACGTCTGCTACTTTTCAACGCTGCATAATGGCAATTTTTGATGGGTTGATAGAGAAGATAATGGAGGTGTTCATGGATGATTTTTCTGTATTTGGTTCCTCCTTTGATATTTGTTTATCTAACCTTGCTACTGTGTTGAAGAGGTGTCAAGAAACTAATCTTGTCTTGAATTGGGAGAAGTGTCACTTCATGGTGAGAGATGAGATTGTTCTTGGGCATCATGTTTCTGCCAAGGGATTGCAGGTGGATAGAGCTAAAGTGGTGGCAATTGAGAAGCTTCCACCACCGACCAATGAAAGAGGAGTGTGGTCCTTTCTTGGACACGCTAGATTTTATAGAAGATTTATCAAAGACTTATCGAAATACTCTAAGCCCTTGTCTCATTTGCTTGAAAAAGGATGTTCCTTTTGTTTTTGACGATGAATGTCTAACAGCTTTTTAGGTTTTGAAAGAGGCACTTACTACTACACCTATCTTGATCACACCGGATTGGACTCAACTGTTTGTACTTATGTGTGATGCAAGTGATGTAGCACTTGGAGTGGTGCTTGGGCAGCTGAGGGAAAAGAAGTTCTGCGCCATCTACTATGCGAGTAAAACTTTTGATGCAGCACAAAAGAACTACACTGTTACTGAAAAAGAGTTTTTAGTTGTGGTGTATGCATTTAACAAGTTTCGACAGTATTTGGTTGGCATGAAAACTATAGTGTACACGGATCACTCTGCAATTCGGTACTTGATGGAGAAAAAGGAAACAAAGCCAAGAATCATAAGATGGATTCTTCTTCTTTAAGAGTTTGACATGGAGATTCGAGATAAGAAAGGTACAGAGAACATACTGGCTGATCACTTATCAAGGTTGGAGACATTGGAGCATTGTGATGATTCTTTTGATTATATTGAGGAGATGTTCCCGGATGAGAAGATTATGGTTGTGTTCGTTGAAGGGGCTGAACGAGCATGTGTGGTTGCTGCACAAGGGATGGATCCATGGTATGCGGATTATGTCAATTACATTACCGTGGGAGAAATTTCGAGAGATCTCAACCGATATCAACTTGCAAATTCAAGAGGGATGTTGAGACGTTTATATGGTATGATCCATTTATTTACAAATTATGCACGGATTCTATCGTCCGTAGGTGTGTGCCCGAGATGGAGATGGAGAGTGTTCTCGAGTTTTGCCATGCACAACCTAACGGGGGGCATTTCGGAGCTCAAAAGACAGCAGCCAAGGTACTTCAATCCGCTCTCTATTGGCCTACTTTGTTTAAAGACTGTGAAATCTATGTGGCGACATGTGATAGATGTCAACGGATGGGGAATATAAGTAGGAGAGATGAGATGCCCTTGCAGCCGAGTATTGTTGTAGAGATCTTCGATGTGTGGAGGATCGATTTTATGGGGTCTTTTCCCCCGTCTAATGGATTTCTCTATATCCTTTAAGATGTGGATTATGTTTCTAAGTGGGTGGAAGCCATTCCTACTCACTTGAATGATTCGAGGACTGTTATATCTTTCTTGAAGAAGCATATCTTTGTCCGCTATTGAGTTCCTAGAGCACTGGTAAGTGACGGAGGTTCTCACTTCGTCAATAAACTTCTGGAGAAGGTGCTTAAGGATTATGATGTTAAGCATAAGGTTACTACACCCTATCATCCTCAAGCGAATGGGCAAGCGGAGGTCTCTAACCGTCAAGTGAAGCAAATCTTGGAGAAAGTGTAGGAACCAATAGGAAGGATTGGGCTATGAAGCTCAATGATATTTTGTGGGGGTTCCGTACTGCTTATAAGATGGTATTGGATATGTCACCATACCAAATTGTCTATGGGAAGCCGTGCCACTTAACCGTGGAGATCCAACACAAAGCTTTTTGGGCTTTAAGAAGCTTGAACTTGTCTCTTAAGGATGTGAGAGAGTTGAGGATGACTCACATTAATCAACTTGATGAGTTTAGAAATCGTGCTTACAAAAATTCTGAGATTTATAAGGAAAGGATGAAGAAGTGGCGTGATTCTAAGATCTCATACAAGGAGTTCAAGCAAGGTGATGAGGTATTACTTTTTAACTCTCGTTTGAAGTTTTTCGCAGGGAAATTGAAGTCAAAATGGATGGGTCCGTTCATGATTCATAGAGCCTGTGGAGGGGGAGTTTTAAGCTTATTGACAAAGATGGAGACATTATTGCGGCGAATGGGCATCGATTAAAGCATTATAAGTCGCCGAATGATGCTTGCGTCGTCTTTGAAAATACCTTATAGTGAATTGGTACCGTCGTGACTCTCCGACATTAAACAAGAGCGCCTGTTGGGGGCTTTTCCTCCCGTTTTATTGCTTTATTTCATTCGTGTGAGTAAGAAATTTTTATATTTGAAGTGCTTACTTATCGGCAATTACATCTCTTTAAAAATTTAGTTTCGACTATAGTTTATACTAAGTTTGGGAGGGTGTGATGTACTTACCTCATTGAAGTACTAAGAGTATAATCTTT
The DNA here is from genome assembly GCA_023678885.1 of Pogostemon cablin. Taxonomy (NCBI): domain Eukaryota; kingdom Viridiplantae; phylum Streptophyta; class Magnoliopsida; order Lamiales; family Lamiaceae; genus Pogostemon; species Pogostemon cablin. The sequence goes on along the minus strand of CM042992.1, from coordinate 8,792,150 downwards.
TCTTTGTAACGTTTGTTAAGGGAGTTGATTTTTTTAAGCATATTTAAAACTTTAATCAGTTTTTATGTGTCGATTTTTTGCAATTTGCCTAAAGTTTAGTGGTGTTTTGTTCTGTGTTTTGTGTCGTTTGCGGAGTTACTCATGAATGTTAAGTTTTAGGATTGATTCTTGATGAAGTTATGCTCTATTTTGGTACCTAATGTTCGTTTTAAGATTGAAGTGTGTAAGGGATGAAGAAAACTCAATTTTGGAGCATCAGTGAGCCAATTCGATCAGGGAGTATGGTCAAATCCAAGCATTCAGGTCGAATCGAGGGGCAAAAATCATCTAGTGGCCCAATTCGATCTGAGGCATGGCAATTCGACAAGAGGCCCAGGTCGAATCGAGGTCGAATCGAGGTCGAATCGGAGTGTGCAATCTTCCAGTGAACTAATTCGACCATGACTATTTCAATTCGACCAGCAGTTCAGGTCAAATTGAGGACGAATTAAGAACCTGAAACTTACAGTGTGTGGATTTGATCTGAGGCATGGCAATTCGACTAGGGGACCAAGTTGAATCGAGGTCGAATTGAAGGTGAAAGTTGTCCAGAAGGTTAATTCGACCACGATTAAGTTAATTCAACCTCATAAAAAGGTCGAATCGAGGTAGAATTGGGCTAGGTAAGTGTGTCTTGTGTGAGTGGCATCTATATATTGTCATATTTGATCATCTCGGATGTGGATTGTGAGGAGTGACTATGATGCATGAGTTGGATTGTTTGAGACACTTGTATGATTGACTTTGATATATGGTTTTTGGATTTGTGCATTCATATGTTCATGTGTTAATTTCCATTGATGCGAAGCATGTATAATTTGATAAGTATGTAGAGTTTTTGTGAAATTGATCTTGATTATGTGCTATGAGGAGTACTTAGAACTCTATTTACCCATGTGAGGATTTGAGCCTTTTTATCATGCTTGATCATGATAGTTTATTCTTGAGAGAATCATTCATATGAATGTATTCTAGAACTTGGCTTGGAGTCTTGTGTGAGACTTAAAATTGGTGAATTGCTAGGTCATTCTTGATTACTTGAGTTACTTAGTCAAATTTTACCTTCCCATTGATTATGTATATCTTTGGTAGCCCCATTTGAGCCTTAAAAAAGATTTTTCTTTGGCAAGCCGAATAAAAGAGTCTTATTTAACCTTTACTTGAGCTTTGTTTAAATACTCTATTCATTGGTAGAGAGTTGAGGTGAATAAGTGGTGCAAGAAGAAGAAGAAAGATAGAATGTGATTGAGTAAAGTAAAAGAATTGTATGGTTAAATCTTGTTTAGGGGTAGTGCCTGAAACTGGTACTCCGATTGCTGTTAAAAAGAGTAGTGCCTACAACCGGTACCCGAGTTTTCAAAAGAAGAATGATGTTGATGCAAGAAAGAGAAGGAAAGTTCGAAAATTACAAGTGCAAGATAAGAAATTGGAGGAGAATATGTAGCCGAATGAAGAAACAAGAACCTCCAAGGTAACTCTCTACTAGTGTTTGAGTCAGTTTATCTAAATTTTCCTACCCTTTCCAAAGAGCCAACATTACAACCCTAAAACAAGTCCTTTGTGATCCTAGTCATGAGTTGATTGTGAGTTGATTTTTGAGACCCCTGCCAAGCTTATGGTTACACGTGAGTATGGATTGAGTATGAGCGTATATATTAACCGTTTAAGTGCAACGAGCACTTGAGTGAGAGAGTAAACACTTATCTTGTAAGGTAGATGACTTAGTACTCCGAATGGTAATATGATTGGGTGATATTTTGCATGAATGATATGTATGATGCAGGAAATACTTGTTTTAATTGATAAAATTGCATGTGTAATATGTATTGTACTTGGTGATCTCGTGAATTAAACACGACTCCTGGTTTTGATTGCGTTGCCTCACGACGAGCAACATGTAAGTTTGGGAGTTTAATGAGTGTGTAAATTCACGAATCTTGCACCTAGATTTGTGTTATTATGAAGTGTTTGAAGGTTGTAATCGGCTGTAAACCGATATATATTGTGAAAAGGCGCGGATCAGGTGTTGTTAAAGCCATTTGAGTGGTTTTTCGAAGGGAATCGGAGTGGGAGTGTTGAAATCTGAAGAAAGAAAGTTGAAGCCATCTGTTTGGACGAAACAGGAGTGCAATTCGACCAGAAGGAGGTCAATTTGACCAGCCATTTTGGTCGAATTGGCAGCATAACACGAGCAGAAGGTGGATTCGACCACGACAGGGGGATTCGACCTGGGTATCAGGTAGAATCGAGGTCGAATTGATTGGCGAAGATGCTAATTCGACCTCGTCACTTCAATTCGACCAGGGCATCTGGTCAAATCAAGTACCTGGGACTTACAGTAGGCCAATTCGACCTGGAGGGGTGAATTCGACCTGTTGGTGAGGTCGAATTGAGCCTCGAAAACTTACCATATAAGTATTTTTATACCCTCAATGCGTGTGATCACTTAAAAGCCCATTCCAGGCCCAGGAGGCGCGATTACAAGTATAAAAGAAGTCTTATGCAGCAGTAGAGAGGATCATATCACCAAGGATCAATCAAGACGTGGAGACGTAGAGTTGTGAAGAGAAGAGCGACCATCCATCATCCGGAGGGGCTGCAAGAGAGGTTCCGCTGGAGATTCAAGTAAGATCGGTCCAACTAACCATGATTGTTCTTAGATCAATCATGGGCTAGAGCCACTTTGGTAGTTCTAGGGTTATAAAGGTTTCATGAGTTAATTTGTCTTTCGTGTGTAAACTCCGTACAACACTACTTGTGGTTTATTTTATATAAGATTGTGCGTTTTTAATCCATACTCACGGTTGTTTTGTGCATCAATAATTGTTGTGTAGAGTTTGAATACATAACTTGACTATTGGTTGAGTGCGTTCACTGCTAAGCAGGATTTTATGTTATAATTCTAAGTGAAGGGATTCCGAAGTCTTATTAGAACTATCTTATATGAATACTTGTTAATTGAATCATATTCGGGTTAATAAGTAGGATAAAGAGTATAATTTCATAGTACCTATAAAGGGAGATCATATCGGGTTAGAGTACTAAGTGTACAGGAAATAATTGATACTGATAGTACCTAGAAAGGGGGTGAATTATATCTCTTGCTCTGAGGATATTCACACGTGTCATACGCATATTTACTTGTGTCTATAGAGTGAATTTGCATGGTATAGTGATGCGTCCATAAACCACAAGGCCGAGTCGGACACCGTCACATGGAAGATGAATTAATAAGTGGAACTGGATTACCAGAAGAACTACCTACTATCTTACTTGATCACAACTCACTTATCTCTTGTTCTTGTTATTTTTACTTGATATTTAATTTATACTTGTTACTTAATCTCAAAATCACAACCATTATAATTTCCAACATAGTCTTAACTTACTAGAATATAATTAAATTGATATTTATCTGTCCCTTGGGTTCGATATATAACTTGGTCTCTTATCTAAGCTACGATTGATATCCTTCATACTTGGGGATTAATTGTGTGTTGAGAAAACGCTCATTAAGTTTCTGGCGCCATTGCCGGGGACGACATAAAATATCTTTTTAATATTTCTAATTTTATTAGGACTATTTTAATTCTTATTTTACTGTCTAACTCTTATTCTTTTCAGGTGTATACTCACAAGATCAAATAAAGGTGAAATAGAACCATATAATCCAGAGATCGGAGCATCATCGAGGAAGAAGTTTCATGAAGTTAGTGGAGAGAAGTTTCATGAAGTTTGGGACAGATTCAAGGACATGCTTCGTAAGTGTCCACAACATGGGCTATCTAAAGCTCAATATATCAGCATATTCTACAATAGATTTGACTGTGATTCTCGTGTGTTATTGGATGCTTCTTCTAATGGAGCATTACTTACTAAGTCATCCGTAGAGGCCGCGAAACTTTTTGAAGATATTTCGATGAACTCAAGAGATTGGCCAACTGATAGCGTGAGAGACACTTACGTCCTTGGAAAAGTAGCTAAGGTTGAACATGCTATGGTGAAAATAAGTAGAGAAGATGAGATCGTCTCTAGCTTATCGAGTGTCAACAAGCTACTTGAGTCACAACAAAAACAAATAAGTGATATATCTCAGCGCGTTCCAATCATGCAGCAGGAAGTAATGAATAATGTAATGATCCAAGAGGAGATGGAAGAGGCAAACTACACTATGGGCCAAAGTTTTCAAGGAACGAGGTTTCAAAATCAGGGCAACCGGAACTATCAGGGGAACTACAACAATCGTGGTCCCCGGGTAATTATCAACAGCCTAGGAGATCGGAGTTTTCATGGAGTAATCCTAACAATGCAATTCAGCCTCCGATAGGTGTTGATCCGGGTGCGAAAGTGGAAGAAAGAAAGCCAAGTTTTGAGGATACGGTGAATAGGTACATGGCTAGGAATGATGCTAGAGTGGATCGTCTTGAGGCCAAGTTAGAAAAGAAGATTGATGCAAACCATAAGGATTTATCCAAGCAAGTGAAGGACCTTACATTGTTGATGAGGGAGATGGCAGGAAGTGTTAACAAGCTCACTCAAACTATTGAGAAAGGGAAGCTCCCGTCGTAAAGTATTGAGAATCCAAAGTCCTACAATGCCATCACATTGAGGTCTGGAACACAGTACGAGGGACCGATGAGGCCGGAATCAAAATTGGACACGTCGAGGGCTCAATTCGACCCAATTCGTCTAACACCACAGGTCGAATTCAGCAGGGGAGGTCGAATTGGACGTCTAGACGTGATTTGGAAGCAACAGAGCCTCGATTCGACCAAAACCAATTCAATTCGACCAGGGGGCCAGGTCGAATCCACCCTTTCAGAGCACTCTATTTCGTGAGAAGCCCAATTTGATCAGGGGGACTTCAATTCGACCAGACCCTCAGGTCGAATTGAGGTCGAATTGAAGGGCCGAAATCTTACAGTGAGCCAATTCGACCAGGGGGACTTCAATTCGACCAGACCATCAGGTTGAATCTTGGTCGAATCGAGTATACAGGGTGAGAATCTAGTTCTAGATACGCAATTCAACCACTACATTCCCAATTCGACTAGAGCACCTGGTCAAATCCAGGTCGAATTGTCCAGTACTGCACCTCTTTCTTCACCGAACACTCCGCATGATGTGAACATTACTCCATTGGTTCTAAATGAGCAAAATACTGAGATCATAGCAGAGAAGAAGTAGGAAAGAGCCAAGAGGTTGAGAGCCGAAAAGGATAAAGCAAAGAAGGTCGAGCGTGATGAATGGGGTATTCCCAAAACAAAGATACCTCCTTCGTTTTCTTATAAGCTGATTAAGAGGGGATTGGAAGAGAAGTTCAGGTCATCTTTAATTAATTGCATTTAATACTTATAGAAACCATGAACATTTTTATTTTCAAGCATCTAAGTATATCTTATTAATCATGTATAATTTCTTGGAGGAACACTTGTTTTGCTTCCTTAAGTCAATAAATTCATTTCAGATGAACGACAACTCAAGAGTAAATATCGAGATTCAACAACTTTACAAATGCAAATCTTGAGAAGGAAAGTCAAATGCATCAGAATTCTTCTCTCAGATATACATTAAGCACACAAAGTGTTTATGCATAATATTTCACAGACAATACCATTTACTAAACAGACTCAAAATTATATAAATGTGCCCCTACGCCATTGTCATCTCATCTAGTTATCCAATTGATTTGGAGTCGTTATGGCAAATCATGAGCTGTATCAACTCCTTAAACAAACATTGACAGTGTAATCCACAATGTTTGAAATTTATTAATTTCGAATAGTCACAGTGAGAGAAGATGGGAAATTGCAATTCAAACGAAATTAAAATTAAGAAGATGATGATAAAGAGTGATAAAAAAATATATTTAAGAGTACCGAATGGAAATGAAATTTGCGGAGGCGATAAATATGATGAAGGAGGAGGCGAATCAGCGATAATTGTTGATGAAGGCGAAGACTGCGGTGGAACCATGGTCTTGCCAGCGGCGGCTAGGGCAGTGATGGCTAGGGAGGAGGCAGGTGGAACGATAAACTTATAGGAAAATAGAGACGCCCTGTGGAAGAAGAGAAACAGCAGAAACGTGTATCTAATTAGGGTTCCAGACTTCTCTGCCAAATTCAACTTAATTGCAAAAGAAATCCTTAAATTTTACTAAATTACAAAGAAGCACCGAGAATCCTATTAAAAAATATGCACATGAGATCAACGGTGTAGATTATATGCTAAAAAACAAATGCACATGATTGAAAAAAAAGTCAAAATAGGTAAAGAATGGTTAAAATTGAGCAAATCCATTTTGCTTTTATAATGTTATAGATTAATTTATTGATTTTACAATTCATTTAAAATACCAAGAAATTTAAACTTTTTAAATACACACGACTATAACGCAAACTTTATATCGATATAAATAATTTTTAATAAACTTTAGATTTTAATAATTTAATAATCTTACTATTATTTTTAATATAAAATTCTATTTTAAAAATAATTGTTGAATTGTAAATTTGAAATAATTTCATAAATTCAGAATTAATCCAAACGGAATTCAAATTAATTAATTTAAAATTCATTCATTTTCAAATGCATTGGATTTGAAATGACTAAATCCAAATACAATATAAACGATTGTACAGAAGGATAATAGTTATAAACGATTGTTAATAATGGAAGAATATTAGTTTTATTTTACAATGATATTTCGGCCCCCTAACTTCAAAACCTAGCTCTGTGACTAATTAACCCACCATCCGAACAGATTCCTACACATTATTTTTAAATTTATTTATTTAGTGATTTAATTCATGAGAAGAAGTAGTTGATTAAGAAATGGTCAATACAAATTCTTTAATTATTTATTATTTAAACAAAATCCAAGACATTAGCTTATAAAATATATTTAAGACATATTTCACACTGGAATTTAGGCTTAGGGATTAGAATTTTATTTTATGGCATATTAATAAATAAACATTTTTATCTAAACATGAATCTCCATATTATATTGACATTTAGCAGTGTCTGAAAACCCAATCTAAGATCAAAGCTACAAAAAAATGAATAAAAGGAGGGTATGAAGGGGATTACATTGGTTTTATTTCAAGCATTCCATCAAATCTTGGATCAACTTGATACACACACATATACATACACATGTGAACATAATGAATTAGTATTACAACCAAGCATGATTCTCCAGAGGAGAAATAATAACTTTCACTGTGCATCCCCTTTTCCCACCCGATGCCGCTCATTTTGTAGCCTCCAAACGGGAGCGCTGTTTCGTATACGTTGTAACAATTCATCCATATTGTCTCGGCCTTTAGTCCTCTCAAAAACATGTAGGCTGAGTCCACGTTTTTCGTGAAAACACCGGCTGCTAGGCCATACCGTGTTGAATTATTACAACTGAATGTAAAAGTTATCCTTATAACAACAAATCTCATACCAACCTATAATATAGCAAGTCTTTACACAATATTACAACTTTGAAGCAATATAGATACTGATAATCAGAAAACTTATCAAATCTTCCTTAAGATAAAAGAACTTTTATAACCAAGGTAAAGTAACATGACACATAGGTACCAATATCATGACTCGCTGTCACTGGAGATTCCTAGAGAATTATACACGTAAATATATATATATATATATATATATATATATATATATATATATATATATATATCTACTCAAAGATTCATATCAGGTATTCACTCCAAACCCAACAACAGCTTGTGCAGTGGGTTGTTACCAGGTCTAATGATCAGAAAATCATTAGATAAACCTTGACTAACATTTTAAAATCCTTGCCATAGATATTATAAATACAACGAATTTCTCCTTCCAGAAACAGATGCAGTAACCTGCCGAACCACCCTTTTCAACAATTGTCATGGTTCTCCTACGGCAGTTAGCAGACGCCTCTATTAAAAAAAGTTTAATTCCTTATGAAAATAGCTATTGAACAATGCCACAATCTAATCTAAGAATTTAAAGTAACAAAAAAAAAACGACAGAGAGAGATGACTTTATGTTTGCGAGCAAAGTCTTCTAGCTGAGAACGAAAAGTAGCGAGTTGTTTTTTCATGAGATCGGTGCATAATTTCGCGACATTTTCTCCAAGTAGCCTATCCTATATTTCACCAATTAAAAAAAAGTAAATTAGGACAATGGTTGCCTCTTTTGTCATCTGTCAGACAAAGAAAACTCAATTTTACGATCACGTCTTCCTGGACAAAGAAGGGCAGGATCGAATGTGTCATCTCTATTAGTTGTTATGATAACCTTAACATTAACTGCTTGATCAAATCCATCCATTTGCAAGTATGAAGTATATTTTCTCATGATCTTTTAAAGGATATTTACTAAAAAATTATTCCTCTTGACGTTCTCAACATACCTGATTAAACAATTACATACCCGACTCATGCATCTTAACCTTCCCTGCTGCCGCTGCCACCCTGAAACTAAATTGACGAAAAAAATTAACAATAGATGATCACATAGAGAATATGAAAGTTCACATCTTTATTCGATTTATAGTAAAATGAAATTAGCAATTAAGAAATTAACTTACAAAGACACAGACATTGATGAAAGCTCATGGAATTAGGTGATGGAAGAATGTGACGCAATTAAGTCCATCTTAGATTTTAAGATAGAAGGACGCAATTAAACCTCAAGTCCAGATAAAATTCCACCTATGATAGTGTTGTATTTCCAACCTGGCTTGATGCAACTTGATGCGGGTAACAGTATCCCCTCCCAATTCTTCCATATGTGATGCTGATGACCAAAAAGAAATCTGGCGTCTCACGTTTCTATCCTATCAATAAAATAGGTTTATTTAATCTTCAGTTGAATCTACCATCAAGATTCAAGAGAAGAAGATTTAAATCAACGATTCACACAATTGGATATTAAATGAATAATGAAGATTAAACCTCGACGATCTAGAAACTGTGGAGGTCTGGAACCGGATTTCCCCAAACCTGATGAAAAAAACGTAAGAAAAAAAACCCAAGTGAAGAATAACACCCATGAATCAAAACTCGCTTCGCCATAATCGACGATACCAACCAAGATCGAGATCGAAACATACCCCCAATTGAAGAATAACTCTCGCTTCGCCATATGCGGCAACTCCAACCCCTATCGAGTACGAAATCCATTCGCCATGGGCTCCGATTCAAAATTCTCCTTCTCAAACAGCACGCCTGTGGAACACAAAGAGAACGAAATGAGTGATTTTGAGAGAGTGAGGAGGTTAGAGATAGATTGGAGAGAGAGAAACAGCCCAACTGAAAAAAATAAGAAAAATAACGCAAAAGAAAAAAATTCAAAAAAAAAGAAAGGAAAGTGCTTAGAATAACCTCACTATGCCATGTCACCAAGAAAGAAAGCCGGCCATTCCACGTCAGTAGAAGAAAACTGCCATTTAAATATTTTAAGATTTGTTATTTGGAGAGTCTTTTGGAGTTGCACTTATACCTCATTAATTCAATAACAATTAATGAAAAATTCAAAATTAAAATCAACACATTAATAGAATTAACTAAAATAGAAAACTAAATAAAATAAAATAAAAAACCTAAAAATTACATGTCATCATCAAGCCATTCAAACTATGACACATCATCATAAAAAAAGTGTCATATAGATATGTCTTTAGATTTGGGATTTAAATATAAAGTATCAATAATATGACTATAAAATATTTACATATATGAGTAACTCTATTGTGAGACGGGTCATAAGAAATACGGGTCAACCCAACATATTATTTATAATTTAATAATATAATATAGGATAATTATATGATTAGTCAACCCTATCTTTAATAGTTCCTAAATTCATGGGATGAGTTATGGTTAGTCATCACCCATTACTTTTAGTAATTCCTAACTTTATGGGATGAATTCAAACCACACAATCTAATGACTAGTTATTTCGAGTTACTTTTTTTTCACTCCGGTGAATCGTCGTTGCAAATAATAATTCGTTCTCACTAGTGATGGTGTACATTACATGTGTTATAGTATGTCATTTTCATATTATTGTATGCAATGTATGTGCTATAGTATGTCCGCTAAAAGTATATTATTATGTTTTATTTATAGTATGTCAAATTCACATTATAATATGTAATTTTTGTGTTACTGTATGCTAGCTAAAACAATATCTCATTGATTATCAGTTATCTCATTGATTTTCAGTGTATTGCGTATGTCTTACAGTATGTCGTTTCCATATTACAATATGTTGTGGATGGGTTATAGTATGTAATTTATATGTTATCGTGTCTTGGCTTGAAAAATATTTCTGTTTCTTATAGTATGTCATTTTCATGTTATTGTATATAATGTACGTGTTATAGTATGTCAGCTAAAAGTATATTCTTTTTCATTTATAGTATAACATATCTGTGTCATAGTATGTAATTTATGTGTTTTTGTATGTTAGATGAAACTAAATTTCATTAATGTTGCAGTACGTCTAACATATCTTATGTAAAATATCTTACAGTATGTCATTTCCTAGTTATAATATATCACTAATCGGCTATAGTATGTAATTTCTGCAATATTGTATGTTGAGATTTTGTAAACCCTCCAATTATGTCTAGGCATCAGGCAAGTTGCAAGAATCTTATGTTTGACTCGTCTTTATATTATTAAAATTTGAATACCTCTAAATTCACCATGGTGAGATCGGCACATCCTTCTACTTCATGATGATAGTGAACGAAGATCTCTTAGGTGGTGGATTTGATGGAGTCAATAACGGTGGCCTTGTCGGTAGTCATGACTTTTTCGGCGAACTCTAGGAAGTTGTGGTTGAGTATGCAGAAATAAACGATGAGTTTTTAGTATAAACGATGAGTTTTTAGTGTAAACAATGGAAGAAACAAACATTAGAAATAAATATTGGTGTTTGATCGTTTGGTTAACGTAAACCATTAGGGTTCCATACATTTCTAAAAAGCAGCGGAAGCAAGTAAACAAGAAACGCATTACCTTTCACCAGGGTATGTTGGAGAAGATGAATTCTCACCGGCAGCCTGCGCAGCCTCACGAGAATAGCCATAACTTCCTCATCCAATCTCCAATTGGGATGATCTACACGCTCAGACAATTCTCTTTTTCGTGGCTTTTCGTCAGTATATTATATGTTTGATTCTGAGGTCTGTGCTATTTTATAAAAATTGTACAACGTGGTGGACAGCGGCATCAAATGACCTTCCAGTCTTCTGCTGTATTCCCAAGTCCAATCTCGACGTCGTGTGAGCGACAATCCTCGAGATCTTCTCAATCTGCTGTTCACTCTCTATCTCACGTATGTTAGGCACAGAGAATTAGGTTTAGAACAGTTGAGATGACTTATATATGGGCTACAGCAGGGACCAGGAGGAGAAATTAGAGTTGGGCTACCATTGGGCTTAAGTATCCAAGTTTAGCCCAAAGCTTATACTTAAGTCCAATAATAATAATATATACCACTAAAATATTATTACTGCACTACCGTTCTAATCCCAAAATTACATTTTTGGCTCCTTCTTATTATGAGTCCGTTAGTCTCCACATGTTTAAGATATACAATGTCCATTAATTAATTAAGTTACTGACAACTCCATTAATTAATATATCATCCAAGAGTAGTACCACTCAACCTCATTATCATGCCGGAATAAATCCACTTGCAGGGTTTACATGATAATCCTTATGAGCTCCTCAAGGGGGCATCATCAACCTATGATGGACATGGACTACTTCCCAACTCATCGAGTTTGTTGATTTAATTACATGTAAATCTCACCCATTGATGAATCAAAGAAATACATACTGTCCTACGTGTCGAGGTTATTGTATAGGGATTAAGAGCACGAACATCCATAATAACTGAGATCAAGTTCTCCTATAAGTCAGTATAAGTCGAACGATCTCAAGCGGTCCTGCTCAATACACACAAAGTGCACTAATGTGATTCTATAGCCAAGACAAGCTAATACCAAACCACACCACAACCATCCCAATAGAGAGTCCCCGTCTATCTCGGTTGTGAGCATCTGTTTATACTTTATAAGGAAACCGATAATATGATTTTCCGCGTGTTGTCGCACAACATATTATCTACAGTATAAAGTAAGTGGACTATTGCATCGTGCATATAAATAAATTATAAGACGCAATCATTTGATCATATGATTCTCATTTCAAATTAATTGTTTTAACATTGTTCATACACAAAGCTAGACTTTTAGTATACAATCCAACAAGAAATCCATCATCTCTTTGGACTTCGCAGCCTCAAAATGGATATTCTCTCATCTCTCTGTTTCTGATTTCGTTTATGTAGATGGAGGATGGTACGTTGTATAGGAATTTGGAAAGGTTACTTCTCTTTCATAAATCTATATTAAGTAGGAGATTTTTGGGGATTTGAAAAACTAATTAATTTAAAAATCAAAAGTGATAACGAGTTAAATCATAAATGTATATTCTTCATAGATCCGTCTCACGTTGAATGAAGTCTCACAAGAGAGTTTGTCTACATTATATATGATGAAATAATATATTACTACGTAAAAATGAATTTTAAAAAGTTAATTTTCACTTTATAAATGTATCATCATGATGGCTATTAAGTATCGACAAATATACTACTCCATAAAGTATAAACTATAAAGGGCCAGCATAGTATAATACTTTATCTTATATTAATTGATATTTTATGACCATATTTGTTGAAAATTTATAATCATAATGCTGATAATTTTGTAGAGTATTATAACACTATATAAAAATATTAATAATAAAATTTTGAAATTGGTCTATTAACTTTCAAAATTTCAACAAATTGGTCCATTTATCAAGACAAACGAGTCACCCAATTGGTTAAAAGCATGCGACATTTTATTTTCCATTTTTCTAGATTTTACTATATTCAACTTAATTTGTAAAAGACACATTTAATTTTGGAGTTTAACTGCGGTGTACCTGGGGCACCGGTGTACCTAAATAATCATAGCCGTTAGATCGAATTTGTATTTAATATTCACTACTCAATCAAATAAAATAAAATAAAATTTAAAAACTACCCCACTACACCCTATTTTTAGCCTATAAACTACCAAGTGCACCGGTGCACCCGGTGTACTACAGAATAACCTTTAATTTTTATTGGGCATTAATATTATGTCACTCTCTTTTCACTACGGAACTTTTAACATTATGAAGCTTAAATGTCATGATTTACAATAGTAGAATAGTTGGTTTGCATTGACATCTGTGCAAGAGATTCATAAATATGTTCACTTTCTTTATAACTCAACATGAACATAACTCATTCAACACAGAATAAATAGTAAATGACATATCTTCATTGGCTTACGAACTAGTGGAAAAAGAATTAGGGTTCAGGAGGATTGATGTATTTTTTTCAAGGTTGTGGTTCATCTATCGGAGTTTTATGCTTCAGAAAGTTTTTTCCTAATGTTTCACGTGATTTTTACTTTTCTATCAAACTGATAATTCTGTACATATCTTTAGTACACTAAAGGAGGGTTTAGTTTTGCTGAGGTGGCAGCACAAGGTTAATTTGAAGATGATTTGACATTTTCTTAGATTTTAGATTTTTTTTCCTTGATTGGTCAAGAATTCAGTGCCCTTTTTATTATTTTAATGTATTACAGGGACTCATTTGCAAATTTTATGAATTTTAAGGACAAAAATCTAATGCAAGCATAATTTCATCCCAATCTTCTCTTCTACACCTAAATTTCTCCCTACTCTCTCTATATTGTCGTCGCCGAACGAAAATCATAAGCATAGACACGCCTCCTCTTCCGCTTTCTACCCTAATCTTAACATTACTGGCGCCGGCTCCTCTAACAGCATCCAAGCCGTCCGGCGACGTGGCAAGCAGAAGAAGAAGGCATCTTAATCCTCTCTCTCGCGATTGTTTTGTAGTGTTTCTATTTTGATTGTTTTGTAGTGTTTCTGTTTTGATGTTAATATGGATCTGCCGTTTCACTCCGCCCTAATCTTTAAATTGCAGGTGCCTGTAGATAAGCCTCTTTCACGAACATCCAAGCCGGCGAATTTCGGGAGTGGTGAGCGGTGAAATTCGATGGTGGTGAGCAGAAGAAGGCGTTTGTCCTCTTACCCTCACTGTTTGGGTCTTTTTGCCCCGTAAAAGATCCGATTTTAATCTGAAAAATTAGTGTTGAGAAGAGAAGAAGATGATGGAATTTTTGTGTTGGGATGCATGGGAGTTGTCAGTGGCGGACGTAGGATTTGAGCTGAGGGGGGCCCAAATAATAATACTAAATATAATGTATGAGTTGATATTTCGTATACCAAGATACATAATTTGTTAAAATTTTATTAGTAAACTACACATTTTTATTCCTTAATATATATAAATAGTGAAAAGAAAATAGTAGAAGAATTAAAAAAATACGCAGCAAAAGTAAAAATGATGAAAATAACAAAAGAAAATGGTTAATTATGAAAAGAATGAAAAATGCATGGGATGTGGTCGAACCTGCAATCTCATCCTAATAGGAAATCCACTAGGCCACTATATTGTTTGACTCAACTCATTACGTATATAATAAAAATATTTAGAATCTTAGGGGGCCAATGCCCCCTACTTTCAACGTAGGTCCGCCACTGGTTGTGATGTTTCTTCACGGAGCTGTTATGCTGATTCTTCTCATTCATGATTCGTGCCATCAAGTAAACTTTCTCTCTCTACTCTTTTCGATTTTCTATGGGGGAGTAATTGATGCTAATGCTAAACTGGTGTTTATTTATTTACTAATGCTAATTGAGTCTAATGCGCTAAACTGGCGTATTTATTTACTTCCATCTTATTACTCTGCTAATGCTAAACCGGTGCAAATATGTTCTGTTTTAGAATGTTTTAGAGTGCAACGTGTCATGTGGGAATGTTGTGAGCATTCACTTTTTGCATTCTTAGTAATCAATAGTTAGAATTTCTTTTAATCTGGTTGCTTTTTTTGGTTAAAACGTTTAAATGAAAAAAATAAACTAGCATTGTATCATATTCGCATGTTTTCTTCTGCATTTGGTTGCTTTTTTTGGTTAAAACATGAAACGGAAAAATTGATCATATAGTAAATAAAAAAAAACTAAACTAGCATTGTATCATATAAAAACAATATTTGACATTTTCTTCTTTAATTACAAATAGCTTATGAAGCTACTTCTTTAATTCCAAATATCGAAGAACGAAGGAATAGAAGGATGTCAATGGAAAGCGTGAAAGAAGGAAGTCTTCTGATATAATAAAGATTATATAAGCTTAAATTAAAGATCGATTGTTAAAGTGATATAGAGATAGCATGCAAAAATCAGGGCCGGCCCATTAATTTGAGGGGTCCGGTGCAAAAAAAATTGAGGCTTTTTTTTTAATAAAGTATAAAATAATAATAAAATCGTAATATGAATATGAATATACTATTAAATATTTTAGACATAATAAAATAATAATGTTTGAAATAGATCAGCGAGATTAATTAGTAGGTAGATTACACATTAATAATGGGGGAATCGAACCCATGTAAATTTGGGAACGGAAAAGACTTTATACCAACAAAGCCGGTTTTTATTTTCAGTTTAAAATATATAATTTAACATACATATATAAGTACTCCGGCACCGTCTCAGGGCCGCCACTGGCAAAAATTAATAATTGTAAAAAAAAAAGAATGACAAAGAAAATTGGTGAAATATGAATAAAGATATGAATGTTTTTATAAAAAAATTCTTTGCATCCATTATCAGTTATTTTTATAAAAAAATTTCTTCTCGATAAATGAGAACACAACTTTATATTGTAGTATAATACTTAAGAAATATATTATTGGAAAATAATTATTAGTCATTATATTTAAAAATAAAAAATAGAGAATAAAAATAAACTTTCAAGACTTAGCCGCTCTTTCTCTATCTCTACGTTTTGGCATATCTATGAATCTAAAATTGGCATTGGTGTTATTACAGTAGCAATATATGCATACATATTCATTCTCGAAAGCTCCTAAGAAAACTATCTTCATTCTTGCTTGGAATGTGGATAGGGAACTTAGAATAATCGTAGTAATTACACCTAAAGATATGTAGAGGCTTTTTGGTAGGATTTTTATGTGTAGTATTATTATTATTTTGATAGTTAAAAAAACATATTTAAATATTGTATTATAAATAATAATGTAACAAGTTTGATTTTGATGAAAATTATAATTTATAATTGAAATATTGAAGGAGTACATAAAAGAGAAAAATACATATGTTAAACAAAATATTGAAGGAGTAACATGAAAAAGAAAAGAGATGATTGTAAATAAAATATTTGAATGATATAGATATGTAAAATATGATACATGAAATTAATAAATTAAAAAATATAAAATCTTTTCTTCAATCATTATTTCCATTTACACAACTACTAGATTGATATTATAAATAATAATAAAAAATATACCATTTACGCAATTAATAGATTGATATTATAAATAATAATATCGACGAGTTTGTTTTCTCTCTCTCAATCATCATTTTCATTTATGCGAAAGATTGACATTTTTTTTTGAAAATTATGATTTATAATTGAGATATTGAAGAAGTATATAAAAGAAAATAAAATACATAGGTTAAAGATTGACAGTTAAAAAAACAGCGAATAAAAATATTTAATATTGTATTATAAATAATAAAGCAAACGTGTTTAAAAAAATATATGTTAAAGATTGATAATTAAAAAAATAATAATAATGGTAGTATGAAAAAGATTGTAAACAAAATATTTGAATGACATAGATATATAAATATGACATATAAAATTAATAAATAAAAAATAAAAACTTTTTATCTCAATCATCATTTTCATTTACGCAAGTTGATATTATAAATAATAATATGGAGGAGTTCGTTTTTTTTTAGAAATTATAAATTTATAATTAAGACATTGAAGGAGTACATTATATAGAAAGAATACATATTCAAAAAATTAATATTTAAAAAAATAGATAGACAAGTAGCAAGAAAAGAAATGATTGATTTTAAACAAAACATTTGAATGAAATGAAAAATGGATAAAATATGAATATATAAAATTGATACAAAAATAAATAAATAAATAATTCTTCCTATTAATGATCATTTTAATTTTATGAAAATTTTTATAATTTTTTTTAACTAAAATTTTTTATTTATTTATTTTTATTTTTAAGTTCAATTTATTTATTCATAATCATACACAAAAATATTAAAATATTTAAATTATTATTGAATTTATATTTATTTAAATAATATATATATATATATATATATATATATATATATATATATATATATATATATATATATATATATATATATATATATATATATATATATATATATATATATATATATATATATATATTTATTAGGCTGGCCTTAATAGGCTCATAAAAAAATATTTAACAATTCTAGCAAAAATTATAACTTTAATTTGTAAGTGAGAGTGTTTTGCAATGCTAAGGAATTTATATTTTTTCAGTTTGTTCACATAATATTTAATCATTTGATTTATTTTTTTCTATTATACAAATTTTATCTTTTGAGAGAAGGAAGTCTGATAGTGCACTTAAATATTTATGAGTAAGTGTGAAAGATAAAAATGTAAATTTATATAAGCTATAATTAAGACAATAAAAAAAATACATGATAGAGAAAAAAACAAATGTTCCAATGATTTATTGTTAATGAAATATGGAGAATAAAAAAATACATGATAGAGACAAAAACAAATGTTCCAAAGATTTATTGTTAATGAAATATGGAGACGAGGGTGTGATAAAAAATTTAATGCCCGAGGATATTGTGTCAAATGAGACACAAAATATTAGGGGTGGGCAAGAAAAATTGTAAACCGCAAAAACCGATCGAACCGCATTGCACCGCACCGCAATACGCAATTCTTTGAACAAATTGCAATTTATTTTTTAAAGCAAAATCGCACCGCCACTATGCGGTGCAATTTCAATTTTTTAATGGAAACCGCACCGACTGCACCGAATATATTACATATAAGCTATAACTCAATATATAATTATATATAATATGTGTTGGACTATTATTAGTATATAGAGTATTTTAGTCATTACCATGCCATTAACTTGTCACTCTCCTAATGTTGTAATAAGAAACTCTACCAATTACCAAATACTCAATTTACTACCCTCCGTCTATAATAATCTACAAGTGTAAAAATGCGTTGTTTCACTTTTTTCTTTAACGTTGCTTAATTCTTCTATATAACTAATTTTTCTTCAAAGCATTGTTGTCAATTATGATTGAATTGTCTTATGAATTTTCGTTAGCCACCAAAAATTTAATAGCATAACCTTATTACTTAAACCAATCTATAAGTGAACCGTCAAACCGCAAAAAACCGTTCAAAACCGCATAATCAATATCATGTGAATTATCGCGGTTTACACTTCATTACTAAATCGAACTGTACATAACAATGTAATTTGAATTATGTAGTGCACCGTGCACACCCCTACAAAATATGAGGTCATTCTGTAGTGCACCGGGTGCACCGGTGCACCTAGGGGTTAATAGTTTAAAAATATGGATTAGTGGGTAGTTATTATTTTAAAATTTTAATTATTTTATTTTATTTAATGGTAGAGACCGAATTAAAATATAATTTAACGGTTAAGATCGTCCAAGTGCATCGGTGCATAGCAGTTGGACTCCAAAATATGATTTATAGATGATTTTTTTAATAATGTTGTGTAATTTTAATATAGTGATGAATAGATATAATTATTTTCATATTCATATTGCTACGTTACTTAAATCTTATTTATATTATATATAAATTATAAAATGAGCAGTCTTGTGTGAGACCGTCTCACGATGAAATCATTTAATATTTTTTATTAATTATCATTTTTTTTAGTTTTATCACTTTTCTTTATAATATTATAATAATATAATTTCGCAATCAATTATCATTTTTTAAATATTATCACTTTTCTTTATAATATTATATTTTATATTTAAATTAGAATAGATTGTTTATGAAATAGTTCACCGCACACTTATAACTTTTTATCAATTAAATATCACTTTTCATTAAATGTTATCATTTTTTATTCGTCTTCTTTGTCATTATAGAATTATTATATTTTTAAAAATTGTTTGTATATTATCTTCTTTTCTCTCCTATTTTTAATAATTGTTTGTATATTTAATTATTTAAAAATTAAATAATCCCGTATATTGCGCTGGTTTCGTACTAGTCTTTAGTACACTAAAGGAGAATTTAGTTTTAATGTGGCGGCACCATACAGTGAATTTGAGGGTGATGTGTCATTTTTGATTTTTTTTTAGTTTTGCTTTATTAAGAATTCGGTGGCCACTACTGTATTTCAATGTATTTGAGGGGTTGGTTTGCAAATTTCATGAATTTAATTAATACATAAACCTCACGCAATTGCCGTAGACACAATCTCAATCTCAACCTGTAGTATCTCTGTCCGCCCTCTCTCTCTCCCCTCCACCGGCGAAAATAAAACTCCTCCGCCGTTATTCAAGCCGGCGACCAGTGGTGGCACGCTGAAAAATCCCAACCCGTGGCCTGCCCTCGATCTCTCTCCCCACTCTAATCTCTACCGGCGTCGAAGAAAATAAAACTACTCCGCCGTCAATCAAGCCGGCGACCAGTGGTGGCACGCAGAAAAATTCCGACCTGTGTCCTGCCCAAATCTCCTGCCCTCTCTTTCCGCCCTAATCTCTGGATCGTCGGCGCCGAAGAGATTGGCCTCGATCTCTCTCCGCCCTTTCTCTCTCCCTACTCTAATCTCTACCGGTGTAGAAGAAAATAAAACTCCTCCGCCGTCAATCAAGCCGGCGACCAGTGGTGGCACGCAGAAAAATCCCAACCTGTGTCCTGCCCTCGATCTCTGCCCAAATCTCCTGCCCTCTCTTCCCTCCCTAATCCCTGTATCGTCGGCGCCAAAGGAATTGGCTTACACCAAGGTAATTGTTGATCAGTTTTCGTCTACTACTTGAAGTAACGTGTGTATTAAAAAAAGATTTTTTTTTTAATCTTTGCCTTGTGATATTTAGCCACATTTATTTGGGGTCTATCTTTTGTGGTTTCACTTTGATGGGGTTTTCTGTACAATTAATAATGAGGTTTGTGTAATATTTTGGGAGCATGAGGTATTCAGCAAAGAGGCCATTGCCTAGCAATGTTGATAATCATCTCTTTTGCTTCTGAATTAAAGAAATTGTCTATTTTGTTTCTGTTATTTTAAAAATGTTTTTTTAGTATGAATCATGTGACTCCAATCTCATACTTTGAGTCAGAGTTTATAAAGAACGTATGCAGATGGATTGAATTTTTAGCTTGACATATTAGGTTTATTTACTAAGAGTTGGATACATTGATTTATTGATGGTTACTGCTAATTAATGTTTTAATGCTCTGGATTGATTGTCATTTGATTGTATCCATCAACTTTTTTAATATTTTGGAAACTTATGCATTTCTTTAGTGTAGACTGTAGGTTGCTACACTATCTTCCTTCGGTTATTTCGGTTATTTCAACTCATGATGATGTTGAGAGCCAGCAAGGTTAGATAATGAAGTTGTTAATTGAGTATATGTTGATCCAATTTAATAGCAAAAGTGCTTTGTTTACTTTTTTTTCTTTTCGAAAAATGAAATTGGTTTTGATGTATGTAGGTGGAGACAGCGAATTTAGATTAAACGA
This sequence comes from Pogostemon cablin, assembly GCA_023678885.1. Lineage (NCBI taxonomy): Eukaryota > Viridiplantae > Streptophyta > Magnoliopsida > Lamiales > Lamiaceae > Pogostemon > Pogostemon cablin. The sequence goes on along the minus strand of CM042992.1, from coordinate 8,771,296 downwards.
TACTAGAAGAACATTAGCATGTCTCTATAAATTTAGATAAAATATTAAATGAGGTAAACAATATTAAAATTATTAGAAAGCAAAGGTGATATAGGTATTACTGATTTATAACTCTTTATGTCAAATAATCTACAATGTATAATTGATTGATGTTGAATTATGGTTGATTGTAAAAAGATAAAAATTAAAAAAATTAAATGACATAGAAAATGGATGATTGTGGAAAAAAAATTGAATTACATTGGTGAAATATGAATATATGAAATTAATAAAATAAATAAATTATATATATAAAAAAAAACTCTTACCTCTTTATCATTATTTAGTTCTTCTGAAAATATTTAATACCCGATAAATGAGAATAAGATTGGTTTGATAGTGTTATATAATAATAATGTAATTTTTATAGATAGTCATTAGTTATTATAATTAATGTAGATGAATTCTTTGTGATATATAGCACCCAGTAATTGCGGAAATTTAAAAATGAATACAATATTTAAAAATAAAAAATTAATAATATAATTTTTATTTAAATTGAAATTTAAATAAAAAATCATTAACATTTTTATTTGATGAAAAAAAGGATATACTGCTACTTATATTGAATTGTAGTATATTGTGGAACTTAGTTTACTCTTATATAATTTTATACTTTTTTAGCACAACATTAAATAAATAAAATAATTAAAAAAAATTAAATATCCCATTACATCCTAATTTTTTATTTAGTTGGTGAATTGGTACACAATGTGTATATACAAAATCACCTTTAAATTTTATGAGTATTCATACCTTTTGAATTATCTTTCTTATTTTAAAAATTTAAAATTTATGAGTATTCATACCTTCTGAATTATCAAAAGAAAGAGATGATAGAAATAGAGTGTTTTCAAATTTAAAAACATGAAACGATTTTAATTTTAATTTTTTATACTAGATCGCACTTGAGTTTTTTTCAAATTCAAAAAAATATGAAAAGATTTTAATTTTAATTCTCAATACTAGATCACACTAGTCATAAATTGAATTAATTGCTGTTAGGATCATAGAAAAGATTTTAATTTTTGAGTGGAGGTTATGAAGTTTGGTTGACAAAAATAAGGTGAAGGACAAAGGAAGAAAAGAGGGATGCCATGACAAGAGTGAAAGATGAAATTGTAAATGTTGACACTGTAAAAATTTTACTATATAAGCTATAATTGAGTTATTGAAAGAGTATATGATAAAGAAAAAATATATATATTTTAAAGATTGATAGTTAAAGTAAAATAGAGAGAAAATATATGCTCTAAAAATTGTTAGTTAAACTAATATAGAGATAGTATCATGCAAAAAATGGACGATTGTGAACAAAATTTTGAATAGCGTGCAAGTGAAATATGAATATATGAAATAAGAAAAAAAAATTCAGCCCATCATTAGTTATTTTCATGAAAATATTTGTGTGAGATGTTGAGCTCCATACTGATAATACTCAATAAATATATATTTGAATAATTATTAATCATAGAGACAGTAGCATACAAAAAATGGACGATTATGAACAAATTTTGAATTGACATAGAAAATTAGTGAAATATGAATATATAAAATAAAAAAATATTCATCCCATCATTAATTATTTTCATGAAAATATTTTTATTAGATCCATAAATATATATTTGGAAAATAATATTAATACGGGATATCATGTTCTTATTTTAAATAGTAGTATTATTTTATAATTTTGATTCGTCTCATTAAAAAGTTAGTAAATATCAATATTATATGTTTTGATAGATGAGACCCACGAATTTTTTTTTTATCGGACAAAATTAGATGTTAGTATAGTTTTAACCAAGCATCCATACGCCTTTCTATCTCCAAGCTTCCATCTCACGAAAAATATTTATAGCTCAATCTACTATATATCGTTCTGACGCACAACTAATACAACTTATTCATTACATATAAAATATTATTTTCTTAAACTCACTATTTTTAATCTATTATACTTTTTAATCCACGTTTAAAATATTACCACTTTTTTTTTTTAAATGTTACTATCAATTTTCGTTTATATTACTCCCTCCGTCCCACGTATTTTTACCAATTCCATTAATGGTAAAAATACATAATATTTTATTACCTACTTTTTACAATCCCAACAACTTTAATTACCCTTTTTTCACTTTATTCATCATTCCCAACAACTTTATTTACTTTTTCTTTTCAAATGACTAATTTATCCTTACTTTTTCTTACATTATATATTAAAATAATAACACGTCTTAATCTCCGTGCCCGTACAAATGGGTAAAAATACCCGGGACGGAGGGAGTATAATTATCATTTTTCATCAATGAAGTATCAATTTTGTTATAAAGAATATCACTTCTTATTCATCTTAGGAAAGTCATTTCGTAAATCGATTTTACATAAATTTTTTACCTTAAAAATAATATTTCAATGATCCCGCGTATTACGCGGGTTTCGTACTAGTTGTTTTACTATAAAATTGTTACACACCATGACTCATCATTTATTGGATTAGATTGGTTTGATTGAGGTGGAATATTTGTTGAGAGGATGAATTGCAAAGCGGACATTAGATGTAATTTAGTAGAGTATAGCAAGTTGCCAACATGTGAAACTTGTATAAGATTATCTTACGATGAAAATACTTTAAGCTTTCGTAATTAGTTATTATAAAGATGTAATCATTTTTCTTTTAAAAAATTATCACTTTTCATTTTATCATAAATTGTATCACTTCTTATTTGTTACACATAAATCATTCCATGAGACAAAATGCAGTTGTCTTTTTCATACTAAAATTTTCAAATTGAATCAAAATCAATTGTACACGTACCTAGTCATGGACACAAGTGTCATTCAATCGAAGTAACTTGGTCTGTAAAATGTAAGCAAAATCTTATTTATAATATTAATATTTGAAAACAGAATTTACACTACACAACATGGAATAGTAACAAATGACGTAGTATGTAAATTACAAAATCAACCACAGAAGATAGGGAGCAAAAAAGGAACATTGTAAGAGACCCTAAAATCAAAACTATGCCCCAATTCCAAACCCTTAATTTGAATATAATTTTTCCATCTTAATGGCTGCACACAGACCTTACATGGCTAAAGCAAATAATCAGAAATCCAAACCTACCAGACAAACCAAGCAAATTAATGTAATATTAAGCTCCTGTGTGTTACTCTAACTAATGGTATTAATGGCGTTCTAATTTTTACATTTTCGTATTTAATTTTAATTTTTTTGATTTCTTAATCGAAGTTGTTTAGTTGTGACACAGGGTAAGAAACGTGGTGGAAGGAAAAATGATGTGTCGGAATTGCGGGCGCAGCTGGATAGTCTAGGTTTGAAGATCATTCAAGTGACAGCAGATGGGAATTGTTTTTTTAGGTTTTTTTTTCATTAATTAATTTGTGATTGGTTGTATTCATTTGTTCTTGAGAGCGATGTATCTGATCGGTGTTTTTTATTTTTTTATTTGTTTTTGGTGGTAGAGCATTGGCTGATCAATTGGAAGGTGATGAGGATGAACATCAAAAGTATCGAAATATGGTGGTTGGGTGTATTAAGGTAAACTCATCAGATATTAAGATTAATATTTTTGATGTTTTATTGACAAGTTTATCGGCTTTCAGGATGTTGTGTTAGTTTCTTAGGCTGTTTGCAATTACTTGGCCATGGATCATTGGCATCTGCCGATGATTATGATATCAAGTTCATGGCTTGAGTTTGTACTTCTTCTACTTATTGCTACAAATTGATTCTTTATTGGGATCTAGGGCTATATATGAATCTAAATGATGATAATTGTAAATCATGGAAACCAATTCAGTGCTTTTAGTAATTCATTAAAGTATAGATACTGTTTATAGAAAGCATTTTATAGAATGTTGGGAACGTTTATTGTTTGATTTTCTCTTTGGCATTGTAATACTGACGGATGAGTTGCATTTGACAGGAAAACCGTGAAATGTTTGAACCCTTTGTGGAAGACGAGGTTCCGTTTGATGATTACTGTCAATCCATGGTTGAAGATGGCACTTGGGCTGGGCATATGGAATTGCAAGCAGCTTCTCTTGTAACTCAAACTAATATTTGCATTCATAGGGTAAGTGTCATTATCTAAAATATAGCCAACTTTCACTAATTTTAAAAGAGCAGTGGTGTCTTTTTATGCTAAGTTAATCTGTAATTTTATTTTGGATTGTGTAGATTATTAAGGAATTGTTATTTTTATCTGCGCAGCACATGTCTCCGCGCTGGTACATACAAAATTTCGATAAACATGAAGCTCGGATGATACATCTGTAAGCACATATAAAATTCCATATTTAGGTTTATGTATTCTTACACAGATAAAATCAAAGCAGAAGTTGCTTATCTTTTTAGAGGAGTGTATTAAAGAATTAACCATTTGATGATGCTGACACTTGTGAAGGAAATGACTTTCAAGCTTCATCTTTCATCAGACTGATATTTGTGTCTTAACGCAAGTAATAGTATACAGATTCTTTTATTTCCATACAAGTGTAATTTATTCTTAGGTGGTCTTTGTGCTGCCTTGTATTATCGTACAAGGGATCCTCATGTATCACGTTGTCGCATTTATTGTCTTTTATGTGCATTTAATGCCTTTGAGTTTTTTTATTGTTTTTTCATCTTAACTGTTTCCTCTTGCTAAAGAAATAAAGTAAGAAAGTTCCCATTTAAGCTGCTTGTCACATTTCATTAGGTTCCTATTGCAGCTTTAAATGCTTTATTAACTATATCATTTAAAACACTTTGGAACATCTGAACTATAAAGTAATGTTCTTACATATTGGTTACCTGTTTTATAGATCACTTTTGGATCCATCCAGTTTTTGCTACTCTTTTTTCTTTTATTAATAATACGCCTATTTAGCTTTATAAAAAGTTGACCATTCTCCTGTTGTTATGCGAGTAATGTTTACTTTATTCAATTTTGTGTAACCTTTCATGTAATCGATATTCAATCATTGGTTATTGTTGGAAAATAATCTTCCAGTATTTGAGTGGAGATCATTTATCCAAGTATATCATCTCGTCATCGGTATTCCAATTTGTTGGGCTTGTGCATGTCCATCCTTTCAATGCTCTTTTAAACCTATGTAATACGAATATACGTTTGAAAATCTTCTTGGCTTGATTTGTCTTTTTAAATTTCCATTTCAACCCTTAATCTTTTCCAAGCTTGTTTGTTTTTTCCTTTAGAAAGTGATTTGAAGTGGTTTATGTAGAAAAATCTAAAGTTGGCGGTGTTCAAAATATGGATACTTACACACACACACATACATATACATAAACATACATTTGTATATACACTAAATATCATCACTAAATATCATTTATTAAAGATCAGTTTTACCCTTGCCAAATGATTTTCCAAACACCCTTATATTATTTGGCGTGCCAATTTAAAGAAGTGATCAGTGGTAGAATCTCCATCATATCAACTAAGCTCATAGTGAGTAAATTTGCTTGATTCATAACTGTTTAGCTTGTCAAATGTTGAACGTTTATGCTGATGACTTGATATGTAACTTTGTTGTCGAGCATGCTTATTTTTTAGGCACGTGGTGTAATGTCGTGTGTTGTATTTGCAGCATCCTTTAATTTTTATTAATTGATTATTCCAACTTTCATGGGTTAAAAGACAAGTAATTTGTTTGCCTTTTTGCTTTAAGTTGAGAATTATATTCTAAGATATATGGGACCCAGACGTTGGTTGTTGAATTGGGAGTCAGTTTCCTATCTTTTTAAATTTCATGATATGCTTATTCATGAACCAATATTTCCCCGACATAAAGTAGAGTGTACTTAATTTGTTATCTCCCACAGGAAGTATATTCCACGTGTTCCTCTTTCAAGGCTGTTTCTTTAACATCTTGGAACTTGCTTACTTTTTCAGTTCTTATCATGATGGAGAGCATTACAATAGCGTCCGCTCAAAGGATGACACCTGTTCTGGACCAGCCAGGCAAATTGTTATAAAGGTTCCCCCCCCCCCCCCCCCCTCTCTCAAGAACTTAATAATTCCTCTAATCACATATTGCCTATACAGGTTATCCTATTCTCAGGAGATTAAAACTCTATTTGCACATATTATCTGCATTATTTATACTTGCTTCCTAGAATCTGATAACTTAGCTATGTCAAAAAGGGTGATGCTGGTGTTTCAGCTAAATCTGATCAGCCCAAAGCATCTACTAGGAAGCGTAGAGAAGAAGCAGGAACAAATGCTTCTAATAATGAATCTGTTAAATTGGCCAAGGCTGGAAGTAGATGTGAAGATGCAAGAAATATTGAACAGGTAATTATATCTAACCACATTATAAGTGCGCAGATTCCTAATTATACCCACTGCCTCCGCAGGTGTAAAATATTAACGTCACTGCCCACTCCCTTAAAATCTAAACCTAGAGTAGAATGAGGGTTTCATATATTCTCAAATGTGTTGTGTTCCATAATGGTTATTGATTTTAAAAGTTTAATTTCTGTATTTGTTTTTGTCATTTTAGTCTTTACCACAAGTGGATGGTGATGTTGATACTGTAATGGAAGTTCCTGTTCCTGAAAACGGATCTTCGGATCAGATAGTTGCTGAAGATGAATCTTCTCCTTCAGTAATAGCTTCTTATGGTAATGATTTGCCATTATGTCTTAAGTTCTTCAGTTTTCTCATCTTGTAACTGTTAACTAGTTTATATACTGCCTGAATATTTTACCCACTCTCTATTATCTTTGTGGATGACATGCTCACTTCAATTAAAAATATCCTGCTGAAACATAAATTAAGGACAACTAATGTATGTCTAAGGAAATTTAATATTCTAAGCATTGCAGTTGTCAGCAACAAATTACTGTCTTTCTTAGGCAAATTGGATTTTGTTTCTATTTTTTTCTCAGTAAATGTTATCCCCGTGAATGTGTTTGTGTGTACTCTTCTATACATGCTATCAATTTCCTAAATAATTCTGTTGGTGAAATATGCTAGAAACTGATATGCTTCCTTATTTAACAGATGGTGTCATGCCTGAAAATGTTGTATTAAATAGAAACCTGCAGCCAATGCTGGTATTATTTGAGATGACATCAAATTCTAAAGAGATAATAGATTTTCCCTTTCAGGATTAATCAACATAGCATTTTCTTATTAAGAATGTCTTGGTATCGTCAAGGTGAAAACAATGTCATGCATGTACGTACTAAGGAAAAAACTTCTCGGTATATCTGAATTATGTTTTCATTCTTAATAATATATGTTGAATATTGTGAAGGAACTTTAAGTTATTAAGAACAAATAATATTCTCATGTCTCGTATTTGTAGAACCAAATCCTGATGCATCCGGAGTGTTCCTCATAGCATAGCATGATAGCATGATGTGATCAATTCTACTCATTTAACATTATCTTTACTTGCTCCATGTTTCTTATTTTGAGGTTATCCTGATGGGAGTGAATATAAAACCTCTGATCAGCCCAGCTTGATGGCTGACAATGAGAGCAAACCAGATTTACCTGGCAATGCGGAAAAAAGTTCCCAGCAAAATCTGCAACCTGATGAAAAGGTATTATCATGTATATACAAGATCCTGGTAGATTCTGAAGCAATTTTAGCTTCTTATCACTTGCCTAGCTTGTAATTCTGAAGTAATTTTTTCCTCTTATCATTTTACTGCAGAAAGTTTCAAGAAACAAGGCTTGCCCATGTGGCTCAAAAAAGAAGTACAAGTCTTGCTGTGGCACAGTTGCTGGAAGATCTTCTGCCAGATTACTGGTGTATGATTCTAGTAATTGCTTGTGACAATACAATCATATCTGTTCATTATTTGGTTAGTGATTAAGAGGCACCTACACTTGATCGGTAAATGGACGTGCAGATGCTCTAAGATGCATCTTTCACTGATTATCTACATGATTCACCTATTAATCCCTGAGGATTCACACACGATCCTCATGGCTGCTGTCGTTGGTTCATTATATTTTTCACCAAAGAATTATGCATAACATACATGATCTCACTGAGGATTCATACTCCATTCTTCTGGTCAAAATCTTGGCCATTTATTAAAAAAAAGGTTTTACTGAAAGCAACTCCTGGAAACCCACCTGCTTATGTATTTATGGTAAAATATAATGAGCAGTGAAAATTGAACGTTAAATTTTAAACTTCATGATTAAACCCTTTAACAGTGCGTAACAGAATAAATTGAATAATTTCTTCGTACACATGTAGCTGTAGTTGGTGAAAAGCCTAATGTTATAGCAATCTGAACATGCACCAAATTCTTACGAAGTCAGCTGGAAACAGTGATCTTGTTATATAGTCGTGCACTGCTTGGAGCTGTGTTGGTCATTATGTGATTCCCGGGCATTAATTTTAGCTTCTTTTATAATTATTTTAATTGAATACTTCGGATAATGCAACATGTATTTGTATTATTTCAAATCATTATGCGATCACTCTGATTTGTTTCTTTCAACTGTCATGATGGGAATTCATCAACAGTAACCAAACAGTTGACTATGGAAAGAGCCGGAGGGATAGAAAGCAAGCTAGGAGAGGTGGCGTAACTGCTCCTAGTTCTGTTCATTCTGATGGCGGGCCACCTGACATGGGTGCATTATGCATCTAACAGCATGTTCCAGGTTGTCGCTGCTTCTTTTCTCTTGTCTGCTTTAAATTTGTAGTATTCCGCAGGATAGTTTGTCTTGTGTAGGTGTAAATCCAAATTGTTTATCCCGGGCTCATTTGAGACTGCCATTTGATGAAAAAACATCCTTTTAAATTTTATCATACATCACATCATCAGGCACCAAGTCATGCATTTCTTTCATGGCAAAGTTTTCTATGCATCCTGAAGAATGTACATCCGAGTGCTTTATTTCCTCTTTATATCGCTAGGGCTTAACATAATTCTTTTAATTTTATTGTACTTTCACATCTATATCATTTTCAAAGTTCATTCTGTACTCTTTTACCCCAAGGATTTAAGCTTTACCATTAGAATATAATATTCATCATTAGGATTTTATTGTACATTTTCTCTCAAATAAATTCCGGTACGTACACACGTAAGCGGGACTAACTCGTCGTTTATGATGAAGTTCACACCTAATCCAAGATATATTGTTAACCTAGGTTTTCCTCTCTTTTTTTTTTGTGTGTCTCCTCTGATTTATTTCGACCCCTCTTCCCTATATTGCACCTACATTCTGTATATAATAATAAAAATGATAATGGGTTTTGTTAGGCTTCTTTAGTAGATATTATTCTTGAACTAATTCTGCACTTTTGACAGCCTGCAGTTGATGACAACTTTCAGTGGGGTTTCAATTCCTGCCAAAAAACAGTGCAGGATTGGCATCTGAGACAGTTCAAAGTTTTGACCCATTTGGTGGGTGAACTAGTTAGAAGATACCCATGGAGAACATCATATAGTATACTACTTGTTTAAATATAACTAGACCTACTATTGTTAACTGAACATATATTAATACATATATATAATGTATGTATGTATAATTATTGTTGTTTTGAGTTTTGCAGAAATGGAAGTTGTATTATATATGTGATCTAGCGATAGTTCTTGGAGTAAAAGACCTGGTGAACCAACTGCACCTTGCTAATTGAAACTCCTATTTTTAAGAGTTGGTCTTTTGTATACTGGATGGATATTACATTTTAATCTAGGGATACTTTTGGGAGACGGGTATATGTGAGAAGTGTTGTGATAAGGTTCGTGAGATAGATCGATCAATTATTAAAGTATGAATATTATATCGGTAAAATATGTTTATTGGTAGTTAAAGTAGGACTATTATATAGGTAAAATATGATATTCCCTCCGTCCCATAAAATCTTTCACATTTTTTTCATTTGTTTGTCATACAAAACCTTTCACACCCCCAAAATATGAAATATCATTTTATCTAACAACCTCAAAATTAACTTTAATTTCAAACACATCATTACTTTATACTTTTTTAAAGGATTTGGTAGTTAAAGTAAGTTTGCATTGAATTATGTAAAAAATAATATATTTTAATTTATCAATTATCATACTTTAAAAATACTATACTTTAATCATCAATAAATATCTTTTAACTATATAAAAATAAAACTTTTATACGCTTCACCGTCTATCTCATACAAATTGCGTCTTACAAAAATCTTTGTCTTTAATTTAAAGGGTATAGATTTAATTAATAAAAATATTATTCTTTTTATTTAAATGGTTATTTGAAATATAAATAATAATAATATTTGATTAAGAAAATTAATTTTTTTCCTGAAAATTAAGGGTATACTTTTATAAAGAGTAATTTAAAAAAAAAATAAGATTTACATATAAACCCGGTTTACATGAGATTTACTCTTATAAAAATACTAAGAAACAAAAAACCTATTATACCCTTAATGAATATTCCCCCTCACTCATTCTTAATTCAAAAAAATAACCTCATACACACACTACTAGAAACATAGAGCATAACATAACACTCCTACACCTCTAACATTCACCCTCCTCTCAAGCATTCAACCTTTCCATATTTTATTTGTTTGCAAAAGAGTGACAACTCAAACTCAATCCATCTCAACCCAAAACTTACCGAAGGAGTATAATGTTTGATGAAGAAACAACAACGAGGTTAAGATGCGTTATTTTAAACATTTTGATCGATTTAAATGTTTTTTTTATCACTTGAAGTTAGCTGAAGTCGCTGATTTCACTGCTAACTAGGGATGAAAGTTATATTAATCTTCCAACGTCGAACGAAAATATTAAGATTGTTCGGGAAACGTTGGACGAAAATTATAGAAACTCTTGTCCGGTGTTGGACGAAACTTATATAAACTCTCATAAGGTGTTGGACGAAAATTATAGAAACTCTCGTCCAATTTTGGAGGAACAATGCAGTTTCCGGTGTCCAACCAGGATCAAACATTTACACCCGATTTCAACACAATACATGTTCAATCACAATGACACAAAATTAAATCACCATATTTCGATTGAAGATAATGTAGATTGTGTTCGAAAATTAAACAATATAACTTTACAATTAGACACTAAAACTTTAAATTTCTTACACATTTGCTTAATTTATAACCCTAAACAATATTAATTCTTATACTCTTGTTCTTCTTCTCTTTCTCTTCCGATTCTGGGTGTGTGAGTTTGAATTTCTCTTCTTTTCTTTCTCCTCCAATTGAATGGTGGGTGATTTTAAAAGAATTTGGGTGAATGAGTAAAGTGAGAATTTGAGTAATTTAAAAAAAATTGAATGGATGTATACGCAAAGAGTATATGTGTCATTTAAAGGTGGATGTATTTAAAAATTAAACAGTAGAACGTTATTACACCAATAAAAACATGGGTTGAAATCTCTTGCATTTTGGTGCAAGTGTGATCTATATTTGCATTAATTTTATTTAATAAAGTACTCCCTCCGTCCCCTTGAAATGTATCCATTGACTTTTTGCACGTGGATTAAGGAGTATAATAATTTAATTTATAGTAAGGTGAGAGAAATAATATTTTAATGTGTAGTGGGTAGTTGTATTAGTGTTGAGTGTGGGGTCATGTGTAGTGGTTGTAGGTCACATTAATGCAATAAGGGAAATTGATACTTTGTAATAGGACAGACCAAAATGGAAAAATGGATACGTATCAAGGGGACGGAGGGAATATATGTTATTTTTAATAAATACTCCCTCCGTCCTGGAAAACTTTTCAAGTTTAATGTTTCACGTTGTTTAATTAAAGTTGCACTTTTTGACCAACTTTATTGACTTTGGAGGGTATTGTAGTATTTTTAGGTAATTAAAAAGTATAAAGTAATGATATGTGTGTGAAAAACGAGTGACAAATTTGAAAATAAAGTAACTTTTGAGGTTGTTGGGTTGGATAAAATGATGTTTCCTTTTTTGGGGGTGAAAGGTTTTGTGGGACAAACAAACGAGAAAAGTGGGAAAAATATTATGGGACAGAGGGAGTATATTTTTTTATATATTTAATTTTTTATTAAAATAATTAATAAAAAATTCACTAATAAATTGTATAATTTCTAATATATGTTTTGAATATGAGTATACATGAAAATTTATCTAAAAACATATATTCCTTCTCAATTCCTAAATATCTAAAAATTCAACAGAAATTTCTCCTATTAATTTACTTGCATTGTACTTTAACAAGATGTCAAATGTGTAGGGGAAAAATTTTATTTATATTTTTACATTTTTTGAATTGACAACAACTTGTGTAATATTATAAAATTTTAGGAGTATTAGTTTTTATTTTTAATTTTAATTTTTCCGGCCCGGTCCGGTATGGAATGAACTTATAATCATGGAATCGACTCGATCATCATATTATAAGTTCATAACCCCAGCCCATCCAGCTGCCCATCCTACCTCCTCTACGTTCTTGACAGCCCCATCTTTGTCTCAATAGAGTCTTTCAGTGGACATGTGAGCGAAAAAAGGAAATAGAGGGATGGGGTTTCTCTCGCTTTTGGCAGAGCGGGCCCCCAGTGGGAGGCTCATGAATGTGCTATCATGTTCCATCAACATACTAAAAGGATTCTATGATATATCCGGTGTGGAAGTAGGCCAACATTTCTATTGGCAAATAGGGTTTTCCAAGTTTTATATACCACATTCAAATTAATGGCATTATTATTACTGATCGGTAAAATCCATATCAGTAAAAAACGAAAGGGGATTGGACTTGTAAATCGATTCATAACCTTTCGAAGCACCTTACGTTCTTAAACCGATAATCATCTTTCGGCTAACCTAGCCTGCTCCGTCCCTCTAGACCAACAAGGGGTAGTACAGGAATATTCACCTGTTGTCCATCGACTACGCCTTTCTGCCTGATCTTATGATGGAATCGATGAAATCTTGCTTAGGGAACTTGAGTAAAGAGTAGATCTTTTGTGGCCAAATAGGGCTTAGCTGATCGTATTACTACAGAGTCAACTTGAATAAGTATAACTTGATTCTTTTGATTTCGGAAAAAAACTTTCTTTATCAATATACTGCTTCTTTCACACACACATCTTCATTCAATAATGGAGTAAAAACTCAATCGTGAGATGTTTCGGCTTATAAATTAATATTCATCGAAGAATGGTAGGAAATGGACGAACCGTGGTGTTTCCAGTGGCAGACGGGTGAGTAACGCGTAAGAACCTGCCCTTGGGTCAACCAAGGGCCAAGCCTGAGGGAAAAAATAAAAAAAAACTAATACTCCTAAAATTTTATAATATTACACAAATTGTTGTCAATTCATGGAAGACAAAGAAGCAATGTTAGACGAGTAAGACGTATGTAAGGAGGAAAATTTCAATATTTATCTCAATAGTTAATATTTTTCTTTTAGGATAGTGAATTTCATTATATCTTACATATCAATCATTCAATCATTTTATAACGGGAGATCTGGATTGGGAGGAAAGAATTATGGGTAGGTAGACAGTCTCACGTGAAACGTTTTAAAATAGTTATCACTTTTCATTTATACTATAAATTGTTCATGAATTAGTACTTTTCATTAATTTTATCACTTTTCATTATAAAAGTTATCACTTTCTGTCCTTTCACGTAAGGTCTCACACAAGTCTTTTGCCAAGAATTATAATTTTTTTAAAGTTTATGTTTGAACTTCGACTTTATTATTGTATTTTTTAATTTTTTTTTAAGTTTCTGTGTTGAAATAATATCGTATTTTTATATCAATCATATATCTTCTAAAAAAAAACTTTATTATGTGAATTTTGTTGGCATCATTTCATAAAATGTCAATAGTCAAGGTATTTAATAAAAAAACAGAAAAATATTTTTTGATTTCATATTATAAAATTTGAAAAATTAATTATAATTAAAAGAAATTGATTATGTCTAAATAATTTTAAAAGACTATTTCATTACTATCAAATAAGAAAATTAAAAGATTAATTATGAAAGAAAATTAATTAGAATTTGTATATGTATAAATATATTTTTATTTTTTCTTATTTAATTCATATTTTTTATTATTTAAATATGAAATAATTTAAAATTTATTATAAGTTGTAAATAGTTTCTGTTTTGAACTTTCGACATTATTGTTGTATTTTGTTATAATTTTTTTAAAGTTTCTGTTTTGAACCTTTGACAATATTGTTGTATTTTTTATACCAAGCATAAAAACAAAAAGACTTTATTATGTGAATTTTGTTGGTTTCATCATTTGATAAAATAACAATAGTCAACGTATTTGATAAAAGAAGAAAATTTTGTCAAATGGTTCCAGAAAAGCAATTCTTATGAAAGATTTTTTTTTTTGCTGTGGAGGAACCAAATAGTTATCGGAAATTTAATCTCATTGTCGGAGAAAGAATTGAGGATTGTAATATGTCATACAGTGATGGCTGCAATGGTGGCGTACGGTTTGTATCCATCGACCGCTACTGTATATCACACCGTATATATTAAGGTAAAACTTAAGAGATTACCCATAGCTATGCCGTGATGCTGCGCGAATTGGCGCCATCCATGCCCAAATGCATTTAGAAAATTGCAGGGAGTGCACAAGAATGGGCGCCATCCATGCCAATGCATTTAGAAAATTGAAGGAGTGCACATCATTCTCCCACTGAAGTTAAAGGACTAAAGTTTATGCTGATAGAGGGTAAGCTTGAGCAGATAGAGAGTTGAATCTTATAATACTTAATCAAATCACCCTAACATTATCATTTTATAAAGACGTCCCAAATAACTCTAGCCCCTTTGGTATAATCAATTTATGACTAATAATCTATATTTTGATAATTTGCGAAAATAGAAATTGAGGTATTAAATTTCTCATATCCGTAAACGTGGAAACAAAAAAATTCGAAAATTTGTTTAGTATATCGAAATAATGTAATATAGTTCTACAATGAATGAATTGATGAACAATAGCATATATAATACACTATACATTCTAATACAAAAGATTAATATAATTAACCCAAAAATTTTAATAGTTTTGCATAATATGATACTTTTATTATATAGTTATTGATATTTTATAATCAATATATTGATACAATTATAGAATAATGTAATATTTTGTAAAATTTGTATTTATATTGTAAAATAATTTATCCTAATCCTAATACAAGAGAATGAGAAAATTTTTAAAACTATAATATTACTACTCAATTTAATTATTTGTCTGTTTACTATCTACTAACATTTTTCATGATTATTATTATTAATTAATTATTAATTATTGCCATTTATAATATTTGACTGTTACAAATATTACAATGTATTTATTTATCTTTCTTGAATATATTATGTATCTAATTAATTTACGGAAAAACTTGCGCGTCCCCGGACACACCGTGCCCCTAAATCCTGCATTTTTCAAATTTATATTAGTAAGAATTAGTCTCCTATAAATCGGTTTACATATAAATCTAATATTAAAAATTATTCTTTAGCATATAAAAAATTAGTCTTTGAAAAGTAATAATTTTTATACATAATATTAATAATTCATATCTTTAAAGAGTAATTTTTCATGTACTAAAGAGTATCGATAAATTATAATGTACAAAAATTTGAAGAGTAATTTTTTAATTTAGAAGAGTAATAATTTATGTTTTTAAAGAGTAATTTTTATGTACTAATAAAGAGTAAGATGAAAATAAGGTTTACATATAAAGCCATGTAAACTTACATGAGTGTTTGTGTTATATTAAATGGTATATTTTTGAATATAAGAATATATACTCTTTATTTCGTGAATTTTTTTTAATTAAACATTTATACTATTCAGCAGATCTTTTCAATGAAAAATTATACCTTTATCATATCATATCATATCATAATATATTAAAAATGACTAACCTTATAATTAACATTTTTTCCAATTTTGTCTCTATGTATTTTTCATTTTTACATCTATAACATTAACTAATTATTACTTCCTCAATATTTGCACAACCTAAAAATGAAAATAATACACAATATCAATAACCTTACAATACTACAATATTACAAAAATGTCATCTTCTTTTTATACAATCTAATCAAAGTCAACTGTATCATACACTTTATTCTATTCAATTACCCAAAATACACATTCTCTTTCTTACATCATTATAATAAAAAATTACTTTTTTTAAACTTTGTACCACCAAATACGTAGATGTATTTTTGGGATGGAGGGAGTAATAATTATGTTAAACTATTTGTATTCCTAGATCTATTATATGTTTTCATATTAATTATTACACTAAACTATTTGTATTCCTAATTAATTAATTATTAATGAATTATTCATTAAGTAATAGTTGTTTGTAACGTTTTTTCATTTAATCACATCTGAAATATCATATTATAAATGGTTGCAGAAGTAGGGAGTCGACGAAATTGTGGTATGAACTTTAGAGTAACTACGACGATAAAGAAGTTGATGATAGAGGTGCTATAGCTTGTTATGTCAGTAATGGTTGCCAGCAAAAAACCGTGTTTGGATCAGCATGAGTTTCATTGGATATTAATATGAAATTTTCGTAGATGATTCGTGTGAGAAAGGGAGAGTTTAAATGTGATACGTAATGTTAGAGATAATTGAAGATGACAACAATTTATCTTTTAAGATTATGGAGTATTATATGGATTTTTTTCTTTCTTTTTTTTATGATTAGTTTTTATTATTACCTCGTGTATCTTATATATATGATTGCAATTAACTGAATATTTATATTAATATGGTGAATTACTTATAAAATCAATTTTTTTTTTATCATTTTCCCATTAATTTGGTCTTTAAATTTATGCTTAAAGTTCATCAAGAAATGCTACATTTAGATCATAATGAATTGATCTATATATGTTCTTCAAATTTACTGTAAAATATAAAGCAAAACTTAAACATATGATGAATAAATGTGGTTTTTACATAACGGAATTTTTTTTTTTAACCATACGGATTTCAGTGAGTATTATTGTTTGATGGGGCTTATTGAATAAAATAATAATAGACAAAAGAAAACAAAAGGTAAATAAACAATTTACTAAATTGTTTATCAATTACTCCCTCCGGCCACTTACAAGATAATCGTTTGCTGTTTGCACGTGGACAATTATAAGGTCTTTATTTGTTTTTTGCACGTGGATTAAGGAGTATTATTATTATATGTAAAGAGGGCAGTTGTATTAGAGAGAAGTGGTGGGTCATATTGTGTACTTTCTTTACTAAATAGAGGAAATTGATACTATTAAAGCAGACGCCAAGAATAGTGAAATGGATACCTTGTAAGTGGCCGGAGGTAGTATGTCACAACTAAATAGTTTCGTTGCTGAATTATTTAATAATGAATTAATAACAAATGTTTTGGTTGGTAAAATGATTATTGGTAAAATAAATTTACCAATAAAATTTGAATACATGACCATTGATAAATACTCATATTTTATAAAAAAAACATTATAAAATTATTTTTTCATCGATAAAATACAATAAATATTAATAGTAATACTTGTGAATAGTGATAGAATTCTATTCACTAATAAAAATTATACTTTTTTTTCTAATG
This sequence comes from Pogostemon cablin, assembly GCA_023678885.1. Taxonomy (NCBI): domain Eukaryota; kingdom Viridiplantae; phylum Streptophyta; class Magnoliopsida; order Lamiales; family Lamiaceae; genus Pogostemon; species Pogostemon cablin. The sequence goes on along the minus strand of CM042992.1, from coordinate 8,753,657 downwards.
TTCTGCACTTAGTAATTAAATAAAACATATATATAATACTCCATCCGTCCCGTTTCAATGTTTATGATTCTATTTTGCGCGTCTCATTTCAATGTTTACGTTTTCCTTTTTGGAATATGAAACCCACCTAAAACAATTAATATATCACCCAACACTAATACACCTACCCACTTTGCATTAAATATTATATTTTTCCACCCACTATCTATTAAAATTTTATACTTCTTAATCAAAGTGCAAAAAGTAAACGCAAACATTGAAACGAGACGGATGAAGTATACTTTTTGAGACTATATAATATATTCCCTCCGTCCGGCACACTTTCTATTTTTGGTTGTCCTACAAAAGTTTGTACCTTTCTAAAAAAGTAAAATATCAAACATAAGAGCATCTCCTAAAGCTTCTTTAAATGAGAAATTCTCTATAATTTAAAGAATCTTACAACAAAAAGTAACTTTAACAAGCTCTTTAAACTAACAAAAATTTTTACAAACCATTTTGACTCTTCAAATTTAAAAAGCCTCAACAACTCTTTAAAATTAAATGTGTTGAGTGTTTCATTAGTTCCAATACTCTTTTTTCTTGAAATTAACATTAAAATATTTATTACTTCATATATTTAATTAAATATATTAGGAGTAAACACAAAAAATAAAAGAAAAATAAATACACTGATAAATAAGCATTAGAAAGAGAACAAACTAAATAAAATATATAAAGAGTGTGTTGGAGAGGATTGAAAATCTGATTATCGATAATTTAGATACTCTCTATGTAATAGAAAATACTCTCTAAATTATAAAGAATCTCTTGGAGAGCTCTAATCACTCTTTCCCATACACTGATACACTTTATTTAAAAAAAAATCACCACTACCTAACACACTAAACATACTTTATCATTTATTTATTGCAAAAAAATACCATAATACCCCTAAAAGCTGTCATTTTTATTAATCTCCGTACCAAAATAGGGGTGCAAACTTTTGTGGGATGGAGGAGGGATTACTAGTGAGACTATCATGTTTAAATATGCAACTCTCAACTTTTATTATTAAAAAAAAAAGGAAGCAAAAGAAATATTACAGAATGAAACGTGCACACTATGTGTAACGCACGTCCAAATATCTAGTTAATTAGAGTGTATATTTTTTAAAACAAAATATTATACCTTTACACATATTGTGCCCTTGGATATAAGAGATCAACTCTTAAGGTTATCTCAAATATTTGGTGGATTCAATTAAGTGAAAAATTGTATTTAAAGGTTTATTTATGTTAATTACTTACCAATTTTTATATACATATGATATAACGGAATAAATTTCTGCATGTAACTATTTCCATACACATAAATTCTCGTTAATAAAATGACTCACACCATGAAATACACCATGGGGATGTGATGCGAGATGTACCCACACCATCATAGCTCCTCGCAAGTTGGAATTCCATATTTTATGTTACATATATTCAATAACATAAAAATTATATTTTATAATTAATTATTAAATTCTTGGGACATGTGACATGAATCTAGAAAACAATAATTATACATATCATTTTAAAATTATACCCTACAATTGATTATTGAACCCTTGAGACATGTGATATAAATCTAGGAAATAATAATTACACGTCATTTAAAAATTATACTATGAGTATAATTAATTATTAAACCCTTGGGACATGAGACATAAATTTAGGAAATAATAATTACACGTCACTCAATTAAAGAATGAAATATGAGATGAAACATTAAATTAAAATACGTGATGCTGTCCCAAAGTACCGCAGAATGTAACACAAGTAACTTATGAAAGAAAACGCATCTACTTGCAAGGGTCCCAGAAACCCCACACATTTTTTCCAAACCAAAAGCACAAACCGAACCCAAATCACTTGATCTATGTTGCCCAATGGAAAATAATTAATCTGACAACCATTTTTTTTAGCTATGCAATTTGTTAATATTAATGATAGGGGGGTTACAAGCCCAATACTACATTGATTTTATAAAGTCCATCTTCCCACATAATACGTCTTTGATTCACTTGTGCTACCATTATTCTCTCTCTATAATTCTCTCTCTACAACTCTCATTAAATAACACCTGGTAACATTTTAAATTTATATAACGTTTATGATTACATTTTTAAAATTATTATAATATTAACATTTTTATAACTTTTTTTTATATAAGTAACACTTATATTTAACACTTTTATAATATGTAATACATGCATATAACACTTTTATATATATATATATATATATATATATATATATATATATATATATATATATATATATATATATATATATATATATAACACATTTTACGTAATACTTTCACAAAGGTAACACTGTAATATAACACTTATATATAAGTAACATTTCTACATACATAAATTATTTAAATAATATTTTAAAATAGTATTTTTAAAACTTCATATATATATATATATATATTACCTATATTTTAAAAGGATTACAAATTTATTATATTTTTAAAAAAAAATTGAAAAATTTAGTTTAATGTAATTATATACTTCCTCCGACTACTAACAATGTACTCCTCCATCCCATCCTAATGGTTACTTATTTCCTTTTTGGGCGTCTCAACCTAATGGTTACATTTCCCTTTTTAGCATATGAGATCCACACAAATTAATTACTTCTCTCTCCATGGGCCCACACATCACACTAACACACTTACCCACTTTACATTAAAATATTATTTCTCTCACCTCAATAAACATAAAAAATACTATATTCATTAATCCACGTGCAAAAAATAAACGTAACTATAAGGATGAGACGGAGGGAATATCCATTTTACCATTATGGGCGTCCACTTCAAATGTATCCATATTTTCTATTTAGTAAAAAGGTACACCATATGGCCCACCACTTCCCTCTAACACAACTACCCACTACACATATAATAATACTCATTAATTCACGTGAAAAAAGCAAATTGCTACCTTCTAAGTGGCCAGAGAGAGTAATACAAAAATATACTCCCTTCATCCACTTCTAAGATATCCATTTTACTATTTTTGACGTCCGTTTCAAAGTATCAATTTCCCCTATTTAGTAAAAAAATACACAATATGACCCACCACTTCCCTCTAATACAACTACCCACTTTACGTATAATAATAATATTCCTTAAAGCATGTGCAAAAAACAAATGGATACCTTAGAACCGGACGGAGGGAGCATAATTCATTACATAAAATATATTTATTATACTCCCTCCGTGCATCCTCAATGTATCCATTTGCTTTTTGCACGTGGATTAAGGAGTATTATTATTTTATGTGTAGTAGGTACTTGTATTAGTGGAGAGTGTGGGTGTCATATTTTATTTGTATTAGTGGATGATGTGAGTCCCATAATCCAAAAGGGAAAATTGATAGATTAAGGATGGACGACCCAAAATGGTAAAATGGATAGATTGTCAATGAACAGAGGGAGTAATATATATTATTAAAATTGAAGTATAAAATTTTAAAATAATATATTATTTACAAAAAAATATCTTAAATTATATTTATTAACATTTTATGTTAAAGGTTAAAATATTTAAGACAAACTCTCTTGTGAGACTTAATTCATGTGAGATGGATCTGAGATGGATACCCATATTTTATTTAACCCGTTATCAATTCTTATTTTTAAAGTTATTAGTATTTCAAATCCCTTATAATCTACCCAATAATATATATTTAGGAGAGAAAAAGTCTTTCCAAAGTGCAACACACCTCTATCGACAACAAAGCAGGAGAGAGAAAAGTCTTTTCAAATTCTAACGCATCTCCATCGACGATAATGAGAAACAGAGAAATGGAAAAGAGAAGATAATCCATGACGTTGGAGAGTCCAGAGAGTGATCGATTTTTTCCCAAGGTATGTTTCTTCTACTGTCTATACTAAAAACTCGATGTCTCTGCCTTTTTCGCCATCTATTTCTCCATTTGCGTTTTGAAAAATTTGGGAAGGAATCTCCAATATCATAGGTAATATTGCTTCCATGTAATTTTCTAATGTATTATTGTGGTAATGAAGCCCCTAATTTGACTGGAATGGATGGGGGTAAGTATTCATGGTGGGGGCGAGAGGAGTAACTACGGTCGGAGTAGTGGCTGAATTAGAGGGGTTAGCATTCGGGGTGTCGGCTTGGGGAGTGTGTTTGGTTGGAGTAGTGGCTGAAATATTAGGAGTAGCGGTAGGGATGTTGGCGGTGGTAGAGGGAGGCGCGACGGTGGTCGGCTTGGAAGTGGCGGTGGAAGTAGTCATAGTTAGAGGGTTTACAAAATCTCAACATACAATATCACATACATTACATACTATAGCCGATTAGAGACATACTTGATGAGCGTTTTCTCAATACACAATATTATTCCCCAAGTATAAAAGATGTTATTGCAGCTTTGATAAGCGACCAAGTGATTATCAAACCCAATGGACGTATTATTATTAATCTAATTATAATCTAACTTATTAAGACTAGGTTGAAAATAAATTGGTGGAATAATTAAGTAACTAATTAACAAGTAATTTAAATAGCAAATAAAGTAAACAAGCAGTAGAGATTAAACAAAGGTGAATAAGTGAGAAAATAGGTTGTTCTTCGGGCCATCCAGTTTTACTCATTAACTTTCTTTTCGTATATCAATGTCCGAATCTTCCTTATGGAGTGATGAGAGTGGAAATCTACGTCTTTTCAGTCTCATATTACCTTGTTTTTGTTAGGTTAAGGCCATATATGTTGGATTATATGCTAAAAGTCTAGCTTTTTGTATGAACAATGTTATAACAATTAATTTGAAATGAGAATCATATGATCAAATGATTGCATCTTATAATTTATTTATATGTTCGATGCAATAGTCCACTTACTTTATACTGTAGATAATATATTGTGCGACAACACGCTGAATATCATATTATCGGTTTCCTTATAAAATATAAACAGATGCTCACAACCGAGATAGACGGGGACTCTCTATCAGGATGGTTGTAGTGTGGTTTGGTATTAACTTGTCTTGGCTATAGAATCACATTAGTGCACTTGTGTGTATTGAGCAGGACCGCATGAGATCGTTCGACTTATACTGACTTATAGAAAAACTTGATCTCTGTTATTATGAATGTTCGTGCTCTTAATCCCTATACAATAACCTCGACACGTAGGGCAGTATGTATTTCTTTGATTCATCAATGAGTGAGATTTACATGTAATTAAATCAACAAACTCGATGAGTTGGGAAGTAGTGCTGTCTCTATGGTGTGCTGTTGATTGTAGAAGGAATCCGTGTCCGTCATAGGTTGATGATGTCCCCTTGAGGAGCTCATAAGGAATATCATGGCAGGTGAAATTTATTCCGGCATGATAATGAGGTTGAGTGGTACTACTCTTGGATGAGATATTAATTAATTGAGTTGTCAGTAACTTAAATTAATTAATGGACATTGTATATCTTAAACATGGGGAGACTAACGGGCTCATAATAAGAAGGAGCCCAAAACGTAATTTTGGGATTGGAAAGGCAGTGCAGTAATAATATTTTAGTGGAATATATTATTATTATTGGACTTAAGTATAAGCTTTGGGCTAAGCTTGGATACTTAAGCCCAATGGAAGCCCAACTCAATTTCTCCTCCTGGTCCCTGCTGTAGCCCATGTATATAAGTCACATCAGCTTATCTGGAATCCTAATCTGTTTTATTATTCACGTGTGATGAGGGTTGAGAGCAGATTGAGGAGGTCTCGTAGATCATCGCCCACACGACGTCGAGATCGGACTTGGGACATACAACAGAAGATCAGAAGGTAGTTTGCTGCTGCTGTCCGCCACCTTGAGAAATTTATATAAAATCGTTCAGTGCTCAGAATTTGATGATCAATATACTGACGGAAATTTGTTGAAGAGAGGATCATCTGAACACAAAGATCATTCAATTCCAACAACAGACGAGGAAGTTATAGCCATTCTTGTGGGACTGCACAGTCTGCCAGCGAGAATCCTTCATCTTCTACATACCCTGGTGAACGGTAATCGTTTCTATGATTTATTGCTTCCACTATGATAGAAACGAATGGTATCCTAACGGGTTACATTAATCAAACGATCGAATACCAATAATATATTCATGTTGGATTGCGCAGTTTATGTATTTTACATGATTATGGTGCTTCTAATGAGTTTTGTAGAGTTTTGAAGGTTAAAATAGGGTAAGAATGAAGCAAAACCGAAGACGAGCAAGAAATGAGCTGACAAGGAGCTTACTCGAGTTGCATGAGTCAGCACGACTTGGCAACTCGAGTCATGTTGATAGCCGTAGAGGGTCAAAATTGATCAGTGAGTCAACTCGACTTGTCTTGGGCAACTAGACTTGCAGCTCGAGTCGAGTTGCATCTGAGGCAAGCCGAGTTACATGTCGTATAAGGCAGAGTTGCGGCAAATTTTATACAGTGAGCCAACACGAGTTGACACGCAGTAGCTCGACTTGCCAGCTTGACTCGTGTTGGGGTCCGTGGCCGAATCAGTTCCAGAGCATTGCAGCTCGACTTTACAGGCGAGAGCTCGACTTGGTAGCATGACTCGTATTAAGGCACACGAGTTACGGTTCAGTGCAGCACGAGTCGTGCTAGCAACTCGAGTTGGGCATTCCAACTCGAGTTGCGTAATTTTGGGCTGAAAATCAAGATTTTCGATCCCCTGTGCGTGACAACGTGTAAAAACAGCCCAAAGGAGTCACGAGGCCCAGAGTATATAAGGTGGATTAAACACCTGGAGAAGGGGGACCGATCATTCACCACAAGAACAAAACGTGAATCCAATTCACGCACCATCCATCACCCAATTCACATCAAACTTTTCACCCATCCATCCCATCGGTCCAAAGAAGGTTTCAAGTACGATTGAGAGAGCGATCCAATCGAAAAGACGGGGGAAGAACACAAACTACGTGACACTAGGGTTTCGTATTCTTTTTTTTAATTTCTTCTTTTGTTATTTTGATAATGAATTTGTCAGCCATGAGGGTTGTTTGTAACCTCATGGGCTAAACCCTTTACAATTCTAAGGATTGAAGGTTAGGGTAGTTGATTTGGAAACCTAGACAAATATTGTGAATTCATAATGTTGATAATCCTTGTTTATTTGATTTATCCAGATTTTGTTATACATTTGTAACGTCTTTATAGCATATTATTGATGTTGCCCGTGATGCTAGGTATATTATGTTAGCTTGTGTGCATATGTATTTAATATTGTCTGTTTGCTAGGGGTTATAGTAGTTTTCCCATGAACACGATAATCCTAATGGCTGGTAAACAAGGTACTTGATTGTCTTAGTGGAACAATGCAATTAAGAATTCATGTAGGAAGTGAATAGGATTGAATATTACTTTCAGAGAATATATGTTAGTTGAATTGGCCATCCGGAGGTTTATGAAATTTGCCTTATTAGTATCTAGGAAGGAGGTTCATGACTATTCGCGCATCGTCTTATGATATATTTCCATTAAAATAGTATGAATGAATAATAGGACGTCTAGGAGACCAAATCAATTGCACTAGACCTGAAACCTTAGAGCTGTTACTTCTCTCTTGATTCAATCTTGAATATTCCTTACTTTTATTTATTTTGTTATTAGTCATTTCAATTCTTTAGTAATTAATTCAATTCAAACACTTGGAAATTTGGTTACGATAATTCTAATTGAATAGCAATATAAATTAAATAGATAATTAGCTGTCTCTGTGGGAACGATATTATTTTTAACTGGGGTACTTGCCATTACAATTGACATCCCTACACTTGAGGATTTTAATTGAGGTGCACAATAATTGCCTAACATGGAGTACGGACGCATCACTAAATCATGCAAATCTACTCAATAGACACAAGTAAATAAGCGTGTGACACATGTGAATATCCTTGGAGTAAGAGATATAATTCACCCCCTTTCTAGGTACTATCAGTATTAATTATTTCCCGTGCACTAAGTACTTTAACCCGATATGATCTCCCTTTATAGGTACTATGAAGTTATTTTCTTTGTCCTACTTATTAACCCGAATAAGAACCAATTAATAAGTATTTATATAAGATAGTTCTAGTGAGACTTCGGAGTCCCGTCACTTAGAATCATAACATGCAATCATGCTCAGCAGTGAACACACTCAATCTATAATCAAGATATGTATTCAGACTCTACATAACAATTAATTATGCACAAAACAACTCTAAGTATGAATTAAAAATCATAGTCTTATATAAAATAAACGACAAGTAGTGTTGTACATACTGAGTATACACACGGAAGTTCAATCAACTCATAAAACTTACATAAACCCTAGAACTACAAAATTTGTTCTAGCCCATGATTGATCGGAGAACAATCATGGTGGTTGGATAGATCTAACTCATAGTCTTGAAAATTACAAGATAAATTAAGAAGCGAATTAAATCCTAAATGCGGGCGCCGTCTCGTCTCTCTCCATCTTAAATCTTCATTAGGTTCTAACTTGATTCAACTGACGAATATCTCTCCACAGCTCCGTAAGATGATGTAGGATTTTGGTTGTTGTGTAGAATGAAGGTGGTGGTGTACTCTCTTTCCGCTGCGTAGGGTCTTCCTTTTATACTTTTAGCTCCTCCAACGGACCTTTAATGAGCTTTTTAAGCGAAAACACGTACTGAAGGTATAAAAATACAGATCCGGAAGCTCCCGCGTATCGATTCGACCATAACTCTTAGTCGAACCATTCATGCCCTAGTCGAACCAGCCTGTAATTAACTTGCAGGTGGCTGGTTCAACTCGAACTCCTGGTCGAACCAGAAGCATCGGGGTCGAATCATCTTTGCAAAAACTCAGACATTTGGTTCTACCGTGGTTCGACCTTCATGGCTGGTCGAACCACAGCGTCCTAGTTCGACCCAAACTGTTGGCCGAACCACCTCTCATTTGGTCGAACCGGGTGCTTAAACACCCATTTTCCAGTTTCAAGCACTTCTGTCACGTTTTCCTTCGAAAATCCACTCAAACTGCCTCAAACGCACCTGATTCGTGACTTTCCACTACATATCTCGATTCATCGCAACTTAAGATCAAATCATACATCATTATCACATAAATCAGAGCTCAAATTACATGAATTTACACTCTTATCAATACTATAACAAGGAAACGACATATTATAAGACATTTTACATAAGCTACTATAACACAGGAATGACGTACTACAACATCGATGAAATAAGGTTTCACCTAACATATAATAACACATAAATCACATACCAGGACACGGATTTATCATACTATAAATGAAAAGGAATATACTTTTAGCAGCCATACTACATCACGTACATTATACACAATAACATGAAAAACGACATACTATAACATCACTAAAATATTTTTTCAGCTAAAACACAATAAAAAAGAAATTACATACTATAACCTATCTACGACATGCTATAACACGAAAACGACATGCTGTAAGACATACACAATACACTTTCACATAAGATATTATAACACAAACATAAAATACTATAACACGAAAATGAAATACTGTGAAATCAATGAGATATTGTTTTAACTAGCATACAATAATACAAAAATTACATGCTAAAACATGGAAATAACAACTATAACACCATCGAAATATTTTTTCTGCTAAGACACAATAACACGAAAATTATATACAATAACTCATCTATGACATACTATAACACATGTAATGTACACGAGCGCTAGTGGGGATAAATTATGATTTGCAACGACGACTCACTAGAGTGAAAAAAATGGTCATCGGAAATAACGAGTCATTAGATCGGAAGGTTTGAATTCATCCCTTATATTTAGGAACTACTAAAAATAATGGACATTAATTAATTATAACTCATCCCATAAATTTAGAAACTACTAAAGATAAGGGATTGACTAATCATTATTATTCTATATTATATTATTAAATTATAAATAATATATTGGGTTGACTCGTCTCACGGCCCGTCTTTCTTATAACCCGTCTCACAAGAGAGTTACTCAATATTTAAATACAAAATTTTATTTGAAAAGAAAAAAAGAATTTGAAATATATAATACAATAAATATTTAATATTTGTTAAAATTTATGGACTAGCTAAGTTGGTAGATAAAATATATCATGACTCACAAGTTATGGGTTCAAACCCAAGCGAATGTAATTTTATTTTTTAATTTTATAAAAAAATATTACATATACATTATGTTGTAACTTTTATAAAATGTTACCAAAGTAACATAAGACAATAGCTAATATGGGCAATAGTAATATCCCTAAAAGCGTTATATATTGTCTATAATAAGACACTAGCTAATAAGGGCAATGACGATATCCCTAAAAATGTTACATATCGTCTATAATAACACCATTAAGCTATTAGATAACATTTTGTACGTTCATTTATGTTGTAGAGTACCAAAAACAATAGCTAATATGGGCAATAGTAATATCCCTAAAAGCGTTATATATTGTCTATAATAAGACACTAGCTAATAGGGGCAATGGCGATATCCCTAAAAATGTTACATATCGTCTATAATAACACCATTAAGCTATTAGATAACATTTTGTACGTTCATTTATGTTGTAGAGTACCAAAAAAATCCAGGCGTACCGAACGAAAAACTTGATTACTCCCTCCGTCCATTATAAGGCCTTCCACAAAATATTATAGTAAAAAGTACTCCCTCTGTCTTTTTTATGGTGGAGGAAATGAAAAAACAGATTTTTTTTTAGTGTCACATAGAGTCATCTAAAAATAAAAAAAATTCTACCCTCAAAACAAAATTCCGCTCCAACAATAAATTCACAAAACAGTTTGATTTGAAATTAAAAAAAAAAAAAGGAATGGGGGACAGCATGCAACACGAGTCCCATGCAGTTGCCGTACCACGCAAGCGTGCTGGCCATGCGCTTGGCTGGCTGGGGATGTGCTGCATCTCCTCCTTTTCAACTTCCTCATCTCAAAAAATCTGGGTATGCTCCATTCTACGTACATAAAAAATCCAACTTTTCTGCATTGGAAAACACCTCACCCTTTACGCTTTTAGAAATGCCATGTCACATAAAAAATCCCTATTGGAAAGGGCCTAATAGTTACGTTCGTTTTTTTGCATGGAAATTAAATATAATATTTTAATATGTGGTGGATTGAAAGATTTAATATCTTAATTAATATATAGTGGATAGTTAGAGTTAAATTCATTTTATGCCTTGTAACTAAGAGAAATTTTGATTTTTTCCCCAAAAAAGATAAATGGTTCAATTTTGTCCTATAACTAACGATTTTTTCAATTTTACCCAATTTTTGTCGAAAAATGGGAATTTTACCAGAAAGCCCCACGTGCGGCGCACGTGAGGCTTCTATTTGGGGTTTTTCAGCAAAACTCGTCAAAAATTGAATAAATCTGTGAGTTATGGGAAAAATTGAACCATTTATCTTTTTTGGGATAGAAATCGAATTTTATCTTAGTTATGGGGCAAAAAGTGAATTTAACTCAATTTTTGTAGATTCTTGTATTTTCGTGTTTCTAAGTATTTATATAATATGAAAACATGCTATCCATATATATTTCAAAAGATGACGTACATTTGAGGAAATTTGCAGAAATTATGTTTGTAGAAAGTTTTTAAAAACATTTAATGTATTGTTAGTGATTGATACTACATTAAACAATAAATCTTTTTAAATTGCTTTGTTGGAAAAATTATAGTTTTTTCTAATAATTAAATATGGATAAAGAATCTGGGTTTTTTATCTATAATTTTTAAATGTATACAATAAGAAATAAAATAAGTATATTGTTAATTTATGTACGCAATATTGCAAAAATTTCTACCCGTGCAATGCACGGGTGGGTAAGTGCTAGTTATATAAATGCTTGTAATCATAAAAATACGAGAATCTACAAAATTGTAAAGGCGTAAGGATTTTTTTTATGAAATTAAAAAATTGCCTAAAAAAAGTTTATGTGATTATAATGGCCAAAATAGTAATAAAACAAAGAAATGTAGTTGGATATTATGTTTTCACATTATAGAAATGTTTAGAAACATGGAAATACAAAAATTTATATAATTGTAAAAGTTTAAGGATTTTTCTACAAAATCCAAAAACAACCTAAAAAGAGTAGTGTTTTTATGTCATTGCAATGGTTAAAATAGCAATGAAAAATTGAAATATATATAGGTGGCATGTTTTCACATTATATAAAGATTAGAAACATGAAAAATACAAGAATCTAAAAAAATAGAGTTAAATTCACCTTTTGCCCCGTAACTAAGACAAAATTCAATTTATATCCCAAAAAAGATAAATGGTTTGATTTTGTCCCATAACTCACAGATTTTTCAACTTTTGACCAATTTTGACGGATAGCCCCAAATCAAAGCCTCACGTGCACTGCACTGGGGCTTTCCGGCGAAATTCACGTTTTCCGACGAAATTCGTGTTTTTCGGTGAAAATTGGGTAAAAATTGAAAAAGCATTAGTTATGGAAAAAAATTGAACCATTTATCTTTTTTGGAGCAAAAATTCAAGTTTCTCTTAGTTACAGGGCAAAAAATGAATTTAATTTTGGATAGTTATTTTAGTGTTGTGTGTGAGTCCCATAAAGATATATTAATTATTTTGTGTGGGTCACATCTACCAAAAAAAGAAAACGTAACCATTGACATGAGACTCCCAAAATAATAATATGTAACCATTATATAAAAGAATGGGGTGAGTTTAAGAAACTTACATATTGAGACGAATAAAAAAGGAAAGTATAAAGTAATAAACGAAGGGAGTAATATTCTAAAATTAAAAATTCTATATTCTTAGAATTAATGCTGGACCTAAGGATAAAAATTAAATCCTACAAATAAATTGTACATGAACCATAAAATTTCTTGAAAAACTTTGATGTCGCTATAGCAAAATATTAAAAAGCAATACTTTCATGGGATGTCTTATCGACTGTTTTATTTTCTCTTAATTATAGTATCTCCTGAAAGCTTTTCAAATGAAAATTTAGTTATAATTTGATGAATACTATCATAAAAATCTACTTCCAACCATTTCTTTAAAATAACAATAAAATTTATATAATGATTTTATCTCTCTAAATTTATAAAGTCAAAACAATTCTCTAAAATTAATTATATATAGAATTAAATACTCCTATATTATTACTTTAAACACTCTATTCACTTAAAAAATTTACCAAAAAAATATTAATTCATTCACATTTATAATAAAATAGTAAAATATATTAGAAAGGAAAGATATAAATATTGGAAAAAAAATGTAATAATATATTTTGAATTAATCACCATACAATTCACTTCTACGACAATCATTTTTCATCTATCAACACAATTTTTTTAATTAAAATTTATAATTTCTTATTTATCTCGCAATATGACTCATATACAAAATAAAATACCATTTAACAATAGGGTTAAAATTTAAAATAACCACTATTCCTTAAATTTAATTTTTTCTAGCCACCCTCATAATAATACATTTTTTCTAGCCACTTTCTACTATTCATTCCAAAAACACCCCTTTTCTCTTTAAAATCAATAAAATATTTTATTTACTCTACCCGATTGATATCCGTAATTTTCAATATCCTCTCTTTCTTTTCATCACAATTTTTTCTTTAAAATAGACATAGTCCATTACGATCATATCAGACACATCATACTTCCGTACAATAATTAAACAACATTAATCTCGTAATTAACTGGCTTGAAATAGTAACCGTATCTTTTTTGACCGTTAATCCATCGGGTATCCGGGAGATTTTACAGCTGCTCCTCACAACCAACCACGCACCCCGCAGTGTGATGGTTCAATTCCGTTCCTTCAGCAGATCTCAGCACAACCCTGGTTCGTTTCCTACACCGGGTGTACATGATGCTGCTACTGTTTCTCATCGGAAAATATGGAGATTAAGGTTGCAGAATATAATGGAAGGTTACATAATTCGGGCAGTAGCCCAAGATTATTTATTTATTGAATGGAGAAATTTATTACACACTCATCCTCACATAACAAGAGGAGATTACTCATTTAGCTACCTATTGTAGCTGCACTCAGAACACTCATACAAAGAAAGAAATACAAGGTTTATTTAGAAAGAGAAAACAGAGGGTGATGGTCGATGCCTTCTGCTTCCTCATACTCTCTATTTATAGAGGCCTTCGGACTTCAAATTCGAATTTCAAAGCCTCTTAATCCTTTGTGTCGTCACTGATTACGTCATCCTGTTAGCGTCAGCACTTGCGTCATCTTGCTTTGGATGCCATTTTTTGCAGCTGGCTGGTCCTCTTTTCTACATCGGATGCCTTCTTGCTTTTTTGAAGAGGCATTTTTTGCAGCTGGCTGGTTCTCTTACCCTTTCAGAAAGGTCATTTGGCTCTTGCTTTTTTGAAGAGGCATTTGTTCTCTTTGGTGCCTGATGATTCTCCTGGCTCTTGGGTATTCCGAAGAGATTTTACCCTTTTCTTTCCACGTGTCTCCTTTGTTGGGGGTGGATCAGCAGTTCTGATCATCCCTATGCCCAGTCTTATACCTTTTCCATACTCCGGCTCTGTTTGGGTAGAACAGCTCGAACATATCTTGTTTGTCCATTGCCCAAAATGGGCCATGTTGCAATATCTGTGATAAGTTTGTTTACTCACCGAAATCTTATTTCTCAAAAGAAGGTCTTGTTTTTCCTGGAAGGCCTTCTCAGCGAACTTTGTTTTCTTTCCTGTTAAAGTATTCAACAGAAAAGACTCATTCAAAGACTTTTTCTCGAACTTGAATGGGAACTTCACATCTACCATTTCTTTGATGCAGACATACAAACCCCTCGCTCTTCGTGTAGAGATCTGTTCTTCAGAAAATGTAGAAACCAAGACTGGTTCCTTTCCAGAAAACTCTTTGATCTTATTTGATGCTGAAACATCGGGTCTTCTTAGCTTGATGAAATGGAAGGCCTCGTGGTTGCCTTTCCCGACTGGTTCTGGGGCCGCTCTGGTGAAGTACAGTTCTAATACATCGCCTCTGGATAGAGTCAAGTTGTTTTCCCATGCCTTGAAAACCTTTTTTCTCAGCCAATCTGGAAGTTTTGCAAGTTCTGGGAAACTTGGTGCAACAGTATAGATCGAGGCTAGTGCCCCAAAGTCATACAACTGCTTTACATCCATTGGATTTGAGCCTTCTCGCATCCAAACTCGGGAGTATTCCCCAGATATATCTACCCAGCATTTTTCCGGTCGGATTCCTTGTCTGGTATAAAATTTCTCCCAGCTGGCCTGGTATTCCTGCCAATAAGAGAAATCAGCTAAGTTAATACCAACCTTAGCAGTGTCTGTCATAGGCCTAAGGTTGATCTCTCCCTTTTGACCCCAGAGGTGCTGGGTTGACTCGAAGGCTCAAGATGTGACTCAGAAGCCTCGACTTTTTCTTGGATTGGTTCCTCTTTTGGAGGTTCCAATCTAGAACTTGTGCCAGGGGTATTCGAATCTCCTGCTCCTGGTTTAGAGCCCCGTTCTCGACTACTCTCCTTTTGTCGATAGCTATTGCCATCAACATCCCGAAGGAGTGGCTCTCGTAAGGACTCAAAGAGACTCGCATCGTTGCGAATATAAACTCATACGCGATTAAACACTTTGGTCCGATCACTTTCTTGTAATTTTCCAGCACGCGTTGCATTGAGTGTCAGGTTCTCGAATTCCCTCTGGAGTAACTCAAGGTTGTCCATCAGGTGCCTTGAAACAGTCAGGATGGAGTCTATCTCAGCTCCTTCCATCTCTTGTCAGGAAATCTGCCAAAACATCATCAACATATATAATAATGACAATATTAAAATCATAATATTAACATTCTGCTTGCCATATTAATAGTCTAGCCTTTTCTGGTTTAGATTCAATTTTATTTTTCAAAAAGGCTTTGACGCTTGTGTTATCAATTTTGAGGATGAATTTCTTCATGAGAAGAAATTGCGGCCATTTCTTGAACGCCTTCCGAATCGAAAAGAACTCATTTTCATTGATGTGCCACCTCTTTGCTTCATTCTCCGCAAAGAGTCCACTACAGTATCTGCATGACACTTCTCCTTCATGTGTGGACTTAGTTAGAACTGCTGCCCACCAATGGTCACTGGCATCTGTGTAGAGTACCAGTTCATCCTCGTCATTTGATATTGCTAACTTGGGTAGCTTCTTGCAAACCTCCTTTAGTTGTTTAACCATTGCTTGGTGTGATTCGTCCCATTTGAATTCAGCATTTTTTTTCAACAGAGGACTAAACACCTTTCTGTATTGTGCCAGATTGTTGATGAACATTCCAGCAAAGTTAACAACTCCTAAGAAGCTTTGGAGTTGCTTCTTGTCCTTAAAATCTTCAGGAAATCCTTGAACTTTTTCTACAATGTGTGGTTGTAGAATGATTCCGAATTCATCGATCTCGACTCCAAGAAACTCGATCTGTCTTGTTGCAATAACTGCTTTCTTTTCAGAAAGCATCAATCCTTCTTTATGGCACACTTCTGAAAATACCTACAAATGCGCCAAATGCTACTTCATGTTTTTTGAGGCTATGAGGATGTCATCCACATAAACGAACATGAATGAGAAATAATCTTTGAAAAGATTATCCATCTTCCTTTGGTATATATGGGGTGCGTTTGCCAAGCCCATAGGCATGACATTCCAGATATAATGACCTTGTGGTGTGGAGAAAGCTGTGAACTTCTTGCTTCCTTCTTCCATCATAATCTGGTAGAATCCAGATTTGCAATCAAACTTTGAGAATACCTTGACATTCTTGATACAGTTGACCAAGTGTTCCCTACTTGGTATGTAGTGTCCATCGAACTCCAAGATGTTGTTGATCCCTTTGTAGTTGATCACAAGTCTCGGCTTTCCCCGCTTGACTTCTTCATGATTTCGAACTAGAAATCCTGGACTGCTGTATGAAGATACTCCTGGTGATATCAACTTAAGGTCCAGATGTTCCTTAAGTATTAACTGCATATCCTTTTGATCCTCTTGGTTCATTAGGATAGACTTATATCTCAAGAACTCATGCTCCTTTCCTTCTTTTACTTTAAGTGAAGCTTTGAGCTCGTTCTTATCCCACCAGGCTAAAGGATCCTCATTGAAGTTCCTCTGTATCTTTTTCTTGATGTCCTCCAAGGATGTTTGTTCTTCGATTGTGACGTCTCTCTGTAGGTTTTCTTCCAAGCTTGCTCTGAGAAGGTGGATTGTGTTCTTCTTTAGTTTCTTTATCTTCCATCCTTCTCTAGTCTCGGTTCTCATCTGAAGGACTGCTTCGCCATATTTCCTTCGATCATTCATCTTTGGATGGCTTAGTTTTCCTTCTTCACCACGCTTGCTGCGAAATCTAATTGGCATTTTTCTTTGAAATGCATTACGCAGTCTTGGTGCGATGATGTTATGTTCACAAAGGGTTGTGAAAATAAGCCTTCTAGTTGTGTTTTCTTGGATAAAATGCTTAAAAGTCTGTAGGAAATTATTTCCTAACAGAATGTCTATTCTGGTGTCGTGAAAATATATCGGTAGAGTTTTCACCTTGTACCATGGGGTACGCTCTGCTCCTCCGATCATGATTTCCGCTTGCTTGATTCCTCTGTTAAGGATTAGCACCCTCTGAGAGAAATCTTTTCCTAGTACTGTTGGCAATTCTTCGCCTGAGCCTTCTGGGAAGACCCCTTCCTTTGCTGTGCAGATGCCGGCTCTTGAATCAATATATGCCATAAAATACTCTGCACGATGCTCCTTATATATAATCCTGACGGTGATATATATCGAGAATGGACTTGTGGCCATGGGTAGATCAGAGCTTAAAAGCCCGAGCCTATATTAGTAAACTTTGTATCTTTTCCCTTTGACCGTGAACTCCATTCCTTCTTGCAGTCTTTCCCAAGGTTTGTGATCCTCGAGAAACTCCAATCCCAGCACTAGCTGTTCTGGGAATCTTCCTGCGACTCCCTCGATTATTAGCTCAAGATCACCAAGTTTGAACTGTTCTTGGTATCTCCCAATTGTTGGTTGTTGAAGATAATATAAGACATCACAAGGAATAGAGTTTTCCTTTTTAGTGATATTGAATATTACATCGACTCCTCTCCATCCTTCAGTGCATTTTAGTTCACCTTTAGTTGTGAACTTTTCCGATTCCCGGATCACCTCCACGATTGGTTTCTTTCCCTATTTTTCACTAATCATTCTGTCTTCTTGGAAAGAAATCCTTCTTTGTTCGAATCTAAGGCTATTTTGTCTGCTCCAGATTGGCTTGTCTTTGCTCCGCAAAACCATGTCGTGAATTGGCGGTAGCTCCATTATCTCTGGTCTGGTTGTGCATGCAACTTTCTCGAACACTTCAGGTATCTCAATATACTCCTTCATTTGGAATAGATCCGAATGATGGGTATTGGATAGGGCATACGAGATACTGTATGTGATAGAGTAAGGTCTGTTCCCTTCTCTCATCAAGTCTTTAATTTTAAAATCTTGATGAAGGGTGAGTGCCCTATTGAAATCTCGGTCTGCCAGGTTGTAAGCGATCCTTGGATAAATTTAGGATGTCACCTTTCCTACATATAGATTACCTGAGAGTCCTCCTAAGCATGCTTCTCTCGTATTCTTGATCCTTTTATCAAAGACAGCAATATCGATTGGTGTATCGATTCCTTCTTTGAATGTTGCTTTGATGAGGATCCGAATGGCTCCTATATGGACCCAAGACATAGTCTTAGCAAACTTCTCCAGGAGTTTACTGAGTTCCTTCTTGATCTCTTCATAGGGAACCAGTTTCATTTCCATCATATTCCCTGTGAACTCCATTGGGATGACAATTTTTCCTTCGGTCACTTTATATATGATGTTGTGCCTTCTCTTTTTGAAACTGAGAATTTTCTCAATTTTCTCCAGTCTCCCTACGGTAAATCCATCGTATAAATTGAGTCTTGGATCCTCCTTCATGATTCTCATAAGGGTTTTATGAGAAATGGATGTCTGGGAAAAGAATCCAGACATATCTTCATGCATCTCTTGCCTGAAGATTTCTTCTTCACTCCAAATCATCTTCGAAAGATTCGTCTTGGCTAAATAATTCTTCTTCATAGATGCTCTCGTCTGAGGGTATATGCTCTCTAGCTCGGCAAGTATATCAGTTACAATTTTTGAATCTTTCGTTTGATCTTGTAGCTGCTCATCGGAACGTCTTTCTTGTAGGAGTTCTTCCTGTACTCCTCTGGTTTGATCCTGAGGAGGAGGCTTGACTTCTTGAACTCCATCTGGAGGGTCCAGATCTCTGCCCTGATTTATAGCTTCGGGCCTTTTGTTTGGACTAAAAGGATCTTGGTATTCTGGACCTCCATCATCTGCTCCTTTGTGTGTAAGGATGATTTTTCTTCATCTTCTTCGGCTTCCTTGGATTTCTCCCAATGATTGTTGGAAGATCATTGTTCTCACAACATAAGGGTATCATTTTGTTGATTCCCCGTAGTCTCTTGTAATTTTTGTGTAGTGATGCTTGATGACACCACTCTGCATTCTTGGCTTTGAGGAAGGACATCCTTCTTGCTATTGAATCCAACTCAAATGGTTCATATTCTTTGATCAGCATTTCCCTCCATGGGCTTGGAATCTTTGCAAAGAATAAGTGGAATACTTCTTCCTCCTTGATCTTTAATTTCCATCTATACTCTGTAAAGAGTTTTATGTACTCATCTACGTGATAGATGTCAAGTAGTTCCAGGCTGTATAGGGCATTCCTATACTTCTTCTTCTTTTCTTTTTCTATTCCTTCGAAATAACCTACTCCGATGAAGTGGATCTTGAAAATCTTGGCCGTGCAGTCAACAATGTTGCTAAGATCTTAACCTTCCATGGCCTCCTTCTTGACTTCGTTTGAGAGTACCTCCCCTGCGCATTTTACTGATCCTTTCAGGCTCATACTTAGGAACCGTATGAACACTTCTTTATCTAGTTCTAATGCGCCACTTGCAATCTTCATGGCATTTGTCCATTCATCGATCAGGGTTTCTCTATTCTTGAAGTCTAGAGTATCGAGGTTGAGGATCAACCCGTATGGATTTATCGGTTCAAGGTGAGACCGTCCATATGGGGTGTTGTGTAGGTTAGATCCTCGAACTCGGCTTGCTCCTGTTGACAGTCTAATCGCCTTCATTTTGAAATTTTATAGGTTTTGGAATGTCTCTTCTTGTCTCCCTTCATGTACTCCATGTGATCCAGAAGTTCCCTCATTTAGGCCCGGATCTTGATGAGCCTGTGACTGTTGTGAGCTTGATACCTCTCTAATATTCATTTTTAGATCTACAATTGACAGTCCTTGAAAGGATTCACATAAATCTCATAGATCTTCATGATTTGCTCTTTCTATCCGGGGATGTGGATTCTCCTCGAAGGATGGCAATCATCTTTTTGCTTTCCGACTTTGGCCTTATGACCTCCGTCGTTTTCCCTTTTGGTGTAAAAAGGGTTCTGTTCCGAAGGTTAGTGGTAACCTTTCTCCTTGCCTTCTTCCTGTCACCTTGGTTTTCAGGGATTTTACTTGTTCTATCAACTTCATGATGAGGTCGAGTTGCTTGTTCTGCAATTTCTCCACCTTGTCCATCTTAAGGTTGATCTCGAACATTGTTTTGGACATGCTCTGACAATATTCTCCAAAGAATCTCACCGTATTCTGCAATTCTCTAAGATCTTGGTTCATCTTAGAATTATCTGCCTCGATCTCCTTCCACTCTGTCATTCTGTCCAATGTAAAAAGTGGCAAAACTTGCAAATCTCTCTCGGACCCTAGTTTGGTCGTCTCCTCCATTGTTCTTGTTTGGGGATCCGTCCATGGATCTCGGTGAAACTTTGAATTTCCGCTATGTTCCTCGAAATTTCCTTGGAATAATTTATCTCTGTCTGTCGAATTTCTTCCAGACGTTCCTCTTTGGTGAGGTGCTCAAGGTTCGCCAACTTCCATTTTCGATCGAGGTTTTCCCAAAATCGATCGGCGTCCTCGTACTCCTTTTCTATGTATTGTCTATACAACACATTATAATATTGTTGTATAGAGCTGCTTGTCTCGTCATATCCAACGGGCCAAAAGTCCCTGTTGCTCCAGCTTGGGACAGGGCTAATAGTCCTGTCATTCTCGGATGTTGAACTTTCGTTCGGATCCATATTTCTTTAAAACTCTCCTCTCGTTAAGTGATATGAGTTTATAATAATTTTTTCCATTCATAAATAAATAAAACTAGGCTCTGATACCATTTTAAAGTGTGATAAAAGTGATGAAAATTAGATAAACATATAGGTCGAATAGGCAAATACATCTAGGCCGAATAGGCAATATGTATAGGCCGAATAGAACAACTATTTAGACGAAAACATATAGGCCGAATAGGCAAATACATATAGACCGAATAGACAAATACATATAGGCCGAATAGACAAATATGTTTAGGGCGAATAGAACAACTATTTGGGCTGTTATTTCGAGTATTAATCAGATATAACAAATAAAATTATAAAATTTTCATTTAAATGAAGTTGGGGTAAAAGGGTCTTAAATATAAAAAGTGGCTAGAAAAATTTATCTTTAACATGTGTGGCTAGAAAAAATTTGTTTTAAGTCAAAGTGACTACTTTTTACCATTATCACTTAACAATAACGACTTTCCACAATTTTTTTTTTTGGGGAAAACGAGCCAAAATGCACATTAATAATTTATATTTTTCTTCTTCGCCAAATCTCTCATATTAATAATTCAAATGTATACATGATCTTTACTTTTTCCTTTGGTTTACTTTTGTTTTGGTGTAAGTAGGTGGTTGCATGTCAATAATTATGAAAATAATGGGCATCACATTAGATCTTTTAACCCACACCATCAATCTTAAAAATGTGGTACCACATCATTATAATTAATTCAATTTATATATACACAACTATCATAATTAAGTATGATAAATAGAGCTGTCAAAAATATAGTAAAATAAAATAATGCATCATGAACAAATATGGAAGGTACAACATACATTTTATATATATAACTCTATCGATGATGACGCGCTGGATGATGCAATTTTCCAATATATAAGCTATTTATGTAACACCATTTAAAATTGGGATTTAATTACACGGTACCAAAAGTATTAGAAAAATCTACTGCATTCCAAATTAAGTACAATTCTTTAAATGTCTTTAATTTGGTAATGGACTTGATTATATACTTATAAACCAACACAATTTAGGGTTAGCCTACCGTCGTTCGTCGTCTGCACATTGCTATCCAATTGAAAGCCGCTTTGTTGTCGTCGCCCAGCCTCTCTTCTCCGTTGGACGTGAATTTGCCGAAATGTCTTGTCTAAAGAGTAGTTTGGCTGCAGATTCATAATCTATGTTTATATTTATTTAAGTATATTTTTTAAATATAAAATGTAAAAAATTTATTAAACAAGTATATAACGTTTTTTAAATGAACAGTTAGGTTATTCGAAGAGTAATTTCACTGTAGTTGATGAATAATTTCACCATTTTTGTATTGTAATGAGAATTGTGTTAGAAAAATTATATATTTTAATTTGTTTTTATTTATTGAATAGATGTATAATATTTTATTAATAAATATATACAAAAAATTATTGAGAAAAAGAGGGAAAGAAGTTATAGTGATGTTCTACGCGAGTGAGATAACAATAGAGACGAAGTGTAGGAGATTGAAAAAAAGAGAGAGAAGTTGTGGAAGTGTTCTACCGGAGTGGAATGAGGAGAGAAATAAAGTGGGAGAGAATGAGGAGAAATTGCTCTTATATACATAATCCTTTTTATAAATATAGGTATGATACATATTAACAACACATGTATATTATAACTATTCTAAAAATGCTCCGGTTTTATATAAGCTAGCATCTATCATATACCAAAATTTAATTTTAATAAAAACACTCACATATTTATAATATATATACATACGATCAAAAAAAATTGGGTGATTTTCGGTGCACTGGTGCACAGTGCACCCCATGATTTATCATATTATCATATTAAAAGTGGTTTGTATCATGGTTAATATTTTTTTTACATTTTATTCCTGTCTAAATTTCTTTATTACATCTTTAACTTAAATTAATAATAAGTAAATTATTTATTTTGCATGCAAGACTATTTGTATTTTTTAGGCCACCCAAGTTTTTTTTGGAGTTCCTTAATTAATTACTAATATTAATATGTTACAATGAATTCACAAAACCATTTTTTGAGTAATTAATACGAAGGGGAAATCAAACATTGTAAAATGAAGTGTCCTACGGTAGCAATGTAAGATTTAGAGACGGTGTTCATGATCGAATTCACAATGGCAATGGAAGCTTCTCGAATGCTTGGCTAGATGAGAAGAGAAAAGATGAAGAGTCGGATGTGACATCGGAGAAGAAGACGACGACGTCACTTTGAGAGTAGTGATGATTATGAGTTGTGAGGCTAGATTTTTTAGGGCTATCTTCTAAAAAAATCGGAACAAAAAATTGATTTTGGGCAAGATTTGTATATGTATCAACTTAATTTTTTATTTTTTGTTTGGATATATTAATAGAATGGATAAAATTCAAGGCAACTTGATTTTGTGTTGCCTAATATTTTCCCTATTAGGTTCCATTCAAATATAAAATTCATGTGGACTAATTGCTCTCTATGAAGCATTGTATAATGTATCATTTCAGGAAGGACCTTAGAAATTACATGCGTAAATTTTTACCAAGCATCAGCCAATAATAAATAGTCTTGCATATTTGAATACAGCTGAAAAGTTATAATTTGTGTTTAGTACTCAAATAAATAATTGATATATTTAATGATATGCTAAATATTTCAAATTGATGACTGTTTAAGAACTCATTGTCCAAAAAGTAGTGAAATTAACTACGAAGTGCTGTATGATCCACCATGATAACAAATATATTTTTATTTCAAATTTTATACTATTTGATCCATCAATATGTGTGATTAACTTGAAGTTCTTCACTTTTATTATGATTTAGAATTTTTTTGCATCATTACGTAATTGCATTTTTTTTTATTAACATTATTATTATTATTGGTAAGATTTCTACCGCTACAAGATGAATTTAATAAAAATAATAAAAAAGGCTTATCCATTCGTTTTTCTTTTTTGAATCGCAATATAAACTTTTAAGGACTTTTTTTTTCTGTTTTTCTAATGATAAATTATTAATATATCATTATATATGAACATTACTTTATGTATATCATATCATAATCTTAAAGTTACTAGCTTTGAGAAACATTTTTTTAAAAAATATTATCTCCATTTATTCCTCTTTATAACATCTTTTAACATTCTCTCAAAGTCTTTAATATTTAATTATATTAATATTAGATTTATATTTCATAATACTCATAATAACTACTTTAATATACTATGGTGTATATTCATATTCTATTCAATTTGTATCGATAAGTCTTTCCACTCCTTCATTCATTTAATTAAGTTTAATGTATGCACCTTTTAATCTTTAAAAATTATTTATTTTATATAATCTATAAAAACTCAATTAAAAAACTTAAAATTAAATAATTAAGATTAAAACTTATTTATTAATCATATTACTTTAATTGTATTAAAAAATTTAAAATCTTTATGTTTATAAAATACAAAATAAAGAATATAATTTTTTTTATATATCTCGAAAATTCTATATAATTCTTTTAATTCTTCTAGGTGTATAAACTATAAAGTGTGAAATAATTTTCAAAATCAATAACATTCTTAAAGGTATAAACTAATTTTCACAATTAATGTCATCTAATCATTTAAAGTATTAAAAAAGAAAAAAAAATTAAATACAAAAAGTCACTATCATTTTTAACTACTTATCATGAATATATTTTATTATGATTAAATAAAATAAAAATAAACATTTAAAAGTAATCTTTAATTTATTATCAAAATAATCTACAATAATATCACATGAACAATAAAATATAAATAATAAAATACTTCACATAATATCGAGATAAATAAAAAATAAAAAAATACTCTAAACTTTCATTTTAAATTTAATTAGTATATTAAAGTGAAGATTTTTATTAAAAAAATTATTGTATTCATGTAAAAAGATTTAAGAGAAGATATGAACTATTAAAATAAAAAAAAGTAAGATACTCAATATTATCACTAAACGAGGTTCAAGATTAAAGAAGTATAGAATTAAGAAACTAATGACAAAGAACAATAAAATTACATACAACAATTTATAAGGAGGAGAGTTATAAGGAGACTTTGAGAAAGGGGAAATATGAGTATTTAATGAACTAATTACTACTAACTATAATAACATTGTCCGATAATAATAATAATAATAATAATAATAATAATAATAATAATAATAATAATAATAATAATAATAATAATTTATCAATTAATAATATAGATGAACATTGTTACACAAAAAAAATTGTAGTATTAAAGTTTTATGTAATTAATAAATAGATGATTTACTTAAATAATTTATTATTACATTGAAAAATAATTTTTGGAAAAAAACAAAACAAAAAAGAATAGTAAAAAAAATTACTCCATCCATCCCAAATTGAACTTCACGTTTACTGTAGATACGAAGTTTAAGAAAAGTCACTTTTTGATTTACTTTTGGGGGGTAGTATAATATTTTTAGGTAATAAATAAATTATAAAGTATGTTATGTGTGTTAAAAAGGTAATGACAAATTTGAAATTAAAATATGTTAGAAGGATATTAGTTAGTTATTTTTTCCTTTTATAGAAGTGTGAAGTTGAACTTAGGACGGACCAAAACGGAAAGTGTGAAGTTGAAGTTGGGACGGAGGGAGTACAAAATATGACGTATGTACGACGTGCATCGCACGTCTAAAAAAATTAGTAGTTATAAAATGGGGGTAGTGGGTTATTTTATTTTTTAAAAAATTAATATATTTTTTTATTTAATGGTAGAAATTAAACAAAAATTTGATCTAACGATTAAGATTGTACAGGTGTACCCAAGTTCGAATAAAAATTTATAGTAATATATACATGTGTTACTTATAGCGGGAGAGAGAGGAGAGGAGAGGAGAGGAGAGGGGAGGGGAGGCCGGGGGGCGTGGTGGTGGTTGTGGGTGGATGTTTAGGTAATATATATATATATATATATATATATATATATATATATATATATATATATATATATATATATATATATATATATATACATGCACCTCGGTTCGAAATCGCCGGTTCAGGTTCCAAGAGGGGGAACTGGAACTGAACCGGAGTACGAAGGTTTCGATTCCGGAACCGTCGGTTCCGGTTCCGGTTTTAATTTTTTTTGGTTTTAAGCGTAAAAAGTAAATAAAAATTAAAAAAAATGAAAAATCGGCGGTTCGAACCGGAACCGCCGGTTTTTTTCCCAAATATGAGGAACCGAAATCGAACCTTCCCCTATCGGTTTCGATTTTTTTTTACGATTCCGGAACTAACGGTTCCCCGGTTCGAACAGCCGGTTTCCATTTTTTGGTGCATATATATATATATATATATATATATATATATATATATATATATATATATATATATGGAGTATTGAATTTTTATAATTATTAATTTATTTCTTATTTTAAAAATTTATTTTTATAATATTAAAATATAGGTGCACCCCGGTATAAGGGTGCACCAATATGTGTATAACTTTTTATTCTATTTTGTATACAAGTTATTCTATTTTGTATACATATTTCTTAATAATTTTATATTTTTTTCACACTAAGTTTTTCATTAAAAAACTAGCATCCATATGTGTATAACTTTTTATTCAAAATAGTGTATACATGTTTTTTAATAATTGTATATTTTTTAAACTCACTTTTCATTAAAAAAATTAACAATTAAATTGTATACATTTTTGTTCATAATTGTATATGTTTTTGTTTATATTTGTATACGTTTTTTAAAGTGTGGGTGCACCCGGGTGCACTGTATAATTAGCCATATATTTTCGCACTATGAAAGAATTTTAAACCACATGGATTGACTAAGGATTTAAAAATCCTTTCAAAATAATTAAAAAAAATATCAAATTCAAATTCATAATTTGAAATTATTCATTTAAAATCTTGAATTTATAATTTCGTTTATTTTATATTGAATCCATACATGAAGGAGAAATGTATAAATCATTTCTCAAATTTCTCATTCCAAACACAACATAAATGAATTGGTATTCCGAAAATTTTATATAAGTTGTATTATTGTAAACCCTTTGTTATAAATTTATAAATCATTTCTCAAATTTCTTAATCCAAACACAATATAAATGAATTGGTATTCCAAAAATATTACTTAAGTTGTATTATTGTAAACCCTTTGTTATCTATGGTATGTAGGGAAAATTCGATATACACCTTAATATACTAAATTTTTCGATGTAACAATATAAATGTCCAGTATATCAAAATTGAAAATTCGATATACAGCATAATATACTAAATTTTTCGATGTAACAACAATATAAATGTCCAGTATATCAAAATTTTGTCATATAAAAATTTAGACACACATTTGTGTAAGTTCATTGGAATTAGTTTTTTTTTGGAATATATAAAAACAAAGAAGTGATAGTATTTTAATAAAATGTAATATTGCATTTATAAAAAGTGAAAATTTAAACGAACCATTTAATAAACATTTGTATTATAGATATGTGTGATTGGTAGTCTCTTGTATCTCACAACTAGTCGAATGAACCAAATGCATTTTAAGAGTTTGTGCTAGGTATTATCAATCGAATCATAGAACTTCACATTTAAGAGTTGTAAAAGGTATTATTCTATAAGTTCATGGCAGTACTCTTGAGTTTGATATTTGATTTTCTAATAATATTAATATTGAACTTGTTGGTTTTAGTGATTTTTATTGGACAGGAGATGTAAATGATTTTTTTTCTTTTCTTTTTTTAATATTCCACAATCTTGAGTCACTGCATTGTAGAAAACAAAACCATGTTTCCTTAGGGCAACTCCAATGGTGCTCCTTACCCAAATCACCAATTTTTTGGTGATTTGGTGCATATCTTCTTCAATAGTTTTTACCCAAAATTTGGTGCAAAAGGGAATATTCTATAAAATCTTATTAAAAATATTATTTTATTAAATTTAAATAATTATAATATTCTAAATTGATTATTTATCCCTCTAATTTTAAATTATTAATTAAATAATATATTTCTATTTTGTATTAATTAATTTATTTTTAAATTTTAAATTTAATTTCTAAATTTTAATGTTGTATAAATTTTACAAATTACATCAAAATAAATATCAAAATGAAATTAAAGAAATATATAAACAACACATATTTTATTGATAATTGCATAATACAACACATACAAATAAAATGCACAAACTTTTAAATTTTAATTTCTCAGATGAATACAGTTTCCAAATATGATCAATTAATGCATCTCGAAATTCATAGTGAGCATCTCGATTTTTTATTTTTCTAAATCGAGCCAGAAATTTCTGGGAATAGAGAATCGTCATCATCCCCCATTTCAATATTTATAGCCGGTGATTCTACGTGGTCAATAATAGGTGCATCAATATCACGTTCATCTTCAATTATCTAGTGTCTAATGTATTTGTATGTCTATCTTTTTTAAAGTTCAATGTAATTTTTTTAACGTAATATATAATTTTAATTGTGCAAAAAGTAATTTTTTAAATTATTTTAATGACAAATAATTTATTATATATTAATTATATAAAATATAAAAAACATAAATATATATTTAACAATTAAAAATAATTATTAAGAGTGATTAAAAATATATAAATATAATTATATTTAAATTGAACATTAAAAATAATTATAAAAAATAAATTTG
Source organism: Pogostemon cablin (assembly GCA_023678885.1). Lineage (NCBI taxonomy): Eukaryota > Viridiplantae > Streptophyta > Magnoliopsida > Lamiales > Lamiaceae > Pogostemon > Pogostemon cablin. The sequence goes on along the minus strand of CM042992.1, from coordinate 8,724,653 downwards.
AGTAACAAATTTGGGTAAGACCCAAATTACCTAAATTTGGGTCATGTTACCCTTTTACCCAAATTTTTTTTGTATGAGATGACTATTTTTTTTACCATCTCCTACAAAAAAAAATTTGGGTAAAAGGATAAACCATTGGAGATGGTTTTATCTACAGCAGAACTCAAATATGTTGTCATGAAAAGTTGTTACATTTGTTATGGCGCAAATAAATACTCAAAAGATTATTGGGTATACGTATTAGAATAGTGTTCTAACTTGTGATAATTCTAATGTGCTTAATAAATTCTATTCAGACTCACACACCAAGTATATCACTATATATAAGACTTCATTTCATACGCCCACGTGGATGACTAAACCGGTCAACAAAGGTGACAATTTGTCAAAGACCAAAAATGAATCTCACAGCTTTAATTTGGGATTAACCTCACAATACGAGGAGACTTTTTGTACGTAGAATGATGTAGCCTCTATTTATTAGTTGAGTTATTATAATTTATTTCTATTATTCCGTCGGGCCAAGGTGTGTGTTCACCTCCGATTCCACCTTTTTCCAAAGACTTCATTTTATACCACTTCTGTCCCAGCATAAGAGTTTCTTTTGCTTTTTTGCATGTAGATTAAGGAGTATTATTATTTAATGTGTAATAAGTAGTTATATTAATGGGAGTATGAGCCCCATATTTTAATTGTATTAGAAGAAATGTGTGAGTTATATATATTTAAAAAAAGAAATGAGACCCTTTGAATTGTACGACCAAAGAAAAAAATCATTTTTAAATAGGATTGTGATTTGTTTAAACAATAGTGAAGCATAAATTCCAAGATGACAACTTATCAAGAAGAAAATAACTTAAACCATAATTGTCATTTATCATACCTATGTACTTGTGTATGTGTGTCATTGATAGGATTTGAGATTTTTTTTAGAACTGTTGCCCAAATTGATTTTGACACATGCAAAAATGCCTACTTTGACTAAATATAAGTAAAAATGCTCACTTTTAGGATGATTTTACTGATATACCCCAATTATGTGTTGGCTTTTTGAAATTCCTAATATTAATTTTTGGATGAGGACAAATCCTGACATTTTTTAACAAATGACCGAGTGAGTTTTAAATTAAAGAAATGACTTCAACTACTCGGTCGCTTTTCTATCCATTATTGAACTACTCGGTTTTCAATTCTCATGCAGAACTATTCAACTACTCAATCTTTCAACTATTCAACTGCTCGGCCTTACGCTGAAGTACTTAATCGGTCTTTCTTCTTTTATTTCTCACATAGGAGTACTCGGTCATTCCAGTTTTCTTTCAAAAATTCTAAGTACTCGGTCTTGGTCTTTCAATCTTTTCTGCTAAATATTCAACTATTAATTTTTATTAATTTTTTATTGTTTCTACAATGAATATCCGAGTATTAAATTCAATATGATATACTCAGGACCGGTCCATTGATTTGAGGGGCCCGGTGCAAAAAAACTTGAGGCCTTTTATTTTATATAAGATATAAAGTAATAATAAAATTGTAATATGAATATCAATAGTATACGATTAAATGCCTTTTTCTTTTTAAATATAACCCATTAAATAAAAAAAAGTTCAACATTTATTGCAAAAATTATATATGAATCTAACTATGAAAAAATGATCTTCTGATAGTATTTTGATTAAAATCATTAATCAATTTTTCAAAACTGAATTTCTCAAAAATATATATATATATATATATATATATATATATATATATATATATATATATATATATTCTCGATTGAAATCAAAGATAATACATTTAATCTTTTTGATATAGATGATCCCAGATAAGAATAATTATCAATTTACTATTAAGAATAAATTATAAAATAAAATCAATTTTAGAGAATCATAAAGAAATTTGAACAAAAAAAATACGTAGAATAAAAACTTAAATATAATTATGTATTGTAAAATAAAAGTACCTTTTTTGAAAAAAATACAATATTCTATTCTTTTTAAGGATGTTACGTAGAATAAAAACTTAAATATAATTATGTATTGTAAAATGAAAGTACCTTGTTTGAAAAAAATACAATATTCTATTTTTTTAAGGATGTTACCAAAATTTATAGTGAACAAATAAAATAGAAGATGAATTGAAAATGAATTATAGAACTTATTGTGTGATCTAATTGAGAAATGATTAATATTAAGACTTTTTTTTGAGTTATTCCTATTCCTCAATAAAAAAAAGAATATGAATTATAAAACTTATTGTGTGATCCAATTGAGAAATTATTAATATTAAGATTTTTTTAAGTTATTCCAAAGAATATAAATTATAGAACTTATTGAGTGATCTAATTGAGAAATTATTAATATTAAGATTTTATTTAAGTTATTCTTATTCCTCCATAAAAAAAAGAATAATAAAAGAAATGTTATAAATCAAAAAGGATATATAATATTAACACCGACAAGAATCGATCCGTGAATTGGGATTAAGAAATCACAAGACACCTCATGAGCTAAGCATTAAATTATTTATTGTTCAAGTTAAAAATATATAGATAAATATATATATATATAAATATATAATAAAAAAATTTGGGGCCCTCGTTGGGGGTGGGGCCTGTGCGGCGGCACCTCCGACACCACCCCAGGGCCGCCCCTGGATATACTTTAAATATGTGTCTAAAATATTAGAAACAATTCTATAATATATATGCATATATATTTTTATATATTGAAATATTAATATTGATAGAATATAATAAATTTATTATTCTAAATACTTCAAATATTAAAATTTTAATTAAAGTTGATAAGTAAATGATATAAATTATATGAATTATAAATTAACGTAGATATGAATTATATATTAAAAAAAACTAACGTAAATGATATGAATTATATATTAAAACAACTAACGTAAAATCAAAGATTTATAAAAATAAATATTGTATATTATAAATTGACGTAAATTAATATCCATATAAAATTATTAAATGAATATTAATATTTAATTTGACAAAAATTATAATATTGAATTAATATTAATATGTAATATCCAAATTAACATTTAAATATTAAATTATATTATTAAAGTTTAATGGAATAAAATATTTTATTCATGTAATTATTAAATCAATCAAAAAGAAAAAAGAAAAGAATAATGGAACAATTTTAATTTAGACATAAGACTTAGTGGTGTGTATTTTAAGTTAAAGAAATAATTACTCAGTTTTAAATCTTTATTATAATTTAAAATTTAACTATTTATATTGGAGAGTAATAAAAATTCTAAAAAATATATTTAATCAATCATTTGCTTGTTTTATTACAGCAATTTAATCAATCTTTTACTTATTTTATTATAGTAGAAATATAAACTTAGTGACCAAGTAGAATATATATATATATATATATATATATATATATATATATATATATATTCTCAAACCAACTTGAAGCGGTAATAAGAGTAATATGTAAGACTTTGATTTATATTCTCAAATCCCAATTTACAGAAAATGAAAGATCGAGTAAACAGGTATTTTGGAGTAAAAGAAAAAAAAAAGTTACGTCAAATCAAAAATATCAAAATTTTTTTTTTTTTAAAGTTAGCATTTTTACTTTTTTTTTGTATTACATCGGACATTTTTTAATGTCGTATTTTGTCTGTGGGCATTATAGCCTGGCCCCTTTTTTTTTTTAACATTGGGGACACTACACTAGTAGTACCACATGGAAGCTTTAGTAGAGTGAGGTAAAGTCCCTCTCATCATAATAGCCACGTCTCTCTGATTGCTTTTGCCCATGAGAGCTGACTTAAAGGACACATGATTGTGACAATTCATCACCATCTTCAGATATTTCCCTAGAAAATAAGCAACTATGCTCTCCCACTTCTCTTTTCACCATTTTATTTTTCAATTTTTTTTGGGTTTCCTTTCTCACTCATTTACAAACACACTATGAAGTGAACAAACACATTCCACACACACATGCATAATAAATAGGGATTAATATTTGTATTGGATTTGGATTGAAATAGTGACAACTGAAGTAAGACAGTTAGATATGTTACCACATGACCCACAAACTTTGTTTTTATTGTCAACCAAACATAAGATTATTTCACTACTACAAGTACATCAATTATTACTACTACATTAAATAATCTTGAATTCAATATATATGTACCTGCATTGTGTATAACTCAAGATTTTCCACATGTTTGTTTCAGACATAAGTGTGGAGAGTGAGGGAGGGGAAAATTAACCAGCACTACCAACTTAATTAAGAGAGAGAAATGAAGATGCATATAGCTATTTTCTCACTCTTAATTATAGATATTGAACAAGAATTAAGTTGATCATGATCATGAGAGAAAATAAGAAAATGGATGTATATATATATTCATTCATGAAGGTCTGATGAGAGGGTGGATCCCATACCCATTATTATGGGGTGGAGGGTATGGGAATCCTGATGATGCTGCAGCACCAGCAAACATCATCGGTGATTGATAGTTCGTTCGCCGTTGCTGTAAGTGTTCGTTTCTCCCGCCGCTGCTTCCCTGCGTATCGTCCATACTATAGTTAGTTTTTTGTACACTCGGGTTAATTGATTTTAAAGAAATAGAATGGATCATTAATATAGCACCTGGTTCACTGATTTATACAAAACTTTGCGAGATTGGATCCTCCTTACTCTACGGGAAGGTCCAATTCTCTCAATGTTTATGTGAAAAATCATTTTCACATAAACAGTGAGAGAACTGAACCCTCCATGCGGCAGAGGATCAATCTAGTAATATTTTCTTGAAGTTTTTATTGATTCAAGACCAAAAATAAATTAACTATCAATTCAGTTTTGAATTATTTTTTTGGATTGAGAATATTTATATTTTTTTTTATGCTTTTCTTGTATAATCACAGTCCAACCATGTGCGTAAATTACTTAATTATTAATCACCTGATGATTCTGTGGAGTTGCAATTTTAAACATCTGAATCATGTGGGCTTCATTTGATTTCCTAAGTCTCATCATTTCTGATTCATGGTAGACATCTCTAATCCTTGGATTATCATGCTGCTGATCAAAATTAATTCTTTAGTGATGTTTATGTAGCATCAATTACTTTGGCACATATGTATTTATTTATATATACCTTATCAGGTGTCACTAATCCTCGGCGTTTCCAGTTGATTTCGAACTGGTTGGAGGGGCGGCGGAGATGGTCGCTCAAGCTGGAATCTCCGCCGCCCGTTCTTGAAGTAGAATTGCCCAAACTAAGATCCAGATTGTGGTCTAATATAATGTTATTTGAAGACTCTGATGATTTATACACATAGAGAAAAGGTGAATTATAAAAATTAATGCATAATATATAGAAGTAGAAATTAATTAATGTAAAAATAACCAACTTACCTGCATTCTCAAGTTATTGTTCATAAATGGTGGGATCAAAATTGGTAACAGCATCCTTTCCATTACATTTGATGGCTGCTCTATCATAAGCCCTGCAACATTATTGTAGTAAAATTATTCTGCCACCATATATCATTATTATACTATTAAATATGTATAATTATAATACTCCATAAATATATAATTTATAATGCAGAATTAAACCTACCTAGCAGCTTCAATTTCTGTGTCAAACAGACCCAAATAAACGTACCTGATTCAATAAAATCAGACACACCCAAATAAAAGTTTTGAATGATTAATCAAATATAGAGAATGCAAGATTGAGAATTAATTATGTGTAATAAATAAAAATGTATACTTTTTGCCAAGAAATTGACCCATTCTTGCTTCCCATCTACCACATTTATGCAAAGTAACACCTCTATACTTTGAACTCCCTCTTGGGAATCCTGTGCTTTGACGACGTAGCAAATGAACAAATTCCTCCTTGCTCAGATTGCTCATCTGAAATCAAATTTATAATCTAACTAATTACCATTTACACAATTATATATACATATATACACATACATAAGACAGTTAAACCTGTTTCATGTCTTCTTCATAATCTTCTAGACTGAAGTTTATATCTGCACCAACTCCTCGGAACTTAACAGCTGCCCTATCGTATGCACTGAATTTACAAAGGAGGTGTGAAAACTGTGTTGAGATGTAGAGAGTGAAGTATGATTTCAATTTCATGTTTGTCATAAAATGTAGTAATAAGCTTACCAAGCTGCTGCATGAGCTGTGTCAAATCCACCTACAATTTGCATCAATTAATAATGAACAATTTACATATTCAGATTATATATAAGAAGACTTTGCAATCAAGAAAAGGGAAAACCCACCTAAATAAATTTGCTTCCCACAATCCCTGACAAGAAGAAGATGATGATGAATTGCACGTAATATGAGAAATGGGTTAGAGAGAGAAATTAATAAGAGAGAGAAAGAGGGGTTTATATTTATACCATATATGGGACTCCCAACGCCCAGTTCTTCTGTAAAACGTGACGCCACGATACTGTGAGCTTCTAGACCTTGGCCCACGGCGGCTCTTCTTGAAAGGCTGAGCCACCTCCACCGCCGCCGGCAGAGCGCCGTCGTGGGGCGATGGCTGGAACTCAACACCGGCCGTAGAGGCCGGGATATCGGGTATTCCTCCCCTACTTTCCGACGGATGATCCACCGGTAGAAACTGGCGGGTCACCGGCGACGAGCAGGGGAGGGATTCCACGTCGTCGTATTTGGAAGCAACGGAGAAGCCAAAGATTCTGCTGCTTCTTTTATGCCCACCGTGATCTTCCTCCTCATCGGAGCTAGAGGATCCGACCCGTTTACCCTTGTCCTCATCCTCCGCCATGGGTGAATCATTAAGATCCCACATTTTATTTTTGCAATACCAATAAGAGCCAAACAAGAAAAAGGGCACAATACCAAAAGGGGGCCTGCTAACCTATTCAAGAAAAAGAAGAAAATTATGGGGCTTCCTTCTTTTTCTTTTTAGGAACACTGATCACCACAGTCTCATCAACAACAGAGGAGAGAGAAATTATTGGGACTGCAAAAAGGCTCTCTCTTTGATGATGGAGGGGTAGTAATAGTACATCAAAGATATTCTGTTGCTCCTCCTATATAAACCAACAATAATGCCTCCTTCAATTCCATGGAAGCTACAAACCCATAGAGTTAACTCTTTTCAAGAGAGAGAAGGGGGAGGAGAGAGAAAGTGGGGGTGTTCCAATGGTGGGTTCTTAACCTAGAGAGGGGGGGGGGGGGGGGGGGGGCTTTTTGCTGCTAATGTTCGATCCTCATAAATATATGAGGAGTTTGGTTTTCTAAACTCTTTCTATTTATATATGTCCGCTGGTTGGTGTTCAATTTAACCATTTCCCCTTTCTTGAACTTTGTGTCTCTCTGTGTATATATTCACACATTACGTACACTTTATGTATCTATATATCTGTACTTTTATTTCTATCTTTACTTTAACTGATCCCCTCTCCCCCTTTTCTCTGCAAGTTACGCCTGTCTTTACCCCATTGGTTGGTACGTGGGTACGTGGCTGTTAAAACATAGTAAGATAAAAAGAAAAGAAATAAGTGGGTTTTTTATTTTATTTTATTTTATTTTCGAAAGAAAGACCCATCTTTTTCTTTCTCACGCAACTTTCCCATGTTAACCAAATCGAAAAGTAATTACAACCTTCCTATTTTCATTTTTACTTATAATATCTCTTCATTTTTTTCTATTTTTGTGCACATTTAACTACTATTGGAAAATGGATATAGACATCACCAACACTCCATGGATCACTTGTTACTCAATTTCTATTATTATATCCACTTATTATTAGTGTTTCATATTCCTTCATCCAATTTCACATTACCTCCCTCCACATCCTTCACACACAATCTAAACTTTAATTATTCTAGTATCTAAACTTTAATATACTACCATATAGTCCTTCCATCTCCTTAATCATTCATGTAAATTAAAGAAATAATGGATGATAGTGCCCTGCAGACTTGTGAAAGATTCATGAGTGCCCAAATTTTAGGGAAATTTTAAAAAATACCCAAAATGAATATAAATACCTTGACACGATACTGATTCGATTGTAAATTTTAAAAAAAGTCATTATCGAGTCAATTTTTTTTTAATATTTTAACATGTTAAAAAGTTAGCAGAAAAGAAAATTTTAAAAACAAATGTCATTTTACCCTATATTAAATAGTATACTCCCTCCGTCCCGGCGTAAGAGGATCATTTGCTTTTTTACACGTAGATTAAGGAGTATTATTATTTAATGTATAGTAGGTAGTTGTATTAGTGGGAGTGTGGATCCCATATTTTAATTGTATTAGAAGGGGTGTGTGGGTCCCATATGCGTAAAAAAATAAATGAGACTTTTTGGGTGGGACGACTAAAATGGAAAAATAGTCCTCTTAGCCTGGGACGGAGGGAGTATATAATAATAAGTGAATGAAGGGATTTTAATGTATAATGAATAATTTTATCAGTGTCATACCCTATGTGTATGTGTGACTCGATAAAAATATATTAATTATTTTGTTTAAGTCTCATAGTATAAAAAAGAAAATACATACTTAAAATAGCAAATTAAAATATGTGGCCCTCCATTCCATTTTAAAGTTAACATTTTCTTTTTGCACAGAAATTAAGTAACATGATATTTTAATGTATAATGAGTTTAGAAATATAATATTTTAATGTAAAATATGTAATTGTATTAGTGTAGTATGTAGGCCCATAAATATATAGTATTAATTTTTTTATGTGAAACCCATTTATCAAAATTAAAAATACCAAAAAGATTGATAAAAAAATACAAAAACGAGGGAGTATATAATAAGAAAAACATCACAGGTTTAGATTTAAAATAAATCTCATTAAATCTTTCTTATATAAATCACATACCTATTGATCCATACACAATTCCTACCAAACATTATCATCTTTTCGTTAATATTTTTTTTTCTCTATTGATTTGTTATAAAATTTAAGAGCTAGTCTCATATAAATCAGGTTTATATCATAAATCATTGTAAACTCTGTGGTCCCCTTAATTTAAACACTCCTAAGATATACATGTATATAGAATTGGAAGGGGGACAAAAGGGTTTACACCGTAAATCCGATTTATACATCTATTTGTGAAAATTTAAATCTATCGTATTAACACTCAAGATAAAACATTCCCGAAAAGCATCAAAATGAAAGCAGCCCGTTGTGGTCTCTTGTTTTAATGCTTGCTGGTTTTTATTGAGTTAGTTTGTCTTCTTAGTTGTTTTTATTACTGAGTATTTTTATTTTTTTTACTTTAAATAATAAAATTTATAGTTTTCAAAGGAAAGTAAGGTTAACTTGTATATGGATTTGACAAGTTTACAGATGAAAGTAATTCTATTAAGAACTTGTCTCTTGTGAGCTGGTTGTTTAGCACTTATCCCTTCTAACTATCATTATAACAATGTTTGCTTTGGATGTATTCGTGGGAGATTTTTATCTTCTTTGATGTATTCCAAATTGAGGAAGGATGACATAGAAGATACTTCATTTGTGTATAAACAGATCTGGCATAATGGATCGTGAGGAAGTATAGCTTCAGGTTGTGGCTTCTACATAGAGAGAGAGTATGTACCAAGGATAGGGTGTGGAACTTGGATGGAGATACCACTTGTGGATTTTGTGTGGGGAATGTTGAGACACAATCACATCTATTCTTCCAATCTCCATACACACTACGTATACGGGACATTGTGAAGGCTGGAATTGGATGGAGACGTCGATTCACATCAGTTGCTGATTGATTTCTGAAGATACTTGCGGATACCCGAAGCAATAAAAAGGTACAGAGACTTTTCTTCATTTCTTTTTTGTCCATGATCTACCATATATGAATGGAAAGAAATGCACTCCTGTTTGGATCGAGAATGCTATCTCCAGTTCACATTGCAGATAAAATTATGTGTCAAATAGTTAGATTGTATCTCAACTATTGATGTTGTACCATCTAAAGCCTTAGGCCAAAGATGTGTGGATAGGATTTCGATTGTGCATTCCAATATGTACTCTGTATCATTATACTGAAATAAAATTTACCTTTTTTTAAAAAAAAAAAAAACAATGTTTGCTTTTTACATGAAAAATAAATAATACTACGATTTTAATATATGGTAGATTAAGATGTGTACTATTTTAATATATACTGATATTTATATTAATATTGTATGTGAGCTCCATAGAAATATAATATTCTAAGTAGTTGAAAAATATTAATTGTTTTGTGGGGTCTTATCTACTCAAAATGAAAATATAAATGTAATTATTGAAGTATCATACTTAAATTAGAATATGTAATTATTGTCATGAAACATGGAAAATGTACCTTAATTAGTCCCAAATTACTTTTTATTACATGAGAAGTTATTTTTGAAATAATGAACTATTAATTTTTTAAATAAAAAAATATTAAAAAATTAAACATCATATCAGAATTGACGTGGTGTAATATTTTATAATCAAAATAAGTATTAAATAATACTCTTACATCACAAAAAATAATAATTTATTTACTCCATATATTAAAGAGTAACATGAGGAATAAATTTATTTTTATATAAATGAATTAGTTCATTTTTTAGTTACAATAGTAGAAATTTAGATACTAATCAACTAACATGCGTACCAAACAAGAAGTTACAAATGCATATTTTTGTTTGGTTCATATCACTATATATATTAAGAAAATGATTTTTTAATATCATAGGTAAAGATAAAAGTATCATTAAAATTTATCCACTATCCATTAAATATTTTATTTTATAATATCTGTAAAAAAAATAAATATAAATAACGAAAGTATCATTTTTTATTCATATTATAAATTATTCATGATTTCACTATCAATTTACATTCATTTAAGACACAAATATTTGCACGTTTTAAAAACTTTTCTACGCATATTAAGCGTTTAGTAATTTCACTATCAATTTACATTAATTTAAGCCTCACACAAATATTTGCACGTTTTTAAAAGTTTTCTACGAATTTTAAGCGTTTAAATTTATTTTTTTTCTCATGCATGGTACAATGTTTGTCGACGTATTTACTCTTTAGTCCTAATAATTTAATGTTTGTTTGAAAAATATTACTTATATTTATACACTTTAAATTAATTGATATTGACACTACTATTCACATATAAATACGTACCCTATGTATGCAAGACTAACTTCTATACTAAGTTTCAGCGTATACTAGACTAACTTCTATACTTACTCGTACCATTAATTAGTTTATCTAGCACAAGCACATGATTTGATCATTACACTAATAGCAATTAATTAGAATATGTTAAATACAAGGAGGCAAATCTACCCAACTTTTTTCCAGATAAAATCATTGCAACCAACAATTAGATTTCATAACAATACTATCCAATTATTCATTTTTTACCAAGATACCTACAACCTTCCTTAATAATTTAATTGTTTAGTATTGGTTATAGTGTCGAATATTCATGTAAAAAATCATCATTATAGTATTGAATGTCGAATTCGGTTTCGATCATGGTATCTGGTCATGATATTGGATCCTGATACAGGACACTAACATCATGTCCGACACCAATATTATAGAATCGAATGTTGAATTTGTGTTGATCAAAGTATCAGAGTCCCGACATAAAATACCAATATTATATCCGACACCATCATCATAGCACTGAATGTGAGATTCGATGTCAATCAAAATACCAACAATTAAGACATTGTGGATATTTTTTTAAAATTACAGGATACTTCAGTCAGGTACATATGGGTAAAACAAATCCTTTTGAACATTTGAATAGCAATTATTTTTCGGAGCGATTTTTTAATAGCCACTTTTGACTAAGTACAATTTTAAGTAGTCACATCCGTTAAGAACAATTTTTACTAGCCACTATTTAGTGTACTCCCCAAATTACCCTAATAACTGTCGGCTAAAGTACGAAAATAAAGGGGTCATATCATGTCAGTTTTGACTGCAGTAAATGGGGTGGGTGGACCACATTTAAAATTGTACTTAGTGGGTTGGTGGACCACATTTAAAGTTTTAAAATTTTTCAAATTAAAATTTTGGTTGTGGGTTAGTGGGGTATATATCATATCATTAACGTCATTTTCATTCCAAATACTCCATCTTTCTTCTCTCTCATCTTTCGTCCAACATCCTCTCTCTTCCTCTCTTCTTTTCATCCAACATCCTCTCTCTTCCTCTCTCCCTTTCGTCCCAAAGCACAAAGAGCAGCGCCACCCATTTGTAGTACCCCTTTCTCAGTATCTCATTTCCATCTGCCGGAATAGGCGTTTCCGACGAGGTGAATTTGGTGATTTTCAAAATGGCAAATTTTCGGGTATGTATGAAAGCAGTTTTATTTGCATTTTTAAATTGTGAGTTATTTGTTATAATGTGTCCTACATTGAGTTTGTGGTACTCGTTTTCGAGGATACGAAGTACATTTTGGGTGGTTTTGCTCATATGTGTAAAATGTGAATTCATTTTATAATGTGATGAATGTGACTTAACTGTGTATACATCATGTTTAGAATTTTTTGTGTGGTGTTGTTTATTTTATTTTTTTTTGAATTTTTTGGATATTTTTGTTGGCCAAATAGTGTTTTTTTAAGACCGAATAAAACGAATGTGTAGGCCGAATAGAATAAGTGTAGGTCGATTAGAACAAATTCTGGGAGTGTTATTTTTTTGAATTTTTGGAAATATTGGTTGCCGAATAGAGCTTTTTTAGTAGGCCGAATAGAACAAATTTGTAGGCCGAATAGAACAAGTGTAGGCCGAATAGAACAAATTGTATGAGTTTTTTTAATTTTTTTGAAATGTTGGTTGGCCAAATAGATCAAATCTTAAGCCGAATATAACAAAGTTGTAGGCCGAATAGAACAAGTGTAGGCCGAATAGAACAAATTGTAGGACTTGAATTTTTGGAATATTTGGAAATGTTGGTTGGCCGAATAGAGATTTTTTTTACCGAATAGAACAGATTTGTAGGCCGAATAGAAGAAGTGTAGGCCGAATATAACAAAGTGTAGTTTGAATAATGTCATAACACTGACCTTGGCCGAATAGAACAATATTCGTAGGCCGAATAGAACAGTTTGTAGGCCGAATAGAAGGAAAAGTAGGCCGAATAGAACAAATGATTGAGTGTGCCAATATTTGTTCAGTTGCTGCAGTGAACTTATTGTTATTTGATATAATTATCAGTTATTGTCTTATTAAGTAAGCTGGTTGAATTGATGCAGAGTACATCTTTTTTATGTGTGTTACATATTATTTAACAAAAAGTTAAATTTGTGCAGGGTGAATGGAAGCGTCCAACCATGCAGGGGCAGAACTGCAGTGTACATAATTACTGCAAATCTGAGTTGTTATGACACTTATCCGTAAGCAGTTAACAATGGTTCGGGGTAATGCGGAGGAGATGTTCAGGCGATCTTATTTTGGTCATTACTGGGGTCTTCACGACGATTGAATCGCGCATGCTAATCTCCACGGTCTCATGACATGGGAGATCATACGTGGCGGGGATGATGTAACCGCTAGATATTTTCAAGTTGGGAACGAGTGCCTTAACTTTAGTAGGGTAGAGTTCATGCGGATAATGGGGCTCTGCTTTCGGGACAGAGTGAGGTTTGATCTGAATTTATCGTATCATATCTCGTCTGGTGGGGTGTACGATATGTATTGTAGTTAGGGCGAAAGACCATTAGTAAATGAGATTGCCCGTGACTTTGAGTGTATAAAATTTAGTGGTGTTAGCCCCGAGAAAGCGGTTAAAATTGCTAAGGTGCTGTTGTTATACTATTTTCTCCTTGGATCGGATATTACCAAGGTGAGTGTAGACAACTGGGTTTGGGTCCTAGTAGAGGACGAGCGTAGATGGGATTTATTCCCTTGGGACCAGGTCAGTTATATGACTTTACTGCACTTTATGGACCACATTTTGACCGAACTTCCTAAAAGAGAAAATCCCAACAAGTACAGATACCACTTTTACGGGTGCACATTTGCGATCCTGGTACGTGTTGTAGTAGATCACTTAAAGTTATAGTGTATTACTAGTTTCAGCAATAGTAATAATCTAACATGTGTAGTTTACGTGTGACAGATTTAGGCGTACGAGCGTCTACCTGCCCTCGCTGCACCGTATGGCCATGTCCCTACCGATAGGAAGGAAAATAGGCCACTTTGCTTGTGATGGGTTTTTCATAAGGTGAAGAAGGTTGACAGGAATCTATTTTCTCGGGTATGAAATCTAAATTTTTATGAATCATTAATCCATGTCGGTACAGACAAATCAGTAATATTGTATCTAAATGTATTGGCTTTTTTAATCAGGATCTTGTAGTGGTGGATTTTCCGTGGGTGCTCCCCCAGGAGCACATAAAGGTTTATTGGATTGGAATAGATAATGATCCTTTACAGGGGTTGATCATGAGGTTGTACACAAAGACATTCTCTAACCCCAGATGAAAGATCGTCCGGGGGCCAGATTTCACTAATGTGGAGCAGCAGACCGCGGAGGAGGCATACGATCCTACTAGTAATCCATGGGATCAGCAGTACTATTCTGGTGTGGCTGTTGAGGATCGGTGGACTGGCCAGCGCATGGATGATCCTTCAGCTTGGGTGTCAAATTGGGATGAGCATTCTTACCGACCTTCCTATACTCCTAGTCCTGACCACAGTGGACATTATTCAGGAGAGACGAGGTATGCTGAGCGCAGTTCGCATGATCCCACACATTATGTTCCTCCATCATCTGCTCGTAGCTGGCATGCTAGAGTCGTTGCTCATCATGGGAGTGGGATGGGTGACGCCCACAGATATGATCAGCAGGATCACAGATATGATGATCAAGACGACCACGGGTATAGTCAGTATGATCACGAATATGAGCAGGACCACTACGGATATGATCAGGATTTCAAAGATAGGGTCCTCCATAGGCTGGATCATCAGGATGAGTTGTTATCCCAACTTGCATGTCAGATGGTGGCTGAGCATCAGGCACATCACTTATTTCGACTTGCACTTACACAGGAGTTCAGGTGCCTTCGAGCTGATATTTCGAGGAGTCGGGGGTCTGAGTATGAGCCATCTACCTCGAGGTCAGGGGTTAGATCTACCCATCCTACAGTGGTGGATCCTGTGAGTCCGATGGCTCCCACACCTGGTGTCGCTCAAGATGGTTTGATGCATGCTAAGCGGCCAAGAAACCCAAGTGCAGCGTTACAGTCACCATTCACAACGACTGAATGCGAGCGCCGCTGGCAACTGTACCTGTGATTTAAGACAAGCAACGATCTGTACATGCTAATCTGCTATTTTAGATGTTTTCATATGTTACTTTACATACTTGTGCTTGTTGTTAAAGAATTTTTTATTTCAGGGTCGACGTCGGACTCGGCTATGGAGTCGGCAGTGCTTCTTTCACTGAGATGGAGGACCCAGTGCTTGGTTTGACGACCAGGTAATTGAGAGAGCCTTCATGTGTATACTTAATAAGTAAATATGTTCACTAACTCACAATATTCTATAATAAATTTCTATATGTTTCACGTCCATCAGGATGTTGGGAACTACTGCATTCTGGACATGCAATTCTCTGTAAGTAACAACCACATTAGCAACGTATGTATAAAATTTCCATGTAATTTTGAGACCAATCGTATACAATGATTTTCCTCTAAGGTCCAAGTTCAATCCATATGGAATGAGCACACGAGGCGGTACAAAGATAATAGAACAATATTTGCCAACATAAGTGATGACTTGTTGACAGATCTTTGTGCGTACGCAGCAGGGAGGTTACCCGTGTGGAGGGGTTCCAGGCCATGGATAGAATATGATGTGGTATTGTATCTTAACCCATGATGTGATCAAATAATTATATCTCCTATTTTGACCATAGATTCTACATCTTATATATGCATTCCTCGTAACTTATTTTGACAGATTATGTTAATAGTCCACATGGCAGCGCACTACTACCCATGTGCACTGATTACGAAGGATATGAGCTTATTTTGTTTTGACTCCTTCCGGCATAGGTGGGATGACGAGCCTGACATGAGGGATCATTGGATGACAGAGACTCTACCATTTAGACGCGTCATTTCAGCCTTGCTGCGCGAGATTGACCCCCAAGGGGTTCCATACACTTTCCCATTGACTCCAGCTCGGGAAGAGGACAGATCCAGTTGCGGCCCAGCGTGTCTCAGGACCCTTGACGGGTTATTAATGAGGGACTTTAGCTGGAGCACTCCCGATCACATGTTGCGTTACTGGAGGCATATTGCTTTCCTAATCTTTCAGACTGGTACCATTATTACCTCAGCATGATGTACTTATGGCAACACTAATGAAAAGGGATGACATTTGGTTTCGTTAATTATAAAAAAAATGTTGATTACCATTGGACACTTAATTGCTTTTTTATTTTAATTTTATAAGTTATACATTACTGCTATAATTGATAAAAATTACAAGTTATACATTACTGCTATAATTGATAAAAATTATAAGTTATACACTACTGCTATAATTGATAAAAATTATAAGTTATGCACTACTGCTATAATTGATAAAAATTATAAGTTATAAACTACTGCTATAATTGATAAAAATTGCAAGTTATACACTACTGCTATAATTGAGAAGGACAACATAGACGATTGTGCCCAGTTTCACCACAAATGCCACATTTTTTATCTCTACGTATACGGGGATTCGGGGCAGCCGTCGGAGGAGGAGGTGGATCGATGTGTGATGATGAAGCTCTAGTACAATTTACTCGATTGTGACCTGGCTGTCGGCAGTGTGAGCAAATATACTCTTTGTGACGTCTCCGGAATGACTCCACACCTGACCTTATCCGAGACATTCGAGGCCGGCCGACCTGCCTGTGTGGTAATGGGGGGTTAACAGTCTGTGACTTGACACGGTCAGGTGTGTCCCATTGAGTGTAATGCGGTACAGGCATCACTGGACCGGACCACATCCCTAACACATTGGTGTGATGGAAAAAGGTCGACACGAAGCTACTGGCTGGCAACCTGCAAGTACTGAAGAACGTATAATATAAGAATCACAAACTCTGATGTTCGACGTAACAAAATAGTGGGTACGACTACGTACTCGATTGCCTTCATCGCATGAATACATGGAATAAGTTCTTTCTGGAATTTCTCACATGTGCAACTACACTCGTTCAAATCCACTGTGAATAGCTGATCACCATCTCTGATTGCATACTTATTACCCAGGAGTCTCGATATAAGTAGCTTTTTGGCAGCAGAAGAAAGTTCCACGTTCTCGTCATGCACAGGCTTGCAGAGAATGGAAAATTTTTCTCAGCTTGAGTTCGTCGTTCATAAAACCACCTCTCAGTGGTTGTGCGTGTAATCTCTAACAGCGTGCATATAGGTAGCGTGTGTGCCTAGATTATGGCATTGTTATACGACTCAGCTGACGTAGAGTTCATAAACTCGTACCGCTTCACGGGACAATGGACCCTTGACCATTTCTCATATCCCCACGACCCAAGCAATTCCATTAACTTCTGCGACAACCGGTGCCCACTCAATGAGTTCATGCAGCTAAAAATAACAAATATTGAAAGGTAAACATTTGTAAAAATCTATTGAATGGATGAGATTCGTAAATGTGACATTACGACAAGGCAGATTTGGAAGACTAATCTGTCAAAGTCCCTCGATAGGTATGCATCCATCGCACTCTGAAATCTACACAAAACGTTCTTTCCATAACCTGCCAACCTATTCTTTAAATGATAACCGCACAAACCATGATGTGCATCAGGATAGACAGTAGAAATAGTATGTGCGATACTGCGATAACCATCTGACACTATCAAAAGATCTCGAGGACATCCGTATGCCTCTCGAAACCTTTCTAAAAACCATGTCCACGACATGTTGCTCTCGACGTCGCCAACCCCTAAGGCGAGTGGAAATATCTTATGGTTTGGATAATTCATAACTGCGACAAAGACAATGCCTTTGTGCATTTCCTTCATATGAGTCCCGTCTATGACAATGACTGGACGATCAAACTCTAGAAATCCCTGCCTAGATGCTCCAAGAGCGTAAAATGAAAACCGTAAATGGTCCTCTTCATCAATAGAGATACATGTGTGCGTATCGGGATTTGCCAACTCCAACTGATATATGTACGCAGGGAGCATATGAAATGAGCTATCGTGATCCCCGTACGTGTGTCCAACAGCCCGATGTTTCGCCTTTAACGCCACGTTGTAGCTAATGTCGAACCCAAAATCCTTTAATATCTCATATCTCATTGCCTGGGGTCGGAGCCCAGTAATCTTGTCTAATTGCCTTGCAGTAAAATATTGACCGATGATGTTGGATGACACCTGTGTAGGAGTGGGCCTGTCTGAATGATTTAAACACTTGTGATGTTGAACGAATTTAACTACCCCCCACCGCCCATAGCTCATTCGTGCATCCATCGCAAATCGACAATCGATTTTATCTTTGAGCTTACATTCCACATTATATCTGGTCGAGCTAGATCTTTCAACAGTGGTCTCAACTCCGTTCTGTAAGTTAAACATTCTTACAGCAGTCTGCAACTTCATTTTTGTATCAAATATACTTTTCTCGTGAAGAACGCCAGACGCATCAAAGTCAGGGACAATCATCTGATCTTCTCTGTCAGCTACAACCGGAATGCCTATAACTGTATCAGGTGCATTAGTTCAAAGTACAAGTTTACTTTAGTTCTCCTCTAAATAAACATAGTATTCATACCTGGAATCAACCAGGGATGGGTGGTGGGCCGAATACTTTGACAATCTTGTGGCTGCATTTCAGGACGAGACAAGTTGCGACTAATCGGTTCAAGAAAGCTAGGGCTGCCTCTCTGACGTATGTAATCACAGACTTCTTCATACAATTGGATTCTTCTCTCCTCAGCACCATTATCACTTTCGCTAGAAGACTGATTATAATCCTGCTGTATGTCATCTTTGTTGTTTTTATGTTCTTCTTCGATAGTCTTATTCACGAGCTCAACATATCATTATAAGCATGTACATCATCCTCACCCTCACCAGAGTTGTCATCATCTTCAGCATCTACAGATTCCCTAAAACCACACCACTGCATCTCTGAGGCCGGACTGTACGCCACATTCAAATCAAAATCAGGCCTAGTACTAGACTGTGCCCTCGAACATAGATCATTGCTTGGACCATCACTTCTGTCATTATAACCTAACCCTAACTCCAAACTATGCCCTGAACCTTGTGCAGGAGGTTCAATGAATGCATTGCCAGCGACAGGAACGAGTGTCATGTACACTATTCCTTCATCAACACAGTTGAAAACTTTTGCCACATGAGCATCATTCTTTATATTATATTTAGACATACGGCCACTGTACTCGACGAGAGAATGAACTTCATAACCCCAATTATCCAAATCAGCTTGTATTATGTTATGAATTTCTAATAGCGAACTAGTATAGTACAGATTGTCATCCCGCAAGTATAACCAGGAACCTGTCCATCTTTGTATAGTAACTCATCCCAATATCCACCCCAACACATCCCAGCTTGTTTATAGCTCATCTGCACATTTTTTTAAGAAAATGTAAATGACGACATCATAATGAGTTGCAAGTATTCTATTCGGCCAACAATGTACTCTATTCGGCCAACGTATTATTTTATTCGGCCCTACACTGTTTCACTATTAGACCTACCTTCAGATGCCTTTCAAATTCTGTATGTTTTTCTTCTATTCGGCCTACGTCTCTCTTATTCGGCCAACCAAAATTCTTCTATTCGGCCTACATATTTTTTAAAAAATGAAAATTAAATGTGGAAATTTAAGTTCTTCTATTCGGCCTGCGTTTCTTGTATTCGGCCCATAAGATTGTTCTATTCGGCCTACAACACTTGTTCTATTCGGCCTACTTATTTTTTTATCGTATGATATATTTTTTGGGCCTTTTCGGCCAATGTTTCTTCTATTCGGCCTTCAAAGTTATTCTATTCAGCCTACAGTTGCTAATTTTAAAAAAATAAAATTTAATGTGGATACATTTCACACTTCACATACACTATTAGGCATACTATTATTTCTATTATAAAACGTTGAAATACATAAAATACACTCATGCGGCATGTAAAAATGATCAAATTAATGCATTCATAGCTGTTAAAACAAGTTTACAACATACCTTGTATACTGCTCCCCAAATTCTCACGCCTCTAAAAATCTAGTTAAAATAGTTGCTCCCCGAATGCTCAACACTCAAAATAAACTAGAACAATGAAAATGAATATATGTATATGATGCAGCACCATGATTGGACCGCTATTATATATATACCTAATTTTTTGTAAGCATATGAGGGAACACATGCCTACATAGTTGTATTTTGACATCTTTTTCAGAAATAGAGAAGAATCGGATTCCCCTAGTGTACTTTTCGTACTTTTGGTCATAAAAGTGAAGAATCTGATTCCTCAAACATGTGAAAAAGTGGGTCCACTCAAGGATATTTTGGTCTATTCCATAAAAAGTGGCTAGAATAAATTGTATATAACATCTGTGGCCACTTAAAATTACTTTTAAGTAATAGTGGCTACTTTTTGTCATTTTCACATTATTTTTTATAATTCAAAGTGATACGACAACTAACACTGTATATAAAGTAACTAGAATTTTTTTAAAAGAAAAATGGGTAATATTAATATCGTTATTTAATACTTACCCATTGTAAAAAAAAGGAATTTGTCTGCCAAACTTGTACTATAATTTTATAGATTAATTTTTATAATTTTATATTTATATTTTAAAATATTTAAATTTTATTATGTGGCCGTTTCGCTTGAAGTACTCTAAGTTTAATTAAAATTAATTAAATTACATTTTGAGTGGTTTGTTTAAGCATAATCGTTTAACCCAAGACTTAGTTAACTCGAAATCCATTAGGACCGATCTGCTAATATTTCTACTGACACAAGAGATATTTTATAAAAGTTAGTATATTGTATATGGAGTTTACATTATAAACCCTTGTAAATTTTTTATGGTCCCTATTAATTTAAACACCCTAGCAAACCTTAGCAATATATATGGTATATAGTTTGCTAGCAATATATAGGATATATACGATTGGAAAAGGGGATCACAGAATTTATACTGTGAACTCGATTTATAAAAGTGTTTATGATCTCATAATAGTATCACAACTAAACCTGTTAAAATAGATGAGCTATTCAAGAGCTCGACTCGGCTCTTGTGACTACTCGAGCTCGCCTTGTGATAGGTGGTCAATACTCAAGTCACCACTCCTCCTCCTCCATGACAAGGCTAAAGTCCCCAGGTCTGTCTTACCAAAGGTGAGCTCTGCCTTGGCAAACTCTCCAAGCTCTCCACGTCAGAGGAGAGTCGGCCTCCTCTCCAATCCTTCTATGCCAGAGGTGACTCGACATCCTCCCCAAGCTCTGCACGCCAGAGGTGAGTCAGCCTCCTCTTCAAGCCTTTCATACCAGAGGTGACTCGGCCTCCTCTCCAAGCCTTCCATGCCAGAGGTGAGTAGGCCTCCTCCCAAGCTCTCCACGCCAGGGGTGAGTCGGCCTCCTCTCCAAGCTTCCACGCCAGAGGTGAGTCGACCTCCTCTCCAAGCCTCTCCGCGCCAGAGGTGAGTCGGCCTCTTCAAGACTCTCCGCGTCAGAGGTGAGTCGGCCTCTCCAAGCTCTCCATGCTGCCAGATATGAGCTCAGTTTATCCAAGCTCTACACGCGCTTGGCCCTACCGTGCTCTCCTTACCTAAGCCGAGCCCTGTCTTGCCAAGGTCTTCCAGAGCTGGAGTCCTTAGGATGGCTAGTGGATGACTTGTGAAGCCATCTGTTACATCATTGCTAGGCTTTTCCATCTCCTGAGGCAAGCCTTCACAACTCCAAAGGTCAAGAGCAAGATTCGTATCTCCAGCATTTAATGAGCACTTGCTACTAGCCTATAACATCCACAATAGTCTCACCCCACTTGTATAAGAGGGGAGCCGCACCTTCATCTTCAACATCAGTTCTAAGCCAAACCTCACTGGCAACTTCACCATCTTCACCATCACCACTGTAAAAGGAGAATTATCTCCCACCATACAAAAAAAACAGAAAAATACAGAGAGAAGCAAACTCTCTTTACTTTAAACTCCTACAAACGTGGGAGGAATTCTTGTAATCTTCTTCATCTATAGTTTCTCCATATTATGTTAGATTATTCCGATTAAACCATACAACAACCACATTAAATACTCACCTCACCCATAAAAAAATTGACTATCTATATTTGCCGCTAGAGGAAGGGGCATCCCCTCTGCAACTTCAAGAAATCATGGCATCCAACTCTCACCAAACCGGCTCAAGTTCAAAGTCTTCCAAGTGTAAGAAGAAGCAAGCAACCCACAGCAAGGGTCATGCCCACAAAATGGCTTTAATGGAAGCAATGGTAGAAGAAATGTTAGCCTTGAAAAAGAGGTTGGACGAGTTAGAAAATGGACAACAATCTAAGGTGAATAAACCACCTCTGGCGAAAACCCATTCACACCAAACATCATCTCTCAACCATACCAACCAGAGGTGAAGTTCCCACAAATTGGCACATATGAGGTCAAATCTGACCCCATGGTGCATCTGAAAAAGTTCATGACTTGGATGATCGCCCAAGGGAGCTCAGAAGCTACCAAGTGCCGGATGTTCCCGTTGACTCTCGGGGACACGGCCTACACATGGTACAACTCACTCTCCCCAGCCTCTATCGGTAGTTGGGATGAGCTCTCCAAGCTCTTCATATTTCAATTCGTCTACCTGGTCAAAGTGAAGGGCTCCAAGTTGAAGCAAGCTAACATAAAATAAGGTCCTGAAGAGTCTCTCCAAAGCTTTCTCAAAAGATTCAATAAACAGAAGACCACAGGAGAGAAGATGAGCGATGAGACGTACATTGTGCTAGCTGTTTCCGCCCTACGGCTAGGTTCAGACATGTGGGTGGCCATCCAACGGAACCCTCTGCCATCTTACGAAACATTCATGGCGATGACACACCGCTTCATCCAGCTAGAACAAGCTTTGGAAGGGGTTAGAGAGAATCAGCCTACTCACGAGTAAAGATTCATCTCAACGGAAGACGAATCCAATCCACCCAAAAAGTAAATCCGACCGAGCTAACAAGCTCGTGGGCAGATCCAACATGCTCGAAGGTAGATTTGACCTAACCACAAGCAGATCTGGCCGAGCAGGATATTTAATGGACATATCCAACATGTCCAAAAGGCAGAGCCAGCCTACTGAAGGCAAAGCTGACCTATCTGAAAGTAGAAACTCTCCACAATCGGGTCCTACACGGACCCACACAACGAGCATTTATGAGGATATTCAAGAGCATGGAGACTCGAAAATCATCCTAGTACAAAAGCCCCGAACAGCCGAGGCGTAGACCCAAAGAGGCTGAGCTCATAGGCTAAGGCCCGACAACCCAGGGGAAAGCTCAAGATGCCTTACTCAACCTTGAGCATAGGCATCGAAGCCCCCTAAGCAGCCAAGGCATAGACCCAAAGGCGAAGCTTGGGGGCTAAAGCCCGCTAACCGAGAGAGTAAGCTCGGAGAGCTCTACCAAACCCCAGGCGTAGGCTTAAAAGCCCTCGGATAGCCGAGGTACATACCTAAAAAGGCTAAGCTCGGGGGCTAAGGCCCAATAGCCAAGGGGGTAAGCTCAAGAAGCCATATCGAACCCCAGGTAAAGGCTCCAATAGCTAAGGCAAAGCCCAAAAAAGACTCAAGTAGACTCTTAGTCAAGGCATAAGCCCAGATAGCTAAAGCACAAACTCATGGAAGCTCCAACATGAGGCTTGATCCTTGTGAGATTCATGCCAAAGGAAGGCTTAGGCGCAAGTCCGAGAAGGCCCTTACAGGAGGTTCACACCTTGCGAACTCACCAAAGGATGAGCCACAACTCGCAGAAAGGTCATCGAGCCCCTAGGAGACTACGAGCCATAGTGCCTGAGCTCCATCATCTAAATGTCTAAAGATAAGTCAAGGGACAATAGACTATTTGATAAATCTCAAATAATTTAAGCCTTCATATATTTTATATGGCAAATAACAGTGCATTAACCACTACGCTTATCTCTGTAGTCGTCTCCTCCTTTGTCTGTGACTGCAATCAAATTTCGGAGGGTCACAATATAAGCTGAGTCGGATCCGATCAATATAGTCGACCTCCAAGCCATAACATGGGCCCGAAGCAAGATAAAGCATCCCGAAAAGATGTCCCACAAGATAGAGGACCGGGGGCTCACACTTCTGAAATTGAATCCTCTGGATGAGCTACCACATAATTGAAGTGAGTGGTAGAGCTACATTCAATATGATCGACCCGCCGACGAGTTGGTACTCTTTTTCCTACCCGCAGTTTTTTCCCACCGGATTTTTTCGTAGGCAAGTTTTTTAATGAGGCCAACAAAGGGTCATTTGTAGCCGAGAGACAAATCACTTCAGTGCCAGGTTACTCCTTGCAATTCCATTACAAGAAGCAACCTCGGGGGCTAATGTGATAGATGGTCCACACCTCCTCCTCCATGATAAGGTTAAAGTTCCCCAGATCTGCCTTGCCAAAGATGAGCTCTACCTTGGCAAACTCTCCAAGCTCTCCACGTCAGAGGTATGTCGGCCTCCTCTCCAAGCCTTCTGTGCCAGAGGTGACTCGGCCTCCTCTCCAAGCCTTCCATGCCAGAGGTGACTCGACCTCCTCTCCAAGCTCTCCACGCCATAGGTGAGTCGGCCTCCTCTCCAAGCCTTCCATGCCAGAGGTGACTCGTCCTGCTCTCCAAGTCTTCCATGCCAGAGGTGAGTCGGCCTCCTCCCAAGATCTCCACGCCAGAGGTGAGTCGGTCTCCTCTCCAAGCTTCCACGCCAGAGGTGAGTCGTCCTCCTCTCCAAGCCTCTCCGCGCCAGAGGTGAGTCTGCATCTCCAAGCTCTCCATGCTGCCAGAGGTGAGCTCAGTTTCTCCAATCTCTCCACGCGCTCGGCCCTTCCGAGATCTTCCGAGGTTCACACCTTGCGAGCTCACCAAAGGATGAGCCACAACTCGCAGAAAGGTCATCGAGCCCCTAGGAGACTACGAGCCCTAGTGCCCGAGCTCCATCATCTAAATGGCTAAAGATAAGTCAAGGGACAATAGACCATTTGATAAATCTCAAATAATTTAAGCTTTC
This sequence comes from Pogostemon cablin, assembly GCA_023678885.1. NCBI lineage: Eukaryota > Viridiplantae > Streptophyta > Magnoliopsida > Lamiales > Lamiaceae > Pogostemon > Pogostemon cablin. Next base: position 8,699,333 of record CM042992.1, on the reverse strand, counting down.
ATATATTTTATATGGCAAATAACAGGGCATTAACCACAATGCTTATCTCTGTAGCCGTCTCCTCCTTTGTCTGGGACCGCAATAAAATTTCGAAGGGTCACAATATGAGCTGAGTTGGATCCGATCAACATAGTCAACTGCCAAGCCATAACATGGGCCCAGAGCAAGATAAAGCGTCTCGAAAAGATGTCCCACAAGATAGAAGATCGGGGGCTCACACTTCCAAAATTAAGTCTATAGATGAGCTACCACATAATTGAAGTAAGCGGTAGAGCTACATTCAATATAATCGACCCACCGAAGAGTTGGTACTCTTTTTTCTTACCCGCGATTTTTGTCCACCAGATTTTTCCATAGGGAGGTTTTTTAATGAGGCCAACAAAGGGGCATTTGTAGCCAAGAGATAAATCACTTCAGTGCGAGGTTACTATTTACAATTCCATTACAAGAAGCAACCTCAGGGGCTAATGTGATAGGTGGTCAACACCCAAGTCACCACTCCTCCTCCTCCATGACAAGGCTAAAGTCCCCCAGGTCTGCCCTGCCAAAGGTGAGCTCTGCCTTGGCAAACTCTCCAAGCTCTCCACGCCAGAGGTGAGTTGGCCTCCTCTCCAAGCCTTCCATGCCAGAGGTGACTCGGCCTCCTCTCCAAGCCTTCCATGCCAGAGGTGACTCGACCTCCTCTCCAAGTGCTCCACGCCAGAAGTGAGTCGGCCTCCTCTCCAAGCTCTCCACACCAGAGGTGAGTCGGCCTCCTCTCCAAGCCTTCCATGCCAGAGGTGACTCGGCCTCCTCTCCAAGCCTTCCATGCCAGAGGTGAGTTAGCCTCCTCCCAAGCTCTCCACGCCAGAGGTGAGTCGGCCTCCTCTCCAAGCTTCCACGCTAGAGGTGAGTCGGCCTCCTCTCCAAGCCTCTCCGCGCCAGAGATGAGTCGGCCTCTTCAAGACTCTCCGCGCCAGAGGTGAGTCGACCTCTCCAAGCTCTCCATGCTGCCTAAGGTGAGCTCAATTTCTCTAAGCTCTCCATCCGCTCGGCCCTTTCGAGCTCTCCTTACCAAAGCCAAGCCATGTCTTGCCGAGGTGTTCCAGAGCTGGAGTCCTTAGGATGACTAGTGGATGACTTGTGAAGCCATCTGTTACATCATTGCCAGGCTTTTCCATCTCCTGAGGCAACCCTTCGCAACTCTAAAGGTCAAGAGCAAGATTCGTATCTCCCGCATTTAATGACCACTTGCTACTAGCCTATAACATCTATAATAGGCTCACCCCACTTGTATAATAGGGGAGCCACATTCATCTTCAACATTAGTTCCAAGCCAAACCTCACTGGCAACTTCACCATTTTCACCATTACCACTGTAAAAGGAGAATTATTTCCCACCATACATTGCAAACAAAAAACACAGAGAGAAGCAAACTCTCTCTACTTTAAACTCACTCAAACGTGGGAGGAATTTTTATATTCTTCTTCATCTATACTTTCTCCATATTTTGTTAGATTAGTCCGATTAAACCATACAACAGCCACATTAAATACTCACCTCACCCATAAAAAATCGACTATCTACACGCCTTATGCTCATTTTTTTAATGAATCTAGTCGAGCTCGACTCGATAAGGCTCGATTATTTTAATAATAATTACTTCCTCCATTCCACCATAATATTTATGCATTTTTTTAATTTTTGGTGTTCCATCGTAAGATTTATAATTCCCTTTATAGTAAATAGGAATTACATAAAAAAAATTAATATATCTCTATATACCACACACAATATTAATACAATCACACACTATCTATTATAATATTATTTCTCTCACTTCAATACACATTAAAATAATATATTCTCTAATTTCTATGCAAAAACAAATGTATACGTTGAGACAGAAGGAGTATAATTAATAATATTATTAATAAATTAATAATATTATTTTATTATAATTTTATATAATAATATAGTAAATATTAAATTAAATAACAAATTCAACAAAAATCGACTCGATATAGCTCGATAAAGTCGATTCAATTTACTTAATGAGTCAAATTGAGCCCGAGTTTGACTCAGCTAAAAAATTACTCAAGCAAGTTCAAATTCGTTCTTAAGCTCATTTTCTTAATAAGTTGAGATCGAACTTCATTTACAACTTTTCAAGCTAATTTCAAATACGCACAACTCGCGCTTGCTCGACTTAAATAATAGTGCTAGCCACAACACATCTCGTGCTCTTCGTTCATGCAAAATTTTCAAAAATATTCTTTGTGATCACTTATTCATGCATTTATTTTTAAAATAAAATAAAAATTAGACGGTTTTAAACAATTCAATTGTCCAAATAAAATACTCACAAAAGGTTCTCTAATTATGGGAGACCCTATAATCATTTCTTTAAATATTTACCTTTTCAATTTTCATAATTTTGTATATTATTCAATCATTTTTTTTTAACTTTAGTTATATTCATTCGAAAATATAATTAACTCGCTAGATATATATCGCATCCGCATCGGAGTATCTAAAGATAGATATATATATATATATATATATATATATATATATATATATATATATATATATATATATATATATATATATATATATATATCAGAAACTTTTTTTGTTGATGTGTCGTCTCTAAAGCGCTCCAATGTGATGTGTAATTTTTATAATTTTTGTAATTTTTTAATATTCTCCTTATTTAATTTAATTAACTTTCTTATTTAATATTTTCTTTTTTAAATAATGTATTTCTTATTTTTAATAATAATTAAATTTTTTATATTTTATTTATTTATTTGGGTATCATTAATTAATTACTAAGTGTTTTAATGCAATGAATTAATTAATATCAAATTAAATCATATATATAATTTTCGACATACCGAAATTTTGATAAAATATAATTGCATATTTGATGAAAATTTCATACTTTTTCATACCGAAAAATCGATATACTGAAAATATCAATATATCGCGTCATACCAAAAAAATATTTAATTTTAATTCAAATAATAAAACTAAAATAAAAAAATAAAATATTCTAACACATTTTACATTACAATCATTGAACATAATAATTATTTAGATGATATTTATATCAACTACTAATTTATTAAATATTATATATATATATATATATATATATATATATATATATATATATATATATATATATATATATATATATATATATATATATATATATATACTTTAACAGTAATATTTTTTATAATTATTAGAGTTTATTTTTAAATGACAAATTCTCTTGTGAGACATTAAATATGTAAGACGGTTTGTGAGTCGTTTTATAGTATGTCTATTATATGGCTAAAGTATGTCTAATGGTTGTTAAAGTATGTTTATTAAAATATGATAAATGATGAATTAAAGTATGATTTTATGGTGTTATAATATGATTCATTATTGACATACTTTAATTACAATTAAAATTTACTTTACCTATATAATATGTATACTTTAGTAATGGATTGACCCGTCTCACAACTGTCTCACAAAAAACCCGTCTCACAAGAGAGTTTCTCTTTTTAAATTTAAGAAAAAGAGACTCAATTGTGAGATGGGTCGACCCATCACTAAAGTATATTTTTTGTATAGATAAAATATACTTATTTGTAGTTAAAGTATGTCAATATTAAATCATAATTATAACACGCAAAAATCACACTTTAATGCATAATTCAACATACTTTAGAAAACATACTTTAACAACCATTAAACATATTTTATCTAAATAATAAACATACTTTACCACGTCTCACAAACCGTGTCACGTAAGTAACGATCTCACAAGAGACTTTGTCTTAAGAAACATTATATATGAATAAATGTGAAGCATAAATCAAGTGTGTTAGCTAATCTGGCCATTAAGCAAGCTTGGAGAATTCTTGAAAAACGGGTGTGCTTGGTAAACTAATTTCTGACTATACTACAAGTAATATTTACTAATAAAAAAAATGTTATGCATAATTGCACATATAATTTAAATAACAAAATTTATATTTTTATTATAAAATAAAATTGTATTTAAATAAATTTTAAACTCTTGTTGAGAGTGAAAATTCACGTATATTTTGCCCTGGTTTTATTGATAGTTTAGGAGGATTTGATCTTAATTTGGAATAAATCACGTTGTTTACCAAATAATCAAGAATCAAGTGCTATTATAGCATTGTTATATTTTTTGTTGGAAAACATGGTAAAAGTGCTCAAAGTCAGAAAATAGAAAATTCGAAGGTCCGTTCGACCTCGTTCGACTTACTGTTCTGGTCGAACGGGCTCCCTAATTTGTCCAGTATGTGTATTTGACCGAAGTCTTGTTCGATCTCCGTTCAACTTTCATGGCTGCTGTTCGACTTGCCGTTCGACCTCCCGTTCTGGTCAAATGGGCATGCGCTCATTTTCAGATCTGTATTGTTACACCCCTACATGTATGTGCGTGTTTTGACGTAAAAAGTCCAGAAAGATCACTTAGAGGGTTTATAAGTATAAAAATGAAAATTTAAAAGATTGAAGGACGCACAATTCACATTTCATCATCCTCCACATGTACAAGAGTCATTTCTTACCTTCATACACTCTATCACATTATCCGTTCTGCCATCAGTGTGAAGAGGAAATGACGACTACCGCTACATCTAGGGTTTTCTTCAATTCTCATTCTTTTCTTGTGATTTTTGGATTATGAGTAAGATCTACTCAATCTCCATGAGTGTTGTCTGTCACACCATGGGCTATAACTGTTTTGGTAGTTCTAAGTTTATAAAGGTTTAAACGATTTGATCTGACTCACTAGGAGAAGTTTGTTTTACGACTACAGTTGGATTATTTCATATTTAATTGCACTATTTGAACCTTTAATCATCATCGTTTTATGCATCTTCAATTATTATATGAATATCTGAACATATTCCTGATTGTTGATTGAGTGCGTTCATGACTAATTAGGTTGCATGCTATGATTCTAAGGGAAGGAACAATACTCCCGAAACTTCATTAGAATTGTTATATATGAATGTTTTTTAATTGCATGAATTTGCGGGTTATAAGCATGACTAAGTGGGTAATTCTATAATACCTATAAAGGGAGAACATATCTGGTTTGATGACCAGACGTGGGAAAGAATTGATACTGTGAGTACCTAGAAAAGTTGGTAGAATTAGATCTCTTGCTCCGAGGTAAGAAACAAGATTTATGTATTTATTTACTTGTGTCAATAGAGTGAATTTGCATACATTCGTGATGTGCCTTGATCCATCTGGCAGAGTTCGCCTCGATACTCAAACTTTATCACCATACTTGTCTTATTTAATTTAGTTAATAATTAAATTGGTAATACTCCATCATTTGGGTTCGATATTTGACTTGTTGGTTGCCTAAACTATAATTACATCCTTAATATTTGTGAACTAATTTTGTGTAAAGAAAACGCGCAACAACTCTATATATAGATATTTTTATTCTTAAAGTTGATATATATATTAAGAAACATGCTAAAAATATATATTGTATATGATTAGAATTTTAAAAAATAAATATACAAATGTTTTATATTCACTGTACGGTATACTGATACTGATTATCGAAATACTGAAATTATTTTTGGTATATTGAAATACCAAAAATTATGAAACATGATACCGATATTGTATCAAAATTTTCAATACGCCAATCATACCATACCGAAAATTTTGAATACCTAATATTCTGTCATTTTTCGATAATTTTCAATACGACTACCTTGATATATTGAGCTTTTGGTATTTTTTACCTAGCCCTAATCACACTTTCATGTTTGGTTGAGCAATCGATCATTTCTATGCTACCGAAAATAAATAACCGTATTCAATTGAACCGACATAAATTTGATTAGTTTGACTAGTTGGATTAATTTGAAAATAATAATAAAAAAATCACATTATGCAATTTCTTAAAAACCTATATTTAGTATAAAAGAACCCTTATGCAACATTAGTAAACACATAAGATAAATTTCAATAATAAATTTCATCACATTCATTATACATGCATGAAATATCAAATTTCAAAGGGATACAACATCAAATTAAATCAAATACAAATCATCAAGAAACCAAAAGAAAAATGTCCACACATCAAAAGCCAAAAACATAAACAAAATAAAATACTAAAAATTAATAGATTGCTACTCCATTCAAGTATGAAGCAATTGCATCTGTAAGTACAGATAAATAATATTTGGTTCACCGTGAATTGGTGATCAATGTTTCTACTATTTATGTGAGAGTTACAATAATACAATGTGATATACAAGGTAATAAAATATCTAAGAAGATATATAAAAATACACAAAGATATACAAAATATATGAAAATATATACACAACTCTAGCATATCAACTTTGATTTTTATCTACGCTATTACCCCATCTCAAGCGAAGTGTGGGTTTTGCTGAACACAAAGCTTAGAACGCAAAAATTCAAACATTGGCCTGGGTAGGCTCTTTGTGAAAATATCGGCTAATTGTAGGTGAGAAGGTTTATATCTTGTTTCCATCCGTTTGCTGGATACGAGTTCCCGCACAAAATGACAGTCTTTGTTAATATGTTTGGAACACTTGTGAGCTATTTGATTCTAACTTAAAAATAATACACTTTTATTATCACATAACAATGTGGGCCGAGAAGTGGAGATACCTAACTCACGTAAGAGTTGAGCGAGCCAAATGACCTCTGGTTACATTTGTTAAGGCTCGATATTTTGATTCACAACTTGAGCGAGAAACTATCGGTTACTTTTTAGCACTCCAAGATATAGCGTGACACCAAGAAAAATAGAGTATTCGTAAGTGGACCAACATATCTCAACACAGCGAGCCCAATAAGCATCAGAATATGTCAAAATAGCTAGATTAGATGAGTAGAAAAATCCAATCCATAATGGTAGTGTCTTTCACATAACGTAAAATCTACTTAACTGCAGAAAAATGATCCTTGGTTGGGTTTTGAAGAAACTGACAGACATGATTGACCGAATATAACATATCTAGTCTAGTGATGGTGAGGTATTGCAAAGCTCCCACCAGAGACCGGTGATGAGAGTGAAAATAAGCGTGTTTTAGTGTCTAATTTAACACATTTTTTATGGGAATTATTGTTATATATTAGCACAAGTGTCTTATATTCAATATATTTGAGAAAAAAGTGTATTGAGGTGTTTTATTTTATTTTAGGTGGAAAAAGGATAAAAAGTACAAAGTTGGAGGAAATGTGCAACTTGTGCAAGAATGCTGAAAAATGTACGTCCATATTGTATAATTTTTCTGTGTTTTTAAGGTGCCTCTGAATGGTAATTGTGATATATAGTTGGAAAGACACAGAAAAGAAGATCGATTTGGCATAAGGAACACTTCAATCGGATTCCAAACGAGAAAGTTGTGATCAAAATGGTGACATCGCGCAAGCTGTACCGAACAGAACGACTATGCTAATTTCTATGGCTTTTTACACCTCTAAATGTTAGAATATTTGTAAGTTCTTTATATGGATAGAAATCCAAGGAAGAGAGGATCGCGTGAGCGTAAGAATCACTCAAATCGGAGCTCGTATGTGGAATTTATACGTGAAACGGTGATACTGCGCAAACTGGTACGACCACGATGATGTGGTTCAACTACAGGTTCGGGTCAAACCAGGAGCCTGAAAAAGTATTACAGAGTGGTTCGACCTCCCTGATCTGGTTCGACCAAGCCCATGGTCTAACCAAATGCCTGAACAGCTCCAGATCTTTATTTTTACACCCCCAGTGCGTGTATTTTCATGTTTTCCAAGAAAAAGCTCATCCAAGGTCCATATGGAGAGCTTACAAGTATAAAAGGGGATGTAGAACCAAGAAAAAACAATAATACAATCATCCTACCCCCCACAAGGGGGGATCACCCCCCAACCATCATCCACATCCTTTCCTCCATCCATCCATCACTTTGAATATTCGTTTGTGGAAACAAGAGGAGAACCAAGAGGATGATTCAAGACGAAGAAGGACTGATGCTCGTTTTCTTTGCACGCAAAATTAATCCACAAGTATTAAGGATATCAGTTGCACCTTAAGCAAGCGACCAAGTGAATATCGAACACAAAGGACGACGTATTATCAATTTAATTATTAGCTAAATTAATTTAGACGAAAAGCAATAATGTTTGAGGATTGAATGATTAACTAATAAAAAATTAATTAAAATAACAAGTTAAATAAAATATCACTTGAAGAATACGAAAGTGGATCAAGTAGGAGAATAGGTAGCTCTAGGATAATCCAGTTTCACTCGTTAATCTCCCTTTCGTGTGTTGATGTTCGACTCTGCCTTGTGGAATATGGATGCATCACTAAACCATGCAATTCTACTCTATAGACACAAGTAAATAAGCGTATAACAACTGTGAATAACCTTGGAGCAAGAGATATAATTTCACCCCTCTTTCTAGGTACTATCAGTATCAATTATTTCCCTGGTCAATTGGTACTCTAACCCGATATGATCTCTCTTTATAGTTACTATAAAATTATCCTCTTTATCCTACTTAATAACCCGAATTCAATTCAATTAATAAGTATTCATATATGATAGTTCTAATGAAGCTTCAGAGTCCCCTCACTTAGAATCATAACATGAAATCCTTGTGGGGTGTAGGATGGTTGTGTTGTGTTGTATCCAATCCGTATTCTATTCAATTGTCTCTATGATCTACACCCCCTTTTATACTTGTAAGCTCTCCTTATAGGCCTTGGATGGGCTTTTACTTGAAGCACACGTCAAATTTGGTAAAAGACATCTAGAATTACCATAAATAGCATCAGCGACACGCCGTTCGACCAAGGCATACTGGTCGAACAAGGAGCTACTAGTCGAGCAAGCTCTCTGGACAATTTCAACATTCTACTCGACCAATCCTCTCTTGCTCGACCACATTGATGATGGTCGAGCAAGACCTTCAAGTCGAACAAACTCACTGTAAGTTTTGTTCACTTTGTTCGACCTCTGCTCATTTGCTCGACCAAGCCGATGTTGGTCGAGCAACACATCCAAGTCGAGCTACCTCTCTGGATGGGTCTGTACAATCTGCTCGACTTGGCCTCCTCTGTTCGACCAAAGTGATGTTGGTCGAACAATACTCGAATCTTGCCTCTAAAATCGTGTCTTCCAATTCTGAGCCTTTTACACCTGTTTTCCACTTAAAACACAATAAAACACCTCAAGTGCACCTTTTTCTCAAATATATTGAATATAAGATACTTGTGCTAATATATAACAACAATATCAATAAAAATGATGTTAAATTGGACACTAAAACACGCTTATTTTCACTCTCAACAAACCCCCAAACTTACCCGTTGCTCGTCCCGAGGCAACAAAATAAAAATAAAGAGAGAGAGAGAGAGAGAGAGTAAGAAGCGGGGAAACAAGGACTATGACTCATACCATATTCAAAATACAATTGTCCTTAATTAAGGTCATGCAACTTTCATTACATGTAATAATCAATTCATAGCACACAAGTTAACACAATCACCACCAATTCAAATGCTCCATTGACATGTTCTCATAGGAAGTATATATCACTCGCACTCAAGTGTAAAAGATGTACTTGGGTTAAGGTGTTTACGCTCAAATTCAATTCAAGTGCATGCGTAACCATGAGCTTGCCAAAAGTCTCAAACCCTCCAACACTAAAAGTATGATTCGACAATGGGATCAAAAATGACTTTTTTCTGATGTAATATTGGCTCTTTAGTATGGGTAGGAAACATATTGATAAAGTAACTCAATTAGTAGAGAATTAAAATTGGAGATCTTTTATACTGCAGATTTTTACACTTCAAGGCTACCCAGCTTCATGCTCTTCTAATTTTCTTTTCTCTCATTTCCTTCAAGCTCTACATACTTTTCCTATCCTTTCTTTTTTCTCGAGGTACCAGTTTCAGGCGCTACCTCTAACATCTCGGGGTACCAGTTTCGGGCATTACCCCTAAGCAACTTATTTTTCAGCTCATATTTTTTAGCTCATAATCACTTGTACAGCTCCAAATATTTTATTCCTTCCAAACTCCATCAAAATCAACTTCACACAGTTTGACAGCATTTAATTCTCTACTAAATATAAGAATTCAAGGCTCAAATAGGATATCAAAGTGGCTATCTTCGTAGGTTGTCAAAGAAATAAGGCTTTTAGACTCAACGGGGCTAACTACGGATAAACATCATTCGGTAGGGAATTATTTGTCTAAGTGACTCATAAATTCAAGGATAGCCTTAGATCATCTCTCATCATCTAACATACATGTAGTTTCAAATAAGACAAGAGACAAGTTCTAGAATACACACACAAGAATGATACTCACCAGAAAGAAATATCATGTGATTATGTAACATGATCAACAAGGTTCAAATTCTCACATGGGTTTTTAACAAGTAACAGAGCACTTTTCATGGTAATAAATATCCCACAAGTACACATAGAACTTCATGTCGCAATATAACTCAAGTACACTTCCGTCATCAATTTCAAGAGCATATGAATTTTAGGCACAATTTAAAAATATAAGCTCATGTAGATAAACAAAACCAAGATCACAATCCTTCCACTCCAACGAATTAAAATTACACGTAAAAATTAGAATAAAGAAACGAGGGCACCTAATTTTTCTCCTTCAAAACATTCACGAGCTCCTCGAGTTGTTCAACTCGGTCATCTTGCCTCTCTTCTACCTTTTTCTATCATCAAAGTTCAAACAAACTCATCATCACAGGATTCATCAATAATAAAATAAGAGAACTAGAAGAAAGAAGCAATTGACTATCTAATCGACTCCACACACTAGAAACGCCACTGAACACTAGGCAAATTGTAAAAAATCGACACATCAAAACCGATTAAAGATTTAACATACCGCAAAAAATCAACTCCCCTAGCAAACATTACAAAGAAAAGATTATACTCTTGGTACTGCAATGAGGTAATAACATCACACCCCCAAACTTAGTAAAAACGTAAGTCGAAACTAAGTTTGCAGAGAGATGTAATTGCCGATTAGTAAGCACCTTAAATATAAAAATTTCTTACTCACACAAAAAGAAATAAAGCAATAAAATGGAAGAAAAAGCCCCCAACAGGCGCTCATGTTTAACGTCAGAGAGTCATGATGGATGTAACCTTTATAGACTACTGGATCAGAGGACGGTCTTCTCGCATCTTCACCTTCAAGTACTTTCTTTCTCTCTTCTTGTCTACACTCAGCACTTCACCTTTCTTGGTCACAAGTATATGATCCTTGGAATTACCTTCCTCCCATGGCTGTCTAGACACCTCCTTGTCAATCTTCCACTCGAATTCAGAGTCATTTGTCCTTTTAAAATCAAGATTAAACAAGTTGGAAATCACATCTATGCTCTTGCACGATTGAGTCTCCATGGGCATCTTCATGGCTTGATCAAGAGAGAAAACTACATCTTCCTTATTCATCTGCAGTCTATGCTTTTCTTCTTGCTTTTGTGATGGTACTGGAATATTCTGAACAACACGTGTAGCATTCAGTATCAAAACGGGCACTGAACTATATTGCTCGACCTCAGCTCGATCAAAAGGTACTGGTCGAGCAGATGGGTTTTGGTCGAGCAACCTGCCTGATCGTGAGCTCTCTTCCCCCTGCCGTTGTTCGACCTCCGTTCAACTTGGGTAGGTTGGTCGAGCAACTTGTCCTTGGTCGAACAATGTAGGCGATCACGACCTATGCTCCTTCATGTGTTGATCGACTTCCGTTCGACTTGAGTAGTCTGATCGAACGAAAAGGTGCTGGTCAAACGGCAAACCTAAAAACAGAGTATCATGATTCTGCTTTTCCAGAGCTTGCTCGACCTCAGCTCGACCATCAAGTCTGGTCGAGCAACTCCTCTGCTTTCTTCGTTCTCGCTCGCTGGCATCATCGGACCTTCGTACTGTGTCCCGAAACTCAATGTGATGACATTATTCTCAAATTTTTGTGTCAAGTGATTCACATTCGCGGTCATCTGCCTCATAATCAAAGTAAGGTCCTTCAACTGCTTAGATAAATATGCATGATCAACATTCATGGTATTCTCAAAACGATCAATCCTTGCATCATTCTCAGCCATATATCGATTGAAGGTATCTTCAACACTCTTCACTTCGTGCTGCTGCATACTAGACCCCCTAAGTGTCAACTCTGTAATCTGCCTCTGCTGGGACTCTAATAGCTTGTTGATGTTAGTTAAACTAGAAACGATCTCATTATCCCTATTCGGCTTCACCATTTGATGTTCAACCTGCGCTACCTTGCCAAGCACATATGATCCTCTATCTCTTTCCATAGGCCAGTCACGTGAATTTATAGAGATGTCTTCAAACAACTTTTCTGCTTCAACTGCTGTCTTAGATAACAGCACTCCTCCTGATGATGCATCAATAAAAATACGCGAATCATAATCCAATCCATAGTAGAAGATACTTATGTATTCAGCCTTAGACATCCCATGTTGTGGGCACCTCCTGAGCATGTCTTTAAACCTATCCCACACATCATGAAATTTCTCACCTTGATTCATAATAAATTGAGTGATCTCTTGCTTCATTCTTAAGATCCTTGAGGGTGGCATGTATCTCTCCAAGAACTTCTGCTGCAGTTGGTCCCATGTAGTGCAGTCTGTGGCATCAAGAGTCTCATACCAAGCTTCTACTCTATCAATCAAAGAAAACTTGAATAAGACAATCCGTCTAGCATTATCATGATCTCCAGCACCTTTCTGAGTGTTTGCATAACCAAGAAATTTTCGGAGAGCTGATATGGATCTTCAAAACAATCTCCAGAATAGGGATCTTTTCTACCATGTTAATAAGAGCGGGATGTATCTCAAAATCATCATCTTCCCCACTTGCTCCTATCAACCCCATGATACCAATTCCATAGTTTGTGAAAATTTCACGTATGGCAACATTATCCGGATTCTGCCTTGCTCCGGCCATGTTTAGCACTGTGTGTTATTCTTCCTTTCCTTCCTTTCCTTTTCCTAGTGCACAAGTACTTCAGAAAAATTCAAGGTTAGATAGAAATAAATAGTCACAAATATAAATCTTAATCAAGATAGAAATAATAAATTAATAATAACAGTCATCCCCGGAAACAGCGTCAAGAACTTGATGCGTGTTTTCTTTGCACGCAAAATTAATCTCCAAGTATTAAAGATAACAATTGCAGCTTAAGCAAGCAACCAAGTGAATATCAAACCCAAAGGATGGCGTATTATAAATTTAATTATTAACTAAATTAATTAAGATGAAAAGCAATAATGTTTGAGGATTGAATGATTAACTAATAAATAATTAATTAAAATAACAAGTTAAATAAAATATCACTTGAAGAATACGAAAGTGTATCAAGTGGGAGAATAGGTAGCTCTAGGATAATCCAGTTTCACTCATTAATCTCCCTTTCGTGTGTTGATGTCCGACTCTGCCTTGTGTAATATGGACGCATCACTAAATCATGCAAATCTACTCTATAGACACAAGTAAATAAGCGTGTAACATGTGTGAATAATCTCGGAGCAAGAGATATAATTCCACCCCCCTTTCTAGGTACTATCAGTATCAATTATTTCCCTGGCCAATTGGTACTCTAACCCGATATGATCTCCCTCTATAGGTACTATAAAATTTTCATCTTTATCCTACTTAATAACCCGAATTCAATTCAATTAATAAGTATTCATATATGATAGTTCTAATGAAGCTTCGGAGTCCCCTCACTTAGAATCATAACATGAAATCCTGTTCAGCGGTGAACGCACTCAATCTACAACCAAGATATATATTCAGATTATATATACCAATTGAAGATGCACAAAACAGCCGTGAATATGGATTAAGAAATCACAATCATATATAAAATAAATCCACAAGTAGTGTTGTACGGAGTTTACACACGAAAGTTCAATTAATTGGTAAAAACCTTCACAACCCTAGTTCTACCAAAAAGGCTCTAGCCCATGATGTTACGAAGAACAATCATGGGTGTTGGATAGATCTTACCCATATGTCCGGAAAATACAAGATAAATTAGGAAACGAAGGAAACCCTAGATGTAGGCGTCGTCACGTCCTTCTCCATCTTGAATTCTCCTCTTGGTTCTTCTCTTGATTTCACGAACGAATCTTCAAAGTGATGGATAGATGGAGGAAATGATGTAGATGATGGTTGGGGGTGAACCCCCCTTGTGGGGTGTAGGATGGTCGTATTGTGTTGTATCCAATCCGTATTCTATTCAATTGTCTCTATGATCTACACCCCCTTTTATACTTGTAAGCTCTCCTTATAGGCTTTGAATGGACTTTTACTTGAAGCGCACATCAAATTTGGTAAAAGACATCTGGAATTACCATAAATAGCATCAGCGACACGTCGTTCGACCAAGGCATACTGGTCGAACAAGGAGCTACTAGTCGAGCAAGCTCTCTAGATAATATCGACATTATGCTCGACCAACCCTCTCTTGCTCGACCACATTGATGATGGTCGAGCAAGACCTTCAAGTCGAACAAACTTACTGTAAGTTTTGTTCACTTTGTTCGACCTCTGCTCATTTGCTCGACCAAGCCGATGTTGGTCGAGCAACACATCCAAGTCGAGCTACCTCTCTGGATGGGTCTTTACAATATGCTAGACTTGTCCTCCTCTGTTCGACCAAAGTGATGTTGGTTGAACAAGCTCTCTTGGTAGAACAGCACTCGAATCTTGCCTCTAAAGTCGTGTCTTCTAATTTCGAGCCTTTTACATCTATTTTCCACCTAAAACACAATAAAACACCTCAAGTGCATATTTTCCTCAAATATATTGAATATAAGATACTTGTGCTAATATAAGACAATAATATCAATCAAAAAGATATTAAATTGGACACTAAAACACGTTTATTTTCACTCTCAACAAGGACTCGACGACTCCCACATGTAGGGTTTTATTTATTTTTTAATTTATCTTGTATTTTCCTGATATATGGGTAAGATCTATCCAACCCCCTTGATTGTTCTTCCCAACATTATGGGCTAGAACCGTTTTGATAGATCTAGGGTTTTGAAGATTTTATGAATTAATTAAACTCTCTTGTGTGTCCTCCGTATAACACTACTTGTGGATTTATTTTATATATGATTATACTTTCTTAATCTACATTCACGGTCGTTTTGTGTATCTTCAATTGGTATATAGAGTCTGAATATATATCTTGGTTATAGATTGAGTGCATTCACCGCTGAACAGGATTTCATGTTATGATTCTAAGTGAGGAGACTCTGAAGCTTCATTAGAACTATCATATATGAATGTTTATTAATTAAATTGAATTCGAATTAGTAAGCATGATAAAGAGGGTAATTTTATAGTACCTATAAAGGGAGATCATATCGGGTTAGATTCCAGACATGAGAAATAATTGATGCTGATAGTACCTAGAAAGGGATGTAAAATTACATCTATTGCTCCGAGGTTATTCACACGTGTTACACGCATATTTACTTATGTCTATAGAGTAGATTTGCATGATTTAATGATGCGTCCATAGTCCACAAGGCAGAGTCGGCCTGCAGTTGAGATGGAAGTTAAGTAGTAAAACAAGCTACCTATTCTCCTACTTGATCCACTTTCGTATTCTTCTAGTGCTATTTTATTTTATTTATTATTTAATTTTAGTATTTTAGTTGATAATTAATTCCACAACTCTTATTTCCTTTCGTCTTAATTAATTTAGTAAATAAATAAATTGATAATACGTTGTCCTTTGGGTTCGATATTTAACTTGGTTGCTTACTTAAGCTGCAACTGATATCCTTAATACTTGGGGATTAATTTTGTGTGCAAAGAAAACGTGCATCAACTGATAGAGTGTAGGATCATGAAATGGGGCACTTGTACTGACAAGTGACTCTCCTGTAGAAAGAGGTGTGGAAAGTGGTTTCGAGTCAACAAGAATAACTCGAGATAAGATGTCATGAGCATATTTCGTCTGGCTTAAGAAAATACCAGAAGAGGCATGTGAAAACTCAATTCGAAGAAAATAACTAGGCTGGCCCAAGTCCTTTATGGCGAAACTCAGATCTTACTCATTGTATGAAGAGTCGGAGTTCAGTAGGATTATCACATGTAACAATAATGCTATCAACATAAAGAAGAAAAATATAGAACAGTTAGTACGATGGAGAAAAATAAAGAAGTGTCAAACCGACCGCGAATAATTCCTAGCGATATAAGAAATGAGCTAAAACGATCAAACCATGCTCTTAGGGCTTGCCGCAAACCATAGAGAGCTTTTTTAAGTTTGCTACATGGTTTGAAAACCGGGGATCAATGAAACTTGGCAGGTGTGACATGTAAATGGGTTTGTCAAGAATTCCATGTAAGAGTGTATTCTTGACATCTAACTGATGTAAGTACCAGTGTTTGTGAGTGGCAAGTGCCAGGAGAACGTGTACAGTGTTTGCACGCACAACTGGGTTGAACGTGTGTGTGAAATAAAACCCGGGTATTTGAGTGAAGCCCTGAGCAACGAGGCGAGGCGTTCAATTGTGCCATCAGATTTGAATTTTATACCAAAAAATTATTTTAAACCGACTACATTGTCATCACGCGGCTGAGGTATAAGGTCTCAAGTCTTATTAGAGTGGAGGGCGTCCATTTCTTCCTGCATAGCCGCGAGCCAATGCAGATGTTTTGCAGTTGTTTTGAAGCCCTTAGGTTATGCAGAGGAAGAAAGAGAAGTGAGTAAACTTTTGACAGCCAAGTCAATATAATACTTAGGTTTAAAGATGCCAGATTTAACCCTTGTTTGCATGGGATACAGATTAGTGACAGAAGGTGGCGATGGAGTGCCAATATCATCTGGCGGTGAGGTAGGAGCTGAAGTAGTGGGTGATGCTGGAAGTGGAAAGTTAGGGTCATCATCAGTCGCATCTTGTGGCGGCGTTGGTTGAGAGTAGGCATCTAACGGAGAACATAAGCAGCATTGAATGGAGAATGGTGGAGGGAAACTACAACGCAATGTCAGACGGATCAGTAAAACCTACATAGTCGACAAACTTAGAATAGGCAATGTTAGTGTTTGACGAACATTGAGAACTTGAAGAGAAATGAAGAACATTTTCATCAAACTGAGCATACCGAGTTAAGTAGATTCAATTAGTGATTGGATCAAGACAATAAAAGCGTAAATACTACTGTAGCCAATAAAGATACAAGAAGTGCTACGTGGTGCAAGTTTGTTAGGAACATAGGGCCTGATGTAAGGGAAAACATGACATCCAAATACTCTGAAAGTATTATAATCAGGAACATTGTGAAATAACATCTCAAAAAGTTATTTATTGCCTAGTAGTGCAGTGGACAATCGATTAATGATAAAAATATTTGGAAAAACCATTCATTCTTAAGGGAGGAAAAGCAAAATATATCGAGAAAAGAAAAGAATAAAAATGACACAAGAATTTTTACGTGGAAACTCCAAACTGGAGAAAAAAATCACGAATCTGAGAAAATACTTACTATATGAAACTTTTACAATCACACAGTAGTTTTTCTCACACCCGACCCCAATACTACCACACTATTACAACTCTTTAACTAATTCCCACTTTTTTCTCCCAACTCTCAAATATAGAATACAAGAAAGGATCAAAAGAATCAAATACAAAGATTAAAGTGAATCCGATTTGGTGCGTCTAACATCAGAACTAAAGGCCTCCTTAAATAGCAATTAAGAATCCTCCCTTTCTGATCTCTCATCCGATGTGGGACAAGAATAATTCTCTATTTTATATTTGACAAATCTAACAAAAGCAGTCGTAGAGAAAGCATCGAACCAGTACTGAACAGGAGCTTTAGCATGAAACAATAACGATAAGCAGTTTCAGTAATGTGTCTATGTTTTCTCTCAACGCAACCATTTTGCTGAGGTGTGTCGGGGCATGAGAAACGATGCAAAATTCTCTCTTCAGTAAAAAATGATTTGACATAATTATTAGTGAATTCAGTGCCTCCATCAGAGTGAAATATTTTTATATTAGTGTCAAACTGATTGCAAACAAGACTGTGAAATCGTACCAATACGTCAAAGAATTCTGATTTGGTATTTAAAGGATACAACCAAGAAAATCACGAAAAATCGTTAACAAATAATGGTAATATAGAAAATCATCAGTGGAATCAATTTGAGCAGGACCCCAAAGATCACAGTTTATAATGTCCAACATACAAGAAATACATTTGTCATTCAAAATAAAAGAAAGTTTCTTACTTTTAGCTAACGGACATGGAGAGCAGACCACAGGATTTGACAAAATAGAAGTAACGATGTATGACGAAGACGGTTATGCCAAAGTTCAGAAAAAAGACTTAGAAGTTCTAGAATAGAACGCAGCAAACAAAGCAGGTGAGCTGCGACCTAAAACGTAAAGACCGTCTCTACAGCGTTCCTATGCGAGCATTTCTCCTATCGTCCGACTCTGAATAATGAAAGAATCATTAGTAAAGGACACATAAACTGGTAAGTCGCAAGTAAGCTTGCTAATGGACAACACATTTTTTTAAGTTGGGGAATAACTAAAACATTGTTGATAGGAAAGTTATTATTAACATTGCAAGTGCCTAAATGAGAAATGCACAGTGAGTCTCCATTACCTACGGTATTGTAGAATTACTTGTGTAGATATCGAACCCGTCTAAGTGAGATACTGACAGAGTCATGTGAGCGAAGGTACCTGTGTCGACATACCAGTCGGATGAGATTAAATTCACCGAGCATTGCGCATCGAAGGCTTGTGCAAGATTTACAGTCGGGTCAGGAACACTTTGTAGCGTTTTGGGCAATAAGACGGGCTTCTATCTAAGCCACGACTTGAACCACGTCCTGAATCACGGTTAGAGCCTCTAGTACGACCTACATAAAATGCAACAAAAGGTTGTGAAGAATCATTAGTTTCGGCCAGCTTATAGCGAAGCTCATGATCACTACCTCAACTTTTGTTAGGCACCCCCACACTATGAGGTAACCGTATGATAGTTTCCTTCCTTTTCATAATTCATATGGAGTTTTATCTCTTTCTTGTATGGTAGTTTATTAAGAATGTGGTTTGCCGAAAGCACCGCTTCCCCCACATGTTCTGGGGTAGGCCCGAGCTAATCAACATAGCATTCATCATCTCTTTGAGAGTTCTATTTTTTCGTTCGGCAATGCCAATAGATTGTTGTGAGTATGGTGCTGTGGTTTGATGAATAATGCCATTTTGCAGACAAAATTCTTCAAATGGAGTCAAATATTCTCCACCTCTATTACTTCGAATCATTTTGATTGTAATGCTTAGTTGATTTTCGACTTCATTCTTAAAGTTTATGAATGCATCTATTGCTTCATCTTTCCCTCTTAGAAGATATGCATAACAATACCTTGTGCAATCATCGATAAATGTAATGAAGTAATTCTTACCCCATCTTGTTGGTGCGAACTTTAAGTCACATATATTAGTATGGATTAGTTCTAGAGGTGTAGTACTTCTTTCCACTGAATGAAATTGAGCTTTTGTCATTTTTGCTTCAACACAAATTTCACATTTCTTTTGTGGATCTAGTTCCATTATTGGCAACAAATTTAAGTTGACTAATTTTCTTAGCGAATTTAAACTTGCATGTCCTAATCTATCATGTCATATATTAGAAGTCTCGGCCAAGTAAGAAATAATTTTTCTTTTATTTTTAATATCATGGTGTACAATCATTACATTTAGTTTGAAAATACCCTTTTCAAGGTAACATTTTCCTACAAACATTCTACTTTTAGATAGTACATATTTATCAGACTCATACAGTTGTCTAAATCTGGCTTTACTAAGCAATGATCCAGACACTAAGTTCTTGCAGATGTTAGGGACATGCAGCACATCCACAAGTTGGAGCTCTTTTCCCGATGTCAAAGTGCAGTAATAAAGCATATCAAAGTCTAAGGAAAATATCGTGGATCTGCTAACAAAAGGCATAAATAGAGATCTAATGACAAGTGCAGTAATGGGAATGGGTTTAAAATCCACGCACTAAAGAACGTTTATAGCGGTAACTTAACCATGATGATTGGAGATCCCAAGAACATGGTTCAATAAGATAACTAAGTTATAAATGTTCCGAAATAGCACTTGAAATATAATTTCAATTCATTCTCAAACAATCAAGTGCAAACCTGCAGAAGTGTGGTAAAGGGTAAGCCTTAAAAGCTTTTAATGATTCATATACCTTAAAGGTGGAGTATAGCAGGATACTCTATATAGGAGATCACCTATATAAGTGTGAAGTTTGGCCACTTCAAATGAGAAAAACACTTATGAATCCAAGATGGTTCAGGGCCGAATTGGACACAACGTGAGAACGAAGAATATTAGGATTGTTATTGTGTGGGTGTTGTTGTCTTGATTTACCCAAAACGTTGACTAGTTCAAGACATCATGTTCACTAAGCAGCAAGTAAATCCGATGGCATTCTACTAAGGAAGGTTCAAAGCCGGAAGCTACCACCTATTCTGATGCAATATCAGTTCGTTGGAACTTTCGACAGAGTCTACATGCATTAATTACATTCATGTGGGGGATTGTTGGAATTGGTTAAGTATAGAAGTAGGTCAAGCCCACATTTGACCAATGTTATTTTAAATTTTCATTTGTCAAAAAAGAAAACAAATTGCATATTCGGAAACTACATTTCGAGTAGATGAATTTAATATATAAGTTTGCTCAAATCCAATTACGGGTGAATGAGTAATTAATACATGAAGTTTGCAATTTAATTACAAGAAATAGAAGGAAAGTGAAGAGTAAAGGTTGAAGTGGGAAGTTGTCCCACATTGGAAAAATATGGAAGAATTGAACTCCTTATTATTATCCACGCACATTATTGAATTAAATAAAATGTGTGGACCACATTGTGCATCCAACCAAGTCTAGCCGCGCTCGCACATGATCACTTTTTGAACTCGAACGAGGGTTCGATAGGTGAGTCAAGCCGATACGTGGGAGGACCGGTCAAACTAGATCGGGACACTGGATCGGGTCGGGTCGTGCGGGCCGGATCTTCTGGCTGGGTCGTGTTGCTGTCGGGTCTGGCCGCTGGGTTGGGTCGGGCTTGATCCGCAGGTTCAGGCCAGGCCCGCACCAAGGATGCATTGGAGGGTAAAATTTGGCTCCAAGATTTGAAAATAAATTCAAAATTGAGGGGTACAATCTAGACCATTGAATCTTGATCAAGAGGCATGATCTAAATGGCCCATAATGAATCAAGGTATCTATTCTAAAAAAGGCATCACAACTCTTCAACTCTTATAAATAGGCCCCAAGTTCATTTGAAAAATTCATTCAAGTCCTGAAATTCATATTTGCATATTACATTCTAGTATCCATAAGTTCTAGAATTCCTATCCAAGTCCGAAAGTTCTAAATATTAGTTCATTCACCGATAATTTTGGACTAGTTGTGCTACAAGTTCGGAATTCAAAGTCATTGTATCTTGGAGGCTATTGCTATAGTCCGTAAGCACCTGAAGTACGGAACAATTTCGTTTTAAGGAGAAAGAGTGTAACTCTTGACTCGACTTTACCAAAAGTAATCCATAAGTCATTTTAAATACTACCCCATATACCCAACACAACCAAGGTAGCGCAAAGATAGGTTGGTGTCGATGGTCATGGAACGACTGAAGGGATCGTGCGTATTCTTCTATCAATGAATTAATTTACGCTGGTTCAAATTCAGCTCGGCCCAACAATCCGACCACCTACCATGAGATGGTATAAACACCCATGTCTTTCATACCTAACGATTTTCACAAAGTGGTGACGAAACGTATAACTACGAATTCGCCAATTATGAGTTGGTCGCTTTAACCATTCAGCCATGGATGCTTAGGGGGATCTAGGAATGTGTATTTAATGGATGAATGATAATTTTAACTTTTCAAAATATTATATTTTAATTATATAATAATGGGGTGTGTATTTAATAAAAAGGGATGTGGTGAGACCATAAATTAATTAATATCAAATTAAATCATATATAAAAGGAAAAAAGAATATTCCATATTATAATATTCTCTCTCACCCATAATAAATAAAACTTTTTGGTTATTTATTCTAAATACACACATTCGATTCTATAAGAGGAATATGAGCTTTCTTCAAGTTCATCTAAAGAATTGATTTATGAAAGTATAAAAATTTATTTCGATAGAGCGAAGAATCAAGTAGAGATTCGATGTACCTCTAAAAAATCAATTCAAGTATTCTTTAAGAGTAAAAGAACTGATTCTATTATTCTTGAATTGATTTACCTCTTAAGAATCGATTTTTCAAGAGGAAGTGAATCGATTCAAGAATTCTTGAATATATTTACATCTTAAAATCAATTTTTCAAGAGTAAGAGGATCGATTCAAGTATTACATCTTAAGACATCTTAAGAATCGATTATTCAAGAGAAAAAATCGATTCAAGTATTACCTCTTAAAAATCAATTCAATTATTTTTTAAGATTTACCACTAAATTATTTATTCAGGTATTCTTCAAATGAAAGAGGATCGATGATTCAAGTACTCTTGAACCGATCGATTTACTTCTAGAGAATAAGAGGTTGAAAAACTAATTCAAATATAGAATC
Organism: Pogostemon cablin; assembly: GCA_023678885.1. Lineage (NCBI taxonomy): Eukaryota > Viridiplantae > Streptophyta > Magnoliopsida > Lamiales > Lamiaceae > Pogostemon > Pogostemon cablin. Next base: position 8,676,591 of record CM042992.1, on the reverse strand, counting down.
AAAAGCTTAAATTCTTTAAGTCAAATCATTACTTCATATCAAATAACATTAAAATTGAGTTTTTAAATATTTGATCTTTTTTTTTTTAAATTTAGTACAGTAATATTTATTTATTTACCTATATCTTAATTATTCAACTATGACATTTAAATTATAAAATTTGTTTTCTTTAGTTTTTTGTATAATATAATTTGAAACTAATAAAATTTTAAAAAACAAAATTAATAAATTCATTACAAATTTATGAATATTTAAAAAAATATTATATAAAAATTAATTTTATTTATGTTATATATATTTTTACATTACTTCTTAAAAATAACTATTAATGGAAATAGAATTATTATTATATAGTTAATTAAAAAATACTAAACCATAATCATGAGTAAAAAGTGATATTCTATTTAAATATTATTTATTATTATGTATATTTTAATATATATATATATATATATATATATATATATATATATATATATATATATATATATATATATATATATATATATATATATATATATATATTATAGCAAAGTCCTTTTTCGCTAACGTTGTTCACATATGGTCTTACTATTTATTTATTTTTCCTATACACATATTATGAATTATTTATTTTAGTATCACTAGTTGTAATTAATAAATAAATCATTCGATATAAATAAATTAATTAGTATCAAATCAAATCATGTATAGAAAATAAAAAAATAAATTGAGATTTTTTATATATAATTAATATTTATTTTAGACAACCAGTAAAATTAAGGATTTATTATTAAGAGTTACATAATTTGATCATAATTGTACTTAAACACAGTGATAAAAATGTAATACTAACAACTATATAAGTATACAGTAAAGAGATAAAATTATCCCCATGTGGTTGCACGTTTTTTTAGAGAAACAGAAGAATAATAAATAGTTTTCAATTGTATTATATTATAAAGTAACATTTAAAAAAATTACAAGTCAATATTTTTTCAAATAATTAGAATATATATTCATATATATTAATTTTTTACATGATTTAGTTATACGTTACAATATCAAAAGTCAATGTTATAATTTGTTGTAAATTCTTTCAATTGATGAAAGAAATAGTCTAGCTGTAAGAATAAAAAATCTCCTTAATAAATGTTGTTACGTTATATAACATGGATTATTTAATTATAAAATAAAAATAATAATTAAATGATCCCGCGTTGTACACGGGTTTCATACTAATTTTAAAATATATGAAAAATTGGCGAAAAAATATGAATATTTTCTTCGATTTGAGAAAAAAAAAGACGAATAAATGCGATTATTTTCTTCAATAGTTATACTTATATACCATTATCGATCCCCAAGGAATCTCATTTTTCTGTTTTCTTCATCCTTCTCTAAGGATCTCATTTCTTTTTTTGCACATATAAGACTTATACATATCCATTAATATAATTATTCACTACACATCAAATAATAATACTTCTTAATTCATGTGCAAAAATAAATAGATCTCTTTGAGACGGGCGAAAGTAGTACATTCTATAATAAATATTGTAACAAATTTTTTAAAAAATATTAATAATTATTTATATTCTTCCTTTTTTTTAATTTTTTCTTGTAAAAGTGAATATTTATTTTTTTTAAATATATTAATAATGATTAATTAAGAAAGATATTCTCCATGTAGGTCACAAACTTTTTAGCAAAAAAATAAATGCAATTTTATTTTTTTACCCAAGTGCATTGTGCATCAACTTTTAAAAACTTATATACTTATATATAAAAATATATATACTTATAAATAAAAATATATACATTTTATTAGTGAATTTTCTGTTATCCTTTTTAATGAAAAACTGAATATAAAAAAACTATACAATTATTAAGAATTATATATACACTATTAAAAAATATATATACATATATGATACACGTTTGCACCCGAATGTACTAGATATCAATCAAAAAATAAAGTATTAAATATTGATGACATGAATATAAATTAGATGAGTAAATAATACTCCCTTCGGCCAGTTACAAGGTAACAATTTATTTTTTACGCGTAGATTAATGAGTATTATTATTATATGTGTATTGAATAAGGCATGGAATGTCTTATGATACTAGGGTGTGACATGTCGAGTACCATGTCTTTATTAAAAAACATATAAACACTATTAAAAAATATATATACATATATGATACACGTTTGCACCCAGAGTGTTGGATATCAACCAAAAAATAATGTATTAAATATTGATGACATGAATATAAATTAGATGAGTAAATAATACTCCCTCCGGCCGGTTACAAGATAACACTATGCCAAAACTGTGGAAAGACAACGGGGAATCCCCATTGTCGTAGCCTCTGCAACTCCGTTGTTAACCCGGCAGTTGTTAAAAGTCCAGACTTTTAACAACGGTGGAAAATCCATTGTCATAAGTTATTTTTAACAACGGTGAATCCCCGTTATTGTAGCTATTAAATATCCGTTGTTAAATCTTATGTTGGTGAAAAAATAAATTTTAACAACGGGGAATTCCCGTTGTCATAGCCATCTATGACAATGGACTATCCCCATTGTCATATCTCCAAATCTCCGTTGTTAATCCGGGAGTTGTAAAAGGTACCAACCTTTTAACAACGATTTTTAACCCATCGTCGTATCTATGCTTTTACAACGGGGTATCCCCATTGTTGTTTCGGACATCCCCGTTGTTGTATCATATTAAGACAACGGGTAATCCCCCTTGTCATAGCTCCAAATCTCTTTTGTTAATCCGGGAGTTGTTAAAAGGTACCAATATTTTAACAACAATTTTTGACCCGTCGTCATATCTATGCTTTTACAACGGGGTATCCCCGTTGTTGTTTCGAACTTCCCAGTTGTATCTAATTAAGACAACGGTCAATCCCAGTTGTCATAGCTCCCAATCTCCGTTGTTAATCCGGGAGTTGTTAAAGGTTTCTTACCTTTAACAACGTAATTTTATCTGTTGTCATATATTCCTTTTAACAACGGTTCATCACCGTTGTTGTATTTAACTACGACAACGGGTATTCTCTGTTGTCATTGCTATATTTGACAACAGTTTGTGGCCGTTGTCATAAGCTATATCCCCGTTGTTAATAATAAAATTTTAACCTGTTTAATAATTTAATATGAAAATAATAAAATAGTCATAATCTTTGATCTTCAATACAACGTCACTTCATTCATTGAACTCCAAATACAAAAACCAACATCAATACATTCGATTATAATATCCCAACATTTCTCTCACACCAATACAATTCACCAACAACAATTAAAATACATCTAATGTATCCATCTATCTAATTTAAAAAGTGAGAACATATATTTTCATGCATTCCTCGTCCAACATACAACTTTGGCCAGAATCCCAAAATGACATATTAAAACACATAATATCAGATAATAGTCATCATAACACATTCGATGCACATACCTACAACCACCACATTAGGAGGAAAATAATACGCCAATTTTTGGAGACATTAATTTGGCCATTTCTATCAACAGGTCCATCATACAAACGAAAATATAATTATGAGAAGTGTTCTTATGAGTCAAATATGCCACTAGCCTAGCAATTCATTGAGCCTTCCATGTTTTAACTTCATTATATGTTATGCGCTCTTTTCCGCAAGTTGTTCTTTTATGAATATTCATCAGAAAACAAAACAATCACTCCAACAATGTCCATGCAAAATAGAAATATGAATTCGAATTTGCAAAATAGACAACATGAACCACACTTAACAATGCCAATACAAGCCAAAAGAAAATCTTATTGTTTAAATACATAATATTTTCTTGTAACAACAAATAACTAATTGAGAATAAAATATCCAACAATAGATCATGACCACAAACCCATCATATCATCCAAGCATAAAGCTTGAAACTTTACTAGTACAAAATGAATGCAAACTTAAATTCACCTGCTAACTTTTAGTAGCATAAAAAAAATCAAAGCCAATTAATTTGATACAAACACTAACATTTTGTATCAGATTTTTTTTACTAAAATTTTAAATATTAGAAAGCATTTTTCTAGAAGTTGCTCTCCTTTATTTTACTTTTACTGTCGTGTTGCGATTTTCTGAAATTAGCCAAGTCAAGGAAACTATTATACCACCCCACCCAATGCTATGTATAGAATCATAAAACAGAATAGCCAAAAAATTATAAATCAACTAAAAACTCATATAGTCATATATATATATTGCAAATTAACTCCCCTCCTATTCCATCACCAAGAGTGAAATCACCTCCTTGAAGCAAAAAAAGATGATAACACAAAGATGATAACTCATATAGTCATATATATATTTCATAAATTAAGTGTTGCGATTTTTTGAAATTAGCCAAGTCAAGTAAACTATTATACCACCCCACCCAATGCTATGTATAGAATCATAAAACAGAATAGCCAAAAAATTATAAATCAACTAAAAACTCATATAGTCATATATATATATATATAGACATGCACCCCGGTTCGGAACCGCCGGTTCCGGTTCCAAGGTAGGGGGAACCGGAACCGAACCGGGGTACGAAGGTTTCGGTTCTAGAATTGTCGGTTCCGGTTTCGGTTCCATCACCAAGAGTGAAATTACCTCCTTGAAGCAAAAAAAGATGATAACATAGAGATGATAACTCATATAGTCATATATATATTCCATAAATTAACTCCCGTTCCCTCATATATATATATATATATATATATATATATATATATATATATATATATATATATTTGCCAATACCTTCTTCCATGATAACACAGAGATGTAATTACAGGTCCCTTACATCGAAGTGCATCTGCAAGTAGTCAAAAGGTTGTTACTTTTTAGTAAGAAAATGGTTGCTTTCACATAAAATGATATAATCAACAGAAATGTTTGTCATATTCACCCAAGTACAGAAATCACACGACTGAGGTTTTAAAAATTTGATTGACTAAAAAGAATAGCATGTCGATTCAATCTTATCAAAGAATCCAACTTCGTACAGCTTAACTTGCCCATGCAAAAGCATAAATCAATGAGACCAAAATGGTAGAATAAGAAACAAGAAAGATGGCAACTTATACCTATACAAAAGGCTCTAAAATTTTCTGCAACATAAGAGAAAAAAAGAAAGAGGGAAATAAATCAGTAGGCAATGATACCAAGGAACCTCAACATCAATCCATTAATTCTAGTACCTGCTGTTTTAGGGATGGTTTTCCAAATTGACCCATAGTAATGCTCCTGGAAACAAATGATGAATTTCAGAAATTATGAAGAAGCAAGATATGGAAATCTATCCTTAAATTTCACAATTACAAAAAAAAGTATAGCCGTCACCTAGTGACTACATGTATGTTTGTATTCCCCATCAGCTTCATACTAGAAAATTAACAACTCGTTCATTGTAAAGTAAGACAATTGATTGAAGCAAAGAGCTTCTCCAAGCATCCAGAAAGCCGAAACGCATATTCCTCATTTTGTTAGAGCAAAGTCTTCTACCCTACTCCTAGTGAAGTTGGAATCTTAAAACAAATTATCTGAAATTATAGTTCAATCTTGCAAATGAGCCTAAGATTTAAACCTTCTCACAGTTGTTTCTCCAAGAGAGGTTTGGAATAAAATTATATATATAACCTTTTCATTGAGAGCATTCATTTTACAGTGTTCCATAAACAACACCTCAAGTATTTTGATTCACACAGTCTATGCATAAACTCACAACACCAAAAATTTGAATTTGCAATTCCACTAGTACTCTTATAACAAGAGTCCTAAAATAGCAGATCCTAATAAAAATAGATTCACTCTGAGGCAAAATGCAAAAAATCAAGATAAACAATAAACCCCCAATATGTTATCTAAACCATACCCTATTATCATAAACAAACAGAATTCAGAGAATTAAAGAAATTAAATAAGAACAAAGGTAAAAAAAAAGGGTGCAATATGACCAGAAAATAAGCTGGGTCAAAAGTCAAACCAAACGATTAAAAATCTCAAACACACACTGAGAAGTGGAATCGGGAACTCACAGAAGCAAAAGAACAGGAAGCATGGAATTTATGTCACGCCCAACGTCTTGCCATGAATCTATTTCAGAAACAAGCAAGCTTCAGAAATTTTAGGGAAATCAATGGTGGCCGTCGGCCATTTCACGACCGATGTTACGTGCGTGAGAATCCCGGGCCTTCGGCCATTTCTTTCGTGTCGTGTGTGGTTTTTTAGCGCGATTCAACACCGTGGGTCGCGGCCGTGCACCGTCGCTCGTTTTTTCACTGAGATTTAGCGCCGTCGATCGTCGGCCGATCTGGTAGGGCAGGTTTCTTCTCGTCTGGCGTCGTCGATGTGGTGTAGTTGGGGCAAAATATTAGAGAAAAGAATTACAAGTATTGATTTTATACCTTTTACGATTTTCTATTTTAATTTAATTCAAAAATATAATAAAATAAAAGGACTTCGATTAACAACGGACTTACAACAACGGAAATATTTACGCGTTGTTAATGGCCTTTTTTTCAACCTATTACAGCGGGGGTACATTTTTAGCCCTTTTTTGCCCTTTTAACAATGGGTTTTAAATAATTCGTTGTTATTCTAGAGTTGTTACTCCACAGTTTTGGCATAGTGTAACCGTTTGTTTTTTACGAATGAATTAAGGAGTATTATTATTATATGTGTATTGAATAGTTGTATTAGATGGAAGTGGTGGACCATGTAATGTACATTTTTACTAAATAGGGAATATGGATACCTTTGAAATTGAGCTCAAAATGGTAAAATGGATACCTTATACTCCCTCCGTCCACTTTCAAGGGTATCATTTTTCTATTTTGGGCGTTCGCGCCCAAGGGCCTCATTTCCTTTTTATACATATGGGACCCACACACACCCACTAATACAACTAAAAAATGGGACCCACACCATCACTAATACAACTACCCACTACAATTAAATAATACTCTCTCCGTCCCACAAAAGATTGCACCCTCAATTCCGGCACGGATATTAAGAAAGTGATAACTTTTAGGGGTATAATAGTATTTTTTATAATAAATAAATGATAAAGTATGTTAGGTAGAGATATTTTTTTGTAAATAAAGTGTATGGAGAAGGGTGATTGCTTTTTACTTTTTGCTTTTTTTTGGAAATGTGAAAATTTTTGTGGGACAGCCCGAAGTAGAAAGTGTGTCATCTGAAATGAGACGAAGGGAATACTCCTTAATCTACATGCAAAAAGCAAATGTCACCCTTAAAGCAGATTAAGAGAGTAACTGGCAGGAGGAAGTAATAATATTAAATGTTGAATTCAAAATAGGATGATATATGGGAAAAAAAAATAGAAGAATGAACGTGATTTTGATATTTATTCCTTTAGTATTTTAATAAGTTATTCATTTTGATGTTTTGATCGTTCACTCTAAAAATATTAAAATTTATTTTTTAGAAAGAAAAAAAACTCATAGATCCACCACTCGTTACTATATAAGTATCCACTTTTATAAAATAGTAGTACTTCTTAATTTAAGTAAAAAATGAAATAATTATCCTATAAGGGGTGTAAAATATTTTAAAATCTTAAACTAATAGAATACTCCCTCCGTCATACATAGGGATGTTATTACAGGCCAGCCTGTCTAGCCTGAAAAATGCAGGGCTAGGTTCGCAATAATAGCGGCCCGTTTAGATAAAGTTCTTTTTGGCCTTGATTGATTAGCCCGATTAAATATTTTAATTATAAATAAATAAATAATTATATATTATATTATTAATATATTAATAATTATTAGTATTTTAATTACTATTTTCTATTGATAATTATTATATTATTAATTAATAATAATGTAATAACTTGCAATTCATTACGATTTTTTGTCTCTTAATATCATAATAGAATAATTAAAGAATGAAGTGTAAAAATTCTTATGTTCAAACTTTTAAATTATGTTTTTTTTTTAATGTATAAACAATACTTATGTATTATATGCTTGATTATTCATGTTAAAAATTGTACAATTTTTTTTTTTTTACTTTTGTAGCACATTAGTGGCCCGTTTAGCCCGATAACCGCTAGGGCTAGGATTAAGTCCTCACTATTTGAGGCCCGTTTAAAATGATCCGCTAAGGCTCATGGACCGTTTAGCTCTGGCCTTATAAGATAGGGCCAACTCATTTAACAACTCTAGTCCTACGTTAAGGTTTACGTTTTCCATTTTGATTTTATATTTTCTTTTTTTTTTAAGTTGAGCCCACACAAAACAATTAATTATTCCATATAAGTTACACACACAACACTAATACAACTACTCAGTTTACATTATTATTTCTTTTACCTCACTACATATTAAACTATTATACTCCCTCCGTCCTGCGTTAATGTTTATATTTTTTTGCACGTAGATTAAGAGATATAATGTTTTAATGTGTAGTGAAGTAAGAAAAATAATATTAAATATAAAGTGGGTAGTTGTATTAGTATTGCGTATGAGCCCTACAAGAATAATTATTTATTTTGTGTGGACACAACTTGATAAAAAAGAAAATGTAAATCTTAACTTGGAATAATCTAAAATGGATAATATAGATAGTCGATTTTTTATAGGTGAGGTGAGTATTTAATGTGGCTGTTGTATGGTTTAATCGGACTAATCTAACATAATATGGAGAAAGTATAGATGAAGAGGAATACAAGAATTCCTCCCACGTTTGTGGGAGTTTAAAGTAGAGAGAGTTTGCTTCTATCTGTGTTTTTTGTTTGTTTTGTATGGTGGGAAATAATTCTCCTTTTACAGTGGTAATGGTGAAAATGATGAAGTTGCCAGTGAGGTTTGGCTTGGAACTGATGTTGAAGATGAATGTGCGACTCTCCTATTATACAAGTGGGGTGAGCCTATTATAGATGCTATAGGCTAGTAGCAAGTGGTCATTAAATGCGGGAGATACGAATCTTGCTCTTGACCTTTAAAGTTGCGAAGGGTTGCCTCAGGAGATGGAAAAGCCTGGCAATGATGTAACAGATGGCTTCACAAGTCATCCACTAGCCATCCTAAGGACTCCAGCTCTGGAACACCTCGGCAAGACATGGCTTGGCTTTGGTAAGGAGAGCTCGGAAGGGCCGAGCGCGTGGAGAGCTTAGAGAAACTGAGCTCACCTTAGGCAACATGGAGAGCTTGGAGAGGTCGACTCATCTCTGGCGCGGAGAGGCTTGGAGAGGAGGCCGACTCACCTCTAGCGTGGAAGCTTGGAGAGGAGGCCGACTCACCTCTGGCATGGAAGGCTTGGAGATGAGGCCGACTCACCTCTGGCGTGGAGAGCTTGGAGAGTTTGCCAAGGCAGAGCTCACCTTTAGCAAGGCAGACCTGGGGGACTTTAGCCTTGTCATGGAGGAGGAGGAGTGGTGGCTTGGGTGTTGACCATCTATTACAGATAACGTAAATCTTAATATGGAACTGTTATGAATTGTGTGCAAGTATTAAAACTTAGCAAGAACTTATTGCATGAAAACACACGCACACACACTAATGTTGATTATTTGAAGAACAAAAGAAAACTTAGAACACCAAGAATTATAGTGGTTTGACAATTGCTTACGTCCACTCTTAAGGGAGAAGAGATCTTATTGATTAGGGTTACAACGATGAAGAATGAATACAACTTCCATATATATCTTAACTTATGATATATATGGGTAATATATGATATGATCTGTAGAATCTTACATATCATATATGTGATCACAAACTTGCTTGCCAAGCAAGATGTCCACCAACACCAGGCCTACTATCACCGCAGACCATGGCCCATTCTTGCATCAAAACTTACGTGTGCATTGCTGACCTTACACGCATGAACCATGCATCGAGCATAGTCATGCAAGAGTCTACTTCTCTCAACAATACTCCACCTTAGACCTTGCATCACCTCATCACAATTTCTACTTCTCCCCACCTGCTACATTAACGATTGCAGCCACCTCTTATCCTTCTTAGTTCATCCCAAACAAGCTCTTGCACAGCCCATACTTGAGAGCTGGCAAAGCCTTTGTAAGAGCATCAGCCGGATTTTCTGATGTCTTGATCTTCTTCACAACAACTAATCATTTCTCAATCGTATCTCTTATGAAATACAATCTAACATCAATATGTTTGGTTCTTTCATGATAGCCTTGATGTTTGGAAAGATGAAGAGCACTCTAGTTGTCACAAAACACTTCAACAACATCTTGTTGAATCCCAAACTCCCTCATAATTCCCATCAACCAAATTCCTTCCTTGATTGCTTTTGTGAGTGCCACATATTCTGCTTCAGTGGTGGAAAGAGCAACTACATGTTGATGTGTAGCCTTCCAACTCACTGCTGTATCAAATATATTGAATACATACCCTGTCAAGGACTTCCTAGAGTCAAGATTAGTTGCATAATCCACATCAACATAACCAACAATAGTCTGATCCCAAGCTGCTAACCTTTTAAACTTTAAGCCTATTGATGCTATTCTTTTTATATATCTCAGTGCCCAATTTATTGCTTCCCAATGTAACAACCCTGGTTTGCTCATAAACCTACTAACCAAGCTCATTACATAAGCTAGATCCAGCCTACAACATACCATTGCATACATCAAACTGCCAACAGTGCTAGCATATGGTATCTTGTCCACCTTTACCTTCTCCTCATCTGTTTGAGGTCCTTGCTGTAAGGATAGATTCAAACCCTGCTTCACTGGTACAGTAACTGACTTACAAAGATCCATGTTATACCTCTTAAGAACTTTGATCAAATATGACTCCTGATGTAAGATCAAAATTCCAGCTGATCTGTTCCTGCTGATTTGCATGCCAAGTATAACATTAGCTTCTCCAAGATCCTTCATCTCAAACTTTTTTCTCAGAGTTTCTTTTACCGCAGATATACTAGCTATACTCTTGCAAGCAATCAAAATGTCATCCACATATAGTAACAAGTATATGTAGCTCCCTTCTTCACACCTTATGTACACACAACTGTCATATAAGCTTCTTGTGAAACCATGTGACGTAATATACTCATCAAACCTTAAGTACCACTGCCTAGGACTTTGCTTCAACCCATAGAGTGATTTGATTAACTTGCAAGCTCTATCTTCTGGATTTTCAACATTTACTCCCTCAAGTACCTCCATGTAAATGTCCTCATCCAAGTTTCTATGTAAGAATGTCGTAGTTACATCCATTTGATGTAACTCTAGATCAAACTGATTCACAATGGCCAGCAATAATCTGATAGAACAATGCTTCACCATAGGAGAGAAAATTTCATTATAATCTACTCACTCCTTTTGTGAGAAACCCCTTGCCACTAGCCTTGCTTTATATCTTATCCCACCTTCCTTACTAGTCACTGGCTTCTTCTTATATATCCATTTGCAACCAACAAGTTTCTGATTAACAGGCTTATCTACAACAATCCAAGTCTTATTCTTTTGTAAAGACAGTAGCTCTTCTTCCATTGCATCTAACCATTTTTCACCCTCCTTGCCTGATATTGCTTCTGAGTATGTTCTTGACTCATATACTTCAACATCAGATGCAACATATAGAGCATATGATACAATATCAGCCTCAATGTATCTAACAGGTGCCCTGACTTGTCTCCTCAATCTATCTCTGACCAGCTGATAGCTATCCAGAGTATTTCTGGTATCAACATCAACTGGCTCTACTTCTTCTCTTGCTACTTCTTCCTCTTGTTCATTTACATCATCCTGATCACCTTCTTGTTGCTGCACTTCCTTCCTCTTAAACTCCACCTCAAGCTCAAATTTATCTGGAGTAATAGATGTTCTTGTAGTCCTTTCAACTAGTGGCATTTTTCCTTCATTGAAAGTGACATCCCTACTATCAAGAAACTTGTTAGTCTCATAGCACCACAACTTATATCCTTTCACTTCTTGTGGATAACCTACAAGTACACACTTGATAGCTCTTGAATCAAGTTTGTCTTGTTTCTGATGTGCATAAACTGTAATTTGGAGCTTTTCCAGACCAAACTTCTTCAGGAGGTTTGAACTTAAGAGCTGCAGACGGACATAAATTGATTAGGTAAGTTGCTGTTGTCACCAACTCACCCCAGAAACCTTTTGAAAAACCTCCACTGCTCATCATGCATCTTACTCTCTCAAGAAGAGTTTGATTCATTCTTTCAGCCACTCTATTTTGTTGTGGAGTACCAGGCACAGTCTTATGCCTTTTGATCCCCTTCTCCTTGCAGTAGTTGTTAAACTGCTCTGACACAAACTCAAGGCCATTATCTGTTCTTAAGTACTTAAGTTTGCTTCCTGTCTGATTTTCAACTTCTGTAAGCCATACCTTAAAAGCTGAAAATGCCTCATCCTTAGATTTCAGGATTCTTATCTATACTTTTCTTGAAAAATCATCAATAAAAGATATAAAGTATCTTCCACCTCCCATGGTTGTGCTTTTTGATGGCCCCCAAAGATCAGAGTGTATGTACTCTAGTCTTGCTTTAGTGTTGTGTTCTGCAGCACCAAACATTAACCTCTTAGACTTGCAAGAATGTAATCTTCACACTGCTGCAGCTTGCAAGTTGAACTTATTTCTAATAGTTTCTGTTTTGCTAACTCTTGTAACCCTCTTTCACTTATGTGAGCAAGCCTGCCATGCCACACTTGAGCACTATCTTGGTCTTGAGTAGCATTGCTTTGTCCAGAAATCACACAGCCTTCAAGAAAATAAAGATCATGTTTCTTAAACTTGTACCCTTGAGAATCCATCATACCTAGAGATATGAGATTCCTCCTTAAATTTAGTACATATCTAACCCTTGTCTGAAGCCTGATTGTTCCATCAAACATCTTCAACTTGATAGAGCCAATCCCCACAATCTTGCAGGCTTGATCATTGCCCAACAAGACTGATCCTTCATAATATGGCCTCAATTCAGTGAACCAATCCTTTATGGATGTCATGTGAAATGTACATCCGGAGTCCATCACCCATTGACCTAAAATAGAACTAGAACAGATAGACAAAGCTTCAACAAAATCAGAATCAGAATTACTTTGGTTTTGTATCACCTGATTTGCATGAGATTTCTGATTCCCTCCCATTTTAGCTATTTGTTTTGCCACCATTGCCTCCCACTTGCGACATTGCTTCTTATAATGACCAGGTTTGTTACAATGAAAGCAATTATTGCTATCATTATCAGCTGATGTACTTTGATCCTTTTACTCTTATTTCTTCTTATCTGCACCTTCCTTCTTGTTATTTTTATTCTACTGGTTTTGTTTCTTGATCATCAAACCTTCACCAGCAATCTGAGCATCAGAATTCTTCTGAAGTTCCTTTGACTTTAACGCCATCTGCACTTGATCTAATGTGATTGAATCCTTGTTGCCATACATCAAGGTATCCTTGAAATTCTCCAAAGACTTTGGAAGGGCAGAAAGTAATATTAAGGCCTTGTCTTCATCTTCAAGAACAACATCTATGTTCTCAAGATCTCCAATGATTTTGTTGAAATCATCAAGCTGTACAAGTAATGGCTTGTCTTCTGTCATCTTAAACGAGTACAGCTTCTGCTTTACATATAGGCGATTTACTAGGCTCTTCACCATGTAAATATCCTCAAGTTTCTTCCAAACCCCCCTTGCAGTGGCTTCCTTTGAAATTTCTCTTAGAGCTTTATCTCCAAGACACAGTATAATCGCACTACGAGCCTTCGATTGTGATTTTTGATCTGCTGCGTTCGCAACCCCATCAACCGTAGCAGTCTGGTTCACTGGCAACGGCTTCAAGGCATCAGACAACCCTTGTTGAATAAGAATTGCCTCCATCTTCATCCTCCATAGACTAAAATCCAATTTCTCCGAGAACTTCTCAATATCAAACTTTGTCGTAACCATGGTGATCACCTTCTTCAAACAGTCATTTGTTGCTTACTTTCCCACAGACGGCGCCAATTGTTATGAATTGTGTGCAAGTATTAAAACTTAGCAAGAACTTATTGCATGAAAACACACACACACACACACACTTATGTTGATTGTTTGAAGAACAAAAGAAAACTTAGAACACCAAGAATTATAGTGGTTCGGCAATTGCCTACGTCCACTCTTAAGGGAGAAGAGATCTTATTGATTAGGGTTACAACGATGAAGAATGAATACAACTTACATATATATCTTAACTTATGATATATATGGGTAATATATGATATGATCTGTAGAATCTTACATATCATATATGTGATCACAAAATTGATGTCCACCAACACCAGGCCTACTATCACCGCAGCCCATGGTCTATTCTTGCATCAAAACTTACGTGTGCATTGCTGACCTTACACGTATGAACCATGCATCGAGCATAGTCATGCAAGAGTCTACTTCTCTCAACAGGAACGATGTGAGTATCTCTTAATCTCGATTAAAAAAAATAAATGTCAATATTAACGGTAAAGATTGAAAAATATGAGTGATATAAGGTCATGTTGGGTAATACTAAAAGGCGAGAGTGAGTGAAGGGAGATCAAAGAGTGAGGAGAGTTAGTCCTGAAAAAGGAAATAGGAATAATGGTAGTAAAAGTAAAAGCTTTCCCGAAAAGTCTAATCTAACCGTACGGAAAGACTTAAGGTTCCCACTCTATCACTGTATGCACCCTACCTTACCACCTACCTCTTATTTAATATACAGTTTCTTTCCCCACTCCCACTCTCTCTGCACGCTCCATACACGCTCAATACGTGCCATTTGGAGGAATGGGATCCCTCAAATTGACTGAATATTTTCTTACTGTATTATACCAAGAGCTCGTTTGTTTTGTAGTATTATGTACTCCATTCGTATTAAAGTTCACGTTTATGATAGATATGAAATTTAAGTAAAAATATTTTTGATTTTGATTTACTTTTGAGATAGTCTTGTATTTTTGGATAATAAATAAATGATAAAGTATGTTATGTGTATTAGAAAATTAAATTTGAAATTCAAATACATTAGAGGGATATTAATTACCACAAACACTTATGCAAATCGAGTTTATATACTTTTGCATGTAAACTTTGTTAATTTTTAGTACATGAAAACTTACTCTTTAGAAACATAAATTGTTATTTTTCAAAATTAAAAAATTACTCTTCAAATTCTTGTAAACCCTGATTTTTCGATTATTCTTTAGTACATGAAAAATTACTCTTTAAAAACATAAATTATTACTCTTCTGTGTAAAAGTTATTACTCTTCAAAAAGTAATTTTTATATATAAAGAGTAATTTTAAAAAATACGATTTACGTATTAACTCATGTAAACCCGGTTTACATGAGATTCACTCATTAGTTAGTTGTTTTTTTTCCTTTTATTGAAGTATGAAATTGAATTTGAGATGACCCAAAATGAAAATTTGAAGTTAAAGTTGGGACGAAGGTAATACATCTTGTTGTATTCGTAATATTTTGAGTTTGGAAAATATTTCACCCCACAACTATTAATATCATTCTTAGGGTGTGTTTGGTTCACTAATCATATATATATATATATGTGAGTTATTGAATAAATAAATATTATTATATAAGTTATGTTAGCTAATATTATATTTGTTTTATATATATATATATATATATATATATATATATATATATTTAATGAAATTAAGAATTAAGAGATGATAAAAATATAAATTTAAATTATTATCCTTAAAAATTATAATTTTTAATTTTTTTTTTTGTATGTTCCCTCATAATTCTAATCAAATTATGAATTAATTTCTGAATCAAACAAAAGAATCAACCTAACATATACATAATTCTAATCAAATTATGAGTATATACCAGGCTAATTAAAATCTGGAATCAAACAAAAGAAATTGGGTCCCTTTTTCATTCTCCCGTGTTTGTTCGATTTGACCCGATTACCCGGCGAAGACGAATCAGTTCCGTCGCTATCCACTCTCATACTCCGGTTCTACAACAACGCCTTCCAGAGATCTGACGACTATGTTGGAATATCAAAAAACCTCACTGGAAAACACATCCTCAATCTTCTCCGATCGAGCGTCATCCCGGAAGGATACGAAGAGCCACAAGACGGCAAATTCAGCAACACACACGTGATCCACTGCATCTCAAAGCTCTGTCGCATCGGAATTAATCTCCAACCGAGCAACGAGGACAGTTTTCTGGTGATCAAATTCCGGCACCGGCACGGCGTGATCGAGATGCCGATTATCACAATTGATGATCTATCGAGCGCGTTCCTGCTGAACTGCGTGGTGTAGAAGCAGTACCTCAGAGACTGCTCGAAGCACATGACGGAAAGACGAAATTGCAGAGAAAGACGGAATCCGGCGGAGATGACGGTTGCGGAGGTTCTGTGGTGGCGAGAGTAATCGGATTTCGATGAGAAGCAGCAACCGATTGGGATTGAAGGGGGAGAGAATGATCAGATATGTGAAATTAGGCTTTTTTTTACGTATATATAGAAAGGGTAAAATTGTAAAAAAAACAAAATACATCTCTGCGTATATATTGACAGGTAAAATTGTAAAAAAAAAAATATATACATCTCCGCATGCCAATCTAATTAAACCCACCAAGGGGTTAGGTTTCAATTCACCGGGCCTAAGGATTTAATTACCGGGCTGAGAAATAAAACTAGGCTCAAATTCTTGCAACTAAACTAGTTATTAGGTAGTTTAAATAGTACATTAAGGATTACTCATCCCAAACAAACGTACCCTTATAGTATTGTGTATCCTACACTTGACATAGAATACACAATATCAATATTTAATATTTAGGTGTAAAACATTAATTTTATTATTATATCCAATTTTATTATATAAAGTATACTATAGCAAAAACTTTTTTTCTGACGTGTCGTCTCTAGAGCGCTCCAATGTGACGTGTAATTTTCTCAATTTTTTTATTTTTTAATACTTTTTTTAATATTTTACTTATTTAATTTTAATTAACTTCCTTATTTAATATTTTTTTTAGATAATGTGTTTTTTTTATTTTTAATGATTAAATTTTAAATATTTTATTTATTTATTTGGGTATCATTAATTAATTACTAAATCTTTTAATACAATAAATTAATTTATATCAAATTAAATCATATATATATATATATAATATTCTCTCTCACCTCACCTATAAATAAGACTTTTTGGTTATTCATTCTAAATACACATTTGATTCTCCAAGAGGAATAAGAGTTTTATTCAAGTTCTTACAGAGAATTGATTTATGAAAGTATTGAAATTTATTACTTGATTCGATCTACCTGTAAAGAATCGATTTGAGTATTATTCAAGAGAAAGATAATTGATTCAAGTATTCCTGAATCGATTTAACTCTTAAGAATCGATTCTTCAAGATGAATATAATCTATTCAAGTATTCTTGAATAGATTTACATCTTAAAAATTAATTTTTCAAGAGTAAGATGATCGATTCAAGTATTCTTGAATCGATTTACATCTTAAGAATCGATTCTTTAAGAGGAAAAAATTCGATTCAAGTATTCTTTAAAATCTACCTCTAAAGTATTGATTCAAGTATTTTTCAAGTGAAAGAGGATCGACGATTCAAATACTCTTGAATCGATTTACCTCTAGAGAATAAGAAGTTGAAAAACTAATTCATGTATAAAATCGAAAGCTTAAGTTCTTTAAGTTAAATTATTATTTCATATCAAATAACATTAAAATTGAGTTTGTAAATATTTGTTAATTTTTTAAAGTTAGTACATTAATATTCATATATATATATATATATATATATATATATTCTTAATTACTTCAATTATGACGTATGAATTATAAAATATGTTTTCTTTAGTTGTTAATTAATTTGAAACTAATAATATTAAATAAAAAAGAAAATTAATAAATTCAATATTTAAAAGAATAATATATAGTATAAATTAATTTTATTTATATTTTATATATTTTACATTATTTTTTAATTAATATTTAATATTTTCTTTTTTAAATAATGTATTTCTTATTTTTAATAATGATTAAATTTTCAATATTTCATTTATTTATTAGGGTATCATTAATTAATTACTAAATCATAATGTAATAAATTAATTAATATCAAATTAAATCATATATATAAAGGGATAATATTCCATTAAATATTCTCTCTCATCTCACCTATAAATAAGACTTTTTGGTTATTCATTCTAAATAAATACACACATTCGATTCTCCAAGAAGAATATGAGTTTTTTACAAGTTCCTCTAGAGAATTGATTTATGAAAGTATAGAAATTTATTTCGATAGAGCGAATCATGTAGAGATTCGATAGATCTCTAAAAATTTGATTAAAGTATTCTTAAGAGGGAAAGAACTGATTCAAGTATTATTGAATCGATTTACATCTTAAATATCAATTCTTCAAGAGGAAGAGAATCAATTCAAAAATTCTTGAATAGATTTATATCTTAAAAATTGATTTTTCAAGAGTAAGAGGATTGATTCAAGTATACTTGGATCGATTTATATCTTAAGAATTGATTCTTCAATAGGAAAAAAATTGATTCAAGTATTCTTTAAGATCTATATCTAAAGTATTGGTTCAATTATTTTTCAAGTGAAAGAGGATCGATTATTCAAATATTCTTGAATAGATTTAACTCTAGAGAGTAAGATGTTGAAAAACTAATTCATGTATAGAATCAAAAGCTTAAGTTCTTTAAGTTAAATCATTATTTCATATCAAATAACATTAAAATTGAGTTTGTAAATATTTGTTAATTTCTTAAATTTAGTATATTAATATTTATTTATTTATATACTCCCTCCGTCTCACTTCAGATGACACACTTTTCATTTTCGGTTGTCCCACAAAAGTTTGCACATTCCAAAAAAAATAAAAAGTAAAAAATAATCACCCTTCCCCCATACACTTTAATTACAAAAAAAACATCTCTACCTACCATACTTTATCATTTATATATTACATAAAAATACCATTATACCCCTAAAAGTTAACACTTTCTTAATCTTCGTGCCGAAAAGAGTGGAGCAAGCTTTTTAGAGACAGAGGGAGTATATCTTAACTATTCAATCATGACTTATGAATTATAAAATTTATTTTCTTTAGTTGTTTATATAATTTGGAACTAATATTAAAGAAATAAAATTAATAGATTCATTACAAATTAATATTATTTATATTATATATATCTTAAGTATACTATTTATTTATTTTTCCTATACACTTATTATGACTTATTTACTTTTGTATCATTAATTGCAATTAATAAATAAATCATTTGATATAAATAAATTAATTAGTATCAAATCAAATCATGTATTAAAAAAAAGAATGAGTTTAGATTTTTTATATATATAATTAATTGTTATTTATTTTAGACAAACAATAAAATTAAGAAATTTTTTTTACTAAGAGTTACATACTTTGATCATAATTGTAATTAAATACAATGAAAAAAATGAAATACTAACAACTCTATAAATATACAGCAAAGAGATAAAATTGTCTCCTATGTGGTTGCACATTTTTTTAGAGAGACAGAGGAAGCAATAAATATTTTTCAATTAAAAATCGATTCAAGTATTACCTCTTAAGAATCTATTCAAGTATTCTTTAAGATCTAACTCTAAAGTATTGGTTCAAATATTCTTCCACTGAAAGAGGATTGACGATTTAAGTACTCTTTAATCGATTTACCTCTAGGGAATAGTTGAAAAACTAATTCATTTATAGAATCGAAAGTTTAAGTTCTGTAACTTAAAGTTGAGTTTGTAAATATTTGTTAATTTTTTAAATTTAGTATATTAATATTTATTTATTTACATGTATCTTAATTATCCAATTATGATATATGAATTATAGAATTTGTTTTCTATAGTTGTTTATATAATTTGAGACTAATAAAATGAATTAAAAAAATAAAATTAATAAATTCATTACAAACTTATGAATATTTAAAAGAATATTATATATAAATTAATTTTATTTATAGTAATCTTAAGTATACTATTTATTTATTTTTTTCTATACACTTATTATGATTTATTTAGTTTAATATCATTAATTGTAATAAATAAATAAATAAATAATTTGATATAAATAGATAAATAAATTAGTATCAAATCAAATCATGTATAGAAAAAAAAAGAATGAGTTGAATTTTTATATATACAATTGATTAGTATTTATTTATTTTTATTTAAGAATTTATTACTAAAAGTTACATATTTTGATCATAATTATATTTAAATATAATGAAAAAAATGAAATACTAACAATTATATAAATATACAGTAAAGTCAAAATTGCCCCTATATGGTTGCACATTTTTTTAGAGAGACAAAGAGCAATAAATATTTTTCAATTATGTTATATAGTAACATTAAATAAAAATACAAGTCAACATTCTTTCAAATCAAACTAAAATAGATGTACATATATATTAAATTTACACACGATTTAGTTATACGTTACATTATTAGAAGTTAAATATTATAATTTGTTGTAAATTCTTTACATTGATGAAAGAAATTGTCTAACTATGAGAAAAAAATTTTCTTAATTAATGTTGTTACGTTATATAACATGAATTATTTAATTAAAAAATAAGAATAATTAAATAAATGATCCCGCGTTGTACGCGAGTTTCATATATATATATATATATATATATATATATATATATTATTTATTATCATATTTATTAATACTCAAAAAAAAGTATTCCCTCCATTCATTCTTAATCTATCAATTTTATCATTTTGGACCGCCCACTCTTAATATGTACATTTCTCCTTTTAGACATATAGGATCCACATCCTCACTAATACATTTAAAATATGGACCCAGACCCTCCACTAATACAATTATTCACTACACATAAAATAATAATACTCCTTAATTCATGTGGAAAATCAAATGAATAGATTGATAATGGACGGATGGATCATAAGATGATCAATATCTAGGAATCAAAAATCACATTTTCCATATTTCACAATTAATCATATATCCCTCACCAAATAATAAGTATATGATTTAATATCTAGCTATCAAGAATCACATTTTCCATGGTTCATAATTAATCATCCCTCTATTTCACGTGTTTTTTGCGCAAAGTTTAAAAAAAATTATTTATAAAACAATAAAGAGAAAAATATTTTAGTTGAGTTAATGAAAGAAAATGGTGTAAAATTATTAGGATGAGTAAGAAAGTGAGTATTATGTTGAAATGTGTGTAAAAATGAGTATTATAATAATGTACTCCATCCATCTCACAAATATTTGCACCCCTCATTTGGCATGCAGATTAAAAAAAGTGATAGTAAATTTTAGGGGTATTATGATAATTTTTTGGTAATAAATAAACGATAAAGTATGTTAGGTGTGTTAGAACTTAGATAGAGTTTTTTTTTTTTTTTTGTAAATATAGTGTACGAGAAAGGGTGGTTGCTTTTGACTTTTTTACTTTTATAGAAAAGTGCAAACTTTTGTGAGATAATTTAAAACGGAAAGTGTGTCATTTGGAATATTGAAACGGAAGAAGTATCTTTTATCACTTAATAAAAAGAAAGCGTGAATTTATTTATTTATTTATTTTAATGAAAAGGAAAAATATGAAATCGAGGAAGTATAAGTTTATGTTCACTTTAATTTTTAATCGTCCTTTGCATAAGCTAGGTTATATTCATATGAGACTTTGTCAAAAATATATTATGCCAACAATATCATATACACTTTAAAATTATCATAATAAAAAACTACATTATGAAATGTGGTGAATATATATATATATATATATATATATATATATATATATATATATATATTAAGGAGTTATGTATATATTTCTTTATAATTAATTCTTTATTTTAGTAAATTTTGAATATAGATTCTTAGGACTATGTTTTTATTAGATTTAATAAACTAATAAATAGTAAAAATTTATGTTTGTTTTGAATTTTATAACATGTGAGTGATAATATGTGTGTAAGAGTTCATTAAATTGATGTAAGATAAAGAAATGAGAGAGAATTGAGAAAAGACAAATCTTATCAATTGGGAGTTTAGTATGATGAGTTATCGATTTCTCATGAATTTAGTTTATATGTTAAGTATATAGTTTAAGCTGAATTCAACGTGGCAGTTTAAGAATAGTAAAATGATTATGTATCATCTTAATATTAATTATAAACAAAAAGTGGCATATTATAAGCTCATATTTAATTAATACTTATTAGATTTATTGGAATTAAAACTTATTTAATTAATACTCATGTTATAAAAGAAAACTTGCATGTTATAAAAGAAAACTGGCATATTATAAAAGAAAACTGGCATATTATATGCTCTTATTTTAATTTTATGTGTATTAATTATTTATTGCGTTAATGATGTAATTATCATAAATATTGGAGTTTTATCTTAAACATCCATATTAACGCATTCGTATTATTTATTTTTATTTTTAATAATTTAATCCTCAATGATTTTTTTGTATTAATATTATGAAAATATTTATGTGTATTAATTATTTATTGTGTTAATGGTTCAATCTTAAATATACCAATTTGGAGTTATTGTATACACGTGTCGCCTCCAGAATCATTTATTCTACAAGTGTCGTCTCTAGAATCATTAATCCTACGTGTCAAATTAATACAAAGTTTGGATGCTTGCATGGCGTCTTTAAAAACAATTCGTCTACGTGTCAAAATTATAGAGCATTAAACTAGATGATATATAACATTTATGTTATTTTTAAATATTACGAGAACTTTTATGTGTATTAAATATTTACTATGTTAATTGTGCAATTATCATTAATATGAATTCTATGAATATTTTTATTTTTCGGTACGCACATTGAATATAATTAATTAATTTTTAATAAATAATTATACAAAAATTCACTATAAATATTTTTTATGGGTTCATGTTTATTCACATTATCATTTAATATGATAAAATATTAAAAAATTCTAAAATAAACAAAATTATATTTAATACATAAAATTCAAAAAATTGAAATAGATAATAATCCATTCACAACATAGCAAATTCGATAACTAATAATAATTTATTATTCAAATGAGTAATGATTTAATTTGATGAGTAATAATTTGAATAAAAAATTTTGATGCATTCACAAAATAATTTGTGTTACTAAAATTATTTATTTATTTTTAAAAAATTTATTATATGATCGTCAAAGTCATTATTATTATTTTATTAAATGATGTTCATATATTTATAGTTTTCTTTTATTTATGTAAATATTAAATTATATTAATTAAATTTAAAATTGATATCTTTACCGTGCAATGTACGGGGCATAACACTAGTACTTGTGTATATGGCACTGTTTTTACGAGAAGACTTTCGTGAGATGGATATAATAATGTGATAACATTAACTAAATAAAAGTGATACTCAAATTAATGAAAAATAATAATAATAAAATGAATTATTTCATTAAAATTTTCTAGTATAAATAAGAAAATAATAGCATTTTATTAAAATGTGATAATTAATAATTATTTAAAAAATATAAAAATAACCTCAGACTCACCAAAAATATATTTTAGAAATATATGGAATAGAAGCCAACATATTTATATCGAAAGTGTAATTAAAAAAAATTATAAAATGAAAATTGGTGGCGTGAAATCATATACAATTTTATATCGTTAAATTAGCTAACACTTAGTTAATCTTGCCCTTTAATTTTATTGAAATAAAAAATGAGTAAAGGATATACACAATTTTATTTCAAAGTGTATATACTTTTCATTAATATATTTTTTTTTAAAATAAAGGGTACACATTTTTATACTAAATGGTATATAATTTAACACAAAATTCTAAAGGCGCACGGAGTGTTGTTCATGCGCCCAGATACACACAATAATTTTCTTTAGGAAATAAAGGGTACACATCTGTATACTAAAGTGTATACAATTTAATACAAATTTCTAAAGGCATGCGCCCGGGTGCAAAGGAGTTTTTGCCATAAAAATTTTATTTTTTTGAGAGATAAATTATTATATTTTGAATGAAAAATATCAGTTCTTAAATTCTAATATGTTGTATTTTTTACATTTTTATTGAAATGAATAATATTTTTCATTCAGAATAGTATTATTTTATTTTTGTAAAGAATAATTTTTATTTTTTTATGTTAAATGTTGTAGTAATTTTGACAAATCAAAATGCATAATGAGAAGAGCTCACTCACCTTACTCTATTGTATAAGCAGTGACGGAGCCAGAAAAATAACTCAGAGGGGTCCAAAATGCACTTTAATTATATTTGATATTCGATTTACTTCAACTATTATTTTAGTAAAATAAATATTAAATATGGAAAGAAAAATAACAATATAAATTTAAATGGGAAGAAAAAAAATAAATATAAATAAATAAATATTTAATATATTTATTTAATATAAAAAAATATAAATAAAACAAAATATTAGAAGAAAGAAGGAGATAGGATTCGACCTTGGGATCAACTAGGTTACGGATGGAAACTGAACCACTAGGCCAGTGCTTAACTAAGTAAATGTATGTTATATACTATAGATAAAACACTAAATTTTCAGGGGGGCTACTGCCCCCGTCGATGTGTATAATGCAAACATTTATGTAGATAAGATTCACATAATTAATTATATAAACTCTAATAGTTTATATGATATTACACCTTTAAGGTTTATAATATTTAACGATATAGTTATTTTTAAAAAATTAAGTTGTTCACATGAAACATCATTCACAAAACTCATTCTATCTCGTAAATAAATTCATGATAATCTCTTTTGTTTATATTATACCAAAGCTATCTTCTTAGTTTTATAAAATAGAAATATACGTACTTACTCAACTTAAATAACTTCAAAATTGTCATACTAGCTGAAGACATATAATATATTTAATAATTTATTTATTAAAATGAAACAAATTACCCTTAAATTAATTAGTTAAAAAAGTTTTTATCTCAAACTTTGAATCTATTATAACAGTTTATGTAAATAGGATGTAAGAAGTATTATTGTCGATAATATATAATTATATTTATACAAACCTTCCGTCCTAAGTAAATATGTATGTTTATTTTTTTTCATGTAGATTTATATGAAATTTTAAGTGATAGTGAGTAAATTTTAATTGTACTTTTACCTTTTTTTTTTACTTTACTTAAATATTATTTGATCGTAAATTGTGTAATGTTGTACGGTTATATATTTTGGTGAGTATATTTTGGTGAGGACATACTTACTAAAAAGATAATAATGAAGTATATCTTATAATAAAACGATTTAAAATAACAAAATACATGCCTTTGTTGTGGGATGAGAATCTTCGTCCACACAAAAGTAGTACTCCTTTCAACAGCACTAAAGTATAAATTTTGTCGTTTTGATTTGTATCACTCTAAGGTTTTCTATTTTTTGGAAGTTGAATCCTACATAGTAAAATTAATACTCTTAAAAGTTATATAATATTACACGATCTACTATCAAATTAAATTAAAGTTAAAATGAGTCAATTATGTAAAATACTATCTTCATCCCATTTTAAGAATTACATTTATTGTTTCAACGAAGATTAAGAAATATATTAATATTTTAGTGAGTAGTGGGTTGAAAGATATAATATTTTAATGTATAATAAGTATATTTATTAGTATTGTGTATAAATCCCATAAAAATATAGTATTGATTATTTTGTGTGAGACTCATTTACCAAAAATGGAATGTAATTCTTATAATAAAACATTCTATTTAGTAAAATGTGTTTGGGACGGAAGAATTATTATACGTAGTACTCCCTCCGTTCGCTTCTAAGATACTCATTTTATTATTTTTTGCGTCCGCTTCAAAGATATCAATTTCCCCTATTTAGTAAAAAAGTACACAATATGGTCAACCACTTCCCTCTAATACAACTACTCACTTTATATATAATACTAATACTCATTAATCAACGTTCAAAAAGCAAATAGACAACTTAGAAACAGATGAGGGAGTATAAACTAGTATGTGCAAAAAATTATACGTATACCTCAGTTATATTTTATGTACATTGATTACCATTGGAATACATAGTACTGCGGGTAGGGTACCATTAAAGGCACACTGGCATGACAGCTACGTTCGTAGCTATGTTAAATTATCCATTTATAGCTAATTAGCTATAGGCCCTCAACTTGGTGCATCATGTGAAATGGTGTACCCCACCATTAGGGGCCCCCACCGCCCCTGCCCTGGGGATTGGTGGAGGAGGTCAATCGCAGGATGTGCCTCAAGTGGCTTATAGAGAGGGCTCACTGTTAAACTTGTGCTTGCAAGGGGCCAAATTCATGCCAAAGGCAGGATTCGAACCCCCACCCTGCAGCAACCAAGCTCAGCTGGAAGGCCTTTCCACCCTCCCCTCTACCACTTGAGCTATACCCTGGGGGCTGACTTGGTGATTATTAACACTTCAACTAACAATAGTAGTTCATGAGCACCAAACATTGCATCTAAAGATGGGTTTATTGAGCTTACTAATAATATACGAATATCAATTTATGAAACTTCATTCATATATCAACAATTCTATTATAGGGGCATCTCACATTTAAACCTTCATTTATTGTGGGTGTACAATTATTAAGACTAGTGTGTTGTTATAATTGGCCGAGTGATGGAAA
Source organism: Pogostemon cablin (assembly GCA_023678885.1). Taxonomy (NCBI): domain Eukaryota; kingdom Viridiplantae; phylum Streptophyta; class Magnoliopsida; order Lamiales; family Lamiaceae; genus Pogostemon; species Pogostemon cablin. Next base: position 8,649,862 of record CM042992.1, on the reverse strand, counting down.
TAGTGAAGACGTATTTGTTCCAGATTAAATTAGTTAAATTGGAGATTCAATCGAAAAAACTAAAAAAAATTATAATGGATCCACCTTGAGAAATTGTTTAATAGAAATTAGGCAGATCGTAGTATTTATCACTTGGCTATCTTGAGCCTCTAGTCAAGTGGCTCTGTGATTCCAGTGGTGTGTTTTGATATTCATCCAAAATCTCAATGTGACATATTTGATAACAGCAACATAATAGATGCTTGAAGTGTCTATTGAGTAATAATGAAATAGATGAAGAATAACAAAGTTTAACAAATGATTATGACCTGAAGAGTATAATTAACATTTTTAAACCTTTAAACTCTTTAACTTTCATTGATTTCATAAAATTATTATTATAAACTCTAGTTTACTTATTGATTCTTCTCATACTCTTATAAGGAAAAGAGAAATTGATGAGAAGTTGGAAGTCTATTTGGAAAAAAATGAATAAGTGGTGCTAGAAGGGCCAAGTTAATTGAGTGTCATCTTAAGAGAGTCGAGTATCTCAAGCCATTTGCAAAGGATGTTGTTAGAGTGTCTTGATTAAATATTAAACGACATTCATCTCTACTAGATAAATCATTGGCATGCTTTCTTTCGAAGCATTCGCATACTGTCCATGTTTCTAATAATCTTCCCGAAGCTGGAAATCCTCTTGTGTTACATTGTGCATCAGGAGATGATGATCTTGGATATCATAATCTTCCAATTAATGGAGATTATAATTTTAGCTTTTGTTACAAACCCCAATCTACCCTATTCTTTTGTCACCTTTGGTGAAACGGAAAGACTCAAGATTTTGAAGTTTTTAATGCAAAATGGAATAGAGACATATGTGTACAACGTTCGTGTTATTGGGCGACATAAGGAGACTGTATTTATTTCATAGGGTAGTCTCCAAAAGATTTGAAAAAGGTATATGAGTGGAAATAAAATATCACTATTTACTAGTGTTGCAATTTAAGGTTTATTGTACAGCCTTGGGAATAAAATACCACTATTTACTTGTTGCAAAAAAAAAATAAGTTTTAAGATGAGGTGGTCATTTAACATGGTATCAGAGCTAAGGTCTAGAAAAGGTCCTAGGTTCGAACCTCATTGCCACCCATTTAAGAGATGAAAGGTCTAGTTTAAGCTTTTAGATGAGGTGGTCATTTAACATGGTATCAGAGTCCATGGCTAGCAAAGGTCTAGGGTTCAAACCTCACCGCCACCCATTTATGAGAAAATTCTACATGCAAGGCTTGAGGCAAAAATTTCCTGCCTGCATGTGAGGGAGCTTATTATAGAGTGATTTGATTAAATATTAAACGACTCTCCTCTCTACCAGCTTAAACTTTTAGATGAGGTGTCATTTAACATATGTTTTGGAGGTTGTCACTAGCCACAAATGCCTCATTGAGGAATGAGCACAAAGATTAAAATATGGTGGCTAGTATGAACGATATCCATGAACATCTCGATGAATTTTCATACCTTGTCTAGCTTGAAGATGTTAAACTTACTGCTAGATGGGAGACAACCCATCATTTTCTTTATTGCTTTCTTTAGTTTGTTTTCAGTCTTATCGTGTCTTATGTCTTTTGTAGGTACACAAGAAGTTTTCTGATGATGTTCTTGAAGTGAAAAAAAATTCAACAAATTCGGTAATAAAACTCTTTTCAAACTAAAATTCAACTTTTAGTTAAATTTAAGTTTTGGGGGAAGATTTGTTTTGTTACATTTTTGTATTGCTTTTAGTTATACAATTTATACCGACAAATGTTAACTCTTTTTCCCTTTTAAAAAATATTTCACTATCAAGTATCAATGGATCTATCGCAGTATTTAGCAAGTGTGACTAAGTTAATATTGAACCCACGAGATAGTATTAGAGTGACAAATAAGTTGGAATTGTGACTCTTTTATCTAAGACGACCCACAAGTTTTGAATTGATTACCAATAATAAAAGTGAAAAAAATAAATAATTGAATTAAAACTAATGACAAGAAGACAATTAAAATATTACATAATAAGAGACCTGATATTGATAAGGCTATTCAGTTCAATCATGCCAATTAATTCCCAAGACCCGAAATTCACATTTGTACAGATACTTATAAGATGATCACTTAAGCATGTCAAACCACAATGAGGGTTCATTTACATTGCAGGTTAATGAGGGTTATCCCTTAATCAACCCTAATTAACTTTTATTTACATTGAAGGTTTTGACAAAAACATAACCCTTGGGCCGACAACCTCCAAGTGTTAAAGTGGGACATGGAAGGGTCAGCTCAACCCTCAAAACCGGGGCAGATAATATCAAACCCTCGGGTTTAGATGAGAAATTTATCATTTTGCCCCAGTATCGAGAGACTCTGTTGTCTTTTTAGATTGTGAGACTAGCGGCGGCATTGGAGTTTGGGAAAAAGCTTGTTTCTGGTACATCGGAGAGAAGGCGGATCCCAAGGTGAATGTGCCGCCGTGGAAGTAGAGGAAAAAAGGGAGTCTGTAGCCTGAGTTGGCGTCCGCCAGCAGATACAGGTGAATGCAGAGGTTTATATCCGGTGCAATTACAACATCTTTTGATTGGACGTCGGTGGATGGATCGAGGGATACAAGGATGTTATCTGATTTTGATGGCGTCGGCCAGCGTGGAGATGAAGTAACGGAGTATCTGATCGGAGTTTGCTGCATCCACTGTTATTGGTGAAGGAATGGAGGTGATCTGCTCCTTTTATAAATATAAAATTTTGCGATGCTTATGTGCTCTCAGATCGTGAAAATCAATAAGCAGATTAGCTCTGATTGTTGCAATAATTAAGGTAAAAAATGGAGATGATCTGCTCTTTTTATAAATATAAAATTTTATGATGCTTATGTGCTCTCAGATTGAGAAAATTAATAAGCAGATTAGGCTCTAATTGTTGCAATAATTAAGGTAAGAAATTTTATGTGGGATTAGAATCTCCGTCATTTGAATTTTTCTATTAGGATCGGAATGCCGATTCTCAATTTCATTTCAAGAATTTAAGATTGAAAATGATGATAAAAAGAAAAAAAAGTTGAGATGCAAATTATTGGAGAAAGGATATGATTCTTGAAGGAGTGGGTTTTTCTCAATTGTGCGACCTCGAGAAATCAATCAGCAACGACATAAAGATTCCAAAGAGGTCACTGCCGGAGTAATGTTCACGCTTCAAATTTGGTCCGCCGTTGCAGTGATGTTCTAGCTATAAATTTTCTCTCTCAAATTATATTGGTCCATGGAATTTGCATTGCTTGATATATATTTAATAAATATATTTACACAGAGGTATTGTAGTAAAATGTGTATGTGTAAACCTTCAGAGTAAACAATCTTGGACATTCTTTACTAGAGTTATTAATTTTAATTCAACCTCCCATAAACCTTTACTCAAGGTTTCATATCCTTAACCCTCAAGGTTTCATATCATTCACCCCAACCTGAAAAGTAAATGTACCCTAATTAAGTGAGATTTAACAATCTTAAATAACAAAAAATCCTAAAATCAATTAGATATTAATTCATTTTCCCTTTCTAGGTACTTATGCCGCTAGGACGTTTCCTTACAAGGTATTTATGCATCAACAGATTTTTTTAGTAGGTACTACAAGAATTAAACCTATGGACTCCTTTCAAATATCTAGCAATGATGTTTTACCAGATATATGATTTCCTGAATTGAATGTCTAAGAATTAAAGGTTATATAGATTAATCTCCTTCAATTAACATAGTTGACAAATATAATCTGATAATCATACACACTTTCAGATTCCAAATTATATAAGAATTCAATCTAACTTCATGCATCTATAATAGGAACAAAAATAAAGAAACAAACCCATAAATCTTGAAAATCTGCTTTTCAATAAAAGAATAAGAAATTTGCAGAATAATAAATCTGATGTCTAGGTCGTAAATCAGACATGATTTGAACCTTCAAAATTTTAACACTATAAAAAAAGAAAGTTAGTCCATGGTGTTACAAGCAGTTGTCATGTAGATGGATGAAAACTTACCCATAAATCTAAAAACTATGAAATAGAAATGAACGAGAAGAAAAACCCAAGTAGTAGCGTAGTCATTCGACTTCGCTTTTGTCATTCTTAGGAATTCTATCTATTTATCAAGTGGACGAATACTCTCTCGAATACTCTTCGAATGGTACTGAATGGTGGATGATGGTGATGGTAGTAGTGGCGTGTGATGTGAGGCGTCGGTTCCAGAGTATGTGAGTTTATAAAATATGTATAAGGTATGGATCTTTTATAGGTCTAAGAATGGAATAAAATAAGCTATAGGAGATATGAGATCTTAGAAAGTAAGGAAAATATAATTGCGATAGATATGGAGACACATGTGATAATAAAATTACTTATGCTCCAAGTAAATAAGGAATAAAGGGTAATTTTTGGATATTTTTGGAATTCACGTCGGCAGGTTGTGTGACATCACGATTTTGGACATAACTTCTTCATTTGAACTCTGATTTAGGTGATTCTTGCGCCAAAACGACCTTTTTTTATATCCATCCACATAAAGAAACATGAGAAACTTCAACATTTGAGTACTGCTTGGTTGTAACTGAACAGCCTTCCCTTAGCATTTTGCTTGTAGTATCTCCCGCCCGGTATTGTGCATTGTTGCACGGTAATCACCGAATGACCTTCTTTTCTTTTGCTCGGCATCGGTTGAGTGTGCTCGGTATTTACTGAGTAATGGTTTCTTGCATCTTCTCCCACAACAGCTCGCCTGGCATTGGATGATCTTACTCGGTAGTTGCCGAGCAAAATGCTAAAACTCCACAATTTCTCTAGAGACCACACTCGGTACCGAGCTGATCTGCTTGGTATTCTTTGAGAACTTTGCGATAACATCCTCATGCCTCCATTCTCTCGCGCGGTTGTACCTTGCATTATGCATTTCGGGCGCAATAAATTTCAACTTCATGATCTATTTATCCCTCTTTTCCAGCACAAAACTCAACGAAATACGTCAAACACACCAATTTATCATTTATATACAAAGTATCACAATTAGAACCATTAAAAAGGGTATTAAATCAGATTTAAGAATACATGAATTTCCACTCTCATCAGCGTACCTTTTGTTTTTCTTGTTGCTCTTTCTCTCTTTCTTTTAAGTCTTCACTTGATCTCTTATGGTTAATTATTCTCTTATATAGTTTATTTAATGATAGTTTGAGACTTTGATATTAGGTTGGATCATATTTCAACCGACTCTTTTTCATTGAAAATATACTACCTTTATGAATTAAATATACTCCCTCCGTCTCATTTCAATCTTTACATATTTTCAATTTGGGCATCCCATTTCAATCTTTCATTTTCTTTTTTAGTAAATGGGACCCACATTCTGAGTGATAATTTCACCTAAATTTTAGTATCTTTTTATGTGTGTTTTCGTATTATTTTATTCGTATTTATGTGTATTTTGGTTGTGTTTTTTGTTTTTATAGAAATATCTGAGAATGAGCTCAAACACATAATTTTCAGGTAAAAATCGATTCTAGACGCGAAAAGGAAGACATAGGAAAAAACAGAGCTCAATTCAGAGTCCAAACAAGGAAGTTATGATTAAAATGATGTGCCACTTTGCATGACTTGTTACACTTTTAAATATTGGATTTTTTGTCAGATCTTTATATGGATAGAAAGACAAGGAAGAGAGGTTCGCGTTAGCGTAAGAATCACTCGAATCGGATTTCTGATGTGGAAGTTATGCGCGAAACAGTGAGACTGCGCTGCACCAACTCGACCCGAGTACCGAGCTCGCCCTATCGAGCTCGACCCGTGTACCGAACACGACCCGTGTTCAGTCAAAAGTCAGTTTTTGGATTTGTACATCTTCCAGAAGGTTCTTGGCCCACAAATACATCATTTGGCATAAAAATTAGGCAGAAATCGTTCCTAGATCCAATCTACACCTAATTCACACAATTTTTCACACTTTCCTTTCCATTCCATCTACCCTTCATTCCATTCACCCATCCTTGAATCCATCCATCCAATCCACCATCTAAGTAGTTAGAGAAGCAAAGGGGAGTGAAGATTACAAGAAGAAGAAGGAGAAGCTCTATTGAAGATATTCAAAGGGGGATTCTATTTCTAATTTTTGTAGACTTCTTTATAGTTTGATCATGGGTTTTAGAGATACAATTGTCTATGTTGTTTCTTTGAGACTATGAGAGGCTAATCTCCTTTGTGAGATTAGCAATATGAATTATGTTGGATAATTTTGGGTGGTATTTTGCAATTGAATTCCTATGTTGATTGGATTTATGATTTTCTATCATTGATTATTAATTGCTTGATTTGTATTGTTGATTTGTGTGATTAATTGTCATGAGCATGTGATTAGATTGAGAAATCAATTATATGTTTATGATAATTCATTGAATCATTTCATCATACACTTCATGTGCATTATAAGTTTTAGAGAGATTGAGAAATCCTTTGGAATTTAAAACCCTTTGATAGAACATGTGATTTGGTAGATCGAGAGGTCAATTGATCATGTGAAGGGACTCTCTAATTGAACTTAGTACCTAGTTAGAATTGTTTGATTGAGAACCAACCTTAGAGCCTTTTTGAGACCTTGTAAAGGATCTACATCCTATCCATCTCGAGAGGGAGTTTAGGTGGAATTCGTGTTGGCCCTTAGTTATTAATCCATGACATATATGAACTCGTTGCATGATACCTAGATTTTCCATGACTAGTCTCATTCTCTATCTACTTGACTCATTCATCTATCTCATTGTTTATTTTGTCATTTAATTGTTAAATTGTCATTTCTTGATTAATCCTACCTCTTTATGATCATCTCTATAAAACTATGACAAACACGAGATCGCTTAAACCTTAATACTTTCCCCCCTGTGGTTCGATAAATTCTTTAATTAGTCATCCCAACTACAAATGGATAATCAAATGGCGCCGTTGCCGGGAAGGCAACAGTTGCTAGTGGTTTGACGAAGGAATGTTTAGTATTACTAGAGATATTTTTATTGCTTTGGAAAATTTTTGATCTCACTTTTTCAATTTGATAGGTACGTGGAAACTATCTTGAGAAAAGAAGAAGGGGGTAAAAGCCAAAAATAGAAAGTTTGAAGAAGAATTGTAGTAAGACTTGAGAAGAGCATTTAAATGGAAGGCTGAAATCAATACTTGAGTGATATTTTTGGTAATCAAAGTGCAAGGATTCCACCTCCACAATCAAGAGGCTATATAAATGAGAGCAACTATGGTTACAATTTTCAAATAAATCAAGATAGCTCTCAATACTACAATCATGGAAGAAATAGAGAATGACAACAAGCTTACAATACAAATACATTCCACCCGTATCAAGCATACACTTATTCTCCACCTAATTCCAACACCAACACTTCTCATCGGTTTCAAAACTACGCCTTATTGGACTTATATAGAAGAAGTGCTCAAGGAAGTGATGAAGGTCACAATCCTCAATTAAGTTTTCTTCAAAATGAATCATCCGAGATAATTACACCCGCTACCTTGGAATTGACAAGACAAATAAGGATGATGAATCAATGTGCTTATGGTCAAGTCTTTCCTAGTTCAAGTTTGGGAGGTGGTTAAAATGTGCAAGGTGCGTCGATTCCTAGCCTTATGGAGCAAGAAGAATGGAGGATGTCTAACCATCAAGTAGTAAATTTTTATCCAACAAGGATGAAATTTTGACAACCAAGAGGGAGGAGACTTTCAACAAGTTGAGGAAGAAAAATCATCTTTAGAAATCTTGATTGAGATGAATGAAGCAAGATTTGAAGAGTGGAAGAAAAGAAATGAGGCAACTGAGAAGAGGTTTGAAGCCTTGGAGCATCAAGTGAGCCAAATTGTAAGTGCTTTGACCAATTTTCAACAAGTTGAAGAACTTGAAGAGGAGAGTAAGGTTGAAGAAGAGTTGGAGGAAGAAAAGAATTTGGGAGATGAAGAATCAAAAGAGGTATTTGACGAGCATATTGAGGCAAATGATGTTGATGAAGAGGAACAAAGTCAAGAAGCAAGTGATGATGACTTGAAGAGTGAAATGAGCATTTCTAAACCTTTAAACTCTTTAAGTTGCTTTGAATTCGATAATATTGTTTACATTGACTTTGTCTTACCTATTGATTCTTCTTATATTCTTAGAAACAAAAGAGAACTTGAAGAGATGTTGGGAATTTATTTGGTAAAGAGGAATAAGTGGCGTTCGAGAATGGAGAGGGTAATGGAGTGTAAGCTCAAGAGAATTGAATTTCTAAAGCCATGATCGAAGGATGCAACGGAGGTCTTTACTTGCCACAAGTGCCTAATTGAGGAAGAAGCACAACGATTAAAATTAAATGGCAAGGACGAAAGATACCCGTGGCCATTTCGATGAGTTCTCCATATCCCGTCCGGCTTGAAAACGTTAAACTTAGCGCTGGATGGGAGGCAACCCATCATTATCTTTATTGTTTTATTTATTTCTTTCAATAAGGATGTTCATTTTGTTGTTTGTATTTTGGTCTTGTAGGTGGATTGTGCTTGTGAGAAAATACATATTGAAGAAAAGAAAAGTGCTTCATGGATTCGAGTAGGCATGTCGCACCACTTGTTGCAAACTTAATTCTCGACTCTTGTCTCGAGTTAAGTTGGGGGGAGATGCGTGGTGGATATAACGCAATTAGTTGGATGCGTATGCTTCTCTACAAGAAGATCATTGATGGAAACTACAAGGGTAAGTCCCACCACTTTTTACAAACTTAATTATCAACTTATTTCGATTTAAGTTTTGGGGGAGAGTGTGTGGTGTGACTCACCACTTGAGTGTGTTTAATATGATGATGATGAGAGGTCTTCTTGTAAGATTGGGCCAAATTTTAAAAATTTTCTCATGAGTTTGGTATGATTTTGGACCGTTTGGTTGTGTTGAAGTGCATGATAGTCCTTATTTTTATTACAATTGTTGAGCTAATGATGTTGATGAGTTTTTGAGCATGTATAAGGTATAGTGGAAGCATAAAAATAGGGAACACAAGGTTTGAAGTTAAAAAGTGAAAACTAGAGATGCTGGAACACGAGTCGTGTATTGAACACAAGTCGTGTCCAGTACACGGTTCTGTAAGAGGTGGCCGTGTGCTGGCATTAGAAGCAGCTACTCGTCCAAGAAGAAGTCGTGTTTAGTACACGACCCATGTAGAGTACAGGAACACGCCCCGTGTACCGCGCATGGCCATCTAAGAGGTGGTCGTACGCCAACATCAGAAATACCTACATGGCCATGTCATGGCCATGTACAGAACACGAGGCATGTAGACAACAACAGTACGAGTCGAGCAGCTGACACGAGTCGAGCTCAGTGCATGATTTTTGCAAAGTTCAAGCTCGTTGAGCCTGCTGTCCAGATGTCGTGCCAACCACTTCCACTACCAAATGCCTATTCAAGGAGTTCACTTTACACTTATTCACTTCTATTTGCTTAGCATAACTTGATTTGGATTTGAATTGTTGGATTAGCATGCTACTTCATGTGTTACGTTATAGGGAGATTTACTTTTCAATTTAAGATGGGGATGTTTGTGAGCCTAATTGATTATGGGTGATATGAATACGTGCTTCATTTTCTAATGATGGATATTTTTATTTTTGCATGATTATGTGTTTTTGGTTTTGTTTCTTGTTTGTTGAGTCCTTATTTTATATTTTATGTGAATTTTTGTTTATATCTTGATATGTTTGGTGGTTTGTTTTAGGGAGGTCGTGATTCATTTTTGAATATGAGTGATGACATGTTGTGGTGATAAGCAATGACAAATTATGATTAAGAATCTCTATAATTTGAAGTTGTGACATGTTTTATTTAACTTGTTCAATTTTGAGATGAATTTGGTGCAATAAGTCCTCAAGGTTCGAGCATAAGCTTGTGAGAATTTGAGCCTCAACTGTGCATACATGATTTTTCTTCATGAGTGGATCGATTGAGTGTTGATAAGCTAGGACTTGTTCAAGGACTATAGGAATGAGCTAATTACTGGAGATTAGTGACATGATCTAAGGTCATCCTTGTCATTTATAGTCATTGCCAAATATTTCCATACCATGAACATAATCCCTAGTCAATCACTTTGAGCCTTTAAGCCTATTTCTTGTGAACTTAGCACATTACAAGCCTTGATTACCCAATTAAGCCTTATATATACCCTTTGTGTAAGGTGATTGAGGAGATGGTAGCTAGAAATTTTTGATAAGAAAGAAAAAGAAAAAGGAAATGGTAAACAAGCAAGAAAAATGATGAAAAAGAGCACAAGAAAGAATGGACATGCAATTTCAAAACAAGAAAAGAGCAAAGTAACAAGATGCTCAAGAAAATAAAAGTTCAAAGAAAGGAAACATGCATCATAAAATAAGTTCAATCTAAGGAAAGTCAACGATTAGTGCTTGTGATTATCAAAGTTGAGAAAGGAAGAAAGATAAGTGAATGTATGGAAGAAAATAGCTACCCCTTCGATTACTTGCACTTGATTAGTCACTATTACCTATATTTTTCCTTCCTTACCAAAGAGTCTACCATTACATCATAAGAAAAGACCTTTTTGATCACTAATGGAAACTATGGTGGTTTGTGAATATAGTCCACGAGCTAGCTTATAGCAAGTCGAGTCAGTCAATCGATGAGTGTTGATTTACCCTACTTAAAAGAGTGTTGAGTGAAATTGATAACCTATGTGGGGCTTGGATTAAAAAGGGACTATATTACATTGTATTTTCTTTTAATTGAACTTGTTAATTTTTCATGTTATGAGTTTAATGTCGTAGGATGACTTAGCATAATTTGTGGTTCTTATTATTATTGATGTGTTATTGCTTATGTTCGTTTATTCTTTTTCTAGGTGAAAATCACTCTCCTCTTGTTTTATCATTTTAGTTGTTTGGGGACGCACAACACTTTAAGTTTGGAGGTGTGATAAGTGATATTTTCACCTAGATTTTAGTGTCTTTTTATGTGTGTTTTCGTATTATTTTATCCGTATGTATGTCTATGAGCTTAAACATATGATTTTCAGGTAAAAATTGATTCTAGACGCGAAAAGGAAGACATAGAAAAACCAGAGATCAATTCGGAGTCCAACCACGGAAGTTATGATTAAAATGGTGTGCCATTTTGCATGACTTGTTACACTTTCAAATATTGGATTTTTTGTCAGATCTTTATATGGATAGAAAGACAAGGAAAAGAGAATCACATGAGTACAAGAATCACTCGGATCGGATTTCGAATGTGGAAGTTATGCGCGAAACAGTGAGACTGCGCTGCACCTACTCGACCCGAGTACCGAGCTCGACCCGTGTACCGAACACGACCCGTGTACCGAACACGACCCGTGTTCGGTCAAAAGTTAGTTTTTGGATTTGTACGTCTTCCAGTAGGTTCTAGGCCCACAAATACATCATTTGGCATAAAAATTTGGCAGAAATCGTTCCTGGATCCAATCTACACCTAATTCACACCATTTTTCACACACTTTCCTCTCCATTCCATCTACCCTTCATCCCATTCACCCATACTTGAATCCATCCATCCAATCCACCATCCAAATAGTTAGAGAAGCAAATGGGAGTGAAGATTATAAGAAGAAGAAGGAGAAGCTCCATTGAATACATTCAAAGGGGGATTCTATTTCTAATTTTTGTAGACTTCTTTATAGTTTAATCATGGGTTTCAGAGATACAATTGTCTATGTTGTTTCTTTGAGACTATGAGAGACTAATCTCCTTTGTGAGATTAACAATATGAATTGTGTTGGATAATTTTGGGTATTTTGCAATTGAATTCCTATGTTGATTGGATTTACGATTTTTCTACCATTGATTGTTAATTGCTTGATTTGTATTGTTGATTTGTATGATTAGTTGTCATAGGCATGTGATTAGATTGATAAATCAATTATATGTTTAGGATATTTCATTAAATCATTTCATCATACACTTCATGTGCATTATAAGTTTTAGAGAGATTAAGAAATCCTTTGGAATTTAGAACTCTTTGATAGAACATGTGATTTGTTAGATCGAGAGGTCAATTGATCGTGTGAAGGGACTCTCTAATTGAACTTAGTACCTAGTTGAAATTGTCTGATTGAGAACTAACCTTAGAGCCTTTTTAAGACCTTGTAAATGATATACATCCTATTCATCTCGAGAGGGAGTTTAAGTGTATTCGTGTTGGCATTTGTTATTAATTCATGACATATATGAATTCGTTGCATGATACCTACATTTTCCATGCTTTAAGTATTACTAGTCTTATTCTCTATCTACTTGGCTCATTCATCATCTTCCATTCATCTATCTCATTGTTTATCTTGTCATTTAATTATTTAATTGTAATTTCTTGATTAATCCTACCTCTTTATGATCATCTCTATAAAACTATGACAAACATGAGATCGCTTAAACCCTAGTACCTTCCTCCCTGTGATTCGATAAATTTTTTAATTAGTCATCCCGACTACAATGTCTAATCACCACACAAATTAATTATTTCTCTCTCCATTACCCCATATATCACACTAATACACCTACACACTCCACATTAAAATAATATTTCTCTCACCTCACTACACATTAAAATAATACATTCTTTAATCTATGTGTAAAAAGCAAATGTAAAGTTTGAAACAGGACGGGGGGGATATTCCCTCCATTCCGACACCAAAGTTACGTTTATTCATTTTAGGCGTCCCGCAACAAGAGTTATATTTCTCATTTTTATAGATGAGTCTCACATAAAATAATTAATATATCTCCATGGATCCCACACATAACATTAATACCCACCCAATATATTAAAATATTATATCTCTCAACACACTTTACATTAAAATACAGAGTATAGTCCCGTGCAAATTGTAAATGTGAGAACATCTTCAAGAGACTCTTCAAAATTTGAAGAGCATTTTCACAATATAAAGAGTGATTTTAATTTTAAAGAGTCATAATTTTTTTGTGCTCCAACAAATTCTTTAAAATTTGTTTTCCAATATTAATTTATTATATTATTTTCTCTTTTATCGATTGTTTAAACTACTTCTATTTGATGAAAAACTAATAATTAAATGCATTTAATGAATTAATAAATTATAAAGAGTGATTTGTGTTCTTCAAATTTGAAGAGTGAAGATGACTATTTAAATTAAAACTTAAAATAAAGAGTGGGTTGAAGCATGTTTTTTCTTGTATCCTCTTTAAAATATGAATATTCTTCATTTTAGATGAGCTTTTGGAGATGCTCTAACTCTTTTAAAGGAACGGAGGAGTATATCTTTAAGAATAAATATTATACCCTTAATATCTTTATGCATCTGGATGTACAAGAGATCAACTCTACTATAAATTAAGTATTACCTCTGTCCCACCGTAATGTTTACGAATTTCAATTTTGGGCGTTCTATCATAAAGTTTATATTTTGTTTATAATAAATGAGATTCACACAAATAATTAATATATTTTTATAAGGCCCACACAATATTAATATTACTACTGTAGATAGTCAAATTTCACCCTCCGTTGATGATAGATTAATGTGGCTATTTTTGGGTGATTGAGTGATTATTCGTACTAATCTAACATAATATTCGGATTATTGTAGAGATGATGCTTCAAGGATTGTCTCCAGGCGATCTTGTGCCTTTTTAGGAGGTGAATATCTTGTTTTCTATTCTTTAGGGTGATGCCTTATATATCGAGTGGCTTGACGTCATCCAAATCTCTGGATATATCGTCAAGTCACTTCACAATAAATGCGTACAGTGCGGGCATTAAATGCAATAGCCACACGTGACTATTCTTAGGATTCGATTTAGGATATCTCCTATGGTCCTATGGGATATCTCCGTAGGCTTCAGGTAAGTGGCCAAATGGAGGGAATGGCCGAGTCGTCCTAACAGAGTAGATTTAACTTGCCCAAGTGCTTTTGGATTTGGTGCCTTTACTACTGGGCTGCGCCAGGTTCATGCTTTTTATTGGGCTTCGCCGCAGGCGGTCCAATTGCTATTTTCGAGGGCCAAATTTTTTGGACCCTACCACATTACCCCCAGGCCCTGTCGCTACGAGGGTTGAGCGAGTAGAGGCGGGGTATTCTTCAATCCGGCGCCTGCGCCCTAATTTTCCAATTTCGAATTTTGAAATTTTTTGAAATGACACGTTGTCATCAAAAGATCCTGAGGCGACATTTTGTGATCCGGGTTGTATCTCGATGTACCTTTTCATCATTGCGCTGCTTAAAAAAGCGTTCCGCAGTTATTACTCCTTTGCCAGGGTCACGTCGATTTGGGGGTGGGGGGACTATTATATAAGGGTGCCTACTCCCATTGTAATTTCAACACCCTCTTTACCTTCCCCATTTCTAATTTTAAGCGTCTTGTCAACTTTCTTCCCCCGTCATAAAGCATCTTGTATGAATTCGAATGATCATCCCGTCTGCCAAATAGGCCAGAGGGGGGTGGCGAGTGGCGGAGAGGGGGTGTCGAAGTCCCTAGAAAGAGCATATCAGGATTTGCGTGACGAAACTGAAGTCTCTATCTCCTTGCAGAGGCTCCCAATTGTATCTCGTTCCCTACTTGCTTCGTTCACGACAATGGAAGACGTACTTGACCCAGAGAATATCTGAGCTCGTATAGCATCGCACGATGGGGCCCATAACGGGATGTGGGCCCATTTCCAAGATAGCTCAATTCATCCCGCTCTATTTAAGGAATTATCTTAGAAGTATGAGGCCCAAGTGATAGAATTCGTCAAACTTGTAGCCAACGAGTGGGCAAGCAAGCCGACTGAGGGACGGGTAGTGGTAAACGGCCAAATGTTGAAAAAGCTAGGGTTTTGATTGCCTATTCATCCTTGCTTGGGCAATCTCCTCGATTATTAGAATTTGGCACCGACCCAACTGACTCCGAACACCTGGGCGACGATAATTAGGTATATTCTTTTGTTCCATGAAAAGGGTTATCGTCACTTATCCCCAAAAAAGATTGAGTACTTGTACTGACCCTCGGAGGAGAAAACCGCCAAGAGTTTCTACCGTGTTAATCCTAAGAGCGGAATAGCTCTTTTCGGAAAGTCTTCCTCCATCAAGAATTGGAAAGAGTAGTGGTGTTGGGTGGCAGGAGCGTGGAAGCCGGCTCAGATTAGAGTCCCTTCCGCCTTTCAGCTCTTTCGCTCTCGTGGAGGTATGTGTATATATTTTTTATTTGGCTCCTCTTTTCTTTGAGGTTTATTGACTCTGCTGTCCATTCTTATTCGCAGATAGAGACACCCGTCTGGGGCATCCCCTTTCTAAAGAGTTCTTGGAATTAATGGACGTCGTCAGTAAGATGAGTCCCCAGGTGAGGAATACTGACATAATCACCGATAAACTCTTGATCAAGTATGGGCTCATGAAGGATCCAAAAGCGTCAGTTCTATCGTTGGCGGTGACTGTGGCTGCCCATTCCAGAATGAGTTCGGTGTCGCTGGGGCCTCATCCGCTATCCTAGATATTCCTGTTGGGGTAGTGGTTGCTCCGGGCGGGTCATCCGTCCCCCTTGGTTCTGAGACCATTGAGCCGAGTGCCTTGGCAGTAATAATAGAAGTGGACGAAGCTTCACCCAAGGAGCCGAGCCCCCAGGCCCAACAGGAAGACGTTATCGCATTGGACTCCAAGACTGGCGCTTTAGTCGTCGAGGAGGCCGCTCAGTAGGATACGGGCCACGAAGTTCTAGATGCTTTGCAATATGAGCGGTTCAAAGACACGGTCGTCATGCAGGAGGGAGAGGGAGAGGGAGAGCAAGAGGCGGACTACCTGCTTCCCGATTCTGGCTGCTCATCTCTGATCTTTTATCCCGTGCAACGATAGCCTAAGGTCCTAGCCGAGTTAACTTGGGCTAATGGGCGCCATCCGATAGTGGTCCTTCCGAGCCCCCAAGCAAGAGAGCTCGGACGGAGAGCTTTGGTCTCTTTACTGGTGGGGGCACCATGGGGGTCCCTTCGATCGAAACTCCTCACTTGGGTTTCAAAGTTGACGCTTCCTTCCTGGATGTGTGCACTCTTCTGCCGGTCCTCCGCAGCCTCTATGGGCCAAACCTGTATGATTTTAGTTGGTCGGATCTTCCTGCCTATATGCAGAGGGCCATAGAGTCGGTCCCCGTCGGCTTTACTCAAGAGGAGAGCGATACCATCGGGTCTCTCAATTCTGAAGATCTCATCTACTTGGTGACCGGGTATCAGTCGTGAGCTCTGAGCTACTTAAGTCAGGCGTATATTATCTTGGCTCGCCAAGGTCAGGAGATAGCTCAGTCTGACGACCTTGGTCGTCGGCATGAAGTAGAGTTAGCTCGTGTGAAACAAGAGAAAGAGGAAGCGGAACGACGACACTCGGGGGAGCTTGAGTCGATTTGGGAGGAGGCGGCTCATCAATGTAGAGCTTTGGAGGAGGCCCTTGAAGCCATTAAAAAAAGTTGAAGTTGGCTTAAGAAAGGCTGCTTCCTAGCGAGGCAGCGTTGAGGGCCGGCGAAGAGGCTCTGAAAGAGTCGGAGGATAGAAGCGAACGACTCGCTCGAGAGCTAGATGAGGCTAAGGGCAGCTTACCAACCGTTAGTGGGAGTTAGAGGCAAAAGAAGTTGAAGTAGCTGCCCTCAACAGCAAGTATCAGACCGACTTCTCAGTCTTGATAAATTCCAAGAGGAAGTGGCTTGGATAGTCGGTATTGCCAAGGCTTTGGCACACTCTGCGCGGTTAGCGAATAGAGCCAGAGCTACTACTCTTCTAGAGAATTTTCACCGGATGCTGCACACTCGAATTGCCGCCTCCGGGTTGCCGGCAGGCATTGATTGGGAGTCAGAGGGAATGAATCTTGCTCCGTTAGGATATGTGTCCGACTTCTTCACCATATTCGGCTTCTCAAGTCGGGCCGCCTCCCATGCATCTATGGCGTCTACTTCTGTGGTGACCCCTTCTCAGTCGGCTTCAGCGTCCACCGGCCCCCCTGATGGGGCTTAACTTTTAAGATGGAAGCTCTTGTACTCTTTACTTATGCTTTGTATTTTATTCTTTAATGGCAATGATTGCATTTAATAGTGGTTTTGACATGCATTAATTGTGCATTTAATGCATTTGATCCCCCAATATCTTTGCCGCCACTTTTATCGAACTGTCACATCGGTTGTCATTCCCCCACGTCTTCTTGCCCGATTGCGGCCACGTGTCGGGATCCGACGGTTCTCGTTTTGTCCTTATTTGATCGCTTCAAATTCTGGGGGGAGCAGTTATCCCCTTTCTCCTCTATAAAAAGGGAAAGGCCATGCAATCACCAAGGCCACGCTCAACTTTTCTCTTTGTTGTCTCTGCAACTTCTTTCTTCTTCCCTAGTTTCTACAAGTCTTTTGCCATGGCTATCATTCTCTCTCAGGGCGTTTATGTTTGTTACTTTGTTCTTTGGTGGTTTTCTGGCTCCTCTTATGGCCATCGATTAGAGGTCCTCCCAAGAATTTCTCAGTTCTGAGGAGGAGGATGAGGAGGCTAGCAACGCCAGGGCCCCTCCCATGACCCCCGTAACTCGGAGCGGCCGCTGCTCGGTTCCGCCGTCGCCTCATTACGAACTTCTTCGGGAATTCATTCCTCTTGGAGAAGGATCATCACGACGGAGAGTGATGCCTAAGACTAAAGGTCGGGCATCTCCCTCGTTCGTAAATTTGGAGGATTCTGCTGAGATTGGCAGTCTGAGCCGTCCGTCCGGTCGTGGGCGTACGGTGACCAACTCCACCCTGAGGGGCCACGCCACCAGCATGCGGAAGGAAGATGTGGATAGCGCTTTCAACCTATACAGCTATCCCGGGATAGGATTTGGGACTCCTGATCATCGTGAACGTCCTTGGAGTGGTGAGCCTGATCATGCCGCTTTTAATATGGGTATGTTCGCTGAGGGTGTCAGGCTTCTATGGGCTCACGTCATTGGTCGGGTGTTAATCAATTGGGGTTTGGCCCCAATGCAGATAATTCATTCAGCCTGGGCTAATCTGATTGGTTTGTTAGTGTTGCTCCATAAGAGTGGATGCGCTTCTACCACTGCCCGAGATATCAACTATATATATTGACTAGTTCGTGATCCCAGCTGTCAAGGTCACTATTATCTACAAGTGCAACGAGGCGTCCGTCCTTTCTTCAATAGGAATTCCATTGGTGGTCAGCATTAGAGACATCAATGGTTTTGGGTTCACAGGTTCGAATGTCATGACCCACTTGGAAATTATTTGCCCGTACCGTGTATGCTTTTTGGACTCCTGAATCTCGTACGTCCTTCTTCCCTCTTTTGTTTTATTGAAACTGCTTATACACTTATCTTGTGTTTATTTTTATCGGCAGCCCCGATCCGCCCAATCGAGGAAGAACTCTCTTTGGCTTTTTGCCGGGCCATTAATGCGATCAACTAGATGACTCTTTCCTGTGACGTTTCTCCACTCTTAACTGATAAGGGTCTCTTGGAGCCAGCGTTTATCAGGATCCGACTCGGGCTCATTCGGTAAGCTTCGAGAGGAGGGTAAGTGACAATTTCACATTTTGGGATGCCACACTTGACGAGTATTTTTCCAACCAGGTCGCATATCCTTCGCCTCAGATGTCATATCAGAAAGCTGATCTAAGTTCGGTTGCAGCCAATGATACCTCTAGAGCCGTTGGGAATAGGTCTAGACTCCGTGGTGTGGTTGCCATCAATGCTGATGGGACCAAGGAGCTGATACCGGAAGCAACTCAGAGTGGGGTGGGGGTCACAGATAAAGTTCCTGTTGGAGATGTTGAGGTAGTTCATGTTCGTCAACCGGACAAGAGGAAACCCCTAATGAAGGATGCTGAGACACGGGAGAGTGACGCCTATCAGGATTCAAATCAATCCTATCCAGGATCAACCGGGTGTCAGCCATCCTCAAACTCTCCGCACTGAAGGTGATTTGGGCATTGGGGGGAAGGTCTTGGCGGCAAGGTTCATCTTCAAGCTCCTCGCGCGGAGGAAGGTGCCCGCGCTACAGGAGGCGGTGTTGGTGGTGGGGTTCCCCTGGTTGCTTTAGAGGAATTGCAGCGACTGAGGAGTATAGGTGAGGCTCGATCAGCCATCAAGATGGAGTTGAGTGTTTTGGAGGCCGGCTTCGTTCCTGCTCGTTCATGGAATCCTGTGTTGTCCTACTGGCTACAGAGTGCTAGACTCCACGAAATTGGGAACGCTGCCTTAGTGAGTGTTGGGCATGCTCTGACTTTCTTGTGTCGCTTCCTTCTTCTAACAGAGTCTAGGCAAACTATCCCTCCTGGAGTTGGTCTCAGTGCTGGGGCTTCTACTCATGCCGAGGAATTTTCTTCTGTGGTGGAGATTCGACAAATCATGGTTGTCGAGCAGCTTATAACTGCCGCTAATGCTCAGGTCTCGGCTTATAGGGAGAGAGCTCGGTTAGCCGAGAGCCAAGTTCATCAGCTGGACGCTGCTCGTTATCTGGCCAAACATGAGTTGGAGCGTGAGAGGGAGCGCGTTGCCCAACTTGAGGCGGATGTGGCGTGGATGAGGAGTCTCGTGGCTTCTCTGGTGGCGGTGGTGATGGTGATGGTCCCAGTGGATGTGCTAGCAGGCCTTCTTAGTTTTTATATTTTTATTTTAATTGTTGCTATGTCCTTATGAGGACACTTCTGTAGCCTTCGTGAGGCATATTTTGAACACGACGTTTTGGGTTTTGATGCTCTTACTAGTAGGTTTTGTGGTAAAAGTGTGCGCCTTAGTTTTTCTTCGCACTTTTATTTATCATGGGCTTTGCATGATATTGCAACCTTACCACTTTTCCTACTATTTTTTACATGTTGCGATTTGGCTAAGTTCATTTCAAGCATAGAAACGCTTTAGATTCTGGGCGTTCCACGGGTGCTTAGTGGCTTCACCATCTAGTTCGCTGAGCTCATATGCTCCATTATCCAGGTTTCTTTTCACTAAGTATGGGCCTTCCCAATTTGCACCAAGCACAACACCGCCTTGTTGACAGATTTTCCTCATAACTAGATCTCATGCGATGAAGTCTCATCGATGGACTTTTTTGTTGTATTGAGCCTCCAATCTCGATTTGTTGGTCGCATGTTTTTCTGCTGCCTGCAGTCAGAGTTCTTCCACCCAAGTCAAGATTGAGTTCCAAGGCTTTGAGATTGTAGCTATCTTCTTGATGGACTACTCAAAAGGTTGGATGAGCAACTTCTGTAGGGATGACTGCTTCCGTGCCATATGTTAGGGAAAACGGGGTCTCTCCCGTCGACGTCCTAGCAGTGGTGCGGTATGACCACATAACTCCAGGTAGTTGTGGGGCCCAACTCGTTTGGAGGCTTTCCAGTCTTGCTTTGAGTGTGTGCTTAATTACTTTGTTTATAGCCTCCACCTGCCCGTTTGACTGGGGGTAATATGGCGACGAGAATAGCTTTTTGATCCCCAGACCATTGCAGAACCTTTGGAGCTGGCTCATTTGAATTGCTTCCCGTTGTCAGTGACTATGACATTCGGTATTCCGAAATGGCAAACGATATTTTTCCATATGAACCCTATCACGTTGGCTTCGTTGATGGTGGCAACACTTCTGTTTCCACCCACTTGGAGAAGTAGTCCACCGCAACTATCACATATTGATGCCTCCTCTGCTGGGTGGGAACGGGCCAATTAAATCAATCCCCCATTTTGCGAAGGGCCAGGGCGCGACTGTTGTGATTAGCTCGGTGGAGGGAGCTCTGATTATGAGGGTGTACTCGATGGCATCTTTTCTGAGGGTGGACCAGAAAAACTCTTGCTTGACAACTTTTTGGGCTGGGGCTTGTCCGCTCGAATGGTTACTGCAGACGCCGTCGTGTACTTCTGAGAGGACTTTTACAACTTCCTCTTCATTCAAGCATCTTAGAAGTGGCATCGAGTATCCCTTCTTGTATAGCACGCCGTTCATCAAGGTATATTTGGTCGCTCGGAGCCGCAGTCGTCTGGCCTCTAGCTTATTCTCTAGCTCTTTTCCTTCTTGTAGGAAAGCCTTGATGGGAGTCATCCATGTCTCCTCCTCATCAATCTGCCAAATCATCTTATCGCTTAGAGCTTCTTGCTTCATCACGCTAACGCTCCCTAATTGTTCGGCGTTCTCTGCGGTTGCCAACCGGGCCAGTGCATCAGCTTGCGTATTACGTTATTTTGGCACTCGTGTGATGTATATGTGGTCGAACTCTGGGATCATCTCTGCAACTAGCTTTCGGTATCCTGCCAATTGTTGGTCTTTGGCCTCGTAATCTCTCATTATCTGGTTAACTATGAGTTCGAAATCACTGAAGATCATTACTCTTTTGGCTCCAACTGCTAACGTCATTCACATGCCGGAGAGCAGGGCTTCGTATTCAGCTTCATTGTTGGTTACGGGGAATCCAAACCTGATTGCCGAATAGAACATTTCCTCGGTGGGAGCTATAAGCACTACACCGGCCCCGGAGGCGTGAGTCGTGGACGATCCATCTACCGATATCTTCCAAGGTTTAGTGACCACTTCTCCTGGCAAGGTGGGTATGGTAAGTTCGACTATGAATTCTGCCAGTGCTTGCACCTTGATAGCCGTTCTGGGGACGTATTTAATATCGAACTGGCTTAATTCCACAACTCATTTCATTAGCCTCCCTGCCGAGTCTGGTTTTGAGAGCACCTGCCTTAGTGGGAAATATGTCACTACTTCAATTAGATGTCCTAAAAAGTAGGGCCTTAGCTTTCGTGTGCTCATCACCAGCGCATACGCGAGCATTTGGCTCACGTAATATACTAGCTCTTGTTGTTTTTCTTCTGTACGGACTAGGACCGCACTCAGCGCCGATTCTGACGTGGCTAAGTATAAACTAAGGACCTCGCCCGATTGTGGTTTCGAGAGGGTCTGGGTGTTGGCTTCAGTTCGTCGAATGCCTTCTGTGCTACCGACATCCAGTCAAAATTTTCCTTCCTAATCACATCCAGAAGAGGCTTACACTTGTCGGATGCCCTGGATAGAAAACGACTAAGGGACACGATTCTTCTGGCTAGCTTCTGAACGCCTTTGGAGTGCTTGGGAGGCTCCATATCCTGTATAACTTTCACCTTGTTTGGGTTTGCTTCAATGCCTCTTTTGCTTACCATGTAGCCCAGGAACTTTCCCGCCGATACTCCAAAGGTGCACTTTTTAGGGTTAAGTTTCATCTCATACTGTCGTAGGATGTTGAATGCTTTGTTTAGGTGATGTACGTGGTCATCGATGGTTATGCTTTTGACCAGCATGTCATCCACGTATACCTCCATGGTTTTGCCCAGCTCTTCTTGGAACATTTTGTTGACTAGCCTCTTGTAAGTGGCGCCTGTGTTTTTTAATCCGAACGGCATCATTACCCAGCAGAATAAGTTCCTCTTAGTGTAGAACGCTGTCTTATCTATATCTTCTGGGTACATGGGGATCTGATGATAACCCGAGTATGCGTCCATAAAGCTTATCAATTCGTGGCCCGCCGTCGCGTCCACCATTTGAACCACGTGTTGCAAAGGGAAGTTGTCCTTGGGGCATGCTTTCTGTGAAATCGATGCACAGTCTCTAGGACTTGTTAGCCTTTTGAACTAGGACGGGACTTGCCACTTACGAAGGGAATATGGCTTCCCTTACTATATTATTTGCTAATAATTCCTTGGCTTCCATTTCGATGATCTCATACTTCTCTGGACTATATTTCCTTTTCTTTTGTTCGACTGGGTAATAAGACGGGTTCATATTGAGCCGGTGCCATGCGTGTTTTAGATCTATTCCTTATATGTCGGTTGGTGCCCAGGCGAACACATCTAGGTTGGCTTTTAGAAATTCGATCAGGGTCGTCTTATGCGACTCCTTAAGTTGCGACCCGACATATAGCTCTAAGTCCGAGTCACTTGTTCCATCCTTACTGCCTCGGTTTTCTCAACCAGTTCCCCTCTTCTTCTTTTCTTCTCAGATCTCGGATCCTCATCGGTGATTGAGAGCAGGTTGATTTCCTTATTGACGAAGGCTTGGAACCTCTGAGTTTTCTTCAGGCCTTCTGGTGGTGGGTCATCAGCAGCTGGGGCTCCCTCGCCGTCTCTTCGATCCACTACCAACAACTGGAAATGCGGGTCGTGATAATTGAGTCCTTCTCCCTTTTTAATGAACGAGCACTCCCTCGCTTTCCTTTGGCTGCCTCTAATAGTGCCGACTCGGCCATCAGAGGTTACAAACTTCAGACATTGGTGAAGCGTAGACGGGACATAGCTGAATCTATGGATAAAAGTTCTTCCAAGGATACAATCGTACGGCGAAGGGAGGTCAACTACTTTAAACTCAAGAATGTGTTGAGCCCTTACCGCATATTTTTCATCCAGTATTTGTATCGTCAAGGCCGCTTGCATTGGGGGGTAGTGATGGCATTGCCAAACCATCGAATTTCGTCATTTCATGATGATGCTTTGTGATGGGTGGATCCTCCGATGACTTCAAATGCCCTGTTGAATATAATATTCGTGTAGGCACCCGTATCGACCAGACATCGATGTATCTTTACCCCTGATATCATAGCCGAAACTACAAGTGGGTCATTATGAGGGTTTGTACTTCAGCGAGATCTCATTCAGAGAAAAATATGTCAGCTTCGTGAAAAGGTGGTCGGGGACTCGCCGTGAAGATGTACTGGAACCTATTGAGCTCTTGTAGCTCGGTTTTTCGCTTCCTTCATGACTGAGTGGTCAGAGCTTGAGATGTCCCCATATAGTTTTCATCCATCATGTACACTTCTCGAGGTGGTGAAGGTAGATGGTTGCCCAGATCTTCTCGTCTTTGTTGACCGACGGGTCCTTTCTGCCGTTCGTTTGTCGCGATGGGCTGTTCCCTTCTCCATTTCGGGCCAGTCACTAGTCTATCTAGTTTTCCATCTTCGAACAACTTTATTAATTCTGCTAACAAATCTCGGCAATTGTTGGTGTCGTGACCGATGGATTTATGATACTTGCAGAATTTCTTCTTATTTAACTTAGCCGGATCTGCTCGTATTTTGGGTGGGGGACTCAACAAGTTGGCGACTTGGATTTTGTTGAATATTTCTTCAGGGGTGAGTTCAAGCACCTCAGTCATTTCTTGTACCTGGTCATTTTCTGGGATTGAAGGAAGATGGAGTCCTATAGTCCTTATCTCCTTTCTTCTTCTTCTTGTCGCTTTCTTTGTGGTCGCCTTTGGACTTCTTGTACTTCTCGAGGATTTCTTCGCTATGTATGAATGCTTGAGCTGAGGCCATGAAGGCCGCGTAACTTGTCGGCAACTTTTGTTGACAACTAGTCCACATCGGAGATCCTAGAAGTAAGGCCGCTGTTGCCAAGATGGTCGATGTTTCGTCCGAGACCTCTTCCGTATTGGCCCGCTGCTTATTGAATCTCTTCATGGAATCCTTGAGGGACTCATTCGGTCCTTGTCGTAGGCAAGCTAACTTCTATTTTGGTTCATTTCCCTGTCCCAGATATGCAAAGTGGGACGAGAAGGTCGTAGCGAGTTGCACCCACGAGTCGACCGAGTTAATAGGAAGAGACTCGAACCATGGGTGTACCTTATCCACCAACGTCAGGGGGAACATCTTGCACCGATCCTCCTCAAAACTCCTTTGTGCCAACATCCAACCCACATATTTATTGAGATGCGTGGTCGGATTAGAATCGCCGGCGTACTGGGGGATCTGAGGGATTCGATATTTTGGTGGCCGTAATAATTCGGTGGGTGAACGAGGTTCTTCCCGATTCTGGGTCTGGAATGCTATGGAATTTGACTCCGTTCTTTCTTTCCATGTCATCGAGCCGTCTCCTCAAGGCTTTCATTTCTGAATTGTGTTGTCGTCTGAGCTGGGTTATAGGATCCTCCCCCGCGAGCCCAGAAGAAGACGACTCAGAAAGCGACTTCCAACAGAAATACTTTGACCTTCTCAAACAAATGAAAGGGAAATGACCGACTGGGCAGATGAGCGCTAGCCGAAAGCTGAGTTTTAGCCATGAGGGAGACTCAGCAGAACAGACGAATGAGCGGCAGCGCGACCAAACCCCGCCTAGAAGATCAGTACACGACCGGATGGGGCAAAAAAGCACCCGAGACGAACCACGGGAAGCCAGAAGGTGGTGGACGAAGGGCGTGAGCGAAAAAAGGCGGCCTCTCGTGCCAACTCAGTCGCTAATAGGTCCCCCTCGTATACGGTTGAACACATTAGCGCCAAAGACCGCCTAGAACCGGAGCCGACCGAATCTCGCCACGAACTAATGGGAGAAAGTGTCCTGAGGTGGAATCTCATTTTCAACAGTTTGGGGAGGATTTGGTTCTTCCAAATGTCGGCTGGTAGTTGCACCGGCTTTGCTGGGGGTTGCTTCCTCTCGGCCGTTCATCATTTTTAAACAAGATTTAGCTAATCGTAGCCCTTCCTTTAGCGCCAAATGTAGATAACCGAATTTCACCCTCCGTTGATGATAGATTAATGTGGCTGTTTTGGGTGATTGAGGGATTATTCGTACTAATCTAACATAATATTCGGATTATTGTAGAGATGATGCTTCAAGGATTACCTCCAGGCGATCTTGTGCCTTTTTAGGAGGTGAATATCTTGTTTTCTATTCTTTAGGGTGATGCCTTATATATCGAGTGACTTGACGTCATCCAAATCACCGGATATATCGTTAATGCACTTCGCAATAAATGTGTATAGTGCGGGATTGGGTGCCTTTACTATTGGGTTGGGCCAGGTTCATACTTTTTATTGGGCTTCGTCGCAGGTGGCCCAATTGCTATTTTCGAGGGTCCAATTTCCTGGACCCTACCACAAATACCACTATACATTAAAATATATATATTTCACCTTATTACACATTAAAATACTATTTTCATTAATTTTTATAACCGTCATCATTCAAACGGGACCAAGGGAGTATAAAGTATAAATTATAAATTATAAACTATAAACTATAAATATTTATTTAATTATATTTTATTTTAAACTGAAAATTTTACTTTATAAAATAGTTTTAATGTTTATATATTTTTTTATAAATAATATTTAAAAAAATATACTAATTTAATATTGGATGATCTAACCGGTTGAAACTCAAATGGTTGCCTTTCACCGGTTTTGTGAAAACACTAGTATCAGGATTTTTGCTGTGAATCAGATGGGCTTACTCAAATTCCTCAATCTCGCAAATGTGGAAATCTCGGATTTTAGATTGACAGGGTTTACAACGCGGGAAAACTCAGAATGTCTCTCCATTGGTGTCGTGATCAGTTTTAGGGTTTGATATTGCTGTATCGAGAGATGGCTTGGTTATACCCTGATATATCCATGGAAGAGTTGATGAAATTTGTTAAAAATTTTATTGATATGTTGATTTTGGGTTGTGGGTATCAGTCAACTGGCCGTTTAGCCCAGTGGGACTCCGACAACATTGTAAAACTCCTCAAATGGGCGCTCTTTCTCGAGAATGTAAGTGAGGCATTCCCCTTATTCATCGTTTTGGTTGATCACGAACAATTGTTGCAAAGGGAATTTGAACCATTTAAAAAACTTCAAATCATAGTAGCATTTAGTTGATTACATAATTTGGGGTTAATATTTCCCAACTGTAATTAGGTGGCGAAAGGCCTGAGAAGTTCGAGTGATTATGAAGGCTGTGTTAAAGAGCTTGATTATGCTTTACATGAGTTGACATTGAGTCCTCAGTTTCCTCAGGTAAAGAGTTTCTGATTGATATATGGGCTGTTTTTTTTTTTTTTTTTTTTTTTTTCATATTTATTCATGTTTGGGGTTTTCAATTATCATTTTATCCAGGGTCTTGCTCATTTATCATGCTCTACCCTTGGTAGAGCAAGGGATCTTGTGTTAGAGCATTTTATTCATCCCTTACCTTTGAGGGAGTCAATTTTAAAAGCTATAGTATCATCCTCTGTTGAGATGGACCTTAGCAAGCATAAGAGAATAGACGAGGATGTCCTTAATGCTTATCTTGAAAAATTAATGACAGTTCCCTCCAAATGCCTGGATTTAAGTGAATGCAGAACTTCTTTGGAGGATTTGAGATTTTCAACTCCAGATGTCTTTCCAAGTGGAAAAAATGATACTAGTTTGGTTGATGTTGATTTTACTGAGTCTTCTATTAAGCAACTCCAGAGAAGGAAGCAGGCAGTATCACGCTCATCTGCGTTGGAGGTTGCTCTGGAAAATATCTGGAGAACAGTTGCGCAAAGCATTCACAGTGAGGATGGAATTACCTTAAACTCAATTCCAATGAAGCATTCTGCATGCTCAATGTAACTGCTTAACTTTCTAACTTTTAATGTATTTTTTCTTGTGTTCAATCTTATTCCTCTTTTAAGGAGCGTGCACTCTTCTGCATCAATCAAAGCTAAGGGAAAAAACAGAAGTTTGGAATATCCTAACATTAGATATCTTGCACCTTTTTAGTAATTTGTGCTGTTGTGTGTACACTTGCCTTATTTTGATTGTCTTTAATATCCATTCACCACCTACTAAAAATAATTTGGTAAAAGAAGGAATATCATTTGTTTTCTAGTCTACGTAGTATCTGATATTTAGTGATCTTTTAATGCTTTTAGAAAATAGTTCTTCTGCATCTGATTTGCTTGGTTTACTCAATATCTCATTTGCCTGTTTCATCTGTACTCTTGATCATCGCAGCATTATGCAACACTCTTTTAGCTGATTTGCTGGGCATTGTCCGCATGCATAACTGGCGTATATCGTTGGACCTACCATCTTAATAGTCTCTCTGTTTATTGTTTGAGTATGACCTCCTCCTTTGAGTGCTTTACTTATTGCAATGATGGCAGAAATGACATCAAGATACTATTTTTATGTTGACAACTTTGCTCTTGATTTAGGATCTTGTAAATTTGCAATTATAGTAGTTAAATTTGCGATAAAGGTACCAGGGCTGCTTTTCTAAAGTTGTTTATTGCACTTTGTAGCTGAATTATCCTCCTTGTTAAGATTAGACTTTATAGTTGAAATTCCTTCAAGCTGTTGAATAGCTTATGCTTAGTCACTGCTATGTGGTATGTGCATTTCCCTTGTGATGCAAGATGCCATTTAGACTTTCATTTAAATCTGATACGGAATTAATTTTTTTTTAATGAGACTTTTGATGTTTTTCTATTGATATATCCCTAAAGAGCCAAGGAACTCCCACGTGAATCTATTGTCTGGAATCATTGGAGATCAAAAAGCCTATCATATATGCTCGACAAGCGAACTATAAGACTGATATCTGGTGCCAGTTTGATTTTTTCTGCACCAAAAGACCAATGGACTCTGATGTTCAAACGATTGGATATATCAGCTGAGAGCGATGATTTTTGCGAAAAACTAGTAAGCTAGTCTGCCTTCTTAGTTTTTATCTTAAAAATTTGAAAGTTTTCAATTTTTTTATTTCTCAAGCGTATCATAGTTCTTAGTAATTAAATTTATGCACACATAAAGGACATGAGTTCACTAACTGGTGGAAGATCAACAAATGACCATCCCCATCTAGCTTTTTATCCTGCAGCGTAGTTCTTGAATGTTAGCTATAGGCACTAAAATTTTCTTATATTTTAAAGGGTGAACTTTTTTTTGGATACTAAAACTATAGTTTTACACTTACACATGTTAATTTCTGATATATGATTGTGAAAAAAGCATACAATTAAAGATGATCATCATAAGTGAGATAATATGTCCTTAAGAGTGAAAACTTTCAAGTTTCATTGGGCAAGCATAGGCCATAGATTATTATTCACATATTGGATCAGGAAATTTTTTCTAGAAACAGAATTTCCTTGCTCTGTTGGAGACGCCAGTCACAAGAGTGAGCTTGATGTCGCTCAGCATCTTTGTAGTTCTGGTCAATTATTTTCTTACATAACTCATTTATGTATTGGTACTCAAAAATCTTCCCGGACAAAAGGAAGTAGTATTTGCTTTGCTATAAAGGGCAGAACACAATAGCAAGCTTAATGTCAGCCAGTATGTTCAATAGCCCTGGGTACTGATCTTTTTAATCTTACAAAATTGACTTGCAACAAGTATGCATGTAAAAAAGGGAAGGGCTGGCAGAATAAACTAGAGGATATTGCATCATATACCAATTTATTTTCTGAACTTTCCTTATTCTGTTCAGTGATATCATGAAGTTTCTTATTGATTGAATCATAACATTCTTGTCATGAATTTTCTTGTTCCTTTTTAAGTTTAGGTTACCTCTAAATGACAAATTGTTAAACCTTAGTTTTTTTAAACTGTTTCTACACGATCAATATTCATGATGACAATAAATATGAAAGAAATGCTGTGATGGTAATTTTCTAAATCTATATTTATGATGGAGTGTCTTTGATTAGTCAACTTCTCTAGTTACTTGTATTATATCTGTTTTTCTATTGCAGGAGCTTTTGTTATTAGGATGTATTGCAGATAGATGGAGCACTCTAATTGAGTTTCTGATGTCGGTTTCATACGAGTCCCTTAACCTCTCAAGGCTATGCCTTAATGTGTTCAACTTACCATCAGTAAACCTTTTAGTGAAAGAGAGCCTTAGGAATTCTAAGGTACTTTCGTTGGATTCAAATATATTTGTGAATTAAATGTTTATGGGCTGGATTTATTATCACATTGGGAGCATCTTCTACTCCAGTCTGCTATTTTTATTGGGATTCAAAATTACTTTTCATGAACATTAAATCTGATATGTTTTTATCTCTATCGGGTGTACTTGAAAAGGCGTTATGACTTACTTTGATTTTTTTTTTTTACTTAATCGCTTTTCTCCTTTTATATTTTTGTGGGAAATGGTATTTTTGTTCACCTGCACATGTTACTCATTGAAATGTTATATTAAGATGGTAATAATGTTTTGGATGAGATTGGGTAATCGTGAAAATTAGATAAGCATCAGAAGAGAGAAGCTGAGAATTTTTTAAAGTGGAAGAAGTATGTATAACCGATGAGTTCTGTTTTTCGTTCTCCATATGATAACCTGATATAGTGGGTGTACTTAGATGGACTTCACGAAGTAGACTGATTTTTGTTTTACATGATTGCTTTTCTCTTTTTTTTTTTTTTTGTAATGTTGAGCAGAATGGTATTTTTGTTGGATATACATTATTAGTTTTCCAACTTTGATAATTCTCATGAACTCTTGAGCTGTCTTTTTTATGAGATAAATGTGAATGCTATTTGCTTTTGTGCACTTTCTATATCAAATGTGACTGTCCTCTCTAAGACTCTTGTATGTGTTTTCAATTCAACTAAATGGGAGGATGCAATGTGAATTCTAAGGGTGTCTTGGCAGTTTGGGAACAAACCATCTGATTATTAATACGGTTGTTATGATGTTATCTGTTACACTGTCTGATTTTTTTAATACAGTTGGCCTTCTCAAAAGAATTATCCTGTCCACTTGTCGTCTATGTGACCTTCAATCTACATGCTACTACCCTAAGTAAAAAAGACTCCTGGTTGAGAAATGCAAGTTCTGGCTATTGCATGT
Organism: Pogostemon cablin; assembly: GCA_023678885.1. Taxonomy (NCBI): domain Eukaryota; kingdom Viridiplantae; phylum Streptophyta; class Magnoliopsida; order Lamiales; family Lamiaceae; genus Pogostemon; species Pogostemon cablin. Next base: position 8,619,219 of record CM042992.1, on the reverse strand, counting down.
CAATGACTTAATGTCAAGTTGGCATTACTAAGCAAAGCAATTTCAATTACTGCATTTTTCAATGATTAGGCTTGGTTAATTACAAAATCATTGCCAAAGGTGTTTGGTGAGGAATCTATAAATGACGTCTGGGAAAATTTAAGTACAGTGTCAGCCTTTGGATATCTTCATAAATTATTCAAGAACTTCTTTGTTTTTGATTTGGAAATGGATTGAAGTTTAGTTGTGTAATTTGTTTGAATGTACTTTTTTGGGACTTCGGTCCCTATGGTAATCATTAATTAAATTTCTGTTTCCTTTTAAAAAAAAACAAAAAAAACAAAAAAAAAATTCTTCCTTTTTTGGCTGCAGATTCTCGAAGTTTTTTTTATTCAGGGAGTATGTCGAGTTAATATTCCTGAGATAAAAAATCCCTTTCTTACTTCTCACTTCGACAGCCAAAATACATAAGCTCTCTCAAATCTTCGGTATTGAACTAAGTAGGGAGAAAAGCTTTTAGAGATGCAATCCCCTCAGAATCGTTTCTAGTGATCAATATATCCTCCACATTCACAAACGATTAAATTATATATGAGAATTGATGTGATGTGATGTGTGTGTGTGGAACCACTAGAATGTTTTTGGAGCCCATGGAAATTCATGTCTAGCTTTCCCTCAATTAGTGAATTTCTGATTAGTAGTACGACATCATAGAATGAAATTTGGGGAGGATTGCTGTCAAAGTATATTAATTTATTAAGTTATTTCTTGCACCGTGTCAGATATTTGTCGTACATACTTGTTTATCACTTTTTTGGCTCAGCCCTTTTCTTAAATTGGCATTTCTTCCAGATCATGGATTTTTCCATTCTCCAAATAATTTGATTTTGAATTGCCTGATCTTAATTCTTTCTTATATGGAATGTTAGTTTAATTGAGGGTGCTTGTGCTATTTTGTGTGGCTAGGACTTCAATCTCCTTTACATGCAAACCTTTCCACAGACAGTTTCAACTGTTTTCATGGTATCTGCTTGTCACATTGTGCAAGTGAGAAAATCATATGTGCTTATTCCATGTTTGGTTTGCTTCTTGTGCAAGTTAGCTTTGAGGCTCAGGGGCACATCTTTTGCATTTCAATTTTCTGTCTTTGAGTCGAGTCTTATTTTAGCATATCCTAAATCATGTTCAAATCTGTTTCCTGTTGACACGAAGTGTTTAGTTTGCAGAGGCAAGGTTTAATGGATAATGGTCCCATAATGTGCTGGTTTTTATGGTAAAAAGGGAATAGGATACTTATAATAATAAAGAATAGTGTTATTGAGTATTGAGTATACTAAAGGTTAGTGTGGCTTTGGTGCCTCTGTTTAGTTTTGAATAAACTATACAACTGTTTTGCATTTATGTACGTACTCCATTATAGTTTGAGTAAGTTTTTAGTTTATGGTCGGTTTGTTTGAAACAGGAAAAAAGTATTGTTGACTATTTGGAATCACTACTCAGTGGTCAAATCAACCAACTTTGGAAATTATCACCAGTCCTTGCAGCAGTGGCGATTCCTGCGTGGTACATGATTCTTTCTAAAATAATTTTGTAATGTAATCTTTGCTGTGTTTAGCCTCTATGATGGAAGGTGAATCTTTACTTGTTCGATTATAGGTCACAATTGTTCAAATCCTATGTTCAGCAGCTAGAGTGTCAATTCAGAGGAGATTCTTTGGCAACCAGGTTAGTGGTTGTAACATTCTTGAAGGACAGATTGAATCATTCTGTGTGGTTTTTAGTTAAAGTCTTCATTCTCATGCAGATGCTGCAGCTGTATAGCTAATTCAGTAGAGCATTCAGAGTGTAAGTTCCATAATTTTCTCTCCATGTTTCTATTTTCTTCTTGTATTACTCGTCTTGAATGTCCTCTTGATTCTATCCACCATTCAGTATGAATTGTCAAATGAAGTTTTTGAATTGCTGCAGTAATTAAGTCAAAACAATTTGAAAAAAAAAAAAAGAACAAGAATTTCATTTTGGGCAGAATCTTAACAGTTTTGTAATTATAATTTGCAAATATTTTATTTTCTACATTAAAACCCCACTTTTCTTTAGTTTTTATTTTTGAAGATAAATAAAGGTAATAAATGTGCACCGCACCCTGATAACTTTTTAAATCATAAATGGAAAGAAAAATGAGGTTTAAATGCATAATGGTGGAACTGTTATATATCTGCACATTGTAAGTTTTTTTTTTCTTTCTTTTCTTTTCTTCCTCTCTTTTTAAACAGGTGACCCATCAAACAAGTTAGTTAGAAAATCAGGATTTGGGAATTCGAAGATGTATAATAAAAATGTCCAAAAAATGATTGTAGTAAGTTCACCAAGGATAAGAACATGATCAAAGTTACAGCTCTTTTGTCTAGAAAAATATGTTTGTGTGGAGCTATGAGAAAATATCAAAATTCGTCCTTTAAATATGGTATATTTTAATTTTAGTCATTTTTTATTTGCATTTTTCAATTTTGGCCCTTTTATGTTTGATTTTGGTCATTTTTGTTCAATTTTAGTCCTTTTATCAAATTTAATTCAATTTTTTTTGTCCAAATTTAGACCTTTATGTTAGAATTTGTCCAATTTTGGGTCAAAATTTAGGCAAAAAAAGGACTAAATTTGGACAAAAATGACCAAAATCGGATAAAAAATGATCAAAATTGAGAGTTGCGAATAAAAAATAATTAAAATTGGAGTCGGTCATTGTTATTTCTGTATGTTGTACTCCATATTTAAATGTGAAGAGTGAAATTCTGATAATTGGTGGTTCTATGTAGGTGAGGTGGGTGAGAGAATTTGGTGTGTTTATATGTTTCATATCTGCAGATCTCAAGCCTCTTTGGAAGCATCTGTTGCATGATTTTTTGACTGCAGGTGAGATTTTTATATTTGGGAAGAAATGTTGGTATCACTGCTAATGTTGAAGTGGCTCTTTAATCCATTTACTCATTCCACATCTTAATACCCATATATATGTGAAGTAGTTTTTTTCTAGAATAAAATTTTAAAAAATACACGTGTCATCCTCCCATAATTTACTAATCTTTTTTCTTAACCCGTGTTCTCTTTTTATTCTTAAAATTGGTTAACCATAAGTATTTAATTAATGCATTTTTAATTAAATAGTTAATGTTTGGACTTTTGTTTTGTAAGAAGGGTTTATATGGGCTATGTAAAATATTTGTAAGGATCAATAATTAGTAGATACAAAATGATTTTAAATATTACTAAATGATACATTAAATGATACATTCGCTTAGAAAATTGTTGATAAATACAAAATTATATTTTGTTTTACTTATAATACTCATCCTCATCCTCATCCGTACATTAGTATGTATTGTTAAGATAGCAAATAAAATCCGCGATTAAATATAATATTTATACGAATGTATATTAGTGTGGATTCTTGAGAGATAAATAGAAAATACGCTATTAAATTAAAGAACCATACGAATGTACATTAGTGTGCATCATTAAAAGTGAAACAGAAAATACACGATTAAATTGAAGAAATGATTGTTATAATTATTCTTAAATCTCTTCATAAGTTTCTCACCCATTATTTTTATCTGATTTAGTGCACATTAGTGTTTAATGGAACTATTGTTAAGTATATTAGTATGCATTATTGAGAAAGAAACAGAAAATGCACGGTAAAATTAAGAAAATGACTGTTATAATTATTCTTAAATCTCTCCTCCATTGTTTTTATCTAATTTAATGTACATTAATGTTAAATTAAATTAGTGTTAAGTGCAAACGTTGAATATTAATTGTCGTAAATAATGGTAACTCTGAAAATAAAAGTTCTGTATTCATCACTAATAATTCTTATTGTAACTAAAAGGTAAGAGATCTCTAATTTAGAATTATTTTTTATGAAAATAAAATAACAAAATTTAAACATTTTAATCATAATCATAAAAAAAGAAAAACTATAATTACTTAAATCAATTAAAAAGACTAGATTTCTTTTATTTATTTCATTTGATTCTAATATAATATTAAATGTCACGTCTTAAGAATTTTAAATTGTGTTTAGTTTGATCGGTTTCTTTTTTATATTAAGTTATCAATTCTGATTTTTTAATATTCTACATTATTAATTAAGTATTTCAATTAAAAGATATTAATAATTTCATTGTAAGTTGTTTCACTTAAATTTTATTATTAATTTTTATACTTAAATCTCAAATAATACAAGTAAATTAATAATATATAATTATATAGAGTTAATATTCAAACATTTTACTAAACAAAAATTATTATTATATAAATATATTTATATTTAACAAAATATTTAAGCTTCAAATTTCAAAATAATAATACCTTCTTAATTCATGTGCAAAAAGCAAATGGATACCCTACGGATGGACGGAGGGAGTAGTTTAAATCCCGCTTTTACAGTAAATGTGAAAAGTTTATGGGATGAAGGGGTATGATATTATGTTTTAATGGGTACTTGGAGATTTTGTTGTACTTTCATATTTTTGTCCAAAATTTTTATTTAAATTGATGATAAATTATGTAATATTGTAGAACTTTTAATGATATTGATTATAATATGCAAGATCCAATTTGTTAAAAAGAGAAATGTATAACTTTGAGTGAAAATAAAAAAGGTCGCGACTATTTGCAGACACCGATTTATTTCCACACACTTATTGGAATTTTAAATTAATAGTAAATGTATATACTAAATTACTAAACTATCCCTTTGGCATACACACACTTAATACAATATTTTTCCTATAATATACACACACCTAAAACATTAAAATTGACAATTCACAAAAACACATATTCACACACAAACACATTCACATCAAACATTTGAGTAAAAATCGCAAAACAAAACACACAACCACTTATTCGTCCTCCAATATACATAAACTCTAGATTTTCTCCCCATCTATAAACACTCACATTCGCTCACACGGGCATCATGTCGGAAGAAGAAACTCCTAAGGACGTAAAGGTACTTATAATTAAGTGTTTACACCGATTAAAAAGTTATTTTTTGCATTTTTTTTCCCCGTTGTTGTATGTTCGACCAACCAGGGTTGTGCTACGTTCAGAAACGTTCGACCACTAGCGGCCGAAGAATGCCATTGTGTTCGACCATAAGTGGTTGAAATTTTCCAAAAATACGGATATGGTAAGTTCCCGAACATCGATTCGACCTCAACAACAGGTCGAATCAACCACCACAAGTCGAACCAGAGGTCGAACCAGCCTACTGTAAGTCCCAGGCGTTCGATTCGACCAACTGACCAGGTCGAATCGATGCGACTAGGTCGAATCAGCATCCCAGCCAATCGATTCGACCTCGATTCGACCTGATGCCCAAGTCGAATCCTTCAGTCGTGGTCGAATCCACCTTCTGTACAAGTTGTGTCACCAATTCGACCTGAAGGGCAGGTCGAGTCCTTCAGGTCGAATCCAACTCCTGCTTTGCCCAAACGAATGGCTTCGACTTCCTTTCTTTCGTATTCAACACTTACACTCCGATTTCCTTCTAAAAACCACTCAAATAGCTTCATCAACACCTGATTCATGCCTTTTCACAATATTTATCAGTTTTCAACCGATTTCATCCTTTAAACACTCCAAAATAGCACAAATCCAGGCGCAAGATTCGTGAATTTACACACTCATCAGGGAGATGACTATTACCCTCGACGATGTGTTTTACCTTATGAGGTTGCCTATAGCTGGTCGTACAGTTGCCTTACAGGGAGAAAGACAAAGGCCTTCTGAAATACTTATGGAGCTTTTGAATGTTGACAGAGATTTAGCTACAGTCACAGTGGGCACTATTCGTAGTCACTCTGTGACCACAGAGTGTTTGAAGGATATGTTCATGGACGACATGTCATCTCAGTATGATGATGAGCTTAAGGGCTACGTCAAAGCGTACCTGTTATACATGTAAGCTTCTTGGCTTAAGTTTCTTCGCGACTTGGGTGATCTCCACAAGTACGCATGGGGAGCTGCTGTGTTGGCCTATTTATATAGGCAATTAGGGCTTGCATCAGAATCAGCAACCCGACAGATAGCAGGTTACACGACCCTATTAGAGGTACTTAATTTTTATTTTATATCAAGGTTTTAGGGTTTTATAGTTCATGTTGTAATTATGATATCCATTAACTTTTAATGGCAGGCTTTGATCTACGAGTATTTCCCACTTTTGTACAGGCCTCCACCGAATGGGAATTACTTGGAAAGCTACCCACTGGCCATGAGATAGTGACCTGAAGCTCATTCTGTTCCCTCAATTCAAATCATTCAAGCGTTGCTCACGCAAATTGATCGTGTGAATACGAGTGAGGTAAAATTTATTAATTCATTTGAACATTTAGATTGTATGATTTATTCGTTTTATGAAGGATTTTGATTTTTAACGATTACATTTAAGTCATTTGGGAGAGACACCTGTTTCCAAGGCACGATGTCACCTTTTTAGAAGATTTACTGAAGGTGGAAGACATTGTGGAACCATAAATTCCACCCATGCCATTAGCACTTAGGTGGTTGCAGACTGGGAAAGCTACAACCGATAGCAGAGGTGCTTGAGGTATGCATGCTGATCTCTTCGAGAGATAGAAACGACATATTCTCTCAGTTGAGGATAGGGGTTGATTGGCTCTGTCGGGATGGGAATCTGCGCCGGGATACCTAGAATGGTATGCAGATAAAGGTCGCCCCATAGTACAAAAACCTAAGAGAACATGTGCTCCGATGTTTAAGCCACTTCCCCCTGCTTTCGACCCATTTGAGAGGATTTCCACTGCCACCGAAATTATGAGGCCAGTATTTAATCGATGGAGAAGCGGTGTGTCCATTCTGGGGGATGAGGCCATGCTGGCTATGACAAGCGCCTACACGTGTCTCAGTAGCAACAATGTGAGGAACTTTGGCTCTCCTGGGAACCATGATCATTTAGAAACTCTCTAAAATAGTTTGGGGTAATTTGTAATTTAAATCGTACAAGAATTTGTTATCTTTTATGCAATTAGGAATTATAAAGTATTTCCTTTGCTTTCTACAACTATTTCACGTGTTATATTATGTGATATATGCTGAAACTATTGACTACGTTGGATTGTAAATGCACAATTAATTTTAAGAGATGTTTCAACCCATTCGATCACTCAAGGTCGAAAATCTGCATTCTGTTCAACCACAAGCAGTCGGAAATTTAAGAAATTGACGACCACCAATGGTCGATCCTTTTACATATGTTCGACTACCATCCGTCGGCAATTTTTAAGATGTTCGACCAACACTGGTCGAAATTCTATAATTTTAGTTCTACGGTGGTCGAAGGTTTGCTATAATTTTCTATTAGTGTTTGTCGAACAGTATCATAAGTTGCGCGCTATGTTGGTCGAACATATTTATCTAACCCTTATTAATGTCACATAATCATCATTAATAAGAATAATGAAAGATAAAACATAGTAATCTAACACATATTCGAATATAGTTATAAAATAAGAAATACGGAACACAAAGCATGTAATCAATCGAGACAAATTGTTTCCTTGCTAAACAGCTCTTGGTGATCGATGTAGGTCATATGCATCTACTAGTGGTTTCAAGAAAGACTCACAACTATCAGCTTCTGGGAGATGATGGGTTCTCCATTGAGTGGCAATAGGTTGTAGCGGACATTCGTCAGGTAAAAAGACTTAAAATTTTATAAATCATGTTAGTTTATAATATCAATGAAATAGAACTTAAAAGCTTAAACAATGATTACCTGAACGAAGTGATTTTTATTTATTAAACCAATTGCAACAATTTTGGGAATTTGTTTGATTCCACCACACAAAGGGAGAAAGGTGGCACACATCTTATTGCTTAGATTTATTAGAGCTATGTTATACTTGGATGAGGCGACATAACCTAATTCCGGTATGAAAAACCAATTTTCTTATGAACATTTTCAATAAACATTTTGGCTTAAATATCTGAATGAGCTTTCAACTCATTGAAAGGATCTGTCCGCACCCAACCCCACCCCTCCTCTCCATAATCAAGCAAATCTGCGAGTTCACGGAACCCGAAATGACCATCCCCTTTCAAATTTTTCGTGGATATTATGTACTTCGCGAAATTAGGAGGCAATACATCTAGATAACAATCTTCGTTATTCATACCTAGTGTGCGGACACTGTGAGCAATCTTATAAAATAATGCCACATACTCCCTTCGTCCGCCTTTAGGGTGTCATTTGCTTTTTTCACGTGAATTAATGAGTATTATTTAATGTGTAGTGAGTAGTTGTATTAGTGGAGATGTGGGTCCCATTTTTTAGTTGTATTAGTGGGTGTGTGTGGGTCTCATATGTATAAAAAATGAAATGAGACCTTTGAGGGCGGACGCCCAAAATGAAAATGATACCCTTGAAAGCGGACGGAGGGAGTATTTGTTATTAAGAGTGAGTTAACTGATAACAAATGAGCTAAATAGACACAATATGTACCTTTGTTTGGCTAGTCGTTTCTTTGTTTTAAATTGAGTAGGGGTCGAAGGCCTGACGTTGTATCACATTAGGAGTAGGAGAAAAACTATCAACCAGTTTGTTTTCAAGTAACTCGAACGAATTAGGATCCCTCTTTGTCGATGAGACATTCTTTTTTTAGGATTTAGGCCGGCTCCTAGTACTTATGGCTACTCCTGGAGCAGTCAAGGATGTTGTGGTGGGATGACTTCCTCTTGCAAACTACACCACATCAATTCAGCTTAGCTGTTGTCCGCCTCATCGAAGTTTGACAGGAAGTTGTTCATGAACTCCACAATTTTTACCCTCATATCTGCCTTTCGATCTCCACCAACTGTCCGTGGCTTCATATCCAACTTTCTCCAGAAATCGTCAATACTTTCCAATGGGATATGCACCCCTTTGCTAATAAATTCAGACAACTCGTGTGTTGCAGGGCAAACCTAAAGTGTAACGTATAACATAGTCACACAAAGATACATCCAACACACCATGGCCAAGATAAGAAATCTCATCATAGATTAGCTTTAGAACGGTTGTAGATACAAGCCCACGAAGCTCTCGCAATGCTGCAATACGAAACTTATGCTGGACCACGTTGATGCTCTTCTCAAAAGATGTTTAATTGTCGTGTGAGAGACGTCCATCAACGTGTTAAATTCTGTCACACTTTTCAAAATCACATTGATTTATTTGTAGTTGCCTATTTAGTGTTGAGTGTTGGCCTTCGACTCTGATATAAAATTTATAACATATTAAAATTCTGTAGTATATAAATTAAAAATCATAAGAAGAATTTGAAATATAATTTACATACCGGCTAGTCATGGTATTTTCATAATGCTTGATGGCATTCGTGTTCACAAAAATAAATTTTTGTTTGTAGGGCTGCACCCATTGCTTCATAGCATATTCAATCGCCTCAGGGTAATACAGAATTCATGCCTAAACCTCTTTACCCGTTCGGTGAGTAGTTCATCATTATCCGCCAACACCACCAAACTCCACGCATGAATGAAACCCTCTCATTTATCCTTTGGACGGACAATTTTACAATTAATCATTATGTTCATGTTTATATGCCACCGACAAAGGAAATGACTGATACCGGGATAGACACTCTCAATGGCATTGATTAGAGCTAACTCTCTATCAGTCACAATTAAGGAAGACAAACATGTTTTACCCATTACTTCCCTAAGTGTTCTTCAAGCCCGTGAGTAGTATCCTTTTCCTTCTCAAGAAAAATAATTGCCACACAAAACGTCATGCCGGTTGAAGTGACACCAACTATCTCAAACAAAGGCATCTTGTACTTGTTCGTTTTGTATGTTGAATCCATAAGCAAAATTTGAGAAAAAACAGACAACAATCTATGGTTCGGAGATGTGCAAAGAATAAGTCTCTAACATTACTGGTATCCTTGCAGCTTCGACTAAGAAAATAGTATTTGTGTTCCTCCAACTTCTTCACCACATATTGCAACTGAGAGCAACCGCCACGATCAACAATTCTATTTTTTGGCGACAATTGTATACAGTCTGTATTGTAGTCTTGTTACTTGAGAATTTATGTTTATAAGCACTATCATATTCTTTGGATGGACATCTTGGAGTGACATATCAGTCACAAATTTTCCCTCCTCCTATAGCCTCCCCGCATAGGCATGCCCCTCTAAATAATTAGCAATCGAGTGGTTATGAACACCGTTAACAACCTCCAATGCCCATGCCCCATCCTTCTCTAATTCTCTCCCCCTAAGGAAAGACGGGCATTTACACTTCTTTGTACATGTCTCTCTTTTTTACTTTTTTCTTACTTGGACCCTTCACCTCTTGTTCCTTTTCTGGATCAACCTCCTTATATCGGTTTACTTTGACCTTAAACTCTCTATACTTTCCATCACGTTCACAACCCAAAAATAGCCTTCCCCTTTTCCGCCTCCACCATAATCAGAGCGTTTCATTACAACCACCATCTGGTTTTCTAAACCAATACTTTGAGCCCAGTTTATCAAATCCTCTCTTTTTTTAAATCATTCATGGGTTTCAAACAAGTCCGTGTAATCCTCAACCATACAAACATTTGTACTAAGCTCATTCCCCAATGAGACGGCATTGCATTTAGTAGATGGAATGATCCCTACATAAAAAAAGGGTTAAAACTGAACACTAAGTTTCCGTTCGATTGAATATTGCTGAAATATTCACACAGTTCGACAGGTAGCAGTCGAAATATTTGAAAAGAATCGGCCGATTGTGGTTTAAATTTTTTTAAAATGTCGGTCGTTTGTGGTCGAAATTTTTGGAAAATTTCAACCACATGTGGTCGAACACAATGATATTTTTCGGTCGCTAGTGGTTGAACGTTTCTGAACATAGCCGGCCCTGGTTGGTCGAACATACAGCGACGGGAAAAAATACGAAAAAAACTTTTTAATCGGTGTAAACACTTAAATATACATATCTTTACGTCCTTAGGTATTTCTTCTTCCGACATGATGCCCGTGTGAGCGAATTTGAATGTTTATTGATGGGTAAAAATCTAGGGTTTATGGAGTTGGAGGAAGAAGTAGTGGGTGTATTGTTTTGGGATTTTTGCTCAAATGTTTGATGTGTTTGTTTGTGTTTTTGTGAATTGTCAATTTTAAAGTGTTTGGTGTGTGTGTTGTATTTATTATTTTAGGAAGAATATTGTATTAAGTGTGTGTATGCTAAAGAGATAGTTTTTTTTAAAAGGAATATTATTATATTTAGGGTATGAGAATTTCCCAAAACATAAAGAGTACAAATTACAAGTGGAGCACGACTAAACTACTATATATTACATCAAGACAATACAACAAACTAACCATTTTCTATCAAGCAACTGCTCGGATCTCCAAACCAATCAGCATATCTAGTATTCTGATTCAGCCTTTTTTTCCTCCTTGTCCACCAACTCCATACTTGGGCTTTTATTTCATCCATGTTCTTCCTCAAGTTCCATTCTACATCTTTAAATACTATATTGTTTCTGCTTTTCCAGATCAGCATACCCTGCACATCCTTATATCAATTGCTAAACTATTTTTCCCTTTTCTGAAACAAATTACTAAATAACATTAGGTTCACCTGGACTTTAGTTTAATGGTGTTTGTATCTTTAACCACTTGAAAGTTTCTAACCAAGGGGATAATTTAGTATATATATTTATTAATTTAAAATTCAAATGGGTGTATGTAAGTAAACCGGTGTGTGCGAATTGCCGCAACCACATATAAATGTAGAGTGGTGGTTGTGGTCTGAAGTATCTAAGGGAGAATGATGTATTTGTTAAGAGAGAGATAACCCCTTGCATACAAACCAAGAACCTAGGTGCTTCAAATAAATATTTGGGATGATTACTACTAGATACACTAAAAAATCCTTAATTACTATTAGATACAAACATACAAAAATATTACTAATAACTACATAAATATATAGTAATATTCAAATATTACCCTTACAATGTGCTGCTGCACATAAATGTTTGTGTGCAGCAAAAGTGTGTGCAGCAAAAAGTGTGGTGGTCTGGCAGAGGTCCGGCGGCGGCGGTCCGGAGATTTTCCGGCGGCCTGCTGACGGTCCGGCGGTGGTCCGGCGACCGGCTGGAGACGGTGGCGGCGGTGGTCCGACGGTGGGTATTAGGATTTGTGGTTTAAAAGTGTATGAGTTTAGGATTATATTTGGTATTTTATTTTAATATTTTGTACGTGAGAATAATTTTTTTAAATCAATATATCTCACAGTAATTATGAATGCAAAGTGTGTACCTATGTGTAATTTTTTCTAAATATTTTGGATAATTTAGTAAATATACACTCCTTTCAACCCTCAAAATAAAAAGAAGCGCATAGAAGGGAAATGTTCAATTAAAACCCTCCTTCCGGGGTTGATTTATCCCCAAAGACGGGTATCCCTTAGTTTTTGTGTACAGGGGTTATAAAATATTTGTTGAAAAATGAATTGAATAAATTTTGAATGAAAATTTTTATTTATTAGTTGACATTTTACTTGTAATTAATTTTCTTTTTCATAGAGTTGAATGGTTTTTATTAGCTAAATCCCGTTACATGTAAATATTTAAAACATACCAACAAAAATGAATCCAAATGAATCATTAACAAATGAACACAAAACATGGAACCCAAATATTTCAAGGATCATAACAAGTTTGCTCTTTTGTATCTTAACAATTCTTAATATAGTAAAGATATATACTCCTCCGTCACATTTCAGATAACACACTTTTCATTTTTTGATGTCCCAAAAAGTTTGCACATTTCTAAAAAAGGCAAAAGTCAAACATAATCACCATTCCTCATACACTATATTTACAAAAAAAACCACACACATAACATACTTTATCATTTATTTATTACTAAAAAATATCATAATACCTCTAAAAGTTATCATTTTCTTAATCTTTGTATCGGAAAGGGAGGTGTAGACTTTCCTGGACGGAGGGAGTACATCAAATACCACAAACACATATGTGACTGTCTTATGAAGCCTAAAGATAAATATAAGTGATACATATTTTAATAAAAAAATGATATTGATCGATAAAAGGCAATAATTATCCAAGTGAATTATTTAATGTATAATATAAATGAAAAGTGACAATTAATTAAGAGAAAATAAATAGCGGATGGAGGAGTAATATTTTAATAAAAAATGATATTAATTTATAAAAGGCAATAATTATCTAAGTGAATTATTTAATGTGTAATATATATGAGAAGTGACAATTAATTAATGAAAAATAAATTGATTATATATTTTTCAGTGAGATGGAAATATAAAAAGTAATAATTGTCTAAGTAAAATAACAAATGACAACATCTTTAATGAAAAATAACTGTTATTTTAAAAAATAAAAAGAAGTGTAAAACGATCTCAACATCCTGGCATCCTGCTAATTTATTAATTGAAAAGTACAAACTATCATTAGTGTCTCCTTGGATAAAATCTCATTCACCATTATTAACCAACGAATATTCTGTAGTGCTACAAGAATTCTGTAATACATCAACAAACATCTGCCAACACTTGTCCTTTTAGTGCAGTTAGATTTGATACAGTAACTGCAAGAAAATATACACAATTCAATCCTACGATCATAACAAAAATGGGGGGATTAAAATGCTTTCAAGTTTCACCTATGTGTATTCTTATATTTCTGCACATTAATACTCCCTCCGTCCCATAATACTTTTCTCACTTTCCTCATTTCTTTGTCCCACAAAATATTTCACACCTAAAAAAGGAAACACCATTTTATCCAACAACCTCAAAAGTTACTTTAATTTCAAATTTGTCACTCATTTTTCACACACACATCATTACTTAATACTTTTTTATTACCTAAAAATACTACAATACTCTCCAAAGTCAATAAAGTTGGTCAAAAAGTACAATTTTTCTTAAACAACGTGGAACAGTAAACGTGAAAAGTTTTTTGGGACGGAGGGAGTACTTACTAGGATGATGGTTTACATGCTCTATTTTTCCTTCAAGAAACAGCAACACCTGCAATGCAGATCGTTACACAATTTCGACGATAAAAGAATTCGCAATCGGGTGATAAACATCCTACGATTTACCTCTCCGATTGTAGGGCGCACGGAAGGCTTAGCCTGAGAGCACAAGTATGCTACTTTAGCCATTCGATACGCCTCATACGTGCTGTATGAGCCTCCAAGGCGAGGATCAACTAGCTCGTCTAGTGCGAGCGTTGCAATCAATGGCATAGCCTTTACATAATGCAACAATTACTTAGTATATATGCAAGCAATAGGCAGATGAGACACTGGGGCAGCTTGGTACGAATTCCTCAATCGGAATGGCAATGTGTATCATGAAGATTGGGGAGTAGTTATTGAATCAATGACAGTGATTGAGGAATTTTGATTCCCACTGCATCAACCAAGTATCAACAATGGGAATCAATGTACATCTATTCCCATTACCCCCTCCCACTACCCCCAACCAAGTAGCCCCAGTTAGGATGTCGTGTAGTGTCTAAACATGACCCGACTGAGGCTCATGCTGAACTTGTGGACGTAACGAGTGACAGAAAACATACCCACTGTCTGAGGGACATGTGGTGGTTGTCCCTCGTTGAGCTCACTTTCTGACGTCCGGATATCAGTTGTATCAATATAATTCCGAATGCAAAGACATCCGTTTTCACTGAGCACACACCGTTTTCTGCATACTCGGGTGCAAGATATCTACGCAAGACGAGAGACCTTTCGTCAGGGAACTCGTGTATCAATCATTTTTCAGTTAGGACATAAATTTTGATACTCACTCTAGACTGCCAAGAAATTCTGTTTGTTTATCATGCATGTTTGTGTTCCACTTAGGAAGTCCACAGCCTTCGAGCTGTGTAAAATGTACAAACTAAGCATCATTAAAAATAACACTAACCTAATTCAACCTTAAAAGAATGTAATAGTAATGACATGCATATTTTTTAGTAGTGTAGATGTTTACCAGGGGAACAAATTCGTGCGTAAGAAATATGTTGTTTAGCCTCATGTCGCGGTGAATGATAGGACTTCCCCGACACTCTTCGTGCAGGAAACGAAGCCCCTTTGCGATTCCAATGGCTATAGCATGTCTACGGGGCCATTCAAGAGCACAGTCTCTGTTATCTGTAAGAAAACAAAGTCATTACAAGTCTGAAATGGAATGCATTCTCTTCCTAAACAAAAGCAATGTTGCTTACCAAATAAATGCCACTCTAGAGATTTGTTGCAGATGTATTCGTACACCAAGACGGTTACATTTCCTCTGCAACTATAACCAAGAAGCATCACGATGTTCTTGTGACAAGCCAAGCTTAGGACACACAATTGAGAATGAAATTCAGAGAAACATTGTGTGTTGACTTCCTTCAGCACTTTGACAGCAATGAGCTGACCATCCTTGAGCTGACCTTTGTACACATCTCCATGTACATCTTCTCCCAAGAAATTATCCGATGAGAAATCGTTGGTTGCCTTTTGTATCTCCAAATAATCGAATCCCTTGAAATCCAGACGCTTTTTCGTCTCAGCAGTGATGTGGGATGCAACGGAGTCCAACTCAAGAGTACTTGCTTGTTTCTGTATTATCCTGTTAGCAGAGTTACCTGCTGATAGTGTAAGATGAAAATTGAAGCATGGTACATTTAGAGCAACAGACCAAACAGAACATGAAAAAGAAAAATATCAAATATATAGTTGAAGGATGTAGTAGAACTACTGATATAAGTAAACATTTCTAACCCGATTTCTCCGGTTGAGGATTCGGTCCGAGTACATCTGGTGAGCAAAGGCTTTGTTCCTTGGATTTTGAGGTATCAGAGCTACTTTTCTCACTATACACGCTTTCGTTGGAACTCATAGATCCACGATAGCTTGGAGAGATGACGGATGGCTCGTTGCTCGTGTTATACTCAGCAGGTAGCAGGGGTACAAACTTAGAAAGTGAGTGAAACAACTCACTCTCTGTACAAGATGTAGCTTTGTCATAATAGTAAGACCTCAACACCTCCAGAGACATGTTATCTTGGATCATTGCAACTTTGCAAGGTATGTGTTTAAGGTAGAACCTTAAATCCTTTTTAAAGTGCCTAGGAGAGTAAATTATCAGTTCCCACTTAAAATACATAAGTCATGAAGCCATCTACTAATATTTTCTGTAAGGAAGTAAACTGAAATGTTAATGTGAGTTTGTACCTATTGAGAACAACCCAAGTAGCATTTGAAGCTACAACTTCTTGTACAACAACCGTCTTTAGTGGAGAGCCAACGACGATCTTAACTTCGATAATGACCTAGTGGTTATGAGAAGTCATGAATTTAGTCCGAAGCTGGCTGTGAAAAGACATGCTCATAGGACTAAAAGGCTACTTAGGTGATAATATAGAAGTTCATACTGAGAATTCAAGCTTTGCAAGAATGAAATTCTTGACAGTTAGTTAGTATGATTTTAGCAATCACATAAAGGAAATGAGAGCAAGAATTACCCCACTGCTGTCACATTGTTCTGCACTACTTTGGAGCTTTCTTACATAGGCGTCCACCATTTTTGAAACTTCCTCTTTTATTGCACGAAATCGTGCTCCGATGAAAGTATCCTGACCTATCTGCATTTCGAAACCCACTGTCCAGATATACAATTTTTTGATTAATCTAAGGAGGCACTTGGTTTAAATTCAGGAATGGTAAAAGTAATGGAATCATTCACGAGGGCGATGTGAATGACAATGAAATTGATTTATACATTAAATCAATGGGAATGATTGAGGATCTCGGATTCTCATTACCTCTTCCCAAGCACGAGGTAAGGGAATCAACATCCTTTCATTCCCATTACCCCTTACCAATAGCCCCTAAGTTCACAAAGTAATGCCAAAAGAAAACACAACATCACAGACACTATAACATTGCTCCATGAACATGTGAGAAGCTTAATTAACTGCCCATACAAGTAGTCCATTTTTCTGTAACAAAACTGTAATTGCATAGAAAATGGTCTTGATAGCATAGTTGTCAAAATTCAGTCTAAATAGAGACATGGGACTTACTGGGGTGGTGTACTTTATGCAATACTCCAAGAACAGTGATGGTATCCACTTCTTGGATCATGTTTTCCCTCATCTGGATCTTAGCAACAATGTTCTTGAATTCCAGCCCACTCTGGTTCTTGGTTGCATCACACACAATCACAACCCGACCCGGCATTAGGGTGGCACTACTTCTACTGCTGCTGCTGCTCCTTTCACTTAATGTTGCCATTTTCCTACCTAATCTCCTCTCAAATTTCAACTGAATTCTTGAAATACTAAACTTCTCTTCCTGCTGCAGAGATGAAGGTCCCTCATTTGAAAGACAAAAAAGGGGCTAATTGGGACATGATTTCTTGAACAAGAAGGATCTTTTGCTGTCTCCATCTCTCTCTGTCTGAAATGGGGGAGGTTTTGATGAGGCATAAATGGAGGATAAATGGGATATTCGAATAATGTTTGTGGCGGGAATAGCAGTAGACGAAGAATAACAATGATATTTGCTAAGTTGGTGTTTGATGATATCAAAGAATCCATGTTTTGGGAGTTTGAATATTGAGCACACAAACACCTCCTAGGTTTCTCCCAAGAAAGACAACTATGATCATTATTAAAATGTGTAATAGTAGTTGATGCATTCTATTAACCATTCGGCTCATTCGAAATATTTTTATTCTTGATTGGATTTTTAGACCACCAAATAGACGGCTGATCACGAAAATGATGCACTGCTCAATGTTTTCTTTGAACAAAAATCTTCTTTGATTGAGAATGTATTAGAATTTGTGGAATACTCCCTCCGTCTCGGTCAAACAGCACCATTTGTTTTTTGTTTATAAATTAAAGAGTATTATTATTTTATGTAAGATGGGTAGACGTATTAGATAGAAGTGATGTGTAGTGGTGGGTCATTGATGAGCCATTTTTACTAAAAGAAGAAAATTGTGCAATTTAAACGAGATCCCCAATATAATAAAATGGTGCTATTTGGGCGGGATAGAGGGGGTATATCATTGAAAAGTCATCAAAGTTCAGTTTCTAGGCTATGTTTGTTTTCTATTACGTGGGGTTTGAAAATTAGAGTTTGAAAATCTGAATTCTAAAAATAAAATAAAATGATTGATGAGGTTTGTTTTAGGTTTTTAAGTAAGTTAGATTTTAATTTTATGATAAATCAATATATGAATAGTGATGTATTAGATTAATAATTATTATAATTATAGAAATAAATATATATGTAGGTGTGCTATACTTCCTTTGTCCCAGAAAAATTTGCACACCCTTTTCGGCACGGAGATTAAGAAAGTGATAACTTTTAGGGGTATTATGATATTTTTTGTAATAAATAAATGATAAAATATGTTAGGTGTGTTAGATAGAGGTGGTTTTTTTGTAAATAAAGTGTATGGGGGAAGAGTGATTGTATTTGAATTTTTGCTTTTTAAGAAAGGTAAGTTTGTGGAACAACCCAAAATGGAAAATGTGCAAATTTTCCTGGGAAGGGGGAAGTATTTCATATGGTTTATCAAAATCAAATCGAAACAAGATTAGATTTTTAAAATAAAAAATCTGGATTTGAATATTGAAAACAAATGTAACGATCCTTGTTTTTTTTGTGTAACGAAAATCAGATTTAAGTTTTAAAAAATTA
The DNA here is from genome assembly GCA_023678885.1 of Pogostemon cablin. Taxonomy (NCBI): domain Eukaryota; kingdom Viridiplantae; phylum Streptophyta; class Magnoliopsida; order Lamiales; family Lamiaceae; genus Pogostemon; species Pogostemon cablin. The sequence continues at coordinate 8,600,455 of CM042992.1, read as the reverse complement.
CACATCTTCTAGTTTGGATATTAAAACCACAAAGTTTTAAAAGGCTAATACTAATGTGCACCCGAGTGCACCTCATAATACAGTGCACTCACTTTTAGAAACGAACACAATTATGAACAAAAATATATACGATTATGAACAAAAATGTATAAACTTTGTTAGTGAATTTTTCGTTAGTTTTTTTAATAAAAAATTGAGTTTGAAAAAATATACAATTATTAAAAAACATGTAGACACTATTGAATAAAAAATTATACACATATGAATGCTAGTTTTTTTAATGAAAAATTGAGTGTGAAAAAAGTATACAATTATTAAAAAATATACAACAATATAAAATAAAAAATTATACACATATGAATGTATCCTTACACACCCGGGTACACCAAATATTAACTCGTTTTAAAATTAACCCATACTTCATTGTTCTATAATTCATCCACCTTTTATATACTCCCTCCGTCCCACTCAAAGAGTCATTTTTTACCATTTTGGACGTCTCATCCAAAAAGTCTCATTTCCTTTTAATACACATGGACCTACACACATCCACTAATACAATTAAAATATGGGACATACACTCTCACTAATACAACTACCCATTACACATTAAATAATAATACTCCTTAATCCACATGCAAAAAGTAAAAACAACTCTTTGAACCGGACGGAGGGAGTATATTCTTTTTTTTTTTTTTGAGAATTTAGTATATTCTTTTAACTTCAACTATAATATTCGCACTCTCTTTTCTCCATCTCTTTTCCAATATCTATTATTACTATTCTCTTATACATATCATCAGTACTCTCTATTATACATTAATTTGATATAAATTAAGAAAATTTAAATTATAATTATTCAACTGTTTTAAAAACTCGTGACTATTTAAATCAAGTTTTCAAAGCCAACATAAACCACAAACAGGCATGCATTCAAGATAACTATTAAAGTCTAGGTGTGCAATAGAGTATTATATGAATCATAAGAGTAATATCATATAAACAACAAGAATATTTTTAATATACTAAAGAAGTTTTTTATTTTGATGAGATGTTTTTTTCCAAATTTTTTTTTCATTTTACTAATTACTCCGGTTCCACGGAAGATCCTCATTTTATTATATTAAGTCTTTAATTTAAAATTTTTCATTTTTCCCTCTTAGTAAAAGGGTCCCCACATATAACCCACCACTCACTACTAATATAACTATCTACTACATATATAATAAAAATATTATTTAATCCACAGTTTCACACACAAAAAGCAAATGTGGACTCTACTAAATAACTACTCACTGCACATATAATAATAATAATAATAATAGTAATAATAATAATAATAATAAGGGTTAATTGCAAAAAAAATCACGAACTTTACACATATTGCAAATTAATCCTCACTTTTGAGAAATTGAAAAAAAAATCACTATCTTTAAGTATTGTTGCAAAATAAACCCAAAAAACCCTCCTTTTAGTCACAAATTAGGTTTATTTTGCAATAATAATTAAAGGTGGTGGTTTTTTTGCAATTTCTCTAAAGTGAGGATTAATTTGCAATAGATGTAAAGTTCGTGATTTTTTTTTTGCAATTAATAATAATAATAATAATAATAATAAAACTCCCCTCGTCCCTTGGTAAGAGTCTCATTTGCTTTTGGGCACGTGGATAACGAGTATTATTATTTAATATGTAGTTGGTAGTTGTATTAGTAGGTGTGAGTGGAAAGCATATGTCCAAAAAAGGAAATGTGATCATTTTGGTTGGATAACCAAAATGGTAAAATGAGACTCTTACCTAGGGACGGAGGGAGTATTTTTTAATCCACAATTCCACACACAATAGCAAATGGGGACTTATGGATAGAATAGAAGGAGTAATATTTAAAATTTAATAAAGATATATACATAAAATGTATTTACTTTAAGATTAGAATTTGAATATGGATGTGTTCAAATCAAAATTATTTATTGATTAATAATGTAAATAATACGTTGATTAAATTAAATTTTGAATATGAATGTAATTAGATCATATTTAGAAGAAAAAAAATGAATCCCCCCTATATCTACAAATAAAGCTTTTTATTCATTCACTTCAACCACTCACTACTAAAACAACTACTCACTATACTTATAATAATAATACTTTTTAAAATTAATATTTTAAAATACTAATGAAGATACCTGTATTTTAAAATACGGAGGGAATAATATTTAAAATTAATGAAGATATATATATGTACTATGTAATGTTTGAATATGGATGTGTTCAAATCAAAATTAATTATTGATTAAAATTTAATGTAAATAATACATCAATAAAATTAAATTTTGAATATGAACGTAATCAAATCATATTTAGAAGAACTAGGTGGTTGCTCACTTGGCCATTAGATTCTTCATTTAAATGAGCGACCCAAATTCGATTTTCTTTAAGGGCTTGGAAAATACTCTTAGAAACTTCTTATGATTTTTAAGTCTCACATTATAAATTTCATTTTTTAAAACCGTAACTTCTCAATGTATTTATTTATTTTTATTAACAATAGTTATTTTATGAGTCATGGCTCGGTGTGGCGGTGGTTCGAACCAGCGGGTAAAATAGACTACTTATACGTATCACAAAACTCATGCACACACAAGCGTTTGACTAGATTCTAATGGTAGAACTTAATTCCTAAAATAGACTAAATATACAAGTCGAATGTATGCGTTTGAAATAGCTACTATTCATTTTTCTATTTTAGGTAACCACTCAAAATAAACATTTTTTTTAAGTAAATTGGAGACCCACGTCAAAAAACAAAAAACAAAAAGTTCTAAATATCACACATTATGTCATCCCTTTACATTACATATAGTCAAAGCTTAAAAATCAAAATACACCTAAAACTATTCACTACATATTAAATAATATTATACTCTTTAAATTATATGCAAAAAGTAAATGTATACCTTGTAAACAGACGAAGAGAGTATAACTTATCATTTTCACTCCATCTCATAGAGAAATTCACAATTACTGTAGATACGAAGTTCTAAAAAAATTGCTTTTTGACTTGCTTTTAGGGATAATTTAGTATTTTAGGTCAAATAAATAAATTATAAAATAAATTATGTGAGTTATAAAAAAATGACAATTTTGAAATTAAAGTAGTCTATGAGTTGTTGGTTTGTGTGTTATTTTCTTGGGAATGTTAACTTGTTTATGAGACGAACAAAAATAGTAAATACAAATTTGTTTATGGGACGGAGAGAGTACTCCATAAGAGTAATATTTACATGTCCTTTTTGGCATGTATTGTGGCATGACAATATATAAAGAGTTGTGGGGACCAAAAGTAAGATTGATCATTCAACAGCCGAAGGATCAGATGCGGAAAATATTTCAGCACACATGGGGTATGATTGAAAAATTATTGTTACTGATCGGGAGTGAATTAGATAGTGAAAAACATATAGATAGAAGTTATGCACATTTTTCTGAAAGGTGGCAGAGGGAGCCGAAAATCTGTCAAGTTCAAGCATTTGGAATGTTTTGATTCTTTCCAACTAAATATTCTTGGTCAAGTCAGCATATTGACTATATTAACTATTATATTAATGTTTGCATAGGTTATAGGGGTTAAAGAAGTATTTAAATTGGTCAAATAAATATAGTAAGTGTAGAGTCAATTGTTTAATGCTTGAATATTCTTGAGTCTTTGTAATGACTCCTATAAATAGAGCCTCATTCCTTTGTATTTGCATTCAGAAAACTAGTGTTTACCCGGCTGTGCGTCGCATGGATAGGGAAATTTATAAAAAAAAAATTGTCTTTTTTATAAGTTAATATATTTCCCTTCGTCTCTGATATATTGAGGTGAAGAAACGAAGTTCTCTTTTTTATTCATTGAGGTTTATATCCTGGATTTGTATGTTTTTTTACCGGCGTGTAGATTAATATTTATTTTTGATTTTATAATTTATATACCTGCAATTTAATATAGATTGTTATTTACCTCTAAAATCTCTTTCTCTTGCTGCCATGTTACCCATTCAAGGCGATATTGAAACGTTGATTTTTTCTCAAAAATAAAAGTTAAGCATTTGAGAATTTACATACAATAATTACGTAGACATTCATGCATGATGTATATACTTTAATTGAATATGCCACCATTTATGAACGAATATAAATAAAATAAAATAATTTAGAAAGTTCACTTAGATATACTCCCTCCGTCCACTTCTAAGGTATCAATTTTACTATTTTTGGCGCCCTCTTCAAATGTATCAATTTCTCCTATTTAGTAAAAATGTACACAATATGGCCCACTACTTCCCTCTAATACAACTACCCACTTTACATATAATAATAATACTCCTTAATCCACGTGCTAAAAGCAAATGGATACCTTAGAACCAGACGGAGGGAGTATTAAAATACTAAGGGAGAATATCATTTTTAAAAATTTTACTGAACATGAGTTTTTAATTATTTAAAATCTCAATTAAAACAATTTTTAAATCTTTTTTTATCACAAATCATTATGTTCAAAAATAGACAAAATAACTAACTGTCTCTATATATATTTTAAAAACAAAAATAGTACCCCTAACAACACACTTAACATAATTTATCCTTTATTTATTACAAAAAAACTAAAATACTTCTAAAATCCTACAATCCAAACACAATTTTGAATTGTATTTTGAAATAAGCCATAACATGAAATATGTCTCATTCTCTGTTATCAAGAAAATAAAAAATAATAAATGAAAAAAAGAGGATACACATACATTTTATAAAATAGATTAAAAATACAGATTCTACAAACTAAGTACTATAGAGAAAAGGTGATCGGAGGGTTATCAAAGTCATTACCAAATAGAAATGTCCATCACCCGTACCCGTATTCAGCTAAATGTCCATCACCCGTATATAAAACATAGCTTTTGAAAGTTGACATTTTACAAATTCTACAAAACATACTGGTTCAAACTTCATCGATGGCTAATCAATGAATATGGACCTGCAAAGGAAATACAAAAATATTGAAATGAAAGAAGATATAACTACAGAGTCGAAGGGTTATCAAAGCCATTAGCAAACAGAAATGTCTATCACTCGTACCAATAACATGGCTTTTGAAACTTAACATTATACAAATTCTACCTAACTTACTGGTTCGAATTTTTTCATAGATAATCGATGAATATAAACCTGCAAAGGAAAAACAAAAATATAGAAATGAAAAAAAATATTACAGAGAAAGGGTGATCGAAGGATTAATAAAGTTATTACCAAACAGAAATATCCATCACCCGTACCCGTATCAGTAAATGTCCATCGTCTGTATATACCCGTATCTACAACATAGTTTTTGAAAGTTGACATTTTACAAATTCTATTAAACTTACTCATTCAGACTTTATAGGTGGATAATCAATGAACATGGAACTGCAAAGGAAACACAAAAACATAAAAAAAATAAAAGAAAATATACCCACAGTGAATTGGTGATCGAAGGGTTTCAAAGACATTATCGAATAAAAATATCCATCACCCGTACCCGTATTCAACTTAATGTTCATCACCCATATCTATATCACCCGTATCTAGCTACAACATTACTTTTGAAAGTTAACATATTACAAATTCTACCAAACTTATTGATTTGTACTTTATCGATAAATAAACAATGAATATGATCCTGAAAAAGAAACACAAAAACATAAAAGTGAAAGAAAATATAACTAATGAGAAAGGGTGATCAAAGGGTTATCAAATCCATTACCATATAGAAAAACCAATTACCCGTACCTGTATTCTAGTAAATGTACATCACCCATACCTGTATCTAATCAGAACATGATATTTTCAATAACAACTACTTTAATCAGATGATAGATTTAAAAAAAAAAAAAAACTTCTTATACATTTTTTTTGAAAATAAACTCCTTATACATTTAGAGACTTATATTTACAATTAAAATAATTTTTTTTCTAATATACATAAACACATATATCCATGTTCAAATAGTTATTTTTAAAAAATTTATTGAGAAAAATTGAATGGTAAATACTAAATGAGGAGCTCAATAATGCTTACTGAAATAATTATGCGCATATAATTTTTACAACACAAGTTCACTATAATTAATCCAATAACATTGTACTAATAATTCTAACCCCCATAAGTACAATTCATTGAAGCAAACCACCATATAACTTGAAATTTTCATTGAGGTATTTTTACAGACACTTGGCATGCTTGGGTTTTATTAGTTCGAACTTTGAAGAGCAATGCATCAACTAATCATAAATTACTCAAAAAATCACCAAGGCATTTAATTTTCGTTCATCATACACAAATTACATCTTCTTACTTGCCTATTGTTATGTTAGAAAATAAAAAATCGAAGCAGAGGAAGAACAATATCATATTTGAGAATGATTAATTATAAATTGTCTTAGTTAATTTATATGTACTCCATCCATATCCATGTTATTTGTTATTGTGAATAAGTGTGTGTATATTAAGAAATTAATATTTTTTATATGTATGATGATTTGTTATTGTGAATAAGTCAGCATATTTACTATATTAACTATTATATTAATGTTGTGCATGGGTTTTAGGGGTCAAAGAAGCATTTAAATTGGTCAAATGAATATAGTAAGTGTAGAGTCAAGTGTTTAATGCATGAGTATTCTAGAGTCATTGTAATGACTCCTATAAATAGAGTCTCATTCCTTTGTATTTGCATTCAGAAAATTTATGAATATAAATTATTTTAGAGTGTTTACTCTTGTCTAGAAGATGGATATCTTCTAATTTTCTATTAGTCTTTTGGTGGATTCTTAAAGACGACGAGTTTATTTCAAACTTGTGGTGGATTCCATTGAGTGAGGAATTGTATCCGAGTGTTCTCTTGTGTTACCTCCTAAATTTCCTATTTTTCGGTATCAAGAGCAACATCAATATTGTACAAGAGAATGAGTAGAGGAATGCTAACGTCAAAGTAACTTGCTAAAAAATTATTGAAAGCAAACTTAGCTAGCTTGTGGACTAAAATGTTCGTAAAAAAATAAACCCAGCTGAAAGAGATGTCTTCAAAAGAGGAGGATAAAGTCAAGATGTTCTCAGCGATAGAGCCAAAGTAAGATAAATTCTTCTTTGATTTGGTAAAGGCATAGTAGAAGACAAGCGAGTCAACTGATAATGATGCATTTGTTGTTTGTTTTCGTGCAATTTGAACTCCATAACGTGTTGCTAAGGCCTCAGCGATATCACAGAAAGAACTGACTTTTGATGCTCAGTGAAGCACAAACTGACTTGTCGATTTGGATAATTTGAATATAGGAGATATGAATTACAGAGGTATGAATACAACGATATGAAAATATATGAAAGGTTACAATAGGAATGAGAAGGATCTAAGCTTAAGGATTTTCTTCGCTAAAACTTTCGATGATTCTGAATGAAATGAAGTGCCTTTTTTATAGGCAAATTCTGCATTTGAATCTTTATTTTAATTTGAATTTCATCAGCATTTGAATTTATGCTGAGTGCGGTTGATGAAACGTCTTTGTCAGTAGTTGGAATAGAGACTGCTACAGTGCTTATCAGCTGCTACAGTGATGTGAACAGTGACTCGTCGCTGCTACAGTGATATGAATAGTGACCTTTGCTACAGTGAATGACTGCTTTTTTTAATAGTAGATTGTTGCTTTTGACAAATTTGTCCAATTTTTGACAAAGAGGACAGTTGCTTTTGAAATTTGAATGCTAACTTTTAACAATTGGGTACCTGCTTTTGAATAGATGACCAAGGTGATTAGCCTGTTTTGAATTTATCAAAATTTGAGTACTCGTTTCACCGAGAAACTTCTGACTCAATATTTAATAAATCTTTCTGCTGAAAGAAATTTTGAATTTTTCTTCTTTTCTTTTTCTTTTTCTCTTTTTTCTTTTTTCTTCTTTTCTTTTTCATTTTTCCTCTTTTTTCTTTCTTTCTTTTTCTTTTCTTTTGAATACTTCTTTTTCTTTTCTTTTGAATTATCCAAAGATAGTCATAGATCAAATGGATCTTGATCACAAGGACCACCAAAAGGATCATAGTCTGATTTTGAGTCCCCTGATGAGACTTCTTCAGCTTTTGAATTCATCTTTTTAAATTTGCAAAATTGGAGGTATTCTTTAATAATACCTGGATCTTTTTCCATCATCTGAAACACTTCAATCTGTTTTTTAGAAAGAGAACAGACATTAGTATTTATTTTCTTTTTATTCTTGCTGGTTGATGAATCATTGTTGGCTGATTTTTCCCATTGAGGTTTTTCTCCAGTGGCAAAGAAAGTTTTGACTACTTCAAGGTTGCAATATTTTGTGGAGTAATTTGACCACCATTTAACTTTGAATTCTCTAACAATGGAGAGGGGATTAGGAATAGGGAAAAATTGCTTGAAGGCAAAACTTCAACAAATTATCCATGGGACTTTGAATTCAGAGAAAAAGTGAATCTCTGTATGAGATTTTTCAACAGGAGTTTTTGAGATTTTTGAACTGTAATAGGAATATGCTTCCATAACTTCAGGAGGTAGAATGGAAAGAATAGGACCAAAATCAATCCACCATTCTAAGAACCAAAATGGAAATGGATTCTTTATGAAATCAGGATGAAAGGTAAAGAACCATGAATGATCGAATGGCATAAAAAGAAATGTTCTAAACCAGGCCATTTTATAGTCAGGATAATTATATCCTCTGGGATTAAAAGGAATAGAGAAATGTTTCTCATTGAATGGGAAAGTCCATTCGTCTGATTTAAAAACTCTTTTGATAATGCATTTTGAATATGAAACACGATCTGGATTGGTAAGGTCAGGAGTATGAACTAGCTCAATAGATCCAGAATCAATTAAAATAAATTCATAAAATCTTTGAGTTTTTGAAGGATTGTCAGGATACCATTGGCATCCTTTAGGAAGGTATTCTGAAATGATATTTTTCAAAGTGGTTAAATCTGGAGTAGTATGATATCTGGTGAGGGTTAGGTTTTGAGTATTGGGTTTGGTAGTGTAGGTCTTTGAAGGTGAGCTTCTGGTAATATTTGAATTGGGCGTTTGAGTAGGAGTTGTAGGTGCTCTTACTGCTTGGGAATAAGAAGGAGAAGGTAAGCTGAGAAATTTAGAAAGAGCTTGAAATTGATTATGGTTAACAAGGGATTTGGAATAATTCTGAGAAGTCTGAGGTCTGAGTTTACTCATGGTTTTCTGCAGGATTTTGAAGAAATTCTCTGGTTAGGAAATCAGGTAATGAATTGTTATCTCCTTTGATATATATTCAATGTCAAAACATGAAAGTATAGCTTGCCATCTGGCAAAATTTTGTTTTGAAACAATATTTTTGACATCTTTTTGTAAAACTTCTTTTGCTGACTTGCAATCTATTCTAAGAAGAAATTTTTTGTTGAAAATATCATCTTGAAATTTGGTAATGCATAAAACAATTGAAAGTATTTCTTTTTTAATAGTAGAATAATTCTTTTGAGAATCATTCCAAATGCCAGAATGAAAACGAACGAGTTGTTCAATGAATGCATGAGATGTATGATCATTTTGAATTCTTTGTTTAAGGATACCTCCATAACCTTTATCAGAAGCATCAGTTTCAATTACCATGAATGCCTTAGGTTTAGGTATTCCTAAACAAGGAAGTGACTTAACCTGAACTTAATCTGTTTAACAATATTAGTATAAATATTTGACCAAGGGTCAGGACTCTTTTTTAATCTTTGAAAAAGAGGTTGACAAATAATTCTAAGTTTAGGAAAGAAATCAGAAACATAATTTAAACAATCTAAAAATCTTTGTAATTGATTCTTCTCTTTAATCTCATTAGGAAATTTGTCAGCAAATTCTATAGCTCTTGAAATAGGTTTTATGGTACCTTTTGAAATGTCATAACCCAAAAATCTAACTTTTGTTTGGAAAAACTTTATCTTTGGAGCAGAAATAACTAATTCATTCTTTTTGCAAATATAAAGAAAAGTTTTGAGATGTTTGAAATGTTGTTCTATATTTTGAGAAAATATCAAAATATCATCTACGTAAACAATAGAGAAATTTGAATAATCATTGAAAACATCATTCATAATATTTTGAAATTCAGAAGGAGCATTTTTGAGACTAAAAGACATTACGTTCCATTCGTAATGTCCAAAAGGAACTGTGAAAGCAGTTTTGTATTTGTCTTCTTCTTTGATCTGTATCTGCCAATAGCCAGACTTAAGATCGAATTTTGAAAAAATGCATGCTTTATGCAATCTTTTGATTAAATCTCTTTTATTAGGAATAGGATATCTAATCCATTCGAGAACCTCATTGAGTGGTTTGTAATTAATGACGAGTCTGGGGACTCCTCTTTCCTTCTCTGCTTGATTATTAACATAGAAGGCAGGGCAACTCCAAGAAGACTTAGAGGGTCTTATGAGTTTTTTGGAAAGAAGGGATTTGATTTCTTCTTTACAAATGTTAAGAAGATCGTGATTCATTTGAATAGGTCTTGCTTTGGTAATAATAGTCTTTTCATTGAAACCAGTAATATAAGGTAGAGAAACAATATGCTTCTTTCTTTCCCAGAAAGCATTGGGAAGGTCAGAGCATACTTTTTTTTCAGAATATTTTCAAAATCTAAAATTTTGTTTTGAATATCCTTTTTGAGTGAATTTTCTTCAATACGAAAATAAGAAACTTCTTCTTTGAGGAAATTTAAATAAGACTTTTTAGACTTAATAACATTTATTTGAGAGATGTAATAATTTTTAAGAAGGGAGACTTCTCTATCTTTGATAGGATGAAGAAATTTGAAGTGAATATCTTTTCCCATGATATTGGTAGTAATACCAGTACCATCAACTTTGAAAGGATAAATAGTAGTTAAAAAAGGATTTCCTAAAATAATATCTTGGCTCAAGTTTTTGACAAGAATGAAATGGGTTTTGAAACAATAACCATCATTGCAAATGAAAGCTTTTGAAAGTTTATACTTAATATGAAGAGGAGTAGCATTAGCAGCTACAAGCCTTTTATTAGTTTTTTCATAATAAATTGAAGGAATAAAACCTTCTTTTATTCAATTTTGATCAGCTCCACTATCTATGAGATAGGAAACATTGATCTTGAAATCGCTTATGACCAAAGTTATGATAGAATTCCATTTTTGAAAAGCTATATGTTCGATACTTTGGATAGCTTCATTATTTGAAGTATCTGGAATAACATCGATCACTTGATTTTTTGAAGAGCTTTCAGGAATATCTTTTTCAGAAACATTTTTGAAAATAGATAATTTGGTTTCTAATTCAAAATCTTTGAGATGAAGATCGTCAATCTCCTTATGCAGATTGCTTATCTCAGCTTTTAGAGTATTAATCTCTCGCTGAAGATCATTAATATTAATATCTTTTTCAGAGCCTTGTTGAAAAGCTTTGAAATGCTAAAAGGTTCTATGATAGCAGGAGATTTGTCTTTATTGGGATTCTCATCATTGAGAATAATATTCCTTAATCTAAGAAGATATTTGTGTTTTTCTTCTAGATTAGGAACTTTGTCGATGAGATCGAACAAGAGTTCTTGTTCAGTCTTCTCTTTTGAAATAATATTTATGTTTAATGGACAGAATCCTTGACAAGAGGACTTGTCTATTTCAGATTCTGAGCTTGTGTAAACTTCTTCTAAATCAGAACTTAAATCAGATTCATTTGAGCAATATTTTAGAGAATTATCATCAGAAATTAAAAGAGCAGAAATCTTATCTCTTAAAACTTCATTATCATGAAAAACTTCATTAATCTTCTTTTTTAAAGGACATACATCAGCTTTATGGCCTTTTCTATGACATTTGAAACAAGTAATTTGAAAATTATCAAAATTCTTTTTAAAAGACTTTCTTTTTGAAAGTTTAGGGTTTTTATAAAATTTTTCTTTGAAATCATTTTTATGGCGTTTTTTAGGAAAATGTTTTGCTTTTTTTTTTAAATCTAGAGGAAGGAGCTTGAATCTTTTGTAATCCAAAAGCTTCGCAGAATGTACCAATCTCCTTACGGTATCTATTCTTTTCAGATCCATATTTAGATTGTATTTTCAATTCTGAACACAAAGCTAGTCCTTCTTTTTTAATGAAAGCAAATAATTGACCATATAGTTTCAAAAGGAATGTCACTTTGACCAGTTGCTTCCTTAAGCTTTTGATGAATTCTTTCACCGAAAAATTAAAAAAGTCCAATTATGAATCTTTCTTTCAAAAAAGAAGCGTTGCAATCATTTCTTTTCAAAATATGAGTAGGGAAATATCTTTGTACCATCTATAATCAGATAAAGTAGGACATATGATATTAGATAATACAACCTGTGTTGAATCAAGTTCTTCTTTAGGATTACCAATGAAATACATGCCAATAATGAGTATCAACATGTCACAAGCATCATTTTTTGAAATAATAGTACCATCAGGTTCTTCAACCTCAATGGTATGTTGAAGAATATTCTGTTTGTCGTTGAGAGTAAGGGAGTTATCCCACCAATTTTTTAACTGACCAGTGAAGCCAGTGACAATGAGAGCGGCGACACTCTCTTCCTTTTGTCCTTAGGCTTTATAAGCAATACTAGCCATGCCCATTTCTTGAAGAGTATTAAGAATTCCATATTCTGATTTGCTATCAATGTTCCATTCGTGTATTGAATGACCATCATATTTGGCATTGTTTTAAAAATGTGCCATTTCTTCAAATAGAATATCTGGAGGAGAATATCTATTATTATAAAAGGCTTTTGTTCCGGATTGGAAACGAATTTTATTAATCTTAGTATTATTAGATTCTGATTCGGATGAGATTTTTGATGAAATATTTTTTGCTTTGTTCAAACAATTAATGTTTGAAGTATGAGAGGTAGAGGCTATGTGAGGAGTATATGCTTTAATAATGTTTGTAACCTGAGAAGTAGAGGTTTCATTATTATGAGAAGATGAAGTCTCAATAAGTCTTTTTGAGATTTTTTCAATGATACTGGAACTAGCAGGGAGCTGCAAATTCTTCTCTATATTAGTGGGAAGGCTTCTAGGATTGAAATAAGGAGGGGAAGTGTTATTTGGAAATTTGGAATCAGAGGATTTTGAATCTATTTTCACCGATAGGTTATCCACCTGTTCAGCTATAGTATGAAGAATCTGATTTGAAAAATTATTTTGTTCAATAACCTTTTTAATATCCTTAGCTACATCTCCCTCCCCTGTTCTGAAAGGGGTTGCAGGAATTTTTCCTTTTTCCAAATAAATTTTTATATTTTGTAAAGGAGGATGAACAGAAGAAATAATGACTCCACAGTTAAGTTCCCATTTTTTATGAATACTTTTTTGAACATTTATTTGGTTTAGAGAATAAAAATTATCAGAAATATTATTTATTTTGCAATAAGCATCAAACCAATTTAAAATCATTATATTTGATTTATATTTATGATAAAGATCATTTCTCCATAAAATACCCAATTTTCTTCGAAACTCTTCATCAAGTTTTAAATACCAATCTTTTCTATCCCTTTCATCAGGATCATTGAAACAATAATCAAGGTATTTAAAATTTGGATAAAAGTTATCAAAAGAAATCATTGAAATACAATTTTCCATTTGAGAAGCTGTAGGGGAACCTAGGTTAATAGATTCCTGATATGAAGGAATAGGAGTTTTGAAATTGACTTTAAGATTTTAATAACCAGAGTTATCAGAAAAGGAGGAACGAGAATTGATTTCTTGAATCCTGATGTTGGGAACAACATCATTCTGTCTCAAAGAGTTGAATCTGAGAAGTATTCTTCCTTCAGAATCTTCCTCTATTTCGGAGACTTCGTGTCTTTCTATTCCTCTTGGTATTTGAGGATTATTGATTATGAATTATGTGGGAATGGTTATTTCATTCCACTTGAGTCTTTTTGGAACAAAGAAATTTGAACTGCCCGCTTCTATTTGAAGCATAACAGTTTCTTCTTTTGAAGTAGGATGCAAAATGAATTTTGGATTGAGTTGTGAAGACATAACACAAAAGTAAACACGATAAATAACAGCAAAGTTTTTGCAAAGATTTTTGAACTCGTTACTCTGTAAATGAATATCAAGAATTAATGAATCAATTAATAAAGGATCTATAATATCAACAGAGAATCAGGAGCACAATTGAAATAAATAGGACCATTACAAAATTGTTATTGATCGGGAGTGAATTAGATAGTGAAAAATATATAGATAGAAGTTATGCACATTTTTCTAAAAGGTGGCAGAGGGAGCCGAAAATTTGTCAAGTTCAAGCATTTGAAGTGTTTTGAGTCTTTCCAACTAACTATTCATGGTCAAGTCAACACATTTACTATATTAACTATTATATTAATATTATGCATGGGTTTTAGGGGTCAAAGAAGCATTTAAAGTGATCAAATGAATCTAGTAAGTGTAAAGTCAAGTTTTTAATGCATGAGTATTTTATAGTCTTGTAATGGCTCCTATAAACAGAGTCTCACTCCTTTGTATTTACATTCAGAAAATTTGTAAGAATATAAATTATTTTAGAGTGTTTACTCTTGTATAGAAGATGGATTTCTTCTAATTTTCTCTTAGTCTTTTGATGGATTCCTAAAAACGACGAGTTTATTCCAAACTTGTGGTGGATTTCATTGATTGCGGAATTGTATCCAAGTGCTCTTTTGTGTTACCTCCTAAATCTCATATTTTTGGAATCAAATTGGTACCAGAGCCTAAGTTAGAGATGTCTCCTCGTCGTAGAAATAATGCTATGGATGAACCAAGACGTGAACGTGACATTCGAGATATCGAGTTGGATGATTTGAGGAGACGAGTGCAACAACTTCAGCAGCGTTTGAACATCACGAACCTTTTGAACGTGATGAATCGCATCATGGTTCTGAGGTTGAACAATTCGATGATGAAGATTTTTATCCTTTTCATGATAGTCATGGTTAGTGCAAGTGTGAAGAAGAACATGATTAAACAATACCCATCTATGATGAGTATGAAGAATATGATGAAACAACACCAATCTATGATGAGTATGAAGAAGAAGAGAAGCCGGTTTATGACGAAAGTGAAGATGAAGAGGAGATCACGTATGTTGATCTAGGTGAATGTCTTTTCGTTAACAAGTGCTTGCGTGCTATCCAAGAAGAAGAAGAATAGTGGTTGCAGTATAATATTGTTCACACAAGTTATACTTCAAATGATGAGGTATGAGATATTGTTGTTGATGGTGAAAGTTGTGAAATTATTATAGCTATTACTATGGTTGAGAAATTGAGATTGAAAATCGAAGATCATCCTCAACCTTACAAGTTATTATGGCTTCACAGTGATGATCGAAAAGTGACTCTTGATGGGTACAAGAATATTTATTCTTCTGAAAAATGTGAAGAAAATGTTGTGTTGGGTCCTTCTAGATTTGAGAGTATTTCTAAACCTTTAAAGGATATGAAAATTTTCTACTCTCAAAATCTCAGTTTGACGTTGTATTGGAGAAATCTGATGATAATTATGCTCTTGCGGCTCCAATCATCGAACGTTTAAAATGAGGAAAGTTTCAATGGTCCAAGGATGCACATAAGAGTTTTGATCTGGTCAAGCAAAATATAAGATTAAAAAAGAATGCTGATAGGCATCGAAGGATGAAGGAAACTCAGAGACGAGTTTGCTCGCAGTGGAAGCGAATGATACGGAAAATATTCCAACACACATGGGGTATGTTTGAATTATTACTGGTTCTGATCGGGAGTGAATTAGATAGTAAAAATATATGGATAGAAAGTCATATCAGTCTAGTTTCAAACTCAAAAAATGAAGAGTCGTTTGGAGTTTTCTACAAGGAGTTATGCACGTTTTTCTGAAAGGTGTCAGAGGGAGCCGAAATCTGTCAAATTCAAGCATATGGAATGTTTTGAGTCTTTCCAACTAAATATTCTTGGTCAAGTCAGCATATTGACTATATTAACTATTATATTAATGTTTGCATAGGTTATAGGGGTCAAAGAAGCATTTAAATTGGTCAAATGAATATAGTAAGTGTAGAGTCAAGTGTTTAATGCATGAATATTCTTGAGTCTTTGTAATTGCTCCTATAAATAGAGCCTCATTCCTTTGTATTTGCATTCACAAAACTAGTGTTTACCCGGCCGTGCGTCGTATGGATAGGGAAATTTATAAAAAAAATTTACCTTTTTTTATAAGTTAATATATTTCCCTTCGTCTCTGATATATTGAGGTGAAGAAATGAAGTTCTCTTTTTTATTCATTGAGGTTTATATCCTGGATTTGTATGTTTTTTTTACTGGCATGTAGATTAATATTTATTTTTGATTTTATAATTTATATACCTGCAATTTAATATAGATTGTTATTTACCCCTAAAATCTCTTTCTCTTGCTGCCATGTTACCCATCCAAGGCGATATTGAAACATTGATTTTTTCTCAAAAATAAAAGTTAAGCATTTGAGAATTTACTTACAATAATTACGTAGACATTCATGCATGATGTATATACTTTAATTGAATATGCCACCATTTATGAACGAATATAAATAAAATAAAATAATTTAGAAAGTTCACTTAGATATACTCCCTCCGTCCGCTTCTAAGGTATCCATTTTACTATTTTTGGCGTCCTCTTCAAATGTATTAATTTCCCCTATTTAGTAAAAAAGTACACAATATGGTCCACCACTTCTCTCTAATACAACTACTCACTTTACATATAATAATAATACTCCTTAATCCACGTGCTAAAAGCAAATGGATACCTTAGAACCGGACGGAGGGAGTATTAAAATACTAAGGGAGAATATCATTTTTTAAAAATTTTACTGAACATGAGTTTTTAATTATTTAAAATCTCAATTAAAACAATTTTTAAATATTTTTTTTTATCACAAATCGTTATGTTCAAATCTTTTCTAGCTGTAACTCTTGAAACTGCGATGTACAATTGACCATGAGGGAAAATTGGTTTCTTAAAATATAAGTCAACATTGTTCAAAGACTGTCTTTGACTCTTATTTATGATCATTGTGTATTAAACTATCAAGAAAAATTGTATACATTGAAAATTAAATGGAATTCTAAAATCAGAGGGCGTTACAGTAAGTTTCAGTATTAAAAAAATACATTTACCAGAACTATTTTGGAAAAAAAGATAAAATAACTAACTGTCTCTATATGTATTTTAAATACAAAAATAGTACCCCTAACAACACACTTAACATAATTTATCCTTTATTTATTACAAAAAAAAACTAAAATACTTCTAAAATCCTACAATCCAAACACAATTTTATATAGTATTTTGAAATGAGCCATAACATGAAATATGTCTCATCTCTGTTATCAAGAAAATAAAAAAATAATAAATAAAAAAAAGGATACACATACATTTTATAAAATAGATTAAAAATACAGATTCTACAAACTAAGTACTATAGAGAAAAGGTGATCGGAGGGTTATCAAAGTCATTACCAAATAGAAATGTCCATCACCCGTACCCGTATTCAGCTAAATATCCATCACCCGTATATAAAACATAGCTTTTGAAAGTTGACATTTTACAAATTCTACAAAACATACTGGTTCAAACTTTATCGATGGCTAATAAATGAATATGGACCTGCAAAGGAAACACAAAAACATTGAAATGAAAGAAGATATAACTACAGAGTCGAAGGGTTATCAAAGCCATTAGCAAACAGAAATGTCTATCACCCGTACCAACAACATGGCTTTTGAAACTTGACATTATACAAATTCTACCTAACTTACTGGTTCGAATTTTTTCATAGATAATCGATGAATATAAACCTGCAAAGGAAAAACAAAAATATAGAAATGAAAGAAAATATAACTACAGAGAAAGGGTGATCGAAGGATTAATAAAGTTATTACCAAACAGAAATATCCATCACCCGTACCCGTATCAGTAAATGTCCATCGTCTGTATATACCCGTATCTACAACATAGTTTTTGAAAGTTGACATTTTACAAATTCTATTAAACTTACTCATTCAGACTTTATAGGTGGATAATCAATGAACATGGAACTGCAAAGGAAATACAAAAACATAAAAAATGAAAGAAAATATACCCACAGATAATTGGTGATCGAAGGGTTTCAAAAACATTACCGAACAAAAATATCCATTACCCGTACCCGTATTCAACTCAATGTTCATCACCCATATCTGTATCACCCGTATCTAGCTACAACATAACTTTTGAAAATTAACATATTACAAATTCTACCAAACTTACTGATTTGTACTTTATCGATAAATAAACAATGAATATGATCCTGAAAAAGAAACACAAAAACATAAAAGTGAAAGCAAATATAACTAATGAGAAAGGGTGATCAAAGAGTTATCAAATCCATTACCAAATAGAAAAATCAATCACCCGTACCTGGATTCTAGTAAATGTACATCACCCGTACCCATATCTAATCAGAACATGATATGTTCAATAACAACTACTTTAATCAGATGATAGATTTTAAAAAAAAAAAACTTCTTATACATTTTTTTTTGAAAATAAACTCCTTATACATTTAGAGACTTATATTTATAATTAAAACAATTTTTTTCTAATATACATAAACACATATATCCATGTGCAAACAGTTATTTTTAAAAAATTTATTGAGAAAAATTGAATGGTAAATACTAAATGAGGAGCTCAATAATGCTTACTGAAATAATTATGTGCATATAATTTTTACAACACAAGTTCACTATAATTAATCCAATAACATTGTACTAACAATTCTAACCCCCATAAGTACAATTCATTGAAGCAAATCACCATATAACTTGAAATTTTCATTGACGTATTTTTGTAGACACTTGACATGCTTGGGTTTTATTAGTTCGAATTTTGAAGAGCAATGCATCAACTAATCACAAATTACTCAAAAAATCACCAAGGCATTTAATTTTCGTTCATCATACACAAATTACATCTTCTTACTTACCTATTGTTATGTTAGAAAATAAAAAATCGAAGAAGAGGAAGAACAATATCATATTTGAGAATGATTAATCATAAATTGTCTTAGTTAATTTATATATACCCCATCCATATCCATTTTATTTGTTATTGTGAATAAGTGTGGGTATATTAAGAAATTATTTTTTTTAGATGTATGATGTTTTGTTATTGTGAATAAGTCAGCATATTTACTATATTAACTATTATATTAATGTTGTGCATGGGTTTTAGGGGTCAAAGAAGCATTTAAATTGGTCAAATGAATATAGTAAGTGTAGAGTCAAGTGTTTAATGCATGAGTATTCTAGAGTCATTGTAATGGCTCCTATAAATAGAGTCTCATTCCTTTGTATTTGCATTCAGAAAATTTATGAATATAAATTATTTTAGAGTGTTTACTCTTATCTAGAAGATGGACATCTTCTAATTTTCTCTTAGTCTTTTGGTGGATTCTTAAAAACGACGAGTTTATTCCAAACTTGTGGTGGATTCCATTGAGTGAGGAATTGTATCTGAGTGTTCTCTTGTGTTACCTCTTAAATTTCCTATTTTTCGGTATCAGGAGCAACATCAATATTGTACAAGAGAATGAGTAGAGGAATACTAACATCAAAGTAACTTGCTAAAAAATTATTGAAAGCAAACTTAGCTAGCTTGTGGACTAAAATGTTCGTAAAAAAATAAACCCAGCTGAAAGAGATGTCTTCAAAAGAGGAGGATAAAGTCAAAATGTTCTCAGCGATAGAGCCAAAGTAAGATAAATTCTTCTTTGATTTGGTCAAGGCATAGTAGAAGACAAGCGAGTCAACTGATAATGATGCATTTGTTGTTTGTTTTCGTGCAATTTGAACTCCATAACTTGTTGCTAAGGCCTCAGCGATATCACAGAAAGAACTGACTTTTGATGCTCAGTGAAGCACAAACTGACTTGTCCATTTGAATTTCGAGCCACCCCGCCAATACCAGTTCCTGTACCCTGAACAATTGAGGTGTCTGTGTTTATTTTTACTATTCCTATCATATATAGGTGGCCTCCATTGCCCAGAAGTTTGGGATGAACTCTTACCAAAGGATGAGGATTATGCCATCTAAAAATCCTCTAGGTGTGACAATCCCATTGTAATGAGATGTTCGACTTATTCTGAAAAATGAGCAAATTATGAGCATACCAGATACACCAAAGTAGCATAGCAAATTTGCATACCAATTTTTTAATCATCTTGTTGTCCAACCTCATCCACCCATTTATCAAAAGTTTGTTGTGAAATTTGACAGTGAGAAATCAACATGAAAGGGAAATATGGACCAAAAGTTTCTAACCCAAGGACAATCCCGAAAAATATATACTTCAGTCTCAATATCACCACCACACCATCGACAAAATGGATCAACGTCAAAACATCTTTCCACAAGATTTTTTTTACGGGCAAAATACCTTTATTGCACCTCCACAAAAAAAAACTAAATTTTTGGTGTTACATCGAGTGACCAGCTCTACTTCCAACTTTTTAGAATAGGATCATTAGGTGCTTGCAACATTTCATATTACGCTGAAAACCCCACCATATAACCAATTTTAATAGAATATATTTCAGTTTTGGAAAACATCGAAGAAAGAATGTCAGGTCGCTCCTTATGACAAAGAGGAATAGTTTATATCTGCCTAGCATCATTAGGTAATAAAATATTCTACAAGAGTTCCATGTTCTTTTAGGTAGAAATAAATCACTAACCTTAAAAATGTTGAATGTGGCATCTCGAGTTGATTGGAGATGTAAATTGGGGCTATCAGGCAGTCATGAGTCTCTCCAAATATCAACGGAGTTGTCATTACCAATCACCCACATGAGACCTTTTTTTATGAGTTTTTTACCAGCTATAATGCTCCTCTATGTGTAGCTAGGATTGTAACCAATTCTTGCCTTCTAAAAATCAGATGACGAGAAGTATCTTGCTCTAAGAGTTGAGGGATTCTTTATGTGATATTTGATTAAGATTTTTGTTGGATTTGAAAATCATTTAATAGTAATTAAGTTTAAAATTAAAGATGTCGAAATTAAAAAAATTTGTTGGTCCTTAGTTCCTGAACCACAAAATGATCGATGCTCGATTTGAGGTGGAACAAGTTCAAGATTTCTAATTAATTTTACATAATATCCTCATTGAAGGTAGGATTCCTTCCTATGCGTTTCAAGATACCGTGACGATTAAGAAATTCCCACCTTGCTGAAAAATCTTATAAATTAAAAGAAATTAATTCTTTAATTTTATTATAACTAATAACCTCAACCTTTTAATATTATTTATTTAAATTTTTGGAACATCAACATCATCATGAATAAAAAGACATCTAAAATGAGTATATTGCATACTTTATTTGGGTGGCATTGAGATGGTAATAATTATAATAAGATTAATGGTTAATGTAGTGAGAAACGTTTGATTGAGTAGGCGGTGGGGGTCGGTTAGGAGGGTGACTATTTCTCCACCGACCTAACCCTATTTCCATTTACATTACTTTTTAATTATGCTACTCATTTTTTATTTACCAGAAAACGACACATTAATTATAATCATATGTTACAAATAATCACTGTCTCCATCTTCATGTACATTTTATTATGCTACCCACCATACAACTAGTGACAACTACTTATTCATATTAATATTAATTATATTCCAATTATTTTAAGGGTATACATGAGATTTGAAAACCCTGAAGAAAAAATAATGAAGATGGTGACATACTATATATTATATACCATTCTAAATTTTGTATTTTGACTTGAGGAAACCACTGCCTTAGATATGTCTTTTTTTAGATTGAATCCATGCGTGAATGTAATATGTACATGTGGCTTTAGGAGAGCAGGTTTATTATTATATGACTGCCAACCTACTTTTTTTTAATTTCCATTTTTTAATTCTATTTTAGTATAATTTTATTATTTATTTTAATATCATAATGAAGATTAAAAATGAAATAGTGACAAATGAACGAAAGAGAGAAGAACCCGCGGCATTCATCATATGATCAAGAGGCGCAACTGCGCTCACAAATATTTGTCCATTTATCTCTAATATTGAATTTCAAAGCAAGGATTTATTTGAAGTGAAATTAAACTAGTACGTTGTGCTTTTGTCATTTTATTATCTTATATTGAGTATATATTATAAATTTAAAAAAATTAAAATAAAATAAAATAAAATAAAAACTGGCTGGCTAGTCGGCCTCCAACCTATCAAAACCCCTGTGGCCTAGTTTTAATAGGTTCTCCTTTAAACGGGCTAATAAATATTAAACTCAACCATCCTTTTTTAGTGGCGGGGCAGACTAATCCAAAGTCATTTTGACAGCTCTATTCGTATTGAAGACGAAGTCATTTCACCTTTGAGAACAAAACGTTAGAATGATGAGCCACTACAACAAAGCGGAGGAATAGCGATGAAAAAATTCATCGTAAATCCTGATTTTTCATCGCTAAAGTCTATTAGTGATGAAAAATATTTCGTCGCTAAATATCCACCGCCATACCTCCGCTTTCTGATAGTGAGCATGTATTACTGAAATGTTATTGTTTTGCAAGTAAAGTTCAAGACTTGACTTGCTTTACTTTTTTTCAAACATTTCCCTATTTGTTCGGAAATCTGCCCAATTTAGTTCGAGTATTAACATAAAGCCACCCAATCCTTGAAGATCAAGTTAAAATTGGAAACCACCCACAATGGAAGATCAAGTCAGAATTATATATTATCTTGTTCTAGAATTTTGAGTTAGAATTAAAATCAGGTTGATATCAACATTTGAGTTTCAACTAATATTAAAATTTGGAGTTAATTGCAAATAAAATCACGAACTTTACCCCTATTGCAATTTAATCCCCAATTTTAAGAAATTACAAAAAAAATCATCACCTTTAAGTATTGTTGCAAAATGTACCCAAAAAACTCATATTTTTAGTCACAAATTGGGTGCGTTTTGCAACAATACTTAAAGGTGGTGGGTTTTTTTTTTTTCAAGTTCTCAAAAGTGGGAATTAATTTGTAATAAGAGTAAAATCGTAGTTTTTTTTTTTCAATTAACCTTAAAATTTGTTTACTACTGAAAATTGTCTTTTTTGAATTGGTTCAAATTTTTATGAAATTTCAGAGTATCCCCATATTCAATTTGGACATAAAAATCCTCCCAGATTTTTGTGGCAGAAAATTTAACTAGAATTTCTGAAATTTTGACTTAGATTTTTGTATTGGGTCGAATTTTTCAGCATTTTTAGTTTTGCACAATTTTCTCAATTCTTCTTATTTTTGCTCGTTTTAACTCGAATTGATTCCATTTTTTTCCCTATGTCTTACTTCTTGAATCGTGCATTTATTATTTTATTTGTTTTCAAAAGCATGCACAAAATCTTTTGTCTCAAATTTCCATTTTCTTCTTTATTTGTTTTAGCCCAAAATACTCAATTCCTATATGAAAAATAACACGATTGGTACACCTTTTCTTAAAAATACAAATAACACAAAATAAAGACTATAAATAACATACAAAAATTAAAAGAATAAACTTTAAAATCTATCAAAATTTTATGCTAAACATGGGCCACGTGTAAATTTCTGGTGATATTTTTTTAATTTCCGTAACAAAAATGATTAAAATTGTTGATAGAGTAAAAAACAAAATGATTAAATGTGAATCCAAATTAGGATCATTCATTGATCTATTTACCCAACTAAAATATTATATTAACTACGTAAAAATGCAATATTACATGAAGTAATGGACTACAATTTATTAAAATAAACTAAGTACTATATTTAAGAATAAAAACAAAAATTTAGGAATAAAATAAACAAAAAGTCTTTACCTTTTTGTAATTTAAGTATAATAATGTTGATAGACATATGCACCTACTATTCTCGAGCCCATTAACTTCGTTGGTTTTTTAATCTCTCTTTAATTTTATTTCTTTTAGTATTTTTTTATTTTTATTTTTTATTCGTCTATTGAGAATTAGCCTATGTATCTCGTGAACCTAAATGATAAACGGTCTCGTTACATATTATCCCAACTTTAACCGACCTTTTTTATACTTATCTATAAAGAACTATTAGGGGTCTCACTTTCAAGAAATAGTCTTGAGATTGTGTTACGTAGGTGTTTACATGAAACAAATAAAAAATATAATATTATTAATGAAAAATAATGATAAATCGATAATAAAGTGAACTATATCATGAATTTTATAGTATAAATAAAAATTAATAACATTTTATAGCGAAAATTATAATAATATTATCACTAGTTTTTATCCGTTTCACGCAAAGACTTACGTGAAATGTTCTTACACAAGTCTTTCCCCACTTTTAATACTCCCTCCGTCCCAAAGAGAAGTTCACGATTACAGCAGAAAAGGAATTTAAGAAAATTTACTTTTTGCTTTACTTTTAGGGGTAATAAATAAATTATAAAGTAAGTTATGTAAATTGTAAAGCGGTAATAATTTTGAAATTAAAGTGTTGTTATGGGGTTATTGATTTGTGTGCATTTCTTTATTTGAGAGTGTGAACTTGTTTATGAAACGGACAAAAATAGAAAGTGTGAATTTATTTATGGGATGGAGGTAATAGTTTATTTTGAATAAATGTCAACAATCATAACTTTTGAGTTAGTTTGGTCTAAATCATGTTCACACGTGAATTTTTTTTAAATTACTTTTTATTATATAAAAGTTACTCTTTGAAAAGTAATACTCCCTCCGTCCGCTTCTAAAGTATCCATTTGTTTTTTGCATATGGACTAAGGAGTATTATTATTATATGTAAAGTGGGTAGTTGTATTAGAGGGAATGGTGGGTCATATTGTGAACTTTTTTACTAAATAGGGGAAATGGATACATTTAAAACAGACGCAAAAAATAATAAAATAGATACCTTAGAAGCGGACGAAGTGAATATTTTTTTATTCAAAAGAGTAATAATTCAGCTCTTTATAGAGTAATTTTTATGTACTAAAGAGTAAAAGTTTAATTAGGGTGTGCAAGAATTTGAAAAGTAATTTTTCCATTTAGAAAAGTTATAGTTTATTTTTCTAAATAATATTTTTTCAATCACTAAAGAGTAATCTAAAAAAATAGGGTTCACGTATAAAACCGGTTCACACAAGTGTTTGCCATATATTTTTTGGAAAATGTTTTTTTTTTTTTTACATAGTTAACCCTAGTATGTGACTCCTTCGGCCACATATACAATTTTTATGCAACTCATCACACGACTATGCTCACAACTACGCCTTCAACTACGCTGGTGACTTCAATTTCTTTCATGCAACCCTTAACATCATTATGTGTATGAACATATGCATGCTTTTATTTACTTACATGTGTACAATGTTACACACGAGTATATATACGAGTAGCATGTATTAATTATATATAATGAAGGAGGGAAAAAAAAAAGTCTCAGAAATCGTGTATATATATAACCACAAAACCCAAGCAAAGCTCCTCACTTGTGATTTAGACGAAAAAATTAGAGGGCTCAATGCCTTCATCATAACAATAGCAATATGCTCATCTTTCAATGTTCACTAAATACAATTGAATAATGGGGTATTGATGATACATATTATTTGCCGTGCTATTAGAATCTCACACATATTCTTTGCTGTACTATTATTTTGTATATAAAATTTAGAACTTACAAATTATTCAATACAATATACGTACACATATTCAATAAATTAGTACTTTCTACGAAATGAAATTTTTATGTTAAAACTTATGCACAAAGTTTGTGAAATTGATTGTTAAAATTTATATACAAAGATTTAATACATATACATTTATTAATAAAATGTAATCTATTTGTTCAGTAAAATGTATACACTTTAAGCATAAACACATGTCAAAATCAATAATTTCTCCAACACAATTCCCAGTATGGTGAATCTGTTTATCAATTTTTTCACTCAAATTACTCTTCGAACACCCCCCCTATTTATTAATAAAACGATATATACGTATTCAATAAAACTTATACACCTTATGTTAAAAAATATATATATAAATAAACGTCTTCATCCTTCACCACAATTCTCATTAATTGTGAAATTGCAACAAAACTACTTATCAAACTAACGAGACATTTCTGGGAGATCCCGACCAAATTTTGACAAAAACGAGAAAGTCGACAATTCAGAGAATCAGATCTAATCAGAGACGGCATGAAGATTTTTTAAAAGGGAGACAACGGGAAGAATTGGAGAATCAAATCGCAGTGCCGTGAAGAATCAGACAATGAAGAAGCAATTCTACTAGATTTGTATTATGGAAGATCTTGAAGATTCAATTGCGTCAAAAAATGTGTGTAAAGAAAATCCACCGCAATAATTGTTTGACTGTCTCCGCGTATAAGGCGGCAGCGCTGCTGCATATGTAAGCGAGCGGGAGATGAGAGGCAAAATGAAGGCATTACAAAGAGGAGAGGCAGAGAAATAAGGGGGGAAAATGAAATATAGAGGAATAGATTAAGGTGTGTGTGTGTGTAAGAGAGAGAGAGAGAGAGAGTTTTCCCCTGATATTGTCGCCACATCTCGGTGGAGGAAGAGGCTCCGTGGGGAGACAAGGTCTCAGTAATGACCCTACTATATTTAAGTTGTTCAAAGGGCGTGCTTTGTAATATTGGACTTCGAAGAGCCGACACGCCAGACATCGGCAGAGAAGAGACATCATGAATCTCTGAGGAACCCAAGAGTGGCTTGTCAGGCATCTCTGGAGAGAGAGGAAGAGATGTAATGAGTTTTCGAAGGACCCACAAATGATTTGTGGCATGTCGAAGGACCCACTTCCATGGAATCAGGGGTATTAATCATAATCCTTTTCTTAGGCCGAGGAATGAGAGCAATACTGTCATGGGTATCTTCTTCGGAACTCATATCCAACAATCGGAGCACTCTCATGGGAGTGTTGGATCCTCCAGTAACCATATTGGAGTTATCTTTTTTAGACTTAGGGGCTCCTTTCGGATCTTTTCCAGCAACCTTTTTTGGGGGAGGTTTCTCTGAAGGCTCCCGAATCAGGACCCCAGTGAGGGGTTTTGGATTAAGAGGAATGGAAGTAACTTTCTTCTTGGAAGCTCGATGGGCTACATGAGCTTCTCCATTCTAGAAACCCCTCGGCTAGAAGAATGAGGAGGATCAGTTGACTCAAAATTGGGCATGAGACGATTCTCTCCTGCAGAAGAAAGAAGAAAAGATGTGAGGTGAAAAGGAAACAAAGAGGGAGAATAAAGCTCGAAATTACCAGGTATAGCGACAGCGGAAGGAATCAAGCTGGCCTTGAATAGATTGTTCGAGGTTATGACGAACAGGTAATGGCAAGATTTCCCAGAGATCTCTTGAATCTTTTGGTAAGTTTCTTGGAACCTGAAAAATAGATCCTCCAATTTACACGATTCACGCACTGCATAAAAAGGAATGTCAGCAACGGAAGGAGAGTAAATGAGACAGAAAATACATATAGCACTAAGATCGGGATGAAAGAAGGAGCTCCTGGGCATCGTCGCAGAATCATGCGGAGTCTCGGAGTAAAAAACACAATGAGCCCTCCAAGGCCCTCGGACCCAGATCCAGTGATCTTTCCATTTTTTCACAGAAGTGGGCAATTTCCCAACTAGACTAGTATGGTATGTTTTCAAGTAATAATACCCTTTCGTTTTGGACATGGGAGCAAGCTTATATAGAAAGTTAATCTCAGAAGTGTCTAAAAATCCATACCCCTCAAGGCAAAACAGAACAAGGACACCGAACAAAGCAGCCCACCCATCAGGGGCTAGTTGAGTAAAGGTTATCCCCTAGAAAGATAGAATCTCACGAAGACAGAGGAGTAACGGAAAAAACACCGAATTTGAGCATTTTCTCATAGGTTGCGACTATATTCGAAGGAGCGTAACACATACGACCTTTATCAAAGGGAATGAGGAATTCAATGGAATCCCCACATTGAAGTTTAGAGATGGTTACAGAAGGAGTAATACGCAACCAAAGATTGGTTACGATAACTGCTACTTCGGCAGTAGAAAAGGTAACACCATTTTCCCACTCAGGGAGACATTCAAGGTGGTTTAGCAATGCAGAGCCAGAATCAACGTCACTACTTTCATACTTTAGACTGAAATTTGAGACAACCAACTCAATTCCCTCCTCAAGAGTGGACACGGGGGGGTTGGACATGAACCGAATTCCCCTTTTGGTTCGATGAAGATGATTCATGACTTTCAAATAAAGAGTTAGTAGCACGAGAGGATAAATCTTTACGACCCATAGTAAGTCTAAATCAAGGGAGAAAAGAGAAAGACAGAGAAGGGGAAGAGATACACACCTAGAGTGCACAACTGAGAAAAACCCTAAATGGCAGCAACAAGAGGAAATTGGAGAAATCAGAAAGGGCAAAGTGAAATTCGAAAGCGAATAAGAGAGGGAAAGGAAAATAGTACCTGATTTAAAAAAGATAGAGTCACCATGAAGAATCCCGACAGGCGGAAAGAAAGAGAAGGAAGGAGAAGTCGCGACTCTTCGATAGGATTTGAAAAGGTACGAAGATGGTTACGGACTGGTATGAGTTATAAAAATCAAATGTTAAATCTCTCAGAAATATCAGAAATATAAAAAATGCCATGACAAAGGAACATACGGCCCATAAAACTAAGGGAGTACAGGACCCAGCCCAAAAATCCAACGGGAGGAAAAGTAAGGAAAGAATCAACGCACAGTACCATGTGGGATATAATTTATCAGAAAAGAAAAAAATATATATTTCAACCCCAAATAAATCAGTTTTTCACTCGATTATTTGGGCTCAAGGGGCTAATGTTATGAGTATTATATCCCCCACACTAATGGCCTGAAAGCCCCATTACAAGGAGACCAAAATACAATGGAGCCCACATAATAAAGGATTGGCGGGCCACGAACACCGATAACGGCCAAAGAGGAAGGCTCACTAAAGGAATGGTCGTGTAATTGGGAGAAGGCCTAAAAGGCTAGCCCATAACTCGGGAAGGACTAGGCCGAAAGGCCACTTGGGAAAGAAGCCAAAAGGTCATCTGGGAAAGCAAGGCCGAAGCCTTTCTCGGCTAGGCCGTAATCTCCTTTGAACTTCGAAGGATACTCTAGGAATGGGAAGGGTAAAGTCCTATCGGACCATCTCGTATCTGATAAAGTGTTCGACATCATACCACATCAGAGAGGACCTTGGAAAGACAGAGGGCGATGACCTTCCCCTAGAATACGTGGAGCATATGAGGACAAGGATAACGGTTTGGACTCTAAACATCACTCTCATTAAAGGACAGCACTCAAATGATATACTCTCTCTTTCCACCAATGAAATGCCGGTAATAGACAAAAGGCGCTGCCACCACCGGAAACAGCCCCCAACAGCAGCAACTTTACACGCCTCCACTACCCAGACAATTGATCTCCCAGCTAGATGGCAAGCTCTCATTAGTCCACGATTAGGGTTGTTTTAGGAGGAATATATAAAAGGCTTTTCCCTTGTTAGATGAAGAAGATTACTTATTTTACACAAGTCTTTACTACACTTAGAGAGAGAGAGAGTTCTTGTAAGAATGTTGTTCTCGAGTGATATCAATAAAATACAAAGTGTCTTTGGTTGGATCCCTTCTCTCCCATATCTTTTGTCTTCGGTTGTATCCCTTCTCTCCCATATTTTTTGTGTTTGATGTGTTTGTTCTTAATACTGGTTAATCGCTACTCCAAACTTAATTAATTTTATTATAACTCGCTAAGAACGGCTATCAACGTTCTTCATATTTGTAAATACCAATAATATTTTCTTTATACGGTATCATTTTAACTTTTTTAATGCATTTTATAATAAAATTGACTTTAAATAATAATAATAATAATAAATTGATAAAATATAATAATATAAACGAAAAACAACTTTTAATTATTTAATTATAATTTTATCCTCTACATTCATGTAATTTCTTATTCATAGAAACTATTCTCTCCGTTCCACAGAAGTTGTGACATTTTTCTTTTTACGTTGTCTCATAGAAGTTGTCACATTTCCTTTTAAAGCATATAGGACCCACACAAAAAATATTAACATATTCATATGGGCCAACACACACACCACTAATACACCTACCCACTATACATTATATATTATTTCTCTCATTTTATTTTACATTAAATATTATATTACTTAATCTCTGTGCCCAAAAAATATAACAACTTTAATGGGACGAAGGGAGTACTAACTATTAATTTATGGAGTAGTAGTATTTTTTTAAATAAAAGAAAACTTAATAGGAAAAGAAGAGATTAGATGTACTCCCTGTTCAAAGGCGAAGCTCACTTCAGGACTCCTTCACTAGGTAATCGCTTGGCAGATGGCACTTCCAGTTGCTTATTGTACGTAGATTAAGGAGTATTATTATTATATGTGTAGTGGGTAATTGTATTAGTAGTGAGTGGTGGACCATATGTGGATCCTTTTTACTAAAAGAAGAAAATGATTACATTTGGATGGGACACCCAATATAGTAAAATGGTAACCTTTAGGTGGGACAGAGGGAGTAGTTAACAAGTGTGAGGAATTATTTGGGGGCAGTTTGGTCAATGACTAATAATGTTGGGCAAAAATCATTATTTTAGTTTGGGCTTTATATAATTTTTTATTCATTAACTTTTTCCTATTTTGAATTTGGTCCATTGATTTATTACTTTTTTAAAATTAGTCCATCATGTTTACATAATTAGATAAAATCGTCCTTTAAACGGCGACAGAGGTTACTCAACCGGTTGATGCTGACGTGGAAATTTTTTTTAAGTCAGCGAATGACTGGAACACCAAACACTCTCCCTTCCTCAAAATCTATAGCACCATCGAGCGCCTCCTCAGTAACCCAACGTACCCCGTCGCCATCAGACTTCACCACCGGCGTCGCTTCCAAAGACATCGCCATTTTTCCATCGCTTTCCGCCAGAATCTGCCGCCCTAAACTCACCCACCCCACTCAGAAGCTCCCCGTCATATTCTACAGCCGCGGCGACTACTTCTGCCTCAGTTCCTCTTTCTCTCTCCTCGAGTACCACTACACCACCCTCTTAACAGCCGTCTTCGGTGCTCTGGTAGTCTCCGTCGAGTTCCGCTCAGCTCCCGAACACCCTCTCCCGGCGTCGTGCGAAGATTGCTGGGAAGCCCTTAAATGGCTCTGTTCCCACGCCGTCGCCGGAACCAATGTGGACAGAGACGAATGGATCGCTGACTACGGTGATTTCAGCCGCTTTTTCCTCGTCGGCAATAGCTCCGACGGGGAATATAGCCCACAATTTAGCTACGTGTGCCGGATCGGAGCCTTTACCCGGGGACGTGAAAAACATCGGAGCTATAATCTCTGATACCTACTTTCTCGGATCCGATCCCATTGGAAACAAACCAAAAGAAGACAGAGAGAAAAGTTTATTTTACAGAAATTGGATGCTGGTATACCCATCTGCCGCCGGTGGCATTGATAATCCGTCGATTAATACCTTTGTTGACGGATGCTCGAATTAAAAGCCCATTTCTACAACTTTTATTCCATCTCATTTACTGAATTAAAAAAGAAATAAAAAAATTCCACCTCAGCATCAACAGGTGAGTAACCTGCTGCAGCAGGTCAGAGGATGATTTTATCGAATTTTGTAAACATAATAGATTAATTTCAAAAAGTAATAAATCGATGGACCAAATTCAAAATAGGGGAAAGTTAATGAAAAAAATACTCCCTCCGTCTATCGATAAGAGTTCCATTTACTTTTGGGCACGTGGATTAAGGAGTATTATTATTTAATGTGTAGTATGTAGTTGTATTAGTGGGTGTGTGAGCCTCATATTTTAATTATATTAGTGGGTGTGAGTGAGTCTCATATGTCAAAAAAGAAAATGGAATCCTTTGATGGAACAATCAAAATGGTAAAATGAGACTCTTACATATAGACGGAGGTAGTACATATAAAGCCTTCTAGTTTGGGTGGGCAAAAATGATTTTTCACATTACAAAGTGGGCATATTCAACACAAAAATTGGTGTCATAAACAAACACCCACAAAGGTGTCTGTCTATAAATACAGAGCAGTCTAGAGAGGGAGAGAGTGAATAGAAGAGAGAGGGGGAGTGATGTGTGTCGGTGCGTTTTGTCGTAAGATTGGGTGTTGCAGGCAATCAAACTAACGTGGCTTCTCGCCCAGATGACAAAACCCTCACCGCGCCTCGCCTCTCTTTGTCGCTTCTTCATGCCTCCTCGCCTATTAATTATTCCCACCCCACCCCACCACACATAACCACTCCCACCGCCATGGACGCCGCCGCCGCCACCACTCGGAGCCGCAGAGACCGCCCCTACAAGGGCATACGGATGCGCAAGTGGGGCAAGTGGGTCGCCGAAATCCGGGAGCCAAACAAGCGCTCCAGAATCTGGCTCGGCTCCTACTCCACCCCCGTCGCCGCCGCCCGAGCCTATGACATCGCCGTCTATTACCTCCGCGGCCCCACCGCCAAGCTCAATTTCCCCGACGAAATCGCTTCCGTCGGGTTGAAGGACCTCTCGGCCGCCTCCATTCGCCAGAAGGCGGCCGAGGTGGGCGCCAGAGTGGACGCCCTCCTTAACTCCGCCGCCGGGGCGGGCCACGGGCCGCATGCAATGAGTCAAACGGGCTGGTTTCAAGACGGGATTGATCTGAATAAAAAGCCCGAGCCCGAAGACCCGAGAGTTGAGTATTGGTAGATGTCATGAGGAGTAATAATTAATCACTTGTGTTAATTATAATTAGTGTTTTTTTTTAGCATGAGGGTGTGATGGTAATTAGCGTATGCACCTCATCAGGGACCATTTTAATTAATCTGTAATTTTGTTTTTGCCCTTTAAACTTTATTGGGTTATTTTGTAACTGTGGTGTTTCTTGGATAGAACAGTACTTCAGTTAATTATGTGGAAGATTAAGGTAATTAATTTGTGTTTATGTGTGGATTAGGAAATGGCTGTGTGTGATATAGTTGTATGTATATGTGCATGTGAGGATGATGATGATTGAGATGTTGTGGGGTTGGGGAAACAGGCATGGACCTACCACTAGCAGTTTGGTGCAACTGGGTATTTGTTGGTAACAAGAATTGTGGAATAACAAGTTAATGATTTTGATTTCTTGGTATTAATTCTAATTTCCGTGGAGAAATGGTGGGCGCCACCGTAGGCAGCGGCCGGCCGCCCACCCCACCCTTAGAATTCCTTGTCAAATCACCTGGTCGCCACCACACTCAACTTGCACAAACAACTACACTCCCTTTCCCACTCATTGTATCCTGGAAGAGTCACTCTTTCCAAATACACCTCCGTTCCCTGCAAATGGGATCCCCTATTTTATAAAGGTGTTTCATCTCTTATTCTATAAATTAAGTATTTGACACGTATCAAAATTAATGCCTAAAATTTAACACATGTCTCAAAGGTTTAATTGTTATTTGTAGGATACAATTTTTTTATATTGTGAAACATTAATGAAACATGTGGATGAGGGAATTCAACTCGGTCATCTGAGCTCTTCACAAATTCTGTGGATATGTAATTTAAGAAAATTAATTTTTTGACCAACAAGTAGGTCATATAAATTAGGTGAGAGTGATATTTTAAAAATATAATATAGTAAAAGGTTATTTATTTTAAATTTTTAGTGGAACAAACAAATGAAAAAAAGAGTAAAATGCTTGCTGGATGGAGGGAGTATTAAAGATTAAAAGTTAGAATTACTCTATATATGACATCTATACATATATAAAAGCAAACCTGAATTTTCACTTTTGTTTTCAATTTTTTTTCAACTTTACTTTATTTAGAAATAATTCAATTTTAATCTTAACCGTCCAATTTAATTTTAATCTTAACTGTTCGATTAATGTTTTTAATAAATTATTATTATTATACTAATAATGGATTTCATTATTTAAATTTTAAATTTTTATTGCATACTATAAATTTGATATATATAGAAAATATTTTTTCAAATTTGATTAATCTTAAATCAATATATGCTTAATTTCAATTAATATATCAATTTTATTTTTATTATAATCGTCTCTATAAATATTTGCTTTCAATCACGGTCGTTGATTCTTTAAAATCATGTCATATAAATTTTTTCATTACCTAATCAAATTCTTACTCTATCCCTCTTTTTTTCCTCAGTAATGCTTCTTCTTTTTCTTCTCTTTTACATATTCTACTTTCATATTATTCATAATCTACTCTAATTTGTTTTATTTTTTATACTTTTATTTGATCATATATGTAGGTTCAATCGTTCGCCTTAAAAAAATATTATACTTCTTAGTTTTTTTCTTTTGTTCTTCTTTTTAATCCCCTTTTTGTTTGTTTTTTCTCTAATGCTTCTTTTTTTTTCTTCTCTTTTACAAATTCTACTTTCATATTATTCATAATCTACTCTAATTTGTTTTATCTTTTATACTTATTTGATCTTATATGCAGGTTTAATAATTCTTCATAAAGGTATCATTATACTTTTTATTTTTTTGTTATCTTATTTTTTTCTCTTCGACTTTTGTGTGTTTTTTTAATAATTCTATAAATTTAATTTTTATAATTTAATTTATTTTATCTTCTTTTATACTTTTATTTGATATTATTTTTAAGTTTAATTATTCTCATATTTGATCTTATTTGTAGGTTCAATCATTCTCTTTTGAGGTATTATTCTTTTTTTTTTGTTTATCTTTTTTTCCTTCAATTTTTGTGTTTTCTTTATAATAATTCTATGACCCTGTTTTTATATTTTAATATTCTATCTTTTGTTCTTTTTTTTAATCATATATTTTTTATTTTTTTCTCTAATGCTTCTTCTTTTGCTTCTCTTTATAAATTCTACTTTCATATTATTTATAATCTACTCTAATTTATTTTGTCTTTTACTCTCTCCGTCCCGCACAAAAGGTTGTTTCGACTTTTGTGTGTTTTTTTAATAATCTATAAATTTAATTTTTATAATATAATTTATTTTATCTTCTTTTTTACTTTTATTTGATATTATTTTTAGATTTTATCATTCTCATATTTGATCTTATTTGTAGGTCCAATCATTCTCTTTTGAGTTTTATTCTTTTTTTTTTGTGTATCTTTTTTTCTTCAATTTTTGTGTTTTCTTTATAATAATTCTATGACCCTATTTTTATATTTTAATATTCTATCTTTTGTTCTTCTTTTTAATCATATTTTTATTATTATTTTTTCTCTAATGCTTCTTCTTTTGCTTCTCTTTATAGATTCTACTTTCATATTATTTATAATCTACTCTATTTTATTTTGTCTTTTACTCCCTTCGTCCAGCACAAAAGGTTGTTTTTACTTTTTGGCACGTAGATTAATGAGTATTATTATTTAATGTGTAGTGGGTAGTTGTATTAGTGTGAGTGTGGGCTCCATATTTTAATTGTATTAGAGGGGGTGTGTGGGTCCCATGTGTGTAAAAAAAAAGATGATCCTTTGGGTGGGACGACCAAAATGTCAAAAAATGAATCCTTTGGGTGGGACGGATGGAGTATACTTTTATATGATTATATATGTAGGTTCAATCATTCTCCTTAAAAGTATCATTATATTTTTTAATTGTTTGTTGTCTTATTTTTTTTCTCTTCGATTTTAGTATTTTTTTAATAATTCTATAAACTCTATTTTTGTAATTTAATTTATTTTATCTTCTTTTATACTTTTATTTGATTGATATTATTTTTATGTTTAATTATTATCATATTTGATATTACTTTAATATGTATTGAGTGAGAGAAATAATAATTTAATGTAAAGTAGGTAATTGTATTAGTGGGATGAGTGGGCCCATGGAGAGCGATAATTTGTGTGGGTCACATATGCTAAAAAGATAAATGTAATCATTAGGATGAAACGCCCAAAATGAAAATGTGTAATCATTATGATGGGACGGAGGGAGTACTTTTATTTGATCTTATATGTAGGTTAAATAATTCTCCTTAAATGTATTATTATATTTTTTTAGCAATTTTTTGTTATTTTATTTTTTTCTCTTTGATTTTTGTGTTTTTTTTAATAATTCTATAAACTTTATTTTTATAATTTAATTTACCCTCTTTTTGTTTTTTTTTTCTCTAATACTTCTTCTTTTTTTTCCTCTTTTACATATTCTACTTTCATATTATTTATAATATACTCTAATTTGTTTGTCTTTTATATCTTTATTTGATTTTATTTGTTTGTCTTTTATACTTTTATTTGATCTACTCTAATTTGGTTGTCTTTTATACTTTTATTTGATCTTATATGCAGGTTCAATAATCTCTTTAAATGTATCATTATACTTTTTGTTAATTTTTTTTATCTTATTTTTTTCTCTTCGATTATTTTGTATTTTTTTAATAATTCTATAAACTCTATTTTTATAATTTATTTTATTTTATCTTCTTTTATACTTTTATTTGATATTAATTTAAATTTAATCATTCTCATATTTGATCTTTTTTATAGGTCCAATCATTCTCATTTAAGGTATCATTCTTTTTTTTGTCTATCTTTTTTTTCTTCAATTTCTATGTTCGCTTTAGAATAATTCTATAAACCCTATTTTTATATTTTAATATTTTATCTTTTGTTCTTTTTTTCTCTAATACTTCTTCTTTTTATTCTCTTTTACAGATTCTACTTTCATATTATTTATAATCTACTCTAATTTGTTTTGTCTTTTATACTTTTATATGATTTTATATGTAGGTTCAACCTTTTTGTTTAAATGTATTAATATACTTTTTAATTTTTTATTATCTTATTTTTTTCTCTTTGATTTTTATATTTTTTTTAATAATTCTATAAACTCTATTTTTATAATTTAGTATATTTTATCTTCTTCTATACTTTTATTTTATTTTATTTTTAGGTTTAACTATTATCATATTTAAACTTATTTGTAAGTCCAATCATGCATTCTCATTTGAGGTTTTTTTTTTTTTGTCTTTCTTTCTTTTTTTTGTGTTTGTTTTATAATAATTCTATGAACCCTATTTTTATATTTTAATTTTCTATCTTTTGTTCTTTTTTTTAATCCTCTTATTTTTTTCTCTAATGCTTCTTATTCTTCTTCTTTTTCTCTTTTACGGATTCTACTTTCATATTATTTGTAATATATTCTAATTTGTTTGTCTTTTATATTTTTATTTGATCTTTACATGCAGTTTCACTCATTCTCCTTAAATGTATCATTATACACTTTTTAATTTTTTGTTATCTTACTTTTTTCTCTTCGATTTTTGTGTGTTTTTTTGAATAACTCTATAAACCCTATTTTTATAATTTAACTTTTGTTCTTCTTTAATACTTTTATTTGATATTATTTCTTAGTTCAATCATCTCATATTTTATCTTATTTGTTGGTCTTACCATTCTCATTTGAGATATCATTCTTTTTAATTTTCTTTTTTTGTATTTGATTTTATAATAATTTTATGAACTCTATTTTTATATTTTAATATTATATCTTTTGTTCTTCTTTTTAATTTTATTTTCATGTTCAAATATTATCATTTGAGACATCATTCCTGACAAATGGGATACTTATAAACATAAACTTAAAAAAAAAAGCTACGACAAAATTTCAAACCACACAAAATACGGACAAAATAAGTACAAATATATAACTCAAGATAAAAATATAAAAACAAAAATATATAATTAATAATAATCTTATAATAAAATCCTTTCCGTGCAATGCACGGACGAGAATTACTAGTTAAAAATAAAAGTGCGAAAAAAAATACTCTCATTTCATTCTTTATATATTTTTTATTTGGACATCTCTTTTTAGTTTTTCTATTGTCAAATTTTCAATTTTAATATATGAAATCTACCAAAAATTATTAATATATCACCATGGAACTCACATCTATCACTAATATACTAATTCACTTTGCATTAAATATTCTCCCTTCGTCCCACATATTTTTACCTCCTTTTCATTTTGGGGTGTCCCACGTATTTTTACTTATTTTATTAATGATAATAATACATAATATTGTATTACCTACTTTTTACAATCTCAATAACTTTAATTAGTTTTTTACACTTTATTCATCATTCCCAACAACTTTATTTACTTTTTCTTTTTTAAATTACTAATTTATCCTATTTTTTCTTATATTATATATTTAAAAAATAACACGTCTTAATCTCCGTGCCCATATAAATGGGTAAAAATACTCGGAACGAATGGAGTATCTTTTAAGTCACTATACATTAAAATATCATATTTTTTATTTTCTACGTAAAAAAAAACATAAGGCCATCTCCAACAGCACCGCAAAATGCGGTGGAAAGGTGATATGGCGTGAAAAATCATCTCCACCAATAACGACATTTTCTCGGCATTTTTGTGTTGGGTACCTACTTTGCACCAATTTGCGGTTGGGATGCCGTCCTGGCTTCTCTTCTTTTTTATTTTTTTTTAATTTTTAATTTTTTGTTTTAATTTACTGCATTAAAACTTCTTTTTTTTACTGTATTAATATTTTATTGTTAATATTTCACACCAATTGATATTTCCTGGACATTTCTGTTTTATATTTACTGCATTAATTAATATTTTGTTGTTAAAATATTTATTATTAATAGTGTTATATTGTTATATATTAATATATTAAATATATATTTAAAAATAATTAAAATAAATATGAGATTTAAACTTAAAAATAAAATTACATCACACAATGCATAATTAAAATTACATTATACATTACATAAAATTACATAATTAAAATTACATTACACATTACATTAAATTATATAAGCAAATTAAAAAAAAAACATAAACTTATATAATAATAAAATAAAACTAAATAAAAAAATCTAATAATCTGAGAAAAAATCTATTTTGTTTAAATTAAGGATAAATATATCAAAATTAAATGTATAATAATTTTAATTATGTTGGAAAAAAATAAAATAAAGATTAAATGAATAGTTTATTTTTTAGTGGAAAAAGTAGTGCAAACTGCCGAAGATGAATTACTGTTTTCACACAATTTTTGTATTAAATATGTTATAAAATGGTACAAACGGTTGGAGATGGCTTAAGCATTAAAATGGGAAGGAAATGAAGAACAGGAAGAAAGGGAGTGTTTGATATATATATATATATATATATAGAATACATTAATTCTTCTCTTGTTTTTTATGGGTAGCAAGTGGAATTGTACACACTATGTTTTTTGTGTTTTTATTAAAGTAAAAAATAAGAGAGTGAGTGGCCAATTTTAAAGTCGGCATAAATGTTCTAGAATCAGCCCTGAATATACCAAAATATATATATATATATATATATATATATATATATATTATGACCATTTATCACTATATAGTAGTATAAGAATAATGATGCCTTTGAATGATTCTTGTAGCTATAACATTGTTAGACTTCAAATTTGTTTAATACTTCAATTTTAAATCATTGTGTAATGCCTGAATTTAATTAAATACATACATGCAATTGAAATATAGCCTCAAAATGAGATATAGGATAAAATCAATTTGCTTTATATTGCATGGCCTAATGTTTACATAGGTAGGGTGGGATTCAAACCAGGAGACTTTTAAAATATGCTATACCTTGAAAAGTACTCGCATTAAAAAAAAAATCCCAATCCTAATTTTCTTAATCATAAGGCAAATACTTGGGGATTAAAATCATTTTATCCCAGACTATTTGATTTCAGTGACAAAAGATTAAATAGACAGGTTTATTGGAAGAATCGATTCATTATTAAAATATATTTATTAATTAATAGGTGAAGTATACTTGGTATTTAAAATGTTTGTAGTGAAATATATTATAAACAAACAAAAAAAATCATACTTAATAAGCATAATAATTTATTAATATTAATAATTATATTTAAAAATTGTTTCACATAATCCACATCTTACAAAGAAACTTTATCTATCTGTGTCACTATTTTACCAAGTAAAAAAACAACGAAGTTCATGTACATGTAGAAATTTACTATTTTACCAAGTGAAATAACAACAAAGTACATGTACATGTAGAAATTTATACCACGCTTAATATTTTTCAGCATTAAAAATAAACTAGAAATTGTTTCATACTTTTTTGATTAGTTATAATTTTTTATTAAATATATTATTTTTTATTTATGTTAAAAAAATTTTATCAAATAATTTAATTAAATTAATATTATTTTATATTTTTCTTACTTTAATTTTTATTAAAAATATTCACTTTAATTTATTCGGAATTCATTATTATTTTTTAAAACAATTTCCAAAAAATGTAATTATAGGGGGGGTGTGTATGTAACTAATTTTCTCTTGAGCGGAGCCCACTAGGAGGCTCCGGACAAACTTCATTTGTTTGATATGGATATGAGCTTTGCCAGTCCCCTCTTGATGATAAATTCGAGGGTAATAACTAGATATTTAATAATACTATTAATAATAATAACTATTATTATAATAATAATAATTGGCCCCATTACATATATATTGATTGATAATTGCTGGCAATGGTTGAACAAGTCTACATCATTCATAATAAACTTGTTTTGGACAATAATTATATATGGAAAATGCAAGAATTTAAGCAAACTTAGCATAAATCATTTTATTTATTTTTTTAATTAAGAATCACCTTTCATTAAATATATTTCCTTTTCATTTATCATATAAAATATTCATAAAATAATTCAAGCTTTCCGGCTCACTAGTAGGTGACGAGAGGATTTCTAAAAAAGGGGTAATTTAATCTGCTGATGCATGCGTCTAACCAAAAAAATTCTTTCTTCTTCCAACCTTTCGATCTTCCCATTCATTCCACATGGGCCCTTCTTCCCATAATTCTTTCCATTCTACCAAGTTATGAAGTGATCGGAGGGGCTCGCGCTCTCGACAACTACCAATCTAACACAGGAGAAGAATCATCGAATAGGCTTTCTAGTCTTAAAGATGATCTCCAGAGAAAGGGATCTAATGAGATAACATTTCATCTGCCCTTACCGAGTGCTTTTGATCGAGTTGTAGTTCTAAGGGTTTCCGTCCTCAGCTAAAGGCCTATTGGTCAGAGGCAGGAAGATCTCAGGTACCATATTCTTAAAGAAAGAGAGCTTATTCAATTTCATTGAAAGACGTTCTTGAAAAGGACGGGTTTTGATATCGTGAGGAGAAGTTCAGCTACATATGATTGCTGCCTTGCACTTCACTTCCTTAATTTAAAAGTTGTTACTTTTAATCGAACATGTATTCCTTTATATATATACACTTAGGATTAAACTTGCATGTCTTTAAGTGCACGTTGCACCGTGCGTCTAGATCCGACAATTTCAAAAAATTATATTTTTTAGTATTGAATATCTTACCTTTTAGTATAAAAACTTACACTAATGTTACAGTGTATACTTTTTAAAATGAAGTATTATACCCATGAAGGTCTTGTGAGCCCGAATCACAAGAGAACAACTCAATTTCTTATTATCCACAAAATCATCTAATAAGTTGGTCTTACATAAGTTTTTACCAGATATGCAGGTCATTTATTGCATGTACTCCCTCCATCCCACAAATATTTATACCTCTCCTTCGGCACAGACATTAAGAAAAGTAATAACTTTTAGGGGTATTATAGTATTTTTGATAATAAATAAATAATAAAGTATGTTAAGTGTGTTAGGTAAGGATGATTTTTTTGTAAATAAAATGTATGAAATGAGTCATTGTGTTTAACTTTTTTGCTTTTTTTTAGGAATGTGTAAATTTTTGTAGGACAACCAAAATAGAAAGTGTGTCATCTGAAATGGGATGGAGGGAGTAATATCTTTACTATAATGTAAATTTTTCAGTGCATTCTGGTACACGAATTCAAACTTTGTGCACTCACATTTATAATTATAAACTATTAATAAATAACAGTACTCTCTCTGTCTCGCATTAATGTTTATGTTTGCTTTTTGTACGTAAATTAATAGATATAATATTTTAACGAGTAGACGTGTAGTGAGGCCAGAGATGAGTATTATTCAATATGAAGTGAGTAGTTGTATTAGTGTTGTGTGTCCTATATGGAATAATTAATTGTTTTGTGTGTATCCAACTTTACAAAAAAAAGGAAATGTAAACCTTAACTTACGACAACTTAAAATGAAAATGTAACCCTTAATGCGGGGCAGGGTGTATATATTAATGAAAAAGAACTAATACCCGATTTTAGCAAATTTTATGTTAGTTATCTAATGACAACTTGAATATATTAAAAAAAATATACATTTATTAATAAACACATACCCCACATTATTAAATAAAAATTATACATAATAAGGAATAAAAATTAATACATATATAAATATACGCGTTTATATGGGTGAACATGATACGAACTCTTACCGGAACGTGGGGGTGTCTGGAGTGGGCGAACCACCTTTTTGTACAATGATACGAACTCTTATTATATTTTTTTGTAATTGAGAAGGAATATATGTGGAGGCAGACTTAGTTTCAAAATGAAAAAGTTTTCAACACTATTTCGTCGTGTTTCCATATAAAGAAATACAACGTTAAATGTCATTATCATCAAATTAATAAGGTTTGTTGGACATGAATTGTTCGCCACTCCTTTCATTTTTTTAACAAGGGCAATTATTCAACACGTTCGAAGAAGAGTGAATTTATTTATTAGGATTAGATAAATTAGAGAAACTATATACTAATCAAAGAGATTGTCTAATTAAATTCCAGTTTACATAAACCTGTGTAATCATGTCCTGGAATTTAACACTAAATTATAATGATAGAGATTAGATTTTGAAGTCATGTATTAGATATACAAATATATTTTATCAATTAAGAACGGGAAAATAGATAAACTATCTCTGGATTTGAATTATTTTTTTATCGATTAGAAGCCTAAAATATGTAAAACTATTAATTTGGACCTATATTTAGGCCTTAAATTGATAATATAAGAGATAATATTTAACAAATTTAGGCATTGGATTGATAGTTTTACATATTTCAAACTTTTAATTAATAAAAAAAATAATTCAAACACCAAATTGATAATTTACCTATTTTTCGAGTATATATGCAAATGAAAAATGTACTGATTTATTAATAATTCCATAAGTTATTATAAGTGACACTCCTTATACAAAACTACCCTTATATATAGTTACAAACCTTATAATTTAGACACACCAAAGTTCTAAATATTCTCTCTATTCATTTAATATTCTTTCTTTCTTTATGTCACCCATGTTCTTCTTTTTTATATAGTATAAATTAATATCTTCTTCCACATTTATTTAATATTAATTTAAAATTCAAAACAAACACACTCCATATTATTATTGCAAAATATTATGTGCACACACTTTTAAAATCATGTACATTTATGAATAAAAATATACTGTATATTGTAATGAATAAAAATATATTCCCTCCATTTCATTTCAGATTACACACTCATTATGGGTTGTCCCACAAAAGTTTACATCTCACTAAAAAAATAAAAGTCAAACACAGTCACCCTTTTCTATACATTTTATTTACAAAAAAAAAAACTCCTACCTAACACACCTAACATACTTTATCATTTATTTATTACCAAAAAATATCATAATATCTTTAAAAATTATCATTTTTCTTAATATCCATATCGGAGGAGGGGTGCAAACATTTATGGGACGGGAGGACTAGGGAGTATACATTTTGTTAGCTAACTTTCTGTTAATTTTTTAATAAAAAATTGAATAAAAAAGACTATATTCCCTTCGTCCAGCGTTAAAGTTTACGTTTTCCATTTTGGGTTGCCCCAAGTTAAGGTTTACATTTCCTTATTGTCAAATTGGGGCCACACAAAACAATTAATTATTCCATGTAGGATCCACTCACAACACTAATACAACTACTTATTTCACATTAAATATTTTTTATCTCACCTCACTACAAATTAAATTATTATATCTCTTAATTTACGTGCAAAAAACAAACGTAAACGTTAACGCGGGACAATGGGAGTATATGCTAATAAAAATTTATACACATATAGATGCACGTGTGCACTCGAATACACATAATATCAACTCTCTTATTATTACTCCCTCCGTCCACTTCAATCCATCAATTTTACAGTTTTGGGTCGTCCATCCTTAATCTATTCATTTTCCTTTTTAGACTATGAGACCCACACCTTTCACTAATACAAATAAAATATGGGACTCACACCCTCCACTAATACAACTACCTACTATAAATAAA
The DNA here is from genome assembly GCA_023678885.1 of Pogostemon cablin. Taxonomy (NCBI): domain Eukaryota; kingdom Viridiplantae; phylum Streptophyta; class Magnoliopsida; order Lamiales; family Lamiaceae; genus Pogostemon; species Pogostemon cablin. Next base: position 8,556,017 of record CM042992.1, on the reverse strand, counting down.
ATAATAATATTTCTTAATCCACGTATAAAAAGTAAATTGATACATTGAAGATGGACGGAGAGAGTATTAATTAAGTTTTCAAAATCAAAATTTAGTCTCCAAAAACCCTAACCTGAATTTAATAAGCGTACATACTTTGATGGCAAGGAATGAAATAAGAGTTAATAAAAATAAAATAAAAATAAAAATAAAAACTAATTGTCGCTAGTTGTGAGATGGATTAGACGATGAGACACACATATACATATAGATACATATAAATAAGGGGTACAATGTGAAGAAAAAGAAAGATGCAAGACATTTATAAGGAAAAAAGGGCAATGAACTGATTGGTAATGGACCACACCTCCTCTGCTCTATCACATTTGCCTACTCAAAACTAATCTATATCCTACTCTTTCTACTTATCCTCTCCTCTTGCACTTTGATATTTTGTCATACACAATAAGGCTTGTATATATATTTGAACATAAACAAACACATTTGATGCCACCGGATTAAACTAGAAAACTTAAATTTGAAATTAAAATTAAAATTGAAAATGCAATGGACAGAATTGCAAGAATAATATTGTAATATTGCTATGTTCTATACCGGTTCAGCACAAAAATTATACTCCATCATTTTATGACATCATTCACCAATTCCACATTATTTAAGAAATTAACTCCTCATTTTTTAACTAACTTTAATTATTTTTTTGGATCAAGTCTTATCTCAGTTACAATTTTTTTCTTAATTGTTATCATTTTCTATATAAAAAAAAATGTTACTCCCTCTATTTCATGATTAACATCATTGCTATTGTAGATACTTAGTTAAGAATAGTAGTTTTGACTAATTTTATTGAATTTTTTATGAATAATATAGTACTTTTAAGTATAAATATAAGTAAAATATAATGTATGTTATGGTATCAAATGGAGGTGCTAGATTTTTTAAATTAAAGTATATTTTGGTATACCCCACCATTAGGGACCTTTAGAGATTGGTGAAAAAGGTAAATCGCATGATCTACCTCAAATAGCTTATATAAAAGTTTTATTGTTTAACTGCTTAAGATATTGGTGAAAGATGTAAATTGCATGATTTGCCACAAGTGACTTATAAAAAGGTTTCACCGGTTAACTACATTTGCAATGAGCCAAAATTATGCCGAATGTATGATTAGAACCCCCATCCATCAACCATCAACTTGATTGAAATATATTTCCACTCTCCCTTTACCATTTAAGCTATTTCCTAGAAGCAATGAAAGTGCTGTAATTTTTCTTTTATTAGGTGGTGAAATTAATTGTGAAGGATAAAAACAAAAAGTATGAAAATACGAATTAGGTATCAATTTTTACATAATCTTACAAATTATTCATGAAATAGTTTAATCAACGACGACGTAAATATCATTTTTCACATATCTTACGAATTATACATAAAATAGTTTAATCAAACGATTATCACTTTTTCTCAATCATCTAATATTTTTTCTTAAAAATGTTAAAACTTCTTTTACATCTCATGAAACACAACTCATGAACTAGTTTTACACAAGTTTTTTTTGCCTACTTTGTTGGAGTTATTTATTTTAATAATAGACAAATTCTCTTGTGAGACATTACATATGTGAAACCGTTTGTGAGACGTGTTAAAATATACTTATTATATAGATAAAGTATGTTTAATTATTGTTAAAATATGTTTTTTAAAGTATGATAAATGATGAATTAAAGTATGATTTTTTAATGTTATAATATAATTTATTATTAACATACTTTAACTATAAATAAGTATATTTTAACTATATAAAAGCATACTTTAGTCATGGGCTGACCTGTCTCACAAAAAATTTGTCTCACAATATAATTTCGGTTAATAATAATATAATATACGTATGAGAATGAACGATGTACATTACACTATACAAATAAAATTGTTAGAATGTTAGAAGCCCAGTTTTAAAATTATTACAAGAAAATGGGGAAGTCAACATAACACGCTTACATAAAAGATAAGCTAGTGTCATCATCAACTCTAGTCTAGAAACTAGAAATTAGAATACTAAAGCAATAATTCTAAAGTTCAACCACCGGCCAAATTATTATGAGATGAATTTATCAAAGATTACTACTCCATTATATTTATATGGGGTGAACAGGTCCCACCTTAAACTAACTTGCATAACAATAATATTAAATCATCATTAAGGGCCTGCTGATTTTATCAAATGATTAGATACACCTGTTAGTCTTCTTCTTATTATGGTATCAAATTAGATTGTACACTCCACATTCAAAATTCTGTATTTATTTGGTTTTAAGATTTTGTACACTAATAAAGATTACAAGTAATCTTGCTTGTTTTGAGGACCTGCAATGGTGGAAGAACAGTCTCACAGAATAGCGTTGCCTGTGTCATTGGAAATATTCCAACCTCTTATGCCGTCTCAATGGTTCGTTTGATTTTCAATGCAGCTCTTACTACGTTTCCTCTGGTGATAATTCCGACCTTCAAAATAGCAGTTATCAACAAAAGGAAGGAATTTCATGCAAAAACAATAATAATAATAATAACTATAATACATGAACACGAAGAAATGATGTGGCGGATCCTCACCAGCTTACCATCACCGTCCACAACAGGGAGGCGGCGGTATTTTGTCTCAAGCAGCAATCTGATCATTAACCGAAAAAAGTGTTAAAAAACTTTCAATTGTTGCTTTATTGAATGCTACAGCAAACAGCCAATACCTTGCAGCATCCTCCAGATTGGTTGATTCATGAACCAATACTGGTGCTGGTGTCATCAGATCACCAACGGCTTTTCCGTTTGTCTTGTTAAGCAAATTCTGTACTTGATTGAATGTCTGCGGAGGTTAATCAGAATCAGGTAAGCGGCAAAATTAATGGGGAAAATCCTGACGAAGATTTCTATCATCAGCACCGCATGACGCAAGCATATAGTTCCCATGCGTGTGTGTGTGTGAGAGAGAGACTACATCTATAAAAGACACTCAAAATCGGACACATACTAATAACAATAAGTGTCTGTAATGTTCTTACATCACCATATGCACACACAGGCCCTCACAGATGCAATCAAATTCAATCCAATTTTGCAAATCAGAAGAAAAGCTTACGTATCAGTGTAACCTATACCAAAAGTACTAAATAATAAGCAAATAAAAAATGTGTTGTCATCAATTAAAATACTCTCACCACATGCGGCTTTTATCATCACTAATGCCATACTCAATTATACTATATATATATATATATATATGTATATATATATATATAGTATATATATATATGTATGTATGTATATATATATAGTATATATATATATGTATGTATGTATGTATTTTTATAAAAGTGAATATTACATTAGTTATGTCCCATGTACGTTATATATAGGTTTAAAAATGAAAATATAGTTGTTCCATAATTTTAGAGACATGGAACATTCACTCCCCTCAAATTTTACTCCAAGTTCAAGCAAGCCCTTAAAATGTTTTTTTTGGTGCATTCAAGCTTCTCATGTAATAGTTCCAAGTAGACCAATTAAAGTATCTTTAAGTGCAAATAAATACTTAAATCTTTTCAAGATAAAAACTTCTGCTAATAAAAAGTAAACATACATTTTGTTCAACTAATGTTGTTCAGTGACAAATCCCTCATTTTAACAATCATACAAATATAGTAAAAGTTTTATATACAAAATTATGCTAAAATAAAAAGGCCTATAATTAACGACCACAATTTCATATTTATCTATAATGAATACAACAAGCTCAAGACACATTATTCATTTATTATTAAGAAACATTAAAAGAAAATAAAAAAACAAAAATCATATTGCCAAATTTGGAGGGTAAACATTATAACAGGTGAATTATTTTTTGGTTTAACATTTAAGGACAAATTTATTTTATTTTACAAATTTACATTAAAAAGTGTATTATAGGCTTTACTCGAACCTAAAGCAATACTTGAAGGGTCTAGAAGTGATGGAGTTAGGGAAGTAAAACACACACGAACGACATAACCAACAAGATAAACCAGGAGCTACAGCCATCTAAGCCAATAGGCCGAAATCTAATATTTTTGTGTTAGTGCAAAACAAAAACATATGCAGATACTTATAGTTTCTCAGGCCCATGGACCAAAGATCTAAAATAATTACTGAAATAGAAAGGAACTAAAGCAATTAAGACTACAATAATAAGCGTGGGAATAAATAAACTGCAGCCTGTCATCCATGGGAGGAGTATCAAGATGTACCTCATCCTTATTATATTGGAATAAAGTATGTGGAAATGATAGAATATCTGAACTGATTAATGCATATATGAAAAGGTGTGAAGCAACAATAGGTTTGGCATAGAGTTATGTAAATGAAAAGTAGTGTCACTAATATTTTATGAGCTATAAATAGTCATATAGATGATTTGTGAAATGAAAACAAACAGGCTCCACAATTCTTCACCAAAATCTTTAACTTTGATGGGTTAAAAGTGTATACGCTGCAAGAGCTTGCTAAAATTTTCAAATTTAAAATAGCCCTTCAGAAGTGAATTCGTCAATTAGAAGAAAAGGGCAATGAATTGATTGGAATGAACTTCTCTTACACTTGGTCTATAAAGATCATCTGGAGCTGAATGAAACTATATCATAGTATTGATACAATCCTTTCATGATAAATATGGTCCTAGCAATACTGTACCAGCTACAAGCCTACAAGATTCTAAAAACTCGGATTGTAAGAAAACCAATATTCATGGGAATAATCCTATGTAGAAGTTCTCCATCATCAGCATTGCATGATGCAAGCATACATGTGCGCGCGCGTGTGTGTGTGTGAGAGAGAGAGAGACTTAAACAGCCACATAACCATCACAAAAATTATGATATTATTATCAGGTCCAAAATGCATATATACGTACAAACGAGGGCATACAGAGGGTGTTTAGGGTTTAAGGTTTAGAGCTGCAACCAAATAATCTCTCATTCTAGAAGAGCATTTCACATGATAATACCATGTAACAGTATAAGCATTAGATAAATTACCTAGACCATAATCATAACATGCAGCTCTAATCATCACTATTCTCATTGCCACTTCTAAATTTCTGCATTTCTAGGCTAAAATTATCATCACCATATAGGCTGCATGGGTTTAGAAATGAAAATAAATTTGTATCATGCATTAAAAAATGTTAAATGGTAGCATACTAAAAAATGAATTAATAGGGGTATGAAAAAACATGAATCATTAATGGGTTTTGGAAAAGAGAGCAGTAAACATACAAATTGGAAATATATTGTAAATGAAAACAAGGCTCCACAATGCTTGTCTACTTCTTTCTAACTTTGATTCAAAGCACTTTGCAAGGGCTATGCAGAAAAGTTTCAATGTACAAAAATTAGTTGTTCTTCAATTAGCACTTTGTCTTCCTTTTTATTTTGTTTCTTTATTTTAATTTTTTTTAACATTTCTGTCATGTTGTAGGATGAGATAGGAAAAAAATTACCTAATCATATTACTATTAGTTTTATTTGATGCATTTTCTTGTATTCCTATGCTTGACCATGTTGAAGAAACTAGCCTTAAGGTTATATTATATATAGGTCTCAAGTAGTTGTTAGAGATGTGCCCCCAGGAGCTCTAAGTGAAGCGCCTATGGCGTGCCTTTTACACACAATGTTTAGTTGCATTCTAAAAGCATGTTCTTATGTGTCAGTCTAATAAACTTGTGAGAGAACAAGATCATATGTTCATTCTTGCACAAAGAATACTCTCTTTGTCCAACTAAGTTTTCGCATTTCCTCATTTATTTGTCCCAATACAGATTTCACACAAAAAAAATAATAAAAATACTCAACAAAAATAACCTCTAAAAACACTTCATTTTAAAAAATGTCATCCCCACCTAACACACATTATTTACATGCTTTATTCACTACACATTTATTACCCAAAAGATACATTATCATCATAAAGTCAATAAAATAACACATGCATAAAAATTTTTAGTAGTAAGTGAGAACTTCACCAGGATGGAGGGAGTTCCATATTTTGATGAGGATGATCATTATCAATTTAATCAAGATGATTGTTGATTAGTAAAAGATAGGTACTTTGTTAGTCATTTTACTTGATGCACTTTGTGGTATTGTCTTGAAGATTTAAAGTTGACCTTTATGGTATTTTTATAATATTTATTTTTAATTAGTATTTACGTTATGTGTTACTGTTCAAATTGTTATTTATGAGTTATTATGTAATATTGTGTGTCTTTCAATTTTATATATTAGTTCGAAGTTGATTATGTACAAATGTTCCATATGTTATTATCTTATTTATTTATGAGTTTTATGTATTATTATGAGACATAATAAGGTTTTTTAACCTTTATTTGGATAGGTAATAATGTGCAAGTAGGATACATTTTTATGTATATAACTTGTACAAAATATACTTGAGCATGTGTATAAGAGGCACACACCTCTAACCTAACACTTCAACAGCGTCCTTGCGCCCCATGTGCCTTCCGCCTCTAAAAACTATGGTTTCAACTGGAAAATCTAGTGGATTTTGAAATCCTAATGAATAGTAATAGTTGTTTTGAGTTTTATTGGTAAAGTAGGACATAAGTTTATGCCAACGAGAAGAGTGGGTAGTATGTGAGTAGTAGGTGGATTATGAGATGTGTAAAAAGGTATTATTATATTATCATTTGATGAGCAAGAAGAGAGAGAGACAAAAAGATGAGAGATCATTAATTTTGGCGAGTAGGCTATTAGTAGGGTTTTATACCAAATATCAAAATCTCAATAACATATTAAGGATTTGGAAAATCTAAAACTGGTTTACAAAATCCAAATCAAACATACCCACATAGATATTATAATTTTTCAAGAGGCATTGTAAAGACATAAACATTAAAAGCATTTAAGCAACACTCCATGAAAAGTGAACTACAATATCCCACATGAATACTGAATACTCTTATTAGTGACAAGAGGATTTTGTGAAAATGAATACATTACCATGATTTTCTCAGTTATCATTCCCTTAAACCCATAGAGCACAATTCAACAATAAGAATCCATTGCAAGAAGCCAAGAACACAAATCTCGTTCGACATATAAACAAATTTATGACTTATTACCAGCAAAATGATTACTCGAATGATTTGTGTTATTTACATTGCTAGAAGCATGCATAAATAGTAACCACAGGTAGTTTAATGAAGCTTTCCTTCATTCACCTTTGACCTTAGGGACACTAATATAGTTGGCCAGTCAAGCTAATATCATGGAATGTAAGGAAAGAACAATTATCTTATAGACACATATAAAGGAAAGGATGAACAGTAAAAGAATCTCTAACATACTTTCCAAGTGCTATCAACTTCAGGAAACATGTCCGCATCAGTCCTTCCAGTACCTGATGGTGGCAATAGATGATTTCTCGTGTTAGTATTTTTCAATTGTCATAGGCATACATGACTTTGTATGGATATAAAGAATAAACCAATAGGAAACATATTTCAATCAAAGTAATGTTATGAGATCAATGAAACACATGATCCAAGATCAATTTATGTCGCAATTTTCAATTTGAAAGTCTTCCAAAGGAGCATGTGAAGGGACAGTCAAAACATGAATCACTGGCCACAGATATGTATTCACTTGAGCTTTGGTTTCACCGACAATTAATTGTCTTTCAAAGTTTCAAGCACTCCATCATTTTACTAATTGATGAGAATAAATGTCAATAATCTTACCATGCAGTTACATTCTATGATTAAAGATAAAACAATAGCATAATTTATGTTCTGTGCAAAGCAAATATCATAGTTTTCACTTTTACTTACCCAATTAATAATGAAAAGACAGTATAGGTGTCTAAAATTTAATATGAAAAATCCCACATTTTCCGAGTGTCTCTACATACACATTGATGAAAAGAGACTGGATGTGGATCATAGCAACAAATGTACGATTGCCAATCTAAATCCTAGAAACATGTCTCCTCATTCCATCTTTGCAACGAATAACACATGATCAATCCCACAAATATTTCTTGCAGACAAGTATAGCAATCATGCAAAATCGTAGTTAGACATATCATTGGTAAACAAGAAAGGGGCAAAACCTGAGATGGAGTCCAGTGCTAGCAAATCATAGTCTGACACAAGACCAACCTGCACAGCACATGGATTCAATAAGTAAATCGCAATCATGGCATGATAATAAAAATATGCATCAGCGCATTGAAATTTTCAATTAATCCTTAATGGTTCCAATAATTCAGAAAGCATGAAGTGAACAAAAATAAAAAATTAATAAGAACAATAATAATAATAAATAACTATCAGATCACCTCATGCAAGCAACCAAATTTAATTGAAAATAAACTTTGTTCATAAGAACATGTAATATAGGTGGCCAAACTACTTCTCATCTTGTCTTTGGCTTATTGTCTATGCTTATTTTGCATTTTGATGAGAGACATAGTTTCTCTACATAATTCCTGGTGATGTAAACTACGACTCAAGTTTTATTATCGATATTATGATTTGGACAATAGACCCATTCTTTTATGGAATTAGAACTCTGTTTAGCATTCATCATGTTCTGAACGAGTTTATGTTTTTGAAGTCTAAAAAAAAAATAGGTGGCCAAAATATTCCACCTTTTGAGTTCAGTAAAAAATGACAGCAGCACCAGCATACCATTAGAATGCATGGAGAGAATATAAATACACCCTAGTGCAGGTTAGAAACTTCAAAAGAAACCATTTAATTTTGTTAGCCACAAACCCCAGTGCAAAGGTATACTTCAAGAGTTCAGGAAGTTATGCTATTTCAAATGTTACTACTTTTTTAATTTTTTGGGTGCACAGGTATCTGGCCTAGTGTTGTGAACCGACTAATTCAGGGAGACCAAAAACCCCATCCACCAGTGCTGCCCCAATCTCAATCAGAGCTCTGTGCTCTGGATGGACAGACCCCTTAAGTTACTCTTGCTTATCTCATGTATAATTGGTCATAAATATGAAAAGTGGTTGAGTCTTTCATATCTCCATGAAGATGATTTCACAATTACAGGCTTCTACTCTATTATTCAAGAAAATCAAACAAATTCAGCTCAAGGTACTTTTACTGTGCAATGCTCAGTGAATACCTACTTACCAATTTCCAATCATCGTCAATCACAGGAAAACCAGTTATTCTGTTTTCTACAAGCATTTCCAATGCTGTTGCATCAAAATTTAAACACAGATTAACAAGCGTCAACTATCTGGAAAACAATCAGGAATAACCCACTGAAAAAATAAAACAAATTAAATTCCCAAACCTTCGTCTACAGTTGTGGTCGCCTTCACAACATGCAAATCTTCTTTCTTCGTCATAAATTCACCCACTGTATAAACCCCATTTCTTGGCTGCACAACAAACCACAAAATTAGTCAATTTTACTCTTAAAAAGATTACATGTTCTCACATGTGAGTTGATAAGAAAGCATTACAGGAACATCGTTGGCGATTAACGTGGTAGATGCACTGACTTTAACGGGTCTGAAAGGACCCGATTTTCGATCGAACTCGAGGTGAATAGTGGAAAGAGGAGAGTTATTCGGGGCGAGATGAGGTAAAAAGCGACAGGGGGTTTGGTGTTGTAGCCGAGCAGAGGAAGTGGGGAGAAGAGAGACTGGAAGAAGTTCCAAGCGAAATACAGAGGCCATTCCGGTAAGAGTGGGCGGCGGAGTAATGGGTGTGTCTCCGACGTATATACTCCGAAGTTCGAAGCCCGTGAAGTGAATAGGAAATGGGGGTCCTCATTGTAGCTTTGCTTATATGGAGATTGAGATTTATGCGAAAATACATAAATATTAATACCCACCGTCCCGTCAAGGTGTACTGTTTGCTTTTTGCACGTACATTTATTTTATGATGTACCACCATTAAAGGCCCCACGCCCCTGATCTTGGGATTGATGAAGGAGGTAAATATGTCTCAAGTGACTTATAGAAATGGTTTACTGTTAAACTTATGCTTGCTAGATTTATTTTATGTAAAGTGAGTAGGTGTATTAGAGAGGTGTGATGGGTAGTGGTGGGCCATTGGTGGACCCTTTTTACTAAAAGTGGAAAATGGTTCAATTTGGATGGGACACCCAATATAATAAAATGATGTTATATTGAGCGGGACGAAGTGAGTATCTCTTTTATCTCTCTTTTAAGTTAAATAGGTTTTTTTTTTTAATTTAATTTATTGAATATAATATACTCCCTCCGTCCCGTCGTTATGGTTACGTTCGCTTTTTGCACGAGGATTAATGAATATAGTATTTTAATATGTATTGAAGTGAGAGAAATAATAATTTAATATAAAGTGGGTAGGTGTATTAGTGGGATGTGTGGACCCATGAAGAGATAAGTAATTAATTTGTGTGGTCTCATATGCTAAAAAGGGAAATGTAACCATTAGGATGAGACGACTAAAATGAAAAAATGTAACCATTAGGAAGGGATAGAGGGTGTATTGTTATTTTTCCTATTTTGGATGCCCGCTAATTTAAAAGATTTAAATCTCCCTTTCCTGTTAGAATTGAAAATCATGTATTTACATATACATACATATAATTGAGTCTCTGGAATTCTTTACAAGTAAAACAATTTAAATTTAAAAGATATAAACCTCTCTTTCCTACTAGGATTGAAAATCCTGTATTTTACATATATACGATTGAGTCTCAAGAATTCTATACAAGTAAAACAAATTAATTTAAGGGATGTGGGAAAGATAATCTACTTTCATTAAGTGATTTATTAGATAATCGGAGACAAAGGGGATACTATTAGGTCCGATAAAATAAACGAAGTGATTTTAACCATTAAAAAGTAATCAATCCAATAGTATTTAACATAAAAAAAACTGCCAAATAATATCATTTCCCTTTTTTGAAATATAGGACCCACTCACACTATTAATACAACTAAAATATGGAAACATATATTTCATTAATACAATTACTTATTACATAGTAAATAATACTGATATTTATTCATTCATGTGCAAAAAACAAACGATACCCTTAAGAATGGACGAAGGGTGCAATAGAAAATGAGACGAATTGAATAAAATAAAATAAAGACAAAGACTTGTGTACAACCTTTAATTGGTACAACCCTGGTACAACCTCCTTCCTTCACATTCAGTGTGTGTTTTCCTCTTTTTTTTTAATTGTTGTTGTTACTATTTTTTTTAATTTTAGGGATATAATTGCAATTTTACCCTTGTGGTTTAGGGTATAATTTATCCCTAGAGTTTAGGGTTTAGGGTATAATTGTAATTTTACCCTGGTGGTTTAGGGTATAATCTATCCCCTAGGATTTAGGGTTTAGGGTATAATTGTAATTTTACCCTTTTGGTTTAGAGTATAATTTATCCCCTAGTGTTTATGGTATAATTGTAATTTTACTCTTGTGGTTTAAGATATAATTTATCCCTAGAATTTAGGATTTAAGGTATAATTATAATTTTACTCTTGTGTTTAGGGTATAATTTATCCCTAGGTTTAGAGTTAAGGGTTTAAGGTTTAGAGTTAAGGGTTTAAGGTTTAGAGTATAATTGTAATTTTACCCTTATGATTTATGGTATAATTTATCCCTAGAGTTTAGGATATAATAGTCATTTAAATAAAATAAATTTAAAAATAAAATAAAAAACAACATTAATGAAGGAGCGAATTAATTAAGAAGAGCGGGAACCAAAGTTGTACAATTCAAGGTTGTACCCTAATCCCTCTCTAAAATAAAAATGGGACGACTTGAACTAAATGAAAATGGGACGAATGGAACAAAATAAAAGTGAACTAAATAGAATAAGATGAAAATGAAATGAGTGATACAAAATGAATCTCTCTCTCCATCTCATACTTATCCGCACCATTCCTTTGTATTTTACAAAGGAATGGTGCAAATAACTATGGGATAGTGGGAGTACTTATTATTAATGGACTTAATAATGGACTTAAGTGGATAATAATGGACTTAAGTGGTGTGATTGGTAAAACCATGAAACGCATAAGTCCACTAGGGGATATATAACTCTAATATCTTCTACCAATCTCTATCATAGCCTTTCAATAAGCCTAGACTTAGTTAGCTGTCTATAATAATATTATACAAACTCACGAATATGAGAGGGTACATTAGCGGGACGACATAAGATTATTTGGAAGATCAAGGTCGAGTGGTTGTTCAGCAGATCGTCTTCTTCAAAGACAATCTTTAGCCTAAGGTAAAACTTTCGATCTCTTTCCATTGCATTAGATATACTGTACATCAATTATACACATTGTTATGGGTATTATCCCTCATGCCAAATGGGCCGAAAGTCCAACAAGCTAGCCCATCACGAATAAAAGGCCCACTATGGAGAGGCCCGAGAGCAGGAATAAATGATAATTTAGGGGAGATGACAGCCCAAAGGTAAGCCCAAGAGGCACTCGAGGAATAACCGAGAGGAAGCCCAAGAAAAAAGTTCATCATCGAGGGCCGAAGAACTCAGGAAGACGAAACCAAGAGAGGCCGAGAGGCAGGAAGCCCGCCAAGGGAATAGACAGTCGAGACATCTCGGCGGGACATCTCGATTCCGAAGCCAAGGGAGACGCTCAAGGACTCGGATGGGCAACACGGCCTCGAAAACCTACCCATCCGAAGGTCGAAAGGATTATCAGACCTGTAGGTCAAAGTGCAGACATCACTGAGAGAACGGCTAGATGTGGCAGGCTAGAGGACAAGAATAACGGTAAGAAGGGATGTCTTGGACAACACTCCCAACTAAAAGACAACAAACGACAGGTACATCCCTCTTCATCCGCCAATGGGAAGCAAGCAAAGGACAAAAGGAGACCTGCTGTACCCTGCAAGACATCTGACAGCTCCCTGCACCAGCCCCAAAGTCATCGGTGTACTGGCCAACTCCATTTCTGGCTACTTGTCTTCATCCAGGTGGCGCCACGGGATTGGACAATTGTTAGTGTTTATTGGTAGTATAAATAGCTTCTCTCACAAGAGAGGAGCAGATTACTCATTCTCATACTAGACATTACACTTGTAATTGGGAGGATTTTATGAGTGTTGTTCTTAAAGAAAGTAATAAAATTGGTTAAGATCTTTGGTCGAAATCTCCATCTCTCACCGTTTATTGGTTTATTATGTTTGATTATGATCGTTCTTAGCTCAATTACATAACATTATATTCTTCCTTAATCTTAAAATTAACTAACTAAGAACACGCATCAACACACACCAACAAGATGACCATCAAATTCTTATCGTATAATAATTTTATTCTCAATCCATAATTGAAGAGGATGTTAATAATACCTAATTCATAGACACAAACTCAAAAGAAAAAGTGATTCATAAGAACTAAAAATGAGTCTAGACACTCGACACAAATTCTCTATGTCATTTTGATACACAAAAAATAATATACGAAAATGACAGCAGAAGCAGAAAATTCGAACTGCTCAGCACTTTCAAGCGCCATACTTTTCGATGTATCAACTACACCAGTGGTTTCGTGCTATCATCCCTCTAGATTTAAATACCAACATGCATAAGAAAAAGAAGAATATAGTATTTTAACAAGCATAATCTTGTTTCGAAGTAATTTTATAATCAAATTATGAATGACTACAAATAATTACATGCTTTAACGAGAATAAGTAACATGTTCTTGAGAACACACCAAGTAATATTAGCGCCAATTTACTTTTTCAAAATGAACGCTTCAAAAATTGGGGGTCCCTAATTATAAAGAAAGGCAAATCCACCCCCTATACACACTCCCACTCAAAAGATGTCACTCACCAATTCTAAACACTACATGTAAACTACAATTCATTCTGCACTATAAACCCCTTCTTCCATCACCCACATCCCTCGAACTATCATCCATAATCTCCTTTATATTGGTAATCATCTTCAATACTTGCCACATCGTTGGCCGCTGCTCCGGCGACGTCAAGCTACAGATACTAGCTACCTCAACCAGCATCCTCAGCCTCGTCTCGTCCTCACACTCGTCGTCTCTCATTGCATGGATCCAATCCGGCATATCCGGAGGTGCAAGGCACGGGTGTTGGGACGGGGGCTTACCCGACAAAAGCTCTAGCAAGAGAACTCCAAAAGCATACACATCAGATTTGGCAGTGGCTCCTCGGGTAGAGTTTCGAATCTCGGGGGCTCTGTAGCTGGCATAATCGGGATCATCCTCCGATGAGGTGTCAGCAAGCATGGAGAGGCAGTAGTCTGTTATGCATGCCTCGAAATCGGATCCCAGAAGAACGTTGGAAGATTTTAGGTTTCCATGAACGAATTTTGATGCTTGATGGATGTAGGCTAAACCTTGAGCCACATCTTCTGCGATTTTCAGACATGAAGTCCAGTGGAGAGGCTTTGCCCTGGTTGATCTTGAACCTGAAGAACACAGAGGGGAATAAAAGAATGAATCAAAATTATGTCTTTTTCAATGATTTCTTGTTCTATTTTAGTGTTCCATATTCTACGTCACATGAATTTGAATTTCCCCTATCTCGTCCAACGGTGTGACAAAAATATGTTATTCTATAGTAGGCAGTAGCACAGGTATTTCAAATCAAAATGAAGATCAAGATCATCATCTTTCTCAATAAAGATAACACCAACATAAAGTGGGCAAAAAATAACATTTAATATGTTTGCATGTTGTGTTACAAATCAAGGAGACGATGACCAATAAATTAAATAAAAATTTTAATAAATAAAAAGTCACAAATAAATGCTCTATAATCACCAAGGTTTTAATTTTCTTTTCATCATACATTGCATGGGTAGTTAGACCAACAGCCCAACTACAAATTAAATGATTGATTAGGATAACCTACAACAGAATTAAACTCATCAATACGTTATCTCAAATGCAACTGATCTAATTATACAAATATTCCCCTCGTGAGTAGTGCCAAACAACACCTCATTATTTACAAGAATAATAGGAGTTCGACTAATGAGCCATATCACTATCAGACCCCACAAAAGTATTCCCTGTTTGGCAACAAAGAAATGTTTGATCACAATTGTCGGCAGCAATAAAAGTGGGATCCAATTTTCCATCTAAAGCCAAGAAAGTTTCTGCATAACTCATTCCTCCCACTATGTTACACCATTCCATCTTCCGTTCAAAATAATAACAATAACAAAAATAAGTGTGTTCGTATGTCATATGAATGAGCTCATCTGACCATCACACATCTCATATCTACATTAATCCACATTACATCCTCCACAATAAAAACACACACAAGCAAAGACAGAAGGAATCTGCTATATATGCTATGCTATTTTAAGGTATTCACCATGGATAAGGTTGAATTTAAACAGTTGAATATGAATAATTACCATGGATAAGATTGAAGAGACTTCCATTGGGCTGATAATCGAATATGATCAATCTTTCCTGGTGAGCCTGAAAGTAAGCTCTGACAGGAACCAAATTAGGATGGCGAAGAACTCCGACAGTTTCCATGTGTTGTTCAAATGCTTCACCACTTGTAATGGCGGTCTTACATGCATCCAATCTTTTCACTGAAACGATGAACTGGTTCGACATCACAGCTTTATAAGTTGTTCCAATGGTGCCCCTCCCCAGAAGCTCTGCTGATGCCCTCATCAATTGCTCCAATGTGTACACCTCCTCTTCCCCTGAACAGAACACCAAACTCCCACTTTTCACCACTTTTAAACTCTGCAATTTCTTTGCATCAATGCTCTGAGACTGTGCTGTAGTCTCAATTTGCAGTGATGACAACGTTGAACTCATTTTTGCCACTGTGGTTTCGTCAATGCCCACTTTTGCTTCTCTCTCTTCCCTTCTCCTTCTCATCAATGCCATGAGACTCAAAATTGCTGCTGCCAGAATCAAAACCCCAATCACAAAACCTAAAACCAACCCCACTTTTCTACCCTCCTTTTTAGGCGATTGGGAAGCGTCAGTCAACCCTTGCTCCGACTGCGCGTTCTGCAGGAGCGGCGCCGGTGTGGATGGACCGCCGCCGCTCCCGCCGCCGTCGGAGGAGTTAAAAAAAGGGTAATCGCGGCAGGGTTTGTGAATGATCTCCCCACAGAGATTCGGGTTGTACAGAAACGAAAAGGTAGTGAACTTTTTGAGAGTAGAGGTCACCGGTATTGGGCCACTGAGATTATTATTGGAGACGTTGAAAACTGCCAGAGTCGTCTGATTCAACGGCGGAACGGCGCCTGAAAACCGGTTGGAGTTGAGGCGGAGGAAGGCTAACCGGTCCAGGGCGGTGAGGTTTAGGGGCAGGGAACCGGTGAGTTTGTTGTGCGACAAATCGAGAACGAGGAGGCGGTGTAAGGAGAGGAGAGAGGGGGTAAATCGATCGGAAAAATAGTTGTGGTCCAAGAAGAGAGTCTTGAGATTGAGGAGAGGGGAGAGATCGGGGAGAGGGCCGGAGAGGGAGTTGTTGCGGAGGCTGAGGACCCGGAGTTGGTCGAGGCGGCTGAGGGAGGCGGCGGAGAGAGTGCCGCGGAGGCCGGAGCTCTGGACAACGTAGCGGACGACGCGGCCCTTGGCGCATTTGACGCCCTGCCATTCGCAGTAGTCGAAGCGTTCGTTGGTGGTGTAGAGGAGCTTGTTGTCGAGGTCGGCGTTGGACTTGAAGGAGAGTAGAGCGACGGCGTCGGGTGGGAGTGTGGTGTCACCGGCGGCGGAGATGGTGGGTAGTAGCAGTAAGAGCAGTGTGAGGAGCATGGTGGGGTGGGGTGGCGGATGGAGGTCAGTAGGGAGGGGTGGTGTGATTGGGACTGGGAGGCATTAGGGGGAGGAGTGGTGGGAATTGCGGGGCAGCTGGAGGTGGCAGTGGGTCAAAAAGTCACGTGAAAGTGGGAAGGCTCTGTTTGTTTGAAATATGTGTGTCAAGTTCTAAGCAAGTGACAGCTTGTACAACGACCAAGGATCAAATTCCACCCGCAGCGTGTGATCAACCTCTTAATTAAGGGGGCTCCTTGTGTGGTGGGTTAAAAGGTCTAACCCTTGTTGGTCGGTTGAGTTATCATGATTAACCTCCTTCACATGCTGTCGGGCCGGCGTGCGGGGGCGCCTAGGGTGGGCGAACGACCTTTTTGTACAATATGTGTGTCAAGGTCTTTTGTGATGGTATTCCTTCACCCTCTCTCACTGTCCGAATGTACCCTCACATTTTACAACAAAATTTTATGCTGTATTTATTGAATAACAAGCACGCATGATATTTCAATGATAATTCAAATGAATCAAATGTGGGAATTTGGATAAACAATTTCTATTTATTATCTCATTTCTCTTTTAATTTGATTTCTTTGGATTTTTAATTTTCAAGTCAGAGAGCCAGATCTTTATTATCATTAATTTGGAGATGTGAGACTCTATTCGAATCAAACTTTAATTTAAGGACTTTTCTCAAAGAATACCATTGAATATGGAGGGCGTTGTTCACTTCACAATGAAGTTTGCATGAACCTGATTTGCAGAATTGTCAAATCTTAGGAGTTTAGCGGTTGATTTCAGATTTGTTAATTTCAGATTGAGTATGGTTTTTGAAACTTTCTGGATGAACATCGTTGAATCCACAAATAACACTAAAAAATTTGACTTGAAGAATGTCATACTAAAGGTAATGTACTAAAGGTAATCTTATACTTCCTCCGTCTCACGGCAAGGGTAGTTTTTGCTTTTTGACACGTGAATTAAAGAGTATTATTATTTAATGTGTAGTGGGTAGTTGTATTAGTGAGAGTATGAGCCCTATGTTTTAATTGTATTAGAGGGGATGTGTGGGTCCCATGTGTGTAAAAAAAGAAAGATGACCATTTGAGTGGACGACCAAAATGGAAAAAAGAGATCATTGCCGTGGAACGGAGGGAGTATATCTCAAGAACACCATGATCATTCTCTAAAACTTCTAGAAAATTTGAAGAACTCATAGTTATGAGTGAAGACCTTATTTAAAGGTGGAGGAATAAATTTATTATGAGATATTCTCTCTTTGAAAAAATAATACTAAAATATATAGAAGAAAAACTAGCGAAACCATATAGATTCATAATCACACAATAATACATGATCTTTCTTGTGACAATTTTGAAAACATAAACTAAATTTCAAGCATGGAGACTATAGCCTACTCATAGACATGCGAATGTTTTCCCAAAATGACTTACACAAAATACAGTCAAAGCATGTCTTCAATCCAAATGAATAATCCTTGACCAATCTAGATTTCATTTTACCTATCCATATATATTTTCTATTTCATGTCTGTATTTCATGGTGTACCCCACTATTAGGGTTCCCAATGCCCCTACCATAGGAATTAGTGAAAAAGGTAAATCGTAGGATGTGACTCAAGTGATTTATAGAGGGCGCTCACTGTTTAACTTAGTGTTTCATATAATAATGGAATGAAATACTCCATTTATCTTTTTAATTTGTTTTGAGTTTTTTACGGTTTTAAAACCATTGATAGTGTCATATGTTTTGTTTTAAGTTTTTGGTAGGGTAAATTTTAATTTCATATTAAATCAATACTATGTTAAAAGTGGGTAATGATATGTATAAAATTGTATTAATTGACATGAGAGAAGAGATGAAAGAGAAGAGAGAAAGAGAGAAAAAATATTAATTGAAGTGAGAAAATATATAAAATATGGATGAACAAAATGTTAATAGAATTAGTAGGTGCATAAATAAATAATTTTGAAAACTTGAATGTAGATTGAATGCTAATTTCCTTACGTGTGAATAGAGCAAGTGTGATATGTTGGAGTAGTTTTAGATGACCAAGTTAAATATCGATCAACGAGAGATGACAACCTCCAGTGTATTGTTCTTAATCGCATTTTTCAATGTATAAGAGTAAGAGACTCTATCATCGAGTAAACGCGCGACCAAGTACAAAATTTATAGTAATATCGTCCCAAGGTAAATAAAACCTAAGTTTGTATCCAAGTTATTCATCGATTTGTGCTTTGTAAAGATGATATGTTTGAAGGTTTTGTATTTAAAACTATTTCTTACGATTCTACTCAATTAACTAGAGATTAAACTAGCAAAGTAAATGATCAAATAACAAGCAAATGATTTATGGAATGGATGTAGAATACACTTTAGAAGAAAGTAAGACTAATCATACTTATGTTTAAGACTTGAGCTAGATATGCAAAACTATTTATCGTAATTCTCATTAACTTGTGGATTAAAAACAATCACAAATTTACCCCTAATCCCTATGGCCAAGGCAACTAGGTTCTCGACTCTTTTACAAGCCTAAGTCTCCTAAGATTGGTCTTAATCTAAATTTCCTTAAGGTACTATGATCATAAGTTGGTTCTTTTCACTCAATTACATAAGTGTCCCTCTATGAATGTTCTAAGTCTAAGGAGGGTATGACTTACCTCCCCTTATACTAACATGCATGCACAATTCAATGTATGATTCAATTAAACATCCACTCACAACATTGGAATGACCATCCTAATACTATGAATAGAAGATTTAATCACACAAGCATTAAAATGAAACATGATTGATATATCATAAAAGGAAATCCACAAATCAATTCAAATCATTACTCAAGTTTTACATATCTAACTCTTCACCTCAACCATTCATATGATTAGCCCTACTATAGGATTAACCACTAAACATGGTGATTAATTCAATATAAATCAAGCTTTGCTCCATTTGAGCCATTTTTAGAAGAAAATTAACAATAGAAAAATAGAATTACTTCCCCTTCATGTGAAAAGTTTTCCTCCTCTTCAATTGATTACTTCCTTCAACAATTCTTCAACAATTGATGCTGCAACCTTCTCAAATGGTGGGAGGATGGATGAAATGATGGATTTATGGAGTGAAAATGGAGGTCAAAATGGTGTTTTGATGGATCTAGATGGTAGAAATGGATTGTGGATCTAGTGTGTGAGTAAATGTGGTGTTTTAGTATATGTAACTGCTTGTAATCTGATCTCCTCCTCTAAATTTCGCACAAGTCATGGTTTTATATCACTTATGGACCTTCTAGAAGCTTTCGAAACATTCTGAAAATTACACAGGATTTGACACCTACACGGCCCATGCTGCAGTACACGGCCCGTGTAGGGCAGACCTACTTCGGCGTGTTGTGCGTGCTTCCGGACACGGCTCGAGCTGCAGTACACAGACTTGATCATGGCAGTATAGCGATTTTTGATGACAATGCACGACTTCTTCTTACAGGGCCGTGCCCCGCACACGGGGCGTGCAGCAACGCATGGTCCGTGCGCCAGCGCACGACCATCCTCCTGGGCGAGCAACAAGTTCTGATGACATTACACGGCCATTGGTTATAGGGCCGTGTATTGCACACGGCCCGTGTACCAACATATCCTTTCTTTCTGACTCCGTTTCGCTCCCAACTCCATTTTTGTCCATTTCTTGACCTGTTTTACACATATTTAAGCCCATTTACACAATTCTATAAGTCCATACCACATTCCTCAAAAATAACAATAACTCCACCAAAAACAACACAACTACGGATAAAAACATTCGAAATACACACATAACGATACTAATATCTAGGTGAAAATGACAACAATCAACCCCCCAAACTTAAGGTATTGTTCGTCCTCGAACAATGAAAAATGATAATAAAGAGGAGTAATTTTCACCTAGAAAAACACCTAACGAACATAAACCACAGCACATCAAAAGTAATAAGGACTACAAAATCATAGTAAGTATCCCTACATTATCAAACTTATAACATGAACGATTAACAAGTTCAATCTTAAGAATGACAAAAAGTAATCAAATCCCTTTCAATCCAAACCTCTCATAGGATATCAAATTCACTCAACACTCTATAGAGCAGGGTTTTTAACATCACTTATCAACCAGTTAGAATCGACTCACCATAGGCTTGCTCATGGACTATGTTCACCAGCCACCCTAGTTTCAATAAGTAATAAAAAAAGGTCTTTATCTTTTGGATGTAATGTGTAGGCTCTTTGGTAGGGTAAGAAACTTATGGATAATAGTGACTAATCAAGTCTAACTAATTAAAAAGATGATACTTTTCTCCAACTTGCTCTCTTTCAAGTTTCCTTTACTTTCTTCTTTAATCACAAGCTCTATCTATTATCGTTCCTTGGATTTTTCGAACTTCTTTTGGTTTGCATGTTTTCTTTCTTTTGACTTTTGCATTCCACGAGCATATTTTTATTGATTTGCTCCTTTCTCTTGTCTTTGAGGTCACATGTACATTTTTGCTTGAGTTTTTTCATCCTTTTCCTGCTTGTTTAACACTTCCTTTCTTTTCTAGCACATTCCTCACATCAAACCTTGTAAACCATCATCTCCTCAATCACCACTTAGATTATATATTTAAGGCTTAAGTGGATTTTAAAGGCTTGTATTGTGCTTAAATCACAAAGAATTAGGCTTATAGACTCAAAGTGGCTTACTAGGGATAAGTTTTTTGTTAAGGAAATTTATGGTTATGACTCATTCATCAAGGATGGCCTAAGATCATTTCACAAATTTCAACCATTCGGGCTTCATTCCTATAGTCCATGAGCAAGTTCTAGTTTGTCTAAGTTTAACTGGTCCTCTCTTCAAGAATTAACCATGGAGGCACGGTTGAGACTCAAGTCTCACAAGCTTTTGGTTGGACCAAAAGAAACCTAATTACTCTTCATACTTCTCAAAATTGAACAAATTATGTGATTCATGTCACAATTTCAACAAGTAGAAACAATTAACGTGATTGCCATCACTCATCGCAATCAATGCATAATAGCTCAATTCTTTCCCAAAACAAACCACCAATCCTTCCCTACAAGAATAAAAATAACAAGACCACAACAACACAGACATAAAAAAAACAAACATTGCAACATATAACATGCATAAACCAAATCATCCATCAAAAAGTGTCAACACATCAAGTCACATCCATAACAATAAAGATCAAATACCCATAGCATCCAAATAATGAAAATCAAACTAAAATACAAAAAATAACTAAAAGAGAAATGCACAAAACTGAAAACAAAATAAACCCAAAATGCGAAACCTCCCAAAACAAACAATCTAAGTACAATCCAATCGAATAAAATCAAATCAATCCAAACATTCTTCCAAAAATCTAACAATAACTAAGATGAATGGACAAAAGTGCCAAGCACTCAAAATACTCCCTTCATTGCTCTGGAGGCGGAGGTGGATGATAGGCATTCCATAGAATGTATGCACGAGGCGATCCGGAGAATTGGAAGTTGAACATCATCGTTAGCATCTCTTCCAAGTTGTTGGCATGCGCTCTTGATCGCTCCTCATAATACTCCCTCCGATGCTGTCCAGCTCTGAGCTCCTGAATATGAGCTCCATGCTCCTGCTGGATCTCTCGAATCTTCCTGATCTGTGCTCCGTAAGTCTGATGTATGTGCTTCATATCTCGCACCTCATCCATCATGTAATTCCATCTATCACTCCCTTGCTCAGGTCCCACTGGTGGCTGTGTCCCTTCTTCCTCAAACGGTGGTGGATCAGGGCCCTGCTCTTCAAACTCCACTTGCTCGGGTTGTTCTCCTTGCTCATCGCCCTCCATTGGCTCTGGCTCTGCTCTCAAGTTGGCTAACTCTTCGTTCTCTACCACTCTCATTTGTCTCAGAACCTCTTCCATTTCATTCCTATTTCTTCTGTAAAAAGCTTTCACCACATTGGAATGGTTCACACTACCCATAGCCAAATTAGCAAACCTTCTTCTAGTGTATACCGTAGTGAGCTCCGGCATTGGCAAGGAAAATAGAGCTCCGTTTTCCTGCCTCAGACAATATTGATTCCCAACTGTGGTCAAGAACTCTATTCTCATCAGCTGTTGGTAGTTCAACCCTTCACTAATCATCCGATTTTCCATCCCGACAAGATTAACTCCCAATCCTTGAGCTATCATAGAGATCATCCCTCCTAGCATCACACCTTGAGATGTTTGCCTCTTTGCAACTCTCTCTGCATGTTGCACAAAATGTGCTGCAACATTCAATTGTAGCTCACTGTAGATGCAAAACATGATGTACAGTTGCTTCTCTCCAACTGATCAACTTTCAAACCTCCCTAAGATGGTGTTTAATATGATTTTCTCCAAGTATCTCATCACAGGATTTCGGATGACCGTCCCCTTTGAAGCACTAGGGACGTACCCTGCTCTTTCACTTCCATTGTTCACTAGACTCTTCCACCATTCTTGTTGGTTGAAACCACCTCCCTCATAAAAGCTTTGATGGTTCTCATATGGTGGGCAACCAAAACACTCATCCAAGAACGCCAATGGGACCTTTTCCCTCAATACATTATTCAATTGAAAAGTAACCCAAAGAGGAAATCCATTTCTATCCTTCTTTACCTGCAAAGTGCTCATAAACTCAGCAGTGAGATGATAATAAGTTGGTGGCCTCTTATCGAAGAAAGCTTCCATCTGAGCAAAGCGAAATAGCTTCCTTAAATCCTCCTCTAATCCTAATCCTCTCATCGTCTCCGTGTCTTGGAAACGAGTGGGCTTGATCTTTGGAGCTAAAGTTTACCAACGAAGCACGTACTTTCCCAATAATCCTCAAACTTAACCCCAAACTCATCCGGATGTATTCCTTCTATAGTCAACTGTGCATCCAAATTAGCCAACTCCCTTGGATCGGTTATCACAATGAAGTCCTCATTCCTTGGTCTAACTCTCCTCTCGGCCATCTACAAACAATAATTCTCAAATTATAACCAATTACCTTAATAAAAATGTTAATGCACTTAGTTAAATTCCACCCTAGTTATTCAACTTAATATGAATCTATTATGCATCAACATAGCTCATTCATAGCATTAGAACTTCATCCTTATACAAAATATGCACTTCACCATCATTCATCTCAATTAACTATCATTTATAACTCCATTCTTATTCATACTTACACACATGAATTCCAAATTACATCATCATCAAACCTTATTCACATATGTTCTTCAAATTCCAACCAAATTCTCTCTTAGACATTTCATCGAACACTTGGCATGCACAAAATTTAAACATCTTTTCATTACATACCCTCATGTTCAATTCCTCAATATCTACATCTATTTTCTCACAAATAAACACCATACTCATATAATTCATCAATTAGCACAACACAATTATTCAAACTCATGACTCTCACACAATCCCCAAATTATTCCACATGAACCCTAATTCAACTCAATTCAAAAATCAAATTGAAACATGTACGAGAATCACTCAATAAAGCATACAAAATTTGCAATATAACAACTCCCATGTATCAATTCTTATCAAAATTCTACAAGTTAGGGTTCAAAGTAATCTTACCTTTTAATACTTGGAATTGGAGATGTATTTTGGATGTGCAAAATCGAAGAATTTCACTCAAAATGACTCTAAACTAACCTCAGGTGATGATTTGTATGCTTAGAGGGGTGAATTTGGATGCAATCGAAGTGTGTACGGATGAAAGAGAGTGGGTGGAATGAGTTCGGAGCGGCCTTTAAAAAAATTGGAAGAAACTCTGCACGGCCCGTGCTGCGCTGCACGGCCTCAAGTGAGGCCGTGTAGCGTGTTTTGATGCTCCTGCATGGCCTGTTGTTACAGGGCCGTGTGCGGAACACAGCCCGTGTACCTGCTTTTCTGCACGGCTCGAGCTGCAGAGCTCGATCGTCCTCTTGGCCGCGTAGTGTTTTCTGATGCTGCTACACTGCCAACTACTACAGGATCGTGTGCGGAGCACGGCCCGTGTAGCAGTTTACCTTGTTTCTACACTTTGTCACACTTCACTTCATTCTTGCCCCTGTTTTTCCACTTTTCAAACACCCTATTCATGCTCAAAACACTAAAGCGTCATTCACACTACAACTATGATCAAAATTGGATTGAAATGCACTAAAAACACCACCAAACATACCAAAAACTCAACTAACTCATGAAAATTTTTTCAAAATTGACCATTTTGCAAGACAACACAAGACACACAAGACAACACAACACACATGATTCATCACACACTCAAGCATAAACAAGGTATAAGTCACACCACGCACTTCCCCCCAAACTTAAATTGAAACAAGTTGAGAATTAAGTTTGCAAAAAGTGGTGAGAATTACACTTGTTGTTTCCATCAATGCTTTTCATGAACCTTTTCTTGTAATTTGTATGATTAAACCCTTATTGTTTCCATCAATGCTTTTCATGAACCTTCTTCTTGTAATTTGTATGATTAAGTATGACCACCACACAACCTCCCCCCAAACTTAAATTAACACAAGTGTTAAAATTTAAGTTTGTAAAGAGTGGTGGGGCATACATCATCATTTTCATCTTTAGCTTCCTTGTCTTCTATCTTATGCATTTTTCTCATGAGCTTAAACACATTCTCACCAAATCTACAAGAAAACTAACAAACACAACAAAAAAAAATAAAATCTACACTACTCTACAAACAAACAAAGAAGTTTAAGAAGAGAGAGTATCCACATACACTATCTCCTTTTGAGAAAGAGATAGGTAATGCTTCATTCTATGACCATTTACCACAAACTCATTATTCGGAACCTTGAGCTTCAATGTATGTCCATTCAACACCTCAAGCACTTCATATGGCCCCATCCATTTTGACTTGAGCTTTCCGGGAAACAACTTAAGCCTCGAATTGAATACAAGAACTTTATCTCCAGGAGCAAACGTCTTTTCCTTCACTTTAGCATCATGACATCTCTTCATATTTTCCTTGTAGATGATTGAGTTATCAAATGCTCTTCCTTTAAACTCCTTCAATTCCACTAACTTCAACAACCTCGCTTGACCACT
Source organism: Pogostemon cablin (assembly GCA_023678885.1). Lineage (NCBI taxonomy): Eukaryota > Viridiplantae > Streptophyta > Magnoliopsida > Lamiales > Lamiaceae > Pogostemon > Pogostemon cablin. The sequence continues at coordinate 8,530,056 of CM042992.1, read as the reverse complement.
CTCCCTTTCATCCATATTGAGGCGTTTGATAGCCCACAATGCCTGATGTTCCAACTCCACGGGGAGGTGACAAGCTTTACCATAAACCAATTGATACGGTGATACACCAAGGATGGTCTTAAAAGCCGTCCGATAAGCCCATAAGGCATCATCAAGCTTATCCGACCAATCCTTCCTCCCTCCATTGATGGTCTTCTCCAAGACTAACTTGATTTGGCGGTTTGAAACCTCCGCAAAACCATTTGCTTGAGGGTAGTATGGTGTAGCCACTCGATGCTTCACTCCATATCTCTTTAACAAACTTTCCATCAACTTGTTGACAAAGTGTGACCCTCCATCACTCACTAAAGCCCTTGGAACTCCAAACCTAGCAAAAATGTTTTTTTTTTCAAAAACCTTTGCAAAATCAAAGCATCATTTGTCTTAGTGAGAATTGCCTCCACCCACTTTGAAACATAATCCACGGCTAGCAAGATATATAAATATCCTTTTAACGAGGGGAATGGTCCCAAATAGGCGATGCCCCATACATCAAATATTTCCACATCAATTCTCAAGGTCATGGGCATTTTATCTCTTTTACCTATTCTCTCTATTCTTTGGCATCTATCACACTTAGCCACAAACTTCTTTGCATCTTTAAACAATGTTGGCCAATAGAACCCCGATTGTAAAACTTTAGCACCCGTCTTTTGATGAGCAAAGTAACCTCCACACAAAGACGAATGACAAAGCTCAAGAATTTTCATTACTTCTTCTTCGACCACACATCTTCTTATCACTCCATCATTACAAATTTTAAACAAATATGGCTCATCCCAGAAATACTTCTTCACTTCAACATGAAACTTCTTCTCCTTATACTCATTAAGCAATGTGGGCTCGATTCCACAAACAATGAAGTTAACATAGTCGGCATACCAAGGCGGCACATTCACAATGATAGAACATACTTGCTCAACCTCTAATAGCAAAATTTCTTCATCCGGGAACTCATACCCAATTAGCTTTACATCCTCATTCTCACCTCCATTTTCCAATCTAGACAAATGGTCCGCGATCACATTCTCCACGCCTTTCTTATCCTTGATCACCATATCAAATTCCTGCAAAAACAACACCCAACGGATTAAACGAGGTTTATAATCTTTCTTGTTCATAAGGTATTTTATAGCCGCGTGATCCGTGTAAACAATCGTTTGTGTTCCAACCAAGTATGGTCGAAACTTCTCAAAAGTATACACTACGGCTAAAAATTTCTTCTCCGTGGTGGTATAATTGACTTGGCATGCATTCAAGGTCTTTGAGGCATAATAGATTGCTCTAAACTTCTTCTCCCTTATTTGGCCCAACACCACTCCGATGTATTGATCACTAGCATCACAATGCAATTCAAATTGCAAGCTCCAATCCGGGGTGACGAGTATAGGCGATGAAGTGAGAGCATCTTTTAGCACCTGAAATGATACACAACATTCATCATTAAAGTGAAATGGACAATCTTTTTCAAGTAATTTACAAAGAGGTTTAAAAATTTTTGAGAAATCCTTAATGAAGCGTCTATAGAAGCCCGCGTGACCTAGAAACGATCTCACCCCCCTTCTCACTAGTAGGAGGGGGAAGACGTTCTATGGCTATCACTTTAGCTCTATCAACTTTTAAAATGCTTTGAGATATGATGCCCTAAGACAATTCCATCTGTCACCATAAAATGACACTTTTCCCAATTTTAGCACAAGATTTGATTTTTCATACCTCTGCAACACCACAATGAGATTAGTCAAGCATATATCATAAGAAGCACCATACACAGAAAAGTCATCCATGAATACCTCCATAATATTTTCAATCAAACCATCGAAGATAGCCATCATACAACGCTGAAAAGTGGAGGGGACATTACATAGACCAAACGGCATAATTCTAAATGCAAATGTACCATAAGGACATGTGAAAGTTGTCTTCTCTTGGTCTTCCGATGCAATCAATATTTGATTGTACCCGGAGTAACCATCAGGAAAACAATAGTACTCATGCCCCGCAAGACGATCCAACATTTGGTCTATGAATGGCAATGGAAAATGATCTTTACGAGTATTTTCATTCAATTTACGATAATCAACACACACTCTCCAACCTGTAATAGTTCTAGTGGCAATGGTCTCATTTGTATCGGATCTCACAATTGTCATATCACCCTTTTTTGCCACTACATGTAAAGGACTTACATATTGACTATCACTTATTAGAAAGATTATTCCCGCATCAAGCCATTTTAATACCTCTTTTCTTATCACTTCTTGCATTATAGGATTCAATCTACGCTGATTTTGAACACAAGACTTATCCTCATCAATTAAATGAATCTTATGCATGCATATAGATGGACTAATACCTTTCAAATCTTTAATACTCCAACCAATAGAGGATTTATGCTCTCTTATTACTCTTATCAATTTTTCTAATTCTAGATCATTAAGGGAAGAGGATATGATTACCGGATATGTTTCATCTTTTTCCAAGTAAGCATACTTTAAATGCTCCGGCAATGGTTTTAATTCCACCTTATTCTTCTCTTGTACTTCCTCCTTTGGTCCTTCATCAAGTTTTTCAACCTTTTCTTCCTTTGCTTACTCATTCGTGAGTGCCCTACAAGCATTTAAACTATGTAAATCATTAATTATTTCATCATTTTCCAAACAAAAAGAGAATTTAGATTTTAAAGATTCAATTGAGTAAGAATGGCTTATGATAATTTCTAACGGATCCTTGGAGTGAAGATGATATATATGCTCTTCAACAATGCTATCCACAACCTCCAATCTTCTACATTCCTTCGTTCTTGGGATACCTCATAGCCTCTCTCAATAAAAATATCACATCTTCTTCATTTACCCTCAAAGTAAGCTCTCCCTTCTCCACATCAATCAATGTTTTCCCCGTAGTAAGGAATGGATGACCAAGTATTAATGGAACATTTGAATCTTCATCCATATCTAATACTACAAAATCAATGAAAAATACAAACTTGCCAACTTTGATCAATACATCTTCCACAATTCTTTTCGGATATGTCAACGATCGATCGGCTAATTGAAGCGTAACCGACGTTGGCTTGACCTCACCAATACCCAACTTCTTAAAGATTGACAAAGGCATCAAGTTAATGCTAGCTCCCAAATCACATAAGGCTTTGTAGTTCTCATGTTCTCCCATCTCACATGGAATAGTGAAACTCCCCGAATCTTTCAATTTAAGAGGAAGTTTTTTTTGCAATATTGCACTACATTCCTCCGTAAGGTTAACCGTTTCAAATTCTCCCAAGCTTATTTTCTTTGACAATATATCCTTCAAGAACTTTGAGTAGTTGGGCAATTGTAATAAAGCCTCCGCAAAAGGAATTTTCACATGTATCTTCTTCAATATTTCGACAAACTTAGCAAAATTTTCTTCTAATCCCTTTTTCAAGCACCTTTGTGGAAACGAAATTGTAACGGGCAACTTTGGAATTCCCCATTCATCCCTTTCAAACTTCTCCCTTCTCTCTTTTCGTTTTGCTTTTCTATATTTTTCCCACTTCTTTGGAGACGTCACTTTTTCTTCTTCAAGTATAGGGGTACTTTCATTGTTTTCAACAATTTCAACTTCTTTCTCTTTCCCTTCTTCATCCAAGCTTCCCATAGGCTCAACTTCACACTCTACACCCTCTACTTCCGTTGGCATAGAAGGCCTTTCGTATTTTGTTCCACTACGAAGTTCAATAGCCTTGCATTGCTCATTCAGATTAGTAATGGTTGTAGATGGAAATTTCCTTTGCCGATGAACATCCCCCCTTTCACTTGCCATTTGACTCATTTATGTCTCAAAAGCTTTGAATCGATTATCATTCAACTCCTTCTCTTGTTTCATGAAATCAAATATTTTATCATTCACTTCTTTTTCTTGTTTCATAAACTCAAACATTTTAGCAACTTGATCCTCCACCGTAGGCTTCCCTTCACCATTTGGAGCTTTCTCCCCCGGATTAATACCCGGTGGAAGAGTAAGGACATTCCCTTGATTTCCATACAATAAATTTTCATACCTATGGGGTTTGTTAAAATTCCCTTGAAAATTAACTTGCCCCCATCCTCCTTGTCTTTGTGGATATCCTCCTCCATGATTTCCAAAATTATCACCATAATTTTCTTGGAAGTTCCTTCCTTGCATAAAGGCAACTTCCTCAAGAGTCATCTCCGGTGGACACCATGCATCTTGAATTCCGAAATTGAAGGACATACCTTATTTAGGCATAGAGGTAGACATTTGACAACTTTGAGAAGATTGACCAAAATTAGGCATAATCATGCCTTGTTGAGGATTATGACACACTTGTTGATTCATCAAAGACAATGACATACCTTGTTGAGTGCTAGCAAACACTTGTTGTTTCACACCCGGTGTAGAATTTGAAGATATTTGCATATTAGCATTCATCCTCTTTAGTACTCCGTGATTGCTTTGTCGGTCATATCTTCCTTAGGCATCTCTACCTTTTTCACTTGTTGCAAGCACACTTCTTCCATCTTAGCAATTCTTTCCCTTTCATACATTCCCTGTGTACGATCCATAGGTCATTGACCAATGTTCAAAGCTACTTCCTCACATATAACAATTGCTCATTCCGGAGTTTACCCAAAATCGAACCTCCCGCCGAAGCATCAAGAGCATCATCTCACTTTCATGCAAACCGGCATAGAAGAATTCTATTTGTTGCTCTTCGGGGAATCTGTGTTGGGGACACTTCCTTAGCATCTCTTTGAATCGGTCTCATGCCTCACTAAATGTTTTAAGTGGCAATTGTTTGAGTTGAAAATTTTGCCCTTTAAGAAGCAACATCTTGGATGGTGGAAAATACTTGCTCAAAAATCTTTGTGTCAACTCTCTCCATGTGGTATATGATCCCGGTGGTAGAGTATAATACCAAGCCTTAGCTCTATCTCGTAATGAAAACGAGAAAAGCTTCATTTTAACAACATCCTCACTTACCCCATTTGTCTTTATCGTGTTTGCTGATTAGTCATTTTGTAGTAAGGATGACTAATTAAAATAATTTATCGAACCACAGGGAGGTCGATGCTAGAACTTAAGCGAGATCACGTTTATCGCAATTTTATAGAGACTAAACATCAATGATTGGTTTTCGAAACATAAGTAAATAACAAATACTAAAGCAAGTAATGGTAGCAAATAAAATAGTAAAAGATGAGTGATTTTCCAAGTTGAGTAAAAAGGGTTAAGATTAAAGGCCAACATATATATCACCTACACTTCCTCTCGAAATGCATAGGATGTAGATCATTTTCACAATCTCAAAAGAGCTTAAAGGTTAGTTCTCAATTAAACTATTCCAACTAGGTACTAAGTTCAATTAAAGAGTCCCTTCACATGATTAATTAACTTCTCAATCTAATTGAATCACATGTTCTATCAATGGGTCCTAAAGGATTTCTCAATCTCTTTACAATTTATAATGAACATGAGATGTTTGATGAAATGATTCACTCAACTATCCTAAGCATATAATTGATCTATCAATCTAATCATATATTTAGAATAATCAAACACACAAAACATCATAGATCTCAAAATATTAAGCATCAATGATAGAAAATCAAATATCCCAATCAACATATGAATTTAATTACATAGATCCACAAATTATTCAACAACTTTCATGTTGCTAATCACACAAGGGAGATTAGCCTACAATCTTCATAAGATCCTTAACATAGACATTAGAAACCTTACAAATCATGGTAAACTATAGGATTAACACAAAATTGGAATGAAAACTCCCTTGGATTGGATCAAATTGAATCTCTTTTCTTCCTTTGGTGATCACCCACTCTTCCTTGCTTTTTCACTTGATTTGGATGGAAACTTTATGGTGAGATGATGATGGAGTGATTAGATGGATGAATTTGATGAAGGATATGATGTAAAATGAAGGAATTGGTATGTGTGGTGTGTGAGCAGCTAAATTTCGGATTCTCCTCTCTCAAAATGTTGAATGAATTGGTATATATACCCCTTGAAAACCTTCTAAAAGATGTGTAAAAATTTCTTATTCTAGCACCGACACGACTCGTGTGCTACAGCACAATTAGAGTCGTGTCAGGGTTTATTGGTCAACCTTCACTCAAGACGGCACACGAGTCGTGTGCTGACGTACAGCCAGTGGGTGGCCGTGTTGGATGAATTGATGTTCCCGCACGGCTTCCCCTTATAGGCCCGTGTTGGCTACACGGGCCGTGTGCTGCGACACGACTCGTGCGCCTGACTTGGGCAGCCGTGTTGCTGCTACCCTCTTTCTTCTTATTCGTTTCATCTTCCGTCTCCATTTTTGCTCTTTTTTCACCTGTTTTACATATGATTAAGTTCATTCATACTCAATTCCATAAAAACATATCTCCACCAAAAAGCACATGAATACTGATAAAAATACACGAAAACGCACGTAAAAAGATATTAAAATTTAGGTAAAAATATCACTCATCGGTTGTTCGACAACCTATAAGATATATGTTTTGGGAGAGTCGTGAGACTTGGTCCCTAGTAAACATGGAATTGACACACGGATATGACGAAGCACTACAAGATAGAAATGCAGAATCTTAGCAAAGTGCAATGAATGTTGAAATAGAATCGATGAATTCTAAATTAGATCTGGCTGCTTGTAGAACCATGGATGGTGTGAAAGCCATTGGAAGTGGCTCTGTAAAATAAAAGAGGATCATAGGATAAGGTGAAAACCTTGGAAGCAAAGCTTGTTGCGAAAAGGCACACTCAGAAAGAAATGCTTCGATTATGAGAATACTTGTTCGCCTGTAGCCATGCCTATATTGATCCGGACTCTTTTATATGTTGCTACTCATATGAAATATGAGGGATAACAAATAGATGTCAAGACAGCTTTCCTAATGGGAAGTCTTGAGGAAAACATCTATGTGAAGCAACCAGAGTGATTCATTGCAAAGGGCTAAGTGCATTGTGATAGTAAGCTTAAAAGTGTCCATCGATGGACTAAAGCAAGCTTCAAGATCATGAAACATCTGTTTTGATGAGGAAATCCAGGCATATGGATTTATTCAATGCGCAGATGTGTCTTGTGTATTGAAAAGAGTGATCGAAATGCGGTGGTATTTCTTGTACTATACATAGATGATATATTGCTCATTGGAGACAATGAAAGCGGTATGAGATGAAGGACTTAAGAGGAGCAAAAATATCATTTTGATCACGGTAATACGGATCATAAGAAAGGATGTTATGCTTGTCTCAAGCTTCATGAAATGATACAATCCCTACTTGTTTTAGCATATGATTTTATCTAAGGAAATGTGTCTTGAGACACAAAAAGAAGATAAAGGTGATGAAAGCGGTTCCTTATGCTTCGGCGAATAAGGAAGCTTAATCTAACGAATGCTAAGCACAAGAATGGATATCTGTTTTGCTGAATACATGAACAGTGGGTATCAAGATGACCTGAAATAAGAATGTTGAACTGTGGTAGCACATAATTTTGAAGTACCTGAAAAGGACTAGAAACTATATGTGGGCTAACCGGACGGATTCACTACTTCTTAGGGGTTACATAGATTCAGATTTTTCAAATCAAATAGGGACGACAGTAAATCCACTTCAAAAGGTTATGTGTTTAATTTTAGAAAGGTGAGTCATAATTTGGAGGAGTGTTATATAGAAATATATTTAGTACTCCGGACTCCACCATGGAAAGATGATAAATTGGAGCATATGAGGCAGCCAAAGTATCTGTATGACTCTAGAAACTTCATGATGGACTTTGAAGTGTTTCTAAATTTGCCCAAGGTTATCACAATTTATTTTGATGATAATGGTGCAGTTGCAAACTTGAATGAATCACGAGCCCATAAGGCAATTAAACACATGAAGCGTGAGTACCACATGTTACGAGAAATCATATGATGAGGGGAAGGTTGTTGTCGCCTAGATTGCATCAGATGATAACCTAGTAAATCCTTTTACAAGGACCTTAAGGCGAAAGTTTTTGATGGTCGTGTAGTGGGAGTGGGAAATAGATGTATGGCAAAAGACATGACAGCATAGTCTTTTAGTATAAGTGAGAGATTGTTGGATTGTATACTAAAAATCTAGCTTTTTGTATGAACAATGTTTAAACAATTTAATTTGAAATGAGAATCATATGATCAAATGATTGCATCTTATATTTTATTTATATGTTCAATGCAATAGTCCACTTACTTTATACTGCAGATAATATGTTGTGCGACAACACGCGGAAGATCATATTATTGGTTTCCTTATAAAGTATAAACAAATGCTCACAACCGAGATAGACGGGGACTCTCTATCGGGATGGTTGTAGTGTGGTTTGGTATTAGCTTGTCTTGGCTATATAATCACATTAGTGCATTTTGTGTGTATTGAGCAGGACCACTTGAGATCGTTCGACTTATACTGACTTATAGGAGAACTTGATCTCAGTTATTATGGATGTTCGTGCTTTAAATCCCTATACACTAACCCTGACACGTAAGGCAATATGTATTTCTTTGATTTATCAATGAGTGAGATTTACATGCAATTAAATCAACAAACTCGGTGAGTTGGAAAATAATGCTGTCTCTATGGTGTGCTGTTGATTGTAGAAGGAATCCGTGTCCGATATAGGTTGATGATGTCCCCTTGAGGAGCTCATAAGGATTATCTTGTAAACCCAACAGGTAGATTTATTCTGGTATGATAATGAGGTTGAGTGGTACTACTCTCGGATGAGATATTAATTAATGGAGTTGTCAGTAACTTAATTAATTAATGGGCATTGTATATCTTAAACATGGGGAGACTGTCGGGCTCATAATAAGAAGGAGCTCATAACGTAATTATGAGATTAGAACGGTAGTGCAGTAATAATATTTTAGTGGAATATATTATTATTATTATTGGATTTAAGTATAAGCTTTGGGCTAAACTTGGATACTTAAGTCCAATGGAGGCCCAACTCTAATTTCCCCTCCTGGTCCCTGCTGTATCCCATATATAAGTCATCTCAACTGTTCTAACCCTAAGAGAGACACGCCTAACACGTGAAGAGGATAGATGGAACAGCAGATTGAGAAGATCTCGAGGATCGTCGCCCACACGATGTCGACTTAGGAATACAACAGAAGATCAAGAGGTCTTTGCTGCTGTTGTCTGCCAATTTGTATGACTTTTATAAAATTGTACAGATCTCAAAATTCCACGTGTGATATACTAACGGAAAGTCACGGAAGAGAAGATCATTTTGGCACGTAGATCACTCAAATCCGATATCGGATGAGAGAGTTATACCCAAAACGGTGAGGCTGCGCACGATGGTGGCGAGAATTCGTCTTCTCCAACATACCCTGGTGATAGGTAATATGTTTCTTATTTTCATGATTCCACTGTGTGTTAGAAACGTATGGAATCCTAACGGTTCACGTTAACCAAATGATCGAACGCTAATAGATTGGTGGAACTTGGAGTGGAAATTATGAAGATATTGATGGGAGATGATAATGGGAGAAATGAGAGAAAATGCGTGTGAAAAGAGGTGTTATGGTATGTGTTTTTTATTCAAGAAAGGAAAACTATATTATGAATGATGAAAGAAAGTTAAAATATCCAATCGGGGAATATTTTGGACTTTCTGAACAGCTAGCAATTTTTCGCCAACAACTTGCCTCAATTCTCTACTTGCCCTTTCGAAGGGGACGAGTTTAAGATTCTAATTTAGTACTGTTCTAGCTCGCCTATTTGGAGGTCCAGTACCTAACTCGTGCCGAGTTGGGATGCTAAACTCGTGGTGAGTTGCAATATTTGATATGAGTTTGGGCCCTATTTTCGGTATTTCCTCGTTCACATGGTTTTTTCCTTTTATATCTATTTCAAACACGATTTTTTCCTTTTATATCTATTTCAAACACATTTTAATCAAAATCCTGAGCATTGATGTTATCACATCAAATGCTACACAACCAAAATATGAAAATGGAAATAAAAACACATTAAAATAACTAAAATAATACTATAAAACTTAGGTGAAAATGACGATGATCATAAATTTTGAAAATAAAAAACGAACATAGAAGAGATAATCTCATGTAAATCAGATTGTAAGATAACGCTTTATATTTATTTATGAATTAAAAAATAATTATAACCTTACATATTTTATACCTAGAAATAAACATTAAAGCATACTCCATAGTCCATATAAACGACGTCGGATGTCCTGTTACATTTTGGTGTTACATCTCCTGTTACACGTGTTAGATAAGTGACACGTGTGCGGATGGAAAAATCTCAACAATTCCCCTTAGGGTTGATTGTTAGGGTATAGATTAGTCTATCCTACATGTCAATCATCTAACGGTTTGTAACAGGAGATGTAACACAAAATGTAACTGGAGATTCGAACCGCCTATAAACCAACTTCTCTTGCAATAGAAAAGAGGAAAATTAGCACGTAATAGATTCTTACCTAAATTCCTTTTTAAAATTATAGATAATCTGTTGGAGTAGCTTTAGCCCCTGGCAACGGGCCTTATCATCTTCCGAAAACAAAGGCGCATGCTCTTAGAGGTTGAAAGGTGAAAAGAATGTTTGGAAGATTATGATTTGAAAAAATGTATTCCTCCTAAATTCTCCTTCATCACATGGTTGACCATTCTTGGGAGGCTCCAAACCAGAGATAACCTATCATTTTTGGATATTGACAAGGTATGTCTTTTGTGTGGTTGTGTTAATGAATCCTCACAGCACCTCTTTTTCCATTGCAGGTCTACTGTTGCTATTTGGTTCATGATTCGAGCTTGGCTTGGTACGAGTAGATCCATGTCTACTATCTTAAGTGTCATCAAATGGTTGAAGAAAGAGCCTGCTGTTGGGGACGTGATGGTGCGTGCTCGTCAGCTTGCTCTTATCTCCACTATATACCAAATCTGGAGGGCTAGGAATGCCTTGATCTTTGATGCTGTGGCGTTTGATGTTGATACAATCGTTGGGAAGATTCAATCGACGATTTACAAGATCCTCTATCGGATCTATCATGTGGATTTCATCAAGTCCTAATATTGTGCTTGTATTAGCTTGTCTTTACCTGGTTTGTTCAGTGTATTTTGTTTGTATTGTTGTTAGAACGAGGTATGCCCTGTCTATTTGTTATTTTTGGTAGTTCTCTCGCGCATGCTGGTATGGTTGGAGAATTTTCGGTTGTATTGTTCTTCACTCTCGCCATCTTGTATGGTTGGAGTTTCATTCATGCCTCTTTCTCTGTTATTGGTGCTCTTTTTCCTACTTATGATTTTTCCCCGTTGGGGGGGTTCATAAGTAGGTTTTAATGAGGCCAACGAGGTATGGATTAATAGGGAGTTGCGCATTTCCCTTCTACCATATGTCCTTCTGTGATAGTTTTGAGGTCCTGTTTAAACCTTATTTGTCCTTTCTTTGTGCACCATTCTTTTTAGGTGGTGTTTGTATCGCTGTATTGTTGTAACTGTTACGTTTATTTATATATTATTTACCATTAAAAAAAAAAAAGAGAAAGAGATACTTTGACATGCACTACAATGCAAAGCACATCTTCATCAGGTAATATTAATTTCAATTCGATTATTTATTGCGTTTTCTTCATATGAATATTTCTCGGCCAGCCTATCACCGGCGTTAAAATATGTGCCATTGTTATTGGGTTCTACCGTGGGGTAGGCGAGAGATGCATGCCAATCGATTACAGCGTAAACAAACAATAGTTCATAATCAACCAGTGCAAGATCCTGGCCCGGCCCGGCCCGCTTATTTCGAACGCCACAGCAGCGGCGTAAAACCCCAATTTTCCGTCGGCCGCCGGAGTGAAGTCGACGACGATACCTGTGGTTCACTTTCGAAAGCGACGTACACGTGTAAAATTACCGTGGAGCTGAGAACACGACAGACACGTGGCAACAGAATTGATGATGGAGCCAGTGACGGCGGAGGGGCTACCGGTTAGATACCTGCCCCTTTCTGGCCCAACTCACATGCTTTATATACAGGCATAAGAACAAGGATATACGCTTTCATTATCTCTGAAACTCTTATCTCTTGCCTGCCAGCTGGAAAATCAACACTCAGAGCGACGCCATGGCCACGAACTTCAAATCCATCCCTGTTATCGGTACTTCCTATCTTCTCAATTTCTCACTGTTAAACCTACAAATCATTCCTCCCTCTTTTGTCAGATATAACTTCACTTGTGGACAAGTGGAATGACCCCAACATTGCACAAGACGAAGGAGTTGCCGGTGTTGTTCGACAACTGGATCAAGCTTGTAGAGAAGCTGGCTTTTTCTATGTGGTAATTTTAAATCCTCTTTTCTTTTGATGAAATTGGAAAATTGAAAGTCGAATTCTGAGGAGTTCAACAATTTGTTGATGAATTTCAGAAAGGTCATGGCATTCCCTGCTCTCTAATTAAAGAAATCAGAAGCATTTCCCGCCAGTTTTTCCATCTACCGTATGAGGAGAAGCTCCAAATAAAACTCTCCGCAGCAACTGGATACAGGTGTTCACCATTTCGTAAACACAGTTTTTGGGTTAATGTTTGTTTATCTAGTAATAATACTCCTCCGTCTGAGAAACGATTGATAAATTTGAAATTAAAGTAACTTTTAAAGTTATTGGATAAAGTGATATTACTTCTTTCGAGTGTGAAAAGTTTTGTAGGACAAACAAACGTAGAAAGTGGGAAGGGTTCTGTGTAATGGAGGGAGTATATGATTCCTCACTTATAATTCCACATATATGCAGAGGATATCAACGGATTAGATTGAACATCACAAAAGGTGTGGTGGACAAGCATGAAGCTATTGATGTAGGTTTGCTTACCAGTTACAGTTAACTGCATATTCGTAATTTGGTCAACGCTGCTTTTTTAATTTTCAATTGTTAGTGTTTTTAACTTTTCAGTAAGCAGAGTAGTTCTGTTTAGGTTGTTACTTCTGTCGTTTGCAACCTCTTTGGTCATTAACCAAGTTATTTCAACCTGAATTGACATATTAGATGGCTGAAATTCTCCAATACATAATCCAGATCGAGATCATTAACAGTAAATTGTAAGTTATGTCTTAAGGTGCATCAAATATATTTAGGCCGTAAACCCGACCGAATGCTGCCGAAATAGGTTGACGCCACTAGTCAAGCATCTAACATGGAAATGTCAATGGTAATCAAGGAATCCACAGTAGCTAATATGATTTGAATTTTCAATCTGATCTTAAATCTGAGACAATTCTGTATGTGGATCCTGCTTTTTTCTGGTATTTTTGCATATTTTGGAGACGTTAAATGGTCGTTAGAGCATTGCTATCCATCATTAGGGCTATTATGCTTTCATTGTTAATCCACAAGATAATACTTAAAAGTCCTTGTGTTTAGCATGAAAATATTACAAAGCAACACTTAGAGAAGTGATTTTTCTTAGATTGACAAGTCTATTTGGGTCATATTCGTAATGAACACAACTGAATCCTTGTATGCATGCAAAATATGGAATTGTATATTTGTTTGCTCTTGAATTTGCTAATTCCGCATGACAGTGCTACCGAGAAGTCAAACCAGGAATGTATGGAGGTCTTGGTGAAGTTATGGAAGGATGTAACAAATGGTATGTGTTTTTTCTAATAACTAATTAAAGGCCAAATGCCATTCTGTTGTACATGGTTTATTGCATTATTTTGCATTAACTTGTTGAAGGCCTTTGTGCCTATGCAGAAGCTAGGAGTTGATCTCGTCGTCAAGATTTTCACAAGTGTTTCACTCTTAACACTTGCCTTCTAAAATTGCTGAAGCAAATATTTTAAATCTTATATTTCCTACTTGATGGAAATTTGTCTTTCCAGTTGTGCAAAGAGTCTTGTCAATTCCAGTTCAAATGTATATGTTTTGAATTTTTCAGTGGTCAATGTTACGTCATTTGAGCTTTTTGAGGTTGTTACAAAGATTCATTCTGTGGAATGTTTATGTATTCAAGTCTATCTTATTTGAGGGTGTTACCATAACTTATTTGTTTTCTACTGTTTTCTTGAAAATATCACTCCTGTATTTCCATGCCAAAGATTCCAAAAATTATACTTGGAGTATATTTGTGTTATATCAATAAAAAGAACCCCTTCCGTCCTGTACCGCTGTACATATTTTCACAATTATTGTGGACACGGATATTAAGAAATTTCAAAATTTGACTTAATATATTTACTTTTTAGGGGTAATTTGATATTTTTAAGTTTTAAATAAAATGTAAAGTGAGTTATGGAGTATGTGTTAGGTGGGGATGATAAATTTTGAAATTAAAATGTATTATTATGTGCTTACTGAAGCCTTTCCTATGTGCAGGCCAAGTGAGCCTCAAGATTTTAAAATTTTGATGGAGCAATATCTCGATCTTTGCACAGGTGTTCAATTAATAAGGTTTAAAACTTGTTAAGATGAGTTCTGTCTGAAATTGCTAACTAAATGCATAATACATTGTCATAGAACTGTCTAAAAAAATAATGAGAGGCATTGCCTTAGCTTTGGGTGGACCGGTGGATGCGTTCGAAGGTAGTATAGCTGGAGACCCATTTTGGGTTCTTAGGGTGATTGGGTATCCTCATGGGAAGAGCGAGGAAATGCATAGTTCAAATAACGAAGTTGGATGGTAAGCTTTCAAATCATTCGACCTTCTCTTATTATATAGTTTTCACATCTTCTAATGTTTGATGCTTTTGCATTCCCCGTCTTCGACTTGGCCAATTCCAGTGGAGCACACACTGACTATGGTAATCTAATAGTGCTTGAACTTTTGTTCTTTTATCCTTCTGTTCATGGCGATGATGTTTTGCTTTCGATTCTAGGTTTACTGACATTGGTTAATCAGGATGATGATATTACTGCTCTAGAGGTGACCCATTACCTCCCTCATTTCATTGTTTATTATCAAAGTATCAAATAAATTATCTTTCACATTTCTTAGATTATTCAAATGAAGTCTTAGATGATTCTTTGGATAATTGAAGGTGAAAAACTGCAATGGGGAATGGATATCAGCTGTACCCATTCCAGGCACATTCGTATGCAATATCGGAGACATGCTAAAGGTATGAATCAAAGCGACCTTACCGTTTAGCACCTCTCACACTCAGTGATGGACTTGAGGTGGGTGGGTGGGGGGGCGTTGGGAGTTTAGAGTTTAGGCTCCGTGGATCCATAATAATTTCAGCTTAATACATAAGAATTTTTCTTATTAGATTTATAACTTGTAAAGATTGGTGACCCTTTACTAAAACACTATTTCATTCCCTTTAATAAAGTTCCAAGAGAGTCCTTTCTTTCACTTGATCATATTATATATATATATATATATATATATATATATATATATATATATATATATATATATATATATATATGCATATATGTTACATATGGGTTATTTGCAGATTTTAACGAATGGTCTCTATGAATCAACGCTGCATCGGGTCATCAACAACTCCCCGAAGTACCGAATTTGCGTTGCATACTTCTATGAGGTAAATCTTGTAACAGTATATATACCTATCGTATTTCAGTTAAATATATAGTTATACATGGTCATTATGTATTCCCCAAGTTTGTTTCACTTTATCATTCAGCCAAACTACGATGCTGCTATAGAGCCACTCGATTTATGCGTCGAGAAGACGGGCGGTGCCAAGAAGTTCGAAGGAGCTGTCTACGGGAAGCATTTGGTCAATAAAGTGCTGAACAATTTTGTGATGATAGAAGGGTAGTAGCATTAAATTAAGATGTGTGATGTAAGGTTTTTGTTTGTTGTAGAAGTAAAATAAATTTGTGATCTTTGAAGATTTTTTGAAGTAATATTTGCTTAATGGATTGGTGTTAATTTTATGGTTTATTATGTTTGCCAAAAAATCGAGAAAATATCAATTTTTGTCCTATATCTTTTACCAAATTCAATTTTAGTTCTGTAACTTTTAATATTTTCAATTTTAATCATTTTAGTTTTAATTTTGATCTTGCAACTTTTAAAATTTCAATTTTAGTCCTATAAGTTTTAAATTTTGTCCTATATCTTTTTAATTATCAAAATTAGTCCTATATATTTTGAAATATAGGATTAATTTTGATAATTAAAAAAGATATAGGGCTAATTAATTTTGAAACTAATAGAACTAAATTGAAATTTTAAAAAATATAGGACCAAAATTAAAAATAAAAGAATTAAAATTGAAAATATTAAAAATTATAAGACTAAAATTGAATTTGGTAAAATATATGTGATCAAAATTGATATTTTTTCTGCATATATCTTTGAGAGTCAATGGTGAGAGGGTATGTTCTGCCGAGTTTTCACATTTGTATTTGCAATTACTCACCCCATTTCATTTCTTTTGAAAATTGAAAATTTATTCAGAAGATGTACTCGGCAAAAAAATGAGCAAATTAAAAGCAAAACTAATTGTAAATTACAATCAGCAATCATTAATAAAGATGTTTAAGTCGAGCAGTTTACAATTGGCTAAAGTTTGCATGTCTTGGATACCGTATCTTCAAATCTTACATTTTTTGAAAATTATATTCTTTAATATTAAATGTTATACTTTATACCCTTAATTTTTTTTTAAAAAAAAATTATTTTTTTAATAAAACATTTATAATATTCATATTTCAATTTCTTTTTTAAATAAAAAATTATATTCTTATTAACTAAAGTCTATGTATACCTTTAGAACAAAAATGTTACTATATCTTATACACTTTATTCACCCGAAAGCACAATAGACCAAAATGTGATTCTTTCATCTACGTGCTTAGCCACATTTTACCTACTTTGAATAGTACTGCGTTTCTTGCATTCCCACACCTTCACCAGCTGAGCTTCTTATCCGTTAACGTGACTCTTCACTCTTCCATATCATGATGAATTTATTTTATTTTTTCTTAATTAGTCACTGATTTTTTACTAAAGATAATATTCACGAATTTTTTATTAAATATTTAACTAGAACGGTTATCACCTCTATATCAATCAAATAGTATTATTTTTATTAAAATGTTTTTTTTTTAAATGATCTCACACGATTTTTTTTCATATGCTTAAAACTTTTCTAATGTATAAGGAATGATTTAGAATATAAATTTCAAATGTAAAAATATTGTTATAAAATAATTCAATTGAAATTTTAAACACCATAAAAGGAAAAAGAATTAATTAAATTGACATATAAGATGTTAACTTCTGTTTCAATCAAATCTAATCATCTCATTTGCGTTGTTTTCAATATGATTTCATCACCTTTCTGCATTTAACTTACAAAGTTAATAATAAAATCAACAAAAAAACTACTCCTCCGTCCCATAGAAGTTGACACATTTTTCCTTTTGGTTTGTCCCATTAAAATTGACACATTTCCTTTTTAATATATGAGACCCACAAAAAAACAATTAATTTATTCTCATGGGCCCCACATATCACCTCTAATACAACTACCCACTATACATTAAATATTATTTCTTTCACTCCACTTTACATTAAATTATTATACTCCTTAATTTTCGTGCCCAAAAAAAATTATATCAACTTCTCCGGAACGGAGTGAGTAGAATTTAATGAGTAATGACCATTATTGTTCAGGTGGCACTCCAACGTCATATATTTGACTCCGCGTCGTGCGTGATGTTAGGATAATGTTTTGAAAACGAAAATTAAGAACTTTTTTTAATATATAGTGTAAGAAAAATTATGTATAAATTAATAATTTTGAGAGAAGAAGAAAATAAAATTATTGAAAATTATGAATAAAGTGTAAAAATTATTCCCTCCGTCCTACTGAAATATCCCCATTTTAATATATTGAGCGTCTCATTCAAAGGTCTTAATTTTTCTCTTTTAGTAAAAGTGTCACACATATGGTCCACCACTCACTGCTAATATAACTACCCACTACATATAATATAATATAATATAATATACTAATACTCCTTAATCCACGCACAAAAAATAATTGAGGACCTATGATCGGGAAGGAGGGAGTAAATAAAGTTATTTGAATTGATGATTAAAGTTTAAAAAGTATGCAAAATGTATAGTGTAATTTTTTCATTAATAAAATAAGTAAAATACGTGAGACAACTCAAAATAGAAAGTAGGTATGAATATGTGGGATAGAGAGAGTATTTTGATTTAGAAAACATACTGAATAATGAATAGTGATATATACTCCCTCCGTCCCGCTACAAGAGTTACATTTTACTAATTAAGGCGTCTCGTTACAAGAGTTATATTTCCTTTATTAGTAGATGGGACCCACATAAATCAATCATTTTATCTTCATGAGGTTCACACATAACACTAATACAACTATTCACTATACATTAAATAATGGAAAAATTAAAATAATACACTAAATTCATTATGCAATATCTTTACTAACACTTTTTTTACTATCTTTTTTACACAATTATACTTTTTGGACTTCTTTACCTTTACTATTCAAAATCAATACTCAATATAGGTCACGGTGTGGGTCACCCACATGACCGATGACAGCCGGCGGTGGGTGTGGGTCATGGGGTGGGTGACCCACACCCGGCGGTGGGTGTGGATCAAGGTGTGGGTCAGGATACGGCCGGCGTTGACCGATGGTAGATGTGGGTAACGGTGTGGGTCACCCACACGGCTGGCGGTGGTGGTTGTCGGCGGCAATGGGGTGTGTGGGTGAGTGGATTTAGACTTAGAATTTTTTTTTAATTTTGTGGGAAGGGTATTGTTGAGTTTAGAAATTGTGTCATGAGTATATATTTTGCAAAAACGTGTGGTATTTGTTACTTGTATTGCAGGATGTATTTTTGGAAGATAGTGATTGAACTCTACAAGGAAAGAAGATAAATTAAGTCATTGATTATAATGACTGATTCCATAATTGAAGGATCTCAAAGTGATTTGATTTGAGTGATATTATTAAGGAAAGAATGCAAGGAGATTGAGATGATTATCGTGATGAAGATTTTTGGTTCTAAGTCATCGAGCCTATTTATGGAGAAGTTGAAGAGGAGAAGAGTATTGAGAAAAATATTGTTTTGTGAAGTTTTGTGAATAAAAAAAAGTTCTTGTAATATTTTTCTTGGTCCTATTTTACTTTGGAGAGAGGTGTTCTTCGTGTAGTTCTGTTTCCTTTTGTTTCGTTGTTTACTTGTTCCTCCGAGGAGCAGAACTTCTTTGATAGTCGTAAATCTTGAGTGTTTGAGGGTATTGTAGATCAAGAGTGATTCTTGATCACAAGTCATAGGGATAGGCCAAAACTAGAGTTAGATTCAAACGAGACAAGTAGCTGTGATAGGATGGTCAAGTTGTTGTCAAAGTCGTGTTGAAGTCTAATGGATGGTTTTGAGGGAGAGACGTGGTCCTCCTGTTTCTATTTTGTGATGTTCTATTGCATTGTGTTTTCACATCTGTTCGTAGAATATCAACTTTAATTTTAACAGTTGGCATCAGAGCAGGTTGTCCCATTTTACCTGTGTTAATTTTTCCACTTTCTGTATCATGAGTTCTCGTGATATTAACTTTGTTGTTCGTCCCCCTTTTTTGGATGGAGCCAATTACTCTTATTGGAAATCCATGATGGAAATTTTCTTAAAATCCATTGGAGATGGAGAAGTCTGGAAGGCCGTAGAGGAAGGATGAACTCATCTTTTCACCATTGACAAGGATGGTGTTAAGAAATTCAAAACTGAAGGCTGGACAGATGAAGAAAGAAAAGGTGTTGTATCCAACAATAAAGCACTTTATGCTATTCTCTCTTCATTAGATGTTCAACGTCATTCGCTTGTCTCGAAGTGTGCTGATGCCAAGGAGGCCTGGAAAATTCTGAAACTTCAATTTGAATGAACAGATTCTGTCAGAAACTCTAAGATCCAGCGATTGATGATTGAATATAATGGGTTGATGATGAAGTATAACGAGAATATTGACATCTATTATTCAAGATTTTCTTCCATAACCAATCAGCTTCATTTGTTGGGTGAAAGTATTCCTGAAGAAAAACAGATCCAGAAGTTCATGAGGACATTACCTCAAAAGTTCAGTGAAAAGGTTACTGTTTTGGATACCTTCAGTAAAATTGCTAAGTTCAGTGTTGATGAACTTATAGGTGATCTCAGAACATTCGAGATGAATAAAAACTTTGATCATCCTATTTCTAAAGAAAAGTCTGTAGCATTCAATGTTGAAGACAACATCAAAGATGAAGGATCCTTAGAACTCTTAGTTGCTGAATTTGAGAAACACATGAATCTTCTCTCGAAGAACTATGGGAGGATGATGAGAAAATTCAAGGATGGTTCATCAAATCTAAAAAAGGAATGTTGATCGCAAACCTGGAGGAGAAAGGAACAAGCAATCGCTTCTGATTCTAAAATTGATAAAGATCAATGTCGTGAATGCAAGGGAATAGGACATTATCAATATGAATGTCCTACTTACTTGAGAAGAACAAAGGCTCTTAAGTCCACCTGGAGTGATTCTTATTCCGAAGATGAAGAGAACATTGATCACACAAATAACCTTGCTCTGGTTAGTTCTCTTTCATGTTTTACAGGTACTGAAATCAAAAGTGATGGTCTTACAGATTGTTCTGATGATTCTGAGAATGAAGATTCTCCTTCTATGGAGGATATGCATTCAATGTATCAACAAATGAATGATAAATGTTCTGAAGCTGTCAGAATAACAAAGAAGCTGGAAGATCAAGTTTCCTTCTTAAAAAAGGATTTGAAAATCTCTGAAGATAAGTTTCTTACCTCTCAAGTTCTTTTAGATTCAGCTCCGTATAAAAGCAAACTTGAAAGTCAATCTATTGATTACTATCTTGGGATTATAGAATCTCTTAAAATGGAAATGTCTACCACTATGGATGATAAAAACTCCAAAATCAGAACTCTCAAAGATCACCTGGAGAAAATCATGAAGTAGCATCAACAAATGATGGCTTGTATAAAAAGGAAAGATGAACAGATAGAGAAGGATCGATATGAATTGGAAAGATTAAATCAATCTATTCATCGCTTGAATACTGGTAAAGCCAAATTGGATGAATTCATTAGAGCTAGTAATGGATATGGAACAAAAGGTATTGGATATGAGTCTGAAGAAGATTTGGGTAAGGATACCGTTTTTGTTCGTGCCATGAACAACTTTCAGACTTCTACCAAGGAGCATGAGCCAATCAAGATTGCTCACCCAAATAAAACCTTACTGTCTGAGACTCAACCACGTGTATCTATTCCTCCTAAAAGTTCCTTATTCAAAGTTGATCCGAAGGTTACCTGGGTTCCATCCACGTCTGGAAACTTCTCTAAGTCCAGTTATGTTCACAGAACACCTCTAGTTTGTCATTATTGTAACATAAAAGGTCACATTAGACCCAAGTACTACAAGATGCGGTATGATATTGCTAATGGAAAAGTTGTGAGTTAGAACCAGTTTGAGATTCTAGTGGTTGAAAAGTCAGTATGTTTATCCTTTCATTTAGGACAGCATATCAAAAATTATAATACCTGGTACTTTGACAGTGCCTGCTCTCGACATATGACTGGAATTAGATAGTTTCTCAAGGATATCAAGACAGTAAAAGGAAGCCATGTCACCTTTAGTGATGGCAAGAGTAACAAGGTTCTAGGAATTGGTACATTGGATATTCCAGGACTTCCTGAACTAAATGACGTTTTACTTGTCGAAGATATAAAGGCCAACTTGATTAGTATCAGCCAACTGTGTGATCAAAATCTTTATGACAGGTTTATTAAGAATTCTTATTCTATTTTTGATCAAGATGATAATTGTGTTCTCTCAGGTACTAGGTCATCTGATAATTGTTATCAACTTGGTGATATAAAAGCCTTGCAAAGCAAGGACAGCGACATGGAAATGTGGCATCAAAAGATGAGACATTTAGCTGATGGAAATCTTGTTTCCCTCTCTCAAAAGAAACTTGTCAGGGGAATACCTGATTTTAGAATAAAGGAACAACATGTTTGTGAACCTTGCAAACTGGGCAAACTGGTAAGAAAGTCTCATTCATCTAATCTTGATATTCATATGATTCGCATCTTAGAATTACTTCACATGGATCTAATGGGAACTCTTCAAACAACAAGTGTCGGTGGTAAGAAATATGTATTTGTTTGTGTTGATGATTACTCTAGGTATACTTGGGTAAAATTTCTAAAAGAAAAGTCTGATGCTTTTGAAGGTTTTGAGAAGTTGTGTTTACAGATCGAGAAAGAAATAGGTTTGTCAATAAAAAGAATCAGATCTGATCATGGAAGGGAGTTTGAGAATCAGTCATTTCATGATTTTTGTGACTCAAAAGGAATATTCTATGAATACTCTTCTCCAAAGACTCCTCAACAAAATGGTGTTGTTGAAAGAAAAAACAGGACTCTTTAAGAAATGACCAGAGTAATGCTTATCTCATAAGGAATAGCTTTAAAATGATGGGCTGAAGCCATGAATATTACTTGATACCTTGGTAATCGAGTTCATGTTTGGCATGGACTAGATAAGACACCATATCAGCTATGGAAAGGAAAAACTCCTAACTTGAAACATCTTCATGTTTTTTGATGCAAATGTTATATTTTAAATGACAGAGAAGGACGTCAGAAACTGGATAGTAAAAGCATGATAGGATGCTTCTTAGGGTATTCAATAAACATTTGGGCATACAGAGTTCTGATTGTCAGAACACAGTATGTTATTGAATCATTCAATGTTGACTTTGATGATATAGAACCAGTGATCAATATTGTCCCTTCTGAAGTGTTATCTCTACTTGAAAGAGGAGAAGATAAACAAACTCTATAAATTGTAGAGTCAGAAGAAGATGATGATGAAAGTGACTCGAGTCTCAGAACAAGAGATCCACCATTGAAGATACAAAAGTATCATCCTTCTGAACTAATTATTGGTGATCCTTGGTCAAAAGTTAGCACCAGAAATGTTCCCAGAAAAGACTATTGGAAGATGGTCAATGTCTCCTTCTTTTCGTGTTTTGTTTCTAAACAAGAACCCAAAAATGTGAAGGAAGCATTAAATGATCCAAACTGGATACTGGCCATGCAAGAAGAACTGGAACAATTTGCTCGAAATGATGTCTGGGAACTTGTACCAAGACCAAAAGATCACAATGTCATTGGTACAAAATAGATTTTCAAGAATAAAACAGATGAGCATGGAAACGTCATCAGAAACAAGGCCAGATTAGTTGCTCAAGGCTACACTCAAGTAGAAGGAATTGACTTTGATGAAACCTTTGCTCCAGTAGCAAGAATTGAATCTATGAGATTACTTCTGGCGGTTGCTTGTTATCTTGGTTTTACTGTTTATCAGATGGATGTGAAGAGTGCCTTTTTAAATGACATTCTTAAGAAGACTGCTTATGTGTCACAACCAAAAGGGTTCATTGATTCTGAATTTCCAGATCACGTGTTCAAACTAAAAAATGCTCTCTATGATTTGAAACAAGCACCAAGAGCTTGGTATGAACGTCTTACAGGGTTCCTTATTGCTAAGGTTATGTTGGTGATGGAGCTGATAGAACATTGTTTCTTCAGAAAAGCGGCAAAGAAATCATTATAGTACAGATCTATGTAGATGGTATAGTTTTTAGATCCACTTCTGAAAAAAAGGGTCAAAGAATTTATCAATCTCACGACATCTGAATTTGAAATGAGCATGGTAGGTGAACTGTCTTACTTCCTCGAATTACAAGTAAGTCAATCCAAAGAAGGTATGTTTATTCATCAGTCCAAGTATGCTAAAAATCTTTTGAAAAAGTTTGGTTTAGAAAATTCCAAACACGCCAAAGTTCCTCTTAGCTCTAGAGAATCCTTATCTCAAGATCGTGAAGGAACACATTGTTGATGAAACACTGTACATGAGCATGATTGGGAGTCTTCTCTATTTAACTGCCAGTCGACCTGACATATCTTTTAGTGTTTGTTTGTATGCCAGGTACCAAAGTTCGTCGAAGGAGTCTCATTTGAAAGCTGTAAAGAGAATCATAAAGTATGTTGCAGGAACATTGGAATATAGACTTTGGTATTCCATTGATACCAATGCCAATGTTCTGGGGTTCTGTGATGCAGATTGGGCAGGGGACACTGATGATCGTAAGAGCACCTCTGGAGGGTGTTTCTTTGTTGGTAGCAACCTAGTGTCTTGGTTCAGCCGGAAACAAAATTGTATTTCTCTGTCCACGGCTGAAGCAGAATACATCGCTGCAGGTAGTTGTGCCTCTCAGCTTATTTGGCTTGAAAAGATGCTAGTTGATTATCAATTGAAGCCCAATAAACTATACCTTCTTTGTGACAACACCAATGCCATTAACATATAAAAAAATCATGTCCTTCATCAAAGAACCAAACATATTGATATTCGTTTTCACTTTATTAGAGAATTGGTTGAGGAAGGAATACTTGACATAGAACACATTTCTACTGAAAAACAACTGGCATATATTTTCACAAAAGGCCTTGATACTAAAAAATTTATATCCCTTAGGAAATCCCTTGGTATTTGTTCTATATAAATCCTTTTGCATCTAGGATTAGGCATTTTCATAAAAGGTATCTCTTTGGTCCTTAATTGACTGTTCTTGTTTGGTTTGAACATCTATTACCCATGCAGTTTAGGGCTACCTACTTGAAATGATGTATTGTGAAAGCCATCTTCTTGAAAAGGGCTACATACACAGAAAATGAGGAGTAAGGTACTACATTTATGGATGAGAATGCGGTAGACAAGCCACGTCGGTTTGCCAGGAAGTGGATGAGAATGCGGTAGACAAGCTGCGTCAGTCTGCCAGGAAGTGGATGAGAATACGGTAGACAAGCCGCGTCGGTCTGCCAGGAAAAAAAACCCTCCGACGAGTGCCTTGGTGTCTTTTGGTATCCCCTGTTCGTCTGATGAACCTATTGAAGCCCTTGATGTTGGAAATGCTCGATCCAAAGAATTTTATTCTTCCTCGGCAGCCTCTCAGTATGGTAATTTTGTTGACATGGTTTTTCACTTTGAACGTAATATCTGTGTGTCTGATTTTGAAAAGTTTGGTATTTTACCCTTGATTGAGTCTGCTGGGTTGCTTGGTACTGTGTCGAATCTTAAACCCTTTTGTGCTAAGATTGTTAGAGAGTTCTACTCCAATCTTACTTCTGATGTTGCTGACAGTGATTCTCCTAGGTTTCACACTGTGTTTTGTCGAAATCGGGTTTTCAAGTTTTCTCCTTCTGAAATTTCTAGGGTTATGGGTGTTCCTGAAATAGCTTCTGGTCTTCAATTAGTCTTTTTTTAAGTATTGTTTGTGAAGTCATTACCTCTGGAAAGTTTTCTGTTTGGCCTTCTGCTAGGTTGTCTCCTTCTGACCTAGGTTCCTCGTTTAATCTTCTGCATAAAATTGCCATTCATAACTGGATTCCGTCCAAAAATAAGTCTCTTTTGACTGTTTCCCAAGCTAGGTTCATTCATGCTATTGCTTCCAAAGGGAACTTGTCCTATTCTCTTCGAATGGCCAATCTGAAAGAGTAGGCTGAGTCGGCAACATCCACTCTTGAATCTATTTCTCCTCTGGTGTCTCAAATGAAGACAGATATTCTTGCTATTCAGGCGACTCTTGATAAGCAGAATGCCAGGTTAGATGAGTTAATAGAGGCCTTGGCAAGAGCTTAGGGGGAGAAGAAGAACACTGCTGGGAGAAGACTAAAGATGGTCAAAGAAAAAGAAGAAGGGGATGATGATGATGGGCAATCCTATGAGCAGAAGGATAAGGAAGCTATTGTTGATGCTGAGGATTCCTCTACCAGCTGAAAGAGGGATATGTCCCTGTTTATTTTTTGTAAAACTCTAAATTCGTTGAACTTTCATTTTATTTCTGTTTTTATTCTTGAACTGATTATTCTCTTTTGGTACTAACTTCAGGGGAATGTTGCTTCTTCTTTTTAATTACTTGCATGCTTGTTTTATCTTCTATTAAAATATATAACTCATGCTAAGGGGGAGTTTGTTGAGTTTAGAAATTGTGTCATGAGTATATATTTTGCAAAAACGTGTGGTGTTTATTACTTGTATTGCAGGATGTATTTTTGGAAGATAGTGATTGAACTCTACAAGGAAAGAAGATAAATTAAGTCATTGATTACAATGACTGATTTCATAATTGAAGGATCTCAATGTGATTTGATTTGAGTGATATTATTAAGGAAAGAATACAACGAGATTGAGATGATTGTCGTGATGAAGATTTTTGGTTCTAAGTCATCAAGCC
This sequence comes from Pogostemon cablin, assembly GCA_023678885.1. Taxonomy (NCBI): domain Eukaryota; kingdom Viridiplantae; phylum Streptophyta; class Magnoliopsida; order Lamiales; family Lamiaceae; genus Pogostemon; species Pogostemon cablin. Next base: position 8,503,648 of record CM042992.1, on the reverse strand, counting down.
TATTTATGGAGAAGTTTATGAGCAGAAGAGTATTGAGAAAAATATTGTTGTGTGAAGTTTTGTGAAGAGAGAAAAAGTTCTTGTAATATTTTTCTTAGTCTTATTTTACTTTGGAGAGATGTGTTCTTCGTGTAGTTTTGTTTCCTTTTGTTTCGTTATTTACTTATTCCTCTGAGGAGCAAAACTTCTTTGATAGTTGTAAATCTTGAGTGTTCGAGGGTATTGTAGATCAAGAGGGATTCTTGATCACAAGTCCTAGGGATAGGCCAAAACTAGAGTTAGATTCAAACGAGACAAGTAGCTGTGATAGGATGATCAAGTTGTTGTCAAAGTCGTGTTGAAGTCTAATGGATGATTTTGAGGGAGAGACGTGGTCCTCCTGTTTCTACTTTGTGATGTTCTATTACATTGTGTTTTCACATCTGTTCGTAGAACATCAACTTTAATTTTAACAGGTATAATGGTCCTTTTAGGAGGATTTTGGTTAAAAAAGAAAGAAGTTTTTTGAGTTGTTGGTAATGTTATTTGTATATGGAGAGTTATATTTGTCTATTGACACTTAAATTATTATATTTATCAACCCACTATACATTAAAATATTATATTTCTTAATCTCCGTGCAAACAGTAAATGTAACTCTTTTCATGGGACGGAAGAAATATTTATTTTGAGTTTTTGATAGAGTAAGTTTTTACTTTATATCAAATTAATGTGTAAGAATATATTAATTTATATTAAAAAATAAAAAAAAGGACAGAAAAAAATATTAAATAAGGAGAGAAAATATATTTATTAAATAATTAAATTTTAAGTCGTCGGTGTGATATCATCATACAAAACGAATTTGATAAAATTAATAAAAATGATAACATTTTAATTAAAAGTAAATAAATGATACTAAATTCATAAAAAATTATAGTTGCTTAAGTAAAATATTTAATGAATATTTATGGTAGTAAAAGAAATATAATATCTTAATAAAATAATAATAATATTTTTATTAAAAAAATACTCCCACTAATAACTAATTAAAAGAAATATAAAATGACTTAATAAAATAATAATATTTTTATTAAAAAAATACTCCTACTAATAACTAATTAGAAGAAATATAAAATGATTTCAATTTTGAGACACCTTGCTCAAATCAATTTCTTACATCTATCTAATGTACTCCTTCCGTTTTACCTAAAGGCCTTCATTTTACTATATTGAGCGTCTCACTCAAATATTCTTATTTTCCCCTTTTTAGTAAAAGTACCCCAAATATAGCCACAACTCACTACTAATATAAGTATACAACTACCCATTGCACATAAAATAATAATACTTCTTAATCCACGTGCGAAAAGCAAATGGAGACCTTTGGGCGGGACAGAGAGAGTATATGTTAATGTTGAATAGCTGATACTTGTCACTTCCTGTTTGACTCGGACCACATAATGTTTACACCTTTTAATTTTGATTGTCCTATAAAAAGCTTTATATTGTACTTTATAGTAAATGAAACCCACACAAAATATTTAAATATTTCTATAGAGCCAGCAAGTCACAACACTATATTAATATAATTATTCATTATATATTAAAATATTATACCTCTTTTCTCGATACTCATTAAAATATTATATTATTTAATTTTCATGTTGAATTTTGGAAAGGAATAAGTTAATTCCATTGGATTTTAAAAGAAAGGAATTAAAGTTTTAAAGATTTAGAATTTGGGAATGAAAGAGAGCAATTATATATTCCATCCGTCCCTCTCAAAGGGTGCATTTTGCTTTTTACACGTGGATTAAGAAATATTATTATTTAATGTACAGTGCATAGTTATATTAGTGGGAGTGTGAACTCCATATTTTAATTGTATTAGAGGATGTGTATGTGATCCATATATAAAAGAAAAGAAAACTCTTTAGGTAGGACGCTCAAAATATAAAAAAGAAATATTTTTAGTGGTGCAGACGGAGTAGAAACAAATCCGCAAAAACCTTTATTATTGGATAATACTGCTAATATGCACATTGCACATGTATTATCAGTGGTATTAGGTAATCATTACAACTTTGGAGTCAAACTAATTACTCCCTTCGTCCCACTAAAGATGTTATATTTTTTGGGCACGAAGAATAAAGAGTATAATATTTTAATATAAAGTAAAGTGAGAGAAATAACATTTAATGTGTAGTAGGTAGGTATATTAGTTGTGTGTGTGGAGTGTGTGTGGGTCCATGTGAATATATTAATATTTTTTGTGTGGGTCCCATAGGCTTTAAATGGAATGTAACAACTTTTGTGGGACAACCCAAAAAGAAAAATTTCACAACTTCTGTGGGACGGATGAAGTAATTTATTAACGAGAGATTCCCACTAAATATGATGAACTAATCTAGGATTTCAATTTGGGGTGTGTTTGTTGGTAGGTAGAGGGTACGAATGGAATGTGAATGAAGAAAAGATGTCTGGTAATAAAGTTTGAAAGTGCTACGATATATTTCATTTCCAAAAATCAAGGAATGCTCCATACTTGAGCAAATCCAGTACTATGACTTTCATTCCAATGTCTATTTTCAATTTACCTCTGATTTAAATTATAATTTTTTATATATTAAACAATATTTTTGTTTTAAAAATAATAATATGATATTAAAATAAAAATTTAATGATAAAAATTATGAATCAATTCTTTAAGAATTTATTCATACCAAACAACATCAATGATTATAATAGTTATTCCATACTATCAACTAAACAATATAATTATAAATAACGAACTCATTACCAATCTCCACTACTGTCACTATTATATTCATTCCGATTCCTTTTACTAAACCAAACATACTATTTGAAAATACTATTCTTCATTATTGCTATTGGTGACGTTCGTTTCCGTTTTTAAACTCAGTTTTTTTATTTTCAAAATTCATATTCACATTTTAAAAATCACCCGCATATATACCTACTACATTTTCTCTCCTTAATTAATACATTTAATTTCTTTATATCTCACCTCTCATTTAACTTTTTAAATAAATTAATACATTGATTTTATATAAAGTTAAAATCTACCGTACCAAAACTCAAATCAAACATAGAATGACTATTTATAATTTTCAAATCCCACATGACCCCAAACCAAACATAGCGTTCATCTCTCTATTTAGGGAAAAATGAAATTTTCAACTTGACACCTCATTGAATCACCTATTTTATTTACTATTTCATTTATTTATTAAATATATTATAATTATTGTCTAAATTATCATATTAAATGTATAAATATTTAATAATCATTTATTAAAATGAAGTAATAATTTAATTAAAAAAAATATTAATAAGTATTAATAAATACGACCAACATTATCAAATATGAATCACACCGTTTATCTTATTCAAACCCTCAAATATAATTTATGAAATATCATTGAAAGGATTTTACTACCATTCTCCACAAATAATAGTTATACGAGTTGGGCGAGTATAAGCAGTGTATATTCGAACTCGAGTATTTATAGAATTGAGCTCGAACTCAACTCGATTAGTTAACAAACCCATAATTAAACTTTATTCGATTTGAAAATGACTTAAACTTGACTCGACTCATTAAGCAAATTAAGTCGAGTTTTCGAACCTTAGTGAACCCGTTATTAATTGTACATTTTATATTTATTATTAAATTTACTAATTATTATGGAGTATATAATATAAAAAAATAATACTCTCTCCATCCAAATAATTTCGTCCTCAACCAGAAATATAAGTGCGTGCCCGAATGGATTCTCCTTGCGCACTCCAACTCCCCTATAAGCCTCTTCTCATTGCCTGCCCCTCCTTGAAAAGGTCCAAGCGAAGCTCATAGGTTGGAAAGCAAAAAGTCTCTCCTATATTTGCTTCTTCCAAGAGTGCTTATTCTGCAATAATAAGGGTAAGCCCAATGGATAAAGCGTAAACAGTGTCTTCATGAACAGTTGATTCGTCTTTTCTTTTAGACTTGCTCTCTTAAGGGATGATACACTAATAGCTCTTGGTCTTAGCTCCTTGCAGAAGCACTACAAGGGCAGGAGTGGACCAAGAGCCAAAGCCCAATAGTTCTACCAAGCTTTGTATATTGGGCCTGTAAAATCGTTAATTACAAAGAATTGGCTCACCTTTCTGTGGAGTTTTTAAAACCCTATCTTTTCTTTCCCATTGGTGGAGCGAACTTGAAACGCGGAGCCCAGGCGGCCGACGAGCGAGTGGTTAGTAGTCAATAGCGCCCTAGTCGATGGCATTCCTCTCTGCGGTTGGCACTCGAGGAACCACTGGACACTCCATACAGAGCAAGCAAGTCTTAGGGATGAGACGCTCTCCTTCGCATTACTATCCAAAAGAGTGTTAGTTGACAAGTAGACTGTAATTACAATTATAAAGATAGTACGATGGACTAAGCTTCCTACATTAAAAACTTGTTAGAATGAGCTATTTCACTATCCTTAGCACACATATAACCTTTCATACTTGGGAAATTGTGATCGACCCTAAATGCACACTTCCTTTGTAAATTACAAAGAAAGTGTGCACAAATTATCGGAACATATGGAATATTTATTATTATTAATATTTTTAATTATAATTACTATTATCGATCTTTAATGGGTCGAGTTCAATTTAATAACTTAGATAAGTATTATACGAGCTATCAAACAAGTGGTTTAATTTAATACCTCTAGGCTCTATCCACAGAGGACCGACACATTTTAAAAATTAATTGGGTCACCTCATAGTTGTTAGAAGTTTTGATAGTCACAATTCATTTTGATATAATTAATATCTTTCTGGTATATATATTCATTCCAGAGGTATATATATATTGAGTTTCTTACTGACTTACATACTGTCTCTATGTTTAACTCTGTCATTTTTCTACTTCATCTGCATCACAACTCAGAAACAAATCTCTACTTATTGAATCCTTATTGGTGTGCCCACAAATAGTTTGATCTAATGCCTCACTCAAACTATTCATATTTTTCTTGAGCAAATTCATTTGTGTTGTGTATACCATATACTAATTGTGGTTTTAGCATTAGTTAAGGTTGTTAAGTGTCTTAGCTTTGGTTTGGTAGTTCTGCATGAGTATTATATGTGGAATGCAGGTTTGGAATTGGCTAATGACAAAGGGCAGCAATTAAATGAAGCCACCTGGATGCATGGGTAGTAGGGTAGGTTCAGCTGATACTTTAGGTGGATAAATGGATCGTTTTGAGAAGTTATCTACTTGAATTAGTAGCTTTACACATCAGCATTCTGGTGGAAGTCGGTTTGATCAGATTGGTAACCGTTTGTAGGCTGATCACAAGCTATGAAGTTGCCTACTCTGATTGGTCCAATAACTTTGGGTAGTTATGCACCAAGTATATTTAAGTTGTTGTTCACAGCTTATTGTAATTGTAATTACCTCACCTATCAATGTAGCAATAAGATCTCTCTCTCCCGTGGACGTAGGAGTTTCATCTCCGAACCACGTAAATCGTGTCTCATCTCATTTTTCTTTTCTTCTATTCTGTAATGTGAGTTGTGTGTAGTCTTTCTTGTGTGAGTTTCCTGCCATTCCCATGACAATTGGGGCCGTCTGTGGGAAGAAGGGCAGGCCAAGGAAGAAGAAGGCGATTGAAGGGCATTGGCAGACGTATGAAAACTGATTCGGAATGAAGATGGAGAATGCATATGGGATTCTCTTGCTGGTCAGCGAGAGGTAAAAGAAGCCTTCGGCGGCGGTTCGAGGTGGAGAATCAGCGGGCTCTAATGGTGCGGCCAGGTGCTGATCTCCGATTATAGCGGTGGAGATCAAGAAATCGGTGGAGGAAGTTCCAAGAAGAGGTTCTTGGAAGAAGCAATCTGAACTTCGGTGGTCTAGCGGCGAAGAAAGACATGTCTCCAACATGGTGGTGCTCCGGCGAGAGAATTAAATCTCTGGCGGGTATTAGCGATTTCCAGCGAGATGTTTTCTTGGTAGCGATCTCGGATTCAGGGCGGCGGGATTGAGAGAGTTCCTTCCGGGGAAGGAAGCATGTCACGTCGTTCTGTAGATTTGAACGGCGGTGGAGCTAGTTCTAGGCGAGCAACCGAACGACACTTGGTAGGCTTACGAACTGCATGAAATGGAATTAACGGCCAGACAAGAAGGACGGGATCGACGACCGACAACGACTTTCAGGAGTATCAGTGTGACCATCTGTTCCGGTGAGAAGGTTGGGTCGCGATTACCCGTGAGATTCTTGATTTCGCAACATCATTCTCCGGCATGATGGTGGCGTGTTGCAGCGGCGGTGATTTTCGACAGTTTGGAAAGGAAAAGGAGTTCTTGAGTGGCGCGTAGACTAGCAACAGAATTCGGCATGCCCAACCGTAATGTGTGGTGACCAACATCGGGAATTCTTCAACAGTGATGAGATTTCGAGATGATGACGTGGAGAGGAGGCAGCATAGGTAATTCTCCCATGGTAATGGCGTATAAATCTTTGGGCGAGTGAAGTAGCGCGGGTGACGTGGTGAGAATGAACTTTGGTAGTAGAACTCTCCAACCATATCTGAGAATGGCAATGCAGTTGGGAAAGAGTTGGAGTACATCACAGTGGCACAACGGAATCAGGCGGCGCTCGAAAATGGACAGTGGCAACAGCTTCTCTCCGCGGTGGATGATGAAGCTGGCAGCTGGGTTCACGTATTGGGTTGATTGAATATTCCGGCAGGAAGGTGGGTCAATCCCGTAGTGATTAAGAATTGCTTCTAGCAAAGGAAAGCAACATTGTTCATAGGTGGACAATTTCCAACGATTATCAGTGGATCACTTGTGGAGATAGTGAGTGATAAGTAGCTTGAGGTTCAGTATAGCTTCAAAGAACTGAATCGGTACAAGGTAGTACCAGAATCGTTTAAACGTGATGCAACAATGGCATGGGACTCCTCTGAAGGTGGAGTTAGGACATGTGTTACCATGAAGGTGAAATCATGCTTAACAACAACTTGATTTTCACACAAAGATAAGGTCAGCTCATGAACAAGTTTGTAAGAAAAGGATTTTCCGGAAGTGAATGGTGTTCAGGGAAGTAGTGATATAACGGGGTAGCTAGGAGATGTGGTGACTTGGACTCGGTGGCGTTACATAGGTTAAGAGTGAGGCGGTAACAACGAGCAAGTAGGATAAAGCATCTAGTAATCCTAGTGAGTTAGAATCGACTTCAAAGTAATGACACTTTCATTAGAAATTGGTTCGAACTTGTTGTGGCTTGGCGGTATGTCAACGTTGATACGTTGCTGGAGTTGCTTAAGGTTGAGCAATGTCAAAAGGTGTTGCTCAAGGTGGAGCAATGTTTAAAGGTTGTTACTTAAGGTGGAGTAGTGTAATGGAGAAGAGGGTAGGTCATAAGGTGGAGAATTGTTGTGTATACCATATACTAATTGTGGTTTTAGCATTAGTTAAGGTTGTTAAGTGTCTTAGCTTTGGTTTGGTAGTTCTGCATGAGTATTATATGTGGAATGCAGGTTTGGAATTGACTAATGACAAAGGGCAGCAATTAAATGAAGCCACCTAGATGCATGGGTAGCAGGGTAGGTTCAGCTGATACTTTAGGTGGATAAATGGATTGGTTTTGAGAAGTTATCTACTTGAATTAGTAGCTTTACACATCAGCATTCTGGTGGAAGTCGGTTTGATCAGATTGGTAACCGTTTGAAGGCTGATCACAAGCTATGAAGTTGCCTACTCTGATTGGTCCAATAACTTTGGGTAGTTATGCACCAAGTGTATTTAAGTTGTTGTTCACAGCTTATTGTAATTGTAATCACCTCACCTATCAATGTAGCAATAAGATCTCTCTCCCATGGACGTAGGAGTTTCATCTCCGAACCACGTAAATCGTGTCTCATCTCGTTTTTCTTTTCTTCTATTCCGTAATTTGAGTTCGTATGTAGTCTTTCTTGTGTGAGTTTCCTGCCATTCCCATGACAATTTGTTTGCAGGAAAATTTAAAGTTTTGCAGCCAGTTATGGTCCATTCAAAAAGATATACTGGTATTGACTGTGAAATTGCCAAGTTATATATAAATGCAATTATGTTCATTGTGGTCCATATAAAACTTTTTTTTATTTATAACTTTTTAATGTTGACAAACCTTGTTTGCTTTGTCGCAAGCACACAAGGGAATCCCCACTAGATATTTTTAGATGAAGATAAATAACATGAATTTTCTTTGAGGAGATAGGTAACGATTAATTTAATATAGTCCATTGGCTATTAATTGATGCACATTTATAATCATCTTACTCTTACCACATTTTTTTATTTTGGTTCGCATCTCCCGTTATATTTTGGTGTTACATTTCCTATTACAAATCGTTGGATGATTGACACGTAGGATAAACTATTCCATTTTTTTGAGTTTAAAATCAAAATCATCTTATATAAATTTACTTTATTTAAAATAGTTTTAAAAAAACTTATTTTTCAAAGTTTTATAAGTTTGTAAATTTTTACCAAAATGCTCATTTCACTAAAAAAAATGTCTAATTACTCCATTTTAATTTCTTGGGGACTGAACCATGAAATTGAATTAGAATGTTTACAAAAGTAACATAAAGAAATTGGTAAAAAATATTATTTTATGACAAAATCAAACTAAACTAAAAGATATATGAGAAAAATGAATTTTCTAACTATTTTAGAATCTTTTCTTAAAAAATAAAAAGACATATATTTTAAACTTCACCATTTTATATTTTTCTTTTTTCATTTAATCATTAATTTTTAATTAATAAAGATATTATTGCACACAAATTTTTGCTTTATCATTCATATAAACAAGTTCAGTTGAGTTACACAATGAGCGGAGTACATTATTCTTGCTTAAATCAATCTTGATACAATTATACCGCTTCATATCTATAAATATCTACACAACATTTTTTTTCCTCATAAAAATAGACAAGTTTAATTTAATAACAAAATACTTTAATAATTAATTAAGATCATATCTGCAGAGCTGCATACGTACGAGGTACAGCCATGAGTCGCCGGTAATTCTTTTTCGCCGGCGACGCCGATCTCCCGACGGCGGCGCACGGCATCACCTTCATCAATTCCGGGTAGGGGCACGATTTCTGCTTGGTGAAGAAAGCTTCGCACTCTTTGGGGCTCCTCTGCCATGTCAGATCCAGAATGCAGTTCTTCCCAACTTCTAGAATCTTCCTGTCGATCAGCTTCCGGCACGCGGGCCCCACCTCCGTGATGAAGTTGTCGTTCAGCGTGATCTTCTCCAGATGCGCCAGCTGGCACAGCGATTCAGGCACCCGGCCGTACAGCTTGTTGTAGGAGATGTTCAGAAGCTGCAGATTTTCGAGGCAGCCGAACGAGTTGGGAATCGGCCCTGTGAGTGAGTTCTGGCCCGCGTCGAATAGTGTCATCTTCTTCAGAAACCCGATCTCGTACGGCAGGCAGCCCGAGAGGCGGTTGTTGAGGAAGAGGATCTCACGCAGTGTGCGTGAGGCCTCGCCGATGCTTCTGGGGATGCCGCCGGTGAAGTAGTTGTTGGCCAGGGTGACGTAGAGCGCCGGAGTTGATCCCAGATTGGCCGGAATTTGGCCGGAGAAGTAATTGTTGTTGAGGAAGAGTACGTCGACGTCGAGGGTGAATGCCTCCTGCGGGACTTCTCCGACGAGTTGGTTGAATCTCAGATCTAGGAAGGTGAGGTTGGCGGTGAGGACTGTCCGGGGGAAGGCTCCGGTGAGCTTGTTGTTGCTGAGATCGAGTTCGTAGAGGAATCGGATGCTCTTGGTGTCGATGCCGGAGGGGACTCCGCCGGCGAAGAAGTTGGAGTTAGCGTGGAAGACGATGAGGTCGGTGAGGTTGTTGAGGAATCTGTTGAGAGCGATTGGTTTGGAAGGAAAGCCGTTGAGTCGGAAGCCATTGAAGTTGACGAGAGCAACTCTTTGCTTGTTGTCGCTTCTGGTGGTGTCGCAGATGAAGCCCCTGTAGTTCTTCCCTTGGCATATATTGCCTCTCCATGTTTTCGTAACGCCAAGGGGATCGTCTTTTATTGTTAATCTGAATTCTTTGATCACTGCTTTGGCCCTTTCGAGCTCAGGTGACTGGCGTGTGGGAGATGGTGAGGGGCTCGGTTTTGGAGGATGAGATGGGGAGGGCGGTTTTGGAGGTGGAGGTGGAGGTGGAGGTGGAGGAGGAGGAGGAGGTGGTGGTGGTGGTGGTGGTGGTGGTGGTGGGGGCGGAGGAGGCGGAGGAGGGAGTTCAGGTGAAGGGCATACAGGCTCCGGGGGAGGGGGAGGAGCGGGTTCGGGGCAGCCCACCTGAGGAGGGTATGGAGGAGAGGTGTATGGGTGACCTCCGATGATTATTTCAAGATCTTGTCGAGTGTTGATGGAGTGAGCTTGTGAGAAGGATATCAAAAATGGTAGGAGTATGAGAATTGGAGTGATGATTGAGAATACACCCACTCTCTTTCTACGCTCCATCTCTTATTTCTTTCTTGCAATTGGATTCCATTTTACATTTATATATATATAATACTAATAAAATATGATATATGAGTAAGTACTAATAAAATAATACGTCGTAAATCAAGGGTACACTTAAACTAGTATTTGATTTTTTAAAAGTAACAGGCAAGCCCATTACTCTACTATAATTAAAAATAAATAAAAAAATTCTGAGTATGGTTTCATTTCTATATAGATTTGATTGTTCATTCTTCTAAAATAAATATTGAGTTAATTGTAAATATTTATAACTTTTAAATCGAGTTAAAGATACTTTTATCATTATGGACATTTTAACATTCATTACTAAATATTCGACATAATGTTTATTTTTCTAAGCCTAAAAGACTATAATAAAAGTTTGGCAAATCCTCTTGAATATATATATTCAAAACTTATAAACTAATAAATAATATACATAAATAAATAAAAATTAATGCATTTTGTTAATAAATTTTATGTTAGTTTTTTTTTTTAACAAAAGACAGAATAAAAAAATACATTAGCTAATATATATATATATATATATATATATATATATATATATATATATATATATATATAATCAAATAAAAAATTAATAGACGTAAGGAATACATACGTTTATACAAATGCACTAGACATCAACTCTAACATTTACCCTTGATTTCATGTGTTACATTCGTGTATGATATATATCATAGAAAAAGATTATTGAATACTCCCTCCGTCCGGATTTAAGGGTGTCATTTGCTTTTGGGCACGGAGATTAAGGAGTATTGTTATTTAATGTGTAGTGGTAGTTGTATCAGTAGAGGTGTTGGTCCCATTTTTTAGTTGTATTAGTGGGTGTGTGTGGATAAAAAAAGGAAATGAGACCCTGATGAGTGATATTTGCACCTAGATTTTAGTGTCTTTTTATATGTGTTTTCGTATTATTTTATCAGTATTTTATGTATATTTTGGTTGTGTTATGTGTTTTCATGGAAAAGTGTATGAATCATGTTATCTTGCATGTAGGAATGAGATATTATTGATATAAAATCAGAAAAGGAGAAAACGGAAATTAAGTCGGGATGAAAAAGGCGAAAAAAGGAGAAAATTCGGCAAAGACCGTCAACTTGACGGAGGAGTGTAGTACCATAATTCAAAAGAAGTTGCCTCCAAAACTCAAAGATCCGGGGAGTATTGTCATACCATGTGAGATGGGTAAGAGTGAAGTTCATAAAGCTCTTTGTGATCTTGGGGCTAGTATCAATTTGATGCCTATGTCATCTTTAAGAAACTTGGTATAGGGGAAATAAAGCCTACGTCCGTTACATTGCAACTTGCGGATAGGTCTTTGACTTATCTTAAGGGAGTAGTTGAGGATGTGTTAGTTAAAGTTGGAAAGTTCATATTCCCGGTGGATTTTGTAGTGCTTGACATGGACGAGCATGCAAATGTTCCATTGATTTTGGGACGTCCATTCTTGGCCACGTGAAGGGCTTTAATTGATGTGCATAAAGGGGAATTGACTTTGAGGGCGAATGAAGAAGAAGTTGTGTTTTCTTTGAGAAATGCTATGAGGCATCCGGATGAGAAAAAAGAATGTAGAAGAATTGAATTGATTGATGAAATTGTTCAAAAGAACTTGCCATTTTTCCCAATCCAAGGATCCTCTTGAGACAAACATAAGCCATTCTCTTACTTTATCCTTAAATTCTACTTCTTCTTTATATTGTTTAGAAGATGATGATATAAATGATTGCTTACATGATTTGAATGCTTGTAGGGAAATGCAAGAAGATGAAGTCAAGTTGATGTACTATGGAAAGAGGGAGTATCTTCCATTGGAGGTTGAGAATGAAGAGTCGAAGGTTGATAAGGAAAAGGAAGAATTGAAGTCATTACCCGATCACCTTATGTACGCGTACTTGGGGGACGACAAGACCTTTCTGGTAATTGTATCATCATTCCTTTCACCTCTAGAGCTTGATAAATTGTTGAGGGTGCTTAGAGATCATAAAAGTGTTATAGGGTGGAGTCTTGATGATTTGAAAGGTATAAGTCTCACTATTTGTATGCATCACATTAGGTTGATTGATGAGAGTAAATCATGCATACAACATCAACGTCGTTTGAACCCCATTATGCAAGAGGTTGTTAGGAAAGAAGTTTTGAAGTAGTTAGATGCTAATATTGTTTATGCCATAAGTGATAGTCCGCATGTGAGTCCTTTGTATGTTGTGGCTAAGAAAGGGGGATTGACCATTGTTGAAACGGAATTTGATATAGAACTTGCTACAAGGGTAAAAACGGGCTGGAGAGTGTGTTGCGATTATAGGAAGCTTAATGAAAACACTCATAAAGATCATTTCCCTTTGCCTTTTATTGATCAAATGCTTGATAGATTGGCGGGATACAAGTATTATTATTTTCTAGATGGTTACTCGGGGTACAACCAAATCATGATAGCCCCCGAGGATCAAGAGAACAACTTTTACTTGTCCGTATGACACGTTTGCTTTCTATAAATTACCTTTTGGATTGTGCAATGCCCCCACCACCTTTCAACATTACATGATGACCATCTTTGGAGGATTGATTGAAAATGTGATGGAAGTGTTTATGGATGACTTTTCCATCTTTGAGTCTTCATTTGATAAATACTTGGCTAATCTTTCTATGGTTTTGCAGCGATGTCAAGATACAAACCTAGTCTTGAATTGGAAAAATATCATTTTATGGTTCAAGAGGGCATCGTACTTGGGCATCATATATCGGAGAAAGGTTTGAGAGTTGACAGGGCAAAGGTTGTAGCCATTGAACATCTTCCCCCACCAAAGAATGAAAAAGGGGTTAGATCGTTCCTTGGCCATGCCGGGTTCTATCGATGTTTTATAAAGAATTTTTCTAATATAGTCAAACCTTTGTGTAAATTGCTTGAAAAAGATATTCCGTTTGAATTTAATGATGAATGTCTTGATGCTTTTAGGGTGCTCAAGGAAGCCTTAATTTCATCTCCAATCCTCTTCTCTCCCGATTGGAGTAAGCCTTTTGAGCTCCATTGTGATGCAAGTGACAATGCATTGGGAGTGGTGCTTGGTCAAGTCAGGGAGAAGAAGTTTAGAGCGATCTACTATGCATCAAAGACGTTCAATGCAAATCAAAAGAATTACACTACAACAGAAAAAGAGTTCTTATCCGTGGTTTATACATTTGAAAATTTTCGTCCATACCTAGTTGGCACGAAAACTATTATTTATACGGATCATGCCGTCATTAGGTATTTGATGAGTAAGAAAGATGCTAAACCTAGAGTAATTCGCTGGGTTCTTTTGTTGCAGGAGTTCGATGTGGAGATACGTGACAAGAAGGGAGTTGAAAATGTCATAGCCGACCACTTGTCACGTTTAGAAGATATTGATGAAGAGGGAACCATGGAGTTCAATAAGGATGTATTTCCGGATGAAGAGATCCTTCAAATTGATTTTCAAATGATGTACACCTTGTGTGAGACCGGGAGGCCGTGGTATGCGGATTTCATGAATTATTTAGCTTGTGGCCTCAAGCCGGATCATCTCACCGAATCTTAAAGGAAGAAGTTCTATCATGATGTCAAGGAGTTCTTATGGGATGATCCTCTTTTGTTTAAGAATTGTCCGGATGGGATCATAAGGAAGTGTATCCCGGAAGATGAGAAGTTAAGTATCATGGAGATGTGTCATAGTTCACCATGTGGAGGACGCTTTGGGTTTCAAAAAATGGGGGCAAAGATATTACAGTCGGGTTTGTTTTGGCCAACTTTGTTCAAAGATTGCAAGGAGTATATCAAGGGATATGATCGGTACCAAAGGATTGGAAGTATAGGGCAACATGATGAGATGCCTATGAGGAACATTTTTGAAGATGAAGTGTTTGATGTATGGGGGATGGATTTCATGGGCCTATTTCCGCCTTCCAATGGTTACCTTTACATATTGTTTGCGGTTGATTATGTGTCTAAATGAGTGGAAGCAATTCCTACAAGGACAAATGATGCTCTAGTGGTCAAGGCTTTCTTAAAGAAGAATATCTTTGCTAGATTTGGGGTGCCAAAGGCCATGATTAGTGATGGGGGATCTCACTTCATCAACAAACTTATTGAGAAGCTCTTGAATGGCTATGGAGTGAAGTATAAGATTTCTACACCTTACCATCCTCAAACAAATGGTTTGGCGGAGGTGTCAAATAGGCAAGTGAAGCTTGTACTTGAGAAGACGGTCAATAAAAATCGAAAGGATTGACCTTCTAAGCTTGACGATGCCTTTGGGCCTATCGAACTGCCTACAAGGCCGCCCTAGGTTTTTCTCCGTACAAGCTTGTTTATGGGAAGACATGTCATTTACCCGTGGAGTTGGAGCATAAGGCATTATGGGCCCTTCGGAAGATGAACTTTGATGAGAAAGAATCCAGAAAGAAAAGATGTCTCCAATTGGTTGAATTAGAAGAGTTTAGAGAAGAGGCTTATTCAAGCTCAAGGAGAAGAAGAAGTTTTAAAGATACGAAGGGTGCTTGAATTGAAGTGTGTAAATTTATCACACCATTTTTTGCAAACTTAATTCGAAACTCTTATTTCAATTTAAGTTTGGGGGGATATGGTGTGGAGTGACATTCTTTGTCTTGAAAGCATGTACTTTTCGTATTTTTGGCCTAATTTTAAAATTTTTCTCATAAGCTTTGGTTTGATTTGGTCCGATTGGTGGTGATTGAAGTGAATGATAATCCACATTTTTAATGAAATTGTTGAGCTAATGGTTTTGTTGAGCATGTATGAAGGGTATTGGAAGCACGAATTGAGCTTGAAGCTAACAACTTCTACTACCAAATACTTATTGAGGGAGTTCATTCTACACCCTACCAATTCTATGTGTTTAGCATAATTTGATTTGATTTGAATTGATGTGATTAGCATCTTGCTTCATTTGTTATATTTGTGGGAGGTTTACTTTCGTAAGTTAGGATTTCCTTTTCAATCAAGGATGGGATGTTTGCGAGCTTAAGTGATTATGGATGTTATGAATGTGTGCTTCATTATTTATGACGGATGGTTTTGTTATTTTTTAATGTTATGTGTTTTTGTGTTATTTCTTATTTGGTGAGTCTTTGTTTTTGTTTTGTGTGAATTTTTATTTTTGTCTTGGTATATTTGGTGGTTTGTTTAGGGAGGTCGTGATTCATTTTTGAACATGAGTGATGACATGTTGTGGTAATAAGTGATGACAAGTTATGATTAAGAATCTCTACACTTTCGAATTGTGACATGTTTTATTTAACTTGTTCAATTTTGAGATGAATGTGGTGTACTAAGTTCCTTAAGGTTCGAGCATAAGCTTGTGAGAATTTGAGCCTCAACCGTGCATACATGGTATTTCTTCATGAGTGAATCGGTTGTGTTTGATAAACTAGAACTTGCTCAAGGACTATAGGAACGAACCCTATTAGTGGTGATTAGTGAAATGATCTAAGGTCATCCTTGTTATTTATAGTCATTGCCATATATTTTCCTACCTTGAACATCATCCCTAGTCAACTACTTTGAGCCTTAAATCCTATTTCTTGTGAATTTAGTATATTACAAGCCTTGATTACCCATTTGAGCTTATATAATTACCCTCTTGTGTGAATGATTGAGGAAATGTGGTTTAGAAAGGTTTGATGAGAATTGTGCAAGAAAAGAAAGGAAATGGTAACAAGTAAGAAAAAGGATGAAAAGAGCAAAAACAAGAATGAACATGCAACCTCAAAACAAAAAAAAAAAGAGCAAAGCAATAATAATGTGCTCAAGTACTAAAGTTCGAAGAAGGAAGCATGCATTGAAAGAAGTTCAATCCAAGGAAAGTTGATGATTAGTGCTTGTGAACATTAAAGACAAGAAAGGAAGAAAGAAAAGTGGAGAAATTGGCAATCTCTTCAATTACTTGCACTTGTTTAGTTACTAATATCCATATTCTACCTATCCTACCAAAGAACCTATCATTACATCCTAATTAAAGACCTTTTTGATCATTAATTGAAACTTTGGTGGTTTGTGAATGTAATCCAAGAGCAAGCTTATAACGAGTCGAGCCAATCGATTGATGAGTGTTGTTACCTTACTTGAAAGAGTGTTGAGTGAAATTGATAACCTATGAGAAGCTTGGATCAAAAGAGACTATATTTCACTTTATTCTCTTGTGATTGAACTTGTTAATTCCTTATGTCATGAGTTTAATGTTGTAGAATGACTTAGCATACATTGTGGTTCTTATGGCTATTGATGTGTTATTACTTGTATTCGTTTAGCCTTTTCCTAGGTGAAAATCTCACCCCTTGGTTTATCATTTTCGTAGTGCGGGGATACACAACACTCTAAGTTTGGGGGTGTGATGAGTGATATTTTCACCTAGATTTTAGTGTCTTTTTATATGTGTTTTCGTATTATTTTATCCGTATTTTATGTATATTTTGGTTGTATTATGTATTTTCATGGAAAAGTATGTGAATCATGTTATCTTGCATGTAGGAATGAGGTATTATTGATATAAAATCAGAAAAGGAGAAAACGGGACTTAAGTCAGGATGAAAAGGCAAAAAAAGGAGAAAATTCGGCAAAGACAACATTTTTAAGCATTTGGCAACATTTGAGAAAGGCAACACAGAAAAGACAACACTATTCAGAAAAGTGTTGTATATTCAGAAGTGCAAAAAAGGTCAAAGAAGTTGATTTTTGGAAAAATTCGACCACGATCTTAAATCCGCGCTGAGGAGACGTCGAACTCGCGACCTCAATGTCGCATGAGCGCATGGAGCGACCCGTCAATCGCTGGGCTACAAGTCGGGTTGTGACAAGAACCGTACGGAATTCATATTGAACCCAATTTCCAGATTCGAATTTTTCATAAAAACGCCCATTTCTCCACTTAAGCCCATGATCTAATTTTTGCCCTAGTTCCTTGATCCTTCACCACTATAAATACCTTCATTTTCCAAATTTTGAGATTTTTATCAAAATTTTTCATTTCATTTTTGGAGGACACACACATCACACATCATTTTCTCCATTTTACACCATTATCTTCATCCATTCACCATCCATTGGATCTACCATCATCCCACCATCAAAACCTTCATCCAATTGAAGAAAAGAAGCAATGAAAAGAGGAGAGTTGCAAGGGAAGGAAGGAAATCACCATTGAAGCACTTCAAGGGAGTTTTCATCTACACTTTGTAGTTAAACCTCATGTTTCATCATGTTTTGTAAGGATCTTAAGGTCTATGTTAATTTTCTTTTGAATATGGTAGGCTAATCTCCTTTGTGAGATTAGCAACATGAGAGTTGTTGGTTAATTTTAGGGATTTGTGTATTTCAATTCATATGTTGATTGGATCTATAATTTTCTATCATTGATTGTTAATTGCTTGACTTGTATTGTTGATTTGTGTGGTTAATTGTCATGAACATATGATTATATTGATAAATCAATTAAATGTTTAGGATAGTTCATTGAATCAAGTTATCATACATTTCATTTTAATTATAAGTTGTAAAGAGATTGAGAAATCCTTTAGAATTTAGAACCATAGAACATGTGATTGGTTTGATCGAGAGGTTGATTAATCGTGTGAAGGGACTATCATTTCAAGCTTAGTACCTAGTTGGAATTGTTTGTGTGAGAACCAATTCATTGAGCTATTTGATATTCACATCCTATCCATCTCGAGAGCGAGTTTAGGTGAACTTAATGTTGGCCCTTAATCCTATATCCATGATCCATATGAGTTTGATACATAATTCCTAGAATTACCACTTATTGATTGTTGTTAATCTCACTTTTAATCAATTTGGAAAACTATTCTTTATCCATTTATTTTGTTTGTTTGATAATTGCTTGTTTACTTACATTGATTACTATTTCATTACTTGTTTGATCAACTAACCTTCGATGATTCATCTCTATAAAATTACGAGAAACGTGATATTGCTTAAGCTCTAGCGTCTTCCTCCCTGTGGTTCGATAAATTGTTGAATTGGTCATCCCAACTACAAAATGACTAATCAGACCCTTGAAGATGGACGCTCAATATGAAAAAAATGATATCATTGAAAGCGAACGGAAGGAGTAATTGATTTTAAGATTTATAAATTTTTTATATGTTATTCATTTAATGATTTGCCACAAAATATCTTACGTCATAGCTGGACTGATAATATATTTATAAGGCCAGACTTATTTGGGATTATTTAATAAATTATGGCTGTTTTTATTTTTATTTAACCAAATATAGCATTTGTATATTTATTTAATGAAATAAGCAGACGCGCCACTTCAAGTGGCGCCTTTGCAAAACGGCAAAAACTTCTGTGCACCCAGGAGCACGGATCACATTCCGTGCGCCTCTAGAATTTTGTGTTAAATTATATCCTTTAGTATAAAGATGTGTACCCTTTACAGTATTTTCTAAAGAAAATTATTGTGTGTATCTGGGCGCATGGACAACACTTCGTGCGCCTTTAGATTTTTGTGTTAAATTGTATACCCTTTAGTATAAAAATGTATACCATTTATTTTCTAAAAAAAAAATATTAATGAAAAGTATATACCCTTTAGAATAAAATGGTGTACCTTTTATTAATTAAAATGTATACCCTTTAAACCAAAGTAATGTACCTTTACCCATAATACTAAATTTCTAAAGGCGCACGGAATGTGTTCACGTGCGCCCGAGCGCACGCAAGCCTCACTCTTGCAAAATTTAACAATTTTAATTCTTTCATATCAAATCAAACGTATTTAATTTTTATATTTAATTTTTTTAAAATTTTTTTATATATAAATACGAATTTAATATGTTATTTATATTATAAATAATTTAAAATACGTGGTGTAATATACTATATTCTCCCCGTCCAAACTTTAACTTTACTAATTATAAATGTATATTACTCTCTCCCTCCACTGTTATTATGTCTATTTTACTATTTTGGACCGTCCACTCTTAATATGTCTATTTCCCTTTTTAGACATATGAGACACACATATCACTAATACAGTTAAAATATGAGACTCACACCCCTCACTAATACAACTACCCACTACATATAAAATAATAATGCTATTTAATCCACGTGTAGAAAGCAAATGAACACATTAACAATTGACGGAGGGAGTATTATTTACTCTTTCAGTCCCGTTAATATTATTACATTAAAAGAAAGATAAGACACAAAAAATTACTCCCTCCGTCCGGTTCTAAGGTGTCCGTTTGCTTTTTGCACGTGGATTAATAAATATTATTATTATATATAAAGTGGGTAGTTGTATTAGAGGGAAGTGGTGTGTCATATTGCGTACTTTTTTTCTAAATAGGAAAAATGAATACCTTTGAACTGAACGCAAAAAATAGTAAAATGAATACATTAGAAGTGGACGGAGGGAGTAATATATATTTTCGTGAGACTCACACACAATATTAATACAATTACCTAATATATATTGAAATATTATATCACTCAACTCACTATACATATATTTCTTAATTTTGTGTAAACAGTAAATATAACAACATTAGCGAGATGGAAAGAGTATTTAATTTTTAAAATCACAACACACTTTAATTAAAAAATTGTTATACACTTTTAAGTCAAATTTCTTTAATATACTATTATTATACTTGGCTTTGTGAATTGCTCTTGGACATAAAAATATACTCTTATTATTTCACAAACAAGTTCATATTTATTATTACACATTATTTGAAAAAAGTTATTTTTACTTTATTGATGTTGGAGGTATTTAGTATTTTTAGTTAATAAATAAATTGTAAGGTAATGTGTCTATTATGTAAGAGTGACGAATTTGAAATTAAAGTATTTTTTGTGTGTTAAAAAAATGCAAATTTTGAAATTAAATTATATTATAAGAATGCATATGTGAAGTTAAAACTGAAACGGATTAAAACAGATTTTGTAGAGTTAAAATTGAGATGGAGAAAGTATATTATATCACATATTTTAAAATTATTTATAATATAAATGTATATTAAATTCTTATTTATATATAAAAACTTAAAAATAATTTTAAATAAAAAATAAAGACATTTGATTTGATGGTGGAAGAATTAAAACTGTTAAAAAACAGAAAGCAATGCAAAGGCGCCACTTCTAGTGGCGCTTCTGCTTATTTCATTAGACATACACACAAACACTATATTTTGTTAAAGAAAAATAGAAACAACAATAATTTATTAAATAACCCGACTCATTTGCTAAGCAGATCAAACTTGGGCTCATAAAAAGTCTGTTGCAGATAACAAGTCAGATTAGGCCTAAAGGTTTTATAACAGACCTCACCTACCTTCACCCTATAAAACCCTAAAATGTTCAACTGTTTTTTTTTTCATTTTATTCGTACGTGTCAATTACCTAACGCATTGAATAAGTACTCCGTTTGTCTCACAAAATTTTTCATACCTAAAAAAATAAACTCACTTTATTAAAAAATTTCAAAAAATTACTTTAATTTTAAATATGTTACTTCTTTTTCACATATATATACTATTACTTTATAGTATTTTTTTATTATAAAAAAAATATTACAATATCCTTTAAAGTTAACAAAGTTGGTCAAAAAACAATTTTTTAAAAACGTGAAACATTAAAAAATAAGCATCAAGCATTCAGAGTATAACATTATGATACAATATATAGTGATATAATAAGGAGATCCTATTTGAAGTAGCTTGTTATCCATAAAAGTATTAATTATAATCATACAACACTAACTTTCTGGATAACCATTCTACACATTGAATTTATTGGCATGGGGTATTCAAATTAGATTAAATAGGGTTGTGTTATTATTATTCTGTTTCCAAAATGATCAAGATACTTTATAACCAGTACTCCCTCTTTCCCAACACATCCATGGGTTTGAAAATTCAAAATGAGGTTGGATTAATTGCATATATTAGTTAAAGATATTATAGTATTATAGATGGTGCCCCATGGGTAGTGTGGTACACACCAGCATAGGAGATAATGACATTGGTGGCTGCCGAAAGAAGGGTAGATCAAGGAGTAATGAAGATATACAATTAAAGCTGGCAGTGGCACATCCATTTGGTGAGTGAAGAATTGTTGATTTGAGATTCATTGTTGTATTGCATGTGCTGTGGGGTGCCCACTACTGTCCAACACCTAATGCATCAAGTACCACCATTTTTATCCACAGAATTACATAGGGCTTAAAACCAAAAAGTCCCATACTTTTTTACTTTTTTGGAAATAGTCCCAAAAAACTTAATTTCTCTGAATTAGTCCCACAGCTTTCAAAATTTCACCGAAATGGTCCTTTTTACACAAAATTGTCCAAATAGGCTAATGTCAAACCAAGTTTTAACAACAATTTTTCAGCAACACCCCTTTTATAACACAACTCATGTACCTTATATTAAACCCATTTTATACTCAATTTTTATCATGCCATATGCTTCAAAATGGTATCAGAGCCTATAAAAGCCCAAAGCATCTACTACGTGACGTATGAGCCCGAAGCACAGGTTTCCGTATGGGATGACCCTTAAAAATATAGCCCATCACCTAAAGCGAACCCGTGGTGCTCTGGGTGGGTTGGCATACTGATAGGTACCTTTTGATGGGAACCCCTGTAAGGGGTGGGGAGGTCAAAATAGTATCAGAGCCCTAAGTTTATTTATTTATGAATGGAAAATTTTATTATAAACTCAAATCACTTAACAAGAGGAGAGTTTAAAAGAAATATGGATCCGAACGAAAGTTCGACATCCGAGAGTGACAGGACTATCAGCCCTGCTCAAAGTTCGAGCAACAGGGACTTCTGGCCTGTTGGATATGACGAGACAAGCAGCTCTATACAACAATACTATAATGTGTTGTATAGACAATACGCAGAGAAAGAATACGAGGACGCCGATCAATTTTGGGATAATCTCGATTGAAGTGGAAACTGGTGGACGCTCGAGCTAACCACACCAACGAGGAACACGTGTAGGATATCCGACAGGATCAAATAAGATACTCCAAGGAAGTTTCGAGAAACATAGTGGAAATCCAAAGTTTCACCGAGATCCATGGACGGATCCCCAAACAAGAACAATGAAGGAGATGACCAAACCAGGGTCCGAGAGAGATTTACAAGCCTTACCACTTTTCACATTGGACGGAATGACAGAGTGAAAGAAGATCGAGGCAGATAACTCTAAGATGAACCAAGATCTTAGAGAATTGCAGAATACGGTGATATTCTTTGGAGAATATTGCCAGAGCATGTCCAAGATAATGTTCGAGATCAGCCTTAAGATGGATAAGGTAGAGAAGTTGCAGAACAAGCAACTCGACCTCCTCATGAAGTTGATAGAACAAGTAAAATTCCTGGAAACTAAGGTGACCGGAAGAAGGCCAGGAGGAAGGCTACCACTAACCTTTGGAATAAAACCCCTTTTACACCAAAAAGGGAAAACAACGAAGGTCATAAGGCCAAAGTCGGAAAGCGAGAAGATGATTGTCATCCTTCGAGGAGAATCCGTATCCCCATATGGAACGAGCAAATCTTGAAGATCTACGAGATCTATATGAGTCCTTCCAAGGACTATCAATTGTAGATATAAAAATGAATGTTGGAGAGGCATCAAGCTCTCAACAACAGTCCCAGGCTCATCAGACACAACATGATCGGAGCCAATATGAAGGAACCTCTGGATCACACGAAGTTCATAGACAAGAAGAAACATTCTAACAACCGGGGAACTTCAAGATGAAGGCAATTGGAATGTCAACATGAGCAAGCCAAGTTCGAGGATCTAATATACACAACACCCCATATGGTCGGTCTCACCTAGAACTGATAAATCCATACGGGTTGATCCTAAACCTCGACACTCTAGGCTTCAAGAATAGAGAAGCCCTAATCGATGAATGGACAAATGCCATGAAGATCGCAGGTGGTGCATTGGAGCTGGACAAGGAAGGGCTCATACGATTCCTAACTATGAGTCTGGAAGGATCAGTAAAATGTGCTTGGGAGGTCCTCTCAGACGAAGTCAAGAAAGAGGCCATGGAGGGCGAAGACCTAGGCAATATTGTTGATTGCATGGCCAAGATTTTCAAGATCCACTTCATCGGAATAGGGTACTTCGAAAGAATGGAAGAGGAAAAGAAGAAAAAGTATAGGAATGCCCTATACAGCCTGGAACTACTTGACATCTGTCATGTAGACGAGTACATCAAACTCTTTACAGAGTATAGATGGAAATCGAAGATCGAGGAGAAGGAAGTATTTCACCTGTTCTTTGTCAAGATTCCAAGTCCATGTAGGGAAATGCTGATCGAAGAGTATGAACCATGTGAGCTGGATTCGATAGCAAGAAGAATGTCATTTCTTAAAGCCAAGATTGCAGAATGGCGCCATCAAACATCTCTACACAAGAACTACAAGAGACTAAGGGGAATCAACAAAATAGTACCCTTACCTTATGTTGTGAGAACAATGATCTTCTAACAATCATTGGGAGAAATCCAAGGAAGCAGAAAAGGATGAAGAAAATCATCCTCACACACAAAGGAGCGGAAGATGGAAGTCTCGAAGACCAAAGTCCTTTTGGTCCAAACAAAAGGCCCGAAGCTATAAATCAGGGCAGAGGTCTGGACCATCCAGATAGAATTCAAGAAGTCAAGCTTCATCCTCAGGGTCAAACTAGAGGAGTACCGGAAGAGCTCCCACGAGAAAGACATTCCGAAGAGCAGCTACATGAGTCAATGAAAGATTCAAGGATTGTAACTGCTACACGTGTGGAGCCAGAGGGCATATTTCACCAGATTGCCCAGAAAACCAGAAGAGAGGAGTACGACAATTCGAGACAACTCCAGAAATAGAGAAAGTTGTTTACTTCCAAGATCTAGTACATGTATACCAGTTTGAAGATATACCCTCAGACGAGAGCATCTACGAAGAAGAATTCTTCATCCAAGACGAGTCCTTTGAAGATGAGTCGGAGTGAAGAAGAAAGCTTCAGACAGGAGATGCAGGAGAATATGTCTGGATTCTTTTCCCAGACATCTATATCTCATAAAACTCTTATGAGAATCATGAGGGAGGATCCAAGGCTCAACCTATACGACGGATTCACTGTAGGAAAGCTGGATAAATTTCTTTCAAGCTTCAAAAGGAGAAAACATAACATCATATACAAGGTGACCGAGGGGAAAATTGCTATCCCAATGGAGCTCACAAGAAATGTGATGAAAATGCAGCTAGTTCCTGTAGATGAAATCAAAAGGGAACTCAGTAAACTCACGGAAGGAATGGCTAAAACCATGTCTTAGATCCATATCGGGGCAATTAGGATCCTAATCAAAGCAATTTTCAAAGAAGGTATCGATACACCCATCGATATTGCAATCTTTGATAAAAGAATCAAGAATACAAGAGAGGCATGCCTGGGAGAAATCTCAGAAAACCTGTATGCAGGCAAGGTTGCATCCTACATCTACCCAAGGATTGCCTATAATCTTGCAGACAAATATTTCAGTAGGGCACTCACCCTTCATCAAGATTTCAAAAACAAATATTTGATGAAATAAGGGAATAGGCCTTACTCTATCACTTACAGTATCTCATATGCTCTTTCCAATACTCATCATTCAGATTTATTCAAAATAAAGGAGTATATCGAGATACCAGAAGTGTTCGAAAGAGTGGTCTGCGCAACCAGGCCAGAAATAATGGAATTACCATCAATCCACGATATGAATTTGCGAATCAAGGATAAGTCGGTTTGGAGTAGGCAAGACAGCCTCAGATTTGAACAGAGAAGGATTTCTTTCCAAGAAGACAGAATGATCAGTGAAAAATGGGGAAAGAAACCTATCGTGGAAGTAATCCAGGAACCAGAAAAGTTCACAACCAAAGGTAAACTAAAATGCCTAGAAGAATGGAGAGGAGTCGAAGTAATATTCGATATCACAAAAAAGGAAAACTCTATTCCTTGTGATGTCTTATATTACCTTCAACAGCCAACAACTGGGAGATATCAAGGACAGCTCAAACTCGGAGAACTTGAGCTGGTTATTGAAGGAATAGCAGGAAGATTCCCAGAACAACTAGTGCTGGGATTGGAGTTTCTCAAGGATCACAAACCTTGGGAATGACTACAAGACGGAATGGAGTTTGCATTCAAGGGAAAAAGATACAAGGTCTACTAATAGAGGCTCGGGCTTAGAAAGCTCTGATCCACCGATGGCCACAAGTCAATTCTCAATATATATCACTGTCGGGGTAATATATAAGGAGCATCGTGCAGAGTACTTTGCGGCGTACATTGATTCAGGAGCCGAAATCTGCACAACAAAAGAATGAGTCTTTCCTAAAGACTCAGGTGAAGAATTGCCAACAGTATTCGCTGAGAAGGCTTTCCAGGAAAAACAAGAACTTCTCTGGAGAAATAAGATTCCGGTGAGTAAACAAACTCATCGGAGATATTGCAATATGGCCCATTTTGGGCAATGGACGAACAAGGTATGCACAAGCTGTTCCACCCAAACAGAACTAGAATTTAGAAAAGGGATAAGATTGGGCATAGGGATGATCAGAACTGCTGATCCACCCCCAACAAAGGAGACACGTGGAAAGAAGAGGGTGAAATCTCTTCAAAATACCTAGGAGCCGGGAGAATCATCAGGCACCAAAGAGGATAAATGACTCCTCAAAAAAGCAAGAGCCAGGTGACCTTTCCAAAGGGTAACAGACATGTGACCAACAAGGAAAATGACCTACAAAAGGAAATCCAATAAAGAGAGACCAGCCAACTACTGAAAAGTTGGCATCCAATGTAAAGTGACACAAGCAGTGACGTCACAAAAAAGAATCCAATAAAGAAAAGAAGACCAGCCAGCTGTTGAAAGGTTGGCATCCAATGTGAAGTGACGCAAGCAATGACGTCACAAAAGATTGAAAGGCTTTGAAATCCGGATTTCAAATCCGAAAGCCTCTATAAATAGGTGTGTTGAGGAAGCAGAAGACATCGACCATTCCCCTATGTTTTCTCTTTCTAAAATAAACATTGTATTCTTTTCTCTTTTTTGTATGAGTGTTCTGAGTGCAGCTACAATAAATAGCTAAAGGAGTTATCTCCTCTTGTTCTATGAGGATGAGTATGTAATAAATTTCTCCATTCTATAAATAAATAATTCTGGGCTACTGCCCAAAGCATGTGACCCTCATCTTATTCTGCAATCATAATCTCCATATCTTCCGACGAGAAATAGTAGTAGCATCTTGTACACCCGGTGTAGGAAACGAACCAGGGTTGTGCTGAGGTCCGCTGAAGGAACGGGATTGAACCATCACACTGTGGGGTGCGTGGTTGGTTGTGAGGAGCAGCTGTAAAACCTCCCGGATACCCGGTGAATTGACGATCAAAAAAAGGTACTGTTACTATTTCAAATTGGTTAATTATGAGATTAAGGTTGTTTAATTAATATACAGAAGCATGTTGGGCCTGATATGGTCGTAATGGACTATGTCTATTTTGAAATATAAGAATTTGATGAAAATGAGGTGAAAATGAGTATACAATGGTATCGAAAGCTATTTCATAAAATAAATCTGGAAATCGTAAAATGAGTGGTTGGTACCTAGCAAAACTTTGAGATATTTTAAAATTTAGGATGGTTTTGGAGAAATTCAAAAGCTATAGGACTAAATTGGAGACAAGATAAGATATAGGACTAAATCGGTGAAATTTTAAAAGGTACGGGACTAAATCAAAGATTTTAAGTATTTTAGGACCGTTTTGGATAAAGTAAAAAGCTGTGGGATGTTTTTGGTATTTAACTTGAATTACATATCTGCAAATTTAAATTCAAACACTATTCCCCTCCTCTCCTTCAACCACTCTCACAATGCAAAATTTATCTTATAGAAATATAAAAAAATTTCTCATTTTTAATGAATTAATCCATTGGTCATGCATGCAAGATATTGGAATTTGGAATTGGATTTCATGTGACCAAATGATGAACATCAATTGAAGATTTAACATGAACATTAGATCCAAATTAAAACTAATAAAGATGGACATTAAATTGGCCGGTTTGGATATCCATTCAAATTGGAACTGATATTGATGTTACATTCGGTGTTCCAACAATAGCAATAGATGCCACATCATACTTTTTAAAATTTCATGTGGCATTTGTATGTATTGTTGGAATATCAAATGGAACATCACACTAAATAAAATAAGTAGAATTTTTTTTTAAAGTAGCAAAATAAATGTTCCACGTTTAAGTAACATGATACATTTCCACCAAGGCATTCGTTAAAATCGGAAGGTTATGAATATATATTTAAAAGTAACTATATCATCTAAGTATAATAAGTAAGCGAAAGTTTGGAAATGGGAGAGTGGATCAATGATATATATAGAGGTGGAAGTAAAATTGGAGACGAGCTATGTTTGCAAGAGATCAAGAAGTGGAGTTTGCAAAACTTGAAGATACTGTTAGCCAGTGTTTCATTTCTCACAATGCCAGTGATAGTTGAAGGTGAAAATATTCAGCATGAGGATGATTTATTTCAAAAAAAAAGTCTATGAATGGAGATGTCATCTTGTTGAAAATGACAATAGTAATGAAGATTTGAATATAACAATTCAGATTGATTTGGTGTAGTACTATTCCTAATAAGATCATCATCCACTCTTGGAGAGTTTTGAAAGAAAGACTACCTACAAAAAAAAAACTTGCTGCAGCGTAAAGGTATTTTTCTTTCTAATAGTGATTTGAGTTGCGTTTTTTGTGGTGAATGCATCGTATCTTTGAGACATATATTGTTTGAATGTCAATTCGCCCATAATATGTGGATGAAAATTAGTTGGAAATTAGTAGATGGTTGGGATATTGTTTTGTTGTAACTTTGGATCCTTTAACTCATCTTCTATATTTTTGCGGTCTTTTCTATGGTACGTAGAAGGAGAACTATGGCTATATGTATTTAGGAGTATATAGTTTGGCTTATTTGGAAATTAAAATATGCAAAAAATTTCAATAATGAGGAGTTTTTTAATGAACAAAGTAGTTGATGAATTGAAGTCGAGAATTTGGAGTTGACTCGTGATAAAGAAAAGAGTGGATATGAAGTACAATTACTATTCTTTTCGAGAATGGAGTAGAAATTCTAGAATTTTTGATTGAACGGTAATTTATTGAAATTAATAAAGAGACACTCTCTTGTGAGATGTGTTTATGTGAGACGGGTCAACCCATTGTTAAGGTATAGTTATTGTATAAATAAAATATGTTTATTAGTAGTTAAAATACGTTTACAGTGAATCATACTGCAACACTCTAAAAACATACTTTAATTCATTATTCATCATACTTAAAAAAATACTTTAACTGCAAATTAACACACTTTACCTATATAACAAATATCATACTTTAATAACTGATCGACTCATCTAACATAATTACCGTCTAAAAAAACTTTTTCTTTAATAAATTATAAACCCTAAACCCCACCCCCACCCCCACCCCCCAAAAAAAAACTCTTATTTTAGGGCCGATGGATTACTTTTGGAAGATTGGGAAGTCAACTGATAGTCGTGATGGTCTCCTTACTAGTATTACTTACAGAGTGAGAAGGTCCCACAATATCACATAAGATAAACGTCGTGTGGCCTGACAACATGCAACTTTTTCGCTGCACAAAAACTTTCTTCATTTATATTGATTAATAAAAAATATAGATTCGAATAATGTTATTATGGGTATAACATGTTACTCTTATAATCAATTTATTGTCAATGCGGATTATTTTTTTTATTTTTTTTTAATTTAAAATAATACTCTCCTTGTACACTCTCAATAATTAGTTTGCTTTTTATGAGTAGATTAAAGTAAAAATATATCCCTTTCGTCCAATAAAATTAATATACATTTTTTTAATTATTTTACAAAAATTGACAAATTTTTATTTTTAAGTAGATGAGACTTACACAAAATAATAATCTCACTAACAACACTAATACAATCATCCACTATACATTGAAAAAATTATCAATATCTTTAGGACAAAGAGAGTAATATTTTATTGTGCGATGAGTTAAAGATATAATATTTTAATATATGATGAATATTTGTATTAGTATTGTATATGGACTCGATAGATATATATTAATTATTTTGTATTGATTTCGTATATAAAAATGGAAATGCCCAAATTAAAAATATAAATATTTATTATTGTAGGATGGAGGGTGTCCTCATAATATTGATTGGGTAGCTTTATTTATTTAAATGATGAATATTATATCTATAAACCAATTCTATATTAAAATATTATACTTTCCCCGGCTATCGTCAATCTATACATTTACTTTTTACATTTAAATTTAGGAGTATTATTATTTTATGTGTAGTTGGGAGTGTGGGTCCTATGTTTTAGTTGTATTAGTGGGGAGTGTGAGACTCATATATCTAAAAGGGAAAATAGATAGATTAAGAGTGTACGACCAAAAATAATAAAATTGAGAGATTAAGGATGGTCGGAGAGAGTATTTTTTTAATCTTCGTGTAATCAATAAATGTAATTTGGGATGGTGAGCGTAGAAATTACTCCCTCTGTTCCATCCAAATGGTATTTTTTACTTTTTGCACGTGGATTAAAGAGTATTATTATTTAATGCGTAGTGAGTAGTATTAGTGAGAGTGTTATCCCTATATTTTAATTGTATTAGTGAGTGTGTGTGTGAGTCTCATGTGTGTAAAAGAAAAAGAAACTCTTTAGGTGAGACACACGAATTAGAAAATGGAACTCTTGAATGAGATGGAAAGAAGTATATCATTATGAGTGTGCACAACAAGGTAGGCGTTTTTAGAATCAATTAAGCCTTCCACATTGGTAATATAGAAAAAGTAGGATTTTTTTTAAATTGGGCTCTCCTCCTACCTCTCTCATCTCACATGTCTTAGTAAAATTTGCAATCTCTCTCCTCTCCCCTCTTTTCACAATCTCTCTCCTTCTCCATTTTTCTCTTCAAAAAACCTAGGTAGTATACATACTACACAGGTTAAAACCCTACATTCTCCCAGTGATTAAAAACCTTTGCCTGTTGGGGAGGGCGTTACACCAGCGTTATGAAAATGGGCCTACTGTTTGTTTTATAGTTATGTTGGATCACATGGAAAAGCCTACGAAGGTGGAACGTCTTTTCAAGACTAAGTAGAGTCAATGCAAAGAACACACAATTAAAACATCTACCCCTATTTTCACAACTCACCCATTTTGTAAAACCGTTATTTATTATTATTTTTTTCAATGTAGATAAAAGAAAAATTCATTTATAAGGATGATTTTTTTTTTTAAATAATAATAAATAAAAGTGTGAAGTTTGTATTTATTTAACATGAATGACATTTTGAAAAAAGATAAAATTTTCTTGTGAATTTGGGTGCACGAATTCAAATTCATGTACCAACTTCCTGAATTTATATACTATTATAAATAAAAATATGGAGTATTATACACTATATATACTAATGAATAAGAATTTTAACACTTTAATATTTAGAGGTTGTTGATAGTGATTGTATTTTCAATTTTTAGTAATATACAAACTTTTGTTGGGCAAATTTAAAAGAAAAATATGACAACGGGGGAGGAAGTACAACATTGCTAAGCATAATGGAATATATTAAATAAATAATATTAATGATAAAATAAAATAAAAATTAAATTAACATTCATTGCAACTATACAAATCTTATCTATAATTTTGTGTGGTTTAGTTTCATATACCATTACCCTAAGCTCTCTCAACTAGAGATGTCAATTTTATCCGTAGGGTCGGGTTATCCGCGGGTATCCGAGGTGGTGGATACAGGTAGGGCAGACTTTATCGGGTAACGGGTAGGGTAATACCAGAACTCGATAAAAATTTTGCTGGTAAGGATAAGGTACGGGTTCTTCTTTTATATCTGTTTACCCGACCCGTTTACCCGATACTATATATTATACATATTATATTTATATAATACTATATATATATATTATGTTATATATTTTTAATTACATTACATATTTATATATTCATATTTACATTATTTAATTTTTAATTAATTATGTCCAAGTACTATATTTATTTTTATTTTTATTATAATGGAGTATTATATATTTCTAATTATGTATGTATATATTTATATTCCTACTTTCAAAAATTGTATATATATATATATTATATTATTTAATTTTTAAATTACGTATTTACATTATTTATTTAGTTTTTAATTAATAATATTTTAGTACATTATTTAATTTCAAATTTATATTTATACTTAAAAAAAACTTTTTAATTTCTATACGGATAGGATTGAACAAGTTTGAGAAACGGCGGATATTCATATAATGTTTTATAATAATTGCGGGTACTCATTTACCTGCAGATTATCCGCATACCCGACGGGTATACCCGTATCCTACCCGATGTTCAATTTTAGAGTAATAGGGTAGGGTAAATAGGGTAGCGGGTAGTATGTGGATTTGTCCAACCCGTACCCTACCCTACCCGTTTACATCCCTACTCTCAACCCTACAAAACGAAAATCACTTCACTTATTTCGCCCTTTTTTTTTCCTTCTAAATACTCCCCCCGTCCACTCTAAAGGGTCTCATTTTTTTATTTTGGGTGTCCGGCCCTTAGGGTCTCATTATCTTTTTATACACATGAGACCCATACATTCCCTATAATACAATTAAAAGTTGTAACTCTCATACTCACTAATACAAATACTCACTACACTTAAATAATAATATTTATTAATCTACGTGCAAAAATTAAATATGTCTCTTTGGACTGTACGGATGGAATATTCAAATTGCATTGCTTTAGTTGATCGATTTTTTTTTTTCAATTTATGGGCAAGTCTTGCTTGAGATCGTTATTAAATTGCATTGTTTTCATATATCTTTTTTAGTTATTTATTTTTTTTATGGGCAAGTCTTGCGTGATGCTGTCATATATTTCACGTGAGATTATTTTACACTTTTAAAATTAGTTATCACTTTTATTATAAAATATTATCACTTTTTATTTATACTCACTTTTCATTATAAAAATTATCATTTTTATCCATCTTACATAAGCCCTTATGTGAAACGATATCACACAAGTCTTTGCTTTAATTTATTATTATTAAATGTAAATGGGGTGGTTTACTATTTTTATACAATTTTTATTTAATGTACTCCCTCCGTCTCAAATTCATCTTCACGTTTACTGTAGATACAGAGTTTAAGAAAAGTCAAATTTTGACTTACTTTTAGGGGTAGTGTGATATTTTTGGATAATAAATAAATGATAAAATATGTTATGTGTATTAAAAAGTGATGTCAATATTTGAAATTAAAGTGTGTTAGAGAAATATTGATTAGTTGTTTTTTTCTTTTATGGAAGTGTGAAGTTGAATTTGGTACGGACCAAAATGAAAAATGTGAAGTTAAAGTTGTAACGGGGAAGTATTGGGTTTTAAACAATTTCGGTTGTGCGATTTGAGTGTCACATGACATTACTGATCGGGTGGCTTGCTCCAATCTGTAAATACACTAAAATGTCGAATTTCGAAAAGTTAATTAATCAATTTCAAAAACTCGAAAAATGTAAAGACTAATTTCAAAATTTGATAAATTTAATAGAAAAAAAAAGTTTTTTTTGGGTTAAATTCCAAGACAAATTGTAGTTTTTCATGCAGTTATTAATCTTTTAAAAATAAATAAAGTATTCCCTGATTTACCTTGCACCCGTTTTGGGTTTTTTTGAGTGTGAAAACCATCAATAATAGGATTTTAATATTTTTATACTTTTAGAATTTAAAATTTATTTTTAAAATTTAAAATATTTAAATAAATAATTATTATTTCAACCCAATAAATAAAGAGATTCACATGCACCAAAACTAGCTCTAAAAATATATAAATTGATTGACTTAAACCTCCTCTTATCTTCATTAACGTACAATCAATTGTTTTAATACATTTTTACATGCAACCTTTATGAGTATATAAGTAAGCGTACAATAATAATATTTCAATGTAGTTTTAAAAAAATACTCTCCCCAATAATAATATTTCAATGTAGTATTTAAAAGATACCCTTACCGTACTGCATTAAAGTTTACATTTTACATTTTAGTTTAGTTTAAAGTAAGATTTACATTTCTTTTTTTAAGTGAAACTCACACAAAATAATTAATATATCTTTATGAGGTTCACACACAACACCATTAATTCAACTACCCAATTCATATAAAATATTATATTTATAAATTCACTATACATTAAAATATTATTTATTTTAATGTACGTGCAAAAAGTACACGTAAATGTAAATGCAGACGGAGTGAGTATTTATAGTAAGAAAATTAAAATAAGTTAATTTAAAGTGGATGGGAATTTTATATTATACTCTATATCCATTCCTATAAAGTTACCACTTTGTTATTTTGGGTGTTTGATCCAAAAGATTTTATTTTTTTTCCGTTTAAAAAAAAGACTCATTAGTAACCCATAATTATTTATTAATACAACTACTCTGCATAAAATGATAGTAATATTTTTTAATTCCTATGAAAAAATACAACCGACTGGACGGAGTACTAGAATGAATTCCTCAAATTCTTTTGTAAATTTATACAAATAGAAAAGACATTTGAGGGTCCGAGCAGGACTAAAGACATAAACTTCTTAATTATTTTATTATATTTGGTCAGCAGTTGCTCTCATCTTTCTATGGTGGTAATAATAATTCATTTGTCCCCGGGTATAACCTCAAAGGCATACCCCGTGTGCCAGGGGAAAGGGTAGAAATATATTCCAATTTAATTTATAGTTATAATAGAGTAAAAGTTCGTATCATGTCTTTAGTATAGATTTTAATCTCTTATAAGCACAGTCAAATATCATAAATCACTTGAATTGCTAATTCTTATCATTAGCCAATTGAATCGTTAATTCCCATAGTAATTTAAAAAACGGTGAGATCTCTATTATAAGTCACTTGAATTTCAATCCCTAGAACAAGAGCAGTTTTGGAAAATAATATGCTCTCCATCATAAACTCCATTGAATTTCCAATCCCCAGTATCGGTTTTGAACCCCTTGCAAATACAACCAAATGGTGAGCTTTTTACTATAAGTCATTTGGATCACCAATATCCAGGGCAAAGATAATTTCAGACTTGCAGTTTTGAACCCCTTGCAAATACAACCAAATGGTGAGCTTTTTACTATAAGTCATTTGGATCACCAATATCCAGGGCAAAGATAATTTCAGACTTCTTGCAAGCATACACGGTCAAACAATGAGTTCTCCATCACAAGTCACTTGAATCACTGATTCACAAAGCAAGAGCAAGTTTGGACTCTTTGCAAGCAAGGTAAAAAAGTGAGTTCTCCATTATAAACCACTTGAATCGTAATTTCTAAAGAATGAATGATAGAGGCCCTAATTGTTGGGTACACTATTTAATAATAATTCATATCTAAAAGTGAGTTTAACTTCATGTCCGTGAGGCCCCTAATGGTGTCTAATGGATCGCTTATTATTATTATTTAATCTCATATTTCACTTAAAATACTTGTCATATATTATAATTAATATTAAATTACTGTTGTATACAAGGATTTAATGATCATTTATTAAAATATATTTTAATAAAAAAAATAAATTATAAAATACGAAGTAAAATACTACTTTATAAAATATAAGAGATCACACCGTTAGTAATGGTGTAATACACCATTTAATAATAATTCATCTAAAAGTGACGTTAACGCCATGCGATTTCATAATGTTGCCGACAAAGAAGAAAAAGAAAGAACGATTTATCGCATTCCTTCATATAACTTTTTACTCGGATGTGCCTGTTGATGGAGCCAATATTATTTAAATCCAAAAATAATTATTCCATTTCAACTTCAACTTTACATTGTTCATTTTAATCTATCTAAACTTCAACTTTATATTTATATAAAAAAAAGAGTGAGGCTTGCGTGCGCCCGAGCGTACGGAAACACATTCCGTGAGCCTTTAGAAATTTAGTATTATGGGTAAGGGTACATTATTTTGTTCTAAAGGTTATACACTTTAATTAATAAAAAGTACATCATTTTATTCTAAAGGGTATACACTTTTCATTAATATTTTTTTTCTTCAAAAAATAAAGGGTATATATTTTTATACTAAAGGGTATACAATTTAACACAAATTTCTAAATGCGCACGGAGTGTTGTCCATGCGCCAGATATACACAATAATTTTCTTTAGAAAATAAAGGGTACACATCTTTATACTAAAGGATATACAATTTAACACACAATTCTAAAGGCTCACTGAATATGATCCGTGCACCCTGGTGCACAGAAGTTTTTACCTAAAAAAAATACCCTTAACTACTATAATAAAACACCTTAGTTTTAAAATTATCATCACAAAACATATTTTACAATTTATGTATTATTAAAAAACATCAAATACCCAAAAAAAATAAGTAATAAGTGTGCTTCATAAACGCCCTTACAAGCCATAAATATAAACTTAAATTTGGGACTGAAATAGAATTTATTAGTAGTATGTTCTGAACCTTTGCTCTATTTGTTACATTACTAGTAATTAGGGGATATATATTTAAAGGAATTATATATTTGCATATACAATCAAATAATCTTATGGTCCACACTCTTTAAGCGTTGGGCTTTTTCAGGTGCGATCTGGAACAAGCCTCCATGCTCTATGCATCATATCATCGTCTACAAATGGCCGTAGAGTCCACATCTGGCAATACGTTTCGAGTTCTCCCGGTGAAGACTTGTGGTTGAGAGATGATACAATTCGAGCCTGCAATGAACGATGTGTCAAACAGATTAGCGTAAAGTAGAGGACAACTGAGAATGACAAGTTATAAAATATGTTATGGGAGGAAGTTTGAGTCAGGCTCAAGTTCAGGTTCTAAGTTATCGAGGCTAAGATAATATTTTAATGAAAGAGTAACCAAGTCGAAACTTATCCAGTTATATTAACTACGACAAGCTCATGAAGTTTGCTTGGCTGAACTCAGCTCGTTACACCCTTACAGGGCTATGGGTGTTACCTGCATTGTGTAGTCTTGTTTGACCGTACTATATATTATCGCCATTGTGGTAGCATAATCTTCAGGTTCTGAAAGGTTCGTAGACGGTGCCTCCTCCTGGAAAATTCAAATATAGGGATAAAATATTTCACTTCATTTAAATGTTTGCAAGCATCCCAATGCAGGTGAAAGAATGTTAACTTGTCCATACAATTACACAATATAAGAAAAGCAGAAAACTTACTCGCTTACAACATTGCAACAATTACTCAAGCATGACCCAATAAAAGAATCTCGTATGTAAAATTATATTTTGTCCTAGGAAAGGAGTCATGCTTTGAAAGTTGATTCTTTTAGTTGAAGTTTGTGTAACGAGCCACAAATAACATAAATAAATTAATGGACGAAAATGAGAATTAAAGACTTCCATGAGCGAAAATAAATTGGGTTTAAGGTGTTGGGACTATCCAAAACACGGGGTAATTATTTCATGCAGATGCAGGCACAGAGAAACTACAAGGCAAACCAATTAACAGAGGAAGGGAGAAAATTTTTACTTCGAGACGAACTAACCACAGAATCAGAATTGCATTCGACATCATCATCCTTCTCCATTGCAGTTTGCATGACAGATGCTGCATCATCCAGAAGGCATTCAAGTTCATCGATAAGAATTTTACCTGCAGATTAATGTACAGATTTTAAAAAATAAAGTCTAAAAACCATACACAATGGATGATGTTTAACTCGGTCATTCAGTTCTGAGTTGAATGAGGAAAAGGGGAGCTCACAAAATGTAGGTACAGAGAGCTGCTCAAGGCTGGCTACAGTCAAAAAATTTTATAAAGAGCCAAAGGCATCTTAACATTACTATCAGTGATTTCTTTCATGTAGACTAAACCTGATTGTGTTAATAAATCATACACATTCACTGTTATTTTAAGAGTTTTGATTTCTGTAACAAAATCCAGGAGCTTTGACAACTGAACTTGTTTGGTTATTGTTCCCAATTTTCTCAAGACCCAAAACTTTAAGATCAAAACTTAAAGTAGAAGAGGTGTTACTAAATAATCAGCAAGCATTGTATTCAACTAATAACAAAAGGTATATTATTATACAAATAAATAATGCAGCATCTAGGAATTCCCAATCCCATGAGAGTTTAAAATGATTATTGACTGCCATTTGTTTCACAAAGCAGCTAACTGGGATATATCTGAGCTGTTGACATCCAAGTGCTAAAAGAAAAAAAACTATTTGACCTCAATTGTAGTTAATCAGACAATATTAATATATTAAAAGAATAAGAATATATTTTTTTTTTTTACAGCAATGATGAAAACTTACTAATTATCCTAGAACATGATGTTGTATTAGATGTAGAAACTGAAAACAGAAGATGCATATTTATAAACGCATACATAAACAAAAACAAAAGAATCCAAGTAGAGGGATCATTAGAGCTAACGGTATCTAAAAAATGACACGCATTAAGGAAAATTGAGCAATAGATAAAAAAAGCATATACCACACATAAGATGGCTAGTCTTGGACATAAACACGATATTACAATTGTTACGGATAATATGCCAGATATGATGGCACCCATACTCTTTGGAACCTGTTATACATGCAGTGCAATCGTGCAAACACCCTAGATGCAATTAATAAGATTGATTGCTAGTAGCAGATGTCAACTTAGTCTTATAAGAGATACTGAGCAGTTAAAGCAATCTGAAAAGAATTACCTTTATTTACAAAATCCAGAAGCCCAAGATGGCACGTATGCACTTCTGCACGATATCCACAAGTTGTGGAAGATAATAATTAGCAGCAAGATGCAAGTTGCAGAACAGGAAATATAAGAAACCAAATTAATTGCATATCAACAGCAACAGTAGCCATTAAGTGGCAAGGCTATAGTTGATGCAGGTATTAGATGCTTCCTCTAAACACCTATAGAATTTTTAAATCTTTTATGCCTTAACTGGATAAACCTACTTAGATAGGTCATAGGTTTGAGCCCCTTATATGCCCCTCTACAGTGGGCCCACTCACAACGAAACAAAGAAAGAACAAGAAAACAGCTGGATGGGAAGACGTCAAAGACCCTACAGTGCAAATTTATTCATATGTAGCAGAGGTAAAGAAATTGTGAATAGGCATAATTAACAATAAGAAAAATTACTATAGAAAATTTTTCATGCCTAGCTATGCATGTCCTACTTTTTGCACAATCACCGAAAAACTAGAAGGGCGAAAGATGGTGCTACTGACAAAGCAAACAAAAATGACAGCGTGAGGCATCAGTATGTACTGGACTTAATACGGGTGCTTTGAGGGACATAATAGGAATGCTTTGATACCGTCTGCAATACCATTTCCTTCTAAGAACCCTAAACCCCTAAAACCCCAAACCGATTCAGAAGCCCTTCTAAATGCATGATATTAACATAACCCCTCATGAATATTAAAACAAGGCTACTGAAAGTTCAAAGTCAGTAACATATAGAATTAAATAAAACATATCCGTCATTTATTCTTAAAAACCAAAGGACACTTTGTAACTGACTTACACTTGCTCACGTTTTGTAAACTGTCATGAATGTTGATGCATCCAGCTCCGACATATGACAAAACCCTTTTTGAACCATGAGCCTTGATAATATCCTCAACCAAAGAAGATGATTTATCAATTGGAGGTCGCCCTAAAAACCCTGTCCAAAAATTAGGTGAATATGATTACTTTTCCAACTGGCACTACCTAGTTGAGGTAAATATCAGCATACACACCACAGTCAATAATAGCGTGCTGCGCCATGCAAACTGAATCTAATATTTTAATTCTTAGTATAATTCTTGTTGCATATCGTTCACACAAATTTGGATTACTCAGAAACCAACCAGGAGACCAGTGCATTTAAATATGAGTAAAAAACACTACCAGACCAAATTATAGATCACAAAAAACTGATGCAGACCCACTCACCAATTGCCTGATGGAAGCCAAAGAGTAACCTGCTTCCAGTAGAAACTAGTTCTTCAAATTGTGTAATCCTAAGATAGATGCACCAGTAATACAAAGGAGTAAGTTATAAAGGGTGAGGTAATAGAACAAAATCTCCAGTTTGAAATAAATATAGATACACCATTCCAGATCATAAAATGATAGTGATGAAATAGAACAGAAGTGCATGTGATGAATTCAACCTTGTCATGAAATCTGCATATATTTCGATGATGTTGTATCTTGACTCACTTTTTCCATGTTCTCCATTTTCCATTCTGCATCACAACAGAATATCAAGGCACAAAATCATCTTTGTGGTTTCTGGAGCCAATGGTTTGTGATATTCATAAAATAAAAATCATCCTTCAAAGGAAGCATTTCTAGATATTCCAGAAACAAGACCTTTTAAAGTTGTGTGCTGAAGGAAATGTACTTTGAACAGCACTGGAAAAATATGGGAACTATGCCAATTTTCTTGAATTTGCTTAACTACATGGCCTGTTTCATGGGATTTTTTAAGGATAGAAGTGTGGCATTCTAGAATAGAGAAAACTATTAGGTATGAAATTTTTTTGTTACCCTTGGAGGGATGAAGGAATTTTACTTTTTCAAGATTTTTGCATCTTCTAGGTTAGATAACAACTTATCAGAGCTTTAATTGTAGTATATACATTAAATTGTGTGAGGAATTGTAGACAATCAGACAAGGACTCGTGTTGCCTATTTCGTTTCAAAATCTTTTCGCTGCTGAGCATCTAAAAGTTCGGCAGCCGATGGAGAACGATAACGAATCTGACCATTTTCTACAGGTTACAATGACTGGGAATCCTGTGCCGACTCCAGCTCATCTTGCTCGCTCTACTTCCCCCCAAATTAGATGACCATCTGACTCAATCAAGAATTAAACTGAGATTTACTCTAAACAGATTTACAGTTAAGGTATAAAGTACATTCGCTTGGCCCACCCACGACAACTTATTGTGAAAACAATCAATAATGAGCACGATTAATGTTCTTATGGCTTTGCTCCCAACGAAGTCCCCGATCCTATCGCATCTGATGTCATTCTTCCAGTTCAATGAAATCTATTCCCCCCCAATCCTAATCAAATTTCATTCATGAAATCAAACCATCATAACTCGATAGCAATAAATCGGACCAATAATATTGATAAACCATTACATTAATTCAGAAGACATCTGCCAAATGAAGAGAGACTAACCCTGAGATAAATTGGATGCCTAGAGATATTTCGCCGAAGTCCGAACAGAGAAGAAGGCTCCGTTGTGGAGTGTGGACAATGAGTTCAGAAAGACGCGGGGTGAGTGAGATTTAACCCGAAGAAATCAGACACGCTTTTATTAGATACTAGTTACTGGCCGCCTCAATTCTTGAAGTTTAGCCAAGACATTTTATATGACGTAATTGTGTGCGGTTTATTTTTTCAATTCTTTAGGTGTTAGCTTATTGTATGGCGCAATTGTTTACGATTAATATTTATGTGATATACTATATGTTAATTCTTAAATTGTATATGTATGTACCTCTATTTGTATATCTTACAGTGGATGTATATTTATATGTACATGACAATAGTATTCATTGAATTTTATTAATGGGGACATAATACCTTTACATTAATAGAGATTATATTTATATGTACATGACAATAGTATTCATTGAATTTTATTAATGGGGACATAATACCTTTATATTAATGGAGATATAATGCATTTTTTTAGGTCGGGTAGGAAGAGGTAAGTGAAAACAAAATTAATTCTTGTAGGTAATCTCTAAATGCTAAAACCTTAAATCAGGAGCAGCTAATATATTTCATTGGAGTAAGGAGGTTGCCTTCTCCAATTTGGTGTGAGAGATATTCCAGCCACATTACATAGTTAAATGAAAAGTAATAGCAAAGACATATAAAGATGCAAATAAGGTGAATTAATGAGGGATTATAACTCTTTAAGGTGAAAGTGGGAGTGGAATTGGGTGGGTGAGCAATTAGCATTCACAGGTGTCTTTATCTCTCTCTATTCATCTCTCGTCATATTTGTAACACCTAAAATTATGGTAATATGTTGGTTTCATCCCTCAGTCCTGACTCTTATGTTTCAATTCAATAATTATTTATTATTTGAATACAGTTTTTATGTTTCCCTTTCCGTAGTCATTAATTAGCAAATGGTGCTTAAGAGAGAGGACAAGATGCTAAACTCAAATAAAAATAAGTAAAAATTTTGTCTCTCTCTTCTAATCCAAATGGGCTAGTATCATTCACTACTCATTGAACACATATAAACCCTATTAAAATTCATAATAAATTTTGGAACCTACTATTGCATTAAAGAAAGCACACCATAAGCCACATAATAAAGGTGGTTAACCGTAGGTTTAAAGACAAACTAAACATCAATAAGAACGGCACATGTATTCATTCAGTTTCTCATAATTACTACAATTTTTTTACAAATGAAAGGTGCACTCTTAAATGGGATGTGGGGAGTATTTTGCAACCACACAAGATAAACTTAATAAAATACAATAATAAAAAGTACTTTTTGAGATAGAATGTATAGAACTAATTTTGTAATCATAACCTAATTTAAAATACTTGGATTTGGCAGTTTTCCACTACGTACAAATCTACAACTTGTTTTTCTTTTTTTCTTTTTTCCCTCTGTCTCCATTAACAACAGGCAAAGGAGAATCTTACAGGCCATGTATCTACAGTGTTAAGTTGACGATTTCCGTTTAAGGTCACCAGAATATGATCACCTTTTCACTCCACAGATCATCATTAGTTAGCCAACTAAATCACCATTTTATATATTTCTTCATCATCACAATTCAATCACCTTTATCTGCTGCAAAAACATTATTAATGGCAAAAAAAAAAAAAAAGAACAGCAGAAACTCAGAAGGGCTGTGTGAGAAAATCCACAATGCAGTAAGCCCTTTCAAATCAAGAACTCAAACTCATGTATTATTCAGAGGGCTAAATTATTTGGGCGCATTAGTACAGCTATGAGTCCGGGGAAGGCGTTTAATTTTATTCCTCATTCACATATGTGGAAGCAATAAGAGTTTAGCAGCAAGGCTATGCTAAGTTTCGACGCACTAAAGCACGAAATGAATTCAATAATTTAAACAAAGTTCCCATTAGTAGTGCTAACCACGCAGTTATGAATATGAACTCTTAACCATGAATTCCACAATAGTATATAATATGCAAGATAGCTATATTAAAGTGCTCACATAACCATTCAGGAAAATAAATTAAACCAAAATAACCGCAGAAGAAGTTATTAAGTCGCGCTTAGGGGTAAGCCGTGGACG
The DNA here is from genome assembly GCA_023678885.1 of Pogostemon cablin. Lineage (NCBI taxonomy): Eukaryota > Viridiplantae > Streptophyta > Magnoliopsida > Lamiales > Lamiaceae > Pogostemon > Pogostemon cablin. Next base: position 8,460,626 of record CM042992.1, on the reverse strand, counting down.
ATTGAGTGGAGACGAGAACAAAACGAGAACTACAAGTCTAATAGGCAATTTGTCATACACCCAGTGGGCGGGAATGGCGCAGCAAATGATACATAAATTCATAAATTCTGTACAATGAAAAAGACAGCTAGGCGGAGTGGAAAAGGAGGGAGACACAGAGACGACCATAACAGAATTTAGAAGAAATTACCTCGGCACAGCGTCAGGGAAGACTCGGGGGTGAAGGCGGTGGTGGGCGACAGCAAAGGAAAGAAGCGGGAGAAGGCGGCGGTCTCTCTCTCCACCTTCACGGTGCGGACGAGTTACCGGCCGGGAGCGGCGTATCCGAGCAAAGGAAAGAAGGGGTAGAGAAGGAGGACCGTGAAAATTGAAAATCTAAACGGGGGGAGAGAGAGGGTGAGGGGGAAGAGACTTACAGTACTATCCCAAGGCCAGGTGGAAGTGGACGGACTCGTGGAAACGGAGGTGTGGACTTGTGGCGAGGAAGTGTGAGGGGTCAGCCTTAATAGATAGTAATATTATATATATATATATATATTTATTTATTTTTTATTTTTTTTTCAATTAAAGGATAATAAATACTCTCTCCCTCCGCTAGGGGTGGACATCGGATCGGGTTTCGGGTATTTAGTATCTTTGGATCGGGTACCCGAAATTTTGGATTGGAAATTTCATTATTCGAAACTCTATCCGAAAATTCGGGTACCCGTAAATACCATTTTTTTTAAGTATTGTTATAATAAATTAATTAGGTGTGATTTAAATAATTTTTTTTAATTTTTAATCTTTGAGACAATATTTTATTTGATCTCTTTTATCATTTTTTTCTTCGTTTTTAAATAATTATAAAAGAATATAATAAATTCATATCACATGTTCTACATCATAATAATATTAATTTTTATACTAATGCTAGGATTTAGATAGTATATTTTAATTATGTTGTGAGATATTTAAATTTATAAGTATATTTTTATATGTTATTTTTATCTAATTAATTAAAATATTTATACATTAAAGTATATGATAACTTAAATCATATTAAAATTAATAATATAAGGAGAATTCAAATTTAAATTTGATAAGATAAGGATGTAATAATACAAAATTATGTTTTTATTATGTAAAAATAATTGATAATTTAAAAAATAAATAAATTTAATTAAGTAATGTTTAATGGATAATAAATATATTTTATGATTAAAAAATTAAGAATGAATCAAAATTTTAATATTTCATGAATCAAATTATTTTATATAATTAATATAAAAGTGTAAAAAAATTAAAAAAAACTTCGGGTACCCGATCGGGTAATTCAAGTACATTTTCAATACCCGAAACCCGAATCGAAGTTATAGCTTCGGGTTTGGGTAAACCCGAAACCTGAAATTACTCGAAAAATCAGATTTTCGGGTAATTTTTTTCAGGTCGGATCGTGTACTCGAAACCTGAAAATAAATGTCCACCCCTATCCTCCGCCCCAGAAGATCTCATTTTTCTATTTTGGGCGTCCGCCCTAAAGATCTCATTTCCCTTTTTTATACATATGAGACTCACGCACTCCTTCTAATACAATTAAATTATGAGACTCATACACTCATTAATACAAGTATCCACTACACATAAAATAATAATACTCCTTAATCTACGTGCAAAAAGTAAATGGATCTCTTTGGACGGACGGAGGGAGTAATTTCGTAAGTAGACCAATTAAACAAGTCGAGCGAGCTCAAGTAGAGCGTTCGAGTAGTTATCGAGTCAAGTTCGACTAAAAAATTATTTAATTGAGCTCGAGCTCGAGCTCGACTCATTAAGCAAAACGAATCGAGCTAGCTTTCGATCCTTATACGAGCTTTCGAGCCTAATCGAGTCAAATTTTAATTAATATATTTAATAATTTTTATATTAATATATATATATATATAATATTTACAATTAATATTATTATCGAGCTTTATCGAGTCAAGTCGAACTTGACTCAATAACATAACAAGTATTTAGACGAGTTCAAACTCAAACTCAAGTAGTCATGAACTCGAGCCAAGCTCGAGCTTTATCGAGCCGAGTCGAACTACCAAACAACTCATTTATTTTAACGGGTCACTGCTTTCTAAATCATGTTTATTTTACCGTCCAATCTACATCTTAAAACTTAGTCTTGCTTTTTAAAATTTAATTACAACATCTAATCAGGTGTTAATTCAACATATAACTTGTTCTTTAAAAAATAAACTCTCACGTAAATCTCAATTTATGACCATGTTAAATTTAATTTAACATTACTTGTTCTTTTAAAAATAAACTTTCATGTAAATCATCTTGTTAAACTAATTCAACACATAACTACTCCCTACTCTCTCCATCTATTTATATTTCATTTCTGCTTTTTAAAAAAATTATATTTCATTTCTCCCGTTCATTAATTCACTTGATATATGGTGCATTCGGTGCACACTTATACCCGTATGTGTATAAATTTTTATTTAATAGTATATAGTATATTTAATTATTATATTTTTTTTACATTCAATTTTTCATTAAAAAAACTAAAAGAAAATTCGATAATAAAGTGTATATTTTTTATTCATTAGTGTATATAATTTTAATCATAATTGTATACAATTTTTTAAACGGTGCATCCATCCGGTGTTATAGTAAAATTAATAATTAGCCATCCACCTATTTCTCTCTCCGTTCAAGCAAAACGGTTATTGCAACCCCAATTTTTTGTCATTGAAAAAATTTTATAGGGACAACACTTTTTATGCCCTATATGACCATGCAACTTCTTTTTTGCCCTATTCTTTTTAAAACATTTAATTTGCCATTTTTTGGTGTATATTCCTAATTTACCCCCTGACACATGTCATATCTTTCCCTTTTTTTTTGAAATCTCGCAATTACTACCCAGCGGTTAAAAGTATCGCTTTAAAGGCATTGAAATTGGCGAGAGAATCTTTGATCCCTTTATCTCAAAATTTTTGTAATTTACTCTCTGTATCTCTCTCTCTCTCTTTTCATCGGCACTCATCCCTCTCATACTCTCCCTCTCTATCTCTCTCTCTCAAACTCTCAATTTTCTGTCGAACACAGTGCTCCGTCCGGGCCTCCGACGTGTCGTTCAATCCATCGTCATCTCCACGTCGAAAATTAGCAGTAGCAAATATGGATAACCAGGTATTCCGTCTTTAGGGTTTTGCAGAATTGCAATTTAATTTAAAGTATAGTGAATTTGGAGTTGTTACTGTAGAGTTTGAATTTGGTAACTGTTCTTGTCCCCCGAGGAAGTAGAGTCTGCACTGTATGAATTTGCTGTGTCCGACGAATTTTAAGTTTACATGTTCAACGATAATTGTTCGAGTATAATTGGAAATTTCATTGTAATTTGTAGTGTAATTGAACTTGTCGGCATATTTTTCTAATCTTTTTGAGCTTGTCCGCCAATTTTTCTAGCTAGTTGAACATATCCGCCGGTAATTATATGTAAAGTGACCTTGTCTGTCAATATTTGTAGTACAATATAGCATGTCCGCCAATTTTTTTTGCCCTGTTTGAGCTTGTCCGCCGATTTTCTGAGTTTTTTGAGCCTGTCCGCCGAGTTTCTGACCATTAGTTAGCATTATTTTGCCATAATTTCTGCATAAAATAGCTTGTCTGCCTTTACTGTGCTTGTCCGCCGATTTAACTAGCATAGTTGAACTTGTTCGCAGATAATTGTATGTAAAGTGACATTGTCCGTCAATATTTGTAGTACAATATAGCAAGTCCGCCAATTTTTTGGCCCTGTTTGAGCTTGTCCGCCGATTTTATGAGTTTTTTGAGCCTGTCTGCCGAGTTTCTGACCATTAGTTAGCATTATTTTGCCATTATTTCTGCATAAAATAGCTTGTCCGCCGTTTTGTGCCTTTACTGTGCTTGTTCGCCGATTTTTCTAGCGTAGTTGAACTTGTCCGCCGATAATTGTATGTAAAGTGACCTTGTCCGTCAATATTTGTAGTACAATATAGCATGTCCGCCAATTTTTTGTCCCTGTTTGAGCTTGTCCGCCGATTTTATGAGTTTTTTGAGCCTGTCCGCCAAGTTTCTGACCATTAGTTAGCATTATTTTGCCATTATTTCTGCATAAAATAGCTTGTTCGCCGTTTTTGTGCCTTTAATGTGCTTGTCCGCCGATTTTTCTAGCGTAGTTGAACTTGTCCGCCGATAATTATATGTAAAGTGACCTCGTCCGTCAATATTTGCAGTACAAAATAGCTTGTCCGCCAATTTTTTGGCCCTGTTTGAGCTTGTCCGCCGATTTTATGAGTTTTTTGAGCCTGTTCGTGGAGTTTCTGACCATTAGTTAGCATTATTTTGCCATTATTTCTTCATAAAATAGCTTGTCCGCCATTTTCGTGCTTTTACTGTGCTTGTCCGTCGATTTTTCTAGCGTAGTTGAACTTGTCTGCCGATAATTATTTGTAAAGTGACCTCGTCCGTCAATATTTGTAGTACAAAATAGCTTGTCCGCCGTTTTTGTGCCTTTACTGTGCTTGTCCGCCGATGTTTTTATGTATAAAATGTAGTCACGTCTTATATTTAATCAAGTTGGCATGCGCTGTAGTGGAGCTAGAAACGACGTGGACTTCAAACTCGAAAAGTTGGGATTAAAGGTTATTGTAGGCCTTCCAAAGCTCTTAATTGCATACGCGAGGTGCTTACAAAGAGTGGCGATCAAACAGTGCGGAGGTTCAGAAGATCTTGTTTCGGGCATTTCTGGGATTTGGATTCACGTCACGGGTCTCCTAAAGCTTTATTTCAGCTGATGGCTTAGGAGGTTGTAATCCCTGGTTCAGATATGTACTCTCGGTACTTCAGGGTGTCTGATACAATTCTTAGCTTCACACCCATGGAGTTTATGTGTGTTATGGGACTAGGGTTTGAGGACCGTGGGGATATTGACCCGAATGATTCATTTCTGCCACCTACACACAGTTTGTTTGCTACCTTTCGTTCGAAGAGGGTCCTGGTTGATGAACTTATGCGAAGATTCAGTGAAAACAAATATAAGGGCCACAATGCGGTGAAAGCGGCCAACATTGTACTGCTGTACTACTTTTTACTAGGCCGGGATACGTCAAAAGTATACATAGAGCCTTGGGTATGGTACTTAGCTGAAAATGATGACCTGTGGAACTCTTTCCCATGGGGTAAGTACATATACCTAACCCTATTGCACCAACGGCCAGGGGAAAAACATTATGGTTGCCATCCTGAGTGACTGCAATGAACACGATCCCACAGTACTTTGCTCTTATGTGTGTACCATCAATGGCAATCACGGGACGGCTGGCTCTGGCAAAACCCCGTATCGAATCACCAAGTGCGTAGTAGACATACCTGCATCGAAGTACTTAGTACACCTATATACCTCATAATATAGAAGGGTTGTGTATTGACTTACTTGAAAGAGTTGTCATCTACAGTTGCCAGTGCTGTATGCGTGCCTGGATTTTCCAACTTTAGGTGATGCAAGTACGAAGGTAGGGAACTGAAGGAAGAACTATAGTCTCCGTACGTGTGTCCCACACCAATATATTTTGACTTGAGGGCCAAATTATAGGAGATGTCGAAACCAAATTCTTTACGTATCTCATCTGCTATTCCAGCAGGACACAATGCTGTGGTTTTATTGAACTGTCGAGCTGCATAGTATCTGCCAATAGTTTTTGAACCAACTTGCGTTGGCGTATTAGTGTCTGGGTTCAAACGATATACATGTGGAGGTCCGAACTTGATTACCCTCCATACTCCACCTAGGCCACTAGAATGCATCTCAAACATACAACCCTGCTCCACTCGGTACTTGCAGGCGACGTTGAGCCTGTAGTTGTCAGATTTCTTGACCCGTGTCTCAACTTGATTTCGTAAGTTGTACATACCCAACGCATACTGGCAATCACCTTTATTATCGAAGACACTTTTTTCATGAATCTCCACTGATGTATCAATGTTGTTGTTGTCTTCAACTTCATTGTCCACATTACACTGTTCCAAGAAACCTGCAACGATGGATTAGTTATTCTTCAATTGGTATTAGAATACAATAAGGTGCAGTAAATTACTGGGTACTATATTCAACACATACCTGGAATGCTCCATGGATGGCTGCAAGACCTATCTGTGCCTTGACTAGGACGTACCGGTGTAGGCATCTGCATGTGTGTGGTAACGAGTTCCGGGAAACTCATTCCTCCTTTGGCTCTGATGTAGGAACAGAACCTCTCGAACAGAGCAGTTTCAGGATCCTCATCTTCAGCATTGAGTTGATCAGCATCGCGCTCCTCATCTTGCGAAACATCAGCACCATCAAAATCCTCACGATGTGGACCCTCAAATGAATCATACTCATGACCTTGCGATCCATCGGACCCATAGTCTTGAGAACCAGCAAAACCATCAAACTCATCACCCTCTGAACCCTCAAACCCAGCAGAGAAGCACATCTCATCTCCATTCTCCACCTCTTCTTCGTCCTGTTGTTCGCTAGCATACTCAATGTTTAAATCAATATTTGTCGTATGACTCGACACGCCCACACCTATACTCGTGCTCGGTCCGGCCAAATATACGGGACAATGAATATTGACAGATGGAATTTGTGAATGAAGCAAGTCGGTCCAATAACTGCTCCCCACTGGCGCATCACTAGTGCAACAATTATCAACTGATTGATATGGTATGGCCTAAACTGTGACAAACATCATCGGCTCATCAACCTGCTGATACAACCCCCTTATATCCGTATCATCCTTCACCTTATGTTTTGTTATACAACCACCGATGTCCACAAGTGTGTGTATAACATATTTAAAATGATTCAAATCGGCGCAAACTAAACTGTGCACATGCCCAATAATAAAATCTAACGTCAGCTGGTCTGAATTTAAAACTAAGCTCGTGTGTTGGCCACGTACATACTCTAAACCTTGCCACCAACCGCCCCACCATATACAAAAATTTCTCATTTCTAATCCAACGCCTAAACCTTTCAACAAAAGGACAATTAATTGTTATATTGACACAAAATTCATTAAAAATGATACGCCAATTTAGTAGGTATACATAAATTAAGCATTAAATTATCAAGCACACATGCAAGTTAAATATTAAGTCGTACGTACGCGGACAAGCTCAATTAAGGTCCTAAATCGACGAACAGGTCTATTATAATCGGAGGACATCATATAATATGCTTAAAAAATGGTCAAACATGCTCAATAATGCATTAAAAATCGGCGGACATATTCAAAAACCAGTAATATTTAGGCGGATATGCTCAATTAGGGTCAAATAATCAGTTCACATGCCCAATTACGGTGGAAAAATCGGCGGACATAAACTATTAAGCCCAAATAATCGGCGGACATGCTCAATTAGGGTGAAAAATATAGGCGGACATGCTCACTTAGGAAGGAAAAATCGGCAGACAAGACCATTACGGGTGAAAAAATCGGCGAACATGATAAATTAGGGTGAGAAAATCGGCGGACATGCTCACTTAGGAAGGAAAAATCGGCTGACAAGACCATTTCGGGTGAAAAAATAGGTGGACATGATAAATTAGGGTGAGAAAATAGGCAGACATGCTCATATAGGGCCAAATAGTAGGCGGACAGGGTCATATATGGTACAGATTCGGCGGACATGCGCAAATATGGTGAAAAAATCGGCGGACAGACTCAATATTCGGCGGACAGGCTCAATTTTCGGCGGACAGGATCTACTGGGCAACTACTTTTGGCGGACACGCTAAATTGGGCTACTATTTTTGGCGGACAAGCTGAAATACTATCAAATAATAGGCGGATATGGACGATAAATCTCAAATAATGGGTGGACAAGTACAATTAACCATGCATATTAGCGGAAAAGTCTACGATGGGTGTATGTAGTGATATTCATGCATATTACATGCATACTTCACCATTTTCCTCGGCGAACAAGCATATTACATGCATACTTCACCATTTTCTTTGGCGGACATGGATATATATAACCATTTCACTCAGCGGACATGCGTTTTTTAAACCCTAAAGCCCTAAAAACCCTAAAACATTAAAAGAAAGCAATAAATAAAATACAATGCAAACAGCGTTCGTATCTTACCTTTGGCTCTAACTATGGATCCATCGACAAAAACGGTGAGTAAATACGGGAGCCGATCACCTTTTTATGCTCCAATAATTTGTGGATACAGAGGAATGAAGTTTGAATCCACTGTGCCCAATTTTTATGTTTGTTGGTGGTGAAGTTATTTGGTTGGTGGGGATAGTTGAGAGTTTAATGTGACAAGAATTTACATAAATGAACTGATTGTGAACACAATGCCTTAATTTTCACCCCATTTAATGAAGTGTGTTTCAGTGGAGTGGTAGGTAGTTAATTTTGCATGTGTTTAATCATCTAATTACTGCATGTGTTAATTAATAAAAAAGCCTATTATAATCTAACAATTTAAGGAATTTAAAAATTAAATTTCGTGAATTTTAAAATTTGGATTTTTCACTTCATTAAGCTTGTCCGCCGAATTAGGGGTTATATTTTAGTAGATTTATTTATTTCTTCTTTAATTAATGTGTCACCCCTAAATAATCAACATATTCCTTGACACATCTATTTTGCATGCAACTGTACTTGTCAACTCATTCACAATACAAAAAGGTGGACCATTCTTGAGGGTATTCATGGTATTGCATGTATTTTTAGGGCAATTTAGATGTATTAGAAAAAGTAAAAAAGATGTTGACTTCCCCATATAGGGCAAATTGTGGTATTTCCCAATTTTATACTATCAAAATGTTTGTCTATCACTTGAGTATTTCAAAGTTTTCTAATACACATAATTTGTGAGAATATATGAATCAAAATTAAGAACTTTTCAACATCGTCTTCGCAAGAAGAAAAAAACGCTATTCTTGTATTGAATTGTGACGTAATACCACAGTACTTCTACATTTAACTCTCTTCTAAACTAAACCAAACTAATTATAAGGTGTTCTATTCATCAGCAGCAAATATATTTTCAGAATAGCAATTCAAATATTTTTAAGATTATGAAATTATAAATTTATTATAATTAAGTTATTACCAATAGATAAGTTCAAGGAAAAGACTTGTGTGAGACCGTCCCACGTAAGGGATTACGTGAGACGGTCAGAAAGTAATAACTTTTATAAATAAAAAAAAGTGATAATAATAAATTAATGAAAAATGATAATGTTATTTCATGAACAATGTATAGTATAAATAAAAAGTTATAACATTTTATAGCGAAAGTGATAATGTTTTATAGCGAAAGTGATAACTATTTTAAAAATTGAAAAATGGTCTCACGTGAGATTGTCTCACGCAAGACCTATCCTAAGTTCAAATGTAGTTTATGAAAATTTTAATTTAAAAATTAATTTATATAAAAGGCAAAAACTTGTGTGAGATCGTCTCACAAAAGTGATAACTTTTATAAATGAAAATGATAATAAATTAATGAGAAGTAATAATGCTATTTCATGAACAATTATAATATAAATAAAAAGTGATAACATTTTATAGCGAAAGTGATAAATACATTTTATAGCGAAAGTGATAACTATTTTTAAAAGTGAAAAATGGTCTCACGTGAGACGGTCTCACGCAAGACCTACCCTATATAAAAAATAGGTTAAAACTAATAATGATTAAAAAAATGAAATCAAACTATTTGAATATGAGAGACTCTCTTGTGAAACGAGATATTTGTAAGACGGGTGTGAGACGGGTCGACCCATCATTAAAGTATGTTAATTGTATAGTTAAAATATACTTATTTATAGTTAAAATAAGTTAATAATAAATCATATTATAACACACTAAAATCATACTTTAATGCATAATCCAGCATACTTTAGGTTACATACTTTAACAACTATTAAACATATTTTATCTATACAATAAACATATTTTAGTGATAGATTGACTTGTCTCACACCCGTCTCACAAGAGAATTATCTTTGAATATAATCCATATAAACATATATAGTATATATTTTATTAACTAATTCTATAAAAATAATGAAAAAGTGCGTGGCTTTATCATATAATAAGACTAGTACAAATTCCTGCTTAATACATTGGTGAATAATTAGACTAGAATTAGTAGGGTCGTTTACTTTTAACTTTGTGAGGAAGGGATAACTCATCTGGGTTAACTCCTTAACCCTTTCTTATGTTTATTATTCCCTCTGTCTATCCTCAATGTATGTGAACGGAGGGAATACTTTCAAGGTTTTAGAAGTGGTATTTTACAATATTACCCTTACTACACAACAAATATTTGACAAAAACTTGTGTTAGACTGTCTTACATAAGAGCTTACGTAAATCGGATAAAAAGTTAGGGCTTTTCTTGCTTCTTCTACCCCAAATCGCCGTCTTCATCCACACCTGCTTATTCTTTCTTCTTCTTTCTCAAATCTAAAGCCCATGGATCATCGTCTTCGTCCATACCGCTATCGTCTAGTTGGAGCTAGGTATCCTTCTATTCCCTTTCAATTCTCGGTCCACTGTTATATATAGTTCCCTTTTCATAATATAGACTTTCTCCTTGAATTACTTTCTAGAACTCTCCTCCGCCGATCCTCTAATTAAACTCCAAATCCATCGTTGTCGCTGCTGTTATTGCTGGTGTTGCTACCGCCACTACTCTTTTCATGGTTGCTCGTTTCGCTGTTTCGTTGCTGTCTATCATTCATTTTTGGGCATACTCTGTTTTTGCACAGTAATTCCAATTTTTTTAATACACTTGGGCTTAACCTTATTCATACCACATTTTTCTCATATTTAAGGTGAATTTTCTTACCCGTATATAGTTTTCTTAATAAATCCGATTAATTGGATTTCCCATCCGCAACATGGTTTTACTGATGAAACGAACTAAAATTCTTATCTATCGTCTTTAAATAGGTTGAATTTTTGGTGTATTTTTGCTGTGCTTTTTCGGGGTTGGTAATGATTTACTTTGGTGATTCAACGTTCTGTGGTTTATTTTGAAATGCATTATACTATGTGCACTACATGTTCGATGAATTGCCTTGAAGAGTGGGGACCTATGAATGTAAGTGGTGTGCTTTATATACACAATGCTTCCATCTTACAGAATAGAAGTTGTTTAACATGCATGAATTATCATTAAGTTATAGGCGTTAATATCTAATTGAGTGTTTAACTAGTCATCCATGAGATATACAAAGTTGTAGACTTGTAGAGATATGATGATTTTAGCAATTTATATTATCTAAAGAGACCTTTAATTTTTGAATGGAAGCTTTAACTTGCTGATTTGATCTGGATGGAAGCTTTAAGATGCTGATCTATTTCTGGATTGAAGCTTTAAGATGCTGTGATTTTATGTATAAAACTGATCTATAATCCTATGAATACTTTATTCTATCAGTTCAGTATACTTTGAATTTTTTTTAATAAATTTTATTTGAGAAAAATTATTTATTAATGAAGTAATCTTATTTTTATAACTATTTTATTTTACATATTCTCATATTTTTTAAATGTATTTTATTAAAATTTTAAAATTTGGAAATAAGTTGGAAAATAAACTTACACTTAAAAAAATAAAAAATTTGTGTATATTGAGTATTTTCAAATTGAATCCGAATATAAATTTTCAAATCGAATCCGAATATAATTTTTTGAATCGAATTCGAATATAAGGATTTGAATCGAATTTGAAGAATATCTTCAATTTAATAAGAATAAAAAATTTTCGAATACGAATACTCGAATACTTCCGAATAGTTCGAATAATATAAGCGAATCGAATTCGAATCAAATTTAAAATTCGAATAATAAACGAATTCGAATATTAAATTGAATATATTCGAATACAGCACTATTCGCTTCGATTCGATTCGTTTACAACCCTAATTATAACAGGATTCGATTCATTTACGACCCTAGTATAACAACATCAGATACAGCTGACAACAACGTGCAATAGCAACAATAGCAAATTGAAGATATCTTCGAAAATATTTTAGGCATTTCTTCAACCACCTCATGACCTGATATTCACCATATGAAATAGTTGGTTGAAATTCATCACCAACTCAAATGAAATATTGCATTTGTCAATCTCTTTCTAAAACAACTTAAAGAAATTAAGGATGACTTTATAAATACCTAGTGCTAGAGTTTCAAAGAGTAAGCTAGAGGTCATTCGAAACACACTCATCGTGTATTCTCTCGCCTTCCCATGGTTTTACTATTCCCAAGGATTAAAAGCTGAAAATTTATAATGCACGACTTTGCAGTTTCATTCTTTTCTCATATTTCCAACGCAAGTACATCGGGAGGAAACACATTCTTGTCCAAAGCAGAATCCACTAATAAGCTAAGGTAGGACAAATCAGTCAACATGAATAATAATAATAACAACAGTATTTTAAAATAAAAGTTATCATTTGCTTTTATTTTTAAAGGAAAGATAAATTTCATCAAGTGAACATATTTTTCAAACGAGAGTGTATACATCCCTCGTCTAGGATTTTCTATTCTAGACCTTGATCAATACACATAAAATTAATGGCTGCAACACATTGATTAGCAATGCTAGAGTTACATCATGCTTACTTTTTATTTAATCTTTAGATGACTACTTTATGAAAGATATTAGTGAGTGCAGTGTCTTAATAAATGTGAGATTGGAAAGAGGTAAATACCCTCCTTGCTTTGTCACAAACAGTGTTTCCATGGCTAACACATGGAGCACAAACTGGTGAGAGAAGAAGCTCATTATGTGAACATACTTAATTAGAAAATCTGATGTTGCAGTAGCTACATAAAGTTACAATACTTTGGAAGCAGCATTTTGCTTACACAACATGCATGATACAATGAAATTACTTTCAAACTGCATTTGAGTTACTTCATAAATAGACAATAAGCAGTAATTTGCAAGGGCAACACAAAAAAAATAAAATAAAAAAGGCAACCTTTTGTTGAGAGGCATATTATCAAACACGTCATTGGCATACATTTTCTATCTCATCCATGTGAGAAACCCAAATCACAGTAGAAGTAGAAAGTATATTTCACTATTCGTTTCAGACTACCCATCAGACGCATCACAGCGAGCTCACTTTAAATGAACGCAAACAATATTTTTGGCCAATATTTTGTGAAATCCAAAACTGATGTGGAGCGTGAGGTTGGGGTGGCACAGCCGCGGCCGTTGTTGGTCTACCGCCGGCGGCATCGAGGCGAACGTGATGGGCCGGCAGTGGTTTAGGAGATATTTTATCCTTAGTTTTGTTATTATTTGTTATTATCGTGTTTTATCTACCCGTAGGCCTAACTGGTGGGCTTAGGGTTAATTGCTATTTATGTGTGTCGAGTAAACGTTGTTGATGATCTTTTCATCATTGAAGAAATAGACGGGAGTCTTTTTGGCTATTTGGCAAACACATTTGCGTTTGATTCTTTGAGTGTTAACAATTGGTCCAACCCGCCAGATCACTCACCTGAGATGACGAACACACGCAGTGAACAGAGACTTGAAGATTTGGAGAAAGGACAGACGGAGATCAGAGCAGAGATGAAGATGATGGCGGAGGATCAGGCTAGGATAACCGAGCAGTTGAAGGAGATCGCTCATACCCTGGCCGGGCTGACGACATCCGTTGCTTCCATCGCAGCTGCACGTTCAGCGACCGGAACATCATCCACCACGCGACGGTCAATGACCGACGATGTGGTGGACTCGGCAGCAAACGAGACTGCGCGTGAGATCGTGGCTGAAGGAAAGAAGGATCCGACACCACCATCGCTGCCTTCTTTTGACGGGGTAGATCTGATCGGGTGGTTGGCAAGGGCCAATCAGCAGTTCGAGTTGCACCGTACAGCCGAGGAGGTGAAATTGGCGGCTGCAATGGTGGCGATGGAGGATTCGGCACTATACTAGTTTTCGTGGATTCAATCCAGAAAGCCGGACATGACTTGGGTGGAATTTTCTCAGGCGTTGACCAACCGTTTCGACGCTTGTTTTAAGGGGAGTCCCTTCGAGAGGTTGGCAGCGATTGAGCAAACGGGCACGGTGGAGAAATATTCCAACTTGTTTGTTCAGTTGGCCAGCCAGGTTCCGGGGTTGAGTGATGAACATTATTTGGGATACTTTATGAAGGGGTTATCAGACGAGGTTCGAGGTTCTCTCCATCTCCTGCGGCTACCAGATTTAGAGACGGCAAAGGACCTAGCAAGGGATGTGGAGTCGAATTAGGCAATTGTGAGAGGGGGGCGAGGGTGGAAGACTGGAGTAGTACGTTCGAGCGACCCGCTTCCTATGGCCAGCCCCCGTCGGGGCCGAGTTTCTCTTCCGGGCCGAGGCCTAGCGTGCCTCAGTCGGTGGCATCCACGGGGTCATCTGGCCCGAGACCACAGCCATATATTCAGCCAGCGCGGTCGTTCTTTGGGATGCAATCGGCCGCGCCACCACGTTTCTCCCGCATGTCTCCCAAGGAGATGGCGAAACTTCGAGCAAAAGGTTTGTGCTTTCACTGTAAGAAAACGTACATGCTAGGGCATCAATGCCCCATACGGCAACTGAATGTTTTGATGGCAGAGGATGACGAGACGTTAGATTTGTATTGTTTTAAGTTTCATGGAGAGTCTGATCGGCGAGAGGAGGAAACAGCAGTAGTGGTGTCAGAGGATGGGAAGAAAGAGGAGGCTATGTTGCCAATGTACTCGATGGCGGGGGACCGGGCCGCAGACCTTGCGCTTTGAGGGTGAAATGCTGGGACGTCGAGTTACAGTTCTGGTTGATAGTGGTGCTAGCCATAACTTCATCTCGAGTCCTGTGATAGCGGAGCTCGATTTGAACCCTGATGAGTCAAACTGGTTCGGGGTTCAGTTGGCGATGGGCGGTGCCTGGAGTCGGAGGGGTTATGCCGCAACGTTGGGTTGTTGGTTTCCGATATCGAGCTGGCGGCGGACTTCCATATTTTTCCGCTAGGGGGAGTAGACGTTATCCTTGGGGTAGAGTGGTTGGCAACACTTGGGGAAGTTAAGATGAACTGGGCTAAATTGACGATGACATTTGAGTATGGTTAAAGACGAGTAGAATTAAGGGGGGACTCGGTGCTGTGTCGAGGACCCATCGGGGTCCGGGAGTTGGTTCGATCATTCAAGAGCTGTTAGATGAGCTGTCGGGAGTGGAGACATTTTCAAAGATTGATCTACGCTCCAGATATCACCAGATTCGGGTGGTGGATCGAGACGCCTATAAAACGGCGTTCCGCACTTATAGTGGTCACTATGAGTTTCTGGTCATGCCATTTGTGCTGACTAATGCGCCAGCAACCTTTCAGTCTGCAATGAATGATCTCTTTCGTCCTTATCTAAGGAAATTTGTGTTGGTATTTTTTTATGACATTTTGGTTTACAGCAGGTCTCGGCAGCAGCATAAGGAGCACCTAAAAGAGGTACTGCAGATATTGCAAGACAATCAGTATAAAGAGAACCTGAAGAAATGTTCCTTTAGTTGCTTGAAGTTGGAGTATTTGGGTCATGTGATTTCAGCGACAGGAGTGGAGATGGACCCAGAGAGATACGAGCGATGGAGGACTGGCCGAATCCCCGCAGTGTCCGTGATGTTAGGGGCTTTTTGGGCCTTACCGGATACTATCGTCGGTTCGTCAGTGGATATGGGTAGATTACACGACCCTTGACAAACTTGTTGAAGCAGACTGCTTCCAGTCCGTTCGCTTGGATGGAGGCGGCCGAGGGGGTGTTCCGAGCACTAAAATTGGCTCTAACGATGGCTCCAGTTTTGGCAATGCCCGATTTCCAGAGGCAGTTTGTGATTGAATGTGATGCTTCCGGGACCGGGGTTGGCGCTGTTCTTATGCAGAAGGGGCGTCCAATCTCATATTTCAGTAAGTCCTTGGCGGAGAGAACCCTTTCATGGTCGGCGTATGAGAGGAAGTTGATGGGGTTGGTTTTAGCAGTGCAGCATTGGAGGCCATATTTGGTGGGTCGCCAGTTTACGGTGAGAACTGATTACAGCAGTTTGAAGCACCTCCTATCACAGAAGATTGTCACGCCTGCTAGCACTCAGTAATACTGATTGGGGTGAGTTGGCGGATGTGCTGTTTGAGCAGGGGCGCGATGGTTTCACCTAGAGTATCGTGACGGATCTCCGTCGTGACCCAAACAGTTGTCCGGGGTTTGAGATGGTCAACGGGAAAGTGTTCATAAGAGCCGCATTGTGTTGGCCTCTGATTCGGTGTGGATTCCGAAGTTGCTTCAGGAATTCAACGACACGCCTTTAGGTGGTCATGTGGGGGCTTTGCAGACGCATAAGAGGATTGCTTCCAGTGTGTATTGGAGGGGCATATTCCGGGTAGTGCGGGATTACGTGGCAAAGTGCTTGGTTTACCAGAAGGCCAAATACGAAGCTCTATCATCGACAGGGTTGCTGCAGCCGTTACCGGTTCTGGAGTTGGTTTGGGAGGATGTTTCAATGGATTTCATTACCACAATGCCAAGGTCTCAGGGGTATTGCTCGGTGATGGTGGTGGTTGATCGCCTTTCCAAGTATGGTCATTTTGTTACTCTAAAAAGTAACCTCAGGGCAAGGTCAGTGGCTGAGGCCTTCATGCGTGAGGTGGTTCGATTGCATGGAATTCCGCGGTCCATTGTAAGTGACCGGGATCCGGTGTTTGTGAGCACTTTCTGAAGGGAGCTTTTCAACATGTCGGGAACTCAGCTCAAGTTTAGTTCCACATACCATCCGGAAACGGATAGCCAAACAGAGGTGCTTAACAAGGTGTTGAAGACTTATTTGCGTTGTTTTGCAGGGGAGCAACCAAAGAGGTGGGTGAACTGGCTGCCCTGGGCGGAATATTCGTACAATACGCCGTTCCAGACAATGGCAAATCTAATGCCATTCGAGATCGTGTACGGGCGGCCGCCCCTATGCTCCGGAGGTACTTGCCAGGCGAGTGTCGCACGGTGGCAGTGGCTGAAATGCTTCTGAGCTGGGATGTGATGTTGGCTCGTCTGCATGATAACCTGATGCGTGCGAGGGAGAAAATGGTACGCTTGGCCAACCGTCATCGCCGCAATGTCAATTATGTGGTGGGCGAAATGGTATTCTTGAAGGTGCGTCCCCATTGGCAAACATCGCTGGCTGGCAAGCACCACAAGCTTACCGCCAAGTTTTTCGGGTTGTTCGAGGTGGTGGCTCGCATTGGTCCTACTGCCTACAAATTGGGGCTGCCGGAAACTAGCCGAATTCATCGAGTTTTCCATGTATCACAGCTCAAGAAAGTGATTGGCGACCATGCGGTGGAGGCCAGCCTACCGGATTCCTTGGAGTTGCCTGAGGTTCCAGTGTCCGAACCCGAGGCTATACTAGCAAGACGGAACGTGGTTGAGGGTCGTGTTGAGGTGGAATAGTTGCTAGTTCGTTGGGTTAGTCAACCGGAGGATGACGTGAAGTGGATGAGCGCGAGTGAGTTCCGACAGCAGTTTCCTTGGTTCAACCTTGGGGACAAGGTTGTTTTCGAGGGTGAGGGAGTTGATGTGGAGCGTGAGGTTGGGGAGGCACAGCCGCGGCCGTTGTTGGTCTACCACCGACGGCATCGCGGCGAACGTGATGGGCCGGCAGTGGCTTAGGAGATATTTTATCCTTAGTTTTATTATTATTTGTTATTATCGTGATTTATCTAGCCGTGGGCCTAACTGGTGGACTTAGGGTTAATTGCTATTTATGTGTGTCGAGTAAACATTGTTGATGATCTTTTCATCATTGAAGAAATAGACATGAGCCTTTTTAGCTATTTGGCAAACGCATTCGCGTTTGATTCTTTGAGTGCTAATAAAAACATAATCAAAATGGAAACATATCTTTAAAATAGGAAATCAAGAAAAATCAGACACCACTTCTGTAAAATTCCGTGGACTAAACACAGGGAGTAATTGGAGACGTGGAAACGTGGGTAGAAAAATATATTTGATTTAAAACACATACCATATTGTCGTCGAAAGTGCAGAAGAATGAACTAATACACCACCGGAGAACACGATTTCACCTGATATATGCTCAATCTGCAGTAGAGCAGTGCTTCCTTCTTGGCTCTGTAACATTGTGCGCGCTGCAGCCAACGAAAAGAAACCTTTGAGACAAAATCCAAATTGAAAAAGGTTTGAAAACCCTATCCAAACTTCTCTCAGACAAAAATGGGAGGAAATGAAAGGGCAGCAACGTAATCTTCTACCTTAACCCTTGATTCACTTTCTTATTCACCTAAAAAGGGGTGACAGTGAGACCCTGCCAACAGTGAGATTAAGGCCGAGCCGACAGAGGCCCAGGTCACTTTTTTAAAAGTTAACCCTACATGTAATCAGGGTGTGATGTAATGTTACTCAACCCTTCACGTAAACGGTCCCTAAGAGATCAAACATATATTCTAAGATTATCATTCAAAGCCACAACATTAAAGTCAAATCAAGCTGAAAACTAACATCGTTAAATTATATGGTTTTCTGTGAACAGTCTCATGACAAAGTCTCAGTTGAGTTCCACCAAAATTGGTTAAAGACAAAATGTCTCATGTGAAGTTGTATCACCCTGTAGTTTAGTTTTGCCCACAAAATGTTAGAAAGGGCATAATCTAGAATCAAGTCTACAAAAGTTCAAACCCAGACAAATGGAAATAAGAGATCCTTATCCCTAGAACCGACTTATCAATCCCTTCTTTTCTTTCTTCATCTTGTTCTCCAAGGATGGGAACTCAATTAGATCGTAGGCCAGATCATGAACAATTGGATTTCGCGAAACAGCTTGGAATGAAGGCGGGAATGCTTCAATGTGCGGGATCGACTTTGTGATGGGATCACCAATAGTTGATTCGTAGTCATTTAGTTTCTCCAACAACAATTTTCTAGGCTGAAGCAAATGAGATAAATGCAATACAAATATAGCATAAGAATACAAAAACGAGGATGTGGGAGAAAATAGGAAGAAGTTTTTACAAGAATTTTATGGAAGAGAAATGTACAAGTTCCTCATTTCCATGAAAATGTATATCGACTCTTTTTATTTTCTTAACTCCTTCAGTTTACTACTACAGAAGTTCATTGATTTTACAACATAAAATTTAGCAAGTTTGTTCTATTGTACACGAGTCTAAAAAGAGATTCTAAATATTATTTCATGGACAAATTCATGTAAAGAAAAAAAGAATATCCAAACCATTAATTAGTTATTAAAGAACAGAAGAAGTTGCATAATATACTTTCTTATTATTTCCTGTTATCGAGATGTTCGAAATCTGGTTAGAGAGATTTTGTGGAGCCTTTTCTTCCTCCATAACTCCAGTTGCATGTTCTATGCAAATGTTGGATAAACAATCATTGTAAAGAATTGTCAACTCCTTGATAGCAACCTGAAATTGTCACACCCCAATTTTAATAAATAAATAAATAAATAAAAATCCAACACTACCCTGTACTATACAAATTGTGCTGACAAATTAGAAATTTGACAACCACTATGCAGTTTGACGAATTAATGGGTACACTTCGAGTTGTACCTCAAAGTACAACTCAATTAATAATTAATCCACTACTTAACCATAATTAAAGTTTGACATATAGTATCATGCATGGTGTCAAATAAAAAAGGCAGCAAAAATTTAATATGTTCTTCTCGAATTTTAATAAAGAGGAAATGACAGCACTTGATGTCATCATGTTATAAAATAAAATAAAATAAAAAAGGATATAATTCCTAACATATTGAGTGTACTTCTAAATATAAAAAAAAAGTAGGAATAGTAGCAAAACAAAACTCATTATTCTATCAAAAGATTAGTGGCAAAGTTTGACTTGCTAACCGCAAAACACTGTTCATTCTTGCATAATTAAATAATAACTTATGGCCAATTTAGAATCAACTCACACCAGCAAGACACGTAATTATCCCACTACCATAAAAGATAGACAATTTGGACTTTGCTTCTTACTAAGAGAAAAATTGGCCAACATATATAGAGAAAAAATGGTTGATATTTTTAATTGGCTTCCATATTTTAAGTTTCCACTCATTACAAAAGTAACGTGAATTTTCCAAATATTTTGATTTAAATCAACTCCTAATTGAAGAAGACAAAATGGCATATTGATTTGATATTGCAGACAAACACGTATGCTTGTAATATACTATCAAAAGCCACAAATTTCAACTCTACAACTACCACTTCAAATAAAATATCATATCTCTCTCATGCAACTTACACCCCATGGGAGCCATCTATAGCATTTTACTCAATCAACTCAAAATAATTTATAAATTAATAAGGTAAGTAAAGATTTATTGGACAAACAAATCCAAGTGGACCCAATTTTTATTTTTAACTAACAACATAAAACTCAATTATCATGCCATACACCACGTTTATTACAATTTAAAAATGTCAAATAAACATCATTGTACAGTAGTGAAGTAAGACAAACTTAACAAATCCACCACCATATCTTACTAATATTTTGCAAACACGAAAAATAAAGTCAAATAATAGTACTTCATAAAAATTTCAATCCAAAATGGTACTGTATTAAACTGAAGTTTTTATTATTAAGTCTCCTCGCATGCGCTCCCCGCTCATAAATTCTGGATTCTTCTCTCGGATTACCCATCAATTTGTGGGTGATAAGCTATGCTGAAATTCAGTTTGGTTCCCATCGCCTTGTGCAGACTTACCCAAAATCTTGAAGTAAAACATGTATCTCTATCTGACACTATTGACATTGATACGCCGTGTAGCTTTACTATCTCTTGAATGTACAACTGTGCAAATTGTTCCATCTTGAATGTCCTCTTTACGGGCAAGAAGTGAGCTGACTTGGTTTATCAATCAACGATGACCCATATGGCATGATTTTCCTTTGAGGACCTTGGCAATCCCACGACGAAATCCATGGCAATTTGCTCTCATTTCCACTAAGGAATCTCGAGTGGTTTAAGCTTTCCGACTGGTCGCTGGTGTTCAATCTTAACTTGTTGGCAAATTAAACATCTTTCAACAAAGTATCCAATGTCTCGCTTCATACTTCTCCACCAAAATCTTTCCTTCAAATCATGGTACATTTTTGTTCCTCCTGGATGAGCTGTGTATGGCGCTCCATGTACTTCACTTAAAATCTTTTCTCTCAATTCCTCAACCATCGGAACACATAATCTCACATTCAATGTTAATACTCCCTCTTCGTCAACTTTGAAGCCATTGTACTCACCTTCTTGTGCCTTCTTCTTCATCCCTTGCAAGAAATGATCTTGTTCTTGTGCTTTTTTATCTCCGTTTTCAGACTCGGCTGGATTTCTAATGCTGCAATGATGTCACATATTCAATTTGCATCTTTTCGAATTCTTCGATCCACTCTTCTTGCTTGGTATACAAACTATTAAGCTCCATTTTAGTTTTTCGGCTCAAGGTGTTGGCTACTACATTAGCCTTACCTGGATGGTACTCAATGGTGCAGTCATAATCTTTCACCAATTCTAACCATCTTCGTTGTCTCATGTTGAGCTCCTTTTGCGTGAACATATACTTCAAGCTTTTATGATCCGTAAAGATTGTGCATCTTCCTCGATAAAGGTAGTGTCGCCAAATCTTCAAAGCACGAACTACGGCCGCTAACTCCAAGTCATGAGTAGGGTAAATCACTTCATGCAGTCTCAACTGTCTAGAAGCATATGCAATAACTTTCCCATGTTGCATCAATACACACCCAAATCCTTGCTTTGATGAATCACTGTAGATTGTGAACTCTTCATTCGGATTAGGGATTGTCAAGACTGGTGCTGAAGTCAAATCGTGCTTCAACATTTGAAAACTTTCTTCACACTTCTCGAACCAAATGAACTTTTCTTCCTTACGAGTCAAACGTGTCATCAGACCGGCTATCTTTGAGAATCCTTTTATGAATCTTCGATAATAGCCAGCTAACCCCAAGAAACTATAAACTTCTTGAACATTTGTAGGCGTATTCCATTAGTTCACTGCTTCCATCTTGGATGGGTCTACCTCAATTCTTTATGATATCACCACATGTCCAAGGAATGTGACCTGATTCAACCAAAACTCACATTTCTTTAACTTCGCGTACAACTTCTCCTTGCGAAATGTTTCGAATACCATTCTTAAATGCTCCTCATGCTGTGCTTCATCTTTGGAGTACACTAAAATGTCATCGATGAAGACTATAACTAACTCCATGAACACTGCAGGCGCATTACTCAATCCAAAAGGCATGACGACGAACTCGTAGTGTCCATAGCGAGTTCTAAAAGCAGTTTTGGAAATGTCTGACTCCTTCACTCTCAATTGATGATATCCGGGTCTCAAATCAATCTTGGAAAATACATTTGCCCCTTCCAATTGATCAAACAAGTCTTCAATTCGGGGCAAAGGATACTTGTTCTTTATCGTCAACCTATTAAGCTCTCGATAGTCAATATACATTCTCATCGATCCATCTTTCTTCTTAACAAAAAGGACAGGCGCTCCCCATGGAGACACGCTTGGGCGTACGAATCCCAAGTTTAAGAGCTCTTGTAGCTGGACTTTCAATTCTTGTAGTTCCATGGGCTCCATTCTATATGGAGCTTTGGATACTGGAGATGATCTCGGTAGCAAGTCTATCGAAAATTCCACTAGACAGTTTGGAGGTATCCTTGGAAAATCTTCCGAAAAAACATCGAGATACTCACGTACAACAGGTATGTCGCTAGGCGATATCTCCGCAGTCTTGGTGTTTAAAATGTTGACTAGGAAACCTTGATATGACTTATTCCTAAGCATCTTTGCAGCCTTCACAGCGGACAAAATTTTCGGTACAACACCACTCTTGATCTTGTGGACAATTTCTTTCTCAGATCTTGGTTCCCTTAATGTCACTTCGCGTTCTTTGCACTTGATATTGGCCTGATGATAGGTAAGTCAATCCATTTCCAAAATCATGTCAAATTCGTGCATGTCCAAAACATATGTCTTGACGCTGAATTTAACTCTTTCAATGCACACGTCCACATTTTCCACTAAGGAATATGAAACAATTCTCTCCCCTAAAGGTAAACTAATCTCAAGAGGTTCATCGCTCTTGACTCGTTTAAAGTGAATCTTATTACAATACTTTCCAGAAATAAAAGAATGTGATGCACCAGTGTCAAATAAAGTGAAAGCTCGGAATTTACCCACTGCTAACGTACCTGTTATAACATCAGGTTCATTGTCTCCTTCAGCTTGGTTCATGGCAAAAACTCTTCCCCTTCCTCCAGTGCCTTGTCTTGCATTTCCTTCCGGAGGTGGTCTCTTATGATCAGGTCTATAGTTGGATGGCTTCAGGCAGTTCTGAGCTTGGTGACCAACTTCATAGACCTAAAGCATTTATTTTGTCCCATGAGATATTCTCCGTGATGGTTCTTCCCGCACTGTGCGCAGAGAGGCTTTGGTCTATGTGCATTAGCCGGCGGGTTGTTGTTTGATCTTGCTTGCCTTTGATTGTTGTTTCTGCTCCAACTAGAACTCTCTCATTTCCTCTTGTTTGGATTCTCCATTAGCTTACTGTTTGCTCGTCCTTTTTGAAGGCAAGCTTCAACTTTTTTGAGCCCTCATAAATGTGTCGGCGTAGCTCATATCAGGTAATGCAGATATTTTTTCTTGTATGTTCTGGTGCAGTCCATCCAGTAACTTTTTGGCTCGCTTCTCTTTAATATTTACCTGCTGTGGAGCTGATCGGCGTAGCTGATGGAATCGCCGCTCGTATTCAATCACTGTCATGATTCCTTGGTAGAGGTTGTAGAATTCATTCTCCATCCTTGCTCGGTAAACTTGAGGGTAGTAATTTATCATTATAATATCTTTAAACTCTGCCCATGTGATGGCTTCCCTATTCTCAGTTGGCCTCATCTCCCAATATCCATCCCACCAATGATCAGCATCCTCCGCCAATTGATAGGATGAGCAGATTACTCGTTGTTCATCATTGCATCTTAAGAGGCGGAAAATCCTCTTGAGTGCTCGTAACCATTCCTCCACATACTCGGGTCCTTCATTCCCTATGAAGAAAGGTGGGCTTTGATCAAAATTCATGCACTATCTTTGTATGAGCATCAGGGTCAGCATTTGGAGCGTTTGGAGCGTTCGGAACATTCTGAACATTTTGAGCATTTGGAGCATTCTGAGGGTTTTGAACATTCCTTCATGGAGGCATCCTTCAATTCCAACGTAAATAACTTTAGCTTTGTTGCAAATGTAGGCCATAAAGCTAATTAATCATACTATCTTCATGAAATATCTTATCATGAACTAACAATATAGAGGCATGTGCAAGTTCTCCTTCTATAACATACATGAGCATATAAACAAATTTAAATTCAATAGCTCGAATCTCGCATTAACATGAAAATATACATTCTAGATTTAAATCGAATCTTGAAAATAATGAATGCTTTCACACTTTAATTAAAGCGGGCGTTGTACTAGGTGGATGTGTAGCAAGAGACTTTATTTAAAATTTTATTCAATTGTAAAAATCATACCATGTAAACCATTTAAATCATATATATGCGGAAATTTAAAATAAAAATTTTGAACAAGCATGCAGAACCGCACACCTGCTCTGATACCAATCTGTCACACCCATATTTTAATAAATAAATAAATAAAAATCTAACACTACCCTGTACTATACAAATTGTGCTGACAAATTAGAAATTTGGCAACCACTATGCAGTTTGACGAATTAATGGGTACACTTCGAGTTGTACCTCAAAGTACAACTCAACTAATAATTAATTCACTACTTAACCATAATTAAAGTTTTACATATAGTATCATGCATGCTGTCAAATCAAAAAGGCAGCAAAAATTTAATTTGTTCTTCTCAAATTTTATTAAAGAGGAAAAGACAGCACTTGCTGTCATCATGTTATAAAATAAAATAAAAAAGGATATAATTCCTAACATATTGAGTGTACTGCCAAATATAAAGGAAAAGTAGCAAAATAAACTCATTATTCTATCAAAAGATTAGTGGCAAAGTTTGACTTGGTAACCCCAAAACACTGTTCATTCTTGCATAATTAAATAATAACTTATAGCCAATTTAGAATCAACTCACACCAGCAAGACATGTAATTATCCCACTACCATAAAAGGTAGACAATTTGGACTTTGCTTCTTACTAAGAGAAAAAGTGGCCAACATATAAGGAGAAAAAGTGGGTGACATTTTTAATTGGCTTCCATATTTTAGGCTTCCACTCATTACAAAAGAAACATGAATTATCAAAATATTTTGATTTAAATTAACTCCTAATTGAAGAAGACAAAATGGCATATTTATTTGATATTGCAGACAAACACGTATGCTTGTAATATAATATCAAACGCCACAAATTTCAACTCTACAGCTACCACTTCAAATAAAATATCCTTTCTCTCTCATGCAACTTACACCACATTGGAGTCATCTATAGCATTTTACTCAATCAACTCAAAACAATTTATAAATTAATAAGGTAAGTAAAGATTTATTGGACCAACAAATCCAAGTGGACCCAATTTTTATTTTTGACTAACAACAGAAAACTCAATTATCATGCCATACACCACATTTATTACAATTTAAAAATGTCAAGTAAACATCATTGTACAGTAGAGAAGTAAGACAAACTTAAAAAATCCACCACTACATCTTACTAATATTTTGCAAACACGAAAAATAAAGTCAAATAATAGTACTTCATAAAAATTTCAATCCAAACTGGTACTACATTAAACTGAACTTTTCATTATTAAGTTTCCTCGCACTCGCTCCCCGCTCGTACGCTTTCGCCACGCTTAACCTGAGATAAAAATATTTATCGGGGTGAGAAACCACAAGCTCAGTGAGAAATTAAACATGCTTACATAAGTCAAATAATTCATGTGCATGAATTTAATTTCACTTACAATACAATCCTGTCATGTCAAAATAAGACACCTTTCGGCACTTATCCGTGTAAAGTTACGATATCGATTCGTTGGTAAGGCACCCTTTACGGCCCATACTCATGCTATAGTATGGCACTTTTACAGTCCATACACATGCTATTGTATGGCACTTTTTACAGTCCATACCCGTATATTAGTAAGGCACTTTTTACAGTCGTTACCCATGTAATTTACAATTTTATAAAGTTCAAGTATGATCACAGACTCACAGTGTGATACAAATTTCCAATTTATTTCAATTATCACATATGAAATCAATTAACACGTATAAAAATGAGAAAATCCCCACCTTAAACAGTTGCGTAGCCTTAAGCTTGCGTACTAACGTCACGATCGGAGTCTCCTTAGAAACCTATAAATACATTGATCGATCGTTACGAACATATTTCATACAACTATCGAGAAAGAAATCTGCAGATTCAAGAGTTGCAGTTTACCAGCTTTAGGGTCTTCGGTTAGAAGTCGAAAGGAAAAGAAAGGAAAGAAAAGAGTAAACTGCGTTACCTCTATTCTTTTGCAGCGTGTGAACGAGAATATTTAGTGAGGATGAGCGAAATATGAAATTGCTCAATTATTTATGGTTTATGTCTGCAAGATCTTTGCGAATATTCTCCCAGCAGACAAACTTTCCCTAAATTGGGGAGATGATAATAGGAAAAAGTATTTTCTTAATGGATAAAGAAAATATCAGCAAGATTCTTGGGAATTGACATGAGGAAAAGGTCCTTTTCTTTCCTTAATGAATATCCAGCTAATGATGTTTTTGGAAAGTAAGAAGTTAAAATTATGCTTCCTTTTGAACTTTCAGCTAAATAAAACAAAGAATGGGCTGGGCTTGAATATGTGCTTCAAAGAGTTGGAAAAAGTGGGCTTTAAAGATTGGGCCATGAATGAAATTACAGTTTAAAATTACGGGGTGTTACATCCTACCCTCCTAATAAAAATTTCATCCTCGAAATTTCATAATAATATAAATATCTTACCCGAAATGAAAGAGGGTTATCTTGCTTGAATTTCATCTTCTCTTTCCCATGTAGCCTCATCTTTCGTGTGTCGACTCCATTGAACTTTGACGAGTGGCACATCATGACTTCGAATTCTTTGAATCTTTCGCTCCAAAATGGACACAGGTTTTTCTTCATATGTTAGGTCCTTGTCAATCTCCATCGTCGAGAAGTTTACCACATGGCTAGGATCATGAACATATTTTCTCAACATCGAAATATGGAAAATATTATGTACGGAGGATAGCTCGGGTGGCAAAGTCAAACGATAGGCTAGATCTCCAACTCTCTCAAGAATTTGAAATGGACCAACAAAACAGGGTCTAACCTTTTCTCTTCTTCCAAATCGTAGGACACCCTTCATGGGAGCCACCTTCAAAAAGACATGATCTCCGACTTCAAAATGTAAATCTTTTCTTCTTTGATCAGTATACGACTTTTGTCTATCTTGAGCAGTCTTTATCCGTTCTCGAATGATTCTGACTTTGTCCACTGCTTCTTCTATTAACTTAGGGCCTAGAACAACCTTCTCACCAACATCATCCCAATAAAATGACGATCTACACTTACTTCCATTGAGTGCCTCATAAGGAGCCATCTTGATAGTGGCTTGATAGTTGTTATTGTAAGCAAACTCGACTAGGGGTAGAAACTTTTTCCACGCTTCATCCAAGTCAAGTGTGCAGGCTCTTAACATGTCTTCCAAAATCTGGATTGTTCTCTCGGATTGCCCATCAGTTTGTGGGTGATAAGCTGTGCTGAAATTCAGTTTGGTTCCCATCGCCTTGTGCAGACTTACCTAAAATCTTGAAGTAAAACGCGTATCTCTATCAGACACTATTGACATTGGCACGCCGTGTAGCT
Source organism: Pogostemon cablin (assembly GCA_023678885.1). Classification (NCBI taxonomy): domain Eukaryota; kingdom Viridiplantae; phylum Streptophyta; class Magnoliopsida; order Lamiales; family Lamiaceae; genus Pogostemon; species Pogostemon cablin. The sequence continues at coordinate 8,432,667 of CM042992.1, read as the reverse complement.
TTACTATCTCTTGAATGTACAACTATGTAAACTGTTCTATCTTGAATGTCATCTTTACGGGCAAGAAATAAGCTGACTTGGTCAATCGATCAACAATGTCCCATATGGCATGATTTCCCTTTGAGGACTTTGGCAATCCCACGACGAAATCCATGGCAATTTGCTCTCATTTCCACTCAGGAATCTCGAGTGGTTTAAGCTTTCCGGCTGGTCGCTGGTGTTCAATCTTAACATGTTGGCAAGTTAAACATCTTTCAACAAAGTATCCAATGTCTCGCTTCATACTTTTCCACTAAAATCTTTCCATTAAATCATGGTACATCTTTGTTCCTCCCGGATGAGCGGTGTATGGCGCTGCATACGCTTCACATAAATTTTTTTCTCTCAATTCCTCAACCATCAGAACACATAATCTCCCATTCAATGTCAATACTCCTTCTTCGTCAACTTTAAAGCCATTGTACTCACCTTCTTGTGCCTTCTTCTTCTTCAAATAAAGTGAAAGCTCGGGATTTATCCACTGCTAACGTACCTGTGATAACATCAGGTTCATTGTCTCATTCAGCTTGGTTCATGGCAAAAACTCTTCCTCTTCCTCCAGTGCCTTATCTTGCATTTCCTCCCGAAGGTGGTCTTCTACGATCAGGTCTATAGTTGGATTGCTACGGGCAGTTCTGAGCTTGGTGACCAACTCCATAGCACCTAAAGCATTTTTTTGTCCCATGAGACATTCTCCGTGATGGTTATTCACGCACTATGCACAGAGAGGCTTTGGTCTTTGTGCATTGGCCGGCGGGTTGTTGTTTGATCTTGCTTTCCTTTGATTGTTGTTTTTGTCCCGACTAGAACTCTCTCATTTCCTCTTGTTTGGATTCTCCATTGGCTTACTGTTTGCTCATCCTTTTTGAAGGCAAGTTTCAACTTTTTGAGCCCTCATAAATGTGTCGGTGTAGCTCATATCAGATAATGCATACATTTTCTCTTGTATGTCCTGGTGCAGTCTATCCAGTAACTTTTTGTCTTGCTTCTTTTCAGTATTTACCAGCTGTGAAGCTGATCGTCGTAGCTGATTGAATCGTCGCTCGTATTCAATCACTGTCATGTTTCCTTGGTGGAGGTTATAGAATTCATTCTCCATCCTTGCTCGGTAAACTTGAGGGTAGTAATTTATCATTATAATATCTTTAAACTCTGCCCATGTGATGGCCTTCTTGTTCTCAGTTGGCTTCATCTTCCAATATCCATCCCACCAGTGATCAGTATCCTCCGCCAATTGATAGGATGCGCAAATTACTCGCTGTTCATCATTGCATCTTAAGAGGCGGAAAACCCTCTCGAGTGCTCGTAACCATTCCTCCACATACTCGGGTCCTTCATTCCCTTTGAAGAAATGTGGGCGGTTTGAGCAAAATTCATGCACTATCTTTGTATGAGCATCAGGATCAGCATTTGGAGCGTTTGGAGCGTTCGGAACATTCTTAACATTTTGAGCATTTTGAGCATTCTGAGGGTTTTGAACATTTCTTCTTGGAGGCATCCTTTAATTCCAACGTAAACAATTTTAGCTTTGTTTCAATTGTTGGCCATAAAGCTAATTAATCATATTATCTTCTTGAAATATCTTCTCATGAACTAACAATATAGAGGCATATGCAAGTTCTCCTTCTATAGCATACATGAGCATATAAACAAATTTAAATTCAATAGGTTGGATCTCGCATTAACATGAAAATATACATTCTAGATTTGAAACTGATCTTGTAAATATGAATGCTTTCATACCTTAATTGAAGCGGGCGTCGTACTCGGTGGATGCGTAGCAAGAGATTTTATTTAAAATTTTATTCAATTGTAAAAATCATATCATGTAAACCATTTAAATCACATATATGCGGAAATTTAAAATAAAAATTTTGAACAAGTATGCAGAACCGCATACCTGCTCTGATACCAATCTGTCACACCCCAATTTTAATAAATAAATAAATAAAAATCCAACACTACCCTGTACTATACAAATTGTGCTGACAAATTAAAAATTTGACAACCATTATGCAGTTTGACGAATTAATGGGTACACTTCGAGTTGTACCCCAAAGTAAAACTCAACTAATAATTAATCCACTACTTAACCATAATTAAAGTCTGACATATAGTATCATGCATGCTGTCAAATCAAAATGGCAGCAAAAATTTAATTTGTTCTTCTCGAATTTTATTAAAGAGGAAAAGATAGCACTTGCTATCATCATGTTATAAAATAAAATAAAAAAGGATATAATCCCTAACATATTGAGTGTACTGCCAAATATAAAGGAAAAGTAGCAAAATAAAACTCATTATTCTATCAAAAGATTAGTGGCAAAGTTTGATTTGTTAACCCCAAAACACTGTTCATTCATGCATAATTAAATAATAACTTATGGCTAATTTAGAATCAACTCACACTAGCAAGACACGTAATTATCCCACTACCATAAAAAGTAGACAATTTGGACTTTGCTTCTTACTAAGAGAAAAAGTGGCCAACATATATAGAGAAAAAGTGGCCGACATTTTTAATTGGCTTCCATATTTTAGGCTTCCACTCATTACAAAAGAAATATGAATTTTCCAAATATTTTGATTTAAATCAACTCTTAATTGAAGAAGACAAAATGGCATATTGATTTGATATTGCAGACAAACACGTATGCTTGTAATATACTATCGAACGCCACAAATTTCAACTCTACAGCTACCACTTCAAATAAAATATCCTTTCTCTCTCATGCAACTTATACCCCATGGGAGCCATCTATAGCATTTTACTCAATCAACTCAAAACAATTTATAAATTAATAAGGTAAGTAAAGATTTATTGGACCAACAAATCCAAGTGGACCCAATTTTTATTTTTGACTAACAACAGAAAACTCAATTATCATGTCATACACCACGTTTATTACAATTTAAAAATGTCAAGTAAACATCATTGTACAGTAGAGAAGTAAGACAAACTTAACAAATCCACCACCACATCTTACTAATATTTTGCAAACACGAAAAATAAAGTCAAATAATAGTACTTCATAAAAATTTCAATCCAAACTGGTACTACATTAAACTGAAGCTTTCATTATTAAGTTTCCTCGCACGCGCTCCCCGCTCGTACGCTTTCGCCATGCTTAACTTGAGATAAAAATAATTATCGGGGTGAGCAACCACAAGCTCAGTGAGAACTTAAACATGCTTACATAAGTCAAATAATTCATGTGCGAGAATTAAATTTCACTTACAATACAATCCTGTAATATCAAAATAAGGCACCTTTCGGCCCTTATCCGTGTAACATTACGATATCGATTCATTGGTAAAGCACCATTTACGGCCCATACCCATGCTATAGTATGGCACTTTTACAGTCCATACCCGTGCTATAGTATGACACTTTTTACAATCCATACCCATATATTAGTAAGGCACTTTTTACAGTCCTTACCCATGTAATTTACAATTTCATAAAGTTCAAGTATGATCACAGACTCACAGTGTGATACAACTTTCCAATTTATTTCAATTATCACATATAAAATCAATTAACACATATAAGAATGAGAAAATCCCCACCTTAAACACTTGCGTAGCCTTAAGCTTGCGTACTAACGTCACGATCAGAGTCTCCATCGAAACCTATAAATACATTGACAGATCGTTACGAACTTATTTCCTACAACTATTGAGAAAGAAATCTGCAGATTCAAGAGTTGCAGTTTACCAGCTTTAGGGCCTTCGGTTAGAAGTCGAAAGGAAAGAGTAAACTGTGTTACATCTATTCTTTTGCAACGTGTGAATGAGAATATTTAGTGAGGATGAGCGAAATATGAAATTGCTCAATTATTTATGGTATGTGCACATATACAAGATGCACTTCATATAATGATTAAATTATTAAAAAGGTTTCCAATCAGTTTTAAAATCTCTACTAAAGCCCTTGCTCAAAGGAAGGAAAAAAAGTTGAAAATTACTAGATAAATCGATTGACTTTAAAGAGGGATGCAAGGACAAGTGTATCAGCTTGCTTATTACATAAAAATAGTAGAAGAAAAAATATCACTCTATTAGAAAGTTCTCCGTAAACCAAAGAAAAGAAATAAGCAACACAGCTTATGCCTGCAGGACCACATCACACCTAAAAACCCTGTCCTAAGCTGAAACTAAAGAGAACTCTGCAGTTAACAAATCAACCCGCTCCCGGCATAAAACTTGATTTTCTAGATCTCCATACTTCCCGAGTTCCTCATATACAGCCCTATCAAAATCAAAGGATGTTAGCTAGCATCAAATAGGTCCAAAATAATGACAATATGGCCTTTCTGAAAAGGATAAGTGAAGGGGCACGGGAGAATGAAAAAGAAAAAAAAAATGTACCTGGCACTTTTGAAGCACTTAAGCGCAATGTCCCAATTTTCATCTTTTTCAAATAGCAAACTGCCTTTCATATAAGAGGCATAAGCCTGGAAATTAGAGAAAAGATGTTACATTTTATAGAACTCCAGTCTCCAAGTGAGAAAGATATACAAAATTTGTTTTCTTTATAATTTGAAAGGAAAAGAAACTGAAGAGACCACCCTAAAAGGATTTCTGGCCAACACAACTTGGACAAAAGTCATTTAAAGAGTGATTTCTCCATGGGCCCAAGCCCCAATCCAATGCGTTAAAAATTGCACTTAAAAAACAAAAGTTATGCCCAGACATCTAAATCTGAAATAACTGGCTAAGTGGCAATCAAATAAATGTCATAGATTACTCAGCCATGTTCTCCATTATGATGACAATCTGAATAAGAGTATATTGTTGTAAATTACTCTTGAAACTGCTTAATCCCGTAACCAAAAATATCATTATCTCCACAAGTGTATTAACTTTACAAAGAGAGGTTGTAATGAGGGGAAAAACTTTAAACAATAAATGAAACTTTTTAATAGAACATTGATTTAACAATAGCACAAAACGTGAGGCAGAAAAGTAGATAAAATCAAAAGCATTGGACAAAATTTATCATTAGTGAAGAAAAAATAATATGGCCGCAGAATAACACATTCCAAAATTATTTTCCCTAGTTAAATAAAGCATGGAAAAGTAGCCAAGAGAAAGATGTGATTCACACCTCTGCTTCCAGAGATGTTCTCGAATCTCCCTTGATGCCGCACAATTCTTGAAAGTGGCTGGCCCATTTTACTGCCTTTCCTCAGCCTGCCAATAAGGTAGCTCCTCTGACGTGCATTTGGGCCATCAGGTAAGGTCTTTTTTTCCATTGCATGACTCCATGCTCTTTCAGCAGCATAAAGAATCAAATGAAGAAACCTAGATTGGATTCCAGAGCATTAGCCAATAAACAGAAAATCAACAGTTTGAAACATCATGGGTGTATTTGGTAAAAAGATGAAGAATGGTAAGACTGAAAAGAGTATGCGAATAGACATGGAATGGAATGAGTTTCATTTCCCCACAAACGGGGGGATGGAGAATTCCCAATAAATTGGATCTCAAACCCTAAGTACCATTATAACAAACATCCATTTAACTTTTATTCGTATAACTCTCCTCAATACCTTCCAAACAATTAGAGAGAGATATCCAACACTTCAATTATGTTTATCATGTTTTAATTCTCACCCAAAGGCATACTTAAGCAGATACATATTTTATTTCCCAGCATGCTAAAAAACTGAAGATTTGTTTCACCAGAAAATATAGTGAACTGTTATTAATGACCCAATAAATTTATTCAAGGGTTTACTTGCAGTTTCCTTGAACTATATTTAAGCATGATATTCCTTCTTGTTGTAGTTCCTTTAAAAATAAAGCTATAATAAACTGGAACGGACATAAAATGAAATTCAAACAGCATGCAGAATCAAAAAGTATTCAACTTTCTGAATTTCAAGTCCCATAGTTATTCAATGACAGCATACGACCAATTTCCTAATCCTGATGGCATTGAGAATAGACTCCATCTACCAAATTTCATTTTTTATCAGATTGAGGTTCTTGTGAAAATTTTGATTTGGGAATTTTGTATGACAGCCTAGTATTCCGTTTTTAGAAAAAAAAAAAAACTAACAGATATTTAATTGAAATATATATCTTTTTATTAGAGATTTAAAATTAAGAGGAAAAAACAATTGAGCTATTGAAAAAGAGTACCATTTTCTTGTCTTTGATATCTTATTCATCACAGATTAGTGAAACACATTAGCAAACTATTTTATATTTATAATGAATGATCACCAAAGGTTTATCAAGACCCTCTTGGCTTTCAAACTTTAACACAATCAAATTTTATGATTTGTGCCATATATGTTGTATCGTTTTAATGCATCTTAACTACTGTGAGTTGTATCAGTTAATTTTCAGATAAGGCTCTACAGAAAGCTCCATCTTAAGAACACATCCTGTGAAAATGACTCCATCAAAATGAAGTCAATAACAAACTTCAGACTCAGCTGAGCATCAGAGATTTTATGAGCGCATTTCTTCTAGACCACTGAAAGAAATAAAATCTGCATAAAATAAACTAGCTTCACATGAGAATGAAACAAGGCATTAAAAAATGGTTGCATTACAAATATTATCAGTCATAAGTTCAGTAAATGAAACATTGGATAGTGAATAAAATTTAGAATTTCCAATATGGAAAGGCATCACATAACAACAAGCATTATGGGGTGTTCAGGTCAGCACAAATTATTTCCTTGTAATGGTAATGATATCAAAGCAAAGATGCAGTCAAGAAAATATTGAATCATGCTTAATAAACACATACCTAACTTCAGTCACTGTGGATGCAGATATGGCTCTTTTAGTATATTTTCCACGACCATGTGTGAACTTCAAGGACTTGTATAGTCTACGCAGTCGTGCAGTGCAGTATCTCCTGAGATCTCAAATACAAAAATCTCAGTGGAAACAACCTCTATTTCAGCAAAAGACTGCTCAACAATTAACCACTTCTCAACCAACCAGCCATTTTCCCATTCACACATATTTTAAGTAATTGGAAGTGTTAGCATTTAGCACAGGCTCATTTAGAGCTATATACGCGTAAGTGTGTGTGAATACACATCAATATATTCTCGCTGTAACAATAACACATAGCAAATGCAATGACTAACGAATAACACCTGTAACGAGCGTAGTCACCAAATCGCAATCCATGCTGCATTTGAGCTGATTTCAATAGCTGCAACACTGCGAAATTGCCCCAGCACGCATAAGAAAATCCATCGATACATATACTTGAACAAACAGGTGATGCAGAAGGCGAGAGAAGCACCATTGATGGAGAACTTAGGGTTACTGATCTGAACAGAGGCGGCTGAGTTCTGACAGAGCAAGAGCATCCAACAACTTTCCTTCGTCAATCAATCTGAAACAATAAAATGACCAAAACCCAGTCAAAGGAAAATATGACACTTCGAAATTCCAAGCCAAAAGAAAGAAAGGAAAACAGTATTATCATGTCCAAGAGTTTCAGGCTTTGGAGAGTCATGCCAGGAATCAGAAGATGCACTGCTTTAATCCTTAAACTCAGGCAGTGGCGATGAAATGCTATTGGCAACAGCCAAATCATCACTTTATAGTCAGAGTCACTATCATTTTAATGAAATCGCTTCGTAGCAATCTTGGGTTCTAGGTTGTCTTTAGCATCATATACTCCATGTTTTTCCATGACAGCAAACTCAGAAACTTGATGAAGGTTATTTTGCATTTGTATCCAGCGATTCAAGGCAGGAAGCCTGTTGATCAAAATAAATGAACCACATCAACAACTATACAAACAAGTATACATATGTAATCACACAATTTAGTTTAAACACACCTCACTGATCAAGAGCAAATTCATAGAAAAACCTATCAACATCATGTGTCGGAAGTAAGCCATCATTTAAGGAACTAGAAATAGCTGGATCACTACCCCGTTATAAAGTAGTACTTCCAAACACACATGCCAGAACAGCTCTAACAGCAGATAACTTTACATCTGTTGGTTAAGTATATCTTCAAACTCATCATTTGTTTTGATCTGATGCAGACTCAAAACAGCTAAGATCTGAAAAATATCCTTAGAGAAGTGCTTTGAATCATCTCCTGATTTGAACTCTTGAACCACACTGTTCACCTCAATTGAACTACATCCTGGTGTTTTCTTCATGCTCATACTTCTAATGACTTTCCTGATTCTTGAAACCCTGTCCCACTTGGCCAAATCCGCGTAGATATTTGCAAGCAAGATGAGGTTCCCGTGTCATCCGGTTCAAGCTCTATAAGACGTTGCGTTGCCATAACCGCAGTTTCAAGATCACGATGAGTTCTACAAGAACTTAATAGAGAACCCCATATTGCAGAATCTGGCTTCATTTTCATGCTCTCTATGAGTTTTAATGCTCGGTCTATGTGCCCAGTTCGTCCAAGAAGATCGATCAGACATCCATAATGCTCGATTCCAGGCTCCATATTGTAACCATTTTGCATCAAATCAAAATATTTAAGTCCCTCATCTACCAAACCAACATGCCCACAAGCTGATAAGAGACCTACAAATGTGATCTCATCTGGCTTGATGTTTAGCTTCTCCATCTCGTGAAACAATTCAATTGCTTCGTATACTCTCCCGTGATGCGCTAGCCCCGCAATCATCGTACTCCAGGAGATAACATCTCTTTCCGACATTTTAACAAACAGCTGCAAAGCTAGGCTCACACTTCCACACTTGGTGTACATTTCAATCAACGCATTGCATACACTCGTCTTCCTCAAGAATCTCTTCTTCTCTGCGTAATTATGGATCCATTTTCCGAGTTCTAATGCTCCCAGCTGTGCACAAGCAGGCAAAACCGCGAATAAACTGATACAATCGGGTTGCATACCGAACATTTGCATTCTTCTGAAAACATCCAATGCATCACTAAAACACCCGGTTTTTGTGTACCCTGAAATCATAGTAGTCCAAGAAACGATGGTTTTATTTGGAATCATTTCAAACAACACTCTAGCTTTTCTTACTTAGCCCAACTTCATGTATCCAGAAACAAGATTGTTCCAAGAAATCACATCCCTTTCAGGCATTTCATCGAACACCATACGTGCGTCGCATACTGCGTCACACTTGACATACATATACAACAGTGAATTCATTGCATGTGCAAGAAATTTCCGGAACCTTAGTTCCAAAATTTTGCTCCCTTTCTTCGTGGTGAAGATTCCCCTTTCTTCGTGGGGAAGTTTGCTCTTTGGTCGACGGCACCGCCCGCTTTCAGCCCCGGCGACCATCGCCTACAGCCGCCCAACATCAACCACCCCACCCCCTCGGTGGTGGAAGTGATTTCTCACCCGTTCATGTAAATCCTCTTGAGTTTCTCTTATGGGGAAGACTTCACGAAGCAAGACACCCTCAAAGGTGTCGCCGGATTTACGTGTAGGAGGAGAAGAGTTCAAATCCGTGAAAGAAAGGACTAGAGAGATTGAAAGGAAGGCTAGTGTGAAGGAAGCAATCTTGGTTGAAAACCCTTGTTTGGTCGCCACCGCTTTGGAGCCCTCTATCGCCGCCGACTGCATGGAGATGGAGGCGGACTTATTCATCGGCTCCTTGGCCCTTGCTGTGGTCGACTCGCCGAGAGTCACTAGCCCCACGCATGGGCTGGTCCTCTCGCCCGTGGATGAGCCGCCGCCCGCGCCACCCACCGACAGAAACCCTAAGCGGAAGCCACCGGCAGACAGACGGCGCAGCTCCACCCCGGCCTCTCGGCGTCGGCTGGTTGTGCCTTCCTCCTCAGCCTTGCCTCCTCGGCAGCTGGATGAAGTCTCTCGGCGGCCCATCACCGCGCCGCGGCAGGACCAGCTGCTGGAAGAAGCTTCTCGACAGGCCGCCGACATCTTGGGCGGCGCCGACTCCCAGACCACCGACAGCTTGGGCGGCGCAGACTCCCCTAGGCAGCCGAAAGCCGACTCCCCTCCCTCCTCTCCTCGGCAGGTGAATGGAGTGCCTCGGCAGACTAGGTACATGACTCGTCAGCTTCAGGCCCCGGACGACGGATCTCGGCAGGGTGTCGACATTGGTCGAGGCGCCGATAGCTCTCGCCTAGCGCAGGGCGCTTCTCGCCCGCACTCCCCTGTCCCTCCCTCCTCTCCTCGGCAGTCGAATGGGGCGCCTCGGCAGATTGGAGACTCGACTCGGCAGTCTCAGGCCTCGGAAACTGGTTCTCGGCAGGGCGTCGAGCGAGGAGCCTCCTGTCCGCGCTCCCCAGTGCGCATGCCCAGCGCGCAGGCGCCGTCGACTGGAGCGGCCCCCGATAGGCGGGCAGGGCGTCGGCCAGGGCTGGCGACTGGCCCTCGGCAGCCAGGTGGGCAGCACGGTCAACGGCCACGGCAGGCTAATTCAGGTGACAACGCCACTCCCAAGAGCCCGGTTGACTACTCCAAGTATGTCAACAAGAGTAATATTGATCCGGGAAGAAAGCTTGAATACATCGCACCTTGTGACGGTGTTGCCTATCTCGATCCTAAAGATGATTCTGACGTGTGGAAATACGCATTGGTGGGGTATTTCTCGGGTCGTTTCCCAGGAATGCAGGCTCTTCATGCCATCTGCCGAGCATGGGGTGTCAGGTATACTATTAGTATGCATCAGTCTGGGTGGATTATCTTCCGACTTTATTCGGAAGAGGATGTGCGCAGAGTACTGGACAGTGCTCCCCACTCTATATGGGAACGTTACCTTATGCTTGAAAGACTTCCACCTGCCTTTCAGTTTGATGATCGTGAAATTTCCCATGTCCCGGTTTGGATTCGCCTTCCCTCATTCCCTCTGGAGTTGTGGTCGAAGAATCACATCAGCAAGGTGGCTTCCCTGGTTGGTAGACCTATTATGGTAGATGACATCTCTACCAAGACGGACAAAGTCTCGTTTGTTCGCGTGCGAGTAGATATTGATGTTTCGTAGGAACTCCCAAGAGAGGTCACTTTCAATTATCGTGGGGCCAATTTCACTCAGCCTATCTTGTATGAGCGCCTTCCGGCGTATTGTACTAAATGCAGCAAATTTGGCCACCTGGTGACTGATTGTGATGATTTGGTCAGTGGAGATAAGAAGGAGGAAGGAATGAATCACCCTCAAGAAGCTAGCCGTGCTGATGATACTGTTGATGAGGAGGGATTCCAACATGTTGGGCCTAGAAACAATAGGCCTAGGAAGAGGAGGACCCGCAATGCGAAGAAACAGGTTGGGGATCCTGATCTTACTCAGGAGCAAGTTCAGAAGGTGATCACAGGTAGGTACCACATCCTAGACGAACTTGATCCTGACGACTGGAGAATCAACAGGCGGGAAGGAAAACAACCTGTTCGAGAGCATGCTAAAAAGACGTGGGCTTCAGAAATGGAGGAGGACGATGAGGAAGCTATTGGACGTGTGGGCCGTTCCCCGCCTCCCCCTATCTCGGGCAGGGTAGCTGGCACTGCACAACACTCTAGCATTTTCATTCAGGAACTACCAGACAGTGGAAATGGACCGGGACAAGGCGGGGGTCCTTCCCCCACTGATTGTCAATGAGGTGTCTGGCCTGGAACGTACGAGGGCTTGCAGCCCCTCGTGCGCAACGAGCAGCCCGCAGGTTAGTTCGTAAACATAAAATTTGCCTAGCGGGTTTTCTCGAAACTAAATTATCTGTTAGTAATGTGTTGAATGATGTGGGGAGAATTGTTCCTGGTTGGAACAGTGTCAATAATTTTGATGTTGTCAATGGTGGTCGTATTGTTATTGCATGGGATTCCACTTTGGTTGCTTTTGGTAATGTTGTGCTTCACGAGCAATGCATTTCTGGTATGGTACGCTGCTTAATTTCTCAACAGGAGTTCCTTATCAGTGTCGTTTATGGCCGAAACGGTGTAGTTGATAGGCGCCGCCTATGGACTCATCTATCGTCGACTTTCCCAGCAGTTAACTCTCCCTGGATGATCCTTGGAGACTTTAATTGTGTGAGGAAGCCTGAGGAGAGATCTGATATTGTCCCGTCTCAACGGAACTGGTACCGGGTGGAGTTTGAGGAGTTCTGTGTTGAAAGGGGTTTGACTGATGCAAGATCCAAGGGTTGTTTCTTTACCTGGACTAATGGCAGAATCTGGAGTCGCATTGATCGTGTGCTGGTAAATTCGAACTGGGATTCCATCTCGGGTGTAGTAGAGGCGGAGTTCCTACCTATGGGGGCTACTTCGGATCACTGCCCTATCCTAGTTTCCATTTTCCATGCTGAACAGTTGAAGGGGTCTCCGTTCAGGTATGTAAACATGTGGAAAACCAGTGAGGGATTCCTGGACACTGTTCGGGAAGTTTGGGACGTGCAGGTTTGGGGGACGGCTCAGTTCAGTGTTTGCCGTAGGCTGAAAATGCTCAAACCAAAACTGAGACAGCTTGGTAGGAGAGATTTCAGTCATATAGCAGAAAGAGCAGAGAGAGCTAGAGTGGAGCTTGATACTTTGCAGATGGAGAGTCATGCTGATCCTGGCAATAGTGGCAAATGGGATAAGGTTAGGGAGGCAGCCAAGAGGGTCGACTTCTTGTGTCATGCCGAACACTTATTCTTCTCTCAGATGGCCAGAGCGGATTATGTGATCAGTCAAGACAAACCCTCCAAATTCTTCTACAGAAAGATCAAGTCCAATAGTATGAGAAATATCATCCCCTCCATACGTACCGACTCCGGGTACACTTCCTCCCGTGAGGAGGTCGTTGGAGAGTTTCTTACTTATTATAGGGACCTGTTGGGCACTGCGGGAGATTGTGAGGAGATCGATGTCAGTGTATTTGAATGGGGAACAGTGTTGAATGATGACCAGGCTCAGCAACTAGTTGCACCTATTGAGGATGAGGAGGTGAAGAGAGTTGTGTGGAGTATGAATGGAGATAAGGCCCCTGGGCCTGATGGATACACGGCAGCTTTCTTCAGGGATGCGTGGGATGTGGTTGGATTGGATGTTGTGGCCGCTGTTCAGGAGTTCTTCCATTCCGGACAGATGTTGCGACAGATGAATGCCACGTTTATTACACTAATCCCTAAGGGTAAGCACGACCCTACTGTCAGAGACTTCCGGCCGATTTCGTGTTGCAATGTGATCTATAAAATTATATCTCGTATCATTGTGGCGCGGTTGTCGGACTTGGTGGAGGGATTGGTAGCAGACAATCATTTTGGCTTTGTCAAAAATCGACGAATGAGGGACTGTGTCATGCTTGCCCAGGAGATTGTGAAGAACTATGGGTGGGCTAGGCATCGTCAGTATAGGAGAATGGCCATAAAGGTAGATCTAAAGAAGGCGTATGACTCAGTAAACTGGGGGTTTCTGCGTGGAGTCCTTACAGGGTTGAGATTCCCTCAACGTATGATAGGGTGGATCATGGAATGCGTTACCTCTACTTCATTTTCCATTCTTATCAACGGCATACCTGAGGGTTATTTCAACGGCAAGAGAGGCCTGCGGCAGGGCGACCCGTTGTCTTCTTTATTATTTGTCCTGTGCATGGATTATTTCTCCCGTCTGTTTAGGAGAATGACCGTCACGAATGATTACAGGTATCATTCTAGACACTGTGCGAAGGTGGGAGTCACTCATCTAGCCTTTGCGGATGATCTGATTATTTTTGCTTATGGTAATCGTTCTTCCGCGGAGGTTGTAGCCAGGGCTCTCAACCTGTTTGCTCGTATGTCTGGATTGGAGGTAAGCGCAGAGAAATCCCATCTGTTTATGGCAGGAGTTCCAGTGGATGAAGAGCAGGCAATCCGTGAGGTACTGCCTTTTCAGGTAGGCACCTTTCCAGTGCGTTACTTGGGAGTGCCGCTACAGGGTAGTAAGCTCAGGGAGTCTGCCTTTGAACCTCTCATCACGAGGGTCTCTGATCTGATTAAAGGGTGGGCTGTGCATCTACTGTCGTATGCTGGTCGATTAGAACTCATTCGATCAGTTGTGTATGGGCTGTTGAACTTCTGGGCGGCTATGGTAAAAATTCCCAAGGGTATTGTCGAAAGAATTGAAAGAATGATTCGAACATTTCTCTGGGGAACCCCGCGGGGTGCAGTTCGGTGGGAGGAGGTCACTCTCCCTAAGGAACAGGGTGGCCTGGGACTTAAGGGGATTGATTTGCTGAATGATGCAGCCCTATGTGGGGTTCTGTGGGATGTGCAACAAGAAAAGAAATCTCTATGGATTAAATGGATTAATGCCATTTATCTCCAGTCTTCTTCTTGTTGGGATGTTGAGGTGAATTACAGCGCCTCAATAGTATGGAAAGACATACTCAGAGCGAGGGACAGGGTGAGAGCACGGATTGGAGGGGACATAATTACTACTATCGCCTCGTGCTCGGAGACGGGAAGACTTCGAGTAGGTAAGTTGTATTGGCTAGTTTCTCATTCTATGCCGATACAGCCTATCTATAAGAAGTTATGGAGTCCATGGGTCCCTCAGAAGCATTCGTTTAGAATGTGGATTGCTGTGAGAAACCGCCTTCTCACCATGGACAGATTGAGATCCCCCGAAAGCCTGGACGAGTGTGTGCTGTGCGTAGGAACACAAGAATCAAGAGATCATCTCTTCTTTGAGTGTCCGTTCACGAAACATGTATGGAACCGAGTTAGGTATGAGGTAGAGTGGAGAAGACAGATCACCACCTTGAAGGCCGGCCTTAAGTGGCTCAGAAAAGATCGCCGTCAACATGTGCAGGAGAAGAAGAAACGGACGCTTGCCCTCTATGGAAGCGTCTTCCTCATATGGAAGGCTCGGAATGACGCAATCTTCAACGGTATTCGTCCTTCGGTTGATGGTTTGGTTTATTCCATACTTATGCATGTAATTACTTTTCAGCATTTACTAGCTAGATAGGTCTGTTTTTCTTTGGTTGCTCCGGTTGTGGAGTAGTTATTACTTTTCAGCATTTGCTAGCTACACAGGTTTGTTTTTCTTGTTTGCTCCGGTTGTGGAGTATTCATTATATGTAATTGTACTGGCTTCGGCCTCTCGTTTGTCCATAATTAACATATCATTCAGTACAACAGTGAATTCTCTGTTATGCTACAACCCATCAACCCGAATTTGCAAACATGCCCATGAACTTGTTTTCCACACAAAACATCCACAAGTTCCCCACAAGATCTAATAATGAATGGGTATGGGAAAATATTAAATAAGGAAGTTAATTAAAAGTAAATAAGGAAAATATTAAAAAAATATTAAATATCTAAAAAATTGAGAAAATTACAGTCATATTGGAGCGCTATAGAAACGACACGTCAGCAAGAAAAGTTTATGTTATAGTATACTTAAGTATACTATAGTAGAAACTTTTCTTGCTGACGTGTCGTCTCCATAGCGCTCCAATGACGTGTAATTTTCTCAATTTTTTAGATTTTTTAATATTTTTTTATTATTATTATTTACTTTTAATTAACTTCCTTATTTAATATTTCTTTTTAAATAATATATTTCTTATTTTTAATAATGATTAAATTTTCAATATTTTATGTATTTTTTTAGATATCATTAATTAATTACTAAATCTTTTAATGCAATAAATTAATTAATATCAAATTAAATAAATAAATAAATATATATATATATATATATATATATATATATATATATATATATATATATATAAAAAGAGAGAAAAAAAAATTCCATATAATATTCTCTCTCACCCCACCTATAAATAAGACTTTTTGGTTATTCATTCTAAATACACATTCGATTCTCTAGGATGAATATGAGCTTTCTTCAAGTTACTCTAGAGAATTGAATTATGAAAGTATAAAAATTTATTTCGATAGAGAGAATCAAATAGAGATTCGATCTACCTCTAAAAAATAGATTCAAGTATTCTTCAAGAGAAAGAGAACTTGAATCGATTTACCTCTTAAGAATCGATTCTTCAAGAGGAAGAGAATAAATTCAAGTATTCTTGAATAGATTTACGTCTTAAAATCGATTTTTCAAGAGTAAGAGGATCGATTCAAGTATTCTTCAATTGATTTACATCACGTATTTTTTAAGATTTACCTCTAAAGTATTGATTCAAGTATTTTTTAAGAGGATAGACGATTCAAGTACTTTTACCTCTAAAGAATAAGAGGTTGAAAAACTAATTCATGTATCGAATCGAAAGCTTAAGTTTTTTAAGTTAAATCATTATTTCATATCAAATAACATTAAAATTGAGTTTGTAAATATTTGTTAATTTTTAAAATTTAGTATATTAATATTTATTTATTTACATATATCTTAATTATTTAATTATGATATATGAAATATAATTTATTTTCTATAGTTGTTTATATAATTTGAAACTAATAAAATTAAATAAAAAATAGAATTAATAAATTAATTACAATTTTATGAATATTTAAAAGAATATTATATATTAATTAATTTTATTTATATTATATATATATATATATATATATATTACATTAGTTTCTTAAAAAATAACAACGAATGAAAATAGAATTATTATTATATAGTTAAATAAGAAATACTTAAACCATAATCGTGAGTAAAAAGTAATGCTCCATTTAAATATTATTTATAATATTGTGCATATTTTTAAAAAAATATATATAGCTAGCAACTATTTAAAACATTTTAACAATTTTATTTTAATTAATTATAAATTGCTTGACTTTATTTTTTATAATAATCAATAAAAAAAAATATATATATATATATATATATATATATATATATATATATATATATATATATATAAATTAAGTATAGTGTAGCAAAGTCTTTTTTCATATACACTTACTATGACTTATTTATTTTAGTATCATTAATTGTAATTATTTAAATAAATAAATCATTCGATACAAATAAATTAATTAATATCAAATCAAATTATGTATAAAAAAATTGAGATTTTTTTTTATATAATTTATATTTATTTTAGACAAACAGTAAAATTAAGTATTTATTATTACTAAGAATTACATACTTTGATCATTATTGCACTTAAATACTATGAAAAAAATGAAATAATAACCACTACATAAATAAATACATAGCAAAGAGAAAAAATTGTCCTTATGTGGTTGCACATTTTTTTAGAGAGATAGAGGGAGTAATAAATAGTTTTCAATTATATTATGTTATAAATTAACATTTAAAAAAATATATAAGTCAAGATTATTTCAAATAATTAGAATATATGTACATATATATTAATTTTTTACATGATTTAGTTGTACGCTACATTACCAAAAGTCAAATGTTATAATTTGTTGCAAATTCTTTACATTGATGAAAGAAATTGTCTAGCTATAAAAAAAACTCCTTAATTAATTTTTGTTTTGTCATATAACACGGATTATTTAATTATAAAAATAATAGTTAAATGATTCCGCGTTGTACACGTGTTTCATGCTAATATATATATATATATATATATATATATATATATATATATATATATATATATATATATATATATATATATATATATATATATATATATATATATATATATACTAGCATGAAACCTGCGTATAACGCAGGATCATTTAATTATTATATATATATTTCTTTTTATAAATTTCGTAGTCCGTTTAGCCCGAGGACCGCTAGAGTTAGAGTTAGGTCCTCAATATTAGAGGCCCGTTTAACACGGCCCGCTTAGGCCCGTAGACCGTTTAGCCCTGGCCCTGTAGGGCTTGCCCTATAGGGCTAGGGCCAGCCCGTTTAACAACCTTAGTTGGGTGTTTATTTTGAGGGTTTACGTGGATGCACAATTACGAAATCTTAAATATACTAATAAGTAGTTTGATCTATCCTATGTGTTATATTTTCCTAATTTCAAGGTTAATGTGTCATTTTCTTATGCACAGTTATTTTTCTTTTATTTAATACTTCTTTCCAAAATTTTATCTTTCTCTCTCACCTTCATCGTTTCTTGAATAAATACATATTATTAATGAGTGAATAAATGTTTGATTTAATGCATGCAATAATTAAAACTTATTCCTAACTAAAATTTTGGTAATAATTAAGATTAATTAATTTAAAATGCATCTTCAATAATAAACTAGCGGAAAAATCACTAATAGATACACACTTTTAACCTAAATTACTATGAGATACAAGGAAATTAAATAATTACTCTCACATACAAAATATTAAAGTAAATACCAAATATAACCTTATAACCATATACACTTTTAAACCAACAACCCTACCCCTCACCCACCCACCCGCCGGACCGGCGTTGACCAACCGTTGACTGGCATTGGCCAGCGTTTACCTGCCGTTGACCGGTGTTGACTAGCTTTGACCGACCGTTGACCGCCGTCGCCTGTTGCCGGAATTTAAAATGTGCAAAAACAAAATTGTGCAAACAAATTGTGCAAATACATAGGGATATTTATGATATCACAATCATAATTGTATAGTTATGAGTAATAGTACTTTGAGTCATGTAGTTTACAAAAATTATGTATTATTTTATGTACCTCCTAGTAAGTGACCCTAAACTAGCATTTGAACCGTGTGTTGGACGGGCATAAAAAATTATCACAATATTATTGAATTTTATTTAATAATTAAAATTCTATTTGAATTGATATATATTATGTGTAAGTAACTATTAACTAATTTTTTTTAATATTATTTGAATTCTTCGTTATTATATTTGAAATTTTTTATATTTGAAACTTAGAAGTTATAATATGGTGATTGGAGTACTTCATTCGTCCTACGAATGCTGTTACATTTACTGTTTTCACAGAGATTAATGAATATTGCATTTAATGTATAGTGAGTTGAGAAATAATATATATATTAGGGGTGTGCACGGATATTGGATTTAACCGAAATTATATCGAAACCGCACTGAATTAATCCCGAACTGAAAAAAATCATTGACTTTTGACCTTTTTCCGAACTGATTTTTCATTTGGTACGGTCTTGGATATTTCCCGTTTTCCCATACTGAATATTGAATATAACCGAACCGTACCGAAAAACCGAATTTAAATTATGCATTAAAATTATATATAATATATTTATCTTATTATTTATAGTTTATACTTTATATATCATGAATTAATTAATTTTACTTCCAACTAATTATAATGTAATCATAATTAATAAATTAAAATTAGTTATAATATAATAATAAATAATAATTTGAAAATATATATAATGCTCTAAATATTTATTTATTACTGTATATTAGAAAATATTTATTTCATAAAGTAAAATAAATTTCTAAAAAAATAGGAAATAAATAAAATAGTATGTTCAAAGTTCAAGTATTATTTTAGAGAACATAATGAATAAAGTAAATGGTACCTCTAAAGTTTAAATTCAGTTGTAAACTTAATAAATAATTATTATATTTTATATTTATTTAATGAAGATTTTTTTTATCAGTATTTATTTAATAAAGATAAAATGCAAAAAATTAATGATATTCCATATTTGTGTCTAAAATATACTCTCTCCGTCCGCCTTTATGAGTACCATTTGCTTTTTGCACGTGAATTAAAGAATATTATTATTTAATGTATAGTGGGTAGTTGTATTGGTGGAGGTGTGAGTTCAATTTTTTATTTGTATTAGTGGGTGTGTGGGTCCCATATGTATAAAAAATTGAGACCCTTGGGGGGCGGACGCCCAAAATAGAAAAATGATATCCTTGATATCGGACGAAGGGAGTATTAGATAAACTTTAATTGAAATACACCTTAAATTTAAAGTTAAAGGTTTGAAAAAAAGTTAAAATTGTTAAATTTCTTTATCTTAGTACTATTATTTTTTAGGTTAACACCTCGTCTTATGCAAGACTATTTTGCATTTTTTAAATAATTATCAATTTTTATTAAATATATTATCCATTCTCATTAAAAAATTTTCATTCTTTATTTATAATATGAAATGTTTATGAAATAATGCAATGCACCACTCTCAACTTTCATCAAATTGAGTATATCTTTTTATTCAAATATTATCTCTTCTTATATTCTCATGAAACTCTTAATGTGAACTGTGAAGCAATATAACATAAGTCTTTTCTTACTTTTTAAAGTATTATTACCTTTTATTAAAAAATATACATAATAATTATTTTTTATGTAATGTAAATATATGTTAATTATTTTTAATAATAAAAATTTACCGCACTTTTATAATTATATTAAAACTTCGAATTTTTTAATGATTATTTTTTGGTTATCCGTTGATTCTTGTTTGGATATGGGAAATTTAGTTTTTTTTTATTTAATTGATATTTTTCTAAGAATTTATATGTGCAAAACTTCATTTCTCATAAGAAATTCGATCCGATCCGCACCGTCAAAATCTATTTTTTCAAAAATCTATTTTGAATCAAACCGAATTTCGGTACGAATTTTTTAAAAATTTGTACCGAAACCCAATTCGCACACCTCTAATATATATATATATATATATATATATATATATATATATATATATATATATATATATATATATATATATATATATATATATATATATCATTAATACTATTAATTTACAAGTGTTTGTCAAAAATAAAATTTTTTAAATTGTGGGGTGGCGGCGCCACGTTGCTCATTGAAAAATTTTGTATATGTGGCGTCGCCACGTTCGTTCTTGAAAAAATTGTGTACGTGTCGCTCTCACATTAATTTTTCTATTAATATTTTATTTTAGGTAATTTAATATTTTACATATTGTTTTATTTAATCTCTCTTATTAATAATCTTAAAATTACAATTAAAATTTTTATTCTAAATGATTTATTATTTAAAGTAATTAATATTTTATAATCTTGCAATTAATATTTTATTTTAAGTAATTTTTATGAAAATTTAATTTAATCTAATTAAAATATTTCTATTATATGGCATGTTGTTTTATTTTTTATATAAGTTTTATGGAGTATATTTTAAGACCCCTAACTGATAGAAAAATTAATTTAGGCATCAAATTGATAGTTTACCCATTCTTTAAGTTTTGAATTGAAAAAATTCATATTATTGTACATTGTGTATTAATATATTTTTACATTTAAATGTTTAGATTGGGTTATTCAATAAATAAAAAAATATATATTATGAAAGTAAAAGATAAAGAGAGAGATGCTCGATTATTAATAAAATTTACAACTAATAATAAGCTTAATATTTTTTTTATATAATTGTGATTAAAAAAAAGTTCCTATTATTCCATATCCTTTCCTTTTTAATTGTTTTATAGTATATATTCTAATGCTTTAATTGATAGAAAAAATAATCAAAACCCAAAATTGATAATTAATTCATTTTCATATTTTGAATTGAAATTATTCTATTATGACATATCGCTTCCTTTTAAATTAATTTATGTTCATCTTTTTAATACGAAGGTAAAAACTATATTTAATAGCAAAGTAAGATGAAAAACAAACGAACAAATATTAATAATCTTAAAATTACAATTAATATTTTATTCTAAGTAATTTATTATTTAAAGTAATTAATATTTTATAATCTTACAATTAATATTTTATTTTAAGTAATTTTTATGAAGATTTAATTTAATCGAATAAGAATATTTCTTTTATGGCATACAATTTTATTTTTTATATAATTTTATTGAGTATATTTTAAGGTCTCTAACTTATAGAAAATTAATTTAGGTCTAAAATTGATAGTTTACCTATTTTTAAGTTTTAAATTGAAAATATTCATATATGGCATTGAGTTTTAATATATTTTTATATTTAAATGTTTTGGTTGGGTTATTCTATAAAAAAAATATTACGAAAGTAAAAGATAAAGAGAGAGATGTTCGATTATTAATAAAATTTATAACTAATAATAAGCTTAATATTTTTGTTATATAATTGTGATTAAAAAATCCTATTATTGAATATCGCTTCCCGTTTATTGTTTTATAGTATATTTTAAGATGATAATTGATAGAAAAAATAATTCGTCTTCACAGGCTGCCGCATCCCAATTTGAGGGACTTGTCTACTTTAACTTCCTCAGGTGGTAACCAGGCTTCCGTTCCCTCTCCTGATCAGCAGCAGGTCCCCGTCGTGCCGGCCGTGGGTACCGGTGGTGCGTCGATACTCATCGATGAGGATCTAGGTGTCATTTTTCCATTGAATGTGAGAGATTATCTTCCAGTTCGTCGGGATATCAGCGATTGGGGGGTAGCTCTTCGAGGGATGGCCCAACGGCTTGACTGGGTGCCACCCTCTAGGTTGTCCCCTAGGCGTTTGGAAGAGCTCCACCAGTTGTATGGTAATCCTAATGTTACCTTCGAGCTTCCCTTAAACGATGTTCCCATTTTCGATCCCTCTCCAGGTTGTACTGCTTTTTACTATTCTCTCTTTCTTGCCGGTCTGCGTCTCCCTATCCCCCCTGTTATTGGTTTGCTATTACAGAGGTGGGATATGGTCATAGGTCAGTTGTTGCCCTCCTCCTGGTTACGTTTGATATCCACTATGTCACTGTTTCATGTGCTGGGTCATACCATTCGAGACCCTTTCGAGCTTGAATTCCTTTTCTTTTATGCTTTGTCTGGTCGTTCCGGTGGCTTCTACCATTTGCTTCCTCACAACAACCACTATTTCGTAGGTGCTTCCGATGTTATCGGAAGAAGTTGGGAGCAAGCCTGGTTTTGGTTGGGTGGCGATTATCGTGTCCGTGTGAATGGTGTCCCCGTGACTTTTCCTACTCGGTTCCTTCCGTTGGACAAATGTATGGTCTTCCCTATTCTCCAAGCCTTAGATTGTCTCCTGCGATTCCTAACGTTCTCTTAATATATCGTACAGGTCCCCTTCGTCGTCCCCTTACACAGTTGAGTGATGGGTTTCGTGTATGAGGTTTTGTCTCGAGGGGAGAACTCTTACCGCGTCTCTCCTTTGCTTCAAGAGCCCATCATGGTTTCCACCGAGTTGTCCACCCTTGGCCGTAGCACCATGGCTAGTACTCATTTCTTTGATTCTCTGACTGTTTCCTTTGTTTGTTCAAGATCGTTTTACTTTATGCTTGACCTTTCTTTCTTATTCTACAGGTGAGCTTCGAGGTGCCTTGTCTCCTGTAGGGCCTACTGCCTCCGTGGCTGGTTTGTCGCTAACTCCCCACAAGCATGTATATCAGTTTTCTGACGAGGAAGCTGACTCTTACTATTCTACTCATTCCTCTTCTCGTGATGAAGACGAAGAAATGGATGATTTGTCTGTTGGGTCTGAGGACTTTAAGCTTGGGAAAGACCACTTGGTCGAGCAGTTTACCGAGACTAGGGTCTTGCCTCCTTTGTCTCCTGCCCATGATCGGTTGCGGCATTCTACTGTTGCCCCTCCTGGTTTCTCTTCTATCGCTGATTCGAGATCTATCTCTGCCTCATTACTCGGAAAGCGGGGAAGAGGTGTTTATGAACATGGTAGGCCTTCTCAGTCAACGGGAATTAGTTTTGTACCTCACCATCCCCCGTCCACTGGTGAGTTTGACTTTCTCGCTAACAGGTTGAGAGGGATAATTGTCTCAGCTCGTATCTCTTTATCCTTTCTGTGTCCATTGCATTCTCACCAGTGGTGTCCTTCTGCAGATTCTCCAGTTGATGAGTCCGAAAAGAAAGAAGATCCAGAGGAGGATCCATTTTAGAATTGGGCAAAGTATCACTTAAGCCCCTCAACTTATATCATAGATGCAAAGTAGCCCCTCACTTATTGTTTTTCTCATCTAAACCCTTTTCCTATTTGAATTGGATCCAATAAGCACTTCTTCTTATAAATATAGAACATGAGAACATCTTACAGTTATGGTTGGCCCAGGTTTTCGTCGAAATCTCACCGAATCTCTCAAAAATTTATTGATTGCAAGGATGTGCTACGAGAAATTAGAAAAGCCTACCCCTTACGATGGATTACATCGTAAATTACTGCGATTTGCCCTATCTATCTCTCTTTAGGTAGAGGTTTTTACCACATTCGGGTGATTAATGAGAGTGAAAAAATGCGAGAAGAACTACGAATCTAAATCCAGGTACGATTCACTTCAATAGATGTAATCCAGGTTTGGATCCGTATAAGAGCCAATCTTTGTATAAGAGTCAGTCTTCAATTTCTATAGTTTGAGTCCGAATTTATGAACTCCCGTGAGAGTATTGGGAATTGGGATCCATCGGGCATACCAGGTATCATACATGCAGTGGATTCCCTATTAGAATCAAGGTTTAAAATATCGATATCGGTAAAAATATCGGTACCTAAAATTTACGGATATATCGATGGATATATTGAATATCGATATCGATATCGGTAAAATTAAAAAAATCACGGAAACTTGAAAAAAAGAAAAAATTAATTATTTAATTTTTCAATATATTTTAACTAATTTTAATATATAAATATAAGTTAAAATCTCGTAGAATATGATAAGCAAATCAAATACAATATATTTAAATAGTCTAAAATCATACAATACTTAATAACTAATACCAAAATGATAATTTATGATGCTCAAATGTAAAACATGTGATGTCATTTTGATCTAAACAATATTGGTATTGACTCATCAAATTAGAGAAATTTTGAGCATAGTTCTAAATGTATGAGTAGTATTGTTATGTACCAATAAAACACTCCATCCGTCCAGATCTGATTAAATGTACCAAAATAATTGTATTTTTAATCAGATTATACTATCACACTGTGTAAATAAAAGGAAACTCCTCATTTACTTAATAGTAATAATTTTAATGAATAGTGATAATAAGTGATAATTAATTAAATAAAATAAAACAGTCTTAATAATTTCATGCAAGTGTTGCTCTATTTTTTTTTATTTTTAAAATTGATCAAATTAATAAAAAATTTGTATTTAGTTGGTAAAAGTAATATAAAAATCATAAAAAATTTGTTAAAGATATGAATAATTTTTCGATATTTTCGATATATTCTCGATATTTTATCGATATTTCCTCGATATATCTCGATATTTGAAAAAATTTGGAATGTGGCAAATCAATATTGATATTGTTACCGATATTTCCCGATATATCCTCGACATCAAAAAAGATATACTACATCCGGCCACTTACAAGGAACCGTTTGCTGTTTGCACGTGGACAATTCTAAGGTCTTTATTTGTTTTTTACACATGGATTAAGGAGTATTATTATTATAGGTAAAGTGGGTAGTTGTATTAGAGTGAAGTGGTGAGTCATAGTACTTTCTTTACTAAATAGAGGAAATTGATACCTTTGAAGAGTACGACAGAAATAGTGAAATGGATACATTGTAAATGGCTGGAGGGAGTATATTTTTCTCCAATATCGATATCGATACTCTCCAAATACGGATATCATGGAAATATCGTGGAAATATTCAGAAATTTTAAACTTTGATTAGAATTGATAAGAGATCGTTGCAATATCAATATGTTTGGGTACTTGCGAAAATAGATTTCTCGAGAATAGATAACTCACAGTTTTTCTTGAGATTAAAAAAACCCCGGAATTATTGTGCGTCACTTGTTTGGTTCTTGCAAGAGAACAGAGGATACTAAATCAACAATATCCTGTTAGTAGTGGGATAAATCCTCTTCTATATGTTGAAGAGGAAATCAGGTCTGATTTTCCATCTACCTCTGGGCCCATGTAGATTGGACAAAGGTAAACAAGTCCTTGAAGAACAGATTCATCACATGATAATTAACTACTTCAGTTTTCAACTGCTCCAAGTCCTACTCTTAGGTTGAAGGATTTTCCAGAATCACCTCCTCGAGTTTTTGAGCTTAAGAATTCCTTTAAGGCTTATGAGGCATTTGATGCTTTGGTAGATATTATGGAAGAGGATTACAACCATTATCTTATTTTCTAACAGCAATGTTCTCGTGTTCAGTATTTAAAACAAGAAGGGCTTTCCTGATCCAATTCAAATAAGAAAAGGGTAAATTGAAAAAAAAAAATAAGTAAGGGGCTTCTTTGCTCCCATGAAATAAGTTGAGGGGCTTAAGTGACCTTTTTCCTTTAGAATTAGTTATTCACACGATAAACCCTCATTCCCGCCCTTTGAAGTTGCAGCCATTAAATTGGGGGATTCAATTTAGGTCCATAATTTGATTCATGATTTTCAGAAATAACAATGGGGGAATGGCCGGTTTTATTTTTGGTGTAATTTACCCGAGAATCGTTTTCAACAGCAGCAAAACGGACATACGCTACAGTTGTCGATCGAGAGGCTGCTCTAAGATGGCTTCCATCCCAAAACCCTACACATAGTTACACCGTTTTGTGCGTGTATACCATCTGCCTGTATTTTTCAGCAAATAGATGTATGGATTTAGTTTGATGACTGTAATTGAATTTTTGAATATGGTATATACATCTGGCTGCATTTATGGTCTTATAAACCTAATGCTTATCTGTTGTATAATGGGATTAGTTCAGATTATTGAATTGTGGTTGTGTGTTATGTTGGTAAATATAGAATGTATAGATACAATTGAGCAAATAGTTTGGAAATCTATGACATTTGTTTGGAAATATGATTGTTAGAAACTGATTTAATTGGAAATATATTTTGTTATCCGGAGATATTCTGTCCTCCCAATCTTGAATAATGAGTTAATTGTTCATGTTTATGCTTTTTATGTAATGCCTGTTCAATTGCCTTTTTAAGGTAATATTATTCTCTATGTTACCGTCCTAGTTTGTCTTTAGAGGTTTTTTAATTGAATAGGATATTAGATTTTTTTTAATATCACACGTACACGAGACTTATCATTCCACGTACTTGATATGTATATTTGTGTAAGTAAAGCCAGCTTCGTATTGAGCATGATGCAAGCTTGTTACTAATGCTACTAGCTTGTGAGATGGTGAATATGTTGATTATTTAGAGTGAATTCTGAACATAAAACACACATGTAAATTGAATGAGGAAATTAAGATCCATGTAATCTTATTGGTAAGAGTTGGTGGGTGAAATGTAATAACACAAAGAGACAACCATTTGAGATTCTGGTAATATGTTCAAGATTAAGAGTAAATTTATTTGCCAGCACAGCAAATTTAATGGTTTAAATTAGTTTGTTTAGGCTAAAACAATCCTTTACAATTCTTACATATGTCTGATAGAGATTAGGGAGTCCCAGAACTTCTTTCTCCCAATTCTATAAAATTTAGAACTGGAGTCTAGAAGAACCACCGATTGTTTGGATCATAAAAAATTTCACTAGCAAACAAGAAGTTAGTTGCTTTGGAGCTATAAAATGCCAACAATTATAGTGGTCGAGAGCATCTTCTGAGTTATTGAAACCGAAAACTTCACAGCTTTTTACTTCTTTGTCATTGTAACTCCTCATCAAAATTATTGACGGATTTGACAAAGCATAGTTTTGAGTCCTAAATCTGGTGTACTAGACACATAGCAGTGCTAAGTTCTATTGTAAGTGGTCTGGTTGTGAAATGGCAAGAGCAGAAACAACAGTTGGTCAGGGTTGCAAAAGAGGTAGGGGTTTGATCAAAGGACGCGAGGACGGACGAAGATATGCTCGATATTCAGAGGAGCAGATTGAGGTCCTTGAAAAAGCTTATGCTGAATGCTCAAATCCAAACCACTTTCAGAGGCAACAGATTATGCGTGACCAGCCTATTCTGAGGGACATAGATCACAAACAACTGAAAGTCTGGTTCCAAAACCGCAGGTGAGATTATTTCTGGTCTGAGTTTGTCGTTTCTGTTCCATGGATTCTTCATCATTAATATTGTTATGAATCATTCATGCTTTTGATAGATCTGAAGAATTTAGTGCACTAGTAATTGGTTGTGTTGATTTAGATGAGAGTGTTGCTTAAATACTGATTAATCATCCTTAGTTTTTAACGCTGCATTTATGTTGTTGTTGACTACCTTTAGTCAAGTGATATATTTAATACCATTGTTATGAATTTAATCGTGGTTATGGAAACTTTTGTGAATATTTGTGGAAAATCACGTACTTAAAATACTATCTAATCTAAAGCAAAAGAAAAAAATGTAGGTTTGACGATAAAAAACTAAATTATTCATATTCAACTTAGTGG
This sequence comes from Pogostemon cablin, assembly GCA_023678885.1. NCBI lineage: Eukaryota > Viridiplantae > Streptophyta > Magnoliopsida > Lamiales > Lamiaceae > Pogostemon > Pogostemon cablin. Next base: position 8,404,561 of record CM042992.1, on the reverse strand, counting down.
AGAATTGTGCTGAAAACATTTAAGCAGGTTAAGGATACTCATTATGTTGGTTATCTGTCTGCATTTATAACTTGCTATCAACTCCAAAAGGGCACCGATAAGATGCCAAACATTGTTTCAATTAAAACTCTGTCCTGAGATTAAGATTGACATTTTTTTTTATCTTACTTGTTTCCATGTATAGTAGTTATAAAGAATTACCGTACGCACGTCCACATATACTACAAAGAAATATTACCTGTGATGATATATTACTATAATGATAATGATGGTCACTATCACACTTCTTTAGCTCAACAAATAAATGAGTACCAATAAAAGAGAACCTAGGCATCTGAATATGGGTCTAACAGAGGTTGAATAACATTTTATGGTTTGTGAAGTATTTTTTCGAGTTATTTTCATGTCAACGCAATGATACATCGAGTTTTTTCTAGTTTTTTCATTTCAACACAAAGATACATACAGATTCATGGAGTTATTTCATCAAACTTCTTAAGAGTAGAGACATATTTATTAGGATAATAATACCATTTATTCGTAGAGTGGAGTGTCCAATATCATGAACATTAATACATGGTGCACAACATGAGAACCAAAGACAAAAAATAGAGCACCAAAGTTTATCTATTCCATCTATGAGTTGCATAGCATAGTTAGTATTTTAGATCGCTCATCATGATTGGATTTTAGATTCTTCTCACTAGATATGTTAAGTCAATATTTGTGATTGCTTTGATTATGTCTAAGAGTTTTACTGAAGGGTGAGAGAGAATAATGGTGCCATGGGCATTTTTGTATTCATAGTTTTTTTTATTGTCGTATTAAAGTTGTTCTCTAAGCAACCGCTATTAAAGTTGTTCTCTAAGCAACCGCTTTTGTCTTTCATGGATATACTCAGACTTATAGATGCTATGGTACAAAATCCTGTCAGACTTGATGTAGCATTTCTTCTCTAATTGAAAATGGAGTTACTTTAAAGATAATTAATAATTTGAAACGCAACTAGCACGGCTTGGGGCCTCATAATGAACTTTTCTTTTAATGATTAAATGCAGTCCTATGTCTTTGAACTTTCACGGTGGTGAACTTATTTTCAATGCATTTTGTTTATCCTTTAACTTTTTTTTTTGTTCACATTGAAAACTTTTCAAGTTTCAAAGTGAGCAGAGCAAAAAATTTAGTGTTTTATTTGAACAATAATAACATGAAGAGGATCGCCAAAAAGGGTAGAATCAAATATGAAAGTTGATGTACTTGAACATGCATTCTTCCATAATTTTTTACAATTTATGTCACTTATCTAATTCGACTTATCATTTGGGGCCCTAGGGTAGCAACACATTTAGGCCCCTTAATTTTTTAAAAGTAACAAAATGAGTAAAATTGAGTGGGCCCCAAAATAAGTCACTAAAGATTCACATTCAGCAATATTTTCTTTCCAGAAATGCATTGTGAGATTTTCTTCTAGAATTTGAGTTAATTAGTATAAATTATGTACTTCCTATAATCAGATCGTGTGGATTGATGGTGCTAGATTTCCAAATAAGATATGATATAATCCTATTGAGTTAATTGCAACGTCATTATATTTGGTTTTAGGTTTTATGGGGCCTTTATATTCGGGCTCTTGGGCAGTTGCCTTAGTTCTAACGCCTGCGCTGTTTGCTTGATCTTCCTTTTAAGGACGACTGCAAAATTTCCTTTCAAGAACTAAATTGGATTTCTATCCCTCACTTTCGCTCGAGAAGAAACCGAATGATCAAAATGATTTCTTGTATGGTTAAAATAATTTGTTTGACTTGTTTTTCCTCTTTCAGATGTCGTGAAAAGCAGAAGAAGGAAAGTGTTAATCTTGTCTTGGAAAATAGGCGATTGACTGCAGCAAATAAGAAGTTAAAAGAAGAAAATGATGGTTTGCAGACAAAGTTAGCACAATTGATTTGTGAGAATGAGAGTTTGCGGAACCAAGTCCTCAGTGTATGTTATGTTTCTCCTTAAATAAGCACTAAATCTTGCTGAAAATGTTTTAATGATTATCATTTGATGGTTTGGATCTCAAGTAGAGGTATTATAACTTCTCATTATTCTGTCTTATACTGAGAAATGTTTGATTGATTTAAAAAGTTAATCATGTTTAGTGGTGTTTTACAAAATTTTATATTATATCTGATTATCCTGTTTTGGGATTGGTGCAAAGCTCTTCAACGTTACCAAAGGATATGTTAGGAAATATTTTGTGATATTGTTCCATTGGTATGCCATATTTATCATGCCTACCTACATACTTCTCCCTGTCACCCACACCTCCAAATTTTTTTTTAAAAATTAAGTACTATTTTTTTTTTTGAAGTAATAATTCAATTGAAACTATAATGCCTCATCTTAGTAATGCTTAAAAGGGTTTATGTGATTTAATATGTCAAACACATAGAAGAATATAATTGAGATTGATGGAGTATTGAGAGTCGTATCTTCATTAAGTTGACCAAAAAAAAAAAAACTTAATACTCCAGAGAAACATGACTTCTTTTTGGGGGATAGGGACGGGGATGGAGTAATGCTATTTACTTGATATGATGCTTCATAATGTATCTCTATTTGGGCATGTGTAATGCAGATTTAATGAGTACATCGCTGTCAAGGTGAATGTCCCTTATAGCATGCTCTTTTTCCTGTTTCTCATTTGTCACAAGCAGCTAAAATCTGAACCTCTGAGCTGTCATTTTGCAGAGGGAGATATATATTCATTTTCCATGTATTATGCAACTCTTGTTATAATACCAGAACAACTGCCTTGTTTGCATGATTTCTACCTTGTGTGCATGATTTTGTTTTCTTAAAAGTAGGAATAAATTTGTTTGCATAATGTATGGTACATTGTGCTGCTTAATACCTGAATTATATTATGACATGCTTGAATTTTTAAGCCATATCAGTTACTTATTAATAACATAAATTTGATGCAGTTAACTTCTAAAACTACCACCTATGACGGGGGCCATCAGCCTGAAGCCAATAATCCTGAGATGCCCATCAGTGCTGATGAAAACAGAAAGTATTATGACTGCTTATAAAATTACATTTAGTTTCCATTAGTTATAATAGTGTGCTGATTGCATTTTAATTCTTGATCATATAGCCTTCTCTCATTAGCTGAGGAAATCAGGGAAGAGTTCCTGTCTAAAGCAATCGGAACTGCCATTGACTGGATCCCTGTACCATGGCTGAAGGTTGCAACTTGTATTACTCATGTTTCAGAAGTTATTGTAGATTACTGTACAGCTGCGCTTACAATCTTGATCCACTCATATATTTCTTTTCAGGTGCATGGTCCAGAGTCAGTTGGCACCATCTTTGTGCCCTCTTCTTGCACTGGAGTGGCAGCACGAGCATGTGTAACAATACCTTTTGATCCTTTGAAGGCAAGCTTTGTTTTCCTCTATAGATCTTCCATATTACTAGCAAAGAATGGCATTATTTTATTTTAAAGTAGTTTGCATTTGTCCATCTCTATCACACTGTAAGTAGTCTTGAAAGTTTTAAAAGCCGAAACTAGTGAGATAAACATCAGGACTAATGGATTTAATTAAACCTAGAATTTTCAATTAAATTGCTAGTTTAATCATGATCACGTATCCATTATAAATAGTAAATAGTAAAGGAAAAATGAGGTCTGTTAATTTTGTCTATAATTTGCTTAAACAATATTTCCTCTTCATTTCATGCAGATATTAGAAATCCTCAAAGACCGGACCACCTGGTCTCGACTTTGTCGTAATATGGATGTTGTTGCTAACTATCCTGCCAACAATGGAGGAACAATTGAATTGCTCTACACGCAGGTAAGCAAAAGTGGAATACATTTTACATTTTCTTGAGTTTACAGTTTGAAGGATCTTATGTCGATATCTCTTATGGCTATTTGTTTGCTTCTAAATGTTGACTTTTTTCTTGTCCAGTATTATGCTCCCACCATGATGGCTTGTGCTCGAGACTTTTGGACATTAAGGTACACTTCTGTATTAGATGATGGCTGCTATGTGGTAAAATTGCTTCTTCCTTGTTATAATATGTGAATTTGTCTATGGAGTTTCTAACTTGTAATTTCATCTCCTTTTAGATTTAGTTTAGAGCTTGGGTGTACCATGGCATATAATCCCACAGATTGCATGAAACAGTTGATTGTACTGTATATATTGTCAGTCTTGCTCGATATGAGCCATTTCCTGTTACTATACTTTTATTTTATTATAAGGTGTGTGAGAAATCAATTCTGGTTCTGATGCTGCTCCAAGTTCACCTGCTGCCCTTAAGTTTGTGAGAGGCAGGATGCTGGCAAGTGGCTGTCTGATTCGTGCCAATGGAGAGGGTTCAACCGTTGATCTTGTTGAACACTTCGATTTGGGGGTGCAATTCATTTCTCTAATAAGCAAGCTACAAAAATCAGAGACTTTTACATCTGATGAAGAATTTGGATTAATGTTATAAATTCATTTCAGGCATCATCTGTCCCAGAGGTGGTGCGACCTCTGTATGAGTCTTCAGAACTTGTGGCCAGGAAGATGGTTCTATCTGTGAGTACTTTGTTTAGTTTAGATTCCTTCATTCTGCCTCGTTAAGTATTAAAATAATAATAATAATAATAATAACTTACTCCTGTCTATATCTTACTTTTCTAAAAATATATTAAATTCGATAGTTTGGTTTAAGTTTGAAGTACCTACAACTTGACTTAGAATATGGGATGTGGCATTTGGGGAAAGCTAGCTGAGTTGATTCTTCTGGTTGACTTACCTTTTCATTAAATCATTCATGTATTGATGTTTGTCAAGATTTTCTTCTCATATGATGATGTTTGAATGTGAGAATATATATGAATCTTTACTTTGAAATAGAATGTTCATATATTTTTAATTTTTATATGAAAAACTAATTTCTAATCTTGAAAGTTATATTAAATATTTTCTTCAAATCTTCATTTTTTTCTACCTCATGTGTGATGCGTCAATTAATATACATGCAGACAAAATATGTAACTCATTGTGATTTATTAAGTTATATCTGTGAGTACTTTTTTCTTAAAAAAAGTTCCTGCTCTACAAGAAGTTGCAGCTATTCTATGTAGGCCATAATGAGTTTTCTATGTGCAGAAGACCAATAGTGTTCTTCTTAATGAAGGCAATCCAATATCTTGAGCATGTAGCTAATGAGGATAATGGCGTGGTAATACGTGCTTCTCGTGAGGATCCTACTTTTGTGAGAACTTTGAGCAGGAGAGTTAGCAGGTAAGATTCCTGGACTTGTTCAAATGTCAAATTGTCATTTGGCTTTGTATACCTCACTAAAGCCTAATTTCATTGGATGATGCACTATGAAGTTTTTATGGTCATACAACATCATGTCCTGGTTTCAGGGAAGTTCCCCTGAGGACTTGTAGGATTTTAAGTCATTATCTGACTTGAAAACTATCATTCTAATCATCTAAATTGGGTTTTGATCCTTTCCCTGAAGATCAAAAGGTGTTTTTGTGCAAGAAAAATGTTTTACTTGATGACAAAATGGCTGATAAAGTCATTAAGTGCATGAAAGCTTAGCTGTGGCATATTTTCCAAATTGGATTATACTCCTGTGTTTCATTTTAGAGAACCACAGAGAATCTCTGTGCAATCTCTGTTCAAGAATTTATATACCATTGCTGCTTTGTTACAGGTTCTTCAACTATGCTATCTATTGTTTTTCTGAAATGGGTGGACATTGATGAATGATGACGGTTCTGATGATGTTATTACATCCATCAAACGAACTAAGAATTATGGTGACTTATCTGATTTTGATAGTGTAATTTGTGTGAAAGCCTCTTTGCTACTTCAAGTGAGTTATTTTATTCTATTTTATTGCTGTTGTTGTTGTTCTTATTATTATTAATATTGTAATAGCTAAATCATCTATTCTATGTTCAGTTAGTTGGGAGTAGAATTACTTGTTGGATGAAATTTAGTTGCACATTACTGCCTAATATCTGTACGAGTAAATCTTAGCAGAGAATTGAAACTTTGTTACAGTTTCTAATGATTTATTAGTCTGTTTAATCCATTTAGAATGTGTTTAACCATTTGTGAATTGTTGAAGACCATTCAAGAGAACACTGAGATACTTTTTCTTTCAAATTTCAATTAATAATGGCAAGGAGCTAGAATTTAATATATGGAAGTAGGATAATGGTTATGTTGGAAAAGTTCAATATGTCTTGATTTATTGGGGAAAAAGAAAGAAACACAGTGCACAATTTTAAGTATGTTATGGTTTCATCCTTATGTGGATCCTTGATTCAGTTAAAAAGCTCTGACATGGTTTGGGCTACTATGCTTCGCCCCTGCAATTAAGTAAATTATCTGTACTGTCCTTAAAGATGTTAGAAGCCTAGTATTAAAAACTTATGTGATTTTGAAGACGTGTTTAATTTCTGAATCTTTGTCTAGCTTTTTTTGGGAGATATTAACAGTGTATTTTATTGGTGGCAGAATGTTTCCCCTGCAAGCTTGGTGAGGCTTTTAAAGGAGCGTCGCTTAGCATGGATGGATTTCGACTTTACTAGCCATTCTACAGCTTTTACCAGAGCTGCGTGCTTTGCATATCCTGGATTGAACACTCATAGGTTTAGTGATAAGCCTGTGGCGCTTGGCTACTCCAATAATGAGGATGAGGTTTCGTTAAACTTGATAATACTCTGTTCCTTTTAATTTTTATAGTAACTGACCATTTTAGAAAAATGGTCGACAAGAATTAAAACTTATTGCCTTCTACTGCGTTGCATATAATCATTTGTAGTAACTGACCATTTTTTGCATTTTTTTGCGCCTATGTCCATTTTAGTCATTGGAAGTGATACGCTTTAAATGCACTGCTGACCGCCAGCTTGATGTTTGTCCACCAAGGGAGCTACATCATTTGCAGGTAACTCCATTTTTCCCATGTCATTGTTGACTGTTATTGGTTATGTCCTTTCCCCATCCAAACCAATCTAATTATGATTGCTTCTTTCCTTTTCAAGTGCAACTTGGCAGAAATTTTATATTGCTCTCTTGTTTTACATCACTTTTAGTTGCAGGTCTACCAAAATCTGAAAAAATGTCTGTAACTTATCTTGGAACCATTCTAGATTCTTATCCATCACTTTTTTTTATTCACCCTTTCCTCTTGTGTTGGAGAAGAGAGGAATAAGGAGTAAGAGTACACATATCTCTTTTTGGACCCAACATGCTTTGTGGAGATTTTCAAAGAGATTGCATTTCAAGATGGGGGGATCACAGCCTTAACTAGAATAATCATACACGTGATTGTTCATATTCTATAACCAAGAAAATCATGGTCCAGAAATATAGCAAATACATATTTGTTATGGCCTATCAAATTACAAGATATTTCTCTTACTGACATTGACCGCAACTTAATAAAGAACTCTGGTTATTCATGCAGATTTGCAGTGGATTGGAAGATGTTGGTTTTGGATCATGCTCAGAACTAATATTTGCACCAATCGACAGGAAGCTACCTGAAGATGCTAAACTACTAGCTGCTGGATTTCGACTCTACTTGTTGGGTACAAATACAGTTGAGTTCCAATATTTTTTGGTTTCCCATCTCTGTTAATTTCTTCCTAAATTCTAGTTTTGAATTTTATCATGGTCTAACCAAGAAATTATCATGTTCTGATTTATCTATGTCCTTATTGTTTTCTTTGTAGAGGATAGGAAAGGGTTAATGTTGAATTCAGTGTTATACACTTCACAGTACTTGATTACTGGTTCATTTGATGTACATTATAGTACTACATAACTAGAATGTTGTAGTCTGTTAATGCTTTTCCTTTGCCCATTCCCTCTCTAATTTTCTACATTAACTGAATCATGGGCAGGGTACAAGTTCACCTGCCAATCAGGCATCAATGTTGATTGTTGCCTTTCAGTTTCCTTTTGAAGCCCATCTTCTGGAGGATGTTGCATCCATGGCCCGAGAATATATCCGATATGCAATTTCTTCTGCGAAAAAAATTTCTATGGAAGCAATGATACCAGTACCAAATCCTGAAATGGTTTCTAATTTGGCTGAGCCAGCCTTGGGGCTCAATAGTACTGCAGAATGTACTTTTGCTTTTAACCTCACTAACTTGATGTGCCAAAGTTATAGGCAAGTAATTTTAATTTCAAGATTATGATTTACAAACTTCTATTCTATCGTAATTAACTTGTCAACTTATATTGCATGCAAACACTCTGATGAAAATTGAGCTTTATGTATTTAAGTTCTTGAATATTCAAGTTCTTCATATATTCAGACAATAATGGCTCTCATATTGCATTCGTCTTAGTTTTAGGCATTTTATTGCATTTAAGAAATGTTTAAATAACCTATCATAGCCTTTTTCTGCTTCAAACAGGTCAATATTGGGTGTGGATATGCTTGGCTTCAACTGCCAATCTTCTGTTTCAATGTTAGCACGGATGCAGAATCACCAGTTTGCTATACTGTGCTTCTCATTAATGGTAAGTTTATACTGGATTTTATCTTGGATAGGATGCTTCTGACATTCTAGTGTATAGGTTTGATACCATATTTCTTGCTGCAACCATGATTGTCATACTTATTAAAAAAAAATTTCTGTTATTACTCGGATTTAAGTAGCAGCAGCAGTATAATGCACATCACAAATGTGATTCTGTGCTGCAACTCTGTTGGAGTTGAAAAGATAAATATAGATAATTGAGTCCTGTCTTTTATTTTTACTTCTTGCATAAATTTTTTTGTTTGTCAAAATGCTTCTATACAGCTGCAGTCTGTACCAGTGTGCATTTATGCCAATCAAACTGCACTGAACATGCTAGAGACTACAGTGGACAATCAGCAAAACCTCATGGTGGATAGGATACTCGGTGGCTCTACTAATTTATCACTATATTCTGTTCTCCCCACTACAGTACAACAGGTAATTTAAAAAAATAAAAAGTTCACCTTAACTTAGGTTTTACTCTAGAAAATAATCAATCCAGTTACATCTAGTAGTTTTGGTGGTCTGGGCTGCAAAGCTTGGCTTTTGATGGTAGATGAGACAGTGTTTTTGTCATCCGGAATCAGTTTTTTTTTTTTTTTTTTTTTTTTTTTTTTTTTTTTTTTTATGCCTAATGGTGTAGGTGGAATGGAACAGACAAGAATGGTAAATATATAGTATAGCTTTGTGAAGAATTGAGTCGATTTGTTGTCAAACAAGAAGTGTTTGTATATTTACGTTCCTTTAGAGTTCCATTTATTGCAGAAAATTAGAAGTTTTGGGTTTGAGGTATAACATCATAATTTGGCAAGTGTTGTTAATTTGCAGGGATATGCTATTCTACCACCTGGACGCACACTGTCACTAAAGAACCGAGGCGTTGCGTACGAGCAAGCTGTGGTGTGGCAAGTGCACTTTCCAGATGGTTCTGTGCAGTGCCTTGCATTAGCATTCCTTTGTTGGTCCTTCACCTGAGTGATTTCTGCTGTCTTCTCGCAAAAAACAACCTTATTTCTATTTCATTTGAACAAATGGACTGTCGGATTGACTCTACCTCCGGTTTACTGATTTCATTTCAAACATGAGACTTGGATTCGTTGCGACTAATAACTATTGTGAGAGTTTTGAGTTTTTTTTATATGGATCTGTCCTTTAGAGACATTCTGATGACCACTATTTTATTAAGTTTTGTGATAATTTGATGCCACACCATTAGCTCAACGGGATGTTTTGTAATACTCCACTCTTATTCCATAGAAATTGACACACTTTTCTTTTTAGTTTGTCCTATTAAAGTTGACAAATTCCATTTTTAATACATGAGACCCACACAAAAACAATTACTCTATTCTCATGTGGTCCACATACCACATCTAATACAACTACCCACTACACAGTAAATATTATTTCTCTTACTTTACTTCACTTTACATTAAATTATTATATTCCTTAATCTCTGTGCAAAAAAAAATGCGTTAATTTCTTCAGGACGGAGAGTGTACTTTATTTAATAATGTGATATGTCTCATCTCTTTAATAATCATCTCTTTAATAATTTACTATCTCTTTAGTAATTCACTTGTGGCATGACAAATTTAATCTCTTGCTCTTAGGATTTATACATTAACTCAAAATATAATTTTTCTTTTTTTAATGTGTCACTCGTTTAAAAGAGTGATATAAGAGATGTCATATCTACATATTATAGGATATCCAGACCCATCTCAAAATATATTTTTCTTTTTTTAATGTGTCACTCGTTTAAAAGAACGATATAATAGATGTCATATCTACGTATTATAGGATATCTAGACCCACCTTAGCTATAGGTTGGTCATGTGTGCCTCTCCAATTTCCTTGTGAGTTTCAAGTTATTTTTTGTATTTACTAGTTTTGAAGATGTACGTTTCACATTGCATGCATGTCATATTTTATAATATTGTATTTGTAAGTTTTTTTTTACCTCTTTTTACTAAATTTTTTCTTCTAAAAATATTATTTTTAACATAATAATGAATAATTTAATAATGAAAAAAATGTGGTAATAGTGTTTTTAATATATATTTATATATTATTGCAACGAAAAAAAAACATAAATTTAAAATCTTACGAAAAAAAAACATAAATTTAAAATCTTACATTATGTGATAATAAAAATAAAAATGAAAATGTACAAGCCACTATTTTTAAAAAAAAATCAATCTTGTAGCTTGTAAAATTCTTACAAATAATAATAATAATGTTAATTATTATTAAAAAAAAAACTGCAATCACGTGATGCAGAAATTTGCTAGATCATCTTATATTGGTGTGATGAGCATTAAGTTAATTCTATATAATGATTAATTAAATGGTGAATTATATAGTATAGATAAAATGCACAACTTCAAGTTACTAAACAGTGATTAGAAAATCGGACGTGAGACTGAACCGATGAACCTAGCAGTTCAAGGTTGGACCGGTCGAATCGGGCAGTTCAACCAGAAAATTAAATTTTACATATTTTTAATTATATTTTATAATAGCTATTAAAAAAATAATTTATCTATTCCTAATAAATGATATTAAGTGGGCTTTTTAATAATAATACTAAATTGGGCTTTAGGTTTTGGGCTTGATATCCATATTTTATAATTTGTCATTTTATATTAATATTTTGACTTGTGTTAAAAAAGGAGAATATGTAGGGTTTACAGATTCATTATTTCCCATCCTAAATTGTGTGCCACTAATCAGTCTCATCCCTACAACTCTTTCTCTACCAACCAACTTCCTTTCTCTCCCTATATAACTCTCTTTTTCTCTCTATAAACGGCCACTATGAACATTAGTTAAAGAAGTTTGATTTGGTGATATATAGATTTGCTCGGTGGCTTACGGCTGCTTTTGTGTATTTTCTTTTTTTTTCTTTTTTTCTATTATTCAACATCTATCATGTGTAAACCATTTTTATTGATGTAAGTGTGTATGGACAACTGTAATTGAAAAGGTTTCAATTTCTTTGAAATTTTAATGAGCAGAGGTATGTGGTGAGCAACTCAGATCTGAGCTTTTTCATTTTTTTTCTCTTAAAAAAAAAGGAACATAACCAGCGGTCACCAGTTCTTCGATTTTCCCGGTTCTGTCAGTTTTTACCGGTTTGAAACGGTTCTGAGCCGCTTAAAAGTAAAAATGATTTTTGGGGTCGGACCGGCTCCCGGCCCGATTCCCAATTAAATCAGTCATTCCGGTCCAATTTTCTAATCATTGTTACTAAGTATTACACCAAGAGAAAGTACAAATTTAATAAATACACATCAAATCTCCCCCACCATTAATTCAGCATCTTAAATTCAAGGATGAAAAATATAAGGCAACACAAAAGTAGCCGTTACCTTCAGCCTTCTCTACTTCTTTTAATCTCTTATAACAAAAGAAAAAAAAAACCTGATGCACATATAAAACTTACACAAAATTAGGTTTTTTCCAATTCTTTAAAAAACTTAGACAACTCAAAGAACCTAACCACACAGATCATCTCATCAACCATTACCACTCTCAAAACAACATCATCATCATCTCCTCTTCTGATGCTACATCTGACTCCGTTGTTATGCCCCTCTCATCTAATTGAATATTTGAGAAGCTCTCTATTTTCGTCGAGAAACTCCGCCTCCAATTCCTCACTACCATAGGCCACTCCACATTTTAAAATGTTTCATATTTGCCTCTTCATATTATTATTAATTGAATGACTTTATGAATTTATTGTAATTTATAAATAATCAATTAAGGGACTCCAAGAGATTTAAATAACCTAAATGAATGTTAATAGTCTAATATAATAAATCATTATTTATAATTAGTTAAGGTTAAAGATGTGATAAAGAAAATTAGGTGGGGATTAAATGAGTAAAAATATTACTCCCTCCGTCCCAAAGAGAAATTCACAGTTACTGTAGATACGAAGTTTAAGAAAAAATTTACTTTTAGGGTAGTTTGGTATTTTTAAATAATAAATAAATTATAAAGTAAGTTATGTAAGTTGTAAAGGGGTGACAATTTTGAAATTAAAGTGTGCTGAAAGGTTATTGATTTGTGTGTATTTTCTTATTTGGAGGGTGTGAACTTGTTTATGGGACGGATAAAAATAGAAAGTGTGAATTTATTTATGGGACTGAGGGAGCAACCAAGAAGCTGGTTACTTTTAATATTATGATTATAATATTTTTAATATATTTGAGTATAATTATGATCATTATATTATTATTTTTTTAAATTTAAAGTAATAGGCATAGTTTGCATATAAGGAGAGTTATACTGGTTCATATTATACCTGATTTTTTGTAAATTTGCTCTTTAGAGCACATAAAAAATCAATATTAAAAAAACAATCATTATTTTTCTGAATCATCTCAATAAGAATATAAAAAATTATAACATTTTAAAATTTGAGTAATATTATTATTTTTTTAGATTAATAATATTACTAATCTCAAAAACATTTCAAAAAGACACGTTTTTTTCATGTATTAATCAGTAATTTCGGTAATATCAATAAGGTGAACTCGATTAACACAAGTGCTTGTCTTGCATAATTTGTGAGTAGTGAAAAAAAAATTTCTATGCATTCTTGATATTTTATTTTTGGGCAACACATGCGTGAGACCATTTTTAAGTTTATTAAAATAGTTATCACTTTTATTAAAAATATTATTACTTTTTATTAAAAATACTATTACTTTTTATTTATACAACGAATTATTCATGAAATAATCAACTTGCACACTATTACTTTTCATGAATATACATTTTTTAATTAAAATATTATTACTTTTTATCCGTTTCACGAAAGTTTTCTTGTGAGTTTGAGGTGGGTAAAAAAATTAAAAAATTATTTTTATTAGTTTATTATATTTTATATTTTTATATATTAGATATATTTTTACAAAATAAAAAGAATTTCACATAATTTGAGTAAGTATTTAAAAATTTTTAAAAAGAAAAATACTCCCTCCATCCCACAAAACGTTTCATGTTTACTATTCCACATTATTTAAGAAAAATATTTTTTTATCAACTTTGTTGACTTTAGAGGGTATTATAGTATTTTTAGGTAATAAAAATGTACTCCATCCGTCGCAGAGAATTGCGAACAATTACCTTATATTAACATAGGTGATTATTCGCATTTCACTGATATTGTGGGAGTATAAAGTAATGATATGTGTGTGAAAAAAGAATGGTAAATTTGAAGTTAAAATAACTTTTGAGATTATTAGATAAAATGATATCATATTCTTTTTTTGGGGTGTAAAAGGTTTTGTCGGACAAACAAATGAGAATAGTGTGGAGAGTTTTGTGAAACGTAAGGAGTACCTATTAAATTTAATTGAAGATTTGAAATCTATTCATTTTAAATTATATGCATTTATAAATATGTGAATTTTAATACTGAATCCGAACATGAACAAGAAATGTAAATGAAATATTTATAAATCACTTGTTAAAGCCCTTCAAAGAATGAAAAATAATATTTACTCATTTTTTAAAAATATAAAAAATCAAAACATATTAAACTGTAATAGTTATATTTTTTATTTAGAAATATAATAATACATCCATCACTCTAATATTTTATGTACTAAAAGTAAGCTAGATATATAAAAAAAAATTGTACAAGTGAATATTGATATAATTTTAAAACATAAACTCATCAATTAAATAAGAATAGAAGATCATAAAATATAGTGAAAAATGGAAATTGCATGCAAGTGGGTAGAGCCTTCCAAGTTTTCCATCGACCACTCAGTTTTCAAGGGGATATAGCCATTTAATGGGTGTAATGACTATGTTGTCCTCTTATCAAACTGGCCGGTTTTTTAATTTGGCAATTCAATTTGCTTTGGGCATTTATTGAGAATCCCCCCAATGAATTTTCAGGGGCAACTTTACTAGTAATTGCTTTACTCGCAGGACACGTCAGAATGCACATACCGAATAGTGTTCCATGTGAATAGGCAGGAGGCAGAGTTTGGGCCGTGCGAGTTTGCCCTTGTAACGGGATTAAACTTCGATTCAAAATCTAGAACAGTTGAGAGCGATACAATAAAAAAACGATAGCTTGATGCCGATGTAGTTACTGTGGATTGATAGAGTTGGCATTCAATAAAAGCCTTAAGCAGAATGGAGGTAGCGATGATAGTCTGAAGCTAGCTTTGTTATGGGTAGTATATGGGATGGTTTTGAGCAAAGGGCACGGGCCCAAAAAGGTTGATATGCATTATATTTGGATGGCAGATGATTTGAAGATGTTCAACTCATATCCGTGGGGTAGAGTAGCCTGGGAATTCTTGGCGTCCAATATTAGATGTAGCCTTAGACCATGTGGAAGTGAACAAAATGATCGGAGAAAGAAGCCCAAGATTTTTAGGAAGTTTATAGATGCCAACGGGTTTACATATGCTTTACTGGTCTAGGCTTATAAAGCAATAACAGCTCTTTCCCCGAGATATTGCATTCTAAAGATCACCGAAATCCCCAGAATCCTTCGATGGTCGTGTTGTTCTACTCCACATTCTTCAGACCTGAAGAAGTCATTTTCAAGAATCTTCGCGGAGATGATTTGAGTGGAGGTCACATATGTTGTAATAACTTTATGAATAGTGGATCAGGCAAAGTGGTAAAATGGTTAGAGTAAGCATTTTAATGTTTTTATTTTGTGCATCTGTAGGTTGTCATTAAGAGACGGCTGGAGCCCACTGCTGGTGAGAAGGTTGCCGAATGCTATTTGAGTGATGTGCAGTGGGAGGCAGTGCTATTAAAGAAGACAGTGGAGGACGTCCAGTTTGAAGATGCAATCAAGAGAGCGCACTCATCAGCTGATGAAAATATGGATGGTGCAGATGATCTGGACTTGCGAGATGGTGATACAACACCATTTAACAAAGAGATATATCAACTGGTGAGGCACCTTGTGAGTGAGAATGAAAAAACACAGAGTAGGCTAGAAGAACACAGCCGTAATATTCGTTTGCTGATGCTCCATTTTGGCATCATTCAAGAAACTATGGAAGAGGGTCCGATGGACCAACATCATTCTCCTGATCCAGTCAGAGTTGTAAAACCATACACGGCTGATGTAAACACAGAGGAAAATAAAAATAGAGTACCACTATCACCTGCAGTGAATGTAGATTGTGAGGAGGTATTATGCATTTAATGATTTTTGTGGTATAGCCTTGTGAATTAATGCAGGCAGTTTATAAGCATGGTTTAATGTAGGCAGTTGATATTCCCATGCATTGCAGCGATCAAAATGAGAAGAATGACATTGGAGTTCCCACCGGGACCTGTGAAACGGGACAGGAGGAGGGCAATATGCTTGCTGAACCAGACCATTTGTGCAAGATAAATTAATATATGACATGCAGGAAATCTGTGTATATATAGCAATTAAATAATGATTGAATTTTCTACGTGGCTCCTTTAAGGAAATTATTATTAATTTTGTCCTTACTAAATTGACAGTCTATAGAGGTGTATGCGGCAGGGGGGAACTGGATATTGTTCAGTAGCAATGACTGAGGACACTGTGTTTGAGGTGTTGAAGGAAACAACATTCCCATTAATAAATTGGATGATACTTGTATTAGTCAGATTATTTTTATAACTAAATGATAATCTCAATTCATATGTTCATTCTATTTTAGGGTAATCTGCAAGTGGCATTTGTAAAAAAATGGGACGACGTAGGGGAAAGGCAATCCTGGGGTGAAGATTGATGCAGATTGGAAGTGTGGACGCGCAAAAGAAAAAGAGGAAAGTGGCCTGTGTGTCCTGTCCCGAAACACTTGTTGATGACTGTGCTGATCATTTTGCAAATTCCTTCAATGTGTGGTACTTGGCGAATAAGAAAGTGGACAATGTTTTTATAACCTTAGGGCACATATTTCAATCATCTGTGTAGCCATCCTTTATTTATTGTCTATTCACATCCAAACAATGGATATGCGATGAGGTATATGTGATGGATGATTGAATATATACGAAATAAAGTGATGTTGAACTGAAAACTACATTTTTTTGATATCTCAGATGCTTGATATGCTGATTAAGCTCATGGTCCATAATGTGAAAAGGTCTTTGGAGTGTCTTGCTACTAGGTGGACGGTTGTAGAGTTTATTTTAATATCTATTTGTATTTCATACCCAATGTAGGGCTTCATCTTCTGTTCCCAGTATATAATGTTTCAATGTTGGAGGAGTTACTTCATAGTATTAAGCGTTCAACCTATATTAATTTAAGTGGAGATGCATACATTGAATATTACATGTATTTTAACTAAAATCCTATATTAATTTAAGTGGGGATACCTCCATGTATAATCCCTACATGTATTTCTACTATGGTATAAGTAGATATATTTCAAAATAACCACTTCATTAAACAATCTCAATTGAAACACCTTAACAAATAAAAATCACATCACAGTAAAATCACCAGGTGATATACAACAACCAATCAATATGAACAACTCATCAAGGATCAAACTCTACGGACCCTAATCTAAGCAGCATGTTCGCCATCTTATAAAAAATAATTGTAACTTCAATTTTTCATGATATCACCTATATGTCCAGCTAACCTCACATATAGGTCGTTGAGTTGCTTTTCATTAACCGGTGGGAAGTACAAGTACTCCTGTTGTGACCGCTGTCCTTGCATCTACTGCAGCGTTGAGTCCTTCGCTTCTTGAAATGCTTCTCCTTTGCTGACTTTATCTGAGATCTTTTAGGCCTGCCAGCTTGTTTCGGGCAATCAGATGGGTAACAAACATCATCTCCATGTAATCCAAAACTATGTCATTCAGATGGGTCAGGAACAAAGAGCACCAAACCACCCCACATTCCCTTCACCCTCTCATTCAATTAGCAATCACCAATAAAGGAGTTCACATCATACTTTGCAAACCTAGATAAGTATAACACTATTTACTTTAATGTTGTAATTTAAATATCAGTATATAGTCCTCTAAGTAAAAAAAACTGAAAGTAGTATTTATAAATCAAGGAATAATTCCAACCTGATTGCTGCCGCTGCATAGACGCATGGAATCATATCGGCTTGAAATACTCCACAATCACATAACCGATTTCCGAAATCTACTGCGCAACTATTTGTGGTGCTCTTCACCGTGTAGGTCTCATCTCCCATCAAAACGACTACCAACCCTATGCTAGCTTCAATTACATAGGATAACTCACTAGCAACGATTCGACATAGAGGCCCAGTCTCTGTTTCTGCCTCTTTAAGACGACTCGTGGACCAACCACCGATAATTTGCCTCACTGATTCCAAGAAATAAACCACTAGGAGCGAACGAGCCCAGGAAATACACATGTTCCAACTCTCTACAGCATTATTCTTGACGGATTCATATTTCCTAACAGGGCATAGCACACGAGACCACCTCTCTGCTCTTATTTCATTCAACTTCAAATACAGGCTTTCAAATTTCCCGTTGCTACTTAACATTTTCATAGTCCTGCTTAATAAGTAAATTGAATAGGTCAATAGTATAAACAACACGGTAATTCCTTTTACAAGTGTTCATTTATACATACAAGTATATATTTCAAGACCTACCGCTCAAACTCGGATTTACTGTAAGTTCTAGCAGCAGTCTTGAACAAGTACACAGCGTCTTTGTTGTACATCATGACCTGCTTGCGCAAATGGTAATAGCAAAATGCATGTGTCGTACCCGGGTATACCACCCTCACTGTATGGCATATGCTTTTGTGCTGATCCGAAACAATCAACAACTCATCTGGCCATCCGAAAGCCTCCCGCAACTGCATCATAAACCATGACCAATCTTTGTTGTTTTCTATAAAACCCACTCCTACTGCAAGAGGGAATATTTGTTGGTTTGCATCTTGAGTTACTGCAATGAACGCCACTCCCTTATACCCACCCTTCAAATGAGCACCATCTACCACAATCACAGGCCTTCCATATCGCCTAAATCCGGATATGGATGCGGAGAGTGCAAAAAATACATTCTGGAACACGTGATCTCTGTCTGATGTGCATAGTGCTACATGACTACCTGGATTCTCCCTTCCCAATACTCTCAAGTACGTTGGCAGCAGTTTAAACGACTCCGAATCATCACCATACATTAGATTGGTCGTCCATTTCTTCACAGAAAGAGTATGATCATACAGTATTGAGACGTCATATCTTGTCTTTAGATCTTCAACGATTAATGAAGGAGACATTGACGTGCACTTCTTTATTTGATGGTTAGCTTATAAAGTCCAAGAAGTTTGATCGTAATTTTGCTTACGTGTTTATAGAGCAAGAACACTCTACCGTTGTGTACAACGAGTGACCAAGAAATAAAATGTCGAACCCAAGGGATTAGAGTTAAACAGGATACGCACTAAATAATTATCACCACTAATAATTAAGACATAAAAACCTTTTTGAGAGTTGGAGTTAATAACTACTTATGCAGAAAATTAAATAGCTAAATAAATAAAATAAGTAGAAGCCATACTCAATCAAAGGTGCTTCAAGAGACAAGAACAAAATAGTTTTAGAAAAATTCAGTTTATCATGTGAAATAAGACAAATAAACACGTGAATCAAATCATGCAGAATTTTATGGGAATGATCACTTAAGCATGTTAAACTACTCATGGACAAGTAAGATTTAACAGTTTTAAAGAACATAAATTCCTAGGACTAAATTAATAAGATAACCCCTTATTCCCTTTCTAGGTACTAAGGAAATTAAATACCCATAATTCCTTATTCGCTTTATAGGCGATTCACATGCAAAATTCCATATAGACTAGTGTAAAAGATCTATCATTTCTAGGTACTAACGGAATTTGATTAGGGCTTCCTTACCATATTTCTCTTTAACAATGGTCATGCAAAGATAATAAGGTATCCTATATTGATGGTCAAATAATCAAAGGCTATATATTGGTTAACCCCCTTCAATTGTCACGAAATAACAAATATAATCATGCGATACATTCAAATTTAATCATACATCAATCAATAATAATATCATAAGAATTGAGAAACATGATAATATAAGTTTAAAATAAAACTTCAATAAGAAATAAACATCCTGCAAAATTATTATCACGATGTCTAAAATCTCAAATTAACATGATAAACTTTCAAACCCTAAAACTATCAAGAGAAAACTAGCCCATGGTGTTACAAGCAGCAATCATGGTAAAATTGTCCTTACCCATGAGTATATGAATCAAAAATAGAAAATTAAAAAAAAGAAGAAAAACCCTTCGTCCGGCGTAATTCCCCGTTTTCTCTTTCCGTCTTGATGATCCTCCTTCATTCTCATTTTCAAGTAGCAAATACCGTGACTGAGTGTGAGGGATGATGGATGAAAGGTGGGTGAAGGTTAGAAGGTGGATGGTGAGGGATGATCCTCCTCCATTCTCATTCTCATTCTCATTCTCATTCTGTTGTATGATCTCGGTTTTTTTTATTGTTTCCAAGGGATTGTTGTGTATATAGGTACATAATCCAGCCCCTTCAATTTAACTACACGCATGGCCCAGAGATATAGCAATTCAAATTGCTTAGGCCCAACTCTTACGTGGCAGGCATTGACGTTGCATGGCCCAACTCTTAATTAACATTGCAATCTCTCCATCACTGGACATGGCCTCCACGTAGGTGGACCTCAACATTACTCATTGGCCCCATTATTCTCCACAATTAATATGGGCATGAATTCACTTTCGCTTGCTCATGAGTTATGAATTCCTACAGCCGAGCCACAATTCTCATTTGATACGCTCCGAGCTACTAATCATTTCCCATTCTTCTAATAATTCATTAATTTCACCTTAAATTACCTTAAAATCTGCAAAATCTCAACAATACCCGTGAAGTCATAGAAATTATAAAAATAAGTAATAAACTCCACAAATAATATTAAATTAACGCAATAATCATGTGGAAACGGACTATAAAAAGTACGAATTTTCCTACTGAACAAAGCTTAGATGACACAGTCTCTATTCCCACCCTATTCAAGTCTTTAATGCATGTGTCCAACAAAGTGGGTGCATCTCTAAATATCATCCCACCCGGTGGAGCGAAAGACAAATTCGCAAGGCGACTTGCCTTTGCATTTCACATACCACTTGCACATTTCGGACCTATACACCTGAAACCAGCTCGGCACTTCAAATTATACATAGCAACTACCAACTTCATTTCCTTTTTGCTTTCATAGGTCGCATCCTTTGCTAGACCATCCATGCTTTCATCCAAAGAGCTAAACGTTTCTTTCTCAACACTGAATGAATCCAACATACATGGGACACTCTATTGTTTCACACTTTCAGGCCTATTGATTTGCACATTAGAATTATTTCGGTGATCGCCATCACTATCAAATGAATCAGAGCCAAGAATTGCATCCAACGTATGCTCGTCAGATGACCCACATTCATCTCCAAATGGTGTTCGAAGGAAATCATCCGTGTCATCCCCATCCGCTCTAACACCACTTTCTATGCTCCCGTCATTAATAACAGCCATCCCATATATGCCTCCTATCGGGATCTTCCCGCCTTGGGACATCATCATTTATTGGATTAGAATATTTCAATCTACCAGGTTTGCCTAGTGAAGAACAGCTCCCGACTACACCACCAGCTGTTTGGTTATCAAGATGGGAACCAATTTTCTTTTTAGTAATAACAAATATCTCAGGTTACTCGACACAAAGCAAACTGCACACATCGTTGTCATCTATGATCTTCTCTCGAACACACATATCGTTGATCGTAAGACAACGAATTATATCACTGTCGTGCATGCTTGGTTTCTCAGGAATTAAATCATTAAGTGCATTCCTCAAGTTCGACATCGTGTGGACACTTCCTAGTTTATATACATCCAATGCCTAGGATTCGGCACCAATAAATGCATTCCCATCCCAAAGCCCGTTATAATGAACCAAGATATATCTGTCCGTCATCTGTCTGTACACAATAAAAAGTAATTAGGGTGTACAGTAACTAACTTATTAAACTTGTAATACATTTGTGACATTATTTTTTTTCATTTTTGGGTAAGCCTTGCACTAGTCAATGTAGCACAAATCCAGTTATGCTAGTTTGTTGTTGGTTGAGGAATTCTCACCCGCTGCATATGTATTAAAAAGTTGGTTTGACATGAGGAGTTAGCACATCAGTTTTTTTTATTAAGGAATGACAATTCACAGATGGATGACTTTGGTGGACTTTCTTATAGATTAGTTGGGATGAACATCAACACTCTTCATGGCTGCATTTCTACTTTGCCACGTGATCTTTTGATTGAGATGGGTAACAAACATTTTGGTTCACTATAATCACGGGAAATCAACTAACAACAACCCATCTTAGGAAATAGTTTTCAGTGAAAATTTGACAGCACACATTGATTGATTCTTTATTTGATTAATTAACTATAATTGTGTAGTCATGTTTCCTAGCTACGGTGAATCATCAATAAGGGTTCATTCCATGCCTCAGTAGATGTACATCAATTTAAATGGAACAACTTAAAGATAATGTTCATTGTTCCATTTCATTATTACAGCTTCCATTTCTATGTGATCAAAGTTCATTATTTATTTCCTGTTTGTTATGCTTTTATGATTCAGAACAAAAATACCATTAGAAGCCAGCTAAATATCCACAAATAGGAGTTGCAATGTCAAACAATATGAAACAACAACGGTACACACATGTCATTTTTAACGTCTTTATAATTCTTTAACATCTTTATAATTCTTGCTCCCTCGAAACATATTCACACACTTAGCCAATTCATCAAACATAACTCTTTGAAATAATTCAGTGTACGAAGATTCATCAAAAACAAAACATCCATTAATAATTGCACATAAAAAAGCTCTAATAAAACCACCAATTGCTCCAATTAATAATAAATATGATAAATCTACCGCTGACTCTGAGTACACTTACATGAATTTCATTAAAATCTTCAGATATCGTATTCATTTGACTCCATTAGAAATTCAAGTAGCAGTATGAAATACCTGATCTGGGTTGGCTCGACCTATCTTCTACTAGGCGAGAGCGACACTTATCCGACAAAAAAACGATCATCGTTCCCTCGTCTCAGCTTCGCAGATCGTGGATTCTTATATGGGTAATTGAATTTTCGGGGATATTAATTGGGGAAATCTTTGAAGGGGGAATTAGGGATTTGAATTTTTCAATTGATTTGGGTCGAATAACATTTTTGCTGGTGGTGATCTGGTTCAAGAGAAGAGCCGGTTCACGTGAGAATAGATATCATGATAATTTGATATCCCCATTGGTTATTTAATTTCATGTTTTGAGTTAAAAACTAACTAAAAACTTAAGGGGTGTTAAAACTTTCACTCATCAACAAAGTTGTATAAAAAAAATTTTTTTTACTAAAATATATCTAGATAATAACCCGTGAGTCAAACTGGAGTGTTAATGGAGTATGAAATTACAACTCGAATCCCCTATTACATGATTGTATTTCATCTAATATTTCACTTCTTGGATGAACTGTCCATTTTTCCAAATATAGAAATAAGAGGTTAACTGCTATTCTTAACGGGAGTTTAAACAAACATTCATCTCATAAGAAAATTATACTACCTCCGCCCACTTATAAGGTAACTGTTTGTTGTGTGCACGTGGATAATTTTAAGGTATTTATTTGCTTTTTGCACGTGGATTAAGTAGTATTATTATTATAGGTAAAGTGTGTAGTTGTATTAGAGAGAAGTAGTGAGTCATATTGTGTACTTTTTTTACTAAATAGAGGAAATTAATATCTTTGAAGTGGACGTAAAAAATAGTAAAATGAATACCTTATAAGTGGTGCGAGGTAGTAAATCCCAATTTGTAATCTAAGGAAACTAACATGAGGGAGAGAGATTTCAGAGTGGTGGGTCCCCTTGTGGGCAACGACATATCAATCATTCCAGCTGCATATTTTGACTTAGAAAACTTCATATTTCCACATAAAAGTGAATATCAGCTTTCGGTCCAACCATGCCCTTATTTTCTCTCATCAGTTTCTCAAACCAAATCCAACCAAAATTTTGCCACAATCCATGAGCAAAACAACAAAGGCAAGGTATAAGCTAAGAACCATACACCTAAGTTTGAGTAAATTATAGCCGTCCCAACTGCCACCAACTCTGTGCCCCTTTCATTTTTTTGGTCAACCCTCCCAATTTCCATCATTAAATTTGACTATGACATTTTTTTTACGTTTCTTTTTAATTTAATTATGTAAAGAAAAATGAACTCTTTTTAACATTTTTTTTCCAAGTTTTTATCTTTTTTTAATTTTATTAAATTAAACGTTTTACATATTTATATCCTTTAATATTTTTCTTTGAAGATGCGTTTGTGTAAATTTTATTTATATAAGTTGGTAAGATGATTTTTTAAGTACTACTCTCTCTCTTCATTCTTAATCTATTAATTTTATTATTTTTGGTCGTCCACTCTTAATCTATCAATTTCCCTTTTTAGACATATGAGACACATACCTTCCACTAATACAAATAAAATATGGGACTCACACCCTCCACTAATACAACTACCCACTAAACATAAAATAAAAATATTCTTTAATTCAAGTGTAAAAAGCAAATGAATACATTGATATTGGACAGAGAGAGTATAAAAATTAGTGATTTATATAAATTGGTGTTATATGTTATTTTCTTATTAAAAGTTAATTTTTATAAAAATTTATAAGATTAAACCAATAAAATATGATTATGTTTTAAATAATTACACATTTCAAAGATTAAATTAGTAAAATATGATATTGTTCTTCATACACTCACATTTGAATATATAATTGTTTTAATCTGATACATATTTCATTTAAAACATAATTATCATGATTTATGAAATTTTTATTAAATTGGGGGAAGTATAAATTTACAATGTAAAATTTTTTAAAAAATATTATAATATATGATAAATGTTTTTTTATATTAAATTAATATAAAAATAAATTTTAAATATAATTTTTTGTATTAAAATAAAAAATTAATATAAAAGATTAAATAATTTAATAATCCCGTGCATCGCACGGGCTCAATACTAGTTAAGTATACTTAATATATTTATTATATAAATAAATTTTTATTTAAAGATATTTATAAAGAATTAATCTCTCATCCCGCGTTAGGATTTACATTTTTTATATTGAGTTGTTCCACATTAAGGTTAACATTTTATTTTTTGTCATCTTCGCCCACACAAAACAATTAATTATTCTATGTAGGGCTCACATACAACACTATACAACTACTCAATTTACATTAAATATTAGTATTTCTCTCATCTAACTAAACATTATAATATTATGTCTCTTAATCTCCATGCAGAAAGCAAACTCAACGTTAACGTGAGACGGAGAGAGTATATTATAACACACTAAAATCATATTTTTAATAGTATATTATTCTCATCTTTATTTTAACTATAAATAAGCATAATTTACCTATATAACAAATATATTTTAACACGTTTCACAAATCTAACTAGTAATATTTTATGCAATTATTTTTTACTCTTTAGCATAACAAAAGTTATTCTTTGGTCCGAGGAATAATATTATGCGTATTATGTATAACAAAGTATAATATTTTTAGAAGAGTAATACTCGACATTTAAAAGAGTAACATTTTTCGAAATGAGTATCTAAATTAAATTTCGTACTAGCATCTCTTATACAGTTAATATTATACTAATTAATTATATATTTTACTGCCTAATAATTACTCTCTCTGTCCCGTCTAAATAACACAATTTTACTATATTGAGCGTCCCATCCAAATTGCACTATTTTTCATCTTTTAGTAAAAAGTTTCCACCAATAGCTCATCACTACTCATCACATCTCTCTAATACGCATACACATTTTACATAAAATAATAATACTCCTTAATCTACGTGCAAAAAGCAAATGCACCTCTTTCTCGGGGACGGAGGGAGTATATTTTAGTAAATTATATTATAACACCCTAAAAATATATTTTAATATATCATTTATCATACTATAACTACACCATAATAATTATACTTTAATAATGAGTAGATAAGTCTTACAATCCTTTTTATAGATAACTTCCAATGGAGACTTATTAGTGAAACAATTAGTAACCGTAGAAACTAATATTTTTCTACTCTTCTTTGATGCATCCCTGCACCTAAATATTACTCTTCCGTCCGATTACTCTTCCGTCTGATTCTAAGGTATCCATTTATTTTTTGTATGTGGATTAAGAAGTATTATTATTATTATATGTAAATTGCGTAGTTGTATTAAAAGGAAATAGTGAGTCATATTGTGTATTTTTTTACTAAATAGGGGAAATTGATACATTTGAAGCGGACGCTAAAAATAGTAAAATGAATACCTTAGAAACAGATGAAGGGAGTACAAAATTTATTATTCCATCTATCCCAATAGAGTTCTTACATCTCTTTAGTAAATTACAATGAAGGTGTGAATAATCAGTTTTTACAGAGGGAGTATTTACATTTTCGTTAAACTAGATTTTCAAAATTAGAATATTCGCATTCGTGATACTTGTTAGAAACATGCTTCTAAATGATTTTACATAGACAAGTACGTAAATCCCGAGAGTGACTGAGGAATCAAAGGTACACAAGGTAAAGGTAAAGGTAAAAGCAAAAGCAAGAAATTATAATAACACATAAAAATATGTGTGTATGTCTATACCAAATCCACCATGTAGCCCCACGCCTTTATCTAATTAATATAATATTTTAATACTAATATATATACAAATCTATGTAGACTTATAAAGTGAAAAACACATGATGAGAGTACATTTTTCAACAATTTGAAACATGGGATGTGCAAAAGAAGAAAAGAGAATCCAAGGTTACAAGTAAGGCTCAAGTAAGGTGTCTCCTTCGAGACAGATCATAATTAGTTACATCATGGATATATATATATATATATATATATATATATATATATATATATATATATATATATAGCATGATTATTTAAGAGGATTCTAAGATTAAAGCAGTTGGAGTTTCAACTGCTAGTGCATGATTGTGATCTCCTTCGTAGGTCACAACGAGCATCGTCGGATCCTCCACTGCCCTCTCCACGTGCTTTCGAGCCGGGCACCCTCGTACGCTACTGCACTTGTAGTAACCCCTGATTCAACTTGCTCCGTTAATAACTCCATTTTTGCTTGAAGTAATAAAATATGAAAATATTTAATTATTATATCTCTATTTAACTTATTGGAGAATTATGAAGAGTTGTTTGATCTATGTTTCTAGCTAATATGTTGCATCCTCTCCTTTACCACGTCATTAGATAACCGACAATGGTAGAAATAACACATAAACCAAATTACCTAAATTGCTAGGTTATTTTTCTTCCTTCTTTAACTAGTGTCACTCATATAATTATGGATCAAACCAACATTAATTTGAAGGTCCCTACTTACAGTACATAATTCTGAAATGAACCTAAGCATTTATAG
The DNA here is from genome assembly GCA_023678885.1 of Pogostemon cablin. NCBI lineage: Eukaryota > Viridiplantae > Streptophyta > Magnoliopsida > Lamiales > Lamiaceae > Pogostemon > Pogostemon cablin. The sequence goes on along the minus strand of CM042992.1, from coordinate 8,377,420 downwards.
GTTAAATTTAAAGTATAATTGTAATTATACATTTTGTTTTTAATTTTTTTAAATTTAAATTTAGGATTGAAATTCAATTGATGCAAAAATCTAATGATTGAAATCTCAGAGTGCATGGTGCAGCACAGTGAAACTCTAAAAATTATTTACTTATTTATCTGTCATATTATACTTATTAAGCCTAAAATAATAAAAATATCAAAACAAATCATTTCTTAAATACACTATACGTATTATGCATTATTCCCTTATAATTTATTCATAATTAATCAAACAAAAAAACTAGGAGTATTTTATCCTAAAAGTGAATAAACTTCATTTAAAAAAAAAATCTATAGTAAGTATGAAATGTGTAGAAGAATTACCTTGGATGTGGGGAACCCTTGATAGGCTTCTGGCCATACTTTCTCCAGGAGTAATCATCAGGTGGGATATCTGACATCTTCATGCTAATTGCCGGAACCCTAATCTCCCTCTTCACACGTACCTTCCTGTAATTTAATTAATTAAACAATTAATCTTCACCATCATCTTAATTACTAATTTAATCAAAATTAATTACTCCATAATTATACACGTCATCATCACCTTCTCTTGGAGCATTGGCATCGGCTGGACGAGCCACTGCACTTGCCGGAGGCCGCGTTCTCCGACGACGTGCACTTCCTCTTAAACGAAGACGATGTAGACAGAGGCGGCTTCCCGGCCGAGTTGCACGACACGTTACGAATCACCTGAAAACCCGACGGCGCTTCCGTATCGCCGCCGCTCGTCAGCGACGACATGAACGAGTTCGCGCGTGACACCACCGGCGAGTTCGAGAAGCTGATCGTTTTCGACTCACCTGGATTAATATCCTTCTGCTGATGAAGGTACTCCGGAAGCGGCACCTGTTGAATCGGAGTAGGGTAGTAGATTCTCGCCTCGGTGCTGTGAGCGTCCGCCGGAAGTACAGAATTAGGAGACGAAGATGACGACGACGGAGAAGCCGTACTCCGAACCGGACCTCGCCTGAACCGGGCATGACCGGTTCGAGTCCGGTCGAGGAGAGAGATAACGTTCTTAAACTTGCTCACCGCCGCATCCGCCACCGCCGCGTAGTCGGCTATCGGCTGCCCGTCGGTGGAGAGATACTTCTGGTGCTGAGAAGAGAATAATCGAATCAGCTTTTCGACACTCTGGAGTCCGGAAGCAGCTTCTGCGGCGGCGGTTTCTTCGGATTCCGATGCGAAGGTGGTAGCTCTGCAGTTCATCATTAGCTCCACCGCCATCGCCGATGGAATTTTAGGGATTTAATTTTCCCCTTTTGTTGTTTATGAATATAGCATAAAGACAGCGGAGAAGAGAAAAGGAGCTATATTGAGGAGTAAGATTGCTATATAAGGAGGAGAGAGAGAGAGGGGGAGGAGAGAGATTGAGTCAAAATGAGGATAGTAAATGGTAAAGAGAAAAGTGAAGGTAGATGGCAAAGTAAACAGTAGGTGAGTGACCAGTCACTTTAATCTTAACATCTTAGCTGCATCGTCAAATTTAGGTGCGAATAAGATTGGTCCACTACCCTTTTTTTTTTCTCTCTCATTTATTTATTTCAAAATTGGCAAAGTCTCAAATTTGTTAAATAAAATATACTCCCTCCCAAAATTTTTTACACACTTCCTTTATAATACAAAAAAAGTGTGCAAAATATTTTGAGATGGAGGAAGTATTAAAATATGTTTTTTAGAGTAAAATGGATAATAAATAAAAGTATAACTTAAAATGTTATAATATGATTCATTAATATTGACATACTTCAATTATAAATAAACATATTTTATTTATATAATAAGCATACGTTAATATGGGTCCACTCTTTAAAAAAAACACGTCTCACAAGGAGTAGTATATGATGAGAGTGTAAATTCACGTAATTTAAGCTCTGATTTATGTGATAATGATGTATGATTGGGTCTTAAGTTGAGATGAATTGAGATGTGTAGTGGAAAGTCACGAATCAAGTGCGTTTGAGGTCGTTTGAGCGAATTTTCGAAGTAAAACAGGACAGAAGTACTCGGAACCGGAAAAGGAGGAACTCAACATCTGGTTCGACCAAGAAGCCAGTGGTTCGACCACTGGTTTGGGTCGAACCAGGAACCTGCATTTTTGTTACAGAGGGTTTCGACCACGATGATGTGGTTCGATCAGGCATGAAGGTCAAACCGTGGTTGAACCAAATGCCTAAAGTGTGTTACAAGTGATTCGACCCCGATACTTCTGATTTGACCGGTTGTTCAAGTCGAACCAGCTATCTGCAGGTTCATTACAGGCTGGTTCGACCAGAGAGCTTATGGTTCGACCAAGAGCTTTGGTCGAACCAATACGCGAGAAGTTTCCGGATTTGTATTTTTATACCTTCAATACGTGTTTTCGCTCAAAAAGCCCATTAGAGGTCCGTTGGAGGAACTAAAAGTATAAAAGGAAGACCCTACGCAGCAGAAAGATACCACCTTCATTCTACACAACATCCGAAACCCTACCATTATTCTACGGAGCTGTGGAGAGATTCATCTGTCGAATCAAGTGAGAACCAAGTGAAGATTCAAGACGGAGAGAGACGCGACGGCTCCCACATCTAGGGTTTACTTCGCTTCTTAATTTATCTTGTAATTCTCAAGACTATGGGTAAGTTCTATCCAACTACCATGATCGTTCTTCGATCAATCATGGGCTAGAACCACTTCAGTAGTTCTAGGATATGAAGGTTTTATGATTTAATTGAACTTCCGTGAGTATACTCTGTACAATACTTCTTGTGGTTTATTTTATATAAGACAATGCTTTATTAACTTTATTAATTCATACTCAGAGTTGTTTTGTGCATCATTAATTGTTATGTAGAGTCTGAATACATATCTTGATTATTGATTGAGTGCGTTCACTGCTGAGCAGGATTACATATTATGATTTTAAATGAGGGGACTCCAAAGCCTCATTAGAACTATCTTATATAATAAATACTTGTTAATTGAATCTTATTCTGGTTAATAAGTAGGACAAAGAGAATAACTTCATAGTACCTATAAAGGGAGATCATATCGGGTTAGAATACTTAGTGCACGAGAAATAATTGATACTGATAGTACCTAGAAAGGGGGGTGAATTATGTCTCTTGCTCCAAGGATATTCACACGTGTTAAATGCTTATTTACTTGTGTCTATAGAGTAGATTTGCATGGTTTAGTGATGCGTCCATATTCCACAAGGCAGAGTCGGGCATTGATACGCGGAAGGAAATTTAATGAGTTAAATTGGATGGCTCGAAGAACTACCTAATTTCGTTTAATCTCTATTGCTTGTTTACTTTATTTGCTATTTAAATTAATTGTTTATTAGTTCATTAATTATTCCATTAATTTATTACCAACCTAGTCTTAATAAGTTAAAATAAAATTAGATTAATAATAATACGTCCCTCGGGTTCGATAAATCACTTGGTCACTTATCTATGCTACAATAAGATCCTTCATACTTGGGGATTAATTGTGTGTTGAGAAAACGCTCATCAAGTTCTTGGCGTCGTTGCCGGGGACGACATTAATTATTAATTTATTATTTCTAGTTTAATTGAGAATATTTTATTCTTGTCTTTATTTTCTAACGCATTTTCTTAGGTGTATGCATACTAGATCAAAGGCAGGAATATTAGCGCCTTTTAATCCGGAAATTGGTGCATCGTTGAGGAAGAATAAGGCAAAGAAGAAGAAGAACAAGAACGTGGAAGCAACTGAAGCTCTTAATTTAGGAGTTGAAGTTGACGTGCTGAACTCGGAAGCGATTGAAGTTACACCCGAAGACAAATCGGAAGCAGAAATAGTCAACATGGCCTTAGATAGGGCGAATCCAGATAATGTTTCCATCCGTGAAGTCTTTAAGAACAACGAAGGAGGTGACTTGAGGCTGTTAGGAGCAAGAGGGGCCGATGCGGATTTTGATCTTCACCCTGCTCTGATCAACATGATAGAAAGGAGCCTATTCTCTGGGGAAACCTTTGAAGATCCTCAACAGCATCTGAATAAATTCCTGGGGTATGCAAGTACACAAAAGAGTGCAGGAGAACTTGAAGATGCGAGGAGGATTGTGTTGTTTAAGTTCTCGCTTACTGAAAGAGCGAGAGATTGGTACGGTACTCTTAATGCTGCTGAATGCACTATTTGGGAGCAATTGAAATTAAAGTTCTTAGAAAGATACATGCTACCTTCCAAGGTGTTTAGGATAAAGAAAGACATCAATCAATTTGCTATCGGGAGTGGAGAGAAGTTTCATGAGTCTTGGGACAGATTCAAGGACATGCTTCGAAAGTGTCCACAACATGGGCTATTTAAAGCTCAATACATCAGTATTTTTTACAATGGATTGGATTGTGATTCTTGAGTATTACTTGATGCTTCTTCTAATGGAGCACTACTTACAAAGACACCCGTTGAGGCCGAAAAGTTTTTTGAGGATATTTCGATGAATTCAAGAGTAATACCATGGTTAAGGCCAACTGATAGAGTGAGAGGCACTTATGTTCTTGGAAAAGTAGCGCAGGATTAGCATACCATGGTTAAGTCGAGTAGAGAAGATGAGATCATCTCTAGTTTGGCTAATATCAACAAGCTACTTAAATCTTAGCAAAAGCAGATTACTGATATAGTGTAGTGAGTACCAATTATGCAGCAGGATGTTGGCAATGAAGGAGCTAGCCAAGAGGAATTGGAAGAGGCAAACTACGACATAGGTCAAAGTATTCAAGGAACGAGGTTCCAAAATCAAGGAAACCAGGATTATCAAGGGAACTACAATAATCGTGGTCCCCCTGGTAATGATCAACAACCAAGGAGGCTGGATTTTTCATGGAGTAATTCTAATGCAGCAGTAGAAGCTCCTGTTGGTGTTGATCTGGGTGCTAAGGTCGAAAAAGAAAAATCTGGTTTTGAGGATACGGTGAACAGGTATATGGCGAGGAATGATGCAAGAGTGGATCATCTAGAAGCAAAGTTGGAAGCGAAAATAGATAAAAATCATGAGGATATATCTAAGCAGATGAAGAACATGACGTTATTGATGGGGCAGATGGCCGGGAATGTGAATCAATTAAGCCAAATGGTAGAGAAGGAGAAGTTCCCATCTCAAAGTATAACTAACCTGAAAGAGTGTCACACCATCATGTTAAGGTTTGAAACACAGTATGATGGGCCGATGATGCCGAAAATAAATTTCGGAGCTTTAGGAGCTCGATTCGACCAGGGTTCGACCAAGACAACAGGTCGAACCACACTGCCTAAGTCGAACCAAGCACATGGGCAACCTTCGGAGCATTCAGCTGGTCATTTCGACCTACGATGCCCTGGTTCGACCAACCTTGAAGATCGAACCACGGTCGAACCAGCCTGTCCAGAATTCTCTGATGTCGGGTTTGACCAACCCAATCCTAGTTTGACAAACCCTGAAGGTCGAACCATGGTCGAACCGACCTGTACGAGGGACACCGAACTTTTTGATGCTCGGTTCGACCACTACACACCTGATTCAACCATTACTCATGGTCGAACCGAGGTCGAACCACCTTGTCTAATACCGTTTTCTGTGCAGAATGCTTTACCTGATGTTAATGCCACTCTAGTACCCTCCAAAGGGCAGAATACTGAGCTTATAGTGGAAAAGAAGTGGGAAAGAGAGAAGAGATTGAGAGCCGAGAAGGATAAACGGAGAAGATTGAACGTGATGAATGAGAAATTCCTAAGACAAAGATACCTCCTCCGTTTCCTTTCAGGTTAGTCAAGAAAGGATTGGAAGAAAAGTTCAATAAGTTTGCAGATATCATAAATAAGATAAGCTTGAGCATTCCTTTCTCTGAAGCAATCTTGGAGATGCCCTATTATGCCCGCTTTCTAAAGGATATACTTTTGAAAAAGAGAAGCTTGAATGGAATTGAAACATTGAATTTGTCTGAGAACTATAGCTCGATCATTCAGAGGAAGCTGCCAGCTAAGTTAAAGGATCCGGGGAGCTTCACTATTCTATGTGAAATCAGAAAGGGGACTGCACGACGTGCTTTGTGTGATATTGGGAAAAGCATCAATTTGATGCCCTTGTCAATATTTCAAAGGCTTGGTTTGGGGAGTTAACTCTCACAACAGTTGCTCTACAATTGGCGGATAGACCTATGACTTTTTCGAAGGGTGTAATTGAAGATGTTTTAGTGAAAGTGGAGAAACTGGTCTTTCCTGTGGATTTTATAGTGCTTGAGATGGAAGATGACAAGGATAATGTTTCCCTTATCTTAGGGAGACCATGCCTTGCCACTGCTGGAGTTATGATTGATGTTCAAAAGGGTGAGCTTAGGTTGCGGATGGATAAAGAAGAAGTTCTGTTCAACCTTGATAAAGATATGACGATGCCAATGAGACGTAGTGTCACAGCATTGATGTGGTGGAGGAAATCGTGAAGAAAGATATGTCCTTGATCCTTTCAAAGAATTCCTTGAAGACATGCTTGGCGGAGTCTCTTACTTTTCCCACCACAGAGCTAGATGAAATCTTTAATGAAGTATGTATTGAATTTCTTGAAAATTTATTTGCTTTGGGTGATGACAGATATGAATAAAAAAGAACTAAGTTTGAAGAGGTGAAGTGGACTAGAAAATACTTGCCATTAGATAGGGAGAACGCAGCAAAAGAGGAGAAGAAAGAGGAGTTGAAACCGCTACCAAAGCACTTGAAGTATGCCTATCTAGGTGACAACGAAACATATCTGGTAATTGTATCTTCTTCTCTAACTGATGATCAACTCGATGAGTTATTGGATGTGCTTAGAAAGTATAAGTCTGCAATTGGTTGGTTTCTTGATGATTTGAAATGCATTAATCCTTCATATTGCATGCATAAGATTAAGTTATTAGATGAGGCTAAGGATATCATTCAGAATCAGCGTAGGGTGAATCTCGCTATTCAAGAAGTGATTAGGAAGCAAATCCTAACATGGCTAAATGTAGGAATTATATATCCAATTAGTGATAGTCCCCACGTGAGTCCACTTTATGTTGTAGCTAAGAAGGGAGGCATGACTATTGTTAAGTCTGATGATGGTGAGGCATTAGCCACTAGGATTCCTAAGGGGATGTGTATGTGTACGAATTATAGGAAACTAAATGAAAATACACGCAAAGACCACTTCCCAATCCTTCCATGGATCAAACGCTTGATCGTCTTGCAGGTATGACTTTTATTGTTTCTTGGATGGGTACTCGGGGTATAATCAAATCAGAATTGCACGACCAAGAAAAGACTATTTTTTACTTGCCCTTATGGAACTTCTGCCTTTAGAAAGATACTTTTTGGGTTGTGTAATGCACCTGCTACATTTTAGCGTTACATAATGGATATATTTGATGGTTTGATATAAAAGATCATGGAAGTGTTTATGGGTGATTTTTCTGTTTTTTGTTCCTACTTTGATATTTGTTTGACTAACCTGTCTACTATTTTGAAGAGATGTGTTGATACTAACCTGGTTTTGAATTGGGAGAAGTGTCACTTCATGGTAAGAGATGAGATTGTTTTGGGACATCATATTTCAGCCAAAGGATTGCAAGTTGATAGAGTAAAGGTGGTAGCGATTGAGAAGCTTTCACCACCTACTAATGAGAAGGGAGTGCGGTCCTTCCTTGGACACACAGGATTTTATAGAAGATTTACTAAGGACTTCTCAAAATACTCCAAGCCGTTGTCTCACTTACTTGAAAATGATGTATCTTTTAATTTTGATGATGGATGTCTAACAACTTTTTAGGTTCTGAAGGAGGCACTTATTACTGCACCTATCTTGATCACACTGGATTAGACCCAACCGTTTGTACTTATATGTGATGCAAGTGATTTAGCACTTAGAGTGGTGCTTGGACAGGTGAGAGAGAAGAAATTCTGCGCCATTTACTATGCGAGTAAGACTTTTGATGCAGCACAAAAGAACTACACTGTCATTGAAAAGGAATTTTTAGTTGTTGTGTATGCATTCAATAAGTTTCGGCAGTATTTGGTTGGCATGAAGACTATAGTGTACACGGATTATTCTACGATCCTATACTTGATGGAGAAGAAGGAAGCGAAGCCAAAGATCATTAGATGGATCCTTCTTCTGCAGGAGTTTGATATAGAGATTTGGGATAAGAAGGGTAAAGAAAATGTGTTGGCGGATCACATATTAAGGTTGGAGACAAGGGAGCATTATGATGATTCTTTTGATTACATAGAGGAGATGTTCCCTGATGAGAAGATTATGGTAGTGTTTGCTGAAAGAGCGGAAAGAGCTTGTGTAATAGTTGTTCAAGGAATGGACCTGTGGTAAGCGGATTATGTCAATTACATTGCCGTAGGTAAAATTTCGAAAGATCTCAACAGGTATAAACTTGCGAAGTTTAAGTGGGTTGTTGAGACTTTTATATGGTATGATCCATTCGTCTACAAGATTTATACGGATTCTATCGTCCATAGGTGTGTGCCCAAAATAGAGATGGAAAGTGTTCTTGATTTTTGCCAGGCACAACCTAACGTGGGGCACTTTGGAGCCCAAAAGACTGCAGCGAAGGTACTTCAATCTGCTCTTTATTAGCTTACTTTGTTTAAAGACTGTGAATCTTATGTAGCGACATACGATAGATGCCAACGGATGGGAAACATAAGTAGAAGAAATGAGATGCCACTTCAGCCGAGCATTGTTGATGAAATTTTCGATGTATGGGGAATCGATTTTATGGGGCCATTCCCCCCATCTAATGGATTTCTCTACATCCTTTTAGCAGTGAATTATGTTTTTAAGTGGGTGGAAGTCATTCCTACTCGCATGAATGATGCTAAGACTGTGTTGTCGTTCTTGAAGAAACATATCTTTGTCCGCTATGGAGTTCCTAGAGCACTTGTAAGTGATAGAGGTTCTCACTTTGTCAACAAGCTTATTGATAGAGTTCTCAAGGAGTATGGTGTTAAGCATAGGGTTACTATACCCTATCATCCTCAAGCTAATGGGTAAGACGAAGTCTCCAACCGACAAGTGAAATAAAATTTGGAGAAAGTAGTCGGAATTAACAGGAAAGATTGGGCTATAAAGCTCGATGATGTGTTGTGGGGGTTCCGAACTACATACAAGACTGTGCTTGACATGTCACCTTATCAAATTATCTATGGAAAGTCGTGCCACTTGCCCGTGGAGATTCAGCATAAGTCTTTTTGTGCCGTGAGAAGTCTGAACTTGTCTCTTAAGGAGCAAAAGGAGTTGAGGTTGACTCATATCAATCAACTAGACGAGTCCAGAAATCAAGCTTTTAAGAATTCAGTGATCTACAAGGAAAGAATGAAGAAATGGCATGATTCGAAGATCACTTACAAGGAATTCAAGCAAGGTGATGAGGTATTGCTCTTTAACTCTCGTTTGAAGCACTTTGTAGGAAAATTAAAATCAAAGTGGACGGGACCGTTCATTATCCATAAAGCCTGCGGAGGGGGGAATTATGAGATCATGGACAAGGACGGAGACATCATAGCGGTGAATGGGCATTGATTGAAGCATTATAAGTCACCGGATGATGCTTGCGTTATCTTTGAGGATACCTTACATTGATTTGGTACCATCGTGACTCTCCGACGTTAAACAAAAGTGCATGTTGGGAGCTTTCCCTCTTGTTTTATTGTTTTATTTCAGTAGTGTGAGTAAAAAAAATTATATTTGACGTGCTTACTTATCGGAAATTACATCTCTTTGCAAACTTAGTTTCGACTATAGTTTCTACTAAGTTTGGGGGTGATGAGAGTGATAATTCACGTATTTTGAGCACCAATTTATGTGAAAATTGAGTACGATTTGGTTTACTATTAAGACGAATTGGTATGTTTATGGAAAATCCACGAGTCAGATGCTACTGAGGCTATATGAGCGTATTTGTACAGAAAAACAGGTCGTAAGTGTTCAGAATTGGAAAACATGATTTTCGAGGCTTGCTCAACCTAAAAAGGCTGTTCGACCAGGTTCAGACTGGTTGAACCATGGAGATAAGTCGAACGGAGGAGCTTTCAGTGTACAGAGTGGTCGTTCGATCAAGAAGTTCCGTTCGACCAAACGAAGTTAAGTCGAACAGTAGAGGTCAAGTCGAATGGTAAGCACGAAAATGGGTTTCAGCTTACAGGCCAGCTTCGACCAAGAGGTCCCATTCGACCAATTCTATTCTGGTTGAACGGCGACGTATCAGCTCTGAAAAGTCAGGATTTTACCTCCAAGTGTGTGCATGTGTGTGTTTTTGACGAAAAAGCCCAGTAAAGGTCCATGAGGAGAAGTAACAAGTATAAAAAGGGGTGCCGATCACACCAAAAAGAGTTAGATTCCACATCCATCCTACATCGCATCCAAACCCTAACTCCATCCGCAGGAGCGGTAGAGAAAGATTCGAGCAGCGAATCAAGTGAGAACCAAGTGAAGATTCAAGACGGAGCGAGAATCGACGGCGCCCGCATCTAGGGTTTACTTCACAACTTAATCTATCTTGTAATTTTCAAGACTATAGGTAAGATCTATCTAATAACCATGAACGTTCTTCGAAGCGTTATGGGCTAGAACCACTTTGGTAGTTCTAGGGTTATGAAGGTTTCTATCTAGTCAATTGAACTTTCGTGTGTATACTCCGTACAACTTTATTGTCATATTAGTCTTAATAAGTTAGTTAATGATTATATTGATAATAATATATCCCTTGGGTTCGATAATCACTTGGTCGCTTATCAAAGCTACAATAGCATCCTTAACACTTGAGGATTAAAATTGTGTATTGAGAAAACGCTCATCAAGTTCTTAGAGCCATTGCCGGGGACAGCATTAATTATTAGTTTATTATTTCTAGTTTAATTGAGACTACTTTATTCTTATCTTGATTTTCTAACGCTTAATTTTCTTAGGTGTATGCTCACTAGATCAAAGATAGGAGATTTAGAACCTTATAATTCGTAGATTGGAGCATCGTCGAGGAAGAAAAAGAAAAAGAAAAAGAAAAAGAAGAACAAGAACAAGAACGTAGAACCAACTAAGGCTCTTAATTTAGGAGTTGAAGTCGATGAGCTAAACTCGCAAGCGACTGAAGCTGCAAGCGGTGTTAACTTGGAAGCAGAAACAGTCAACATGACGGCGAATTCGGATAATCTTGCCATCCGTTAAGTCTTTAAAAACAACGGAGGAGGCAATGTGGGGCTGTTTGGAGCAAGAGGGGCCAAAGTTGATTTTGATCTTTACCCTGCTCTGATCACCATGATTGAAAGAGTCCCTTCTCTGGGGAACCTTTGAATCATCAGCACATCTGAATAAGTTCCTTGGTTATGCAAGTACACAAAAGGATGCAGGAACTCATGAAGGTGCAAGAAGGATTATTCTGTTTAAGTTCTCGCTTAATGAAATGGCGAGAGATTGGTACAATAATCTTGATGCTGCTGAATATACTACTTGGGAGTAATTCAAATTGAAATTCTTGGAGCTATACATGCCACCTTAAAAGGTGTTTAAGATGAAACAAGAAATCAATCAATTGCTATCAAGAGTAATGAGAAGTTTCATAAGGCTTGGGACCGATTCAAGGACATGCTTCGAAAGTGTCCACAGCATGGGCTATCTAAAGCTCAATACATCAGTATTTCCTATAATGGATTGGACTGCGATTCTCGAGTTTTACTTGATGCTTCTTTTAATGGAGCATTGATTACAAATTTATCCGTAGAAGCCGAAAAGCTCTTTGAGGATATTTCGATGAATTCAAGAGATTGGCCAAATGATAGAGTGAGAGACACTTATGTTCTTGGAAAAGTAGCGCAGGTTGAGCACACTATGGTTAAGTCGAGTAGAAAAGATGAGATCATCTCTAGTTTGGCTAGTATCAACAAGTTACTTGAGTCTCAGCAAAAGCAGATAACTATATAGCGCAGCGAGTACCAATGATATAGCAGGATGTTGGTTATGAAGGAACCAACCAAGAGGAATTGGAAAACAGGAATTACCAAGTGAACTACAACAATCATGGTCCTCCGAGTAACTATCAACAACAAAGGAGCTAGAATTTTTGTGGAGCAATCCAAATACGGTGATGCAACCTCCTGTTGGTGTTAATCCTGGTGCTAAGATGGAAAAAGGAAAACCTGGTTTAGAAAATACGGTAAATCGATATGTGGCTAAGAATGATGTTAGGGTCGATCAATTGGAAGAAAAAATTGATTCAAATCATGGAGAATTGTCAAAGCAGATGAAGGAACTAACATTGTTAATGGGTTAGATGGCGAGGAGTGTAAACCAATTGACACAAACAATTGAGAAAGAAAAACTTCCATCTCAAAGTATTACGAACCCTAAGTCTTGTAATGCCATCACATTTAGGTCTGGGACAAAGTACGAAGGTCTGATGAAGCCTGATCGGTGTCATTTTCACCTAGATTTTAATGTATTTTATTATGCATTATTTTGTGTTTTTATTCATTTTGTATATCATTTGGTGGTGTTATATGAAGATATAGAGATTTGTGCTTTGAAATGATAAATGTGTGATTTTAATGAATAAGTGCCATAAAAGCGCAATATTGTAAATATTTAGAGAATTGGTATTTTGGTGTAATTTGTATGATTTTTAGGTAAAATGTATTTTAGACGCGATAAGGAAGATGTAGAAAAAAATGGATCTCAATTCGGAATTGAAACGAGCAAGAAACGGGCTAAAGTGACCCAACTCGAGTTGCAAGACCCAACTCGAGTTGGCAACTCGAGTCAAGTTGAGGCCCAGAAGAAGTCCAGAATCATACAGTGACCTAACTCGAGTTGCAAGACCCAACTCGACTTGCAACTCGAGGCAACCTGAAGCCCGCACAAATTCTAGTTTCTGATCGAGCCAACATGACTTGACAGATGAGAGCTCGAGTTATCAACTCGAGTCATGTTGGGGCTTATCCAGGTCGTGTTACAAGCTGTGCGGAGCAGAGAAGTCGTCCAGAGAACTGACTCAAGTTGCAAGGTCCAACTCAACTTGCAACTCAAGTCGAGCTGTGCTTAAAAATCAGTAAAATTCAAGAAGCTTCTAGAAGGTTCAATGGGGGTATAACTACAAGTTTTGATCACAAATTAACGGAGGAATTATTTTGGATCAGTTTCCACACACACTAGACACCTAAATCACACACATTCATCTCCATCTCTTCCACGTTTCACTTCATCCATCCAATCCACTTGATTTCTCAAATCCATCCATAAATCCATCCATCCACCAATCTAAAGAAGAGAAATTCATCATCGGTTGAAGATTTTAGCATGATCAAGAAGGAAGAAGTTCACCATCATATGAGAGTCAACTTACCTTTATTTTGTTATTTTCTTCATTATTTGGCTCAATTGGAGCATGCCATGGATTGTATTGATTTAATCATGATATGTAGTGGCTAGTCCTCATGTGAGGCTAGCAATGTGATTGGTTAGGAATTATGTAGATTTTTCACACCACGTGTTTGATGAAATGATTGTTATGAATATTTTCTATCATGAATGCTTATTCTCATTTTATGTATGATTTGTGTGGTTAAATTCTCTATTCATAGTGTTAGAATGGTCATTCCAATATTATGCTTAGTGGTTTAATTGAATCATTGATTGCATGAGATGACTTAGTTAGTATGAGGAGAGGTAATCCATACCCTTCAAGTGCTTAGAACCTCATGATAGGATATTAGTGATGAACTAGTGAGGGGAACCAAACTTATGATCATAGTACCTTAAGGGAATTGAGAGTAAGAACAATCATAAGAGATTTAAACTTGTCAAAGAGTTGAGAACTTAATTGTCTTGGCCATAAGGATTATGGGTACAAAAGTGCCCTTAATATCATAACATGAAAACCATCAATGCATGTGTGTGTGTGAGTCTATATATACCTTGTCCATGAATGTTGCTTGCCTTACATACTTCTTAGATTGTTCACCTTCATCCATTTTTTATCACATGTGTACATGTTCTATCTTTAATTGTTTTTTTAGTTGTTAGTTTGTAGTATAAGCAATCTCCTCCTTCTTTGATTAGTCCTACTAGAGTAAAACATCTTTCAAATACGGCTACACACTTTCATCCTTGGGTTCGATATTATATAAATTTTGCACTTTGTCGCTTACGTACTACACACAATAGAGTACACTTGCTCTAATTAATTGATACCAAAATTGAAACCAAGTTTAAAGTCGGTGAGCGAAAACGATAAAAACAAGAGCATTGTTCGACCAGCACTACCTTGTTCGACTAGACCTGATGGTCGAATTGAGGTCGAACAGCTCTAAAAAAATAAAGTTTTGATACTCTGTTTTCTTCCCCGCCATCGACCAAGACACTTCTGTTTGACCAGATCACTCTGGTCGAACCATGGAACAGACACCTGTGAAGATGAAGGATCGCGTTAAGATTACAGGGTCACCGTTCGACCAGACTTATTCTATTTGACCAGAATATTATGGTCGAACTATGGTTGAACTGGCAGTGGAAAGGCTGAAATCGACTTCAGAGACCTCGTTCGACCACACTCATTATGTTCGACCAGATTACTCTGGTCGAACTGTGGTTGAACAGTTTCATGCACCTCCCGTTTTGATACCGAATGCTACACCCCTTGTTCAGAACACTCCAGAGCCATCACAAAAGCAGAATACTGAGCTTATAGTAGAAAAGAAGTGGGAAATAGCCAAGAGATTGAAAACTGATAAGGATAAAGCGAAGGAGGTTGAACATGATGAATGGAGAATCCCTAAGACAAAGATACCTCCTCCATTTCCCTTTTGGATAGTGAAAAAGGGATTGGAAGATAAGTTCAAGAGATTTCAAGATATAATGAACAAGATAAGCTTGAGAATTCCTTTCTCCGAAGCAATCTTGGAGATGTAGTACTATGCCCAATTTTTGAAAGATATCATATTGAAGAAGAGAAGCCTGAACGGAGTAGAGACAGTAAATCTATCAGAAAACTGCAGCTCGATCATTCAGAGAAAGTTGCCACAGAAGTTGAAGGATCCGGGGAGCTTCACTATTCTATATGAAATTAGAAAGGGGTCGGCACATAAAGCTTTATGCAATCTTGGAGCAAGAATCAACTTGATGCCCTTATCTATATTTAAGAAGCTAAGTTTGGGGGAGCTCACTCCCACAACAGTGGCTCTACAATTGGCGGATAGGTCTATGACTTTTTCGAAAGGTGTGATAGAGGATGTACTTGTTAAAGTGGATAAGCTTGCCTTTCCTGTGGATTTTCTTGTGCTAGAGATGGAAGATGACAAGGATAATATCCCTCTTATATTGGGAAGGCCATTCCTTGCTACAGCTGGAGCTATGATTGATGTCCAAAAGGGGGAGCTTAGATTAAGAATGGATAAAGATGAGGTTCTTTTCAACCTTGATAGGGCAATGAAGATGTCAATGGAGACACAATGTCACAGTATTGATGTGGTGGAGGAGATCGTGAAGGAAGATATGTCTTTGACCTGTCAAAAGATCATTTGGAGACATGCTTGATGAAGTCTCTTACTTTTCCTACCACGGAGCTAGATGAGCTCTCTAATGAGGTATGTATTGAATTTCTTGAAAATTTTTCTTTGGGTGATGATAGGTATGAACCAAAAAGAACCAAGCTTAAAGAAGTAAAATGGACTAGGAAATACCTCCCATTGGATAGAGAAAGCACACCGAAAGAAGAAAAGAAGGAGGAGTTGAAACCACTACCGGAGCACTTGAAGTACGCCTATCAAGGCAATAATGAAACTTATCTGGTAATTGTATCTTCCTCTCTTACTGATAATCAACTCGAAGAGTTGTTAGATGTGCTTATAAAGTATAAGTCTGCTATTGGTTGGACTCTTGATGATTTGAAGGGTATTAGTTCATCGTATTGCATGCATAAGATTATGTTGCTAGATGAAGCCAAAAGTAGTATTCAAAATCAGCGGAGAGTTATTCCCGCGATTCAAGAAGTGATTAGGAAGCAAATCCTAACATGGTTAGATGCAGAAATTATTTATCCAATTAGTGATACTCCCCATGTGAGTCCATTGCATGTTGTAGCTAAAAAGGGGGCATAACTATTGTAAAAGCCGATGATGGTGAGACCTTAGCCACTAGGATTCCTACGGGATGGCGTGTGTGTACGGATTATAGGAAACTGAATGAAAATACATGCAAAGACCATTTCTCTCTTCCTTTCATGGATCAAATGCTTGACCGTCTAGCAGGGTATGAGTTTTATTATTTCTTAGACGGGTACTCGGGTTATAATCAAATCATGTTTGTGCCCGAGGATCAAGAAAAGACGACTTTTACATGCCCATATGGAACCTTTGCTTTTAGAAAAATGCCTTTTGGATTGTGTAATGCACCTGCTACATTTCAGTGTTGCATGATGGCCATATTTGATAGGTTGATAGAGAAAATCATGGAGGTGTTTATGGATAATTTTTCTGTGTTTGATTCCTCTTTTGACATTTTTTTGTCTAACCTAGCTACTATTTTGAAGAGATGTCAAGAAACTAATCTTGTCTTGAATTGGGAGAAGTGTCACTTCATGGTAAGAGATGAGATTATTCTTGGTCATCATATCTCGGCCAAGGGATTTTAGGTTGATAGAGTTAAGGTGGTGGCAATTGAGAAGCTTCCACCACCAACAAATGAGAAAGGAGTGCGGTCCTTCCTTAGACACGCCAGTATCTATAGAAGATCTATCAAGGGCTTCTCAAAATACTCTAAGCCCTTATCTCACTTACTTGAAAAATGATGTTCCTTTTATTTTTGATGAAGAATGTCTAACAACTTTCAGGTTTTGAAAGAGGTGCTTATTACTGCACCTATCTTGATCACATCGGATTGGACTCAGCTGTTTGTACTTATGTGTGATGCAAGTGATCTAGCACTTGGAATGGTGCTCGGACAGCTGAGAGAAAAGAAGTTCTGTGCCATCTACTATGTGAGTAAAACTTTTGATGCAGCACAAAGGAACTACACTATCACTGAAAAGGAATTTTTAGCGGTTGTGTATGCATTTGACAAGTTTCAACAGTATTTGATTGGCATGAAGACTATTGTGTACACGGATCATTCTGCGATCCGATACTTGATGGAGAAGAAGGAAGCGAAGCCCAAAATTATTCGATGGATCCTTCTTTTATAAGAGTTTGACTTTGAGATCCGAGATAAAAAAGGAAAGGAGAATGTTTTGGCGGATCTCCTATCGAGGTTAGAGACAAGGGAACATTATGATGACTTTTTTGAATACATTGAAGAGATGTTCCCGGATGAGAAGATCATGGCGGTGTTTCTGGAAGGAGCGGAGAGAGCTTGTGTAGTGGCTGCCCAAGGAATGGATCCATGGTATGCGGATTACGTCAATTACATTGCCCTAGGTGAAATTCCGAAAGATCTCAATAGGTATCAACTTGCAAAATTCAAGAGAGATGTTGAGACTTTCATATGGTACGATCCTTTTGTGTACAAAATTTATAAAATTCTATCATCCGTAGGTGTGTGCTCGAGATGGAGATGGAGAGTATTCTTGATATTTACCATGCACAACCTAACAAACAGCCAAGGTACTACAATCTGCTCTTTATTGGCCTACTTTATTTAAAGACTGTGAATCCTATGTGGAGACATGCGATAGATGTCAAAGGATGGGAAACTAAGTAGAAGAGATGAGATGCCACTTCAGCTGAGCATTGTTGTAGAGATCTTCGATATATGGTAAATTGATTTTATGGGGCCGTTTCCCCTATCTAATAGATTTCTCTACATCCTACTTGCTGTGGATTATGTTTCTAAGTGGGTGGAGGCCATTCCTACCCGCATGAATGATTCAAAGACCGTGTTGTCTTTCTTTAAGAAATATATATTTGCCCCTATGGAGCCCCAAAAGCACTTGTAAGTGATGAAGGTTCCCACTTCGTCAACAAGCTTCTTGAAAGAGTGCTAAAGGATTATGGTGTTAAGCATAGGGTTACTATACCCTATCATCCTCAAGCGAATGGGCAAGCGGAAGTGTCTAATCGGCAAGTGAAGCAAATCCTAGAGAAAGTGGTTGGAACTAATGGAAGGATTGGGCCATGAAGCTCGACGATGTCTTATAAGGGTTCCGAACCGCATATAAGAAGGTGCTCGACATGTCGCTGTATCAAATTATCTATGGGAAATCGTGCCACTTACCTGTAGAGGTTCAGCATAGAGCTTTTTGGGCATTGAGAAGTTTGAACTTGTGTCTTAAGGATCAAAAGGAGTTGAGGATGACTCATATCAATCAACTAGACGAGTTCAGAAATCAAGCTTATAAGAACTCGGTGATCTACAAGGAAAGAATGAAGAAATGGCATGATTTAAAGATCACTTATAATGAGTACAAGAAAGGAGATGAGGTATTACTTTTTAACTCTCGTTTGAAGCTTTTCGCAGAAAAATTGAAATCAAAGTGGATGGGATTGTTCATTATCCATAGAGCCTGCGGAGAGGGGAGTTTTGAAATCATGGACAAAGACGGAGACATCACAGCAGCGAATGAGCATCGATTGAAGCACTATAGGTCACCGAATGATGCTTGTGTCGTCTTTGAAGATACCTTATAATGAGTTGGTACCATTGTTACTCTTCGACGTTAAACATGAGCGCCTGTTGGGGGCTTTCCCTCCCATTTTATTACTTTATTTATTTTGTGTAAGTAAGAAACTTTTATATTTAAGGTGCTTACTAATCAGCAATTACATCTCTTTGCAAACTTAGTTTCAACTATAGTTTCTACTAAGTTTGGGGGGTGTGATGTTCTTACCTCATTGAAGCACTAAGAGTATAATATTTCTTTTGTAACATTTGCTAGGGGAGTTGATTTTTTGCGGTATATTAAAACTTTACCCGATTTTGATATGTCGATTTTTTTGTAATTTGCCTAGTGTTCGGTGGTGTTTTAGTTATTATTAGTGTGAACAGAGTATTATACATGATTTTATATATTCTAAGAGTGGTTCTCTAGCTTTTATTTTGGTATTATGATGCTTGATGATGTCCTAGAGTTTGAGTTTTGCAGGGAAAGAAGAGAGGAGCTCGAAATTTCAAAAGTTTGGAGGCTCGTTCGACCACACTCTACTGTTCGACCAAAATATTCTAGTCGAACGGTGGTCGAACAGGGAGCCTGAACAAGGAATTAGCTTACAAAAGGTCCGTTCGACTAACACGTCTCGTTCGACCAAAACTCGCAGGTCGGACGACAGTTGAACGGAATAGGGGAGAACAAGGAACAATTTCTTCAGCTTACAGTGATGTCGTTCGACTCCCACTATTGTTTGACCAAGACATTTTGGGTCAAATAGAGGTCGAACGAGGTTATGATTTAAGAGCAGTTTTGCGTTGTTCGACTTAAAGCCCAATTTCGACCACATTGCTCGAGTCGAGCACAGTCTGAAATAGAGAATAAAGGTCAGTTTTCTTCATTTCGTTCGACCAATTCTCGTCACCCTATCTCGAACACCCATCACGAATTGTAAGTCATGCATTCCAAACTCTTCCCACACTTAAATCTTCCTCTCCTCACACTTCCACAGCCAAAATTTAGAGGATTCAAGTCCGAATTGGGGCTATTTCATTCAAAATTTTGGGAATTCTCTTCGTACATTACACACGCACCATGACCAACAAAGGTATGTTTTCCTCCTCTTTACTCTTGAATTGAAGTGATTATGCTTAGTGAAGATTAAGTAAGTTGGTTAAACATAGTTTTAGTTGGATTTGAAGTGTTTAATTTTTTGTGTTCTTGTTAAAATTTCACATGAATTGGCATGATTCGATTTACGTTGGATTGTTGAGATTTTTGTGAAATTGATGATGCATATCTCGCGGGCTTGAGGTTAATTTTGAATTATATGTATGGGCTCATTGATTTGAAGTGTAGATGTTGTGCAATTGAACGTGGAAGATAAGCATATTTATGATTTTTGTTGAAGTTTATTGAGAAACATGTTTAATGTGTGTGGTAATTTTAAGACTATTGGTTGATTTGGTCTCATGATTGAAAGTGTTAAGCATATATTTGTTATGATTATTAGATGAACACTTGAAATTTGAGAATTAAGTTATGATTATTGTATATGAATTTGAAGTCTTGAGTAGAATCCATGCTTTGGTTAGTCTTAAGATTGGTGAGCTTGCTTTATCTCTTTTGTTGTGTATTGAAGTACAGCTTTTGTAGGCAAAGAGATTGCTACATCTTTAAAGAAGAAGGAGACTAAGTCTCCTAGGAAAGGTGATGGTGCCAAGAAGCTAAAACTTGATAAGAAGAGACCTTCCGATTTTGGTATAAAGATCACTGTTTGGGAGGAGAAAAGAGAGTTGTGGGCAGCTATTGCGAGCAAGATAGCAAGGACTCATTATCAAGATGATCAAGCGATAATGGAGATGAACATTATCACCGATATTCATTAGATGTACAATCGAGTAGGAATCACTAGGTTTATGGAGATGAAGAGAGAGACGTATTTCCACATCATAGCTGAGGTGTTGTGCACGGTGAAAGTTGATCGTGGAGATCATTATCTGCCTTATGGTTTGTGGATGCAGATTGGTGGACAGTTGCAGCACATGTACACGAATGAGTTTAATGTGATGATTGGTTGCGAGGAGGTGTCTGATGTGAAGCATGCTGACTTTCGTCCCGATGAGTTTTGGAGGTCTATCTCGGGGAAACGAGGTCGTTATAATTCGAATACCGCGAAGGTAGCTTTAATCCGCAATCCTATGATAGCATATATGGACCAGATCTTAAGCAATTCTTTATTTGCTTGATCTGAAGGGAGTTGCATACCGTGAGCAGAACTGTACGTGTTATGGTGCATGATGAATGAAGTTCGTTTTAATGTTGGAGAGTACTTTTTCCAGCAGCTGTATAAGTTCGCGACTCATCCCTTCCAGAAGGTCAACATTGGTGGACTGATTACACCATTAGAAGAGTACTATTGAGTTGATTTGAGTAGGCATAGGCCAATCCAATAGGATCCTGATTTGATTCTATCATCCTGTGTGAGGATGGGGTTGATTCAGAGGATGGATGATGCTTGGATGTTCATCAGTGGCAAGAATCCTCTTTCTTTTCGATTTTCACTATCGATTGTGTTGGCGTTTGATCATTTGGTTAACATGAACCATTAGGGTTCCATACGTTTCTAATCCAGCAAAAGCAAGAAAACAAAGAAACGTATTACCTTTCACCAGGGTATGTTGAAGAAGATGAATTCTCGCCGGCAGCCTGCGCAGCCTCACCGTTTTAGGCATAACTCTCTCGTTTGATCTTCGATTTGAGTGATCTATATGCCAAAATGATCCCCTCTTCAGTGGCTTTCCAATGGTATATGATAAGCTTAGTTATGAGTTCTATATGATTTTATAAAAATCATGAAAGTTGAGGACAACAACAGCAAACAACCTTCAGGTCTTCTGCTGTATTCCCAAGTCCAATCTCGAATTCTTGTGGGCGACGATCTTTGAGATCTTCTGAATCTGTTGTTTCCTCACCCTTCTCACAGTGTTAGGCATGATTAATCAGTTGATTAGGGTTTTCGGACAGTTGAGATGACTTATATATGGGCTACATCAGGGACCATGAGGAGAAATTAGAGTTGGCCTCCATTGGGCTTAAGTATCCAAGCTTAGCCCAACGCTTATACTTAAGTCCAATAATAATATATACTACTAAATATTATTACTGCACTCAACCTCAATATCATGCTGGGATAAATCCACTTGTAGGGTTTACATGATAATCCTTATGAGCTGCTCAAGGGGACATCATCAACGTATGTCGGACTCAGATTCTTTCTACAATCAACAGCACACCATAGAGACATCACTATTTCCCAACTCACCGAGTTTGTTGATTTAATACATATAAATCTCACTCATTGATGAATCAAAGAAATACATATTGTCTTACTTGTCGAGGTTATTGTATAGGGATTAAGAGCATGGACATCAATAATAATTGAGATCAAGTTCTCCTATAAGTCAGTATAAGTCGAAGGATCTCAAGTGGTCCCGCTCAATACACACGAAGTGCACTAATGTGATTCTATAGTCAAGACAAACTAATGCCAAATCACACTACAACCATCCCGATAGAGAGTCCCCGTCTATCTAGGTTGTGAGCATCTGTTTATACTTTATAAGGAAATCGATAATATGATCTTCCGTGTATTATCGCACAACATATTATCTACAGTATAAAGTAAGTGGACTATTGCATCATACATATAAATAAATTATAAGACACAATTATTTGATCATATGATTCTCATTTCAAAAAATTGTTATAACATTTTTCATACAAAAAGCTAGACTTTTAGTATACAATCCAACAGATTGTCGATCTGACAACTGTTCAGATTAACACCAACCTGTTGATAGATACCTCAGAGCATAGGGCAATTTCTAATACTTGCTCGGAAGAAGGGAATTGGAGACTTCTTACTGAGATGCACTTGCAGGAAATCCTCATTGATAAGGATATGATTTTGGTTGGTAATCCAACTGATTTCATTGATGAGGATCAGCCACAACAGCCAGCTTTTGTGTATCCAGATATGGATTTGCCTTCGATACCGCTACCACAGCAGCCGCAGCTGCAGCATGAATATTTTAAGCCACCACCACAGCAGCAGCAAGATTTCTGGCAGGCCCAGGATCACTTCTATAGGTAGCAGTTAAGATTGATGAACGAGCATTTTACCACCTTGAATGCGAACCAGCAAGAGATGAATCGACAGCTGGTATTGGAAAATACAAATTATGCTGCGCTCAACCTCCGATATGATGCTATGGATGGGAGATTGAGAGATCTTAATGAGAATTATGAAGCTTTGGACAGGAAGATCGATACCTTGCAAAGGGATTTCGATGATTGGTGCAATGATAATGATGTTGATGCTCCAGAGGAGTAGTGGCACCAGGTTTTTATCCTTGTCTGTTTCTTCTCACCTCCATTCTCTTTTTCACTTTACAGGTTGGGTTTTGAGTGAGTGGTATGGTGTTGATTGAGATTCATGCGTGGGTGGTTTGTACTTGATATTATTGATAGTGATGATGGATTCATTGTTATGTTTGATTTGGATGTGATCGGATTGACTTGAAGAGTATTATGTTACTTATTGATTATGCATGAGCACTTATTTTTTATGCATGTTGATTTTATTAATGATGGCATGTACCACTATTGCTTGTAGTTTATGTAAATATTGATGTTGATTGCATGCTTTGAAAAGTGCTTAGGATTCTATTTACCCATGTGAGAATTTGAGTCTATTAATCTTACTACATGATTACATGATAGTTTATTCTGGTGAGTATCATTCATATGTTCGTATTTTAGAATTTGGCTTGGAGTCTTGTTGAAATTTATGATTGATAGAGACTAGGACATGATTTTAGGCCATTATTGCTTAAATTGAGCCACTTAGCCAAATTTTCTACCTTATAATATTGATCATTGGAAGCCTCGTTGAGACTTTAAAGCTTTTTCTTTGACAAGCCTATGATAAATATTCTTTATTTACTTATACTTGAGCTTTAAATACCCTATTTACTAGTAGAGAGTTGAAGTGAATAAATTGCTAGTTTGTTTGAAGAAAAATGAAGGAAAAGTTTGCATAGTGATGAAAATAAAATTGTGGTTAAATCTTGTTGAGGGGTAGTGCCTGAAACTGGTACCCCAATTGCTTAAGAGAGTAGTGCCCGAAATTGGTACCCTTGTACCCTTGTACAAATAAGAAGAAAGATGTTGATTCCAAGTAAAGCAGGAGAAGAAGTATTGAAAGATCCTGAGGATGATGAAGGAGGATAAGTATTAATGCTGTTTGATGAAAAGCAAATCTCTAAGGTAATTCTCTACTAGAGAAATTACTCACTTTATCTATATTCTCTTACCTGTACCAAAGAGCCAATATTACAACCCAAAGAACAAGTCTTTTGTGATCCTAGTGTCGAAACAATTATAAATTGATTTTTGAGACCCTGGCCAAGCTTATAGTTACGCGAATATATGAATTGATTTTAAGCGTATATACTAACCCTTTGAAAGTGTACATCTTTTACACTTGAGCGCGAGAGTAAACACTTATCTAGTGAGCTAGATGATTTTGCATTCGTAGAAGTATTGTGGTTGATTGATATAGTTGCATGGATGAAAGGTATGATGGATGGATGCATGCTTTGAATTGATATTATCGCATGTGTTAGAATAAGTTGTGACTTTTATAAGGATTTTGTGAGTACACTCTCTTATCTAGTTTGATTATCGTTGCATTGGGACGAGCAATATTTAAGTTTGGGGGTTTGATGAGAGTGATAATTCATGTATTTTGAGCACCGATTTATGTGAAAATTAAGTACGATTTGGTTTACTAAAAAGAAAAATCGGGATGCTTGTGGAAAATTCACGAGTCAGATGCTACTGAGGCTATTTGAGCATATTTGTACATGAAAATAGGTCTTAAGTGTTCGGAATTGGAAAATACGATTTTCGAGGTAATTTCCAAGGCTTACTCTACCTGAAAAGGCTGTTCGACCAGGTTCAGACTGGTCGAACCATGGAGATAAGTCTAACGGAGGAGCTTTTAGGGTACAGAATGGTTGTTCGACTAAGACGTTTTGTTCAACTAAGCGAAGTCAAGTCGAACAACAGAGGTCAAGTCGAATGGTAAGCGTGAAAATAGGTTTCAGTTTATAAGCACGCCGTTCGACCAGTGTTCGACCAAGAGGTACCATTCGACCAAGTGCGTGCATGTGCGTGTTTTCAACGAAAAAGCCCAGTAAAGGTCCATGAGGAGAAGTAACAAGTATAAAAAGGGGTGCCGATCATACCAAAAAAGGAATTAGATTCCACATCCATCCTACACCACATCCAAACCCTAACTCCATCTGCAGAAGCAGTAGAGAGGGATTCGAGTAGCGAATCAAGTGAGAACCAAGTTAAGATTTAAGACGGAGCGAGAAGCAACGGCGCTTATCTGCTTGTGTCTATAGAGTAGATTTGCATGGTTTAGTGATGCGTCCATATTCCACAAGGCAGAGTCAAACATTGACATACTGAAGGGAGATTAATTAGTGAAACTGGATAGCCCGAATAGCTACCTATCTTCTCACTTGAGCAACTCTCGTTTATCCTTTACTGTTATTTATTTTAATTTCTATTTCAATTAATTGTTTATTTATTACTAGATCATTGTAACTTTATTGTCATATTAGTCTTAATAAGTTAGTTAATAATTAAATTGATAATAATACATCCCTTGGATTTGATAATCACTTGGACGCTTATCAAAGCTAAAATAGCATCCTTAATACTTGGGGATTAATATTGTGTGTTAAGAAAATGCTAATCAGGGGGTGTGATGTACTTACCTTATCGTAGCACCAAGAGTATAATATTTTCTTTGTAACGTTTGTTAGGGGAGTTGATTTTTTGCGGTATATTAACACTTTAATCGGTGTTGATGTGGTGATTTTTTGCAATTTGCCTAATGTTGAGTGGTGTTTTATTTATTGTGTTGTATGCGGAGTATATATACATGACTTATTGAGTCTTAATGGTGGTTCTCTAGTATAGTGTTGCTCTGTTTTGGTACCTAATGATCATTTTTTAGATTGAAGTTTGCAGGGGACGAAGAAAAATCGTGTTTGAAGGAACAGCAGGACAGTTCGACCAGAGGAGTAAGTCAAAATATATGGTTCGAGTAGAACCGAGAATCAGAGAATTTGTTACAGACTTGTTCGACCACGGTGCCTTGGTTCGACCTGTGGTTCGAGTCGAACCAGCCACCTGAAAGTTTGTTATAGGCTGGTTCGACCTCGACATAGCAGTTCGACCAACGGTTCGAGTTGAACCAAATGCTAAAATTGTCCGGAAGTATGGTTCAACAACGACGAAGAGGTTCGACCACCTGGTTCGAGTCGAACTAGTCCAGGTAAGTCGTGTTTAAATCTGATTTTGGCCCATGTTCCGTACATTTTGCACACCACCTGTACTCGAATCCTCTCCGAACTAAAAACCTTTTCTTCCAAACTTCGATTTCACGTATTTCTACTCTAATAAAATCACTTTCCATCCCACACTTGGTTTGTCACGGATTTGAGGCTTTTTAGTTGCAAAAATAGGGTTTTCTATCCAAAAAGGGGGATTTTCATCTCTCATTCATACTAAACCATGGCTGGATCGAAAGGTATGTTCTCTTGACTCTATTACCCTAGGATTGAACCTCTATTGCTTGATTTTAAGTGGGTAAGTTGATTGAACTAGTTTTTATGTGGATTCATGGTGTAATTTGGATTTTTGTTTGAAATATCTTATGAAAAAGTGATGGGACCGATTTTAATTGTTGATTTTTGTTTAGACATTGATGTTTTACTTGAAATTATTGAGCAATTTGTGTGGTGAAGGGAAACATGTTAGAATTTACGTTGATTTGGGAAGATGAGATAATTGCATGCTTAGGTGTAGTAAGTGAAGTGAATGGTGTTCTTGTTGAAATTATTGTTGGAGAAGTTGAATGTTGAAGTTGGGAGTAGCATGTTTATGATTCATGGTTTAATTTTATGAATAGCATGCGTGTTTGAAGTTGAATATAGAAGAACAACTTGAAGTCTTGAGTAGAATTTCATGTATAATTATTTTTGAACTTGGGTTGGTTTGATTTCCTTGTATATGTTGGTATTGAAGTATTATTCTTGTAGGAAAAGAAAAGGCGACTGAAATCCGATCCAAGAGGAATGAGGATAGGCCGCCTCGTGAAGATGAGGTCACTAAGAAATTGCGTCTCAAGGAGAGGTTGCCGAGGCATTTCCATATCGAGATGGAGAACTGGGAGGAGATTAAAGATTGATGGGGTACGATGTTTGATAAGATTACTCGCACAAGGTACTAGGATGATGATGCCATGAGGACGATGAATATCCGGGATGACATTATGTGGATGTTCGATCAAGTGGGCATCATGGAGCTGAAGAGGCCTACATATTTTCATGTTACTGCAGAGGTGTTGTGTTCGATCACGATAAAGAAGGGTACTAATTCTCTTCCGTATGAGTGTTCATTCCAGCTTTATGGCGAAAAGAGAATATGGACATCTGAGGATTTTAATGTACTGCTAGAAACTCCGAGGGGGATTTATAGGCATAAGAATGGGCATTTCAAAGCGAATGATTTTTGGAGATCTATTTCAGGAGAGGATATGGACTTCAAGACGAATAAAGCTCGTGTTGCATTGATTCGCAACCCAGTCATTAGATACATGGATAGAGTTTTGAGCAATACATTGTTTGCCCGACCTGAGAAAAGTTGCGGATCTAGGGGAGAGTTGTATGTTTTATGGTGTATGTTGAATGAAGTGCAGTTTAATGTGGGTTCATATTTGATTCAGCAGCTTTTCCCGTGGCTGAGTCATATCACATGAATTTCACTGGTATTACCCCTATTACGGAGGATCCCGATCTAGTGATGAGTGTGTGTGTTCGAGCTGGATTTACTTTTCATCGAGATGGAGACTGGTTTTTCACTAGGGGATCTAATCCCTATTCTTTCATGTTTCCATATGATGTGAGTGCTTTGATTCGAATTCAAGGGAATAAGAACCTGTTGATGGACACATTGGCACACGAGGTAATATCAATAACGTGTTTGAGGAGAGGAGATCGGAGGACTGTTGCTCAGATGTATGTTGCCTGAATGTATCAGGAGCTGCAAAGGATAGTAGATCAGAGGGAGCAGCCTCAGCAAGAAGAGCATGGTGAGAGGATGCATGTAGAGGAGCCTCTAGGGCATCCTAATATGGGTATGCCGTAGCAGCATGAGATGCCACCACCACCACAGCCACAGCCACAGCTGCAGCATTGGGGCAGTCCTGATGAGTTTTATAGAGAGCAATTTCGGTTGATGCATGAGCACCTTATTAACCTGAACAACAATCATAGGAAGACGAATCGCCAATTGGGTTTGCTTACTACAAGCTATGACGAGCTAGATATGCGATACAATGCATTTCATTCCAACTATGTGGTTATAGATCAGAGGTGGGGAGATTTGAGTGACAATTATGAAGCTTTGGATAGAAAGGTGGATAGCCTGTAGAGAGATTTTGATGACTGACGCAGGAGAGATAGTGATGACGATTCTCTACAGGAATAGAGAGCGCCAGGTTTTCATCTTTATTTGGTTCATCTCATCCCCTTTCTCTTTTCTCTTGATAGGTTGGGTATTTGGTGGTGTGAGTGGCATGTATTGATATCATATACTGATTCTGAGATTGGATTGATTTGTGAGATTTGCTTTGGATCGTTATTATGGGTTGTTGACTCTTGATAAGCATGTTGCATTCGCATTTTGCATGTATTGATTTTGTTGATAAGAAGCATGTATAACTTGTTGAATATGTGGAGTTCATTGTGGAATTGATCTTGATTATATGCTATGAGGAGTGCTTAGGAATCTATTACCTATGTGAGAATTTGAGTCTTATGAAATCATGCTACATCCTTGCATGATAGTTTATTCTTGTGAGAATCGTTCATATAATTGTATTCTAGAACTTGGCTTGGAGTCTTGTGTGAGACTTATGATTTAGTTATTAGGACATGATCTTAGGACATTATTATTTATTTGAGTCACTTAGCCAAATTTTACATTCCCATATACTGTATAAATCATTGAAAGCCCTGTTGAGCCGTTAAAAGCTTTTTCTTTGGCAAGCCTTGATAAAAAGCCTTATTCATTCTTTGCTTGAGACTTGTTGAATACCCTATTCATTAGTAGAGAGTTGAGGTGAATATATGCTAGCTGGAATATAAAGAAGAAAATGAAGGAAAAATTGGTTGAGTGGTATTAAGTGAAAAGAAAAATATATGGTTAAATATTGTTTAGGGGTAGTGCCTAAAACTGGTACCCCAACTGGTTAGAAGGGTAGGCCCGAAATTGGTACCCTTGTACTTTGAAGAAAGGAAAAAAAAGATGATGTTGATTCCATGTGAAGAAGGAAAAAGGAGAATCGCAAAGATCAAGAGAATAAGGATGGAGAAGAGGAAGCTGTTTGATGAAAAGCAAAACTCCAAGGTAATTCTCTACTAGTGAATTAGTCACTCTATCTATATTTTCCTACCTTTACCAAAAATCCAACATTACAACCCAAAAATAAGTACTTTGTGATCATAGTAATGAAGTGATTATGAGTTGATTTTTGAGGCCCTCGCCAAGCTAATGATTACGCAGAAATATGAATTGAATATGAGCGTATATGTTAACCTATTTAAATGTACTTCACACTTGAGAGCAAGAGTAAACATTTATCTTGTGAGCAAGATGACTTAGCACTTCGAGGCGTATTATAATTGAGTGATATTTTTGCGTGAATGAAATGTATGATGCGAGAAGTACTTGATTTAAATTGATAAAATTGCATGTGTAGGTATGTATTGTACTTGATTTGATGGCCTCATGAATTTTAACTTACTTTTGTGGTTTTGATTTCGTTGCCTCGGGACGAACAACATGTAAGTTTGGGGGTTTGATGAGAGTGTAAATTCACGTAATTTGAGCTCTGATTTCTGTGATGATGATGTATGATTGGGTCTTAAGTTGAGATAAATTGAGATATGTAGTGAAAAATCACAAATCAGGTGCGTTTGAGGCCGTTCGAACAAATTTTCGAAGGAAAACAGGACAGAATTGCTCGGAACTGGAAAATGAGGAATTCAGAATCTGGTTCGACCAAGAAGCCAGTGGTTCGACCACTGGTTCGGGCCGAACCAAGCACCTGCGATTTTTTTACAGAGGGGTTTGACCACCACGATGAGGTTAAACCAGGCATGAAGGTCGAACCGTGGTCGAACCAAATGCCTAAAGTGTGTTACAAGTGATTCGACCCCGATGCTTTTGATTCGACCGGTGGTTCGATTCGAACTAGCTATCTGCAGGTTCATTATAGGCTGGTTCGACCAGAAAGCTTATGGTTCGACCAAGAGCTTTGGTCGAGCCAATACGCGAGAAGTTTTTGGATCCGTATTTTTACACCTTTAGTACATTTTTTTGCTCAAAAAGCCCATTAAAGGTCCGTTGGAGGAGTTGAAAGTATAAAAGGAAGACCTTACGCAGCAGAAAGATACCACCTTCATTCTACATAACATCTGAAACACTACCATCATTCTACGGAGTTGTGGAGAGAGATTCATCTGTCGAATCAAGTGAGAACCAAGTGAAGATTCAAAACGGAGAGAGATGCGACGTCGTCCACATCTAAGGTTTACTTTACTTCTTTATCTTTTAATTTTCAAGACTATGGGTAAGATCTATCCAACTACCATGATTGTTCTTCAATCAATCATGGGCTCGAACAGCTTCGGTAGT
Organism: Pogostemon cablin; assembly: GCA_023678885.1. Lineage (NCBI taxonomy): Eukaryota > Viridiplantae > Streptophyta > Magnoliopsida > Lamiales > Lamiaceae > Pogostemon > Pogostemon cablin. The sequence continues at coordinate 8,346,957 of CM042992.1, read as the reverse complement.
TCTAGGGTTATGAAGGTTTTATGATTTAATTGAACTTCCATGTGTAAACTTCGTACAATACTAGTTTATTTTATATAAGACAATGCTTTATTAATTCATACTCAGAGTTGTTTTGTGCATCACTAATTATTATGTAGTGTCTGAATACATTTCTTGATTATTGATTGAGTGCGTTTATTGCCGAGTAGGATTACATGTTATGATTCTAAGTGAGGGGACTCCAAAGTCTCATTAGAACTATCTTATATAATTACTTGTTAATTGAATCTTATTCTGGTTAATAAGTAGGATAAATAGAATCATAGTACCTATAAAGGGAGATCATATCGGGTTAGAGTACTTAGTGCACGAAAAATAATTGATATTGATAGTACTTAGAAGGGGGGTGAATTATATCTCTTGCTCCATGGATATTCACACGTGTTACACATTTATTTACTTGTGTCTATAGAGTAGATTTGTATGGTTTAGTTATTCGTCCATATTTCACAAGGCAGAGTCGACCATTGATACGCGGAAGGGAAATTAATGAGTTAAATTGGATGATCCAAAGAACTACCTAATTTCTCATCACTTTCGTTTAATCTCTATTGCTTGTTTACTTTATTTGCTATTTAAATTAATTGTTTATTAGTTCATTAATTATTCCATCAATTTATTACCAACTTAGTCTTAATAAGTTAGAATATAATTAGATTAATAATAATACACCCCTTGTATTCGATAAATCACTTGGTCACTTATCTACGCTATAATAACATTCTTCATACTTGAGGATTAATTGTTTGTTGAGAAAACGCTCATCAGTATACATCATAGTAAACTTTACGATTATCATTAACTTAAAATTTTTTATAATTTATTTTTTATAGAAAAAATATCAAACTATTTCAATCAAAAAATATTTTTCTCAAACTATAGTGACCGTATACATTTTATGTGAGGATGATAATAATTTTTACTTAGAAAATATGGGACAATTAAGATGAATATGATGTCTTGAGACGAAAGATAATTACGTAAATTTTGTGCAGAGTATTTGATCTAATTTAGCAATCATGATTTTGTTATGTTATGATCTACTAATATTTACTATGTGTTATATAATAGGATATATGATGTAAAATAATACTTCATCTGTTCTCTATTAAGTTGCACCGTACTATATTAAGTTGCACAGTAGATATGTAATTTAAGTAAAGCTACTTGTGTCTCATAATACTTTTCATATTTACCGTTCCACATTATTTAAGAAAAATTGTACTTTTTAATCAATTTTTTTATTGACTTTAGAGGGTATTGAAGTATTTATAGGTATAAAAAGTATAAAGTGATGATATCTGTGTGAAAAATGAGTGACAAATTTGAAATTAAAATAACTTTTGAGGTTGTTAGATAAAGAGTTTTTTCCTTTTTTGGTTTGTGAAAAGTTTTGTGTGACAAATGAGGAAAGTGTGAAAAATATCATTGGACGGAGGGAGTATTTTTTATTAATTTTATTGACTTTTGGAGGGTAATGTAGTATTTTTAATTAATAAATAAATTACGAAGTATATTATTTACTATGTTAGATATGAGTAGTAAATTTGTAATTAAGATATACTCACTTTTAAGGTTGATCATTGATGTGATTTTTTTTTCTTTTTTTGTGGTAAAATTTAATGTTGGACGAATATAAAATGAATGCGTGAAATTTAATTTGAGAAAGGGAAAAATATAATTAAATTTTAAAAAAATCGTAAGATTAATTAATTTTCTCCCAGTATGATTTGTTAAAAAAAATAATAATAATAAGTGTTAGAATGAATTTTCTTATTGTGTGTATTTATACTCTCCCAAAAAGCCAAATTTTTAGTGTTAAAATGACTAAAATAGTCAATTATTGTGATAGGAGACTCAACTCAAACTTGGGTGGGGAATGGGGATAGCTCGACTAGAGCTCGAGCTCTTTTACAAGTGTCGAGTGCAAATTTAATCATCTTCCTTTATAATTTCACTCAATTTCGAAAGAGAAAATTAAGTGAAATTATAAAGGGGAGGATCTACATCCAACGTGCATGTTTGTGAGACTTAACGTTGGGCATATATGCTCTCACTTGACCTAGTCGAGCCTAGCAATTTGAGTCAATTTAAAGGACTAGACTCGAGTCCAAAGTTTTAGCTTCAATACTTTGACTCATTCCATCATTTTAACTTCAATTTTATCATCATATCTTCTTACATGCTCCTCTTTCAGTCGTTTGTTAAATTATGGGCTTCAGTTCATGAAATCCACATAGAAAAAAAACATTTCAAGAGGACAATGCAAGAAAAGTGTTTTATCACCCAAGTTAAAAGAACATGAAAATTAACTAAATGAGCAATATAGAAACAAGCAGAGAGTAAACAAAATTACACATAACACGATTTTAAAACTAGGTGAATTAGATAATTAAACTTAAAAAATTGTTTGTCCACAGCTAAAAAAATAAAAGAAATGATATATATCACACATACTTTAAAAGTCATGATCTTTACTGCTTACTCATTTATTTGATTTTGTTTTTGTTGACGTAAAAATATTATTCGTGTTCAACGTAATTGTTAAAACAACTTGTGAGTCGACCCGACTGGATTTTGCACCATAGTATTCTTCTACGAATATACTACCTCCGGCCACTTACAAGGTATCCATTTCATTATTCCTGAAGTCCGCTTCAAAGTTATTAATTTTCTCTATTTAGTAAAGAAATTACACAATATGACCAACCATTTCTCTCTAATACAACTACTCACTTTACCTATAATAATAATACTCTTAATCCACGTGCAAAAAGCAAATAAAGACCTTAGAATTGTACATATGAAAACAGCAAACGGTTACCTTGTAAGTGGCCGTAGGGAGTATCTTCTTATACATACAAATTGCGAATACACTGCTATAAATAACTTTTTAAAAGTATGAGGTGTCGCGACGTGGTTAATTATCGTATTTTTTATTTTAATTTCATATATATAATCTTTCTACTTTAATTAATTAATTTATTACTCCCTCCGTCCCACGTATTTTTACCCAATTTCCATTTTGGGGTGTCCCACGTATTTTTACTCATTCCATTTTTTGCCAAAATACATAATATTTTATTACCTACTTTTTACAATTCCAACAACTTTAATTACTTTTTTTCACTTTATTCATCATTCCCAATAACTTTATTCACTTTTTCTTTTTAAATTACTAATTTATCAATACTTTCTCTTACATTATATATTAAAAAAATAAAACGTCTTAATCTCCGTTCTCGTACAAACGTGTAAAAATACCCGGGACGGATGGAGTATTATTATATTGTTCACATATATCTATAAATTAAATATTACATTTAATTATATATTTTTTTGATTGGTTAGAAATAAATAATTAAACCAATTAATAAAAATATATCCAAATTATTATTATTATTATTCATATATATCTTCAACTTAAACACCAGCTTTAATCATATAGGAATAAATATTTTTATTTTTTATTTTAATATCACATATAATTTTATTATTATTATTATTATTATTATTATATTAGTATATCTTTATATTCAAATTTAAAAAGTAAACCTTAAAATGATAAATAAATCAATTAATAAAAATATATCTTCAAAAATTTTGAGTGTATCCTCATTATTAAATTAAAATATGCATTTAATATTGGATTATCTAATTAATTTTTTTATAAAATATAATGCATCCGCATATTATGCAGGAATATGTACTCGTATATATATATAACCCGCGTACAGCGCGAGACCATTTAATAATTATTCTTATTTTTTTATAATTAAATAATTTGTATATATAACGTAACAATATTAATTAAGAATATTTTTTTCTTATAGCTAGACAATTTTTTTAATGTAACATTTGACTTTTAATAATGTAATGTATAACTAAATCATAACTTGTACTTTTTTAATGTTATCTTATAACATAATTCAATTGAAAACTATTTAATTTTTACTCTCTCTGTCTCTCTAAAAATATACAAGATTTGATTTGATATTAATTAATTAATTTACATCGAGTTATTTATTAATTGCAATTAATGATATTAAAGTAAATAAATCTTAATAGAGTATAAGAAATAATATATATATATATATATATATGTGTGTAATATTGCATAAATATGTAGATAAAAGATGTCGTACGTATACATACTAGGAAGAGTTGGGTGTAGAATTTGAAGTTGGTTTAGCAAAGTGAATTACGCAACTTGGTTGACTAATGGTCGGAATTAATGCCGTGGAATCTTGTTTGTTCCTACTTCACCCTTTTTTCAATCACTCTTTTTGTACGTTTCCATTACAATAATGGACTTTATTCATTCTTAATTTAAAGCATTGGAAAATACAACTAAAAATATTCATAAATATATTTTATTTTCTCATGTTGGGACATAAATTTCTCCCGTGGTCGCGAATTCACTATTAATGAAAGCAGGGGCCACTGGCCCACTACAACATAAAAGCATCGAAACAACCTATATAATTTGTTGTCCATTATTGGGAAAATATTATTTAGTCAAAACTCCTGTTATCTTAGAGTCTATTTATGACTTCACATATAATGTGTAATCTTTGTGCGTTTTTTTTTTAAAAAGACGCACAAAGAAAACACATTATATTTGTTGTTTTTGTGTGTCTTTTTTAAAAAAATCTTTGTGCGTCTTTTTAATAAACTTTTTGTTATATGACAACAAATTATATATGCAGTCTTTGTGCAATTATATTCATAATAATTTTTTAAATGACAACTGATTATATATGTTGTCTTATTTAATTAAACTAACACATATATTTGTTTTCAAATTTATTAATTTTTTTATTGATCAATATATTTATTAACCTGAAGAATTGATCAGATTTAAAAAGAATTAAACACATTCTATGTAATCCACAATACACAACATTAAATAACTATCTTAAATCCAAATATTGGCAAAAGTCAAATACATCACATATAAGGAGTAAGGACATAAAACAAATTGTATTTGTTCAATAGAAATACTCGGGAGTCAATACTCATGGACCACATACTGAATGAATAAACCGTAGAAACCAACAAGTGTAGAGCTTTAACCAACACAAATGAATCCAGAAATTGAAGCCTTCAAAATCAACATCTATCTGACCAACAACAACAAATTAGCAAATCCATATAATTTGTAAAAATTCGATTAAAAATCCACAATAAGATTACTATAAGATACTATAACCAACTAGACAATTTTTCTTGTGGGGGCTAGATATAAAAACATGTTGATCATAATTCATATTCGAGCATTAAATAATACTTCTAATTAGTGCGATATAAAAGCATAATTTACTAATAAAAAGGAATTTCCAGACATTTACATACAATTTTCTATATTTAAAACTAAAAAAAGTATAGAAGACTCTTTTTCATTGATTCAAATGAAAATTATAGATTGAATGAAAATTATAGAGCCTTTTATAAAGATAGAAGTTATCTATATTTCTCAACATAAATTATTAAATTATTCGCAAGATCAACCTCACAATTCATTTTGCTTTGAATTGCAGGTTTAACTTTTTTTTTAATGGTTGTGAATGCTTCCTTCGTTGTAGATATTGATACTTAATATTACTACGTGAAAAATATAATTGAATACTTCTTTCATCTCATTACACATTTCACATATTCTTATTTATTGGTCTTATTACACTTTTTGAAAAAAAGATAAAATTTTCAAAAGAAATAACATTTTAATAATTTTACATAAAAATGACACTCCAACCTAACATATATAACTTATTATCATTTATTTATTACTAAAAAAAGACTATGTTATCATAAAAATCCAATAAATTTTATCGAAAATAAACATTTCTAAAATACCATAGCTACATTAATTGTGAAAATTCTATAAAAAACGAAGGAAGTAATATATATATTAAGATGTTTTAAAATAAGATGGAATAAATAAAAATATTACTATGTATATTATGAAAATTCTTAGAAATTTTGGGGGGCTTTAATATACAAGTCTCCGCCCCTGAATGAAAGTGAAAAATTTGTGTTAAATCGATTCATGGTAAAATTATTTTATATTTTTGTAATTAATTATTATTTTATTAAAGATGTTCTTTATTAATTTTTATTAATATTATAAATGGTTTATGAAATAATTCACAACACAAATATCATTTTTCATCAATTGTATGTCACTTTTTATTATAAATGTTATCACTTCTTATCCGTCTCAGGAAAATCATTCTATGAGACGGTCTCACGCAAGTCTCTGCCTTAATAAAAAACAACACTTGCGTGAAACTATTTTAGGTTTTTTGTTAGAATGATTTGATTAAGTATTAAACGATTTACCTCTCTATCAGATTAAACTTTTAGATGAGATGATCATTTATCATGGTATCAAAGTCTGGCCAAAAGAAATGTCCAGAGTTTGAACCTCACCGCCACCCATTTATAAGAAAATTCCACATGCAAGTCTTGGAGCAAAAATTATATGAGGGGGCGTGTTAGAGTTATTTGATTTGGAACTTTTAGATGAGGTGACAAAAGTTATGAGGTGGCAAAAGTTATGTGAGGGGGCGTGTTAGGGTTATTTGATTTGGGACTTTTAGATGAGGTGATCATTGATTTGGAACATTTAGATGAGATGGCAAAAGTTATGTTATTTGATTTGGAACTTTTAGATGAGATGACAAAAGTTATGTGAGGGGGCGTGTTAGAGTTATTTGATTTGAGACTTTTAGATGAGGTGGTCATTGATTTGGAACTTTTAGATGAGGTGGCAAAAGTTATGTGAGGGGGCGTGTTAGAGTTATTTGATTTGGGACTTTTAGATGAGGTGATCATTTATGACTTGTATTTGATTCGGGACTTATAGATGAGGTGGTCATTTAACACTGCAAGCCTTGAGGCAAAAGTTATGTGAGGGGGCGTATTAGAGTTATTTGATTTGAGACTTTTAGATGAGGTGATCATTCATAACTTATATTTGATTTGAAACTTTTAGATGAGTTGGTCATTTATGATAAGATGGTCATTTAACACTACCTTTACTATAGATTTGAAGTTTAAAAACTTTATATTTGTCAGACTTATTTATCTCTCTAAGATTAAACTTTTATATGAGGTGGTCATTTAACACTACCTTTACTATAGATTTCCATAATTTTATCGAAATTACTCTTTAGTACTTTATATAAGACGGTTAGACTGTGTGATGGATCCGATAAATGAGGGGAAAGAACCTGAATTCGAGATAAATTGCAATTTTTCTCTCGATTACAGTTAATCTTACTTCTATTCTTCTTCTTCTATCATTATCATCATTAATTTTTTATTTTATTTTATTTAATGAAAATTTTATATTATAGGTCAAATAAAAATTGTAAAATTTTAAATAAAAAGTTATATTTGATATAAGAAAATGTGATATTTATTTAATTGAACAATTTTATGAATATTCCGTAACTATGATAAAAAAAAATAATAACATGTTTAATGGAGTATCTGATCAAGAAAAAATTATGACAACATCTAAATATTTTTCATACTTTATTAAACAAATAAAAAGTAAACTACCTCCGTCCCAATAATTGCGAACATTTCGCTGAGAACAAAGTGTTCGCAATTACTAGGACGGGGGAGTAATATTTTTAATAAAAAGTAATATATGTAATTAAAGGAAAGTGATTATAATTCAATTGAACTATTTAATTAACCATTTATATTTTATATATACTAATTACGGATACGCTGCTATAAATAACTTTTTAAAAATATGAGGTATTGCGACGTGGTTAATTGTCGTATATATTTTTTTTAATTTTAATATCATATATATAATCTTTCTACTTTTATTTATTTATTTATTTTATTAATAATATTATTATTAATGTATATCTTTAAATCATGTATATTTATAAATTAAATATCACCTTTAATTATTTTTTATTGAGTGTATATTGGGTGCACTCGGGTGCAAGGATGCACTCATATGTGTATACCTTTTTATTATATTTTGTATACATATTATTTTATTTTGTATACGTATTTTGTAATAATTGTATACTTTTTTCACATTAATTTTTCATTAAAAAATTAACATCCATATGTGTATAACATTTTATTGAATATTATATACAATTTTTCATTAAAAAAATTAACAATTAAATTGTATACATTTTTACTCTTAATTGTATATGTTTTTGTTTATATTTGTATGTGGGTGCAATCTTTAAGTTCACCCGGGTGAATACTATAAATTGCTTTTTTATTAGTTAGTAATATATAATCAATAAAATATATCCAACTAATTATTATTATTATTATTATTATTTATGTATATCTTTAAATTATGTATATTTATAAATTAAATATCACCTATAATTATATTTTTTAATTGGTTATAATAATTCATCCACATATTACGCGAGAATGTATACTCGTGTATATATATATATATATAACATTTTTAATAATAAAAAATATTATTAAAGAAAAAGTGATAGCCTTGAATCGAATCATTTCATTCATGTACAACATATAGAATTGTTAAAAAGTGAAGAAATTTTAAATGAAAGATGATATTTGAATAATGGAAAGTGATAATCTTAAATTGAATTATTTTATGGGTAGAATTATTGTCACTCAAAATCTAAAGACACTCAAACTTTCAAATAAAATGATTTGGAAAGACCGTATTGTCCTTAATATAAATTTATTTAAATTTTAATTTTAATATCATTATATTTAAATCTTAATTACTTAACTCCATCCCCAGAAAAAGAAAAAGAAGATTTATGCAGTATGATACCATTAAAAAAAAACACTAACTTCCATATTGGATAGAGAAGAAATCAATTCAATTTCAATTCACTTACTCCTAATCTGAGACCTTCTGAAAACTTTTCAATTCAATTCAATTTCTCTATTCTTATGACGTTCTGAAAAAAAATATTTATCTTCTTCTTTTGTGTTTTTCTTTTCTCTCTTTTAACAGATATAAAATTAAATCAATATCTAAATATTCTAAAATGTTATTGTAATTCTATATGCAATTTTCTTGACTGCAAATATCATGCTTTTTCGCTCTTTGAAAAGAAAGAGATACTCATTCTATGTTAAATTTTTGAAAATGACTTGTATATAACCTCCATTTTAGTACAAATCCCGGTACAACCTTCTCCCTTCACCTTCAGTGTGTGTATCTATTTTTTTTTAAACTGTTGCTGTTACTGTTTTTTTAATTATTTAATTTTAGGGATATAATTGCAATTTTACCCTTGTGCTTTAGGGTATAATTTATCCCTAGGTTTAGGGTTTAGGGTATAATTGTAAATTTACACTTGTGATTTAGGGTATAATTTATCCCCTAGGGTTTAGAGTTTAAGTTATAATTGTAATTTTACCCTTGTAGTTTAGGGTTTAATTTATCCCTAGGGTTTAGGGTTTAAAGTATAATTGTAATTTTACCCTTGTGGTTTAGGATATAATTTATCCCTAGGGTTTAGGGTATAATTGTAATTTTAACCTTGTGTTTAGGGTATAATTTATCCCTAGGGTTTAGGGTATAATACTCATTTAAATAAAATAAATTTAAAAATAAAATAAAAAACAATATTAATAAGAGAGCAGGAATTAATTAAGAAGGGTATAGACCAAGGTTGTATCAATTCAATTGGTACAATCGGTTGTAGCCTAATCCCTCTCTAAATTTTTTAATACGTATTCAAGAAGCGAAATGTTTTTCAAGAGCAAAGTGATGTTCTTATTATTTTTTAATGGACATTTGACTTGTTTTTTTATTCCTATTTTCGGCTGAAATATAGGTGGAAGAAGAAAGATAACACATATTTTCCATGTTTTTGGTCGTAGAGATTCTAGAGAATATAGAAATTAAATTTGGGGTTTGAATGTAATAATTTTAGATAAGTTTATACCAAGGATATCATAGTCTTTTTCATTTATTATTTTTTAATTATCGGATGCTCTAAGTAATCATTTGGGTGACAATAGTGCTGCCCTTATTTTATTCATGAATAATTTATAGAATGAATAGAAAGTGATAATACTTTTAAAAAAAATAATACATGAATAATGAAAAGTAATCTCCATTTATTTATCTTAAAAGATTGCACTTCCCCAATGCAGATATTAAGAAGGTGTTTGATTTACACTGTTAATGTTTGTTTGATCTAATAGATTTTTTTTTCAAGTATTTTTATTAATTAATTCAATAACTTCACTCCCTTCAATACCTTTCAATCCCACTGGTAATAAATACTAAATGATAATATGTTAGGTTTGTTATTAGGTAATATAGTGTTTTTATTTATTTATTTAAATAAAGTATATGGAGAAGAATATTGTTTGGACTTTTTATCTATTTTAGGGAGTTAAAAATTTTTATGGGACGATTCAAAATAAAAAGTGTGCAATTTTAAGGAAACAGAGAGATTATTATTTTATGAACAATTTCAAAGACAAATAAAAAAAAATTTTCAAAAGAAAATTGTGATACTTAATCATAGAAAATGATAATATTTTTTATGAAAAATTAATCATAAAAATATATATTACTTTTGATAATTAAAAAGTAAAGTTAAACTGTATTGGTGCACAAGGATAATCTAAACTATTAGATCAGAATTTTATTTAATTCTGACAACTAAATAAAATAAAATAATAAAAAAATAACATTGACCATCCATTATACCCTATAAATCATTAGTTGTACTTCAAAAGAACCCTAAAAAGTAATTAATTATTGGAGTTTTTTCAATTCAGAGTTGAAAAATAGGTAAGTTATCAATACGTGCCTGAATTATTTAATTTTTTTTATCAATTAGATGTTTGAAATATATAAAACTATTAATCTGTGACTTGAATTTAGACCATAAATTAATATAAAATATGAGACAATATGTGACAAATTTAGATCTCGAATTAATAGTTTTATATATTTTTGACCCATTAATTAATAAAAAAAATTATTTAGGACCTGAATATATTAGTTTACTATTTTTTAGACTATGAATTGAAAAAAACTTCTTAATTAAAGTATATATTAAAATCTCCTTATATATTAAAGCAAAATAAGCTTCCAAATTTAATTTTGAAAATTGTGATGTGTCAGGATAAGGTTCAACGTGTATTTATAATTTTTATAATAATGTAATGTGTTATCATAAGGCTAAATGTGTATTTATGATTTTTGTAAAAATGTGAGGTGTCATGATAAGGTTAAATGAGTATTTATGAATTTTAAACTTTTATGAGAATAAATTACTTAAATTCATGAGTGAGGCTCTTGTGCCTCGAAGGCACACCATGCACCTTTAGAATTTAGTATTATGAGTAAGGGTATATTGTTTTGTTCTAAAGGTATACACTTTAATTAATAAGGGTACACCATTTTGTTGTAAATGACACTTTTCATTAATATTTTTATTTTTCTTTATAAAATAAAGGTACACATCTTTATACTAAAGGGTATACAATTTAACACAAAATTTTAAAAGCGCACGGAATGTGGTCCGTGCGCCCGAGTGGACACTAGTTTTTGCCCAAATTCATTCCATTATTCTAAGTTTTTTTGTTTGTATTTGATTTCAAAATTTAATTAGTTGGTTGATTTTTTTTTAATTCATTATAGGCTCAATTTTTACATGGCCCGATTTATTATTATTATTATTATTATTATTATTATTATTATTATTATTATTTTACTCTATTTTCAAACATAATTTTGGAATAAATATATAATTTTTACATATCTCTTTAAAAATATGATTTTATTACAATTATTCAAATTAAATTTTCTCAGACCATTTTTAAATAATATTTAAAATTATTTCAAATAATCCAAGTATACTATAAGTTATTTTATTATAATACTTTTAAATTGTCTTTGTTGGCGCACGCGAATCTTATGGTCCACATGATGCGCTAGGGTTCCATGCGTTTCTATGGCAACATAAGCAAGAACATAGAAAATTATTACCTTTCACCGTGGTGTAACGAATGGAAACTCGACGGGAATGAGGAAGATGAAGTCGACCAGCTGCTATGAACAACCTTCCGATCTTCTGTTGTATTCCTAAGTCGTGTCTTGATGTTGTATGGTCAACGATCTCCAAGACGAACTCAATCTGCGATCCCCTTCTCCTTTTCATGGTTTTAGGCGTGAGTGTCTAAGGATCCGAACTGCTGAGATTGGCTATTTATAGGCTACAACAGGGACCAGGAGAAGAAATTAGGGTTGGGCCTCCCATTAGACTTAAGCATTCAAATTTAGTCCAAAACTTATACTTAAGTCCAATAATAATAAATCAGTCCACTAAAGAAATATTATTGCACTGCCACCTAATTCCAAATTACGTTATATGCTCCTTCTTATTATGAGTCCGTTAATCTCCCCGTGTCTTAATGGAGTTGTCAATAACTTAATTAACAGGAAGATTAAGTTACTGACAACTCCATTAATTAATATCTTTACCGAGAGTAGTACCACTCAACCTTAATATCATGCCGAATCAAATCCACCTGCAGGGTTTACATGATAATCATTATGAACTCTTCAAAGGGACATTATCAACCAATTCCGTTAGGACACATATTTCTTCTACAATTAACAGCACACCATAGAGATAGTACCATCTCCCAACTCACCGAGCTTATTGATTTACGATCAAATCTCACCCATTTATGAATCAAAGAAATAAATATTGGCTTACGTGTTGAGGTTATTGTATAGGGACTAAGAGTACTAACATTCATAATAACAGAGATCTAGTTCTATTATATAGTCAGTATAAACCGAACGATCTCACCGCGGTCCTGCTCAATACATACAGAGTGCACTAGTGTAATTTTATAGTCAAGACCGACTAATGCCAAATCACACTATAACCATACCGATAGATAGTCACCGTCTATCTCGGTTGTGAAAATATGTTTATACTTTATAAGGAGCCGATAATATGATCTTTCGTGTGATGCTGCATACCAAATTATCAACAGTATAAAGCAAATAGACTTTTGCAACAATTCATAAAAAATTATGCAAAATGTTTGATCACGTAATTCTCATTTCAAATATTGTCTAAAATATTGTTCATACAAAAAGCTAGACTTTTAATATACAATTCAACAATCTCCTACTTATACTAAAAGACTATGCTGCCATATCTGCTGACATGCATCTAATCCCCATCCACTACAAGAAAACTGCCGAATTCCAACGGCAAAAGACTATTGGAATATGCAAAAATATCACTGGAATTCATGATTCCAACATATATTACAACGAATTTTTTTCGTTGGAAAAGTGGCCGTTGGAATGTCATTTTTCCAACAATATTTCCAATGGTTTCTAAAATCCAACAGTGAATCCAATGACATTTATATGTTGGAATTTTTTATATTTAAAAGTGATTCAAACATTTTTCCAACATAATTTTCTTTTGAATTAAATTGATGTTGGAATAAATTCCAACAATCTTTCAGCGATAAAAAAAATATTTATTCGGATTTGAACTCTTGACCTCTTGAGTATATCAGAATATCATCTACCAACTTAACTAATGTATAATTTATTTTATAAATTGACATTTAAATTTATTAAAGTCTCTTTTTTCGATGGAATTTTCATTGGAATTTTTCAACGGCTTAAGTTTAATTGGAATTTATATTGGAAATTTCCAATGGTTTATCAAACTATTAGAATTAGCTTTGGAATTTTCCAACTGTTAAAAAATATTTATATGGGAATTTTTGTTGAAACTTTCCAACTGTTTTATGTTTTATATGAATTTTTGTTGAAAATTTCCAATAGTTTATTAGGCCATTAGAATTAGCATTGAAAATTTTCAACTGCTTAAATTTCCATGGAAATTTTCACTGAAATTTTCTAACGACTTATAGTTTCATTGAAAAATTCTTTGGAATTCTAAAATTTTCAACGGATTTGCTTTTCGTTGGAATTTTTCTGTTGGAATTTGAAAGTTTTCTTGTAGTGATCCCTTCAACATGCCCCTCAAAAACTTTCGCTGGAAAGCCCTTAGTGAAAGGATCAGCTAGGTTATCCTTCGATGCAATCTTAGCGACAACAACCTCCCCTCTTTTCACGATATCTCGTATCAGGTGGTACTTGCGCTCAATGTGTTTACTAGCCTTATGGGCTCGCGGTTCCTTCGAGTTTGCAACTGCACCACTGTTATCACAATAAATTGTGATTGACTTGGGCAAACCAGGAATTACATCTAAGTGCATTAAGAAGTTCCTGAGTCATACTGCTTCCTTAGCTGCATCAGAGGCTGCTACATATTTAGCTTCCATGGTGGAGTCAGAAACACATTTATGCTTAACACTCCTCCAAACTATGACTCCTCCTTTAAGAGTAAACACATAACTCGAGGTGGATTTACTGATGTCCTTGTCCAATTGGAAATTCAAATCCGTGTAACCCACAGGTAGCAAAGTATCTGCCAGGTAAACCAACATACAATTCCTAGTCCTTCGCAGGTACTTCAAAATATGTTTTACAGCAGTCCAATACCCCTCTACAGGATTACTTTGATATCTACTGACCATGCCCATGTCAAAATAGATATCCGGTCTCGTACATAGAATTGCATACATGAGGCTTCCTACTGCCAAAGCATAAGGAACCGCCTTCATATCATCTATGTCCTTTTGTGTCTTTGGACACATTTCCTTCGATAGAGGTATTCCATGTCTAAAAGGTAGAAAACCTTTCTTGGAGTTTTGCATGCTAAAACGAGCAAGGATAGAATCAATGTATGAAGTTTGGGATAAGCACAACATTCTCTTCTTGCGATCTCTTATTACTCTGATCCCTAGAATGTGCCCGACTTCTCCTAAGTCCTTCATTTCAAACTTCATAGATTATCATACCCTTACGCCCGATAATACCTTTAAATTATTTCCAATGAGCAGGATATCATCCACGTAAAGCACAAGAAATACCACCAGGTTTCCGTCACACTTCTTGTACACACAAGACTCATCCTAATGGTTACATTTCCTTTTTTGGCATGTGAGACCTACACAAATTAATTATTTCTCTCTCCATGGGCCCACACATCACACTAATACTCCTACCCATTTTACATTAAAATATAATTTCTCTCACCTCAATACACATTAAAATACTATATTTATTAATCTTCGTGGCAAAAGCAAACGTGACTATTAGGACGGGACGGAGAGAGTAATAAATTCAAAATGTAAGCCGCTATTTCCAAGGCATATCTCAAAAACGAATTTGACAATTCATAATAGCTCATCATTGACCTAACCATTTCCATAAGAGTCATATTTCTTCTCTCTGCCACATCATTCTGCTGGGGTGTGTCCGGTGCATACAATTGGGATTCATTCTCTTCCTCTGATAAGTAGTCCCTAAACTCTCCCAAGACGTACTCGCCACCAAGATTAGATCGTAGTGTCTTGATACATTTTCCTTGACGCTTCTCCACATCTGCCTTATACTCTTTAAATTTATCAAAGCATTCACACTTGCGGCGCATCAAATCAATATATCCATATCTTAAATAATCGTCAATGAAGGTGACAAAATATTCATAACCACCTCTTTCTTGGATAGACATAGGACCACACAAATCAAAATGAACCAATTCCAACACATCTTTGACTCTATACCCCTTTGTCTTAAAAGGCCTTTTAGTCATTTTCCCTTCCAAGTATGATTCGCAAGTTGGATAGTTTTCAAGTTCCAATGAACCCAACGGTCCATCTTCTACAACTTTTGAATCCTGCTTAACTTAATATGACCAAGTCTTAGATGTCAAAGATATGTTTGGTTCATTTTTCGAAGGTTCTTTTCTCTTATTAAGATTAGTAGATTCATTATTAATTTCCACTTGTTGCATTGTAGGAGATACATGATTAAGAGTATATAAATTATCAACCAACGTACCATAACAGATAACAATTCTATTCTTTTTAATAATAACCTTGTCATTAAAGAAACAGAATATTCATCCTTAAATAATTTAGAAACCGAAATTAAATTCTTTCTAAAAGAAGGTACGCAAAGAAAATCTCTCAAAATAGAGTTTTATTCCTATCAAACGATAAATAAAAATCACCCACTGCAACAGCCGCCACTTTCGTAGCATCACCCATGAATATGACAATCTCTCCATCACTTAGCTGTTGGGTTGGTTGAAATCCCTGCAAAGAATTGCAGACATGATCAGTGGCTCCCGTATCTACACACCATGTGTCAGCAGATACGGCCGCTAAACACGATTCAACAACAAGCCCAAGTTTGTGCATATGTGAGTATGAGGTGAAAGCCCAAATTTAAGCCATTTGTAGCCATCTCTGACCTGCAAGCCCAAGTTTACGCCGTCGGCCCGAAATATTCTATTTTAGCAAGCCCTAACAGCGTGTGCCATGTGGAGTAATATTAACTAAAATAATAGTAATATAATATTTAACACTGTACACCAAAATGCTCTACTCTCTTAACTACTCCATGTGAGAACAATTTTCTCAGGCGATTTTTGTGGAAGCCATTTTACGCTTCTTCGATGCACTCCCTACTATGCCATCAACGCCTCTTCAGCGCCCCCTGTCGATTTCGCCTTCTTCGACAGCAATTGGTTGGCGAACCACTAAAGCCGCCGTCGATTTCGCCGGCGTTGCCGAACCGGAGAATGCAAGGCCTGTCGACTAAGGTTTTTAAGGTTTAATTTTGAAACTTTTATATTTACTCTAGTAATTAAGAATAAATGGGTTCATCTGTAATTATTTGTAATTATTGTTTTTTTATTTATTTTTAATTTGATTGTTTTGTCAATAATGGCCAAATAAAGCAATACTGGATAGTAGGTAGGAGTCTATGATTCTTGTTCTTGAATTTAGTTGACTCGATACATTTGTGTTAAATTTTTGTGTGTCTTCCAATCTGTCCCAAGTTGATACTTTCAAATTAAGAGATGTTTCTTGTTGATATTTGCGGTCAATTTTGCTTGTTGAATAACTTGTGACTCAGTTGTAATATAGGTTTATCTCAATTATTAAAATCCCATTTAGTTGAAAATGGGTACTACCTTGTTCTAGTGAACAAATGTTTTTAATTGAGATCACCTCTGATCAATACATGGGTTCACAAGCGATGTCAATTAAGGCTGTGTATTCACTCTAACATTGCTTTTATTTGCAGTGTGATGAGTTGCCGGAAGGCTCCATTATCTGGTAGCAAAAGCCTGTAGAGGATGGTCAATTAGTAAGCTTTGCAGCTGGAGAAAAGGGTGAGAGCACTTTAATTTAAATGTCTTATAGAACTTCCGATAGAATTTTCAACCCTTTACAAAAAATATGATAGAGTAGAATTTGTTTAGTTAAGAGAAAAACAGATGGCAATGAAAAAGGTGCGATTTTTTTTTTTTGTTGAAGTCACATTTTTTGTAGGGTTTGTGATTTATGTTCATATTTCCTTCTGCTTGATTTGTGTTTTTTGTTGATTTTGATTGACTAATTCCTATTATCAATGATTGTTGGTGGTGTGTGAGTGTTCTGTTGAGTGAGTGCATGCAAGGTGGAGAGTGTGTTGTATGTACGTTTTCTTCATCAACATGAATTGAAGAAAGTAAATTTGTGAAGTCAATTAACTGTCTGATCGCGGTAGAGAGAAATTTGTTTGCTGTAATTACCTTTGTAATACGGTTCTTCTAGCCCCAAAATGAACACTATAAATAGTCCATCCTCTTTGTTTGCCAAAACCTTGAGCCAACAAAAAGAAATTGAACCTATTGAACCTTGTACATAGGGTGATCTTGTCTAGCAGATAAAGTTCTGTAGCATGACTTCTATTGTGTCATTGAATTGTTCAACTATTACTTTCTCTTGTGAGATTGCAACAAGTGAAATACTTTTTTTTTTTTTTAAATCTCCAAAGTTATCGTTTGAAAGAGAATTCCTAATATGATTGTATGTGGATGATTTCATTAGTTTTCCTAGTTATTGCTTCCAGACATTATGGGGAATCACAAACTTGCTTTTCAATGCTTAAATTTATATCATTTATATGTATGTGCCTTTTTCCTCCCTTGGTTTACCGTTTATGTTGACCTTGCAATATCTGGCTCTATATTTCATTTTATCTTAGTAGTTTCCTGTATTGGTTTTGCCCAAATAGAAGCAGATGCCATAGGCATTTTTTGTGTTGAGTTTGTCTGGTAGTTTACGTTGACTTAGAACTCTGTAGTTTCAATGGGTTTAAACTTCCAGTCTTTCTTTTAAGTGGAATTCTTTTTATATCTGAATTTCTATCTCCTTTTTTTGGTGATGCTGAAAAATTTCATTTTTTTGGTATGCTGATGTATTCTAATTACATGAACTTGGTTGGGCATCATATTCGAGTTATGTGTGTATATGAGTAGTACAAAGATTCTTGTTTGTTATTCTTAATGGATCATTGTTGTCTTGTAGATTTATTTATCAATATATATGAGCACCAAGATTCTTACTTGTGCTTGTTAATTCTTGGATTCATCCACACTTTTTTGTTCATTAGAATATCACGAGCAAACTTCTTTTGTTATTACAGTAAAACTGCATGCATTTTGAGAACTACATGCATAGTCGTTGTATCCATAAGATCTGGTATCTTGGAGTTCGTTGTGTTAAGACTAGTCTCATTTCTTGTCAAATCTTGCAGACACTGTGTACATGCACATATTCAGCGGAAAGATGACATTATGTTATAGGAGATAATCCTCGATTAAAAAAAGAGATGTTGCTGAAATTAGTTATACTATGAGATATATTGAAATAAGAAAAAACGGTCTTCCATGAGCAAAAGACGTTTTCTAGGATACTCATACATGTGGGCTATAAATCCTCGTGTTCTCATTGTCGGAGAAATCAGTATAGTTTTAAAAAGTCTCAATGATCGACAATGTTTCTGTGCATTCTTCATTGTTTTGTTTTTTACTCTGCAATCCTTTGCATGGTTATGAGTAAGACTACCCATGATGAATTGAAATGTTTATACCATCTCTATAATTTTGCAGTGTATTAAAAGGGTTTTATTTGAAAGAAGAAGCAGGTTTTTGTTCGGAAAATATTTCGAGCAATCACCATGCTTAAAGTTCCAGAGCATCAGGTTGCAGGACATCAAGCTAGTGGTGGATGCCTTGGACCGCTTGTTGATGAGTCGGGATATTTTTACAAGCCTCTCCAGGGAGATGAGCGTGGATCTAATGAAGTTTCCTTCTATACATTATTCTCCTCAAACACAAAAGTTCCTGACCACATCAGTAGATTCTTCCCCAAGTTTTATGGTACTCAGATCGTAGAAGCATCAGATGGATCTGGCATGAAACCTCATCTAGTTTTGCAAGACCTTACATTTGGTCGAGTCAATCCATCAGTGATGGACATTAAGATTGGTTCAAGGACATGGGCTCCACAATCCCCCGAGGACTACATCAACAAGTGTCTAAAAAAGGATAGAGAAACTTCAAGCCTTCCATTAGGATTTAGGCTATCTGGCGTGCAAATCTTTGAAAGCATGGATTCAAAATTCTGGAAGCCTGAGAAGAGGTCATGGGTTCAGTCTCTTTCAGGTGACGAAGTTAGGTCTCTTCTGAGAAGGTTTGTGTCCTCAAGTCTTTGTTCCGAAGCCAGACTCTGCTTTTGCATCAGTTGTGTATGGTGGCTCCACGGGTATCTTGTCACAATTACTAGAGTTGAAGGCATGGTTTGAGGATCAAACGATGTACCATTTCTATTCTTGCTCGATTCTGATGATGTTTGAAAAGGAGCGTGCATTGAATGGAAACAGCTCCCGTGCAGCGATTAAGCTTGTGGATTTTGCTCATGTTTATGAAGGCAGGGGCGTCGTTGATCACAACTTCTTAGGTGGGCTCTGCTCTTTGATAAAGTTTGTCTCGGAGATCCTTACCACTCCCGAACACTCAACGGATGTTTTATCAGATGATGGTCGGAGAGTCCCCATCTATTTGGAAAATGGTTCGGTTTGAATCTGAACCAACTGAACCAATGATCACAAATTTCTGTTTCCCCTGGCATAAATTTGGCACTTAGAATCTATTATTGCTGCTCTGATGATTTTGTTAAATCTTATAATACTGTATTGGCAGAAGTTGATCATTCTGAGCAAGTAATTGGTAATAATACTGTATGTCATCATCAAATCCAACAGATACTCCCATCATTTATCAAATGAATCATAATCATTCCAGACCTCAGTACATTAATGTACTTCATGAAATAAAAATTGGGGTACAAAAATATGTGAGATGTAGAATTTAAATTTCAGATTTGTAACTAATGGAAGAGGTCCACTATTTTCTCCAGAAATTCAAATTCAATTAATTGATCAAGTTCAAGCCCTCAAAATTAAATTCAAAGTGCCAAAAAAAATAGAATTAGTATCTGCAAAAAATTGTCTTCGGGAGCACATCGCGCACCAATATTCTTAGTATCTTAAGGAGTTAGCATTTTGTGTGGGTCCCTTTAGTATATTGGACAATGAAAATGACAAAATGCACTGCTTTCATTGGGCACGGACATAGTAGTAAAGAGAGTAAAGATAACATTATTGAAGGTTCGACAGTAATGGTTGAACGCGGTAAAAAATCCTATTCCACTTCACATTACTTTTAGTGCCAATAGGCAAATAACCAATTTTGAAATAACAAAATCTTTACAACAAACTGTGTTCAATTTTAATCAAAATTTATTTTATAAACAAAAATGTCCATGCCTTAAAATTAAAAAATTGACCCACACCCTACCCATTAGGACCAACAGTCACCAACATCCGGATCAATGCATATTGGTGGGGGACCGACAACCACCGACTATCGAATCGACGCATGTTGGTGGGGGATTGACAGCCACCGACATTTGGACCGATTGATGTCGGTTGGCTCGTCGGTGGGGGATAGACGAATGCCAGTTGGTTGTCGGTGGGAGACCAACACCCGAACCAATGGACCAACGAATCGACGGATATCAGTCGAGTTGTCGGTGAGAACCGACATTTGAGCATTGTCGGTGGGGAACTAATACCCAAACTGACATATCAACTCTATCTGATCAGAGGGTATTTATGTCCACATACATTTGATTAAAATAGAATCAAGTTAATTTAATGTTGGCAAGGATAGAATGATTAAAAAAGGTGGGTAATTATGCATTTTTCTCTTTTATTGCAACGAGCTTAGCATTAATAATTTGAATTGTATAGTAAAACTAGATTATAGGATAAAATTACACATCTACCCTCTAAACTAAATAACAAATACAAAAATAGATAAATTAAACTTCATTCGTCCCACATTAGTTTGTACCCTCACTCTAACATGGAAATTAAAAGAAATTGATAACCTTTTAAAGATATTATGATTTTTTTTAATAAATAAATTATCAAGTATGTTAGATGTGTGAGGTAGAAATATTTTCTTGTTAATAAAGTGTACGAGGAAAGAATGATTTTTTTACTTTTTGTTTTTTTAAAGACAAATACAAACTTTTATGGAACGACCTAAATAGAAAATACTCCTTACGTCTCATCATAATAGTTACATATTTCTATTTTGGGCGTCCAATTCTAATGGTTACATTTCTCTTTTTAGCATATGAGACTCACACAAATTAATTACTTCTCCCTTTATGGGCCCACACATCACACTAATACACATACTCACTTTACATTAAAATATTATTTCCCTCACCTCAATACACAATAAAATACTATATTTATTAATCCTCGTGCAAAAAAAAACGTAACCATAAGGACGGTACAGGTGAATATTCATTTAAAAAGAGAGGAAGGAGATTGCTTATATCACATGTTATGGATGGCTCGATTCTTGAAAAAGATGAGAACATTAAAATTATTTTTATAATAAAAATAAATAAAATTTAAATTAAATTAAAAAATTAATGAAATTTAAATTAAATTAAAAAATTAATGAGCACCCCACTATAATTGACACATTTGTAAAAATCTAAATAAATAAATAAATTTAATAATAAAATAAATATTTAAATAAAATGTATTTAACTATTTAAGTATAAAATTTTAAATGATACTCTATAATAGTTGTAAAAAATATAATGTATTTCGATTTTAAATATTAAAATTTATAAATAATACATATATTATAGATAATTGGATATCTTCACTTAAGAATGATGTAATAGAAAATTTAATTTAATAATATAAATGCAACATTGCATTTATCTTATGCATAATATTAGTATATTACTTAACATACACTATATTATATCAAGAGAATTTGTCTATTATATATTATTATTATTTTTTAAATGTCCTGCCAATAAACCTATTTATTCATATTATATTTCGTAATATTAACATACATAATTAATACTCCTTATCCCAAAATCATTCTTGCATATCCTGTCCTACCTATCAAACAAGTTACAAGTATTTTCTCTGTCAAAAACACTCCAACTATATGACATCCCAACTCCAACTGATTAATGACCATTAACCTAATATAAGCAAAGATTAATCATTAATCCAACATTAACAACATGTAGTATTTGTTACACGAAACCCACATGTGGATTCCCCAAAGTGCCCTCCATCAGAACATTTCGACACGTGTTTCCGTAGCCAAATTGACCCTAGATCTTCTCCCCCAATCTCCCATGTCCAAAAATATAATTTATTTTAGAATTTTCTTTTCCCCCCTTTTTTTTCTTTTTATTTTCCTTTTTTATTTCTATTTCAACATCCGATTACCGTGGGCTTTTGATTCATGTTGGAAATTAATTGAAGCTTCGTGAAATGGAAATGGTAGCTAACAGTGAGCTGACAATTGAATCGTGATTTCAAAGATATCTTGTGAATTTAATTCCTCACCCAACCCCCATTTCTTTGAAGCTACTCCGAATCCCATTTTCTTCTCTCCGATTTCGGTTGCGTGTGTAAATAGTTGCAGGTCTTGGGTTGTTGAGCGGAGGACGAAATGAAGCAGCTCACGGCGTTGCAGCAGCAGAGCCGCCGGAGCAACAGCTTCCGCAACGGCTCTTCGCCGCTTGACACCGGCGTAGATGGCGCAATTAAATCTCCGGCGA
Source organism: Pogostemon cablin (assembly GCA_023678885.1). Classification (NCBI taxonomy): domain Eukaryota; kingdom Viridiplantae; phylum Streptophyta; class Magnoliopsida; order Lamiales; family Lamiaceae; genus Pogostemon; species Pogostemon cablin. Next base: position 8,323,794 of record CM042992.1, on the reverse strand, counting down.
CTTTTTTCTGGTTAGTCCTCCACGGGCTCTGTTGTTTAATTAGCTTAGTTGTCGGCTTCCGATTCTCGCGCCTCGTGTTTTTTCTGCTCTTTTCTACTTCTTCAACCCCTGCGAACACCTCAATCTACTCCGCTCTTCGTACGACGTTGCCGACCTCCGCATCATCGTCGCCGCCGGAAAGGAATGCCTCCGGCGCCGCTGGTGGGAGTAGAGTGGTGGTTGGGAGGCATGGGATACTGATTAGGCCATGGCCGCATCCGGATCCGGCGGAGGTGATGAAGGCGCACACGATAATTGAGAGGGTTCAGGCGGAGCAGAGGTCCCAGTACGGCGCTAAGAATCCTAAAACCGTGATTGCTATCACTCCGACCTATGTGCGTACTTTCCAGACGCTGCATCTCACCGGTGTGATGCATTCTTTGATGAATGTGCCCTATGATCTCATCTGGATCGTAGTTGAAGCTGGTGGTACAACAAATGAAACCGCCTCTCTGATTGAGAAATCACGCTTGAAAACTATACACATCGGATTTAATGGAAAAATGCCCCTTTTGTGGGAGGATCGGCGTAAATTTGAATCGAGGATGAGGCTCCATGCTCTGAGGTAAATTAATCTTCCCCAAACGCTTTAAGTTTTCATTGGTTCTGTTGTTAATTTTTGTTAAGCTCAGAATTTTGATGTTTTGAGATGTTTCATATCATGCAGTATTGTCAGAGAGAAGAAATTAGATGGGATTGTGATGTTTGCTGATGATAGTAACATGCACAGTTTGGAGTTGTTTGATGAGATCCAGAATGTGAAATGGGTGGGTGCAGTTTCAGTTGGAATTCTTGCACATTCAGGAGGTTCTGAAGACATAGAATTAGCATCTGTACAGAGAGATGATAATGTAAAAGATGAAAAGAAATCTCAAGTTCCAATTCAAGGTCCTTCTTGTAATTCTTCAAACAATTTGGTGGGGTGGCACACCTTCAACACACTGCCATTTCAGGAACGAAGTGACAGGTATATCGGAGATGGGGCAGTTGTGCTTCCGAGGAAGCTGGAGTGGGCTGGGTTTGTATTGAATTCAAGATTGGTGTGGGAGGATAGATTAGAGAAACCAGCGTGGGTTAAGGAGTGGGAAGAGGTTGTTAGAGATGGGGAGGATGTTGAAAGTCCATTGTTCTTGTTAAAGGATACTTCAGTGGTGGAACCTCTTGGAAGCTGTGGGCGCACAATTTTGCTTTGGTGGTTGCGTGTAGAGGCAAGGTCAGACAGCAAATTTCCTGCTAGGTTAGTCGCTTATCAATTATATTGGGATTTTGAAATTCCGGTTCCATATAATTTGATCTTTTCAATTGTCTGTGATCTGCATATTAGATACTTGTTTCATTATTCTTCTCCGAAAAAGCTGAAGTTTGTTGTGCAATTCTGCTTGTGATTTTTCATGATGTTCATTGTAGAAGTATGATGATCAGAAGTTTTACTGCTAGCAATATCTGTGTAGGCCAGGCAAGCATTTGTGATAACAATAGCCCTTATAAGCTTGGTATTAGCCAGTGTTCATTCAGGGATTGTTTTGGGGTAGCTATACTTCTCATGGTGGCTATGATACTTTTTCCTTCATTTTATCAATTTTTCATTGACTGGAAGGGATACCAATTACACTTGGATAAAGGAGTCTTTAGATGCCTTTTGTTGAAGATTGTATTCCAATGATGTTTGTTTTTTTATGATGAATTATGTGTGCTCTAGTTATTCTTGTCTCTTATTATTGTTGATAAATTTTAATGAACCATTGATTTATTTTACTGATGATGAATCATATGGGCACTAAGATTGACTCTCTTTTCTTGAGAAATTTTGCTGCACTGGTTCCTTGAATCTATGAATTGAAAGATCATGTCACTCCTCATTGAAACTCATATGGGATACTGTGTGCACATCAATTGTATATGAGTGGAGATAATATTAATATTCTCAATGAATAATTTTATGTTAGAATAGGAAGGGTCTTATACATAATAGATGTCTTTCCATTGTGATGTTTGGGCCTGGACAATATGTGAACATTCACAAGGCTGAAAACTGGTTGCTACGCACATTCTAGAACCAAGAAGTAGTGGTCTTAGGTATCATCTGTTCAAGCAATATGTAGTAGTACTAACTTGTCATTCACAAACTTTGTCCTGTTTATAAATTCTATAGATGTCGTAGCTATATTTGTTTATTAGCATGAGACAAGTTTGCTATAAGTCAAGTCTATTTGGCATGTGCAAAAAACAAAAGCGTGCAAACTACAATGGGACTGAGTTTTTAAAAAAACCTAGATGCACTTGCATATTGTCGTGTTCTAGAACTAGAAGTTGGGTTTGTCTTTTTCAAATTACACGTCATCTCACATTCCATTGCCTCTTGCATATGCCAATCTAAATGGATAATGTCAAGGCATAGGTGGTGATGAAATATGGGATGGCTGATAGCTCAATTTGTGATAATATGCTTTGTATATTTTACTAGGTTTTAACTTCTTTGTATAATTCCTGCTTTTTGTGCTTTAGCTTGCTGCTTTGCGTGCGTCATTGCTTTGATGCACAACATGAAAAATAAAAATGCATGTCCACACCCACAAACAGTTGAAATCTTAATTTATCACTTCCATTTTTTAATGTGCATGAAGTTCTTTACAAATCTACTCTTTCTGTTAGAGAAGTGTAATAGCTTATAAATGCTAGGCTCGTTCATTACTCATTTTATTATTGAAAATGGGGGTAGAACAACTCCATTAACTGATTAGTTTGGCTGAGTTTGTCAATCTATTCGTTCCATTTTATTTTGTGATATATTATGGAACTTTATAGCTGGATGGGCATCACGCTTTCAAGAGTTTCTTAATTTGTAAATTGTCTTCATACTCTCTCAAGGATCCCTTTCAGTTGTGTTTACTGGAGCCACTGATGCTAGGTGTTCCATGTTCTACTAAATCTTTCAGATTCATGTCCACAATGAGACTTATATACTAGAGAAAAATAATAAGCATTCCAAAAAAATAAAATAAAATAAAAAATTAACATGTTAGTGTTAAGCATATAAGCTAGAAACCAGTTTTCTTGGACTTCTATGGGCAATTAGTGTTGGCCATACAAGCTAGGGAGCCCTTATTTAACCTAAAACTATGGTTGAAGGTAAAGGGTTTTCCCCACTTTGTACCCTTCCACACCTGCGTGTGCAACCAATGTGGTATATCGAACCAGTTAGTATTTCACCTTGTGAGTAATAATGTCACATTACATATTAAAGAGCATCGTTATTGTACAAGGTTGTTAAGTTGTAGTATTTGCTATGCTGGAGATATATCACCAAAGGTAACACTGTATAATATGAACACAATACTATTTAACTGAACCATCATCACGTGTTTTGGTCGAGTATTTGAACTCGTAGATCTGTAATATACTAGAACTGCATCATTTCATCTTTCTGTATGAAGACTCCATTTCTTCTATTGACTTGTTTCTAATTAAATTCTGATATTGTTGAACTTATAAACATACGCTTACAGTTGCTCAAATTGCTAATCATGCTCTGGTAGTTCCTCACAAGTTTCTCATCTATATTCAGGAAGTATCTCCCCCTCCCTCCATCTGTGTAACTAGATTTTTATTTCACACATGCAGATGGATAATAGATCCTCCATTGGATATCACTGTTCCAGCAAAGCGCACTCCATGGCCTGATGCTCCGCCCGAGCTTCCAACGACTGCTGAAAAAGTGACTATTATCCCAGAGAACACAGAAAAGCGGGCAACCAAGAGTGGATCAAGAAGAAAACGCAGTTCTAAGAGCAAGAGGAAACACAGCCCTAAAGCATCGGACGAGCATCTTTCTTCAAAGCAAGCTGGAGACAGTTAAAAACTTTTCATCCCATCATATCACCACTCTGTGAATTCATATTAGTGACGACAGATGAGCCTCCGATGTCAGAAGCTCACAGCAACGAAGACGATACCTCTCATCTCTCGGGATGAACAGGAAGAAATGTGTTACTTATACAATAGCCAGTTGATCATACATATATGAGGTTTTTGTTTTTGTCCCATCTAATTTCACTCTTGTACTTTGAAGTGTTTTTACTTTTGACTAGTTTCTGGTGGTGTGGTAGTTTTTTTTTTTTTTTTTTTTTTTTTTTTGGGCTCGAAGTTCTGTTACAATTTGATGCTTGGCAGAATGTGTATTTACTTTCTTCCAAGTTTTATACAGTCTTCAAAATAGAAATCATACATTTTCCCATCTATGGTCAATTTGGTTTCGTATATAATTCAAATGTTTTCTTTTTTAATCTTATAATTCGAACTAAGTAGATCTTATAATTTGAACTTAGTAGTACTACCTCCTTGAATTACTGAACACTTTTTTTTTTTTATATTTCTACAAATAAAAAAAATACATTACAATACTACTTATTTTTTTACACACATCTCAATAGTTTTATACATATTTTTATTAAATTATCTAAAACATTCATTTTTACACACGTTCCAATAAATTTAAACATCTTTATACATAAATTTTTATTTTTTTTAATCTACACGCACAAGAATACATGTTTAATTTAACAGAACAAGGGAGCTAAATTTATCCTTTTACACTAGAAAAAATTATTACTTTTGCGTTTGACTATAGGCCGACAAAAATATTTTATCCCTCCGTTTCGGACCACTCTTCATGTTTACTGTACCACGTTATTTAAGAAAATTTGCATTTTTTAACCAAATTTATTGACAGATAATGATATGTGTGTAAAAAAGAAGTGACAAATTTAAATTTAAAATTAAAATTTTTTAAGAAATTGTTGGATAAAGTAATATTTCTTATTTTGGAATGTGAAGAGCGGTGTGAGACGAACTAATAAGGAAAGTGTGAAGGATGGTGCGGGAGGAAATAATTGATTGCCGAACACTTAGAAGATTTCACGACTTTGTATTAGCAGTGCCCTCGTTAATAAGTTTAGAAGTAAGGGCCTTTAGAATCTAACACCCAAAAAAAAGAAGAAAAAAAAAGTTCATTGGGGCTGAAATAAAATTCACCCAACTAAATTTAGACGGTTCAAAAATATAAAACTATTAATTCATGAAATCATAAAAATATTTAAAAAAAATATGATTACAATTATAATAACTTTATTCATTTTCCAATCTTTGTATTCAAAATATTCTTTTAAGTGGGTAAAATGCTTTCATATTAATTTTAATTTCTTGAGTTTTTCGTTTTATACTTTAAATAATTAAAATATTATTATATTTCAAATTGAGTCATGGTTTGAGAATTTTTTTTATTATATTTAAGATACATAATTTATAAATAAAAGGCTAATTTATTTTGTGCACCAGCTGTGCACGTGCAAACAATTTCAAAATTGTATATATTTATTTATGAATAAAGGCTAATTATATTGTGTATCTGGTTGCACCCACTTTAAAAAACGTATACAAATATAAACAAATACAATTATGAACAAAAATGTATACAATTTAATTGTTAGTTTTTTAATGAAAATTTGAGTGTAAAAAAAATATAATTATTAAAAAACATGTATACAATATTGAATAAAAAGTTACACATATGGATCCTAGTTTTTTTTAATGAAAAACTTAGTTTGGAAAAAATATACAATTATTAAGAAACACTTATACAAAATAGAATAATATGTATACAAAATAGAATAAAAAATTATACACATATGGGTGCACCTAATATCAACTCATGAATAAAAATGTATAACTTTATTAGTGAATTTTTTTTAAGTTTTTTAATAAAAAACTGGATATAAAAAAATTATACAATTATTAAAAAATATATAATTAAATAAAAAATTATACACATAAGTGTGAATGAATGCATAGATATCAACTCTAAATAAAATAATTGCCCAACCAAAACTATAATGACAAAAACTTGTGTGCCCTGAGGACACCGTGCGCTCACTGTGCGCCCAGATATCCTTTAATATTAAATTATACTCCCTCCGTCCGCCTTTAAGGGTGCTATTTGCTTTTTGCACGTGAATTAAGGAGTATTATTATTTAATGTATAGTGGGTAGTTGTATTAGTGGAGGTGTGAATTCTATTTTTTAGTTGTATTAGTGGGTGTGTGTGGGTCTCATATGTATAAAAAGGAAATGAGACCATTGGAGACGGACGCCCAAAATGAAAAAATGATATCCTTAAAAGCAGACGAGAGAGTATATTCTTTAGTATAAGAATGCGTACCTTTATTTTCTGAATTTTTATAATGTAAGTTATTAATCTTTAGAACAAAATGTTATATTTTTATTAACTAAAATATATACTTTTTAGGATAAAATATTATACCCTTACATATTTTGTACACTGGAACCAATATACCAATTCAACAATAATTAAGTCCACAACGATAATTATTGCAACCGTTAAGGCGAACCCCACAATTCTATTAAGGTGCTACATAACACTTATGCGGCCCACAATATTTGCTTTGTTCTCCATTCCAATAATTAGAGGCAGTGACGATTTTTTTTAGCAATTTAAAAAACTTGATAAGCTTAGCTTAAATAATGTTTGAGCATCACTTGTGAGATATAATTAGCGGCAGTGACGATTTTTTTTTAATTTTTTTTTAGCAGTTTAAATAAACTTGATATGTTTAGACTAAATAATGTATGAGCATCACTTGTGAGACACCGTTCGACTTTATCATGGTGAGATAATTTTTTATTTTTTGCGGTTTATTACTATCTAATACAAAATATACACCAAAATTACTAATAGATACGCTATGATAAAAATATTACTAATAGATACTATATATTAAAGTGAAATTCTTAATACAACATTTATAACTAAATTTTCACATTTGTCGTTAAACACCGCATTAAAGAAATAAACATCTTCTCCCTGTAAAAAAATCAAAAGAAAAAATCAAAAGTCAGCCCCCATTATATATTCACGCCAATTTACTTCACCACTTTTCATCTATCATTGCTCATTTTCCCTTATTCTACAATCAAGGTGGGGTTATTACATTATGGAAGAGCAACGAATTCCATCACTCATTATATGGATTGTAAGCTAAATTTAGATCTTTTCCTTCGTAGATCTTATTAGGATTTTGTGGTGTTCTTCTTCAAAACAGATAATGAAGAGTATGATGATCGTCGGTTCTTCCTCGAACCACAGTATACGGCTAGGTTCCGGAGAGAACTACCATCAGTCCAATATCTCAAATAAGTCTTGCAGAAGTAACAAAGGAGGTTGGGAGAGGCAGTAATTGACCAAGGGTTTCCACGTTAACCCCTCTTTGAGTTTGTAGACATTATTGAGTCAAATAAGGTAGTGAATCTATATTATTTTATACGATAATCAAATGTATTGGATTATAGATTATGTATATATCAACTTTGAATATGAGTAAAGAATTTCTCAAAACAAATATATTGACCTTAAATATTTCTGAATATTTTTAAATATTTTTTAATATATCGTCCTTATTGTGGTAATATTTGATCTATCCCAACAATTTTCTTAATTAATTTCTGAATGTCAAAATGATATGTGTTCTTAAGTAATTCTTGAATATCAAAATATTTCTAAATATTTGGAATACATAGTGGAAAATACCAAAATATTTCTTAATATTCTTGAATGTACAGTGAAAATTTCTTATCGTGGTAATATTTGATCCATCCTGTTAATTTTTTAAATGATTTTTGAATACCAAAATAATTTTTAAATAATTTTTAATAATTTTTGAGAAATAATCTAATTCATCGTTCCTACCCATCATGTTAATTTCTTAAATAATTTCTAAATATCAAAATGATACTAAATTAACTTTTGAATACCAAAATAATTTAATTAATCGTTCCAGATCGATTATGTTAATTTCTTAAATAATAATTTTTTAATACCAAAATAATTCTTAAATAATTTTTTAATACCAAAATAATCTAATTCATTTCTTAAATAATTTTTGAATGTCAAAATGAGTTTTAAATAATTTCCGAATACTAAAATAATATAATTCATTGCTCCTCGCTCCTTACTATAATAATCCATTCTCTTAATTTCATATATAAATTCTGAATACAAAATAATTCTTAAATAATTTCTGAATACCAAATTAATAATATAATTCATCGCTCCTGAACAAATATCGATGATTTTGCAAAATAATTGGAATGATTTTTTAGTTTATTTGAAATTGCACTCCTACTAAAATTTAGGAGTAAATAATGGAATGATTTATCTTTCTAATATTAAAATAATATATCTTATCTTTTTGCAATAACAATTTCAATAATAAAAAAAATTAAAAACAGTTGGAGCATGAAGATTCGGGATTGAAATTTGAACACACCAATCTCTAACGTATTCGGGATTGCATCAACTTAATTAATCCTCATTAATTTATTTAGGGTTCCACTAAATGCACACCCCTATTAATATATTATTAAAATATACATTTTTGAAAAGTCTAAATTATTCCTACTGCACCCCCAAAATTACAATATGTATCCCAAAATTAACTAATAAAATATAATTATCCTTATAAATTTTATATTTGTTCGGTTGCAACAACCGAATGGAACAGAATCAAAATTCATTTCTTTTATCTGTTCGGTTGCAACAATTGAACGGACTCAGAATTGTGATTTTTCCTTAGCGTGATTTGCCATCAGTTTGTGCCAGATTGGTGGAGGACGAGCAGTTTTGGCTGATCGGCGGAACCAGCGCCTACCCCGCCGCCATGATCCTTGCCTGCTGTCGCCAGAATTGATATTTTATTCACGCTGACATCGAAATCGACGATGACGGAAGAAGAGGACAATGAGTTTGTTGAGCTGTACGAGTTCCGGTGGACAGCCTTGATGATCCCGCTGATCACCATCATCATGTTCAACGTGATCGCAATTGGAGTAGCAGTATCGAGAATAGTGTACAACCCATTCCCGCAGTGGAGTAAGCTGGCTGGAGGAGTGTTCTTCACCTTTTGGGTGGGTGTTGTCTCATTTGTATCCCTTCGCCAAGGGATTAATGAGGAAGAAGGGCAAGATTCCGACCATTGTTTACCTATAGTCTGGATTGATCTGCATTATTATCTCACTCCTCGCTTCATGGAATCCGCCAAGTCCTTCGGAGCTATTGCCACATTCCCCGGCAGCCTGATGGGATCCACGAACTGTGACGAACATGAGGAGGAATCCAGGCCAGGCAGGTCCAAGGATGGCTGCAGAGGTGTAGAACATGTAAGTAGGGATAGCCAACTCTCTGGCAACATCAATGGCGTCGGGAGTGACGAGGTCCAACATGAAGGCAGTTGGCAGAGTGGGTAAGGTAGCCAAGGCGTGGCGAAGAAAAAGGAGAGATAGGAGGAGGCCGATCGGCAGCAGAGCCTCGGCGCAGATCATGTGGTCATCGTCGGAGGGAACATTTGTTGCAACTGAACAAATAAGAAAGATGAATTTCACAATTCTGAGTCTGTTAGGTTGTTGCAACCGAACATATAAGAAAGATGAATTATGATTCTATTCTGTTCTGATTGTTGCAACCGAACAAATATAGGATTTATAAAGGTAATTATATCTTGTATTAATTAATTTTGGGATACATATAGTTATTTTAGGGGTGCAAATAGTGGCCTCCTATATATATATTATAAACACCATTATCTAATAAATCCTAAATTAACTAATTTTTTATACGCATTCTTCCGATCGAACGATACAAATCTCATGGAGATCGCTATAGATTTTGTAATTTTTAATCACATACAAACAAAGAAAAAAAATCACATCATTGGACCATTTTCCCCCAAATTTTTTTGAGTGTGTACTGCGTGGTGAAACGTGTGCCAAGATCCTTCCATATGGCGATGCATGGACATGCAATATGCTGGTGATCTTTGGGAAAGGTGTTACAATTTGGAGAAAATGTGGCATAAGCCGTGAATTTCATAATAGGATCTCTACATTTAATATTAATTTCATGATCCTGCAGAACCATGAAAACATCTTTTAATTTTTTAACCTAAGAAAGGGATTCTAATTTTTTTAACCTAAAGGAGGGAGAGGGAAATTGATAGTAAAAGAATTAATGTTGTCCGGATTCACTCCGCTGTAGTTGTCCTCTTCGGAGCCGCACATCCTTCGTAAGAACGATAAGTGCTTGCGCTGGTTTGATTAGATGGTAAGAGAATTGAGAATTTTGAGAAGATGTATAATCTTATAATTAAAAGGTTAATTTTGGAGTTTTAATGGTGTGTATATAATAAAATTAAGACTTAATAAATTAAAAGAGGGTGTGTCTTCAATAAAGGATGTGTATTTAATAAAAAAGGGTGTGTATTTATTTATTTAATATGCATAAAATGAACACAACTAACTTGAATCCTTGTTTTCAAGCATAGATGTCAACCATTGATACTTTAGAAAGAGAAAATATTTTGCTATTATTTAAGAAAATTTAGTAGAAATCGAATACTCTTTCTACGTTACCAATGATTCTTTTTACTATTGTTTGAGAAATTGAATTTGTAACAACAATTTTTTGAAAGCAAAATTCAAGATGCAAGGGTCGGTGGACTTCAATTTCCTATGTATTCCCTTTCTCTTCTTTATATGGTGAACGGGTTTTGCACTAAGTTAATGTAAAATAGAAGGAATAAAAGAAACAGTTAACATTGTTTGATAATCCGATTAGTGGGTCTTGGATTGAGACTCTCTATATAAATGTAAATCTTAATTTCAGAAAAAACACAAAATGAGACCTTGATTTGAGATGAATACTAAATTGAGACTTATTTTGAGACAATATTTTAAAATCGGACCTTAGTATGAAAATCTTCCTTTTTTATGTGTAAAAGTAAGAAAGATAATAAAGATTTTAATTAATTTAATGAAAAATATATGTAAAATTGTTGAAATATGTAAAAAAGTGGATATTATGTGGAGATGTATATAAACTAGCATCCGAAAGGTGATGTTGCTAGATTCCTCTATCATCCAGCCAGATTTGGCGCCGTTAAATTGTACGACCTTATGCTCTTGGTCATAACTTCTTTATTCCAACTTTGATTTAAGCGATTCACACGCCAAGACGAAATTCTCTTCCCTGCCTTTCCAACCGTATAAAAAACTCCATAAAATCCAATCGGATGAGGGCCATTCGACCACAAATCCGACTGGATGTTGTGTGATGGCAGAAAGCTTGGTCAGATGATGTATTTTTCTTTCCTTCCACTTTCTCTATCCCTACATGGTGCATTCCTTGTTCAATTTCTCTCTCCTCTGTTTGGCTTGATGCATGTGCGTCGGATTTTAGCTTTTTAATTGGATTCTGGTCATTGCTCGCCGTATGATCTCCTCTGTATTGTGCATTCTAACTGGACTTTAGCTTTTGATATTTTTATCCCAATTTTCTATTTAAAGCACGACAAAATACTTCAAATGCATCTTTTTCACCATAGGCACTTGAATTTTACTGCTTATTAAATGAAAATATGAGGTAAATTACACATTAAAATTTAATTAATTATTTATTTGTTAAGGAATTTAAATAAATAAATTCTTAAAATAAATTAGTAATTAATTGATAATTGGTCCAAATCCAGTCAGATAAACCCACATCAAGCAGGCTCAGAAATCAAAGATGTTAAAGCCCAAATCATTGGATGTGATAAAATCAAATCAGATTTAGATTTGGAATCAAATCAGAATCAGATTTGGTATCAAAATAAATAAAGATCATCCAATTAGATCGAAGCCCAAGCTCACAAAGTCAGGTCAAATCAGCATTGACCGATCAGACTGCAAGTTATAGTTGGAAGGTTCTTCATCGTTCACCTATATAAGAAGCCCTCTTTCATTTGCTCCAGTTCAACACACTCAGACATACCCAAGGGACAGAATATTATTAATAATATCCCTAAGTATTGTCTTTACTTCAAAAAGGTGGGACCTATAGAAAATTACTAAGGAGATAAAAACACATAAATAGAGTTGGTGGAACATGAAAAAGAGAGATTTGAAAAATGGTGTTGTTTTCTCTATGTGGAGCAAAAATCCTATAGATTGTTTAACATAGGTTTCCATGGTAGTAAGTTTTATTAGTTCTGGTCCAGAACTCTATTTGTTGGTATCTGTTTGTAAATTTATGGGTAATTCTCATACCCAAAATAAATAAATTTCTTTTTTCAAAAAAAAATAATATCCCCAAGTATGAAGGATGTAACTGTAGTTTAGATAAGCAACCAGGTTTAATATTGAACCCAAGAGACGAAATATTATTAATTTAATTATTAAGCTAATTTATTAAGATTTAAGTTTGGCAATAAAGTTTTGGAATAATTATTGATCTACTAAACAATTAATTAAAATAAAAAATAAGCTAAAGCAAGCAGTAAAGATACATGAAAGTGGATCAAGTGAGAGAGTAGGTAGCTTTAGGACAATCCAGTTTTACTCATTAATTTTCCTCTCATGTGTACTGTTCGACTCTGCCTTGTGGACTATGGACGCATCACGAAGCCTTACAATCTACTCTGTAGATACAAGTAAACATGCGCATAACACGTGTGAATACCCTTGGAGCAAGAGATATAATTTCACCCCCTTTTTTAGGTATTATTAGTATCAATTATTTTCCCGGCTGTTTGGTACTCTAACCCGATATGATCTCCCTTTTTAGGTACTATAAAACTACCCTCTTTATCCTACTTATCAACCCAAATTCAATTCAATTAAGAAACATTCATATATGACAGTTCTAATGAAACTTCAGAGTCCACTCACTTAAAATCATAATATAAAACCTTGTTCAGTGGTGAACGCACTCAATCAACAATCAAGATATATATTCAGACTCTATATAACAGTTGAAAATGCACAAAACGAACGTGAATATGGATTAAGAAAGCAAAATCATATATAAAATAAATCCACAAGTAAGTGTTGTGCGGAGGATACACACGAGAGTTCAATTAATTCATAAAACTTCATAACTCCTAGAACTATCAAAACGGTTCTAGCACATGATGTTGCGAAGAATAATCATGGGTGTTGGATAGATCTTACTCATAATTTGGAAAATTACAAGATAAATTAAGAAACGAATAAAATCCTAGATGCGGGAGTCGTCACGTCCTTCTCCGTCTTGAATCTTCCTCTCAATTCTCCACTTGATTCTAAAGACAAATCTCTATAGCTCCTACGGATGATGGTAGGGTTTAAATTTGGTGTAGGGTGGATGCGGTGTCTTTATAGATGTAAATTGCATCTCTTTTATACTTTTAAACTCTTCCAATGGACCTTTGATGGGCTTTAAAGTGAGAACACGCACAAACATGCACTGGGGTGTAAAATAGTACGAAATCTTACATCCCGTATGTCCGTTCGACCAAAGTGGTTGTGGTCGAACAACATGAGCCTTGGTCGAACGGGACCAGTTGTGGTCGAACGGACCATCTGTACACTGAATAGACTTTCGCACGCCGTTCGACCATTGTTCAACAAAGATGGCTTGGTCGAATGGTCCGCTCCTTGGTCGAACGGCACATCGAAATCTCCTCTTTCTGATTCTGATCGCTTTCAACCTGTTTTTCTACGAAATTAAGCTCAAACCACCTTAGTAGAACTTGATTTGTGACTTTTCTAGTTTTCTATACATATCTCAATTCGTCTCGATTTAAGGCCAAATCATACACAATTATCACAGAAATCATAGCTCAAATTACGTGAATTTTCACTCTCATCACTAAACCCCTCCGATCCGGTGTTCTTCAAGTCAACGCCTCCGATCAGATATCAAGTTGCTAAATCCCTCCGATCCGGCTTTCTTCAAGTCAAGAACAGCCTCTAATTAGAGATCAAGGTGCTAAGCCCTCCGATCCAGTGTTCTTCAAGTCAACAGCCTCCGATAAGTGATTAAGGTGCTATACCCCCTATGATCCGGCATTTTTAAGTTAGAAACAACACTCGACCTGAGATCAAGGTGCTAAGCCCCTCAGATTCGACGTTTTTTCCAGTTAAATTCATCTAACAGTCTTCGTGAAGTCAACGATAATCTACCAAATTGAGCGACGTTCTTCATAAGAAATCTTCAAGTCAACATTTAATTTGAACAAAGGCTCGACGCCTCTGGATTAACGTCACAAGACTACAAATTCGAGTTCGGACAAGCTTCATCTGAAGAGTCGGCTCAACGCATAGTCAACACACAATCAATACACAATCAAGCCAAGTCAACACGTAAAAGTCAAAATCATGCCAAATTGATTCGAGAGAAGAATTAGAGGATTAATTAGAGATTGTAACCCATTTACAAATTCTTTATATTAAATCCATCTGGATTAACTTTGTACTTCACTTTGTGTTTATTTTATTATAAATACATTTGTTGTTCATTCACATTTATATGTAAAATATAACTTTTAGTGTTAAATATGACAATTAAAACATTCAAAGAGGTATTAAATCGAACCTAAAAATAGATGAATTTCCACTCTTATCACGAGGAATGATAAAAATGTGCCAAAATAATTGTATTACTTTGAGTGTCTCCTGTAACTCACGAAGTAATGTGCATGCATAGATGTGATAATGTTTTCATGAATTTTCACGTGAACCCTCCATATGTATTGGTAAATCATGATAACATTTTTAATAAAAAATGATGACACTTTTAATGAAAAAGATAACTACTTTCAAAAATATAAAACAGACTTACCATGAGACGGTTTAACACCAGTATTAACTTTATTTTTATAATATTTTTTTTCAAATTTAACAAATTAATGAAAAAAAGTATATTTAGTTGGTAAAAGTAAAATAAAAATATTATTAAAAATTAATTTAAAATCATAGATATTTTTTTAGAGATTTTTATATTTTCTCAATATATTTTTTATATTTCTCGTTTGGAAATTTTGAATTGTGAAAAACCGATATCGATATTGATACTGATATTTTTCGATTTTCAACGATATCAGAGAGGAAAATATCATTCTCTATAATATAAATATCGGTACACAAATATTGATATATCGTGAAAATATTGAGGATATTTTTGAAAATTTTAAACATTGTACGTAGTTACCGTATATCGCATTGACGAATGCAGTAGAGGTTCATGGGGTACAAGTGTACCCCAAAGTGAAATAATGTATAATCCTTTTCTTCTGCTCAATATATTGCAGAGGCAGACGCAATAGACCTCACTCATGCTCAGTATTAAATATCATCACATATGGTTAAATATTAAACCGTTAAAATTGCTTTTCAACTACCAAATCGTTTCTTCATTCAATCAAGATTAGCTTAAAGTCTCCGTATAATCATTTTCTTCTATTTTATTTAAATTAGACGTAACCCATTTAATTTAGAAGGCATTTTGTAATAGTATTTGCGTCTGTCAGATGTCACAAGGTTTAACTATTATATAACAAGCTATCCATAATGGTTTTACATACATGCCTTCATCTACGTCTTACTTACTCCTCTCTCCTCTCTATTTTCTAAAGATCTTAATTACTTACTCATCTCTAGGGTGGCAGTTTCGCGGATTTACCGGATACCCGACCTGACCAAACCCTAATGGGATGGTTTTGGGTACTTATAAACAAGTTTCGGACAGGTTTGGAAAAAATAAAAATTATCATTAGGGTTCGGGTAGGGTTCAAATTCACCTCTCGGATACTCGCTACCCGAACCTAGATAGAAAATTAGATAAGGGTAGCGAGTACCCGCATACACCCGTCCCATTTAATACTTATATGTATGTGTTATATGGAGGATTTAAACACTTGATCTCTTATTTTAAAAAAAAAGATATCTTCACCATTTATACACTAGTACTTCTTGTTACATCTTTTAATATTAAAATAAGTATACACATTATTAGTCACAAATACAAACTCAAAACCCTAGATAACATTCACTTTATCATTCTCTCTCCCAAAATTATTCACGCCGCGCCTGTGGAGATTAGAGAAGAACCCTACCATCCACTCCACT
Source organism: Pogostemon cablin (assembly GCA_023678885.1). Lineage (NCBI taxonomy): Eukaryota > Viridiplantae > Streptophyta > Magnoliopsida > Lamiales > Lamiaceae > Pogostemon > Pogostemon cablin. The sequence goes on along the minus strand of CM042992.1, from coordinate 8,307,765 downwards.
ATGAGGTCTGTGATTTCTCCTTCTTCGACGCCGCCTTCCTCCTCGTCGTTGATTCGTGGGTTGTTCTCTTCGATCTGGTATGTCTATTATCTTTTGGGCTTCTATCTAGCTTATCGTAGGTTTTCTCTATCTTTCTCACTCATCCTTCTCCCCTTCTTTCCTTTACTGGGGAATGTATGTAGGAAGGTGGAACTTGCATTGCGAACAAAAACTGTGATTCAAACACTTCTCTCTCCTCCCACTCTCTATCTTCCACTTTTTCCCCCTTTTTCTTTCTTTATTGAATCTCTCATTGTATTTAGATTTTGCTAGGTAATTCTCGAACCAACGCATCAGAACTCCTTTGCATCTGGAATGGTCAGATTTGTTTCGAAATAAGGAATCAAGCGTCGACCACATCTTGTCCGGTATGTTACTTTAAATATTTGAATTTGCTGAAAGTTATGAATGTATGATGTTTGAAAATGCAATTTGTACTATTTGTATGATTAATTTGCATTAATTTTCTTATGATGAATTTCTTGGATGATTAGATATTCTACATTGTTGATAATATTTGTTTGATTTATTATAATAACATTTGACCAATTCAAAGGTAGATATTCTTACTGAAGTGAAATGAATTGAATCACATGGTGGAATTGCTTATTTGAGGTCAAATGGTCTGGGCTAATTTTAAGTTTTGGAGAAAACATGGTAACCCTTTTTGTTTAAAGGCAAAGCATTTTTAAGGACTCAAATTGGTGCTTTGTTATGCATGATAATTAATCATTTACTTTGGAGGGGCAGAAAATTAAAAAAAATTAATAATCAATTAAAAACAATTCTAATATGTACATCTCCATACTATTAAAAAGTAAGAACATACTGATATCAATATAGTATACATATGTTTCTGAGGCATTATTAATTTTTAAATATGTGGCATTGTTTAGATTTCTAAATGTCAACTCCAAATGCAAGTGATTGTGTTGATAGTTGCAAAGGTACTCCACCATGTGATAGCCCTCTTGATCAAACAATTACACAAGGTGTCCAAGCTCAACATTCATTAGATGCTCGAGAATCTGAACCAAACAATACTACTTGATGCGCATTTTCTTTACACGCAAAATTAATCCCCAAGTATTAAGGATATCAATTGCAGCTTAAGCAAGCGACCAAGTGAATATCGAACCCAAGGATGGCGTATTATCAATTTAATTATTTACTAAATTAATTAAGACGAATGGCAATAAAAGTTGAGATTTAATTATTAAACTACTAAACAAGTAATTAAAATAGCAAATACAATAAAATATCACTCAAAGAATATGAAAGTGGATCAAGTAGGAGAATAGGTAGCCCTATGATAATCCATTTTTACGCATTAATTTCCCTTCCGTGTGTTGATGTCCGACTCTGCCTTGTGGAATATGGACGCATCACTAAACCACGATATCTGTTCTATAGACATAAGTAAACATGCGTGTAACACGTAAGAATAACCTTGGAGCAAGAGATATAATTCTACCCCCTTTCTAGGTACTATCAGTATCAATTATTTTCCTGGCCAATTAGTACTCTAACCCGATATGATCTCCCTTTATAGGTACTATAAAATTATCCTCTTTATCCTACTTAATAACCCGAATTCAATTCAATTAATAAGTATTCATATATGATAGTTCTAATAAAGTTTCGGAGTCCCCTCACTTAGAATCATAACATGAAATCCTGATCAGTGGTGAAAGCACTCAATCTACAACCAAGATATATATTCAGACTCTATATATCAATTGAAGATGCACAAAACAACCGTGAATATAGATTAAGAAAGCATAATCATATATAAAATAAATCCACAAGTAGTGTTGTACGGAGTTTACACAAGAAAACTCAATTAATTCGTAAAAACCTTCACAACCCTAGTTCAACCAAAAAGGCTCTAGCCCATAATTTTATGAAGAACAATCATGGGTGTTAGATATATCTTACCCGAATATCTGGAAAATTATAAGATAAATTAGAAAACAAAATAAACCCTAGATGTGGTATCGTCATGTCCTTCTCCATCTTGAATTCTCCTCTTAGTTCTCCTCTTGATTCCATAGACGAATCTTCAAAGTGATGGATGGATGGATGAAAGGATGTGGATGATTGTTGGGGGATGACCCCCCTTGTGGGGTGTAGTATTGTTGTGGCCTCTTTCCAGTCCAATATGATCTCTATGATGAATAATGATGTGATCTACACCCCCTTTTATACTTGTAAGCTCTCCTTATAGGCTTGGATGGGCTTTTACTTGATACATACGTCAAATTTGGTAAAAGAAACCCGAAACTACCAAAAATAGAACCCAGCGACATTTTGTTAGACCAAACCTTATTGGTCGAACAAGGCCTCCAAGTCGAGCAATGGTCGAGAAAGCTCTCTATAAGATTTTGGTCATTTTGCTCGATTTGACCTCATCTGCTCGACTAAAGTGATGCTGGTCGAGCAACATCTCCAAGTCGAGTAAGCTTGCGCCGTCTCACCATTTCGCGCATAACTTCTACATCCGACCTCTGATTTGAGTAATTCTTATGCTCACACGATCCTCTCTTCCTTGGCTTTCTATTTATATAAAGAAATCTCAGAAATTTAAACAATTTTATATGTAACAAGTCATGTAAAGTGAGCAGTCGTTCTGTTCGGTACAGCTTGCGCGACGTCACCATTTCGATCATAACTTTCTCGTTTGGATTCCGATTGATGTGTTCTTTACGCCAAAACGATCATCTCTTCTGTGGATTTCCAACCATATATCATACTTTCAATTCAGAGCTCTACATGAATATAGAAAATTACACAAGTATGACATGCGTTTTTCAGCATCCTTGCACAAATTGCACATTTTCTCCAACCTTGCACTTTTGATCCTTTTTCCACCTAAAATACAATAAAACACCTCAAGTACACCTTTTTCTCACATATATTGAATATAAGATACCTGTGTTAATATATAACATCAATTTCCATAAAAAAGTGTTAGATTGGACATTAAAACACGCTTATTTTCACTCTCATCAATCCCCCAAACTTACCCGCTGCTTGTCCCGAGGCAACAAAATAAAAATAAAGAGAGAGAGAGTAAGAAAATTAGTATGGAAACATGGACTATGACCAATACCCCATTCAACATACAATGGTCATCAACTTAGGTCATGCAACTCTTATTACACGTAATAATCAATTCATAGCATACGAGTTAAAACAATCACCACAAATTCAAATGCTCCATTGACATGTTCTTACATGAAGTATATATCACTCACACTCAAGTGTAAAAGATGTACACTTATGGGATATGATGTTTACGCTCATATTCAATTCAAGTGCATGCGTAACCATAAGCTTGCCAAAAGTTTCAAACTCTCCACTACTAAAAGTATGATTCGACAATGAGATCAAAAAGGACTTTTCTTTTGGATGTAATATTGACTCTTTGGTTAAGGTAGAAAATATATGGATAAATTAACTCAATTAGTAGAGAATTAAAACTGAAGATCTTTTGTACTGCAGATTTTTACACTTCAAGGCTATCCAGCTTCATGCTCTTCTATTTTTCTTTTCTCTCATTTCTTTCAAGCTCAACACTTTTTTCCTTCTCTCCTTTTTCCCTCGAGGTACCAGTTTCGGGCACTACCTCGCTCATCCTCCATAGGGTACTAGATTTAAGCACTACCCTAGGGTGTTTGATTCCATGAAGTACCAGATTTAAGCACTACTCCATGATTCCTTAGATGCATTATCAAGATCCATCACTATTTCAACACCAATTCCATTCTTTCCCAAACTATTATTAAGCTCTATCAACACACTTTGAAAAGCCATTAATTCTCTCCTAGAAGGACATTCAAGACTAAAAAAAATTCAGATGCTCAAAGTAGTTATTTCTCGTAGGCTGCCAAAGAATAAGGTTTTTAGGCTCAACGGGGCTAACTACGGATAAACATCATTAGGTAAGAAATTATTTGGCTAAGTGACTTATCAATTCAAAGATGGCCTTAAATCATCTCCCATCATCCAACATAACATGTAGTTTCAAGTAAGACAAGAGACAAGTTCTAAAATACACGCACAAGAACGATACTCACCAGAAAGAAAATCATGTGGTTATCTAACATGAATAAGGCTTAAAATCTCACATGGGTTTTCAACAAGTAACATAGCACCTTTCATGGTAAGTAATATCCCCACAAGTACACATAGAACTTCATATCACAATATAATTCAAGTACACTTCCTTCATCAATTTCAAGAGCATATGAATTTCAGGCATAATTTAAAAATATAAGCTCATGTAGATCAACAAAACCAAGATCTCAATCCTTCCACTCCTACGAATTAAAAGCACACATACAAATTAGAATAAGGAAACAAGGGCAGTTGATTTCTCTTTCAAAATGTATGCATGAGCTACTCGAGTTGTTCAACTTGAACTCGTCTTGCCACTCTCTTACCTTTTTCTATCATCAAAGCTCAAACACTCATCATCACAGGATTCATCAATAATAAAATAAGAGAAGTATAACAAAGACTCAATTGACTATCTAATTGACTCCACACACTAGACACACCAACACAACACACTAAATATTAGGTAAGTTGTAAAAAAATCGACATATCAACACCGGTTAAAGTACTAATATACCTCAAAAAATTAACCTCCTAACAAATAAACAACCGACGAAGGGAAAAATTATACCCTTAGTACTCATAAGACGAGGTAAGTACATCACACCCCTAAACTTAGTAAAAACGTAAGTCGAAACTAAGTTTGAAAAGAAATGTAATTGCCAAAACGTAAGCACCTCAAATATAATAAATCCTCACTCACACTAAAAAAATTATAAGGCAATAAAACGGAAGGGACAAGCTCCCAATAGGCGCTCATGTTTAACGTCGAAAAGTCATGAAAGATGTAACCTTTTAAACTACTGGATCAGATGACGGTCTTCTCGCATCCTTACCTTCAAGTACTTCATTTCCCTCTTCTTGTCTACACTCAGCACCTCACCTTTCTTGGTAACAAGTATATGATCCTAATAATTACCTTCTTCCTATGGATGTCTAGACACCTCCGTGTTAATCTTCCACTCAAATTCGGAATCATCTTTCTTAGAAAAATCAAGATTAAATAAGTTTGAAACCATATCTAAGCTCTGGCATGATTGAGTCTTCATGGGCATGTTCATTGCATGATTAAGAGAGAAAACCATATCTTTATTATCCATCTGCAGTCTAAGCTTTTTGTCTCTCAATCTCTTTGCTCTTTCCCACTTCTTCTCTACTATAATCTCAGTATTTTGCTCTTCCTATGGTACTAGAGTGTTCTGAACAACTGGCGTAGCATTTGGTATCGAATCGGGCATTTCGATCATAACTTTCTCGTTTGGATTCCGATTGAGGTATTCTTTACGCCAAAACGATCCTCTCTTCTGTGGCTTTCCAACCATATATCGTCCTTCCAATTCAGAACTCCACATGAACACAGAAAAATTAAACAAGTTTGACATGCGTTTTTCAGCATCTTTGCACAAATTGCACATTTTCTTCAACTTTGCACTTTTGATCATTTTTCTACCTAAAACACAATAAAACACCTCAAGTGCACCTTTTTCTCGCATATATTGAATATAAAACACTTGTGCTAATATATAATATCAATTCCCATAAAAAAGGTGTTAGATTGGACATTAAAATACGCTTATTTTCACTCTCATCACTACTACAGACAATACTCCGAGGGAGAATGCAGTTAATATTGGTCCAAAGCAGAACTTAGAGCTCCTAGTAAGAATGGGACAACGTCTTTGCGCAACCATATAGCTATTTGTGTAAAGAAGGGTAATCAAGACACTGTCAAAAGTTTAGAAAAACAAAAACAACTTATGGTACAGAAAAATTTTGATGGCAAAGTGCAATTTGGAAATTTCACATTTGATCAAGAAAAATCAAGAAAGGAGTTGGCATGTGCTATAATCTTGCATGAGTATACTCTTTCAATTGTTGAGCATATTGGATTTAAGAAATTTAGTTCTAGCCTCCAACCTCTTTTCAAGATGGTTTCTCGAAACACTATCAAAGAACATTTTTGTTATTTATGATAAAGAATTTGAGAAGTTGTATCAAAAGTTGGGGAATCTTCATAGCCGAATAGCCATTACTACTGATATGTGGACGTCAAATCAAAAGAAAAGTTATATGTCAATAACAACTCACTTCATTGATGATTTTAAAGTCGAATCCTACGGTAAATAAAAAATTCATTATTTCACATTTCTTATATTACTCACTTATTTATATTTTTATTATTACATTTGATTTTTTCTACTTCTAATATGTCATGTTATATCATTTGAAACTTGTAAGTTTGTTTATGTGCCATCTCCTCACACAAAGGAAGAGCTTGCAAAGAACTTAATTGAAGGTTTGACAAAGTGGAATATTGAGACCAAGATTTCTACCGTTACTGTTGATAATTGTTCTTCTAATGATGGTATGATTTTTATTATTACTGAAAAATTATGTGGTGATCTTTTATGTGGGGGGAAGATTTTGCATATGAGATGTGCTACACATATTTTAAATCTTGTTGTAAAAGATGGGTTGACCGTGATTGAGAAAGCTCTTTCGAAAATTAGAGCTAGTGTGGCGTTTTGGTTATCTATGCCTCAAAGGGTAGAAAAATTTGATGAAATGGCAAAGCAATTAAAGATTTCATATGTAAAAAGATGTCTTTGGATTGTAAAACACGTTGGAACTCAAACTTTTTGATACTACGGACGGCAATTCCATACAAAACTGTCTTTTCTCATTTGAAAATTTGGGAGAAGAGTTATGATGATGTGCCTTCCGATAAAGATTGGTTATTAGTTGAGGAAATTTGTGAAAAATTAGAAGTGTTTTTCAGTGCTACTGAGTTATTTTCTGGAAGAAATTATCCAACTACTAAATTCATTTTTATAACAATGTGTCAGTTAAGACCTTCCATGGAAGAATGGATGTTTGTTGAGGATGAGACTATAAGAGATATGACTGTGAAAATGTTTGAAAAGTTTGACAAATATTGGAGTGTTGTGCATAGTGTTCTTGCTGTTGTTGTTGTGTTAGATCCTAGATATAAGTTGAAGTTGGTGGACTTTTATTTTCCTCTCATATTTGGAGATGAAGATGTTCAGAAAAAAGTTGATAGAGTTAAACAAACTTGTTATGACTTGGTTAATGAGTATCAGTCTAAGCATGCTAATTCTAAAAAAAAGCAGCCTCAAAATCTAAAGTTCCAAATCTTTCCCAAGAGAGAAATATGCAAGATTTAGTTGCGTTTCTTAGTTTTTCATCAACTAGTGCATTGGTGAAAAGTGAGTTGGATTATTATCGTGATCAGTCGATGTTGCCTTGGAGTCAAGATTTTGATATTCTTAATTGGTGGAAGACGAACGAGATAAAATATCCTACATTACAGTTGATTGCTCGAGATTTTCTAGCAATACCAATATCAACTGTTGCATCTGAATCTGCATTTAGTACAGGAGAAAGAGATGTCAGCCTCCATCGTAGTAGACTTTATCCTAATACATTGGAAGCATTAATGTGTTCTCAAAATTAGTTAGTGAAGGCCACAATTGAAGGTAATAATTTTAGTTGATTAGAGTCATTTAGTTTATAAATTATACTTTACTTTAGTTTATAATTTCTTTCTTTTATGTAGACACTTGCTCGACAATTGAATCAGCAACTTATGCATAAGTGAAGACGATGTTGATTGATCCTCCTTATGAGAGGGTAAGCTTATTTAGAAAATAACATACTAGTTACCTTAGATTTTGAAAGTATTCCTAAAATTTATTTAATTGTAATAGTTATTTTAATTATTGACAGGTTGTTATGAACATGGAGATGAAGAGACTGAGCTCATCTAGCATGAGAAAAAAATGACCTATCATTTTATCTTATTTGTATGTAATTTGAAGTTTGAATTGAAAATCTTAAAACTTGTGTGGTGATTTTCTGACATGTTATAGTTATTGTTTAACGTTGAGTCCAAGAATGTTTAATGTTGTAGACACATTTATATTTAAGACTTGAAATTTAATATTTTAGTTAAAAAAACAGGTTTGATGGGTTCGGGTACTCTCGGGTGGAACAATCGGGTACGAGACGGATACGGGTATTACAAGTAGTATTTTAAACGCTTAATTGGACGGATACGTGTAGTAATATTTTAAATGGATACGGTTTCAGGTACCCCAAAAAATACAAGTACCCTACCCGTTGCCATCCCTACTCATCTCTCCTCTCCATTTTCTAAACATGAAATTTAGCAAAGATTTTGCTACATAGTAGGTTCCACAATGGCAAGAATGCTACGTGGATGATGGCTTCTTGAAATCTGCAATAAAGGAAATCAAGAACAACAAAGAAAGGAACAAATCGACTGGTTTGGAGATAAGTTAGATAGCTTTCACTAGGTTACTCACTCTCGAAAAACCAGACACGAAAATGAAATATTCGATGATTCTAATACAAAATATGAATCGAGATGGCGATGAGTGGATTCAAGACATTGGACACTCAGTTTAACAAGGTGTTGAAGTTTTAAAAATTTAAGAATGAGGAGGTGGCGAAAGAAGCTTCTATTCTAAACAAACAGATGGAAACTTTGGTTGGTTCCACTTGAAGGTGGAAAGTACTCACAACAGCTTGGAGGAAACAAGCCAAATAGGTTGGGCCTAGCAATTCTAATCCACTATCTACCTAGTCCAGTCAAATGGCGGGTTGAGGTGGGTTTTAGTCCGCCCGCCTAGTCTACCCCGTCATGGATTTTTTTTAGATTTTTTATATTTTCTCAATATTTCCTTGATATAATTTCGATATATCTTGTTTGGGAAATTTTGAACAGTGAAAAATCGATATCGAAGTCGATACTGATATTTTCTTATATTTCCTCGATATTAGAGAAAAATATCTTTGTCCATAAGATAAATATCGGTACTCAAATTCTGATATTTCGTGAAAATATTTACAAAGAAAGGAACAAATCGACTAGTTTGGAGCTAAGCTACCCAGCTTTTACTAGTGTACTCCTTCTTGAAACATCAGACATGGAAATCAAATATCTGATGATTCTAGTATAAAATATGAATCAAGACGGCGACAAGTGGGTAGAGACGTATTTCTAAATGCAATGGTCGATGATGGAGTGGAGTACGAGGCAGCATATTTCAAGACACTGGACGCTCAGTTCAAAAAGGTGTTGAAGTTTTACAAATTTAAGGTTGAGGAGGTGACGAATGAAGCTTCTATTATGAACAAACAGATGAAAACTTTTGTTGGTTCCACGTGAAGGTGGAAAGTACTCCCAACAGCTTGGAGAAAACAAGCCAGATAGGTTGGACCTAACAATTCTACCCCGCTATCTGCCTAGTCCAGTCAAATGGCGGGTTGTGGTGGGTTTTAGTCGGCCCGCCTAGTCTGCCATGTTATGGATCCTTTTTTAAATTTTTTATATTTTCTCGATATTTTCTTGAAATATTTTCGATATATCTCGTTAGGAAATATTGAACTGAGAAAAACCGATATCGATATTGATATTGATATTTTTCAATATTTCGTCGATATCAGAGAAAAAATATCTTTCTCCAAATACTGATATATCGTGAAAATATTGAGGATATTTTGTAAATTTTTAAACGTAGCACATAGGTATCTTATATCGCAGAGGCAGTCGCAGTAGAGGTTCATGGTGTACAATTGTACTCGAAAGTAAATAATGTATAATCATTTTCTTCTGCTCAATATATTGCAGAGGCGGACGCAGTAAACCTCACTCATGCTCAGTATTAAATATCTATCACATATTTAATAATATTAAACCTTTAAAATTACTCTTCAACTTCCGAATCATTTCTTTATTCACTCAAGATTAGCTTAAAATCTCTGTATAATCCTTTTTCTTCTGCTTTTATTTAAATTAGACGCAACCCATTTAATTTAGAAGGTATTTTGTAATAGTATTTGTGTCTGTCGGATGTCACATGGTTTAATTACTATATAACAAGTTATCCATAATGGTTTTACATGCATGCCTCCATCTACGTCTTACTTACTCCTCTCTCCTCTCCATTTTCTAAACATGAAATTCAGCAAATATTTTGCTGACTGGTTCGGAGCTAAGCTACCCAGCTTTTACTGGGTAACTCCCTTTCGAAACACCAGACACAAAAATGGAATATCCGGTGATTCTAGTGCAAAATGTGAACCAAGACGGCGACGATTGGATAGAGATGATATTTTTAAACGCAGCAGTCGACGACGGAGTGGAGTACGAGGCGGCATATTTCAAGACATTGGACGCTTAGTATAAAAAGGTGTTGAAAATTTACAAATTTAAGGTCGAGGAGTAACGAAGGAAGCTTCTATTCTAAACCAACAGATAGAAACTTTAGTTGGTTACACGTGAAGGTGGAAAGTACTCCCAACAGCTTGGAGGAAACATGCCAGATAGGTTGGACCAAACAATTCTAGCCCGCCATTTGCCTAGTCCTATCAAAAGGCGGGTTGTTGTGGGTTTAAGCCCGCCTAGTCTGCCCTGTTATGGATATTTTTTTTTAGATTTTTGATATTTTCTTGATATATTTTCAATATATCTCGTTTGGAAATATTAAACTGTGAAAACCCAATATTGATATTGATACTGATATTTTCTGATATTTTCTTAATATTAGAGAAAAAATATTTTTCTCTCTAATATCAATATCGGTATTCAAATACTGATATATCGTGAAAATATGAAGGATATTTTGTAATTTTTTAACGTAGTACGTAGGTATCGTATATTGCAGAGGCGGATGCAGTAGAGGTTCATGGGGGTACAATTGTACCCCAAAGTGAAATAATGTATAATTATTTTCTTCTGCTCAATATATAGCAGAGGCGGACGCAGTAGACCTCACTCATGCTCAGTATTAAATATCTATCACATATGGTTAAATATTAAACCTTTAAAATTTGCTTCTCAACTTTCGAATCATTTTTTCATTCAATCTATCCATAATAGTTTTAAACCTTTAAAATTGCTCAGTATTTGTGTCTGTCAGATGTCACATGGTTTAACTACTATATAACAAGCTATGCATAATGGTTTTACATGCATGCCTCGATCTACATCTTACTTACTCTTCTCTCTTCTCCATTTTCTAAACATGAAATTCAGCAAAGATTTTACTTCACAATAGGTTTCACAATGGCAAGAATGCTACGTGGATTATGGCTTCTTGAAATCTGCTATAAAAGAAATCGAGAACTACAAAGAAAGGAACAAATCGGCTGGTTTGGAGCTAAGCTACCCAGATTTTACTAGGTTACTCCCTTTTGAAACACTAGACACCGAAATGGAATATCCAGTGATTTTAGTGAAAAATGTGAACCGAGACAGCGATGATTAGATAAAGACAATATTTCTGAATGAAGCATTCGACGACGGAGTGGAGTACGAGGCGGCATATTTCAAGATATTGGACGCTCAGTTCAACAAGGTGTTAAAGTTTTACAAATTTAAGGTTGAAGAGGCGACGAATGAAGCTTCTATTCTGAACAAACAGATGAAAACTTTTGTTGGTTCCACGTGAAGGTGGAAAATACTCCCAACAGCTTGGGGGAAACAAGCCAGATAGATTTGGCCTAGCAATTCTAGCCCGCTATCCGCTTAGTCCCGTTAAATGGCGGGTTGAAGTGGGTCGTAGCCCGCTCGCTTTCCTAGTCTTCCCTTCATGGATTTTTTTTTTATTTTTTATATTTTCTTGATATTTCCTCTATATATTTTTGATATATCTCGTTTGGAAAATTTTGAACTGTGAAAAACCGATATAAATATTGATATTGATATTTTCTGATATTTTCTCGATATTAGAGAAAAATATCTTTCTCCCTAATATCAATATCGGTACTCAAATTCTGATATATCATGAAAATATTTACAATGAAAGGAACAAATCGCCTGGTTTGGAGCTAAGCTACCCAGCTTTTACATGGTTACTACCTTTCAAAATACCAAATACGGAAATGGAATATTCGATGATTCTAGTGCAAAATGTGAATCAAGACGGCGACAAGTGGGTAGAGATGATATTTCTGAACACAGCGGTCGATGATGGAGTGGAATACGAGGCGGCATATTTCAAGGCATTGGACGCTCAGTTCAACAACGTCTTGAAGTTATACAAATTTAAGGTTGAGGAGGTGACGAAGGAAGCTTCTAATAATAACAAACAGATGGAAACTTTCATTGGTTCCACGTGAAGGTGGAAACTACCCCCATCAGCTTGGAGGAAACAAGCCAGATAGGTTGGACCTAACAATTCTAGCCCGCCATCCGTCTAGTCCCGTCAAATGGCGGGTTGTGGTGGGTTTTACCCCGCCTAGTCTGCCTCATTATGAATATTTTTTTTAGATTTTGATATTTTCTTTATATTTCCTCGATATATTTTCGACATAGCTCATTTGGAAATTTTGAACTGTGAAAAACCAATATCGATATTGATATGCTGATATTTTTTGATATTTTCTCGATATCAGAGAAAAATATCTTTATCCCTAATATCAATATCGGTACTCAAATACTGATATATCGTGAAAATGTTGAGGATATTTTGTAAATTTTTAAACGTTGTATGTAGGTACCGTATATCGCAGAGGCAGACGCATTAGAGGTTCATGGGGTACAATTGTACCCCAAAGTAAAATAATGTATAATCATTTTCTTCTGCTCAATATATCGCAGAGGCGGACGCAGTAAACCTCACTCATGCTTAGTATTAAATATCTATCACATATGGTTAAATATTACACCTTTAAAATTTATTTTCAACTTCCGAATCATTTTTCATTCACTCAAGATTAGCTTAAAGTCTCTGCATAATTATTTTCTTCTGCTTTTATTTAAATTAGACGTAACCCATTTAATTTAGAAGGCATTTTTTAATAGTATTTGCATCTGTCAGATGTCACATGGTTTAACTACTATATAACAAGCTATCCATAATGATTTTACATGCATGCCTCCATCTACATCTTACTTGCTCCTCTCTCCTCTCTATTTTCTAAACATGAAATTCAGCAAAGATTTTGCTTCACAATAGGTTCCACAATGGCAAGAATGCTACATGGATTATGGCTTCTTGAAATCTGCTATAAAAGAAATCGAGAACTACAAAGAAAGGAACAAATCGGTTGGTTTGGAGCTAAGCTACACAACTTTTACTGGGTTACTCCTTCTCGAAACACCAGACACCGAAATGGAATATCTGGTGATTCTAGTTCAAAATGTGAACCGAGATGGAGACGATTGGATAGAGATGATATTTTTGAACGTAGCGCTCGTCGACGGAGTGGAGTACGAGGTGGCATATTTCAAGACATTGGACGCTCAGTTCAACAAGGTGTTGAAGTTTTACAAATTTAAGATTGAGGAGGCGATGAAAGAAGCTTCTATTCTGAACAAACAGATGGAAACTTTAGTTGGTTCCACATGAAGGTGGAAAGTACTCCCAACAGCTTGGAGGAAACAAGCTAGATAGGTTTTCCCTAGCAATTCTAGCCCGCCATCCGCCTAGTCCCATCAAATGGTGGTTGAGGTGGGTTTTAGCCCGCCCGCCTAGTCTACCCTGTTTTTTAGATTTTTGATATTTTCTTGATATTTCCTCGATATATTTTCAATATATCTCGTTTAGGAAATTTTGAACTGTGAAAAATCGATATCGATATTGATACTGATATTTTCTTATATTTTCTCAATATTAGAGAAAAATATATTTCTCCCTAATATTAATATCGGTACTTAAATACTGATATATCGTGAAAATATTGAGGATATTGTGAAAATTTTTAAATGTTGTATATTGGTACCGTATATCGCATAGGCGGACGCAGTAGAGGTTCATGAGGTACAATTGTACCCCAAATTGAAAACATTCCTACTAATATTAATATATATAGAGAAAATATGTGAATCTTATTATATTTTATTAATAATTAGAATATTAACTTTGATAATTAATTCATTAGGTTTATTTAACTCTTTTTTAGTGAAATGATATGTTAATTATTCAAAACGAGAGGCCGAAGCCAGTGTCACAAATACATATAATTAATACTCCACAGACGGAGCAACCAAAGGAAAGCACACCTATCTAGAAAGCAAATGCTCAAATCTAATTACATGCATAATAATGGAATTAGTCAAGCCATCAGTAGAAGGACGGGCGCCCTGGAAGAGCGCTTCGTTCCGAGCCTTCCATATGAAGAAGACGCTTCCGTAGAGAGCAAGCGTCCACCTCCTCCTTTCACGAACATGCACACGCCGGTCCTTGCTGAGCCACTTGAAGCCGGCCTTCAAAGTGGTGATCTGTCTCCTCCACTTCACTTCGTGTCTAACTCGGTTCCATACATGCTTCGTGAACGGACACTCGAAGAAGAGATGGTCTCTCGATTCCAGAGTTCCCACGCACAGCACGCACTCGACCGGGCCTTCATGGAATCTCCATCTGTCCATGGTGAGCAGGCGGTTTCTCACCGCAATCCACATCCTGAACGAATGCTTCTGCGGGACCCATGGACTCCATAGCTTCTTGTAGATAGGCTGTACCGGCATAGAATGTGAGATGAGCCAATATAACTTACCTACTCGAAGTTTTCCCATCTCCGAGCACGAGGCAATAGTGGTAATAATGTCGCCTCCAATTCGTGCTCTGACCCTGTCCCTCGCTCTGAGTATATCCTTCCACACAATTGAGGCGCTGTAATTCACCTCAACATCCCAGCACGAAGAAGTCTGCAGATAAATAGCATTAATCCATTTGATCCATAGGGACTTCTTTTCCTGATGCACGTCCCACAACACTCCACACAGAGCTGCATCGTTCAGGAGGTCGATTCCCCTAAGTCCCAGGCCACCCTGTTCCTTAGGAAGAGTGACCTCCTCCCAACGAACTGCACCCCGTGGAGTTTCCCAAAGGAATTTGCGTATCATCCTCTCGATTCTGTCCGCAATTCCCTTGGGGATCTTCACCATAGCTGCCCAGAAGTTCAACAGGCCGTACACCACCGATCGGATGAGTTCCAAACGGCCGGCGTACGACAACAGGTGCGTGGACCAACCTCTGATCAGGTTAGATACCTGCGTGATAAGCGGCTCAAACGCAGACTCCCTGAGCTTGCTTCCCTGCAACGGTACTCCCAAATAACGTACAGGAAATGTGCCTTCCTGAAAAGGCAGAACCTCACGGATAGCCTGCTCTTCATCCTCCGGAACCCCAGCCATGAACAGATGAGACTTATCAGCACTAACCTCCAAACCTGACATGCGAGCAAACTGATCAAGTGCCCTGGCTACCACCTCTGCCGAAGAACGGTTACCATAAGCAAATATAATCAAATCGTCTGCAAACGCCAGATGAGTGACTCCGACCTTCGCACAATGTCTAGAGTGGTACTTATAATTATTCGTTATGGTCATTCTCCTGAAGAGACGGGAGAAGTAATCCATGCACATGACAAATAATAAGGACGACAGCGGATCACCCTGACGCAAGCCTCTCTTGCCATCGAAATAACCCTCAGGTGTGCCGTTGACAAGGAT
Organism: Pogostemon cablin; assembly: GCA_023678885.1. Taxonomy (NCBI): domain Eukaryota; kingdom Viridiplantae; phylum Streptophyta; class Magnoliopsida; order Lamiales; family Lamiaceae; genus Pogostemon; species Pogostemon cablin. The sequence continues at coordinate 8,292,104 of CM042992.1, read as the reverse complement.
GGAGAATGAGGTGGTGGTGACATATTCCGTGATCCATCCTATCATACGCTGAGGGAACTTCAAACCCGTAAGCACTCCACGCAGAAACCCCCAGTCCACCGAATCATAAGCCTTCTTTATATCCACTTTGATGGCCATTCTCCTATACTGACGGTGTTTAGCCCACCCATAGGTCTTCACAATCTCCTGGGCGAGCATCACACAGTCCCTCATTCTTCGGTTCTTTATAAAACCAAAGTGATTCTCCGCCACCAAGTCCTCCATCAGGTCCGTCATTCGCGTCACAATGATTCGAGATATAATTTTGTAGAGCACATTGCAACACGAAATCGGGCGGAAGTCCCTGACAGTAGGATCATGTATGCCCTTAGGGATTAGTGTAATAAACGTGGCATTCATCTGTCGCAGCAGCTGCCCAGAATGAAAAAACTCCTGGACAGCGGCCACGACGTCCGAACCAACCACATCCCACGCATCCCTAAAGAAGACTGCCGTGTAACCATCAGGCCCAGGGGCCTTGTCGCCATTCATACTCTACACAACCCTCTTCACTTCATCTTCCGCAATGGGCGCTACAAGTTGCTGAGCCTGGTCATCACTCAACACGGCTCCCCATTCGAAGACACTGTAATCAATCTCCTCACACTCCCCCTCAGTGCCCAACAAGTCACTATAGAATGAAAGAAACTCTCCAACGACTTCCTCACGGGAGGTAGTATGCCCGGATTCCGTACGTATGGAGGGGATGATATTCCTCATACTATTGGACTTGATCTTCTTATAGAAGAATTTGGTTGGTTTATCCTGACTGATCAAGTAATCTGCTCTGGTCATTTGAGAGAAGAATAGGTGTTCAGCATGACACAAGAAGTCGACCCTCTTGGCTGCCTCCTTTACCTTGTCCCATTTTTCGGTATTGCCAGGATCAGCATGGCTTTCCATCTGCAGACTGTCAAGCTCCACTCTAGCTCTCTCTGCTCTTTCTGCTATATGGCCGAAATCTCTCTTGCCAAGCTGTCGCAGCTTCGGTTTAAGCATCTTCAGCCTACGACAAGCACTAAACTGAGCCGTCCCCAAAACTAGCGAGTCCCAAACTTCCCGCACAGTGTCCAGGAATCCCTCGCTGGTCTTCCACATGTTCACATACCTGAACAGTCTCCCCTTCGAGTACTCGGCGTGGAAGATGGAAACTAGGATGGGGCAGTGATCCGAAGTGGCCCCCATGGGCAGAAACTCCGACTCCACTACACCTGAGGTGGCGTCCCAGTTCGAGTTCACTAAAACTCGATCAATACGACTCCAAATTCTGCCATTCGTCCAGGTAAAGAAACACCCTTTGGACTTTGCATCATCCAGACCCCTATCAACACAGAACTCCTTAAAATCCACCCTATACCAGTTCCGCTGAGACGGAACAATATCGGATCTCTCCTCGAGTTTCCTCACGCAATTAAAGTCTCCCAGAATCATCCAGGGAGAGTTAACTGCTGAGACAACCGAAGATAGATGAGTCCATAGCCTGCGCCTATCGACTACGCCATTATGGGCGTAAACGACACTGATAAGGAACTCCTGTTGAGATATCAAACAGCGCACCATACCAGAAATACATTGCTCATGGAGCACAACATTTCTAACAACAATCAAAGTGGGATCCCACACAACCACAATACGACCACCCTCAACAATATCAAGATTATGCACACTACTCCAACTCGGAACAATTTTACCAACAATGTTCAGCACATTACTAACAGACAATTTAGTTTCCAGAAAACCTGCTAAGCATATTTTATGTTTGCGAACTAACCTGCGGGCTGCTCGCTGCACACGAGTGGCTGCAAGCCCTCGTACGTTCCATGCTAGACACCTCATTGGGGAACTTTGGGGGAAGATCCCCCGCCTTGTCCCGGACCATTTCCTCTGCCCTGCGGCTCCTGGATGATGAGGCCAGTACTCCTCCTAGCATCGGCTTCTCTGTCTAAGATAGGGGAAGGAGGGGAGCGCCCAACTCGGACAATAGCTTCTTCATCATCCTCCTCCATTTCAGAAGCCCACGTCCTTCTAGTGTACGCTCGAGCAACTTCTTTCCCCTCACGCCTGTTAATTCTCCAATCATCAGGATCAAGGTCGTCTAGGATTTGGTATCTACCTGTGATGACCTTCTGAGCTTGCTCATGGGTAAGGACAGGGCCTGTGAACTGTTTTTTCCACGGTTCCTCCTCTTTCTCGGCCTCGTGTTCCTGGGCCCAACATGCTGGAATCCCTCCTCGTCAACAGTATCATCAGCACGTGCATCCTCCGAAGGCTTATCCACTCCTTTCCCCCTCTTATCACGGCTGACCAGATCATCACAATCAGTCACCAAGTGGCCAAACTTACTGCACTTAGTACAGTACGCCGGAAGGCGTTCATATAAGACAGTTTGGGTGAAATTGGCCCCTCGATAATTGAAAGTGACCTCCTTCGGGAGTTCCTGCGAGACATCGATATCTACACGCACACGCACAAATGAAACTTTGTCTACCTTGACAGAAATGTCATCCACCATAATAGGTCTACCCACTAGAGAGGCAACCTTGCTAATGTGGTTCTTCGACCACAACTCCAATGGAAACGAAGGTAAACGAATCCAGACCGGGACATGAGAAATTTCTCGGTCATCAAACTAAAAGGCACGAGGTAGTCTTTCAAGCATAAGATAACGTTCCCATATGGAGTGGGGAGCGCTGGACAGCACCTTGCACACATCCTCCTCTGAGTATAGTCGGAAAATGATCCATCCCGACTGATGCATGATGATGGTATACTTAACCCCCCATGCCCGACAAATGGCATGAAGGGCTTGCATACCCGGAAAACGTCCCAAGAAATACCCTACCAAGGTGTATTTCCAAGCATCAGAGTCATCCTTCGGATCGAGATAAGCTACTCCGTCACATGGTGGAATGTACTCAAGCTTTCTGTCCGGATCAATGTTACTCTTGTTGACATACTTGGAATAGTCAACCGGCTCCTTAGGAGTGGGGTCGCCGCACAAATCAGCTTGCCGCGCACGCTGGCTGCACTGCCCGCTTGCACGCCGAGAATCAGTCATCACCCCCGCTCGACGCCCTGTACCGTCCGGGCCTCGCCCATCACCCGCCAGCCGAGGAGGAGAGTGTGATGGGCTGCACTGGCGGGAGCCGCCCAGCGCCTGCAGAGAAGATGCGTCGCCGCCCAAGAAGGCGGCACCCTGCTGAGCGCCTTCCACCGACAAATGGCCGAGCTGAGGAGGGGCACCGAGGGGACAAGATTCTCCTCCCGCCTGCCGAGAAGGAGAGGCAGGGGGGGTAGCAACCTTCAGCCGACGCCGAGAAGCAGGGGTGGTGCTTCGCTGCCTGTCTGCCGAGGGCTTACGCTTGGCGGAAGGGTTTTGGTCGGTGGGTACGACCGGAGCTGATTCCCCCGCGGCCAAGACAACATTACCTTGCATGGGGCTGTCGGTATCCGGCTGAAAGCGTCATATGTAGACAAAAGCATAGGAACAACCCTCTTTCTACTCCCAGGGACCTTTAATTTAATAGCAGTTGTGGGTACCATTTAAGTAAAATTTTAAATAATTATCTTTACTAATTATGATTATATATTATAATATGCTAATTGTTGAGCTATTATAATTACTAATTTTAAATAAAATTCTAGTGCATAATGTTTTTTTATTGTATTGTATAAAATTAAATTAAATTTAATTATAATAGGTTTGCTATTCATTTGTCATAAAATATGTTTTTTAAGTTGTCCATTCAATTATAAATTTACGGGGGTAATTTTATGGTGTACTTGGTGTATCGGTGCATCTTAGGGTTATACTCTCTTTGTCCTATGAAAAGATTGTTATCTTTAATGTTTGTATTGAGATTAAAAAATATAGTATTTTAATGTGTAGTGGGTTGAGAAATATAGTATTTAGCTGTAAAATATTTCATCATAAAATAGTGTATGTTGTCGATAAATTTGGTGAGAATATGCCCGTCGCAAATCCATTTAGCGGCTAATTAAAAATTTTCCGCTAATTTTTGCTGCAAATTCATTTATTTAGTCGCACATATTTAGCAAGAAAAATAAAAATTTTATTGCAAATACTTGCTACAAAAGTTTATTACTTCGTCACTAAATATAAGCGACAAACTTTTTTATTTCATAGCTAGCATTTGCTACGAATTGGTATACAAAGCCGCCAAAATTTAACTATAAAAATGAACTTTGGCTGCAAAAATTCGCTACAAAATTGATATATTTCACCACAAATATTTTGTTACGAAATTTTAATTGTTGTTGCAAATTGCAATGAATTTTTTATTTTCATTGTAATTTTTTTTGGTAACAAAATATTATAAATGATTCTTTTATTACAAATTTTGCGATGAAATTACTTTGTTCAGCATTAAATACCAATAATATATTTTTTATTCTGAAAATTGATAATATATTTCATTTCTTGCCTACAAAAATAATCACTTAAAATTAACTCATAGCAAAAAGAAAATTTTTAATTCATTCAAAATATTGAAAAGTCTAAAAATTTCTACATATTAAATACGGTAGTATTCAATAAAATAGGAAAATTATTATATCTCAAACCCCAATAACTCAAAATGAAAAGGAAAATCTTCATCCAAAGGTAAAAAAAAAAAAAAAGGAAATGCAAGCAGAAGTGTTCCAGGAAAAAAAAACAAAACAAAAACAAAAAGTTCAGCCACTTCTGCTAACCAGTCAAGTATTCCATCAACTTCTCAATCTGATTTAGTTAAGTCGCCAAACAGAGATGTACAACACATGTTTCCACAAATCAAGACAATGAATATTCTATCATTAAAAAGTTTAAATAAATATGAGAAATAAAATGACAAGATTAAATGATGTATAATTTTTTAAGATTTTACGGCTCAACAATAGCATTCTACAATGAGTTGGTTGAGTCAATGCTAATAGAAAATTATCAATCTAAAAACATGCCTACAAAAGGAATTCACCATAACAGCATAACGGCTTACCCAGTGATAGGCGCAGAAAAATTATCTATGAGAGAGGTGCCCAAAATAGAGTTAAAATGAAGGAGTCAACAGTGCCATTGAACAACGACATTGATTACCTTAACCGAAGCATTCAGCAGATGTAGTTTGAACTATGGAAGCACATACACTATCTGAGCAGACACTGTTGAACATGCAGCAGCATCAAAGAAATTGAGAGGAAACTGCAAAGACAGCTTCGTATTAGACTAAATTCAAAAGCATAATACTTCAATCAAAAATCAAAGAAATATGAATATTATGACTTACGAGATAATGGTGCGGCTGATGAATTTCGCTCCGGCTTTCTGGATTCCACCCTTCAAGTATATGGAAATGAGTGAAGCTCCTACAATTTAACGATAGACAAAAATGAAGTAGAGACATTTTGTGTTGAGTTTACTATAAGGAAATTAAACTTCACTTGACAAGGAGTGAATGGACAAGCTAGCTTTAATTTATCAATGAAGCATGCATGTTCATATTACTTCTCAAATATTTCTAACCAAACCGAATGATAAAGAACTGGCAATAGCATTGTGGAATAGATCAATTCAATTTCAAGATAACAAATGCAAGATCTCAACATGAATTCAATTTACCAGACAAGAAATCTTTATCATGAAAAAAATTTAATAAAATTAAATCACAAAATAACCATCTCGGATCTTATAACTATGAGAATTAATTTCGGCTCCAACATCTACAGATGAATTCATGGCTCCAACATCTATTAATATTATTAGTGTTGTGTGTGGATCTCATCTACTAAAAATGAAAATGTAACTCCTGTAGTGAGACGCGCTAATTAGTAAAATGTAACTCTTGTAACTGGATGGATGAAATATTACTTAAAAGTACCACATTATTCTTTAAAAGTCAATAAAATTAGTTAAAACGTAATTTTTTCTTAATATCCATGATACAATAAAGGTGAATAATCTTCAGGGATAGATGGACTATACGTGACTTTGACAATTTCGTACCCCTAATTCTAAAATCCTGGGTTCGCTACTGGTATACCATACTAATTACCAAAAAATGAATATTTATGATATTTCGATATTGGCAATTCATATATTGATGTCGTTCCATAATTTTTAATACGGTGTCATATCTTATAAAAAATTTAATATACCTAAAATTTCAATTAATTCAGTATTAAGTGCAGTATAATTTTCCCCAATTCTATATATACACCATGTAGTTTTATAAAAAGAAAACAAGCGTGGATTTAATTTTGATAATTCACTGGCCAATTGAAAACATGTTAAAATGTGTAAACAAGTTTTGAATGTTGAATGAAGTTAAGAAAAGAGTAATGCATAGCGGGAAATGGAATAGATATTCACTAGGAAAGGAAGGAAAGAAATAGTGCAGAGGAGACAGACAAATAGTATTAGTAAATGTGAGTTAAAGCATTTCCTAAGAGTTAGCTACACTATACTGCAGTTGTAAGATTCCAGTATTGAGGAAAGAATGAAAAGAGGGTATTTAAACAAAGAGTTGGGATAATTAGAAGACAAGATAGCTTATATGCATGCATTCAGCCTTATTAATCAATTCAAAAGCTTAAGTTTGTAGAGAGAAAATTCGTTTAATATTTAATCAAGTTACTCTAACACGCCCTCTTACATGCAGACAGAGTTAATTTTTGCCTCAAGCATCGAGTCACTCTAACATGCAGGGTTAATTTTTGTCTTAGTCTCGCATGTGGAATTTTTTTTTATAAATGGGTGCAGGGGCGGAGCTAGATCAATTTTATATGGGGGGCTAAAATTTTTTTTACTAGCATCGATATGGTTGATACATATTGTGAAAATTTTTTTACTAGCTTTATTGATTTTTTAAAAATAACACTAATTTATTTTATACTAGCACCGATATTGTTAATACAGAGTATGAGAATTTTTTTAGTAGGCTTATTGATTTTTTAAGAATAACTGTAGTCTTTCTAAATAGTAAAATGTAAAGTATGTGACATGTATTAGGTTAGAGTATTATTTTTAAAATTAAAATGATGATATTATAAAATATTGCATATAAAAGCATAATAACTTGCTATAAAAATATTTTTAGAGATATTTTCATACATTTTTCAATGTCTATAACTAAAAAAGGAGTGCAAACAATAATTTTCATTGATTCAATACAAGAAATTACAGAACTTAAAATGGTAGGTGTTTCTTTATTAATGTGTAAGATTTGATTAATTTTGCAAGAATAACTAGGAGAAAGTTTGAGGAATTAAAATAATTATTAGAAAAACTAATTAATTATTATTTACTAAAATACTACCATGTATATGTACTAGGGGAAAATTTTAAGGTGGGGTCTAAAGCCCCCACCACTCAATGAGCGTACGCCCCTGAATAGGTGGCGGTGAGATTCAAATATTTAACTTTTACTAGGCCTGAACACTGATACCATGTTAAATTACTATCTTATTTTGGATGTTTTTGTCTTTTCCTAATTGTCTAAAATGGATTGGATTCTCTTCGATTTGTTCATTAATTGCTCTCAATATGTTTCTCACTTGCAACATTTATAATACTTACCATTAGTTGTAGTCTTGTAGATAGGATTTGTGCATGGATGTAAAGTGTTTGGTATAATTCCGGATGTCTTACATTTTGGTGTAGGCTTGTATTTTCTGGTCGGGTCCGGATTTTCTGTGACATTTTGGTGTGACATTTCTTGTGTTATTCCATTAAATGAGCGACACGTAGAAGAGATGAGAAATATTTTTATACCCTAACCATTAAACCCTTAGAGGTAAAGATTGATTCAACCTGTCACGTGTGATTCTATTAAGAGATGTTACAGAAGATACCACGTCATGACATTCGTGTCTTTCTGGTCCATAGATTAAATTAGTAGGCCAGGCTCGTGGACTTTTAAAGTCAATTTTAACATGTTTTACTTTTTAATTGTTTATGTCTGATTTTGTTTTTCCTTTTCATTGAAAATTTAAAGATCGCATTCTTTTATCTTTTCAATTTTAATTTAACATATTCTTTTATCTGTTCTAAAGGATTTAAAAAGAAAACTTTTAAATTAATAAATAAAAGTAGGCAAAAACTTGTGTATCTGCGGGGCACAGGGCATACTCCGTGTGCCTTTTTAGAATTTAGTGTTAAATTGTATATCCTTTAGTATAAAAACGTATATCCTTTATTTTTTAAAGAAAAATAAAAAATATAATGAAAAATGTATACCCTTTAAAACAAAATGGTGTATCCTTATTAATTAAAGTGTATACCCTTAAAACAAAATAATATAGTCATATTCATAATACTAAATTCTAAAGGTGCACCGTATGTCATCGGACGCAAGACCAATTCATAAAAGTATTGTGATTTAGAAGCTATTATCTGGATAAAAAACACTAACATACATTTACATTAAATGAGATCACATATTCCACAATAATGTTTTATCTCCTATTTTATAGATTTAATGCTTGTCAGCTTAAATTATCTTTGTACGAGGGTTAATTGGTCATTAATTAATTAAGGTATAAGTAATATTTTAATAGAAAATAAATTTTGAAACATCAACGAAACAGCATTGTGTAACAGAAATTCGAACAGCACTCAGAACTCAATGAACTACAATATCATCTCTTACAAAGATAAACTGATAAAGCTCTTTATTGATAGAATGAATACATAGTGACTAATCTAGTGCCAAATCTACCGGAAGATTAAAATATGAAAACAGATAAGAATGAACCCAATCCAATAAGAAAAAAATTGATATAAAAAAAAAATGTTACTAGTAATCCCCACCGGCAAAAATGAACGGTGGTATTTGAGTAAAATCAATACAAACAAAATTCCCCGAGAAAAAAACAATAAACAGTGTAGAAATGGGTTCACAAAATCATTAAAAAAATTTGAGAAAAAGAATGTTGTAGTGATGATCAACGAGGCATGTAATAACCATAAACAGAGTAAAAGGTCTGTGCCAGAGTAAGAAGAAGCAGAGCCACAGCAGCAAGGAATGAGATGATCGACCATGGAGTGTTGAAGTATCTGTGCTTCAAGCTTGCCCTCCACGCATTCCACCGGTGATCGTAGTACCGATTCACCTGTTCCGACAGCCTCGACAGCGAGCTGTCGTTGATGTCGAACACCACCTCCTGGCACACCCTGTTGAACAGCTCCGCCACTTCCGTGTCGCTGCCCAACTAATTCTCGATGATCCCACAGTAATGGAGGTAGCTCACGTCCTCCGGCGAGTCGATCAGGTTGTCCATGGCGAAGATGGGGTCGTTCCGGGAGTAGCTGAGGCGGGTGAACCCGCCTGCAGCGCCGCAGAAGAGCTCGAGGAGGAAGCAGCCGTCGAGCACCATGATCTCGACGAACTCGTGGCTGCTGAGGCAGATCGGGCCCTCGTAGCGGGCCCGGGCCCGATCCTCAAGCTCTTTCACGGCGTCGAGATAGAGCTCGATGGGATGATTGGTCCGCTTGAGGACGTGGTGGAGGGCCCGCCATTTATGGCGGTCCATGGAACGCAGTCGTTTCTTGCCGTGGTGGTAGGGCCCCAACGACACCGTTTGAGGCATTGGGGGATGCGGTAGATGGCCTGCTGCGTCGTCGTTTTGAGCTTGGTCGAGCTTCTTTCGAATGGCGATCACCCATTCGGGCTTCACCTCGCCCGGCCCGTCCTTCAATGGATGATCAATATCATTAATAGAATCGACTTGGGCCGGGCCTGGGAGTTCAGGATTTTTCGGGCTTTGGGCATTCTGAAGCCCGGTTTCTACTGCTTGATTGAGCTTCAGAGTGATGAGGTACCAGCTTAGAAGCTCTTTGTTGAATCATATATTATGTCCAACACGTTTCCAGCATTCACAATGTAAATCACATGATTTTCAAATAATGTCCTATTTTTACATATAATTAAGAGTTTCCATATATATCTATTAGAATTTGGATCATTAGATTAATAGTATCTATGTTATTCAATTGCGTCATGATTCAAATTTCAAAGAGAATCGGCCGTTGATTGATCGATTTGGATTTCCTATACCATGTTTATGTTTTCACATATAAAAATCAATGAGTAACATTAAGGATTGAAAGGTGATTTGTAAATTTTTTTTTTTACCGTCAATCACAAAATAACAAGTGAGATAATAAACGAAAATAATAGACACCCATTTTATTGTAGTTAGTGAGAATTTTAAGAAATATTTAATCGGTAAATTGAATATGCACTTATTATATATTTATATTTCTTCGTTAGTTTGTCCTAATTAAGTGATGTGGCAAATTTACAGGCGGGATAGCACGTTTTCAGCCCTACAGGCCTTTGATTAATTAGTTGCATTTAATTATTGGAAAAGAAAGCACATGGTGCTTCACTTTCAAGGTATATAATATTATACTAATATAAATAGAACATATATTTAAATTTTAAATTTTAAAATATCTGCAAAAGATCATATATGTTCTCAGATTATATTTCTCACATTAATATTTGCGTTTGTTTTTTTTTTTCATAGTATAATATTTTAATTAGTAAAGTAAAAGAAATAATATTTAATGTGAAGAATTTAATTGTATTAGTGTTGTGTAAGAACTGATATAATTAATTGTTTCGTGTGGGTCAAATTTAAAAAAAAATGAACAAATTGAGACAAATCAAAATTGTAAACCTTAATGTGACAAACTTGTTTATTGTTTGTGGTTTAGTGTGGCATTTAGAGTATACATGGAAATGGTCAAATTAACCCTCGAACTATTGTCCTCGGATCAATTAAGCTCCTAAATATTTTTAGGTACAAATAAACCCTTTAATTTATATAATAAAACATTTATGCCCCTTATTCATAATTTTTTTGATGTAGTTTTACAAATTAATTTCCAAACGATCCAATTGTTAAAAATTTTCAAACTTTATATCAAAATGAATCTCTTCTTATGAACGTTTGCTCTATATTTTTAGATTTTAAATTTATTAACAATTAATATATATTTTTTGTATAACAACTTCATTGAAAAACATATTTTAATAAACTCTTTTGTGACCTACCTAATTTTGACACAAAAATGGTTAATCTATTGACATTAGATTTAAAGTCTGAAATCGTTGATGAAAATTTCATATGGAGAATTTTGTTTTGACATCAAGTTTGTAAAATTTCAACGGTTGGATTTATTGGAAATTAACTTGGAATAAGCTAAAATTGTATAAATGTGAAAAAATTCCAACGAAATTATGATACAAGTAATATACATTTACTAATAGCGGATCTAAAATTTGAAATGGTAGATGACAAGGTCGTGAGGATTCCTTTAATTTAATATGAAGTTTGAAATTTTTTAACTGGTCGGATTCTTCTTAAATTAATTTATAAGAAAACTATATATTAATGTTAATATTTTTTGCATAAGGGTTTGGATGACCCATTTACAATAGATAAAGGGTTTAGATGTACACTTTTAATCAATCCATAGTATAAAAATAAAGAGTTTGTTTGTATAAAAAAATATTTTAAGGGTTTATTTGATCACAAAGCAAAAAAGATGGAGGGCATTATTGACCATTTGCCTGGGTATATATTGTGTAAAAAGGTGGTTTTGCGTATTCTCACACTCCCACTCAATAGCTTGAGAATAAGGTAAATTATGATAATTAACCAAAAATTTTGTTTTATTGTTTGTGGTTTAGTGTGGCATTTAGGATCTATATTTTTATTACATGCGTGTATGATTTTTCGTTCTAAATTTATTTTATTTGATCTGCTTGGATTGAAATTGAGATTGAGATTGTAATTGAGATTGCTTGCACTTTATTTTTATTTTAGAGTTTTAAAAAACTTCCTGCTTCTGTATTTATTAATTAGTTGTTTCTTAATGAATTGACAGAATTGTGTTACCATTTATGTAAATTTACATGTTTTAAGAGTTAATTTTTTTTTGTCACATAATAATTTGATATTTTGTTCTATCTTGAAAAAGATATTTTTTTTTCAATTTAGTCTCATGATTACTGAAAATGTCCGATTTAACCCAATTTTAGTAAGAAAAATTAATTTTTCGCTGGAATCATGCGCTCATCGCATGTGAAGGTTTAATTTGAAATTTTCAGAAATTTTGGCATCATAATCGAGCAATCAAAGTAGTTATGAGACTAAAGTGAAAAAAATTGAGATAGAAACAAAATACTCTATTGTTAATGGGACGGAAAATAAATTTAACTCAAAAGTTTAAAAAGGAAGATAACAGTGGCAAAGAATATAGCAGTATCATATATGTCCATCTCTTTTCTATTTATTTTATGATCTCAAATTATACAAGTTTTATACTGCTTCGTCACGTTATACGTTTACCATTTCAAATTGTTTAAGATTTTTTTTACCAATTTTATTAACTTTTAGGGGTATTTTAGGTATTAAATAAAATGTAAAATAGTGTTATACGCTAGGTAGAAGTGACAAATTTAAAACTAAAATAATTTTTGAGGTTATTGAATAAGTGGGTGATGGAATGTATGTGGGGTGATGGATTTCAAGTTGGATGATGAAAGAAATATATATATTGGTGTGAGAATGAAATAAGATACGGAAGATATAATGGCGCGTATGTGATAAAGAAACTACTTAAAAAGAGGAAATAGAGGGTAATTTTTGTATATTTTTTTTAATTTTCGTCGGTTGTTTGCACGACCTCACAGTTTTTTCATAACTTCTTCATCCGAATTTTGATTTAAGCGATTCACGCGTTCTCTCTTCCATGACTATCCAATCATATTAAAAACTTAAAACACTCAATCGGATAAGAGCGCCAGGCAGCAAATCCGGCCGGATCGCATGGTATGGCAGGTTTGCTTGCCATTATGTTCATCCAGATGATTGGATGATGATTGGATGCAGGCAGGAGCTCGTCTGAATTGTTGGAAATGGTGATTTTCTCATATGGATTACGTCTGCTTAGGATGGATGAAGGCTTCTCTGCGGCGGATGACAGCTGCTTGGCATGTCACTCGTCCAAATTAATTGTCGGATGATAGGAGCTCGTCTGAATTGCTAGCCAGATTGTAGTGCTCGTCGTTGTGTTTCTCCTTGGCATTTCATCCAGATATGGATTGTGTTGCTGTGACTTCTTACGCCTTCAGTCCTTCTCCATATCAGCTGCATAAATTTCAACTTCTCTGCTTGATTTTTTTATCCCTCAATTTCTGTTCAAAACACGATAAAATACTTTAAATACACATTTTTTTTTACAATTATATGCAAAGTAAGACTTCAAGTGCTAAATATAATGATTAAACCACTAAAAATGGGCTTATTTAATAAAGTATGGTAGTTTTTAAAATTTTTTAACAAAATATAGCACTTACATGTCTACTTAACAAAATAAGTAGAAGCGCCACTACATGTGGCGCTTTTGTGAGATTTCTGCTTTAGGCCGTTTTTATTCTCCCCATCAAATCAAACTTATCTATTTTTTATATTTAAAGTGATTTTTAAGTGTTTATATATAAATAATAATTTAATATATTATTTAAAGGTCGCGGCTATTCGCACACTTTTTTACTTTCACACATCCATTTGAATTTTAAATTAATGAATATATATACTAAATTACTAAATTATCCCTTGGCATACACACACTTATTACAATATTATTCCTAAAATAATAAATACAAACACACACACATCAAACACTAACATTCTGCCCCCACACTCAAACATACACATACCTAAATATTATTCCATTTCTTGCCATATTCATCTTCTGTAGATATCATATTTGTAGATATCAGGTTTGCGATGAAGTAATTCTTGTGATCATCTGCAGGGGCGAAAAGCTCTGGAAGTGCCAATTCAGAATGACTCCTCTTCGAATCGCTGTAACCATAGATGGAAGGAATGCGTGACGGAGTGCATGCGTAGGAGTATGAGAGAGAGAGTGGAGGAGAGAAAGAGGGGGAAAGGGAAGAAATGTGGAGGAGGGAATAATGCAGAAGAGTCCTCCCACTGATGGTCCACAACCTAATCCCGAATATTCGGCTGCATAGTCGGAAGCGAAACCATTGAAGGAATGAGCCACCAGATTCGCCATCCCGAAGGTGGATGCGATTATTCCGGCAGTGTGTTCGACGGGGAATGGATGCTGAAGTATGGTCGACGTCAAGTGGTCGAAATTCCCCCTTCCAGCCGACCGTGAATGGATGAACAACATCATAAACTGTCGATGGATTCTGGCCGACGAGCAACTCAAATTTCGACCATACGTGGTCGAACAGACCTTCAAACGAAGACAGACCAGGGCCTCCGTCACTGGTCAATTTCCGAAAAATGGTGCATTTATTTAATGATGATTTCCTCAAGTATTTTCATTGTTAGTTTCATTACAGATTCGAAACTCCTCAACTATTTGGTTTAATGATGGGGGTTTCATTACATTATTAGTATTTGGTTACAGATTCGAAATTCTCCCTTCATGGATTTCTCGCATAAATTTTAATACTAATTTGAGTGATTTACAGATTTTAATTAATGTCTAATCTCCCTGATATTTGAAACTCTTCCTCCCTTCTTCTTCCTCCCTTCTTCTCTTCTTTCCTCGTTTTTTTCTTTCTTTCAAACATGAGAAGTGAAGTTTCCTCTTTTTTTCTTTGTTTCAAACATGAGAAGTGAAGTGGCTAGTGGTGCAAAGTGGAGTGTGTATGATTTAGTGTTTAAATTAAATGTGGAATTGTGGGAGAAAAGAGATTGTGTATATGGGTATGTTTTATTAAGAGTAATGTAGTATTTTTCAAGGGTGTGTATATATCATTTTTGTGTGTGTAGATATAATTGGGTGTATAAAGTAAAACGGTGTGTGCAAATAACCGCGGCCTTGTTTAAATTATAAATAATCTTATAATGTGTGATATTATAGCTTCTCGTTCCCAACTATAACTCTACATGTTCTATTTTAATCCCTCACAATTTCAACTTCACATATTATAGAAAGAAAATAATACTTAATTTATAATATGCATTCTCAAAGCATATTTTAATTTCAAAATTTGCATTCTTTTCAACATATAAAACATATTTTAATTTCAAATTCATCATTCTTACCTAATACACATATTACCATGCACTTTATTTATAATTTAAAAAAACTAAAATACCTCAAAAGTCAATAAAGTAAAATAACTTTTCTCAAATAACGTGTAATAATAAACGTAAGTCTGATTGCGAGACAGTAGGAGTACGTTTTTATCTCCAATACCAATCCACAAACCCAAGTATAATAATCTCTTCGTCAGTTGGTAAGAGAGACATTTACTTTTTGCACGTAAATTAAAAGGTATTATTATTTAATTTATAGTGGGTGTGTGGTAGATATATATATATATATATATATATATATATATATATATATATATATATATATATATATATATATATATATATATATATATATATATATATATTTAATTGGTCATATATTTTAATTGTATTAATGAGTGTGTGTCTCATGTGTCTATAAAGGAAAATTAGACTTTTTAGGGCAGATGTCCAAAATGGCAAAATGTATATCTCGTCGGCTGACGGAGGGAGTAATATACTAAAGTAATTTAACTTAAAAATGTATAATAATTTTGAAATTAAAATGTGTTGTGATGTTATTAATTAAATACTCTCACCATCTTGCTAATGTTGTTATATTTACTATTTATATAAAAATTAAGAAATATAATATTTTAATGTGTAGTGAATTGAGTGATATAATTTAATTTAATTTTATGTTTATATTTTTTTAATGTAATTTTAATTTTTAGTGTTGTCTTATTATGTTTAATTAAATTGTAATGTAATTTTAATTAATTTTATGCACATTAATATTTTTCCTCCCTCCGTCCCAAAACAATTGATACATTTTTTTGGGCACGGAGATTAAGGAGTATAATAATTTAATGTAAAGTGAAGTGAAAGAATTAATAATATTTAATGTGCAGTGGGTAGTTGTATTAGTGGTAAGTGTGATGTGTGCGTGGGTGGATCCATGTAAATAAACAAATTATCTTTGTGTGGGTTCCATATCCTTAGAGGAAATATGTCAATTGTTGCGGGACAATCCAAAAAGGAAAGTGTATCAATATCTTTGGAACGAGGGAAGTATTATTTTTCATTTAAAATAAAAAATAAATAAGGTTTTATAAATAAGTAAAAATATTATTTTTGAAAAAAAAATATTAGTATTATTTTAATTTTTGAAGTAAAAATAGAACAAACTATTGAAAATGAGCTATTAATTTAATTGCATTTTGAAGTTAAATGTGTTGTAGGACAAAATTAATGGTGAAGATGGTCTTAATATCCCTAAAAAAATCGTAATAAAGCATATCAAAATGGCAAAATTAAAAGGGGAGTAATATTATGCGAGTAAGGGCTAAAACTTGCGTGCTCCGGGGATACCGTGCTTCCAAATCCTGTATACTTCCTCCGTCCCATAAAAAGAGTTACATTTATTGGTTGTATGGAGATTAAAAATTATTTTATTTTAATGTGTAGTGGTTTAAGAGATATAATATTTTAATTTATAGTTGTAGGTGTATTAGTATTATGTGTGAGCTCCATAAAGATAAAGTGATTGTTTTGTGTGGGTCTCATTTAACAAAAAGGGAAATGTAACTCTTGTAGCGGGATGCCCTAATTAGTAAAATGTAACTCTTGTGGTGTGACGGAGTGAGTATTTTGGAAGTAATATCATTTAGTATTAAATGATACTTTATTTAGTATAAAAATATACTATACTCTTTATTTCCTGGAGAAAAATAATAGTAATTTTTTTAATCAAACATTTATACTATTCATATTTGATTCGATATTTTCAATAAAAAATTATATCCTTATTAATTAAAGTGTATATCCTTTAAAATAAAATATTGTACTTTTACCCACCTTGTGCACCCGAGAACACAAAAACCAACTCGAGAGTAGAGCTGTTAAAATAAACGAGCCGCTCGGTAGCTCGATTCGGCTTGGCTCGATAAGGCTCGACTCTTGACTATTCGAGCTTGAATTCGAGTTCGTCTAAATACTCGTAATGCAAGCTCGACTCGATAAGGCTCGATAATAATAATAATATCAATAATAAATATTATATACATGCTCCTTCCATCCCCGTTAAGGTTTAAGTTTTTCATTTTGGGTTGTCTCAAGTTAAGGTTTACATTTCATTTTAAGGTTTAAGTTTGGCCCACACAAAACAATTAATTATTTCATGTATGGCCTACACACAACACCAATACAACTACCACTTCACATAAAATACTATTTCTCCCACCTCACTACACATTAAAATATCATATCTCTTAATCTACGTGTAAAAAGCAAACGTTAACATATATATTAATATAATGATAATTAAATATATTATTTAAAATCCGACTTAATTGGCTCGAAAGCTAGTTAAGATTCGAAAACTTGACTCGTTTTGCTTAATTAATCGAATCGAGCTCAAACTCGAGTTCGGCTGAATAATTTTCGAGTCGAGCTCGCTCGTAGACTCGTTATAAATTAAGCCGAGCTCGAACTCGATTCGATAACTACTCGAGTCGAGCTCAAAAATGCACTACCCGAACTCGCTCAGTTCGTTTAATAGCTATACTCGAGAGTAAGAGTAAGACTTCCCAAATTTATTTAGTTGAAGTGCTGCACAAATTTCTGTAATTTTTGGGTTGCCGTGTTTACCATTTGTAGAGGTGAAGTGTATCGTAGAGAATTTTAGGCTTTAGCTCATATTCATTAAATTAAATACTTCAAAGTCAAATCAGATCGCAATCGTATTTAAATACCACCTTAGAGAATATTTTTATATTTTTTATTTTTCTCTTAAAAATAGAAAAGACTAAAACTCCGAGGCTCGTTACACTAGTGTTCTTAGTTCCACATTTTTCTTGCGATTTATAACCCAAGCAAGCAATTACCAGATTTTTGAGATTTCGTCGAAGAATCTTGAGTAGCTTTCTCCAATCGAGGTTAATCACGCATTGCTTATTCGGGAACGCTCTTTATATTGTGAGCAGATCTGAAATTTGCATCTAATTAATGTTTTTACCTTTCAGCTATATTTCTCATGTTACTGTGAAATGCGGCTAGATTTTTATCTCGTTTACTGTTCATTTTGGCGTATACTTGTTCGTATGCAACGCAGTATGCAAATTAAGATTGGCTGAATGTGATTTTGATGACAACTTCTTTTTGGGGGTGAAATTAGAAGCCATTTATGGTATTGAATCTTACCGCTGATGTTCATGAATCTTAGATATTATTGACCACGAGCAATCTGAGATGTACAAGTACATAGTTTATGATCATTCATTTTTTATTCAACTCAAGAATTGAATAAGCTTATTCGCTATGATTTGCTACTGATATAAAGCTAAGAAGAAAAATGCCTGCTGCCTTTGTTGATAAGGAAAGTTGCGTGTTATGTATTTCCCACTTGTTTATAAATCTTAATCTTATGTTGCATATTTTTATTATGGTAACACTACCACAAACATGAATTAGAGTTGAACCAACTTCAAGAATTCTGAGTGTATGATCATCTTTCCTTCTGGAATAAGGCAGGTACTTGGCGCCTCTATTTTGTAATTTCTGCCTGAATTTGATTTCTCATCTAACTTTGAAGTTGGCATAATGGTTTTAGGCTAGTGTTCTATTTTAATTATCTTTGAGCATCTGTTAGAACAATGGGGGGTTACATTTGACATATTTGGTTCTATTTACTTTATCAGGAGTATTCAAATGGACTCCAAAGCCAAAGTATCATCACCACAACCTGATAAAGGTTCTGATGTTGAATCTTTGCCCCCCATTGTCCCAGAGAAAGAAAGTTCAGCACAAAACTCATCTTCTGTGCTATCTACATCTGCCATATCTTCTTGGGCCAGAAATCTGAAATTTCCACAAATGCAGCAGGATCCTCAAACTGTTAAACCGGGCAATTCCACCTTTGCACGCCTTGCTAATGGGCTTGGACTGCAGGTTCCTCCAAAAGTATCTGAATCAACTGGCAGTGCAGAGAACAGCTCTGCCTCTGCTCAATCAGGAGTTTTTGGATCACTAACCAAAGGTTTAGTTGACTCTTCTTTAAATGCTGTGAAGGCTGTGCAAGTAAAAGCGAGACACATTGTTTCTCAGAATAAGAGAAGATACCAGGTAATCTGTTGTTCTATGTTATTTCTAGTGGAAGATAAAGTTTTGCTATTTTCCTTTATAATTTTATGGATACTTTCAGTTTTTGGGACCATCACTGTACAGCTGTGCTATTGTCTCATTTGCACTCTATATTTATTTAAGTGTCCCTCTGCTTCTTCTTCAATTCTCTTACTGCTGGCCGCCAACTTATTTGATGTGAAGTATAAACATGCATCCATAAAAAAATAAAGAATATAACAAGCAACATCAGCTAAATCACTGGACTAGTCCTGCTAAATCACTGGACTAGTCCTAACCAGTTATGAAGTCTGTCATGCAGTTCTTGTGTATCATAAGGACATCACATGAGTCTTGACTACTGATAACATGTTGACACGGTATTTTTCATGTGGCTAGTCATATCTTCGAACGAAATTGAGTGATATCTTTATGTCTGATATTATAGAAAAGAGAATTAACAGATTATGTTATTATCTAATTTCTTCTACATAGCATGCTATTTGTTTTGTATTTGCACTTAAAGAAACAATTTGTTCTTTTGCACCTATATCCTCATAATCTTTTGATCGCTCTGTCTCTCAGTATCTCTAAATGTCTATGTTAAATAATGATATATGTGCTTCATAAATGAATATTTTCATTACATCTATCATCAGGAAGGAGGATTCGACTTAGACATGACATATATAACTGACAACATAATTGCTATGGGGTTCCCTGCCGGTGACCTAAGTTCTGGCTTATTTGGATATTTTGAGGTAACATTTCTTCAGTATCTCCACATCCACATCCTCATCTGATTTTTTTTTTAGGTCTTCTCTCAAGATTGTCCTTGAAATATTATACAGGGATTTTATCGGAACCACATGGAGGAAGTGATAAAGTTCTTTGAGACTCATCACAAGGTATCAACCCAGCATTTAATTTTTCAGCCAAAGCAAAAAATATATTCATGATCATCCACATCCAAAAGCACTGTCATCTGTAAGAGTTGATCGTGATATGGTTCCTCGTTTTCCACTTAGCTCTCATGAAAGTAAACTTCTCTACATTAAAACATCTGCTTTATTTTCTTATTCAATGATCCCACACATGCTTAGCCTTTTAACATTCAACATGTATTTTATGTGGAATTGGATGATAAGATCACGACATTATACAGCAGCCAGCCCAATTCTCTTCCTTCGTAAATATGTCTGAAGTAATTCTTTGGATATACGTTTCCTTTTTCCTTAAGTATAATGTCACATTGCTATTTTTGTGTCTTCCATTCATGACTAGATAGTAATAAAGTACCAGGAAAAAAAGAAGAAGAAAAACCAAGAAAGTTTCTCAGTTTTGTATCAGCATAATATGAATGATACTATACTGAACTTGTATAGTGATTTTGAGAAAGGTGATCATATGAATGCCATATATCTATTTAACATCCTGAATGTCATAATTGTCATTGAGTGAGCCAATTGCCACATTAGGGTTATCCATTGAGCACATAGCATCTTGTATACTTTCTAGTAAAGAGTATGGGGTGTTCCATTGTAGTTTTTGTGCAAGAGTAGCCAATCCTATTACATTCTTCAATAACCAAGGATCATTCGTTGTCATATAGCAACAGCATCGTAATTTATTACCTATGAAGGGGAATTAAACTCACTCCCTTCGGTGAAAAACGAGAAGTCAATTCTGTTAATATTTTGAAAGCAACCTTGAATAGTGATGAGAATGTTTATTGAGTTCCATTGGAGTAACTTCATTCGTTGATGCCCCCATCAGTTGACTATCTCTGCTAGGAATTCAATGGTACCAACACGAGTATGTGAAAAATGCGGAAACAGCTGTGTCAGCAATTTTAAAAGAATTTTGTTTCTTATTATATGTGGAGAAATATGAAGTTGACCAGTTTTTTAAAATATCCTATGGTGTTTGCTAATTTACCTTCAAAGACAAAGAATTACTTTTATACAAGAAAAGAAGTATAATCCAAAGAAGAATCAGTCAGAACTCCTGCTGCTTTTGGTTTGGGGTTTTTTTTTTTTTTTGGTCTTTGATAATATTCTTCATCATGAATGCTTATGACCGAAGAGTATTTATTGATCCTTTGAGTCTTTATATCCAGAATCAATTTTATTTATGCAGGGAAATTACAAAGTGTACAATCTTTGTTCAGAGAGGTTATATGATGCTTCACTATTTGAAGGGAAGGTATATTTTACCTACTTACATATCGCTATTCCTTGAGTTCAATTTTGACTTGAAGCTCTTGATTTTCAAGTGCATGATTATGTACAATGGTCATTTAATCATTATAATTTAGACTTCTATATATATTTCATTGATAAAGTCAAACTCAATCAAGTGGTTAAATTTACACATACATCTGTTGATTTACAATCTGTTAATTGGATGGGATGAATTTAAGAAAAGAGAAGGAACATGAGAAACCCAAGATCTTGAGAAGTCATTGGTGTTTTTCTTAATTTCATTTTTATTTGATGGAGTATTTATCTTAGTTGGTTCTGTTGAACTGTAAAATTAAGTTTCACAAAAACAAATTAAGCTCGCCAAATGCACTTCCGGACTCCTTAATTGGTTCACCTTTTTCCAGGTTGCATCATTCCCATTTGATGACCACAATTGCCCACCAATTCAGCTTATAAAATTGTTTTGTCAAAGTTCTTACTCATGGTTGAAAGATGATATATTAAATGTGGTGGTTGTTCACTGTAAAGCTGGGAAGGCAAGGACAGGATTGATGATATGCAGCCTTCTTCTGTTCTTAAAGGTAAAGCTTGATCAATACTGTAAATTAAAATGCTGGTTTCGTTCTGTTGGCTAAAACCAGCTGCTTTGTTTTGTCTGTTCTCCAACAATTTCCACTTTGTTTTTACTGCAGTTTTTCCCTACTGCTGAGGAGTGTATTGATTACTACAATGTAAAAAGATGCGTGGATGGGAAGGGTCTTATTCTTCCTAGCCAGATTGTTAGTCTCATATTCCCATTCGCAATTATTCCATGAGTAGGTTTATAGCATCACCAAGTGACTAACGTTTTATTTTTTTTGGGGGGGTGGGGACTTAATCAGAGATATGTTAAATATTTTGAAAGAATATTGATGCAATACAATGGTGAAACTCCCCCTGGACGTAGGTACTTTTCTGATTGTTCATTTCCTGATGCATGTGTTTGTTTGTATTAAGATACTTATGGCAACATGTTTCAGGTGCATGCTAAGAGGATTCCGGCTTCACAAGTGTCCATATTGGGTTAGGCCTGCTATTACAATATCCAATCATAATGGTAGGCAATTAGCTATGCTTTTACTTTCTTTCTAGATATTGAATTCTTAAGGCTGAATCTTGGTCAGCACCTATGAACAGTGGTGCACTACATTTTTATTAGTTCTGTTTTAGTTTCCTATTCAAGATTTATAATCCATAATAATTAGGATCAGTTGTGCTTGAAAGTTGAAAATTGATCAGAAACAGTTACAATTGAGATTGATTAGCTGAAATATGACTTACCTGACTTGCCTGTATTCACCATAAAGTCAAAAAATCTCAGATTTTGTCCTAGCTCATATATCTTTAAGTACTATATACTGGATATCTGAGATAACCAATTTTTTTTTTTAGCTTGAACATGTCATTTATATAAGGGTAATAAGGATTTGCATCTCAATTACTCGTAAATGCTGTCCAACAGAATTTTTTGTACCTGAGCTTATCATAGCTTTTCTTATAAAATAATGTTTTACAGGAGTATTGTTCTCAACAAAAAAGCATCCAAAAACCAAGGATCTCATGGTAACTAGACCTGTTGAGCACTTCTTATGGAATCTCATTTATCTTTGTGTCTTGATGTTATTATAAGCTCATTTCACAAAGCAACGGAGAGTCTCCCATTTTCTCGGTAGAGTTATTTGTGATCCCATTCAGACAATAGCTGTTTAAATTTTGCAGCCTGAGGATTTCTGGATCCGTGCACCAAGAAAGGGAATTGTGGTTTTTGCCTTGCCAGGAGAACCTGGTCTGACTGAACTGGTTGGGGACTTTAAGGTTCATTTTCATGATCGCCAAGGAGATTTCTACTGGTCTGTGAATTATCCTTTCCTATACTATTTTCTATAACTGGCCTATATATTTTTCTACACATTTGAGGATTAGTTTAATAATTACTACATTTTAAAAAATTATTCAACAATTTATTTTAGAGTTGTAAAAAGTACGAGATGAACCTTTGTTGCGTAAATTTTCGTTGTCTAACTGGTAAATATTTCTGATCTATGTGCAGTTTCCTGTTTGTTCATCATATTACTTGACTGATCTTTTAGATATTAGGACGTAACCAAAATATGCTATTCATTCATTCAAGATTACACTCTGTTAGCGAGACACAACTGTTAACATCTCTGTCGTATGACATTTCATGTACACAGTTGGATGAACACAACAATGGTGGAAAATAGAGTGATTTTAGATGCATCAGACCTTGATGGCTTTGACAACGTAAGCTCTGGTGAAACCTTCCTTTTTTTTTTCTTTTTTTTCCCCCTCTTTATTACAAAGTTCTTTAATGATCTATCTGGTCATAAAATACCTGACTTCTTGTGATATACTTTTGCAGTGAAACAATTTTCTTTCTTTTCTCCTTGGGATGATCTTTATCTTTTGATTTTGCTGCAGAGAAAATTGCCATCCCCAGGGTTTCAGGTTGAAATTGTGATGATAGATTATGATGGAACTATACCATCCAAAGCCAAAACCGATGATGACAACGCAAAGGGTGCAGATGAAAAATCAAGAGATGCTTCTGCAAGTAGCGAAAGTAAAGCCAACACTCAGCAGAGCAATGCCTCAAGAAATCAAAACAACGAAGATGATGTGTTCTCGGATAGTGAAGGGGAGGAAGAACCCTCAGCTTCAAGAACAGTGGGCCCCACCGTCTCTTCCTCTGGCCCTGCCTCACATTCCGAACCCAGCACCAAATCCGAGCACATTTCATCCGTATCACAGCAAACCGAAAATCTATCTCTGGGTTGGGAGCCCACTGATTCCGAGTCTAAAACCTCACATGAAGTGAAGAATGATGGGGGTGAGCGAACTTCCACCTCAATCCCAAACTTGGACTCTGCTGACATCAAAGCCATTGCTGCAGATGCTTCGGTTTTCAGTTTTGGAGACGATGAAGATTTTGAAAGTGAATGATGACAGCATAACGGTAAATGATGATCAATACCTATCCCTAACATCCCTTTTGATGTGTCTGCTTGCACAATGCCCAATACTTGGATTTTGTTTATTTATTCTAAAGATTGATTATGCATTTCTTCTTTGTAGCACCTTTAATGCTTGAAAAAAAGAAAAGAATACTTAGGAATCCAACACACGAATTCTTCTGCTCCATCCATATATATTTGGACTCTCTAATTTGATCGTCACTTGCTTATCGAAAAGTTTGTGTCAAATCTAAGTTTAATTTAATAGTGCAATTGAAAGAAGTCATGAATACTAAATAAGCTATAAAATAAAACAAAAATTAAACAAAATATACACCGAAATAAAAGATGACGATATCACCCCCAAAATAAGGGTTGAAAAACAGACGCAGCGGAGTGTAATGGCTACTTCGACATGATTGCCACAGACGGCAATAAAGTCAATTACACGACTGTAAATGAAACCTATCAAAGAGATAGACTGGCCAAATAACTGTAAGAATCTCTGAAAAGCCACATTAAAAACCTCTATATAAAAAACCCAGTAGGAAAAATCATATAGTGGAAAAGAGTACCTATTGAAAAAGACTTCCAAAAAATATGTCATCTAACCTATAAGTCCTAAGGCGTCCCCGATCACGGCTAGGCAGGATCATCCAACTTGCGTAATAAAAATATTACCCTGAAATTCGCAACAGCAACAGCAAGTTTGAAGTGTGAAAAAGCCAATATTAAAGAAAAAAGAACAAGGAGAGGAGCCACCTGGCAAACCAGACGATGTCGCCTCCAAAGAAAGATCTCTATCACATCTCATCGTCTGGCAAAAGATCATCTGAAATAGGAATATGTTGAGTTCATATCCTCTGACAAATAAATGTCTGTGGAGTTTAGGAGGAGTGGTAAAATGCCAAACAAAAGGCCCTCCAATATTAGAAAGTGCATCGGCAACAGAGTTTCTTTCCCTATAGATGTGACTAACTCTGAAATGCATCGAAGAAGTAGCATCCTTAACTCTCTGCCACCGCTGAACAA
Source organism: Pogostemon cablin (assembly GCA_023678885.1). Taxonomy (NCBI): domain Eukaryota; kingdom Viridiplantae; phylum Streptophyta; class Magnoliopsida; order Lamiales; family Lamiaceae; genus Pogostemon; species Pogostemon cablin. The sequence goes on along the minus strand of CM042992.1, from coordinate 8,266,624 downwards.
ATTTCCAAGAAATGTCTGGGTAGTCAGATGATAAAACATGAACAACATAAGTGGAGTCCATTTCCAGCTAGACAGAATGTGTCAACCTCTATCATAAGCTATCTCAATAGCTAAAAGAGCAGTATACAGCTCTGCCTCAAATGCGAAACCATGATCAAAACCACAAGTAAAACAGACCAAAGGGGCACCATGAATACGAATGTGGGAGCTTCTATGTTTTCACACTTTATATTTCAATATACTATATATGTTACCATCATTAATATGTACTCCCTCTGTTTCCTTTCAGATTGCACCTCTCCTTTATATTAAATGGGATGGAGGGAGTATATCTTACTTATTTCGGGACAAGATAATTAAAAAATGAGTAGTGCTAAGAGGACTTAAAATAACAAATAAAATGACTACAAGTAAGTTTGGCGTAAATCTAATTTACACTCAAATCCTTTTATTTAAAAATTATAAAAAAAAATTATACCTTTAAATATTCTAAACTCTAATAATAAATATTAAATACTGAAGATAGTAGACTCACCATACGAATCGATTTATATTTGCCTAAATTTTAGTTTCTTTTTTATATAGCTTTTGAGAGGCATTACCTAGTTCTACCCTTGAAACTATTACATTCTACTTTCCACCCACGCAAATTTAAAAAAAAAAAAACAGAATAAAAGGCATCATCATCACACCCTCAGTAATGTACGTGCTCAATGAATGTGACGGGGTGAAAAAAAATTACTTAAACCAAGGGGAGATTAAAAAAATTTGAAATACATGGTACAATTTTTTTATATATTTCATCCGAGTATTAATACAAAATTCTGCGAAAAAGACACAAATCTTGGACAAAGAACACTAAGATGCATCGAAACATGACCACTACTTCCGGTTTTTACCAAAAAATATTACAAGAATGAATCTTCCTGCACTATATCACCAATGTAAGAATAATACCTTCCTTCTTTTTTCACTAAGCTTCTCAGAGAAGGTTTGACCTCAGGTAAAAGTGTTCATGTAGCAAGTATATAATTCAATTTCAACCGTGTACTCACAGTCCTTGTTTCCTAGCGAGCGCAGCGATTATTTTATTCAAGTTTGAAATTTCCTTATCTCTATGACGTAGCTCTTCCTTCAATCTTTCGATCTCTTTCAAATGTGTTTCACACTTATTGGAACCATCAAGTTGTTCTGACGTTTGGTTGTTGTTTTTCAGCTTCTTCACTGAACCAGGTGTATCATCTTCAATTGACCTCTTCTTTGTAGACTGCGCAATGGAGTTTTGATCGACGGTGTTACAAACACAGAAAGTGCCAGTCATTCCAGAACCCAACACAAACTTCACAACCTTTTGAGGTCTCCCGAATGAGTCCTAGCAAGATAAGATAAAAGCAAATTAACATTTAAGAACAGACCAGCAAGGGAAAGAATTCAGCCAAAATATCCAGCACAGAGTGAATGGAAATACGACATCATAATGCTTTCTAAGGTTAGTCCTCCCAGATGCGTGAAGCTGATTTGTTTACAACTACTGCCGATAATCGAGATTGGAGCACAAACCTTCTCCAAGTCACCTTCAAGACTCTGGAACGCTTCAATAGCAAGCTGTGGATCTTTGTATATTGCAAATGCTGAATAAGAATTTCTGACCTTCTTACTAGCCTGCAAAATACATATCAAATGGCATGGAATGATGAGTACGAAGTGATTATACTGAAGCAACCACAAAGAACACAGTCATGATATATATTTTCACGATTACATGTAGAACTTTCTTAAAGATATTTTTCCTTCACTAAAGGTCTCCGCTAATCATAACATTGAAGAAATAAGGAAAAGGAGGCGCAAAAAATATAAGAAAAAAATGAGATTATACTAACCTTCACTTCAATTGTAAAATCGCCAGGAAGTACACTCATCAAATCTTCGCTAAGAACATTGATTGGAATTCTATGTACAAGCAATTTTGCCTCATCCGATTCTTTCACCTAAAACAAGTTGAAATGCCTTGAACACATGCATTGACCACAAAGTAGACGCAAAATAATAAATGATTTATTCGTTGTTACCTCCTCAGCAATAACATCCCCAGTTTTTCCCTCTAATTTTGCCAAGACAAGCTTCATTGCAGCACATGCATCATCCAGACAGTTGTGCGGGTCTCCCTTTTTCCGAAGCTCGTAACCTAACATCGTCTAGCATACAGCATATAACATAGAATCAGTCATAACGGTTTGACAAAAGACCGTATTTGGTAATGTCACACTATAGGAGAAAATATAAAGAGCGGTAGCAAGCTGTAAACCCCTTTGCACAAGATTCAAGCAATAAATTGAAAGATTTGAGTGAAGAATAAGATACTTTTACAACAAATTCTTCAAGTGCATAGATCAAATTTCACCTTACACAACAAACTAAGAGAAGGTTTCCTGTTGGTAGGCCCATTTGTGAATCCGAAGACATATGATGTGTCAATCACCCTTGTATGGTCTAACTTCAAAGCTTACCATGAGAAAAAAATATTGTCTCAGAAAAGAGAAGATTTATAATTAAAAAAAACTCTTTATACAAAGACTGCAAAGAAATTTAGAAATAGAGGCCAAAGGTGGTTATTGGGCTATTAGCTGAACATGGATTAGTAAGATTAAGATAACAAGCAAAATGAACGTACCTTGAAGATCATTGTTTAGACTGTGGCCAACTAAAATTGTACCGCGTGACAATAACTTCTTCAAAGATTTCTGTAATATGCAATAAAAAAAAATCAGAATATAGATGTACACATATGGGGACAACAACAAATAAGCATATCATACCTGCACATCTTTTAAAGTGTGTGACACTCCATCTAAATCTTTTGCAGTAATCCCAGTTATCTCTGTTCGATAATCTGCAATTGCTTTATTTGGGTTTACAACTTTATCAAGTTTAACCTAAGATTTAAAAAGAAGTTTGATTTAAGAAAACATAAACACCACCCCAAACGGATAAGATTTATGCACTAGATTTTTCTTCAATAAATCTTAGATATGAGTGTTTCAAGTGGATACCTGTAAACCGCGGTCTACAGCACAAACCTTCACCAAAGCTTCAGTTCCATCTTCACAAAGAACCATTTCACAGTCAATAGCAACCATATCCTCGGTCTTCATAGCTTTCACCTTTTTCTTGGGTTTTACAACCAACCATTCCTATTCCAGCTCAAATATTGACAAACCAAATCAACATATTGTTTGACATCATGTACACAATACATTCACATAACATAAGAGGAAAAATATGCTGTATTAAGCATTTCCAACATAGGACATTATTCATGAAGATGGATAAGTGACAATCCAACAGATGTGTTCACGAAAAATTCAATATATTGAGAGTGAAAAAAATAATAAAAGACCCACCTCTTCATGAGAGGGAAAGGAATAGTCAACCGGGTATTGAGGATGCTCCAAGGTCAACCGAACTAGCCTCTGCATTGATAAAAAAAAAAAATTGGTCTTAGAAGAGTAATGAGAGGCACATGAACTGTTGTAAACTATCAAGGTCCTTCGCCATAATATATCCATCAACCAATTGAGACCTGTTCAGCAGTTTCATCATTGGGCGAAATCTTAAAAAGCTCCCCCACCTCATCGCGGTTAGAATGGCATTGCAATACTTTCTCGAAAAACTGCACAAACAACACGAGAAAGCTATACTCATAACTTTAAAAGGAATACAATGTTCTATCCTATTCATTTAGTGATGAAGAATATAAACATAGCCCAACCAATATTTACCTTAACATCATCATCTTTCGCAAAAGTCTCTAAAAATGCAGCTAAAGACTCCACAGTCCTCCGGGATGGGTCACTAAAGCTTGTACCAAACTTTTTATCATAAGATTTCAGAAACTCTTTCCAACTACCTTTACTCCCAGCCATTCCTCGTTTTTGAGCCAATCTCACCATTTCAACTAACACCTAATAACATAAATGCAAACAAATAAATAAGGCAAGCTATAAAATACACATATTTTCTAAGGCAGACTGATAGTTTCTTTCCTAAAATCAACTACTCATACTAATGAATCTTATACAAATCAGGAATATTAAAAAAAAAAAAAAACAGGGGACCAGTTTAGGCCAACAAACTCGAAAGTGAGGATTGTGAACTCAAATTCAGCTTTACTCAAACAGGCATATGAACTTGTTGATAATAACACAAAGCAGATAACAAACAGCCGAAAATACCAAAAATACTCCATTAATATCGAGAAACTGCGAAAACAATTAAACGCACCTCCTTTTTGGCGGAGGCTATCAACTCATCCATTGTTAGAGTTTTATGAAACTTCTCCTGTGCGGCGGATTGAACCAGCGAAGTGGCTGCAACTCTCAGCGGTTTGAAGTAGTCACGGTTGGCGGTTTTCAGTTTGGATGTCTGCTTCTCTCTTAGGGCTTCTTCTTCAAATTTGAAGCCCAACAGCAAAATAAAAAAATGAGTTGATAAATGATTTTGGTAAGGGTTTAGGGTTTAAAATCGTTTTTTTTTTTTTTTTAAAGAAAAGGAAAATCGTTCTTAAAATTTAACTAACCTACGATTTTGGTTGATGAGATTTTGAACAGGGCCGGCCCTGGGACGGTGACGGGGTTGCCACCGCACAGAGCCCCAAAATTTATTTATTATATTATATATATATATATATATATATATATATATATATATATATATATATATATAATGTTTAGTTGACATCATTTTATTATTTTTTTTTCATTTTTACTTGAATTCAAGTAAGAGACATGTGATGTCTTATGATACTTTGATCTTTATTTTTCATTTTCTCACCATTTTTAATTTTTTACACACTTTAAAACAAATAAATTTCATCTATTATAGTTATTGAATAGAAATTGTAAATTTAACACAAATATTTAAGTTTTTTTAATTTGATAAATTAATTACAAAAGAAATAAGTATTTCTTTTACTTTTTTCGCACAATATTTTTCTTATACCATTCTTCTTTTATTTTTTAAAATTACTTTTCTATTAAATTTGTTGAAAAACACTGTAAATTTTTATGTAGATTTTTTTTATTTTACGAGTTAATTAATCATATTTAATGTGACGTTTTTCTTTATTTTTTTACAACTCATTTTATGTATTTAATAAGTATAATCATATTTACATTCCAATTTTGTTTATTTTCTATTTTATAGAAAAATAAAGGCCTCAAAAATTTTTTTGCACAGGACCTCTTAAATTATAGGACCGCCCTGATTTTGAACGGTATAGTTTGTTCCCATCATATTTTGATTTTTGATGTTACATTTCATGTTACATTATTATATTAATGACATGTATATAGTTTTATCCTAGCATATTAATTGGTTTGATATAAATATAGTTTTATCCTCGAATCCCTCTACAAATTTACTTCATTGAGCATCTCCAATAGCTCTGCTACAATCTCCAATTTGCCTCCAGCAGCATTGCATCCCAAGCTACAAAATGAGAAAAGTTACCGTAGTGGCTGGAAAATTCAGCCCTACAGTAACGCGCTGTATTTTTTTTTTCTTTTACTTATTTTTTTTTAGTTAATTTAAATAAATGAAAAAAATATTTTGATAGTTTTTTTTTATAATTTCTTCTTTTACTTATTTTCTTTATTAATCTAAATAAATGAAAAAAATATTTTGATAGTAATACTAGTAACTGTAGCGTGTTTATAATTTGCATAAGTGAAAAAAAATGATGGTTAATTTTTATTATATTATTTTTTGTGTTTAAAAATAAAAATAATAATGACAAATAAATTAAAATTTATAAATAAGTAAAAATATTATTAATAAAAAAATACTATTATTTTAAGTTTTGGAGTAAAAAATTGGAGTAAATTGCTGAAAATGATTTATTGAGTAAACAGTATTTTGGGAATAGATATGCCGTAAAATGTAGTCAATTGTAGCAGTGATTATGTAATTGTGGATAACTCTATCATCCCTTATTATTAACAAAAGATAATATTCATCTACTTACATCAAATTTCACACTTTTCATTTTTATTTATTTACATTAAATTTTATAATCCAAAAGCTTTACATCAATCTATAACTTAAAAATTCATTTTAATTATAATTTATTATTTTCGCTTAACACACATATCATATTTTATAATTTATTATATAAAAAAATTATATTATCATTCGAAAGTCAATAAAATAAAATTAGTCAAGAGTAACTTTCTAATCTCAATATCTACATTAACGAACGATGCAATAAACTTAATACGAAAGAGTATTTATTTTTGCCGTTTAAAAAGAAAAATTGCATTTCTATTTACTATTATTTTCGCCGATTAAATAAAAATTAAATCATTTGCATTTCTACTTACATACCCATGCTTTGTGTCCACCTCTTTTTTTTTTCTTTTTTTTTATGGGCCTTCTTTAACGTAATACACATTAAATTTGTTTCCTATCCACCCAACAAAAACAAAATTCACATCTAAAATGCAAATTGAAATAAAATGAATTATTATGTCATTATATATTTATTTATTTAATCAACTTCCAATTCTTTTATACAAAATGTTTTAATTATTAATCATTTTTTACATTCCTCCATCATAAAAGCTGTGACTTTGTCAGACGTGCTATTTCTTTTGAACTCTTTTTATCTTTTTTGACTAGTAGAGTTTGATTTGTCTTTATCCCAACTTTGATGGTGTTTGTGGGTTGCTTCTCAATAATGCAAGCTCCACTCCACTCCCTTCACAATCCTACATTATCATTTATAATCCTCAAGCAAACAAGATTCATCATTTAACAAATCTAAAATATTGATTCAAACCAATAACCCAAGTAACCAACATGATTTAGGCTTCAAATGAAACATTCATAGGTTTACATAACATAAGGATGTCAATCAAGAAATAAAATCTTAAGATGCAACAACACAAGTTCAAACACAGATTGCAGCCACTGATCTTAATATGACTGCGATTGAAATCAAACAACATTAGTTCAAACGCAGACAACAATGCAGGTTTTTACATTTCCAAACTAAATAAGGTGTGGTTGATCATAAGTTATCATGTGAATTGCTATTACCATTTGATAACTTTCTAAAGGCACATGCCACCAGAGTCCTTCCAGCAAAGAGACTAAACCTCGACTTATTGGGCAATCTAACTCCGCTGCTAGATGAGGGAGCATCAACATCGACACCATCAATCCCAACGCGATCGGTCGTTGTTGCACTAACTATTGGGGGGAATTCGACAGCGTATTGATCATGAGCCCCTCCATCGCTTGTGCTTACATCCATGGCCTCATTGTCTATCTCATCTGCATCCAAGTTCACAGACAGTGTTGCCCTCCTCGTCCTCAACCAATCTGCAACTTCACTGGTCACACCTCTGCACTTCTTCACCTTAATCTTGACTAAATTTGGGCATCCGAAAGCGAATGCTTCGATCCCAGAGTCAGTAACTCTACATCCCTTTATGCAAAGTTTCTTCAATGCCGTGCACCTAGCAGCAATGCATGTAATCTCTGGATCTCCAATGGTTTCACTACCACAAAGAGCTAATCTTTCCAACTTCTGACAATTTAAAGCCATGGCCATCAAGCTTATGGAACTAGGGTTCACCCCTATGAGCACCAACTCCACAAGGTTCACACTGTTCTTTGCAATGGCAATTAATCCCTCATCACCTATTCTATTGGTTCTCCACCCATCAATATGGAGCTTCCTCAAAAGCTTACAATTCTCAGCAATGGCCAGAATCCCATCGTTTGAGCAATCAGGAGCTTTCACCAAGTGAAAGATTTCCAAATCAGGACACTTAGAAATTGCTATTAACCCCACATCACTCACCTGCAACCTCTCCAGATGAACCTCTGTTAAACAGCTTTTTCTACTGGTTATGCTCTCCAACAATCTATCCCACTCCCCCAAACATCTCAAAATCTTCAACGTCTTCAGATTCTTAGATCCAACAATCAAGGGGCCAAAGCATTGGCCATTGTAAAGCTCCTTGAGGGTAATCAACTTCAGCGACGAAGCTGCAGCCCCAGGACCAATAGTCTCCGCCGCAAAACCATCGTTGATTCCCCGTAATCGCTTGACGGAGAGCTCCTCGAGCGAAGAACAATTATCCAAAAGGGCGTTCATACCTTTAGCCCCAAACATACACGATCCACAGGAGAATTTACGCAGAGATTTGCAATTAGTAGCTAAAGCCAACATACCTAGGTCAGAGATTTCACGGCAACCCCGGAGCTTTAGCCGAGTTAAATTATTGCATCGGAGGGATATCAAGGTCAAGGCGTCGTCGTTTATGCTAACGGACTTGCGATCACAGCGAAGGGCGAGTTTGGTGACCGCGTCGAACCTTGTGAAGATGGAGGGGAGGTGCGGCGCTATGTCCGCGGTGGCAGTGAGAGCAAGACGGTGGCGGCTCTGCCCCTCCACGGCGAACCAGCGGCGGGAAACCAAGGAGCAGCGCTTCCTGTCACCGGCAGTGAGGGATTGGAAGATCAGAGCCAAACATTCATCCGGGATCTCGGAGGTGTAATCGAGCTGTTGGTCCACGGAAACCCTATCGAGATGCGCGGAGCAGTGTTGGTGGAGGTCGAGGTCGGAATCGTGGAAGCGATTGGAGGCACCGGGAGAATAGCCGCGGGTGGAGCTCGCTTGGCCCATTTGCTGGGAGCGAGTGAGGAGACGCGCCGCTGCGAGAAAAGCCAAAAGAAGGCGGTAGGCAAGTGGAGAGAGGAGTAGGCAAAGAAGAGGTGGATTGTGTGGTAAGAGAAATGGGGAGTAGAAAAAGGGGTTGGATTTTAAAACGGGTATATTCAATACCGGAGCGGGGCGGAGCGGAGCGGAGAGATTCATTCTCGGGTTAAACTGATTTGACCCGGCAAAACCGCATGCGCGTGAGGGTAACGTCTCCTTCATCGAAGATGGAATGGAATAGTTCTTGAGTGTGAGACTTGACTTACGACCATGACTTGGTTTTCTTGACCATTTTAACCTTGATCTTTATCAATTCTTAAATAATGCTAATATAATACTCCACTCCAATGCTAAAATATTATCACAAACACTTTAAACCCTCATTTTATCTTTCTCCTTCAAATCTTATTATATCCTAAGCATGGTTAGAAATTTATTTAAATTAAAGAGAAAAATAAAATTTATAAAAATTTGTGATATAAACTCAATTTACAAAAAACTAACTCAAATATTATAGAATTATTTTCCTGCTTTTTTTTAAAAATATATACATAATATATCATTATTGAAGATATCAAGATTTAATCCTCCCCTAATGGAGATATAATATGGCTGTTATGAGCTGATTATCGTCACTAATCTAACTATCAAGAATAAATCTCCAATAAATCAGCCGTGATTGTATATAGCTCTTATTAATATTTGTCGATATTAGTTTCTTTATATTGATTATTTTATTGCAATTGTAAATACTTAAATAATGGAAGAATTCATCTCAATCCTCAATTGAGGAATTCCAATATTCTTTACCTGGTATCAGCCATCTATCGCTGAAAACCCTTATTTCATCTTATCTATTTTTCCAAAAGGACTCACACCATTTCTTTCTCTGTAATGGTGAGTGATTCAGCATTCAACACCAATCTCACGCTTCAAGCCATGACTTATCTTGTTCCCTAAAACTCACGCCCACAAACTACTTGATGTGGCATAGTCAAGTTTTTTCACTGCTTCTCACCTAAAAATTCTTGTCGTTCGTCAACGGGTTTTCTTTGCCTCCTCCCATGACTCTTCGCTATGAAGAAACTTCTTTATCCAATCCAGCATATACTGTTTGGCTTGAGAAAGACCAGATTGTACGGGTTTTTATGGTGTCCACTCTAACAGAAGAGACTATGGCAGTTATTGTTGGATGTTCCTCCTCAGCCAAAGTTTGGTCCACTCTAGCCAAGACTTAAAATCAGACGAGTAAACCTCGTGAACTCCGTATCAAGGATGAACTGCAACTGATCAAAAAAGGATCTCGATCAGTTACAGAATATGGTTCCACCTTCAAATCCCTATGCGATCAACTTGCGTCAATGGGTTGTGCTCTCGATGATACAGACTAATCCCACTAGTTCCTTCGTGGTCTTGGCCCTGAGTTTCATGTTTTTTCAACCTATCAGACTAATTTGGTATCTCTTCCTACATTTTCTGATCTACTTTCCAAGGCTGAGGCACATGATTTTTTTACCCGATCATTGGACAACAACTCATCTATCCCCGCTGCCTTTACGTACGACTCACACCCAGCGGACTATCCTTCCTCTCACTCGCGCAATAATAGTGGTTCATTTAATCGTGGTAATAATTCTTCTGAAAATCGTGGTTCTGTCACATCTGCTAATTCTGCTACGCACAGAAACTACCATAAATCGGGGGGACGAGAACGAGGAAAATTCAACCGCAGATGCCAAATATGTCATGTTGATGGACATTATGCAACATTCTGTCCACAAAGGTATGCTCCAACCTCTTCTCAGGCTAATCTAGTAGAATCATTTCGCAATGGTTGCTCTTTAAACTCTGCTCCTCAATCTGATTGGTTCGTTGATATTGGTAAATCTGCCCATATTTCCAATTCACCATCTACGCTTGATGTTGCTGCTCCTTATTCAGGCAATGACAAAGTGATTGTAGAAAATGGTAATTCTCTCTCTATTTCTCATATTGGTTCTCACTCATTATCCAATTATTTATCTTTACGGATGTTTTAATAGTGCCCCATATCACGAAAAATTTGCTTTCTATTAGTAAACTCACAAGTGGCTTCCCTGTTAATGTTGCGTTCACTGACAACTCATGCGAAATTCAGAATCGATTGACGTGACCCCTTTGGCTCGGGGTAGGCGTGAGAATAGATTATATATTTTAGAAAGTGGGCACATGAGTCTTATTGTTGCTCTGCAAACTCATAAAGTTAGAGGTACATTTGATTTATGGCATCGCCGATTAGGACATGCAAGTTTTGATGTTATCAAATATTTGCATAATTTGAAGTGTTTATCTGTCACCTCTATACTACCAAACCCCAAAGTTTGCACCTCTTGTCAATTGGCAAAGTGTAAACGACTCTCTTTTGCTGTTAATAAAAAGTGTGCTGCTCATATTTTGGATATTATTCATTGTGATTTGTGGGGTCCTTCACCTGTTATCTCGTGTGATGGATATATATATTATGTAGTGTTTATTGATGATTACTCTCGCTATTCATGGTTTTATCCTTTGAGATTGAAGTCTAATTTTTATGATGTATTTGTTCAATTCAAATCATTGGTGGAAAATCAAATTTCTTGCTCTATTAAATGTTTTCAGTCAGATAGGGGTACTGAATTTACGAATAATAGATTGCAAGTTTTATTACGGAGCACTGGTAAAATTCACCACATGTCATGTCCTTACTCTCCTGCACAAAATGGTAAAGCTAAATGAAAGCGTCGGCACATTTCTGAGACTGGTCTTTTTATGCTTTTCAATTCTTCAGTGTCGTTAAAATTTTGGGTGGAAGCATTTGCCACAACTGTGTATACTATAAACATGTTGCCATCATCTATATTGCAGAATAAATCTCTGTATGAGTTACTCGCCTGCTTATGAGAACTTTCATGTCTTTGGTTGTCGTGTTTTTCCTTGTCTTCGGGATATTGCTGCTCATAAATTATCTCCTAGATCAGTGCCTTGTGTATTTTTGGGGTATAGTTCTGCGCATAAGAGTTTTTGTTGCCTGGATCCTATCTCCTTTCGGCTTTACATTAGTCGACATGCTCGCTTTGATGAAGATTGTCTACCGTTAAGTGCTTCTACGGCTCCATCTTCAGCAGGCTCTCTTGAGTTTTTTTCTTTTATTGATCTGCATCCTACTGCTCAGTCTCTCTCTAATCCTAAGCCATCGAATAGTTTTACTACACAGGCTTCACCGACTTCAGATCCCTGTCCTCTGTGCATTGAACTCGAGCATCTACCAACTAGACCTGTTGCTCCTCCAGTAGAGCCAGATTCTCCCGCGCCTTTGATGCCTCCCGTTCCACCTTTTAATGCTCCTGAAGATGAAAAACTCCATCTCCTCAATAAAAAGTGATTCGTCCCACCCATCCAATGCGCAATAGGGCACAAGATGGAATTTTCAAGATTAAATATCTATCATCTACTGCTCATCTTGCCCATAGTGCTCTTCTTTCGATGCTCCATTCGTCAAAAGATCCCAAGGGGTTTAAGTCTGCTGCAAAGTCTCCTGAATGGGTTGGTGCTATGAATGATGAATTTCAGGCTCCTTCCAATGAGAATGTTATTGGCTCTAAATGGGTTTTTCGTACCAAGTTTCTCTCCGACAGTACAATTGACGTTATAAGGCTCGTTTAGTTGCTCAAGGATTTTCTCAAGTTCCTGGGTTTGACTATGACTACACATTTAGTCAGGTCGTGAAAGCTTCCACTGTTCGTATCATTATTCTCTTGCAGCAATGAATAATTGGTCACTCCGTCAACTAGATATCAATAATGCTTTTCTCCATGGTCTTCTCAATAACCCAGTTTACATGGAGCAACCTCCTAGCTTCATTGATCCGCTACATTCTAATTTTGTTTTTCGTCTTAATAAGGTTATCTATGGTCTCAAATAGGCTCCTTGTGCTTGGTTTCAGCGCTTCTGTGACTTTTTTCTTAGTTTGGGGTTTTTTGAGAGTAAATCAGATACTTCTTTGTTCATCTTCTACAAAGATAATATCTTAATTTATCTTTTGGTATATGTGGATGACATCATCATCATGAGAAGTGACAATTCTTTTATCACTAGTCTAATTGCTCGCATTCGCCAAGAGTTCGCTATAAAGGATCTTGGTCTGTTGAATTACTTTTTGGGCCTTGAGGTTACCTACACAAAAGATGGTATTTTCTTAAGGCAATTGAAGTATGCTCGTGACATTCTTTCTCATGGTGAATTACTTGAGTCCAAGCCTGTCTCGACTCCTCTAGCTGTTGATGAGGTGTTACGAGTGGACAGTGAACCCTTCTCTAATCCCACATTATACCGCTCTCTTGTTGGTGCCCTACAATATATGACCATTACATATCCTGATCTTTCGTTTGCTGTTAATAATGTAAGTTAATTTCATGCTAAGCCAACTACTGCACATTTTCATGCGGTCAAGCGTATTTTTGCGTTATGTCAAAGGCACTATTGATTTTGGTATTGATTTCACACGAGGCTCTTAGGTTACTCTGATGCTGATTGGGCCCGCTGCTTGGATACTCGTCATTCTACATATGGATATTTTATTTTTCTAGGTCCAAACCTTATTTCTTGGAGTGCTAAGAAGCAACCCACATTTTCTGTTCCAGTTGTGAATCTAAATATCGGGCTATGGAAAATGATGCCTCTGAAATCATCTGGGTTACTCTTCTGTTTCAAGAACTTCATGCTTTGCCTTCAAAATCTCCAACATTTTTTTGTGACAACAAGAGTGCCTTGGTCCTTAGCCAGAATCCAATTGCACACAAGTTAAACATATTGATATTGATTATCATTTTGTTCGTGAGCTCGTTTCCTCAAAACGTCTTCTCACCCAGTTCGTCCCATCTAGTCTCCAGCTTGCGGACATATTTACAAAGAGCCTTCCACGTCCGCTGTTTGCGAGTTTGTCCTCACCCGCTTCACTTGCGGGGGGATGTCAAGAATAAATCTCCTATAAATCAGTCGTGATTGTATATATCTCTTATTAATATTTGTAGATATTAGTTTCCTTATATTGATTATTCTATTGCAATTGTAAATGCATAAATAGTGGAAGAATTCATTTCAATCTTCAATGGAGGAATTCCAATATTCTTTACACTAACATACAATATGATAAAAGTTCAGGACTTCCTCCGACTTGTTCTGCCTTTGGGAGGAAAAATATGCATGTGTTATTCCCTGGGAGCAAACTCCTTATTATGGTGAGTAGTTGTCTTCATCCATATATGAGGATCTTTTGACATGTCACATCACATTTATTACAAATACTGTAGGTATTAATGCTATAGCCACATGAGACTATTAAAGAGATTGTTTAGGATTATTCTACACCTAGGTATCATAGGAGATATCTAGGTGGTTCGTAGGTTATCAGATCAAGTGGAAGGATCAGGGTAGCCGGAGGAGAGTAGAAGGGGTAGAGGGCCTTAGTGCTCGCCTCGTTGACGCCGGATTTGGGCGCGTGATCCCACTTGCTCGTCCTCTCTTTCACGATATCAATTCTTGCAGGCAGGACCTCCTTGAGGGTCTTCAGAAACCGACTCTTCTTGGGCCTCTAAAGTGTGGTCCCCACCTACTTGCGGGCCCAGCAGGATGGGCCCTACCACAATTATTATAAACTATTTCATACTTATTTGAAAAAAATGGAAATTAGTTTAATAATTTAAATAACATTTTAATTTTAAAATTATTATCACTTTTTACTGACATAATTTTCTTTATAATTTTTATTATTATTTAAAAATATTAAACTATCCCTAATTATATGCATGAAGGATTTTATAACATTTTAGTACTACATCTCTTATTATATTACACGTATTAAATGAGTGACACGTGTACGATAGAAAAACCTCAACATTTTTTCGTAGAATTGATATTTTTCTATTAGCGGTATAAACTTTGTTTCTCACCTACGCGTCATTGATTCAATAGTTTGAACGGTAAATATTACATCAAAATGTAATAAGAGATATGAACTGCTAAATAAATATATAAATGAAAAAGCAATTATTCTTAAAATTTATAGGGACTTATTAATGGGTACAATGTATTTCCTCTCATTATTTCTAGATACAACTTTATAGGAAACTTATTAGTAGGTGCAATGCTTTTCCTCTAATTATTAATAAATACATGGACCTCAAATTATTATAATGGGGTACAAAATTATATTGTGCAATTCACTTCATTTTATCATTAGTAAAAAAATTTTAATATTTACGTGTAGGATTAAAATAATATAAAATTTTCAAATTTATTGCATTTCGAAATATTTTGTAGATTTGATTTTTTTAATCTAGTTATATTTCGTGCATTAAATCATAATGATATATTCTGCATAATCAATTAAATGTTTGCACAATTGGGTATATCTTTGCACAACCAGTATGTAAATCTGCACAACATAAAAATATTTACATAAACAATCCATCTCTTATAAATCTGTTTAATTAGATTGCCACACAATACAGTTATATTGCTGAACAACACATTAAAGCATAGTAATATATTTTTCTTAATTCATTAAATGTTTTGCACAATTTAATAGATTTCTGCACAATTAGTATATAAATTTGCATAACATAAGAATATGTATATAGAAAATTCATTTCTTATAGGACCAACAAAAATCCTTCTCACAAAGCAAAAAGTCTCTCAATTTCCACCTCTGAATTTACGCGGATGGACTACACTTTTTATTACAATTGTCAAAAGAACTTGGGTAACCCCTTCTTCAATACACCTCTCAATTCCTTCCACACATCCTTCTACACATCATCTTCTTCAAGTAATCATAACAATACAACAAGTTGCCCACCACTACCCCTCTTTCACTCCACCCTAAATCCAACCTCTTTGGCACATTACCCCAACCCCCACCATTATTGCGCTTCCACTCCACCCCAAATCCAATCTCTTTGGCACATTACCCCAACCCCTACAAGTAAGGTCATGAACCACCACCCTTCCATTTGGCATAACATAAAATTTAGTCCCAATCTTCGCGCTCATTTACTTTAAGAGCAAATCCGTAAAGGAAGAAATAAAGAGAGAGACTGAAGATGTGGAGGAAATAGCGTGTTTGGAAAGAGAAAATATTGTGATGTCTGCCGATTAATTGCGCATGTAAATAGAAGGTGATAGATAATAATTCAATTTTTAAATATCTAATTAATATTAGGATTATATTAGTTATATTACTCTAATTTTTTGTATCTAATAATAATAAATTTGAATGTATGTATCTCACAGTAATAATGTTTAATACTATGTATTGGAAAGTAATTAATCCAACTTTATATTTACTGTGAACGTCATTATCAAATGAAGTAATATTTTTTTTTGAAAATGTACTTTAAATACTCCCTCCATCTGTTATGTTCACAGATTTTCGTGCACTACAAGTGTATTCTCAAGTGTAAGGAATCAATAGTAGTTCATCGTATGACCAAGTCAAATATCGAACTCAAATGATAGCGATTATGAATTTTACTACTACTAAAATAATTAAGACTAGTGATTTTCTCAATTTAGAGATTATTTTAATAGATTAATGCTTGGAGAAAAATAAAGAATAAATAAAATAAATAAATAAATAAATATACAACTGAAAAATATAATGAGTGTTTCAAGATAGAAGACAATATAGCTCTAGGAAATCCAGTTTAAATCAATCAAATCAAATTATTAGACTTTCAGTTATAATTTCTGCAGAGGTTATGATAGCAATCACTTCAATATGCTAAATCTCCATTTCAAGTATACTTACCACATAAATCTGGTTTGTTGCGTGTTTTCAAGTGTACACAAATAATAATTCTCAAGTGTAAGGATGTCAATTGTAGCAGCAGACAACCAAGTTATAATATCGAATCATAGGGACGGTAAATTATCTATTTTAACAATCACTAAATTATATAAAACATGTGACAAATTTAATTATTTTTTTATTTTTAAAACTAATGAATACTTCCCAAATTAAATAAAAAGCAATTAATGAAAATATGGATAAACAAGAATAAGAAATAGTAGCTCCAGGGGTTCTGAATTAAGCTAATTAATTAATTACCAGTGATTTGAAAATTGGACCGGAGGCAAAACCGATGACATTAACGGTTCAAGGTCGGACCGGTCGGATTGATCGGATCGGACGGTTCAATCGAAAAAATAAAAATTACATATTTTTAATTATATTTATTATTTTATATATAATTTTATATTAATATACTTATTCTACATATAATTATATAAATAAACACATATTTAAATTTAAATAAATAAATTAAATAATAAAAAATATCATCAAATATTTTTGAAAGATTAAATATATTTAAAAAAATTTCAAAATAGAACCAAAATTCTATATTTCTATATTTCTATCATTCTAATTATCATAGCAATAACCAAGATAGCAGCAAGGTTACATTTCTAAATTCAAAAAAATATTTGTCTTTCTTTAAGTGTAAACAATGTAAACTGTAAACTATAAAGTATTAAAAGAGGTAAATAAAAAATAAAACTATGTAATAATTTTTTAACCCTAAACAGAGAAGCTGCCAACGCTTTTTTTTAAATGATTTTAAAAATTTTAAAAAAGAGGTAACAGGCGGTTTCCAGGTCAATCGGTTCATCCGGTTTTCCCCGATCCAAACCATTTCTACCCGATTTTTCCTGATTTAATGCCCCAAATGGTTTTATAGGCTTTTTCGCACCGGTTGAATCAGCCAGTTTTCAGATCATTGTTAATTACTTTGATGGTCGGGTTCAATTCCTATAAATACTTATGGAATAGTCACTAAAATTTACTAATTCACTTATTTGGTCTAAGCAAATTTATAACTGATCTTGCTTATCTCCTAGGACTCTAGATTAATAAACTTATCTCCCTCTCTAGGTACTTATTATATTATTATTCTCTCACTCGTCAGGTACTAGAACTAATACATTTTTCCCTTTTAGGTACTATAATTTTATTACCTAATTTTCTGAATATTACTCCCTCCGTCCCATTGAAACATACGCGTTTTTCCATTTTGGCCCGTTCCAATACAATGTGTGCATTTTCCTTTTTGGTAAAAGGGACACACACGTATTAATTACTTCTCTCTCCATGGGCCCACATTTCATACTAATATATATATCCACTTTACATTAAAATATTATTTCTCTCACCTCACTACACCTTAAATATTATATCTCTTAATCTACGTGCAAAAAGCAAACGCGTACGTTGTAACGGGACGGAGGGAGTACTAATATGACAAGGCAATCAAATCAATAACATCCATCACAATTTCTATGTCTAGTAAACCAAATAATCAATTCAATCACTTTAACTTA
The DNA here is from genome assembly GCA_023678885.1 of Pogostemon cablin. Classification (NCBI taxonomy): domain Eukaryota; kingdom Viridiplantae; phylum Streptophyta; class Magnoliopsida; order Lamiales; family Lamiaceae; genus Pogostemon; species Pogostemon cablin. Next base: position 8,248,503 of record CM042992.1, on the reverse strand, counting down.
TATAAATAACTAAATAATAAAATTGTGCACACAAGATATAATTATTCCAAGTATTAATCAATATCATGAAACAACCACAAATGTTACACAAATTAAATTAAATAGTTTCCAAGAATTTCATAAAAAAAACAAATAAACATTCTACAAGTCATAAATCATCATCAAATATCAAATTAAATTAAATTTAACCCATCTAAACCCTAGAACTACTCAAGGTGTTTACCCATATGGAGTTACAAGTAACTTTCATGGGTGTAAGAAGGATCTTACTATATTTCATATTTATTGAAAGAAAATTGAGTTTTAAATGCAAAATCCTAGATCGAAGTATCCTTGAAGCTCTTCTTTCTGTCTCCTTCAATTGAATGATTCCTCCTCCTTGAATCGCGCACACACCGGAATGGATGTAATGAATGGGATGAAGTAGCGTGTGATGGTGGATGAGTGGCGTGAGTGGGATCGGTGGCGGTGTGTCGCGTGTTTTGATTTTTTGCTTCTGTTCTGCGTGATGCATTCCAGAGTTGGGGCACTGACGTGTGTTTCCATAAAGAAAATAGAGCTGGGCCGTGGATAGTCTGTTGCCACTTTGGGCTTTTGATGGGTAATCATCAATTCTCAACTTAATTGTGAGTGGATTGGCCCATTAAAAGGCATTTAGTGGACCCATTAACTTATAGATGAATTGGATTCTCAAAATAGGTCGAGTGACGTGGCTAGTATGGGAAAGCATCTTGTGCTAGGGTTGTAAACGAATCGAATCGAATCGAATACTAAGGTATTTGAATGGTATTTGATTAAATATCCGAATATTCGTATTCAATTCGAAGGTTATAAACGAACTATTCGAGTATATTCGAGTATTCGAACTTGAACATTCGAAATTGAATATTTGAATTCGAATTCGATTCGAAATTGTAAATTTATTTTTTAAATAACTATATATTTTTGTAATTTCTTGTCCTATTAATAAATTTAAAAAGAAATACTCACTAAATGCATCGACCATTAAATTATTAAAAATTATAATTAAATAATTCACATTATATATAAAAAAAATTAAAATGTATCTTTTCCTTTTTATTTTAACATAGTAATAAATTAGATAGTATACATATATGTAAATAAAACAAAATATTATATTTATTATATAAAAACATATATTAAATAAATAATATATAATTAATATATATTATATAATATTATTCAAATATATTCATGAATATTCGAATCGAATATCTTAGGAATCATATTCGATTCGAATATTATTCGAACTTAAATAATTATTCGAATTCGCATTCGAATTCGAATACTGATATTCGAATTCGAATATCGAATCGAATTTGAATTATTTGATTCGTTTACACAATCATGTGCAGTGTGTACTTATTCATGAGCCACTAGATCAACTCATACCCCCTTTTTCGACTACTTAAGATTTTCTTTATTAATTTTACTTCAAAATATGCTAAAAATTTGTAAAATCTCAACATCATCCATAAAGTTATAAAAAATAAAAATAAGCAATAAATTCCACAAACATGGTTAAAATTATGCAATAATTATATGAAAATGGCTTATAAAAAGCACGAATTTTCGTACCAAACATGATTCAAAACCTCAGATGCAGAAGAATAATTCTCACTCTCTTTCTAGGTACTTCATGCTAAATTCCATTAAAGACTAAGGTACTTAAAAAAACTTCAATTATCAATCTATAATCTAAGAAATAAAATCCTATAAACCGGTAAATAATAGAGTATTAGATGTCCAATATTAATTATTCTAATGAATAAATATTATATGATTAAATCTCCTTTACTCATAACAGATAGACATATATGATCCTCCCATGACTCAAGCAACAATCATATCTTTCTGGAACTCTACAATGACTCCTTTTATAGTTGAGGGCTCATAAGACTTAGATTTCAATTCAAAAAAGGGCTTTTTCACATCAAAACACGCGTCGGGCTCAAAATTGGGAATTGGGAAGTGGCACGGGTCGTGCCAGCCATGGCATGAGTCGTGCCGCACATCCCGTGCCGCACAGAGACGCAACTAGTGCCCCACTCGTGGTGCCCATCGGCAGCCTGCACGACCTCACGGTTTTGACCATAAATTCTTCATAAGAACTTCGATTGAGGTAATTTTTGCAGTCAAGCGATCATTCCTTGGATTTCCAACCACGTACAGAACTCAGAAAAAATCCACCATTTGAGAGTGGCAGAAGTCGTGCCAAAAGTGGCACGAGTCATTCTGTGTCAGCGTGTTGGCGGTGGTGGGCTCTCGTGCTGCATGTGGCCGGCACGTGTAGTGCTGTGATGGATCTCTCTGTCCGATTTCGACCCCAACTTTCGATTTTGCTCTTTTTACCCCCATTTTCTAACTAAAAATGCGAAATAACACCGCACATGCATCTCCAACTCAAATATATGCAAATTAACCATATGATACTTAAATAAGAATATAAATTTCACAAAACGGTGTTAAATCAGATCTTAAATCATGCATATTTTCACACTAATCACGTCAATAATGGGGTCATTTACTTTTTGCATATTTATTAAGAAGTAGTATTGTTTAATGTGTAGTGGATAATTATATTAGTTAGATATGTAGGTCTTATATTTAGTTGTATTAATGATGTGCGTGCGTCTCATATGTTTAAAAAAAATTAAACCCTTTAAAACAGACATTTAAAATGGCAAAATGAGGCAGACAGATGGAATATTAGATAGAAATTTAGGAATTATTATTATAAGATACAAACTCTATAGTCTAATTATTAGTAGATACATAAAAAAATAAAAATTAGTCACAACTACAAAAATTAATTATTGAATTCCAGTATTACCTCTATTTTATAATTTGGTTAATTTAGAATATCTTCCTTCAAGTTGATTTAATTTTCAAGAAAATAGTTTTTCTTTAAATACTATTTAATGACACTGTGTCAACTAAAAAAATCTATACAACTAACATCTATCAAATATGTGTTCAACAATATTTATAGAATTTTAAGAAATTCATGTGTAAATATGTGTTCAATAATATTTATAGAATTTTAAGAATTCATTCTACACATAAGAATTATGCTGCAAATAACAATTTTCGTTGTACAAATTCTTAATATTTACTCCTACTGTCATGTGTTAATATTGATGTTTGCTTTTTGTACGTAGATTAAGAGATATAATATTTTAATATGTAGTGTGGTGAGAGAAATAATATTTGATGTAAATTGAGTAGTTGTATACTTGTATTAGTATTGTGTGTGGGCCCTACATGGAATAATTAATTATTTTGTGTGGGCCAAACTTGATAAAAAAAGAAAATGTAAACCTTAACTTGAGAGAAACTGATGAGAGTGGAGATTCATGTACTTTTGAGTCCGATTTAATACCTTGTTGAATGTTTAATTACTAATATTTGCAAAAATTTTTATACTTTGAATTATTATCGACTAAAAGGTACATGAGAGGTATTTTGTTGTGTTTTAATAGGAAAAAGGATCAAGAACACAAAGTTGGAATAAAGGATGAATTTGTACTACTTGCAAGCAAAACAGACATCCAGTTTCTATAATTTTTTTGTATCTTTTTTGAGGTCCAAATTGGTCATATGATTTATGGTTGGAAAGCTACAGAAGAGAAGATCATTTTGGCTAAAGAAACGCCTCAATCGGATTTCAAACGAGGAAGTTATGATCAAAATGGTAACCGCGCGCAAGCTGTTCCTGCTCAGCACGATGGTGCCAATTTTCAGGACTATATCTACCTTCAAATGTTAGATTTTCTATGATTTCTTTATATGAATAGAAAGTTAAGGAAGAGAGAATCGTGTGAGCTTAAGAATCACTCAAATCGAAGGACGGATGAAGAAGTTATGCTCAAAACCGTGGAGTCACGCAGGCTGTTGAAGAGCGTGCGGCAGCGCGTGCGGCGACGTACGAGGCATGCACGGCGACGAGTTTTCTACTTGTTTTGCACCGTATGATGCTGTCGTGCGAGACTTCTCACTTTCGTGTGAAGCTGTAGCAGCCGTGTGAGCAATCTTGGCGTGCGACAAGTCACGAGGCCGTGCGAGGAGTTTTCAAAGTCGTAGTTGCGGAAGTCAAGAACACGAAGCCGTGCATGAGGATCATGTCGCCGTTCGAGGAAGAGTTGCGCACGGCAGCAATCGTGCGAGGAAGAATCGTGTCGCACGTTGTCAAATCCTGAAGCACAATGTCGTGCCATGTGCCGTGTGTACGCCGTTGTGTGCCGTGTGAGGCCCAACTTGCTAATTTTGGCATATTTTTGGCCCAGGCCCATTCTATCCGTATAAATACTCAATTCTGAGTTCACGCAGACAGACCCTTCACGCCACCATCAGCGGCACACAGTGCCCTAATTCCTCCATTATTCACCACCTTCCATCCATCCACCGAGAGACTATCGGAGTTGCTACTTGAATTGGAGACGGAGATTTCGACGGAGATCGTGATTGAAGAATCGGAGTCCTTCATAAGGAATCTTTATTTTTCAGTTATTTATCTTTGTTATTTTAGAACAATAGTTAGGGTTTATTACGTCTTTGTGATTTGCTCTCATAAATCCATGGGCTAAGTTTCTTTGTTGGTAATGTTAGGACACTAAGACATATTTGACTATGTGATTTGATTGCTCTAGATTTGAGTTTATTATTCTGCAGATTGTTTATTTCCTTATTGAAGATGATATTTTGAGACTTCATATTATTGTTGTTTTGGGTTTTGATTCCTTTAATTATTCTTGACGGTATCACTGATTGATATTTAATAGGATTCTCCATTTCTGCATAATAATTGTTGTTTCCTGTGACAGTTTTAGGGGATGGGCCTATAATACCTAAGAGTGTTAGACAATCAATTTGGAATATTAATTACTTGGTAAAACATCATTATTAGGTAATTAGTAAGGAGACAAAAGAGGTTAACAATCGCGTACCTAGAAAGGGAAGTCTAGTGCTCTAGCCTTTAATGGAATTTAGCATGAAGTACCTATAGAGGGTGAGAGAGTTAATTTCTTATTGATCATAGTATTTTCAGCTCATTATAAGTGTTAGATCCTACCCGATAAAGGTGATTTAACTAGGTTTAGTGATCCTCTTATAAACGTCTACATGTAATTAATTTGGGTCTAGATAAATTAGTCATATAGTTAAGTTGTTTGCCCGAGCATTACCAATTCTCCATTCATGAATTCTCAATCGTTTTCTCTGCGTGATTTATTTTATTTGCTTAATTTAATTGTTTAATTTTAGTTTAATTAGTTTAATTAATTATTCATTCAAAAACTCCTAGATTTGTCTTACATTGGAATTATCATATAGAATTACTTATTAAATTTATAATTATCTCGTGGGAACGATATTTCACTTGGTCACGCACACTACAATCGATCCCTTACACTTGAGGGTGAAAGAAAATAGCGATCACAAACTAAAATTGAAAATATAAATCTTAACGTGGGCCGGAGGGGGTATATAAGTTTAAACAAATCCATGTTGTACAGAAGAACAATGCTGCACATAACAATAGATGACACACTTTTCATTTTGGGTTGTTGCACAAAAGATTGCACCTCCCTAAAAAAACAAAAAGTCAAACACAATAATCATTTCACGTATACTTTAGTTACAAAAAAATCACACCTACCTAACAAACCTAACATAATTAATCATTTATTTATTACAAAAAAATAACATAACACCCCTAAATGTTATCATTTTTCTTAATATATGCGTGCTAAAAGAGAGGTCGCTAACATTTATGAGATAGAGGGAGTATATAATTTTAAATAAAATCATATTGTACATAAGAACAATACTTCATATAACAATTTATGCTGCCCAGAAAAGTTTAGTTGCAAAGAATTTAACCATTTTTCTTCATGAAATTTAATAATTTATTTTGCACATTGATGGTTGGAGTGATGATTATTTTTTTAGCCATCTCAATGAGATAATGAGTTTGTGAAATGTAATTTTGAGATGGGATGATGATCAATTGTTTATAAAATAATTTAATTAAACAAAATTATTACTCTATTATTTATTCGTTTGGTAAAATCAATCGTTTGAGAAGATTACACATAAATTTTTGGGTTACTTATTTCAAGTACATTCATATCAAGTGCCCTGTACATTCTAATATTACTATTAAACCCATCCTTCTAAAATTATCTGACTACATATATATTTGTGAAGCGGTTTTCTTAAATAAAATTTGTAAAAAACATGTGTCATCATGTGGTTAATTGCTGACTTTTATTTTATATGTGTCAATATATTATTGGTTAATCGCTATTACTATTAAATCTATATATCTATATATAAAAGCATATAAAGTCAACTTCTTTTTCCCGCTCAAAATTTGGATCAAAATCTCTTCAATTTTTCACCACTCATTTTATTCTTATTTCCTTATATAAATACATTTACGTGCTTTAATATCACATTTTTTAACCTTAATAATTTTATGTCCAACAAAATAATTAAAATTAAAGACATTATTTTGGTATGCATATTTTTTTTATCAATTAACATGTTGAAATTTATTTCAATTTGAGTTAATTATTGGGAAAATTTGGGTTGTATTTGAAAATAAGGTTAAGTAATTAAGACATTATTTGGAATTGTTTATAACATATGATTACGTAATGAAATATAAATATTAATAAAATTTTTAAAATAGTTGATTTTTTATAATTACATTAATTTATTATACATGAAAAACGAATAAGGGTCGTATAAGGTCGATTCAACTAAAAACTATTTAATTCATTACACATAGAGAACTAAACTAAAGATACGTACCATCGCAATATAAAACCTCATACATATGTATACATTTCGTCCCATTCTAATCAGGGGCGGATCCAGGAAAAAAATTTTGGGGGTACAACATGTAATTATAAAAATATAGAATATTATTTAATATTTAAAATTATATAATAAATAAAATAAAATACAAGAATTATGATTATTATTATGAAGATATTATTAATACGAATTTATAGCATGTGTTAAATAATATAAATATAAAGAAGAAAAGAAAAAAAATTATAGGATGTATTAAAAAATAAGTGTAAATATAAAGAAAAAAACACAAGAATTTACTTAATATAAAGAAAAAACACAAATTGGGTTTGAACCCCATGACCCCATACTCAAATTTAGTGGTCTAACCACTAAGCTACTGATGCATTCAGCTAAAAAGTACTATATCTATAGATATTATACTTTGATTTAGGGGTACAACTGTACCCCATGTACTTATACTACATCCGCCCCTGATTCTAATAGTAATATTTATTTTTTGTACGGGGATTAAGAAATTTAGTATATTTTTAATGTGTATTGAAGTAAGATAAATAATATTTTAATGTATAATGAATGGTTGTATTAATGTGGCGGATGAATCCCATTAAGATATTTTAATTTCTTAATTGTGTGGGTCTCATACTAAAAAAAATGTAACCGTTAAAATGAAAAACCAATTTAAAAATATGTACGTAATTATTAAAATGGGACGGAGGGAATACATAATTATATGTGTTTATATATATATATATATATATATATATATATATATATATATATATATATATATATATATATATATATATATAAATCTATATTTATATAATTTTATTTTTTATATATATCCCGTGCATCGCACGGGTAAAAATGCTTGTATTTATTAATGAGGTAAGTTAAAATGTTTCTTTAATTTGATTTCTAATTAAAATGTATATATGTGTGTGTTGTAATTTATGATGTATATTTCTTACTTGAGACACTCTCTTGTGAGACGGGTCGATCAATCACTAAAGTATGTCTATGTATAGATAAAGTATACTTATTTGTAATTAAAATATGTTAATAATAAATCATATTATAACATGCTAAAATCATATTTTAATGCATAATCCAACATACCTTAGAAAACATATTTTAACAATCATTAAACATATTTTATTTATACAATAAGCATATTTTAGTAATAGCTCAATCCGTCTCACACCCGTCTCACAAGAGACTTTGTCGCTTTACATTATATAAACAATAAGTCGAGAATATGTACACAATATATATATATATATATAAAAAGGTGAATTTTTTCTTTCGAACAATGGAAGACTATATTTTAGTTCATTTTTCAAATTCAATTAACTAATTTGAAATTTCAAATCATGTTTTAATTGGTGTACATCAATTAACAAGCATATGGGTTAGAAATCAATCATACAAAATATTAAATTATAATAATACATATTCCCACTAAATCGTTCATCTTTACTATATTATGAATATTAAGAAAATATTATTTTTTGATTAACTGGGGGTAATTTGGTATTTTTAGGTAATAAATAAAGTATAAAGTATGTTATGTGTGGAAAAAAGTGATAACATTTTTTTAAATTAATGTGTACTTTTAAAATGTTAGATTAGAATAATATTTTCTTTTTTGGGGTAAACTATGAGACGAACAAATGAGGAAAGAGTAACGTTTTTAGGAACAGAGAGAATATTATTTATAATTATGCTAAATATAATTTATACTTATAAATAGTATTATAAATTTAAATTAAGAAAAAAAGTGTCCTGTATAACACACGGTCCACGCACTAGTTACTACTACTAAATATAAATTTTTTTTGTTCAAAACCATTATTATCCTTTAATCCCTAATTAATGTCGTAGTCTCATTAGTTATAATTGTTATCCACTTTGTTGTTTCCATAATTTCCTCCTCCTAATTCGTTGTACATGAAAAAAAAAAACCACATCCTCCATTTCACACCAGCAGCAGTTAACATTTTTTACGCTGATGATTCGCATCATTAGATGTCTTGATCAACATAGTATTTCTAAATATTAACGACCAAAATTTGGATTTTTCATTATTTGTTAAAAGTGCCAAACTTACAAACAAGAAATGAATGCGTTCATCAAAATAACGATGTCCTACTAAAGAGATTCCCTGGATAAGATGCTACATACTTTATGTTGATAATTGATCGGTTGTGATGTAATCTTGATTAATTCATGCATCTTATGGCTTGGATTATATAGACAGTTGAATGGAAGATCTAATGGACGTGATGCATTAAAGTTGCATTAAAGTATTAACAGCATACATGGCAGTTGGAAGAAGTTGAAACTGAAAGCACTCAAGATGGAAGCAGCTGGAGAGTTTGCTGATGCAAACTTGTGATCAAGGGTGTATTTTATATTTCTCTTCCATACTACACATTAGGATCAAGAAAGGTTACATTCTAGCTCGTTTTGTACTCTATATAAGGCCTAGAAGTTAGCTAGTTGAATCAGTTTTACACAGCCAATTTTCTGCTCTTTTGCTTAGCTTGCATTAGAGTGTTCTTCATTTTGAGTTGTATTCCGTCTGATAGTAATAAGAAACTCTCTCTCACCAAAAGAGGACGTAGGAGGATTATCTCCGAACCTCTATACATCATGTGTCTCTTCTTAGCTTTAAAACACGCACACAAAGATCAACTTGATCACACTTATTCATAGTTGGTAGTTTTGATCATTTTTGTGCTTTTTGGTTTGAAGAACTTAACACTTTAGTTGTGACGAAATTACTTGCTACCATGTTACACCTCAACAAGAACTATTACATTCTTTAATCCCTACTAGGCTTTCCCTCATAGACGTTACTCAAAATTAATATGCCAATTATATTAAAATGGAATATCAACCCTCAACCTTATAGAGGGACTTTGCAATGGAACAAGATTTCTTTGCAAAAATAAGCTAAAATTTCAATGGCACACATGCAGGAAAGACTGTATTGATCCGACGAATAACATTAGAGGCTCCAAATGATCACTTTTCCTCTATTTCATTTATAAAAAAGCAATTTCTAGTGCGTGTATGCAATAACAATTAACTAAGCACAAGGCGAAACTTTAGACTATGGTGGCGTTTATTTAAAAGAAACCATATTTTGACATGGCGTATTTTTCACATGGTATGTTGCACTTTCAAGGGCACAAACTGCAAACCAAATAAAAATTCTTATATGACGGACAACACCATTAGTGCAAACAACAAACTACACAAAAAAATATTGTTTACCATTAGGTTCTGCAAGCTGATGACCCATATAAATATAAACAAGGTACTTCGTAAAGGCAATACTAGCTTTATTTCAATTATTAAGAGGTTAGGTTACCCGTCAAAAGTGCCAATTCTTCAAATGAGCATTTCAATTATGATTTTTACTTGCTTATTTGTCCTAAAACTAAAAGAAGAGTTGAGAATTTTGTAATTGTACTCCATTGATTCTATAGTTTTGCATTGGTTTTTATTATAGTATTTAAGAATGTCGTATTTAGCAGAATAAATAAATCTCCCAAATTGAAAACAAAAAAATAAAAAGAACAAATGAAATGTCCTCAAATGAAAAAGGACAAAATGAATTGTCCTCAAATGAAAAAGGATAAAATGAATAGGAAGGCCATGTACCAAGAAAATGAATTTTTGTAGTTCGATGAATTTTGCAATTTTCGACAAATTTGGCAGTTTTTCGCAAATTTTACAGTTTGGTTGTATGTTACAATTTTAGCAAATTTGAAGATTTCCTTTTCGCTGATTTTGTGAAGTGAAGCATCAAAGTGAATTGGGAATCTGAATTGAGATATGTAGGTATTCCAAACTTCCAATAATATAGGTTTATTAAAGGCCTTTAAAGAACGATCAAATTAATCAGCATAAGTATAATATCTAGGAAATATTCTAATATTATTATAACGTATGGAAAACCTAGTTAAACATCAAATTGAAATGGAATTTGAACATGACATATTGCTACAAATCACTGCAATGTCACTCTTACACTCGGCATAAAAGTTCCTTTGATTATTGTATCTATCAGCCATAGACAAATGACAAAGAGAATCTTCAAGTCAACCATATTGTCTAATGCTGATTTGCAGTAATACTAGGTGTTGCAGGATACTAGATGCTGCATGCGGTGCAATGTAAGAGATGACATCTAGATATGAATTTGCAACATCATCACTTACCTATCTCAGAATAATAATAAATTAATTTTAGAAATACGTATGGAAAAGATTGTTCATGAGGCGCTGCAATGTAAGAGATGTTATTTACGCAAGAATTTGCAACATCATCACTTACATATCTCAGGATGATAATAAAATTAATTTTAGAAATACGTATGAAAAAGATTGTTCTATCATCAAAGAATCGTGATACGTATCACTAGGTGGTGTAGGCGCGACAATACTTACCTATCTCAGGAATATGATAGTATGCAACATCATCACTTACATATCTCAGGAATATGATAATAAAATTAATTTTAGAAATACGTATATAAAAGATTGTCATAATAAAATTACGAGTTAATTGAGTAAAAAGTCACAATCTTTGCATCAATTACAAATAAATCTAAAACCTTTTACATTCAGCAAAAAAGTACCTCTCTTTGGTGAATGATAGCAAATTAAATCACGGTTTTCTTTTCTACTCTCTCCTGATTTTCAGTCAACACCCCCTTCCTTAATCCACGTAATCATCTCCTTCTTCGGCAAAACTCCATCTCTCTCCTGATTTTCTTTCAAATTAGCTCTCTTCTTTCCTTTTACCAAGTAATTATCTCGAAACAGCTGTTGAGCACGTGACATGGACATAATGTATTTCATGACTTCTGACAAATTCTCCATCTTTACATCAATATTAGGGATCTGTTAAGCTCAACCTTACCGTATCCAAACCCGTGGACCCATTCGGAGTGTGCTTCGAAGCAGATAAAGGTTCCAACCACGTGGTGGGCCCGACTGTTCTCACCATTGATCTTGTTTTCAAGAGCAGCAGTAACTTCTGGAGGATCCATGGATCCAAATCAATGGTGAGGATTCGGAATTCATGTTTGGGGTTCTTTGATGGTGGTGCCGATGCGAAGACGGCTGCCGCCTTTGGTGGGCATACAATATTCTTCGTACCTATCTCAGATCCACAGCGGTAGCGTTGCCTTCGATCCTGTACTGCATCCGCAACTTGTCCAGATCAGATTTGATACCCACATTGACGAAAACTTTGTTTACATCGGAGAAAAGGGTCGAGAGAGCTGCGGGCGATCGATGAAGTGCAAGATCTGGTAGATGAGGCAACTCAACGTCGAGGCCGACGATGAATTTTGGGGGTGAAGACATTTGACTTTGGAAATCCAATGGTTGACGGTGAAAGTTGTTGAAAGAGAAAAAGGTAAGGTTGATTGATCTATCTCCTGCAAATTTCTAATAATGTAGAGAATTGTGGATTAATACAAAAAAATCTAGAAAGGTATAGAAATTGTAAAATATGTAAAAACTAAGAAAAATCTAGAATTGTCTACGTTAAGTCTTTAATCATGAATTAGGTAGAATTATCTAGAACATTAGAATGATGATGAGTGATCCATTGAAGGATCTAGAACCATCATCTTGTACCTATAAATATGGGCCATTGTAACTCAATTTGTGAAAAAACAACAAGCCTTTCAACTCCCCTATTCTCCTAAACACCTATTTCCTACTTTCACTAATTCAAACTTCTATCCTAAATTATTAAGCACTCACATATAAACCTTCTATCCTAAAAACTACCAACCTCATATCCCATATCCTAAATACCATCAGTGGTATTAGAGTCCGGTTAGTTCAATAATTGGGCGTTAAAACTAACTGCCGCATATAACTACCAAAACCTTCACTATACTCCCCAAACTATTATTAAGCCTCCAAAAATGTCCTCTCTATCTAATACCCATCAAATCTCAATCTTAACCTTCTCAGACGAACGCTACAACTATTGGGTCATGAAAATGAAGACATACTTCATGTCTCAAGGCCTATGGGAGACCGTTGATAAAGGATATGATGTCCCAACGGTTACAACATCTTTGTCTAATACAGACAAAGAAAACTAGACAAAAGCATGTCCAAACGGACACAACATAGACAAAAGCATGTCCATACCGACACAACATCTTTGTCTAATGAAGACAAAGAAAAACTAGACAGAAGCACGGAGGAGGATAACTTGGCGATCTACATACTACATGTGGTTGTGGTGGAGTCACTATTTCCATGGTCTGGAGCAAAGACATCCAAAGAAGCTTGAAATATACTAAAGGAGGAGTTTCAAGGGAGTGAGAAGTGGGTGCAACAACTGTATGAAGGTTGACAAAATAGTCAGCGAAGCTCGGCAATGGAGACTTAGTGGAAGTTAAAGGAAAAGGCACAACAACCATCAACAGAGAAAGGAGTCACAGAAATATGCACCAACGAGCAGTATTAAAAATAAGTGGTGCATAATTCTAGATTATTCTTGTATAATTAAGAAAAGTGTTAGAATTATTATTCTACTAATCTCTAAAAGAGATGAGAACGAAAACAGAGCATTCTAAAGGCATGTAGATTATCTAGAATATCCAAGACTAAGTATGAATTATTAATAGACTAGAAAAATCTAGATTATTATGGAAGATGATTAGCTAGCCTATAAATAGAGGTGAGGTCATCAGTTGTAATTCGGAGTAACTAAGAAAACCCATTTCCAAATCTTTCCAGCTATTTACTCCCTCTCTAAAATCACTCACCTACTAAACCAATTCTCTCCTCTATTATATAACTCCCGCCACTTACTCTACTATTCCTAAAAAATACCAACATGGTATCAAGGAACAAAGAAATACGGCAGATAGGCATCTGGTATGCATCAACTCCTGACTCTAAACTAACAGGCTATACGAACAGTGATTGGACAGGTTCAGTTAATGACATGCAAAGCACATCTGGATACGCATTCACAATGGGTTCAGGAATATTATCATGGGCATTTAAGAAGTAAGCTACAGTCATACAATCATCAGCCCAAGTAGAGTACATAGCGGCGCAATGACTACGAGCCAAGCAATATGGTTAAAGCGAATACTTGAAGATATGGGAGAGCCACAAGATGAAGCTACAAACATCTACTACGACAGTAAATCAGCAATCGTCATGGCAAAAAATCCAGTATTCCATAGCAGAATCAAGTACATCAAGATAAAGTATCACTTCATCAGAGAAGCAAAAGCTAACAAAGAAATCGAGCTGAAGTATTGTAAGATGGAAAAACAGCTAGCGGACATATTTACAAAAGCACTGCCGCGAGGAAAGTTCGAGACATTACGAGAGCTCGTTGGAGTCAAAGAAATATGCATTAAGGAGGAGTATTAAAATATGCAAATTTCTAGAATAATGTAGAGAATTGAGGATTAATACTAAAAAATCTAGAAAGGTACAGAAATTGTAAAATATGTAAAAACTAAGAAAAATCTAGAATTGCCTAGGTTAAGTCTTTAATCATGAACTAGGCAGAATTACCTAGAACATGAAGTAATCTAGAATGATGATGAGTGATCCATTGAAGGATCTAGAACCATCATCTTGTACCTATAAATATGGGTCATTGTAACTCAATTTATGAATGAAAAACAACAAACATTCATTCAAATCTCCATAGCCTTTCAATTCCCCTATTTTCTTAAACACCTATTTCCTACATTCACTAATCCAAACTCCTATCCTAAATTACTAACCATTCATATATAAACCTTCCATCATAAATACTACCAACTCATATCCCATATCCTAAATACCATCACATACTGATCTCCCATTTTGCTTTTTTAAATTGTATATCTCCCTCTTTAATTTAAAAGAGAAATTATATCCAGCTATGAGAAATTTAGAGTGCCCTGCTCCACCTTCATTTGATTATGCGGAATAAGAATAGAAGAAATGGGGAGTTAGAAAATTTGGAGAGATGGATTGTTGAACAAGGTAGGAGATGATTACGTGGATAAGAAAATAAGAGAGAAGACGTTTCAGGGAGAGTCTTGAGAGAAAAAAAAATCAAAAAATTATTTTTTTTTCACATCCACATTCGGTCAGTCAAATTCTGACCAATTGTTCAATTTGCTATCATTTATCAAAGTGATGTACTTTTTTGCTAAATGTAAAAGGTTTAAACTTATTTGCAATTTATGCAAAGGTGGTGATTTTTCACGCAATTAACCCTAAAATTAATTTTAGAAATACTTATGAAAAAGATTGTTCATGATGAAAGGACTTAAAAGGCTTGCTAATAAAGTTATCCTATATATTACAAAACTAGAAATAAAGTTTTGCAAAATTTTTTAAAATCTATTGCCTTCATATCACCAGCTCTCATCTCAAACTTTGTGTTAACAAAAGTAGTCAATCAATAGTTACTTTGGGCTGAAAATAGGTTTTAACCTCGAAAAATTATGTTTGAAAGATTTTGCAGTCCGTTTTCCCAAAATTTTCATTTTTTTCAGTTTTCGCCAAAACTATTTTACCCTTTAATCTAAACACCATTACTTAAATCCATGAAACGAAATAATTGACGCCAACGAGGAGGAATGAGCATCCGGACGAACAACTATTAAGTCTCTTGACACTTAATAGGGTGGTTGGGCTTTAAAATTTTGGATTTGTGATTAGGTGATCGGCTGAGGAAGTGGCCCAAAGTCCCACAAGTTCAGTGGATTGAATTGTATCAATGTATTTCATTCAAGTATGAAAATTGGAACTACAGATAATCACCATGCAAAGCATTCCATCTCTTCATAACCCCTATTCAATATCTTATTCATGAACACCAGTTTTTAGCATATCTTCTTGAAGCATCATCACATGAAACGCATGTTTTGCTGCAAAATGCCCTTGGATTATTGCAACATAATCACAAACTTGTGGTTGTATGCTGCTTTTCCTCATATCGCACAAGAACTTGCTTGCTTGAAGTCCGTTTCTACACAACCCATTGATCAAGATGGAATACGGCACATTAAGCCACTGAAAACCGAATACTCATTCTTCAACTCAAGAATAAGTTGATTGCATTATTGATCCTTACCTCCTTGCACAGCCCATCAATTATCGATAATTTCTTTATACAGTCGAAGAGCTGAATCAGTGTAACCATACAAGAAGAAGTTGATTGTATTATTGATCATTTCCATTGCAGCAGATAAATCTACAGCGTCGCAGAAGCCATCCATCAGGCAGTTATATATGTATACATTGGGTGATCACATTAAGCTTCATCATATGTGCAAAAGAGCTTCTAAAGGCCACGAGCTCGCCCATCTTGCAAAGCAAGTATATCTAAATACTATAGGTTACTTCATTAGGAAACACTCTGTGATCCATCATTTCGTAGTATAACTTCCTCACTTTCTTGGCACTTGCCATCTTAGCATATCCGTCCATTATAACATAGTATCACCTAGTCACTGGACTCCTCACTTAAGTGAGAGACCCGAGTTCGATTCCTAGTATCTCCAACTTTTGGTTTTAATCCTTTCTCAGTCATCTCTTCAAATAACAATCTTGCCTTATGAATATCCCCACTTTCACAAGAAGCATCAATTAGTATCCAATAAGTCACCTCATCATAAATCTCCTATATCAATGGCATCCCATTTTCAAGATACCATTCAGAAGCGCATTGCAAGCTTGCAATGATGGCAATGTCCCCATATTTTTATACACCCAATACCCATCATCAGCCAGACCCTTCTATTTGTTGGGCCCGTTGGGCCTTGTGGCCCAATTTGCCGGTCTTCATTCCTCCAAGTATTGTGCTTGACCCATTACTTACACTTCTGGCCCTTATCAACCCCAATTGTGAGCCCTAACGTGTTGTGAGAGGGATTTTGAATTCTTGTGTGAGTTCAACGAGAATCTGAGCACCTCCCGATGCCACCCTGCCCGCTACCAAGTTTAAACTCACCACAGCCCCTTCGAGTAGTAGCCCACTCGTGCCTCCGGTTCAAGCAGTAGCTTCCGGCGATTGTTGCTCTTTCGGCTGACGTACAGCGGACGGACAGCCCCGATTGCACACCACCACCTGCCGGAAGCCCTAACGACGGCTGATCTGAAACTACGGCGACTCCTCTCCAGCGACGGCGGTTGGCGGGCGACTGGTCTGACCGCGACGGCGGACTCGCGTTCCTTACAAACAGATCGCGACTCCTCAACGGCGGTCAACAGACGGTGGTCAACAGGCGGTCTTCCGGAACCCTAGCTGAAACCTGAGCGGCGGCGGCGAGTAGTGGATCTGAAACACCAGATGGCGACGACACCAGGCTGGCGTCGGACAGCACTAGGGTTCGGTGTCTGTCAGCCGCCGTCCATCTCTCCGCAGCCGCTCATCCGCTGGTGCTGTCCACCGTCCGTCGATGGTTCCAGGTAGAATCGTTCGCTGCCGCTGCTGCTCGTCGAGCCCACTGCCCAGCCGCTGTCCGCCTCAGCCGATGGCGCCGCATTTCCAGCTTCGGGAAGAAGCAGCGACCGGCGAAGAGAAGAGGTGCTGTTGTGCGCCGCCATTTGCCGTCTGTGGTTGCTGTCCGACGCCAGCCTGGTGTCGCCGCCATCTGGAGTTTCAGATCCACCGCTCGCCGCCGCGACTCGACACCCTCGCTCGGGTTTCAGCTAGGGTTCTGGGAGGCCACCTGTTGACCGCCGTCTGTTGGCCACCGCTGAGGAGTTGCGATCTGTTCGCAAGGAACGCGCGTCCGCCGTCGCGGTCAGACTAGTCGCCCGCCAACCGCCGCCTCTGGAGAGGAGTCGCTGGAGTTTTTGATCAGCCATCATTAGGGCTTCCGGTGGGTGGTGGTGTGCAATCAGGGCTGTCCGTCCACTGTACGTCAGCCAAAAGAGCAACAATCGTCGGAAGCTACTGCTTGAACCGGAGGCACGAGTAGGCTGCTACTCGAAGAGGTTGTGGTAAGTTTAAGCTTGGTAGCGGGCATGGTGCTGCTCTAACATGAGAGTTGCTTGTCCGGTTGCCGCTTAAACAAGCCTTCGAGGGAGCTTGTGGCTCGTAGGGGTGGTACGGTGTTCGTCCACTGCTTCAGGGGAGTTTTCCGTTCCTTTAAACTTTGTGTTTTTCTATTTTTCTGATTTGTTCAGTTATGTTATATCTGTGTGATACCCTGAGGTGGTTGGTCCTCCTTTGTGATTTGTGCTTTGTGATGCTTTTAGGCAGCTGGTCCTCATTTATGCTTGTGATTTCTGTGTTATAAAATTAGGGATTTTTTATGATTTATGGCCTGGATTGGTCAATTTATGTGTATCTCTAATTCTTATTTGCTTGAAATTGTGAGTTCTATATCCGTGTGATATCTTGGTTTGCTTCGCTGCTAATCTGATTTTTTAGAATTTTTTGCTCTTTTTGCTATGTGTGTGAATTGAGTTCGTTTCCAGGCCTAAGATAGCATTTGCTCACATGTGTGTGTGATTATGTTGTTTTGTGTTGTTTCTTGAATCTGTGTGAGTCGATTCACTCAACTTTAAGCATCTATGGCTTCTCCTAATGCATTTGGGCAAGGAGACTTCAATATCTGTTTGAAACAGAAGATGATGTATGAGAAGGTGTTCAAAGTTGTGAATGACTCTTATGATTAAGAGATAATTTCTTGTGTGAATTATTTAGTGCCTTTTAAACCTTGTGTGTGTGTTAATTGGCTAGTTAATTCTGCATGTGATTAGGAAATTATTTTTCTATCTTGTTTCACTTTGAATCTATATGCTTCTTTGTGAATTTGTGTTTTCTTGTGTGAAAACTTGTTAGAAATGTGTTTTCTACGTTTGTGCTTATTTATGTGTTGAACTTGCTTTGTTTTAGGTTGCTCCTAGTGAGGTGGAGTACTTGCATATGTGTTAACTTTATGCTTTTGTGCCTAATCTACATGCTTATTTGTTTCTCTTAGTAAGGTGGAGCATGTTGTGTGCATTCGAATATGGTGTAACATTTGATTGTTGATTGTCTATTTGACTGTGTGCTTCTGTGTGAAATGTCTATGTGACTTTTATGTCTGTGTGACTGTGTGTGCTTCTGTGTGAAGTGTCTGTGTGACTTTTAAATGCTATAGGTTGTGTGTCTATGTGACTTTTAAATGCTATAGCTTGTATGTCTATGTGACTAGACTATGTGTCTTTAGAATTGTGTATTCTATTCTGTGTGATAAATGTATGAATTGTGTATTCATGATCTTTGTGATCTTATGTTAGCTTTGTGCTTAGTTTTGTTTCTGTGTGAACTGTTCGTGTGTCATGAGAACTGTGAGTTCTAATTTATGTGATTACATGACTATGTGAACTTTTGTGACTTTGTGTCATTTTTAACTAACTTTGTGTTTGTCAAATTTTTTGGATCTTGCATCTAACTTTGTATTTTTCGTTTTGCAGGTATCCGGGAAAAGGTGTGATGATGAATTCTTATATAGATTAACACAAGGTGGATGATTTGGGTAAAGGTGGAGATTTGTTGGGCCCGTTGGGCCTTGTGGCCCAATTTGCTGGTCTTCATTCCTCTAAGTATTGGGCTTGACCCATTGCTTATACTTCTGGTCCTTATCAACCCCAATTGTGAGCCCTAACGTGTTGTGGGTGGGATTTTGAATTCTTGTGTGAGTTCAACGGGAATCTGAGCACCTCCCGACACCACCACCTCCGTCGATGCTTCGGTGATGAAGACGATCGGCGAGACGACGAGGACGACCACATCCACCCAACACCTTCTCGCATATAGCACCAATAAGCACACCGAACACGTTGGGATTACATCCTAATGTCTCAACTTCATTAAGGGGATGTTTGTTTCTGGGTTTGAAACCCGGAATTGGAATTCAAATTCCACACTCAAATTTTAAAAATCACCCCTATATATACCTATATACATTCTCTCTCCTCAATTAATACACTTTCTCTCTTTATCTCTCCTCTCTCATCTACTTTCTTGCATAAATTAATATATTTTTACATATTGATTTTGCATAAAGTTAAAATCTACCCTATTAAAAACCCAAAACAAACACAATATTACTATTTATGGTTTTCAAACTCCCCAAAATCCCAAAACAAACATCACCTAAGCGCATTGAAAATCGAGGAAGAAACATGGTGTGGCTTCTGGGTTTTCCCCAAAATTTCGATGAGGTCTTCTATCAAACACCTGGCGTTCACGTACAATTTCGCCCGAATTAGATAATGAGCGACAGCTGAATGGAGTTTCAGAGTTTTAGCTGGTTTTGCACTGTATATGACTTATGAATAAATATTTCTTTTAATAATAATCTCATTAAAAGTTTGAGTGGATAGAGAAATACTCTCTCCATCCCACGCTAACGTTAATGTTTATTTTTTGCACGGAGATTAACAGATATAATATTTTTAATATGTAGTGAGGTGAGAGAAATAATATTTAATATAAAATGACTAGTTGTATTAGTGTTGTGTGTGTGGGTCCTACATGGAATAATTAATTATTTTGTATGAGCAATATGACAAAAAAAAGGAACTGTAAACCTTAAATTGAAACAACTCAAAATGAAAAACATAAATTTTAACGCGGGACGAAGGAGTATTATTTATTATTTAATCAAATCATTTTATTACACACACTCACGACCAGTTAATTTGTATCAAAACCTTGCATGTTTATGAATGTGGTGAGATTTATTCCCTAAATCTTAAGTTTAAGAAAAATTATTTTTTATCAATTTTATTGACTTTTGGAGGTAATTTAGTATTTTTAAGTAATAAATACTCCTAAATTATAAAGTATGTTATGTGTATTAGATGAGAGTGATAAATTTGTAATTAAGATGTATTTTTAGAGGTGGAGATTGATGCAATATTTTTTTTATTGAGTGGTGAAGTTTATTGTGGGATGAACCAAATGAAAAGTGTGAAATTTATTATGGGATAGGAATATCATTTTAAATGATCACTCTATTTAAAATTTTAGAGGGGTGTTTGAAATTTTATAAAAGAATAGAAAATTTGAGTATCGATATGAACTTTTTTTTACACCGAAATTTTCGATCGATATTTTTGGTATGTTGGTATTCTGAACTCCATGACGAACGTCTACGGCTTCTAAATTTTAAATTTTTTTATTGTTATGTTGAATGATATCTTGATTCCCAATATATTTCTAGCCAAGACGTAGTTGGGCATGGGCTTTTTCTAATATGTAGTTGGGCTGCAAGATTATTTCCGTAGATTTAATTTATTTTTATTGGGCTCTTCTTGTCTTCCATCGTTTTTTCTTTTTTTTTTTACATGAATTTATGAATAATTCTTTTGTATTTTATTTTAATTTCAGCTTTTTTTTACTATTTTTTAAATATAAATTATATAAATTTAATTTAAATAATTAATGGAGGATTTATATGATACCCATTTATTTACCTTAAATATCATTATCAATAATAATCAACTTTTATATCAATTTTAACCATTTTTTGACTTTAACACTCCCACTATTCAACTTATAACATTCAACGTATCATGCGTGTGAGTGTGTTAGGGTGTGTCAATCCCGATATGGATTTCGTTTTGATTTTGATGTCGTTACGAATCTCATATCAATTACCATATTGGTACGGCGATCGATGGGACAGCAGCAGCGATAGGCGGGGCAGTAGTGAGGATAGTATTGGTGTGGATTAAAGAAATGGAGTGATGTGGATTAAAGAAATGAAGGTTAGTTTGATCTTTGTAGAATGATAGATTCCATAGAAAAGTTGTTATTTACTCATTATAATTTTGTTTGGATGTATTTGAGATAAATTTTGTTATTAACACTAACGAATTATATACGCATTATTAGTGATAGTGATACATACATCATTAGTATCAGAATTTTTTACGAGATTTTTATTTTATGAATTTTAAATTGAGTAAGGCTTGCGTGCGCACTGGAACGCATTCTGTGCGCATTTAGAAATTTAGTATCATAGGTAAGAGTACATTGCTTTGATTTAAAGGGTATACACTTTAATTAATAAAAGGTACACCATTTTGTTCTAAAGGGTATACACTTTTCATTAATATTTTTTTCTTTAGAAAATAAATGATACACATTTTTATACTAAAGGATATACAATTTAACACAAAATTCTAAAGGCGCACGAAGTGTTGTCTATACGCCCAGATACACACAATAATTTTTTTTAGAAAATAAATGGTACACATCTGTATACTAAAAGCTATACAATTTAACATAAAATTCTAAAGGCGCACGGAATGTGGTCCGTGCGCCGGGTGCACAGGAGTTTTTGTCTTTTAAATTTACGCGTAATTTATTAAGGCTAAAACTTGCGTGCTCTTAAAAATACCATGCCTCTAAATTCCGCATTTTCAAAAGTTTTACTCTTTAGTATTTAATGGTATATCATTTAGTATAATAATGTATACCCTTTATTCCTTGAATTTTTTTTATTTTTTTAATAAAACATTTATACTATTTATATTTCAGTCGATCTTTTCAATAAAAAATTTATACAATTATTAATTAAAATGTACTCCATAAGGCTAATTATATTGTTCACTCGGGTGCACCCTAAGACAGGTGCACCCACTTTAAAAAACTTATACAAATATAAACAAAAACATATACAAATATGAACAAAAATGTATACAATTTAATCGTTAGATTTTTTAATGAAAAATTGAGTGTAAAAAATATATAATTATTAAAAAACATGTATACACTATTGAATAAAAAGTTATACACACACTACAACAAAAATGACTTATTACCACACCCTTTTTATGACAATTTAAATAAATGTGGTAATAAGTATTCTATTGATACACTTAAAAAAGTATAATCTAATACTACACCCCTTTTAACACACTATAAAACTAATATCTTAATATGTGGTTTTTAGATACACTTAATTTTACGTGAGATAATACATAATCTATTACTACACCCTTTTTAACACACTATTAAATTAATGTGTTTATATATGCTTTTTAAATACGCTTGGTTATACGTGGGTTTACCTACTCTATTACCACACTAGTTGCTTAATAATTATAATCCACTAATTTTTTTTAATGGATAAAAACTTAAAATAAAAAAGAAAAAAACGTATTTAAGGTTAATTTTTAATAGATAAAATGTAATTATTTTAATTAAAAGTATATATTAGTAAAAAATATATATTGATTAATTTTTTTAATATTAAAGCTATAAAGAAATAATAATGTTAAAAAAAATATATAGATTTTCATTAATAAAAATTACTTTACTAAATGGATTTAATTTTAAAATAATTAATTATTTTCTTATTTTTTATTTTTATTCAAGAAAGTTAAATTTAAATAATATTTAATATAGAATTTTAATATTTATTTTATGATATTAACAATATAAGAATGTACGAAATCAATTTTGTAGAATTTAATATTAAAATTAAATGATGTATATTACATATATATTATACGATGAAAACTTATTACCATAAAATCCTATGGTTCAATTGGCTTGCACACTAGAATTTAAGAACATTACATTGAGACACTTGTGTTCGAGTCTGGGAGAAATAATTTTTTGTATCAAGCTTATTTAATATTAATAGTGAGGTAAATTTAATATTAATTTATAAAAACATATACAAATGTTTTAATAAATAATCTTTCTTCACATTTTAAAGTAAGGTAATAGATAAAAGTGTATTAATAAATGATTTTTCTTCACACATAAAAATGTGGTAATAGATATGGTCTATCCCCACATCAGAATGGACCACACAAAAAATTAACGTGGTTATAAGTAGAATGTGTTAATATATCATCTATAACCACACTTTTGATTGTCTTTAAAAGCAAATATTTTTGTAGTGACATATGGATGCTAGTTTTTTTAATAAAAAATTTAGTGTGAAAAAAGTATACAATTATTAAGAAATACGTATATAAAATAAAATAACATGTGTACAAAATAAAATAAAAAGTTATACACATATGTATATACTCTTGCATCCGGTTGCACTTAATATCATAAACTCTACCTTTATAACAAAATATATATTCTTACCCAGCTTGTACATCGGAGACACAAGAGACCAATATATTTATTAATAAGTTATGCATCCAATATTTATTTATTTATAATATTATACGAATTTTTTTTATTTTTTCAAATTTTAAAATATTAATACATTTTACGGAACAAAGTTTTAATTTGTGGTTGTGACAGCTTGCAGAACTTTCATTATAAATATATAATTAAACAAAATGAAAAGGTAATTATAGTGAAAACGAAAAAGTTTTTAAGACAAATTGTAAGAACATACTCCTAAGATTTCATAAATTAATATCCTTGCAGTTTCTATTTAATAGTATTAGCGAAGAGAGTGTTTGACGAACGAAGTGTTCTACGAATACTTGATAAGATCCCGTTTATGTATGGATTTGTGTGAAAATCTTCATATTTAGGATTCGATTTAGCACCGTTTATATGGTGTTTAGAGTTATACTTTAGCATAAAGGGCTGATATTGGTGCGTTTGAGGTATTATATCATATTTTTAAATGGAAAAGGGATGAAAAGAGAAGAAGATGCAACATTTACACTATTAAAACGCAAGAGCAAGGTCATCCTCGTGCACATGAACAGAGGAAGTGCACATCGAAGAATTTGAGACGATTCCACACAAAAATGGTACTTATTCCTAACATGCATTCTCTATAGGTATTACCAGATGGAATGAATAATTATTTTTAAAACATTTAGGATGATCTAATTTGAAACGATTCCACACAAGAATTTCCTAAAGATATAAAACTACCTATAATCATAAATTACCATCTCACACACTTAATGGTTCTGTAAAAAAAATAAAAATGTCTACACTTAATGTGGAGTTAATAATGATAAAAATAGTGTCCCAAAATGTTAGTCGGTTTCATGTGCAAGGTTTAATTCAGTGTAATGAGTTGTCACCTTTGAAAGCTGTGTGGTATGAATATGAACATAATCCAAGTCCTCCGTGGAACACACACTGACATTTTCGACATTATTATTTTATTTTATTATTTATTAAATAATAAAGCAAAGTTATTATTTATTATCATCATAATTATTACTCTGACTGTCAACTGTTAAACTGCTGAAACCTTACGGCATTGACTAATCATCCATCAAAAAACAAACCCCCGAAAATGGAAATCTATATTTATTTTTAATTAATTTTTGGGTATATTAATTGGGTTGCACTACATCACTCACTTCAGTTTACACAAAATTGGATGTACATAATATTTTGACCAAATTTCGTATATGTTAATTAAAATTAATGTGTCAATACTTTTACAGAAAAAACAACTCATAAAAATAATTACGTATTAATACAGTTTTATAAGTTAATACTATAAGATCATTATATATATTAACACCTTAAAACCAATGTGTTAATAGTTTGTGACAAATCCAATTGCTCAGATATTATGTTTGTGTAACTCATACGTACGAATAATTATGACTTTAATAAATTCATAACCTCGTTATTTTAATTTTACTATTAGTTTTAATACTGCAGCATTTTGATGTTCTCCAATCTCAAATAGAGACATTCTAGCTATAAAGAGACTGGATGGTGAGACGGGAGTATATTATTTATAATTTAATAATATAATACTCTCTTCGTCCCAATGCAATGTGGATGTTTGTTTTTTACATGTATATTAAGGGGTTTAATATTTTAATGTAGAGTGTGTTGAGAAATATAATATTTTAAAGTAAAGTGTGTAGTTGTATTAGTGTTATGGATGAGAGGCCAATTGATTTTGTGTCCTATCTACCAAAAAGAAAAATACACATTTTGTATTGGGATGCACCAAAATGATAAAACGCGTATGTTGCAGCGGGAAAGAGGGAGTATAATATATTTATGGTTAACCAACTCCATGATTTTAGGATATTAATCATTCCACTTAATCTTCTACTAGAGTTGCCCGTCATTAACCATCGCCGTAAGCGTTCTTTTAGAGTTCAAGTGTGAATGAAAATCAACATCAATCGACCATTTCTACATTAATGAGTTGATATCATGGATATGTTCCGTATCACGAGGGATAAAAAGATGATGGTGATGAAGGAGCGTTTATATTTATTTTAAGAAAAAGAATCTTTATCTTTTAATATAAAGTACGTTGTCCGAAAACTATATAATATAGATGATTAAAGTATCATTAGTTTATGCTAGAATATGTTGCGTGTATATTATAGTATTTTTTTTTCAGTATAGAAAAGTATCATTAATAGTATGAAAAAAAAAAGAAGGAATGTAGTCTATCCAATTGTATGAGTAAAAAGTATGTCGATTTCAACGTATAAGATATTTCGCAAGGGTGTATATTTTGAAAATGTAAACATGTTAAAGTATCATCATTCTATGCTAGAGTATGTTTTTGCATTATAGTATAAGTTGCAATACTTTAAATGTCGTCTATGCAACCATATGAGTCGAACATTATATTTGAGTCATAGCATATTTTGTAAGGGTTAAAATGTTAGAGTATATGTTGCAAATGTAAAGGTATTAAAGTATTATTTTTTTATCGGTATTAAAGTATTATCAGTTTATGTTAGAGTACTTTGGTTACGAATAAAATTAAATTTACCCTAATATGTTACGCATTATTGTAAAATATCACTAACAACCCCCTCTCTTGAATCCTTCTATCTCACTCTTGACTTTTTTTTTTCCTTGTGAAATACCTTTCTGCCTTGAATCCCTCTTTCTCTCATGATGTGTTATGGAAATTAAAATTAACATATCTATTGAGAAATTTTCTTGGAATAGGAAGTAATAAATTTTAGAGGATCAAAAGACAAAACGGATTATTTTATGTAATAAATTAAAAAACTGTATTGGTATCATATTCGTTCATTTTATGAAATAAAAATAAAATTTTAATAACACAAAACCTTGTGCACATCAATTTTACAAATTAAATAGTTGTGTGCTTGAATTTGACCCAACACAAACCCTGTAAGTTATTTTGAATCAGACTGGGCCCGACCCATGTATAAAGTACCTCTTCGTTTATTCGTTTATTTTTGCACGTAGATTAACTAGTATAATACTCCTTCCGTTCTTTATTAAGATGATCTTTTGCTTTTTGACATGTGAATTAAGTAGTATTATTATTTAATGCGTAGTGGATAGTTGTATTAGTGGAAGTGTGGGTGTTATATTTTAATTGTATTAGTGGGTGTGTGTTGGTCTCATGTATGTAAAAAATGAAAGAGGACTCTTTGGATGGACGTCCAAAATGAAAAAAAAAGACCCTCTTTGAATAAGACGGAGAGAGTATTTAAGAGCAATATTTGCATTAGCTTGTTTGATACTTTATATATATAGTTATCATTTTACTAAAATGTTATTACATTTTATTTATACTACAAATTGCTATTGAAATAGTTTACTAAACGGCTATTACTTTTTATCACACATGATATATTACTTTTCATTTACTCCCTCCGTCCCGCCCAAAGAGATACATTTGCTTTTTATACGTAGATTAAGAAGTATTATTATTTTATGTAAAGTGAGTAGGTGTATTAGAGAGATGTGATGAGTAGTGTTAGGTCATTGGTGGGCCCTTTTTACTAAAAGAGGAAAACATTGCAATTTGGATGGTACGCCCAATATAGTAAAATGATGTTATTTGGGTGGGATGGAGGGAGTAAATATTATTACTTTTTATCCATCTCACAAAATGAGTTCAATGAAACGATCTCATAATCAGGTGGGCTAGCTCACCTGACTACTGGGCTCTTTATTAAAGTGAATGACCCAAATTCGATTCCCTTTAGAAATGAATTAAGGAGGGAGTTATAAGTAGGCTTGGAGAAATGGGGAGTATGAGTGTTTGGTGAACTAACTACAAACTATACTAACAACTAACATAGTTGATCGGCACAACGTGCCCCATACTCTTTAGTATTAAATTATATATCTTTTAGTATAAAGATATGTACCTTTTATTTTTTGAAAAAAATAAAAAATATTAATTTTAAGTGTATACCCTGTAGAACAAAATGATCTATCCTTATTAATTAAAATATATACCCTTTAAAATAAAATAGTGTATTCATACACTTTGTGCACATGTGGACACAAGCGGCCAATTCTTTACTGTTAAAAAAATATATTATTTAATTATGCAACTAAAATAACATTAATTAATCTGCAACTGTTAGATTTGTTCAGCTCTAATAATTTATGTTATTTTGAATTATTTAAAAAAAAGTACTACATCCGTGTCAGCTTACTCTTCACCTTTATTATAAATATAGAAAAATTATATTTTTTTACTAATTTTATCAACTTTTAGAGCTAATATAATATTTTTAGATAATAATAATAAATAATAAAATTAGTTATGTGAGTGATGTAATACGTGATAGTAATATTTTTCAAGATGTATTAAGAGGTTTTATTTATTTTTAAATTTTTACCACTTTAAGTGGCGAAGAATTTATTGAAACTGAGCTAATTATTACAAGAAAACTACATTAGTTCATTTGAGACAAGTATCACTTCAAGTTTAGTATTTTAAGCAAAAACAAGTATGAATAAGTGGATTGATTAGTGGCATGAATCAAATATCTATGCAATTTAAATTCAAGGACAAACTTTACATTGACCTTACTTTATTTTACATGGAAATTGGAGTTCCAACGCTGTAACATCATTGCAGTGATGATAGAGATCGTAGAGCATATTGACTGATTTGGTCTTATCATTCCAGAAAAAAAAAAAAAATGCACAAAGAAACATAAAATTAGATTAAAATAAAATAGAAAGAATCTAAAGATTACTAATATATAGGACTTCCTCGGTTCCCGAAAATGGTTTATCTTTACTGTACCACGGATATTAAAATTTTTTTATTTTTTACTAATTTTATCAACTTAGGGTAATGTGGTACTCCATCCGTCCCAAAGACAAGTTCTCGGTTATTGTAGACTCGGAGTTTAAGAAAAATTTTCTTTTTTCTTTACTTTTAGGGATAGTTTGATATTTTTAGGTAATAAAAGTAAGTTATGTGAGCTGTAAAGGGGTGACAATTTTGAAATTAAAGTGTGTTATGAGGTTTTTGATTTGTATGTATTTCCTTATTTGGGGGTGTGAACTTGTTTATGGGACGAACAAAAATAGAAAGTGTGAATTTGTTTATGGGACAGAGAGAGTATTTTTTTGTAATAAATAAAGTATAAAGTATGTTATCTGTGGAAAGAAAAAATGCCAATTTTGAAATTAATGTGTACTTTTAAGGTGTTAAATTATAATGATATTTCATTTTTTAGAAGTTGGGGGTGAATGATTATGTGTGACGAACAAATAATGAAAGAACGAACGATATTTAGGGATGGAGAGTGTATATTTTAAGAATTTCAGTTGGAATAGAGATATGGCTCCATAAGAGGAAAAATTGCAATTTTATAACAATAACTTAGGGAGTTTGTAATTTTAGAATACTCACTACAAAAAAACTACTCCCTCTGTCCCCTTGATACGTATCAATTTTGTCATTTTGGTCCGTCTCATTATAAAGTATTCATTTCCTTTTTTAGATTGATGTGACCACTCATGATCCCACACTCAACACTAATATAATTACCCACTACACTTTAAAATATTATTTTTCTCACCTCAAAATACATTAAATTATTATACTCCGTAATCCACATACAAAAATCAAATGGTTACGTTTCAAGGGGACGGAGGGAGTATTTTTTACCAATAGAATATTTCGTTTGTAAAAAACTTAATTCAATTGTTAAATTGCTTACCAAATGATTAGCAACGGAATCCGTTGGGAAAGTAGTTGTTGGTAAATTTTTAGCAACGAAAAATCAATTCTGTTGGTAAATAATTCCGTTAGTAATCCGTTGTTAATAATTCCGTTGGTAATTTATATAATGATTCCCTTTCCGTTGCTAAAATAGAAAATAAATCCGTTGACATTCTATTACTAAAACAAAAATGTCATTTTTGTTGTTAATCCATTAGTAATTACCAATGGATTGAATTTCATTGCTAAATTCAGTTGCTAATAAATACTTTTTTTTGTAGTGATTACTCCCTCCGTCCCTCAGGTACACACTTCATTTGTAATTTACAAAGGAAGCGCGTATCTTTCTGCTGGACGGAGATAGTATGTTTTTGAGCTGATAATTATAGGATATTACGTTTAATTTATTCAATTAAAGTACAATCTAGGTCTAAATTGAACCCAAATTGAAAATTTTGAGCCTATTTTATCCGTTAATCTTGAAAATTCTCCCTTTATCCGTTTTGAATGTCCGTTCCAAAGGGTCTCATTTCTCTTTTAGATATATGAGACCCATATACATCCATCAATACAATTAAAATATGGGGTCCACACTCCCAATAATATAATTATCCACTACACATTATATAATAACACTAATTAATCCACGATAAAAAAAGCAAAAAGGGCTCTTCTAATCGGACGGAGGGAGTATATAATATCCAAGAATTTACAGTCAGACAACATGGTATCCTAGAAATACAAACCTCACCCTAAGTTACTGTTTTGCAATTTTAATTTTTCCAAATTACTAGGTTTTTTTTTTTATATATACTAGTACAAAATCCGCATATTTACGCGGAATGTAAAATTAAATTTTTTTAAAAGTACAAATTATAAATTTAATATAATTATTTAATTTTTATAATTAAATTCATAGGTTTAAAATCTATTTTTGGGATTATTCTGTGGTGCACGGGTACACCTATAGATTTATAAGGTAAAACTAAGGTGTTAAGTTTCTTTTTAATTATTTTATTTTATTGTGTAGTGAGAATTAAATAAAAAAGTGATTTAAAGGTTGAGATTCCTCAGGTGCACCCGTGTCCCTCAATACATGGTATTTAAAAATTGAAAAATTATTGATTAACTATATTAAAATATAGGGTTATTCTAGGGTGCATCGGGGCACCTGAGAGGTTATAAGATGAAAATTAGAGTGTAGTGGGTAGTTATTGTATTTTTTTAATTATTTTATTTTATTTAATGGTTAGGATTAAATAAAAATCTGATCTTATGATTTAGATTATTCAGATGCATCGCTGCACCGGTTGCACTGTAATGTAACTCTAAAATATAATACTCATCCCAAACCATTTGTAACGTTAAATTCCATTCCAAATAGTAAAATTCAAATTAATAGGATTAATATACAATAATCAAGAACTTTATTATTTGGGTGATTATCGTTCTAATTTATATATACATATAGTAGTATATGCTATTATTTATTTAATTTTCAATAACTTATTGTCATATATAGATCAATCTTTTTATATTTGTAGAATATATATAATTCATAATTCATAATAATCCCGGTTTAACTTATAAAATTAAACTTTTAAATAAATATAAATAATATAATATTAAGACACAATAATGCAAATAAAATATAAGTAAATTATTTGAATATATACTTAAAAAAAATTATATGAGTGTTGATAAGATATTATAGTATTTTGAACTTTAATATCAAATCATTCCCGTAAATTATGATTTAGTGTAATTTCAATCTTAAATTGTTTTTGCTTTTAAATTGAGTTGATCTATGTACAATTGGTATATATTAATAATAAGATTCATATTTGGAGATGGGTCATATATATAATTCATTAAATTCCAATTAGATCATTTTTTTTTTCACTCTCTACCGCCTCAACCTTCTTTCTTCGTCTCTCCCCTCTTTCTTCTTCATAATCTGTACATCACCACCACCACCCTGCACCGCACGCCGCTTCCACCTTCCACCGCAATGTCACCGCCGCCTTCACCTCCAACCGCTGTATCGCTGCTCTCTCATTCGCTCCAAATCTGCTCTTTCCACCGCTTTGAGTCTTCATCATCGCATCTCTCTTCGTTGCTCCAGATCTGCTCATTATCATCTACATCGCTCCAGATCTACTCTCAATTCATAGCTCCAGTTCCATCGATTCTCATTTCTAGAGTTTAATTCATTCAAATTGTTGCGATTTCTCACTTTTTTTTTTGGAATTTGATTATTCAATTTACAATGGTTTCTATTTTAACTTCAAATTTGTTATTTTAATTGAAATAGGATTACTGATAAAATCTTATTAAAATTTCTGGTTCATATTAAATTTTGTTAATTTGCACGTAAAATTAATTGTGATATAATCTGAAAAATTGTATTAGTTAAATTTATTAATGTATAGGTTTATGTTCATAAATGTATTATATTTATATTAAAGTAAAAAAAACAAATAAAATAGTGGATATATATAAAGGAAGATATTGAAATTTCAATTTAAAAAAAAAATAATACGTTTATCAAGAAAACATATATGAATTACATCTAATACAATTAATTATAATGTGTATCCATAATTTTTATATATTAACAGTATTACTTTTTATTCTAAAATTTATTTATTGATAGAGGAGTACAAGGGGTACTCAAACACAAACAAATGATGCATATCTCCTATTACATAAAATCATTCATAAGAAAATAGAAGCAGGATATGAACACCAATCTAAAAAAGTACTATCTTTACGAATTTTCCTGTTCACCTTTAGCCACGATCACACCTTTGCTTTTATACCTTGTATCATCTTCAATGGGTTGGGTGTCTCTCCATTAAATATAAAATTGTTTCTTGATGTCCAGATCGACCAAACAATGCATGCTCATAGAGTAACAGCAGCATTACATTTTGGCCTAATTCAAAACAAATCCATGTGTTGTAACATATGGGGATTGGCTCAGAATGGTGCCATAGATTGCCCCAACCAATTATAGCAACAGTTCAAATCAAACGAGCAATCTTACAACAAAAGAACAAATGCGATAAATTTTCTTCCATCTTACCACACATCACGCATTTGATATTGTTGTTTGGTTGATTAATACATTTCTTTTGCAAGCTGGATTTTGTAATCATCCTTCCTTTCAACACCTTCCAAACAATAGACTTAACACTCCTCGGAGCATGACATGCCCACAGTTTCTTGAATGTCTTCTTCTTATCCTTGTTTGTTTCCATATCAATATAACTCATCAGTTTTTCATAGGCTATACTTGTAGAAAAAATTTCATCTTTTGCATATCTCCGTCTCCACATATCTTCTTTGGATTGATCAATTTGCACAATGTTAAGACAAAACATGAGATCGTTAAGATAACACATATCACACTCTCTTAATGCACAACACCGTTTCAAATCTCAATTCCAACCATTCACTCCCCAATATCCCATTTGACTCACCACCGCTTCTTTCTTATCACTAATTCTAAACTACCTCCCAAACTTAGACTTTAAAGACATCCCATCAATCCATTTATCAAACCAAAAAGAAATATTATTCCCATTGCCCACCACAATGTCACAATCATCTCTCATTCCCACCCCCTCATTACCCCCAAACATTTCACAAACATCTTTCCACCACCTAGACTTTACCCCTTTCCCTAAACCCCAAGGCTCAACACCTCCATATTTGGATTTTATTACCCTTACCCACAGACTCTTTGGTTCATTAAGGAATCTCCACGACCATTTACTAACTAATGCATAATTGAATTTCTCTAAATTTCTAATCCCTAAACCCTCATTCTCTCTTTTTTTTTGCAAATGTCATCCCAACTGATCTATGGAATTGTTTTTGTATTCTCTCCTCCCCCCCATAGGAAATTTCTTTGAATCTGGACAATATCTCTAATTGTTTTTTTTGGCAAGCAATAGAAATATAGACAATAGATTGGCATTGCAGAAAGGACCGCTTGAATCAACGTGCAACGACCTCCCAACGAGATGTGTTTGTCATTTCACAATGCTAATCTTTTTTAACTTTATTAACTAGATTCTCCCAAGAAGCTGCTCGCTTATGATTGATGCCAACATTCATTCCCAAATAAGAGAAAGGAATCAAACCCACTTCACAACCAAGAACATCTGCCATAGATTCTAGCATAACACTGCCCACGTTCAAACCCATCAAACTACTTTTGTTGAAATTAACAGTTAAGCCTGATAGAAGTTCAAAATTTCTCAAGATGTCTTTAATCACATAGACATTCTCCATCTTTTCTGTACACATGAGAATTGTATCATCTGCATACTGTAAGTGAGATACCTTAATTTTTTCACGACCAATACTCATGACTTCTAACATTCCCAACTCAACTGCTCTAGAAATAAGAAGACTTAAACCTTCAACCACAATTAAGAATAGGAAGGGTGATAATGAATCACCTTGCCTCAACCCTCTCTCGAGTTTAAATTCTTCAGTAGGGCTCCCGTTTACAAGAACTGATGCTGATGCAGTTGAGACACAATCCAGGATCCATTGCCTCAATTTCTGTCCGAAATTAAGCCTTATCATCATATCTTCAAGGAATTTCCACTCTACAGTATCGTATGCTTTTGCAAAATCAGCCTTAAATATCAGCGTACTCACTTTCTTTCTTTTTGATTCCTCAATGATCTATTTAAGAACCACAACACCATCAAGAATTTGTCTACCTCCAATGAAAGCTGACTGGTTATCTGATATAACCATTTCCAGTACCTTACTCAACCTGGTGGCTAGCACTTTTGAGATAATCTTGTATAAGCATCCAACCAAATATATAGGCCGATATTCATCTAGCGAATTACAAGAATCCTTCTTGGGAATTAGAACAACGAACGATGGGTTAATACATTTAACCAATTTCCCATTGGAGTGGAACTCCCCCATCATCTTCAATACTTCATCTTTCATATTATCCCAATTTTCTTTAATGAAGCCAAAAGAAAAGCCGTCCGGCCCGGGACTCTTGGTAGAATCACAAGACCAAATTGCTGATTTAATTTCCTCTTCAGTGAATGGGACTTCTAAGAAAATGTTGTCACATTGTTGAATCTGCCTTGGAAACAAAGATGTATCCATCTTTAAAAGCTGACTCCAATATTTTGATTTAAAGTGATCACTGAAATGTTGGTGAACTGCTTTCTTCACCCCTTCAACTGAATCCACCCATGTGTTGTTAACTAACAGACCTTCAATGCCATTTTTCTTGTGTCTCTTATTTATCCAACAGTGAAAAATTTTCGAATTTGCATCCCCATTTAAAATCCAATTTGCTTTAGCTTTTTGATAAAGCATGTCATCATTCCAGTGTAAATCTCTCACCAGTTCAGCTGTATACTTGTTTCTTTTGATGATCTCTTCTTCATCTAGCCCAAGTGTATCATCAATAAGATCCAATTTCAAAATTTCCATCCTCTTATCTTCAATCTTCTGATCAATTAATCCAAAAGTGTTCTTGCTCCACACTTTCAAGTCTGATTTCATGTGCTTAAGTTTTTCCTTTAATACAAAAGCTCCCCCACCCTTGGATAATATAATTGTTCCATTTATCTCTAATGAAT
Source organism: Pogostemon cablin (assembly GCA_023678885.1). Lineage (NCBI taxonomy): Eukaryota > Viridiplantae > Streptophyta > Magnoliopsida > Lamiales > Lamiaceae > Pogostemon > Pogostemon cablin. Next base: position 8,213,136 of record CM042992.1, on the reverse strand, counting down.
GTACTGAACTCCGGATGTGAGATCCAGCAGTTGAAAACTTTGAATGGCTTTGGACCCCAGTTTTTTCTTGATAGTTCCAGGAATATTGGACAGTGATTATTAAGGTGTTTATTACAATTTCCACCATAAAAATATTAAAATTATTTAGTATTGATCGTTCTTTCTTGATTAGCTCCAGATATCATATGATTCTTGCACCAAAAAAATCACAATAGAAACAAATCTAGAATTGTATTAGATAATTTAGAAAAACTTATATATTATTAAATTACAACTAATACAGTTTCTTATTAAGATGTTATTACAAAATAAAAATATTAAATTTGTTATTACAAAATAAAAATATTAGATTTCTTCAGTTCTTTCGCTCTCTCCTACCCAGTAAACAACAGAATTAATGACAACAAAACATTCCACAATAAAAATCACAATAAAAACAAATCTAGAATTGTATACAATAATTTAAGAAAACTTATACGGTATAAAATTACCAGGAACAACGTACACCAAATCCATCTTTCATACACAAATTCCCTATCAATACAGTATTCGAATTCTTCTGAAGTGAACGATTATATAAAGCAAACATCCTAATCCAGATCTAAAATCCAGGAACGGAAAACAACAAATTAAAACAATACATTAATTAAATTAATCACCGAAAGCAAACTAATCGATTTAACACGGCAAACGAGAAAGAGCCAATATTCACCGATTTAAGATGGCGAACGAGAGAGGAAACATATTCATCGACCACGGGTGCACGGGAGCACATTCCGTACGCCTTTAGAAATTTAATATTATAAGTAAGGGTACATTGCTTTGATCTAAAGGGTATACACTTTAATTAATAAAATGTACACCATTTTGTTCTAAAGGGTGTACACTTTTCATTAATATTTTTTTTCTTTAGAAAATAAAGGGTACACATTTTTATACTAAAGGGTATACAATTTAACACAAAATTCTAAAGGCGCACGGAGTGTTGTCCATGCGCCCAGATACACACAATAATTTTCTTTAAAAATAAAGGGTACACATCTGTATACTAAAGGATATACAATTTAACACAAAATTCTAAAGACGCACGAAATGTGATCCGTGCGCCCGGGTGCACAGGAATTTTTGCCTATTATTATTATTATTCATGTATATCTTCAAATTAAACACCACCTTTAATTATACTTTTTTATTGGTTAGGAACATATATTTTTATTTTTTATTTTAATATATCACTTATCCTTTTATTTTATTATTATTATTATTATTATATTACTAATATATATATTTATATTTGGAGTTAATTACGTAAAAAATTTCAAAAGATTAAAAATTTACATACTAACAATTGAAAAAAAAAAACTAAAACCAAAATAAATTAAATAAAAAAAATCAAAAGAGAATTTAAATAATAGAAAAAGAAACGGTAAAAATAAATAAAAAATCAAAAGTGAAATCATAAATAAGTTAGTTAGAAAAATTATAAAAAGTTTATAAATTACACACTAAAGTAACTAAACGAATAACAAAAAATTAAATAACAAAACAGAACTAAAAAAATTTAAATAACATCAAAAAGAAATTATAAAATATAAAAGAAACAACTTCGAATATATAACACTATTTTCTTATCCATAAAAGTCACTTTCAAACATGCAACTTCCTTTGAATTTGTTCTACGTGTAATAAACCCTTGACCAATAACCCTAACAGAATTAAAATCAAAATAAATAAATAAATAAAATATAATCAAAATGAAACCATAACAAAATTAAATTAAAAAATATTATAAAATTAACTATAAAAAAAGTTAATTACGTAAAAAATTTCAAAAGATAAAAAATTTACATACTAACAATTGATAAAAAAAAAAAAATAAAACCAAAATAAATTAAATAAAAAAATCAAAAGATAATTTAAATAATATAAAAGAAACGGTAAAAATAAATAAAAATCAAAAGTGAAATCATAAATAAGTTAATTAGAAAAATTATAAAATTAACCATGAAAATAAAGTTAATTAAAGTTTATTTATAAATTACATACTAAAGTGACTAAACGATTAACAAAAAATTAAATAACAAAACAGAACTAAAAAAAATTAAATAACAACAAAAAGAAATTATAAAACATTAAAAGAAACAATAAAAATTAATCAATAATAATAATAAGAAAAGATACCTTTATTTAGAAGTTGAAGAAAACTTTTGTTCGCCATGATAAATAAATTATGTGTGTAGATTGAATGAATAAAGAGTTTTATTAATAGTTGGGGAGGAGATAAAATTTTCAAATCTAAAAATAAATATATGTATTTATCTATATTAAATTTTATTTAATAGTAATTAATTTGATCCGGTAATATTATATTCAAATCTTAAAATAAAAACATGTATTTATCTACATTAAATTTTAATTAATAATTAAAATAATTGAGATTAATTCTAGTGACGACACGTCATCAAAATTAAACACTCCTTTAGAATATATATATATATATATATATATATATATATATATATATATATATATATATATATAACATACTACTATAAATTTTCACATATTGATATTCACGAATCTATTTACTCTTTTATCTACAATAATTAATTAATTAAAAATGTTGAATCACGTATAGGAGAAATAATTCAGAACTAGTGGAAGAACATCTATTGTTGAATTAAATAGTACTCCCAAGTCCCAATGTCACATAAACAAATTGACACTCCCTATTTTTGTAAATCCCATAAATAAATTTACACCCCCAAATAAAAAAATACACACAAATTAATAACTTTACAACATATTTTAATTTCAAAATAGTCACACATTTACAACTATAACTTACTTTATAATTTATTTATTACCTTAAAATATCAAATTACCCATAAAAGTAAAGTAAAAAGTAATTTTTTTCTTAAACTCCGTATCTACAGCAACTGTAAACTTCTCTTTGGGACGGAGGTAGTACGTTGAAGATAACTTTTTAATTTATCTCTTTGAAAATCTTATCTTACAAAATACTCTCTCCATCCTCGACCACCCTTCCCGTATATTGTATCATATTGTTTAAAAAAATACTCTTTTTTACCAATTTTGTTGACTTAAGAGGGTATTGTAATATTTTTAGGTAAGTATAAAGTAATTGTATGTCTGTGAAAAATTAACTTTTGAGCTTGTTGGATAAAGTGATGTTTCTTTTTTTTTGTGAAGAGTGGGGTAGGACAGACAAATAAATAAAGTGTGAAGGGTGGTGTGAGACGGGGGAGTAATATTTTATCACTTTTTTTATATTAAATTCTAAATTTATTAGTTGTGACCATTAGTATACTAATGAGCGTTTTCTCAATACACGATATTAATCCGCAAGTGTGAAGGATGATATTGTAGTTTTGATAAGTAACCAAGTGATTATCAAACCCAAAGGACGTATTATTATCAATTTAATTATATTCTAACTTATTAAGAGTATTATGGCAAAATAGTGTGTGATTAAGTAATCAATAACTAAATAATTAAAAGAACAATTAAAATAAATAAACAGTTGAGATTGAACGAAAGTGAATAAGTGAGAAGATAGGTAGTCCTTCGGACCATCCAGTTTTACTTATTAATTTTCCTTCCGTGTATCAATGTCCGACCCTGCTTTGTGGAGTATGGACGCATCACTAAGTCATGCAAATCTACTCTATAGACACAAGTAAATAAGCGTGTGACACGTGTGAATATCCTTGAAGCAAGAGATATAATTCACCCACTTTCTAGGTACTATCAGTATCAATTATTTCTCATGCACTTAGTACTCAAACCCGATATGATCTCCCTTTATAGGGACTATGAAGTTATTCTCTTTGTCATACTTATTAACCCGAATATTATTCAATTAACAAGTATTATATAAGATAGTTCTAATGAGACTTAGAAGTTCCCTCACTTAGAATCATAACATAGAATCCTACTTAGCAGTGAACGCACTCAATCAATAACCAAAATATGTATTCAGACTCTACATAACAGTTAATGATGCATAAAACAACTCTGAGTATGAATTAAAAATGCATAGTCTTATATAAAATAAACCACAAGTAGTGTTGTACGGAGTATACACACGGAAGTTCAATTAACTTATAAAACCTTCATAAACCCTAGAACTACCGAAGCGGTTCTAGCCTATGATTGATCGAAGAACAATCATGGTGGTTGGATAGATCTTACCCATAGTCTTGAAAATTACAAGATAAATTAAGATGCGAAGTAAACCCTAGATGCGGGGGCTGTCGCTTCTCACTCCGTCTTGAATCTTCGCTTGGTTCTCACTTGATTCTACAGACGAATCTCTCTCCACAGCTCCGTGGATAGTGGTAGGGTTTCGGATGTTGTGTAGAATAAAGGTGGTGAATTGTGAATTGTGTCTTTCCCTTATGTAGGGTCTTCCTTTTATATTTGCGAGCTCTTCTTACGGACCTAGGATGGGCTTTTGAGCAAAAACACGCACTGAAGGTGTAAAAATATGGATCTGAATGTTTCCAGCACATCGATTCAACCAAAGGCCCCTGGTCAAACCAATCAAAGCCTGATCGAATCGCTAGTTGAATCGGCCTGTAAATAACTGGCAGGTCCATGGTTCAACCCGAATGGTTGCTCGAACCATATGCATCGTGGTCGAATCACCAACTGCAAAAAGTTAAGCTTTTGGTTCGACTATGGTTCGACCAACACGCCTGGTCGAACCTCACTGTCGTGGTCGAGCCACACTTCTGTCGCCTCTCTGCACCTGGTTCGACCATGGGTGATGGTAAGTTGTTAATAAGACTGAAAACCTTGGGCCCCAACCTATTAACCCGAAAAAAATTAGGGTTAGGGCCAAGAAATTTGAGCCCGTATAATATCCGGGCTTTTTAGCCCGAATCGATTAGCCCGTGGGTGAACTTGGTTTCAATTTTGGTTAAATTGATTTAGAGCAAGTGTACTCTATCGTGTGTAGCACGTAAGCGACCAAGTGCAAAATTTATAAGATATCGAACCCAAGGGCAAAAGTGGGTAGCCGTGTTTGAAAGATGTTTCACTCTAGTATGACTAATCAAAGAAGGAGGGGGTAGATTATGCTACAAACTAACAACTAGGAAAACAATTAAAGATAGAACATGTACAAATGAGATGAAAAATGGATGAAGGTGAACAATCTAAGAAGTATGTAAGGCAAACAACATTCATGGTAAGGTATATATAGACTCACACACACATGCATTGATGGTTTTCATGTTATGATATTAAGGGCAATCACGTTTGTACCCCTAATCCCTATGACCAAGGTGACTAGGTTCTCAACTCTTTTACAAGTTTAAATCTCCTAGGATTGTTCTTACTCTCAATTCCCATGAAGGTACTATGATCATAAGTTTGGTTCCCCTCACTAGTTCATCACTAATGTTCTATCATGAGCTTCTAAGCACTTGAAGGGTATGACTTACCTCTCCTCATACTAACTAAGTCATCTCATGCAATCAATGATTCAATTAAACCACTAAGCATAATATTGGAATGACCATCCTAACACTATAAATAGAGAATTTAACCACACAAATCATACATAAAATGAGAATAAGCATTCATGATAGAAAATATTCATAAAAATCATTTCATCAAACATGTGGTGAGCAAAATCTATATAATACCTAATCAATCATATTGCTAGCCTCACATGAGGACTAGCCACTACAAATTATAATAGAATCAATACATTTCATAGCTTGCTCCAATTGAGCAAATAAGTTGATCCCCTTTGATGGTGAAACTTATACTTAAGTCCAATAATAATAATATATACCACTAAAATATTATTATTGCACTACCGTTCTAATCTCATAATTACGTTATGGGCTCCTTCTTATTATGAGCCCGTTAGTCTCCTCGTGTTTAAGATATACAATGTCCATTAATTAATTAAGTTACTGACAACTCCATTAATTAATATCTCATCCGAGAGTAGTATCACTCAACCTCATTATCATGCCGGAATAAATCCACCTACAGGGTTTACATGATAATCCTTATGAGCTCCTCAAGGGGACATCATCAACCTATGACGGATACGAATTCCTTCAACAATCAACAACACACCATATAGACAGCACTACTTCCCAACTCACCGAGTTTGTTGATTTAATTACATATAAATCTCACTCATTGATGAATCGAAGAAATACATATTGCCTTACGTGTCGAGGTTATTGTATAGGGATTGAGAGCACGAACATCCATAATAACAGAGATCAAGTTCTCCTATAAGTCAGTATAAGTTGAACGATCTCAAGCGGTCCTGCTCAATACACACAAGTGCATTAATGTGATTCTATAGCCAAGACAAGCTAATACCAAACCACACTACATCCATCCCGATAGAGAGTCCCCGTCTATCTCGGTTGTGAGCATCTGTTTATACTTTATAAGGAAACCAATAATATGATCTTCCGCGTGTTGTCCCACAACATATTATCTACAGTATAAAGTAAATTGACTATTGCATCGAACATATAAATAAATTATAAGATGTAATCATTTGATCATATGATTCTCATTTCAAATTAAATTGTTTATAACATTGTTCATACTAAAACTATACTTTTAGTATACAATCCAACAATCTCCCACTTATACTATAAGACTATGCTGTCATGTCTTCTGCCATACATCTGATTTCCTCTCCCACTACACGACCATAAAAAACTTTCGCCTTAAGGTCCTTGAAAAATGATTTTACTAGGTTATCATTCAATGCAATCTAGACGACAACAACCTTCCCCTCATCATACGATTTTTCGTAACAGGTGGTACTTGCGCTTCATATGTTTAATTGCCTTATGAGCTTGCGATTAATTCAAGTTTGCAACTGCACTATTATCATCAAAATAAATTGTGATAACTTTGGGCAAACTTAGAAACACTTCAAAGTCCACCATGAAGTTTCTAGAGTCATACAGATACTTTGGCTGCCTCAAAGGCTCCAATTTATCATCTTTCCATGGTGGAGTCCGGAGTACTAAATATATATCTATACTTTGGCTGCCTCAAAGACTCCCCTTTGATGGTGAACTTTCTCTCCTTTGATCATGCTAAAATCTTCAATCAATGATGAATTCCTCTTCTTAGATTGGTGGATAGATGGATTTATAGATGGATTTGAGAATATCAAGTGGATTGGATGGGTGAAGAGAATGATGGAAGAGATGGAGATGAATGTGTGTGATTTAGGTGTTTAGTGTGTGTGAAAACTGATCCCACCGTTTCGCACATAACTTTCACATATAGATCTCCGATTCGAGTAATTCTTGAGCTCACGCGACCCTCTCTTCCGTGGCTTTCCAACCATATATCACACACCCAGTTTTGATCTCCAAAAGAATACATAAAAATTACACAAGTTGGGCGTGTGTTTTTCAGCTTTGCTTTGGTCGTTCTCCCCCGTTTCAACTCCAAATTGAGCTCCATTTTTCCGACATCTTCCTTATCCTGTCTATAATCCATTTTTACCTGATAATCACACAAATTACACCAATTTACCAATTCTCTGAATATTCACAAATGTAGCACAATTTAAGGCACTTAATCATGAAAATCACACATTTATCATTTCAAAGCACAAATCTGCATATCTTCATATAACACCACCAAATGATATACAAAATGAATAAAAACACACAAAAATAGATAATAAATGACACTAAAATCTAGGTAAAAATGACACCGATCAACCCCCCAAACTTAAAGTGTTGCTCATCCTCGAGCAACGAAAATAAAAAAACGAGAGGGGGAATTTTCACCTAGAGAAAGACCTACAGAATATAAGCAACAACATATCATAAGTAACAAGGACTACAAATCATATCGAGTCACACTATAACATTAAAATCATGACATAAAAAATTAACAAGTTCAAGTCTAAGAAAATTAAGAGTAATAAAGTCCCTTCCGGTCCAAACCTCACAACGGGTATCAAAATGCACTCAACACTCTATGAAGTAGGGTAATTTTCACTCATTAATCGATTGAACTCGACGCACCATAGGCTTGCTCACAGATTACATTCACAAGCCACTAAGGCTTTAACTAATGATCAAAAAGGTCTTTATCTTTTGGATGTAATGTTAGACTTTTTGGTAAGGATAGGGAGATTATGGATAAGAGTAACTCATCGAGTGTAAGTAATCGAAGAGATGATCAGCTTCTTCAACTTCTTCACGTTTCTTTCTTCCTTTCTTTTCTTCTCTAATCACAAGCACTAATCATTGTCATTCCTTGGATTTCTTGAGCTTCTTTTAATTTGCATGCTTCCTTTCTTTCGACTTTTAAATTCCTTGAGCATATTTTTGTTGATTTGCTTATTTTTCTTGTTTTAAGGTCGCATGTACATTTTTTTCTTGAGCTCTTTTCATCCTTTTCTTGCTTGTTTATCATTTCCTTTCTTCTCTAGCATAATTCTCACATCAAACCTTGTAAACCACCATCTCCTCAATCACCCACACAAAAGGTATATATATAAGGCTTGAGTGGGTAATCATGGCTTGTAATGTGCTAATATCACAAGAAATAGGCTTTAAGGCTCAAAGTGGTTAACTAGGGATGATGTATAAGGTAATGAAATACTTTAGAGTAACAAGGATGACCTAAGATCATATCACTAACCTCCACCAATCTGGCTCATTCCCGTAGTCCATGAGCAAATTCTAGTTTATCAAGGCTCAATCGATCCACTCATTAAGAAATTTAACCATGGATGCACAGTTGAAGCTCAAATGCTCACAAGCTTTTGCTCGGACATTAAAGAATCTATTACACCTCAATTCATCTCAAAATTGAACAAGTTAAATAGACCATGTCATAATTTTAAAGAGTAGAGATTCTCAACATAGTTCGACATCACTTTATCACAAACAACATTCCATTACTCACATTAAAAAATGACTCACAATATCCCGAAACAAACTACCAAATAACCCTATACAATAATAAAAATACAAACAAAACACATGAGCAAAGACTCACCAAACAAGGAACAAGACAACAACACAAAACATAAAAAAACGACACTTCATCCATCAAAAGAAAATCAAGCACATATCCTCATCATCCAATATCGTTAAGCTCAAAATTTGCCACTTATTCAAAAATAAGAAAAACTAAAGCAAGTAAACCTCCCAAGTACATAACAAATGAAGCAACATACTAATCCAAACAATCCAAATCAAAACCATGTATATGCTAAGCAAATGGAAATGATGAGTAGTAAAGTGAACTCCCTGAAAAGGCATCTAGAGGTGGAAATGGCTAGTACGGACAAATGGGCTGCATAGAAGATGAACTAGAATCTTGGGATGCGTACAGAGTGAACGGCGTGTTTGAAACTGCTCGCGAACTCGAGTTTTTAAAACTGCTTTCAGACACTACACGGCTCGTGTTCCGCTACACGACCTCAGTCATGGCCGTGTAGTATTTTCTAATGCTCGAGCACGGCTGCGTGTTATAGGGCCGTGCTCAGCACACGACCCATGTTCCTTCTCTCCGGCACGGCTCGAGCTCGGAGCTCGGCCTTCCTCCTGGCTGAGTAGCGACTTCTGATGTCAGTACACGGCCTGTCCTTACAGGACCGTGTACTGAGCTCGGCCCGTGTAGCATTTTATCCTGTTTTTCATCTTCACACTACACCTCATTTTTGTCCTGTTTTTGCACTTCCAATATACCTCATATATGCTCGAAATTTCATCAAAAATCATCAGCTCAACAATTGTAACCAAATTATGAACTAACATGCACTTCAACACAACCAAACTAACCAAAATCAAACCGATACTCATGAGAAAAAGTTTAAAATTTACCCAATTTTACAAGAAGATCTCTCAATCTCTCAATCAACATAATAAGCACACTCAAGTGGTGAGTCACAACACGCACTCTCCCCCCAAACTTAAATCGAAATAAGTTGAGAATTAAGTTTGCAAAAAGTAGTGGGACTTACCCTTGTAGTTTCCAACAATGAGCTTCTTGTAAAGAAGGATATGCATCACAACACTCAAGGTACGTCCACCACGCATTATCCCTCCAAACTTAAATTGAAACAAGAGTTTCGATTTAAGTTTGCAAAAAGTGGTAAGACGTCCATTCACATTTCAAATCAATCACTTCTTGTATTTTCAATACGCATCCTTCTCCATGAGCACAATCAACCTACATGCCAAAAATACAAGAAAACTAAATCAAAGCAATTAAATGAAAGCATTAAAATAAATGATGGGTTGCCTCCCATCTAGCGCTAAGTTTAACGTCTTCAAGCCGGACGGATTATGGAGAACTCATCGGAATGGCCAAGGATATCGTTCGTTCTTGCCATCAAATTTTAATCTTTGCGCTTCTTCCTCTATTAGGCATTTATGACAAGTAACGACCTCAGTAGCATCCTTCGAGATTGACTTCAAAAATTCCACTCGTTTGAGCTTACATTCCATTAGCCGCTCTTTTCTTGACCATCACTTATTCCTTTTTATCAAGTATGTCCCCAACATTTCCTCAAGTTCTCTTTTGTACGTAAGGCATTGAGAAGAATCAATAGGTAAAACAAAGTCAATATAAACAATATTTTGAAAATCAATGCAACTTGAAGAGTTAAAAGTTGTTGATATGCTCATTTCATTCATCATCAAGTGCTCTTAGACCTTGTTCCACTTCATTAAATTCATCCACATCTTGGGATTCTTCATCTTCACTTAAACTTTCCTTATCATCAAGAGATAAGAAATCACAGATAATCTCTTCATCCTCAAAGCTCTCTTCTACCTTAGGCTCTTTACTCATCTCACTTGAATTTTCATCCTCCAACTTTTCTTCTTCCTTGTCTTCCTTATCCTCACTAAGCTCAACATCTCTTGAGTCTTCATCATCCCCTGAATACTCTTCCACCTCTAACTTTTCATTATTCTTTTCATCAAAACTACATTTCACGAAGAATGTTTCGTTCACTTATCATTTGACTCATTCGATGCTCTAAGGCCTCAAGTCTCCTCTTCTTTTCCTCATCTTCTCTCTTTCTTTCTTCAATCATTTCATAGATCATCTCCATGAGTTGACCAAATCTTTCTTCTACAGATGGCTTTGCTTCTTCACTCGGTGGTTGCCATCTTTATTCTTGGAGATAATTTCCTTGATAAACATTCGGGAAAGTACTCTCTTGCATGTAAGACATATCTACTTGAGAACTAGGCATCATCCACTCTTGTTGCACCATAGGATAAGAGGTTGCCATACTTTGTAGATTTTCATCCCCATAACTAGGAAGACTTGGTTGAAAACTTTGTCTTGCATTGCTCCTTGGAGCATATCTTCTACACATTTCAAGTAAGGCACTATATTCGGATAGAGGAGTAACCGTAGGCACTTGATTGTAGGAACTCGGTACGGAATAAGTGTTTTCTTGATACGGTTGGAATGTATTCACATTGTAAGCTCCTTGCCATCCCCCATATATTCCATTATTGTAACATTGATCCATTTTTGCTCTTCTTCACAAGATCTACTGCAATCTTCTCCACTTTCTATTTTTGGTTTGTTCATTCTCCCCTTCTTTCAAGGTTGATGTACATATCAAGAAGAACAAGTTAGAACAAGATTTTCCAAAACAAAGATAGATGCAAAAATAAGAAAAAAATTATCCTAAGTAGAGCTAACAAATCCAAACACGTTACACCGAAGGCTTTCTCCCCGGCAATGGCGCCATGAACTTGGTTTCAATTTTGGTTAAATTAATTTAGGGCAAGTGTACTCTATTGTGTGTAGCACGTAAGCGACCAAGTACAAAATTTATAAGATATCGAACCCAAGGGCGAAAGTGGGTAGCCGTGTTTGAAAGATATTTTACTCTAGTAGGACTAATCAAAGAAGGAGGGGGTAGATTATGCTACAAACTAATAACTAGGAAAACAATTCAAGATAGAACATGTACAAATGAGATGGAAAATGGATAAAGGTGAACAATCTAAGAAGTATGTAAGACAAACAACATTCATATTAAGAGCAATCACGTTTGTACCCCTAATCCCTATGGCCAAGGTGAATAGGTTTTCAACTTTTTTACAAGTTTAAATCTTATAGGATTGTTCTTACTCTCAATTCCCATGAAGGTACTATGATCATAAGTTTGGTTCCCCTCACTAGTTAATCACTAATGTTCTATCATGAGGTTCTAAGCACTTGAAGGGTATGACTTACCTCTCCTCATACTAACTAAGTCATCTCATGCAATCAATAACTCAATTAAACCACTAAGTATAATATTGAAATGACCATCCTAACACTGTGAATAGAGAATTTAACCACATAAATCATACATAAAATGAGAATAAGCATTTATGATAGAAAATATTCATAACAATCATTTCATCAAACATGTGGTGAGCAAAATCTACATAATACCTAACCAATCATATTGCTAGCCTCACAGGAGGACTAGCCACTACAAATCATAATAGAATCAATACATTCCATAGCTTGCTCCAATTGAGCCAAATAATGAAGAAAATAACAATAAGTTGGCTCCCCTTTGATGGTGAACTTCTTCCCCTTTGGTCATGCTAAAATCTTCAATCAATGATGAATTCCTCTTCTTAGATTTGTGGATGGATGGATTTATGGATGGATTTGAGAAAATCAAGTGGATTGGATGGGTGAAGTGAAGGATGGAAGAGATGGAGATGAATGTGTGTGATTTAGGTGTTTAGTATGTATGGAAACTGATCTCAAATGATTCCTCTCGGATTTTGTGGTCAAAGCATGTATTTATACCCTCATGGAAGCTTCTAGAACCATTGGAAATCATAAAATTGACTTTTGTCAGAACACGGGCCGTGTGCGGAACACGGCCATGGGAGTGGCCGTGTAGCATTTTCTGGTGTCATAACACGACCACCCCTTACAGGGCCGTGTTGGTACACGGGCCGTATAGTGCAACGCGTGCAGCGCAGTCTCACCGTTTCGCGCATAACTTTCACATCCGATCTTCAATTCGAGTGATTCTTGCGCTCACGCGACTCTTTCTTCCGTGGCTTTCCAACCATATATCACACGCCCAGTTTTGATCTCCATAAGAATACATAAAAATTACATAAGTTGGGCGTGTATTTTTCAGCTTTACTTTGGTCGTTCTCCCTCATTTCAACTCCAAATTGAGCTCTGTTTTTTCCCACATCTTCCTTATCGTGTCTAGAATCCATTTTTACCTGATAATCACACAAATTACACCAATTTACCAATTCTCTAAATATTCACAAATGTAGCACAATTTAAGGCACTTAATCATGAAAATCACACATTTATCATTTCAAAGCACAAATCTCCATATCTTCATATAACACCACTAAATGATATACAAAATGAATAAAAGCACACAAAAATACATAATAAACGACACTAAAATCTAGGTGAAAATGACACTGATCAGTGGGCTAATAGGGTTGGACCGTGGGCTAACCGGGCCGGCCGGTAGGGTTGGGAATTATTATTATTATTATTATGTTTAATTAATTTTAACATCCATAATCTATACATCAATCACCCTGTCCCACCCTACACACAACCCATCGTTGGACAAACCCTCACTATCTTTTAATTTTCATCTCTTTCTCATCCTTTTTCTCATTCTAACCCACAATTTTCTCTAATAAATAAAATAATACTTAAATAAATATATTAAAATTAATATAATTATCACAAATTCTTTTAGTTTATATGTTTTAACAATATTTTGCATGTATTAATCTTAATTTTCTCAAATTTTAATTAATGTATTAGTTTATTTTGAAATTTTGATATTATCTATAACAAATTATAATTTATAATTTTTTAAATATTTTTTATCGTACAGCCTGCGAGCCCGGCCCACTTAACCCGTGGCCCGTTAGGGTTAGGTTCACCTTTTCGTAGCCCGTTTAAACAAACCCGATTTAGCTCGAAGCCCGTTAGGGTTGGCCCTAATGGGTTAGGGTTGGCCTGTTTAACATGGGTGATGGTCGAACCACTCTCCTGCTAGTCAAATCGGGTGCCTACAACACCCTTTCTCCGGTTCCGATCACTTCTGTCACCTCTCTGTACCTGGTTTGACCATGGGTTATGGTCGAACCACTCTCCTGCTAGTCAAATCGGGTGCCTACAACACCCTTTCTCCGGTTTTGATCACTTCTGTTCCATTTTCTTTCGAAAATCCACTCAAACAGACTCAAACACACCTGATTCATGACTTTTCACTACATATCTCGATTTATCTTCACTTACGATCAAATCATACATCATTATCACAAGAATCAAGTCTTAAAACATGTGAATTTACACACTCATCAAACTCCCAAACTTACTTGTTGCTCGTCTCGAGGCAAATAAATCAAAACCGTAAAAGTAAGTGTAAATTTTACAAGTCCATCTAGTCAAATACAAGTCATACCTATACATGCAACTCTATCAATTTAAAACAAGCATCACTCGCATCATATATTTCACTCATGCAAAACATCACTCGATTATAATACACTTCGGAGTACTAAGTCATCTAGGTCACAAGATAAGTGTTTACTCTCGCTCTCAAGTGTAAAAGATGTACACTTTTGGGATAATTTATACACTCATATTCAATTCATATTCACGCGTAACCATAAGCTTGGCAAGGGTCTCAAAAATCAACTTATAATCACTTTATTACTAGGATCACAAAGGGCTTGCTTTTAGGTTGTAATATTGGCTCTTTGGTAAAGGTAGGAAAATATAGATAAAGTGACTAATTCATTAGTAGAGAATTACCTTGAAATTTTGCTTTCCAACAAACAGCTTCATCTTCTCCATCTTTCATTCTCATGATCTTTGCGATTCAACTTTTTTTCTTTTCCTTGGCATCAATATCATCTTTCTTTAAAGTACAAGGGTACCAATTTCGGGCACTACCCTTCCTAAGCAGTCGGGGTACCAGTTTCAGGCACTACCCCTAAACAAGTTTTAACCATATTTCTCCTTTAATTCATGCTACTCAACCAAATTTTCTTCACATTCAAGCTAGCATATATTCCCATCAACTCTCTACTAATTAATAGGGTATTCAACAAAGCTCAAGTAAAGGATAAATAAAGGCTTTTAATCAAGGCTTGCCAAAGAAAAAACTTTTAAAGGCACAATAGGGCTCCCAATGATTCATTCAATATAAGAGAAGATAAAATTTAAGCTAAGTGACTCAAATAAACAATAATGGCCTAAGATCATGTCCTAAGAACTAATCAATCATAAGTCTTATATAAGACTCCAAGCCAAGTTCTAGAATACGGTCATATGAACGATTCTCACAAGAATAAACTACCATGCATGATTGTAGCATTATTTCAAAAGGCTCAAATTCTCAAATGGGTAAATAGATTCCTATGCACTCCTCAAAGTATATAATCAAAATCAATTTCACTATGAACTCCACATATTTAACAAGTACACATGCTTCTCATCAAAGAAATCAACACATGCAAAATACGAATGCAACATTCTTAGCAAAGATCCCATCATATCAATCAAAACAAATATCACCAACCAATCCAACCTCAAGTATCAAATATCACACGTTAATCAAATCTCAATATACTTACATGCCACTCACACCACAAATACACATCCTGTAAAGAGAAAAGGAGAATGGAGATGAGATAAAACAGATAAGATGAAAAACCTGGCGCCCTCTACTCCTCCGGAGCAGCATCATCATCATCATCTTCGCCCCTGCGCCAATCATCGAAGTCTCTCTGTAGGGTATCCACCTTCATATCCAGAGCTTTATAGTTATCATTTAAATCCCCTAATCTCCTATCCATTACTACGTAGTTAGCATGCAGTGCGTTGTATCTCATATCGAGCGCGACATAACTAGTGGTTAGCAAGCCCAGCTTGCGGTTCGTCTCTTTCTGCTCATTGATCAGGTAGGCAAGATACTCATTCATCAACCTAAACTACTCCCTAAAATACTCGTCAGGGCCACCCCAATACTGCTGTTATGGCTATGTTGGATGTGGTGGTAGTGGCATTCATGTTGCTGTGAAATATCCATCTCATGATGGATCTGCTCATCTCCAGGAATCTCACCATGCTCATGAACGTGTTCATCATGCTCTCCATGCTGCTGCTGCGGCTCTAACTGCCCTTGCTGCACTCCATCTACAATCCTCCGCAGCTCCTGGTACATCCCGGCAGCGTACATTTGAGCCACAATCCTCTAATCACCTCTCCTCAAGCACGTGATTGATATAGCCTCGTGCGCCAACGTGTGTATCAACTTATTATTTTCATTCTAGATAGTAGTCAGACCTCCCATATTGTATGGAATCATGAAAGAAAAGGGCTTAGATCCCCTCGTATACATCCAATCTCCATCCCGATGATAAGCGAATCCAGCTTTAACACACGCACTCATGACTAAATCTGGGTCCTCCAAGATGGGTGTAATGTCAGTGAAATCCATGTGGTATGACTCAGCCACAGAAGTAAGCAATCCTCCAATATTTACTCTGTGAAACGTGGAACTCCTGAATCTATAAAGCTGCTGAATCAGATACAATCCCACATTAAATTTCACTCCATTCAATATACACCAAAGAGCATACAACTCTCCCCTAGACACGTAATTTCCTACAGATCGGGCGAACAATGTGTTCCCCATAACCCTATCCATATATCGAAGAACAGGGTTCCAAATCAAAGAAGCACGAGCATCCTTGGTCTTGAAATCCACATCCTCTCCAGATATCGCTCTCAAAAAATTATTTGTATTGAAATGCCCATTCTTGTACCTAGAGATCCCCCTTGGAGTTTCAAACAACACGTTGAAATTCTCAGTTGTCCATGTTCTCTTCTCACCTCCCGGCTGGAAAGAAACTCGTAAGGAAGGGAACTAGAACCTTTCTTGACAGTGATTGAGCACAGAACCTCTACAGTCACATGAAAGTACATCGGCCTCTTAAGCTCCATGAATTGATGAATACCCACTTGATCAAACATCCACATAATATCCTCACAGATATACATCGTCAACATAGCCCCATCATCTTGGTACCTCGTTCGAGTGATCTTATCAGACATATTGCCCCATCAATCCATTATCTCCTTCCAATTTTCCATTCGAATCTTAAAATCCCTAGGCAGCCTCTCCTTATGCCTTAGATTCTTTGCAACCTCATCCTTACGAGACGGACTATCCTATCTTTTCTCAAAACGAACTTCAATCTCCTTTCCTTTTCCTACAAAATAATACTTCAATACCAAACGGATAAAAAAAAAGCAAACTAAACCTAGTTCAAGACTAACTATACATGAAACTCTACTCAAGACTTCAAGTTTTCATGCATAATCAACTTCAAACACACATGCGTCCAACTTCATCATAAATTCAATAATCAAAACATTCACATGATAATTCAATTCCACTTCAAATTCAACCCTTTACTAGGAACTTTCAACAATTTCATCAAACACAACACTTCCTCAAGCATGCATCTATCAAATTCCATAATTCAACATGCTTCACTTCACTACTCAAATTACTCATCAATTTCACGTAAACATCAAGTTCTAGCAACAAATCAACAATTAAAATCGGACCCATCACTTGTTCATATGAGATTTCAAACAAAAATTCAATTTACACCATAAATCCCTATAAAAACTAGTTCAATCAATTTACCCACTTAAAATCAAGTAACAGAACTTCAATCCTAGGGTAATAGAGTCAAGAGCACATACCTTTCGATCTGACCATGGCTATTATGAACTAAATACGAAAAATTCCCAAATTTAAATAAAGAACCCTAGTTTTGGAACTAAAACGCTCCAATTTCATGAAAAATTGAGTATAAGAAGGATGGAGAGTGGTTTAATCAGAGTAGAATAAAGTGAAATCGAAGTTTGGAAGAGACGGTTTTTGGTTCGGAGAGGATTCGAGTGCGGGTGGTGTGAAGAATGTAGGAATGGGGGCGAAAAATCAAATTAAAACTCGACTTACTTGTATGATTCGACCTGAACCAGGTGGTCGAACCACCTCGTCGTGGTCGAATCAGCCTTCTAAAAGGCTTCAGCACTATGGTTCGACTCGAACCATCTGTCGAATTAGGACACCATGGTCAACCAACCTGTAACAAATTCTCTGATGGCTGGTTCGAGTCAAACTTCTGGTCGAACCACACCACTTATGGTCGAATCGACCTGTAACAGATTCTCTGATCCATGGTTCGACTTGGACTGCTTGGTTCGACCTTTCTCCTTGGTCGAATTGAGCCCCTGTTCCTTCGAAATCCACTATTCTACATCCCCTGCAAACTTCAAGCTCAGAACGATCATTAGGTACCAAAATAGAGCAACACTAAGCTAGAGAACCACTATTAAGACACATAAATCGTGTGCATATACTCTTCGTATGACTCAATAAATAAAACACCACTAAACATTAGGCAAATTGCAACAAAATTGACACGTTAAATCTGTTAAAGTTGTAATATGCCACAAAAATCAACTCTCCTAAAAAATATTGCAAAGAAAAGATTATACTCTCAGTGCTACAGTAAGGTAGGTACATCACACCCCCTAAACTTAGTAGAAACTATAGTCAAAACTAAGTTTGCAAGAAGATATAATTTTCGATAATTAAGCACATCAAATATAAAAAATTCTTACTCACACTAATGAAATAAAACAATAAAATAGGAGGGAAGGCCCGCAACAAGTGCTCCTATTTAATGTCGGAGAGTCACGATGGTACCAAATCAATTTAAGATATCCTCAAAGACGATGAAATCATCATCCGGCGACTTATAATGCTTCAATCGATGCCCATTCGCTGCTATGATGTCTCCATTTTTGTCCATGATCTCAAAACTCCCCCTCCGCATGCTCTATGGATAATGAATGGTCCCATCCACTTCGATTTCAATTTTCCCGCAAAGAGCTTCAAACGAGAGTTAAAAAGTAATACCTCATCACCTTAATTGAATTCCTTGTAAGTGATCTTCGAATCATGCCATTTCTTCATTCTTTCCTTGTAGATCACCGAATTCTTGTAAGCTTGATTTCTGAACTTGTCTAGATGATTGATTTGAGTCAACCTCAACTCCTTTTGATCCTTAAGACATAAGTTCAAACTTCTCAATGCCCAAAAAGTTTTATGCTGAATCTCTACGGGTAAGTGGCATGATTTCCCATAGATAATTTGATAAGGAGACATGTCAAACACAATCTTGTACGCAGTTCGGAACCCCCACAAAATATCATCGAGCTTCATAGCCCAATCCTTCCTAGTAGTTCCGACTACTTTATCCAAAATTTACTTCACTTGTCGGTTGGAGACCTCAGCTTGCCCACTAGCTTGAGGATGATAGGGTATAGTAATCCTATGCTTCACACCGTAATCCTTAAAGAATCTTTCAAGAAACTTGTTGACGAAGTGGGAACCTCCATCACTTACAAAGGCTCTAGGGACTCCATAGCGAGCAAAGATATGTTTCTTCAAGAAAAATAACAATGTCTTTGAATCATTCATGCGGGTAGGAATGACTTCCACCCACTTAGAAACATAATCCACAGCAAGAAGGATGTAGATGAATCCATTAGATGGGGGAAACGGCCCCATAAAATTGATTCCCCATACATTGAAGATCTCAACAACAATGCTCAGCTGAAGTGGCATCTCATCTCTTCTACTTATGTTTCCCATCCGTTGACATCTATCGCATGTCGGTATATAGAATTTACAGTCTTTAAACAAAGTAGGCCAATAAAGAGCAGATTGAAGTACCTTAGCTACTGTCTTTTGGGCTCCGAAATGGCCCTTGTAAGGTTGTGCATGGCAAAAATCGAGGACACTCTCCATCTCCATCTCGGGCACACACATACGGACGATAGAATCCATACAGATCTTGTAGACGAACAGATCATACCATATGAAAGTCTCAACATCCCTTTTGAACTTCGCAAGTTGGTACCTGTTGAGATCTTTTGGAATTTCTCCTACGGCAATATAATTGACATAGTCCGCATATCATGGATCCACTCCTTGAGCAGCTATTACACAAGCTCTTTTCGCTCCTTCAGCAAACACTGCCATGATCTTCTCATCGGGAAATATCTCTTCTATGTATTCAAAAGAATCATCACAATGCTCCCTTGTCTCCAACCTTGATAGGTGATCCGCCAACACATTCTCCGTTTCTTTCTTATCTCGGATCTCCATATCAAATTCCTGCAGAAAAAGGTTCTATCTAATGATCCTTGGCTTCGCTTCCTTCTTCTCTATCAAGTATCGGATCGCATAATGATCCGTGTACACAATGGTCTTCACGCCAGCTAAATACTATCGAAACTTATTGAATGCATACACAACAGCTAGAGACTACTTTTCAGTGATAGTATAGTTCTTTTGTGTTCCATCAAAAGTCTTACTCGTATAGCAAATGATGCAGAACTTTTTCTCTCTCAACTGCCCAAGCACCACTCCAAGTGCTTGATCACTTGCATCACACATAAGTATAAACGGTTGAGTTCAATCCGGTGTGATCAAAATAGGTGCAGTAATAAGTGTCTCCTTCAAAACCTGAAAAGTTGTTAGACATTCTTCATCAAAAACAAAAGGAACATCATTTTCAAGTAAGTCAGACAACGGTTTGGAGCATTTTGAGAAGTCTTTGATAAATCTCCTATAAAATCCTGCGTGTCCAAGGAATGACCACACTCCCTTTTCATTAGTAGGTGGTGGAAGCTTCTCAATTGCCACCACCTTTGCTCTATCCACCTGCAATCCCTTAGCCAAAATAAGATGCCCAAGAATAATATCATCTCTCACCATGAAGTGACACTTCTCCCAATTCAAAACAAGATTAGTTTCTTGACATCTCTTCAAAATAATAGATAGGTTAGATAAACATATTATATCAAAGGATGAACCAAACACAGAAAAATCATCCATAAACACCTCCATAATTTTCTCTATCAACCCATCAAATATGGCCATCATGCAGCGCTGAAATGTAGTAGGTGCATTGCACAATCCAAAAGGCATCTTTCTAAATGCAAAAGTTCCATAAGGGCAAGTAAAAGTAGTCTTTTCCTGGTGCTTGGGTGGTGCAATCATAATTTGATTATACTCCGAGTACTCATCCAAGAAACAGTAAAAATCATACCCTGCAAGACGATCAATCATTTGATCTATGAAAGGAAGAGGGAAGTGGTATTTGTATGTATTTTCATTCAGTTTCCTATAGTTAGTACACATACGCCATCCCGTAGGAATCCTAGTGGTAGAGTCTCTCCATCATCGGCTTTCACAATAGTCATGCCCCCCTTTTTAGCTACAACATGCAATGGACTCACATGGGGACTATCACTAATTAGATATATAATTCCTACATCTAGCCATGTTAGGATTTGCTTCCTAATCACTTCTTGAATAGCAGGATTAACTCTCTATTGATTCTGAATGCTACTTTTAGCCTCATCTAACAATCTTATCCTATGCATGCCATATGATGGACTAATACCTTTCAAATCATCAAGAGACTAACCAATTGTAGACTTATACTTTCTAAGCTCCTCTAATAACTCATCGAGTTGATCATCAGTTAGAGAAGAGGATACAATTACCGGATATATTTCATTGTCACCTATATAAGCATACTTCAAATGCTCTGTTAGTGGTTTCAACTCCTCTTTCTTCTCTTTTTTTACTGTGCTCTCACGATCCAACGAAAAGTATTTCCTAGTCCATTTCACCTCTTCTAACTTGGTCCTTTGTGATTCATACCTGTTATCACCCAAAGCAAGTAGATTTTTAAGAAATTTAATACATACCTCATTGGAGAGGTCATCTAGCTCTGTGGTGGGAAAGGTAAGAGACTCCGCTAAGCATGTCTCCAATGGATCATTTGAAAGGATCAAAGACATGTCTTCCTTCATGATCTCCTCCACCACATCAATGTTGTGACACTGCGTCTCCATTGACATCTTCATTGCTTTATCAAGGTTGAACAAAACCTCTTCTTTATCCATGCACAACCTTAGCTCCCCTTTTTAAACATCAATCATAGCTCCAGCAATAGCAAGGAATGGTCTCTCTAAGATGAGGGGAACATTATCCTTGTCATCTTCCATTACAAGCACAAGAAAATCCACAGGAAAGACTAGTTTCTCCACTTTTACGAGAACATCTTCGATTACACCCTTCGAAAAAGTCATAGACCTATCCGCTAATTGTAGAGCAACCATTGTGGGAGTTAACTCCCCAAAATCAAGCCTTTGAAATATTGACAATGGCATCAAATTGATGCTTGCCCCAAGATCGCACAAGGCTCGTCGAGCCAGCCCCTTTCCAATCTCACATAGAATAGTGAAGCTTCCCGATCTTTTAACTTAGCTGACAGCTTTCTCTGTATGATCGAGCTACAGTTCTTAGACAAATTCACAGTTTTAATTCCGTTCAAGCTTCTCTTCTTCAAAAGTATGTCTTTTAGAAAGCGGGCGTAGTATAGCATCTCCAAGAGTGTTTCAAAGAAAGGAATGCTCTAATTTATCTTATTTATGATATCTGAAAACTTCTTGAACTTTTCTTCCAATCCCTTCTTGACTAGCTTGAAAGGAAACAGATGAGGTATCTTTATTTTGGAAATTCCCCATTCGTAACGTTCAACCTTCTCCGCATTATCCTTCTCGGCTCTTAATCTCTTTGCTCTTTTCCATTTTTTCTCCTCTATGAGCTCAGTATTCTGCTCTTTGGGTGGTACTGGAGTAGCATCAACATCAAGTAAAATATTCGGCATGGAAAACAAAGCCGAACGAGTTAGTTCGGCTATGGTTCGACCAGGGGTGCTGGTCGAACCAGGTGTGTAATGGTTGAATCGAGCTTCAGCAAGTATTCTCTCTCTCGGACAGGCTGGTTCGACCCTAGTTCGACCAACAAGGTTGGTCGAACCATGACGGTCGTGGTCGATCCGTGTTTCAGACAAAACAGAGTTCTCTGGACAGGGTGGTTCGACCCTGGTTCGACCAACAGGGTTGGTCGAATCATCTCAATCTTGGTCGAACTGTGCTCCAGAGAAAACAGGGTGCTGCGGACAGGCTGGTTTGACCACGGTTCGACCAATAGGGTTGGTTGAACCATACTGATTGTGGTCGAACTGACTGGCTGGAACTTCTAAAATCATTTTCGGTATCATCGGTCCTTCATACTGAGTTCCAGGCCTCAACATGATGGCTTTGCAGTGCTTCGGGTTTGCTATACTTTGAGATGGGAACTTACCCTTCTCAAAAGTTTGTGTCAATTGGTTAACATTCCCATCAACAACGTCAAGTCCTTTATCTACTTAGATATATCCTCATGATTTGTATGAATATTTGCCTCTAGCTTCGCCTCCAGCGATCCACTCTTGTATCATTCCTTACCATGTACCTATTCACCTCATCCTCAAAACCAGGTTTTCCTTCTTCGATTTAGCACCCAGATCAACACCAACAGGAGATTGAACTGCTGTATTAAGATTACTCCATGAAAACTCCAGCCTTCTTGGTTGTTGATAATTACTATGAGGACTACGATTATTATAGTTCCTTTGATAATTCTAATTTTCTTAATTTTGGAAACTCATTCCTTGAATACTTTGACCCACGACATAGTTCGCCTTTTCCAATTCCTCTTGGCTAGCTCCTTCATTACAAACATCATGCTGTATCATTGGTACTCGCTGCGCTATATCAGTGATCTGCTTTTGCTAAGACTCAACTAACTTGTTGATACTAGCCAAACTAGAGACGATATCATCTTCTCTACTTGACTTAACAATAGTGTGCTCAACCTGTGCTACTTTCCAAGAACATAAGTGCCTCTCACTCTATCAGTTGTCCAATCTCTTGAATTCATTGAAATATCCTCAAAGAGCTGTTTGGCCTCTACGGATGACTTTGTAAGCAATGCTCCATTAGAAGAAGCATCAAGTAACACTCGAGAATTGCAGTCCAATCCATTGTAGAAAATACTGATGTATTGAGCTTTAGAAAGCCAATGTTATGGACACTTTCGAAGCATGTCTTTGAATCTATCCCAAGCCTCATGAAACTTCTCATTACCAACGATAGCAAATTGATTTATTTCTTGTTTCATCTTAAACACCTTTGAAGGTGGCATGTATCGCTCCAAGAATTTCAATTTCAATTGCTCTCAGGTAGTGCACTCAGCAGCATTAAGAGTATCGTACCAATCTCTCGCATGTTCAGTAAGCGAGAACTTAAACAAGATGATCTTCCTCGCTTCTTCATGAGTTCCTGCATTCTTTTATGTACTTGCATAACCAAGAAACTTATTCAGAATTTCAGATGTTGCTGAGGATCATCAAAGGTTCCCCAGAGAATGGACTCCTTTCAATCATGCTGATCAGAGCCCCTCTTGCTCCTAACAGCCCCGCATTGCCTCCTCCGTTGTTCTTAAAGACTTCACGGATGGCAAGATTATCCGGATTCGCCACCATGTTGACTGTTTCTGCTTCCACGTAAACGTCGGTTGCAGCTTTAGTCACTTGCGAGTTCAGCTCGTCAACTTCAACTCCTAAATTAAGAGCCTCCGTTGGTTCCATGTTCTTATTATTCTTCTTCTTCCTCAACGATGCTGCAATCTCCGGATTATAAGGTTCTAAATCTCTTACCTTTGATCTAGTAAGCATACACCTAAGAAAAATAAGCATTAGAAAATAAAGACTAGAATGAAATAGTCTCAATTAAACTAGAAATAATAAACTAATAATTAATGCCGTCCCCGACAACTGCAACAAGAATTTAATGAGCGTTTTCTCAACATACAATATTAATATCCAAGTGTGAAGGATGCTATTGTAGCTTTGATAAGCGACCAAGTAATTATCGAACCCAAAGGACGTATTATTATCAATTTAATTATATTCAACTTATTAAGACTATTATGGCAAAATAATTGCGTGATTAAGTAACCAATAACTAAATAATTAAAAGAACAATTAAAATAAATAAACAGTTGAGATTGAACGAAAGTGAATAAGTGAGAAGATAGGTAGTCCTTCGAGCCATCCAGTTTTACTAATTAATTTCCATTCCGTGTATCAATGTCCGACTCTGCCTTGTGGAGTATGGACGCATCACTAAGCCATGAAAATCTACTCTATAGACACAAGTAAATAAGCGTGTGACACGTGTGAATATCCTTGGAGCAAGAGATATAATTCACCCTCCTTTCTAGGTACTATCAGTATCAATTATTTCTCGTGCACTTAGTAATCTAACCCGATATAATCTCCCTTTATAGGTACTATGAAATTATTCTCTTTGTCCTACTTATTAACCCAAATATTATTCAATTAACAAGTATTATATAAGATAGTTCTAATGATACTTCGGAGCCCCTCACTTAAAATCATAACATAGAATCTTGCTCAGCAGTGAACGCACTCAATTAATAACCAAGATATGTATTCAAATTCTACATAACAGTTACTGATGCACAAAACAACTCTGAGTATGAATTAAAAATTCATAGTCTTATATAAAATAACCCACAAGTAGTGTTGTATAGAGTATACACACAAAAGTTCAATTAATTTATAAAACCTTCATAAACCCTAGAACTACCGAAGCGGTTCTAGCCCATGATTGATCGAAGAACAATCATGGTGGTTGAATAGATCTTACCCATAGTCTTGAAAATTATAAGATAAATTAAGATGCGAAGTAAACCCTAGATGCGGGCGCCATCGCGTCTCTCTCCGTCTTGAATCTTCACTTGGTTCTCACTTGATTCGATAGACGAATCTCTCTCCATAGTTTCATGGATGGTGGTAGAGCTTCGGATGTTGTGTAGAATGAAGGTGGTGAATTGTGAATTGTGTATTTCCCTTATGTAAGGTCTTCCTTTTATACTTGCGAGTTCTCCTTATGGACCTAGGATGAGCTTTTTGAGTGAAATCAAGCACTGAAGGTGTAAAAATATGGATCCGAATGTTTCCAGCACATCAATTCTACCAATGCCCCTGGTCAAACCAATCAAAGCCTGGTCGAATCGCTGGTCGAATCGGCCTGTAAATCACTGGCAGGTCTATGGTTCGACCCGAATGGATGGTCGAACAATATGCATCGTGGTCGAATCACCAACTGCAAAAAGTTAAGCTTTTAGTTTGGCCACGGTTCGACCAATACGCCTGGTCGAACCACACTGTCGTGGTCAAACCACACTTCTGTCACCTCTCTGTACCTGGTTCGACCATGGGTGATGGTCGAACCACTCTCATACAGGTCGAATCGGGTGCCTACAATACCCTTTCTCCGATTTCGATAACTTCTATCCCATTTTCCTTCGAAAATCCACTCAAACGGACTCAAACACACCTGATTCATGACTTTCCACTACATATCTCGATTTATCTTCACTTACGATCAAATCATACATCATTATCATAAGAATCAATGCTTAAAATACGTGAATTTACATACTCATCATCTACAAATTGTACAAACTATAAACGTATTAAATCGTTGATTTATATTACTATAATTTATTATTACATCTATCTCATCAAATGTTTTACGTTCACTATTTACATTATTTTAGAAAAATTATTTATTGATCAATTATATTAACCTTTTAAATTAGTGTAATCTTTTTTTAATTATAAATAAATTGTAAAGTATGTTATATGTATTGGATGAGATAATAAATTTAAAATTGAAGTGCATTTTGAGATTGTCTAAATAACATATTTTTTTGAAGAATTTTGTAAGACAGAAAATAAAGAATATGTGAAGAGTTTATGAGAAGAATATATAAAACTATATTTTATGAGATAATCAATATTCACTCTCCAAAAGTTATTTAATTAACGGATGAGTGAAATCTCATATTCACTCTCCAAAAGTTATTCAATTAACGGATGAGTGAATTGCAATTTCAGGACAGTAACTTAAGGATTTGCATTTTTTTGGATATTATTTGTTAGACTGACAATTATAGGACATTATGTCTTAATTTTCATAATTAAAATTTGCCTATAAATAGTGTCCTAGAATTGCAAACTTCCCTAAATTGTAACAGCTGGTTTCTGGCTCGGGTCGAGCTGTAACTTGAGTTAGAGCAGGACAAGCCAAGCTAGCTTGCGCAACCACATCATTTCAGGTATATCTTCCACAACCAAACTCCAATTCAATTGATTCTTTCGTCAAAATGATCCTCTTTTCTATGGCAGCTGAGTGGATGTTCATTCTTCTCACACAACTATACCTGACATAAGTACTGCTATATTTATGAAGGGTATTTTAAGAATTCTATTATTAAGTTAGAATTTTTTGTGTTTTAAAAAGTTTTGGAAAGAATAAATATTGACAATTATTGTAAAGTAAATGATAAGAACGATAAGAGAAACATAGAAACATAGAGAAGAGGAGAATAATACAAAGAAGTAGTAGAAAGAGAGATTTTATTAATTGTATTGATCTGAAGTGTACAAAACCAAAATATTCTCACTCTTTATATAGAGAAGAGAAATGGTACAGTGGTAAATAAACTCTCTTCCTATTCTAATGATAAAATGAGTAATGTCCATATAAAATATTTCACAACACTCCCCCTTGGACATTACGACGTTACGACGTCATATGCATACCTCATTAAAAAACCTCGCTAGAAAACTCTTTAGGAAAAACCAGTCGAGGAAAAGAGTAGATGTCTTATCATTTTAATATTTCATATTAACTGTCTCATTAAAAAAACTTTCAACTAAGGAAACATCGCAGGAAAAAACTTAGTTAAATAAAAAGAGTACAACTTGATCTTCAGGACCCAATCTTCAGGATTATTTAGATGTTGTTTCTTCCCCAAGATATTTAACTTACCCGTCTCATTATAAATCTTCTACTAAGAAAACCTTTTAGGGAAAAAACTTAGTTAAGGAAAAGAGTGCAAGTCTTATGATTTTGATATATTGCATTAGTTGCCTCGTTAAAAACCATAGACTAAGAAAATCCAGTGGGAAAAACTTAGTAAAGGGAAAAGAGTACAACTATTAGTCTTCAGGACTTAATCTTCTGGATTGTTTAGAAATACCGCTCCCCCTCATGAAAACAAGGATACATTGGAATATAAATGTTGATCTTCAAGATCGAAAAATTGAAATTTACTTGGAATCGTTACTCCCTCTGAAGACGACAATCTTCTTGGTCTACATAATACAATACTACAAGCACATACTAAAATATAATTTAGGAGTAAACAAAAACAACGATAATAATTAAGATTTTTACATGAGCAAATGTTGTGTAATATCTCACTTCTCTTCTGGAGCATATAAAATAAAATTTTCATGTCTCTTATAATATATTAATTGCTCATCTATGCAACACATAATTTATTGTCTTATAAAATATTTGGAAATGTATCTTTTCATGGGCTATAAATTTATTATATCAATAATCTTATCCTTACACTAGTTTGAAACATCAACATTAAGGGGATCACTTAATTGACATTCAAATCAATATACCAATGTTGGTTTCTTATTAATAAACTGATATATTTTGTATCTACGAGATACATGAGGATATGATTAATTTTATGTAACTTCTTTTTATCCGAGAGTCATAAAATCTTGCTAGCAAATTCATCATAAGTGCATATCAGGTCTGATACAATTATGAGAAAACATGTGCTTTAAAAGCACTGGGAGGGACTTCTAGCCCAAAATATCCTCATTATATACTTCAAGTATATAAACATTAGTTTTTCACTTCAATGGATAAAAACGACTACATACAACATGAATAGATATATCGAAAATTCATCTGAAACAATCATTAAATAAATTAACTGGTATTTTAAATTTAAAATATTCTCAATTGCAAGTTGAGACAATTCTTTGGTTTATCCAAATTCTTTCATTCTGAAAAATTCGTCATCTTGGCATGAGTTAACTTATATGAATTTCTTACACATTCCAATCTGAAACTATTCATATATACACAATTTTCATTCTTCTTCAGGAAGACATTAAATTAAAATGTAGCATATCCATATTAATTGTTTCAAGGTCTTGCAATGACCAATATTGTAGCTATATGTTGTGATATTTTATTCTCATCCAAATTGAGAAGATTTAATCCTTCGTGGATTTTCATGTAAATCATATAATGATGTATATTTACTGCATATCTAAATATATTGAAATTGTCATATAAATTAAGTAGTGAAACATTATGTATAATGGGAGAGCATGTATCATTTATATATTGGGCCTCTGCAAGAACCCTTTGAGCTTTAACTGATCACCACTTTATCATTCATATGTCCTGCTAGGACAAATATTTATATCACATCAAAGAACATTTAAATAAATATTTAACGAGTTAAAGCTAGATCTCAATGCTTTATTCTATCTTACAAAATATTCGTGCTTCTGGCACTTTGATATCAAATATAAGTTTTGGATCCAAATTATTATTTAAGACAGTAAAAGCAATCAAAGACGCAATGTGTTGTCGACTACTTTCTATTTCAATTCATATTCTTCTCCCAACTTTTATAATGATTTCTATATATCTATATTTATGTAACTAGATCCTCGTCATTTTTCAAATACGTTTAGATCTAGTCGTTTTTCATACCTAGTATTTTGGTTATTTTGATGCACGTGCGAATTTACTGGGTATTGTCTTCTGGACAAATTTATTGAAGAGAATTTTCATTATAAAAACAAACTCTTCAGATTATTTTGGAAGTGACTATTTATTCTTAAAATTAATTTTCGCGGATATTTAATTTTCAAATCATAAAGTCTTTCACGCTTCTAGCGTTGATCAAATAATTGTTTAAAATATTATGTCACTGGGGAACTCCACTTCCAGTGGTCCATTGATTATAAACATAAGGGACTTTGTCACTTCATCATAATAGTTTGACAGTTTATTTGCTATTGTAAACCAATAATCATTTGAACTTCTGGTTCAGTCAATCTAGTGTAAAATAGTAGAATTTCTCGGCATTCACATAAATACTATGCTTAAATCTCCCCCTAATGCCGTGAAATGATCTTCATTAAATTTGCAATTATACTAGAATATATATATTGTCCCCCATTTCGGGCTTTATGAAAATTGACGAATAATTATCATTATAATGTCCATTGAAATACGCTATGGTGGTGATAAATAAATATTAAATGCACAATTCAAAATTTGCAGATGGGAAATGTTTAAGGTTTCTGGCCACGAGTGAGCAACATTAGTTATAAAAAGGGGTATAATTATGATATGCAGGAGCCAGAATTTGTGTTTAGTTATTCTAAATTCCCCAAATATTAATTGTTGGAATAAAATATTCACTGCATGTGAACATAAGACATTGGATGTTCCACTTTTTTTTAAATATTATTAATCAATATCAATTCCAAATTGACCAAATCAAATATTCAATATTTGAGTTCAGCATATAAAATTTCATTTGTATTAGTGCACTTTGAATAAAAATGTATTTATTCAATGGATACATTACAAAAATATTTTGGTCATCACATTAGAAAATTTGACCAATTTTTCTCCTTGAATCTCTTAAACATATTCGGAGAAATAATTCTAACTTTAATATGTAAATATCATACCATAAAAATTCCACACAAACTTCAAATGTGTCATTTCATATCTCATAACTACAAGAATTTAAATTATTTGGCTCATCTATTGGCCCAAAATAACCCAATTACTCATGCCTTATTTTTTTTTAAATATTGAGTTTCAAATATCAATATCACAACAAATGTAATGTAATATAGCTAAATTGTCTAGCATTTTAAAAAATCTCAAAAATTGAAATTATATTTGATCACAATAACTTCGAGTTTAGGTCCCAAATTGTCATCATTGACTAGGTCAATATTTTTATTTGCTTCAGGCAAATAAATATTTTTATTTATACTGTTTTATTTTACAAATATCATTTTTTCACAGATATTTCACAACCAAGGTGTGCCATATATATATATATATATATATATATATATATATATATATATATATATATATATATATATATATATATATATATATATATATATATATATATATATATATATATATATATATATATAAGAGCAATGACTATTTCATCAACATCTATGATAAATTTATTTCTGCTGCTTTAAATCTTTGACCTCGTGCTCGACATACAAGGAGGGCAATGTGAATTCATTTTTCAACTAAAATTATTTCTTACACTTCATCTACCCTTTCATGACAAATATAAATACTACGTGGTTCAAGCACAAGTTTTGAAGCAACTAATTTAGTATTATGATTTTTTTTCATTTAATTATATTTTTCTGCAACCATTAGTTCAAAAATAAGCTTTGAATACTTGTTAATTTTTGTATTATTTTTTTATTTTTATTTTAACTCTCTGCTGCTTTTGGAGTATGAGTGTGCTGGTATGGAAGACTAAAATGGTTTTATCAATCGATTCTGACTCTGTAATGTTATGCTTATAGAGTTTTAAAAAATAAGGTGTATAACAGAATTGCATTTTGTTATGAATTTAAAAATATGATATCATAAAAAAAATCATCATGGTCAAATAATGCAAAATATTGTTGCAGATATCTAAAGTTCTTAAAATATGTAAAGTAATAGAATTAATTAAATATCTAACATTTAGAAAAAAATATTTTATAAATTGAAATCAAGCTTGATCTCTATAAGCTTCGATCTCAAGTCCCAACAGATCATCATTGTCATGTACAAAATCTTTATTTGCTTCCGGCAATTTTGTATGATGTAATTCACCATTAACTTCTTTTCCCTTATTATCTTTTTTTCATTCTTTGATATGCCTCAACCAAGTGTTTTGGTGTTCGATAAATACGAGACCAGTGACCCTCGCATCCACATCTATAGCAAATTAAAGTAGAATTTGGATTTTGTTAATGAGCTTTATTTTAAATCATTCCACTACATTGGGCTCTATCAATACCGTTAAATCCTCAACCTCACCCACCTTATTCATACGAACTTGAGTTACCTTGATCATCTCTTTGAGGCCAATTAATATTGTCTTGATCATTACAAGGAGTCCAATGTGAATTCCCTCGTTTACTACCTCTTGATCTTGCTCTTCCTCTTCCATGCCAATTATAATTCTTCTGGAATGTACCATGTGCTTCTGGCAGAGGGTTTAAACCAACTAGTCTAGCATTGTGGTTTTTCATTAATAATTGATTATGTTTTTCTGCTATCAATAGTGCAGAAATAAGCTTTTAATGCTTAGTATAATTTCTAGCTCTATACTGATGCTGGAGTATGAGGTTGTTATCATGGAAGGTGCAAAAGTTTTTTTTTCAATCAATTAAGTTTATGTAATGTTCTGCTTATAGAGTTTCAATTGTGAAATAATACGGTGTAAAGCATGCCATAAAATTAGATACTCATTTTTTTTTTATTTTTTTTAGATATTTGTTTAGAAGATGACGAAGAAAGATTGGTGTTTTAGCCTTTTGGGCAGTATTATATTCACCTTTTGAAATAGTGGCTAGGTTTACTAAAATCACATGAGATGAATTTCAAACGTCTAAAGCCACCAGGTTAAATAGTTATTGAAATCAAAAGTGATCTCTACATATTCTCTTTTAGTAATGTCGGAAATTTTCAATGAACCACAATTATTTTAAAAATAAGTGTTATAAATTTACGTTAAATTTCATATGTACATCAAGAAATGAATAAATATTTATAATATTTTCTTTTAATTTGCTTGGAAAATATATCTTACTATATTTGTTAAAATCAAATAAAATCAATAGGTGAATATTGTATTAAAATAAATAATTTCATGATTGAATAAAAAAATTCATAATCATAATCAATTAAAATTGCCATATATGTTGGAAAGTGTTTCTGACCAAGCAAATAAATTAATTACAGACTTGCAGTAACATAGTCAATAAAATATCTAAATTAATTATATCGTTAATCAATTTGTAAAATTGATCCGCGTTTCGCATTTAATTTTGAGCATAGTAATTTGATACTAAATAAGGAAAAATAATAACTACTAGTGAAATCATTTGTTTACCCTAAATACTTAATATATTGAGGGTAATAAAATTTTGAGTATGATTTGGAATTCTACAGGCACGCCATAATCATTCAAAGTTCAAATAGATGACATGAAAGTAATTTAAGGATTTAAAGTTGTATCTAGAAGATTTCAATTTTAAGTGTGCATCAACGATTAAAAAAATTACACATAATTTAAATTTAAATTTAAAGCACAACAATAATTTTAAAAATAAACTATTTGATCCGATCATGATTTCAAACACTTTTTTTTTTTTAAATAGTAAATTTATACCATTTGTTGATAGTAAATGATATATTTAAAATTTTACTAGAAATATCAAAAATATTCATATTCAAATCACAAAAATGATTGAATTACCTTGCAGAAAAGACACGATTCTTTTCTATGGTTTCCGTCAATTAATAATTCTAAGGGACTCGGTAGATCATCCTCAATTGGTAGATCAATAGTTCAGCCTCAATGGGTAGATCAATAATTCAATTGGTTAGAGTGTGCTGATAACGTGTTGTAAAGTAAATAATAAAAACGATAAGAGAAACATAGAAAAGAGGAGAAGAATACAAAGAAGCAGGATAAAGAGAGATTTTATTAATGACATTGATCTGAAGTATACAAAACCCAAATATTCTCACTCTTTATATAGAGAAGAGAAATGGTACAATTGATCTGAAGTGTAAAAAACACAAATATTCTCACTCTTTATATAGAGAAGAGAAATGGTATAGTGATAAATAAATTATCTTCCTATTCTAATGATAAAATAAAATGAGTAATGTCCATATAAAATATTTTACAACAACAATTTCAAAGTTGGCTGTTTTATACATTTATTCCATCTAAAATTTAAAACTATGTAAACCGAAAGGCAATATAACCGGCATGAGATGTCCTGTGACACTTTGGTGTGACATTTTTGTAACATCTCTTTAAAGAATAACACGTGGCGGGAAATCCATTTTCACTTTTTGGTAAAAGGGCCGCCATAGTCCACCTCATCTCTTTAATACAACTATTCACTACATTTATAAAAATAATATTCTTTAATAAAAAAAAACTTTCTAATTGATTGGAGGAGTGTGATACGATTTATTTATTTACTATTTTAAAGTTTTAACTTTATTTTATAATTAAATTTAATGAATAATTCATAGAACTTATAAATTAAATATATATACGTTGGGTTAGAAATCAATTAATCCTTCATTTCTATTACACTCTTCGTTCGTCTGTTTCATTGCATTCTTTGCTATTTAAAAATAGTAAGAGTTTCAAAATAAGTAAAACACTCAATACATCATATTTTTAATGCGGTCGCTTTTACTTAATACCCGTAACATGCTTTATCATTTATTTATTACTTTAAAATATCACTTTATCCTCAAAAGTCAATATAATTGATATAAAAAAACAATTTTTTAAAACTTCAAACCTACAATAATAGTGAAGAGTTTAGTGGGACGAAGTGAGTATTTTGTTCTATAATTTTTGCATAAATATTAACAAAAATTATTTTCAAGACTTACTTAAGGAGCCGACTATTTGTATCCTGAATTTGCAAAATGTACCCAAAAATAATTAAATTAAAATATTTATAGTTAATAATAATTATGTTTAGCAATTTTTTTTAAATTGCTTAATATTTTAAGTAATGTGAGTTGTATAAGATATAAAATTCAAATTCAAATGTATTGCACATGTTGTATAAGATAAAAAAAATTCAAATTCAAATTCAAATTCAAATATATATATATATATATATATATATATATATATATATATATATATATATATATATATATATTTGTGTGAATATAGATGTAATAATACTTATGAAAATAAAAGAGTATAATTATTGTATGAGGCGGGCTCATGCTCTAAATTTGTTAAAAATAATCCCCAAAATAATTAAAGTAAAATATTTATAATTAATAAGATATAATATCCTTATAATTAAGATTTTATATTATGTTTGATTGGAGTACTTGAACGATGTGTTCGGTTGGAGCAATCAAACGATTTTTGAGGGACGATGATTTGCGTGCGAGTGAAGCATTTTTCAAATTTGCATATATTATCCTCGAGCATGCATATAACAACAAACATGATTATAACACATGATATAAATTCTATAAATTAATGATCTAAATGGTTAAAAATAGATATTCTAAAAAAATAGAACGATCCTTGCTTAAAAAAAAACTCATTTACGTTCTGCTTGGATTTATTAAAATTTTATTTTTAACTATTTAGATCATAAATTCATAGAATTTTAGTAATGTGTTATAGTCATGTTTGCCGTCTTATGAGTGCCTGAGGATGATTTATGAAAGTTTTGAAATAATTCTTCACTCGCACATTTGCAAACCATCATCCCTCAGGAACCGTTCGATTGCTCCAACAAAACACATTGTTCGGTTACTCCAACCGAACGCAATATGAAATTTTAAATATAAGTGTAATTATGACTTATTAATTATAAGTATTTTAATTTAATTATTTTTTATATGATTAGCAAATTTGAAGGTATAAATAACCGGCCTCATAGTATAAACTATAAAGTGAATATTTATTTTATGAGTTTAACTATGGTGCACCTGATACACCGGTGCACCTAGATAATCTCAACCGTTAAATTAGATTTTTATTTAATCTATATCATTCAATAAAATATTTAAAAATAAATTTATTAATTACCCACTACCCCCTCAATTTTATCTTATAATTCTGCAGGTGCACCGGTGCGCCATGTACACCCAGAATAACTCTTATTTTATTTATATTTTTAATTTTTGGTCACCCTAGTTTGGACGGATGAAATTGATTTACTCCCTCCGTCCCAGGAAAGATAAGTGGTGACTTTTAGGGGTATTATGATATTTTTTGGTAATAAATAAATGATAAAGTATGTTATGTGTGTCAGGTAGGGGTGATTTTTTTGTAAATAAAATGTATGGAGAAGGATGACTGTGTTTAACTTTTTATTTTTTAAGAATGTGCAAACTTTTGTGGGACAATTCAAAATAAAAAGTGTTCAATTTTTCCTGGACATAGAGAGTATGCCTTAAGTACAGGAAGACATCATTGAATTTATTGTGATGTCCGGACATTCGATGCCAAATTTCATGGGCGCCAAAATATACCACAAAAAGTTTGAGCAAAATCAAATTAATATCTTGTACTAATACTCCAACCTATATTAATATACTAAGAAAAATTAATGGAAAAATAGGACACAAGTGAAACCTCTCTCTCTCCTCTCTTCTCTCAGATAAAACCCCTCTCTTCCGCTGCTAGCTTCTTTGGTCAGCCTCCTCTCTCTCTTCTCATCTCTAAAGAGAAAAAAAGTGTGAAAGAAACCGTATCTAGATATGCTACTGACCCCAAGATTCAATCTTTTGAACTTTCGCTTCCTGTCTTGAAGATAATGAACAGAGCCCTCTGCGTCTTCTTCTCCGAAGAAGAAGATGGAGGAATCCCTTCTCCAAAATCCTATCTTTGATGCCCTTTATTGCGAGGAAGAGCGTTTTGATGAGTGTGTGTGTGATTTTAGTGAGATTCGGGAGGACCCTTTTGCTGTTGTGTCTGAACATGACCTTTTCTGGGAGGATGAGGAGGTTGGTAACCTGTTATTGAAGGAGAAAGAGCAACCCCATTTGACTTGTGATGGGATTAACTCAGATTTGCCTCTGGGGGTGATGAGAAATGAGGCCATTAGGTGGATGCTGAAGGTGGTTGAATACTATGGGTTCAATGGGCTGACTGGTGTTTTGGCTGTGAACTACTATGATAGATTTATTGTGAGTGATTGTTTCCAGAAAGATAAGCCTTGGATGAGTCAATTGGCTGCTGTGGCTTGTCTTTCTTTGGCTGCCAAGGTGGAGGAAACTCAAGTGCCTCTTCTGTTGGATTTACAAGTATGTTGCTGTTTCTAATTTTGTGTTCAGTTTTGTATCTGCATTTGCATTGTATGTGTTTGTTGTAATGCCTGTGAGAAAATTCCAGTGGATTTGCGTGTGTGTTGATTTGGGCTTTTCTTGATGTGTGATAGGTAGAAGATTCGAAGTATTTCTTTGAAGCAAAGACCATTCAAAGAATGGAGCTTTTGGTGCTGTCTACACTTCAATGGAGAATGAATCCTGTGACTCCAATCTCATACTTTGACCACATTGTCAGGAGATTTGAGTTTATAAAGAACCTGCATTGGGATTTTTTGAAGAGATGTGCTGCTATAATTCTCTCCATCATCACTGGTATGTATGCAGATGGATTGAATTTGTAGTTTTACATGATTAGATATGTTTACTTAGAGTTGGATGCACTGATTTGTTGATGATTTAGTGTTTAATGTTTTAATGCTTTGGATTATGAATTGATTGTATACATAAACTTCTAATATTGTGGAAACTTATGCATAAGTGCAGATTGTAGGCTGCTACACTATCTTCCTTCAGTTATTTCTGCTTCGACGATGATATATGTGATTAGAGAGATAAAGACAAGCGATGCACTCGAATGTGAGGATCAACTCATGATGGTGTTGAGAGCTAGCAAGGTTAGATGATGAATTAGTCAATTGAGTATACTTTGATCCAATGATCTGATAGCAAATTGCACTTTTTTTCTCCCTCAATGTACACTTCAATTAATACGAATTTTTTATTACGAATCATTACAGGAGAAGGTTGATGATTGCCACAAACTCATTGTGGAGGCAATGTATGAGAAAATCAACAATATCTGTTTGAAGCGAAAGCATGAGTCGTTTCCAAGCAGCCCTAGTGGCGTCATAGATGCATATTTAAGCTCTGAAAGCTCTGTTGATTCTTGGGCTGTTTCACAATCAGTTTCGTCATCACCGGAGCCTTCGTTCAAGAGGAGCAAAGCTCAGGATCAGCACATGAGATTGGCTCCACTAAGCAGCTTGTGCATTGGCATGGTTAATCCTACTAATTAAACTCATTTTTGCTTTACCTATATGACACTGCCAATGGTACTTTCTCCATCGTTATCACTCTTTCGCCCGTATTTTTCCATAACAACTATGAAACATTGCTTCTTACCTCACTGTATTTGTGGCCTGCCCTCATGTGATGTGAATCAGACACATCTTGAGCAATTAAAGCCATCCACCTCTCTGATTGGGATGGAGGGTGAGATTGAAGAGAGAGATACCGAAATCTATCTTGTCCTCAAGTCCTTTTGTGTTGATGAATATGAATTCAAGACACCATTTTTAATCTTTTGAGACAGTATTGTGTCCGTAACGAATAATGTCTATGCCTAGGTTTGATCAAGAATCTGAGACGGAGGGCGAACCGAGTGTTTGGTTGTTTGCTCTTAGGAGGGATTCATGAATTTAACATGAGCTTTTAAAATGTAGGACTGAGTTGGCAAAAAGGACTATTACTATATGCTTCTTCACTCCTTTCCTATTTTATTATGTCTTAAATCTTAAGCCATGTCTTGATGGGAAGAACAGATTGGGATTCAATTTGCTGTTTTTTTATATCATATTTTTAATGTCTGCATGGTTTTGTGTAGTCTTTACCTGATTCTTATATCGTTTTGGAATTGTTGGACAATGTATTTGGATTCTTATTACAATATATATGAGTTGAACATAGGTTTTGAAGATTAGGTTGTCTATACTTGAAATAAAAATTACTTCTTACATCTATCTAAATTGTGCAAGATTGTTTTTTCACATGGATCAAGGAAAGTCACTTTTGACTTGCTATATTGATTTTCGTTAGGGTAATAAAGTGTAAAATATTTTATAAGTTTTCAAAGATATGATAATTTTTAAATTCAAGTATTTCATGACTTAATTGCTTAAGTGTTTTTTATCATGTTTGGATTAAAATTATTTATAATTTAGTGGGACGAATGGAAATAGAAAATTCGTGATTTAGAAAGGAAATCGCAAGGATAGGATGAAGTATATATATAGTAGGCAGACATCTAAACTCCAAAATACTCCCTTCGTCTCGAGCAATAGTTCTCATTTACTTTTTATGCATAAATTAAGAAATATTATTATTTTATATATAATGGGTAGTTGTATTAGTATTGAGTGATGAGTCATATGTGGATTCCTTTAACTAAAAGGAGAAAATAGAGACATTTGAATGGAACATCCAACATAATAAAATTGAGACATTTCAATAGAATGGAGGGAGTAGATAATTTTATCATTCTCAAAATTTCATAGTAAGGTTTATGATGGCCGAACAAAGAACATAATACTTTTGTTCGCTTTTGTTCGGCCACCAAATACAAAATGCACGTAAATATGTCAAAGTTAGATGTTTGGCTACCAAACAAATAATCATGAAAAAATTTCATATATAGAAGACTAAATTTGTCATTTTATCGAGTACTACTTAATCCTAAATATTTTGAAATGTGATTAGAATTCGGGGATATGAATAGCTGGACCAAACTAGTAACTAGTAATACGTATTTTTAAAAGGTTCTCTTCCTCTTGAAAATGATTTGCTCTCGAATCCTCCCTTATGTCATAGTTAGCGTAAATGTTTGAAGATATAAACTTTTGTAGCCAAATAGTTGCAACATATGCAGATTCATCTCCTAAAATACCATGAGATTTAGCAATTATGGTATTTAGCAATAAAAGACATTTCATCATCAATTTTCATATTTTAACAAAAAAAAACTATAATTTTGACTTTGATATTCCACTTAAAAAACATAACAACATCCACTCCTCATGAACAATACTCAATCCCCTTTAAAATATAAAATTGTGTATCATCATAAACACAATTGATATTGTCCACCAAATCAATATATACTTATCGAAAACTGGAGGTCCATACCAAAAATCTTCATTAGAGTATTCATCGAAAATTGGTGGTCCATCGTATAAAGGATCAAACGCCAAAAAATCGTATTGTTGGTAGATCTGCATAACATCATCTTCATACGATGACTATTCATCATAAATAATATCAAAACCCACTTGGAATCTCGAATCCAACATCAAGAATTTAGCTTTGATTACTAACTGATGCAGTGACAACATATCAAAGGATGATAATAAGTAGAACAAATTCTACACTTCGCTGATTCCTAAAGAATACCAAAAAATAAACGATTCAAATAGATTGATTCATAAGAATACCATAAAAAAGGTAAAGAAAAACTCTCATTTCATTAATCGATTCAACTCTGTTAATACATAATGAGATCACCTATTTATAGGGGATAAGATCTTTACAATAATTACAAATATTAATAAAATTAATGA
Source organism: Pogostemon cablin (assembly GCA_023678885.1). Classification (NCBI taxonomy): domain Eukaryota; kingdom Viridiplantae; phylum Streptophyta; class Magnoliopsida; order Lamiales; family Lamiaceae; genus Pogostemon; species Pogostemon cablin. The sequence goes on along the minus strand of CM042992.1, from coordinate 8,172,700 downwards.
AAACAAATCAAAATTAAATCATATTAATATCTAATAAGTTGATATTATTTGCACCTGGGTGCACATGTTTTCATATATGTATAAATTTTTATTTAATACTGTATATATATTTTTTAATAATTGTATAATTTTTTTACATTCAGTTTTTCATTAAAAAAAACTAACAAAAAATTAATTAACAAATTGTATATTTTTTTATTCATTATTATATATTTTTATTCATAAGTGTATAAGTTTCTGAAAATAGATGTACGGTGGACCAGGGTGCACAGAATAATTTGTCATATCTAATATATCTAAATTATACTCCCTCCGTCCATTATCAATGTATTCATTTACTTTTTGCACATGAATTAAAGAATATCACTATTTTGTGTAGTGGGGAGTCTAGGTCTCATATTTTATTTGTATTAGTGATGTGTGTGAGTCTCATATTTTATTTGTATTAATGATGTGTGTGAGTCTCATATGTCTAAAAGGGGAAATAGATACATTAAGAGTAGATGGTCCAAAATAGTAAATTTGATACATTAAAGATGGACTAAGAGAGTAATAATTTTTCGATTGAACATTCGGTTGTACCAGTTTGATTGGTTGAACCTCGAACCAAAACCTGTATCGGTTCGTTTTTCGGTTCGCTTATAAAAATCATACTACAAATTATTCATGAAATAATTCACTTAAACGGTTATTATTTTTAATCAATTTGATATTACTTCTATTAAAATATTATTATTATTCTTTAGTCCACACAAGCATTTTCGAGGGTAGGAAAAAATTAAGATAAGATGATCTTCATCCATATTTGACAACAATGCCCTCAGCCATAACTGCACTGAGTTTCCATATAAATTAGTTGGCTATATTTGAAGGTGAGTTGAAATGGGATGTGACAATCATTTGTGAGGATTCTGATCCAGTAGGGTCCATCCAATAATTATGGATCTTATGTGGACACTGCATATTGCCCCATTCCAGATAATACTCTCACTAGGTTGCTGATGCTGCGGTTTTGTAATTCCCTTTTTTTTTTTTTAAATTCAAATTGCAGTGTTGTAGTATGTGAATTTTAATTATATGTAAGTGTGGCGATTTACTAAAAAAAATTAACTATGTACTTTCAAGCGATTTCGATGGGTTGTTTTGCGGTACGAAGATTTTAAATTAGTGTAAGTGTTGGTGTTTGTTATCACAATATGAAATTTAAATTGATTAAATCAGTCTCATTTCTTTTATTTAAGAAAGTATAAATTAAACAAAAAATAAATAGAATACACGATACATAACAATGAAAATTATTGAGATTTAATATAGAGTACTGTTAAATTCACATCCCATTTTATTCAATACACATTCTCTTTTAATGGTTTAAATTTTAATTTTACTATACACACCCCTAAAAATCTAATTTTGTCCTTTTCAATATTAGATAATACACACCCCAATAACATATTTTTAATAGTATACAAATATCTTCAATTCTTCATATACGCTTTTTACTGTAATTTGCTAGAATATTTTTTTTGATTGCAGCTTTCAGTTTTGGAATTGAAGGAAGAACCCACATGAACGCAACGATACTTCTCCCAAACATCAAACCAATCGCCACCGCCGCACTCTACGTTCCGTTTCAGCTCTAGTGATCGTGAAAGAGCCGCCGTTCACCGCCGCCATGAGAGACGCAGCAAGAGTAACGGAGAAAAAGGGATCGATTCCAATGTTTGGGGAATTATTCAGCGCGTTCAAACACTTGCCTAAAACTATGTAAATCCTGCTGCTGGTCACCGCTCTCAATTGGATCGCCTAGTACTTCTAGTTCCCTTTCCTTTTCTTCGACACAGATTGGAATAGGTTCACTGGGAGTGGATCGATCTTTACTCGCAGAATATCGGTGGGGTGAAGAAGCTCTGGGGAAGCGTCAATTTCTTGTTGGCAACTTGCTTGGCCAGAGTGTGGTGGTATTATGTACTTGTAATTCTTTATATGTAGTATATTCTTTTTACAAGAATTGTGATGACTCATTTGTATAACAAAATTCAATTTAACATGGATGATTTTACCTTACAAGAAGTTCGAGGATAAATGTTGATGTTTTATTGTGCACTAATTCCACGATATCATTCTATTGTATTGCATTGATTTGTGTTCTAAATTTGAATTAATTTGCTTTTGAATTAGTATTTATCGTTTGTAAACTTCTTCTCCTCAGCCATTCCTTCAATCAATTTAGGGTTTATTAGATTATTATATAATATATATGAGAGAGACTATAGTGGAACCGGTCCTAAAATATTTTGGTCCTAAATTGAAATCTCGCGGATCCCACTGCCTTCATTCTTCCGGATCTTAAATACGCGGATCTCTTTTTTCCAGACAGAAAACACGCAGAAACAAATAAGAATTTTCTCTCTCCTTCCCTCCTCTCTTTCTCTCCTCTTACTCCTTCCACCATCCACGCTGCCGCGTCATCGAAGTCACCCGACCCCTATCGCCAATTGCGCGTTGTCGTTGTTGTTGCGATCGAATCAAAAGTCAATGTTTAGGGAATTGAAAGATGTTCCTGTATCGAAATGTGGAAATTCAAAGGGGTTTGGGGGAATTTGAGGTGGGTTTGTAAAGGGGAGAGAGAGAGAGTGAAGAGGAGAAAGAAAGGTCCGATTTGGGGTGTACTGTAAAAGATGAATTCAACTCCATTGATGATTTATAACGAGGAGGTCCTAATGGGTTATGAGATTTAAATGTTAATTTCAGAACAACTTGGGATACGGAGGTGGTGAATCCACATCCTTTCATGAGGTTTTTGCAGGGTTTTGGGGGAATTCAAGAATTCTGGACAAAGATGAAAGCGAATCTTTTGTGGGAACGAGAGGAGGGGAGCGATGGTTGTGTTGAGAAAGAGTTAAAGAATTGAATTTTCCTCTTTCTCGTATAATTATGCAAATTGTTATTAATTTCGTAATCACATAGCTTTGATTTGCATATATCTTGTAAAAATATTAAGATTCTGAATTTGTAAAGATAGTTACGTTACTCTTTATAATCAACTAGACGGACATTCACATAAATAATATTTTTGAGAAATTTTTATAAATGTTTATTGACAAAAACAGAGTAATAAAATATTAGTTTAATTATAACTCATAAATAAATTGATTGGTATTGTGTGAAACTGTTTCACATAAGACAATTTTATATTTATTAAAATAATTATCACTTTCGCTATAAAATATTACTTTTCATTTATATTATAAATTGTTCATTAAATAACATTATTACTTTTTATTAATTTAGTACTCCATCGGTTCTATTGAAACGTACGCGCTTCCTTTTTAAATTACAAATGAAGCGCATACGTTTCAATGGGATGGAGGGAGTATCACTTTTTTATTATAAAAGTTGTCACTTTCTACTTATCTCAAATAAATCCTTATATGAGACGGTCTTAAACAAGTCTTTGCCTAAATAAAAATAATAAATTTTAAGTGTATGTTATTATATTCGGTCTAAATTTGTTTATTTTCGTGTAACAATAAGGTATGCAATATGATCATGATTGAACACATGTTTCTCTAACAAAAACTGAAAATAGTTAACTACTATTGATAATATTTATCTATTTATAAAATTTAATTAATCATAACAAACGAAATTATTAATTTTAAAATTATTATACAAAAATTTATTACATTTCTAAGAACAAAAGAGGATTTTATTAATTAAGACTTAAAAATCAACCATTAATCTAGAGTATGAAAAAAAGTTTCCTATTATTTTAATACTCGAAATATACTAATATCAATTTAAAGTTTAAAATTATAATAATAGAATATTGAAGTAATTAAAGAAGGCTTTGACTTGTGGTGTGTGGTAATTCATGAAAAGGAACGCATAAATTGTTTAAAAAGATCGGTTCCAATGAAAGATCCAATATTAGCTGCGGCTCAAGTCTCTTTCAAATACTATATCGCACCTTTGAAGGTATTCAAAAACTAATGCATCAAATTTGAAATTGCACATTTAAGTTTGGTATTCAGGGTATTATTTATATATAAATAGGATATTTACCCTTAGGTAAATTGGATCTCCTTTATAGGATATACAAACTTAAAAAAAAATATTATTACTAATTATATATAGTAACTCACACTTTTTATCCTATAATAAAATTCACACTTTCCCTTTTCTTTTGGTCCACAATAATTTGCACTATCAAAAAAAATAAATATTACGCTAATTCATTGCTTCAAATGTTCATCTTAATTATTTACAAAAAATGTTTAGATTACCTCAACAAATTTATAAAATTAGTTAGAAAAACAACTTTTCTAAAATGGTGTATCTTGTGACAATGTGGGAGAATACAAATTCTAAGCCCATTTAATTTTTACTAATAATTTAAAATATTTAAGCCCCATTCTCACATCCTCAAATGAGTTTGTATGACTTCAAACATAAAAATCAACCCAAACGGGTTTAGCACTCTTTATTCATTTCTATTCAGAAATGGATCATTCCTGAAGATTCTAGCATACTGCACACTTTATCAACCCTGCATAAGGCTACCAACGCTAGGCAGAAGAAGAATGCAACGTCAATGGCCAGTAGATCTAGTTCTAAAAGTTCAGATCTCGCTCCAGACTCCATTTTAGGTATTTCTATTTCCATTGATACTTTGTACACTATTTATTTTTGGGATTTCTGGTCTCGTTTCTTGTTTTATGAAAGTCCGTGTGTTTAGTATCGGTATTGTGGCCTCAAATTTAAGGCTTGAGGTCGAAACCCCAAAATCAAATTTCTGGACTTCCTGCTTCAGTTTTACCCCATGTATAGAACACATTTATATATGCATATTGCATCTGATAACCCTAGGTTTATTGTAGCTGAAATTACTTTCTATTGTTTGATCTTTAATGCTATTTGGGTCAACTTGTAGATTACACATGCATTTAGTACTCTATATTGTTTTCCTAGTGTCATAGCTTAGTGCATCTTTATTGCGGGGGAGGAATTCGTGGGTAGTGTTGAGGCATTAGTGGATAAGGGTTTTTTTTTTTTTTTTTTTGGTGTGGTCATGGTTGATTTGCTTTACTCATTAGCTCTTATCGAGCATTACCAGCTAAAGTATCTTTTTATACTAATCAAAACTCATTGAACTATCTCAAAAAACATTCTACTGATCTATAAATGCTTCCTATTTTCTCATCTATTTCCTATTTTCTATAATACTTTGTACTAAAACATGGAATCTCCACCTGCTCCTTTCCTGTATACTGGCTGGGTGGCATTATGAAGATGATGAAAATTAATTCTAACAGTTTCATCTATATTTATATCTGTTACACTTTATTTCTCTCTCTATAACTTTCTGCAGTTGTTGCTTTTCATAGATATAAAGAAAGACGCACATAATCAATATAATGTTATGTAGTTTTGGGATGCTAATTCTGTAGATCCTTGTTATGGTTACTTGTTCTCCTGATGGTTATATTATTTCTCTGTAAGTTCTTCATCAATAAATGTATCAATGAGTGTAGATTTTTTTCTTTGTAACATAAACGAATCTTGATTACTACTTACTTTAATTTGGGGTGGAGGGGGGAATAATCCTGATTTTTGTTGATGTTTGATTGTAATTTCAGCTTTTAATTAACCAGAGGTCTACCTAGCCTGAGCTTGTCCGGAACCTTATCGTATTGGAATAGGGAAACTCATAACTTGCAGTCAGTGTAAGTTTCTTTAGTTTTTCAAATTCTTGTACTATACAAGCTGTGGAAAAATTTCAGAACTTTTATTGTTGCAGTTTGAATGTTTGCAGGGATCTTTCATTCAATAATTTAAGTGGTTCCTTGCTTCAAGTGATTGCTAGAACATTTATGAGTTGTACTTGTCTCTATTAGCTTGTGGTCATTTTAGTTTAGTGTCGTTAAACCAATCAAATGAAATAAATAATATTATTTAAATGTACAATAATTTATTAGATTAGAAATGATAAATATTTTAATAATAAAATTAAATATGGAGATATAAATATAATGACTTAAATGTCTTATTTAGCAAATTTTAAAAGAACTAAAACATATTTAAATTGAGTAAATTAAGATTTTTTAATTAATTTAAATAATTATATTTATTATGTTATGGCTATGATTTTTTTTTTCATTAACTTAAAATCTTAAATTATTTTTATAAAAATAATAATTATACTAAATATCCATTAAGGATTTTTTTAATGATTCTATAACAATTAAATTATTTTTTAAAAAACAATAATTATGCTAGATTTTTATTAAGGAGTATTTTTATATATTTTAAAAAAATAATATAAAATTTTCTTATAAATTTAAGTCAAAACATTCATTATTAGAGTAATAGAAAAAATATTAATTGAGTAATTATTATTGAACCAATAAGATGACAACACATATGAAATAAAAATTTGCAATTTATGAGGAAGTGACACATGTGCTTTTAAAAAAATTATATTAGGCAAGTACTTCACAATTATATGTATTAAGATTGATCGTTTTGGTTTAATAGTCTAAATTTAAGATAATTTATTCTTTTTTTTGTGTTCTAATTAGAGTTTAACAAAATTGAAATATACCTCTTACACACATCATATCATATTATCTCACATAAATTACCCCATATGATTTGACATAAAATTAAAATATACCCTACTTAAATAAATCCTTAAAAACAAACATAGATTTGAATTTACTAAATCCAGATTTCTTATTTCTCTACTTACACTCAAAACAAACACCACCTTAGGGATTTTAAAAATAATTGTATATTTTTAAATTCTAATAATAAATATTTAATTCTAGACCAAGACTTGTGTATGGTTATTTCACAAAAAGATTGTTGCGAGACAGATAAAAAGTAATATATCATTTTAATAAAAATGATATTTGAATTAATAACATGTAATAGACTAGTATTTCATAATAAATAATTGTATAAATAAAAATGGATAACATTTTCAATAAAATATAATAATAACTTATAATAATAACTTTAATAAAAAATAATAACATAAAACATAAAATTATACTCATGTGATTGTTGCCCATAATTAATGGTATAATAGAAACATTAACCTAGATTCATAAAAGGCTTTGCCAATAATCAAAATAAGATAAATAAAAACCCTCATCCCATAGATAATTTTCTTTTTTGTTATTTTGAAATAATCTTCATATTTTCAGGAAAAAAAACTTAATTTAATTTCATAATTTTTATTCTATAGAATATGTAAAGTATTCTTGTATATATTTTGTAATCTTCTATATTAGGATTAGCTTAATTCACGTCTTATAATTAATCAACAACATTTATAATTTGTAGCCTTTTACAAAAATCTTGTACGGATTCAAACAAGCTCCAAGAGCCTGGAACAAACTATTCACTGATTATTTCACTTCTATTGGGTTCTCTCAAAGCAAATCTGATAATTCTCTGTTTGTCTATCAGGATAGTACAACTATGGCATACATACTTCTATATGTGGATGATATCATCCTTATCTTCTGATGCTTTTCGCTAATCTATCATTACACTTCTTAACTCAGTATTTGCTATGAAAGATTTGGATCAACTGAGTTATTTTCTTTGACTTCATACATGGATGCAGATTGGGATGGGTGCCCAGATACCAGGAGGTCCACTTGTTGTTATTGTTTATTTCTTGGTGATAACTTGCTATCTTGGTCTTCTAAACGTCAACCCACATTATCTCACTCTAATGCTGAAGCTGAATACCGAGGCGTTGCCAATGTCATAAATATCTTTTGGAACTACATTGTCGGCCACCCTGGTTTATTGTGATAATGTCAGTGCAATGTATCTTTCTGGAAATCCAATTTAGCATCAACGCACGAAACACATTGAAATGGATATTCATTTTGTTCGCGAAAAAGTTGCATGTGGCCAAGTACGAATTCTACATGTTCCCTTGCGTTATCAAATTGCAGATATTTTCACAAAAGGTCTTTTAGTGTTATTTCAAGATTTCAGGGGGACAATCTCAGCGTACGGGAACCTCCCACTGTGAATGCGGGGTGTGATAGAATATATAAATTATTTTTTTATATCTTTTGTAATCTTCTATATTAGGATTAGCTTAATTCACGTCTTATAATTAGTCAACAACATTCCTAATTTGTAGCCTTAGATTGATAGGCACGGTGTATAAATATATATATATCACTCAATAAACACGGAATCAGATTCTTTCACATTCTACTTTTTTAATACAAATAACATACTTTACCATTTATTTATTATTAATGAAACCATCAAAATACTCCAGAATTTTACTAATGAACTTTGAATTCATCTTTTTATAACCAAAAAAAACTCTACATGAGCAGATATTTAATCCTTAAAAGATAAAATAAAATTAAATTTAAAATTTAAATTATTCATATACTCCCTCCGTCCCGAGTATTTTTACCCGTTTATATGGGCACGAAAATTAAGAAGTGTTGTTTTTTTAATATAATGTAAGAAAAAGTATGAACAAATTGGTAATTTTGAGAAATAAATAAATAAAGCTGTTGGGAATTATGAATAAAGTGTAAAAAAGTAAATAAAGCTGTTGGAATTGATGAATAAACTATAAAGTATAAAAAGTAGGTAAGATGAATGATGTATTTTTACCATTAATGGAATGAGTAAAAATGCATGGGACACCCCAATATAAAAAGTGGGTAAAAATATGTGAGATGGAAAAAGTATAATATTTGTCATTTTATGATAGAGTTCATAAAATAATTTACTTAGATGTATTATTTTCTTCATTATGTTCACTTTTATCCATTTTAGAAACGTAATAAGCAAGATCTGCTCTAAATATAAAATGAAGGAGGTTAGGATGTAAAGATTACAAGTTTGAAATTTGAATCTCGTAATAAATGTGAACCAGACTCGTTTTGTGAGGTTTAAACTTTAAATAAACTAGAATCTTTTAGACTTGAAATTTGAAAAAAGAAAATGTGTAATTTATAATTTAAAGGAATTCCATCAGCATTATCCGACTCTTAATAAGTTCATTAAAAAATAATACTAATGGAGTAATTAATAAGAAGAAGTAAAAGTAAAGTAAAATTTGAGGTTGTATATGATTTGACAGAATAAGTAGCTACTTACATTAATGTTGTCTAATATGTATTGGAAGATATGATCTGAATCTTCATTTTAATGTGCTACCAAATTTTTTCAAGAAACTGACACTTTATTTAATATTGAAAGACTAATGTGGGACAATAAGAGTGCCATTTCTATAAATGAAAGGTTGGATTCAAGTCACAGAATATTTATTCATCTATTAAATACTAATTGACTTGGCATTTAACCAAGCTTATAATAATAATAATAAAATAAATAAATAAATAAATTATAATAAAAATAATAGCTGTTGTTATTATTATATAAATTAATAATAAATAATAATTTAGTATTCAAATTTATTATACTCCGTCCATCACATTGAATATTTTTTTATTTATTTGTTTCAATACACTTTTGCACTTAAAAAAAATACAAATCTAACTCTTTAACTAACTCTCATGAATTATTTTATATTTTATTAAATATCTAAAAAATACTAGTTTAAAATTAAATTTTCTTAACAACGTGGTATAATAACTGTAAAAATACAATTGGGACGAAGATAATTTAGTTAAATATATATATATATATTTTAAGTAATAAGTGTTTTTTTTAACTGAAAGCGATATTTGATTGAAATATCGATGGCGTTAAGATTTTTTATTGGTTCGTTTTCTTAAAATTATGGAAATTTTTATCCTAAAAGTTGGGTTGAACATGGATGTAAGGATTTATATTGATGACTCCAAGAGCTCTTATCTACGGAGTCGTTTCTTGAGTCCCAGGTGGACACCATTTTATTCTAAAAAGAGTACATTACATTTTAATTAATAAAGATACATTATTTTGTTATAGGGTGAGTCTTGTACAAGACCGTCTCACGGATCCTTTTATGTGAGACTGATCATTCATCATCTAATTAGTATATAATATAAAAAATAAAAAATTAAGAAAGGCGCGACTGTGGCCGGTCACCGGTCCAGCAAACTTCTCGCCGTGCATATTCAAGTGACTGCAATTAATTAAGGGTGATATTTTTTACTTTTCTTATTATTTTTTAAAATCAATGATTTTATTTTCTGTCAAAAAAAAATTAATGATTTTATTAATTACTCCCTCCGTCCTCCCGAAAGGTAGACATTTTGCCATTTTGAGTATTCGCACCAAAGGTTCACATTTCCCTTTTTAAACACATGGGACCCACACACATCACTAATACAATTAATTTATGGGATCCATACACCCTACTAATACAACTACCAACTACACATTAAAGTGTAATACTCCTTAATCCACGTGCAAAAAACAAATGTCCACCTTTTGGGCGGACGGATGGAGTATTTAAATTGCAAGTAATCTTTTAAGGCAAAAACTTGTGTAAGACCGTCTAACGTAACATGAGACGACCAGAAAGTGATAACTTTTATTTAGAAAAGTAATAATAAATTAATGGAAAGTGATAAAACTGTTTTATGAACAATTTATAGTATAAATAAAAAGTGATAATATTTTATAGCGAAAGTGATAATGTTTTATAGCGAAATTGATAACTATTTTTAAACGTAAAAAATGGTCTCACGTGAGACGGTCTCACGCAAGACCTACCCATATTTTAAATAGATAAAAACTTGTGTGAGATCATCTTACGTAAAGGTTTACTGAGATGGATAAAAAGTAATAATTTTTACAATGAAAAGTGATCTTTAATTAATGAAAAGTAATAATTCTATTTTATGAACAATTTATAGTATAAATGAAAAGTGATAATATATTGTATAACAAAAGTGATAACTTATTTAAAAGATGTAAATTAATAAAAATTATACTCATGTGATACACTTGCTATTTTAAAAGTGATACTTAAATAAAAAATTTTAAAAAAAAAAGTGATACACTTGCTATTTAATGAAAATTTCATTAATTAAAAGTGATAACATTTTTAATAAAAAATAATATTTGAACAAGAAAAAGTGATATTGGACTAATCAAATTATTTCATAAATAATAAGACAAAAAATGATAACAATTTCAATAAAAGTTATACTTGATTAAGGAAAAGTGATACACATCCATTAAACTATTTAATGAAATTTTTACAGCACAAATAAAAAGTGATAATATTTTTAATAAAAAATAATATTTGATCAAAGAAAGTGATAAATGTCTAATTAAATTATTTAATTTAATGAATATATTTAATCAAAAATAAAAAAAATAATATTTTGATTAAAAGTAATACCTAATAAAAAAATTAATAATCATTTATATAGATTTTTTCATAAGCTATTAGTATAATAAATAAAATGTAAAGTTATTATCCAAACTTTTTCACTTATATATTTCATTTTGAACATAATTTACGTTAATGGGATTTCTAAAGAAAATATTTTCTTCTTTATATATAAATAATAAGTAATATAGATATAATAAATAACAATAGTATTATTATTATTATATTAAAATAAAACAAGCCCAACTAAAAGAGAAAAAAATAAAAAGTTAAAACGGAACAAAACAAATGATTTAATTATGTTGGGTGGGCTTTATTACATGCATTTAGCCGATATCAAATAACAAGCTGCATGTGGATCCGCGAATTTTCAAATGGTTTATATATGACCCGTCTCACGGAATGAGATCCGTGAGACGGTCTCACACAAGTTTTTGTCTTTTTTCTAAAGGATATACACTTTTTATTACTATTTTTTATTTTTTTCAAAAAATAAAAGGTATGCATCTTTAGTATAAAGGGTATGGAGTACAATTTAATATTAAAAGATATAGGCGCACGGTGGACGCACGGCGAGCCCCTAGGGGCACACAAGCTTTTGCCTTTATATATGTATATATTTATATATAAAAAAAAGAGTAACTTATTATTTTAAAGTAATGATCGGTCATTAAGAAAAAATAAAAATTGAATATGTGTAGGAATGATAATGGGTAGGGTAGGGTATGGATATGGGATACCCACATACTACCCTATATCCTACACTCCCTACCCATACCCTACCATATTACCCTTAAATAGAGCTTCGGGTGTAGGTACGGGTATATCCATCGGGTATACGGATAATCCGAGGATACCCGAACCCACCCGGCCCAACTCAATCCAATTTTTTTAACTATAATTCACCGTTTAACTATAATTCACCGAAAAATAATTATAATACATAAATAAATAACCTAAAATAAAATATGCAAATTAGAAAACAAAGTCAATAACAATAAGGTCTAAGTCCATGTGCGTTAACAAAAAAAATCATAAATTCATAGTTAATCAAATAAATTCATAAAACAAACATCATAATAATTTACAGTAGAACATGCATAAAATAATATACATGTTATCCACTTGAATATTTCAAGAAAATATAATAATATATAATCTCATAATTAAGAGATTATATTTTTTGTATATGTTTAATTTATTTATATTACTCTATCAAACATTAAATAATACAATAAAAATATTTAGACTATTTATAGTTAATGTGTAAATTGTGAAAGCAAAGGCTTTTGCGATAATATTTTTAATAATAATTAATAACTTATTATAAAAACGTAAAGTATAATATGGTTTCTCCGCGAAACGATCTCAAACAAGACAATTCTTTTCTTAAATAGCTATTACTACTTTGTATCAAAGATATTAATATTATTTTTCATTAAAAATGTTATTACCTTTTATTCATACACATAGATTATTCATAATATAATTCAGCGAACTACTATCATTTTTACCAATTCGAATATAATTTTTTTTAAATATTAAAAAAATAATTATGATTCTTAAAAATAATTACAAATAACACATAATATTATAATATAGAACAAGATTTTTTATAATTCTTAAAATTTATTTATATTTATATTTATATTAGGACAAGAATATAAATTTTAATTAAAAATATTAAACATATTATAATAAATAAATATTAAATACATCATAAATTTTACATCAACAATATTATTATACTAAAAATGAAATATTAGATTTATACATTTAATTAAATATATAATAATAATAATATTATATATATATACACACACATTCGGATAATTTTCGGGTCGGGTACAGGTAAATATCTGGGAACCCGCACCATACCCTTACCCGTATAGTTCTCTTTCGGGTTCGGGTACTACCCGACCCGTTACCCAATTTTAATAGATTTTTCTATACCCTCTAAATAGGTACCGTCGGGTAACCCGACTCGATGGGTAAAATTGTCATCCCTAAATATGTGGAAGAGTTGACAAAAGGGGGCACAATGATTTCTATGACCAGGGTTATACAAATATTTATATAAATTTATTATGTAGTTTCTTAAAGCATAGTATATACTCTCTCCGTCCCGCAATTCTTGTTACGTTTTTCATTTTGGGCGTCCCACAATTCTTGTTACGTTTCTATATTTGGCAACAATGAGACCCACCCAACATAACTTATGCCCCTATATAATCTACTTCATCTGTCTCATTTCAGACGGCACACTTTCCATTTTAGTACGTCACACACAAGTTTGCACATCCTAAAAATGACAATAAAATTTTACAAAAATATCCTTATAATATACTATAATTTACACATATGTCACCCACTTTATTACACCTATTAACTTAATATTGTACTATAATTTACACATCAACCATTAATTAAAACAAGTGAAACACATAATTAGCCATTAATTAAAACAAATGAAACACATAGTTAAATCATTAGTACTGCACTACTCCAACTCAAAAACTGTAACACTCGATGAGATCAAAAAGGATGAAACCCTAGATCTATCTTTCTCTCACCTTCTTCAAGATCTGGCCCTCTCTTTTCTCTTTCTTCGATCGATCTTCTCCATCATGTCTTCCAATATATCTTCCTTCATAGAGGATGATTCTGGTGGATTTAGGAAAGCGGAATTTTGGCTGGAGTTTGAGATATGCAAGGGCCATGTGGGCAATTCTAACCTCTTTTTGGTGGTCTCGGGGTCCCCTTTACACAATACGGTTGGCCGGAGTCTGAGATATGCAAGAGCCATGTGGGCAATTTCGACCTCTTTTGGTGGTCTCGGGGTCCCCTTTACACAATACGGTGGTTCCCGAGACGTGTTTAACCTATTCAGAGTTCCTGGAGCCCCCATTATGTTTTGTTGTTCTTGATACACAATCACCTGAGACGATGTCCTCGTTTCTGATGTTCCAAATACGGGTATGAGTTTTACAATTCTTGGTGTTCAATTTGGAATTTAATGATGGAAATTATATTTATCTTGGTCAATCTATTCTAATCTACCCCCATTTCCCTATTTGTGTATAGTGCTGCTCTTTAAGTCATATCAAATGAATCTTTTCCAACTAATTCTCAAGAGAGAACATACTCCAAAATGAACCCTAATTTCTTTGTTAGCATTCTCTCTCTATCTAAACTTCAATCTTCGCCCATTATCTCTCTCGTTTGGGTTATTGAAGATCCCCCAAATTCTTCTCTCTATCTCTCAAATTGATTACACTCCATTTGTATCATTTTCCCTACTTAATAGCTTGTGAACCCTCTCCACGAGTTTGAAGAGATTGGGGGGATTTCAATTCCATGTCGAAATTGGAAAAAAACGTATGGTACTTTAACAGATCTAAATAGATATATGTCAATCCCCACAGATCTAGAAGAAACTATATCGAAGTCCGTAGATCCCTACAAATGGATAATGGTACCCGATACTGAGGAGGCTATGCTGCAATCCTCGACTTTGACGGTACCTGATTCCGGATCTATGGTGGGACAGAAGTTTGAAACTAGTTTTTGGTCCGAATTGGAAAGACGGGCATCTCGCGAAGTATGCCTTTGGTTATTTGCAATTTGTTGCCCTTCTGCTATGTCCTTGCTGGAATTTCAAATGGAATATCAAGAGGGTACTATTCTTTTATTATTATGTGCATATGAAGCTGTGAGTCTGTGTTAAATCTCACAACTGTGATGCAATATGTGACTAAGAAGTATTGCATGTTGTGTTCGTCATCATTTATGCATTATTTGGAGACTTACTGTTATCGTAAAGTCATCATATGCTAAATTAGATGACATACACACACACACTCTGTGATGAGAGTATAATTTGAGAGTGACACTCTGTGATGAAATAATGTGACTTTGTGGTGGATTGCAATTTGTGTTCGTCATCATTTATGAATTATTTGGAGACTTACTCTAATTGTAATGTCATCATATGCTAAATTACGTGACATGCACATACACTCTTTGATGAGAGTAGAATCTGAGAGTGACACTCTGTGATGAGACTTGAATCTGAGAGTAATGTCATCATTCATACAACGTCTGGTTTCATTTTTCTGTGTAGTAGATCTAATTGGCCATGTATGGAAACTTATTCTTTGAATATGTCATCACATGGTGATTTAGACTATACACTCTGTGATAATGGTTTTGAAATGTGAAAATAGAAACATGTAATGATTCATGTGCATCCAAATTTGCCTGCTTGGGGACATATTCTCTGAATTTATCATCATATGGCAATTTAGATGATGCACTCTGTGATGAGAATATAATCTGAGAGTGATAGTTGCTTAACCATTAAGTGATTACAATGTGGTGCATAATTCATTAGCTGAATATGTAACAATCTCTCTTGAAGAGTTGTTTTAGTTGTAAACATATTGATTTTACCCTCACAAAATAATCTATATCTCCAAACCTTCTAGAGATCCCTAATTCTTTAAAACACTGCTATTTCAAAGGCTTGTCTTCAACACACTGCTATTTCAAAATTGTTCTTCAAAACACTGCTATTTCAAAAGGTTTCTCTGCATATCACACACTTACAGACAGAACATTTTAAACCATGTCCTCCATACTTGTGATTAAATCTTCCAACCCCTCAGCTTCATTTTCTTGCGTAAAAAAATCAATGACTGACTGAATTGATTCCTGATCTACGTCTAGATATATGGAAAGGTTTCCTGACCTCATCAATGCCTCATTTCCCATATGAGGGATCTTGTAATTGTTTAATCCATGACAATAGATAATCTCTTTAAGGCTTGACTGTAGTGTCAGAAAAACAAAGTTGAGCTTAATGTGTAACAATTCTTCAAATGATTTATGCACTACCCCCAACAACTCATCCAATGTGTATGCTGATGTAGTAAATTATAGAGATTGCAATGCTCTAAACCATCCCAAGTCATTTATATTTGTGTCTGGACTCTGTGGTGGTTAAAATACAATGTGCATATTGAAACCATCAGAAGGTGCTGCATTTCTAAAATCTGGATCATTATTATCTATTTGAGGTAGGGGTGTGCATGGTGCGGTTTTGCGGTTTTTTTCACATAATTTAAATTGCATTGTTACCTACGGTTCAGTTTAATAATGAAGTGTAAACCGCGATATTTTAAATAATATTGACTATGCGGTTTCATGCGGTTTCCAATGGTTTTTGCAGTTTAACGGTTTCACTTACATGCATAAGTATATAATTAATAACATGAAGTCCAAACAATGACTTCTAAACAAAATGTTTTCCACATAACTTCAATATTAACTGACTTGGTTGTTTTTCATTTTTTTGGTGGTGGTTTTGTTGATATTTTATCCACTTCTTTCACAACCTTTGATTTACTAGCATTAGGTTGTACAATAGACGTATTACTTTCACCTGGATCAACATTGAGAGGTTGATTCTGCTCTTTTTCATTAGTTGATGGTTCTACTTGAACGGGAATCCCCGAATTAGGAGTTTCTTCAAGAGAATCAATATCCTTCACTTGAGACTCCATCTAATATAATTCATGTCACATTAGATGAAGTTGGTATTATTAATTTCTAAAAGTTATGGCAATTATTAAAAATCCAATTTCTTAAAGTTAATTTCTGAAAGTTATTGTAATTTCAAATCCAATTTTAAAAAAATCCAAACATAGCCATAGTTATAAGGATGCATTATTATACTACTATCACATGACCTAAATTGATAAAGAAGATAAAATACAAGTAAAATTCTAGTTCGACAAGTACCACCTGCACTCTATACACATATGTACAATAGAAAATTAACAAGATCATAATTATGTACAGAAAGTGAGAACTTGACAAATTGCAACTGCTGAATTTTAACCAACATCACTACATCAGTAAGTTTTCACTACTTCTAAAAGTAAAGATGAACTACAATTAGAGAATATAAATCCAAGAAAATTAAAATTATTTTTAATTCCAACAGGCCATAAATCTGACTGTGGTAGCAAACGAAAATTAAAAAGGCGATTCAAACAATAACTATCCATTTTGATATCTTAGAAACATAATCTTAGAAACATAAACAACTATAAATCATCTCATTGATGAGCAATTGAAATATTAAAAAGAATAGAGTTGTGCGATACTTCTTACCCCTTAGAACATAAAACCATGGGAGAGAGAAGAGAATAAAAATCGTACCATAAAATTAATTTGAGTTGTTAACCTTGATAAGAGCAACAATGGGGAGGCGGTGATTCACAGCGGCGATTCACAGAGAGAAGAAAAAATAAAAGAAGGGGCCAAGAGGAATAGAGGACGGCGCATATAGAGAGAGATAGTGAAATTGAATTTTAAATTAGATAGGGTTTACTGGTGCAGCATGGATACTGATATATGGTTTAATATCCTATCATGTGGCTATTTCCTAATATATATATATATATATATATATATATATATATATATATATATATATATATATATATATATATATATATATATATATATATATATATATATATATATATAAAATTATATTAATTAGTATACAAATTAAACGGTGCGGTCGGTGCAGTGTTTAGTAAGAAACTAAAACTGCACCACAGTTACGGTGCGGTTCTAACTAATTTTCCAAACTGCAGTTTAATAAAATAAATATTTATTGCGGTACGGTGCAATACGGTTCGGTCGA
The DNA here is from genome assembly GCA_023678885.1 of Pogostemon cablin. Classification (NCBI taxonomy): domain Eukaryota; kingdom Viridiplantae; phylum Streptophyta; class Magnoliopsida; order Lamiales; family Lamiaceae; genus Pogostemon; species Pogostemon cablin. The sequence continues at coordinate 8,154,638 of CM042992.1, read as the reverse complement.
TTTTTGAGGTTTCCGTTTTTTTTGCCCAGCCCTAATATGAGGGGGTGCATTATCTTGTTAAATAACAATATCCGTACTTGCATCTGTCGGCCACTTGGATTTAATGGCTGGTATGGCCTACAATACAGTCACCAATAAGGAATAATAATCTTTTTTTTAATATTATTAGTGTACTGCAATGTGCATAACTCATTTGAATCCAATTATTAACTTGATTGCATTATGAAAGTGCAATGTTCATAAACTCATTAGTGGACTGAAATGTGTATAAACTACTTATATTTCTCAGAGCATTATTTCAAAACACTACTTATATTAGTGGACTGCAATGTGCATAAACTCATTAGTGGACTGCAATGTGCATAAACAATGTGTATATATAAGAGTAAGAAAAGATGATTATATGATATTTATGCATTGAAAACTGACCTCATTAAGCATAACACTTTTTGTGACCTCTTTTGTGATAGAATCCAATTGCTTAGTGACTATGGTACCTGCTGCTCTATTCTTAGAACTTCTCTTTGCTTGTACTTGATGAGTAAATGGAAAAATACCTATATTTCTATCAAATGTGCATTCCCCATTTGCATCATATATTGGCCTAGCTAGTGCACATAGAAACATAATCTTACTAATGAACTTCATGCTTTGGCATGTTCTGTATGATTCTTCCTCATCTTGTGTCAAGTAGTATCCTTCTTTTGTTCTAGTGAAGTAAAACCATTTCTCATCAATGTGAACAATTTCTGACATACTTTTGAATTTAATGACTTTGTTTTCATGGTTGACTTCCAATGCTTGATGACAGTGTTTCAACCTGCAAATCTTGATCTCATGTGTGAGTGATGACTTGATTGCATTTGAATGTGCTCTGAGCAGTCCTTCATTTTTCCACATCCAAACTGTGTTTTTGCTTGTATGCATCTATTTTGCAATCCCTCTATATGTTCCTCTTTGTTGATAGCCAATGCTTTGTAGCTTTTCTTTATAAAAAATGTGAATCTTTTTATGTAGTGCACATTTCTTTTTGCAGCTCAAAAAGATAGGCTTACCTGCTGCCAATTGATTTCTTGATTTAGCTCATACTCTGTGAACAGTCTGTCTAGATACTCCAAATTCCACCATTGCTGCCTTGAATCTACCTCGAGCTGGTTCTCTATTGGTGCACCCTTCCAACAAGAATTGAGCTAGAATATTTAATTCATTTTGTGTTAGATCTTTCCTCCTCATTTTTCTTGTTGTATGGAAAAAATTGTTTTGAGGAGTAAATATATTTATATTGTGTATTAGGAGGGAAATATAGACTTTTACTTGGGGGGATTTTAATTTGGCGGCCACTTTTAATTTTGGGAGTTATGTAATAGTAGCAGGTAATTGTGTTCTGTATTTGGAGGGAAATTTTAGACAAATTAATTGGGTAATGTGATTGGGAGGGAAACTAATTTTGATGTTAGAATTTGTTCAGATTTGTATTTTAAATATTTTGTCGACTGTAATATTTGAGAGTATTGTACTTTATATTTATTCTAAATTATTTTGTCATTAATTTCTTAAATTTTATTTACTGTTAATTACTTTCTTAATTAAGAGTTAATCAAATAATTCATAGTTAATCAAATAATTCATTGATGAAGTGTTTCCTCACAGATTGTAAAATCAGATTTCATATAGGGGTAAAATAAAAAAAGTATATAAATAACTACCCACTATATATAAAATACAATATTTCTTAATCTCCGAGCAAACAGTAGACGTAACAATAAAGGCGGGACAGTTTTTTATTGAGTATTCTTTAAAAAGCAAAGTTCTATGTTTGTAGCCAAAAAAAATAAATACTGAGTTTGGTTCATAATGAGTTAGTAATATTATATGTGCCTTAAAAATTTATTAAAAATAAGGAAATTTATGCACGAATTATACTAATCTCGTTAATTGAAAGTAAACGATCGATGAATTAGAACTTAAGTAGGAAATGGGTTACAATTTATAATAGTAACAACGAAACTAATAAAGAATTAAAACAAAGCCCGTTAATTGAAAGTAAACGCTCGATGAATTAGAATTTAAGTAGGAAATGGGTTACAATTTATAATAACAATCAAACTAATAAAGAATTAAAGATAATTTCCACTCTCCCTCTTAATTTATAAAATTTTCAAGTTTTATTAATTCACTTATAATTTTTATAATGAAGTAAACAGAGTAAATGATCCATGCTTCCAAACAGAGTAAATACATTATCCATGCTTAAAGCTTTGGGACGACTGAAAAATAGAAAAAAAATTAATATAATTTAATATTAACATTCTTAACACATAATTTTTATGCTAAACCAACCACTTGATACAATTTTCTTATTAAATAACCCAAAATATTACAATTTTCTTATTAAATAACCCAAAATATCCATAATTTTCTTCCTTTCTATGCCCCCTGTCTCATCCAGGTTGTTTTATACAGAAAGGACCATAAGAAATCCACTCATAATTTCTATATCTTTATCAGTGAAATTATTTTGGAGGGACCACGTCCTTGGGTGAGTGAAGAGCAGATGAAATAGCAGCTGCGACGTCCGTGAAAAAGCCGCTGCCGCTCGTGTTTGAAGCGGCAGCCGGAGGCGACGGGTGCAGCTCGTGAACGATCTGCACCCGTTGAACCTGTTCTTGACCCTGCCCGGCAGATGTATAAAAATCTAATGTCTCAACCTTCTTAATTTGCATTTGCCCACCACCAGAATCACATTCCTGTGGTTTCATTTCCACCTTAGATTAGAACTTAAAATTTGAACATTTATTATATTGGTCCAACCATTTGCACCCCAAAACCTCAAATGATGTAAAAATTGCCCAATTCATGAAAAGAATATTTAGTTTTGCTATTGTTGTTACAAAAAATTCTGCCTTTACTTTAATCATTTTTGCCTTTGCACTTCTTTTTGTGATGCATAAATAAATAAGCATGAACTCTAATTAAATTTCAATTTGAATAACTGAAAAAATGTATTAACATTATGGGTGGATATTCATAAATTGAAAATTGATCTAATGATTTAAATTGCAAAAGTTTAGTGCACCGCAACAAGACTCTAAAATTATGAGGAAATCTTTCGGAAAAATAATGAGAAAACTATAAAATTTATACATAAATATGAGATGTCCCTTTTTTTTTTTTTTCGTCAATAGTTTTAATTATAAATAATTCGCATAAAAAAGAAATGAAAATACAGCAAAAGATAGATACCTTGTCTGCAGATGCACTCATCGTGAATTCTAGTACTTAAGTTTTTTTGCAGGAGAATGATTGATTCTTGATGCATATGAAATAAAGTGGGTTGGTTATTTATATTTGGACAATTATTATTCCGACATTTTGGTGTCAGAATTGCTCATCGCCCAACACAAAACGCTTGTTCCCGATTTCATCGTGAAAACTCATTGGTACAAAAATTCCACCACATATATTTTCACTTCATGCTAACTGAATATTTGATTATCAGCATGTGACACAAATTTAAATCATTTTCACTTATTTTGGGCTATTTTGGATAAATACCCAAAAAAAGAAAAAGAAAAAAAAAAAGGAGAAGAATTAATCATCACTTTAACATGAAATGATTAAAATCCATTAATAACAAAAAGAGTTGATCTTAGACAAACATATTTTAACTCACAAATATAAATCATATGTGGAATTAATTTCATGATAAAAGACATCTCACACAGTATATGTATTACACACTATACTGCGTATATACTTGGGTATGAAACCGTAAGGATTGTAAAATGATATTTATCTGATCATAGCAACGTCGGAAACAAACAAACATACAAAGGTGAGGCTCAATAGTTTATTGAACTCAAATCACCTAATAGTAATACTACTGGAAATATAGGAATAGGGGTGTAACCTTTTGGGCACAGAGAACTTGATGATCATTTTCAATACAAAAGAAATTATCAATATGTGACTAGAGGTGATCCACTTAAATGGACATCAGAAGCTTCAGACAAACGTTGCCTGGGCGATGAGCTGTTGCTGGCAGCAACATCAACATCGACGTTAATAATGTGCTTCCTCTTTTGAGAATCGGATTTGAGCTTCCCCGCCTCTGATACAATGGCCTGAGCTTCTGCAACCACTGATGCGTCGTCTTCCATGGAATACAAAATCTTTTTTATCGCGTCAATCACCTACAAAAGATGGATATCGCAATGATCAGAATCCATTTCTAGGTTTTTTCATCACTCTTAGAACTCAAAATTCATTTGATCGGGAGTATAGACTATAGTGTGAGATTAATACAGGCAGATTTTCAATATCAGGGGTCTGGCACAAGATCTCAATATCTCTCAGTTTGGAAAAGTAGAAGTCCCTCTCCTTCTCTACTCCGTCCACTGAGAGCTTCAACTCTATAATCTGCAAAACACACATAAGTAATGAGCCTATAAAGTATATATGCTCTAAATTTATGAAACAGATGGGATATGCTACCTGTTGTTCAAACACTCTGCGCTGACAGGTCTCTGCTTCTGCATTGTCAGAACGGCCGCCACTTGAAGAAGGTCTAGCTGCTTTAACCACTGAGTTCGCATGAGCGGGATCAGCCCTTCTACCATTAGAGGTTTGTTTTGGGACAGATGCTGAGCTCTTAGTTGAAGGTTGTGAAGCTGCAGATTTCTTGCTCAGATCTTTTCCACCCTTGCAACCCTCTCTCCTTTCCAACGGATTGTAACTGGCAGAGAATATAAATACAAAAGAGGTGGATTTTATGAAGGAAAACTCATTGCTGTAGGAAATTATCATAATAAAAAGAATGTTTCCATATAAATATCAGAATGTTGAACCATAACCAACATCTACCATGTTTTTGAAGACTCACAATAACATTATGCAGCAAATAAATATTTAACTCAATGAACCTCTTAGAGAATTTAGCATTCTTGTACAATCAATAAGCACAAAGCAGCACATGCATTTCCATAATGATGATGGAATATAATATCCAAGTAAAAAATAATCTGCATCATATAAAAGCAAAGTACTATTCCCCAGATCGGAATATATATTATGCAGAAGCAGCAGAACAAACTGTTCACTAACTCTCAGTGCAAGATTCATAGGGGAACTTAATATTCAGTAAACCAGATAAGAGTGATAGAAGATAAGCAAAAAGAACTGTCATTACTACAACTGATAAGGTTAAATAAAATTCCAAATATGTAAAACAAGGACCTTGATAATATGTTTATTGTATACATGTAAATTTTGCAAGATTCCCAATCTCGCAGCATGAAAGATATCAATAAAGCACAGGCCAGATAAAATGCATAAAACTTATTTGTTGGGATTATGTACATTTACAGTTCTACCTCAATGTAAACTAGGGGCAGCCATCTCAAAGTTGAATACAACACTCTGTAAACCAATAGAGAATGACATCCCATTCATAGATAATGATGACAAATCGTATAAATCAGATACCATAATAGATGAAAACAAACTTCGTGAATCGTGATTTACTTTCCACACAACTCGACAAACAGAACACACTTTAACAATTCAGCAAAAATCCATGTTTGATTTTGGGGGATGCGTATATTCAGACAAGAGGAGAACAAATGATGCAATTCTTAAGCTTCAAAATTTACCAATTGGTTCCTCCAGGAACACCATCACAGTAACGCTTCATCCATTGCATGAATTCCAAATTGTCAAGCGCCCTTCCCTTAATCAATTTGTTCACCTCAATGTGCTGTAATTAAACCAACATAAAAACAGATAAATAAAACACGAAAACGAGGTCCAAAAACGAAAATTCAGGGACAACAAAAAATCTAAGAGAACGCTGGTCTTTTGAAAAAAAGATGCAGAACACAAAATTTCAGTTACCTTAATAAATCTAGAAAAATATACATTCAAGTTTAACCACACGATACCTTAGTGATCTTAAGTTTGTTGAAAACATCTTGAAGGACCTTATAGTTTTGAATCATCTCATACTCGTTTTTCGCATCAAAATTGACCTTATGCATTGGTACTATCCCCCGGTGAACGGCGTCCATCAGCTGGCATTGAACAGCGCCTGTGCAAGTCTGAAAAACACAGAGATCTCTAGATAATATTCACAACTTAAATTGCATAGATTAAACCGACTGGTGATTTAGGGTTTGCGATTGATACCTCTTCAATTTTGGAGAGATTGAGATGGAGAGTAGAATTGATCCAGGAAAGAATTTCCAATCTACCGACGAAGTACGCAGAATCCATCATTCCGATATTGGTAGCCATTTTTCTTCAGATTTTCTGTAGATTTTTCGATATAGTGGGAATGGGAAGAGAGAGAGAGAGAGAGAGAGAGAGAGAGAGAGAGAGAGAGAGAGAGAGAGAGAGAGAGAGAGAGAGAGAGAGAGAGATTGTAGCCGTTGTGTGTTTTGAGTTTGAATAAGGGAAGAGCGGGATTTGAGGCCGTTTTATAATTAATTTTTTAAAAAAAAAGGAAAAATAATTGGGCTTAGGGATTTTTGGATTGGGCCAAGTTCAAGTAGATGGATTGCAGGCTTTATTAGATGGAGAGGGACTTATGGGCCTTCTTCAACCCATTCAAATTCGTTTTCAAATACCACAAGTCTAAATGTAATAAAACATGAGAAATCGACTCTTTAAAAAGAAATAAAATAAAATAAATTTATATTTATTATATTATATTATACTTCCTTCGTCTTCGCACCGTTACTACATATAATATACAAATACAAAGTTAAAGTAAAATGAGTTGATCTATTGTGCAATTGGTGCACACTAATAACATAACTCATTTAGAAAATGGGTACGATATAAAAGAAAAATAATGCGAATGACGTCATTTATTCTACTCTTGGACCCTCCCCCTCCTCTCTCTTCTCTCCCCTCCCTCCCCTCTCCACCTTGCTTCTTGCCGTCAGCGCACTAGATCTCAACTTTCGGGCGGCCACCTCCGTCTCCTCAGATCTGTCGTGTCTTCATCCTCTCCGATCTCAACCTCTGCCGCTCTGTCTTCTCAGATTTGCAGCACCGCCTCCTTTCCCACCGATCTCAATCTCCGGTGATCTTCTCCGATCCTCAGATCTGTAGCGCAGCCTCCTTCCCCGTCTCCTTCCCCACCGTTCTCAACCTCCGCACCGCCACCTCCGTCGCCGTCGCTCTACCTTCGCGGCACATCTGAGTTTAGAATCGGAATAGTGTTTCTATGCGAATCAAACACTATTGTTTTCTCAATTAAGCTAGTGTTCATGGAGGGATTATAGTAATGATGTTTCTATTTTTTTCATTTTACTTTCCTGTGCTGGGGATCACATTCCCTCTCTATACTAAGTTAGTGTTCATGGAAGTTAGTGTTCAGGAGGGATGGAAGGATGTGTTCATGGAGGGATTATAGTAATGATGTTTCCATTTTTTCATTTTACCTTCCTGTGCTGGAGATCGCATTCCCTCTCTATACAATTTTCTATACAAATTCTCTGTACGATGCTTGGTGAAGAAATAATTTTTTCATAGCTCTATATTTTGACTCAAAAGTTGTATTTTTTTGTACAGTAATGAATATATATTTTTTAATAAGTGTATTATTATTTTTTTTAGTTTTATACATTACTTTTAAAAAAGGTAATACAATCATAAATATAATCATATACAATAATAAGTTAGCGACACTTTGACTCAAAAGTTGTACTTTTTTAGTACAGCAATGTATATATTTTTTTTAACAAGTGTATTATATTTTTTTTTAGTTTTTATACAATACTTTTAACAAAAGGTAATACAATTATAAATATAATTGTATACACTAATAAGTTAACGAGAAAAAGGGGAAAAAATCAGGTAAGAAAAAATTAGGAAAAAGTAGTACTGTACATTTATTAAGAAAATGTTGTACGATATTAAATTAAAATTTATACACTTGATTATAAAGATACATTTCAGAATAAAATATAATACATTTATATCATACAAAATATACGCTATCTATTCTGCGATCGTTCATCACGTGATCATCACGTCTTCTACCATCGCCCAAACCTGCGTCGAAGAACTCAAAGAATCTCCTGTACTCTTTTCTCCAACAATACAGAGATTAGGTATTTGAAAGATCTCCAATTGGGGAAGATTTGAACAAGATCTGCCGAATAGAGACGTGAATCTTGAGGAAGATCTGAACAGTTGGCGAAGACGGATCTGTACTGAGAGAGGTGGAGACGGATCTGTACGGTTAGTGAACGGAGAGCCTGACCATGAGCGAGAGAGGTGTAGACCGAGAGAAAATGGAGGAGGAAGCGTGGTGGAGAGAAGGGTGGCAATGAATTAATGACCCAATTAACTAATTGGAGTATATATAACTCGGGTCATGGGTTAATTTTGACCCGATTGCACCTTAAAAACTAGTGCACAATAGTATTTACTAAGTAAAATTACTTTTTCACCAAATTAACTTTTGGAAAGTAATATATTTTTTTAGATAATGAATAAATTATGAGGTATTTTATGTATGTTAGTTGAGAACGATAAATTTGTAATTAAAATATACTTTTAAAGTTAAATTAATATGATTTTTTTAAGGGTGAAGTTTAATATGATACCATACCATTAAAACTATTCTCAATCCATTTGTTATATAGCATTCTTATAAAAGTAAAAGTGTTAAAAGTGTTAAAAGAAAATAAATACTATTGCTTTCGACAGCTCGTAGACACGTTAACTATCCAAAAGGCAAAAACTCATCGTCTAATAATGAAATTAAAATTCTAGTCAAAATGTTGGGTTCTACATGAATTTAGCCTTGATTGTTAACTTCTAGGGGGGAAAGTATATATTACTAGAGATCGAAAGGTGATAGGAATTCCGATGAGGGATTCATTTACTTAGTAATATAATACTTAATCAATACTTTTTCCTACCCATTCTTATAAAGATGTCACATTTTTATTTATTTTAACTATAAATGTATCAATTTTTTTTTTTAAAGAAACCACCAATAAAACCAATACAACTACTTATTCGAATTGGAACGCTTCCTCCTTTTCATTTACATTTTTCTTCCTTTTCCACATAAGTTCGACTTTGAATAATCTCATCATTTTTTATTAACACTTCTTTCCTAAGAATATAACCTCAACATCTTTAATGTTACAGATTTTCTACACCTAAATAAGACGTGACTTATATGCGCTGGAGAAATAGTTTGACTTCAAAAGAGAAGTCAAGATTATTAGACCGAGGATAAATTCTCTCACTACCGAGGTTATAACGTCCGATCCCGAGCTTAGAACCAAGAAGAAGAGATGGCAAGAAGAAGTTGCACTGAGGATAAGTTTTACCACCGATATGATCTTTCTTTTATCCTCAATCCGTCAATATCCTCAGCCTATTCTATTATCCTTAGCCTACTCCATTATCCTCAGCCCATTAAAATATCACCAGCCCACCAACAATAAAGTTCAGCCGGCCTGAAAGAACATATATGTAGCAGGGAAAAAACATGTCACGCTCATGGTCGTATCTTCTAACAAAAAAAATTCTCTAATACATAACCAAAAAAAAGTCAAGACACATGAGATCAAGAGGAGCCATCAAAATGTCCTCAACTAAATACCATAAGAGTCAAGACACATAACAAGATCAAGGGGAGCCATCAAAATATCCCCAATTAAAAAGAAAGCAACAATCACACATAAAATAAAAGGGGCATTCTGACTTTATTTAATTTATCTTCTTCCTCATACAGTCATACACCAAAAAAATATATTTCTTTCTCTACAACTGCAATGTAAAATTTCTCCATGGATCCTAAAAAATACAAACATTAAAGAATATAAAAAGAGCTACAACTTACAGGCCAAAGAGAATTATACATATTTGATTGGTCCATTTTATTTACCGTTTATTTCATACTCTCGTTTCTCATGAATTAACCTCGATAAAAATCGACCATCAACAATATATATTTGGAATTATTTTGCCTCATTCGTATTATATTAAAATATTTAAGCACAAAGCATATTAGAAATTAAATTTAAGAAATAATATCGCTAAAAAAAACATCAATTCTGTTACAATGGATTATGATGCATGGGCAAACTTGTGATAGATGATTTTACACTTTTATAATTAGTTATCAATATTTATTTACGATATTATTTTTTTAAATAAAATTATTACTTTTCATCTATACTAAATAGTTCAAAAAATAGTTCATAATAGTATTCTTTTCATATCACTTTTTATTATAGTAAAAATGATCACCTCTCATCTATTTTACGGAAATAATTAAATGAGATGCTTTCACACGAGTATTTCCAAAATAACAATGTCCCTAATCCCAAATATAAATCATGTATACCGATATATACCTATGAGTTGTGTTTCAAGCTAAATGGAGCTACACCATTCTATCATAAAACTTGTGTGACTATTTCAACAAAAATGTTACCAATTTACAATCTACAATCAAATTTGTTTCTTATGTAAAAATGAATTTGGTAATCATACAAATGTAATCCATAATTGTTAAAACTCCAATATTCATCATGAAAGAGAGCAAACTTTATAAATACAAAATCATTTCTCTAGAACAAAGTAACACAACCCTATGGCATCATCATTACAATCAAGAATCTCTAAGGAAAAAAAATACATGTCAGTCAAACATTCATACATGGGTCTAAATTAATGGGTCCAATTTATAATCAATTCAATCACTAAAGACCATAATAGTATGATGAAGAGAATGAACATGATGGAAATCTCTCAAGTGCTTGTAGGACCTCTTTCATAGATGGTCTCTTTTGTGGTAATGGTGAAATGCAACCATACCCTAATTTTATCAATGCCAGCAAGGCCTCCTCTTTCCCTTCCACGTCAGCCCGGATTGCCACGTCAGCCATCCTCAACACCTTGCCCTTATCCTCGTCCGATGATGCGGACGCCACCACAACCAAGGCGGGGCCCGTTTCGTCCGATACAATGACTTTCCCGGTCAGCAACTCTAGCAACACTACTCCGAAGGAGAACACGTCCCATTTTGAATTGGGCTTGAGGCTTCGGAGTGACTCGGGGGCGTGGTAAGGCGATACCCCGATCACACTTGGGCTCGGGCTCGGAGTAGCTCCACTAGTGAAGTCTTGGAAGCTGTCGCGCGAGGCCGTCGACCGCTTACTACCGAAGTTTCGGGCCGATCCTCCGGGCTTGTAAGAGCTGCTATTCTCGCAGGTTACAAGCCTTTGGAGCCCAAAATCTCCGATCTTGGGCTCCATGTCCCAGCCCAAGAGAATGTTGGTGGGCTTTAGGTTGCCATGTACATTCTTCTTTTCATGAATGTAACAAAGCCCACGGGCCACACCCTTTGCTATCTTAAGCCGCATCTCCCAGGGCAAATGACAAGGCGATGATCCTGCTTTCCCTAAAAGTTAACATCATCAAAGCGCGCACGTTAGCATTCATACCAACATAATGCAAGTTGTAATCAATTCAAGTTTACATATTTTCTTTCCACATGGAATTCTCTAGGTCAAAAGTTGATACACACACAATGAGTGTGCGAGAGGGGTAGTGAAGAGACAAATTTGTCCATCAAATTGTTGAAGGAATAGAGAAATTAAATACTCAAGGCGCACATTAGCATAATAGGGACCATGGAATAAATAAGCTACTAATATATTGATCTGTTACAAAATTTCTACACCAAAATGGCTAACATACACACTGAATCAGACCCCTAGTCTGTATGCCTACATTTATTTAAGACCCAACAATTTCACAACCACCGTGGCAGCTACTCCATTATATCGGACAGTGACATTACTCTAACGTAAGTAGAATATTTAAATTTAATGCCATTAAATTAAATTAAAGAAATTAAATTAATAGAGACTTACTGTAACGCGCGGTGGCGAGGCTGCCGTTGGGTACAAACTCGTAGATGATGAGCTTCTCATCAGTGCCCCAGTAGAACCCTCGAATCCGGACAAGATTAGGGTGCACCAGTTTTGCTATTATGCGCACCTGGTTCTGGAAATCCCTGAACCTCTCCACCCCATTCTCTCCTATCCTGCGCACCGCGAACGTCCCACCGTCTTCCAGTACGGCCTTGTACATTATGCTCGAACCCGACGCCCCCAGAATGTATGCCGAAGCTTTGAGTAACGTTTCCAGTTCCAGTTCTTCCGACCCGTCTACGCTTACCAGGGCCCCGTTTTTCTGCTCCGGGTTTTCGGTGCTGTCGTGGGAGCTCGGGGATTCCGAGGTGGTTTCTCTGTGTTCGTCGGTTTCCTGTCGGTGTTTCTTTAAGCAGGTCCAGCTTCTGAGCCAGTTGTGTTCTTCCGAGGATGATTCAGATGATGCCCAGTCGAAATCTCTCGCGCTTTCCGCCTCCTTTTTGATTGCTTTTTCGATTGCTCTCTTTTTCTTCAACTGGTAAACGTAAACGAATATCACTAGCAGGATTCCGATCCCGGCGAAGTCTCCGATGACGATTCCCATGATTGTTCCTGTCCTGAGCCCGCTTCCCTTGGATTCGGCGGCGGAGGTTGCGGGGTTGGAGTTTATGGTTTTTGGTATGGCGGCGATTGCCGGAGGGGATTCCGGCACGGGGGCTTTTGGGAGTGTCGCCATTGTTGATGGAATTGGACAGAGGGTTTCCAGTGGCCTGCCGCATAATCCTGAGTTGCCGGAGAATGATTTAGTGTTCTGGTGGGAGAAGAGGTCGGAATCAGGAATTGGGCCGGTGAAATTGTTGAATGAGAGATCAATGGTGGCGTTTGTCGGGATTTTGGAGGAGAATTCAGGCGGGATTTCGCCGGAGAGTCGGTTGAAGGAGACGTTGAAGTAGGCGAGATTAGCGCCGCCGAACTCCGGCGGCAATGACTCGTTGATCAAATTAGAAGACAGATCTAAAACCTGAACTGAATCGAAACCAGTAGGAATTGGACCGTAGAAGTAGTTGTTGGTCAAAGAAACAATCGTTAAATTCCGAAGAGTGGAGAGATTCCTCGGCAGGTTTCCGGCGAGCGCATTGTCGGAGAGATTGAGAACCCGGAGACTCTCCAACTTTCCGACGAGCTCCGACAGCTCACCGGAGATCAAATTATTGGAGAAATCGAGGACCTGAAGCCTAGAGGCGTTGAACAAAGACGACGGAATGGAGCCATTGATGGAATTGTTGGATAGATTAAGGTTTCTGAGATACTGAATCATGCCAAGGGTCTCAGGGATTGAGCCCAGAAGCCCGAAATTGGGGAGAGCCAGGCCCGTAACCCGAAAATAAGCCTCTGCAGAACCCGGAGTGCCGCAGGTGACTCCAGTCCACGAACACGGCGTCGTATCGCTGTAGCTCCAGCTCTGCAAAACCCCAAATGGATCACTCAGCACACTCAGCTTAAACGACATCAGTAGCACTCCATCCGTGTTGAGCCCGAATGATTGGGCCCGAATCAAGAACACACATGCAAGAATTCTCCACCGCCATAACCGATCAGAGCTCATGATACGATCATAAAATGGCGCCACATTAGCGAAAGAGAAGTCAGTCAATGGAGTGTAAAAATGAAGTGAGATTTATGAGGTGGTACTAAGAGGGACCATGTGAGGAGCTAGATGTAATAAAAAGAAAAGAAAAGGTGTTGGAAGGAATATACACAGCTCACCAAAGAAACCAAACTTTTCCACCAAAATGCCATTAATTAATGTGGGGGTAGAGATTCAATGGGAATGACTTAATGCTGATTTCTTTATTTAATCAAATCACACTAATTAGAAAATAAATTTATATATACTGGTTTGTATTAAAATTAACATGTGCAGAGATTTATATATATTTGGGAATAGCATCTTTGCTAGGTGACACAAAGATGGAGTCAAGAAATCTTGCACAACATAAATAGTATTATATTGACTTTACTAAGGGAGATGTTATATTATTGCTCACATTCTGTCTTATGTTTCCTTTTATAACATGGGATGTCACATTTTGTAATGTGATGGTATTTTAATTAGTTGTAGGAACTGAAGATAGATCTGATTGAATGTTGGAGACATGAATTAATAATACTTTTGTGATGCAGCCAATATTATTCTTGTGGACGGTGGTTCTATGCAACTGCACTTCTGATTCTCTTTAATATCAATTTCTTACTTCGCAATATCATCAAGTCCTTCCGTTTAGTGTAACATCTTTTTGTTAAATTATATTCTCCGTCTCATTTAAAATCGCATCCCTTCTTTGTAAAATACAAATTAGTGGTGCAATCTTAAATGATTTTATAAAAGAGGGTGCAATCTAAATAGATCGAATGAAGTATATTAAAGCTCAGTTTTTATATAAACAATGATTTAACAATGTTTTGAGATGAGAGTCATTTGATCAAATGTTTGTATTTTATAATGTGTTTATATATTAATATAACTATCCATTTATTTTTATGTTGTAGATAATATGGTTTGTGGAATCATATGAAATATTCCCTCCGTGCGCCTTTAAGGGTGTCATATGTTTTTTGCATAAGTATTATTATTATTATTTAATGTGTAGTGAGTAGTTGTATTAGTGAAGGTATGAGTCCCATTTTTAGTTGTATTAGTGGGTGTGTGTGGATCACATATGTATAAAAAATGAAATGAGACCATTGAAAGCGGACGCCCAAAATGAAAAAATGATACCCTTGAAAGCGGACGGAGGGAGTATCATATTATCAGTTTTTTTTATAAAGTATAAATAGAGACACACAATCGAGATATACTTGGACAAACTATTGGTATGATTATAGTGTGATTTAGTATTAGTTTATCTTGAGTATAAAATTATAGTAGTGCAATTTGTGAGGATTGAGAATGACCATTTGAAGTTGTTCCATTTGTATTGACTATATAAAAGAACAAGACCTCGATTATAATGGATATTCGTATTCTTAACTGCATATAATAATCGCTACCACATAATTTATATTTATTTCTTTGATTCATAGATTTTATTAATAAATCAATAAATCAATTATCTCTATGAGATGGGAGACGATATTATTTATATGATGTAACGTTGATTATAGAAGGAATTAGGATGGTTTCCCTCTTTTTACGTATTTAACAATCATTTAATCAATGACATACGAGATAAATATAAGAAAATGAAAGAAAATTACATGCCAAATTCTTCTATACTCGAGATAGTTTGCATTCGTATTATATTATTGATTTTTGGTATACAGCCTAATTTTTTAAGATAATAAATAAATTATAAAGTATTGTATTAAGTATATAATATTTTAATATAATAAATAAATTATAAAGTATGGTATTAAGTATGTTATATATGTATTACAATTTTAAAATTAAGATATGTCTTAAGAACACTGAATTATTATTATTATTATTATTATTATTATTATTATTATTATTACAATAAACCAACGAAAACAGAAAATTTAATTTCGACGAAATACTATTTTTTGATTGGATTAATAGAGCTTATAATTCAGTGACCCAAATTTATTCTCTTTGTTATGGGTTGCGGCGATTTTCAACTCGGATCATATATAATATATTTTCTCGTAATAAAAACATGAAGTTTTTTTATTATTAATAGTTAGTAGAGTAAATGTCAACGATGACTCAATGATGCATTCCAAAGATGTTCGCGATCAGTGAAATTTAATTTGTATACTCAATCTCTAATAGAACCATTGAAGCAATTTCGTGATTAACTTATAAGCAGGTGGGCTAGCTCACCGCCCACTTGGCTACTCACTAACTTAGGAGATCCAGATTCGATTCTCTTTGGGAACGAATAGGGGGAATTTATGACTTGGAGAAATAAGGATGTTTGGAGATTTAGTGAACTAACTATACTAACTACTAACTTTGTCCGATCAGATATAACAGATACTAATCAAAGCAAACAACAATACCTCCGGATGGTAAGTTCGACCAATACATCCGGATGAAAGTTCGACTAACAAGATATTATGCTCTTGAATTACTTCCTACTTAAATATTTAATTGCATCTGTTTATAGTGAAACTACCTTAATTCCTAACAAATAGATATTAATCAAAGCAAATAACAATACCTCCGGATCGTAAGTTCGACCAATACCTCGGAATGGTAAGTTCGACTAACAAGATATTCTCTTGAATCACTTCATACTTAAATGTTTAATTGCATCTGTTTATAGCGGAACTACCTTAATTCCTAACAAATAGACAATATCAATCATGAACGCACACAAGCTAACACAATAAATCAAGCATTATAGCGGATGTCATGAAATATTATGTAGAAGTTACGAAGCATAAAATTCCTAACAAATAGACAATATCAACCATGAACGCACACAAGCTAACACAATAAATCAAGCATTATAGCGGATGTCATGAATTATTATGAAGACGTTACGAATCATAAAAGCAAAGTCTGATAAATAAATAAATTCAGAATAATCTCAATCTTGGTCTAGGTTCCCAAATAAATTAAATCAAACCATCAAACCCTAGAACTCTATAAGAAATTAGCCCATGAAGTTATAATCAACACTCATGGCTATGCAATTCATATCACATATCAAGACGAAACTACCTTAATTCCTAACAAATAGATACTAATCAAAGCAAACAACAATACCTCCGGATGGTAAGTTCAACCAATACCTCCGGATGGTAAGTTCGACTAACAAGATATTCTCTTGAATCACTTCATACTTAAATGTTTAATTGCATCTGTTTATAGTGGAACTACCTTAATTCCTAATAAATAGACAATATCAATAATGAATGCACACAAGCTAACACAATAAATCAAGCATTATAGCTGATGTCATGAATTATTATAAAGACATTACGAAGCATAAAAATAAAGTCTGATTAAATAAATAAATTCAGAATATCAATTGCATAAAATTCAAATTTTGGTCTAGGTTCCCAAATCAATTAAATCAAGTCATCAAACCCTAGAATTGTATAAGAAATTAGTCCATGATGTTACAATCAACACTCATGGCTATGCAATTCATATCACAAATTAAGACAAAAGAAAGGAAAAGATGAGAAACACGAAACTCTAGCGTAAGCGTAGTTTGACGTTCCTTCTCCGTCTCTCCAATCATTCAATCTCTCTCAATTAACACTTGGAACCCAATTCAAGATGGATGGATGATGAAAATCAGATATGAATCTGATGTGTGTGGAATTGTGGAGTGAATTTACGGTGGAATTGAGTGGGTTCTCCTCCTTTGTGTATTGATCTCCCTTTTTATACCTTAAAAAATTTTCAGGGCTTTTTCGCGTCGAAAATTAGCCAAAACACGATTTGGAAGTCGTAAATACATTGCTGGATCGAACAGGCCACGACTGGACTAAAAAATACCCCGCTCGACACTCAACTCGAGCCGAGCTGGGTGTGGATGATGCCAAGCGATATCGAGCTGCATATGGATGAAAAGCTAATGTCTCGTAGGCTCCGTAGGACCCCAATTCGGCCACAACTGGGTACAGTTCGAGCCGAGCTGTCTGCCGAGATGCAGACTACAATGCGCGACCTCACCGTTTCGAGCATAACTTCTTCATAAGAACTCTGATTTGAGTGATTTTTATGCCAAAATGATTATCTCTTTCGTGGTTTTCCAACCATATATTACATGATCAATTTGTAATTCTACACGAATACAGAAAAATTATTCAATATAGACGTGTGTTTTTCAGCATTCCTTCACACTTTTACTCTTCATTCCAACTTTGAACTTTTGATCATGTTTTACCCTTCAAAACTCAACAAAATACCTTAATAGCATCTTAATTATGCAAAATATGAAAAACACGTCATTCTAGACAAAATCATGACCACATTCTATCAAAAAAGGTGTAATGTAAAATCTAAAATACGTGAAATTCCTCTCTCAACATTAATTATAAAGTGAAACCTTTGTTTATTAATTTAAAAAAATATTGTATAATTGATAAATTAATAATTTATTAATTTAAAGAGGTAATAATTTGAGTTATACTTTTAACTCAAAAGTCAAAGTACGGGAAAAGTGAACATTGGGCATTATTTCCAACAAAGTTGAATGCTGGTGGAATTTTTATTTATTTATTTATTTTATTTATTTTTTTTTTTTTGCCAAATTTCAAATGTTGATACTAATTTACAATTAAAACAAAGGTTGTGATTTTTTTTTTAATTAACCACCCATAATTCTATTATCATATTTTATCCATACATGAAGCAGTGAAATGTAATTCTATAATTAATTTCTAACTTTTTAATCATGACACCGGAAAGAAAATATATTACTCCTTCCGTCTCGATTTCATCTTCACATTTAGTGTAGATATGGAGTTTAAAAAAATTTTCTTTTTGATTTACTTTTGAAATAGTATGATATTTTTTAATAATAAATAAATGATAAAGTAGGTTATGTATGTTAATAATGTGATGATAAAATTAAAAATAAAGTATGTTTGAGGGATATTAGTTAGTTGTTTTTTTTTTCTTTTATGAAAATATGTGAAGTTGAATTTAAAATCAACCAAAATGGAAAATATGAAATTGAAATGGGACATAGAGTACTATAATATGTTTAATTCTATCAAAATATTGACAAAGTCATAATTGTATGTTTAATAATAGGTCGGCTCAATCTAACATATACAGCTCATAAGAGAGTATTCAAAATATTTAACTCAAAGTTGCAACTGTAATTAAAATACACTTATACATCGGTGTACTTGAGTTTTAACTTAATTTTCACGGTAAAATAATTAAAAATTTTAAAAAAATCACTACCCACTTTGTTCTACTTTAAACTTTTAATTTTAGAATACACTCAAAATCACCATAATTTTTATATGAAAAAAAGCTTTTTTGAAAAGTGATTCACATCATGTTTATATGGGATCGAATTACATTTTAAGGATGAAAAATATGAAACTTCTTCTAATATATACGACTTAATGCATTGCAACATTTTCTTTTTTATTTTTTTTTCATGAATTAAATCTACGTTAACCACACTATATATACTCTATCTTAAAACTTAAGCAAATTAAAATCCTGATTTAAAATTGCATTACACTAAATAAGTGTTGGGATTTGTGCTGGTCATAATCTAATAAACTCCAACAGCTAACTTTAATTTACTGCTTAAGATTCCATTATAAAAAAAGAGAAGCTCTTTTCCTGCTTAATTTCCTTCACTTTCTCAACTTTGTTTAAAGTAAAAAGGAAGTCTTATGCAGTTTATGTGGGTTGCAAGACACAAATACTAGGCTCCTCCATATTAACAATTATGAGCAACAAATCTTTATATTTTCAGACTCCATCAGGCGGAGTGTTTCTAGGAAATAAAGGGCTCCTCAAATCTCTCGTAAAATCATAGATAAATTTAACATTTAACAGAAAAGAAGTGAAAAATCTTTCAATTAAACTGAGATTTGTAGGGTGAGCGATTTGAATCCAGCTTATGCCATAAATTTAACCCCTTTGTAAGGGCTACAAATTTTGAACACATCTTGCAATTTATCTCACCCATCAATTCTCTCCAGTTGGGTATACACCATAGATAAGTTTAACATGCAATAATTGTAACAACTCACTTATATATAGAGAATTTTGTGGAAAAAATGCTCCAATTAATAACAATTTTTGAAAAATGCTACTTCAAATATATATATATATATATATATATATATATATATATATATATATATATATATATATATATATATATATATATTCCATCCGTCCGCTTTAAAGGGTTATATTTGTTTTTTGCATGTGGATTAAGGAGTATTATTATTTAATGTGTTTTGTGTAGTTGTATTATAATGTAGACTCTATATTTTAATTATATTAGTGGGTGTATGTGAGTTTCATGTATGAAAAAAACTCTTTAGGAGGAACCAAAATGGTATAAAATACTCTTTAAATCAGACGGTATATTGGAAAAATACCATCTTTTGATATTTTTTCCCCTCAAATGTAATTATTAATAAATAGTACTCGCACATATAGACTATGGTCATGTGCAGTTGCAGATACCTAAATTAAAGAGTTTGCAGATATAGTTGCATGTCACATAAAAAATTATTTAGTTGCACAAAATGTCATGGATGAGGAATAATGATGTCCAAAATATAAAAAATGCATTTTTTTTGTGAAATATTAAAATGAATGATATTTTATTAAAATTAAATATTAAAATGAATGATATTCTATGTCCGAAATTAGTCATTTTCGTCCACTTTTGGTCATTTCCAGTCCACTTTTGATCAATTACTTGCCGGAATTTACTATTTCTTGCAGTAAAATCGTCGGGTTCCTGCGAGGAAATGACCAAAAGTGGACTGAAAATGATCAAGAGTGGACTAAAAGAACTAATTTCGAATACCAGAAGACCACTTTTGAGAAATTACTAATTTTCAAGACTGAAATTGGATTTAGCCTACATTAAAGGACCAAATTTGATATTTTCTCATCAATTATGTGAATGCTTGTCTGACCACTTAATGTCTAAACTCCACACACTTAATTAGCTCTAAATAGATATAAAATTGATTCATAATGATTAAGGTCAAGTATATTCAACCATTTGCTTTAGATGGAATGGAATGAAAAAAAACTAAATTAAATTAAGTAGAATGAAATTGGGGTTATTGTAAGCAATAATATTCCACACTCATTGCTTGTCAGATAGTTTAGGTGAATTAAAGGGCCTTTTAAGGCAAAGATATGCGATTAGCTTAGTCAAACCCAAATTTAGTCATACAAAGCGAAACAATCAGGTGTGATCGCACGTGGTTTGCCTCCTACTTGTTAATTAATCTCAACCGTTGATTCAGATAATGGGAGCAGAATGTGATGGATCCTCTGTTTATTGATTGATTGTTTTATAATGTAGACATTAGCTTCGATAATTGCACAATTAGTCGACCCCGTGAACAACAACACACCTCTTTATTCATCTTAATTAATCTTTTTTTAACCTAAACTGTTATATATCGATATTATATTGTGCAGTATAATTAACTTATGAATTGGTATTTTGAAAAATATTCTTTTAAATAGTGTTTGACTTATTATAATTAGGGTTAATTGCATATAAAATAACGAACTTTTCTCGTATTTTAAATTAATTTTGATTTTAATGAAATAGAAAAAAGGGCCCGACCTTCGCACCCAACGGGCAGTCGGAGATGGGGTTAGATGCGTTTTTCAACAATGCTTAAAATTAATTTTTTTTCTTTAATTTCTCTAATGTGAGGATTAATTTGCAATTTAGTGAAGTTTGTGGTTTTTCTTGTAATTAAAGTTCGTAGTTTTTATTGTAATTAGTCTTTTATGCGCAATTGAAGTGGGTGAACTCTATCGAGTAGCTTTAAGTAATTAAGTTTAATATAGAACTAAAAAGGATTAACTCTTAAGTATAACCGGATTCACCCTTAGTCATTCTTTATAGGAATTACAAGAGTATGACTATTTAAGTGAAATAGGGTCTATTCAAATATATATAGGATATCAAAGTAGGAAAAAGTCTGTAAGGCCAGAACTTTTTTAGAGTCAAAGTATTAAAATTGAGTTCGTAATATTTGTGATTTGCTAAATAAAATAATTTGAGGAAATGATAGAGTCATCCAGACTCTTTAAACAATCGTTTCAGTTGTCTTCCTCTTTAGAATTATGATTCTTGTTCAAATTCCATCGTTGTAAGAACATTACTTTTATTTTATACTTTTTGTGTAATAACATTGTTTCTTCACACTAGATGATTCCATTAATTTAATTTAAGAACATTTGTGATTATGGCGTTGGGTGAAGAAATTATATATTGATAACATGTGTGAGATTGTTTTATACGGTAAGATGATTTATTTTTTTATTACTTCTTTTAAAAAATATTATTAATTTTTATTTATCAATCGAATTGTGCATGTAACAAAATTAATAGATTAATTATCACTTTTCATTAATCAAATATTACTTTGTATTAAAAATATTATTAATTCTTATTTCACAAAATGGATTTAATGAGACGGTCTCACATAAACTTTTACCAGATACTAAATGGACCGTCTCACAGTAAGATTATTTTACGCTTTCATAATTATTTATCTTTTTATTAAGGATATTATCACTTTTGTTTTAAAATGTTACTCCATAACTTTTCATTTATTTAT
Source organism: Pogostemon cablin (assembly GCA_023678885.1). Lineage (NCBI taxonomy): Eukaryota > Viridiplantae > Streptophyta > Magnoliopsida > Lamiales > Lamiaceae > Pogostemon > Pogostemon cablin. The sequence continues at coordinate 8,132,445 of CM042992.1, read as the reverse complement.
ATTATAAATTATTCATGAAAAATAATTTATAACACTATTATCACTTTTCATTAATTTGAAGTATCACTTTTCTTAATAAAATTTATTACTTTTTATCTGCTCACAAATGTCATCATCTCATGAGACACCCATGAGACGGTGTCACACGAGTTGAATAATCACATAGATATAATCATTTAACACTCATGATACCATTAGTTTAAGATATATTGGTGGATTGTGGACTTGGAAGAAGAAGAATAATAAATGGTAGATAAATGGGTTCAATACAATAGAGAAATGTGCGAATGACGTTCCGACCACGCCACCTTGTTCTTGTTATTGTTCACCCAAACTATCCACATTAAATTGGAACCCTTCTAGCTCACCTAACTAATTAATTGTCTCCCCTCTTTCACATTAATCCACATTCATTTCCTCTTACATATATACCACGCAATACTATATTAATTATCACTCTTTTTGTCCAATTTTAAAGTTTTGTTTGATGTCTCATTTTCTTTCCTTTCGTTGGATCCAAGTGTGTGTATTGATTTGAGCGATTGTGGTGGATTGACCTCTTCGTTATGGGTTTAATCTACGATGTGAAATTTGAGAATAAATAAAATGCTACTCAATAATAAAAACTTGTGCACACCTATATTCCTGTGGTTAGTTCCCACCAAAACCTAAAAAACTTAGGCAAACATATGAGATCCTCTCTCATAATGATTTTAGTAAGACGAATAAATAATTACACCCTCCGTCCCATTTCAGATGTCACGCTTTTCATTTTGGGTTATCCCACAAAAGTTTGCACATTCCTAAATTAGTAAAAAATCAAACACAATCACTCTTCCCTCATACACTTTATTTACAAAAAAATCACCCTTACCTAACACACCTAACATACTTTATCATTTATTTATTACAAAAAAATACCATAATACCCCTAAAAGTTATCATTTTTCTTAATTTTCGTACCAGAAGAGGCATGCAAACTTTTGTGGGACGGAGGGTGTATGTTCTTTATAATTAAAAGTGATACATAATTAATAAAAAGTATAAATAGTGTTGTGATATTTTATTAACAATTTATAATATAAATAAAATATAATAAAATTTTTAAAAAAAGTGATAACATCTAATATTTAAATACAGAACCCTAAACCACAAGCCTTCCAAAAACTTTAACACATTATTCCGGTAACACGTACTTTATAATCATATTATTACTAATTTAATTTTTGAATGTTTTGAAGAATGTGTTAATGAGAATTACAGAAAAGATATCGGACATATATATTTCCTCCGTCAAAAATTTATTTTCACATTTATTGTAGATACGGAATTTAAGAAAAATTATTTTTTAAATTATTTTTTAGGGTAGTATGCTATTTTTTGGTAATAAATAAATGATAAAGTATGTTATGTTTGTTAAAAAAGTGATGAAAATTTTGAATTAAAGATTGCTAGAGGGATATTAATTAGTTAATTTTTCTTTTTATTGAAGTGTGAAGTTGAATTTGGGACTGACCAAAACGAAAGGTGTGAAGTTGAAATTAAAACGAAAGGGAGAGAGTAATTATTTCTCCGAATATGGGAGACGGTTGTAGAAGGGCAAGGGCTTCGGCACCGAACTTGGATTCGAGCTGCAGAACGACGAATCGCACCGCGGTAATGGTTAGTGTAGCAAAAGATATGACCAGCACCTCCGTAATTTATTGATCGGTCACCACCTCCACAACGGCGGTGCACTTTCCGCCATGGATTAGAAAAGGCGAATTAAATAGCAATTAAGAAATTAGTTATTCATCGGCGGGTGATTAGAAGAGTCAATATATAGATGATAGGGGGAGAGAGCAACGTCGTGAGTAGATGGTAGGGGAGATAGCAACGCCGTAGATTGGAGGAGAGAGAGAATAGATGGTAGGGGAGAGAGCCACTCGTGGATAGGAAGCATTGGAACTTGGAAGAGAGAATAGACGGTAGAGATAGAGAGCAACGTTGAATTAGGGTTGAAATAATTCATATTAGCAAAATTAGTATAAATAATGTGAATCATGGGCTTGGTTGACCCGATTGCACCCTAAATATACTTATACAATAGTATTTGCCCTTAACGTTACACTTTTTAAGTTGTGGCCAAGTGGTTTAGGCTTTTAGCATGTTTCTATAGCTTTTGATGACGGTTCGAAACTTACCTAGTTATTTATGGGCGCAGCTATTCACACCCCTAATTTCGTTAAATGTATCCCCAATTATTAAATATACCCGAAATAATATAATGTAATATTTCTTTATTACTAAACACACTCCATTTGGGAAATTCTAACCTTTAATTTTAACACGATCTATAATTCATAAGAAATTAATATAAATCAGTTGCAACTGTTTCTCACCTTGCCAAAAAAGAAGAATGAAAGAACCCTTGGAGAAAAAACCTTCATTAACCTCATAATTTAGTCGAACATTTTGCCTAAAAAGATAGGTCCATGTTATTCACATTATAGGAAATGAACATTGATGAGGCTCAAAATAACACCAATATCATCAATCAAAACAAATTGATTTTCATTCCAACACCAAAAAGTAATGCATTACCAAGAGTTATATATGTCCGTAGACTGAAAATAAAATTCTTGTAACAAACAACCCACAACCAATATACGATCGATATAAACGAGAACCGAAATCCACATACTTTAATTTTCAAGAAAATAGTTAAAACCAAGAGTTATTGAGAAATCTTTTATCGAGAAATCTTAAATAAATAAATAAAAACTGGTCGCGCAACTAAATTGTGAGATGAATGAATTTTACCATCTTAATCTTTCCTAAATTATTCCAACCTCAATGGATTTTCTCGCCGAAATACCTCTACCCCAATCAAAACTCCAACTCAATTAAATTCTTAAATTTAACAAAGGTTCGAGAGTAATTAAATTTAGTAAAAAGATGCACATGATTGTGTTGAGGGTTGCACAGGTTTATTCACGAAGGCATAACTGGTGAGAGTTTGTTCGGGTGTAGAAACCGAACATAATGAGTTTGTTCGGTTGCTGCAAATAAACATATTGTAGATGACTAAAAGAATATTTATGTCACCCTAATTAAGAATATTTTAATCTTATCTATTTATGAGGTACATTTATTAAAATAACCATAGAAAAATATTATAGTTAATAATTAATACTCTCTCCATCCCAAGAATATTTGCACACTTTCTATTTTGGTCAGTCCCAAGAATACTTGCACAACCTAAAAACGGAAACAATACACAATATCAATAACCTTACAATACTACAATATATTACAAAAATGTCACCTTATTTTTACACACAATCTATTTACTCAATTACCCAAAATACCCCCTCTCTTTCTTACATTACACTAACAAAAAGTTATTTTTCTTAAAATACCCAAATGTATTCTTTAAATGGGGGGAGTATAAGGATATTCATATATTGACGGATAACGCGCCATCTTTGTTTTTTTTCTTTTCTTTCTCTATTTAATACTTTTTTTTTTTTATTAATTTTTAAATATATTTACATTTGATTTTATTTTCTAAACATTTAAAATTTGGGTTGATTAAAATCGGTATTGGGGTAGTTTTTTTATTTTAAAATAATTATTTTATTTTATTTAATAGTGATAATTGAATTTAAAGTTAATCTAACGGTTAAAATTATACAGTGCACATCAGTCCACCCGACTCTTGAATTTATCTCTTTGCTAGTTAAATATATACTATATCACACGAATTTTTTTTCTCATTAATCCAAGTTATACTTTAAAATCTTTAAATTCTCTATCATATCTAAAATCAATGCAATTAGCACTAATAGATGAAATTGTTTAGACACTAATCAACAACAACAATGCTCACATATACATCACTGAACTACATTCAGTCTACTACTTTCTGGCACGAAGAAACCTGGAAGGGCTGAAACGGGTAAGATCAATGATGCTAGCACGTCCGTCGAGCACAAGCTCAGCGACAGCTGCACCGGTGGCTGGGCCGTTGAGGATTCCCCAACAATTATGTCCCGTTGCAACGTAACACCCTTCCACCCCGGGGACGTTTCCTATTATGGGCACACTATCATCCGTGCAAGGCAAGAAGCATGCTTGCTCCGCCTTTATGGTGGCTTCGCCTTCTGCCAAGTGACTCGATACATTTCCTGCTATATTTTTCAACATCTGTATAGACTCTGGAACAGGCAATACTTGCTCCGGATCATCGGGGATGTTTGCTTCGGCAGACATCCCACATATGTATACTTCCCCTGTTGATTCATATATCACATTATCAGTGAAAAATTGCTGCTAACGTTATGACTCACATTATTTAATGAAGACACAGATTTCAACTTAAATCTCAATTTAAAAGTGTGCATAGAAGTGGGTCAATTAGACAAAAAAATTTCACATATCAAGTCTTACAATTATAAAATCATAAAAAATAATTACTCCATATTCTGTTCTCATTCATAATTGAGATGTATTTCAGTTTCTTGATACTACTTGAATTAAATACTTCATCTTGAACTTGAAAAAATTAACATTAAAAGCTGGGTTATGAACTGGAAATAAGCATAGCGTGACATGTTGCACAACCAAATCGTATACTTCTACATAATTTGGTACCATTTTACTTTTTGACGTACTTTTTATATACAAAGACTCGTGAAGCAGCTAAATTGACACTATTTGTTTTTAAAGTAAAATTATTATATCGGTAAGGTATACTCCATCTATTCTATTGTAGCTAGTGAGTTTTTTTTTTCTCAAATATATAATTTTAGAGTATTATGATATAGTTCATTTACCTATATTTTATATATAAATATAGGTTAATAATGATAATGAGTAAGTCTCATCCCACATGTATCCATTTTACCAGAGAATATCCTTTCATTTCATTTTACAAGAGAATATCCTTTTTATCTTTCGTGTAATTATTCATAATAGTAATTATGAATAAAATAATTTAATATCATGCATTATGTTTCTTAAAAATTGTTATTTTTTATTTAAAATATTATCACTATATTTTAACTACTTTCTTCACAAAAAAAAAAAAGAGATAATTGGAAGGGAGCAATACCTGTTGGACGGGGATAAACCTCAGGGTCCATTGGGTTTCCTCCTCCAGAGGAATAATAACTCAAGAACAATGCATGAGGCGTTATTGCAGAACCATCCTTGGGCTCCAACACAATGCTATGGGCTTTGAGCCCATAAACCCTAAATATCGAGCCCAGAAGTGACAACTTTCCAGTCCACGGCCCAAGCGCCAAAACCACCGCATCACCCTCAATCACACCACCGTCTTCCAAAACCACAGCCTTCGCCGCCCCTTCCGTCACCTCCACCTTCTCCACTTTCCCTATCACCACCCTTAATCCGTACTCCTCCACCGCCTTCGACACCAAAGTCTTTGTAAACAGCTGCGGGTGGACCTGGGCCGTCGTCGCAGTAGTCCCAATAGTCTTTGGGCCTTTCGCAGGCCCATCAACCCAGGAAGGAAGATTCGGGCCCGATTTTCGGGGCAGCGCGGACGACGTCGTCTCCGTCACTGTGACACTGAGACTGGTAACAGGGCGATAGCCATACAATTCTGAGCCGTTGAGTTCTTCGGCGAGTGTGCGGTGGAGATTGAAGCTGGCACGTGCGAGGGAAGAGACTGGGCCGCCGTCGCACCAGTCCAGAGCCAGAAAACCACCTGCCTTACCGGAGGCGGCGCAAGCAATCGACAATTTCTCCACGAGTATGACGGCGGCGCCTTTCTGGGACAGGAAGTAGGCGGTGCAGACTCCGATTACGCGGCCGCCGCAAACAACCACTGTTTTCGGCGGATCCATAGCCGGTGGTGTTGATGATGAGCAGAGAATTGAGAATTTGATCGGATGTGATTTTGGTTGCAGGGTTCGGATCCGGGGGTGCCTCGAGAGGGATCAAGATGTCATTATTATTTCCATATTTACGAGGTGAGCTGACACGTACCACCCAGGTTTGGAAACCGGCGGTTACGGATTGGGGGCAAATCGGTTCTAGAGTGCTTTCAATTCGGTTCAAAATGACTGGTTCTCGATTTTTTTTTTTTTTTTTTTTTTGTAAGTTTCAAAGTCTTGTTTTAAAAAATAAAAAATGATGCTTTGGAAATCGCCAGTATATAATCGGAATCGGGAACCGAATTGAATATACGGAGTATTCGGTTTTAATTTTATTTGGCCGATTCTTGTCAAATTTGCATATCAACATAAATGGCAAAGTCTTGTCGTCAGAAAACTAATTTCTTACGCTGACATTCATTTTTATATATTTTAGCATTGAATGTTATATTTTTGGGAAAAAATTTACTATACCCTAATTTTTTTATATATATTCTTTCTTATCCTAACTTTAAAACTATATAATTTTATACCTGATTTGATCAAAATACTCTTTACACAAATTTTTGAGTAATATATTCGAGTAAAGTGTTCGAGTAAAACCATTTTTACTTAAAAAATCATTAAAAAATATTACTCGAATTTTTTTACACGAATGCGTTATTTTGACACGAATTCATTACGCGAATGCATTAAAAATTTTGTGTGCAATTTCGTGTAAAATTACAACTTTCACATAAAAAATTACAAAAAATAAGTGTTAAATTAAAAAAAAAATAAAAAGTCAATCAACAATTCGTGTGAAATTTCATGTAAAATTACATTTTTTTCTTGTAAAAAATTACAAAAATCGTGTTAAATTAAAAAAAAAAACTCAACTCATTATTTGACACTAAAATTTTGTGGAAAAAATTACAAAAATTCGTGTTAAATGTTTTTTTAAAAAAATCAACTCATTATTTGACATGAAAAGATTTGACCCGAATATTTCGTGTAAAAATTTACAAAAATTCTTGTTAATTTTTTTAAAAAAAAGTCAACTCATTATTTGATACGAAAATTTTGTGTAAAAAAATATTTGACACGAAAATTTCGTGTAAAAAATTACAAAAATTCGTGTTAATATTTTTTTAAAAAAACTCAACTCATTATTTGACATGAAAACATGAAAAGATTTTACCCGAATATTTCGTGTAAAAATTTACAAAAATTCTTGTTAATTTTTTTAAAAAAAAAGTCAACTCATTATTTGATACGAAAATTTTGTGTAAAAAAATATTTGACACGAAAATTTCGCGTAAAAAATTACAAAAATTCGTGTTAATATTTTTTAAAAAAAACTCAACTCATTATTTGACATGAAAATATCGTGTAAAAAATTACAAAAATTCATGTTAAAATTTTTTTAAAAAAAACTCAACTCATCATTTGACACGAAAATTTTTACACGAAAACATTATTTTACACGAATTATTTTCGAGTAAAGGTTAAATCCGTCATTTTGGGTACTGCAAGAGTTGCTCTTATATTTGGGGCAATAAACGATATTGTTAAAGCCTGACGGGCACTTTTATTAATTACTTCTATATTTTTTTACATTTAAAAAAAATATTCCCTCTATTTTATCCATAAGTCATCATTGTTTTTCCACTTAAATTATGTGATAGGGCCGACCTTTAGTAGGCCCATGAATAATAGTTCTATTAAAAGAGAAGCTTAATGGGCCTCCATGTCACAAGGTCCATTTCATTTGCATCAATTACTTCACCCAGCTTCGGGTGGTAGATTGCTCGGGCACCGGGTAGAGAGGGGGACTCGCTTTAACGTCCCTAGTGGGCCAGACCCTATGAATATGGCTAGGGACAACTTTTAGTGAGCCCATGAATGATAGTTCTATTGGGAGAGAAGCTTAATGGGCCTCCGGATCACAAGACTCTTTACTTCACCCAACTTCTCACTTCTGGGTAGTGGAGAGCTCGGGCACCGGGTAGGGGGGGGGGACTCGCTTTAACCTCCCTAGTGGGCCAGATCCTATTAACTCATCATTGTTTATCCTGACAACCTATGGATATGGCTAGGGACGACCTTTAGTGGCCCATGAATAATAGTTCTATTGGGAGAGAAGCTTAATGGGCCTTCGGATCACAAGGCCCATTTCATTTGCATCAATTACTTCACCCAACTTCTCGCTTCCGGGTGGTGAAGAGCTCGGGCACCGGGTAGAGAAGGGGACTTGCTTAACCTCCCTAGTGGGCCAGACCCTATTAACTCATCATTGTTTATCTTGACAACCTATGGATATCTCCTATGCCACCTTAGTTGCTAGGCTCTAAACCTTAATTATAATAGCCACATGATATTAGGGAAATTAATGCTCTACAGTGTTTATAATAAATGTAGATATGACCTGTCATTAATGCTTAACACTGTATTAATGAAAAGTGAGAGAAATTGTACATATAAATACTTGTACTCCGTATGAAGCAGGGGGATTGATAAGGATGTAATCAAACCAAGCTACTCATGAGCTATTCGACTCTCGATTCGATAAAATATTCGTTCGAATTCGTTTGTTAAGTTAAACGAGCCGAGCTAAGCCCGAATATCAAGCTCGAATAACTTATCAAGCCGAACTCGAGCCTACTAGTATTTGGTTCGAAAGTTCACGAAGCTATTCGTTAACGAGCTTGCGAGCTTGTTCGCGAACATGTTTGTTAAGAGGATTACATCCATATTATAATCATATATAAACGAGATATAACAAACTCGAACCCGAGCTCAAATTCGAGTTTAAACATAAATTATTATTATGAAATTTTAATCGAACCGAACTCGAACTATTCGCAAACTCATCATTTTTCGAATAACCGAGCTCGAGCCTAAATATCAATATTCGAATTGAACTCAAACCGAGCAAAATATAAACAAGCCGAACTCGAGCCTGCTGATATTTGGCTTGGTTCGGCTCTTTTACATCCCTAGGGATTGACTATTCATTATTCAAAAGAACTCAAGCAATAAGAACAAGAACACTTCCCTCCCAGAGAAACAGAGTTGGGAGGAAGTCCAGGACCCCTTATATTATCTTGTTTGGCATTTATTATAATGTTAGATTAGCTGAGTTAATTGATCTAAGCTGCCACATTAGTATATAATCAAGGGATAATTAAACTCGTTATGTACAGATTAAGGATTATTATTATTTTATGTATAGTGGGTAGTTGTATTAGTAGTGAGTGGTGTGCTATATATAGAGTCATTTTACTAAAAGGGAAATTAAGAATCTTTAAATGAATATTCAATATATTAAAATTGAGACATTTTGTTGGAACGAAGAGAGTATTATACTCCTTTCATCCCATTGAAACGTACGCGCTTTCTTTGTAATTTTTGTTCCATTGAAACATACACGCACGTTTCAATGGGATAGAGGGAGTATTTTTTTTTTATAAATTTTAATACTTTTCATATTTCAATGATTTTATTTAAAAAATAATACTTTTATTAATTAAATGTATACTATACTTTTAAAGTTAGGTAAAGCTTGGGACAAAGTAAATATTGAGTTGGTTACACAAAAATATTATCAAATAAAATTATTGAGTTATGTAAAACTTATTGTACGAAATTTATTATTCTTAAAATATCACACGACTTTTTTGATAGAGAAAATATCACACAGCTAATTTATGACTCCAACTAGTCAGTATTGATCTTTTTATTAGCGAGACAATTCTTTTCTTAGAAAACTTCTATTTTCCATAGAACTCAACACTCAACCCGCCATATTAAGTCATGAAAGATTATGTATTCATTTTTATTAGAAGTATTCTCTTCTTTTCTTTTTTTTTTTTCTTCTGCACCAAAGATACTTGTTTTTCTTTTTTAAAGAAGAAATAGAATCTCACTATATACTTAAATTATAATAATTCTAAAAATAATTCAATAAATGGTACCCTTTACCTGTTTGTAAACTTTTAAATGAAACTACTTAACTTGGTATCTAGAAGAGTAGTTGGAAAGGCAAAATCAATACCCTCCGTCCCCGATATATTTCACGTATTTGTGTGCGCGGAGTTTAAAAAATTTTGACTTTTTAAGTATAAAGTAAGAAAGAGAAGAAATATTTTAGTTAATTTAATGAAAAAGGTGTGCAAAGTTATTGAAATTGGTGAAAAATTGAGTATTTTGTTGGGATATGTGTAAAAAATAGACATTATTATAGTATATTCATTACCATTTTTAGTAAAAGTGGAGTGTGAAATACTTTAAAAGACGAATAAAAAAAGAAAATGTGAAATATTTTGGGAAACGAAGGGAATATGTATTTTGTGTATCTCAATGGTACCACATGCCTTCTCTTGTCTGCAGGTTTGGTGGTTGTTCAGTTGGAAGATGACAGGTTTTAATTAAGGACACATTTATTATTATTATTCAAATAAATTTACTTATACACTACACAATTTAAATATTAAACTACTTTTGTAGTTTTCCAATTACACATTTTTATCTAGCAAACAAAGTACGAGTACATGACCACATCTCCTTACATATTCCAACCTTAATTATTGCTTATAATAAACATAGAATTTATCTAAATGGACCATAAAAGTGGACATCATGATATATCAACTCTATTATTTTCCTTTTATTATTAGAAGAAAAAGTTGAGTTTTAATAAAAGCCTAAAACGTATGGGTCCATTTCATTTTATGAATTTTGCAAAACAGATAAACAAGCGATAATTATCTAATAATAGAACTATTTTATTATATCAATTCGTAAAATAGATATTGAGTGATAACAATTTTAAATAAGAAATGATAACAATGTTATTCTGCGTTGATTTGGGGTTATGCTACTTTAATTGCATGATTGCACGCACTTTTTATCCATGAAGAATACTTACTCTTTGCTAGATAATTGAATATATTTGTAATTTTGCAGCATAATGTATGTAAACTCACTCATTTATTTATTGATATTTTATCACTATTTGGGCTATTTTTATCATTGTACATTTTATTTGTTTTCTTTCGAACCAATCTATTGTTATAATTCCAAAATAACAAAGGCTATCTTATATTATTAGTTGCTAATATGCTCACGGAAAGTTTTGTGAGACTGATAAAAAGTAGTAATATTTTATTGAAATTTTATTCTCATTTAATAAAAAATGATAATAATACATCAAATTATTTTATAAATAATTTATAATTAAAAAAAAAGTAATAATATTAAAAAATAATTAATTATTAAAATATAAAATTGTCATGAGGCGGATGTAAAATCCCCCCTTAACTTCTTTGAGTTGAATTTTATTACTTTCATAACTTAACAATTAGATACATTTATTTGTTAGTGCATGGAAGGAATTTGTAAAACATTTTCTCATTTCTTAATCTATGACAAGGATACATTTATTTGTTTCACACCCAAGAAAAAATACTACTTTTTTTAACAAATTCATTGATTTTTTGATGAAATTTTAATCAACTTCTTTTACATTAATTTTATATAAAGTTAAAATATATCATACTAAGAATTCAAAACAAAAATAATACTATAAATCATTTTAAACAGCTACATAAATCTGCCTAAAAAAAAAAAACTAATATGTCCAAAATTAGTTTAGTAGGAGTATTGAGATGTCTGCTTTTGCGATAGAAAAAGCAAAAGAAAGGTCCACTATTATTACTACTTGGATGACAGCTAGAATGCATTCATGTTTGAAAAAAGTCGTCCATTTAATAATAAAATTAAAAAAATAATAGTTTCAATTATTTGGGAGTAAAGTTGGTAAATTTGTTTGTTTGTGAGTATGTTAACATCCTCGAAAAATTAGCATCTGCCCACGAAGGTCTCTGCTCATCTCTCTTCAACTTAACTTCATAGTAATATTGTTTTTGTTTTCGTTGGTCACAAAAATTATAACATCACATTACAATCTAATTTTTTTTTAAATATATTAAAAATGTCACCAAAAATTTTACTTTCTTTTATTTTCATAATAAACTTTACAATTTTCAAATCTATCCATTCCACGATAAACTTTACCTCTCAAAAAATGAAACATCACATAAATTTTATAAACTCAAAATACATCTTAATTTTAAGATTAACACTTTCAATTAACACACATAACATACTTTAAAATTTATTTATTAATTAAGAGATTATATTACTCCCAAAAGCTAATAAGATTAGGGATCGCTTGGTTCGAATCCTTCATTCCGAATGTGTACCATAAAAGAGGTCAATCATAATAAGATTGAACGAGATTGAATGATTAGGAATAATTATTAAATCAATGAGAATGATTAAGAATTTTAATTCATTTAAAATCAAATAAGTGCCAACAATGTGAATATACCACCATTTTTATTAGGGCAACGCTATTGTCACTCGAAACATTACTAAAGGCGCCCGTTTCTAAAAAAAATTTGGAGTAGAACCCTATTATACCCCCACCCCTAAACTTACATCCACATTAGCCCATCCAATTAATTTTACTAATTTCATCCATGATCATTGCTAAGCACACCCAAAATTATAGTCATACATATCTTTTAAAGGGTTTGAAGGGGTTGAAGAATGGCACTTATTCTAAATGCTTACAGATTTTAGCCATATGTGTTTTTTTAAGGATTGAAGAACAGCACCCACACTCAATACTCCAGCTTGGGTGGGATTGGGATTCAGAAAAAAATAAAATAAAATAAAATAAATTGGTGGGATTTGATTTCCCGTGCCTCTTCCCTTCTTTTGCTTTTCTTTTCTTCTTGGAATTCTATTCTTCTTTTCTGTTATTTTTGTCTCAACATATGAACTCCACCATTTCTTCTAAGATCTATATAACAATCACCGGTGGGTGAAAATAACCAATAACTATTTGTCCTATTTTTTCTTTTTTTAAAAATTATTATTTCTCACCTTTTTTCCCATTGTTCATATGTTTACTGGTTGCATTTGCGGCAACGGAATGGAAGACCGAAATTGAAAACCTCCAATACATCGTTACATTACGCGGGTTATCGTCTTCAACATAAACTACAACAAATTAAACTATTAAATTACAAAAATATGAATTAGGGTTCTAATAATTTAAATTCTAATTTTTCTTTTTAATTTGGAAAAGTATTGATGTTAATGTATAGAAACAACAATTGCAAACAATTTAGTCAATAATTAAAACAACAAATCAATTTCTTTATTATTTTTAATCTTGTTATTTTGGTTCTTTCTCTTTCTTCTAAGTTTTCTCCAGGCATGTGTTTAGAGTTTATAATTTGATTAGTAGATGTAATAGTTGGGTGGGCTTAGCAATGATCTTGGGTGGATTTAACAAAATTAATTGGGTGGGGTAAGTGTAATTGTAAATTTAAGAGTGAGGGGTATAATAGAAATTTCATTGTCAATTTTTTTAAAAATTGTGTCCCTTAGTAATAGTTCGGATGACAATAGCGCCGTCCTTTTTATTAACCTCGCCCATTACCCCCTAACCAAGCACTCCACTAGTAAAAAAGGAAACTCTTTTAAATTCATCATTTATGAGTGCAATTTGCCCCTGGACATATAGAGTAAGTTAATTAATCTCAAAAATTATTTTATAAAAGGACTCTTATTACTATTTGTACAAATAATACTTCCTTTGTACATTAACTGATATTGTATTAATTTTATCATTTTAAGCATCTACTCTGTAGATACTTATTATTTTCTTTTTTCTATTTTTTCTAGAAAAGACCCCATTAATGGTCTCATATATATACCACTAACACAACACTCATGGAGTATTATATAAAATACTCTCGTACTCTTTAATTCACGTAAAAAAAATTGAAAATATAAGATGTGTAGATTGAGATTGTAGGGAACACAAACACTCTTATAAACTCGATTTACATAGCTTAGTACAAGAACTCTGGTATTTTCTTATCCTAACCCTATAGTCCCCCTTTTAATCCTATTATACGCTATGTATCGTTAGAGATTCGTTAGAGATTTTAATTAAAGGGGATCACATAATTTATACCGTAAATCCAATTTACAAGAGATTAATTCGATAGGGAAAGGGTGTTGGAGTGTACGGTGTAAACTCACCAGCCCACGCATCCCTTGATTCCCGCTATCTAAGCAGTGGGCTTCCGGAATCTAAATTATTTTAAAGAAATTTTATTTTATTTTGTTTTTTTATTTTTGGATGAGAAGATTCAAGGAATAACGTGTTGAGTAAGATTACATTTTACCTGATTTCCAAATAAAAAATACAGATTACCTCCCTCACATTTGTTTTCACCTCTTACTCTTTGGTGATAAAATCAAAACAAGTAACACATTAATACTCTATTTTACAAAATTATAGCTCACCTATGTTTTTATTTTTATTTATTATACTACTAAATTACCCTTAACAATATCTTTTTTATAGTGACGATATTGTCACACGAAACTTTACAAACAACACTCGAAAGTTCTAAAAATTAATGCCTCATGAAAATATAATTTTACTCTTAATACATTAAACATTTAAAATTATCCAACCTCTAATTAAATTACTTTACACATCCAATCCTTCCAAATCCTAAAGCACTCAAATATTATATACTCAAAATTCTATCTCTTAACAATGTTCAAACGTCAAATAATCTTAAATGATCAAAGATTAAAAAAATGTCTGCAAATCAATTTCGAACCTCTGAAATCATTCTTATCTCATTTGCAAATTAAACAAAGATTATACGCACAAAGTGAAGATGTCATATAGAACATACACGATGTGTGTTATGCCCTGAAACTCAATCCACGAAAATCTATTCTCGAGCCGAAAGATTTTCAGTGGGATTCAAATTCCCCAATTGTTGATCGTATTTATCTGATGATAAGTTGGGATAGTATGCATCAATTATCAAAATCCAATTGCTATTCATAGATACTTATGCAGGATTAAGAGCATCAACATCAGTCAAAGTTTAAAATTAACTCTCAAACACTCTTTCTCTCTCCTCCACTTCACTTTTTACATGTTTCAATTAAACTCAACTGATAGCCACATTCATTAAAACTCATTTATTTGTTTAAACTATCTTTCTCTCTCCTCCCCACCTCTCTTTCTATCTACTTGTATTTTATCTTTTTTTCAATAAACTCAGTTTATAGCACTAAACTCGAGGCAAGAAGACTTTAAACTCATAAATCCACATTGGTTAGAGTGTGATAAATTTAGGTTTAAACTCCAAAATTTGTAACCAATGCAGATGCTCTGACAAACTGTGTCGTAAATGGGCTCGTCGGAACTTAGCCTTGAAATCCATTCAAAATTTCTTGGAGTAGATCTAAACAAGAGTTTTTAGATAGAAAAGAAATTTAAGACAATCTAGATTTCCAAAAGATAGAGAATAACCATTTAAAGTACCTTCAAAATTCATGCTAGATTTGGGCGAGATTTAATGAAGAAGATGATCGTTCTAAATTGGTGAATAATATCCGTTGCTCAAATAAGTTGGGTGTGTGTATGACTGTATGCAGTTGGATTGGGTGTGCAAAGTAATTAAAGAGTTTGTGATATGTGAATTTTGGATATAATATACTGGGGTTAAAATTGTATTTTTATAGAATATTTTTTAATTTTCAAATGCTTTTAGTAAAATTTAGAGTGACAATAGCAACATTTTTTTTTTAAATCTAGGTGAAAAAATTGTGAAAATGTTTCAAGGACAAATGAAATATACTATTAATTAAATTTAGAAGCAACTAGTACAAAAGAACGTTTCGCATCATTCTATGAGATAAATAAAAAATAATAAAAAAAGATATAAAGAAAAAATTTATGCAAAATCATCTTACAAAACTTATTTAATGAGATATATAAGAAGTTGATAGCATTTTATGAGACAACATCCCACAATTTTTTGCCTAAAAACCCCATATTCAATTATCATTCAAATAAAATACTATCTTCGTCTTATCCTAATAGTTAGACTTCATAACTATTAGGATATAAGACGGAGGAAGTATTAATTATTTCATAACCAAAAAAAATATAATATATATATATATATATATATATATATATATATATATTCCCTCAATCCCACATAATTTCTTTTTTCATTTGTTTAATAACCTAAAAAATTAATTTAATTTCAAATTTATTACTCCTACTAAATACTAAACATGCATAATGATTACTAGAAAAATACATGTACCGAAATTGGTATGTCTCTCTTTCTTTTATGTGATTAGAAAACACAAGTGATGAAAATTACGTGAGGAAGATGAAGCCATGGGCCATAACACCAACTAAATTTGAACCTCCACTTTAATGCAAATTCAGCATTTTAATTAAGAAACAAATAATCGCATTGACCTATTCAATTAATGTGGTGCATTCTTTTGGACATTCAAATCACCCCATTGCATCTGTACTATCAATTCTTTATCTGTACACACCTTCATAAATTTCTAACCATGCTACGTAATTACTACCCTGCCCTCATCTTTCTTGAAAATGGTGTACTCCACTATTAGGGGCCCTCACCGCCCCTATCCTGGGGATTGGTGGAGCAGGTAAATCGCAGGATGTGTCTCATCTTTCTTAATATCATTTTAGGATATGTTTGGTTCATCAGAAAAATGGGAACGAGGATTATAATGACAGGGTGTTAACTAACATACTAGCTAGTGATGATCACTCAAGAATGGAATACTAGTTTCGAGGTGTTAAACTTTTCTGAACACAATTATATTAAGTTGAAATCACACTAGTTTTTCTTGAAATCAACTACATCTTCCCAATTCGACTCATAAAATTTTCAAATTTAAGTTTAATTTGAATAAAGTACTCCTTCAGAATAACTTTGTATTCTTTTAATTTTGGGCTTAATAAGCTTCAATTAAAAATTCAACTCCAAAGTAAAAAAAAAAAAGGAGAAAGAAAGAAAAGGTCAACCAAAAGTCAAGTCAAACCGGATTGACAAATTCATCTGAGAGAAAAATTGAAAGATTAACTAGAAATTGTAACTATTTTTACAATTTTTTAAAATTATATCCATCTGGATATATAATCTTTGTAATTTCTTTTATACTTATTTAATGAATATAAAATTTGCTATTACAGTTATATTTTTTTTTAGAAAGAGTTATTACTTATGTTCTTAAGATTAATAATTTGAATAGTTATATTAAATTGATTATTTAATTAGAAATAATGATTTAATATTGATCTCACGTATGATGCGAGTTATATATATATATAAACCAATAGTAATAAGACATGGAAATATTTTTTATGAATAAAAGTTACAATTGTAAGTTATGAGAAGAATTGTGGTATTGCCACATGTATCTTTGAAAAAAATTAATATATGACGACTAGTTGTCAACTATATATATTAAGTATGTGTTATTTTGAAATAAATAAATGTTACGTATATCCTCCTTATATTTATGAAGGAGACATTTTGGATGAAACTATATCACGGTGAGAAAACTCTAAATTTTTTTAATTAATTATATATTTTATTAAAAATATTATTATTATTTTTTTAAATGTTATTATTTTTTATTTATACTACCCCTTCATCACAATAATATTTGCACACCCTAAAAATACAAATAATACACAATATCATAACCTTATAATACTATAATATTACAAATACGACACCTTTTTACATATAATCTAATTCAAGTCAATTATATCATACATTTTATTCTATTCAATTACTCAAATACCCCTTCTCTTTTTTATATCATACACCAAAAAGTTTATTTTTTTAAACTTCGTACCACCAAATACATACATGTATTCTTTGGGCTGAGGGAGTATAATTTGTTTATGAAATGGTTCTCTGCACTATTATCACTTTTCACCAATTGAGTATCACTTTTTTATTAAAATATTATAACTTCTTATTCATTTCACGGAAGTTACTTTGTGAGACGATTTCACACAAGTATTTGTCATTTATAAATTGAAAAAATGATTACTCCCTCGGTCCCCCTCAAAGGGCCAATTTTTTTCATTTTGGTTGTTCCACCCAAGTGTCTTTTCTTTTTTTACAGACATGAGATCCACACACACTCACTAATATAATTGAAATATAGGGCCAACATACCCACTAATACAACTACTCACTATACATTAAATAATAATACTCCTTAATTTATGTAAAAAAATAAAAACAACCTTTTGTATGGAATGGAGAGAGTATATGTTCAAATGTATTAAAAGAACAATGAGGGTAAGATATTGTAATACCAAATCTGGTAGTAGTAAAAGTATAATCATATCTTAAAATACTTGAAGTTAAATATAAAATTTAAGTCTATCCTAACCTAGCTCAATACAAATTTGAAATAACACTATTTATTAATTTATTAAATTAATTTAAACTCGAATCAATGCATCCTTATTTATTATCAAATTTAAATTTGTGTAGGTTACGAGAGCATATTATATTCAAGTGACGAAGTAGGTTGAACAGAAAATGTGAGTCATTTAGTATAAGCAATTCAAATAGTCATAAGGTGACAACTTGCAATGAGAATTAAAGATCGAATTCAATAACAACAGTATTAAAGTAATATTTCAAAATGAGAGGTTGTACGAGGGATTCCTAATATAAGATTTTGATGATCCATGTCTTGTTGATCTGTCTGAGTTATCGTAATTTATTACTCTCTCCATCCGAATTAAGGTTTTCGTTTTTTATTTTGATTTATTTCAATTAATGTTATATTTTTTTTGTCAGATTAATTCTATATAAAATAATTAATTATTTTAATCCACAAACAACACTAATACAACAACTTACTTTTATTAAATATCATTTCTCTCACTATTTTACACATTAAATATTTTACCTTAATTTATGTAAAAAATAAATGTAAACATTAATTCAATATAAAAAGAGTATGATAAATAAAAAAAGTAAAATGTGAGAGTCAAGAAATATAGCTGGAGAACGCATCCTAGAGGTGCATGGGGAAGCGTGCGAGGTTGATTACCCGAATCCGTACAGATGGACTTTTACGGGAGAGGGAGCTCTACCCTACGCTCCACCTCACCGACTAACTATATACTCCATTCTTCTTAAATTAATTTAATTTAATATTAATAAATTGTGAGAGAGATTATTACAGGCTGGAGTGAATGATTCGCCCTCCGATTTGGCGACCGATCTTGTCGTTATCTGCCACCTCAGCAATTCCCTGCGGCCGTTTTCTTACATATATTGCATTAATTAACACACACATGAATAGATATAGAGTATAGTACTCCCTCCGTTCCGAAATATTAACACATTTTTGTAATAGAGATTAAAGAGTAGTCCTTCTAGGATTATTTTTTCATTTTGATTATATCACTCAAAGAGTTTTTTTTTTTATACCCATGAGACCCACATACATCCTCTAATATAATTAAATATGGAACACACATTCTCACTAATATAACTATCCACTACACATTAAATAATAATACTCTTTAATTTATGTGTAAAAAAACAAATGACCCTCTTTTGTTGGGACGGAGGGAGTATAATAATTTAATATAAATAATGTGAGAGAAATAATATTTAATGTGTAGTGGATAATTATATTAATAATAAGTATGGTATGTGTGAACCATATAAATAAATAAATTATTTTTGTGTGGATCTCATATTTTTTAAAAAATATGTTAATTTTTGTATAATAACTCGAAAGTAAAACATGTCAATATTTTTGGATTGAGAAAGTAATATTCTTTGCGAAAAGGAAATGCCCTCAAGCTCCAGCCTGTCCACCCCCACTCAGTCAAACCCCATATCTCTCTTTAAATTCAGTTTCTTCTTAGCCGTTACTGACCTTATCTTTGTTTGTTTGGGGGTTGTCATTTATTAAATCAAGTAGTTCGAATTTCCAGATTTTTTTTTCTATTATTTTATTATTTTACTTACACGTACTCTTTCCACTTATTACTGTGTGGATGGAGTACTCTTTTTACACCAATGTCCACAAGTGGGTTAAAAAATGTTTCCTCACAGTTATAGAGAAAATAAAATTAAAAAAAATGCAGTGTCCTGAAATACAAAGAGAAATGCGTTCTTATTTTAAATTTAACAACAGATCCTTTTCTATTTTAACTTATAAAAATACTCTTTAATCTATTCCGTACATTGGGTGAACTGTGCACTCATTTTAAAAAAAGTATACACTTATGAATAAAAATATATTGAAAAATTAAGATTAACGAAAAAGTCACCTTAAAATTGAATCACTTGAACATGTGTCTTAAAACATATATGATCAAAGACATGTGTCGTAGATGACCAATAAAATCGAGTTGTCCTAACACTCGTGGTGTATTAATAAATCATCTTATCCCTAACGTGAGTTCATAATACAGTTTGGTTCGCCGTATCTTGTAATTTGTAGTGTTATTATCACAAGATGATAATTGTATTTTGGAGATGATTCTTATCGAAATGTAAGCACTAGATCGGGGCAATTTCGTCGTAAGGATTAATAGTGTAACTCTTGTCTCGACTCAAATTTCATTCCTATAATTTTGTGCCATATTTTTCAAATCAACATATTACACCGAAATCCAAATATACTCAACAAAATGTATACACTTTGTTAGGGAATTTTCTATTTAGTTTTCTTAATAAAAAATTGAATTGTAAAAAACTATACAATTATTAAAAGAATATATATACTCCCTCCGTCCCACACTAAGAGTAGTTTTTACTTTTTGACACGTGGATTAAAGAGTATTATTATTTAATGTGTAATGAGTAGTTGTATTAGTGGGGGAGTGTGGGCCCCATGTGTGTAAAAAAAGAAAATTGACTCTTTGGATGAGACGACCAAAATGGATAAAAGAGACTATTTGAGTAATGTATTCTTTAAGGGTAAAAGGTCAATCTAGTCCTCCAACTTATCTTCCAAGATTAAATTAACTCATAATCTTTTATTTTGTTCATCTGACCCCTTTACTTATTAGATTGGATTAGTTAAACCCTTAACTTTAAAAAAAAAAATCGATTAAACCCTTCATCTTATACCATCATAACAACCAAACCCTTCATTTTTTATTTAATCATTTAACTGTTCTTTTAATAACAAATATATCAAATATAAGCTCTATTTTTTTATAAGTTAAACATAAAACACTTCACACCCATTTTTAATACCCAACCTCATTTTTCTTGAACTCTCTTTCCTCTTTTTTTTTTTAAATTACTTTTTTATCCTCTTCTTTCATTTAATTAATCATTATTACTACCACTTATTATTATTATATTTTTGAATAAACAAAATATAATACTGGTTAATTTATTTTTAATGTCTGTTTTATTTTTGTAATTTTAAATTATTTAACTAATATGCATATATTTCAAAAAATTATAGATCATAAAATATTAACTATAAAACAATACTTCATGATAATTCGTATAAAAAATAAAATGGAATTAATAATAGTAACATTTTTAATAAAAAAAGTGATAAATAATGAAAAAAAGTGATAAAGATTTGATTAAATTATTTCATAAATAATTTTTAGGTCAATAAAAAATGATAAGTTTTTTTAACATGTAGTGATAAATGATCAAAATAAAGAAATTATATTTTTAACAAAAAAAAATAATTGTACTTGATAAAAAAAATTGACATCCATTTTATTGCACTGTTTCATTAGAAAAAATATCCTATTCAATTTGAATTATTTTAATTTTTACATTATATTTATGTTACATTTTTAATTAAAATATTTAAATAATAATTTTCACCTCACATTTATTGTATATTATATTAAAATTAATTTTAAACGTGCATATTTTAAAGTAATAAATAATGAACTTAAATATTTTTTAAAAAGTGTAATTAATTAATGTATTAAAAATTGAATAAAACAAAGGTGTTTGTATATAATAATAATTTAAAAATATATATTATATACTACGGTGGAATTAGAGGATCGAAGCTACTGGCTACACTTGTTTTTAATTCTTAGGAATGTCGGTGATATTTGATATATAAAAATAGAAAAGGTGCTTGTTTAAAAAAAAATTAGATTAGTGGCTTATTTGATTAAGAGTGGTAAGATGAAGGGGTTTTATGATCTTTGTCTTTTTTTTAAAAGAGATGAGGGGCTAAATTGATCCAATTTATTAAGAATAAGGGCTTGTACGAATAAAAGATAAGGTTGAAGACTTATTTGATCTCAACGTATAAAATTAAGGGCCAAACTGACCCTTTGCCCTATTCTTTAACTCAAAAATGGAAGAATTTCAACACAAAAGTCTTAACTTGTATTACTCAAAAATTGCATTAACTCAAATCATTAACATGAAATTATTTGAGTCATTAAATCAAAGAATTTTAACTTAAAAACTCTTAATTCACATTACTCAATCTTGAAATATTTTTAATTGAAATTATATTTACTCAAGACATTAATTAAAAAAATAACTCGAAATTATTTAAATCATTAACTCACATTGCTCGATCGAAATTTTTACTCCAAATTTTTTTTTTTGGCTCATTAACTCAAATAATGTTAACTTGAAAATTCTTGGCTTGAATTATTCAAAAATTACAAAACTTGAATATATTCGAATAAAGAGTTTTTTAGTTTAAAGGATTTATTATGATACATTTTAAAATCATTTATTAATACTCACGGGTCTAACCAATCAAAAAAAAAAAACTCACGGGTCTAGATAGCAATTAAAAAGTGTATTGAAATTTTATCATATAAATAAAACGATTTTTAGCATAAGATAGATTAATTTAAGAGGGTATTTTAGAGTAAATATTAAATTTAAAATATATATCAAAATTAAAATAAATTCAGCAAATTTTTTAAACTCTAAAATATAATTAAAGTTAAATAGTTTAAATAGATTAAGTTGCACACTAAAAATAAATAAATTATCAAAATATAAGAGTTATGTTAAATAAATTAAATTAAAATAAATTAATTTTAGTAATTGAAGATGACTAATTATAGTGTGCACCCACATACAAATATAAACAAAAACATATAAAATTATGAGCAAAAATGTATACAATTTAATTGTTAGTTTTTTTAATGAAAAATTGAGTGTAAAAAATATATAATTATTAAAAAACATGTATACACTATTGAATAAAAAGTTATACACATATGGATGTTAGTTTTTTTTAATAAAAAACTTAGTTTGAAAAAAATATACAATTATTACAAAACACGTATACAAAATAAAATAACATGTATACAAAATAGAATAAAAAGTCAAACATATATGGGTGCACCCAATATACACTCATTGAAGATTAATACTCTGCCATAAATGGATCAATTTGTTTTTTCCAAGTGGGATAAGGAGTATTATTATTTATTGTGTAGTGAGTAGTTGTATTAATGAATGTGTGAGCCACATATTTTAATTGTATTAGTGGGTATATATAGGTCCATATGTGTAAAAAAAGAAATGATTTGAGACCCTTGGGATGAACACTCAAAAAGGAAAAATGAGACTCTTTAGGAAAGACGGAGGGAGTATATTGATTGACAATTGGTATATATGCCAAAAATATCTTTCATATTTATCTAAAATTGTTAATTAAATAATAAAAAATTATTAATGGTAAATGGTTGAGATAGAAATGTTTAAGGAAAAGACTTGTGTGAGACCGTCTCACGAAAGGACTTACGTGATACAGTCAGAAAGTGATAACTGTTATAAAAGGAAGTGATAATAAATTAATGAAAAGTGATAATGTTATTTCATGAACAATTTATATTATAAATAAAAAATTATAACATTTTATAGTAAAAGTGATAACGTTTTATAGCGAAAGTGATAACTATTTTAAAAAGTGAAAAACCGTCTCACGTGAGACGGTCTCACGCAAGACTTACCCAATATTTAAATAGACGATTATAATTAAAATTGAATAATTTTTAAATAAAGTAAAATTAAAAATAAAGAGAAAAATTGATGATAATAATAGAAATTTAGATTTATTTTTATTTACTCATACATAGATAGATAGATTGATTTTAGTTGTGTTTTTATTTTAATTTTATGTTTCTTTATATAGTAAAGTAACTTTAAATTTTAGTGTTGTTTTAGTTTTATGTTTATTTTAATTGTAATGCAATTTTAAGAGTTGGTCTCTTGTGTTCCGGGAGCACACCGAGCGCCTATACTCTTTATTATTAAATTAAAGTATAATTTAATAATAAAGAGTAGGCAAAAACTTATGTGCACTCGGGCGCACGGACCATATTCCATGCGTCTTTAGAACTTTGTGTTAAATTATATACCCTTTAGTATAAAGATGTGTACCCTTTATTTTCTAAAGAAAATTATTGTATGTATCTGGGCGCATGGACAACATTCCGTGCGCCTTTAGAATTTTGTGTTAAATTGTATACCATTTACTATAAAAATGTGTACCCTTTATTTTCTAAAGAAAAAAATATTAATGATAAGTGTATACCCTTTAGAATAAAATGATGTACCTTTTTATTAATTAAAGTGTGTACCTTTTAGACCAAAGTAATGTACCCTTACCCATAATACTAAATTTCTAAAAGCGCACGAAACATATTCCCATGCGCACGCAAGCCTCACTCTAAAGGGTATGGGCACATGGTGTGCCTCGTACACACAAGTTTTTGCCTAATTCTAATTAGGCAATTACTATTTTACACCAATTATTAAGGTACACCAAACTCATACCTACCATATAAAAGTATTTAGATCTTAAATATTTTATTCGGGTCATTAACGCACTCTCCTCTTTTTTTTATTTTTAATTTTTCTTTTCTCGCTGAATTTAGGGAAGGCAATAGTGAAGGTGGTACGCACTGGGAGAGGAGCGACGTTGGTTTCCAACTTATCCAGATCAACGACGATGCCTCTCTCTTTTGTATTTCTAGATGCCCTTCGTAGCTTAGTACGAAGAAGGCGGCAGAAGAGAACGACGGCCGTATTTCTCGACGGCAACGCCTGTCTCTCTCCTCCGTATTTCTCCTTTTCTATTTATTTTTCCGGCAATTTCATTTTTTTCGACGATCTGGATAACTATAATAATGGTGGTGACGTTGGATACCGATCCTTAAAGGATGATTTTTGATATTTAAGTGTCTGATTTTGGGTAAGTCTGAATTCTTAAATTTGATTTTTAACCTCATCTAATTCTTTTTTTGAATTTCTGGATGATTCCAAATTTTATCCCCAAACCTTTATTTCTCTTGTCAAATTTTCAGAGTTTGTTCTTAAATTTAATTTTAGTATTGTGTAAAGAGATTGTTAATTGACATTTGTATTGAAAATACAATCTTAAATGGATTAATAATAAAAGATCATTTGGTTCTGAACAAATGACCTCCTGATCGATGTATATATTTTTCGGATCAGTGTATACATCGTTTTTACTTAGTGTATAAGTAATTATTGATAAATGTATTACTTTATATTTACTTAGTGTATGAGTACTTATTGATAAATGTATTACTTTTAATTATTAAATGTATACTTAATTTTATATATAAAAACTATATTAAATCTTATTGATTTTTAATATGCATTTTCATAATCAATGTAATAGTTGTAATTTAATAGTTTATATATTTTTCTCAATAAATATATTTTTTTAAAATATCAATATTAATATTATTTTTATCAATATTTTAATCAATATATTTATTTATTTTTGTCATACATGTTAGTGTAAAATATTATACATTTTAGTATAAGATGTAATACATTCATATGTATATACTTTAATATTCAAGTGTACATATTTTAATATAAAAGTGTATAAGTTGTAACTTATTAACGTATATATGTTGTAACTCATTAATTTCACATCTAATCCACGTTCAAAATCATTGACCATAATTTCACCCCAAACAACAAACAATTCATCAGTTACAATTGATAGAGGTTCCTCATTGACCAGAATTTCACCCAAACAACAAACAATTCAGCGGTTACAATTGATAGAGGCACGACAAACAATTCCGCATTTACAATTGATAGAGGCACGACAAACAACAGTTACAATTGATTCCTCCACTAGAAAGGGAAGACATGGCGGACAGAGCAAGGCAGCAAGGCTAAAATCTCACGGAGTGCGGGGAAAAGGCAAAGGCGCAAGGAAGACAAGGCGGACGGAGCAAAATCTGGCGGAATGAGGGGAAGAAGGCAATGACGTGAGCAAGATGAGAAATCTGTGAGATCTGACGAAGGAAGGAAGCGCGGCCAGATTGAGAGAGAAAAGAGAAATGAGGAGATCAATCCTGATAGATTAGGAGAGAAGAGCAGCCAGATTGGGGAAGAGAGAGGGGAGGCAACCTGAGGCCATAAGAGAGAAGGGGACGTGATTGTTTGTAAGGATGAAATGACCCAGTTAAAGATTTTAAAATTATATACTTAACCCATTTTAAAATATGAATTCTGTTTTTAGTGTACACCAATTGTACAATAAATCAATTCTTTTAATTAACTACGTTGCTTTAATTTTATACATATTAATATTTTTATTATATAATCTTTATATAAAAGTTTAAAATAAAATAGGTTTTATGAATAACTAAAAATAATGTATTATTATTTTTATTTTTATGTAAAAAAGATGAAGCAAACTTTTTTTTTTGATCGGGCAAATAAAAAATTTATTAAAATAGAATGGTATAAGGAGTACTAAAATTACAAAATTACCAATAAATAAAAGAAATTAGACGGTTGCCTGCAAAATTAATCTATTATTTTCAAATCAATCACAAAATGTAAAAGAGTAAATTCGAGAATGAAATACTTCAAGCCAACTCCATAGGTTCCTCTTGATCTCATCAATAACTTTATACTTATCCCAGCACAAATTCTCAAAAATCACCTTATTCCTCCACTTCCACATTGCCCACATAACACTTATCCATGAGGTATTTGCAAAGTTAATACCTTTCTTACCATCAAAAATAGTAGAGTGATGAATAAAATGCTTCTTGATTTCATTGTG
This sequence comes from Pogostemon cablin, assembly GCA_023678885.1. Classification (NCBI taxonomy): domain Eukaryota; kingdom Viridiplantae; phylum Streptophyta; class Magnoliopsida; order Lamiales; family Lamiaceae; genus Pogostemon; species Pogostemon cablin. Next base: position 8,105,557 of record CM042992.1, on the reverse strand, counting down.
TGAAACCTAACATATTTTTATCCATGAATAGAATTCAATTCAAACTTCACTCACCTTATCACAATTGATGAATAGATGAGTAGAAGTTTCATTGACGTTTCCACACAAAGAGCATCTTGCTTCGTCTCTGAAGACTAATATTTTTCTATGAAGTAAGTTAGACTTGGTAGGTACTCGGTTCCAAAGAAGCCTCCATGCCATTGTTGATGCCTTATGAGGGGCACAATTATTCCATATATCACATAATTCCTTCTCTAAAATCATCTTATTTTCTGAATTGAAATTTAGAAATAACAAAGCATCATAAGCATTCTTAGTCTTATAACATCCCCTCTTGTCCATCTTCCACCACCATCTATCAGTTTTATCCTCATTTAAAGGGAACATATTCAAATAGGATAGAAACTGATCAAACATAGCAGTCTCTCTGTCAAATAACTCTCTCCTCCACTTCCATGACCATACCCAAGCTCCATCAACCTAATCTCCTAAAGACCTAACAGAACAATCTTTATCATAACTGAGATTAAAAAGTCTTAGAAATTGAGTTTTAAGAGAAAACTCCCCAGCCCACAAATCACTCCAAAATTTTGTGTTTAAACCATTACCAATTTTGAGCTCTAAGTTTTCCCAAAACCATCTCCCTTTCTCTCCAACACCATTAGCAATCACACTTTTCCATCAACGAAACCATGAATTTTCTTTCAACCCCTTAATGACACCCGCTTCCTTGATTTCTAATCCTCCATGAATAGAAGTAATAACTCTAGCCCAAAGACTGTTTCTTTGCATAAAAAATCTCCAAATCCACTTTCCTATTAGCGCTTTGTTGAAGAGTTTTAAATCTTTTATTCCCAAACCTCCCTCAGATTTTGGTTTGCAGATTGTATTCCAATTTAGCCATGCAATTTTGTAATTGTTCTCACCCCCTCCCCATAGAAACTTACACTGTAATGACTTTAAATTTTGGAGGACAGTGCATGGAATAATATAAAAGGAGAAATGATAAATAGGTAGAGAAGAAAGTACCGATTTCAAGAGAGTTATCCTTCCACCCATTGACATCTTCTTTCCTTCCCACATGCTCAATTTCTTCTTCACTTTTTGTATCAAATGCATCCAATTATCAACTTTTTAATGATTGCTGCCAACCTTCATTTTCAAGATATGAGAAAGGTACTGATCCAATAACACATCCAAGAATAGAAGCCATTTCCACTAATGCTTGTCTCTCCACATTAATTCCCATAAGGCTGCACTTGTTATAGTTCACTCTAAATTCAGATAGAAGTTCAAATTTTTTTAGCATACGTCTCATCACCAACATGTTTTCTCAACTTGCTATTCCCATAAAAATGGTATCATCAGCATATTGCAATAAAGGTACCTTTAATTTATCTCTACCCAGTTCTGCTGCCTCAAAAATTCCATTCTCAGTTGTCTTGGATACCATTGAGTTAAGAGCTTCTGCCACAATAAGGAATAAGAATGGTGACAATGAGTCTCCTTGCCTCAGTCCGCGTTTCAACTTGAACTCTCCTGATCCACTCCCATTAACAAGAACTGTAGCAGTTGCTGTAGAAACACATTCTCGTTTCCACTTTCTCCACTTGGCACAAAAATTTATTCTCTCCAACATAAGATCAAGGAAGTCCCAATCAACTGAATCACATGTCTTCGCAAAATCAATCTTAAAAAATATTCTTTTCAATTTTCTCTTTTTCGCCTCATCTAAAGCTTTATTTAAAATCACAACCCCATCAAGGATATATCTATTACCAACAAATGCACTCTGATTTTCTAAAATAATATTTTCAATCACACTGCTTAATCTTTTCGCAAGGAGTTTAGAAAGCACTTTGTACACACAACCTATCAATGAGATATGAATATAGTCATTTAAAGATATTGCCTCCTCTTTTTTAGGTATCAATACGATGAATGAAGGATTAATCCCAAGCACAAGACAACCATGCTGATGAAATTCATCAAAAAAAAGAAGAAAATCTGACTTGAGTATATCCTATAATTCTTTAAGAACTTGAAATTGAGATGGACCAGGGCTCTTTAAACTATCACAACTCCAAACGGCTTCTTTAATCTCTGCTTCCAAGAATGGAGCAACAAGAAGCTCATTATTAGTCACAGACAATTTCTTTCTTGTAAAATCCTCAACCACATTCGGACGGACACCACATTTCTTGCTAAAATGAGATTTAAAGAATTCTCTTACACCCCTTTTAACTGAATCTGCTTCTTCCAACCACTGATCTTCAATCTGAATCCCCATAATTTCATTTCTCTTCCTCTGGTAGTTAATAACCTGATGAAAAAATTTGGAGTTTACATCACCCTTTTGATCCATTGTACTTTCACCTTTTGAGCATACAAAGAATTTTGAAGGTTAAGATTTTTGAGTAGTTCTGCCTGTAAAATTCTTCTTCTGTTTATATCTTTCTTCTCAAGCCCAAAAACGTCGTCCATAATATCAGTCTAAAGGATTTCATCTGTAAGCTTGCCAATGAGCCAAAAATGTCGTCCATTATAGAACGTACAACTTATTTATGGGATGAAGCAAACTGCTGTACATCAATTATTGAGTTGCATGTTTTTTTTTTTTTTTTGGGATTATGCTATAAGAGGAAGCCAATCGCTAATGGAGTTATTTGATGAGTTATGAGTTGTCGTCTTTTTTTATTTTAATTATTATTATTATTACTGTATTATTATTTATTTAGGGGTGTTAACTAATTAATTTATAGAACGTACAACTTATTTATGGGATGAAGGAAATATTTTTCAAGAGCATGCTTGGTTCATAAATTTAAGGGTCATACTGGGGTGCATTTGGTGCACCGATGATCCCCTCAATTTATAGGTTAAATGGGTAGTGGGTTAGTTTTTTTTTTCTAAAATTAAATTAATTATTTAATTTAATTTAATTTAATTTAATTTAATGATAGAGATTGAATTAAAAATAAATCTAACAGTTAAGATTGTCTAAGTGCACCTAGTTGAACTCTAAATTTAATATCCTTTCGTCCGGTTCTAAGGTGTCCTTTTGCTTTTTGCACGTGAATTAAGGAATATTATTATTATATGTAAAGTGGGTAGTTGTATTAGAGGAAAGTGGTGAACCATATTGTGTACTTTTTATTAAATGGATACATTTGAATCAGACACAAAAAATAATAAAATGGACACCTAAGAAGCGGACGGAGGGAGTATATAGGTTAATATAGCTTTTAATGTATTATTATATAAAATGTGATCATGAATATTTCCTTAATTTTTTAATTAGTTTCATATGATATAATGTGCAAAATTTTGTGTGGGACTGTCTCAAAAGAGTTCTCACATGAGACGGATAAAAAGTAATAATATTTTAAATAAAAAGTGATACTCGAATTAATGAAAGGTGATAGTGTTGCAGTGAATTATTTTATGAACAATTTATAGTATAAATAAAAATAATAATATTTTTAATGAAAAGTGATATTATCTTTGATGAATGATTCAATGGGTCAATTCTATAAATTGTTAGTGAAATTCATTTTCGTAATTAGTTATTACTTTTTATTAAAGATGTTATCACTTTTTCTAAAAAAATGAGAGTAACACTTTTCATTTATACTATAATAAAATGTGTATGAAATAGTTCACATCACCATTATCACTTTTCATCGACTGAGTATCACTTTTTCTGATAAAGGTTATCACTTCTTATCTTTCTCACGAAAATTATTCTTAAAACGAACTCACATAAGTCTTTGACATTATGAATTATTTATAACATAATTCAAGTGAAAAGTTCTCACTTTTATTTGATTAGTATATTTTTTTATTAAAAAAATATGTTACTACTTTTTAAAAGTACTACTTCCTCCATCCCATAAAACTTTTTAGACTTTCCTCTTTTGTTAGTCTCACAAAATATTTTCAACCCCAAAAAAGGTAACATCACTTTATCTAACATAAAAAATTACTTTAATTTCAAAATTACCACTCATTTTTCACACACAGATCATTACTTTATACTTTTTTTATTATCTAAAAATACTACAATACCATCCAAAATCAATAAAGTTAGTCAAAAAGTGTAATTTTTCTTAAATAATGTGGAATAGTAAACGTGAAAAATATTATGAGAAAGAGGGAATATTACATTTCATAAATTTGTAATATTTAAATTTAAAAATAAAGTATATGAATAATAAATTTTAAATTATAAATAATAAAAAAATTAAATTAAATAAGAAAAACGTGGAATATATATATATATATATATATATATATATATATATATATATATATATATATATATATATATATATAATTTGATATATATTTTTAATAGTCAATTTCTTTTCATAATCAAATTTTAAAAATTTTAATTTGATATTAATTAAAGAGTGAGGCTTGCGTACGCCCGAACACATGAGAACACATTCCGTGCGCCATTAGAATTTAGTATTATGAGTAAGGGTACATTCCTTTGGTTTAAAGGATATACACTTTAATTAATAAAGGTACACTATTTTGTTCTAAAAGGTACACACTTTTAATTAATATATTTTTTTCTTTAGAAAATAAAGGGTACATATCTTTATACTAAAGGGTATACAATTTAACACAAAATTCTAAAGGCGCACGGAGTGTTGTCCATGCGTCCGGATACACACAATAATTATCTTTAGAAATAAAGAGTACACATCTTTATACTAAAGGCAATATAATTTAACACAAAATTCTAAAGGCGCACAGAATGTGGTCCGTTCGTCCGGGTGCACGCAAGTTTTTGCCTTAATTAAAAGGGCATTTAAAATTATTTAGACCCAATAAATTTTATTTTATAATTTTATTTTTTTCAAAATTTTAATTAAATAACAATTAAATATGACCTTATATTGTAAAGTAGGGTATATTATGTGAGTTTAAAATAATTTTAAAATTAATTAAAATATATTTTGAAATTATTAGATTGTGTAATAAATATTTCTTTATTTAAAATGTGAACTTATTTGATCGTATAAAAATATAAGTGTTAACTTATTTAACGTATATTAATTCAACGGTTAAGCCAATCAAAACTTAAAATAACTCAAGGATACCCTAATATAACTATCCTAATTTTAATTAAGTAGAAATCTTCCAAAATTTAACATCGAAAACTTAGGAGTAAATTCAAGTAAATTACCACGCGACAGTTTTGTAATTGGGTGGTAAGATGTTTTACGCGTTTTTTTGGTATTTGATGTACCAAATCCATAAGATATTTGTCAAAGTAATAAATACACACAGTTGGCTCTATTTTCGTTGAGTTGTTTTGATGGTTATAGAAACTAATTCTCTTAAAAGCAAAAAAATCATGAATGAGATGAGATTCTATTTTTTCAAAAAAAATAAATAAACAATAATAAAGATAAAAAGGCATAGAGAGAGAGTGTGTGAAGTTTACGCCAGTAAAAGACGAGTGTAGACTTGGGATGTGACGCGTGTCCGTTTGCCAGCTGTATTCCACCCACATACCCCCATATTCAACCGCTTCTTCTCCTTAAAGCGGTGCCCCTCACGCTTCCCCCTACCCACCCCCCTTCCCCCCCCTCTCATATAAAGCTCCCCCAACGATCCTTGACCCATTAAGAACTCTCCTCCTCGAGAAAAAGAAATCTCAACTGAAAATCTAATCTCGATTCCTTTCATGGTTTTCTGAATAACCCGACCCGAAATTGTAATAGTATGTCGGCCAGTTGTAATGGCAAATCGGATATGGATCGGATCAAAGGCCCGTGGAGCCCTGAGGAGGACGAGCTATTGCAACAACTGGTGCAGAAACACGGCCCGAGAAACTGGTCCATCATCAGCAAATCCATACCCGGAAGATCCGGCAAGAGCTGCCGTTTACGGTGGTGCAACCAGCTCTCACCCCAGGTGGAGCACCGGGCCTTCACGCCCGAGGAAGACCACACCATAATCCGGGCCCATGCCAAATTCGGCAACAAATGGGCCACCATAGCCCGCCTTCTATCGGGCCGGACCGACAACGCCATCAAAAACCATTGGAATTCAACCCTCAAGCGTAAGTGCTCTTCCCTGAGCTCCGACGAAGGTGAATTTACCCAACCGGCCCGACCCTTGAAAAGATCCGTTAGCGCCGGGTCGGGCGTTCCGGTTTCGGGTATGTACCCCAGCCCCGGCAGCCCGTCCGATTCGGATTCGAGTCAAGAGAGTCTACCCGTTGTATATAAACCGGTGGCGAGAGCTGGTGGCGTGTTCCCGCCGCAGATTGAAACGACGGCGTCTCCGGTTAAAAATAATGACCCGCCGACTAGCCTCAGCCTTTCCCTTCCCGGGATTGAGTCGACGGAATCAGCTAATCCGATCAAATTGCTACCGGTTCTTCCCCATCCGACACCCGCCGGAGAACCGCAAGCGCCTCTTAACAGTCCGCCGTCTCCGGCGGCGCAAGAGGCGGCGTTGATGCCCTTCAGCGCGGAGATGATGGCGGTGATGCAGGATATGATCAAGGCGGAGGTGAGGAATTACATGATGGGTCTGGAACTCCGGCGCCACCGTCAACAGCAGCAGCAGCATTATCAGTATGTGAATGAGGGATTCAGGAATGCCGCCATGAATTGCAGCATTGGGATTAGCAAGATTGATTGATTTCTGATTTTTGGGGAGTGAAGAAACGATCTCTGTTTCCTGATTACTTGGGAGTTCAGTTTCTCTAAATCCAAAAAATTGAAAAAAAAAAAGGAAAAAGAAATAATTTTGGTATTGTACAGTGATGAGAGGGAAGATGAATTATGGGTAGAAGAGAGAGAAGAGATCAGGGAGCTCGAAAGATTGCACCTTTTTTTGCTCCATAGTCTTCTCCAGCGAATTTTAGGAATTAAAATTTCAAAAAAAAAAGAAAAAAATCAAGAAAATGAGTAAATAATTTCAATCAAGTATTGTCTAATTGAATTCGTTTTGTGTTGTTTTAAATGTCATTGTAATTAAATTAATGTTTGAAGTTGATTTGGAAATAGAGACGACAAAAGAGAAGAGGACAAAAAGAGCATAATGGTATTCTGGACTGGTAATGAAATTGAAGTGTGCGTATTTCAGATGCTTTGTTATTTCGAAGGCAGATTCAAAATGGGATGGGATTATTAATTTATTATTATCCTTAATTTTAATCGGATAATTATTTCTGACCTCAAATTATCTTCCGTCTAATATAGTTAAATAAATGAAAAATAAAAAAAACACCATCTCCTCAGAAAATTGTCACATTTTAATTTCAAATTTTTTCTTTTTTTAACATGCAAATCAAGAAACGTCTTTTTTTTTAAATGCTGGCATTTTTTTAAAGTGAAATTTGAAAGTTTTTATAGAATAAATATAAGAACATGTTTAATTTTTATGAGATTAAAGGACTAGGGAGCGGTTAAGTTTTGGCCAGGACTGCTTACAACTTTTCATGTTATAAGAAAATTTATTTTGTTGAATTAATTAAATGAGTAAGACTAAAGAAAATTTGCTAACTGTTAGTTTGTATAAAAGGCTATATGATTTGATGTTTTTTATTTTTTGGTCATGAAATTTATTGTGATATCAATGAAAAAAAAAAGTAAAGGAATGTTTTTATATAAATGGTACTATATTTTTTGTCGACAAAATTTCTTGTGAGACGCTACTTATGTGAGATCATTTGTGAGATGTATTAAAGTATGCCTATTATATAGATAAAATATGTTTAATAGTTGTTAAAGTATGTTTTGTAAAGTATGATGGATGATGAATTAAAGTATGATTTTAGAATGTTATAATATGATTTATTATTGACATATTTTAACTACAAATAAGCATACTTTAATAATGAGTCAACCCGTCTCAAAACCGTCTCACAAAAAACTCGTCTCACAAGAGAGTCTCTCTTTTTTGTCATAGAAATGAATGAAAATTAAAAAAAGTGAAGTTTATTATAATACGAAAAAAGTATATACTTCCTTCGTCCCATAACAACTTTCACACTTTTCTCATTTATTTGTCCCACAATAACTTTCACACCCCAAAAAAAGAAAGTCAACTTTATCCAACAATATCAAAAGTTACTTTAATTTCAAATTTGTCACACATTTTTCACACTCATAATATTATTTTATACTTTATTTATTACCTAAAAATACTACAATACCCTTAAAAGTAAAAAAAATTGGTCAAAAAAGTAATTTTTCTTAAATAACATGGAACAGTAAATGTGAAAGATGAAACGGGACGGACTCCATCAATCCCCAGTATTATGTCTATTTGTACCGTACGCATATTAAGTAAATAAAATTATTAAAATAATAAATAAAGTGTAAAAAAATGAAAAATTCTCTTGTGAGACGATTGTGAGACGAGTCGACCCATCACTAAATTATACTTATTATATAGATAAAATATCCTTATTTGTAGTTAAAGTATGTCAATGATAAATCATACTATTATAAGACGTTTAAATCATATTTCAATGTGTAATTCAACATACTTTAAAAAACATACTTTAATAACTATTAAACTTACTTTATATATATAATAAATATACTTTAACATGTCTAACACACCATCTCACATAAATAACGTCTCACAAGAAAATTTGGCATTAATAAAATGAGAAAAATACCTAAAATAATTCAAAATGAAAAATGTGTATAAATATCTTAAATAAGAGGAATAGTATATTCTAATCTCATATAAACAAAGTTTCTTGTGAGACATTATATATGTTAGACGATTTTGAGACGTGTTAAAGTATGCATATTATTATATAGATAAAGTATGCATGGATCGACCCGTCTCACAAAAGAAGTCTCATTATAATATTATAATAATGTTTTTAATACAATGAGGGGGGTGATGAAATAAAAACTCAAGTATATAAGGGGTAAATAATCATAAGGGTTGTGCAAGAGCTGTCCTCCTAAATTGAAGCTGCCAGATAAGTAAAAGTATGTACTCTACTTTCTTGTAAAATTGTAGAGAGTATGAAGGCAAGTGGACTGCTTTTTTGGTTGAGTGAAGACGAAATGGCATATCTTTGAGATTTTTAATGGAGAAGAAAGAATCTTCTCTTTTGATACTTTGAATGCTCAAAGATTTTTATTTTTTCCTTTTATTTCATTCAATTACCTAACTTATTCAAATTCATTTTTCTTGGAATTTATTAAATGGCAAAAACTTGTGTGCCCCGGGGGCATGGAAGCACACTCCCTGTGTCTTAAGAATTTTGTATTAAATTGTATACCCTTTAGTATATAGATGTGTACCCTTTATTTTCTGAAGAAAAATAAAAATTATAATGAAAAGTGTATATCTTTTAAAACAAAATGGTGTACCCTTATTAATTAAAGTGCATAACAAATTAATGTACCCTAATCTATAATACTAAATTTTAAAGGCGCACGGCGTACACTCGGACGCACGCAAGCCTCACCCTTATTAAATTTGTCCTACGCATTTACTTGGCCAAAATCAATATATTATGTATAATATTAAAATTTTCTAAATTTCACACACAAATGTATGCACGAAAATTATGAGAAGTAAAAAATTCTTAATTATTTAAGAGCTAATAGACAAAATTACTTAATTTGATTAAGTGAAAATCTTTGCTAATAACCATTTAAATTTAGATAAAAAGTACCCAACTTATGATTAAAAATTCCAATATGTCATTTCTTGGACAAAGATATCCTTTGATTTTGATTTACTTTAAATGCTTTGAGTGTTCCAAGTGTCAGTTTCAGTTGCCCCCCATTGATAAATTGATCGGTTAACGTTGATCCGAGTTCCGGTCAATCTCCCACCAACAACCAATATGCAATATAGGTGGGTGATGGTGTATTTATTTTGATTTTTTTTTAAAAGAGCCAAAAGGTTGATGAGAGTGAAAATAAGTGTGTTTTAGTGTCCAATCTAACACCTTCTTGATGAGAATTGTTGTTATATATTAGCAAAAGTGTCTTATATTCGATATATGTGAGAAAAAAGGTGCACTTGAGGTGTTTTATTGTGTTTTAGGTGGAAAAATGATCAAAAGTGCAAAGTTGGAGAAAATGTGCAACTTGTGTATGAATGCTGAAAAATGCAAGTCCAACTTGTGCAATTTTTCTGTATTTGTTTGGAGATCAAATTAGTGATGTGATATATGGTTGGAAAGCCACTGAAGAGAGAGTCTTTTTAGCGTAAAGAACACCTCAATTGGAATCTAAACGAGAAAGTTAAAGTGGTGACGTCGCGCGAGCTATACCCACAGAATGGTTGTTCTATTTTTCATGGCTTGTTACAGATTCAAATCTTAGAGTTTTTGTGAGTTCTTTATATGGATAGAAAGCCAAGAAAGAGAGGATCGCGTGAGCGCAAGAATCACTCAAATCGGAGTTTGGATGTGGAAGTTATACGCGGAACGGTGAAGTTGGCGCAAGCTGGTTTGACCATGCTGTTTTGGTCAAATCAAATGCTTTTTTACACCCTTGTTCGTGAATTTTCGTGTTTTCCAAGAAAAAGTCATTTATAGGTCTATAAGGAGAGCTTACAAGTATAAAAGAGGATGTAGATCACACCAAGAGAGAGAATACGGATTGGATACAACACAATACAATCATCCTACACCCCACAAGGGGGTTCACCCCTCAACCATCATCCACGTCCTTTTCCTCTATCCATCCATCACTTTGAATATTCATCTGTGGAATCAAGAGGAGAACCAAGAGGATGATTCAAGATGGAGAATGACGTGATGACTCCCACATCTAGGGTTTTATTTATTTTCTAATTTATCTTGTATTTTCAGACATCCGGGTAAGATCTATCAAACACCATGATTGTTCTTCGTAACATCATGGACTAGAGTCTTTTTGGTAGAACTAGGGTTGTGAAAGTTTTTACGAATTAATTGAACTTTCGTATGTAAACTCCGTACAACACTACTTGTGGATTTATTTTAATATGATTGTACTTTCTTAATCCATATTCACGGTCGTTTTGTGCATCTTCAATTGATATATAGAGTCTGAATATATATTTTGGTTGTAGATTGAGTGCGTTCACCGCTATACAGGATTCCATGTTATGATTTTAAGTGAGGGGACTCCGAAACTTTATTAGAACTATCATATATGAATACTTATTGATTGAATTGAATTCGGGTTATTGAGTAGGATAAAGAGGATAATTTTATAGTACCTATAAAGGGAGATTATATCGGGTTAGAGTACCAATTGGATAGGAAAAATAATTGATACTGATAGTACCTAGAAAGGAGGGTGGAGTAATATCTCTTACTCCAAGGTTATTCACACGTATTACACACATGTTTACTTGTATCTATAGAGTAGATATGCATGGTTTAGTGATGCGTCCATATTCCACAAGGCAGACTCGAACATCAACACACGAAAGAGAGATTAATGAGAGAGATTAATCAGATTTTGATTTTTAAAATTCACACATAAAATTTTAAAATTATCCTTTTATACACATAAACTCTATTAAATTCACAACTTATCCTCAATTAATTAATTTTTTTTCTCCTCTCTCATTTCTTATCTCACATCAACTATTATCTTTTTAACACACACCTCATACTAATTGATTTAATATAAAATTTAAAAATACCATATAAAAATTAAAAAAAAAAATTACCGTTCAATAGTTTTGATACCCCACATAAACCTAAGAAAAAAACATAGCCTAATGTCTATTAACATTATCTTTAAAAAATCGACAAAGTCTCTTGTGAAACGTTAGTTATGTGAGACGATTTTTGAGACGTGTTAAATTATGTTTATTATTTAGATATATTATATTTAATAGTTGTTAAATGAGGTTTTCTATAGTATGCTAGATTATGTATTAAAGTATGATTTTAGTGTGTTATAATATGATTTATTATTGACATACTTTAATTACAAATAAATATATTTTATCTATATAATAAGCATACTTGAATAATATGTCGATTCGATTCACAAATAATTTGTCTCACTAGGGAGTATCTCAAAAAATCAAGTTAAGAAAAAAAGAATAATAAAATTTTAGAAAAAAAATTACAACAATTTAAAATTTCAACTTAAAACATCTTCTTAGCTTGGGCCCTCCTGACAAAATATGTTGGCTCTGTCCCCTGGGATCATTTCACGATGATTCGATAGGATCATTTTACGATTTCGTAGTCAGTTATAATTTTTTTAAAGATGTTATAACTTTTTATTTATATTATTATAGATTATTTATGAAATATAGTTAATAACACTTTTATCACTTTTAATTAATTAGGTATCACTTTTTTTTATAAAAAAATTTATCACTTTTTATCCATCTCATAGTCATTCCATGAAATGATTCCACACAAGTATTTTTATTAGTAAGTATAATAATTTCATCATAAATTTTCAAGTGGTAAAGCAATGAAATTTCATGAACATATTCAAATTAAATACCAATATATATATATATATATATATATATATATATATATATATATATATATATATATATATATATATATATATATATATATATATATCCGAAACTATACTTTTATATGGTAATACCATTTGTAAGTATACATTTAACACAATAATAAATTGATTTAACAATTTTATAAAAATAAAAAATAAACTTTCATTATTGTTACATTTCATAAATGTAGTATAGCTCTTGTGTAAAATGATGAAGGAGAAATTTATTTTCCCTTTACTAACCTCATTTCTTGAAGCACAAAATTTTAAAATTTTATGTTACACATAACTAGTATGATGTGCCTCTTTGATACATAGGTAAAGAGAGGACAAAACAATATGTATATAACAAGTTATATATCCTAATCTTTTGATAAATTTGTTTGGCATTCGTTAATTCCTTCAAAAAACTTGAAAATATTTATCTCATAAATAAGGTATCTTATATTTAACCATAATATAAAAAATATATTTCTGTAATTATAAGAGGTGTGTGAAAATAATAATTATTAAAAAAAAATAATTTTACGTATATATATTACTATTAGGTACATTATCCAATTTAAAATACAATTCAATACAAATTGAACTCATTTAATACCCATTTTAACCTTTATTGTATTCAGAAAATAAAATACGTTTAATTACCATAAAACTAGGAAATTGGTTGTGAGTAGTCATTCCACTAACATAGATTTGCAGGCACACGATATTCACATTTAGGTTGCATTCAATTTAAACCGAAACATCGAAACTTCCGGCGATATTGGGGGCTCCCATTAACCTCAAACTTGCAAGAGCCGTGTTTTATTTTATTTCGATGTAAACAATTTCAGAATTAAAACTTTCAAAATAGAGTAACTAATAAAGAGTGTTTAGTTAATTACTAATATCATATCCAAAAAAGAATATATTATTTTCCATAATTAAAGTTTGACACCTTTTCTTCCAATTGTTGAATTACTTCTCGCCTAATGCAAGGATTGAAATAAATAACCATATCTAATGTCTGCTATAGATTAAAAATAACTACGCTGATATCTCTGTCTGGATGATTTTGTAGACTAACCTAAATTATTTTTTAATTGAAGATTTTATTACTAATTTACCAATATTATTATTAGATACATAAGGAAAAAATATTACTAATCAATATAAAATAAATATGTGAAATACCGCTATTATTCTCTTTTAATTGTGTTCAAAATTAATATAAAGAATATGATGTGTAATGTAATAATAAAAAAGATAAAGATTCCCACTAATTTCTCCACAAAATAGGTGAATAATACTCCAATCCCTCCATGATCCCTAAAAATCGCACATAATCGATCAACTTAATATTTCGAAACTTGTTGACAGTGCATGTTTAAATATTTCTGAAAATTTCTGAATACATTATGCTAATCTCATGAATACATAATGCTAATATCATAAACTTATTTATATGTATTCTGAATACATTATTGAAAATTTTGAATACATGTTTATATATATTCTGAATACATTATTGAAAATTTCTGAATACACATGATAATAGTGATAATCTTATAAACTTTTTTGATGCAGGAATCCCATCCACAAATATTGAAATCGTAATGAAGTTATTTCTGCATACATATAAAAAAACACATATATTTATATTTCTGAATGCATATCACATTTTTAAATACATATCACACACACACACATATATTTACATTTCTAATCACTCATCCATGGCTAATGGCTTCCCGTTTCTTCTTGAATTCTAGATCAGAATCCATAACCTCTTTAAATGTGGTGGTGTGTGACATGTGTGGTTGTATCGAGGTTCAATGAAGATTTAAGATTTTTCGGTGTTCAATCTACGAAGCTCGTACATAGCATGTTAAGGTTCATACGGGTATAAAATAATCATACGGGTGTAAAATAAATCCCGTTATCCAAAATTCAACCCAAATTTTGACTAATCGTAATAAAGTATTCAGGAATCAAAATTGAGTTGTTCGTATTAAGGATTCAAAACATGCTGAGTATTTTGAATTTAATTAACCTCAAAGTAATCATCTTCTCACTTGTTTCCATTCTCTGCAACACTCACTGCACATGAATCTGACTCCGACATAATCGCTAAAATAACGTCGTTGTGTGGCGGCTGCTCGCTCGCTTCCAGCACCAGTTTCTTGTATAAATTCGAGAACGTGAATGAACTATTAATTCTTCACAGCACATAAGATCTTCGATTCCCAGGTAGAAAGAGCGAGAAGATTGATTTTTGTGGTGGAGAGAGAATTTAGATGTGTGCAATAATTTGAATATGGAAAGAGAGAGAATTATAATGTAGGACATGATATTATCGTTTCAAAGTAAATTTCTATCTATTTTATTTAGATGTATTCAAGGGGTAATTGAGACTTTTTATAAAATAATTTTGTAGTGGTTAATAATAAATAATATAGTTTGTATCTACTAGTAATATAGTAGTATATCTTGTAGTAGTTAGTAATAAATTCTTTAAATATTGGAGTATATTTTTCTTCATTGCCTAAATACTTGTCATAGTGAAATTATCTCGCACTTATACATAATTTGGAAAAGTAAAGACCTCTGAAGCTAAGGATTCTTCATTACTCCTTTTCAAAAATATTCGTGACAACTGACATGATTAATTACTACCTTATGTTATTATTATAAGATAAATGTGAAAAATATTATTATAAAGTAAATGTCAAAATATTTTTGGGATATTTGCCCCCTCTCCAATTTTCTTATAAGATAATGCTGGATTTGATAGCGCAATAATTTGGTCTATTTATGTAGATGTGTTAATTTCTAATTGTAGATAAACTTTCTTATAGGATTGTGTAACGTTTTTCACATCCTTTTATTCAATTATGCCATCAACGAAATAGCCCTGAAATTTAAAATTGACCTCCAATCCCAAAAAGTTTCCCACATTTTTCTATTTTGATTCATATCTCCTAAAAAAAGTACAAAAATAAATAAATAAATAAATAAAATATTAAAATAACTCTCTCTCTTACACTTTATTTACACAATATAAAATAAAAATAATCACTCCTACATAAAACGCTTAACATATTTATCATTTATTTATTATAAAAAAAATTAAATCATATCACCCCCCAAATGTTATATTTTCCATAATCTCCTAGTTAAAGAAGAAAACTTTGGAGGAACTAAAATTTTACTAAAAACTAAAACCAAATATTTTAAATTATAACAATTTATTAGGTTTTCAAAATACTCCGACTAATTCACACTAACTACTTTTATTCTTTCATAAGTTAATACTCCAAATAAGGAAATAACAAATTATGCAACAATTCTACTAACAAATTGAATTTTAAAATTGTCATAATTCATATAACTTACTTTATAATTAATTTATTATTTAAAATATCAAATTACCTCTAAAAGAAAGTATAATTTTGGATTTCATTATGAGAGGAGTATATGATTTGTGGGACACTTTCTTGTGAGACAAGTCAATCCATATATTAAATATGATTTTAGAGTATTATAATATGATTTAATTAAAATATAGTTTTGGATAGTGAATTATTCTACAATACTAAAAAAATTATTTCATACTTTATTATATCATTTACCATACTTTAATCACCAATAATATATTTTACCTATATAATAATCATACTTTAATAATGAATTAAAGTAGACACCACCTTACAAAAAAGTTTGTCATAATTTAAAGAAATTTTCAAAACGCACATAAACCAAAGTTGAGAATTCTTATACCCGTCACGTGTCACCTATCTAAAACATAACCCAAAAAATTATTACACAAAGTAACACTAAAAAAAAAAAAAAACATTTCCTGATTTGTGAGAAAAAGAAAAGAAAAGTTTGCGGATAAGTTAAACCTGCATTAATCCGTACAAGTTAATCTCATCTGTGTTTATCCATAAAAGCAAAACAAATGAGTTTAGCAGTCTTGATCCGTTAGTAGTTGCGTGTCAAAGCAAAATAGACTTCAAACAAGACAGCAAAGGTAGTTGGGATAACGACCAACTCCTAAACTAATAATAACTAAAGGAGGTTGGCACTTTCTTTTGAAATTGTCTTGTTTCTGATAAAAAGAAAAGGTGAAATTCATTCCCCCTAGCCTTGATGCAAAAGTTACACTACCCTATAATACCTGTACTTGTTAACTACCAGACTTGTCTGTTTTGTACATGAATAAAGTTCAAACCAATCTATTCACAGTTGCAAACCCCTAAAACCAGCTGAAACCCGAGCGAGCAATCACAATGGAGCGGCTTGGATCGTGCCACTACCATTGCTGAGCTTCCCTAGATGTGTAATCGTCGATTTTAGGTTATCTATAAGCTGCACAAGATCGTTCCTCCACGACCACGTTGGCGCATTCAGGGCCCGGATGGAATTCAGACAAACGAGAAGAGTACCGCCTTCATGGAGGAGGACCTGCGTATAAACATGGATACAGTTGAGAAAGTTAAATATAATGATCTTCATAGTTAATAAGTAAAGCAACCCATTGGTTATACACTCACAGTTAGCCAAAGTGGTATAAACCCCAAAACAGATGTAAGAGAGGCCAAAAGAATGCTAGACAATGCCAGAGCAACATTTTGCTTGACCTGCATGTGGAAAAATTGCTAAGTTAAAAATCACCATAAATGAATGAACACGTACAAATAAAATCCGAACCAGAGATATAGAGGAATATACCAAAGAAATGGTTTGTCGAGATTTAGCAACACAGAATGGAACTCCTGAAATATTGTCTTGCAGCAAAAGCACATCAGCAACAGCTATTGCTGTTGCACTAGCACGTTCCGCCAGAACAATTCCAACAGTGGCAGCAGCCAAAGCAGGTGCATCATTAATACCATCACCTACCATTATAAGGCCTCCACCTGAAGAAAAATGAAGCAGATCATCTATAGTTCAGTTTGTCTCTTACAATATGTGTATACCACTCCATAAGTTCATCATGTAATAACCAGTACGCATCAACGTTCATGACATGTTTAGGAGGTGATTTAAGGCAAAATAAATTATAATGATGTTATAATTAAGGGAGATTCCCCTGATTTTTGTCTCTCGTACAAAATGATAACAAAAAAACAGTAACTCTGTTGGGAATGTAGTGATACCTGTATCCCTGGAAATAGTTGTAACGTGATATAGTTTGTCCTCTGGCTTTAGGCTGCAGTGAACTTCTTTGATTCCCATTGCATTTGCCACCCTCCATGCACTTAACTCATGATCACCGGTTAACATCATAACACGTAGATTTCCTTCATTTTGCAATGTCTTTATTACATCCAATGAATCTGCACGAGGCTTATCTTCAAAATGAAATAATGTAACCTGCACATGATATAGAAAAAGATATGAGTCCATATTATTTCTGAGTTAACGTTTCAGGTCCCATAAACATGACAGCATCCATGTAATGGCTCAACATCTGGAAAAAACCTAAACTTTTCAACATACTTGAATCGTCATATTCACAATAACTGTTCTACATGTTATCCCTAGTTTGAAAACAAGTAGTATATATATTGGGAAAACTATGATGATATTCTTTAGAGTTTAGACGCCAATCACATCTTTGGGAACACTTGAAAAAATTAGACAGTATCTACCATAAATGGATATGGTTTTAACTCCACATCAAAGCCTCACATAAGTTCATTAAAGACTAGCAAAATTCACCTTCTTATTAACTGAAAGCGCAGCTCGGACAAAGTCACCTCTATAAGAAGAAGTGCTAACTGCCTCCTTAATTTTTTTGGATTCATCATCAGATGAGAACAGAGAAGTGATATACTCCACAGATCCAATGGAAGCTTTTAATGGTTTGCCACCTCCAAACCCTGGCTACATCAGACAGAATGATTGCCAAATTAAGCCACCAATTATAAGTTTATAACAAAACTGGCTACATCAGTTAAAAATAATAAATATATAAACAAAAAACAATCAGTTATAACAAATTACTAATAAGAGTCGGAGAGGGCCCAAAGTAGAAGGCCTCCATCTTACATTTAAGCGAATGATCTCAGTTCACATTCATCATCTCAATCAAATTCAACTGCTTTCCTACAAAGTCTAGGAATACCTCTTTACTTTAGCACGAAGGGAAGAAATGCAGTAGCAAACAGAGTCAATAATGGAAAAAGCATTGTACAACTAAACTAAAACCAAATGAACACCCTAAAACCAAATACTCGAGAAAACAAATTTTGCAAACACTTATACAAGTTAACATCTAAAATGATCTAGTAAATTTATATTCAGTACCTCAATGCTAGATATTGTGGCAAAAAGACCTTTGCCAGGCAGATTCTCAAAACTTTCAACAGAAACTGGAGGGAGATCCTTCCCAATGCTATGATCTACAACAGCCCTGAACCAATCATAAAATATAACCAAGATTATAAATCAATTCAAAAGCCAATCTAACCAACAAGTCAAATACCGTCACATTCTGGAAGTTTAATGATTTATTAGGCTGTCAACACTAGGGACAATAGCCAAAAGAACTAAAGTTGAAAATTAGTAGGTTCTTTTCGATATCTTAAAATTCTAGTAATAGACAGATTATATTTTATATGCATTGAAGCTCATTCATATCTCTATAAGTGATCATGGCATGCTGACAAGGGTCATCTTTTTCTACTCAATAGAACACATATGACCTAAATCAGGTCTTCACCATTATGACCATAATCCACCACACACATCAAGTCTGAAAATGAATGGTCAAGTAAATTACAATTTTCCAGCAGGCATATTCAAGATATATCAACAAAAGAAACCTTCCAATAGGGTGAGTAGTTCCCTTCTCCATGGCAGCAGCAACTGCAAGTGCTTCTTTTTCACAGCTGGGTACACAACATGAAGCAATTTCTTTCTCGTTGTTGATAACATGTCCATGTATTGGTTCTATTGCTTTACACATGAATTCACCAGTTGTCAAAGTGCCAGTTTTATCGAATGCAATATTGTGACAAGAAGCTAGCGCATCAAGGACATGCCCTCCTTTAAGCAAGATACCCTGTAAAAAGGTAAAAATTCATGATGTACACCTAAGGGGCAAACAGCACAATGAAATTCTGTTTTGGGTAATAATAATACTAGAAGTCTTATTCTATAGGAGTGGGTTGTACTAAAGTACTAATGTAAACCTTGGTTTATAAAATTTTAAGTTGTTTAAGATATTTATTTCCTTTAAGCTTCCGCTAAAATATATTTTTTTTCAAAAATTGAGATCTTTTAAATAAGCGAAATTTTTAGGATGCGACACTTATAAACATTATTTTAAAATGAACAAGCCAATAGCAGTGACAGATAGGCTGGTTAACCTCCATTTGTTTTCTTTTTGGTAGAAAAGTTGTCTATTTCTGATTTCTTGAGTAACTTACAAAAAAAAAAAAAAAACTACTATCTAATTGTTTTAAGTTCCCATTTTCTTTTTCTTTCATCTAAATCAGAAACTTCACAGCCATTATTCAAAGTAAAATTATAAAAGATACAAAGAAGCTCACTATCACCCAATCAAATCCACATCTTAAACTCTAACCAAAGCAAAATTTTATCTTTTCGACAGTATGCAGTATAATTAGCTCTAAGTATGTGATACATACTACACTGTTTAACCAAAATACTACTTAAAATAAATTAATGTAATATTTCTTGTTAATAAAAAAGGCAACTCAGCATCATCTGTTTGGATTTATTTTAGAGGGGTAGGGGCAAATATTACCCTTTGAAAGATCTCAATAAATCTAAGACATTTTTCAATTATAACACAAAAGAGACATGACCTGCGATAATTGAGTTAAATCAAGCTATGGATAGACCACCTCATATTTACACATTAAACTGATTACCTTTTTGGCACAAGCACTAATAGCAGTTGCATAAGCAAGTGGTGCCACAGCAAGAGCACAGGGAGAAGCAGCTACCATCAGCCCCAACGCCCGATAAACTGATCCTCTGCAAACTAGAGAACCAAATAAAATTATTTTCTTATGAAGACTTATCAAATATCAACATATAATATACACAAAAAGAAAACCTGTCTGCACATACACCCAAAGTTGTTTAAAAGTGCAAAGGACCCCTGGCGCCCAAGGTGCACCAGTTCCAGTGGGGCCTGCCTCTAGAAGAGGCCGAAAAAAGAAAAAGCTAATATATATATATATATATATATATATATATATATATATATATATATATATATATATTTTTTTTTTTTTTTTCATCCATATAATGATAGTAATCTGATAATCAATTGATTCAAACTATTTATTAATTCTGCAATGAAAAAATGTGTTTTTTAAAAATTTAAAAAGCGAAGATAATATACATTGTTATTATTAGTTAAATCAATACACAAAAACAGCTCAAATGAACTTCAAAACATTGTTTCAGGCATGGAAAACACAGGTATTTAAAAGAAGCCCCTGAGGGAATGGAATAAAGAACCACAATTCACATGCCTCAGCAACATTGCCCATGTGTGCCACTAACAACAATATATACATATAAGTAGTCATATTAGAAGAAGGGCTCAGCAAAAGACAATATCAGGGCATCCATTATGACCAAAGGTAAAGACTAAAGAGCACCTTCAAGCATCAAGATTCAAGAATGTTATTAGATAAATTGTTTTTTGCCTTTATATTTCTATATTTATCATGTTTGCTTCCCCCCATTTTCTGTCACTCAGATTGGGCTATAGAGATGTGGTGTTGTGGACAGTGGGAATCAAAGAAAAACAAGTCAAGTTTTCCCAATAAATTCTAGAAAGAAAAGATTACCAAGTATAAAATCAAAAAACCAAAATCCACAGCATACCTGATGTACTGAAAAATGGCCACTTAAAGAGAACTGGCCCCAACAATGCAATGGCAGCAGATAAAATTATAACTGCTTTACTGTACTGCTCGCCAAACTTATCAAGCCATCTCTGAAGCCTTGGTTTACTCAGTTGAGCTTCTTCAGTCAATTGAACAATTCTATTCAGTGTAGATTCATTCCATGTCTTTTTTGCCTAAATCGAAATTATGAAACTTAAATAATAATAACAGAAGTTAATTCAGAAACCAACTGTAAAGAGTGAAGTTTGAAGGATAATAAGAGGATACAGCATTTTGTGATTTTTATTAAGCAGGTAACAAAAGGGGGTAGAGGCACATAAGTACCTTAACAATCATCATACCATCCAAGTTCCTAGCACCACCTGGAATACTATCGCCAATTGTTTTCTCAACAGGTTTGACTTCCCCAGTCAAATGCTCTAGAGTAATAGTTGATCTACCTTGAAAGACTTCACAGTCTACTGGAACTGACTGCTCATTAATAAGATAACCATTAAAGGAGTTAGGAGTTGCAGACAAAGTTATATAATTATGAAATTCCTGATAAAAGGTTTAAACCTATAAAATAAAATCAAATGGTCTATATCACAATATCCATGAAAGTACGAAAAATCCAATTATTTTTTCAAAATCATAATAACCAACAATAGGTAACACAGAAAATATGTTCTGAAAGCAATCTTAGTCACCTACAGGTTTGGAGCTCAAGGTTTTAGAAGGAAATGATTAGAGGTTTCATAAGTCAAAATACTTCATAGCTGAACTCCGAAGGACATGCTAAGGAAGATTTGACAAAGGTCTAAAAAATTCAGTAAGGAAGATAAGAACATGTAAAAGGGTTCAATGAATTGAAAAAAATTTATGGCCCAGTCAAAAGACTCAAAACCCTCTGATTCTGAAACATGGTAGAATGAGAAACAACAGAAGAAGTTAATATTTATTTAGTAGAGAACAGCTTATAAGTTAGAACTAGTTTTTATCAGAAGGAAGTATTAGGAACAAACTTGAAAGCACACCCAATTTTTCAGGAAAAAGTGAATATCATAATAAATCATGAGTATCTAAGATTAAACACAATAGAAAATAAAACTTGATGGCAGTGATGTATGTACCAACAGGCAACAGCCAACAGGAAGCATATATTGCTAAACAATAATAAAAATTACTAGAATGCAAGAACAATGAATAATCTGATTAATTATCACATAGTACAAGTCAATTATATTTAGACAGGTTTCATTCAATCATTTCACCACAAATTAGTCAAAGAAATATTAGCCTAAAAAGCCTTTAGTGAGGTTCCTAATCTTAAATAGTGCTAATTATCTACCAACAACATTCTCCATGTCAAACATAGTTCGCTCTTCAGTTTTAACTTGAAACTAACATTATATACACTCTAAACATCACGAAAGAGAGCTACGAGTAAGGAACTGGAAGTGATGCTAACATTGCATAGTCATAAATGGACAGAAAGATAGGAGGGAAATAATATTAAAGAGCACAAAGAAATGAAATGCAGTTATTCTATGCCAGATATTGTGGCATTTCAGATCCTCAAAAGCACTAAAACATCAGGAAACATGCATCAAAAACTTTTTTGAATGTTCACCAGGATTGAAACAACACTATCCACCTGACATCTATATCCATTGAGGAGTTAGATCACCACCTTCACTAAAATATGACAAAAATAAATGGAAGTATCCTTTTAGCTTGCCTATCTCATGCAAGTCTCCGCTTCATAAGTCCAAGAGTTCACCATAACCATTTTAACTCCCAAGAGAAAATGAGTAACTTATAAAATGAAATTCAAATTCTTCCTATACACGATTTAGATTGTTGCATGATAATTTCCTCACTTAACCAATTCTTTCATAATTTTTGCTTTCTGTCACAAACCTAATAATACTCACATCCGAGTAGTGATATTATTACATGCATTGAAAAAATCCTGCTGGCAGAAATTGATCTGATCATACTTGCTTGATAAATAGTAGTAGTAAACGATTAAGAATATACCACACAAGATGAGCTAGCTAAATCAACCTTCATAAGTTATAAGCAACAAAAAGTGCATAAGTAAAACTATCCAAGAAATGCACTTAATGACAAATCATATAGAGAATTGCAAGAATACCATAATGAACAAAACAAACAATGCACAGACTCAACCAGCTTTGACCAACATATGGAGATTTTCAAGAACTGGTCAGTGATGAACAAAAATGACAAAGCACAGACCTCACCAGCTTTGACCAATATATAGGATCCAACTTTCATATCATTCACAGGAACTTTGTGGTACTCCAAATCTGTAAAGCTTGGGCTCTTCCCCTTTTCCACATCCAAGACAAGCACAAATTCCGGGTGGTTCTCTTTCAATTCCTTGACATCAATCTTAGACCTGCTAGTGAAGTACTCCTCTGCAATATGAGCCAAATTAAACATGGCTAAAAGCAGCCCACCTTCCAAAGTGTTTCCCATAAACACAGACGCAAATGCAGCCAAAGCCATGAGCACGTGAATGTTAATTTTTCCACCGACTATATCCAGAGCCGCATCAAACGACGCTGATACCTGTACATCAATACTAACATTAAGCAAGAAATTTCAATTGAAGGAACTGCGATAATGTTCCAAATTAGTTTACCCCAACTAGAGGGAAGGCAATGAGTGTGAGGGCTTTTTGAAAAGGCTCGACGGCGGGTTTAGGAATCAAGTAAGGACAAACACCGGCGGCTAGAAAGAGGGCGGTTGCACAGCAGCAGAGCTCCAAATGCTCCCTCAAGAAGTCGGCTAATTTAGTCCACTTGATCGCCTCTGCAAATCTCAGGAATGTTTCCTGAGATTTTGTCAAAGGAGCTTCACACGCACCGCAACAATGACCATGATTGTGATGATGATGATTGTGATGGTGGTCGGTTTCGTCGCGGTGGTGGGTTTCGCCGTGATGGTGATGGTGGTGGTGATCATGGTCGTGATGGCCGTCGGTGGCGCGGTGGTCGTGGCTATGGTGGGAGGAGTAAGACGAGCACTTAATGGCTGCTAAACGGGAGATGGTACGGAAGGAAATTGAGGGTATGGGTTTTCTATGACCTGGGAAATTGCGGTTGAATTTGAGTCTGAGCTTTCTGGTTTTGGCGATTGAAGAAAAGTTGGATATGGCGGGTAAGTGCAGAGCTTCCATTGTTGATGAAGGAATTGAGGTGAAGCTCAGAGCATGGTGAATTGATGAATTGAAGAGAGAGCGAGTTCACGAATTGGACTTAAAGAAAGACTAGCAGGAAAGTAGGGCAGGGATGGCTGGGTGTGGGGGTAGGTGGATCGATGTGGTTATAACTGTATCATTCTATGCCATTGTGTGCTCATCATTTTATTTTATTTTTTAAATTATTAACAGAGAATCTCTTGTGATATGAATGTTAGAGTATATTTATAACGAATCATACTATAACACTCTAAAGACGTACTTTAATACATTAATTGTTATACTTTAAAAATATATATATTTTAATTATAAATTAACATATTTTACATATATATATTAAATATACTTTAACAACGGGTCGACTATGTAATTACTGTCTCACAAGATACTTTCTCTTATTAGTTTCATACTTCCTCTGTCCGGATTCAAGGGTACTATTTGTTTTTGGGCACCAAGATTAAGGAGTATTGTTATTTAATGTGTAGTGGGAGTTGTATTAGTGGAGGTGTGGGTCTCATTTTTAGTTGTATTAGTGGGTGTGTGTGGATAAAAAAAGAAATGAGACCCTTGGGGGACGGACGCCAAAGATGAAAAATGATACCCTTGAAAGCGGATAGAGGGAGTATTATTTTGTAAAATATGCGGTTATGCGGTCATCTTATTTAAGCGAAAATACTTTGTTAAGCTGGCTTATGAAATGATTTTCATGAGATGGATAAAAATGAATAAGAAGTATTTTCGTGAGACGGAAAAAAACAAATAAGAAGTAATAATATTTTGATAAAAAGTGATACTCAATTGATTAAAAATGATTAATTTTATTTTTGTGAGATGGATAAAAATAGATAATAAGTAATACTCCCTCCATTCCACACTTATGTTCACACATTCCGTTTTCGTTCGTCCCACACTTATGTTCACCACCCAAAAAAAGAAACTTCACATTAGCCAATAATCTCAAAAGTTATCTTATTTTCAATAATAGCACTCCCACCTAACACACATAACATACTTTATAATTTATTTATTACCTAAAAATACCACAATAACCCTAAAAAGTCAATAAAGTTGGTCAAAAAATAACATTTCTTAAACTTCGTATCTACAGTGTCGGTGAACTTAACTATGGAACGGAAGGAGTAATATTTTATTCCCTTCATCTTCTTTCAGATTACACATTTCCATTTTATGTTGTTCCATAAAAGTTTGCACCTCTCTAAAAGAAGAAAAAGGTTAAATATAATTGCTCTTCCACATACACTTTAATTAAAAAACTCATTCATACCTAACACACCTAACATATTTTATCAGTTTTTTTATTAAAATAATAATAAAACCCCTAAAGATTATACTACTACTTTTCTTAATATCTATGCTGAATGAAAGGTGCAAAGATAAATGGGATAGAAAGAGTTATAAAAAGTAATTCTTAATTTATAAAAAGTGGTAATGTTGCAATAAACTATTTTATGAATAATTTATAAGATAAATAAAAATAAAATGATACTCCCTCGTCCCATAAACAAATTCACATAAATTATTTTTATGTGTCCCATATACAAATTCTTACCCCCAAATAAGAAAATAGATACAATCCAACAACCCTATAACTAAAGGCGGATGTACAAGAGGCACGTGGCCCCCTGAACTTTTATAAATAATTACCATATATATAATGTAATCCCTCCGTCTTATAAAAACTTTTACACATTTCAGTTTTGTCTGTCCCACAATGAATAACATCATCCAAAAAAGAAAATGATAAGTCATATTTTAGCACAATTATTTGGTTGAAATTCATGTTTATTTGATTAACTTATATGCTAATTTGGATGCTAAATTGACTTATCTTGTCTTTGGTAAATTAGAGCTTTAATGTTATAAATTGATGTGGAAACAGGCGGTTTGGTGGAAGAAATCTTTTCACACGTTTTCTCGAGTTCCAGATTCATCCCAAATCAGGCCCATATTTGGTAGAAGACACGTTAAAAAAAAGAAGAGATCCTGGAGATATTTTTGGAAGAAAGAAATAAGTAAATAGATCGAGCAGAAAAAGGAGGAGATATTATTTATTCTTGGAGGCTGCTACACACGGGAATACACGATACTTTTGGGTAGAATTGGCGTGAAGAAGCAGCGGTCTTCTCCTTATCCAAAACAGATAGGCATGAAGATTGAAGTTCATCGGATATCATCGTTTTTATATTTTAATTTTGTTTTTGAAAAAAGAAGAGATCCTGGAGATATTTTTGGAAGAAATAAATAAGGAAAGAGATCGAGCAGAAAAATGAGGAGATATTATTTATTCTTGGAGGCTGCTACACATGGGAATACACTTTTGAAAAAAGAAGAGATCCTGGAGATATTTTTGGAAGAAAGAAATAAGGAAAGAGATCGAGCAGAAAAATGAGGAGATATTATTTATTCTTGGAGGCTGCTACACATGGGAATACACTTTTGAAAAAAAAAGAGATCCTGGAGATATTTTTGGAAGAAAGAAATGAGGAAAGAGATCGAGCAGAAAAATGAGGAGATATTATTTATTCTTGGAGGCTGCTACACATGGGAATACACGATACTACTGGGCAGAATTGGCGTGAAGAAGCAGCGGTCTTCTCCTTATCCAAAATAGATAGGAGTGAAGATTGAAGTTCATCGGACATCATCGATTTTTATATTTTAATTTTGTTTTTGCTATGAACATGCGGGGCTAATCCCCTTTTCTAGTTTAGGATTTCGTGAACCTCCTGTTGAATATTAGATTAATTATTAAGGGTTTTCCATTGAATCTTTTGTGCAAATTTATTCTATTACATGCTTTGATGTTCTTTATATCACTTTAATAATTAATTTAATCTGATTAACTAGATTAATTGTCAAATTGCTTAATGCTATTTCTTGATCTAAAATCCATAATTGTTGTAGGAATTGGATTAAGTAGCAAATAAAGATAATTCCCTTTATGTGTAATAGGATCTAGGTTGTATGATTCTTAGCCAGATTTCGTAGCCTAGTAATTCTATGGTTCGGGTCGAATCCATAGGGTCACTCGTAAATAGTTAAATTTAGTGGTCATACCCTAGTTGATAAACGTAAGAACATTTGGGATGATTGATCGTACCGTCAATCTAGAGATTTGAGTTTGCACACTATGCTAGATGTTTTTATTCCTGTAATTAATTAATTTAGTAAACGGGAGGGGATCGTCATCCTAAACTAGGTTTGTCTCACTTGGTAAATTTTCTAATTAAAATTCATCTACATACTTTGTTGTTGGAATTGAGTTAATTTATTCTCATCATTGTTATTTTTAGTTTGTCATCAAAACAAAACCCCTAATTTATTTTATTTATTTTCAACACTTTAATTTAATTAAAATTTCATTATACTCTCTTGGGTTCGACCCGTACTCGTTACTATACTAAGTATTAGAGTGAGTCGGAAATAAATTATATTTTGGTAGGCCAGCGACAGCTTATCAGAAAACATCACATTAATTCTTAACCTCAAAAGTTCATGTTTAATAAAAATTTACCACTCCTACCTAACACACATAACATTTTTATAATTTATTTATTACATAAAAAGTCTATATTACCCTCTAAAAGTTAATAAAGTTGATCAAAAAGTAAATTTTCTTAAACTCTATATTTACAGTAACAGTGCAAGTTATTGTGAGATGTAGGAAGTAATACGTGGTCCCTCTTGGCAAAATTCTTGGGTCCGTCACTGCCCACAACATACTTTAATTTCACAATTACCACCCATTTGCAATTCAAATAACTTTATAATTCACTCCATTTGTCCAAAAAAAACCTTCACACTTTCTTTATTTATTTGTCCCACAATATCCCTCATACCCTAAAGAAGAAAAATTACTTTATCCAGCAACCTTAAAAGTTACTTTAATTTTAAAATTGTCACTCTTTTTCACACACATACCATTAATTTATACTTTTTATTATTTAAAAATTCAACTCCCTCCGTCCCACCCAAAGAGTCTCTTTTTTCCATTTTGGGTGTCTCACCCAAAGAGTCACTCCCACTGATATAACTACCCACTACACATTAAATAATAATACTTCTTAATCCACGTGCAAAAAGTAAAAACTACAATTTGGGTGGGACAGAGGGAGTACATCTAAAGTCAATAAAATTGGTCAAAAAGTGCAACTTTTCTTAAATAACATGAGACAGTAAATGTGAAACATATTGTGGGCAAGTCGGATCCCCTGTTTCAGTTAAGAATTCCATCTACTGTTCCACTACATGGATGAACGACACGTGGACATATATTCCACACTAAATGAGAGGTTAACCGCGGTTGTTGACGGGAGTTTAGATCACCGTTTAACGCATAAGGAAATATCAATCCCATTAATCACACACAAAAGGAAATAGGGTCTTGAGGATACTGCGTTTATTTACAAGATCAAGACTACATACTCATTTATAGGATTCATGTTTGCTGGCGCTACCAATTTTTCCCCTGTTGCACTATTCCCAGAGTAGATGATGGGTGTTTAGACTAAAATTTTTTGGATAAAGTTGTTAATCAGAAAATGTATCCAGCAACCCCAAGTAAATTGTGGTGTTGTGTTGTTTTAACTTTTGCAGTGTTAGTTTGTAAAATTTTGTAAAAGAAGCGATAATGGTGATAGGATAATGATATATAAGAGCTCTCTCGGCCTTGACTCGTTTTGATTCACTACAATTGATGCAAGTTAACTTTCCTCTTAGTATTCGTACAATTTTAAACCTAATTATAAATTTCCTCATATTCCTCAAAATTTTCAAACATTTTGTATTATATGTAACTGGAAAGTAACTTCAGATTAGCAGGGTGATGCCATACTTCTAGTTGAAAGTGTGTTCCAAGGAAAGAGAAAGTCAAGATATGTAAATTAGTAGCAGCCTTTTAATCCAACAGGAAAAAATGGGGATTGCATTATAGAGAACTGATCACTCATTACATCATTTAAGAATAATACACATTGAACACTAATTAAGAAAATTACTAATAACTGCATATATTATAATCAATAATTCTTACACATTCAATAATCATAAACATATAAAATAAATTATTCTAGTGATTAAAAGCTATCAAGGGAGTAATGGTGCACATGTGAACATCATCACCAACAATTTTCCCTTATCAATGTTATGATTAAAAGCTATATAGAATGGAAAATACTATGACTTGCCCTTTCCAAGTAATTTTTTCTTCTTGGCATTTATTTTCTACTTCAATTTCCCACATGGCGTCCTCCTCGACCTCCTCTTGTTCTGTGCTTCAAACTCTTTAGAAGTTGTCATTGCTTTCACTGCCAATTGTGTACTGTAATGATAAATGGCTGCTGCTACCTTACTGGATACACGCATGTTTCAGATTCAAACAGTCCTGTTTTGGTTCACTGATATTTCATCGATGTTGCCTTTGCTGCTTGTGTTTTGGCTATTACTTTTGGTTTCTGCCTGGCTGGTACCAAATTGATGTTGCTAGTTTTCTGTGGCAGAACCAGTTGATAATCTTCCAATGTCTAAAAGCAATACACCATGAAACTATCAATGCTAGGGCTAAAATCTGAGAATCTGCTGTACATGTTTCCAAAATCAAATGTCATTCCAGAAAGATTATTGATCTCTGCAGCAGTTTATAAAAGATCTGCTATGTTCATAGATTATATTAATTTCAAGAAACTCACTTGTGGAAACAAATTCAAGATTTTTCCCTACATTAAGGCTTTAACCAATATATTCACACAAGAATACCAAAGAGAATGTCTTTATATAAGAAAATAGACCAAATATTAATAAAAATTGAAAGAGAAGAAGCAATCAAAATTATTTAACAACAACTATATAGAAAACTTTTCACATCTACATTTATTTGATCTTGAAGGTGTCACGTGTTAGCAAAGAAGAAAATAAACATGAAATGAGTACCTTTCATTGAAGAAACATACTACCAAAACAAATGTAATGACAGAAAATTCTTCAATAAAAAGCCTTCTCTGTTTGTGCTAAATTCCATATCTAAATATAAGGTTGTTCCTTTTGTGCTAAATCATTTTATATATCTATTATATTAATCTAATCAACTACTTAGATCAATTTAATATCATAACTAATTAGCTATTCAGAAAGCCTCCACGAGAACCAATCTTTGTCATTTTGCATATTCTCATAGAGACATTTTATCAAACAATTGGTGTGCTATGAAATTTTGTCATAAGAATTACTCCAATATTGTATTGAGCAATTACAAACAAACAAGAAATATTACCTGAGATAAAGCGCTCGTGGCTTTAAGAACACACATCTTATAAAGTTTCTTCTCGCCGCCAATGATATCGGATTTGCACCGTTGCTTCAATCTGGTCGTTGCTTCAATCTGGTGCGGGAGTATGTTTGTCATTTCTTGTAATCATGTAATCGTGATTTTTAGAGAAAATATTTTTCATTTTCAACGCAGTATCCTCAAGATCCTATTTCCTTTTGTATGTGATTAATGAGATTGATATTTCCATATACGTTAAACGGCGATCTAAACTCTCGTCAACAACCGCGGTTAACCTCTCATTTCTTAGTATGAAATATATGTCCACATGTCGTTCATCCATGTAGTGGAACAGTAGATGAAATTTCTAACTGGAACAGGGGATCCGACTTGTATTGTGGGACGAAGGTGCATTTATTACTTAAAAATATAAAATTATCCTTAAAAATAAGTCAGAAAGAAATTTTTTTAAAATTTTGTATTCACAATAATTTCTTTATGAGATGGAAGAATTAATATAAGTGATAATTAATTAAAAAAAAATGGTACGGTCTCAGGATTGCCATATGTACGTAAGCTCATTTTCCTTTTCGAGACTACATGAATTTTCATACGGATAGGTCCACTTAGACTAAATCCACATGGACTAAATTAATGTATTTCTCTCCGTTGCTCTAATTAATTTATGATATCTCAGATCCTTTCAGTCATTTCTTTTTGTTATTTTAGTTGCCATTAAAAAAATAAAAATCCAATCATGAATTTTAAGACATTTTTTATATTATTTTTGTGTGCAGCTCATTATATAATTGACACGAAAAAAAAATATAATTATTGCTTCTAAAATTTATACTTTTTTTATGGGTATATATGGATATATAGTTTTTCTCTGACCTATATATCATCCATAGTTTGACATAGAAAATGATAAATCTAAATAACATAAAAATTCAAACCATTCCAAAAGTATATTATGACAGAAATTTGTGTGAGACAACTCATACGTTGAGAGATAGATAAAAGATTAGAATATAGGTAAAAATACGTTACTTTAAATATTTCATTTTAAAAAAATATCACTCAAGTTTTTTTCCTAAAAATGCCTCTTTATTTTTTTCCCCTGAGCAGCAATCTTTCGGCAACTAT
This sequence comes from Pogostemon cablin, assembly GCA_023678885.1. NCBI lineage: Eukaryota > Viridiplantae > Streptophyta > Magnoliopsida > Lamiales > Lamiaceae > Pogostemon > Pogostemon cablin. The sequence goes on along the minus strand of CM042992.1, from coordinate 8,073,541 downwards.
GTTTGCGACTCCCAAATATAAATTTTATGCGATACTTCACACGAATATTCTTGCAACTACGTCTTCGATCCTATATATAAAATTTAATGTGACTAAGTCTGCATTACACTTGTGATTTCATATACAAGTTTATTCATGTGACTATGTATATGTGCGACCCAGGACCAGTCCTATAATTTAAGGGACTCTGTGCAAATTTTTTTAAGGCCTTTTATTTTTTTTAAAGATATAAAATAAATAAAATTGAAATATAAATATAATTATATTTATTAAATACATAAAATTAGGTGTATAATAATAATTAAAAAAACGTCACATTAAGTATGATTAATTAACTTATCAAATTAAAAAAAATACTTCTTAATGAAAATTTAAAGTTTTTGTTTAACAAATTTTATAGAAAAGTAATTTAAAAAATAAAAAAATACCAGAAGAAGAAAAATTGTGTGAAAAAGTAAAAGAAATGAGTAATTTTTTTTAATTAACTTATCAAATAAAAAAATTAAATATTTATGTTTCGCTGCCTGGTGGTGGAGGTAGGGTAGATTGGGGGTATGTGGGATGAGTAGGGTGGGTGGGGTGTGTAAGGGGTGTATCAGCCCTGATAGAATTGATAAAATACAACGAGGGGCAATAGAGTAAAAAAAAAATGTCAATTAGTTAAAAAAGATAGTAAATTAAATGATTGTCGGTATTAATTTTTCTCTCTTCATATTGGGTATTTTTAGCTATTGACACTAACTGTAATAGATGATTCTTTTTTAAAAAAATTGTGAAAGATGAAAAATTGTGAGAAAAGGAAAATGAAGATCAAAGTGTCACAAAACATCTCGTGCCTCCGACAAAATTCGAATTCAAATCAATGTGGAAAAAATAATATAGTGATGTCAACTAAACATTAGATATCTATATTTATAATTTCAATTAAAAAATATATATAAATAAAAAATTTGGGGGCCCCATCCAGTGCGGTGGCACCTCTGGCACCACCCCAGGGTCGCCCCTGATGTGACCATATACATGTTTCTTTTACTAACATATTTGCAACATTGCACGTGATTGATTTCATATTCAGGTTTATCCATGCGACTATATGTGCGACCATTTACATACTTTTTTGGGTTAATTGCAAAAAAAATTACGAACTTTACTCATATTGCAAATTAATCCTCACTTTTGAGAAATTGCAAAAAAAAACCATAACCTTTAAGTATTGTTGCAAAAAAAAAAACTAAAAAAAACCCTGCTATTAGTCACAAATTGAGTTTTTTTTTGCAACAATACTTAAAGGTTGTGTTTTTTTTTTTGCAATTTCTCAAAAGTGAGGATTAATTTGCAATAGGAGTAAAGTTCGTATTTTTTTTTGCAATTAACCCTACTTTTTTTTACTAACATATTTGCAACATTGCACGCGATTGTATGTGAGACAATACATTAGACTATGTATTGATACATCGTCCACCCAAGCGTCCTTATACCCCGGTCCGATAGAGTGGTGTAGAGATTAATCATGATGATTCAACTGATTAATAGAGGGTTAAACCACTACCCATTGCACACAAGGAGTCCCCCTCATTTTAAGAGGTTGCTCCCACACTGCGGCTGTGTGATTCGATCATTGATCAATGATACAAGCTTTGACCAATTGAGCTACCCATGCGAGCACATTAGACTATTTACTGTATTAATTATATATGAAAATAGGTAAAAAAAAGTGACATATTTCAAAAAAAGCCACGGATATCTGCACCTAAATTTTAAATCAATACACCAATTTCCACATTCACCTACCATGTATAATAAAATGAAAAAATCCATTATTTTAAATAGGGCAAAGGGTCATGTAACCCCTAAAGTTATTTATGAGGATCAAATGGTCCTCAATCTATTTTTTTAACATCCAAGCCCTTTAACTTCTTTTAATGGATCATATTTGCTCTCTATCTTTCATTACACAATCAAAATTGTATTTTGTCAATTAAAAAATTAACACCCTCCCATTGATGAGACCCATGGTTCCCCGGAGCAGTGATGTTAACGTTGCTGAGATTGACATTCTGAAAGCCATCAATAAGAATGTGAAACATCTCACTGTTTAATGAAGCCAATTCATTGATCCTTATGTTGTCTGAATTGTAGAACGCCCATGACTACTGTTGAGAGTGGAAATTAGCGTGTTTGAGTATCCAATTTAATACCTTTTTGATGAGAATTATTATTACATATTAGCACAAGTGTCTTATATTCAATATATGTGAGAAAAATGTGCACTTGAGGTGTTTTATTGTGTTTTAGGTGGGAAAATGATCAAAAGTGCAAAGTTGGAGAAAAATGTGCAACTTATGCAATGAATGCTGAAAAATGCACATCCAACTTGTACAATATTTATGTGTTTGTGTGGAGATCAAAACTGGTAGTGTGATATATGGTTGGAAAGCCACTGAAAAGATGATCATTTTGGCATAAAAAATACCTCAATCGAGTTCCAAACGAGGAAGTTATGATCAAGATGGTGACGTCGCGTGAGATGTGCCGAGCAAAACGGGTGTGTCACTTTCCATAGCTTGTTAAACCTTCAAATCTTGGAGTTTTTGGGAGATCTTTATATGAATCAAGGAAGAGAGAATTTCTTGAGCGCAAGAATCACTCAAATTGGAGCTCGGATGTGAAAGTTATATGCGAAACAGTGAGACGGCGCAAGTGGGATTCGACCACGATAGTCCAATTCGACCAGCACCTATGGTCGAATTGAGCTCGGAAAAGTCAAGTTCGATCACGACGGTCTAGTTTGACCACACCACTTGGTCGAACCCTAGGTCAAACTCAAAGCCTAATCAGAAGCAGTACCTGTTCGAACAGAAAATGTCCAGTTCGACCAACACTCTGGTTGAATCTTGGATTAGAAGCCAAGTTACAGAGGAGTTCGACCAGGGATTCAACCAGCATAGATGAGTTCAACCAACTTTTTTGGTCGAATCGACGTCCGAAAACTTACCAAATTCATATTTTTACACCTTCAGTGTGTGTGTTTGCTCAAGAAGCCCATCCGAGGCCCGTAAGGAGAGTTTACAAGTATAAAAGAAGAGCTTTCGCAGGAGAAAAGAAGGTGGGAGATTAGAATAGATTGGATTGGAAAAGAACCACAACACAATACACCACCCCACAAGGGGGGGATCACCTCCCAAACATCATCCACATCCTTTTCTCCAACCATCCATCACTTTGAAGATTCATCTGTGGAATCAAGAGGAGAACCAAGACGGAGAAGGACGCGATGACGTCTACATCTAAGGTTTTATTCGTTTCCTAATTTATCTTGTATTTTACGGACATCCGGGTAAGATCTATCCAACACCCATGATTGTTCTTCGTAACATCATGGACTAGAGCCTTTTTGGTAGAACTAGGATTATGAAGGTTTTTGCGAATTAATTAAACTTTCATGTGTAAACTCTATACAACACTACTTGTGGATTTATTTTATATATGATTGTGCCTTTTTAATTCATACTCACAGTCGTTTTGTGCATCATTAACTGTTATGTAGAGTCTAAATACATATTTTGGTTATTGATTGAGTGCGTTCACTGCTGAGCAGGATTCCATGTTATGATTCTAAGTGAGGGGACTCCGAAGCTTAATTAGAACTATCATATATGAATACTTATTAATTGAATTGAATTCGGGTTATTAAGTAGGATAAAGAGGATAACTTCATAGTACCTATAAAGGAAGATCATATCGGGTTAGAGTACCAATTGGCCAGGGAAATAATTGATACTGATAGTTCCTAGAAAGGGGGGTGAAATTATATCTCTTGCTCCGAGATTATTCACACGTGTTACACGCATGTTTACTTGTGTCTATAGAGTAGATATGCATGGTTTAGTGATGCGTCCATATTCCACAAGGCAGAGTCGGACATCAACACACAGAAGGAAAATTAATGAGTGAAACTGGATTCCCCTATAGCTACATATTCTCCTATTTGATCCACTTTCGTATTCTTCTAGCACTTTTATTTTATTTATTATTTAAATTAATTATTTAGTAGTTTAATAATTAAATCCCAAACTCTATTGCCAACTTGTTTTAATTAATTTAGTAAATAATTAAATTGATAATACGTCGTCCTTTGGGTTCGATAATTCACTTGGTTGCTTGTTTAAGCTGCAATTGATATCCTTATACTTGGAGATTAATTTTGCGTGCAAAGAAAACGCGCATTAAGTTCTTGGTGCTGTTGCCGGTGACGGCTGTTATTATTGATTTTATTATTTCTAGTTGATTAAGACTTTTATTTGTGATTATTTATTTCTATCTAACGTTGAATTTTTCTGAGTTACTTGTGTATTAGGAAAAGTAGAGGAAGAAAAAGAAGAAAAAACACGCAGTGCTAAACATGGTCGGAGCATGGCAGAATCCTGATAATGTTGTCATACGTGAAATTTTCACGAACTATGGGATTTGCAACATGGGGTTGATAGGAGCAAGGGGGGAAGATGATGATTTTGAGTACATCCCGCTCTTATTAACATGGTGGAGAATAATCCATTTTCTGGAGGTTGTTTTGAAGACCCATATCAGTATCTTAAAAGATTTCTTGGTTATGCAAACACTCAAAAGGGCACTGGAGCTAATGATAATGCTAGGCGGATCGCCCTATTCAAGTTTTATTTGATTGATGGAGCAGAAGCTTGGTATGAGACACTTGATGCGACATACTGCACTACATGGACCAACTGCAGCAGAAGTTCTTGGAGAGATACATGCCACCCTTAAGGATCTTAAGAATGAAGCAAGAGATCACTCAATTTTTTATGAATCAGAGTGAGAAATTTTATGAGGCGTGGGATAGGTTCAAAGACATGCTCAGGGGGTGTCCACTACATGGAATGTCTAAGGCTGAGTACATAAGCATCTTCTACTATGGATTAGATTGTGAGTCACATGTTTTTATTGATGCATCATCAGGAGGAGCGCTGTTATCTAAGACAACACTTGAAGCAGAGAAGTTGTTTGAAGACATCTCTATAAATTCACGTGACTAGCCTATAGAAAGAATAAGAGGATCATATGTACTTGGCAAGGTTGCGCAGGTTGAACATCAAAGGGTGAAGCCGAATAGGGATGATGAGATTGTTTGTAGTCTAGCTAATATCAACAAGCTACTAGAATCCAGCAGAAGCAGATTACAGAGTTGACACTAAGGGGGCCTAGTATGAAGCAGCACGAAGTGAAGAGTGTTGAAGATACCTTTAATCGATACATGGCTGAGAATGATGCAAGGATTGATCATCTTGAGAATACCATAAATGTTGATAATGCAGATTTATCTAAGCAGTTGAAGGACCTTACCTTGATTATGGGGCAGATGACCGCGAACGTGAATCAACTGACACAAAAATTAGAGAATAAAGCCATCACGTTGAGGTTTGGAATTCAAGATGAGGGACCAATGAAGCCGGAATCGAATTCTGAAGCGTAAGGAGCCCAATTTGACCCCGATTCGACAAGCTATCCAGGTCGAACTAAACAGGGAAGGTCGAACAAGGCACCTAGGCGACATCCGGAAGAAGCAGATGGTCAGTTCTACCAAAAACAGGTCGATTCGACCAGAAGCTCTGGTCAAACTCAAGTCAAACGCCACTATTCAGGACGCTCTGTTTTGTCTAATGCCCGATTCTACCACGATCACTCCGGTTCGACCAACCCTACTGGTCAAACTGAGGTCGAACACCACTGTTTTGTCTGAAGCCCGATTCGACCACGATCACTTGAATTCGACCATCACACTTGGTAGAACCCTAGTCGAATTGGCCTTTAAGGAGGAGAATGAACTTTCAGGTGTTCAGTTCGACCATTATAAACCGATTTTGACTAGCTACACAGGTTGAACTCAGGTCAAACTCTCCTGTTCGGCGTCGTTTTCCATGTTTAATGCTCCACATGATGTTAATGCTACTCCCGTACTATCCAAAGAATATAAAACTGAGTATAATAGAGAAGAAATGGGAAAGAGCGAAGAGGTTGAGAGTCGAGAAGCTTAGACTGTAGATGGATAATGAAGATGTGGTTTTCTCTCTTGATCATGCAATGAAGATGCCCATGGAGACTCAATAATGCAAGAGCATAGATGTGATTTCTAACTTGTTTAATCTTGATTTTTCTAAGACAGATGATTCTGAATTTAAGTGGAAGATTGACAAGGAGGTATCTAGACAGCCATGGGAGGAAAAAAATTCTGAGGATCATATACTTGTTACCAAGAAAAGTGAAGTGTTGAGTGTAGACAAGAAGAGGGAAAAAAAGTATTTGAAGGTGAGGATGCGAGAAGATCGTCCTATGATCCAGTAGTTTAAAAGGTTACATCCGTCGTGACTCTCCGACGTTAATCATGAGCGTCTGTTGGGGGCTTGCCCTTCTGTTTTATTGCTTTATTATTTCTTTTGTTTGAGTAAGAAATTTTTATATTTAAGGTACTTACTAATCGGCAATTACATCTCTTTTCAAACTTAGTTTCAACTTACATTTTTCCTAAGTATGGGGGGTGTGTGATGTTCTTACCTCATTGAAGCACCAAGAGTATAATCTTTTCTTTGTAATGTTTGCTAGGGGAGCTGATTTTTTGCGGTATATTGAAACTTTAATCAGTTTTGATGTGTCGATTTTTTGTAATTTGCCTAGTGTTCTGTGGTGTTTCTAGTGTGTGAAGTCAATTAGATAGTCAATTTCTTCTTTCTTATAGTTCTCCTATTTTATTATTGATGAATCTTGTGATGATGAGTTTGTTTGAGCTTTGATAGAAAAAGGTAGAAGAGTGGCAAGATGACTGAGTTAAAGTACTCAAGGAGCTCGTGCATTTTGAAAGAGAAATCAGGTGCACTTGTTTCCTTTTTCTAAATTTTATGTGTGCTTATAATTCATGAGAGTGGAAGGATTGCATTTATATTTTTGGTGATCCATGTGAGCTTATACTATTTTAAATTGTGCCTGAAATTCATATGCTCTTGAAATTGATGAAAGAATTGTACTTGAGCTATATTGTGATATGACGTTCTATGTGTACTTGTGGGATATTACTTACCATGAAAAGTGCTCTGTTACTTGTTAAAACCCATGTGAGATTTTGAGCCTCGTTGATCATGTTACATGATCACATGATATTTCTTTCTGGTGAGTATCATTCTTGTGTGTATATTCTAGAATTTGCCTTTTGTCTTACTTGAAACTACATGTGTGTTAGATGATGGGAGATGATTTTATGCCATCCTTGAATTTATGAGTCACTTTACCAAATAATTTCCTACCAAATAATTATATATCCGTAATTAACCCTTTTGAGCCTAAAAACCTTATTTCTTTGGCAACCTACGAAGATAGCCACTTTAATATCCTATTTGAGCCTGAAATTTCTATATTTAATGTAGAATTAAATGCTGTCAAAGTGTGTGAATTGATTTTCATGGAGTTTGGAAGGAATAAAATATTTAGAGCAGTACAAGTGATTATGAGCTAAAAAAAATATGAGCTGAAAAATAAGTTGCTTAGGGGTAGTGCCCGAAACTCGTACCCCGAGATATTAGAGGTAGTGCCCGAAACTGGTAACTCGAGAAAAAAAGAAAGGAAAGAAAAAGTATGTTGAGCTTGAAGGAAAGGAGAGAAAAGAAAATTAGAAGAGCATGAAGCTGGTTAGCCTTGAAGTGTAAAAAATTTGCAGTACAAAAGATCTCCAGTTTTAATTCTCTACTAATTGAGTCACTTAATCCATATGTTTTCTACCTTAACCAAAGAGCCAATATTACATCCAAAAGAAAAGTCCTTTTTGATCCCATTGTCGAATCATTCTTTTAGTGGTGGAGAGTTTGAGACATTTGGCAAGCTTATGGTTACGTATGCACTTGAATTGAATCTGAGCGTAAACACCATAACCCATAAGTGTACATTTTTTACACTTGAGTGCGAGTGATATATACTTCCCGTGAGAGCATGTGAATGGAGCATTTGAATTGGTGGTGATTGTCTTATCTTGTATGCTATGAATTGATTATTACATGTAATGAGAGTTGCATGACCTATGTTGAGGGCAATTGTATTTTGAATAGGGTATTGGTCATAGTCCTTATTTCCCAACTAATTTTCTTACTCTCTCTCTCTCTTTATTTTTATTTTGTTGCATCAGGACAAACAACGGGTAAGTTTGGGGGATTGTTGAGAGTGGAAATTAGCGTGTTTGAGTGTCCAATTTAACACCTTTTTGATGAGAATTGTTGTTATATAATAGCACAAGTGTCTTATATTCAATATATGTGAGAAAAAGGTGCACTTGGCCAAAGACTAACTAATCGATCAAGTCTCTCTCCTCTGCCCTGCCGTAATCTCATTCCGGCACTTTCGTATTAGCTCTTTAGACTATACTGGACTAGAAGACCAAGCTTGTCTGGCTACCTACGTACCTATATACTTTAGGATCAAGTTAAAACGTAGTTCTATTAACATAAGCAAGCATTTCTTTTCTTATTCTCTACTCTATTTAGGAATATTAAGAAAGATATCCTCAGAGTTAGCCGTTGAATGAATTGGCTTTGCTAACATTTAGTTCACGAAGTTCCGGTACAAACAAAGGTGATTTGCGAACTTTCTCTCCATTTATTGAGAAAGGGTTTACGGGCCAACATTGGCATCAAGACTTGGATTTTTGGCTATTACCTTCTCCATTACTGTATTCTCATACGTAGGAATGCCTCCATTAGCCGACTTTTACAGCAAATTCTATTTGTTTTCGCCGCTTTGGGTTGTGGGGCAACCTTCCTAACCCTAGTGGGAGTAGTGAGTAGCGTTATAGGTCGTTGGGCGGCCGGAAGGTTGCCGCGAGCTGCTTCAGCGGCTGCAATAGTTATAACAAAAATTGAGAACATATCTCCTCTTAATTAGTGTTTTATTGTGTTTTAGGTGGAAAAGGATCAAAAGTGCAAAGTTGGAGAAAATGTGCAACTTATGCAATGAATGCTAAAAAATGCACGTCCAACTTGTGTAATATTTCTGTATTTTTGTGGAGATTAAAACTGGTTGTGTGATATATAGTTGGAAATCCACTGAAAATAGGATCGTTTTGACTTAAAGAACACCTCAATCGAGTTCCAAACGAGGAAGTTATGATCAAGATGGTGACGTCGCGCGAGATGTGCCAAGCAGAACTGCTGTGTCAATTTCCATGGCTTGTTAAACCTTCAAATCTTAGATTTTTTGTGAGATCTTTATATGGATAGAAAGCCAAGGAAGATAGGATTATGTGAGCGTAAGAATCACTCAAATTGGAACTCGGATGTGGAAGTTATATGCGAAACAGTGAGACGACGCAAGTGGGATTTGACCACGACAGTCCAGTTCGACCAGCACCTATGGTCGAATTGAGCTCGGAAAAGTCGAGTTCGACCACGATGGTCTAGTTCGACCATACCACTTGGTCGAACCCTAGGTCGAACTTGAAGCCTAAACAGAAGCAGTACTTGTTCGACCAGAAATTGTCCAGTTCGACCAACACTCTGGTCGAATCTTGGATCAGAAGCCAAGTTACAGAGGAGTTCGACTAGGGATTCGACCAGCATAGATGAGTTCGACCAACTTGTTTGGTCGAATCGACGTCCGAAAACTTAGCAAATTCATATTTTTACACCTTCAGTGTGTGTGTTTACTCAAGAAGCCCATCCAAGACCCGTAAGGAGAGTTCATAATTATAAAAGAAGAGCTTTCGTAGGAGAAAAGAAGGTTGGAGATTAGAATAGATTGGATTGGAAGAGAACCACAACACAATACACCACCCCACAAGGGGGATCACCCACAACCATCATCCACATCATTTCCTCCATCCATCCATCACTTTGAAGATTCATCTGTGGAATCAAGAGGAGAATCAAGACGGAGAAGGACGCGATGACGCCCACATCTAGGGTTTTATTCGTTTCCTAATTTATCTTGTATTTTTTGGACATTCGGGTAAGATCTATCTAACACCCATGATTGTTTTTCGTAACATCATGGGCTAGAGCCTTTTTGGCAGAACTAGGGTTGTGAAGGTTTTTACGAATTTATTGAACTTTCGTGTGTAAACTCCGTACAATACTACTTGTGGATTTATTTTATATATGATTGTGCCTTTTTAATTCATACTCAGACGGTCATTTTGTGCATCATTAACTGTTATGTAGAGTCTGAATACATATCTTAGTTATTGATTGAGTGCGTTCACTGCTGAGCAGTGCTGAGCAGGATTCCATGTTATGATTCTAAGTGAGGGGACTCCGAAGCTTCATTAGAACTATCATATATGAATACTTATTAATTGAATTGAATTCGGGTTATTAAGTAGGATAAAGAGGATAACTTCATAGTACCTATAAAGGAAGATCATATCGGGTTAGAGTACCAATTGGCCAGGGAAATAATTGATACTGATAGTACCTAGAAAGAGGGGATATAATTATATCTCTTGCTCCGAGGTTATTCACACGTGTTACACGCATGTTTACTTGTGTCTATAGAGTAGATATGCATGGTTTAATGATGCGTCCATATTCCACAAGGCAGAGTCGGACATCAACACACGGAAGGGAAATTAATGAGTGAAGCTGGATTCCCCTAGAGCTACATATTCTCCTACTTGATCCACTTTCGTATTCTTCTAGTACTTTTATTTTATTTGTTATTTAAATTAATTGTTTAGTAGTTTAATAATTAAATCCCAAACTTTATTGTTAACTTGTCTTAATTAATTTAGTAAATAATTAAATTGATAATACGTCGTCCTTTGGGTTCGATAATTCACTTGGTCACTTGCTTAAGCTGCAATTGATATCCTTAATACTTGGGGATTAATTTTGCGTGCAAAGAAAACGCGCATCAATTACAATAAACAAATGAATTAATTAATTAATTAACAAGCTAATTATTTTTAACTTAATTTAAAATTTACAAACCTACCGTGGCTCCTTTAAGACAATTCTTGCCGGAGTTCTTACAAGCCCATAATCCCGCACCCTGGCCATCTAGGGTTCCGCCGCTGACGGAAACTCCGGTGACCCTTTCGAACTTCAACTAGCACTCGGAATTTCCAACAACATCGTAGTTAGAGGGAGCAACAAGAGTCTCATCAATAGTATGGTAATGGCATTATTCTTGTACGAATTGCCAGTAAACTCCGTGTTTCGCAAGAGGAACCATCCTGGAGGCACGTTTATGGTGGTCGGGGAAGTGGTGGCGCAGGCGGCGCCACAAGCGGCAAGAAAAGCCTTGGTGGAATCTGCCTCATCAGCGGCGGTCTATGTTCTGTTGATTATTTTCAGGTTGAAATGTTTTATATTTAACCATGGGTCCCACCACTGGGAGGTTGTTAATTATTTTAATTGACAAAATGCAATTTTGATCGGTTAATGAAAGATAAAAGATAAAAGATAAATTTGATCTAAAAAAAATACACACATGCTTAAAAGACTATAATATTCTTGAACCAATACACCCCCATTTCAACCCTAAAAATCTCACCATCCACCACCGACGCCATCATCTAAATACAGAAATGGAAAATAAAAAAACGTAAACCAGGGAAATACAAACGGGAGAGAAAAGAGGAGAAGAAAGAGATCTGCTGATGAAAATCCATCGATCTTGAGACAAATTAGAGGTGGGTGGGTGTTGATTTTTACTCCCTCCATTTTAGTTTTTGGGAATAGGGAAGATATTTCGACATTAGACGAGTATCTTTATATGTGTTCGTCAAGTGATAGCCGAACATAATAACTATGATCATCGATCTGTTGCCGTTCGACCACGATCGGATGAGAATCTTGTATATATTTATCCAATGATTGCCGAACACAATAGCTATGGTCGTCCATCTGTTACCGACATATCCACTATTTTCGGCTTTGGTCTGCTGATTTCTTGGATTAGGGTTTGTATCTCTTGGATTTTCAAATTAGAGAAAACACAGTGGGAGTTTCAGGTGGATAGGTAGCCATCAGATTCATAGCGGAATATCAGTAAACATAAACATCAAACAATCAAACCTAATTACAATCTATTAATTCAGAATCCAATTTCTTATGAAGAATTCAAATTTTTGCAGGATTGTTTTCATGCATTGCCATCTCAAAGTCCACAAAATTTAGGAGCTAAAAATAGCGTTCTTGGTGGATAATGGAAAGGGGAAAACGAATTTCTATTGCCATCTCCCAAAGATTTGCTCAAATGTTAAATTGGAATAACATATTCATGTTTTTTGAGTTTGAGATTTAAACTCGAGAGAGATTTCAGGGGAATGAAGAAGGAATAAAGAGGTGTATCCTTGGTAAATATGTATTGATGTTTGTGCGAGTGTATTTCTTTGAGTAAAGAATTTGTAGGATGTGGAGTGTACATTAATTTTAGGAAAATATTATTAATGTCTTCTAATATTTTGGTTTCTTAAAAAATATGTGAAAGTGGGTGTATAGAGTAAAAATTGGTGTGTAGATATCCACGGCCTTCAAAAAAATACGTGGGGTGGTATTTTACTAAATTAACTACTCCATCCACCCCGTCCAAACGTCATTGGTTACTTTTTGTGCGTAGATTAAGGAGTATTATTATTTTATGTGTAGTGGGTAGGTGATAGGCTATCGCCGGCCTATCAAAATATAATTTAATTCCAACTCACAATTATATTTAGTATAGTAACGAGTACGGGTCGAACCCAATAGAGTATTATGAATTTTTAATTAAATCTAAATGTTGCAAATATATAAAATAAATAAGGGGAGTTTTGAATTGGTGACAATTGAAATTAACAATAACAATAAATCAACTTAATTTTTAAATAACCAAGTAGACGAAAGTTAATTATTAAATTAATCAAGAGATGAAGACCTAGTTTAGGATGACGATCCCCTCCCGTTTACTAAATTAATTAATTACACGAATTAAACATCTAACCTAATGTGAAAACTCAAATCCCTAGATTGACGGTACGACCAATCAACCCGAATGTTCTTAAGTTTATCAATTAGGGTACGACCACTAATTTGAACTATCTATGAGTGACCCTATGGATTCGAACTCATAAACGCATTAAAACTCTAAACATAGGATTACTAGGCTACGAAATCCGGCTAGGTATCATACAACCTAGATCCTATTACACATAGGGGGAATTATCTCTATTTGCTACTCAATTCAATCCTCACAACAATTACGGATCATGGATCATGAAATAGCAGTAAGCAATTAAATAATTAAACTAGATGGTCAGTCTAAAATAATTATCAAACTGCTATAAAGAACATCAAAGCATGTAATAGAATAAATTCACACAACAGATTCAACGAAAAACTCTTAGTAATTAAATTAATGTTTTAACGGAAGGTTCACGAATTCTAAACTAAAAAAGGGGATTAGCCCCGCATTTTCATGGATAAAACAGAATTAAAAATAATAAAACCGATTGTGTCTGATTGTAATCTTGAACGCCCTAATCTGCCTTCTTCTTCGTGTTCTGCTCCTCACGTTCCCAATCACGTTCTGATCTTAATTAAATTGTCGTGTATCTCCTCTCCCAAAAATAAATAAAAATCTCTCATAAATATCTATGTTTTGATCCTTAAGTAAGCCTGCTTGATCTCTTTCCTTATCTTTATCTTCCAAAAATATCTCAGGATCTCTTATTTATTTTATCATGCCTTCTTCAAAATATGGGCCTGAGTTGGGCTGATTCTGGAACATGAGAAAATATTTTCAGCTGCTTCTTTCCTTATTTATTCTGAATTTTTCGTTCTTCTCACTGACACTGATGGATTCAGTGTCAGTTATTTCGGCATCAACGAATTTCCTTCACAAAACAGCATGTTTCAAATCAATTTATAACATTAAAGCTCTAATCAACCAAAGACAAGATAAGTCAATTTAACACCCAAATTAGCACATATGTCAATCAAATAAACATGAATTTCAACTAAATAATTGTGCTAAAATATGACTTATCAGTAGGTGTATTAGTAGTTAGTGGTTGGCCACATGTGGTACCTTTTTACTAAAAATGGGAAATGAGGACATTTGGATGTGACGCCCAATATAGTAAAATGATAATATTTCTGTGGGAAGGATGGAGTATTAATTGAGACTTTTTCACATTTTGTTTGACTCACAAAACCCTTTACATCCTAAAGCAATCTTTATTCAATAATAATTAAAAGTATTTTAAATTTGGCACTCTTATTTAAAATATAACATTACTTTACAGTTTATTACTAAAGAATATTAAAATACTATTATAAAAAAAAATCCTTAAATAATATGGAGCAATAAACACTATATTTTTTATTTTTTATATAAAAAAAAACTATACATGAAAAATTAATATTCGTACAATTAAATTATTTTATCAACAATCGATTTGATTTACAGATAAAAGTGATAATTTTTTTACTAAGTATATTTTATTAGCGATGACCAAGGTTTTCAATTTAAAGTTGCCTTCCAACTCTTGCCGCCATAACAGTTAAAGAGAAATGGAGTTTATAGTATTTTATTACTTTAATGAAGGTGAGGCGTCATGGATGATGAAATTAGAATACTGCAATAGTATGTTAATGTGCTTATTTAAATACAGCATTATCTTTTTATCCAAAATGCTATAAAGTTTTCTCTGTTGTTTAAGAATTAATATGGTGGGAAGAATTGCCAATTCTTGGGCTTCTTGGGACTCATCTGGGTGTCTTTCTCCTTATTCATTTCATCTGAGAGAAGCAGGTCCTGATGACATTGTGTTGAGAGTTTTGTACTGTGGAGTAGACCATACAGATCTTCATCAGATCAAGAATGAGCTACTCAGCACCAAACCCAACTACCCTTTGGTTCCAGGGTATGTATAAATTACTAATTTTAAGTCAGTGGATATCCTGTACAGTTGATTCACTTTTGGTCTGATATTTAATTCTGTTTGAAAAGGGACATCATTTTTAATTTACTCTAGTAACTCCTGACATTGATTGATTTTCACCAAAAAATCGTCAGAAAGTCCTAAATTCAATTTTTGAAGATTTTGGGGTCCAAATTGACTAATGTTGGAAATTATGAGATTAAATTAAAAATATATTCCCTCCGTCCCATCAAAAGGTTCACATTTTACTATATTAAGTATCCAATTCAAATGTCCCCATTTTCACTTTTAGTAAAAGAGTCCTACATATGGTCCACATTTCATTACTTATATAACTACCCACTACACATATATTAACCTTAATCTACGTATAAAAAGCAAACGGTGACCTTATGATGGAATAAATGGAGTAATTTTTTTTGGGACAGAATAAACAATATAGTATTACTTATGGACCAAAAGTTAATTTAACTTTCTTATTATTATTTTGAATAAAGTAAAAACCAGTGGAGATAATGTTTTAATTTTTTTAACTGAACTAACAAAGTTTCACATCCATTAAGCATGCATTATTGGAAGGAAGCCAAAGAAATTCCAAAACGACTTACATTAATTCACTAAAAAAAATTAGCAACCGAATTTACCAACAAAATTCAATACGTTGGTAATTACCAATAGATTAGCAACAAAAATGACATTTTTGTTTTATCAACGGATTGCCAACGGATTTATTCTCTATATTAGCAACAGAATTCAATCAGTTGGTAATTACCAATGGATTAGCAACAAAAATGACATTTTTGTTTTAGCAACAGAATGCCAACGAATTTATTCTCTATTTTAACAACGCAATTCAGTCCGTTGGTAACTACCAACGGATTACCAAGGGAATCATTATATAATTACCAACAGAATTATTAACAACGGATTACCAACGAAATTATTTACCAACGGAATTGATTTTTCGTTGCTAAAAATTTACCAACCACCACTTTACCAATGGAATTCCGTTACTAATCCGTTGGTAAGTCAATTTAGCAATGAAATTAAGGCTTACAAATCCTGCAAATCATCTCTGCATATTTCCGTTGGTAAAAAACAGTTTTTTTTAGTGATTTAATTACTACATCATCTCTGCATATTTCCACATCATGTATTCCATCCCTACAAATCCTGCAAATCATGTAATAACTATTTCCATGATGTATGATGAAGCCATGAGATCGTGGGAGAAGTAATTGAGGTGGGTTCACAAGTAAAGAATTTAAAAAAGGGTGAAATAGTTGGAGTTGGAGGGATCATTGGCAGCTGTGGAGAATGCAATGTGTGCAACTCCAATCTAGAGCAATACTGCCCCCACAGAATCCTAACCTACAATCACCTCTACAAAGATGGCACCCCCACACAGGGTGGTTTCTCTTCAGCCATGGTCATTCACCACAGATTCGCAGTCAAGATTCCGACAGAGCTACCACCAGAACAAGCCGCGCCGCTCATGTGCGCCGGGGTGACCGCCTACAGCCCTCTCAAACAGTTCAAGGACGATTCCGGCAAAGTCTACAAAGGAGCAGTGTTAGGGTTAGGAGGAGTGGGTCACCTAGCTGTGACCATAGCAAAGGCGATGGGCCATCAAGTGACCGTCATAAGCTCGTCTCTCAGGAAGAAGGAGGAGGCTTTGGAGCATTTAAGTGCGGACGCCTTTCTTGTCAGCAGCAACGAGGATGAAGTGAAACGTGCAGTTGATACCTTCGACTATATTCTCGACACTGTGCCTGTTGCTCATGCGCTGCAGCCGTATATCTCCATGCTGAAGGCGGAAGGGAAGCTGTTGATTGTCGGAGCGCCACCTCAGCCACTTCAGTTTAATGCTAGTGATATTATAATGGGTGAGCTGTACGCATGAACTTATTCATTATTTATTTCATAGGTAAACACTTGTGTAAATTGGGTTCAGAGTATAAACCTTATGTATTGGTAGGGTTTAAGTCCAAATGGTTTATACCGTAAACTCGATTTACAAGAGACTAATTTTTTTTCATGTTGTATATAGGGAAAAAAGCAATAGTGGGAAGTTTGATGGGAAGCTTGAAGGATATGGAGGAGCTGGTGAATTTGTGGGTGGATAAGGGGTTGAAGTGTATGATAGAGGTGGTGAAGATAGAGTGTGTTAATAAAGCGTTGAAGAGGTTGGAGGAAAATGATGTGAGATACAGGTTTGTGGTGGATGTTGCTGGAATGGATTAATAATCCCTTGGAAACAAACTTCCGAAAGGTTGTATTCACCCTAAGTCTCTGCCTTAGGTAAGTTGAATAGGAATTGTATTCGCATTGTACATAAGTGTTTTGTAATCGTTTCTAATGAAATTATATTTACCAATTTCACTCTAATTCCGTAATGTTAAATTGGTTTACCAACTCGTTGGAAAATTTCCTTTGATAAAGCAATGGTTGACAAATTTTTAGTAATGAAAATTCAATTTCATTGATAAATAATTTTGTTAGTAATCAGTTGCTAATAATTTCATTGGTAAGTAATAATTTTGTTGGTAATTCGTTAGTAATTACCAGCGGATTGAATTCCGTTAATGAATAAATCAATTGACATCCATTGCTAAAAGAATAATGTAATTTTTTTTGGTAAGTCATTATTAATTACCAATGAATTGAATTTGTAGGTCATCCCATGCCCTGATCAATAATCACCTAAATTAATGTGAAGTGTATAAGGATATAATGATCATTTAATAGGATACAATATTTTAATAAAATTAAGTTATGAATTACTAGATATAAATCATAAAATAGGGGATCCGGTCAATTGAAGATGTGTATCAAAATTGCTCCATAAATTATCATCAAGCCCTAAATTTTAATAGTCATTTTATATAGGATATAGTTTTTAATATTATAAATATTGATAAAACATAAATTGTGAAATAGAGAATTCGATTCGATTATTCAACGCTTTTAAAGTTGAAATTTAACCTAAAAAATTTGGCCATGTTTTGGAATTTCGAAGAGCTCATATACCCCTGAAGGGCCTAAACCTTCTCTCTTGGACAATGCTAGATTCACTCTGAGTGAAGTTATTAATTAAATTCAAATAAAATATTCTACATGGTTTAAATTAAATTCAAATTACTCTTTCATTTTAATAATTCATACTATTTTAGTACATGGTCTCTGTGCTATATATTATAACTGATTAACACAAGATGAAAACCAGAATGTCTGTATCTAATAAGATTGGAAAAAAAAAAAGAAAAAAAAATTCATTTGGCCGTGTAGGTGTTTCAGTGCTTGCAAACAAGAACATGCAAGTTGAAGTAATGCTAGGAATTAATTCTTCAACGGTGACCTGGTCCACGGGGGCTTGGCCCCGAAAACGCTCGTCTAATGGACGAGGCGAACCCTCTCGCCCCAACAGACGGCGAGTCGGGATCAAGAGACAGTGGCCTATGTCGACGTCCCTCTACTTGAGCTACATCATAATTTATGACGATCAACAAGAAAATATAAATGAAAATGCACCATCTAAATGGACTAAACATTGGCCAAAATGTTCACCCTTTTCAGCAGATGATCTAAGATAATGTGTGTGATTAATTTTTTCTTTGCTAGTAAATGGTTAGAACTGAGAAGTGAATAAGATATATATATCGATAGAAGATTGTAAAAATTACTTCAATTTCTTTAGGCTGTTTTTGGGGGGATGATTGTCTCTCATTTGTTGAACAAGAAACTATTTATGTTTGTCATGTAATGAATGTCTTAATGGTTTAATTTCTTGATTTGGGCAGCTCAATCTTGTTTTGTTGCTAAGTAAGCACAACAAAATTTCAATTTGCAAACGGTTTCTAATGCACATATTGAGGGGAAGCAACTAATTAAGATTGGTTATGGATTCTTTAAGTATAAAAACTTTCTCCGATGGTTGATCATTAATAAACAAATGAACTACGACAAAACCTTATTTACGCACCGCCCTACCTTGTTTTACGGTATCCCCTCTCCAAATTAATTAGCATGTGTTCTTCTAAAATAATGTTATTTTAATTTTTTTTTTTTAAAATATCATTATACCTTAAATTCTAGTGCTTAAATATATCTTCTTAAATTCCAGTGGTTAAATATATCTTAACTATAAAGGTGAAATTATAATTATATCATTTGAATTACTCTTAAACTATAGAGATAAAATATACTCCCTCCGTCCCACATAACGCTTCCAATTTACTGTATCACGTTGTTTAAGAAAAATTGCACTTTTTAATCAAATTTGTTGACTTTTGAGGATATTGTCTTTTTTAGGTAATAAAATATTAATAAAGTAATAGAATGTGTGAGAAAAAAGAGTGACAAATTTGAAATTAATGTAACTTTTGAGGTTGTGTGATAAAGTGATTTTTTTCTATTTTGAAGTGTGAAGAATGATGTGGGACGGATGAATAACAAAAATGTGAAGGGTAGTGTGGGACGGAAGGAGTATATCATAAAGCACAAAGTAAAATTACAATTATATTTTAAACCCTACCGTAAAACATGCATAAACCACCGGATCATAAAAATGAGAAGGTTGTCAAAGTGAGGATTAGAGAGAAGGGAGAGAAATAACTAGAGAGAAATATTTTTGAGAAAAACATAAAAAATAGTAAAACCTTTAAACGTTGTATGTATACATCTAAATCAACATTCCTTCATTATTTTTATTATTAATATAACATTTTCTAAAAAAAATTGAAATTGTCACACAATAATTTTATATTTTTGCACACTAGTACGAAAATGAGGACGTATAATTTTATTATTTTTTTTGGTTTAAATAGTTAAATTTTAACAAATTTGAGTGTAGCGAAAGATGAAGCTAGACCGTGTTTAATGAGATCCATTATTCAACCTCACGCAAATTTTTTGTCAGTTGATTTTCACATTATTTAAATAATAATGCAGAGTGGATGATTTCTTTATGAATAGATGGGATAAAATTTCTAATATAAAATCTAGTTTAAGAAAGAGAACCTCATACCAAATTTCTATAAGGTATTATACAAACTGGTAGATATATATACCACAGGATAAAAGAAAAATAAATTACTTATTATAGTATTCACAAAGAGTAACAAAACCAGAGTATAATTCATTATGTGGTGTAAATGTGATAGACTTTTCTATGTGGGATTAGAATGGTAATAATCTCTTTTACCCTACAATAACAGCAATTTAACAATCATCTATCTTCATGATCAATTTTCAGCTGGGAGAAAGCATCAGTAGAATTAACTTGACTTGCATCAGAAAAACTAATGGACTCATGGAGTTCATCATCATCGGTTGGCAATGGCATGCTAGGAAACCGTTGTAGAACGTTCATCTGCAAGCCCATCGAGACGTCCATCGTACTGTCCTCGTGCGGTGCATTAGCCGAAGCACTGTGTTGAAGCTGCAGAGTGTACTCCAAGTCCCACAACACATCAACCATATTAGGCCTATCAACTCCGTACTCTCTCAAACACTTCTCCACCGTCTCGCCAAATTTTCTCAATGAATTTGGGTTTATTTTAACCATGAGCAAAGGGTCTGCAATCTTGTCTATCTCCCCCTTTCTCTGCCAAGATAGCGCCCACTCGGCTAAGTTAACTTGCTCCCCCGGAAGCAAATGATTTATAACTGGCCTCGCACAAAGTACTTCAAGAAGCACCACACCAAAAGAGTACACATCGGATTTTTGAGTGAGTAGAGAGCATCTGAAATAGTCGGGATCAAAGTAACCAAAGCTGCCCTTAACATCAGTGCTCACATGAGTCTGATCAGCAGGGCCCAATCTGGAGAGCCCGAAATCAGCAACTTTGGCAACATAATGCTCATCGAGCAAGATGTTTGTGGACTTTATGTCCCTATGGATGATCGGCCCGCTGAAACCAGTGTGCAGATAGTGTATCCCTTTAGCTGCACCAATGCATATTCGGAGCCTTTCCTCCCATGATAACTCAGATCTCGACTTTGAATCACCTGATTCTTCCTCCAAGAAATACAGATGATCCCTTAAAGTACCCTTCTCCATGAACTCATACACCAGTATCATTTCGTTGCTTTCATCACAATAACCAATCAAAGAAACCAGATGGTGGTGATGAATCTTGGACAGTAGACTTATTTCAGTCTGGAATTCAGGAAAGCCCTGGCCATGTCCCCTCTCACTTCTCTTTACAGCAACTCTAGTACCATTCCTCAACATGGCCTTATAGACTTTCCCAAATCCTCCCTCGCCAATAACCAACTTTCTGTCAAAATTCTTTGTTGCATAGAGGATTTCAGAAAAAGATAACCTCAAACCAAGGTTTAACTCATGAGAGGAGCCACTAGCAGTGGTATGAGTGGTTTTAGATTTACTGTGGGTACTTCCTCCATACAAAGTCACCACTGGAAAGTGAGTAGACTGACCACTCTTCACTTGTCTCTTTCTCATACGCAAATACAACAATGACAAGAAGATAGAGACTACAATCACACCTCCAACACAGGCACCAATTATGATGAGTGGACGCCTTCTCGTTGAATCACTTTCTATATGAGATGGAGGAGACAATTCAGTCACAAGCTCCATGATCTCTAACCCATTCAGGAATGCTGTCCGAGATTCACTCGAATTCTGAGGGCTAATGCTAAAATTCAAGAAACCAGATCGATCTGAATCAACCAAAAAATCAGAGTAGAAAGGAACTGCAGTTTGTTGAACAACGCCATACGGATATACTTCTTCAACCTTTCTATAGATTGAAAGATTGAATTTCAGAAGCTCATTTGTGGTATGACTAACAATATCACAGAAGTGCACCCTAATAAGATATTTAGCTCCTTTTTTCACATCAAATCGCCACAAGATATTTGAAGCATTATCATCAGTGTTGAGTTCTTTGGCTGTGTTGTAAACAAAATTAGGGGCATCAAACTCTGAAGCCAATTCACTCTTGTAATTTACCCTTCCATTGTAAGGAACACTGTTCTTCGCTGCAGCTTTATCAGTCAAATAAATATCATCAGGGATCCAGAATCTCAAAAGGGTATCATTATTCGGCATGATATTTGACCCTCCCACATTAATCCGATGAAGCACAAGCAAAGGAGAATATAACAAACCATTATTATCTGCCGTTAATCCATCATGAGCAGAATCAACAACGAATTTAAGTGGGGAAAGAAATACTTCAATTGCATTCACAAAACCGAAAGAATTCATTTCATTACTAGGCACAAATCTGATCTTGAATTTGCCCACAGGAATTGTGACTGAAATCTCTTCAATGCGTGGAAAATCAGAAACGCTGTCGTTTTGCAGAGAGAAATTGGATAAGAACCTGAAATTGGAAGCCTCCACACTGAAACGAGCATCGGAGAGATTACCCAAAGCTGGAAAGGGGAAGAAATGAAACCGTACCACATGAGTTCCATTTTCAGCAATATCGAGCTCATAGGTCGATGGTTTTCTGAAAATTCTTGCAGTTTGATAGAGCTCTTCAGTTGATGACGGCGTGGAAGCTCCAACTCCTCTGCTATCCTTCGACGAGAAGGTGATTTGGGGAGAATTCTTCATGTCGCCGGTGAAATTCCGGCCGTAGAAATTGAGGGTGGAATCAGAACCACAGTTGATAAAGTAGAGCGGCGGTAGTTCATAATCAGCGACGCAGAAATTAAGAAACGAGAAATGAAAAAGAAAATGCAATAACAAACAGGGAAAAATCTTGTGAGGAAGAGAGTTCGCCATGGAAGCTCTGTTTCGAAGAATTAGAGCACAAGGGAGAGAATGATCGGGATATGTGTGGGGGAGAGTTTTAGCATGTGAGTTGAGTGGTAACGATTCATTTTGGATATTCTCTCCATCACCTAATAATGACAATAATATGTTCGTTAAGACTTATAAAATGGGAGTATGTACTTCCCCTCACTCATCATCCTTCCTGTTCATTGCATTAAGGGTCATGAAAAATTGTATACCAATTTTTTTTAATTTTAAAGATTATTGTTGTATTATTAAGTAATAAATAAATAAAAATTAATAATAATATATATATATATATAATGAATAATAAAATTAAAAATTAAAGTAACTTTTGATGTTATTGAATAAAATATTTTTTTTTGTGAGTGTGAAGGATGTGTTGTATGAATGAATAAGAAAATGAGAAGAATGATGTGGGAGTAATATTTTTAATAGTTGAATAATTCATATGATAGGATAAAAATAAACGACACAATATATGGTCAACAAAAAACAAAGGATATGTCTTTCGTGAAATTATTTTACATATTTTTAAATACTCCCTCAGTCCCGTCATGTCCTAATAGTTACGCTTCTTTTGTAAATTACAAAGGAAGCAAGGATGAGACCGTCCTGATAGTTACGCTTCTTTTGTAAATTTACAAAAGAAGCGTAACTATAAGGATGAGACGGAGGGAGTAGTTGATCCTGAGTAAATTACAATGCATTAAACAGTGGACTCTTTCTATAAGCCACTTGAGGCAAATCCTGCAATTTACTTCCTCCATCAATCCAGGCAGGAGCGGTGGGGCCCTAACGGTGGCATTTTATATTGGGCAGCTCAAGGAAAGTGGATAATTCTCAACCTAGAAAGTTAAGTTAATGAAATTACTCTCTTATCCTGATTTTATTTTAAATTTCACGTAAGATTATTAAAGTAGAAATAAAGGGGAACAATTTTTCATACTGTAATAACTGAAAATCGACTAACAGATGAATGGCGAAGCAACCTACAGAATATTAATCGGCAATTGGAAGAGAAACTCTTTCTATAACCGAAAAATTCAACTGCAAAAGACCGATAGAATCTTCATCTTCCACTGGTGGAAGGTAATCTTCTTTCAAACATTGCCATTTCTCTGCTCGAATGTCAATATACATTCATCTCGATTTATGCTCGAAAGTCGAACAATTGAATTGCCAAGACAATATGCAATCATCATCTATAATTATAGATGTAATTTTTATGTACGATTCACTTATGGACAAAATTCATCTTGATTTCTTCATCGAATGTATTTGGAATTTTGTCGAACTAGGAAGTCCCTGCTTTGTTGTAGCATTTGCAATTTAAAAAGAAATAACAGTAATATTTTTAATAAAAAATATGGTACTTGATAAGAGTGGAAATTCATGTACTGTTGAGTCCGATTTGATACCTCTTTGAGTGTATAATTGATATTATTTGCACAAATCTTATTACTTCTAAGTATTATTGACTAAAAGGTGCATGGGAGGTATTTTGTCGTGTTTTGATAGGAAAAATAATCAAGAACGCAAAGTTGGAATGAAGGATGAATTAGTGCTATTTGCAAGCAAACAGACGTCCAGTTTCCATAGTTTTTCTGTATCTGTGTGGTTGTCTAAATTTGTCATATGATATATGGTTTGAAAGCTACGGAAGAGAAGATCATTTTGGCACAAGAAACATCTCGATCGGTTTTCAAACGAGAAAGTTATGATCAAAACGGTGATGTCGCTCAAGTTGTTCCTGCTCAGCACATTGGTGTCACTTTGCATCACTTTTTATACAATCAAATGTTGGGTTTCTGTAAGTTCTTTATATAAATAGAAAGTCAATGAAGAGAGGATCGCGTGGGCGCAAGAATTACTCAAATTCGATTCCGGATGAAGAAGTTATGCTCAGAACCGTGGAGTCGCATGCTTGCAAAACTGTTCTTCCACTGTTCATTAGTACTTAATTTCTTCTTACATGCTTGCAAAACATTTCTGTTGATATACCACCTACAAATAAAATGATGGGTTATGGGGAACGTGGGTTCAATTGCCTTCATCAATGCTAAATCTCTATCTGTAACAATCACATTAGGAAAAGATCCAACCATCAAATCTTTCAAAACTTCTCATACCCACTTGTAGTTATCTTCCTTTTCCGACTCCAGATAAGCACATGCAACTTGAAATGTTATGGCGGTTGATATGACACCCACAATTTTCATCAAAGGCAAGTTATAGATATTAGTTTTATAAGTGTAGTCCATCATTTGGAAAATCATGTAATAATGCGATGCTTGTTGGTGTGCGTAAAACAAATCTTTTACAGTATGTGAACTTTTACATCTTCTGTCTTTGAAGGATATCCGTGAGCATTTAGCTTCCCCATAAGAAACTGCATTGGTGACTGATCATCTCGTTTAGCAATCCTATATTTCGTTCGAAAATTATATATAGTACTTATGATGGAAGTGTTCTGGAGAAACTTATGCTGAAGAGAATGCAATATATCCTTTGGTGCGGTGTTGATATTTAACATATCAACAACAAACTCTTCCTCATCGAGTGATTGTCGACCAACATAAGAATGGTCTAGATATTTTCTAAATAAATGATTGTGTACACCACATTGAACTTCCAATACCCATTCACCTAACATGCTTATTTGTTTCCCTTTCAAAGAAAATAGACATCCACATTTTTTCATCAGACTTTCGTTTTAATTCATCTGTGTGATCATCTCAAGCGATTCTCTTTTCCTTTTTCCTTTGAAATAAACTCTTGACATTTTTTTCATGATTATTCTTGGACCTCTTCACAATTATGACCATACGATAGATTCTTCCAACTTTTCTAATCCAATCTATCAAGGCTTGGAGTGACTCAAATACTTCTGTTGTTGCAAATACTTCAGTATAATCGGTGTACTCTATGTCATCCTGAACCTGAATATCTAGATTGTCCTGTGACATGTGAAGCAAATAAAACCATATTACTCAAGCGTTCAACAATATGTAATTTATTCCAACATGCTGATTTTTTATACGAATACATTATCAAAATAAATTGCTTGACTCAAATGTTAAGATAAACAAGTTTAACCTCCATTTCCACTATCCCTCTCATTACCCTGAACAAGTAGTAGCATAACTCTCCCTCTCTCCTACTCACGTGGTGTGAAATCTCAATTAGTTACATATTAAAGATTAATTAATAAGTCATAGAACTCTCTCTCTCTCTCTTACTGAAAAGTGTGTGAAATGTGAATTAATATGGTCAAGAGGTAATCAACTCAGGCAAGACAAATAAATATATGGTATTCTAGATAGCAATCAAACTTGGAGGAAGTAACATCAAATATAGAAAATGGAGAGTTAAATAAGAAGATCCATAATTATTATATAAAAAACAAAATTTGCCACTAGTCAACAAAGTACAACAAATCTTCACATAGAAAAGCAAACATAAACTAGCATTTCACCCACTGACTTGCATTCTCACTTCACTACAACTATAGCAATCATAATCACTGTCTAAAGAATGCTAATAGATGTCTTTTTTTCTACAGATTGAGCAGCCATAGCAGTGAGTCTAGCGCGGCCACCAGTAGGTTGGCAGAGCACCGTCTGATAGTTTCTATGGATTTTTAGATTGAGCAACCTATCGTTCCATTATTAGTGATGACTTAATACAAATTCAACAAATTCAATGAAAACTATATATAAAATACATTATATAATACACTAAATCAAAAATTATTAACTAGGGTTTATGACAAAAATATAAAATTTATGAACTTGTTCATAAATAATAAATTAACTTACACTAATTTGTTTTTCTGTCTTCATCTCAATATGTTCTTCATCTTTTTTCATCTCAATATCTTTCACGAGGTATGTAGAATTCACAGGAGTGTATATGACTTGTTAAAATGTAGGATTTATTAAATTTATTTAGTATAAATTATATAGGGGATGTGTATATAACAAATTAAGGATAATTTAGACTTTTTAAAAATATATATTTTAATTATATATTAATGGGGGGTGTGTATTCAATAAAAGTGGATGTGTATTTATTCTATGCCATATTTAAATCGTCATTTGCGTACCGTACATGAAATCAGATTTGAGATGTATACATGTACTCCCCCGCAAGTCGAATTTGAGTCGTTTTTAAAGAAAAAATTGCTCTTTCAACAAAATTTTACTCCTTGGATGTTTATTTGTCTTTATTTTATTTAGGGAAAAAGGTCATTTAGACCCTCAAACTTATCTCATAAGATCAAAGAAACCCTTGATCTTATTTTTTTTCCAGTTGAACCCTTTATATTAAAAATATAGATCAATATAACCCTTCATTTTTATAAAATTAAACACTGATACACTCCATGTTAAAATCGATTAACGGTGTTAAAAGAGATAGTATTAGGCGTCAATATGGTATACCCTATTCTATTTCCCTTTTCTTTACATTTAGCACGTCAAATCTCTCTTCTCTTATTCTCTACATTTAGCTCGGCAAAGTAGGGATTTATATCTTCTTCCTCGTAAATGCATCCATGTCCAAGTAAGCTTAAATATCTTCTGATTCAATCTTTTTAGTTTTCTTGTATTCATGTAATTCTAATTTTTGGTAGATTGTATTCATGTAATTCTAAGCTTAAGTTGATGTACTTTTTATTATTTTAATTCCCATGATTAATATGAAGTTCAAAAAAATGGAAAACCAAGAACAGTAGGATACTCCGATGTAGTTTACTAAGAAGCAAAGTATTAAAAATTCTGCTAGTAAAGTTGTGTGCTTAAATATGCTTGTAATGGGTATGCAGTCCAGATATCTTGTCGCAGTCCAGATATCCCAATTATTGACCTGAAAATTTGTTGTTTGAAAATGTGAGATTAAAATCCCAATGGGTAATTTTGGCAGAATGTTAATCAGTAAATACATAATGATATGATTACTCTTTTTCATGACAACCCGAAAGTTAATCACTATCATTGTCACGACTCGTCAATTGCAACCATAAAATTCATGACCAATACGACCACTACCATAAGAGAAAAAATAAGCATACTTCATATGCAAACCAACAATAACATCCAACCATTTTCAAATATTTTACCCACCTTTACTCTTTTTAAATACCGTACAACTTGAGTGGAAGAGTGATCCGACGTCCTGTTCACCAGCACTTCACCTAGCACAAATATTTATTAAAAACTTTTACCCAAAATTTATATATATATATATATATATTTATATATATAAGTAGGAAAGAAAATTATCATTTTATGATAAGATTAGAGGCTCGATCTTCCTTTTATATATAAAATAATAATAGTAATAATAATATAAATAATTATAATATAAGAAATTTATATAAGCATTTTATGATTAGATCAGAGGCTTGTCCTTCCTTTTAAATCATAAAATAATAATAAAAAATAATAGTAGTAATAATAATATTATTCTAAATAAAATGCTTTTAAAGTAAGTACACATATACACAACATAATTTCATGATTAGTTCAGAGGCTTTGCCTTCCTTTTAAATCATAAAACGCATGTGGTAAATATATATATTATAAAAATAATTCTAAGTATGGTAATAATAATAATAATATAATTTGATGTGGATTTTAAATATAAGAAAAGTTAGGAAGTGTGTGTATACAGTTGCAAAAGAAGAAAAAATAGGAAATTAGATGAACCTATTTTAATATTACCTATACATATATCAAATTTTGGGGTGAATGAATTGAAGTGAAAATACTGCTATTTATAGACTTGCTTTCACATAAAGAGAATGTAGTATGTGAAGAAAAATTTACGTTGAATGTCAGAAAGACTCTTACCTAGTAATAGATTTGGGAAAAATAGGCATGCCCTATTCATTTTATTAAAAACAAAAATTCAAGAACCATTTGGGTTAGGCCTATGCATATTTACTACTATTATTATATTACATATGTATGTAATATATATATATATATATATATATATATATATATATATATATATATATATATATATATATATATATATTATTATTATTTAGTATTATTCCAAATGGTTAGTAAAATTTTTTTCGTATTTTATTATTTTCCATTTAAATACAAAATAGTATTTTTTTTTTATTGGTGCTAGGAGTGCGGTTGAACTTGGATGTCTTTTGTCACTTCTTTCTGTAAATTTTTAGAAGAAAAGCAAAATTTTATTAGTAGCATTATGAAAGTAGTGTAAAAATAATTATAAATATTTGGGGTATCACATCTACAAAACCTTAAAATAAACATTACCTCATATTCTCATTTCAGGTTGACATTTACTATTCGTACAGATATTAATAAAAGTTACTTCCTCCGTTTCATTTATAGGTATCCATTTACTTTTCACAAGTGTATTAAGAAGTATAATAATTTAATATATAGTTAATTGATGAATATAATATTTAATGTGCAGTAGGTAGTTGTATTAGTATTGGGTGTGAGTTCCATGTGTAATGGGTTGAATATTATAATAATATTATTTCGTGAGTCATATCAACCAAAAAAATGGATACTTTGTATTAGGACAGACCAAAATGACAAAATTAATATGTATCAAGGGATGGAGGGAGTATTTTTTTAATTTATTTTTTTGGGTAGTTTGATATTTTTATAATAAATAAATGATAAAGTATGTTATATGTGTCTAAATGTTGATGATAATTTTTATATTAAAGTGTGTTATGGTATATTAATTAAGTATTTTTTCTTTTTATAAAAGTGTAAAGTTGAAGTTTGGACGAATCAAAACAGTTAGTGTGAAGTTGAAGTTGAAGTTGAGACGAAAGAATATCCACTTTTAAAAACATATTAATATTTGTATAAAATAAATAAAGTATTTATATATAAAGTAATAATGTATGTTAGGTGAGTGTGCAATTTTAAAATTAAAATAATTTTTGAGTTTATACATTTTGGAAAAGTATGAAGAGTGTTATGAGATGAAGTATAAGTTCAGACTTCACAGCAAAAGTTTATATTTTTATTTTGCATGTAGATTAAGAGATTTGATATACTCCTTCTATCCAATGAATATTATTACATTTATTGTTTACTATTTGCGTTGAGATCAAAGAATATTTATTATAATTAGGCAGTGATTCAAGAGATATAATATTTTTAAGGGTTAATTCTTTGAGAATTCACCATCTTATTGGGGGTTTTCAAATCTATCACGAAATTTTATTTTTGTCAATCCAATACACGATTTGTTTAATATTTTCAATTATATCACGACATTTTATTTTTGTCAATTCAATACGCGAGCTATTTAATATTTTCAATTCTATTACAACTTTTATTTTTGCAATTTGATACACCATTTATTTTATATTTTCAATTCAATTCATTATTATTATTATTAAATTGTAGGTTTCTTGAATAATAATAATAGCAGCAGCAGGAGGTTTCCTATGCAGAAAGTAGTAGGTTCGACCCTTCTTTCTTTCCTTTTTTTTTTTTTCGTTTTTATGTTTAATTTTTAAAAACTTGGCAGTTATATTTTATTAAATTGTTTAATTATTTTTAGTAATTGTTAGTGTGTTCAATATTGGAGTACAAATTTTATTTGATTTAATTTTTTGGAAGTCATTTTTTAAATTTGTTAAATTATTTTCAATTTTAAAATTTGGAAGTCAAACTTGGTTAACTTTAGCTATTTTTCTGTTACAAAATGGAATAATTAATAATAATAATAATAATAATGTATTGAATTGAAAATATAAAATAAATGATGTATCAAATTGTAAAAATAAAAATTGTGATAAAATTGAAAATATAAAATAGAACGCGTATTGAATTGATAAAAATAAAAGATCGTGATAGAATTGAGAATATTAAAAAGATCGTGTATTGAATTGATAAAAATAAAAGGTCGTGATAGATTTGAAAATCCCCAATAAGGTGATGAATTATTTTGGAATTAACCCTATTTTTAATCTATAATTAGAAGTTATATTAGTATTGTATATGAACCGTATGAAGATATATTAATTATTTTGTATGAGTCTCACTTACCCAAATAAAAAAAGGTAACATCATTTGTGGGACAACTTATTTAGTAAATATAGCAATATTTTCTGGACAACTTATTTAGTAAATATAGCAATATTTGTGGGGTGGATGAAGTATATGTAGTGGGTTATTCTAAAATAATGTATAGTATTTTAATATGTAATGAGTAATTATATCACATTGTTTGTGCTCCATATAATAATAATAATTAATTGCATGATATCATAGAAGTATAAATGTTAACTAGTAAAAACAAAAACTTTTGCTTGGGAGGTGAGTAATACTCCCTCCGTCCGCCCGAAAGGTGGACATTTTGGCATTTTGGGCGTTTGCATCAAAGGTCCGCATTTTCCTTTTTAAACACATGGGACCCACGCACATCACTAACACAATAAATTTATGGGACTCACACCCCACTAACACAACTACTAACTATACATTAAATAATAATACTTCTTAATCCACGTGCAAAAAGGAAATGTCTACCTTTGACGTGGACGGAGAGAGTAATATTTGGCAGACATTGATTTTTGGTGCGGAAATGGTTAATTTGAACCTTGATCTAATTTAAGAAGAGCGAATTGCCAGCCCCTAAAGCTTACACGCTGTGTGGCTTCTTGTCCATTATGAACACTAAATCTGATGGAATTACATTAAGCTGCTTGTTCCCTTTCTTTGAGAATGTGATCTTCGTCCCCTTTTTCCATCCAGATTTATGCTGATGATTAGAACTCTTAAAGTTATTGTCTAAGTGTTTCCCATCAATTAATTAATATTTAGTTTAAAAATTATTTAAATCGGGTTGGATATACTCTTTATAAAAACTAAAGCTCACACGTTGTTCATAAATTTGAAGATACACAAATGACTCGACCACAAATTAGCAAACTCACGGGGTTGATTCATGCAGAGCCTTTAGCATTATCTCTCTTGGTTTGCACATAGCCTCTAATGGCTTCAATTTAGGCATAGTTAGTCCTACTCCTTCAGAAAAATCAATGTCTTCCGAATCCACTCTTTCCCATTCGAAGCATTGAATCAACAATCCCATGCCCAGGCCAACCATCCGTTGGCCCAAACCCCACCCGGGGCATGCCCTCCTCCCCATTCCGAACGGCATCAGCTTCTGGGCTTCCACCTCTATTCCATCAAACCTCTCGGGCTTGAACCTCGTAGGCTCGTCCCACACATCTGGATCTCTATGTATTGCCCACATATTGACCAACAAGATCGTTCCGCCTGGGATTTCGTATCCGCCAACTTTGCAGTCGGTGGATGACTCGCGCGGAACCCCCAAAGGCCCCGGCGGGAACAAACGGAACGTCTCGAGAATGATGTTTTGAAGGAAATGCAGGTTGGGCAAATCTTGTTCTTCTAACAAGCGTTGATGCCCAATTTGTGAATCCAACTCTTGTCTAGCCTTTTGGAGAAAGTGAGGATGGCTGAGCAAAAGAGACATGGCCCACTCTATGGTTACAACGGATGTATCAGTTCCAGCTATGATCATATTCTGTGACATTGGTTTTCAATGGTTTTAGAAATTCACAACTAAATAGGTAATCAAATTCATAAACATGTAAAAATCACTTTTCAAATAAAAAAAGTACTTCATCCATCCATCCGGTAAAGTTAACAAAATTAGTTTTATATCTATTGTAAGTGTGACAACTAATGCAGGGAGTGATTAAATAAAAATAATTAATAATAAATTACAAAATAATTAACAAACATAAATGAGAATAATTTAAGACGTACACGAAAATAAATTTATCCAGATTGCAACTGGATTTTCCTAAAAGAGACATACGTGTGTGTCTAATAGTCACACCATCTCCAACACAACAGAGTTTGTCATAAATGTGTAGGCATGTAGGGGAATATAATTTCAAGTTTCATAAATGTTACTTTGTATTGGGTATGGAGATTTATTTTATTTTATTTTTATTATATAAGAAAGAAAAAATAAGGATAAATTACTCAGTTAAAAAGAAAAAGTAAATGGTTAGAAATGAGTAATAAAGTAAATAAAAATTATGAGTAATTTTGGGTAGTGTGGTAGGGGGTGGTTTTACTAATTTAAAAATTAATTATATTATTTTATTTAACGAATTAAACCTAATCTAACATAATTTAATCGATTAAGATAGTTTAGATACACCGAGTACACTTGACTCTAAAATTATTGAAATTAATAAATACTAATGTAACAAGTTGATAAGATATAGTCTCTCCATCAAATAAATAACTATTGTTACGTTTAGTTACGTTTGTTTGTAAATTATAAATTGGAAGCCTATAGAATAATTCTGAAATAGGGATCTTACAGTTATAAAGCCCTTGATGGTTTGATCCGTGTAGAATTCGGGTTCGGATTCCTGAAGAGACAAAAGATGCCCAATAATGGTGTTCCTCTTCTCCTTGCGATGCTCATGCAACAAACTTTGGTAAAAATCATCCAATCTTTTTCCCAAATTCGTCAAATTCTTCTTCAATCCTCTGTAATCGATCCACTTCAAAAATGGCAGAAAATCCTCTGGATTCGACGACTGAGCGTGTTCAAAAACCTCACTCACCATCTCCTGAAATCGCTCCCCCAATTGTTCATCCCCTTCTTCTCCAGACGAACACCGTTTTCCAGCAATAATTCTCATGATCACGTTGAAGATGAGCTCAAACAATTTCGATCTCAATTGCAGCTTCTCGAATTCCTTCGAATCCGTTAGAGTTTGCAGCGTTCGCCGCATTTCGTCCTGCCGGATCTGGGAGAGCGAGTTCAGGCGGGAGGGGGAGAGCACCTCCTGCGCCCCTAGGCGGCGGAGGTTGCGCCACTGGTGGCCGTAGGGAGCGCCGGCCATGGTGGTGTGGTCGTAGCCTATGTACTTGTCGACCATGACCCACGGTCGGTTGGAGAAAACGATGTCGTTTGCGGTGAAGCATTCTTCGACGAGATTAGGGGACGACACCACCACGACGCGGCGGACGCCGAGTTTGAGGGTGAAAATGGGGCCGTGTGTTTGGGAGAGGCGGCGTAAGGTGCGGTGGAGCGGCGGTTTTAGTAGGTGGAGATGGCCGAGGATGGGGAGCTCCGGCCATGGGCTTGGAGGGAGGCGTGTCTGCTTCCGTGTAAAGTGGTTGACAACTAGAAAGATGATAAACAGTACGAGGGAAATATAAAAGAAATATCCTTCCATACTACTGGTGCTACGTTGCTTGTCGTTCTGAGTCGATATGTAAATACTCTCTCCGTCCCACCCTGTCTCTTTTTTTCATTTTGGACATCTCATTCAAAGAGTCAATTTTTTTTACACACATGAGACCCACACACATCAACTAATACAATTAAAATATGAGACTCACACTTTCACTAATATAACTACCCACTACACATTAAATAATAATACTCATTAATTTACGTGCTAAAAAGCAAAAACTACCCTTGCGGTGTGACGGAGGGAGTAGTGATTAAGAGGTCGCTGTTTTGTATTACTCCACCGTTTAAGATCAAAATCGTGTTACTTGTTTAATTATGTTAGTTACACTTATTTGATTGTTTAATTATGTTAGTTATGCAGTGTAAAAGTTAGATTATATTGAATTTATTATTTTAATTATTCTTTTTTATTTTATATAATGATTAGAATTTAAATAAAAAATAATTTAATGATTTAAAATTTTCTATTAAGTCTGCAAATTATCCATTTTGAGAGAGACGGGTATATGTAAGACATGTTGTAAGACGAATGGATCCGTTATTAAAGTATCATCGTTATATACTATAAAAGTAAAATATATGTTTTGTTGAGAGGTAAACTCTTGCATACGTTAAGTCAACAATATAACACGTGGAAGATAGGTTGGATGATCAACATATAGATCAATGGTTATGATCGAGTGTTGTAAGAATGGGCTGCCAAGATTAATGGACTTAGATATTGAGGATAGCTTGCTATGCAAGTAAAGTAAGTGTGATTTAAGATTATGCAAATCATATATTGTCCATATATATCATATTATCCATATATATTATATATTGTGAGTATATATATATGGGTTAAGTTTTAGTCATTCAGTATGGTTCACAGAATCATCCATACATTCCCAAGATTAGGGTTTGTATGAGATCTAAGTTTTATAATCGTTGTAATCTTCATCAATAAGATATTCTTCTCCCT
Source organism: Pogostemon cablin (assembly GCA_023678885.1). NCBI lineage: Eukaryota > Viridiplantae > Streptophyta > Magnoliopsida > Lamiales > Lamiaceae > Pogostemon > Pogostemon cablin. The sequence goes on along the minus strand of CM042992.1, from coordinate 8,038,624 downwards.
TAAGGGTGGACGTAGGCGATTTGTCGAACCACTATAAACGTTTGTGTTCTTCGTTTTTCTTTTCTTTCTTTGATCGATTCACAACAATTGGCGCCGTCTGTGGGAAACGGGAATAGGGACGATCAAAGAAAGAAGAAGTGGAATCGGGAATAGGGACGATCAAAGAAAGAGGAAGTGGAAACGGGAAAATGGACGATCAAAGAAAGAAGAAGCGAGAAGGTGTGGGAAAGAAGGCAAAAACGAGGAGGAATTCACGTTTTTTGAGAGAAGTCCGTGCGCAGAAATATTGCAGAGGCCATATCCGGAGTTTCAACAGTCAGATCAAAGTGAAAGTTTTTTAGAACGTTCCTAACTTGTTGAAATACATTCTGAACGGTGGAGATCGTTTTTGAGATTTGTGTTAACAGAAATAAGCCGAAAACCGAAGTCAGGTTTTTGGGCAATTCAGTTCTGCGTAGCCGTGGTTGAAGGGTTGTTTATCACAAACCAGCCATTGGATCGAGCTGTAATTTTTACAGAACGTCCAGGACTCATAGGCATTGATTCTGGACGGTGAAGATCGGGTTCTAAAGTTCCAAGAGTTGTGAACATTGAACAACAGTTGGGTTAGTGTTGTTGGTTTCGACGTCAAGGAGTTCACGGAGGATTTCAGAGTGATGATGAAGAAAGCGATGGATGGTCAAGAAAGAAGGTGACTCTTGCAGATTAGCAAGAGGGATAGGGCGTCGTTCTTTGGACGGTGGTTCGAAGAGGCGATTCGAAGAGATGAATTCTTGGAATTCTTCTCGACGGAATGATAAGATCAATGGGGAAAGACCATTGATGGGATCCTTGGAGAATTATGGGAGTTGGGTCGTGGATTTTAATGTTCACATGCACAATTCGGGAGGGGTTGAATTCAGATGAAAGTCAAACTTAGGCGAGCAATGCTTCAGAAAAAATTAGGCGACGCTCAAAAGTGGTCGGAAGCGGCAGCTTCTCTCCATAGGTGATCGACGATGGCTAAGTGGAAAGAATCAAAGCCTCATGGTGTGGTGAGGAACTAGCTGCTGAGGTGGAGGATATTGCTAAAGGTGTAGCAATGGTGAAAGGTTGCTACTCAAGGTGGAGTAGTGATGCAAAAGGAGGGTTGATGTTCCCTTTTAACAGTGGATGAGGAGTTTGCTGCACTCAGTTAAAAACAATTGAGGAGTTTGATGTTCTCATTAAAACAGTGGATAAGGGTGGCTGAACCATAATGCAGCAGGTGGGAGAAGAAGAGTAAGAACATTGATGTGGTAATGCAAGGTCTAAGGTGGAGTATTGTTGAGAGGTAGACACATGCAAGGTCTAAGGTGGAGATTGTTGAGAGGTAGACTCTTGTATACATTAAGTCAACAATATAACACGTGGAAGATAGGTTGGATGATCAACATATAGATCAAGGGTTATGATCGAGTGTTGTAAGAATGGGCTGCCAAGGTTAATGGACTTAGATATTGAGGATAGCTTGCTATGCAAGTAAATTATATATGATTTAAGATTATGCAAATCATATATTGTCAATATATATCATATTATCCATATATATCATATACTGGAGTGTATATATATGTGTTAAGTTTTAGTCATTCAGTATGGTTAACAGAATCATCCATACATTCTCAAGATTAAGGTTTGTATGAGATCTAAGTTTCATAGTCGTTGTAATCTTCATCAATAAGATATTCTTCTCCCTTAAGAGTGGACGTAGGCGATTTGCCGAACCACTATAAATGTTTGTATTCTTCGTTTTTCTTTTCTTTCTTTGATCGATTCACAACATGTTTATTAATACTTGTTTGTAGTGAATCATATTATAACACCCTAAAAACATACTTTAATTCATTATTCATTATATTTTACAAAAACATATTTTAACTAACAATAATAAGCATACTTTTACCAACCAAGTGGGCTAGCCCACTTGGTCACCGGGCTCCTCACACAAGTGAGTGACCCGGGTTCGAATGAATAGGAGGGGACTTGGTGAACTAACTACTAACAACTAACTTTGTCCGATAAAAAAAGCATACTTTTACCTATACATAGTGATACTTTGGCAATTCATCAAACCGTCTCACATAATTATATTCTCACAAGAGACTTTATTACTCCCTCCATCCCGGTAAAAGGTCATCGTTTACTTCTTACACGCGAATTAAGAAGTATTATTATTTTATGTGTAATAGATAGTTGTATTAGTAGTGAGTGGTTGGCCATAGGTGGTGTCCTTTTATTAAAAGGAAAAATGAGGACCTTTGAATGAAATACTCAATATAGTAAAATGAGGACCTTTACGAGGGGATGAAGCGAATATAATTTTTTAATAGTACCTGTAAGATAATAAGTGGAGTACATCTTTATTTGATGAAGTATAAATTTTTGTTTAAAATTTTATCATTTAATACAAGTTATTATACTAAAAGTTTTCTTTTTCCCTCCCCCAAAACATCATACTCCCTCCGTCCATTGTCGATCTATCCATTTTATCATTTTGGGCCGTCCACTCTTAATCTATCAATTTTTCTTTTTAGACATATGAGACTCATCCACACACTAATACAATTAAAATATGGAACCCACACACTCCACGAATATAACTGCCCACTACACATAAAATAATAATACTCCTTAATCTACGTGCAAAAAACAAACGAATAGATTAATGTTGGACGGAGGGAGCACTATGTTAGTACGAAAATACTCATATCAACCCGTTTTACATATCTTAGTATATGAATTCTGGTTTTTTCTCATTCTAAACTCTGTGGTCCCCTTCCAATCATATTATATCTTATGTATTGTTAGGGATTTAAATTAAAAAGGACCACATAGTTTACACTGTAAACCCGATTCACAAGAGACTAATTCATGTTAGTATGTGCATCAACGTTCAATTTACAATATTTATTAATAAAAATATATGTACTAATAAATACTCCCTCTGTGCCTCACTAAGAGGGTCTTTTGCTTTTTGGCACGTGGATTAAGGAGTATTATTATTTAATCTGTAGTAGGTAATTGTATTAGTGAGAGTGTGAGTCCCATATTTTAATTGTATTAGTGAGTGTGTGTGTGTCCCATGTGTGTAAAAAAGGAAAAAAGATTCTTTGGGTGAGACGACCAAAATGGAAAAAATACTTTCTTTAAAGGGGACAGATGGAGTAAAAACTTATGTATAACCGTGCTTTTTTATAAATGCTGCTAGAGTTTAAAAAAATATTAATAGTTAATTGAATATTAAAAAATAGTTTCCTCCGTTCGCACTTATATGCACCAATACTGTAAATAAGTAGTTTAAGAAAAATTATTTTCACAAATTTTATTATATTTATAGGGATATCAATGATTATGATATTTTTAGGTTTAAATAAAATAGATTATATGTGCTAAGTGAAAACGATATCTTAGGTAACATAGTACTTTAAGATAAGAAAAGGCAAAAGCTCCTCCGTCCCTGGAGATACGGAGGGATACTTCGTGTCCCCATGTGAATACAACTCTCTTCACTTCAATTCTATTTAAACTTATGTATTGCCAGGGGTTTAAATTGAAAAGGGGCACGAAAATTATAAAGGCACACGGAATGTGCTCCGTGCGCCCGGGTGCACAGGAGCCTCACTCATAAGAAAAAGATAACTCTTTTATTTGTATTAGGTGAAAATGTCAATTTAGAAATTAAGATAAATTATGAGATTATAGGATTCATGTGGTGTTTTTATTATTTTATGGTGCATGTTATTGTCTAACATATGTAAAAGTAAAATGTGGATATAATCATGAAATGATAGGAGAAATATTTTATCACTAGAGTTTAATATTTATGTTTACGTTATATAATTTCACTTTATGATTTATGTAATATTTTAATTTTTGTCATTCATGATCTATTTTATTATTTGATTCACAATAATTAATCTTTTATCTTTAGATATAAAAATTAAATACAGGTATAATATTAACTATTAAAGTGTAATTATCTTTTTAAACTCGTAACAAAAAGATTTTGTCATATTACTACTGCACACAATATAAACTTTTGAGTACAAATGAAGGGCAGTCTGGAAGTATACATAAACCCACTATAGCAATTTTAGAGTTAATAATGAAAGTTACCTTGATTCAATATCTCTTTGAGCAATCATGGGAAAATTGGTTGAGGATTATTAATAATTAAAATGGTGTCGGATTAATCTACATTTTAAGTACATAATTGTTGTCATGAATGCATGCAAAGTTGAGCTATCCTTTGAACAAACTCGCACACACTATCTTTCTCACCTTCTCTCTCACGTATTGAATCTAACAAAATTGAAATCAAACTGAAGAAAGGAGACAAGGATTTATAGTGGTTCGATCTTAAAGATCTACATCTACTTCTTAAGGAGAGAGATCACTAATATGATGGAATACAAGTTACAACTTCTTGGAGAAGATGATGAACTAAACTTATAAGAAAACCCTAAACTTATAAATCCTAACTGATGAAGATGATTATTCTGCTGCGCATGTGATATTCCTTTTATACCACACCGGTGGGTTTTAGAATGCATCAGCAAACTCAGCAAACTTCCACGTGATCAGTTGCATTCAGTTACAACTGATCATTTAACCACCTAAGGAACTTGCCATGTCATTAATCCATCATCTCAACTTCTACTTCTGATACTTCTGATCCTATGGCTCTCCTTATGCAGCAAACATGTTGATCCTAACCTTCAATCCATCATGCTGCTCAACCACTCATCATCCTCCACGTGTACAGCTGCCTTAAGTCACACACACATGTATGCATGCATGATCTATACACAACAAATCTCCACCTTAGACCATGCATCATCATAAGTGATCAAAACCTCTCCACCTTGCTGCAATTATAGGCTGCAGCACACCTTCCTTTTATACTTTTATTGAAGACCAATAAGACTCTTACACAATTCATATTTCTGAACTGGTAGAGCCTTAGTAAATGCATCAGCTGGATTGTCTACTGTTTTAATTTTCTTGACAAATACTAACTTTTCCTCTATCATGTTTTTTATGAAGTAAAGTCTTACATCAATGTGTTTAGTCCTTTCATGATAGCCTTAGTGTTTTGAGAGATGTACAACACTTTGGTTGTCACAATACACTTCAATAGCATCTTGCTGAACACCAAACTCTCCCAAAATACCAATCAACCAAACCCCTTCTTTGATGCTTCTGTGAGAGCAACAAACTCAGCCTCAGTGGTTGAGAGTGCTACTATGTATTGATGTGTAGCCTTCCAACTTATTGTTGTACCAAACAAATTAAACACATAACCTGTTATTGACTTCCTTGTATCAAGATTAGCTGCATAATCAGCATCCACATAACCAACAACAGCTTTGTCCCAATTACCTTGTTTCTGAAATTTCAATCCAACTGACATAGTACCTTTGATGTATCTCAGTGCCCACTTCACTGCATCCCAATGTATAAGACCAGGATTACTTATAAATCAACTGATCATACTCATAACATAAGCCAAGTCTGGCCTACAACACACCATTGCATACATCAAACTACCAACTGCACTTGCATATGGTATATTGCTCATTTCTGTCTTTTCCTTATCTGTTTGAGGACCTTGAAGTGATGACAGATTTAAACCCTGCTTAACTGGTATTGAAACATCCTTATAGAGATTCATATTATACCTCTTCAGAACCTTATCCAAGTATGACTCTTGAAACAGTCTTAGCTGACCAGCTGATCTGTCCCTTCCAATTTGCATACCAAGTATCATTCTTGCTTCACCTAGATCTTTCATGTCAAACTTCTTTCTCAAAGTATCTTTTACTGTATTAATTCCTATCACATCCTTGCATGCTATCAATATATCATCTACATAAAGTAGTAGATAAGTGTAGCATCATTCCTTACATCTTATGTACACACAGCTATCATAAATACTTCTGACAAAACCATTTGATGTAATGTAATCGTCAAACCTGAGATACCACTGTCTTGGGCTTTGCTTTAGTCCATACAGTGATTTAAGTAACAGACAAGCCTTTGAGTCTGAACCTTTCAAACTAACACCTTCAGGAATCTTCATGTAAATCTTTTCTTCTAAATTTCCATGTAAGAAAGCTATTGTTACATCCATCTGATGCAATTCCAAATCCAATTGAGTAACTAATGACGACAAGATCCTTATTGAGCAATGTTTGACTACTGGTGAGAAAATTTCATTATAATCTACACCTTCTTGCTGTGAAAAATCTCTTGCTACAAGCCTTGCCTTATATCTGATTCCTCCTTCCTTACTTGTCACTGGTTTCTTCTTATATATCCACTTACAACCTACAAGCTTCTGATTAGCAGGTTTGTCAACAATCATCCAAGTGTTATTCCTTTTTAATGATTGCAGCTCTTCTTCCATAGCTTCTAACCACTGCATACTCTCCTTACCTGATATTGTTTCTGAATATGTTCTTGGCTCATAGATATCAATGTCTGATGCTACATAGAGTGCATATGACTCAGTGTCTGCCTCTATATATCTAATAGGTGTTCTGATATATCTTCTCAACCTATCCCTAACTAGTTGATAGCTGCTAAGAGTCCTTCTTTCATTTGAACCAGATGATTCAGCTCTCTCCTCTGCAGCATCTTCCTCATGTACATCATCATTTCTCTGATCCTGAATGTGTTGTACTACTATTTTACCATCATGCTCCACCTCAAACTCACTCTTATTTGTAGTAGTGACCTTAGCAGCACCTCTCTCTAATAAAGGCATCTTGTCTTCATTAAATGTTACATCCCTACTAACAATGAACTTGTTAGTCTCATAACACCATAACCTATATCCTTTTACTTCTTTAGGATAACCTACAAGCACACACTTAACAGCTCTAGGATCCAGCTTGTCTTGCTTTTGATGTGAATACACCTGGCAACCTATCACCCTTAAATGACTATAATCTGGTATCCTTCCAGTCCATACTTGTTTAGGTGGTTTAAATTTAAGTGCTATGCATGGTGACAAGTTGATCAAATATGCTGCAGTTGACACTAACTCACCCCAGAAACCTTTTGAGAAACCTCCACTACTCATCATGCATCTAACCCTTGTAAGAAGTGTCTGATTCATTCTTTCAGCCACTCCATTCTGCTGTGGTGTACCTGGTACTGTTTTGTACCTCTTAATACCCTTTTCTTGACAAAACTTATTGAATTCATGTGATACAAACTCAAACCCATTATCTGTCCTTAAACACTTAACCTTGTTTCCAGTTTGCAGTTCTGTTTCTGTCAACCAAACTTTAAAAACTGATAATGCTTCATCTTTTGTCTTTAAAATTCTTATCCATACATTTCTTGAATAATCATCAATGAATGATATGAAATATTTTTCACCCCCTATTTTTGAGGTCTTAGAAGGTCCCCAAAGATCAGAATGAATATATTCTAATCTAGCTTTGGTATTATGCTCAGCTGCACCAAATTTTAACCTCTTTGACTTGCCTAATATACAAGCTTCACACTGATCTAACTTGCAAGTTGAACTGATCTCAAGCAGCTTCTGTCTTGCAAGTTCTTGCAAGCCTATTTCACTTATATGACCAAGCCTTCCATGCCAAATATTAACACTACTATCATCATTAATTGCATTAATCTGTCCAGTCACAACAGAACCATCTAAGAAGTACAGATCAGACCTCTTAAAACCTTTAACAACTACTGACTCTCCTTTTATGATAGTAAGTGTTTCACCCTTCAAATAACACTCATAACCTTGAGAAACTAACATTCCAAGAGATATTAGATTTCTCCTCAAACTTGGTACATATCTGACATTTTTCAACAACCTGATTTTCCCATCAAACATTTTAAGTTTGATAGAACCTATTCCTACAATCTTACAGGTGTGATCATCACCTAGCATTACTGATCCTTCATCTTGTGATCTTAATATAGTAAACCAATCTTTTCTAGAAGTCATATGAAATGTACATCCTGAATCCATAACCCACTCTTCTGATACTGAACTAGAACAAACTGTCATTGCTTCAATAAAATCAGAATCTGAACCAACTTGATTAGTTGTTACCTGATTTGTATGAGACCTCTTATTTCCTCCATTTTCAGCTATCTTCTTTGCCACCATTGCTTTCCATTTGAAACATTGTTTCTTGAAATGTCCAGGCTTATTGCAGTGAAAGCAGTTCTTGTTTTCTTCATCTGATGGAGTACTAAAATTCTTTTCTGGCTTCCTCTTATCAGTATTGCCTTTATTATTCTTTTTATTCTTGCTCCACTGATTCTGTTTCTTTGCTATTAAACCTTCTGCAGTTGTTTGTTGTTCTGGATTCTTGTGAAGCACCTTTGCCTTAACTGCTAACAAGACTTGCTCAAGAGAGATTGACTCATCATTAGCAAATAAAAGTGTATCTCTTAAACCTTCAAAGGACTTTGGAAGGGCTGACATGAGGATGACAGCTTTGTCTTCAGTTGACAAAGCCACATCAATATTTTCTATATCATCAATGATCTTATTAAACTTATCTAATTGACCAATTATTGACTTATCTTCTGATACCTTGAAAGAGTATAGTTTCTGCTTTATGTACAAATGGTTGGCCAAGTTTTTAACCATGTATAGCTCCTCTAATTTCTTCTAAACTCCTCTTGCTATAGCTTCCTTTGAGATTTCCCTCAGAGCTTTATCTCTAAGACACAGGATAAGTGCACTTCTAGCCTTGGTTTGTTGTTCTTGATCTGCTGCAAGAGCAACAGCATCAACTGCTGCGGCTTGATTTTCAGGAAGTGGTTTGATTGCTTCTGATAATCCTTGTTGAACCAAAATGGCCTCCATCTTCATTCTCCACAGACTGAAGTCTGCCTTATCTGAAAACTTTTCAATATCAAACTTAGTATTAACCATTTGATCTTCTTCTCCACTGAATCTTCTTCTTCTTCTTAGCTTCCCACAGATGGCGCCAATTGTTATGAATGCATGCAAAGTTGAGCTATCCTTTGAACAAACTCGCACACACTATTTTTCTCACCCTCTCTCTCACGTATTGAATCTAACAAAATTGAAATCAAACTGAAGAAAGGAGACAAGGATTTATAGTTGTTCGATCTTAAAGATCTACATCCACTTCTTAAGGAGAGAGATCACTAATATGATGGAATACAAGTTACAACTTCTTGGAGAAGATGATGAACTAAACTTCTAAGAAAACCCTAAACTTATAAACCCTAACTGATGAAGATGATTATTCTGCTGTGCATGTGATATTCCTTTTATACCACACCAGTGGGTTTTAGAATGCATCAGCAAACTCAGCAAACTTCCACGTGATTAGTTGCATTCAGTTACAACTGATCATTTAACTACCTAAGGAACTTGCCATGTCATCAATCCATCAGCTCACTTCTACTTCTGATACTTCTGATCCTATGGCTCTCCTTATGCAGCAAACATGTTGATCCTAACCTTCAATCCATCATGCTGCTCAACCACTCATCATCCTCCACGTGTACAGCTGCCTTAAGTCACACACACATGTATGCATGCATGATCTATACAAAACAATTGTAGTGAATTATTAATCTCTAATTAAATTGATTTCGGTGAGTGAGAAATTAATGTATAAAATTGAATGTTTAATTTTGTGGGTTTAACTGAAAGCAAACAAATATAAAGATCGCGTCTTATTTCACATTTCATTTTAGTATCCAATATGAAATGAATAATATTTTAATTAAATCTCGAAATGAATCAGCGGATTCTTCTTTATTTTAGGTCTAAATTCTTCGATTCAAAAAAGTACACGTCCTTCATCACGAGCTTTTACACATGCTTCTAGAGCTACTCAGTTAGTTACGGCACTAGCGCATTACCCCAAGGGTGTCTGGTAGGTTACACTTAAGCTTAAACCCAATCAAATTGTAAAGACTACCACACTTAACGAATACAAGTTCAATGAATCTATACAACTAAATTCATTGAATTCGGATTCATTGTAACCTGGTCTAACTTACCATGTTGGAGTTTCAATTAGTATCACTAGTTGATGTGAGTCAATCCCTATCGATTGCAAGCATATCATAGCTAACAAACTAATTCCTAATCAATAGGACACATCCCATGCATTTCAAAACACACTGTAACGTACTCATCTGCATCACATTGCATAGCATGGTAGTAAGATTCAAAACCTTCTTATTTCATAGTTCGTCAGAGTTCCTACGATAGCAGTGCTGCCATCGCCGGAGATGAAAGGTGTTTCACTTTTGAGTATAGTAGCTTTTATCCAAAACTTTAAACCCAAAAAATCTAAAGAAATAAATTCAGATGTGTTATATGGGTATAGAAGCACTTTTACACATAGAAGTGAGCAAGAAAGAATATTAGTGGAAACACTTTAGGGAACAAAGTTCCTTTTATCATCCCACAGGCCACAAACATTTTGGTTCATCTACTTTTGCCTTTTACCAAAGTATGTTTTAATTCAAACAAGCAGAAATACAACATAGATTCCCCATCTCTTGAGGCATAAAAGGCCAAGCACTAGTTTAAGTATATTTTCCTTGGATCAACTTTGAGGGGTGGTTGTGTATAAATGTTTTTTAATAATTATGTAACTTTTTTAAATTAGTACATAAATTATGTAACTCGCATGATCTCTATAACTGATGGTTAAATGAACATCATTAATATTTATTATTCCATATAAATATTTGTAATTTTAGTTAGTCCTTTTTCCCCTTCATAATACCCTGAAATTTTATCTTTTTCAATATATTTTTGGACTTAAAATTTTAAAAAATTGTGTTTGCCTATGGGAATTTTCTCATTCTTACTTTTTTACAAAAGGAATACATAAAAATGAGGTATGATTTTTCCCATTTGAAGGCTGTATGTATTATTTTGAATAAATTAAATGGATAAATTAAATGGCATGGTATTTAAGTAAGATGATTGTGGTATATTTATAATTTCAAAATCGAATTTTAATGAGTGGGAAATTAAAGTATAAAGTTGTGTATTCAAATTGGTGAAAATAGAACTTCAAGAGCAAATGATGTTGAATTGAGAACACTCCTTAGCAACACGATCGGATACCTCAAAGAGGAGTCGTGTTGTGACTTGTGAACATAGTTCTTGCACTTGGATTTTTGGTTTTCTTGGGTGTTGAAGTTCTTATTTGTTTTGGGCCTAAGTTGGAGATTGGGCCTAAAATTAATCGAGCTCAAGTATAGATGGAGCCCAAAAATCCTCAACAGTCAAGATTTAAACCAGATATTATCAATATCAATTCATTGAATTCAATTTTACTCATGTAAGTTTAATAATATATATATATATATATATATATATATATATATATATATATATATATATATGCAATAATAGAAGATCTTGAGTTCATATATTTCTTTGGGCCAAAGTCTAATAATTGCCACCCCGAAACTTTTTTTTAAGTCACCTAAATACTAAATTTATAACTAATAAAAGTACTGTATTACCCTTATTCAAATTACACAATTTTTTTTAAATTCACATTGAAAGTATAATTATTGCCCTACACACCCTAACTAATTCCTCTAGTGCCAGGTCCCGCTGGTCATCTTCTTCCCCCAACCCCCTCATCTCTCGTCGCCGGTAATCTTCTTCCCCAACCTCCCCCCCCCCGCCCCGCCCCGCCCCCCCCCCCACTCCATGACAATAAAAATATCCCTCCGTCTTCCACTTCAAGTAAGAGGATTTATCCACTAAAATCTTCAGCCACACTTAATTAAATCAAAGATCCCTATCGCATCGCACCCTAATCTTTAAAATCTTTTCATCCCCCACCGTCCTGGAAATCGATTCTTAGGACGACGCCACCACCACCGCGCTCCTGATCTTTAGGCCTGCCGCCGTCTTATCGAAAGCGTTAAAGACTTGTAAATTGAATTTTTCATTAGATGTAGTTCTGCAATGGACTGGCCTTCTTCTCCGTCACCAATTTTATCGAATGAGAAGAATAAATCTTATATGGCAAGAGCTTTTCCGTCGACTGATGAATTTCACGATGCAACCCCTGTCACGGCTAGGCAAGGCTATGTAGCATGCATTTGGCAGAATTACAAGAGACTGGGGCATAAATGGTGGAGGTAAAGTTATCACCGGAAAATTATGGATGTCCGCCGTCGACGGCGGTGATAATGGTAGATTGAGATGCTTGAACTTCACAACTGTGCTTTAGAATTTGGGTGTATAGACTAAAAAAAATAAAATAAAAAAAGTAATTGGGTGTACAGAGAAAATATGTTAACCTTTCGATTGGTAGGGTCCATGAGATAAAGAAGTATTATAGGGTAAGTATTATGTATATTGTAATACGTTAGTAATATTTATATATGAATTTGTTTGATAGAATGTATAAAGAATCAAAATAATACTTCCTCCGTCCCAGGTAATGAGGGCTAGAGACCTTATATTTAACACAAGGTCTTTGGCCCTCTTAGCATGGGACGGAGGGAATATGATTAAGTGTTTGGTAGGTTATACTAGAGTTGGGGAAAAATACCGAAATTTCGGCCCTTACCATATCGAAAAATACCGATTTTACCAAAATTTTAGGTATGCCAAAATTTTTGGTAAGGTATGATACTGTATTGAAAATTTTAGTACGATATAAATGATCAATACCGCGGTATTTCGGTATATACCGAAATACAGTAAAATATTCAATTTTTTAGTAATATGCTATGATATTACCATACTACATGATATATTCAATTATAATTATTATTTATATATTATAATTTTTAATTAAATTATATATACACTATTTAACTAAAAGATTTAATATAAAATCCTACTGCATATTTCATAATTATAAATGGGTGATAAAGTTGATTGACTTTCATGATATATCTTGTAGTTCTTTTTTAATTAGGTAGTTCTATCCTATATGAAAATTTAAAAATGTTGATTTTAATATAAGTTTCATATGAATCGGGCTTAGATATATTAATTATGTAAACTCTGTTAATGTTTAATACATAAAAAATTATTCTTTTAACACATAAATTGTTACTCTTCTTAATTAAAAAATTACTCTTCAAATTCTTGTAAATCCTGATTTATCGATTACTTTTTAGTACATGAAAATTTACTTTTTAGAGATATGAGTACTACTCTTCTACATAAAAATTATTACTCTTCAAAGAGTAATTTTTTATATACTAAAAAGTAATATTAAAAAATAAGGTTTACATGTAAACCTGATTTTCATGAGACTTACTCTTATTTAATTTGATCGTTTGTGGATTGTCGTATATTTTTCTTATTATGAATTTGTTATCTATTAGAATTTGTTTTAAAACTATCTTTCACTTTCTAGTACAGTTTTTTATTAGATTTATTGAATTTTAGGTGTATAACGACATAGTAAACTATCTAATAGGATGTTATATACCGATATTTTAGGTATGATATGGTATGCCGAAATATCGGTAAATAGAAGATATACTATTTTCTTAAACTGAAATATCGGTATACCGAACTACGGTATGCCAAAAGTTTAGGTAAAGTAACAATATGATTTTTTATATACCTAAAATTTCAGTACGGTATTGGTATAACAAAAAATCTTCGGTATACCATACCACCCACCCCTAGGTTATACTAGTATTAAGTATAGAATGTGAAATTACTTTATATCCTCATTTAATTTGTAGATTTTCAATGTCTATACTCTTGTAATCACAATAAAATTTTATTTAAATTAATTTATATTGTATATTACTTAAATTTATATCATTAAATATAAAAATAATTACTCTTATATTATAAATTAATAAAATAAAAAACTTAATTACCTCAATAATTCACATAAAAATAAAATTAAAATTTTTAGAGGATACAAAATGAAGTATCAGTTACATGGATGAGTTTACAATTCATAATTTTGCATCATCAAGTAACACAAAATTAAAGCACCCTAGCAAATCAAGTCCACGAGATTACTGAATAATGAATAGCATTCAGTTGTCATATTTGGTGGAGTAATCATTAGTAAAAGATTGGTACACTTTCTTGGTGTAATTAACCATACCAGAGACCACCTTATGAACAAAAGTCCTCAACCTCCACTTCTGTCATCCATTGCAAAGTTTCTTTGGCCAACTGACACATAAATGGTATAAGAAATTAAAGAATTCCAGTTTAACAAGAAACACAACAAGAACAACATCACGTGCGTTCAATTATATAAATGATATATTATCAATTTTCCATAATGCCATCACACTTGATAACCAAAGGTAGTTATAGCTAAATTAGAAGTTCAGTTCCAGGACTCTTTACATTCTCCTCTTTCCCCTTTTAATTTGAAAATTGTAAACAATTTTGATTCTCATTTAATAACATAACAAGATTTAAAATGAAGAGTACTTTCAGACTTAACAAAATCTTAATAAGAAATTTAAATAACTATCCCCCTAAATAAAAGAAAAAATTAACATGAATTGTAGAGAAATTACTCATAATGATAGCTGATGAGTCAAGTGAGCTCCACAAAATAATTCATACTCATCCAAAATATTCATCAACTTTATTATAAAACTTCTTTGCAAATCAATCCAATATTAGAACATAAAAGCTTAAACATTCAAAATTTAAAAGTTCAACATCCCCAACTCACTCACTTTCATGTAAACACACTACCAAGTTAAGCTAAGCATGGATGTATGGGGGTGCAGGGGTAGTATGTAGAAATTTTTTTGTTTAAGCATTTATAGTTTCTATAATTTTGAACCCCCTTAAATTTGAATACTTTATATAATATAGTATAAAAGAATTTGCCCCTTGATCTAATTCCGTAGCATAATATTGGAAGCAGAACATGTGATCAATTGCCTTCATTTTCTTATATCACTTTCTGATGCTGAAATGAAGTCAACAAAATGATGAAGTCAATGTTTCAATCTCATTCCTTCCATCATCACAAATTTCTTGAGATAATAACTTACTGAAATAAGGTGCAGAAATTTTAGGGTAAGAGAGAGAGAAAGAGAGAATTTGAATATCTCAAAATCCCTTTTGAGAAAATGCCAAGAGAGGGCTGATTTGAGCATCAAAAACCTAATTACAGCATTTGGGTAAAACCTAAATGAAAAAATGCAATCAAATAATGCTGGGGGTAGATGATAAGCATTCCAGTTTTACCGGAAAGAAAAAGTTCAACCCGTTATCAGAACCTAAAAGATTAAACATTCAAAATTTAAAAATTCAACTTCTTTACAATCCTAATTAAGGCAATTAAACAGCCGAAACCCGTCGAAAAGAAGAAAAATCGAGGGATAAACATTTAGAATAACTCAAATTCATTCACTGAAATATTTCCTCCAACAACATGACCCTTCATTCAAATTTGACATCACCAGATCCTTTCAACTGAATCTTTTCTAGCTATTCTAAAATTTTCAATTTAAATTTGAAATATGGGAGATGAATCACCTCGAATCAGTTGGAAGGCATAGCTGGCAATCGGATGAGCCGAGACACAAGAGACGACAATGAAGGCAAATGAAATGGGAGGATTCAGTCGACAACGATGAAGATTAATAAACCTATTGATGTGTGCGTCCGTAAAATGAATGAGCTTGCCTATGAAATTGAACGACAAATTTCAGATTAGGGTTTCGAATTGAGGAAGAGATTGTTTAATCAGACCTAGTTTTGGAAATTTAACTCCATGTATGCCTCTATTGTTCCTTCCATAATATTAATACTACGATCAGTGTGGTATTATTAATTCTGAAGGCTACAGTGCTAATCCACCGAACAAGATTTCTATACCGGGCCCCTTCACCTATTAGTATGCCCTACCAAACAACATATTATGACGTATTAATTATGCAGTGAACCCAAATTAAGGGCTACGAAACGAAGGGTAAGAAAATTATGTTTGTATATTTTTAAATAAATTTAATATTGGATTAATTTTGTCTTTACAAATAGATTTAATTAAAATATCAGGTGCCTTTAGTTGAAGGTTGGGTGGAAATAGTCCCGCCCATAATAAATGTTGGAGAGTGGGCCTTAAATCAATCAAAGATCAATCATAATTGGAGCCCAAGTGGCCTAATGATACTCAACAGTCAAGATTCAAAGGGTGGTGACACCCTACCTTGACTAACCTGTAAGATGGCTTGTAACAGCCTATAGGAAGAGCCTCACATAGTGGTGGGGCCTATAAATAGAACATCATCTCATTGTACTCATAAAAATGGAGTATAACATAACAAACCCTCTAACATTCATCGCTCCGTAAATCTATCAAAAAAGTTTATAACAAAATAAGAAATGATATCATATTTTAAACAAACTTAAAGTTCAAGATACGTTTAATTTCAAATTTTCACTTCCTTGTAAACTAACAAAAGATGTCATTCTATAAGCATGTGTGTTGATGTGTGTTCTTAGCTAGTTATAAACAGGATTAAAGGTGGATGTATTAACGATAAACTGTTGGTGTTCGATCGTTTGGTTAACGTGAACCGTTAGAGTTCCATACGTTTCTAAATCAACAAAAGTAAGAAAACATAGAAACTTATTACCTTTCACCAGGGTATGTTGAAGAAGAAAGATTCTCGCTGGCAGCCTGCGCAGCCTCATCGTTTTGGGCATAACTTTCTCATCTGATCTCCGATTTGAGTGATCTATACGCCAAAACGGTCATCTCTTCAGTGGTTTTCCAACGGTATATTACACGTCCGGTTTAGAGTTCCACACAATTTTAGAAAAAATGTAGAAATTGACAAATAGCAGCAGCAAACAACCTTCCGATCTTCTGCCGTATTCCAAAGTCTAATCTCGACGTCGTGTGGGTGACGATCTTCAAGATCTTCTCAATCTGCTATTCCCTCACCCTCCTCATAGTGTTAGGCATGATTTTCTTTTCAGTTAGAGTTTTCGGACAGATGAGATGACTTATATATGAGCTACAGCAAGGACCAGGAGGAGAAATTAGAGTTGGGCCTCCATTGGGCTTAAGTATCTAAGCTTAGCCAATGCTTATACTTAGGTCCAATAATAATAAAAATATATACCACTAAAATATTATTACTGCACTACCATTCTAATCACATAATTACGTTATGAGTTCCTTCTTATTATGAGCCCGTTAGTCTCCCCATGTTTAAAAAATACAATGCCCATTAATTAATTAAGTTACTGACAACTCCATTAATTAATATCTCGTCTGAGAGTAGTACCACTCAACCTCATTATTATGCGGTAATAAAACCACCTGCAGGATTTACATGATAATCCTTATGAGCTCCTCAAGAAGACATCATCAACCTATATTGGACACGGATTCCTTCTACAATCAACAGCACACCATAGAGACAACACTATTTCCAAACTCACCGAGTTTATTGATTTAATTACATGTAAATCTCACTCATTGATGAATCAAAAAAATACATACTGCCTTACGTGTCGAGGTTATTGTATAGGGATTAAGCGTACGAACATCTATAATAACAGAGATCAAGTTCTTCTATATAGTCAGTATAAATCGAACGATCTCAAGCGGTCCTGCTCAAAACACACGAAGTGAACTAATGTGATTCTATAGCCAAGACAAACTAATACCAAATCACACTACAATCATCCCGATAGAGAGTCCCCATCTATCTCGGTTGTGAGCATCTGTCTATACTTTATAAGGAAACCGATAATGTGATCTTCCATGTGTTGTTGTACAACCTATTATCTACATTATAAAGTAAGTGGACTATTGCATCGTACATATAAATAAATTATAAAATGAAATCATTTGATAATATGATTCTCATTTCAATTAAATTATTATAACATTGTTCATACAAAAGCTAGACTTTTAGTATACAATCCAACATAAACTACACTAAGAACTAGCACAACAAACACAATATTAAGAAAGCTTGTGAGAGATGAGAGATCCAACCAAAAAGCCTTAACCGATTTTCATTACTCTCCTCCAGATCAACACTCATAAAACAACCCTATTACAAGTGTAATATCTCAGGTGAGAATGAGTAACCTACTTCTCTCTTGTGAGAGAAGCTATTTATACGACCAATAAAACCCTAACGATTGTCCAATCTCGTGGTGCCACCTGGATGAAAACAAGCAACCATAAATGGAGACTACTGGTAAATCAGTGACTTCCAGCAGCCTGTGCAGAGTGCCACCAGGTGCCTCACAGAGCGCAGCAGGTCTTTCTCTGTCCTTCGCTTTCTTCCTATTAGAAAATGAAGAGGGACGTGTCTGTTGTGTGTTGTCCTCTAGTGTGAGAGTACTGCCCAAGACATCTCTTTTTACTGTTATCCTTGTCTTCTAGCCTGTCGCCACTAGCCGTTCTCACAGTCATGTCTGTACTTTGCCCAACAGTTCTGATATTCATCTCAGTCGTCGGAAGGGTCGGCTCCTGAGGCTCTGTTGTTTGTCCGAGCTCCTGGATGTCTCCCTCAAATTCGGAGACGGTAGCCGAGAGGTCTCGGTCCTCTACCCTTTCAGTGGGCTTTCTACTATTTGACCCTTTTCTTGTCTTATCTTCTTGGGCTTTTCCATCCCTTGATGATGGGCTCATCTCTTGGGCATATCCCAATTCTTCTCCGAAGTGTGTCTTTCAGGCCTGGGCCTACTTCTTTATAGTTGGGCCTCTTTTTCGTAGTATCTCAATTTGTCAGGCTTTCAGCCCGTTAGGCATGTGGAATATAATACCCATAACATTAGCCTGTCGAGCTTGGATAATTTGATGGTTTGAGATTATCTAGGGTCAACCCATTTTTTTGTAAGTTATATCCCTCATGCTTCAGTATGTATGATTCTTGCTTTTATCTAGGTTGGAGGTATCTATGACATTTGGTGCTTTTATTCGAATTTCAAATTTCAAAAATTCTGTCAGTTTATTTTCTTCTCCCCTATCTCTCATCTCACCCTTCGATTTTTCCTCTTCCATTTTTCTTTCTGACGGTTGCGATTCCTTTTGTACTGTGCGCTCTCTTTCCTCCTCCAGGTATCCTCCTTTCCCCTTTCCTTCTTTTTTCCTAATTTACTTTTCCTAATGTCTCTGAGTTTTTTGAGTTGCTATCGTCTAGGGTTTCTCCTCTTCTTTTTTTCTGTACACTGTTTCTCTCCTTGCTATAACTTCGCAAACACGGATCGTGAGGGTTCCATTTCTCCTTCGAAATCCCTTTCACGGATAACTGATTCTTCTCTTGGGAGTGTTGGGTTCCCTTCTTCCCGTCAAGAAGAAGGTTCGAGTTTTCGTTCCCATTCCAAATTTGCCTTTGACCAGACAGTTGTTGATTTTGTGTTGAATTTTTGTTTAAAGAATAATGTCAACATCGTCGATGCCGATCCTGGGCTGGTGGCTCATCTCGGGAGCTTCGAGAGTGGGGAAGTGGAGTCCGCTTCTCTGCCGAGGACTTTTCCTCTACTATTGATGATTCTTGGTTAGAAAAAATATCATTATTTCCATCGGTAAATTCCAATGTGCAGATGATATTGAATTTACCCTCCATTTTTCTGATGCTCTAATGTGTTTTTCCCCTTCAAATGTTGTTGCGGCCTATGAATTGCAGTTTAAGCTTAGCTTTCGGTTCCCTCTTCATCCCTCTATCCGGGATATTCTCGATTTTTGGTGCATAGCCCCTGCTCAATTGGCTCCTAATGGTTGGGCTTCCCTGATGGGGATTTTAGTTCTTTTTCGTTTGATAAAGTATCCATTTTTATGTACATTTGAAATCAATTTCCTGTATCGGCTTACTCCGAACGCTAAAAAGAGTATTACTATTTGGAGCCTTGTCACACTAACCTGGTTGCCTCTTTTCCTAGCTAGGTTAAAAAGTGGAAGGATCATTGGGTTTGGGTTCGTGGGCCATGGAGGGGGCCTTACGTCTTCGATTCTGAGGACCCTCAAAATCCTACTATGTTCCTTAGGAGTTCCTTCTTCAAACCTGATCTTAGTGCGTGTATGTATTTCAGTTCCTTTCCACACCATTAGAAATATTCTAACATTTCTCTCTTATTTTATGCAATAAGTGAGTCGTGCGCTCTTGAGAAGTTGTCACTTGAGTTTCAAGACGTCTTCCATCGCATTCGCAATCTCTCCGAGAAGGAATGCCATTTCCAATCCATTCTTAGTTGTACTAATCTTTTCACTGCCGGCTTTACTTCTTCGGCTATAGCCATGCCAGATGACTTTCTGTTGTCGTGTCCTTTACTTATTCCCTTGGTGTTTTTCGATGGGCTTTCTCATACCCCTATCTTCGTTTTTCTTCTGTATTTACCTTTCTTTTTATTTTGTTCAGGGGAGGAGAAGTGTCTCATGTCTGATATTGCCAGTATTGCTACCCTTCTCTCTGCTCGTAAACAGGCCGCACTCAGCAAGGGAAAGAAGAAGGTTTCTCAGGTCCTATCCAAGAAGATTTTTGAAGCCCCTCCAGGCCATCAAGATCCATGATCCATCTGATCCTCTCTCTATGAAGCAAGATATTGGTACTACCAAGGGTAAACTCTCAGGTGCCAGAGGGAAGGTTTCTAAAAGAGCCCCAAAAGCCCCGAAGTCTAAGAAGGATAGTTCCAATGCCATCGTTGCTAAACCCGTGGCCTCAAAAAATAACTATCATCTGCAGGATGAAAGTTCTGATGAAGAGACCTATGACAGCACTACTCTCGTTGTTCATCCTCCGAAGAAGGTTTGAGACGACAGTGCTGGTGGTATTGGCGTCAGCTCCCCTGGTGCACTTGAGTACGTCCCTCTGGAGACCGTAGACATTTATGATACCAGCTCGTCTTCTTCTCTCGAAGCTCCTGCCAGACCATGGCATTCATGTTACTTCCTCCTGTCGAGCCCCTGAGCATCTGCATACTCTCAATCCGAGTCTTCAGGTATGCCTTTTGAAGGTCCCTCGGATAGCTCTGCTTTTTACTATTCTCCTTCAGAGATCTGGTGGTATTATCAAGGGAAGGTTCATCTCCGTTCTTGGGACTACGATCGTTCATCAACCGAGATAACCCCTCCTGCGTTGCCCCCACTGGAGGATGCTACTCCTTATCTTCCTGTGAACAAGGTAGTTGATAATGAGCTTTCTATGAAACATGGTAATCTTGATGAAGTCGGTAGGACTTTCATTCATGTCAGGAGTCTCTGTTTGATTTCGACGCTCCTGCCTGTTTGGCTCATATTGCTGCTTTTCCCTTCAAGTAAAGATATCCTTGCTCATGTGAAGGAGATGTCTTCTGGGGCATCTCTTCACAGTGCTGCTAGTTACTTGGGTCGGCAAGCGCTTTATGTTGCTAATGTCATGCATCGCATCTTTGAGTTGGAGGGACATGAGTCCTGGTTGTAAGAGGAGGTTACCCAGCTCCTCGTTAAGATCAAAGACTATGATCTAAAAGCCTTTGAAGCTAGCGCCGTCGAGGCTAAAATATAAGGTGAATTAAGGGTTGAGCAGGATAAGAAATCCAAGCTCAAAGAGAATTTCGAGACCGTACGCGCTCGGTATGATAGTTTGTTGGCCAGTTCCGATAAGAAAAATAGTACATTGGAGTTGAAAAACAAGGTACTTTCCAATAGGGGTCGCGACCATGGAGGTTGAGCATCAAGAAGAGATTAAAATAAAAGACGATCAATTTCATGTTAACATGACCCGGGTCCAAAATTACCTTCATGCTCTTCAGGTGTTTTCTGATAGAGAGGTCAAAAAGATGCGCCCGGAACAAGAAGCTTCCGAGGTCTTGCTTAATCATAAGATCAAAGAGGCTGAGGCCGCGGTTACCGAGGCTCAAAATGAGCGGGATGAGGCTTTAGCCAACTTGAATCATGTCAAGGATGAGCTTCTCCTATCGCAGACGGACAACCTTTGCTATTGGGATGTTGTTCTTCCTAAGGCCAAAATTTATTACTTATGCTCTTCCTTTGCTGCCATGGCGAAAGTTTCCTCTGAGAAACCTTACCACATTTGCTTGTATGACATGCGCAATATCCTTCGTCAAACCTTTAGCCAGGAGAGAATGCCTCCGGGTGAATCTTTGAAGAAGGAACTTGATTTGGGGTTGCTTGGTAAGTATTCCGATTTCATTACTGACACTGAACTTCCCGAGGAAGATTCTGATGAAGTTTCGGAAGTGAGGTCGGATGAGGCCTTTACCGATGATGTTTTGGAATTTACTACGGCTTCTACGGCTGAGGATCCTCTCGCAGACCTTCCCACTAGATTTATGGGGGTTCCGACTCATGAATCATCTGCTAAACTCGGGGCTCTCAGATCCGGAGCTACAGGTACATCCGATCAAACAGTTACTGCTGTCGTTTCTGAACTTCAGCATTCCGAGACTACTATTATTCCTTCAGTTCCTTCCTCTTCGGAATCCTTTCCCCCTAAGGGTAGTATTGGGATAGCCGATGTCTCTTTTGATTCGATGGCCATCGGAGCCCCTTTAGGCTCTTCCGAAGGTATGTCACCCGAAGGTGGAAGTCCGAGGTTTGTGGGTGTTACTGGTTCCGAAGGCATCCCCACCGACAAATGAGATCTTACCGAGCCCTCGGTGTCGAGCTGGATGTACCCCCTTTTTGTTATGAATATTCCATGTATTTTCTATTTTTCTTCGATTTGTATGATTTTTCTGAATTTCCAACACTTGTGAAGGTATTCTGGAAATCTTGCTTTTACTTTTGAGTGTAACCGCCGTTTTCTGTCGTGGTGTGGCACGTCTTTGAATAGGCGCCACGTGGATTAATCTAGGCCCTTCCTTTTCCTTGGAAGTTGTAAAGTCCTATCTTCCCAGCCGTCTGATCTTTGCCATTTCTAGTTCCTCCTGTCTATTCATGACGTGGGTTGCATTTCTGTCTGTCAGATATCTTTCGACTTCTATCTTTGAAATTCAAATCGCTTGCATATTTTTTGTATTTCCCTCTTAACTCCTCTCCCCAATTTCCAGCATTTTCTGAAATCTCCCTTACCTTCTCCCTTTGCGAAACTCTAACTTTCGTGTTCATTGTTGATAATGGCTAGTGAAGGTAATCCTCCGCTGGCTGATGTTCAAGTGGTTAACACCTCTGACTCCAAGCCGGAAAGGCATGTGCGGACTAGTTTTTGTAGTTCCAATAGCCTCCGGAGGCTGCCTCGTCCAAATTTAAGGGATTTATTCTTCTCAGCCCTCCTCCCATGATGAAGAAGAAGAAGAATTTGAAGGTTTGTCGGTTGACTCTGGGAATTTCAAACTTGACGAAGATCTTCAGGTAGAGCAGATTACCCATGTCAGAACCTTACCTCCAATATCTCATCCTCGGGAATGACTGTGACATACTACTGCTACTCCTCCCGGATTCTCCATTTCTTTTGATTTTTCTGGGATGGAGGCAACTTCCCTGCTGGGGAAGCATCGGAGGGGCACTTAAGAGGTTGGCGAGTCCTCCCGCCAGCCCGGCATCAGATTTGTGCCACCCCAAACCCTGTCTATTGGTGACTTTGATCTTCTCGCTAGGGAGATAAGAGAAATATTGGCTTATGCTCACACCTCGTTGTCTTCTTTATGTCATTTTCATCCTCAGCAAAGTCATTCTTTTGCAGATCCCCCTGCCGCTGAATCCGAGAGTGAGGAAGATCCCGAATTGGAAGATGCCCCCAATTCCGAGATGGGAAATTGTTTAGAGCCTAAAGACTACGATATAATGGTTGTTCTCCTGGCCGTTTCTAAGAAGAAAGTTGATACCAGTATCCTTCAGTCTAGTTCCCAGCGATTCTTACCATTCTCCGAGCTAATTCGAACCCTTCGGGTGTTGTCGAACAAGCTAATCCTGCTGTTGCAGAGGGTAAGGTCGAGAGGTTGGCCACCAAAAGAGCTTGCGAATGTGGGAAGAATGTCATTGAGGAATCTGACGAGCCTGATTTGCAAGAGTAAGGAATTCGGGCTTCGTTCAAGGTGTTTCTTATCCATTCAATTTCCGCACTCCTATCATCTTCGATCCAAGTTCCCTTACACAGAATTCTTCCAGTTTAGCCACCATGGCCAGAGCCGATGTTGCCTCTCTATCTACCTCCTTGCATATCATGGATCAATATCGTCTATTTTCCAATCAAGTGGTTGGTGGTTTTGAAGGATCTTCTGCTGATTTGCATGATAGATTGATTGTTCTGGAGATTGAGAATGCTGAGTTGGCCTCCCTGGTCGATTACCAGAAAGAACGTCTAGAGGTTCTGGACTTTGAAGTAGGGTTGGAACAGGCCACTCTCGCATATGTTAGGATAAGTTTGACTGAGGCTGAAGTTGCCAGAGATGCTGCTAGAGTCGAAGTTGTGGAAGCCAGATCTAGGATGATGGAAGCAGAAGCTCGTGTAAGAGTATTGGAAGAACGTGTTAGCCATCCCCTAGCTACTGAAGAGAGAGCTGCCCGTGCCGAGATGCAGTTGAAAGAACTGGAGGATAAGATGGCTGGCATCTTCCAATCTCTCAGCGATCGGAAAAAAGATTGATATCCCTTTTCCAACTTCGCAGAGTGACTTTTGTTTCTGTCTTGGTCTCCCATATGGGTAAAAACTTTATTTACAATGGTGGTCTGTAATTTGAATTCTAGATGTCTTCCTCTCCCTTTTCTTGCACCCGTTGGATGTTTGTTTTGGGATAATGCTTTTCGCCTCTTATGATTTATGAATTGCTGAATCGTCTATTGCTAGTTTGAGATTATGGATATGTGTTGACTTGTATTTATGAATTGTCGTGTACCTTTACATTGCTTGTCGATTATGCGCTTGTCGATCTCTGTTTTCCCAACGCTATCTGATTTGAATTCTGTCGAACCCTCTCTGGTTTATTGAGTTTTTATTCCCATTTCGATGGGGCTCCAAAATCACCTATTTGTTCCGATTCTGATATCTCGACCCTTATTCCGAACTACTTTTTTTATTCTGATTCCTATGTGGCCCCATAATTCACCCCTTTATCCCAATTCCTTTTTTCCACTCCGACGAGGCACCAAAATTAACCTCATTGTCCCAATTCCTTTTTTCCACTCCGACGAGGCTCCAAAATTCACCTATTTGTTTCAATTCCGATACCTCGGTCCTTATCCTAAACTACTTTTTTATTCCGATTTCGATGAGGCCCCAAAATTCACCTCTTTATTCTGATTCCCTTCTTCCATTTTTATCTTTGTATTTCCCATACCGCTATTATATCTTTTTATTCTAACACGGACGTCCATCCCCCTGTCTTTAGCATGTCCTTTTGAGATTTTACCCTATCATTCTGAGCCCATCCATCTTTTCATTTTTTATTTCGATTTCGCTATTGATTTTTTGTAACCCCTTTGTATTATGCTATGATATTCCTTCCCCATTGTTCGGGATCAAATTTAATGATTCGTATTCCATGAAGTAAATATCCATAACCATATAACAAGAATTTTCTTACAACTTACCCTTTTTGATATAGCCCATGAACCCATTACTTAATTTGGCCTAGTGCCTTGATTCTATTCATGTATGGCCTAATGCCTTGATTATAAGCAATAAGAGGTTGCATCACCAATCTTGTTTGTCCCTCTGTCTGGCTCACTGGTAGTATTTCTTTAGGTGTTGGACATTCTATAGGTGTGGTACCTTCTTTCCGTCCACTTCTTCAAGCTCGTATGCCCCTTTTTCCAATACCTTTTTGATCACATATGGGCCTTCCCAGTTCTGTCCACTGCCTTGTATCGCGGGCCTAATACTTTTCGGAGCACCAATTTACCTCATTTGAACTACCTCAGTTTCACCCTCAAATTGTAGAATCGTTTGGCCCTTTATTTGTATATTGCGTTATGCATTTCTGCCTTCAGCCTTTTCTCTTCCAGTAGGTCTAGTCTCTCCTGGATCAGTTCATCATTTCCTTCCTCTCTATGGAAAGCTATCCTTGGACTGGGCTATCTAATTTCTACTGGGATCACTGCTTCCGTATCGAAGGCCATATAGAAGGGTGTGTCATTAGTGGAGTTTCTTGTCGTCGTCCTGTACAACCATAGGACCCTGGGCAATTCCTCTGGCCAATTACCATCTAGCTTTTCCAGCCTGGCTTTCAAGGTATGTTTGATTATCTTATTAATTGCTTTGACTTGGCCGTTGAACTGAGGGTGGTAAGGTGTCGGGACACTTTTTGATGTTGTAGTCCTCAAAGAATTTTCTCAATTTGGCGTTATCAAATTCTTTGCCATTGTCCATGACGATCGCGTAAGGTATACCGAATCGACACATAATATTTTCCTAGATAAACTTTTTCACCTGAGCCTCGGTAATGGTTGCCAGGGCTTCGGCCTTTGTCCACTTTGTGAAATAATCCACAGCCACTATGGCGAACTTGACTCCCCCTTTGTCGATGGGTAGCGGGCCTATCAAATCAATTCCCTACTTGGCGAAAGGCCAAAGGCTGAAGACCGATGTTAATTACTCTGAGGGTAGCGCAGGCTTGTGCGTACTGAGTGGCATCCATCTTCAATGTTAGCTAGAAAAATCCCTGTCTTATAACTTTATGAGCTAAGGCAATTCCATCCGTATGGTTCCTGCATATGCCTTCGTATATCTTGGCCAGCAAATAACTCGTCTCCTCTGGGTTCAGACATTATAGGAGTGGGGTTGAATATCCCCTCTTATATAGCTTCTCCTCAATCAACACACATCTTGCCGATCTGAGTCTTATCTGGCGGGCTTCGATCTTATCCGAAGGGATCACTCCCGTCTCCAGATAGTTCCTGATTGGGGTCATCCATGACTCTTAGGAATGTTGGTCAGTTAAAACCCAAACGCTGGTATCTGATGGCTTGTCCTGCTTGACAATGTTGATGTTGTTGAGGTCTTCTGCGTTCGATGCCGTGGCCAGCTTGACTAACGTATCTGCCCCCATGTTCTACCTCCAATCAATGCACTTTAGAAATATATGTTCAAAGCTCTGTAGCATGCCAGCAGCTAATCCTCTGTAGTGGCTCATCTGGTCATCTTTAGCTTCGTATTCCCCTCGCACCTGATTCACTACCCGCTGAGAGTCGTTATAAACCAACAACTAGTCAGCACCCATGGCCAATGCCATTCTTAACCCGTTTAGTAGGGCTTTGTACTCTGCCTCATTGTTGGTAGCCTGGAAACCGAATCTGACAGCGGTTGAGAAAGTCTCTCAGGGTGGGGTTTGGATGATGACTCAAGTTCCCAAAGCCGATGCAGTAGCTGATCCATCCACGTGCACTATCCAGGTTTTTTTCCTTTCTTCTTCGGTTGGTGCAGTGAATGTTAGCTCCACTATGAAATCAGCTATGACTTGTCCTTTGACCGCATTCCTGGGCAGGTATGCAATATCAAATTATCCCAATTCAACGAACTATTTGAGCATTCTTCCCGCTGCATCTGGCCTCTGGAGTATTTGCCTCAAGGGAAATGTCGTCAGTACTTCTATGGTATACTCCATAAAATACGGTCTTAGCTTTCTCGAGCTTATAATGAAAGCATAGGCCATTTTTTCCATTATCGGGTACTTGAGTTCCGCATCCCTCAAAGATTAACTTACGAAATACACTGATTTTTTGTTCTTCTCCTCCATTTTTACCAGTACTGAACTGATCGCTGTTTCAGACACTGCTAGATACAGCTGTAGCGTTTTACCTAATGATGGTTTAGAGAGAATCCTGAGATCAAATAGTTCATTTTGGGTATCGTCAAATGCTTTTCCACACTTCTCTGTGCATTCAAATTCGGCCTTCTTGATGACGTCGATGAAAGGCTTGCACTTATCTGATGCTTTCGACATGAACCTATTCAAGGAGGCCAACCTGCCTGTCAGGTTCTGAGTCTCTTTCATGTGCCTCGGTGGATCCATCTTTAGGATTGTTTCCACTTTCTTTGGATTCATCTCGATCCCTGTTGAGAGTGAAAATAAGTGTGTTTTAGTGTCCAATTTAACACCTTTTTGTTGAGAATTGTTGTCATATATTAGCACAAGAATCTTATATTCAATATATTTGAGAAAAAGATGCAGTTGAGGTGTTTTTTTGTGTTTTAGGTGGAAAAAGGATCAAAAGTGCAAAGTTGGAGAAAATGTGCAATTTGTGCAATGATGCTGAAAAACACACGTCTAACTTGTGTAATTTTTCTGTATTCGTGTGGAGACCTAAATTGGAATTTTGATATATAGTTGGAAAGCCACAGAAGTGAGAGTTGTTTTGGTATAAAGAACACCTCAATCGGAATTTAAAAGAGAAAGTTATGATCAAAGTGGTGACGTCGCGCAAGCTGTGCCGAACAGAATGGCTGTGTCACTTTGCATGACTTTTTATATACTAAAATGTTTAATTTTCTATGAGTTCTTTATATGGATAGAAATCCAAGGAAGAGAGGATCGCATGAGCGTGAGAATTACTCAATTCGGAGCTAGGATGTGAGAGTTATGTACGAAACGATGAGGCTGTGCAAGCTTGTTCGACCAGAATTTGCATGGTCGAACGAAAGAGGCTAAGTCGAACAGAATGTGTTTTGACTTACAGAAAGGTTGTTCGACCACTGTTCGACCAGGAGGTCTTGTTCGACCAAAACTGGTCTGTCGAACGGCTGATTTTGACGGGATTTACACCTCCAGTGTGTGTATTTTCATGTTTTCAAAGAAAAAGCTCATCCAAAGTCCATAAAGAGAGCTCACAAGTATAAAAGGGGATGTAGATCACATTATTAGAAAATTAGATTGAATTAGAGAGAGGCCACAACAATCCTACACCCCACAAGGGGGGATCATCCCCCAACCACCACTCACATCCTTTCCTTCATCCATCCATCACTTTGAAAATTTGTTTGTGAAATCAAAAGGAGAACCAAGAGGAGGATTCAAGATGGAGAAGGACGCGACGATGCCCACATCTAGGGTTTATTTCGTCTCCTAATTTATCTTGTAATTTTCCAGACATATGGGTAAGATCTATCCAACCCTCATGTGTGTTTCTTACAACACCATGTGCTAGAGCCTTTTTGGTAGAACTAGGGTTGTGAAGGTTTTTACAAATTAATTAAACTTTCGTGTGTAAACTCCATACAACACTACTTGTGGATTTATTTTATATAAGACTATGCTTTATTAATTCATACTCAGAGTTGTTATGTGCATCATTAACTGTTATGTAGAGTCTGAATACATATCTTGGTTAGTGATTGAGGGTGTTCACTGCTGAGTAGGATTCTATGTTATGATTCAAAATGAGGGGACTCCGAAGCTTCATTAGAACTATCTTATATAAATACTTGTTAATTGAATTGAATTCGGGTTAATAAGTAGGTTAAAGAGGATAATTTTATAATACATATAAAGGGAGATCATATCAGGTTAGAGTATCAATTGACCAGTGAAATAATTGATACTGATAGTACCTAGAAAGGGAGGTGAAGTTATATATCTTGCTCCAAGGTTATTCAGACTAGTTATAGGCATGTTTGCTTATGTCTATAGAGTAAATAGCATGGCTTAGTGATGCGTCTATATTCCACAAGGCAGAGTCGGACATCAACACATGGAAAGGAAATTAATGAGTGAAACCGGATTACCCTAGAGCTACCTATTCTCCATTCTTGAGTCACTTTCGTATTCTTCTAGTGTTTATTTTGATTGTTATTTAATTTTTAGTATATTAGTTATTAGATTAAAACTCTCAAACCTTATTGACCTTGTCTTAATTAATTTAGCAAATAATTAAATTGATAATACGCCGTCCTTTGGGTTCGATATTTAACTTGGTCGCTTATCTAAGCTACAATAATATCCTTCATACTTGGGGATTAATTTTGCATGCAAAGAAAATGTGCATCAAGTTTTTGGCGCCGTTTCCCGGGACTGCTGTTATTATTGATTCTATTATTTCTAGTTAATTAAGACTTTTATTTGTGATTATTTATTTCTATCTAACCTTTAATTTTTCTGAGGTACTTGTGCACTTGGAAAAGAAGTTGAAGGAATAGCATACAGAGCTAAACATGACCGGAGCAAGGCAGAATCCGGATAATGTTGTCATACGTGACATTTTCACGAACTATGAGATTGGCAACATGCGGTTGATAGGAGTAAGGGGAGAAGATGATGATTTGAGATACATCCCGTTCTTATTAACATGGTAGAGAAGAATCCCTTTTATAGATGTCAATTTGAAGATCCATATCAGCATCTACGAAGATTCCTTGGTTATGAAAACACTAAAAAGGGTGTTGGAGCTAATCATCTTGCTAGGCGGATCGCCTTATTCAAGTTTTCATTGATTGATAGGGCGGAAGCTTGGTATGAGACTCTTGATGCAGCCGATTGCACTACATGGGACCAACTGCAGCAAAACTTCATGGAGAGATACATGCCACCCTCAAGGATCTTAAGAATGAAGCAAGACATCATCCAATTTGTTATGAATCAGGGTGAAAATTTTCATGAGGCGTGGGATATGTTTAAAGATATGCTCAGGAGGTGCCCACAGCATGGAATGTCTAAAGCTCAGTACATAAGCATCTTCTATATGGATTGGATTGTGAGTCGCGTATTCTTATTGATGCATCATCAGGAGGAGCGTTGTTATCAAAGACAGCACTTGAAGTAGAAAATTTATTTGAAGACATCTCTATGAATTCACGTGATTGGCCTACGGAGAAAGTAAGAGGATCATATGTACTTGGCAAGGTAGCGCAGGTTGAACATCAACTGGTGAAGCCAAATAGGGATGATGAGATCATCTCTAGTTTAGCTAACATCAATAAGCTACTAGAATTCCAACAGAGGCAGATTACAGAGTTGACACAAAGGGGGCCTAGTATGAAGCAGCACGAAGTGAGGAGTTTTGAAGATACATTCAATCGATACATGGCAAGGAATGATGAGAGGGTTGAACGCATCGAAGCTAGTGTGAATGCTAATCGTGCAGATTTCTCTAAGCAGTTGAAGGACCTGACTTTGATTATGGGGCAGATGGCCGGAAATGTGAATTAATTAACACAAATGTTGGAGAATAATGCCATCATATTAAAGTCTGGGACACAGTACTAAGGTCTGATGAAGCCTGTGTCCAAAAACAAAGGAAGCAGAGCTCTTATTCGACCAACCCCATGCAGTTCGACCAGACCTGATGGTCGAACTGTGGTCGAACAATTCTTAGAAAAATAGAGTTACGACACTCTATTTTCGGTCCCGCTGTTCGATCAAGGCACCACTGTTCGACCAGACCACTTTAGTCGAACAGAGGTCGAACAAGCACTTGTGGAGAAGAAGGATCGCGTCCAGACTGCAAGGTTTTTGTTCGACCAAGCCTATGTTGTTCTACTAGACCATTATGGTCGAACGATGGTCGAACATGAGAGGAATGGGAACCAGTTTATAGAGTCTTCGTTCAACCACACCACTGTTGTTTGACCATACCACACTGGTTGAACAACTTCACCACCTCCCGTTTTGATGTCAAACACTATACCTGATGTTCAGAATGTTTAGGAAGGAACGCTTAGACTGCAGATGGATAATGAAGATGTAGTTTTCTCTCTTGATCGAGCAATGAAGATGCCCATAGAGACTCAATCATACGAGAGCATAGATATTGTTTCTAACTTGTTTAATCTTGATTTTTCTAAGAAAGATGATTCTGAATTTAAATGAAAGATTGACAATGAGGTGTCTAGACAGTCATGGGAGGAAGGTAATTCTAATGATCAAATACTTGTGACCAAGAAATGTGAGGTGCTGAGTGTAGACAAGAAAAGGGAAAGAAAGTACTTGAAGGTGAGGATGCGAGAAGACCGTCATCTGATCCAGTAGTATAAAGCGGTATTCCATCATGACTCTTCGACATTAAATATGAGCGCCTGTTGGGGGGCTTGCCCTTCTGTTTTATTATTTTATTATTTCTTTCGTGTGAGTGAGGAGTTATTATATTTGAAGTGCTCATGTTTCGGCAATTATATCTCTTTTCAAACTTAGTTTCGACTTACGTTTTTACTAAGTTTGGAGGAAATGTGATGTACTTACCTCGTCTTATAGGCACCGAGGTATAATTTTTCATTTTGTACTAACTCGTAAAGGAGCCCGTCACTCGAGAAGACTGACTGACAGGCATTGTACAATATAGAAGGCTGATCCCGCTTTGTTAGCCGCACAAGAAGAGGTAACACCACCCGAGCATGCACTGCCACTCGAAGAGAGATGCCTTTTCATTAGTAGGAGTGGAAGGATTGAGATCTTGGTTTTGTGGACATGTGAGCTTAAATTTTTGAACTATGCCTGAATTCGTATGCTCTTGAAATTGATGAAGGAAGTGAACTTGAGTTATATTGTGGTATGAAGTTCTATTTGTATTTGTGAGATATTACTTACCATGAAAAGTGCTTTGTTATTTGTTAAAAACTCATGAGAGATTTTGAGCCTCGTTGATCATGATACATAATCACATTATATTTCTTTTCTGGTGAGTATCGTTCTTGTACGTGTATTCTAGAATTTGCCTTGAGTCTCCTTGAATATTCAAGATTAGTCTAGTGGATTATAGAAATGATATTAGGCCATCTTTGAATAGCCCATCTTTTCCCTTATGCTTTACCTGAATTCTTTAAATCCCTAGTAAGCCTGTTTGAGTCTTTTTAAATCCATTCTTTTGATAGCCAATAAAGCTTAATTGAAGAGAGTGGTGATTTGAGGGATGATCAAAGAATAGTCTTAAGGATAAAAAGGAAATTTCTTGGAGTAGTGCTTAAATCTAGTACTTCATAAAAACAAACACCCTAGGGTAGTGCTTAAATCTAGTATCTTATGGAGGATGTGAGAGGTAGTGCCCGAAATTGGTACCTCCAGAAAAAAAGAACAAAAAAGGAAAAAAAGGGTGAAGAAAAAAAGAATGATGGAGTTAAAAAGCTAGAAAAAGTTGAAAAAGAAAAATATGTTATGCTTGAAGGAGAAAGATGGGAGAGTTTGAAGAGGATGTTGTGCTTGATTGAAGTGATGAGGAAGAATGAAAGATCGAGAGATACTGTAGCTTGATTGATCCGAGTTTTGAGTCACTTATCCATATATTCCCTACCTTTTATAAAGAGCCAACATTATAACCAAATAAAATACCTTTTTGATCTATTATTTGCTAGCTACAAGTAAAAGGAGAGTTGAGATAATGGTTAAGCTTATGGTTACGCATGTACTTAAATTAAATCTGAGCGTAAACACCTTAACCCATTAGTGTACATCTTTTACACTTGAGTACAAGTGATATATACTTCCTGTGAGAACATGTCAATGGAACATTTGAATTGGTGGTGATTGTCTTATCTTATATGCTATGAATTGATTATTATATGTAATGAGAGTTACATGACCTAAGTTGAGGACAATTGTATTTTGAATATGGTATGAGTTCATAGTCATTGTTTTCCCGCTAATTTTCATACTCTCTCTCTCTTTATTTTTATTTTGTTGCCTTGGGACGAGCAACGGTAAGTTTGGGAGTTTGTTGAGAGTGAAAATAAGCGTGTTTTAGTATCTAATTTAACACATTTTTATGAAAATTATTGTCATATATTAGCACAAGTATCTTATATTTAATATATTTGAGAAAAAGGTGCACTTGAGGTGTTTTGTTGTGTTTTAGGTGGAAAATTGATCAAAAGTGCAAAGTTGAAGAAAATGTGCAATTTGTGCAATGATGCTGAAAAACACACATCCAACTGTGTTCATGTGGAGATATAAATTGGAAGTTTGATGTATGATTGGAAAATTATAGAAGAGAGGGTCGTTTTGGCATAAAGAACACCTCAATCGGAATTCAAACGAGAAAGTTATGACGTCGCGCAAGCTGTGCTGAACAGAACGGCTGTGCCACTTTGCATGACTTCTTATACACTCAAATATTGAATTTTCTGTGATTTCATTACATGGATAGAAATCCAAGGAAGAGAGGATCGCATGAGCGCAAGAATTACTCAATTCGGAGCTAGGATGTGGGAGTTATGTACGAAACGGTGAGGCTTCGTAAACTTATTCGACCCGTTTGACCAGAATTTGCATGTTCGAACGAAAGAGGTCAAGTCGAACAGAATGTGTTCCGACTTACAGAAAGGTTGTTCGACCACTGTTCGACCAAGAGTTCTTGTTCGACAAAATTGGTCTGGTCGAACGGCTGATTTTGACGGGTTTTACACCTCCAGTGTGTGTATTTTAGTGTTTTCCAAGAAAAAGCTCATCCAAGGTCCATAAGTGGAGCTCGCAAGTATAAAAAGGGATGTAGATCACATTATTGGAAAATTAGATTGGATTATAGAGAGCCCACAACAATCCTACATCCCACAATGGAGGGATCACCTCCCAACCATCATTCACATCTTTTCCTTCATCCATCCATCACTTTGAAGATTCGTCTGTGGAATCAAGAGGAGAACCAAGAGGAGGATTCAAGACGGAGAAGGACGCGACGACGCCCACATCTAGGGTTTATTTCGTCTCCTAATTTATCTTGTAATTTTCAAAATATATGGGTAAGATCTATCCAACCCCCATGTGTGTTTCTTACAACACCATGGGCTAGAGCCTTTTTGGTAGAACTAGGGTTGTGAAGGTTTTTACGAATTAATTGAACTTTCGTGTGTAAACTCCGTACAACACTATTTGTGGATTTATTTTATATAAGACTATGCTTTATTAATTCATACTCAGAGTTGTTTTGTGCATCATTAACTGTTATGTAGAGTCTGAATACATATCTTGGTTATTGATTGAGGGCGTCACTGCTGAGCAGGATTCCATGTTATGATTTTAAGTGAGGGGACTCCGAAGTTTCATTAGAACTATCTTATATAAATACTTGTTAATTAAATTGAATTCTTGTTAATAAGTAGGATAAAGAGGATAATTTTATAATACCTATAAAGGGAGATCATATCGAGTTAGAGTACCAATTGGATAGGGAAATAATTGATACTTATAGTACCTAGAAAGGGGTGTGAAGTTATATCTCTTTCTCCAAGGTTATTCACACATGTTATATGCATGTTTGCTTATGTCTATAGAGTAAATATGCATGGCTTAGTGATGCGTCTATATTCCACAAGGCTGAGTCGGACATCAACACATGGAAAGGAAATTAATGAGTGAAACTGGATTACCCTAGAGCTACCTATTCTCCAATCTTGAGTCATTTTCGTATTCTTCTAGTGTTTATTTTATTTTAATTGTTATTTAATTTTCAGCATATTAGTTACTAGATTAAAACTCTCAAACCTTATTGTCCTTGTCTTAATTAATTTAGCAAATAATTAAATTGATAATACACCGTCCTTTGGGTTCGATATTTAATTTAGTTGCTTTTCTAAGTACAATAATATCCTTCATACTTGGGGATTAATTTTGCATGCAAAGAAAATGCGCATCAATCCCCCTTAAGCTGACCAAGTATCCGAGGAAGCTTCCCTTGCTCACTCCGAATGTGCACTTCTTTGGGTTTAACTTCATTCCGTAGTGTCAGAAGATTCCGAATACTCTCTTTAGGTGATCGAAATGGTCCACTCTTTTTAGACTTTTCACCACGGTATCATCCACGTATACCTCAATTATCTTCCCGATCTTTCCTTCAAACATCTTGTTTACCAATATTTAATAGGTTGCCCCCACATCCTCAGACCGAATGGCATGTTGTTCCATTCGTAGACTCTACTTCCACAGAAGAAAACCGTATTCTCCTTGTCGTCCGGGTGCATTGGGGTCTGATGCTATCCAGAGAACGCATCCATGAAGCTCATAACTTCATGTTCCGACGTGGCATCAACCATCTGATCAATTGATGGGAGAGGGTAACTATCCTTGGGGCATGCCTTGTTTAGATCTGTGAAGTCGATGTACAATCTCCACGATCCTTCTTTCTTTTTTACCATCACCGAATTTTGCACTCTTATAGGGTATTTGCACTCGTTGACCCCTCCACTTGCTAAAAGCTTGTGCACTTCCGATTCCATGGTCGTATTCTTCTCTGGACTAAACTTCCTCTTCTTTTGATGGAAAGGTGGGATGTTGGGATCGATGTTCAGTTTGTAACAAGCGTATTTTGGATGAACTCCAGGCGTTTCATTTGGAATCCAGACGAATACGTCCAAATCTTTCTTCAAGAGTAGGGTCAGTTCTGCCTTGAATTCATCTTCCCATTCCGTTCCGATCTTAACTTTGATCTATGCATCCTCTGGGTCCAGCTGAACCACCTCTATTTTTTTTGCTGCCGAGGCTCTTTCTCGTATTTTCATCCTCGGATCCCCATCCGATGTTAACGGCTCTCGCCTTGGTTCCTTCGCCTTTTTCTCCCTCTTTTCTATTTCCTGGTCTATTGGATTTGTACTTCAGCTATCACAAAGAGTCCGTTATTTTCTTGCTCCTCCTCTTTTCTCTTTTCATCGATTTCCATGATCACGTCCTGTCCATTCTCCCTTTGATCCCCCTCTCGCGGCTATTCGATTCCCTTTGGTATTTCGTGATTCACTTCTCCTTCCACAATGTCCTCAAAACTCAACTTCTTATAATCCATATCATTGTAGCTCAAACCCTCTACTTTTTCTATGAAAGAACATTCTCTACCTCTCCTCTGATTTCCTACCACAGTTGTTACCCTACCATCTACCGTGAAAAATTTGAGGCATTGATGTAAGGTGGAAGGGATGGCTCCGAAGTCATGGATCAGCGGGCGCCCTATGATACAGTTGTATGTAGAGGCCTGATTAACAACCTTGAATGTTAGTTGCTTCATCATCCGATTCTTTCCATCCGAACCCTCCAGCTGCACTGACAAATCAACCTTCATGGTAGACATGGTCAGCGAATTGCCAAAACCTTTTATTTCATCACCACAAGGCCTCACCTTATGGTGACTTTCTCCTTCCAAGTTTTCAAATATTTCCTTGAAGATTATTTTAGCATATGCACCAGTATCCACCAGAATCTATGGACCTTCACTCCAGACAGTATAGGTGAAACGACTAGAGGATCAGAATGCGGAGTACTTACCCTGTAAAAATCAGCCTCTGTGAAGACGATGTCGGCCTGGGTTACGTCCTTCGTCTCAGATGTTAATGACCAGACTTGGGGGATTTGCTGGCTCAAATCCCTCAGCTCTGCCTTCTTTTTCCTCTTTGATGTTGTGGTGAATGTCTGCGAGGTTTCGACATAAGGGACCTCTTCAGTGGGATCCATCATGTGTATCTCTCCTGGCCTGTCACCTCTTGGAACTTGCCCCCGAATCTGTCGAACACCGGCGGTCGGCCCGAAGG
Organism: Pogostemon cablin; assembly: GCA_023678885.1. Lineage (NCBI taxonomy): Eukaryota > Viridiplantae > Streptophyta > Magnoliopsida > Lamiales > Lamiaceae > Pogostemon > Pogostemon cablin. The sequence continues at coordinate 8,001,310 of CM042992.1, read as the reverse complement.
TAGAGGAGGTAGTTGTATCGCTCCTCCATTCCTCTCCCTATCCCAGGATCTTTGTTGACCCGGAGGAGGAGGAAGATTAGTGTCCCTTCTATACACTCTCTGCCTCGGAGCCTGTAGCATTCATCTCAATTTTCCTTCCTTTAACAGCTTACATAACTCTGTGATCAAGTCTCGGCATTGATCAGTGTTGTGGCTATGCTTCAAGTGATACATGAAATATTTCCTTTGGCTGGTAAGTTCTGAATTCGCAAAATGGGTCTCGGGGGCCGAAGGACATGTTGATCCTTCACATAGTAGAATACCTTGGCCATATTCAAGTTGGTTCCCGACTTCAGTTCCTCATACATATGTTGCACCTCAGTATCTTTTGTGAAAGGTTTGAATGTGGCAGGCGCTTTGTATTCCTTCGTCCCTCTGGTGCTTGCTTTCTTTCGATTCGGATCTGCCGAAGCATTCTGGCCACTTGCCTTTTTTGCCATTTTTGAGATGTCCTCCGCCTGAATGTATTCATTAGACATTACCATAAAAGTTGCGTATGATGTTGGCGGTTTAAGCTGAACTGCTTTCCACAGACTGGTTTCGTGATGCAGTGCCCCTATTACAGTAATGAGGCATGTTTCATCTCCCATGACTTCCCCCAAAGACCTTTGGTCGTTGAACCTTCTCAAAAAATCCCTTAAGCTTTCTGTCGAACCTTGGAGAATGTTAGCAAGTTTATGCTTCGGCTCGTTAGGGGCTCCGAGGTACGAATACTGCATCAAAAATGCTTTCATGAGTTCTGCCCAGCTTTTAATGGATGATGCCAGAACTGTCCTAAACCATGCATGCGCCTTGTTTCCGAGAGTTAGTGGGAATATCCTGCACAGTGTAACCTCATTCGCGCCCTGATCCCTCATTCGCATCAGATATTTTTCTAGGTAGGAGTATGGATCATAATCGCAATCGAAAATTAAACTCGAGGGAAACTTGACTCATTGTTGCAGAGGGGCATTACTGATTTCCACTGGGAAAGGAGAGGGGGTCACCGCTTGTTGAAAGACTTCCCCCGTTCCTAACATCTTCCTTTCTAGATCAGCGAAATATTTGTTCATTTCCTCGTTTATCAAGGCTTGTAAGTTTCTTGCTGGGGAATTTGGAAATTCTTCTCTATTCTCCGACCAGACTTCCTCATGGGTTTCCACCCGTCTTTCTCCCCTTCGGGAGGAAGGCCTCCTGTTCCGCCCATTTCCTGGCAGGGATAGCTCGGTCGTGGGTAGATCTTCCCATGAAGGGTCTCGGCTCTCCTGTGAGTATGGTGTTGAAGATGAATAGGACCTTTGATTCCTCAACCTTCTAACCCGATTACGCCCCCGTCATCATTCCTCTGACGTTCCGGGAATGGTTGAGGGTCAGGATGATGATGTCCTCTTTGAGAGATGGATGGTGTCCTTCGTGGAGCTTCATCTTCCACCGGCACTTCCCGGGTTGCGGGGCGACCTCTCCTTTAGTTTTGCGGGTGAGGTTGGAAGGATTCTTTTCCCCTTGGCATCTCCCTTGGCGGTGGGTGCTCAATTTTTGATTCCGTTCGGGCCGTGGTTGTCTCCGGGTGTCACCCTCCATGGACACTTCCTGGGTGGGGGGTTTCTTGTCCCTTGGTACTTCCTGGATTGTGGCTGCCTTCGGGCTTCCGCTTTCGGCCGGCAAAAGTATTGGTTGTGTCTTTCTTCCGCTGGAGTTTCGTTCACACTTTCCCTTTCTCCGGTGTTTCTCTTTCTAATGAAGTTGATAGTTTCTCTGGCATCATTTCTATTGTGTTCTCTCCTCGCTTCCTTTCTCCTTTTAAGATCCTCTCTCAGATCTCCATGGCTTCCCCTGTGAGCTTTCGCAGCGTACTCATTGATCACCTTCCTTATTTTTTCCTTCATCTTTTTCGTCTTCCGGGGGTCGCGTAGATTTGGGATGGGAATAGATCTTGCCGGAGTGGGCACTTCCATGGCCAGCGCGCTAATTTGAACATTATTTCCACTCTTTGTCACGTTTCATTGAGCCCTGGAGCATTATCCTCTTTCTTCTTTTCTAAGGGTTGTAAATCCTTCTCCCCCCATCTTTCAACAGAGAAGACAGAGCAAGAATTAAAAGAGCTCAACAACCAAACAGAATAAGAACAACTAAGTGTAGCTGATCGCTATTTTCTTTCACCCTCAAGTGTAAGGGATCGATTGTAATGCGTGTAACCAAGTGAAATATCGTTCCCACGAGATAGTTATAAATTTAATAAGTGATTCTACAAATCTAGGGATTTTTGGAAGGATAATTAATTAAACTTAATATAACTGAAATTAAATAATTAAACTAATTATAAAATAAAATAAATCATGCAAGAGAATACGATTTAAGAGTTCAAGATTGGAGAATTAGTAATGCTCGGGCAAACAGCTTAACTATGTAACTAATTTATCTACACCCAAATAAATTACCTGCAGACGTTTATAAGAGGATCATTTAGCCTAGTTAAATCACATTGATCGGGTAGGATCTAACACTTATAATGTGCTGCAAATCCTAGGATCAATAAGGAATTAATTCTTTCTCCCTCTATAGGTATTTCATGCTAAATTTCATTAAAGGCTAAAGCACTAGACTTCACTTTCTAGGTACGCAATTATTAACCATTTTGTCTCCTTACCAATTACCTAATAATGATGTTTTACCAAGTAATTAATAATCCAAATTGATTGTCTAACACTCCTAAGTATTATAGGTCAATCCCCTAAGACTGTCACAAGAAACAACAATTATTATGCAGAAATAGAAAATCATATTAACTATCAATCAGTGATACCGTCAAGAATAATTAAAGGAATCAAAACTCAAAAACACAATACTATAAAGTCTCAAAATATTATTTTCAATAAGGAAATAAACATTGTGCAGTATAAGAAATCCAAGTCTAGGAATCACATAATTAAAATTGTCTTAGCGCCCTAACATTACCAACAAAGAAACTTAGTCCATGGATTTACGAGAGAAAATCACAAAGATATAATTAACACTAACCATTATGCTAAAATTAACAAAAATAAATAATTAAAAATAAAGAACCCTTTTGGAGGACTCCGTCTCTTAAATTACTATCTCCGTCGGGATCTCCGTTTCCGGTGGGTGGATGAAGAAATATGGGTGAAGGTGGAATTAGGGCACAAAGGTGATGGGAGCGTGCTGTGTAGACGATGCTCTGTTTTCGCAAGAAGGAATTCGTCCGTAAGCTGTGATGTTCACCACCAATTTATAATTGAGATTTGATATGATAATATGCGTGGCCCATCATCCAACATTGAATTGCATGGCCCATCATATATCCCTCTTGGACCCACATAGCAAAATTACAGCTCCATGCAATTTATAAACTCATAGGCTTTACTTCTTAATTCAATTACCAAGTTGGGCCCACCTATTAATTAGAGTTCACGCAAACAATCCACAATTGCGTGATGACGTGGCATCAAATTGGGTGTGAACTCCATGCATTCGATGGTATTAGTACATGTGGCATCAAACGGTTGTTAATGGCCAAAATTCGAAAGGTTTCGAAAATCCTTTCGTCAGCGCGATGTCACCGTTTTGATCACAATTTCTTCATCCGACCTTCAATTGAGGTGATTTTTGCGCCCATGAGATCCTATCTTCCGTGGTTTATCAACTATATATCACAAGACTGATTTGGGCCTCCACAATAACACAGAAAAATTATAAAAAGTGATCATCTGTTTTTTTGCATATTACCCAAATTCACACTTAATTCCAACTTTACACTTTTGATTCTTTTTTCCTATCAAAACACAACAAAATACCTCTCAAGCACCTTTTACTCAATAATAATTCAAAGTAGTAAGATATATGCAAATAATAGAAATTAAAACACTAATAGCGGTATCAAAACGAACAAAATATATATAAATTTTCACTCTCATCAGTAGCGTTCCCACAGACGGCGCCAACTGTTGATGTGTGTTCTTAGTTAGTTATAAACAGGATTAAAGGTGGATGTATTAACGATAAACTACACTAAGAACGAGCACAACAAACACAATAATAAGAAAGTATGTGAGAGATGGGAGATCCAACCAAAAAGCCTTAACCAATTTTCATTACTCTCCTCCAGAACAACACTCATAAACCTTCCCCTATTACAAGTGTAATGTTTCAAGTGAGAATGAGTAACCTGCTTATCTCTTGTGAGAGAAGCTATTTATACTACCAATAAAATCCTAACGATTGTCCAATCCCGCGGTGCAACCCGGATGAAGACAAGCAACCATAAATGGAGGCTACTGGTACATCGGCGACTTTCAGCAACCTGTGCAGAGTGCCACCAGGTGCCTCCCAGAGTGCAGCAAGTCTTTCTTTGTCCTGCACTTGCTTCCTATTGGAAGATGAAGAAGGACGTGTCTGTTGTGTGTTATCCTCTAGTGTAAGAGTGTTGCCCAAGACATCTCTTTTTACCGTTATCCTTGTCTTCTAGCCTATCGTCACTAGTCGTTCTCACAGTCATGTCTGTATTTTGCCCAATAGTTTTGATATTCCTCTCAGTTTTCGGAAGGGTCGGCTCCCGAGGCTCTGTTGTTCGTCAGAGCTCTTGATGTCTTCCTCCACTTCGGAGCCGGGGTGTTCTGCCGAGGGGTCTCGGCCCTTGATGAGAGTGAAAATTTATGTCTTTTCGGTCTCACAATACACTGTTTTTATTAGAATAAGGCCATTTATTCATGTGGAATTGCGTGGTTTACGTATTTTGCATGATTAAGGTGCTACTAAGGTGTTTTGTTGAGAGGAGACCGATCGTTCACCACAAGAACACATCGTGAATTCAATTCACGCACCTCTTATCCATCCACCCACTCACATCAAACAATTCATCCATCCATTCCATCGGTCCAGAAGAGGAATCAAGTGTGGTTGAGAGGCAATTCAATCGGAGAGATGGGGAAAGAACATCAACCACGTGACACTAAGGTTGTTTCTTTTCTTTAATTTCTTCTTTTGTTGTGATTTTGTTATGAATTTTTCAGCCATAAGGGTTGTGTGTAACCTCATGGGCTAAATACTTTTACAGTTCTAACGATTGAAGGTTAGGGTAGTTGATTTGGTAACCTAGACAAATATTGTGAATTCATGCTGTTGATTATTCTTGTTTATTCAATTTATTCAGACTATATTATATGTTTGTAACGTCTTCATAACATGCTATTGATGTTGCCCGTGATGCTTGGTATGTTGTGTTAGCTTGTGTGCATACGTACTTAATATTATTTGTTTGCTAGGGATTATAGTAGTTTGCCCGTGAATACTAAAATCCTAAGGGCTGATAAACTAGATACTTGATATTCTTAGTGGAACAATGCAATTAAGAATTTAAGTAGAAAGTGAATAGGATTGAGTAGTACTTTCAGAGAATATATGTTAGTCAAACTGGCTATCCGAATGTTTCTTAAGTTTGCCTTATTAGTATCTAGGAATGAGGTTTAAAACTGTTCACGCATCTTTTGATTTTAATTGAATAATACTTTTAACTTGAAATCGAATCATATTTGGTGGTTAATATGATCTTGTGATGTATTTCCATTGAAATGGCATGAATGAACAATAGGATGTTTAGGGAAACCAAATCAATTGCACTAAACCTAATACCTTGGAGCTGTTATTTCTCTCTTAATTTCATCTCGAATAATTCTTCTTTGCTTTTATTTATTTCGTTATTTATTATTTCAAAACTTTAGAAATTAATTAAATTCAAACACTTAGAAATTGGTTACAACAATTCTAGTTAAATAGTAATATAAATTGAATAGATAATTAACTGTCTCTGTGGGAACGATATTTAATTGAGGTACTTGCCATTACATTGATATCCCTACACTTGGGGATTTTAATTGGAGTGCGCAATTTATGCCTAACAAGTTTATGGCGCCGTGCTGCCGGGGATAATAAATTATTTATTTAATTTTATTACTTATTTAGTTAGAATATTTCCTTTGAGATTTAATTGTCTTTACCTTGAATTTTTCTTGAAGTTGTATGCATATTGGGTCAAAGAAGGGAACGCAAGATCTCGAATTCGATCCAGAAGTTGAAGCGTCTGCAAGGAGAAGGAGAGGAGTAGTGAAAAATCTTAAAGCACCTCCTAAGGCTGCTAAGGTATCAATTCAGAGAAAGAAAGCATATGCTACGAAGCCTAAAACAGTTTTTGAGGAGGAAGAAGAATAGATTGAAAATCAGGTTATCCCGGCATTGGCTGAATCAGAAACAGAAGAAGAAACAGCAGAAATGGGAGAAAGACAAACACATGAGAATGACATTGTCATCAGGAAAACGTTCAAATCCACCACCCTAGGAGGATCAGGCGTAATTGGGGCCATTCAAGCTGATGAAGCGAATGATATAAGGCCAGCCCTAATCAACATGGTAGAGAAAAACCCTATACCGGAAGCATTTTTGATGAACCATATGGACATCTAAAGCATTTCAACAGCTATATGGATACAGTGAAAGCCGCTGATACTAAAAATAATAGATGGAAGATGAAGCTTTTTCAGTTTTCGTTGGTTGACAATGCGAGAGAGTGGTATGACAAGCTGGCAGGAGACAATTGCTCGAATTGGACAAAATTGCAGCAGCTATTCGTTGATCGTTTTATGCCACCAGATAAGATTCTTGCACTGAAGAAAGAAATAAATCAGTTCAAGCAGAGGAGAGATGAATCATTTAGAGAGGCTTGGGAAATATTTACTGATGCGCTGAGGAGATGCCCTCAGCATGGATTCAAGAAGTCTCAGCTCATCAGTTACTTTTATAATGTCCTCGATAATGAATCAAGGGTGTTAGTTGATGCATCTATCGGATGAACGATCTTTGGAAAAACATCAAATATTGTAGAGAAGTTGTTCGATGATATCTCTATGAACTCTAGAGATTGGCCATCGGAAAGGATACGAGGAACCAACATACTTAGGAAGGTTGCTAAGGTTGAAGAGAAGTTTTTTGAGGCTGATAAGAATGATAAAGTTGTCTCCCAGTTAGAGCAAATGAATAAGCACCTGGTTACTCTGATATCATATAACAATGGGGGAGGCAACCAAGGGCCTACAAATGATGATGTGGTAATGAACGTTCAAGAAGTTGTGGACGCAAAGTCTCCAAGGATCAAGAACACCTCAAAAATGGCAAGGGAATAGGTACCCCCAAAGGAATTCCAACCAAAGGAATAACCAAGTGGGAGGTCCTAGTAACCAAGAAGGCTCTAGCAATCAAGAAGGATGGCAAAATCAGAAGAGGCATGAGAACTTTGCTTATTCAAATCCGAATAATGCAATTCAATACCCTCCTAATTTTGATCACGGAGCCAAGACTGAAGAAGGAAAGCCCAGTACTGATGATGTATTGGCAAAATACAAGCAGAAGAATGATGCTGACATAAAAAAAATCAATAACTGCATAGTGCTCATGGACTCCATCATGACAAAACAGAATGAGGACGTGAATAAGCAGTTGCAGAGTCTCTCATACTCCATGGGTCAGATCTCAACTATGGTAAATCAGCAGCAGTAGCAGTTTCAGAAAGGGAAGTTTCCATCAGATACGGAAGTCAATCCGAAGAAAACTGCAAAAGCGATCACTCTTAGGTCTGGGAAGCAGTATAAGGGTCCAGAAATGATACAAGACAAAACAGAGGAGGACAAAAGTCGCTTGGCCACTAGCTCGAAACTAGTTCTAGCCGAGCCAGAATTGGGGTGACCAAGCCGAGCCAAGTAGCATTTTTGCGTATCAGACAGAACCTCAGGGTGCAGTTCAACCCCAGCTAGATACAAGTTCACCTCCAGGATTCCCTGCACGTCTAAATTCTATAGTAAGCCAGTCTGATCAAGCCATCACTGATAAGAAATGGCAGCGAGCAAAGAAGTTGAGAGAAAATGAGAAGATGTTCGAGAAGGACAATTTCGGTCTTCCAAAAACAAAGGTGGCAATTCCGTTTCCTCAGAGATTCTTGTCAAGGAGCCTGGATGAGAAATTCAGAAAGCTTGCAGATGTAATGAGGAATATTCAGATCAGTATTCATTTTTCTAAGGCCTTGGACCAGATGCCATACTATGCCAGGTTTATCAAAGAGCTCATCTCCAGGAAGAGAAGTTTGAACAGCGTAGAGACGGTAAATCTAAAGAAAATTGCAGCTCTATTATCCAGAGAAAGCTACCTGAAAAGTTGAAGGATACTGGTAGTTTCATCATTCCTTGTGAGATAGGTTAAGGACCTACAAGGAGAGCATTGTGTGATCTGGGAGCCTGTATAAACCTGATGCCCCTTTCAGTTTTCAAGAAGCTTGGTTTGGGGGAGCTGAATCCTACATCTGTGGCTCTACAGTTAGCAGACAGATCTTTGGCTTACCCTGAGGGAGTTATCGAAGATGTTTTGGCTAAAGTTTCAAACTTGGTTTTTCCAAATGATTTCCTTGTTCTTGACATGGAAGATGAAGTGGATGGAGCACATATGATCTTGGGGCATCATTTTCTTGCAACTGGAAGGGCTCTGATTGATGTTTTCAAGGGAGAGAGGTGGCTAAGGGTAAATGATAAGGAAATCGTCTTTTCATTGAACAAGGCGAAGCAGTGGCCCAAAGAACAACAACAGTGTAAGTTTGTTGAAGTAGTAGAGGAGATTGTGGAAGAGGGCTTGCCTTTGATCCTGTCTAAGGATCCCGTGGAAACATGAATAAGCGAATCTCTAACTTTACTTACTACTGATCTTGATAATATGTCTAATGAACTTGCTATTAAATTTCTTGAAACCTTACTCAATTTTGATGAGAACAGGTACAAGCAAGAAGACCCAACAGTAGAGAAAGTTATGTGGACAAGGCAATATTTGCCTCTTCGCATTGAAGGTGGAGGCATAAAGGAGGAGAAGAAGGTAAAGCTCAAACCACTTCCAGATCATCTCATGTAGGCTTATTTGGGGAAGGTTGAAAGTTTTCTGATAATCGTAACTTCTGTCATATCAAAAAGTAAACTTGATAAATTGTTAGTTGTGTTAAGAAAGCATAAGTCTACAATAGGGTGGTCAATTGAAGATCTAAAAGGGATTAATCCCACTTTTTTATGCATAAAATTAGACTTGAAGATGAAACTAAGTGTTTTGTGCAGCATCAGCGGAGGTTGAACCCTGTTATACAATAGGTAGTTAGGAAACAAGTGTTTACTTGGTTAGATGCAGGCATTATCTTTCCTATTAGTGATAGTACCTACGTGAGTCCTTTACATGTGGTAGCTAAGAAGGGAGGAATGACTGTGATTAAATCTGATGATGGTGAGGTACTTGCAACTAGGGTACCTACGGGGTGGCGTGTCTGTGTAGACTATAAGAAGTTAAATGAGAACACGTGCAAGGATCATTTTCCTTTACCCTTTATGGATCAGATGTTGGATAAATTAACAGGATATGATTTTTACTGTTTCTTAGATGGATACTCTGGGTACAATTAGATAATGATTGCACCTGGGGATCAGAAAAAGACCACATTTACCTGCCTCTATGGCACTTTTGCCTTTAGGAAGTTACCCTTTGGCTTATGTAATGCACCTGCGACTTTTCAAAAGTGTATGATGGCAGTTTTTGAGGGTTTAATTGAAAGTGTCATGGAAGTGTTCATGGATGACTTCTCTGTATTTGGTTTTTCTGATGACTCTTTTTTATCTAACTTGTTTTTGGTTCTGGAGAAATGCGAAGAGACTAACCTCATCTTGAACTGGGAGAAATGCCATTTCATGGTGAGAGACGAGATAGTCTTGGGACATCATATTTCTGCTAAAGGCCTACAGGTAGATCATGTTAAGGTGGTGGCAATTGAGAAGATTCCGCCACCAACTAATGAAAAAGGAGTTAGGTCATTCTTGGGGCATGCGGGGTTCTACAGAAGATTCATAAAAGACTTCTCCAAATATTCAAAACCGTTGTCCAGGTTACTTAAGAAGGATGTTAAATTTGATTTTGATGAAATGTGCTTACATGATTTTCAGGTTCTCAAGGAGGTATTAATAACTGCTTCTATTCTCATCACTACGGATTGGGCTCAACCCTTTGTGCTGGAGTATGATGCTAGCGACACTGCATTGGGCGTTGTTTTGGGGCAAATGAGAGAGAAGAAGTTTCATGCTATCTATTACGCCAGTAAGACGTTCGATTCTGCTAAAAAAAATTACACTGTCACCGAAAAGGAATTCTTAGCGGTAGTGTATGCTTTTGATAAGTTTCGACCTTACTTGGTGGGTATGAAGACTGTGGTTTACACTGATCACTAGGCTATCAGATACTTGATAGATAAAAAGGATGCCAAGGCGAGGTTAATCAGATAGATTCTCTTGCTTCAAAAGTTTGATATGGAAATTCACGATAAGAAGGGTAGTGAGAATGACGTAGCCAACCATCTGTCGCGTCTTGAGACCAAGGAACTGCAGAGTTCGCTGGTGCCCAATATGATGATCAATTTGCAGGGGAACAGCAGTACTCTGTGTCACCTAATTTTGGTAGAGTACCATTGTACAGGATGGCACCACCTTTTCCGCTGCCTAGATTTGAGGCATGGGCACCCATGTGTTGACTGATGGGGATAGCAGGCACAGGGTGCACGTATGCATAACGAGTACTTGATGGAGGAAAACAGGCAAAGGAGAGAGGAGAACAGACAGAGAGTTGCAGAGAATCAAGAGATGAGCAGGTAGATGGCTACAGTCTTGAGGAATCAGGTTATTTCTGATAGGCATCTGGGTACATTGGCCACGACCACTAACGACATTGCCACTAGGATATCGGACTGTGAGGATATAAGGAAAGACTTTGATGAGTGGCGGATGGGTCGAGGTGATGGCGAGGGCGCCGAAGATGATGATGGACCTTATGATGGCGAGAAGGATTAGCAGCCTTATTAAGAGGTTGTACTTTTCTTTTCTTTTCATGGTATCTTTGGTGCTTTGTAGCTAGACAATTGATTATTTGTTAGGTTCACATGTCTCATTTGATCGGCCTGTATTAAGTGATTAAATCTGTGATTGATGTTTGTAATTGGTAGTGTGATGCATGGAGTAATTGCATTGTGGTGTTGAGATGTTAAGTATTGGATAATCAAGCTAGATATGTAATTGGATGGTGGAGTGCTTAAGATTGTTGCATGTATTAAAATTGGATCATATCCTATGTAGGAGTGCTCATTATTCTGTTGAACCCAAGTGAGATTTGAGCTTCAATGAATCATGAGAATTATACATTATTGATTTTTATTCTTGAGGGCATAGTTTACATGCATGTATTCTAGAACTTGACCTTTAATCTACTTGAGACTAGATGATTGATTAAATGATAGGAAATGAACTTAGACCATTTTGTTCTATATTGAGTCACTAGCCAAAATTTTATCCTACCTTGTAATATTATCCTTAGTTTCGCGTTTGAGCCTTTAAGCCTTATTCATTGGAAGCCTATAAAGATAGCCAACTTAATCCTTTAAAGGCCTTTAAATACCTATACTTGTAGAGAATTAAAGGAGTAAGGTTGGTGGTGTGTAATGAAATTTGGAAAGATAGAAATTGGTGGAAAGTGATGAAGATGAAGGATAGTTAAAACTTGCAAAAAGGGGGTAGTGCCTGAAACTGGTACCCCAGTTATAGGGTAGTGCCTGAAACTGGTACCTTATGTAAAAGAAGAGAAAGAAATGAAAAAAAGATGTTGAGCTTGTAGATAAAGGAGGACGGAGATTATGAAAAGAAATGAAAAAGGAAAAAAACCGAGAGGAAAAAAGAAGGAGATTGATTTGGCAAACATATGTTGAAGATATAACTTAACTTTGGATTCTCTACTAGTGATCGAGTCACTTATCCCATATTGTCCTACCCTTGTCCAAAGAGCCAACGTTACAACCCTAAGCAAGTCCTTTGTGATCCTATCATCAAGTCTTTCAAGTTAGTGGAGAGTCTAGATGATTGTCAAGCTTATGGTTGCGCATGCATGTGAATTCATTTGAGTGCATATTTTTGAGCCATTGAAGTATACATCTCACATGTGAGCGATGAGTGCAAATACTATCCGTGAGAATGGATAATGAGCAGTCTGAAATGGGATGTGACTAACTGGAAGTGTGTGTTTCAATTGACGGAATTTTAGCATTTGAGTATATTACGTTGGTTTGGGTTTATTTGATCCCTTATTTGCTGTAGAATTTCAACTCTACTCTCTCTCTTGTTTTGAATTCGTTGTCTGGGGACGAACAACATGGTAGTTTGGGGTGTTGATGAGAGTGTAAATTTACGTCTTTTCGGTCTCACAATACATTATTTTTGTTAGAATAAGGTAATTTATTTGTGTGGAATTGCATGATTTACATATTTTGCATGATTATGGTGCTACTAAGGTGTTTTGTTGAGTTTTGAAGGTTAAAACTGGCTAAAATGAAGCAGAACCGAAGACGAGCAGGAAACGAGTGGAAAAAGAGCTTACTCGAGTTGCAAACCTCAACATGACTTGTCAACTCGAGTTGAGTAGGGTGCCGTAGGAGGTCAGAATTGATTAGTGAGCCAACTCGACTTGTAGCTCGAGTCGTGTAGTGTCTGAGGTTAGTGAGCCAACTCGACTTGTAGCTCGAGTCGTGTAGTGTCTGAGGCAAGCCGAGTTGCATGTCGTGTGAGGCAGGGCAGCGTCAAATTTTGTCCAATGAGCCAACACGAGTTGACAGGTAGTAGCTCGACTTGCCAGCTTGACTCGTTTTGGAGTCCGTGGCCAAATCAATTTCAGAGCATCGCAGCTCGACTTGACAGACGAAGACACGACTTGGTAACACGACTCGTATTAGGTTTACACGAGTTGCATTTCAATGCAACACGAGTCGTATTGGCAACTCGAGTTGGGATTCCCAGCTCGTGTTGCATTAGTTTGAGCCAAAAATTGGGAATTTCACCCTTTTGTGCGTGAGAACGTGGAAAAGGAGCTCAAGGGAATCAGTTTCGTGGCCCATGATATAAATACCTGGAGAGAGGAGACCGATCATTCTCCACAAGAACACATCGGGAATTCAATTCACGCACCTCCCATCCATCCACCCACTCACATCAAACAATTCATCCATCCATTCCATCGATCCAGAAGAGGAATCAAGTACGGTTGAGAGGCAATCCAATCGGAAAGAAGGGGAAAGAACATTAACCACGTGACACTAGGGTTTTGTTTCTTTTCTTTAATTTCTTCTTTTGTTGTGATTTTGTTATAAATTTGTCAGCCATGAGGGTTGTGTGTAATCTCATGGGCTAAATACTTTTACAGTTTTAAGGATTGAAGGTTAGGGTAGTTGATTTGGAAACTTAGACAAATATTGTGAATTCATTCTGTTGATTATTCTTGTTTATTCGATTTATTCAGACTATATTATATATTTGTAACGTCTTCATAACATGCTATTGATGTTGCCAGTGATGTTTGATATGTTGTGTTAGCTTGTGTGCATACGTACTTAATATTGTCTGTTTGCTAGGGATTATAGTAATTTGTCCGTGAACACGATAATCCTAAGGGCTGGTAAACTAGATACTTGATATTCTTAGTGGAACAATGCAATTAAGAATTCAAGTAGGAAGTGAATAGGATTGAGTAGTACTTTCAGAGAATATATGTTAGTCAAAGTGGCCATCCGGAGGTTTCTTACGTTTGCCTTATTAGTATCTAGGAAGGAGGTTTAAAACTGTTCACGCATCTTTTGATTTTAATTGAATAATACTTTTAACTTGAAATCGAATCATATTTGGTGGGTTAATATGATCTTGTAATATCCCAAATCAATTACACTAAACCTGATACCTTAGAGCTGTTATTTCTATCTTAATTTCATCTTGAATAATTCTTCTTTGCTTTTATTTATTTCGTTATTTATTATTTCAAAACTTTAGATATTAATTAAATTCAAACACTTGAAATTGGTTACAACAATTCTAGTTAAATAGTAATATAAATTGAATAGATAATTAACTGTCTCAATGGGAACAATATTTAACTAGGGTACTTGCCATTACAATTGACATCCCTACACTTGGGGATTTTAATTGGAATGCGCAATTTATGCCTAACAGCCCTCTACCCTTTCAGTGGGCTTTCTGCTCTTTGGCCTCTCGTCTTATCTTCTTGGGCTTCTCCAGCCCTTGATGATGGGCTCATCTCTTGGGCCTATTCCCGGTTCTTCTCTGAAGTGTGTCTTTTAGGCCTGGGCCTACTTCTTTGTAGTTGGGCCTCTTCCTCGTAGTATCTCAATTTGTCGGGCTTCCGGCCCTTTAGACATGGAGGATATAATACCCATAACAATGTACAAATCAAAAGATATAGATATGATTTAGTAATCATTCTCAATACCTTGAAAATAAGAACTTAGACTCTAATAAATATATAAATATATTGTAAGATAATTAAATATTAAGAATATGCGGATACCAAGATTTATTTTGAGGAGGTAAGTCATAAAAATCAACATAGTAGGAGTTGATCTTTAATCTTTAAAATTCCTGTATACTCCGGCAGGCTGTCACACAACAAACTACTGTAACTTTCTGTATAAATATTATTTTTTATATATGTAAATTTTGCTGAAAACTAAATTTCTAGAGTTTTCCAAAGGTATAAATATACACATTGTAGCTCTCTACCAATTGAAAAAATTTAATTCTTGAAGTCGACTGACAGTTAGCGACTTTCATACAGAGTTAATGTTGCAAAATTCATTGATAAAGTCAAGACCATCAATTCAACACAACAGATAGTTTGCATTAACGGGCATACATAATGTGTGAAATCTTCATAAGTGTATGATTTTGTTCCAATCGTCGGAAGTTCATTAGAGCTCAGCAATGGAGGATGTAACTCATGCTCGAGACGCCACCTTTAGGAATGGCACCACGGACTATGTGTACTATACGGGACGTGATCGTTTTGCGGGATGATTACAAGAGTTAACTCTTATGTACTTGTTATTAGTTTTTCATTTTTCATTTTTCATTTTTTATTTTTTATTTTTTTTATGTTTTGTATATCTGTTGCTTGTTCACCTTTTTGCGTGTCCCCAAGTATAGGGAATCAATTGTAACTCAGCGTGTGACCAAGTAAAAATATCAAACCCAAGGGATTAGAGTTAAGCAAGATACACACTAAATAATTATCACCACTAATAATTGAGACATAAAAACCTTTTGTGAATTGGAATTATTAACTAATATTGCAGAAAATAAATACTAAATAAAATAATAAATAGAAGTCACACTCAATCACAGGTGTTTCAAGAGACAAGAAAAAGATAGTTTTAGGATAATCCAATTTATCATGCGAAATAAGACAAATAGACAAGTGAATCAAATCATGTAGAATTTTATAGGAATGATCACTAAAGCATGCAAAACCACTCATGGACAAGTGAGATTTAACAATTTTAAAGAACATAAATTCCTATGACCAAATTAATAAGATAATTCTCTATTCCCTTTAGATATTAAGGAAATTAAATACCCACAACCCCTTATTCGCTTTTTAGGCGATTCACATGCAAAATTGCATATAGATTAGTGCAAGAGATCTATCATGTATAGGTACTATCAAGAGGAAACTAGCTCATGGTACTACAAGCAACAATCATGTTAAAAAATAAAAAGTTACCCATGAGTCTATGAATCAACAATAAGAAATAAAAGGAAGAAGAAAAATCCTTGTCGAGTAATCTTTCGTCTTCTCTTTCCGTCTTGATGATCCTCCTCCGTTCTTCTTCTCAAGTACCAAACATCGTGACTGAGTGTGTGGAATGATGGATGAAAGGCGGGTGAAGGGCAGAAGGTGAAAGGCGGATATGGTGGATTAGGGTTTTAAACCCTCGGTGATGTGATGGTGGTAGATTATGCGGTTTCTCCATACTTTATGTGGTGATCAGAATGAAGTATATATAGGTGTGAGAATGAAATAAAATATAGGGAGTAAAAGGATGTGGGATCTTGAAAAATCAAGAAAAATATAATTATAGAAGATATGGATGGATATTAAATTAGGAAATAACTTGGCCACCAAGAAAATAGGAAATAGAGACTAATTTTCGTGAATTTTCAGAATTCTCGCTGGCAGCTGCGCGATCTCACGGTTTTGAGCATAACTTCTTCATCCGAATTCTGATTGAAGCGATTCTTGCACTCACGCGACCCTCTCTTCCTTGGCTTTCCAATCACATAAAGAAATCACGAAAATTCACCTATTTAAGTATGACACGAGTCGTGCAAAGATAGGCACGAGTCGTGCTCTTCCGACAGCTTGCGCGACTTCACCATTTTGCTCCGATTGAGGTGTTTCTTGAGCCAAATGACATTCTCTTCTGTGGCTTTCCAACTATATATTACATGATAAATTTATACTTCCATAAAGATACCGAAAAATTATGCAAGTTGAACATGCATTTTTCAGCATTCTTTCACAATTTCACTCTTCATTCCAACTTTTCAATTTTAATCCGTTTTCCACCTAAAATACGAAATAACACCTCAAATGCACCAATATCTTAAATATATAAAAATTAACCATTTAGTGCTAAAATATGAACATAAATTCCACAAAACGGTGCTAAATCGGATCCTAAAATATGCAGATTTTCACACTAATCATATGTCATTGTTGAGTGCTCAGCGAAGAAAGAAGATACTTGATATCATGAGTCATGAATTTCGAAAGCTGAAATTAATTAATAATATTGAGTAAATAGCTTTGAAAATTTTACAAGTCCTACTCATCTCTTTCAATTTTAGAGTACTTACACTCTTCTTATTTACTATTTAAAATATATATAAAATATAGTTAAAATTCCCCAAGTATGATAACAGTAAAGTTACAAAATATATATATTATAAAAATCAGAAAAATCTGCTATATACGAAAGTGATAATTTTCCTGCCCTAATTATTGCCTATATTGGAAAGTGAATTTTTTTAATTAAACAATTACTAAAGCAGTTGAATAGTGCTGCCTGCAGCAATTGAGAAGCGTGGAGATTTTTAGGAAAATGTGAATCGAAGCACACTTTTTCTTTTACTTAAACGTCTCACAATAATTTTTACTCCCTCTGTCTCAATTCGAATTGCATCCCTACTTTGTGTGCAATCTTTTATAGAACAGTGGGAGTAATTAATTAAAGAAAGCATATTAAAGCATTCAGATTTGAAATTTGAAATGATGCATCTGTCAGAGCTATATGTAGAATTGATATTTCATACTTCCAAGATTTATATTCTCCCAAATAATAAACTTCCCTTTTAAGTTGTGTGAAAGGTTAATGTAAATTTTTGATTTTTTTATATTTATATTAAAAAAAAAGTAATGATGGCAGGAATTGAATATTGTGGTATCTAACATTGATTTTGACAAATGTAAAGCTGTTTGTTGTTTGATTGTATCTCTGAAAAAAAAAAATGGTGTACCCCACCATTAGGGGCCCCCACCGCCCCTGCCCTGGGGATTGGTGGAGGAGGTAAATCGCAGGATGTGCCTCAAGTGGCTTATAGAGAGGGCTCACTGTTAAACTTGTGCTTGCAAGGGGCCAAATCCATGCCAAAGGCAGGATTCGAACCCCCACCCTGCAGCAACCAAGCTCAGCTGGAAGGCCTTTCCACCCTCCCCTCTACCACTTGAGCTATGCCCTGGGGGCTGTTTGATTGTATCTCTGATTCGATTTGTAATGCTCTCTACAGTTACTCTCCAATTGTTTCTTTCTATTGCCGATGTAATTAATCTCTACTTGTGAACCCTGGTGTTTGGAGAGGTTTATCTCAACTATTAGCAGCTGATTCTCTAAGTTATCATCTAATTACTAGAGCTTCCTTCAAACTACTTCAAAATAAATAGGAGCTTTTAACCCTGTACTTTCAATTTATTGTGCATACCTTCTATAAATTTTCATTATCACCTGTAATATCTGACTTACCACCTCTATATGCATACATATGTTGTGAACATAAGTCATAACCATCATCTGGTTAGATGTTTCACAATGATCAACTCAAACTTGAACTTGCATTCTTCTTCTTCTCTCATATTCGTGTATTTAAAAAATTATTTACAACTATAATTTTAAATTTAACATGTCTTATTAATAGATAACATATTTTATAAATTACTTAAAAGATTACATTAATTATTTTGAAAAATATATTGACTTTTGTTTATAAAAAAGTAAATATAAAATTAAAAAGGAATAAACAAAATACTTTCTCTAGCTCGTGCATGCACGGGGTAATATTAGTATGGAGTAAAAATAAAAATTAATAGGCAAAGACTTAAGTAAGATCGTCTCACGGATCCCTTTATGTGAGACGGATCATTCATTAACTCATTAATTATATTTTTAAGGGTCTTATTTGGTTGTAGTCAAATTATAAAAATAGAAAATTTAATTATAAAAGTAAATTAATTAGGTCTTTATATATATATATATATATATATATATATATATATATATATATATATATAATGTTATTTTTAAATTATATTTATGTTATGAAATTTTTTATTAATTTAAATTTGTTACTAATTTAATTTATTTTAAGTATTATAAATTTATAAAAAGTTATACTAAATTGATGAAAAGTGATAAGGGTGTTGTGAATTATTACATGAATAATTTATAATATAAATAAAAAGTGATAATATTGTAAACGAAAAGTGATAACATCTTTAATAAAAAGTTATAACTAATTATCAAAGTGTATTTTACAAATAATTTATAGAATGGATAAAATGTGATAATATTTTTAATAAAAAATGATTCTTAATCAAAGAATAGTGATATCCATATAATTGAATTATTTCACGAACAAATCTATGGAATAATAAAAAGTGATAGTATTTTTAATAAAAAGTGATATATGATAAACAAAAAGTGATAACCGTCCTATTGCGTTATTTTATAAACCATGTGTTAAATAAATAAAAAGTAATAACAATTTTAATAAAAAATGACAAATGATTAATAAAAAGTAATAATCAATCAAATAAAATATTTTATGATCAATTCATAAATTGAGCAAAGAGTGTCGACATTTATAGTAAAAAGTGATACCTGATTATGAAAAAATAAAAAAAATAAATTTTAATAATTAATTAACTAAATAATTTTATTAAAAAAGACGAAAAAAACTTTCAATGGAGTATTAAATATGGCGCCGCTAACTGTTGAGCGTTTCTTCATAAATCTCAATTAACGCTTTTTAATTATAATTGATTATCCAAACAGGGCCCTTCCTTTTTATTAAGTATTTTTTTATTTAATTTAAAATATACTTCTTTTTATTTATGGATAATCCGTCTCATATAAGAGGATCCGTGAGACGATCTCATCCAAGATCTACTTAAATTAATAACTTTTTAATAATTTGGATTATTAATTATAATTTCATAAAAGAAAATATCCATCCATTATCTAATAAGAGTGTATATTGGGTGCACCAGGGTACAATAGTGCACTCATATGTGTATGACTTTTTATTCTATTTTGTATACATGTTATTCTATTTTGTATACATGTTTTGTAATAATTGTATATTTTTTTCACACTAAGTTTTTTATTAAAAAACTAACATCCATATGTGTATAATTTTTTATTCAATAATGTATGTACATGTTTTTAATAATTGTATATTTTTTACACTCAATTTTTCATTAAAAAAACTAACAATTAAATTGTATACATTTTACTCATATTTGTATATGTTTTTGTTTATATTTGTATATGGGTGCACCCAAGTGCACACTAAAATTTGTCATCTAATAATCTTACAATAATTGGACTTTAGGTAATTATATGGGTCACACTAAATGCACACCCACATTTATTGAATACACACCCTATTTTTATATATTAAAAATAATTACTTTTAAAATGTCTAAACTATCCTTCTATCATTAAATACACACTCCTTATATATATAAATATATTATATTATATACACATCTTGTAATCCTTAATTTTCTAATTTATTGTTTATACACAGTCGGATAATCATATATCCTCTGATTGATTCTGTAAATATGAAACTATAGTAGGTTAATATGAAGATTGAGAAAGACGTAGAGAAGTAGAAAAATGAGAAATTCAAACATTTAAATCTGCCCAATTTTTATAATATCATGAGAAGAAAAAGTTCTGTAATATTAAGACCATCTCAACCATGGCGGAAGTAATTTACAGTAGGAATTGTTGTGAAGAATACACAAAATCTCACAAACACTCAAGATTTAAAATACATAAAATGATAAACTTGAAATGAAATGTAATCTTGCACAAAGATGTATAGTGGTTTGGTTTTGAATAACCTACATCCACTTTGAGGAGAAGAACTCTTATTATTACTCAATACTTACACACCAGATTGGATTGATCTCAATTTGTAACAAGAAGAATGAAAACGAAGCAACAGAAACTGTAAACACTCAAAATGCAAAACTACTGTGATCAAGCTACTTTGAGCCCTTATATCTTGCTACTCCCTCAACCTATTGATCCGGTTAAACCTCCACTAGATAGCCCTCACTTAGTAGTTGAGATGCAGCCATCTAGCCGGTTCCAAGTAGCTCAACAATCCACTCAAAAACCGCTCCAAAGTCGACTGCACACACACTGCACCAGATGGCAGTTTTGGCAGTTGGAGTTTGTTGCTTCGTTTCAACTGCCTAGCTTGCTTCCAGTTTGCATGCATCATGTTGTGATCATTATTTAGTTGTCAATGAACAATCTCCACGTGTGAAACTCCCTCATGCATGCATCTATTGTCATCAATCTCCACCTTAGATGTATGCATGATCAAACTTGAATTCTCCTCCTCGTCTTGCTGCTTTTAAGGTGCAGCAACCTCTATGTCTCCACACATGCCCACTAAAGTCTTGCACAGCTCAACTTTGCTGCTGGCAAAGCTTTAGTAAGACCATCTGCTGGATTTACAGATGTATCAATCTTCCTCACTTCTACAAGTCCACTTTCCACCATATCTCTTACAAAGTATAGCTTAACATCAATGTGCTTGGTTCTTTCATGATACCCCTGATGCTTAGCCAAGTGTATTGCACTTTGATTGTCACAATATACTACTACAGCATCCTGATATTCTCCTAATTCCTTCAGCAAACCAACAAGCCATATTCCTTCCTTAATTGCTTCTGTCAAAGCAATGAATTCAGCTTCTGTAGTTGATAATGCCACCACAGACTGATGGCTAGCCTTCCAGCTTACTGATGTACCAAACATATTGAACACATATTCTGTAAGAGATTTCCTAGAATCCAAGTTTGCTGCAAAATCAGCATCAACATATCCAATGACAACTTCTGATTTTGCTTCCCTTCTCTGGAATTTTAAACCAAGTTGTTCAGTTCCCTTGACATATCTTAATGCCCATTTGACTGCCTCCCAATGTTGTTTACCTGGACAACTTAAGAATCTACTAATCAAGCTCATTGCATAAGTAAGATCAGGCCTACTGCAAACCACAGCATACATGAGACTGCCCACTGAACTTGCATATGGAATTCTACTCATTTCAACTACTTCTTTGTCTGTTTTAGCTCCACTAAGTAGAGACAGACTTAATCCTTGCTTAACAGGTGTTGTAACAGGTTTGCACTGATCCATATTGTACCTTTTGAGTACTTTAATCAGATAAGACTGCTGTTTCAATACAAGTACTCCAACTGATCTGTCCCTGCTTAGTTCCATACCTAGTATCATCTTGGCTTCACCAAGATCCTTCATCTCAAACTCTAATTTGAGTAATTCCTTTACTACATCAATGCCTAGAGAGCTCTTGCAAGCAATCAATATATCATCCACATAGAGTAGTAAGTATGTATAACAGTTGTTTTCTTCCTTGATGTATACACAACTGTCATATAGACTTCTCTGAAATCCATTAGCAATTATAAATTCATCAAATCTTAAGTACCACTGCCTTGGACTTTGTTTAAGTCCATACAGAGATTTAATTAGTAAACAGGCCTCAGTGTCAGCCTTTTCAACTGTAATACCTTCTGGTATCTTCATGTAGATGCTTTCTTCCAACTTACCATGTAGAAAAGCAGTAGTTACATCCATCTGATGAAGCTCCAGATCATATTGAACCACTAGTGCTAGTAATACTCTGATTGAACAATGTTTAACCACATATGAGAAGATCTCATTGTAATCCACTCCTTCCTTCTGTGAAAAACCTCTAGCTACTATTCTAGCTTTGTATCTGACTCCACCTTCAGCTGCAGTTGCTGGTTTTCTTTTGAAAATCCACTTACATCCAACTAGCTTCTGAGATTTTGGTTTGTCAATAATTCTCCATGTTCCATTCTTATTCAGAGACAGTAGCTCTTCCTCCATGGCTACCAACCACTTATTACTATCTTGACTTGCCAATGCCTCAGTGTAGTTTCTTGGTTCATAAGCTTCAATTTCAGTTGCTGTATATAGTGCAAATGATACTATATCAGCTTCACCATACCTTGCAGGTGGCACTATAGTCATTTTCTGTTTGTCCCTTGCAAGCTGATAGGTATTAGGTTGTTCTTTAATTCTTGATACTTCATCTGTATCTCTGTTAGTGAAGTTCTCTTCACTCTCACCTAACATGTTCATATTTTGAGGCTCCACCTCAAGATCAGACTCTCTTCTCTGATCATCTTTGATCAAAGGCATCTTATCTTCAATGAAAACAACATCTCTACTAACCAAGAGTCTATTCTCTTCATAAAACCACAGTTTATACCCCTTTACACCTTTTGGATAACCAATCATAACACATTTAAGTGCTCTATGTTCCAATTTATCTTGTTTCACATGGGGATAAGCTTGACAGCCTATAACTCTGAGATGAGAATAGCTTTGAACCTTACCTGACCATACTTCTTCTGGAGTTTTAAAATTCAAAGCTGTAGCAGGACATAAGTTGATCAAGTAAGCTGCAGTTGCAGCCAATTCTCCCCAAAACATCTTACTTAAACCTGTACATGAAAACGAAGCAACAGAAACGGTAAACACTCAAAATGCAAAACTACTGTGATCAAGCTACTTTGAGCCCTTATATCTTGCTACTCCCTCAACCTATTGATCCAGTTAAACCTTCACTAGATAGCCCTCACTTAGTAGTTGAGATGCAGCCATCTAGCCGGTTCCAAGTAGCTCAACAATCCACTCAAAAACTGCTCCAAAGTCGACTGCACACACACTGCACCAGATGGCAGTTTTGGCAGTTGGAGTTTGTTGCTTCGTTTCAACTGCCTAGCTTGCTTCCAGTTTGCATGCATCATGTTGTGATCATTATTTAGTTGCCAATGAACAATCTCCACGTGTGAAACTCTCTCATGCATGCATCTATTGTCATCAGGAATCTTAGGAAAAAAAGACAAAAAAAGCTTATCAAAACTCTCAAATTCAAAGACAAATTTATGAAAGAAAATCGATGTAAGAAGTGTGTATTTCCATGCCTTTTTCCCAATATATTTTTTTCTCTCTATAAAAATCGATTCCCTTTTACTCTTATTCTAGCCGCCTACTTTACGCAAATTTTACAAGGAACCCTAAACAACATGAATCCTCATCAAATGATTCAGCTTCTTCCAAAAGCATCGCCACCTCCTCGGAAAGGCAACTCTGTTGACGTGACTTTTTTATGTCTTGCTAGTTGCTATGTTTCACGCCAACCCACGAATCTCCGGTGGCCAGTAGCTGTGGATCAACGACCACAGTGCCATTATAAATCAAGTGAAATTTAATTTTGGGTTTACGGGGTGTGTATAATTTTAAGTTTTTGGAGGATAATTTAGGAATTTTGGGGTTGTGCATATAATAAAATTAGGGAATAAAATATTAGAAGAGAATATGTATCTAATAAAAGGTGTGTATTTAATAAAAATAAATGTGTATTTAATAACACTCTAATATCAAATTCATTTCATAATTAGATTCTATTCCGATTATTATCAACATTATATTTTATACTTATTATTTAATACTTTGAATCATACCAAATTTAAATTTTAAATCAAATAATACTCCCTCCGTTCCGCGTTAAGATTTACATTTATTTTTGTTATCAAGTTGGGCTCACACAATATAATTAATTATTTTATGTAGGACACACACACAACATTAATATAATTATTCATATTACATTAAATATTAATTTTCTCACTTAACTAAATATTAAAATATTTTATTTCTTAATTTACGTAAAAAAGCAAACATCAACGTGACGGAGGAAGTATTATACTACAGTCTATATTAGTTATTAGTTAAACTAATACTCCCTCCGTCCCATAGAAGTTGGTATAATTTTTTTTTGACACGGATATTAAGGAGTATAATAATTTAATGTAAAGTAGAGTGAGAGAAATAATATTTAATGTGTAGTGGGTAGTTGTATTAGAGGTGATATGTGGGGCCCATGAGAATAGATTATTTGTTTTTTGGGTGGGTCCATGTATTAAAAAGGAAATGTGTCAACTTTAGTGGGACAAACCAAAAAGGAAAGTGTGTCAACTTCTATGAGATGGATGAAGTATTATTTTTAAATTAAAATCAATAATGAATTTTTAAACAATAATCTTATGCGCTCAACGCACGCGGATATTACTAGTTAATATTAAACTCTCAAAAGTATAATGAGCCATAAAAATAAAATTATAATTAAATTTTAAGAATTAATCTTAAAAAATCAAAAACATTAGACAAACACTTGTATAAATTAAGTTCACACTACACTCACTTAAAATATATTTATTTTAAAGTAAAAAAGACATATATATTTTTTTTTTTTAAATGTAGTATTTCAAAGTAGACAATTATTCTATGAAACATTTTTTTTAATTACGATCTATGACCTATTCTACTCATATATATATGATTTAATTTTACTCTTATAATTTAATATTAATTATAATTAAAAAAACCATAGATTATCTTAGATACACATTATAAGGCTAAGTTTTGTACACGTGGAACAACACGAATGATCGAAGGTATTCCAATTATTTTATTTTTACGAGTCAAATATTCACATCTCCAACAATATAAATTCAATTTGACATCGAATTTTCACTTGGAAATTTTCGTTTGTCATTGCTTGCGTCATCACTTCCATTTATGGACAGATCAAATACAACTTTTCTGCTTCCTTCCTTTACAAAACTATTGAGATAAATATTTAATAAACGACAAATTATTCCATAGGAAACTTCTTTTTTTTTTCTCTTTTTCCTAATTTTTTTTTCTGTAATTTATAATTTATTTTATTTTTTGAGTTTTATATTTTCTTAAAATTTAATATTAATTTTAAAAAATATAATTATAATTAATGCTAAAAGAGGCCATGAAGAGACCAAAAAGTCCTACTACATGGAATTAGTTATACGTGGTTACATTTGTCATAGTCTTATTTGATTTTGATCTTAATAATTTGAGTTTCAAACTTTCAGTTCCAAAATATTTTTTTTCCTGTAATTATGATCCCGTACAATATTTAAAAGACGCAAATTATTCTATACAAAATATTTAATAATTTGAGTTTCAAACTTTCAGTTCCAAAATATTTTTTTCCTATAATTATGATCCCGCACAATATTTAAAAGTCGGCAAATTATTCTATACAAAATATGTGTAATTTTTTGTGGGACGAGAGTATAATTTTTTCATAAATTATTTAAGTAATTAATTTTTAACTTAGTCCACACATTATCAATTTCTGAATTCCCTACTGATCTTTGATCTTATGCTCTTACCAAAATAATTCGGCAATTTAGGAGTATAAATGACTGTTTTTTTAAATGAACTTGCAAAAATATGCAGAATTACATGGGACCCGGTTTAGGTCTTCTTTAACTTTTTTTGCCATCATTATCCAAAAACACACTGCACATGTGAGGATATCAGATAAATTCTAAGATGTGTATCAAGTGCCTTACAGAGATGGTTTACTATTTAACTTGTGCTTGTAAGGGGTCAAATTCATGCCAAAGGCGGAATTCGAACCTCACCCTTCAGCAACCAAGCTCAGTCGAAAGGTCTTTCCACCTTCCCCTCTACCACTTGAGCTATGCCCTGGGGCATATCATCATTATTCATGTTATTAGATATGGATTAGGTGTATTGGATTTAGATATTTTATGATATTTTGATATTATATCCCTTATAAATTGTTGTTGATATCATCATCATGTTATTACATATGGATTATGATGTATTGGGTTTAGATCTTCAATGTCACTTTGGTGTGACATCTCTTATGAACTGTTGTTCATATCATCATCATGTTATTACATACTCCCTCCGTCTCATTTCAATGTTTACGTTTGTTTTTTGCACGTTGATTAAAAAGTATTATATTTTAATAGATAGTGGGTGGAAAAATATAATATTTAATGTGAAGTTGATAGGTGTATCAGTGTTAGATGATATATTAATTGTTTTAGATGGGTCTCATATTCTTAAAAAGAAAAACGTAAACATTGAAATGAGACGCGCAAAATAGAAACGTAAACATTGAAACGGGACGGAGGGAGTATGAATTGTGTGTATTGGGTCTAAATCTTCTGTTCTACTTTGGTGTGACATCTCTTACGACATTTCATTGGATGAGTGACACGTAGAAGAGAGGAGAAAAATTATACCCTAAGTCAATCAATAAACCCTAGGGGCAGCAGATTGGATTTCTCCATCCTATCACATGTCATTCATTAAGGATATATTACAGGAGATATCACACAAAAATATTACAGAACATCCTGTGTCATGGTGTATTATGACTTCACAAACACTTGCGTAAATAGGATTCACAGTATAAATCAGGTTTACGGTGTAAACTCAGTAATCCCCCTATATTACTAATGTGTTTAAATAGAAAGGGGCCACAAAATTTACAAGAATGTAAACTCGATTTATAAGAGAGTATCTCTTATAACTTATATAAATTCCCTCCGCATTCCACCTCACATCAAACTTCAAAGTTGTGTTTAGATGGAAGGATATGAGAAGGGATTTATAAATCCTTCCCTCAAATCGCTCCCTCATGTTTGGATAACACTTGAAATCAATGGATTTATAAATTCAAAATTTTAAATCAATGGATTTCAAACCGATTTGATTTTGAATTTTTTTTTAGTTGTTTTTGAATGGATTTCAAATCCTCACTGAAAGCGTGTCATTTGGAATCCTTCCGTTATTGTGTAATTAATAAATATATTAGTATATAAAATTAATAAATTAATTATATATATATATATATATATATATATATATATATATATATATATATATATATATTAAACTCTACCCCTATCCACCCCCCTCCACCTCACCCCCACCCCCAACTCCCAAATTTTTTTTATAAAATTTTAGATTTTTAATATTTAAATAATAAAAATATTATCACCTAGTTCTATCCCCTCTACCCACCCCCACCCCACCAACACCACCCCGACAAAAAAAAATTATAAAATTCTAAATTTTAATATTTAAATAATAAAAATATTACCACCCAACCTACCCCCTACTCACCCCCTCCACCCCCACCCCCACCCCCAAAAAAATTTTTTTATAAAATTTTAAAATTTAATATTTAAAAATAAAAATATTACCACCCAACCCAACCCACCCCCTCAACCACCCCCACCCCCACCACACCCAAAAAAAATTAAATAAAACTTTAGATTTTATTTTTTAAATATTAAAATCTAATTTTTTTTTAAAAAAAATTGATGGGTGGTGTGGGGGTGGGGGTGGGTGAATGGATAGGGTGGTAGAATTGGGTGGTAATATTTTTATTATTTAAATATTAAAATCTAAAATTTTATATAAAATTTTTTTTGGGTGGGGGTTGGTGTTGGGTGATGGGGGGTGGGTTGGTAGAGGGTAGGAATGGGTGGTAATATTTTTTAATCCATTATTCAAATATTAAAAATCTAAAATTTTATAAAAAAAAAAAATTTTGGGTGGGGGTGGGTAGGGGGTAAGTTGAGTGATAGAGTTCCCTCCCAAAAAAATTATTTTTAATAAAATTTTATTATTCAATGTAATAAAATTTTATTATTTTTATTTATCATATATAAAATTCTATTAAAAAATTAATTTTGAATTATGGATTTGAAATTCTTTCAAAGATTCATAATTTATCAAAACAGTTGAATTCAAATGAATTGATTTGAAATTCAAGAAATTTAAAATCCACTCATTTTCAATTCCATTGAATTTGAAATGACTTAATCTAAACACAACCCAAATTCATTTCACTATATATTATATGGAGTGTTACGACTTGGAGATAGTTACTTATGTTCCGCTCACTTATTTCATTTTAATATTTCATCTCATAACATGTTTTAATTAAATGACACATGTCTTTATTATTTTCTAAATATGACCACATGCTCTAAGAGTTTAATGATCAATTAATTATAAGATATAATTTTTTATGTTATGAAATATCAATAAAACATGAAAAGTGGGACAAGAAATTTAAATTCATACTCCCTCATCATTCCACCTCAAGTCAAACTTCAAATTAATGTGATTTAATAAAAGTCACTTTTTGATTTATTTTTAGATAATTTTATATTTTTTAATAATAAATTAAATGATATAATATGTTATGTGTATTAAAAAGGTGGCATCAATTTTGAAATTAAAATGTACTCCCTCTGTCCCATAGAAATATTTACGCATTTCTATTTTATGCATCTTATTGAAAGGTTTATATTTTCCTTTATAATTAATTAGACACACAAAAAATATTCAAATATCTTCATGGGGTCATAACACTACACTAATACAACTACCCACTATACATTAAAATATTATTTCTCTTACCTCAATACATATTAAAATATTATATTCTTTAATCTCCATGCGAAAAACAAAACGTAAAACTTTCTTTCGGGACGGAGGGAGTGTTAGAGAAAGGGGTAAATGTAGAATTGGTCCTGTTAGAGAAGGCCACTTGCAGAAATAGTCCCGTAGCCTGCAATTTTGGTCCCGTTGAAGTTTTTCTTAAAACGATTCCGTTAAATTAACAGAATATTCTGGTCTGTTAGCGGGACAAAAATGTAAATTTGCAATATTGACCCCAAAATGTGCAAAATTAGTCCCAAGTCAGAATTTATATTATACCTATCTTCTGCCAGATTTATCTCTACTTTTCGCGCTTCAAAATGGTATCAGAGCTATAGGTATATTTATTTATGAATGGAAAAATTTATTATAAACTTATATCACTTAACGAGATGAGAGTTTCAAAATTATATGGATCCGAACGAAAGTTCGACATCCGAGAGTGACAGGACTATTAACCCTATTCAAAATTAGAGCAACAGTGACTTCTGGCCTGTTGGATATGACGAGGCAATTAGCTCTATACAATAATATTATAATGTGTTGTATAGACAATATACTGAAAAGGAATACAAGGACACCAATCCATTTTGGGATAATCTCGATCGAAGGTGAAAACTGGCTAATGCCAGTGCTAACCACACCAAGGAGGAACATCTGGAGGAAGGTCGTCAGATGTAAATAAGATACTCAAAAGAAGTATCAAGAAACATAGTGGAACTCTGAAGTTTTACCGAGATCCATGGACGTGTTCCCAAACACGAACAATAGAGGAGACGACCAAACCAGGGTCCAAGAGAGATCTGCAAGTCTTATCACTTTTCACATTGGATAGAATGACAAAGTAGAAGGAGATCGAGGCAGATAACTCTAAGATAAACCAAGATCTTAGAATTACAGAAGACGATGAAATTTTTTGGAGAATATTACCAAAATATATCCAAGACAATATTTGAAATCAGCCTCAAGATGGAAAAGGTGGAAATACTGCAGAGCAAACAACTCAACCTCATCAAGGAGCTGATAAAACAAGTAGAGTCCCTAGAAACCAAGGTAACTAGAAGAAAGCCAGGAGGAAGGTTGCCAGCAACCTTCGGAATAGAACCTCTTTTACACCAAAAGGGGAAGAAGACAGAGGTCACAAGGCCAAAGTCCGAAAGCGGGAAGATGATTGCTATCCTTCGAGGAGAATCTACATCCCCGGATGGAAAGAGCAAATCTTGAAGATCTACAAGATTTATGAGTCATTTCAAGGACTATCAGTTGTAGATCTAAAGATGAATGTGGGAGAAACATCAAGCTCACAACAACAGTCGCAGGCTCCGCAAATACAACGTGATTCGAGCTAAAATGAAGGAACTTCGGGATTATATGGAATCTCAGAAGTAAGGCAGGAAGAGACAACCCAACATAAGGCAGGAAGAGACAACCCAACAACAAGAAAACGTCAAGATGAAGGCAATGAGATTATCAATAGGAGCAAGCCGAGTTCAAGGATCTAACTACACAACACTCCATATGGTCGGTCTCACCTTGAACCAATAAACCTATACTGGTTGATCCTCAATCTCGACACTCTAGACTTCAAGAACAGAGAGACCTTGATTGACGAGTGGGCAAATGCAATGAAGATTGCAGGAGGAGTACTAGAGTTTGATAAAGAAGGGATCATAAGATTCCTAATTATGAGCCTTGAAGGATCAGTAAAGTGCGTCTGGGAGGAGCTCTCAGACGAAGTCAAGAAGGAGGACATGGAAGGCTAAGATCTCGGCAATATTGTTGATAGCATGGCCAAGATATTCAAGATCCATTTTATTGGAGTGGGTTACTTCGAAGGAATGGAAGAAGAAAAGAAGAAGAAGTATAGGAATGTCCTATACAGCCTGGAGTTACTTGACATCTGTCATGTAGACGAGTACATCAAACTCTTCACAGAGTATAGATGGAAATAAAAGATCAAGGAGGAGGAAGTATTTCACATGTTCTTTGCCAAGATACCAATCCAATGGAGAGAAATGTTGATAAAAGAATATGAACCATGCGAGCTGGATTCAATAGCGAGGAGGGTGTCTTTTCTCAAAGCCAAGATTGCGGAGTGGTATCATCAAGTATCGTTACACAATAACTACAAGAGATTAAGGGGAATCAACAAAACAGTCCCCTTATGCTGTGAAAGCAATGATCTCCCAACTATCATTGAAAAAAACCCAAGAAAGCAGAAAATGATGAAGAAACAACATCCTTACACCCAAAGGAGCGGAGGTTGGAGGCCTAGAAAACCAAGATCCTTCTAGTCTAAATAGAAGGCTGGAGCTATAAATCAGGGCAGAGATCCGGACCATCAAGGTGGAGTTTAAGAAGTCAAGCATCATCCCCAAGATCGAACCAGAGGAGTACAAGAAGAACTCCCACAAGAAAGACGTTCCGAAGGGCGGCCATATGAGTCAATGAAAGATTCAAGGATTGTAACTGCTACACATGTTGAGCAAGAGGGCGTTTCTCACCTGATTGCCCAGAAAATCAGAACGGGGAGTACGACAGTTCGAGACAACTCTAGATATAGAAAATAAGTCGTTTACTTCTAAGATCTAGTACAGGTATATCAATTTGAAGATATACCTTCAGACGAGAGTATCTATGAAGAAGAGTTTTTCAGTCAAGACGAATCTTCCGAAGATGAGTCGGAGTAAAAAAAACTTCAGACAAGAGATGCAAGAGGACATGTCTGGATTCTTTTCCCAGACATCCATTTCTCATAAGACTCTTATGAGAATCATGAAGGAGGATCCAAGGCTCAATCTATACGACGGGTTCACCGCAGGATAATTAGAGCGGTTCCTTAACTTCAAAAGGAGAAAGCATAACATCATATATAAGGTGATCGAAGAAAAAATTACCATCCCAATGGAGCTCACGAGTAATGTGATGGAAATGCAACTAGTCCCTGTTGATAAAATCAAGAGGGAGCTCAGTAAACTCAAGGAAGAAATGGCTAAGACTATGTCTTGGATCCACATCAGAGTAATTCGGATCCTTATCAAAGTAACTTTCAAAGAAAGTATCGATATACCAATCGATATTGCAATCTTTGATAAGAGGATCAAGAATACAAGAGAAGCATGCCTGAAAGGAATCTCAGGAAACCTGTACGCAGGCAAGGTGGCATCCTACATATACCCAAGGGTTGCCTACAATCTGGCAGATAAATACTTCAGTAGAGCACTCACCCTTCATCAAGATTTCAAAAATAAAGACTTGATGAAAGAAGGAAATAGGCCTTACTCGATCACATACAGTATCTCGTATGCTCTATCCAACACCCATCATTCGAATCAATTCCAAATGAAGGAGTATATTGAGATACCGGAAGTATTCGAGAGGGTTGCATGTGCAAATAGGCCAGAAATAATAGAGTTACCGCCAATCCACGATATGGATTTGCGAATCAGAGATAAGCTGATCTGGAATAGGCAAGACAGACTCAGATTCGAGCAGAGAAGTATTTCTTTCCAAGAAGATAGAATGATTAGTGAAAGATGGGAAAAGAAACTAATTTTCACGCCCCGACCCTACAGACGGAACGCGACAACCGCCACGTTAACCATAAATTTCGCAGAATAGGTGAACTCCACTACAAATTTTATAGAAAATGTAATGCTTGCTATCAAGTACCTGTAGGACTGAACAACTACTAACAACGGGTAACCCGAGGACATCACCTTCATACCGAATAAACGAAGATTTACAAATGTATAAAATACAATGATGTAACTCAGTCTGAAGAAAATATACACAAGCGATGTAACATCGTGAAAGTTAAAACAAAATACATTAAGAGGGTTACCAAATATAAACTATACAATCTCGCCAATGGATCTGCCAATTTTTACACAAAAAGAAATATACCCAAAGCACTGATCGGATGACGAGCAAACGATAGGCAACCTCCAACCAAAATGATATCAACAGCCTGAAAAAGAAATGAATGATGGGGATGAGCAAAACTACTAGCTCAGTGAGGTGATAAGCCGGTCACCCCAACCCTTATACGAAGCATGTACTCACGCTTGCTGCTCATAATATAAAATCCAACCTTTTGTCCCACTATAATTATTTCACACTCAGTATACACATTAACGAAAATAAAACCTATGTGCGCATTTACGAATAACACAATTAGTTCAAACAACATGTTATCACATAAAAGACGCGTGGGTAGTCAATATCCTCCTTGAACTGATCTCTCCGTCGAGAGTCAGTTCGAGCCCGTCACTGTTACTCTAGATAAGATGCACATTAAAAGGTGAAAGAATAATTCGCTATGTGCTTAACGCTCGGTTCTCAACACACACCAAGTGTTAAAGTTCACAATTCAATATCGATGTGAATCCTTGAAATGATCAAACATATAAACATATATGACATACATGTCCCACACCGGTGATGTTGACTGAGCCTATAATAGACTGATCCATCTAACGATCACCCTCCAGAGTATCAGTATTTGGTGAATGGACAGGTGCCCCGTTAGATCTAACTCACCTGGGTTTGCCAAGCCACGGGCGACTTGGTTGTCACTCTAACTCATCCGAACCGCAAAAATTTGGGCTACTTAATTAATGTCGCTCCAACTCACCCGAACCGTGACCAATTCAGGCTACTTAACCTTGGTACCAGGTATACATATGCATCATGAGATGAATAACAACTCAAGTCATAGTCTTAATTAGCACACAGGTCACAACAATAACCATAAATCAATCCGCAAATAATTCACAATAAAGGCTATCAGATATCCAGCCGGCAAGGCTCTTCAACATAAGTTAAAATCAACAATACCCATATGAAATAATATAAGATAATCAATGGACCATATTAGGCCAATCAGGCTCGAACCAGAACAATCGAGCCAATCAGGCTCTTTACCACATAACACATTACCAAATAATTTTCTTATAAATTAACTAAAAATAAAATGAGTGCAAATTTATCGAGGGTCACTTCCCACAAGAGAAGGCGTTCCTGAATTATCAACTCAAAAGAAAGTGACTAACTCTCTCCGAAATCTGAAGTCGGTCCCTTGCCCTTCGTCGATGGTTCTTTACCTAGAAAGGAGATGAGCAATTAAATATAAATCAAATATACATAACTATTAGCGGTAACATCGCCTTTCATTGTCAAAACAAATCTTAATCGAGCTCGAGCGAGTCGATATTAAATAAAAACAGCATGTAACTCCTCAACATCAGTTCCCAATCTCACATAACCCGTTTTCAATTCATCACTTAAACGAAATAATAGGAAATAAATTTGAATTCGACATAAAAATTCTGAAATTTTTCAGCTAGCGATAGTTTACGAGAAAAATCGGATTGAGGCGTTTCAAGTGGCTACAGAAAGCTAACAAGTTAAGCTACGTACAGAATTTAGTTTGTAAATTTCTGAGAGTAATAGCTATATCAAAAATAGTTCGAACAGTAGCTGTGAATTATCTAGCGGCAGTTTACGAGAAGAATCATAACTAATTGTAGAAAAATTGAATTGAGGCGTTTCAAGTGGCTACGGAAAGCTAACGAGTTCAGCTACATACAGAATTGAGTTTTCAAATTTCTAAGAGCAATAGCTATGTCAAACACTGTTCAAACAGTAGCTGTGAATTACCCCAATACCAAAAAGAAATACCCCCACAAAATTACAAAACCATGGAAGAAGGAAGCTTGATTCACACATTAATTACCTCAACATAACTTAGAAACTACCTAGAATGAGGGTTGTAAGAGAGAATTTGATCGGAAGGGTTTCTCCTCTTTTCCCCTCTTCTGTTTTTTTTCTTCTGTTCTCTTTTTTTTCTTCCTCATTTTTTTATGAAATATGATGTATGAGGCTATTTCAGTGGGCTGAACCTTTGGGCCACAAAATAAATAAATAAACAGGTTTTGGGCTTAAAAAAAAATTTAGTTGGGCTAAGATATTATACTAATCGTGGAGGTAATCCAAGAACCAGAAAAGTTCACGATAAAAGGTGAACTAAAATGCCCAGAAAGATGGAGAAGAGTCGAAGTAATATTCTATATCACTTAAAAGGAAAACTCTATTCCTTGTGATGTCTTGTATTATTGTAATAGTCCTTTATTTTTGCACATAAATATTTATTTGAGTCTATAATATAATAAATGTTAGTAGATATCTATATATAAATAGTATTATTGATAAAATAGACATATTCAATTAAATATCCTATAATCACTAATAATATGATATAATAATAATAAAAATAATAATTATAATAATAATAATAATAATAATAATAATAATAATAATAATAATAATAATAATAATAATAATAATAATAATAATAATAATAATAATAATAATAATAATAATAATAAGAAGAAGAAGAAGAAGAAGAAGAAGAAGAAGAAGAAGAAGAAGAAGAAGAAGAAGAAGAAGAAGAAGAAGAAGAAGAAGAATAAGCATACAACAAAGAGACACACATGCAACGAAAAATACAATCTGCTTAACATTCTTTCATCAGAAGAGAAAATATTACTTTATAGAGACACTTAATATCCTTTCACCAGAAAAGAAAATCTTACTTTAAAGACAATGATTGTGAATCACATCATTACAAATTAAGAAACTGGACGATGGGCGGCGGCACATTTTGGAAAATGACAAAAATAAAGATGGTTTATAATATACACTTCAACCCTCATTCAACTCACCAACCACTCCAGCCGCACATCAAACCTCTTCGTCTGAACGCCCCTTCACCTTCGCATATCAAATCTTTTCTATCTTCACTTCTCATCTGTTCTTCTGCCCCACCACTTCTTTCTCTTCTCATACACACGCTGTTCTTCAGATAAACATTGTTCTCCAGATAGGTTTTCCTCTACTTTTCATCCAAATGCATTTCTCAAGTATTGCATCTCTCGCTCTCAGCGGAAGATCTAATCCCTTTCATTTGAAAACTCACATGAAAGTTTCAGAGCGTGTAGTGTGTAGCCCCTAATCTTACTCTTAAGCAGTGTCTGACGCTAAGGTAAGTGGGCATCTCAACGCATCCTTACACCCTCCTCCCTCTACAGTAATACCACTATATTCTAAAACTCATAAACCTTTCTTTTAAATTTTATGTGATAGCAAAAGAGGATTCATCGAACTAAAAATACCCGTCTCAACCAACATTCACTAACTTAAACTACAAAGGTATAATCCTCTTACCTTATTTATTTACTGAAGGCACACTGTGAATAAAACATGGCATCTATGGGTTTGATGTTATGATATGTAAAAATGGGAGCTAAATACTTAATAAATATTTTTGGTATGATCTATGTGATATCAACTTATGCATTTTAAAGTCTGACTTTGTGTTTGTAACTCTTATGTGATATTATCAGATTTGGTATGTTGAAGTTTGATTTTGTGTTTATAACTCTTACCGTGATATGAGATTCAGTATGTTGGTTTGGTTTAAATTAACACTGTTTTATTAAAACCAGTTGGGATATCTTTTATTAATATGTTAAGATCTGGGTGGATGTGATGTTAGTTGCGAGTTTTTTATATTCCAAATGTAATTTTTCCTAAATCTATGCTATTTTTTATAACTTACATATATGGTAATAAAGAGTTATGTTTTCCTACATTAGGCTATTGAGGTCAATGTTGAAATAAAATGATCAGAACGCGTTGATACAATACAAGTGAGGTGTAGATTCCTTATTCTTCTTAAAATCCGTAGAAATTTTTTAAAACAAATAAAAAAAGTATACACATATCTTCATAAATTTTAAAAATAATATGATATGTGATATTATAAACATATGTATCAATTTTTTTTAAAGAAATACTTAGGCATTAGGAGTTGTGTGTACCAAAGGGTAAAATAGAGTAGATACACTGCAGGAACTTGTTTCTAAATTTACTCCTTTAAATCGGATGAATCTGCCAAAACATTCAAAATGAAAGTTGTTCATCTATGTGTTTTTTATACTTTTTAAAATATCTTTTAAAATTATTAACTCAAATGAAAGTTATAAACGTTTTACTATACTGTGGCAATGCTGCCTACGGAAAAACCAAACTAAACTTAATCTTTTACGTTGGCCATTGAAATGAAAGATTTACGGAAAGGAATATATATATATGAAAGTGTTCACATATATGTCTAATATGTTCATACAAAATAATTTTTGAAGTTGATAAGAGTTTAGAAAGTTATACCCAAATTTTCCAAACATGACAACATCATACCTCATAATCCCTATACTAATTCTTGTACCTTGTGGTTTATTCCATAAAGTTTTTTGGTAAAACCACTAAAGAATTCTCAAAACTTAATTTTTCTTTAGTAATCAATAATTACTGATTATAATAAATATATGAAAAATCCTAAATGTGATCTAAATATTAAAATCTAGACGAGGGATGTCTTAGGGACATTTTTTTTTCACATGAGTTAGAAATTATCATAATAAAGTTAGAAATTATCATAATAATTTCTAAATAAATATACTTAATTGTGTGCTCAGAAGAAAAATTAAAATTTTGAAGGCATCAAGGTTGCAAGGGAAACTAGCAACGACAACACTCGTCCTCAACCTCTACCCTAAATCTTATTCTTGTGTGACTCTTTGTTGTAAAGGTGGGCTTACTGTTACGATTTTTATATTGAACGTGATTTACATTAATTGATGTGATGAATATGCATGATAACTTTACTTAAGACCGGTGGGCCGGGAACCTGTACGTACAGATGACATTATTGCCAATAAAGAAAAATGGACGCCTTCGCATGACTTTTGACGTATTAATAATGAGCACCTCCGGGTGACCTGACTTATTAAATAATGAGCGCCTCGGGCGACTTGACTATGGGTTCATACCCTTTATCTTTTAAAAAAAAGTTCATGAGGTTCATTTCTCAAGAGATGAAGTCGTTTTTAGTTGTGAAATCTAACAGTAAATCCTCCACTGAGTACATTCCCGTGTGCTCACCCCACCATTTTCCTTCTACAAATGACGTGGCATAGACGACGAGGCGAATGATGGGTCGAAGGGTTTGGATGCAACTTTAAGTACTACTTATTTAAAATTAAATAAGTGTTAAATATGTGACAATCACTTTGAATTGTCGCTACACACAAATTACCTGAAGACTTCTGCTACTTAATTTTAAGATGTTTATTTAAATTCTGATTATGCTTTAATTAAACTCTCCTTTAATTTTTATCATGAATTGAATGCGATAGTTTTATTATAGCTTTTAAAAAATCACTTTTAAATTTAATTATTTCATATAAAATAAATTGGGTCGTGATAATTATCTTCAACAACCAACAACTGGGAGATACCAAGGACAGCTCAAGCTTAGTGATCTTGAGCTAATAATCGAGGGAGTTGCAGGAAGATTCCCAGAACAACTAGTGCTGGGATTGGAGTTTCTTGAGGATCACAAACCTTGGAAACGATTACAAGATGGAATGGAGTTCACGGTCAAAGGGAAGAGATATAAAGTTCACTAGAAAGAGCCTTTTACAAGCTCTGATCTACCCATGACCACTAGTCCATTCTCGATATATATCACCATTGGGATGATATATAAGGAGCACCGTGCGGAATATTTTGCGGCATACATTGATTTAGGAGTTAGTATCTGCACAGCAAAAGAATGAGTATTTCCTAAAGACTTAGGTGAAGAATTTCCAACGGTACTAGGAAAAGATTTCTCACAAAGGGTGCTAATCCTTAAAAGAGGAATCAAGCAAGCGGAGATCATGATCGGAGGAGCGAATTGTACCCCATGGTACAAGGTAAAAACTCTGCCGATATATTTTCATGATACCGGAGTGGATATTCTATTAAGAAATAATTTCCTACAGATATTCAAGCGTTTTACCCAAGAAAACACAACAAGGAGGCTTATTTTCACAACCCTTTGTGAACATAAAATCATCGCACCAAGACTGCGTAATGCATTTAAAAAATGACAATCAAATTTTGTAGCAAGCGTGGTGATGACGAAGGAAAACTTAGTCATCCAAAGCTGAATGATCGAAGAAAATATGGCGAAGCAGTCCTTCAAATGAGAACCGAGACTAGAGGTGGATGGAAGATGGAGAACTTAAAGGAAAATACAATCCACTTTCTCAAAGCAAGCTTGGGAAAAACCTACAGAGATACGTCACAATCAAAGAACAAACATCTTTGGAGGACGTCAAGAAAAAAATACAGAGGAACTTCAACGAGGATCCTCTAGCCTGGTGGGACAAAAACGAGCTCAAAGCCTCGCTCAAAGTAAAAGAAGGAAAGGAGCATGAGTTCGTGAGATACAAGTCTATCCTAATGAACCAAGAGGATTGTAAAGATATGCAGCAAATACTTAAGGAACATTTGGACCTTAAGTTAATATCACCAGAGGTATCTCCATACAGCAGTCCAAGATTTCTAGTCAGAAATCATGGAGAAGTCAAGCGTGGAAAGTCGAGACTTGTGATCAACTACAAAGGGATCAACAATATCTTGGAGTTCGATGGATACTACATACCAAGTAGGGAGCACTTGGTCACTGTATCAAGAATGCCAAGGTATTCTCCAAGTTTGATTGCAAATCAGGGTTCTACCAGATTATGATGGAAGAAGGAAGCAAGAAATTCACAGCCTTCTCCACACCACAAGGCCATTATATCTGGAATGTCATGCCTATGGGGTTAGCGAACGCACCCCAGATATACAAAAGGAAGATGGATAATCTTTTTAAAGATTATTTCTCATTCATATTTGTTTATGTGGATAACATTCTCATAGCCTCAAAGAACATGAAAAAGCATTTGGCGCATTTGGAAGTATTTTTAGAAGTGTGTCACAAGGAAGGTTTGGTGCTTTCCAAAAAGAAAACAGTAATAATAACAAGGCAGATCGAGTTTCTTAGAGTCGAAATCGATGAGTCCGGAATTATTCTACAACCTCACATTATAGAAAATGTTCAAGGATTTCCAGAAGATTTCAAAGATAAGAAGCAACTCCAGAGCTTCTTAGGAGTTGTCAACTTTGCTGGAATGTTCATCAACAATCTAGCACAATGCAGAAAGTTATTCAGTCCTCTTAAAGAAAGATGATGAATTCAAATGGGAGAAATCACACCGAGAAATGGTTAAACAGCTAAAGGAGGTTTGCAAGAAGCTCCCAAAGTTAGCTATACCAAATGACGAGGACGAACTGGTACTTTACATAGATGTCAGTGACTATTGGTGGGCAGCGGTTCTTACTAAGTCCACACCGGAGGGAGAAATGCCCTGCAGATATTGTAGCGGACTCTTTGCAGAGAATGAAGCAAAGAGGTGGCATATCAATGAAAATGAGTTCTTTGCGGTTTGAAAGGCGTTCAAAAAATAGCCGCTATTTCTTCTCGCGAATAAATTTACCCTTAAATTGATAACACGAGCGTCAAAGCTTTTTGAAAAATAAAATTGAATCTAAACCAGAAAATGCTAGACTTTTAAGATGGCAAGCAAAATGTCAATATTATGATTTTAATATTATCATTATTAAATTTGTTGATAATGTTTGGCAGATTTCCTGACGAGAGATGGAGGGGGCTAAAATAGACTCCATCTTAACTGTTTCAAGGCACCTGATGGACAACCTTGAATTGCTCCAAAGGGAATTCGAGAATCTAGCACTCAATGCAATGCATGCTGGAAGAATAAAAGAAAGTGATCGGACCAAAGTGTCCAATTGCATATGAGATTGTATTCGCAATAATGCGAGTCTATTCGAGTCATTACGAAAGCCACTCCTCCGAGCTGTTGATAGCAATAGCAATTGACAAAAGTAGAGTAGTCGAGAATAGGGCTTTAAACCCAGAGCAAGAGATTCATGTACCCTTAGCACGAGTCCTAGATTGGAACTTCCAAAGGAAGAACCGGTTCAAGGAAAAATCGAGGCTCTGGAGTCACATCTAGAGTCGACGAGTCAACCCAGCACCTCTGGGATCAAAGAAGAAGAGATCAACCTTAGGCCTATGACTATTAACTTAGCTGATTTCTCTTATTGGCAGGAGTACCAGGCCATCTGGAAGAAATAAACACCAGACATGGAATCCGACCGAAGAAATGCCTGGTGGATATATCTGGGGAATATCCCCGAATTTGGATGCGAGAAGGCTCAAATCCAAATGATGTGAAGTAATGGTATGATTTTGGTACGCTAGCTTCAATATATATTGTTTCACCAAGCTTCCCATAGCTTTACCAGAGTGGCTAGGAAAAACAGTTTTTAAGGCATGGGAAAACAACACAACTCTATCCAGAGGAGATGTATTGGAGCTTTACTTCACTAGTGCGGTTCCATAACCAGTCAGGAAAAGAAACTACGAGGCCTTTCATTTCATCAAGCTAAGAAGACCTGATATTTTAGCATTAAACAAAGTCAATGAGTCTTCTGGAAAGGAACCAGTCTTAGTTTCTATATTTTCTAAAGAACGGATCTCTACACGAAGAGCGAGGGGTTTGTATGCCTGCATTCAGGCAATGGTTCAGGTGAAGCTCCCCTTCAAGTTCCAACACAAGTCCATAAATGGGTCTTTTCTGTTAAACACCTTAATAGGAAAGAAGACAGAATTTGCGGAAAGAGGATTCGAAGACAAACGGGAGCTTCTTTGGAAAAACAAGATACCGGTGAGTAAACAAACCCATCGGAAATACTGTAACATGGCCCACTTTGGGCAATGGACAAACAAGATATGCTCAAGCTGCTCCTCCCAAACGGAACCAGAATTTGAAAAAGGAGTAAGACTAGGCATAGGAGGAATCAGAATTGCTGAACCCCCTCCAGCAAAGGAGACACATGGAAAGAAGAGGGTAAAGTCTCTTCAGAACACCCAAGATCCAGGAGAATCTTCAAGCACCAAGGAAGACAAATGACTCTTCAAAAAAGTAAGATCCAGATGACCTTTCAGAAAGGGTAAGGTGCATGTGACTAACAAAAAAGAGGGCCCACAAGAAGGCATCCGAGGCAGAAAAGAAATCAGCCAGCTGCTAAAGTTGGCATCCAATGCAGATGACGTAAGTGCTGACGCAAGTATGGTGACGTAAGCAGTGACGTCACAAAGGATTAAGGGGCTTTGAAATCTGGATTTCAAGTCCGAAGGCCTCTATAAATAAGAGTTTTGAGAAAGCAGAAGACATCGACCATTCCCCTCTATTTTCTCTCAAAATACACATTGTATTAGTTTCCTTTCTTTTCTTGTATGAGTGTTTCTATTTCAACTACCATAGGTAGCTAGAGGAGTCTTCTCCTCTTGTTCAAGTATTATGAGTGTGTAATAAGTATTTCCATTCAATAAATAAATAATCTTGGGCTACTGCCCGCATGTAACCTCCAGTTTATTCTGCAACCTTAATCTCCATATTTTCCGACGAGAAACAGTAGCAGCATCATGTACACCCGGTGTAGAAAATGAACCAGGGTTGTGTTGAGGTCCGCTGAAGGAACGGGATTGATCCATCACATTGCGGGGCTCGTGGTTGGCTGTGAGGAGCAACTATAAAACCTCCCGGATACCCGGCATATTGATGGTCAAAAAAGAACTGTTACTGTTTTAAGTTGGTTAGTTATGAGATTAATATTGTTTAATTAATATACAGAAGCATGTTGGGTCTGATATAATCGTAATGGACTATGGCTATTTTGAAAAATAGAAAGAAGATGAAAATCTGGCAATATAAATATGATATAAGTCTATTATGGATTAAAATTTTCGAAAAAATAATGTATTAAAACTTTTTTGGGACTAAAAGTGAAACTACTAATGATTTCCATCCATATCTAACGGAGCAGGACCAAAAATGCAATTTTTGGGACCAGAAAAAAGGTTCGGGACTAAAAATGCAATTGAGATATTCCAATGGGACCAAAAGTGCATTTTCACCGTTAGAGAAATACTCCCCTCATCCCACATTTACTTGCAACGTTACTGTACATATGGAGTTTATGAAAATTTGTTATTTAGCTAACTTTATTGACTTTTGGATGGTAATATAATTTTTTTAGGTAATAAATAAATTATAAAATTGCGTTTGCTATTCACAACCATATTTTTCCTAAATACACCCGCTTTCATATATTTAAAAGAATACTAAAATATTAAAAAAATTTAATACCCTTTAGTATTAATTAATTAACAATACTTAAAAAAACTATTTTGATAAATATACCCTTAAACCTAACATGAAAACTCTAAATACATTGTCATCTTCATCAAACACCATCAATCGTTTATCTTTTTATGAGAGTAAAATTCTTAAACCACACAGACTTTTTAAACCTAATACTAAAGTATAATGTCGGAGAAGAAAACATTCGAAAGTTTAAAAATACTAATTTTTTTATTAATCTAAACGTGGATTTTACGTTCTTAAATTTTGTTCGAGTTTGTGAGTGTTCAACCAACCAGGAGCGAAAAAATGGCTTGTGTTCGACCATTATTTGTTGAACAATACAAGAATTTTGAGTCGATGTTAACACAACAAAAAATACAACAACAAAAAAATTGTCGGCTGACACCAGTCAAACACAATACTAACTCTTGGCCGGTGTCGGTCGAACACAATGACTAATTTACGACTAGTGCCGGCAAAACAGAGTCATTATTTTCA
This sequence comes from Pogostemon cablin, assembly GCA_023678885.1. Taxonomy (NCBI): domain Eukaryota; kingdom Viridiplantae; phylum Streptophyta; class Magnoliopsida; order Lamiales; family Lamiaceae; genus Pogostemon; species Pogostemon cablin. Next base: position 7,957,714 of record CM042992.1, on the reverse strand, counting down.
AAAAATTATGGTTGAACAACGTAGAACGTCCTAAATTGATAAAAAAAATTTGAATGCCACGTTTTTTCACTGTACTCATGCTCTATCCTAACAAATCAAGGTTTCAACATTTACATTTATATGATTTAATTTATATACATGACATTTCATTGATTTATTTATTTATGAAATTAACTCAAAATGTTTATAAATCTTAAAATCTAATTTATTTTTTACAATCAAAGATTGATACAAAATAGAGTAAATAGAACTATAATTAGGAAGACTTGATCAATTTATAGATAAATGGATCGAATTTGATAACTCTTCTCTTCTTAATTTCCTCACGTCATTTTTCTTTCTTCTCCCCCTCGTTTTGCCTTTTCTTCTTGAATATGTATATTCTTGAATAAGTATATGTGTTTTACTTAATTTAATTTAAAGGGGGCCGGGATGAAGTCGATGAATGTGGGAACGCATTTTACTTTAGTTTGAGGGGATGGAATGGATACGTGGGTGGATATATTAAATTAAGGGTAACTTGATCTTTCATATATGTATATATAAATAATTTAGTGTGTGTAAATATAATTGAATGTATGTAGTAAAACGGTGGACGTAAATAGTCATTGCTAATATGTTATATATGTTAGATAAGAGTAATAAATAATTAAGATATACTCCTTTTTAAGATTAGAAATTGATGTGATGTTTTTTTTTTTTTTTGTGGTGCAATTTAATGTGAGATAAATAAAAACGAAAAGTGTTAAATTTAATGTGGGGCGAATGAAGTATTAGTTCAGTTTATTTTTCTTTTATGAAAGTATGAAAGATAAAATTGGAACAGATATAAATGAAAAGTGTGAAGTTGAAATTAAGATAAAAGAAATACAAGCTAAATCTTTATGAATTAAACTACTCCCTTCGTCCTGGAATGAACTTCAGTAGACACAGAGTTTAAGAAAAGTTATTTTTTAATCAATTTTATAACTTTTGGAGGGTAATGTAATACTCCCTCCGTCCCGGGTATTTTTACCCGTTTGTACAGGCAAGGAGATTAAAACGTTTTATTTTTTTAATATATAATGTAAGAGAAAGTAGGGATAAATTAGTAATTTAAAAAGAAAAGGTGAATAAAGTTATTGGGAATGATGAATAAAGTGTAAAAAATAATTAAAGTTGTAGGGATTGTAAAAAGTATGTAATAAAATATTATGTATTTTTGCCAAAAATGAAATGGGTAAAAATACGTGGGACACCCCAAAATGAAAAGTGGGTAAAAATACGTGGGACGGAGGGAGTAGTATTTTTTATAATAAATACTCCCTCCGTTCCTGAAAATCATTCATCATTTCCTCATTTGTCTGCTACATAATTGTCCACCCAAAAACAATGAAATACTATCATTCTAATCTAATAATTCAAAAGTGCATATTAATTTCAAAAATATAATTCCTTCTTTCCACACATAATATACTTTATTTATTACTTAAATATAGCACAATACTTTAAAAGTAAATAAAGTTAGTCAGAAAATAATTTTTCTTAATATTCGTGATAAAGTAAAAGTGAATCATTTTCGAGAACGGAGGGAGTAAATGATATATGTGTTAGATGCGAGTGTTAAATTTGTAATTAATATGTACTTTGAAGGATGATAATTAATGTGATATTTCATTTTATGAATAGTAAAGTTTAAAATGGAAAGTATGAAGTAATAATGCACATTGTCATGCAGACTTTAATATTTTTAATTAAGGCCCACTTTTTAAGAAAATGTTTAAAAATATCCAAAATAATTAAAAAAATACCTTGTTTTGATATTGACATAATTGTAATTTTTTTAAAATGACATGATTGTAATTTTTTTAAAAAGTCATTATCAAGTTAATTTTTTTATTAAAAAATTAACAAAAATTATAATCGTGTCAGTATCGAGTCAAAGATGTTTTTTTAAATCGTTTTGGGCATTTTTAAGTATGTTCTTAAAAAATTAAAAAAATATACTCCTTCCGTCTCATTTCAATGTTTATATTTGTTTTTTGCACGTTGATTAAGAAGTATAATATTTTAATAGATACTGGGTGAAAAAATATAATATTTAATGTAAAGTGGGTAGGTGTATTAGTGTTAGATGATATATTAATTATTTTAAGTGGGTCTCATATTCCAAAAAAAACGTAAATATTAAAATGTGTTGCGCAAAATAAAAACGTAAATAGGACGGAGCGAGTATATTTTTTTAAATATTTGCCCTTAGTAATATAGACTCTTCGTGGAACACTCTATTCTCTTCCGTACCACTATCCAAGACAAAATAATTACTTATAAAATTCAAACATTATACTCCTACCATTTATCTCTTTGTATATATATATACATGGTGCCTCCATAAGACACCACACAAGGAATAGCTATTTTGAAAAAAAGAAAAAGAAATGGAAACAAGTTGGGTATATCCTGTTTTCTCTCTCCTCTTTCTGTTGATCGCCATCTACCTCTATTCATCTCCAAAACGAAAGCTTCCACCATCTCCTTTCCCCCCTCTTCCTCTGATAGGCCACCTCCACCTCCTCAAATTCCCCCTCCACCGCACCTACCACTCTCTCTCCCTAAAACTTGGCCCCATCTTCTCGCTCCGATTCGGGACCCGCCTCGTCGTGGTTGTCTCCTCCCCCACCATAGTCGACGAGTGTTTCACCAAGAACGACGTCGTACTCGCCAACCGCCCCCGCTTCCTCATCGGCAAGTACATCGGCTACAACTACTCCACCCTCGTCGCCGCCCCCTACGGCGACTTCTGGCGCAACCTCCGCCGCCTCACCACCCTCGAAATCTTCTCCAACGCCCGACTCAACATGTTCCAATCCATCCGACAAGACGAAGCCAAGCTCATGATGAAGAAGATCCGGATGAATCCGGGTCGGGTCGAGCTCAGGACTCTGCTGTCCGAACTGACGTTCAACAACATCATGAGGATGGTGAGTGGGAAGAGATATTTTGGGGTTGAGGAGGACACGGCGGAGTCGAAGGAGTTCCGGCAGCTGGCGGCGGAGGCTTTCTCGTACAGCGGTATATCGAACCCCGGGGATTTCTTCCCGGTGTTCCGATGGATCGACTACAAAGGTTTTGAGAAGAAGGTGGCGTCGTTAGCTGCGAGAATGGATCGATTTCTTCAAGGTTTGATTGATGGGATTCGAGCAAATAAGGATGGGAATACTATGATTCATCATTTGCTGTCTTTGCAAGAATCAGAGCCAGAGTACTACACTGATGTTGTCATCAAAGCACTTATAATGGTAATTCTCTTCTTAATTTGCTACTTTTATGTGGGTTTGAAACTGAACAAAAGCAAGGTTAACCTAAAATGGATCGTGTTGTTTTAGAATAGTTTTTTGATTTACTGACTTTATTAACTTTTTTTGTTTAAATTTATAATTTTAAATGATAAATAAATTAGAAAAATATGCATGTTAGGTGTATATTAATTTGTTAAATTGATTGACAATTTTACTTTTCCTAGTTTGAAAGTGATGTGAGAAAAGTATAAATAGATTTATGAAGGATAAGTGATTTCTAAAAACAAAGGAATTGCAAATAATTCTTGTCAACTAGTATAAATAGATTTATGAAGGATAAGTGATTTCTAGAAACAAAGGAATTGCAAAATAATTCTTGTGACCCATTTCAACATAATGGAATCACTTATTACACAATAGTGTTATATCTTTTATTTCACAAATTAAATGATTACCACGTATTATTATTAATGCTCAAAATTCAACTCATGTCCCAAGAGTTTAATAGTAATTTATAGAGTATTTTTTTATACTGTGAAACATTCATGAAACATCGAATGTGAAATAGGAAATTTAACTTACATCTCAACATACATCAAATGTGAAATAGAGAATTTAACTTGCATTTCAACCTATAAAGGGATAATTACCATACACATAAGATTAATCTTATGCGCCATTTTTGTTTTCTACTTCACACACTATATGACTACAGTGAAAATAAATCTAATCATTATCCTTAGGTTTAAACTTTTTTTTTTAAGTATAGGAGTAGTTTCCTTTGCTTAAATGTCCTCCATACCACAATGTCGGTATATAATGTATTAAAATTGCATAGAGGGACTGAACAGACAGGATAAGGTTAGCCATAATTGATCATAACCATACAATTGATAATTGGAGTATGCAGGTAATGCTACTAGCTGGAACCGACACGTCATCCACGACCGTAGAATGGGCCATGTCAGCTCTGCTAAACCACCCAGACAAGCTCGAGAAGGCCAAAGCTGAGCTGGACACTGTAGTGGGCAGCGATCGTCTGGTTCACGAGTCCGACTTCCAGAAGCTTCCATACCTCCACAGCATTATCTCCGAAACCATGAGATTATTCCCTGCGACGCCCTTACTGGTCCCACACGAGCCATCAGCCGACATAAAGATCGCAGGTTACGACATACCTCGCTCCACGATCCTGCTCGTCAACGCATGGGCTATTCACAGGGACCCGTCCGTGTGGGATGACCCGGAGACCTTCAAGCCCGAACGCTTTGAATCCGGCCCGGAAGTGGGCCCGCCGAAGCTCTTGCCGTTTGGGATGGGCAGGAGGTCGTGCCCGGGTAGCGGGTTGGCCCAACGGGTCGTGGGTTTGACGCTGGCGTCCCTGATTCAGTGCTTCGATTGGCGGCGGATTGATGATGGTTTGGTGGATTTGACGGAAGGGCAAAAAGGGGTATCCATGCATAAAAAGATACCGCTGGTTGCCACGTGCAAAGTGCGTGATGTGCTTGAGAATGTTCTCTCTCAGGAATAATCAAGGAGTATCAACTTTGACTTGTTTTGCTAAATGTTCACTTTCAAGAGTAGTCAAATGCATTTGTCATGTCTTTTCTTTTTTTTTTTCCATAGAGAAAATAATGTAAGAGTTATCAATTTTTAATTAGTTATGCATATTTTCATATAAATTTTATGACAAATCTCTTTTGATGGGTTACCTCTGTTCCTTTTAGAATTAATGTAGTGTGCAATTGGTGCATCGATGAATATAGTTTATGTGATACATTAAATTAAAGAATTATTTAATAATTACTTTTGAATTAAAATAAAATAAGTAAAATTTAAAAAAAAATGTGATAGGGTTGGGCCCAAATAACTCCAATATACAGAAGGCCTATTTATTTCTTTGGGCCTGAGGCCCAACACACCTCAAAGTACCGCTCGGTTAGGAGTAGATTGCTCCTAAACATTTAATGTCTCACCCATCTGGCAGGAGTGCAATTACTGATGTGACGAAAATTAATGTCTCGAATTGATATCAATTAATGTTCGATGAGACTTACCAATAATGATTGATAAGACATTAATGAAGAGAAAGAGAAAATATATACCTTAGAGGAGAGGTGTGTCTCCATCGTAACTCATTCAAGCAATATAGAATAAAAATTGCACTCCAAAGAATAAGAGTTGAGGAAAAGTCTAGTGTGTGAATCCTTTTCACTGCCTTAAATTATTTATGTTAGATTAGTTGAGTTAAACTTCGTCAGTTGGAAAACTCACGTTCATACATAGGGAGAAAATATACCTTTCTCCGTAGAGTTTTCGTTAGAGCGGAAGAATACTTACAAATCCGGTTGATACTCACGTTGGTAAACCGTGATCTATGGATCAAATCTTCAACACGGGGTTGAAGATTACGTTTTCCACGTATGTGTATTAATCTGAAATATGATGAATGAATTTTTGTGTGTGATTTCGGGAGAGAATATGAGAGAGGAAAACGCACTCGCGTTCTGCATTCCTTACGTTCTAAAACGCGTTTCGGCATTCTTACGTTCTGCGCCTTGAGCTTGAGCGTATGAACGTATGAGCCTCTTTGCGTTCTGTAATGCGTGTCAACTTATTGCCATGCAGATAACTGCTTACGTAGTATAAAACTTTCCCAAAGGATGGGAGTTGAAAATCGCTACGTAACTCCCTCTCTCCCTCTATTATCCACTTTCATATGTGGATTAATAATTATATAAATAATATATGAATATTATTTACATCTCTCACTCACATATGAAGTCAAAAGTCGCCTCAATTCTTCATGAATCATATTCTCGCACAAATTAATACATCGTGTGACCCACGAGATATGAGTTTTAATCGTCATACACTTGTTAGAGATATATAGCAACTCAACCAGTTTATCAAAGAATCTCAACAAACTCGCTACACCCCAGAACTCTTGAACATTTAACATAAGTTGACATATCTCTTTTCAATCCCTGAATTTGTCAGAGCATATTCAACCCTTTTGCAAAAACTATGTATTCATTATCAAGACCCTGCTTGATTGACTAGTCAATGAATCACAATAGTATATGTTAAATAAAGACGTTCTTCCCATCTCACTAAATATCTACAGTCTCCCACTATAACTGTTTTCCTAGACATGTACCGCATTGCCGTTATTAACCATAGCTCTTTTGGTAACATGCTAAAGTAGCAACACCAAAGTGAAGACTTAGAAAATAGTAGAAAATCATAAGGGTAACCAATAGATAATGACTCATACTTTTGAGAAAATAGGGATAATTTTCTCAATCCTTTTGGGGTCAACTTAGCACATGTCGTTTTCCTAAAACGCATGTCACAATGTCTTCAACTTCCTTCCAAGAAAGCGTATGTCGTATTTCATCTAATTTAGACATCGTGTAAATCAAAGTTCTAGTATGTTCCATACACTTAATCCGGATATCCTCCCTCCAACGTACAGGATCTCCATTGATTTAGCTTTACATCAAGTTGGATTAGATTCGTGACGAAATCTATCCCGATTATATTAACTATTGTAATCTCATCTCTGTGTTCCCACTGAGCCAGAGGCAATTGCTCGTATGAGTGAGCCAATCATAATTTGCCGACATACTATTATATATGAACCATCACATATAACTTATAAAACATATATGTATAGTTAAACGATTAACTATTCCATTAACATACATAAACATATTCAATACATCGTTTTAAATCCTTCGCAAACCCAATCCCTTTACATGCACTGTGTATACATCTCTAGGAATTGGTTTGGTAAAAAGATCTATTAACATCAAACGAGTAGAAATTTAACTAAGAATCACCTTCTTCTTGTCTACAATATCTCTAATAAAGTTGAACTTCGTGTCAATGTGTTTGGTCTTTCCATGATATTTGGGGTCTTTTGTGCAAGCAATAACCGTCTGATTATCACAATTAATTGAAATAGCTCCTACTGGAGTGTTTGAGACCTCCAAATATTTCATGAATCTTCTCAACCAAATATCCTCTTGAACTGCAGACGCATATGCCACAAATTCGGCTTCCATAGTGAACATTGCTATGCAAGTCTATTTCTTACTACACCATGAGATTGCTCCATTATTGAGCAAGAAGACATAACTGGGAGTTGATTTACGTTTATTTAAATCACCACTCCAGTCAACGTCTGCATACTCATTCAGTGTTCTGTTATTCCCTTGATAACAGAGAAAATAATCTGCAGTCAATCACATTAGCAGATGGTACTCTGACCATTTCATTCTTTTTATCTTGAGTCTTGGGACACATCTGCTAACTCAATAATTCGCCTTTCACAATGGGAGTATCAATAGGTTTGCAGGTGTCCATCTTGAACCGTTATAAAAGTTTCTTGATGTAAGTCTCTTGAGACAAACCCAATAATTTCTATGAACGATCCCTATAGATCTACACACCAAGTATGTACTCTGCTTCAACCATATCTTTCATTTCAAAATTAGAAGACAACCATCCTTTTATGATATCAAGATACTCTTTGCTATTTTTAGCTAGAAGTATGTCATCCACATACAAGGATAGAATAAAAAAACAACCAATGGACTGTTTAAAGCAAACACAGTGGTCTTCGTTTATCATAACGAAATTATATGAGATGATCGTAGTGTGAAACCTCAAATACCACTGTCTAGAGGATTGTTTGAGTCCGTAGATAGACTTCTTCAATCTACAAACTTTATCCTCTTGACCTCGAAGAATAAATCCTACAGGCTGTTGCATTGAGAAATGCGGTCTTAACATCCATTTGGTGTAATTCCAAATCCATACTAGCCACTATAGTCAACAGTAGACGAATCGAGGCAAACCTCACTACAGGTAAAAAAAAATTTTCGTAGTCTATACCCTCTTATTGAGTATAACCTTTGCCACCAAGTGAGCCTTATACCTCTATTGAGCCATCAGACTTTCTTTTGATTTTGAGAATCCATTTATTCCCAATAGCCTTTCGTCCAATCAGAAGATCTACAAGTTCCCAGACTTGATTTGACTCATAGACTCCATCTCATCTTTCATCTATTTCTTCTTTATCGGACAAGTCAGAGCTTCTCTAACATTTCTGGGCTCTTTCTCATCAACAGGAGAAACTTCTCCATTTTCTGGTGAAACAAAAAGGCATGTCCTTAAATATAATAATGCTTTTTGGGCACATGTTTCCTAGAATTTTTTCGAGATAGCTGTTGATAATCTTCTGTAGACAAAATGCTCTCATTGGGAATCGCTTAACCCTCAATTGGCAAATATCTATCAAGATCCACACCATCAGCTAGCTGTTGATATTCTTCTATAGACAAAATGCTCTCATTGGGAATCGTCTGATCCTCAATCGGCAAATATCTATCAAGATCCACACCATCAGCTAAACTACTATCTATCAAGATACACACCATCAGCTAAACTACTACTCTCACTTGGAGCTTATAGATATTGGTTTTCTAGCACCTCGAAAATAAGTTCAGCATCCCTGATGCCCCCTCTACTAGGAAATTCTATTTCCAGAAAAATAAGCATTACGTGATTTTGTCTCAGTTAAGCTCCCTCCTGATATCCTATGAACACGTAACCCTTAGAATGTTTGCCTCTAGGACCCAACTTTCCATACTGACTCGATGAATTATGTAGATAAGCTGCTGATCCTCAAGCTCTAAGGTTACTCAAGTCAGTTTTTTACCCATCCAAAATTCATATAGAGTCGAAGAAACTGACTTTGAAGGCACGCGATTAAGCACATAAGCTGCTGTAAGTAACACATCTCGTTAGATTAGCTCGTGCCATCATGGATCTAGCCATCTCCAACAAAGTCCTATTTTTTCTTCCAGTAACACCATTTTGTTGAGGCGTAATTCCCTTTTCATTACAAAATTCCTTGAATTGTTCTGATAGATATTCATGTCCTCTATCAGTTCTTAAAACTGTGATAGATTTGTCCTTTTGATTTTCAAATTCACTCAAGAATCGTCTAAAACAATCTAATGCTTCAGATTTATGAGATATCAAATAGACATATCCAAAACGTGAATAATTATCAATGAACGTAATGAAATAATGAGCTCCATTCTCACATTTACAGGACCACATATATCGGAATGGATTACTTCTAATGGAGATTCAGCTTTAATGGCTTTACCAAACGGTTTTCTAGTCATCTTTCCAGCAAGACAATGTTTGCATTTGGATAATTCAACTTTTGAAGAACGAGTCAATAATCCTTCTTTTACAAGTCTATTCATCCTATCTTGCCCAATATGACCCAATCTAGCATGCTAAACATTATCATTCACATTTGCATTACTAGAAGAATAAGCATTTAGTAAATATGAATAGTCATCATAATAAATAAAAGTCATTCTATTATAATTTAAAACCATAAAGCCATCAATCATATGTCCAGATGCATAACAAGTATCAATAATGCTCATTACCACAGTGCCTTTAGTGAATAATACATCATAACCCAAATTAAGTAGAACTGAAACAAAAATTAGATTTCGCATAATCTCCAGAGCATATAGAACATCATGTAGGATAAAGACCCGACCATCATCAAGGTCCATTTTACAAGTCTCAAGTCCTTTGACTTTGACTTTGACTTTGACTCGAGCATTATTTCCTACATAGATCCACCTAGTCTCCTTTTGAAAGTGATGGAAGTCTACAAAAAACTCCTTTATCTCTTGTCACATGGTCCATTGCTCTTGAGTCTATAATCCACATGGGATAAGAATTAGACAGCAAGACAGTACTCGAGACATAAATTTCACACAAAATAGAATAAGATGAATCAATCTTGTCCCTCCTCGGCTCAGGGTATTCACGAGCATAATGACCAAGTTTACTATAATTGTAACATGGCATCTTGCTTCTATCCTTCTTATTCTATTTATCATGCTTCTTTCTCTTTTTCCATTCATCAGTTTTAGTTGGATTATTTTCAGGCTTACCACCACCACCGTCAGATCGACTTTCCTTCTTCCCCTTCTGCCAATTCTTTTTCCTTTTGAAGCTCGAAACTCCCTTGGAAGTAGAACCGGTATAGAAGGCTCCAGAAGAGGGCTTTGAGGCTCTGAGCCTCTAATCTTCCAGCTCAACATGACAAGCAACATCATTGGAAGTCTTAATGCTTTCATTATGAGTCAAGTTGGCTTTTAGATGTTCCTAACGATCAGGTAAAGAGCGGATCAGGGCTTGGATTTGCTGTTCATCAGAGAGCATATGACCGGCAGTCTTAAGTTCGATAATCATATTAGACATCTCCCTGAGATGTTGTCTAATGTTATGATCAGGTTTTCTTTTGTAGGTGTCAAACTTAATAGTCAACTACCTAAGCTTTATAACCGATGTACCACCATACTTCTCACGCAGATACTCCTAGATATCATGTGCGGTGGGATTCATGAATCATTGCATCAATTACTAAGCCTACAAGAATACCTAGTGTAATGGAATTTTCCTTTTCCATGCATGGTACGCTTCTTAGTCACGCCTTCCTTAATTTCCAAAACCCACGCCTGGATCAGCCATCGACACTTGGTTTATAGCATCCAATGCATCTTGTTCATACAATACGTACTACATATTATGACGCCTTGTGTCATGATTGTCACCTTTGAGTTTCTCACTTTTGTTCAACTCAGCGACAATAGATCTCGAAGCTCATTTCTTTGATAGAGATTAAATTGATTCAGTATGTTAATAAAGTTTTATTAAGTTTTACGTTAAGCCAAATAGAGACATCTCAATAAATAACACAAGACTTGATCTCGAAAAATAGCTCGGAGACTACAAATCATCAATCTCATCAAGTGTCATAATACTAGATTCTTATTTCAAAACATAAAACACATTTAAGGTTCAAGTAATTAACAATAACATTGAATAGCCACTTATAAACAGAACTTAAACAACCATTCACAATAGCAAAAACTCCAAGTCTGACAAGTCAAGAACATAAAATTCTAATGAACTCCCTGAGTTTCTAATTAGAAATACAATGGAAATAAAAACTAGCGATAAATATTGATTGTATCTCTTAATTTATCACTAGATTTAAAATAACGTTCCCAACCAAATTCTCAAGTCCCCACACTAAAGACAGCTCGCCCTAGAGGATCTATATGAGGATTATTTATCTGACGTTTGTCTCGACCACCTAGTCTCAAAAAATCAGAACATCGAATCATCCCCATCCTTAAGCAGGCTGATCTCAGTGCCTGTGTCCTATCTTCTGCCACAAAAGCATCGACCAAATCAAGCATAATTAAATAACCATTACGTTTCACTTGGTAAGTCTCCCATTGAGCCCAAAAATTCTTTTGTAGGTGGGGAGGCAAAGTGTTCGCCCAGGTCTAAGGACTAGTAATTTGAAAATACTCATTACTTGAAACCGTTTTGCTATAAATCAAACGCATCATCTGGTTGTATAGCTCAATCAAGACAATTGTGTGGTCTCTTATGTTGTGTGTATGCTTCATTTTATAATTCAAGAATTCATGGAGGATCTCATTTTTAGTCCTAATGTCTTCATCTGTAATTGTTCCCGATCCTGACATGTCTCTGAGAAAAACGAGCAACCAAATATCAAACACACCAGTGTTAGTCAAACTATATCACATGAATTTCCTCTTCATATAATGCATATGGAAACAACTTTCCAAGATGCAATAGGCATATTCACAAGTGTATCAGTCCAACTCACTTTGACTCCCACTTTCATAGGCTACAAGAGTTTGAACAATTATAACAACACTAACACCATGATTTTAGAATTAAATGACCTATTAAGATGCATTATTACCAAATATTGCAACCAAATAGTCACCCAGGTTCTTATTCAATAAATATGTCATAAAATGAAGTAAAACCACACATTCACACTAAAAGATGACGTCAAATGCTCTCGAAAACGTCATCATCGGACTCCACGCATCGAAACACGTTAGAATATATCGGACAGACGCTGGAAAATGCCTCCACGTTCCTCCACGCGCCGCCACGCGCGGCTGCCAGCAGGCTGAAGTCCGGCGCGTGTAACACATGCGCCACCACCGGAGACAGTGTCAGTCGGCGCGTGGAACTCACGCGCCACTACCGGCTACCGGCGCGTGGACTTCACACGCCTCCACATGCCACCTATCCACCGGTGGGCTTCGGCCCGGGCTAATCCACCTGGTCCGACCCGGCCCGCCTTTCCTGACCCGGCCCGACCCAATTCAATGGCAGTTATGATAATTACAGAAAAGTCCCTCATTGTTTATAATTCTCAAAAAAGAACCCCTGAAGTTTCTGAAATTTTGCAAATTTAGCCCAATTTCATGAAAAACTTTAAAAAATCATAACTGGAGTTTTAGAAGGCCAAAAATTGCATAAAAAATACTGACGGACTCCTCTCGACGAGACCTATCCAGTAGTATAAACAAAATATACTTTTTCTTGCACAAAAAATGACGAAAAAATCACACTTTCAAGTTCCATGATGGATCACAACGTCATTAACACATATATACTGGAAACGAAGTTAATCTGCCTCAAAATCATATTTATGACTCATCAATGTCACATAATACAATTCTTATTACACAAAACATGAAGCATGCAAAACATGTAATTCACAAGGCAGAAAATATTCAAAAAAATAATTCCAAAGACAACAATTACGGAGTACCAATCATTGGCTCTGATACCAATGTTGGAAAACTCACGTTCGTACATAAGGAGAAAACATACCTTTCTCCGTAGAGTTTTCGTTGCAGCGGAAGAATACTTACGAACTTGGTTGATACTCACGTTGGTAAACCGTGATCTCTGGATCAAATCTTCAACACAGGGTTGAAGATTATATTTTCCATGAATGTTTATTAATCTAGAATATGCTAACTGGATTTTTGTGTGTGATTTTGGGAGAGAATACGAGAGAGTAAAACGCACTCGCGTTCTGCATTCCTTGCATTCTGAAATGCGTTTCGGCGTTCTTACGTTCTGCGCCTTGTGCTTTAGCGTATGAATGTATGAGTCTCTTTGCGTTCTGTAATGCGTGTCAACTTATTGTCATGCAGATAACTACTTACGCAGTATAAAACTTTCCCAAAGGATGGGAGTTGAAAACCGCTACGTAAATCCCTCTCTCCCTTTATTATCCACTTTCATATATGGATTAATAATTATATAAATAATATATGAATATTATTTACACCGTCAACAACCATAAGAACCTTCCATTCAGGAAGAAATACTTTTGTAAAACGAGTTCACAGTATAAACTCTGTGGTCCCCATTCCAATTTTATATGCCCTATGTATTGTTAAAATGTTTAAATCAAGAAGGATCATAGAGTTTACAAGGGTTTATGATATTGTAAACTCGATTTACAAGAAACTAACTCTCATTTAGGAGCCTACAAAACTCGCTATCTACAAAAAATAAAAATAATTATACCCTTAAATAATTTATAGATGCACTGATATATCCGGTGCACCACAAAATAACACTAAAATTTAATATTTATAGTTAAATTTAATATTAATTTGGGTTAATTGCAAATAAAGTCTCAACATTTACTTTGATTGCGAATAAGTCTAAGCCTTTAAAAATTTGCAAATAAGTACCTCATTTTAAAGACCTTTTGCAACTCGAACCACCGGGCAACGGAAGGTCTGCCCGGTTGCTGACCTGTCCATAACTTATCCACGTCATCCTCCACCAGCAGTTTAAAAAAAAAGAGGTCAATAATGAAATGACGTTATTTAAGATTCCCACATTCAATTTTAAGGTAATCCGATCACCTTAGGATCCTCTCTCTCACCTCTCCTAGATGAGAACTCATGGAAATCTCCATCGCAACTCTTCGACTTCGGCTACTACCAACAACGTCGCGGCCTCGCAGTTGGCATATGAATATCTGGCCCCGTGCAGGATATCGTGGTTTGAACGACGCACCGTGACAATGAGTCAGTGTCAAAAAGAAGCACAATCAACTTCACCTCCGACGGGAAGCTCCTCATATTGAACTGGAAGGACAGTGGCGAAACGAAAGCCATTGTTGAAGCAGACACTCCAACTGCATCCGCCTCCATGCTAGATTCTAGTAACTTTGTGTTGTACGATGATAAATCCAGGGTTATCTGGCAAAGCTTCGATCATCCGACCGACAGCTTGTTGGATGGTCAGAGGTTAACTATGAACAAAATGCTGGTTTCCAGTGCAGCAGAATATCACTCGAGTGGGAGATTTTGTGTGATTTTGCAACCTGATGAGAATCTGGTTGCATACCCTTTGAACATGACTCATAAATTTGATGCAACTGCTTACTAGGCTTCAAATACATATATCTTCTGTGGTTCCACCGGAGGACCAACTGTGTTTCTCTATCTTAATGAGGCAGGATCTCTCACCGTGGGCTCACAACATTATTCTCGTTTGTATCAGTGCAAGTGAGAGAAGGAAGATCGAATTTAATTAATTTGGGAATCTTAAAACGACGTAATTTTCATTATTTACCTTTTTTCTTTTTTTTTCCAGTTGGAGGGTGACGTGGATAAGTTGAGGACATTCGGGCGGGCTTCCTGCTGCCCGATGATTCGAATTACAAAAAGGCTTTAAAGTTACATACTTTATTTGCAAATTTTAAAAAATTTAGACTTATTCGCAATCAAAATAAAGGTTGAGATTTTATTTGTAATTAATCTTATTAATTTAAGAGTATATTGATCTTTGAATTACAGGGCCCGGATGTTATGGTAATTTGACGTAATTAAAAATAATTTATTAATAAAATAAAATTTAAGAAGAAAAGTAAAAACAAAGGGAATAGGGAGGCTCATTTCCATCCAATAACAATCCACTCTGTTCATGTTCAGTATAAATATATGCTTCTTCAAATTTTCTGAGTCTACATTTTTCATGAGGTGATAGTTTCAAGCTTATCTCTTCTTTAGTATTCAAGAACACAGCATCTCTGATTGTGACAAGTTTCGTTACTGTAGACTGAGAGATCTTATCGTTATTTGTTTCTGCTGTTGCGTCGCCGCAATGTCAATGGTTCCGATTACCGCCGCCGAGTTGAATTACATTATCTACCGCTATCTTCACGAGTCAGGTATCATCTCTATCTACGCCTTTTAAAGATTTTCGGATTCGTAGTTTCTCTTTCGATTTTCTTGTCTCTTCCCCGCCGGTGTATAAAATTTCCCTAATCGCTCTTGTTGATGTTGAAGTAATCTTTGATTTAGGGTTTTTTTTGTGGTGATTAATGGGGGGAGTTTAAATTATTCATCAGTATTGGAATCGGATTAATGGTGTATCTAGTCGTTGGGGGTTAGGGTTCATGCTCCAGAAGAGGCAGAGTTAACTGTGGTAATTTATAGTTGTGGGAATACAGAATTACTTGTATTTTTTAAATGTAAATGCATAATTATCTATAGCCTGTTAAGAATATGAAGCTGGTGGTTTCATTGGTATGTGTTTACAACAGGTTTTATTAATAATCTTGATTAACTTGTGTCTTCTGTTTAGTTCATACAGATTATTGATTGTGTTCTTGTTTGTTTCTTCTCTTGGTATCTCCCATTTGATGCTAGAGTAATCGTTCGATACACTGAAGTATTTAAGAGTTTCTTTAACTTGATAATTTCTTTCATTCAACTGATTATAATTTCTATTTTTCTTTCAACTCTTTAAGATCTGCATTCAGATTTTCATCAGTAGTGATATACATCCATCAACCTGTACTTGGATCTAATGTCTGCAAGAAAATAGTTTAATAATGTAAAACTTTGTGACATGGACTAGCAAGGGGAAATATATTCTTGAAATTGGAATTTAGTTGGTGAACTTTTAGATTAATGTTTCATGATATATAATCATAATGAAAATAGAAGGCGTATTTGTTGCACCTGCAAGAAACCTTTTAGTATTTCATTGGTAATTTTTTTCCTGACATTCTATCTTATAGGATAGATTAAAACTATGGAAAGCATTAAAGAAGTGTTAAAAATTAGGTAATACCATTTGTTATCATTCTATAATTTCTATTTTTATCCAACATCAACCCTGTAAAATAAATGTAGATCCAGCATTTTAGTTCTGGGTCGTCTCTCTCCAGTCTTCGCTAAGGATTTTTTATTTTAGCTTCCTTATCACTTATTAATAAATGGTTTATTTCCTTATTTTACAAATTTTAATTTATGTGTTCCGCATTTTTTATATTGTACATTACTATAAGTGTGTGTTTGGTTCACTAAGGTTAATAGATGGGTTAATAAAGCTTGTAAATGTGATAAGCAATGGATGAGCATTAGAGTTCCCTTAATTCCATGTTAGTTTCATGGGATATTGTAACACACTTCCCATCAAGGTTGTATTTCACCGGGCCCCTTGCTTTTTATAAATGGGCTTAGATGAAAATTAAGTCCGAATAAGTCCCATTAGTATATAAATTCTCTAATTTTTAGAAAATTTCAAGGCCCAATGAGTATTATTAATTCAAAGTGAACCAAACACACCCTAAGTATTTTAGAACTCACTTGAATGAATTGCTTGAATAATAAGAAATATACTGGGAAAGAAATTTGTGTCATGGATGGAAATTTTGACATAGAGAAATAGATGTCATTTCATCTGTCAACTATATTTAGTTAATTGAATGAAATATATCGTCAACTTTAAATGTAGCTTTGCTTGTTAAGGTCCCTCCATTGCCTCAGTTTTCTGCTTCAATCCTCTCTCTGTATTCTTTATTAACTATTTTGATGGCTTTCTTGAAGGTTTTTCGCACACTGCTTTCAATTTTCGCCATGAGGCCGGTGTCAACCAGTCACCATTTGGTGGAAACTCGGTTCCACATGCAGCTCTTGTCAGAGTTGCTCACAAAGGACTTCTGTACATTGCATTGGAAGCAAATGACAGCAATTTCGTAATCCACTGTTCTCTACTTGTGTTTAAAACATTGCATACTATTTGTTGATTTATGTTTGATGCATGTGATCAGGGCAAGGGTGAAGTGGATAAACAACTGAGTATTCTGAAACCCATGGATCTCATTACAAAGGATGTGCATGAATTGCGGAGGATTATAGCTAGCAAGAACAAGAACCAGGATCTGCCGCCTAGACCAAGCAAAAAGTCGAGAACGATTCGGGTCAGATTTAAGTAGTTGTCAAGAACTAAAAGTCAGATGTCAACTGGGGAAGGATTTGGGATTTTTTCAGGGTAAATATATCTTAGGTAACACAGAATGATTTCTTTATGGAATTCCTTCTTTTTTTAGGGAGTCCATCTTGTCATCTTGATGCAGATTGGGGCTTGTTGAGATTTTTTTTTTCCTTGAACATTTTCTCATGGCCTCAATGTTTCTGCTATCAAATTGTACAAATTTAGTGTGAATACAAAACATTTCTTTTGATCAAGTTGCTGACCATTTTATAGATAGAATTCTGTTAATTACTATATGTTCTTAAAGAAAAATAAAATTAAATTGGGTGTCTTCAAAGTGTGTGTCATACTTTCTCGTGTTATTGAATTAGTGATAAAAACCCCTTCTATCACTTCCTCTTTTTCTTTTTTTCTTTTTTTTTTTTCAATCTAAAAATAATAGTAAAAGTTTTATAATAAATAATCTTTCAACATATTATATTTTAAATATTAAGACTTGAGTGAGTCCGTTTTATGGAAGAGTTTGATGAGACGATAAAAAGTGATAATATTTGAATAGAAAATAATACCCAAATAGGTGAAAAATGATAATGATAAAATATATTATTTTATAAATAATTCATAATTAAAATAAAAATTAATATTATTTTAAAAAAAAATATAAAATAGTCTACATAAGTATTGCTCTATTTTAAAATGTGTCCCTCACCAACACACTTTACTCATTTTACCATTTACACCCTCCGCCCACCATTAACTTAGCACTTTTTGTTTCTATCAGTTAAACAATCAACTTTACTACCAAAAAAATGAAATGAAATATTATATCAATTTGATTATCCTAAAATACATTTTAATTTCAAAAATACAACACTTATCTTACAACAAGATATAAACCTACTATGAATTAAATCTTCTTACCTACAACCTTTTAAAAAAGGTCAAATGACTATGGATTAGAGGTTTAAATTAACTGAGTCGAGCCGAACAAAAAGTTGCTCAAATTTGTTTGAAATATTATAGAATTTCAAAATATATATTTAAACTAAAGTAATCGAATCGAGCCCAAATGAGCTTTTATCGAGTCAAACACGATATGAACTCGCGTAATTTGATAAATTTACACTGACATCACATATTTTCATTGATCAAGCTCGAGCTTGAACCAAACTTTTAATTTATAGAAAAACTTTTATCTAATGATTTGAGGGGAGGGGGGGGTTAATTTAATTTGATTTTCTTGATTAGAAAAAAAAATGCCCTAAATTTTTTTGAAACAAATACTACCTTCGTCACTTACAATGTATCCATTTCACTATTCTTGTCGTCCACTTCAAAGGTATCAATTTCCTCTATTTAATAAAGAAAGTACACAATATGACACACCACTTCTCTCTAATACAACTACCCACTTTACCTATAATAATAATATTCCTTAATTCACGTGCAAAAAACAAATAAAGACAATTAGAATTATTCACGTGCAAACAACAAACGATTACCTTGTAAGTGGCCAGAGAGAGTAAATTTTATTGAAATCACTTAATCACTAGAAACAGTCCGTATTGATTAACAAAGAAAGTCCAGAGTAATGGATAGTGCACGACCAATACAGTTCTTTCATCATCACATCACGTCACATCATATTTCCTCTACGACTCTACGGAAATTGAGTAACTGCGTATAATTAATTGAAATTCAGATGAAATGAGTAATAATTTTAGTATAAATGTATGCTGCTTCAAATCTTCTGAGTCTGCATTTTGTTCGTGAGGTGATGCAAGTAATGTTTCAAGCTGTTAGTATTCAAGAACACAGCATCTGTGATTGTGAGAAGTTTCGTTACTGTTGAGTTAGAAATCTTATCGTTGTTTCTGCTGTTGCGTCGCAATGGCAATGGTCCCTATAATCAACCTCGAGTTGAATCACATTGTCTACCATTATCTTCAAGAGTCAGGTATGATCTCTATCTACTGCTTTTAAAGATTTTTCGGATTGTTAGTTTCTGTTTCGCACGGCGATTGTTGATGTAATCTTTGATTTAGGTTTTTTGTGGTGTTGCTTATTTGAAAACGCTTTTTTCTTTTGGGGGAATTATTCATCGGTAATGGAATCGGATTGATGGTATATTCTAGTTGTTTGGGGGTTAGGGTTCATGCTCCAGAAGTGAAGAAGTTAATTGTGATAATTTATGGTTGTGGAGATACGGAATTACTTGTATTTTTGAAAATTTAATGGAAATGCAGAATTAACTATTGCCTTTTAAAAATATGATGCTGGTGGTTTCATTCGTATGTGTCAAACAACAGGTTTAATTAATAATCTTGATTAACTTGTGTCTTTTGTTTAATTCATACAGATTATTGATTGTGTTCTTGTTTTTTTCTTCTCTTGGTATCTCCCATTTGATGCCATAGTAATCTTCCGATGCACTGAAGTAGTAAAGAGTTTCTTTAACTTGATAATTTCTTTCATTCAACTGATAATAATTTCTATTTTTTCTTTTTATGTCAAATTCTCTTACGACTTCATTTTTTACTGTCAATTTGGTGTAATATGCATACCAGATGAACTCTCCTTATGATCTGCATTCAGATTTTTTACAGTAATGATATACATCCATTATCCTGAACTTGGATCTAATATCTGCAAGAAAATAGTTTAATCATGTAAAACTTTGTGATATGTACTTGGGGGATGAAATATAGCTTAAAATTAGAATTTAGTTGGTCAACTTTTAGATAATTTTCCATGAATGATCGTTGTGAAAATAGAAGGTGTATTTGTTGCACTTGCAAGAAACCTTTTAGTATTTCATTGGTATTTTTTTACCCGGCATTCTATCTTATAGGATAGATTAGAACTATGGAAAGCGTGAAAGAAGTGTTAAAAATAAGGCCATACCATTTGTAATCATTCTATAATTTCTATTTCTATCCAACATCAACCCTGTAAAATAAATGTACATGTAGCATTTTAGTTCTTGGCTAGTCTCTCTCCAGTCTCCTCCAAAGATTTTTATTCTTAGTTTCCCTATTACTTACTAAGAAACCGATTGTTTCCTCATTTTACAAATTTTAGTTTGTGTTCTGCATATTTATATTGTAAGTTATTATAAGTATTTGAGAACTCATACTTGTATAAAGTTGCTTGAATAATTAGAATTATAACGGAAAGAAAATATATCTGTCATGGATAGAAATTTTGACGTAGAGAAATGGATGTCATACATCTGGTATTTACCAATTGAATGCAATCAGTGCCGAAATTTGAGCATCCTAATTCTTTTGTTCTTTTATTTACTGAGAATTGGGTTAATTTTGTCGAAATGGTTTATAGTTACATTTTATAACTTCTAGTAATTCAGTAGCGTAGGTATGCACGATTAATCAAAAATCTCTTGTAGTTGATTTTACACCTCTAGGGATCTATTCTTTTCCAAGGTTAAGATCTGTAATTTAAATGAATATTGTCATTTAACTATTTGAATGAAATATATCGTCAAATATAAATGTAGCTTTACTTGTTAAGGTCACTTGCCTCTGCTTCAATCCTCTCTCTGTATTCTTTATTAACTATTTTCATGGCTTTCTTGAAGGTTTTGTGCACACTGCTTTCAATTTTCACCATGAGGCTGCTATAAACGAGTACCCATTCCATGGATACTTGTTTCCATGTGGAGCTCTTGTCAGACTTACTCATAAAGGACTAAAGTACATTGCAATGGAAGCAAATGATAGCAACTTTGTAATCCACTATTGTCTACTTGTGTTTAAAACATTGCTTGTTTCCATGTGGAGCTCTTGTCAGACTTACTCATAAATGACTAAAGTACATTGCAATGGAAGCAAATGATGGCAGCTTTGTAATCAACTATTGTCTACTTGTGTTTAAAACATTGCATACTATTTATTGATTTATGTTTGATGCATGTGATCAGGGAAAGAGTGAGGTAGATAAACAACAGTATCTGAAACCCATGGATCTCATTACAAAGGATGTGCATGAATTGCAGAAGATTGTAGCTGACAGGAAGAAGCAGAAAGGACAGAAAAGGGTTCGATTCAAATTTTAGTAGTTGTCAAGAATTGAAGGTCAGATGTCAACTGGGGAAGGATTTTGGGAATTTTCATGGTAAATTTATCTTAGGTAACACTGAATGATTTCTTGACAGAATTTCATTTTTTGTGGGAGTCCATCTTGATGCAGATTGGGGCTTGTTGAGATCTTTAATTCTTTGAACATTTTCTCATGGCCTCAATGTTTCTGCTATCAAACTGTACAAATTTAGTGTGAATACACAACTTTTTTTTTTATGGAGTTGCTGACCAGTTTTATAGATAAGGATTCTGTTAATTATATGTTCTTAAAGGAAGAAAAAAAATGTGGTTTCTTCAAAATGTTCAAATGTGTCTCAAACTGTTCTAGTGTTGTCGATTTATTTAGTAATAAAAACCTTACACTTTCCTCATCCGTGAGTCTCATTACACTCTAAAAATAGTTAATGTACAAATAACCCTAAATACATTAATATAACTTACTTTAAAATGTCACCCTCAAGGAACACATATAACTTACTTTATCACTAATTACTCCCACCGTCCCAATATTATCTCCACGCTTTATCTTTTCATTTGTCCCATGATTAACTTCACTGCACAAATAATGAAATATCACATCAATTCAATAAATCTAAAGTACATTTATCTTAAATAATACTACTTCCACCTAACGCACATAATTAATGTTATCCTAAGAAGAAACCATTGAGATCCTTAGGTAGAAACAGAAAAATGAACATTACAATATTTCTGTGTGGGTTGATGCCCACTTAACAAAAATTACATTCATGGTCGATTTAGACATTGCCTTGTGTAGCTGAAAAGTTACTCTTCTGCTGAAATTTAGAGGCCCAACTTCTAGTTCCTTGATTGTCATTTCAAAGATTGATCATTGATTTACAAAGGATACTACTTATACATTTATTAACAACTATCATACCATACTTAGTTAATGCGTATTATTAATTTGTTGAAAGACTACAACAGAAACGCAAGTAGTAAACTGTTCAACTTTATTCACTATATTCTAGCAAAGTGCGATGTTTTTGGAAGATCAAGGTTTTTCTTTCACTTGCTAGTTGAATGGTGATATGCTTGACTATATTCCTGTATTTGGCAAAGAATGCATCAAAATTTAAACTGTTGGGGAGCTTCGACTCGGATGCATCTCCTTTGTAAGTTTGTCTCAGTGGATGTGTATCGTTTCGTTTTATTTTCTTCAACCGGAACATAATTTATAAATTCATATGCAAAAGGTTGTGCTTGAATTACCATGCAAAAGGTTCAGTGAGTTCATCAAATATGGAAACCATTTGTTTTTTTCTTACCTCAATCATGAAAATCATGC
This sequence comes from Pogostemon cablin, assembly GCA_023678885.1. Classification (NCBI taxonomy): domain Eukaryota; kingdom Viridiplantae; phylum Streptophyta; class Magnoliopsida; order Lamiales; family Lamiaceae; genus Pogostemon; species Pogostemon cablin. The sequence continues at coordinate 7,934,825 of CM042992.1, read as the reverse complement.
ATAAGTTTGCATGTTGATCGTTGATGCATTTGGAGTTAAATACATCAGTTTTTTAGTGGAAGATTATTGAGTTTGATTCGATAACTAATTTTGCTGTATTTAAAGTCCAATTAACATGAAACACATTTTAATTCTTTCCTGATATCAACACTTAAATCTGAATTGTTTTTACCGTAATCCATCTTTATATTACTCTGTCACATGTTTGCTGTTAAATATTTTATGTTCAAGCTCTTATGGTGAAATCGGCTCGAGCAAAGACTGTCTTAGTTAGCCATATGTTGTAATGGGCTCATCAATCAAGGACTCCAGTTCTAAACGCTCAAAACGTCGGTCATGATTGAACGATCGCTGCTATTCACCTATTTCTGTAAGACACAGCACGCAGTTCTCAGTGACATATTGTTTTACTTCAGGAATTCTCTTGTCTCAGTGTATGCCTTCACTGGATCTGCTATGTTCTTTACTTTTCAAAGCTGTACTGGTAATATTTTTGTCCAAATGTACTCTCTTACTTCTTGATAAGCTATCCTTTGATTTACAGGAAAGAAGTTATGTTCACTTCGAAGCATATTCTCATGCCGGAGAGGCCACATTTTGGCGTGCAAGTAATCGACTAAGCTTTTCCTCTAATTCACATGTGGGTACCGCAGTCTTTACAAGTTAAGCAACTTGTGAATTTTAAAATACTCATTTGAGCCAGGCAAACATTATGAAATTTCATGATAGGCGATTACTAGTTACTACTAATTTTTAAGCAGGTTGATTTTTCCAATTATTGATAGTGTGTTTCAATTGTGCATTTGCATCCACTCTTATTGTCACACCAAATGTGGCTGCTTGATTTCTGGGCTTTTTTTTTGTTGCTCAAACAGTGTATTTTTACTGTAGGAAGCAAAACAGTTCTTTCAACAATCCATTTGTGTTTTGGGTTCTATAGTTTTGAAGCATATAAAACTTTTCAAATTAATTCCCTTTGGCAGCATACTTGCAGCATTTAGCTGGACATGTAATAACCCATTTATTGTTGCATGATGTAGTAATTAACCTTCATATGTTTGTATGATTTAAGCTTGGTTTAATGGTGTTTCAGTTTTTGAATTTGAACACTTAAATGTTTTAATTATTGGGAATTTTTATGCTCTCCCATCTTTGAAAAAAGTAAGCTAACATCCTAAGTATCTTACAAAAACCTTGAATTAGTAACTACTGCTTTCAAATTGATAAGCAAATAACATGAAGAGTTGTATCATGATACATTACATTACATTAAATAGAAAGTGACATCTTTTAGAGTTTTCTTTCCTTTCTCATGTGACTAAAACAGAACACATGCAGACATTTGAGCCTACTTAATGTGCATTTAAATTCCACCAAACATGAAATGTAAGAAGCATAACTTGTTTTGGAGTTGAAAAAAAAAAAAGAAGATTATGTAATGTGTATCTATCTATATTGAGCTTTCTCCATTGACAATGAAATCATGCTCATTAAACCTCATCAGTTTAATGCATTTGTTTGCTTGCTTGCAGTGTGCTCCAACTATGACATTCTACACATTAGGTATGTGGAAAACTCTGATACACCTCAATCAAGCATCAAAATCCATCTCTATAAATTCAACTGAAAAATCCTCTCTCTCTCTCTTCATCAAATCTTCATTCTTCAAGAACTGATAACCCAGGTAGCCACCTCTCTCTCTCACTGCAATTCTCACAGGAAATCTGCCCATTCTTTCTCTTCCTTGATCCTCTCTAAAGCCCCATCAAGAGCAATATCAAAAGCATCCTTAAAACTCTTGAATCCTCCATTAGGTTTGGAGTAGATTATCCTTGGAATCGTCTCAATCACTTTCTCTCTCTTCTTCCTCACCTCCTCTTTGCTGTAACTCATCAGAACATCCTTTATCGAAACCGTCCCGTTCAACACCCGCTCATGGTCTATGAAAACCGAGTAACTCTCCGGTTCGCCCGGCAAGAACCACTCATACTGCTCGTAATCCGGTTTCCAGAGAAAAACCGGCACCGAACCGGCCACCATGCAGTCGAAAAGCTCCCTCCTCGTGTAGCTATCCCCCTTGGGCTCCAGGCAGAACTCCGAATCCAACAATGTCTTCAGCACCACCGTCGAATTGGTGGGGCAATTGCTCTCGGAGCAATCCACGGCCTTGCCAGAACCCGATTCCTTCTTACAGTAATTCATCAGGAAGATGCGGAAGTCGTTGCTCCCCCAATTGCGATTGGTCCCGATGAATGAAAACAGAGTGGAGCGCTTATAATCGCGAACGTAGTTCTGCCATTCGATTAGGTTATCGCTCGTTTTGGGGTGGAATCCGATCGGGTAGGGTACGCTGACGTCCATCTCGTCGCCGGGGTACTTCTCCACGATGAATCGCGTGACCTTCTGCATCGACTTCATGTTCAGGAAGCTGGATCCCCAGATTTTGCCGGGATCTGTTAATCGCCGGAAATCCCACGTGATTCTCCCGATCGAGGTGAAGTGATCGGAGCCGTTGAATTTCTTCCAGTGCTTCTGATTCTTCACCCACCGGAGCATCATCTTGCAATGCCGGTCGCGAGCGGAGGTGTCGTTCATCCAGAGATGCTTCCCGACGGCGAGTCCAGCGTAGAAGGGTATGTAGAACGCCGTGGCGGATTCCGGCTCTAGGGTTCTGCATTTGTGCATCAGGACCCGGTGGTGGAAGATCACCTCCAGGGTGAACTGGTTCGTGTGGTACCACGATTTGTACAGATCCTCCGGCAGGACGCGGCGGAGCTCGGTGGCGGCGCGGCCGTACCCGTGGTTGGAAACGATGCCGCACTCCCAATTCCACGGATCTAAGTCGGTGCAATTAGGGTTCACCAAATCCTTGTTGAAGGAGGCCGGAAGGTCGTAGGCGTAGACTCTGCCGGAGGGGCATTCGTCGGTGTACTGAGGGCCGGCGGGTTGGGGGGTGGGTAGGGGTTCGGATTTGGGCTTAGTGGCGTTGGATAGGGCAACGGCTTCTTCGCGGGGTTGGGGAAGGTAGACGGTGACGGGGGAAGGGACGGCGGCGGCGCTGCGGTCGGGAAAACAGGGCGGCGGCGTTCGGGCTATTGAGATTATAAGGGCTTGGATCCATAGAAATGCGATGAAGAGCCAGAATCTGGGGTGGGTGGTAATATGGATTCTGATTACATTAACAGCGTTCTTGATGAAGTTAGAGGATTTGGGTGGTTTCTTCATGGTTTGGGCTTCCGTTGAGGAAGCTGGTACCATTGTTCAAAGAAACCAGGAGAGAAAGAGGAACAAGTGAGAATAAGAAGAGAGAGAAAGGGGGGGAGTTAATGTTATGTGAGGGGGGAAAAGTGGGGAGTGCAGTGATGGTCACGAGGGATGTGCACCGACAAACGACAACGTTTTAATTTTCTAAGATTTCATCTCATCTCTGTTTAATTGGTGGGGGAATTGAATCCTATGCCGACGATTTTATGAAGGTTTAATTATTCATTCCAAATTTATTAGAAATATGGGTGGGTCAGTTTAGGCAACTAGAGGTGAACATAAAATTTTTAAAACCATAAAATTAAGGAGTATAATATTTTAATGTGTAGTGGGTAATTGTATTAGTGTAGTAGGTGGGTCACATGTGGATATAATAATTGTTTTGTGTGGGTCTTATATACCAAAAAAGGAAATGTATACTTTGTTTTGGGACGGACCAAAATGGAAAAATGTATACCTTGTTGTGGGGCGGAGGAAGTATTAGACAAAATCGAATCATCATAACGGTGCAATTTCGATTTTTTCTTAAAATTGCACCGCACCGCACCGCCTTATATATAATCCATATATTTACATATATATGTACAAATATGTATGTGATTTAAACTTTTTTAAATTTTAGAATCTCAACTTGTTATACTCTTTAAATAGATATTATTTGTAAATTTTATAATTGTCAAATTTTCTAACAAATAGTGATGGTTTTAAAAAACATTCATGATAATCTATCTTTCAAATATATAGTGACATTTCAATTTATAATTAGAATGAGATATTATAAGCATAAAATAGCAAACAAGTTATTACTATTAGAAAATTATTATTTTTAGATTATTGTAGAATAATATATCATGTAATTATCATTATGTGCTACTAAAATAACATTTATCTATAGGTTTTATGTTATTGTATTGTTATACACATGTTATTAGAAAAACTGCTAAACCGTCAACATTGATCGCCAAATCGCAAAAAATCGTATGATAAATTATAGTGGAAAAACCGTGATTTAAAATTAAACATAAAACTGAACCGTCTATAACAAGACAATTTAAATTTTGTTGAAAAATCGCTCAAACCGCACCGTGATCACCCCTAATGGTGACCCTACCATTTAGAGCGGCCTATTTTGTTTATAGAGATTCTTTCTCCGTTATAATAATTTCTTCTTGATGGGTTGACCTAAGAACTTAACTAATTTCGTTGAGGTTATAATTACGGAAACAGACTCCTTGATTTAGTATTTATTGCCATAAGTGCATTTATGCTCTTCTCATTAGGAGTGATGATAATAATAAAAGAAAGAGACGCATTTTGAGCATCACATGATATATACATACTCCATTATGTATGTGCCATCATAGTTCATTAATAAATGCAATCTTCAAATTAATTAGCTATGAAAATACATAGATTACATTATGTATGTGCCATCATAATAATTTATTAATAAATGCAATCTTCAAATTTAATTAGCTACGATACGTAGTGTGGATCATAGGATAAAATCTAATTTTATACTTGAGTATTATACTCCCTCCTCTCCTAGTTCAGCACAATTTTTATTATGTGTCTTACTCTAAAGTTTGCATTTATTTTTTTTTTAAAAAATCAAAACAAAAACCTATACATTTTATTTATAAAAAAAAATCAGGATTTCTTGACATTCTTAATATTTTATTATTTATTTATTATAAAAAATATCATAATACCCATAAAAATTATTATCTTTCTTAATTTTCGTGCCAAAGCAAACAGAAAAGGTACGGAGGAAGTACTATTTAGTTCTATAAAAATTTTTACCCTTAAATATTGGAGAACCTTTTTTTTTTCTTTACTTAGGTCATCTCCAACCTATTACCCTTTTACCCAAAAATTTCTTTTACCCAAAAATTTGATTTTTGGGTAAAAGGGAAACCTTACCAAAAATTGGGCAAATTTGGGTGTTACCCAATTTTTTTTTTACAATTATTTTTAATGCTCAATTTAAATATAATAATATATATATTTTTTTAACCACTCTTAATAATTATTTTAATTGTTAAATATATATTTATGTTTTTTATATTTTATATAATTAATATATAATAAATTGTGTGACATTAAAATAATTTAAAAAATTACTTCATGCACAATTAAAATTACATATTACATTGAAAAAATTACATTGAAAATTAAAAAAGATAGACATACAAATACATTTGACACTAGACATATGAATAAATATCCTAAAACTTAAACACTATTACAATAAATAAAAATACAAATACAAACACAAATACTTAAAAAATAAAACAACATAATATTTATTCTTACAATTAAAATGGGGGTAAATCACTCCCAGAACCTCCAAGATCAGTGGGAAAGTAATCCCCGTAAATATTGTCTTGATTCACTGACTTGTTTAAACTCATTCTTTGCACAATAATATTTTGTTGAAGTCGAAAATATTCACGACGAACAGGATCAAATATCGTTGTCAGATCCATCTTCATAATTTTATTGTCCTCTTTTCTTTGGGCTTCCTCCATCATTGTTCGTTGATACTTATTTGATTCACTCATTAGATCTTGTACTTATTTTTTTGTTTGTAAAATTTATACAACATTAAAATTTAGAAATTAAATTTAAAATTTAAATATAAATTAATTAATACAAAATAAAAATATATTATTTAATTAATAATTTAAAATTAGAGGAATAAATAATCAATTTAGAATATTATAATTATTTAAATTTAATAAAATAATATTTTTAATAAGATTCTATAGAATATTCCCTTTTCATCAAATTTTGGGTAAAAACCATTGGAGGTGATATGCACCAAATCACCAAAAATTTGGTGATTTTGTGATTTGGGTAACAAACCCCATTGGAGTTGCCCTTAAACATTAATACTCTTTATTATATTTAACCATACTCTTTTAATGAAAAAAAATAAAATGCATATTCTTTAAAATAAAATATTATATTCTATTTTTGAACACCTTATGTACTTGAATGCACAAGAGACCAATTCTTATGAGAGACGAATAAAAAGGTATAACTTTTATTATAAAAAATCTAATATTCAATTGATGAAAAATTATGTGAACTGCTCCCTCATCCCACCGAAAGGTTCCTATTTTACTATATTGATTTTCCATTCGAAAGTCTCCATTTTTCTCTTTTAGTAAAAGAACCTCACATATGATCATAACTCACTCTTTATACAACTACCCACTACACATAAAATAATACTCCTTAATTTATGTGCTAAAAGCAAACGGTGACCTTTTATCTGGATAAAAGGAGTAGTATTTATGAATAATTTATAATATACTCCCTCCATCCCGTCAAAAGAGAGTCTTTTGCTTTTTCGCACGTAGATTAAAAAGTATTATTATCTAATGTGTAGTGGGTAGTTGTATTAGTAAGAGTGTGTGCCCTATATTTTAATTGTATTAGATGGAGTGTGTGAGTCTCATGTGTGTAAAAAAGGAAAGAGGACTCGTTTTGTGAGACGACCAAAATAGAAAAAATACCCTCTTTGAATGAGACGGAAAGAGTAAATGAAAAGTAATAATAATTTTAATAAAAAATAAATAATTAATTTGTTTAAAATTGTTTCACTTATGAGTTTTTTTATTATTTTTTATAATAATTCAATTTCCAAGAGTTGAATTGATGAAAAGGAAGAAATATGAATATTAAATTTTGTGATTATGGTGATCTAGTAGCTGAAATTGATAAATTAGAAACAAGTAAGCGCAATTTACGGCGATTAAGTAGTAGTAGAATATATTTAGATGCAAATCTCAGCTGCTACGTGGCACGTTTCTATATGCGGATAGTGTATAATAGTGGGCGAGTCAATGAGCTTAGATTTAGTCATTCAACAATCCCGCAATTACGCGGCAGTTGCTTTAATCTTTTCTTAATTTGTTTGTATTTTCATAATATTACTCCATCCCTCCATCTAGTTCTAAAATATCCATTTATTTTTTGCAGGTGAATTAAAAAATATTATTATATATAAAGTGGGTAGTTTTATTATAGGGAAGTGTATCCATTTATTTTTTGCAGGTGAATTAAAAAATATTATTATATATAAAGTGGGTAGTTTTATTATAGGGAAGTGGTGGGTCATATTATTTACTTTCTTACTAAATATGGAAAATAGATACATTTAAAGCAGACGATAAAAATAGTAAAATTGATAGGAAATATATCGGGGAAATTTAAAGTGCAACCGTTTTTCATGTATTTATTTTCTAACACTGACGTGTGATGGAGGATTAGGTATTTAGGTGAGTGTCCATTTCTGACGACGTGTTCTCTAAACAATTTGTCTTACAAGATTTAAGGGAAAAATTTGGAGCTGCAAGGGGTAATATATGGGGTAGGAATGTAAATGGGTAGTTTAGATTATGATATGATAAAATCACATACTACCGATATTCTAATTAATTTATTCTTAAATTACTCTATTACTCTAAAATAAAATTTGGATAAGATACGGATTAAAATAGAATTTGAGTAAAATACGGATATATCTATCAGGTATGCGAGTAACTTGTGGAAAACGAGTATTCGCAATTTTTCAAACTTGTTCGATCCTATCCACATCGAAATTACAAAATTTCCTTTTTAAAATAAAAATATAAATTAAAAATTAAATAATATTCTTATATTTTATTAATTAGAAACTAAATAAATAATGCAAATGTGTCATTTAAAAATTAAATAATGTAAATCGAAATATATACTTCATATATGATTTTTTTGAAAGTAGAATTATTATATACATACATATTTAAATATATAATCCTCCCGTCTCTTAATAAATGACACATTTTTCATTTTGAATTGTTCCACAAAAATTTGCACCTACCTTAGACATGCACCCCGGTTCGAAACCGCCGATTCCGGTTCCGAACCGGCGGTTCCGGTTCCAAGGTAGGGGGAACCGGAATCGAACCGGGGTAAGGTTTCGGTTCCGGAACCGACGGTTCCGGTTCCGGTTTTAATTTTTTTTTGGTTTTAAGCGTAAAAAGTAAAAAAAAATTAAAAAACCGGCAGTTCGAACCGGAACTGCCGATTTTTTTCCCAAATATGAGGAATCAGAACTGAACCTTCCTTAGCCGATTCCGATTTTTTTTGGCAGGTTCCGGAATCGGCAGTTTCAGTTCCTGTTAAAACCCGGTTCCCCTGTTCGAACCGTCGGTTCCGATTTTTTGGTGCATGTCTACTTATCTAATGAAGCAAAAAGTCAAACATAATCATTCTTCTCCATACACTTTTATTTACAAAAAATCATTCATACCTAACACAGTCAATACATTTTATCATTTATTTATTACTTAAAAATACCATTATACCCCTAAAAGTTATCAATTTCTTAATCTTCGTGTTGGGATGGGAGCGAAAACATAAATCGGACGGAGGGAGTATAATATTATAATAATATGTATAAAAACAAGTACGTTATTTGGACATAATGAATTAGAAATTAAATATGAGACTCACATCCTCCACTAATACAACTATCAACTACATATAAAAGAATAATACTCTTTAATCCACATGCAAAAAGCAAATGAATACATTGATGTTGGACTGAGAGTAATATGTATAATATATAATACTCCATCTATCCCATAATAAACTTCACCGTTACTGTAGACACGAAGTTTAAGAAAATTTACTTTTTGACAAATTTTATTGACTTTTAGAGGTTAATGTAGTATTTTTAGGTGATAAATAAATTATAAAGTATGTTATGTGTGATAGGTGATGGTGGTAAATTTGTAAATAAGATGTACTTTTAGGAGTGGAGAATGATGCGATGTTTACTTTTTTTTGTGATAAAGTTTAATATGAAATGAACGAAAATGAAAAATATGAAATTTATTATGGAACGGAGAGAGTATCGAGTAATCATGTCAAATATTAGGTAAGATAATCGAGTATAAAAGGAGACCCTGTATCAAGTATTGTCCGACCCGCTACCTGATAAAGTCTATCCTACCGTGTCTATTATCCCAAGTACTCGCCAATAATCTGCCCCAACGGGTAAAATTTACATCCAAATTTAGGCCATCCCTAACACAATATGATTAGTACAATATAATCATTGCGAGATTTAATCATGTCACGTTCGTATCAACTCTATATAATAATTTCGTATTAAACACGACTAATATAAATTAGTAACCCATTAACATTAATAACCTATTATTTTATAAAATATGGTAGTTCTATAATAAAAAAATACTAATAAATATTTTAAAATATGTATTTTTTTAAATTTATCTTCAACTTTAATCAATATTTATTATAATTTTATTTTCTTATCGTGTTGTTAATTGTTATCATGCCATATCAATACGATTTTTTTTGTTTTGTTTTAATGTTAGTGTCAGAACGAATTCTTATCATGCCGGATCGAATTTACCCTTATCATATCGCATTAATTCAAAATACGACCGGGTACCCTATATAGTATATTTTAGAAATAGGTAATCTAACAATACAATTAATTCAAAATACGACCGGGCACCCTATATAGTATACTATAGAAATAGGTAATCTAACAATGCAATTAAGAAGCGAATTGCCACCCTATATAGTACTCCCCCGTCTCATTTTAGATGACACATTTTTCATTTTGAACTGTCTCACAAAAGTTTACACATTTTCTTAAAAAGTAAAAAGTAAAAAACAACCACCCTTCTTCATACACTTTATTTACAAAAAATCATCTCTACCTAATATACTTTATCATTTATTTATTACAAAAAAATATCATTATACCCTAAAAGTTATCACTTCCTTAATCTCCGTGCAGGAATGTGGGTGCAATCTTTTGTGGGACGAAATAAGTATATTTCAGAAATAGGTAATCTAACAATGCATTTTATCGTTTCACATTATACAGTTTTCTAAAAATTTTTATTAATTATTTACTTTATAAAAGATATTACTCACTCATTCCTATAAAAACGTTCAACTTTTATTTATAAATTACAAAGAAAAAATAAACATTGTTGTGAATTGGAGTGAGTACTATTGTCTACTTTAAAGATGTTATCACTTGTTTTTCTTTACTAAAAAAATTTCACTGTATCACTGTCACTTTTCATTTATCTAATTATAACTTTTTTTATAAAATGTTCACTATTTATTTTGTCTCACGGAAAATTTCCAATATAATGGTCTCATACAAATATTAACAGTAGATGTAATACATAAATATTACTAGTAATACCTAAATAATACTCCCTTCGTCCCAAATAGAAGTTCATAATTACTGTAGATACGGAGTTTAAGAAATGAATTGGTCTCTTGTGTCTCCAGGTGCACAAAGTGTGTAAGGATAAACCATTTTGTTTTAAAGAGTATACATTATAATTCATAAGGATACAACATTTTGTTCTGAAGGGTATATACTTTTCATTAATATTTTTTTATTTTTTTAAAAAATAAAGGGTATATGACTTTATACTAAAATGTATACAATTTAATACTAAAAGGTATAGGTGCACAGTGTGCCCCTGGGGACACACAAATTTTTGTCTTAAGAAAAAGTTGTTCTTTACTTAACTTTTAGGGGTGGTTTGATATTTTTAGGTAATAAATAAATTGTAAAGTAAGTTATATGAATTTTAAAGGAGTGATAATTTTAAAATTAAAGTATATTATGAAATTATTGATATAAGTGTATTCTCATTGGGTATTTATGTGATGGAGGTAGTACTACATAGTCATGCCCTTTTCAGCTTTAACAATATATATGACGTGATTTCCTATTCCTACTCCATATCCGTGTCATCTCATGACAAATTATTACACAAAAAATGGCACAGATATTTCGAAACTCTAAGATATATTACTCCCTCAGATAAATTTCGCACTTTCTATATTTATTTTTCTCCAACTTATCTTCACATCTCAGAAAACAGCAACAAATCCAACAACCTTATAATATAATATAATTTAATTTCAAATTTAACATCAAAACTTTATACACATATCATACTTTATATTTTATTTATTACAAAAGAAGAAAAAAAATATCATTATGTCAGAATGAATGGAATATAATTTTAGTGAATTATTATACTTTGACAACTTAAAATCATATTCCAATTAAATCACATATCACACTAGAAGTTCATACTATATGTTTGGTTTAAAAAAGTTAATAGGTGAGTTAATGAAGCTTGACAACTTGTAAATGTTATTAATCCTCTAAAATTTTTATTAGTTTCAAGGGATATCATAACTTAGCTTCTCCCTAAGTTGTATACAATCGACGGCCTTATTTTTTAATAACAGACTTAGAAAAAAAGGAAAAATAAACGTACTTAAATGCAATTAGTATATAAACTTTTTAATTTTAGTAATTTTTTTAAGCCAATCGAGTATTACTAAGTTAATTTGAACTAAATTTCTTTAATGTATCATTTATAGTAAATGATACTTAACTAATGTAAAAATCATATTTTACTATTTAATAATCATACTTTAATATTGGGCTTATCCGTCTCACAAAAGAGTATCCCTATGTCCATCTCAAATCAATTTACCAATAAAATAATACATAAATCATAAAATTATATCATTATATTACCTGTAATCATCAACCAAAAGGGAAATAAATATCATGCACGACAAATATAAAACAAATTAGAAAAAAAAGTAAGATGTACTACTATAAATAATAAAGATAAAAATTACAATTATATCTTAAAATTTGATATTAAATGCTAAAAAGAAGGAACTTCTAAAACAGATAAACCTAGTAATACACAAATGTTTTCTTATTTGTGTATTCTATTTTTTTAATTATTTCATAAGTTTTAACGGAAAAAAAAAAATTGCACAATAATTTATTTATTACACAATGTAAATCGTGTAAAAATTGCTCCCATAAGCTTGAATAATAAGAATTATTTTTAAAGATGAGGATTGAAAGAATTTGGTTATTCTCGGAGAGACACCACTGAATTTCTCTGTAATCAATCTTTGCTTCTCCCTATTCTTAATACATCTTTAGCCATCTCCAAAAGTGTGTTGCATCTCCAGCACACTTTTGGCTCTAGCAGTGTTACATTTTGGCTGCAAATGGGGCAAAATGGAATAAAGCACTGTAGCAGTCGATTTTTTTTTTAGTTTTTTTTAATTTTTTTTTTGTGTCTAAATGGAGTATATGTGTGTGTGTTATATTTATAAAATGGGTATGTGTATATTTTGTTTAAATAATTTAAAATAATATTAAAAAAAATGATATATTGTTATTTTAATTTTTTGGATAGAAAATGAGGTAAGCTACTGGAGATGAAATATTAAGTTAACTGCATTTTGGAGTTGAATGTACTGTAAAATAGAGTCGACTGCTGGAGATGGTCTACTATGTTGTAAAAGACAAAGTGATCGTGTTACAACATGCCTACATCAACCCCAAGATCAATCTAGGATTTTGGTTTAAGAAGGCAAAAATCTTCATTTTTATAATGTCATGTTATAACAAACGAACAAACAATTACAAATTAAAATATAAGTAAAAAAAATTACTGAAATATAAAGTTAAGTGAAGAAATTTTATATTCAATGGCCAAAAACCCTTAAATCTTACCTGATCAAACCTCTTTGTTGCTAGGTATCGTCAATGTGAAGCACATCTGTAGTAGCTTTATCTTCCTTTTTAGAGACCTTCTTTCTCTTCCTCTCAGATTGAGGTTCTTTGGCTTTCAGCTCGTTGCAGAACAACCTTAGGGAGGCAGCTAGATGGTCGTTTCGATGTGCTGAAAACAATGAGATCAAATGACATCCATCATTAAAGTAAAACTCCCAACACAAGGAAACAGTTAGATAAACGCAAATAGCAAAATGCATAGTTAGACTGCATAATAGAAATAGACTACATAGTAAATATTTAGATTTGCAGTAGATACTCAAGTTATGCAATTAAATGGCAAGATAAATAAAAAAAATAGAGAACCGTGAAACTGTGAGGCAAGTAATAAGACTCTACGTTACCGAAGAGTATGACATCTTCCATGTTAACAGATTTGCGCCCTCCATGTTGTGCAAACAATTCAAGGTCTTTTGCTAACTGTTCTGCATTTCAGACAATAGATATTTCAAGCCTTTTCTTGGTTTCAAGAGAAATATATCATAGTGAAAGCTTAATCAAAGAGTCGGGAAACTTTTTTAGAAAATAAGTTCCCAATGAGAAGCGTTCAGCTCTGGGCAACCTATGACCAAAAAACAAAATATTGATATATACTAATAAAGCTGATAGCTAAATTAAATATTAGGATGCCTTCCCCCATATGAAATGAGTGCTATTTTTACCAACAGGACAATGTTCAGCTAGCTTATTACAATTCATGAAGAGGACTTGATCCATAACTACTAACAAGGATGTTTGAACTTGCTAGATCCATGCTTCTTTGATTTACTAAGGGCAGCCACAGCAGCAAAACCCAGCTTAAACTTAGAATGGCAGTCTTCTACCATCTCAGTATTACACTAACCAAACAAATGCAACTAATTAATCAACACATTAAACTGCAGTATTTGGTATATAATTTTCCTGTGTTTGGCTGATATGGAAATATCACCCATTTCCCCAAGCAAATCCAAATCAGGATAAAGGACGTGGCACCAACATTGAATATTTCAGTCATTAGTTAGTCATTCAAATAGAATATCGAATAAATTTAATAAAGTAATTATCCGGCTATCGCGATTGACTCTTCATAGGCATCTGATGTCCTAGTATATGTGTAACAGAAATAGTTCATAAGATAAGTAAGCAATTAACTCTTCGGCTCAATCATTACACTTTGTCTAATAAATTTTTACATCAACATTATACTCAAGGACTAGGAAGATGTAGGACACAGATTTAGCTCAGCGTAGTGAGCATGTGGATGGCCAGAGACTCAGAGTAACATGGAACAGAAACATGGCAAATGCTATTGGATGGAGATGACTTTTTTAAAATAAAAAAAAAAACTCAAAATACCTAAACTTCAGGTTAAGATGGACTACTTCAAACTTTTTTAACTAGCAAAAGTAAGCAACCAGCTTGAGATAGCTCTATGCCCAAAAACAGACCTGTGGTTCCATAGTCAAGAGATGTCATCTGGGCCCAATACCTTTTCATTAATTAATTTAGAAGTTATAAGATCCTTTCAAACTGTCAAAAGGTCTGAGGTAGGGGCAATCAACAAGCAATATGATTATGCTCTCCCTCAAAAATCCTACTTAATCCCCAAATCTAGCTTTCGATACAATCCCCAATCATATCAAACACGACATTCACTAAAAAATTAACAACCATGTTGATGATGTTAAAATCCAACAGATACACCACATGAATTGAAGGAAAAAATTGAACAGAAAAGGTGAGAAAGAGATTTACGGGCATATTTGAAGGCTAAATCGGAGATACATGACATAATCGGCTGAGAGATTTCCATGCCATTTTGTTTTGCTGCAAACCAACAATCACAATCTAATCAGTAGATAAATAAAATGCCGGAGGCAGTTACGATGAGTGTATGGATTGAAACCTTCAGCTTCTGCAATGGAGATAGTACAGAGTCGGAATCGATCTCTCAACAACTCATTTGCAGAGTCTTCTTCTTCCTCTCCACGCTCCGCGTCACTCGCCATTTGCCTTCTCACATCGATGAATTGATCGTGTTTTGGTTAGAAATTTGTATTCCTCGATTTGAATTTCAATTTTTTCGGGTAAACCAATTACGCGCCGGATAGATCAACTGCAGTTCATATTCATTTCAAAACCCTTTTACTCAATTTTCATATATATATATATATAAACACAATTTTCTATTTTTTTCTTTAATATTTCTCTCTCATTTCAGTTTTACTCCATTCAATTTTGTGCGAGGCTTCTGTACTTCGGAAACACGTGTCTTCATATTTCAAATTAAACTCAAGCAATACATAAAATTAAATAGAATATGAAGGGGAGAATTGTGGACACTTTATTCTTATGTTCTCATGTAACACAGTATACCCCAAGGGCATAGAGCATTTGCTTCAATTTTAATCTTAACCAAATCAATTAACACCTTGGATCTCATCATAACCTAAATTCCAGTAATATCAATAATAGATATAGATTTTTTAATGAAATTTCTTCACTACAGGACCCAAACAAATATATTAACTATCAACTCAGACCTAAAAATAAATTTTATCGATTCAAGATTTAAATGACGTTAAACTATCCATCCAAACCTCACATATTTAATCCTTCCTAACGGTGTTAAAAGACTCTTATAAATCTCCCACTCACCTCCACGTGGCTGCCAACTCATTAAACAAAAAAATATAATAAAACCAAATTATACGTCTGCAACTAGAATACCACAACTCCTCCGATTATCCTCTTCTTCTTCGGTAGAGGTGAATTCATTCCTGTCGTAGTTGCTTGTAGGGAGCTTTCTCAATTAAATTTTTCACACTTTTTAATTACTACTAAAATTTATACTTTTTTATGAAGACGATGAAATTTGCTAAATGATTGCTTAAAATAATTATTGAAAATACAACATAAAAAAAAGGATAATCGAACAAAATGATTAAAAAAGCAGTTGATAACTTAGAAGGTAAAATATTACACGAATATTTGTGATGTATTTTTGAGATGTTCCACATTCTTATCAAAATTTTACGCAGATTGATTTGCTCTGTTTTTCTTATGTTGGAGTTTGAAATAATATATTTGGTTGCTCATATGTTGTTTGATAAAATGTCTGAATGACCTGTTAATTAGTTTTCTATCATGGAAATAATTCACGGAATCTTATTTTTGGATGTACGACATCTTTCTTCAGTCTTTTTTGACTGATATTTCAATTAGCTTTAATGCTGTCAGTTTCATATAAAAAATTAGAAATACTCGAAATACTTTTGCGAATGATTTAGAAAATAATAGGAGTTGAACTAGAAAGATATCGAGGTAATACTGTTTGTAAGGAATGACTATCGACGTTTCTTCTTCTTCCTATTTTTTTTTTCAAATTGAGTTGTCATTATGTGGGTTGGAAGAGGCCATGTCAGCATGAGATGTGATGTTTTTAACACCGTTATTAAGAATTTGAATGGATGTGTTAAAATTGATTAAATTTATTTTTTAGTCCTGAATTGATAGTTAATAACTTAATACATCATTCCGGTCCTCTAATAAAAAATCTCATTTTTTAATTTTTTAAATTTGCAACAGTAATATAATAATTATAAGAAGTACTTTTGGCATGATCCCTCAACGCTGCACTATGAGCCACCCTTCGTCATCCTATTTTCTTTCTTTCTATCCTAAAACTTCACCCTAAAAGGTATACGCTCTTAAAATTTGGATATACTAAGAGCTCATTTGCTAGTGTGTAAGAAAAATATAGAGATTGCTATAATGAGATTTATTTTATTTATAATTAATTATATTGATTTTTTGTATCATGAAAAAGTAAGATGTTTATAGTTAAATATTAATTATTTTATATTTGTTATTGAGTATTAGCAAATGCGATAACAAGAGAAATGATATATTTACCCTCAATGTTTTTATTATTATTATTTGTTTGTTTGTTTTAATTTGGGTTAAAAATCGAGTTCTTTTTTTAATGATAAATGTTATTCAAACTTCAGATCAAAAGTTTACAATCATAGTTTCAACCAAATAAAAAAATCAACCATATCTCAGCGATAGTGCTTGGGCAATCAAACAATAGTTACGTTATATTTTCCAACCTCTAGCATGATATGTTCTGCTTGCTGCATCGTAGAGATGTTAGCTCCTTCAAACAGTACTGTATTTCTAAGCTCCCAAATTTTCACTACATATACCATTAGTGCCAACATTCGCCTATTCCTTTCATTACCTGACGCCCCTTTGTCAATTTAAATTCATTTTAGGCCTGCTTGGATTTAGAGAATTTGTTTGGTCCATCCTACCCACCTACTGACTTTTCTCTATACTTCTGAAATGAATGGACATATGAGAAATAGGTGTTCTATTGTCTCATTCTGACTGATACAAAAGCCACAACGTCTATCACCAACAGGATCCCAAATTCTATCTTTGGTGAGCAGTTTGCCTCTCACAATTAACCAAAGTCGAATGCTATATTTTCTAAGAATCCATTTTTGCCAAATCTTAGCATAAATAAATTTTCGTTCATGAGGAACTGGGGGCACAGGAGTTTATAGACCAAGGATGCTATAAGTTTATCCCCCGTGCAACATTTAAGCATTTTCACTTCTATAAAGCTTGTATGAACGATACATCGGACAAGCTTTTTATGAACGCCAATAAGAGTTCGCTAGGAATACGATGTTGAGCTTCTAGGATCAGCAACCCAACATCTATTGCCTTTGAGGTACATAACATGAATCCAGCAAACCCACATGGACTCTTTGTTGAGATGGACTTCCTAGACTGCCCTGGAGAGGAGTGCATCATTCCACAGTTGGAGGTTTTTCAACCCTAGACTGCCATCCTTCTTAGGTTTAATAATGCTAGCCTAGCTTGCTAGACCTTTTCGAGAGCCCCAAAGGAAATATCGGATCATCCTTTCCACTTGTCGAATAACACCATCAGGGATTTTAACCATAGAGAACCAAAATAAGAGCACTCCATAAAAACATGAGGAAAGGAGTTCTAGCTTTTCTGCAAAGGACAACATTAATTTTGATGACCACTGATTGATGAACTTCAGTAACTAAGTTATAAGAGGCTAGAACTGATCAACACTTATGCTTTTACTGCACAATGAGATAACATCAAGAATGCATCTTCTAGTATCAGCATCAATTTCAGCACAGAAAATTGAGGATTTTTTCGCTACTAACAGCTAGTTCTGATAGGCTATCAAACAACGTGAAAGTTTATTCTAAGACCTGGGCTGACTTGACTTCTCCACGAGAATACAAAAGCAAGTCATTGGTAAATGCAAGATGAGTGATAGACAAATCCTTGCACAATTTGGAATGATATGTATAAACTCTTTTTTCAATCTTCTTCGATAGGGTGCGGCTGAAAGTTTCCATGCATAGTACAAATAACAGCTAAGATAACGGATCCCCTTGTCTCAATCATTTCTTTTCTTAGAAGAAACCCTCATGAACTCTATTAATAAGCAAAGAGTAAGATGGAGTTGTCACACACTCCATGATCCATTCAACAAATCTATTTGGGAACCCAAACCCTCGCAAAACCTTCTCTAAGAACTTCCAATCTATTGAATCATGTGTTTTTTTATATCTACTTTGATAGTTATCCTTGGAAATATTCTACCACGTCCCCAATATAATGTCGAACAACCTCCTATGCTAGAAGAATTAAGTTTCTAAGCTTTTACTGTTGGTTCGAAGCTCTTCTTAGGAATAATAAGAGTAATAAAAATGGCATTGATCTGCTACAGAATTCTTCCAGATCAACGAACTCCTTGACTGCTTCACATACACTATCTCTCACAACACACCAAGCGGCCTTGAAAAACTGAGTCGTGCATCCATCAGGACTTGGGGACTTATCACCATCCATACTTCACACTGCTCCACGAATTTCAACATCAGTCTCAGGGGTATCCAACGTTGTAGAATGCTCATTAGTTAAAAATCATGTTCTTGTTCTTCAAGATAGAGGTTGTTGTCTAAAAATTCCCAACAAAAAATCTCTACGTCCACAATCCAAATTTGTTCAATTTTCTCCCAAATTGATTCCTAAGGGATCGATTCCTTCCTCGAAGATCCTTTCAATTTCCTCTCAAATTGACTAAAAATTATCTACGGCCACAACCCAAATCTGTTAAATTTCCTCTCAAATTGATTGCCAGTGGTCAATTCCTTCCTCGAAGATGGTGGAGCCGAGGTGGCGCTAGAGTATGAGACCCACTTTATGATGGCGATGACAAATATTCCGACACAGTTCTAGAGGGGATTCTTGATAAGCTTCGTGTCCGCGTCGGAGATGGAGACCTCTCCCAGTGGACGCTTGAGTTGACTCACAGGCGGACATAATCTCCGATTTCATTGACGGTACAACTGAGAAAGTCAAAACCGAAGCCAAGGCTAAGATTGGTTAATTTTTGTTTGAGGTTTATAGGTATTGTTCTCTGGTTGTTGATGAACTTGAAGGAAGTGAAGATGGTTTATGTGGTGGTTGGAGGTATTACTCCCACACCTCTTGGAGAAGGCAAGTCTACTGCTACTGTTGGTCTCTCTGCCAAGCTTTGGTGGAGGTAGATAATGGTGATGAATAGAGTTGGGTCGGGGATGATGAACAAATTGGGGCCAGTGGGGATGATGATGAAGATTGTGGGTGATGAAGATGGTGTTTAGCGTGCAAATTTGCTATATTTAGAGTCATGTTCGTGTGCTTTTTGTGTGTTTTTATGTTATTTTTAGTATTTTATTCTGCATTTTATAGTGTTTGTATTTTATAGAAAAGTATGTGAATCATATTAATTTTCATGTAGGAATGAGGTATTATTGAGCTTAAATTAGAAAAGAAGAAAATGAGAATTAAATTGGTATAAAACAAGCATAAAAACAGATGCAAAACTCAAAAAGGAAGGCATAGGAAGAAATGAGGCTCAATTCCGAGTTGAAACGAGATAGAAAATGAGAATAGAAAAAAACACGGGCTGAAGGAGAAACACGACCAGGTTGCTTAATTCCGTGTTTATGATTCAGGTTGCTTGCAGGAGAAACACGGCCTCTTTTAGGCCGTGTGAGGTTGGTATGACCGTGTTCCTTAAGAATTTGAAAATTGCACCAAAAAAGCTCATTTCCCACTTAAGCTCATGATCCAATATTTGTCCTAATTTTCTTGATCCTCCACCACTATAAATACCCTCATTTCCAAATTTTGAAAGAATAATAAGAATTTCATTCATTTTGAAGGCCACACACACTACACGCACTTTCTCTCTACTTTCTACCTTCTCCATTTTTTATTTTGTTTCCATCACTCCACAAACTTATCTTCTAATCTTTCACCCATTCTATCTTGGTGTTGGAATTACTTGGAATTAAGAGCAAGAGGAGAAATTTCAAGAAACAATTGAAGATCTCCAACAAGTTAAATTGAAGGGGAGTTTTAATTCTTTTTGTAATTTTCTTTGAATTAGACTCCATAGATTATTTTAATGAATCATTTATTTATTTTGTTACTTTAATTATGCTAGGCTAATCTCTCTTGTAAGGTTATAGACATGATTAGTGCTTAATATTTATTTTATTATTCAAATTAAATATAGTTTAGACATGATTTGGTATTTAATTTCTTCTCATGGGTTTTGTGATGCATGAATTATATGTTGACATGGTTTGCTAATTATGGATAACATGTTAATTTAATGGATTGTTGGTTAATTTGTTGCTTATGTTAATTAAGTGTCATCATATTAATTCATATGGATATTGCTTGGGGTGAGATGGAAACGACCCTCCAAAATATTAGAAATAGCATGAGAGGACATCGGGTTTAGGTTTGACCGAAATGATATTTGAACCCGGTGAGAGAAACCAATCTATTCGTTAGCCCTAGTACGCAAAAAGGAAGAGTTAGTTCTAATTAGTTCCTTTCAAGGGAGAATTGGAATTTAATTAGTACCTAGATGGAAAAGGTTAGTGTTGGGCTTCGATCCTAAGTGCGTTTGGGAGTCTCTAAGAGACCTACAACCTTAGTAACCATAGAGGGAGCTTTGGATACATTCGTGATCGCCTCTAATCCAATTTATATCTCGTCTATTCCTTTTGCATGATAAAATGAATCCTTAAGCACTTTAATTATTTCTAGTCTCATTTCTTACTACTTGCCCTTCAACACCATTTCTCTATTTTTATTTTATTTTCTCCTATTTTATCTTGATTTATTTTATTTTATTTCTTGATTACCATTTTCTTCGTTCGTCCATATAAAAACGATAAAAATACGAGCTAACATGTTCTTTCAATCTAAACTAAAACTTTCTGTGGGTTCGATAATTTTATTCCTTAGTGTATATTTCTACAACAAACTGTTGGGAAAAAGCATTCATCCTTAAAGGGAAAAGGACAAAATATTAACGAGAAAAGAAAAGAATAAAAACAACACAAGGTTTTTTACGTGGAAACTCCAAACCGGAGAAAAAAATCACGGACCCGAGAAAAATACCACTATGTGAAATATTTTACAATCACACAGAATTTCTCTCTCCCAGCCTCAATCCCTACATTCTTACAAATCTTTAAATAATACTCACATTTCTTCCTATTCTCATAACCGAGAATTAAAGAAAGGAATTTAAATAGAATCAAATACAAATATTAAAGTATATTTGATTGGTGCATTTTCATTAGAAACGAGGACCTCCCCCACTCAATGTGGGACAAAAAAAAAAGGAAAAAAATTTCCTTTTAAATTGACAAACTCAACAATCTCCACCTTGTCAAAATAAAAGAAGATTAATTGTCTTCACCGACAATCATTCTCTATCCCGAGAATCTTACTCCACCATTTGAGTAGACCACTTAGAATCAACCATTCTAAGAATTTCATGCGACACATATCGAAAAACATCTGTTGATATTTATGGTGCTACTTCCAGCTCTTGGTTACCCCTGGAAGTCCATCAGCCATCGATATACCTTTCCACCACACACATTCATGCCAAGTCAATGTGTACAAACTTGTGGCCCAGCTAACAGTACTACATCCCTTTTTCTTGACAAATGGGCATGTCATAAGGGTGTTCATTTTCTCCTCAGAGAAAATCCTCCACAACATTAGCTACGGAGTTATCTGCCGCACCGACTCCACCTCGACCAGCTCCACCTCCACGTGGATAAAATCACTTTGTATGCCCAGGTTCTCCGCACTTCCAACGAACTACATTCTTGAAGTCTTTCTTCCTTCCTCCATTGCCACTTGCCAACATTACTGACTTTTCAGTAGTGCGCCCTTCGCTCATCAGCCTCATTTCCTCAGGAAAGAAGTTTACCTGTGACTTCAGTAAACTTTAAAGTTTCCTTATCTTACATCAGAATTGGCTTCATGTGCTTATAGGAACGTGTCAGAGACAAGATAAGCCTCAATGTCTTATCCTCATCTTCAATCTTCACTCCAATTGCCTCTAGTTCAGAGATGATGCTATTAAGAGTACTTAGATGATCTAAGATTTGTGTACCTTCTTCCATTCGAAGCGTGTGAAATTGTTCTTTCAGGTACAATCGATTTGAGACACCCTTTGCTTGGTACAGTTCTTCAAGCTTTACCCATAGCTCCTTGGCATTTGAAATTCCATGCACATTAGCAAGGACGTTCTTAGCCAATGATAAGCGTATTGTTCTTGCAGCCCGCAAATCCAAATTCTCCCAATCTACATCACTCTTTTCATCACCCTTTCCAGAATCTTTGCCGGAACTTTCTGTGCCATCCGTTGAACCTGGCTTTCCTTTCAGAGCCTTTTGTAACCCAGATTGTATAAGACATCTTTCACTTGTACTTGCCACAACCCAAAATTAATTCTACCATCAAATTTCTCAACATCAAACTTAATTGAAGATATATTTTACCCTACCCTAACCTGATGAATAACCGTCTCTTAAAAAATCTTTTATGACGTGGAAGATCAGACTACGCTGCAAAGCATACTAAGAATTTTTAAAAGTGCCCGAACCGGGCTCTGATACCACTTTATTGGGAAAAAGCATTCATCCTTAAAGGGAAAAGGACAAAATATTAACGAGAAAAGAAAAAAATAAAAACAGCACAAGGATTTTTATTGAAAACTCCAAATCGGAGAAAAAAACCACGGACCCGAGAAAAATATCACTATGTGAAATATTTTACAATCACACATAATTTCTCTCTCCCGCCATCAATCCCTACACTCTTACAAATCTTTGACTAATACTCACCTTTCTTCCTATTCTCACAACCAGAAATGAATTTAACTATAATCAAATACAAAGATTAAAATATATTTGATTGGTGTATTTTCATTAGAAACAAGGGCCTCCTATATATAGCATTAAAGGGTTCTTCCCCTTTGCTCTCCCATCCGATGTGGGACAAAAACAAAGGAACAAAATTTCCTTTTAATTTGACAAACACAACACGAACGAGTATTCTTACTCGTGAGTTTAAAAAATATTCAAACAGATGGACATAATGGTAAAATAGAGTTTAATACCTCAATATTAAATTTTGGAGAAGATTTCACTTTTAGTCCCGTAAGAATTGATTATTTGTAAAAATAGTCTCATACATATCTCCTGGTCCTAAAAATTGCGCTTTTGATCTCATAGTTAATTAATAGATGGAAAACATTAAATAAAATATTGAAGAAAAAATAAAATAAAAATTTAAGGAAATGTAGTAAATGACAATAAAAGAATTAATTTTATTCAATAAACAAATAAAATATGATTGGCCTCTCCTTTTAACAAAGTATAATTGCAAGCTTCTTCCGATACCACTCATTACAGCAGATTCAATAACTGAAGCTCTCTCACCCACCTCCATTGATACTTTGTGGATTTTCGTCAAAACTATGGTTATTCCCGCACCGTGTAGCAGTTGGGCTCGGCCTTCGGCGCACCTACAGAGTTGGTCCAAGATCGTGACCAGCTCACAAGCTCTCCGATCAGTTGTATTAAGGAGGAGCTCGATGAGGACGGAGACGGCGCTGCCTTCCACCGCCTTGATCCGGTTCCTCTCCGACGGGCAGATCTCCATCGGCAGCTTCAATGCTGACTTCGTCGCTTGATGTGAGATCTTATCGGCTATGATCTAGGTCACGTGTTTGAATAATACGGGCGTGAATCCGATCAGTTATGGCGTGGGATCGAGATCTGTAGCTCCCAGATTCCAGAATTAACAACTGCAGGAACTCACCATTGTTGTCTGCCGGGAATTTCTCCAGCTCCAATTCTCTGAATTTGATAACTCGATCTTCTGCAAGATGTCTAAAGCTTCGTCTGCGGCGACAACGTCGTCGGATTTTCAGTCAATGGAGGAGAGGAAGTCCATGGCGCAGGAGATCTGCAGCTAGTTTCTGCTGCATTGGTCTCTGTGAGCAATGAATCGGAGTCTCTGGAGACAACTGGTCTGAGATTTGGGCGAGTTGTTGGCGCCATTGTTGAGGTTGATAATGTGGAATCTGCCGACGGGGGATTGGGTGTGGGAATCCGTTCGTGGGCGTTGAGAGTGCACCAGGCTTGAACCAGACGGTGGAGGGTGTGGTTGGGAGTGAGATCGGTTGCGGAGGATATGCAAAATCCAACTTTAGTCCTAAAGTTTGGTAAATTTTTAAAAGTGATCCTCCAGTATCTACTGGTTTTAGTCTTTTTTTTTCACTTTTTGTCCATTTTGTCCATTTTTAATCCTTATTTGACCTATTCTATAGAATCAAAAGTGGACTAAAAGCGGACATCGGAAAACCACTTTTGAGAAATTACCAAACTTGAGTACTAAAGTTGAATTTGACATATTCTAAATGACCAAAATTGATATTTTTCCCATTTATAAACATCATTTTGCAGAACTTTTTTGCAAATTAGGGTTTGAGTTTGTTGGTTGATTTAGTAAATAAATAAATGGTTTGGGAATTTTTTATTTTGACTTCTCTAATGACACACTACTACTAACATCGCGTCACTCTGACGCCTTGAACTTCCATTAGTTAACGATAGGATGTGATAAAAGATTCCTAAAAGACTAATTGTGAGAGTAAAAGGACCGTTTTAAAAATCATTCATTCTTATGGGAATAAAAATGAATTTTTTCCTTAAATTTTGGTATTGTGTATCCCACCCTAGGAGGTGGGAGGTGGGATACACAATACCATGGGAAGGGTACTAACAGTGGCGGGCTAAAAATTTTCTCGGGCTCTAAGTGTTATAGATACGTCGAGACTAAAGTGGTATAAGGGGTGAAACTATATCAATACCATCCTAATCATGTGTAAAAAACGAGCTTTAAGAAAAAAGATAATATCACAGGGGTAAAATTGAGCATGAACCACAATAGCATATAGTGGTACCGTGACACACAAACTATTGCCAAATCATTGTTTACAAAAATATATGTGAACATAGTTATTAAAGACGCGCATGAGGTACGTGGGTCAAATCATCCGGGTTTTGAGGTTTTTGGGGGTTAAAACCTTCGTCTTTGTGCACCTTTTCCCTTCTAAAAAATAGCGTACCTAAGGTATAATTATAGATATGATGGTTTTTTTATTTTTTTTTCTAAAGTTGTCATTTGAAAACACACTTTTATAAGTAAGAGTTAAAATTTATCATAAGGTTTTTGAATTCATTTCATATTTAGAATTATGGTTTTTAAAGAGAGAAGCTCCCACCCTACAAAACTCTGATCTGTCGTGGAATTCATTTCATATTTATAGCTAGGGTTTGTAGATAGAGAAGCTCCCACCCTGCAAGACTCTCCTCTGACGCCTCTATCGTCGCTACCACCCAATTAGGATTTTTAATTTTTTTGTTTTTCTATATTTTCTATATTTTTTTTAACATCTGATTTTCTCACTTTAAAAATTAAAGCAACAGTAATTTTGTATTTAAAAAATAATTTTCTAGAAGTTTGCTATGAATTTTTTATTTTTACAAAAAGTTTCATTTTTTATCCATTTGGAAAATCATGCATATCTTGCCGTAATTTGACCAATATAAAGATGGAGTATATATCAAGGGAAGAAAATAGAATGTAACGTAGAGAAGAACCTGTATACCCATATTTTAATACCATTACCAATAAGAAAAATTATAACAATCAGCGTCTGAGCAGTACTTTTGCTGCTTGGTGGTTCGAATTGAAAATGGACATTAAAGTGGAGTATTTTTTCGTAAATTCTCATAAGTTAAAATTAATTTGCAATCGAACTAAGGTGATGACTTTTTCAACAATTAACCTTTTTTTTTATACGTTTCACAGCTTCCATTCTAAAGAAAAATCTCACAAAAATCCTAAAGAAAATCTTACAAAAGTTTTTGAATAACCACATTCTCAGAAATATTGAATGATTCTTCAAAATCTATGCGACAACAAATGATTATAAAGGCCTAATTTCTTCTCTACTTGTTATAAATTGAAACCAAAATGTGGATAAAAAGTAGAAGTAATAGCAGGAGATGATTATATTATTCCTTATACAGGACAACTTGTGGATTTAATAATAAAAAAAAGTTGAAATACAGATCTATAAGCCACAATAATTATCGCCTCTAATTGTGTGCTTTGTATATATTGCTCAATCAACACTTTTCACGGTATGCTTCTTACATTAATATTACTTTGAATATTTTGTTGCTCATAATCAATCAAACTAATATTCTTTTGTCTTCACTAATCCACCTACCCCACCTATCAATCATCCACCCCTGACCCATGTAAAAAAAATACTCCATCCATTAAACTTTGTGACATTTTTTTGGCACGAAAATGGAGTATAATATTTTAATATAAAATGAAGTGAGAGAAATAATATTTAATGTGTAGTGGATAGGTGTATTAGTAGTGTGTGTGGAGTGTGTGTGGGCCAATGTGAATATATTAATATTTTTTGTGTAGGTCTGGAATGTAACAACTTTTATGGAACAACTCAAAAAGGAAAATGTCACAACTTTTGTGGGACGATGGAGGGAGTAAAAAATATTCTTTAACCTCCAGACCAGAAAACTAAATTTACCTTAAAAAAAAACCAACAAACGAACAAAAATTAAAGATTAAAGAATCTCAGATTATAATTTGTGTTTTAACTAATCTTATTTACTGTTTGATTGAATTGGCTATATTTCATCACCTTTTCTTGATGAAACCTCTTCAAAACCCATTCAATGGAAACATCAAAAGCATCATCAAAATTGGCATCTCCATGGCTGTAAATAAATCTTGGTATGAGACTGATCACTTTCTCTCTCATCCTTCTCACTTCCTCCCTACTGTACCCCTCCAACACCTTCCTGATCGACGTCGTTCCGTTCCTCACTTCGTTCCGGTTTATGAAAACCGAGAACCGGTCGGGTTCACCTCCCAGGGACAATTCGTACTGGCGATGAATGCTCCTCCTCCAGAAGAAAACCGGAATCGAACCGGCCAGCATGCAGTCGAACGTTGACTTTCTGGTCAACGCATCGCCTCTGGGCTGCAAGCAGAAGTCCGACGCCAGGAATGCTTCTAGAATCTTCGACGACCCGTCGTGGCACTTGTGGCCGGAGCAGTCGACGACTCGGCACGAGTCTGACTCGTTGCGGCATTGACTCAGCAACACGGTTCGGAAATCGTTTTTCAGTTTGCGTTTCCCGCCGACGAATGTGAACAGGCTGGTTCGATTCCGGCGGCCGACGAACGACATCCATTGGTTGAGCTCTTGGATTGAGCGGGGGTGGAATCCTGTGGGGTAGGGTACACTGATCTCCATCGGGTCCCACGGGTCCCTCTCCACACCCAACCGTAGAACATTCTTCATCAACGGCATGTAGAAGAAGCTCGAACCCCAGTCCTCGTCTCTCAACCGTCGAAAATCCCACGTCATCCGCCCGACCATGATGAAGTGATCTGAGCCGTTGGATCTCCTCCACGGCTCCTGATCGCGGACCCACCGTAGCATACCCTCGCAATGCATATCCCGCTCGTGTGCAGTGTAGTTATTGGCGAATAGGAACCTTCCAAGTGCGAGTCCAGCGTAGAACGGTATGTAGAACGCCGTAGCAGATTCCGCCTTCGTCGTCCTACACGCGTGCTTCATGATCCGAGAGTGGTAGATCACCTCTCCCGCGAACATGTCTGTCCAATACCATGCCGGGTATAGATTCTCGGGCACGGGGGACAGACCTCGGCCTCGAGCCGAAAGTTTTGCTTTCGGCCCGAGGCCATTATTGGAGATCGTGTGGCAACGGGAGCTCCATGGATCCAAATCGTGGCAATTGTCAAGAAAGTGCTGGTTGAAGATGGGAGGGAGATCGTAGACGTATACAGTTCCATATTTGCAACGATCATCAACTGCTGATGGTGGAGATTTTGATTGAGTATGATCGGATTGGAATATGAAGTTGAGAATGAGAATTTGGAATAGAAGGATCAAGAAGAGCTGAGAACATCTGCACAAGAAAACTGAATTAATCAAGTCAGAAATGGTTTTTCTTGTTGTTGAGTATAGACCATGCATGCATAAGTACATATGTAGGTGTGTGTATGACTTATATTTTTTGGATGAACACATGGAAGTATGATGAATGGTTAGCAGCAAAAGTCAAGCTCAACAAGAGCTGCACAAGATGAAGAAATTAGATCAGAAGTTAAGCAAATGAACTGCTGCAGATTGTGATGAAGAAATCAAGTGTAATCAACTAAACCATTAGTTGATTACTTAGGTGATATATGTATGTGACTTATGGTTATAGGTATACACAAGGAAGAAGAGGATGATGACTAACAGCAAGGTGATGATCAAGCTATATAGAAGCAGATCAGTTAGCAAGGTTTGTGATCAACTGATCATTAGTTGTGTGGCTTGATAATACATGTGTGACAGTTTAAGTGGTACATTGTTGCAGTTGATAAGTTGTCATTGGTTGACAGTTAATCTTGATTAGAATGCTAAGCTCAAGAAGGAAGTTTCGGTTCTGATGATGGAGAATCAACACACATAGTTAGTTATAAGAATTCAACCATAAAGTAGTTAGTTGAATTGAGAAGTTGAAGTTGAATCAGTTGGAGGCAGTTGCAACTGAAAGTGATCAATGACAGTTGAGGTGTTGCTCGTGTGTGCATATCAGTAGTGTATATATATGATCATGCACTGCATAACAGTAGGTAGAAGTCAATCATCATCAACACATAAGTTAGTGAAACAAGTTAGGGTTTTCTTAAGTGATATAGTTCTTCATCTTCATCACATTCATCACATTGTAACCATTGTTTTCATCAACAAGCTTGAAGTCTAAGCATTGCTGTCAAGATTGTGTTGTATTGCTGTTAAATTGTGTTGGTTTCATAACAATTGGCGCCGTCTGTGGGAAAGCCAAATCAGAAGAAGAAGAAGAAGTCTCAGTGGAGAAGAAGAAGATCAAATGGTTACCACAAAGTTTGATATTGAAAAATTCACAGAGAAGACAGACTTCAGTATGTGGAGGATGAAGATGGAAGCTATCTTGGTTCAACAAGGTCTGTCAGATGCTGTTAAGCCATTGCCAGAAGGTCAGATTGCAGGAGCTGGTCTTGCAGCAGATCAAGAACAACAAGTCAAGGCCAGAAGTGCTCTCATTTTGTGTCTTGGTGATAAGGCTCTAAGGGAGATCTCTAAAGAATCCACTGCAAGAGGTGTTTGGAAGAAATTGGAGGAGTTGTACATGGTTAAAAGTTTGGCAAACCGTTTGTACATGAAGCAGAAGTTATACTCCTTCAAGGTATCAGAAGATAAGTCTATAATTGGTCAGTTAGATGAGTTTAACAAGATTATTGATGACTTAGAAAACATAGATGTGGCTCTGTCAACTGAAGATAAGGCAGTCATCCTCATGTCAGCACTTCCAAAGTCATTTGAAGGATTGAGAGATACTTTATTGTTTGCTAATGCTGAATCAATCACCCTTGAGCAAGTGTTGTTGGCAGTCAAGGCAAAGGTACTTCACAAGAATCCAGAACAGCAAGCAAATGCAGAAGGATTGACAGTGAGGAAACAAAACCAGTGGAATAAGAACAACAAGAATAATAAGAGTGAGGTTGATAAGAGGAAGCCTGAAAAGAATCATAGTGCACCAGCAGTTGAAGAAGAAAACAAGAATTGTTTCCACTGCAATAAACCAGGACATTATAAGAAGCAGTGTTACAAATGGAAAGCAATGGTAGCAAAGTTAATAGCTGAAAGGAGAGGAAATAAAAGGCCTCATGCAAACCAGGTAATAACTAATCATGATGCTACAGATTCTGATTTCATTGAAGCAATGTCTGTGAGTTCTAATTCAGTTTCAGAAGAGTGGGTTATGGATTCTGGATGTACTTTTCATATGACATCAAGAAAGGACTGGTTTACTGAATTGAGGTCACAAGATGAAGGAGCAGTAATGCTAGGTAATGATCATACTTGTAAGATTGTTGGAATTGGTTCTGTCAAACTTAAAATGTTTGATGGTAAAATCAGGATGTTTAACAATGTTAGATATGTGCCAAGCTTAAGGAGAAATCTAATATCTCTTGGAATGTTAGTTTCTCAAGGTTATGAGTGCCATTTGAAGGGAGATACACTTGCTGTCATAAAAGGAAAGTCAGTTGTTGTTAAAGGATTCAAGAAGTCTGATCTGTACTTCTTGGATGGTACAGTTGTGACTGGACAAAGTAATACAACTAAGGATGAGAGTAGTGTTAATGTTTGGCATGGGAGGCTTGGTCATATAAGTGAAAGAGGATTACAAGAACTTGCAAGACAGAAGTTACTTGAGATCAGCACAACCTGTAAGCTAGATCAATGTGAGGCTTGTATATTAGGAAAAGCTAAGAGGTTGAAGTTTGGTGCAGCTGAACATAATACCAAAGCTAGGTTGGAATATGTTCACTCAGATCTTTGGGGGCCTTCCAAGACTTCAACAATAGGAGGTGGGAAATACTTCATCTCATTCATTGATGATTATTCAAGAAAGGTGTGGATTAAAATTCTGAAAACAAAGGATGAAGCACTATCAGTTTTCAAAGTATGGTTGACAGAAGTAGAACTACAAACTGGAAACAAGGTCAAGTGCTTAAGAACAGACAATGGTCTTGAATTTGTGTCACATGAATTCAATAAGTTTTGTCAAGAGAAAGGTATTAAGAGGCACAAGACAGTACCAGGAACACCACAGCAAAATGGAGTGGCTGAGAGAATGAATCAAACACTTCTTGCAAGAGCTAGGTGTATGATGAGCAGTGGAGGTTTCTCAAAAGGTTTCTGGGGTGAGTTAGTTTCTACTGCAGCCTATTTGATTAATCTATCACCATGCACAGCACTCAAGTTTAAGCCACCTGAAGAAGTATGGTCTGAAAGGGTGCCAGATTACAGTCAACTGAGGATTATAGGATGTTTGGTGTATTCACATCAGAAACAAGATAAGTTAGATCCTAGAGCAGTTAAGTGTGTACTAGTTGGCTATCCTAAAGAAGTAAAAGGGTACAGACTATGGTGTTATGAGAATAACAAATTCATAGTTAGTAGAGATGTGACATTCAATGAAGGAAGAATGCCTTTGTTGGAAAGAGGGTCTGATAAATTGATAACTACTGATAAGTGTGAGTTTGAGGTGGAGCATGATGACAAAACAGGTGTACAGCATGATCAAGATCAAAGAGATGATAATGTACATGAAGAAATTGCTGATGAAGAAAGGCCTGAATCATCTGGTTCAAATGATAGAAGAACTCTAAGTAGCTATCAGTTGGTTAGAGATAGGTTGAGAAGGCAGATCAAAACACCTATAAGGTACATAGAGGCAGACACTGTATCATATGCATTGTTTGTAGCATCAGATGTTGATGTCTATGAACCTAAGACATACTCAGAAGCAGTTTCAAGTAAAGAAAGTATGCATTGGTTGGATGCTATGGAAGAGGAGTTGCAATCATTAAAAAGAAACAATACTTGGATGATTGTTGACAGGCCTGCCAATCAGAAACTTGTAGGTTGTAAGTGGATATATAAGAAGAAACCAGTTACTAGCAAGGAAGGAGGAATTAGATTTAAAGCAAGGCTTGTAGCAAGAGGGTTTTCACAGCAAGAAGGTGTAGATTATAATGAAATCTTCTCACCAGTGGTGAAACACTGCTCCATAAGGATCCTGCTATCATTAGTTACTCAATTAGACTTAGAATTACATCAAATGGATGTAACAACAGCTTTCTTGCATGGAAATTTAGATGAGAAGATTTATATGAAGGTTCCTGAGGGAGTTAATCTACAAGGAGCAGACTCAAAGGCTTGTCTATTACTTAAGTCACTATATGGGTTGAAGCAAAGTCCAAGACAGTGGTATCTCAGGTTTGATGAGTACATTACTTCAAATGGATTTGACAGAAGCATGTTTGATAGCTGTGTATACATAAGATGTGATAAAGGAAGCTATACTTATCTTCTTCTATATGTAGATGATATACTGATAGCTTGTAGAGATATGATAGGAATCAATTCAGTAAAGGATACATTGAGAAAGGAGTTTGACATGAAAGATCTTGGAGAGGCAAGGATGATCCTTGGAATGCAGATAGAGAGAAATAGATCAGCTGGAGTATTAAGGTTGTTTCAAGAGTCATACCTGGATAAAGTTTTAAAGAGGTACAATATGAATCTTTGTAAGAGTTCATCAGTACCAGTTAAGCAAGGAGTTAGCCTATCATCTCTTCAAGGGCCTCAAACAGACAAAGAAAGGTTTGAAATGGGTAAAATTCCTTATGCAAGTGCAGTGGGCAGTCTGATGTATGCTATGGTATGCTGTAGGCCAGACTTAGCTTATGTGATGAGTGTGATCAGTAGATTTATGAGTAATCCTGGTTTGATTCATTGGGATGCAGTGAAGTGGGCATTGAGGTATGTTAGAGGAACTATATCAGTAGGCTTGAAGTTTCAGAAACAAGATGCTTGGGATAATGCTGTTGTTGGTTATGCTGATGCAGATTATGCAGCCAACCTTGATACAAGGAAATCAATGACAGGTTATGTGTTCAAGTTATTTGGTACAGCAATAAGTTGGAAGGCTACACATCAACACATTGTGGCTTTATCCACCACTGAAGCAGAATTTGTTGCTCTTACAGAAGCAATAAAGGAAGGTGTTTGGTTGATTGGCATTTTGAGAGAATTTGGAGTTCAGCAGAATAACATTGAGGTGTATTGTGATAATCAAAGTGCTGTACATCTCTCAAAGCATCAAGGATATCATGAGAGGACTAAACACATTGATGTGAGACTTTATTTCATAAGAGATATGGTAGAAGAGAAGATAGTTGCTGTCAAAAAGGTTAAAACAACTGAAAATCCTGCTGACATGTTCACTAAGGCTTTACCTATTCAAAAGTTTGAATTGTGTAAGAGTCTTATTGGAATTCACTAAAGGAGGAAAGAAAGGTGAGCTGCAGCCTGTAAGTGCAGCAAGGTGGAGAGTAGTTTTGTCACTTGTGATGATACATGGTCTAAGGTGGAGATTTGTTGAGTATAGACCATGCATGCATAAGTACATATGTAGGTGTGTGTATGACTTATATTTTTTGGATGAACACATGGAAGTATGATGAATGGTTAGCAGCAAAAGTCAAGCTCAACAAGAGCTGCACAAGATGAAGAAATTAGATCAGAAGTTAAGCAAATGAACTGCTGCAGATTGTGATGAAGAAATCAAGTGTAATCAACTAAACCATTAGTTGATTACTTAGGTGATATATGTATGTGACTTATGGTTATAGGTATACACAAGGAAGAAGAGGATGATGACTAACAGCAAGGTGATGATCAAGCTATATAGAAGCAGATCAGTTAGCAAGGTTTGTGATCAACTGATCATTAGTTGTGTGGCTTGATAATACATGTGTGACAGTTTAAGTGGTACATTGTTGCAGTTGATAAGTTGTCATTGGTTGACAGTTAATCTTGATTAGAATGCTAAGCTCAAGAAGGAAGTTTCGGTTCTGATGATGGAGAATCAACACACATAGTTAGTTATAAGAATTCAACCATAAAGTAGTTAGTTGAATTGAGAAGTTGAAGTTGAATCAGTTGGAGGCAGTTGCAACTGAAAGTGATCAATGACAGTTGAGGTGTTGCTCGTGTGTGCATATCAGTAGTGTATATATATGATCATGCACTGCATAACAGTAGGTAGAAGTCAATCATCATCAACACATAAGTTAGTGAAACAAGTTAGAGTTTTCTTAAGTGATATAGTTCTTCATCTTCATCACATTCATCACATTGTAACCATTGTTTTCATCAACAAGCTTGAAGTCTAAGCATTGCTGTCAAGATTGTGTTGTATTGCTGTTAAATTGTGTTGGTTTCATAACACTTGTCTTGATCAATTTTTTGTCTGAAGACGAATGATCTAACATGGTGGAAACCTGCAAGAGAAAAAAACAAATGGGGTGATGGATCCTAATATAAAGGGATTTGATTCTTCTTAATTAAACCTAGGAAAGAGAGAATAATTAATGTAATCACCCATAATCATAGAATGATTTATGGCTAGCGGGTTTTTTTTTGGACACGGTGTTTCCAAATTTTACATATAAAAATTTATAAGGGATACAAGAAATCAAATGTTGATTTATTTACATAGATTGAAATGATTAAATTAAGCTAATTAATTAAGTTAGTCAACATTCAATTTAATTCGAAATACTTTGCCACCAAGACAATTAGTTGTCAACGGAGAGGGATTCACAAATTACGATTTAATAATAATTAAGAGAATATATAATTGAAATTAAAAATTGTGTGAACATGACTATTGACATTTATAAATGCGACTAACTCATGGGTGCTAATGATTTATTAGATTGATTATATATTTTTAAAAGTTTGCCAGTGATGACTCGTCTCGACTTAAACGAATTTTAGATTAATTTAATTTTGTTTTCACATGCTTAGTGTTTGTCATTTATTGAGTTCAAAAACCATAAGTTAAAATTGATAGATGTATGAAGCTCTTTTAGCTTTTAATATATTCTTTAGAAGTAACTTACTAAAGTGAGTTGTTAAGTCTGTATCAATAATTTAATCACTGTTAGATCCAGTTGACGGCTGTTCTTGGATCGTTATTTTACTGTATGAGGGATTAAAGTTTTTAATAACAAAGCCAAGAACGAATACCATCAAACACAATAAACACCAAAATAGAGACCAGTAAAGAGATCAAAGTCTCTCAAAGAGTCAATTCCCACCAAAGAAGACAACTAATTTTATTACTCTCCCTTTGAACAACACTCGTCTTTTTTTCGATTCTTACAAGTGCAATGTCTAAAGTGAATGCTCCAAAAAACCTACCTCTCCTGTGAGAGAGGCTATTTATATTATCTCAAATGCCCTAGCATCAGACCAATCATCTTGTGCCACCTGGATGAAGACAATTCGCCTTTAATGAAGCTGTCTAGTACCCCGACTAGTTGCAGGGGTAGTCTGAGCGCCGTTTGTTGCACTGCAAGAGTTTACAGGGTGTCTCCCTCCTTTACTGGCTTCCCATTGGTTGTTGGAGTCAGGCTCGCCAGTCAACTGTTGTCTTCTAGTTAAGATTATTGCCCAAGATATCACCTCTTCCCGTTAGTGTTGTCTTCTAGCCTGCGGTACTTGTACTCTTTCATTATGATGCCCGTCCTCTGTTGTCCTGCTTTCGCCGTCCTTATTTGGTCTTCAGACAGGTTGGCTTTCGGTGCTGGGGAGTCCGTCCGAGGTCTCGGCCAGGGGGAATGTGGACGCCGAGGTGGCTTCCCCCCAAGGGTGCTTCATGGGCTTCCGAACTGTTGTGGTTCTTATTGGGCTGCCTTAATTCCCTTCTCCTCTAAGTTCTTCGGTTGGGCCGCCGAGGGGTTGGGCCTCCCCTTTCAAGTATCACGAGCCTATTGGGCCTCTCGGGCCTAACAAGCATGGGGGATATAATACTCATAACATTAGCCCCTCGAGTCTGAATAATTTTCTGGCTTGAGATTGTTCAGGGTTGAACTGTACTTCACGGGTTATATCCCTCATGCTTCGGTACCTGCGATATTAGGGTTCCTTCTATCTCGGCCCCCGTGGCTCTAGATCGCTGCCCTTGTTTTGATAATCCTCTGCCTTATCGGGTTTTTCTCACCGTTTTAAGATATTTTCGTTCTGGTGGGGGCATATCTGGTATTTGGGGTGTATCTATCGATTTGAAATTCGAATTTTGAATCTTTTTGTCAGTTTCTCCTTCCCTTGCTTTCTCTTTTTTCTCCCTTTGATTCTGCAGGTTGTTGGCCTTCCTTCTATTCAGTAAGTTCGCCTTCCTCTTCCAGGTATTACTCTCCTCTCCTCGGCGGCCCAACCGAAGGACTTAGAGGAGAAGGGAATTAAGGCAGCCCAATAAGAACCACAACAGTTCGGAAGCCTAGGAAGCACCCTCGGTAAGAAGCCACCTCGGCATCCATATTCCCCCTGACCGAGACCTCGGACGGACTCCCCAGCACCGAAAGCCAACCTGTCCGAAGACCAAAGAAGGATGGCGAAAGCAGGACAACAGAGGACGAGCATCATAATGAAATAGTACAAGTACCGCAGGCTAGAGACAACACTAACGGGAAGAGGAGATATCTTGGGCGACAATCCTAACTAGAAGACAACAGTTGACTGGCGAGCCTGACTCCAACAACCAATGGGAAGCCAGTAAAGGACGGAGACACCCTGCAAGCTCTTGCAGTGTAACAAACGGCGCTCAGACCACCCCTGCAATTGGTCGGGGTACCAGACAGCTTCATTAAAGGCGAATTGTCTTCATCCAGGTGGCACAAGACGATTGGTCTGATGCTAGGGCATTTGAGATAATATAAATAGTCTCTCTCACAGGAGAGAAACATGTTTTTTGGAGCATTCACTTTATACATTACACTTGTAAGAATCGAAAAAAGACGAGTGTTGTTCTAAGGGAGAGTAATAAAATTGGTTGTCTTCTTTGGTGGGAATTGACTCTTTGAGAGACTTTGATCTCTTTACTGGTCTCTATTTTGGTGTTTATTGTATTTGATGGTATTCGTTCTTGGCTTTGTTATTAAAAACTTTAATCCCTCATACAGTAAATTAACGAGTCAAGAACAGTCGTCAACAGATCCCAACTCCAAAGCAAAACTATACTATGATAGAAAATTATATATATTTAATAATCTTTAAGGTATCAACTTATAATTGTTATTAAAGCAAAGGGCAATGTAATGAACAGAGCTAGGTTGAGTATACGCATTACTTTAGTATAGATACCCATTAGACATGGCACTCTTTTTGCTTCAAGAATATTATGTTCATTAATTATAGTGAGTTATCTCCAATAGTCAACTTTTCTACAAAGAATTTTAACTACATTGAATTTCATTTCTCACGGTTAATTTATATGAGTGAGGCTTGCGTGAACCCGGTCGCATGCCATGCGACTTTAGAATTTAGTATTATGGATAGTGGTATATTATATTGTTCTAAAGAGTATATACTTTAATTAATAAGGGTACACTATTTTGTCCTAAAGGGTATACATTTTTCATTATATTTTTTATTTTTCTTCAGAAAATAAAGGATACACTTCTTTATACTAAAGGATATACAATTCAACATAAAATTCTAAAGGCACACAGAGTGTGCTTCCGTGCTCCCGAGCGCACATAAGTTTTTGCCTTGAAAAATAAAATGTACATATCGTTATACTAAAGGGTATACAATTTAGCACAAAATTCTAAAGGCACGCGAATGTGCTCCCGTATGCCTGGACACACACAAGCTTTTACCAATTTATATTGCATTTTGAACCTAAAACAAAATGCTATTATAAGGGAAATTGATTGACACAACGATTCGAGGTTTTTCAACTGATTGATCGAGACAATTTTTCTTGTTGTTCTTGTTTTTCAAGGCCATATTGACATCGTTAAATCTATTTTTTTTCTGCCACCGTACAATATTCTTAAAATTATAATTCAAGGATAAAAATTTTGTTTTATAGTGAACTTGTTTGCAAGGCTTTTTACGTACTAGATATATAAACTCTAGATTATTTCATACTCTAATGGCACGTGCTCCATTAAGACTTAATTCTTTCAATGTTTTATCTCCAAGAACATAAAAAATTATGATAGAGTATGTTTTTTTGCATAAACTTTGTATAGTAAGGGTGCAAATCTTTCAGAGATGAAGAGTATTAATTTCACTTTAAGGGGTGACAATTCCAAACAAGACACGATAGTACGACACGATAATTAGGTAAATATATAATAAAAATACTTATTAATAATTATAAAAAATATATTTTTTAAAAAATTAATACTTTTAATTATTTTTTTTATATTTTTTTATTTTTAATTTTCTTATCGTGTCGTGTCGCGTCAACCCATTATTTTTTGTGTTCGTGTCATGTCGGAACGAATTATTATCGTGTCGTGTTCGAATTTGCCCATATCGTGTCATGTCACTATCGTGTCGATACGAAATCCTAATCCGTTAGAACGAATTGCCACCCCTAATTACTTTTATACTCATATTCAAACACTTTTCTTAATTTTGTGTAACATTATGATCATGAATGTTAATTATGGGAGTAGATGGAATCGTAAATAGAAATATGATCATTTTATTTTAGATTAAAAAAAATTATTTATTTAAACTACTCCCTTTGTTCCATTTAAAAACGCACCCCTCCCAGACAAGAATATTAATAAAAGTAATAACTTTTAGGGGTATTATGATATTTTTTATATAAATAAATGATAAATTATGATTTTTTTTTTGAAACTAATGATAAACTATGTTATGTGTTAATAGCATAAGAGAATCAAATCAATCCCTATAATTTAGGAACTGTATAGCTAACTTTCCTTGTACTATTTTTAGTATAGATGCAAATCAATTGTATATATATACTATACATCTCTTGGTTGAATAATCAATATAAAAAATCGAATACTCACCTTAACATAGTATCAGCCTTCTTTGGCAACAGAAACCCTTTCTCTCTCTAAATTTCTTTTTCGCACTTGCTTATGGCTTCCTCTGTCGCCTCTTTTGATACTCTCCTATATGCAACTCTTATACATATGCTCACCATAAAACTAACGTCTACAAATTATCTATTGTGGTGTAATTAAATTTATCCTCTTCTTATTGGTCAAAATCTTCTTGGTCTTATTGATGGGTCTTGCTCGGCGCCGGCGAAAGAGATCACATTTAATGGCAAACAACAAATAAACTCATATTACCTTTTCTGGAGTGTAGAAGACCAACGCTTAGTCTCTCTGATTTATTCTTCTCTCACGGAAGAATCAATGGGTGTTGTTGTTGGCTGCACAACACCCCGCACAGTGTGGATGGCGCTAGAAAACACTTTCAGCCATCAATCGAAAGCACGAGAATTCCATCTCAAAGGACAACTACAAACTATTCGAAAACGAGATCAATCCGTTGTAGATTATGGGCGTGAATTTAAAGCAATTTGAGATTAGTTTTCGGCTATTGGTGTTCTTATTGATAACACTAATAAAATTCATCTTTTTCTTAAAGGTCTCGACACTAGCTTCTCCAATTTTTCAGCAACTCAGATGGCTCTCTCGCCACTTCCCTCTTTCACCGATCTCCTCCAAAATGCAGTGACATGGGACATGTTTCAACAAACTTTGGAATCTCCTCCCATCTCTCAAGCACATTTGTTGTTAATAGTAATGATTTATCTTCTTCATCACATCCTTCTAGTGGTAACATTTTTAGGCAAAATATGGGTCGCGGCCACAACAACAATAACTCTAGATATTCTCTTGGTTGTGGTCCATCATCTGGTCAACGACATAGGCAAAATCAATGTGGTGCCTGGCAAAAAAAGACCTCATCATTATCAAATCTGCAGCAAAATGGACAACTATGTAAATACTTGCCCAGATTGTTTCAATCACTCGGTCGCTCCTCAGCGTACATCGCTGAAGCTTTTTCAGTAGCCTGCAATATCTCAGATTCCCCTGCATCAGATTTGTATTTGGATACAGACGCCTCATCCCACATGACTCCTTCATCAACTCACTTGGATTCTCTGTTGCCGTATACAGGTTTGGATTCAGTTATAGTTGGAAATGGTGCCTTATTATCTATTTCACATATTGGACCTTGCCATTTAAATGCTTCTATTAAACTATCAGATGTCTTGGTTGTTCCTAACCTCACAAAAAAATTATTATCCGTGAGCATATTAAAGCAAGATTTACCAGTTGATGTTATTTTTACTAATGATGGTTTTAAAATTCAGCATCAGGTAACTCAGGCCATATTGGCTCAAGGCAGGCATATGTATATTGGATGATGAAAAACAAGCTTTAGTTGCGACTGGCAAACCTACAACATCTTTTGAATTGTGGCATTCTAGACTTGGATATGCTTCTTTTGACATTATTTCCTTTTTGAATAAAGTTTGGTGCATATCTGTTAGTGCTTTACTACCCAAACTTGTCATTTGTGACTCATGTGAAATGACAAAGAATAAGCATTTGCCCTTTGTGCTGGATGAAAAACGTGATTTGTCTGTTTTGAATATTGTTCATTGTGATTTGTGGGGTCTTGCACCTGTGAACTCTCATTCTAATTTTTGATATTACGTTATTTTTGTCAATGACTTTTCTAGATTTACGTGGTTGTATCCATTGAGGCAAAAATCAGTTTACTACTTTTGTTGAAAATCAGTTTGCTACTACTGTTAAAACATTTCACAGTGATGGAGGAGCAGAGTTTACTAATAATAGAGTGCAAAAATTTTTCCAACAAAAAAGAATTCGCCATATCTTGTCTTGCCTTATACATCTGCTCAGAATGGTTGGGTGGAGCGTAAACACAGACATGTTACCGAAACAGGTCTGGCAATGTTGTTCCACTCACACACTCCTATAAAATTTTGGGTTGATGCTTTTAGCAGCACAATGTACGTCATAAATCGATTGCCATCAAAAGTTCTAAATGGAAAGTCACTGTTTGAGCTACTTTTCTCCACAACTCCGAACTTCTCCAATTTTCATCCTTTTGGCTGTCGAGTTTATCCATGTCTTCGTGACTATACTGCAAATAAATTTGAACCTAGAAGCACATCATGTATTTTTTTGGGTACAGCTGTTTGCACAAAGGGTTTCATTGCTACGATCCTGTATCTTTCCCCATTTATGTCTCTCGCCATGCCAAGTTTGATGAGACGAGCTTTCCTTTCTGAAATTCGAAGGAGAAGTCAGGTACTTTTTTTATCTATTTTTGAATTTTTGGAACCAGCTTTGTTGGTTGGAGTGCCGCTTCAAAAATCTGTTGCTTTAAAGGAAGTCTCTCATCCAAGTTCATGAACTTTATGTGGTGATGATTCTTCACATATAATATCTGGACAACCATCTTTAGCTCCTACACCTTCACTTACAGAGACATCTGCAACTATTCCAACTGCGCCTGCACCACCCACGCCACATGTTCCTCCGCCTGTAGTTTCTATACATCCTATGCAAATTCGAGCAAAGTCAAGTATCTTCAAACCAAAACATATCACAAATTATGCTTATAATAGTTTATTTGACTTGCTCATCACAGTGACCGAACCCCGTGGTGTAAAAACTGCACTTAAGCACCCAAAATGGGTTGCTGCCATGAATGAAGAGCTTTCTGCTTTACATTCAAATCACACTTGGGATCTCATTCCCCTTCCTCCCAATATAAATGTTGTGGGTTCAAAATGGGTTTTCCGTACTAAATTCTTAACTAATGGGTTGATAGACAGACATAAAGCTAGACTTGTAGCGCAAGGTTTCACTTAACTTCCGGGCTTTGATTATTCTCATACCTTTAGCCCCATGGTTCGAGCATCTACCGTACGGATTGTGCTTTCCATTGCAGTACTTAACAATTGCCCTCTTCATCAATTAGACATTAAAGATGCCTTCTTGAATGGAGTTTTGACGAAACTTGTGTTTATGGAACAACCACCAGAATTCATCAATGTAAAGTTCCCAAATCATGTTTGTCGTCTTCGGAAAGCCTTGTATGGTCTTAAACAATCAGCGCCTCAATGATTTTCTCATTAGTATTGGGTTCATCTGCAGCCGATCTGATTCATCATTATTTATCTATTTTCAAGGCTCCACAACTCTGTTTCTCTTAGTTTATGTGGAAGACTTCATTCTTACCGGCAACTCTCCAGCTGCTGTAAAATCTTTTATTGCTCGCCTTCGCCAGGAGTTTGCTATCAAAGACTTGGGAAAGCTAAGTTATTTCTTGGGGCTTGAGGTCACTTATACCCTGGAATTTTTCTAAATCAGTCCAAATATACTCGTGACATTCTTCAACGAGCAGCTCTTGAAGACTTTAAACCTGTTGCAACTCCATTAGTGGCAGGTTGTCAACTTTTCACGGCTGGTGAACCTTTTCAAGATCCCACTCTATATCGATCTTTGGTTGGTGCTTTGCAGTATCTCACGATTACTCGTCCAGACTTATCCTTTGCTATGAATCTTGTAAGTCAGCATCTTCAAAATCCTATTGTAGAATGCTTTCAAGCTCTAAAGCAGATTCTACGCTATGTTAAAGGCACACCATCTTTTGGACTTTTGTTTTCTCGATGTTCATCACCATCTCTTATTGTCTTTTCTGATGCTGATTGGGCTTGTTGTGTAGAAACTAGAAGGTCCATATATGGTTACTCAATCTACCTTGGGGGGAACCTTGTCTCATGGAGTGCAAAGAAGCATCCTACAGTTTCTCAATCTAGCTGTGAATCTGAGTACCATGTAGAGCAAATGATGCCTCCGAGATAGTTTCGCTGCTACAACTTCTTCGAGAACTACATTTTCCTCTATCTTCATGTCCAATTTTATACTCGGACAACAATAGTGCTATTTTCTTAAGTCAAAATCCAAGTGAACACAAGAGTTCTAAACATATTGATATTGACTTTCACTTCGTACGAGAACTTGTCTTTGCTGGTCGTCTAGCCACAAAATTCATATCCTCTTATTTGCAAATTGCTGATGTCTTTACAAAAGCTTTACGTCGACCTCAGTTTGAATTCTTTCGAGACGAACTTCGAGTTGGGCCTCATCATACGTCTCGCTTGAGGGGGATAATAGCATAAGGGAATCAAATCAATCCTTATAATTTAGGAACTGTACAGCTAACTTTCCTTGTACTATTTTTAGTATAGATGCAAATCAATTGTATATATACTATTATATAACCCGCGTGTTACACAGTATATAATATTTTTTTAAATAATATGTTATTTAATAAATATAAAATAAATTATATATTTTGATTATTTACGCCCGTACATTATTCATATTATATTAAATGAATCATACAAAATTTAAATTAATATTATGAAATATATTTTTTAAAGAGTAATTAATATTATTACATTATTTCTTAATTTATTATGAAATATATTATATACTTAATTTAATTGTTTTAAATAATATTTTTATAAATTTTATTTTGACTTTAAATAAAATATAAATCTATTAAATATTAATTTACACACTTTATTTTGATAAAATATAGATTATTTTCTTTTATTTCGAATTTAATAAAAGTAATAACCCATTTATCTATTAGTATATATTTTAAATTGCTTAATTTAATATCTATTTTATAATGTAGAATAAAGAAATTAATATATTTAATTATTAATGCTTCACACTTAGAAATTTGCCATAATTAAATGTTGATAAATATTAATCATTAAATTAAAAAATA
Organism: Pogostemon cablin; assembly: GCA_023678885.1. Taxonomy (NCBI): domain Eukaryota; kingdom Viridiplantae; phylum Streptophyta; class Magnoliopsida; order Lamiales; family Lamiaceae; genus Pogostemon; species Pogostemon cablin. The sequence goes on along the minus strand of CM042992.1, from coordinate 7,891,104 downwards.
AATAAATAGAAAGAATTAAATAAAGACTAACCAATCAAAAAGCAACAAATATAAAAAAAATTTAAGAACACACCTAATGTTGCCACATACTATGTTTTGGCAAAAATAGGTTTAGGCAATTACTTCTCAATTATATACATTAAGATACTGTACATCTCTCGGTTGAATAATCAATATAAAAAATCGAATACTCACCTTAACACATGTGTTAGGTAAGGTTTTTTTTTTAAAAATAAAATATATGAGGAAGGGCGATTGTTTCGAATTTTTACAGTTTTTAAGGAGGTACAAAATTTTGTAGGACAATCCAAAATGAAAAGTGTGCGATGTGATAGGAGACAGAGATGTACTTCCTCCGTCCCGTCCAAATAGCATCATTTTACTATATTGGGCGTTCCATCCAAATTGCACAATTTTCCTGTTTTAGTAAAAAGGGCCCACCAATAGCCCATCGCTACCAATCACATTTCTCTAATACACCTACCCACTTTACATAAAATAATAATACTCATTACTCTACGTGCAAAAAGTAAATGCACCTCTTTGCTCGGATGGAGGGAGTACGTATTAATTAATAGTTCATCTATCATCTTTCTCATTGCAATATTTTAATGGGCCAAAGTTGATCTCATTAGAGCCACATGCTGGCCTAGTTACATTTTCTTGGGAAATGTGGGCTCCAAGCCTAGGTATATTGGGCTCTTTGAATATACAAATATTGGGCTCTTAGAATTAGTAAAATCAGACTAAGCTCAAATAGTACTCCATACTCCATAGCATACTTATTCGAGAGTTATTTATCACTGCAATTTCCAAGATTCATTCAAATCTCAATTAAAATAAACAAATTTTTCGTGCACAATGCAATTCAGGTTATTATGCAGTTAGGTCCCAAGAAGGTCTCGAGTAAGACCGTCTCACTGTTTTCTTTATGTCAGACGGATCCTATCATATCCATTAATATAAAAATAAAAAATAAAAAAGAATTAAGTAAAACAAGGGCCTTGTTTGGATAAGCTAATTATTAGCTAAAACTTGAATAAATTAGCGCCGGTCATGTGCATGGGCAGCGTGGCAACGCACGCATGTTTGTTTATTTCAAGTTTTCAGTTTTAATAAATATTATTATATTTTATTATTATTATTATTATTAAATTATAATAATATTATTAATAATCAATTATTAAATAGTTAATTATTCTGTTATCACTTTATCTTAATCAGGTATCACTATATATTAAAAATGTTATTATTTTTACTGTTACAACAAAATTTTGTGAAATAATAGTACTAATAGTTAAATTAAACGGATATCACTTTTATTTGATTACAAATCATATTTTATTTAAAATATTATCACATTTTATTCATTCTATAAACTGTTCGTGAAATACACTTTTGTAATTAGTCATCACTTTTATTTGAATATATTATCACTTTTCTTTTAAAATGTTATCACTTTTTTATAATATAAATTTTTATGAAACAGTTCATAACACCATTATCATTTTTTATCAAAAATTATCACATTTTATCCATTCTGTAAATTATTTGTAAAATACACTTTGATAATTAGTTATCACTTTTTATTAAAGATGTTATCACTTTTCGTTTACAATGTTATCACTTTTCATATATATACTATAAATTATTCATATAATAGTTTACATCAATATTATCACTTTTCATCAATTGAGTATCACATTTTATAAATTTATAATATTTAAATAAATAAATAAATTAAATGAATAACAAATTTATATTAATAAAAATTTTCATTATAAAAATATAATTTAAAAAATAACATTATATATATAAAATATATATATAAAAAAAACCTAATTAATTTACTTTTATAATTAAATTTTTAATTTTCTAATTTGACTACAACCAAACAGGGCCTTTACAAATATAATTAATGAGTTAATGGGTGATCCGTCTCACCTAAGAGGATCTGCAAGACGGTTTCTCCTAAGTCTTTGCCAAAAAATGTATACAATTTTTATTAAGAACCATACCTACACTATTAAATAAAAATTTATACACATATGAATGCACGTATGGATCCGGATGCACAAATCCACAAGATATCAACTCTAGCTAATTATAATCCCTTGTACATTTAACCAGGTGTGTTAGCTCATTTAATCACTGAACTTCTCACTAAGGTGAGTAACTCAAGTTCGAAGAATAATCTTGAAGTGGTGATGTATTAACCATCAACAAACTAACTTTATTCCATAAAAAATAAAAAAATAAAAATATTCGATGAACACTTTAATTTCAAATTTATTATTCGGTACATAACATTCAATGTACATTACACTTTCATGTACTTTCTGTCCCCGAGATTATATGCACGTATTTTTTAGCATTAGAGATTAAAAAAATTATTTTTTTACAATTTTGTAGTATAGTTATACTAATGACGGTACTTATATTGTATTGAATGTTTTTTCAATAGCGTATGCATAAGACGTTTAATTATTCAAAATGAACAATTATCCCCAAAAGTCATGATTAGCAAGTCATTAAAGTTAGAATTTATTTTTTAAGGGAAAAAAAACTGAAATATCGTCATTTATGTCAACACTGACAAAACATTACATAAGAGACTAGAAAAATTAAGGCACACAATTGTGTAAAGGGACAATCCTGTTTTTAATTATTTATTACTTTTAAGTATATGCAAAATTATTTTTTAGACATAAATAATTAATTTTTTTAATGAAGAATTTACTATTCAAATTATTGTAAACTCTAATTTATTGATTACTCTTTAGTAAATAAAAAAATTACTCTTTTAAAAAATAAATTATTACTTACTTGAATAAAAAATATTATTATTCAAAAAGTAAAATTTATACTCTATACTAAAGAGTAATTTTATAAAAATCGTGAACCCGATTCACACCAAACTCACTCAAAATTAAACTATATATACACTAAACAAACCTAATATCATACTTTGATAATACATTAGCTCACACACAACACTAATACAATTACTTACTACTACACAATAAAATATTACGCTCTCCGTCTAACTTTAACTTCACATTTTCGTTTTGGTCCGTTAATAATTTCAACTTCACATTTTCATAAAGGGAAAAAACAACTCACTAATATCACTCTAACACATTTTAATTTCAAATTTGTTATCACCTTAATTGTTTAACACACATAACATATTTTATATTTTATTTATTACTCTAAAATACTACATTATTCTAAAAAGTAAATCAAAAAATGATTTTTAATAATATTCGTGTATGTAATAAACGCGAAAATGAATTTGAGAGAAAGTGAATATATCTTTTAAGTCATTACAAATTAAATTTTGATATTCTATCATCAATTTGAGATAACAAATTACTAGTATATATCAAAGGAGTTGGATGAAAGAATTTCTTTTGGATCCAATTGCAAAATTTCCATTTGGTTTGAGACAATTGATTGGATTAATTTGAACATTTCCATTTATTCGAAATGTTGGGTGACGTAAGATTCCACTAATTAATGGAAAAAGAGACACATTGCTTTTGGAAGATGTGACAACTAAAGTTTCACAAATAGGGAGTATTATTTTAAGAAATTGTGAGTCATATTAATGCTGTATATGCTTGTTACTCCCAATCAAATAAAAAAGTCGATCTACTTTACTCGAAGCCATTGTGATTATCTCCCATTCAACATAAGTGATGTGTTTGTGCTTATATGTCTTAAATTACATCTTCTTTATTACGACCGGAAATGACATATTACTCACTTTGATTCACATCTTGAAGCATTGATAGCATAATAGTAGTTTTCTTGATGTGAAACCGTTTCACGATAACATCATTTTATGCTTTCGTAATTAGTTATTACTTTTACTATAAAATGTTATTATCTTTTCATTTATACCATAAATTGTTCATGAAATAATATTATCACTTTTCATTAATTGATTATCATTATAAAAGTTACTCCCTCCGTCCCTAGGTTAGAGTCTCATTTTACCATTACCAAAAGATCTCATTTCCTTTTTTTGACACATGGGACCCACCCACACCCACTAATACAATTAAAACAGAGGGCTCACACACCCACTAATACAACAACCTATTATACATTAAATAATAATACTCCTTAATCCACGTGCTCAAAAGCAAATGAGTCTCTTACCAAGTGACGGAGGGAGTTACTTTTTATCCGTCTCACGTAAGCCATTACGTTGATTCTGGTCTTCCCCAAATTAGTCGGTCTACAGATTGAATACCGATCCATCGGAAAAAAATTAAAATTATTATCTTTATTTTTTTAACTTAAGTTTTATAGTTTCAAATCTATATATCTATATATATATATATATTAATAACAAATTTAATTTGTTATTTTCATCTTTATTTATTCTCTCTAATTTAAATTTTACTACATTTAAAAATTACTCCATCCATCCCATAAAAAATTGCACATCAAAAGAGGGGTGCAATATGAATTGGGATGGAGGGAGTATTCAATTTGAAATTATTGACATTTCAATTACTAGGATTAAAAGTATATAGTTGGTCTCTTGTGTCCCCAGGTTAACAAGGTGTGTAAGGGTACAATATTTTGTTTTAAAAGGTATACACTTTAATTAATAATGGTACACAATTTTGTTCAAAAGGGTATACACTTTTATTTTTATTTTTTTCAGAAAATAAAGAGTACACGTCCTTATACTAAAGTGTACACCATTTAATACTAAAGGGAATCCGAGCTCACGGTGTGCGCACAATGTCTCGGGCACACAAGTTTTTTCCGTAAAAGTATTAAGTGGGATGGTAAAAATTAAAGTTGAATAGTTTCTATAGAGAAAAATAGGTTTATATTTATTTATTTATTTATTAAGATTCAGTTTTACCCTTAATTTTCTTAATTTTTATCGGTAATTCTTTGGGTATAAAAATTGAAAGATGTTTATGAGATCCCAAGTTTATATTATACCAAACGAGCTCTATTTATAACATTATTATCAATTTTCTTTCGATCAACAAGCTTGTGCATACATTAATCATAATTGGAATTAAAATTATATTGGTGCAGATAAAGAGAAAATAGTAAGCCAACTCATATTTCTTTACCAACATAACTTTATGATAGTTTTATGTACTTGTTTCCTTGGTGTACCCAAACAAGAAATTGATGGCACCACACTTTAATATAAAAAATGAGACACGCTTGACCCCCATTTGTTAATGTATCTAATCTAGTCTATGAAAAGCACTTTGATTTCTTTCCATGGTAAAGATTCATAAAGATGACAGACATTTTATTCATGTGTCCTGAGCTCAAATCTTTTGATCATTAGATTCATTGAATATATATATATATATATATATATAATTTGAAAATTTCCATGCAAGTGCAGAACAGCTGAATATAACTAATTTATACTCTTTGATGAAATAATTTGAGCAAGTTCTGTGTATCTCATGACACAATTTCAATACCAGGCCTTTTGGTCTTTTAAACTCAATATCATGCAAACATTACTCAAATAAGTTCAAGCGATTCATGTGTGTCTTTTAGGGTTGGGCACATTGTATATCGCCGGCCCTGAGATTTTGAGGGCACTAGGCGAAATTAAAAAAAGGGGCCCCTAAAAAAATAATATATATATATATATATATATATATATATATATATATATATATATATATAATCAAACATAAATTTAATAATTGTGATAGCTAAAAATTATATTTATAACTCTTACAAAATATTAATAATACATGATAAATATTTTTAAAATAAGTACAAATTTTTAAATACAAAAAGATCAATGAGTCATACAATCAAACTAAAATAGTCAAGTTGAATAAAAGCTTCAATATCTTCAACACCTACAGACATTAAAAATAAAAGATAAGTATCAAAATATTATTGAAAATATCTGGATCTTCGAGCATTTTGAGAAGCAAAATCATCAATAAAATCATCTAAATCAAGTTTCTCCAACACCTCATTTTCAATACATAATATTGACAATCCATTCAATCTTTCTTGAGACATGGATGAGCGCAAATATGATTTTATCAATTTTAGTTTTGAAAAACTTCTCTCTGTTGATGCTACTATAACTGGTATAGTAAGCATAATTCTATAAGCAAAAAAATATTAGGAAAACAATCCATCGATCTTACAAACTCAAGAATTTCAGTAGCAGACTTTGGTTCTCTAGGTAAACAATGTTGTAATACTTGCAATTCAGAAAATAAATCATTAGCATCAATATCAAATTTATCATTATGCTTAAGAGCATCTTGAACTTTAATAAAAGATTCACGCAAATTCTTATCATCTAATGAAAGTAATTTCTTAGAACTAAATAAAAAATCAAAAATATTCTCAAATAAATCTAATTGCTCAAATCTGATTTTTGAAGATGAAATGACAATATCAACTATAACAAGAAAGTAATTGATCCTAAAATGCTTCTCCGGAGATTGTAGAAATTCTTCTCGAGAATTATCATCAAATTGTTTCTTTCTAAAAGTTTTAAGTTTTGGGGGGGGGGGGGGGGGGAAGGGGGGAATAGGATCAATCTCCATCTTAGAGGCAAGCTCTTTAGCTAATATAATAGCAGATTCATAACCTTCCTCTCTATATTTTTCAAAGTAAGATATCAAACCTTTCAAAATTTTTACTACAACATCAATTTGCATATCCTTAGATTGTAATTTCTTACTAATCATGTCAATTTTTTTCAATATGTTATGCCATATAGTCATGCCCAATAAAAATTCAAAATTTTCAAGCTCATGTATTGCTAATGATTCAGTTTCACTCCTAGTTTTAAGATCTTCACTCACCCTTGATAACTCAAACAATGCTTCTCTGATCTCACATGGTTGAGTTATTAAAGCTGTAACAATGTTAATGTGACTTTCCCATCTTGTTGTTGACAAAGGTTTTAGAGTTAATTGGAGAACATGATCTTGTAAAATTTTCCATCTTTTAGTAGAACTAGCAAACTAAGTATACATATGTTGCACAACTCCAAAAAATGACACAGCTTTAACACAAGAATTTGCCATATCACAAACCGTCACATTAAGGAATGACATGCACATGGCATATAAAATGCTCTTGGATTTATTTCAAGAATTCTTTTTTGTACTCCTTAATTTTTTCCTTTTATGTTGGAGCCATTATCATAACCTTGCCCCCTCAAATTTTAATATCAAGTTCAAGAATTTCCAAAATAGATAGCAACTCATTAGAATGTCCCAATCCAGATGTCTCATCCACTTTTATAAACTCAAAAAAATATTCTTCTATCATTACTTGACAATTGAAAACATTTACACAACGAATTATCAAAGTCATTTGTTCATGATGACTTACATCTGAAGTACAATCAAGTATCACAGAGAAATATTTTGCCTCTTTCACTTTTTCAATTATAGCACATCTCACTTTTGAGGCCAACATAGAAATTAATTCATTTTGAATCTTATGACTAAGATAATGATAATGAATCTCTTTATTTTGAACGCGTCTAAAATGGTCTTACATAACTAAATCAAATTCTGAAATTAATTCAAGTAAAGCCAAAAAATTTCCATTGTTCTCTTGATAAATTTTCTCATTCATGCCACGAAAAGTCAAATTACGCCTAGCAAGACATTTCACAACTGAAATAATTCTTACTAAAACAAGTTTCCAATATTCTTTTCTCTTTTTATTTGACTTTGCATCTCTTTGTCAATAGTTACATTTTTATTTAATCTAATTTGCAAATCAATCCATGTTTTCATATTAGTAATATGCTCAATACAATTTTCATGTGATTTAAGTCTAACACTTAAGTGTTTCCAATCATTGAGGCCTTCATTCACTAATAAGCTCTTATTATTCACCGATTTAAACAACTTGCAACAAAAACAATACACCATGTTTGCACTTTTTGAGTACACAAGCCATTTTTTATCTTGATTCTCACCATTTGATAATTTTCTTGTATAATGTGTATATGAAAAGTGTCTAGAAAGTTTATCTTTAGGAAATATGAGATTATTTTCTCTTCTAGGACCTTTTTCCACTAATATATCTTTAATTTTATTATCAATGTTATTCCATGCTCTAGGATCATATATATCCCACGCATAACTTTCATTCTCTAGAATATTTTCATGTTTCTCAATTTCATTATCAACATTTTCATCATCTATTTCTTTGTTTTGTAACTCCTCCTCATTATTTAAGACTATTTCATCTTCAATTACTCTAGTAATATTCTCTTTATCATTCTTATTTAACTCATTTTTATTCTCAACTTCCACCGTATTCATATCATGTTACTCATCACTATCTTTTAATTTTTCTTACTCATTTTCCTACATGTTCATCATTTTCTTTTGAAGAACCCACCTTTATAAATTTATCAAGTGCACCCCTTTGAGAATTATCTTCATTTTCAAGTCTTTTTCTTTTGTTTCTTTTTTGACTACCCAATGCATATTTTCTAAAAAACATGACTGATGATTATAAGCAAATAAATAACAAATCTAATTAACAAAATTAATAAAATAACAATAAAAGAATGATAAAACCTGATTTAAAGAATGATTGATTTAGATATAAAATTAGAGCACCATCACCCTCTGCTGCTAGTAAACTTCTGTAAGTCTGTGACAATATTAAAATAGAGAATTAAGAGGATTGAATATAGAATAAAACAGAGAATTAATAGGATTGAATATTGAATTGTTGATGAAATTCTATGAGAGAATTCAGAGAGACTGAAGTTTGATATGAAAGAGAATCAATCAATAAGAGAGAGAATTCAAAGAGATTGAAGTTCGATACGGAAGACTGGAAGAGAACATAAAAAGTGTATACTAAAAGTGAGATTTATATAGGTAATAGTTTAAATAGGCTGAGTATTTTTATGATTACAATTTACAAAAGTAGGCTGGGTTAGTTGAACAGTCATAATAATAATTAACTCATAATAATTAAGATTACAATGTTGTAGTAATAATTAAGATTACAACGTTAATACATGGCAGGATCGGACTGTGATTACATGACCATATTGACTGGTTTACATGATAACGAGGATTTTATGGATTAAGAAACTAACCGGCATCCTATTAAACAAATTATGCTCAAACGTTTTCAAAAAGTCCTAAAACGCCTTACAAACGGTTAAAACGGACACACAGAAAACCACAAAGCATAAACATGAATGATAAGGCCAGTCCATATAAATAATCCTACCTTCAATCACTACAGCATAATCTAGTCATGAACACAGTATAACCTAGACATGAATCATATAATTACCAGGTTATTATAACAGATAGTCATGGATCAACATATAAATAGTTTAGCCTATGAGGCTAAACATGAACATGATTAAAATTAAAAATAAAAACTGTAAATACTTACAAAGTTTGTACACTCAGAATGATTATTCTATTTATACAAATTTATATTACAAATAAAGGGGGTGCTCAACACATGAGCTTACAAGTGTGATCAGAAGAGAGAAATGAAAGCTTTCTGATCGATCCTTAAGAATGAAAGAATTCTAAACTATATATAGGCGAAGAAAACGCGTTCCAACAGTAGAAAACGCGTGAATGTACAGTAAAAATCCGAAATTTTCGGTATGCACAGTATAAAGTGCTACAGTAAGTCAACTTTACTATTTATGAACAGTAATTTTACTGTTGATGAACAGTGATTTGTCCGGCTGCTTCACTGTTGATGAACAGTATCCTGTCTGGCTGCTTTACTGTTTATGAACAGTAATTTTACTGTTTATGAACAGTATTTTGTCTGGCGGCTTACTGTTTATTACGTAAGCAATGACGTTATCTTGATCGAGACTTATTTTTCTCCCGATTTTCTGGATGAAGAAGATCCTTCTTTTCTTGATGCAAATGTTTCTACCAATGTATCATTTAATGAATCAAATATATCATCTATATTGACTTCATTAAGATTCTCATTTGGATCTTGAGCATCTTGCATATCCTCAGATGCTACTGAGTCTTCCTTGCCAAATTGAGACATGAGACTCTTCTTCATTTCTTTAACATATTCAGCTATCATTTGCTGAGGAGTCAAATTTTCAGATCTCAATTTTGCCTTGTTTATGATATAATCAAAAGGCGATGATGTCTGAGTATTTTTCAATTGTTCTTCATATGAACAAACCTGTTTCTCTATTAGAGAAAATGTTTCATCTCCATTCATTTTTCCAGTCAGGGGATCAATTTCCACCATCTTTTCCCAGAACTTTACATGATAAGTTCTGTATAAACATGAGATTCCTGTTTTGGTATAACCAAACTCTGGTTTCCATTTTAATATCCATGGTAATGAAAATTCTATAAAAAAGTAACATGAAGCTATTCCTTCTATTACAATTTTCGAATTTTGTCTATCTATCATTTTGGGTGATACATCTACCCATTCTTCCAAAGATATAATCTTTTTTATCAATACTTTGCTGAAATTAAAAATTTCTTCATTATTGCCAGAGGTAAAGTGTTTGATATCACAACTACCACTTTTTATCAATATCTGCTCATAATAAGCTCGAGACTTATAAGTCCTCATTTCATTGGAACCATTGTCCAAATACCTATTTATTAGAAACCATGGATCCTCACTCCACTTGAGATCTCTGTCTTCCAATTTGAAGATTATTTCTTCATGTTCTTTCCTGAAATATTTTTTATTAAATTCAATATTTGCCACAATATTGGCAAAGGTAGTCTGGCTAGGAGTATCACTCCTTTCTGTATCCATATCATCAAATTCTTGTGACAAATTTTTGTTCACAAGCTTTCTTTTCCCATGCTGAGCTATTATCTCAGGGGATTTACCTTTATCTTTTGGAGTATTAGGGGTATAACCCCCACTCCGTCCACCTCTTCCTCTCCATGGGGAGGAATATCCACTACCCCGTCTCATTCCTGCAATTGAAATATTCACAGGTTAGAAAATCTGGAAGATTATTATCTTATCCTTTTTTATACATAATATTGAAATCAAAAGGGGCTAAATGAGCCTGCCATCTAGCAAACATTTGTTTAGAAACATCATGTTTAAAATCTTTATCAAACATAAATTTGGCTGCACTACAATCAGTAACAATAGTAAATTTCTGATTATATAAATCATCTTGAAATTTCAACACACATTTTACAATAGCAAGAATCTCCTTAGCAATCGTAGCATAATTCTTTTGTGCATTATTCCATTTTCCAGAATGGAATCTTATTAAATGCTTTTGTTTATTATCTGGATTTTTCTGGGTAAGAATCCCTCCAAATCCTATATCAGAAGCATCAGTTTCTATAAACTTTTCCCATTTAGGGTTGCTAATCATTAAGCATGGTAATGATTTGACATTTTTCTTAATACTCTTGACTGCATTAGTATGACCATCAGTCCACGGCTTAGGATTTTTCTTTAATCTATCATATAAAATAGATGTATCTTTTACCAAATTATGATAATAAGGAGCAATATAATTTAAGCTTCCTAAAAATCTTTGTAACTGAGTTTTATCAGTTATTATATCTGGAAATTTATCAGCAAAATCTATGCTTCTATTTATAGGAATTATATTACCTTTTTCAATAAAATGTCCTAGAAATTTTATTCTAGTCTGAAATAGATCCATTTTTGGTTTAGATATAACTAGACCATTTTGTTTTATTAAACGCTTGAAGATATGTAAATGCTTAAAATGCATTTCAATAGTCTTTGAATAAATCAAAATATCATCAATATAGACAATTATGAACTCACTATATGGAGTAAATATATAATTCATTATCTTCTGAAATTCAGAAGGAGCATTTTTAAGTCCAAATGGCATTACATTCCATTCATAATGTCCAATTGGAACATTGAATGCTGTTTTATATCTATCAGATTTATTAATCTGGATTTGCCAATATCCTGACTTTAAATCAAATTTTGAAAAAATTAGACCATTATAAAGTCTATCTAATAAATCCTTTTTATTAGGAATTGAATGTCTAATCCATTTTAATACTTTATTTAGAGGTTTATAATTGATTACCAATCTTGGAATTCCTCTTTCAATTTCAGAATGTTTATTAACATAAAATGCAGTGCATGACCACGATGATTGAGAATGACTAATTAGTCCTTTTTGTAATAAGGATTCAATTTCCTTTTTACATAATTCTAAATACTCAGAATTCATTTGACAAGGTCTAGCCTTTGTCGGAATATTTCTTTCATTAAAATCTTCCTCATAAGGAAGGGAAATAATATGTTTTTTTCTATCCCAAAAGGCATTGGGATGATCATTACATATTTCTAATGAAAATTCATTTTTCAAAATATTAATTTTATCCTGTAATTTAGAATTTTTCAATTGTTCGTCAATAGTGACCATATTAATTTCTTGTTTCAAGAATCCTATCTGATTCTGCTTAGCCATAATACTATCATATAGGCTATGTAATTTTTTCGTAATTGGCTCAATAATAAATTCAAGGAAAATATCTTTACCTTGGAAAGTGCCTTTAATCCCTTTATTATCAATATTTTTTATGGGATAAATATTATTTAAAAATGGTGTACCAAGTATAATCTGGTTAGAAATATTTTTTGCAAGTATAAAACTTTGCGATATGCATTTATTATCAATGCATACATAAGCTTTGAGAATTTTATAATCTATCTGGAGTTTATCTCCCCCAGCATGCCATAATGAATGACTTGTTTTATGAAAATATCTAGTAGGGATTAACCCTTCCTGTATTACGTTTAAATCTGCTCCACTATCAACAAGAGCAATGAATGATTTTGTATAATGATTATCAATCAATAATGATATTTTTATATATCATTTTTGAGATATAACTGTCTCAATGGTAGATAGAAAATTATCTTTTTCTATTATAGGTAAATTTTGTTGATTTTCTGGTAGAATATCATTCTTTTCCTTAATATTCTAGATTCTTGAATAAAATTTTGTTTTTCAAAAATTTTATTTCTTCTTTTAGATTATCAATCTCTTTATAAATATCTGGTAGAGATATATCTCTTTGACTTTGATATTTCATTTTTAATTGACTCATAACTTCTGTCATATTATAAGATCTATTCTTATTAAGAATATTATTTATTTTCTCTTCTTCTTTATTAGAAGTAGATGTCGAAGCACCATTATCATTTCCTAATTCATCAATTATTTTGGTCCTTAATATAGGATCCTTTATCAACTTTAGTAACTCAAAAATATTTTGAGAATCTAAAACATTGATAATAATTAAGATTACAATGTTGTAGTAATAATTAAGATTACAACGTTAATATTACAACGGTTAAAATTTAAAAGAAAAGATAATAGTTAAATTAATTTAATAAATTTAATAAAAAAAGAATTGAATTATATGTTATTATATATATATATATATATATATATATATATATATATATATATATTAGGTGGTAATAATTTGGGGGCCCCTAAGATTTGGGGGCCCTGGACGGTCGCCCTTCTTGAGTTATACCTAGGGCCGGCCCATTAATTTGAGAGGTGCAAAATATTTTTTAGGCTTTTTATTTTCATACGACGTACTGTATAAAATAATAATAAAATTTACTCCCTCCGTCCATTACGATAACCATTTGTTTGTTTTTTACATGTAGATTATGAAGAATTATTATTATTTATATAAAATGGATAGTTGTATTAGTAGTGAGTGATTGACATGTGTGGATCATTTTACTAAAAAGAAAAAATTAATGCCTTTAGAGTTGAAAAATCAAAATAGCAAAATGGATACCTTATTAGGGACGGGGGAGTATTAAATATATTAGGTATATAATAATAAAATATGTCACATCATTATTGGTAATTAACTATTAAGAATAATTTACGTAATAAATCAATTTAATAGGATTATAAAGAAAATTTGAACAGAAAAATACATATACATATAATAACATAAAAATAAAATATGATTATATAGTGTAAAATTAAAGTACATTGTTCAAAAAATGAAAATACACAATCTTCCTAAAAAATGTCATCAAAATTTATGTTAACAAATATTGTAGAAGATGAATTGAGAAAAATAAAATAGAGAAAATTTTAAATAAATGAAGAAAATTTATAGAGAAAATTATGTTATTCTTATTCCTTAATAAATAGGTAGGAATAAAAAAAATTATAATTACAAAAAATATTTATCATACAACATATAATGTTATATGATATCTATTAATATTAATATGAAGGGATACTTATAGGTGTAAATTATACCCTATTATTACTTTTAGGTGCGTCATCCTAAAATAAATACTATGAGATACCAAATTACATGGCACAATCCCAAATATACCCTTTTATCCTTTTTGCGCAACATTTCAAAATGTAGTCTTTTTTTATTTTTCAGATTATTTTTCAAATTTTTTCCCAATATCAGAATATGCACAATCTATGTACATTTCAAAATATAGTTTTTTTAATTATCCTGATTTTTTAATATTTTTTTTATTTCTAGATTTTTTTCTTATATCACAATCTGCACAATCTATACAAAAACTACATAATATAGTTATATTATTGCACAACCTTTATATTATTGCACAACCTAATATAATTATACAATTACATTATTGCACGAGATTTCACTTTCTTATAAGAAAAAACAAATGTAATATGAGATTAATAACTATAAATTATATTATTGTTTATTAAAATTATAATTACGTACATGACACAATTATAGTTAGATAACACCATCCAACCAGCACAGCACAATTAATGTATATTTCTGCATAATTCATTAAATGTGTTTGCACAATTAGGTATAAATTTGCACAACATAGTTACATTGTTTCACAACTAATGTATTATTTTGAATCTTTACAAACAACTATACAAAAGCTTGTATATGAAATTCTTGTGGTTTTTAGAGTAGCAGCTTCTCTTCAACTTCTTCTTCAACAATTCTGGATGATTCTTCATTGTGAGGAAAAATTCCAAATGAACTTCATAAATCAATCCCACAATTCTGGATGATTCTTCATTGTGAGAAAAAATTCCAAATGAACTTCATAAATCAATCCCATGGCACGATGTGTGATGAACCAGATTAGGTGAGCATAGTTCTTTTAGCGATGCGAAAGAGATCGCTCAAAGAGATGTACAGTCGGGAACTTACGCGGCGACAATAAATTGGCAGCAGATCTCAATCTCAATCAAATTGGCAGCAGATCCCAATCTCAATCCTCCTTGGTGATGGCACGATGTGTTGTAGGCAGGACACGGGTTGGGTTGCAGATGCAGCACGATGGGAATGGATTGGGTTGCAGACGCAGATTTTGTGTGAGAAAAAAATTGATAATTTATTAAATAGAAAAGCTAGTGAGAAAGGGGGACGAGATAAATTAATTGGCGTGAAAATAGGAAGCTGATTTCATCAATAACAAATAAAATCTAAATTTAAATATTTAATTAATATTAAGGTTATATTGGGTATATTATTTCGAATTTTTGTATCTTATAGTAATAAATTTGAATCGTAGTATCTGACAGTAATAACTCTCCGTGTGGTGTAGTTGAGAGTAATTAATCCTAATATGAATATGGTATAAAAGAGAATATATATATATATATATAATATTAAATTATTATTAATATAAGATTATCAGAGTAATATGGCGTAGGTTAACGCGTAAGAATAAAAAATAAATAAAAAGTACTCCACATAAATTTTAAAAAAATTACTACACACACAAGAGTCGAGACTCAAACCCGTATGGAAAGAATAGAGGGGAAGTCAAAGTTGCCTTCTGAACTACTAAGAAATATTATTAATGTTTCATGTTTAAAATGTATATACTAATACATATATATAAATATATAATAAAAAATTCGGGGGCCCTCGTTGTAGTAGGGCCCTGTGCGGCGGCACCTTCGGCACCGCCCCAGGGCCACTCCTGATCATACCGTATAACATATCTAAAATATAGGTATTAGAAAATTCATACCATATAAAAAGTTCGGAAGACAAAAGTTTGGTATATCGAAATTTTGGTATAGAAAAATTAGATACCTTTTGTTTATCCATAATAATTAAGTATATCTTACTATATTGATTATTTCAGTAATTAAATACCGTGAATACAGAACGTTCGTTTATGTCATTTTACATGTATTTATCTAGTATACCATTTAAAACATCATAAATTTACAGAAGACAACAACAAAATCCCAATAATTCATCATAACCCATAATAAAATTAATAAAAATAAATATGTACATAATCCACAAACTACAAACAATATGGAAAACAAATACAACAATTCAAATTTAAAAACATTAATAGAACATAATAAATTTAAGAGTTTAATCATAATGTATTAAGTGTACATGAGAACTTATACCATTTGAGTCACTAAATTCTAAGTTAATAAATAATTAATATATACTCTAAGATAAAATTAAAAGATATATATTGTTGATGGCGGTTCTTTAGCTAGTTCATTTTAGGATTAAGGAGATAGATTGGGTTGTGTAACTGAGCTAAGAACAAGCGCAATCAAACACAATAAACAAGTAAATATGTGAGAGACGGGGAATCCAACCAAAGTCCTTAACCGATTTTTATTACTCTCTTCTAGAACAACACTCATCAACCCTCAAATTACAAGTGTAATGTCTAATGTGAGAATGAGTAACCTGTTTCTCTCTGGTGAGATAAGCCATTTATACTACCAACATAACCCTAACGATCGTCCAATCCCGAGGTGCCACCTTGACGAAGATAAGCAGCCATAAATGGAGACTGCTGGTACATCGACAACTTTTGGGAGCTGGTGCAGGGAGCCACCAGATGTCTTGTAGAGTGCAGCAGGTTTTTCTCTGTCCTTTGCTTGCTTACCATTGGTGGACCAAGAGGGACGTGCCTTCATGTGTTGTCTTCTAGTTGAGAGTGCTGCCCAAGACATCCCTTCTTACCGTTATCCTTGTCCTTTAGCCTGCTGCCACTAGCCATTCTCACAGTCGTATCTGTACATTGCCCAACAGTTCTGATAATCCTTCTAGTTGTCGGATGGGTCGGTATTTGAGGCTATGTTATTTGTCTGAGCCTCTGGATGTCTCATTTGCCTTCGGCTTCAAGGTGTTCTACCGAGGTGCCTCGGCCACCTATCCCCTTGTGGGTTTTCTGCCTTTCGGTCCTTTCTTGACCTCGTCTTTCTGGGTTCCTCGGCCCCCCTGATGATGAGCTTATCTCTTGGGCTTCTTCTAGGTTCCTCCTTGATTTGTGTCTCTTGGGCCTGGGCCATCTTCTTGGGCCACCATCATCCCATGATTTACCATTCATTCCAGTTCCTAGATCTCTTTGTGGATGGGTCTCTTGTTCGTGGTAGATACGCTTGTTGGGCTTCCGGCCCAAATGGCATGGGGGATATAACACCCATAACATTAGCCCCTCGAGCCTAGATAATCTTATGGTTCAAGATTATTCAGGGTCAACTAGTATTTTTCTGAGTTATATCCTCCATGCTTCAGTACGTATGATTCGTGTCTCTTCCATTCCGGCCCTTACTTTGTCCTCGAGTTGTTTCTATTCCTTGAAATCCGGAGTGGTCGAGATATTTTCGCAAAGTTGGGGGTATCTCTGGTATTTCGCTGTTTTCATTAGAATTTCAAAATTTGAAAATTCTGTCAGTTTGCTTTCTTCTCCCCTTTCTCTCCCTTCAACTTTTCCTCTTCCATCTTTCTCTTTGACGGTTGCGATTTACCTTGTTCTGTACGCTCTTCCTTCTCATCCAGGTATCACTCTTCTCCCCTTATCTTCCTTCTTTCTCTAAATTACTCTTTCTGGTGTCTTTGAGTTCTTCGCGTCATCGTCGTCTAGGATTTCCTCTCTTTTTTTTCTTCTGTATACCATTTCCTCTCCTTCTATACTTTTACGAACATGGACTGCGAGAGTTCTACTTCCCCATCGAAATCTCCTTCACAAATTACTGATTCTTTATTCGTGAGTGATGGGCTCCTTCTCCCCGTCAAGAAGAGGGTTCGAGTTCTCATCCTCTTTCTAAGTCCGCCTTTGACCAGGCAGCTGCAGATTTTATGTTAAATTTTAGTATATGACACTGCGCCGATATGGTCGACGCCGATCCCGGGTTGGTGGCTGATCTCGAGAAGCTTTCTAAATGGGAAAATGGTGTTCCTTTTTCTACTGAAGATTTCCCTTCTACTATTGATGATCATTGGTTAGAGAAAAATACCATTATTGCTATCGGTAAATTCCAGTGTGGAGACGATATTGAATTTTTCCTTCCTTCTTCTGAGGTTTGGATGTATTTCGTCCCGTTGGGCTGCTCTGATGGGGGTTCTGGTTCTCTTCCATTTGATGGGGTACCAGTTGTTGAGCACCTCCGAAATTAATTTCCTATACCGGCTTACTCCAAATGCTAGGATGAATGGGTAATACTATTTGACGCCCCGTCATACCAACTTGGTTACTTCTTTGCCTAGCTTAATCAAAAAATAGAAAGATCACAGGATTTGGGTTAGAGGACCGTGGAGGGGTCCTTGTCTCTTTGATTATGAGAATCCCCAAGTCCCTACTGTATTTACTAGGAGTTTCTTCATTCGGCTTGACCTCAGTGCGTGTATGTATTTTAGTTTCCTCCTACTCCTTTTCCTTTATTAACTTTTTCCTCTCTTCTTTTGCAGTAAGCGAGTCATGCACTTTGGAGAGTTTATCGACCTAGTTTCAAAATGTCTTCCATCGCATTCGTGATCTTTCTGAGAAGGAGCGTCATTTCCAGTCTATTCTCACCTGTATTAATCTTTTCACTGCCAGCTTTACCTCTTCGGCTATAGCCATGCAAGTAATTTTTCTGCTGTTGCCTCATTTGTTTCAACATCTCGATGTTTTTGTAATAGTGTTCCTCATACTCCTATCTCCACTTCTCCTTCTGCACTTTTATCAGGGGAAGGGAAACGTATCTTGCCAGATATCGGGGGTATTGCTACACTTCCTTCTGCTCGCAGGCATACGGCCCTCAACAAGGGAAAGAAAAAATTTTCCCACACCTCCACCATAAAGATTTCTGAAACCCCTTTGGCTATGCAGCCCCTAAAAGCTATTAAGATCTGTGATTCTTTCGATCTTGCATTTCTGAGAGGAGATATTGGTACAGTTACGGGGAAAGCCTCTGGTGCTCCAGAGAAGGTTTCAAAAAGAGCCCCCAAAGCCCCCAAGTCTAAAAAGGATAATTCTAAGGCCATTATAGCCAAATCTATTGTCTCCAAGAGGAAGTATAGTCTGCAAGATAAAATTTTCGATGAGGGGACCCATGACAGTACAACTCTTGTCGTTCATCCTCCGAAGAAGATTCGAGATGACAGTGCTGGTAGTATGGGTGTCAGCTCCTTTGGTATACCCGTTTCAGTTCCTCGGGAAACCCTGGACATTTGTGATATTAGCTCATCTTCTTCTCTTGATGTTCCTACCCAATCTCCGATCAGCTCTTCCAACACCCCTAGTACTTCCTTTCGTCTTGCCACTAAGCAGCCAAATATTCATGCTCCTTACAATTCTCCCTCTCGCCATGGGGCCTCTTTATCTTTGGAGATTTTGCGGTATTATCAAGGGAAAGCCACCTTGTTCTCTTGGGATTACAATCTTTTTTCGACCGAAGCAACCCCTCCTGCTCTGCCTATATTGGAAGAGGCTACTCCGTATCTACCCGTGAATCAGATAGTCGATAGGGAACTCTCTGAGAAATATAGTGGCCTCGATGAAGCTGGTAAGACTTTTATCCGAACCCAAGAGCACTTATTTGATTTCAATGTTCCTGCTAGTTTAGCCCATCCTGCTGCTTTTCCCTTCAAGAGTTGTACCAAGGAGCTCCTCACTCATGTTGAGAAAATGTCTGATGGGGCGTCTCTTCACAGTTCTTCCAGCTATCTGGGTCGGCAAGCAATTCATGTCGCCAATGCCATGAATTATCTTTTTGAGTTAGAGAGGCGTGAATCCCATTTGCAGGATGAGATTACCTTGCTCCTCAGCAAAATAAAAGATCATGACCGAAAAGCCCTCGAAGCGAGTATGGCCAAGGCTCAAGTCCGAGGGGAATTGAGGGTTGAGCAGGATAAGAAGGCCAAGCTTGAGGGTAGTTTCAAGGCTTTACGTGCTCGGTACGACAGTTTGTTAACTAGTTTCGAGAAAGAAAAAAGCGACTTGTTGTTGGTGAATAAGGTGCTTTCTGAGAGGGTTGCCAAAATGGAAGTCGAACATCAGGCAGAGATTAAGGTGAGAGATGATCAGTGTCATGCTGACATGACCCAATCCAGAACAGCCTCCATGCTCTTCAGGTGTCCTCTGACAAAGAAGCCGAGGAGATGCGGCAAGAGAGAAAAGATTCCGAGGTCTTACTTAACCAAAAGATTCAAGAGGTCGAAGAAGCGGCGGTTGAGGCTTGGAGTGAGCTGAACGAGGCTGTAGCCAAACTGGATCAGGTTAAGGATGAGCTTCTCTTATCACAAGCGGACAATCTTACTATAGGGATGTTATTCTTCCCAAGACCAAGATTTATTGCTTCTGCTCTTCTTCGACAGCGATGGCGAAGGCTTCCTCCGAAAAACCTTATCCAGACTGTTTGGATAACATGCGTGATATCCTCCGCCAAGCTTTCAATCAAGAAAAGATATCCCCAGGTGAATCTTTGAAAAAGCAGCTTGATCTGGGGCTACTTGGCGAGTCCTCCGAATTTATCACCGATACTAAACTTCCCGAGGAGGATCTGATGAAGTGTTGGAAGTGAAGTCAGACGAGGCCTTTGCCGATGATATTCTAGAACTTGCTACGGCTGATTCTAAAGCTGAGGATCCACTCGTGGAACTTCCCATCGAATCTGTGGAGGTGCCTATCCAGGAGCCCTTTGTCGATTCTGAGGCTCTCGAATCTGGCGACACAATTAAATCTGATCAAGTCATTACTGCTGATGTTTCCAAGTTTCAGCCCTCCGAGACTGTTATTGTTGTCGTAGTTCCTCCTTCTTTGGAAGCTATTCCCTCATCTAGTAGAATCGAAACAACCGATATCTCATCAGATCTGATGGCTTCTGAAGCCCCTCTAAGATCTTTCGAAAGTGTGCTGCCCGAAGGTGGCAGTCCAAAGTTTATAGGCGTCACTGGTTCATAAGACCTCCCGACTACCAAGTGAAGCTTTTCTGAGACCACAGTTCTGAGCTGGATGTACTTATTTACTTGAGTTTCTTATGAATATTCCTTATATTTTTCTTCTTTCTTCCAGTATGTGTAACTCTTCTTCGAATTTCAAGTAATATATAATTCTCTGACCCTGTGGAGTATTTAATTTTATGTTGACTGACCTTTTGGGATACTCTGGTAATTTTGCCTTGCTTTCGAGTATAACCGCCATTTTCTATCGTGGTGTGGCACGCCCTTATCAGACGCCATGTGGATTAATCTGAGCCTTTCTTTTTCCTTGGAAGTTGTAAAGTCTTGTGTTTCTAGCCATTCGATCATTGCTGTTTTTGGTTCATTCTGTCCTTTCAAGATGTGGGGTGTATCTCTTTCCATCAGATATCTTTCGATTTCTGTTTTTCAAAATTCAAAATTTTTCGATTGATTTCGTGCTTTTCCCCCTTTAACTCCGTTCCAAATGTTTGGCATTCTCTAAGATTTCACTTATCTTTTCCCTATGCTAAACCCTAACTTTCAAGTTTGTCGTTGGTGATGGCTAGTGAAGGTACACCTCATCCGCCTGCCGTTCAAGAGGTTAACACCTCTGATTCCATGCCGGAGAGGCACGTGCGGCCTGGTGTTCACAGCTCCAATCGCCTCCGGAGGTGGCCAAGGTTGAATTTGAGGGATTTGTCTACTTCTTCCTCCTCCGGTGGTAATCTACCTCCTGTTTCTTCTCTGATAGGCCGGGTGTTCCCATTGTACCCGCTGTGACTGTCGGTGGTATTTTGATATCCATTGATGAAGAATACGGTGCTCTCTTGCCCCTGAACCCGTCGGATTATCTCCCCACGCATCGGGATATTGGCGATATTGGGGTTGCCTTCGTGAATGGCTCAATGTCTTGATTGGGTGCGGCCCTCTCGACTTTCTGCTGAGCGCCTAGGGAAAATCCGTCAGTTGTTTGGTAATCCCGGTGTGGTTTTCACTTCTCCTGGTAACGATGTTCCTATTACTGAGCCTCCTCCCGAGTGTACTACCTTCTATTACTCTCTGTTTTTGGCTGGTTTGCGCCTCCATGTCCCTCCTGTTATCTGTCTATTCCTACAATGATGGAATATGGCCCTTTGGGCAGCTTGTGCACTCGTCATGGTTGCAGTTAATATCCACCATGTCCTTGTTCCATGTCCTTGGCCATACTATCCAGGATCCCTTTGAGCTGGAGTTTTTTTTTCTACGGCGCATCTGGTCGTTTCTGTAGGTTTTATCACTTGCTCCCACGCAATCATCACCACTTTATTGGTGCCTCTGATATCATTGGTAGGTCTTGGGACCATGCTTGGTTTTGGCTGGGGGGTAGCTACCACCGCTGCGTGAATGGTGTTAATGTGTCTTTTCCTTACCGTTTTCTCCCATTGGATAAGTGTTTGGTTCTTGTCTTTTTTCTAGGCCCCGGATTATTTCGAAAGCTTTTTTTTCCACTCTTAAAGTATCTCGTGTAGGTCCTCCCCGTCGACAGCTCAGACAGTTGAGTGAAGAGTTCAACTTGTGTATAGAATCTTATCCTCAGGTTCTGCCTTCTATCGTGTTGCTCGCCTTTTACGAGAGTCGATCTTGGTTTCTATGGGTTTGTCGACATTAGGCCAACGCGCTACCCCTGGTATATTTCCTTCTTTCTTCGTGTTGCTTTACTTTGATTTTTTATCCGAGTTTCATATATCCTCTTTCTTTATTTTTAGATGAGTTTCAGGGTGCATTGTCCCTCGTGGGGTTCTACTGTCTCCGTTGCGGGTTCCTCCTTGACCCGTCATAAGTATGTGTACCAATTTTCTGATGATGATGCCGATTTTGATTACTCTGCCCTATCCTCCTCTCATGATAAAGAAGACGAGTTCGAAGGCTTATTGTTTGGGTAGAGCAGTTTGTTGATGGTATATCCTTGCCCCCATTATCCCATTCTCGGGAACGGATGCGTCATTCCGCTGCTATCCCTCTGGGATTCTCTTTCCCGGCCAATTTTGTCAGGATGGCAGCAACTTCTCTACTTGGGAAACGGCGATGAGGTACCTATGAGCATGGCAAGTCCTCTCGCCAGCATAGTATCCATTTTACATCACGTCGATCTCCGTCCATTGGTGAGTTTGATATCCTTGCTATAGAGATGAGGGGAATAATTAACTCGGCTCACACTTTGTTGTCTTCTCTGTGTCCCTTGCATTCTCATCCATGGCATTCTTTTGCAGATCCCCCTATCGCTGACTCAGAGAGTGACGAGGATCCAGAGTAGGATCCCGAGTTGAAGGGTGCTTTGGAACCTGAGCTAGAAAGTGATCCAGAGCTTGAAGACTATGACATGATGTTTGGGCCTGCTAGAAGAGTTGTTCCTCCAGTTGTTTCTGAGAAAGAAGTTGACCCAAGTATTAATCTGGTCCTTAAGCGATTCCTATCATTCTCCCAGTTATCCGAACTCTCAAAGTGCTGCTGAACCTGCCAATTTCGCCGTTGCAGATAGAGAGGCCGAGAGGCTGACCACCGAGAGGGCCCGTGAACTTGGAAAGAATATTTCTAACGAGCCTGATGAGCCTAATTTGCAAGAGTTGGGGAATTTGGACTTTGTTCGGAGTGTTTCTCGTCCCTTCAATCATCATGCCACGCTAATCATTTATACAAGTTCTCTTTCTCGTAATTCTTTCGGTTTAGCCACTATGGCCGAGGCTGCTGCTGCTTCTCTTTCTACCTCCATGCACGTCATAGATCAATATCGTTTATTTGCCAGTCAGGTGGTTCATGGTTCTGAAGGGTCCTCCGTTGATTTGGAAGAAAGATTAACTATTTTAGAGGTTGAAAACGCGGAGCTAGCCTCCCTTGTTGAAGATCAGAAGGGATGTCTACATACCATGGACTTTGAATTGGCTTTGGATTAGTTTGACAGAGACAGAAATCACTAGGGATGCCGTTCGAGTTGAAGTTACCGAGGCCCGAGCCAGGTTGATAGAAGTAGAGGCTCGTGTCAGAGCATCGGAAGAACGTGTTAACCATCCCCGAGCTTCTAAAGAGAGGGCTGCTCGAGCTTAGGCGCAGTTAAAGGAGATGGAGGTAAAATGGCTAGCATTTTCCAATCTCTCAGTGGTCGGAAGAAAGAATGACATTCCTTCCTCAATTTCACAGGTTGACTTTTTATTTCGTCTTGATCCCCCGCGTGGGTCAAAACTTTATTTACAATGATGGCTTGTAACTCAGAATTCTGGATTTCTCCTTCCACTTTTCTTGCTGTTGTCGGGTAGTTGTTTGGAACAATATGTCGTGCCTTTATAATTTATGAATTATTGATTCGTCGGTTGCTGATTTGCAATTGCTAATATGTGTTGGCTAATGTTTTATCGGTTGTTGTGTATATTTACCTTGCATGCTGATCATGTATGTGTTTACATTCCTTTCTGAAGCCCTCTTTTTTGTTTGCCGCGCCGATGTCTCGATTTCTCGTGTTTAGGTACTTCTTCCGATCTGATACTATCTGTTCCGCATTCTCATAATCAATTTCTTTTATCCTCGGCCTTTTTTCGATTCCCATTATTTCTTTCTCTGGTAGTCCTAAGTCTTTCATTCCGAAGTTGGTTCCAATACCCCTGTTTTTCTCGAAATCCCCAGATGCCTTTCCGACGCCCTTTTTTTCTGATACTGTTGTTCGTCCTAGGTTTTATCCTTTACTTCGGCACTGATACTTCTCCGACGATTATTCCTGAATCACCTTGTAGTGCCGATCCGCTCCTTCCGATATTCGTCCTTATGTTCCCATACCGAATATTTTATTCCCCCAAAATTTAGTCTTTTGCCTGATATCGATACTTCCATCGTTCCCCTGTATTTCATGTTCCAACATTTGCTCCTTTTCCGATGTTAACATTTGTATCAAAACTTATTCCTTTTATTCTTATATAGACCTTAATTCCGATGTTATCCTTCGATCCTAGCGTATTCTTTCTCGTATTTCGATACCGATATTCCTTCCCGACTCATTCCTTTATTCCCATTCAATCCTTCCAGGTTAATCTTCGTCTTTCCAGTACCACCATTATATCTTGAAATTTATCCTTTTACTCCTATACCGATGTTCATCCCCTTGTTTTAGCGTGTCTTTTTTGGGATTTTATCCTTTTATTCTGAACCCATCCATTTTTCATTTTTGATTCTGTTTTAGCCATTGATATTCCATAATCCCTGTATTTTATGATATGACATTCCTCACATGTTACCCAGATTCAAATTTAATGATTCATATTCTATGAAGTAAATATCCATAACCACATAAAAAGAATTTTCATACAACTTTTCCCTTCGATGTGGCCAACAAACCCATTACTCATTTGGCCTAATGCCTTAATTCTATTCAAGTATGGCCTAATTCATTGATTATAAGCAGTAAGAGGTTGTTGCATCACAAACCTCGTTTGTCATTCTGGCTCATTGGTATTACTTCTTAAGTGCTGAACGTTCCATGGATGTGGCACCCTTTTTTCGTCTACTTCTTCTAGCTCGTATGCCCCTTTTTCCAATACTTTTTTTTATCACATATGGGCCTTCCCAGTTCTGTTCACTGCCTTCGCAGCCGGACCTAACACCTTTCGAAGTACCAATTCACCTCATTTGAATTGTCTTAGTTTCACCCTTGAGTTATAGAATCATTCGGCCCTCTGTTTGTATATTACATTATGCATTTCTGCATTCAGCCTCTTCTCTTCTAGTAGATCCAATCTCTCTTGAACCAGTTTGTCATTTCCTTCCTCTCTATGCAAAGCAATCCTCAGGCTGGGCTCTCCGATCTGTACTGGGATCACCGCTTATGTACCGAAAGCCATTGAGAAGGGTGTCTCATTAGTAGAGGTCCTTGTCGTCATCCTATACGACCACAGAACCCTAGGTAATTCCTCCGGCCAATTCTCTTCTAGCTTCTCCAGTCAAGCCTTCAAGGTGTGCTTGATTATATTGTTGATCGCTTCGACCTGGCCATTGGACTGAGGGTGGTAAGGTGTTGAGGACCACTTTTTGATGTTATAATCCTCATAGAACTTCCTCAGCTTGGTGTTATCAAATTATTTGTCGTTGTCTGTGACGTTCGCATAAGGTATACCGAAACGATACATAATGTTTTCCCAGATAAACTTTCTACTCGAGCCTCGGTGATGGTCGCCAGGGCTTCTGCCTCTGCTCACTTTGTGAAATAGTCTACTATGAAGAACTTAACTCCCCCTTTGCCGATGGGTAACTGACCGATTAGATCAATTCCCCATTTGGCAAAAGGCCAAGGACTGAAGACCGAGGTTAATTGCTCTAAGGGAATTCTTGTGATTGGTGCTAACCTCTGGCAAGTAGCGCAAGCTCGTGCGTGCTGAGTAGCATCATTTTTCAATGTCGGCCAGAAATATCCCTGTCTGATCACCTTATGAGCTAAAGCAATTCCACCCGTATTGTTCTCACATATGCCTTCGTGTATCTCGGCTAGCACGTAACTCGCCTCTTCTGGACTCAGACATTTCAAGAATGGGGATGAATACCCTCTTTTATACAACTTCCATTTGATCAGCACATACCTGGCTGATCGGAGCCTTATCTGACGTCCCTTGTCCTTCTCCGATGGAGTTTTTCCCATTTCCAAATATCTCTTGATCGGGGTCATCCATGACTCTTCGGGTGGTTGGTCGCTTAGGACCTATATGCTGGTATCCGATGGCCTTTCTTGCTTCACGATATTGATGTTGTTGAGGTCTTCCGTGTTTGAAGGCAAATTCGGATACACCTTGATTTTACTTTTCCATTGGGACGATATTCTATAAATTTTTTTACTTGGTCACTACGTTTATAACAACGATAGAATTTTCTTACTCTAAATCATTTTTAACCAAAAATGGGACTAAGAACATGGGCCCGCTTGCTGGGAAAATGTTAAAATCTTGGTTATAACGAGTTTGAATTTGATTAGTTTTGATAAGAGGAGGACATGTTAATTTGGAGTTTGTACCACAAGCTAATGCTCAACAAGTGCACTTGCAAAACCAACAATTGCAAGCTATTATTCAACACTTGATGGCACAACAAAAAGCTAGAAATAATCAACAAGCTCCTCCGGTAGTGCAAAATTAACCTCGAGACCATGGATATAATGGAGTGGGGATGAATATCCAAGATCATTTCCAACCTCAATATGAGAATTATGCTATGGGACCGCCATTGAATGTCAACAATTTTGAGATCAAAACGGGGTTGACAAATATGTTGCAAGCGAATCAATTTGGGGGTGGTGCAATAGAAGATCCAAATGCTCACATATCTCAATTCACGGAGTTAGCTAGCATCAACATAAATGGAGTAAGTGAGGATATTGTCAAGATGAAGCTCTTTTCCTTTTCATTAAGGGATCGAGCTAAGGCTTGGTATCATATTATACCTCCGGGATTTTATACTACATGGAGAGAGTTGGCTCAAAGGTTCTTGTGCAAGTATTTCCCACCATCAAAGATGTTGCATCTAAAAGGTCAAATATTCCAAATTAAGCAAACGACTCTTGAGACTTTTAGTGAGGCTTGGGATTGATTCAAAGAGATGCTTAGGAGATATCCACAACATGGTTTTCCCGAAGATCAACAAATAAAAATTTTATATGCCGGATTGAATGTGAAAGAATGCTTATTGATGCTTCGGCGAGAGGTTCTTTATTGGGGCAAACTTCGGAAAGAGCTATTACTATATGTGAAGAGATTGCTTTGAATACGGGTCAATGGCCTATGGATAGAGCTTCGGGGATGTATGAAAGGGAAAGAATTGCTAAGATGGAAGAAGTGTGCATGCAACAAGTGAAGAAGGAGGAAGCACCTAAGGAAGATATAACCGAAAAGGCAATTTCGGAGATACTTAAGAGAATGAAATCTAATTTGCAAATATCTCCAAATTCTATGCCTTTGCCTTTGATGAATCAACAAGTGTTTCCAAATCCTCAACAAGGCATTTCTATACCTAATATGGGTCAATCTTCTCAAAGTTGTCAAATACCTACGCCTATGCCTCAACAAGGTATGTCTCCGAATTTTGGATTTCAAGATACTTGGTGCCAACCGGAAATATCATTTGAGAAAGTTGTCTTCATGCAAGGGAGGAACTTTCAAGGAAATTATGATGGTAATTTTGGTAACCATGGAGGGGGATATCTACAAAGGCAAGGAGGATGGGGTCAAGGTAATTTCGGAAGAAATTTTAACCAACCTCGAAGGTATGAGAATTTGTCATATGGAAAACAAGGGAATGCTCTTACTCGTTCACCGGGCACTAATCAGGGGGAGAAAGCTCCAAATGGTAAATGGAAGTCTACAATGGAAGATCAAATGGTTAAGGTATTGGAATATATAAAGAAAGCTAAAGAAAAGAAAAAGTACGAAAAAGAGGAAAGAAGACAAAAAGATGATATAAGTGAGAAGAGATCTAAAGCGATTGAGACTCAAATTAGTCAAATGGCAAGTGAACGGGGAGATGTTCATCGTTAAGGAAACTTTCCATCTACAACTATTACTAACCCTAAGGAGCAATGCAAGGCTATTGAACTTCGTAATGGAATAAAATACGAAGGGCCATCTATGCCAACAGAAGTAGAAGGAGTAGAATGTGAACTCGAGCCTATGGAAAGAATGGATGAAGAAGGGAAAGAAAAAAAAGTTGAAATTGTTGAAAAGGATGAAAGTTCCCCTACACTAGAAGAGGAAAAAGTGACATCTCCAAAGAAGTGGGAAAGATGTAAGGAAACAAAACGTAAAGAGCGGGAAGAGAACTTTGAAAGAGATGAATAGGGAATACCTTAGTTTCCCGTAGCAATTCCATTCCCATAAAGATGCTTGAAAAAAGGATTGGAGGAAAAATTTGCTAAGTTTGTTGAGATGTTGAAAAAGATCCATATAAATATTCCTTTTGCAGATGTTTTGCTTCAAATGTCCAACTACTCCAAGTTTTTTAAGGATATATTGTCAAAGAAAAGAAGTTTGGGTGAGTTTGAAACGGTTAATCTCACAGAGGAATGTAGTGCTATTCTACAAAAGAAACTTACTCCTAAATTGAAAGATCTGGGAAGTTTCACTATTCCATATGAGATGTGAAAGCATGAAAACTACAAAGCTCTATGTGACTTGGGTGCAAGCATCAATTTGATGCCCTTGTCAATTTTTAAGAAGTTGGGTATTGGTGAGGTTAAACCGACGTCGGTCACACTTCAATTAGCCGATCGGTCTTTGACACACCCAAAGGGAATTGTGGAAGATGTTTTGATCAAAGTTGACAAGTTTGTATTTCTCATTTATTTTGTGGTACTAGACATGGATGAAGATGCAAATGTTCCATTGATATTTGGACGTCATTTATTGCCACGGGAAATGCATTGATAGATGTGGAGAAAGGGGAGTTAACTTTAAGGTGAATGAGGAAGAGGTGAGATTTTCATTAAGAGAGGCTATGAGGTATCCTAGGAACAAGGAGGAATGTAGGAGATTGGAGGTTGTGGACAACATTGTTGAAAAGCATATGCATCATCTTCATTCCAAGGATTCTTTGGAAATTATCATAAGCCACTCTTATTCTATTGACTCTATAAATTCTAATTCTTCTTGTTGTTTAGAAAATATGATGAAATAATTGATGAGTTAAATTGTTTAAATGTTTGTAGGGAACTCACAAGTAAGGAAGCAAAGGAAGGAAAAGTGGAGAAACTTGATGAAGAACCAATAGAATGAGTGCAAGAGAAGAAAAATGAGGAGTTGAAACCATTACCGGAGCATTTGAAGTATGTTTATTTGGAAGAGAATGAAACGTATCCGGTAATTGTATCTTCTTCCCTTAATGATTTAGAATTAAAAAAGTTGTTAAGAGTGTTAAGGGAGCATAAATCCTCCATTGGTTGGAGTATAAAAGACTTGAAAGGTATAAGCCCATCTTTATGTATGCATAAGAGTCACTTGATTGATGATGAGAAGTCATGTGTGCAAAATCAACGTAGATTAAATCTTATAATGCAAGAAGTGGTAAGAAAAGAGGTGTTAAAATGACTTGATGCTAAAATTATCTTTCCAATTAGTGATAGTCCATACATGAGTCCTTTACATGTAGTGGCATGACAAATGTTCGATCTGATATAAATGAAACAATTGCTACCCAAACTATCACGGGTTAGAAAGTTTATGTTGATTATCGTAAATTAAATGAGAATACTTGTAAAGATGATTTCTCATTGCCATTCATAGAGCAAATGTTGGATAGACTTGCGGGACATGAGTACTATTATTTTCTTGATGGATATTTGGGGTATAATCAAATATTGATTGCCCCGGAAGACCAAGAGAAGACAACATTCACTTGTCCTTATGGTACATTTGCATTTCAGATGATGCCCTTCAGTCTATGTAATGCCCCTGCCACTTTTTAACGTTGTATGATGTCGATCTTTGATGGCTTAATTGAAAATATCATGGAGGAGTTTATGAATGATTTTTCCATGTATGGTTCCTCTTATGATATTTGCTTAACTAATCTCACAATTGTGTTGCAGAGGTGTGAAGAGTCTAATCCTGTGTTAAATTGGGAAAACTGCCACTTCATGGTGACCAATGGGATAGTATTGGGACATCATATATCGAAGCATGGTTTGAAAGTGGATAGGGCAAAAGTTGTAGCCATAGAACGTCTTCCCCTTCCTACTAGTGAGAAGGGGGTGAGATTGTTCTAAGGTAATGTGGGCTTTTACATACGCTTTATCAAAGATTTCTCAAAAATTGCTAAACTACTTTATAAACTACTTGAAAAAGATTGTCCATTTAACTTTGATAATAAATGTCGTGTCTCATTTCAGGTGCTAAAGGTTGCTCTCACTTCTTCTCCAAGACTCGTTATCCCGGATTGGAGCCTATAGTTTGAATTGCATTGTAATGCTAGTGATCAATCCGTAGGAGTGGTACTTGGGCAAACGAGAGAGAAAAAGTTTTGAGCAATCTATTATGCCTCCAAGACATTGAATTCATGCCAAGTTAATTACACTACAACAGAGAAGGAATTTTTGGCCGTGGTGTATACTTTTGAGAAGTTTCGACCGTATTTAGTTGGCGCACAAACTATTTTCTTCACGGACCATGCGGTGATAAAATACGTCATGAGTAAGAAAGATGCTAAGCCACGTTTGATCCGTTAAGTGTTACTTTTGCAGGAATTTGATGTAGTGATCAAAGATAAAAAGGGGGTGGAGAATGTGATTATGGATCATTTGTCTAGATTGGAGAATGGAGGAGAGAATGAGGACATGAAGCGGATTGGGGATGAGTTCCCGATGAGAAAATTCTTCAAGTTGATGTTGAGCAAGTGTGTACTCTCATGGTGAATGTACCTCCTTGGTATGCCGATTATGTCAATTTCCATGCTTGTGGAATCAAGCCCACGTTGCTAAATGAGTATAAGGTAAAAAGGTTTTATGTTGAAGTAAAGAAATACTTGTGGGATGAGCCTTTTTTGTTTAAGATTTACAATGATGGAGTTATAATAAGGTGTGTAGACAATGAAGAAGTTGTGGGGATTCTTGAGCTATGTCACTCGTCTTTATGTGGGGGCCACCTCGATCATCAAAAGACGGGGGTTAAAATTTTACAATCGGGTTTCTATTTGCCTACATTGTTTAAAGATGCAAAGAAGTTTGTGGGTAAGTGTGATAGGTGCCAAAGAGTAGGGGGAATAGGTAAGAAAGATGAGATGCCCATGAGTTTAAGAATTGATGTGGAGATTTTTTATGTATGGGGCATTGATTTTATGGGACCGTTCCCCTCATCTCAAGGATATATGTACATCTTGCTAGCCATGGACTATGTGTCAAAGTGGGTGAAGGCAATCCCCACTAAGACAAATGTTGCTTTGATTGTTCAAAGGTTCTTGAAAAATAATATTTTTGCTAGGTTTGGAGTTCCACGTGCATTAGTGAGTGATGGAGGATATCATTTTGTGAATAAATTGATGGAAGGATTGTTGAAGAGATATAGAGTGAAACATCGAGTGGCTACACCTTACCACCCTCAAGCGAATGGATTGGCGGAGGTCTCAAACCGTCAAATCAAGTTAGTTTTGGAAAAGACAATCAATGGGTAGAGGAAGGATTGGTCGGAAAAGCTCGATGATGCCTTATGGGCATATCGAACGACTTTTAAGACCATTCTTAGTGTGTCACCATATCAATTAGTTTATAGAAAGGCTTGTCATCTTCCCGTAGAATTGGAGCACCGTGGGTTGTAGGCTATTAAATGCCTTAATATGGATGAAGGGGAGAGTGACAAAGCAAGGTTGTTGAAATTGGTTGGGCTTGAGGAGTTTAGAGGAAGTGCATTTGATAATTCCCTCATTTACAAAGAGAATATGAAGAGATGGCATGATGCTAAAGTGACGGAAAAGACGTTTGCTCCTGAGGACAAGGTTCTTATATTTAATTCAAGGCTTAAGTTATTTCTCAGAAAGCTTAAGTCAAAATGGATGGGGCCATTTGAAGTGTTTGAGGTGTTGAGTGAAAATATATTGAAGTTAAAGGGTTCTAATAATGAGTTTGTAGTGAATGGTCATCGGGTGAAGTATTACCTATTTCATTCTCAAAAGGAGATAGTGTATGTGGATACTCAATCTTCTTGAAACTCTTTGATTGCTTATTAGAGTAGGTTTTATTTTATGTTTGTTTTTTATTATTTCTTGTGTAGTTTGGTATGTAGGTGGATTGTGCTCATGAAGAAAACGCGTATGGAGGAGACGAGTTGTACTTGATGAGGAATGTAGATGTATATCACACCACTTTGTTTAAACTTAAATTTAACACTTGTGTTAATTTAAGTTTGTGGGAGATTGTATGGTGGCCATACTTGAATTTTAGAAGTGCACATACGTCATCACAAGGTAATTTTATGAAGATCATTGTTGGAAACTACAAGGGTAAGTCTCACCACACTTTCTGCAAACTTAATTCTCAACTTGTTTCGATTTAAGTTTGGGAGGAGAGTGCGTGATGTGACTTACCACTTGTAGTGTGCATGCTTGATGTATCACGTTAATTGTCTTGTGTAAAAAGGTTCAATTTTAATTTTAAACTTTTTCTCATGAATTTGGTGCGTTTTGGCACGTTTTGGTGGTGTCGAAGTGCTTGATAATCCATTATTTGGTCATAATTGTAGAGTTTATCATTGTGATGACTTTGAGAGCATATATAGGGTGTATTTGAAGTGTTTAAACAGGAAAAATAGGATTTGGAAATCGAAAAAGGGCAAAACAGAGTGCAGGAACACGCCTAGTGTGCAAAGCTCGGCCCTATACACGAGGGTGTGTGCAAGCATCAGAAACAAGAACACGCACAGGGGTAGACCGTGTTCCACGCACGGGTCGTGTCGTGTGCAGAAACACGCCTTGTGTACCAGACTCGACCTGTTCGAAGTGACCGTGTGCGAGCATCAGAACCATCAACTCGCCCATGCCATGGGCGAGTACGAAATACGAGGCGTGTTGATGCCAGACACACGGACCATGTAGCAGAACACGAGCCATGTGGCGTTTGAAGTCAGATTTTAAAATCGTGATTTCAGAATAGTTTGCACACGCCATTCATTCCGTACCCATCGAAGGTTTATCCCCATTGCAAATACACTTCATCCTTCAAGAGATTCTCCATAAATCTTCAGTTGTGAGGTAAGATTGAGTGATTAAGAGTGAATTTCATCATCTCCAAACATCAAAATATCCTTTCAAGCACAAATCGCATAGGTATGAACCCTAACCTTGACACTTTGGGATTTTGATAGAAAAATTGAGCAAATTGATGCAGGGCTTTGTCCTATAGTGAGTTTGGAATATGTTTATGATTGTTGAATATGAATTTGATAGTTTTATGATTAAATTGATTTGAATTGAAAGTTAGGGTTCATGAGCAAGAGAATTTGGGAATTTTTTTGCTTGGGTTAAATTGAATGATTGTGATTTGACAGATTGATTGGGAATGCTTGTATGATGATGATATAGTCATGAAATAGGGCTTATGTATTTAGGATTCGGGCATGAGGCAAGTTGGTCTTTATTTGAAAACATAAAGAAATGTTATGCATGCCAAGTGTTCGATGAAATGCCTGAGTTATTATTTTGTGAAATTTTGGAATAATATGTGCATAATGAGTATTGATTCGATAATTGAGATCATTTTTGAGGAATTTCATACGGATATGAGGTTTATGTGAGAGTGATATAAATAAGATTGTTGCTAGTTGCTTTAAATTGTGTGGAATTCAAATAGTGATGCGTGAGAAGTTGGGAATTCATGATAAAGTAATAGATAAGCATGTTTAGAGTTTCTATTTAAGTTGAATAACCTGTGGTGACTCTATGCTTAGATAATTATCACTCTTTGGTAAGATTGAAGCTAACTTGTGAAGCGGTGAATCTTGTAGATGGCCGAAATGAGGGTAAGAGCAAGAAATGAGGATTTCATCATCGTTACGGATGCGGGGGAACTTGCTAATCTTGATGCTCAAATGATGGAAGATGGGATTCATCCGGAGTATTTTGGGGTAGAGTTGAAGAATATTTTGGAAAATATGTACTCCGTTGGCAAACAATTCTCTCGAAGGTAAAACCAACTCGATTCCAAAACACCACGACTATGGAGGGACTTGGAATATAGAGAGATTTGAGGGATTTGTTTCGGTTTGCACACATGGAGGAGTTTTTCGATAAGAGACCTCCTACTTACTTACACTTTACAGTAGAGTTTTTGAGTACTCTTGAGGTAAAGAAGGATAGGAACAAATTCTAGTGTCCATTACGTTCCAGTTGAATAATGTGATGAGAATGGACATCTCTCTTTCGGATTTGAACCAATTTCTGGGGTGCCCGCCATGTGAAGGTCACAGAAGCTTCTATGATGGAGGGAGTTTTAACCAACAAGATTGGTGGAAGAGACTAGTAAATGATGGGACAGAGCAAGCAAGATACATACCTAGTGCATCAAAAGGGATTGAGATAAGAAACCTGGTTATGAGATACTTGAGAAAATCATTTCGAACATTGTTTTGGGAAGGTTTGAAAGTGGAGCCGTGGGTGAAAAGCAGTTGTACATCATGTTTTGCTTACATCGTGAGCTACAACTGAACATGGCGGCACATTTCGTTCAACACGTAGAGAGAGTGGCTAAGAGGCAAACTTCTCAAGGAGTGATGCTTAGAGGGATAGTCACCATGATAGCTCAGGGCTTGGGTGTCAACCTTACAGGGATGTAAAACAGGATGACAAGTGAGGGTTTGAACTATAATCAGCTTATAAGGATGAAGTTCTTATCTCTAATTGGGGATCGATACTGTTTAAGGCAAGAAAAGGGTGCCCCGTTTTCTCTACCAGCTCCAGAGCTTACCACGATATGCACTCATTGGAAGTATGTAAATTTGACCATATCAAGTGTCAACCACTCTAGGGTAGTACGAGAGTTTTACAGATAGAACCGAGAGGGAATGGAGGAAGTACTCTGACAAATGAGGGTTGAGGAGAATCGAGAGCTAGCCAATATGAGAGCAGAGCCTGTACCAATGGAAAGATATGAGGAGGAGCCACCACATCATCAGGTGGTGTTTGACGAACAAGCTCTTGAGCCACCACAGTTTGAAGAAGAGCAAGAGCAACAGCAACAAATGGGTCCCGATGGACATGTAAGATGGAACTTCATGTTAGATGAGGTGAGAGAGATAAGGCAGACTCAACAGGTATACGGAGCACAGATTAGGGGATACAAGAGACACAACAAGTACATGGAGTGCATATTCAAGAGCTTCGAGAGGGACGATATTCTATAAATTTTGTTACTTGGTCACTACGTTTACAATAACGATAGAGTTCTCTTACTCTAAATCATTTTTAACCAAAAAAATGGGACTAAGAACAAGGGAATTAATAAATTATTAATTTCAAAAATAATGATTTTTACATGATGAGCATGAAAATCAACATATTTTAGAGTTTGATTTTTATTTTTTTAGGTATTTAAAATTTGAGAAGAAAAAAAAAGAAGCCTTTTTGACATTAAATTGACTCACCTGCCAACAGAGAGCCACGTCATCGTCCTGGCTAGAAACATGCTATTTCGGTCATCACGTGACAATCACGTGCCATTTTTTTATGATGTTAGCATTTTTCGGTGAAAATTGGAAGTGTTTGGCCCTATTTCTTCATTGGTGAGACTAATTTGACAAACTTATCTTTTTTTTAGACAGAAAAAGACTATGAGGAAAGTTATGAGACTAAAACGGTTTTTATCCCATCTGATTTAGCATAAATATCTTACTTTCCATACATTTAAGAACAAAGTTTTAGTTGAGATGTTTTGTTGTGTTTTAGGTATGTGAAAATCAAGAAAGAAAATGGCATAATTGGAAAACTGAGTCGAAACAGATGAAAAATCAAATGGCACGTCACACAAATTGATTCTGATGAAAATAGTTGGAGCTTTATCCCGATTTCTTTATACGGAAAGATAACCAAGGGAGAGAGGATCATCTTGGTACAAGAATCACTTGATTTGATGTTTGAATGTTGAAGTTATTCTCAAAATTGTATAGTTGTGCAAGCTAGCTCACTACCAACTCAACTTGAGCCAGAAACTAACTTTATCAAATGCCAACTCGACTTGTCTTGCTCCAACTTGACCCAAGCTAGAAACCAACTTTTTCAGAAATCCAGCTCAACATGGTAGAGCCAAACAACTAGAAGCAAGTTGTAATGTGCATTTTGTACAAAATCACAGGAATTTACCCCTAACGTGATATATGGTTAGAAAGTCATAAAAGAGATGATCATTTTTACTCTTACGATACTGTAATACTCCCTCCGCTTGGTGCATTTTGTTTTTTTGCACGTAGATTAAGGAGAATTATTATTTAATGTGTAGTGAGTAGTTGTATTAGTGGGTGAGTGTGAGACCCATGTGTATATAAAAGGAATGGGGACCCTATGGGTGGGACGACTAAAATGGAAAAAAGAGACTCTTGGTGCGGAACGGAAAGAGTATATAATGTATAAAAATATCATTATTTTTTTTGCTCTTAATTTAGTCAAAATCAACAATAAAAACCTTCTCCAGCAGTCAATTCAATATTCTGGAGTGCTAAATAATTTACACTAATTTACTTTGTTAAT
Organism: Pogostemon cablin; assembly: GCA_023678885.1. Classification (NCBI taxonomy): domain Eukaryota; kingdom Viridiplantae; phylum Streptophyta; class Magnoliopsida; order Lamiales; family Lamiaceae; genus Pogostemon; species Pogostemon cablin. The sequence goes on along the minus strand of CM042992.1, from coordinate 7,853,680 downwards.
TAATTTTTTAATTAAAAGTAATAAAAAAATTAATTGAAAGCAGCGTGTTTTCCAGGCGCATGACATGAAACATCCACGCCGAAATTGAATTCTATCTTAATTAGTGTAATCCAAACAAAGCCTTTTTTTGCTTTAATCCTTTTTTAATTTATTATTAAATATATTTATTTAGGTTAACAAATAATCCGTCCCACGAATTAGGATCTGTGAGACGGTCTCGCCCAAAACCTACCATACAATTTAATATTCCCTACATCCAGTTCTAAAATATCAATTTGATTTTTGCACGTGTCCGGTTCTATGGTATCCATTTGCTTTTTGCACGTGGATTAAGGAGTATTATTATTATATATAATAAAGTGGGTAGTTGTATTAGAGGGAAGTGATAGATCATATTATGTATTTTTTTACTAAATAAGGGAAATAAATTCCTTTGAAGTGAACCAGAAATAATAAAATGAATATCTTAGAAGCGGACAGAGGGAGTATTACATATCCATTAATACTAAATTGTAAAGGCGTACGGCGTATCCGTGGGGCACAAGAGACCAACTCATTCATTTTACTATTTTGATCCTGCCTATTATAAAATATAAATTTCTCATTTTCTGGATGAGATTTAAACAAAATAATTAAAATATTTTTATGAAATTCACGTACAACATCAATATAATGAGTAGGTCTTGCGTGAGACCGTCTCACGTGAGATCATTTTATACTTTTTAAAATATTTATCACTTTCGCTATAAAATGTTATTACTTTTCATTTATACTATAAATTATTCATAAAATAACATTATTACTTTTCATTAATTTAATATCACTTTTCAGTATAAAAATTATCTGACCGTCTCAAGTTTTTGCCCAATATAATTACTTACAACATCTTAAAATATTAAATCCCTCACTCTAATAAATATTAAATTAGTATATATATCCCTTAGCATACGAAAAAAAAAAGGCAAATGAATACATAAAAAAGAACATGGAAAAATGAGTATAATTATAGTAATAATATCATATTTCCATAAATTTAAGGTAAAAAGAGTACAGTTAAAATAGTAATACTATCATATTTTCATAAATTTAAAGTAATTAATTTTATTTAGAATGAACTAACGATAATAATAATGGAGTACAATAAACTTTAATTTATATATGTTTATTTGTAGTTTTGGAAACCTTCTTTTTGGGATTAAATCGAGCTAAGAGACCAAATCAAACCTAAAAACAATTTTTTTTTATTCGATTCAATTTTTGATTTGGAAATCATTATAGTTATTAAAGCAACGTCTTCATCGAGGTTAATATTGGTTTTCAAGCCCCTTCTTGCGCCATAGGCACCAAGGCTTGTCTGGCAAATACTATTGTACAACTATTACACCTTAAAAACAGGGTCAGCCCGTCCCAATAAAGAAACCCGACCCATAATATATAAACTCAAAATTTGCAGTTTATTTCATTCTTTCACTTTTTTTTTTTAATCCCTTTCTCTCTGTTCTAAGAAACGCTCCAGGTAAGAGGCGGCTGAAGACGCGGTGTATCTCTTCCTCTCCGGCGAGGAACAGACCTAATTGATCGGAAAAGGCGATGGCAAAGAGTGACGCCTCCTTACATATTTCTTCTCATTTTTATTCATTTTTTTCGAAAATTTATTGGCAAGTGAGAAGGCAGCAGAGAACGATGACATTGCCGTGGGATCCTTCCTCTCCACACGCGATTGGTAATTTAGAGATCTAAGCCCTAAATTTTCTTTTTAGAGATGTTAGAAACGATATAAGCCCTAATTTTTCTTTTCAAATTTCTGGACTTTGCTCCACCATACTTCTTCTTTTCAAAAATAATTTCAGATTTAATAGTGCAGAAAGATTATTTAACTTGTTATTATTTATTTATTATTCGGAAGCAATGGATTAATGATTAGTGATTATTCTTTTTTTTTTTTTTTTCAGAATTGTTCATCGAGAATAAGAGATAAGTGCAGAGTGCTCTGTAGAACGACCAGATTTCCTCAAATTTCAGATTTATTAGAATTGGATTCCAGCTAACTAAGTGTATTAGCTTTTTATACTAAATGTAGTTAGTTTTCTTGATAAATGTATAGTTTTTATAATCAAATTAGATATGGATGAACTAGTGTAATATTATAGTAAAGTTATTGTATTATTTTAAATTTATTAGTGTATATGCTATATTAAATAAATGTATTACTTTTTATTTTTAGTTGTATTGATTTTTAATAAACATCTTAATAATAGAGTGTACTAATTTTAACTCTATAATGTATATATTTTCTTTATTAACTGTATTATTTTTTTAATAAATTGTATTAATTGTAATTCTTGTAAATATTTTACTTAACAAATTGTATTAATTGTAATTTAATATAAGTTTTACTTAATTAAAGTATAACTTTATTTAATTTTTAAAACTTTTACAAATATTGACATCTTATATCAATATTTTCATTTATATTTATATACACTTTAATATAAAAACTAATACATTTATTCGAAAATATACAAAATTATTATTAAATCAAAATCAATTTTAGAAATTTAAAACATCTTTCATGTATAAAATTATACATTTATGAAATAAAAAACGTACATTGAAAACTCTTAATTCTGACTCCAAATCTACTAATTTCTCAACAAACTCTATCCTATACATTAATTACTAATATGTAATACGTTAATTAAGGGCCTTCCACCAGAAGCTCTCTAATCCGTCTTCTATCTTCAGTGAAGTATATTTTTTTATTCGTCCTCCACCTCTAGTCAATTCTCTACCAAGGCAGCAATCAGTTCAATTCGATTCACGATGTAATTCTCCCAAGCCCTAGCCACAGATCCCTATCTTTTGATGAATCTGCCAATCTCAGACCATGTCAATTCCCAAGCCCTAGCCACGAATCCAAATCTCCAATTCCAGGCGAGACGACGATCTCCCTGCCAATATCAATCAATCGGAGGGACAACAGATGTTGAGGTGAATCTCAATATTATAAATCTCAATTTTCCGATCTAAATGATTTCAATCGAATCGAGAAGAATTGAGAGAAAAACTTAGATATACAGTGGAGCAGTGTAGTGAGGGTGGCAGTTGACAGGGTAGACGAGTGAGGTGGAGCAGCGGCCGAGTGAGGGACACAGTCGACTGATGTGAGAAGAGGGGGGAGTGAGCGGAGAGAGAAGAAACTATTAGCGCAGAGGAGGAGCGTGAATGATGTCATCAACCGGGTTTTAGACTCTTTATATCTGACCCGTTTGGATTATTTGAGTTATGTTATTAGTGTGCACTTGTATACAATAGATCAATTCCTTGTGAATATGCTTATTTTATACTCTTTCCACGGAAAAGTTTCGCTAGACACTGGTTTTGCGAGTTCTATAATACGGGCCACCCCAAACCATGTCCTCTTCCCATTTGACCTTATCTTGGGGCGTCTTTGGCTTTACGAGAGAAAGCTCGCCGGATCATTTTTGATCTTCCAGTGCAGGGGCATACTCCGGCTCCTCCACCGGGAGCCTGTCCCCTTCTTCTATCTTATCTACTGCCTTGCTCCTCGGCTCCATACTGCCCCAGCCGCTCGCTGTAATAGCGCTCTAGTTGCAATCAAACTAAACTAAAGCAAGAAGTTAGAAAGTGGACTTTGAGAAAGAAGGGCAACTATTTAGATTCGTTTCTTCCGTTACTAAGAAGGAAAGTAAGTCAAAAGTAAGTGTCTGCGGCTGGAACAAGGAACTCCTGCACGACAGCTTATGCTCGTTGCAGGGACACCCGGGGAAGATGTGCAGCGAACGACCCCTTCAGAGGGTTCATAGGGTCTCCCCTTTCTGCCTTTTTGAGGGATAACCCTTTCCCACTTCCTTTGTAAATTATAAAAAATATGTGAAAATTTTGTTAGGACGAATGGAATATTTTTTATTATTGTTCCTAACTTGAAATAACACTTTTATTATTAGTAGAGTAGTACCTTTAAAATGACTAGCAACTTTTTTCATACCTAAATTTCAGCTAGTATTTTTTAATTGTGTGATGCTTTAATTAACTTATTTTATTTCAAACTATTATACTTGTTTAATTTTAGCGTATGAAAATGATGTGTTATACGTATGGAAATTGTTATATTATATTTTTTTAATTTTATTTATTAGGTAATTATATTGTATATATATAGGTTATACTCCCTCCGTCCCAACTTCAACTTCACACTTTCCGTTTTGATCCGTCCCAAATTCAACTTCACACTTCCATAAAAGGAAAAAACAACAAACTAATATCCCTTTAACATACTTTAATTTCAAATTTGTCATCACCTTTTTAACATACATAACATACTTTATCATTTATTTATTACCCAAAAATATCATACTACCCTCAAAAGTAAGTCAAAAAATGACTTTTCTTAAACTCCGTATCTACAGTAAACGTGAACTTGAATTTGAGACAGAAGGAGTATTTATTATGTAATTATATTGTACGGCAGTTTCATGAAATCGCCCGGACGCATTCATGTTTCAGAAATTTTCACTTTTTGGTGTGACAATTATTTCCATGTCCTATTTATGTTCAAATTAAAACTACAGATAAAGATGTGACAGTAAACATGTCTCCATTTCGCCCATAAATTACAAAATAAACTGTGGGAAAATTATCTGATCGATATGATCATCTTGCAAAAAATAATTCTGTCCAAACTTGGACCATACATAAATAACTGTATAAAATAAAATAATATTTTCTAATCAACGATTTTACTTTTCGATGGTATAAAAATTTTCAAACCCGAAATTAAATTCAGAAATTAAAATAATTTAACGCGAATAAAAAGTATGCCCATTTCGCCGGCAGGCTATCGTTGATTCGTTGTCCGTGACCAACCCGCATCAGAAAATCCGAACCTGGGGAGATGATAGGGTGGGCCCATTGTGGGCCCACGTGTTGGCTCCACAGTAGCCAGGATGAGGTCACGTGACCTCAGCTGTCGGCCCATGACGCTACAATACTAGGACACGTATATCTCCAAATGCCAAAAACAAGAATGCCCTTCCAAACACAAAATGAAAAGAGTCAGTCCTACGTGGCATGTGGGCCCATCATGTTCTCCCATTTTCTTTCTATATAATCTCCCCATCCTCTACTCCACCAAACTCACACTATCTAACCTAGCACCGTCCCAAAAGCTTCGACTCTTTCTCTCTCTCTCATCATGGCTGTTCAATCTTCTTTCTCATCGCCAAGTGAGAAATTTGCTAAGGCTCTTCAATTCATTGAAGAGATGACTAGGAACACCAACGAGGTGCAAGAGAATGTATTGGGTGAGATCCTCTCACAGAATGCCGAGACGGAATATCTTCAAAGGTTCCGTCTCAACGGCGCTACTGATCGGAACACCTTTAAATCTAGGGTTCCGGTCATCACTTATGAGGATATACATCCGGAGATCCAGCGAATCGCAAACGGAGATCGCTCCCCTATTCTTTCTTCTTACCCCATATCCGAGTTTCTCACTAGGTATAATTTCATATATCTTGGTTCATAAAAGTTTTTATTTATGTACAAATATAGTATAGTATCAATCGTGCTATATTTGAATTTGGATATCGATCTATAATTTGGATAACTATCTTCAAGTGATTATCAACTTCATGTACTTGAGTTTTATAATTAAATTACTATAGAGAGAATCAAGATCGCAGACTAATTATCACGTTTTCCACCTTTTAATTTTGCTATTGAAAACATTTAGTGCTATTAAAGCTATAATAAATTTAGTACGACTCTATTATTTCCTCATCAATGAATTTTCGATTTTTCCAAAAAAACGTCTTTAAATAAGATTTAATTGTGTATTACAAACATTCATAATAAAATAAATAATTCTTGCAAAAATATGTATCTGTGTTCATAATCATAAGATGGTAGTTAAATAGATAATTAATATAATTTGCAGCTCTGGGACATCAGCTGGTGAGAGGAAACTTATGCCCACGATCCGACAAGAGATGGATCGTAGACAGCTCTTGTACTCACTTCTCATGCCCGTGATGAACCTGTAAGCTAGAATTCTTAACCTAATTACTATTTTATTTATTTCATTAATTAGTATAATTATAATTAATGTATGTATTTTTGTATTAATGTTGTCAAAAGACACGTCCCAAATTTGGACAAAGGAAAAGGGCTCTACTTCCTCTTTGTTAAGGCCGAAACGAAGACCCCGAGCGGGCTCGTCGCACGGCCCGTTCTGACCAGCTACTACAAAAGCGACCACTTCAAGACCCGACCCTACGACCCGTTCAACTTGTACACCAGCCCGGACGAGGCCATTCTCTGCCCGGACTCCTTCCAAAGCATGTACACGCAGATGCTGTGTGGGCTCCTCATGAGGCACGATGTTCTTCGGGTCGGAGCGGTCTTCGCCTCGGGCCTGCTCCGGGCTATCCGGTTCCTCCAGCTCAATTGGCGCCAGCTGGCGAATGACATCTCGACCGGTTCGTTAAACCCTAGAATTACTGACAAAGGTGTGAAGGATCGGATGGATGAGGTACTTGAGCCGAACCCTAATCTTGGTGAATTTATTACCAGGGAATGTGAGAGTGAGAATTGGGAGAGGATAATCCCAAGAATATGGCCAAACACAAAGTATCTTGATGTCATTGTCACTGGAGCCATGGCACAATACATACCTCTTCTCGATTATTACAGTGGTAATTTGCCTCTGGCTTGCACCATGTACGCCTCCTCCGAGTGCTACTTTGGGCTCAATCTAAAGCCCATGGCCAACCCCGAAGATGTTTCCTACACCATCATGCCCAACATGGGCTACTTCGAGTTCATCCCCCACGACCGGATCCACCAGCCTCGGCTGGTGGATCTGGCGGATCTTCAACTGGGGCGAGAGTACGAGCTGGTGGTCACCACCTACTCGGGGCTATGCCGCTACCGAGTCGGCGACATCCTCCGAGTCACGGGGTTCCACAACTCGGCGCCCCAGTTCAAGTTCATAAGGCGGAAGAACGTTCTCCTCAGCATCGACGCCGACAAGACTGACGAGTCGGAGTTGCAGAGAGCCGTCGAGGACGCCGCGACCTCGCTGCGCGTGTTCAACACGACGGTGGTGGAGTACACCAGCTTCGCTGATACCACCACTATTCCGGGGCATTACGTCATCTACTGGGAACTGCTCGTGAAGAATCCGTCGATACCACCCAGAGACGATGATCTGGCCAAATGCTGTCTGATCATGGAAGAGTCGATGAACTCGGTGTACCGGCAGTGCCGAGTCGCGGATAACTCAGTGGGTCCACTCGAGATTAGGGTTGTGAGGAATGGAACCTTTGAGGAGCTAATGGATTACGCCATCTCGAGAGGGGCATCAATCAACCAGTACAAAGCGCCAAGGTGCGTGAGCTACACGCCCATCGTGGAGCTGCTGAATGCGAGGGTGGTGTCGGAGCATTTTAGCCCGGCCGCGCCGCATTGGGTGCCGGACCGGCGAGTTTGACGTGGCAAGGGTTCCGGTTGAAGAATCTTCTAAGCTACCAACAAACAAACATGCCTTTGTGTGTTTGTCGACCAAAAGAATTTCTAAAGTGTCTTTTTCTCTTTTTTTTTTCCACTTTAATGTGTAGATTCAAATAATCTGGGTGATGTTATATTTATAGCTTTCACTACTGTTTACGAACATATAGTATTATGATGTATTTGGTTAACGGGTATTATCATATAATTTTATGATGATATGATAATTGTGGATGAGGCATTTTCTATTAATATTCCAACTAATGTTGTTGTGTTTCATGGATTGGATAAGGAGTACATCATAGTAAATCACCCGTCTAGATGATCTATCATCAAATTTCATGAAACATAAGATGAAATATGTGGTTGGAATAGATACTCTTTGCTCATAGTTGCGTCTACTCCATTATCGGATCCAAATTCCTGGTCCGAATCCCCTGTTCCACTCTGATATTCCACTCTCTATTCCATAACTTATTTCCTATTAAAATACTATATAATGACTATTAAATCCTTGGGGCATGTGGTGGAAATTTGGCAATTGATTATGACAGGTGGCAAAAATCTAATACATGCAACAGTAGATTAAACACCAAATGAAATAGGTGATCCCGTTTGTCAAATTCCAATTTTATACGGAAAGTAAGGTAATTAATGAGGTGTTTGGTAACGAAAATGGTTCAAATGCCTTTATATATTTTGAATTTTTTATTTGATGTTAAATTTCGCCAACATTGAACTAATGAGACGTATAAAAGTATATGATATATATATATAGAAAGAGAGAATATATACTGTGAGGGGAAAAGTGTTAAATTTTTAGTATCGCGTAAGTACCATTTATCTAACAAGTGTACTCCGCTTAAATGTTCTTTTTTTTTACCAATTTTATTTTCTTTTTAAGAATATATTATAGTATTTTTAAGTAATAAAAAAATACTCTCTCCATTCCGCAATAATGTTTATGCTTTCTTTGTAATTACAAAGGAAACGTGAGTATTATTGCAGGACGGAGGAAGTATAAAATAATGGTATATATATGAAAATAGAGAAATAAATTTAATTAAAATAAATTTTGAGGTTATTGAATAAAGTGATGTTTTCTTTTTTGAGTGTGAAGAATTTTGTGAGGCAAACAAATAATAAAAATATGAAAGGTTTTGTGGGATGGGAAAGAGGAAGTGTAACACTACATAAATGATAAAAATGCACTCTACATCTTACATACTTTTTACACTTTATTCATCAATTTCAATAACTTTATTTACTTTTTTACACTTTATTCATCATTTCCAACATCTTTATTTACTTTTTCTCTTAAAATTATCATTTTATCCCTATTTTTTCTTACATTATATATTAAAAAAATAACAGTTCTTAATATTCATGCATGTACAAACGGATATATAAGGAATCCAAAACGAATTTTCATACATCTTCTCAAAACCTTTTGAACAAACAGTCCATCAAAATTTTCACGGATATGTACAAATTAAGGGGATCCAACTAATTATTGTCTCGAATATTTAAGTGTGTGCATGATTCGTGGGCCTTAAGGCATGATTTCTCCACACGTGATATTGTGGAAATTAGCATTACCCATTTTGTTTTATCTACACATGTTCTATACCATTTATTTATTAAGTTTATAGTATATTAATAAATTATAGATTGCATCTGCTAACAAAATTGATAAGAATATTTATATTTTTTTACATTATCCCCGTTTATTTATTATATTATACTCTCTCCGTCTCATTAAAGTCGTTACATTTTTTTGGGAATGGAGATTAAGTAGTATAATATTTTAATGTAAAGTGAAATGAGAAAAATAATATTTAATGTGTAGTGGGTAAGTGTATTAGTGGTTTGTATGGAATGTGTGTGGGTCTAAGTGAATATGCTAATATTTTTTGTGTGGGTCTCATATGCTTTAAAAGGGAATGTGACAACTTTTATGAGACAACTCAAAAAGAAAAATGTCACAACTTCTGAAAGACAAGAAAATAATATTCTTCAGACCAAAAGAAAAGAATATTAAACATTTTAAAATAAATAACCTCACCATACATTATACTCTTTCCAACCAAAAAAATCCTTAAAATTTCTTTTTCAACTTATAATATATACTAAGAAAGATATTACTTTCAGAGAGGTATTTTAATATAATTTTTTAATAATAAATAAATAAAGTATGTTAGGTGTGTTAAGTAGAAGTAATATTTTTTATAAATAAAGTGTAGGGTGTTTTTTTTTTTTTTTGATCAAAAATAAAGTGTAGGGTGTTAAATAGTTTTTTTTTAAACCATGTTATAAATATTTTTTTTGGACGAACAAAAATAAAAAATATGAAAAGTCAATAGACAAAAATACTTATTTTGATAAAGTGTAGATCTTTGCCAACAATAATTTAACTTGTGATAATAAAAAAATGCCTACCTTCAAATTAAAAAATACCAAAACGACATTTTTTTAACAGAAATATCCTTTGACTTCAAAATTGAGATCTTTAACTAGTCCAATGTGATGTTTGTTTTGGGATTTTGAGGAAAACCATGAATAGTAATGTTGTTTTTGTTTTGGGTTTTTGATAGGGTAGATTTTAATTTTATGTCAAATAAATGTGTAATAATATATTAATATATTGATAGTTTTATGTGTGTCCCATATATCAAAATGAAAAATGTAAAGATTGTAGTGAGACGCTCAAATTGAAAATACGTAAAAATTTAAATTGGACGGAGTGAGTAATTTTTTTAATATTTTATCTGACACATGACTCACCACTTAGTACAAATACAATTACCACTTTATATAAAATAATAAACATCTTCAAACCATGTTAAAAAATAAAATTACTACTTTGATTAAATAAGCTTGATTTGTGTGAGAAGAAAAGTCTTCACACAACAAACTGCAGTGTGCTGGAAATTAATAAAAGTAGCACATCTCACTACCTTACGAAATTAAGTTGAAAATGGCTTAGATTAATATACATTTTGGATTTACTGGCCTCTTTTCATTTGTATGCTATACATCATATATTTGTATCTTGATATATTTTGTTATAAAATATTTTCCTTCATCGGTGCAAGTGTTGTGTTCTATGAACATATTTCAACTTGAAACTGTGCATATATGTTTGTACCAGTAAAGTGAATTATATTCCCCCCATCCCATTCCATTACAAAAATGCATTTTGCCATTTTTATCTGACTTGATACAGGAGGTTTATTTCTATTTTTTGTAAATGGGACCCACCTAAAACAACTAATACACTTCGTCCGTCCCGTCGAAAGAGGATCTTTTGCTTTTTTATACATAAATTAAGGAGTATTATTATTTAATGTGTAGTGGGCAGTTGTATTAGTGAGAATATGAGCCCCATATTTTAATTGTACTAGAGTGGGTGTGTGGGTCTCATATATGTAAAAAATGAAAGGGGCCCTTTGAGTAGGACGACCAAAATGGGAAAAAAAACCTCTTTAACTGGGACGAAGAGAGTATTTCAATGGGACCCACACACTACACTGATACACCTATCCACGGAGGGAGTATAAGGCAGAAGAAAGTAGAACTGTACAAGAATTTATGTAATTTCTCTATATTATCTCTTCCTTCTTCGATAAGAATAATCCACTATGATTGTAATTCCTTGTTTCAGAAACTGTATTACTTATTGTTTGTTATGAAATATTGACTGAACTCATTTTTTATCGTTCGACTTTGATGTTAGGATTGATTTAATGTTTTATTTCATATTTTTTTTAAAGAAATTTTATACTGTTTGAAATTGTAGAATATATACTGCCAAGAAAATGACTCTCCGCATGGTACGGGTTTTAAAAAAATTATTTTTAACTAACTTCTTAACGAAATGTAGTCTTTTAAAGTAAAAATAAATGTTAATTGGAGATGATAATTTTAAAATTAAAATATATTTTTAAAGTTATAGAATTGAAATGGTGTTTTATTTTTAAATAAATGGTGTAATTATTGTGAGAGAGGTGAGTAATTTTTAGAAGGAAAAAAAAAAGGTTAAAGAGAGCAAACAACACTCCGTTTGACATATTGATTTATTCTTGATTGAAAAAATAAAAACAATTGCAGCCCATGAAACTGCAGCCCCTATAAAAGAAAGTAAATGAAAGTGGGCCTCCAAATAAAGTCCATTAACTCCTCAACACAATTAGATCAGCCCATTTAGAATCCAAGTAAGTCAAATGGGCCAGTTCCCTAAATTGAGGGGAGCAAAACTTTATTTTAAAGGGGACGCAATTTCAAGAACTTTATAGTACATAACCTCATTTCAATATTTATTATTGAGTTGGTCACTAGTTTAACATTTTTTTTAAACCAATATATTTTTATTAATAATAATATTATTTTTTTATTAAATGTATCAGTTGAAATAAAAAAAACTTAATGTTCAGTTAAGAAAACTATTTTTTTTGTTGTTGTTTATTTCTTGAAAAATTATGAGTATAAACTTACACAAACATTCTTATAAATTCGATTTACATAGCTTAGTATATGAACTAGGTCTTTTCTCAATCTAAAGTCTGTGTTCCCATTCTAATCATATTATATCCTATGTATTATTAGGAGTTTAAATTAAAGAAAAATCACAGAGTTTATACCGTATACTCGGTTCATATGAGACTACCTCATAAACTTACTGGCAATAAACTCCGTATTAGAAGATTGTATCTTTTGTAATACGTTATACCTCGTACATTTTAACAAGTTTGGTTCTAAAATAAAATTTATCATTTTCAAAAAACCATACAAAGCACAAAGTCTTGGATCAGAACAGATTACATTGTTAGACAAAAAAAAATAAAAATTGTATATATAAAAGTTTTAAAGTGATTACTACATAGAAGTTTTACTTAAAATGGTTTATTATTATGTTTGAAAAAATAAAACAGGCTTTTCATAAAAAGAAAATTGCAGAATGATAGGGGATCCAAAAAATTACATAATTATAAACAATAACGTGCATGCCACAATGCACGTTTTGAAAACTAGTTTTAGTAAAAAGTATAGGATTAATTGCATTAAAATATACCATTTTTTTATTTTTTCTCAATTTAATTACTAACTTTTTTTATTGTCAAAAAAATGCATGATCTTATATTTTTTTCTCAAGTTAATCACGAATTTTCTCTTTATCAATTAAATACACAAACTTTTTTATATTTTCTCAATTAAATCACAATTTTTTCTTTTTTTAATTAAATATACATGATTTCTATATTTTTGTCATTTAATCAAAATTCACAACTGCTAATATTAATTAAGATTAAATGTAAATTATATAACATAATTTTATTAATAATAATTAGGAAGTGAATTTTATATTGAACTCTTTTAAAAATACACGTCACATCAATTCATATTTAATTCAAACTTCTTATGTGGAGAGTTTTTTACATTTGTTTATTATTTATTTATTTACTTATTTATTTAATATTTAGGTAATCAATTTCCATTCTAAATCTTTATAATTTTTATTTAAGTTTTTTTTCTTAATTATTATGTTATTAATTTATGTTCGTATCAATTCTTAATATTTTATTGAATTCTGTATTTAATTATCCATTCAAGTAATTATTTCTTTTTTAAATTTGGAAATTCTCGAATTATTTAAAATATAATTAATTAAATTTGGGAAAATTTACGTGAATTTTCATGATTTTTTTACAATTTATTTAATATATTAATCTAAACTATGCATTATATTTAATTTATTTAATGTCCATTGTTTTTTCATTAGTAAAATTTTGAACAAACGCAAAATATAAAAGATCAAAAGGAAAGATTTGTGATTAAAATAAAAAAAATACAAAAAAGTCATGTATTTAATTGATAAAAAGAAAGTTTGTGATTAAATTGAGGAAAAATAAGAAGGTCATGTATTTTATTGATAATAAAAAAAATTGATGATTAAATTGAGAAAAGAGGAAAATGTTGTGTATTTTAATGCAATTAACCCAAAAATGTAATAATAAAGTAACTATTTCATGAATAATTTATAATAAAAAAATATAAATAAAAAATATTTTTAATTAAAAGTGATAATTTATTATGAAAACATTAATTGTTCCCACCCTTTTATTATTATATATTCTTTATTGTGTATTACAATTATACTCTTAAAATTAATAATAAATTTAGAGGATTAATAACCCTAGGAAATAAATAGGTCATAAAATCACAATGGTAAAATTACAATCATAATCTAAGAATTAATCATAAATCCTAAAGGTAAATATAATTTAGGGGCAAAATAGACCATAAACAATAAGAATAAAATTATAATTATATCTTTAGAATTAAATATGTTGAAGATCGATTTATATGCTTATTACAAGAAGACAGAGAGTTCTAGCTATAAATTGGTTGATTCTACTTCATTTGACTACCGAATCTTTTGTAGTCTAGAAGAATGGCTTTCTATTTTGTCATATTTCAGACCATCTAGAAAAAGACCAAATTTTAAATCTGGTTATTTAGAGATAGAAAGAGAGATCACTAGTTTTATGGTCTGCATATATTTTCTTGTATGTTGAAATTGAATACAATTTAGTTTATTTTAACAGCATGGTCAACTTGATCACGAAGCATGTGGTAATCTTGATTTTATGATCGTTATTTGTTGTGGAGACTTGTGGGATTTGATTTTTATACTACTCCTATATGCTAGTGTTTTAGGTGAGAGAAGAAAGCAGTGTCCATGTGGTTGGGACAGTATTTTATTACCACTGCTTATTTGTAATTTACCTGCTGCCATATGCTGTTGCTCCTCTGCTTTCCTTTTTTTTTTTTTTTTTTTACCATAGGTATATGTGAAGTAGTTTTATAGCTGTTTCTATTCCACCACTCTTGGATCTCAACTTTTCTACAACTTGTTAATAAACTGCATCCTCCTATGTTTTCCATCCAATGCTACTTCCCATTTTATGTACAATGCTTCTTCCCTCTCTTCTTTTGTCATCCTCTCTCTCTCTCTCTCACGCTTCAATGCTTTGATACTGAACAAATCACAGATTATGAAAGATGTCAGATATCTGAAGTTATGGTTATAGATGAGGAGTGAGAGTTCATTTCCCACATGAGCTGGGCTAGCGTTTCCAACCTCACTTAAGTAGATATAATTAGGTCTTGTGAATAATTGAAACATGGCAAAAGTCCCATAATTCGATGATCTGATGTCTTTGCTCTTTAAAAGCCACCTGCCATGAAGCTGTGACTCTTCTGGTTGTTCAGGAGCATTCTCATTTCAGCTTTTTGTGGTGATGTTTTCATTTTCGTCTTTTTGCTGCTGCCCTCACGAGAGAGTAATCACATTTATTAAAAAGAGTAACCCAATTTATATGAAAGAGTAATTAAAAGATGTTGGCAAAATACTCAAATTAAATAGTAACTTCATCTTTTAAAAAAATATATTATTATAAAGAGTAACCTAATTAATATGAAAGAACTTAAAAAGATATTGACAAAATGCTCAAATTAAATAACAAATTAATTTTTTTTAAAAAAATTATATAGAGGTTCCTAAGTAAAAAGAAAGAGTAATCCAATTAATATGAAAGAGTAACTTAAAAGATGTTGATCAAATACTCAAATTAAATAGTAACTTAATCTTGTAAAAAAAATTATTATTATAAAGAGTAACCCAATTAATAAGAAAGAGTAACCTAATGAATATGAAAAAGTAATCTAAAAGATGTTGATCAAATATAACATTATACATTTCACATGAAAAAAAAAGTTAATATAGAGTATCACTCTACAGAAGTAATTAGATTACTTTTTTATATTAATTAGATTACTCTATAGAAATGATTAGATTACTCTTTATTTATTATAATATTTAATTTTCATTAACAAACCATTAGAAATTCCATGATAACAGAATAAAAATACAATATGAACAAAGACATTTATTATATTATTTAGTCATGATAACATCTCCCGCAAGTATAAATGTTCATCTTCACCATTTATAAAAGAATTTACCTCAAGTTAGTACAGCATCATAATTTTCTAATGACAAATTATTAATAAGATCCGGAGACTATTTTACAAATTTTCATCATTGAGCACTCAACCATAATTTGATATTAAGTAATCAAGATCATTTGTTACAAATTGATTCCTACACAGAAATCCCAACAAATGAATACTACTTAATCTTAATCAAACCAAACACAAATATAAAATAAACTAATTTAAAATAATGACTACAATAATATGATAACTAATTTATTTCAAGAACATTAATCATTCAAATTAATCATACAATTATATCAGTTGTCTTCAAGAGCTGGAGGCAGCTTTCATGGCGGGCCATCCTGGCTTACAAACTGGGTTGGATCGGGGCGGATCCAAGCTTATGACGGACAACAGGCCATCATAAAACGTAAAAATGAAGGCATACCTGAAAGGAGAAAGAGTGGCTGCCGACGGTAAATCGGAAAAATAAAATTAAAGTAAAAAAATTGATTGCGATCCTAGGGAGAGGAGTCTTTCAAGCGTTAATTAGTAGATAATTAGAAATCCCCAAAAAGTCGGTGGGTAAGAGAAAGAAGATGCACCGCCGTAGATGGATTTTGCACTGATGAACGGCGAGGGGAGGAGGTGAGAGAAACTTACGCTGTGAGAAAGAGGAAAGAAACAACCAAGAATTGTATAATCATGCACCTCAAATTATTCATCAACAACCAAGAAACAACCAATATTATTAAAAGGTACGGTTGTACCACTTTAAAAAAAAGAAGGGACTATTGAATTCTTTGCCGTCATATTATAACACTCTAAAATCATACTTTAATTCATCATTTATCATACTTTAGAAAACATACTTTAATAACCATTAAACATTCTTTATCTATATAATATGCATACTTTAACACGTCTTACAACCGTCTCACATATATAATATCTCACAAGAAAGTTTGTCGTTAAAATAAATCAAGTCTATTATAATACAATATTTCATATATAATTAAAATTATAATTAGTATAAGAGAAATGGCTAAAACGCACCTGAACGTTGTGCTGTGCAGGGGACATTTAAGAAATTTAATTTAAAGTAGCAGTTCCACTAATGGATCTTTAAAAAACAAGGTCACAATGACTTACTTTATGTTCTCCTATTTCACCCTTTATTTCACCCTTTATTAAAGATATTAATATTTTTTAAAAAAAAAACATAATTACTTCTCATTTGTACTATAAATTATTCATAATAATTTACAATAATCATTATCATTAATTTTTATCAATTGACTATTTATTTTTTATTATAAATATCCATGTCACGAGAGTTACTACATACATCTCATATTATATCATCTTAATATAAATTATTCATAAAATAATTCACAATAACTATTTTCATAATTTTTGTCAATTGACTTTTTTATTATAAATATCCATGTCAAGAGAGTTACTACATATGTCTTATATTATATCATCAATCAAAACATGTTGTGGAGATATTTATGGTCGTATATGTTTTAAAGTAGTATAATTGATACGTGAGGACAAGACTTTGGACCTACAATAATTATAATAACTTTGGTTTTACTCTTCCTTTTCTAAATGCTTCAATAATTATTAATGTCTTTTATTCATTTTGTTTTTATATTGCTATTTTACAACTTTGAGATAAGATTAGAGCGGTGAGAATTGGTTGGTGGGACGGTTTATCTCACAACCCACCTTTTGATGGGCTCAAATGGGCGCAGGTCATTTGCAACAGGGGCTACCGATGGGGCGGGCCACTGGTGGGGGTGGATAGGGTATAGGGTTGGGTAATAATATTTTTATTATTTAAATATTAAAATCTAAAATAAAAAAATAAAATTTGTCGGATGGTAGGGTGGATAGGGTGGTTAGGGCAGGGTGATAATATTTATATTATTTAAATATTAAAATTTAAAAATTTTAAAAAAATAATATTTTTTTTTGGGTGGTGGGTGATGGTTGGTGGGTGGTTGGGTAAGGAGGATATGGATGGATGATAATATTTTTATTATTTAAATAATAAAATCTAAAATTTTATTTTTAAAAAAAAATTAGGGGGGTGGGGTGGTTTTGGGGTAGGGTGGTAGGTAGGGAGGTAGGGCTGAGTGTAATATTTTTATTATTTAAATATTAAAATCTGAAATTTTATTGAAAATTTTTTTTGGGGTAGTGTTGGGTGGGGGTAGGGTAAGGTGGTAATATTTTTATTATTTAAATATTAAAATTTAGAAGTTGTATGACATTTTTTTAATTTTTAATTTATAAAGGTGGGTTGATGTTGGGTTAGTGGGGCGGTGCAACTTAACCCACACCTTAGTGGATTTTGAGTGGGGCGGACTTTTATAGGATGGGTTAATTTTGGGCTAGATAATTGATGAGTTTAGGTGGGTTGGGGCGGGTTGGCGTGGGCTCAACCCACATTCTATATTTGAAATAAATACCAGTCTCAATTTAATTATTAGATTCAATATATTCTTAAAAAATGTGCTATCATAAGAATCCAAATTATTTATTTTACACATTTATTCATTTATGAATTTTGATCTATAATAAATTAACAAGATTCAAACTCAAGGACGTAGATGGGTTGTCCTTATAATATTTATTTTAAAAAGAAATCCTATGCTAATGCCACCACATATTATAACGTGTGTATATACATGTATACTTATTGCATCACACTAAAATGTTCAATGTTCATGTATACCTTCATATTGTCTTTTAAATGTAAATTTATTGCATCTGAAAAAATAAAAATAAAATAATTGCAGAATCCTTTGACTTTTTTTTAAGGTGGGATAGAAAGTGTAAAATATATTATGTGTTTTAAATTTAATTAGAGTACTAGCATTAATAAAAATAAGGTATACTAATGGATTCTTTATTCCATTACTATTTTTATATGTCAACATTTTAAGGTGAGTGTAACACAAGATTGAAGTGTGGGAAATTAATCCATGAAACTTTAACCCTATTATGATAAACCAAGATCAAAACCGTAAAGCGGAAGCGTACCTAATCCATTGAGTCTCTAGGCGGAACACGAACTCAGGATCAATGGTTATATGACCTTCCTCAACTAAGCCTCCTTATTCCTTATGGGGACCGTAGTAATCCCTCCCGATGGGGAAGACCATGTGCGGCTTAGTATATTGGGGACCATAACCTGGGTAACCTTTATATACTACTTGACTAGACCACCCATAATCACCTAATCATGTAGTATTGGGTATCTACTCAATAAGCCCATATCATTTATTATTATAGCCCATGGATCTTTAACCTTAATTGGATCACTTAATTAAGTCCATAAAATAATTGAATAGCTAATATAATTGTATAACAATATATTGCTCACAATTAGATTATAATGGAAATTAATAATTTCCAACAATCTCCCACTTGGGCTATATATTTTCCGTTAGCAATTATATCAAGAGTCCTTAGTTGCGCAACTTTATGCTATTCATCTTCAGGCTATACTTAACAATCTGGTCCATCTCATATACTAATATGGAACTACCGCGGCATTCACCACATTATAAATCGTGATTAAACCCCGACAATCACCATATCAATATACTCAATGACATAGATCAAATATGGTGAGTAGCATGGAAATTACATGTCAAATGTGATCAACATCATGTCTATTTCCAACTGGTCCAACTTTAAACTTTAGTAAGAACAATCCATAATATAAAATATTACAAAATGAAAAATTAACTTTAGTAAATTCACAATGAATTCAAAACCATCAACTTAATTCTGCAGAAAAATGAATTATCCAAATCAAAGTGTCTTGAAAATTTTAAAGAACAATAAATATAGACTCCCACTGAACTAATGTATTCTAAAACCATATAACACCCATATGATTAGCTAGCTCATAAAATTGCAGGGCGTTGAAAACATAATTGGTGGATCCATATTTAGAGTCTATCATAATATGCTCTTCTAAAATTTTATTTACACAAAACACTTTCTTTAACAACCAAGAATTCTATGTCAATTTGTTGACTTATAAGTATTCTTGTCATAAATACTTTACTGCGAACTAACTGTCACAATGAACTTTATGTGATAAATCTTCACAACCTTTATTTCATGTTTGAATGCCCTTAGTGTGCTACTAATTCTGTTGTCATGGTTAATGAGCTAAAGTGTTTGCTTAATACTTTTACTTGTATAGCTCTCCGACCAACAGAAAATATAGCCTGAAGTAGATCTTATACTGTATTGACATCCAACAAACTCAGAATCAGAATTCCTCATGATCTCTAACAAATCTGATCTCTGATGTACAAACATATTATTCTTAGTTCTCTATACATACTTTATAAAGATCCATACTAGAGTTACTTAAATGTCTACTTAATATACCAACAACATAAGCCAAATTAGGTCTTGTAGAGACCTCATCATACAACAACTTCCAACAACCAATGAATATGGAATGTTTCTACATTTCTTAAATCTTTAGTTTAACTTTAGGGCACCTGATTGAGACTGCATTTGTCTCCCTTAGTTTAATTTAAACATTCTCCTACTGAATCACATAATCATCTACATTTGTCTCAAAACCAAATGAGACACTTACTTCATGATGATACTTGTGATTCCTTTACGAAAAAAAAATTTGCTTGAATGCATAGATGGATTTCCTATTAGTTCTTAAACCATTTAGATCGTATCATCAGTGTTGCGATCAAGGAACTTTATCTTTACTTCCATCTAATATGATTCAAGATCAAAATGTGCTACTAATGTCACGATTATCTTATAATAATGACTTCCTTCCCTTTTGAGTATAATCCTATATCAAGATGCAAACCTAATCATCTTGTATCGATTTAAACTCATAAATTATAGCATTAACTCACTTTCGAGTATTTGGACCTTGCATGGCTTGATGAACATTGTTGGAATGTTCTACCATTAATTCCGTAGTTCTCTCATTATTTAGGAGAAAACTACATAATCATCCAAATTGTCATTCTCCCAACTCTAGTGGTTTCCTTAGTGACATTAATTCTTGAGGTTGTTGAATTTGTTATTCCTTAAATATTATTGACATTGTCATATCGTTATTCTGAATTTGCACCAATTCTTTAAAGCATAAGTGGGGATCGAATCGACTCCCCCTTAAGGACAATGTCTCTAATATTATTCTTCCCCCAAAATCAACATTCTCACATAATACCATATTACCCGTCTCAAATATGATCCGATCAATTGAATCATAAACTTATTATCTTTATTTAATACCAATAAAATAGCTTGTATCTATTTGAATCCAATTTTCTTTAGTAGATCCCAATGATCTAGCCTTAGTTGGATATCACCATATGTGAAACTCAAAGAGTTCTCACAACTACTTTGGTTGGAACTTTATTGAGACCATAAGCTGCAATCTTTAGTATTTCTCCAATTAGTAACCATATATTGTGGAGTACTATTTTTGTCTTTTAACTATACCACAACACCATTCATACTAAGGAATCTTAATGTGGTGTATTTTAAAACAATTCCACAAGCCTTTAGGAGAAAACGAAAGGTTATATTTTAACAGCTTTCCAAACGGGTATTTCTTTGTTGCCCTTATACTTTATTGATATTAGCTGTAGGGTATTTTAGTCTATTTACTTTTCATTGTAATCCCTAAGTATATATACTGTTTGTTGTATTCTATTTTACAATGCAAGTCAATAAGAAATCCCTAGTTCCTTTTTCTCTATGTTATCATGGTATCAGAGCCACCATTCATCGATTTCTCTTTGCTTGATTGAAGAAGTTATAATCCAATCCACAGCTTTCGCGGATTTTCGATTTTCTCTTTTTTCAGGCGACGTCCGTACAATTTCGGCGTCCGTACGAGTTCGACATCGGTGTCCGCACAGTTTTTATGGAGGTATTTTCGATTTTCCCTTTGTTTGTTCGTGCTCTCGGTGTTAGGGTTTGATTTGGATTCGATTGATTTGGTTGGATTTTGTTGATTTGGTACTTTGGGGATTATTGGATTTTGTTGTTTAGTTTGATTTGGTGTGCTCGTAGAGTTCTGTTTTATCATGGCTAGTCGTAAGGATGATTCACTTCAGTCGATTAGCGTTCAATTGGATGGTAAAAACTATACGTATTGGAGCTATGTTATGAAGAATTTCTTGCGTGGAAAATCTATGTGGAGCTATGTCACAGGTGTGCGGATTAAGCCTGTAGACGAGAAGGAGACTAATTATGCGGCCTTGGTCGACAGTTGGGAGGCTGATAATTCGAAGATCATTACGTGGATTAACAATTCTGTTGCCCACTCCATTGGTGTTCAGTTGGCTAAGTATGAGACGGCTAAAGAGGTATGGGATCATCTTGCTAGATTGTACACGCAGTCTAATTTCGCCAAGCAGTATCAGTTGGAGACAGATATTCGTGCTCTTCAGCAGAATGATATGAGTGTTCAAGAGTTTTATTCTGCCATGTCTAATCTCTGGGATCAGTTGGCTCTCACTGAGTCCGCAGAGCTGCGAAAATTTGAACCGTATATGGCTCGTAGAGAAGAACAACGTCTGGTACAGTTTTTGATGGCTCTTCGGAATGATTTCGAGGGATTGCGTGGAACAATTCTGCATCGTTCTCCTCTTCCGTCTGTTGATTCTGTGGTTAATGAACTGTTAGCAGAGGAGATTCGACTTAAGTCTAACGCAGATAAGGTGTCTGTCACACCTACAACTTCATCTGTCTTTGCTGCTTCACAACAGTCTACTCCTCGCAACCAAAATAGACCTGCCCCTAAGGTCTCTCAGGATGAATGTGCTTTCTGCAAGCAGAAGGTCATTGGAAGGCTCAGTGTCCAAAATTATTGAGTAAAAGCAAACAACCACAGCATCAACGACCACCTCAACAACAACGCCCGCCACAGACTGCTCCATGGACGTATCGCCCACCTCAGACCAACAACGCAGTTGCTGCCCCGTCCTTGGATCCACATATGTTGGAGCAGTTTCAGCAGTTCCTCGCCTCACAGCCTCATGCCATGTCAGCCTCCTCTCATAAAGGTTTGTCCTTGTCTGATAATTCAGGTAAATCGTCTCCCCTGTGGATCTTAGATTCAGGAGCTTCTCATCATATGTCTCCTGATATCGATTCTTTTGTATCTGTTAATTCTGCTCCATCTTTGTCTGTCATGACCGCCGATGGCACTCCAATGCCATTGGCAGGAATTGGCTCTGTTCACACATCTCATTTATCTCTTTCAAATGTATACCATATTCCTAGTCTAACTTTAAATCTTGCGTCTGTTGGCCAATTGTGTGATTCTGGTTTCACGGTTCTTTTTACTTCTACCAATTGTTGTGTTCAGGACCCGCGATCTCAGAAGGTGATTGGGACAGGCCGTAGGGACGGGGGACTCTATGTTTTGGATGAGCTACAAGTATCAGATGTTGCTGCCTCTACTGTGGATTTGTCGTCTTTTCGTTTGAGTCGTTCGTCTTCTGATTTTTATCTTTGGCATTCTCGTTTAGGTCATGTGTCTGGGTCTCGTTTAAAGTTTTTGGTGTCTACAGGAGTTTTAGGTCATTTGGAAAGTCATGATATTTCCGATTGTAGTGGTTGTAAACTGGCTAAATTTTCCGCATTGCCTTTTTATAAAAGTATTTCTCTTTCAATTGCACCATTTGATCTTGTGCATTCTGATGTGTGGGGACCCTCTCCTGTATCCACCAAAGGAGGTTCTAGATATTATGTTTCTTTTATTGATGATTTCACTCGTTATACGTGGGTTTATCTTATGAAACGTAGGTCTGACTTCCTTACCATATTCAGCAATTTTAGAGCTCTTGTGAAAACCCAACACTCATCTGTCATTAAGTGTTTTCGGTGTGATTTGGGTGGTGAATTCACTTCTAACGATTTTTCTCAGTTACTTGCTTCTGCTGGGACTATCCACCAAACCTCGTGTAAAGACACTCCTCAACAAAATGGTGTTGCTGAAAGAAAGCATCGCCATCTTGTTGAAACAGCTCGTTCGTTCATGTTGTCAGCCGAGGTTCCTAGTGTGTTTTGGGGAGAAGCAGTCCTTACCGCTGCTCACGTGATCAATAGAATTCCAATATCTCATAATTCAGGTTTGTCCCCGTTCGAAAAATTACATGGTCATTCACCTGATTATTCCTCGTTGCGCGTCTTCGGTTGTACTTGTTTTGTTCTTCGACCACATGTTGAGCGTAATAAATTGTCTCCCCGGTCCGCCTTATGTGTCTTTTTGGGTTATGGTGTTGGTCAAAAGGGATATCGTTGTTTTGATCCAGTTAGCCAAAAATTGTATGTCTCGCGTCATGTTGTGTTTTTAGAGCATATTCCTTTCTTCTCTGTTCCGGCTAGTTCCCATCATATGACACAGTCAGATCTAGTGCGTATTGATCCATTCGATACCGACACCGATGAACCTCTATCTGATACTTTGGTTCATGAGACATCCACTTCCCTTGCCCCTGCTCCTACGACTACCCAGTTGTCGGATGAGATTGCGAATGATCCTCCTCTGCGTCAGTCCACTCGCACTCGTAAGTCTACTAAACTCCCCGATTTTGAGTACTCCTCCTATTCTACTTCATTTGCTTCCTTTGTTGCCTCTGTTCATCGTCTTTCTGAGCCTTTATCCTATAGAGAGGCAGTTCGTGATCCCCTTTGGCAGGCTGCTATGGCTGAGGAACTTACTGCTCTACACCAGACTCATACATGGGATTTGGTTTCGCTGTCATCAGGAAAACACACCATTGGTTCTCGTTGGGTCTACAAGATTAAAACCAAATCAGATGGATCCGTTGAGCGATACAAGGCTCAACTTGTTGCTAAAGGCTATTCCCAGGAGTATGGCCTGGATTATGAAGAAACATTTGCCCCTGTTGCAAAAATGACGACGGTTCGCACTCTGATTGCAGTTGCTTCTATTTGCCGATGGAGAATATCTCAGATGGATGTCAAGAATGCCTTCTTGAATGGCGATCTTCATGAAGAAGTTTACATGACGCCTCCTCCTGGTGTTGCTCATCAGCCTGGTGAAGTTTGCAAGCTTCGCAAAGCTCTTCTATGGTCTCAAACAAGCACCACGTGCCTGGATTGAGAAGTTTTCTATGGTGATCACTTCGCTTGGCTTCCTTCCTAGTCATCATGATTCGGCTTTATTTGTCAAGCGTACACCGGCAGGTCGTATTCTACTATCCTTGTATGTTGATGACATGATCATTACGGGTGATGATTATGATGGTATTGAGTCTTTGAAGTCTGAGTTGGCACGGTGTTTCGCTATGAAAGACTTGGGTATGCTACGTTATTTCTTGTTTCCTTCTACTTCCCCCACTACAGTTCATTGGGCTGCCGTTCTTCGTATTCTCAGGTATCTTCGGGGCACCCAGTTTCATAGTCTCTTGTTTCCTTCTACATCTTCGTTAGAGCTGCGTGCTTATTCTGATGCGGATTGGGCTGGTGATCCTACGGACCGCAAGTCGACCACTGGATTTTGTATTTTCCTTGGTGATTCGCTTATTTCGTGGAAGAGCAAGAAACAAGATGTCATCTCTCGGTCTTCTACAGAAGCTGAGTATCGTGCCATGGCCTCTACTACCTGTGAAATTGTTTGGTTACGAAGGTTGCTTGCTGATATGGGTATTTCTCTTTCTCACCCTACTCCGCTACATTGTGATAACCAGAGCGCTATTCAGATTGCACGTAATTCAGTCTTTCATGAGCGAACCAAACATATCGAGATTGATTGTCATGTCACTCGCCACCACCTACAGATCGGTACCATCACATTGCCATTCGTTTCTTCTTCTCTGCAAATTGCTGATATGTTTACAAAAGCACACTCAGCTTCGCGATTTCGTTTCCTGTCTGACAAACTCTCTATGCTTATCGCTGTAGCATCGTGAGTTTGAGGGGGAATATTAGCTGTAGGGTATTTTAGTCTATTTACTTTTCATTGTAATCCCTAAGTATATATACTGTTTGTTGTATTCTATTTTACAATGCAAGTCAATAAGAAATCCCTAGTTCCTTTTTCTCTATGTTATCAATTGAGACAGAGTTTGTTAAAACTTATTAGTTCATCCTTATTGTTGAAGTTCTCATCATGTATAATTTTGTTTTTGACATAAGTTAAACTTAATTAACAGACTTCTTAATTGTACAGAGAATTAATCCAAAATGATTATCATGCTTGCAATAAACTTTATAATCTTTCAAATTTTAAATAGTTTAGAATCATCTCAAGGAATCGATCACAACATTAGTATCAAGTCCAATGACAACAATACTAACTTGTAAGTGGCACTTCTTTGTAGTAGTCAAATACTGACAATAAAACTGTCAAGCAATAGTCTTCCTGTGGGCCGACTTATTACTCACATGTTAAACAAATAATCGTCACATATTTACTACCACAGGTGCTTGTGTATTTCTGCCAAATATTAATCTACCTGTGGGCCGATCAATACCCGCATGAAAATACACTCGCACAACATTATTAATTAGGGACCCATCACAAGACACCTTGTGCAACATTAACCTCGTCTGTGGACAAAAATTAACTGCAGGGGTAATCTTGGTGTAACAATCAAGTATTGATAATAAGTTCTGTCAAACAAGAGTCTATCTGTGGACCGACTCATGTTCACATGAATAATCCAAATAATTATCACATACTTATTATCACATGTGTGATATTATTCTGTCAAACTGTGCCTACCTGTGGGCCGAACACAGAACACATAAATAATACCACACCCATCTATGTAATTTCAATAAAGCTTTTCTCCACACACGATATTGCTGTGGCAACATGGTGCTTCGATTGACTAGATTGAAGGTTTACTAGACTAATTAAATAAATATTAAAATATTTAATTTAATTAAACGACATTTAATTGTCTCCCCAATTTAATTTTATTTTATTCCTCTAACCAAATAGGAATATTAGATGATTCATTACCCTATAATGATGAAAGATCTCCTTTACTTAATTAGGGATTCCAAAATCCCAATTTAATAAATAAGTATAAAAATTGATTTAATAACCACAAATAATTAAATCAATAATCAACTGAATCAATACTTTCCATAAATTAGTCAGAATTATATGTTACCAAAAATATCAATCTGATAACCAAAAATATTCTGACAAAAAAAGTATGCATAAATAAGGCAACTTAAAGGCACTTTTGCATGGTGATCAGGAATGTATATAATAACTCAATTTTAATTATAAGTCCAAATTAATTAAAATTAAAATCCCCCACATCACCACATAATTAATTAAGGATTGAAGGATATAATGATTTTAACCTTTATGGATATTAAAGCTCACTATACGAATTTCTCATGACAAAAATTCATTGGACTTTTAATAACTACAGGAATCAATAAGTATAAAAATTGATTTAATAATCATAATTTAAATCAATAATTAATCTACCCAAATCATCATAACTGAACAAATATGAATTTTCGATTATCAATGTAATCAATGGCCATTCCATATCATCATCCTCCAAGGAATATATTTCATTCAACTGCCTTTTAAATCCAATATAAACTGTATAAGGATCAATCAATTAACAATTAAACATTGATGCAGACTTTGGATCGAAGCATAAGCAATTCATAATCAAATCTCAGAGAATCATATATAGGGTGGTTCTGATACCACTTGTGGGAAATTAATCCATGAAACTTTAACCCTATTATGATAAACCAAGATCAAAACCGTAAAGCGGAAGCGTACTTAATCCATTGAGTCTCTAGGCGGAACACGAACTCAGGATCAATGGTTATATGACCTTCCTCAACTAAGCCTCCTTATTCCTTATGGGGACCGTAGTAATCCCTCCCGATGGGGAGAAGGGAAGACCATGTGCGGCTTAGTATATTGGGGACCATAACCTGGGTAACCTTTATATACTACTTGACTAGACCACCCATAATCACCTAATCATGTAGTATTGAGTATCTACTCAATAAGCCCATATCATTTATTATTATAGCCCATGGACCTTTAACCTTAATTGGATCACTTAATTAAGTCCATAAAATAATTGAATAGCTAATATAATTGTATAAAAATATATTGCTCACAATTAGATTATAATGGAAATTAATAATTTCCAACATGAACTCCAATTAGAATATGGCCATCTTATTTCTTGTTGCTGCGTAGAATTCTGAAGTAAGGTGTGTTAAATCATTGTAAATCATGTGATTCCTTAATTTAAATATTTTAACAATACATAGGATAATTTCATAATTTACACCTTAAATCCGTTTTACACAAGTATTTGTGTAGAATTTTTGCCAATCGATGATAGTGGCGGAGCGCAGAGCGGCAGTGCTGTGAGGCTAGTTCTCTCCCTCACTCTTCCAGCAATGTTATAATTGGGGTTTATGCAGTTAAATGACAAAAATTATTATTAAAGGCATCATAGTAATTTCAAACGATAAAAAAATATTTAC
Source organism: Pogostemon cablin (assembly GCA_023678885.1). Classification (NCBI taxonomy): domain Eukaryota; kingdom Viridiplantae; phylum Streptophyta; class Magnoliopsida; order Lamiales; family Lamiaceae; genus Pogostemon; species Pogostemon cablin. The sequence continues at coordinate 7,825,612 of CM042992.1, read as the reverse complement.
CTTATACTCCTTCCTCTTATTTTTTTTTAAGCTTATATGCTCTTGGACGCAATATGCACCCAAATGTGACGACCTAAGAAAGATATATATTGAGCCCTTTCCATATTATTGTTATTTGCCTTTAAGGTTCCATCCACGAACATTATATAGAGAGAGAAATACATGTGGGTTTTGTAGAGAGATAAAATAATGTGGAGAAGATGAAGTTGGAGTGAATTGAGAACCAAGTGTCGTGTAGTGTCCCCTTCCTTACTGCAGATGCATTGTCTTTATAGAAGATATTTTGTGGATAGTCTCCTTCGATTTGTCAATTGTTGCATGTCTCTCTAAAGGCATCTTATCTGTAAGAAGGTACGATGAGATCCTGACATGTTGTCTCCATGCAGAACACGTGTCTTTCTATAGTCGGAACATGATATCAGGCTGACAGCACTCTGATGGGCTGATAGCCGATGGCCGATGAGCTGATGATTAGGTGCCGAGCCGAGATCTTATCCTCGGTGTCGGCCTCTTCTGCCTTCTGCTTTCTGCCCAGTCAGTCGAGACCTTATCCTTGTATCGGCTTTTTCTACCTTTTGCCCAGTCAACATGTTCTTGGGTGTGTGTTCAAATCTCACTCTTATCCTTAACCTCAACTTATCTTTCGGGTTAGACCGCGTGTATAAGTCACGCCTTATATGGGGTATAAACACCCATAACATTAGCCCCCGAGGTTGCTTCTTGTGTGAAACTACAAGGAGCAATCTCGAACCTGAGCTCTAAAATTCCATCGGCCTCGTTAAAAACCTTCATATGAGAAACCCAGTAGGAAAAACTCGTATGTAGGAAAAAGAGTACCGTAAGAACTTTAGAACTGTGATGCAGAATAAGCCCTCCTTTATCTGCTTATCCATCAGTGTGAATGTCGCACATGTATAATGATCAGAAATCTTTTCTTCTTTCTGCTTCACTTTGTCCGATCGTTGATTTCAACCTCGTGGAATTGACATATTCTTCCATACTTTAATCAACCGAGCTATTTAGTTAGACTTTTCTTCTTCAACCCCCGATGAGATGTAGTGCCGGTCTTATCTTTAGCATCTGAGTTCCCGAGATGGGGTATCGGGTTCTTAATCTTTCCTTGTAGTGTCATCGGCCTTTCGCATTCAAACCTCAGTCTGATTTTCCTCTATGTTTTAACCGGCTGAGCTATTCTTCATAGAGGGTGTTGCATCCGCTTTCTATCTAGAATATTTCTCCAGTTCAGCATCGGCATCTGCATGAGATGTTCTTGTTTCTACTTCCCAAATGCCTTTTCTCTCTCTACTTCTCTTTGAGTGTTTCGATCATCTTCTCGTTGATTTGAGATTTCATCCATGCTCTAAACAATTGAGCTATTTTCTCCATTTTTTGTTAAAATCGGAATTGATTTGGAGAGATCACGTCGATCTAATTCCATTTGTTTTTAACCATTCCCCTTGAGTATTTGAGTTGCACGCTCTAACCAACCAAGTCATCTCTCTTTATAGAGAGTTCATTCATATATTTTTGAACCATATTCACTTTTGATCGGCTCTTGGCCCTTTTTATATTGAAAAAAATCATGCCGATCCGATCCCCTTTATTTTTAACCACTCCATGTAGTTCCAGCCTTTGAAAGGACAATTGTTTCATTTGAGATTATTCATATTGTGAGCCCCCGAGCTATGAAGGGACAACCGTTCTGTTTGAGTATTTGAGTAAAATGCTCTACCCAACCGAACTATCTCTCCTCATAGAGAAATTATTCGCATTGTGAGCCCCCGAGCTACATTGATTATTCATATTGTGAGCCCACAAGTTATATTTGCAAGCTCTGTCTTGCCTTTTTACTGATTCTTATGCCAATGATGATGTTAATGATGTGTATGATGATGCATATGATAATTATGATGATATGATGATAGTTATGATGTGAGGATGAGCATGTTTTTTAGTAGTGACTCATTTTTCCATTGGTACTTGGCATTTTTTCGAATTGTAACTTGCCTTTTCATTGGTAATTTACCTTTCTCCCCGAATCGTAATTCGCATTTCCTTTTATGGGCTGAGGATAAGACCATATCCTCATCCTCGTATTTTTTTTGAACCGATATACGACCTCATATTCTTTTTTTCTTGGAGTTGACATTACAATATCATATTTTCCATACCAATTCCAATACCATAATTTTTCATAAAATCCGATACCAAAATAAATTCTAAAACCATAATTTTCCATACTGATTCCATAATTCCACCAATTTTATACCATAATAATCCATAAAATCCGATATCATAATTCCACCAATTCTCATACCATAATTTTCCATACCGAATAATTCTACCAATTTTAATATCATAATTTTCCATAAAATCCGATATCATAATTCCACCAATTTCAATACCATAATTTTTCATACCGATACCATAATTCCACCAATTCCAATACCATAATTTTCCATACCGATACCATAATTCCACCAATTTCAATACTATAATTTTCTATAAAATCCGATATCATAATTCCACCAATTCCCATACCATAATTTTCCATACTGATACCATAATTCCACCGGTTTCAATACCATAATTTTCCTAAAATTCGATAACATAATTTTCCACGAATATTGATACCATAATTTTCCACAAATTCCTCAAAATTTTCATAAAATCCGATACCGATATCGCAATTTCCCATAAATATCGATAACATATAATTCCCGTAAACTCCGGTAAGATTTTCCTTTCACCATAAAATTTTTCTTCCATAAATTTTTTGATACCGATATTAAATTTTCCATCATAAGATTTTCCCTTTTATTCTTTAACGCTCTAACCAACCGAGCTAGATTTCTTCTTGAAGATAACGTGACCTCCTCTAACCTACGAGGTAAGAAGCAGAACATGTGACCGATGGATGGAGATCTCGGCCTCGACATCTTCAGATAGAATCTTTATTTATCACGGCTCTAACCAACCGAGCTATACCTCAGACTCCACATCTCCAGCTGATATCTTTATTTATCACGTGAAACTTCTAACCAATTGAGCTGTATCTCGGCTTTGACATCTCTAAAATCTTTATTTATCACGTGAAATCTCATCCACTACACGCTCTAACTAACTGAGCTATATACCGACCAACCTTTTCTCCTTATCGTTATTCAACGCTCTAATCAACCGAGCTAACACATTTTTCTTCGATATCAGGAATTATTTTTTTTCTCTTCCATTTGAAAACTTGCCTTTACACTCAACGCTCTAATCAACTGACCTAACACATTTTTTTTCGATATCAGGAATTATTTTCTTTCATCTTCCATTTGAAAACTGTCTTCTTCATACCAAGCGGGAGGGAGCCTCGGCCTCTACATCTTCAGTTGGGTGGAGATCTCGGTCTCTACATCCTCAACTAGATGGAGACCTCGAACTCTTCATCTCCAGCTGAAATCTTTATTTATCATATGGAATCTCATCCACCACATGTTCTAACCCACTGAGCTATATAACAATCTATAGTTATTTATTCTTTCTTTCTTTTTGCATTCTCGGACCTCTGCTCTCAGTCTCGGACCTTTGTTTTAACATCTCGACCTGTCATGCATTTTGCTTTTCATTCTTTGTTTCTTTTCTTTCACGCTCTAACGAACTGAGCTAAAAAGGGAATTGACGTTATTCTTCTCAGAATTTAATGTCAACTCTTTTTTATAATGGATAATCCACCTCGGCTACCAACTTCAACCATGGCTGTTTAGTCGCTGGGTGTTTGAATGTCAGCCCTCCCTACTTTTCTCATGGAGTCCGCATCATCTTTGTTGGCCACGCTCTAACCAAATGAGCTATGTCAAATTCTTTCTGACTTGAGCTATGTCAAATTCTTTCTGACTTCTTCTCTCATGTTTAATATCGAATATGGCTAATAGCAACGTTCTAATCAACGAAGCTACCCTTTTGCGCCAAAATATTTTTTCAAATTGTTTTCTTCATCCCAATTGGATATGGCTAGTAGCAAAGCTCTAATCAACGGAGCTACCCTTTGCCGATAGAGAACTTTGATGGATGAAGTTCAGTCCACGTTCTAACCCACTGAGCTAACTTTTTTCTTTCTTATTTCTTGTCTTCACTTCTTCACTCAATTGAAATGAACACTGGTTCTTTATTGTGACTAAATTGATAGTCTTTTTCCTTTCATCATACATGGTCAGCCATCATCCGTTCTAACTGGCTATGATGGAGCATCAGCTCTACACCACAGGTGGAGCCTCAACTTCTACACCTGTGGCAGAACATCAGCTACGATACCTCATCTGGATACAACGTCAGCTTCTACACCTTAATTGGGTGGAGTCTTCATTTCTACATCTCACATGGGTGGAGCCTCAGCTTCTACACCTCACATGGATGGAACGTGCTTCTACACCTCAGCTGTTGGGTGGAGTCTTTATTTCTACATCTCACATGGGTGGAGTCTCAGCTTCTATACCTCACATGGATGGAACGTGCTTCTACACCTCAGCTGGATGGAGCCTAATTTTTCTTTATCCAATCTATATGTAACCACACTCCACGCTTTAACCGATTGAGCTATCTCGTTTCCTTTCTTATTTCTTATCTTTCTTTTTTCCTTCGCTTTCTTCCTTTCTTCCTTTCTTATCGGTATTCGATACTGATCTTTTTTCTTTCTTTATTTTTTGCATCGGTCGATCTCTTTCCAAATATCCTCGGCCTCGGCAATTTTTTTAAACACCTTTTCTGCTTTTATGTTCCACATGTTGGTCTCTATCCAAGATAAACCCTCGACACCTTTGTGACACATCACCATTCTCTGTTTTTCTTATCTCTCTTCCTTCCTTCTGCCACATGTGTCGGCTTCTTCCTTTCTTATCGGTGGACCATCTCATCCTCGGCTTGTGTTCTGCTTTTCTTTTCCTTCCGACAGTTGATTAAAAAACACGCTCTAACCTACTAAGCTACACATCACCTGCGCATTAGTTCTGCTTGGCTAGACATTCTTCCTCTCTTATCGGTGGACCACCTTGGCCTCGACTTGTATCAATCTATTTTCTTCTTTTTTAACACCTTTTCTACTTTTCTTTTCCTTTCTCTTTACAGTGATGAGAAAAATACGCTCTAACCTACGGAGTTACACATCACATGGGTCATGTCGGCCTCTTCCCTCGGCCTCGGTATTGCAACATGGGTTGGCCTCTTCCTTGTAACATGGGTTGGCCTCCTCAATAACTTTTTTTTTTCAATACCCCTTCTGCTTTTCTCATATTCTCTTTCTTTCTCTTATGGGTCTCAGCCCGACATGCTTACAGTTTAGGAGTAAACCACTCTCTAACCCAATGAACTATACATCACATGGGTCAACCTCTTCTCAAATATCATCAGCCTCGGCACTGCAATATGAGTCGGCCTCTTTCCTAACATTTTTTTAATGTCTTCCGACATTTTTTACTTTTTTCTTCCTTTCTCATGTCTCACCTCGACATACATTTTTTAATGCCTTCGGCATTGTCTGCTTTTTTCTTCCTTTCTTATGTCTCACCCCAACATATTTATAAATGATGAGAAAAACACGCTCTAATCGACTGAGCTAAAAATGAGATCTTAGTTGAACCCAAAATTACGCTTTCTGCTCGGGCTCCTTCATCCTCAGTCTCCGCCCTCGGCCTCGGCCTCTGACTCTAAAATTTTTTTAAACGCCTTTTCTACTTTCTCAATCTCTCTTACAAGTCTCACCCCGATATGTTTACAGTTGATGAGAACCAACCGAGCTACACTCATATCTTAACTTCAGCTGAACCCCAAACCCGAATCTTTCACGTTTAGCATTAAACATGTGAAGAATACATAAAATATTCTTTCTTTTCCAAATTTAGCATAAGACAAACGTAAAACATGCTTTCACTTTAGATTTAGCATAACACAAACATGCCATATTCTTCTTATTTCATTCTTCTGCATTTTTTCTTGATTTTTGCAAATTTAAGATTGTAATGTTAATATTACCTCAGAGTCATCTCTAAAGATGAGTCCTTCCTCTTCTTCATGTAGAGAAATTCAGCATCTCCTCCGGAGGGATGTGCTAAACATCTTCGACTCTCTTCCAACGCACGTGGATTTCCTCTTATTTCTTTCTTTAGCGACATATTCTGTGTGGCAGCGTATTCTTTTTGGAATCTCAAATCTCCTTCTTCTTTCTTTCGGCAATTAGCTACCCATGCTCTAACCAACTGAGTTATACCCAATTTTCTACTTCTTTGCACAACGACACATGTTCTTCTTCTTATCAGTGTGGCCACTCCACGAACACCGTTGAAGCTCAACCTTGTCGGCTGAACCAGGGGAGCTGAGGCATAATCATGGATAATAGTCCATCTTCTTTCATTAGAAGGATCGATGTCGGCCACTCCACGAATACCGTCGAAGTTCAACCTTGTCGGCTGAACCGGGGGAGCTGAGGTGTATTCATGGATACTGGTTCGTCTTCTTTCATCAGGAGGATCGATGTCAGCCACTCCACGAACACCGTCGAAGCTCAACCTTGTCGGTTGAACCGGGAGAGTTGAGGTGTATTCATGGATAATGGTCCGTTACTTCTTCTATTGGATCGATTTTCAATATTCTTTTTAGATCTTTTGGATAGTAGTGGAACACGTTGTAATATACCGAGCCATCTCAGTCTTCTTCTTTACGGGATCTCATTTTTTTCTTGGGTAACGGGGGTACGCTCGAGCGATTTCTTACAAATCTGTTTCTTTTTGTATCTTCTCTACCGGACATTGTTTTCTTGTTTGGGTAACAGGAGGTTATGCGCGCTAACCAACTGCAACACCAAGTTTTCTCATTCTCCTTCTTCTTCTTCCTCTACAAGCTGAGATTGAAGGCCTTGTAGAAACCTACATGGAAGATAGCTGATAGCTTCTAGATCTAGGAGATATTGTTTTCTTCTTTGGGTAACAGGGGTTACGCGCTAGCCAAGTACACAACCAAGTTTTCTCCTTCACCTTCTTCCTCTGCAAGCTGAAATTGAAGGCCTTGTAGAAATCTACATGGAAGATAACTGATAGCTTCTAGATCTGGGAGTTTTGTGACCAGATCTTTCTTATGTTCTAGAGAGAGAAATAATAAAATATTTATGTTTTCTGGGTTCCTTTAGTTACAGATGAATTCCGGTGGATTGCGACGACAGAAAAGATGGAGAAAACTATAGAATATGGACAGAACGATTCCAACAAACGGCGCCAACTGTTGGTGTGTGTTCTTAGCTTGTTATAATTAGAATTAATGAAGAAAATATATTTGATTAACAGAACTAAGAACGAGCACAACAAACACAGTAATTTTCCCCGTCGCCCTCTTAATTGGGAGCCCTTTCCATATTATTGATATTTGCCTTTGAGGTTCCATCCATGAACATTACATAGAGAGAGAAATATATGTGGGTTTTGTACAGAGATAAAATAATGTGGAGAAGATGAAGTTGGAGTGAATTGAGAACCAAGTGTCGTGTAGTGTCTCCTTCCTTGCTGCAGATGCATTGTCTTTATAGAAGATATTTTGTGGATGGACAATTGTTGCCACGTGTCCCTCCAAGGGCATATTATCTGTAAGAAGGTACGATGAGATCCTGACATGTTGTCTCCATGCAGAACGCGTGCCTTTCTATGGTCGGAACATGATATTAGGCTGACAGCACTCTGATGGGCTGATAGCCGATGGCCGATGAGTTGATGATTAGGGGCCGAGCCGAGACCTTATCCTCTGTGTCGGCCTCTTCTGACTTCTGCTTTTGCCGAGACCTTATCCTTGTGTTGGCTTTATCTGCCTTTTGCCCAGTCAGTATGTTCTTGGGCGTGTGTTCAAATCTCACTCTTATACTTAACCTCAGCTCATCTTTCGGGTTAGACAACGCGTATAAGTCACGCATTATATGGTGTATAAACACCCATAACTAATATCATTTACATTTCATCGAATAATTCATGAATAAGTAATGCCCTTATGAATTAAAGATAATACCTTTTAATATAAAATAGGGTCCATTACTTATATGTATAATTTATCTACCTATATTACTAGCAGGTAAAATATTCAAATTAAAATATTATCCACTACAAATTCAACCCATCAAATACCACTGTTAACCTTATTATAAGTTTAATTGTGTTCAGAAATTAATTAAACATTAATCTCTCCATGAAAATAAGAAATATGTTGAGGTAAGTCAATATAACCTGTACGTATGATTGTATATGTTTTTCAAAATTTATGTATACAGAAGTATGTTATTCAAAATTTATGTATTTAGAAGTATTTATGCTCAATATATTTGTATTCAATCTACTAAAATCTATTATCTAGGAAATAGGTTGAGATTAGTTGATATAATCTGTCACGTTATGATTGTATATGTTATTCAAAATTTATGTATTCAGAAGTTACTGAACCTTAAATATTCTGAATAACTACTAATTTTGAATACAAAATCATTTCAATTAATGAATATAAAATATATCGAATTGAATACATTATGAATATTTCGTTGAAAACATTTATGAATACATCATTATTGAACATTAAATATTCTAAATACTTAATGATTTTATTGAAATATTCTAAATTCTTAATGTGATTGTATTCAATAATATATAAAAATGTATAGATATTTTATATTAAAATTAAAAACAGAGTTTATTCATCTTTTTATCCTAAAAATCCATTGGGATTAATTCAACTTATTCCATGTTTATAAGAAGTGTGAGTTGAGGCCCATATTCTGGGTAATTAATTTCTGAATACATGTTACTAAACGTTAAATATGTTGAATACCTATCAATTTTAAATACAAAAATATTTCAAGGAATGAATTTGAAATATATTGAATATATACATTCTGAATATTTCGTAGAATATTGAGAAAATAATTTTAAATACATCGTTATTTAACATTAAATATTCTAAATTCTTACTAATTTTGAATTCAAAAAGCATTTGAATGTGAAATATATTGAATACATTTTGAATATTTTGTGGAATATTAAGTTCTATATTTTCTAATATAAATATTGGAATATCACCTGAAGAGTCGATAAGAATTATTATTTGCAAAATCAATTTCTCTATCCACAAACTCAATAATCCAACTCTCATTCCTAAAACATAAAATGAAGACAAACTTTCACTTCTAAAATGTATAATATCGTCAATACAACTTGGGAGGTAGAAAACGAGTCATAAGCAATAGATGTGTTCAATAGAAGTTCTATCCACTCAACATCGTATCTAAATAAAATAAGCATATTAATCATATGCAAACTGTATCTTCAATGAACCAATAAATAGTGTGCAAGCATTTGAAGGAAAAAATAGGAGAAAAAATGAGGTGGCATCTTCAATATTGCGCAGACTTTCGCGTTTGCCCTACTTTTAATATTCTGCATTAAAATAAGAAAAAATCGATCAAATAATAATGTAAGAACAACTTTAATATGTATGTAAGAGAAATAAAGGATAATTACCATTCAACGGGTGTTTTCCTCTTTATCTTAGGATATTCTCCATATGAAGGTATTTTATTTTTTTCGGTCAACCCAGCGGGCGTTTCAAAAATGGGTGCAAGAATCTTATATTCACTTTTAGACCCAAATTCTAAACGATTGATTTTGGGGATAGGATGTATATCGTGCATGTAGCATTCTCAGTATTTTACTGTGGAAAACTATTCACTCATGTGACTTGGTATTCAGAAAAATATTATAACGGTATTCAGAAAAAAGGTAACCATACAGAACGCATACATCAGAACAGCAACAGTTGTCATTCAGGAAAATCTTATAATAGTATTCAGAAAATAACGTAACCATACAGAATACATAGATAAGAACATCAATAGTTGGTATTTATAAAAATTTTATTTTGGAATTAAATAAAAATCGTAACCATACAAAACGCAGCAGACATTAGAAAGTATTAAAATTGTATTCTGAAAACATTACTAACAGATTTCATAAATTACAGAATTCCAAAATCATATTAATTAGATAAATTTGTTCACACCATTTTACGTGAAAAAAAAAGAAGAGGAAATAGATTATAAACAAAAGAGAAAAACAACCATTGACTGGTAATTAAACAAAATTATGTTTAAACTCTCATAAGTTACCATTGAATGTTTGTGATTATTAACAAAATTAAATAAATCTTCAAAATTAAACAAATACTTATAGGTTTGTGATTTCAAATTGAGATGATTACCGCGGCCAACAATTTCCTACACTTCGACTCTGATATGTAATCACACCGGGGGAGAATTTAAGAAATAAATTGATTTGAGGAGAGATAACTAAAATATAGGAAATTAAATAAAACAAGTTTACATGAATTTCTAACTAACTAATTATGAATTATGTATTCAACTGATTATGAAAGGGTAATTAAGACATTACATTGCATACTTTTGTACATGGTAGTAATTTAATTTATACATTGTATCTAGTAGTAATATAATCTTATAATTGTACCTATAAATAATAGTTCCAATAAAATATTATACAGTTAATACTTTGTGCACCCAAACACACAAGAGATCAACTCTTTGTTGTTTCTTCATACTGATAGATACAAAGTTTATTTTATAGTATTTCTGATAATATACATGCCAATAAATTGAATTACTATCAGATATAAAAAAATGCTGAAAGACCTTTAATAGTCACTACAATGTACTGCACATAACATTTTGCATTGTTGTACACAAAATTTTATGTTGCACATAATTATTTTAATATGGCTATTAAACAATTGAGCAAGTTTAAGTAGTACATATTCAAGCTTGGCTCGATTAGTTTTCTAGCCAAGCTCGACTAGAAAATTATTTAACCAAGCTCGAGCTCGAGCTCGGCTTGACTAATTAAGCAAAGCGAGTCGAGCTTTCGAGCCTAATCGACTCAAATTTTGATTAATATATTTAATATTATATTTAATAGTTATTATATTAATATATAATTATCATTATATAATAGGAGTATTTATTATTAATTATTATGGTAATAGAAACTTTTTGACCAGTTGCATAAATTGAATATTGACTCATTATTAAAATATTCAAATTTAGTGATTACTTTTTTTATAATTAAAAGCATATTTCAATTTAATTATTCGTTAGTTACAAGCCATTTCATCATGCGTGTACGACATAAATTAAATATTCCAGATACCTTGTCTTAGTTTCTTTAATATGTATTTTGTGCCATTATTATGTTAATAAATAATTTGAGATATTATTCTATCAATGAAAAGACCAATTATTTTCTGAAATGTTAGTGACACGTGCTAAAATATGATTGTTAGGTAAAATATATCGGTTAAAATATATTTTTCTAAAGTATAAAGAAGAAAAATTATTAAAGTATGATTTTAACTAATGACACATTTTAACTATTATTAGACATATTTATTTATATAATAAACATACTTTAACAATAAATCTGACACATCTTAATTATAATGATCTCACAAGAAAGTTGCCCCTAAAAATATTACTCCCTCCGTCCGCTTCTAAAGTATCTATTTCACTATTCATGGCGTCCGCTTAAAAGGTATCAATTTCCTCTATTTAGTAAAAAAAAAGTACACAATAAGACCCCCCACTTTCCTCTAATATAACTATCCACTTTATCAATAATAATAATAATACTCCTTAATCCATGTGTAAAAAGCAAATAAAAACCTTAGAATTGTCCACGTGCAAAAAGTAAATAGTTACCTTAGAAACGGACGGAGGAAGTATAAAATTATTATTGTATTATTAAAAAAAATTATGTGGACTTGATTCATAATTCATTCTAATTTTATAAAATTACGCATTAGCACATAAAGATTAGGTTTTAAAAAGATGAATTACTTATTGTTTGAATGAAAGATTACTCATCTCCATATTCACAACATATTAAAAATTAAATATTAATATATATTTTTTTTAATTTAGAAGTGTAATACTCCCTCTGTCCCGCCCAAATATCACCGGTTGCTTTTTGTACATAGATTAAGGAGTATTATTATTTTATGTGTAGTGGATAGTTGTATTAGTAGTGAGTGGTGGGCCATAAATGTGGGACTTTTACTAAAAGTAGAAAATGAAAACTTTTGAATGAGACGTCCAATATAGTAAAATGAAGACCTTTAGGTGGAATAGAGGGAGTAGTTCATAACTCCAAAGAGAAATTTTTAGCGAAAAAAAATCAATAAATTAGGATGTAAGTTGATGACAAAACCTAATGCATTTTTTTTTTTTCAATAATAAACACTATGTCCCTGAGTAAAGGTATACTTAAGATATATGGGTGCATTGAATATATATGATAATCAATTTACATTGCAAAGAATGTTAGCTAGGTAGAACATGAGAGTTAATACTAAAGGGTGTGTTTGTTTCACTTTAAATTAATAATACTCAGGCCTTGAAATTTTCTAAAAATTAGAGAATTTATATGCTAATTGGACTTATGCGGACTTAATTTTTATCTAAGCCCATTAATAAAAAGCAAGGGGCCCGTTGAAATACAACCTTGATGGGAAGTGTGTTACAATATCCCATGAAACTAATATGGAATTAAGTGAATTCTAATGATCATCCATTGCTTATCACATTTACAAATTTTATTAACCCACCTATTAACCTTAGTGAACCAAACACACAAAAAAAAGTAATATTATCCGATGATTAAGGGGTTATACTTATACTCATGTGGTGATGGCTGTCATCTTTGCCAAATAACATTCTGACTTTCCTATTTTAATCATTAAGCACGTTCTCTCTTACCCTAATTATGACATTTTGTTATACGACTTCTATATATCTATACATATTTTACACTCCATTTTATTCATTATATAAAAGAATAATAGTATACTATTAAGAAGAAGAAGAAAAAAGGTGCATCACTCGCTCGATTATATTTAAGCTAAAATTTGTGTGTTCGTGAGACATTGTGTACTAGATATATTTTAGTATTAAATGATATACCTTTTAGTATAAAGACGTGTACTTTTATTTTTTGAAAAAATAAAAAAATTAATAAAATGTATACCCTTTAAAAAAATTATTGTATGCTTATTAATTAAAAATATATATCATTTAGAACAAAATGTTGTACCTTACGCACCTTGTGCACTTAGGGATACAGGAGACAAACTCATTAAAAATATGCAGAGGCATAAATACAATTTGTTGCACAGTATTTGTATAGTATTAAATGTTATCTTTGCGTTTTCAAGAATTAGCATTTCGTATTATAATTTTCTATTTTAAAAATCTTAATAATATATATAATTGAGAAGTTGTTACTAAAATAAGTTTTTGTAAAAATATATATGTCAATCTTACGTGAATTCTTAAAAAATATTCATATGTGTTGCTTTCTGATTGGGACATGGTCTTTAATTAATTATTTTTATTTATTTATTTAATTTAATGATTTGAGATTTTAATATTTATCAACATTAAATTGCAGTTAATTATGGCAAATAATTAAGGGAGGATTACTACTAAATACACAAAAAAATCCTTAATTATTATGAGATACAAACATACAAAATTATTACTACTAACTACAAAAATATATAGTGATATTCCAATATTATCCCTATAAATGTGTTGCACATAAATGTTGTGTGCAGCAAGTGTTCGTGTGCAGCAAAAAATGTGGTGGTCCGGCGGAGCTCTGCGGTGGTCCGGTGAAGCTCCGGCGGCGGTCCGACGACTTTTCCGAGGCCGGCCAGCGGTCCGGTAGTGCTCCGGCGACCGGCCAGCGGAAGATTCCGGCGGCGGCGGCCGGCGACATTTTCCGGCAACCTGCAGCAGATTTCGGCCGGCGGTGGTCCGACGACCGGCCGGCGGCGGCGGAGGCGGTGGGTGGGGTTTGTGATTTAAATGTGTGTGGGTTTAGGGGTATATTTGATATTTTATTTTAATATTTTGTATATAATAATAATTATTTTAAATCAATGTATCTAGTAGTAATTAGGGGTACAAAGTGTGTACCTTGGAGTAATTAATCCAATAATTAAATATAGTACTCCCTCCGTCCCGGGTATTTTTACTCGTTTGTACGAGCACGGAGATTAAGACGTTTTATTTTTTTAATATATAATGTAAGAGAAAGTAGGGATAAATTAGTAATTTAAAAAGAAAAAAGTGAATAAAGTTTTTGAGAATGATGAATAAAGTGTAAAAAAGTAATTAAAGTTGTTGGGATTGTAAAAAGTAGGTAATAAAATATTATGTATTTTTGCCAAAAATAGAATGGGTAAAACTACGTAAGACACCCCAAAATAGAAAGTGGGTAAAAATACGTGGGACGGAGGGAGTAATTTATTTGTTCTACATTATAAAAATAAATATTAAATTAAGACATTCAAAACATATTAAATGGGTTATTATTTTTATTAAATCCTAAATAAAATGAAATAATCTATATTTTAAGAAAATAAAGCAGATAAATTAATATTTAATTTAATTGATTTACATTTTCATAATATATAATTTATTTTATATTTATTAAATAAAATATTTTAAAAAAATATTATATCCCGCGTAACGGGTTATATACTAGTAATAATTATTGATAAATTCTCTTATGAGACATTACATATGTGAAACGATTTGTGAGACTGTTAAAGTATGTCTATTATATAGATAAAGTATGCTTAAGGGTTGTTAAAAGTATGTTTTTGAAATATGATAAATGATGAATTAATGTATGATTTTAAAGTATTATAATATGATTCATTATTAACATACTTTAACTATAAATAAACATATTTTATTTATATAATAAATATACTTTAGTAATGTTCAACTCGTCTCACAATCGTCTAACAAAACTAAGAAAAGAGAGTTTCTCATAATTATTAGTCAATCGATCAATCAAGTAAGCAAGACTAGATATATATTACATCAACAAAGAAAGAGATTTTTTTTCCCTGTAATTTTTTCTTTTCCTTCCTTTGTTGTAAAGAAACGTGAGACTATTGAGTGTCCACCCAACTTTTTAATATGTTTTGCTTTGAACCGAAGAATACACCGAATTTTTTCCCTCTTTTTTCTTGCATAAATATGCTATGTAATTTATAATATATATACTACATTTGTCTTGCATTAATGTTTGCGTATACTTTTTTTATATAAATTAAAAGATATAATATTTTAATATATGATAGACTGAGAAATATAATAATCTATTTAATATGTAGTGAATAATTGTATTAGAATTGTGTGTGACCCTGTATGAAATAATTAATTATTTATTTGAATCTCATATAACAAAAAGAAAAAATAAACATTAACTTAAAAGACAAATTAAAATGAAATATGTAAATTTTAATGCAAGTTTTATGGAGTGTATTATTTTCGTCTGGCGTTAAGCTTTACATTTTCAATTTTGATTTTTCTCAAGTTAAGGTTTAGGTTTATTTTTTTGTCAAGTTGAACCCACACAAAATAATTAAATAATTATTTCATGTAGGCCCACACACAACACTAACATGACTACCCACTTCAAATTAAATACTATTATTTCTCTCACAGCTCTACACATTAAATATTAGGTTAAAATTTGTGCCTATTTACCCTTTTAATATTAAATGATTACATTTTAGTATAAGGATGTGTATCCTTTATTTTCGAAAAAAAAAATAATTAAAGTTTATACCCTTTAGAACAAAATGTTTCACCCCTTATAAAACTTTTGTACCTAGAAACATAAGGCACCAATTCAAAATATTACATCTTTTATTTCTTAACAAGGTTAACGTGGGTGTGGAGTATATAATTTTAGCAAAAAGTCTTTAAAATCTAAAACTAGTCGGGAATAATTAGACCTTTTCTTTCTATATATAAAGAAAAATAAAAAAAAATAGTCTCTGAAATGTTTAATTCTCTGCACCAACTATATATTATAAATTAGAAAAAGAAAAAATTGTTTGATTTTCAACGGTTGACATTATATGATCAATCTTTAATTTATATTTGGAATTTGCTAAACCTTAGAAAATAAACTTGGAACCTTTTTTTAGTTGACTTTCATAAATACTATTCTATTTTAATATATACAAGACTTTGAGTCTTCATGTATTCAATTACAATAATGTTTATGGCTATAATAATAATAAAAATAAAATAAAAAGAAAGGGCAATGACTAGGTGGTGGACTTATCTTTTGATTTTTAATTTTCTTTTATCAAATTTATGACCGGCCCAAAAGCCAACACCTCACCCCAATTTTGACATGCATGTCGGTTCGAAATCGCCGGTTTCAATTATCAGAAATAGAGAACTGGAACCGAATCGAAGGTAGGAAGATTTCAATTTCAAATCGAAACCGCTGGTTCCGGTTTTAATTTTTTTGATTTTAGCGTAAAAAAGTAAAAATAAAATAAAAAAATTGAAAAATCGATTTTTTTCCCAAAGAATGAGGAACCGGAACTGAACCGTAGTATATCCGATTTCAATTTTGTTTTTTCCAGTTTCGAAGCCGGCAGTTCCGATTCTAATTAAAACCGGCAATTTTCCAGTTCGAACCGCCGGTTCTGATTTTTTGGTGTATGTCTACCCCAATTCGCTACTTGAATGGTGTAATTTATTGTTTATTTATTTATTTAAGATATATTTCATTTCTAGGATTTAAAATATAATTGTAATTTCATCTTTGTGGTTTAGGGTATATACTCATAGGATTTAGGATTTAAGGTATAATTGTAATTTTACCCTTATGGTTTATGATATATTTCACTCTTAGAGTTTAGGGTATAGGGTATAATTGTAATTACCCTTGTGATTTAGGCCATATATTTCATCCCTAGGATTTAGGATATAATTATAATTTTACTCTTGTACTTTAAGATATATTTTACTACTGAGTTTGGGATATAATAGTCATTTAAATATAATAAATTAAAAAAACAAATAAAACAATATAAATAAAGGAGTACAAATTAATTAAGAAGGGTGGGAACCACGTAATTTTCATAAAAATGTCATTTTTTAAAATTTTAACATCTTTTTTCCCCACCTATCTTAAAATTATCATAAATGGCCACTTCCCATTTTTCATTCCATCAATACTCTTCACTCTACTTTTTTTTCTTTTTCTGTTATTTATTTATTTTTCTAAAATAAGATTGAATAGAATTGAAAAAAAAAACATTTGGTTCGAATAAGTTGTAATGGGGACGAATATGTTTCCTAAAATAGTTGAAAAAGAGATGAAAAAATAGGGACGAATAGTTATTCAAAAAGAGGTCTATAGGTACTTGAATTTAATTGCCTATTAAAGGGAATATATTTGGCAAATTAATAAAATAATTATCAATTAATTAATTATTTGTTAAGAAATTTAAATAAATAAAAATTTAAAATAAATTAGTGAATAATTGATAATTGAGTCAGATATAAGTCCGAATCACGTAGTTTGAAATCAAATCAAGATCAGGTTTTATATCAAATCTGAATCAAAATAATCAGATCTAAGACAAAGTCCATAAAATTAGGTCAAATCAAGATCAACCAATCAGACTGCAAATTATAGATTAAAGGTCCTTTATCATTTACCTATATAAAGAGCTCTCCTCCATTCATTCTAGAGACAGGTACCGAGAGTGATTCTCTACGAAGATTAAAGATTTCAGAGTTATTTGAAAAGTTCACTGAGCTCTTCAATGAGGACCAACTTAAGAACGACCTATAGTCTGGGATTCATGTGCTAAGCCACCCAAATTTAAGCATTTTTAAGTCAAGTTCTTCGGTGTTCTTCCAAGAACGACCTATAATCTGGGCTTCAAGTGCTAAACCGCCTGAATTTAAGCATTCTTAAGTCAAGTTCTTTCAAGAATGACTTATAATCTGGGATTCAGTTGCTAAACTGTCTGGATTTAAGCGTTCTTAAGTCATGTTCTTCTAAGAACGGCTTATAATCTGGGATTTAGGTGCTAAATCGCCCGAATTTAAGCGTTCATATCTCAAGTTCTTCAAATAACGGCCTACAATTTGGGATTCAGGTGCTAAATTGCCCGGATTAAAGCGTTCTTAAGTCAAGTTCTTCGGTGTCCTTCGTGAAGTTAACGATATTCTAATATATTGAACAACGTTCTTCACAAAAAACTTCAAGGATCAACGTTTAGCGTATCCTCCAGATTAACATTATAAATCCTTCTTCACAAAAGTTTTAAGGATCAACGTTTAATCTGAGTAAAGGCGTAGCCTCCGGATTAACATTATAAATCCACAAAGTCGAGTTTGGACAAGCCTCAATCGAAGATTTGACTCAACACACACTCCAGTTTAAGTCAAAGTCAAGGCCAAGTGGTTCGAGAGAAGAATAAGATGATTGATTAGAGTAACCTTTTTATATACTCTTTAAATTAAATCTATCTGAATTATCTTTGTAGACCTTTTTGTATTTATTTTGTTATAAATACAAAAAATTTATTATTATAGGGACGAATGCATTTCCTAAAATGGGATTGAATAGAGATGAAAAATGGAGACGAATAGTTATTCAAAATGAAGACGTATTATTCAAAATGGGGACGAATAGTTATTTAAAATGGGGACAGATAATTATTTAAAATTGGATGAAGGGATTAATAATTTTTTAAGGGGGCGGCTATTTATACCCCAAATTTACTTAAACATACCCAAAAATAATATAATTAAATTTTATTTTAAGTAATATGACTTAAAAATCCTTAATGAATATTAATATTAAATATACCTAAAATTACTAAACATATTGAATCTTAAGTATGAAACACCCCAATCTATCTCCTCGCAACCCTCCCATTCTGTCTTCTCTCGTCGTCAACACTGCCGCCAACGTTCACCAACGAGTTGATTTCGGTGAACGCTTCCAAATACTCATCCAGGATCGCCGCCACCGACATCCTAGCAATGCAGGCCATCCCATCGTTGAACAGCTTGTTGTGTACAGGATTTCGAGAAGCGATTTCCATAAATCTCGACCGTGCTCCGCCTCAAACGGCGGAGCTCCGTCAGTGGAAGCTCCTGAGCAGAGCCTGTGCCATGGAGCAAGCATGGGTGCGCTGCTCTCGGCCAGCAGAATCAAAGGAGCAAAGTTGTTGTCGCCATTTTTCATGAGCATCCTGAAAGGGATGTTTGTGTGTAGGAAACTGATGTAGCTTCGTCGCATGTTTGCTGCTTGAAGAAACACCGGTGGATCAGGTACCGCATTATGCGGCGGAGGATTGGTGGCGAGCAGACAACGGCGATGGAGTGCCGGAAAGGGAGAGAGCGTTTTACAGAGAGAGAGAAAGTCCACGTCAACTCTTCAACTAGAGAAGGCAGAACGTGAGAGTTGCGAGGAAAGAGAATGGGGTGTTATGGGATATGCTTAGTAATTTTAGAAATATTTAGTATTAATATTTATTAAGGATATTTAAATCATATTACTTAAAATAAAATTTAATTATATTATTTTTGGAGTGTATTTAGTAAATTCGGAGATGTAAATAGTCGCTCCATGGTTTAAATCTGAATGAATACATTTCTAAACGAGGTTGAAAATAATAGTAAAAAATTACTATATTAATTCGAAAATTTAATTGATCTAATAAGATCTTTATTCATATAAAAAGTTGACAATTTTGATCATTTGTTAAATTGTTGGAAAAATAAAATCTTTGAAATTAATGAAGTGGACATTTTTAGAGATTTTCACTAAATTTTAATATTAAACGCTACCGTACAAAAGTGGAGAGAAAAAAACCAATGAAACTTTTTACTCCCTCTAATTTTTTCGTGTATATGTGGACATAAGTAAGAAAAAAAATTATGTACTTAAATGCAATAAATCTTACTATGCTATTGAAAAAAAAAAAAACCCTAATGAAGCTATTTATACCCACCGTCCTCGTCCTCGTAGTTGTGCACACATATATTCAAGTATATGGAGTATAATAAGAAAAGGTATGGGTAATTTAGATCACTCAAAGACAAGTATTTATTTCATTTGATGTATTTATGCCTATTTTCCATTGTAAGGTATTTTAGGTATTTATGCAAGTTTCGTTAATGAAAAAATTACATTATATTTTACTTGCTCTTTCCGTGAATATGTTAACGTTTGTTTCTTTTTTATAGGAATTAAGAGATATAGTATTTTAATATGTATTAAAGTGAGAGATATAATATTTTAATGTATAGTGGTTGTTGTATAAGTGTTATGTGTAGTTTCATTTACAATTAAGGGAAACATAAATTTTTTTATGAAACGCTCAGAATTAAAATGTGTAAACATCATTGTGGGATGAAAATAGTACTTTTTACATTTTATTCATTAATTTCAACAATTTTATTTACTCTTTACATTTTGTTCATCATTCTTAACAAATTTATTATATTTTCCTCTTTAAATTACCAACTTACCTCAATTTTTTTTATATTAATTAGTATAATAAGGAAAGAATATTTGTTAACCTCCATGCCCGCATAACTGTGGGACGGAAGGAATTAAGTTTGATGAATAAAGTGTAAAAGGTATATGACATTTTTAAAATATATATATATATATATATATATATTTGATGTTTTAAGAATATTAATATTGTATGGTGTATTATTATTAAAAATGTGCAAAGTAGCGAGATAGACGAAAGTGAAAAGTGTGCGAAAATATGAGGGACGAAGAGAACATTTAATATACTCCCTCCGTCTCTCACTAAGAGAGTCTTTTGCTTTTTACCACGTGGATTAGTGAGTATTATTATTTAATGTGTAGTGAGTAGTTGTATTAATTGGAGTGCAGACCCCATATTTTAATTGTATTAGTAGATGTGTGTGGGTCCCTTGTGTGAAAAAAAATGAGACTCTTCAGATGACACGCCTAAAATGAAAAAAAAAACTTCTTTAAAGGGGACGTAAGGAATATATTAACTAGTTAAAAACACTCTCATTCCCAAGATAATAGTATATACATTTTCCAATTTAAAAAAATACTCCCTCCGTCCACTTGAAAGGTAACTAACCGTTTGTTGTTTGCACGCGGACAATTCTAAGATCTTTATTTGCTTTTTGCACGTGGATTAAGGAGTATTATTATTATAGATAAAGTGGGTAGTTGTATTAGAGTGAAGTGTTGGATTATATTGTGTACTTTCTTTACTAAATAGAGAAAATTAATACCTTTAAAGCGAATGTCAGAAATAATGAAACGAATATCTGTAAATTGGAGCAACTATGTAGTAAAAAATTACTCCACGTCTTGATAGTAGAGTCATAAACTCCCGTCAGCGAGTCTTTTTTACTTGTCCGATTGATGGATGGGTCGATTTCACAAATCATGACAGTTTGTCAAGATATAGAACAAAGACAAAACTTGTTTGTACTTTTTTACTTGAATTATGATCCATTGATGAGGTTGTCTCTATTCCGATTTTTAAGTGACAAGAAAAAATTATCCTTAAATACTTCCATCACTTAAAAAATCATTATTTTATTATATTGGACATTCTATTCAAATATTTTTATTTTTTACATGTGGTCCACCACTCACTACTAATACAATTACTCATTACTTATAAAATTACTTATTAATATATGCACAAAAAGCAAATGATCATATTTGGGAGTGGAGGGAGTTCATGTTTAAGTATCACATTGTATAAGAAAGAGTACTCCTGAACTAAAGTTAAATCATGACACTTTTACTTAAATGTAATCATTGTATTTAAGTAATTTTGTGCAAATAGTTTAGCAATATATATATATATATATATATATATATATATATATATATATACTTAAATGTAATCATTGTATTTAAGTAATTTTGTGCAAATAGTTTAGCAATATATATATATATATATATATATATATATATATATATATATATATATATATATATATATATATAAAGTTTATACCTAATTTAAAGAAAAAATGTGTAAAATTATTGGAATATTTGAAAAAAATAGAATAGGTATAAAATGTAGGCATTATTGTAGTGTACTCTCTCCGTCCGCTTTCAAGGATTCTAACTTATTAGAGGAAAATGGAACCCTTGAAAATGGACGGATGGAGTATCTTTAATCAAGTTTTGTAAACAAAGTGTGAAATATTTTAAGAAACGGTTAAAAGAGAAAGCGTAAAATACTTTGGGAACGAGAGAGTAAAACAGTATTTTTAATTATTTTTATTCAACCCAGTTTTTTTTGTCTATTCAGTCTAATTTTTTATGTATTTGTTTTATATTTTTTTGGTTTTTAATGATATCTATTCGGCCTACATTATGTCTATTTGTACCAAAAATTTACTTTATGTAGCCTATATTTTCTGTATTTTTAAATTTATCGATGAGAATACAATGCATCTCTATTCGGCCTATCTTTTTGTCTATTCGACCTATAATTTTTGTCTATTCATCCAAAGATTTTTTCAGCTTACAATCTCGATTTAACTCATTTTATGTAAGTTTGACCCCTTTTTTTTTTTACCTTTTCATTCCATTTAAAAAAAAAAAACAATACTCCCTCCGTCTTATCATAATGGTTATATTTTCTTTTTTGGTATATTGGACCCACACAAAACAATCCATGAGACCCACCTATAACATTAATACAATTGCCCATTATATAGTAAAATATTATTTCTCTCACCTTAATACAAATAAAAATACTATATTTATTAATTCTCGTACAAAAAAGCAAACGTAATTATTAGAACGGGATGGAAGGAGTATTTTTTCTATCATAATTGAAATCCAATTAAATCAAAGGGTGTTTTGAGTACAAAAACATAAAAGTTGGTATAAAAAATTTATTTCTATTTGAACGAGAAAAATTGTAAACTATTTGATGATGGTATTTTTTATTTTGTCCCTTGATTGTATATATTTTTATGACTAGATTGTAGTCCCTTCGTCCCGGGCAAAGGTCTTCATTTGTTTTTTGCAGGTGAATTGAAGAGTATTATTATTTTATGTGTAGTTAGTAGTTGTATTAGTAATGAATTGTGGGCCATATGTGGGGTCCTTTTACTTAAAAAGGAAAATGGGGACTTTTGGAGGGGACATCCAATATAGTAAAATGAGGACCTTTGCCCGGGACGGAGGGCGTACATATTTATAACTTAATTAAATTTTTTAATTGAATTACAAATCGAATCAAAAATATTTTGTCATTTTAGATATTTTAACATACTACTCCCTCAGTCCACTGATAAAATATCAATTTTGTCATTTTGGTCGTCCACTCTTAAGGTATTCATTTTTCCTTTTTAGTAAAAGGCCCCCACACATATCAATCACTCACTACTAATACAACTACCCACTTTATATAAAATAATAATATTCCTTAATCCACGTGCAAAAAATAAATGGATGCTTAACGGACGGACGGAATATATCACTAAATATTTGGTATAATTTTATTTTGCATAATCTATACTCCATCTGTCTCATGTAAAGGGTTGTTTTTACTTTTAACACGTGGATTAAAGAGTATTATTATTAATGTGTGGTGAGTAGTTGTATTAGTGATTATGTTGACCCTATATTTTAATTGTATTAGTAGATGTGTGTGGATCCCATTGTTGGATTGTATACTAAAAGCCTAGCTTTTGTATGAACAATGTTTTAACAATATTTGAAATGAGAATCATTGATCAAATGATTGCGTCTTATAATTTATTTATATATCCGATGCAATAGTCCACTTACTTTATACTGTAGATAATATGTTGTGCGACAACACGCGGAAGATCATATTATCGTTTTTCTTATAAAGTATAAACAGATGCTCACAACCGAGATAGACGGAGACTCTCTATCGGGATGGTTGTAGTGTGATTTGGTATTAGTTTGTCTTGACTATATAATCACATTAGTGCACTTTGTGTGTATTGAGCAGAACCGCTTGAGATCGTTCGATTTATACTGACTATATAAGAGAACTTGATCTCAGTTATTATGGATGTTCGTGCTCTTAATCCCTATACAATAACCTCAACACGTAAGACAATATGTATTTCTTTGATTCATCAATGTGTGAGATTTAAATGTAATTAAATCAATAAACTCGGTGAGTTGTGAAATAGTGATGTCTCTATGGTGTGCTGCTGATCGTAGAAATAATTTGTGTCCTATTAAATAGGTTGATGATGTTCCCTTGAGGAGCTCATAAGGATTATCATGTAAACCCTGAAGGTGGATTTATTCCGACATGATAATAAGGTTGAGTGGTACTACTCTCGAATGAGATATTAATTAATGGAGTTGTCAGTAACTTAATTAATTAATGGGCATTATATATCTTAAACATGGGGACACTGTCGAGCTCATAATAAAGATCCCATAACGTAATTATGGGATTAGAGCGGTAGTGTAGAGCGGAATATATTATTATTATTGGACTTTTAAGTATAAGTTTTGGGCTAAATTTGGATACTTAAACCCAATGGAGGCCCGACTCTAATTTCTCCTCCTGATCCCTGCTGTAGCTATAAATAAGTCATCTCAACTTCCCGGAACCCTAAGTTACACGCCTAAGCATGTGAGAAATAAGGGAGGAGAGCAGATTGAGAGGATCTTGAAGATCGTAGCCCACACCACGTCAAGATTGGATTTGGGAATACAACAGAAGACCCACACGATGTCAAGATCGGACTTGGTAATACAGCAGAAGATCAAGAGGTTGTTTTCTGCAGCTGTTCTTCCTCAACATACCCTGGTGAAAAGTAATACGTTTCTATCTTCTTAATTCCGCTGATTTAGAAACGCATGAAACCCTAACGGTTCACTTAACCAAACAATCGAACACCAACACCCATGTGTGTAGAAAAGAAAATGAGACTCTTTGAATGTGACGCAAAAAATAAAAAAAAAATGTATAGTGGAAGGATAAGAATTATGAAATTTTACCCTATTAATTATACTCTTATGAGTATATATAGTGATAATTTTAATTGTATTAAGTGGTATTTTTACTGAGGCAATACTATATTTTACATTTATTTATAATTTTTTTTCAAAAATATAAATTAAGTTATAAGGAAAACTTTTTTTACGCAAATTAATTGCTGCTTTTATAGGGAGTATTTTGAAGGAGTATTTTAGTTCCATGTAGAATTATACCTTAAAAATTAAATTCATGATGTTTGTTTTTAGTTTGGCTAAAATTTGTGTGTTCCGAGGATATTGTATCCTCAAATCTCACATTTTTTTAAAGTTGTACTCTTTAATTAGAATTACATGTTATACCCCTTAGTATAAAAACAATTATCTTTAATTTTCAAAAAAAAAACTTAATTTTTTTAATCAAACATTTATAATATTCATATTTCATCCGATATTTTCAATAAAAAAATTATACCCTTAATAATTACTGTATACCCTTTAAGAAAATTTATTATACCCTATATATAAAAGACTAACTCTTTTAGTTTTAATTTTCAAAACTCATAGTACTTAAATTTTAAAAATCATTTTTATATCTACAAACTATATAATCCTCGGTACACCCATTTTTCACATATTTTCTCTTCTTGAATACTCCCTCCGCCCTTGATAGGGAGTATCAATTTTTTTAATTTGGGTTGTTTTATTACAAAGTGTCAATTTCCTTTTTTAATTGATGCGACCCCATAAAAAACAATTATTTATACTCAGAACACTACACATGAGGCTCATAATCAATACTAAAACAACTACTCATTACATATTAAAATATTTTTAACTTACTACACATTAAATTATTGTACTACTCCTTAATACACGTGCAAAAAGTAAATGAATACTTTTAAAGGGGACGAAGGGAGAAATATTTTTCTCTTCTTATCTTTCATCTTTTTCCCTATATAAATTAATATTTTCTTACGTTTTGATATAAAATTTAAACATACCCAAGCAAAACCCAAAATAAACATGAAAATCACTATTAAATACCAAATCATAAAAAAAAAATTAAAAACAAACATCACTGTAAATATAAAATCTAGGGATGAAATAGACAATACACATAAAATAAAATATATATTGAACAAACGAAAGATTCCATATATAAAATAATTTACATTATACCTTTTGTCCAATTACAAAATAATGGAATATTAGATTATATTTTTAATCATTACCATTGACATAGAGATAGGATTCATTATTCATTAATGGCCTAAATATATTCCACTACTGCATATGTTATGAATCTGAACTCCTTCAGTTTTCTTGCCACACCACCATCTCTCTCTCATCAAACTCTTTCTCTCACTTAAAACTCTCCATTGCCTACCAATTTCAGACATCAAAGTGAAGATAATCGGGCTTCTTACCGGCCCGTTCTAGATTTGGGACAAGAAAATACAGAAGGCATGGTCTCCTGGTAATTTATACTACGAATGTTTATATTTATTAAGTTTTGGGTTTTAAATATAATTAAATTTTGATAATTAGGTAATTTAATTCAGTGTAGGTTTTTGTAGTTGAGTTCATCAGGAGCGAGAAATGAGCACATTGAAGAAGGTGAGAGAAACAGTAATCTGGATTAATTTTTGATCAAATTCTGTCTCCCCATTTATGTGTTTGAATATTAATATGTGATGATAAGATGATTAATGGATAAAGTTGCAGGATTTCGATAATGATGGTGGAAGCCTGCATTCATTCGACTTCGACTTTCCGACAGAATTTGTGTTCTACGCAGTCGTCGGTAATTTAAGTTCTTTTTTCATTATTATTATTATTTTTTAAATATTGGGTAAATTGTGTTTTAAGCATTCATAATTAACGTAATCAGTACATCTGTTTTCTGTTATGATTAATCGACCACCCACGTTGTATGTTGAGTGCGGTGTACGGTAGTGACGTGGCAAATCACAATCGTCACAATTGTCTCTGTTAGGAAATGAGCTTAAAAATGAGTTTAGTTTGATCAAATAATTATTCGTTCGAGTCTTTTTAAAAATTACTTAAGCAAAAAGAGTCAGAGCTTTCAAATCTTATTATTTATATAGCCTTATAATTAATTATTGTATTTTATATTTATTAATAATAATTTAGTATATATTATTATTTTTTAAATTATTATTATCTATTGAGCTCAACTCAATTTAAGGACATAAGACGAGCCCAAATTTGTGCTAAGCTTAAGTAGTCAGGCAAAAACTTGTGTTACACGGGCGCACTCCGTGCGTCTTTAGAATTTTATGTTAAATTGTATATTTTTTAGTATAAAGATGTGTACTATTTATTTTTTGAAAAAAATAAAAAATACATACCCTTTAAAACAAAATGATGTACCCTTACTAATTAAAGTGTATATTCTTTAGAACAAAACAATGTACCCTTATTCATAATACTAAATTTTAAAAGAGCACGGTATGCCCGGTTCACGCAAGCCTCACTCAAGTAGTCACCGATCGAATCAAACCGAGCAACTAGTTAATTTAACACCTTTCTAACATAAATCATCTATCATTGTGACTTTTATTTTATGATAAATAATTATATATTTTTTTTATTGTGAAATATCTAATGGGAAATGCGAAATCTATAATAGGATCTAGGAAGTTTTTTTTCTTTAAAGCCAAACTTGACCTACACATTCTAGACATATCACAAATTAATAAATTTTCAGTTTCATGTCCTTAAAATTTTGGTTTTACTCACTATTTAGGGTAATGAACATGATTAATTTAGTTAAGTTGTTTTTGGATGTTCAGCAACATTCTTGATGGTAGTTGCTTTGATGTTTAAACTTCTATATGACGGTGGAGGAGTGGGAGAAGACGAGAGGAGGGCAACAGAGAGCAGTGGATTATTGTGTACAAAGGAAGATCCATCGACGACTTGGTATGGCACGTTGACCGATCAAGATGATATCGAGTCGGGTTGCAGTGGCAGTGGCAGTGGCAGCAGCGGAAGCTGCAGCTCGGACGATGACGACGGAAAAATATGCGTCATATGTTACGATGACCATAGGAGCTGCTTCTTTATTCCTTGTGGTCATTCTGTCACTTGCTTCACTTGTGCCAAGAGGTATGTGTAATATATGTGCCCTTTCCCTTTTTAGATGCTATATTTGATAAAAGAGTGAAAATTGTGTGCACTAATATACCGGTTCGGATCTTCTGTTACATTTAGTATTATATCTCCTGTTACAAATTGTTAGATGATTGACACGTAGGATAGACTAATCTATATCCTAACAATCAACCTACGGGGAAAGGTTGTGATTTTTCTCTCCGCACACGTGTCACTCATCTAACACGTGTAACAGGAGATGTAACACCAAAATGTAATAGGACATCCAACGCCCTAATATACGGATTTAGTATGCATGCAATTGATTCTTAATCCGACCCAAATAGTTTTTGTATAGTATTCCCTTCATTCCATTTTAGAGGTATTGTAAGTATATTTAGGTAATGAAAAAATATAAAGTATGTTATGCATCTGTGTTAGATGGGAGTAATATTTTTGAAATATTTAAGATAACTTTTGAGGTAATTGATTGATATTATATTTTTTATTTTTTATTTTTGTGGTGAAGATAAGTGTGAGACTAATAAAAACAAAAAAGTTTGAAGATAAGTATGAAAGAGAGAGAATATAATTTTTCAGTATTTTATATTCATTTATACTTTATGATCATAACACTCATACCTTTGCAAAGTAATAAATTATGTTCTTTCAAAATTCACATTTGCATATTTAATTAATACTTTACATCTCAATTTGGGCCCAATCCGATTTAAATAGATTTTTGCCAGGATCAAATCGGATTTAGTTCTACAAATATTATATTCCATCCTTGACGTAATAAGTTTCACACTTCTATTATTTAATCGTTTCGTGACGTAATATAAATTGCACACTTCTCTTAATCGATCATTTCGTGACATAATAAGACCGATCAAAAAAAAAAAATCCTGACATAATAAGTTGCACTTCTTTTATTCGATTGTTTCATAATAATTTTCACTCAAAAAAGTACACATACATTTATCCAATAACCTTAAAATTATTTTAATTTTAAAACTGACACTTATTTTTCACACTCGTAACATTACGTTACACTTTATTTATTATCTAAAAAACTTAAAACAAACGTAAAACAGTAATATACTCTCAAGTCTCTCACACAGATGGAATATTTGTGTAACTGATGCTTGTAAAGTATTTGTGCCTACTTCAAAGATACTCCATTATATTTAGCTTATTAATTATACAAATAAACCCGTGGAGTAATTATTATTAAGTGTGACATCAGTAAAGTTTCTAATTCGGATGTGGCGTGCCATATCTACTTGAATTAATTAATTAGTAAGGTGAAATTTATTGGTATATTATTTTAATTAAGAAAGAAAAAGATAAAGAAAATGGGTGTTTTTTTAATGCAGGATTACAAGTGAAGAAAACAAGAGCTGTCCAATATGTCGCACATGCATTCACAAAGTAAAGATAACAAATAGTTTGTGACAAAGGAAAGAAAAACGGATATTATTTTTTAAATCCGTTTTTTCCGTTAATTATTCGACGGGTGGATTTTAGACAGAAATTCATCATTTCATAATTATTTGGTGATGTGTTATTATGTATATACATGTGTGTATTGTAATTGTAATTTTAAATGTATGTAGGTTAGATAAGAAAATTCATTATTGAAAGTGAATAATTTTTATCACTTGAGTCTTGAATTTTTTTAAATTATGAGTTTTTTTAATTATTTTTAAATATCAATTTGGTACTTGTATACTGAGAATCTATTTTTTAAATAATAAATAAATAATTGATTACTAATATAATTATGTAGAGTCAGACCCAAGCTAATTATATAAATCAAGTGAAATGGGTCTGTTTCAAATTAAAAATCTCAAATTAATTCAAGTAAGTTTGATTTAAGTTAAGCAAGCACGTTCTAAGTCAAATTAATGAGTCCTAATCGACTAAGTAGGTCCATCCAAGTGAAATCAAGTTGATGACCTCAAGGGACAAAACCTTAAATGCTCAAAAGTAAAAATGATAAATCTTTTTTACTTAACATTTTTTTTTAATACCTTAAGTGCCTTTTGAGTTATCATTAACAAGCTCTAGAAAATATATCATCCATTCGTATCGAATTCTATCTTCGCCTTTATTGTAGATACAGACTTTAAGAAAAGTCATTTTTGATGACTTATTTTTAGGAGTAGTATGATATTTTTTTGTTAATAAATAAATGATAAATTATGTTAAGTGTGTTAAAAAGATGATGACAAATTTAAAATTAAAATATGTTAGAGGAATATTAGTTAGTTGTTTTTTTCTTTTATGGAAATGTAAAATTGAAGTTGAGACGGATGGAGTATATATTAAATTAACCGTATATTATGATGAAAAAAAATTGATTCATTAAATCAGAAGGAAACAAAATTAATTAATTAATTAAAACAGTTGGATACCAATGACAAAATAAAATAAAATAAATGTTTGATTTATCAACCAAAAACCGGACATACCTAAGAAAACTAATAAATAAAACAGTCTTCATTACCGATGAAAAAATAAAATAAAATAATTGTTTGTAAAATCAACAATCAACTGAAAATTCCTAAGGCAACAAAAAGAAGAAAAAAATTTTAGACAGTCAGATGTTAAAAGTAGCAATTTTGTTTTTTATTCATCATCCATCAATCTGATATTCCCAAGAAAAAAAAACGAGAGTTAAAACAACAGGACATTCAATAATAGTATAAAAAAAAATTATTTGATTCATCAGCGGAGTGCGGGACAATTAATAATCGTACACTTATTTTCGTGCACTTAAAAGTGTATCCTCGCATACGAAGGAAGACAAAGTTTCTTGTCAGACGCTATTTATGTGAGACCGTTTGTGAGACGTGTTAAACCGTTTGTGAGACGTGTTAAAGTATTCTTATTATATAGATAACTTATCTTTAATGGTTGTTAAAATATGTTTTGTAAAGTATGATGGATGATGGATTAAAGTATGATTTTAGGATATTATAAGATGATTCATTATTGATATACTTTAACAACAAATAAGCATACTTTACCTATATGATAAGCATATTTTAATAATGGGTCAATACGTCTCACAATCGTCTCATAAAAAACCCGTCTCACAAGAGAGTCTCTCATGAAGGAATATATTGTAGCTCAACCTATGAACAAATATAATGTCAAACTACGAATTCTATTATTACCAAATTAATTAAGATTGTAACCTTCAATGATTTTGATAATTAATTTAACAATTAATTGCAAAAAAATAAACAGCTTATAAAATAAATTACAAGTGAAAAGATATCAGTGTTTTTGAAAGAGAGAAGAAAAGATAAACTCTAGGAAATGCAACACCTAAATCAGTCAAATCAATATACTAGACAACTGTCTATAATTCCTGTCGAGAAATTATGGAAGAAATCACATGAGTATGCTAAGTAACAAGTTTAACTCAAGAAAACTCGACACGTAAATCTGATTCAAAATTAGCTAAGACGTTGAGAAATAATCCTTATTCCCTTTCTACGTATTACTATGCTGATACGTCCCCTTAGAAAATACTTATAATCTAACATGCATTTCCTTAATAGTACTAAATAATTAATCTCAATTTCCTGACCTTATTATCTAAGAAGATAATTTATTGATAAATTAGACATCCAATTATTGATAGTTCAAATGAATACTCCCTTCATCCCGCTTATAAGTTTACGTTTACTTTTTATACTTAGATTAAGAGATATAATACTTTAATGTGTAGTGAGGTGAGAGAAATAATATTTATTATGAAGTGGGTAGCTAGTTGTATTAGTATTGTATATGGGTCCTATATGTAATAATTAATTGTTTTGTAGGGACCCAACTTCATAAAAAAAATGAAATATAAAACTTAACTTTAAACAAACCAAAATGGAGAACATAAATCTTAACGCGGAATGGAGGGTCTAGAGTATAAGATATGTGATTAAATCCCCTCTAACCAATATAAGACATAAAATTCTATTACACACACAAGCAATAATCATAAACATGCATAACACAAATGAGGACGGAACAAAACAAAATATACAAGTCTTAAATTCAAAACATCAACAAAGTGATAAACATTCGGTAGAAATCCAAAACCTAATTAAGATGATCATTAACTCAATATGATTCAAACTTTCAAACCCTAAAACTATAAAAAAAAAAAAGTACTCCCTCCGTCCGCCCAGAATGTATACATTTGCTTTTTGTACGTGGATTAAGGAGTATTATTATTTAATGTGTAGTAGATATTTGTATTAGTGAGGTGTGTGAGATCCATATATTAAATTTATTAGTGATGTGTGTGGGTCCATGTGTTTAAAAAGGAAAATGTATACATTTGGTGCGGACGCTCAAAATAGCAACATGTATACATTTCCGACGGACGGAGGGAGTACTAGCTAGTTCATGGTGTTACAAATAACAATTATAGCTAAGATTGTAAACTTACTCATATATAGGTGTATGATAAAAAAAATGATAAAGGAAAAAATTAAAAAAAAACTTTAAATATGGTGTAGATCTTCAACTCTTTCTCCATCTCTTCAAATCTCTTTGGTTCTCCTTCTCAAGTAAACAAACACTCCAAACTCTCCAAGTGTGGTGAAGGATGATGGATGGATGATGGTAAAGTATGAAGGGAATAGTGTGAAGGCCGATTGATTTTGATGACGAGGAGTAGAGGTCCCTTTTATAAATGCCCAATCCTTAAAATCAGGCTCCTGGGGCTTATCCTCATTTTTCACATGCTTATACACACTAAAAAGTATAAATAGCGGGCCTGGGCTTCTCTTGGAGGCTAGCTCGACCAAGTCAAGCTAGTTGGCTCGACTTGATTCGGACGTCGATCTAAGGAAGAATTCGTCAAGTTGATCTTCTGGAACACCTTGGTCTCTAGCTCGACTAGAGCTAATTAATTGTTAAGCTGGACTTCTATTACTTCATGGCTTGCAGCTCGATTCGCGTTGGGTAGCTCGAGTTGATCGAGCTGTATTTTCTAGCTCGGGTTCCTCTGACAAATCCGAATTGGCCTTTTGTTATCATTTCTTCCAGCTTGACTCGAGTTGGTCGAGCTTAGCCTTTTCGTGGCTAAATTAAACCCTTCCTTGATTTTCTTCTTTTTATTCTTACTTTTCCTTTAAAATACAATAAAACATCTCAACAGCACCTAATTCTCAAATATATCATGAACAACGAGACTTTAAAATCCAAATACAATTTCAACAAAACAATGTATTATTAAATAATAAAATATGTTGATACATACTCATCAAAACCTCAATTTAAGATGTTGTTCGTCCATGTTCGGTATATTTGATTGGTCGGATTGGTTCTGTAGAAATTTTGCCTCTTTCATCTTTCTGTTGGATATTTATATTGTCATATGTGGTTACATGAAATGGGAAGAAAATCTGCAATTTTATCAACGATAGTTACACGAAATAGGAGAAAATCTGCAATTTATCTCCGTATGTTTCATTGTATTACTTTAAAAAATTAAAGGGCTAATTTGATCTAATTTACCAATATAAAGGATATGAATGAACAAAATAAAAGTGTAGAGTCTAATTTAAACTCATAAAGGGTCAATATTACCTTTTGCCCTAATTTTTAATGGCGTGATACTTCTTACTTATACTTTCTCTACATGGAAATAAAAGTAAAATATATATTATTTTATTGACATTTCAAATTAATCTATAATATATATTTATCGCGCCGCCATCTCTGAACCCTTCTGCTGCCGCTCGACACGAGCAGTACCTTCAAATTTCTTCCTTTTTTTGTCCCCATCGTTTTTACCATCTCCGGGGAGTTGTCGATTATGACCACAAGGTGTGCCCTGTCCCATATCAACTTTAAATATTATTTATTTATTTATTTATTTTAAAAATTGCATCACCTAAAAGAATTCCATAATGTGGGCTATTAAAATAAATTTTCTTAATTTATATAAAGAGAACATTGTGGATCATCTCACAATGAAATTGTTATAAGTTGTAGACGCTTGCATGATGGGGTATGATGTATGTGTTTATATTAGCAATACACACATGGCAAGAAGAGAGGTTGCATTCCAGTATGAAAATATAAGAAATGATTGATGTGTTAGCATGTCTATTAGCCGTGAGATCTTCATTATTGTATACGGTTGGATGATGGTTGATCAGATGGGAAGAAGAGGAGCTGAGGGAGTTAGTTAGTTGTAGATTCTATCTAACTAACTAACAAACACACAGCCATGCAAATTACATCATCTGTAGTTGATCATCCTTCCATATAAAAACGTGAAGAAACAATTTAGGGTTTATATGAGTGTGATCACTTTCAGTTTATCTCTACAAGTTGTATGATCATCAATAAGATTCAAGTTTCCTTTGAGAGTGGACGTAGGCTTCCATAGCCGAACCACTATATCTCCTTTGTGTGTTTTTCTTTTCTAAGTTTCATAAGATTCAACATAAGTGTGAGTGATTAAGAGATTCAATCAGTTGAGTGATCACGTGAGAGTTAGTAGAGAGATTCTTGCGGTTCAATTCATAAGAAGTGGCGCCGTCTGTGGAAAGCTAAGTTGCAGACGATTGATTGAATAAGAAGATCACCATGGTCACAACGAAGTTCGACGTGGAGAGGTTTACAGAGAAAACTGATTTCAATTTATGGAGGATGAAGATGGAGGCCATCCTCATTCAGCAAGGTCTAGCAGATGCTATCAAACTTCTACCGGATAATCAAGTAGTTGCAGTTGATGTTGTGGCACAAACTGCGAATCAAGAACAACAATCCAAGGCTCGAAGTGCCATCATTCTATGCCTAGGTGATAAAGCATTAAGGGAGATCGCAAAGGAAACTATAGCCAGAGGCATATGGCAAAGGTTAGAAGAACTTTACATGGTTAAAAGTCTTGCTAATAGGTTGTATAAGAAACAAAAGCTGTGCTCATTCAAGATTACAGAGGAGAAACCAATTCTTGGGCAGTTAGATGAGTTCAATAGGATAATTGATGATCTGGAAAATATAGATGTAGCACTACATACAGAAGATAAGGCTGTGATCTTACTTTCAGCACTTTCTCCATCATTTGAAAGATTAAGAGATACCTTGTTGTTTGGAAACAATGAGACTATCACTCTTGATCAAGTACAGTTAGCTTTGAAGGCAAAGGAGCTTCATAAGCATTCAGATATTCAAGTAAGTGGTGAAGGATTAATTGTCAAGAAGCAAAATAATTGGAGTAAGAACAATCAGAAGAGCAACTCTGATAAGAAGAAACAAGATAAGACTCAGAGTGCTCCATCAGAAGAAGATAACAAGAATTGTTATCACTGCAATAAATCTGGACACTTCAAGAAGCAATGCCATAAGTGGAAGGCAATGGTGGCCAGGAAGATAGCAGAGAAGGGAGGAAAACCTCATGCTTATCAGGTTACAGAAAATAAAGGTAACTCTGATTCTAATTTCATGGAAGCATTATTTGTTAGTTCAAATTCTGTCACAGATGAATGGGTATTAGACTCTGGATGCACTTTTCATATGACATCTAGGAAAGATTGGTTTGATGAGTTAAGTTCATGTAGTGAGGGATTAGTTCTATTAGGAAATGATCAAGCCATTAAGATTGAAGGAGTAGGTCCTATTAAACTGAAAATGTTTGATGGAGTAACTAGGTTGCTTACTAAAGTCAGATATATACCAGGCTTGAGAAGAAATTTGATTTCACTTGGTATGTTAGATACACAAGGATATAAAAGCAGGTTGAAGAATAGGGTACTCACTATCATAAAAGGAAGCTCAGTAGTAATTAAAGGAATCAAGAAAAATGATTTTTATTTTCTTGATGGATCTGTCATTACTGGACAGATAAATGCATCACAAGAAAATATTAATGCACACCTATGGCATGGAAGACTTGCTCATATAAGTGAAAGAGAATTGTAAGAATTAGGAAGGCAAGGATTACTGAACCTCAGTTCAACCTTGAAGTTGGAAGAGTGTGAAGTGTGTATACTTGGCAAGTCAATAAGAGCTAAGTTTGGATCAGCAGATCATACTACTAAGTACAAGCTGGAATATATACATTCATACTTATGGGGACCATCAAAGACTACAACTATGGGAGGAGGAAGATATTTTATATCTTTCATTGATGATTATTCAAGGAAGTTGTGGGTGATGATCTTAAAATCAAAGGATGAAACATTTCTGGCATTCAAAACTTGGATTACAGAAATAGAGAATCAGACTGATAACAAAGTAAAATGTTTAAGGACAGATAATGGACTAGAATTCATTTCACAAGAGTTCAATAACTTCTGTCAAGAAAAAGTAATTAAGAGATATAGGACAGTGCCAGGTACTCCTCAGCAAAATGGTGTTGCTGAGATAATGAACCAGACATTACTTCAAAGAGTGAGGTGCTTGCTGTACAATGGTGGATTTTCAAAAGGTTTTTAGGGTGAGCTGGTTATGACAGCTGCTTATTTGATCAATAGGTGCTCATCAGCAGCACTTAAGTTCAAACACCTAAAGAAATGTGGTCTGGAAAGATCCCAAGCAATGTTCATTTAAAAGTAATAGGATGTCAGACATATGCATATCAAAAGTAAGATAAGTTAGATCCTAGAGCAATCAAATGTGTGCTTGTGAGATATCCAAAGTAAGTAAAAGGTTACAGGCTCTGGTGCTATGAATCTAACAAGTTTATTGTTAGTAGGGATGTCAACTTTAATGAGAAGAATATGCCTCTAATTAAAAGGTCATCTGGTGTATTGACAGAGACAAGTAAACTTGAGCTTGAGGTGGAGTCTGAGTTAGAGGATACTCAGCTGTAGGAAAGGAATCAGGCCTCAAGATCAGTACAGGGAAATGAGAGTGAAACTCCAGGCTCAAGAAGGACTTTAAACAGTTATCAGTTGGTAAGGGACAGACTAAGGAGGCAGATAAGGGCTTCTATCAGGTATATAGAGGCTGATGTTGTATCTTATTGACTGTTTGTAGCAACAGATGTTGAGATGTATGAGCCAAGATCATATTCTGAGGCAATTTCAGGTGCAGAAAATAAGTGGATAGTTGTTATGGAAGAGGAGTTACTATCTTTGAAGAAGAACAAGACTTGGATACTTGTTGATAAGCCAGCAAACCAGAAGCTTGTATGGTGTAAGTGGCTTTACAAAAGAGAACCAGTAACAAGTAAGGAATGTGGAGTTAGATACAAGGCAAGATTAGTTGCAAGAGATTTTTCACAGAAGGAGGGTGTTGATTATAATGAGATCTTTTCACCAGTTGTTAAGCATTGCTCCATCAGGATTTTACTTGCTATAGTAACTCAGTTTAATCTTAAGTTGCATCAAATGGATGTTACTACTGCATTCCTACATGGAAATCTAGAGGAAGATATATACATGCAAGTACCTGAAGGTGTAGAAGTTGACAAGTCAGAAAATAAGACATGTAAGTTGATCAAGTCTCTGTATGGAGCTTACATGACAGTTGTGTTTATATTAAGAATGAAGAAGGGAGCTTCATCTATCTACTGTTGTATGTAGACGATATTCTGATTACATGTAAAGATATGACAGGAATAAATGCAGTAAAAGAGACCCTAAGGAAAGAGTTTGAAATGAAGGATCTTGGGGAAGCAAGAACAATACTTGGTATGCAGATTAGTAGAGATAGGTCAGCAGGTACTCTAAGCTTGAATCAGGAATCATACTTGGTTAAAGTGTTGAAAAGATATAATATGGATCAGTGCAAGTCAGTTTCAGTGCCTTCAAAACAAGGATTGAGACTGTCCTTACAAGATAGTCCATAGACAGATGAAGAAAGAGCAAAAATGAACAAGATACCATATGCAAGTGCTGTTGGAAGCCTTATGTATTCGATGGTGTGTTGTAGGCCAGATCTTGCATATGTCATGAGTCTGATCAGTAGGTTTATGAGTAAACCAGGACTGATGTATTGGGAGTCATTAAAATGGGCTTTGAGATACATTAAAGGGACAACATAAGTTGGTTTAGAGTTTCAGAAAATGACAGACTGAGATCAAGCTATTGTAGGTTATGTTGATGCAGATTATGTTGCAAACCTTGACACCAGGAAGTCATTAACAGGTTATGTGTTTAATATGTTTGGCACTGCAATTAATTGGAAAGGTACACATCAACATGTGGTAGCATTGTCAACCACAGAGGCTGAATATGTGGCACTCACAGAAGCAATCAAAGAAGGTATTTGGTTGATAGGAATTCTGAAAAGAAGTGTTTGAAGTACACTGTGATAATCAAAGTGCTCTTCATTTATCCAAGCACCAAGGATATCATGAAAGAACCAAGCACATTGATGTAAGATGTTACTTCATAAGGGATGTGATTGAGAAGGGGTCTGTTGTAGTGAAGAAAATAAGCACAGCAGAGAATCCAGCTGATGTGTTAACTAAAGTTCTTCCAGCTCACAAGTTTGAGTTGTGTATAGGTTTGTTTAACATGCAATAAGAAGGGAAGAATGGTGGTTGTACCCTTAAAATGGCAAGGTTGGGAAATTTGAGTCTTTTGATGATGCAAGGTCTAAAGTGGAGTATTGTTATAAGTTGTAGACGCTTGCATGATGGGTGATGCATGTGTTTATATTAGCAATACACACGTGACAAGAAGATAGGTTGTATACCAGTATGAAAGTATAAGAAAGGATTGATATGTTAGCATGTCTATTAGCAGTGAGATCTTCATTATTGTATACGGTTGGATGATGGTTGATCAGATGGGAAGAAGAGGAGCTGAGGGAGTTAGTTAGTTGTAGATTGCATCTAACTAACTAACAAACACATAGCCATGCAGATTACATCATCTGCAGTTGATCATCCTTCCATATAAAAACGTGAAGCAATAGAGTTTATATGAGTGTGATTACTTTCAGTTTATCTCTACAAGTTGTATGATCATCAATAAGATTCAAGTTTTCTTTGAGAGTGGACTTAGGCTTCCATAGCCGAACCACTATATCTCCTTTGTGTGTTTTTCTTTTCTATGTTTCATAAGATTCAACATAAGTGTGAGTGATTAAGAGATTTCAATAAGTTGAGTGATCACATGAGATTTAGTAGAGAGATTCTTGCGGTTCAATTCATAAGAGAAATAAATTTTTTTCCTTAATTTGTTATTAAAAATGTTATAACTGGTAATTTATACTATAATTATTCGGAAAATAATTTACATCATTGTCACCCTCTATCAATTAAATATCACTTTTAACATGCTTTTGTGATTTGGCCACATGAGCAGATCTGATAGATCATAAGTTAGTGTTTGTTTCCTCCCTAAAGTAGCATTAATCATACTATTATTACTAACTAAGTCTGTATTTACACATGTCATGTTTTTATTGTTAAGTTTTTCATCTCTCTAGAATATGTATTTTTTTAAAAGAATATATTATTGAACGATTGAGGTTGCTTCGTACAAACTTTAGCAATCACTGTCTCCATTAATTAACTCTATGTTTCTATTTTATTTTTAGAAGTAATTAACAAACGTGCCAGTCAGGTTTTAACAATAATATTTATTGCCCCAAATATAATAGTAACTCTTTTAGTACCCAAATTGACGAATTTAACCTTTATGCGAAAATAATTCGTATAATATAATGCTTTTGTGTAAAAATTTTCGTATCTAATAATGAGTTGAGTTTTTTTTAAAAAAAAATTTAAAACTAATTTTTGTAATTTTTTACACGAAATTTTCGTGTCAAATATTTTCGTGTTAAATAATGAGTTGAGTTTTTTTTAAAAAAAAAAATTAACACCAATTTTTGTAATTTTTACACGAAATTTTCGTGTCAAATATTTTCCAGTCAAATAAGGAGTTGAGTTTTTTTTTTAAAAAAAAATTAACACGAATTTTTGTAATTTTTTAAACGAAATTTTCGTGTCAAATATTTTCCTGTCAAATAATGAGTTGAATTTTTAAAAAAAAAATAACACGAAATTTTCGTGTCAAATAATGAGTTGAATTTTTTTTAAAAAACAATTAATACGAAATTTTTATAATTTTTTACATGAAATTTTCGTGTCAAATATTTTCATGTTAAATAATGAGTTGAGTTTTTTTTTAAATTTAACACGAATCTTTGTAATTTTTTACACGAAAAATGTAATTTTACACGAAATTTTTTCACACGAATTTTTGATTGCTTTTTAGTTTTTTTTTTTAATTTAACACCATTATTTTTTGTAATATTTTACACGAAAGTTGTAATTTTACACAAAATTGCACACGAATTTTTTAATGCATTCGTGTCAAAATAACGCATTCATGTAAAAAATTCGATTAATATTTTTTAATGAATTTTCAAGTAAAAATGGTTTTACTCGATCACTTTACTCGAAAATTTGTGTAATGGGTATTTTGGTCAAATCGAGTATAAAAAGATATAGTGTTAAAATTAGGATAAGAAAAAAAATATAAAAAAAAAATTAGAGTACAGTAAAATTTTTCCCTTATTTTTATACTGTTTCCTTTTAACATAACTCCACGTGAACATATACTATTCACTTCGTATTTCTAGAGTTTGTGAAGAATAAAAATATATACGCTCCCTCCACAAATCCTAAGAAAATGTTTTTTTTTTAATCTATTTTAGAGGTAATTTAATTTTTTTAATATTAAGAAATTGTAGAGTATGTTATGTGTTTAAGGGGTTGGGAAATAGATTTAAAATTAAATTGTATTATAAAATTATTGAGTTTGATATTATTTTTTTATTGGTGATGTGAAAATGAATTGCTGATAGATGAAAGTAAAAAATTTAAAGGTGAGTAGGGATGTAGTGTTTTTTTTTAATGAATGTATGATGTAAGAAAAAATAAATTTATGTTTGGATTGAGTTATTTAAATTTCAAATAATTTAAAAATGAAAGAGTTAAAATTTTAGGAATTTTAAATGAATTCATTTAAAGGTATATAGTTTAATTAAAAAAAAATTGAATAAAGCTATAGATATTGATGGGAGTAAAATATAATATGTAAGAGGGTATTAATATTTGAAAAATGTGTAATATAGATAGACAAATCAAAATATATAGAAAGTGTGAAAAAATAAATGGGATAAAGAAAGTTGATCGTTTCAGTTCTCATAAAATATTTTTCAGTTACATTTCTTATTGTGTAGCGTTAGGTGAATAACATGTAAAAAATAAACAAATTTTATATCTTAAAAAAAATAACATGTAAAAATAAACAAAATTTATATCTTAAAAGAAAAATAACTTATAAAAATAAATAAAATTTATATTTTAAGTGAAAAATAACTTATAAAAAATAAATAAAAATTATATCTTAAATGAAAAATACATCATTTTTATCAAAGGAGTTCATATTTCTTCTCACGTGTAACCCTAAAGAAACACCCCACCCCCTCACCCTTACCGTCATCACCAGTCTATCCCCCACCCTTACCCCATTCCCACCGATCCTATTTTAATTATAAAATAATTATTTTTAAATATATAATATATAATGTGTATATTTTTAATTAATTTTTAAATGATTTAACTTTTAAAATTATAAAGTATTTTGATATAATAAAATAAAATAATTTTATTATTATTTATTAATAATTAAAATGGATTTTAATTGTAAGAATATGAAATAATATAATTTATTTGAAATCTATATATTTTGAAATTCTTTTATAAATGCAAGGATATTAGAAAAAAAAAAAACTTAATTCAAATGAGTTCTTTTAAAATTAAGAACTTCTAAATCCCTTTATTAATAAATCCTCAAGACTCAGATATCAAATTATTAAATCCAAACACATTCGTAAAGTTAAACGGAAAAAAATGAAAATTTTATGCAGACGAAAGTTGTATTCGTCCATAAATTTAAAAGAACTAGTCTTTTTTATGCATGGGAAGTTAAAAATAAAGTTGATCAACTTTCTTATAATAGTAAGCACAAAACCTCTGATGAGAATTACCCTTTAAAATATTCTCACGTTACAACTTATAAGAATAAAATCCTATAAAGATTAGGGGAATATCTCAATCTTAATAACTACGTAAAACAAATAACTTCAATATCCTAAATAATATCCTAATATCTAAATATTGATAAATATAATAAAAATAATAATAATATCTAAATCCTATCATTCCCATCCCTTCAAGAAGATCCTTGTCCTCAAGGACAAACTTGGAAATCAAAAACAGTCCTTCAATAAAAAATAGTCTCTAATCAACCATGCTTGTTCTGATTGACGTCTGGGAACAAACTTTTCATTGCAGTTGATGCAAAGCCCTTTTTCTCTCTTCTTTTGCATTTCACAACCGAAACGAATATTCTACATGTAAAAATTGGAGACCATTATCCGTTAAGGAAACGAAAATTGCAGCGTATCATACTCATTAGAAGATAAACTGGAGTTTCCAGTCGATGATCCGTCTTCCCTAGAGAAAGTGGCGTCTTCATCCGCCAGATGGATGCCCCATTTGATCTTTCTCCTTTTTGCGAAGGAATTTTTTTAGCCTGAAGCAATTTTTTTAGTCTGCGTTCCATCCTATTCACGGATTGACCAAAGTCTGTAAAATTTGCTTCCAATTGATCAAATTTCAACACCAATAATCGAATCCCCGGAGTTACAACGATAAACCTAGACTCTAAATCAGGTCCACGATAAACCTAGACTCTGAATCAGTCCACGATAAACCTAGACTCTGAATCAGGTCCTCCTTTGCACACACTGTTGCTAAAA
This sequence comes from Pogostemon cablin, assembly GCA_023678885.1. NCBI lineage: Eukaryota > Viridiplantae > Streptophyta > Magnoliopsida > Lamiales > Lamiaceae > Pogostemon > Pogostemon cablin. Next base: position 7,782,821 of record CM042992.1, on the reverse strand, counting down.
GTTAACTTTACTTTTCTTATTCCTTCCCAATTCTCACGTTACAACTCATATTTATAGGAATGGAATCCTAAAGATTAGGGGAATATCTCAATCTTAATAACTACGTAAAACAAATAACTTCAATATCCTAAATAATATCCTAATATCTAAATATTGATAAATATAATAATAATAATAATAATATCTAAATCCTATCAGCCTCACATAACATCATTACTTAAAAACCAGCAAGCACAAAGTCAATTAAGGCATTATTATTTATTTATTTATCGATAAATGTTATTTTTTAGTATAGTTAGTAGTTATTAGTTAGTCACCAAATATCCTTACTTCCCCTTTCTCCAAGCCTCCTTATAATTCTCCTCCCAATGAGAATAGAACTTGAATCACTCACTTCAGCGAGAAGCCCCATAGCCAAGTGGGCAGCCCACCTGATTATCTCAGAAAGCATTATTGATCAACAACTAGCAAACACAAAGCCTCAGAAAATATTATTCATCAAGATTCAGCAAGAACAAAATTTCACATGGCATCATTACTCAATATATAGCAAGCATAAAGCCTCATAAGGCATTATTAAAATAGATTTTAATTATAAAAATATGAAATAATAAAATTTATTTGAAATCTATTTATTTTGAAATCCTTTTTATAAATTCACAAATATTCAAAAATAACGTAATTCGAAAGAAATCATTTAAAATTCAAGGACTTCTAAATCCATCAAATATCAAATGATTCAATCCAAACACAATCTTAAAGTTAACAATTTAAATTAAAAAATGAAAATCTTATCAACGGACAGAGTGTATTCGTCCATAAATTCAAAAGAACTAATCTCTTTTATGTATGGAATGTTAAAAATAAAGGTGATAAATTTTCTGATAATAGTAAGCACAAAGTTTCACAGGGCATTATTACTGAAAAAACACAAAGCCATTTAAATACTCCCTCCGTCCCACTCAAAGGGTTCATTTTTGCCATTTTGGTCGTCCTACTCAAAGAGTTCTTTTTCCTTTTTTACACACATGGGACTCACACACTCCTTTTAATACAATTAAAATAAGAGACACATACTCCCACTAATACAATCCACTACACATTAAATAGTAATACTCCGTGTCAAAAAGCAAAAACAACCATTTGGGCCGGACGGATGGAGTATGTTGTTATTAATTTATTTATTATGTGTTATGAGTTTTTTTTTTAGATTTTAAAGTGTATTTATATAAAATTAGTTATTATATATTGAAAAGTTAATTAATTAATTTCTTTTTTTTTTCAAGTTTTTGAGATTTTTTAAATTTTTAACCATGTCAATATCAATATTCGATATATTCACCAATACATTCATAAATTTGAAGTATCGATATTTTTAAAGATATCGATATTTACATCCTGTTTAGATAGTGTTGGAGGGGGTACGAAAATAGCAGACTCCATTGCAACACCAACACCAACACTGTTTAAATAAATACTCCCTCCGTCTCATATTTGTCTTCACAGTTACTGTAGATACGAAGTTTAAGAAAAATTGCTTTTTAACCAACTTTATTGATTTTTTAAGGGTATTCTGGTATTTTTAAGTAATAAATAAATTATAATGTATGTTATGTGTGTTAGGTGAGAGTGATATTTTTGAAATTAAGGTAACTTTTGAGGTTGTTGGTTAATGTGAAGTTTTCTTTTTTGGGTGATGAAGAAAATCTAGGACGGACGAAACGGAAGTGTGAAGATAAATATGAGATGGATGGAGTATAAAATAAAATCGTGGGTAGATCACTTCTTTGTTTTATCACTCCAACACTCCATCAATAACCCCCCCCCCCCCCCCCCCCCCCCCCCCCCTTCTCTCTCCTCCGAAAATCATGAAATTAAAATCCAACTTCCAAGTCTCCGGCGGCGCCACCCGATTTTCCCCTCTTCCCTAATTACCACACAACTCAGCTCCTCTAATGGCACTTCTAATTACCAGCTAAACTCAATCTCTCTCCCTATGAATCCATCATCGTTTCTCATTCTGCTGCTCTTAATCAGAAAATAATCACGCAGACAAATTCATCGGAATCAACAGAGATCCAAGAGTAATGATGAATCCTGTTGATCAATTTTCCATCGCCATTAAAATTCAGCAGGTAAATAAGCACGATTCATATATAAATGTGATCTCCAATCCAATCTGAATCCAAAATTGTGCACTGCAGGATGTTAATAGCTCGGAGGGAACCCATCCCTTACTTGATTTTGTCATACGCTATGCTTTCTACGCCGCGCTCACCGGTATGTATACAATACTCATACCATTTACATACATACATACATACTACTAAATATATGAATTTATTATTGTTTTTAATAGACGTTGATTGATGATTGGTCGATTTAAATACTCAATTTATTCAATATTTGTTTGACAGTAGTAATTAACATCTTTAAAGTGATAAGCTTTCAATTTTACGAGTATATATAATTCATTTTAATTTTTAATTATATATGAAACAAAATTCTTATTAAGTATGAAAAATAATTTCATTAGATTTATTTTCTAATTTTAATGCGCTTTTTTTATAATTTAATAAAAATTGATTAATTCAATTTAAGTTATTCTTTAGTAATTATGTATAACAAAAATTGTTTAATTCATATTTAGTAATTAAATTAGATACTAGTATATCATGAATGCTCAAATAACTCCATCTCATAAATAGTGTCTCAATAAATTATGATGAAATAATAACATTTAAAAGTATTTTATATTTATTAAATAAAAATGTAATTATCAATTTTTATTTATTTATTTTATTTCTTTTTGTAAAACTGCATTACAAGTGGGTTCAATTAGTAATTTAGTATATATATAATTTGGAGTTAAAAAAAACTTTTTGTTCCATAGCTCTTGCGAATTTGATTTTCGTCTCAAATTATATTTAAATTTTCGGTTAAATTTTATAGCTATCTCTTAAAAATAAATAACTCAAAACGAAAATTAAATTTAGCAAAAATTATTGGATTGAAAGTGTATTTAACTCTATAATTTGGAAAAAGATGATGATTTTTTCAGGCTAAGGCTCATTATATATCCATTTGTGTCCTAAATATAAAAATACCATTTAAATTTAGCTCGAAAAATAAAATTTATAAATAAATAAATTAAATTATAATAAGATCCATGAATAAGATCATGTACTATTTCATAATACTCCCTTCATCCGCTTTTAAGAGTATCATTTTTTCATTTTGGGCGTTTATAAATAAATAATATTATATTAAGATCCATGAATAAGATCATGTACTATTTCATAATACTTCCTCCGTCTCCTTTTCAAGTGTATCATTTTTCCATTTTGGGGGTCCGCCCTCAAGGGTCTCATTTCATTTTTTATCCACACACACCCACTAATACAACTAAAAATGAGACTCACTCCTCCACTAATACAACTACCCACTACACATTAAATAACAATACTCCTTAATCTCCGTGCCCAAAAGCAAATGACACCCTTGAATCCTGACGGAGGGAGTATATATTAACGGGTAATTCTTTTATGATCCGTGGTCACCGGTGACCTCCCTCATGAGGTGCATGTGAGGGGGTCACCGGTTAAATGAATCAAATAATTTGGATTGATTCGGCATTCGAATTCGAATATCAATATTCGAATTCGAATAATTATTTTAGTTCGATAAATATTCGAATCGAATATGATTAGTAAGATATTCGATTTTAGTATTCGCGAATATATTCGAATAATAGTATATAATATATATTAATTATATATTATTAATATTAAATATTTATATATATATTAAATATAATTTTTTAATTTATAAATATAAATAAATATGTGTATTATCTAATTTATTACTATCTTAAAATAAAGAGGAAAAGATTTATTTTAATTTTTTATATATATAATGTGAATTAATTATAAATTTTAATAATTTAATGGCAGATATATTTAGTGAGTATTTCTTCTTAAATTTATTAATGGCAAAAACTTGTGTGCGTCCGGGCGCAAGGGAGTACTTTCCGTATGCCTTTAGAATTTTGTTAAATTATATACCCTTTAGTATAAAGATATGTACCCTTTATTTTCTGAAGAAAAATAAAAATATTAACGAAAAGTGTATATCCTTTAGAACAAAATGGTGTACCCTTATTAATTAAAGTATAAACCCTTTAGAATAAAATAATGTACCCTTATCCATAATATTAAATTCTAAAGGCGCATGGTGTGCACCCGAGTGCACGCAAGCCTCACTCTTTATTAATAATACAAGAAATTTAAAATATTTTTTTAAAAAAAATGAATTTATAATTTCGAATCGAATCGAATTCAAACTCGAATATTTAATTTTGAATGTTCAAATTCGAATACTCGAATATATTCGAATAGTTCGTTTATTACTTTCGAATCGAATATAAATATTCAAATATTTAATCAAATACTATTCAAATATTTTAGTATTCGCTTCGATTCGTTTACAACACTCGGTGATCACACAAGTGGTCCTCTGTATTAACATGCTATTAATAATTTTATTTCTTTCTTTCTTAAGCTTCGTCATTTAAATACTAGATGGGAGGTATAATATATAGTATTTTTTTTCTAATTTTAAGTTAAGATATTTAATTATATTTTTCATGATAAGGAACATATATTCATTGCCCTCCGATTGATTGATTTATTTTTCGCGTTTTGATTTGTATAATCTCTTGTGGCCATGATTAATAATTGTAATTATAATTATCTGGCCTATATTTATAAAAGTCCAAAAAGAAAACCTCAATGATGGGCTATTAATTTATCGAATATATATGAGCATTCTCGTCGTGCTTCTGGTTACAGCTAATTAGTGTTTAGATTAGGAAGAAAACGTTGTATTTAGACTTTAGTGCACATTTTATTAACTGTGATTCTTTAATTAATTAATGGTAGAGTATACAGGTGTTCAGTGCATACTACACTGTTTAATTAAATTATTGAATTGTGCAGATTATTTATCAAGTTGACATCTTTTAGTCCAAATTTGTCGTATATGAATTATGAAGATTTATTAATGGAGGTTTTGTTAGTTTTAAGTATTTTCATTCATATTAAATGAATGTGATCACGTTAAATTAGCTTGCTTAGTATGACCAAACATTTCGTTTACATCTAAAAGAGAATTATACAAACAACACACACATTTCAAATATTTATGAAGGCAAAATATTATACTCCCTCCCTCCCACGTTTACTTGCACCATTACTTTAGATATGTAGTCTAAAAAAAGTTTTTTTTATCAATTTTATTAATTTTTGAAGGATATTATAGTATTTTTAGATAATAAACAAATTATAAAGTATGTTATATGTGTTAAGTAGGAGTGATAAATTTATTATTAAGATGTACTTTTAAAGTTATGAATTAATGTAAATTTTGCTTTTTTTGGGTGGTGTAATTTAATGTGGGACAGACAGAAACGGAAAGTGTGAAATTGAATGTGAGGAGAGTGTAGTAATTTGTATTAATCTGCATTCTTTTTTTTTTAAAGCTATGAATCTACATTCAATATTAGGATGAATATACGTATGTTCAATCATTTAACTATTAGGAAATTTGGCATGAAATTATCTCACGAAAATATTTTTATTAAAAAGTTATCCTTGATTGATGAAGAGTATAATAATTTTATTGAAATATTTTATGAACAGAATATATGAAAACTGATATTATTTTAAAGTATAGTGGTCTTAACCCTGTATTAGTCTCCATAAAATATAATGATGTTTTTAATAATTAAAAAAATGATACAACTTGATCAATGATTAGTGATATTTATGTAATTGAACTATTTAATAAACAATTCTTGTGTGAGCTTCGTCACACGTAACCTATTTCATAAAACGAATAAAATATGATGATATTTTTAATATAAAATGATAGGCAAACATTTGAGTGAATAAGGAATTATGTGAGCCTAGTGGTTTACATCCTTTGGGATATTTATTATTTAAGGATATAATTGTTTTTAAATTTTGAATTGGAAGAGACTCTCTCAAAGGGATATCTGTTTAATTAAATTATTTCAAAATAAATCTATAAAATATATGAAAAGCGATTACATCTTTAATACTCCCTTCGTTCGCTTCAAAGAGTTTCATTTTTTCCATTTTGGGCGTCCGCCTCTAAGGGTCTCATTTTCTTTTTTACACACATGAGACTCACACACACCCACTAATACAACTAGAAAATGGGACCCACGCCTCCACTAATACAACTACCCTATATACAATAAATAATAATACTTCTTAATTCACTTGCCAAAAAGCAAATGTTACCTTTTGTGGCGGACGGAGGGAGTAACTCCATCCGCAACAATTAAAAAAAATTAAAAAAACTCCAATTGTACAAATTTGGTCTTAATGGCGTATTAATTTACACATGACTTGCCTAAGGTAAAATTTGAGTAATTTAATACTCTCTCCGTCCCACCACAAGAGTGACGAAACTTTTTCGCAAGTAAATTAAGGGATATAATATTTAATGGATAGTTGAGGATGATTGAGGTGAGGAAATAATATTTTAATGTGTAGTGGATAAGTGTATTAGTATGGTGTGTAGGTCCCATAGAGATATATTAATGGTTTTGTGTGAGTCTCATTTACTAAAAAAGGAAATGCACCTCTTTTGTTGGGACAGACGAAAATGGTAAAATTTACTCCTTGTTGTGAAACAGAGGGAGTATAAATTTTTAGATATGTATAGTATAATACTTATTAGACTCCAGGTATAGCTCAAGAATGTTGGTTAAAATTAAATGAAGTTGAGTAAAGCAACAAGAATGTTTAAGTCACTTTATAATGTATGTTAATAAAGGTGAGTTTTTGAAGCTGTGTAGTAGTAAATTTAACAGCACAGCTGTCATTTTTTCCTAGCTGATTTCTTTAATATTATGTAAACTTTCAGCAATATTCTTGATGGTCATGGCTTTGATCGTCAAGCTCATGTGGAATTGCGAGGAGGGGAGTGGAGAAGGCGCGAGAGCAGACGAGAATAGTAGGTTAATTTTTTCAAGCAAGGACGATAAGGTGATAAGCTACGGCACAGACGGAGACAATGTGGAGTCGGACAGCTGCACATCGTCGTCCGATGATTTATACGATGGAAAGGTATGCGTAATTTGCTACGATCACCAAAGAGATTGCTTCTTCATTCCTTGCGGTCATTGTGTTGCCTGCCACACTTGTGCCCTCCGGTAACTTCCTTCTCTATCATCTCACTTTTACATTTAATTCTTCAATTAATCTTATTCGGATTTTTTGTTACATTTTCTATTTTAACACTTGGATGAATGACACCTAAAAAATAGAGTTTATACCGTATAAGAAAAGAATAAACCTTTCACGGGAAGGTGTTAGACTTTTCTTCACATTCATTCATATAACGTGTGAAAAGGAGATCTAATGTGCATGCATGAATAAAAATGCATATAAAGAGGAAAGGTTGAGATTTTTCTCTCCGCACACGTATCATTCATCTAACACGTGTAATAGGAGATGTAACACCAAAATGTAATAGGACATCCAACGCCATAAAGGGGAGCTCTTTAGATTTCAATACATAGTTTTTTAATAGCTACTAATTAAAATAAAAATACAATTTTGTTCCACTAGAGTTAATGAGCTAATTTAAGAAAATGAAATTTAAGTATTTTATCCAAAAGTTGCATTATCTGTTCCATAACCCTAACAAATAGTATGACAAAAAATAGCAAAACCAAGTTTGAATTTTGAATTTTAAGTTCGAAGAGTTTATTAAATTTAAACTCAAAAAAGGTATATTAAAAGCTCATGAACATATTTATTATTAGGCTTGTTAATGGCATGTGAATACTGTCGTAAATGTTATTATTATGTTTCGGCAGTATATATGGAGTATTATTTATTTATTATATGATTAAATAATTTATATTATAAAAAATACACGTATTATAATAATTTAAGTGATTATTTAAATATTTAAATATCTTTCTAATATTAATTATTATCTTTTACTAGTTTGTTTATTTGGAATACTACATTTATGAATAACATTATATATTTATAATTAAAAGAAAATGTTACTTTTATGTACAAAGATATTTATATTTTCATGAACTAGTTATCTTACGCGTTTGCGATGCTTAACAAACAATTTCAATTCGACTCAAGTTTGATATACTATTTTTTTCTAGACGAATTCAAGTTCAGAACGAGTGAGTTTGATTATTCCTTAACAAACGATACTCAAGTTTAGTAGTATTCGTCTTGACTGATCGATTAGCGAGTTTAATATCATTAATTTATGACTCCTAGTATTATTGTGTGCGTATGAGAAAAATATTTTTTTATTTTTCAGGATAATTAACGATGAAAGCAAGAGTTGCCCAATATGCCGAGCAATCATTGACAAAGTAAGAAGGTTTGATATTGTGTGACACCACCAACACCTCTCCATTTCCCCCCTTCGGCCCATAAAGCTTCATACTTTAAAAAATGTCACACTACTACCTTCGAAACATATTACTATCCTTATTTCATGAGATTAAAATCAAAACAGTCCTTCAATCTTTTACCTTTTATTCGTAATAGTTTCAAGAAAGTTAAAAGTTTTAATTTAGTTTCATAGCTTTTAAAATTGAGTCGATTTAGTCCAAATTTCTTTAAAAAAAGAAAAAAAACATTTTTGCCAAAATTGCACGTGTCACTCTGTCATTTGGTTGACACATGTACAATTCAGTCAAAAATTGCAATTTTTTGGCTTAGATTTAAATTAAATTGATACAATTTAAAAAACTGAAAAGTAAAATTATTTTTAACTTTGTTCAGATCGTTACAAATAAAATAAAATATTTTGAGACCATAATGAATTTTAACTTCTTACCAATAAGGATAAGGAGGATAAAAATTCTTATGAGACAGAGAGACGACTCAATTTATTATTAAAATATGATTGTTATTAGTTATGGTTATTGACAATTTAAGTATGTTTTTCTATATAATGATGAATAACGGAAATAGGTGGAGTATTTTAGGATGTAATAATATGATTCATTATAAATATACTTTAATTATTAATAAACTACTTTACTTATACAACAATCATATTTTAACAATGAATCATTCATCTCACAACCCGTTTCACAATTTTTTTTAAAAAATGTTTTTATAAAATATTAAGTAAATTCTTTGGGATGAATTAATTTTTTTTTATATTTTTTTTTTCTGTCTGGAAGTTCAAGCTTTTGGTGTTGCAGTGTTCATTTTGATGAACTTGTATTTAAATTTGATCTCCACGCTATGTTATCTATTTGGTCATCATAAACTACTATTTATTTATATTGTAAATGTAAGTGTAAATATTATGTATATATTATTTAAATTTCAAATGTCATAATTTTGTTTCTGAATAATTTCTCAATCTCTTTCAACTAGCCCTCTAATGGGTATGATTTTGTATATCGGTGGAAACAGGTAAGATAGGGTAGGGATACATACTCCCAATTTTATTTTTATCATCTTTACCCTATTTTATTATTCTTAAATATATAATTGAGTATGACTTGAATATTGTTCATCGAATATATGAATAATTCGCGGATAAACAGTCATAATTTTTAAAAATAATATAAATACTCAATGTGCTGCCTAACCCCGTAAAAGTTCAATCTACCATATTCTACACATATAATCCAAATCTAACATTTTGAAAAATATTTAAAAGAAATTATTATCAATACACCTTATTATGAGATTCATTAATATAAAATAATTACATAATATAATAAAATAACTTTTACCTTAAGCAACAGGGCAATACAGTCAAAACCTAAATTAAATAAAAATGCAAACTAATGCATAGTTTGATGAACTAATCCAATAATACTTAAAAAAATATCTATAAATGCATCAGATCAAGTTTAATATAAAATTATACAATAAATAAACTGGTAATTAGGTAGGGCAATGAGTATTTTACAAAATTCATACTCTATCCTTACACATAACATTTTCATGCGGGTACATGTACTATCCTACTTGAAACCTGAAATGTCATATTTTATCTGTACCCGATAGGGTATTATTCATTGGGTACCCACACCCATTGTTAAAAGACAAAGTCTCTTGTGAGACGAGTTCTTTGTGAGACGGATCGTCTCATCACTAAAGTATGCTTATTGTATAGATAAAGTATATTAAATGGTTGTTAAAGTATATTTTTTAAAGTATGTTGAATTATGCATTAAAGTATGATTTTAGTGTGTTATAATATGATTTATTATTAACATACTTTAACTACAAATAAGCATAATTTAACTATACAATAAGCATACTTTAGTGATGGGTCGACCCATCTCACACTCGTCTCACAAGAGAGTCTCCCTTGTTAAAATTAGTAGCATTGTATCTCTATCTTAATATTTTTATTTTAGTTAATGATGCGTATTTTCTTTTAGCATAATAGAGCAAGCGTACTCTATCGATGTAGTCTACGTGCAACTAAGTTAAATTATCGAACTATTATAAATCAAGCAATTTAAAATTTAAGCGATATCAAGTTTATTGTGATTTTATAAGGACGAAGGAAGAAGGTGATAGGTAAGCATGCAAATAAAAGAAATTAAAGCAATGCAAGAGTTAAATAAAAAATAGGATGGATGCAAGAATGAGTGGATTTCAAATGATGCGAGGATGAGATTAATAACAATCATACTATGAAAAATAAAGTAATTATGCAACTAATTCTAACCTATCATGGACATAATATAGAAGCGATCACTAATATATACTAAGCCCTCTGTCAAGTTACTTACGCTATAGACCCTCAACAAGACTCCCAAAAACTCATAGTATCAATATTAAAATGAACACATCCAAATAGGTATTATTACTCTATGAGTTTCCTAATTATGTACTAAATCATAAGCAGTATTTTCTTTTTAGGTACTATGTTCTCTCACCTAATCAACTAATCTCTGATTAAGCCAACGAGGTGTTCTATCAAAGGATTCTAAATTTAAAATGATTTTTATATTTCATTCTAAATTAATGCATATGAAGTGTATGATAAAATAATTCAATGAACTATCATAAACACATAATTGATTTATCAATCTAACCACATGCCCAAAACAATTAATCACACAAATCGAGTATTACAACAAAAATGCCTTTAATCACATATTTCTTTATGTCATTATAACATCAATGTCATAATAAGTATTGTATTGCTACATTATACTTTTCGGGGTGTTAATATGTGTTCTATAAAGACACGTAATAAAATGGTGTGTTGATATTTATCATATCACCACACCTCAAAAGGAACACTTATCTATTGCTACACTTTTTTTACTACACAAAAAAGTGTTCTTATATGTACTCTTTAGCAACACTTTTGCTACACCTTTTTAACACACAAAACAAAGTGTCTTTATAAGTACTTTTTAGAGACACTTAAGAATACATGTATAAATATATATATTGTTACTACACACGATCAAAGATTACAAATTATTAAATTTTAATTTAATTTTTTTTTATTTTTGTTTCGCTGTTAAAATATTAAAATAGAAACATTTTATTTTATTAAAAAAATTAAGTTAATTTTTTTTATTTTTTAAATGAATAATTAATTTAATGATTAAGAAAATAAAATTTTATATTATTTTAATAATAAATTTTTTTACTTTAAATTAATTATTTTTAAAATAATTAGTTATGTATTTCTATATTATTATTATTTATCTTAAAAGAATTAAATTTTTATACTATAATTTGATTAATAATTTTAATTTTATTTTATTGTACCTATTAAATTGATAATATAAAATTGATATTGTAAAATTCAGTATTAAAACTTAATTATGTATTTAATGTATATATTATATTTAATAAAATATTAATTACTCATAGCTTAATGGATTTTTGACTTAAAATATGGATCTAATACAGGTGATACAGGTTCGAGTCTAAGAGAAAACACTTTTGATTTTATTTTATGTAATTTTATTTTATTGTGACATTTAAAAGTGTATTAATTAATCACTTATCTTCACACTTTAAAGTATATTAATAAAAGTAAGTGTGATAATATGTCATAATTCTTCACACTTTAAAGTGTGGTGATAGGGTTACTGTCTATCCCCACGGCAGAATGGACCACACAAAAAAATCAATGTGGTTATAGGTAAAATGTATTAATATATTACAACACTTTTTAATGTATTTAAAAGCAATTTCTTTTATAGTGATATAAATCAATCAATTAATATCAATGATAAAAATAACATAATGCCCAATTAATAATTAAAATTAAATTGTATAAAAGTTAAATTATCCAACACCAGAGCTAATCTCACAATGGAGATTAACCTAATATAGTATCAAGCAAAACAAAATAAATTGTTTTACAAAATCTCATATTAAACTAAAGAAAATTACAAAATAAAATAAATTATCTCCTTGAATTTCTTCAACTTCTATTCTTTTCAATCAATATGTTCTCCTCCTAGCCAATCACATGGGCCATTAAATATTGAACCTGAAGCTGGTCTATCATACCTCCAAATTAGATCATGTATATTAGTAGCAAGAAATGGGCTTCAATATTGACTAGTTAAGGGCTTTGCAGTTTCAAGTGTGGGCCGCCACTTTTGCTTGCCAAACTTGATCCATCAACTTATTATAAAAAATCAATTAAATGGGCCTTTCATGGTGTGTAATGGGTTGTTCTTGGGCCAAAAATCTACAGTGGGCTGCACCCATTATTAGATAAAAATTTTCATCTAGCGCAATCTTTTTTTTATTTTTGCTCATTTTTACTTGTTTTAACTTCAAATTGAGTCCCATTTTTTTCTATGGCTTCTTAATTGCTAAAAGAAGCTCATTTTATACATAAATCCTGTAAATTCCTACAAGTATTCCTTCCCACAAAAATTAAAAAATTAAAAAAATTTAATCACTAAAAGCAAACTTAATTATATATCTAAACTATAAATGGACCCTATTTTCTATCGATTTCTACTCTCAGCAGTTAGATACTATTTTTTCTAAAAACAAATTTACCAGTTATTTGTGATGATACTAATGCTAAGTTATTTATGTTTCTTTATTGATGTTTGAGTGAACTGTTAGTATTAAATAATTATCTTTTCTACAAATTTATGTTTCCAACATCCGTAAGTTTTGAAAGATAATAATACCCCTATGGCTTATGGTTAGAGGTGTAAATGAGTATAATTAAGCCGAACTAAAAGCTGTTCAAACCAGTTAGAAATATTATCAAACATCAAAATATATGTTTGAGTTTATTTGATAGGAAATCAAATCGAGCTTGAACGAGCTTTTATCAAGCCAAGCAGGAGTCGAGCACGAATAGTTTTATAATTTTACACTTAATTTACCTATTTTCCTTGAATCGAGCGAGCTCGAGCTTGATTCGAACTTTTAATTTTATTGAATATAAAAGTCTGTTTAAGCTAGTATGATATCTTTATCAAATCGAACTCAAACGAATTTTTAATGAACGATCATTAGTCGGGTATCGAGTAGTTTGATATAATTTCCACCACTACTCACGGTATATTTTCCCTCATGGTTCATGATTTATTTTATCCTAGGATTTATAATAATTTAATTATTTCTTAGGGTATTCTCACCATGGCCAAGCACAAGGATACCGTCTTTAACATAAACAAATAAATTCTGAATCTACTCGAGCATTAAATAAATTTTGTAGTTTATTAATGAACATTCAGCTGAAGCATATTGCACCAAAGTTTGAGGTTTGAGCAAGTGTGTGATTATATGAGGCCAACTGATGGTGTTGATAATATTTGTCCTTCAACTTAACTCTATCGAATGGAGCCCCAAAAATCACATGTATATATAACTATCAAAGTCTAATCACTTTGTTAAAATGAATTATAATTAAACATAAAATACTGACTCTTCCACATGTAAAAATATACTTACACTCCATCCACCCTAAAGAGGTCAATTTTGTTTTTTTTTTTAACGTGTATCAAGAAGTATTGCTCTATCCGTTCGTCCCACAACATCCTTTATATTCAAAAATATAAAACATCACTTTATCCAACAATCTCAAAAGTTCATTTAATTTCAAATTTGTCACTCATTTTTCACACACATAACATTATTTTATATTTTTTATAACAAAATCTCTTGTGAGACGTTACATATGTGAGACTTGTTAAAGTATGTTTATTAAATAGGCAAAGTATGTTTAATGATTGTTAAAGTATGTTTTTTAAAGTATGATAATGATGAATTAAAGTATGATTTTAGGGTTTTATAATTTATTATTGACATACTTTGACTACAAATAAACATATTTTACCTATATAATAATCATAATGGGTCAACCCGTCTCATAACCGTCTAACAAAAACCCGTCTCATAAGAGAGTGTCTCTGTTTTTTATTACCTTAAAATAGTACAATACCTTTCAAAGTCAACAAAATTAGTCAAAAAGAGCAATTTTTTTTTAAACAATGTTTCATAGTAAATGGAAAGGGTGATCCGGGATGCATGAAGTATTATTTAATGTGTTGTGAGTGTGTGGACTCCATATTAAATTTATATTAGTAGGTGTGTTTAGATTCAATGTGTGTACAAAGGGAAATGAGATCCTTAAAGACGGACATCCAAATAAAAATAGAAAAATAAAAATTTTTGGGACAGACGTGAATGGAGTATAATCTCTGTCAGCTGAGTAGCTATGTATGGATTGTTCCTAAAAAAAAATGGCACATCAAAACGTACTCCTTAATTAACACTGAGATACTATAATACCCTACATATTTAATTATCACTCATTTCAAACGATGTAGGAATGTAAATCTGTTGACTAACCATACAATTAACATTCTACTTAGCTAAAATGCTCAGAAGCTTATCAAAACCTAAAATCTAATTGATACCTCTCCAAGATGAAATGGCAAACAAACAATACAAATTCCCACAATCAGCAAAGTCCTTCCCCATGCATGAAAAATAAAATAAAATAAATTAAAAATCATCAAAATCTACAAACAAAATTATAAGGGCCCGAGCTCCAGCAAAACTTTGTGTTAAATGATCACCTCATCTAAAAATTTAAGTTAATAGAGATGTGAATTATTTAATATTTAATCAAATCACTCTAACACTTAGTATGATTTTTTCGACTGTTGTTCTCTTTCATGGTGCAATGAAAGAAGCAATAAAACGTCGACGTACGACTGATTAACTCATATAACCCGGTTCAAATACTTAACCCATTTTTATTTAAAAATTATCCGTGATTTTTTTCCTCTACTTTACATGTTAATTAGATAATGGTGACATAAGAAATAAAAGATGAAAATGGCACAAAACTCCGTGCTATCAAAATGTAACATGTGATCTTTTTTACTGAAAATATTCCATCCCACATACCTTTATGGCTTTATGTAGTAGTGTCTACTGATATACTTGTAATAAATCGACACAACACTAAATTATTTTTTAATTATTATCATGTGACATAATTAAGTGTCAATAATTGGAAATAAATCTGTGATTGGTTGATCAGACTTCCGAATTCCTGAAATCCAATCCTTTTAAATAGCAAATCAATTGTCGTTAACTGAAGATCAAGACTGCTCGTGCCCCCACGGGCGAACCCCACAGCGACACACGCTAGGACCTACCGCCAGCACACGTGGCGTCATCTGCCGCAGCCTTCGCACACATTTTGTCAACGACCTGTCATCCTTACTTGCCCAGCTGTCACTCTTCGCTAATGCCAAGTTAAAAATTAGATTTGACATTAATTAATTATGATTTTTTACTTTTTTTTTTTCAAGTGGCCACTTTAGAGTTTGACATCTCTTTTATACTATATGGGATTAATTGAAAATTTATAGTTCACCATTAATTAGCTCCAATGATGTAAAAAAATTTAATTTCATTTTTAACGTTGTACTTTGATATCAAAGTATTGGTTTAGGCAGACGATTCGTAATCAAAATATAGTAACAATAAAAATAATACACTAATTAATTAATTAGGTGGGAATGGAATAATCTCCTCTTATCTTTTCCAAGGTCTAACTTGATTGATACTCCATATTAGTATAAAATAATTAATATGTTTACTTTCTCCTCTGTCACCCCCTTCAAATATCATTGGTATATTTAAAATTATTGCTGTTAATGTGTAAATTAGTGTTACTTGTATATAAATCTTATATTTTAATTGTATTTGTACGTTTAAATCTTTTATTTTAATTGTATTTGTAACGTACATATGTTTTATATTTTTGAAAAAAAAAAGAAAATTATAATTTTTGAAGAGAATGTTCAAAATGATAAAATGATACCCTTAATAGCGGACGGAGAGAGTATATATCAAAATACCCTCAAAATATGCATTTTACTCCCTCCGTTCCGTCTTAATGGTTATATTTTTTTTTTCATGGGAATTAAGGATTATAATATTTTAATGTGTATTGAGATGAGAGAAATAATATTTTAATATATAGTAGGTAGGTGAGTCTTATGGATATATTTTAACTGTTTTGTGTGGGTCCTATACACCAAAAGAGAAATGTAACCATTAAAATTGGATACCCAAATTAAAAATATATAATCATTAAAATGGAAAAAAGAGAGTATTAATTAATTTACGTGCACAAAAAATTTGTCATTTCCTTCAAAATCGGTGAAGTAACGTTGAATTCAATAATCAAACAATATATATTGGTATGGTTGAATGAAATTATAATGAAATGAAATGAACTTATGAATGAAATGGAAATGGGAAAGGAATGACAAAATATAATTATTCTCATAATTGGTATTGATCAGGAATAGCTCAAGTAATTTAAATTTAACTATTTGTATTTTTTTTAATTTTAAATTAATTTAAATCTCAATAAATTTAATATATTTTAATAATTATACTATTAAAAAATTATGAGATTAAAAATGAAATAAAAATTTATAATATTTAAAATATAAATAAATAATTATAGGTAATTTAAAAAATTGTCTACATAAATAAAATAAATTTTTTACTTAATATTATTCAATTTAAAATTTGTATAATATTTAAAATATATAATATAATCATTTTTATTTAGAATAAAGATTTAATAATTATTTAATTTTTGTATTTTTAATTTTTTATAATTATTTTTATTATAATGAGTATTAAAATATAAATTTGTTTTAAACAGATTTCAAATAAAATTAACATTTTCTATATATAATTTATTATGAAAATAATATATTAAATGAAAAAATATATTAATTTGTTTTTTATTTTTGTAATTATTCAAAAATAGATGTGATATAAATAAAAATAAATTATTTATGTATTTGATGTTATATAAAAATAATAAATAAAAAAAATTGATTTCATGTAAGCATGTAATGGGTAAACTCATGGGGGTGGGGAGGAATGGATATTCCATTTGTGTGGAATACACATTCCTTAAGGAATGGATATTCTCATTATTAAAAACATACCAAAGGAATGAATAAGAATCAAATTAGGAATATTCATCTCATTCCTATGTCATTCCGTTCCGTAGTACCAATCATGACATAAGGGTGCGGCTATTTGCACATACGTACCCCGCAAATACATAAAATTAAAATATTCTTATATGCTAAGACATAAATACTCTTGCATAAATTATAAATAAAATTTCTTATTTTAACCGTGAGAATCTACAATCGAACAATGACTTAGTGTTCGATTTATGCGATCGACTAGAAAAAGCGAGTCGATTATTTATCTATGTTCGATTTGTGTAGTGGTTCGCTCTCATTTGGGATTGTGCAGCATAAATTGCATAGTAATAATTGGTTCCGTCTCACCATCCTTGCTTTGTTTTTCATGTTCCTGTGTGTTGAATATCATTACAAATCAATTAACACATCAGGTGACATTGTGAATTGTGGCCACATGTTATGAGCTTTTGTGACCTTATCTTTTGTTCGTGTTCGTTTTTTTTCTCTGTTCGTGTATGTGTCGTGCCTTGAATGGGATAATGGTAGATGAATGAATTCTAATTGTGTTCGGTTTTTGCAATCGAACAAATAAGTTTGATAAATTCTGCTTTTGTTTGATTATTGTAATCGAACAAATATTCGTTTCATAAGAATAAGGGGAAATTATGTCTTTTTAATTGAGAATAATTTAAATTTAAATATTATTGGGGTACATTTCAGGGTGCAAATAGCCGTCATGCTTTAATTTCAAAAATATTATCCACGTCTAATACATAATAACATACTTCTGCAATTTATTTATTATAAATAATGCTTAACTATGCTAAATTTTTTCTTAAATTTTAAAGTTATAATAAGATTGAGGTATTTTGTATTCTTAAAGTATGATTCGACATTTCTTAAAATTTAAAATACGTTAACCATGAATTTAATTCCTTTAATCTTACCACTATTAATTACTTAACCATATTTAAAACAAGAGCTACTCTATTGTGAAACGGATAAATATGAGATGAGTTGTGAGACGAATAAATGTGAAATGAGTTGTGATACATATCGATCCATTATTAAAGTATGGTTTTTATATAAATAAAGTATATATATTAATACTTAAAGTATATTTGCAGTGAATCATTATAATATAACACCCTAAAAGCATACTTTAATTATTAATCATATTTAAGAAAAATATATTTTAACTAACCATAAGCATATTTTACCTATATAATAATGATACTTTAATAATGGATAGACCAACCTCACAATCGTCTAATATAATTACCATTTTGTCTTAAAATCATTTTTATGCAACAAAGAGTCGTACTGATGATACATCGGTAGATTTAAATCATTAGATTAATTAGATTCTTATTTAATTTTCATCATTAAATTAAATAAAATTATTAAATAACAAATTAAGTAACTACTCAATATATCGTACTTTTTAATATATATAAACTATAACAAATTATCATGTGCACCGGTGCATCGATTCACTCACTATCAAAAATTTATATACTATGAATAAATACATACTCCATTCATCTCGTTGTAATAATTAAGTTTGTTTTTTTACACGGGGATTAAGAAATATAGTATTTTAAAGTGTGGAGTATTTAAGTAAGAGAAATAACATTTTAATGTATAGTGAGTAGTTGTATTAATGTTATAGGTGGGTCCCTTGGAGATATTTTAATTGTTTTGTGTGGGTTCTATATACTAAAAAAAGAAATGTAACCATTAAGATGAGATAGAGGGAGTATACTCTAATAAATAAAAATGTATACATTTTATTAGCGATTTTATTTTTTTTAATGAAAAAC
The DNA here is from genome assembly GCA_023678885.1 of Pogostemon cablin. Lineage (NCBI taxonomy): Eukaryota > Viridiplantae > Streptophyta > Magnoliopsida > Lamiales > Lamiaceae > Pogostemon > Pogostemon cablin. The sequence continues at coordinate 7,763,468 of CM042992.1, read as the reverse complement.
ATAAAAAAAAACTATACAAATATTAAAAAACATATACTCCCTCCATTCCACCCAAAGATGGTCTTTTGTTTTTTGCACGTGAATTAAGGAATATTATTATTTAATGTGTGTTGAGTAATTGTATTAGTGTGATTGTGGACCCCCATATTTTAATTGTATTAGTGGGTCTGTGTGTCTCATATATATATATATATATATATATATATATATATATATATATATATATATATATATATATATATATAAAGTGCACCCAAAATCTCCCAAATTTATAATATTAAAAAATGTACTAGTATATTATAATTATAACTTAAACAATAAGTTATTGACTTGTGCAATTAGCATGTGATTTGCCACAATCTTGAATAAAATGTTCCACAATTGATAGTCCATTAGTTATCATAACTATAATATAGGCTAAACGAAATTGATAACTATAAGTTATGATAGACTGATAGTGATACAATTTAAAATTTTAATTTTTACAGCAGTCTTAATTTAACACTCTAAGTCTAGAAATTTATGGACAGTGTCCGAAGAAAAAGAAAAAAAAAATTTTAAAAAAAATTATGTCCATTTTTTTAGATAGAACTTTTTATGTTCTAAATAATAAAATAACTTTTTATATTCGGAAAAATTATTAGATCATCGTGTATGTTTATTTATGTATATTACATTTAATTTTCAACTTATATATATAAATAAAGAAAATATACACGAACACATACACAAATGCTACATATACACGAATAATACTATATAGTAACAAACATGAATTCTACATAAATATACACGAATTTTTTTCAAGTATATACACAAATGCATTCATATAAAAATTATTTAAAATTATAATATGAAAATATAATTGTGAGTCTGTTACGTGTAATAACACTTGTAAATTCTGACTGACACGTCCCAGGTGGTCATTAATTCATCTCATGTAACATCTCCATATTTACATTTTCTTTCAGCGAATCTAATTCTCAGTATATAGGGTTTATCTTTTAGTCATTGGTTATCATTCTTCTATGAATTTATTAGAGATATTATTCCTATTAATTTTTAATTTTTTTAAACACCGTTTCTTTGTTTACTTTTAAGATGTTTTTTTTTACTTCAATTAAAATAAATATTATACTCCCCCATTCGTTAATAAAATATCAATTTTGTCATTTTAGTGATAAGATATCTATTTTACCATTTTAATCACTCACTTTAAAGATATTCATATTCCCATTTTAGCAAAAGGCCCCACACATCATTTATCACTAATATAACTACCCACTTTATATAAAATAATAATACGCCTTAATTTACATGTAAAAAACAAACGATTACCTTATCAATGGACGGAGGTAGTATTTATTACTCCCTCCGTTGCATTTCAGCTTTCACAATTACTGTTCCACGTTGTTTAAGAAAAGTTATTTTTTTGACCAACTTTATTGACTTTTAAGGGTATTGTTGTATTTTTAGGTAATAAATAAATGTAAAGTAATGTTATTTGTGTGAAAAAAGAGTGACAAATTTGAAATTAGAGTAACTTTTGAGGTTGTTGGATAAAATGATATTTCTTTTTTTGGGGTGTGAAAGTTATTGTGGGACAAATAAATGAGAAAAGTGTGAAAGCTGTTATGGGACGGAGAGAGTAATAAGTAAAGGAGGACACGTAATAGATGCGAGTTGATATATTGTACATCCATATGCACACATGTATATATGTATTAATTTTTATTCAATATATATTTTTTAATTATTATATACAGTTTTTTTTAATTTAATTTTTTAATTAAATAATTAATGAAAAATTCGATAACAAAGTGTTTATATTTTTATATATTACTTCATATACGTTTTTATACATAATTGTATAAGTTTCTAAAGTAGGTGAACGTTGGAACACCAGATGCGCAAGATAATTGAGTATTTATTATTATTAGCTATAGAAGTTTTTCTTTTAAAAATAAAAAATAAATACTTTTGGAATTTATGTTTAAAATGATATAATAAATAATAATTTATTGATGGCAACATTAAAATTAAATTTAAAAACAACATTAATCATTAAATTAATTTTTATTTTAATTTTCACTATTAAATAAAATAATATAATTAATTTTTTTTTAAAAAATAACTACCCCTACATACCTTTAAACCTATCTTTAAACCTGTAAATCTTGGGTGCACCAATTGCACCCACAAATAACCCCAAATTCATTCCGTTTCACGTTTTTGAGACCCTCAACTCACACAAATTTTTGCTTTTAAATGGAAGTATAATTAAAACTGTTGACTTCATTTTATTCTAATATTTTTCATATAATTAATGTATAAATCAAATATTCTGAAAATAAATAATTAAGTAGAAAACAAAAATAACAATAATAAATACTCCAATTTCCTCAGGTTGTAATTGCATTTATTATGGGTCCTCCCTTACCTGTATTATTATTATTAATAATAAATACTAAAAATATTTATTTTGCTAAAAGTAAAAGGAATAATTTCAATCCCGGAAAATGGGTGACTATTAATTTGAGGTCTAAATTTTTTTTTATTAATGGATTCTAAAATATACAAAATTATTAATTTAGGGTATAAATTTCTCCTATATTATCTACTTAAGGTATTCATTTGTTTTTTTGCACGTGTCCGGTTCTATGATATCCATTTGCTTTTTGCACGTGGATTAAAGAGTATTATAATTATATGTAAAGTGAGTAGTTGTATTAGAGGAAAGTGGTGAGCCATATTGTGTATTTTTTTTACTATATAGAGGAAATAAATACATTTGAAGTGGACGCCAGAAATAGTAAAATTGATATATTAGAAGCGGACAGAGAGAGTATTATTTTATCAATTCATTTAAATTCATATACACATGTATTGAATTGATAATTTTGTATATTTCATGTTTTTAATTAATAAATAAAAAAATTAGATCGTACATTAAGAGTTTACCCATTTTTTAATGGAGATAAATTCCTATTAAAGAATATAAGTATAATAATAAGTAATACTCTCTTCGTCCCAAGAATACATTCGCGTATTTTTGGGCACCGAGTTTAAGAAAAGTAACTTTTTAGTGGTGTGATGTAAGAAAGAGAAGGGTTATTTTGGGTAATTGAGTAGAATAAAGTGTATGATATAGTTGACTGAAGGTGTTATTTTTGTAATATTGTAATATTGTAAGGTTATTGATATTGTGTATTGTTTTCATTTTTAGGGGGCGAATGTATTCTTGGAACGTACCAAAATGAAAAGGACAAATATATTCTTGGAACGGATTGAGTAATATTAAAATAAGTAGGGAAAAGAAAAAGAGAAAAGGAAAAGATGAGGTGGATGTGCAGAAGCCGTTGTTTGGGTGTATGATATATATCTCCCACTCTCAACCCACTTTCCCCAGCTCCTCACACTATCTCATTCTTCATCACTGAATTCATTCCCATTTTCAATCAACATATATTCCAATTCCATTCAAGAAATGCCTCCACCCACAGACGACCACCACCACCCGCTACTCCACGACGACGAGGAAGAGCGAGCCTACGATTCCGATGAGAAAGTCCTCATCATCGGAGTCGACGAGAATCCCGACGACTACGCCACCAAGCCGCCGCCCTTCTCCTGGAGGAAGCTCTGGCTCTTCACCGGGCCCGGATTCCTCATGAGCATAGCCTTCTTGGATCCGGGTAACCTAGAGGGGGATCTTCAGTCCGGGGCCATCGCCGGTTACTCTCTTCTCTGGTTGCTCTTGTGGGCCACCGCCATGGGCCTTCTGGTCCAGCTGCTCTCCGCTAGGCTTGGGGTGGCTACGAGCCGCCACCTGGCGGAGCTCTGCCGGGAAGAGTATCCTAATTGGGCGAGGCTGTTGCTTTGGGTCATGGCAGAACTGGCCCTCATCGGAGCTGATATTCAGGAGGTTATTGGCTCTGCCATTGCCATCAAGATCCTTAGCAACGGTGTTCTTCCCCTTTGGGCTGGTGTCATTATCACCGCTCTTGACTGGTAAATACTATAGTATTATCTTTTTATCGTTGTAAAGTTACATACTGGAATTAATTGTTGGTTGTGTGTTTGTTTCCATTTTTTGTTTGTTTCTGGTTGATTTCTTATGCACGCCAAGTGTTTGACGAAAGTTAGCACTTCATTATTGTAGCGGATAAGTACGTGGTATTAAGCAAGCTTATAGTATTATTAAACATGCAATACTGTTCTATTAAACTCTCTGAGAAAAATTAAAACTCTGTAATTTATAGTAACTCCTCTATGGGTTGGCTTTTGTCTTTTATTAAATTAATTAATGAAAATTGAGAATTCTTACCATATTGATTTGTAGCATTGTCACTTTCTTGATGCAGTTTCATCTTTTTGTTTCTGGAAAATTATGGTGTGAGAAAATTAGAAGCACTTTTTGCTGTCCTCATAGCAACTATGGCAATCTCATTCGCCTGGATGTTTGGTGAAACAAAGCCAAATGGTTCTGAACTTTTGATTGGTGAGAAAACATTCTAAATCAAACATGAATCCAATGTAAATACTGTAATTATCTAACACTAATAGACCAACCTCATTGCAGGCGTTTTGGTTCCAAAGCTCAGCTCCAATACAATCAAGCAAGCAGTAGGGGTGGTGGGGTGCATCATAATGCCTCACAATGTTTTCTTACACTCTGCACTTGTACAGTCTAGAGAAATCGACAATCAAAAGATAGGCAGGGTTCGAGAAGCTCTTACTTACTACTCGATTGAATCTGGCATTGCCCTGGCCATCTCTTTTATGATCAACTTATTCGTTACAACGGTATTTGCAAAGGCATTTTTCGGGACAGAACAAGCAGACAGCATTGGCCTTGTGAATGCAGGAAAGTATCTTCAAGAGAAGTATGGTGGAGGCTTGTTCCCAATTTTATACATATGGGCTATTGGTTTGTTGGCTGCTGGGCAGAGCAGTACTATAACGGGTACATACGCCGGGCAGTTCATCATGGGAGGGTTTCTAAACCTGAGGTTGAAGAAGTGGATGAGGGCACTGATAACACGAAGCTGTGCTATCGTCCCAACTCTAATTGTTGCTCTTGTTTTCGACACATCGGATGACTCCTTGGATGTCCTAAATGAATGGCTTAATGTGTTACAGTCGATTCAAATCCCTTTTGCTCTTATTCCTCTCCTTTGCCTGGTTTCCAAGGAGGAAGTCATGGGCTATTTCAAGATTGGCCCCCTTCTTCAGGTTAGACCTTCCTTACAATGTAGTATCAGATACTGAAACGAGTAAAGAATACGTTTCTTACGTACAAAGAGTGGTGTGTTTGTTGTACGCAGGTTGTATCATGGCTTGTAGCAGCTCTGGTGATACTGATCAATGGATATCTGCTGGTGGATTTCTTCACTGCTGAAGGAAGCGGCGTGTTGTTCACCAGTGCAGTTTCCGCATTTTCTGCTGCGTACATTTGTTTCGTTGTGTATCTCGTGGCGAGGAGCATTTGTTTCTCCGGTTTGTACAGAAAAGCCAAGACGACTCTGGGTATCCGATGATCGTGTAGTAAGTTGTAGGGAGGACTCATCTGGTTTGTATTAAGGGTGATTCGAATCAGCATGCCTACAGAATAAAAATTTTACACTGCAGGACTAAAGCATTTTGATCCTTAGTTCAGCACTCTCTTTCAAAAAAAAAAAAAAAAAAAGGAAAAAAGAGTGATTTCTGTTATAGAGATCTGTATCTATGTATGTATCTATTCCTAGTATCCTAACCCTGGAGGATTGATTTTGATTAGCCAGCATTGCTGGGAATGATGTATTCTTACCATCCTGGAATATTTAGAATATTTGCATCACATTGTGTGTTACATTATGTGGTTATATTTAGGATATGAATTCTAACTTTTTGCTTGCAAAAATAAACTTCTACAAGATTCAGTTGTAATACATAAATGGAATTCAATTTGTATCTATCAGATAAAGAAATTGCTATACATATGAAACAATTCAATTTGAATTCAATGAAAATCACAAATCATTCATGGAACACTACTCTACAAGAACTCCATCTAACATGTGGAACAATTCAACTCACCTGTAAAATTTGCTATACACCATTGTGTTCAACCATGGTACGCATATAAACAAAAAACCCAGCATATTTAACCTCCCTACCTTGAAGGATTACCAAGAATCGAAGAAAGTGAACACAACTTAATACGATACGAGTATGAGTAGAATAGAGAACCTTATCAGCCACCTTTGCCATAAGTGACATTCAAGCCTCCTTGATATTCTTCACAAAAGTGGCTTGATGAGAGTAAGTTTATCTGCATCAGTAAAATCAATTGTTTTGAACGAATGTTGATACTTGAACAAAGATAAGGACCGAAGGAATTCAAACTGTACCTTAATGACTTCATACTTTGATACCGGTCGAGTATAGGCTGCCAAGATCGCCATGTGAAATTGCTGCTTTGACAAACATTAGTTCCATATCATAATTATGTCAGTTAATAGTACCGTATTTGATATGCTACAATCATTTTCAGAAAGCAGAGCTCTAAATGGTAAAGAGAAGAACTTACTCTGAAAGGATCACTTCTTAATGATTGTACAAAAACGGTGCTTCCTCTCTTTGAATCCTAGACATGTAGAAGGCGAGAACTGACTTATTAAAGCTTATAAGCACAGAAAACGATCGAGTCATAGAGAAATCAATGATTCAAAGCAATAGGAAGCTCTACACTAATGTAAGTGTTCATGATGTCTGATTACCTCCAACGAAATGTCTCTTAATCGTCTTCCAGTTTGAGCACAACAAATGCGGATTGTTGGTTCTTCACTACTTCCACTAATGATGTAGTCACTCCCATTCATGTAATAAGATCGAGTGTAGTTATAGGAACTTCCGGTTGAAACTATCCCAAAATCAGTGTGTACCCTCCCATCCACTGATAAAAGTTGCTTCACCTGGATAATAGTGATGACATATCCATGATCAGTATGGAACTTCGTGAAGCTTTTCTGCTATATGTAAACCATGTTGAGTGTCATACCTCATTATCTACGGCGGACACTAATAGGTAAAGATCATCCGGAGAAAACAGGACCATAACATTTCCTCTTGAGCTTGTAACTAAATAGCAAGGTTTTGCAGGCTTCTGTCTTGAATCCCACATCTTTACATCTCGGTCGAATGATGAAGTCACAAACAGATGAGGGGAATGGTTTGAATATTTAGCTACATTGATTGGTTCACGATGCATATCAGTGAACAAATGTAGACGCTGGCCTGTGCAGATATCATATAAGGCAACTTTCCGGGAGTAGCCACTCGTTAGACATCGGTCTTCAGATGAGTTTACGTGGACTGAGGTCAACTGCTCAAAGTCATCAAAGATAACAGTAGAGTGGCAATAGCTATCTTCAACTTTCGGTTGAATGTTATTGATGTCGTACAATCTCAAAGAACCATTGTCCGAACCTACCAGGAGCTAGACAGGATAATGTAGTAAAATTCTTTAGCAATCACTTACATTATGAGGAAATACAAATCATATATAACTAAATTAGGCAGTAGTATTCAGAAGAGTGGTGAACGATGGGAAGAACAGCACTACATGAGATATTCACATACCTTAGAGGGTTGTTTCTTAAGCCAGCAAAGACCAAGAATACTGTTGGTACTGATGGTTGGAGAAATACAAGAGCGAACCTTCCCTGTTTCGTGGTTGAGAACAACCACTTCTCCATCTAGAGTTCCTACAGCCATTAGACTTGAGACAGAGGGATGGTACTCAAACTGCCTTGGCCGGATCCTCTTGGCTTCGTCTTCCGAACTCTTGCCTACATTAGTAATGGGATGCAACAATGGCCTTGTAGACGACCCAAACTTTGCTGCGCAGAGCGACCTCATATAGAAGCATTGGTTCTTTCTAGTAGACGATGACCACTGTGTCTTAAGTGGCCTGTGGGAATACGAACTACTTGCTCCCGTTTCGCGAGAATACAAAACATTGACAACACTCTCTCTGTTCTGGCGCTTATATGGTAAGTACTCGTAATATTTTGAGAAGACCGTTTTCGACAATTCTATATCCACTTCATTCATGGGGGAAGCATCCCTCATTTCCAAATGAGCCACAGATGTAATCACACTCTCCATTTTTGGTGATTGATTACAACAACTTTATCATGCATCTAATTTTTTCAAGTCCCAGTGAAGTATACTTGTAGCTGATTCATCTTCCGCATCCTTAAACGAAACACAATACAAAGTTTAATAACTTCAATAGCCAAAATATAGAGCACAGCACAACAGAGAAGGATGTATAAACTTTATCTGAAGCTGTTTTTATCACTACAATACTAAATACCTTATCAGCATAATCTAGAGAGAATTTCATGAAGACGAAAACCAACACAATCTCGGGCCACAAGAATAACCACACACAACTTTCAGACAAGAAGACACATTCAATTGATGATTAAGCAAGAACAAATAGAGGCTTATCCTATCAATCTCTCTATACAACATAAATGAAGTCTAGGGGTGGCATATCGTACCGTACCGAAAATACCGACTCATACCGTATACCGTACCGAAATTATCGGTATTAAAAAAATCATACCGATACCGTAGCGAAAGTTTCGGTATACCGAAAATCGGTATACCGAAATTTCGGTATACTATAGATCAATACCATTTATACCGAAATACCGAAACATCCTATTTTATCGAAAATTACCGATTCATACCGTTAAAATACCGATTCATACCGAAATTATTATATAATATTTGAAAATAATTTAATCAAATAATTTATACTAAATATAAAAATAATTATTATTTTGATATTTGAGTACGGTATATACTGAAATACCGATATATTTTCGGTATTCCAGTATATACCGAAATACCGATTTTTAAAAATTTATATACCGATACCGTACAGATAATTTCGGTACGACATCATACCGTACCGAAATTTTCGGTATACCTATTTTTTCAATATTTTTCGATACGATAACTATGGTATACCGAAATTTCGATAATTTTATCCACTCCTAATGAAGTCTACTTCCAAGATTTGCAACACATGCTAATTTGTATCACTACAGATCAGAACACATCATGGAAATGCTGCTGATTCTATATTATTTAATTCCCAACAGATGCCTAAAATCCACATGGGCTGCTCTCTTAATTGGATGATAAAGTCAACTCTATAATCCAATGATTACAAATTAAGTTTCCCTCTGGAAATAGGTAAAATAGTTGAGTAATTACCACATCAGTCAATTTTATTCATTCTATTCCATCTCAAGTTACAACCAACACAAAGTAATATCAAACACATGAGTTTTTTTCAAGAAATCAAAGCCCTCCAAATTTAAGTTCATAAGGGTAAATTGAGCATAAACATTCTTCAACATATTTCAATTCTAAATGACAATTCAAATTCAGCTGCAAGCATGAACCTAAACAACAAAAACCCGTTTTTCTTTTGGCTAACCCTTTGATCCCGAAGCAAATCTGATCGATTCTCAGCATTAAAAATAAAAAAAGGGAAAGAAAATGTAGATTGGTGGTTAACATGTATGCATACATCAAAACAAAACTAGAATGATGAAGAAAGTAAAAGAAATAAAAAAGATGATGATAGAGGGAATACCCGAGAATTGTTTCATGGAGACGGCTTCTTTCAGAAGTGGACAAACGTTGAAAGTCGGAGGTTGCAGAGAGTGGAAAGAATGAATTAAATATCAAGACACCAACTGCTTATACAGCTACACTATATTGTATTACTACACCAATTATTTCCTCTTTTCATATTAAAACTATTTTAAATATCCAATACTTATCCGTTACTGGTGTGAGTGGGGAATAAAAAATCTTACAATCTCTCTCCTCTCTCTTGCTTTTCATACTCTCTCTCTCTCCTATTCCCTTTCTCTCACATCAAAAAACCAAAGTAGTATATATACTATCTGAGTTAAAACCCAACGATCCTCCAGTGATTAAAAAACCTCTGATCTTGGTTTTTTCATATCTCACTGTTAGGCGGATGTGATCGTCATCGTTGTCCGTGTTCGTCGTCTACGTTGGAGAAGGTGGTCGAGGGATGAACTCCACAGTGTTCAGATTCCCGTTGAACTCACACAAGAATTCAAATCCACATTCTACCCGTTAGGATCACAAATAGGTGATTAAATGGGATCAAAAGTGTAAGGCTATGGGCCCTCTTCCAATTAATTTGAATGGGCTCAATACTTAGGAAAGAAGACCATCATTTGGGCCATAACCCAAAAGGGCCCAACAATCTCCACTTTAGCCCAAATCATCCACCTTTGTATATAACTAAATGGGAATTCATCATCGCACTTTTCCCCGAACACCTGCAAAACGAAAGACACAAAGTCAAATGCAAGATCTAGAAATTTGACACAAAGCCAAGGTATCACAAAAGATATACAAATCTAAGCCGGTGCAAAGATCACGGACACACAATCACAAAATGTTTAAAATATCCCAAGGACAAAATAAACAGAGCACACAAGCTCAAGAGTGGACACAACATCCACAGAAAAGAACTGCATACAACATGCTCCAATCAAGAGAGTCGAAATTTAAAGTCTTCATGCAAGACCTAATTTTTTCAACAGATAAGCATTTAGTACCCATATCAGCAGGATTAAACTCAGATGCAATCTTTTCCAGGTTAACAATATTTTTTTCCACAATATCACGAATGAAATGATACCTAACATCTATATGCTTGGATCTATCATGGAAAACAGGATTTTTACACAACTGAATCGCAGACATACTATCAGAAAACACAGTGGCACATTTGTCAAGAAAACCTATTTCATTCAAAAGGACTTGCAGCCAAATAGCTTCCTTTAAAGTATCAGTAATAGCCACGTATTCAGATTCAGTTGTAGATAAAGCAACCACATGCTGTAATTGAGACTTCCAACTTATGCAAGAGCCACACAAAGTAAACATATAATAAGTTGTAGATTTCTTATTATCCCTATCATTTGCATAATTGGGATCAACATAGCCAACAAGGCTCATACCATTTGCAGATTTGGAAAAGCGCAAACTTACCTCCATGGAGCCCTTGAGGTATCTCAAGAGTCATTTCAAAACCTCCCAATAAGGCGCACCTGGATTAGCCATATACATACTCAAGCAACTAACAGAATATGCAATATTTGGTCTAGTGCTAACCATAAGATACATAACAGACCCAATGACATTGGAATAAGGAACCTTTTCCATTTCAGCAATTTCAGAATCAGTCTTTGGAGACTGATCCTTACTTAACACAAAGTGAGCAGCAAGAGTCACATTCACAGTTTTAGCAGACATCGTAGAAAATTTACTCAAAATCTTTTCAACATATGAAATCTGATTAAGCAAGAGAACATGATTCTTCCTATCTCTATCAATGTTCATACCAAGAATCCTTTTAGCATCTCCAAGATCTTTCATATCAAAATTATCACATAGACTCTTTTGAACAAGCTCAACATATTCAAGATCAGGGCTAACAATTAGCATATCATCCACATATATGAGCAGAAAAACAGGAACAGAAGTATCAATCTTGAAGTAAAGACAATTGTCATGCATGCTTCTCTTAAACTTCAACGATGTCATGCATTGATCAAACTTCTTATTCCACTGTCTAGGAGATTGTTTCAAGCCATACAAGGATTTCTTCAAAAACACACATGATCAGGATTTTTGGGGTCCACAAAACCCTCAGGTTGTTTCATGAAAATCTTTTTGTCCAAATCACCATTAAGAAAAGCCGTTTTGAGATCCATTTGCTTCAATTCCCAATCAAAATGAGCAACTAATGCAAGCATTATACGAACAGTGGTGAATTTAACAACATGAGCAAAGATTTCATTATAATCAACCCCTTCCTTTTGAGTAAAACTTTTTGCTACCAATCTAGCTTTAAATCTAACATTTTCAGGCTCATGTTTCACTTTGAAAAGCCACTTGCAATCAACAACAGAGCAATGAGCAGGTTTTGGAACCAGAATCCAAGTATGATTAACATGCAACGATTTCATTTCATCTTTCATAGCATTTAACCATTTCATAGAGTTGTCAGATTTTAAAGCCTCTTGATAGGTCTTAGGTTCATTATCAACACTTTCAAACGCATTACAAGCATGAGTATCAATATGAAAATCATCATACCTAGCAGGTGGCCTAATATTCCTTCAAGGTCTATCCCTAGACAATACATAGTCATCATCTTCAGGAATATCATGCACATTTTCATCATTGATAGCAGGTTCATTGGCAACAAGTTCTTGATCAACAATAGTGTCAGACAAGTTTTCAACATCAGATAACAAAGGAGACAACTCCACCTCACTCGAAGAAGTGGTAGGATCATGTAAAGGCACAACATCAAGCAAAGGAGCAGATAAGCAAGGAAATTCAGATTCATTGAAGATCACATCCCTACTAATCACAATTTTGAAACCCGATTCGGAAAAATCCCACAACCTATAACCTTTAACACCCTCAAGATAACCAAGAAAAACACATTTTCTATTCCTAGGATCCAATTTGTCATGTTTCTGATGCACAAACGCTGCACAGTAAAATACACGTAGCACAGAATAATTAATACTTTTACCAAAAAATAAATAGTCAGGGCACTTACCCTTTAAAGGCACAGAGGGGGATTTGTTTATTAAAAATGTTGCGGTAATAAGCGTTTCACCCTAAAACTTTTTAGAAAGTCCAGAAGACACAAACATGCTCCGCACCCTTTCTAACAAAGTCCTATTCTTCCTCTCAGCAACCTCATTCTGTTGGGGAGTGTAAGGAGCATACTTATGTCTCACAATTCCAGATTTGACACAAATCATCCATGGCATTATTGCAAAATTCCAATCCATTATCAGTTCTAAGATACTTAATCTTTTTACCCATTTTATTTTCAATCAAAGTTTTCCAATTTTTGAACTTTTAAAAAACATCAGATTTGTTTTTAAGCAAAATCACCCATATTTTTCTTGAAAATTCATCAATAATGGACAGAAAATACACAATGCCACATTGAGTTGGCTCACTAGAAGGCCCCCACACATCAGCATGCAGGTACTCAAGTATATCACTACACGAAGAAGTCTTAGGGTACGGGGAAACAGGGAATTTCACCTTCGCATGTTTGCCTTGCACACAAGAATCACATAAAGAAATGCATGTAAGCTTATCATTACCAAAAGAACCAGCTTTATGCAATATTTCAAGACCTTTTCCACTTATGTGACCTAACCTACCATGCCAAATATTTGTTTTATCCTCTTTAACAGCGTTAGCAGACATAACAACAGATTTAGCACAACAAACATACAGGTTATTACTTTTTTCAGCATTAAAGATGGACACAGAACCATTTACAATAGACATGCAACCCTTTCCCCACCTACCCTCAAGCCCCTCATCTTCAAGTGCAGCACAAGAAATCAAGTTGTTACACAAATCAGACACATGTTGCACGTTTTGTTTTTCAAAGTGAATACAGAATCATCTTCAAAATGCAAGCAAATATCACCAACACCAAGCACATCACATCTTTTTTCATTAGCCATAGACACAAATCCATGAGAAATATTTTTATATGAAGAGAAAAGATGTTTAAAAGGTGTCATATGAAATGTGCAACTGGAATCCACAAGCCATTCACTATCACACAGAGATAAATGCACAGAATTCACACAACTATCAGAAATAACAAACACATCACCATAATTCACAGATTCAGAGGCAACATTAGCATGATCATTAGAATTATTCCTCTTAGGATGAGGACACTTATTTGAAAAATATCCCCTTTCATGGCAATTAAAGCATTTCTTCTTTTTCTTGTCACCATTCTGATTATTCTGGGGTTTTACATCAGAATTTTTGTCCTTGTTCTTATTCTTGTTCTTGTTCTTGTTACGATTGTTAGGTTTCCCCTTAACATGCATAACCTCCCCAGAATTCTTAACACCCCATTTTGTTTTAAATCATGCTCCTTGCTTTTTAAGCATTCACCACAATATCAAGAGTAACGTCATCACGACCATACTTTATAGCAGACTTGACATCACTGTAAGAATCAGGAATAGCATTTAAAAGCACAATAGGAGTGTATTCATCAATATGCTTGTCACCAATTAGCTTAATATTTTGAATCAACTTCGTGAACACATCCAAATTTTCTTCAACTTCTTTGTTTACATCAAGTTTAAAATGAAAGAATTTTTCAAGAAGAAACATTTTACTAGGCAAAGATGTTTCAGTATACAGCTTATCCAGCGTTTCCCACAAAACTTTTGCGGACTCATGCACACCAACTTTTCTAAGCACATGATCAGAAAGATTCAAGATAATCGCAGACAAAGCATCTCAGCCTTTTTAGCAGGTGTATCATCCTTATCATACGAGTGATCTACAGCTTTGAATACCCTTTGTTGAATGAGTATGCACTTTATTTTCTGTTTCCAGATACTAAAGTCTCGCTTACCATCAAACGGTGCTTGTGCAAATAAAGACGAAGCCATGGGTATTTAAAGTTGAGTAGAACACACTTTGAACGAAAAAAATACAAAATAACAGAGCAACAATCTGTCACACACCAGATTGGCACTACTCTAATCACACACAAAGTGAGAAACGAAGCAGTATAACACACAAGGACAGATTTTCAGCAGCGAAAATTGAAAGACTAAGATGACAGTTTCACAAAAGAAACAAACAAGAACAGTAATAAGAGGGTCAGCCACCCCAGGGCATCACACAAGAGCAAATAAGAGGGTCAACCGCCTCAGGGCATCAGACAAGAAAAATAAATAAGAAAGGCTCAAGCTATTTCACCAGAGCGGTGTCTCCGACGAGAACACCGTACCACCTCTACGAGCCACCAGCCCGTTACTTAATGAGGGTGGATCCTCGTAGTCTTGTTCAAGTAGCAAACACAAACGGGACAGTCTCCACTCCAAGTTTCAACCTACATACAAAGTGAGAAACATTGGGGGTTAGTGAAGGCACAATCTAAAAAAATTTCAGAAAAGAACGATCCGAAAAAATAGCAAAACAACTCTAAAATTTTTTTGAACAATATAAAATGAGGAGGAGAGACACTTCCCTTCCACAAAATGGAGAGCCCAATCCGACCGGAACCCTAACACCGGCGGCCAACTCCGGCGGTGGCCGAAGGTCAGGGGCAGCGGTGGTTGGTCAGAGGCGGCGGTCAGTCGGTCAGAATAGCAGCAGCAACGGTCGACGAGGGTGGTGGCACCAACGGCTGGCTTCGTGTTCCCTGCGGTAGCTAGGCGACGTGAGGGGGCGCGATCTGGACAGCGGGACCCCTAGGGATGTGCAGCGGTGATCGCGACGGAAGGCTGATGGCGGCGCGCTGCAGAACTAGCAGCGGCGTTCGGATTCGCGATTCCGACCGGGGGGTGCTGAGCGCTGACGGACCTGGGCAGAGGCGGCTGGCAGCACCGATCTGACGAGCGGAGGAACGATCTGACTGGGCTGAGCAGATCCGCAACGATCGCGTTCAGATCGTGGCTTAGCGGTGGTGACATGGTCAGATCCAAGAGGATCGGAGCAGATCATCGGCGGCGTGGCTTTGCGATCCCGGTGGACAGCTTGGCGGCGTATGGTGGTTCCGATCTGACGGGTGGCGAGCGACGTCACGTCCCTTTAGGTCGCGATTCCGGCGGAGGAACCCTAGCACCGGCGCGGTCGCAATTCCAGTGAGGAAATCCGACGATGGCCGGACGGCGGTGATCTCCCACCAGCGGCTGACGGTCAGCTGCTTTGGAAGACGGACGAACAACGAAACCCGCTCTGATACCACTGTTAGGCGGATGCGATCGTCATCGTCGTCCATGTTCTTCGTCTACGCCGGAGAAGGTGGTCGAGGGATGAACTCCACTGTGCTCAGATTCTCGTTGAACTCACACAAGAATTCAAATCCACGTTCTACCCGTTAGGGTCACAAATGGGTGATTAAATGGGATCAAAAGTGTAAGGCTATGGGCCCTCTTCCAATTAATTTGAATGGGCCAAATACTTAGGAAAGAAGACCATCATTTGGGTCATAACCCAAAAGGGCCCAACACTCACATCAGCAAAAAACCTCCCCATTGAGGAGGGCCTAAGGTAAGTTTGACTTTCGTTTTAGGAATATCTACGGATCGTTTCATGAGATAGATTAGAGAAGTGTTGCTACCATTTTTCCTAAGCAAATGTATACGTTTCATTAGGTTGATTCTGTAACTTATAAGGACGTTGATATTATGTATTGATTTATTTTCAGTATGCGGGTCCTCAAGAAAAAAGAAAGTGTATAAATATTTTGAGACGGGAAGAGTAATATATAAAATGTTCTGAAACAAGTTTTGTTCAAATAAGAATCAAAGATAAGTAATTCGTCCACTCATAAAGTACTTTTTTTTCACGTGAACTAGTGGAATTGTATGGTCCATGTATGTGAAAAGGAAATGAGTCCCTTTGAGTAGGATAATAAATATGGAATAAAGAGATCCTTTAAAGGAGACGGAAAGAGTATTTACCAATGATTGAATTTTCGCTATTAAAAATTTACCAACCACCACTTTATCAACGATATTTTATTGTTAGTCCCATAATGTATTACTCCCTCCGTCCCGGAGAAGTTGGTATAATTATTTTTGAGTACAGAGATTAAGAAGTATAATAATTTAATGTAAAATGAAGTGAGAGAAATAATATTTAATGTAGTGACTAGTTGTATTAGAGGTGATATGTGGAGCCCATGAGAATAGATTAATTGTTTTTGTGTAGGTCTCATGTATTAAAAAGAAAATGTGTCAACTTTAGTGGGACAAATCAAAAAGGAAAGTGTGTCAACTTCTATGGGACGGAGGGAGTAAAATTTTACAAACGAAATATAACATGATAAAAAAACAGTTCTATTTTTTTTATATTTTTTTGGTTGGGTGATAAAAAGTTACTACTTAATAAAAAAAATGCAGCGGTCTGTGAGGCAGTTTAATACAACTTGCTCAATTTTCTAATTAAGAAGCTTCACTTAATAAATGAAAAAAAAGGAGTATGGAGTAATTTGGAAACACTTGATAATATTTAGACTGTATCATGGCGATTTCTTTTTATTTTCTTAATGTATTACTTTTTAATATATACCCATACCATTATTTTTTATTTATAATACTCCTCTCCCCACCGAAATGCCTCTTTTACTATATTGGGTCTCTCGTTCAAATGTCTTCATTTTTTCTTTTTAGTAAAAGAACTCCATATATATTATTCAACACTTACTACTAATACAACTGCCACTACACATAAAATAATAATATTTCTTAATTCACGTGCAAAAGTCAAATAAGAAACATTTGCCCGGGAAGGAGGGAGTATAAATTATTTATGAAATAATTCATTTATACAGTTATTATTTTTTATGAATTAAATATGGGGTCCCTGTTAGTTGACGGTGAGTTTTGATCTCCCCGAATTAGTCGATCTACGGATTAGATACCCATGTATAAAAAAATATTTTAAGGGGATTTTTTATTTTTTATTTTTTTTAATGCGTAATACAAGCTTTTGTTAATAAAAAAAATACTTTTGAATAGGTTGTGGCGCCTATAACTTATTTTAATGAGATAATTTATCTGAAAAGACAAAATTTATGTGGTGGTGAGAGTTCATGATGTAACGTTTAGTCTTATCACATTAATTAGTAGGGATAAAAAAAATTTTGCCCCATTTTTCCCAAAATTTGATATTTTTGTCAGAATCGATAACGTGCATTTCACGTGACATCGGATTTGGCATTTCCCGGCGGGAATTTTTTTTGCCCCGTAAGTTTGGTCATGTACACTTTTTGCCCCAAAAAAAAGATTTAGGCATTTGTCTCAATATCTTTATAGTTGCGCCAATGTTGCCCCATTTTTTCTGAAATGTATTATTTTCACTAGAATCGATCACATGCGTGTCACGTGATTATCGAATTTGGCATTTCCCGGCAAATTTACTGACCTGGCGACACAGTGACATCCACATCAATAACAACAATAATAATATTTTATTGAAAATTTAATTAAAAAAATACCCTCCATCAATGCACTCAATTCTCACGTACTTTCACCATCTTTGCAAACTCCCTCTTTTTGTCAATTAGAGGATCCCTCGTGTATCCTCTCACCACCAAGAGCGACAACCATTGAATCTTCTGCTCGCGCCACTCTACTCACGTCACCAAGCTCTCCATCATCATCTACTTCCACGGCGGAGGATTCATATTCTTGAATGCCACCATTCCATATTCTTCCACGAGTCATGCAACCGTATGGTTGCTCAAGTTCCTTCCCTCATCGCTTCCGTCGAGTAATACGTAGCATTGGAGAGTCGTCTTCTGGAGGCGTACAACGACCTCATGGATGAAATATAGTGGGCTAAAACCTAAGCACTCGTCGGTCGTGACGCCAACCTTCGATCGAAGAATTCGTTGAATTCCCTAAGAGTTTCCTAATGGAAAGAAACATCGCCGGTAATATGGTCTACCACGTGGGGATGCGTGCACTTGATATTGATCTCCAGATCACAATTAGAATCGCGAGACTAATAATGAACCATCCGTTCTTCAGTAGGGTACGAATGACTGAATCGGAGCTAAAAGAATGCCAACGACCCCATTCTCCTCTGCATGGCTCCGATATCATGTGGTTGCTCGCACTGTCGAAGGGTACAGATCTAGGCCATGTATAATGTGATCCGTTCATTGGTAATAGGCATTGGAGGAGAAGATCCGACAGTTACCAACCATGGTGGTAAGAGGGTACACAAGGGATCCCTGATTGACAAGAAGAGTGAGTTTGCGTAGATGGAGGCGGCACATAGAGGGCACGTGAGAACTGAGTTCATCGATATTGAGGGTATTTTTTTAAATTAAATTACCAATAAAATATTATTATTGTTAATGTGGATGTCACTGTGTCGCTAAGTCAAGAAATTTGTCTGAAAATGCCAAATCCGATAACCACCTGATATGGACATGATCGATTCTAGTGAAAATATCAAATTCCAGAAAAAATGGGGCAACATTTGAGCAACTATAAAGATATTAGGACAAATGCCTAAATCTTATCTTTTTTTTGGGCAAAAATTGTGCATGGCCAAACTTACGAGGCAAAAAGAATTTTCCCACCGGGAAATGCCAAATCCGATGATCACGTGACATGCACGTGATCGATTCCGCCAAAAATGTCAAATTCCGGCGAAAATGGGGCAATATTGGCGCAATTATGAAGATAGTGGGACAAATGCTCAAATGTTATCTTTTTTTGGACAAAAATTGTATATAGCCAAATTTATGGGGCAAAAAAAATTATCCCTTAATTAGTAGGTGCAAATATGACTCTAATTATAATTAGTTCTAATCGAAACAATTACACAGTTTCTTCTATAATTGTGTACTCCCTCCGTCCCAAGCAAAGAGATGCATTTACTCTTTGCACGTAATTAATGAATATTATTATTTTATATAAAGTGGGCAGATGTATTAAAGAGATGTGATGGGTACTGGTGAGTCATTTTTACTAAAAAGGGAAAATGTTCCAATTTTAATGGAACGCTCAATATACTAAAATGATGCTATTTGGTGGGACAGATGAAATATATTTCAGATTTTGGAAGCTATTTTAAATTCTATTCTTAAATTTTAAAATTAAATTCTATTCTTAAAATTTAAAAATAAATAAAATTATTTATTATGGAAATGTAGACATATGGTATATAATTTTATTTTATTTTTTCGAAAGCGACATATGCATACAAGTTGAAGATCTGATTGGAAGGAAGAAAATATCGTGCAATGACACTGACAACACAAGAGAAGGCTTCTAGTGTGTGACGCTGTAATTACTACGGTAACTAATTGTAGATGAATTAAAGAATATTATTATTTTATTTATATGTATTAAGTAGTTATATTAGGGAGATGTGATGAGTAGTGATGATCATTTTTATTAAAAGGGAAAAATAAAAACTTTTGAATGAGACTCTCAATATAATAAAATGATTATTTTTCTGAGGGCGAAGTCAGTAATTCCTTACCACAATAACATTTATCCATTTTACTTTGAGCGTTCCATTAAAATATTTATATTTTCTTTTATAGTAAATAAGATTCACACAAAATATTTAAATATTTATATGGGCCCACAATATTACATTAATACAACTAGTCATTATAATTAAAATAGTATATCTCTTACCTCAATACATATTAAAATATTATATTTCTTAATCTCCGTAAAAAAATCAAACGTAAATATTTTAAAGGGATAGAGGAAGTATTTAATTAGTCAAATAAAAACTAATGAGACGCATTTTCATGTTTATTTTATAAATGAATAGAGTTAAGCATTAAATAGTTCGTTTATTAAAAGTTTGTTAATAAATTTATTTAATATTTATTTAACGTATTTATAATAAACTTTTTAAGAGCACGATTAATATAGTACTTTCTTTCATTTCAACTTAATCTTTACTGTTATTGTAGATATAGAGTTTAAGAAAAATTAATTTTTTTTAGCAATTTCATTAATTTTTTAAGGGGAATGTAGTATATTTTTAAGTAATAAATAAATTATAAAATACGTTATGTGTGTTAGATGTGAGAGTGTTAAATTTATATTTAAGATATATTTTAGAAATGGAGATTGATGTAATGTTTTTTTAGTGGTGAAGTTTATTATGAAACGGACAAAAATGAAAAATGTGAAATCTAATTTGGAATTGATGAAGTACTATTTTATTAATATATTATTATTGATAGTTAAATATTTTATATATATAAATATTTATTGTTGACTTGTCTTAAATATGTTTAATATATTCACACACTTTTTAATAAATATTTTTAATGAAGACATTTTTTTAGACTCAAATATAAACATACTTTTATCCCACTCAATTAAATACTCCTACATAAATATTAAATTAAAAATTTATTATTTTACTATATAATAATAGATATACTTTAACATGTCTCACAAATCGTCTCACATATATAATGTCTTATAAGAGAATTCGTCATAAATTTAAATATAAATATTTAAATTTTATTATATGAGTTAAATTAGACAAAAATATAATTGGTTGAGAGTATATCGCAATTAAAGTAAATATAGTGGTTTTTCGTCCAATTAATTCAAAGATAATTGTTTTTAGTGATTTTTATCAAATTTCATGGTATTTTTTTAATGAACAGTTAAATATAGAAAATTAGTAGCATGTTCATTAACAAACACATAAAATTAATACAAACAGGGTCCAAGAAATTAACTCTGTGCACAGAAAATAAACTCAATTGTAATTTGAAGTAATGTAATAAATTTTTTTTTCACTTAACCCAATTTAGTACTACTTTGTCCCACTGAAACATATGTATTTTGTCATTTTTGTTTGTCTTAATATAAAGTGTGTATTTTCTTTTTAGAAAAAAAATATCTATATAAATTAATTATTTCTCTCTTCATTGTCCACACATCACATTAAGACATCCCACGTTGGGAGGTTTTTTTTATCACGAGGGATGTGAAAAAATCCAAGACAAAGGATTTTTTACAAGTGGGAGGGTGTGGGGTTTTTACCCATGTAGTATGGATACTAAGTGAGTTTTTTGAAAAAAGGGAGGAAGAGAGTGAGAGAGTGTGAAAAGGAGGAGCGAGAGGGGAGAGGGGTGAGGAGATGGCCCAAATTTCAATGAAAAAAATCGACTTTGTGAGGTTTACGAGTTTAATACATCTACTCATTATACATTAAAATATTACTCTCTTTGTTTTAAGAATATATTCGCAGTTTCCATTCTAGTCCGTCCCAAGAATACTTTCACCTTCTAAAAATGGAAATAATAAAACATATCAATAACCTTACAATACTACAATATTAAAAAATGTCACCTTCTTTTTATACACAATCTAATCAAAGTCAACTATATCATACACTTTATTCTACCTAATTACACAAAATACTCCCTCTCTTTCTTACATCACACTAACAAAAAGTTATTTTTCTTAAACTTTGTGCAGGAGAATACGCGAATATATTCCTGAGACGGAGGGAGTATTTCTTTCATTTCACTATAGTCTACACATAAAAATATTACCCCCTCCATCTCAAGTTAACGTTAAGTTGTTTTTTATACGTAAACTAAGAGATACAATATTTTAAAGTTAACGTATACGTTTGCTTTTTGCACATAGAGTAAGATATACTCTCTCCGTCCCATTGAAACAGCTTTTTGCACGTGATTAAGGAATATAATAATTTAACGTATTTTGAAGTGAAAGAAATAATATTTTATTGTGTAGTGGGAAGTTGTATTAGTGTTAAGTGTGGAGTCATGTGTGGTCACATCAATCTAAAAAAGAAAATGGATACATTGTAATGGGACGGACCAAAATGGAAAAATGCATACGTATTAAGGAGACGGAGGGAGTATAATATTTTAATGTGTAGTGAGGTGAGAGAAATAACATTTAATATAAAGTGGGTAGTTGTATTAGTGTTGTGTGTGGCTCTACAAGAGATATTAATTGTATTGTGTGGGCCCAACTTGATAAAAAAAATATAAACCTTAACGTGGGACAGAAAGAGTATATTTCTTAATACACGTACAAAAAATAAACGCACCCTTTCAACGGGAAGGAGGGAGTACTACTTTAACTTTCTTAGTCTAATTCACATTCACACTTTCTTTCCACTAGTTCCATGTTTATGTTAGGAAAAAAAAAGAAAGCGTCATTTAACATTGTAGAAATATCAGAAGCTTCTAGAAGCTTCTAGATGTTACTTTTGACACGTGTCCTCACTTTAGTTTGTTTGATGGTTGTAACCGTTTATACTCCTTTATATACTCTCTCTGTATTCAAATTGAAAGTGAATTCAATCATAATGAAAAACACATTTTATCTCTCTATACTACCACTGGATTCTAGATGGTATCAGTTTCAGTTTACGGTTTTTGACAGAAACTTGAAGACTCTTCCATGGCGGGTCCTTCTTCCTCCCGTTTGAATGACGTTTGGTCAGCTTTGAATTCAACAATAGCGACGACGACGATACCAGACGCGGCAGCAACTTCTACAACGCCGCCACAAGGACCACAGAATTTGGATCCGATGATGGTTCATGGATCAGATCATCCTGGTATTCTTCTTGTTTTAAATCAACTTACTGGTTCCAACTATGTTTCTTGGAGTAGAGCCATGAAAATTGCATTAGGAGCAAAGAATAAATTAGGTTTCATTGATGGCTCTGTTATTGCCCCTGAAATACATTCTCCTACATTTGGCCAATGAAAGGGGGCAGATTGTATTGTAATTCATGGCTGTTAAGTTCTATCTCAAAGAATCTAGTTGATACGTTTTTACGTGCAAAATCTACTAAGCATCTTTGGGATGATATTGCTGAGACATTTGGTACGAGTAATGGTTCAATTCTATATAAGTTGCAGCAGGATGTTTGCACCTTGAAGCAAGGCCACGAATCTGTTGGAATATTTTATGGAAAACTTAAGAAATTGTGGGATGATTTAGATGAATTGACATTTCTGTCGGGATGTAGTTGTGGAAAATGCACTTGTCATATTGAGAAGCAGTTTACTGATAAGGAGATGAATATGCATTTGATGCAGTTTTTAATGGGGTTAAATTCTGAATATGATAATGTGGGCAATCAGATTTTAATACTTGATCCATTGTCTACTGTCAACAAAGCCTATAACATGATTTTACAAGTTGAAAGCCAGAGGATTATTCAGGATGCTTCAATTGACACTCTGAACACACCAGCTTTTTTCTCTAAGGATGATGGATGTTATACTAACCGAGGCTATCCACACCCTTCAACTTTGCACACTGTTGGTAACAAAGGGAAAGGTACTGTTACCAGAAGTAAAGAGGAAAAAGAAAAATTGGTTTGTACTTACTGCGGAGGGAAACGACATGAAATGGCTGATTGCTTCAAGTTACATGGATATCCTGACTGGTTTTCAAAGCTCAAGGAGAAGAAGAAAATTGTAGCCAACTTTATTGATTCCACCTCGTCTAGCTCTTCATCACCTCCAGTCCAACATCCGTTTCATTCGGCTGGAATTATTGAGATTGTACAGCAGGAGGTTGCTAAATATTTGGCACATCAGAATGGTGAATTAAGTTCCGGTAATGCTATTCCTAACTTTGCCAATATGGTGGAATACGCTGGTATGTGTGATTTAAGTTTTGCACTTTCTATACTTGATGATGGTTATTCGGGTTTTTGGATATTAGATACGGGAGCCAGTAGACATATGTGTCATGATCTTTCTTTATTTTCCTCACCCCTCACCACACTTGATCAACCCATTACTATTTTCCTACCTGATGGAAGTAAACAATTGCTTTCTAAATCTGGCCACATCACTCTTCCAAATTACTTAACACTATTTGATGTTCTTTATGTTCCCCACTTCAAATACAATCTTCTCTCCATCTCATAACTCATTCATCATACTAATATGAAATGTATTTTTTTCTCCACACATTGTATTTTGCAGGCCCTGCAGAGTGATGAAGTGTTGGCTACTGGGAGATTGATTGGAAAGTTGTACATCTTGCAGCATTCTTTAGTACCTTATTCTAAGACAACTGCTTTACTTTGCACTCCTTCCTATGATATATGGCATAAACGTTTGGGCCATGTTTCTCCTATTGTACTGCAACATCTTGACTTTGTTCAATCCTCCACCAATAAAACCACACTACCAAATTCTAATCCTTGTACAGTTTGTTATTCTTCTAAACAGAGCAGCCTTTGTTTTCCTACTAGCACTATCACTTCCCTTGCTCCCTTTGATATGATTCATGTTGATATCTGGGGACCCTACAAGTATGAATCACTTGCTGCTACACCTTTTTTTTTACTGTGGTTGATGATTATAGTAGAGCTACATGGGTGTTTTTGTTGAAAACAAAGACTTATACTGTTCCAATTTTGCAAGAATTCTATCAAATGGTGCTTACTCAATTTGATAAGAAAATCAAGGCAGTAAGATCAGACAATGATACTGAATTTTTGAGTCATTCTTGTCAACAATTCTTCAAGAATCATGGCATCTTACATCAGAAGAGTTGTGCATACATTCCTCAGCAAAATGGAGTCGTGGAAAGAAAACACAGACATCTCCTTAATATAGCCAGAGCCCTTATGTTTGAATCTCATTTACCCTCTAAATTTTGGCCATACTCCATCCTTACTGCTGCCCACATAATTAACAGATTGCCTACACCACTTCTGAAATGGAAAACACCATTTGAACTTCTATACCAAAAACCTCCAGCATATACAAACCTCAAAGTCTTTGTATGACTTATTTTTGTTACAAATACCCATCCCCATAAAACAAAATTCACTCCTAAAGCTCATCGTTGTGTTATGCTTGGATATGTCAATGGTCGGAAAGGTTTCAAGTTATATGATCTAGATACTCATGTCATCTTCAGCTCAAGAGATGTTCATTTTTATGAAGATGTTTTCCCTTTCCTACACATTCATGATTCCTCATCACCACCCCCACATTCCTCTATTCCACTTTTCAGAATCAGATTTGGATCATGATATTCCATTTTTTTCAACTCCAGACGTACATCCTACTCTAGAGAATGCTGCCTATCGAGATACACCATCATCCTCTTCTTCTCCTCTACCACAAGTCCCACCTCTACCACAGTGAAAATCTTCCAGAATCAGCCACAAGCCTACTTATCTTAATGACTTTGTGTCCCATTGTACAACTGATCAATCAATTCCCTTGGCTACACATTCACCTCGCACGGCTATGCTAGGTACTCTATACCCTCTTTCAACCATTTTACCATCATATGATCATGCTTGTATGTCTTTTATGGCTAACGTACATAGTGTTAAAGAACCCAATAATTATAATCAAGCTATAGGAGATCCGAATTGGGAACATGCCATGCCTAAGGAGTTGGAGGCTTTGGAGGCTAATGGCACATGGGATTTGGTTCCTCTTCCATCCCACAAGAAACCTATTGGTTGTAAATGGATTTTCAAGATCAAAAGATATGCTGATGGCAACATAAAACGTTACAAAGCCCGCTTGTAGCCAAGGGCTACCATCAAATTCAGGGTGTTGATTATGAAGATAGTTTTCCCCCGTAGCAAAACCTGTTACTGTTCGTATGTTTTTGACATTAGCTGCAGGAACATGTTGGCCTCTTTGTCAACTCGACATTAACAATGCTTTTTTACATGGATTTCTCTCTGAGGAGGTTTATATGCTTCCACCTCCGGGTTACAAGCTTGCGAAGAAGGGAGATGTTTGTCGATTACGTCGAAGTTTATATGGGTTGAAGCAAGCTTCACTGGAATGGAACTCTGAATTTTGCAGCAAATTGTTGGCATACGGGTTTGTTCAATCAACCCATATTCATTGTTTATTCAATAAAGGTACCAGATCAGATTTCATGGCACTACTTGTTTATGTTGATGATGTGTTGATCACTGGTGCACGACTTGACCTTATTAATGAGCTTAAGCAGCATTTAGATGTTTTTTTTACAATCAAAGACCTTGGATTTGCTAAGTATTTTTTGGGTTTGGAGATAGCTCGGAGCTCTGCTGGTATGTCTATCTCACAACGTAAGTATCTCCTAGATTTGTTGACAGATACAGGTCTCACCGGTTGCAAACCTGCCTCAACTCCTTTTCCTCCCGGTGTGCGTCTCTCAAGCACATCTGGTGACTTGTTTTCTGATCCAGAGTTGTATAGAAGAACAATTGGTCGACTTTTGTACCTCAACTTCACACGCCCTGACATTACCTACAGTGTGCAGCAATTGAGTCAATTTGTGAATAAGCCTTATACATCACATTGGGAAGTCACACTACATCTTCTTCGGTATTTGAAAGGGTCATCTACACATGGGTTACTCTTCTACTATCAATTTTACACTTCAAGCTTATAGTGATGCAGATTGGGGAAGCTGTGTCGATACTCGTAAGTCGATCATTGAATATTGTATGTTTTTTGATAACTCGCTCATATCTAGGAAAACTAAGAAATAGAATACAGTCTCACGTTCTTCCGCCGAAGCTGAATATCGTGCTCTTGCAGCTACATCTACTGAGTTACAATGGATTTCTTACGTTGCCAATGATCTTTTCCTTCATGTTTCCTTGCCGCTCACCTTGTTTTGTGACAATAAGGCAGCCATACGCATCACAAAAAATCCCGTCTTTCATGAGAGAACAAAACATATTGAGATTGATTGCCACCTTGTTCGAAATTTGTATAAAGCTGGTTTCTTGCAACTCTCACATGTATCCACTCATCATCAATTGGCTGATTTGTTTACCAAATCACTTGGGTGTGCTGCTCTTCAAGCCTTTTGTTCCAAGTTGGGTTTGCTTGCTCTCACTTCGCATCCAACTTGAGGGGAATGTAGAAATATCAGAAGCTTCTAGATGTTACTTTTGACACGTGTCCTCACTTTAGTTTGTTTGATGGTTGTAATCGCTTATACTCCTTTATATACTCTCTCTGTATTCAAACTGAAAGTGAATTCAATCATAATGAAAATACACATTTTATCTCTCTATACTACCACTGGATTCTAGAAACATTGAACTTTTCTCAACATCAATAAAAAGGAAAGTGGGACGGATGTATTACATTTTGTTTTGAGAAGGTGACTACCCAAGACTTTGTGATTAATACAATAAATAGGAATTGAAGATGATAACAACTCAATGATTGTGAAGTTGGACCCCCAGCCTTCGAATGGTATCTGTTGCAAGTTGCAACGCACGAAAATAACATGATGTATTATAATTATTCTTTTACTTATTACCATTATTTGCAGGGGGAGCTAGAACAATTTTATAGGGGGTTAAATTTTTTTTTTTACTTCCATCGATACGGTTGATACATACTATGAGAATTTTTTATACTAGCTTCATTGATTTTTAAAAAAAAAAACGCTAATTTTTTTTATACAAGCCCTGATAAATATGAAAATTTTTAGTAGTTTTATTGACTTTTTAAGAATAACTTAGTCTTTCTAAATCGTAAAGTGTAAAGTATATAACATGTATTAGGTGAGAGTATTATTTTTAAAATTAAAATGTATTTTAAGGTGTGATATTATTTTTTAAGTGGTACAAGTTATTATGTGGCGAATATGATGATAATTGTGGGAGGATGTAAATATAAGATAGTGCAATATAAAAACATAACTTGCTATAAAAATATTTTTAAAGATATTTTGATACATTTTTCAATGTCTATAACTAAAAAAATAAGTGGAGACAATAATTTTCATTGATTCAATATGAGAAATTAATTGTGTAAGAATAATTAGGAGAATGTGTAATAAGGTTTGATTAATGTGGTAGGTGTTTCTTTATTAATGTGTAATAATGTTTGATTAATTGTGCAAGAATAAATAGAAGAATGTTCGAAGAATTAAAATTATTATTAGAAAAATTAATAATCATTATTAATTAAAATACTATATATACACACTAAGGAAAATACTAAATGTTTGATTAATTGTGCAAAAATAATTAGAAGAGTGTTTGAGGAATTAAAATTAATATTATTAAAAAAACCTAATTAATCATTATTATTAATTAAAAATACTATGTATATATAGTATATAGGGGAAAATTCAGGTTTGGGGTGGTGGGGGGCGGCTTCAACGAGGTAACGGCCCTGATTATTTGATGCTACAACTGCACCCTCCAAAATTTATCTCAAACCCTAATATTATTTATTCTACATTAAAATTTAAAGATAAATCTCCAACCAATTAAGTGTTCTGCCTACAACCACTTTATATTTTTATGGCTTAAGTGGAACAAAATTATGTTACATTAAATTATCATGTAGTACTTGTATTTACCAGCTTCACACCACATTTAATTTTATATGACGTAAGGCATGAGGTTAATAATATTATTTTTTTCACTTAATATAATCTTGAATAAATTAACAGTAAAGCTTTTAAAATAAAAATGAAATACACTCTAGACCATAACGTTAAAATGTGATTAATATTTAGCCCGTTGCACGGACACTAAAATTTATGTAATTGGTGCACAAAAGAATTTGTTATCCATCATGTTTGTATTGAAATCTTTTACCTTTTTAATAAGAATTCTTTATTATTATAATTAATAAATATAGAATTTATTTGTAATATTTGTTTTACATATTTATTTCCTACATCCACTTCAAGCTTTTTATTTTGATATGTTCAAACCTCAATTCCAGACTAGCATAAAAGTAAAAATCATTTAGTTAATATCCCTCTAAATACTTTAATTTTAAAATTATCAGCACTTTTTTAACATACACAATACTATGTTTTATCATTTGGAGATTTATTATTTGAAAATACTAAAACTATTCCCAAAACTCAAAAGTAAGTCAAATATTTATATCTATGCAAACAGTGAATGTGAAGATAAAATTGATATAAAAATGTTATGTATAATGAATAAAAATTTATACACAAGAGATCTCTTCGTGATTCATGTTTTAAAGTTTGAGTTAGTTTCTTATAAATCGAATTTACATCATAAACTATTGTAAACTGTGTGGTCCTCTTTAATTTAAATATTCTAGCAATACATAAAATATATAGGATTAGGAACCACATGAATCAGGTTTACATAAGTGTTGGTGTTAAAGTTTCTCCCTTTTGGAACCATATCTTTCAATCAATACCCAAATTGGACTGATTACGTGAGGATTTGTAGAATCATCATTATTGGTATTTTCAAATTTTACAGATTTAATAGATTCTGCTGAAATCTAACCGTATTTTTGCCTCCAGGGGAAACGAAATTTTGGGATTTTCTGGTTGCAGTGGTGAAGAGGACATCATGGAGCTGAAATGGGAGAAGGGTCAGGTGGTGGTGCAGAACCAGAGGACGCCAAAAAAGACGACCTTCGGCAGCTCCAACGCGATGGAGAGACTAGAGATCCCTTGGCTGCAGTATCCGCAGGATGGCTCTACCCTTTGTGCGCCGATCTCCTGTACAATACTCCTCCGCCACCGTCTTTTATCACCACCACTTCGATCCATTAACAATTTAACCCATTTGTAAATTTAGATCCGGTTCTATCCTAATAGTGCAGGACTAGGTCTACTGTAGTGGTTCTCATATATATACTCAGATAAATAAATTGTTCATTCCTCAGTTGAAGTATTTATAATTAATCAGAGATTACGTACACCCGTATAATAGACAGATTTTTGTAACATACAAACCTTTGAACGCCCAAAGAGTAAAAATAAAATTAAAAAAGTAAAAGAAGATAAAAACTGCAACAAACTTAGAAATAATGTATCATTGGCAAACCTAACATCAATAACGAAGAATAATGTTACAAGATACAATTATATCCCTGTCCACTATGCAATACGAATGCCTGATAAGCTGATGGTGACTCTGTGATGCCACACTGCTTTCCATCAGACCTCTACATAAAGATGTCTGCTACACATAGTAAAAAATGTGACAAATTATATAGATTCCGAAGTATGAAAATGTATAAACTCATCTCTACGACTTCAAGTCTTCAATGCCTTTTTTTAAATCAATTTTCACGATAAAAGAGTACAATCCAAGGATCTAAAATATGCATGTGGAAATCATAATTTATTACCTAGTATGATTTTCTCAATCAGAGTACGTGCTCAATGCAGCAACTACTAATCCTGTTGTGTCAAGGGTCGCTGCAACGTCGGGGTACCCTTTCCAAGATGTATTGATCTTGAGAGAAGGATACAACCAGCTTTTTATGGCTGATATAAAGGAATCAGGCTCCGGTTCAAGGATTGCTTCCCAATCCAACTGTACGCCCTCAGGAATGATTCCGGTAAATTCTATGTTAGCAGCAAGAAGTAGCCCGAACAACACAATGAGCCCAATTACAGCACTACCTCTTGATAATGGGGTGAAATTATACCTGGATATGCCAAATCTGCCTATAGTTACATAAAGAGATACAACTACACCCACCCACCCAACCTTCATCCACAGCTAAATAATTCTCACCAGTAATAAGTCATCCTTAAGATTGCCTCCCTCACATTCTCAAGCACATCAAAATCAGTCGATCCGTAGTTTTCACCACAATAAGTGTCACAGAGTGCCTGCAATTCCAGTTTCATTTATAAAATTTGTTCAAACTGATATCAGGGAAAATAATGCATCTTTCACATCGCTTTCAGAAAAATACCAACAAGATAAAATTGATTGCTTCTGTTACAAACTGAGCATAGAAATGCATGAAAAAACACAAAAATATATTTTCCAATCCTAATAAAAGTTGAGGAAGTTATAAAAGAACTCAGCAGCTAATTGGCTTGCAAGAATAAAACAATTCAGAACATGTTACGACTTCCATGGTGACATCTGGATAAAATAGATTTGATATAAGTGCATATCCATCCAATATCAAAACTAGGACAATACAGAAATACGTACTTCTGGTCAAATCATTTTCTGTCAACAATCCATTATTCTTGAGTTAAAGTATTCACAAAGGAAGAAATAATTAACTAATAATGAGTTAATCACACTACGGCAAAAACAAGTTCAAAGATTATTTTAGATTGCAGAAGAGATACCTCCCATGCTGAAGTCATTTCCACTTCAAAATCATCCCACCTAGAAGGTGTGCAGGGTGTTTTTATAGCAAAATCATACCCAACTGGGTCCCTGAATTGCATAAACTAAATTATTAAAATGATAAACAGATCAACTCATTTAAAAATGAGCAATTGACAAACAAGCTGATGTGCTATCAACCAAAAGTGCACATACGTTTTCCCTAGTAAGATCCTAGTTCCTTCAAGACGCTTTCTGAAATAAAAAAAAAAACATCACCAAGAGGATTTTAGTAAAAGAATTTATTGCAATAAGCTTGCATATATAAGGTACTGGGTTAAGAAAAGTAGATAAGCTTCACAAAACGGAATATTTAACAAAATATACCCCTCGCACACTGTACTGTTGCACCAAGTAGACAACCAGAAGTCTTGGCCTACGGCTCCATATAGATCTGAGCATGATTCTGCGTTTATTATCTGCAAGTTAATAATCAAGGTGCAACATCCCATCAGATTACAAAACATAAAACTCAACAAAGAGTATGTAGAAATTATACAAATCTTTAACAAGAACCTAAACATGAAAAAGTGGAGCATCAATTGGGTAGCCAATGCCCAGAGAAATTGTTTCAAATGATAGATCACATAATTCTACACGTTAAGAGTGCTTATTTTCCAGACAAGGAATGCACATATATATAAATATAACTCATAAGCATAAGCCCAGTAAATTCTTCTGAAGAAGAAAGAGAAACTGAAAACCACTAAAAATCCCAAGGTAAGTAATCTTTTATCATTTCAAAAAAATGAAATTACAAACTGGTAACATCATCAGAAAAATATAAGCAAACTGATTATACATTAAAGTGAAAATATCACATTATAAAATAATGCAACATTTCTGCATATATAAATTCGAGAAATCAAACCTCAGAAAGAGAGATACCTTGTAAAGGATTAGCAGAACTCATCAGAAATGAAAGGAAAAATAAAAAGCAACATTTAGCCTTGTTGTCTCTTATCAATTTAACTTACTTCTTGCAGTTTCCCATTTTCTCTGAGATTGATGAGGTTGTCCTTCATGTCGTGGACATACTTATTCTGCTCTATGACTGTTTTGGCAACATTAAAGGCCCTGGAGATAAACAAGAAATGACAATTCCTATCAGAGTTCATCGCTAAAATTAGAGAACATTCTTTTTGGCAAGCCTGAAATTATATAGAAGTGATCTAGCTAATTTGAACTTTTGTAAATATAACAATGTAGTTACCTCTGGAAATTTGGATAATAGCGGACAACTTTTGCTTGCCCAAGAATAAGAGGAGTGTGGGACCCAAATCCAGAGTTAAACTCCTCGCTAAAATACAGAAAGAAAAGGCATAGTTATGAATTATATGCAAGAAAAATATATAGATAGAAGTAGGTATACACAATATTTTTCATTGGAATAAGCATCAAAACATGTCGCATATTATAGGCATGCAAGGAAGGAGTGATTGGGGCCATTGGGCCTTCCCAATGTTATTAGTTTTAGAATTTCTATGTCTTTTAAGTCTTCCTTTAAGCTTATATAATTTAATCAGGTGGCCATCGGCCTAGGTTGATATGTAACCTGCACTGTCAGCTTTTGGACAGCAGTTTTATTTGAAATTTCAGCCTTTTGAGGCGTGGGACAAGAGTAGGTCTCGCTGTTGTGTTCTTATTCCACAAGTGTGATACTCATCCTATTCCCTCCCTTAACTCAAACGTAACAACTAGCATTTTTCATGCATGAATAATAAAATGAAATAAAGTACAATAAGCTATCTCAAAAAGGTTACTATATTTATCCAAGAACTTCCAAATTAAATGAATCCAAATGGAATACCAATTGAACAAAGTTCTCTGTGTATAGACAAATATATGAAATGCCATGACATACCTCAATTTGTTAATCCAAACCACTGGATCACATGGTTCAGAGATTTGTCTCCATTTAACAGCTAATGAATAAACACCGTGCCATGGCATCGTAGGACGTCCATAAGATCGATCCTCTACCGCATTATAGGTACTAGATGATTCCAAAAAACTGCTAGTGCTGCAACCTGCTCCACCTCTGTTCTGACAAGGAGGATTAAGTTTCTCTCTTCTCCTGGCTTTCTTTCCATGTTTTAATCCACCTTTAATTGAATGCTTCCACTCCGTTTGTAGAGAACGCCAAACCCTTACAACTTTTTGTGCAATCTCTAAAGCAGCAAGCCCCGCCATTCGATACTGGTTCATGTTCAGATAGAGAAGATCAGTCATTTAAGGAAAAATGCAAACATATAATAAAACCACCAAAAATATGTTTTAGAAGATCATATTATTCCAGATGCTTTTGAATTAGTAAGATAAAACACCCATTATAAAACTCTTGCTTGACCTCTAAGGCTATACAGATTTTAACTAAATCCATGCGGTAAACAAAAGCCACATCAGCCGATGATCCTCCCTTATAAAAGTCACTAACACAAAACTAGAAAATGACCTCTTCGTCATCCTCTACTGAAGCTTTAATGTCCCCTTTTTTTTTGATAAAGGGGATACCCTCCCAAATGGGGAAATGAAAGTGTTCCAATACCCATTTCCCAGTACAATCATTCCCATTCTTCTTTAATGAAGAAGCACCCGCTAAGTTTTGCAGATAATTCTAAGCTGGAGATGAGTTAGTAAGTCATCAACTAAACTTCCAAAAAGGCAAGTTAGAAAAATGTAAGATCTTTTCAGCTTTCACGAAAGAACTTGATTTGAATATATATTTCAATCAACGGAAACTTTTAACTAGGAAGTCAAGAAAAATGTAGATGCATCTAATTGAAAAATCCCATGTCAATTCTGGATAGGGTAGATCTTAACCTTTTAGTTTCTGAAAAATTATAACAATAGCACCAGGACCATTGAAAATGAAATCTAAGAGGTAGAAAAACCCTCCTCTAAAAGGAATTTCAAATCAAACTTCCATGCAGTAGAAAATGAACAGAACGTTTCCTTCTTTTGTTGTTCATACATACTCCCTCTTACTCAAAAAAGTTTTCACCCTTTCCATTTGGTACGTCCCACAAAAGTTTTCACCTTCCTAAAAAGTTCAAAAGTCAAAACAAGCATCCTCTCCTATACACTCTATTTACAAAAAAACCACCCCTACCTGACACACAGAACATACTATATCATTTATTTATCACCCAAAAAACACCATAATACCCCAAAAAGTTACACTTTACCAATAAGGTGAAAATTTTTGTGAGTCAGAGGAAGTAGTATTAGTCCAGAATAAAAAAATCTTGCAATAAATTCATACAAAATAACAACAGGAGCACAAATATCATTGCAATAGCACCAATAAGCCGTAAACGCCACGAAAGAATAACATCTTAAAATTTTATTAAAAAGGAAAAGGAAAGAAAATAAACAAATAAATAAACTTAATAGAAACTGATGTGAAGCTATTTTTCTTGCAGTAATTCAAATCATATAAACTGGAAAAAAAATATGCTCCATAAACAGTTCTTAGAGCAGGACATTGTAGCAATCCATGTCCATGCACCGCCAATTCACAGAATTCATTAAATGCTTTCCATTCTATCACTTTTATACAACAGTCACCTGACGTTTGTTGGGCAGGAATCCTGGGCAGTGGTATTGGATCTTCTTGCCAATAGAATCTGCAGCCTGTATAAGGGATGTTTTTTGCTTTGTTAAAGAAAAGTCTTGTTTTTTTAGCTTTCCCTTTCTCAAAGAATCTCGTAAAGGAGGTTGCCTGTAAACTTTCTCACACACATTTTTTGGATGCAGCCTTTTACACCAATATTCCTAAGAAAAATAAACAAAAGAGTATCAACATTGAGATACAATTCTGAAAGCACCGAACGCTACTAGCTAAGCTACTTCTTAATGGAGCTATTAGAGCTCTCCACACTTAAAATATACAAGTTAGCTGTCCCAGTTGTTTTCTGTTTCAAAGCCAATGTTTAATGTCTGCAATATTTCTCTTTCACTAATCACGCACTATTAATTACCAAGACTCTTCTGAGAACACGTTCCGAGGTTAGCTATTCTGCAACAAAATCATGTTCCAGTCTTTGGCTATTTCAACATTCACGGTTCACCCAATAAATCAAGAATTTTATCAGGTTGCATCATCTACAGTATTAAATACAACCATACACTTATTATATTCTGCACAATATAAGGAATGACCTTAAACAATAATTGGACGGGGCCACACGAGATGATATAAAAGCAAATCAGACTTACTACAACAAGGAATAGCCATTGCCTTACCATTGAGACAAATGTACCCAGATAAAGTACAACATTCACACATTCACGTGTCCATATTTCTATATAATACATCAATGCAGAATTTCAAAGCCATAACATATAAGTCAATATCATCATTCAGGGCCAACAAGGTTCTCATGATGGCATATTAAAGCTCGATATGAATTACAAAAATTAATTCGAATGAAAGTATTGATATGATAAAACTCTGCATAAATAACAGAATGCAGATTGAAGCCATCAAAGCACAATGAAGTAATGATATGCTTTTACCTTAAAGAGGGGGTCTATGTCACCATCAAGGTCAAACCAAGAAAACTCAGAGTTGAACTTTGATGCCATGTATAATGCAATTTCTTTCTGCAAGCAAAGATAACAGGATAAATAAATAAATTAAAAGAATGACAGCAACTCCTGATATTGCATGGTGGTTCCTGGATCTAACAAATATCAACAACATGATCGTACATACACAATCAGCAACTCCTGATATTACATGTATTTTAAATTAATTGTGCTCCACTATTAGCAAAATTATTATATGTGTTTCCACAGTGCTCAGTTTGAGTTTAAATTTCCCATGGCTCAGGTGATAGATTACTCTTATACTCTAAATCTGGAGTTGAGGAATAAAGAAGTTCCCAAAACTTTATTTTAAAAAACATAAAGAGTGTTCAGGTTATAATATGGAAAATTACAAAATAGAAATTGACCCTATACTCAAATTCCCACTCAAAAAAGCACGTGTCTAGCTGCTATTGATTTTTCAAATTCAAAACCATTTAATTGAATCCGTTAACTTTCTAATTTCAAATTAGAAAGGTAAAGGATTTATTTTATAGGTTCTCTCAATCACTCTCGGCTCTAATTATCAAACATATTTATCTGATATTCATAAAAATTAACTGGCAGCAGCTGGTATACAATATTTATCTGATATTCAGAATAAAAATTAACTGGCTGCAGCTGGAATACAATACAAGAACCCCAAGTTCAGAGAGTCTTAATTAAAAGGAGGACTGACTGTAGTCATTAGTACACAAGAAACCAAGGTTGAACTAAAACATGTAAAATTGTCAATTTCTCTGGAAATGAGCAAGCATAAACAGTGTCACACACTCACACTAGATAATTTTTAGAGCTTTGAACCATACCCAACACAGAAAAATTAGCAGAAAGAACTGACCAAAAAGCCAAATGGATAACATAACAGTTGAGCTGGCGTGCATGCATGCACATTAAAAAAATCTTCACAATTTATACATACATGTTATCTACAACTACCTGGAAAGATGTCACACTGACCTGATAAAAGGCTAAGCACTGGAGTACAAATTTTTCCATTGAATCCAACTCAAGATCCAAGGCTGCATCATAATCTTTAACCTGCATTGTAAGACCAGAGCCAATAAAGGCTCTCTATGAAAAAAAAAACTCATTTTGAAAGGAACAAGAAGAAAGAACGAAGAAAAAAGGACATACCGCCTCCTTAAATTCTCCAATAGCATGATAACAAGATGCTCTTAAGTACAGACATTCTATATTTGAGCTATCTATACTTAATCCCAATGATAATTCCTTGATGGCATTCCTGTAGCCATCGAATTAAATAGAGAATTATGTAGCTATTTACTCTTCTATATAAAATCATATGTTGACTCAATGATTTCACAAATCATATATGTAGGATGCACATTAAGGACGCAAGACGCAGCAAGGCATTTTACTGCCTCAGGTGCGCCTTGAGTATAATCATGAAATAACTATAACAATTCATCCTACACTAAACATGATAGATTAAAACAAGACATACACATTAAATTTAAGCATTTAACATAAGACAACTCATCGTGTTCGAAATTACACAGTAAATGACACAAGATACTCATCAAAATAGTAACCAAACTAACAACTGATAATTGGCAGCTGGAGCTGGTAAAAGGCAGGCAGCAGCAAAAATCATCTAAGATGATACAGCCAAGGCTAATGAACCAGCCCCAACTAAGGAGAAGAGTCAAGCAAGCTCAATACGTTTCTTAAAAGCCCCTTTTGGCATGAAGATTATATTTTTGGTTGCTCTAGCATTCTGCCAAAATGTCAAAGGCGAGTGGCACATGAAATAATTAGGTTGTGATTGCAAGTTTGTCAATCAAGGATTATATTTATGTTTTTTCTCTCACTTCCCCTGTTTTCCCTTTCTTTGCAATTAAACACTAACTCAAATAGTGTATTGTTATCTGCATTTTTTATTTTGCATTATATAATGCTATTATCCATGGCTTTCTTAATTTTATGTTGAGCTTTGAGGTTTTGCACATATTAGGTAGGGAGGGAGGAGTGCATCTCTCATACCTAGAAGTATTATCAAAGTCTAAACCCTATTTTAAAATATTTTGAATGATATGGTACATATATTTTCGCATAAAGGTAAAGTTGTTTTTCAATTAACCAAAGTTGATATTTCACTAATGAAAAACCTTAACTATCATTTGTAAAACTGGAAACTATCATAAGCCTCTAGGCTCGCTTGAGGCACATAAAGTTACCCTCCTTCAGACCTGGGCCTGGATACTATGATTTTGAGGTGCAAGAGTTGTAGCCTCAGCCAAGGTATATTTAATGACTATGGTAGGATAAAACATTTAACAGTTCTGCCTTATGGATAAATAATTCTTAATGATGATTGACAAATATATATATATATATATATATATATATATATATATATATATATATATATATATATGATGAAAAAACAATAATAATTACAAACTGCCCGAAATCTAAGGATCAAAGGATGGAAAAATGAGATCCAGCATGCGCATCATAACATAACTAAAACATTTTAGAAATAAGTTTAATACAAAACAATGATAAGGAAATAAGATATCCAGGAAATCCAGATCAGTTGAGCTGTGTTATATTTTATAAAAACAATTTTTTTTTATTAATAATGAGATACTTATCAACATAGATAAGACGACACTGAAACAAATCAATAGTGTGATTAAAGCTTAAGGGGTTCTACATACAATATCTGGGCATTTGAGCATTTGGACATTTCAGAATCAAAAATAAAAATTAATTTATTTGACTGATCTCTGACTCTTGGAAATGCCAACTAACGGGAGGGAGGACAAGAAAGTGAACCATACACCTGAGATCCTCCAGTATGCCCCCTGTAGAAGAAACAACACCTAGCAATGCCTCAAGTATATCATGACTCCCCACCCCAGGGCAAGTTTCAACAACTAAAAGACTAATCAAAACCCAGCACTGTATTCAAAGAGTTTCCAAGACATTATAAAACTGAGGAAATACAAACAATTTATTAAAAAAAAGGATAACATCGTGAAAATTGCTTTGGTAAAACAGTGGGACTGAAAAGTATAAACAAATTAATCAATGAGGAAGAATACACAAGAAAATTCATAGAAAATAAGATCGCAAGTACTAGTGAAACTGAAATCTAACTATTAAATGTAATAGTCAGCCCTAAATTCCTAAAATTAGGGGTAGATTATAATTGATAAAATGAAAGAAAGAAAGAAAGAAAGAAAGAAAGGAATTTTTTTTTTTGTTTAAAATGGGTCAAACCTCCCAAAATTAGCCTACTCCCAAGCATTCTTGAACCTAGACACTCATCTCAACATAGATTCATCTCTGTTTTTGGCCAAGTTCAAAACCCCTAATCACACTCCCATTATTTTCAAATTAGTCACTAGAATTCAAGGGAGTATTGGGAGGATTCTTTCTCGCCATTATTTTCAAATTAGTCACCAGAATTCAAGGGATTAATGGGAGGATTCTTTCTCGCCTTCCAATCCCACACACACCTCCCTCACCTATAAATACTAGCCCTTCAACCCTCACATTAACACTAAAATCTCACACAAGAATCAAAATTGCAGTAGCCCCTAATGCTTAGAGATTTCCCAACTTCTTTCTTCTTCCTATATTTCAAACACTCTAAAATCTCACACAAGAATCACAATCGGAGTAGTAGCCACTAAAGCTTAGAGATTTCCCAACTTCTTTCTTCCTCCTGCATTTCAAATATGTTTACTTACAAGCAAGTACATGTTTTCGACATAAAAAAGAATACATTTATGCAAGTACTTTCTAAAATATCTGAATATGTTTTACCTACATGCAAATGAATGTTCAAATGTTAAAGTTCTTCGACATGAAAATTAAACTTCTCACAAGCTTTCTTACAAGTATTCGAGACATGAAAATTAAATATGTTACAAGTGCTTTCAAAAGTACTTGAGAAATGATTATTGAACTTTACAAGTGTTTTAAAAGACACTTGAGACGTGCCAATCGCGATGCCGGGACTAGGAGAGATCCTCGGGGAGTATCCGCATTGCCAAAAAGAATTTATATTGATCAATCATATAAAAGAGACATAAAAAGTACCATGGATTGATGTGATTTAAGACATAAAAAATACCATGAGTTGATGTGTTTTGAGACATGAAAAGTATTCATAACATTATTTAATTTGTGATATTAAATATTTTTATGATATGAAGCTTTAAATGCTTACCCTCAAACTTAAATATTTTTCAGATTGAAGAGGATGCGGTGAAAATAAATAAATAATAATTTATGATTTCATTTACTATGCAAGAATTAGGACATATCATCTTTAAGCATTTACGAGTTATTAAGTTTTAAATAAATTTTATGCTTCTGCTATTTATTAGACTAAAAGTCCATATTTAAGAAAGTATTTTTATTGAAAATTTAGGATGTTACATTAAAAGACTGTTACGAACCTCATCATCCTTTGTGATTCAAAAGGGCATGACAAGAGAATATTGGATGGAGACTTTATAACATCAACAATAACGAATGTGATATGTAAGAGAGATCCAAAAGGAACAAAATAACTGCAGTATGCAACTACAATATATAAAAAAGAACGATGTACGAAAGATTATATCTACAGCTCCAGAGTCTACAAGTAAACTGCAATCATTACCTGTATATCTAGCTTCACATATGTTTACTATCTCAAGAAAGATAACATAAAGAACATTTACCTGTGATCTCCCATTCCATGCAGAAGCAACCCGTGCAGGTGATATGCTTTCGCAAACCTAAAGGAGTGAGACTATCAGTATGAATTTCCTATAATATGAACTACACTGAAAATTTTTATATAATAAATGATAAACATTTAGAATCTAGAAAAAAGAGAATCAAAGAACATTTTACCAAATAAAATTACTTGAATACATCACCTATAATCATCATTTAATAAGAGTATCATATCTACTTGATTAAAATAGAACAAATAAATCATGCACGAACCTTCCGTCAATTTTCAGAATCTCATGAAGACACTGCAGAGTCTTTTCTGAATTTGCCATGTCTTGATAAAACTGAGAAGGAAAAAAAATCATACTAGCTTAATTAACATTAATGCACATGCATGGTTTTACAACGTCATGAATCTGAAATTTCCACACATACAATTAAGACTACTAATCCTCGAAGAGAGAAGTAAAGTAGAATTAAGAACAGAAGAACCCTAACCAACCAAGATACTACTTAGTGTTCTGTCCACCTAAAGGATCTATTTCCAAATCTTTTGTTTAGGAGGCCAGATATGTGTTGTGAATTCTTAGAGAAATTGTCATATCCTTTAATTCTGGAATTACTTTATTGTTTCTAACCTACACCTAGGGTGAGTCCCAGGTTTCTTTAAGGCAGCACTAATATATACATCACTTATCACATGGATCCAAACATCGGAAAATCTTAATAAACGCCGTAAGAAGTTCTTTACTCACCAAGCATAACATGTTCACAAGAAAACATGTGTTCTACTTTCTTCTTTTCTATATATAAATATTAATGTGTATGTGTGTGTGTGTGGGGGGTTATTAAGAATCTTGCTCACAACACAAAAACATTCTTTCATTCAGAGGGGAGCAAAAAGGGGCTATGCATCTAAGTATATGTTAACTTAGACCTGAGTTAAATGAGTCCAAGCCTCGAGGAAACGTTGATCTATCTGGATGGCTTTCATATGTGCCTCTTCCGCCTTTTTATATTCACCAAGTGGAGAAAGAGCCAAACCCTGTGACAACCAAAATTTAATACAAAATTCATTGAAAACAAACAGTTTCACTCATTTTCTTCATCCCATTTATTCAAAGTAAAGGTTAGCTTCTCAAGACTCACCAAATAAGTGTGTGC
Organism: Pogostemon cablin; assembly: GCA_023678885.1. Classification (NCBI taxonomy): domain Eukaryota; kingdom Viridiplantae; phylum Streptophyta; class Magnoliopsida; order Lamiales; family Lamiaceae; genus Pogostemon; species Pogostemon cablin. Next base: position 7,721,228 of record CM042992.1, on the reverse strand, counting down.
AGATTTGTACTCCTTATCAATTTTTACACAGACTGACAAGTCTTCAACAGCAGCCTTGTAATCCTTAAATTTATAATTTACAATTCCTGCTCAAATTTTACTAAAATGATCATATCCACAATATGAAGCACTTGAAAAAGAACCAAAAAAAGGAAATCAGAGAAGAAAGAAGGAATAAGCATAGGTTTCAGTATTTCACAATAAGTAATGATACTCAACAAAAAGTTCAACTGAGTTATGATGTTATGAGCACTTTTTTTAATAAATAAGGACTTTGATTGATTCGGGGATTACTGGACAAGCCTTTGGTCTTGTTGGAGAGCAAATTCTTCCTTGTCCCTTTATACCAATTTTTCTTCAATTAAATACAACTTTCCTGCTTAGTTCTCTTCTCCATCTATTACAGGGATTGTAATCTCAAAGGCAGGGTCACCATCAATTACTTATTTGCGCAAACAATAGTACCAAAGGGGTTGTCGGGTAATTTGTAGACATCAGGGAAACTTTGTAATTAACCAAACAATTGGGTGTTTTTGATAATTTAGAAACCTAATTTACCCATACCACAGGATTCATTCAATAATTTGGACCAACGTCAAGTAGGTAACAGTTATTTGCCATAGAATGAATTAAAACAGTTACAGAAGTATGAAGTACTACTTTGTTCCTCCATGATATATTCACTTAAGACTGGATGCCAAAAGCTTCCACAGTCAGTCTAGAATCTAGATGAGTAGGGCAATGATAATATTCTACTCAGTGACAATATTCCAGACATAAAATTCTGTAGAAACATGTCGCATGTGCTTTTTGCATCAATATAAAATTCTAGAATGACCTCAGATCATGTAAATAATACACTTCACCTGGCTTATGCTCCATCAGAGGTTTTATTTTCATCGTCAAAACTTTATAAATTTCATAAAACATCAAAAGATGGATGCATTGTTCGACTATTTTAATTACTAAGGCTGGATACCAATTGTCTTACTTACATGAGTGTTATGATTCTGCTGAATTGATATTAGCAGTAAATAATTTACAGGTGAATGATATCAAGATAAGGGGAAAAAAAATATATGGTTATCTATCTCCTTTGACAACTTAACAATCAAACTATTCACAAACAATCAATGTGAATGTATTGAAAACTAAAAGAATGTTTATTTTGATAAGATGTTTCTGAGGGAGAAATCAGGATTTTTTTCCCCAAGAAGCAAGAGAAATTATTGATACATATATTTCCTTTTTTCTCTAATCTCCAGCCCCATATTGACTCTAATGTTTTATGGTTTAACTGGCATAATAAAGTGCCTATATCATGCAACAAGGTAAACTGGGAAAATCTTACAGGTACCTCAAGAAAAGGATGCTGAAGACTAATGGCAATAAATTTTAATAACTATACCCCTTTCATGTAACACGTCAGCAGAGTTTGGTTCAAATTCCAAAGCTTTTGTTAGGTCCGCAATTGCCTGGAAACAAACAAGTTATTTAAGGAGGTTAATAAAGATATTCCACTGCATGAATGAAGAACTTTATTATAAATGTAAATTAATGATCAGCAAATAAAACAATGACAAATAAGAACAGATATAAACAGAGTATGTTGCACCACATTGTAGCTGGTGGTCAATGATTCACTAGCCTTCCATCTGCATAATTATGCCAGTGTCTTTCCTTTACAACGCAACTTCACCCAAAACATAACTAACCATCCAACCAAGTACCAACTCAATTTATTGACAAATTTTCCTCCCACCAACCCAACCTCGTAATTTACCACCACTAACAACATAAAGGCTCTGATTAATACTCTGAAAAATTGAATTCTACCTCACAATCATTAGCAAGTGAAATTTGTTCCTTCCCTGGAAAGAAAGAATATCGAACACCCCCTAAATTCTCTGAACCTTACTGTATAGCAATTAGTTTGAACATGGCATGTAAGTAATCTACTGATATCCATTCAGGTAAACTCCAACCAATTGATGAAAGACGAGATTTTCAAACCTAGAGCAGCAGCTTCTAGAAAACAAAACTTACTGAAAAGCAGCATCAGATAAATGGTAGGTAAAACTATTAAAAGCTGTAACTTGGTTTCAGATTTAATTAATGCCTTGTGAGAAATCAGATCCCATATGCAGTAATTCACCAATTAACTCAACTCAGCATCAGTGAAACAAAGATATTAGGAGTTAGTTTGAAGGTAGACACTGGGATATGAAGCTTAATTAGCCATGACTTTTTAAAGGACATATTGCACCTCAAGTAATATAAGAACCAGTTGTAGAAAAGAGGAGTTCGAACACTGCAATATCATAATCAAGTATCACAAAAGCACCTTTGCAGATTCTCCCAAGGCTGCTCGAGCCTGCCCCCTGCGTTTCCAAGCTTCACCAGCTGATGGATTTGATTGTATTGCCTATAACATATAACCATGTTCTATTTCCATCATCCAAGATTCCACATTGCTGCCCACACTAAGGACTCATTTTAGTGTTACCTTTGTAAAATCAGCAATAGCAGCATGTAGTTCTCGTTGAAAGGCATATGCTGTTCCCCTTCCAATTAAGGCCTCAGGGTAGTCGGGCTCTTCTTGTAGTATCTAGCATAAACAGATGATATATATGTCATATGAATTATAAGAAAATTTTCCTTTCTTCCAACCAAATGACATGGGAGAAAACTTAACCAAGACAAATTGTTACGTGATTAGATTTCTACCTTGTCAAAGATGGATATTGCATATGCATATTTTCCATCATTAACCTGGCAACAAAGAAAACGTCATCTTCATATTGGGTAAAAATAAATAAGTAAATAATTAAGTGCTGTATGCACACATACAGATAAGAAATGCATAAAACAGCAAACCATAAAATGCAATGAGAAGATGAAGACTACAAAGGTACAAGCATTAAATATCCTAAAACACCAAAAGTCAATCTTCTTCATCACTTCAGGTGCCAAAAGATGAAACAGAAAAAAACACAATCATCTGGGAACATCAGGCAGCACAAGACTGTTTCGTCATCATGATACCAAGAAACAAGAAAAAATTTACCTGTGCAATTCCCCTTGATAATCTGAAATCCACATTTATTGACTTGTTCTTTGATAATTTGGCAACACAGAATTTTTTGCCCATATTGGCATCATCCATTAATTCATTGTGTATTTCAGATAAGCTAAATGATTCACTGCATATATCAGAGAAGTCAACAGATTCACTGCAAAGCACAGAGGAATCAACGCCAGATTCAGACGAATCACTCAATACAGATTTTCCTGTCTGCTTCTTGTGCACCCAATTAGATTCAGTTGGTTGACTTTCAAGCTTTTTGTGTGATAGACTACCTAAATAACTGTTTCCTTTAACATTAAGGCCCGATCCATTTTGTAAGCTTTCATGAGTCTCTAATTTCTGACTTGAACTGCTCCTTGGTTTCATTCTTCCATTTGATAATTCATGAATATCAGATACATCACTTGATTTCATGGTGACACAAGATTCAGATGCAGCAGAAGAAGACCCAGAGGACTCCATCACACAATTCTGAGAAGAACTAGAACCATTTTGTTTAGCAATATTCAAGAGATCTTCCAGCTCCAGGAGTAGTTTCAGATCTGCAGACTGACAAACAGCATGCTTGTATCCCTGCTCCCAAACTGAAAGAGCTTCCTCTTTCTTTCCAAGAGCCGAAAATGCACGTCCTAGAAGATAAGGGGATAAAAAAAAGACCAATTTCAGCAGCATGGAAAACCTTAATGGAACTATTCGGAAATATTAAAAGAGGATCAATCAAGCATGCTTTGAAAGAATGTTTCAGGTAAAAATTAACAAGATTACATCCAGCAGTTGCAACAAAGTGCAAAGACTCCAACGTTATATGTTCTTATTCAATCTCCAAGAATAATACTCTCCGTCAACAGACATAATACATCTAAGGTTAAATGATTCCTGAAGCATTTAAGCAATTTAAAAATTCTAAGAGAGAAACTTGATATATTTTTTTAATGTCTCAAAGTCAATGAATCAGTGTGACTGTGAAATTGACCAAAAAACTATGGTGAATCAAATAATAGTAAGAATTAGTTAAGTGAAACAACATCTTCGATAGGGAAATTACAAGGATATTGGGTCCATATTTTACAGTACCTAATCAAGTAATTCAATTTGAACTCCACCTAAGAACACTTCCAGACATTATTGCAGCATCTTATACTCTCTAACTTTTATACCTAGTAAGCAGAGATGCTTTCAGAGATAATGCACAAGAAATCCACGTGTCAATACAAAATCCACAAAACATTACATACTAAAAAAGCTCAAAAGGTTCTGCTACTCTGTTTCAAAAGGAATACAAGTTAATAATTGAGGGATTTTTGTTATCTAAAAACTAATGTTACATGTATCGTTGAATAGAATGTTAGATAAATCAGAACTCACAAGAAGAAAATTCCACAGACGGTGGCTTTAGAAAAAATTAAAAAAGCTCGTATTAAAAATATATATACATTCCATTAATTTACATTTCACTCAACCTAGATTATTTGTTGACTGACACCACAAAATTCTGACTCAGAAAGAGTCAACTCTAACTTAATTAAGGTTGATTCCAATTGTAACTTACAATCACAGAGAATTAAAAACTTCAGCAGAAAACTTCGAGCCTCCCACTGAATTCTTACTAATTCTTGTTTAGTAGCACATGCTCAAGATAATACAAACAAAAGGAAACAATACACACTTGAAAATCACTAATCTTGCAAAAAGAGGATGGTAAAGGCAAGTGACGTTGTCAGCTGTACATGATAGACAACTATCTCCTGCGGTCCAGAGAAGATTCAGCAGTCACTTATGATACTACTTACTAGGATCGTTACAATGCAATGTAATAACTGAGAAAGTTGTATGGTATATTATGATACGTTGTTTATCCTTCTTGTCTGCAATATTGCACTAACTGAGGGAAATAGGGCATGAATTGATTGAAATGTGATTCGTATCAACTCACAAAAATATGCAGCCTGTAAAGTGAACTATTATGGATAAAATTCCTAACCTAATGGTAGGCTCCATTATGTTTCTCAAAGAACTTGAAGCATAACTGATTTCTAGTGTTCTATAAATATGCTGCAAATTTTATATTCACAGCAATGGACAATCTGACACTAATCTTTAGGCTGATTAAAAATAGACCTCGTAACAGACGAATTGAAAATGCAAAGGCTGACCTTTGAATATGTAAGCTTGAAGAAGCTCAGGATCGAGCTGCAGCGCCTTATCACAGTCCTTGATGACGTGCTTGTGCAACTCCAATTGGCTATAGCAAAAAGCTCGATTGCTGAAACGTAACAACAGAAACACAAATACAAATTCAACGGATCAGACTACGAATCAGCTCAAAAACTCGTACAATCAAATCAGGAATCAGAAACTATCTAAATTAAAAATTACCAGAGGTCCTGAATCGCACAGGACTTAGAAAGGAGTGAATCGAGAATCCGAATAGCCTTTGACCAATCCTTGGAGCTGCAGAGCTTGGCGAGCTCAATTCGCTCCGCCACCACCGACGCCATTGGAGGGACACCAAGAGATGCAGAGAGAGCGGGAGAGAGGAAGAATTGAAGGCTTAAGAGAGCGGATCGAAGTGCGCGTGTGTGTTGAGTTCTTTGCTTGTGGTTTGGGCGACGAAGACTGAGAGAGGAAGGCAGGGGTAGAAAAGGGAAAATGGACACAAAGTGATTCTCCAATTCAGATAGATAACACAAGTGAAGAAGTCCGTTAGCGGGGTATTTGTGTAAATTAGGGGCGATGACCATCACTTGTTCGCCCACCCCTCGACACGCGTCAACTAAAATCCGCGTATGGCCGGGTTGAGTGATCGACATTAATATACTCATTTTGATTTGGGTGAAATTTCTCGAATTAACACTAGTTTCCGTTGTTTTAAATTATTATTATCAATTTAGTTATGCGTAATTTATATAATTTTACATTTCTTGTAATTCTTAGAATTAATATTCTACCCAAGTAAATAAAAACAAAACCAAATTATAATAGAATATTATAGAATTAAAATGAGAAGATCTCATTATTTCCACAAAATTAGTATTAGACTTTCAACACGCACTCATCAATAACTTGGCATTCTCAATTACAGCTATAGCTACATGACACGTTTGAATTTAAGTATCATTTTGGTCTATCTTTAGAACTTTACTTTGTTTAAGATTCTTTCTTTGCATCGATACAAGAATGATTGAGGATTACACAAAAACTTAACTCAAGAGCACAAGTTTTTTTCTAACAAAACAAAGAACTTGATAACCAAAATGAGGATGCAGCCTCAAAATAAATACAAGAGAATTAATCAATTTGAATAATTATTCTAATCTCAATTAATCTTAATTTTCTTTTCGGAGACCACCTAAATCCCAATCTTTTCTTTATAGAGATATATATCTCCACAATCAAACCTTCCGCAATAAGGCAAAATCCTTCTAGTTGTAAAACTACATTCACTCAACCGCTTCATCCTTAATCTAAATGTTCATTCCTGTAAGAAAAACATCAAGACAAAGTATATACTCATGTCACGCATAAATCACAACATTTTTAAATATCTCGTGATGGTCATAATCATGTAGATGCTTCTTTAATCTTCATTATCAATACTTGTTTACAAATTTCTTTTATAATCTAATAAAATAAAAGAACTTCATTTAATATAACTGGATCATGAGTTTGAAGGCAATAATGAAATAATATAGAAATTCGAGATCTTCCGTTGATACATTTTTATATATAAATTAACCTCATACTTTAAATAATAGCATGACCACTTTATAGTCCTTCGTCCAATTTTAGTTATCTTGTCTTACCTGCATCCATGCACTTAAATAAATATATAAAAAAATCATTTATTAAATTTTTCATAAAACTTTTTATTCCATGTAAGGCAACATAAAAAAACAAAAGTTTATAACTACTCCCCCACCAGCCGCATTAATAGTTATGTTTGTTTTATGCTTACACATTAAGAAATATATCATTTTATTGTGTGATGGATTAGAGAAATATAATATTTTAATATATAATTTAATTTATGTTTTTTTAAGCATATATTCTATAGGATCCGGATCCTCCCTAACGGGAGTGAATTTTCACACATTGTAGCTATAGTTATATAACAACCTAATTTCTCTATTACATAGGTTTAATTATAATCATAAATATAGCTTAATTTACAATGAACATGCAAGTCCATCAATAAATTATTTAAGGATGTCTTTAATTACATAGGTTTAGTTGTAATTATAAATATAATTTAATCTTTACTTAACTAAATGAGGGTTTTCTCCTTCCTAGATGTCATTTGGCTGAGTTGGCAGCTGATTTGGAAGCGCCTAATTTTTTCTAGGCTTTTCTATTTTTCCCTTTATTTTTTAACTTTTCTTTTTTCCCCTTCTTTTTTTAATTACCTAATTTTCTTTAAGCTTTTAAATACGGACATTACATAACGCGCATAACGCAAATTTTAATCACATTTTTCCCTTTCCCCACGTCAAACTTCAATCTTGTTCTCTCTCTGTTTATTGATATATACTCCCTCCGTTCCGGAAAAATTTGCCCTCTTTTCGACACGGAGATTAAGAAAGTGATAACTTTTAGGGATATAATGGTATTTTTATATAATAAATAAATGATAAAGTATGTTAGAGATGATTTTTTTGTAAATAAAGTGTATGGAGAAGGGTGATTGTTTTTTACTTTTTGTTTTTTTGAAATGTGCAAACTTTTGTGGGACAACCCAAAATGGGAAGTGTTCCATCCAAAGAGGTGGAGACGGAGGGAGTAGTTGCTTACTATTCATTTCTCGCCCGTTCACCGTCTACATTCATCTCTCACCCGTTTACTATGGCTGCCATCTCAAACAAGTTTGTCTTCCTCTCGATGATTCCATTTTAGATTTGGGTAAATGTTTATATATTTTTATGGATAGGGATGATGTTGCTTATATCAATTTCATATCTAATGATTCTGCCCAATCTGCATTTGACGCCGCCCCTTATATCAATTTTCCAATTTCGCTTTAGTAAGCTCTCATCTCTCCCTCCTCTCTCTTTCCTACTTTATATTTGATCTTCTAGCACAATACCCGTTGAACTACTTAGGTGATTTGAATTCTATGCATAGATGTGCCATCAATTCCTCCTAGCATTTTTTATTTTCGTTAATCTTAGTACATAATGGAGAACCCACGGTGATCGAGTTGTATTCTAATTAGGGCTTTTCACAAAATTTGCCTCGTTAAGCAAATTTCATAGATCTCCGCACTCTTTCATTAGTTGAACCTAGGGAGCAATTTGTCTAAGCACTTGATCTATGATTTATTACTCTCCGGTGGCTTAAAAGCTACGACATTACATATGTAATATTGTTTTGACCCGCTAGAGAGACGAGTTTTGATTTTTTTTAATACTATTTGTTGTGTTTAAATTCCAAAATAACATGCATAGATGGATAGATTTTTGCATCTGAATATGCCTTCATTTTGTCTTTGCAGGCACAAATTAACAGACGTTGTAACTGAGGTAGGTAGCATTTTGTCTTTGTTAAGTACTCACGGGGTTAATTATGATAGGACCATTACCTACGGGGGTTACTCTGAAATCATGGTTGCGGACGAGCATTTTGTCATCCGTTGGCCAGATAACTTGCCTCTTAATGTTGGAGCTCCTCTCCTGCATGCTGGTATCACAACTTACAGCCCATTGAAGTCCTTTGGGCTCGAAAAGTCTGGTCTGAATGTTGGTGTTGTTGGTCTCGATGATAGCAATGAAGTTTGCCAAAGCTTTTGGTTATAAGGTGACAGTTATCAGTACTTCGATTAGTAAGAAGATGGAAGCAATTGAAAATCTCGGAGCAGGTGAGTTCTTAACCAGTTCTGACCCACAACAAATGCATGTATCGCTTGATCAAACTACTACTTACAGTCCAGATATCAGGTTATCTATGATTTGAATCCATATGCTATTTGAATTTTGCTTATTTTTATCCAGGAATTAATTTTATTGAATCCTAATGCAACTCATCGATGATTTACAGTCTCTACCGTTCATCCAAAATTTGCTTATTTAATTTGCCATTATATTTGTATCTTGAAATAATTTTCTTATCAGCTATTTTTAATACTCCCTCCGTCCCATATTTAAGTTCACCGACACTGTCGATACGGAGTTTAAGAAAAGTTGCTTTTTGACCAACTTTATTGATTTTTTAGGGGTATTGTGGTATTTTTAGGTAATAAATAAATTATAAAGTATGTTATGTGTGTTAGGTGTGAGTGGTATTTTTGAAATTAAGATAACTTTTGAGGTTGTTGGTTAATGTGAAGTTTTCTTTTTTTTGGGTGGTGAACATAAGTATGGGACGGACGAAAAACGGAAAGTGTGAACATAAATGTGGGACGGAGGGAGTAGTTAGTTTGTGAAAATAATGAAAGTTCTTAATATTGTTGAACTTTTGTGTTATTTTAATGCGTGTATCAAGACCAATTGGAAGAACAAGGTGAATGAGATTCTGCATAAATGTAGATGTGTTGTAAGAGACGTTGAAGAATCAATGTTGACAATCGCTAATAGTTGGTTCATAGGGAAAAGTCATTTGAGTAGTTATTTGGATCATAATGAGCATCGAATGCTTCTTTGACCATGGAAATGAGCTTTAATAGAATTCAAGTCATATTAATATTAATGTTTGTATTTAATTAACCTACTACAATATTAGTAGTGTTAGATTGACCGTCCTAATTTCTGAATATTATGTTTATGAATATTGAATGTACTTATGTCCTTGATTTTTATTTTGTGTGCTAAGGATGGGAGGTTTTATCTTTTTTATTTCAGAATATTTGTGGGTACTTGGAACGTGGCGGGAAGGTATCCTGTACGGAGTGTGGCTGTAGATTTGGATGAATGGCTGAATCTCAGAGATGATCCAACTGATATATATGTTCTTGGGTATGTTTTAAAGTCTATTTTTTTTTAATTATATTCATGGTTTCCATACCATCTCTCTGTCTGTGTAAAGAAGTTTGGATCCTGTAAATTCCAAGAAATTGTGTCATTTAAGGCAACAACTGTAATTGGAGCAGAGGATCCGACAGAAGCAACAAACTGGAACCTACTAATAAGGAGAACACTAATCTGGTGAATTAGTTGGGATACTGCCAGATAATAATAAGTTGCTTCTTTGTATGAGTTTGATGCATGTAGGCAGCTTATAGAAGCATCTTTTCATTAGGAAGGGATAAATTTCGATGAAGTATGTTATTCACATTAGACACCCATTTGCTTCGTGTTCTTCTCAGTTTTCCTTTATCCTCTCATCCCTTCTTTTCTTCCTTTCTTTGGAGTATATTAACTTTTTGTCATTGTTAATTAAATTTATTATTATTATTATAACATGAATATTTTATTTTTAAATTCCTCGAATACTTTTATTTAATATATTGTTTACGGAAGTAATATAAGAGACCATAATAATATGTTAATTAATGAATTACTCTATCCATCTGTATCAAATTATATGTTAATTTAAAATAAGAAAATGATTTTTAAATGAAAAATGAGTATGTTTTAATTTTACTTTTAGTCATTTCATAAACGTACATTATTAAATAAAATCATACTTTTTTTTTAATAATATTACATCATGCAAAAGTTATTTTTTTAAAAAAATATGTACAATGGTACAAGTATGATATTGTATGATATTAAAATGGAATGTATGAAAACGAAAAAAATGATATTGTAAATATATTATTTAATTAAAATAGTTTGTAATGTAAAATATTACATTAAAACAATAATTTTAATATAAAAAAATAACTCAATTATCCCGCGTAATATGTTTATTAAGGGAAAGAATTGACATTTTCAAATATGTATATTATTGTGTGTAATCTTTGTAATTATCTTTTTGATTTGTTGTGATCTCCGTAAATCACGTGTATTGGAGATTACGTAATTCTCAATTGTATATATATATATACGATACACACAATCATCATAGTTATGTGATGATAGCCTAATTCATCTCATATGGTATCCTTTTCACTCGTCATGGCAGCCACTGTTCCTTCTCCCTCTTCTCAGACGACAGCCATGATTAATTTGGTGCAAATCAAACTTTCCACCACCACTTATCTCATGTGGAAACGGCAGTTTATGTCCATGGCCACCTCTTTTGAAGTGCTTGATCTCCTTGTTGGTTCATTTCCTCCTCCTTCGAAAACCATCCCGGTGATGTCTCTCCCAACCCGGCGTATGTTGCTTGACATCTCCATGACCAACGTCTTCTTGGTGTCTTGTATGGCACTCTGGAACAGGAGGCCATGGCCGAAGTTCTCGATTGCAACTCGGCTCGTGCTGCTTGGCAGGCGCTGGAATCGGCCTTTGCCCACGCCTCGACGTCGCGCGCAAACCAGCTTCGTGAGGAGCTCCTTTCCCTTCGCCGCGATGACAAATCTGTCGCCGAATATAGTCACCAATTCAAGCTGTTGTGTTATCAGTTATCTGCCATTCAAAAGCCTGTGGATGAAAGCGATAAAGGTCATTGGTTTCTCTGGGGACTCGGGCCTTCGTTCTCCAACTTCGCCGACACTCGGATGGCGATGTATTCTGTGCCGCCATTCCGGGACCTGCTCTACCAGGTTGTACAGTTCGACGCCATGGCTCGCTCCATGGAGCGTCCGGCAGGTATGGCGTCTTCCACCGCCTTTGTTGCTGCAGACGGTCATGCCGAGGACCGTCGTGCGGGTGTCCAGCAGCGTGGCCGTGGAGGTTCTTCGTCCGGCCAGCAGCGTGGACGCGGTGGTTTTCAGCGCGGTGGTCGTCGTCAATTCACCCCGCGGTGCCAGCTTTGTCGTGGGGATTATTACGCTAACAACTGTTCCTGTTTTCTTCAACTGCAGCAGGCTGCTCGTGCACCGTCGCCGCCTATGTCCGGTTCCAACCCCAATGATCTTGCTCATGCATTTCATGCCACGTGTAATGTGGTTTCTCCCACTTCCAATTCAGATTGGTTTATGGATTCAGGGGCGTCCGCGCACATGACCCCTCAACGTGCTCAGTTGGATCACTTCGAACCATATTCCGGTAATCACTCGGTCACTGTTGGTAATGGGGCTTGTTTAAATATCTCTCATATTGGTTCTGGTCATATTCCGCCTGATATTATGTTATCTGATGTTTTAGTTGTGCCGGGACTCACAAAGAATTTATTATCTATTAGCAAACTGACTTCAGATTGTGATGTTGATGTTATGTTTTTTGACAAGCCTTTTGCTACTCAGAACCGGTTGACAAAGGCAGTTCTGGCCCAGGGAAGAAGTGATAATGGGCTATATGTGTTGGAGAGTGGTGCGACTGCATATGTTGCTGCACTTCACAATAAAAATTTACGTGCTAGTTTTGAATTATGGCATTTACGCCTAGGTCATGTTTCACCTAGTGCTATTTTATTGTTAAATAAGTTGGGACATTTGTCTGTTACTTAAATTTTGCCAAACCCTACAATATGTTCTTCTTGTCAGTTGGCTAAAAGTAAGAAACTATCGTTCTCTTTAAATGAGCAGCGTGCAACATCTGTTCTTGATTTGGTTCACTGTGATTTGTGGGGGCCTACACCTGTTGTTTCCTCTGCTGGATATCGTTATTATGTTATTTTTGTTGATGATTATTCATATTTTACATGGCTTTATCCGTTGTGCACGAAATCTGAATTTTATGATGTGCTAGTTCGATTTCATACCTTTATCTGCACACAGTTTTCTCGCTACATTAAGGTTTTTCAATCTGATGGAGGCACTGAGTTTGTGAACAAACGAGTGGCTGAATTTATGGTTAAACATGGTATTCTCCACCGCTTATCTTGTCCATATACTCCACAGCAGAATGGATGGGAAGAGCGAAAACACAGACACATAACTGAGACTGGTCTTTCTATGCTGTTTCATGCTTCTGCGCCTGCGTCCTTTTGGTTTGATGCTTTTTCCACTGCCGTGTATGTCATAAATAGGTTGTCGTCTACTGTTCTCAACAATGTGTCTCCTTATGAATTGTTGTTCGCCAGTGTACCGGATTATGGCGTCTTTAAGCCTTTTGGTTGTCGGATTTTTCCTTTCTTGCGTGATTATGCTGCTAATAAGCTTTCGCCCCGCAGTCGGCCTTGTATTTTTTTGGGGTATAGCAGAACTTATAAGGGGTTTCGTTGCTTCGATCCTACTTTCGCCCGCATGTATATCACTCGGCATGCTCAATTTGATGAGCGCTTCTTCCCTTTTTCTGGTAGTAATCCTCCGTCAGCACAGGATTTGCCTATATCTAGTTTTTTGGATTCTGTTCTTTCCACTGAGCCGGTAACCAGTCCTGCGGCTTCATCCCCGCTTTGTCTTGCTCCGGATTCAGTTGATGAGCCTTCACCGCCGATAGATGAGCCACTGCCGCCGGTTGACGCACCGTTGGCTCCTGGTCCTCTAGCGCCGGACCATCCTGCTCCTCCGATGCCGTCGGCTTCTCCGGCACCGCCGGCCCCGCCTGTTCGTCGGGCTCCTCCGGTGCCTCCCCCCTCCTCCGCCACGTGTGCCTAGTCATTCTATGGTCACTCGTGCGAAGGCGGGCATTTTCAAGCCAAAGTATCCGGTTGATTTGGCTTACACGGCTCTCCTTGGCTCTCTTACTACTGCTTCTGAGCCTCGTGGTTTTAAGTCTGCCCCCAAGTATCCTCATTGGATGGCCGCCATGCGTGAGGAAATTGATGCTCTAGTCCGTAATCAAACTTGGGATTTGGTTCCGTCGCCCTCTAATGTGAACATAGTTGGCTTAAAATGGGTGTTTCGAACAAAGTTTCGTTCTGATGGTTCTATTGACAGGTACAAGGCCCGTCTCGTTGCTCAAGCTTCACTCAGATACCTGGATTAGATTTCCATCATACTTTCAATCCAGTGGTTAAGGCTACTACTGTGCGTCTGATTTTGGCTCTTTCTGTGCATCATCAATGGCCCCTTCATCAGTTGGATGTGTAGAATGCCTTTCTTAATGGGACTCTGGAGAAGCCGGTTTATATGGCTCAGCCACCTGGGTTCATTGACTCGCGCAGTCCGAATCATGTGTGTCTTCTCAAGAAGGCGTTGTATGGCCTTCGTCAAGCTCCGTTGGCCTGGTTTCAGCGCTTCAGTTCTTATCTATTGTCTCTGGGATTTCGGCAGTCCCTCTGTGATTCTTCTTTGTTTTGCTTGTGCACGGGGTCATCTCTTCTATATCTCCTCTTGTATGTTGATGATATTATTCTCACGGGTAATGATCATGACCTTCTTCGGCAGTTTATTGCCCGCACGCATGTGGAGTTCGCTATTAAGGACCTTGGCAAGTTAAACTACTTTTTGGGACTGGAGGTGTCCTACACCTCTGATGGCATTTTCATCAGCCAGACGAAGTATGCTCATGACATTTTGGAGCACGCTTCCATGCTCAAGTGCAAGCCTATTTCGACCCCACTGGCTGCAAGGAGTTCTCTGCAGAGCTCCGGGACCTTGTTTGATGATCCAACTTTTTATCGATCTTTGGTGGGTGCTCTGCAGTATCTTACCATTACTAGGCCTGATCTCTCCTACGCAGTTAACACGGTCAGTCAGTTTCTCCATTCCCCTACTGATGACCACTATACTGCTTTGAAGCGTATCCTTCGCTATGTGAAGGGTACGATTCACTACGGTCTTAACTACACTCATCATCCTGAAAAGACAGTTGTGGGTTATTCAGATGCTGATTGGACGAGGTGTTTGGAGACCCATCACTCTACCTATGGATATTCCATTTTCTTTGGAGGCAACCTTGTTTCTTGGAGTTCTAAGAAGCAACCCACTGTTGCTTGCTCTAGTTGTGAGTCGGAATACAGGGTTCTGGCTAACGCGGGTTCTGAAAAATTATTTGGTTGGTGAATTTATTCCGGGAGATCCATCAGTCTCCTAAGGCCCCCGCTACGCTTCTCTATGACAATAAGAGTGCTATATTTGTGAGTCAGAATTCGGTGGCCCACAAACATGCCAAGCATATTGACATTGATTGTCATTTCATTCGTGAGCTTGTGTCTTCGGGAAAGTTGCGTACTGAATTTGTTCCGTCTCACCTACAGCTAGCTGACATTTTCACTAAGGCGTTACCTCAGCCTGCCTTTGAGTTTCTATGCACCAAGCTTTGCGTTTGTTCGTACCCCACGCAGCGATTGACGGGGGGTATTAAGGGAAAGAGTTGACATTTTCAAATATGTATATTATTGTGTGTAATCTTTGTAATTATCTTTTTGATTTGTTGTGATCTCCGTAAATCACGTGTATTAGAGATTACGTAATTCTCAATTGTATATATATACGATACACACAATCATCATAGTTATGTGATGATAGCCTAATTCATCTTATAATGTTGGTTTCATACTAGTTTATAATATTTAGCATGCAAGTCTATCAAATTTGAATTTGCATAATAATTTCCAAAAACATATGTTTGATTCAGGCTTAATCTCTCATATTTAGATTTAATAAAGGCTAAAACTTGTATGTCTCTAGGTACACTGTGCGCCCAAAGTATTAAATAATATACATTTTAATATAAGGACGTGTACCATTTATTTCCTGAAAAAAAATTATGAAAGTGTATAATCTTTAAAACAAAATGTTGTACCCTTATTAATTAAAGTGTATATATCATTTAGAACAAAATATTGTACTCTTACACACCTTGTGCACCTGGGAATACAAGAAACCAACTCTTTAATAAATCTCCTAAAATCTCCCCTTTTTATACCTATACACTCTATTAACAATTACCCACCCCCTACTGTATATTATCCCCATTAGATTAATAGTTTTTCTTCCTTTCACTCTCATTTTCTCTCACCTCAATTAATATTTGATTTGACATAAAGTTTAAATCTAGACAAAGTCTCTTTTGAGACGATTATTATGTGAGACGGCTTACCTGATCACTAGGTTTCTCACTAACCTGAGTGACCTATGTTCGATTCCCTTTGAGAACGAAAAGGGGGAGTTATAAGTATTAAAGGATTGTATCTTTGTGATTGATTTGAATTAAAAGATCAAATGTATTCTATTATTTTGTTAAATCAAGTATCATTGTAATTGATAGATTGAGAGAGATTTTAGGAGATATGTTTTAACTCTCTCAATCCTATATATTGTTGTACCATTCTTTCGATCAATTGTGAAATACGTTTCCCAAATCTTACATGGTATCAGAGCTCATGGTTAACAAAGGTCTAGGGTTCGAACCTCACCGTCACCCATTTAGAAAAAAAATTCATGTGATCGCAAATCCACCTCTGTATATGTCATATTTTTTTGCTCTAGCCCCATTTCTTGGCGCTCTCGTAAACAACGAGGTGTCGCTCGATCATCAACTGAGGCAGAATATCGAGCTTTAGCTTCCGCTGCATCTGAAGTTTGTTGGCTTCATCATTTGTTCAGTGAATTGGGCATTGTGTCTTCTGGGCCTCCTCGCCTTCTCTGTGATAACATGGGTGCCACACGACTTGCACTTAATCCAGTGCAACACTCCAGAATGAAGCACATTGCAATTGATCTTCATTTTGTTAGAGATCTTGCTTCCAAAGGCCGGCTATCTGTCTCATATGTTCACACTGACGACCAACTCGCTGACTTGCTCACAAAGGTGTTGCCTCGATCACGGTTTCAAACTCTTCGTCGCCGATGGGACGTTGATTTTACGGGATGTATTAAAGGATAGTATCTTTGTGATTGGTTTGAATTAAAAGATCAAATATATTTGATTATTTTGTTAAGCCCTATATCTTTGTAATTGATTGATTAAGAGAGATTTTAGGAGATATGTTGTAACTCTCTCAATCTATGTATTGTTGTACCATTCTTTTGATCAATTGTGAAATACGTTTCCCAAATCTTAATCTTATAATAAGGAGGCTTAGAGAAAGGAGTGAGGATGAGTGCTTGGTGAACTAATTATACTAACAACTAACTTTATCCGATAAAAAAAATATGTTTATCGACATACTTTACATATTAATTGTCGATATTTTAACAATAGCTAGCGCTTGACCCTTCTCACAATTCATCTTATAAATACACGTCTCACAAGAGAGAATCTCTTAAATTTACCCTACTTAAACTCAAAAACAAACATCATTGTATATCTAGCCAGACATTATCTAAACCTATTTCACCTAAAAATTACTAGTCCAACTATATACTCCTTTGCTGAATAATATATTTCCCGTCAATCGTACATCATCACCACATCTATTTAAAGAAAATTACCGTCAAACTATTGCAAAAATTTTACAATCCATTTACTCCATTTTACATTCCACCTGGACATTATTAACCATTTTGACCCACTCATACATCATGTACAAAATACTCTTTTAAGATTTGCTAACCAGTGGACTTTTGCATTATAAAGTGAAAGATGCCGATATTTTTAATTTTTTTTATTATGCTGGACATTTTATATTTTCACAATTCACTTGAGAAAATGTAAGCCTAATCACCCGGATTTTTGCCACGAGTGGGGTTTACCTCCCATCTGACATCTTATTCCAAATGAGCCCAAAAACCCTAAATTACTATACAAAAATTTTACTGAGTGTATTGGACTGCAGGACTTCTAACAAAAGGACTGTCGCCGTGTATGATTTTTACTTAGAAATCAGTTCACACCATTCAATAATCTAATAATTCTCACAATTACATATATCCAATACTCACAAGCAATATTTAGAGAGAGAGATTAATCAATACATGGATAAGGGAAATTCTCAAAAGTTTATTTGACCGAAACTGGAAAAAAAAAAAAAGTCAGCCATCAATTTCAATTATTGGGCACCTTATTCTTCAACAATAGCACGACTCAACTTGAGGGAGAGGGACCAATAGAGAGAGAAGAAGATAGTGAGAAAAAGAGACCGAGAATTGAATTCTCACGGTTAAATTATTTCAAATTGAATCAAAACACTATTTCGATCAACCACATTATTACCCTTTTTTCAAAGATCGTTAAATGCTTGATAATAGGAGTACATAAAGGATATTTTATTTGATTTATTTGATTGTATATATCTTTCCTTGTTCGGTGCCACAAATTGTGGATCGCTGTTGTAATCTTGTACTTAAATACGTCAATACAGAAGATCACAATCACAGTAAAAATTATCTCCATTCTCCCATCTTACATGGAATCAGCCAGGTTCATCCTCTGAACCCCTCTCTTCTCCGTTCCTTCTTCTTCTTCCCTTTCTCTTCCGCTTCGTCTCTTCCCCTCTATTCTTTCTCCTCATGGCAGGCGTTGACACTCTTCCCATCACCACCATGATAAACATGATCCCTATCAAACTTGATGCCACAAATTATCTCTCCTGGCGTCGTCAAATTCTTCACATGGCTGAGCGTTTCAATCTCATGCCACTTCTGGACGACACCACCACCATTCCCGCTGTAACCATCATCGACGTTGCCGGTGTTGAAACGCCGAACCCTGCATTCGACTCTTGGAAGATGAAAGACATGAAGTTGCTGAGTGTGATCTACACATCTCTCTCTCCTGATGCCGCATCTGAAGTTATCGATGCACACACATCACTCGCTGCCTGGACTACGCTGAAATCGGTATACTCTTCCTCCTCTCGTCAGCACCAGTTGCGCGAGGAGTTGCTGTCCCTCCGCCAAGGCGACTCCTCCGTTGATGATTACGGGCACCGTTTCAAAACCCTGTGCGATCAACTCCATGCCATCGCACGCCCAATTGACGAGGCTGAGAAGAGCCATCTCTTCTTGCGTGGATTGGGGCTTCAGTTTGCAGGCTTTGTGGATACCAGAATGGCCCTGACTCCGGTGCCTTGTTTCCACGATCTTCTCAGCCAAGCAAAACAATATGAAATGATGTTTAAATCCATGGAGGGCTCCTCGTCGCAGGTTTCCTTTTTTGCAGATCGAAGAAACCCTAATCCCTCGCGTACTGGAACTCACGGCCGAGGCTCTTCCGGAGGATTTCAGCAGCAGCCTGGACGTAGCTATGGTGGTGGCTGTGGCTATGGTAATGGGCGTAGCTTTGTTCAGCGTGGTGGTCGGTTGGATTCCGAAGGGAGATACTCCGGGGGGCCGACGGGTTTCAACAGCGAGCGACGACAGTTCGTTCCTCGTTGTCAGATTTGTCGGGGGGAGCACTATGCTGACAAGTGCCCCCAATACCTTGCTGCTCGCGACGGTTTCAAGTCGGCCAACCTTGCCGAGGCATTTGCCTCCTCCTGCACTGTTTCTGCTCCTTCGTTAGATTGGTACATTGATTCGGGTGCCTCCGCCCACATGAGGAATCAAAATGCTGCCTTGACCTCTTACGAGCCTTATTCCGATAATAGCAAAGTTGTTGTTGGCAATGGTAATTTTTTGCATATCTCGCATGTTGGCTCTTATGACTTATCTGCTGATATTAAATTGTTGGATGTTTTGGTGGTTCTGCATATAACCAAGAACCTTCTGTCTATCAGCAAACTGACTTCAGACTATCCTGTTAATGTTGTGTTTTTTGATAATTCCTTTATAATTCAGAACCGAGTGACAAACCAAATTCTGGACCAGGGAAGATGTGAGAATGGCTTATACACCCTTGATAAAGGGATTCCTGCTTTGGTGACGGCTGTGAGAGAAAATAAATTGAAGGCTAGCTTTGAATTATGGCACTTACGTTTGGGGCATGTCCCATTTTCTGTTATTTCTTTGCTAAGTAAACTTGGACATTTATCAGTCACTTCTGTTTTACCCAGTCCTAAGCTCTGCTCTTCTTGTCAGTTGGCAAAGAGCAAGAAATTATCCTTTCAATTAAATGATAAACGTGCTGCACATGTTTTGGATCTGATACATTGTGATTTATGGGGGCCTGCACCAATTTCTACTTCTACTGGTTTTCGGTACTATGTGGTTTTTGTGGATGATTACTCGAGATTTTCTTGGATTTATCCATTATGCAGAAAGTCTGATTTATTTGATACTTTAGTCCGGTTTCATGCCTTTGTATGCACTCAATTTTCAAGGCAGGTTAAGATATTTCAAAGTGATGGTGGCACTGAATTTGTTAACTCAAGAGTGCGTGATTTTATGCATAAAAATGATATTCTTCATCGTATATCATGTCCATACACTCCTCAACAGAATGGTAGAGCTGAAAGAAAGAATCGTCACATCACAGAAACTGGTTTATCGATGCTCTTCCATGCTAATGCTCCGGCATCCTTTTGGTTTGATGCATTTGCTACAGCAACCTTTATTATTAATCGAGTCCCTTCAGCAGTGTTGCATGATAAATCTCCCTTTGAGTTGCTATTTGGTTATGCCCCTTCATATTCCGTCTTTAAGCCCTTTGGATGCCGAGTATTTCCCTATCTTTGTGACTATGCAGCTCACAAACTAGAACCGAGAAGTCGTCCTTGCATTTTTCTGGGGTACAACAATGCTCAAAAGGGATTTCGATGTCTAGATCCTCTTACATCTCGGATCTACACGACTCGTCATGCTCAATTTGATGAATTATTATTCCCTTTTTCTACTGACTCTTCTTCTGTGTCCACCACAGAATTAGACTTGTCTACTTTTATAGATGCAATGGAGCACTCTGCAATTTCTCCTGCTACACCAAAATGCTCTCCGTCAAATCCAACTGTAAGGCGGCCTCATGCCTCAGAGGATCACAATGAGCTACCCGAGCCCATTATTCTCGCTCCGCCTGTAGACGATCTTCCATTGCCAGATGCGGAGCCGTTTGATACTCCAGGCGTCGGTGGTCTTCCACCTCTCGACAATGAGCCAAGCATTGCACCGACCGATATGCCAGCCGACATGGAGTCTCCGATCGTTGTGCAGCCTGCACCACGGCCGGCACCACCGCTGCACCACATGGTTACGAGGGCTCGTGATGGAATTTTTAAACCAAAGTACCCAGTTGATATTGCCTCCACGGCTCTTCTTTCTTCTCTTGCCGCTACTTCTGAACCCCGTGGCTTCAAATCAGCTGCTAAGCATCCGCATTGGTTGGCCGCTATGCAAGAAGAAATTGATGACCTGCATTCAAACAATACATGGGATCTTGTACCCTGTCCTCTTGATACCAACATTGTTGGTTCTAAATGGGTATTTCGCACGAAGTATCACTCTGATGGAACTATTGAACGCCACAAGGCTCGTTTGATTGCTCAAGGCTTCACACAGATTCTGGGGACAGACTTCCATCATACATTCAGCCCTGTTGTAAAAGCTACTACGGTTCGTATCATTCTGACACTTGTCGTACAGAATTCTTGGCCCCTACATCAGCTGGATGTCAAGAACGCATTTCTGAACGGAGTCCTTGATAAACATGTTTTCATGGCGCAACCACCTGGATTTGTGGATCCTCGCTTTCCCACTCATGTATGTCAGCTTAAGAAATCTTTAAATGGTCTCCGTCAAGCTCCTTTGGCTTGGTTTCAAAGGTTCAGCACATACCTCTACAGTTTGGGCTTTCTCCGTAGCCAATGTGATCCGTCTTTGTTTCACTTTCATAAAGGTTCGTCAGTCGTGTATCTTCTTCTGTACGTGGATGACATTGTGGTTACGGGCAATGACTCACGCCTGCTGGGCGACTTCGTCTCCAGAACGCATGCTGAATTTGCTATAAAAGATCTTGGTCGGCTCAACTACTTTCTTGGCCTTGAGGTTTCCTACACTGAGTACGGTATCTTTGTTGGCGAAGCTAAGTATGCCTATGACATCCTTGATCGAGCCAAATTATTAGATTCCAAACCCGTTTACACGCCTCTTGTAACGGGTGAATCTCTTGTCAGTGACGGAGTTCCCTATTCTGATCCGACGATGTACAGGTCTCTTGTTGGTGCTCTTCAGTACTTGACTATCACTAGGCCGGAGTTCAGTGAGCCAATTCCTTCAGACTCCCACTGATGCTCACTTTAAGGAAGTGAAGTGTATTCTACGCTATGTTAAAGGAACCATCAACCATGGGCTTTCTTTTAATCGGCGACAAGATTCTTCTGTTATCGGTTATTCTGATGCGGATTGGGCTCGTTGTCCTGAGACACGGCGTTCTACATATGGGTACTCTATATTTATTGGAGGCAACCTTGTCTCATGGAGTGCTAAGAAACAACCAACGGTGGCTCGCTCTAGTTGTGAATCTGAATATCGAGCGATGGCAAATGCTTCAGCTGAACTCATCTGGGTCACGAATCTTCTCCGTGATATACGTGCACCTTCTTTTTCTCGCCCCACACTCCTTTGTGACAACAGAAGTGCTGTGTTTCTTAGTCAGAATCCGGTGGCTCACAAACGAGCTAAGCATATTGATATTGACTATCACTTTGTTCGGGAGCTCGTTTCATCTGGGAAGTTAGAGATAAAATTTGTTCCATCTAACCTTCAACTTGCTGACATCTTTACTAAGAGTCTCCCTCGACCTGCCTTCGAACTTCTGCGCACCAAGCTCTGCGTTTGTCTGCACCCCACGCATTGCTTGACAGGGGGTAATAGGAGTACATAAAGGATATTTTATTTGATTTATTTGATTGTATATATCTTTCCTTATTCGGTACCACAAATTGTGGATCGCTGTTGTAATCTTGTACTTAAATACGTCAATACAGAAGATCACAATCACAGTGAAAATTATCTCCATTCTCCCATCTTGCACTTGACCTACGAGGAGATGAGGGAATGCAACTTTGATGTGATGTATAATAGTGATAAGATGTGTGTTTTTAAATTTTGGACATTTATACTACTATCTTATAAAACTTTATGTTTTTGCTCTTAGTAGCGTTTTGCATTGCAATGGAGCCACGCTAGAAATGCTCTTATTTCCTAAATTCCATAAGTTTCAACTATTTTGCAATTGAAATATGTGTAGTGATTTTTCCGACAATCAACTCTAAATGAAATGGTGAGATGATAACGAGCAAATTAAAAAAAAATGCACATCACATTTCCAAAAATAAAAGTGCCACAGAATACTAGTAAGGCCAATTTCACAACTTAGAAGACAAATTAATCAAATAAAGATAGCATTGCACTGAGACATGATCCAAATTAATTAAGTCACAATCAAACAGCAATATTATAACGAATATGTCTAAGAAGAACGGGAATAACAATATCTGGCGAGCTCAATTGTGGGAGATGACCATCGGTGGACATGACTTCTACAATGGACTCACCGTCAAGGTGCTGGTGGAGGTACTCAGAAACCACCACGGGAACCGCCAAGTCCTTGAGGCTTTGGATGATGTGACAGGGGACAACAACGTGTCCTAACAGAGGTCTCATATCACTGTAAAATATGGTTTGAGCGACACACAATGCTATGTCAGGTCTCATATTGAACAAAGTCCTACTGAACTCCTGAACTGCTACAGATTCCATGTCGCCACCCACTACAAGTGGTGCGAAACCATCACACCACGCTTTGTAGTTCGACTGCATCGCATCAAATAGTTCCAGAAGCTCAGATTGCTCAAACCCTCCATAGTAATCCGGTTCATTAATATACCTGAAACCAACACAATTTATGCACTCAATGTATATTAGGGCTTGTATATTGTAAAATAAGATTTGTGTTAGCAAATGTAGTAACTTTTCTCTCTACATTTATCTTCAATTTTTCCATTTCCTTCTATCATACAATAACTTGCACCACTAAAAAATGAAATATCAAGTCAATCAAATAATCTAAAAATATACTTTAATTTAAAATTTTTATTATCTAAAAATATTATATTACCTCTTAAAATTAGTAAAATAGTATATATATATATATATATATATATATATATATATAAATTTTTTTTATTTAACTGCGAAAACTATTATGGGATAGAGAAATCAATAAACAAGATACTCCACTTATGTGGAACAATTCCTAATTTCATACATCACATATTAGAAATTAAACGCATTTCCCTTGAAAATCAAGCTGGACATTGTAAATAATTGCTGCTCAATCAAAACATTTTCTAAAAAAGTAATAAAAATACAAAACTATATCATATAGTAATTATATAAATGTATGTGTGCATGTAAATATACACCAAAAAAAAACCTCACGTTTTTTCACACATTTATTAGTATTTTTTTTTTACCAAAAATTACCTGTAAAAAATGCTAAAAATGAAATACCCACTTCGATAATCCAGAAATGAAACACAAAACACAGAATTGAAGAATTGAAAAACCTGGGAGAAGCAGAAATGGTGAGAATTTTGGTGAAGAGATCAGGGCGGGTGACGGAGGCGATAACGCCGATCATGGCGGAGACGGAATGGCCGACATAAATACAGGACTGCAGGCCGAGCTCCTCCAGAATGGCGATTACGTCGTAGGCGTAGCCTTCCAAGGTGGAATAACGGTCGAAATCGAAGTAATCGGGATTGGTGGTTCCAGCGCCCATATTGTCGTACAGCACCACCCGGTACTCCACTAGATGCGGAACCAAGTGTTTCCAAACAGACTGATCCGTTCCGAACCCGTGGGCCAGAACTATGGTCTGCTGACCCGAACCGAGAACCCGCACGTTGTGAGCTCCTTCTGTTACTCCCATGGCTTCCTGTTGAATTGAATTGAATTTCTCTGCTGCTGATTTTATAGGGGGGTGGGGGATTGAGATGAAGGGTGAAGGCGAGATGTTGTTGGATAACTATAAGTAGCTTGATTGGAAATGAATATGAAATTAGGGTGTGTTTGGACGTATTCTAATGGATCAATAATGTGAGAATATTAAATGAGGGGTAAATACCTAGCTTACAGGGTGATATAGCTACCTAGTTGTGCTGCCTACGTAATGCTACATGTGATGTGATCAACTCGTATCTTGAACCCTCATTTTTTTTCATTTGTTTACTTTCCATTTTGTTACTTAATTATCTACTTAGATAATTTTCCCTCCCTCTTCTTTTAAGATCATTTTGATTTCTTAGTTCGGTTTATACGGGTGAGGGGTGTAATAGGGTAGATTATAGTCTCTCTGTATCAAGAAAGATTGCACCCCTCAATTTTTTTTGGGATGGAGGAAATAATTGAGTTCGAATTTGATTCTTCTAAATTTTGTAAGGCTAATAACTCAATATGAATTTGATCCGAATATTAATATTTTGGTTTGACTTGTCTGGAAAATAGTGAATTCACGATTTGTTTGAGTTTGGCTCGATAAAAACTCGTCATATTAACTTTAAGTTCAAACTTGAAGTTGAATTCGGGTTTGGATCAGTCAAAGCTCGTTTAAGTAAAATTCTAAACTACTGCTTGAATAATGTTCGATATAAATTTTTTTGGGTAATAAATACATTATAACATTATAAAATATATCGTGCTTGCGTTAAAAGAGAATAGGTACAATTTTAAATTAAGTGTTTTATGGAGTATTATAATTAAGTTAAGGTTTTTTTTTTTTAATGGGAATGTGAACTTGAGTTGAAAATACATAAGAGTGAAAGTGTAACTTAAGAGTCTTAGACTGCACACAAAAATACGGTAATGTGCATGAACCATTTGACATCTGAATTATGGTCTTCCTTTTTCTAAGCCTTCAAACTCCCTTCTTGTTTTATCCTACAATTAATAATGGAGTATAGTTTTTTGAGGGAAAAAAAATTATGAAGATTTTCATTCATCTGATATACTTCCTCCATCTTGTGTATTAATAGTCTTTACATTTGATTTACTTTGTGACTAATTAAGGCAAATGTTACTTTTTAGAACAATTTATTATTTAATTATATAAAATATAGTAAAATAATAAAAGCATCTTTCTTAATATATAAATATACTTGAAAAAGAAATGTAAAGGTTTTTTTAGGAAGAAGTACTATTAATAAAATTTTAAAATTTTTATTAGACCAATAAAAAAGAATTAAAACAAAAATAAAATAAAATAACTTTTAATGTATGGAGGGGAGTATATAAATATGGACAAATAGTGAGACCGTCTCACGTAAGGACTTACGTGAGAAGGCTAGAAAGTGACAACTTTTACATAGAAAATTGATAATAAACTAATGAAAAGTGAAATGTTATTTCATGAGCAATTTATAATATAAATAAAAAGTGATAATATTTTATAGCGAAAGTGATAATGTTTTATAACAAAAGTGATAACTATTTTAAAAAGTGAAAAATGATGTCTCACGACCTATCTATAAATATGGGATAAATATGGGACAATTTTATAGTGCAGCACTAAGGATTATAGGTTTAAAGTCCAGCACAAATTCCGCTGGCTCATCTTAAAGTCATAATTAAAAAAAATATAATTTAAATTTAATAGTATTCATTTATACTTTTACTTTTAAAGAGTAAAATTAAAAATTTGTTGTCGGTCGGATTATAGGTTTAAAGTCCAGTACAAATTCCGCTGGCTCATCTTAAAGTTATAATTAAAAAAATATAATTTAAATTTAATAGTATTTATTTATAATTTTACTTTTAAAGAATAAAATTATAAATTAAAAATTTGTGGTCGGTCCATACACCAATATGACAAGAACATGACTAATATGACAAGAACTAATTTGTGTATGGTACAATTCGTAATTAAGTAGGATTGAATGATTGATTATGACATATTTACAAAGAAAATTAATTATAAATAAATAAAAAAATCGTAGTCGGTCCATATCGTTTATGATGGTTTATTTTTAATAAAGTTTCTCTCATTATAATTAAAAATAATAATAATAATGTCATTTTTTTATTAATTTATTCTTTTCATTATTTAATTAATGCGTACATAGTCACGTATATTCATGTGCATGTATGTTGCAGTAATTTGCAAAATCACTTTCATGATTGCATGTAGGATCGATGTGTGTGTGTGTGTGAGATCATTCACACAGTGACCAGTATGTTTGATTTGTGTTAGGAGTATTATTTTAGAGTTATATTTAATAAATCTCCTTTACATACATTACTATAAAAAAACATGTGGTTATAGATGAAATTATTGACGAATTTCAAACCGTTTTAATTAAATATACGATTTTTGAGCGGAGAAGCTCACGTTGATAATCGTTCCACTAGTTCAACTAGAGAAGATTTTTTAGATCGTATTTAGACGAATCAATCAACTCACATCGAGAACCGACTGACCAATTCGCCTTAAAGACAACTTTTCAGACGGATTTTTTATAGACGATTTTTGAGATTAATCGATTAAAAACAACTCCTTAAATCATTTCTAAATATCAAAGCGATATTGTTTGGCTTAAGGCATCAGACGATATGATATTTTTTTTGGTCTTTAAGGACGACTCTATCAACGAATAAAATTACGTCTTTATTTGATATAGATTTTGTCTTTAATTGAATTGGACCGGACGAAATCGAATTTTGTCCGTCTTAAATATTTGTCTCTAAAGTCGTTTCAATTTTTTCCGTCTTTAATTAAGACAGGTTCCGTCTTTAATACGTAGTAAGGTGATAGAAATAATATTTTACAATAAAGTGAGTTATTGTACTAGTATTGTGTGTGTCCCATAGAACAACTGTATTTTCTTACTGGGTCAGTATAGCGGGCCACTGAAGTAAGCCCAGATATTAGAATAAATAAAACTGTTTGTGTACTGCTGTGCTTGGCCATATTTTATGGGCTACGAAAGTGAGCCCAAACAATTATATAAATTAAGTAGATGGTATTGGATGAGATCTTTTTTTTGGCATGGGCCATAGCTCTGGTATAAGACCTCCTTCTAGGCCGTCATGCAATTGGATGCAAATTAACTAAATAAAAATAAATTAGTCTACATCTGTAATTGTAGCGAATTATTTAAAAGAATAAAATAAAATAAAATACAACATTATCACTATCCAAAGTAGGATATTGAATACACAAAGATACTATTCGGAAAAGTGGAAACAAAACATTGTCTAATAATATTAATGATCCAAACATTTCACTAAAGTATATTAATAGGAAACAAACTATAAACCAAATAAAAATGCAATAATTGACGAGAATCAGCAACAATAATTTAACGTAAAAAACCCCAAGTTAAAAAAAAAAAATCACGGACCTCATCAAGGAAATAATACATTAATTAATTAATCTAATAAAAACGCATAGTTAAATCTCTCTTAACAAATAGGGGAATCTTATGTGAGTCCGTCTCCTGATAATCATTTTACTCTTTTTAAATTAATTATTATTTTTTATTAATATTGTTATTTTTTATTTATACGTATAAATTATTTATAAAATAGTTCACTGCACAATTATAACTTTTCATCGATTGAGTATCTCTTTTCTTCATTTAAAATATAAAATATATTATGACATGTTAAATGTAATTCATCGCACTAAATTGCAATTGTAAGTTATATTAAAATAACTAAAAGCTACAATTTAATTTTTTTTATTGGACAATGTTAGTTGTTCATATAATTTTTCTTCAAGTCTCCTTATAACTCTCCTCCTATTTGTTTTCAAAGGGAATCAAACTTGAATTATTCATTTTAGTAAAGAGCACAATAACAAGGTGAGCTAGCTACGATTGAAACATTAAATTACAATATTTGAAACCCACAAATTGAAAAATAAATCTGCAAAGCGTATAGATAGTATAGCAATTTGGGGTTATATAAATATTTCTAGACTGATTAGAGAGGTGAATTTTTATTTTGCCATTTCATGGGAATTTGGGGTTATTTAATATATTTAGATTAACTAGAGAACAAATAGTGATTTTTTTTAATTTTTAATTATTAAATTAGAAAACATAAATGAAAAAGGTATAATAAGCAAATTCATCAGCCCAAAAAAAAAAAAAAACGAAGAAAAGAATAAAAGGTTTCGAGGTATCAAATGTTTTTTCAGTTCCACAGTAACAAATCTAACATCCATGCTGTGACAACAAATTTTAATTCAAGTTCCTACACATGCATAACTGAAATCACTTACTATATAAATTTTAAGTCAATTAAATCCTAAAACAACTTTTAATTTTAATACAAGTTACTCTCGTCCTAGAATTTTTTTGCGTATTTCTTTGAAAATTACAAAAGAAGTGTGTAGAAAGAGGAAGGGGGAGTAATTAATTAACCACCACAATATTGTTAGACCTTTCAAATTAACGAGTCAACACTTGGGAAAAAAAAATAAAAATCACATCTAATTAATAAATATTCATTATTCATTAAAATATTATATTTTTTAATTTTCACACATAAAGCAAGCGTAATAATTATAACAACAGGGAGGGAGTATGCACGAAGATTATTCATTGTTATTATCATATTACTTCCACCGTCAATTATTAAGATATTCATTTTATCATTTTCTACTTTTAAATATTCATTTTTCATTTTTAGTAAAAGGGTCCTACATATAGTATATCACTCTTCACTAATATAACTATCCAATTTATATAAAATATTAATGATATCAAATTTACGTACAAAAAGTAAATGAATAATAACATAATTATACATTTTGTATAAAATTATAATACTCCTAAATATTTGTAAAAAAAAACAAATACATTTGCTATATGCGGAGTTAGTGCTTTTTTATATGAACGTGAAGTTGGTTGTAAGTAGAACGATTGGTCAGCAATGATCTATTATGAATTTATTCCTTCCCTCAGAGAGCGGCAAATTTTATACCACATTCTCATCACAAGCCATAAAGAATATGAGAATTGTAGTAGGGTCTTGGAGTTGGGCTCCCATTCCCCCAGTTCATTCATTGGGCTTGATGGTCCCAAAGTTCAATAAGGGCCCAAAGGGCCCCAAATTGCGAGGAGCATCCGCCTCATTGAAGCTACTAGGCCACTTGCCCCAATTGTTTGAGATACACAAATATTCCCTGAGATATCTGCGTATGGGATACCCTAGATCAGATCCTAAAAATAGTCACGAGGGGCTAAACGCATTTAATTCTCGTACTATACGCATATATTGCACAGTGACCTGACGATTCATCCAGATTCGGATGACGCCAGGTTACCTAATATAAATATGAGGACAACCCACAGCAATAAACATCACTAATTTACCCCCTCAAAAAAGGCACAAGACTGCCTAGGGGCCAAACTTCTCTCCACATTTTATGTTAGCTTAGTACAGATAATCCTTTTGTTATCCACTAATAGTCATATTAACCCACCATTAAGAAGGGATAAAATCTTACGAGCAACAAGAATACTACCTCACTCACTAAAAATGACAAGAAATTTAATTAGACCAATTAATTTTTTTCAAGATTTTTTTTCCCTTTATCTGAAAGCCTAACATTTTCAAGATTAAGAATATACATTTTTTAAAAATCATTTTATTGATTTTTATAAAAAAAATAATAATAACTACTCCCTTCGTCCCATAGAAGTTGACACACTTTCTTTTTGGTTTGTCCCATTAAAGTTGACACATTTTCTTTTTAATACATGTGACCCACACAAAAACAAACTTTATTCTCATATGACCCACATACCACATCTAATACAACTACCACTACACATTAAATATTATTTCTCTCACTTCACTTTACTTCACTTTATATTAAATTACTCCCTCCGTCCCATTGAAACGTATGCGTTTTTTCATTTTAGTCCGTCCCAATACAAAGTGTGCATTTTCCTTTTTGGTAAAGAGGACCCACACATATTAATTACTTCTCTATCTATGGGCCCACATGTCATACTATTATACCTACCCACTTTATATTAATATATTATTTTTCTCACCTCATTGCACATTAAAATATTATACTTCTTAATCAACATGTAAAAAGCAAACGCGTACGTTGTAACGGGACAGAGGGAGTATTATACTCCTTATCAACTTCTCGAGACGAATGGAGCAATATTTTTAAAAAATAATAATCAAAGTATAGTATAGTACTTCCTCCTCCTTACTGAACAAATATTTATATTTATCATTTTGATTTTGATGTGTACAAAATTAGAATTTAATTTTTTAAAAAAGTGGAACCCCTCATATAATTAATATATCAGTATAAGATCCATATAAAGTACTAATAACTAACCAAAATATATATATAAATAAATAAATGGCGGTAACTTGCCCATCAATTCCAAAATTTAGGACCATGTGCCCACCCCTTCCCACCCCAAATTCCCTCAATTCTCACACCAATCCGCTACGGTTGCTGAACCAACTTTTTGTTTTCTTTTTTCTTTTTCCGTTTCTTTTATCGTTTTTTTTTTTCGTTTTTATTTATTTATTCTGTTTTTTAAAATTTAATTTTAAGGGTATAATAGTAATTTCATTTTTATGATTTAGGGAATATTTCACCCCTAAAATTTAGGGTTTAGGGTATAATTGTAATTTTACCTTGTGGTTCAGGTTATACTACACTCCTAGAGTTTAGGGTATAATTGTAATTTCACTTTTTTAATTTAAGGTATACTTCAACCCTATAGTTTAAGGTTTATGGTATAATAGTTATTCAAAAATTTAAAAATAAAATAAAAAATAACATTAATGAAAAATGAAGAATTAATTAAAAAAGATGAGACTACATGTTCCACCAATTAATTAGGTGGGATTGGTTCCACCAAAGTTACAACGTATATAAATAGAGTATAATCCATTAAGAGTATCTCTTATATATGTCACGATCGGTACGGTAGTATAATAGTACGTGTGGACTACAATTTTGAAACTATGATTCACTAAATTTTCAATAATAATTAAAAAAAAAGGAGTATTCAATTTAGATGGGTGGAGGAAAATAAAAGGGGGAAATTACAAATTTGGCCCGTTTTAATTGATTCTCCACCTACTGTTATCTTACATCACTATCCGTCTTGAAAGACAATGAATGTCTTCAACATTCTGTTTGACAATTGCCATCTTCTAACCCCACCTACACACCATTACAAAAGCTTCTTTCTTTTTTACTCTTTGCCACTACAAACATCTCTTTCTTCAAATTTTCAAAATCTCTACAATTAATTATAGGAAGTAGTATTAATAATACTCACTCATCCCATGCAGATATCTTGAATATTCTGTTACACTTGATATTGCATCTCCTCCTGTTACACGCGTTAGATGAATGATATGTATATGAAGCATGAAATCTCAACCGTTACCTTTGGGGATTTAAGCTTCCCTTTTATGATATATATTTTATTATATCATATATGTCAATCATTCAATAGTGCGAAAATATAATACCAATTGTAACAGAAGAATCGAACCGCCATGCGGGAGGATTACATTTTTTTCATATTAAAGAAAATGAAATTGCATGTTATTTATTTTATCAGCAACGCAGTTTGAGCTTTCTGCTCGTATTGTAATTAAATAATTAAAAAATAATAATCGTTTGAAACATAATTAAGTTAATTTCAAATAATTGATTTATTAATAAAAAAGAAGTATAATGATTTAAAAGAATGAGTAAAGAATATCAAGCTGGTAAAAAAGTGAGGGGCCGGCTCAGGTTTCTTGACTCCAAACCAAGTAAAGCACATCATTTTTGTGTCGCCTGCAAACCCACTCACTCCTTCTTCCTATCTCTCTCCTCCACGCCCCCTCTCTCTCTCTCTCTCTCTCTCTCGCCTCTTCCCACTTCACGTATAAAAACCACCCCAACTCCTTATCCCTTACTTCATTTCTTCCTTCACCATCAATGGCGGAAAATTTTGCTGATCAAAGATGGAAACTCCCCAATTCTGCTGAGAATTCCGAAGAACTACGTCAAGGTGAAGAAGACGACGATGAAGAAGCTCTCTCGCTCAGCGATCTCCCACTCATTCGTCGATCCAACGTCGACGAAGAAGAAGAAGAAGAAATTACTCCTCTCGTAGACTCTGCAACTCACGATCAGGATTTCGATTTCTGTTCGTTTTCAAAGGAATCGGAAATGTGCGCTGCCGATGAAGTGTTCTTCCAAGGCCAGATTCTGCCGCTCCGCCATTCGATCAGCTCCGAAAAAGGATCGCTGCTGTATTCCAGTCGATCCGTTTCCAGGTCCGAATCAATGGACCATCCCTATTCGGGTCGGTTAATTTCCAGCCGGAGCAGCAGCATCAGCAGCCACCAATCGTCCAGCAGCGGCAGCTCCTCCGCCGCGGCCGCCGGGAATCACAATCACCGCCACAGACTACCGCCGCGCAACCAATTCCATTCCCATTCCCACCCGAGCCCATCGCCGCGGCTCAATTTCACAACCCACAACCCGCGGTTGAATCACCGGAAATCCGTGAGCAAATCGTCCGTCTGGAACATCCTCCGGCTCGGTCTGGTGACGGCGCCGCCGGGGATGGCGGTTCACGATCTCAAAACGAGGAGCTCCGGGGGTAATTTCGGTAGCCGTCACAGCACGAGCAGCAATGGCAGCTCCGTCAGCAGTAGTGCGTCGAAGAAGAAGAAGGGGAGGGGGTTATTGGGTGGGTGCAAGTGCTCGATGGATGCAGTTGATACAGTTACTTCTAGAGTGGTGATAATCAAGAGGAGCGCCAGCGAGAGTGAGGTGGAATTGCGTGAAACTGTAAGGGAGATAACCGGAGAGAAGATTGGCGCAAATCAAACAGCGAAAAAGTATCTGTCGCATCATCGAACATTTGAATGGTTGAAACAGCTTTCAGTTGAAGCCACGTCGGATGAATGAAGCGTAGTTTTTTTTTTTTTTTTTTTTCGCGCATGCTAATTTTCTTTTTCTTTAATGTAACTTTAATTAATACTCCCTCGTAATTATTGTATTAACCTCTAGCTTACTCTAATTTTAATTTAATTTAATATATATATATATATATATATATATATATATATATATATATATATATATATATATATAATAAGATTCATAAATTTTGAGTCAAGTTTAGTATTTGTTTTCCAAATATGTTTGATTTGAACTACAATGGCTGGCTTACTATGTGCATTTCAACAACCCACTTAATTACTAGGGGTGTAATTTCATTTCATACTTTAGTATCGGGTTTCATTTCAATGTGATCACATTAAGATAGTGGAGTTAAGTTCATACTAGAGTAGAATGCAATATCCTTGTTTTTTTTATTCGGTAAATATTAATTGTTAATATAATTAGTAGTTAGTTCACCAAACACCACACATCCTTATCTCAAAGCCTTACTATTACCGCATTAATACAACAGATTCAGTGTTAACACTACAACACTGACAAATTAATACTATATATGAATAAACAAAATTAAGAAAATATTAATTAATAAAATTCAACATTACCATAAAAATATACTATAAAATTCTCATACCTCGTTATATCATTTTTATATGCATGATTTGAAGAATAATTTATAACGTAATAAACCTTAATACTAATCTATAGTTCTCATAATATGTATGCTATAGTATGCTTAGATATGGGTCATGATGTACCCTGCAATAATATCCAGAACTGTAATGATAGTCAAATAGGCAATAAATGGATCAGGAGGTCTTATTTAGTTATTGATCATCTGTGAGGATTGGAAAAAAAATGTTCAAAGTTTATTTTGTAATTGTTTTAAATTAATTTTAGAATAGGAATGTATTATATATAAGATCTCCAAAAATTGTTGTATATTTTTATTGATAGTAATTCTCTTACCCATATTATTTAAAATAATACAAGCGCTTTTTTTCATAAAAAAAAATTAGTTATTAATATTATTATTAGAAGAACAATGGAGTAAATCGTTTTATATTTTTTAATTGATAATTAATTTTTATTAATGTTATCATTTTTTCTTAAAAGTGTTGTAATTTTTTCCTATATTACGAATTATTCATGAAATAATTCATTGTATTATTATCATTTTTTTTATCATTCACAATATCAATTTTTATTAAAATAATGTTAATTCTTTTTCGTCTTACTGAATTCATTTCGTAAAATAGTATCACATAATTGCTTGTATTAATATTATTATTTAATTTTTAAATAAGAGATCAATCATTCTAAATAACGTTTTGATTTTATATTACAAGCATTATTGATATTAACCAACAGAAATTTCTAACAGCTTAGCATGGCGACGAGAATTCACACTTGATTTCATAAGAAACATGCATTAAGTAATGAAAATTTGTGAGTGATTAGAATATCTTTAAAATAAATCATAAACAATTACACCTCCTTTATACGAGTTAGACTACGAGAAAAAAAATCTCAACCATTACCCCCTAAATTTTAAACTTTCCTTTTATGGTATATGATTTATTATATCATACGTGTCAATCATCTAACAGTATACAATAGGAAATATAACACCAAAACGTAACAGAAGATCCGAAACAATAAAAAACATGACATAAAATTTGTTGTGGGTTAGTTAAATAGCAAAATTTCAATTATGCCCTTTCTAGATACTTTGTTTTGAAGCATGAGAGGCAATCAAACTCAAATAAATAATAAAAATATATTTATTGTAATGAAGTCGATTTAAGAGGGTGCAATGAATGATTGGAGAAGTATAGTGCAATGATAAATGGGGGTGGGAGTGGGTATTAAGTGGGGTGGCTGTCATCATTGAAGTGTGAACTGCATGAATACTTTACCACTGTGTGGGCGTAAAAGTGGTGTAAATGTGTGTGTATATTAATATTCCTCTTCCGATTCAACTAAATACATTATTCATTCCGTTAGAATCTATTGTTACATGTTGCTGATATATTTTTTATTACAATTTTTTTAAACCAGGAAATTAATTTTATTATTAAATTCAAATACAAGAAGTAATTTAACCCTTACAAATATAAATGTGCAATGAATCTTGTATTCAATTACAGTATATTGTATGATTTAAACTCCACTCCTTGAAAAATGAAGTTTCTTCTAAAAATTAATCAACATTATAACTTTGCTTTATTTAAAAATATCTTAGAAGTATCAATTTCTTTTTCTTTGAAAATAATATCGTTCTCCCATTCCATATATATTGATTAGATAATTGCATATCAAATCGTAGTAAAGATTTTGGGATTTCTTGAATTTCCTAGTAGATTGTCATGTTGCAGAAGATGTCGCACAAGATTAATATTAGGCACGATGCTCATCTTTGTTCATTTATAACAATTTGACCAGATTCTATGAGCTACTTTGCAAATGAAAAAAAAACATGTGAAATAGTTTCTTCTTCCTATCTACACAATGCACAAAGAGTATTAATGTTTACACGTAGCATTCCACGCCTTTAAAGGCTTGTTTTAATTGCAAATT
Source organism: Pogostemon cablin (assembly GCA_023678885.1). Classification (NCBI taxonomy): domain Eukaryota; kingdom Viridiplantae; phylum Streptophyta; class Magnoliopsida; order Lamiales; family Lamiaceae; genus Pogostemon; species Pogostemon cablin. The sequence continues at coordinate 7,684,922 of CM042992.1, read as the reverse complement.
ATTTTGATGATTAATACGTATGATATAATAAATTTATATTCTAAAAGAAAAAATATCAACCTTAAATTGGGAATGTTGATATAATTTTCCTCCCGTATAAGTGTTATTCATCTAATGCGTCTACACAGGAAATATAACTACAAAATATAACACAACACCTGGATATTATTCCTTCTGTCCTTCTGAGTCTTCACATCCATGGAAAATAAAGAGATTAAGAAATGTTTCTATTTATTAAAAAAGAAATTGAACATTTAGGGTTAAATGGTTTGTTTTTAGTAATAAATACTCCCTCCGTCTCCTTTTAGATGACACACTTTTCATTTTGGGCTGTCCCACAAAAGTTTGCACCTTTCAAAAAAAGCAAAAAGTAAAAAACAATCACCCTTCCCCATACACCTTATTTAAAAAAAATCATTTCTACCTAACATACTTTATCATTTATTTATTACAAAAAATATCATTATACCCCTAAAAGTTATCACTTTCTTAATCTCCGTGCCGGAAAGGGAGGCGCAAACTTTTTCGAGAGGGAGGGAGTAAATGATAAGTTAAGTTTTGTTTGTTTGATAAGAGTAGCCAGGGGCGGATCCAGAAAATAATTTTTGGAGGTACAGTCGACAAGTAATTATAAAATATTATTTATTTAAAATTTAAAATCATATATAAATAAATTAAAATGCAGAAATTTAATTATAAAGAAATGAATAAATTATAAACTAAAGTTGTGGAAAATAAAAAAATTAAGAAATGTTTCTATTTATTAAAAAAGAAATTGAACATTTAGGGTTAAATGGTTTGTTTTTAGTAATAAATACTCCCTCTGTCTCCTTTTAGATGACACACTTTCCATTTTGGGCTGTCCCACAAAAGTTTGCACCTTCCAAAAAAGCAAAAAGTAAAAAACAATCACCCTTCCCCATACACCTTTTTTACAAAAAAATCATCTCTACCTAACATACTTTATCATTTATTTATTACAAAAAATACCATTATACCTTTAAAAGTTATCACTTTCTTAATCTCCCTGCTGGAAAGGGAGTCGCAAACTTTTTCGAGACGGAGGGAGTAAATGATAAGTTAAGTTTTGTTTGTTTGATAAGAGTAGCCAGGGGCAGATCCAGAAAATAATTTTTGGAGGTACAGTCGACATGTAATTATAAAATATTATTTATTTAAAATTTAAAATCATATATAAATAAATTAAAATGCAGAAATTTAATTATAAAGAAATGAATAAATTATAAACTAAAGTTGTGGGAATAATATAAATTTAAAAAGGAATAAATAAAGAAAATGGTAAATAATAGATAAAGTTGTAGAAATAATAAATGCAGAAATTTAATTATAAAGAAATGAATAAATTATAAACTAAAGTTGTGGGAATAATGTAAATTTAAAAAGGAATAAATAAAGAAAATGGTAAATAATAGATAAAGTTGTAGAAATAATAATAATATAATAAATAAAATAAAAGGGACAAGGGTAGTTCACATGGTTTGTGAACTCCCGACCTCAGCTAGTGCACTGCAGGGGCTAACCACTAAACTACTATGTATATTAGTTATAATATCAATATATATAGGTATTATTTTTTATTTGGGTCCGCCCCTAAGAGTAGCATTTTCAAAAGTATTATATATTAAAATGCTTGTTTTAATTTTTTTTGTTACTTTTGGCATGCAACGAATGTAATTGAAATATAATAAAAATCAAAATTGTGAAGAGTGCAATAGGAAGAATGAATTGGAGTATATTTTTAATTAAAAAACAATTAATTTAAATACTAGAATATATAAATAAATATACTAGTATAAATTAGCATATGATTATAAATCTATTACAAGGTAATTTGTGATTGATAACATAGTGTAAGACGAGTTTGAATATAGTAATGTATTTTTTAATGGAATTGAGACGGATGTGAATATAAAATTTTAAAATGAATACGAATATCCTTAAATATATTCTAAATAAACGGGTACCCTATCTTTTATTGTTTTCTAGATAATGGAATAAAAATATAAAAGATAAATGTATATATACAAGTATAGATACACAAAACATGATCAGCATGGAAAAGAATAGGGGGCTTTGCCAGAATTGATTGCAGGTAAATATTATAGGCTAAATAAAATATAAGAAAAGAAAAAGAAATAAAAAATGAAAGGAGACAAATAGCACGGCCAAATTGATTTTCGTGTGGCCTACACTTAAAAAATAAATAAATACATAATTTATTTATTTATTTAAAAAAAAAAGTTTAGTGAGCAGAATCTGAAAATAGTGGTCCAATATTTCAGTTGTGTGAAATTGATGTTTGGTGTATAGATGGTCCAACTGATCCTTTGCATTGCATGCTGGAATTCTCTGTCCCAACTTGATGGACACTTCTTATCCATTGCCTCTATCAAATATTTCACTTTCCACCCTTAATAACATGAAAATTCATATATACCCCAATTTTTTTTATTGAATTTCTGTTTTATCAAAAGTATTAGAAGTTAGATAATCAAATCTTGATAGAGTCTTACTCATAAAACTCTATTTCTGAGATGGATAACACTTATGTAACTTTTCTTAATTTAAAAAGTAAAATTCTATTGAGAAAAAATAATAACTATTCATGAAACCATTTCATTAATAATTTGTGAATGGTTAAAAATCAAACGCTCTTAATACAAAGTAATATCAATCAATTAGTGAAGATTGACACATGTTTTAAGAAAACATTACGTGAGGAACAAATATTGTAGGAGAACATCTCGCAATGGTACTATTTTATTTTATTATTGATTATGAATCACTTTTAAAAGATATTACTATTATTTTTTCATTTATCCTACTAATTATTCATAAAAATAATTCAATTATACAGTTATCAATCATCATCAATCATGTACTCCCTCCGTCCCGCGCACGTTTTAATGGGACGGAGAGAGTATCAATTTTTATTTATTTTTATTTCAAATGTTATGTTATCACTCCTCAATCAATCGTGTATGAATTTTATTATTTCAAATGTCACTCCTCATTTATCTCACACAACTCTCCCGTGAGTGGCATGCAAAACTTACCTTTATTTAATGGAAAATGTTAAAAGTAGCAAGAGCATTTATAAAAAAATAAAGTTTTGTTTGATACTGTCTCATAATGAGATCATTTTACGTTATCGTAATTAGCTATCACTTTTTATTAAAGACAGTAATCCTTTTTTTTTTTAAATGTTATAACTTTTAATTTAAACTATAAATTATTTATAAAATAGTTCACAACACCGTTATCATTACAAAAATTATAACTTTTTATCCATCTCACAAAATTCATTCCATAAAACACTATCACACGAGTATGAGTCAATATTTCATCCTAACTAAAAACACTATCACACAAGTATGAGTCAATATTTCATCCTAACTATTTAGCTTATTTCTACATATCATTGATACTCTCTCGCTCTATCTATTGGTCCATCCACACTTATTTCAATTTTTATGTAAGTTGTTTTTATTAATATATTTGGTTGAATTGTTGACTGAAATTCAACACGATTCTACGGAATGGTCGTGATCAAATGTAGGGCAGGTTTTTAATAAATTTATTTATTTATTTATATTTTTATTTTATTGCATTACAAAAGTCTTTTTTTTTTAATAGGTATTCTATCTCTTTCTAATTAATTATAACACCACAAATGGCGAAATCAGCCAACATTATTAACTTAAGCTTTTGCCGTTTTGCCCGTAATCACCAACAAATTTAATTTAATCTCTAATTCTAACATATTTATCTTTAACATTTTCTATAGGTGAGAATATTGTGTGAAATTGATTTTATGTGAAACACCTTTAATGATAAATTTTAAAAAATAATTACATACGATAAAACTTGTGTGTTCTTACTGCGCCCAAGTACGACCTCTCGGAAAGTTGTACATTTTTATTTTAAATGTATTAAATGTCATATTATTTAGGGATATTTTTTTTTTATACAATCCATATTCTATTACTACTACTAGACTAGATATATGAGCTTAAAATTATTATTAATAGATACAAAATTATATTGTACAAATCCAATTTTATCCTCCCAATTAATTCTCTACACAATTGTACTGAGTTAAAATCATTTTTGATCTCATAACTATAATGAATTTTTGATTATGTCTAAAAAAAGATAAAAATTTCAATTTCGTCTAGTAACTCCTGAAATTGGTCAATTTTGGTCCAAAAGTCGGCGGAACCCCATTTTTTGGCCTAGAATTCACACATGCGCCGCACGTAATCACCAAAATTGGGGCTTTCCGGCCATCAAGAACTTTGTCGCCACTGGAAAACTAGATGGCTTCAGTGGCCAATTCCTTGTGCCATCATACAGAGGTTCATCCTTCCTTGACCCAAAGGGAAAGGGTGGATCTACTGGTTATGGCAATGCAGTCGCATTGCCTGCTGGAGAAAGGGAAGACGAGGAGGAGCTCGAGAAGGAGAACATCAAGAATGTTGCATCTTCAACGGGGACCATCACATTGAGTGTCACCCAGAGCAAGCCTGAGACCAAAGAGGTGATTGGAGTATTCGAGAGCCTCCATCCATCTAATACTGATTTGGGGTCGAAAGCTCCAAAGGATGTCAAAATCCAAGGCATCTGGTATGCCCAACTTGACTCATAGAGTGTCTGTCTTTAACACCATTCTAGTTTATCCTTGGTTTGAGTTAATTTTGTAAGTTGTTTCCTGTGCAACTTGTTTTGGAAGGGAAAAACAATAGAAGAAAGTGTCCAGACAGAGCAATAATAATAACCATTTGAATTGGTATCAAGCATTAGGAATTGCAGTCACAGTTAGAACATGAACGGACATTCAAGTGGGTCGTTAGAAACATAGGGTTGATCAATCCACAAATTCTCAGAGCTTTATGCCGGTCAAAAAATGGGGTTCTGGCGACTTTGGAACCAAAATTGGCAAATTTCAGGAGTTACGGGATGAAATTGAAATTTTTATCTTTTTTGGGACAGAATAAAAAAATTCCTTAAAGTTATGGGACCAAAAATGATTTTAACTCCAATTATACCATAAAAGTTGCAACATATTTTATCACCACCCCATAATTATGGCCCATTGATATCAATCTCTCCTAATCGCTGCACTATTGATAACATTAATCATTTTAAGTTCATAAGAATGGCAAAAACTCCTGTGCACCCGGGCGCACGGACCACATTCCGTGCGCCTTTAGAATTTTGTGTTAAATTGTATACACTTTAGTATACAGATGTATACCCTTTATTTTCTAAAGAAAATTATTGAGTGTATTTGAGCGCATGGACAACACTCCGTGCGCCTTCAGAATTTTGTGTTAAATTGTACACCCATTAGTATAAAAATGTGTACCCTTTATTTTCTAAAGAAAAATATTAATAAAAAGTGTATACTCTTTAAAACAAAATGGTGTACCTTTTATTAATTAAAGTGTATACCCTTTAGACCAAAGCAATGTACCCTTACCCATAATACTAAATTTCTAAAGGCCCACAGAATGTGTTCCCGTGCGCCCGGGTGCACGCAAGCCTCACTCTATAAGAATATACATATTTTGCACAATTAGTTATATTTTTTCACAACCTTTGAATAAGACTGCACGACCTAACTAGATGTTATTTCGTGAATCACTTTTTTTTTACATAGGCGCAACATAATTATCAAAAGTAAATAATTTTGCTGGACATAAAATTATGTCTAGATGTTATTTGCTATGAATCATGTTATGTTTTCGTACATTATATTGTTGTGATTTATACTGCACAATCGATTGCATTGTTGCACAACCCTTTAAAATGTCTGCACAATATTATGTTGTTGCACAATCGTCGGCATCCTTCCACACCCTCTCATCATCTTACATTCGCTGAAACTGAAGGAGTCTGTAACTAGCCGGAAGCGAAACCGATGACTTTGTCATGTACTCAGAAATCCTAGCTTCCTTATCATCAACCTCTCCCAATCGTATTTCTTGACAATTTCCAAAAGCTTTAACTTTTCACACCCCGATTCGGTCACAAAAATGCAATGAGAGGAGGAAACTGTTAGGATATATATGTTGCCTTTAGTTCTGCAAGTTGTATATATATTGTACTCAATGTGTCACTCTAAGCTTTATATGATATCAGAGCCCATGGTAAACAAAGGTCCAGGGTTCGAACCTCATTGCCACCCATTTATAATAAAATTGCACATGCAATTCTTGAGGCAAAAAGTTAACTCTGCCTACATGTAAGGGGGCGTGTTCTCTAACACGCCCCCTCACTGCATGTGCAATTTTCTTATAAATGGGTGGCGGTGAGGTATGTGGACACGACACTGGAGGAGGACTTGGTATTATGACAGAGGGTGTTTGAGTAGGGATTGAGGTTGACGAGAAGGGTAGAGATGATGTATAGGGAAATAAATGTTCATCAAATTCAACATGACGTGAGGTGAAGACTCTAGAGGTGGATGTATCATAGCAGATATGGGTACTTTGAGTTAAGGAATAGCCGAGGAAGATACATGGACGAGAGCGTGAATCGAGTTTGTGAGAAGCATAGGGGCAAAGCTAATAATAGCATCTACACCCAAAGACTTATGAGATATGTGGCAGTAGTAAAGGCATAGGGCCAAAACGTGAGAGGCATTGAAGCCTGATGAAATAGAGCAAGACCCGTATCAACGACGTGACGATGTCTTCGCTCAGAGAAGCCATTATGCTCGAGGGTCTAAGGTGGAGTGGTTAGATGAGTAATCCCATGAAGAGAAAGAAACAAGCGAAGTGCTATAAATTCCCCCCAATTGTTGGTGTATAGAGTGATTATTTTGGATTTGAAGTAATTTTCAATCAAAGCTTTATAAGTGATGAAGGTAGGAAGAACATCAGATTTTCATTTGAGTGGATATAACCAGATGTATTTGGTAAAATGATCAACAAATATTAAGTAATACTTGAAGCCATCCATAGATAATACTGGAGAAGTCCACACATCAGAATATATTAATTCAAGAGGCACATGAGTTATCTCAATTCATGCATGCCCCTACTGAGTGTCATTGGGGCGGTTAAATGTCTCATGAGATACCTTATGGCACAAGAGATTTCAGTTTGCGTCTTCGAGCTGCCTCGTTTTATCGCTTCATTGTTTCACAGATGCAAATTGGGCAGGTAATTGTGATGATCGAACATCCACGGGAGCATATGTACTGTTTCTTGGAGTTAATCCAATCTCTTGGAGTTATCGCAAACAACGTTCAGTAGCTCGATCCTCAACTGACGCAGAATATACATTGCATCAGCTGCTTCAGAGGTTCAATGGACTCAGTCTGTGCTTGCTGAACTTGGTGTTTTACTTCCATCTTCTCTTGTTATTTATAATGATAATATTGGGGCAACATATCTTTGTGCTAATCATGTTTTTCATTCTCGAATGAAACATATAGCAATTGATTATCACTTTGTGCATGACTTGGTTCAAACATCACAGCTTCGATTATCTCACGTCTCTTCCGCAGATCAGTTGGTTGATGCTCTCACGAAGCCTCTCTCCCGCAACCGACTAATGCTTTTAATGGACAAGATTGGTATCTCTAAGAGTACACCATCTTGAGGGAGGCTGTTAGGATATATATGTTGTAGAGTAATTCTTATTTATGTATCCCACATCTGTTGTATAGACTTACCTTTAGTTCTGCAAGTTGTATATATATTGTTCTCAATGTGAAGAATAAATACATTCACTCTAAGCTTTATAGAAATAGCGTCGGTCAGAAAGTCGATGTAGTGGGAAAGAAAGATTACGTCATCGTATGTATAGGAGTAGCCTTGGTTAAATAACCTTACCGCTCGAATTCTGTCGTCAATTATGGAAGCTCCATCCATCACCGCCGATGAGGAGTTAATGACAAAGATAGAGTTTAGATGTGTAGCTATTTCGGTGAATATATCATTATTGGATTCATCTTCTCATAATCTGTGCCTTCTTACTTTGGTGTTGAATTCAATAGCGTGGGATTACAAATTAGCAGAAACAGAAGAAGAAAACCGTGAAATGGATATGAAATTGTGAGAGAGCAATCCCAACCATTTGTTTATTTGAATATTAATTTATGCCTTATTTTTAAGAGATTTGAGTTAATGGTGTTATTTGATAAGGTTAGGATTATATTAGGCATATCATTTTAATTTTTTTTATCTAGTAGTAATATATTAGAATGCACGTATTTTAGAGTAATGTAGTAAAACTTATAGTAATTAAATATAAAAAATTATACCTTTAATTTTTTAAAGAAAAAAATTTAATTTTCTTACTTCAACATTAATATTATTTATATTTTAACTGACTATTTAATTGGAAAAAGCAATACCATATTAATTAAAATGATTTTTTTTAAAAATAAAATGTTATACTTTTGAACACCTTGTGCATTCAGGTGTATAAGAGACCAACTCTTACTATATGTAAATGAGTCGGTCTAGATACATGATGTTCAATGATATAATATTAATTTTTCATTGAGAGTATTGATTCATAAAATATAAAAATATGTCTAACATATATAATAACAACTAGTATACTTTAGGATCGACCCGTTTCACTATCCATCTCACATAAATCTATGTTACAAAAGAGTATCTTATACTTTACAATGAAACTAGAATGCTATTATTAAAGAAAAAATCCTTAATAAAATAAAATAATAATTATAATAGAAGAAGACAGCAAAGCTTTCGCTTTGAATCGCATTGGCTAAGTGACTCTGAATGTCCCGATATTATTAACTCAGCATGGAATATGGATGGGGTGACCGTGGGGTTTCATTAATGGATAGGATCCAAACATGTGGTTCCTCTCTCCAGAATTGGAATAACAATAAATATGGAAACATTCCAAAGCAAATTAAGGCCTGCGAATCAGAACTGGAGAGACTTCAGAAGATGCCACAATCTATTTCTGTGGTACAAAGTGTTAAAATATTAGAGAATAAGTTGGGTGTTTTGCTTCGTAAGGATGAACTTTTTTGGCTGAACAAATCGAGGGTAAGCTGGCTGAGAGAAGGAGACATGAACACAAAATTCTTCCACAAGATAGCTAGTGGCAGAAGAAGGAGAAATACCATCACAGAAATTACAGATAGTCGGGGGGTTACTTATAAAAATGAGGATCAGGAGGGTCTTCTTGCCATCAAAGGTGTGTTTGTAGACTACTTTTCGGGAATCTTCACAGCAAAAGATGAATTAAATATGGATGAAACCTTGGAAGCTGTGGAACATGCAATGACTGATGAGATTGATGCTACGTTGTCCCTCTCGTTTGCAGAGAGTGAGATTGTCAAAGCTCTTTCTCAAATGAATCCTACAAAAGCCCCGGGTCTCAACGGTATGCCTACTATCTTTTATTAAAAATTTTGGAAGGTTGTGGGAAAAGATGTCTTGTCTTTTGTGTTGGGGGTTCTTAATGATTATATGGATCCTACTTGTCTTAATAACACTTTTATACCCCTTATTCCTAAAATAAAAAATCCTCAACTGCCTTCAGATTTTAGACCTATAGTCTTTGCAATGTTGCTTTTAAATTGATCACCAAAACTATTGCTAATCGATTGAAGCAATTCTTGCCTTATACTATTGATCCATGTCAGTCCGCTTTTGTTCCAGGGAGATTAATCACTGATAATGCTCTCCTTGCTTTTGAGATCTTTCACTACATGAAACATAACAAAGCTATCTCAAAAGATTCATTCGCTTTTAAACTTGACATGAGTAAAGCCTATGATAGGGTTGAATGGGATTTTTTAGATAAAATACTTCAGAAGGTAGGCATTCCTAGTAAACTAGTGGGGACTATTATGCGGTGTGTTCGAACTGTGTCTTTTTCTGTGATTGTTAATGGTGAACCTACTACATCTTTTATTCCCTCACAGGTTCCGTTAAGGAGATCCGTTATCCCCATATCTTTTTTTTTTTATTTTGTGCAGAAGCTCTTTCTGCCCTTATTAGACGAGAAGTTGAGAGGGGATCTTTGCATGGAGTGAGGATATGTCGTGGTGTCCTTATTGTTTCATAATTGTTTTTCGCTGATGACACAATTATTTTTGGTCGATCATCTGCTACAGAACTGCACAAAGTTAAGGGTATATTGGAAAAGAATGAGATGGCCTTTGGACAACAAATAAACTTATAAAAATCTGATATCATGTTTAGTGAGGGGGTACCAGAAGAAAGGAGGCAGACTTTGGCTAGGATTTTGGGGGTTAAAAAAGTTGACCATCATGCTGTCTACTTGAGTATTCCAGCCACAATTGGGAGATCGAGGGAGACAACTTTTAGGACTCTTGTGAATAGGGTCTCCAAAAAGTTGAAGGATTGGAAAGCTAGAACACTTTCTATGGCTGGTAAAATCACATTAGTGAAATCCGTGGTTCAAGCTATTCCTACATATCTCATGTCTTGTTTCAAAATTCCTTTGAGCATATTGGCAAAAATTAAGGGAGCAATTGCTAAATTCTTATGGGGGCAAAAAACGGATGAAAAAAGAGTTCATGAGCTCCGGTGGGAGGTGTTATGCAAACCAAAGGGTGATGGAGGTTTGGGATTGAGAGATTTGAGATGCTTTAATCGTGCTCTATTGGCCAAACAAGGGTGGAGATTACTGCAAGATGACGATTCTTTGCTGGCTAAGGTTTTAAAGGCAAGATATTATCCTAGAGGAAACTTCAGAACTGCTAAAATGGGATATCGATCGAGCTATACTCGGTAAAGTATTTTAGAAGGGAGAAGCATTTTAGAAGAGGGACTGATATGGGCGATTGACAATGGGGAAGAGGTGGTGATCCAAAATGAACCATGGATTTGGAATGAAGAAAACCCATGCGTAAACATGCAGGTGGATAGCCCCAATGAGGAACTTAGAGTTTGTGATGTTTTATTACCAGATGAGAGTGGTTGAGATGTTCCTAAACTACAAGAACTCTTCTCAGAAGCTGACGTGACTCATTTATGCTCTATGCCAGTCGCTGGTCCTCATGAAAGAGATTCTATTGCTTGGAGATTCTAAAAAAATGGAGTTTACTCTGTCCGCTCAGCATACAATGACATCCTGAGACCTTCACATACAAATGCAAATTCTAGTGGAGAAAATGCTAAGTGGTGTAATGTGTGGAGCTTGAAATCTATGCCTAAAATTACCATGTTTGTTTAGCGTGTTATGCATGATATCTTGCCAACTACTATTAATCTTATAAGCCGGTTTGTTGATGTAAATCTACATGCATGAGATGTGGCAAAGATTGAAACTATTGACCATGCTTTAAAATATTATAGTTGGACTCATAATTTCTGGATGATATCACCCTTTGCTAATTATTTGACAGAAGAGCCAATCCAAAGTTGGATTCAGACTATGCTGAAAACGTTGGAGAAAGCTGAAAGAGGTTTATTTGCTACTTTTCTATGGATCATTTGGTGGGGAAGGAATGAGCTTGTCTTTAAGAGAAAAGAAATTTCAAGTGACGAATTGCAACAAAAAGGAGTACGCCACCATCAACAATACATGGAGGCTTTAATGATGCATGGAAAATTGGCAAACATGGATAATAAAGATACTCGTTGGAAACCTCCTGTTGGTACTATGATAAAGCTGAATATTGATGCATCTGTCCATAGGGGATTTGGAGCGGCGATAGCAGGAGTGGCACAGAATGGTAGTTGAGAAGTTCTTTGGTGTTTTGCTGAACGATGCTCTGGAATTTTTGAGGTGGAGGTTGCAGAGGTTTTGGCTTTGGAAAGGGCTCTTGATATTGCTATGGAACAAGGACATGGGGAGATCATCCTGGAGTCAGATTCTCAGATCGTTGTCAATGCTCTGTTAAAGCAAACTCAAAACTTTACTTATCTTTGTAGGATTCTACGGAGTATCCTTAGAAAAGCTTCTTGTGTAAGAGGCATTTCCTATAGTTGGATTAGACGGAAAGCCAATATTGTGGCTGATACCTTAGCTGATTTTACTTTCTCTTGTGATCTTCCTTTCCTTTCTATTAATGTTCCACATGTAATTGTAAACCATGTTGACATTGATATTCAAGTTATGTAATACTCCCTTCGTCCCACGTTAAGGTTTACACTTTCCATTTTGAGTTGTCCCAAGTTAAAGTTTACATTTCTTTTTTTATCAAATTGGGCCCACACAAAACAATTAATTATTCTATTTAGGACTCAAACAATACTAATACAATTACCCACTTTATATTAAATATTATTTTTCTCAACTCACTATACATTAAAATATTATACTCCTTAATCTCCATGCAAAAAACAAACGTCAACATTACCATGGGAATGAGGGAGTATAGCTTTTCTAGCTTTCAAAAATAATAATAATAAATAAATAAATAAAAACTTAGTATTTGTGTTGGACCTACTCTACAAATTTTCGCTTCCCTCCCCTAATTTTCAATCCTTGAAATTGTAAGCTATATATAAAGATTACTCTTTAAAAAAAATTGGTTTATTTTATAAAAATAATTATTTATTTATTTTTTATGAAGCAGGCGGATCCTATCTAAGTGCTACTCAATTTATATTCATACAAATCATGTGAAATTGTGTCACTGGATGAGATAGTTCAATATTTTCATGAATATTATTTTTTTATATTATTATTAAAGAAGCTGTTTTTTTTTTTAAAAGAACAATCATCAAAAATTTATATTTAAATGTGTCATATGTGGTGTGTGAAGAAATATACAAATTGTTGTGGATGGTAAAGCCAGAATACGAGGAGCTGAATATGTGTGAAAGCATTTACAAATCTTTTGCTGATAATATTAATAATTTTGGATATTGGGTCATTCGTCACTTACTCTACTCCTCCCTTAATTAAGGAGTTGGTTTGCGCTTTGGTATAGTTAGGGGTGGTTTGCTTTTCAATATTAGTGATACAGTATACCACGTAATATCATGTTTGTGTCGATGTATTTATAATACTTTCAACTTGATATTATTTTAGCCCGAAATTTATAATATCTTTTTATTGATATTGTTTATACCACCACAAGAGGTGTGTTACACAATACCACAATTTAATACCTAGGTATTATACTTACTTTTACCATTATATTCCTTTACCATTACTATTATTATTATATTAATAATAATAATTAATAATCATAATAATAATAAATAATAATATTAATTAATAATCATAATAATTAATAAAAAATAAAAATAATTAATAATAATATTAATAATAATATTATTAAATAAATAATAATAATAATAATTAAATAAAAAATAATAATAACATTAATAATAATAATAATTAATAATTATTCTTATTCATAATAAATAATAATAATAATAATAATAATAAATACTATTAATAATAAATAATAATAATAATAATAATAAATAATAATATTAATTAATAATCATAATAATTAATAAAAAATAAAAATAATTAATAATAATATTAATAATAATATTATTAAATAAATAATAATAATAATAATTAAATAAAAAATAATAATAACATTAATAATAATAATAATTAATAATTATTCTTATTCATAATAAATAATAATAATAATAAATACTATTAATAATAAATAATATTAATAATAATAAATAATTAATAATAATAATTAATAAGTATTAATAATAATATTAATAATAATGATGAATAATAATAAATAATAAATGAATAAAAATAAAAATAATAATATTAATAATAATAAGGGGTAAATATGTCATTTTACTTATTATCCCATTTGTTAATACTCAATAACAAACATAAAATAACTAATACCTAATTATCAACAATCTCACTTTTTCATAATACCAAACAATAATACAATTAATCACAAGTCAAATAAATCTCATTATACATAATCCCTGTATAACACATACCCACAAGCAAACGACCCTTAGAATATTATATCTTGAGCTTCTATGAATTGATGTTTGTCTTTCATAAATGGACAATAATTGCATGAAATCTTATCGTTTAATTGAATAACTATCACTTTTCATTAATTCAAATATTATTATTATTATTTTAAAATGTTGTCACTCCTTATCTGTCTCATGAAAGTCTTCCCATCAGGATATCTCACACAAGTATTTTTGCCTTCACATATAGATTAAAAAGATAATTATAAGTTTGGATATGCCATGAACAACAATTCAAGCTCTCATCCATGGAATTCATATACTCCTATAAATACCTCAACCAGTCAAAAAGAGAATCATCAAGTCTTTTACACCAATCAGTCATTTAGATTTAGTTTGCATTCGAAAAACGTTGTTAAGTCATGAAGACAGAAATTTAGAGACAAGACATCTCTTATTCCTTCATCAGGTTTTTATCAGTTTATTTAAATTTTCATGTTGAACTCAAATATATTTTATTTCATTATTTCCTTTATGGAAACTTAAAGTTTTAGATTTTAGTGTTGCATGAGTAGTTCAATTGTTTTGATGTGAGCATGTTATTTTCCTTTATAAGTGTGGTTTTCATTGAATGGTTAATGTTACGCAGCACCAGTTATCAAATCTGATTATTAATACAATAAGTGTAAAGTATTGATCATTGTACATATGTATCACAGATTTTAGCCAAGAAGCTGCGGGCGACTAAGATGAATAATAATGTGGGATAATTCAACGAATCTTGATTAATCTACTTGTAACTAGAATAGTATAGTCTGGTTACATAAATTATTAAGGTTTGGAGTTTAGGCAACGAATCTTGATTAATCTACTTGTAATTAGAATAGTATAGTTTGGTTACGTAGTGTCAGATTGTTTTAGGAAAATATGATAGAACTGAATAGAGAAATCTCACCCCTGCATGATAATTAAGTCAAGTGAAAGTTTAATAATAATAATAATAATAATAATATATATATATATATATATATATATATATATATATATATATATATATATATATATATATATATATATAGAAACATCAAAATTAATCACACAAGTATGATCGATTCCAACTTTAGTCCTTTCACTACAAAAAAACTCCTTTTTACTAACGGAATTCATTCCGTTGGTAATTACCAACGGATTGACAACGGAAATTAAATTCATTTGGTAATTAGCAAGGGATTGCCAACGGAAATTGAATTCGTGTGGTAGCAACGGAATATTTACCAACGGAATTCATTCTGTTGGTAATTAGCAAGAGATTGTCAACGGAAAGTTGAATTCGTGTGATAGCAACGAAATATTTATCAACGGAATGAATTCCGTTGGTAATTAGCAAGGGGATTTGCAACGGAAAGTTGAATTCGTGTGATAGGAACGGAATAGCAACGAATATTTACCAACGAAATTAATTCCATTGATAATTAACAAGGGGATTGACAACGGAAAGTTGAATTTATGTGATAGCAACGGAATATTTACCAACAGAATTAATTCCGTTGGTAATTACCAAGGGATTGCCAAAGAAATTTGTATGAATTTTAATTATATAGATTCATATTAAAAAAAATATGAAATTATGAACTAGAGTTTAAAATTAATTAATTTAACAATAATGATACCTGTATTGAGTAGGTTATATAATTGACAAAAATATAAATAATCATATATAATTATTAAAATAATAAGTAATTACATGTCAAATTAGTAAATTATTAATAATGTAATTTTAATAACTAATAACTAATATCAAATAACAAATAATAAAATAAATAATGTCATTTTAATTTCTGTATATCAAATAATTACTAATTAATTAATGATTTTCCCTTAACGACAGAAAAAAGCACTAATCAAACTCTTAACAGTAATTTTACTTCATTAAATACTAATTTTCTCCCTCCCGTTAGGTAATAGTCTCTCTGAATTAGTATACACTCATACTCCTATTTTACTTCATTAGGATATATCCAGTCGTTACTTCCCACTGAGTAGCTGCGAAGCTGCTAACGCTTCCGATGTCTCTACGCCGTCGCCATCGTCACCGCCGCCGCCGCCGCCGAGCATAGAGAGAGAGAGAAGAATAGGTGAGTGAGTAACTGAAGATCGATTTTGGAGATTCGATTGAGCGCGATTCTGGAGATTCCGGAGCTGAATTCTTATTGATAGCTCATTCCGAATTCCGATCTCCGCCGCGCGCCTCCACTGCCCGTTGTCGTTCCTCATGCACTGCGCTTGCTCAGGTATTTTCGTATTTATTCTCCTGGTGACTTTGTTGTCATTCCGATTTCCGCCGTGGTCTGTCGTTGGTTCACGAGCATCTCTGTCGTGTGTTCAATGTTTTATTAACATAGAATTTAGCTTGTACATCTTAGTTGGTGGTGAATTGACCTCTGTTTTTTGTGCGTCTCCGTTTTGATTCCTATTCTTCTACTGTCGCATAGGCTCAAACATATTAACTCCGATGGTAAGTGTTTTTTCTGTGTGAGTGGAATGGATACCTGAGATTATTAATGGTTATCGGATTCGTTAAAAAAAAATTAGGAAGCAAAACAATATTAGATGCATTTTTTCATACATAATAAATGTTGAAGAAACCTTAAAAGTTCCAACCAATCTTAATTTAGGAAGCTATGAAGCTATCTTATCTAGTTGTTGGTAGCAATGTACACATTAGAATCGTCTGGTGACTTAAAGTTTGATTGGTGTTGAATTCCACTAATTATTAGCATGAAGATCTTGTTGTGCATGCAAATTCACATGTCTTTTTTTATATGAAGTGAGCATCTGTTCGCTGTGCACTTCGAGTTGACCTCTCATGATTATCCATCTGTACGTATGTTGTATTTATTGATAATTTCTTGAGGAGAATTATTGTGTTTAGTTTAAGTTTACTTCCTTCATCACTATAACAGTACTATTCTACCATTTTTGTGGTCATTGAACTATCTAGCGTTAATTAATGCTGATTGAGAGTTACATTTGCAATCTGCAGGTTTACACTCAATAGTCCAAGGGATCTAGCCATCAGTCTTGGAACCAGCGACACTGTAAGTCAGTTTGCTCTCATCTGCTTATGATTTCAAGTTCTGGAAGATAACACCTAATATGTGGGTTCCAGACGGTATAGTTGGAGATAAAAAAAAGTTAATCAGTTGATGTTTTCACACTTACACTTTACTACTACTCTGCTTATTAACGTAAATAGAGAAAGATTCTTAGTTAATATTTCATTGAAAAAGCAGTGTCACTATAATCAAGTCATTCATTCTGAAAGTCCAGTCATATGTCAGGTCTTTTCAAAGAGAATTAACATTTTAAAACTTAAAAGTAAGTATTCAAGTAACCAGGTTTATAAGTTGATTGAAATCGTTGTCAGGAAAGATGGTTACTAGTTACAACAATGTATTAGAAAAGCTCAAATACAAAAATATGAAGGATCTTCGTCAAGAGAATAAGATTCTAGGAAAGAAACTATTAATAATGCTTTAATTTTGGATAGGAATTCTCTTTTTATGAAATACTATCCGTTGGTGTTTTCACAAGTCCACTTTACTTGCATATATTTAGATATAATTACTATCTACTCAAGATTTAGACATCCATATATAATTATCTTTCAAGAGCCTTTGGAATTTGGGTTATATTCTCTGCTGTCTTTATAGGATAGGAGATTATGTGGTATTAGGAGGAATAGTTTCGATTCGTGATCATGTCTCCATAGCATCAAAGGTAATATTTCTTCTGTAAACTTTTCCTCACCTACCATCGCATTGTGACATTAGTTGGCAACATCCATGAGTTCCTTATTACTAGTATTTTCAAATGTTGGTATCTTCATAAAGAAATTTTCAAACAATGAAGTTATTGGTAAATTCTCAAATAGACGTTAAACTAAAGGTTAGGTTAGAGGACGGTTTAAGCTTAAGAAATCTTTGTTACGTTTAATGTTGCCTTCAAATGTTTAGGGATTTGGTTGCAAATTGATATACAACCAAGTAGAATCTGATTTGTTCGCTGCTGTGATATCTTACTTATAGCTTCACTTGGATCGCTTGCAGGCTGATTTGTATATGCATTGTTATCAACTACTGTGAAGGTGGAGACATGTCACATAAGGGATGAGTATAGACTATAGTTGAATCTTTATACTGACAAAGGTAAATAATATCCGTTTTGGTAAGAAAGAGCCAAGTTTTTCTAAATTCATATTAATTTGTAACTGTTCTAAATAATTGGTTATTCTAAATGTTAAAAACATACAGAATATGCTTTAACATTCAGAGTGACTATGATTTGTTCTATTATGTCCCTTGGATGTAGTTTTGTTTCTCTTTCATTTTTTCCTTTGTTGGTTGTCCCCTTCGTTTTAATGTGCCACTGTAAAATATTTTACTTCTTTATGAGTATCCTAAGCCCTATGCCACTATTCTCTTGTCCTTTTACCATCACATTTTTTTCTTAACATCTATCATCCTATTAAGAAGCTAAGAGGTTCCTCATATCATTTTGTGATTGAAATTTTATTCAAATTCAAGGCTAAGCTGGATCAGGTCATATTAGTGCAGTAGACTAGTGGGCTATAGGTAATAGCAGTCCCTTGATTATATTATAAATGTTATAATCACTTTATCTTGCCAAAAAAAAACCATGATTTTTCTTTAGTTACTGCAAACTTGAGAAACAAGAAAATACATGGCTGTCGAAGATCAAACAAGGACTGGTATTATAATTAAATTTCTCTGATGTTAAATTAGAAGTAACTCAGATGTTGTTCATTTTAACAGCAAAAAGCACATTAGGACAATCCCCACTTCAGTAAAGTCCTTTGATCCTGCATTTACAACACTTGCAATTTCAGTTAACCTCTATATTAGATGATAAGTGTGAGTTTTTTAAGTTATTCATAGCTCTCTGTATATGAACTTTAGGACAGCTTTCTGAGAGCCTAGTGGATTGTCCCCCGTACATATCCTAAGAGGACGATGGGCTCTCATCCTCGAAGGAGAGAGAGAGAGAGAGAGTTGGTATGTGTTGTTTTCTTCTCTTTTTGCTGTTTTTGTTTCAAGATTTGAAATTTTCTGCTTTCTGTCTATGATTCTGTGTTGTGGGCAGTTTGAAATTTTGTGATTTGGAGCATTTGCTTTAGTCTCTCAACCGGGGATTTTGTGTATTATTCATGTGCAATTTTATTTATTATTACTATTATTGTTTTGAATTGCGAGTATTACTGATTTGGCTAAGTGAAATATTTTTGCATGTGTGTTCATTGTTAGAGGTTTCAATTCTAAGAATTTCCACAAGGTATTGCTTTTTTATTTTATTTTAATTTGGTCCATCATTATTCATTCACATCATCAATGTTTTAGCTAATATTTAGTAATATAATTATTTTCTCTCTATTAGGACATAATTGAGGAGTATTGAAACAACCTAAGGCACATGTAAGTTCTTGTTTCTTCAAGTTTGATGGTTGCAAGGTATATGAAAATGCATGTTTGCTAACCTTCCCAAAAATCAATTCTCACCATCTGGCTACATGTACCGTGTAAGTCAAAAGACCAGTTTGAATGGAGAAATGGGGTTATATTATCTCAGGGGGATTCACATGTCTTTTCAATTGAGTCTCGACATCCCTCTTTCATATTTCTTGTCTGAAAGATCCTGTAACCTGCTTTTTGTAGTATAAATAGCTTTTTAGTTTTTAGTTGATGATAATGGATTTCTAAATGCATAATTAAAGTAAGTATACGGGCTTCATAATCACCAGAGGGGCTTTTTAGTATACATATTAACTTTATCTCAGGTGAATAATCATTGAAAATAGATGGCATACTAAGATTTCCTTGCATTTATGGAACTCATTCTTGCTGATTTCCTTGCATATATGAAAATCTAAAAATAGTTGCCCTTCTGGTCAGAAACAGTTGAAGAAAATGAGAATTAGAAGTATTGGTAAACATTGATAGAATAAAGTAATGATTTATAAATTTCTCCATTTGACAGGAAGCCACCTTTGCAGTGGGCAATGAAATTTTCAAATCTAAAGTTGTATGCGCAATGAAGCTATTATAGAGTGCTACATCCTCTTGCTACATCCTTTGCAATGAGGAGATGAACCTTGATCCGAAAGAGGAAGCATGGGTATGTCTAAGATAGTCTTTTAGAAATGTTGTAGAAAGGTATAATGTTAACCTAATTTTACCACATCAATGATCATCATCATGTTAACTCTTCACTTCTTGATTGTACCAATGATACACAAACTAGTATGATTGTTTTCGATTATGAATACATTTAAGTTTAAGATGATACTTTGATGTTTATGTTGGAGACTATTTGGATATTCGTTTATCTTGTATTCGACTATAAATTAGGTTTATACTAATGATGATACTTTGACATTTATGTTAAAAATATTTAGGTATATTTCAGTTTTAAGTATATATTATATTTTTAGAATATTTATCTTATTTAAAATAGAGAAAAAAAATAGGCATATATTATTTATGCAATGAGCTATCCAAATTGATTTAAAATAAAAATTATTATTTTTAAATTACCAACAAATTATCAACGGAATATATTTACCAATGGAATAGCAATGAAATTTTACCAATTGATTAGCAACGGAATATATTTACCAACGGATTAGCAACAGAATTTTTAATAACGGATTAGCAACAGAATTTTTAATAACAGATTAGCAACAGAATTTTTAACAACGGATTAGTAATGTAATTTTTAGCAACGGAATTTTTAGCAACGAACCTAAATTTTGATTGCTAATATTTACCAACCACCACTTTAACAACTAAAAAATTTGGTTGTTAATCCGTTGATAATACCATTTAGCAACGGAATTAGGGCATTTACCAACGGAATTTTCCGTTGCTAAAAAATTATTTTTTTTGTAGTGTTTATTTTTAACAAATCTCAATTTTGGTCATTTTAGTCAACTTTTGGTCATTTTTTCAAACTTTGGTTCTTTTTAGTCCACTTTTTGTGCAAAATTTATACATTAGGATCAATTTTGAACATTTTTGACCATAAAGGACTAAATTTGGACAAAAAGGAATTAAATTTGGAAAAAAAAATATAAAAATTGAGAATTGCTGAAAATAAAGGACTAAAGTTGAAATCAGTCATACTTATAAGACTAATTTTGATATTTACCTTATATATATATATTATTCTGATTTAAATGTTTTAGTTGACTCCAGTAATTACTAAGTCATATTCATTATTTTATTTTATGTTCTTATTTGATTATTAAATTCTCAAACATACTATTCTTTTCTTTATTCTTGAACAGTGTTTAGATAATTAGATTTACTTCAATCGTGGTGGATTCGATACATTCTCTATTTGTTAGTGTTGCTTTGCACGATTGTGAGTGTTTATAATTTGTGTACAAATAGATTTGATATAAGAAAGTTTGTTGTGAGACGTTAGATGATTTGTGAGAATTGTTAAATTATGTCTATTATTTAGAAAAAATATATTTTCTAAAGTATGCTGAATTATACATTTAAAATATGATTTTAGCGTGTTATTATTATTTATATATTATAATTACAAATACAATAAGCATACTTTAGTAATGGATTGACCCGTTTCACATCTGACAAGAGAGCGTTAAAAAATTCCGAGCAAAATTATGGATA
Source organism: Pogostemon cablin (assembly GCA_023678885.1). Classification (NCBI taxonomy): domain Eukaryota; kingdom Viridiplantae; phylum Streptophyta; class Magnoliopsida; order Lamiales; family Lamiaceae; genus Pogostemon; species Pogostemon cablin. The sequence continues at coordinate 7,663,297 of CM042992.1, read as the reverse complement.
CAATGAAAGATGAACAGAAAATCAAATGGCATGGCTGATCTTGTGTGTATCTTTAAAGACATGGAATGCTCTTACATACATCCCCGCTAATTTGGATAATCTTGTTGATAACTACTTCCACCAGCTATGATCTGATGTACAGTTTAATAATTTTTGAGAATATAAACAAAATACATGAAGTATTTATTTAGGAATAAGTTAATCATCATTATCGCTGGAATCACAGTAATCCTCAATTGCATTACCAAAGTAATTCTCCAATACCCAGATAATTTGGATAATCTTGTTGATAATCATTCCAATGGATTCCCTTCCCAAGACATACAAAATTGGGATATTTGCAATTTCTATTTTGTAGAGAAATGCAAATATGCTCATTCTATTGTTTGAATAATTGAGTTCTACTTTTAAAAATATATAAAGATAATAACTTCAATTAATTAATTGTTTGCGGAGTTCTAGTTTTAGGGAAATATATATAAAGATAATAACTTCAACTAATTAGCCCATGTAAACTGTGCATTTACATAGTATTAGTTCTATTTATATAATCACTCTTGTTTTATGTGCGGGAATTTCTTATAATGAAAATTTTAAAATATAATGTTTATAATTGAAAGTTTACTTATTGTGTTAGTCTGCAGTTATTTATTTTTTATTTTAAATTATTTTGATCAATCCTATTATTAATATGCACCTAGCCACCTATAGCAATGAAAATGATTCAAGTACACATTTTTTTAAATTAAAAAATGTTGAGCTTTCTAACGATGTTTTAGAAAATATTACTTTCTTATATATTCTCTGATAAATTTCTAGAATAATGAATGTTGAGCAAAACCTTATGTTAAGGAGTCTTTACACTTTTGGTGTCAATTGGGGTGGGTTCCCAAATCAGTGTATTCTCAAATTATGACAAAATATGAGATTTAAAGACCTTCAAATGGCCCAAAAATAATTCATCTAGTCCAATAAAATTTATTGGGCTTTTGGGCACTAATTACATTAGGCCTTGGGCTTATTCCTGTTTGGGGCTGCCCATTTCTCCTCTATACTCAAGGCATTTTGTGTCTTTTTCACTCTTTTTATTCCTCTCCCTTTTTTTCTCTCATCCTTTTACAGTTATGTGGGACGACCTTTTCCTATAGAGGTGGTTTGCTTGTGGGTATTGGATATAAAAGTATTGTGTATAATGAGATTTGTTTGACTTGCGATTAATTGTATTTCTGTTTGGTATTGTGTATAAAAATTAATTGTATTGTAATGAGATTTGTTTGACTTGGAACCACCATGCAGAGTGTATTGCTAAGATAGAACTTGTAAATAGGTAGGTATTTATAAGCGAGTAGGGTGAAATGGTGGTGCTGATTGAGGTACAGGAATCCCAGAATAAGAATGCTTCATAGCCACAAGAGGAAGTGAAGTCTGATGCATTAGATTTCTAAAAATTCAAAAAATTTGAGAAAGTAAGAATGAGAGACGCTCATGGGTGATGTATCCTAAATAAAATATGAAAGTATTGATCGTTCTTTGATTTGAAATTTTTGGGATCTAGGTTTTTCTATTATCAATTTGGGTGTATATGGTTCATAATATTTTTTAAAACAAAATTTATTTGAGTCAAATATCATGTTATGCATTATAATTAATAAAAGAAAATAGAAAATGAAAATGATGTAAATATAACCGATTGGTTTACCCACACAATCCATTCAAATGACAAAATTATTGAATTTTATGAAATTGATCGACGAAATTCAAAAGGCAAAATAAAAATAATAATAATAATAATATATAAATACATTTATGGATCGATTTTAGAAATAGGGTAAGTTGGTGGACCAAAAATTAACTTGTCAGTCGAGTCATGCCATGTCATTGTAATATTTAAAAAAAAAAATCCATGTATTCATGATCTGTTGATTTACCTCCACTAGCCGATTAAAGGATAAAAATTTCAAATTCAACACTAGGGTAAGTTATGGGACAAAATTTTTAGTTTGCATCAAAATTTTAATTACTTTATTCGATGTAAATGGGGTTATTAATTTTTTTAAAAATTTTCTTTTTTGATGGTCTCTATCAATTATGTGCAACATTACTACTAGTGCATCTGAATCACCTATTTCACAATGGTATTTCATTTACTATTCCACAAATTAAATACTTACCACATGTCATAATTAATGTTCAAAATTCAATACATGCCCCAAGAATTTAATGATCATTTGTAGGGTATAGTTTTTTTTATATTATAAAATATCAATGAAACATAAAATGTAGAACAGAGAATTCAACTTGCTACATCTCACTCTCGTTTTAAATGGCACCTTTATATATATTTACAAAAAAAAAAATTCACAATTCACAAGTGTCTCAAATATTTTAGAGTAATTCTTAGATGACAACGGTCATTTATAACTCTCTCATATGGGATATGCATAGTGCATACCCCATGTGAGAGGGTCACCAGTGACCCATGATCACCTAAGTAAATCTCAATATTTTATCTCTTCAATTAATATACTATTTTTTTTCTCTCCTCTCACATCTTCTCTTACATAAATTAAATATTCTCTCTATTCCGGTTAGAGCTTCATTGTTAATGGAGTTTAAGAAAAAAATAATTTTTTTTACTTTTTGGAGTATTGTGGTATTTTTAATTAATAAATGATAAAGTAAATTATGTGAGTTAAATGAAAGTGGAAATTTTAAAAATATAATATAGTGATAGATTATTTGTTTTAACATTTTTACTATTTTTGAATGGTAAATAATATAGTGGGATAAAGAAATATGGAAATAGTATACTATTTTTTTTCTCCTCTCACATCTTCTCTTACATAAATTAAATACTCTCTCTATTCCGGTTAGAGCTTCACTGTTAATGGAGTTTAAGAAATTTTTTTTTTTTTTTTTTTAGGAGTATTGTGGTATTTTTAAGTAATAAATGATAAAACAAATTATGTGACGGTTTTACAACTCTAGGTATCACACCCAAAATGTCTCATGTTAGGGAGAGTCTATTCCCTCATTTATAAACATATCGTCATCCCCACTTCTAACGGTTTTACCACTCTAGGTATCACACCCAAAAGGTCTCATGTTAGGGAGAGTTCATCCCCTCATTTATAAACATATCGTCATCCTCACTTCTAACCGATGTGGGACTTTGATTGACACTCAACTAATATTTTCCCCTCAAACAAAGTCTCGCAGTTAGACTATGATCCAGTTTGAGGTCCGAACATCCCACCATTTGCGCGGTTAAGTCTGGGACCTGGCTCTGATGCCACTTGTTGGGTTTATCGGTCCGATGTGGGACTTTGATTGACACTCAACTAATATTTTCCCCTCAAACAAAGTCTCGCAGTTAGACTATGATCCAGTTTGAGGTCCGAACATCCCACCATTTGCGCGGTTAAGTCTGGGCGGTTAAGTCTGGGACCTGACTCTGATGCCACTTGTTGGGTTTATCGGTCCGATGTGGGACTTTGATTGACACCCAACCAACATTTTCCCCTCAAACAAAGTCCCGCAATTAGACCATCCAGTTTGAAGTCCGAACATCCCACTATCTGCGCGGTAAAGTCTGGGGCCTGGCTCAGATACCACTTGTTGGGTTTATCCGGCCCAGTGGAGCCGGGCCCACTCAATCCATTAGCATGATATTGTCCGCTTTTGGTCGCCCACTGACCCGCACGGTTTTACCATTCTGGGCATCACGCCCAAAAGGCCTCATTTTAGGGAGAGACTCTCTCACAGTTATAAACTCATCATCATCCCCACTTCTAACCGATGTGGGACTTTGGTTAACATTCAACTAATATTTTCCCCTCAAACAAAGTCCTGCAGCTAGACCATCCAATTTGAAGTCCGAACATCCCACCAACCGGCCTCCGATGTGAGACTTTGGTTAACACTCAACTAACATTTCCACCTCAAACAAAGTCCTGCAGCTAGACCCTCCAGTTTGAGGTCCGAACATCCCACCAACTTCAGGCCGGTTAAGTTTGGGGTCTGACTCTGATACTACTTGTTGGGTTTATCAGCTTGAATGTGGGGTCGGGCTCACTCAATCCACTAGTATGATATTGTCTACGCTGTATCGCCCATTGGCCCGCATGATTTTACCACTCTGGGTATCGGCCTCATGTTAGGGAGAGTCCATCCCTTATTTATAAACACATCGTCATCCACACTTCTAACCGATGTGAAACTTTAGTTGACACTCAACCAAGCACATATCACCGCTTACATTTTATGTATTATAAAAATTCAAAACAGTATATTATACTTATCATGTTATTAAAATTCACATAAATCTCAAATTGACATACAATTTAGAATTTCTTTCCTCCATCCATGTTTTACTGTTATGTTCCAATATTTGTTATTTTATTTTATTAAAGGGCGTTCGTATCTTCCCAAGGATTACAATGGACTTATCCCAGCTTAATTTTTCGCCCAATCAAAAAGAAATGTCGATTAATAATATCAAATTTTTCTTTAATTTAAAATTATCATCCCAACACAAAATAAACTTGATGGAAAAGCTAAATCATCCTAAAAAAACATGTCAATAGGTTATTTTTATTAGTAATATTTATTTATATAAATAATAAATGTGAATTTGTGATTGAGGTCAAAAGAATTAATATTTTGTACTTTAATTTTTATTCCTAAACTAGTGTAAATTTATTTTCAGAATAAATTTGAGACAAGACAAACTCATTTTAGTATTGTAAATTTAATCTAACGGAATAGGGCACACACATTTAGCAACAAAGTCCAATTTTGTATTTATTGTGCATATAAGGTTTTTCTTTGGAGTTGAGAAAGAGGTCTTAAATATTTATAAGGATTTTTTTTTCTTTGGAGTTGAGAAAGAGGTCTCAAATATTTGTATGCGTGTTCAAATCTCTAGATGTAAAATATCTCAGAGAGCACTGATCAATTAAGTGATGAGATTATTTTATTTTTTGAATAATTAATTGATACTCTCACCCCTCCCAAACAACGCAAATAATATCTATTTTTGTTTGTTTCGATACACTATAAACCATTCAAAAATTGCAAAATCACTCAACCCAATAATAATCTTATAATACACTTGAATTTTAAAAATATTATGCAAGCTTAAATCACATAACATATTTTATATTCCATCCGTCCCAACAAACTCCACTGATCAATTAAGTGATGAGATTATTTTATTTTTTGAATAATTAATTGATACTCTCACCCCTCCAAACAACAAAAATAGACCATTCAAAAATTGCAAAATCACTCAACCCAATAATAATTTTATAATACACATATTATGCAAGCCTAAATCACATAACATATTTTATATTATATCCGTCCCAACAAACTCTTCACCTTTACTAGGGATGTCAACGGGCCAGGTCGGGTCGGGTAGTTAACTACCCAGACCCAGCCCGTTCCCAAGTAACCCGCCCCGTGACCCGTACGGGTCTCAGTATAGGGACCCAGATCCGTACGGGGCGGGTCGGACCCGCCCCACCCTTTTTTTTTAACTTTTGAAACTTCTTTTTTTTATACTTGAATGCTCGTAACTTATCATCTTAAATATAATTACTAATTAGACAGTTAGTTTACAAGAGTTAATTGTTGTTGCAACTTATTATTCGTTATTCCTAATCACCAAATTTTACAAACAACTACAATTTTAGATAATAATAATAATAATAATAATAATAGTAGTAGTGAGAGTGAAAATGGGAAATATTTTTAAAAATAACTTTAAATAATAAATAAAATATAAATAACATATTATATATATATATATTTATATGTATACGGGTTGGGCTGGGTCGGGTCTAGAATGAGACCCGGACTCGGCCCGTTTCCAAACGGGTCCGAGGCGACCCGTCCCGTCTGCGTTACGGGGCGGGCGGGTACCCGCAGGTCGGACCCAAATTGACATCCCTAACCTTTACTATAGATACAAAGTTTAAGAAAAGAGTGAGGCTTGCGTGCGCCCGGACGCACACCGTGCTCCTTTAGAATTTAGTATTATAGATAAGGGTATATTGTTTTGTTCTAAAGGGTATATACTTTAATTAATAAAAGTACATCATTTTTTTTAAAGGGTATATACTTTTCATTAATATTTTTTATTTTTCTTCAGAAAATAAAGAGTACACATCTTTATACTAAAGAGCATACAATTTAACACAAAATTCTAAAGGCACACGGAATGCTCTCGTGCGCCTGAACACACACAAGTTTTTGCCTTAAGAAAATTGCTTTTTTGACTAAATTTTTTATAACTTTGAGAGTAAAATTGTATTTTTAAGTAATAAATTTGTTAGGTGATCATAATAATTTTTTTTAAAAAAAATATGATGTAATGAAAGATTATTTTTGTATTTAAACTTTTACTAGTTTTAAAAGGTAGAATGCAATGAGACAGACGAATAAGGAAATAGTGAAGATTTTCTTGGGACGGAGGAATTTTTTTTTTAATATCTAAAAAGACTACTTATGCTAAAAACTCAATAAAATTTATCAAAAAGTACATTATTTTTAATTTATCGTAAAAATCCCATTTTATTGAGATTGATGAATTATTTTTTTAGCAAAAATGTTATTATTTTTTATATATATTATTAATTGTTTATAAAATTGTTTATTTGAATATTTATTTTTATCATCAATCAAGTACCACATTTTATTAAAATATAGGGGTGGACGAAAATACCGAAATATTGGTATACCGTATTTATCGTACCGTTAAATAACGAATTTATCGAAAAATCGGTAAGCTATTTTCAAAAGGTAAGCTATTATCGATATTTCGGTATATATCGATATACCAAATTATTTATCAAATTAAATTAATAATAATTATATAGTTTTATTTAAATAAAATTTCAACTTTAATTAAACCAGGGTGTAATGAAAAATTAAGAATTAAGTAAATTACCTATTACCACCAAAAATATTCTGATGAAACTTAAAAATTGAATTGGGAATTGAAATCAAAAGGTAAAGAACCCAGGAGGGCAGAACCCTAGTTCACGCCCATACCCCCTCCCTGCCCCATCCACCAGTTCTTCTTCTTTGTAATGCCGTCGATGCCAAACGCTCAGATCTCCAATCAACGGTCCAGATTCTCCAAAGCAACTTCCACGTTTCCCGTCTCTCTTCTCCATTCTTGGTTTTCCATGCTAGCCTCCGCCACGCTGCTCCAACTCCGCCACCAACTGTTCCTCCTCCTTCGTAACGCCGCCGATGTCGCACCTCAACATCTAGCCGCTCAGATCTCCAATCAACGACCCAGATCCTCCACTGCTAGCCCCAACCCCCACTGTTAAGGTCTCTCTACTTCATTCTCCAGTCTCTCAATCTCCATTTTAGTTTAATTAAAATTCACTAGTAGTATTTTGACTCTACATTTTCGAGCAAGGCATTTGAATGGAGCAGATATGTAGCAGCTGTAATTTTTTTATTTAATTTTTTTGGTATGAACATGTATCGTAATATCATTATGAAATAATATTTCGGTATTCGATAAAAAATCGATATTGATTGTTATCGCACCGAAATTTTGGCATACCAAAATTTACGGTGTACATTTTTTAATGTCGAAAATTTCAATACAGTATACGGTATGGTTAAATATTTTCGGTATACCCTATTAAAATGTTATTATTTTATGAATCACATCAAAGTCATTTTATGACATGTCTCGTATAGTTTTGTCAGTACTTAATTATTTATAATGAGTGCTTTATATATAGTTAAACTAGTACAATAAGAAATTATAATTCTTAAATTATAATTATAAATAACAACCTCAGTGTTTAGAGAACCATCTGAATCACTGTTATTAGAAATTTGTTAATAACATTGTAAAATTATGGCAGCAATTTAAGTAATTTGGAGTGAAAATTAATTTATATTAATTATTCTTTTCATCGAGTAATTTGGAGTGTAAATTAATTTAGGTAATTTTTGCTCTTGTGCATTGTTGTAACTTGTCCACACATGAATTCATTATATTTACGTTTTTTAGCATCTTAAGGGAAGGATCTGACCACTCTATACATGTTCGGTCCTTCTCTAAAGACGTCAAATTTCAATAATTTGAATTAAATTATTAATATATCCATTTATTTTTTAATAAAATTAAATTAAGATGGTGGGTCTTGAAAAAGAAAGATTTAGCAAAAGTGTTACAAGTTTAGGCAATATGTCACTCATTACCAGACAATAACCAACTTAAGATGCCTGAAATCACATGTTAATGGCCTTTAAACTTAAACTAGAGAATTGGTAACGTGGATACTCTTCCATTTCAAGTATTTTATTTCCTTGTTAATTTTGTAAGAAAGATTAATTGTAGGAAAATGAGTGGAAGGGCGGAACACACAAATTACACATTCTGTACTCTCTAAATAGGCAAAGACTTGGGTGAGATCGTCTCACGCAAGGGTTTACGTGAGACGCCCATAAGTGATAATTTTTATAAAGGAAAGTGATATAAATTAATGAAAAGTGATAATGCTCTTTCACGAACAATTTATAGTGTAAATATAAAATGATAACATTTTATAGTGAAAGTGATAATGATTTATAGCGAAAGTAATAACTATTTTAAAAGGTGAAAAATTGTATCACGTGAGACTGTCTCAAGCAAGACCTACCCCTCTAAATGTAATTATTATTATTTTAATGTGGGTTAAAAGAATATTATTATTTAGTATGTGTAACAACAAAATTTTGTATTTATAATAAAATAAATACAAATTGGGTACAAAGATAATCCGGACGGATTTAATTTAAAGAGTATGTAAACGGGTTACAAATCTCCAATCAATCCTCTTATTCTTCTCTCGAACCAATTTGATTTGACTTCGACTTGTGTGTGTGTTGACTTTGACTTCTTTGACTGGAGTGTATGCTGACTGTGTTGACAGCGTGTGTTGAGCCGAATCTTTAGATGAAGCTTGTCCGAGCTCGAATGTGTAGTCTTGTAAGATGAAGCTTGTCTGAGCTCGGATGTGTAGTCTTGTAACGTTGATCCGGAGGCGTTGAGCCTTTGTTCGGATTGAATGTTTACTGGAGAGCTTAGAGCTTTCTATGGAAAAAGTTGTTGACTGGAAGAATACCGGAGCGGATGTTCGGATTGAACGTTTACTGGAGAGCTTTCTTTGGAGAAAGTTGTTGACTGGAAGAATGCCGGAGCGGAGGGGCTTAGAACCTAGAAAGTTGTTGACTGGAAGAATGCCGGAGCGGAGGGGCTTAGAACCTTGATCTCGGATCGGAGGCGGTTGGATGGAAGAACGCCGGATCGGAGGGGCGGAGGGGCTTAGAACCTTGATCTCGGATCGGAGGCGGTTGGATGGAAGAACGCCGGATCGGAGGGGCTTGACATCTTTGTCTCGGATCGCAGACCGTTCTTGGCTTGAAGATGCTTGAAGATCTCAATGGAGCATTGCTCGTGTTCTTGATCTATTCAGAAGCGTTTGTGTCTTCAGATGTTTTAGTGTGTTTGGAATGAGGACTGAAGGCCCTTATTTATAGGTGGAAGAAATAACAACTTGTGAGATATTTTTTCATTGAAAAATATGTTGGACTTTTCTCCTTTAATTAAGCTTGCCGGGTTGGATTTGAGCCTATTTAATTTAATTAAGCCTGCGGACTGGATTTGATTTGCTGGACTTGTTGACTTAAATCAGATCCATTTGACTTTGGTTCATTTGACTGAATTTGACCCAATTATCAATAATGTACTCATTTATTTTAGTAATTAATTTATTTAAATTTCTTAATAAATAAATAATTAATTGATAATTATTATATTAATTTGCCACATATTTTATTTAATAGACAATAAAATTCAGGTGCTTACGATATGTAATGAATAATTATATTAGTTATATGTGAGTCTCATATTTCTTAAAAAAAATAGTTAGTTTATAATATAACTAACCAAAATTATAAAATAGATATATTTAGAGGTACAAAAGGAATATTTATGCATACCCTTTTTTTAAGTCATATTCTCTCCGTTCTCAAAATACTAAGTACATATTTAGTGGCATGGAGTTAGAAAATTAATTTTTTATTGTGATAATGTAAGGAAGAAGGGGTATTTTAGTAATTAAATGAAATAAAATGTATGATATAAATGACTTTGAATAAATAGTGTGTAAAAATAAGATATAATATTTTTGTAATACTATAGTATTAGTAATAATATTGATATTATATATTGTTTTATTTTTGGAGTGTTGAAATTATTTAGTGACAATAAAAAACTGGTATGCAAATATTTTGAAGAAATGAGTATTCTTTAGACAAATAAAGATAAAGATTATCTCGTGCAAGATACTAAAGCCAAATGCAAGAAACCAGGTTTGTTATTTCTTTTAATCTCTTGTCCTTACATACACACTTTAATTTGGATGATGGCTTAGTATAAAAATCCAGTATAAAAATATTAAAAGTATACATACTCTTTAGTATAAAAATATATTTTTTGTTTTTTAAAAATTTAATTTTTGTAATCAAACATTTAAGCTATTCACATTTCAATCAATCTTAATAAAAAAAATTATATTCATATAAATTAAAGTGTATACCCTTGAACTCGTTTGGTAAGCCTTATTAGGGAGAGACGACACGTTTTATGGTGTTTGATAGCAAATAGAGCTTTGTTAAGGGGCCCAACATTAATAAGTCGGCCGGTGTATTCACTGTTCTACTTTGCATAAATAATCTTGCAAATTTCGTGTATTAATATTACGAGTTGAACCGTAGAAGCAGATTAAAGACATTAAATTGCTTAATTATCCTTCCCTTTCCTCTCTTTTCATTGACATTGTACTTGCCTTCACCATAACTCTGAAGAAGACTTTCCATCATCAACTTTGACCTCTCAACTCTTCATTAATGTCTGCAAAATAATTCTAGATCTACCATTTATTCTACATCTGCCACCCTTTTAACATTCCTCTATTTCTATTTAACCACCACAATCTTAATCAAGCCTTCTATGAATTTTTCCATTTATTGAGATTTCAACTTTTCTATTAATTGGAAAATGTTTAGAAGTAACTAATACTCCATATAATTCTCTGTTATTAATTCGTTTTTAACTACCCAGAAGTGGGTTCTTGATTTCATTAATTAATGTTCTTAATACTACTATGATTTTGTATAAAATGGAGAAACTTTGTGATTGAGAGAACAATATTCATATTCAGAAATGAATGCTAGGATGATCCATTAACACACAAGATTATATAGTTAAAATTATAATGAAATAATAAACTGGCATTAAGGTAATTTTATTGCGTATCTTGTTAAATTATAATCTCTTCATCAGCTTCTAAGATATCTATTTTACTATTTTTGGTGTCCGCTTCAAATGTATCAATTTCACTTATTTAGTAAAAAAGTACACAATATGGCCTATCACTTCCCTCTAATATAACTACTCACTTTACATATAATAATAATACTCCTTAATCCACATGCAAAAAACAAATTGATACTTTAATTACTGACGGAGGGAGTAAATATTACCTATCAAACACTCAAATACTATTAATCTCGGTTATTCTCTTTCTTATCAAAAAAGATCAAAAATCTATATTATCCCCTTATCTTAATATTCATATTAATTACTTCAATAATAGCCTTTTATCTTATCTTACCTGTCAAAGTCGTTAGTATACTTTTACGCATCTTGTCTATTCGAGATGGCGAGACCAACTCTTGAATGATTCTAAATTAAATTATGGAAACTGATTTAATTTTTATTTTTTTATCTTAATTTTGCCTATGATGCTTCCAGTAACTGTAAGATTTTTATTTTGATTTTATTCCCTTTACTTTTTTTTTTTACAACTCTGAGACAACACTGTACAAACTTAATAATATGGTCATGATAGAAATTAGGGAAAATGTAAAATTTTCCTTAATTTTATTATTTCACTCATAGTACTAAGACATGTTGCTTACAGACTTAATAATACGGCCATAATTGAAAATTAACATGTTAATTACTTAATTCGTCCCAAATAATAGAAATAGAAAGATTTCATAAAATTTTCCCGGATACTTATATATTGTCATCGATAATATAAATTTATACTAAATTCCTATTTTATCCTTTATAAAAGAAAAGTTAAATGAATTTGTATTGAAACTAAAAATATTGAATAAAGTCATTATAAACAAATTACACCCCACATTTCCATAACATTACTTTTAGGGGTCGTTTGCTTATGTTATTAGTTAGGTATTGATGCAGTATACCACGCAATACCACGTTTATTGTGATGTATTCATAATACTTTTAACCTGGTATTATTTCAGCCCGAAATTAATAATACATTTTTATTGGTATTGTGTATACCACCACAAGAGGTGGGTTACACAATACCACAATTTAATACCTATGTATTATACTTACTTTTACCATTATACTCCTCTTCCATTATTATTATTATTATTATTATTATTATTATTATTATTTATAATAATAAATTAATAATAAATAATAATAATAATTAATAAGTATTAATAATAATATTAATAATAAAAAATAATAATAAAAATAACAACAACAACAACAATAATGATAATAATAATAATAATGGGGTAAATATGTCATTTACTTATTATCCCATTTGTTAATACTCAATAACAAACCTAAAATAACTAATACCTAGTTATCAACGATCTCATTTTTTCATAATACCAAACAATAATACAATTAATCACAAGTCAAACAAATCTCGTTATACACAATTCCTGTATATCACATACCCACAAGCGAACGACCTTAGTATCGAAATTTTTTTTTGGTCAGTGTTAACATCCTCATTATTATTTTATGTGTAGTATGTAATACCGTAATAGTATTAGTTGTTAGTGGTGATCAGTATGTAGAAATACTTTTATTAAAAATAGAAATAGATACCCTATAGATCAATGAACATCATGTAGATAGTGAGTTTTGTAATCACTTAATTTGAATATCTTAGTGTGGCTGTAGCGGTGATTAAATCTACAGATCGAACATAAGTAAAATAAAGGGAATAAGAACTCTCAAGACTTCCTCCCTGCTCTTCTTCTCAGAGAGAGTAAATGATACTTCTTTCGTATTAGATATTTTCTCAATTTTTTTTGTCAGCGTTAACATCCCCATTTATTATTTTATATGTAGTATGTAATACCGTAATAGTATTAGTTGTTAGTGATGACCAATATGTAGAATACTTTTACTAAAAATGAGAAATAGATACCTTACAGATCAATGAACACCATGTAGATAGCGAGTTTTGTAATCACTTAATTTGAATATCCTAGTGTGGCTGTAGCGGTGATTAATTCTACTAATCGAACATAAGTAAAATCAAAGAATAAGAACTCTCTCAAAACTTCCTCCCTGCTCTTCTTCTCAAAGAGGATAAATGATACTTCTTTCGTATTAGATATTTTCCCTTGTATGTTTTTATCTTACAGAAAATTTCCCCATTGTCTATGGGAGTACTATTATTTATACATTTTCTTTTTCTCTCTATTCATCAATGCTCTGTCAGGCATAAATGGTGGATTTTGTTGGAGCTTTTATTACTGTCACCTCAAGCATTAATTTTCACTTTGGAGAATTAATTGCACCCTGTTTAGTATAAAAATCTGCATGTTTTAGGGCTCGATTTAACATCGTCTTGTGGAATTTATGTTCGTATTTTAACACTAAATGATTATTTTTCATATATTTAAGATATTGGTGCATTTGAGGTGTTATTTCGTATTTTTAGGTGAAAAACGAATTAAAAGTGTAAAGTTGGAATGAATAGTAAAATTATGAAAGAATGCTGAAAAATGCATGTCATCTTTGCATAATTTTTATGTATCTTTGTGGAAGTCCAAATTCTTTATGTGATATAAGGTTGGAAAGCAGAATAGAAAGTTATTTTGGCTCAAGAAACACCTCAATTGGAGGTCAAATGAGGGAGTTATGATCAAAATGGTGAAGTCGCGCAAGCTGTGCCGATCCTGCACGACTAGTGCCACTTTTGCACGACTCGTGCCCTTCAAATGTTTGAATTTTTGGAAGTTCTTTATATGGATAGAAAGCTAAGTAAGAGAGGATCACGTGAGCTCCAAAATTACTTCAATAGGAGATTGGATGAAGAACTTATGTGCAAAGCCGTAAAGTTGCACAGCTGCCGGCGAAAATTTCGAAAATTCACGAAAATTACTCTTTTTTCTTATTTTCTTGGTGGCCAAGTTATTTCCTAATTTAACATCCCTCCATATCTTCCATAATTATATTTTCCCTGATTTTTTAAGATATCACTTCCTTTTACTCCTTAGTTTATTTAATTCTCACACCTATATATACTACATTCTCATCACCACATAAAGTGTGAAGAAACCGAATAACTCTCTACCACACCCTTTGGGCTACACAATATTCATCCATCACCTTCCGCCATCCATCTCTACCCTTCACTGTCTTTCACCTATCACCCTCACACTCAATCACGGTGTTTGCTACTTGAGAAGGAGAACGGGAGAGGATCATCAAGACGGAAAGAGAAGACGAAGAATTATTCCAGATAAGGGTTTTTCTTCTTTAATTTTTTATTGTTGATTTATAGACTCATGGGTAAGTTTCTTTCCATAGACATGGGTAGGGATGACAACGGGTAGGGTACCCACTTATTTTGGGGTACCCGTACCCGTATCTGATTAAAAAAAATAACTACCCGTATCCGTATCCGTCCCATTTAAAAAATTTATTAGGGTACCCGTACCCATCCTATTACCTTTTATCAATACTCGCGGGTACCCATACCCATTTAATATTAATTTATTTTATATATATTTATATTTTTTATTATCTAAATAAGTATAATAATAAAAATTACATTATTATTAATTAAATATAAAATAAATATAATATAAATTATATTATTTTAAATAAATATTTAATAAATATGATTAAATAAAACTTATAACTATTAATTAAATATATAAAATATCTTATCATATATATATATATATATATATATATATATATATATATATATATATATATATATATATATATATATATATATATATATATATATATATATATATATATATATATATATATATATATATATATATATATATATAATCGGGGTACTTGCGGGTATTTGAGGCATTACCCGTACCGTCCCAAACCCTAATGGTATTTTTCACAACTACCCGTACCCGTCCCAAACTCATTTACAACTACCAGTACCCTACCCATTAGAGTTTGAGTAGACCGGGTACCCGGAAATACCTGTCTCATTTTCATCCTAGACATGGGTGTTCTTGTAACATCGTGGGCTAGTACTTTTTTGGATAGTTCTAGGTTTTGAAAGTTGAATTGGATTGAATTGATGACATAGACTAAGTTTTGGATTTCTCCAGTATGTTTATTCCTTTATTGATATTTTGATTGAGACATATATTTTTGTCTTATATGGTCTGCCCTCATTCATGATATGCCATTGTCTTATGCATATTTATACTTGATGCTTATGGCATAAAGGGATTAATTTTGTCAACCTGTTATGGGTAAAGGGGATCTAACCGTATACCTTTATTCATTAAAATAATTAATATTGGACACTTAATATATCTATTAATTACCATTCTAGAGGATTTGGTTTCTTAGATTGTTATGTGGTAATTGAGGTTTAATTCTTAAGTATCTATAAAGGGAAGTCTAGTGTTCTAACCTTTAATGAAATTTTACATGAAGTACCCAGAAAGGGAGTAAGAATTATTCTTCTGCATATGAGGGTTTAAACCAGATTTATGTTTTAAATTTACTTTACCAAAATGATTTAGCATAGTTAAGTGATTGCTTTTATAAAATCTGCGAATTCTAACCGATTGTCTAGTGATTTAATTTGACAAATTTAAATTGGATTTTCTAAAACTATCTTGTATTCTCTCTTAAAACACTTGTAATTGTTTGTGGCTTTTATTTTATTTAGTATTTATTTTCTGCATAATTAGTTATTAATTTCCAAACTCTTGAAAAATCACTTGTCTTAATTATTAGTGGTGTGAATTATTTAGTGTGTATCTTATTTAACGCTAATCATTTGGGATATTTTTACTTGGTTACACGCTGAACTACAATTGATTCCTTACACTTGGAGACATATACAAAAAGGTGAACAAGCACACCCCGTCTGATGGGAGGGACATTAAATGCCTAGGAACAGTCTACTCGCTCACTGGGGTGATAAGCATTGTCTCATCATTTCCCTATGTGGCTAGAGTAGGCAATGCTATTGGATTATCGAGCCGAATTCCATCGGGAAGAGGAGAGATTCCAATGAAGGGACCTCAGCTTCCGGCCACAGGTTGTGTAATCTTAAGCGTCCTTATTCGGCTATTTGACTTGCTCTCCTTGCCCACCGTTCGACGTGGTTGGCCCTTTGAGATATAAGAGACCTTGGGTTTAAAGGAATAAATATGCATCTTTTAAGCGGATAGTTACCTCGGCCCATTGATCACACACCTAAAATAGCACTAGCTAGCCTAAGGGATTATAAGTAAGATGCAATTAAAAAAATAAAATAAAATTAATAGGACCCTTTTCTTTAGGTTTATATACTTCATCCATCCAAAAAAAAAAAAAATACATACAAACTACCTCCCCCAACAAAAATTTGCATGCCACTTTCAGCACGAAGATTAAGAAAAATGATAACTTTTAGGGGTATTATTTTTTTGGTAATAAATAAATGATAAAGTATATTAGGTGTGTTAGTAAATGTGATTTTTTTTAAATAAAATGGGATGGAGAATGATGATTGTGTTTAACTTTTTACTTTTTTAGGAATGTGCAAACTTTTGTGGGACAACCAGAAATAGAAAGTGTGCAATTTGAAATGGGATACAGAGAGTATATAACATTTACGATAACATAACGTATATGTTTGCATTTCTTTGAGATGGAGGGAATATTACTTTTAAAATTTAACATCATTATCTCTTATATTTGTCATTTAAGATTTAATATAATTAGTTTACCATTTGAACTTTGTTCATCAACATATTTAGATTCTATATCTAGTCCGGATTCTTTGTGTCAATATAACATCTATTGACCTACAATGTTAGATGAATGATATTAAATAAAGAAAATTATTCCCTCCGTCCCATTCAAATAGATGCATTTGTTTTTTGCACATAGATTAAGGAGTATTATTATTTTATGTAAAATTGGTAGGTATATTAAAGATATGTAATGGGTAGTGATAGACCATTGGTGAGCCTTTTTTACTAAAAGAGAAAAATATTGCAATTTGGATAGAACGTGCAATATAGTAAAATGATGTTATTTGGATGTGATGAAAGGAGTATGTCTTAAGGAGATCCAATGTGCTTTTTCAACAAACCGTACCCTAGAAAAGTCCTGAATTAAAAAACAAGAAACATCGTATAATGTGAAACAGATAAAATAATATTGAAAAAAAAAAACTATCTATTTTTCTGAAGGCAATAACATTTTTTAATAATAATTTTTTAAATATCTATATCTATATATACATAAAAACATAAAAAACACAATAGTGCTAGTAAGTTGATGCCAAAATTATTTTACTATAAATAGAAAGTGGTTAAAAATATCCAACTGTATTTTATTTTAAATTAAAAAAATATCCAGCTATAACATGTATAATGTTCACGCGCATATATTTCGAGGTAAGTACTCTATCTAATTAAACGCCGCCCTTAAAAAAATTGAGGTTATTTTTTCAATTTAATTAAATTTAACAATACTCCAAATACGTATAGCTTTATTTTAATATTATTTCTATATTCAATTTTAGAGTTCCAAAACTTTCCTGTCAGATTTGAAAAGAGGGAGTATGGACTCATTGCGTCTCTCAAGAGGTCTACATGCCTATTCTATTTTTTTGTTTGATAAGGTAAATGCCACACTCCTTGAATTCTCTCGTATATTTTATTAAAAATAATACTCCCTCCGTCCCGAAATAAACTTCATCGTTACTGTAGACACGAGATTTTAGAAAAATTACTTTTTAAACAACTTTATTGATTTTTGGAAAGTAATGTAGTATTTTTAAGTGATAAATAAATTATAAAATATTGTTATGTGTGTTGGGTGAGTGTGGTAAAATTGTAATTAAGATGAACTTTTAGGGGTGAGAATTGGTGTGATATTTTCTTTTTTGACTGGTGAAGTTTAATGTGAAACGGATATGAAAAGTGTAAAGTTTATTATGGAATGGAGGGAGTACGTAGTAAAAATATCGAGTGCTAAAAAATTAAAATAGGAATTCATTAAAAAAAAAATCCACCATCAGAAGTGGTTTTCTTATAAATTCCGTGGTGTCAGGTGGTCGGTGACAAGCTAGCTATCTATTTTATTGAAATGTGTAAAGCTTCCTGTGGAAGTTTAAAACATTTATCTTGTGACTTGTGAGCTCTCTCGAAATTAACGAGCAGATCTCCACGGTGGCCATACGCAGATTCTTTCCCGGGCAGACCCTGCGGCTCATGTTGGGCACGAACCTCGGCTAATTTAATTAAATATAATAGTTTTACTTTTAATTTAACAAAATATTGCAGTTTGAAGATGATTTAATTGTTTGAGTGGAAGCGCCAGTAGGACTCTTCCACTATAAGATTAAATCGCCAGTTAGACTAGCGATTTTAACAAATAATATTTAAAATAATTAAATTGATATATTTAAATAATGGGTAGGTCTTGAGTGAGATCGTCTCACATGAAACAATTTTTTATTTTTTAAAATAATTATCACTTTCGCTATAAATCATTATCACTTTCACTATAAAATTTTATCACTTTTTTATTTATATTATACATTGTTCATGAAATAATATTATCACTTTTCATTAATTTATTATCACTTTCCTATATAAAAGTTATACCGTCTCACGTAAGTCACGTGAGACGGTCTCACACAAGTCTTTGCCTTAAATAATTTAATAATTAAAATTTAATTAGTATTATATTTCCTTAACTTAAGGTAGGTACATTTTGTTATTTTGTTTGTTTCAAAATAAAATTTTTGTTTTATTTTTTATAAGGATAAAAATTTGTATGAGACTGTATCACATGAAATGATAACTATCACATTTTTAAAGAAAAAATAATAACTAAATTGATGAAAAATAATTATTGTACAATTAACTATTTTATTAATAATTTGTAGTATAAATAAAAAGTGATATCTATCACATTCTTAAAAAAAAATACCTAAATTGAGGAAAAATTATAATTGTTCAATTAACTATTTTATTAATAATTTATTGTATATATAAAAAGTGATAACTATCACATTCTTAAAAATACCTAAATTGATGAAAAATGAGAATTGTGCAATTAACTATTCTATTAATAATTAATTAATAATATAAATAAAAAGTGACAATATTTTTAAAGAAAAAAGTGATAATATTTTAAATAAAAAAGTAATAACTAATTAATAAAGCTTATAAAAATGAACAGTTTTGCATGAGATTTCTACCACATTACGCTTTATTAATTAGGTATCATCTTTTCATAAAAAAATGTTTTCACTTTTTCTTAAAAAATCATTTTATTTATACTACAAATTATTAATTAAATAGTTCATTATACCATTATCACTTTTCATCAATTTTTGTATTATTTTTCTTTAAAAATGTGATAGTTATCACTTCTTATTCGTCTCACGGAAGCTGTGATACGATCTTATACAAATCTTTATCCTTATAAAAA
The DNA here is from genome assembly GCA_023678885.1 of Pogostemon cablin. Classification (NCBI taxonomy): domain Eukaryota; kingdom Viridiplantae; phylum Streptophyta; class Magnoliopsida; order Lamiales; family Lamiaceae; genus Pogostemon; species Pogostemon cablin. Next base: position 7,643,496 of record CM042992.1, on the reverse strand, counting down.
ATAAAATAAAAATTTTATATTGGGACAAACAAAATAGCAAAATGTATAGATTACCTTGAAGCTAAGGAAGTATAATACTACAAATTATTCCTTCCATCTCATTTCAGATAACACACTTTTCATTTTAGATTGTCCCAAAAATTTGCATCTACCATAAAAGCAAAAAAAAAAAAAAAAAACAAACATACACTCATCTTCTTACATTTTATTTACAAAAAAATCACTCTTACGTATCATATTTTAATTTATCATTTGTATATTACAAAAAATATTATTTATACACCTAAAAGTTATTACTTTTCTTAACATTCGTACCGAGATGAGAGCACATACTTAAATGAGATAAAGGAAAATATAGTTTAAACTATTAAAATTTTAGATATAACAAATTAATTATTTAAAATATTAATTTATTATTATTATTAAAAACGCCAATTGTAGTGGCGACTCAATGTGATTGACTGGTGAACAGTGGAAGAGGCGCCTATAGTACCGGCACTTGTACTTAAAAAATTAAAGCTTCTTCAAACTACCATATTTTGTTAAATGAAAACCAAAACAATTGTATTTAATTAAATTAGCCCACGAACCTCTCAAGCTTCCCAGACGGTGAGGTTCGAAGAGTGACTGAAGACAACGAAATCAGCTCGAAAACATTAGTTTGATTCTTATTCTTGTGGTCTTCAATGATGGGGAACACAAGGAGACGATGGCCTTGCAGCGACAACAATCCGGTTCGGGTTGTATGGTTACTAAGGTAGTGGATGTATGTTTTGGTTTGATGAATCTATTGATGTCAGGACATTTTGTATATGTAAGGATCATTAAATATTTATTAAATCTATACATATATAAAAACAAATCTAAACTTCTATTTTTGTTTTTAATTTTTTTTAATTTTATTCTATTTAAAAATAATTCAATTTTAATCTTGCCGGTACTTCAATTTGGTAAATATGAGAAATATTTTGGCATATTTAACTAATTTTTAATTTACAATATATATACTGTAAAAACAAACTTAAAACAAACTTGAAAGTCATCAATATTTGAAGTGATGAATTTGTACAATCCATAATTAATTTCAGAATATTTTCTTTATAATTTTATAAACTCTATTTTTTACTTTAATTTATTTTATCTTTTATATTTTTATTGATATCATTCTTTTCTTTTTTTTTTCCGTTTATCTAATAATTTATGATTTTTCCTTCGTTTTATTATTTTCTTTATATTTTATAAAATCTATTTTTATATTTTTTTAAACCTTATTGTTCTTATTTTATTTGATTTTATTTGCAGCTCGTCAGTGTTTGAATTGATAAATTTATTTTATTTTTATTTTACATTCAATTATATTTCCATTAGGATCGTCTCTATAAATATTCTTTTAATTTAATCTTAAGGCTTAATGTATGAATTTTATTTTCGAAATTTTGTGATTTATTTTAATTTTTCTTTCAATTTTATTTTCATTAGAATCGTCTCCATAAATATTATTTTAATATTTATAATCTATTATATTAACTAATATTTTATATTTTATTTATCCATATGTTATTCAATTAAAAATAAAATATAAAGTCATGATATTAGATACACCCGGGTGCAAGGGTGCACCCATATGTGTATAATTTTTATTTTATTTTGTATACATGTTATTCTATTTTGTATACGTATTTCTTAATAATTGTATATTTTTTTCTCACTAAGTTTTTATTAAAAAAACTAGCATCCATATATGTATAACTTTTTATTCAATAGTGTATACATATTTTTTAATAATTGTATATCTTTTACACTCAATTTTTCATTAAAAAACTAACTATTAAATTGTACACATTTTTTTTCATAATTGTATATGTTTTTATTTATATTTGTATACGTTTTTGAAAGTGGGTGCACCATATCTTAGGGTGTAACCGGGTGCACAGTATAATTATCCAAATATAAATTATAGTATATTATAACTTTCTTAAAAGAGCAGTAATTGAGATTTACATAGAGATTATATTTATTTTTTAAAAATAATAAATAGATATAAATTAAAATAAAATAATTTTAAAATATAATTAATAATAGAAAGTTAATATATACTCTATTTATCTTAAATACCAAATCAGATTTACGTTATTTTAAAAAAATACATTTATATATTATACATAAATAATTAGTAGTTTTCATAAATACATAAACTCAAATAAATAATTATATATATATATATATATATATATATATATATATATTATGATTAAAAACTTAAATATAAAAATACATAATTGTAATATACTTAATTCTTTCCGTGCAACGCACGGATGAGTAATATCTAGTTAATTATTAATTGAATTAGAAAAAATAAATTAATTTGTTATCAAAATATTTTTTGTAAATTTTATTATTATATTATTAATATTAAGAAAAATATAAGCACTCTCCTCAAATAACAACCTCAAATCATGCATACTGCCTAATCAATTTTATTTCATCATGTTCAGCACGAAAATTCGTCTTTTTCATAGTCCGTTTCTATATGATTATTGTATTATTTTAACATTGTTTGTGGGGTTTATTATTTAATTTTATACACACTCCGTCCCCTTTAAAGAGGGTATTTTTTTCCATTTTGATCGTCCAACTCAAAGAGTCCCCTTTCTTTTTTTATACATATGGGACTTACACCCACTAATACAACTACCCACTACACATTAAATAATAATACTGCTTAATCCACGTGCCAAAAAGCAAAAGACCCTTCTTAATAAGAGACGGAGGGAGTATTTTCTGTAACTTTGCTGGTAACTTTGAGATTTTATAGATTTTAAGCATATTTTAGGGTGAAATGGATAAAAATATCATCACAGGAGTTGAGAGTGTAATAATTTTCAATTTTTTGGTTAATTTCTTCGTATGATAAAAAGTGATAATGTTTCAATAGAAAATTAATATTTGATTGATAAAAAATGATAATAGTGCAATGAACTATTTCATAAAAAAAATTTAGTATAAATAAAAGACATCAGCATTTTTAATAAAAAATAATAACTAATTATAAAAGCGCAAAAAAGTCTCACGATAAAACAGTCTCAATACTGTCCCAATCGTAATATATTGAGTCTTCCACACTAATCCGGATAAACAATCGACTGTCCCAACGGTCCCAATCGTAACATATTGAGTCTTAAATTAAAAAAATAAATAAATGCAAATTCGTTATAATGTTTGTTATTAGAAGCTATTAATTACCATTAGATATTATCAATCAATCAAAATAGCATTTATATTGAAAAGTGAATGCAATCTCATGCGTTTGTTATTAGAGGGACGGTTACGATTTAATTATAATCATAATTGACGATTTATTTTCCCAATTATAGTATTATTTTGAAATTTCTTCTCATAAAAAGCACAAAAATTAAAGTTATGCTCTTTAGCAATAGTGCTTACTTTCCAATGATGTAGCTGCTGATCCATCTGATATGAGATATAACAACATTTATATCCTTTCAAAGGTTGTTATCATTCATACGTTGCGATAGAGAATAAGATTGATCATCTTTACTATCATAATCCAAAATTTCAACGATAGAGAATAAGATTGATCATCTTTACTATCATAATCCAAAATTTCAATGTGCACACAGTGGCGGACCCAGAATTTTTTTATGGGGGTACGATTGTAATTATAAAAATATTATTTAATATTTAAAATCGTATAATAAATAAATTAATATTAAATAATTATAATTAATATTGACATCCACGTAAGAAGGATAAAAAAAATTCTGATATAAGAAGTGTAGTCGTGGATTCGAACTTCGTGACGTTTTGTTCGGAGGATTGACACTCCACCATTAAACTACAGGTACATATATGAGATTATATAAGACATATATAAATATATATTTTTAATTTGGTAGACCCCTCTGGGTCCGCCGCTGTGTGCACATATAATAAACGTATACAGATTGCTGAATCAGCACTACATTTCAGCGAAATAAAACTTTCTTTACATGCCTTATTTTGTAACCAAGTAACCAAGTAAGAAGAAATTACATCTCTTAGTTTGATCACAGCTGCTATCAACTCCCAGCCGCTCTAAAAGCAGTCAAAAACGACATGAAGAGGTTGGTGATGTTCAGATAAAGGACGCTGCAGCTTTGATGTACTTGTATTATGTGTACCATTTGATCAGATTATCGGCGTCGTAGACAATGTAGCCACAAAAATTATGGATGCCTGATGAGAGTGGAAATTTACATCTTTTCGGTCTCATAATACCTTGTTTGTGTTAAGGGAAGGCCATATATTCGTGTCGGATTGCGTAGCTTATGTATTTTACATGATTATGGTGCTACTAATGGGTTTTATTGAGTTTTGAAGGTTAAAACATGGTAGAAATGAAGCGAAACCGAAGACGGGAAAGAAACGAGCTGAAAAGGGGCTTACTCGAGTTGCATGAGTCAGCACGACTTAGCAACTCGAGTCGAGTAAGGTGCTGTAGAGGGTCAGAATTGATCAATGAGCCAACTCGACTTGTCTTGAGCATCTTGACTTGCAGCTCGAGTCGAGTTGCATATGGGGCAATTCGAGTTGTATGTCGTGTGAGGCAGAGCAACATCGAATTTTGTCCAGTGAGTCAACACGAGTTGACAGGCGATGACTCGACTTACTAGCTCGACTCGTATTGATGTACGAAGGAAAATCAGTTTCAGAGCATGGCAGCTCGACTTGATAGGCGGACGCACGACTTGGCAACACGACTCGAGTTGCAACATAAGGCAACTCGAGTCGTGTTGGCAACTCGAGTTGGTCACTCCAACTCGTGTTGCGTTAGTTTGGGCCGAAAATTGAGATTTTTAATCACCTGTGCGTGACAAACGTGATATAGAGCCCAGTAGAGTCAGTTTTCGAGGCCCATGATATAAAAGGGGGTTCAGAACACCTAGAGAGGGGACCGATCATTCACCACAGAAACACACCGTGAATTCAATTCAGCACCATCCATCCATCACCCAATTCACATCAAACCATTCATCCATCAATCCCATCGGTCCGGAGGAAGATTCAAGTGCGGTTTAGAGAGCCAATCCAATCCGAGAGACGGAGGGAGAACGTGAACCACGTGACACTAGGGTTTTGTATATCTCTTTGTTCTTTTCGATTGTTTATTTTGTTATAAATTTGATAGCCATGAGGGTTGTGTGTAACCTCATGGACTAAAACCCTTAAAAGTTCTAAGGATTGAGGGTTATATGTAGTTGATTTGGGAACCTAGACTAATCTTGTGAATTTATACTGTTGATAATCCTTATTTATTCGTTTTTATCCAAACTTTGTCATACGTTTGTAACGTCTTCATAGCATATTATTGATATTGCCCGTGATGCTTGATATGTTATGTTAGCTTGTGTGCATTTGTACATGATATTGTTTGATTGCTAGGGATTAGAATAGTTTGCCCGTGAACATGCTAATCCTAAGAGCTAGTAAATAGGGTACTTGATTATCCTAGTGGAACAATGCAATTAGGAAATCAAGTAGGAAGTGAATAAGATTTAATATGAATTCCAGAGAATATATGTTAGTCGAATTGGTCATCCGGAAGTTTATAAAATTCGCCTTATTAGTATCTAAGAAGGAGGATTAAAACTATTCACGTCATTTTGTAATGTTAATCCATTAAGACAGTATGAATGAACAATAGGACGTCTAGGAGTCCAAATCAATTACATTAAACCTGATACCTTAGAGCTGTTATTTCTCTCTTGATTAATCTTGAATTACTCCTTGCTTTTATTTATTAAGTTATTTAATATTTCAATACTTTAGATTATAATCATATTCAAACAATTGAAAATTGGTTACAATAATTCTAATTGAATAGTAATATAAATTAAATAAATAGTTAGCTGTCTTAGTGGGAACGATATTATTTTTAACTGGGGGTACTTGCCTCTACAATTGATATCTCTACACTTAGAGATTTAATTGGAGTGCGGAATAATTACCTAACAATGCCAGACAACCATAGATCATCACACTTATCTTACCCAAAGAGAATAGAATCTGAACAAAGGCTCAAAGAATCAGCAATGAATTAAATGTGTCTTTAGAGTTCATCAAGAAAGCAAGAAATTAATCGAACGCAGTAAGTTAGCCTGAATCATCTCAACTCAATTGCATCTGTCCAAATTTATGGTCTTAATCCATTTGAATAAGTATTGGATTATTTTCTTCTTATGTTTGATTATTAGTATCATTCTATGATAACTATCCATAACTAAGTTGTTTAAATTATTTGTATCTTAATTTTAGTACAATTCAGAAGAAGAAAAGAATTATCAGAAACTACTATACAGAGTCTAACTCCTTTTGTTATCTACTTCTCAGAAATAATGCATCCATGTCACAAATGATCAAACCCAAAATGATCATAGAAATGCTATACAACATAGTATTAGATTTCATACCTTGAATTCCACCTTTCAAAACCGAATTCATATAAATAAATGTTGTAAAGAATGGAGAATATCAGCGTAAGGCAATACTCAGAGCCCTCGTGCAGGGAAAGAAATATTTCCTTGCTTTGGTCTTTATCAATCGAAAAATTGAGAATCATTTCCACGAAATCATAGGAAACAATTCCAAATGAATGAAACTTACTTTAGGTTTCATTGTCCCTGCAAGAGATTACTTGGAAACAAACATGATGAACTATACGAAAGATGATGAAATCGAGCTTTCAAGGATTGAGACAAACCATTCAAATCACATTCAAGGCAACCTAATTATTAATAGTTGATACATATTTTGATCAGTGTTTATTAATCTGATAATTGACATAAGTGCATATTAGGTATGTTCATGGTCTGCATTTTAATTATTAATAGTTGATACATATTTTACGTCGTGTATAGGAAATTGATGATTGGCCAGTGTGTGCTGCTTTTATAAACATTTTTGTATTCTTTCTTATTATTATTTCCTTGATTTTATGTATCATCCCAAGTTGACATGTACTTGTAGTATCCCTCTCATCAATTTTAGATTTTCTTTCCCTATCCAGTTCAGAATATTTTAGTGCTTTTTTGTTATTTATTTTATTTTTATCATCAGTTTGACGTGGGAATAGAAGTGTGGCATTACTTTTGCAAAGTTGGGGACATGCTTGCTGCAGTTGGGTAGCGCATCCATTTGGTACCAGTACAATACTTATGTTCAAAATCAATGTAATATTCCATAAAGAACATCTTATAGCTCTATTGTTAATTTTTTAGTCATATAAAATGTCTCTATGTTTAGTTTATGGCTTTCTGGAAACTGTCATTTGAAAGTTGATAATTTAATGCAACTATGTTGTGTATTTGATTTGTTAATTAGATATATGCTCTTTAAAAGCATATGATATCAAGGTGAATTCTATGCTCTTTAAAAGCATATGATATCAAGGTGAATTGCTGAAGGAATAAAATAAATTTTGAATGCCCTTTGACAGTTTGGATTTTTTTTTTTTATTGTTATTAGTTTTGTGTATTCTTTTATATTTTTGTATTAAATATATTGTTAATAAATCATTTGAGCTCAGTGATTAAACTTATCAGTTATCATAAAATGATTATCATTTATCAAAAGTAAAATTATACGAGTAAAAGTAACAAAATTTGGACTTAATAAATTAAATGATTAAAATAAATGGGTTAAAATGTAACTATAATTTAAGAATTAAAAATAAGATAATCATAAACCAAAGTTAATTGTAATCTATGCAACTTAAATAATAAAAATAAATTAACTTACTAATAATTAAAAATTTTAATTATGTTCATACATCGTTTTTAATTTTATTATTTTACAATAGAATAAATTAAAATACAAAATAATTTTAATAAATAAATAAATAAATAAATATATATATATATATATATATATATATATATATATATATATATATATATATATATATATAATTAATAATTCACAAATGAAATGAGGGTATACTCTTTATACTTAATATTAGGATAAAATGCACTTTTATAAAATGCACTTTTAGTCACATACGAAAAGTCAAGTTTCATTTTTGGTCCCTAACTTTTTTTTTTTCCAAAAATTACAAATTTAGTCCAAACTGTTAAGTTTAGATGGAAATCATTAAGTTAAAAAAATAAAAAATAAAAGTAAAAAAGTTCAATTGAAAAAATTTGGTCAAAATTGGTATAGAAGAGAGAGAACTCCATATAAAGTGGCGGTCTGCTCCATCTTCTACCTCTTCGGCCACCTCCCGCCTCAACGACGCCGCCATACCATGCTTCCCCCTCGCCACCCAGAACACCACGCGCCACCCACAAAACCCAATCCAACCCATCTTCTTCCGGCATCACCAAGCAGCTCGACTTCGCCACCCACCACTCCATCGCCGACGACAGCGGTAATGCAGTCCTTGCTCCTTACGTGATGTTAAAATTAATGGGGTGGTTGTGTTTGTCAACCACATTAAAGATGCCATCCCCAATCCCAAACCAATTTCGGTCTCCTTTAATCTCGTCTGCACACCAATTTCATTTACAATCCACCAATTCAATTTAATTTAATTTAATTTCACAAATTGGATTACTTACGGCCATTGATACGCAGCGTCCAACCTCACAAACCACAACCTTACATCTGGGTACTTTGATAAATCTCGATCTTTCTCATCTTCCCGTTTGTAATTTATCGTAAATCCAGCCATTCGTTCCAGCAGCTCCTTCAGATCCGCAACCATCTCGAGCATGGAAAGTTTACATATCGAGCATGGAAAGTGACTCCAAACGAAGTCGTAAGGTTTCCATTCTCGCCTGCCAAAGGCTGAGGTGATGGAAGAGGCGGGGAGATGGAGGCGGTGGGGGAAATGGTGGCGGAGGCCGTGGAGAAGGCGGGGGAGACAGTGGAGGGGTTGATGGAGGTTGTGGAGACAGTGGTGGCGGTGGTGGTGGAGGTCGTGGAGGGGGCGGTGGAGACGGCAAAATAGATGGAGGTGGTGGTGGTGGTGGTGGTGAAGGTTGTGGAGAAGGCGGAGGAGATGGTGGTGCTGGTGATGGGCAAATATTATTCCAGGAAAGGAGATTTGGAGTGCTGCCTGCGGTGCCTGCGGAAGCCGTTGATGTCTTAGCAGCCGTTGTTGTTGAGATTTAGGGTTTGAGAGGGAGTTGGGTAGGAAATTAATGTTATAAAAAAAATTTAAGATGATATTAAATTTAAAGAAAATTATATTTAACGGATACATCAGCATTCCGTTAAGTTTTTTGGACGGAATTTATAAAGGAATGGGATCAAAAACGTAATGAAAATGACCAAAAATAAAATGAGATCTTTTGAACGGGACCAAAAATTCATTTTACCTCTTAATCTTACTACCACCTATCAAACACCTTTAAAATATTAATCTCAATCTTTACACATTTTACCAAACAAACTTATCTTTTCGTATTATTCACTAATATCAACATACATAATATTTATCCCATAATACCACTTTATCTTTAACGAAGGTTTTTGATGGAAAATATAAAGATAAAGTTTAAGTGGAGTGGTTGTTTTGTTTGTTGTAGAAGTAAAATTATTACTCCATTTATGAAGCAGAGAGGAAAGCTCATTATGTAGAATTGAGTTTTATATGATAAAGAAAAAGGCAAAAATTCCTTGCACCCGGGCTCACGGACTACATTCCGTGCGCCTTTAGAATTTTGTGTTAAATTGTATACCCTTTTGTATAAAGATGTGTACCCTTTATTTTCTAAAGAAAATTATTGTGTGTATCTGGGCGCATGAACAACACTCCGTGCGCCTTTAAAATTTTGTGTTAAATTGTATACCCTTTAATATAAAAATGTGTACCCTTTATTTTCTAAAGAAAAAAAAATTAATGAAAAGTGTATACCCTTTAGACCAAAGCAATGTACCATTACCAATAATACTAAATTTCTAAAGGCACACGAAATGTGTTCCCATGAGTCCGGGCGCACGCAAGCCTCACTCAAAGAAAAACAACATAGTTAAAAAACTTAATAAATACACTTCTAAATTTGTTACTGGGAAAATATGGGACGATTTCGTCCTTTTTATAAAGTATATTTCATTTATATTATTATTATACATTGTAATTTATATTATTATTATTACACATTGTAATTCATGGAAAGATCGATAGAGAATTTTAATGTATATACAAGGACAAAAATATATAAATGAAAGAATAAAAAAAGTCATATACTTATATTCATCATAGAAATGTATGTATAAGGACAAAAATATATAAATGAAAGAAGAAAAAAAAAGTCATATACTTATATTCATCATGATTTTTAATGTATCTAGAAGGACAAAATAATATAAATGAAAGAAGAAAAAAAAAGTCATATACTTATAGAGTGATGTTAAATACACACCCCTTTTTATTGAATACACACCATCTATTAAATACACATCCCCTTTAATATTTTAAATTTTAATTTTATTGTATGTACACCCTCTTAAAACTCCAAATTACCCTTTTACTTTTAAAATCATACACCCCTCAAAATCCCTATTTCTCTTATTAACAAATCTCTAATGGCGTGAAACCCTAATTATGGAGTATTACAGTTTAGATCCCCTATCATCCCTCAAATATCAATTTAATTGTGAAGATAGACCAGCATGCATACATGTGTGTTTGTATGGCAGAAGCATGTGTGTGTGTTGCAGTTGGGAAAACAAATGCTATACGTGGAGGTTGTTCATTGGTCGATCAAATGAGTAGAGGATCATGTACATTGGCCGTTAGATCAGTTTTGGAACTGAAGGATTAGTTGATCAGCATGGTAGTTAGCATGGCAGCCGAATGATACTAGAAGCATTGGAGAAGCTTCCAAACAGTTGGAAGATCAGTTATAACCGATTCAGTTAAGCATGCATTTGATTGGATGAAAGGGAATCAAGGTGTTGATTTCACATTCATATAAATAGAAGAGCTGGAAGTCAGCTCATCATCTTCATCACACCATCTGCACACATCAGTTTAGGGAAAACAAGCATTAAGAATTAGGGTTTGTGAGTGTGCTTGCAATCTTGTAACCTTCATCATTGTTTAGTGAATTCTTCTCTTAGGAAAGTGGATGTAGGCTTATACCGAACCACTATACATCTTCGTGTTGATCTCTTTCAGTTCATTCTTCATTCATCAATTGATTCGTGAGTGAAACGTGAGTGATCAAATATCTAAGTGAGTGCAAGCCTTTGAGTGTTCTTCATCAAAATGTTTGCTTAAGTTTCATAAGAAGTGGCGCCGTCTGTGGGAAGAAGAAGGAGCAGCCACAAGTAATAAGATAAGAAGGGAAGAATCATGGTTACAACCAAGTTTGATGTGGAGAAGTTTTCAGAAAAAGTTAATTTCAGTTTGTGGAGGATGAAGATAGAGGCTGTACTGATCCAACAAGGGCTGGCTGATGCAATCAAACCACTACCAGCAGATCAAGTAGCTGTTGTGGATGCAGTTGCATTAGCTGCAGATCAAGATCAACAATCAAAGGCTAGAAGTGCAATCATTCTATGCTTAGGTGATAAAGCTTTAAGGGAAGTCTCAAAGGAAGCATCTGCAAGGGATATGTGGAAGAAACTTGCTGATCTTTACATGGTGAAGACATTGGCAAACTGACTGTACACCAAGCAGAAGCTCTACTCCTTCAAAGTATCAGAAGATAAGTTCATTCTAAGTCAACTAGATGATTTCAATAAGATCATAAATGATTTAGAGAACATTGAAGATAAGGCTGTCATAAATGATGTCAGCTCTTCCTAAGTCTTTTGAAGGGTTGAGAGACACACTGTTGTATGGAAATGTTGAATCAATCTCCCTGGAGCAAGTGATTCTAGCAATCAAAGCAAAGGTGCTCCATAAGACATCAGATAATGCAGTTGCAGGAGAAGGTCTTGTTGCCAATAAACAGAATAAGTGGAACAAGAATGATAAGAAGGCCGTTGCTGATAAGAAGAAACATGAAAGAAGTAATCAAGGTACATCAGCAGATGAAGAAAACAATAACTGCTTCCACTGCAACAAGCCTGGTCATTTCAAGAAGCAATGTCATAAGTGGAAAGCAATGGTGGCCAGGAAGATTGCTGAAAAAGGTGAAAATCAAAGAATCCATGCCAATCAGGTAACTGAAAATAGAGGTAACAAGGATCAAGATTACATTGAAGCTTTGGTTGTTGTTTCTGGTCAAGTGTCAGATCAGTGGATGTTAGATTCAGGTTGCACCTTTCATATGACATCAGTTAAGGTTTGGTTTACTGATTTAAAACCATATCATGAGGGATCAGTCTTGTTAGGCAATGATCAAGCCATCAAGATTGAGGGTATTGGCTCTGTCAAATTCAGAATGTTTGATGGATCCATTAAGTTGCTCACAAATGTGAGGTATGTACCAGGATTAAGAAGGAATCTGATATCATTAGGAATGTTAGACTTCTTGGGATGTGAGTATTATGTGAAGAAAGGTGTAATCACCATCATAAAGAATAAGTCAATTGTAATGAAAGGTGTTAAGAACTCTGATCTTTATATTCTTGAAGGATCAGTTGTTTCTGGACAGTTGAACACTTCTCAAGATCAAGAAGATGTTCAATTGTGGCATGAAAGACTAGCTCATGTAAGTGAAAGTGTTACAAGAGCTAGCAAGACATAAGCTACTAGATATAAGTTCAACCTGTAAGATGGATCAATGTGAAGATTGCATTCTAAGCAAGGCAAATAGGTTGAAATTTGGTTCACGAGAACATACTTCATCAGAAAAGCTTCAGTATGTTCATACAGATCTATGGGGACCATCAAGAAATCCAACTATTGGAGGTGGAAGATATTTTATATCCTTCATAGATGACTACTCTAGGAAGCTATGGGTTAAGATCCTTAAAACAAATGATCAAACATTCACTGCATTTAAGGAATGACTTGCTGAGGTAGAGAATCAGACAGGAAAGAAGTTGAAATGTTTGAGATCAGATAATGAGCTTGAGTTTGTTTCAGAAGAATTCAATGCTTTCTGCAGAGAAAAGGGAATTAAGAGGCACAAGACTACACCTGGAACTCCACAACAAAATGGTGTTGCAGAAAGGATGAATCAGACATTGTTAGAAAGAGTAAGATGTATGCTGAGTGGTGGAGGATTTACAAAAGGATTTTGGGGTGAATTTGTGACTACAACAACCAATCTGATCAACCTATGTCCATCAGCAACTTTAAAATTCAAACCACCTGAAGAAGTGTGGTTCGGAAAGGCTCATAGTTACAGTCATTTGAGAGTAATAGGATGTCAGGCTTACTCCCATGTGAAGCAAGATAAGTTGGAACCAAGAGCAGTAAAATGTGTAATGGTTGGATACCCCAAGAAGTAAAAGGATACAGACTGTGGTGTTATGAAGCTAACAAGTTTATTGTTAGCAGAGATGTCACATTCAGTGAAAAGAAGATGCCATTGGTTGAAAGAAATTATGTAGTATCTATTACTATAGACTTTGATGAGCCTCAGGTGGAGCAAGCAAGGAAGGAAGTACAGCAATGTAATGAAGAAAATAGCAGTGCTGATAAGAATAAGGAAGATAGCTCTCCTAGCTCATCCAGCTCAAGGTATAATTTAAGTTCCTATCAACTTATAAGGGATAGGTAAGAAGATAGATTAAAGCTCTAGTAAGATACATGGAAGCTGATATAGTATCATATGCACTGTATGTTGCATCTGATATAGAAAATTATGAGCCAAGAACATATGATGAAGCTATTTCAGGAAATGACAATAACAAGTGGATAGTTGCTATGGAAGAAGAGCTGCTATCACTACATAAGAACAAGACTTGACAGATTGTTGACAGACCAAAGAACAAGAAGTTAGTAAGCTGTAAATGGATCTACAAGAAGAAGCCTGTTACAAGCAAAGAAGGAGGTGTTAGGTACAAGGCAAGACTTGTAGCAAGATGTTTCTCACAGAAAGAAGATGTTGATTATAATGAGATATTCTCACCTGTTGTTAAGCATTGTTCTATCATAATTCTGCTGGCATTAGTGACTCAGTTTGATCTTGAGTTACATCAGATGGATGTCACTACTGCATTCTTGCATGGAAATCTAGAAGAGGATATCTACCTGAAGATTCCTGATGATGTAAGTGTTAAAGGGGCTGAGAATAAGGCTTGCTTACTGTTGAAATCTTTGTATGGTCTGAAACAAAGTCCAAGACAGTGGTATTTGAAGTTTGATGATTACATTACATCAAATGAATTCAGCAGGAGCTTACATGACAGTTGTGTTTATGTTAGGTTCAAGAAAGGGTGTTATACATACTTACTCTTGTATGTAGATGATATCCTTATAGCTTGTAAGGATCAAGCTGGTATAGATGAAGTAAAGGAGATACTTAAGCATGAGTTTGATATGAAGGATCTAGGAGAAGTAAAAGTGATTTTTGGTATGCAGATTGAGAGAAATAGGTCAGCTGGTGAGCTGAAGTTGTTTCAAGAATCATAATTAGACAAAGTGTTGAAGAGATACAATATGAATCTCAGCAAAACAGTAACTATACCAGCAAAACAAGGAGTGAGTCTATCATTACTCCAAGCTCCTCAGACAGGTCAAGAGAAGGTTGAAATGAGCAATATTCCCTATGCTAGTGCTGTTGGTAGTTTGATGTATGCAATAGTATGTTGCAGGCCAAATTTAGCTTTTGTGATGAGCATGATTAGTAGGTTTATGAGTAATCCAGGTCTGCTACATTGGAGTTCAGTGAAGTGGGCTCTCAGGTATGTGAAAGGTACCATCACAACAGGCTTGAAGTTTCAGAAAATAGCAACATGGGATAAGGTAGTAGTTGGATATGTTGATGCTGATTATGCAGCAAATCTTGATACTAGGAAGTCACTTACTGGTTATGTATTCAATCTATTTGGTACTGCAGTAAGCTGAAAAGCAACTCATCAACATATAGTGGCTCTATCAACTACAGAGGCAGAATTTATTTCACTTACAGAAACAATCAAGGAGGGTGTATGGCTGACAGGTATACTAAGAGAGTTTGGGATTGAGCAATGTTCAGTTGAAGTCCATTGTGATAATCAGAGTGCAGTGCATCTCTCCAAGCATCAAGGGTATCATGAAAGGACCAAGTACATTGATGTAAGATTATATTTCATAAGGGACATGATAGACAAGGAGGTAGTAAGTGTCAAGAAGATCAAAACAGATGACAATCCAGCTGATATGTTTACTAAAGCCTTACCAATTCATAAGTATGAGCTGTGTAAGCAATTAATTCAGTTGAATTGAGTAAGGAATGAAAGATGGCTGCAACCTTAAATGCAGCAAGGTGGAGAAGATAAAGCTAACATGATGATGCAAGGTCTAAGGTGGAGATTTGTAAAGATAGACCTGCATGCATACATGTGTGTTTGTATGGCAGGAGCATGTGTGTGTGTTGCAGTTGGGAAAACAAATGCTACACGCGGAGGTTGTTCATTGGTCGATCAAATGAATAGAGGATCATGTACATTGGCCGTTAGATTAGTTTTGGAACTGAAGGATCAGTTGATCAGCACGGTAGTTAGCATGGCAGCCGGATGATACCAGAAGCATTGTAGAAGCTTCCAAATGGTTGGAAGATCAGTTATAACTGATTCAGTTAAGCATGCATTTGATTGGATGAAATGTAATCAAGGTGCTGATTTCACATTCATATAAATAGAAGAGCTGGAAGTCAGCTCATCATCTTCATCACACCATCTGCACACATCAGTTTAGGGAAAACAAGCATTAAGAATTAGGGTTTGTGAGTGTGCTTGTAATCTTGTAACCTTCATCATTGTTTAGTGAATTCTTCTCTTAGGAAAGTGGATATAGGCTTATGACGAACCACTATACATCTTCGTGTTGATTTCTTTCAGTTCATTCTTCGTTCATCAATTGATTCGTGAGTGAAAGTGATCAAATGTCTAAGTGAGTGCAAGCCTTTGAGTGTTCTTCATCAAAGTGTTTGCTTAAGTTTCATAAGATTAATGTTTCTTTCCTACTTACTCTAATGAATCAAACTCAAAAGACATAATTAAATGTATTGGTTTGAATTCAATTAATTCACATTTCAGATTAATTGTTGTAATGAAGGGGGTGTCAAATAAATTTTTCTTTTTGGAAAATGATGATCTGTGGTTAAGTTGTTCGATACACACGACTTTAAGTTTTTCAAATAAATTCTTCAATATAACTAACTTTTGCATTAGGATCAAAGCTTTTCCGATATATTCTTTAATATATAACTAGCTTCTGCATCAGGATCTCTTCTTAGTCACAAAATTCCATTCTTTTACTATTACTCATATGGAGTGGGATGGGCTTCTGTATTTTTATGGTTACGAAGTTGTTAGGTCAAATATAGATGTGTAAAAAGAATAATTAACTTAAGATTTATTTATTAGATTATAATTGTATATATAAAATATATAGGGGTGTGTATTTAATAAAGTATGGATAATTTAGACTTTTTAAATATATATTTTTAATTTTATAATAATAAGATGTGTATTTAATAAAAAGGGGTGTGTATTTAGTGGAACTCATATTGATCATAGATTTTTAATGTATATAGAAGAAAAAAAAAAGAGAAAATAAAGAGTCATATACTTATATCATCAGCGACATAAAATAAAATATGAGATGAGGAGATAAGTTTGGAGAAGGAGATTTCGTCCCTTTTATAAAGTATATTTTATTTAAATTATTATTACTATTATATATAAGTAAATATTTAAATGCAATTCATTATATCGACGAAATATCTATAGATATTTTTAATGTATACAGAAGGAAATATAAATGAAAGAAAAGAATGAAAAAAAAAGTCCTATAATTAGTTATTGACAAAGACGTGTAAAACTGTCTCATCTAAATTTACATTAGATGGATGAAAAATATGAGATGGATGAAAAGTAATAATTTTTCTAATAAAAAAGTGATAGTGAATTAATAAAAAGTGATATTAATTTCAAGAGCAATTTATAGTGTAAATCAAAAGTAATATCATTATATAGCGAAAATAACTATTTTAAAAAGTGTACGTGAGATAATCTCACGCAAGATCTATCGTTTTTATTTGAAAACCATTAAAAATAAGTTCTCAAATAATAAAAATTGTACATATAGTATATATCAAAGATAGAAAATTTGTAATTTGAGGATTACAAATAAATAAATAGTAGTAATTGATTTTGAAGATTAATAAGAAAAAGAATATATGTATTATATTAATTTAGAAAAAGTTAGAAAAGATGGTTTAGAATTCACACAAAAAAATATTGATCATTTATAATTAATGGAGTTGTATTGAATAATATATTTTTTAAAATTATAGGAGTATCATCTAAAATTAAGTTCATGCTATTTGAATTTTTAAAATAATACAAAGTTCATTGTGAACGTAATTTATGTGAGATGATTTGAAAGATGTGTTAAAATATATTTATTATATAGATTAAGTATGTTTAATGATTGTTAAAATAATATTTCTAAAGTATGCTGGATTATATATTAAAATATGATTTTAGCATGATATAATATGATTCATTATTGACATACTTTAACAACGAATAAGTATCTTTATTTATATAAATAAACATACTTTAGTGATTGGTCAAATTGCCTCACAAAAAATCGTCTCATAATTGATTGAAACATTAATATATTATTTAGATTTAGAAAAATATTTAACTTTTCATTTGGAAATACAGACCATACTATTACATAATGAATTCCTCCACCGAATTCATTCCCTGAGCAGCAAATCATCTTCAAATTATATAACTCCAAAGTTCTTCTATATGAAATAGAGCAAAGAGAGGAAGGAATTGTTCAACATATCAAACCCAAAGAAATTGTTAAAGTGATGAATTTTGTGGTAGCAAGAAGAAATTTTTTTAGTGCGAAAAATCAAATTCTTCGTGTTGAAGCTAAGCTTCACTGTGTACGCACGTTATTTTATTTTATTTTTTTTGGGTGTGTTTAGATCTATTTTAACCTTAATCAATTGAGAGTATGTTCTTATTAATATGTATATTCATCATGTTAATTTTATTGTTTATATCTTCGTTTAAAGTAAATGCTATTTTTATAGTTACTAAATGATGAGTCAAAGGGAAGATAGCTCTTTTTTAAGCACGTTCATTAAACTTTTGGACTTAAAAAAGTTGGTCCACATATATTTTGATATTACATTTTATTTTATAAATAGTTTGATGAATGACATGTAGATTAGAGACAAAATCTATATCATAAAAAATTATTAATCCTAGTAAGAAAGAGATTTTCCTGTACTCAGTGTCACTCATATTAGGCATCAAAATAATATAGCATGTTGAATAATGAAATTACAATAATAAGTCATTCCTACTCATGTTAATATTTAAGAATTATAATTTTTTTTTTCAAAATCTAAAGTAAGATATTAGAGTTACATTGGTGCACCGGATGCACGAGTGCATCTATATGTATAAATTTTTATTTTATTTCGTATCCTGGATGCATTTGTTGAAATTTTGTTGAAACAAAAAATTGAATGTAATTAGATTTTGTGATTTTAGGTTACAAAATACATAGAAATCTGCTTAAATTTTTTCAAGTGTTGTGGATTTGAATTTATATATATACATCGACTAAAAGGTAACGCATAACAAAGATTAAAAGTGTATTGATAATTTCCTGACATAGTTTTGATCCATCAAATCTAAAAAACAATTAAGATTTCCTTTAAAATAATAATAATAATAATTATTATTATTATTATTATTGAAGAGGTAGTAGTATTTTTTTTTTATTTGTATTACACTAAGTAAATATTTTCATGAAATATGTATTATACTATATGCTCTATAACCACATGTTTTTATTTTTATATTGACCTTAATACTGATATTTTTGTTTTCAATATCAATATTTAATAATTGATTGATATTAGTATGTACTTAATTAATAAATTAAAAGCAATCTTGTTGAGAAACAAACTGCTCGCTGTTAATACGACAACCTACTTTATATTAAAAAATTATACCCTTTAATCTATGTGCAAAATCTTTTATGTTATTTTCGTGAATAATCTCCTATGCAACAAATTGTATAATTGACATATAATTAGAGAAGAAAAACCCACCGAATAACTAAAAAAATTTATTAATATTCCTCTTATAAATTGTAATATAGTATTCTTGAAATATAGATAAAAAAAATTAATTGAAATATAATATTTGGTGAATTCACTAAAAGAAAATACAATACTGGAAGTACAAAGGGTGAGAAAATATGAATTGAAGAGGTAAAGTAAAGATTAAGAAATAGTATTTTATAACAAAAATATAATTTTATTTGAATTTTTATGGATGAATATTTATTTTCTTGAAGTAAGACTTCTGCAAGATTATTTTTAATGGATTACCTAAATTTGCCCTTCATAATTACTACTACAATATACATCCTTATTCCATTCATTTCACTTGATCATATATAGTTTTATTTTTTAATTTTTATTTGTAATTATGAAGGAAGTATATAATCTCTTAAAATTTTTATTGGTACTCATATTGTTAATTTTTTTTTGATATTTATATTTTTGTATTAATATTATTGTAATAAATAGTATTTCATATTTATATCAATTTTTATTTTTATTTTTAATTTATATTGTTATTTTCAAATATAATTTTTAATTTATACAAACTTTTTTTTCAGCGTGTTGCACGGGGTTATACTTAGTTGTGTAGAACAATAAATTAGTGTGGGCAAGCGTGATGTCCAATAATTAGCAACTGTACACCCATACTGTAATGTAAACTTATCAATTGACCCATCCCCTCCACATCTCTCTTTCGTTGTGGTAAAATGATAATTTAACTTTGCAGTAACATAGATTAACAAAAGGTGCATTAAATAAATAGCACTAAAACAAAACTCACACCCGCGAATCCCTCTACCCTTTTTTCCCCTCTACACCCAACTAATTGCCACCGGACTCTCCACCACGTGCTTCCCATCGGACCACTCGATCCTCCCAAACTCATTTGTGTTGGATGGCCTCGATGACGTGGCACTGAACATCACAACATACGATTTCTTCTCGTTCGACTCGCTGAAACTCAAGCTATCCGGACTCACTAAAATCTTTACGGACTCACTAGTTGAAGATATTGAGACCTTGTACGTTCCCGCGGGCCCCACGTTTGTTAGTGTTCGCGTGTGCTTCACCGCATTGGTACCCCCACCGCTGCCTTCTGCTTGGAATGTGACGGCGAAGGAGGGGTAATTTAGGTCATTCACACTGTAGGCTTTTTTATCCACACATGTGAAGTTTCTCCTTGCTAGGCCGCTGATTTGTGTGGGGGTGTACTTTAATGCACACAAGAAATTCAAGTAATCTTCTGTGCTCAGATCGTACACCAATCCTGGGTCCAGGGCAGAAACCGGGTCCACATGTCCCGCCCCGTGATCGAACGGTGTGGATGGCTTCCCTGTCGACACGTCTTGGATCAGTTTTCCATTCTTATAAGCCGTGTAGCCGACTTGATCGCGGCTGGGCTCCAATCCGGATGAGCAGCTTTAAGTAGAGCCGCTAAGCCGCTGACGTGTGGGCACGACATTGATGTGCCCGAGATTATGTTGAAGCCGACGCGACGGTCGTCCTCGGCTAAGCCGGTGGGCCCCACAGCGCCGGACCAACTGGCTAAGATGTTCACCCCCGGCGCTATCATATCTGGTTTCAGTATCTCGCCGGTGATGGAGTTTGGTCCTCTGGAGCTGAAAGCGGCGACCACCGGCGACGGCTCGATCCCTACCTTCGTCCCCTCGAAGAGGATAGTGGCCGTTGGATTGGAATCTGTGAAGAGATATTCCTTGATTGGCTGGCCTGTTTTCTCCCCCACCGCCGTGGCGGGGAGTAAGTGGGCATCCGCCACCAGCTCTTCACCGTTGGCGGCGGTGTTTGTCAGGATCATGCCGACGCCTCCGGCGGCTTTCACCACCGACCCCTTTTGGACACGAGGATTAACCCCACGATCACACAACACTATTTTGCCGCGAACCTTCTCCGGAATGAGTGAACCCGTCATGCAGAGATTTCCATTAGTGGCGTTGCTGACATTTCCGGCGTAAACAATGGGGATCAATTGAGCAGGTAATGAACCGCCTTTGAAAAGGGAAACGCCGGAGAAGTTTTTCCCGTTGCTGAGGCTGGCGAAAGCAGGGAAGTCACGATCCAGGGTTCCGGCGCCGACAGTGGTTATCCACGGCGCCACGTTGGACAAACTGTATGGACTGGGACCAGCATTTCCGGCGGAGCAAGAGACCAAAATGCCCTTCTCCATGGCCGCAAAAGCTCCAATGGCGATGCTATCCCTGAAGTAGTCGGACATCCCACCACCCAGCGACATCGACAACACATTGACATTGTCGTCGATGGCTTTGTCAATCGCCGCTAGTATATCGGAGCTGAAACATCCGCCAACCCAACACACTTTGTACGCGGCGACCCTGGCGCGTGGCGCCATGCCACGCGCCGTCCCTGAGGCAAAACCGAATAAGCTCGCGCCAGAAACGAGAGATCCCGCAGCGGTGGACGACGTGTGGGTGCCATGACCGTCGTCGTCCCGCGGCGATTTTGATTCCTTCGTCTCGTCAATCGGACCCATGGTTGCTTCATAGCCCTTCGAGAAATACCTCGCTCCAATCAACTTCCTGTTACAGCTCGATTTAGTGAAATTCGTTCCAATTTCACACTCCCCTTTCCACGAACTGGGAATGGGCCCAAAGCCATTGTCGTCGAAGCTCGGGCTTTCGGGCCAGACGCCGGTGTCGAGAACCCCAACAATAACTTCACTTACTGATTCGGATACCGGAAACATCGCCGCGTTCTGGTCCAGACCCAGGAACGAAGGGGTCCGGGTCGTGTGGAGCTCGTATCTCAATTCGGGCGAAACAGAGAGGATCTCGGGTCGAGTCTCCATCGCCCGAGCTTCCTCCGGCGTGAGCCTCGTCGAGAATCCATGAACGACATTGCTGTACATGTACAACATCTCCGGCGAGTCGGAGACCGATTTCAGCGATGAGTCGAACCACTGAGTTCGGTCATCGAACTCAGGCGGCATTTCAAATTTCGCCATGTGAACAATATAGGTCGCCTTCTCCGCCGTGCCCGTGGCTCCGCCATGGCAGAGCGCAAGTATCACCACCGCGAATCCAAACACACTCTCTCTAAGCATTGTGAAGATGATTGTGAGGGTGTGAGTCAAATGTTGGTACTAAATAGCTCAGATTACAGCTGGAAGCGCAGGAAGAGTGAGTGGGGACACCGCTGGTTGTCTGGTTTATATGCATAATTGATCTACACGAAAACGATAAAAAAAACAAAGCTTGGTAAGTAGAGATAGAGATAGAGAGTCAATCATATCCATACTTGCTTACAACCAAAAATAAAAAACGTAAACAAAAACAAGATAGCACTTTGTGTTAGTGTGTGTAATATGAATATTAAAAGAATTCACCTTTGTTCACGTGTGTTCATCAGGATTTATCTATCCACTAGATCTGCTGCAGCCACCTTAGGTTTAGTTGGTTAAGAGAGTAAATGTAAAAGTGGGAAAATTAAATCTTTGGGGTGTGAGAGTGGGTGGTGGGTGGAGAGACGTGGAGGCGTTTTAAACTTCCTTCCAACCTCCAACCAACTTCGATACTATCTTTTCTTTTATTCAATTATTTTTATTATATTTTATTTTTTGAATTCTCTTTTGTTGTGTGATCACTTCACGCTAATTGAGTCCTCAAATGAAGTGTGGTTGTTTGTTTTCTTGGAGTTGTGGTGAATGTTAGTTTAAATGGATAATTGGCAAGTGATATCTCATATACTACCTCCATCTATGTTTGTTTCTTCTTTCTAAATAAATAAATTCATAACATTTTGTATTTTTTAATTAAAAATTTATAAAAAATTCACTAATAAATGGTATAAGTTCTTATTATGTGTTTTTATTACTAAAAATATCACCACATTTCACATAATCCTTCAAACTTTCCACATTAATTTATTCCATAAAATCTTTTACACTCTAAAAAAGGAAATAATATTTTATCTAATAACGTCAAAAGTTATTTTAATTTTAAATTGACATTTATTCTTCATATTCGTACCATTACTTTACACTTTATTTATCAATATTAAAAAAATATTAAAATATCACCAAAAGTTTTATTGATATAAAAAAAATTTTAAACAACATAAAACAATAGATATAAAGTACAAAAAAAATAGATATAAAGTGTGGTACGAAATGGAAATGGAAGGAGTATATCTTTAGCTGAGTTAATTGCATTAAAATACACATGTTTTTCTTCTTTTCTCAATTTAATCACAAACTTTTTTTTGTCAAAGAAATACATGATCTTTTATTTTTTTTCTCAATTTAATCACGAACTTTCGCTTTATCAATTAAATTTATGAACTTTTATGTATTTTTTCCAATTTAATCATAAATTTTTTTTAGTCAAGCATACATGATTTTTATAGTGTGTCATTTTATCAAAATTCTTACGTAATTAAAATCTATTAAAAAAATTTTTACGAAACTTTATTAATAATAATTTTTTAAGAATTAATAATAAGAATCTACTAAGATAATCAGATTTTACAAAAAACATAGCTATATTTTTAGTCCACCTACGGCTAATATTAATTAAAATCTAATATTTTATACATATATTGAATATAAATCATATATCGTAATTTTAATTATCTGTACCAACTTTTAAATATATTAAAATATTATTGATTTTTGTTCTTAACGTATATTTAATTATCTATACAAGTATTATATTTTTTTAAAATTTATCAATGGTCGAATTCTTTAAAAGATAATTAATTAAATTTGAGGCAAATTACATTAATTATTTTGAATTGTTTTACAATTTATTTAATATTTAAAATTCAATCTATCTATAATATTGAAATTATTTAATGTGCATTGATTTTTCATTAGTAAAAGAATTTTGACCAAATGAAAAATTATAAAAGATTATAAGGAAAAATTTATGATTAAATTGAAAAAATAAAATGAGTCATGTATTTAATTGATAGAAAGAAAGTTTGTGATTAAATTGAGGAAAAATAAGATCATGTATTTTTTTTACAATAAAAAAAGTTCGTGATTAAATTAGAAAAAGAGAAAAATGTTGCATATTTTAATGTAATTAACCTTTTTTAATACTCACCTAAAAAGGATTTTTTACTTTTTGCTTACTCGTGTATTAAAGAGTATAATTATTTAATCATTTAATGTATAGTGAATAATTTATTAATGAAATGTAAACCTCATGTTTTAATTATATTAGTGCATGAGCGTCATATGTATAAAAAAAATGAAAATTTTCAAGTGAGGCACACGAAATTGAAAAAATAACGTTTTTGAAGGGACAGAGTCACAGAGAGTATATGTTTATGGATTTGAATTCTTAAACTAGAATGCATATGAGAATTTGCGTTGATTTAAATGGTCTCAAAACCCATCAATCATTAATAGTTATGATTAATTTAAGCTAGAGGGTGACAAATAATTGAAGATAGAGAGGAGGCAGCTGCCCTACAGCTCCCTAATTATAATCACCTAGTGTATGGATGGAGTGATTTCATCAATGTTCAATTGGTTAGTATGATTCCCTAACACATGCTTTTGTTACATTTTTAATGTAAACGATTCACATGTAAGATATCTCTCATTTAATGTATTTAAAATTTAGATTTTTGTGTTATATCACTGACATAATAAGAAGTAAAGAATTAAATGCCTTCTAAGAATCTAGTTGTTTCTCCTGTACCTCACTTATTAAATTATGTGATGACTTAGCTTTAAAACTAATTAAATTTTACTCACCCATTTGTTTCATGAAAGAAATTATATTATAATTATTTATTTTTTTATATTTAAAATTTTAATTTTACGTTAATAATGATATACTCTCTCCATCCCAGATAACGAGGACCAAAGACCTTATGTTTAACATACTCTCTCCGTTCCACCCAAAGAGTCTCTTTTTTTCATTTTGGGTGTCTCATCCAAAGATTCCATTTTCCTTTTTTACAAAAATGGGATCCACACACACTCACTAATACAATTAAAATATGAGACTCACACTCTCACTAATACAACTACCCACTACACATTGAATAATAATACTCATTAGTTTACTCACACTCTCACTAATACAACTACTCACTATACATTAAATAATAATACTCATTAATTTACATTTTAAAAAATAAAAAAAACTACCCTCAGTGTGAAACGGAGGAAGTAAGATTTATGGAGGGAGTATACAATTATTTGAATGGAGGAATACTTTATTTGAAAGAAGAGGAGTTATTTGGGATGTATAATAAAATTAATATATATTTCTAAAATAAAAAATAAACTTATAATAAATAAACTCAAAGGAATAAAGAAAATAAAAAGAAATCATACCAAAATTAATTAAATAAATTTGCAAAATTATGAAAAAATGAAATTAATAACGTAAAAAAATTGAAAAAATTACATACTAATAAAAAAAGAATCAAAACTAAAAAAATTAAATAAAAAATATATAATCAAAAGTATTACATACTAATAATTAAAATAATAAATAAATAAAAACAAAAAATAATCCAAGTAGAATATAAAAAATATAAAAGAAACAATAAGGAAAAGATAATCAAAAGTGAAATCATAAACAAATTAATTAAAAATTTGTAAAAAATAACCATGAAAAAATAAGTTAATTACGTATAAAAAATTTAAAAGATTATAAAATTGCATGTTAATAATTTAAAGAAATTAAAAATAAAATAGAAATAAAACCAAAAATAAATAAATAAATAATTTTAAAAATATAAAAGAAAATAAAAAAGGTACCTTTCAATAGAATTTGAAGAAAACTTTTGTTGGTCGTGATGAATAAATTATCTGTAGAACGAATGAATAAAGAATCTTATTTATAAGTAGAGTTCAATAGAATTTGAAGAAAGCTTTTGTTCGTCGTGATGAATAAATTATCTGTAGAATGAATGAATAAAGAGTCTTATTTATAAGTGGATAGAGAATAATTTTTTTAAATCTTATAGTAAATATATGTATTTATTTATATTTTTTTTAATTAATAGTGATTTAATAATATCATATCAAATCTTAAAATAATATATGTATTTATCTACATTAAAATTTAATTAATAATTAAAATAATTAAAATTTTAATTTTAATTAAAAATTAAAATAATTGAGATTAATTCTCGTGACGACACCTCATCAAAATTAAGCTCTCCTTTAGTATATTAAAAATATTGTTATATTACTAGCTTCATCAAACAAAATAAAATTCTCATTTTAAATATTATAAAAAAGTTAAAATAAAATTTCTTTACATTTATTTATTTTTAAAAATATTACTCCTAAATGAACCGAGCTAAATCGAATATCA
Source organism: Pogostemon cablin (assembly GCA_023678885.1). Taxonomy (NCBI): domain Eukaryota; kingdom Viridiplantae; phylum Streptophyta; class Magnoliopsida; order Lamiales; family Lamiaceae; genus Pogostemon; species Pogostemon cablin. The sequence continues at coordinate 7,616,963 of CM042992.1, read as the reverse complement.
TTGGGTTCGAGCTTGATGCGAAATTTAATTTTTAAGTTCGAGCTCAATTTGTGTGCGAATTATATACTTCCTCCGTCCACTTCGAAGAGTTCATTTTCTTATTTTGGGCGTTCCACTCAAAGAGTCATATTTTATTTTTTACACACATAGGATCCACATACACCCACTAATACAATTAAAATATGGGGTTCATACACTCACTAATACAACTACTCACTATACTTTAAATAATAATACTCATTAATTTACGGAAAAAGCAAAAGCACCCCTTTGTATGGGACGGAGGGAGTAGTTCACAACCTTGGCTCTAATTTTTTTTTTCTAAATAAATAAAGTCTCCATTAAGATGGCGTTTTTTAACCTTTTTTTATTATAATTTCACCGTAAAACTATTTCACACAGTTTGATCAAAAAATAATATAGCATCTTCAAATAATACGCAATATTAAAAAGATTATATACTCCTCCTGACCGCTTTAAAAAGTCTATTTTTTTTATTTTGTGTGTTATTCCAAAGATTCCCATTTCTTTTTTTACACACTTGAGACTCACATACACAAAATAATACAATTAAAATTTGGGGCTCACACACCTACTAATACAAGTACTCACTACACATTAAATAATATTCCGTCTCATATTAATGGTTACATATTTTCAATTTGGGCATCCCTTCCTAATGATTACATTATCCTTTTCGTATATGGGATCAACCTACAATACTAATACAACTACTCACTATATATTAAAATACTACTCCCTCCGTCCCAAGCTAAGAGGGCTATTTTTCCATTTTGGTCGTCTCATCCAAAGAGTCCCCTTTCCTTTTTTACACACATGGGACCCACACACCCTCTCTAATACAATCAAAATATGAGACACACACTTCAACTAATACAACTATCCATTACACATTAAATAATAATACTTTTTAATCTAAGTGGAAAAAATAAATGGCCCTCTTACGCCGGGACGGATGGAGTATTTCTCTCACCTGAATACACATTAAAATACTATATTTTAATTAACGTGTAAAAAAAATATAACTATTAAGACGAAACAGAAGAAGTACTCTTAATCCACGGATATTTTGCAACCAAATAGAGGGAGTATTTAAACATATATATACTGCTGTATAATTGTAATACTTTCTCTTTTGATTTTAGGATTAATTCCTAAAAGATTTATGGGGTTTTCAAATTTATCATCACAATTTTTTATTTTTCAATATATAATCTAGTCAATTCAACATGCGATCTATTTAATATTTTTAATTTTATCGCTACTTTTATTTTTGCAATTTGATATTCCACTTAGAGTTGATATTAGGTGCACGCACCCGGTGTAAGAGTGCAGTCATATGTGTATAACCTTTTATTCTACTATTTTGTATACGAGTATTATATTTTGTATACGTGTTTTTTAATAATTGTATACTTTTTTCACACTAAGGTTGTGTTTGGATTGAGTCATTTCAAATCCAATGGATTTGGAAATGAGTGAATTTAAATTCCTTGGATTTTAAATCAATTCATTTGAATTCCACTGTCTGGATAAATTATGGATCTTTGAAAGGTTTCAAATCCATAATTCAAAAATTATTTTTAAAATAGAATTTTATATATGATAAAAAAATAAAATTTTATTATATTATATATTAAATCTAAAATTTTATTAAAAATAATTTTTTTGGGAGGGAACTCTACTACACAACCTACCCTCTACTCACCCCCCTCTACCCCCACCCAATTTTTTTTTATAAAATTTTAAATTTTTAATATTTGAATAATAAAAATATTTCCACCTAGCCCTACCCCACTACCCACCCCCCACCCAAAAAAAATTTTATATAAAACTTTATATTTTAATATTTAAAATAATAAAAATATATCATCCAATCCTACCACCCTATCCATCCACCCACCCCCCACTCATCACCCCCCACACACCAAAATTTTTTTTAAAAAAAAATTAGATTTTAATATTTAAAAAATAAAATCTAAAATTTTATTATTTTTTTTGGGGTGGGGGTTGGATGGGGTGTGGAGGGGTTGAGTTGGGTGGTAATATTTTTATTATTTAAATATTAAAATCTAAAATTTTATAAAAAAAAAATTTGTGGGTGGTGGGGGTAGGAGGGGGTGGGTAGGGGGTAGGTTGGGTGGTAATATTTTTATTATTCAAGTATTAAAATATAAAATTTTATAAAAAAAAATTTGGGGGGAGGGGGTTTGGATAGGGGGTATGGTTGGGTGGTAATAATTTTATTATTTAAATATTAAAAATCTAAAATTTTATAAAAAATTTGTTTTTGGGGGTTGGGGGGGGGGGGGGGGGGGTTTGGGTGGGTGTGAGTAGAGGGTAGGATGAGTGGTAGAGTTTAAAACGTTAATATATATATATATATATATATATATATATATATATATATATATATATATATATATATATATATATATATATATAATTAATTAATTAATTAATTAATTAATTTATTAATTTTATATATTATTTTTATATATTAATATATCAATTATACAACCACGGAAGGATTTCAAATGACACGGTTTCAGTGAGAATTTGAAATCCATTAAAAACAACTAAAAAAATTCAAAATCAAATCCATGAATTGAAATCCATTGATTTAAAATCTTGGATTTATAAATCCATTGATTTTAAGTGTTATCCAAATATGAGGAAGGGATTTGAGGGAATGATTTATAAATCTCTCCTCAAATCCTTCTATCCAAACACAACCTAAGTTTTTCATTAAAAAAACTAGTATCTATGTGTATAACTTTTTATTCAATATTGTATACTTATTTTTTAATAATTGTATATTATTTTACGCTCAATTTTTTATTAAAAAACTAACAATTAAATTGTATATTTTTTTCATAATTGTATAATGTTTTTGTTTATATATATATATATACGTTTTTGAAAGTTGATGCACCATAGCTATCTTAGGGTGCACCCTGATGCACCGTATAATTAGTCTTCCAGAGCTTATTTCATATTTTTAATTCAATTTATTACTATTATTTTATAAAAATAAAATTGTGCACTTATTAACTAGTGGGTTTAATATACCATTCTTTTTCTAAATTTAAATTCAAATTGATTAAATTATTCTTTCCTCGCTATAAATCCATATTTTCAGTGAATAATTTTGTAATAATGTTTGTACTAATTATTTAGGTAGTAATGAAAATGCGGGGTTATTCACTTGGTGGAGAAAGTGGGTCAAGCCCTTTCTTCCACATAAAAAAATGATATTTTAATTATTTTTTATTTTGTTTAAAATTTTGGCAGCCATAGTAAAATTAAACTATTACTCCTATATAAATGAAAAAAAAATAAATATTGATTCATAAATAATAGGAAAAAAATCATATAAAATAAGTGTTTTTAAATATATTTTCAATAATAAATTGAATTGAAGTAAAATTAAATTAATTTGTAAATTGAAGAATCAACTATGAAAGCTTGAAGGAATTACACCAGTTTTGAGAAAATTACGAAGTTGTTAGAGGCGGCAACGATACCGTGTAAACTAGAAGGACGAGGGAAGAGACTGTTAATGTACCCCACCATTAGGTCCCCACTGCTCCTGCTTTGTGGATTGGTGGAGGAGGTAAATCGCAGGATGTGCATCAAGTGCCTTATAGAGAGGGCTCATTATTAAACTTGTGCTTGGAAGGGGCCAAATTCATGCCAAAGGTAAGATTCGAACCCCCACCCTGCAACAACCAAGCTCAGTTGGAAGACTTTCCACCCTCTCTCTACCACTTGAGCTTGGGAGAAAGGCCTCCAACATGGAAAAGGAAATGAGAGACGCGGTGGGAGGGCTGTAAGATTAGGGTGGATCAAAATTTCCCTATCATATGTGACAAATTTTAATTATCCGACCCAAGGTATATTAACATCATAATAGTCTTTCCATCCCATCGAAAGATCTTCATTTTATTATATTAAGTAGTAGTTTTTCTATCCCATCGAAAGATTTCCATTTTATTATATTAGGTGTCTCATTCAAACGACCAATTTTCTCTTTTTAGTAAAACGACCTCTCATATGACTCACAACTCACTATTAATATAAATATTCACTATACATAAAATAATATCTAAGAGAGTGAGTACTATAAAGAAAACTACTCCCTTTGTCGTATGTATTTTTTGTGCGCGGACATTAATAAAAGTTATTTTAACATATAACGATATATGTAATTAGTGAAATGTGCATAAAAAATAATTGTTTTAGATAATTTAGTTATAAAAAAAGTGTGTACAGTACGAGAAAATATCAATTTTGGACCCATATTTTTTACCAAATTCAATTTTAGTCCTATAACTTTTAGTATTTTTAATTTTAGTCCTACATCTTTTAAAATTTCAATTTTAGTCCTATTAGTTTCAAATTAGTCCTACATTTTTTTATTATCAAAATTAGTCATATTATAAATTATATCATATTTTAAAAGATACATGACTAATTTTGATAATGCAAAAAGATATAGGACTAAATTTAAAACTTATAGGACTAAAATTAAAAATTTAAAAGTTACAGGACTAAAATTGAAACTAAAAGGACTAAAATTCAAAATACTAAAAGTTACATGACTAAAATTGGATTTGGTAAAAGATATAGGACCAAAATTGATATTTTCTCGTACAATACCAATGTGCATATTATTGAGATTTAAAAAAAAAATTATTTTAAAGAAAATACGTAAGCATAGAAATGGATAAAAAAAGAAAATGTAAAATACAGGTACTTCATACATGTCACAATTACGAAGTTCTTTTTTTTTTTAATCACATATTGTCTTGATCTTTTGAAAGTCCACACATTTCGGGGTAAGAAAGTTCATCAATTTCCATTAATCGAATCAAATTCTAATTCCATATTTTCACTCTTAAAATGACGACATTAACCAATTTGGCGCCCCACCAATGATCTGTGATGAAGGGCAATCCTTCTTATACCTATGAGCAAGAGTATTTCTCGGAGTTTTGTGAAGTTGGTTCTTGATGTGCTGTTGTTGGCACCCAAAAATAATATTTGTAATTTTTCCAAACAAACAGGGTCGAACCCACAGGGAGTAATTGAATTTTAATTGAATTTAAAGTGTTTTCAAAAGTAACCGGAGGGGGGTTTGAATTAAATTCTAACAACTATTAAACATAAAAACATAAATAATTAAAAGTGCAAAAATAATAAAATAAGAGAACAAATAAAATTATAAACCTAGTCCAAGGATTTGATCCCCTCCCGTATCCTAATTCACATGAATCAAATTCCTAAAACACCAACAAATTCATAAACTCAAGCCCCTAGGCTAATGGTACGACCAATTAACCCGAAATATCCTTAAGTTTAATAACCTAGGGTACGACCTCTAGATTAAACTATTCCCGAGTGACCCTATGGATTCGAACTCGACAATGCATGAAGATTTAGATATTAGGACTACTAGGCTATGAAAACCGGCTAGGAATCATACAACCTAGATTTTGTGATTTCAAGAGATTTTGTGATTTCAAGAGGTACTTCCTCACTTTGCTACTCGGTTCATAATATTATAACAATTACAGATTATAATATGTAAAATAGCTATTGAATAATCAATCACATATGAAAGGGGTAGTCTATACAAGCAATTAAAAAGTCAAGATTAACATAAAAGCCAATTACAAAATAAATTCATAAATCAAGTTGGTAATTTAATTCATAAGCAAACATGTAATTACTCTACGGAGGTTCACAATCTCTGGGTTAGAAACAAAATTACATAATTGAAATAAAATAAAATAAATTGAAATAGAAAAACCGATGTTCTAATGGTGGTGTTCTTCCTCCAATGGTTGTATTCTCTATCTGCTCTCTAACGTGTCTGATCCGTGTGTAAGTGTGATAATATATCCTCCTTATTTATCTTCTTGTTCCCGAAGAAACCTAATTGATTTCTTTCCTTCTTGAAGAGTGTCCAGGTTCCTTGTATTTCATCTTTGGTAAAGTTTTATTTATTGTTGATCACCAAATCCTTCTTTTCCTTAATTATCTTGGTCAACTGTTTATTTTTCCTGCAATAAAAATTATTGTATCAGTCAAAAAAATAAATTATTATGATTGTACAATTTATCTCAATTTTGGCTTGTTTCAATAAGAAATAAAATAATAAAAGCTCAAGTGTATGAAATAGAAATAAGTAGTAATTAACATTAAATAATTCACAACTCACGCGTAAAGAAGTGAATTTCATCTAAAATAATCATGTAAAATTACGATTTATCAAACTACCCACACCTAAACCTTTGCTTGTCTTCAAGCAAAACAAGACCAAAACAGCGCATAGAAAAAACGATAATCATGTGCAAGTGATAGTAAATAATGACACTTCCAAGATAGACTAAATAAGGTGCAACAAATGCAAATGAGTGATAGAATGCCTAACAAAAATTTGCAACTTATGTAGAATACAAGAATTTAAGAATTCATGGCCTCACAATGCTTTCGCTCAATAACGCTCAAGTATGTAATGGGTAGCAAAATACTCAAAATTAAACAAGACAAGACATTACCATAAGCTTTCTCCCAAATCAAATCTCCACCAAGTTCAATGAGCGTTGTGCAAATATCAAAAGGACTTTTAAAATGGTTGTAATGGGGCTTGAGATAAGGTGGGATAAAAAGGATTAGAAAGACTAAATTTACCACTTTGCAAATTGTGTTAATCATATAAAACGTATGTCAAAGGGATATATCTTGCCATTCTAATTTTTTTCCACATCCACTTCTTTATTTTTCTTTTGATAAAATCTGATTTTCATCAACAAATCCCCTACCCACACCTGTTTCTTCTCAAAATTTCGAAAAGCAGGGGCAACACTAAAGGATTCAGTGCCTTTACAGAAAAATTCTGCTATAATTTCCAGCTTCGTTTCTTTTTTTCAGCTCCAATTTCTTTTCTCTTATTTTTTCAACCATTTTTTTTTCAATCTTCCATTCTTCCTTTTCTTTTCCTTTTTTTTCTTTCCTTTCTCCATTCTTTTTTTCCTTTCTCTATTTTTTTTTCTCCATTTTTTTTCTTTTTCTCAACCATCATCTCCCATTCATCATAAATCCAATCACAACAAATATTTTTCAATGAATTCCATAATATGCAAAATAGTAGGAGGTTCAAATGGAAGAGTTCAAGAAAGAAATGAAATATGGCTAAATTGATATGCTCATTCATCAAAGAAAAGGCTAGACTCAACTTGGCTCTTCTAAAAGATTTATATGATTAGGTAGGTAAAAAGAAGGCCAAAATACGGCTTGCCTAGGTGCCTTTATCATTTAAGTACACATGCTCAAATGTAAGATCTCAAAATGTATTCAAGGAGCAAGTTCTAGAATGTACATATCAAGTTCAATTTGCACTCAATCAAGAAATGAATAGAGCTTATGCAGATGATAGCTCTTTAAGGCTCAAAGCTCACAAGAATAGGGTAATTTTGTCATGAATTCCCAAACAAAAAAATTATTCCACATTCGTCAAAAAAATAACAAGACAAATCCAACAACTCACAAGTATAGATACATCAAATCTAACTCTCTTGTTATGCCAAAAATTTCACATATCAAAGGCACAATCTCAATATCATGCACACATGTGTAAGAATGTGTTCAAATGAATTATTATTTGCACATGCCATTAACCAAAAAAAAATTGTAACTTCAAATACCAAGCAATACACCAAACCTACCCACACCTAATCGTTTGCTTGCCCTCAAGCAAACAAAATACAATAAAATTCAAGGAAAAGTTAAGTGTAAGAGTGGAAAGAAGTCACCGGGTTAAGCTCAATTTGATTGACCACATGTTGGATTTTTTCTCTTTTTTTTTTCAAAAAACACCATCAACATCATTGTCACTTCACTCAATAGCTAAAAATAAACACCCACCAAAAGAACAAGATTATTTATTAAAACAAATAAAATTCAAATAAAAATAAAAACCTAAGTTGGGTTGCCTCCCAACAAGCTCCTTTTCTTAACGTCGTTGGCTCGACGTTCACTTCCCTTTCACGTAATAGGAGTAAACTGTTCAAACCAATATAATGATCTTATTGGTTTGCGAGAAGTGTTCTCTCCCTTCAAAATTGTATGGTTCTTAGTCAGCCTTAACATGTCAAGCTCCACAGAAAATTGTTTGATCGCCTCAAGAAAAGGATCTTTAATCTCATCAATGCAAAACACTTCAATTGTCTCCTTTACTTGATGATCTTCAACCTTTGACAACCTGTATAAAGATGAAAATGAATCAGAATTAGTAGAATTTAATCCGGGCAGTTTTTTCTCATTTTCGTTTCCAACAGAACTGACACTGAAGGCTTCAGTGTCAATTTCTGCAGTCTGATTTTTCTGCAAAAATTCTGCAGAATTTTCAGCATACTCATCCTCCTCAAATTCGGTCTCCATCTCAAAATTCTCATCTTGGGTGGACTCCACGGCACATTCCTCATGATTTGTACTTTGTTGTGCCACCATACGTTCAACCTCGATCCTTAATTTGCTACATTATCGCTCCAAATTTCAAAGACTCAATTGGGTTCCTTGTTGAAATATCAAATTACTAATTTTCATCCGTTTCAACAAGGACTCTAATGAAGCCTTCGAACTTTGTTCATCATCATAATACCTATCATCCTCATAATAGTTTTTACTATTATTGAAGGATTGTGGTCTTTGCTCATAATAGCCATGACTTTGAATTTCTTAAGGTTGATTGTATAGGTAATCTACATGCCGGGAAGCACGAGGGCTATACCATCCTTGATTGTAAGTATGGTTGACATATGGATCAATCCAATGCCGCTGTAAATTTTCTCTATAATATCCATTTCTCTGTTCCACTTCTAATATTTCAACCAAAATTGGACAATTATGAGTGGAATGGAGAGTGGTTGCACACATTCGACATGGCTGAACATTAGGACCATAATAATCATGATATCGATCCATTAGAACTACCCTGCAAGGGGGAGAAAATGATTAAACTCGAAAATTCAGAAAATTCAAAACAGAGCAGAACTAACACTGAAGGGTTAATTGTCATTGCACTGCTGGACAAAATTCGAAAAAATAAAAAAAATACAAAAAAATTAATAAAATTCGGGATTACTCCCCAACAACGGCGCCAAAATTTGATGTGCAGTCGTCGGCACCCAAAAATAATATTTATAATTTTTTCAAACAAATCCACTAAGAATGTAGTAGGATAAGTAAGGGTTGAACCCAAAGGGAGTAATTGAATTTTAATTGATTTTTAAGTGTTTTCAAAAGTAACCGGAGGGGGTTTGAATTAAATTCTATCAACTATTAAACATAAAACCATAAATAATTAAAAGTGCAAAAATAATAAAATAAGAGAACAAATAAAATTAAAAACCTAGTCCAAGGATTTGATCCCCTCCCGTATCCTAATTCACATGAATCAAATTCCTAAAACACTAACAAATTCATAAACTCAAGCGCCTAGACTAATGGTACGACCAATTAACCCGAAATATCCTTAAGTTTAATAACCTAGAGTACGACCTCTAGATTAAACTATTCCCTAGTGACCCTATGGATTCGAACTCGACAATGCATGAAGATTTAGATATTAGGACTACTAAGCTATGAAAACAGGCTAGGAATCATACAACCTAGATTTCGTGATTTCAAGAGGTATTTCCTCACTTTGCTACTCGGTTCACAATATTATAACAATTACGGATTATAATATGTAAAATAACTATTGAATAATCAATCACATATGAGAGGGGTAGTCTACACAAGCAATTGAAAAGTCAAGATTAACATCAAAGACAATCACAAAATAAATTCAAAAATCAAGTTGATAATTTAATTCATAAGCAATAAAAAATTTCAAGTGTATAAAATAGAAATAAGTCGTAATTAACATTAAATAATTCACAACTCACGCGTAAAGAAGTGAATTTTATCTAAAATAATCATGTAAAATTATGATTTATCAGTTCTCATCTTTCTCTGAATCAACACTCGATTTTATAGGTGATGTGATCACATTCGGCTCAACATTGTTCACTGGTTCTACAGTTTCAACCAAGTCAGAGATATCATCTTCCATTTTTTTACCTGCAATATTGGATGAATCATCAAACACAATATTGACTGATTTTTGAATAGTTCTGGATATAAGATCAAAGTCTCTGTAAGCTTTGTTATTCTTAGAATATCCTAAGAAAAGACATTTATCACTCCTAGAATCAAACTTTGAAAGATACTCTATCATTCAAAATATAACATATGCAACAGAACACATGAAAGTATTTCAGGTTTGGTTTACTCTTATACAGCAGCTCATAAGAAGTAATAGAACAACCTAATCTAAAGATATTCCTATTAGACACATGACATGTCGTGCTTAATGATTCAACCCAAAATCTTTTAGACACATTCATTAAAGTAAGCATGACTCTAGCCATTTCTTGCAAAATTCTATTCTTTCTTCCAACAATCCCATTTTGTTGTAGGGTTTTAGCAGAGGAAAAATATTGCATAATGCCTTTCTTTTCACAAAAATCAGCAAACATGTTGTTTATAAATTCTCTACCATGATCAGTTCTAATCCTACACACTCTAAGATTAAATGCATTTTTGAACCTTTTGAAAAGAATTTTGAACACATTGAAAGTATCAGATTTTTCTCTGATGAGTTCTATCCATAAAAACCTAGAAAAATCATCAATAACAACCAAGGAGTACCTCTTACCACCAAAACTTTCAGTCTTTATAGGACCCATAAGATCCATGTGAAGCAATTCAAAACACCTTGAAGATGTGCACATTGATGTGATTTGGGGCGAGGATCTTACTTGCTTACCATTTTAGCATGAATCACATACAGGTGGATATCTGAAACTGAGTTTAGGTAATCCTTTAACAGCCTCCAACTTAACCAATTTCTATAATTTACATGACCAAAATGTCAAAGAACACCATCATGTTGTGTGATGTTGCAGTAAGTGTTGTTACCAATCAGATAATAATTATCAGCATATCGATTACCAACTATCACACAGTCATCAGTATCATTTACTACAAAACATGAATTATTCTCAAATTTCACATGCAAATTATCAATCAGATTGACATATGCTTATCACATTAGCACGCAAACCTTTAACATGAAACATATTCTTCAGTTTTGGAAAACCTCTAACATTTAAAGTTCCTTTACCAACAATGTTACCCTTAGAACCACCACCATAAGTAACTTTACTACCATCAAAAGTTTCATAATCTTTTCAGTATTCAATATTTCCAGTCATATGTCTAGAACAACCACTATCAAAATACTATAAATTAGGTACACAAACTTGTAAAGAAGTAAAAACAACATTGCAAAGCACTTTTGATTTTCTGACCCACGCAAATCTAGGTGTGTGTGAACACTTATGTGGCAACACTCCAGGCAATGCTTTTCTAGAGAGTAGATTATCTTTCAGTTTAAAACAATAAGGTCAAATATGTTTAGGAAATGAACAATAATATCAAACAAAAGTCATTCTGACTCTTTATTTAGGAATTTTTTTTGAAAAATTTTTGAATCAGATTTCATAAACTTAACAGGTTTTTTAAAACTAAAAGGCATGCAATCTTCAGTAAATCTAAGACTAAACTTATCAATTTTTCCAACAGATAAGGCTTCATTAAAAATAGATGTACCATTTGCTGTACTTTTTGAAGGTTAACGTGGAAGCAGTTAACTAACCTTGGAGTTTAGAGATCTCAGCATCCTTCATGGTAAGATTTACCTTAAGTCTTGCTATGATCTCAATCAATCCATCATTCTCTTGGTTGACAGCTTTAAGTTCTTTTAGAAGTTCTAAAATCTTTAGAGGCTCTAGCGAAGTACCTACTCTAGAAAAGAAAGCATTAGTACATTTCACATCAAAATCAGACATAGATATAAACCTGAACGATGTTATTTCTGATGTTGGCACATCAGACTCAACATCTGAGTCACTCTCAGAGAAATATTACTTCACACATTCAGATAAGAATGCGAGTTATCTTCATTTGCATCTGGATCTCTTTCAGAATCATCATCACTTAAAGAAACATTAAAGTTCATCTTTTCCCTCAGTAGAGTGTTAGCATATTCATTTGCATAATGACCAAAACCAGTACATTCATCACAAATGATCTTTTTCTAAAATTCAAGATCATACTTAAATTTTCTTCTTTGAATGGGTTTACAAACTGGAGTATGAGGGGAATTTTCTACCTTAGGCTGAATGATTGTTTTAGACTTAAATTTTCTTCTTTTGTCTAAGATAAGACTTAAATTTCTTAGCAAATAAAGCAATACTGTCAGTGTCATCCAGAATGTTGTCAACTTTTTCTTCAACTTGTTTAATTTCAGTTATGGTCGACATCTTACCAGAACTAGAACTAGAATAAGAACCAGTTTTTCCTTTAAAAATGACAACACCTTTTCTATCATATGCATAATCTTGTTGAGACAAGTCCATTTCATAAGTTTTCAAGATACTTATCAGTTCATTTTGACTCAACAAATCAGTGTTCCTAGATTCTTTTATAGCACATATCTTACCATTAAATCTCATAGGAAGCATACGCAGATTTTTGTTTACTAACCAAACATTGGAGGTCGGGTCTTCAAGTGACTACAGCTCATTCACCATCTCGTAGAGTCGCTCATTGTACGATGAGAAGCTCTCGAATTGCGCATTCAACATATTCGCTTTTTCCATTCTGACACTTCCAGATCCTTCGCAGTGCTCTTGAAGCCTTTCCCAAGCCTCTTTTGCAGAGATACAGTTCTGGATCAAGTTGAACATCACTGTATCAACCTATACGTTGATTGCATTGAGTGCTCTGTAGTTCAGCATTGACTGGTTGTCTCCTTAGCAGTCCATTCAAGCTCACTCTTGATGATTTGATCTTCATCTTTGTCTTGAACTGTGGTGGTGTCCATCCAAGTATGAGAGGACGTTTGATAGATCCAGCAAAGAATCCATGACACTTCAACACTTAACACTAGGAATATTCAACACTTATTACCGTTGTTGAGAGTGAAAATCAGTATTTTTAGTGTCCAATTTAATATCTTTTTTATGAGAATTATTATTTTATATTAGCACAAGTGTCTTATATTCAACATATGTGAGAAAAAGGTGCATTTGAGATGTTTTATTGTATTTTAGGTGGAAAAATGATCAAAAGTGCAAAGTTGGAGAAAAGGTATAACTTGTGCAATGATGCTGAAAAATACACATCCAACTTATGTAATTTTTATGTATTTTTGTGGAATTCCAAATTGGACTATAATATACCGTTGGAAAACACGGAAGAGAGAATCGTTTTGGCGTAAGAATCACTAAAATCAAAATTTAGATGTGAAAGTTATGCGCAAAACGGTGAGTCTGCACAAGTTGCACGATCACCGCTTGACTAGAACAATTTGGTCAAGCGGCATCGCACAAGTCCAGATTCGTATGGTTTTACACCCCTAGTGTGTGTATCTGCATGTTTTTGTCACCGCAGACCGCTACCACCTCCATAAGGGGTGATCATCCCCCACACTATCATTTACATCAATTCCTTCTGCTATCACTGTGAAGATTCGTCTGTGAAATTAAGAAGGAAAACCAAGAGGATTTAAAGAGACGGAAGAAAGAAGGAAGGAGCTCGCTACACCAAGGGTTTTCTTAATTCTTTTATTCTATTTTCTAATTTTTTAGACTATGGGTAAAATCTATCCAACCCTCATGTTTGTTCTTCGCAATCTCATGGGCTAGAACTGTTTTGGTAGTCTAGGGTTTTGAAAGTTTTATGAATTAATTAAACTTTCTTGTTTGTCCTCCGTACAACACTACTTGTGAATTTATTTTATATATAATTGCACGTTTTTAACTCATATTCATGGTCGTTTTGTATATCTTCAACTGTTATATAGAGTCTGAATATATATCTTGGTTGTTGATTGAGCACGTTCAGCGCTAAACATGATTTCATGTTATAATTCTAAGTGAGGAGACTCCGAAATTTTATTAAAATTGTCATATATGAATGTTTATTAATTTAGTTAAATTCATGTTGATAAGTAGGATAAAGAGGATAATTTTATAGTACTTATAAAGGGAGATCATATCGGGTTAGAGTACCAATTCTATATGGTGACATCAGAACTTCTCCGTTGTATGTGTTCGACACTAGTTTCTCGGATAAGATTAAACACAAGGATAACATCTTGGGGATGCTCTCCCTCATCATCTTCACCATTGTCTTAGTCTCTATGTTCAAATACGTCTTCCATGTTTTGCAGGCTAACGACAATGGCGATGTTACCTACCTATAGCTTACTTGAATTATTTGTGTGTTATTGATGATTTTTTTAGTTGTAGTTTGTTAATTTATGTAGGTTGAACATTTGCATTATATTTGTTGATTTTTCGGTATGCAAATACGGGGTTGATTCCGAAAGATGAACCGGGGGACAAAGATGTTTCGAACTATAAACTGGACACACCATCCAACCAGTTGCATCGTGCACAAAACATCAAATGTAGACTTGAAACCAACAAAACTGTAAAGATTATTCTCTTCCTTACAACCATCCTTGGAACTTCTATGGTCATGAGAGATGGTGTTCTTACTCCATCTATCTCAGGTATCTCTCTTTCTCTAGTCCTCTGTTCTCTCTATGTCGATTGTTTGACTTAATTTTAACATTAGTGTTGTTTTATGAATTGTCTGCAGTTCTTTCTATTGTGGGTGGAATCAGGGGTCTTGACTACGGTATGTATTATGTTAATGTTAGTGTGTTGAGAAATAAAAAAAGATGATGACATGTAGTGTTGATTGGTTTTCAATGCAGATGCTGTTGTGGGCATTACAATAGCCATATTAATAGTTATATTTTGCGTCCAACGTTTTGGCACGAATAAAGTGGGCTACTCATTTGCTCCAGCCATCTACCTATGCCCTATGGTTTCTATACTTGAGTTGTATTGGGCTGTAAAACTTGTTCAAACACGACATTTTTGTCATGCACCTTCAATCTTGGCTACATAATTGATTACTTCAGAAAAAACGGCAAGAAAGGGTGGGTTACTCTTGGAGCCGTAGTTCTCTGCATCAAAAGTGATCTTATTTATAAGTATACTCATGTCTACAAGTTAAGTTCATCATTTATGCTAATTGTTGTTTCTGCTCAAATCAGGAATTGAAGCCATGTTTGCTGATTTAGGCCACTTGAATGTGCCTTTTATCCAAGTAACAAGGATGAAAATATCCCAAAATTTTCACGATATATCCGTTTATTTAGAGTACCGATATCAATATTGGAAAAAAGATAGTTCTTTCCTGATATCGAAGAAATATCGAGAAATATTGGTAAAAATATCGATATCGATTTGTCACAGTTCAAATTTTCTAAGATATCGAGATATATCGAGAAATACGATAAAATATTGAGGATGTATAAAAAATATCGATAAATTATCTATAATTAAAAAAATAAAATAATTTTTTGTTTTACTTTTACTAACCAAATACATTTTTTTATTAAAATATTTAATATAAAAATAAAATAAAAATTAAAGCAACACTTGCTTGACATCATCCCATGGTGAGTTTGTTTTACGTTTGATTAATGTGATCGAATGAAGTACAATAGGCACATTGAGAACTTCATCCCATGGTGAGATTGTTTTACGTTTGATTAATTTGATCGAACGAAATACAACTGACACATTGAGAACTATGTTTAGAATTATTCTAATTCGATAAACTGGTACCAATATTGTTTAAATCTAGACGGCATGATATGTTTTACATTTGAGCCTCATAGATCATCATTTTGGCATTAATTATTATTTATTAAACAATAAGTAGTAATAGTTGTATGACTCCAAATTATTTAAATATCTTGTTATTGATTTGCTTATCATGTGTTATGAATTTTATTGAGATTTAAAAGTGTATTTATATTTAAAAGTAGTCATAATATATTGAAAAGTTAATTAATTAATTTTCTTCTTTTTTTTCAAGTGTTTGTGATTATTTAAATTATACAGATATCGATATCGATATTCGATATATCCATCAATATATTCGTAAATTTGAGGTATCAATATTTTTATCGATATCAATATTTTCATCCTTTGTGGGCATTACAATAGCCATATTGATAGTTCTGTTTTGCTACCAACGTTTTGGCACGGATAAAGTGGGCTACTTATTTGCTCAAGCCATCTGCTTCTATTCTTGAGTTGTATTGGGTTGTACAACTTGTTCAAACACGACATTCCATCCTGCGCGCCTTCAATCCTGGCTACATAATTGATTACTTCAGAAGAAACGACAAGTAAGGGTGGGTTTCTCTTGGAGGTGTAGTTCTCTGCATCACATGTGATCTTGTTTATAAGTATACTCATTCATGTCTACAAGTTAAGTTCATCATTTTTATTAATTGTTGTTTCTGCTAAATCAGGAATTGAAGCCATGTTTGCTGATTTAGGCCACTTGAATGTGCCTGTTATCCAAGTAACAATGATGAAAATATCTCAAAATTTTCACGATATATCAACGATATATATGTTTATTATACCAATATCAATATTGAGAAAAAAATATTTCTTTTCTGATATAAAAAAATATTGGTAAAAATTTCGATATCGATTTGCCACAGTTCAAAATTTTCAAGATATCGAGATATATCGAAAAAATATCTAGGATATATAAAAAATTATCTATAATTTAAAAATCTACGTGAATTGTATTAAATTCCTTTAGGTTCGATAAATGTAACTTGGTCGCTTATCTAAACTACAATTACGTCTTTTATATTTGGAGATTAATTGTGTGTTGAGAAAACGCCCATCAGGAAGAAATGTCACAATTAATTCATTTTCTTGTTGTCGAGTCGTGAGGTTTCAACCTCTTAATACGGTAAGAAGAATTATATGGGAAACTCAATTTAATGTAACCTCTAAATATAGTAAGAAGGATTAATATGGGAAATTCAATTATAAGTCTGGGTGTCAGATTTATTAGATGCAGCATTTGGCTTTATTCAAAGGAAAAAAAATAAACAAAAAATATAAGAATCTCTTTGATGTTGGAAGGTATTTAGAATTGGATCATCCTCTTGTAAGATATGTACATGTAAGACAGTTTTTGAGACTAGTTAAGCTAAAGTATTAGATGGAGTACAAATAAAATAAATTCATTATATATAAAAGGATATTAATTTAAAAATTAAAACAGGAGATGAAATCTCATTGACAGGGGTGGAGCTAGACAATATTTCTAGGGGGCTAATCGTTATTCACATTCGAACACTAAATAGTACCCTCTTCTTCCCTTTTGTTCATGCACACTACTTTTATCAATTTACACAATCCAAAAATCACAATTATTCATAATAATAACAATTTTATAATACTAAAAAATGCAAAATTTTGAATTTATTTAATCAACTCATACATTTTATTTTATTAAATTATCAGAATATCTCTTTTTTCTTTTACATAATCATTCTAAAAACTCATTTTTCTTAAACTATTCATTGTATTTATGGGATGGAGATAGTACAAAACAGTGCATTTTATAAAAGATATAACTTTTACCATAAAGAATTTAGAAGTATTTTCACACAATTTTCAATGTAAGATTAAGAAAAATGTAAACATTTTTTTTATTCAAAATGAGATTTATAGAATTTGTGGAAAAAAGGAAAAGTTATCTCTTTATCAATGTAAAACCGAATTGTTCATAACAATATTTATTAGAAAGTTTAGACAACTAAAACCATTATTAGAAAGAATAATCATAAAAAAATTCATATACAATGTATCTATATACTAAGGTATTTATGAAGTTTGGGGGGCTAAAGCCCCCTCATACATACATGAGGAAACGACCCTGCTCATTGACTAGGGCTGAAGGGTAAATACTGGAAAACCGATTCGGATTCTCTGTTCCATTTTGGTACATCATCTCTTGTGCCACTCCATTAGATTGACGACACGTAGGAGAGAGAAATTATATCCTAAACCTTAAACCCTATGGGCAATAGTTGGTTTTATTTTCCCTCTTATGTGTCAATCACTTAACGTGTGGTACATGAAAGGATGAAAATATAAATATTGGTAAAAATATCGGTACTTCAAATTTACAGATAAATCGATGGATATATTGAATATCGATATCAATATCGGTAAAAATCATACCTTGCAAGACAATCTAACATTTGATCAATGAAAGGAAGAGGGAAATGGTCTTTGCATGTTTTTTCATTCAATTTCCTGTAATCCGTACACACACGCCATCCCGTTGGAATTCTAGTGGATAACGTCTCTCCATCATCAGACTTCACAATAGTCATGCCCATTTTCTTAGTTACAACATGCAATGGACTTACATGGGGACTATTACTAATTGGATAAATAATTCCTGTGTCTAATCACGTTAGGAATTTCTTCCTAATCACTTCTTGAATCGCGGGGTTAACCCTCCACTGATTCTGAATACACCCCTTAACTTTATCTAGCAACCTTATCTTATGCATGCAGTACGATGGATTAATACCTTTTAAATAATCTAGAGATCAACCAATAGCAGACTTATATTTTCTAAGCACATCTAACAACTCTTCAAATTGATCATTAGTAAGAGAAGAAGATACGATTATCGAATATGTCTCATTATAACCTAAATAGGCATACTTCAAGTGCTCCGATAGTGGTTTCAACTCCTCCTTCTTTCTTCCTTCGGTGTGCTTTCTTTATCCAATAGCAAGTAATATCTATTCTAGTCCAGTTGACCTCTTCAATCTTGGTCCTTTTCTGGTTCATACCTGTCATTACCCAAAGCAAGTAGGTTTAAAAGAAATTCAACACATACCTAATTGGAGAGTTCATCTAGCTTCGTGGTGGGAAAAGTTAGAGACTCTGCCAAGCATGTCTCTAAAGGATTCTTAGAAAGGATCAAAGACATGTCTTCCTTTTCGATCTCTTCCACCAAATCAATGTTGTTCCACTGTGTCTCCATAGGCATCTTCATTGCTTTGTCGAGGTTGAACAGAACTCTTTCTTTGTCCATCAGCAATCTAAGCTCCCCCTTTTGTACGTCAATCATAGCTCTAGCAGTCTCAAGGAATGGTATCCTCAAGATAAGAGAGACGTTATCCTTGTCATCTTCCATCTCCAATACAAGAAAATCCACATGAAAGACAAGCTTCTCTACTTTCACAAGCACATCTTCAATAATACCATTCAGAAAAGTCATGGACTTATTCGCTATTGTAGAGCAACTGTTGTGGGAGAAAGCTCCCCAAACTTAAATTTTTTAATATAGACAAGGACATCAAATTGATACTTGTACCAAGGTTGCACAAAAAGCTCTTTGTGTCTGCCCCTTTCCAATCTCACATAGAATAGTGAAACTTCTCGGATCTTTCAACTTTGTTGGCAACTTCATTTCGATGATCAAGCTGCAGTTCTCAGATAGATTAATAGTCTCAACTGCGTTCAAGCTCCTCTTCCTCAATATGATGTCCTTTAGGAATTAGGCATAATATTACATCTCTATGATTGCTTCGGTGAAAGGAATGTTCAAGCTTATCTTGTTCATGATATCTTGAAATCTCTTGAATTTTTCTTCCAATCCCTTCTTTACTAACCTTAAAGGAAACGAAGGAGGTATCTTAGTCTTTGGGATTCCCTACCATCATGTTCAACCTCCTTCAGCTTGTCCTTCTCGACTCTCAATCTCTTTGCTCTTTCCCACTTCTTCTCAACTATAAGCTCAGTGTTCTGCTCATGTGATGGTACTAAGCTGTTCTGAACAACATGTGTAGCGTTCTGTATGGAAAATGGAGTAGAAAGGTGTTGCTTGACCACAGCTCAACCAGAATGGTCTAATCGAGCAGCAGCATATTGGTCGAGCAAGGTCCTTGTAAATGGATTGTGATTGTTTAGTTTAGAAGGTGGTTGCTCGACCACAGCTCGACTAGAAAGTTCAGGTCGAGTAACTCTATCTTGGTCGAGTGGGAGCCCTGTAAACTGAACGTGATTTTTTTACTCTATAGTATGCTGCTCGACCATTGCTCGACCGAGAGGCATGGTCGAGCGATAGTTGAGCTGGGACGTTCTATCTCTGTTTTTTGCTGAAGGGCATCATTGGACCTTCATACAACCTCAATGTGATGGCATTATATGACTTTGGGTTTGTTATGCTTTGAGATGGAAACTTTTCTTCTTAATTGTTTGTGTCAGCTTATTAACATTCCTCAACATCTCTCCCATCGATAAAGTAAGGTCTTTCATCTGCTTGGATAACTCATCATGGTTGGAATCTATCTTTGCTTCTAGACGATCCACCCTTGCATCATTCCTTATCACATAACGGTTTACCGTATCCTCTAAACTAGGTTTTCCTTCTTCGATCTTAGCACTAGGATCAACACAAATAGAAGACTGTATGACTGCATTCGGATTACTCCATGAGAATTCCAACCTCCTTTGATTTTGATAATTACCCGGGGGACCATGATTATTCTAGTTCCCTTGATAATTTCTGTTTTCTTGATTTTTATACCTAATTCCTTGAATACTTTGTCTCATGCCATAGTTTGCCTCTTCTAGCTCCTTTTGGATAGATCTCTCTTCATCAACATCCTGCTGCTGCATCATTGGTACTCTCTGTGCCAACTCCATAATCTGCTTCTGCTGAGACTCAAGTAGCTTGTTGATATTAGCTAAATTAGAGACGATCTCATCTTCTATACTCGACTTCACTATAGCGTGCTCAACCTGCTGTTTAGCACGAAAATTTTCACTTTTCGTAGATCGTTTTAATATGATTATTGTATTATTGTAACATTATATGTGGAGTTTATTATTTATTTTCATAATTTCTATTACTTCACGGGTATTGTTGAGAATTTGCAGGTTTGAGACATAATTTGAGGTGAAATTAATTAATAAAATATAAAAAAAAGAAGTGAAAAGACGTGTATAGAAGCGACGTGAAGAAATTATCAATGTTGAGGCTAATTTGATTAATTATTGCCGTGAATTAAAGTGTGGTGGGCCATGTTGATTATCAAGAGTATAGTTAACACGACCTACCTTACAAAACTTATAATTCAAATACTAATTAACATAAATATCATCAGTACAAAAACCTGCATATATATATTTTTTCAGATAATATATTTAAAACCATAGTCTAACATAAGTCATCAATTTCTGACACCACATCAATCCACAAAAACTCATGACAATACTTATTATATTACATAACAAAACATCAGCGAAAACAAATAAACCTACGACCTAGCCCAACAGGTCGTCTTCTATGTACATCCGCTCAAAACCCTGAAGGAGCTCCACAACTTGCACAATCATATCACAAAACTCAATCATCAACAGGCTAACCTGCAATGCATAAACTAGTGAGACAAAAATTTCAGTAAGTAGAAATCATGCACGCCAATGCATGAAAATACATTTAGTATTCTATCGCCTATTTCTTAATCTTTCTAGTTGGTTTCTTTTATTTTGAAAACTCTTCACGTTGTGGGATCCCCACGACACACTTATGATATGCACTCAAATGAGCTCAATGGGCATGATTTTCTGAACCACGAACATATAAAGTGTTGGGAACGATTTTTTCGAACCCTGACAGAGTGTTTGAGATAATTTTTCCGAACCCCGAATAAAGTATTGAGAATGATTTTTCCGAACTCATAATAAAGTGTCGGGAATAATTTTTCCAAACCCTGACAGAGTGCATATATAGTGTCCGCACACACCACTAGTATCTTATTAATTTTGGAAAATTTTTTTTTTATAATAATGCATGGTATGCAACCAGGACAATTAAATATGTATCATAAACCATTTACGATATCAATATCAACATTTAATCATAATAAAACAACAACATGACTTCAATTCACACAGATTCACTTCTGGAATAACAATTTCACCTCAATCACATCGATCCATTTTTAAAATAACCACTTCACCTTGGATCACATGGATCCCTTTTTGGAATAACAACTTCATCTTGGATCACACAGATCCTTATAACCAATATCTTCTCAAATCATACAAATATATTTTCAACAGTTTCCAATCACACAGATCTATATAGGATAATGATCTTATTTCAAATCACATAGATCCACAACTTGTATCAAAATTTATCACAAATAATTTACAAATTAATAGTATATAGTTGCATATGAAATCTATTTTTCTTAAATAATATAAATCCATGGCTTATATTACAAATTAATCACAAATAATTCATAACATAATTATCACATATTAATCACAAATAATTCAAACATAACATGTTTATACATTGTAGTTGGACTTCTACTTACCTGAGCTCCGACAATAGTAATACTATAAACCCGTGAAGAACTATAACTAATTCCTTCCTTCCCATTCTGGCACGCTCCACTCTTCATCCCTCTCTCTTTCTTTCCCTCTTTTTTTTAATTTCTCATAAACTGTTTCCAATTACCCCCATTGAGGGGCTAACACACACACACACACACACACACACACACACACACACACATATATATATATATATATATATATATATATATATATATATATATATATATATATATATATATATATATATATATATATATATATATATATATATATATATGCGTAGGTAAGGTGGAAGTCGTCTACGACTATCTTACCTCCTACCGCCACAACTTTTCATACTTACTATAAATAGTAAGTTCTATTTATAATAAATATTAGTATTATTATTCATTACGAATATACGTGCAATACTTAATAACTAAGATATAATACATTTATAAATTAATTAATATACATACGTGTACACTTTCTTACAACTATTATTATTACGAGAATACGTGTGATACTTAATAATTAAGAAATAATATATTTATACAAATAAAATAATTTAATTATATATTCAAATTAATGCACGTAAATATTTAGGCACATATTTATATTCACATATTGTCACCATTTTTATCACAGATGTCTCAAATAAAATGTAAAGATAAATAAAATGTAGAAACGATTATCACATAATTGTCACATTATTATCACATAATTGCCACATAATTATCACATAATTATAAAATACACATAACGCAAATTAAATTATATTGGCACATGAGTAGTGAGAAGCTCGGGTATCACATCCTACCCACCTTATAAAAATTTCGTCCTCGAAAATTACTTACATGAAGAGTTCTGGATATTTAGTCATCATCTCATCTTCTCTTTCCCAAGTGGCCTCCTCTACTAGTTGGTTCCTCCATAACACTTTAACTAATTGTATCTCTTTATTTCTGAGCTTCTTCACTTCTCGCCGTAAAATCTCAACTGGTATCTCTTCATAGCTCAAATATTCTTACAACTCAAGTGGTTCCTGCCTGAGAACATGAGACGAATTTGGAACATACTTTCTCGACACAGACACATGAAACACATCATGTACTCTAGATATCAATGCTGGTGAATGCAACTTATAGGCAACACTTCAAACTCTCTCAATAATAGTGAATGGACCAACATATCTTGGACTGAGTTTTCCTTTCTTTCCAAATTGCATTATTCATTTCATTGGAGATACTTTCAAGAATATCTGATCATCCAATTCAAATTCCAACTCTCTTCTCCGCTTGTCTGCATAACATTTCTGTCGATCTTGAGCAACTTTTATCTTCTTTCGAATACGGGTAACAACTTCTGACATTTCATGAATCAATTTTGGACCCAAAAGTTTTCTCTCTTCAATTTCATCCCAATGTACTGGAGATCTACACTTTCTCCAGTACAATGCTTCATATGGAGCCGTCATGATAGTGACTGCTAACTATTGTTGTATGAGAACTTTATCAAAGGTAAAATTTTACTCCACTGACCCTGAAAATCCAACACACATGCTCTGAGCATATCCTCCAAATCTGTATTGTACGCTCCGATTGACCATCTGTCTGTGGATAGAATGCTGTGCTGAAAGATAATTGTGTCCCCAATGCCTTATGCAAACTCTTCCTAGAAAGCAGACAAGAATCTTGTATCTCTGTCTGATACAATGGTGAGTGGTACTCCATAGAGTCTAACGATCTCTTGTATATAGAGTTGGGCATTACGATCCATGAAAATGAGCCGACTTAGTCAAACGATCTACAATAATCCAAATGGCATCATGACCTTTTATTGTCTATGGTAGTCCAGTAATAAAATCCATAGTGATATTCTCCCACTTCTACTCTGGAATAAATAGAGGCTTCAAAGTTCCTGCTGGTCTCTGATGCTCGACTTTTAACTTTCTGACAAGTCAAATATTGCTCTACAAATTTTGCAACGTCTCTCTTATCCCTGGCCACTAATAATGTGACTTCAAATCTCTATACATCTTAGTTGCTTCTGGATGTATAGAGTATGGTTTGAATGAGCTTCTGTCATCAGTTCTTTCTGAATGTCGTCCACTTCAGGTAGACTTAATCGGCCTCTATAACGAATCACACCATCATCTGTTATTTGGAAGTCATAAGACTGTCCAGAGCTGATATCATTCTTTATCTAATCAAACAACTTATCTTCCTCTTGCCCTGTTGAATCTTATCCATCAAAGTTGGTCGAAGTGTCAGAGCTGTCATCTTTGCTTCCAACGATCCTTCCTATATGATCTCCACACCCATCCTTTGCAAATCAAGCAACTCTGGATTCTGATTTAGGTTCATAGTAACTATATTCTGTATTGACTTTCGGCTCAATGCATCCGCAACCACATTGGCTTTATTCGGATGATAATTTATAATATAGTCATAGTCTTTCACCAGTTCCAACCATCTTTTCTGCCTCATATTTAACTCTTTTTGAGTGAAGAAATACTTCAAACTCTTATGATCAGTATAGATCTCACAACGTTCTCCGTACAAATAATGTCTCCAAATTTTGAGTACAAACACCACTGCAGCTAACTCCAAATCATGAGTTGGGTAGTTCTTTTCGTACTTCCTTAACTGTCTGGATGCATATACTATCACATTCCCATTCTGCTTTAGTACATATCCAAGATCATTCTTTGAAGGAACACTATAAACCTTGAAGTTTCCTGTCTCCATAGGAATAGTTAATATCGGTACTGATGTCAACCGTCTCTTTAATCCCTGAAAACTCTGTTCACATGCCTCCGTCTATGTGAACCTCACACTTTTCCTGGTCAATCATGTTAATGGTGAAGCGATCTTAGAAAATTCTTCAACAAACCTTCGATAATATCCCGTCAATCCAAGAAAACTACGAACCTCAAAGGGATTTGAGGATTATGGCCAATCATGGATTGCTTTAACTTTGCTTGGATCCAATGAAATTCCTTCTCCCGATACCACGTGTCCCAAGAAAACAACTTGGTCTAACCAGAGTTCACATTTCTTGAACTTCACATATAGCTTCTTCCCCTTCAGAATCTCTAACACCTTCCTCAAGTGCAGAGCATGACCTTCCTCATTCTTAGAGTAAATCAGAATGTTATCGATAAACACAATCACGCACTTATCGAGAAATTATTAAAATACTCTATTCATCAAATCTATAAATACTGTCGGAGCATTTGTCAAACTGAACGGCATCACCAAAAACTCATAATTTCCATACCTTGTACTGAATGCAGTCTTCGGAATATCCTCCTTCTTAATCTTCAATTGATGATACCCCGATTGCAAATCAATCTTCGAAAAGATAGCTACACCCTGTAGTTGATCGAATAGATCATCAATATGAGGCAATGAAGATTTATTCTTGACTGTAACTTTGTTGAGTTCTCAGTAATCGATGCACATCCTCAATATGCCATCCCTCTTACGAAGGAAAAGAGCGGGTGCTCCCCAAGGTGAGAAACTAGGTTAGACGAATCCTTTGTCTAGCAACTCTTGTAACTTTATCTTCAATTCTTTCAGTCTAGCTGGTGCCATTCTGTATGATGCTTTAGATATGGGAGCAGTTCCCGATTGCAGCTCAATAAAAAACTCAATTTCTCGGTCTGGTGGCAACCCTGGAAGATTATTTGGAAACACCTAGGGGTATTCACGAACTACTGGTACGTCACCAAGGACTGGACATTGTTGTCCCTCAACATTCATCACGCTCAGTAGATACCCCTCACAAACACTTTCCAACAACCGTTGTGCTTTTGCTGCTGATATAACATGAAATCTGAAAATTTTCTTAATCCCAATAAAGGTGAACGGTTCTCCTTCCAAAGGCTGAAAAGTAATATTCTTCTTCTGACAATCTATTGTAGCATCGTACTTTGACAACCATTTCATTCCTAATGACATCATGATCATTCGTACTTAATACAATCAAATCGCAAATAGTTTTACCTTCTTCACTATACTCACATGTAGCCCTTACCATGATTGTACTGTCTATCTAGGAGTCTTCCACCACATGGCCAATATAATTTATTAACACATAACACAAAATAATGAAAATACACTTACATGCAAGGTTGCACTCCCAAGGAATGAGCTCATGCACATAGACAGTCTGCAGGACCCAAACCGTGCTCTGATACCACTCTGACACGACCCACCTTATAAAACTTATAATTTAAATAGTAATTAACATTAACATCATCATTATAAAAACCTGCATGTATTTTTTTCAGATAATATATTTAAAACCATATATACTTCATCAAATTTTGACACCACATCAATCCAGACAAACTCATGACAATACTTATTATATTACATAACAAAACATTAGAAACAAAATAAACTCATGGCCAAGCCCAACAAGTCGTCTTCTATATACATCCACTCAAAACCCTGAAGGAGTTCCATAGATTACACAGTCATATCATAAAACTCAATCATAAACAGACTCACCTACAATGCATAAACTAGTGAGACAAAAATCTCAGTAAGTAGAATTCATGCATGCCAATGCATGAAAATGCATTTAGTTTTCTATCACCTATTTCTTAATCTTTCTAGTTGGTTTCTTTTATTTTACAAATTGTTCACGTTGCGCGATTTGACACACTTATGATATGCACCCAAATAAACTCAATGGAGACTTTTTTCGAACCCGAATATATAAAATACTGGGAACAATTTTTCCAAACCCTGACAGAGTGTTGGGGACAATTTTGTTCTAACCCCGAATACAGTTCTGGGAATTTCCGAACCCATAATAAAGTATTGGGAACGATTTTTTCGAACCCTGACAGAGTGCATATATAGTGGCCGCACACACCATTAGTATCTTATTAATTTTGAGAAAAACCCTTTCATGATAATGCATGGTATGCAACCAGGACAATTAAATATGCATCATAAAACATTTACGATATCGATATCAAAATTTAATCACAATAAAACAACAACTTAACTTCAATTAATACAGATCCACTTCTGCAATAATATTTTCACCTCAATCACATTGATCCATTTATAAAATAATAACTTCTCCTTGGATCACACGGATTCCTTTTTGGAATAACAACTTCATCTCGGATCACACAGATCCTTATAACCAATATCTTCTCAAATCATACAAATATATTTTCAACAGTTTCAAATCACACAGATCTATATAGGACAATGATCTTATTTCAAATCACATAGATCCACAACTTGTATCAAAATTTATCACAAATAATTTACAAATTAATAGTATATAGTTGCATATGAAATCTACTTTTCTTAAATAATATAAATCCATGGCTTATATCACAAAATAATTACAAATAATTCATAACATAATTATCACATATTAATCATAAATAATTCAAACATAACATGTTTATGCATTGTAGTTGGACTTCTACTTACCTGAACTCCGACAATAGTAATATTATAAACCCGTGAAGAACTGTAACTAATTCATTCCTTTCCGTTCCGGCACGCTCCACTCTTCTTCCCTCTCCCTCTTCTCTCTCTCTCTCTTTTTATTTCTCGTAAACTGTTTCCAATTACCCCCATTGAAGGGCTAACACACACACACACACACACACACACACATATATATATATATATATGGAAGTCGTCTACGACTATCCTACCTCCTACCACCACAACTTTTCATACTTACTATAAATAGTAATTTCTATCATAATAAATAATATTACTGTTATTATCCATTATGAATATACGTGCAATATTTAATGACTAAGATATAATACATTTATAAATTAATTAATACACGTACGTGTACACTTTCTTACCACTATTATTATTACGAGAACACATGTAATACTTAATAATTAAGAAATAATATATTTATACAAATAAAAAAATTTAATTATATATTCAAATTAATGCACGTAAATATTTATGCACATATTTATATCCACATATTGTCACCATTTTTATGACAGATCTCTCAAATAAAATGTAAAGATAAATAAAATTTAGAAATAATTGTCACATAATTATCACATTATTATCACATAATTGCCACATAATTATCAAATAATTATAAAATGCACATAACGCAAATTAAATTATATTGGCACATGAGTAGTGAGAAGCCCGGGTATCACAATAGTTGGGCATGCATGAAAATACTAGCGGACAAAACTTCTTGCAATATTCCATCGAATTAGTAGTTGGCCCACATGGAATTTACTTAATTTTCATGCCACATCATGCAAACTAAATTGAGAAAGAGTAGGAGCAGCCCACATCATCCATAAAGCCCTTTTGTCCTTTGCCCAACCATTACTTCAGCCCATTACACACCTTATTCCACGCGAGAAGCTGACAACAGAAAAAGAAGCAGAACATAGCGGAGAACAGAAAACGTAGCCATCGCTCCATCTCACCCTTCCACCACTTCACCCATTTCATCTTTTCACTTCATCAATCCCATCATTCCATCTGTCCTGAAGGAGATTCAAGTGTAGTTGAGAGAGTTCAATCAATCGGAGAGACGGAGAGAGAATGTAAACCACGTTGACGCTAAGGTTTAGTATATTTCTCTTTATTCTTCTTTTGTTTAGTATGGAATTCTTGGCCATGATGGTTGATTGTAATCTCATGGGCTAAAACCCTTTTACAGTTCTAGGGATTGAATGTTAGGATAATTGATTTGGAATCTTAAACAAATATTGTGAAGTCATCCTATTTACATTCTAATTTATTTGTTTGATTCAGGTTTTATTTATATGTTTGTAACGTCTTCACAATATTCCATTGTTGTTGCCCTTGATGCTTGATATGTTGTGTTAGTTTGTGTGCATACATAATTTATATTGTCTATTTACTAGGGATTATATTAGTTTGTCCGTGAACACGATAATTCCAAGGGCTGGTAAATTAGATACTTGATTTCTTAGTGGAACAATGCAATTAAGAATTCAAGTAGGAAGTGAATGAGATTAAGTAGTACTTTCAGAAAATATTTATTAGCCATACTGACTATCCAAAGGTTCTTTAAGTTTGCATTATTAGTATTTAGGAAGGAGGTTCAAAACTATTCATGCATCTTTTGAGATAAATTGAATAATACTATTAACTTAAAATCGAATCATATTGGTGGGTTAATAGGGATTAGTGGTATATTTCCACTAAAATAACATGAATGAACAATAGGACATCTAGAAAACCAAATCAATTGCACTAAACTTGATACCCTTAGAGTTTTTATTCATCTCTTATTTCACTCTATAATTATTCTTCTTTACTTTTATTTATTAAGTTATTCGTTATTTCATTTCTTTAGTCATTAATCAAATTCATACCTTGGAAATTGGTTATATAAATTCTAATTGAATTGTAATTTAAAATTAATAGCTAATTAATTGTCTTCTAAGGGAATGATTTTTAACTTGGGTACTTGCCTCTGCAATTGATATCCTTATACTTGAGGATTAAATTGGAGTACGCAAAATACGCCTATCAACTGCACTACCTTTCAAAGTACATAGGTGCCTCTCACTCTATCAGTAGGCCAATCTCTTGAATTCTTCAAAATATCCTCAAAGAGCTTTTCGGCCTCAACATGTGTCTTAGCAAGTAATGCTCCACTTGACGAAGCATCAAGTAGAAAACAAGAATCACAATCCAACCCATTGTAGAAGACACTGATATATTGAGATTTTGATAATCCATGTTGTGGAGACCTAGTATGTCCTTTAATCTATCCCAAGGCTCATGGAACTTCTCTCCTTGATTGATAACAAATTGATGAATATCTTGTTTTATTTTAAACACCTTTGAAGGTGGTATGTATCTCTCCAAGAACTTCATCTTTAGTTGGTCCCATGTAATGTAGTTAGCAGTACTAAGATTATCATACATACCATTTTTTTGCTCTTTCAGTAAGCGAGAATTTGGACAAAACGATCCTCTTTAAATCCTCATGAGTTCCTGCGCTATTTTGTGTACTAGCATAACCAAGAAACTTATTTAGATGTTGTTGAGTATCTTCAAAGGTACCCCCAGAAAATCGGTTCCTTTCTATCATGCTAATAAGAGTGGAGTGAAGATCAAAATCCGCATAAGCCCCTCGCGCTCCTAACAGTACCAAGTTGCCTCCCCCATTATATTTGAAAACTTCGCGGATTGCAACATTATCCGGATTTGGCCTATCAGCGGCCATGTCGACTGCTTCTATTTCGGCATTCAAATCAACTACAGTTTCAGTCGCTTCCAAGTTCAGCTTATCAACTTCCACTCCTTAATCAAGAGTATCTATTGTTGCCACATTCTTGTTCTTCTTCTTCTTTGCTTTCTTCTTCCTCGATAACACTCATATTTTCAGATCAAAAGGCACTAGTGTTGCTCCCTTCGATCTAGTGTGCATACATCTAAGAAAAATTCAATGTTAGAAAATAAAGACAAGTATGGATTAGTTTCAATTAAACTAGAAATAATAAAATAGATAATGGCAATCGTCCCCGGCAATGGCGCCAGAAACTTGATGGGCGTTTTCTCAACACACAATTAATTCCCAAGTATGAAGGATATAACTGTAGCTTAGGTAATGGACCAAGTTATATTTATCGAACCCAAAATATGAATGATTATCAATTTATTATTAGCTAAATTAACTAAAACTATAATTTGGCAATGGAATTATTATTAATCTAATAAATAAATAAATAAAAAATAAAATAAGAAAACAGTAGAGAATTATCGAGATTGAACAAGTGAGAAGATAGGTAGCTCTTCGGGCCATCCAGTTTCATTCATTAATTTTCCTTCCATGTATCATTGTGGAAAATGGTCGCGTCACTATGCCATGCAAATATACTCTATAGATACAAGTAAATTAGCCTATAACACGTGTGAATCACCTTGGAGCAATAACACAATTTCACTCCCTTTCTAGATACTATTAGTATCAATTATTTCCCATGCACTACATACTCTAACCTGATATGATCTCCTTTATAGGTACTATGAAATTATTTTCTTTATCCTGCTTACTAACCCGAATCCAATTCAATTAATAAGTATTTGTATATGATAGTTCTAATGAAGCTTCGAAGTCCCCTCACTTATAATCATAACATGGAATCTTGTTCAGCAGTGAACGCTCTCAATCAATGACCAAGATATATATTCAGACTCTATATAACATTTGAAGATGCATAAAATGACTTTGAATATGGACTAAAAATGCATAGTCATATATAAAATAAACCACAAGTAGTGTTGTATGGAATATACACATGGAAGTTCAATTAACTTGTAAAACCTTCATAAACTCTTGAACTACCGAAACGGTTCTAGCCCATGATTTGTTGAAGAACAATCATGATAGTTGGATAGATCTTACCCATAGTTTTGAAAATTATAAGATAAATTAAGAAGCGAAATACACCCTAGATGTGGGCACCATCGCGTCTCTCTCCATCTTGAATCTTCACTTGGTTCTCACTTGATTCGCTGGACGAATCTCTCTCTACAGCTCCATTGGATGAAGTTAAGGTTTAGATATAGTGTATGACGGATGTGGAATTTAACTCTCTTTTTGATTTGATCTGAATCCCCTTTTATACTTATAAACTCTCCTTATGGACCTCTACAAGACTTTTTCATGGAAAATATGCACATACACGCACCGGAGGTGAAATCCCGACGATTTTGAGCTGACGTGTCCTTGCTCGACCAAAATAGGTCTGTCGAGAAAGGTCTCCAAGTCGAGCAACTGTCAAGCTACGTGTTTGTAAACTGACACTTCGTCAATGATGAGTGATATTTTCACCTAGCTTTTATTGAAATTTTATATGTGTTTTCATATTATTTTATCTATATTTACGTGTTATTTGGTTGTGTTACGTGTTTTTATGGAAATATATGAGAATGAGATTAAACGTATGATTTCCAGGTAAAAAGAGATCCTATACGTGAAAAGAAAGATATGGGAAAAGCGGATCTCAATTCGGAGTTAAATCGAGGAAGAATAAGCTAAAATAAAAGAAGAAATACAGGGGTTGCACCAACACGAGCCGTGTTCCGAACACGACCCTGTAAGGGGTGGCCATGTTCGGGCACCTGAGACCTATACGACCACCCTGTGGTCGTATTACAGCACACGAGCCATGTTGCAGCACACGAGCTGTGTGCATGCACACGAGCCGTGTAGGTGTAGGATCAAAAAACTTTCAGAATTCTTCTAGAAGTTTCCCAAGGGGTATAAATACTCAATACTTCAATATTTGATCAGTTTTGGGTGAGGGTTTCACCCCTGCACACATCTCACACACCATTTCCTCCATTCTTCACCATCACTTTCATCCATTCTTCATTCATATCATCTATCAGCATCCCACCATCAAATCCTCCATCCAAGTAGTTAGAGTGGCAAGGAAGAGAGAAGGATTGCAAAGAGAAGAAGAAGATCACCATTGGAGACATCCAAGGGAGTTTTCATCTACACTTTGTATTGAAACCTATTTATTTATCATGTTTTGTAAGAATTTTAATGTCTATGTTGATTTTCTTTTGAATATGATAAGCTAATCTCCCTTGTGAGATTAGCAATATGAATTGTGTTGGATAATTTTGGGTATTTGCAATTGAATGATTATGTTGATTGAGTTAATTGATTTTCTGTCATTGATGCTTTAGATCTTGACGTTTATGATGATTTGTGTGGTTTGTTGTTTTAAACATGTGATTAATTTGAGAAGTCAATTGCATATTTAGGATAATTAATTGAGTCATTTTGTCATACACATCATGTGCATTATAAATTGAAAAGAGATTGAGAAAATCCTTTGGAATTTAAAACCCTTTGATAGGACATCCGATTAGTTTGATCGAGAGGTTGTATATATATATATATATTAATCGTGTGAAGTGACTCTCATTCCAAGCTTAGTACCTAGTTGGAATTGTTTGAGTGAGAACCAATCGTTTGAGCTATGTTGGGATTATTCCATATCCTATTTATTTCGTGAGGAAGTTTAGGTAAACTTAGTGTTGGCCCTTAGTCTTATACCCATGACACATATGAATTCGTTGCATGATACCTAGATTTTCCATGTTTTAAGTATTGCTAGTTTCATTCTTTATCTACTTGGCTCATTCTTCCATCTCCCATTCATCTATCTTTTTATTTAATTATCATTTCTTATTTAATCCAACCCCTTCATGATCGTCTCTACAATAGTATGACGAACACGAGATCCTTTAAACCCTAGTACCTTCCTCCCTGTGATTCGATAAATTCTTTAATTAGTCATCCCAACTACAAAATGATTAATAAAATGATGCCGTTGCCGAGGAAGTAACGGTTGCTAGTGGTTTAATGAAGTAGTGTTTCGATTAGTATTACTAGAGATATTTTTATTGCTTTTTATTATTTGCTTTGGAAAAATTTTTATCTCACTTTTTCGTTTTGATAGGTACTTGAAACTACCTTGAGAGAAGGAGAAGGGGGATCAAAGCCAAAAATAGAAAGTTTGAAGAAAAGTTGTAGTTAGCCTTGAGAAGAGCATTTAAATGGATGGTTGGAATCAATACTTGAGTGATATCTTTGGGAATCATCAAATTGCAAGAGTTCTACCTCCACAATCAAGTGACTACATGAATGAGAGCAACTATGTATATAATTTCCCAATGGATCAAGATAACTCTCAATACTATAATCAAGAAAGAAATGAAGAATGACAACAAGCTTACAATGCAAATACATTCCACCCTTATCAAGCATGTGCTTACTCTTCTCCAAATCCCAACACCAATACTTCTTCTCCGTACCAAAATCACGCCTTATTGGAATTATATAGAAGATGTACTCAAGGAAGTGATGAAGGCCAAAATTTTCAATCAAGTTTTCTTTGCAATGAATCCTCCGAGATAATTACACCCGCTACTTTGAAATTGACAAGACAAATAAGGATGATGAATCAAGGTGCTTATGGTCAAGTCTTGTCTAGTTTAAGTTTGGGGGGGTGGTCAAAGTGTGCAAGGTGTGTCTATTTCTAGTCTTATAGAGCAAGAAGAGTGGAGGATGCCTACTCATCAAGTAGGAGAAACTTCTTGCATGGGAGTGGATGATTTCCAAGGAAATTTTCAAAATAACTATGTAGGAAGTTTTCATGGGAATTATACATCAATTCAAGGATGAAATTTTGACAACCAAGAGGGAGGGACTTTCAACAAGTTGAGGAAGGAAAATTATCTATAGAAGTCTTGATTGAGATGATGATAGCAAACATTGAGGAAGACAAGAAAAGAGATGAAACAAGATTTGAGAAAAAAATAAAAAGAAATGAGGCAACTGAGAATAGGGGTGTACATCGGTCGGTTCGGTTAACCGAACCGACCGAACTCCAGAAACTGAAATTTTTCCGAACTTTTTTTGGAAAACCGAAACTGAACCAAAGTACTCTAAAACCGAATTAAACCGAACCGAAATATTTCGATCGGTTAACGGGTTAACCGAACCGATCTTATCTTTTTTTTTTAAAAAATAATATAACCATCAATTTTCACATTATTTCTCACATCCACACCTAAAACTTGTAACATTACAACATTCACAACTAACTAAATTCACAAACCCCATCATTAAAACGTCATTCATAAAAAATTCTAATATAATAATTCAAATTTCAAACATATCAAGTCTACCATAATTTCCAAAGACATAAAGTTTAAAGAAATACATAATAAATAGAGAAAAAACTAGTCATCCAATAATTCATTACACAATCAAAATAAATTCAACCCCTAAAGCTCCATCTTCTAATTGTTGGTGTTTGACAATGATGTCCCAATCCCAACATTAGGCAAATCTGCAAATTACAATCAAAAATATTTTAGTAAATGAACTCATACAAAGGATAAAAATAATGAAGATAAAAGCAAGTAATTTATAGAATTGATTACATTTCTCAAATTTCTCAAGTTTCTCCAATTGTTCTTGAACATTTGTTGGATTTTCTGAACCCCAAAGCCAATCTTGAGTGCAAACCAAAGCTTCAACAAGTCTAGGAGTTAAGAAACTCCTAAATTCATCTAGTACTCTTCCACTAGTACTAAACGCAGATTCAGATGCTACGGTGGAGATGGGAATGGCTAATATATCACAAGCCATCTTTGAAAGTATGGAAAATCTTGCAGAATTGAGTTTCCACCACAACAACAAGTCTATATTCTCATCCTCTACACAATTCTCAGTCAAATACAACTCCAACTCCGTTTTCTTGTTTACACAACCACCACCTTCAACTTTCAAATTTTTATACTTGGCTTTTCTTGGATAGGCAAGAGAGCTGTTCATTGATCCAGAATTTGAAGCACTAATTGAACTAGAACTTGAAATACTACCACCTCTACCTCCACTTGTACTCACATAATTTTGTGGCTGAGATTTTTGCTCATATTTCTTGTACAAGTCTTGAAGGCCATCTTTCAAGATTTTAATCAACGTAATAACTTTTTCAGACCCATACATATTAGGCAAAATATACTCAAGATATTCAAACTTATCAGTGAGATCAAAAACACTAGCCCAAAAAATCATCTTATTCATTTTTTCTAGATCTCCCCAATACTTATCAAACTTTGAAGACATTGATAAACCCAATCTTTTCTCAAAAACATCATCACTACACTTCTATTCATTCAACATGCAACACAATTCACTTAGTTCACTTAAGAAGGAACAAGATGTCACATACATATAATCAGAAACACGCAATGTCATCTCATAAAAAGGCCTCAATAAATTTGAAATTTTACGAGCATGATCTCAATCACCAGCTTTAGGATACCCTTTTTTCCCCAAATTAGCAACATAACTTGGTTCATCAATTTCATACTTATCAAAAGCTTTCTCAAAAACTTCTGCAGTTTTTAGCATTAAATAAGTGGAATTCCACCTTGTAGACACATCTAAGCACAATGAGCTCTTACTTTCAATCTGTTCATACTCCACACATTACTTGAACTTTCTAAGTCTAGATGGAGAATTCCTAATATATCTCACAGCATCTCTCACACGCTTCACAGAAGCATCTAGTTCTTTCAAGCCCTCAGAGACCACCAAATTAATTACATGTGCAATACACTTCATGTGAAGATGCTCACAAGCTCCTACAGTACCCCCAATTCAACATCCTTTTCTTCAAAAAGGATATGGCTGTATTATTTGCACTAGCATTGTCTACAGTGATTGTGAATACATTTTTTAACCCCCAATCAAGAACACATGTTTCAAGCGACTTTCCTAAGTATTCACCCTTATGACTAGTTACCGACACAAGACTCAGAATTTTTTTGTGCAAATTCCAATCATTATCAATAAAGTGAGCAGTGACACACATGTAATTAATCCTTTGCAAAGAAATCCATGTATCAGTGGTGAGGATGACTCTTTGACAATGATTTTTCAAAAAAGCCTTCAACAAATTCCTCTCATCAGCATACAGTTTAAAACAATCATGTGTGATAGTCCAACGAGAAGGAATATTAAATCTAGGGCATGCTTTGTTCATAACTATCTTAAACCCCTTCCCTTCCACAAACTTAAATGACAACTCATCAATGATAATCATTTGAACAATTGCTCTCCTAATTTCTTCATAATCATATTTCCAAGAAGAAATTATACCTACTTTAGAGTGACCATCAGGATTGCTAGGCTGCAAGTTTATCAATGATTGGCCAGATTTTTCATTATTAGGATTACTTGTGCATACAAGCATATGAGTACGAAGAGAAGAAATGTCATTTCTACTAGTATCACTAGCAAACACTTTAGGACAGTAATTGCACTTAGCTGAAATTGACTAGCCATCTTCATCCATTATCTTCTCAAAGTGATCCCACACTATAGACCACTGTTTTATTAGTTTTCTCTTTACTAGTCGTGGACGTGGAGGACCTGGTGGTGGCTTGGGTGCATTTAATGGTCGAGCTGAAGCTTCTGTTCTTGTTGGAGTAGGCTCACTTTCAGAGTTGTTGCTTTCAATAAAGCCATCAATTTCTCCTCCTGAGCTTGACATCTACAAAAAAATAAATTAATTAATTGAATGAAATGTTGCATGATGAGTCCATTATATGGTATTTCAGTGTTGCATAGATCTTTAGCTTGAAATATCTTTAAATAATACATCAATTAATTAGAATAAACTTGTGGTATTCTTATTGCCGCCATGATCAGGATCCAAAATATATTAAACAATTAGAAGATATAATTGACGACTGCCCCACATTAGAAGATATTAAACTATTTCTCTAGATCACCTTTTCTTTTTCTACACTTTATGCTAGTTGCATACATAAAATCAAGGGTACAGCAGCCAGCAGACATGGAGTTGATCACTACTCCTCAATTCAGTTAATGATAATTTAAAAGTTAATTACTTACTTTAACATGAGTTGATTTTCTCTACGCTACAATACTCCATTTAATTTTAACACATTTATCTTGTGGCATTCTAGTACTCTAATTTGACACCTATCTTTAATTACTGAAATTCCAGGATGAGACAATACTAATGTGGTATGCTGAAAATAGACCATCAAACATTATCAGTAAGAAAATAGAAAGAGAACTCGAATCTTGGCATATTAAACAAAGTGAAATTTAGTTTCTTGGGCAACAAAATGCATCACATCACACGAATAAATTGCTCTAATTTCTATGAAATCGGTAATACATACCCTTATTAGGAGGTGAGGACAGCGAACAACGAAGAGGTAAGGGCAGTGAACGACGAAGAACGGCAGTTGGATAGTGTCGCTGGCCATTCGTGTTGTTGGATTCATCACGAGAGAAATGGCGACGATTGCTGTGATGATCGTGAAGTAATTGATGCGAAAGTAGTTATAATTCTTACACAATCGGATGACGGAATTGAAGAGGAGGGTAACAATTGCGGACTTTCTCCGGCGGTGGTGGGTTGGGCATTAGAGATCGGGAGAACTGCCATGAATCAAATCTGAAGAATCATGGCCGCTCAGGAGTCCAGTCCAGGATTGAAATTAGAAAGGGGGGCTACTGCTGGCTATGGTTTGGAGTTTATATATGACATTATTTCAGTTCGGTTTGGTTAATTGAACTTTTGATTTTTAAAAACTGAAAATCGAATCGAACACCGAAAAATTAATTTTCAAAACCATTAACCGAACCGAAAACCAAAAACTGAACCATATTATTAAAATCGGTTCGGTTTGTTTGGTTTTTTTAGTTTCAACCGTACTTTGCACACCTCTAACTGAGAAGAGGTTAGAAGCTTTGGAGCATCAAGTAAGCTAAATTGTAAGTACTTTGACCAATTTTCAACAAGTTGAAGAAGAAAGTAAGGTTGAAGAAGAATTTGAGAGAGAAGAGATGTTTGAAAATGTAGAATCAAAAGAGGTGTTTGAAGAGCATATTGAGGCAAATGATGTTGATGAAGAGGAACAAAATTAAGAAGCAAGTGAATATGACTTGAAAAGTGAAATGAGCATTTCTAAACCTTTGACCTCTTTAAGTTGCTTTGAATTTCAAAATATTGTTTACATTGATTTTGTTTTACCTATTGATTCTTCTCACATCCTTAGGAACAAAAGAGAACTCGAAGATATGTTGGGGATCTATTTGATGAAGAGGAATAAGTGATGTTCAAGAATGAAGAGGGAAATGGAGTGTAAGCTCAAGCAAATTGAGTTTTTAAGGCCAATCTCGAAGGATGCAACGGAGGTCATTACTTGCCACAAGTTTCTAATAAAGGAAAAAGCACAACGGTTAAAATTCGATGGCAAGGATGAAAGATATCCGTGGCCATTCCGATGAGTTCTCCATATCCTGTTCGGCTTGACGACATTAAACTTAGCGCTAGATGGGAGGCAACCCATCATTATCTTTATTGCTTTATTTATGCTTTCAATAAGGATGATGGATTTGTTGTTTCTTGCATTTTGACCTTGTAGGTAAGTCATACCACTTTTTACAAAACATAACTCGAAACTCTTGTTTTAATTTAAGTTTGGGGGGATATGGCGTGGTGTGACATACTTTGTCTTGAATGCGTATATTTTTCATATTTTTGGGGCAATTTTAAAATTTTTCTCATGAGTTTTGGAATAATTTTGGTCCGATTGGTTGTGTTGAAGTGCTCTATATTTTTATTGCAATTGTTGAGCTAATGGTGTTTGATGAGTTTTTGAGCATGAATGAGGGTATTTGAAGCACGAATTGAGCTCGGAACTAACAAATTTCACTACCAAATGCCTATTGAGGGAGTTGACTCTACACTTTATCACTTATAGTTGCTTGACATGAATTGCTTTTGATTTGGATTGATATGATTAGCATGTTACTTCA
Source organism: Pogostemon cablin (assembly GCA_023678885.1). NCBI lineage: Eukaryota > Viridiplantae > Streptophyta > Magnoliopsida > Lamiales > Lamiaceae > Pogostemon > Pogostemon cablin. The sequence goes on along the minus strand of CM042992.1, from coordinate 7,577,103 downwards.
TTTGTTACATTTTTTTTGGAGGTTTATTTTTGTAATTTAGAATTTCCTTTTCAATCAAAGATGTGGGATGTTTGTGAGCTTAATTGTCATGGATGATAAGAAGTGTGCTTCATTGTCTAATTATGGATGATTTTTTTTGTTTTGCATGTTATGTCTTTTTGTTTGTTTCTTGTTTGGTGGCTCTTTTCTTATATGTTTTGTATGTTTCTTATTCTTGTTTAGGGTCATTTTGGTGGTTTGTTTTTGGGGATGTTGTGAATCGTTTTTGAATATGAGTGATGATATGTTGTTGTTAGTGATGACAAGTTATGATTAAGAATCTCTACACTTTTGAATTGTGACATATTTTATTTAACTTGTTCAATTTTGAGATGAATGTGGTGTAATAAGTTCCTTAAAGTCCAATGCACAAGCTTGTGAGAATTTGAACCTCAATCGTGCATACATGATTATGTCTTCATGATTGGATCGGTTGTATTAGATAAACTAGAACTTGCTCAAGGACTATAGGAACAAGCCCGATTTGTGGAGATTGATGATATGATTCAAGGCCATCCTTGTTATTTATAGTCATTGCCATATATTTTCCTACCATGAACATCATCCATAGTCAACCATTTTGAGCCTATAAGCCCATTTCTTGTGAATTTAGCACATTACAAGACTTGATCACCCACGTAAACCTTATATATAACTTTTGTGTGAGTGATTGAGGAGATGGTGGCTAGCAAGGTTTGATAAGACAGCAAAAAAAGTAAGGAAATGGTAACTAAGTAAGAAAAATGATATAAAGAGCACAAGCAAGAATATGCATGCTCCCTTAAACACAAGAAAATGAGCAAAGCAACAACAATATGCTCAAGAATTTAACAATTTGAAGAATGAAGCATGATTAAAAGAAGATCAATCCAAGAAAAATTGATGATTAGTGATTGTGATTACCAAAGATAGAAAGGAAGAAAGAAAAGTTAAGGAATGGAGGAAATTGGTCATCTCTTCGATTACTTACATTTGATTAGTCACTATTACCCATATTCTTCATATCCTACCAAAGAGCCTATTATTACATCCTTAATTAAAGACCTTTTTGATCGCTAATGGAAACTTTGATGGTTTGTGAATGTAGTCCGCGAGCAAGCTTATAGCGAGTTGAGCCAATCGATTGATGAGTGTTGATTTATCCTACTTAAAAGAGTGTTGAGTGAAATTGATAACCTATGTGAGGCTTGGACTAAAAAGGGACTATATTACACTTTATTCTCTTTTGATTGAATTTGTTAATTTCTCATGTCATGAATCTAATGTTGTAGGATGACTTAGCATAGTTTGTAGTTCTTATTACTATTGATTATTACTTATGTTCGTTTAGTCTTTTTCTAGGTAAAAATCTCTCCCCTTGTTTTTTCATTTTCATTGTTCGGAGATGCACACCACTTTAAGTTTGGGGGTGTGATGAGTGATATTTTCACCTAGATTTTAGTGTATTTTTATATGTGTTTTCGTATTATTTTATCTGTATTTACGTGTTATTTGGTTGTGTTACGTGTTTTTATAAAAATATGTGAAAATGAGCATAACGTATGATTTCCAGGTAAAAAGAGATCCTATACGTGAAAAGAAAGACGTGGAAAAAAATGAATCTCAATTCGGAGTTGAAACGAGGGAGAACGAGCCAAAACAAAAGAAGAAAAACAGGGATTGCACCAATACAAGCCATGTTCCGAACACGGCCCTGTAAGGCGTGGCCATGTTTGGGCACCTGAGACACCTACACGACCACTCTGTGGCCGTGTTACAGAATACGAGCTTCCCAATGAGTATAAATACTCAATACTTCAATATTTGATTAGTTTTGGGTGAGGGTTTCACCCCTGCACACACCTCACACACTATTTTTTTCATTCTTCACCATCACTTTCATCCATTCTTCATCCATATCATCTATCATCATCCCACCATCAAATCCTCCATCCAAGTAGTTAGAGAAGCAAGGAAGAGAGGAGGATTGCAAAAGGAAGAAGAAGATCACCATTGGAGACATCCAAGGGAGTTTTCATCTACACTTTGTATTGAAACCTTATTGTTTATCATGTTTTGTAAGGATTTTAATGTCTATGTTGATTTTCTTTTGAATATGGTAGGCTAATCTCCCTTGTGAGATTAGCCATATGAATTGTGTTGGATAATTTTGGGTATTTGCAATTGAATGATTATGTTGATTGAGTTAATTGATTTTCTATCATTGATGCTTTAGATCTTGATGTTTATGATGATTTGTGTGGTTTGTTGTTTTAAACATGTGATTAGATTGAGAAGTCAATTTCATATTTAGGATAATTAATTGAATCATTTTGTCATACATATCATGTGCATTATAAATTTTAAAGAGATTGAAAAAAATCATTTGGAATTTAGAACCCTTTTATAGGATATCCGATTAGTTTGATCAAGAGGTTGATTAATTGTGTAAAGGAACTCTCATTCCAAGCTTAGTACCTAGTTGGAATTGTTTGAGTGAGAATCAATCATTTGAGCTATGTTGGGATTATTCCATATCCTATTCATTCCGAGAGGAAGTTTAGGTGAACTTAGTATTGGCCTTTAATCTTATACCCATGACACATATGAATTCGTTGTATGATACCTAGATTTTTCATGCTTTAAGTATTGCTAGTTTCATTCTCTATCTACTTGACTCATTCTTCCATCTCCCATTCATCTATCTTTTTATTTAATTGTCATTTCTTGTTTAATCTAACAAATGTTTCTTGATTAATATCTTTTTCGGTTAATATAGTTAAGATTAATAATTTTTCTTAGATTGATGCATCTAACAAATGTTTCTTAGAGAAATAATTTCATAAAAGTTCCATATATTATTATTAAATTTAGCTAATTGCCCTTAATTAAATCACGTGATTTTTCATTCAATATATTATTAATATATTTGTCACAATTTATATAATAGGTGTGCAACAATTATAATTATATGATGCATGTGGAAAAGAAAGTCATACAACGCACCTCTTGAGAAGTTCATGAGATAGTTGCTTATCACTTAATGTGTCTCAATGTATCAAAACGGACGATGAACTACACATGAGCTTTAAACTGAATACTTTTAGATTGGCTCGAATTTTCTATTATTTTGGTACATTATCTTCTATGCTACACCGTTAGATGGACGATACGTAAGAGAGAGAACTATACCCTAAAGCTTAAACCTAGGGGCAATGATTTGATTTATTTTCCACTCTTATGTGTCAATCACTTAACGTGCGGCACAAAAGATGATGCACGAAAATTGTGCAAAAGATCCGATGTGCTTTTTGATATATATTATTAATAGATAAAGCGTGTAACTAGTGATGATGTCAGGAATTTCATGTAGTGGTGCAATTTTCTCTTTTCGGACGGACGTAGTGATAAGTTATAATTCTTTCAAAATATTAACACTTAAATATTTTGTACAGTACTCGACATTTTAAAGAGTTATACTTTTCGGATGAATAAATAATACTCTTTCCGTCCCATTTCAAACTTAATGTTTGCTTTTTGCGCGAGATTAAAGAATATAGTACTCCATTTTAATATGTAGTGGATTGAAATAAATAATATTTAAAGTAATGTGAATATATATGTGTAACAATAAATTTTGTATTTATTAAATAATAAACACAAAATATATTACAACGATAATCCAAGATGGATTGAATTTGAGAATTAAGTAAACAGTCTCTAGCTATCCTCTGATTCCTTATTTGAGTTGACTTCTTGACTTCTTTCAACTTTCTGAGCAGGATCTTTAGATGAAGCTTGTCCGTGCTCGGGCTTGAAGCTTGAAATGTTTCGGAGGCGTCGAGCCTTTGTTTGAATCAAACGTTGACTTGAAAATTTATTGTGAAATACGCTGCTTAATTTGGTAGAACGTTGACTTCAAATCTCTGGATGAATTTGAGTTGAAGAAACATTGAATTCGAGGGGTTCCGCCCCTTGATCTCAGATTGAATGTCGTTTCTAGATTGATCTTCGTAGAGATTCCAAGTATCTTCAGAATTCTTCGGATTTTCAGGATTTTCAGAATGTCTGAAATGAGGACTGAAAGCCCTTATTTTATCTGTAGGTGGAGGAAATAACCAATTGTGAGATATTCTCTCATTGAAAAGATATGTTGGGTTTTTTCTTTAATTAAGTCTGCTGGGCTGGATATGAGTTTATTAATTTAAATAAGCCTGCTGGGCTATATTTGACCTTATTTAATTTAATTAGGCATGCTGGATTTAATCTGAGTTTATTTGACTTGGGTCAGACCTCGTGACTTGTATTTGAGTCCATTTAACTTGAATTTGCCCTCAATTAATTAATTATCAAGAATTTATTCATTTATTTCAAGAATTAATTTATTTAAATTTCTTAATAAATATTTAATATATTATCCTTGCATTTATATTTATCAAGCAATAAAATTTAATCGCCTACGATATGTATATTAATAATATAGTACTCTTTAAAATAATATTTTAAAGAGTAATAATTTTCGGATGAATAAGTAATGCTCCCTCTGTCCCATTTACAATATTCTAAAATTTATTTCAATTGATTATAATAGAAGAAGGAATTCCATCAATTGGAAGACAAAAACACCATCGTTCTTACTCCACCATGTAAAATCGACTTGAAGAGGAATAAAACATAAATTAACATCATCTAATATTGAATTGAAGTAAAATTAAATTAATTTGTAAATTGAAGAATCTATGAAAGCTTGAAGAAATTATAAAGTTTCTACCTGTCAACAATCGAGAATGCATCTTGTTAGTGCATGTGCCTACTTGTTGTTCATTCTGATCTGGTGCTGGTTGACATGCTGCGACACTCAGACCAACACTTGCAGCAGCAGTAAATTTATTTGAAAAATTCAAGAATACATCAACGTAACTCATCCACAAACTTACGTTTGAGGCGGCCCTATGGCTAAAACTTCATTAAATTTGGAAAATTAGTGAATACAAAAGTCTTTGAGGATCAAATTCAATCTTTAGAATTTATCCTTTCAAACTCGTAAAGTAGACATATTACAACAAGATCTAAATCTACTCTAAAGACGAAAATTGTAAAATGACAATTACAATCTTCTAGAATATAAGAAGAGACCGCTCATCTCTCCAACGCTCCAAAAAGAGTAGATGAGATGCTACTCGAAGTGTGGCAACACTTCGTGCAACACCCAAAATGATATCTGTTTATGATATGAATTTTCTATACGAGACGCTCCTGAAATGAATGGCTTGAGACATATTTTATAAACTCATATTAAGCAACTTCATTCCTGCAGCAATTGTGAGACATGAAGTCTCTAACTCCTCTCCACTAAGTCTCCAGCTTTCCACTTCCTTAAAAATAGGAAATAGTTGATTTTCTCATTCTATTAGAGAGAAATTAATGTACTTTTGAAGAGATGAAATTTAAACTCCAACACATCTCATGTCAGAGACACCATGTAAAGAATGCCACTATATAGGTGCAAATGAATGATGTTGCGGAGGTGACATACACAACATAGAAGGGCGAAGGGCGAGAGAGAGACATCATGAGAGAAATTTGGGAGAAGGGCGTCCAAAAGAGGAAGGAGAAGGGACGCGGTGAGAGGGCTATAAGGAGGATTAGAATCAAATTTTCCTTTTATGTGTGATCGATTTTAATTATTCGATTGGATGATAGTTTTAACTTTTAAGTATTTCAGATCTCTTATAGATAAATAAATAATTCACCTCGTTTATCAATTTTTGAAACTTTAAATTGAAAATATTCAACATATGTACAGAGGTCGTTAGGATTTTTCAATTGTTTTTTTTTTATTTTTTTTTTATTTCATGGTGTATTGAAAGTCCACACATTTCGGGGTAAGAAAGTTCACCCATTTTCCATTAATTGAATCGAATTCTATTTCGATATTTTCACTCTGGAAATGACGACATTAACCAATTTGGCGCCCCTCCACCGTCTCCTCCGGCTGTACCGAAGTCCGATGAATTCAATCCAGCCGCAATCTCTATTCAACAGTTTTCCAAACACAATTCCTCCTCCTCTGAGTTTTCTTCTCTTTGTGCACTCGAGTTTCTCCGGTAAGCGGTGGCTCAGCAGCAACGCCGATTGGCTGATCCTCCTGATTTCGCCGGAATGAACGCCTACGATGTCCTTGGGGTTTCTCAGACGAGCTCATTCGAAGAAATCAAAGCTTCGTTTCATAAGTTGGCCAAGGAAACTCACCCTGATCTAGCTCACTCGCGAACCCATTCATCTTATGCTTCGAAGAAATTCATTCAAATTCTCGCCGCTTATGAGGTCCTCTCTTTCTATAAAGGTCCTACATCTTTTACATTTGCTAAACGTGTGAATTTTATGTTTACGCAGTGTTTCTTCATAGGAAATCCTTTCTGTGCCGGTTAAATATTGGTGTTAATCCTTTTTTTTTTTGGCGATAGTTTGAAGCTGTGTATCTATTTGACTCTCATGTTAAGAATTTACTCTTTATGATTATCTGGTGGTTACCCTGTAAATGCTACTCCATATAGTTAGCTATCGTGCATTCCAATGCTTCCTTTTCCTTGAATATGAAATGAAACTTGTTAGTTTCTTTATGCACAATACCATCTCTGTCCTATCCTAAGCCATGAAATTGTCGTTTAGTTTATTTGGAGCTCTATGATTCATTTGGGAGTAAGCTAGGACAGAGATGATTAAGGGCTTATAACTGGAGTTGAAAAATTAGACTAAACTGTTCCTCTTAATGGTTGGGTATAAAAATAAGATGCTGTTTCTAAGTAACCTAAAATAGGTTCGTTCGGGAGGCTGCTTTCCTGTTTCGTTTTGTATTAAACCTTTCCTTTTTTTTCTGTGAATTTTTGGAGTGCAGTGGTGTGATTTTTGGTCGATAGTATAGTATATTAACTTGACCAACGTCTGAGCAATACCACAACTTAGTCATAGTCCTTGTAAAATGATTTTTGCTATTTCTTTTCTGGTGTCTTTTTATTTTCTTCGTGGTTATCATAGCTTATTTACTTGAGTTCCTGGACTTGGGGTCTTTCTATGATTGCACAAAATGTTGTTATTTTTATCATGCTTTAGTAAAACAATCACATACTTGTCCTTGGATTAAGAATGTCTAAGATTTTTACTTTCCTGATGAAAATCAGATTCTGTCCGACTCTACTAAGAGAGCTCACTATGATCACCATAATTTATCTCAAAAAATGTCTGAGGAGAGAGGCACCAAACGAGATACCATAGTCTTCAACTATAAATCGTATGGTCACCCAGCTAACCAGATGGAAGTTGTAGAATGGCTGAAATGGTACAGGTATGCAGTAAATGACATCTTGTCTGAAAGAAGAATGGCATCTGGATCAGGGTATATTGAAATCCTGGAAAAAGATTTTTACTCAGCTGTCCTCAGCTGTCCATGCAGCATTCTATGGACCTGAGATTGAGTCTATGGATCTCCTCCCCGATCGTTTTGAAGCTGAGGAGAGGTCCACACTTACTACATCAGAGGTGCTACACTTGGTTTCAGGTCGTGACCTTTTTGGGGTGGTATGTATAGCTAAGAAGTATAATGAATTACCACACACCTACAAGCAGAAATTAACATATCCTGCTGTGAGTTTGGTCCAATCTTCTGATAATGTGAGCGAACAACTTCTGTCAGATGCAGATGACGGTAAATATTACAAATACAATTCTATCGGTAATGATTATCAATCATGTGACTCATACAGAGATTTGGAGTTGCACTTATCCGGGAGAGTTGTGGCTGTGGCTACAAGAATTCCTCCTAGAGGTCCTAATGCTACAGATGATGAGGACTCTGCAGACCAAATACATTTTTATCTTACTTCATACAAAGACCAATTACTTCCAAGGCATCTTCATCCTAGAGATGTGCATGCAGATCCCTCAGGTGGATATAGAATTCCTTTGGGTGTTATAAAAGGTTTGGGAACCACACCTGATGAAGGAACTTGCTATGTCTACAACAATAGTGGCATGAAGACCCATATGATCATGAAGCATAGAACATTGCTGGTGGGTACAATCCGCCGTTCTCCTTCTCCTGAATGTATGATTTTATTTATTATTATTATTATTTTTAATAGAAAGACAAACAAGCACCACTTGGCAAGAGATTCATTCTTGGTGCATGATCAGGGGATAGGAAATAATATAACCAACCTCTCATCAAAATCCATGTGAATTATGAAGGGTGGAGTGCTCTGGTTCATAGTCAGGGCCGGGGGTTCTTAAATGTGGATTTGTTTTTTCTTTGCCTTTTCTCTGATGGTGTATGATGTTTAATTTTGATAGGTAAAGGATCGATGATGGGAGCAAGCACTTTTGTTTCCTCTGGATAATTTTGCTTGTATGATAATTTTGTGGTTGGAGCTCTCTAGTTAATCTTTTGATTCATTCTCTATTCTAATGATCTTTTGATTTGTATTGTCCACTTATGTGTATTTTTAACTCCTTCAGTCTGCAAAGTATGTCTGGTGCCTTTCACTTTAGCTTTGATCTCTAGTTATGCCTTAGAAGGGGTTATAAATGGTATTTGTATTCCTTACAGGTTTATTGTGATTATCCTTGCACTGACACATGCATCTTTTAGGTGAAGCACTTGCATTGGTTTCGAGTTGGAGAGAAAATTTTAGTTTGTGAATGCAGATGTAGTCGAGCCCGTTTGCCACCAAGCAGGTAAGCTACATATATATATATATACACACATATGTATATAAAATTAAATTTGATGATACTTGTGAGTTGTGATAGTTATGTTACTACTTTTACAGTTGAATTTCTTACATCTCTATGTTATCACCAGTCACTGTAACTTCTTTTGGTAAAAAATATTTCATGAAGGAGAAAAGAATGAATATCTCACAACAATTGTATCTGAAACAACATCATCCATTCTTTATCTTGTTCTACATTAAAGTGCACAAGTTCTACAGGATGACCTATTGTTTGTGAAAGAATTATATTTTGCTCTTTTGAAAATTATCTTGGCTTTGGCTGCCCATTTGCTGCCATCCTTTTCTTTTCAGTTCAATATGGATGGTTAACATGTACTTTTAATGAATTCAATCAACTATTTTATGCTACAGATATTGGTTGTTTGAGCCTCGCTGTGCTATGCATGATATAGGAGGGTGGTATGTTGAGACCTTTTGAAGAGATAATAAAGGAAAGACTGTTCCAGCCCAGAGATACTTGGACAGTTTAGATACAAATCCACATTTTCAGGAGTAAGCAATATCCAGATCCTAGAAAATTTTGGGACATCTTCTATCTTAATTTTCTACTTGATGAACAAATAAAAGCCTATTCTGGAAACTATTAGACATTCAATTTGTTTAATTTCTGTTAATTGAATTTTAGAACAGAATAGAGGATATTCTATGAATTCTTATCCTTTATTGTTTTGACTTTTGAAGTTAAGTATCCATTCATTGTCATCTGCAGGAGACTTCATCCAGCAATATACTTGCTTGCAATGGCCTATAGAACTCTTGATATTGAAGACTCAAGAAGAGAAAAGAAGACAATTAAAGCTAGAGTTGAAGCTGAAATTTCCAGAGTACTCAGTTGGTTCAAGAAATTTTCTTGATTATAAGCTATTATTCCTGATTGGATGATAATTGCTGATCTTTGGCACAATTACTTGCGCATATTGAGCCTAGATTTCAGAAGCATTAGAAGTGTCTGTCTCTTCAAATCCTGCAATGGAAAGTTATGAAGAAATTTGAGATGAAAGAGAGAAGTACATCTTTTGGCGGCTGTTTCCAGAATATGAACATATCTATGAAAATCATGAAGTTTCTCAGCAAGACATTGCATCTGATAAATCATGAGAGGAGGAATTATAGCAATAGTCATTGCAATGATATGACGCTCAGTTATCATCAATCAAATCCAAGGTAAAGGAAAAAGAAGATTTGAGGTCAAATGGGAACTCAGAAGCATTTGATAACTGATTTCCAGGGGATACATGAAGCATAAGGACAATTGGACACTTCAAGAATTTCTAACTTGAAACAGCTCCCTGATTGAAATATGTTATTCCTGATCCTATGCTTTTTGGTAATTTAATATTATATCTTTCAGTTTTTTAATATAAAGATTGTGCAGTCTAGATGCATTAGTTCTTATGAACCACATCCAGTTATTCAAGGACTGTAGTACAAACATTGTAATATTGAAGTAAAAACGTTTTCTACACTTCTGATTTTGGAGTTGATTCTAACATGTCTGTATTTCCCTTTAAAAACTTGATTTGTAACTCCGGCAAATATGGATCATTGAGCTTTGCTTGATGTCAAAATTGAGATGCTATCTTTCATGAATCACTTGAGTAGGTCCTCCCACTTACAGTATTGCCCACCTGCTAATGCACGGTAATACCTGTCTCTGCAGTAGACAGGCCTTCCATCTGCAGCTTCTGCAGCCGCCGCTGCTAGATCATCATCTGTAATCACGTCAACTGGCAATCTTAGCAGCTCCTCCGTCCTATATAATTACACAGATTTTAGATGTGTATGATTACACGAGTGGCATAGGATCATAGGTTTGAACTTCTACTCTTTTATCGTATAACCTTATATTGAACTTAGAACTGGTCTTAGAGGCTGCAACATTGGATGGGTTCTCTTTCTGGATAAAAGTCTTTTGGATGAAATCTTCGACAGGAGTAGCGAAAATAAACAAGGACACAGCTCCAACCAGCAATGCTCCGGTTCCAATTAGAGTCTGCTTCAGCAACTTGATGACCGGTTTAACCTTTATTTGTGTCATAACAGGTTCTCATTTTTAACAAAATGCTCAAGATGACATGTTTAATCTTTGATCTCTGGTAAAATTTTTACATATTTTTACATGATTACTCTTATGCAAGTTAGATTTTACTAATAGGACTTACATGGGTGCTGCATACCAATCACTGCCCCATTTACACAACTTGATAACTCAATAAAACAGTACAAATAACACCATTTCATACCTTGTATGAACCAAGCAGTCTATCACGGGCAAGAATCTGTCGATGGGAAAAATATTATGTTTAAAAACTGACATGATATGAAATCTATGAGCTTACTTAAGCTTGTCATTTCTTTCTTATATGTTGGAGGGTTTTAAGTCTCCACTACAGTAGAGTATTAAAGAGTTAAGAGTTTTATGCTGAGCGCAATCATGCAATTTCTTTTTTCCTTATTCTTCAACGAGCTATCCGGTTCTTACTGTTGATTCAACATTTAAATTAATTCAGACAAATCTATAAATTTCTTTTCTGTCAACAGCTTATAATACTTATTTCAAGTTCGAATTGCTTTGTGAGACTTGCAGCTCTGCTGTAAGATGTAAACTTCTAACCAATTTGACCCTGTTGAAAGGTGCTGGCAATAAGATTTTTTTTTTCTAGAAGGTACTGTCATTTTTTCTTAGTTTTGAATGACATTGCTGCATTGTCGCTAATGTCATGTAGTTTTCTTTGTTTTTGCATTTATATTCTATAGTCATCTCAAGTTGTGATTATGGATAGCCCATGTTTGAATTCTAAAAAGGGAAAAATGAAAAATTGCATACAGTATCATGTATATCTAACTTGGTTTCAATTTATTCTGTTTCTTAATCATTTTATCTTATTTAGTTAATTTCCATGCATCAGATCTTCACAAAAATCTTCAGCCGACTATTCCTATCAACCAAATATTTGTCCCCCGGAAAGTAACAATATAACTCCAAAATTTCAAGAAAGAATAGCCCTAGGACCTTTCTGCATTGTTTATCTTGAGGTGTTTGTAAATTTAGGATCCATGCAGTTAACTCTTGTCCTGAGGGCCAAGAATTAGGCTTAAATCTACTGCTAATAGCCATAATGAACTATGGAACCTTGCTTGTCATACTGGATTATCTTATATACAGCCCTAATCCATTTAGTCTGGTTTGGACTTCAGTTCATACAGTGATGTAAATATTTAGCAGTCACAAACCTCTGGTGGTTTTACCCACATTTGCCCATCGTACCACCCAGTCTCTTCGTACGGTATAACAGCTGATAAAAGCCTGTCGCCAACATAACTCCATCCCTGATGCACACAAAAGAAGGTTGTGTAGAGGCATTAATAGTGTTGAAATTGATAGCATGGAAAAAATGAAAATTTTTGGACAGAACAAACTTGTCACTGATGAGATCTAAAAGGTGTCTACTATCTTCTGCTTTCCCTAATTGTGTTCCACTAATAAACATGCTTTGAAATAGGGCCTCTTCTCTTTCTGCTACTTAATTAATTGCATCCTTTGTGAAAGTGATGTTCTATAAATTGATTTATAATGGATTTGCAAGTTTCATTATAAAAATTTTTCATCATGATGTACAAAAGTAGAGCTGTTGAAGATGGCTTTAATTGTGTTTTGTTCTGATTCATGACAAACACCAGCATTGGAAATCAGAGAACTGTTTGTATGACTTGTGTTTCTCCTACTGGCTCGAGTCAGGTGATCCGCTCCCTTATTTTTAATTTAAAAAGAAAAGAAAGAAGAATCTTTGAGCTTACCAGATAAATCCTCAGGACAATTAATGAAACAAGAAAAAGAGTTCCAGTAAATGCAGCCAGGACAAAGCGTAAAGGATCCTGTACCATTGAAAAAATTAGTATCTTGTTAATCTCTTTAGTTGGTGATTGATTTTTCATCAGTGCAAAGTATCAGTGCTGATGATTTGTGATAACTCATGCATGATAATCATAAACTTCATAATCGTGTTATATGCAAAGGGAATGGCTTGGATACTGGTATGTTCAATTGATTTAATTTGGCATGTATGTGCTTTTATTTGCCTTTTCAATTTCATTGATTAGAAAAGGCTTAGAGCTAGTTTTTTTATTTACAAATATGCTTGCAGCATCACCATCACCATCACCCCATTCAAATACTGTAAAATTAGTTACTTAACTAAGTGCTCAATGAACTGTGGTGTGGTGACGTCTATGTTTGGACTACAAGTATAAAGTCTTTACATTCTATTCACTGAAAGTGTAAAAGTTGTGTCAGTGGCCGACCTGGTATTGAAGCCGACTGTTTTTGTTGCAATAAATAACTTTCGGAATGTGTTGATCCAGCATCATTTATATTTCATAATATCTAGGTATCACATTTTCTTGGTCTATGAGTATCCTATAGTGACTTTTTTTTTTTCTTTAATACATGAACATTATATCATATTGTGGGAACATAGCCTTGTAAATAAATATACACAAAGGAAGAATATGACGGTCAATTCGTTTATATCATTCCAATATTGCTCAAATTTTGTAACTGTGATCTTGTTCTTGTACTCCTTAAAGAATTTTATGTATGCGTGTTTATGTTTACCTTTGAAGGATTAAAGCTTGCTGCTGCAATAGGTGCTCCCAGGACTGTGAAAGTGATCAACCAGAGTCCCCCAAGACGTAAAAAGAATGATCCAGGACCTCGGTCAGCCCACGAGTACAAGCTCTCATCTTTCAAAGATGAGTACTCGTTCACCTGTAAAAGAACCAGATTTTTTTATTTCACTGACGAGCATTTACATATCAGTATATACTAACACAAGTGATGTTTTTATCATGATCCATCATATTCATACACCATTTTTTTAGTCTTCTGAAACAATGATACTGGTGATGAAGTCATACCGGCCTCTGCTCGAACGGCACCTCAATTTCCAATCCGGGTTCCCAGCTCTGACCAGGTTTGCCTCCGTTCATCTCATCTTTCAGGGCCCTAACTGTAAGTCTTATCTTTCCATGTAAAATCTCTCTTCTGGGATGGATGATTGTGGCAAAGGTGTTTTCATGCTTAATCCGTTTAGGAGTAGGGAATAGAGAACAATAAAGATGTAATCGAAGCATTTGCTTTCTTATAATCAGATTTTGAAAGTTAGACATGGAAGGAAAGCTCATGGGGTAGGCTACTTCTTGATTATGGATGATGAAACTATTTTTGCGTGGAGGGGATTAATAAAATCTAAGTTATATTTGAGTAGTGTTAATGGGGACCATATAATCCAAAGGTTGAGATTTGGAAGAGATATTTGGGTTTAATTTGTGGTTGAGGTGGACTGCGTGCTTGTTGCACTATGTTTGCACGCACCTTACTCATCTTATGCTGCATCTCCACGGGTTTTCGCTCTTGCTTCCACAGTTTCACCTATCACATTTTGTGTCTTGAGTTAATCACATCTAATGGAATCAAAAATTAAAATAAAATAAAATGAGACTGTTTACGTTTTTTTAGTAGTTATAATTTTTTTTTATACTACAATTTGTTTATGTATAGATTCGAATATTACTTTTTATTAAAATACTATCACTTTTTATCCCTGATAAGAGCAGCCTCCACATAAATCATCCTATCAATTGTATGAGAATTCTCCGAATCCTAAACCAGCATCAGATCCTTACCCGTGCGATATTTGACAAGCAAAATGAACATTCAAACTCCACCGTCGTGACCTACCAATAATTATCTGCATGATTCAGTGTCGGCGAAACTTTCACCGGAGATGTAGGTTTTTTTTTTTTTGCTTCCCCCTCTTCAAGACTCCTTATATCTTTCCTCCTAATTCATTTCCAATTGGAATCAAATTTGGGTCTCTCACTTTAAGTGAGGAGCCCAGTAAACAGGTAGACTAGTCCACCTGGTTTTTATAGGTTTTCTATTAAGATCTATTCCGACGGATCGTGAATTCCCACCGCCAAAAGACTTTTCTTAGATATTGTGTTAAGCTTCGGATGACTGTGATTTACCGCCTAAGCTCACAACCGAAAATCGTTGAACACTTAACACGTATTTAAAAAAAAAATTAACCTATTTCCATTACAAAATCTGATTCTATGAATATATAATTAAAAAAAAAAACTACTTCTATAAAAGTCTTTGCCTCTCATTATTTATGGTGATTTGATTTCGGCATGTTTACATTTGATTTAAAAAAATAAAAAATCCTCATTTTAACTAAAAATAATCAAATCTGCTCACTCTCATATAAGTGTACTATAATACTTCTCTAACAATGTTAGTCGGATCTCAGAAAAAAAAACATATGATTTTTGTTCTATTCAATCTTTGTGATTTGTTCTAATTGAGTTTTGTGAATTTATTTCTATTTAGGCTTTGTAAATTTGTTCTACGGACTTTGTGTTTTATATTCAGATTTGTTTTGTTCTATTTGGTTTTTGTATTTTTTTTATTTGAACTTTGTGATTTTTTTGTTATATTCGGACTTTGTGGTTTTTATTCCATTTAATTTTTTTTTTACTTTGATCTTTTCGGTTTTTATTATATAATAAATTGGCATATTGACAGAATTTTTTAATTAAAAAATTGTATGTCATGTTAGAATTTTTTTTTTTCAAATTTATTAAAAGTAAGTAGATTTGATTTTTTTTTTAATAAGTAAATGGACATTTTTCATTAACAAATAATTGCAGGGAGCGATTTTGTCCCTTAAAATTTTCTTCGCTAGCTGACTAAATAAGTCATTTTTTATTGTCTAAACTAAAATGTTTGTTTTACCCTTTACTTTATTTTATTGAATTTTATTTTATCTTATAATTTAAAAGTATTTTTTTACCGAAATATAGATTCTTTAAATCATTTTTTTTTTTTGGTAAACCTTCTATTCTCTTTTAACATATATTTTAATTGGAACATACATTATCTCTTAAAATTTTTAATTATTACCAAATAATATATTATGTGATAGGTGGTCAACACTCAAGTCATCACTCAGCATACAGGACCTATCAAGTCTGCCAAGCCTATTAGGCTCTCTTCCAGCTACCTTGTCGAACGAACTGATACCTCAGTCGCCCTGCCGATCACCTTACCGAACGAGCTGCTACCTTGGCCGCCGCCTGCCACCTCGCCAAACAAGCTGCCACCTCGGTCGCCTGTCGATCACCTTGCCGAACGAGCTGCCACCTCAGTTTCCCTGTCGGTCACCTTGCTGAACGAGCTGCCATCTCGGTCGCCCTGCCAGCTAGCCTGCCGAGCCATCTACCTCCTTGTCAAGTCTGCCGAGCTATTTGCCATGCTCCCTTCCAGGGCCGAAGTCCTCTAGAAGGCCAGTAGATGACCTGTCAAGTCAGACATCACCTACTTCAAATATAACCTCTTTATCCAATCATGTCAGACTTATCTTGCCAAGTTTATCTTGTGTTGTCAGACTGTACAATAAATAACTGCCAAGCTGTTGGCACAGAGCACAAGGCATATATTGCTAGGATAAGTGGACCCAATTCACTTGTATAAATAGGTGTTTTTTCACACCCATCTCCATGGGGGACACGCATCTTCATCCCTCATCAACCATTATCAACATTAGCATTCCTACTCTCCACCGTAAAGAATCTCCACTGTAAAGAAGAGGATTAACTCCTCCTATGCCCATAAAAAAAGAAGCAAAAAGAAATAAACTCTCCACTTTACTTCTCACACACTTGGGAGGAACTCTAATGTCATTTTTTTTCCCTATTTTCTCTCTACATTATATTTGATATGTCCGATTACAACTATATTACAACCACATTAAACAACACCCTAATCATTAAAAATCGATTATCAACATATTACTTCACCTCTTAAAAATCCTATCCAATCAAATCATCATACTTAAAATTAACATAGTACAAACAAACAATCATAATTCAAGCAAAACTCAATCTAAAAAATTTTAAAATTTTGAGTTGGGTATATTGAATTTTGAAAGCCCAGAGTAAAAAATTCACCCTCAAAGAAAATTTATAGTAACATCACATTCAAATTCGTTTTTCAAGTAATTGAATGAGATTTTTTTTGTTAATGTAATAAATATGCACATGATAGGTAATTATAATGGAATCTTGTGTGAAAATTTCATCCTAACTTGGAAACATATTGCATACTTTGACTTTTTTTTTTTTTTAATTACGCTGGTTATACTAATTTAGATTGAATTTGTGTAAAAAATCTAAAAAACTATAATACTATACTCCTAATAAACATAATATTGTTTCTGGTACGTTTAACTTGACTTGACGTGATGATAACATAACCGAAGGAGAAAAAAAGAAAAAAATAATAATAATAATAAAAAAACTCCCGCCGAGCATTAAAGTCTAAAAGCGTTACTATAAAAACATCTCCGTTGGCCGTTTACTCTTTTGCCAGTGGTTTTACAACTAATCACCCCTCTTTTGATTCAATTATCCTCTAATTAAATTCAGCAAATTTCCTCTGATTCTATCAGAAAAGGAAAACCCACTGATCACGCTTCAGATTCACAGCTGGGGAACAATGAAGATCAAAGGAAGTAAAATCGCCGCTGTAAATTGGAGCAACATAGGTTTGCCGGTGATTTTCGTTTTGTGCCTGTTCTTCTTCTTCGCCGGTTTCTTTGGTTCATCTCTTTTCTCTCAGCAGGTTCATATACTGTTTCTTTTCCTTTACCGAGTTTTAATCATGGTTTATGTAAGCTTTCTGTTGTATGTATGAGTATATGTGCGTGCATGCATGATTTTTTAAGTGTCTTCGGCAGGAGCTGCCGAGAAATTTACGGGTGCGGGAAATGGTGGAAGAGACGATTGAATTTAACGCGCTGCCACATGGAATTTCCGGCGAAAACTCTGTGGAGGCGATCTCCTTTCAGGTGTGTATTTTTCTCCGGAGATTGAGACAATTGTGATTTATTAATATTTTTTTAAAAATTTTTGCTGAAAGCTGTGTTCATTTCAATCTGCGTTTTGATATTGCTTTGACTAGAGTTATGATAATTCAATGTCTGAATTATTTGGCATCCGTTGGAATGCTGTTTATCTGGGTTTGCCGTGCAAGTTAGTAATTAGTTGTTGACCAATCTACTCATTTTTTGGGTTGTTTACTTTTCCTTAGTATCAAAATTGCTAGGTCTAGATTTCTCCTAATTAGATACTCCATGTATTTTGCCATACTTACCTTTGGCTTTGTGACTTGTTCTTATTCACCACTAGCCGTTTTGTAACTCTCGTTGAAGAATTTAAATAGATTAGATTCGCTGTCATTGTAAACTTAACCACTTTTCAATGTATTTTACTATCTACATAATTAAATTGAATGAATAGGTTTTGAGTTCAGGAAAATGATTCTTTACAACTTCATTAGTTGCCCCCCAAAAAGGTTGAACTCTGCTTTTATTGTGATATTTTAAACTTTTAAAGTATAGTTTTGTGCACTTAGTTGAGATTATTGTGCTCTTTTAGATCACGGCTAAATCAGATTATGAATATAACACTATCTTTCTTGTTGATTCAGGGTTCCTCTGCTCTTGACATCCTGTAATTCGCAACTATGAACACGTTGTAGTATTTACTGCAGTTTGGGGTATGTTTGGAAAATGTGAACATCAAATCATTCTTCAGCAACATGATTGAACGTCAAATCTTAACACCTGATCATTAAATCATTAATATGCAGCCTTGTGTTGTATTTGTTTCTTCGCTTTTTGTTATATAAAATTATCTTCCTTCAACGTAATTCTTTTGTTCTATTGATTTTCATCTGTAGATTCTGAGCTGGAACCCTCGGGCATTGTATTTTCCTAATTTTGCTACTGCAGAACAGTGCCAAAGCATTATTGAAATGGCAAAAGTACATCTCAAACCATCATCTTTAGCTTTACGCGAGGGAGAAACAGCAGAAAATACCCAAGGAATTAGGACAAGGTGATTACCTTTTCTATTTAAATGGAAACAATGAACTTAATTACTCATACATATATTCAATTAAGCTATTTTTTGACCCTTTGTTTGAGTGTTGGCTTTTCTTCTATGATAATTAATATATATGTTTGGATGCTGAATTTCTTTCCTTTTAGTTCTGGTATGTTTATTAGTGTGTCTGAAGACAAAACTGGGATCCTGGGTCGGGTTGAGGAAAAAATTGCTAAAGCGACAATGATCCCCAGGAGTAATGGAGAAGTAATGCAATTATTGAATTTATATATGTATATATATATTTTTTGCTCTGCTACATTGACTATGTTTGATCAGTCTGCGCTTACTTTGAGCTGCCAAATTAAATAAGTTTGTTTGCTCTTAAAAGATTTTTCTAATGCTCAAAAGAGTACTTTTGCCTGCTAACCTACTGTATAAAGTAAGTTCTGTTATCAGATGTGGCATTAAGATCATCCACCATACGTCCACTGTCTGAGATTTAAGAAATATGCTTGCTAATGTCAGTTCTTGTGATGGGACTGTCTGATACTTATGTCTGATTGTAAGTTATTTGTTGAAGTAGTTCAAGATATTGCTGCATATTTAAGATTTTCCGCGCTGTCCATGATACTTTTTATGAGTACATGAAGTGGGACAATGCTTGAGTACATTCATTAAGAACTCATAATCTTTCAATGATTTCCGAGAGCAATGTGCTAAACAAGATTAGGAAATTATATTAATTTCTCATTTTTATATAGTTACCCTTAGAGCATCAAATATGTAGCTATAGAGGCATCACCTAAAATTTAATCATATTCTCAAGTCATCACACAATGGCCTCCTTATTGACACATGTTCTGTAGTGGTTGTTGAAACTCTGCTTCTATCTTTCTGATCTTTAATTGATTGGACAGAACTTTGTTCTGGAGAATAATCTATTCAACAGTCTAAGAATCTTAAGTATAATGATATCCAGGCAGTTAAGATAGAGATATTTATTTGAAGAAGTGGTTTTGATATGTCTGAATTAAACATGGATTGACTGTGTTGTTTTACCTTGTTTTAGTTTCAATCAACATAATTAACCAATTCATTGATTTAGAATTTCTTTTTATTGTGTAGAGTGGTTGAGGATAGTACGGCTTGGTTTAGTTCAAATCAGTTTGTGCTGATATTTATGTTCTAATCGCAATGTTTTTAATAATATTTGCAATTGTGTTACAGTCCTTCAATGTCTTGCGTTATGAGATTGGGCAGAGATATCTTCACATTATGATGCTTTCAATCCAGCTGAATATGGTCCACAGAAGAGCCAAAGGGTAACAGAAATCTGATATTCAATTGTTGTTGAGGCGTTTTGAAATCAATATGTTGCAATCAGTACTGCTTAAGAAAACAAAAAGAATTCAAGAAAACCTATTCAGACCTCTCTTCGTCAACATATTGATTGCATCTATTCTCATTACTTCAACAAATAACTTACAACAGTTTTATCTAATATTTAATGAAGTACTACTTAACAACTTTGAGGCAAACGAATACAAAGATTTTCTTTGCTTATATTAGGATCATGCTAAAGAATCTGAATAATAATGATTGAAACAAGTAGGAAATAATATGAATATCTATCTGATTACATTCACATGCTTCACTACTTCTCTCTCTCTCTCTCTCTCTCTCTCTCTCTCTCTCTCTCTCTCTCTCTCTCTATTGTGAATTTGTTTATTCTTACATGACATTTAATCATTTAGTGAGTCAGAGATGATGTATAATTTCAAGCTTGTTGGCGAGTCATGTTTCAGGTTTGTGTGTGTGATGGCTGTTATTTGGAATGATTTAGACTCATTTGATCAGAAAGTTTCAGGTTGCGTCTTTCCTGTTATATTTATCTGACGTGGAAGAAGGGGGTGAAACCATGTTCCCTTTCGAGGTATGATCATTGCCTTTTTTGGCTTTTTCTAGTTCCCAATTTTATAGTCCTGTTTCAGCAATGCCCCTCAGTCTTCTGTACCGTACCAGTCATTCAATGGAATTTGATGTGCAGAATGGGCAAAACATGGATAACAATTATGATTTCCAAAAATGTATTGGTCTTAAGGTAAAGCCACATAGAGGAGATGGACTTTTATTCTACTCACTGTTCCCGAATGGTACAATAGATCCTGTAAGTGACTTTCTGTTTGCTGTCTGGGATGTCTCATCTTTTTATTTTCATCTTCCTCTTCAAATTATCTGTATTTTTTATTGTTCATTTAGCAGCGATAGGCTGAAATATGAATGGAGCTGATAAAATAAGAGAGGGGAAAGTTGATATAGCAGGGAGATATATTAGATTCTTAGGTTTCATCTCATTTCAATGTGTTGGATTGCATTATTTTAGCTCGCCGAGATTTAGTTTAACAGAGACAACTAATATTATAGAACAAGATACCGAGACTGTAATATGTGGGATTTTCGAGGTCTATAGTTTTTTTTTTTTCTGATTAATCAGAGGCCTAATAACATTCTGAAGGTGATGAAGTAGCTATTTTGATTCCAACAATGATTTTCATTATCGCCCCCATGAATGTGGGCAAATGAGAGATCACCATGAGGCATGAGTACTTAATCTTTTATTCCCCAGAAAGTTGATCGGAGAACAAAATCTTAATGAAAGGGAACACAAAAGAAAAATATGCAAAAATCTCAAAGTTTGTTAGGGCGGTTTAGACAATGAGGTAATGAGAATAGATGCAATCAATATGTTGACGAAGAGAGGTCTGAATAGGTTTTCTTGAATTCTTTTTGTTTTCTTAAGGAATATTTGAGAGAGAATAATGTTCAGGTCCTTAGCTTTCGCATTGCCAGCTCTCCATCTTCAGACTTTGAATCTTTCCAACACAAATAGTAGGACAATTTTTATAACCTGGAAAGTAGCTGGAAAAACAAGCTGTGCAGGACTGCATAGCCCAGTGGTGATCCCAAGGTCCTTTCTTTTAGAAGCTTAAAAGACTTATCGTATTATTATTCTTAAGAAGTATAAGTTAATATATATCGGCTGCACATCCATAGTTACCACCCCTAATAGTGATTTTCCTTGAACAAGTTTCTCCATCAGAGCTTTCTCTGTGTGTATATTGAAGTGCAGCATAGCTTATATGTATTACTACATATATGCAGCCAAGAAGGTGCATTCACCCAAGTTGATTTCTAATCACATTTTACTTGGGCGATTGTCCTCGTCTTTATCTTCGTCGTGCTAGGGTATAAAAGTAACTTCACATTGTAATATGGTGATTGTGTGTTCAGAGATCTCTTCACGGTAGCTGTCCAGTGATCAAAGGTGAAATATGGGTGGCCACTAAATGGATTAGAGATCAGGTACGGGGAGATGACTCCTAATTCTTTTGTTGTAAATTAATGCTTAGTGTTGTGTCATTTTTTTTTCTATTTGTAGTCACTATTTACAAAAAAACTCCCCCACAAATTTTGCAGTGTGCACAGCATTCATCTTTTCAATCAAAATTACTTATCTCATGAAGCATGATTCTATAATCTCTCATGAGACTATCTAACTCAATAATGATCAGATTAGTGGATGAGTAAGGATACATTTTTAATTTCATAATAATTCATGTAAATTTGCACTACATTGATATTAGATGTTAGCTTCTCAAAGGACTAGATTGCACATCACTTTTACCAGTCCTTTTTTTTATTATTATTAAATTAACATGTATTTCATAGAAAATATGTTTGGCTAAATTTAACTCCTATTGCTAAATTGAACTGTAAATAAAGAATTTATAGCTAGCGTTTAATGAGCAGTGCCATGTAAGAAAAACGTGTTGGGAATAAAAATGTAAAATCTCAGTTAAACAATGGGGAAAAATAAATTTAGGAAGCAGGTGAGCAATAAATTTATTTTTAATCAATAAATGGTATTCACTTTTCTTTTTTATTCATCCAACACTTACATGTTTCTTTTAAAAAAAATGCATCTCAATATATAGTACTCCCTCCGTCCCAGGAATACATTCGCGTATTCTCTGGCACAGAGTTTAAGAAAAGTAACTTTTGGTGGTGTGATATAAAAAAGAGAAGAGATATTTTGGGTAATTAAGTAGAATAAAGTGTATGATATAGTTGACTTTGACTAGATTGTGTGTAAAAAGAAGGTGGCATATTTGTAATATTGTAGTATTGTAAGGTTATTAATATTGTGTATTGTTTCCATTTTTAGAGGGTGAATGTATTCTTGGAACGGACCAAAATGGAAAGTGCGAATGTACTTTTGGGACGGAGGGAGTACTACTTGTTCTTACATACAACCCAACAATCTATATACATTTTTCACTAAATTATTTAAAATACATTATTTTTATACACATCTCAATAATTTTATATATTTTTATACATAAGAAAAATAACTTTTCTTAATCTCCACTCCACGTACCAATATACGTATGTTATTAGGGAGTATAGGAGTATATTGGTATGAACAAATCTAAGAGTAGGATACTATTCTACTACTCTTCATAAAATAAAGTAAAAAAAGCAATTAGATAAAATTAGAGGAAATCTATTTCAAAGTAGAGGTGTTATTTAAAAGAGAAATGTTATTGCAGGTAAAATTAAAATTATAAGAATAAAGAATTCAAAATGAGTGCAAAAGTAACGAATTCAACTATAAAATTCGTTCTCTTCCACAATGTAAGTTTTGGAACCATGAGGAGCGACTATATATAGCTGTACAAAACTAAATTTATCCCAAAATATTATTCATTTTTATTGTGTTTTTTATAATAAAAAATTACCTTTTGACAAAGTTTATTGATTTTTTTAGAATAGTTTGGGATTTTTAGGTAACAATTAAAATATAAAATATATTGTGTTGAAAAGAGATGATAATTTTAAAATCATAATGTAATTTTGAAGTTTTGAATTAAGAATTTATTTTATATAGGGATGAACGTGTGAAAAATAAGAGAAATGAATAATTTTATTTGACATGGTTTATGAAATTTAGTTGAATATGATTCAAACAAGCTTTTAAACCTTTATAATCTAGTGTGAAATAATTTAGCTTGATTTTTGGACGTAAAAGTGGCTAGAGTCTACTTCAGCATAATCTATCTAATCAAGAATAATGAAAGTAGGTAAGTAGTAAAGGTTACCAACTTCTTTGGTCTTTGTCTAATTTTTTTTTTTTTCTCCAAATGCACATGATGAGTTTCTATAAAACTACTAAAAAAAAAATATATATATATATATATATATATATATATATTAAAAAATGATAATATTTTATGATCCTTGAGAAAATGATTCATTCTTTTCATAAAATATCAATTTGATAAAATGTGATGAACGTTCAAATAAGAGTATTTCATAAGCAATTAATAATATAATTAAAAGTGATAATATTTTTAATGAAAATTAATAATTAATTAAAAAAATAATAAAACTATCTCGTCGCGATGATCCCACGCAAATGTTGCTATATTTCTTTAATTAGCAACAAATTAAGCCGAGCATAAATTAATCAGCTACATCGTAGAGATAAGATCTGATTCTAAACTTTAGAGACATTATTTAAACATGTTTGTTTCGAATTCATTAGAGTGACTTAAATTTAGCCAGAAAAACATAAAATTAACTACAAGAGTATTAATTTTATAATTGAAACAACCTTCATTCCACCCTAGAATGACCTCTACCAACGTCTTGATATATTTCTCCATTGCCATCTCTCTATTCATCTCATCTTTCCCACCCTCTACCAAGCATTCCTCTCCACACCTTCACCATAAACCATTGGCATGCATGAGTCGAACGATCTCAAACAACCAATCTCATTTGAAAGTTTAAGTTGTTAAACATGCATAATCAAAAGCTCTAACAAATAACAAACTCTTCAAGAGCAATCTTTTGAAGGGCATACAATATTTATCTTCATTGATCTCATAACCATTGCTCATTTCAAGCTTACATAAACCACAGCAAAAACCTTCTCTAACTCTATTCTTTCATAACCACTAATGAACTTCCTTTGTGTGTTATTATCCTGAACATTTTTTACTCTGTGTCGAGGAAAGTGTGTGTTTGATTTACAAAAGGCTTATGGCTTGAAAAGTTGTTTCGTTCTAAGCATATATATTGAGAAGAATCTAGATGTGTTTACGAAACAAGCAGGGTGTACGTACAACAGTGTTGTACAAGGAATTCTTACCAAACCTGTTTTAACTCAAACAAATGATATCCCAAGATGTTTTTATGCAAAACTCGGAAGAGAAACAGCACCATTCTTTGATGTTTAGAAACAGTACATTTGCAAACTTAAAAATCTTACCCCAATTAGTGTTTTAATAAACTGTAATATATATTAAATTACAACAAAAAATCTCTGCTGAATCAAATAAGGCTACTGGGTACGTGTCCGGCAATTCTCTGCTGCCCTCACTTGTGAGAAATACGGATGAGCCTATGTACACAAAACAAACTGCTTTAGTATAGTAGCTAAAAAGCTGGATCATGTATTGGAAGTATAATAGAAAAACGGTGCAGATAAATGAATGTTGTTTAAATAAGGCAGAAAGAATACCATGGCTTCTCTTGCTGTGAGCCTATCCTGATGATCATAGCGAAGGAGTTTGTCGAGGAAATCTATGGCCTGCTAATTTTATTTAAAATAATAGAACAAGGCTTATTCGTAAGTTTACAGGTATAAATAATATTATTGAACCATGAAGGAGAATGATAAACTCATGACCTCTGGTGACACGAGATGCTGATTATCAGCGTTGATAAATTTCGACCATGGTTTCCTGCTGTGCCTATTGAATCACAAGGAAGCCAATTTTGTGATAAGCAAACTAGATGATGCATTTACTTAATGAAAACTAGTAATGACTACAAAAAACTGCCCCGAGGCTTGACCCAATGACAAAAATCCAGCTATCATTCGAAAATTATAAATATGGATGACATTGTTAATCCTTCCCAATAAATTGAACCTTTTGAGGGGTTTGGTAAGATAATACAAACCTCGAGGAGATGAACGTAATACCTCAAGTTGTAATTTCATAACTTAGAAGGGATTTCTGTAGAAAGGCCTAAACTAAGGATAAATTTTAGACATGCTCGTAAATTTAAAGCAGTTCAGCAGAAATAAAGAAAGCTATAAAGGGATGACTCTCAAAACGTGACAAGCAGTTATTTCCATTATTATCAATAGGTTGTTCCATTAAGCTTGACGTTCTATTTGAGTTAGTAGTTAGCATACCTTCCAACAAGGGCTTCAAGTTGAGGATCTAGCTCCAGATGGTACTTATGTAGATATGCATTCAACTCATCAGTTCCAAGTACCTAAAATATATTCCGATATCAGATACAAAACCACAAAGGCAGTTAATGCACTCACTTCCATCCACTTTTGAAGTCCTTGTGGATATTACAAGTATGCCTTTTGATGATGCAACTTTCTTTATGTCTACATATATAAATTGACCTGATGTATCAATTAGTATGAAATTATCATTTATAGGAAAAACAGATCAGATATTATAATACCAAAAATTTTAAATTTGTAAGAGACCACACTTGAAAAAAAATTCAAACAATTTGCTTGGGTGAGGCGAGAATGTTGTTACCTTTGCAATTTTAACAAGTTGATCCTGGTTGTCATGTCCGTAAAAAAAGGGTTCCTTGCGAAAAATCTACTCATAATAGCCAGAAAATGAAGATATGAATAATAGGTGGTAATTGAAGAGAACCCATGAGGCAACAAAACAGGGACCAATTTAGCTCTCTTACCATGCCAGCAAACATGCAACCAAGGCTCCACAAATCCAAAGAATAGTCATAATCTTGCAAGTCGACAAGAAGTTCTGGACCCTTAAAGTATCTGAATGCGTAAAAATGAAAAAGGATTTCAGTCTTCAGGTGACAATAAATTTTTAACCAATTAAAGGGGTGATCTTTATTGTCATCATAACAGACCCAACATATATTACCCAAAAACAAGTACACATAAAGAAGGCAATAATTGGAGTTTGCATTTTGAAGTAGCAGTAACACGCATAATCTATATCAGGCCGTAAGAATTATCAAAAACATGTAAATTCATGCTCACAGGACATGATGATATGCTACAAAAATGTGTGGGATGCTTGTACTATTCTTGGTTAAGCCCGAGAATGACAAACACAGAATTATGCAAAAATGACCTCAAAAGGACCAATGTGAAACAGAGACTTGAACTAGTCTGTGTTCATATCTAAAGTTATAATGGGATTCATGAAATAAAAATAAAGGGGAAAAAAAAAAGAAGAGAGAACAGAATTAGTCAGTTTATGACATTTTACACTCATCTAATCCAATATAAAAACAATGAATCCAAAAAGGCAGAAGTCAAAACAACCACAAAAGATGAGGTCTATACATAACAGGATAGCAAAAGGCAATTTCCAGGAGAACACAGGCGACCATAACATTAATGAATGGAGAAAAGTTGTGTATTTAAGAAATGATTTCACCTGCTCTTATAAAAGATAAAATACTATTAGTTATATGTGTTACCTTGAAGCAACGCGGACATTATATTCCTTTCCAGGGTGATAAAATTCAGCAAGGCCCCAATCAATCAGGCGAAGCTTTCGCAACTCATGATCTATCATTACATTGTGAGGCTTAACGTCCCTGTGCATTATTCCCTGTGAGTGACAGTAATCTAGTGCCTGCAGGAGAACATAAAATTTTTTCCTTTATGTTTAAACTGCAAAGATGGTTAATAATTGCATGAAAATGTATCATTATTATAACAACGAATAATATATAATCTTTCAAACCGTTATTAGTGATATGCCCTCAAAATAAAAATAATAATAAAATCAAGTAGACATTTGATGAATCCGCTAACCAAAGGCCTTGTCCATATTTGTACTTTACAGCAGTCACGGAAACAGTTTAATATAAAATATATGTTTGACAAACTTTTTGTGTTTTTTAAGAACAGCACTTGAAAATTCCTCATTGCAAAATAGAAGAAATATTGGCAAGATTTTGATAGGAATACACGGAGTTGCACTCCCAACCCACAAAAGATTTTCTTTATGGAGATCCAAAATCAGAAGAAAAATACAAGAGTGATCTTTTCAAGGCTTTCTGACCCTGAGTAGTTAATGACTATTCAGAGACCATTGATCAAAGATCAACATTCTTTCTAAATAGAAAAGAGGAAAGTTGGGGAAATAATAATAATAATAACCAATATGTTCTCTAATAGAAAATAATATTTACTCCATATATATTTACTTCTTACTTTGGATGATTTAAAAGTTTGTGTTGACCATCCAACGTCAGAATTAATAGAACACTTAGTTATATTAATGGGAAATTATTTGTCGTATGCCATCCTAAATGATTGGATCTTTGCACTTTTTCTTTTTGTTAATAATGCATCACATAGTTAATTATGTTAAATGATTGGTGGGACTGAAATTGTTAATTGTTTAAAAGGTAAAGGCTTCAATCAAAAGCACTTGTAGAAGAGAGAAACTTTATTTCCATTCCTGTAGATAGAAGAAATGTTAAATGGGCATAGAGGATCTTTTAAAAAATAAACATAAAATCAACCAATCTAGTTAAACTGTATTAGACTGGCATTCAAGCAAATATATAAATCTATATAATGTGTATTACTAAATCTAATTCTCTGTTGTCCCTGTACTCCCTACTCTTCAGTTTAATCACACAATTTTTGAAGGAAATCATAACAAACAGCAATTCATTGAATGCAACCTCAGAGCAGAAACTAAAACTTCAGCGTGCACTCTGCCTAAACCAAATATGAATCTGGACTTCTCTTCTCATAAGTAGTAACAAACAAATGCTGGTATGTAAGCTTTACTTTGTGCCATATTTTTAAACTATTATTTACCATGAAAGAGGGACCATGGGTACCAGACAAATCATGAACTCAGCTACTCTATTTGAAACAATAATTCCTAATCATCAGAAACATAGTATAGTCGATGACTAGAGCTGTTGAATAAAAAAGAAAAGAACTTATTTTCCTGTTACCTTGAGGAGCTCATATATGTAATAACGTATGTCATAATCCGTCAATGTAGGATACAAAACTTTGAAATCTGTACTGTTCACAAATTCAAATATCAAGCTAGGAGTCTTCGAGTGTTGATCTCTGACAATGTCTAAGAGTTTGACAATATTTGGGCCCCCGCGTAGGTTTTGCAGTATTTTGATCTCTCTCTTTATCTGCACATGATCATAGAAGATAAATCTTAGAAAATATATTCAAAAGCAATCTTCCAGAATTGAATCGCAGGTGATCAATAAAAAGAAAGAAATAAAACATGGAAAAATTCAATTAGGCAATGTATCCCCGCACTTCAATTCAACATTTAAAAATTTCTAAATTAAAGAAAACTGTAAGCCAAAAAAAATAAATAATAAATCTCATAAGAATTGAGGAATTCAAAATCAGAGTGCTCAAACATTCTTCAAGATCACACAAGTAATCAATAGTATATAAGAATCAGTTGAATTGTCAGAACTACACTGAATAAAAACAATCTTCGCTAGCAGCAGGAAATGCCTTTTACAGGTAACATCAAACTAAAATAAGCTTGGAAATTAGTTGACAATGACTAAAAAAGAGCACCTTTCAAGTTTGTAAAAGAGTATGTGTCAGGAGATGTTTTTAAGTATGTCTGTGTAAATATATTCAGTAACTATTTTGGGTCGCAAACAGATAGCTTTTATCTGTAAAGAAATACTACCTTTTTCTTCTTAACAGGTTTCAAAATTTTGATTATGCACCGCTCATTGTTGTTGACATTTATACCTTCAAAAACTTCACTGTACTTCCCTCTTCCAACTTTGCGAACAACTTCATAATCATCCTGGTCTCTGAAAATATATAGCATGTTTACAATTGGGACATCAAAGGTTTCTCCTAGCTTATGCATTAAAAAGAAAAGTTAAGTCATATACTATACATCACATCACCAACACTGATTGCAAAAGCTATAAACTTTACCACTCCCCAAATAGCATGATCATAAATTAGCAGCTTCATGATATAATAGCTTGTGAAAACCATAGTTGTTAAAAGCGAGAGGCGCACCGAGGCACATGGACCCCTAAGTGCGCCTGAGGCACAAGGCGCGCCCTACATTTTGCCCAAAACTCAATTTATAATATATATACACAAATATATCCTACTTACAATCATATTACCTAACTAAACTAACATAAAAATCACATAACATCACATAATGATACATAATAACTCATAATAGCATTATAACACATAAAATATAAACACAAATAAATTCAAAATTAAAATCTTCCACACAAATAAGTAGTAAGTTAATGAACATTTCAATAGATAAGCTATTAGCAAACTAATTAGTCCTCATTCTTCATCCTCCTCGTCCTCCTCATCCTCGTCCTCCTCCTCCTCAAATTGATCATCTTTCTCATTAAATTCTTCCTCTTCATTCACATCACACTCAAGATCAACTTCAATATCTTCATCTTCATCTACAAGCCTTAAAGATGAGGCTTTAACCCTCTTTCCTTTATCCAATTGATCCTTTCTCTTTCCTTTATCCAATTGATCCTTTCTCTTTCCTTTATCCATTTGATCCTTTCTTTCTTTCAAAACATCAACTTTCCGGCAGGTGGCAGCTGGGTGGCGGCGGCGCGTCCAGGCGGCGGTGGCGATCCCGGCGGCGGCGGCAGATGGTGTGGTGGAGTGGAGGTGAAGCCGTGAAGGCAGCAGGCAGCCCACCTTTCTCTCTTGTTTTGAATGTTCTATTAAAACCCTAACCCTAATTCTCAATTTATATACATTTTATAAGTGGGATGCCCCCTTTTCCTTATAAAAACGTGTTAACACGTTAAAATAGAAGTAGCAACTTCAAAAAAAAAAAAAGGCAGAATGTTGCAGAGGCGCGCCTTTTAGGTCTCGATGAGGCGCACCTAGGCGCGCGCCTACGACACAAACGCCTTGGACTGAAAAAATCGGCCAATCTAGGCGCAAGCCTGTGAGCCTCAGCGCCTTAGGCGTGCCTTTAACAACTATGGTGAAAACTAGCCTAATGGACAACTCATTGTAGTAAAAAAATGATACATAGATACTGGAAAATGCAGGTCAGTTAAACGTAAAGGGACAACATTTTATAAAAAGAAAACTCATGCTACCTCCATCCCACAACATCTTCAGAATTTCCATATCCGGTCATCCACAATAATCTCTAGAATCCATTAAGGCAAATACAGTCCACAAAATAGCTTCATAACACACCTTAAATTCAAAATTGTCAACTGATCTGACACACATAACATAATTTACATTATATTTATCACCCCCACCACTGAATTATCCTCTTTAAGTAAATAAAGTGTATTAATAAAGTGTATTATGTTATTCTCTGTTCAAAAGAAAAGGTGAAAATTAATTTAGGACGGAGGGGTAGAAAATAAATCAAGGGAGTGTTTGGTTTACATTGTGTAAATATTACTTAATGGGCCTTAAAAATTTGCAAAAAATAAGGAAGTTTGCACACTAATTGCATTTATATGGGTTTATCTACCTTCTAAGCCCGTCAATAAAAAGCAATGTGTCCGACGGGATGAAACTTAGGGCCTAGGGGAGAGTGAGTTACTATATCCCTTGAAACTAATAAAAAATTAAAGGATTTTTCATGCTGACACCTTGCTAATCACACGCCCAAACTTTATTAACCCACATATTAACTCAACTAGAACCAATCACTCCCTAAGAGTCATCATCGCAACCTCAATGCTTTATTCTCCTTGATTTTTAAAATGGTAACATCGCCCTTTTTTTTTTCCCTCTTTAAGAAGAATAAACATCGAGTTATCTGCATTAGAAGATAAGCTTCAAAATTGGAACAGAAAGACCCACCATACGCAGATTCAATCATACAGAGGACAAAATATTAAAAATTCACAAAGTAATCTAACCTATTCATTCAAATGCATTTAACCATCAGTGTTTCATGCGAATCGTAATCACAATTAATAGAAACCACAGCTCCAATTATTATCATAATTAAACACGATCGGCGAATGATTAGGGCCGCAAGGAGATGAATTACAACACTTAACAACTTACCCCCACTGGACAGTGAGGTTCTCGTAATCCCAGTATTCCCTAGGCCGCACTACATTAATGTCAGTGTAGACCCGCGCTTTCGACATCCCGCGCCGTAGATCGCCTGCGACAAAGTGTCGTGATCTTATGAACGGAATCAAAGGACGAGGCGGCGGGGGACGGCTCCGAGCAACCGACCCGACGGCGGCGCAGACCTGCGAGTAGAGGATGGCAGTGGAGCAGCGACGAATTACACTCGTAATTTTTGCAACTTTTGAGTACAAATTTACGGAAGACGATAATTACAAGGATTAAGTGATTTGAGAGAAACAAATTGAAGATTTATTCATCTAAAATCAGATCTTTGGTAATTAGATTACGAAAGCGTTTCCACCAAAATATCTTCTAGTCATAATGCACTAGGTTTTATAGGTTGAGTTTTGCAAAAATAATTAAGGAATAAATGATTTGTTTATATATATATATATATAATATTTTAGAGTGGGACTCTTGTGTGTTCGAGTGCACGGATTAATACTCGTGCGCCCAACCTGACCCATAACTAAACGGGTCATATAAATTTAAAAAAAAAATCTAAAATTTCATTTTCTTCACCACATTTCACTGCGCGATTTCACCCTTTCTGGCGATTACAAACCTTCTCTTTCCAATTTTCTTCTGTGCAATTTCAATTCATCTGGGTAATCTCAGCTGAAGAAGTGGCTCAAGCTAATCGAGCCAAAGCCTCTTCTACATCGTGAGTGTGATTTCAGCGATGCGGAGGACGGAGTGCGGAGGGGCAATCAATTTGGGCGATTCTACATCGTGAGATTCTACCTTCGATTCTTCACTCCAGAACAAGGTGACGGAGTGAGGAGGATGGGCGATCAATCTGGGCAATTCTACATCGTGAGATTCTACCTTCGATTCTTCACTCCAGAACAAGGTAACCTAGATTTAATCCCTTCATTTCTCCAATTTCGCTTTAATTCATAGCTGGTTTCGAAACCTCTGAGATGAAGATGCATAGTTCCGTCTTAATTCATAGTATTAGCCAAAATGCTTGTTTTCCGTAAGAATGCTGGTTGTGTACACTAGATACTGATCTCTTTTCTTTTCTTTTTTGTGCATTTTTGTTGGATCATATTGAATTAGCTTAAGCCTATGTTTCATTATATCATATACAATGCCTTTCAATTTTTATGTTTTTAATCCATATTGCAGAATAGTATGTAATTGATCATTTTTTTTGCTTGAACACCCCATTTGTCAACACAATTTTCTTCAAATCTTAAATTTTATCCCATTATTTCTACATATTTGTAATCATCTTTTAATTCCGTCAACAATGGCCAGATTTAAATAATGTACTCAATACTCATCAACAATGTACTCTTTTCTCATATGTAATATACTTTTTTATGATAACAATGTACCCTTTACTCATCCATAACTCATACATTTTACACGACTAGTATACCCTTTGCATGACAAATGATGTACCATTTACTCATCAATAATGTACCCTTTACTTATCCGCAATATACCCTTTTCGCCATGTCATAAAACCTTTTATAATAAACTTGAAACACTTTACCTTTACATCATGAAAACAATGTACCCTCTGCTCATCAAGAATGTACCATTTACTCATCAGTAATATACCCTTTGCAAATCTATACAGTTCACATAACAACAATATACTCTTTGCATGACAACAATGTACCCTTCAACAGTAGCTGATATACCCTTTAGTTGTAATGATTGTACCTACGTTTAAAGAGGAAATAGAGTTCAACTTTTATTTATAAGCATGCATGGAGAATACTGGACAAATTCCATAATAGTGCTGGATAAACAAGATATGAGGATTCAATCCAACTTGCATAATATAGTATGCAGCCAACTACTCCAGAGCTGGTCATTAGAAATGAGATTGATCATTCTGGATTATGGGCTTATGGAAAGTCAACTATGTGGACTACTTTGTTGTTTTTTTTATCTTTAGCAGGGCAAAATTAAATCCTATTTTGGAGTATAATTAGTTGCTTTTAATTTTATTTTTATTTTTTAATTCAAAGATATGTGTTAATTATACCATAATCTAACAGCTTAGATAATTTGATGCGCCTATATCCATAAATTTATGAATTCGAGTAATATTCTTAAATACTATAATATGATACTCACTCTGGTAAACATGTACCCTTCAATAGTAGATGATATACCCTTTAGTTGTAATGACTGTACCTGCATTCAAAATTCTTGTTATTCATTCAATAAATTGCAGTTGGTTGTATTTTTTGCAATTGTTTTATTGTGTCAAACTTGGGATTCGCGAAACCATGCCTATTTCTGACTCTCGTTTGTCTTCTTCGTGCTTCTTTGCAGAGGAGGAGTCTTGAGTTATAATTGGAATGCAAAAACAACTGGTTATGTTCTCATGTATTGCTTCCCAATGTTCATTCTTCAGCATTTAGTTGTTCTAGTTGAAATCAAGTACACGGATAAAGACAGGGAAACTACATATTTATTTCATCCAAGCAGTTTCTATTCCTCATATAAATGTTGAATATGTTGTCTTCTGCACCTAACTTCCAAGCAGTTTCTACCCCATTTATCAGTCTCTTCACAATGGTGCTTACCACCTACTTGTTGTGGCTTGGAAGTTGTATACTTCACTTAGCAATCAATAAGAGTTTGCAAATAAGAGTGTGTACATTAATATTTTTGGTTTCAAGTTTTTGATCATTAAGTGTTTATTGTTATGCTTGGTTTATCAATACTAGTGAAGCCTAAAAGGAGCCTTGTTTAATGCCCTTATATTCCTGGCCTTTCTTTCTATTTTTTTTGTCCGATTATGGGCATATGCATTCTTATGGTTATTAGTCGTTTTAATTGTTTAATTTAGTGATATAACAAGTTAATTATTGTGAGAGATGCTTATAATTATTAAATTTCTTGGATTTTGAATGAGTAAGTTCTAATCGTTTAAATTATTTTTTTGACACTGTTATTGAAAGTTATACCCTTTAATATAGTACAAAATTATATACCATTTGCATCATGCCATTATACCTTAACAACATAAACTTGAAACACTGTCAACAATAGATGTTCTAAACTCCATATCATTTACTCATCAACAATATACTCTTTGCACCATATCATTATACCATAATAACATAAACTCGAAACACTGTAAACTCCAGACCATAATGTACTCTTTACTTATAATAAATATACCCTTTACTCATAAACAATATGTTGATGTGAAGTATTGATACCAGTGTCATCACATTTGGAATCACACATGTCCTCCACCAGTTGTTTTATTAACC
Source organism: Pogostemon cablin (assembly GCA_023678885.1). NCBI lineage: Eukaryota > Viridiplantae > Streptophyta > Magnoliopsida > Lamiales > Lamiaceae > Pogostemon > Pogostemon cablin. Next base: position 7,541,869 of record CM042992.1, on the reverse strand, counting down.
ACTAATATTGTTTTGTTGTTTCGACTGGTGTTGTGCTTAATGTTGCTTTTAGGGTTGTTGCGGTTGAAGTGCTGAACGTGTTGGACGCAAAGACCAAGTCAAACGCTGACCTTGAAGGCTCTGGAGCAAACTGGAAAGATTCGGAAGTTCTAGAAGGATCAAGAAGGCGAAAATAACTACCTCTCTTAGTGGGAGGTTATTTGAGTCTGCATGGGTGCAATCTACATCTTCTATGTGGACCACTCATCATTTAGAGCCTGCATCCATCTATAAATGGAAGCTGCTAGTTGCCAACTCAAGTGATCGAAAAGTCAATCCCACTATACAGTGTAAAAGATCCTAGATAGGTTTCTGTCATAGTGTTTGTACTGGTGTTGTAACACTTGGTTCAACATCAGTTGTCTACTGTTATTTTTGTACGTTTTGTGTGCGCTGTTCACAGGCAGTGGAAGCCCACATGTGAAGTAGGCTTAGATTCTAACAAGTCTAGGTTTTGCCATTTGGGAACGTGTTTGGATTTTAGATCCGATTTTGTATTCGAAGGGTGGAAGAATTATTTCCATATCTAAGAGTGTTTTTGTAATCACATTTTCCAATAGTGATATTTGTGCCATGAGGCCGCCACAAACTTGCAAAAGTTTGTGGAAAGATTGAGTAATCTGTGTGTTAAGTCTTCCGCTAATTTACAACTTGTTCTATACTTAGTCAAGTTACATTTTGATACATACATTGTTATTCAAAGTGTCACCACACTTAGGACAACATCGTACCAAAACACACTTTGCACCATTAGGCACCCGACAAGTGGCATCAAAGCCAACACTTGACGATACTAAGTGTTGATTCCTGGTATTAAGTGTTGAGTTATTATGGATTACTATGCATCCATCACCCGTCCTCCCATTCTAGATGGAACAAATTATGTCTTGTGGAAAACCTGGATGAGGTTATACATCAAAGCATGTGACGATAAAGCTTGGAAGATCATTCTGTCTGGATGGACACCTCCCACTGAAGAAGATAAAGATGGAGATCAGATTCTCAAAGATGAACTCAATTGGACTACCGAGGAGAGCAATCTATCTACACACAACTACAAAGCTCTCAATGTAATCAGTTCTTCAGTTGATTCAGTGATGTTCAACTTGATTCAGAAGTGCATATCTGCTAATGACGCATGGAAAAGTCTACAAGAACACTGTGAAGGTTCTGGTAGTGTCAAGAGAGCAAAGGCAAGGTTGCTGAGCATGAAGTTTGAAAGCTTGAGGATGAGAGAAGATGAGACCATCAACTCTTACAAAGAAAGGCTGTATGAAGTCGTGAACGAGCTGCAATCACTTGGTGACCCAATTTCTAATTCCAGATTAGTAAACAAAATATTTCGTACACTTCCTATGAGATTTAATAGTAAAGTTTGTGCTATAGAAGAAGCTAGGAATACTGATACTATGAGTCATAATGAGTTTATGAGCATTTTGAAAACCTATGAAATGGATATGTCTCAACAAGATTCTGCGTATGATAGAAAAGGTGTTGTTATTTTTAAAAGTGATGCTCCTTCATATTGTGGAAAGACATCAACCATTACTGAAATTTCACAAATGGATGAAAATGTTGATGACATTTCAGATGACACTAATAATATTGCTTTACTTGCTAAGAAATTTGAAGCCTATTTAAAAAATCAGAAAAACAAGTCTAAAGCAAATACTCAGCCTAGGATAGAACATTCCCCTCATACTCCTCAAACTCATACTCCTCAAACGCTTACTCGAAGACCCACTCAAAGAAAACTTAAGTATGACCCTGAATTTAGAAAGACCCTCATTTGTAGTGAATGTACTGGTTTTGGTCATTATGCAAATGAATGTGCTAACACTCTTTTGAAGAGAATGATGAACTTAAATGTTTACTTGAGTGATGATGAATCTGAAGGTGATCAAGAGACAAAGGATGAAGAGCTGACATTTATGTCAGAATGTGTAAGTGAAGAACTTTCTAGAAGTGACACAGATGTTGAGTTGGATGTGATAACATCTACTTCGACATTAAGCAAGGTTCAGTCGATTTCAGATTCTGATGTGAAATGTACTAATACTTTCTACCCTCAGAGTATGTTGAGACTCAAAATCCTATTCAAGTTCTTACATCTCCAAATACATCACCTACTCGTGCTGAAGAGAATTTACAAGTGTCTTCTCCCTCGTCATCACCACCGGTTCCAATCAGATCAAAGGTTGCTAAACCATCTGCTCCAAAGCGTAAAGCGCCTCCACAGCGTTGGTCAGTCAGACTCCGCAAGAAATGCACTACACATGATGCAACCACCTCTGAAAAAGGGAAGTCTCCTATCTCTATCTCTGATTCTGATGAAGCTGTTCCTATGGATGTAGATGGAACATGTGAGAATCCTACTATAGCTGATCTTTGCAAAGCCTTGAAGAAGAGACAGAGAGAAAAGAAAGTTGTGTCTGATGTTACCACTTTTAAGGCAACACCAAATGAATCTGATGAAGAAAATGCTGATCTGAACCAGTTGATTGATGATATTGCCACATATGTAGTTGTCTCAGTGCCAACACCTACTGTTGCAGATGCTGAACTCTCTGATCCTGACCATGATTCATCTTCATCTTCTAATGATGAAGATGATGCACCTGAGGATGCTAACGAAGGTGCAGAATCTGATGAATCTGATAAGGATGCTGATGTTCAAAACGTTGAGAGTTCTGATGGTAAAGATGAAGCCAAAGATGATGATGGTGTTGAGTCATTTGATGATGCTGATGATATATCTGATGACTCTGACTTTGATGTTGAAAACTTTGGAGTTGGAAACTTCTACTTCACTGATGGCAATGTCCGATTAAAAAAGTTTGTCAAGAAGGATATTATTCATGAAAGAAAGATGAAGGATGTCGACCTCACTCCACACAACCTCATCAACTTCTTCCGAGAGAGAAGCTTGCTGAAATCACTCATGTACTCTACCTCATTCTACACCAATTGGGTATGTGAGTTTTATGCCCACATTTGTGCCAGTATGATTAAGAGTACAAGTCCCAAATTTGGAAGAATTTTCTTTAGGGGTGAGATTTATGATTTTTCTCCTACAAAGATTAATGAGTGTTTAGGGACTGTGACTGCTGATAGTGATGATGAAATTGATGATATGGATGAGATTGTGTCTGTGATAACTGGAGGTTTAATTGTTAGTTGGCCTAAGAAATTGTTCAGTCCAAGTCTGACTAGTTTGCATGCAATCTTGCACAAGCTATGTGTTTAAATTTGGCTGCTTTCCTACAATACCACTAGAGTTACCACTGAGCATGTTGTGTTGATCTATAAGATAGGAAAGAATCTGCCTTTTAACCTTGGTAGAATGATTTACAAGAATCTGATTAGTTATGGTGGAAATATCTCCAAGGGTGGTAAGTTACCTTATCATGCTTTGATTCACTGTCTGTTAAGTAGTCAAGGTGCTAGGAAATGTAAAGGTGATTTTCTTTCCTCAAATGTTCTAGTTCTTGGTATTTCTAAACCACTGCTTGAAGGTAACCGTGTAGTTAATCTACCCTATGCGAACCCTGCTCCTGCCCCTGCTACTGCTGATACTCAGAATGTTGCTCCTGATACTGCCAACACTTTATTTCGCACTGACACTTCTGCACAAGCTGTAGAAATTATCTCTGTTACTCAGAACTGCAAGTATATTGAGCAACAAGCTGCGGCTCTGGCACGCCATGTCTCGAACCTCAGACTCCAAGCCAATGCACTGAAAAGACAAGCAGACATTCTAGAACAAAGAGCTCAGTTCTGGGGTAAGATGCTATCCACACCCACATGGGGAGATATACATGCTGCTGCTCAACCTACTGCAGTTGAAAGCTCTGGTTCAAGAGGAATTGTGATTTTTGGACATCACTGATGAACTAGAAGAAGGAAATGTTGCTGGAAATGTTCCTGATGCAGGTGATGCTGCTGGTGATGTTGCTGGTAATGCTGCAACTTAGGGGGAGTTCACATGGTGAAGGGGAGATCAGCAAAGAGATCAAAGTGTTCATGCTTATTGCTAATGATGACTTAAAGATGTTGTTGCCTCACTAACTTTTCTAACTATTTGATGATGGGATGTTAAACTGATATTTATTTTCTGATGGTGACTGTATACTTTACTTTATTTTTTCTGTTTAAACTCTGATTTAAGCTCTGGACTTATATGTTACTTAAATGGTTATCTTTAATCACTTTGGTAATTATGCTTTAGAATGTTTAGTTATTTTTGCACAACTGTCGAACTAACATCTGATTTATTATTTTGGATATCTTGTTCTGCATTGTTTTCTTGCATCAGGTTATGTAGTTGCGGATAGACATGATTGGAGGAGATTGTTGATGTGAAGTGTTGAGACCAGTGTCATCACATCTAGAATTACACCTATCATCCACCAGTTGTTTTATTAACCACTAACATTATTTTGTTATTTCGACTGGTGTTGTGCTTAATGTTGCTTTCAGGGTTGTTGCGGTTGAAGTGCTGAACGTGTTGGACGCAAAGACCAAGTCAAATGCAGACCTTGAAGACCCTGGAGCAAACTGGAAAGATCCGGAAGTTCTAGAAGGATCTAAAAGGCAAAAATAACTACCTCTCTTAGTGGGCGGTTATTTGAATCTGCATGGGTGCAATCTACATCTTCTACGTGGACCACTCATCATTTGGAGCCTGCAACCATCTATAAATGGAAGCTGCTAGTTGGCAAGTCAAGTGATCGAAAAGTCAATCCCACTATACAATGTAAAAGATCCTAGATAGGTTTCTGTCATAGTGTTTGTACTGGTATGTAACACTTAGTTCAACATCAGTTGTCTACTATTATTCCCGTATGTTTTATGTACGTTGTTCACAGGTAGTGGAAGCCCACATGTGAAGTAGGCTTAGATTCTAACAAGTCTAGGTTCTGTCATTTGGGAACATGTTTGGATTTTAGATCTAATTTTGTATTCGAAAGGTGGAAGAATTGTTTCCATACCTAAGAGTCTGTTTTTGTAATCACATTTTCCAATAGTAATATTTGTGCTATGAGGCCGCTACAAACTTGGAAAAGTTTGTGGAAAGATTGAGTAATTTGTTGTTAAGTCTTCCGCTGATTTACAACTTGTTCTATACTTAGTCAAGTTATATTCTGATACATACATTGTTGTTCAAAGTGTCACCACACTTAAGACAACATCGTACCAAAAATACACTTTGCACCATTGGGCACTCGACACAATATACCATTTCACCTTGCCATGATACCTTAACAACATAAACTCGAACTGTAAACTTCATACCCTTTACAAGACCACAATATACCCTTTACTCATCAATAATATATCATTTGCACTATGCCATAATACTTTACAAACATAATTCGAAACACTGTAAACTCCATACACTTTACATGACCACAATACACCCTTTACTCATCAATAATATACCCTTTGCACCGTGCCATAATACTTTACAAACATAATTCGAAATACTGTAAACTCCATATACTTTACATGACCACAATGTACCATTTACCCATCAATAATATACTATTTTTAGTGAATAATCACAACGATTAAATTCAAATACAAATTAGCAAAGTGTAAATGAATGACAAAAAAGTATGACATTTTTTTCACATAAAAAATAAAAATTATCTCATTGTACTAATTCAAAATTTTATATAGTGATCATATACTATAGCAAAAAATATCATTTTCAACATACATAGTTATAACTCCAACTTGATTATAACTGCCTTCATATATTAGTCATCAACACAATGTACTCAAAAACTGAATCAACCAACAAACACCATCAAATATGTTACTTTTCCAATTTAACTTTCTTCCAATTCTTTCTATTTCTTTCTCCTTGGTAGCCCTTTTCTTCTTTTCTCATTCTGCTTTGATAGTATCATTGTTGCACAAATCTCAACCCTATTATAAGTCGAATCTCAACCTTCATGGAAAACAAAAGTCATAATAAGTAATTGTATAAAAAAAAACTACTAAGTTTTACTTTGAATAAAAATTATATACCAGCAAAATTAATAGTAAAAAACAAATTACCTTGCTCAATTCAGGAGATCTATATATCACTACATTGAAGTGTTTTAAATGGTGCATCAAAAACACCCTATTCAAATGGCACATTCAAATTCATAAGCAGAAACGTCAAATGGTACTATAATATCATACAATGTAATTAGAAATTAAGTTAACTTATATGAATTTAGACATGTTTTCCAAAATGTGGCTTAAAGTTCAGTTTGGTCATTTATTCACAAACACACAATATTCATTCTCCTGTATAATTTCTTTTTGTCATTTGTAACATAGTTATCTTTTCTTATTTCAAATAGACACACGTATAATATAGCATAATTTCTTTTTGCCATATAATATCTTGTTTCCAAAAGGTGGCTTAATATGTAGGAGAGGCTTGAGAGATTTATTAAGCTTTTGGAGTGAGATTTTCATGTTTCAGGTAGATTACTTTTTAGGTTCCCTAATCTAATTGATATCTATTTGGCCGATGGGTGTCTGATTAATAACCATCAAGCATCTATTATGAAAAACTACATTTTGATTAATATAATACATAGAAAGAGCATAGAATGCAGTAAGAGAAAGTGCGCAAAGCAGTGAGAGGGATGAGGGAATGCAGCAAGAGAGAGAGATGGGGAACACACACATAAAAATAACTTGTAATTCTACAATCGACAACGATTCTACAGTCGAAAATTTGACTTGATAGAGCTACCGCATACACCATCGTTTGTTGGTGGTGAAGATTTTCCGAAGAATCGAGACGAGAAGAAGATGGCACGCGGTGTTGAGATTTACACACACAGAGAGAGAGAGAGAAACTGCAGATGGGTGAAGGCTGAAAAATGGATTTAGGGCCTTTTTTCATTATATACTGCGGGTCGAGTTATAATGTGGATTGGGTCAAATTTGGGCACACGGGTCCAAATCCGTGTACCCGGGCACACATGAGCTTTTGCCAATATTTTATTTGGATAGATTATAAGGGTACTATGTTTATAATATATATATATATTTTAATATAGAATGATTCTGATGGGGTGCACTCCTAGTTTATTTATAGGTTTAAAATGAGATTAGTGAGTAGTTTTAATTTTTTTAAAAATTAATTATTTTATTTATTTAATTGTAGAGATTAAACAAAAAATTTTAATTTAACAATTATAATCATCCAAGTGTATTTGGACTTTGAAATAGGGCAATAAATTTTGATTTTTTTTTCTTCTTCTGAAAATTTAAGAATACAAATTTTTAAATTAAATAATACATAACACTAAATGTTAAAAAATTTAAATTGAATTGGGGTGATTTTACCAAAATAAAAAGGAAATATAAGGTTTTTTTAAGAAAAAAAATTCAAACTAATGTGAACCTTTTTAAGTGGTGGAGTTGGAGAAAGTATACTTATTTTATTTATTTTTTCACAAAAACGATACTCCCACTGTATCATTAAAGATTTACACTTCTTTTGTATTAAAAATAGCCCATATTTTTCTTGTTAATTTCTAGAGTTAATATCATGTGCACTAAGGCATGCGTGTACAATGTATGTATAAATTTTAAATATATATATATATATATATATATATATATATATATATATATTTATTTATTGGTAATTGTATAGTAATTTTTTTTGTAATTATTTTTTCAATAAAATGAATTTTTTTTTAATGAAAATACAACTTGATGGAGTACTATTACTTTATTACTCGCTTTTTCACCTATTGAGAAGTAAAATAATTTCAGTTCGAAAGGGGAAAATATAAGAAAAATATAGAGGGGATTGCCAAAAGTAACTAATTTAAAACAGTAAAAAATTATTGCCAACATCAATTTAAATTGTATAATATTCATATTTAATTGTCTATTTTTAACCAAAATACCCACATCCTTGGTTTTTTTAATTATTATTCAGAGTCGGTTATGGTGTTGAAACCTCAACAAAAGATACCGACATCATCGTCGTAGCACCGGATGTCGATTCGTTGTCGATCCTGTGTCGGAATGTTATGTCAGAGATCCAACACCAAAAACGACATCTGATATTATGACAATGGCGTCAGAATATGATGTCGATATCCTATCTCTGATATCAATACCATTATCGACACTGAATAATAAAATAATAAAAAAAAAAAGGATTGGGGTATTTCTGATCCAAAAATAAATAATTGGGTATGAATATTATACAAGTTGATAGTTGGCAATGATTTTGGGCCATTTATATTAAGTGTTTTGACCACCCTCCCAAAAATAAAGGGGAAAAATGATCATAAAGAGAAAAATGAGTAGGCAAAAACCAACTCCTAAGTCTAAAGTAGAAATGAAATGTGCAAGAGTGAAATATATGTATCCCCTATCCCTAAACACATTTCACATTAATTATTAATGTTTCTTATAAGTATTTAAGAAAAAATCAAATTTATTTACGTTTTGGAGATAATTTGTATTTTTAAATAATAAATAAATTAAAAATTATATTGTGTTGAGTAAAAATTAAAATATAGGTGTATTTTAAAATTATTAGATTTTTTTTATTCAAGCGTGCGATGGGTATAGTGGTACAAACGAATAGAAAAAGATTATACGGATATAATAGTAAACGAAAAAAGTCGGCATAACATATTATAAATAAAAATTGGCTAATTATAGTGTGCATCCTAAGATAGAGTGCACTCATATACAAATATAAACATAAACATATTCAATAATTGTTAGGTTTTTTAATAAAAAATTGAATGTAAAAAAATATACAATTATTAAAAAGCATATATACACTTTTGAATAAAAAATTATATACATATGATACTAATTTTTTTAATGAAAAACTTAATGGGAAAAAAATATAGAATTATTACGAAATACATATACAAAATAGAATAACATGTACTACAATATAAAATAAAAGTTATACTGGGTGCACCCAATATACACTCGTAAAAGTTTACTCCCGATAAAATAAATAAATAAATAAATAAAAATAAAATTAAAAGAGAGACACCAAAACTTAACTTACGAAGCTCATTAATAGCCATTACAAGTTACAATCTTCCTGTATACTTTATAAATAACCAAATACAAATTTAAACTGTACAAATGTTTTGCTGCTTCTCATCAAACTCGTGTATGAATAAATTACTCCACTAAATAATCGAAAGCATCCTGTTAATCCAAATTAGAAGCTAAAGAAGAAGATCCACTCAATCACCATCTTCATACAGCCTTAGGCTGGATTTGCTCGAAATCAAATACCTCAAACATGAGTCTCCTAACGTCCGGTTTTCCATAGACAGCGTACGCAAGGCCGTGAATGGCTTGTTGAACTGAGGTCGTGGCAGGGTTTCTCAACCTGCGGTTGTGCTCATAAGCATCTTGCACCTCGTCGCTGTATATGATGAACCGATGGAGATATTTCTCCCTCAGGTACTTTCCGCAGAACTTGTTCATCAAAAGACGACGGTGCTTTTCTTGCAACCATCTCCCAGGAGCATCCAGATGCTTCATAAGCAGCCTCTCAGCCAATACGAGATCCTGACAAAGATTCGGAATTCTAGTTTTATAGCTAGTTGGAGTTGTCTTTAACCTTTTTTAAGAATGTAAGCAGATTAAATTTACTTTAAACGAAAAATTGCAGCATTTATGCAAGAGAGGGCATGCTTGTTTGGGATTAGTAGTACCTGGATCTTTTGACCAACATATTCTAAACGCTCGAAGCAAAATCGTGGATGTTCGAACTTGTATTTTGATGGATGGAGGAAACATAGCTGCGTCGAATTTCAAACATAACAGTAAAAAAAGAGTCCGTAAAAACATAAATAATGGTCAGGTGACAAAACAAATGCCATCGTTAGTCATTAGGGAATACAATAAGATTATGCCATAAATAAAAATAGTTACCAAAGTTACGTGCGTTGATTACAACAAATCAGAGTTGTTAGAAAATAAAGAGAAAGACAAGTCCAAAAAAAATTAGAAGGTATAAGAGGTATGAACAATGGAATAATCTATAAGTTGCAGCAATTATTTGAAGACAAGAGTATAGCTGAATTTAATACTACTGATCCAAAAAAAAAAAAAAAAGAAGTATATTGTCATGCAAAGTAAGACCTGCAATAGTATACATATTACTTTATAAATGGCAAATCCAAGAGTTACTGCTGTTGCCGCATGTTTAGGACGAACAAGAACTCTAGAAGTTCATCTAACCAAGATAAAAGAATGCACCAGTATATTAAGAGTGTCAGAGTAAATGCAACCAAAGCCTTACTGCATTAAAAAGAAAGAGGAATTTGCAATGAGCAAACAAAGGAGCACTTGTGGATAATGTACTGGAGGAATTAGGGAAATAGGAGGAGAGGAAGATGTGTAATTTGCGAGTCTTATCCACAGGCAAATCAAAGCTACACAAATGTAACATATCTTCTCCAAGTAAAGCGTATTGCGTAAAAGTTAAGTCGCAAGACAATCTACTAGAGCAAAGCTGTAAGAAAATACCTGCAACCCTAGTCCAAGCTCAATATTCCTGGCTTCTGTGATCTCAGGAATCCTGTCCTCCATAGGCAGGGGATATCCAAGTGTTTTCATGACTTGAGGTCTACTATCATAATCCCAAATATTTCCACGGAATCGATGCATACCAGGTGGTACGCATGCTCTGAAAAGTCTGGGATGAGTGAAAAGAGCATCTTCTGGAGGCTGTCAAACATCAAAGCATCAATAAGTTGACACTATCTCTTTAACTACAGCATTTGCATTACATATACATTATATAAGTGCATGCCACAATGTATTGAGTATTGCCTAAATTTAATTCCGCATAAAGCATTTGCATTACATATACATTATATAAGTGCATGCCACAATGTATTGAGTATGGCCTAAATTCAATTCCACATAATGTTTAAGTCTTTGTGCTCAAAATTTTAGGGAATGAGGCATTAGAAGAATTTTCTTTGATAAAGGTCATCCATTATGGTTTGTGCACCTATCATGATATTTGCCATATTTGTACAAAAAAGATTCTAGAGAATTTTTTTTTATCCCAAATATATATCTTGCAATGATTAGGAAGATTATTTTGTAAAGCACGTGAGTATTGCTAATCTTTTAGGAATAATGCACTTTCATTGGGGTAACCTAACTAAATAAATTATATTAAGAAGAGAAGAGAAAAAACACAAAGCAAAAGAGATGTCTACAGAAGGCCAACAGGCGGGCCAAAAAAAGGCCAGACAGATGGCCAGAATTTTTTGGGATAACTTATCATTAGCAAAAGAACAACATGTGAACTAATGATGCAAGAGGATACTCATGACACTGAAAAAGTAGTGCTTCGTTTAACAAGGAAAAACTTAAAAACTTATAATCATTTCAGATCAAAGCTCATAAGCTATATCAGTTCTACTTAAAGAAGTTCACAGAAATAAAAGGAATTTAGTAATTACCTTATATGAAGCAACATCTTGCCAACTCAGTTTTTGACTATCAAACTCAACGGAGACATAGTCTACATCCTCGAGCTGTCTCCTCAGCTTAGGCTGGCAGTCTTCGGCCTCTGTATCAAGTCCAAATACTTCAAAAAGAACACGATACACTTCTGGAAACCCAAAACACAAATATATTGCCCCAAATAAGGCCCAGAACACAGACCTGCCAGAATAAAATCACAGCTCGGTCAACTTTTGAATAGTAACTAGCAAGTAGCAACTAAATCAAGTAACACTGTTTCAACATACAATGCTTTCTACAAGAAGCTAACATAGTAGACTAAGTAGAAGATGTTGATTAGGATGTAACTGAATCACAAAACTGGAGGAAACTTGAAATGTATATGGAGATAAGATCAAAGTGAAAAGGACACAAATTAGACCCCCTTGGATGGAAATAAGAAAGGAGTTTCTCAGGGGCATAATTCATGGATCTCCACCTAGGGCAAAAGCTAAATCATGGGGTTCAAGCAGCAAAGGAATGATTAAAAGATGGATCTTGACAGACATTATTCAAGGATGGAGATCAGCCTTAATTATGCTCTTGCTGTAGTTTGAAAACCAAATAAAAGCAAAAATCACATAACATCACATAATCATAATAACACATAAAAGAAAATCCATACATCATCAACTTCAAAGTTCAAATCTTTAACAACAATAGACAATAAGTCAATAACGCAAAGTCTTCAAGTTTCAAATGAATAGCAAACTAATAAAAAAATATCATGATTCATGATCATTATCACCCACATAATCCTCTTCTTCCTCAAATTGAGCATCTTTTTTGTTTGCCTTGTGTTTTGTTTATGAAACCCTGATTCTAATTCACATAAAGCCCTACATAAACTCAATCCCCCTCTCCAAAGACTTAATATGAGGTGAAAAAAACATTTAGCAGCCTGAGGCGCGCCTCAGGACATGACAAAAGGCAAGAGGTATGCCTGAGGCATGCCTCTGGCCATGACAAAAGGCGCACAACTCCTGTACAGAACCTGAAATCTGAAAAAAATCAAACAAAAGAAGTGTATTAGCTTGAGCCCCGTGGAGTGCGCCTCTAACGACTATGACTGCAAACCCTACCCTAAGACTTATCTACCTAATGATTCGGAGTCTTTATTTTTTCTAATACATAGAGATTAATGAGTATAGCTGATATCCACCCATGAATTATGTCAGTCAAGATCCATCAGTTAATCCTTCCTTGATGCCGCTAGAATCCCAATGATTTGGCTTTCCCATCAATAGACAATCCATGTCTAAAATACTAACAAACTCCCTTCCTACCAAATTGCAAACCGAAAAATAAACATATAATAATATAGAGAATAAGAGGGAAAAAGGCGCAATTACAGAATTTCTTATATTTATAGTTAAGCTAGGAAGGAAGCCTAGAAAAATCTTTGATTTAAAAAGAAGCATGTATGATGAGAAAACCAAGAAAGTGTTTCTCCGACTTTCCTCATCTTGCTAAAAATGAATGATATAAACTGATAAAATCTAAGGCACTAGAGATTCCAAATTAACATCCTATCAAAGCAGCAATATATTGCCAAGCAGTTGTATTAGTTGCACGAAGGGTTGCTCAAATAATTCCCACAAATTACACATGGAATAATGAAAAGAAGCTTGATATTTCAAACAACAGAAAATATAAAGCAATAATAAAGTTGACTTCTTAGATAATATGAGGCAACCATTTCACAATTTCAGTTAACGGAACCCTACACCTCTCATTTATGATATGAACAAATTAAATAATCCAGTTCTTTCTGTTTTCTTTAATGGTTATCGTTTACAGTTTGTTTCCCATAATCAGAAGCTGATGGATTTAATTCACAGTCAGAATAATATGTAGAAGAGTCCATCCAGCCGCTTCAAAGTTTAGAGTGTGCAGGCTCAGCATTAGATATGTATGTTTTTTTTTTGTCAATAGTTGCTAAGCACAAATTAGCAGTGGAAAAAAATATAAATCAGAATCATTATACAGAATGTTGGCAAAAAGACATTATAATAATCTGTCCCAATTCATATATAACGAAGATTAAACCACACAGACATATCAAACAGTGTATAATTTCATGGACATGTAAATAAAGGCTTTCAAAACTTCAGACACATAAAAATTCTGTTTGTTAGTTTTAGTGACCAATGAAAATCCAATCAGGACAAATTTCTCCATTTTCACCCCTTAAGCTTTGAAATGATCATCCCAAAGCCTCATTCAAAGCATGAAAGACAATGAGCACACTGACCAATGGTAGAGCAGAAAGAATCAACAACTTATAATCTAAAGCAATTAAACTTCAATCAAGAAACAGGAACCATGACATACTTCACCGGAGGTTCTCGATCTTTCCGAATAAGCCTGTCCATATCATCATAATGAAATATCAAATTATGCAAACCAGCCTTTTTGATCAACTTAGGTAAAAACCTCTTCCCAATCATAGCATAAACCCTCTCCCTCGTCGGCCCGGGGGATTCCCTCGGATACCGTTGCAGGAGAAATTCACACATTGCCAGCTCCAGTACATACTCCCCCAAGAACCCTAATCGCGAATGCCCTGATCTCACATGGCGGGCATTAGTCCTCTCACAATGGGGATGCTGAAACGCCAAATACAACAACGTATCGAATTGCTTAGCTGGATTATCATCTGCATAGTTTTCAGAAGGCTCCAAAGGGTACCCTAACGCCTGTTTTGCTTCCAGCAAGAACTCATCTATCCAGGTTTTATCGGCATAGTTTAACGGCCTCGAAGGGAGGCAAGAACTCAGCAGAGGGAACGATTTCAGAGACATTTGAGGACTGTTGAGGAATCTTTCGGCCAATCTTGCATCGTCTAATGGGGGTTTGAGGATGAACCTTCTGGGAAGTGCTTTTCTCTTGGGGGAAACTATCTTCTTGCGCTCAGCTAATTCTTTCAAGAGCCTCTGAGGGCTGTTTTGGGGGAGCTCTTTTGGGTCAGTGGCAACTGATAAAATGTGGAAATTCAAAGGGGTTTTGGGGAGTTTGTGGTGGGTTTGAAAAGGGGAGAGAGAGAGTGAAGAGGAGAAAGAAAGGTCTGCTTTGGGGTGTACTGTAAAAGATGAAGTCAACTCCATTGAATGATGTATAGAAGAGGAGCTCCTTATGAGTTATGAGATTGAAATGTGAATTTCAGAAGAAATTGGGATACGGAGGTGGTGAATCCATATCCATTGATGAGGTTTTTGCAGGGTTTTGGGGGAATGGAGGGAGAGAACTGATAAGGAATTGGGGAACGATAGTCGATTACGGAGAAAATGAAGATTCTGTTTTATTACCGGTCGTAGATATTTGTTTACTTTAAAATCGCTATTACTGAAGTTGCGACTTGATTCTTTTTTTAGTTGCAAATTTTTTTTAAATCGTTCTTTGCATTGTTTGAAACTTTGAATCTCAAATCTGGCATTCAAACAAAAGGAAGCAATAACCCGTGCACACCGCTTGTAATTACTATTAGGTCAATGTCAATTTTGAGGCTTACTTAGTTGAACCCTAGTCACATATGATTTTAGTATCGTCAAATCGATCTTCTTTTGTTCTAAGTTACTCCATTGGATTAAAAAAATAATACTCCACTCATCTCACTCAAAGAGGGTATTTTGTTTTTTGCACGTGAGTTAAGAAGTATTACTTCTGTATCATTAATAAATTCACATTTACTACTATTTATGGTTGTCCCATAAACAAGTTTAGACCCCAAATAAGAAAATACAAACAAACCAATAACTTCACGACACACTTTAATTTTAATATAGTCACCTCTTTACAACTCACATAACTTACTTTATAATTTATTTATTATCTAAAAATACAGAAATTCCCCTAAAAACAAGTCAAAAATAACTTTTCTAAAACCACGTATGTACAGTAACTGTGAACTTCTATTTGAGACGGAGGGCGCATTATTATTATTTAATGTGTAGTGAATAATTGTATTAATGATAGTGTAGACCCCATATTTTAATTTTATTAGTGGGTGTGTATGGATCCATGTGTGTAAAAAAGAAATTAGAATCTTTGGGTGAGACGCTCTGAAAATGTTGGGTTGTCCTAAGTTTTTACGAAAAAGACAGAGAGAGTTTACTGTTAAGAAAAATATTAAAACATTCACGATAACAAAACGTAAATAACAATCTCCATTAAAGGGATTACGAAAAGGTTATAAGACAACACTTGGAAAGCGAAGCCTAAAATACAAGACCGATCGAATTGATACGATCAAAAATGAGAGAATAAAACCTACCGACGAATGGCAGAAAAGAGTACGAATGCTCCGTAAACACTAATCTCTTTAAAAGATGAAACTCTACAAGTTTCTGAAAATGTTATGTCTAATTCTCAACCGAATACAATATCCATCTATGAGATTATATAGACTTCTCATGTAACGGATATGGAAAACAACACTAACTAATCATCTATGGATAGGTTTCAAGTTCTCTTCCAAAGTAAATTCGAATTCAAAATTTTGAATTCAATTCTTCAGTTCAATTCCATCACGCGTTTCTCATCCATGTCATCTGTTTCAGCCGCTATCCAAGAAATCATTGGACAACTAACTTTGTAAACTCCTCCTGAAACTTATTCGCTAATAACTATTATATGTTATACTGAAATGTTAGCAACAACAGGGATAACATAGTATGTAAAGAACAAATGAGAAAGGCAAAACATAATAAGTGTGACACAAAATTCACACTAACAATCTCCCCCTTTTTGCCTTTCTACACAAGCACATCCAGAAAATGATAGAAAAACAATAAATAACAACACAACATATAATATTATAGAGAAAACATAAAACAAACTAGAGAAATAATAATATAACATAAAATCCTAAAGAACAACATAATAATACAAAAATACTAGAAAAACATGACAGAGAACATAACAATGAACAATACCACAAAAGTTCTACAACATAAAATAAGAAACATAATAATAATTCAATAAACAGACAAAACAGCAAGACTCCCCCCAAGACCAAGCAGCAAACTCAAACTCCCCCTGCCATAGGAATCTGCCCAGTCATCATCAATCCAAAGCACCAGCACTAAAATCTCTCCCATTCCATCATTTTCTCATTTCCAACATAAATCAAAACTCCCCATCAGACAATTTCCCCTAACATGATCAAACCATCATTTCATTAAGATCTGCATCTGAAACCATCATTCTCATTCTCATCTCCCCCTGCTTGTGTAGAGAGGTTCAATCGTGAATCATGGTTAATGGGGTCAACAGAAAGAATCATGATGAGAGGGTGAATATGAATAACACGAGAGTGTTTGGAAAAAAAAGTTTTGTCAAGGAATGAAAGAGCAGAAGGAAAAAGTCACTCAAATAGTCATGTCAAAGCTTTTACAACAAGCGCACAACTTTCAGAAAAACATGAATATGAAATGACTTTCTAAAGATTTTAAAAGATAATCCTAGAAAATGATATGATGAAAAATCCAACACCTTCCAATATGTAAAGGCAGTGAGATGGTCACATCGAGTTACATCCATTAATAAGCAGTTCCAAGAACCAAAGGCTAAAGAGAAAGAAAAAAACAAAACAACAGAACGAACATAAAACACGCATGTTGAGATCTAAACTGAAATATATTAAAAATATTTTCGAAAATCAAAAGAAAATTATTAAGTCCAGAAATGAGAAATTCGGTACACATACACCATTAAGTACTTTGCTAGTACTGATGATATTATAGGAATTATGAAAAATCATACTCATTTTACCGAAGAGAACACATTGTAGTAGTCACCTCCGTGTGTCTAATGGTCTCAATGAGATGAATTTAATATTTATATGAATTTTTCAATATTTTTTACTCCTTCTTTCTGCCTTTTTTTTAATTCTCGTCATTAAGCCATATCATCTTTCTTTTTTACGCAGGTGTATGTCCAATAAAATATTCCAGACAATAATTTTTCTTCGAAATTCGAAAAAGTTTTCAAAATGAATTCATTAAGATCAAATCAACATAACACGATCAACAAAAAAAAAAACAAGCACACACACAAAAATGTTATCTAATATAAGATAACATCTTAAACAATAAATTATACCACACACAGACCAAGAGATTTTCGAAGAGACGAAGATCTCTCAAAATCTAAAGCTTTTGTAAAAATATATGTAAACTGCTTATTTGTAGATATATACTCCAATTTCACATAACTTTGTTCAACCAAATCTCATATGAAATGATGCCTTATATCAATGTGTTTAGTGCGGGAGTGTTGTACAGGATTTTTCGAGATATCGATAGAGCTAGAATTATTGCAAAAAATAGTTAGAATCTCATTTTCATACCCATAATCCTTAAGCATTTGTTTGAGCCACAACAATTGAGTACAACAACTTCCAACCGCTACATATTCTAACTCGGCTATGGATAAAGAAACACAGTTTTACTTACGACAATGCCAGGACACAAGATTATTTCCAAGGAAAAAACAAGCTCCACTTGTACTCTTTCTGTCATTAACATCACCTGCCCAGTCGGAATCAGAATAGCCAACAAGTTCAACATTAGTACTGTTAGAGAACCACATCCCAAACTTAATTGTCCCAGAAATATAATGGATAATTTTCTTTACAGCTTGAAGTTGGGAAACTCTTGGATCATACTGATATCTTGCACATACTCCAACACTATACATAATATCAGGCCTACTTGCAGTTAAATACAATAGACTCCCTATCATAGATATGTATAGAGTGCAATCAACTTTCTCACCAACATCATCCTTACACAATTTTTGTGTTGAACCCATAGGAGTTCGACAACTTTTTGAGGACTCAAGACCAAAACGTGTAACAAGGTTTTTTTTGCATATTTAGACTGGGAAAAGAAAATCCCATCTTTTGACTGCTTCACTTGCAAACCAAGAAAGAAATTAAGATCATGACTCATTTCAAAAGTCGAGGTCATGGTAGACACAAACATATCATTAAGTTTTGGACAAGTAGAACCAAACACTATATCATCTACATAAATTTGTGCCATGAGAATTTCTTTCTTTTCAACCTTGATAAACAACGTACGATCAACCTTTCCTCTTGAAAAACCAAAATCAATAAGAAACTCAGTGAGCCGAGCATACCAAGCACGAGGTGCTTGTTTCAATCCATAAAGAGCCTTTTTTAATCTATAAACATGAGACAATTTAAATGGATCTTCAAACCCTTTTGGTTGTTCAACATATACCTCCTCATTCAAGAACCCATTTAGAAATGCCGCTTTCACATCCATTTGAGGCAATATTTTAAGATAGCATGCAATGGCAAATAAGAAACGAATATACTCAATCCTAGCAACAGGAGCAAAAGTGTCATCAAAATCAATTCCCTTAACCTGAGTATACCCCTGAACAACTAATCGAGCCTTGTTACATACAATGTTACCATATTCATCAGATTTATTTTTGAAAATCCATTTAGTACCAATTACGTTTTTATCAGACGGCCTATGTACTAAATCCCAAACATTATTTCTGGTGAATTGGTTTAACTCTTCATGCATGGCTTCTACCCAACAATCATTTTTAAGAGCCTCAGCAACATTCTTAGGTTCATTCAAGGAAACATAACACCTAACATGAATAAAATCAATCACAGAAGACATGCATATGAATTCTTCAATATCTGAATACTGAATAAAAGACATACAAACAGATCTAACTATATTCTTGTAATTGATTCTATCTTTTTGACGAGTTTTGATCCCAGAAGATGAATCGCCAATGATAAGTGTAGATGGATGATTCTTTTGGATTCTGCTCGAAGGTTCTTTCAGATTTGATCTATGAACATCTCCAGACACTTTGACATCTGACTCACTTCCATAATCATTCAATGTTATCTCGAATGTCGTAACATTTGGGGTCTGATAAGTTGCTAAAATGTCATATTTTGATGTCATATTTTCCCCATGATTATAAGTTAATTAATCCTTAAATGTTTATTTTGATCAAGTTTTATATTTTGTAGGCATGAGAAGGATTTAATTGATGCTATGGGCTAATTGGACTACCTTTGAAAGATGATGACGTGGAGCTACAAAGAGAGCAGCGGACTGTGCGTAAGGCGTGGTCACGCCTTAGTTGCTGACAGAAACCTGGAAGTGGAGGAAAATATACAGTAGCATTTCTGCTGATTAAGCGTGGGCACGCATAAGGACCTGGACGAGAAATCTTATCTTTAGCACCCAAATCAGTTCTCCAATATCCAAATCTGATCAGTTCCTATTTTTTAGGAGCTCAATAACCTCTGAACTTGTCCAGATTATTCATGTTTTATGTTTAACTAATTATCTTAGAAGTTTTTAATTGGTTTTTAGGTAGTTAATTGGAGATTAGATATATTAGGAGATAAAACTCCCGTAAACTTCCATCTTCAGTTTTATCATTCCCTTATTCTGTATTTTTACTTTGACGTTGAAAACTTTATAAGAACTCCAATGGAGATTACTTTCTGCTTTTATCTTTGTTTTTCTATGGTTTGCTAAATCGTTCGTCTAGCCGGGTAATTGGAAGTGTGGTTCAACACAATTATGTGAGATCTAACTAATTTTCATACTCTTTCACATTGCATCATTTGCATAATCCATGTTTTTAATTATATTGTTTGGCGGATTATCTAACTTGATCACTTATTCGATTCGTGAAAATGATATGGGCCAATTAGGATGTTAAATCCATAATTGTTTAATCGTTTCTAATACTAGTGGCAAGTAGCGTAATCGCCCGCATCTCACTTTTGATTATTGCTATAGTGGATATGCAACCTAGTCTAAATGAACCTACATGTGTATTTGTTGGCTAGAATTGGGTCTTTCTAGGTTAAATGCAGTCGGTAAATTAAATCCTAAGATGGTATCTAGGGTTGTTTATTTGGCTAGAGAAGTAATTAGAGGTGGTACCCTAATTATCGACTAAGTATGGAAAGATTAGGTTGTTAGGTGGTACCAACGACTATAACCAGTTTAGTGTTAACGTGGAAGAGTCATCATTGCATCCGTGATCGTATTTGTTGAACCATTCCAAAGATTATCTTGGCTAGATACTTCATCTTATTTAATCACCTCATTTTACTTGATTTTTAATCTTCTGCAATTTTTATTTTTTAAGTTCAAAACTTAAAACCCCCCATCCTTGTATTATTTAATTTTGTTGAATAAACTTGTTTTACCAATCTTTGTGGAAACAACTCTACTCATCACTATTGCAGAATTATCTAGTAGGTTTATTATTTGTTGGTTTCGACACCCACCAGGGTCACATTTTCAGAAGACGTCCTTTGATCAGATGAACTTTGACCATAAAGAAGATCAGAAGTTACCAAATTCTCAGATTCACCTAAAACGCTAAAAAGATCATCAAAAGTAACATTGACAGATTCCTGTATACTTCTCAGCCTAAGATTAAACACCCCATAAGCTTTGCTGTTTTGAGAATACCCAAAAAAAATGCCTTTATCACTTTTGGAATCGAACTTGGCTAATTGATCTCTATCATTCAAGACATAACAAACACACCCAAAAACATGAAAGTATTTAAGATTAGGTTTTCTACAATTCAGAATTTCATAAGGAGTCATGGTAGATCCATACCTTAAATAAACCCTATTCACAACGTGGCATGCTGTATTTAAAGCTTCAGCCCAAAGTCTCTTTGACAGATTCTTAGAAGATAATATCACACGAGCCATTTCTTGCAAAGTTCAGTTTTTCCTTTCAGCAATTCCATTTTGTTGTGGTGTTTTAGGAGAAGAAAATTCATGAAAAATCCCTTTCTTATCTCAAAAACCAGTGAACAATTTATTTTCAAATTCTTTTCCATGGTCAGTTCGTATCCTAGCAACTTTCATATTGAAAGAAGTTTCAAATCTTTTCACAAGTTTCTTAAAAACTTCAAAAGCATCAGATTTTTCATGTAGAAAATCAACCCAAATGAAGCGAGAAAAATCATCAACACAGACCAAGGAATATTTCTTACCTCCCAAGCTTTCAACTTCTATAGGAACCATCAAATCCATGTGCAATAACTTGAAACTACGAGATGTAGTTGAATGTGATGACATTTTATGTGGCATACGAATTTGCTTACCTTTTTGGCACGGACCACACACAATTTTCTCTGTAAAAGAGATATCAGGAATGCCTCTAACTGCATCATACTTGATTAGTTTCTTCAAAGTACGAAAATTAACATGTCCCAATTTGGAATGCCAAAGAACATATTCATTCAATTTAGCACTATTACATGAATTTTCTTTTCCAATCAAGCAGCAATTATCAACCGACCTCTTACCAGTCATAACACAACTTTGAGAATCATCATACACATGACAAAAATTCTTATCAAATTTGACAAAAAGATTGTCATCACACAATTGACTAATACTTATGAGATTAGCAAGTAACCCTTCAACATGTATAACATTAGTCAATTCTGGGAATTCACTGACATTTAAAGTGTCTTTTCCAACAATCTTTCCTTTTGAACCTCTCCCATAAGTAACATTACCTCCATCAAAACAATGATAATTTTTCAAGTACTCAAGAGATCCAGTCATGTGACGAGAACACCCACTATCAAAATACCAACGACCAGGAACAACAACTTTCAATGAAGTGTAAATCACATTACAAATGGTACTTGACTTTTCAGAGAAATTCGAAACAGGATATTGTGACTGAATATGAGATTGACATTTCGGACAATATCTTACCATCTTTCAGATCATTCAAATATTTTACACCATAAGATTTAATGTGACCAGGAGTGAGACAATGATAACAAATGAAGACCCTTTTTCTTATTTTTGGAAACAACCAAATTCTGATTATTAGAATTTTTACCAACAAACGAAATTTGTTTTCCAAAAAGAGAATCTTTAAAACCCAAACCAGCATTATTGTTTTGAGAATCTTTAAAACCCAAACCAGCAGTATTGTTTTGACCAACAGAAAGAATTTTATTCAAGGTTGATGTCACATTATCGAATTTTTTAAAACTAAAACTTTAAGTTTTTCTTGAGTTTTAATAACTCAAGATCCTTTTTAGTGAGAGTCACTTCAAGTCTTGTAATGATAGTTTTCTGTTCTTCATTTTCAAGAAAATTTTTTTGAACGACATCATTTTGAATTTTGTATTTCTCAAGAAGATCAAAATACAATTTCTTTAATTAAAAAACAACACTTTTCTCATCATAATCATCATTGTTAGACTTCTGACTCGATTCATTTTTTTTCAAAAAATGCAGTTAAACAACGATATAAGGAAGAATCCTGATAATCAGAAGGTGTCGTGTCACATGATTTAACATCAGAATCAACATCAGAGTCATAGTCACACAAACTTTCATCATTAACACAGAAAGCAAATTGATCATCTTTTACATCAGATACATCAGGCTCACTTTCATCATCAGACAATGTAACATTCATGTTCAACTTTTTTTTCTTCTATCTCAAGGTCGTCGGACATTCATTAGCATAATGCTTAAAACCACTACAGGCTCTGCATTGCACCGAGTCAATGTAATCAGGATCAAACTGAGATTTTTCATTCTCACCTTTTTTACTGGACTTTTGCAGATCAGACTTGATAGGAACTTATGCACCATTATTTATATTTATCTTTGGCCTTATTTTATTTTTCTGGTTATTCATCTTCTTAAGATAAGAATTGAACTTTTTAGCAAGTAGGGCAATACGTAGGGCAATACTCTTGTCTTCATCATCATCTTTTTCCTTTTCACCATCAATTTTATGTGACAATGAATACGAGGTTTCACCTTTCAAAGCAATACTCTTACCTTTGAAGGAAGCGTTTTGTTGAGCCATGTTCATCTCGAAAGTTTTGAGAATGCTCATGAGTTCACTCAGACTCAAAGTATCTGTGTCTTTCGCTTCTTCAATGGCAGAGATCTTTATGTTGAACCTTTCTGGAAAAGATCGAAGAGTTTTATTTACTAACCTTTCATTGCTGATGGGATCTCCAAGTGATTGCGCATCATTTGCAATGTCATACAGTTTTTCAGCATATGAGGAAATGATCTCATCTTTAGACATCCGTAGATTTTCAAATTGAGTACTGAGAAATCTCAATTTTGTTCTACGAACGCTTTGTGATCCTTCACAATGTTCTTGCAGAATTGTCTAGGCATCCTTGGCAACAACATAGTTAGAATCAATTTAAACATTACCATATCAACTGCAGTGAAGATTGCATTGAGAGCCTTTGAATTGTAATTTGAAAGATTTGTTTCCTCAACCGACCAGTCAATCTCCTTTTTAAGAATCGGATCATTGTCACCATCCTGAATTCTAAGAGGGGTCCACCCAGTGAGAATACTTCTCCAAGCCCGTTTATCAATAGACTTAATATGGGCACGCATTTTGACTTTCCAAATAGAGTAGTTTGTGCCATCAAGAATTGGAGGACGATAGGAAGGAGTAATAGACAAATTCATTTTTTTAAAAAAACTAAGGACAACAAGGACCGATACTAAGAGTTTACTGTTAAGAAAAATATTAAAGCATTCACGATAACAAAACGTAAAATACTAACAGAAACAACGGAAGACATATAGAGAGAATTTGACATAGGAATTTCAAAACTTTCTATAGGGGTTTAATCATGCAGAGTAGCATGACAAAATAATCTCCATTAAAGAAGGTTATAAGACAACACTAGGAAAGTGAAGCCTAAAATACAAGACCGATCAAATTGATACGATCAAAAATGAGGAATAAAACCTATCAACGAATGGCAAAAAAGAGTACGAATACTTCGTAAACACTAATCTCTCTAAAAGATGAAACTCTATAAGTTTTTGGAAATGTTATGTTTAATTCTCTACCGAATACAATATCTATCTATGAGATTATATAGACTTCTCATGTAACGGATATGGAAAACAACATTAACTAATCATCTATGGATATGCTTCAAGTTCTCTTCCAAACTGCAGGAGTAAATTCGAATTCAAAAATTTGAATTCAATTCTTCAGTTCAATTCCATCCCGCGTTTCTCATCCATGTTATCTATTTCAGCCACTATCCAAGAAACCGTTGGACAACTAACCTTGTAAACTCCCCCTGAAACTTATCCGCTAATAACTACTATATGTTACACAGAAATGTTAGCAACAACGGGGATAACATGGTATGTAAAGAACAAATGAGAAAGGCAAAACATAATAAGTGTGACACAAAATTTACACTAACATGTTCAAAATGGAAAAAATATATCTTTAAAGGAGACGGAGGGAGTATATTTTTATTCAAAGGCTACCTGTTAAACAGGTTTTACCATTTCAAAGAAGGGAGCATATGCAATTTCTAAAATAGTGTTCTCATTGCCTTGTGGAGGTAGAAAATTTTTTTTTTCCAAATATTTGACAAATTCATTCAAACTCGGTAAAGACTCAATATTTTTCAACTTCTCACCATTATAAATGATCTAAACATCATCAATACACTAGTAATAACATATGCACTGTCCAAGAATCATCAATCCAGCAAGTATGCAACGGTAATCAACCTGCGCATTACTCAATTTACCTCGCATAATCCCTAATATAACGTTATTGCTAAGCAGGCTAAACAGTGCATATGACCAGAGGTGTTTAGATTAAGGAAGAGGGGTTGATTTGAATGAGGTCTGTCCTGTAAATCATGCCCAATTAGGGTTGATCTCGACGTATGAGGTTGACGTGGAAATTTTTTAAAATGATCCGTATTGTGCGCTTATAAAATAGAGAGCACCCAAACCTGACTTGAGTACAGTGGAGAAGGGCTACGATCTAGTGCCCAATTGTAATAAGAGAATTTAGCTGTGAGTTTTCTTAACTAGTTGTACAAGATTTCATCAATGAGTATTAGTAGTTGTACAAGTTTTCTTAACTAATTGTAATAAAATTTTGGTATAACGACGTCAAATGAGTATTACTAATTTTTCATAGTATATCACTTCCTTTTTCTTTCAATGATCACCTCTTATCCATCTACAAAATAAACATAGAAATAAAGTTGGACTATTTTTATTCAAAATTTGAAAAATAAATTAACTACATCAATTTATTTATTTATTTTTATCTATCAATTCTAAAATATATAAAACTATTCATTGGAAAAATGAAATTATAAAACAATTTAATAATATTTATATATATATATATATATTTATTTTAATGATAATAAATTATATAAAAATATTTAAAAAATATCAAATATTAAAATTTAATGTAGTTATTAAATGTTTACTTCATATTTTTTTAATTTCAAATTCTAAATTGATAATTTTGTTTTAGGATCTTATATTTTTATATTTTAATGAATAGAACCAAATTAATAATAATTTATTTTTAGTTTAATTTGAAAAGCTTCATAAAGTATGAGAAATGATGATAGACAGCTTAGCTATGTTTCGTTGGTTTGTGTGGAATGTTGGGCACAAAATCCCCTTTTAACGAAAAAGAAAAAGAAAAGCAGATAAATCTATTTATTATTGAATAATGATCGATCAATCAATAAAACTGCTCCAATAAAAGAAGAAGAATTAAATAAAATAATTAGAATGAGTAGACCCCATATGCTTCGATAAGCATCAAATCCAAATCTATGAATATAATTCCCAATAAAGAAGATGGGGTATGAGAACTTCTGGTGCGGAAAATTTTGGCCAAATAAATTGGTTGATTGAACTCATGATATGTCTTATAAGGACACATTATAGGACCCTCTCAATTAATTTAATGATCAAATATGGGGCCTTACAAGATACAATTTTATTTATTTTTACTCTCAAACCCCTATCATTTACCATATTGTAAATGATCAATATTTATTTTTAAGATTACATATAAACTTTAAAGAGTGTATATTGGGTGCACCACTTTTTATTCTATTTTGCATACATATTATTCTATTTTATATAAGTGTTTTGTAAGAATTGTATATTTTTCTTACACTAAGTTTTTTATTGAAAAAAACTAGCATATTTTTTGTATAATTTTTTATTCAATAGTGTATACATGTTTTTTAATAATTTTATATTTTTTTACACTTAATTTTTTATTAAAAAAATTAATAATTAAATTGTATACTATTTTGCTTATAATTGTAGTATATGTTTTTATTTATATTTGTACTAGTATGAATCCCGTGTATTACACGAGTTGTAAAGTTGCAATTTTAAAAATATAATTTAAGTTTAATATAACTATTTATTTATAAAATAATTAATAAAAATAAGTATAAAATCATGAAAAAAAGTTAATTACGTAAAAAAATAAAAAAATTATAAAATTACATACTATAAAAAAACTAAAACCAATAAATAAATAAATAATTTAAAAAATATAAAAGAACAATAAAATTAATCAATAATAATAATAACTAATAATAGATATTTTTTTTTTGAATTTGAAGAAAACTTTTATTTGTAAGATGAATAAAATAAATAAATAAAAAAAATAATCAAAAGAGAATATAAAATTAACCATGAAAAAAATTAATTATGCAAAAAAAATTAAAGATTAAAAAATTACATACCAACAATTAAAAAAAACTAAAACCAATAAATTAAAATATTTTTTAAAAAATACTATAAAAGAACAACAAAAAAAAATCAATGAGAATAATAATAATTAAAAATGATACCTTTTTGTTAGAAATTTGAAGAAAGCTTTTATTCGTCCTGATGAATAAATTTTGTGTGTAGAATTAATGAATAAAGAGTCTTATTTATAGGTGGAGAATGAATAAATTTTCTAAATGTTAAAGTAAATATATGTATTTATCTATATGTATTTATCTAATTTTTAATTAATTTTTATTTGATAATATCATATTCAAATCTTAAAATAATATATGTATTTATCTACATTAAAATTTAATTAATAATTAAAATATTAATATTTTTAATTTTAATTAAAAATTAAGATAATTATAATTAATTCTGGTGGCGACACCTCATCAAAATTAAACTCCCCTTTAGTATATTAAAGATATGAGTACACACTATCTTAGGGTTCACCCGGGTGCACTCTATAATTAGCCAACTATAAAATATAATTTTTGTACAGTATATATCAATATGAACGGGTATATTGAGATTTTCGATGCAAATGTTCGGTATACTGGTATATTAATTTAATTTTTCGATCCAAACGATACTCTAAAATTGAAAATGAACTGGTATATTGAGATTAACAAGACATGCTCTGTGTTTGAGGGACACCGAGAATGCACGATACCTTTTGGTGGCTTGCCCATTTGCTGTGGAGTGTTGGAGGATAGCAGGTTTCTTGAATATCATCACCCAAGCAATCCCTCATGTTGAGCCATTCAAAGAGTTGACCTTTATATTTCTTAAAGATTTCCCTACTGAAATGGCTATTGTTTATGTCATGCTTATATGGCAAAATATGGAAGGATGAGAATTCTGCAATAATGCAACAAGTTTCTTGAATTCATGAACTGAAATGAGGTTTGGAGGGGTATATCACACGTTGCAATTCATGGCACAAACCAAGTCCGAACTTTATGAAAATTAATGTGGATGCTGTTTTTTTTAAAGAAACTTTCAAGATAGGTATTGGAATGATTATTGATGACGTTGGAGCTTTTGTAGCTTGCAGATCTCTGATTATTCCAAGTTACATGCTGGTGGATAAAGGAGAATTAATGAGGCTTTACGAAGCCCTTTCATTAATGAAGTTGTGCATTTCTAGTCCCGCATGTTTTTTTTAGCATTTTTTCCCCATCCCGTCTAAAACTAATGGAGATCCGTCAAGTCATTACTTGGTCGTCACAAGTGGGATTTTATCCCAAATTTATGTGCGATTCTCCCCCTTCCCCAAAATAAACCTAAAAATTTCCCTCAATATTCGTATGACCTAATTTCCCTCCCAAATTCTTTCCCTCCTTACCAATCGTTGATAAATTGCTACTACAAGCCATTCGCGAGATTTTAATCACAATGTGGCAACGAAAATCCATAGCTCGATACTCGCCTCCAAATTAAATTTCATGAATCACACCTAAATTCTGTGGAGAAAGTTTCACATTTGGATGTGTTTCCAATTCGACTTAATAAATTTAAGCAAATTGGATCATTTTATTCCATTTTGTTTCATTTATTAACGTAAGGTTTAATGGCGGACCAAAAATGCACGAAAAAAAAAAAACGCCTTGGGACTGGAACGCGAAATTTTAGAACTAAAATCAAATGAGACTACTATTACAATTTTCTCCTACCCCCTATTAACGATGATATTGCAAACGTAACATACACATCTATTTTCTTTTTATAGATTATCCATTATTTTGAAGAGATATACGCTATATAGTATTTTGATTCTTTGAATAGCATTTATAACAAGCAATGTAGTCTGAGAAAGAAATTCATAAATTACACGCGCTTCTGACTGCTTAGTGGACCCGTAAGATATTGCTGGGTCATAGTAAAATTTATCAAAACAAAATATTTACACTTTTTTTATGATAAAAATAGTAAAATTTTAACATATTACTCTTAAAAAATAATAATTCTCCTTGTACCTAGATACATGAATTCAAATATGTTTACACACGTTCAAAATATATACCATACATCGATAAATAAGGAAGAATTTAATACACTTTCTTAATAAATTTTCTATTAATTTTTTAGTAGAAAATGCTTTTATGGTCCACGTTTGTTTTCTTATCCACTGATTAAATCATTCTTGGTTATGATCATTATAACACAGAAAGATATATGGAGAATGTGAAAATTCTATTTCATCCTATGTTTCTATGCATCAAAACTCCAACCCATTCTCCCATCTCTCTCTCCTCTTTTTATGTTTTTCATTCATCTGTCTCAAGTGATGAAAGTTACTGCAATATTCAAGAATGATTTGTCATAATTGAAGTGTAGGAAAACAAAAAAGATTGGTGGGTTTGTGGATGATAACACATCTCATATGGACTACTTCTTCATTTGGCTCCACTCTCTCCCACCACACACTCACTAACCAAATCTTCCCCCCCACCACCACCCACCACCCCACCATCTATTATACTGCACAGCCACTTGTTTTACATCAATAGTCCTATTGTGAGCATGTTAAATTAAGCTGTGTTTATTACAACCTGGAGATTGCCATTGTCATCAGTATTACTCCTTCGTTTGGTAAACATCTGAGTGATTGATTGTCTGAAAAAGGACAAGTCATATATCAGTCATCTGTAGATAGGCCATGCTACCTTATGATGAGAGAGAAGAGATGAGGTTGGTCATGTGTAAGGAATTCGTACGTTCTTTGATTGCAATAACTCGAATTTAATAGCCTTTTAAAAAGGAAGTGATCATAATGGTGGATCCTGAATCACCACCATCTGATGCTGCAAACATGTCCACCAAGAAAAAGGAGCTTCTCTCCACTGCCATGAAGAGAACTAGTGAATGGTCTTCAATAATTTTCTTGCAATCTAATTATCATGAATTTCAGACACCCTTTTGCTGATTCTTGAAATTTTTTATGTTGTTTGGCAGGATCTTCTCACAGGAGATTCTAAGTGATGTAACTGTGGTTGCTGGAGGAACTTCCTTTTCTTTACACAAGGTATGTATGTGTATGTGTATGTTAATCAAGAATTTGTTCATTGTAAGTGAGAGAACTCTGTTTTCTAACATCATGTGACAGTTCCCATTGGTGTCCAAATGTGGATACATACGGAAACTGGTCTCGGATTCCACTGACGTCGATGTTGATGTTTCCACCGTCGAAATCCCTGATATCCCCGGAGGGGCGGAGGCGTTTGAGCTGGCGGCGAAGTTCTGCTACGGCATAAACTTCGAGATAAGTACGGAGAACATAGCTATGCTGAGGTGTGCAGCTGAGTATCTTGAGATGACAGAGGATTATGCTGTCGGAAACTTGGTGGGAAGGACTGAATCATACGTTAATGAAGTGGCTTTGAAGACACTTGCAGGTGCAGTCTCTGTTCTGCATTCTACAGAGAAGCTTCTTCCCATTGCAGAGAAGGTCAAGCTTGTGAGCAGATGCATAGATACTATAGCCTTCATTGCCTGTAAGGACAGCCAGTTCTCTTCTCCGAGGAGGCTCGACTCTGAGTCGAAGCCCGGTGTTGATTGGTGGGCCGAGGACTTGACCATTCTTCGAGTTGATCTGTTTCAACGGGCCCTCATTGCCATGATGGCTAGGGGATTCAAGCAGTATGCTCTCGGCCCGATTCTGATGTTGTATGCTCAAAAGTCTCTACGAGGTTTGGTGAGGTCTTATGATCCCATTACCCTCATTGTGTTTTGGTTGTGTAATTCTTGATCAAATAAACAAATTGGTTGGTTGGTTTCAGGACATATTTGGAAAGAGTAGGAAGAAGATCGAGCCGAGGCAAGAACACGAAAAACGGGTTGTGTTGGAGACCATAGTTAGTCTTTTACCTCGAGAGAAGAATGCTATGTCTGTGAGCTTTCTGTCCATGCTTCTTCGAGCTGCGATCTTTCTAGAAACCACAGTTGCTTGTCGGCTAGATTTGGAGAAGAGGATGGCATCACAGCTTGGCCAAGCTGTGTTGGATGATCTGCTGATTCCTGCTTATTCATTCACTGGGGATACTTTGTTTGATGTAGACACAATTCAAAGGATCATGATCAACTTCTTGGAATCTGATGTGGATGTTCATAGAATGGGGTGTAATGCAGATGAAGATCATCAAGTTTCTCCATCAACTATGGACGTAGAACGTGTCACCAAGTTGATGGAGAACTTCCTTTCCGAGATAGCTTCTGATCACAACTTGTCCGTTTCCAAGTTCGTGAGTCTTGCAGAAGTTATCCCGGAACAGTCTAGGCTCACCGAAGATGGAATGTATAGAGCCATTGATATTTACTTGAAGGTTTGACATTCTTGATCATTCCTTGAAAATATATTATTAGTACATTGAGCTTTTAAACGAGGTGGTCGTATTGTGTTCTGTTTTATAGGCTCATCCTGCTCTGAGTGACATGGAGAGAAAAAAAGTGTGCAGTGTGATGGACTGCCAAAAGCTGTCACGGGAAGCCTGCGCTCACGCAGCTCAGAACGACAGGCTTCCCGTGCAGACGGTAGTCCAAGTGCTGTACTACGAGCAGCAGCGCCTTAGGGAGGCGATGGACAGCAGCCTCAACGGCTCCCCTGCTGCTTCGAGTACTAAACTCAGCCCGTTCTCCGTAGGGCTTAAAACCGTTCCGGAAGAAGTGTCGACTTTGCAAAGGGAGAACCAAGACTTGAAATTCGAGCTCCTGAAGATGAAGATGAGGCTCAAGGAAATGGAAGGGCCGGGGGCGGGGGCAGGGACGAGCAGTCCCATTGCCCCTGCCCGCGGCTCGGAAAAACCTCCGTTGGTGCCTCGGAAGTCCTTCATGAGCTCTGTGTCAAAGAAACTGGGGAGGATTATCAGGGTTGAAGGGCTGACCAGTCAAGGTTCAAAGGGTAGAACTAAACCAGCCAAAGATAGGAGACACTCCATATCATGATATCATTCATTGATTTATGGATGCATGATTTTTTAAGAAAGAGTAGTTACATGGTTTATTGTGTTGTTTTGAGCTTTGGAAAGAGGGCTTGGAATTCTGTTTCTCAAATTCTGATGTATAAATATGTAAATGTGAATTGCTATGAATTTGTGTGCTCATTTGATTAGTTTTGGGAATTATGTTATTTGGATATATCATCTAGATGACATATATGACTAACACAAAAGAGATGGGTGAGTGAAAGTATAAACATTATAACAATGATAAAATTTTACTCTGGTATGATTAGTAATACAGTTGATTATAGTCACTACTGGAGTTGAAAATTTGATTTTATACAGTTGATTACAATCGTATAATCATGGTGCACTTATATCAAATCTATTCTCTCCCTATATATTTGATCTTATAATTTTAGTGATATATGTAAAAATAGGCAAGTACATCTGTGAAAACTTTGTCACATGAAATGATTTCGTGGAACATATGTAAGAAGTATAATATTTTAATAAAAAAACTATATTTCTTAATAAATGAAAAGTGATAATGATACGATGAATTATTTAAGGGTTAATTACAAAAAAGAAAAACCACGAACTTTATTTCTATTGTAAATTAATCCCTACTTTTGAAAAATTATAAAAAAAAAAACTACAACTTTTAAGTATTGTTGCAAAAAAATCTCAATTTATGACTAATAGTAGGGTTTTTTTGATTTTTTTGCAACAATACTTAAAAGTTGTGATTTTTTTGCAATTAACTCATTATTTAATGAACAATTTATCGTATAAATAAAAATTAATAATATATTTTTTTTTAAAAAAAAGTGATAACTAATTAAAAAAGGAAAATTAGTTGTAATGGGTCAATCTAGTTAAAACTTTATGTAAATGGCATTTGACCAAAATGACATTAAAATATTAATTGGAAAAAAGAAAATATAGAAATTATTATTTACAATTGAGACTTAAACTTTTCTTTAATTATTATTTGCCCCAAATCTTCCAAAATTAGGAAGAAACAAGTCTGGAAACTCTATGTCAAAATTTTATTTTTTTCCCAACATCCGACTTTTCTCCTTCTCAAAATTTGTAGCGTGAAAATTCTATCATCTTCTATTTACAGGAAGAAACAAGACTAGAAACTCTAAGCCAAAATTTTTCTTCCCAACATTCGACTTTTCTCCCTCTCAAGTTTTTGAGCTTGAAAACAATCAAGGTATGTGTTTCTAAACTCATACTTTAGTTTAGTTTTAGTTAGATGAAATGAGGTTTAAATATGTTCTTGCTAGGGCATGGCTGCAAGTTGCCAGTTTCATTTGTGTATGGTGTGGAATTTTCTTACCTTGTTTTGCTTAGGTTCTTAAATGTGGAATAAGTGTTTGAGGGTTGTATGATTAATTTGGTTTGCTTTAAACTTTGGTGAAAATTGCATTGAAAATATGAATGCTGTTCATATGACTTGAGAATGCATGCAAGGTGTTTGATGAAATGGCCAAGAGGAAAAAATTGTTTTAAAATGCTTCATGGTGATTTAATTCAGGAATAATTTTTTATGAAAGAAGAGTGTGGTAAAATGATGCATGATTTTGGGCTTATTGTTGAAAGAATGAGGTTGAATGAAAGCAAGAATCATGAATCTTAAAAGTTGAAAAATTGTGCACACCAATTGTTTGATGAAAAGCCTTAGTGAAAATTTTTATGTTTTATATGTACTTCATTATGTTGTAAGTTGAGAACTTGTTGTTCATGGGAAAAGATGTGATGCATTGATGCATGAAATTTAGGCTAAGAAATGATGGAAGCAATGAGATGCATAAATCCTTGGTAAGAAAATAAGCACCTTAAGCTTTGAATTGACTGCTTTTATTATTTTATTTTTGAGTATTTTTCTTGTTCTTGTTCTTGTGATTTTTATCTTTGTGTTTGTTTGGAATTTGGATTAATTGGATTGATGCTTATAATTGAATCTTTTCGCTTTTAATATTTAGGAAAAGATGATGGAGAAAAAGACTACAAGGTAGCTGTTTTGTTAGAGGAAAAGAAAAGAAAAAATTTATTTCGTTCTTTTGAACATGTGTAAAACAGTGGTGTTATACATATTTTGACAACTAATTTTATTACTTCTTATTTTAATAAATGTCATCTAATTTTTATTTTTTATCTGCTCTATTACTTATTTTTAAATAACAACATTAAAAACGTGATAATCAAATAATGAAAAATGCTAATTTAGAACCTAACATCGATCAAATTTTGCAAAACGACGTGAAAGTCATTATAGCGGAATGATTCCGCTATAAAGAAATATAATGCTAAATTTGTTATGCATTAAAGAAATCAATTAAATAGTGTACAATAATGGTAAGAATGAGAATTTTTTGCTACAAGGACACCAAAATCACTCAAATTTTTAATAACGTCGTGCAAGTCGTTATAACGGAATGATTCATTATGTGGCCAAACAACGCTATCTACTAAAGACATCACTTAAATGACGTACAATAAAGTTAATAGTGAGAAATTATGACTGAGACGACCCAGGGATCACTCGAATTTTGAATAACGTCGTCCAAGTCGTTATAATGGAATATTTCTGTTATGTGGCCAAACAATGCTAAATCGGCTGTCTAAACTTATCATATGTTACTTAGAACATTTATTAGATATTTTATAAGTGAGTTAATTAGCATTCTTTTGTTACATTATGATAATATTAGGCTTTACATCTACATATGGATATTCGAGCAAGTCCAAGACCCCTAAAATGACTCAAATTTTAAATAACGAAGTGCAAGTCGTTATAACAAAATAGTTCCGTTATGTGGCTAAACAATGCTAAATTGGTTATCCACTAGAAAAACAACTCAAATAGTGTATATTGAAGTTAAACGTGAGAAATTTTGACTGAGACAACTAAGGGATAACTTAAATTTTGAATAGCGGCGTGCAAGTCGTTATACGGAAATGATTTTGTTATTTGCATAAACGCATATATTTTTTTACACATCAATCAAATAGTGATTTTGGACCTCATATTAAACACATGCTTTGATTTCATCATATTTCTACAAGCTCATTCAAAATACAAGTAGATACTTCATATTTGTAATGCTTCGTATCCAAACTTATCACATGCTACTTAGAACATTTATGAGATATTCCATAAGTGAGTCAATATCAGCATTCTTTTGTGACCTTATGATAATATTAGGCTTTATATCTAGATATGGAGATCTGAGCAAGTCTAAAACTCCTAAAATCACTCGAATTTCAAATAACGTTGTACAAGTCATTATAACAGAATGGTTCCATTATGTGGCCAAATAATACTAAATCGGCTATCCACTAGAGAAACAACTCAAATGGTGTACAATTAAGTTAAAGGTAAGAAATTTTGACTGAGGCAACCCCGGAATAACTCGAATTTTGAATAACGACATATAAGTGGGTATAATAGAATGATTCCGTTATGGACATAAATGCACATATTTTTTACGTACCAATCAAGTAGTGATTTTGGACCTCATTTTAAACATCAATCTTGATTTCATTATATTACTACAAGCTCATTTGAAAATTCAAGTGGGATACTTTATATTTGTAATGTTTCGCATCCAAACATTTATACTTTATGCACTTATTCATATCACATGTATGAAATAATTCATGTGATTCAATATGAATCTCCGCTTAGTTTATCCAAATATTATATTTTGACATTATATGTGGAGATCTAAGCGACTGAAATGACCCTAAAATCGCTCGAATTTCGAATAACGGCGTGCAAGTTATCAAAACGGAATGATTCCATTATGTGGTCAGACAATGCTAAATTTTCTATTCACTAGAGAAATTAGTCAAATAGTATACAATGAGGTAAAAGTGAGAAACTTTTATTGAGACGACCACGTGATAACTCGAATTTTGAATAACGACATACAAGTGGATATAACTGAATGATTACGTTATGAGCATAAACACGCATATTTTCGTACATGACAATTAAGTTGTGCGTTTGGACCTCATACTAAAAACATGCCTTGATTTCATAATATTTCTACAAGCCCATTCATAAATTTAAGTGGGATACTTCATATTTGTATTACTTCGCATTCAAACTGTATACTTTATATACTTGTTTTATTTAACATGTATGAGATATTTCATATGTGACTGAATATCAACATTCATTTGTTAGTTTATTAGAATATTATGTTTTAACATTTTATATAGAGATCCAACCGAATGAAAGGCCCCTAAAATCGATCAAATTTCGAATAACGGTGTGCAAGTCGTTAAAATGGAATGATTCCGTTATAGGGTCAAACAATGCTAAATTTGCTATTCTCTATAGAAATCAATCAAATAGCATAAAATGATAGTAAAAGTGAGAAATTTTGAATGAGACAACCCTGAGATAACTCGAATTTTGAATAACGACATACAAGTGGGTATAATGGAATGATTCCGTTATGAGCATAAACACGCATAATTTCGTACATGACAATTAAGTTGTTCGTTTGGATCTCATATTAAACACATGTCTTGATTTCATAATATTTTTATAAGCCCATTCAAAAATTTAAGTGGGATACTTCATATTTTTAATACTTCGCATTCAAACTGTATACTTTATATACCTGTTTTATTTAATATGTATGAGATACTTCATATGTGACTTAATATCAACATTCATTTGTTAGTTTATTAAAATATTATGTTTTGATATTGTATGTGGAGATCCAAGCGAATGAAAGACCCCTAAAATCGATCAAATTTTGAATAACGGCGTGCAAGTCGTTATAACAGAAAGATTTCGTTATGGAGTCAGACAATGCTCAATTAACTAATCACTAGAAAAATAAATCGAAAGGTGTATAATAAGGTAAATGTGAGAAATTTTGACTGAAACGATCCCGGGATAACTCAAATTTTAAATAACGACATACAAGTCAGTATAATGAAATAGTTACCGTTATGGGCATAAATGCTAATTTTTCAAAAATTCATAAAATATTAATAATTTAGTAAAATTCCCCATTTTTTATTTTACAAAAAAATTCCAAACTTTTATTATTTTCTTAAAAGTCCCTAAAATATTAATAATTAAGTAAAAACCTAATTTTTTTTTAAATGGAGGCTATTTACACAAAATTTTATGATCTTGGGCCTTTTAAATAAAATTTAATGTTGACTAGACCTTTTAAATGAAGATCCCTTAAAAAAAGTATAAAATGATTAGAGAGTCTCACGCAATTATACTTTCTCTGCCCGACATTAACCATTATCATTTGCATTTTCTTTTTACATGATTAAAAGATATAATATTTTAATGTGTAATATGTTAAGGGATATGGAATAATATTTTAATGTATAGTGGATAGTTGTATTAGTGTTGTGTTGAGCTTAGCTAAATTATATTAATTGTTTTGGTGTTCCACTTATAAGAAGGAAAATATCATAAATCTTGGCAAAAACTTGTGTGCACCCGGGCGCACGAGGGCACATTCCGTGCGCCTTTAGAATTTTGTGTTAAATTGTATACCTTTTATAAAGATGTGTACCCTTTATTTTCTGAAGAAAAATAAAAAAATATAAATAAAAAGTGTATGCCCTTTAGAACAAAATGGTATACCCTTATGAATTAAAGTGTAAAAATTAATTTCACGTTTGTGATCCTCATAAGGTGAGCATCAAAATGGTTTACCATTTAGAACAAAACAATGTAACTTTATTCATAATACTAAATTCTAAAGATGCATGGTGTGCCCCAGTGCACGAAAGCCTCACTCATAAATCTTTCTTTGAAATAAATTAAAGTGACAAAATATAAATTTTACCTGCAACGATTAAACAATAATAAAAATAAAATAAAATAATTGTAAGCGTAAAGAGTAGATCAACAATTCAACCTTTACTAACTATTTTTAGTAAAGATTGTTGGGCTTTTTTAATTTTTTGGGGCCATAGGCATTGGCCTTATTAATTTTTGGGCCAATATTTTTCCATCAAAATCAACGTGGCTTATATCACACCCATTTGGGCTTCTTATTTAAATTTTATCTCATTATTACTGCTACAAAGATTGTATAATATTTTAGGATCTGCCCATCTTTATTATGATAATAATTTATAGTTGAATAGTAAGAAAGAAATGAAAATTGTATTTGTATTTTGGAAAAAGTGATATTCACAATAATATAGAATAACAAAAAATATTCTACTTCAAAAAAATAAAAGAAATAGTAAAATAAGTTTAATTTTTAGAAAATTTCACTTATAGATCTACTTTAGTATCATTTCACTCAAAACTTTTATATTTGAACTCCGATTTAAACAATTTTCTCGCCTATAAGACTCCTTTTTCCTAAGACATCTCCCATGTAATCAAATATTCATAAAACATTCAGACAAATTTTCAAATATTCTCCTTTTACTTAAAATACTTATGAAGCATTAACATATATTCACTCATCTCAATTCTAACTTCACATTTTTGGTACAAATTCAAGTTTAGACTTCCATAATAAAAAAAAATTTAACTAATTAATATCCTCACAACACTTTTTGATTTCCAAATTGCAACCTCTTTTTAAATATAAATAACATAATTTACAATTTTTATTGAAAAAAATTATCCACAAAAGTAAATCGAAAAATATCTTTTATTAATATTAATAAAAACAAGAAGTGGGAAGTTGGGAACTTGAAATTGGAATAGATGGAGTAACAATAAATGAATCTAAGATCTTTTCTCATCTTAAACCCTTTGGTCCCATTTTTAATCTTATTATACTCTATGTATTTGTAACAACAAATTTTGTATTTATAATAAATAAATACAAATTGGGCACAAAGATAATCAAGACGGATTTAATATAAAAGATAATGTAAACGAGTTACAATCTCAATCAATCCTCTAATTCTTCTCTCAAACCAATTTGGCTTTAACTTTGACTTGTTGACTTGACTTTGACTGGAGTGTGTTAACTACGCTGACTATGTTGACTGCATATGCTGAGTTGAGTCGGATCTTCAATTGAAGCTTGTCCGGACTCGAATATAACGTTAATTCGGAGGGGTTGAGTCTTTGTTCGAATTAAACATTATTCTTGAAGTTATAACGTTAATTCAGAGGGGTCGAGTCTTTGTTCGAATTAAAACTTTATTCTTGAAGCTTTCTGCGAAGAACACCGAAGAACTTGAGATGAATAACGCCGGATCAGA
Source organism: Pogostemon cablin (assembly GCA_023678885.1). Classification (NCBI taxonomy): domain Eukaryota; kingdom Viridiplantae; phylum Streptophyta; class Magnoliopsida; order Lamiales; family Lamiaceae; genus Pogostemon; species Pogostemon cablin. Next base: position 7,502,488 of record CM042992.1, on the reverse strand, counting down.
GGGTTTGGAACCTTGATCTCTAACCGGTAGCTAGGGATGGCAATTTACTTCGACCCAAAGCTGACCCGCCCTGCCCCGGTTGGCCCAGGCCAGACCCGCCCCACACAAAGAACGGGCCGGGACTGCCCCGCTCCGTACATGGCGCAGTTCAAATATGGGTGTTGTTGTTGATCCGCCCCTACCCGACCCGCTTCGTACTAATTTAATATATTAAATTATATTTATTTATTTATGTATTCAAAAAATATACTCCCTCCGTCCCTCTGATAAGTGTTAATTTTTTCATTTTAGTCCGTCTCACTACAAAATGTCCGTTTTTTTATTTTGGTAATAATGGGTCTCACCTCAATTCACAATACCCCATTAAATTACATAAAATTACAATTTCTGTCATTCTTTTAAATTTATTAAACCTGTTAATTAATTAATCTAAATAGACAAATAATTTAATTCTCTAAATACCAAATCCTACCCCATCTTGAATCACATCAAATCCTGCTCCCATCTTGAATCCATTTCATCTCTCATCGTGAGATTCATCTCTCATCTTCTCACGATGAATACAAAATTTCGTCGAGCACCACACATCGTGCCAAGCCTGTCCATTACCGGAGTACCACTAAAAGCCACCGCCGCCCGCCTCCAGCATTGTCGACCCGCCACGCAGTGCTGACCGAATTCTTCGTCGGAGGTTGCCGCTGGTGACACGAGCCCTCGCGAACACCGTCGATCGAGTCCCAACACGGTCTAACCGCTGAAGAAGTCGTCGAATCTGCCCTTTGACAGTTGTTGCTGTCCTTTGACCGCCGTCTTCCGGATCCCCCAACAGCGCCGCGGATCGCGCCATCAACCAAACACAATCTTCAGTCGGTATCTATTAAATTCTTTTGGCTTATTTAATTTTTGCGCTCATAAAATTTAGATGGGGCATGGCGGGGCGGACTTGCCCGCATTAGGGCAGGTTTGGATACTAATATTCTGACTCGAGGCGGGTCACGGGGCAGGGCGGGGCGGTGGGCCAGTGCACGGAGCGGGCCTGGGTACACAAGTACCCGCCCTAATCTGCCCCATTGCCATCCCTACCGGTAGCTATTGCTTTGAAGAACTCCGGATCGAAGGGGTATAGAAACTTAATTTCCACTTTAAAGGTTGTTTTTCACTTGAAGATGCTTGAAGATCTCATGGGAGCATGAAGATCTCAAGGGAGCGTTGCTCGTGTTCTTGATCTCTTCAGAGCATTTTTGTCTTCAGATATTTTTAATGTCGGGAATGAGAGCACTTTTTTCCTTATCACAACTAGCTGGCTAGCATTGATCTAAGGACAAAGTCTACATCGGTATGTAAAGAGTAAGGTTCCTCGAAATAACGTATTATATAAAAATGGTTTCTTCTTGAATGGCAACTTCGCCCTTTAATATTCCCAAGCCTGCTTTCTCAGTTTTAGATTCAATTCAAATTTCTCTTCAAATAAATAGGAAATAGGAATCAATGGGAGAATGGAAATTTGGTCCAGTGGATGACTACAAAGAGCTCGTTGATGCAACTTCAACTCCTCAGATATTTTTTAGTGTCTGGAATGAATGGAGGTAGGTTCCTTATATAGGTGAAGGATGGGGATGTTCCATAAATAACTCGCATTCTGATTGATCCAGGGCTGTTTTGACATAATTCTACGGGCTTGGGCCTTCCACTTGCTTAGGCGTTAAGTCAGGCTTATTTGTCTGAGCTTATTTGACTTGGGTCAAGCCACATTTGACTAGGGTTTGTTAGACTTGGGTCAGACCTCATTTAATTTAAGTCCATTTAACTTGTTGGACTTAAATTAATTATCAACTATTAATTAATTTATTTTAAGAATTAATTTATTTAAATTTTTTCAGAATAAACTAAAATTAATATTTAATTAATAAAATCTACATGTCACCATTTGATTGGACAGTGAATTTTTAATTGCTTACAAATGTCCCCTTGCGATTTGTTCAAGGACGTTGTGTCTTGTTGTGAAAGAATCGCAAAGAAACCTTTTTTTTTGCAATTTTCTTTCAAAAATTAGGCACGCCTTCTGGACAAGAAACTTATTAGGCGCAAACTATTTCCAAACCTTTCTACCCCCAATATAAATTTTATTTCTTAAGGGCCCAATTAATTTTTTTTTCAAGCAGTTCTGAATTACAAAGAAGTAGAGAACGTAACTGGGTTGACCATTTTTTTTATCGGACAAAGTTAGTTGTTAGTATAGTTAGTTCATCAAATCTCCATACACCCTTATTCTCCAAGCCTCCTTATATCTCCCCTCCTATTCGTTCCCAATGGGAATCGAACCCGAATCACTCACTTATGTGAGCTTGATGAAGAAGATTCCTTGATTGACAAGATTACTACAAATCTTTGATCAGAACTAATTAAGAATATTTGTAGTAAAGAATCTCCTAAAATTTTGTAGAGATTTGTATACTCACAAATACTTTCCATATATAATGAAGGGCTCATCACTATATAAAAGGGATTCATGACTTAATTTTTTTTATCAAAACATTGACCCCTGGTTCTCTATCGTGTAGTGTATATAGATTTCATCATCAATACTAGATTCCATCAGCAATACCTCTAACATAATTTCCTTTTCCTTGTAGATTTTCTCAAGAGATCATTACAAAAAAATACACCACGTAAGGCAGAACATCATACAAGGAATTCCATCCATACTTCAAACGTAAATCCTCAATTTACTTCTCCCTGATCTGCCTTTTAATTTTTGAGAAATGCCAATACTTGCCCACTTTTGAATGACTTCCATCTAAATTGCCCTACCTTTTAAATTACATCTAAATTGCGGATACAATGTCATGAATGCCCTTAGAGTGGATCCACATGAGTAAGAGGGCAAGTATTGCTTTTCACTGACAAAATACATGTGTCAGTGGAATATCTTCCTTTATAACACAATTAAGTGGGTCTGTACGGACATGCATTAAAAAAGGATTATTATTAATTAAATAAAATGTTACATTACTTATGATCGACATAACTAAAAATTGGCGGACATCTTATGTAATTAATTAAAATTAATTTGTAGTAAACATAAAATATTTAATAAAAGAAACAAATCAATAAAAATAAGTTAATAAGTAAAATTAATTCAAGTAAATTTAGCGGACATGACCTTATTTAATCCCTTTTTAAGGCACTGTACACACCAACCCAATTAATACACACAACCCATTTATAATTTTTGCACATTTAACTCTCTCACCTATCTCCACCAACCAAATATTTACTATACCAACTACAAACAAGAATTATCTCAGTAAAACACAGTTGTTCAAACTTCATTTATCCTGAAAGTCCTTCCCAATATTTTTTGAACGGTCCCGTCTATTTACACACCATTTTTTTTCGAAGCTTCGATTAGCCTGAGCAACAGGTAAGGATCATTACACTGGTCCCATTGACACTGTTAAGAATTGTGGGGTATGTTTGGGTTTTAGGATTTTTAGAGTTTAATATATTGGGGTTTAGAAAATTTCTTCCATGAAATGCAGTTATATAAGCAAAGAAAGCATGTTCCACGAATTATTTATATTTAGTATGGATGTCCGCCGACCTTTTTCACCGAGAATTATGCATGTCCGCCTACTTTGGTGTTTTAAAATGGCATGTCCGCCGAATGCTTGCTCAAAAAACAAATATTCTTAACTTTTATCTTTTAAAATTGCATGTCCGCCCAAAAACACTGCTCAAAACATGTATGTTCGATGTCAAATATGCCTAAATATGCTTGTCTGTGGATTAAATATGCTTGTCCGTCGATAATAATGCATGTCCGCCGAGAATAATGCCCAAAAAATGCTTGTCCGCCAAGAGTAATGCATGTCCGGTGAGTTTAATGACCAAAAAATTCTTGTCCGCCGATAAAATAAGCCTGTTCGCCAAAAAATGCTTGTTCGCCGATAATAATGCATGTCTTTCGATTAATAAAGCATTTCCGTCCAAAAATATGCATGTCTGCCGATGAAATTTGTCCAAAACATGCTTGTCCACCGATAAAATAAGCCTATCTGCCCAAAAAAACTTGTCTGTAGATAATAATCCATGTCTACCGATTTATTAAGCATGTCCGTCCAAAAATATGCATGTCCGCCGATGAAATTTGTTTGGATTGGCATGTCCGCCGAAAAAAATGGTCAATTTATGCATAAATACCACTAAATATATCCACCGTAGGCTTGTCCGTCGATTATGCATGGTCAATATTACTTTCCATCGATGAAATTTGTACTATGTTAATTTTAAGTTATAATAAGTTTTTTTTAAGAGTATTAATTATTTAAATATGAATTTTTATAAACATGCCTATCATAAAAATGCATTAAATATACTCGTGTCAATGTATCTATTTAACAATTAATTGTCTTTTGTTGAAAAGTTTTGGCTTGGAAATAAGAAATTTTTTATTTGGTGGGGCGGCTGGTGGCTAGGTTTAGAGTATGTATGTGGCCAATACATAATCTTAGTTTTAAATTTAGATCAGTTGAAGTTGGATTTTATTATTGGGCATGTGCACAGTTTAGTTCGTGTCGATGTGAATCATTGTAAATATATTATATACACACTTGTGGACATTGGTGGTTGTATAACAAAACATAAGGTGAATGATGATCTCGATATTAGGGGCTTGTATCACCAGGTTGATGAGTCGATGCTATTTGTCACAGTTAAGGCTATACCACAGCAATCAATTGATAATTTTTGCCCTAGTGCGGTGTCATCTGGGAGCAGTTATTGGACCAACTTGCTTCGTTCACAAATTCCATCTGTCAATATTCCTAATCCCGTAGAGTTGGCCGGACCGAGTAGGAGTACAGGTGTGAACCTTTCGAGTCGTACGATAAATATTGATTTGAACAGTGAGTACATTGGCGAAGAACATGTTGAGGAAGATGAGGAGAATGGAGATTATATATGTTTATTTGAAGAAAATAAAGTTAAGGACAATTCAAATGAATGTTCTCAAAGTGATGCATATGAGGGTGGGTTCAGAGGGTGATGGGTCTGATGGTTCTACTGGTTCTCAAGATGATGGGTCTGATGGATTGCAAGGCATAGGTATGATTCCTTTGAAGGTCCGCAGCCTATCCATTCTGAGGATGATGAGGCTTCGCAAGATGAGGGGCGTGATGGTGATCAACGCAACACTGAAGAAAAGGATCCTTTAACTGTTCTATTCAAGAGGTTGTGTTCCTACATCAGAGCCAGAGGCGGAATGAGTTTCTTGGACCCCGTTACGACACACATGAAGATGCCCACACCGGTACGTCCTAGTCAAGATACGGTTAGTTCTTTCAGCCGTCCATGGATCATTCCAGGTATAATGACATAATAGTACCCGTTAATTTACTGAACCTTATTGTAATCTAATACAAAATGAAGAATAAGTAATCCTTTTTGCAGGGTCGATGGAACAGTGTAATGTGGACGCTGAAGTTGAAGACTACATTAATATTGATATTTCAGGGGAGATATATGAAAAAAGTGCCTTCGATAACAAAGTTGATTGCCAGTTTGCTTTGGGTATGTACAACTTGCAGAATCAATTTGAGACACGGGTCAAGAAATCTGACAGGTACAGACTCAACGTCATCTGCAAGTACCGAGAGGAGCAAGGTTGTATGTTTGAGATGCATTCCAGTGGCCTAGATAGAGTATGGAGGGTAATCAAGTTCTCACCTCCACATGTCTATCATTTGAATCTAGATATTAATGCGCCAAGGCAAATTGGTTTGAAAATTATTGGAAGATACTATGCAGCTCACCAGTTCAATAAAACCACAGCATTGTGTCCTACTAGAATGGAAGATGAGATACTTAAAGAATTTGATTTTGACATCTCCTATAATTTGGCCCTCAGATCAAAACATATTGTTGTGGGACACACGTACGAAGACCATCGTTTTTCCTTCAGTTCCCTACTTTCGTACTTGCATCATCCCAAATTGCTTTTAGTGTCGCCTGATAAAGAAAAAATTATAATATAAAAGGTTGTAATATGAATAAAAATCATGGTTGGCAGCGTAGACTCATCATAAGCAGTATTGCATGTAAAATTTATCGAAAACTGACACGGTAGAATAGCATACGATTGCATTCGATGATCCGGGTGAACACCGATGTAATCAGGGGCTTGTGCCAGTATAGCGAAACACGCATCCATGTGCTAGAAAGAAAACATTTCAACGATGAGATATATAATATTAGTGTGTAAATAATTTTAAGTTTTATCACATACCTCATCCTCCATCCAAACATTTGGCGTCATCATTCTCACGAAGAAATCATTCTTCACTTGGAACCCTATGCCGACGTCTATCCTACACATGTATGTAACAACCTTTACATAATGAGCTATGTTATGCCCTAATAATAAAAGAAGAACATATGAAGGATATTTCTTACGTTACAGGGGATATCATGAACTTTTCCCACGCTCTGTTGACCTTGGCTTCATCCACAGTTGTGTATGGGGATTGGACTGCTGTCGCTTTTCACTTTGGACGTTGCGGACAACGTTGGAAGTGCTTTTCAACTGACACCATACTGAAACTAGTGTCTACACGAAATCCTGTATCGGGCCCTACAGGAGTTGAGGCTCCGGGAGTAGAATAACCATGCTGTCTGTGTGATCCGGGCGCTTCAGGCAATCTTGTTGAGCCACCTGGTATTAGCTCCACATCTCCGGCAAAGAGGCCACCTGGTGTTGCATAAATACTCTGTGGGGGTGTAGTATGAGCACTCTGTTGTTTCTCAAATGTAGATGGAATACTTGGTGCTTCATAGTAGATGGCTCAGGTAGTGGATCCTTGAATCCCTCCTTAAACATTTTGTATATCGAACCAAGAATTGACCTTTCGTGGCTACCGTGCATCTGGGTCTGTACTCCAATCAACCATCCAGCAGCCCTTTTAATTTCACCGCGGCCCTCCTTCTGGTACCTACGAATATCAGCTAGCTGTGTATCCTGTGTTTCAAACCTCTTCTCCCATCTGTCATCTTGATCCAGCAGTAGAGTGAGAAGGGCGTCATGTTCGAAATTTTTTTTGTCATGATCATCCATTCTCCTCATAATCCGATCGTACTGTTCTTGAGACAAACCCCCACTGTCTTGTTTCTGTTGATGAGGCACGGAGTGATCCCACTATGGACTTGATCTAGATTGAGGATGGTAATCATCCTGTGTAGATGGAGGGCTACCATGTGATCTGTGTAGATGGAGGGCTACCATGTGAGTGCGACACTCTGGACCAGAAGAGATGGCCGCGAGGGTGAATCCACAAATGATATGTAAGAGGTGTCATCCTGATCACCCATAAACTCATCGTCATCATTTTCGCCATCCCCTCCGACGACATGAAAATCACGTAGTAAGTCCTCTGCAGTTCTGTGTTGCGCCCCAAATGTTGTATCATCATCAACCTCAACATTTATCCTTTCCACAGTATTGCTCGCCACCAGCATAATTGGAAGAAATGTTCACTTCAACCGGAATGGCACCCTGACTACTAGCTTTATCTTTGTAATCGAAACTAGAGCGCACCACCTGTTTCTTACCCTTACCCTTCTCTTTTAGTTTTGGATCCCCAAAGACCCTAAACTGAATCTGAAAACCAGAACTCCAATCAGAATGTATTCCCCTAAAATATGGTCGGTGGGACTCCTCAGGAAGGATGACAGGTAAATCAACAACTCTCGGGTCCTGAAAGTAAAATAATATAAAATAAAGATATATACTCAGGTGACCAAAATAGTATACAAATGCATCTAATTTAGATACTCAAAACCTTAAACTCATACAAAAAAAATGACAAACCTGTCTAAAAAACTGAGTATCGTCAACTTTTTTGGCATTTGTATATTTCCAGCGAATACACAGAGGTCTAACGTCAGGCTCGGGCTGTCCATCGGTCAAGTGTACTGCAAATCCTTCAATACGCTTGGAGGCCCAAACCTGTGACCAAACAGCAAAGTGATTTGATGTCAACATATATCTTTTTAAATGCAATTAATATAATAAAAGGTTCACATAAACTCGGTATCACTTACTGCTAGGGCAAATGAGCATCTATAAAAATTGATGCGCTACTGTTTGCCTAACTCTTCCACCGTAGTCTTAACAGAGTCCATATGGTGCAGTAGGGTTAGGTATGTGTACTTCTCCCAAGAGAAAGAGTTCCACTGGTGAGCATTTTCAGCTAAAAACCATACACAGGGTTCTATGTATTCTTTGGACGTATCCCGACCTAGCAAAAAATAGTACATAAGTAGAATGTTGGCCGCTTTCACCGTGGTATGGCCCTTATATTTATTTTTATTAAATCTTTTCATAAGTTCATCAACTAGGACCCTCTTCGTACGAAAGCTAGCAAACAAACTGTCTGGTGGTGGCTGAAATGAATCATTTGGGTCAATATCCCCACCATCCTCAAACCCTAGTCCCACAACACGCAAATCGTTGTTATTTTCACCTAGATTTTAGTGTTTTTTTGTATATATTTTCGCATTATTTTATCCGTATTTGAATGTACTTTGGTTGTATTATGTGATTTTATGAAAATGTGTGAGAATGAGCTTAAACGTATGAAAAACAAATGAAAACAGAGCAAAAAACGAGATGAAATTGAAGATACAAAAAAAGGGCATAGAAACTCGGTCGAATTTCTGGAAATTCGATCGAATTTCTCTCACAGAAGGAGTTGGAAAATTTTGCAGAAAAACTCGGTCGAGTTTATCTTACAGAAACATTTGGAAACAGAGGACAACATGAAAACTCTACAGAATTTCCTAAAATTCGGTCGAATTTTTGAGCATTTTGGCGGATGAAAACGTGCTCCAGCTTGAAGAAACATGATTTGCATAGAAACTCGATCGAGTTTCTAAAAACTCGGTCGAATTTTTGGGACAAAACCCAGCTGTCAAAACGCGATTTTCATATTTTTCAAGGGGTATAAATATCCCCAATTTCAACATTCCCATGGATTTTTCACGGGTTTTCACTGTTACACACACATCATACACCACTTCCTCTATTTTACACCATCATCTACATCCATTCTTCATCCACCCATCTACACTTCATCCCTTTCATCTTTGGTATTAAAGTCCTCAAGAATTCAAGAGTTAGAGGTGGAGATCAAGAAGAATAGAAGATTCTCTTCAAGAAATTGATAGGGAAGAATTATTCATTTTGTATTTCTTTTGGATTTGAAACTATGGGTATATGTAATGAATCATTTATGTGTTTTGTTACTAAAATCATGTTAGGCTAATCCCTCTAGTGGGATTAGGGATATGAAGAGCACATTAGATTTATATTATCTTGTGAATTAAATTGGTTTTTGGCTGAATTGATGATGGTTTCTATTCATGGGCTTTAATTGTTTTGATGTTGTGATATCATGGTTTGTTATTCATGAATGATTATTGGTTTAGTGGATTGTTGATCAATGGATGATTTATGGTAATTAAATTCTATTATAATGTTCATGTGTATATTGTTTGGAGTGAGATGGAGACGACGCTCTTAAGTATTAGAAATGCATGAATAGACATCGAGTTTGGGTTTGACCGAGAGGATATTTGAACTCGATAAGGGGAACTAATCCATTCGTTAGCTTTAGTACACAATAAAGGAGAATTAATTCTAATTAGTACCTTCTAAGTGAGAATTGGGAATTAATTAGTACCTAGATGGAATAGGTTAATGTTGGGCTTTGATCTTAAATGCTTTTGGGAGTCTTTAGTGGATCAACAACCTTTGTAACCCGAAAGGGAGCTTTGGATACATTTCTGATCACCCTTAATCTGCATCAATTGAGTTGAATTCCTTTTGCATGATAATATGAATTGAGTGTGCTTGGATGTTTCTAATCCCATGTTTTTCCCTACTTGAACTTTAGCACCTATTCTCTTTTATTTTTATTCATCTTTACTTGTCAATTCTCTTATTTACTATTTTATTTACTTGTTAATTTGCTTTAGTTGGTAATTTCAAAATCAAACTCAAAACCCCTACCATCCTTACAAAAGTGACATAAACATGAGCTCACGTATTTTATTAATCCAAACTTAACTCCTTTGTGGTTCGATAATTTTATTTCTTGGGATATACTTCTACAACGATCGAGTATTCTTGCTCGTGAGTATAAAATATTCGAACAAGAAATTGGCGCCATTGTTAAGGGAGTTTAACGGATTAGTAGAATGCTGTGTTATTGTTTTAGTTATTTTTTATAAGGATACTTTTTATTTTATTTTATTTTATTTACTATTTTTGTTTATGATCTCACTCTTTGAATTTTCGTAGGTGTTTTATGATCACAAAATCAAAGGGAAACCAATTGATCATTCCTTTGAATTTGGAGATAGAAAAGACCGCACGACAAAGGAAACGAGAGAGACGAAAAGCTAGAAAAGAAAAGATGGAGAATCAACGTGAAGATAATGATAATCATAACCCATCTCAAGATCCATTACAAGATCAAAGGGGGGTACAAGAAGGAGTGCAAGAGAATCAAACGGAGATGTGTATGAATTTCATTGCTCAAAATCAAGACTACATGCAATTGCTTGCAAATCAAGAAGCTCAAAGGATACTCCAACAACAAGAGTTGCAAAGGCTTAAAGCAATTCAGGATTACTTCCAACCGAGAGCCGTGCATAATATGGTTCCTCCGATTCAAGCCAACAATTTTGAAATTAAGACCGGATTGATCAACATGGTCAAAGCAAATCAGTTTGGGGGAGGTCCTCTTGAAGACCCGAACACTCATCTAGCTATTTTCTTGGAGATTGCAAATACCGTAAAGATGAATGGAGTGTCGGAAGATGTTATTCGAATGAGGTTGTTCTCTTTTTCTTTAAGAGACAAAGCTAAATTATGGTATAATAAAATTCCATTGGGAAGTTGTAATACATGGGAAGATCTTGAGCAAAGGTTCCTAAACAAGTACATTCCTCCTTCGAAGACTCTCCAATTGAAAAGTCTTGTCACTCAATTTAGGCAACTTCCGATTATGAAGCATGAGAACACTACAAAGAGATGCTACGAAAGTGTCCTCAACATGACTTTCATGAGAATCAACAAGTGGCCTTCTTCTATCAAGGGTTGAGTGAACAAAATCGGATGCATGTAGACGCCTCATCCGGAGAGTCTATATTTGGAGTGGATGCTATGAAAGCTATAGATATTTTTGAAGACATTGCAATGAATGCTTATCAATGGCCTTCCGAGAGTGTAATGGGAGGTTATGCATTTGGAAAGGTAGCTCAAGTGGAAAGTGTTAATGAAGTGAAGAGAAATGTGTTCCAAAGTGAAGGCATGAAAGAATTTAATGAGGGCATCCATGCTTTAACAAAGCAATTGAATTTGATCACTCAAAGAGTAAGTCAAGGGGGAAGTACAAGTGCTAATTTGAATGAAGAAGGTAATGTTATGCAAAGTGTAGAAGATGTCGCCTATTTAGATAAGAGAAATTACCAAGAGAAATTACCAAGAGAATTTCCAAGATAATTATCCTTCTAACCAAGGTAATTTTCAAGAAGGATATCAAGGGCAAGCTCGGGGAAATAATTTTAATCAATCTAGTGGAGGAAATTATCAAGCTCCGAGAAAGCATGAAAATCTTTCATACTCCAATACTCAAGCCACCATTTCATTTCCTCAAGGAATGGATCCGAGTGCTAAGCTATCCAATGGAGAAGGAAAGTCATCATTGGAAGATACATTGCTAGTGTTCATGAAAGATACAAGGGCTTATATGGAAAAGAGATATGCTAAGCTTGAGGCTAGAATGGAGAAAAATGAAAAGAAATCCGACAATAGGATGAGAGCTTTTGAGTATCAAATGGGGCAAATTACTTCTTCCGTGGGATCTCAACACCAACAAGAAAAATTCCCATCTACCACGACAACTAATCCTAAAAAAGATTGCAAAGCTATTACTCTTAGGAGTGGAAAAGAGTATAAGGAGCCTCATATGCCTCAAGAGGATAGTGTTTTGTTGAAGGGGAAGTGGAAAGAATGGTGGAAGAAGTGTTGGTGCAAGAGGAGATTGAAGTGGAAGAGATGAGCAAGAAAGAAGAAGTTGTAGAACAAAAGAAAGATGAAGAGAAGATAGAGAGAGTTCTAAAGTGGAAGAAAGCAAAGGAATTTAGAGAAAAGGAAGTTGAAGTTGAAAGAGATAGTTGGGGGATACCTAAGACTCAAGTACCAATTCCTTTTCCTCAAAGGTTCTTGAAGAAGGGTTTAGATGAGAGGTTCAAAAAGTTTCTTGAAATCTTTAAGAAGATTCAAATCAATATCCCTTTCGCCGAAGCTTTGTAGCAAATGCCTCATTATGCTCGTTTCTTGAAGGACATCATGGGAAAGAAAAGAAGTTTTGGGGAAAATAAAATGGTCAATCTAACCGAAGAGTGTAGTGTCATTCTACAAAGGAAGCTTCCACAAAAATTGAAGGATCCGGGTAGTTTCACTATACCTTGTGAAATTGGAAAGAATAAGAAGAACAAGGCTCTTTGTGATCTCGGTGCAAGTATTAATCTAATGCATCTTTCCATATTTAAGAAGCTTGGATTAGGTGAAGCGAAGATGACTTCCATCATACTTCAATTGGCGGATAGATCATTGACACATCCAAAAGGAGTAATTGAAGATATGTTGGTAAAGGTTGATAAGTTCGTCTTTCCGGTGGACTTTGTTGTTCTAGATAGAGGAAGATGAAAATGTACCATTGATTCTTGGGATGTCGTTTCTTGCTACCGGGAGAACTCTTATTGATGTCTATAAAGGAGAATTAAAATTGAGAGTAATTGATGAGGAGGTGGTATTTTCTCTACACAAAGCCATGCAATATCTAATGAATGATGAAGAGTGTAAAAGTGTGGATGTTGTAAAGGGAAGTGTTGAGGAGAGTTGGCCTTCCATTGTATCCAAGGATCCACTTGAACTATGCTTGAGCAATTCTGTATCTCTTTCTACTATTTCTAATACTTCTTTTGATTTAAATGATGAATTGATTAATTGTTTGCTTGATCAAGGTGATTGTAGTGAAGCTCAAGAAGTTGCTGCCGCTATCTCGAGGGTGAATAGAAAGTTCTTACTACTTAGAGATCCACTCAATCAAGAAGAGAAAAAGGAAAAGAAGGTGGAGTTGAAGCCTCTACCCGATCATCTTGCCTATGTCTATCTTGGTAAAAATGAGAGATACCCGGTAATTGTATCCTCTTCTTTAGCCTCTAGTCAACTTGATAAATTGCTTAATGTCCTTAAAGAGCATAAGTCGGCTATTGGTTGGTGTATTGATGATTTGAAGGGAATTAGTCCAACAATTTGCATGCATAAGATAAGGCTTGATGATGAAGGGAAAACTTGTATTCAAAATCAAAGGAGACTTAATCCTATCATGCAAGAAGTGGTGAAAAAGGAGGTTCTTAAGTGGCTAGACTCCGATATGATATTTTCTATTTGTGATAGTCCCTATGTGAGCCCTTTGCATGTGGTATCCAAGAAGGGGGGTATGACTATAGTGAAGACCGAGGAGAATGAGACCATAGCCACTAGAACGGTGACGGGGTGGCGTGCGTGTGTTGATTATAAAAAACTTAATGAGAACACACGTAAAGACCATTTTCTGTTACTTTTCTTGGATCAAATGTTGGATAAGTTGGCCGGGTATGAGTTTTATTGCTTTCTTGATGGGTATTTCGGGTATAACCAAATTCTCATACCACCCGAAGACCAAGAAAAAACAGCTTTCACTTGTCCTTATGGAATATTTGCTTTTCGAAGATTGCCATTTGGACTTTGCAATGCACCAGCCACCTTTCAAAGGTGTATGATGGTAATCTTTGAAGGCTTGATTGAGAATATCATGGAAGTCTTCATAGATGACTTTCGGTGTTTGGTTCTTCTTTTGATATTTGTTTGTCTAATCTTGCTATTGTTTTGAAGCGGTGTCAAGATACTAATATAGTATTGAATTGGAAGAAGTGCCACTTCATGGTAAATGATGGCATTGTACTTGGACATCACATCTCTTCAAAGGGATTGCAAGTAGACCGAGCAAAAGTTGTTGCTATAGAGAAGCTTCCACCACTAACAAATGAGAAGGGAGTACGATAGTTCCTTGGTCATGCCGGGTTCTATCGTCGGTTCATAAAGGATTTTTCTGCAATTTCTAAACCTCTCTCTCATCTCCTTGAAAAAGATGCTCCATTTAAGTTTGATAAAAATTGTTTAAATGCTTTTCAGGTTCTAAAGGAAGCTTTGATTTCATAGCCCATCTTGATCAGCCCCGATTGGAAGGAGCCATTTATATTGATGTGTGATGCAAGTGATGTAACTCTTGGAGTAATTTTGGGGCAATTAAGAGAGAAAAGGTTCCGGGCCATTTATTATGCAAGCAAAACATTTGATGCGGCTCAATGGAATTACACTACTACCGAAAAAGAGTTCTTGGCAGTGGTATATGCATTTGATAAGTTTCGTCCCTATTTGGTGGGAACGAAGACTATTGTATTCACCGACCATTCCGCCATCAAGTATCTTATGGCGAAAAAGGATGCAAAGCCAAGGGTGATAAGATGGGTACTACTTCTTCAAGAATTTGACATTGAAGTAAGAGATAAGAAGGGCACGGAGAATATGGTAGCTGATCATCTTTCAAGGCTAGAGTCGAGGAAGCATTGCGAAAGCACTTATGAGCTTATTAAGGAGGTTTTCCCCGATGAAGAAATCTTGATGTGTGATTGCTATCAAATTGAGGTTTTAGTGGAGCAAAAAGGAAGCCCTTGGTACGCGGATTATGTAAATTACTTGGCTAGTGGAAGGAAGCCTTATGAGCTTAATAAGTATCAATCCAAGAAGTTCTTTCATGATGTTAGGAGCTACTTGTGGGATGATCCATTTTTGTACAAGATGTGCAATGATTCTCTTATAAGAAGATGTGTGACGGAGGAAGAATGGAGTATTGTGTTAGAGTTTTGCCACTCTTTACCTAGTGGAGGCCATTTTGGAGCTCAAAAGACCGCTTCAAAAGTCTTACAATCGGGGTTGTATTGGCCTTCATTTTTCAAGAGTTAAGAAATTTGTAGAGGGTTGTGGTCAGTGTCAAAGGATGGGGGAAATCTCCAAGTCCTTAAGAGCTTTCAAGAAGTTGAGATATTTGATGTGCGGGGTATCGATTTCATGGGACTGTTTTCTCAATCTAATGGATTTCTCTATATCTTGTTGGCGGTCGACTATGTTTCGAAGTGGGTTGAGGCTATACCTTCAAGAACAAATGATGCAAGAGTGGCCATGAGATTTCTAAAAAAACATATCTTCACGAGGTTTGGAGTTCCTAGAGTGTTGGTAAGTGATGGGGGTAGTTACTTCATAAATAAGCTCATGGAGAACATTCTCAAGACTTATGAAGTGAAGCATAGAGTGTCTATTCCATATCACCCTCAAACGAATGGTCAAGCTGAATTTTCTAACCGACAAATCAAGCAAGTCTTAGAGAAAACAGTGAGTGTAAGTAGGAAAGATTGGTCAAATAAGCTTGATGATGCAGTGTGGGCCTTTCGAACTGCATTCAAGACCGCTCTTGGCATTTATCTCCATTTCAAATTGTATATGGCAAGTCTTGCCATCTTCCCGTAGAGTTAGAGCACAAGGCTTATTGGGCTATTAAGAAGTTAAATTTTGACATGAAAGCTTCGAAGAAGACAAGTTTCTTGCAATTGAATGAGCTTGAGGAATTTCGAGAAAATGCTAATGAAAATTCAAGGATTTTTAAGGAGAAAACTAAAAGGTGGCATGATTCTCGTTTGAGGAAGAAAAGCTTTGAAAAGGGAGAATAAGTATTGTTCTTCAATTCTCGACTAAGACTTTTTCCTGGCAAGTTGAAATCCAAATGGAGAGGTCCCTATGTGGTGAAAGAAGTTCTTGATGGGGGAGCTCTAAAAGTTATGGACGAGAACGGGGGAGAGTTCTTGGTCAATGGACATCGAGTGAAGCATTACTTGAATCCATCACAAAGGGAGACCCTCTTTGTGGATACTTTGTTTGAAAGATAATCTCACACTCCGTCTAGTTTGAAGACGTTAAACTTAGTGCTAGATGGGAGACAACCCATCATTATCTTTATTACTTTATTTAGTGTTTTCAATAAGGATTGTGGAGTTGATATTGTTGTGCATTTTGGCCTTGTAGATGGATTGTGCTTGTGAGGAAATATATATTGCAGAAAATAGAAGTGCTTCATGAATTCGAGTAGACATGTTACACTACTTGTTGCAAACTTAATTCTTGACTCTTGTCTCGAGTTAAGTTTGGGGGGAGAGTGCGTGGTGGACATAACTTGATTCATTTGGTTTCATATAATCTTCTACAAGAGATCATCAATGGAAACTATAAGGGTAAGTCCCACCATTTTTTGCAAACTTAATTCTCAACTCTTGTTTCGATTTAAGTTTGGGGGGAGAGTGCGTGGTGTGACTCACCACTTGAGTATGCTTGATATTATGATGAGAGATCTTCTCGTAAAATTTGGTCAATTTTAAATTTTTCTCATGAGCATTGGTTTGATTTTGGTATGATTGGTTGTGTTGAAGTGCATGATAGTCCTTTTTATTAATGAAATTGTTGAGCTAATGGTTTTGTTGAGCATGTATGAAGGGTATTGGAAGCACGAATTGAGCTCGGAGCTAACAACTTCCACTACCAAATGCTTATTGAGGGAGTTCATTTTACACCCTACCACTTTTATGTGCTTAGTATAATTTGATTTAATTTGGATTGATGTGATTAACATGCTACTTCATGTGTTATGTTTTTGGGATGTTTACTTTCGTAAGTTAGGATTTTTTCCTTTCAATCAAGATGGGGATGATTATGAGCTTAATTGATTATGGATGATATGAATACGTGTTTCATTTTCTTATGATGGTAATTTATATTTCTTGCATGTTATGTGTTTTTGATTGTTTCGTGTTTGGTGAGTCTTTTCTTTTATGTTTTGGGTGTATTTTTAATCTTGTAGGGATTGTTTTGGTGGTTTGTTTTAGGGAGGTCATGAGTCATTTTTGAATATGAGTGATGATATATTGTGGTGATAAGTGATGACAAGTTATGATTAAAAATCTCTACGATTTCGAATTGTGATATGTTTTACTTAACTTGTTCAATTTTATGATGGATGTGGTGTAATAAGTTCCTTAAGGCCCGAGCACAAGCTTGTGAGTATTTGAGCCTCAACCATGCATACATGGTATTTATTCTCATGAGTGGATTGATTGTGTTTGATAAACTAGAACTTGCTCAAGGACTATGGGAACGAGCCCGATTAGAGGAGATTAGTGAAATAATCTAAGGGCATCCTGTTATTCATATTCATTGCCATAAATTTTCATACCATGAACATCATCCCTAGTCAACCACTTTGAGTCTTAAAGCCATTTTATTGTGAATTTAGCACAATACAAGCATTGATTACCCACTTAAGCCTTATATATTTACCCTTTTGTGTGAGTGATTGAGGAGATGTGGTTTAGAAAGGTTGATGGGAAAGAAAAAAGAAGAAAAAGAAATGGTATACAAATAAGAAAAAGTGATGTAAAAGAGCACAAATAAGAATGAACATGCAACCTCAAAACAAGAAAATGAGCAAAATAATAATATGCTCAAGTACTTAAAAATCCAAAGAAGGAGGCATGAATCAAAAGAAGCTCAATCCAAGAAAAGTGGATGATTAGTGCTTGTGATAATTTAAGATAAGAAAGGAAGAAAGAGAAGTGAAGAAGTTGGAGAAATTGGTCATCTCTTCGATTACTTACACTCGTTTAGTCACTATTACCATAATTTTTCTACTCTACCAAAGAGTCTATCATTACATCCTTAATGAAAGTCCTTTTTCATCACTAAATGAAACTTTGGAGGTTTGTAAATGTAGTCCACGAGCAAGTCTATAGCAAGTCGAGCCAATCGATTGATGAGTGTTGATTTACTTTACTTAAAAGGGCGTCGAGTGAAATTGATGACCTATGTGAGGCTTGGACTAAAAAGGGACTATATTACACTTTATTTTCTTTTGATTGAACTTGTTAATTTCTCATGTCATGAATCTAATGTTGTAGGATATCTTAGCATAGTTTGTAGTTATTATTGCTATCGATGTGTTATTACTCATGTTCGTTTCGTGTTTTCCTAAGTGAAAATTTTTCCTCTTGGCTTGTCATTTTCAGTGCTCGGGGACGAGCAACACTCTAAGTATAGGGGATTGATCGTCACTATTTTCACCTAGATTTTAGTGCCTTTTGTATATGTTTTTGCATTATTTTATCCGTATTTGTGTGTACTTTGGTTGTGTTATGTGATTTTATGGAAATGTGTGAGAATAAGCTTAAACATATGAAAAATAGGTGAAAAAAGAGCAAAAAGCGAGATGAAATTAAAGATAAAAAAAAAGAGCACAGAAACTCGATCGAATTTCTCTTACAGAATGAGTTGGAAAATTTTGCAGAAAAACTCGGTCGAGTTTCTCTTACAGAAACATTTGGAAACAGGGGACAACATGAAAACTCGATCGAATTTCCTAAAATTCGATCGAATTTTTGAACATTTTGGCGGGTGAAAACGTGCTATAGCTTGAAGAAATGTGATTTGCATGGAAACTCGACCAATTCTCTAAAAACTCGGGCGAATTTTTGGGACAAAACACAACTGTCAAAACGCGATTTTCATGTTTTCCAAGGGGTATAAATACCCCCAATTTCAACATACCCACAGATTTTTCAAGAGTTTTTACTGTTACACACACATCATATACCACTTCCTCCATTTTACACCATCATCTACATCCATTCTTCATCCACCCATCTACACTTCATCTCTTTGATCTTTGGTGTTAAAGTCCTCAAGAATTCAAGAGTTAGAAGTGGAGATCAAGAAGAATAGAAGATTTTCTTCAAGAAATTGATAGGGAAGAATTCATTCATTTTGTATTTCTTTTGGATTTGAAACTATGGGTATATGTAATGATTAATTATGTGTTTTGTTACTAAAATCATGTTAGGCTAATCCCTCTAGTGGGATTAGGGATATGAAGAGCACATTAGGTTTATATTATCTTGTGAATTAAATTGGTTTTTGACTTAATTGATGATGGTTTCTATTCATGGGCTTTAATTGTTTTGATGTTGTGATAGCATGGTTTGTTATTCATGAATGATTATTGGTTTAGTGGATTGTTGATCAATGGATGATTTGTGGTAATTAAATTCTATTATAATGTTCATGTGTATATTGTTTGGAGTGAGATGGAGACGACACTCTTAAGTATTAGAAATGCATGAATAGACATCGAGTTTGGGTTTGACCGAGAGGATATTGAACTCGATGAGGGGAACTAATCCATTCGTTAGCTTTAGTACACAATAAAGGAGAATTAATTCTAATTAGTACCTTCTAAGGGAGAATTGAGAATTAATTAGTACCTAGATGGAAGAGGTTAATGATGAGCTTTGATCTTAAGTGCTTTTGGGAGTCTTTAGTGGATCAACAACCTTTGTAACCCGAAAGGGAGCTTTGGATACATTTGTGATCACCCTTAATCTACATCAATTGAGTTGAATTCCTTTTGCATGATAATATGAATTGAGTGTGCTTGGATGTTTCTAATCCCATGTTTTTCCCTACTTGAACTTTAACACCTATTCTCTTTTATTTTTATTCATCTTTACTTGTCAATTCTCTTATTTGCTATTTTATTTACTTGTTAATTTGCTTTAGTTGGTAATTTCAAAATCAAACTCAAAACCCCTATCATCCTTACAAAAGTGACATAAACATG
Source organism: Pogostemon cablin (assembly GCA_023678885.1). Lineage (NCBI taxonomy): Eukaryota > Viridiplantae > Streptophyta > Magnoliopsida > Lamiales > Lamiaceae > Pogostemon > Pogostemon cablin. The sequence goes on along the minus strand of CM042992.1, from coordinate 7,482,605 downwards.
AGCTCACATATTTTATTAATCCAAACTTAACTCCTTTGTGGTTCGATAATTTTATTTTTTGAGATATACATCTACATCGATCGAGTATTCTTGCTCGTGAGTACAAAATATTCGAACACACGCATAAACTCCAGTGGTGTGAAGCTAAGAATTGTATCAGACACCCTGAAGTACCGGGTGTACATATGTGATCCAGTGATTAAAACATCCTTAGCCATCAGCTGAAATAAAGCTTTAGGAGACACCCATAATCAGAATCCAAATCCCAAAAATGACCGAAACACGATCTTTTGAACATCCGTAATGTTTGATCGTCACATTTTGTAAGCACCTCGTGTATGCAATTCAAAACTTTCATAGGCCTACAATAACCTTTAAACCCAACTTTTCGTTATTGAAGTCCACGTCATTTCTAGCTCCACTACAGTGCATGCCAACTCGATTAGATATAAGACGTGACTACATTTTATACTATAAATTTCTGATACAAAATAATTAAAAATGTTATTATATTCCTACAATTTAAATAATAAAGTATATATTTTTATGAATAGATATCTAATTACACTAAAATTACGCCTTAATTTACCAACTGTCATGGAATAACCCAACAATTTTATCGGCGGACAGGCTATTCAAAGCTTAAAGCATCAGCGGGGGTGCAAATTAAACCCTTATTCATTGGCGGAGAAGCTCAATTAAGCTATAAAATCGGCGGACGAGCTATTTTATACAGAAAAATGGCAAAATATGCTAATTAATGCTAAGAAACTCGGCAGACAAGCTATTTAAATCTTAAAGTATCAGCGGGGGGTGCAAATTAAACACTTATTCATCGCGGACAAGCTCAATTAAGCTACAAAATCGGCGGAGAAGCTATTTTATGCAGAGAAAATGGCAAATTATGCTAAATAATGCTAAGAAATTCGGCGGACAGACTATTTAAAGCTTAAAGTATCAGCAGGGGTGCAAATTAAACACTTATTCATCGGCAGACAAGCTCAATTACGCAACAAAATCGGCGGACAAGCTATTTTATGCAGAAAAAATGGCAAATTATGCTAAATAGTGTTAAGAAATTCGGTAGACAGGTTATTTAAAGCTTAAAGTATCAACGGGGTGCAAATTATACACTTATTCATCGACGGACAAGCTCAATTAAGCTATAAAATCAGCGGACAAGCTATTTTATGCACAAGCTCAATTATACTAGATATATTGGCGGACAAGCTCAATTACAGTAGAAATATCGGCGGACATGTTCAATTATGCTAGAAATATCGGCAGACATGTTCAATTAAGCTAGAATTATCTGCTAACAAGCTCAATTAGATTAGAAAAATAGCGGACACGGTCAATTACAGTAGAAATTTTGGCGGACATTCTAAATTTTGCTAAGATAGGGTGCTGAAATTTTCAATTATACTCAAATTATCGCCGAACATGTAATTATATACTATTCATTTTCAATGGACACGACAAATTCCTACAGCTACAATTATAAAATCAAACTACTTCCTCTGGGGACAAGAACATTATACTCAATTACAATACATCTATACACACTCAATTGCACTATATTTAAAAATAGATCTATATTTACAACCTAGTTCCTTGGCGGACAAGCAGTCTACACTCAATTATACTCGAATAAAATTTACATTACATCAACATAGATCTATACAAATGACTACGCAAAAAAAACAATTCACTATAATTTAATTAATCGAAATTCCGCCGAATCCTTAAAACCCTAAACCCCCAAATTGATATACGGCTGGACGGAGTACTTGATTATCCATATTTGCTTCTGCTACTTTTCGACATGGAGATGAGGAGGGATTGGACGATACGGCCGGAGGCCCGGACAGAGAGTTGTGTCCGCGAGAAAAATCGAGAGTTTGAGAGAGAGAAAAAGCATCGACAGAGAGAAAGTAAATAACAAATTTATATTTTGAGATAAAGGGGTCAAAGATTGTGTCCCCAATTTCAATGCCAGTAAAAGCGGTAAAAAAGTACCTGCTAGGCCACTATTCGGAGATTCCAAAAAGAAGGGAAAAGAAATGACATGTGCCAGGGGGGTAAATCAGGTATATACACAAAAAATTGAGCAAATTAGATGTTTTAAAAAGTAGGGCAAATTAGATGTTGCATGGGTGAAATAGGGCAATATAAGTAATGTCCCTTAATTTTATTGTGTGTGATAACAGTAAGACATACTTGGTATATTTAAATCTGCATACCTTCAAATACTCCGCCTCTTTATTGTATCTCTTTCTTCATACTTTCGAATACTCTGCCTCTTTATTATATCCCTTTGTGGTGTGGTGTGGATGAGTGGCGGTATTTCTAACTTGTGACAATAGCAGTGTTACAAACCCGCAAAGTCGATGGCAGCAGGCGGTGTTACAAATCCGCGAAGACGACGGCAGCAGGAGTTGTTACAAACCCGCGAAGATGACGGCAGCAGTGTTACAAACCCACAAAGACGACGGCAGTGGTGTTACAAAATCGCAAATATAACAATGGCGGTGTTACAAACCTGCCAAGACAATGTCATTGGTAGTGTCGGCTCAAAAAACTGGGCAAGCTTTGGACACGAAACAACAAATTGATGGTGACGGGTCTCACTTTTTTTCTTTGCTGCGGTCTCAGCGACCAATTCGCATTTTTCGGCGATCGTCGAACTGGGGTGATGCTCTCGACACTAAAATTTGTCGGCGCATCTCCCGATTCTGTCGGTCAGACGGCGGTAGATGGACGGGAGGGGCGCAAACAGCTACAACCTATTTTTTTTGGCAGATCTTGTAACATCCCAAAAGTTTAACTGAATATTTCATCTTGGCCCAATCCTTAAAACCCATATTTCAATCCAGCCCATCCACCCCTCAATTACTGTAAGTTAAATAAAGAAGCAGAATAAGTTTTTTTTTTCTTGCTCCTTAAGAAAACAGATTGTGATCTTCATTAAAGAAGATATTCTTCCTCTTATCAACTCCCCTATCTTAGGGAAATCCCATGAAAAGATATTCACTAAATATAAGTTAAAATCTACTATTTCCATCTTTTTCTACACACACAGAATTTAAATTTCGTTATTTGAACAACTACATTTTGCTGCTTGGAGTAATTATTATTTGGAACTTGTGAACCTTATTGCTTCTAGTATTGAAATTTATCATTTTGCGTTGCCTGTCGAAAGTTCTAGTCACTATATGAAGTAGATCAGCTATCGGTTGTGGTTGTATTTCGGTAAGGGTGCGGTCGAATTTGGGGTTTCTGACACATGTGAAGTTCATGAATCATTAAAGCAGTTTAGTGGGAGTTAGTAAATTAATGCATGATTTTAGTTGTCGTACACGGAAGTATTTGAATTTGACTTTGCTGCCTATAATTCTTCCTCTGTAAATAATCACATGCATTATTGGTTTAAATGGGTGATCGACTTGTCAATTTAAATTAATTCCAAGGTTAAATAGTGAATAGCAATTTGTGTAGTACAGTGGGTGGAGATGGTGAATACGTGTCATGCTTATGGGTGTTCCAACTTAATTTATTTTCTTTCTTCTTTGCAAAACTACCTGTTTATTTATTTTAATGGAGTAGATATATGCTTCTGCATGTTTGGCATTGTTTTCTATATTCGACAAGTCCTGCATATTTACATGACTATGGCGTGTAGATACATACTTATAGTCCTTTAATGTTCTACAATAATATCTCCGCTAATCTTTTAGAATAACCTTGCAGAAACCTAAACGACCTAGTACTTATTTAACGCTAAAGTCGTTTTCTTATTCGCATTAGTACACATTTATATATTAAAATAAAATTTTGGTTCATTCCCTATTTATTATTTTATTTCAAATAATAAGCAAACTTCTTTCTATAAATATTTGGGGGTGTGACAGATCTTTTCCGTCGATTGGTAGGAGAAGAAGCAGATTTCGCTTGTTCTTATTTTGGGAAGAGAGATGTTGATTGGTTTGAGATCAATTTTGACTTTTCAACATGCTGAACACGTGATTTGCTTACCACTTGATACAACTCAATTCCTTCAAAACTATTACTGGGCCCTCAAATTTCATTATTATATTTGGGCTTTATAGCAATTAATTCCATCGATTTATTATGGGCTTCCAAGTATTCTGCCAATAATTTCGGGCTACTGACTTTAATTCATAAACTCCATACTTTGGGCCCCTGCCTTTTATTGATTTAATTTAATTAACTTCATGATTAAAGACTCAATCATGAATTAATTTAATTACCTGTTCAATAATTTGAACTCAATCCACCGTCCTGAATTTAATTTATAATTTTGGATTTAATAATTAGTTGATCCCATAATTTATTTTGGATTCTTTCATTAATCAAATCCATAAATTAAAAAAAATTCAATGCCCATTTCTTTTTTTTTAACACCCCTTCCCTTGTTTTGTAGCTAATCGCGATCTTCGACATGGTTTACTTCAAACCTTCTACGGGAAAATCTGGCTCCAGCTACCTAGTGATTCTTAATGACGAGCGCCAACCTTTATAGGAAGGAACTCGCCTTCCGATCGAGGATTCTTTACTAGGAAACCATGCAATAATCCCTCCCAAGCTTAAGAACAATTTTTTTTAGAATGTTGGCCTCATGAGCTTTCTTCGGGCAAAAATAACATAATTTGGACTTTGAAGGGAGCTGATATTGAGCCCCACCCTAATTTGGAACCTTACTATTTTTGGGACGGCGAATTGAAAAAGGCTAAGGTTGGGAGTGGACCGAAGATATTCTCAGCCGATGCCGACCGATACTTCGTGACATAAGGCTTTATGATGCTGTCTTTGCATCCCTCTTTACTTATGACTGCAATCACGAAATTATCAAACCTTTCTGCGAGGTTTGATATTCTTCCACCAACACTTTACTCACCAAATTTGGGGAAATGTCAATCTCCTTATGTGATTTATATAACCTGATGGGGCCACCTTTAGCTGGTAATATATATGATGAAGTAATACCAAGTTCAGCTGAATTGCTTTCCAAAAAAGATGATTTACGAATCCCATACAGCTGTCGATCCTTACTTGGTGCTTATCATTTGCTTTGCCAAGATGCTGGTAGGAGAAGTGTACTAATTGAACAGTAGATGGATTTTTCGATCTAAGAAGACTATAACATACCTCCCCCCTCCTAAGCGTGTCGAAAAAAAGTCAACTTCTCAGCCAAAGAAAATATATAATCCGAGTGGTAATGTTTTGAATCATAAGTCGTGGACGTCTGCTGAGATAGACCAATTCAAGAAGTTGGGCATTGCACCTGCAAATCAAGAAGAGACCTACCTAGCTGCTCATCTAGCTTGCTGGCTTTGCACTTTTGCACTCATAAGTACTGAAGTAGGCTTACAGCCAAGTACCTTTAAGGTGGCAAGCTTAATAGTTGTTGGAAAAAAAGTGAGTCTTGCAATTTCAGTTTTGACGAGCATTTACTGTGGCCTGAACGTAATCTTTAACTCATCAAATCCTTCTGAAGTTAAATCAACATTTCCTGTTCATGCTTGGTTAGCTTACTACTTCAAGACCCATTTTCCGATTGGCAGTAAATTAAATCAACCTCGAATGGTAGCTTATGTTGGTGAACAAGGTGCAAGATACTTTAGTCCAGAAGATGCTCGAAAATGAATTCATACAGTCGATACTGCTTCGTGGACTTGCAATATTTTTTCGAAAGATAAAACTATCTATTTTGTGGATGATGGAAAAACGAATGGGATAGTTGGGCTCATCTTGTGGTTATTCGTACTTGTTATCTTACCTTGCGGCGAGGCAATTATTTTTTAATGGAACCTTACTCCCCTCATAGATTTTCTCGTCAATTTGGCTTCATGCAGAATGTTCCTATGATGCTTAGAATGAACCTTCGCGAGGCTTCCTTGGGAGAAGGATTTTACCATTGGAGACACTGCACCACATGTAATTCCAATTCTGAAGCTTATTTTCCATGTGCTACCTCAACTCCTAAAAATTACTCCACGACTAAATATAAGGAATGGTGGAAGGAAGTCCATGGTACTTACTTATCCGATCATCCTGAAGATATGATTGTCCTAACTTCAGAACCTTTGGATGAAAAGGTGAATATCATAAATGATCTTGATGAGAATGACCAAGAGGTTCAAGATGTTTCTCCTATGTATGCTGAAGCTTCACAACCTATAGTGCACAAAAGGAAGAAAGGTCTTCCTCAATCTACTGAAAGTTGCAGCGCATCTAGTGAACAACATTGGAAGAGGAAGAAATCTATTGTCCATACTGAGAGACAAGATGATGAGGTTTCCTTTATTCTTCTTCCTCTTTTTCTTCTCCTTATTTTCCTCTCATGAAACTTTCTTTATTAATTCAGGTTGCGCACACGATTTCTGGCTCTAAAGTTGCCGAAGGAAAGGAATTAATTGCTGCTACTACTTCGTGAGATTTGGCAAATGAGGTGGCCCCCTTTTTTCTCATACTAATTTCATTTCATTTTATCTAATTTTCCTTTACCTTAGTATATTGCCTTTTCTTTATCAGATTTTGGGCATCTCTTTGCATCCACATACTAGCAATAACTCTGATAATGGTAATGAATGTGTCGAAATTTGCAACCCTAATATAGAGGTAGATACCACTTCAAAGGCACGCCCTGCAGTATCAGAGTTTGTATCCAAAAAAATTACTCATGGTATCAAAGGGAAGCTTGCTCGAGAAGTATGGACAACTATAAGAAAGAAACTTGAACAGACTCCTCTAGAGTATTTATCCTCCATGAAGAAAGAAGTACTTGCCTTGGTGGAGGACGTGAAGATTATTAGAGTTGACTGCTCTACTTTGGAGGAAGCCTTGGGTCTCTTATTTGATAAGGCCGATGCTTATACTGCTGCAAAAGTGAAATTTTATGAAGAGTCGGCTACGGAAAGTTATGCAAAATATTTAACTGATATCAAGGGTCTTCTTCAGAATTATAAAGATATCTATGCAGTGGAGGCAAAGCAGCTAAGAACAACTGGTGAAGAATTGGAGGCGATAAGCAAAGAGATGGCTAATCTGCAAAAGGGTGAAAAGTCTTTACCCAAGGTAGCTGATCGTCTTCAACAAACTCTCTGTCGTGCTAAGAAAGAAATTAAGACTATAGAAGAGGAGATCCTTGTGCTTGACAAGGCAGCTGTTTTAAAAGAGCCTAAAGATTTGAAGAAAGCGAAGACATCTTTGAAGTCTGATGTACGAGACATAGTTTCTCGAGATTTTTTTGTCTAGTGTAGGACTGCTTTGTTTCTTTATTTATTTATCTGCTTTCCCCTTTATGCTTTCCAAATACCGAGTATCGGTGACTTGTGAACAAATATAAATATTTTCTCGTTCATCTTGTTATCTTAATACTTTCTTCATTAATGAGCTTGGATCATAAATATTCATCACCCTATTTGAAAATTGTATCTTCTTCCACTGAGGTGGTAACTTACATAAAATAATTTGCATAACGACTGAACTTAGCGGGATGCTAAGCTGCCTACGTACCTCTTTATAGAGGATCAAGTCATAATGTAGTTCAAAAGAATATAATTTAGTTTTGAATGGGGGTGCCGTGCACAGTTTACACTCGTGCAGGCCAGGAGTGACTATTCTTTTACTACTTTAGACAAAGTAGGGTATTTAATGTTTTAATCACTTAAAATACCTGAGTGGGGTGAATTAATAGTTTAACCACGTATAATTACTTTTGGTGGGTGTCGTGCAGAGTTTATACTCATGCGGACCAGGAGTTCGTCGTGCACAGTTTATACTCATGCGGACCAAGAGTTCGTCGTGCACAGTTTATACTCATGTGGACCAAGAGTAACATGCAGTTTAGGCTCATTCGTCATGGAACGTTGTACTTGTATTGTTTTATGCATAGTAGCATTTCAAAAATTTCTCATTTATAGGGCCAATTTTCACGCCATCTTCTGAGATCAATTTGTAAGCACCATTTGTATAGGCTTCTTTCACAACATAAGGGTCATCCCATTTGGATAGAAATTTATTTCCAACACGATGAGTGACTACTATAGGCCTTCTCACAGCAAGCACCAAGTCACCAACTTGAAAAGAACGTATCTTTACTTTCTTGTTGAATGTTCTAGAAAGGCGAGATTGGTAACACTCAAGTTGTTGTTGTGCTTCCAATCTCTTCTCATCTAACGCTTCCAACTCTTGAAGATGCAACTTTGCATTTCTTTTTTGGTGAGGCTTTCTTGTATGGCCATCCTCAAAGAAGGAATTTTTCAAGAAGTACAACAACTTCAACGCAATACACCAAAGTATACGGAGTGGCATGAGTAGGTGTTCTATAAGTGGTGCGGTACGCCCATAAAGCTTAATTTTATTCTTTCATGCCAATCTCTTTTTGATTTAGACACCACTTTCTTCAGCAAACTACACAAGGTTTTATTGAAAACTTCGGCAAGACCATTGGCAGCTGCGTTGTACGTTGATGACTTCCTTTGCTTGAAATCAAACTTCTCACACAACTTATCAATCCAACTGCTACTGAACTGCTTTCCATTATCAGTGATGATGTAGCGAGGAACACCATATCTATAAATGATGTTGATCCAAATAAAATCAACAATATTTTCTTTTTTCACTTCCCTTAGAGGCACAGCTTCGACCCACTTTGAGAAGTAGTCGGTTGAAGTAAGAATGTAGAGATGTCCACCAGAAAAATTTGTAAGCGGCCCCACCACATCTAAACCCCAAGCATCAAAAGGCCATGAAGCAATTGTCGGATGCAATGTCTCCGTAGGTTGATGAATCAAATTCCCATGGAATTGGCAAGCTTGACATCTTTGTGCATATTCCTTGCAGTCTTTCACAATTGTGGTCCAATAGTGATCCATTCTCTTGATTCTGAAATGCAACTTCGGCCCAGACTGATGAGCACCGCAATTTCCGGAATGAGCTTCTTTCATTGCTTGAGCATCTTCTTCCTTACTCAAGCATCTCAAGAAAATTTCATCGAATGATCTTCTATAAAGTGTACCCTTGAAATAGATGAATCGAGGTGCTCGATGTCGAATATCAACCCTTTGGCATGGATTGTTAGGAAACTTATCATATTTCAAATAATCCACGAGTGGTTGGCGCCAATATTCTTCTTCAATTTCGAAAACCTCCACCACATGATTTTTAACTTCTTCATAATCATCATCTTCAAATATTGGTGGTATAACCCAACTTTTACACACCGGTATTTGAATCTGTGCCTCTGGCATGGCTATAGTTAATGCTAGCTTCACGAGGGCATCAGCTTTCTTATTCTCTCTTCTAGACAGATGTTTGATATCAACATCACCAATCCAACCCATTAGCTTTTGAGCATACTTGTGATATGGGAGTAACTCAGGCTTCTTCACTTCATACACTCCAAGTAGTTGGTTTATCACAAGTAGCGAATCATCATACACCCTAAGGTATAGCTGCTTTATATCGACGGCCATCTCTGAACCAAGTATGAGTGCTTGATACTCAGTCACATTGTTGGAGAAATTTTCCGTTAAGGAAAATGAGAAGGTAAAACTTCACCACTAGATGTTACAAACACGACTCATGCACCGACTCCTTCTCTATGAGATGCTCTATCGAAATACATCTTTTTAGGAGAAGTTATCTCCACAGTGAAAGCGTCTTCATCGGGGAGTTCATCAGATAGTTCCCATTTAGGAGGCATTGGATGATTAGCTAGAAAATCAGCCAACACTTGTCCTTTTACGGTCTTTTGAGGGATGTACACAATCTCAAACTGTTGGAGTTGGAGATACCATCTTGCAAGCCGATCAGAGAGTACTGACTTTGACATGACAAACTTTAGTGGGTTGGCTTTTGAAACCAGACGAACTGTATGAGCTTGGAAGTAATGTTTTAACTTTTGAATCACGAAGATAAGGGATATACAGATCTTCTCAATGGGTGAGTACTTTAACTCGTTTGGAGTCATGGTTATACTTAGATAGTATAGAGCTCTTTCTTTTCCATCATCATTTTCTTGTGCAAGCAAAGCTCCAACAGAACGCTCTTGAGCAACTAGATAAAAGATTAAGGGTTGTCCCGGTATTGGAGCACCCAACACTGGTGCCTTCATCAAGTATTCTTTAATGTTATTGAAAGCATTATTGCAAGCTTCATCCCATTCGAATGTGTTACCTTTCTTCATGAAGTGACTAAATGGTTGGCATCAGCCAGCCAAGTTTGATATGCATCTTCTTAAGTATGCCAACTTTCCTTGCAGACTCTTGAGTTCATGTATGTTTCGAGGCACACGCATCTTCATGATTGCATTAATCTTTACTTTTTCAATCTCGATTCTTTGACGATAATCAATAAATCTGATAAATTTTCTAGATGTAACTCCAAATGCACACTTGAGTAGATTCATCCTGAGTTGATGTTCTCTTAATCATTTGAACACTCGCCTTAGATCATGGAGATGATCTTTCTTTTCCCTTGATTTCACCACAATATCATCAACATAGCACTCGATGATTTTATGAAGCATGTCATCAAATATCTTTTGCATGGCTCGTTGATAAGTGGCACCATCATTATTCAAACCAAATGGCATTATATTGTAGTAATATATTCCTTTCGGAGTACGAAAGGCTGTCTTCTCTTGATCTTCAGGAGCTAGACCAATTTGATTGTAGTCGGATGACTCATCCATAAATGAAAGGACCTCATGCCCCGTTGTTGCATCAATCACGAGTTCAACAATTGGCAGTGGAAAGTCATCTTTCGGACATGCCATGTTCAAATCTTACAAATCAACACGTACTCTGAGCTGCCCATTTTTCTTTCTCACCGGCACGATGTTAGAAATCCATGTAGGATATTTGACTTCTCGGATATTTCCTGTTTCAAGAAGCTTATTAACCTCGTCCTCAATCAAAGAAATCAACTCTGGTCGAAATCAACGCTGTATTTATTTTACTGGTCAACAAGTGGTGCACTGCGATTTTCGGATCCAAACCTGACATTTCTTTATGTGACCATGCAAATACGTCTCTGAATTCTTGCAAAATGCTAATATACTTTTATTCTTCCTCAACATTTAACAGAACACTTATGTAGGTAGGACGTGGATCATTTTCATCACCTAAGTTGATTTCTTTCAACTCATCAATAGTGGTTTTCACTCTTTCTTCAAATTGTGGAGGGGCATCTTCAGCATCTACCTCCTCCATGTGAGAATCTTCAAGAGCAGTGATATGGTTGGTAAAAGCTACACTTTCTCTATCATCGTCACTATCATCTTTAGTAAAGATGATTGTTTGCATTTTAGCTTCAACACTCTTCCACATGAGACAGTCAAGATATTTCGCCACTTTGTGCGAGAGGGAATCCAACTTCGAAGTTTTTGAAAGTTAGGAGACTTGACATTATTTTGCCTCACATACTTGTTTCTTTCACAGGGTCCAAGTCTTTTGAAGACATTCCCAAGCCTTTCAAAGACAGAGATTCTCTTGATTTTTCTACCGTCTTCATCAAATATATCATCCGTGGATGAAATTTCCCCCTCGGTGATATAATTTGTATTTGCTCTTCTAATTGCAATGCGGATTGGCTTTTGAGGGACATATCCCAAACCTGGCTTAGCATTCTTGAAAGTAGGGCCACTATTTTTCAACATTTTCTGAGTAGCGTTAAGACCATATTCCTGTCGATTAATGGTCTCTTGATGCAACTTACCCGTCATTGGCTTTTCTTTTGGTTCATAACCGGCCTTCATGAGGAGTTTATAAGCTTGTGGATGATACGAATTGGTTATTTCGGCTTCAAACACTTCACCGTGTTCGGTCTTTGCTCCTTCAACAGGACCTGTGAATCCTTTGAGTGGTGGAGAAGAAGGTTAATTTGCATCAATTTTTGTTAGAGACAATGTTAACTCTTCCGAGGTTTCAAGCTTCTCTTTGTTCTTCTTGAGAGTGGCAGATGATGTGCTACCTTCCTCATCTTTTATTTGTTTATTTCCCCCATTATCTTGCACTGGGGCTTCTTCACATTTCACTTTCTTTGTATTTTTGAAGAAATATTTAGCATCTGCAAAGTAAGCTTCAAATTCAGTAAATGGCTTGTCATCACCGAATACCCTTTTCACGTTGTCACCTTCACTATATTTGAAGCACTGGTGTAATGTGGAAGGAATTACACAATTTTCATGAGCCATGGGCGCCCCAAAAGCATGTTGTACGAAGTTTTTGCATCAATAACATGGAAGAGGACTGTTGATTTCATCTCATTAATTAGCAAATCAAGAACTATTGTGCCGAGAGTTCTTTGCCCCTCGTGGTTGAACCCTTGAATCATCAATCGGCTATGATTGAGTTCATCCACCATTATTTCTAGCTTTTTCAACATTCTCAAGGACAGAATGTTCACTGTCGAACCTCCAATAAAAAGTATGCTATTCACTCGCTTCCCTTTAGTATAGCCAGTCACAAATAGTGGTCGATTATGAGATTGCTAACCCAACAACATATCTTCATCCATGAAGGTCACCTTCATGAAGTAAGCTTTACCCTTAGTTTCAGATTGTTCGCTTTCATTGTCCTCCTCGTTCACGACATGACATGAGCCTTCATCATGACTTTCTTTTACAGAAGTGAAGTTTGTGACTGCCTCATCTTCTAACACGATTTTCCCTTCCTTAGCCAGCTGCATGATCTTTTCTTTGAGGATGAAACAATCATGAATTGGATGACCCACCAATCTATGATACTTACAGTATTTTTGGCCATTAGTTCGATCAGCTTCCTCTGGACGTTTCATTTTAGGAAGGTCAAGAAATTTAATTTTTATCAAATCATCGAATATGCCAGAAATATCTGAATTTAGAAATGGATACTCTTTTTCTTGCACCTTTTTCAGAGTTAACTTTATTTGGCCCCATTCTTGGACAACCTGCTTCCCTTTGTCTTTTTTATCATCTCCATTCTTTCGGATTTTGACCGTCATAGTATTTGTGGCCATTGATTCTTTGTTGGAATTTCTAGCATGGGGCTTGCCCCCTTTTTTGAAATCTTGTTTATCTTTGGACTTGTAGGAGTTCAACATTGGTGGATGTTTGATTCCACTAGCAGCCATGCTTAATTCTATGTCATGGGCCCTAGTATCCAACTCTTCGAAAGTCTTAGGTTGAATTCCTTTGAGTATATAAAGGAGATTTCATTCCATCCCTTGGATACACATCTCAATAGCGGACTTTTAGATAATCGGTCCTTGAAATTTAAACTTAAATTCCTCCATCAATTGATATAATCAATCACAAGCCCTTCCTTCAGTTGACGAGTATTAGTTAGCTCAGTCATGCTAACGGTTCTCCTCGTGCTATAGAAACGTTAAGGAACTCATGCTCCATTTGTGCCCAACTATCAATGGATTCAGCTTGCAAGTCGATATACCAATCAAAGGCATTTCCTTTGAGAGAGCGTACGAACTGCCTCACCATATGGTCTTCATGAGTACCAGCGTTGTTGCACGTCTCAATGAAGTATGTTATGTGCTGCCTCAGGTTTCCTTTGCCATCAAATTGTTGGAACTTGGGAGGTTGGTAGCCAGCTGGCAACTTCAAGTTGTCCACTCTTTTTGTGAATGGCTTGACATAAGTGACGATGGGCTTGGAATTCTCTTCAAACCTTTTTTTTATTGTTCCAAGTATAATATCCTTCAATTGATCAACTTGGAGCATTCAATCGGCTGAAAGCTGCAATGCTCCTTGAGTTTGCTCCTTTTTAATTGTTTGGTGTCTTGTGAACTCTTCCACCTCACTATCGTCCACAATTCCTTTTTTGTTTGCACGGCTAGTCTCCACGATGTCCCTTCCTTCCATCAATTTGGAGATCTTTGAATCTTGTGCTTTTATGTGTTTTGTGAGCCCTTCGATAGCTTTCATTATGCGTGCTAATTGTTCCTCAACAGTTGTAGTGTTTGTTGTCATCACTGGAGCTGCAATTGAGCCAGATGATGAGCTTGAAGATGACCATAAGCATGCGGAATGTTTATCACTATCTTCTTTAAGAGGCAATTGTTTTCTCGAAGCCTCCTCAACCGAATGGTTGGATCCAGATGAGGCTTCCGACTGAGCTTTTTGTGACATGCTCCTCGTAACAACAACAACATATTCATTCAATGACTCTGAGAGCTTAGAAGCAGCAGTCCTTCCCACAGTGATCTTGACAGGAGTCATTTTGTACTTTCGAGCTTGTAGAGAGAAGAGATGAGAGGTAGAAATAGTTCCGTTGGGTGTGCCAAAATTTGTAACAATAAATTTTGTATTTATAATAAAATAAATACAAATTGAATACAAAGATAATCCAGACAGATTTAATATAAAAGATAATGTAAACGAGTTACAATCTCAATCAATCCTGTGATTATTCTCTCGAACCAATTTGGCTTTGACTTTGACTTGTTGACTTGACTTTGACTGGAGTGTGTTGACTATGTTGACTGCGTATGCTGAGTTGAGTCGGATCTTCAATTGAAGCTTTTCCGGACTCGGATACAACGTTAATTTGGAGGGGTCGAGCCTTTGTTCGAATTAAATGTTATTCTTGAAGTTATAACGTAATCCAGAGGGATCGAGTCTTTATTCGGACTAAAATGTTATTCTTGAAATTTCTGTGAATAACGCCGAAGAACTTGAGATGAATAATGCCGGATCAGAGGGGTTTAGAACCTTGATCTCTAACCGATAGCCATTGTTTTGAAGAACACTAGATCGAAGGAATGTAGAACCTTAATCTCCGCTTTAAAGATTGTTCTTCGCTTGAAGATGCTTGAAGATATCAAGGGAGCGTTGCTCGTGTTCTTGATCTCTTAAGAGCGTTTTTGTTTTCAGATATTTTTTAGTGTCTGGAATGAATGGAGGTAAGCTCTTTATATAGGTGAAGATGGGGATGTCTCATAAATAACTCGTATTCTGATTGGTTCATGGCTGTTTTGACCTAATTTTACGGGTTTGGGCCTTCCACTTGCTTAGACATTAAGTCAGACTTATTTGTCATGAGTCAGGCCACCTTTGACTTGGGCTTGTTAGACTTGGGTCAGACCTCATTAATTTAAGTTCATTTAACTTGTTGGACTTAAATTAATTATCAACTATTAATTAATATATTTTAGGAATTTTTATTTAAATTCCAGAATAAACTAAAATTGATATTTAATTAATAAAATCCACGTGTTGCCATTTGATTGAACGATGAATTTTTAATTGCTTACAGTATTGATATGAGTTTAAATTAAAGGTGGCAAATGATTTAAATAGTAACCCAATTCATGTAGCACTAACTCAAAATGAATTAGGCTTTCATTTTAGGCAGGCTAGTAGCTAAGAACACTTTCCACTGCAAAGTAGAAGCAGAAGTTGAATTGCAGCTAAGTCTCGGGTCAATTCTGATTGATTGATTAGTTGTTTTCTTTCATCTGTGGTGGGGTGGGGTGATACATGATATATCTAGTTTAAAGAAACGCCATTATACATGAAGGACGGTCCAGAGTTTGGTGTCCACTTGTAATGCCATTAATAATGAAATTTTATTAGTAACCTATACATACATGATACATACATACATATATAAACTAAATAAATTTCTTTTCACGGTTAGGGTTGATTCATGTACGTAATATTTATATCGAAATGGGAATCTAATGTTCACTTGGTGGCAGACACATCAAAACACCTAAACTCTATTTATTAATACCAAAATATGTTAGTTTCCACGTGGTAGGTATAACTTGGAGATGGACATCATTATAAAACACCTAGAAATTGGCCTCAGTCTGCTTATGCCATGTTTCTTTAATTACTTCTTTTTATTAATTTTACCATGGAAACAAATATTAATTAGAAAAATTAAATAAAGAAGATTATCAAGATGGGATTCCGTCCATGTCCAATATTGTTCGAATTTTCCATGTCTTTATTAAGTGGCAATATTAGGTGGAGTTGAAAGCTTTCCCTCCAATTAAAGATGTCATGTCCCCACAAGTGCAATAATAGAATTCCTAGATTCCACCTTTGCTTAGTCAATTTCAGCTTCTAATAAATTTATTTATTTACATTGGTTAATTGCTAGAGATGAGTTGAGAATCCCCTTTTTAGAATTATAGAATGAGAAATCGACATTTGATTGTTTGTAATTAGATTATTTGTATAATGTGAAAATTAATTGACTTTGATCAAGAATCAGATTTCATATAGTGGAAAGTTTATTAATGCTAATAACCACTAACTTGATGTGACATATTCCATCACACTATATATATATAGTGAATCTCAGATTAATGTGGTAATTAATTAAATCAGACATTGGATGATGATGTTAAAGTCTTATCTACATCATGTGTGTTATGTGAGACAATGCTGCAGCACTCTAATTGGGATTCCCTATAGATATTTGTTTTTTTAACTAATTAGATTTATTAATGATTAATTAACACTTAACTAAACAATCCATCTAATTTCTTGTAAGAATTGCATTTGTCGGGAAAAACGTTCCAAAAATTTACAGGACTAGTGGAGGAAGATTAATTAGTAATAACCCAAATTAAGTCAGAAATTAATACAGAATCCCATGATATATAATACAATCAGAATTAATAAACACAGAATCAGTTGATATAAAGCATTGTAATAACACTTATCATACCAATTCTGGATGAATTTTTTTAATGTTTTTTTTTTTGGTCAAGTGATGTTGAGTGTGAGGGCCTGGAAAAGCCAAGGGGGACTGTTTAATCTATCTTGATTCGATACGGGCCGAGCTTCGGGGGCCCGTGATTTCTGTTGGGTGATCAAGAACTCGTCTTTTCTAGTCCCCGTTATCTGGCTCGATCCGGTGGACGACGACGAAAAGCTCGGCCCGGAATCCGATTTCTGGCCCGGTTCCGCAGCTTTGATCTTCTTGTGATGGTAGCTTCTCGGGCCCAATGTCAGCTCCAGTTGATCACTCTCATCATCTGCACTCTCTACTCTATATCGGGACGGGTCGGGCCGGGCATAATGTGGATTGGTTCTGCCAATATCCTTCATCAGCATCTTCTGGATTCGATACAGGCGATGGAGCTCGTAAACCTTGTAATAAAATTAATATTGAATTAATTAATATATATTCTTGAAAATAAAATAAATTAATTAATTACCTGCTCTCGAAAGGTTTCCTCGTGCTTTAACATGGCCATCTTCATGTACTCTTTGTCGTAATGATTCACAAGTTTCTCCATTAATATTCTTTCTATCTTTCAGACAAGCATGTTCTGTAGGAAAATATATGAATGGTAATAAGATGTAAGTGAGGAGAGAGAGAAGTGTGTGTATATATGAAAGTGTAGAATTGAAGTAGTTATCATGCCAGTAAGGGGGGGAAGGAGGCCAAACCCACAGGCCACATGTGTTTCTTGTATGAAAATTAAAATTAATATTTATTTATTTAAAATTTTCTCGAGAGTTATGATAATGTTTTGTGTTTTGGGGGTATGATGTGAGAAATATCTATGATGAAGAGAAGAGAGCATGGGTTGACATCGTTTTCATAAGCAGTTGATTGATCAAAAGTACTGATTGCTGACTCAGATATTTTCCACACTTTAATTCAACCTCAACATATCCACACATTCTCATTTTCATCATCATTAATACCACAACTATGTTAGATATTTACAACAACAACTTATACACACCATATAATTTTATTTTACTTTTATGGGTTTTCTCTAATAACCATTTCAAACACCTTTGATCTTTAATTTCTCTCTCTCTAGTATATGCATATGCATGCATTCATGGAAAGAAATCAAGAATCAAGAACGGATTAAAAATTATGAAAGAAATTCAAAGTAATCAAAGAGAAATATAAGTGATCTATTACCTCAAAGAGTGTAATAAAGTTAATGTGAAGAAGACAAGAAGAGTTGCACACGTACGGAAATTAATTTCATGTTTCTGTATCAAGATCTCTTGTGGCCACTGCTCAAATCTTTCCCAGTATGTATCTATCTATATATACATAGACAAGAGAGAGAGAAAGGGAGATGATGTTTGTAGAGAGAGAGAGAATAGAAGGATAAAAAAGGCACAGAAATCAAAGAATTTGTTTGTTGGTTATGGGGGGAGTGAATGATGATGAGCATGCCAAACAAATCCCAGTGCAACAGCCTATGTATTTCAAGCTATATGCCCTCCCCTGCCCAGGATGAGAGAGAAAGAATGATGAGAGAGAGATGCCCCCACCAGTCAGCACACCATAGTATTTAGTAGCATTATTTTGAAATAGCATAGGTATTCAAGATTATTACTCCTAGTATTATTTAATTTAATTAATTAAATAGATGTGAGTATTATTTAATTTAATTTAATAATTGTGGATCACAAGGGGCCCTCCATTGAGACAAATGATGGAAGTAACAGCGTAGATTGCCAAACTGAAGCACATGCACCCAAGAATTCCATCTATACTACTTGTATATTATTTGTGTTACTATCATATGTGTGCATGTATTACACCGTATCTATACAACGTAAATAATGTATACTCCCTCCGTGTTCCAGGAAAGATGACACACTTTTCAATTTGGGTTGTCCAACAAAAGTTTGCGCATTCTTAAAAAAGCAAAATGTCAAATATAATCACCATTCTCCATACATTTTATTTACAAAAAAATCACTCATATCTAACACATATAACATACTTTATCATTTATTTATTAAAAAAAATCATAATACCCTTAAAAGTCACCACTTTATTAATCTACGTACCAAGAAAGGGGTGCAGTTTTTCCTGGGTATATAAGCCAGTGAGGTTGCGCCACGTGGGATTAGCTGACAAATGGATCTTGGCCGTAACTTACGAGGGTACCTCTTCGACTAGAGACTCACTCCACTTTGTAGTCATGATCTGGATATTCTTAAAGCCATCTCCCTTGAATTATTGCTAATTAATTTTAAAGACTAAATTGTTGTGGAGTAAACAATTACTAATTCAAATATTTTAGTAAATAAAAGTATGCGCTTGTGAGACATTATATATGTGAAACGTGTTAAAGTATGTCTATTATATAGATAAAATATGTTTTCTAAAGTATTATTTTATGGTGTTAAAATATGATTCATTATTAACATACTTTAACTACAAATAAGCATACTTTAGTATTGGGTCGACCCGTCTCACAAGAGAATTTCTCTAATAAAATTCACATTTATTATATTTGTATATACAAAATTAAAAGAAAAAAGAAAATTATTTTAACTTTAATTTGTATTTTCAAATATATCTACTCATAGATGGGACAAAATCAAAATATTCTCTCATATCATACGAGCATCAATGATTTAGTCAACGCCCACGAACACGGCAAAATCGAAAAAAGGAAGGGAAGAAGCAAAAGGCACCTAATCGACCCAACTCTGGAATGGAAAGAGTAGATCATCCGCTTGCGTGAGTATATACAAGGACCATCACAATCGTGAAATGAATGAACCATATAAATATCTGTAAATCATTAAAGTCAAGGGATCATCTCGTCACTACTTTATAATTCCATATTATGTAGAGAATTATAAATTGATGGAGTAATTGAACGAAATTCACACTCTACACCGAATAAAAAGAGAACATTCATTTCCATTATTTATGTTTGATTAGTCCTTTTTTTAGTCCATTTATTATGCATTATTCCACTCTAATATCTAAAGAAATATCTATCATTTTTACTATAAATTCTATAATTTCTTATTTATTAATAAAAAGAATTGTCTATACAATTTTTTAGATATTGAAAATTGTATTAAAATATCTCTAAATTTTTTTTGGTATTAAGCTATATTTTTATATTGTACTATATTTTCTCCCATAATCCCACAAATATCATCAAGCTTTACATTTTTATTCGTCTCATAATAATTTGCACCACCCACAAAATAATATCACACCTTAAAATACATTTTCATTTTAAAAATGAGTTAGTCTCTTGTGTCCCCAGGTGCACAAGATGACTAAGGGTACAACATTTTGTTGTAAAGGGTATACAATTTAATTAATAAGGATACATCATTTTGTTCTAAAGGGAATACACTTTCATTGATTTTTTTCAAAAAATAAAGGGTACACATTCTTATACTAAATGGTATACCGGTTAATACTAAAGGGTATTTTGGGCGCACCGCGCACTACAAAAATACTGTTTTTAACAACGGAATATTCCGTTGCTAAAAGCCTTAATTCCATTGTTAAACTGGCTTACCAACAGATTAGTAACTGAATCCGTACGTAAAATTTCATTGGTAAAGTGGTAGTTGGTAAAATTTTAGCAACTAAAAATAAATTCCATTGGTAAATAATTTCGTTGAAAATCCGTTCCTAATAATTCCATTGGTAATTTATATAATGATTTCCTTGATAATCCGTTGGTAATTACCAACGGATTGAATTCCATTGCTGAAATAGAGAATAAATCAATTAGCATTCCATTGCTAAAACAAAAATATCATTTTTGTTGCTAATAATTACCAACGAATTGAATTCATTTATTAAATTCGGTTGCTAAAAAATATTTTTTTTGTAGTGGTGGGTGTACGTGCCCCGGGCACACAAGTTTTTGCTTTTAAAAATAAAATTATCATCTATAACATACTTTATTCTTTATTATTTAAATAGACCATGTTATTCCTAAAAATCAATAAAACTAGTTAAAAATACTTTTTTAAAACTCTGTTTTAACGTTATCGCAGCAAATAAAATCGAAACGGAAGAAGTATTATTTAATGCTTCAATATCAACATGATTTTAGTTTTAACCCCCTAAAAAATCGGTCTAGCTCCGCCCCTGTTAATAATTATGCTTCTTTTGTAATTTACAAATGAAGCGTAATTGTTAGGATGTGATGGAGAGAGTATTGAAGTACGCTATAATTAATTTACCATGCTCGATGCATACAAGTAATTTACATATACACATACGCCTAACTATATATAGCTATGCTCAAATATTTTTAAAAAATAAAAGCACAAAATTTATATATTCACACTTGTATATATCCAATACTCCTTCCATCCCAGGTAATGCGGGCCAGAGACCTTATATTTAACATAAGTTCTCAGACCCTCTCTGAGACGGAGGGAGTATATAGTTTCATTGAACTAGCGATCCAAAAAGAAATACACTAAAATCTTGGAGACATATACAAATAATCTTTTTGGACTTTGTGAAAAACATGATAGTTGGATATGAATATATTTAGAGTAGCACTTGGAGATATCGTAAAAGCATGAAATAGGTGGATATTTTTTTATTGGATTATTAAAATGGAAAAAACAGATAATTGGCTATGAAACCATTTTAGTGGGTGCAGAAAATTAATATTAAAGAATTTAATAATTTTATAATATGGGGCTAGGAAAATGAAATATATGTCTGTTCGTGCTTATCTAAAGGGGATGGTCACATCCATTTGTCGGATAATCTCTCTTCCCTTTCTATCTGCATCATTAACTTCTCTTCCCTGCCCATTTTATTAAAAAAAATAATAATATCATTTCCCAACCCTAATCCAAAATTTATAAATTCACATTCAATTCATATATACTTCCTCTGTCTCCTCGATTTTTTTAGTGGATTAAAGAGTATTATTATTTAATATACTTTCTGTCTTGTGGTAATTTTTACGTTTGCTTTTTGCATGTAAATTTTAAAATATAATATTTTAATGTACGTAAATTTAGAAATGTAATATTTTAATATGTAGTAAGGTGAGAGAAATAATATTTAATATAAAGTGGATAATTGTATTAGTGTTGTGTGTAGGCCCTACATAAAATAATTAATTATTTTGTGTGGTCCAACTTGACAAAAAAAGAAATGTAAAACTTGACTTGGAAGAACTCAAATAAAAAATGTAAATCTTAACGTGTGATTAAAGGGGTATATAATAGATAGTTATATTAGTGGGAGTGTGGGTCCCATATTTTAATTATATAAAATAGAAAAAAAATATTTTCAAAGAAGACAGAGGGAGTATTTATTAATAAATACGAGTATATATTATTGAATTAGGCAAAAATGCACAGAGACACACTTTGTGCGCCTTTAGAATTTTGTCTTAAATTGTAGTATACCCTTTAGTATAAAGATGTGTACCCTTTATTTTCTGAAGAAAAATAAAAAATATTAATAAAAAGTGTATACCCTTTAGAACAAAATAGTGTACCCTTACTAATTAAAGTGTCTACCCTTTAGAACAAAATGATGTACCCTTACCTATAATACAAAATTCTAAAGGCGCATGGTGTGCCCCGGGGTGCACACAAGCCTCACTCATTGAATTATTGCACTCACATTCAATCTATATATATATATATATATATATATATATATATATATATATATATATATATATATATATATATATATATATATATATATATATTCTTGAATAAACAAATTGAGTGTGCAGAACTTAGCATTGTATAATCCAGGATATCAATTATTGATAACTATACAGGTGATTAATGACCGAAATATTAATCAGTGTGATTACTATTGAGTGTATGGGTGCTATCTCGTGAAATTAATATACGTGAGACGAGTGATAAGATTACTTGATACATTATTAAAGCATATATATAGATAAAATATACTTATTGGTAGTTAAAGTATATATGTATAGTAAATGAATTATACTATAACATCTTAAAATTATATTTTAATACATTATTAATCATATTTTATGAAAACATACTTTAACAACCAATAATCATACTTTAATTATATTTTTCATAAATCGTCTCACACAAACATGTCTTAGAAGAGATTTTGTTATTTTATATAATTGATTTTACGTAAAACATTTTTAATTACAGTTGAAAAGATAATTATGCAATATGAATCATATTGTATTCTAAGAATAAATTCTAATTTTATAGATATGAATTAATAAATTATGAATCACACCTTATTATTGATATAAATGTAAAATTAAGAGACAAATTCTCTTCATAGATCTTTATAAAATTTAACACTGAATTCTAAAAATAAAAATTAATCCATATTATGAATGAATGAATATAATAATAGTGTATCTAATCATTACAAACACTTGTATTATTCAAGTTTACATATTTATATATATTCATTTATTCTTTAGTACATAAAAAAATTACTCTTTATACACATAAATTTTAATTTTTAAAATTAAAAAAATTATTTTTCAAATTCTTGTTAACCCTAATTTTTCGACTACTCTTTAGTACATGAAAAATTACTCTTTAGAAATATGAATTATTTTTTTTGTATAAAAATTATTACTCTTTAAAAAATAATTTTTTATATACTAAAGAGTAAATTTAAAAAAAAAATTTACATGTAAATTTATGTAAACCCGATTTACATGAGACCCACCCTCTAACCATATAGTTCCATGAACTTTAAAAGTAAGAAAAAGACTTGGGCGAGACTGTCTCACGGATTCCCTTATATGAGACGGATCACCCATTAACCCAACTCAATAATTTTAAAGGGTCATGTTTGTTTGTTATGAAATTAGAAAATTGAATAATTAGTTGTAGAGTAAAATTAATTAGGTTTAAATAAATTTAAAAGGACTTTGTTTGGTTGATATTAAATTTAAATTTTAAAATTAATTATAAAAAAGAAATTAATTAGGCATTACCTCGTTTATATAAATTTTTTCTACATTTTTCTTACTTAATTTATTTTTTTGTTATTTAAAATATAATAATTTAAAATTTATTATTTATTTAATTTGTTTTTAATTTAAATATTACAAAATTATAAAATATTATACTCCATTGATAAAAAGTGACAATTGTGTTGTGAACTATTTCATGAACAATTATAGTATAAATGAAAAGTGATAACATTTTAAAAGTGAAGTGATAATATCTTTAATAAAAAGTGATAACTAATTAAGAAATGTATTACACGAATAATTTATTAAAATAATAAAAAGTGATAACATTTTTAATAAAAAATGATTCATAATTAAAGAAAAGTGATAACTTTCTAATTGTATTATTTCATGAATAATTCATTAGAATAATTAAAAGTGACAACATATTAAATAAAAAGTAATATATGATAAAAAAAAAGTAATAACCACTTAATTAAATTATTTTATAAATAATTTTTTGAATGAATAAAAGTGATAATACCTTTAATATAAAGTGATATCCTATCAGAATAAAGTAATAATAGAACAGTTGAACAATCTAATAAACAATTAATAATAATAATAATAATAATAATTTGATTTAAATTATTAACATATTTAAGATTGCAAATTAATTAAGGCCGTAAACGTGCGTGAATACATATTGCCAAACATTAGATGCGCTTGAATGTTGGATAGCCAAACAGGGACTGTTCTTTTTATGAATTTTCACTTTTAATGTAAATTATGTTAATAAATAATGTTAATTGATAATAGATGATCCGTTTCATAAGGGGATTCGTGAGACAATCTCACTCAATCCTACCCTAAAAGTAAAATAAACATAAATCACAATTTTCTACATAACACGGATTTTGTACGCAATATATTTCATAATTAATCAACATCCACGGTGTTGTGTGAATTTGGTGTGAACAGGTTCACCGTACCGTTTGTTTTCACAAACTCTTTTTTAAATAAATTATTCATCGTTTAAAAAAAATTACTACTGTATAAATTCTGCTAAAAATAAAAAAAAATCACAATATATCAACTTGAATAGTAATATATTTTATTCAGAAGTTATAATTTATCCTTCTAAAACATAATTTTTATATATTAAAGAGTATTTGTAAATCAAAGTCCAAAAATTTAAATAATACTCCCTCCGTCCCAAACTCGTTGTCTTACTTTTCGTTTTCATTCGTCCCAAATTAATTGTCTTATTCCAAAAGAGGAAACTTTACATCAACCAATAACCTCAAAAGTTTATCTTAATTTCAAAAATACTACTCTCACCTAACACACATAACATACTTCTTTATAATTTACTCCTAAAAATACCACAATACCCCTAAAAAGTCAATAAAATTAGTCAAAAAGTAATTTTTCTTAAACTCTGTATCTACAATAACTAAGATAACGAGTTTGGGACGGAGGGAATAATAATTTTCACTTAAAAGAGTAATAAATTCATTTATGTAAAAATAAATTTTCATATAACAGTATGTAACTAATAATTCATGCATGTGTAAAGCCGATTCAGATAGAGGTTGACATAAATGTTAGGATATTAGGTGCATAATAGAATTACCTTATAAGTACAAAACTCATTTATCATTATAGAGTATTAATTTAATCGACCAAAAATTTTATGAAACATTTCTATAGAAGGTACTATGTTACGTGTTGATTTTTATGCAATAAGGTATAATATTTTACCTTAAAGAATATGATATTTTTTTTAAAGGATATGAAATATATTAATGTTCCGTTTTAAAAAGGCCAAGACTTGCGTGACATCGTCTCACGTAAGACTTATGTGAGACGGACAAAAAATTATAATTTTTATAATAAAAAGTTATATTAAATAAATGAAAAGTGACAATGATATTTCATGAACAATTTATAGTATAAATAAATAAATAATAATAATACTCTCTCCGTCCGCTTCTAAGGTGTCCATTTTACTATTTTTGGCTTTCGGTTCAAAGGTATCAATTTCTTCTATTTAGTAAAAAAGTACTCCCTCCATCCCTTCAAAAGAGACCCTTTTGTTTTTTTCACGTAGATTAAGGAGTTATTATTTAATGTATAGTGGATAGTTGTATTAGTGAGAGTGTGGGCCCCATATTTTAATTGTATTAGAGGAGGTGTATAGGTCTCATGTATGTAAAATAGGAAAGGGGACCTTTGGGGTGGGACGCCCAAAATGAAAAAAAAAATCCTCTTTAAATGGGACGGAGGGAGTACACAATATGCCCCACCACTTCCCTCTGGCTAATACAACTACATATTTTACATATAATAATAATTACTTATTAATCCACGTGCAAAAAGCAAACAGATACCTTAGAACCGAACAGAGGGAGTATTTTATAGTAAGAGTGATGACATTTTATAGTGGAAGTGATAACTATTTTAAAAAGTGTAAAATTATCTCATGTGAGACTGTCTCACTCAAGACCTACCCAAAAAAGATTTGTGTAAACCGAGTTTATATACGTTAATATGTAAAAAATGTTACTCTTTAATATATAAAAAATTACTCCCTTTGTCCCATAACAATGAGTGCATTTTGCCATTTTCGTCCGTCCCAACACAAGAGGTGCATTTCCCTTTTTAGTAAATGAGACACACACAAAACAATTAATATATCTCAATGAGACTCATACACCATACTAATACACCTACCAACTATACATTAAAATATTATTTCTATCATATCAACTTCCACCAAGTACCCACTAAATATTATATCCCTTAATCTACGTGCCAAAAAGATATGTACCTCTTGTGCCGGGACGGAGGGAGTACTCTTTAGACACATAAATTGTTACTCTTCTAAATTAAAAAATTACTCTTCAAATTCTTATAAATCCTTATTTATCGATTACTTTTTAACATATGAAAAATTATTTTTTAGATATATATATTATTACTATTATGTATAAAAATTATACTCTACGAAGAGTAATTTTTTATATTTTAAAAAGTAGTTTTAAAAAATACTCTCTCCTTCCCGTTTCAATGTTTATGTTTGATTTTTGCACGTTAATAAAAGAGTATAATATTTTAATAGATAGTGGATGGAAGATATAATATTTAATGTAAAGTTGGTAGGTGTATTAGTGTTGGGTGATATATTAATTGTTTTAGGTGGGTCCCATATTCTAAAAGGGGAAACGTAAACATTGAAATGAGACGCGCAGAATAGAAACGTAAATATTGAAACTGGACGGAGTGAGTAGGTTTAAACCCAGTTTACTTGAGGATGAAAATCAAACCAAATCGAACTTAGTGCACCAACATAGATCCGTACCTCTGAGCACACAAATTATTGTCTTATATGATGTACATTTCTATATAATTGACAATTATTCTTCTCTTAAATAAATAATAATAATAACACTTGACAATACGAATAGAGCTTTTTCAATCCAAGACTTCAAAAACATATTTAAAAAAAGCTCTATTCATATTGTCAAGTATTATTATATTTTTTTATTTAATTGAACCGAACCGTCCCGTCCCCATTTAACACTCGATTCGATTCGATTACATCCCTAAAATTTTTTATTTGGCCATCTAATCAATACAATTTCCATATTTTACAATAATAAAATCGCAAATACTACAATTTTTTTGCTCTCCTTTCGTGTGTAGGGATAATTAAATTTGTATTGGTAAAATATTGTTTATCTTATTACTATATCTTTTGTTACACATGTTAGACGATTAAAAGTATGCAAAAAGTAAAATCTCAAAACATTTCTTCTTATGATTATGAAATAATTTTATTTTAAAATATAAATTTTATTATTATATCATACATATCATTCATCCATTTATTAGTCTAATTTACAATAGTTAATGTAAATAAGATGGATAAAATATCCCACCATGAAGTGAATGACTCACACAGCGACGCCACGCCCCTTTGCAGTCGAAACAAAATTCCAATAGGATTTGATTAGGTATGAAATGTGGGTATTTAAGATTAATTTTAAAAATAGGATATTGTGTTTATTCCAATAGGATTATTTTAAAAAAAAAACATTAATTATAAAGAAGTTGTATGTAGTAATTTAGGTAAGATATGGTGTTTATTTAAGAATGGTGAGGTAGGGTAGTGAGCGAGATAGAGACATGGTAGCACGCGTTGCCGGTGCAGAGAGGTAGTGTGGGTCCGCATTTGGTTTTTGCTCAAAAGCCTGCCCCCACTCCTGCCCTTGGACTACTTTGCCCTCCATGCTTTCTTCTAATTTTTACAAAATTTTAGGCTTTCCTAGTTTTTTTATTAAATCACCCGCTGGATCCATCCTAAAGTGAAATTTACAATTACTATAGATATGGAGTTTAAAAAAAATTATTTTTTACTTTATTTTTAGGGGTACTTTGATATTTTTAGATGATAAATAAATTGTAAAGCAAGTTATGCGAGTTGTGAAGGAACGACAATAGCGTGTTGTGGGGTTATTGATTTGTTTGTATTTTCTTATTTGGGGGTGTAGATTTATTTATGAGATTGACAAAAATAGAAAGTATGAATTTATTTATGGGATAGAGGGACTACCTCTTACACGGATCACATTTTACTACCTCATGCATATTAGTATCTCTTATTCTTACACATTAAATTGACGTAAAATTAAAATCTACATATTTAAATCCTTCCAAAACAAACATAGAATAAGATTTATTAAGACTAACTTATCATAACCTATATTCGTTATTTCTACTTGCACCCAATATTCGTTATTTCTACTTACACATAAAACAAATACTGCCCTATAAATTGTTATCTCATCCTAACAGGAGATTGAGTGTACTCGAATTTTGGCCTGCTTGAATCTCATTTGAAGAAATTTTGTTTCAAAAGAAAAAATTCTCAAGCTCAAGCTCAAGCTCGTTATGGAAAAAATTACAGTGCTTGAGCTTGCTTGTTAAGACTTGTTTATGTTGCGACACGTTAACAATAACATATTGTGAACATTTCTTCACGAATATATAAATATTTTCGTTTTTAACAATAAAAGAATATTTCATTTGTGAACACAATAATATTAAGAAATATACTCCATTAAACAATCAAATAAGTCAACAATAACTAATACTCCCACCGAAAGACCCTCATTTTACTATATTGGGCGTCTCATTTAAAGATCCTCATTTTCCCCTTTTAGTAAAAGGAACCCACATATTGTCTACCACTCACTACTAATACAACTAATTACTGCAAATAAAATAATAATACTCCTTAATTTAAGCACAAAAAGTAAATGGAGACTTTTGCCTGAGACGGAGGGAATAATTAAATTTAAAAATATACTCCATCTCAATCGAAGGATTACATTTACTTTTTGCGGATTAAAAAATATAGTATTTTAATGTGTAATGGATTGAGAGGGATATATAGTGAATTGTTCATGTACTATTGTTGTGTGTGGTACGTAGATATATTAATTGTTTTATATGAGTCTCATTTTCAAAAAAAAAAAACTATTAAGGTGATGAGACATCAGAAATAGTGCCGCATCCTCAAATATATGCATGTATTTAGGGACACAAGATTTTAGAAAAGTTACTTTTGGTGTAATAATGTAAGAAAAAAGTTTTTTTTTTGTTAGTTTCAATTGAATAAAGTGTATGATTTAGTTGATTTTAACTATATTATATATAAAAGAGTATGATATTTTTGTAATATTATATAGCATTTTAAAGGATTATTATTATCATTATTATTATTATTATTATTATTTAAGAGTGTGCAAGTCGTTGGGGGAACAATCCATAAAGAAAAACGAGGAACAATTCATAAAGAAAAACGAGAAAGTATTGGGAACGTGGGGAGTAATACGTAACTCTTCGGATTAGACGGAAATAGTATATAAATATTTAAATAATCATTTATATTATTATTGTACGTATTTAAGTATATTAATATAAAATATTTAATTATAACTAGTAATAAATTAATAAAATAGTACTATATCAGTAATTGAATTCTTAACGAGCTTTTTTATGAATATGCTAAACGAACATTAAACAAACTAAGTCTGTTCATGAATTTTTAACGTACGAGTTTTGCTATTCTTAAACGAGTTTAAAAATGGATTTCATTAAATGTACATAAACGAACTCGAGCCAAGAAACGTTGTTCACAAAATACTCTGTTTGCTTACACCACTACATCCCAACCCTATTTTGTCTTTTTAATTTGTATAAGGTTGAAGAACCTATGGAGAATCCAGTTATGTGTTTAAAGAACATAAATGTTATGATTTAACTGCATTAATTTGTAGGGTGAGGCTCTTGTATCCCGAGGATATCATACCCCTTTACAATTTAAACTTCTAGCAATATATAGGGTTAAATAGGGTATGGAGGGGAATGATTGTATTCTCATGAGGGCACCATGTGTCCCGAGGGCAAACAAGTTTTTGCCAATTTGTAGTGTGTAATGAATGGCTCAATTCTGCAAAATTTTGCTATAAATTATGAATTAAGGGAATTTTTTTTATATTTAATTTCATAAAATTGTCTAATTGAAAAAGAAAATTGTGGTATAAAAATATTTTTGAGAAGAATACTACCATTCTATAAATGTTATAATTTTTATTTTAATTTGATTCTTTACACAAAACAAAGTACACCCTTTCGTCTCACACTATGATTCACGTTTAGTTTTATATTTTTAATACCTTTGTTTATCTTTGGTGGTGTTTTAGTATTTTGGATAATAAATAAAATGTAAATAATTAATGTTATATTATGTGCTAGATCAAATTAATAATTTCAAAAAGAATAAAATAAAATTGAGATTATTGATTTCTTATTTAAGTATAAAAGATATTATCGAATGAATGACTGAAAAATGATAAAGTCTTTTTTGAGACGTGTCGACAAATTGTTAAAATATTATTATGTTTATTGTTAGTTAAAATATAATTTTTTAAAGTGTTGAATGATTAATTAAAATATTCTTTAGAGTGTTATAATATGATTCACTATAAACATATATTAACTATCAATAAATATACTTTATTTATAAAATAAGTATAATTAATAATATCGACCCATTTCATATATATATATATATATTCATCTAAGAATAAAGTAACTCTTGAGAAAATTGTAAAAAATTTAATGCGACTAATTACGTGGAGGGTAAAATTGAGTGAAGTGAAAAATGAAAGGATGGGAAGTAGAAGTTGTTTGGCGTGATCACGGATCACGAGTTACCCTATCTATAATGTAATTACAAATTAATGACAGGGACTAAGTACGACGTTAATTAATCTAACCTAGGATGATGCCATTAATGATGATTAATGGTGGAATCTCCAATCTCTACAATTTCTTTACAACTTCGCTTTCTGCCAACTCCCCAATTCCACTAACTATAATATCTACTTTTACTACTATTTATTTTCTAAATCTTCTATCCATAAATATTATTTTATGTGTTCTACTTTATTTAAACATTATTAATTGTGTTTATTCTAGCAGATATACATTAGGTTTTTCGTGTTAAAAAAAATTTAAAAATTAGGGTGAAATTGGATATGATATTAAATTTTTAAAATCATGCATTATCTTTTTACAATAAATAATTAATAATTAATATCTTTTAGGGAATTGGTCTTGACCCCTTCAGTCACTACGAGCGTCCTCGATCGGTGCAATGGAGCGTATCTATTTATCCATCTCTTGATTCGAAATGGGAACAAGTTTGAAAAAGAATCTTAGTGTCTAGGGTTGGCCCGGGAGGGTCTCTTAACGCCTTTTTTTTTCTTCTCATTTGAGTTATTTCACATAAACTTGCCGGGGTAAGGAAGAAGGGGGAAACAAGTACACTTGGAGAACGCAGTACAACGGAGAGTTTAGTATTGAATTGGGACCAAGACAAAAAAAGTTCTTCTAGTCAAGAAGCCCGTGCTTCCTTTGTTGAAACAAGGGTAAATGGTTTGATTCAACATTTACTAAGAATCCACTTGCTGATATCCACTTTTTCATATATCGGAAAAATGAATGATTTTTCATATTTACGAATTTATATATCACTTAAACAACTACTCACTACATATTAAATAATAATACTCTTTATTTTATATGTGAAAAATAAACTATACCTTTTAAGGCGGATAGGATTTCGATCATTACAGTTATTTTGAAATAAACAAATGACAAATAAAAAATCAAATCTATTGAAAGATTTTTAATCGAACCAAGTATAATTTGGTTTTAATATAATCTAATTAATCAAATAAAAAAATACTCCCTCCGTTCCATATTAAGGAGTGCATTTTGCCATTTTTTTCGTCCCAACACAAGAGAGATGCATTTCCCTTTTTAGTAAAAGGAACCCACACAAAACAATTAATATATCCCCATTAAACACACACAACACTAATACACCTACCCACTTTACATAAAATATTATTTTTCTTCCCTCGTGCTTTCGGCCTTCACAGTATAGAAAACTGAAATTACTGCAGTAGCAAATTAAAGGGCTCCATTCCCAGAGCACACTTGCTCGAGAACCATGCATCCTATTCTTTTCTCGATTTAATTCCCTGTAAATTAATTAATTGATTATAAATAATGCATATATAATTCATCACCATTTAAAATTGAAGAACACAAGAATTAAAAAGGTGTGAAAAAGGTTACTACGTGAGGGTGCACGTAATGCCTGGAGTTTATAATCTCTACTCTTCAAAATTCAAAAGTACTCATATAAACATTATCACCATGCTTTTTTTTTTCTTTTCTTTTTTAATATCCAGTAAAGACATAATTTTCAATGTCTCACGAACCTTATTCCTTGAGAGGAAACTCCATTATCCCTTGTATAATGAGTGATGAAAAGATCTGTCTTACAAAGAGAGACGGTTTCACCAAAAAAAGAAATATTTATTCTCTCCTAGAAATCATTTTTTCGTAAAATATCGTCTAATAACTAACTAATAACAAGTAAGAAATTAAGGTTCTATTCCAACATGGAACGAAAAAGACAATATACAGGATGAGTCGAAAGATTTATGATACTTCGCTTGATTCGGGGAAACGGCAGGATATATAAAAGAATGTACCAATCCTAAGGATCCATAGGTTTAATTGTGGATCTAAAATGTGTCCTAAATATCTAGGAGAAATATTTTTTTTTATCTCTTAATTTTTTATCTTTTAATTCTACCTTATTATGTTTTTATGATCACCTTGAATTTTTATTTTTTAAATTCTTTAGTTTTTATTTTATTTTTACTTTTTAGCCCTTTAACCAATACTTGAAAAAAAAAGTTTCATTAACTTTAAGGGCAGGAATAAAAAATGCCACTTGTTTATTATAAAATTTTAACCAAAACTTATATCTTAAAAAAAATAATAATAAAAGTGGGGGGGACTAAATTCTAAACAAAAAAAATTAAAATGATTGAAAATATAATAGGATAAAATTATGAACAAAAGAAATGTATTTTCCCCAAAAATCTACAATTACTATTTTATTTAGCTAAGAATGCAAATATGAGAGACATTACATTGCATTACATATAAGAAAACAATAATCTCACACAAAGAAATCCAAGTGATAGAAGAGAGAAGGGTATGGATATATCACATATATATGGGGGAAGCTGTTGCAAAGAATGCAAGCTTAGAAGAGTTTTTTTTTTTTTTTTTTTCCAACCTTATTACTTGTCTCGAGTTTTCATTTACAATTTCTCATAAACCTCAGATTGATATGGCGGTGAGAATTTGAGGCGTTTTAGGGTAAAATTCTTTAAGATTTCATGTTTAAAATTTTGGATGCAATCAACATGTGTAGGCTCAGTCCATTTAGAGTATAAAATTTTGACTTGAAATAAAGATTTTCATTACTGGACAGTGGATTTTAATATCCCTGAATTAATCAATCTATGGACAAAATACCCGTGCATAAAAAATATTTAAGGATTCCGAAAAAAATTTAACAATTTCATATAAATCGTTTGATGAGTCAATAAATAATATTATTGTCCCATAGATGACATTATAATTTGGACAACTGGGCCATTATAATATACACACATAAAAGAACAAATTACTAGTTTCTATAAGCCTTCTAACCCATTTGGAAATTAGGCCACAACTTTAAAGTCCATTGGATAAATATTCTTTTAAAATCTCTATCCAACCTTTCGCAGGCCCAACGAAGTAGTAACTCAATCACAACTCAACCCTTAAATCATTAGAGATCATTGATAATATTAGAGATGTTAGGATAAATAAATGGGTAAATATCAAAATTGGTCCAGTAAGTATGACGTTTTCCAATTTTAGTCCTTTTCTTTTGCAATTCTCAAGTTTGGTAATTTTTTTCCACTTTTTTAGTCCAAATTTAGTCCTTTATGTTAAAAAAAGTCAAAAAATGGTCCAAAAGTGTATATATTTAAGACTAAAAGTGGACAAAAAATGACCAAATTTTGAAAAAATGACCAAAATTGGACCAAAAGGAATAAAAGTGGACAAAAAGGACCAAAATTGAGAATTGTAAAAGAAAAATGACTAAAGTTGGAAAACATGATACTTACAGGACTAATTTTGATATTTACCCATAAATATATATATATATATATATATATATATATATATATATATATATATATATATATATATATATATATATATATTCTGATTTGTTAGGATAATCATTGCTAATATTAGAGATGTTAAACTAATCCATTTGTAGTAGTTTGGGTCAAACATGTCATTAAAAGATAAAATAAGAAAAATAATAATAATATAATTTCAATATAATAAACTTATTAGTATAATATAGATACAAATATGGCTGGATGGATCATTGTAGAAATGTAGCAGATGGTTGGATATGGTTGGACCATACCAAATATGTATGACAGAGATTTCTTGAAGTTTAAAAGTTTTTTAAATGGAAGATTGGAGAATTTGGTGGCTTCTTGTATTTGGATTTGTATGGGTTATTTGAAAAACGTGTAATAATATTGTATTTAAAGGGGATGTTGGAGCTCGAAAATTCTATTGAGATAGATCTAAACACAAGTTTAAGGATGGCTTGATCTTAAGAAGAAATTGAAATAGTAGATATTTAGAGGTGGAAGGATGATATTAGGAACCTATTGTAGAAGAGTTGGAGTATGTGATGATGAGGAGGTGTTGCTGATGGTTTTAATCTTTGTACGCCTTCTATTTTGGATGTCTCCTTTTGTTGTTATAGCTATTGCATTTTTCATGTAACATGTGAGTAAATCTCTTGCCCTAATCAATAAAATTATTTTTCAAATTTAAAAAATAAAAATAAATGCAAACTTAATACTTCCAAATTTTCAATAGTGTGCACACTTTTCATTTTGGGTTATTCTATAACACTTTGCATATCATACAAAAAAACAAGAAAATCACCTCTATCTAACACAACTAACATATTTTATTATTTAGGGTAAATTACGAACACCCCATCAAGGTTTGTCCAAACTACCAAAGAAACCCTATAATTTGAAAAACTACTAATTGCCCCCCATTACTTATACTCTACCAACAATCTATTTTTCCAGCATCCTACTCCCTTCCACTCTGCTGGATTAATGTTATACCTTCAGCTAGAAACTATTACTACACAAGAAAGACATTGTTTGATCAACATCATGTTGGAAATAAATCCATAAATCCATAAAGCCTTAATCATATTATGATAAACGATATTCAAAACGTAAAGCGGAAGCGTACCTTGATTCATTGAGTCCTATAAAGGTAGAACACGAACCCGAAGATCGGTAGGTCTTATAGTCTTCCTCAACTAAGCCTCCTTATTCCTTATGAGACCGTAGTAATCCCTCCCGATGGGGAAAAGGGAAGACTATGTGCAGCTTAGTATATTAGAGACCATAATCTGTAAGCCTTTATATACTACATAACTAGGCCACCCATAATCATCCAGTCACGTAGTAATGAGTATCTACTCAATTGGCCCATATCATTATTATTATAGCCCATGGACTTTTAACATTAATTAGATCACTTAATTAAGTTCATATGATGATTGAATAGATAATATAATTGCATAATAATATATTGTCCACAATTAGATTATAATGAAAATTAAAAATTTCCTACAATCTCCCACATGGGCTATATATTTTTCCCAAAGCAATTATATCAAGAGTTCTTAGTTGCGCAACTTTATGCTATTCCTCTTCAGACTTACTTAACAATCTGGTCCTTCTCATATACTAATATGGAATCTCCGCGGCATTCACCACATTACAAATCATGGTTAAACCCCGACAATCACCATATTAGTACACTCAATGACATATATCAAATATGGTGAGTATCATAAAATTACATGTAAAATGTGATCAACATCGTGTCTATTTCCAACTGGTCATACTTTACCTTTAGTGAGATCAATCCATAATGTAAAATATTACAAAATAGAAAATTACTTAAGTGAATTCACAATGAATTCAAAGTCATAAACTCTATTCTGCAGAAAACTGAATTATTCTAAAACAAAGTGTCTTAAAAACTTTAAAGAGCAATAAATATAGACTCCCACTAAATCAATATGTTGATGTGAAGTGTTGAGACAGTGTCATCACTTCTGAAATCACACCTGTCCTCCACCAGTTGAACCACTAACATTGTTTTGTTGTTTCGACTGGTGTTGTGCTTAATGTTGCTTTCAGAGTTGTTGCGGTTGAAGTGCTGAATGTGTTGGATACAAAGACCAAGTCAAACGCAGACCTTGAAGACCTTGTAGCAAATTGAAAAGATCCAGAAGCTCTAGAAGGATCTAGAAGGCGAAAATAACTACCTCTCTTAGTGGGCGGTATTTGAGCCTGCATGGGTGGTATTTACATCTCCTACGTGGACCACTCATCAATTTGGAGCCTGCAGCCATCTATAAATGAAAGCTGCTAGTTGCCAAATCAAGTAATCGAAAAGACAATCCCACTATACAATGTAAAAGATCATAGATAGGTTTCTATCACACTGTTTGTATTAGTATTGTAACACTTGGTTCATTATCAGTTGTCTACTATTATTCCCGTACGTTTTGTGTGCGCTGTTCACAGGCAGTGGAAGCCCACATATGAAGTAGGCTTAGATTCTAACAAGTCTAGATTCTGCCATTTGGGAACGTGTATGAATTTTAGATCCGATTTTGTATTCGAATGTGGAAGAATTATTTCCACATCTAAGAGTCTGTTTTTGTAATCACATTTTCCAATAGTGATATTTGTGCCATGAGTCCACCACAAACTTGTAGAAGTTTATGGAAAGATTGAGTAATATGTGTGTTAAGTCTTCCGCTGATTTACAACTTATTCTATACTTAGTCAAGTTACATTCTGATACATACAGTGTTATTCAAAGTGTCATCACACTTAGGACAACATCGTACCAAAAATATACTTTGCACCATTGGGCACCCGACAAGTGGCATCAGAGCCAACACTTGAGATACTAAGTGTTGATTCCTGGTATTAAGTGTTTAGTTATCATGAATTACTCTGCATCCGTCACCCGTCCTCCCATTCTTGATGGAATAAATTATACCTTATGAAAAACTCAGATGAGGTCATACATCAAAGCATGTGACGATAAATCTTGGAAGATCATTCTGTCTGGATGGACACCTCCCACTGATGAAGATAAAGATGGAGATCAGATTCTCAAAGATGAACTCAATTAGACTGCCGAGAAGAGCAATCTGTCTGCACACAACTGCAAAGCTCTCAATGCAATCAGCTCTTCGATTGATCCAATGATGTTCAACTTGATTCAGAACTGCATATCTGCTAAAGATGCATGGGAAAGACTACATGAACACTGTGAAGGTTTTGGTAGTGTCAAAAGAACAAAGGCAAGGCTGCTGAGCACGAAGTTTAAAAGCTTGAGGATGAGAGAAGATAAGACCATCAACTCTTATAATGAAAGACTGTATGAAGTCGTGAACGAGTTGCAATCACTTAGTAACCCAATTTCAAATTTAAGGTTAGTAAACAAAACATTTCGTATACTTCCTAGGAGATTTAATAGCAAAGTTTATGCTATAGAAGAAGCTAGGAATACTGATACTATGAGTCATAAAGAGCTTATGAGTATTTTGAAAACTTATGAAATAGATATGTCTCAACAAGATTCTGCGTATGAGAAAAAGTGTTATTGTTTTTAAAAGTGATGCTCCTTCATGTTCTGGAAGGACATCAACCATTACTGAAATTTCACAAGTTGATGAAAATGTTGATGACATTTCAAATAACACTGATAATATTGCTTTACTTGCTAAGAAATTTGAAGCCTGTTTGAGAAATCAGAAAAACAAGTCTAAAGCAGATACTCAGCCTAGGATAGAACATTCTTCTCATACTCTCAAACTCGTACTCCTCTAACTCTTACTTGAAGACCCACTCAAAGAAAACTTAAGTATGATCCTGAATTTAGAAAGACCCTCATTTGTAGTGAATGTACTGGTTTTGGTCATTATGCAAATGAATGTGCTAACACTCTTTTGAAGAGAATGATGAACTTAAATGTTTCCTTGAGTGATGATGAATCTAAAGGTGATCAAGAGACAAAGGATGAAGAGCTGACATTTCTATCAGAATGTGTAAATGAAGGACTTTTTGGAAGTGACTCAAATGATGAGTTGGATGTGTCAACATCCACTTCGGCATCAAGTAAGGTTCAGTTGATTTCTGATTCTGCTGTGAAATATACTAATGCTTTTTATTCTAGAGCAGGTACATCTGAAGAGTATTTGGAAAGCAAAATTGCTGAACTTTTGAAAGAACTTCAAAAGGTCAACCAAAAGAATGATAGTTTGATTGAAACTATCACAAGACTTGAGGTAAATCTTACTAGAAAGGATGCTGAAATTTCAAAACTCCAAGAACAATTGACTGCTTCAACACTAAGTTTCAAAAAATACTCTTAGAGTACATCTGTCATGAATGAAGCTTTGTGTGTTGGTAAATCTGATATGAGTGGTTTTGGATTTTCTGAAAGATATAACCCTTTTAGTTTTGAAAAACATGTAAATTTTGTAAAACCTGGATCAAAAAGTTTTCTAAAAAATTTCCAAAATAGAGAGGCAAGAGAACTTTTATCTGTCATTACTGTTCAGTGCCTGGTCACATTTGTCCATTTTGTTTTAAACTGTAAGATAACTTGTCCTCTGGAAAAGTGTTGCCTGAGATGTTACCACACAAGTATTCACACATATCAAAAACTGCTTTGGTCAGAAAACCAAAAGTGCTATCTAATGTGTCTTGTACTTCTTTACAAGCATGCGTACCTGGTTTATAGTATTTTTATAGTGGTCGTTCTAGACATATGACTGGAAATGTTGAATATTTAAAAGATTATGAAGCTTTTGATGGTGGTAAGGTTACTTATGGTGGTGGCTCTAAGGGTAACATTGTTGGTAAATGAACTTTAAATGTTAAAGGTTTCCAAAATTTGAAGAATGTGTTGTATGTTGAAGGTTTGCGTGCTAATTTGATAAGCATAAGTCAATTATGTGATGATAATCTGCAAGTAAAATTTGACAAGAATTCATGATTTGTGTTGAATGAAACCGATGAGTGTGTGATGGTTGGTAAGCGATTTGTTGATAATTATTATCTGATTGGTAACAACACTTACTGCAACATCTCACAACATGATGAAAGTGTACTTTGGCATCAAAAACTTGGCCATGGAAATTACAGAAATTTACAAAAATTGGTTAAGTTGGAAGTTGTTAAAGGATTACCTAGGCTCAGTTTCAAAACCCTCCCATTTGTGGTTCATGCCAAAAAGGTAAGCAGGTAAGGTCTTCATACAAAATCACCACTATGTGCATATCTTCAAGATGTTTTGAATTGTTTCACATGGATCTTATGGGTCATATGGAGACTGAAAGTCTTGGTAGTAAGAAGTATTCTTTGGTTGTGGTATATGATTTTTCTAGGTTTTCATGGGTTGAATTCATTAAAGAAAAATCAGATGCATTAGAAGTGTTTAAAGTTCTTTACAAAAGGTTCAAAAATGCTTTCAATCTTAAGATTTGTAGGATTAGGACTGATCATGGTAGAGAATTTGACAATAACATGTTTTCTGAATTCTGTGAAAAGAAAGGTATAGTGCAAGAGTTTTCATCTTCTAAAACCCCACAGCAAAATGGTATAGCTGAAAGAAAAAATAGAACTCTGCAGAAATGGCTAGAGTCATGCTTACTTCAATGAATATGTCTAAAAGATTTTGGGCTGAGGCATTGAACACTGCATGTCATGTGTCTAATAAAATTCTGTTTAGACCAGGTAGTTCTATTACATCTTATGAGTTGCTGTATAGGAGAAAACCTAACTTGAAATATTTTCATGTGTTTGGTTGCATGTGCTATATTCTGAATGATAGAGAGTATCTTTCAAAGTTTGATTCTAAGAGTGATAAAGGTCTTTTCTTAGGTTATTCTAAGAATAGCAAAGCGTACAGAGTCTTTAATCTTAGAACCAGATATGTTCAAGAATCTGTAAATGTGGTATTTGGTGATACATATAATATTACAAGTAAAAAGATGAAAGACGACATCTCTGATCTGATTGAAATTACAGAACCAGTGAACAATATTGAGCTAAAAGTGATCACATCATCTACAACATCTGAGAATGAGTCAGAAAACGATGAGAATCAGATCCACAGAACTCCCAGAAATTCTCTTAACTACAGATATAAGAAGGATCACCCTTCTTCACAGATCATAAGAGAATTCTCAGTTGGTGTTCAAACCAGAAGGAAAGGTAAATTCATAGATATGTTAAGATCAGTCTGTATGTCCAACATATGCAATCAGGTATGTGCTGAATGGTTTTTTTTTTCTGTAGGACCCAAAAATGTTTCTGAAGTTTTAAAAGATGAATGTTGGATTCAGGCTATGCACGAAAAACTTGAACAATTCACTAGGAATGATGTTTGGAGTCTAGTCCCAAGGCCTACAAACACTAATGTCATTGGAACTAAGTGGATTTTGAAGAACAAAACTGATGAATCTGGTAATGTAGTAAGAAACAAAGTTAGACTTTTTACACAAGGATACACACAGGTTGAAGGGATAGATTTTGATGAAACATTTGCACCTGTACCTAGAATAGAGTCTATTAGGCTTCTTTTGGCTATTGCATACTTTGTTGGTATCAAACTATTCAAATGGATGTTAAAACTGCTTTTTTAAATGAAATTTTAAATGAAGAAGCTTTTGTTGAACAACCAAAAGGTTTTGTTGATCCTTTATATTATGATAATGTGTATAAATTGAAAAAAGCGTTGTATGGTTTTAATCAAGCTCCTAGAGTATGGTATGGTAGACTAACTGACTTCTTACTTCAATTTGGATTCATTAGAGGTGAAGCTGATAGAACTCTTTTCATTAAGCATGAATCAAATGGTTTCTTGATTGCTCAAATTTATGTTGATGACATTGTATTTGGAGCAGCATCTCAAGTCATGATGGACAGTTTTGTGAAAGCCATGACTACCACTTTTGAAATGAGTCTTGTTGGTGACCTAAATTACTTTTTAGGACTCCAAATTAAGCAAAGTGAGTGGTATTTTCATCTTACAGAGTAAGTATGCTAAAAATTTGGTGAAAAGATTTGGTCATGAAAATGCTAAGCCAATGAAATCACCTATGGGAACATCACATAAACTGTGCAGAGATGATGTTGGCCCTGATGTTGACCACACTCTGTATAGATTTATGATTGGTAACCTTCTGTACTTAACTGCTAGTAGACCTGACATTATGTATAGTGTTTGTGTTTGTGATAGGTACCAAGCAAATCCCAAGGAATCTCATATGAAAGCTGTGAAAAAGATTATCAGATATGTGGCTGGAACTGCTAACACGGGGTTATGGTTTACAAAGGACACTAACAACTCTCTAGTTGGATACAGTGATGCTGATTGGGCTGGCGATTGTGATGACAGGAAGAGCACAAGTGGTGGATGTTTTTACATGGGTAACAATCTTGTCTCTTGGTATTCTAAAAAAAATTGCATATCCCAATCCACTGCTGAATTTGAATATATTGCTGCTGGAAGTTGTTGCACACAGTTGCTTTGGTTAAAAAAGATGCTAGATGATTAAGTGCTTGAGACTGACACATTAATGATTTACTGTGATAACACGAGTGCTATAAAAATTTAAAAAAAATTCAGTTCAACACTC
Organism: Pogostemon cablin; assembly: GCA_023678885.1. Classification (NCBI taxonomy): domain Eukaryota; kingdom Viridiplantae; phylum Streptophyta; class Magnoliopsida; order Lamiales; family Lamiaceae; genus Pogostemon; species Pogostemon cablin. Next base: position 7,440,646 of record CM042992.1, on the reverse strand, counting down.
ACTCACTAAACACATTAGCATTAGACATCATATTCTAAGAGATTTAGTTGAGAAGGGAGTAGTCAAATTGGAGTATATTTCCACTGAGAAACAACTTGCTGACATATTCACAAAAGCTCTTTATTTCGAGGGGTTTTCTTCACTCAGGAAATCTCTTGGACTCTGCATTCCATAAAGTCATGTATGATGTTGCTTAGAGTGTTTCGAACTCAAGGCAACACTACTGTAAGTTCTGTTATTTTATGTCGAAATTAAGTAATTTGGTGACATGTTTTATTGCTGCTAACTATATTCTGGTTGAATCTTAAGGTATTACTAGACATACACTAAAAGCACAGTTCTTAAAAAAATCAAAGGTCCAAACATGCTGAGTAACTAGGCACATGGGGTAAATAACCACGATGTGTTCTTTTCAAAAGGTTGTTATGGTTTCAAAAAGGGAATAAAGAACACTCTTGAACTGCTACTGAGTAACCAGACACACGGGGCTGACAACCACGATGTGATCTTTTCAAAAGGTAGTATGAAATCTCGAGATTAAGTGCAGCAAAAAATCCACAAAAGGATAAAAGTGTATGTGTGCCTAAATTGTTCATCCTTGAATGATTTTTCCAGAATATTTTTAGCCTAAACAAAATTGTTATTAAATTATTTATTTTCAATACATTAAGTGATATAACTTATAGTATTTATTTTTTTAATTTCCTTGCATTATTGTTTCTCCATATTTGATCATGGCCGATTTTTAAGGAAATATACGTAGTTTGCAGTTATGAATTAGTGAAAATAACCTCCATCCCACTACTATTCACTCTCTCTATATAACTTGGAAAATAATGTTTGACGTGACATGTTTGTGTGCTTGAGTGTGATCCCCCATTTCATCTTCTCACTCACGGTTATCAATAAAGTCTGTCTCTCTCACATTTCAAATGGCACCTCCAAAAGCAACCCGTTCCACTTCAAAATCCAAACCTTCTTCCTCACAAAATTCACTCCAAACCCTAGTTGATATGGCCAATAATGTCGCGTCGGATGCTGCACCAGATGTCAATCTGAATACTGCTACACAACCGACTGCTCATGTTGATCGTTGTCATTTTTACCTAGATTTTAATGTTGTTATTTGTGAATTTTCGGATATTTTTATCCGTATTTATGTTACTTTTGGTTAGAGCCGTCAAAATGGGCTGGGCCCGTCGGGCCGAACCGCACCCGCCTATATAATTGGTGGGTTGGGTCGAGTATTTCTAGCCCGCAACCCGCCTAAGCCCGCCACATGTTAAACTCGAGAGAAATACCTAAAGTTTATCTTTCGTGTATTATATTTTACAAAAGTTTACTGCTCTAAACATGTTCTTTTAATTCTTGATTTAGATTGAAAATTTGAAAAAAATTATTGATTATGTTAAGGTAATTATTTTTTTTGGGGGTAATTAATATTTGTATTTGTATTTATATTCTTACATATTAGAAGAAAAAAATTATGGAGTTTGTCGATTTGAATTAAAGTAATACTAATATACTCCTATATGATAGGGAATTTTCAAATATTTGGAATTTTTTTGTGAAGCGAGTGGTTGGTAAGAATTCAGATTCTATAGATATAATGTTTATGTTGATATTATAGTATTTTGTACCATTATTTTGGTATTTCATTTTAATAATATCATCCCTAATTAAAAAGAAAAAAAAATTCGCGGGTTGGCCCGTCATAGCCCGCGATCCGTCTTTGAATGGATTGGGCCGAACATTTCTACTCTGCAACCCGCCTAGGCCCGCCCGCCTAAGCCCGGCAAATGCGCGGGTTGAGGCGGGGCCATACCCGCTGGCCCATTTTTACCGCTCTACTTTTGGTGGAGTTATTGTTATTTTGAGGAATGTAGTATGATTTGATAGAATTGTGTAAATGAGCTTAAATATATGCAAAACAGGTCAAGAAATGGACAAAAATGGAGTTGGGAGGGAAACGGAGTCGGAAGGACACAACCTTCTTGTACACAGGCCATGTGCGGAACACGACTCTGTAACAAGTGACCATGTATTGTCATCAGAAATCGCTGCACGCCCCGTGTGCGGAGCACGGCCATGTAAGAAGAAGCCGTGTACTTACATCAGAAAACACTGCGCGGCCACAACCAAGGCCGTGTACTGCAGCTCGAGCCGTGTCCGGAAGCACGCACAATACGCCAAAGTAGGTGTGCCCTACACGGGCCTTGTGCTGCTACACGGGCCGTGTAGGTGCAAAATCCTGTGTAATTTTTAGAATATTCCGAAAACTTCTAGAAGGTCCATAAGTGATATAAAATCATGACTTGTGCGAAATTTAAAAGGGATATCAGATTCATAGAAGTTACACACAATCCACACCACATTTCCTCACACAGTAGATCCATAATCCATCTCTACCATCTAGATCCATCCAATTTCATTTGATCTACACTTTCACTCCATAAATCAATCCTTCCACCATTTGAGAAGATTGAAGCATCAAGGAGTGAAGAATTTGATACATTGAAGAGGAGGAGAGCTCTTTCCATGCAAGGGAATCCAATCTACTTTCCAATTATTGATTTTCTTCTTATTATGGCTTAAATGGAGCAAAGCTTGATTTGTATTGAATTAATCACCATGTTTAGTGGCTAGTCCTATAGTAGGGCTAATCATATGAATGGTTGAGATAAACAGTTAGATATGTAAAACTTGAGTAATGATTTGAATTGATTTGTGGATTTCCTTTTATGATATATCAATCATGTGCCAATTTAATGCTTGTGTGATTAAATCTTCTAATCATAGTATTAGGATGGTCATTCCAATGTTGTGATTGGATGTTTAATTGAATCATACATTGAATTGTGCATCCATGTTAGTATAAGGGGAAGTAAGTCATACCCTCCTTAGGCTTAGAACATTCATAGAGGGACACTTAAGAAATTGAGTGAAAAGAACCAACTTATGATCATAGTACCTTAAGGGACTTGAGATTAAGACCAATCTTAGGAGATTTAGGCTTATAAAAGAGTCGAGAACCTATTTGCCTTGGCCATAAGGACTAGGGGTAAAATTGTGATTGCTTTTAATCCACAAGTTAATGAAAGTTAGTATCAAGAGTTTTGCATATTTAGCTCAAGTCTTAACCATGAGCATGATTAGCATTGCTCTCTTCTCAAGTGAAATCTACATCAATTCCATTCATAACTTGCTTGTTGTTTGATCATATACTTTGTTAGTCTTAATTCTAGTTAATTGAGTAGAATCGTAAGTAATTGTCTTAAATAAAACATCTTCAATCTATCATCCTTACAAAGCACAAATCAATAAAAAATCCAGATACAAACCTAAGTTTCATTTCCTTTAGGACGATATTACTATAAATTATTTACTTGGTCACGCGTTTACTCGACGATAGAGTCTATTACTCTTCACATTTACTAAAAATGCGACTAAGAACACCTGTTTCTGGAACCCCTCTTCCACAGAGTATTGTCCTTCCAGCTGGTACACCCGATTCAGTTCTTGAATCTCTTCAAACTCAGTTCGCTGGATCGAGTGTTACTGTTTCAAGAATTGAAAATCATATCCTTGAACCATTCATTCCCACTGAAGCTCACTCTGAAATTCCCACCGATACTCCTAACCAATCCGCTACTGTCCCTTTTGTGACTCCTGAAGAAAGCCTACCCTCAGAGAATGTTGAGTCTCAGAATCCTGATCAAGTCCCTACATCTCCTACTCATGCTGAACAGAATCCGCAAGTGTCTTCTCCCTCGTTATCACCACCAGTTTCAATCAGATCAAAGGTTATTAAACCATCTGCTCCAAAGCGTAAAGCACCTCCATAGCGTTGGTCAGTCAGACTCCACAAGAAAGGCACTACATAGGATGCAACCACCTCTGAAAAAGGGAAGTCCCCTATCTCTATCTCTGATTCTGATGAAACTACTCATATGGATATAAATGCTACATGTGAGAATACTACTATAACTGATCTTTGCAATTCCTTGAAAAAGAAACGGAGAGAAAAGAAAGTTGTGTCTGATGTTACCACTCCTGAGGCAACACCAGATGTATTTGATGAGGAAAATACTGATCTAAACTAGCTGATTGATGATGTTGCCACAGATGTTGCTGCCTCAGTGCCAACACCTACTGTTGCAGATGTTGAACCATCTGATCCTGACCATGATTCATCTTCATCTTCTGATGATGAAGAGGATGCACCTGAGGATGCTGACGAAGGTGCAGAATCTGATGAATTTGATAAGAATGCTGATGTTCAAAATGTTGAGAGTTCTGATGGTGAAGATGAAGTCAAAGATGATGATGGTGATGAGTCCCCTGATGATGCCGAAGATGAGTCCCCTGATGATGCTGATGATATATCTGATGACTCTGACTATGATGTTGAAAACTTTAGAGTTGGGAACTTCTACTTCAGTGATGGCAAAGTCAGATACAAAAAGTTTGCCAAGAATGACATAATTTATGAAAGAAAGATGAAGGATGCCGACCTCACTCCACACAACCTCATCAACTTCTTCAGAGAGAGAAGTTTGCTGAAATCACTCAGGTACTCTACCTCATTCTACACCAGTTGGGTATGTGAGTTTTATGCACACATCTGTGCTAGTATGATTAAGAGTACAAGTCCCAAATTTGGAAGAATTTTCTTTAGGAGTGAGATTTATGATTTTTCTCCTAAAAAGATTAATGTGTGTTTAGGGACTGTGAATGCTGATAGTGATGATGAAATTGATGATATGGATGAGATTGTGTCTGTGATAACTGGAGGTTTAATTGTTAGTTGGCCTAAGAAGTTGTTAAGGCCAAGTCTGACTAGTTTACATGCAATCTTGTACAAGCTATGTGTTTACATTTGCCTGCCTTCCTCCAATACCACCAGAGTTACCATTGAGCATGCTGTGTTGATCTATAAGATAGGAAAGAACCTGCCTTTTAACCTTGGTAGAGTGATTTACAAGAATCTGATCAGTTATGGTGGAAATATCTCCAAGGTTGGTAAGTTACCTTATCATGCTTTGATTCACTGTCTTTTAAGTAGTCAATGTTCTAGGAAAGGTAAAGGTGATTTTCTTTCCTCAAGTGCTCTAGTTCTTGGTATTGGTAAATCACTGCTTAAAGGTAACCGTGTAGTTGATCTACCATATGTGAATCCTGCTCCTGCCCCTGCTACTGCTGATACTTAGAATGTTGCTCTTGATACTGCCAACACTTCGGTTCGCACTGACACTTCTGCACAATCTGGAGAAGTTATCTCTGTTACTCTGAACCGCAAGTACATTGAGCAACAAGCTGCTGCCCTGTCACGTCATGTCTCGAACCTCAGACTCCAAGCCAATGCACTGAACAGACAAACAGACATTCTAGAACAAAGAGCTCAGTTCTGGGGTAAGCTATTATCCACACCCACAGGGGGAGATATACCTGCTGCTGCTCAACCTACTACAGTTGAAAGCTCTAATTTTGGAGGAATTGTGATTGAGGACATCACTGATGAACTTGAAGAAGTAAATGTTGCTGGAAATGTTTCTGATGTAGGTGATGCTGCTGGTGATGTTGTTGGTAATGCTGCAACTTAGGGGAGTTCACATGGTGAGGGGGAGATCAGCAAAGAGTTCAAAGTGTTCATGCTTGCTGCTGTTGCTGCTGCCTCAATAACTTTTCTGACTATTTGATGATGGGATGTTAAACTGATATTTATTTTCTGATGGTGGTTGGATACTTTTTTTTTCTATTTAAACTCTGATTTAAGCTCTGGACTTGTATGTTACTTAAGTGGTTATCTTTAATCACTTTGGTAATTATTCTTTAGAATGCTTAGGTATTTTTGCACAACTGTCGAATTAACATCTGATGTATTACTTTGAATATCTTGTTCTGCATTATTTTCTTGCATTAGATTATGTGGTTGCGGATAGACGTGATTGGGGGAGATTGTTGATGTGAAGTGTTGAGACCAGTGTCATCACATCTGGAATTACACATGTCATCCACTAGTTGTTTTATTACCACTAACGTTGTTTTGTTGTTTCGACTGGTGTTGTTCTTAATATTGCTTTCATGGTTGTTGCGGTTGAAGTGCTGAACATGCTGGATACAAAGACCAAGTCAAACGCAGACCTTGAAGACCTTGGAGCAAACTGAAAAGATTCGGAAGCTCTAGAAGGATCTAGAAGGCGAAAATAACTACCTCTCTTAGTGGGCGGTTATTTGAGCCTGCATGGGTGGTATTTACATCTCCTACGTGGACCACTCATCAATTTGGAGCCTGCAGCCATCTATAAATGGAAGATGCTATTGCCAAGTCAAGTGATCGAAAGGCAATCCCACTATACAGTGTAAAATATCCTAGATAGATTTCTGTCATAGTGTTTGTACTGGTGTTGTAACACTTGGTTCAACATCAGTTGTCTACTGTTATTCTCGTACATTTTGTGTGCGCTGTTCACAGGCAGTGGAAGCCCACATGTGAAGTAGGCTTAGATTCTAACAAGTCTAGGTTCTGCCATTTAGGAACTTGTTTGGATTTTAGATCCGATTTTGTATTCGAAGGGTGGAAGAATTGTTTCCACACCTAAGAGTCTATTTTTGTAATCACATTTTTCAATAGTGATATTTGTGCCATGAGGCCACCACAAACTTGCAAAAGTTTGTGGAAAGATTGAGTAATCTGTGTGTTAAGTCTTCTACTGATTTGCAACTTGTTCTATACTTAGTCAAGTTACATTCTGACACATACAGTGTTGTTCAAAGTGTCATCACACTTAGGACAACATCGCACCAAAAACACACTTTGCACCATTGGACACCCAACACAATATATTCTAAAACCATATAATACCCACATGAGTAGCTAGCTCAAATACGGGGCATTGAATACATAAGTGACGAATCCTCATTTGGAGTCTATCACAATATGCTCTACTAAAATTTTATCTACACAAAATACTTTCTTTAACAACAAAGAATTCTATGTCAATATGCTTGACTTATAGTACTTTTGTCGTTAATACTTTACTGCGAACTAACTGTCACAATAAACTTTATGTGACTAAACTTCGCAACCTTTATTTCATGTTTGAATTCCCCTTATTGTGTCACTGATTCTGTTGTCATGGTTAATGAGCTAAAGTGTTTGCTTAATACTTTTACTTGTATAGCTCTCCAAACCAACAGAAGATATAGCATGAAGTGGATCTTATACTGTATTGGCATCCAACAAACTCAAAATCAGACTACTTTATGATCTCCTACTAATCTGATCTCTTATGTGAAAGCATGTTATCCTTAATTTTCTGTAAATACCTTATAAAGATTCATACTAGAGTTACTTAATTATCTACTTAATATACCAAAAACAAAAACCAAATCAGGACTTTTACAGGCCTCATCATACAACAACTTCTAATAATCAAAATATATAGAATATTTCTACATTTCTTAAGTCTTTAGTTTAACTATATGGCACTGAATTGAGACTGCACTTGTCTCCCTTAACTAAAATTAAACTTTCTCTCACTAAATCACATAATCATCTACACTTGTCTCAAAACCAAATGAGAAAATTACTTCATTATGATAACTGTGATTCCTTTATGGAAAAATTTACTTGAATGAATAGATGGATTTATTTTTAGTTCTTAAACTGTTGAGATTGTTTTATTAATGTTATCATCAAGAAACTTTAGATTTACATCCATCTAATGTGATTCAAGATCAAAATGTATTTCTAATGTCACAATTATCTTAAAAGAATCTTTCTTAGAAACCCAATAGAAAGTCCCTTAAAATAAATCCCTCTTTTTTCTTATAAGTATAATCCTTTACCAAAATGCAAACCTGATCATCTTGTATTGATTTAAACTCATAACTTTTAGCATTAACCCACTTTAGACTATTTGGACATTGCATGGCTTGATGAACATTATTTGAATATTCTACCATTAATTTCATAGTGTCCTAATTATTTAAAAAAACTATATAATTATCTGAATTGTCTTTTTCTCAACTCTAGTGGTTTCCATAGTGACATTATTTCTTGAGGTTGTTGAATTTGTTATGCCTTAAATATTATTGACATTGTCCTATCGATAACTGTATTTACAGATTCTTAAAAACATAAGTAGGGGAATGAATCGACTCTCCCTTAGGGACAATGTCTATAATATCACTCTTCCCTCAAAACTCAACATCCTCAAAGAATACAGTATTACTCGTCTCAAATATGATTCGATTAACTGGATCATATACTTTTATCTTTTTCATAATCAATAAAGTAGCTGATAATTATTTGTGTCCAATTTTCTTTAGTAGATTCCAATGATCTAGCCTTAGTTGGACATCACCATGTAAAACTCAAAGAGTTCTCACAACTACTTTAGTTAAAACTTTATTGAGACCATAAACTGCAATCTTAAGTATTTCTCCTATTAGTAACCATATCCTATGGAGTTCTATTTTGTCTATTAACTACACCATACACACCGAATAATCTTAATGTAGTGTATTATAAGATAATTCCACAGGCCTTTAGGAGAAAAAAATGGTTAGACTTTAGTTTTGTCTTTAACAGCTTTCCAAATGGGTTTTCCTTTGTTGCCCTTATACTTTATTGAGACAAAGTTTATTAGAAACCTATTAATCTCATCCTTATTATTGAAGTTCACTCATCATGTATGATTTTTTGATATATGTTAAACTTAATTAGCAGACTTCTTATTCTACAGAGAATTATTGCAAATAATTTATCATGCTCGCATTAAACTTTATAATCTTTCAAAATTTAAATACTTTAGAATCATCTCAAGAATCAAGCACATTATTAGTATCAAGTCCAATGACAACAATACCAACTTGTAAGTAACACCCTCTATGCAGTAATCAAATACTGACAATATAACTGTCAAGCAATAGTCTTTCTTTAGGCAGACTTATTACTCACATGTTAAACAAATAATTGTCATGCATTCGCCACCACAGGTGCTTGTGTATTTTGGGCCAAATATTAATCTATCTTTGGACCGATCAATACCCGCATGAAGATACACTTGCACAATATTATTAATTGGCGACCCATCACAAGACACTTTGTGCAACATTAACATCGTCTATGTACAAAAATTAACTGCAGGGATAATCTTGGTGTAATAATCAAGTATTGATAATAAGTTCTGTCAAACAAAAGTCTATCTATGGACCGACAAATGTTCACATGAACAATTTAAATAATTATCACATACTTATTATCACATGTGTGTTATTATTCTGTCAAACTGTGCCTATCTATGGGTCGAACACAGAACACATAAATAATTTCACACTCATCTATGTAATTTCAATAAAGTCGCACTCCGCACACAGAGGCTACTATGGCAACATGATGCTTTGATTGACCAGATTGAAAAATTACTAGACCAATTAAACAAATACTTAAAATAAATATTTATGTTTAATTGACGACATTAAGAAATGTCTTTCCAAATTTAATTTTAATTAAATTCCACTACAAAATGAGAATATTAGATGATTCACCCAAATTTAAAATTAATGAAAGATTTCTTAATTAAGTTAGGATTTCGAATCCTAATTTAGAATAAATTAAATAAGGCAAATATGATTTTATAAATAATTTGAATATACGTACAACACATCCAAATTAATAAAATAACAAGATTACTAATATATCTAACTTTATCACCATAAATTACTTTTTTCGGCCACTTACAATGTAACTATTTGTTGTTTGCACGTGGATAATTTTAAGGTCTTTATTTGCTTTTTCCACATGAATTAAGGAGTATTATTATAGGTAAAGTGAGTAGTTGTATTAGAGAGAAGTGGTGGGTCATATTGTGTACTTTCTTTACTAAATAGAGGAAATTGATACATTTGAAGCGGGCGGCAGGAATAGTAAAATGGATACCTTGTAAGTGGCCAGAGGTAGCAATAAATTTGCACTCAACACGATAAATCCATGAATATATACTCACAAATTCATAATCCACGTGTATATTAATTAGTCACCTTAATTCATAATTGATATTAATCGGCAATTCCCACCTTTAAATTAGTCAATCAACTAATTAACTCAAATGCATTGACTGCTAAATAAAAAAACTCATGATATCAGATCATGATGTCACCACCAATTATTATTCTCAATAATAATAAAATCTATTACTGATTAGAAATGCATAATGTATACGATGACATCACAATTAATTAAAAATGAAACTTTAATCAATGACACATTCATGTGTCAATTGTCACTCATTGACTCTTCCATTAACCATTAATCATATAGGTGCACGAGATTCATTAATAGTAAATCCACAATTTTATAATCACATACAAATTAAGTCATGATTAATCCAAATCATCAAATTAGCACGAATGTGAACCGAAGGCACATATCAAGAATGAATCACTTAGGCAGTGAGAATTAATCATTAACTGAATACATCACCGAAATGTGACCCCAAAATTAATGAGTTATGTCATTAACAATTGATCATTAAACTACCGCTAAGAATTCAAATGAGGACACCGAAATTGAACATCAGAGGACAAAAATGAATGTGGCAATAATCAAATATATGATTAAAAATTCAATTTCATCAAATCTCAGATGATCATATATAGGGTGGCTCTGATACCACTTGTTTGAAATAAATTCATAAAGCCTTAGCCATATTATGATAAACGAGATTCAAAATGTAAAGCGGAAGCGTACCTTGATTCATTGAGTCCTCTAAAGGTGGAACACGAACCCGAAGATCGGTAGGTCTTATAGTATATTGGAGACCATAACCTGTGAGCCTTTATATACTACATAACTGGGCCACCCATAATCACCCAGTCACGTAATAATGGGTATCTACTCAATTGGTCATACATTATTATTATAGTCTATGGACTTTTAACCTTAATTGGATCATTTAATTAAGTCCATATAATAATTGAATAGCTAATATAATTGCATAATAATATATTGTCCACAATTAGATTATAATGGAAATTAAAAATTTCCTAGCATCAATCTATCATATCTTCAAATACCATATACATGACGTGTTGCCATTACACAAAAATGCAGAAGTAGAAAGACTTCAAGAAGATGAGCAGTATTCTCAACAAATCCACTGCTTAGCGGCCTCTCCAAATATTTCCCCAAAATATCAATCTCCAAATTCACCTTCTGCCCAACTTCCTTCAAATGAATCATAGATTTCTGCTATGTGTTTGCTGCCAACATGAAAGTGACTTGATTTCCATCAACATACGCCACTGTTAAGCTTGTCCCATATACTTGTACAATGTACTTCAGTATCTCTTCCCCAACCCTTACTGTCACCCACGGAGAATCTGCATATATATCATAATAGCAATGATTTCCCCCCGATTATGGTGCTAGGGCTCAGTGACCTCTCCAGATTACCAAAAGACCCAATTTTCAATTTGCCCAACCAAGTCTTTCGCACTTTCTCTAGCGTCAATCCGACGGAGAATTTGGACAACCCAGAGTCGAAATCTGTCACCATTAAGCAGGTGCTGTTGACGAGGATGTTGTCGCCCAAAGGTACGGCTTCGAGGATGATTTTTGCAAATGCACAAATGTGAACATTTTAACCTTAATAATTGAGACGGTGGGATTGTGAACATTTATAATAGAGATGAATTCCTCGAGACGAAGAGGAAACCAATAAAAGTTATGGAAAATCTAATCACAAAGGTGGATTCATGAAATTCAACATGATGCTCAAATTCTAGCAATCGGTTCTCGGACGAAGAAGAATAGCATGAAGTTGATTCACGTTCCGTCTCTAATTATTTACTCGAATTGGCCTAAAGGGGGTAATTGGTAGTTTTTCAAACCACAGGGTTTCTTTGGTAATTTGGACAAATCTCGAGGGAGATGTTCGTAATTTACCCTATTATTTATTTATTTGAAAAAAAAAATAATACCTGTTTGATGGTTATTTTTGGTGGATTAGATTTGGATTATAAATAAACTTAAAGTAGCATTAACTTCACATCATAAACAGACACATCAAACATAAATTAGTAGAAGATTTGACAGAACAAGCAGTCTCGTTTTTATTAACGAACCAATGCTTAGCTCTCAACTCTCAAAGTTACAAATGCGAAGTGAATAATCAGTCTCTCTCCAATAAAAGGAGAAACTACTTATATGTTGCCCTTTGTATTGACCTAATTCTCCACCAATCAGATGCTACAACTTGTGAGGGATGAAGATTAGATTTGCTGGCAGTGGAGGAGCCAAAAAGCTGCCACGAATGAGGTTTAGCGTGTGGCTTTGAAGGCTCACCAATGGTTGAGAGAAGAGAGCATGCTTTGAGGGTGTTGTCAAAGTGATGTGGAGAATGACTTGTCCTTATTCTTTGTTTGTGCTTTTTTGCTTGGTGGAATGTTAGTTTAGGTTGTCCCCGGTTTTACACAGACCTTACATTCAGCCTGAACTCAAATCTTCATAGGTCGGTCTTGCCCTGCAGATGAGTGACGTGCGACCCTGTGATGTAGGGTCGGCTTCATATATTCTGGGCTCTCTAGCTGACCAATGATTATGTTAGGCAGACCTTAAGATCAGCCTCGTTAAGGTCATTCTTAGAAGTGATGCCTTCATATTCAGCCTTGAGACTCGGCCCCTATGTGTATTTAGTACGTGGACTTTGAGGCATGTTGGACCTCTATTCTTTATCATCATATTTGGGTCTAGGTCTATAAAAAGGGTGATATACAACGCTCATAACAATATTTTTAAAAGTTATCATTTTTCTTAATCTTCGAGTTTTATGAAAAATGTAAATTGAAGAGAAACATAATATTTAATATTTTAATATGTCAAAAAAATTAATATTTTAAGGAGTGAGTAATATTTTAATTGAGTTGAACTCATTATTAAGCTCTTTCGTATTAAGTGTTTTGAGTATAGAATACTCGGACCTACTTTGCTCTTAGACAAAAGTAAATAAAAAACGTGGAGTGTGTGTGATGAACCAATATTTAATAAGGAATCAAATTAAGTTAACCAGTAAAAATAAATACTCCTATAAATTATTGTTAATCCGTCTGTTGTATACGCCGGTGTATAAAATATTTAATAATATTACATTTTAAAATATAAAGGATATTCATTTTAAATTTAATTAATATTAGTGTTATTTTCTAATTAAAATGATGATTGAAATAAGAAGGGATTAATATTTAACTATTTTTTTTTAAAACAAATCAAGAAAACTTATACTTAAAATATAACATTCAATTCAAAATAGTATAAACCATTAAATTGGATCGGAGTTATCCTTTCACCCAGTGGCACCCAAACGTTTGTCTTTTATTTTATATCATATCATAATCATAATATAATAAATTAAAAGTGGTTTAGCAAGTGTTAATATTTTTTTCCAAGGGACTGCCTTTTGGGTTTGAGGAGTCTTGGAGCATATTACTATCGTTGCAGTGGCATTTCTCTGCAGTTTGAAATGCTGCTCGGAAAGGAGGATATGTTACGACTTACGACCAAACACGAAAACAAATCCAAAACCGATCGGGATTAATTTCCTTTCTCTCCATTGGATTTAGAGAGGGGTTTCCTAAGCACATCCAGTAAAAAATGACTACATCCGTCTTCAATTCCACTACTAGAAGAAGCATAGGCCCACCTCCTGCCGCCGCACGACGGCACTCCAACAGCATCACTGCTAAAACCCATCTCCTTCTTGATGATAACGCCTCTATTTCCACCTGATTTTTGAACATTACGATGGAGTTCATGAGGTTGTGATTTACCATGTTTTTTTTTAATCCATGGTGACTTTTGTTTTATTTGTTGATGTATTGATTTATTAAAGTGGCAGAAACTTATATATTTAGATGTGTTAATAATATGCTGATTCCATTTTGTCATCTTGAAGAGTTAATATTACTGCTTTAAATTTTGAAATTTGGATTTATTTAAGTGGTTTAAGCTCTTTGAAACATTTGCATCATGATTATTTGTTCTGATCTAATTACGGAAGCATTTTGATATCTCCATCGCTGTTGAGTATTGCCATAGTCGCCGCTCTGCCGCACTTCCACCTCCATCAGGATTTGTCTTCGGATTTGATTTCTACACTGATTTCTTTTAATTGCCCTTTTAAATGCTTGATGTTTGGAATTCATATTTATTTCATGGTTGGATTTGAGATTTTAGAGTGCCTTATTACCCTGAAGGTTAGATTTCAGATTGCATTGATATAGTTAGTCTCTTGAACTGGTAGACTAAGAAAGAGACAAAAATGGTATGGGGCAACATGGGGTTTGAACCTCATACTAGGATAGATATGTTATTCAACCGTTGTGCCAAAACTATATATTAAGATAAATTACTACATATATACTAATTATTTGTAATTTCTCAGGGGGGCTCAGTGCCCCCTGCCTAGTGTAGGTCCGCCACTGCTTGGTACAATCAATGTGCATTATGTGCTGGCATATTTCTTTGCTTAAAGATACGTAACACGGGCCTTTTCTCAACTACTCAAACTAAGGCAGTTGAAGAGCTATCTAAAACAAGATTAAGGTGAAGGGAGAAATTCGAGCTAAATTAAAGACACCAAAGAATACATCATCTACCAACAAATTGCAGGCCTCTTCAAAAAACTCCTTCAAGACTTCGTATGGAGGTACCAAGTTCTGCTCAAATAACTTCATTTCTTCTATAATCAAGAACCTGAATGATACTTAATCAGAGGAACTGATGATTATTCTTTGGTTTCATGGTTACCTGACATTGTTGCATCTTGAATGTGAAGCAAACTGAAACCTCTACAACTAATTGATTTACTTATTATGAAAAATTGGCATTCTTGTTATTTTTATATGGGGTGGGCATTTTTTATTACTAATATTGCATATTGGGTACAAATTATTACTCCCCTTTCTTTGGAGGCTTTATGGGTTGTTGCCCAATTTGAATTTGCAATAATCAAAAATGACCACCCTAACACATTTTTATCAGAACTGTCCACTCTTATAATTATTTTACCAATATACACTCACTAAATGACAAAAAAAATTTTGAAATGAGTTTCACACAATTCCACATTTTTTCTGATACATAATTCCACGCCTTGGAGACTTTTAATATTAATAATAATTATTCTTATTAATTAATTTTACTAATAAATAATTCTGAGTATGATTTTAATTTTTTAACAAAATTACTTTTTTTTAATGATTTTTTAAACTTTCGTCGCACTGTAAATAAAATAAATCTATTTAATATTCATTTATTAATTAGTATTAAATATCATTCATCTCGTAGTTATCTTTATCGTAAATATGTAATTTAGAAAATTTATTTTATAATAAATTTTATTAATTTTTTAAGAGTATTGTGATATTTTTAGATAATAAATAAAATACAAAATGTGAGAGTAATATTTTTTTTAAAAAGGTTATTTTTTATTAAAATAATTTTTGAAGTTATTAACCGTGATATATATATTTTGTTTTTGGTGAAAATAAGTGTGAAAAAGGGGTGTAAATAATTAAATTAAATTAATCTTATTATTAAATAATTATTTTTATTAATTAATATTTAATTTTATATGGGAAAATTTATTAAACAACCAAAATTGTATATAATATATGAAGTGAGTAGTTTTTTCAAAAAATAAAGTCAACATTTTTTCATTTAAGTTACATGAGGGTTATTAGAGTCTTTTATTATGAAAAGTGGGCATTCTTGTTATTTTTATATGGGTGGGCATTATTGATTACTAATATTGCATATTGAGCACAAATGATTACTCCCCTTTCTTTTGAGGTTTTATGGGCTGCTGCCCAATTTGGATTTGCAATAAAAAAAAATGACCACCCTAACATATTTTTATCAGAACTGCCCACTCTCATGATCATTTTACCAATATACCCTCACTAAAAGACAAAAAAAAATTGAAATGAGTTGCACACAATTCCACGATTTTTTTATTTGGTTACATAATTCCACGCCTTAGAGACTTTTAATATTAATAGTAATTATTCTTATTAATTAATTTTATTAATAAATAATTCGGAGTATGATTTTAATTTTTTAACAAAATTACTTTTTTTAATTATTTTTTTTAACTTTCATCGCACTGTAAATAAAATAAATCTATTTAATATTCATTTATTAATTAGTATTAAATATCATTCATCCCGTAGTTATCTTTATCGTAAATATGTAATTTAGAAATTTTATTTTTTAATAAATTTTATTAATTTTTTAAGAGTATTGTGATATTTTTAGATAATAAATAAAATACAAAATGTGAGAGTAATATTTTTTTTAAAAAGGTTATTTTTTATTAAAATAATTTTCGAAGTTATTAACCGTGATATATATATTTTGTTTTTGGTGAAAATAAGTGTGAAAAAGGGGTGTAACTAATTAAATTAAATTAATCTTATTATTAAATAATTATTTTTATTAATTAATATTTAATTTTATTTGAAAAAATTTATTAAACAACCAAAATTGTATATAATATATGAAGTGAGTAGTTTTTTCAAAAAATAAAGTCAACATTTTTTCATTTAAGTTACATGAGGGTTATTAGAGTCTTTTATTATGAAAAGAGGGCATTCTTGTTATTTTTATATGGGTGGGCATTATTGATTACTAATATTGCATATTGAGCACAAATGATTACTCCCCTTTCTTTTGAGGTTTTATGGGCTGCTGCCCAATTTGGATTTGCAATAAAAAAAAATGACCACCCTAACATATTTTTATCAGAACTGCCCACTCTCATGATCATTTTACCAATATACCCTCACTAAAAGACAAAAAAAAAATTGAAATGAGTTGCACACAATTCCACGATTTTTTTATTTGGTTACATAATTCCACGCCTTAGAGACTTTTAATATTAATAGTAATTATTCTTATTAATTAATTTTATTAATAAATAATTCGGAGTATGATTTTAATTTTTTAACAAAATTACTTTTTTTAATTATTTTTTTTAACTTTCGTCGCACTGTAAATAAAATAAATCTATTTAATATTCATTTATTAATTAGTATTAAATATCATTCATCCCGTAGTTATCTTTATCGTAAATATGTAATTTAGAAATTTTATTTTTTAATAAATTTTATTAATTTTTTAAGAGTATTGTGATATTTTTAGATAATAAATAAAATACAAAATGTGAGAGTAATATTTTTTTAAAAAGGTTATTTTTTATTAAAATAATTTTCGAAGTTATTAACCGTGATATATATATTTTGTTTTTGGTGAAAATAAGTGTGAAAAAGGGGTGTAACTAATTAAATTAAATTAATCTTATTATTAAATAATTATTTTTATTAATTAATATTTAATTTTATTTGAAAAAATTTATTAAACAACCAAAATTGTATATAATATATGAAGTGAGTAGTTTTATAAAAAAACAAAGTCAACATTTCTTCATTTAAGTTACACGAGGGTTATAAGAGTCTTTTATTATGAAAAGTGGGCATTCTTATTATTTTTATATGGGGTAGACATTTTTTATTACTAACATTGCATATCGGGCACAAATGATTACTCCCTTTTCTTTTAAGGTTTTATGGGCTTTTGCCCAATTTGAATTTGCAATAATAAAAAATGATCACCCTAACACATTTTTATCAGCTCATTCTCTTGATCATTTTACCAATATGCCCTCACTAAATGACAAAAAAATTGAAATGAGTTTCACACAATTCCACTATTTTTTTGTTTGGATACATAATTCCACGCCTTGGAGACTTTTAATATTAATAATAATTATTCTTATTAATTAAATTTATTAATAAATAATTCGGAGTATGATTTTAATTTTTTAACAAAATTACTTTTTTAATGATTTTTTTAAACTTTCGTCGCACTGTAAATAAAATAAATCTATTTAATATTCATTTTTAAATTAGTATTAAATACCATTCATCTCGTAATTATCTTTATCGTAAATATGTAATTTAGAAAATTTATTTTTTAATAAATTTTATTAATTTTTTAAGAGTATTGTTATATTTTTAGATATAAATAAAATACAAAATTTGAGAGTAATATTTTTTAAAAAAGGTTATTTTTTATTAAAATAATTTTTGAAGTTATTAACCGTGATATATATATTTTGTTTTTGGTGAAAATAAGTGTGAAAAAGGGTGTAACTAATTAATTAAATAAATCTTATTATTATATAATTATTATTATTTTTTAATTAATATTTAATTTTATTTAGGAAAATTTATTAAACAACCAAAATTGTATATAATATATGAAGTGAGTAGTTTTTTATAAAAATAAAGTCAACATTTCTTTATTTAAGTTACACGAGGGTTATTAGTCTTTTATTATGAAAAGTGGGTATTCTTGTTATTTTTATATGGAGTTTGCATTTTTTATTACTAATATTGCATATTGGGCACAAATGATTATTCCCCTTTCTTTTGAGGTTTTAATGGGCTGTTGCCCAATTTGAATTTGCCATAATAAAAAAATGATCATCCTAACACATTTTTATCTGCACACTCTCATGATCATTTTACCAATATACCCTCATTAAATGACAAAAAAAAAAGTGAAATGAGTTTCACACAATTCCACGGTTTTTTTGTTTGGATAAATAATTCTACGCCTTGGAGACTTTTAATATTAATAATAATTATTCTTATTAATTAATTTTATTAATAAATAATTCTTAGTATGATTTTAATTTTTTAACAAAATTACATTTTTAATGATTTTTTTTTAACTTTCGTCGCACTCTAAATAAAATAAATCTATTTAATATTTATTTATTAATTAGCATTAAATACCATTCATCTCGTAGTTATCTTTATCGTAAATATGTAATTTAGAAAATTTATTTTTTAATAAATTTTATTAATTTTTAAGAGTATTATGATATTTTTAGATAATAAATAAAATACATAATGTGAGAGTAATATTTTTTTAAAAAAAGGTTATTTTTTATTAAAATAATTTTAGAAGTTATTAACCATGATATATATATATATATATTTTTTGTTTTTGGTGAAAATAAGTGTGAAAAAGGGGTGTGACTAATTAAATTAAATTAATCTTATTATTAAATAATTATTTTTATTAATTAATATTTAATTTTATTTGGGAAAATTTATTAAACAACCAAAATTTTATATAATATATGGAGTGAGTAGTTTTTTAAAAAAACAAAGTCAATATTTCTTCATTAAGTGATACGAGGGTTATTAGAGTCTTTTATTATGAAAAGTGGGCATTCTTTTTTTTTATATGGGGTGGGTATTTTTTATTACTAATATTGCATATTGGGCACAAATGATTACTCCCCTTTCTTTTGACGTTTTATGGGATGTTGCCCAATTTTAATTTGCAATAATAAAAAATGACCACCCTAACACATTTTTATTAGAACTGTCCACTCTCATGATCATTTTACCAATATACCCTCACTAAATGACAAAAAAAAAGTGAAATGAGTTTCACACAATTCCACAATTTTTTTGTTTGGATACATAATTCCACGCCTTGGAGACTTTTAATATTAATAATAAATATTTTTATTTATTAATTTTATTAATAAATAATTCTGAGTATGATTTTAATTTTTTAAACAAATTACATTTTTTAATGATTTTTTTAACTTTCGTCGCACTGTAAATAAATTAAATCTATTTAATATTCATTTATTAATTAGTATTAAATACCATTAATCTCGTAGTTATCTTTATCATAAATATGTAATTTAGAAAATTTATCTTTTAATAAATTTTACTAATTTTTTAAGAGTATTGTGATATTTTTAGATAATAAATAAAATACAAAATGTGAGAGTAATATTTTTTTTAAAAAGGTTATTTTTTATTAAAATAATTTTTGAAGTTATTAACCGTGATATATATATTTAGTTTTTGGTGAAAATAAGTGTGAAAAAGGGGTGTAACTAATTAAATTAAATTAATCTTATTATTAAAAATTATTTTTATTAATTAATATTTAATTTTATTTGGGAAAATTATTAAACAACCAAAATTGTATATAATATATGAAGTGAGTAGTTTTTTTAAAAAAACAAAGTCAACATTTCATCATTTAAGTTACACGAGGGTTATTAGAATCTTTTATTATGAAAAGTGGGCATTCTTGTTATTTTTATATGGGGTGGGCATTTTTAATTACTAATATTGCATATTGGGCACAAATGATTACTCCCCATTTTTTTTAGGTTGCTTACTTGCTTATAGTTTCTCTGTAGCGTTGATCTCAATTAGAGTTTATGGAGATTCGGAGTATTTGAATACATTATTATCAAATGGAATTCAGCATATTGTTTGTTATGGGAAAATTATCCAATCATATTGTTGTGGAATTTGGACCTAGAATTTGCAATGTTAGACGATTAATTTGCTCAAGTTTCACTAAGTATTTGAATATGAGCCAATAAGTGGGGTAACTTATTGGAAAAAAGTTTTCGTTCCGTGCTTATTATTAAGCCAATTAAATGATGAGAAATATCCATTCAAATTTATTAGAAAGTAAATTTGTATCTCCCATAACATCTTTTCATTCATTTACAATTGTATGCTGCTCTTTCTAGACGTATACAATTGGGGATCCCCATGAGGCCACTAAGTTGGATTTGGAAGACAATAGCTGTGTTAGTATTTCGTATAACAATCTAGATCTAGACATTTTTTCAGATCTTCTAATATTTTTTTCCCCTTAAAAATAATTATGAAATATTAAAATTTAAAAAGTCAAATTACAATAATGAAGAAAATTTTGTGATAATTTTGTTTGAATTAAGACTCATGCTTGCACGCAATCTTAAAGTGGGTCGATCTGACTAAAAAATACTATCACATAAGTAAAAATAGCACTTTATATAGATAATTAACTCTTGAAATGAAGTAATAATAATAATATTAAAAAACATGTAGGAACATCACACTAAAAATATTATATTTTACCAACAAAATATCATAAAAGCATTAATTTTATTATTAAATTGAATTATCAATTGATTGACAACACAATAAATTAATAATTTTCTGTTATTAAAGTGGAGGTTAATAAATTTTTACTAGAAAAAATCCAATTTCATTGTTTGTAATTCGGCACCTCGTATGGGCTGAGCCTTCCCTCAACACAGGTATTTTCTCTCAAGATCTAGATCTCCTTTTTCTCTCACTTGGCAACTGCAGAATTCTCAATTCACGCGCCTGTCGGGGTCGTGGAGTTCTCCACGACGTCTTGGAATATCAGCGGTCCGATGGATGGCGTCTCCGGTGCTATCGTGTTACAACATCCAAGACCTTGCTGTTTTCTGGCTTTCCGGCTGCTTTTCTCGTTGCTTCATGGCTTGCTCTGGTGATGCGGCCAACCTTTTCTCATAGGTTTTTATTTTCCGGTTGTCTCTGGCGCTTGTGCTGAGGAGTACACCCGTTTCTGCTGATTCCAGGTTCCAGCTGCTAGGGCTGCCGAAAACCTTTTGGAGCCACTCTATTGGGGAGCAGGTTCTCGCTGTTGGGCCCGTTGGGCCTGTTGGTCTAAATGTTGGTCTTCTATCTCAAAGTATTGGGCCAAATGTGTTTGACCCATAGCCTTACACCAACAACCCATTTAATCCACTAATTCGTGAGCCCCAACCGTGAGGTGTGGGAGGGATTTTGAACTCTTGTGTGAGTTCAACGAAAATCTGAGCACCTCCCGATGCCACCACCTCCGGCGATGCTCCGGCGATGAAGACCGGCAAGATGACGAGGACGACCGCATCCACCCAACAGTGGTATCAGAGTCTGGTCAACTGTCCGACCGTCAGCCTGCTGTTCCAGTCAGTTCAGCCGCCGACCGAGTATGCACCGCCGCTGTCCGTCAGCCATCTCCGCCACAGTCAGCCGCCGTTCTGGCTAGATCTGTCCGGGGCCTCCATTCCACTGAACAGGGAAGATTGGTTCCAAACTTTTCAAAATTGTTTTGTTTTTTATTTTGGACCTGTTCCTTTTTCTGAAAAATGTTTTCAGATTGGTTCTTCTACTCCCCACTACTGTTTGTCTCACTTTGTGTGTAGGGTTCAAGTTTGGTAGCCATTCGGGGTGTAGCTCAGTAAGTGGATGCACAGGTGGGTTGCTGCTCGAAGGGACTGTGGTGAGTTCAAGCTTGGTAGCGGGCAGGGTGCGGCTCCAAGGTGGGAGTTGCTTGTCCGATTGCCTCTTGAACAAGCCTTCGAGGGAAGCCGGTGGCTCGTAGGGGTGGTACAATGTTCGTCCACCACTTCAGGGGAGTTTTCTGTTCCTTTAAATTTTGTGTTTTCTGCTTTCTGATTTGTTCAGTTATGCTCTATCTATGTGATACCCTGAGGCGGTTGGTCCTCCTTTGTGCTTTGTGATGCTTTGATGCGGCTGGTCCTCCCTGCTTTTGTGATTTCTGTGCTATAGAATTAGGGATTTTTTTGTGATTTGTGGCCCGTATTGGTCCATTTATGTGGTATCTCTAACTTTTATTCGCTTGAAATCTCTCGTGGGTATATTTGTATGATATCTTGGTTTGCTTTCGCTGCTTATCTGATTTTATGGAATTTTTTGCTCTTTTTGCTATGTGTGTGAATTGAGTTCGTTTCCAGTCCCTAAGATAACATTTGCTCACCCTGTGTGTGTGTGATTGTGTTATTTGTGTTGTTTCTTGAATCTGTGTGAGTCAATTCACTGAACTTTAAACACCTATGGCTTCTCCTAATGCATTTGGGCAAGGAGACTTCAATATCTGTTTGAAACAGAAGATGAAGTATGAGAGGGTATTCAAAGCTGTGAATGACTCTTATGATTAAGAGATAATTTCTTGCGTGAATTATTTAATGCCTCTTAAACCTTGTGTGTGTGTTAATTGGCTAGTTAATTCTGCATGTGATTAGGAAATTTGTTTTTCTATCTTGTTTCACTTTGAATCTATGTGTTTTTTTTGTGAATTTGTGTTTTCTTGTGTGAAAACTTGTTAGAAATGTGTGTTTCTATGTTTGTGCTTGTTTATGTGTTAAACTTGTTTGGTTTTAGGCTGCTCCTAGTGAGGTGGAGTATTTGTGCCTAGTCTACATGCTTATTTGTTTCTCTTAGTAAGACGGAGCATGTTGTGTGCATTCGAATGTGGTGTAACATTTGATTGTTGATTGTCTGTGTGACTTTTATGTCTGTGTGACTGTGTGTGCTTCTATATGAAGTGTCTGTGTGACTTTTATGTCTATGTGACTTGTATGTCTATGTGACTGTGTGCTTCTGTGTGAAGTGTCTGTGTGACTTTTGTTCTATGTGAACTGTTCGTGTGTCATGAGAACTGTGAGTTTTAATCTATGTGATTGCATGACTTTGTGAACATTGTGTTTTCTTGGGCTTGTGTGCTCTGTTTATTTTGTTCTTTGGATAATTTAGACATTTTGTGACTGTGTGTCCGTGATCTTTGCTCCGGCTTAGATTTGTATATCTTTTGTGATACCATGACTTTGTGTTAAATTTTCTGGATCTTGCATCTAACTTTGTGTTTTTCCATTTTGCAGGTGTCCGGAAAAAGGTGCGATAATAAATTCCCATTTAGTTAAACATGAAGGTGGATGATTTGGGTCAAGGTGGAGATTTATTGGGCCCGTTGGGCCTGTTGGCCAAAATGTTGGTCTTCTATCTCAAAGTATTGGGCCAAATGTGTTTGGCCCATAGCCTTACACCAACAACTCATTTATCCACCAATTCGTGAGCCCCAACCGTGAGGTGTGGGCGGGATTTTGAACTCTTGTGTGAGTTCAACGGGAATCTGAGCACCTCCCGACGCCACCACCTCCAGCGATGCTCCGACGATGAAGACCGGCGAGACGAAGAGGACGACCGCATCCACCCAACACTCGCTGATCCAGCTTGCCACCGAGGGAATCAGTTCTTGCTAGTCGTACGACTTCTCATGTCTCTCTGCCGGCGTACTTCTGGATGGAGACATAACTTCCGGCACTGCTGTGTTTGCTGGCTGGATGGCCTTTTTCTTCTCGTGGCGGTCAGTTTGCCAGCGATGGAGTCTACCTCCCATCAGCTTCTCCATCCAGTACAGAAATTTCAATGTTTTCAAACTTGTCCTTACCCCGGCGCCTTAGAGAAGAGCATATCTGCGGCTACCTTGTCACGTCATTTCTTTCCTAAGCCATCCTACTTTTTTTTTCTGCAAAGCCTACAACATTCCTCTTTTGGGGTCCCATGCATTTGATGTTCCTTTTTTCTTGTTCCCATACTCTTGACTAGACATGCACGGCGGTTCAAAATCGTTGGTTCCGATTTGGGAACCGAGGGTAGCCCGGTTTCGATTTCGGTTTGGAATCGCCGGTTCCAGTTCTCTTTTTTTTTTAATTTTAGCTTCGAAACTTAAAAAAAAAAGAAAAATTGAAAAAATCGCTGGTTCGGAACCGGAACCACCGGTTCCGATTTCACACAATGAGGAACCGGAACCGAACCGAAATATATTCAGTTTCAGTTCCGTTTAGGCCGGTTCCGATTAAAATGTGCATGTTTACTCTTGACCCTCCTTTTTGTTGGTGTATGAGGTGTGGCCCCCTCTTATTTCCACATTCTCCTAACTTATCTGCCAATTTAAAATTTGTGCAAGATGAGCTAGTTTGTGCAAGAAAAGCTAGTCTAGCTTATTGCTGCTGCCAATTTGAAAACTTCCCTCTCAGAAGTCATAGATCACAAAACCTGATCCATATAGTGTTTCACATGATTCAAAGAAAGGGCTTTTTTCTAGGTTTAGCTTGTTTAATGGAATAAAAGGCTACTTCACAAAATGACAAGAAATCAAAGGGATGTGATGTGAATGATGAGATAAAAATACAATAGTTTCTTATGATTGAACAATCAGCTTAAGATCATTATTATGCAAACTTGTTGATAATCTTCTCTTTATTTCGTTAAAAACTTTTTAAGTTACTCTTTTATATTAATTAGATTACTCTTTATAATGATTTGAGTTACTATAAAAAAACTTTTTGGATTATTGATTTGCTTATATTATGTTATCAACAAGATATTTTTTTATTAATTGGGTTACTCTTTGTAATGAATTGAGTTACTCTTTAATTTGAAACTCTAATTTTTTTAAAAATTAAGTTGTATATTATGAAGAATTAAAATGTTATGAAGAATTAAATTGTATGCAATTTATAAGTTGATATATCACTTTGTAAAAATAAATAGATTATTCTTTGAAATTAATTGTGTTACTCTTTAGAATTAAATAAATCACTTTTTGGAATTAATTGGAGCACTCTTTGAAATTAATTAAATTGAATTCAATATATACGATTATTAGTTCATTCTTTAGGCTACTCTTTATATTTAATTGGGTTACTCTTTTATTTGAGATTTTGATTTTCTAAGTTCACTTATGTTTGGTTAAAAAGGTTACTTTTTCATGTTAATTAGGTTACTCTATATAATAAATTAGGTTACTATTTGATTTGAGATTTTGATTTTTTAAGTTCACTTCTGTATGGTTAACAATGTTAATTAGGTTACTCTTTATAATAAAATGGATTACTATTTGATTCGAGATTTTAATTTTCGCATGTATTGTTAAGTCACTTTTAAAAATAATTATTTGAAATTAATTAAATCACTTTTTAAATAAATAAAATTACTTTCTTATTTGAAACTCGATTTATAAAACCATTTCCGAGTGAAAATTATTTGACCCCCTGAGCCTTGTTTCTTTATAATCGTTTTTAATTCTTGTCCTATTTCTGTAGTTTAATTTATAACTCTTTTCATGAAAATATCAGCTTCCAACATCTTATTGCCGTATTTCCATTGCTGAAGCCTGAAAGAAGTGCAATGTAATGAGAAGCCAGACTACGCAAGTCAGTTACAGCATCTCATCTTCGAAAGGTTATGCCATGCCGATGGAGAAGGTGCGCCGTAGGATTCTCACCGTCGCAAGCGGATTTACCATTTAATTACGTTCTGTTTGCTCTTTAAATCTGAGAAATTCAACCCGATTAAAAAAACCAAATAGCAAATACACGCGCGTATTTGGGAAATTCAACCCGAATAAAAAAATCAGCGACGTGGACAATCCGGTTCCACCAATATAAATATGAGACTGTTCTACCATACTCTCTCTCATATATATATATATATATATATATATATATATATATATATATATATATATATATATATATATATATATATATATATATATATATATAACGTGGATTATAAGTGCAAATTTCCACGTAAAAAAAAGTCATTACCTTCAAATCCCATTCAAAAAAATATTAAAATATCACAGAAAAAAATTAAAAATAAAAAAAAACTCTTCTTAAAATATATATATATTTATTTATTTATAGTGAGACGAATAACAGGAAACACATTTTAGAAAAAAAGAAACATTATAATACCCTAAAAACAAAGAGTGACATCCATTAGAAAAAAAAATCATTTCATCATAAACAATTTTAAATAAGTGTTCGCAAGAAATATTTCCAAATTGCGTTGTCAATTAAATAGTTGTGGCACAACTCTTAAAAATAATTGAAGAGTTCGTTGGGTTAATAGGATGTGCAAGGATATAATATTTTATTTTAAAGGATATATATTTTAATTGATAAGGATATAATTTTTTCATAAATAAGATCAGTTAAAATATGAATAATATAAATGTTTGATTAAAAAAAATTAATTTTTTTAGAAGATAAAAGACATATGTTTTTATATTAAAGTGTGCATTATTTAATACTAAAGAATATAACTTTTGAAAAATGCGAGATTTGAAGGTTCTACGTTTTCGGGAGCACCCAAGTTTTAGCCATAATTGAATAAATTTAATAGTCTTACTAGGGTGCACCGGTACACATGTAAGATCTAACTTATTAAAATTTAAAACAATTAATCTCCACCCTTAGATTTTAATTAGTAATATTATATCCTAAATTACACCATTGAACCCACGGTTCACTCGTGCACCCCCAAAATTACTCTAAATGTAATCATCGAAAAAAGCGTTCAACATCTGAGAAAAATCTATGCTCTGTATCTTGCTACAATTATTATTTGGGAAAAATAGTGCAGTGCCCTGTAGACAATATCAAATTACTTTGTTATCCTATATTTAACAAAAAAAAATTTCCTGCTCGAAATTGCCAAAATGCCCATTACTCGAATATTTGAGTAAATACAATTCAAGTAATACCTCGAGTAAACTAAATAAATGAAAAAAATTTTGAGTAAACATTCAAGTAAATGAGCGATTATGAAAATTCGAGTAAAGTAAGTTTGAGTAATAGTCGACTGGAGTAAGCCAATTCGAGTAATAAATTTCGGGTAAGTCAAATCGAGTAATAGAAAATATGAGAAAAGAAAATAATATTAAGAAAATTCGAGTAAGCAAATTTGAGTAATAGTCAATTTTGAGTAAAGCAATTCTCAAAATAAAAAATAAAAAAATCGAGTAAAGCAAATACTAGTAAGGAGTATTCGAGTAAGTAAGGGAAATTTGAGTAAGGCAGTCCTGAGTAAAAGTTATTGTGGCAAATTAGAGTAATAAGTATCATTTGAGTAAGACACAATTGAGTAAGAAAAATTCGAGTAATAGACTAAGTTCGAGCAAGGCAAAATGAATAATAGTCACATTTGAGTAAACAATTTGATTAATTCAAGTAAGGCTAATTTGAGTGATAGTATATTCGAGTAAGGCAAAATCCAATAAGACAAATTAAATAATTAATAAAATTTCGAGTATTGAGCATTGATGAGTGGTGTGAATTTCGAATAACTAATGAGTTAAAAATTTTAAAGTATTATTAAAAAATATATATTGGATTAAAATAATGATTTGTAATTCGATTATCCATTTACTCGAAGAATTTTTTATTCAAAGAGTAATATTACTAGAAAATTTTTCCTTAATTTTTTTCGAATTAACATTACTCGAAATTTATTAATTCTTGAAATTCAATTTAACATCAATGTGACATTTATAAAATGGTTAATTGCACTAAAATACAAGACATTTTTTATTTTTTCAATTTAATCAAGAACTATTTTTTTTATAAAAAAAATACACAGCATTTTCTTATTATTTCAATTTAATCACCAAATTTATTTTTATCAATTAAATATTTAAATTAAATACATGGTTCTTTTGTATTTTATAATTTAATTAAAAATTCTTCTATTAATAATTTTCATGACTATCTTGATTAAAATATATAAAAATATTTAAAATAAAATATATGAATTGCAAATTATATATTAAAATTTTATAGACAATTTTTTTTTGAAAAGGAAAGGGTGATAGTTTTACAAACGTTTTAGAAAGAATTTTTAAAAAAGGTGCGATTGTCAAAGATTGCGTATGAAATATTAAAATGTTATAAAACAAATTTGTTTGAAAAAAATGGGTGAGAGTCATATATAAAATATTTATAAAATTTTTCATATTTTATATATAATTTATGAATTGTAATTTAAATATTTAATTTATTTAATGTATATTGTTTTCGTTCATTAACATAGTAATATATTATTGGGCGTTTTCTTAACACACAATTTAATCCCCAAGTATTAAGGATGTTATTGTAGTTTAAACAAATGACCAAATTATATTTATCGAACCTAAAAGACGGATTATTATTAATTAAATTATTATCTAAATTAATTAAAACTATTGTTGGCAATAATGTTTGGAATAATTATTTAAACTACTAAATAAACAATAAAACAACAAGCAAATAGATAAGCGTAGAGAATTGACGATAGTGAACAAGTGAGAAGATAGGTACTTCTTCGGGCAATCCAGTTCACTCATTAATTTTCCTTTCGTGTATCAATGTCCGACTCTACCTTGTGGAATATGGACATATCACTAAGTCATGCTAATCTACTTTATAGACATAAGTAAATAAGCGTGTAACACATGTGAATATCCTCGGAGCAAGAGGTATGATTCATCCTCCTTTCTAGGTACTATCAGTATCAATTATTTCCCATGCACTAAGTACTTTAACCCGATATGATTTCCCTTTATAACTACTGCAAAATTATACTCTTTATCATACTTGTCACCCCGATTTAGATTCAATTAACAAGTATTTATATATAATATTTCTAATGAAGATTCGTAGTTCCCTTACTTAGAATCATAACATTGAATCTTGTTCAGCAGTGGACACACTCAATCAACAACCAATATATATATTCAAACTATATATAATAGTTGAAGATGCACAAAACGACTCTGAATATGAATTCAAAACGCATTGTCATATATAAAATAAACCACAAATAGCATTGTCATATATAAAATAAACCACAAATAGTGTTGTGCTAAAGAGTAATTTTTTATGTATTGAAGAGTAACAGTGTTTACATATTAAAATATAAAATAAACTCATTGTCATATATAAAATAAATGACTCTGAGTAGCAATTTATGTGTTAAAGAGTAATTTTTTATATACTAAAAAGTAACAGTGTTTACATATTAACATATGTAAACCCGATTTATATAAGTGTTTGTCAAAGAGTTTTTGTACAAAATTATTGTAGCCCTAATCGTATTCACTCCCTAAACTGAATTTTAAAAGAATAATGGAATATTAATTTCATTAATTAAAATTTTTTTATGTTATCATATTAAATTCATAATTTTAATTAGTTAACTTGTGATAGAAAATTATTTTAATAGGTCGACCTAAGATAAAATTATTTTATACTACAAAATATTACATAAATGAAATTATTCATTGAAAATAATAGCTAAGAAAATTAGTAATTATGAATTTGAATTAAAAAATATACTAATTCTATTTATTAATAATAATAATAATAATAATAATAATAATAATAATAATAATAATAATAATAATAATAATAATAATAATAATAATTGAAAGTATATAATAAGTGGTGTATCAAGTTGCAAAAATAAAAGTTATGATTAAATTGAAAATATTAAATAGTCTGTTTATTAAATTAATAAAATTAAAAAATCGTGATAGAATTAAAAATATTAAATTGACAAAAATAAAAAATTGTGATAAATTTAAAAATCATGGGCTAAGAAGCATGTCAGTTTAGAAAGTTCGTGGAAAACTCTCACTTAATTTCCTCTTGTCAATCAGTGTTAGTTGATTCCATCTATTTAGTTATGTTGAATGTTTTTTCTTTAAATAAAATTGGAGTCTATTTGCATTTTACTGGAAGTTATAAAATTTACTCAAATTAGATTTGCATTTTCCTCAAAATGTCTTTTGCTCAAATTGTTATAAAATTTGCAGTTTACTCTAATATATACTTAATTAATTCTAAATGGTTACTCGAAACATTAATGCTTGATTTGCAAATACAATTTCTTTTACTCACCTCTAAATTTACGTTAAAATTTTAAATTTCGAGTTAAATTAATTATAATTTGAATTAATTAATTGAAATCAAATACAACTTAATATTCACATTAGTTATTTCAAATTAATGTTTAAATTTTAAAATTTTATATGATATATTGTTGAGTAATTGCAAATTTTGAATAACATTATATTTTTGAGTAATGGTCTATTTAGTCTATTTTCAAGTAAAATTAGGATTGAAGAATTTCTTACTCGAATTATTGTTTTATTCGGAAGTAAGTTTACTTGAAATTAATCCTCCGACATTTACTCGATCGTTAACTCATATTGACATTACTCGAATGTGATATATATATTACTCGAAAACTCTTTTCACTTAATTACATTATTCACTCATATTACTCAAAAATTAAATTACTCACTCAAATTACTCCAAAACATTAACTAGAATTTTTTGTTTACTCGATTTTTTTTATTGTTGTTTTACTCGAATACATTACCGAATACATTACTCGAATTTTTTGTTTATTCTAATTTTTTTTACTTTTATTATTATTATTATTATTATTATTATTATTATTATTATTATTATTATTATTATTTACTCGAATATATTACTCGAATACATAGGATTTGAAAATTTCTCCTTTATTTTTATTAGGAGATTAGTTCATGTCATTAAAGAATAATTTTATATATACTCTATCCGTCCCACCAAAAGAGTATTCTTTCATTTTTTAAACATATGAAACCCACACAATTACCCAGTACACATTAAATAATAGTTATAATATTTTTTAATCCACGTGCCAAAAAGCAAAAACTACTTTTTGGGCGGGATAGAGGAGTACAAAAGAGTAATAATTAAAAATATGATTCACGTGTAAACCCGATTAATACATGCCTTAAATAATTTATGAAATTACTTGAATTAATAATTAAATTAATACTCCATTTACTCCAAAGCATATTAAGTTCAATTTCACTAACGTAAAAATCAATAACTAATGGAGTATAAATAAAATGTTTGGCTCATCAATAAACATTTACTCGAAGTGAAGCAATGACTCACTAAAAAAATTAAATTAAATTTTATTGACTCAAAATATTACTCTAAAATTAATTACTCAAAATATACAATTCTATTTGTGATTCATATACTCGAAATTGTTTTGAACTAACTCTAAATATTATTATAACTAAAAAATGCACTAACATACAGTCGAGTAATACATTTGTTTTAAAATATGATAGTTACTCGAATTAATCTTCTACTCAATATTATACACATTACTCGAATTCAATTCGAGTAATGCATTTTTAAAATTTTTTTTTAAGTATAATAGTTTACTCGAACTTATTACTCAATATCATACACATTACTCAAATTCAATTCGAGTAATATTTTTTTAAAAGTATAATAGTGTTATTCGAATCTTTTACTCAATATTATACACGTTACTCGAATTGAATTCGAGCAAGAGCATCCGCATCAGTGAGTGAGTTTAAACTCATTTCTCTCTCCTCCACTTCATTTCTCACTATTTTCCATAAAATTCTACTACTATCCACATTCACCTTTAGTTTAAACTGATTATTAAAAGGGCCTTTTTAATTTTTTTACTATTAAATAATTGTATTAAATTCTACACATTTATCACTATTAAATATATTTTCTTTAAATAATGCAAATAAACTCAATTCATAGTTGTAAACTAGCAAGAGGGCATAAGTTTAAACTGGCCACTCACATTGGTTTGGGTTGAATATTTTTGGGTTTAAATCCAAAAATTTGCATCCAATGTTGATGCTCTAAAGGCTAATTTCGTCATTTTTGGTAAAAGAAGAGTTCCTCCTAAATTTAGGACAATAAAGTAAATTACTATTGCATGAAGGGCTCTGTCGTTAATTTCTTCTTATTATTTTATGAAACACGCTGCCTTCTTCGCCAATATTTTCATTATAAAAATAAAATAAAATAAGATTAAAGAGAAAAATCAAATAAACTTTACTAGTATTAATTCGACGAGAAGGGCAGTACGAATTAAGTAATAGTCTAAAAATAAATGATTAGGAGAGAGACAGCATCAAATGTCTAAATCAAGATCATGTTTATACTCACTTGTCTTTTTAATAATGCTTTCCTCGCTGTGGAAAGATTCTTTAAGCCAACTGGCTACACGACTCTCCTCCGGCAATAATCACCCAATTATCTGTTAAACCCCCTAATTAAAAATGAATTAATTTCCAGCTATATATACACCACTCACATATGCATAATCCCACAAAGAAAACAATAAAATAAAATTACTAACATCTTGATCGTTTAGAAGCCCACAATATGGGTCGACCCGATTGTGCAATGGTTGTGGTTTGCGTTGCTCTGTTGTGGAGCTCCGTTAAGGGTCAGCCCCGGCTGAATTACTACAGCACCACGTGTCCCAATGTGGAGAACATTGTCCGAAATGTGGTGACGCAGAAAGTCCGACAGACGTTTGTAACGATTCCTGCTGTCATCCGTCTCTTCTTCCACGACGCCTTCGTTTCGGTAGGCTAATCATCTCTGTCCCCCGTAATTTTTTACGTTTATGTTCCACTTTGTTTAAATAATATTATTTCCGTCCCCTTTAAAAATGGTCTTTTTTTATTTTGGGCGTCTCACTCAAAGAGTTCTATTTTCTTTTTTATACACATGAGACTCACACACACCAATTAATACAATTAACATATGGAATCCACACTCCCACTAATACAACTACCCACTACATATTACATAATAATACTCCTTAATCTACGTGTCAAACAGTAAAAGACTCTCTTAGTAAGGGACGGAGGGAGTACTTATAATAATATTAGTAATCAGGTAAGCTAGCTCACTTGGTAACTGAACTCCTTAATAAAGTAAAAAATTATAATATGTGTTTGGTGAGATTGATATTTTAAAATTAAAATATATTTTAAGATTATTTTATTAAACATGGTGCACATAGTAAGCTAAAAGATAGACGTGGGATTACTTTTTTTTTTTATCACCTTTGTGGGTATAACTAAGACTAGTTTTTAAGTAATAAATGAATAATAAAGTATGTTATATGTATGTATTTACTATTTAAAAGGGGCAATAATACTTTTGAAAGTAAGTGTACTTTTGACGAGGAAAGTGAATAATTTTATAGAACAATGTCATGCATGGTTTGAAAGCTTCGTTAATAATCAAAAAGTGTGAATAATTTTATAGAACAAATGTCGATACAGGGGTTGGATGCTTCGGTAATAATCGCGACGACTGATCCACGCAATAAAGCAGAGAAGGATCATGAGGACAATCTATCCTTAGCTGGAGATGGATTCGACACAGTGATCAGAGCCAAAGCTGCCTTAGATGCTGTTCCAATGTGTAAGAATAAGGTTTCGTGTGCCGATATTCTTGCATTGGCCACTCGTGATGTCATTAACCTGGTTCGTTCACATGACAGTTTAAGCTTTTAGACGAGAGAATAAGAATATATATAGTGACACGATTTATTAATTATGCAGGCTGGCGGGCCCACATATCCAGTGGAATTGGGAAGGCTAGATGGGCTGCAATCCACAGCTGCCAGTGTGAATGGGAATCTGCCAAAACCTACCATGAATTTGGATCAACTTAATAACATGTTTGCTACCAGAAATTTAAGTCAGCAAGATATGATTGCTCTCTCAGGTCATTATTTTCATCCCTACAATTTGAATAATTTAACAATGATCATCCATATTTTGAAATTATTTGATTTATATATTTGAGGGATCACCAATTTCTTAAGTTTAATGTCAAATTGATCATAACTCAATCTTGAATATACTTCCTCCTTTGTAAGACACTTTTCACACTTATGATAGATAAGAAATTTAAAAAATATTTATTTTTACCAACTTTATTCATTTTAGAATGTATTAGAATGAATTAATGTGAAAAGTACAGAGTTTATTTAGTGAAATGGAGGAAATATATATATGTTCTTTGTATCACAATTCACAAGATTTCCCCTATAATTTTTTTATTAATTTGTTATGCTCTCTCCTCCCTCTAAATTGCAGATATTTATTTTTCATTGAAAATTAAGAAAAGTCCATTTTTAACCAATTTTATTAATTTTTTAAGTATGATATAGTATTTAAATAATAATTTCTTTGTCCTGCCAATAGATTTTTGCACATAAAGAAATGAATATATATTAAGTAAGTTTACTTTATAGTACTTCATCCGTTCACGTATTTTTACCCACTTTCTATTTTAAATTGTCCCACGTATTTTTATCCATTTCATTAATGGTAAAAATACATAATATTTTATTACATGTTTTTTACAATCCCAACAACTTTTATTACTTTTTTAAACTTTATTCATCATTCCCAATAACTTTAGGCAAAAGCTCCTAAGCCCCGGGGATACGCCGTACCCCCATGTGAACACAACTCTCCCCTTCATATTCTATTTAAACCTGTATTTGCTAGGGATTTAAATTTCAAAGGGGCACGGTGTCCCCGGGGCACAAGAGCCTCACTCATAACTTTTTTTACTTTTTCTTTTTAAATTACTAATTTATCACTACTTTTTCTAACATTATATATAAAAAAACACGTCTTAATCTTCGTGTCCGTACAAATGAGTGAAAATACTCGGGACGGAGAGAGTATAACAAATCAAAATGCAAAATATATACTACTTTTGGGATAGAGAGAGTAAATTAAGTTTAAAGTATGTTTTTTTTAAAAGAAGAATTATAATTTTGAAATTAATACTCTCTGTCTCCTTTCAAAATTTCATCATTTTCATTTTAGGTTGTTTTAAAAAAATAAAAAGGTAAAATAATCACCCTTTGCATACACTTTATTTACAAAAAAGTCACTCCAATCTAACCCATATAATATACTTTAGGGTTAATTGCAAAAAAAAACCACAAACATTACATATATTGCAAATTAATCCTCACTTTTGAAAAATTGAAAAAAAACCACCATCTTTAAGTATTGTTGCAAAATAAACACAATTTGTTAGTAAAAGTATGGGTTTTTTTGGGTGTATTGGGTGTGTTATACAATAATACTTAAAGATAGTGGTTTCTTTTGTAATTTCTTAAAAGTATGAATTAATATGCAATAGCAGTAAAGTTCGTGGTTTTTTTTAATTAACCCTATACTTTATCATTTATAACAAAAAAAAAACAATAATAACCCAAAAAAATTATCGCTTCTCTTAGATTATGGTAAATATCAAAATTGATCATGTAAGTATAGCGTTTTCCAACTTTAGTCCTTTTTTTTCAATTATCAACTTTTGTCATTTTTTGTCCACTTTTAGTCCTTTTAATCCAAATTTAGTCATTTTTGTCAAAATTTAGTCTTTTATGTTAAAAAAAGTTCAAAAATGGTCCGAAAGTGTATACAGAAAGGACTAAAAGTGGATAAAAAATGACCAAATTTTGAGAAAATGACCAAAACTGGACCAAAAAGACTAAAAGTAGACAAAAAATGACCAAAATTGAGAATCGCAAATGAAAAATGACTAAAGTTCAAAAACGTCACACTTACATAACTAAAGTTGTAACATTTTTGTACGACAGCATGCCACACCGTAGGGTTCTCTCACTGCAGCAAATTCGCTAACCGGATCTACAACTTCTCCCGTGCGAACCCGATCGACCCGACCCTAAACAGGACATACGCGGGTCAATTACAGGGTATGTGCACGAAAAATGTGGATCCACGGATTGCCATCGATATGGATCCTACCACACCCAGGATTTTCGACAATCAATACTTCAAGAATCTTCAGCAAGGAAAGGGGCTATTCACGTCGGATCAAGTACTGTTTACGGATCCAAGATCCAGGAAGACCGTCAATGATTGGGCCGCAAGTCCTACAGCCTTTAACGCGGCCCTGATCTAGGCCCTAACCAAATTGGGCCGGGTCGGAGTGAAGACCACAAGCACCGGAAACGGGAATATTCGTGTGGATTGCGGAAGATTTAATTAATCTTTGATTACAGTAATTAACCGTAACCATGGTTGCTGACATTTGGGGGGATTTTCTTTGTTTGTGGCGTGCGAATGATGACGTCACATGGTTCAAAATATTTTGTTACATTCATTTTCAATTATTTTGTTAAATAAGACTTCCTTTGTATTTCCATACGTGTAAGATTACATGAACTGTGGTGTTCTTAAAAAATTCAATTTCTCTATATATTTTTTTAAACGTGCATTCATTGACGCAATGGGCCATGATCTCAAATTGATTTAATTGCACTGAACAAATTTTATCTTAATTAATTGGGCCCAATAATTTGAATTTAATTGCAAGTGGCAGCTGCTTGATGGGCTGCCTTCTTTTCTCAATTAGTAACGAAAGGGCATGTCAAATCAAAATAATTGCTGTGATGTGGGCTATTCTGCAATTTAATGTACACAGGCTTTGCTTGATTTAATAGGTGGGCCCAATGCTAAATTTAATTTGGGCTTCAATATAATAAAAATGAGCCATAAACGATATTTGTGTCGGAGCTTAATATTGCAAAATTTCAACATGCGTGTTGGTTTTTTTTCCCTCAGTTATCCAGTCTCATTTCTTCTCAAATATTGTCTAAAAAACTCATTTAAAGCATAAATTCAATACTATAATTTTCAACGAACAACCATTCACCGCAAAAGTTAAGAAATTATATTATTTAATCACTAAAAACAAACTTAGTGATACTATAATATTTATGAAAATTGTTCCAATTATTTTTAAGGAAATTTCACACAAGAAGATATATATTACTCCCGACCCATCAAAACTTTATGCGTTTTCATTTGAATGTTCCATAGTAAGATTTACATTTTTTTATAGTAATTGAGATTCACACAAAATAATTAATATATTTCAATAGAACTCACATATAACACTAATACAACTGATGATTATAAATAAAATATTATATCTCTCATTTAATTACACATTAAAATACTATATTCTTTAATTTTCTTAAATATAAAGCTTTGGACGAGGAAGAGACGTAACAATTTAATAACAAAACATGCATATTTTTTGTTGATCCATATCATACTTTGATTAATTAGAAAGTATACATTGACGTATCACATGTTACCTTAATTACTCTTAATTAACTACGACCAATATATCTTAATTATTAATAGTTTCAAAGAAAAATTATTACTTAAAACTAAGTCTAAGAAAAGATTAATTAATTAAGTATAAAGTTCATGAATTAATTGACTCAAGAGTAAAAGACAATAAAACACATTAATATTAGAGGGTAAATTATCAAAATCCCTCGAGGTTTGTCCAAACTATTAAATAAACTCAGTGGTTTGAAAAATTACTAATTATCCCCTTTAATTTATTTTTTATTTGAACATTAATAAAAATACATTTTTTCTTAAAATAAAAAAGGATGGAAATGACATCAAGACCCATATATTTAACATTGTATTTTTAACTTTCACTATTTTTTTAATAAATATTTTTTAAAATGAGTAATTGGTAATTTTTCAAACCACGGGATTTATTTAGTAAATTGAACAAACCTCGAAGAGGGTTTTGGTAATTTACCCAGTATTAAAAATACTGATTTTTTTCTTTTTTTTATCATTAATTGTAATATATAAAAAAATAAAAATTAATTAATTTTTGCTTTTTAGACTTTACAATCTTCTACATGTTATCCATTCATCTCCATGATATAAAGATACATTTAAGTTGCACCTAATTAAGTTCACCAATATATATATTAAAAAATTAGCACAGATATTTATGTCAATGGAATCACCTGTATTTTTTACTATTTCATCTCATATTCCTCGTCCACTGTGATGTATTATAATTATTGTTTAAATTATTATAAAGATTTAATGATTATTAATTAGGATATAATATTTTAATAAAAAATATTTTTTCCGTCCTGTGTTAATATTGATTTTGCTTTTTGCACGAAGATTAAGAGAGTATAATATTTTAACATGTAGTGAGGTGAGAGAAATAATATTAAATGTATAGTAGGTAGTTGTATTAATGCTGTGTGGGTCCTATATAAAATAAATAATTATTTTGTGTGGATCCTACCTGATAAAAAAAATTAAACCGAGACAAACAAAAATAAAAAATAGTACACCCTCTGTCCCGGCGTAAGAGGGCTATTGCTTTTTTGCACGTAGATTAAGGAGTATTATTATTTAATGTGTAGTGGGTAGTTGTATTAGTGGGAGTGTGAGTCTCATATTTTAATTGTATTAGAGGGGGTGTGTGGGTTCCATGTGTATAAAAAAAGGAAAAGGGACTCTTTGGGTGGGACGACCAAAATGGAAAAATGGTCCTCTTAGCCTGGGACGGAGGGAGTATAAACTTTAACATGGTAAGTACTCCCTCCGTCCCGCCCATATTGCTACGTTTACTATAGTTTTTGTGAGAGCTTTATGCAGTCAAATGATGCAGTTTGACCGGGACGGAGGGGGTAGGTTTTAAATTATAAAACATGCATGCATGTAGTGATGACTGATGTGAAACAGGGGATGGAACCGATTTTATGTGTAATTTTGTATGTCATCAACTCTCTATTTGTGTGTCAAGTAACGGTTCGGATCTCCTATTAGATTTTGGTGTTACATCTTCGATTACAAATTATTGGATGATTCACACGTAGGATAAACTAATCTATACCCTAACCATCAACCCTAAAAGGAAAGATTGAGATTTTCCTCTTCGCATACGTGTCACTCATCTAACAAGTGTAATAGAAAGTGTAACACCAAAATATAATATGACATCAATATCGTCAAGTAGCATGACTAACGAAATAAGTGTAATGGAAATTATTACGCCAAAATGGTAAGAATAATCCGTAGCATAAAAATAGAGAGATTATCCAATTACCAATGTACTGGATGCCTTATAATCCAGATTTCGAATTTCAAATACTCCATTAAAAAAAGAGTATAAATAGAATCGTACGTCGTAGCTCGGATTATGACAAAAAAAAAAAGATTAAATTTGTTCTAAGCGGTGGTGATTGGACACGAGTTTAAATGAAAAGACGACTGCATAATCCATAACCAACAAGAGAATATATGTTTCCCATCAATGCCATTCCAAAAAGATATTGCACATGTCAGAAATCAACAAAAGCAGTGATTCATACAATTAAGGTAATTCTACACCATCATCACAATTAGTTCTTCATGTGACCTCCAAACTAAACAAATTAACATGAATTAAAAATCAAATGGGTATCCAAGAAGTAGCAAAAACAACATTGTGGCCTTTCCAAGTGAGCACAAGATCATCTTCTTCCTTGTTCAATCCCCACCCCGCCGCATGCTCATCCAACATGCTCTTCACTTCCGTAATCGCGTCTTCACTGAAACACGCTCCATTAAAACCCGCGTTTCTCATCCTCTGCCCCCACATGCTCTTCGTCTCCAACCTCTCCACCCACCGACCGCTTTCCTGCGCGATCACGTTCTCGATCTTCCAGCATATGTCCGCCTCGTACCACTCCCGCTGCCGGCTGCCATGCGGCAGGAACGTGTCCACCGTGTCATAAGGGATCCACAGGTAATTGTAAGCTGATCGCAGTCTGGTTACAAGATTGTTGGATGTGAAGTCGGCGTCCTCGTCCACCACCACCACTAGGGTAGGGTTCAGAGCTCTTAGTGCAGACAAGAACGTTGTTCGGTATGAGGCAGATGCGGCTACTTCTATGGCCTCTGGAATGTAATGGAGCATCATGTGGCAGTTAATGACCAGCGCCTCGTTGCTCTCGTGGCGTACGAGGTTCTGCAGTCTTAACTGTTCGATCAGCGAGGAGAATCCGTCCAACGAGCTGGAGGAGATCACTCTGAACTCCATCGCAACGTTTCGAGACCTCGCGAAATTGACTAGCTTGCTGCCCAACTCCTCGTACGAAACATCTAGCATTGGGGGATAGTCTTCCGTCGCTCCGGCGACGGTGAGCTTGACCATCGGCGGGCCGTCGTGGCGGGTGGCGATGGAGTCGATCAGAGTGGGGATCTGCATGCAATGCGTGAGGCTCAAGTCGACTATGTGGACCACCGCGAATCCCTCCACCGCCTCCAGCACGGCGGCATTGGCGGCGGTGAAGCCGAAGCGGTGCCAGGGGGTGAGGTCGACGAAGGTGGCGAGTTCGATGATGGAGAAGCAGTGGGTGTTGATGGAGAGGTCGTCGGCGTGGAGGTTGGTGAGGAGCTTGGTCTTGGCGGCGCGTGCGATGAGGGCGCGGAGGAAGGCCCAGGTAAGCCGCTGATTGGAGTCGCCGTCGGGAGGAGCGATGTTGTTGAGGACCCATAGGATCTGCTGCGCCAGCGTGGCGTCGTTGTTGTCTATGGCGGTGGCGCAGTGGACCAGCAGCTGCTCCATACAGTTGGCATCGCCGAGGGACTTGGAATTAGCGGGCCAGGGGCGGGCCCGAAAATTCTCGGTGTTTTTGTTCATGGGAAGGGGAAGGGGGTGGTTTGATGGGGGAAGGGGTCATGAGTGAATTGCATCATGGGGGGAGAAATAGGAGAAATTAAGCAAAAGATAGAGGAGGTATAAGGGGAGTAAAGGAAGGAAAGGGTCTAGACTAGTAGTGGTACCTGGCCATTGGGAAACGATCCTGTGTTTTGTGTCCGATGAGAGAGAGAATCGAAGAGAAATGTCTTTAATACAGAAAAATTATTATTTAATTCATGCAGAGAAAAGGGACTGATGAGTGCCAAAATCTGGAAAATCTTGGGCTGCACTGCAATCCAGCAAGGGAATTGGGAGGTAAGAAGGACGATGAGAGAGAAAAAGGAGAGCGATGTGGAGGGAGGGGAGAAGGAGTATTATAGAGAGGGAGGCCGGCGAGTTTTGTGTGGATGTGGGAGTTGGAATTTGTCATGTAAGAGCGAAGAGGGAGAGCAGTCTTGATTTGGCTATATCTACTAATCATTTTCAACCTATTTGTATCATCTCCCTAGTACCATTCTTTTCTTTCCCGTCTCCAAATCTCCTATTCCTCTTTTTTTTAAGTAACCCAATTCCTTATTCCAGTCTTCGCTTCTTGTTTCGATCATTTTTTTTATATACTATATTTATTACTCCTATTTACTGTAAAAAAATGAGTTTAAGAAACTTTTTGATCAAACTTTATTGATTTTTTAAGGGTATTGTGGTATTTTTAAGTAATAAATAAATTTTAAATATTTTATATGTATTAGGTGAGAGTGATATTTTTGAAATTAAGATAGCTTTTGAGGTTGTTAGTTGACGTGAGATTTTCATTTTTGAGGTGTGACAGTTATTGTGTGATGGACGAAAACGAAAAGTATTACAGATATTATAGGAGGGGAGTAAAATACTATATTCTCATCATTAAATCCTTGCATACTTAGCCATAATTTGGGTAATAATTGTTACACGTGACATATATATGCTCTCTTAGTTTCATAAAATCCTTCCCGCTTTTGTCATTTTCTATCCCACAACTAAATGCAATTTGTTTACAATCCAAAATTTATTATTTTTTTCAAATGTAGTATTATAACTCTTGATATTACTTACTTTGGCTGGAAAATTGAAATTTCGCTGAATATCATCATGTGAGTGGCACATGACACACTGTTTCCGACGAAATATTATATAAGTTTGATTTTGGTCCCATAAGAGTTAATCCGTTCGTCCCACCACAAAAATTACATTTATCCATTTTAGGTGTCCTACAACAAGAGTTAAATTTCCCTTTTTGTTAGATGATACCCACATAAACAATTAAATATCTTCGTGAGGCTCACATGCTACATTAATACACCTATCATTATACATTAAAATATTAAATATCTCTCAACCCACAACATATTAAAATACTATATTACTTCATCTCGAAATAATTTGCAACAATATACTATGGATCCATAATTTAAGAAAAGAGAAATGAAGAAAAATGCCATTTTTGATTGTTGATTTTGGATAAATGTCATCTAATATAATTTTTTTGAAAAATACTATTTTCTGACTTTTTTACCCCTCTTCATTATATAATTAATACAGTCACATGTATAGTAGCACATATAGTCGTGTATGGTGGTTGCACATATGTTAATAAATAAAACATGTAAAGGATCGCACATTTAGTTGCGTGTAGGGTCGCGTATAGGGTTAAAGGTGTAGTCTCAGAAGAGGTCGCATACTAGGGTTAATTATGTCCAAAATTTAGAAAAAATGGCATTTTTTCCATACAAATCATAGTGGGTGGCATTTTTGCTGATACCTCTGTAACAACAAATTTTGTATTTATAATAAAATAAACACAAAAAGGTACACAAAGATAATTTAGGTGGATTTAATATAAAGAATTTGTAAACGAGTTACAACCTCTAATCAATCCTCTGATTCTTCTCTAAAGTCAATTTGACTTGACTTTGACTTCGACATGAATTTTGTGTTGGACTGAATTTTTAGATGAAGCTTGTTCCAAACTTAAATTTATGGATTTATGACATTAATCTGGAGGCTACGTCTTTACTCGGATTAAACGTTGATCCTTGAAAATTTTCGTGAAAAAGGATTTATAACGTTAATTCAGAGGCTACGCCTTTACTCGAATTAAATGTTATTCTTGAAGATTTCCGTTTTTGAAGGATTTATAACATAGAACGTTGTTCAATATGGTAGAACGTCATTAACTCCACGAAAAACACCAAAGAACTAGACTTAACAACGCTTGATTCGGACGGTTTAGCACCTGAATCTAAGATCGTATGCTATTCTTGAGTTGATTCTCGTTGAAGAACTTTAAAACTATTCAGACAATTACGAAGTCTTTGATCTTCATAGAGAACCGTTCTCGGTGTGTTTGGAATGAATGGAGGAGGGCTCCTTATATAAGTGAAGGGTGAGAAGCCTTCCATCTATAACTCACAATATGATTGGTCAAGGCTTGATTTTACCTGATTTTGCGGGTTTGAGCTTAGATCAATCGCTTAGATCTGATTGATTGATTCTGATTTAATAACAAATCTGATCTTTATTTGATTTCAAATCTTATTATTTTCTTAAGTATGATTTGATTTCTAAGCCTGTTTGATTTAGACTTATTTGACTGAATTTGACCCAATTATCAATTATTTACTCATTTATTTTAGAAATTAATTTATTCAAATTTCTTAATTGATTTTTAATGTATAATTTGTCACATATTTTCATATAATATGCAATAAAATTCAAATGCCTACAACCTCTTAAGAAAATTTACTTTCGGTAAACACTTGTGAACCATGTCACAGTGTAAAATATGTGATTCCCCCTTAATTTATAGGTTCATATCCTACAATATCCATATAATTTAGTGTTTAGCTGGGTTTCAAATTAAGGGGATCGATCACAGGAGTAAAACCATAAACCCGGTTCACATAGTTTTGATTGTTTAC
Source organism: Pogostemon cablin (assembly GCA_023678885.1). Taxonomy (NCBI): domain Eukaryota; kingdom Viridiplantae; phylum Streptophyta; class Magnoliopsida; order Lamiales; family Lamiaceae; genus Pogostemon; species Pogostemon cablin. Next base: position 7,396,776 of record CM042992.1, on the reverse strand, counting down.
ATTTTTACTAAAGTTTATTTATTTAATTTTAGGAGTAACGCTAAATTCGATTTTAACTTTATTTACTTTTAGGAGTAATGCATTCTTTGATACTAAAATTTATTTATTTATTTTATTATATTTTAGCTATTCTAGAATGAAATCTAAAGTTTTCCATACTTGTAGGACATAAAATGATTTTAATATCTGAATAACAAATATATCTAAAAAATTAATAAAAATAAGGGTAAGATAGAGCAAGACACAAAATTCTATCAAATTACGTAAAAACATTGCCATGAAATAAAGTGTACAAAAATATCTGACTAGAAAAAAAACAATTAAAATAACAAAGATAGTATACTCACAAGGTCATTTTAGTTCATATATATATAAGAAAAATACTAAAGTTTCTATTTTTATTTTTGTAATCATTCAGAATTCCGATAAGATAATGATATGATACAAAATGTGTCCCAATTAATTATTATGATGTTGTTGCTTAGACAAAAGTGGTTTGTGTGTTGTGACTTGTGAAGAAACGAATTTACATTAGAAGAATGAAATAAGTTGCATATTATGTTGTTGCAATCAAGGGGCCCACACATAGGTGAACCAGCAGCCATATGATTTCTGCATGAATAAAACAAAACTAAGAAAATGCTTCATTTTCTAACACCATAAATATTACTGTAATATATCACGAGATGAACGTCAATTCTTTCGTCAAATTGTCCCTAGAAATTAAATTAATTACGATATATATATATATTCAAAATAAAAATAAATATATATTTATATTTATATATTATTTGTAATAATACTTTCCACAATATTATCGTTCACATTTATTATTCCATGCAAGCTTACACATGATTCAATCGTTTATGTTGGAATGATTTGACATGCCAGGTTGGATGGGATCTAGTTGCTTGATCAGCCAGTCGGGGTTTGACAACTTTTAGTTGAATGAGTTTTTCGTTTAAAAGTTTAAGTTTGTATAGAGGTTTCTAACACGCTCTCCATGTGCAGCCAGATTAATTTCTCTTCAAGTGAAATTTTAAATTTATCATAGCTCTGACACTATGTTAAATAATTATCTCATTTAAAAATTTAATAAAGTTTATAGAGAAATGTACCCCTTTCCTTCGATCTCACACCACTATTCATACTTTTCTTATTTGTTTGTCTCATACCATTATTCACACCAAAAAAAAAAATTTATTTTATTCAACAATATCAAAAGTTACTTTAATTTCAAATTTGTCACTTCTTTTTCACACACATACTATTACTTTATATTTTTTTATTACCTAAAAATACTACAATACCTTTAAAAATCAACAAATTTTATCAAAAATTTTTCTCTTAAATAAAATGCTACTGTAAACTAGAAGGGTAGTCGGGGACGGATCATTTAATACTTCATATAATTTTGGATTTTTATTTTAAAAAAAACCTAATTTTCATGGATAGTATGCTTTCTAGTTTCATTAGTGTTTATATATATATATATATATATATATATATATATATATATATATATATATATATATATATATATATATATATATATATATATTTGTCCAAAGAGTCTCATTTTTCTATTTCAGGCGTCCACTCCTAAGGGTCTCATTTTTCTTTTTATATATATAGAACTCACACACACTCTCTAATACAATTAAAATATGGGACACACCACTAATACAACTACTCAATACACATTAAATAATAATATTTCTTAATTCACGTGTAAAAATTATATGGGTCTCTTTGAACCGAATGGAGGAGTATTTTGTAAGTTAGATAGGATTTTTATCATATATAATATCATTGACGTTCCATTGTAGCTTGTCTAGTAGGATTGTGGGAAGACAAATTCTCTTGTGAGACGTTACATATATGAGACGGATTGTGAGACACCTTAAAGTATGTCTATTATATAGATAAAGTATGTTTAATAATTGCTAAAGTATATTTTTTAAAATATGATAAATGATGAATTAAAGTTTGATTTTAGGGTGTTATAATATGATTCATTATTGACATACTTTAATTACAAATAAGTATATTTTACCTATATAATAGTCATACTTTAGTAATTGGTCGACCCGTCTCACAACCGTCTTACAAAAAATCAATCTACAAGAGAGTTTCTCTTGTAGGAAACATGATTTATATACTACTTACTAATTTAAGGGTTAGAAATACGATTATATCTTGAAAACATTATACTTGCATTGTATAAATAAATTTACACTTTCTATTTTTATTTGTTCCATAAGCAAGTTCACACTCCTAAGAATAAGAAAATACACACAAATTAATAACCCCACGACACACTTTAATTTCAAAATTGTCTTTCATTTACAACTCACACAACTTACTTTATAATTTATTTATTACCTAAAAATACCAAATACCAAACTATCTCTAAAAGTAAAATAAATTTTTTTTTTTAAAATTCCGTATCTACAATAATCTTGAATTTCCATTTAAAACGGATGGAGTAATTATTAGGGCAACATAAGTATTGAACCGCATTATATAATAGTATATCCTAAAATTTCACATTAAATTAAAGACATATAAGCATTAACAAAGAAAATGCGAAAACTTTTTCGTGATGGACGTTAGTATATGGAGTATTTATATACTTTGATTCCTTTGTTTCGGAATAATCTCACGTTTATTGTTTCATATTGTTTAAAAAAATATATTTAATCAATTTATTGATTTTTTTTCTTGGTAATTTGGTATTTTATATAATAAATAAATTAAAAAATATGTTAGCGTATGTTAGTGTAAATTAAATATAAATTTAAAATTAAAGTGTATTTAAAATTTTTGAATTGATTGAAATTTATTTTCTATTTTTTCTATTTTTATGTGTAAAGACTAAAGGGTATTGTAGGACAAATATGCGAAGAAATACAAAGGATTGTATTGGGCAGGGGATTATGTTTGTTAATCATCATGTGATGTGTGAAAATCGTTTTTTCTTAACGATAAAAAGGTTGTCATTGAATTTTAAATTATATAAATAAGAATGTCGGCTTGATAATGGCTAACTAACTGTATGTTCATAATCATCACGGAGAAAATAGCTATGTGAAGACAAAATGGCTATATTAATTTATATACTAAAATTTTCTACATAATTAATTAGCAGTGATAACTGCATAGACGGCTACTAGCACATGAATTTGATGTTGCCAAACTTAGTGAGAATTTTATAGAAAATCCACGACTTCTATATAATAATTATTATTATTAAAAGTCGAAATCACCCAACACTTATTTGATAAGATAAAGTCCAGTTAATGTAGCTGCATCCTTAACGATATTAAAAATATTATATAATCCAAAGCAAGTGCTACTTTAACTCTTATGTGAAAATCCCCTCTATATATTTCTTGGGGTCCATTTTTATCCCATCAATCCCACCCTACACCTCATCCTCATTTTTTTTTTAAATTTCCCATTCTAATTATTTCTCAACATTTAATTGATTTAAATATCTTGTTTCATTTTATGCCGCCATTAGATGAGTGAGATATATGAGAGATATATAGATTATAGAATGGATTAATTGTTAGCCCATACACATTTGAACATAATTGTTCTCAAATACATCTAAAATGAAATATTAGTCGGAAATACTAAATAGTCTAACTGAATGCCTAATATACCCCTTATTATAAATTATAATTAGAAATAAGAAAATCTGATCTTGCTAAAATATCTAACAGTTTGTTTTGGAAGAAAATTAATTCATCGTCGCTTATCAGACAGCTAATTCCATTTCTCACGGATTCTACAATTAAATCGTCATTTATCATTGCATTTCATTTTTTCTTAAACCCATTTATCATCGTTTCTCACATAAGTTTTGAATCTGCTGTTCAATCATTGGATTACTTCCACATTTTTTTACAACTAGAGTTCATCTTCGGTGTCGTGTATTTGAAGGTATGTTTATTGACTCATTCAGAACCTCAAATGTTTGATGAATTCTTTTGATTTCCTTGTTACTATGATACACAGATTATCCCCTTTATAATTTGCCCGTAAAATATGTCTATTAGGAATATGTATTATTTTTAAAATGTGTGTTCGTAAATTTCTTCTTTTAGGCTCGTCAATACATGGATCGTCCCAGTCCCATAATTCTGGGTTTAAGACATGGGAGAGAGTGCAAATTAATTATGCTAACAGAATACATTTCATGGCCTAATGTACAGTCTACCATTTTTGCAAAGTGGACTGAGTTGGAAAAAGAGAATTTTGAATGTGTTTACTGTGTCGGTTCAGAGGATGATATATCATTAGCATTTGATGAGGATTTGAATAGCATAATTTGTTTTTGTCAAGTTACATCGTCGTCTGTTGTTTATGCTCATGTATCAGTCAATAGAATGAACTCAACAACACATTTTGACAAGGCACGTATGCTTGTTCAGAGTTCTATTATTTCTAAAGAAATTGTATAACTTCTAAATGTACAAACTCTAATAAAACATTCCTTAATAACGGGATATATAAAGAGTTTGATGGAGGCCAAAGCATACCTTCTTTTGATATTTGTCCAATTTTAGAAAAGAAAACATATTTATCTGACTCTTGGGCTGACATCATGAAAGACGGTGTTGGTTTGGTGTTTGATGGAGGGGCTACGGTATTTAGGGTGCAACTCATAAAGTATTCAACGCGTAATGGCTTTGAGTTTGACTATAAAAGGAATGACAAAAGATATATCCATGCAGTGTGTAGTATGAAAACGTCACTTGGTTGTAAATGGTTTGTAAAGGCAAAATGTCTATCGTTGACATCAAAATTCCAAGTTTATGAGGTAAATTTAGTGCACAAATGCATTGGGATTTTTTCAGCGAACGAAACAAGACGCTTATGTCCCAAGATTATTGGTAAATTGATTGTTGAAAGTGTTACAGACAAACCTCAAACCGGGGAAAGTGATGTACGATCTGATATTTTAAAGGGTTATGGATTCAAGATTCCTTATTGGAAAGCCTAGAAAGCATCTGAAAAGGCGAAAGACCAAATTTGGGGATCATTTGAAAATTCATATGACGATCTACGTTGGTACTGTGCAGCTATAAAGTCCACTAACCCCGGTAGCATCGTTGCACTAGAGTACGATGAAGAATCACATTGCTTCGAGCGCTTATTCATTTCGTTCAAAGCCTGCATAGATGGTTTCAAGAGTTGTCGCCCAATTTTGTTTATTCATGGCACTTTCATGAAAGGAAGAGCCAAAGGAACCCTACTAGCTGCCACAACAAAAGATGGAGATAATGGTACAATATACTCTTCTCAAACGTATTACTTCATAACGATTTTATCTATTTTTGTATTTTCACAAATATGCAATCTATTTTTTTGCAGGGCTATTCCCAGTTGCTGTTGCTGTTGTTTCGGTAGAAAATACAGAAAACTGGAAGTGGTTCTTAACAAAGTTAAGAGACAACATTAAGCATGAAAAACAGATTTTCTATATATCAGATCGTAATTTAGGTCTAATGTCTGCATTCTCTTATGTTTTTGATGACCCTGTTCACTATTTTTGCTTGTTTCATCTATTAACAAACCTAAAGGGTTGATTTTCCCGTGGTTCGAAACGCACTAATCGTTCAAAATTGGGCCTTATCTTTAAGGAATGTGTGTATGCTCTCACAAAGGATATGTTTGAAGAGAAAATTTCTGAATTCAAGCAGATTGGTGGTAAGGTTGCAGAAGAATGGTTGGCACAATTGCCTTATGAAAAATGGGTGGTGGCTTATTCTCCTCACATTACGAGATATGATGAAATGACCTCTAATGCCATTGAGTCATTCAACGCATGGATCAGTGATGATAGGGGATTGCCCATTACTCACATGATAGACACTATTCGCCAAGGTACACAATTATATTCATTAGATATTATATGTATGACACATATGTTTATTTGGTTTCATTGCCCATAACTTTGACAATATTTTATTTCAATAGATATTATTCATTGTCAATATGGAAATATATACTATAACAATGTTTAAACAACTTTAAAGGTCAAGTTTTTTCGTATCATTCTAATATGCTTTTTGTTTTGGTAGTTCATCCTAATATAGCATCATGAGTTTGACATGTATGAATTGACCCAACATCATTGGTTTCATGCAGTATGTATGTTAATATGGGATTTTGTATGTTGAAATTTGGTTTACATGAAATTATCATTTCTCTTTATTATGGTTGTATGTTGAATTTTGTATTAGCTTCAATTCTCTTTCTCATTTATTAACTTCTTATTGTTAATGCACAAGGCATCAACACTTGGTTTGTTGAGAGGAGGGATGCATGTTCAAATTGGACTACAGCATTGTGCCCCACCAAGGAGCTAGAATGGCAAATCTTGTTAGACACTGGTCGGTCATGGACTGTTCTTTTGTGCACATCGGGAGAATACGAGGTGCAATCCCCAACTTCTGCTTGTGTAGATCTAAAAACTAGAATATGTTCATGCCAACTGTGGAAAATAACGGGCTTCCCTTGCGCTCACGCGATTGCTATTATTCATAGGAATTGTGAATCAATCTTTTCCTATGTTAGTGAATGTTTTTTTGCTTCAACATACCGGGAATGTTACATGCATGACATACACCCCATCCCCGACGTTATGAAGTGGAATTGGAGTTTGATAAGCCGCTTCTCCCACCCATCTTGAAAAGAGCACCTGGTCGTCCCAAAAAGAATAGGATTCAATCTTATGGGGAGTTCTCTAAAAAGAGGAAGACATCTTGACTGGTATGTAGTGGGAATCAGAATTTGGAGTTTGGGCACTGTTCAATGCCTTCCAATATTTGTTCGAAATTTCAATAATTGATGTCATTTCAAAGATTTTGGATTTTGCAAATTTCCCCCTTGTGTTGGTATTGTTTCTACTGTACTGGACACCTTCATTAGTATTTCATCTCAGTTTAAAGACCATGCTCTGTTGCCAAATAAGCTCCGAAGTTATTAATTTGCTAATATGTAGCATTGTTGGTGCATTCATTTGCTATTTATCAAATAATACTTCATATGCCATGCTTCTCCTAATTCATTTACCAGAATTTAGTTTATGTTCAAATGGCATGCTATTCCTTATTTATTTACATGTGCTATGCTTTGTTCCACGTGTTTTTGGAGGTGAGATTCTCAAATGTAGAATATATGTTGTAGGTCATTCCCAAGATCATGAATGCAAGCTTTCATTGAATTAAGAAATAAATGTTTGCCCAGCACACACATACATGTACACCACACGGAATTGAAAACCAAAACTGAATCTTAAATCAACAATTACAAATAAATACAACACATTTCTACATGTACACCAATGATATAAAAATACAACGACAACACCACTAGCCTTTTCATAATTGAAGTAAATACTACGAAGCACATGGGCATTTCGGGTAATCACCCAACAAAATTCGGCAAATTCAGCCTTTCGCAGCACACAAAATAACACACACAGCACAAGGTTCTCAATAAGTGCCATAATAATAGGCGTTTCTGATTAGCACAAAAGAATATCTCCCACAACAGATTGTGCAAAACACAAACATTAAAAAGCAGCACATCATCTTGGGTGTTCAGCCCACTCATACATGTGCTTCATACCTCATTATAATATGCTATCTGACATATTTGACACCTAAAAATTCATCAAAACTGAAAAGGAAAATATTCGCAGCACATTGCTACAACATAACCAACAATAGAACAAAAAGGTCAATAGGCTTTTCTGATAAGAGGAGAAACAATCTGCAAAATAAGCCTTCTCGGCACACAAAATTCATTCCGCTACACACTATTACAGATTGAATCTCAAACTCTATTTAATTACTACACAAAGAAGCACTATTAAGGCTTCGAAGCACAAATATTATGACATATATAATAAACACAAAGAATACCTACAAAATACATGATCCCTCCACACAACAATCAAAAGACATGACATAAATGCTTTACAATACACAAACTTTAATACACAACACAATAATAGGCTTTATGCTAAGAACAAAGCATATATGTCAAATATGCACTCGCGGTACACAAATTTTAAAACGCAGCACATGATCATTGATGTCCTGCATTAAACTTCCAACACAGAGCACGCAGTTGGGCTTCGCAGCACGTAATAGCAACACAAAAAAGCAACAACAACCTCTTGATTCCAAACCACACAATTCCAAACAAAAAGTGTAGGCTATCTAATGGTTTACAACCACATATCGTTTAAACACTACACGTTGCTATCATAAATGTAACAAACACTACAAAATTTATTGGAGAAAAACGATAAAAACTGAAAACGCAGCAGATAAGTATGTGCAAAAAATGCATCTTTAAAAGTTCGACCATCTATTGAAAATGGGTTGCCAAAAACCAATAGGTAAACAAAAACACCAAAATATATGGTTCATCTAACCCAATAATAGCAAAATAATTGCATCCAAATCCAACAAACCATTTTTTAAAGAACAATTGAAGTGATAATACTATAATAAAGACGGTGCCTGTCAGCGCATAAATTTCAATGTTACCCAAAAACGCCATTACTCACTGGGTCTATGAACCATTCAACCATCTTGCTCCTATATCTCCCAGCTTCGGTGTGTGAAAGTTTTCCCGTCAGAATTGGTTCATGCTTCATCATTCTCTCAATTTGCATGCACACAATGACTCCGCAATCTACAGAGTCAGGTGCTTGTTGAATGCAGTCAATATCTAAAAGTTTCTTCGAGGAAGATTTGAGGAAAGGATGTTTAGGCTTACTCATTGTCAACTTTTCTATTATTTTCTGCTCAACATATTTCACCTGTTGCACGTAACAATAATAACCAACTTCAAATTATTTTTATACGAAAATTACATGAATTTTTGAATTTTAATATATAAGAGAGAACTAACTAGAACCATGGCTCTCCGCTTATTAGTATCCATATAGTCCCTTCTTCGAGGTTTATTAGAATTAAGCAAATTCCATTCACCAGTTCCAAGTTCAAACTTCAAAAGAGTCCAGTGGTCTTCTTTGCTAATCATGGAAAGACCATAACTGATTTCTGAATGGCTATGTCTAGTTTATTGCCAACCAATTTTTGAAGGTTTGAATTCTGACAATATCTGTACTTCTCAATAAGCCCCTACGTAATTAATACCAAGTGTAAAGAAACTATGTAGAATGTGCTGCAACAAAACACTACCCAATATATATGTTTACAGTAAACAATACTATATCATTTGTGCACACATAATTCAGGGATTACATCATGAATACTTAAACACCCTTAGTTCAGTTAATAGTGCAACAAAAAATCAAATGTGAGGTCATATCATGTATTTTCATGCTCCGAAAATTTAAACACAAGGAAAACATGCAGATGTTACAAAATATATACAAGGCCAACATTTCAGAAGTCACATTGACAACTTTAATATCAACTGCATTTGCATTTTTGAATGAGGCAAAATATCAGCACGTACCAAAGACAATGACGAAAAAACTTCTGGTAGAATAATTGGATTGTCATGGCTGTATTTTTTAACCGTCAGTGATGCCCAAGCATCAACAACCTAATTTTACATAATCAATATCATATTTTAAAAAAACTATGGAAAATAAAATTTAGTTTTGTGAAGTATCACTTACATTGCTTACAATCCTTTCATGCTTCAATATGTCGATGACATTAAAAATCGTAACAGGTTCAGAGCCACCCCAGCAGTTTACCCTACAAAATGACAAAGTGATATTTTTAAACCACAAATATATCAACATACATATTACAAAATATTATATAGAAATGGATATATTTTCACTATGAATATCTTAAATCTCACCCCTCAGGTCACATTTCCCACAGTTCTTTTAACTGTTCTTTAATGTCCTCCGTTGTGTTTCGGACCGCAAAGAATTTTTTCTCCAGTTTGAATGCTTTTCGTACATTTCTGTTCTATACTTGGGGTGCACCATGTAGCTGTAAATCAACATCCACGTTTCTTTTCTGAATTACGACAGCTGCTGCATTTTTTCTCAGACTCAATTCCTTGGGAATCCTATCATCATTAGTTATTCTCGTCTTTACCCTTCTCACTAGAGAGCTGCTGAATGGCTGTTCTTGGCCCGACATTGCCAACTTACATTTGTTCAAATAATTTTTTAGCTCTTGGATCTCAATTTCATGTGACTTCACCATATTTTTAAGGTCTTCGTTCTCCGTATTCAGCTTTTGGTTCACCATTCTCAAATCCTCATTTAAGTTTTCAGCTAGAGCTAGCTGCATTATTGTCTGCACTAATTTCATGCTGTCTTCATTTGAACATATTTGTGTCATGCTCGGCACCATAATCCCCTCCGATTGATTCTTGAGATCATTCGCGCTCCTCCCTCAACTTCTGTACTTCTTCATGCTCTTGTCTTATTATGGCAATAAATTTATCATCTTCAGTGGAATCTTTACCAGTATCCTTAATAGAGATCAATTTGCAAAACTTCAACATAAAAACAGACAAGTTTAAATTTACACATAGATTCGCCAAAATACTAAACAACACTAAAATTTTAGTAACTTTTACCTTGAATGGCGACTGAATTTTCATGTCTTTCAAATCAGCATCATCTTGTGTAAATCCTAAACTGAATGAAGGGATCTCAATGGTACATTTACGTTTTTCTGAACGTAATGCACCCATGTCAGATGATTCTGGCATTTCACTATCATTCTCTTCTCACGCATATGTCTATAATTTGAACTCTTGATCGATTTTTCAAAAAGTTTTCTAGATGATTTGTCCTTTTGAACTTGGCGTCCACTAGCTTTGAACGATAAAGAAGAATCCACACATTTCCTCATGATATCTTTTTCCTCAAATGTGGGAGTCAAGACAACCTTGGTTACCTGCAATACAAGTATCCATATTACAGTACTCAACATAACAACTACCTAGTTAAACTATGTAAATGATTAGTACATAATTTACAGTATACAAATTAACATTAATAAGAAATTTTACATATCTAGTGCTTATCTTTGAGAGTGCCTTATCCTTTTGGTCTTCAAGTGTCTCGTGCAATTTTGTCAAGTCCCACTTTAAAAATTGAGGAAAACATACTCCACCCTTTGGACTCACAAGAATGGTAATCTCGCATAACCAAAACTGCAATTTAAAAAAGAAATTAGATAATATATTACATATGAGAGGGTACACTATAACAAAATATAAAGAATTGCTTACTAGGAGTATCATTGCACACCCTCCGGCCTTCATTGTTTTGCTATTTTTAAGTTGGTTTGTCAACATATCCGCGATATAAGTACTCCAACGATAATCTTTAATTTTTTCTATGACCTCCAAAGTACCAGTTAGGTGCCATGACAAAGCTCCATTTTGATTAGGAAGCAATAAGGAAGCCATTATGTAGCATATTGTCAGCCGAGTAACATCCTCTTTCATGTCAACCTCATTCATCCCGATTGCGGCCTTAAGCTTCTTAAAAATGAGATGTCTGTACAACACAACTTTAATTTTATTTTCCTTTATTTCATCTTGGAAGCACCTCGCAACCCATTGGCTGATGCCATTTTTCGATTTTCTCAATGGAACATCCTTTGAACCGCCAAATACACCAAAGATCAGTTCAACATCCTCCGGGTTCACTCTTAGTTGCACACCACCTATGCAGAAGGAACCGGATGGCTGATCAAATGACATCACCACCTTCCATATATCATCCTCGAACCTTGTCAAAATTTTCAATGATTCGTCGTCCACAAAGGACATTAAAGCCTCAAACAGCATACCAAATTGTATTTTTTTAAATCTCCACAACATAAGATTTTTTTAATTCTAGCTGACGGAGATCCTTTATGGTGCTCTGCATGAAACTTCTATAATAGGACGCACATGGATCAACCTTCACATTACCTATGTAGAACTTTAAAATATTAGGAAGTGAAAACTCTAGCGTAAAAAAAAGGATATAAATCCTGGTTATGGGCTCACTGAAACAGTTTCTTGTAGCTCGTACAACACTCATAGTAGAAACAACATCATTCATTTTTCCAGGCCCTTGATTATCATTCTGTTCAGACATCCACCTTCTGCAACTCCTTGTATTAATACATGGTGAACCTCCTACGAACATTATTCAAAACTCATTCAGCTTTAAATGTACACCGATCTAATAGCACAACTAAAACACAAATGCCAGAATTAATATATAAGATAGTGAAATCATTCGTGGTACACATATTTTTCAAAGCCATCACACAGTTACATCGTTCACCACACTTTCCAGGTTTATTATCCAAATAGGTGCAATGTAAGGGTTCACGACACACAATTCAAGGAATACCTTAAACAAAAATCTACAAAATAAGCCTCCCTGGTACACAAAAAATCAAAAAGTAAGAATAACAAAGCTTTTCAGAACACAAATCACCTACAATATGAGTGCACACTCAAACTATACTATAACAACATTCAGCACAAATCATCAAACGTGCCCAACATTCAGCACCCATTTTAGCATACATATTATCACACATCAGTACAAATCAACACAATTTTACAATATTCAGCCCACACATCAGCACACAAATCAACACACATCAGCACACGAGTCAGCACACAATTCAGCACACAAATCAGCACACAAATCAGCACATATCAGCACACACATCAGCACATAAATCAACACAAATCAGCACACAAATCAGCATACACATCAGCAGAAATCAACACAAAATTCAGCACAGCTGTCTGCACTATTACGGTTCGCAGCACATAATTCAGCACAACTGTTTGCACTATTACGGTTCGCAGCACACAATTCAGCATAGCTGTCTGCACTATTACGGTTTGCATCACACAATTCGTGGGAATACAGTATACATAAAGAATATATCGACAAAATAAGTCTTTTCGGAACACAAAAATCAATAAGTATGACAAAAAAGACTTTTCAGCAAACAAATCGCAATACATCACTTAATAATAGGCTTTTCTGTTAAGCACAAAGGACATCTCCGGAAATAAAAAATTCACACCTCATAACATTTTCATGGTTATCCAGCACTATACTTCCAAATGCAGCAAACAACAACTGAATACATTAACAGAGCAACCAACCTTCATTATGTTGCTTTCTCTTAGTCGGATACTGTACTTAGAAATCTGAATCCGAGTCAATATCCACTAGTATTTGCTTACCTAATAGAATTATATATTTCAAATGAATCTATAGAGAATGAAAATAATAGACAACTGAACAACACTTTTATACAAGATGAATACCTTTTGCAATATCTAAACGTTGTGCAGACATCTCTTACTTCTTCTACATATAACAATGAAATAAATAAGTTAATGCAAAAAGAAACTTCTTATACCTTTATGCACAAAAAACTATGTATTGAACAAAAATAGATCTAAAATTCAACCATGAATGAGAATACAAAATAAATTTTACTGCATAATATTGCAAGCTTTAGGTAAACTGCATAATTCAACCATCAAAGCTCTTAAATTTATTCGGTACTAGATAATCAGTAGATTCGATATGGGTTTTAGTAATAATTTATTTATTTACCAAAGAATTTAGATGGGGAGTAAGACAGAGTCCTAAAATTCCTAAATTTCCAAAAACATGCATGTGTAAGAAACTAGACACATTTTCGATACCTTGTTTTGAACAGCCATTAAAGGGACCTCAAAACAGATTTTATAGTTAATTACCCGCACAATACATGCAAATCCACACAATGTGCAGACACCCAACTTTAAAATATGCCCTAAAAATTGGGGTATAACTATGAACTGGAAAAACTTACATTTGCAGCCCTTTGTCGTTGCGTTCCTGAACAGGAAATTCTACACCGCCTAGAGTTCTTTGTGGAGAATGAGTATGATACAAGGATTCAAATCAGTCCATCTTTTAAAACCCTAACTTGAAAGGAAACTCATCAGTGAATGAATTCTAATGGGTTTATGTGATATATGGTTCTTAAAATAATAGCGTGATATTTGTGCAGATAAAATTCAAGAAATGAATAACAACCATTACTGAGAACGTTACTATAATTACGGGGCAAAAATAAAGGGAGATTATAACTTCCCTAATTCTGAACACGGTTTAGGATATAGGGATAATATAGGAAATTGAATAATTAATTTTGTATCTACTTATAATACTTTATGACTCATGTACTGCACAGTAATACCATTATATAATTTGTACCTTACGGTAACCATCCTTTATAGAATCTATACCCCAAATCAAAATAGCGAATTAGATCATGTATTCCAATACCTAATTTTATTGATGTTTTATATTTTTTTAGTGGATGACATGGGTCAAAATTACTTTCTGAATTATCGTATGTAAGTGCCTAATGATTTAATAATTATTTATGGGTATAATTCGAGCTATATACCCAAGAAAAAACTATAAATTGTATTGATAAATGTTTAGATTTTAACTGTATTCCAAATCACTCATCAAAAATATTGAATAAAAGCGTATCAAATCATAAATAGTCCTGCACAATTTTAGTTTATTAAAAAATGTCCTTAAATAGTTAGGTTTTTATTTTCATTCAAAATCTTTCGTCCCATAACTTTTGAAACGTGTGAATTTGGTCCCACGATTTTTAGTATGATCAAACCTTTCTTTTTTAAGCAAAAATATTATTTTAGTGTCAATTTAAAGACTATAAGATTATTTCAGATGTTTAAATTTATTGGGAATTTTCAATAAATTAAATTTATAAGACATTGTTTATGTTCTAAACTCCAATGTATAATAGGAAGTCTGGTGTGTAACTAAATATCCCACTATTTTTGTTGTGCGCAAATTTAGGCACGGTACTGTTTTGAAAAGTTTAGATTTCTGTATGATCTAAGGTTAATTTTATAATAAGAAATGTTAAATTTTGTCTAGATAACTCAAGTGCCCTAAGATTTAATACTAATTTATGGCAAAAGCTTATGTGTCTGCAGACACACGGTGCGCCCAAATCTGATCTTGTCCACATCAATACTTCACCCGGAGTAGTTAAGAAAAAAAACTCTAAATTCATTCTTAGCCTTCACCCCACTGCATTCTCTCTCTCAGCGTACTCCCTCTCGCTCTAGCGCACTTTCTCTCTCTCTGTAAATCTCAGCATCGCTCGAGTTCTTCTGTTACTCCTCGTCACGGGTAAACGACGATGTATATGGTGGCTCCTTGAGTCAAAGTGTTGTCGGTAGAATCACAATCCGCTATTCTACAAGGTATTTTTAAGTGTGGGAATATTGCATCCCTCTCTCTATATGTTGTATTAATGTAGTAGTATGTTATAATGGATGCTTGACGGTTATTAATCAAACACCCATTAGACAAATCAATGTCAATTAGATTAGGCCTGGAAACTAAAAAGTTATCCACCTTTAACAAGAAAATTCAACTCTAAAAGCTTAATGGATCTCTCAAGTCTTCCCTGCAAATTGAGCAACCTTTTGGAAACAAGATATTATATAGATGGGAGATAAAATTATACATATTATATGTGTGTCTATTCAAAATAAGAAAGGATAACTATGCTATAGATGATAGAAATAATTTATACAAGAGAATGAATGTTGTGTATCTAGGGAGAAATGACCAAACTGAATTTATTAGCCATATTTTGGAATTATAGCTCACTAAACATGTCTTAATTAATTCGTCAGTCAAAGTTAATTTAATTTCTAATTACATTGTATGATACTATAGTACCATTTGAAGATTTTGAAATTAAAAAAGTATCATTTAGATGACAAACCTTAGAAGCACCAATTTTGATGCATCATCTAAAATATTTCAATAGAGTGACATATACATCTCTGTAAATTTTACTGATATATTTATATGTAGAATAAAATTTTAATTTATTTATACAACTACTTATTATGACTTTTATTTTCCATGAAGCAGGAAAAATTATACTGTCAAATCAAAATGAGATGAGAGCTCAAGTTACTAAATTTTTGACGAAGAGCGGCCTCAAATTTTAAAGGGAAAAGTTGAGAAAAAGAATGAAAAGCACTAAAGGCAATAGAAGAGAAGCAAAAGGTTACAACAGAGAAATTGAAAGAATTTAGAGAAGTTAAACTTGGAAAGAAGCATATTTGATGGTGTTTGTTGGTTGCTTTAGTTTTTGGATACATTGTGTTGATGTCTATTATCTGAAAGTAGTTCTTATATCTAACCAAGTTGGACCTATAACTCTATAAGCAGTAAATGATTAATTTTTTCTATGATATATAATCACTATATATACTGTTGAATTTGTACAATGAGACATTTTTATTTTGTATGTGAAGGAAATATCATATTTTTTTGGTCTTTCATTTACATTTTGCTAATTTGTATTTGAATTTAATTAGTGTGATTGTTTACTCATGTAAAGGTTTACTGTTGATGAGTAAATGATACATTGTGGTCATGTAAATTGTATGGAGTTTACAATATTTTGAGAATGTATAATGACATGGTGCAAAAGGTATATTGTTGGTGGGTAAAGGGTATATTGTGCTCATATAAAGGGTATGAAGTTTACAGTATTTCGAATTTATATTGTTAAGATATTATGGTATGGTGCAAAGGGTATATTGTTTATGAGTAAAGAGTATATTGTTGATGAGTAAAAGGTATATTGTACGTTGTCATGTAAAGGGTATGATGTTTACAGCGTTTCTAATTTATGTTGTTATGGCATTATGACATGATGCAAAGTAGACATGCATATTTTAACCAGAATCGCCGGTTCGGAACTGGAAACCGACGGTTTCAACCGAAACTGGAACCGCCGGTTTGGAACCGACATGCATGTCTAATGCAAAAGGTATATTGTTGATGAGTAAAAGGTACATTGTGGTAATGTAAAGTGTATATTTGAAAAGGGTATATTGTTTGTGAATAAAGGGTATAGTGTTGAGAAGTAAAGAGCACATTGTGGTCATGTAAAGGGTATGCAGTTTATTTACCGATTTTGAGTTTACTTTTTAATGTATTATGATATAGTGTAAATGATATTATTAATGAGTAAATGGTATATTGTTGATGTGTAAAGAGTATGAAGTTTAGAACATCTATTGTTGACAATGTTTCAAGTTTATATTGTTAAGGTATAATGGCATGGTGTAAAGGGTATACAATTTTATACTAAAGGGTATAACGCTCAATACCAAAGGGTATAACATTCAATAATGTTTTAAAAATATATTTTTTAAAACGTTTAAAAAGTTGGAATTCAGCACTGATTATCAACCTATAATTATAAGAGAGTATGAATTTTGTAATAAAGTAATAGTGTTCTTCAAAATTCGAACCATTAATTCATAAAACAAATTCAGAAAAGATGATGAAATCAACAATATAATTACACATCTTTAAGGATTTGAGCATTCAATTTTTTCTGTGGCAGCAAGAATAATATCATCTACAATTCCAACAATGGAGATCGACAAAAGAGAGAGAAAAGATAGAAAGGAACATGAATAAATAAAAGTTAAACAATTAAATCAACCAAAGATCTAGCTGCACAAGAGGGTGAATTTCACGAACCATCTCTAGCTCTTCTTTCTCTCTCTACGAACTCCTTCAATTTCTTCACTGCTTCCATACATCTCCATCACATACTTCTTCCCACCACCACCTCCTCCAGCCTCACTACGTCATTGTACGTCTTGTTCGCCTTCCAGATCTAATTCAGCCTCCACTTCAACCATCCGATCTTCATCTTCACCAGCTCTAGGCCCTTCATTTGACCGACCATGGATTTGATATCCCTATGTGTCAACTCTACATGCATTGATCCTTCCAACTTGTTGTAGATCTTACAAACCATTTTCAACAGGCTAATGAATTACGAAATTGGAGAAGAAATTACACACAATCTATGGGAATCGAAAAAAGAAATTGTCGAATTTTGGGAGGAGAATCTGCAAAAAGGATCGGTGGAATTGCACAGAAAAAGGAAGAAAATGAAAATCTAGGCTATTTTTAAGCATATATATGACCCATTTAGTAATGAGTAGGGTTGGGCGCACGGTACTAGATCCGTGTGTCCGGACACACAAGAGCCTCACTCCTAATTTATAGTAAATAATTATAATTTGTGTATGTGGGACACTATACCTCTCAAACTCCACGTTTTACGAAAGTTGTATTCTCTGTACTATGATAGATCCCTTTATAGTTCAAGGTGAAACTCTTTTGTAAGAGAAAAAAGAATGAACAAGTATGTCATTGGGTGGTTAATCAAAGTATGATGAATGATGATTTAAGTATGATTTTAAAATGTTATAATTTATGATTTTAAGGTGTTATTATAGTGTGATTTACTACCCAGTATATAATTGTAGTTTATTTAGAGAATTATAGCAATAACTCTAAAATCAAATTTCAATGCATCATTCATCATACTTAGTAAATTATACTTTAAATATACAATAACATACTTTATTTATATAATAATATATATATTTATAATGAGCCATTCATCTCAAAATACACGCACCTTCTAAATAAAAAAAGAGTTGATGTTAGGCGCACTCAGGTGTAAAGGTGCACCCATATGTGTATAACTTTTTATTTTATTTTGTATACATGTTATTCTATTTTGTATACGTGATTCTTAATAATTGTATATTTTTTTCACACTAAGTTTTTCATTAAAAAAACTAGCATCTATGTGTGTACAACTTTTTATTCAATAGTGTATACATGTTTTTTAATAATTGTATATTTTTTTACACTCAATTTTTCATTAAAAACTAACAATTAAATTGTATATATGTTTTTGTTTATATTTGTATGCATTTTTGAAAGTGGGAGCACCCGGGTGCACAATATAATTAGCCATAAAAAAAATATTCGACGCAGAATATTAAATATTGACAAAATCTCTAGTGGGACGGATCAATCCATCACTAAAGTATATTTATTGTATAGAAAAAGTGTTTAATAGTAAGTATGTTTTTTGAATTGTGCATTAAAGTAGTTTTATTTTATGTAATAAAATAATTTAATTAAACTAATTTAAAAATTAAATGTCTATCAATTAATTATTTTAAAAGATAAAGTTTAATGAGATTGTGACAATTTCTTTTTCAAAAATTATATAAAATTACACTTGTCAAAAAATGTACTAGATTTTTAAAATGTTTATTAAATAGATATTGACTTTATTGAATTAATTTAGGATATTGACTTTAAAGCAATTATAATTTTTTTTTAAAAAAAATCCATTTATATTAAATTCAGTTATATAAATATTATAAAATCATTCTTAATCTAATACAAACAACAAAGCTTCAAGTCTCGTTCTAATACCCCACTAGGACAAGGATCATTCGACCAAGAGCACGCATACGTGTATAAAAAAATTAATTAATTAAAATATCGGAAATGCATTTTCTTTTTTTCTTATAAATTTATCTTATTATACTTTTAATGATTTGTGTGGCCAACTCAACTGATAATAGGGATGATATCTTGTATTTATGATCAATGATCGAATTTCAGTCGCAGTGAGGGAGTAACCTCATTCCTTGTGTGTAGTGGACATGGTCTAACTCCTATTAATTACTCATTCCGTCCCCTTCATACGTATCTATTTTTTCATTTTAGTTCGTCCTATTACAAAGTTTTCATTTCCCTTTTTGGATTGATGTGACCCACAACCACTACACATGACCCCACACTCAATACTGATACAACTACACACTATATATTAAAATATTATTTCTCTCACCTTACTATACAATAAATTATTATACTTCTTAATCCACGTGCAAAAAGTAAACGAATATCTTTCAAGGGGACTGAGGGAGTAGTTGAGTCACCATGATGCCTATATTAATTTGTTAAATGATGTCTCTATTGATCAGTTGAATTATCATAATTAACTTCTCCTCGGACTAGGACCAGTACGTAAAAGCTCATTGGGCGAATATTCCACCTTTTTCTTAAGCTACTTTTAATAATCTTAAATTTTATATTACGATTTCAGTTTTATAATTTTAATTTTTCAGTCCTATACCAATTACCTACCTATTTTAGGTTACCTACGTGAAATTAATTAAACTCTTCTTTTAATTTTTTATTTTATTTTTTCCCTCCACATGCCAAATCTAGAAATGAAAAAAAAATCCATCAAAATTTTATCCTTATTATATTTTCACTCACTTTAAGTTTTCGATCTTAATTTTAATTATTTTAACTTTAAATTGTTTTTTACTTTTTCGTCGACCTCTAATCTATTGTAGCCGGTTACCGTGATGTGGCAATCAAATTTATGTTTTCACTTTTTAAATTCGCATTGCTTTTGACTTGATTATTATCTTTACTCTGATATAAATCACTTGTTTTTTCATGGTAAATTATTTTATAGAATAGTTACATTTATAGAATTTTTTTTTCTTATTTCGTCTTTTTATGTGGTATATGATTTATTTTGCTCCTAATATACATTGTAATATTTACTTTTAAATTTAATATAAATTCTAAGAGTACACCATTAATATTAGTCCTAAAAAGAAATTGAGAGAGCACTTGCACATGAAACTGATTATATTCTTTTTCAATGAATTATTATTATAATTTATTTATTTATGGTTGGAATTTGTGTTAGGGTCTAAACAAGTGGTGATATTTCCAACTCATCAAGATGTTTGACTCTAATTAAGAAGAGATTGGATTTTAATCTATAATATACTCAAGTTAAAAGTCACCTGGAATTATATATATATATATATATATATATATATATATATATATATATATATATATATATATATATATATATATTTTTTTTTTTTTTTTTTTTTTTTTATTGTATCTTTTTGGGTCACAGTACTGGGTAGATAATCATTTACAATAGGTTAAAGATGAAAAATAAAAATTCAAAATTAATGAACTAAAATAAAAATTGAAAACTTAAGGTATGCATAATACTCCCTCCGTCCCACAAAAAATTGCACCTCTAATTTCGGCACAGAGATTAAGAAAGTGATAATTTTTAGTGGTATAATGATATTTTTTTATAATAAATAGTAAATGATAAAATATGATAGGTACATATGATTTTTTTGTAAATAAAGTGTATGAGGAATTGTGGTTGTTTTTTACTTTTTATTTTTTTTTTGAAAATGTACAAACTTTTGTTGGACAATCCAAAATAAAAAATGTGTCATTTGAAATGGGACGAGAGAGTATATATGATAGAATTAAGGGCGAAAGAATTGTTATGCGGATTACATATATAAATAAAATAATTTAATTCCCAAGCCAAGTTTATGATAGCTACCCGTTATAATAGATTAAAGGTTAAAATAAAATAATAATAATAACAATAACAAAATTAAAAGGTTACGTGAAAGAACTTGAGGTAAAAAAGATGATGTAAACAACAACACAGAAGAATCCAGATTTAAACCATGTGGAATTCTACTTTAAATAGTTACAACTGATTAGTACTTATTGCTATTTCATTGAGTTAAATTTACTATTCCTAGTCTCACAATTAAAATTTTTATTAAAAAAATTATTAATAATTTTTGTGAGTTTCTATTTATTAATGTGTATGTTTTTATAATAAATGTATACGAAGTGAATGTGACTATATGACTAACGTCGAAAATGTTACAATCCTCAACAGAGGCATTTCTCGAGCAAGTATTCAACTGCATGACGACCAGCAATCTAATACTCTAAAATAAAAATTACGCAACGATGATACACCATCATATTCCACTACATTAAATAATAATATTTCTTAATTTACATACAAAATATAACAGATAGATTGATAATGGAGGAGGGAGTATAAGTTAACATATTTAAGATCAATATGTTAATGTTATCATCGAATCCATATACGCAAGTATTTGAATAACTTGCGCATATGCAGCAGTACAACTCTATAATTTATACACTAATCTAAATAATTAATTCATACGTATAGCTCAATTGGTTGTAGGGGTTATATCTTGTATCAATGACTATATTTCATTGTCGCAGTGTAGGAGCAACCTCTCAAAATGAAGAGTTCCTCGTGCAATAGGTCTTAGTCTAGCCTCTATTAATGAGTTGAGTCACTAACCGCAATGTGAGATTAACCCTCAAATTGAGGGGCTTTGTATATTAGTAGTCTAACCTTATTAATTAGTTGAATTATCATAATTTATCTCTTCACCACTCTAACATGTCAAAGTGTGGTAACGTTTGGGATGGTACTTTATTACAAAATACTTTCAAATCATAAGAGAATTAAAAGAAAGGTAATTATAAAAATAAAAAATAAAAATAGCATTAATGGTGTAAGGTAGGTTTAGGGAAGCCAAGAGCACGGGGAGAAAAGCTGACTCACTTTTTGTCCTATATTGTCCTGTCCAACTAATATGAAGTATAATTTGGAAATCGAATGAGTATTAGAAGAATCTTGAACCATGCACATTGGTGGAATCAAGTAAGGTTAAAACCCATCATTTTTAAATACTCCTCCCATTAAAATATCATTCTTGTGATATTATTTAGGACAACAAAAAACTACAAGACACCACCATAATTTTCCCAACATTATTTTTCTTCTCTCTTTTATTTGGATTCACCCTCGTAGGGAAATTCTTTACCACCCAATCTAATGCAAATAAAATTAAATTTATTCAGAGACAACACGCAAAACAAAGAGCATCAATCAAGTTAGTATCAAAGTAAGGAATACGAGCACGTGGGTGAGATGAGATGAGATGAGATGCCACTAACCCACAAGATTTCTCACCATTTGATCCATAAAATTGCACACTAATTAAGGTTGAAGTTTGATGGTTTTGAGTGGGGTGATGGGTTGACCCGACCCGATCGCATGAAAGACAAGGGTATGGAGACACCATTTTTGGAATGGCGAGCTACACAGAAAAAATGGTGTTTTGAATTTCGATTTTGTCTGGTTGGGCTTGGGGTGAATTATATTCCGTGAGTACGACTTGTATTATCCAATCATTACGAATTTATTATGGGGCTTCTCAATCTTAATTTTATTTTTTAATGGTAAATATTTATTTTCGATTTTTTTTCTTTTATCATTATATAATTTCTAGTTAGAATTTAGTATAATCAGATTATTATATAAATCTTATATATATATTCCCTCTTTCCGTAGTTATATTAGGAGGGTGTGTATCTCATATTTTAGTTGTATTAGTTATGCCTTAAATTACATTTTGTTGTTACATTTTTTTGTAACAACATAAGTGACATGTGTGCGATAGAAAAATCTCAATCTTTTTTGTTTAGAGTTGATATTTTTTATTTAAGGTATATATTTTGTTTCTCTCTCATTAATTTAATGGGAAACGTAATACCATGATATAATAGAAGATGCGAACGCGCTTCCTAAGTTCACAACTATATGTAGATAAAAGTTTTGAAAAGAGTTATTTTTACTTAGTTTTAGGGTAGTTTAATATTTTAGATGTTAATGTGAATTGAGAGTGGATGCCAATTTTAAAATTAGAGTTGGTATTAGGTGGCGCCTGGGTGCAAGAATGCACACATATGTGTATAATTTTTTATTCTATTTTTTATACATGTTATTTTATTTGTATACGTGTTTCTTAATAATTGTATATTTTTATCACACTAAGTTTTTCATTAAAAAAACTAGCATCCATATGTGTATAACTTTTTATTCAATAGTGTTTACATATTTTTTTAATAATTGTACATTTTTTTACACTAAATTTTCATTAAAAAACTAATAATTAAATTGTATATATTTTTATTAATAATTGTATATGTTTTTGTTTATATTTGTATACGTTTTTTAAAGTATGTGCACCTTATCTTAGGATGCACAATATAATTAGCCTTAAAATTAAAATCTATTTCAGGGTTATTAGTAGTGTGAACTTGTTTATGAGAGAAAAAAAAAAGATAGGAGTGATGGACAAAAGCTTGTGTGCCCTGGGATCATGTCCCCATGCTAACATAAGAATTTAATTATAATTTTTATCATTAATTAATATTTTATTCTTGTGTTCCGGGGAAACAGAGACCAACTATAGCCTGTAATCGACTAGTTTGGTGTTTCTTTAAGAAAGTATTACTTCTACAATACTCTTACGCAAAGAATAATTTTCTTTTATTTTAAATATAAATATAAATATAAATATAAAGGAGTAATATTATCATTTGTCCACTTTTAAAAATTTATACATTTATAAATAAAAATATATATATTAATGAATAAAAATATATACACGTGTTGGTGAATTTTTTGTTAGCTTTTTTTAATGAAAAATTAAATGTAAAAAATTATATATTAAGAAACATATATACACTATTGAATAAAAATATATACATGTATCACTAAAAAAATTGTTTTTTACCCACAAAATATTACGTTGGTAAAAGTCTTAATTCCCTCGTTAAATTGGTTACCGACGGATTACCAACGAAATTCATTGGTAATTTTTTGTTGGTAAAGTAATGGTTGGTAAATTCTAAACTACGAAAATTTAATTTTGGTAAATAATTCAGTTGATAATTTATATAATGACTCCGTTGGTAAATAGCAACGGATTTTATTCCATTAATAAAAATATAAGAAATTCATTTGCATTTTATTGCTAAAAGAAAATTGTAATATTTATTGGCAATCCGTTAATAATTACAACTATTTGAATTTCACTAATATAAATTCCATTATTGAAAAGAGTAACAATTTGAGTAATACGAGCACGATCATCGGATTACATTAGATTATTATGCCAAATCATAATTAAAACATTAAAACATTCATTGGATGAGAAACGAGGCGCACTTGTACTATGCATGCCCTTGCTTTATTATTTACTCCCTCCGTCCCACAAAAGATTACACTTTCAATTCCGACACGAAAATTAAGAAAGTAATAACTTTTAGGGATATAATGATATTTTTTGTTAATAAATAAATGATAAAGTATGTTAGGTAGAGATGATATTTTTGTAAATAAAGTGTATGGGGGAATATGATTGTTTTTTACTTTTTGCTTTTTTGGAAATGTGCAAACTTTTATGGGACAGTCCAAAATGGAAAGTGTGTCATCTGAAATGAGATGGATGGACTAATTTTTATCCTTTTAAGATCGTTAAATTGATAATTTTTAAAGAGTTAGGTCAATTGTGTACTAAGTGTACCATATATGTAAAGGTGTAATATTTTGTCATAAAGAGTAAATACTTTAATTAATAAGGGCACAGATTGAAAAGATAAGTTGAAATATGAATAATATAAATATTTTGTTAAAAAAATTAAATTGTTTTCTCAAAAAATCAAGAATATTTATTTTTATACCAAAGAGTATAACATTTAATACTTACTAAAGAGTGCAATCTTTGTGGAATTTGGGGCATAGAGTCCTGCAAATTTTAATTTTTTTTTAAATTATTTTTTTAACTATTCAATTCGTATTTTATTTAACATGATTGTTAAACCGATAAAACATAAAAAAAAAAAAAAAGTTAAACTCTAATATCTTAACTAAAATTTAAATGGTTTATCCTAGATGGTTCTTTTTCCATTTTATTTCATAACTCTGATTAAAAGATTATTCCCTAAAATCTTTTTAACATAGAATCATAAAATCATAAAAAAAAAATTACAATTCGTCGTATATGTATACCCTATTAATCTAAAGCTCATTTATTTTTATGCATTGTGTTTAGGGATGAGCGGTATGGTATACCAAAGTTTTTTAGCTATACTATATATCATATTTAAAATATCGGTATTTAAAAAGTCATACCTTTACCATACCGAAAGTTGCGGTATACTGAAACTTCGGTATAAGAAAATGGTATACCTTTTACTTACCGATATTTAAGTACTCTCTCTGTCCCATTTGAATATTTACATATTTCTATTTTGGGCTTCCCATTTTAATCTTTACGTTTCCCTTTTTTGTATATGGGACCCACCTAAAACAAATAATATATCACCATTGGATTCATATCCAATACTAATACACCTACCACTTTACATTAAATATTATATTTTTCTACTAACGGTCAATTAAAATACTATACTCATTAATCAACATGCAAAAAACAAACGTAAGCATTGAAACGTTCAAATTTAAAAATATTAATAAAACATAATAAAGGTAAGAGTTTAATCCTAGTGAGTGATTGGTGCACGATTAAGTTCTAAATTAATTAATAATTAATACACACTCTTAGATTAAAATTAAAATTAAATTTAAAATAATTACAATTATACTCTAAATTTAAAATAATAAACCCTATAATGCTCATGCGAATGTTCTCCAAAAATACACTAAATTCAATGATGGGTCAATAATTTTAATATATTAGAGTTTCTTTTAAGTATATATACCTTACTAAAATAATTTATGGTATTTCGATATATACCAAAATACCGTGGTTTTAAAATTTTGCATACCTTTACCATACAAAAAAATTCAATGCGGTATCATACCTTACCAAAAATTTCGGTAAGTTTGGTATTTTTTAATATGATAAGTGCGGTATACCGAAATTTCGGTGTTTTTCCCCAACTCGAATTGTGTCTCTTCAATTATTACTTTTATCTCATATTCTTTCCCCTCTCATTTTATCTCTCATACACACACACACACACACACACACACACACACATATATATATATATATATATATATATATATATTGTTTGAGAATTTAATTGGTTAGTAATGATTAATAAACAAATTAATCACCAATTAAATAATAATTAAAGTGAGTGAAATTAGTCTCACATGTGGAATTGATCAAAAAAGGGAAATTTGATCAAATATGTTAGTGATCACAATCACTACTTAAAATAACAATCTTATCCTATGAGAGTGGTCTCTGGAATATATAAATAGGGTCATTGTGCATTCATTCATAACACACCAAGAACACAAAAATCCAAAGTCTTTCAAGCATCTGCATACACTTGCATAGTGCATAGTTTAGACGATCTAGTCCTCCATTCTCTCTTAGTTCGCCGGAGTTTTCCTGCGATAACGGTGCTGCTTCGCCAGAAAAATGAGGCCTTTCACCTTTGGGGAAGATCAGCCAATACCGGAGCACTACCGAGGCGTGTTTTTTCTTGCGGGAAGAGTTCTACTCTACTCGACTTTCGCACATCATCCCGAGATATTCAAGATCCTAGATCCAGATCTATAAGAAAGGTTAGTAATTCTCCTCCTATTCATATTCATTGCAATAGTGATTGATTGGTGTACCTACAAACCAACAATCGCAAGAAGAAACAACTAGCCTCCATACCCTAAAATCACTATGACTAATCCAATGGATATTGACGGGATTGAAACATTCAATGCTAATAACTCCCAGAGAGTTAATGCTAAGATTCCTATTGGGACTGATTCCCAAAGGATGTATCCTCCAATTGGGATGTCGAGACCATTCATAGTTCCGGATCCAGCGGAGAAGCCCGAGAAGTTTAGGGGTGCAAACTTCAAGAGATGGCAGCAAAAGATTCTGTTCTATCCCACTACGCTGAATCTGGTAAACTTCTTAAAGGAATCTGCACCAGTGGTGGATGAGAATGAGACTGATATGTAAAAACGTATGGCTCTTGATCAGTGGACCTCCGCTGATTACTTGTGCAAGAACTATATCCTTAGTGGACTTAGTGATGCGCTGTACAATGTGTATCTAAGCACGAAGATATCCAAAGAACTATGGGATTCTTTGGAGAAGAAGTACAAGGCAGAAGATGTCGGTACGAAGAAGTACGCGATAGCTAAGTACTTGGAGTTCATGATGGTGGACTTTAAATCTGTAGCTGAACAAGTGCAGCAGTTCCAACTGATAGTGCACGAAATCCTCTCCGAGGGGATGATGCTTCCAGAAGCATTCGTTGTCGGCTCTGTGATTGAGAAGTTACATCCTATGTGGAAGGACTTCAAATACTATCTCAAACACAAGCGAAAAGAGATGTCTCTAGAAGACTTAATTGTCAAATTGAGAATCGAAGAGGACAATAGGAAGATAGATGGGAAGTTTGACCAATCCTCAGTGGAGGCAAAGGTAAACTTAACTGAACATCGTGCGGGACCCTCCAAAAAGAGGAAGATGTCCGACGACAAGGGCAAGAAGCCAATTAAAAAGCCCAAGTAGGCCCGATACTTGGTTTTATCTTACCCTAAAAGTCATTGAGGGAAGATAGAAAGAAAAAAATCATGATTTTTTTAGAATTATGCGCAGTAATATTGAAGAGGCAATAACCGGAGTTCAACCGTCGGATCAAGCTAAATTTTGGTCAGAACATTCATAATTGTCAAAATATATTTTGAACGGTGGAGATTGTGTTTGGAGCTCTGTGTTGATGGAAATAGGCCTAAAATAGAAGTCAGGTTTTTGGGCAATTTAGTTCTGCGCAGTTGAGAGAAAAGAGTCGTTTCTCACAAATTAGCCGTTGGATCAAGCTGTAATTTGGATATAACGTTCAGAACGTACATGGGTAGATTATAGACGGTGAAGATCGGATTCTATGCTTTTTAGAATTGTGAACACTGAACAGAAATTGGTGTTGTTATGACAAAACAACTATTTCCAACAATGGAAATGAGCACTAAACCTCTAGAGTTGATCCACACTGATAGGTGTGATTTAAAACTTGTGCAAACTAGAGGCGGGAAAAGTATTTCATTACTTTTATTAATGACTGCACAAGATTTTGTTATGTGTATCTCTTAATAAGCAAAGATGAAGCTTTAGAAGCATTCAAACTCTACAAGAATGAAGTTGAAAATCAACTTAACTCTCGAGTTAAAGCAGTTCGAAGTGATAGAGGTGACAAATACATAGCACCTTTTGAACAAATATGTGCCGAATCTGGCTTCATACTTCAAACAACGACTCCTTATTCACCTCAATCAAATGGCGTTGCTGAGAGCAAGAATAGAACTCCGAAGGAAATGATGAACGCAATGTTAATTAGTTTAGGGTTGCCTCAGAACATGTGGGGGGAAGCTATCCAGTCAACTAACCATATTCTGAATAAGATTCCACGCAAATCTAAGGATCAAACTCCTTATGAAATGTGGAAGGGACGTAAACCGTCATACAAATACCTCAAAGTGTAGGGGTGTTTGGCTAAGGTTGAAGTGCCTCTACCTAAACAAGTTAGAATCAAACCTAAAACGGTTGACTATATATTTGTAGGGTACGCACTTAACAGCAGTGTTTACGGATTTTTGATTCATAAATCGGAAGTACCTGACATGACTGAAGACACTATGATAAAATCAAGGAATATAATATTCTTTGAAGACATATTTTCTAGCAAAGGAAATAAACAAGTGACATCTTCTAAGAGACCACCTGTAGATACTACTGCGGTTCAATCTACACAAGAGATTGTAGAACCAAGACGTAGTAAGAGAGCTAGAGTAGAAAAGGACTTTGGTCAAGACTTCTTCACCTACACGGTTGAAGATGAGCCCAAATTCGTATCTGAAGCTCTATCCTATCCAGATGCACCATTCTGGAAAGAAGCTATAGATAGCGAGATTGATTCCATTATGCAAAATCATACACGGGAATTGGTAGATTTACCAAAGGGTTGCAAGATCTTAGGATGAAAATGGATCATTAAAATAAAATATAAAGCTGATGGGTCAATA
This sequence comes from Pogostemon cablin, assembly GCA_023678885.1. Lineage (NCBI taxonomy): Eukaryota > Viridiplantae > Streptophyta > Magnoliopsida > Lamiales > Lamiaceae > Pogostemon > Pogostemon cablin. The sequence continues at coordinate 7,367,056 of CM042992.1, read as the reverse complement.
GAAAAATATAAAGCCCAGTTGGTGGCTAAAGGCTTTAGACAAAAGGAAAGGTATGATTTCTTTGATACCTACTCACCAGTGACACGAATTACGTCTATTCGTGTACTTATAGCGATTGCAGCATTGCACAATCTAGAGATCCATTAAATGGATGTGAAGACAGTCTTCTTAAATGTTGAGTTAGAAGAAGAAATATACATGGACCAACCAGAAGGTTTTATAGCACCTGGAAATGAGAAAAAGGTGTGCAAACTCGTGCGATCGTTGTATTGACTTAAACAAGCTCTAAAACAATGGCATGTGAAGTTTGACAATACAATGATGTCAAGTGGTTTTCAAATCAACGAGTGTGACAAATGAGTGTATGTGAGAAATACACCAAAAGGATTTGTCATGGTCTGCCTCTATGTAGATGATATGCTTATCATGGGAAGCAGTAATGACATAATCATCGATGCTAAACGAATGTTGAATCGGAACTTTGACATGAAGGACATGGGTATAGCAGATGTGATACTTGGAATCAAGATTCATAGAACATCTGATGGAATTGCTTTGTCACGATCTCATTACATTGAGAAAGTGTTGAAGAAATTCAATGCATTCGATGATTTACCGGCTAAGACACCCATGGATCCAAGTGTACACCTTAGTAAGAATAAAGGTGAATCAGTGGTTTTATCTGAGTATGCAAGGGTTATAGGGAGCATAATGTACATAACCAATTGTACGCGTCCTGACATAGCATGTTCAGTTAACAAACTGAGTAGATACACGAGTAACCCAAGCAATGAGCACTGGAAAGCATTGAGAAGAGTGTTGAGATACCTGAAATACACTGTTGATGTGGGGCTACACTACACAAAATATCCAGCAATACTCGAAGGGTACAGTGATGCAAACTGGATATCTGACACAAAAGACTCGTTCTCCATGAGTGGATACGTATTCACTATTGGAGGCGGAGCAGTATCGTGGAGGTCTACAAAACAAACCTGTATAGCCCGTTCCACAATAGAATCTGAGTTCATAGCTCTAGATAAAGTCGGGAAAGAAGTAGAATGGCTTGGTAATTTTCTTGAGGACATTCCATGTTTGAACAAACCGATCCCTATGATGATGGTACATTGTGACAGTCAAGCCACAATTGGAAGAGCTCTTAATGATATGTACAACGGAAAGTCTAGACATATCCGTAGGCAACACAATACGATGAGACAATTAATCTCGAGTGGTGTAATGTCAATTGACTACGTGAAGTCAAAAGACAACATAGCGGATCCGATTACAAAAGTAGTTAATCGAGATCAAATGAATATATTGCTAGAAGGAATGAGGTTAAAATCCACAAAGTAATGAGCCAAAATAGTGGAAACACAACCATAATGACTGGAGATCCCAAAAACTTGGTTCAAAGGGAGAACTAAACTGTAGAGGTTCAAGTTAAAACTTGGTATCTACCATTCCATAGTAGAGCAATTTTACCAAGTATAGAACTCGTATTATGGTGAGGTTACATCTTTTGATGTTTAATTATTCCTAAACGACTAAGTAATGGCTGGTTGAGTATAACAAGATACTCAAGAAAGGAGATCACATTTGTAAGTGTGAAGTAAGTGACTCCTTCAAAGAAATATACTTATGAATCCAAAGGGGGTCCATGGCCGAAACGGACCAAAACATGAGAACGAGGAGAATGCGAAACATTGATGCATTCGCACTGTTATCTAAGTATACGCTAAGGAGGAGCAGTTCAAAAACATCATGTCTACTAAGCCAACTTTATACTTGATAGTGTTGGACTACGAAAGGTTTAAAGTCCAAGCTACAAATCCGAATACATTAATGTTTCACGAGGACTGGATTGTGTGTCTACATCTTATAGGTGCCGAATTCCACTTATGTGGGGGATTGTTGGGGAATTTAATTGGTTAATAAGGATTAATAATAAATTAATCACCAATTAAATAAAAATTAAAGTGAGTGAAATTAGTCTCACATGTGGAATTGATCAAATATGGTAAATTTGATCAAATATGATAATTGATCAAATATGACAGTGATCACGATCACTACTTAAAATAACAATCCTACCATATGAGAGTAGACTTTGTAACCTATAAATAGGGTCATTGTGCATTCATTCAAAACACATCAAGAACACAAAAATTCAAAGTCTTTCAAGCATCTGCATACACTTGAGTGTATAGTCTAAACGATCTAGTCATCCATTCTCTCTTAGTTCGTCGGAGTTCCTGCGATAGCGGTACTGCTTCGCCTGAAAAAGGAGGCCTTTCACCTTTGGGGAAGATCTGCCAAGACCGGAGCACTACCGGGGCGTGTTTCTTCTTGTGGGAAGAGTTCTACTGGACTCGACTTCGCACATTATCCCGAGACGTTCAAGATCCTAAATCGTAGATCCAGAGACGTTCAAGATCTTAGATCCAGATCTATAAGAAAGGTTAGTAATTCTCCTTCTAGTTAGATCATAAACCATGAAAAAAGAAAAAAAATAAAAAGAAAAAGAAAAAAAAGATCATTGATGGAATGGTACCATAAAATAAATTGTACGGTTTCATAGAAATTTTAATGAAAAAATGATAAATATTAAAGATAATGAGGGAGGAACGGGATCAATCAGCATCTTTATGCATGCTTAACGACATTACGAAAATTAATCCAATAGAGCAGCACATTATCGTTACGTTGGGCCGTTAAATTTGACGGCACATTACCAATTTAGTGGCCCATGGGCTTTAGAAAATTAATGGATCGCTAGTTAAGCTTCGAAATAAAATCATAAAGGCCCAATAACTATAGATGCCTTCGTTTTTTTTGCAAATTTTATTCAACTTTTTCAACATTTAAGTTCTTCAGTTTCCTTAATATACTGTACTCCATATCTCACTAAAAAACTATTTTTTAACAACAGAATTTACATATGGAACAATTACCAATGAAATAATAACAAAAATAATATTTTTCCTTTAGCAATGGAATTTCAATGGATTTATTCTCTATTTTACCAACGAAATTCAATTCGTTGGTAATTACCAACGGATTACCAACAAAATTATTATACTCCCTCCGTCCCTCACTAAGAGAGTCTTTTGCTTTTTGGCACGTGGATTAAGGAGTATTATTATTTAATGTGTAGTGTAGTTATATTAGTGGGAGTGTGAGTCCCATATTTTAATTGTATTAGTGGGTGTGTGTGTGGGTTCCATATGTGTAAAAAAACAAAGATGACTCTTAAAGTATGATGCCTAAAATGGAAAAAAAAATTCTCTTTAAAGGGGACGGAGGTAGTATAAATTACCAATTGAATTATTACAATTTAAATAGATCACAATATTTGTGCATTACTTTATTTTCACTTTTCATTATAAAAATTGCTACTTCTTATTTATCTTACAAAAATAAGTGTCCCACACAAATTTTTGCCTTCGTATGTACCCATGATAGATGTATACCATTGCATTATTTTTTTAATAATTTGACATCATTATTTAACTAATGTACCTCATATCTCATTTGGTATTTATTACCCTTTATTTATGTCATTAAAGTTCTTTAAGTTTTATCTTTAATATTATCTCAATTATCATTCTATCCTTGTAACAACGAGATGAACAAAAAGCAAGAGTTGTGTTTTAATTGTTCTAACATAATTTCCATTTTAATTTAGGTAAATTCCGCTATAACAATCGGGTATTCTTATTCGTGAATATTGTAAAGAATCACGAACACTCATGAATGAAAGAGCTTTCATTCATCTTAAATAATTTCTAATATTTTCGCTGATTATCCTTTTAAATTAAATGGCATAATCAAAATTCAACTATATTTTTCCATAACATATGACCTATAAATTTAAAACAGTAAAATATAAGATGATACAAAATGGGGTATTAATTAAGGATTGAGAAAACATCAGTGGACAATGAAAGATTTCCCGGGTAAAATAATGATAATTGCATTAATAAAAAGAAGTGGTAGTAAATTATTTTATGAAAAATTTGTGTGGTATAAAGAAAAAATTATAGCATCCTTAATGTGAAGGGATGCTACCTGTGTCCCACCATAACACATTTATATTTTATGCGTCCTGTTATAAAGTTTATATTTTCCTTTATAGTAGAAAGAATCCACACAAAACAATTGGATTTACGCACAACATTATTATAACTGCTCACTATATATTAAAATAAGAAAAAATTGAAAAAATAAACAAAATTCAAAATTCAATATCAATACTAAAATTTTTATACTTTTTCGGATATTTTTACCCTTACTATTCAAATTCAATACCCAATGTATCACATGCGTATGTTCCGGTATAGATTACTCACATGGATACGTACCCACATTTCCTGTGTAGGTCACCCACACTGGTCAATACCCACATCGATTCCGATGTAGGTCACCGGCGGCTGCCACAGGGTGATTGGCTTAGGGTTCTAAAAATTATTTTAATTTTGAGGTGAGTGGTATAATTGTCTTTTTATGGGGGGTTTTTGTTAGAAAAGAAAGAATTTACTCCCTCCGTCCCATAATACTTTTCCCACTTTCCTCATTTGTTTGTCCCACAAAACCTTTCACACTCCAAAAAAGGAAACATCATCTTATCCAACAACCTCAAAAGTTACTTTAATTTCAAATTTGTCACTCCTTTTTCACACATATCTTATTACTTTATATTTTTTTATTACATAAAAATACTACAATACCCTTCAAAGTCAATAAAGTTGGTCAAAAAGTGCAACTTTTCTTAAACAACGTGGAACAGTAAACGTGAAAAGTTTTCCGGGACGAAGGAGTATTTAGAGTAGGCAAAAACTTGTGTGTGCACACGGGAGCACATTCCATGTGCCTTTAGAATTTTGTACTAAATTGTATACTAATTAATATAAAGATGTGCACCCTTTATTTTATAAGGCAAAAACTTGGCGCACACTCTGTGTGCCTTTAGAATTTTGTGTTAAATTGTACTCCCTCCGTCCCATGGTAACGTTGACGTTTGCTTTTTGCACGGAGATTAAGGAGTATAATATTTTAATGTATAGTGAAGTGAGAGAAATAATATTTAATGTAAAATATGTAGTTGTATTAGTGTTGTGTGTGAGTCCTAAATGAAATAATTAATTGTTTTGTGTGGGCCAATTTGATAAAAAAGAAAATATAAACTTTAACTTGGGACAACCCAAAATAGAAAGTGTAAACCTTAACGTGTGAAGAAAAGAGTATACTCTTTAGTATAAAGATGTGTACACTTTATTTTTTGAAGAAAAATAAAAAATATAATGAAAAGTGTATACTCTTTATAACAACATAGTATACCCTTATTAATTAAAATGTATACCCTTTAAAACAAAATAATTTACACTTATCAATAATACTAAATTCTAAAGAATTCTAAAGACACACGTAGTGCGTCCACTCTTTAGAGTATTGGTAAAGATTTTTGATTCATGGGATTGTGTATTTATCATTATTAACACTTAAAATATTATATCTTACAATTTCCACCGATTAAAATATTATATTTCTTAATAGCTGTACAAAATGCAAGCATAAACTTTAAAAATGATAACTATTTGAAAAAACTAAAAAATGATCTCACTTGAGGTGCTATCATACAAGTATTCCCATATTTAAACAACAAAATATGTAAAACTGTTTTTAGAAAAATAGGCAATTTGAACAAGAATCTTGGTTTGACAATTAACAATGCAAGAAAAAGGCGTATGAAGCTCTTTTGTCTCACAATCTGAAAGAGAATTCCAAGAAAAATAATTAAGATTAATTACTACTTCTTCAAGAGCAAAGGTCCAACATTATCACCAGATGCCTTATTGTGTTTCATATGGCTTCCATCACATAAGGGAAATGTCCCTGACCTCCAACACCTGCAACATATAATCTAACTCCTTACACTTTAATTTAATTATCAAACTTTAAACCAATTTCAGAAATTAGTTATCTCCAAAAATAAAGTAAATCACACAACTAATACAAGGCCGCTTTATAACGAGTAACAATTTATGATAATTATATAGATCTTGATGATACTGATACCAAATCAAATCATGAAGTATAATACCCCTCAATTTCGGACTTAGACCAACGACATATAATACGCCTCGATTTTTTTAAGGTATACATTAATCCATTATCGTATTGTCATTCATTCAACAATTCACAATGTTACAAAAATGTAGTGAGAGAGGGAACCTGCAGTAGGCAGTGACGGGCTTAGCAAGATCAGTGACAACCACGGAATCCACCACTTTGTCTTCTGTCTTACGGATATCTGGGTTGATCGACTCCGCCCGAACCGCCACCATCCGCCGCCGTGGATTCGCGGCGGCGCCGGGGCGGTGGAAAGAAAAACCAGCATAGAGGTTGCAGGAAAGAGACGCCATGGATGTAGTGGTGGAGATTATGGAAAATTAAGAGTAAGACTTTGTTGGTAATGAAGTTGTGGCGGACACACGCTTGGTATGTGAATCATGTGATGGTACAATTGGGATCGAGTGGACGAGATCATATTCATGTGGATTAATATCAACCTTGTATTTAGGCTTAATTGAATATTTAATTCAATATTATGTTTTATAAGCAAATCAAAACTCATTACTTAAGTCTACTGTCCAACTGCTCCTATTCTCAAGGAATTGAGATCCTCTTGGAGTGAGACGTGCGTAGTTGGGACGTAGAAGGAGAAATTATATCTGTGTTCTTCATGTGGTAAATTTTGGTTTTTATTTTTTATTTTTGGAATTGAAAGTTTGTGGATTTGCCTCATACCATGATCAAGATTCAATACTATGTGTCAGAAGTCCATGTTTAACCATCTGCTTCAAGTTCTAATATGAAAAATGCATTTATTTATAATGTATAAAACAGTAATAAAAAGACACATTATGTGAAAATGAATTAAGGTTGTAAATAGATCACACCAGTGGGGCTACTAATGTTGTGTGTGTGTGAGAGGATGCGGATAAAAATAAGAATGGCAACAGGGCCGGCCAAGAAAGAGGAGTAACTCTGTTGGATTATTGAAAAGGAAAAACTAAGTTAAAAATTATAATTGATATGCCTTGTATGCTGGATATGGGTGTAAAATGACAGAGTAGACTTTTGTTAAAGAAGGTAGATTTATGTTGGGAACTACATTGTTAACATTAGTTGTAGTTATATATGTCTCTTGTTTCTTTCGTCATAACAAGGAACTCATTGTTAGTGTTCTGGAAGATCAGTTTGCATCATTTTACTAAAGTGGATATAGAAATTAATTATTTTCTATTAGGGATGAGTTTGAAGTGGTTTTTTAATTGAATGGTTGAAACCATTATTATTTGATATATTATTATAGCTATTTATTTACCACCCTCATCACGGTCTATTTATTTGTGTGTTCTTTAATCTATACACCCATTAATGAAGCTTGTTAGATTTTATTCCGTACATGGAATGTGGTGTGGTGGTGTCTTTGGTGACGATATATTTGTTAAAAAATTTCATGAGTTTAAGAGGATGCAAGTAAAAACTTGATTTCGTTGTACTAACTTTTAGTTTGGCCGATGAATATTTGTATTTTCTTGTAATATATATATATATATATATATGAATTGATGTATCTAAAATTGAGAAAATACAAATTATCTTCTTACTATAGTTGTTATGATAAATCCTAAAATTGCAATATAGTAATGCCTACCTAATTAATTGGTTGTCCACGTACCGTGGCTAATTGCTTATTATTGTGTGATAGAGGTGGTCGGATTTTGATTATTTGTGGAATTGTGTTGTGGGCTTACTTCCTCCTGCGCCATTCACATCTCGACACGTCATCGCCAGATAGGGTTACATTGAAAATCTTGCCTTTATTAAGGTAGAAATCACCACTCCAATTTTTTCCGTTACATGTCAGACCTTGAAATTATTACACCAGCAAAGTTGACATTAACTCTTGTGTTCTTCCGTAATTAGATATCTTATTTTATATAGACAAATACTGTGTTTTTTTAAAATTCATGATCTTAATGATTCTGTAATGATTGTGAAGTTTTGATCCTTTAAATTCAGTATTTTTTTTAAAGAGTGATTTGAGCTCACCATTTATGCGAGCTTGTATTCGTGTAGTTTTTGTTTTAACACAATGAGAATTTTAGAAATTTTGCATAGTATGTAATGTTTTATCATATTTTTTAAAATTAAACAAATATATAACATATGTTACCTTGTAGGGTTTAAAAAATAAGATGACTTTGGAGATTATTAATTGATGTGGTATTCTTTTAAGTAGTGCAAATAAGTATGAGAAAAAAAATGAAATGTGTGAAGTTAAGCATCGGAGTATAATATGTGGAGGTTAACGTGAAATAGTATTGTGTAATATACATAATAAAACAATTTAAGCTCTTGTAAAGAAATTGTTGACCATATTGATTTCATGATCTAGAGAAGACTATTATTTAATTTAACTTACACTTTGTACCCTTTCTAATGAAATCACCAATAGGGAAATAAAGTTTAAGCTTAAAATATTAAGGAGGACATATCACATTATACTTAAATGAATAAATCAAACAAAAACTTTTGGAAATAGTTTAGCACTTGTTCACCTAAAGTGGAAACCACGGGGTTTATTTTTAACATTTTATTTGCAACACTTTCAATCAAGTGAAATGACTTTTTTTTTGTATTGATAAAATAACTCTTTAAATATTTGTGATTATGCACGAAAAGATTCAGATCTTATGATTTATGTTATCTTCTTGAATGCTTATCTTGTATGTCTATCAGCTAATAGATGAATGTAATCATATCTTTGGGCCAGTGCATTGCCATTAATGTGTATCCTCTTTTTCTTTTTATTTATTTGTTTGGATGCTTAGAAATGTGTAAGTTGACTTCGATTTTATTTTAAAAATTTGCATAGGTTGGATGTTGATTGCAATGATGAAACACATTGTGATGAGGAGATTTGTGTTATTTTAACTGAGCTAATGAATATTTACATTGGTTTTATGATGATTGTGACCATGCTTTACATGCATGTAAGAGAGAGTTTTTCCCGAGCACAACAGAGGCATTTTCAGGGCCAATATAGTCTGTTGTCTAGAATTCCAAAGCAGATAAATAAGTTGAGAGAAATAACAGGTGCAGAGGATGTGACTTGTCATAATTTTTTTAGGATGAATAGGGCAACCCTCTCCATTTTATGTAATCTGTTAGAGGAGAGTGACGGTCTTAGGAGTACTAGAAATTGCAGCCTGGCAGAAATGGTGGCACAATTTTTGTTTGTACTTGCACATCATGAAAAAGCACCGCATAGTTAGTGGCGATTATAAAAGGTCGGCCCGCACTGTAAGTAGAAATGTACGTAGGGTCCTCACTGTCATCCTCAAGCTCCATCCGTTGTTGCTTGCCCGGCCTGTGCCCATTGATGAGAATTGTACTGAGAACTAGTTGAAATGCTTTAAGGTAACTACAATTGTGAATTATTTAGTATAACTTATCCGCAATAGTTATCGAGCAAGAGTTTATTAAGTACATGTGTTGTTGGTATGTGTTTAGGGTTGTTTAGGGGCGCTAGACGGAATCCACATCGAGGTACTGTACCCAAGGCGGATCAGGGTCGATTTCGTGACCGTAAAGGTAATTATACTGTTAACATGCTCGGCGTTTGTAACTTTGACCTTAATTTCATATATGTATTAAGTGGTTGGGAGGGTAGTATGAATGATTCAAGGGTGCTACAGAATGCCAACTTTAGAGATCCAGGATTTCGCGTACCTCACGGTATTTTCATATGTCTCTTTATGATTATTAGTCTTCTCTTTACGGGATAACAAATAAAACATAAAACCAAACAATGCAATAATGAAGACAAGTAGTGATCCCATTTTCATATGACGACCCAAAAAAGGAGTTAAATCGCCTTTCTTTGGTGCATTCATCGCTTCAAGACCAAGTCGTGTTCTTCATAGCTCAAACTTCAACTCTGTAATAGTGGCAACATGAATTAGTTCATTTTCGTGGAGGTCACCATTACTTTTCTTTACTCATCCACCTTGCTTACCAATTCGGCTATGACACCCTTACAACGTGCACACTCTTCCTCATCAATCCATTTGAAAAACTCACAACTCTTAGCCTGTACAAACAAAATCTAGATTAAAGAAATATGTAATAACGTGAGAAAAATTAGAATGTACATGTACACATAATAGCATACAGTTGGTTTTTGACAGCGTATGAACCCACGGCCATAACTATTTGGCCTACGAGAAACAAATTAGATGACAGTATCCCCACAATGGCATGCTTTACACGTGCTGATGTCTGTGGAGTTCGATGATTGTAAACTTGGTGAGCTCACTACAGGTTAACACACATAACGATTATGTTACGTATTGCTATAAGTAACAAGGACCACTACCAATAAAAAAATACATAAAATAAAATTCAAGGCTCACTTGTATCAGCTACTAAATTCTCTATCATCTTCATTCGATTAAAGTCAACTTGTTCATACTATCTTGAAATTACTGAACTGCTAAATATCTTGTAAAGTAGTCATGGGTACTCAACATATTTAAATGACATTGAAAAGAAAAACAAATTTGTGGATCAGAACTTGATTCAATTAAACCTTCTTCATCCTTATACACGAACGTAACAACATTATAAAGAAAATAAGAACGGATAGTTTCTTTATAAATAAAGAAGAGGAACATACTTCGTCACCACATTTAGAATTTCTATTAATTTCAAGAACTTGGTGAGAGATAGAAGACGAATTAAGTAGAAATTCTTTACATGTTCTTGGAGTGAAAATCTATTAATACCATCCAAACAAAGTTCACAAACTCATATCCAATTAATGAAACCGAAATTTACATATCCATATGAAAACAAAAAGTAGGAGTTCGAACGTATTAATATCAACTTGACTGGTGAGGAAATCAAGAACATTGATAAAAGTTACCATTGTGTAGAGATACAGCCAATCAGTGCTAGAAAGTGAATCCTCTAGGGTATAATTCTACCAGGCACCAAACACGCCTCTATTCAAGATCATCAACTAAATTTATACAAGAAGTAACTGTTGGAATGATGTAAACCAATTTATAACCCCCAAGATTGTCATAAACATGTCTGTTTCTTTCAAGATAAGTTGAAAACAGAAACAAAAACATGCTCCCTACATTTGCAATAATAATGGGCACATCAAGAAACAACCATTGAAAGAACAATCAAGAAAATGGACAATTCAAGAATGTACACATACCAGAGAAATGGCCTACACTAATAAAAAGATCCTGTTCAGCAGAAAGATTTCTCCAACACCAGAAGGCTTCAGTTTGCCATGGTTATCGCAATTAATTATTATGAATCTATAATTATCGTTTTAGTTAATAATGTAAAATTGACGGAGTCAGTACTGGCCATAATTTGCTCACTCTTCTCAACACAGGTTGGGTATCAAGTGATAAAAAATTTGTTGAAAAAAAAACAGACATGAATCATCTCAAGAGCTCACCTACTAATGTGGACATCAATCAGGACATCCAGTGCAAACAGACATGATTATTGCTCATAACATAAGAAAGCAACAAAAGAGAAGAATGCAAAAGACATGACCGATTAGTTCTTCAGCTGTACCGTTATAAAATTTGAGCCCAAAGATGAGTGTACCGAAATATTGACCGAGCTGCGACTCGAAATTGGTGAAGGCCAACAGCACAGGCTAAGCGAATCTCAGTCGGGATTCAGGTAGAGAAAACGTAGATGCAATTTGCCACGCTTATGTTTCAAACTGAAAAACCCTAATGCGAATTGAAACGAGAGAAGTAAGAAAGAGGAGATATTAGACTGAGAATACAAGATTGAGAAGGATACCTTAAACCGAGTGCGATTCCGGCGAAATTACCGGTTGAATCGCTGAAGGGTTCAACCCTGTTCTACAAAAATACGTCTTCTTCGATCGGTACAGTAATTACAAAATATCTCAAATATATTTTAATATATTTACATAACGGTATTATAGTAATATCCTTAAAAATAAACCTTCAATGTAAACAATATACTCTAACATTAACTAGTGTCATTAATATTGACTCAACCTTCCTCTAACCCTTACCAAAGGTTAATAAACCTTAACCTTTACACGGAAAGTAAACGGACTCTAGATGTTGAATCTTCAGTTAAATCGATCCGATTGTAATCATTCATCAAATGGATTAATTATTAAACTCTCATTAAAATAGAAATTAAGATTAATATAAAATTAATTAGAAATTCAAGAATGGTGTTAAGTTAAAGATTAATTGTATTAAATCTATAACTTATATATTATGGAGAAACAACAAACTAAATATAAAAAAATGTATAGTATAAACCTTTTTTGGTTACCAAACACGACCTATTAAATAATAAAAATAGACAAACAACAAATATATTAATAAACCGTAAGTACATTATATCAAAGCCACTTATATGAGCTTAAATACTCCTAAATAATGAAGAGAAATAAAATTAATACATGTAATGAAACTTTAAGAACACAACGATAATCAAATTGCCTTGTTCATGGCAAGATATAGGTGATAAGAATACAATGAAAACATCTTAGAGTTACATAAAATAAAAATTCGAAGTTGCTTTAAACAAGATCAATTGTGTTAAGTTAGAAATCTAAGAGTTGTTATTTATAAATGAAGTTTGGATGAATCTTGAATTATAGCAAAAATTAAATTAATATAATTAATAAATTTAAAAGAATAATTAATAAAATAAAGGAGAGATAAAATGAGAAAAAATTATCAAGGAGTTAACCACTTTTAATGTATTAGGATTGTAGATATAATAACTGAAAAAAGTTGAAATCTAAGAGATGTTATTCATAAATGAAGTTTGAGTGAATCTTGAATTATTAGCAAAAATTAAATTAATATAATTAAAAAATTTAAAAGAGTAATTAATAAAATAAAAGAGAAATAAAATGAGAAAAAAATTATTAAGGAGTTAACCACTTTTAATATATTAGGATTTTAGATATAATAACTGAAAACACTATATAAAAAACTTTATTTAGAGTGCCAATATATTATAGTATATTACCACCAACATTAATTAGAAATGATAGTTTCGATGTGTAATGTGTTGGGGAAAATGAGTTTTGCACCAAACAATCTTTTTACAATATGAAAACTTAAAAGTAAATACAAGAAATTAAGAAAAGAGTAAAAGACTTCAAATCTTATCTTTCGTTGGATTTGGATCTAGATCTAACCCAGGATCTGGATTTGGATCTCCAAACGAAATTAGGGGGGAACTGGATCTGGATCTTAAATCGAGTCGAGATTGGATCTCTTCCCGTAAGACGTAAAACGCCCCGATAATGCTTCAGTTTTTGGTGCAATGCCCCCAAAGCTAAAACGGTTCTTCGTTTCCAGCGAAGCAGCACTGCTATTGCAGGAACTCCGGCGAACTAAAGAGGATGGAGAACTGGATCGTCTAGACTATGCACTATGCAAGTGTATGCAAATGTGCTCGTTTGTGGTGTGTTTGTTGTCGTGTTGGAATGCATGCTGAATGACCCTATTTTTAGGTGCACCATTTCACTCATCCATAATGGCGATTGCGTGATTTACGACATATTAATTGTTGATGGCGTAATATCCTCTAATAAGCAATTATGAAGAATTAATTACTGATTGCGTAATTACCTCTAACTAGCAATTATGGAGGGTTACTGCGTCCAGATTCAACGAACCTACTCTAGGTTCAACGAATCTTCACACACACGTGATTCGTCTTTACGGTTTGACCCGACGTTTGAGGATTCCCTCCCACATAATCAACGTGGGATACTAATTTCGTATTAATCTCCATTACGCTTCATATAACCTCTCCAGTAGATAAGCCAAATTACACTCACCCACTAGACTCATTTAATTGGTGATTAATTTAAAATTAACCTTACTAATCAATTAAATTCAATTAATTTAATTAATTAATTAAATTAATTCCTACAATTCCCCACATGAGTGGAATTTGGTGCCCATACATGAAATGCAGACACACAATTCAGTCCTTGTGAGATACAAATGTATCCGGATAGGTAGCTTGGGGCTTTGAATCTTCCGTAGTCCAACACTATCGAGCATATCGGCGGCTTAGTAGACACAAGGTCTTTGAATTACTCCTCCTTAGCGTATACTGAGACAATAGTGTGAACGCATCAATGTCTCTCATCATCATTGTTCTCACGTTTTGATCCGTTTCGGTCATGGACCCCCTTTGGATTCATAAGTGTTTCACTTGAAGCGGCCACTCACTTCACACTTAGATAGGTGATCTCCCATCTTAAGTACCCATTATACTCAATTAGCCTCTACTTGGCTTTTTAAGAATCATTAAAAGTCGGAGATTTAACCTCACCACAATACGGGTTCCATACTTGGTAATATTACTCTACTAAGGAATGGCAGGTACCAAATTTCACTTGAACTTCCACTGTTTCGTTTTCCCATTAAACCAAGTTCTTAAGATCTCTAGTCAACATAGTTGGGTATCCACTGTTTTAGTTCTTATTTTTTTTATTTTAATCACATTCCTTCTATCAATTTTATTAATTTTGATTTTCACACAGGTGTGAGTGGATCCACTTTCTTTTCTTCAAGATCAATTTATTGTGTATTAAACACAACCACTTTTCATCTTTAACTCAAACACCGCCACATTTGGAGTGTCACATCCCATTCTCGAGTAGACATCCCACACTTAGAGTGATACCCCCACACTCGGGGTTGCACCCCCACACTTGAGAGTTTTGAGTGTTTCATGAATTTTGGATTTTATTCAAACGTCACACAATCGTACATCAACTCACATGACATTAATATGTCAAGAGCAGTTTGATTTGAATTAAAGATATTCACACCTTCACTTGTCTTCTCGGCTAAACACATTGCCATTTTTGGCTTTATTTTCTTTATTTCTCAAAGAGTTCAACAACTCGATAAGCATTTAAGTGCCACAATAACATTGCGAAGTGCATTACATATGCCAATAAGAATGAATTTATGCACAATAATTTATTCTTATCAAATCCAATGATCTCGAATCCAACATCTCTATATATGTTCGTATCAACTCTCGTAAATTATTTCAGGCTTCTTCCCGGTGCCAGAACCATGAATGATCTCGACATCCCTATTGGAGGATACATCATTTGAAAATTAAACCCAACAGGATTCACATTTACTCTTTGGGAATCAGTCCCAACAGAGTCCATATTGAAATTGGAGGTTTAACCCACTTTTGGGATCGATGCTCCGTCAATGCCCATCACGGTATTCATATTGTGATTGTAGGTGCAGGGGATAAGACGTTTTACATCTTGCAATTGTTGGGGAAATGGGTTTTGCACCAAACAATCTTTTTACAACATGAATACTTAAAAGTAAATACAAGAAATTAACAAACGAGTAAAGTCTTCAAATCTTATCTTTCGTTGGATCTGGATTTAGATTTAACCCGGGATTTGGATTTGGATCTTCAAACGAAACTGGGGCAGGAACTGGATCTGGATCTTGAACTGAGTCGAGATTGGATCTCTTACCGCAAGACATAAATCACCCCGGTAGTGCTTCGGTTTTTGGCTCAACGCCCCCAAAGGTAAAACAGTTCTTCGTTTCCAGCGAAGCAGCACCGCTATCGCAGGAACTCCGATGAACTAAAAAGAATGGAGAACTGGATCGTCTAAACTATGCACTATGCAAATGTATGCAGAGGTGCTCGTTTGTGGTGTGTTTGTTGTCGTATTGGAATGCATGTTGAATGACCCTATTTTTAGGTGCACCATTCCACTAATTCATAATGGCGATTGCGTGATTTACGACGTATTAATTGCTGATGGCGTAATCTCCTCTAATCAGCAATTATGACGAATTAATTGCTGATTGCGTAATTACCTCTAATTAGCAATTATGGAGGGTTACTGCGTCCAGGTTCAACAAATCTTCACACACACGTGATTCATCTTCACAGTTTGACTCGACGTTTGAGGATTCCCCTCTCACATATTCAACGTGGAATACTAATTTCGTATTAATCCCCATTACACTTCACATAACCTCTCCAGTAGATGAGTCAAATTACACTCACCCACTACACTCATTAAATTGGTGATTAATTTAACAATTAACCTTACTAACCAATTAAATTCAATTAATTTAATTAATTAAATTAATTCCTACATAATGTCCCTTAAGTTTATTATATATATACTCCCTCCGTCCCAGGAAAGATGACATACTTTCCATTTTGGGTTCTCCCACAAAAGTTTGCACATTTCTAAAAAAAGTAAAAAGTTAAACACAATTACCCTTCCCCATACACTTTATTTACAAAAAAAATCACTCATAGCTAACACACATAACATATTTTATTATTTAATTATTACATAAAAAATATCATAATACCACTAAAAGTCACCACTTTATTAATCTCCGTGTCAGGAAAGGGGTGCAATCTTTCCTGGGACGGAGGGAGTATATGAGTGTTGATAATTATCACATTTCAAATATTAAGCTCATTAATATTCTTAAAGGGTCCATAATGATCTCAAGCCCATGTATGTTGAATTTTATTTATCAAATTTACAATCTCATTATGCTCTCATATCTAAAATTATACGCCAATAATAAAGTATCTTATTTATTTACTATAAATTTCTCATACAGATATGCTTTCAGGGGGGGTTTTTGTCCCAAAATCGTCTTTTAAATATGTAAATTGAAAGTTTTTTAGTTTTATTTACTTACTAAATACTTACTCTTAAACATTTGCCCTGCAACCATGACATGTATAGTGTTATGTCTATGTTTATAACCATGATTACTGATCATTAGGAAGTACAAATCTAACAATCTTTCGGGTTTCCATTGATGGAAGCTAACTGCTTAGGAGCTTTTAGTGTTTAGCGATAAGCCATGCTTAAACAGAACCTGGAAATTATTGTGAGTTATAATGGGCCAATGGATACCCTCCAGATTAAGGACAAGGTTTAATTTGTATTAATGTGTTTTATCCGAAACGTTTCATTCTCAATTGTTAAAGAAGAGGACAACGTTTTATTTTCAGGTGAAAAAATTGCATGGGCCTCAGCTCGTTGGCCAATTTTTCCCTGATTCTTCGGAGCAGCTAGAGGAGTTCAATGGAAACGTCAAAGGCTGCTTCCAATCCATATTCCCACTTTACTTCACCGGCGATTACGTCGTTGGTGCTCCTAAAATATTAGCTGTCACGACCAAGGATTTGTTTACCTGATTCGCTATGGTATTTTGTTAATTATTGATCTTTCAGTTCTACTGAAAGTTTTATAATTTTTATTTCGTATATTTTGTAGCTTTGTTGATGTATACATTTAGGTTGTGTTTGGATGGAAGGACTTGAGGAGGGATTTATAAATCATTCCCTCAAATTCATTCCTCATGTTTGGATAGCACTTGAAATCAATGGATTTATAAATACAAGATTTTAAATCAATGGATTTCAAATCATGGATTTGATTTTGAAAATTTTTAGTTGTTTTTGAATGGATTTCAAATCCTCACTGAAACCGTGTCATTTGAAATCCTTCCGTTGTTGAGTAATTGATATATTAATATATAAAATTAATAAATTAATTAATTAATCGTAGTTATTTTTTTTATGTTTTAAACTCTACCACCCAACCCACCCCCTCTCCACCCCCAATTATTTTTTTAATAAAATTTTAAATTTTTAATATTTGAATAATAAAAATATTACCACCCAGCCCTACTCACCCACCACCAACACCACCATCCATCCCCAAATTTTTTTTTATAAAATTTTAGATTTTAACATTTAAATAATAAAAATATGACCACTCAACCTACCCCCTACCCACTCCACCCCCACCCCCCCAATTTTTTTTTATTTTTTATAAAATTTTAGATTTTAATATTTAATTAATAAAAAAATTACCACCCAACCCAACCTAAGCCACCCCACCCCAAAAAAAAATTAGATTTTATTTTTTAAATATTAACTTAAATTTTTTTTTTAAATTTTGGTGGGTAGGTGAGCAGGGGTGATGTGGGTGGATGGATAGGGTAGTAGGATTGAGTGGTAATAGTTTTATTATTTAAATATTAAAATTTAAAGTTTTATATAAAAAAATTTTTTTGAGGTGAGGTGTGGTGTTGGGTGAGGGAGGGTTGGATAGGGGGTAGGGTTGAGTGATAATATTTTTATTATTTAAATATTAAAAATCTAAAATTTTATATAAAAAAAAATTTGGGGGTGGGGGGTGGAGGGGGATGGATGGGTAGGGGGTAGGTTGAGTGGTAGAGTTCCCTCCAAAAAAAATTATTTTTAATAAAATTTAAGATTTTAATATTTAATATAATAAAATTTTATTATTTTTATTTATCATATACAAAATTCTATTTTAAAAATAAATTTTGAATTATGAATTTTAAATCCTTTCAAAGATCTATAATTTATCCAAACAGTGGAATTCAAATGAATTGATTTAAAATCTAAGGAATTTAAAATCCACTCATTTTTAAATTCATTTGATTTGAGATGATTCAATTCAAACACAAATATTCTTACAATCTTTATTGGCTTGGTTTTATGTCTAACATGATTTAATTTTCAATTCAGACAGTCTGAAATTTTCATTTCGTTGACCTTTATGTGGTATACAATATGTTGTTCCTTGATTTTTTTTTATTTTATTACTTTCTTTATTTCTTGACTGTTTGATTCTTATTGCTAATACAATTATTTGCAAATTTGACTGGAGGTAATGTGTTGGTTATCCCTTCTTCCTTATTGGATATCAGATTAATTTTGTGTAAGACCTGTAATTTCTCTCTTCAAACTACATTACTTGCTTGCTTTGGTATCCATTATTAGTTTGCCTATCATCTGTTTATTCTAATATTTGTCTTTTATTAAGATATATTTTTGTGTGTAAGCAGAAACGATGATCAGGGATGAGATTGGGATAACTTTGGATAACACTGATATGTCAGTCTTGGGATCCAAAACCTAATTTTAAACGGAAAAGTCTACAAAAAACAAAATATGAGATGCCTAATTTTAAACACAATGACGTCATTTGCAAATGCGTACAAGACTACAGCAAAATAGCTGAGTTCTAAATAGGTTTTCTGCGATCTAAAAATCTTCATATCCTCATATACTCATCTGCTTTTTATCACACTTGATAGCAAATGGATACACAATTAAGCGATAAATGTAGATAACAAAGCACATTGATGAAATAGAAAAGCAAGCCAAGAAATTGTCAGATGTCACAACTCAATTAATCTTCGATTACTGTGAACCTAGGCTATTAACAAATACAATTGGTACCCATTTAAGCTAGGAACCTCAGACAACAATTGGTTTATTAATTTTCTTTATTTATGCTTTGTTAAGTGGGAAATCCATAGAATAATAGCTAAGATTAAAAATGTTGAAATGAATGTTAATAGCATGAGATTATAGTTAATGAATAATTAGCTATACATCAAGTGGGAACTTGTCCAAGGACATTATACATTTTTCTCAATCATGACAGATTCACATAATTTCTTAAGCAAGACTCAAACTCCAAGTAGTGATGAAATCAGTATGAAGTTATAGTCTCTCCTCAAAAACTCTTGAGTGAGAGAAAACTTGGTGTGTAGCTGAATGTATATTCATAAATATCACATTTAAACAACTAAAGCTTTTGCAAAATATTGTCCTTATTTGAGTAATAGAGGAAATTCGTACTAATACGAAGAATAATTTCCCATCAAAAAGTCGTTATCTTCGAAAACCTTGATAGCATAAAGGCCACCCACTCTAACGATTTCTGACAAATCTGGCTGCTTATTCTGCTAGCTCCAAATCCATGACAAACTATTCCAAAGAGTTTGTCCAGCTCTTTAAGTTTTAATCCAAGGTCAATATATTCACGAGTGATTGGATTACATACACGAAGAAGATGACAAATTCTTTTTTTCTCCCAAATGAGAAGCAAATAATTGATTGAAAAATGTATACATTCTTCATAATGATGGATATTGAATTTGGCCACTGGTTTGAGATGAAGATCATGACGACGCTCGTTATCTTCAAATTCAAAATTTTCGTACAATCCCGTGTCGTATCCACAAACAATAAAGGCAGGTCATACTTGAGAAGATGGACTTGACAAAATCCAACATACTGAGTAAAACTAACTAAAACTTGCAGATGCACTTGGAACTGATAATACTTCGAATAGGGAATCTAGAAAAAATACTAATAAGTACTTCGAATGGTAGATTTTCAAACAAATTATCCCTCCTATTTCTCTTCTTGACCTTTACTTTCTCCATCATCCCCTATCTTTCTTCTTCACCTATTTCCTCTTCCACTATTTTCTTTAGTCGTGGTTTGAAGTCCAAATACGAAATCAAGATTGAGTACAAACGGATATATGAAACTGGATAAATGATACGTTAAGAACTTGAAGAAAAGAAATCAAATGTAAAGAGATTTAACGTGGTTCAAGGAAAAGTGCTTTTATTGATGAAGGTGACAGAGAGAAATCTCACACACTCACTGATCTAGCATAAAGAAATCTGCTAACACCCTCAACTTATAGGACTAAATGGCCAACTAGTTTTGCAGCTATTTCCAACTTGTATGATAACTACTTAATTCACCAAAGTCAAGCTTAACATCCTACCTGATTGATCCAGTTACCAATGGATGAAAACCAACACGTCCAGCTACTTAAACCCGTCCACATCAGCCCATGGTTAACTATCACCCATTTTAACCCTTCAACCTCTCTATCATCCTTTTGATTGGTTCATGAGCTGCTAACTTGTTCCATAACCACTAGCAATCTTTTAGAAACGTTGTAACCTCATCATACCACAGTTTCACACCATGCACAACATTCACACTTCTAAAGCCTTTGTCCACCTCATCTGAAGAAAATTCCGACTCCAAATCATAAGGATGGTCATCGTAATCATACGAACACATGTAAGAATCATTATCCCTCAATCTTCATATCTTCGATTTTAACTGCCACTACCCTCTTCATTCATTTATTGGATTACGTGAGACGTTTCACATGTATATTTAAGTACACATGTTCGCTCATCTTCTGTGATTTACGTGAAATGTTTTAGATGAGGTATTTAATTACACATGGATACGAATAAATCTACATCTTTTTTTATTTACGTAAAACGTTTCAAATGAGATTTTTAATTACGGTAATACGAATAAATCTAAGTTAATAAATATATTAGCTTTTTTGGACTATAAATTAATTAGCTTTCTTAATAAATTAAGAAAAAGTGGTGTGTGAGAAGCAGCCCCTTGCTTTTGGATAATTGAGATTTGAGTATTTATACCCACTGGAAAAACCCTAATTTCGCATTGCACAGCTGGACATTTTGCACGAAAATTCGACCGAATTTTCGTGCTTCGGTAGAATTTTTAATACCTCGTGCCTAGCTCCCAATGCTCTGTTTCTTTCAAAAAAATGCACAAAAATTCGACCGAATTTTTGTGCACAGTTCGAGCTTTTCTTACAACTTTGCGCTGCTTCACTATTTTAACTCGTTCTCCTTCGTTTTAACTCCGATTTGATATCCGCTTTTTCCTACATCTTCCTCTTCACTTCTAGAATCCATTTATACCTGAAAATTACACAAATTCTACCAAAGTATAAATTCTCCAAATATTTACAAATACCGAGCAATTTAGGGCATTTAATCACTCAAACCAAGCATAATTTTATGTAATCATTCTATAAATGGACCCTAAATTCAATAGATTCTACACTCATCAATATCCCTACTTATTTTCTTTTTTTTCCATCTTTTAACCTCTTATTTAATTTAATTAATATGTTATAGGAAAATCTTAATTAATATATTGGGATATACTTTGTTAGAGTGATTTGATTAAGTATTAAACGATTTACGTCTCTTCCAATCTTAAGCTTTTAGATGAGGTGGTCATTTAACATAGTATCAGAGTCAAGGCCTAGCAAAGGTCTAGGATTTGAAGCTCACCGCCAGCCATTTATAAAAAAATTCCACATGCAAGACTTGAGGCAAAAAATTCTCCGCATGCATGTGGTCATTTAACAACTTCTAATATTTATTGCCAATTACTGTTCATATTCTTCCTAATGCAAACCTTAACTAATGACCAATTTAATCCTGGTTTTATTTTCAATGTACGAGGGAGTAAGTGTTAATGTTTTATCAGAAACGTTTTATTCTCAATTGTTAAAATCTCAATCGATAAAGAAGATGAGAACATTTTATTTTCAGGTGAATAATTATTTATTTCCTAAAATTACTAAACTAATCAGAATTAAGTAACCAATATTCAGGAGTTGTGAATTAATTATCTAGAATACTAAAATATTAAATAACTGAATTAATTAAAGCAAAGAAAAATAACTCAAGTTTAAATCAAGAGATAATCAACAGTTTTAAGGTATCAGGTATAGATCAATTAATTTGGATTCCTAAACTTTCAATTGTTTATTCATGCAGCATCAATGAAAATACACCACACAACCCCGTTATCCCACAAGATATAATCCAATTTTAAGCTAACTGTATATTCTGATTTATTTTCCAAGGTGTGAATATTATCGAGTCTCCTTCCTAGTTACTAATCAACGCAAACAACAATACCTTCGGATGACAAGTTCGACTAACAAGATATTTTCTAAAAGTAATACAAGGCTTATTCACTTCCTACTTGAATGTCTAATTGCATTGTTCTACTAAACAATTCAAGTATATGATTTACCAGTTCATGAAATTTCAGATAAACAATACCAATCATGAACCCACACAAACTAACATAATAAATCAAGCATTATAGTGGATGACATAGATTTACTATGAAGACGTTACGAAGCAGATAAGCAAGTCTGAATAAAATAAATAAAATCATAATATCAACTGCATGAAATCACAATTTTTGGTCTAAGTCTCCAAATCAATTAAATCTAATCTTCAAACCCTAGAACTGTAAAGGAAATTAGCCCATGAGGTTACAAGCAACACTTATGGCTATAGAATTCATACTATAAATCACGACAAAGGAAAAGTAAAGAAGAAAGACACGAAACCCTACCTAGCGTCAGCGTTGATCTACATTCCTTCTCCGTCTCTCCGATTGTCTAATCTCTCTCGACTGCACTTGAAATCTCCTTCAGGAAAGATGAAAGATAGAATGGATGATGATCTGATGTGTGAGGAATGGATGATGTGTGCGGGGCATGAATTATGATCGTGGATGATCGATCTCTCTTTCTTGTGTGTTGGGAACTCCTGTTATACCTTGGGCTTCAAATTTGACTCAGCTGGGCCTTTTTTGATAACTCGAGTTGTAACCTGTTTAGTCAAATTGCGATGCTCTGAAACTGGATCGCTCTTGTGACCCAACACAATTCGAGTTGCCAACTTGAATCGTTGTCTGTTAAGTCGTGTGGAGTATGATCTGAAACTTGACTGTCTGCTCTGCCTAACACGACTTGAGTTGCAACTCAAGTTGATTCATGCAACTCGAGTTGCACCTTTTTCAGCCCGTTTCCCGCTCGTCTTCGATTCTGCTTCATTTTGACCCGTTTTACCCTTGAAATCTCAAAAAAACACCTTAGCAGCATCTTAATTATGCAAGATATGAAAACCACACAATCTTACACGAAATCATGGTCATATTCTAACAAAAACGGTGTAATGTGAGACCTAAAAGACGTGAATTCCACTCTCAACAATGCAACTTCACTGCAAATGCTTTAATCTATACCACCACAACCATTTCAATCAAATGAATGAGTACAATATTGCATCATATAAATCTTTAAATTTCTATTATAAAATCTCTTATCACTAACTAATAACCATTCAAATATGTTTGTTCCGCATATTGAAATAAGAAGACATCCATATAGTAAATAGAAATACATATAAAATCTTATCCATAAGAACAGATAACAAAGAACAATACATATAGAATGATTAACCTACACCATCGATGAATCCAATATAGTTGTAGCGGCCAGGTAAGTACTCTCGAAGTGGTGGTGGCGTCAAAATAAAAATTGTTGGACTCTACAAATAATTAGACTTTGGATTTTGAAAAAAGGTGTTGATGAGGGGAATCTAAGGTTAATATATATAGGTGACAATAAATAATATAGAAATCTAAGAGTTGCATTAAATCATTAATATGGAGATAAAGTTACATCTAATTAAAAATACAAAAGTTACATAAAGTTAAATGAATTTTGAATGATTAGTAAAGATTGAATAATTAAATTTATTAATATAATTAATAAGGTTAAAATGATAATTATTAAAATAAGAAAGGAACAAAATAGGAAGAAAATGTTTCTCATGTATTCGGTTCTTTTAGTATATTATGATATGATATGATTATTATTATGGTTATGGTTATGATATGATATGATAATTTAATTAATAAAAATATTTTTTATTAAAATGGTCAGTGAAAATATAAAAAATGGAGTATTAATGTAACAATTTCTCATTGATAATTTTTTTTAATTTTAAAAAGTCGAAGGTCCTTGAATATCCGTTTTATTATATTGTGAGATTTTTATTATAATGTGAAAAATTATAATTTTCACCGATCAATTTTTATCACAAAATCTGTACTTGATCCGTATTTGAATAAAAAATTACTATAATTAAAAATTGCAATAGTTAAAGGGTCAAATGTGAATTTTTGTATATTATAGGACCAAACGTGATAACTTATCAATCATCACAACTTAACTGATTATCAGTAAGAAATGTGATCAAGACATGAATTAAAATTGCTACAAAATTTCGGGTCTGAATCATCTGTGCTACTTTGATGTGACATCTCTTGTGTCAATCTATTGGATAAGTGACATATAAGAGAGAGAAGAGAAATTATACCCTAAGTCAACTAGTAAACCCTTAGAGCAAGAGATTGGATTTCTCCATCTTGACACGTGTCATTCCATAAAGAGATGTTATAGGAGATGTTACACCAAAGTGTCACAGAACATCCCGTGTCCAAAAGTTTTGCATTTTTTTGTGTTTGGCATGTAGACATGCACGCCGATTCCGGTTCGTGGACTGAACCAATCCTAGGATGGTTTCGGTTCAGTTTTGGAACCGCCAATTTCGAATTTCCTTTTTTAAAAAAAAAATTAGCCTCAAACGTCCGTGAAAAAAATAATAAAAAATAGAAGAACCGTCGATTTTGGTTCCATGCAATGAAGAATCGGAACCGAATCAGAACATATCCGATTTCGATTTTTTTTACTGATTCCCAGTTCGAAACCGCTGGTTTCAGTTATTTTGTGCATGTCTAACGTATGCCTAATACTTGTCTATTAAAAGTTAGAATTATGGGCCTTTAAAGATAGATATTTGTTCTATTGGCCCAATGGGCCAGTATCGGATCAACCCGACCCGTGTGTTTCCTGCTCAACCAAGTGACCAATTAGATGGCTTAATCTATGATTACCCTCCATACCATCTGTGTCAAAGTATAGCACACGAAATCCCTCCAATTGCAGTGAGAATGGAGAAAGTTCGATGCCAGAGGATGGGATGCGACGCAATGTTCTCCGAAGACGATAACGCTGAGGGTTCCTGTACTTATCATGAAGCTGTATGCTCTCCTCTCATCTCCGAATTTCTACTTTTTTTTTTTGTCGGGAGAGAGGTTTAGGGTTTAGTGGTTCTTATTCGCCGCAGTGTGATGGATACTGATATAGTAATTGATTTTGTTATGTCGCTATAGGTTCTCTGTTTTCCGAATTTCTATTGGAGATCCAGTTGCGCCTGAGTCTATTTTTCTTTAATTAACAAATCTGTCGGAGATCTTTTATCTTGAAGAATTTGCAATCTTATTTTAGAATTCTTGTTTGAATGCATAGTCACATTCCAAAAACTTTCCTGTGTTGGATTATTATATGAAGTAATTTATAAACAAGGAGGAAGAAATTGAGATTGATCTACTGCTGAACATTGGAGTGGACATCTTCATGTTTCCCTATATTTAACTTTTGATATGTTTTCTGAAGCTAATATATGACTAGATGGCATCTGCACTTCCCGATTTACCATAAATTATTTGGACTGTTATTTTTATCATCACACACCTTCCCTCATACTGTCTCCGTCTCTTTTTGAATTTTTCTAAAAGTTGATGTACAGAACATTCTTTATCACTAGAGGATTTTCTTTTTCTCTTGACTGTGTGTGATTTTCTTGAGATTTGACAGCAGAAGCTGCTACAGTTTGGGGGTGATAACTTTGGGGATTTGTCCAAATGTAATAATAATAAAATGTCTACAGCATCACTATACAATTTTATTAGTATTTTCTAATTTCTGATCGCTCGGAAGTGATTATGCAGCAAACTGCTTTCTTTTTATTACAAATTAACAATTATGTTGACCCTTTTTCATTTTTGTTATTATTGTATTTTCATCCAATTTTTTCATCAGTTTTGACATAGAATTGACTAACTAATTTTATTGTCTGAACTCTAATGCGTGGCTGCCATCTTATGCTGCGTCATCCTTTGATCAGGGTGTAAGTTGCCCATAGCCTTCCTTTAATTTGGTGTCAGCTCTTCAGTTAATTCCTTCTTTTGTTCCTATGTCTAATAAATGTTTACTATAATCAGCCAAGATTTCATGATGGGATGAAAGAATGGAGCTGTTGCAAGAAAAGGAGCCATGATTTCAGTTTATTTTTGGAAATACCGGGGTATTCATCCTTTCTTTCTCTCAAAACTGTCTTTTTCAGTATTGTATCTAGAACATTGGATTTTGGTAGCATAGATGAGCTTGAGCCATTGTTTACTGACTTTAGAGTGTGATGGCACATTTGGCAATATGTATTTTCATAATGTGGATGCAATTGATTGTGCTTTTGAAGAACAAGGCTGAATTTATATTTGAAGAAAAATTAGAAGTAGGTAATGTTGAAAATCTTAGAATTTGGCCAAAATTTCAAAAGTTTAAATGTTTAATAATCAACACTTGAATATGCTTATAATGATACCCCTCAAATTAGGTAATCACTAAAATAAGAGGTTAGAATTGTAAAGTTGGTCTAGCAGTTTCTCATAATTTGAAATAATTCATTAATTAATTACTTAATAGAGATTGAAAATACCCCAATACCCAATGCCATTTTTATTTTTACAAAAGTGATTTCAAGTTGGTGTAAGAGATTGCTAACCTCAATATAAGTTGCGATTGAGGCTTACATCACCCATTGAATTGCATATTTTCTGTGTTTACCACCGTGAATTGCTGATAGGCCTCTTCTTTTGTTTTGAAGACGGTTATTAATGACTACCCTTTTTGCATTTCATATTTCCCCTTGGCAAGGGACTACAAGAAATGACCATCCTTGTAAATTTGATAACGGATTTGTGTGTCTTTTTCATGAATGGCACCCTTGCTTCATCAAAGATTGTTGTAATTTTTTCCCAGTGTTTTTACGTATTTTGGTGTTATCGTTTCATTCTTGTAATAAATTGTTTAGAATTTATTAGCAGGATTTTGTTTATGAATATAGATATCCTTCAAAAGTAAGCTAATTGCTATTGATATTTGAAGTTGCCAGACAGGAAAACACACAACTGAAAAGCCCGTGGTTTTAAAGGCAGCTGCAGCTCCAAAGCAACCAGTTCCTTCTCCAAGTCATTCAGCAAATGTTACTTTAAAAGATGCTTGTATTAGGTGCCGCCAAGGATTTTTCTGCTCTGACCATGGTATCTCGAATTTCTCTGTAGAAGAATAGAATAGGCTAATTTTATTTGAATCTCTAAAATGCATCTGTGGTTTAGAATTACTGATCCTTTGATTCCCTATCATCGAATGTTATGTTGGCACTGGGACCCAAATTTCTTAATTTCGTCTTCATCTACCTCTTATGCTTTCCAGGTTCTCATGCTGGAGTGTTAAATCAGAAATCTTCTGTAAGTGCAAATATTGAAAGTTCTCCCGATGTCCAAGAACCCCAACCACCTAAACCCAAGAAAATTGTTGATATAAACAAGCCTCAAATATGCAAAAATAAGGGATGTGGAATAAGTTTTAAAGAGAAGGATAACCATGATACAGCATGCAGTTATCATCCTGGCCCGCCCGTTTTCCACGATAGGATGAGAGGGGTAAGATCGGCTTTTTTTTTATCACCCCTTCCCTCTCAACCAATCATACTTTGTGAATTTTGTTTCCTTCAGTGGCCACAGACTGAATCTTTCATGGTTTGTTCTTGTGTACAGTGGAAATGCTGCGATGTTCTTGTTAAGGAATTCGATGAGTTCATGAATATACCACCATGCACAAATGGATGGCACAATGCTGATCCAGAGTCTTGATCTAAACTTAGCAAGGTCTTTTTTCTAAATCTAATTGTGATGTGTTGCATTATTACTGCACTTTGATCTGTATGAACTCCAACTCCCTCCTTTTCAATCTAATTTTGCCAACATTATTGACTCCTTTCTTGTTTGCAAAGAACTAAATTATCAAGTGCTTTCTCCTTCCGTAGAAACCAAATCTGGGAGCATCTCAAACATCCGTTCAAACTAGTGATTGTATCATGTGAATCATGTTCGCATGCACTCGGATTTTACAAAATTATTTTTTAGTACATGAAAAAATACTCTTTATAGAGACAAGCTCTTACTCTTCGCAATAAAAAATACTACTTATCTCAACAAGAAAATAAAAAATCACAACATATTAGGATTTAAGTAGGAGTATTTTTATTTAAAATTATAATGATTCATTGTTTAAAGAGTAATTTTTCATATATTAAGAATATTTTTTATAAAATGAGGGTGCAAGGTGAATCATGCGAGTGTTTGCCTTCAAATTAGTATTTGATTAACACTGAGGAACTTCTCTATTATCAGTGAATGGGTTTCTTGATGAAGTTATGTTCATACTATTCTACATTCTTAATAATGTTTGGTTATTATACTTACTCAGTCCCAAAAAAAATTTCTATAATTTTTTTCACATAAATTGAGAAAATTGTTACTTTTAGGATTATTTTTGTATTTTTTTTGTTAATTAATATTAAATAATAAAATATGACTTGGTATGACCGAATGATTATTTTGGTATTTTTTGTTAATTAATAATAAATAATAAAATATGTCAAGTGTATTTAGTATCACCGAATGAGTAGTATTATTATTGTAAATAAAGTATAAGTCGAAGGTTTGTAGTTTTAACTCTTTATTATTTTAAGAAGGTGAAGACTTTTTGTAGGATGGATTAAAATGTAAATACACCTGCATTTAGAAAATCAAAATTACACAACCTTCGTCCCAAACAGAATTTACAATTACTATGAAATTTAAGAAAAATTTATTTTTGCTTTACTTTTAGGTTTTAGGGTTAATTTGGTATTTTTAAATAATAAATAAATTATAAAATAAATTATGTGAGTTGTAAAGAGATGATAATTTTGAAATTAAAGTGTATGGTGAGATTATTGATTTGTGTGTATTTCCTTATTTGGGATGTGAACTTGTTTATGAGACGAATAAAAATAGAAAGTTTGAATTTGTTTATGGGACGAGAGAGTAATATTTTCCTTGCAACTTATTTAAATAATGTCGATAGTTCAATTATCGTTCAATCCATGTTAAAAAAAAAAAAAAAATTCAAATGATGCTGTGAAAACAACCAGAAAGGATATAAGCATTTGTGTTGGTAAATTCGGATATAATCATAAACATGATGACTGCATCTGATCATCATCCTACTACAAAATACGCTAATTCCTTCTTTTTTTTTAATTGATAATAATAAATCTTAATAGCATTCGTTAGAATCGATGACTGTAAGGTACTCGGCTACCATGCGCTAGAGAGCCACCCGAACAAAAGCTTCATCAGTGAGACGGCATCAGCCACACAAAGTCGCAGGCTGCAATTGGAGAACTCCGCAATGCAGATGGAAAATGTTAAGACCATTCTCTCCAATGAGTCTTTTTATGTCATTCAATTATCAAACTCAGGCATAGTCCTGTATACACTCAAGGGCTATTTTAATGTTTTGCTTAGGTTTAAGTGAAAACCTTGTCTTTTTCGTGTCTACTTCTCTTCAAATTGATTTTAAACTAAACCAGGTTTGCACTTACCCTATGTGGCTACGTACACACAAGACTAACTCTCAAAATTAATGCTATGCAAAGTTTCAATGAACTTCTAAATAATCTAAGAGATAAACGATATATATCAGAGATATCACATCTTAGCAAACACAATTAAGGGAAATTAAAACCTGTTTCTTCTATCAAATTCATTCAACAGAGGAGAGAATCCTGATTTTTAAGCAAACAGAATGTAATCTTACAAGTACTTCGTTGTTTAGTGAAGACATACCTGAAAAGCTTCGGAAACTTCTATCACTCTAATCTTAACTTCGTATATGATCCACTCAGTAATATATGGAGAGTGTTCGATGATGTTGAAGAGATGGACACTGAACACCAAAAGCCCATAGCCATAGATCCAACTCAACACTCAGAACCTGGATGGAAAGAACTCTGTTGTAGATTAGTATTTGTAGACAAAAAGAATAAGTTGCTGAAGAAATAATAGATCACAAATCAAATATTTAACAGGATAATGTGCATACTTGTACTCAGTTTATATAATGTATGCAGATTAACCAGAAAGGCAAACTGAAGAACGATGATCACTCAAACTAAGCAAACCAAAAAAAATAAATAAAAAGGAATTGTCAGCAAAAATCAACCTGCTTTCCATATTTGCTGTTAATAAAGTCTCTTATTTCTTCCACTGCGTGGACCGTGCATGCTCTCAATTCCACTTCCTCCTCACTTCCAGATGTGATTTCTTTCTTAGACGCAATTGTACTAGACAAAGAAGAACTGTATCTTAGTACTCCAAGCTGCTGAAGCACTGCAGGCACAATGTAGTCAGCAAACATCGTCACTGATTCGATGTCTTTGAGCTCACCATAGCCCTGACCCTTGAATGCACCCCATAGATCTGCAACGAATATCTGAGCCCTCTTATACAAGAAAACCTGGTGACCTTTGTATACTGTATGATCCCTGAAACCTTTAACATTAATATAAACAACTTTATTTTGCATGCAAAGTATCAATCTTTACAACTCTAAGATGAATAGTCTATTGAGAAACACTTATGTGATAAATATCAAATTGGGTTCATGATATGCATTTAAGTTACCAGGAAAGTGTCTTGTGATAAGATCCACAAGATTTGCAGCTGATTTCTTACAGGATTCTACAAGTTTGATTGCTTTCCCATCAAAAGATCTCTCTAACTCAAATCCTACCTGAACAAACAACTATGAAGTATCAGAGTAAAGCCTAGCTTAAACCAGCAGATATCTTTGCAGACATGCTACTAAGAATTAGCACCTCATGCATTAAGCGCACTCTTTCATCCTCCAAAGGCAATGGCCTAGGCCATTTAAGCATTTTACGTAGTTCAGGACCTGCCAAACATAATCTCCAACAATGACAAATTTATCATTTGAACAATTGTTTAGTAGTGTACCAAAGCACATGGTGCACTTTGTATGTATAATTAAACTAATAAGAAAGGCAAATAATAAGACAAACTCAAGCCTTACAGCAATCTAAAAAATGATTTTATGTAAATACACCAATTCAAAGCTTTATTGCCTAAATAAGTTGTGGAGTGGGGGGGGGGGGGGGGGGGGGGGGGGGGGGGGGGGGGTGTGAAGGGAATTAAAAAAGAAGGTTCCTGAAGTGATAGATGTTCACACAACAAAATAAACACTTGAACGCAGCTAAAGAAATAAATGCAACAGGGGGAAGTGAAGTCTAAACAGGACAATACCCTGTCTTAATAATTATCTTATTAAAGATCTGCAGATTTGTTTCAAAGAAAGAAAATCTTTGATGTAAAACATGTTAAGGTAATTGACATATGGTGACTACTGCAATGCATCTTACCAGTTAACTTTTGCAGACAATCCGCATCAAAAGCAGATCTATCATTCTGAAGAGCTTCTTTTAACCCCGCAGCCAAATGATCATAACTCATTTCATTATCTGTAATATTAGCAGAAACTAACATGACCAAACAATACACAGATTAAAGCAAAAACATTTTTGAAAGATTAGTAATTTTCTAGAATATCCAAAGATTACTTTAAATCACAAGAGCCCCCTTAAGCACCGATGACAATAAGCGTGCTACTAAACATTCATAAACACTATTTTAATCTCATTTGAATATCTTTAAATCGAAGAACAAGCTAACACAGTTTAGAAGCCACCACTAAAACGGCAAAATGGACACGTTGATGCATGTACTATTCGACTCAAAATACGCAACGAATTAAGGCAACATACCTGGCCAAAAGCAGAAATTGAGTGCATCCAATACAAACAGATACTGAACAGTGAGAGGACCATTATCGAAATAATGAATTTTTTCGAAATCCCATTCCACTTTAGGTATGGAATCCTTTATATTTTCCGCCAATTTCTCAATGCCTACAGGCGTGGGTCGCCATTTAATTCCACATAAAACTAATTAGAACAGATAGATTACAGGCATACAGAGCATTAATGCAATTCGAATCTATAGCAACAACATGCAATTTCATTTTCATTCCAAATGGTTAACATTAATCAAAACACACACACATATTGCGGGGGCTACGTGAAAGGACCTGAGAAATCGAGCGTGACATGGGAAGAGTGAGAGGCGACCCAAGCAGAGCTGGCCCTAACCGCTTCCATTTCCGTACAGATTTGAACGAATCTATTAAAATTGATTGTGTGCGTACAGATAATTACTGAGAAGGTGAGAGACGAGGGTGAGGAATTAAACCCTAGAAAGAATGGGTGGGAGGTATAACAATGGCGGTGGATGTATGGTTCAAAATTTCCCGCTGATGTGTTTTCTGTTCAGCCGTTTTGCACGTGGTCAATCACGTGAGGACGTGGACTCTTCCTAATTCCGTTTTAAAGTTGTCGGGCCCACTTCAGAAACGGTTGTAATTTTTTGACCCAACTCATAAGTCCATGATATATAGTGTCGGCCCAATCGTTTACAAAATCGCTTTCGCACCAATATATATTTGGAAAATGAGATCGTCTCATGTAAGGGCTTACTATGGGAGACGGTTAGAAAGTGATAATAAATTAGTGAAAAGTGATAATATTATTTCATGAATAATTTATAATATAAATAAAAAGGTATAATATTTTATGGCGAAAGTGATAACGTTTTATAGCGAAAGTAATAATTATTTTAAAAATTGAAAAAGGTCTCACGTGAGATGGTATCACGCAATACCTACCCTATATAAATACATATTTATGTACAAAATGTTTTTGTTATTTTGGTCATCAATCTTTTCCATTTTTTTTAATTTTGATGTAATTAGTAAGTTTTAAAGCTGCTAATATTGGATTCAACCATCAACGAACCATGTCTGATGTATCCACATGAATTTTATTGCGGCTAATTTAAAGCATTTGATGACTCGATTATCTAAAGATATAATGCTTTGTATAGGTATTATAATATGAAGGTTGGAATCTCTTTTATGAAATTTATTGGGTTGTTTGTTTTGCGGACCGTATGAATAAGAAAGTTAAATTTAAAATTCTATATATTTAGTAAATTTAATAAATAGTGTTAATCTATATTTGTTTTGGGATAACTTGATAGGGTACCCTTGATTTTTTTTGCCAAAATTTTAAGGTAAAGGTAAAAAAAAAAAAAAAAAACTCAAAATGACAAAAAAAACCCTTGACTCGATATTGACACGATATTAATTTTTGAAAAAAGTCATTATCGAGTCAACTTTCTTAAATAGACATGGCATATATTGTTGCCCATTATATCTTGTTTTTGGGACCTAAGTAAGGTTGATTTTAAGTCCATGTGATGGTGTTGGTGATAGAGATAATGTCCGGAACGTACAAAATGGCAATGATGAGTCAAGAAAAAAAAAACAAGAAGAGAGCAAGGTCGGAACCATGGATACTAAAGACATTGATTATTGGTATAGAATGCAGTCTTAGTAATCAATATTAGAGTTTTGACAAAATTCTTAGATTGAGAAACAAACATGAAAAAGATTTATTATTCCTAAATCAGTATTTTAGAACCAAATTTGTTGTCAGGAAAGATTGCCCAAATCGCTACATTGTGTTGTTAGATTTACAATTATCTAGGAGCATCGTTGAAGCACCGCCGCTGCCGCGCCATTGCTTGCGAAGTCACCATCGTTGCTAATCTCACTTCTGTTTTCAATTCTCTCATTTTCCCCTACATTTATTTAATTTGTTTGTTGGGTGGATACAATAATTGATATGAATGTAATTTGTAATTTAAAAGATGCTTTAAGACTAAAATATTATTTTTATATGAATTTTTTAAAATTTTGAGTGCAATTGTATTGGGGGCAATAATACTGCCCTAAATCTAACAAATTGTTAATTTATGTTTATTTTTGGAAATTTAAATAATTTATATTTTAATTTTATGTCAAATTAATGTATAATAACATGAGTAATGTATGTAAGAGGGTAAAATGTGAGATGTAATCTAATTTTACTATACCCCAATTAGAACATGAATAAATTAGTATATAATAGTACTAGATTTAGATTAAAATTCCGAAAAGAAACAAATTCATATGATTTAATAATCTTTTAATAATAATAATAAGAGAAGGAAAAAATTACTGATTCTCATCTTAGTAAAGATATAACCGGTCCTAGAGTACTCATACCCAAGGGTCTATTGGGTATTTTGTTGGATTCTTAATGCTAAAATATCTAAAATTAGAAGTGTATATATATTTAGCCCAGTGCACAGAAACAAATATGGGTTTATAATTTTTGATGGGCCATTACTTGTTAGGCCCAATTTATTAAAGTTTAGAGGCTAAAATAGAATTTATTGTATTAAAATATATCTGTTGCCTACTGGGCTAGTTTTATTAAATTACACCGGATAAGTGTGATAATATAATTTATACGTGAGATTAGGAAATCAAGAATGACTATAACGGCCCATTATCTTCTGTGTAAAATGGAGATTCTATCAATTTCAGTATTCCATCTTTTTGGTTGAATTTATATTTAGTTCTATAATTTTTAAAATTTTCAATTTAATTATTTATATCAATTTTAATTATATAACTTTTTAGATTTTCAATTTTAATTCTTTTACAAAAATTTTAAAGTTTTAAAGTTATATATGCTTAACAAAAAAAATTGTAAAAGAACTAATTTGAAAAAGTGAAAAATCATAGGATTAAAATTGACATAAAAAGACAAATTGAAAAAATATAAAATTATAAGAATAAAATTGGATTTATCAAAAGTTATATGATCAAATTTGGGGTGATTCGTGGATGCATATGTGCAATCTAGAATTGATAGGTTTAAATATTGAGGTTACTTTGGGGTCATCGTAAAGTTTATTAATTAGAAATTAGGGTGTAGTGGTTAGTTATTGAATTTATTTATAATTATTTTATTTTATTTTATTTATTTAGTGGAAAAGATTTAATGAAAATCTAATGGTTTAGATTGTTTAGATTGACTGGAGTTTGATTCTAAATTACAATAGAGTGGGTGATTTTTTTTTTTCCTTTTCAATTATTTTATTTAATTTAATAATAGAGATTAAATTAAAATTTTAATTTAGGTATATTTTAATTGGTGGACAGAGCTACCTTTTGTCCAAGGGGAGCATTGGGCCCTCTGAAATTTTAAACAATATTACTCACCTCGTTCCATATTAAATTTTATAATTTTTATTTTCATTCTTCCCATATCAAACTTCATCACAAAAAAAAATCATCACATTAATCATCAAACTTAAAAGGACATTTTAATTACAAATTTAATACTCTCACCTAATATACATGTAACATAATTTATAATTTATTTATTATTTAAAAATACTATTACATTTTTCTCTCAAAATTAATAAAATTGATTAAAAAGTAATTTTTAAGTAATGTGGGAGAGTAGGGACTAGGGAGTTATATATAAATCCAATGTCCACACCATTTAGGTCGAGTGTTCGATTTTTTCCAAAAGTAGGCGCAAGTATTTTTTCCTTTTTGCATGGATATATATTTTCCTCTTACATGATGATTACCAGTAATTTGTATAACTTTTGTTTAACTATGAGTTAAAAATTTGGTTGGTCTCACAATTAATGGAAATTTTAAGATTAGTTTCATAAAAGTTGCTTATGTTAATAAAATATTTTTTTTTGTCGGAAAATGTTATGAGACTAAGGGGTCCGTTTGCTTGGGGTTATTAGCTAGATATTGATGCAGTATACCACGTAATACCAAATTTATTTTAATGTATTCATAATACTTTTAGCCCGATATTATTTCGGCCAGAAATTAATCATACCTTTAATAGCATTAAATAAAATAGATTTAGTCTTTGATTTAGCTACAATTAAGGGATCTCATATATTTTCTTAATTGATTCTTTCCTTGTATAAAATAGGTAAATTAATATTTTTCTTGTATATATTCATATGTTGTACGCTGCCAGTAAAGATACAATATTCATTCTTCATATCTTCATATTATTAGATGGTATCAGCCTAAGTAACTAAACCCCAGAAATCATATTCCCAAGCCAATATATCTTACGCTTCTTCTGCAAATGTCTCCATCAAACTCTGCTACTTCTTCTACCCAAGCCGATATCCTCCCATATGCGACTTTGATCCACATGCTCACCATCAAACTTTTTTCAACTAATTATCTTCTTTGGCGTAGCCAAGTATATCCTCTTCTTATTGGACGGCACCCGTTTTGAACCACCGTCTGATGTGGAAACAAACGGAAAGAAAGAACCCAATCCAGATTATCTTTCATGGCTCATCGATGATCAACAGCTCGTGAGTCTACTTTATTCTTCCCTCACAGAGGAAGCAATGTCAGTCGTTGTTGGTTGCAAAACTGCAAGATCTGTTTGGCTTGCTTTGGAAAATCATTTCAGTCACCAGTCCAAGGCTCGTGAGTTTCAACTCAAAGGTCAACTCCAAAACCTCAAAAAGGGTGACAAATCTGTTGCGGATTACGGCCGGGAATTTAAGTTGTTGTGTGACCAATTGGCAGCAATTGGTTGTTTAGTTGAAGATACTGATAAAATTCATTTATACTTGAAGGGCTTATGTTCTGCCTTTGCAAACTTTTCAGCAACACATATGGCTATGACTCCTTTACCATCATTCTCTTCTCTTCTTAATAATGCTGAGGCATGGGATCAATTCCAGCAAGGTCTTGAGCCCACGTCATTGCCTCAAGTAGCCTTTGCTACAAATCCTCAATCTCATACACCAACACGTTCAATTCCTTCTCGTGGCCCTTTTCATGGCCGTAGAAATGGACATAGGCAAGGGGTCGTGGAAACAGTCCAAAATGGCAGCCTCGTTGCCAAATTTGTAGAACAAATGGACATTATGCCAACGCTTGTCCAGATCGCTTCAATCGTGATGTTGCCACACCTTAGGCTAATATTGCTGAGGCATTCTCTTCTTCTTGTTCCTTTACGGATCAACATGCCTCGGATTGGTATCTGGACACAGGAGCATCAGCCCATATAACTCCTACTTAAGGACAGTTGGTTTCATCTATGCCATACACAGGTTCGGACAATGTAATTGTTGGTAACGGTGTTTTATTATCTAAGTATAGCATTGGTTCTTGCTATATAAGTGCTTCAATTAAATTATCTGATGTATTGGTTGTTCCGGGCATTACTAAAAATTTGTTATCTGTTAGCAAATTGACCTCTGACTTACCAGTAGATGTGGACTTCTCTCATAACTGTTTTACTATTCAGTATCGAGTTACT
Source organism: Pogostemon cablin (assembly GCA_023678885.1). Lineage (NCBI taxonomy): Eukaryota > Viridiplantae > Streptophyta > Magnoliopsida > Lamiales > Lamiaceae > Pogostemon > Pogostemon cablin. The sequence goes on along the minus strand of CM042992.1, from coordinate 7,329,053 downwards.
CGGGACATTCTGGCTCAAGGAAGTCGTAGGCATGGTCTCAATATTCTGCAATCTTCTAAATTGGCATTGATTACTACTCGTAAACCAAAAGCATCGTTTGAATTGTGGCACTCCAGACTTGGTCATACTTCTTTTGATGTAATTTCTTTATTGAATAAGTTGGGAACTATATATATGACGTCTTTATTACCCAAGCTCATTATTTGTAACTTGTGTGAGCAAGCTAAAGGTAAACGATTACCTTACATTCTTGATTAAAAACGCTCATCTTCTATTTTGGACATCATACATTGTGATTTATGGGGGCCTTCACCCATTAACTTTGGTTCTGATTTTCGATATTATGTCATTTTTTTGGATGATTTTTCAAGGTTTACATTGCTATATCATTTACGACAGAAATCTGATTTTTATGATGTGCTACTTCAGTTTCAAGTTTTTGTTGAAAATCAATTTTCTTGTCATATTAAGACATTCCATAGTGATGGAGGCACTGAGTTTACAAATAATAAGGTGCAAAGTTTTTTTCGGAACTCAGGAATTAAACACATACTTTCTTGCCCATATACTCCGGCTCAAACGGACGGGCAGAACGTAAGCACATATATGTTACTGAAACGGGTCTTGCCATGTTTCATTCTCACGTGCCTTTGAAATTTTGGTTGAGGCTTTCAGCAGCGCCGTTTACATTATTAATCGTTTGCCAACCAAAGTGTTAAATGGAAAATCGCTATTTGAGATGCTATACTCGACATCTCCAAATTTTGAGAACTTTCATCCTTTTGGCTGTCGTGTATATCCTTGTCTCAGAGATTATACTGCAAATAAATTCGAGCCACGAAGCAAACCATGTGTTTTTATGGGCTATAGTAGCTCTCATAAGGGGTTTTGTTGCTACGATCTTGTATCTTTCCGCACTTATATATCACGACATGCAAAATTTGATGAATCTTATTTCCCTTTTTCAAAGGTGTCTAATGGCTCTGTCTTCTCTTCATTGTCCGTTTCGGAATTCATTGAACCAGTTCGTTATCATGTCTCTTCCAGTTCATCTGAGACTCCATCATCAACTCCCTTGAAGTTATGTTCTTCTGATTCAGTTGTTATTCATGCTCCTGATCATAATGAAGTCGTTGAAGTTGTGGATGAGCCTATTGAATTTGAAGCTGCACAAAATGACACCTCATCAACCGATATTGTTTCTCATGATTCTAGTGCTGCGCAACAAATTCCACCACGTACCATATCCACTCATCCTATGCAAACTCGAGCTAAGTCAGGTATCTTCAAACCGAAGCATGTCACTTATTATGCTTGCTCAAAATTGTTTGATGCTCTTGTTGCGGCCACTGAGCCTCGTGGTATTAAGTCTGCTTTAAAGCGTACTAAGTGGTTGGCGGCTATGAATGAAGAACTTTCTGCTTTATCCACAAATAACACTTGGGATTTTGTACCTCGACCTGCAAATACAAATATTGTGGGTTCAAAATGGGTTTTTCGAACTAAGTTTCTTGCTGATGGTTCAATTGATCGTCATAAAGCCCGTCTTGTTGCGCAAGGCTTCACTCAACTCCCTAGCTTTGATTACTCCCACACCTTCAGTCCTGTGGTTCGAGCTTCTACTGTTCGTATAATTTTATCTTTGGCTGTTATGAACAATTGGCCTTTACATCAGCTGGATGTAAAAAATACATTTTTAAATGGTGTTTTATCGAAGCCCGTTTTCATGGAGCAGACGCCTGGATTTATAGATCCAAAATTCCCAAATCATGTTTGTCGTCTTAAAAAAACTTTGTATGGGCGCAAGCTCCTAGAGCTTGGTTCCAATGACTTAGTGATTTTTTATTAAGCATCGGGTTCTCTTGCAGCCTTACTGATTCATCTTTCTTCATATACATTCATGGATCAACGATATTATATCTCTTGGTATATGTTGATGATTTTATCTTAACTAGAAATTCATCAGAAGGTTTGCAGTCTTTCATATCTCGCCTTAGCCAGAAATTTGCAATCAAGGATTTGGGAAAGCTCAGCTATTTCTTGGGTCTTGAAGTTACTCACACCTCTTCTGGACTCTTTCTTAATCAAGCAAAATATGCTCGGGAAATTCTCCAACGAGCAGGTCTTGAGGATTCCAAGCCTGTGTCAACTCCTATGGCCGCGGGTTGTCAACTCCTTATGGATGGAAAATTGTTTGAAGATGCTACCCTTTATCAATCTTTAGTGGGTGCTCTCCAATATCTTACCATTACTAGACCAGATATATCATTCGATGTAAATTTGGTTAGCCAGCATCTTCAGAATTCTACAATGGTCCATTTTCAAACTGTGAAGCAAATCCTTCGCTATGTTAAACACACGCCATCTTTTGGTCTCTCTTTCACTCGTAGCTCACATCCCACATTAACTGCTTACTCCGATGCTGATTGGGCTCGATGTGTAGAGACTAGACGTTCAACCTATGGGTATTCTATTTATCTTGGTGGGAATCTAGTTTCATGGAGTGCTAAGAAACAACCAACAGTCTCTCGTTCAAGCTGCGAGTCTGAATATCGTGCAATGGCAAGTGCGGCTTCAGAATTGGTTTGTGTTCTTAATCTTCTTCGAGAGCTTCAAATACCTCTTCCCTCATGTCACACTCTATTTTCTGATAACAATAGTGCAATATTTCTCAGCCAAAATCCGAGTGCTCACAAACAAGCAAAGCATATTGATATTGATTATCACTTCGTGAGCTTGTCTTCGCTGGTCGTTTAGTCACTAAATCATTTCATCAGACTTGCAAGTCGCGGATATTTTCACAAAGGTATTGCCATGTCCGCCTTTTGAGTTCTTTCAACGTCTCGCTTGAGGGGAGATAATAGCATTAAATAAAATAAATTTAGTCTTTGATTTAGCTACAATTAAGGCAAGTTGAATTCTCTGTTCCACATTATATGTTCCATGGTGTTTCTTTATATAAAAAAAACTATACCCTACAAATGACCATTAAACCCTCGGGGCATGTATTGAATTTTAGTCTTTGATTATGACACGTGACAAATATTTAATTCGTGTAATAGGAGATGAAATATCATCGTATAACAGGTGATCTCATTTGCAATTAAGGGATCTCATATATTTTCTTAATTGATTCTTTACTTGTTTAAAATAGGTAAATTAATATTTTTCTTGTATATATTCATATGTTGTACGCTGCCAGTAAAGATACAATATTCATTCTTCATATCTTCATATTATTACAACCTTTTTATTGATATTGTGTATACCACCACAAGAGGTGGGCTACACAATACCACAATTTAATACATATGTATTATACTTACTTTTACTATTATACCATTCTTCCATTATTATTATTATTATTATTAATATTATTATTAATAATAATAATATTAATAATAATAATAATTAATAATCATAATAATTAATAATCACAATTAATAATCATAATAATTAATAATAATATCAGTAATAATAATTAATAATAATAATAATAATGATTAATTAATAATAATTATTATTATTAAATAATAATTATTATTAATAAATAAGAATGACAATTAATAATTAATAATAATAATAATTAATAAGTATTAATAATAATATTATTTAATAATAATAATATTAATATTAATAATAATACTATCAATAACAATAATGAATAATAATAAATAATAATAAAAATAACAACAACAACAATAACAACAACAATAATAATAATAAGGGGTAAATATGTCATTTATTTATTATCTCATTTATTAATACTCAATAACAAACCTATAATAATTAATATCTAGTTATCAACAATCTCATTTTTCCATAATACCAAACAATAATACAATTAATTACAAGTCAAACAATTCTCATTATACACAATCATTGTATATCACATACAAATTCCATTATACATAATCCTTGTATATTACATACTCACAAGCAAACGAACTCTAAATTGACACAAATAACTAATTTGGGAATAAACTAAGATGGTATTTTAGTTAAGAGACTAAAAAGATTTTATTAGTTTTTTTTTTTTTTATAGATTTGATATTGTGTGAGTTGAGTACATTATAATAATTACGTACGTATTTCCATTAAATTTTGAATGAATAAAAAAAAAATTCTTAGAAGATTATTTAAAAACCCTATGATTATATAAAGAATGATAAACCTAATCATAAGGATAAAATAGTATTATTGTAATTTCGTACATTCAAGTCGGATAGAATCATAACATGACCAAACAAATATTTTGCTATTTCCATATATAAATAGGTAAAAAAAAGTTTAAAAAAAAATCCAACCCTAATCCCTATAATAACATAACTTATTGAATCGAAAATATTTTGTCAATTTATAACGTTCCTAGTTCAATTGAATATAGTTTGATTGGTAGTTGGCATGCGTTTGACTAGTATAGAACTGTTGATTGGTTTCCCAATTGACCATATATTCAATATCACGATTTTTTTTTTGTCTTAATTTTTTTTTTCTAATTTGTGATGTTAAGAGATATGTGAATCCTTTTGAATTATTAATTAAAATATAATTATAAATACATATGAAATTTTAAAAGTAAAAATTAATTAATTTAAGATTGAAATATGAAATAAATTATAAGTAGAAAATATACTATAAAAAACACTAAATATATTTTTTAACTAGATTTTGAAAATCAAATTTCGAAGTTTAGCGAACGTAGAAATTAGTGGTATAAAAATAATTAAATAATGATATATAAGTATTAATTATATTTTTTTTTGTAGACTTTCATTTAAAAATACATCATTACAATAAGATATCTTGTTTAAGATATTTTCATTATATTATTACTTATATGAGATAAAATAAAAATAAAAAATAGAGACGAAATATATTAATCGAGAAAAGAGAGGATGTATAGAGGAGGTGGATATGATATTTCAAAATCTTGAACTAGAACGGTATTGGAATTTTAAATTCCAAAACGGGTCTTAAAACCAACGAAAAGAATGCGACTTAGAGAGTTTGTTAATAAAGTTAGAGGCTAATTACATTGTGCAGTCGGATGCACTTTAAAATATGATGTACACACTTTCAAAAATATATACAAATATAAACAAAAATATATACAATTATAAATAAAAATGTATATAATTTAATTGTTAGTTTTTTTAATGAAAAATTAAGTGTAAAAAAATATACAATTATTAAAAAAACACTATTGAATAAAATATTATACACCTATGGATGCTATTTTTTTAATGAAAACTTAGTGTGAAAAAATATACAATTATTAAGAAATACATATACAAAATAGAATAACATGTATACTAAATAGAATAAAAAATTATACACATATGAGTGTACCCTTACAATAATATCAACTCGTAAAGTTAATGCGTGTATTAATTGAGATTATAAATATGTTGAACCATGAGTATTCACGTGATATTATAACACACATTTTCTTAGGCTCATGGTTTTTTTTTTCTTAATTAATGAGTTTAGAAGAAAAATAAGCTCAAACATGCAATTAGTTTGTGAGCTCTATTATTTTTAACAGTTTTCCAAGTCTATTATGTAATATGAACTCAATATATAGGAATCAAACAAATTTAAAAAGTAAACATTAAATTCTGAAGAAAAGTAAAATATAAATATCATCTAGATTTAAAACTGTTATTTGAGTCGAGCGAGTTTGAGCAGGGAGGGAATTCGGGGTGAATAGAATATATATGCATTATGAGAAAATGAAATGAAGAAATGATGAAGAGCATAACAAAGACAAACATTTAGTGTTCAATGTTTAGTCTTATGATTTAAAATATGAGTTAGGGAGGGAGGATCCTATCCCTATTTTGCTTCACATAACTTAGTTATATTAATCATATTAATTTAATGTTTTATTATACTCTTAGTGTTTAACGTTAGTTTAATGATTTAAAAAATTTTAGGTTATAATAATCTTTACATAATACAGCAGGTTTACATGAAACAATGTTCACATAAGATCTCCTCACAGTGTAATGAATATTATTAAAGAGTGATGTTTGTTTTCAATTCTAAAATCTAGATTTAGGAATCATAAATCTCTTCCACATTTGTTTTTTTTTTTTTGGATTATTTAAATTTCACTTATCTTTTCCACACATCGTATCATACCAGCTCACACACATTACTCTTTACTTTTACGTATTGATTCGACATAAATTTATAATTTATTATACTTAAATCCCCTGAATAAATATAGATAAAACCATATATAGTCTTAAATCTAAATTTCTCGTTTCTACTTAAATCCATAACAAATAAATCCCTTAAGACCGCTACGTTTGTTTTTAATTTTTAGTTTAGGTTTAGAATTATTTATCGATTCCTTATTCTAGTTACAGTTCAGTAAAAACATATTAAATAAATTTCACTTATATCTTATATACTCCCTCCGTCCTGCCCATATTACACTGTTTACTGTAGCTTTTGTGAGAGCTTTATGCAGTCAAATAGTGCAGTTTGATCAGGACGGAGGGAGTACATCACATCCTGCCCTCTCACACACACCACGCCCTAATGAACTGACATAAAATGAAAATTTAAAACCATTTCACGATGTGTCAATTTTACGGTTTCGTAATTAGTTATCACTTTCGCTAACATAACATTCTATTTATGTTATAAATTGTTCATGAAATAATACAGTGCACCATTATCACTTTTCATCAATTCAGTATCACTTTTTGTTAATGATGCTATCACTTTTTATCCGTTTTACGTAATTAAGGGTTTACGTGAGGCGATCTTTCAAAAGTCTTTTCCTTAGGTCATTAGTGATCATGCCACATCTTCTACGTCATTTTCTTATATTATTTTCTGTATCACACATTAATTATATGATTCACACATAAAAGGAAAAAAATCCAAATATTGCCTCTAAAATTTAAACTCTAATTTTAGGATATAATTTATCTTTTTCTCTCCTATGTTTCATCCATCCATGACCCAACAACATAATACAGGATATGATTCAAACCATGCTACTAGCAATTGGGAGAAAAAAGAAGAGTGAATGCAATAAGAAAATAAAAATTAATAGACCAATAATTCAAGAAAAGAAAAAAAGAAAAGAAATGGTGGATATGGGAAGTAGGAGAGATAGAGAATGGAGAGATGGTGGAGTTTAGTTGGAAACAAGATTGATGGATGATATCCCGGGGCATAGATCAAGTGGTAGAGGGGAGGATGGAAAGGCCTTCCAATTAAACTTGGTTGCTGCAGGATGGGGGTTCGAATCCTCCTTTAACATAGATTTGGCCCCTTACAAGCACAGTGAGTCCTCTCTATAAGTCACTTGAGGCACATCCTGCGATTTACCTCCTTCACAATCCCGTGACACGGCGATGGGATCCTGATGGATGATAGCGTTGAAAGTGGGGATGGTTGAAAGGGATGTATCACTGAGGGGTGCTTCCCCCCCACTAGATGATGAGATCTCTCAGACATACACCTATCCTTCCACCTGTCTAATTATATACGTAGACATACACCTATCCTTCCACCACGTATACATCTCTTGTATCTATCTATGTATCATAGGGTTCGTTTCAGATTACGTGGAGTCCTTTTCCAATGATAGATGTATATCTTCTTCACCGTTTCATGTGCTCATCCATTATTCATTCTGTTTAACTCTGCAACTTTTCTTACACACGCAACACTCCAAAATAAGAAAAGTAATCCTGCATACCCACACACCCCATTAATTAATATTTAAATTATTAACTTTTACAACACTGTTTGACCAATATCAAATACTCCATTTGTTTAGTATAATGTATCTTGACTTAACTTGGCTAGATCTTCAACACTGAATTTAGGTAAAAAGAAAACATCCATCATGCATGAGACTTGTTATATAATGGAGTTCATTGTTTGTTAGATAAGAGTTCTATGAAGTCTTTTTTTTTATAAAATTTAATTGGTAGTTTGACCAAATAATAAATAAGTTATAAAATAATTTATGTGAATTGTAAAAGGATATGAATTTTGAAATTAAATGTATTGTGGGGTTTTTTGATATTTTTTTATTTGGGATGTAAATCTATATGTGGAATGAAATGGGTATGAAAACTTCCATCCGCTTCTAAGGTATCAATTTTATTATTTTTGGCGTCTGCTTCAAAGGTATCCATTTCCCCTATTTAATAAAAAAGTACATTACTTCCCTCTAATACAACTATCTACTTTACAAATGATAATACTCATTAATCCACGTGCAAAAATGAATACCATAGAACTAAACGGAGGGAGTATTATTCATAGAATCATAGGTTGATTGATATTGATAATTAGGAGTAATATTCTCTCCGTCATGTACCCCAACGTCACAATTTTATTATTTTGGATGTTTATTTTACAGATACTTATTTTCTCATTTTAGTAAAAATAACTTACAAATAGCTCACAATTTACCACTATTAGTATAATTATCCACTACATATAAAAAATAATACTCTTTAATTCATATATGAAAAGTAAATGAAAACCTTCAGTGTGGATTGAGGGGATATATCACACAAATAAAGTTTTCATATATATGTTAGATTGGAACATATACACATGCAAGAATATGCGTCTGTTTTCGAATAACTATATAGCTTGATATTTCATATAAGCATATACACTCTCATTAGTATATATTTAAGGAGATCTCGAATTATATATATTCCATCCGTCTCGTCCAAATAGCACAATTTTATTATATTGTGTGTTCTATTCAAATTGCACTATTTTTCTCTTTTAGTAAAAATGGTCCACCAATAGCCCATCACTACCATCACATCTCTTTAATACACCTACCCACTTTATATAAATAAAATTGCAATACTCCTTAATCTAATTGCAAAAAGCAAATGCATCTCTTTGCTTGGGACGGGGAGTATTAATTAGCATATATATATATATATATATTATAAAATTATGAAAGGTGATGGTAATGTATAAATAAATTTAAGAGATGGGTTCAAAAGAATTTGTTCTTATCCCGAAGGGACTAGTCCTATGCTTTTATTATTTTTGTCTTTTTCCAAAACTAATAATCTCTATTTCGGGGTTGTTTGATGAAAAAATCGTTGTTTTATTAATTTTATTAATTTATAGTGTTCGCCAATAATAAATAAATAAAGTGGAAAATATGACGTTATGTATTTGCTGCGAGAGTAATTATTTTTACATTAAATAATGTATTTTGAGGTTATTAAATTGAAATAATAATTTTTATTTTGAATTATACAAATTATTGTGAGAAGAAAAAATATAGAAAGTAGGAAGATAATTTTGAAATTATGAAATATATCATGTGTAATGACTTTGGCACCACTTCTACTCCAAAAAATTAAATTGAATAAAATTTCTCTCAAATGTTGTTTATATTCATAACGTAAAAGAAATTCATGGTATTTTCAATGTTATTAATTATCAGCATATGTTTGGTATTTTAACTTTTTTATGCTTCGCTTTTAAATTATTGTGATTATTAGGCAGATAGGTAACTAAGGTCTTCTCAATTTAGAATATTTTAGTACATTAGGAAATGTTATTTAGGAAAATTTCTATAAATACTCCCCAAATAGTTGAAGTAGAGGGATAGGGTATTGATTGGAAAGAATACACCCTAAACAAATTTAGAGTATTGATTTGAGATGCTCTAAAGCTATCAAAAGTCTTATTACTAGCAAAGTTTCTATACAACTATATATATACATGTACACTCAAATTTCTTTAATGATTATTTCAGGGTTTAATATTCAAGAATGTTTGTTTTGGATTTAAATTAATTTAATAAATCAGTGTAATATTATTCTATACTTCCTTCATTCCGCGTTAACGTTGACGTTTGCTTTTTATACGAATATTAAGAGATATAATTTTTTTTGACAGATAAGAGATATAATATTTTAATATATAATGAAATGAGTGAAATAATATTTAAGTAAAGTGGATAGTTATATTAGTGTTATGTGTGGACCTATATGAAATAATAAATTGTTTTTTGTGGTCCCAACATGACAAAAAAGGAAATGTAAACCTTAACTTGGGATTACCCAAAATGAAAAACGTAAACCTTAACGTGGGACGGAGGGAGTATTTGTTTTGAGTTTTGGTAGGATAGCTAGATTTAAACTTAGAGTTAGTCTCCTGTGCTCCCGGGGACACACCGTGCTCATGGAACAAAAAATTAGTATTAAATTTTTGTGTTCCCATGTGGCACGGTGTGTTCTGGGGGCACACAAGTTTTTACTTTAAATTTATATCAAATCAAGTATTAATTGAATTGAGAGAATAAATGAAAAATGATAAATAAGAAAGAAAAAATATTAATTGAAAAAACATAATATATATAGTGAGATTACTGGATACGTATTAACAAGATTTGTAGGTGTACATAAAAGAAATTTAAGGAAATGAAAGTTTATTAAATCTAAGTGTGGACTGTTATACCTAGTCAAATATATAAGTTTTATCAAAAAAAAAATTTTCCTTCTTTTATCTCTAAAAATTGTTCAAATTAATTTGAAAATGATTTGGCTGCCAGACAGATAGATAACCAACTTCACATTGCTTAAATGGTGGGGCATATGCTATTTCTATAAGTCAGTTGAGTCATATTCATTTTTTTTTTTTATCATTTTTCAAGATAAAAACAATAAAGACCCTTAATGATAGGATCAATTTCTAAAACACGATGAAAACCCTTAATGATGGAATACCTATTAAATAAAAAGCATGCTATAGGAAATTAATAAGGGAAGTAGACATATTGGCCCACTGTCATATATTACTGATAAAAAATGCCCGGTTCAATGGAAAAAATACAAAAATGCCCATTTTGATCTAATTTGACATATTTACCCTTGAGTTGACTTAAAAATTATTTAACCTGTTTTTTCTTGATTGTAGTGCAGTCCGATAAAAGCCCGAGTAATTAAATAATTTGCAGAAAACATAAAAGTCCAAAAAAAAGGAAGACCGAGTAGAAGAAAATATTTGAAAAAAAGATTTAGAACCGATTAATTAAATAATTTGCAGAAAAGATAAAAGTATAAAAAAATGGGAAAGAGCGAGTAGAAGAAAATATTGGAAAAGAAGATTTGAAAAAAAATTGGAAAACCGAGAGTTGAAAAGATTTCAAAGCAAAAACCGAGTATAATATTTGAAGATAAAATTATTAAGGTAAAATGAAGATAAGATTAAGATTAAAAGATAGAGCAGATATTAAATATTAATATTAATCAGATATAATAATTTTAGTCAAATTAATTATTAATATTCTTTTATTAATTTTATATGGATATTAATTATGTCAATTTTATATGGATATTAATTTATTTTAATCTTTAATTTATGTTAATTTTTAGAATATACAATATTTATTTTTATAAATTTTTTATTTTTGTTAAATTAAAACATAAAATTTTGAATATATTTATTTACATTTTTTTTCATAATTCATACATTTAGTTAATTTATCAAAATTAAATTACTTATCAACTTGAGATAAAATTTTAATTTTAATAAAATATTTAGAAAGATAGATTTATTATATTCAATCAATTAATATTCAAGCATTCATTAAAACATTTCACTATACATATATCCTAATTAAGCATGGTAAATGAATATTGTGAAAAAGATTTAAAAATAATAATAAAAGAAAATGTGTTGAATGAGAGTACGTAACAAATATAAAATTGAATTGAATTTTAAAATCATTGGAACAACGTGCGCCCTTTTTTTCTTTTCTGGGTGAAGAATTTTGTGAAATGGAAAATTTATATTTATTATATTTATTTTTATAATTTTTTTATTTTTGTTTAATTAAAACATAAAATTTTGAATATATTAATTTACGTTAATTTTTTTTAACATAATTCATATCATTTAGTTAATTTATTAAATTTTAATTACTTATCAACTTGAAATAAAATTTTAATTTTAATAAAATATTTAGAAAGATAGATTTATTATATTCAATCAATCATAATCTTTCAAAATATATAAATATATATGCATATATTGTTTTTAATATTCGGATATCCATTGTAAAAATAAAAAAATAAAAGAATAGATGAAAAGATTAGTTTTAATAATTGGCAGATTGAAAGTCCGACTTGTTAAAAAAAAGAAAATAGAAAGACCGACAGTGAGAATTGAAAGAAAAGAGACTGAGTACTACGTGAGATTTGAAGAAAAAAGAAAGATCGAGTACTTTGTTAGGAAAGAGCAATTACTTCTGCGTGATAAGAGGCAAGTATTTTGCATGAGAAAAGACCGACTATTGTTCAGAATTGAAAGACCGAGACCGAGTGCTTTGAGTACTTTTGCTTTTGCTGAGAATTGAAAGACCGAGACCAAGTACTTTTGCTTGAGAATTAAAGAAAAGAGGAGTAATTCTTTTGAGAATTAAAAGACCGAGTAACTATTCATAACCCACTCGGTCACTTGTTAAAAATGTTAGAACGTGTCCTTATCCAAAAATTAATATTAAGAATTTTAAAAAAATTGACATATTGTAAGAGTATATCAATAAAATTATCTAAAAAGTGAACATTTTTATTTATATTTAGTCAAAATAGATATTTTTGCCATTATCAAAATCCATTTGGACAACTTACCACAATTCTCAATTAATAATTGAAAATGCATAGCTTCCAAGAAGATTTTAAAAGCACAGTTGATTGAGGTGAAGAGTGAAAGTGTTTCAACAATGTTTTTACAAAGAAGAAAGAGTCCAAGGCCAAAGAAATTAATAAAAGTAATTGATTTGAATTTGAAGTGAACCAAACATGGACACATGGCACATAGCAAGGACCATGTTTGTATAGCTAGGCCGACAGCCCACCGTTTCTTAATCAATCAAAATCATTTTTATAAAACTTTATGTTTGTTTAGGGTTTAATTGCGACACTTAATTAAATCCACACCACATTTTTAACCTTAATATTTGTTCTGGCGATCATAGAATATAGATGGAGCAAACCTCAGCTAGGTTTATGACCTGCACGTCTAGCTAGCTAGCTAGATATATAGCTATGCCCCCCACATTGTAAAAGTTTGCATGTAAGATATTACTCCACTAAGATGCATATATGTATTCTTACGTAGATTCATGTATACATACTAATGTGGTACGTACATGATGGTAGATATTCATAAGGTGATTGTGGATAATAATAATAATAATAAAAAGGTGCACATACTTTCTACAAGAACCCAAAAATAAACGATAAAGACTTGTGTGAGATCGTCTTATGTAAGTCCTTACGTGAGGCGGATAAAAAGTGGTAACATTATTATCATTTTCGCTATAAAATATTATCACTTTTAATTTATATTATAAATTGTTCATGAAATAGTTCACTACACTGCTATCATTTTTCATTCATTAAGTATCACTTTTCATTAAAGATGTTACTCTCACATAAAGACTTACATGAAATGGTATAACGCAAAATTTATTCAAAATAAACATATACTACTATTCAATAATTTTCAAACTTCATATAAACCCAAAATAAATATAGCTAAAATGTTCTGACGAACAAAGTACACGCATGTTTAAAAAAAAATGATTTCACCGTAATACGAATTCAAGACCGTAAGGATAGAAAATATGGAGGGGGTGAGGAACCGTCAGTTAGAGAAAACACGGAGCATAATAAAGGGGATTCGACGGAACCAAACCAGGGCCGCACCCTACTGTCGGAAACTCACCAAACATTATTCTAAATATCAAATACTTCCCCCCTGCCCCTACATAACTAATATTATTATAATCCCTAATTCAAATATTATGTCTCTAATTAGTATATATTATTGTCACGTCTCTCTAATTCAATCCTAACCCCAACATTCAAAGCTGTACTCTATCTGGAGATATGAACATTTGCATGTAATTTCTCCCCATTTTACATTCCATGTGACTTCTTCAGCTAATGGCCATGTGAATTTTACCTCTTTCACTCATCTTGTTTTCTTAACCACTACAATTAATACCAAACATCAAAATCATTACATCTACTATAATATATATATATGTATGTACGTGTTTTCATTTAACCGTTATTTGGCGTTGTGGGAAACTACGTGGATAGCTTATATATCGTGTTTCTTTGCTCCTCTTTCAATATTTTACTCGCATTATTGTTCTGGAAGTTACATGCTACTACTACAAGCTGGCACAACAAATATATATACGTACTTTTTTATTATATATAAATAAAAATAAAAATCACAAATTTGAGTAGTTATCTAGATTTTGCTAGAGTATAGTACATTTATCAAATTTTAAGCATTCCTAAGGCTCAATAATCATAGCTATCAAAAAAAGAAGTCTCAATAATTATAAAATAAAGAATTGAAGAATTAAGCCATAAACTAAAAATCATTTACTCCATATTCTATTAAACATCCAAAATAACAAATTACTATAAATTTATAATTTATCTGAAATAGAATATAAATAATCCCTCCATCCACTTTTGTGTTGCATTTTGCATGGAGTATAATTATACTCTTCCGACCCACTTTAAATTTTACATTTTTTTATTTTTGTCGTCACACATTAAATAACATTTTTCAGAGAAGGAAATATTATTTTAATTTCTAATCTTAAAAATATACATTAATTACAAATTTACCACTTTCCACTAATACATATAACATACTTTATAGTTTATTTATTATTTAGACAAACTATATTACCCCTAAAAGTTAATAAAATTAATTAATAAATAACTTTTTTTAAACTTCATATTTACAGTAATATTAAAAGTAAATATGGAACGGATGAAGTATTTAATAGGGTGGGAGTGTTTCAGATATTATATTTATTCTTTTGCTCTAAATTTAAAGAAAGCAATACTTGTGTAAAATAAGACAATTAATGATATCATCACTTTTTATTCATACTATAAATTATTTATGAAATAGTTTAGTGGAATGTATCATAGTTCATCAATTAGATAGCATTTTTTTTGTTAAAAAGTAATGGCTTCTTATCCATCTCATAATATTTACTTCGGAATGAGACGAACTAAATGAAAAAATTTTTACATTTTAAGAGAATGTGGTGATTATAATTTAACTAATAACACACCCTCTCTCTCCCTTCGAGAGGTATTCATTTTATCATTTTGTTCAATTTCAGTACTAAGTATTCATTCCATTTTTTCGGAAATAAGACTCATACAAAATAATTTATAGTATATCTCTTTGAACTTACACGCAACACTAATAATATTATCCATTATATATTAAAATATTATATTGATCTTTAAACTCACTACACATTAAAATTATCATATTTTTTAATCTACAAGCAAGAATACCTTTTATGAGGACAGATGGAGTATTTAAATTTTGAAGATAAAAAATAAAAAAAATAAAAAAAGAATTCCTCAAAATTGTAAATAAATTTTGTTTCTCTGATAAAAATGTAGGAAAATAACCAAATCGAAGATAAATCACTTGCTTTCAAATTAAATTGGGAGAGTTGCATTTGAAGTCCCGATGAAAATATGTTCAGTTTCAATCTTGATAGCTTACTTATAATGTTGTTCTAAAATTATGCGTTTTAGGTCTCAACCATTAAATATTCGTAGGAAAACATTGACCAATTTTTCTTTTTAATTCCATAAGATTCTAACAAAATTCAAGATAAAATCACATGGTATTAAAATGTGCGAAATATAATGAATACTCCATGTATTAACTACAATAATTATAAAATACATGATTACACCTTAGGAATTAACAATGTGTCAAGTGTAAACCCTAGAGTTATAAGTAAAATAAAACATTTTATATATATATATATATATATATATATATATATATATATATATATATATATATATATATATATATATATATATATTTATTTATTTATCTATCTATCTATCGTGAATCACAATGATAAAATTATAATTACACTCTTATAATTAATACTCTACTTTTAACAAAAGGAAGTCACGACTCACCACTTACTACTAATACAATTATATTATTTTTTATGAAATAATAATACTCTTTAATTTATGATGGAGTAACACTAGGGAGGAGTAGCATATATATGTGTGTGGAGTAGTGTGGAGTAGTTTAAATGATATATGGAGTAGCATATATATGTGTGTGGAGTAGTGTGGAGTTGTTTAAATGATATATATATATATATATATATATATATGTGTGTGTGTGTGGAGTAGTTTAAATGAATCATAGAGTATACTATAATATGAGACCTAGGGAAAGATGAAGTAGCAATATTATATATAGAGTAAAATCAAAAAAGAAACAAAAGTCTATGGTAATGTTCTTGAGTAGTAATATTTCTAATCTTAGTAGACTAGATATGGATTCAGTTTTTGCCGGGTCAAATTTGATATTCCTGACAAAAACCAACTTGGTGGGGAATCGACCAAATTCCAGTGACCAAATTCTTTGTAATAATTTCCCCAAGCACTAAGCATTATTAATTAAATGGTGATTAGTTGGTAATTAATAGAATAATCCCATGTCCCCTTAAACTAATTGCATCACTCATCGAGCCACACCATCTTCTATATAATTGTGGTCAACCTGTTCTAACCTTGCTATCAAACGCCTTGACACAAGATCCTTTTCTTAAATTATACCTTGTTCCCTCCTAAATTCTTGTCCACCCATCGAGATTCATCTTCTTATACTATTCCTTTTCATCCTTATAAAATATCCCGTATTCGCATCAATAGTTACATTTATATTTTCATAAAAATTAAGGAATAGTTTTTTAATGTGTAGTGAATTGATAGATATCCTCTCTATTGCATAATTATCTTCACGTTTTCCGTTTTCATCCATTCCATATTTATTTTCATCATTTAAAAAAAAAATATTACACCACTCATTAATTTAAAAAATTCATCTTAATTTAAAAAATATCACTCCCACATTAACATATTTTGTTTAGTATTTTATTTATTACGTAAAAATACTACAGTACCCTAAAAAGTCAATAAAGTTGATTAAAAAGTGCTCACTCCGTCCGCTTTCAAGGGTATAATTTTTCTATTTAGGGCGTCCGCCCCAAGGATCTCATTTCTTTTTTTATACATATGGGACCATACACACCCACTAATACAACAAAAAAATGGGACTCACACCTCCACTAATACAACTACTCACTACACATTAAATAACAATACTCCTTAATCTCCGTGCCCAAAAGCAAATGTCACCCTTGAATCCGGACGGAGGGAGTAACTTTTCTTAAACATACACTTGTAGTACATAAGTTAAAAAATCAGGTTTACATAAGTTAATATGTAAACACAGTTACTCTTTAGTACATAAAAAATTACTTTTAGACACATAAATTATTACTCTTTTAAATTAAAAAATTACTCTTCAAATTCTTGTAAACCCTAATTTATCTATTACTTTTTAGTACATGAAAAATTACTCTTTAGATACATGAATTATTACTCTTCACTATAAAAATCTTCAAAGAGTAATTTTTTATATACTACTAAAGAGTAATTTAAAAAAATAGGGTTACATGTTAACCCGATTTACATGAGACTTACTCTTTTAAACTATTTATCTACAATACTGGTGCAGTTAAGTGTGGAACGTGGGAGTATAATATTTTAATGTATATTGTGTAGTTATATTAGTGTTGTGTGCGAATCCCATGAAGACATAGTAATTGTTTTGTGTGGGTCTTATCTACCCAAAAAGAAAACGTAAACATTGAGATGAAACGCCCAAAATGATAATATGTAACTATTAATACAGGACAGATGAAGTATTCCCCATAAATATTCCATACATTCTATTCCCTTTGTCCGCCGATAATATATCTATTTTTCTCTTTTGGTTATTCACTCTAAAGGTATAAAATTTTCGCTTTTAGCAAAAGTGCCCCACATATGTAACATTACATCCCACTCACCGCTAATACAACTATCCACCTTATGTTAGAAAAGTGAAGGGAATCAATATTTATAGGGGCACCATAGTACACCTTGTACTTGTGTGATATTATTATATAATCCCTCCGTCCATCCTCAGTGTATCCATTTGTTTTTTGCACGTGAATTAAGAAGTATTATTATTTTATGTGTAGTAGGTAGTTGTATTAGTGGAGGGTGTGAGTCTCATATTTTATTTGTATTATGGGTCCCATAGTCTAAAAAGAAAAATTGATAAATTAAGGATGGACGACCCAAAATGATAAAATTGATAGATTGACAGTGAACGGATGGAGTAATAAAATACTTATTTTCCTATTAAAAAAATTATTCTCTCCATCCCATTAAAATATACGCGTTTTGCTAATTTGGTCCGTCTATAAAGTATATATTTTCCTTTTTAGTAAAAGAGACCCACACAAATTAATTGTTTATCTCTTTAGAGGCTTACACATCAAACTAATACACATACCCACTTTATATACGCATTATACAATATTTCTTTTATCTCACTATATATTAAAATATTATATCGCTTAATTTATATGAAAAAATAAGTGCCCACAATTTAATAAGACACAGGAAGGAGATAATATTATTTTTTAATCCACCTAAAAGAGCAAATGAATATCTTAGGAGAGTATTATAATTTAATTGAAACAGAAACCGTACATTTGGAGTTAAAAATTAAGTTTTTTACCAATTTATATACAAAAATTTTTAAGTAATGTGAATCAAGATGAGATAATAAATTTGAAATAACAATATACTTAGGTTTCGTGAATTTTTCCTTTCAATGGAACCACGGAAGAGTGAGAAAGTTTTTGGACAGAAAAAAAAGAAAAGAATGAAAGACAGTAATATTACAAATTACAATCTCAATCTGACCATCAATAGTCGCCGCAAGGAAAAGTTCATTTATAGATAGGTTTTTTTATGACTACAAATTAATAATAGGGTTTAGAAAAATATCAAAATTGCTCTTTTCAGTTTTGCGTAATTTAAATTCAATCCTCAAATTTACTAAATTTATAATTTTGATCATCTAGTATTTGATTTTGATAACTTTTGTTTAAATTAAGTTATTTTATCAAATTCAGTCCTATAATTTTAAACAGAAATTGTATAAATTTAATATAAAAACTGAATTTGAATAAATTCTGACATAAATGATTAAATTTGGATAAAAAAATTAGACTAAATTTGATAAAAAGAACAAAATTTGGACTATAATCGGACACACGGGGATCAAAATTGCGAATTTAAAAAACTTGAATATTAAATTTGAATTACACAACATAAAAGACCAATTTTTTTATGTTTTCCCTAATCCTTTATATAGAGTTTGATGACGTGGTTATGAAGTTATGACTACAAATAATAGCATTTCAAATAATTGTCTGGCAGATATGTATTTGATTTCAAAAAATTTTTAACTTTTTTTTCCATATACTACATCGACAAGGTACTCCTAATAAGCTAAGTATTGTATGAGATCGTCTCAAATAAGATAATTTTATTTTTTTTTAAAATAATTATCACTTTCGTCATAAAATATTATCATTTTTTATTTATATTATAAATTATTAATGAAATAACATTATCACTTTTCATTTCATTATGAAAATTATCACTTTTTATCTGTTCCACATAAAAACTTATATGAAATGATCCCACACACATCCTTACGCTAGTAATATTAATCTTATACTATTAAGAATAGGTAAGGAGACGATGAGGCTATTACAACTAAAAAATTATAGTCACATATACTGCTAAAATATAATTTTCTTTCCTCCCATCAAAAGTTATACACTTTTTCCCACCAAAATTTCTACTACATTTCATTTTTATAAAAGTAGTATCCTATCCATAAGCGAATTGGTAAACATAAAATTAAATGATAATGCCAAAAAATAGTAACTCTTACTTAAAAGTAATTTTAAGTGGTCATATGTTTTAAAAACAATTTATTCTAACAACTTTTATTAAAAGTGACTAAAATGTCCTTGAAAGAGATCCACTGATCACATATTTAAGGAATCAGATTCCTCCATTTTTGAACCAAAAGTACAATTGAGGAATTTGATTCCTATCTTTTTCTTTAAAAAGTGTCAAAGTACAATACTTAGTACTATGTAGACATGTGCTCCCTCATATGCTTACAAAAAATGAGGTAATATAAAACAAAATGCCCAATATGCTCCCTCATACACATATATTCATTTCATTATTCTAGTTTTTTCGAGGTTTGAGCATTTGGGGAGTAAGTATACAAGTTATGTTTAAACTTGTTGTTACAGCTACTGAATGCATTAATTTGTTGTTTTTACATGTCTCATGAGTGTATTTATTTATTCAACGTTTTTAATGGGAAAAATATAGGCCGAATAGAATAAGTGTAGAAAAAAATTATCCACATGAAATTTTGTCCTTATTTTTCAGAAAAAAAGATAGGCCGAATAGAACAAGTGTGGTAGGCCGAATAGAATAACCTTATGGGCCGAATAGAAGAAAAAATTTATCCACATGAAATTTTGTCCTTATTTTTAAGAAAAAAGGTAGGCCGAATAGAACAAGTGTGGTAGGCTGAATAGAACAGCCTTATGGGCCGAATAGAAGAAACGTAGGCCGAATAGAAGAAAAAATTTATCCACATGAAATTTTGTCCTTATTTTTTAAAAAAACAAGTAGGCCGAGTAGAACAAGTTTGGTAGGCCGAATAGAACAACTTTATGGGCCGAGAGAAGAAGCGTAGGCCGAATAAAAGAATAACATACTGAGATTTTTTTACGCATCTTAAGGTAGGCCGAATAGTGAAACATTTTAGGGTCGAATACACTAATTTATTGGCCAAATAGAATACAATATGTGCCGAATAGAATACTTGCAACTAATTTTCTATTATTTTAATGTTGACATTATTTATATTTTCTTGAAAAAATGTACAGATGAGTTATAAAAAAGTTGGGATGTGTTAGGGTGGATTTTGGGAAGGGTTATTATACAAAGGTGGACAGGTAAACTGGTTATTCTTGCGGGATGACGATCTGCATTATAATAGTTTGCTAATAGAAATTCATAACATCGTACAAGCTGATTTGAATAGTTCCGGCCTATCGCGGGCAATGCATCCGTTCAACATTCTGCAACAGGTTCAGGGATTAGTTTGGGTTCAGGAATGGGTTATGATGATAGAAGTGCTGGTCCGAGCAATGATCCACGTACGAGGACACAATTTAGTGCTAGGCCTGAATTTGATTTGAATAAGGAGTACAGTTCGGCGTCAGAGCTTCAGTGGTCTGATTTTAGAGAATTTCTAAATGCTGAAGCTGATGACAAAGTTGGTGAGGGTGAGAATGATGTTGATGATGATAATGATGATGTTGAATCCGAGAATAGGACTGTCGAATAAGAAGATGAAAGCAATGAAGATGATAAATCGCATGAGTCTAATCAGTCTTCTAGCGAAAGTGATAATGGTGCTGAAGAGAGAAGAATCCAATTGTATGAAGAAATCTGTACATATGTCAGAGAGGAGGCCCTAGCATTCTAGAGCCAATTAGTCGCGACTTTTGTCCCGTTCTGAAATGCAGCCAGAAGATTTTCATAATCGACGGCCGACCACACGCCTTTGGTTGATTCCAGGTATCATATCAAAACTGTTTTTTTAGAATAGAACTAAACTAATTTTCTAACTGAAACTGCTGCACCTGTCATGTTTATAGGCATTTCGAATGAAGCTGACAGAGAAGATCATTTGACTGGCCCTGATTTTGATATATCTGGCGTCCTTCACGAGAAAAGTGTATTTGATTCGAAAGAAAAGTTGCAGATAGTCGTAGGAATGTATAACTTGTGGAACGGAATAGAGACCCGTGTTGAAAGATCTAGCTCCACCAGGTACAACGTGGAATGTAAGCTAAAGGGTGAAACACGTTGTCCATTTGCGATGCACGCAAGAATGAGCTTTGGGCTGTAGAGAGTGATTAAATTAGTTCAACATCATGGTTGTTTAAATGATCCAGACAGGTCCGCTCCAACACATGTGTCATCTAAGCTAATCGGGCAATATTTTGCTGCTAGGCAGTTTGATAAGATTACTGGACTCCGACCACAAGGGATGAGAGAAGAGAGCAGGAAGGATTTCGGGTTCGACATTAGCTACAATGTAGCCTTAAAAGCCAAACACCTGGCTATGGGATACATATATATGGGGATTACGACAACTCATTTCATATGCTCCATGCATATATGTATCAATTGGAGTTGGCAAATCATGATACGCACACTAACATCCCCGTCGGTGAAGATGATCATTTCAGTTTTGCATTTTATGCACTTGGAGCATCCAGGCACGGATTTCTTGAATTTGGTCGTCCAATCATTGTCATAGATGAGACTCATATGAAGGGAAAGCACAAAGGAATTGTGTTTGTCGCAGTTTTGAAATATCCAAACCATCAGATTTTTCCACTCGCCTTGGGCATTATTGACATCGAGAACAACACGTCGTGGATGTGGTTTTTAGCAAGGCTACGAGAGGCATACGGATGTCCACAAGATCTTTTGATAGTTTCAGACGGGCATCGCAGTATCGCACATGCTATATCTACTGTCTGTCCTGATGCACATCACGGTCTATGCGGCTATCATTTAAAGAACAAATTGGCTTGTTATGGAAAAAACGTTATGTGCAGATCTCAAAGTGCGATGGATGCATACCTAATGAGAGATTTTAATCGGTTAATCTTCCGTCCACTTCTTCGTATTTTTTCATTTACATGTCATCATTTCAATGGATTTTTTACTCATGTTCCCCCTTCCCACTTGTTATTTGCAGCTGCATGACCTCCTTGAGAGGTGCCCGATCGCAGGAGTTAATGGAGTTAGTTCAGTTGTGGGGATATGAGAAATGGACAATGGTCCATTGTCTGTCAAACGGTACGAGTTTATGAACTCTAATGCAGCTAAGTAGTATAACAATGCCATTATTTGAGGCGCGCAAACTACCTGTATACACACTGCTAGAGATTGTCTGCACAATCACTAAGAGGTGGTTTTACGATCGTCGAACTCAAGCTGAACAAGAGAGTACCATTCTTTGCAAGCGTGTCCATGACGAGTTAGTGAAAATTTCTCGTATTGCCTAAAAGCTGTCTATATCGAAACTCATTGGCAATAAGTATGCAATCAAGGACGGTGACGAGATTTTCACTATGGATTTGAATGCTCGTACCTGCACATGTGAGAAGTTCCAAAAAGAACTAGTTCCATGTATTCATGCGATGAAGGCAATCGAGTACATAGTTATACATCTTACTTGTATAGATCACCTGGGTCACTGATCTTATATTATACTGTCTTCAGTAATTGCAGGTTGGCAGCTAATGGCTTCGTGTCTACCGTATTCTATCGCAACAGTGTATTAGGGATGTGGGTCAGTCTAATTATATATGTTCCGTACTATACTCAGTGGGACACACCTGACGGAGTCCAGTCACAGCGTGTCAACCCCCCGCTACCACACAGGCAGGCCGGTCGTCCACGACAATCTCGGATAAGGTCAGGTGTTGAGTCATCCAAGAGACGTCATAAACAACATGTTTGCTCCCGCTGTCGACAGCCAGGTCATAATCGAGTAAACTGTACTGGAGCTTCATCATCGAACAACGGTCCAGCACCTCATTCGTCGGATGCGCCTAATCCCCATGTCCGTAGACAGAAAAAATGTGGGTTTGTGGAGAAACTGGACATACTCATCTACGTTGTCCTTCTCAATTCACCCAGTAGACTATAATTGTTATTTTAAGATTTAATTAAAGACAATTCCAGTTCTTACTATCCCAAGACTATTAAATTGATTATCCGTATAAATATAATAAAAAACATAACATATTAACGGTTATCAATATGATTTTTTTAATCAAATACACAGTATGTCATCCTTTTCATTAGTGAACCTCAAAATAAATAACATTTTCTATCACATGAGATACATTCCATCATGCTGTGGGAATAATGGTGCCTAGGCAAAAGATTTGGAAAGCAATATGCCTTCGATAACGCGTCATGTAGTCAGGGCCATCCCAGTTATAGTCCATCAATAATAACCCCTCAATGGTCCTGAGACATGTAGGGCCGTAGCTGGAGGAGTCCTCTTGTCTGTAAGAATACTCTAACCGAGCTGGAATCATCTTCATATGATGAGGAACCTGTCCATTACGAAAAATCTCGTGCATCAGAGCTGGAATAATCCGTCTGAATGGTAGAGTCTCCACTATCCGATGCTCCTTCATGTTGAGCTCGACATCCCATATATGCCGGAACGAGTCAAAATAGTGGAATGTCATGTCCATTGTAAGCACGACACAGAGGTAGTAGTGCGCACTCGTATGGAGTATGAACATAATCTGCCATGGAATTCAGAATAATTCATATATTAAATGTAAAACACTTGTATAAATTAGTAGATATACGTATTAGATGTAAAATAAGGGTTAAGCTGTAATGCCACGTCACAGTCTGTCCATCGCCTCGACCCCGACCACACGAGAAGTCTCCCTGCTGCGTACTCAAGAAGATCTATCAGCAGTTCATCAGGGATGTTGGCGAATATTGATCTATCATCTTTGTACATCCTTGTGTATAAATCCCATACGGATTTAACTTGGGTCTTTGAGGAAATTGAGTGTGTAAGATCAAATTCACAAATACAGAGAAAATTATTACATAAATTGTGAATATGTTTGTTACTTACAGAGAATTATGTGTCTAAAATGCAGTAACGGCCAAGCTCCTGAGGGACGTGTATGCCTATGGCCGTCGGTCGCTCGGATAATAAGCGGAGGTAAGCATCCAGGTGCTAAAACATAGTCAATTTTATTACGGAATAATGTGAAGTAATTAACATATTAAGTATACACATGAACACTCTTTAAATCATCTGTTCGTCTAACCAAACACTGGGGTCCTCGAGCTCGTGGAAAAAATCATTACTTACTCCGTACCCAAGTCCAACGTCAAACCTGAATTCAAGAATTATTAAACAACAAGCACATGTATTTAAATTAATCGATGAAAAAGCTAAAAGAGTAAATTAACACTTACAGATGTTGGCTGGTCTTGAATCGCTCATACAGCTGCCACATGCACTCACGCTCAGTTGTTGTGAATGGTGACTGTAATGCTGCACTTGGATTTTTGGACCGAGTAGGATGCATCAAACCAGCATCAGCGATACCTAGTGTCGGAGCCACGGTACTCCCAGGTTCCACCATACTGGGAGGGGGAGATCTAACCCCTGTCCTCGAACTAGATGGCTCATACTTAGGCCTGTTGCGCGTAAGATCAGCACGGAGGCGCCTGAACTCCTCCGTAACCGCAACTCGGAAGTACACATGGATTTGATTCGTAGACACAATGTGACATGTCAGCTGGTGTAGGTACTCATTCTGATCATCCGGCCTACGGAGGACCCTTCCTTAAATGCCTGATCTTATACGTTGTCGTCACCCCTCTTACTCCCACTAAACACTGGGAACATCCACTCCAGTATCAAAGTGATGCTGTCTATCATGCTCATCTACAGCTCGATCATGCCATCTATGCGCACAGGATGGAGGAATATGATGTGTGGGATGATAAGAACTGGGCTCATCGAACCACGTCTCCCCTGAATCATGTCCCCATTGGTCAAGGCAAGAAGTAGACATCAGTTGGTATGCACCGGGATCCCAATTATATTGCCACGCTGAATGATACGCCATGCGTCTGCCCTGCCACAGATCTTCATCAACCACTTGGGCATAATACTGTTGATGACAAGGATCACGTGTGGGATCGTAGGCCTTCTCCCGGTGTGCTGGTTCAAATATAAGAATGCAGGCTGTCGGACGGCCTTTCTTTTGTGGTTAGAAAACTCCTTGGTGTACGGCTTCATACATAAACCCTCCAAAGGATCATCCTTTATGCTAATCCAATAATCGGCAGTGCTCTCATTGGCGAGCTTCCCGGAAAACGCTACCACTTCAGGATTTTTATTCAAAAAAGCAAAACACTTAGATACAATATCATTGATTAAATGTTGAAATTCCTCAAGTATTTATAATAATTGAGATTTCATACCTGAGAAAACAGCTTCCTCACAACCCTTTTCGTCGTACGAAACACCCATCGCAAGTAAAGTGGTAGATTATTCTCCTTATCGGGTATGACAGCCCCATATGGTGCAGCAAGGCAAGTATACGCTCACACGCCCAAACCTGTCACAAGTAAACTAATATTGTTAGATTATTACTGTTGTGTAAACTGGAATTAAACTGGGATAAGACAACTAAAAAGTTTTAGTAATCTACTACAACGCGTACCAGAAGCGCAAATGTGCACCCGTAAAAGTGGTATCTATTTGTGTTGGGGTTTGCTCCCTCAGGAAGTCTGGTCAAAATGTTGTCCATGAAGTGCATTAGAATCATGTAACTGACCTGGCCCCAAGGGAATAAATCTCATCTGCGACTGTCTTCTACTAGAACCCAAACCCAATTGTATACACTGACCTTGGTAACGTCCGATCCCACCTTGAAAATCTTTGGCAATCTAGCTTACTAATGGTCTTCGGCATTACCCATAATATGTATCGTAAACCCCACCAGGCGAGATATTATACGTCATGTTCGGATCAAACCCTAATCGATCCCGGAAGCAGAGTCTCATAATCTGCATGAACTCTACCCTACTAAATCTAATGCACATGTTCCCTACCTGAAAGAATCTAGAAGTTAAATCCTCTCCGCTAAGTACAATCTCCCGCGTCATCAGACCGTGAATATTAGCGTGGGCGTTCCAATTGTTGTCAAGATCCAAAAAATGACCAAAACATGACCTCCTGAACATCTGTTCGGCATTTTTCCCAAGCTCTATTAGCTTTGTATGGATCATTCCCATAACAATTCTCGATTTGCAGTAATTATGTATACTATAGTTTTGCCCCTGCGTACTTGGACTCTTCCACTCACTCTGCACAAGTAATATTATTTTAAATAATTTGTAAGACATAGCATATCTATCTATTCTAAGACAATTCAACCAATCTACTTAATTCAGTAAATAGTCATAATTACAAAAATAAAATAAGAATAAGGTCATAGCATCAACTGAACAAATAATAAGGCACACTAAACATTAAAAAATTTTACAATTATTGATTGCTTATTCGGCCTACATTTCCTTC
Organism: Pogostemon cablin; assembly: GCA_023678885.1. NCBI lineage: Eukaryota > Viridiplantae > Streptophyta > Magnoliopsida > Lamiales > Lamiaceae > Pogostemon > Pogostemon cablin. The sequence goes on along the minus strand of CM042992.1, from coordinate 7,301,834 downwards.
TATTTGGCCTACACTTTGTTCTATTCGGCCAACCACAACTGTTCTATTCTGTAATAGTTGTATACTTTCCCTATAATAATAATAATAATAATACACACACATATATATATATATATATATATATATATATATATATATATATATATATATATATATATATATATATATATAGTAATAATAATAAATAATGAGATATGTGTATACATATATATATAATTATTGATAAAATTTAGAAAAAAAAAGAAAAAGAACGATAATAATAATAACATATTTATAAAGATTGAGTTTTATTTTTGGGAAAAGACAAAACACATCATGTACAATAGGATAGTCCAACCATTGGAGGCTGCCTGAGAAAAGAATCACATTATAACATTCTCTATAGCGATTTGAGATCTTGAAAATTTCCATGATCATCATTCGATCCCACCGCCCACATACTTTTCATATTCCATTCTTTTCCACCTCTATTTTCCTGCCGTAATATATGAGACCTTAAGAGTATAACCATCTCACCTTCTTTCCATCCAGAATAAACAAACCCTTTCCAACTCCCTAACCATTTCTTATCTTGTTCCTTCTCTCCGATCAACCACTTTTCTTTCCAAACACCTACTGTGAAACAAGAAACAAGAAGGAGAGGAAGCCTGAGCATCCATATCAACAGTCGCTGGTGTCTCGGAATAGTGATGAGCTTAAGGGAAGAGTCATCCTTCTTTTCATCATCTACACTAATTACCTTTTCTAAACTATCAAGGTGATCTTTATTAAACATGATAGTCACATCATTTTCACAAACTGCTATTATAGATATGTATAGTTGGGAGCTCTTGCTTATTTTTATTATGTCTTGGAAGCATGTTAGTTTTTTTGTTCTCTGTCATTATTCTTATTATGTCTTGGAAGCATGTTAGTTTCTTTGTTCTTTGTCATTGTTCTTATTATATCTAGGAAGCATGTTTTCTAACATCGTAGAATATTAGTGGAATATTATCAATATTAACTCTCTATGTTTCTATGCTTTTTTCTGCTAGCCGTAGAATATAGAATATTTGTAGAATATTTGTATAATATTATCAATATTAACTTTCTGTGTTTATATGTTTTTCTGTTAACTGTAGAATATAGAATATTTGTCGAATATTAGTAGAAAATTATCAACATTTACTTTGGAATCATGTTAGCCATAAAAAAATAATATTAGCTTTTCTGTGTTGGCTATAGATTCACGTGGAATTATATTAGCATAGTTAACTGTAGTAATATTTTATTTTATAGATTTGATAGACTGATTTCTAACTGTAGAAACACTGTGAGATATTAATGCTAATATACTTTAAAATCTTTAAACAAAAATATATCAAATCTTTTCTACAGTAAAACCTTAAAGCAAAACCTTTAAACAAGAAAGAAAGATATCAAATCTTTTCTGTTTTCTGTAAACAAAATATATATGTTTTCTGTAAGCAAGATATATATCAAATCTTTTCTATGGTAAAACCCTTAAACAAGAAAGAAAGATATCAAATCTTTTTTGTAAGTAAGAAAATATATGAATTCTTTTCTGTGGTAAAAGATATTTTTGCTAATATGCTAAAAAATCTTTAAGCAAGAAAAAGACTTGCAGCTTTGAATATTTAATTTTTATGTGTCTTAACAATATTAGTTTTATAAGTCAATTTTTAAAATAAGTATCTTTATTAATATTATAATATAAATTAAATATGTAAAAAATTAATTAGAGAATAATTTATTTTTATTAAACTTGTTTCTCAATATATATATATATATATATATATATATATATATATATATATTTATTATTTTAAAAAAAAGATATGTGTGATTATGATATTTGAAACAAATCATCTTAGAAAATTTTAAATGAATAAGTATATTTATATTCTAAAAAGTAAATTTAAAATTTTGAAGGCATCAAGGTGACAAAGAGAAACTAGCTTCGTCAAAGCTCGTACTTAATCTTCAATTAAATTTTAACTTGTGAAACTTGTCTTCATTAAGGTGGGCTTTTTGTTACAATTTCTATATTGAACTTAATTTCATTAATTGATGTTATGGATATATATGAAAATCTTACCTAAAACCGGTGGGCCGGGAACTTGTACATACAGTTGGCATTTTTGCCAAATAAAATAAGACGGACGTGTTCGCTTAACTTTAACTGATTAAATAATGAGCGCTTTCGGGCTACCTGACTATGGGTTAATTCCATTTACTCTTAATGTTCATGATGTTCATTTCTCAAAAGATGAAATCATTTTCAATTGTGGAATTTAACAGGAAATCCCCCACTGAGTGCATTCCCGTGTGCTCACCCCCTCTATGTTTCCCTTACAGATGACATTGTGTAGCCGGCGTGACAGACGATGAGTTGGAGGGTTGGAATAATTTAGAAGTATCATGCGCTCAAATTAAATAAGTGTTGAAATAGTGAACAATGAGTGTAGAATTGTAACTACACACAAATCACCAAAGACTTCCGCTACTCAATTTATAATATGTTTGTTTAAATTCTAATTATGATTTAATTAAACTCTCTTTTATTATTATCATAAAATTTAATGCAATTGTTTTATTTTAGATTTTATTTTAAAAAATCATAATTATTTTTCTTTTTACACATAAATAAATTGGGTCGTGACATATTAGGCCTACGTCGTGCCACATTATTCTTTCTATGATTTGTTCTATTCGGCCTAAAGTTGTTCTATTCAGCCTATATTTTTTGTTCTATTCGGCCTACGTACGTCTGGGCCAACCACAATTTGCTCTATTTGTCCAACAGTTGTTTTATTCGGCTTACGTTTTTGTTCTATTCGGCCTATCTCAGATGTTCTATTCGGCCTAGGTCTATCACATTATTCCTACTACACTTTGTTCTATTCGGCCTATAGTTGTTCTATTCGGCCTACAAATTTGTTATATTCGGCCTATGTCAGATGCTCTATTCGGCCTACAAAGTTTTTTCACATATTAAAAAAAAAACACTCCCACTGCGGTCCTACATTCTAAAATGATGTATACACAATTAAGTCACATTCTACACAAGTAAATTTCCACCATTTAAACATGAACAAAACCAAAAAATATAGGTAAAACATTATATACAATTAAGTCACATTCTACACAAGTAAATTTTCACCATTTAACCATGAACAAAACCACAAAATGTAGGCAAAACATGGAAAACGACTACTACAAACTCAAAAATTAAATGAATAAAACTGCTTTTATACGTACCCGAAATTGCACCATTGACAAATCTCATCGGAATCCGCCCTCATCTGAAAATATCTATTCCGACCGATGGAGAAAGGGGGGACCGCAAATGGAGAAGAGAGAGCGAGAAAGAGGGGACCGCAAATGGGTGGGATACATTGTGGTTTGGGACGAAAAGGAGAGAGAAAGAGAGAGGAGTTTGGGATGAAAATGACGTTAACTTTTGGGATAAATTTTAAATGTGTTCCCACCCACCCCATATAATGCGATCAACACTGACATAATGATGTCTCATTATTTTCGTCCTTTATCCTGACAGTTATTGGGTAAATTGGGGAGTGCATTTAATACTGGCTAGTAAAAATTGTTTTTAATGGAAGTGGCCAAATAAAATTGTACTTAGTGAATAGTGGTTATTTAAAATTTGGACCCTAAAATTAATTAGAAATACAAGTATAAATTTATGTGAAGAATGAAATAGATTTAAGGTAAAAAAATAGGGAACTAGGCATTTATGCCCTATATGGAGATCAACATGCAAAAATCCCCACTTCCTTTTTTAAAAGCAAATCTGCCCACTTTCATATCATTTTTCATTAATACCCTTTGACCTACCATTTTTATTTTAAATTAAATACTCAATTTTGGAAAAAAAATCATTGATTCTATCAATCATTAAATGATTGACCGATTAAAAGACCGATCATTAAATGATTGACCGATTAGAAGGCCGAATAGAACAAAAATAAAGATTGACATAATAGAAGACCGATTAGAAGACCGATCATTAAATGATTGACCGATTAGAAGACCGAATAGAACAAAACATCGGTCAATTGCCTCTGTTGCCCCCTTGTGAATTATCCCCTTAAGGTAGAATTGCCCCCTTAAAATTATTATTGCACCCTTAAGGTACAAATGAAAAAAAAATACATAAGGATATTAAGGTTATTCAAGTACGAAAGTGAGTAGTTTTTAAATTTTAAAGTCAAAATGGGCTCTTTTGCGTTTTAAAATGCAGGATAGGGCAATATAAGGTATTTCCTCTAAAAAATAAGAGGGGTGGTGGGGGTGGGGGTTAGACATGCACCAAAAAACCAGAATCGGCGGTTCGAACCGGGGAACTGCCGGTTTTAACCGGAACCGGAACCGCCGGTTCCGGAACTGGCAAAAAAAAATCGAAATCGGCTAAGAAAGGTTCGGTTCAGGTTCCTCATATTTAGGAAAAAACTGGCGGTTCCGGTTCCGAACCGACTGTTCCGGTTCGAACCGCCGATTTTTCAATTTTTTTATTTTTTTTACATTTTACGCTTAAAACCAAAAATAAAAAATAAAAACGGAACCGTCAGTTCTGGAACCGAAACCTTCGTACCCCGGTTCGATTTCGGTTCCCCCTACCTTGGAACCGGAACTGCCGATTCGGAACTAGAATCGGCGGTTCCGAACCAGGGTGCATGTCTAGTGGGGGTTGTAGGGATGTTGTCGTGCTCGGTGTTGATGAGTCATTGGAATATGATTGGGTGGGAAAAGCATTATTCAAAGGGAACAAGATCCCTCCCATTATCTCTTCGAGGCTTTTGTCTCTGTTTCCCTCCATCATATTGCACTCAGCTTACATAACATGACGTTTTCTTCTCTTTTTTTTTTTATTTATTTCTTAATGCCTTTCATTTACCCTTTTCGATAAAACGCTTCGCGTTGCTGTTTCAGGGTTGAGATTTAAAATAAATAGTTCCATTTCAAAGTATTTATTTACTTTTTGCTCGTGAATTAAGAAGTATTATTATTTAGTGTTTAGTGGATAATTGTATTAATAAGTGTGTGGGCCCCATATTTCAACTATTGTATTAGTGGATGTGTGTTAAAAGAAAAATAACACCATCGGGAGCGAATATAAAAAAAAATGAAACTCTTTGAAACGGATGGAGAAAGTATAATTTATGTTTATTTTTTGTTCTAGTATAATAAGTTTTACTTTAATAATATTAACTTAATGTGAGAGCTAAGTGGTAATATACGTAAGAAAATATTAATTAATGTGTGAAATAGATGAGAATAAAAGAATAATATTAATTTAGAATAAAGAATTTATACATGAAAAATGATATTGTATAAGATAGATAATTTTTAAAATTCAGGTAAAATATTTATAGGCTAATTATTCTATGCATTTGGTGCACCGTGTACTTAATTTTAGAAATATATACATTTATGAGTAAAAATATATACACTAATGAATAAAAATGTATACACTTTGTTAGTGAATTTTCTGTAAATTTTTTTCATAAAAACTGAATGTAAGAAAAACTATACAATTATTAAGAAATATATATACACTGTTGAATACAAAATTATACACATACGAATTTGCGCGTGCAGTCGTGCACGGATATCAACTCATATTTATATTTGGAAAATTAAAATTTGGTTTTCAAAGGAGTAAAAAAAATAGACAAAGTCTTTTGTAAGACAGTGATTATGTGAGACGGCTTATGAAATACGTTAAAATATGATGATTATATTTGTAAAGTATATTTATTGATTGCTAAAGTATTTTTTCTAAAGTGTAATGAGTGGTGCATTAAATTATAATTTTAGAGTGTTATAATATGTTTTAACTATCAATATAACATACTTTAACATACTTTAACGATGGATCGACCCGTCTCACAACTCATCTTACATATTCGTTTTATGAGAAATTACAAATATATATATATATATATATATATATATATATATATATATATATATATATATATATATATATATATATATATATATACCCTAAATTCTAAAATTAAATCACAATTGAATTACATATATTTCTATAAAACAAATAATAATCTTTTAATAAAGAAGTTATACTTATCAAGCAAGTGAACTACTTTATGAGAAAATAATAATTTGTAGTATGAATGAAATTAATAATATTTTTATTAAAAATGATATAACATTTTTATCGAAAATCTCAATTAACAAAAAAAATCAAATAGTGTAACACTGAAACGATGTCATTAAATATTGCTCAACAAGTATTATACGTGAAATTCTTCATAAATTATATACATCCTTCCCATAAAATATATCACGTACACTTTCCTCATTTATTTATTGAGTAAAAAAAATCACATTTATCTATTAATTTTTAAAATTATTTTAATTTCAAAATTAACGTTACACATAACATACGTAACATTATATTTTGTTTATTATTTAAGAATTAAAATACTTTTAAAATTTTTTTTAAAAAAAAACCTTTTTTATAATAATGTGAAAACATGGGAGGATTACTATTTTTATTTCAACTCCTCTCGCAACTTGCAATTCCATGAGTATATGCTTAGTGCGCGCATTCACATGCATTTTTTGCAAATGGCATTCAATTTTTTTATAACGGAATTATTATTAATATTAATTTGCTTGTTTATAGTGCGGCAAATACATGCATGAGATTATTTTGGGTGGGAGTGTTTTAATTTTTCTTAAATGTTTATACTGTATTATCACTTTTTATTTTTATTAAAAATATTATAACTTTTTATTTATACTATAAACTAAAATACTAATAAAATAAATTACTGCACCGCTATTCCTTAATATTAATAATTCGAACATCAATTTTTACTAAATATTACTTATCTCTCTTATGAAAATCTTCTTATAAAATAATTTCACATTGTTTGCTTAACTATGCCTACTCCCTCCGGCCCTCAGAATTAGAGTAATATTTCTTTTGTAGTGGCTAAGTTTTAAATGATTTATTTTTTATACATTTTTGTTAAAAAAAAATTTTAATTTAGTACACAAGGAAACCCACAAAATATTTTTTTAAGTTGATATTTGTGCACTTATATAAAGTAATTTTTATTTAGTAGTGTATATATTTCTTAATAAATATATAATTTTTTTATTCAATTTTTTATTTAAAAACTAATAAAAATTTTACTAATAAATTGTATAAATTTTTATTTATTGATATATATATTTTTAATCATTAATATAAGTTTTGAATATAGATGTATGGTGCACTCAATTATACTATAAAATTTGCATACATATATATATGTATGTATATGAAAACCTAAAATACTTAATATGAGTCTTAATCACTAATAAAATACTAGTATTTATTTTAAAAGTTTAGTACAATAGTAGAAATTAGAGACAAAATCATGACAAATGAAGAAGTCTTTGGCAATTGCCATAGGAAGGCGAAATCCACCAACACTACGATAAATATTAGTAACCTTTTGTGAGGATGGAAATATCAATGTAATTGGTAGCTGTAAGATGGAGGTTTAAATTATATTTTTATATGGAATATGATCATTTTAGGTGTAGTCGAACAATAAACTCTCTCTTTTATAAGTCAGATGAAGTGTATATCTACGATTTATCTGGCCTACCAATTTCCAGAACTAGGAGCAGTTACGAGCACACCCTTCCAACATTTACACTTCTCATCCTAATTTAATTAGTTGCCATCGTTGTCACAGCATTAAAATCTTGATTGTCAACTCCACAATAATTAATACTCTCATTGTTGTATTCTTTCAACATCTTAACGTCACTATCTTTACTTTTTGTTGTGGATCGAACAATATTAATCTAATTGGGTCGTTGTGAGATGAAAAATGGCATCTAGGTGTCCTCTATTAATTCGTCAATAATTACAAGGAAAAGAGAATTAATCACTTCAAAAGGGATATTGGGAAATTAATGGAAGTTTCATTAGTTGATACATATTATGAACCACTTGAAATTTTATTCATCTTGTAAAAGTTAAGCCCATATAAGTTAAAGCACTAGCTAATTAAGTTCTCTGTATTTGTTAATCAGTGTTTAAAGGGGATGCTTCGTATGTTGGTTCATAATTACTAATCATTAGTAGTGCCATTAATTATGTGTTTAATATTTTAATAGCGTAACACTTTTTAATGAGCCATTCCCCTATATACGAACTATGTCTACATCTAAACATTAATACAAAGTATCTTGTAAGACAGTAATTACGTAAGATAAATTGTGAGACGGTCGACTCATTGTTAAAGTATTTTGTTATATAGGTAAAGTATGTTTTTTAGTAGTTAAAGTACGTTTTTCTAAAATAAGATGAATAATGAATTAAAGTACTCCATGTTTTTAAAGTATTATAGTATGATTAACTACAAACATACTTTAACTGCAAATTAACATACTTTACATATATAACAAACATATTTTAAACAACGGGTCGATCCATCTTACAATCTGTCTCATATAAACCCGTCTCACAATAGAGTTCCTCAACTATTAACCCATTTAATTTGTATGAGTTAACAATAATTCTCTTAAATATAAAACTGTAATAAACATTAAGTAAATACTACTACCTCCGGCCACTTACAAGGTATCTATTTCAATATTCCTGGCGTCCGCTTCAAATGTATCAATTTCCACAATTTAGTAAAGAAAATACATAATATGACCCACCACTTTTCTTTAATATAACTACCCACTTTACCTATAATAATAATACTCCTTATTCCACGTGCAAAAAACAAATAAAGAACTTAGAATTGTTTACGTGCAAACAGCAAACGGTTACCTTGTAAGTGGCCGGAGGGAGTATATCAAATGTACAATTATATGCTCTACATCTAAACTATTAACCCATTTAATTTGTATGCATTAACGATAATTCCTTTAAATATAAAGTGTAATAATCATTAAGTAAATAATATATATTTAACTATAGTGGTAAAATAATAATTATACAAAATTATTTCAATTTATTATTCTTAGAGTCAGTAAGTCACACACTCACGAGTTTCAAACTTGAGATCTTAGAAAATTTCACCCTAATACACCTCGAGTTTTCAACTGATCAATACTTGGGGATTGGGGTTAACTTTTGTCTTTAATCTATGTCCTTTATATTTTTTCATTTTTTATTTAAAAAATTAGACTAAGAAAGTAAGAATGGACAAGAGGGATTAAAATTAGGCACAAAATTATTAAGATTGAATAAAAGGACTAAATTAGATAAAAAGATGAACAAAATCAAAATTACAAAAGAAAAAATATCAAAACTGGAACCGATTATACTTCCATATTGATTGTGATATTAACCATTTTAAATACGGTACATGTAAGTTTTTTTTTCTAAATAATTTAATGACAAATTCTCTTGTGAGACATTATATATGTGAGACGGTTTGTGAAACGTGCTAAAGTATGTCTATTATATAAATAAAGTATGTTTAAGAGTTGTTAAAATATGTTTTCTAAAATATGATAAATGATGAATTAAAGTATGATTTTAAGGTGTTATAATATGATTCATTATTGACATTGTTGTGATACTTCCTTTCTTGTATTGATCTTCAAACAATACACTTGATCACACACACGAACTTCTCAGTCGTTTCTTCTTGTTAGAGAATTGATTCAACACACACACTAACTCAATGAGTAAAACAGCAAGGAAAAACAATGAATGGAAGGAAGAATGCACAAGGGAATTATAGTGGTTCGATCGTTATGATCTACATCCACTCGGAGGAAAGAATAGCTTTCTTATTGATTGAAGTAATACATGAAGAAGATGACAGCAAGTCTACCTAGCTCTAAAACTAATGTGAAGCTTGCTGATGTAATTCAAGATGATGCAGTTTTAATGAATCAAAATTAATTTGCTGTGATGTTGTGTAGTGTATTTATGCACTTTCTTCACCAATAACCGATTGCCACTTGCACCAATGGAATGATCACATCACATGTGCTTGATAACTAACCAACTGAAGAGCACATGATCACTAACAAACTCATAACAGCTCAACCAACAACAAAACTGAACCAACCCTCACATGTGATCACAACCGTTTGCATACATACACTTGCAGCTGATAGAATGAGTCTAATGCTACGTGTATGACTCATGCATTACGTCCATCACGTTCTTCACTCCCTCAGCCACATAGCAACATCTTGTGTTCATATGATGGATCAAGATTTACACATCATTCTTCAACATACTCCACCTTAAATCAAGTATCCATCTTCAACCAAAACTGTTACCTTCCCTCCTATTTGCTGCTCATATTGAGCAGCACTTCAGTCTTCATTACACATACCAACTAAGCCTAAGCTTAGTTCAAACTTAGAACTAGGCAAGGCCTTAGTTAGATAATCAGCAGGATTGACAGAGGTGTCAATCTTACAAACCTGGACAGCACCACTTTCAACAAGATCTCTCACAAAATACATCTTGACATCAATGTGTTTTGTTCTCTCATGATAGCCCTGGTGTTTTGCTAAATGAATAGCACTCTGATTATCACATAATACCTTCACTGCTTCTTGCTTCACACCAAGCTCTTTAAGCATACCACTGATCCAAAATCCTTCTTTAATAGCTTCAGTTAATGCCACAAACTCAGCTTCAGTTGTGGACAAAGCTACTATGGATTGATGACTGGCCTTCCAACTTATAGCAGTTCCATAAAGATTAAAGATATATCCTGTTAAAGACTTCCTAGTATCCATGTTAGCAGCAAAATCTGCATCAACATATCCACACAGAACTTCACTGTCTTGGCTGACTTTCTGAAACTTCAAGCCTTTATAGACAGTGCCTTTTATATATTTCATAGCCCATTTTGCTGCTTCCCAATGTAGTTTACCAGGTGATCCCATGAACCTACTTAAAACACTAAGTGTAAAAGCCATGTCTGGCCTGCAGCAGACCATACAATACATTAGACTTCCTACTGCACTAGCATAAGGAGCCTTGTTCATATTCATAACTTCTGTTTGAGACTTAGGTCCATGCTGTAGAGTCAACTTTACACCTTGCTTGAATGGAGTGGAGACTGTCTTACATTCATCCATATTATATCTTTTAATAACCTTTAACAAATAAGCTTCCTGATTTAGCATCAAAGAACCACTGATCCTATTTCTGCTAATTGACATTCCTAGTATCATCTTGGCCTCTCCAAGATCCTTCATGTCAAATTCAGCTTCTAACATCCTTTTTACTTTCAGAATACCAACCATTGTATGGCTGGCCAACATCATATCATCAACATATAGTAATAGATATGTGAACAAACCACTTTCCTCCATGAAGTATACACAACTATCATGAAGACTTCTTTGAAATCCACACTTAACTATGTACTCATCAAACCTCAAGTACCATTGCCTTGAACTTTGCTTAAGACCATAAAGAGACCTTTTAAGCAAACAAGCTTTTGAACTTGAGTTTTGAAGTTCAACACCTTCTGGTATGGCCATATATATCTGCTCCTCTAACTCTCCATGTAGAAAAACTGTGGTAACATCCATCTGATTAAGCTCAAGATTCCATTGAGTAACCAATGAAAGAATGATCCTTATACAACAATGTTTAACTACAGGTGAGAATATCTCATTGTAGTCAATGCCTTCTTTCTGTGAAAAACCCATTGCAACTAGTCTTGCCTTGAATCTAGGATTTCCACCTACAACTGTAGAAGGTTTCTTTCTGAAAATCCATTTATATCTTATCAACTTCTGATGTCTAGGCTTCTCCGCTATATCCCATGTGTGATTCTTATCCAAAGATAAGAGCTCTTCCTGTATAGCCATTATCCACTGATCACTATCAACACTACTTATAGCTTCTTTGTAACTTCCAGGTTCAAGTGATTCAACTTCAGAGGCAGTATACAAAGCATAAGAAACAAGATTAGCTTGAATGTATCTTGCAGGTAATACAATTTCTCTTCTTTGTCTATCTCTAGCAAGATGATAGGTGTTTTGACCTTCCAAAATGCTGTCACCACCACTATCTGTCTTGCCAGACTCCACCTTAGACTCAACATCATTATCAAAACTAGTAGTAGTTTTCATTTTTTCAATCAGTGGCATTTTCTCTTCATCAAAAGAAACATCCCTACTGATCAGAATTTTCTGTTTGTCTGGACACCACAATTTATACCCCTTTACTCCAGATGGATAGCCAACTAGCACACACTTCAGAGCTCTTGGCTCTAACTTTCCTTGCTTTATATGAGCATAGGCAAGACATCCTATTACCTTCAAGCTACTGTAGTCTGCAGGTTTGCCATTCTACATCTCCTCTGGAGTTTTAAAATTTAGTGGTGATGATGGACATCTGTTTATAAGAAAAACAGCAGTAGTAGCTAATTCTCCCCAAAAACTCTTAGGAAAACCTCCACTGTTTATCATACATCTAATTCTTTCAAGAATGGTCTGATCCATCCTTTCTGCTGTTCCATTTTGTTGTGGAGTTAATGGAACAATCTTATGCCTTTTAACTCCTCTATCCCTTACAGAACTGGTTGAACTCATCTGACAGATATTCCAACCCATTATTAGTCCTTAAACACTTCAACTTCTTGTCAGTTTGATTTTCAACCTCAACTAACCACTCTTTGAACTTAGTGAAGGCTTCATCCTTGGATTTCAATATATATATCCATACCTTTCTTGAATAATCATCTATGAAGGAGATGAAATATTTTCCACCCCCCTAGTGATGTTCTTAGCAGGTCCCCATAAATCAGAATGAACATAATCCAACACAGATGAAGAGTTATGTTCACCAACACCAAATTTTAACCTCTTTGCCTTACCCATCACACAATGTTCACACTGACTTAAAGTAATTGAAGTATGACCACATAATAGCTCTTGTTTAGCTAATTCTTGCAGACCTCTCTCACTTATATGACCTAATCTTCCATGCCATAGTATAAAATTATCTATTTTACTAGTGCTACAAGCTTGAGCAGTGACAGCATTTCCACACAAGAAATACAGGTCATGTTTCCTGATACCCTTCAAGAATACATCATTTCCTTTTGTGACAGTCAAACAACCATCAGTTGACTGAAAACTATACCCCAAGGAATCAAGATTTCCAAGTGAAATAAGATTTCTTCTTAGATCAGGAACATACCTTACATCATGAAGCATTCTTGCTGTACCATCAGTCATTTCAAGCTTTACAGACCCTCTTCCCATGATCTTACATGTTTGATTGTTTCCAAGAAGTACAGAGCCTTCATTCTGATGTTTAAATCCTATCAACCAATGTTTGATTGGTGTCATATGGAAGGTACAACCTGAATCTATCACCCATTCGGTGGAGACTTCAGATGCAGTGACTGTCAACACTTCAACAAACTTTGTAGTATCTTCTTGTGCAGGAGCAGTTTGATTTACTTGGTTTTGTTGATCAATTTCTTTCCCCTTATCAATACCTTTTCCTTTGATAGCTTTCCACTTGTAGCAATTTCTTCTCATATGACCAGGTTAATTACAATGATAGCATTTCCTTACTTCACCTTCTTTGGCATGATCTTCATCCTTTCTAACTTGTTTGTTTCCATCAGAACCCCTCTTCTTCTTGTTATTCCTTTTAGCTTGATTGTTCTTCTTGACCATCAAGCCTTCTCCTCCAGAACTCTGAGTGCTATCAGTTACTAATTGTAGTTCTCTAGACTTGAGTGCTAGTAACACATTATCAAACTTGATGGAACTCTGATTTCCATATAACAAAGTATCTTTGAAACTTTGAAAAGATCTTGGAAGAGCTGTCATCAACATGAGAACTTTTTCTTCCTCTGATATCTTTGAGTCAACAGTTTCAAAATCATCCATGATCTTTACAAACTCATCAACTTGATCCAATATAGGCTTTTCATCAGTCATTTTGTATGCATTTAGTTTCTGCCTAATGTGAAGTCGATTTGCTAATGTCTTGATCATAAACATGGATTCCAATCTTTCCCAGACTCCAATTGCAGTAGACTCCCTAGCTACTTCCCTTAGTGCCTTATCCCCCAAACATAGAATAATAGTAGAATGAGCTTTTCTAAGTACCTCATCATCTACTTGCATTCTTGGAGGTCCAGCTGCTGATGGATCTTTTATTATCTCTGTCTTGATAGGTGGAGGTGGCTTCAATGCATCAATGAGCCCTTGCTGTGTCAAGATCGCCTTCATCTTGAGTTTCCAGAGACTAAAATCAGTTTTTTCAGTGAGCTTCTCAATATCAAACCGTGTGGTGTTCATCTTCTCAGAATTCAGCAGCTGTTTGATGGTTTGCTTCCCACAGACGGTGCCACTTGTTGTGATACTTCCTTTCTTGTATTGATCTTCAAACAATACACTTGATCACACACACGAACTTCTCAGTCGTTTCTTACACTTGCAGCTGATAGAATGAGCCTAATGCTACGTGTATGACTCATGCATTACGTCCATCACGTTCTTCACTCCCTCAGCCTCATAGCAACATCTTGTATTCACATGATGGATCAAGATTTACACACCATTCTTCAACAAACATATTTTAATTATAATAAATAAACATACTTTACCTATATAATAAACATACTTTAGTAATGGATCAACCCGTCTCACAAAAAACTCGTCTCACAAGAGAGTTTATCTGATTTAATAGTATGTCCTAATTATGAGCATATTTAAAAATAAAGAAAATGGTGGTGTAATGAGTGACGTCATCCCAATTGGAAACTCCAAAGTAGTTATAATGGAGTGGAGTGGCGCGAAGCACACGATCGCTCCTTCACATTTCAAATAACCTAATCATTGAACAGTTTTATTGCAATGATTTGGAATTTTAGGAAGTGTCCACTTCATCATTAAATTATTACAATCCCTATTTCAAAATTGACAATTATTCGCTTTAAAAAAATTAAAATAAAAAATCGAAATTATTACTATCATTCTTCTTTTTCTTTAATTTTTGAATACGTGAATTCAGTTGCACACTCACCGGTGACTGGCCAGTGTGGCTCCTGCTTATATGTATATTAGTCTGATAATGACCAAAATTATTTTTAATAACTGAAATTATTATATTTAATTAATGGGGTCGTACTTCCAAGAAACTTTAAAAAAGAATTTGATAGAAATGTTTCCTCAATTATATTTTTATTTATTAATTTAATCATAAAGTTTGGACGGAGTATTGGAGTTTATTCATCAATGATTAACTTGTTTATAAACAACGTTTTTAAAGTTAATTTTCTTCGAAAATATCTGCTAGTGTCCATCGTAATCTAGTGCCAAAACCTTTTTCATTTTAATTTCTTTTTTGGTAATTATTGTGTAAATAGTTGGAAATTTCACATGTAACTGTAAGAGATATTGAACTTTTAAATACTATTATTTTCCTTAGTTAATTAATTATTCATTTTCGTAGCTATATACGTTCTTCATTCGAAATTTCGCTTCATTGGCTATGTAAAGCATGTGTTAGTTTCACATTATAAGTTTGAAATTGTCCTTTTTTTTTTCCAACTTCATTGCTATAAAAAAAAATCTTGAATAGTAATAATAAATGTTTGTTTTAATTTAAATTTTTGTACGATGAATTTTTAATTTATTGAGTATAACAATGTATAAGAGATGAGTGGTTATTTATGTAATTAAGATCGTGTTAATTTGATCTAAAATAAGAGATAGGAAAAAGAGAGAAAAAAAGAAAGAAAGATAAATTTATGAGTTAGGAAAGCATTATAAAGGGTAAAATAAATGTGGATTCGAGAGAACAGATGAAAAATGAGAGAGAAATAGTATGTAATATATAATTTTTTTAAGGCAAAAACTGTTGTAAGGCCTGAAATGATTTTTATGAGAGGGATAAAAAGTGATAATATTTTAAATAAAATTATACTCAATTTATTAAAAGTGATAATAGTGTATTGAATTATTTTATGAATAATTTATAATAATATAAAAAAATAACAATATTTTTAAATAAAAGTGATAATACTTTTAATAAAATGTGATAACTAATTAAAAAGTGTTAAATTGTTTTACAGTGAGATGTTCTCATTTAAGAATACACTACATTTTATTTATGTGTTAGGTAGTTAAGGATTATAATATAATTTTGAAATTAATATGTATTTTAATTTCAAAGAAAAACATCATTTTTAATATTTCTAAATAAATAAAAGAAAACTGACCTTTAAGTTCACCTTTAAAAATTTGAATGCATTTTACAGTAATGCTTAAAGGTGAAGTTTTTTTTATAATTTTTTAAAAGTAATGATTAATTACAATAAAAATATAATTTGAAATTTTTTTAACAATTATCCCTTATAAAATTATATATGTCATGTGGCAGTACGTGACAATATTTATTTATGTTTGAGGTCAATTTTATGTCAATAGAATGAAATAATTAATATATATATATATATATATATATATATATATTTTTTTTTTTTTTTTTTGATTGTATAATGACAGCTCGAAGATACAGTGTTATAATATTGTGAGTCTGTTTGTTAATTAGTTAGTGCCCTTAATAGTATATTGGGTTATTATACGTCGAAATCTGTTGCCTCCGTCAGCATTCTATTTCTCTAATCTGAAACCCAAAATTAAATTATAAGAAGAGATTTATAATTGATTAAAGAAAAGGTATTTATTAATGTCAATTATTAATGTGCACCAGTTTTTAAGGTGCACCAAATACTCCAAATATAAATGACCCGACATATTTATACTCCAAATCAATTTGATGGGTCATTCAATCTCTCAATCCATCCTTCTTCTCTCCCCAATCTAGGTCTCTCAATCTATCCTTCCTCTCTCTCTAAATCTCGATCCCCTATGTCGCTCCACCACTCCACTGCAGCTCCTCTCTCCCTCCACCGCCCGATTCTCTCTCTCTCCCTCCGTCCGACACCGAATCTTAATCCTCTTTCTTCACCGCCCGACATTATCGCCGCCACCTCTCACCTTCTTTGATCCGATTCTGCCCTCTTTTCTACAGATTTAAAATTTACTTCAGACTTCAGTTGTAGATCTGATGGAGATGAAGAATTTCTCATTAGACAAATCTATGATTAAAGGTACCGTGTGAGAAAAATTCCTTCCTCTGAAACAATCATTACTTTCCCGATCCAACGAGATTGTGATGCTCATAGGAAAAACTGATGACGGAAGTTGACTGGTTCTGAAATATGCGACTGAAAGTGATGAGAATTGGGTGATGAGAAATTGTTATTTTAATTCGAAAGTGCATACGTTTTTTCATATTAATGTATTACATTTTATCCTTTAATGTATCATCTAATTTGTACAGAAAAGTTAATATTAAATTTAATCGATTTTTTATAGTTTCATAATCAAATGTATTAGTTGTAATTTAATAATGTATATGTTTTTCTCAATAAAAGTGTTGTTATTTTTTTTAAAAAAAATCTTGATATTATTTTTATCAATATTTTCAACAACATATTTATTAATTTTTTGTTATATATGTTAGTATAATATATTATACATTTTAGTATAAGATGTAATACAATTCATACTTATATATTTTAATACTAAGTGTAAATATTTTAATATGCAAGTGCATATGTTATAACTCATTAACGTATATGTTGTAAATCATTAATGTATAAAACTTACATTCATATATTAAATTACATTTATTTAATATAAACAATACATTTATGAAATTAAAGATATACATTAGTTTTCAACATCTCAAATCTCAAATATTGTATTCCACATCTCAATCTATTGCAATTCATCTATTACAATTCGAAGCAGTTCCTTCCAAATATGAATTTCTCCATGGGATCCTCCACCCAACCAAACAAAGCTTGAGATGACGGTGTACGGAGTGAGGAAACACAAGAGGCAGCGGAGATCTAAAAGGGATTGCGCCGGAAATCTGGAAGGGAAGCTTCCAGCGAGCGGATTTGGAAGGGAATTCGCCGGAGATCTGGAAGGGAAAGAAGCGAGTGGAGATTTGGGATTGCGTCGGAGAAAGGAAGCGTCCAACGAACAGAAGGCAGCGAGCAAAATTTGGAATTGCGCCGGAGAAGGGAACGAGCGGAGATCTGGAAAGAATTGCGCCGGAGATCTGGAAGGGAAGTATCTAGTGTGAAAGACGAGAGAGGAGGGAGAGACGAGAGAGACCGAGAAATGAGATGCGATTGTCCAGCGTGAATGAATGATCCATTTGGATATTTTAGAATTATATAATTGACTCACTTTTAAATACGGATCATATTTTTAGTGTACACCAGTAGATCAGCGCTTATTAATTATGCCAAATGCTTGTGTACATCTGCATGTATATATAAATTTTCTTTTTCCATGGTATATTACTTATCGGTTATGATTTATTATAGTTTTTTTGTAAATTATAATTCAAATAACTATTATCCTTGGTTTTGCTTTTAATTTTACATTGATTAAAGAAAAAAGATTTATTAATTATGCCAAATGCTTGTGATGTGTGCATCTACATGTATACATACATTTTCTTTTTCCATGGTATATTACTTATCGGTTATGATTTATTATAGTTTTTTTTTTTAAATTATAATTCAAAATAACTATTATCCTTGCTTTTGCTTTTAATTTTACATGTAGAGCATAATAATTTTAATGTAGTGGGTAGCTTAATTCGGTGTGTTTTGCATTTTCTCACTTTGAGCTTAACACTTTCTTCTCTCCTATGTTAATAAATATGTTAATTCTTTTCACTTAAATTAAAAGAATATTATTTTAAAAAGTAGTGGGTAGATTTTAATTGTATTTTTACCTTTTAACTTTAGTTCAGATTGATAGCGAATTATATAGTATTGTGAATCCAATAAATACTGTTCGTCTATAATAAATAAACAAATAATGTTTCTATTTATGTTTTGGATTTTGGCATAATAGATTTAAGCTTATGTTAAATTAAATATTAATAAATGATTTATTAATTGATGGAGAAGATAATAAAGAAAAAAGAGAAATTAATAAAAAATATTAATTGAGGACATATATCAAATATATGGTAGCCTGTAGGGTTGAGTAAATGTTAATAAGATGAGTATATATATATATATAGAGAGGAGATATTTAAAGTAATTTATTAAATCTAAACCTAAAAAGATTAAACTCAAATCAAATATAGAAACAAAAGATTATGTAATTTGATTTTAGTAAACCCAATTACAATAAAAAAAATAATTTTATAATTCTAATTTCAACTAAAAATTCAAAACAAACATAGCCAAATAATAAAAATTGATACACTTAGAATAAGACAAACCGAAATATATTCATTTGGTTCGGTTAATATTGTTAAATTAAAAAATATAGTTAGTTCATGATTGAGAAATATAATATTTTAATATTTAATTGTTGTATTAGTATTGTGTGAGAGCTATAACGTACAATATATTAATGCTCTGTGTGTATTATAATAGTATAGTATATTTGAATTTTATTTTTAATTTCAGTTAAAAAAATACAAATAATATCTGAAATAAGGAGATAAATATCATGACTTAAAAGTAACAATACTAAATGTTAACGTCATATATATCATGGCACTATCCAATTTTAAGTCAAACTGAAACAAGTTGATCATTAATTTCATCGAAAATGAATACGTACATTTAGATGGCCAAATTAATTAAAGTTCCAGTGTATAACAAACCAATACAGCTGTCAAGTCGTCATCCAACAACACAAATTATATATTATTAAAAAATATATAAAATACTCCACCAAAGAATCATATGTCTTGTGTGAACTAAATTTACAAGTAATAAAATTTTATTTTTACAAAATTACTCTATTTTTAGATCTAATGCATAGCTAGCCTTGTGTAAGATATTTTAGAGATCTGATTCATATCGTTGGTTTTTAAAACATGCATACAAGGACTACTCCTTTTTATGTTTACAACATAAACAATCACACTAGAATGACATTTTGCTATATTTTATTTGTTTAAACGGTAAACATATTTAATGTTTTGCAAATCTGATGCATATAGTATGTATTTAGATGATGTATATTACAACTATGTCATTTGATATTTACATTATAAACATCATTTTAGGATGTCATTTTACTATTTTTAATTTGTTTAAGCTGTAAAAATATGTAATATTTTGTAATGAACTTTAATTTTATTATTTATACCTAACAAAAATTCATCATTTGAACCATGCAGTGACCTCATAGCAATAGATTAGACGATTGTGGTAGCTGACTATTTTATCTTAGTTTACTAGATAGGGTAAAACTATAATTGATGACTAAAAAAAATTCATAATATAAATGAGAACTAGGCATAAACATGCATATTCAGCCAAATAGTTCATATATGATTAATCAATTATTCTAAGTGCATGCATAATAGTACATCAGAAAAAGAAAATCCATCGTTGGGACCAATGTTGTCCTAACAATGGCTTAAACTGTTGTTGTGGTCACTATTTCATCTAGTTTGCTAAATAGGGTAAAACTCTAATGCGTGTGATTTAAGAAAATCCATAATATGGATGTGAACTAGCTCAACACGGCACAGTAATTTTTGCAAAATTACTCTATAGTGGGTAAAAAATTGCTATTTAGAGAGATAAATTATTACTCTTTTAAATGAAAAATACTACTTATTTCAACAAGAATATAAAAAAATCACTAGCATATGAAAATTGTATGAGTAATTTTTTTTATTTAAGAGAATACTAGTTCATTACTTTAAAAAATAATTTTTCATTTACTAAAGAGTAATTGGCCAATCAGAGTGCAAGAATGGGGAGTAATATTTATTTATTTATAAAAGTAATAATTTACAATTTCTTTAAAGAATATTTTTCATGTACTAAATAGTACTACCTCAGTCCTATTCCTACATTTAACTTCACCAAAACTACAGATACAACGTTGTTTTATAAAAGTTGCATTCTCATCAATTTTATTGACTTTTTTTGGGTATTATGATATTTTTAGGTAATAAATAAAATTTAAAGTATAGTATATGTCTTAGGTGAGAGTGATATTTTTAAATTTAAATAACTTTTGAGATTATATTGATTGATGTTATATTTTCTTTTTTATATGGCAAAGATAAGTATGTAATGAATGAAAACGTAAAGTCCGGCTATAAAAGAATAATCGGGGTGTAAGGTGAAATGGTCACACAATACAGACTCTAATTAAATATATATAGGGTTAATTGCAAAAAAAAAAAAAAAAACTTCAACCTTTACTTTTATTGCAAATAAATCCCAACTTTTGAGAAATTGCAAAAAAAATTTCGACCTTTAAGTTTCGTGCAAAATGCACCCAACGGGCAGGAGAGAGTTGCCCGACATTGGACGTGGCGTTGATCTTTGCCACGCCTACTTGGAGTTTATTGCAAAAAAAACCTCAACTTTTACTTCTATTGCAAATAAATTCCAACCTTTGAGATTTTGGCAAAAAAATTCCACCAGATTTTTTTTAATTGCACCAATCTAATAAAAAATTTATATTTTATATTAATATTATAAAACATCTAACTATTTAAATTCTTTTAATTTTTTAAAATATTTTATACATTATAAAATTTTCATAATTAAAGTTTTTTTTCTTACAAGGTTTTTTAAGTTTTTATTTATTAATTTTTTATTACTCGCTCCGTCCCGTATTTATTAATTTTTTATTAATTTTTAATGTAAGTGGGTAAGCGTATTATTATTGTATGCAGGTTCCATAGTAATATATTAATTGTTTTAGGTGGGCAATATGCTAAAAAGAGAAACGTAAAGATTGAAATGAGACACAAAAATTAGAAAAATGTAAAAATTGAAATGGACGGATGGAGTACATGAAAATTTTGGTTTATATAAATTAAAACTTAACTAATACTATTTTTTGTCCGTATAAAACTATGAGTTTATAATTTAAGTCTACATGAATTATAAACTATTTTTTGTATAATTTTTTAGTCATCTAAATTTTATTTTTTTTGTCATATTAAAAGCATAACATAAAATTACGAAAAAATTTTAAGACATGTTAAGAATACGTTGATTTTATAAATTATAACAATTTTATAATGCATAAAAAATTTTAAAAACTAAAATAAATTTAATATTTTTTTAATAAATTTTTTAATTTAAATTTTAAATATAAAATATAATGGGTACAATTTTAAAAAAAATAAAAAAATCTGATGATCTTTTTTGCCAAAATCTCAAAGATTGGAATTAAATTGTAATTTAAGTAAATGTTGAATTTTTTTTTGCAATAAACTCAAATCTGACGTGGAAGTTGACGCGGCAAAGGTCAACGCCACATCGGGCAACTCTCTCCTGCCCGTTGGGTGTGTTTTGCACGAAACTTAAAGGTCGAGGTTTATTTTACTATTTTTCAAAAGTTGGAATTTATTTACGATAAAAGTAAAGGTTGGAATTTATTTTTTTCAATTAACCCATATATATATATATATATATATATATATATATATATATATATATATATATATATATATATATATATAACTTAAAATAAAACACTTAAATAGGTTACGTTTTCGGTTGTATATATTATGGCCCTATTCAATAATAAATCAGAATGAACTAAGTTTTTCTTTTTTTTAATTATTATTATTATTATTATTATTATTATCGAAATGAATAGGTATATATAGATGGCCAAATTAAATTTCTAATACATGTATTTATTTTGTAGTAGTTGTCCCAACAAAAAAAAAATATATGTTATTAAAAAAATTGTAAATAGTATAAAAGAAAATTTTTATAATGGATATGCTAATTGAAAATAAATTTCATACATAGAATAGTGACTTGGAAGTTTATGTGATTCATGAATTAAAAGGACTTGGAAGTTTACGTGTTTCATGAATTAATTAAAGAAACAACCTTTTTAAGTGATTAAATATAAATATACTCTACGCTACTTTACTGTTCATTTTGTTTAAGAATTTTTTTAATTAATTTTATTATTTTTTAAGAATAATATGATATACTCCCTCGTAGTAAGTATAAATTGGTAATTTAAAGAGAAAAAGTAAATAAAGTTATTGTGAATGATAAATAAAGTGTAAAAATGTAAAAAAAAAAAAGTTGTTGGGAATGATTTATAAAGTATAAAAAGTAGGTAGGATGTATAATGAATTTTTACTATTAATGGAATGTGAATAAATACCTGAGATACTTCAAAATGAAAAATGAAAATAAATACATGGAACGGAGGGAATATAAAATATGTTGTGTGTGTTAAAAATCCATGCAAATTTTAAAACTAAAGTGTAATTTTAAAACTTTGAATTGAAATAAGACAAATTCTCTTGTGAGACATTATATATATGAGACAGTTTTTTAGACGGGTTAAAGTATGTTTATTATATAGATAAAATATGTCTAATGGTTATTAAAGTATGTTTTCTAAAATATGATAAATGATGAATTAAAGTATGATTTTATGGTGTTATAATATGATTAATTATTAATCTACTTTAACTATAAATAAGCATATTTTACCTATATAATAAGCATAATTTAGTAGTGAGTTGACTCGTCTCACAACTGTCTCACAAAAAGCCCGTTTCTTTTTCAAGAGACACAAGAGAGTGTCTCTTGAAATAATATTATTCTTTTTATTGAGGTGAACCTTTTTGCAGGATGAGGAATGAGGAAGGAGTAAATTTAATGTTGAAATTGATTGAGTATATTTTTATTAGTATATAATCAGTAATTATTCATTCTCTTAACCCTAATTAATGGTGACTTTAGATATTTAAAAACAATTCTTTTTAAATCTAATAAAAAGATTTTATGCTTCCTCCCTTGATTGTAACTGACCTGATAAGACCTAATTTATTTTTATTTTTAAACTTTTTTTTCTTTTTCCTTTTCTCTTTACTTTTCATTAATCACCCTTAAATATAAAAATTAATTCAGTGACACATAATATAAGTGCAACGGAAAAGTATAAGAGACAAATTAAATTAAAAAAAAAGTGCGTGTGATGCAAATAAATTGAAAAACATTTAATTGGTTTATGATGTGAAAGTGAAAACATGATAAATGTATCAACATAATTGTGTTTTCGCAAAAGAAATATATTTAAACTATAGCTAGTGCGATCAGAAGTAATTAATTGCAACTTTTTAGTAATCCAAAATTTTAAATTTATTTCCTACATAAAAAAATAGAAATTTAGAGCAATTCTTAGTTGATCTATGCTCATACATGACCTAAGTCAGCGCAGATTGCAGGTCATCCAGTCAATATATGATGTCATCAATTCAATTTTATTGAATTTAGAAAAAAAATCCTTAATTTTTATCCATCTAAACACTGCCGTCTAAGCACCGCCCCTATGATAAACGACGTCCCTATCTAATTACTATAATTGGGGAGAAAACTATTGTATTATCATCGCTAATTTTCTCTCCCGTGTGTGCATTTCTTAGTGAAATAAAAAGAAGTCCCTAATTAAAAAATAAAGATAATAGACAACAAATAAACTTTTTTCTTTTATATATAATTATCCATGAAAATGTCTAGAAAATTTATTTTTAGAAAGTTTGATATTATTTTATTCTTTAGTACATTTCTCTACTAATATCTCTAAATTTATTATTAATATTATTTCAGGCTTTAGAATCATATGTATATTGAGCGTATAATCTCTATTTTCTAAAATATTTTCATTATTACTATTATTTCAAAGTTCTAAATGTATGTATATTAATGTTTCTCAATTTGATTATAAACCTCTTCAAGTAGTTTTCTTTTATTTATTCATTCTCTTCCTATGTATAATTTTAGGAAAATATTCAAAATAAATAAATACATTCAATTAGCAAAATTAATAAACGAAATGTATAAGACATTATGGGTGAAAATAATAAAGAAGGAATAAAGGAAAATATTCAAAATAAATAAATACATTCAATTAACAAAATTAATAAACGAAATGTATAAGATATCATGAGTGAAAATAAAGGAATAAAGGTGAATGTGGATGACATGTACAACGATCAACCTTTAATAAAGAACAAAAGCTAAAGAAGAGATAAATGCTCTGAGTTTGATAGAGAAATTATTAAAAAGATAAATCCCAACGGTTTGGAATTTATTAAAAAAAATTAAAGAATTAAAAAATATCCAAAGGGTTGGGATTTATTAAAAAAAAAAATTAAAAATTTTGATGTGCTTAGCCATTAGTATGTGAGGTGAGCTACGTGGTGGTATGTAGGTTGATTTAGAGATGCATACTTAAATGAATTATTTTACGGTGCATATGTTATTAATCTCATTGTATTGATGATGTATGCTAAAAAGTCA
This sequence comes from Pogostemon cablin, assembly GCA_023678885.1. Classification (NCBI taxonomy): domain Eukaryota; kingdom Viridiplantae; phylum Streptophyta; class Magnoliopsida; order Lamiales; family Lamiaceae; genus Pogostemon; species Pogostemon cablin. The sequence continues at coordinate 7,276,455 of CM042992.1, read as the reverse complement.
CTGCGTAGACCATTGGTAACGGTGCTTAAGTTGATTTAGAGATGCATACTTAAATGAATTATTATACAGTGCATATGCTATTAATCTCATTATTATATCGATGATTTATGCTAAAAAGTCACTGCATAGACCATTGTAACTGTGCGGAGTTGGAGAATCCCTTCACCTAGAATCGTTGGAATGCATTTGTTAGAAAAAAATTTTCTCTCTCCATGAGATAACGAGAATACTATCTTGGAAATTGCACATGTTCTCTCCTTTTAAAAGGTGAAACCTCTTTAATAGGTAACCTTTAAATAAAAATATATTATTTTTGATCCAACGACTTAAATTGAAAAAGAATTCATCCGACGATCAAAATTCACCCCAATCATGTCTGAACAAGGGTAAGCTAAATAAGTTCCAGAAATTTATTATAAGAATTAGATATAGTTGAGTTGTTCATGAGTACGTCGAAAAACAATGTATACAGAAGGTCCACCTTCTCATATTATTATTATTTCATAAAATAAAATAATTATATTGATAATGTTGTAGAGTATAATAATGTTCATTGATGTATTTGTGGAAACTATGTTCACATGAGGAAGGAAGAAGAGTAGCAATGATTACAGATGGGGTCGTGATTGCAACCGTAAGTTTTAAGTGTTGAGAGAGAGAAAGAGGAGAGAGAGGCGCAGCCACAGCCGCCATTTCTTCTTCCACCCTTTTTTTCCCATGATTAATATTTATTCATAATTATTGCTCCTCATTTCGTCTTTGGATGGAAGTTGGAGAGGGATAGTTGGACAGACTTGGAAAAGGAAAAGACCAAGGTATTGGATAATACTTAGTTGAAGCGAAATTTAATACGTTTTTTTTTTTTATTACACCATAATTAGAGGCCACTATCATTATAATTAATAGTGTTAATTAATATTAATAGCAAATGTTTTCTCACCAAGTTAAATTTATGGTTCAGTGATTCATATGCTAATTTTATACCATGATTGTAAAATAAATACTAAATTTAAGATATACTCTGTCTCATTTTAATTTTTACATATTTTTAATTTGGATGTCTCATTTCAATCTTTATATTTCTCTTTTTAGTAAATGAGACACACACAAATTAATTATTTTTTTCTCTATGGGCCCACACATCACACTAATACACCTATCCACTTTACATTAAAATATTATTTCTCTCACCTCACTACACATTAAAATACTATATTCCTTAATCTACGTCAAAAAAATAAACATAAAATTTAAAACGGGATAGGGGGAATATTAATTATAATTTTTCTTTTAAGCAGATATAATAAATATTGATTATATATATATATATATATATATATATATATATATATATATATATATTATTTTATTGACTAATATTAATTGTTAATATAACTAGTTCATCAAAACACTCATATTCCCTCATTTCTCTAGCTAGTCGGTGTATATATGAGATAGCCCAACTAGTTAGATATTGATTATAATAATTTAATATAATTAAAATATTAGATAAAAAAACATTAATAATATAACTATTCAACTCACATTATTATTTTTTTATTCACGTATATAAAGCAAATAACATCCATATAAACTTTATTTATAACTCACATGTCACTTCTACTTAGGAACTAAACACATTTGAGTTTATGTGGATATAATTATTCTATAATTAATGTAAATTTTTATCTTATTTTATTTAAATTTCATGAATTTAATACTAATGGTTAAATAATAAAAAGATTAAATTGAGAACAGAGAAGACATGAGTGTTTATTAAATTGATTTATTTTAGGATTAAAGGGCCACTGGATCCCAATAATCAAGAGTAAAAGCGCACCATGAAATGGAGCACTTTCCATTGCAGTGAGAAGTTGATGTAAATGGTTGTAAAGAGAAGGGCCCCTTTTTTTCATACTCTCTCTCCATCCATTTCTATTTTTTTTTTTAGCTAAGCTTAAGTTTAAATTTAGAGGTAAATAGGAGCTAGTAAGATTTTCCACAGTGGTCACAAACTTCAAATACACGTTATTACAGCACCGATAATTTCGCAACCTTGAAAAGGCTGCAAACTTTACCTATATAAACCACCTCCACTCTTTCACTATATTCTCACCTTTGTAATAACTACAGGAATCCCAACCAAGTAGTATTACTATTATTATCCTATCCTATTCTAACCTACAGTTAATTACCCTTGTAACAGTTGGTCATAATTATGGCGGCGGAGGATGGTGGCGTTGTGGTGGTGGTTGTGGTGGTGAGAGAGTACGATGAGAAGAAAGACCTTATGGCGGTGGAGGAAATGGAGAATAGGTGTGAGGTTGGACCCAGTGGAAAACTGTCTCTCTACACCGACCAATTAGGTGACCCCATTTGCAGGGTCCGCAATTCCCCTGCTTATCTCATGCTGGCAAGTTCTCTCTCTCCCTCTCTCTTGTGCTCTTGTTTCGTTGCTAAAGTAGCTAGTGGTTATGTTCAGGTGGCGGAGATGGTGGTGGTGGGCGGCGGCGAAGATAAGGAGCGGCGGGAGATAGTGGGGACGATCAGGGGTTGCATCAAAACCGTTACTTGTGGAACTAAACTCTCTAGAAACTCTTCCATAAACATCCCACTTTACACTAAGCTTGCTTATATATTAGGCCTTCGTGTTTCTCCATCTCATAGGTATTTGACACACACTTACATAAATGGTACCCCCTTTTAAAATGAGATTTGATGGGGTTTTAAGTTTTAACATGTTTTATGTTTGTAGGAGAATGGGGATTGGGTTGAAGTTAGTACGTCGAATGGAAGAATGGTTCGGAGAAAACGGTGCTGAGTATTCTTACATGGCTACAGAAAACGACAACCTAGCATCAGTTAACCTCTTCACTAAAAAATGTGGCTATTCCAAGTTCCGTACACCCGCCGTTCTGGTCCACCCCGTGTTCGCCCACCGATTCAGGGTCGACTCCCGAGTCACCGTCCTCAAACTCACCGCCTCCGACGCGGAGGCCCTCTACCGCCGCCGCTTCTCCTCCACCGAGTTCTTCCCCCGCGACATTGACGCCGTGTTGAACAACAAACTCAACTTGGGCACCTTCCTAGCTGTGCCCCGGGGGTACACATGGGCGGGAGTGGAGGCTTTCCTCGCGGGTCAACCCGAGTCATGGGCCGTACTCGGTGTGTGGAACTGTAAAGACGTGTACAGACTGGAGGTCCGCGGGGCGTCGCGCGTGAAGAGAACGCTGGCCCGTGCGACCCGGGTGCTCGACCGGGCGCTCCCCTGGCTACGTATACCTTCGGTGCCCGAACTTTTCGGGCCTTTTGGGTTTCATTTTCTGTATGGGCTTGGGGGGGAGGGCCCAAACGCGGTCAAGATGGTTAAGGCCCTGTGTGGTGTGGCCCATAACCTGGCCCAGGAGGGTGGGTGTGGGGTGGTGGTGACGGAGGTGGCGAATCAAGAGCCGCTCAGGTTAGGAATACCGCATTGGGAAAGCTTATCGTGCGCCGAAGACTTGTGGTGCATAAAGCGGTTAGGGGAAGACTACAGTGACGGCTCTGTCGGTGACTGGACCAAGTCACCGCCTGGCTTGTCCATTTTTGTTGATCCGAGGGAGTTCTAGTTCTAGTTCTAGCTCTAGCTATAGCTTACATGTAGTATGTTGTTAAAAATTAATCAAATAAATTTTGAAAAAAAAAACAAAACAAAACAAAAAAACTGTGATTTTGAAGCTATCTAATTTCTTTTGATTTTTATAGAATGATTGGGTGATAGATAAATATCGTGATGCAAGTGGGGGTGGAAATGGAAAAAATGAGAATATATATTTATGGATCCATCCAACTTTTGTTGTTTAGTTGCTATTGTTGTAAAGATAACATAATGCCCCCTCTTTTTTTCCTTTCTTTTGTAAATGGATGTAGTTGTTAATTTTTTGAAGATCCTCTTTTTTCTCTCTTTCTCAATTTTAGTGTACATGTGGTGTGGGTGGTAGATATCATGACATGGATATCATTTTCATACTATATTCGAAAGTGTGACATATCATGAATCATGAATTATTAAAAAATATATTGCGGAAGTATGACATGCACAATGTAGTTATATCCATGTTTGCAATCTTTTTGTTGTGTTTGAGCATTAGTCGCTAATCACTAAATGTATATATTGGAGAAACCATGAGCCATTCCTTTTGTGTCTCTTACCCCCACTATTTCATTTCGAATCATGCACACAATTTTTTTTAAGCAAAAGTAGATATATTTCAAATCACACAATTTTTGGTGTTGGGTCCCATATAAAAATGCTTCAATCACCTTTTTTTTTTTTTTTTTTTATTTCATGTTATATACTGCATATTCTCGCATTAATTCTAAGGGTTTCAAATTGTTGGATGAGTGATAACTTTTATTTTAAATGTACACCTTAAAGGAAATTATAAACTCAGTTGAAAATTGTTCAAAATTTTCTTTTAAGGTTAGTGTTGGAAAATTAAAGTGAATGAAAAGGTAAAGTTAAAATGATGTTTATTTGATTAGAGTGTGTTTATGAAAATGTATGATCAAAAGTTTTTATAGTTGAATTAATTATGTCTTTTTATGAAATAATATTTGAATTTTAATTTAAAATCAAATTCAATGATCGCATCAATTCACATAAAAACATCTTAAAATCTATAAATATGCCCTCTCACCCTATATTCCATTACTTGAATTTCATTTGAATGTCTCTCGAACGTTATTGCGAAAATATTTCCATACTTCTCAAAACTAGAAAAGTCGAGTGAAGTCCAATTGTCCTAACAATTTATAGTGTATTCATAAATTGTCCTACTTTTAAGGTGAGTTCATAATACAGTTTGGTTCGACATATATTGTTATTTGTAGTGCTACTATCACAACATGTGAGTCGTTGTATCTTGAAGATGATTGCTATTGAACCGTAAGCACTAGAACAATTTCATCTTCAGAAGAAAGAGTGCAACTCTTGCCTCGACTCAAATTTTATTCTTATAATTTTCTGTTATATTTTCTAGTCAACATATTATACCGTAATCCAAATATATCTAACAAGTAATACTATGTATATTTATTTTTATTATCTCTCCTTGAAGATCTCCATATGTGTTTATTAAGGGAAAGAATTGAGGATATTTTTGTATGTAGATATTGTATATCTTTGTATTTATGTTGATTTATTCTCTCCGTGATTTATGGAGATCTTGTAATGATTCAATTGTATATATAATGTTATACGCAAGTCATCACAGTAGGTGATGATCCGATAATTCTTATCATATGGTATCAGCCTGATCGAAAACCCTAACCCTCTTCTTCCTTCTTTCCTTTTCCTTCCCTGTCTCTTCCTTCTTTTCTTTTCTTTCTCTGTTTCTTCATGGCCGCCCCTTTTTCTCAAACCACGGCAATGATCAACCTTGTTCAGATAAACCTTTCCACCACTACCTACTTGATGTGGAAGCGGCAGTTCATCTCGATGGCGACAACATTCGAGATGATGGACCTCCTTGACGGAACTTCCCCCTCTCCTCCGAAGTTTCTGCCCTCTCCCACCGGTGATGAGTCGCCGAATCCGGCGTATTCTACCTGGTTCTTGCGCGACCAGCGTCTTCTCGGCGTCCTGTTCGCGACCCTGGAACCCGAAGCCATGGCGGAGGTCCTGGATTGTTCTTCTTCCCTATCCGCCTGGCGTGCCCTAGAATCTGCGTTTGCTCATGCCTCGACGTCGCGTGCCAATCAGCTTCGCGAAGAACTGCTCTCTCTTCGTCGCAATGACCTCTCTGTCGCTGAGTATGGCCGTCTGTTTAAGCAGCTGTGCGATCAACTGGCCGCTATCCAGAAGCCGGTGGAGGATGGCGACAAAAGCCATTGGTTTCTCCGGGGACTCGGTTCGTCGTTTGCCAACTTCGCAGATACCCGGATGGCGATGCAGCCTGTCCCCACGTTCCGCAACTTGCTCCATCAGGCGGTTCAATTTGACATGATGACTCACTCCATGGACCATGCTCCGCCGGCGTCTCCTGCTGTCTTCGTTGCTGATGCCCGCGGTGATGACCGCCGTGCCTCCGGAGGGTCTGGGCAGCAGCGTGGCAACTTCGGTGGCTCTGGTCAGCAGCGCCGTGGAGGTCGCTCAGGCGGTTCTGGACGTGGAGGCTCGGGTGGCCGCCGTCCGTTCACTCCCAGGTGTCAACTATGTCGTGGGGAGCACTTCGCCGACAAGTGCCCTCGTTTCTTGGAGCTTCAGGTTGCTGCTCGTGGACGCTCAGCCTCTCCTGCAGCCACGCACACCGCTGACCTCGCCCAAGCCTTCAACGCAGCGTGCAACGTTAAGTCGCCGGGCTCTAGCTCGGATTGGTATGTGGATAGTGGGGCCTCAGCGCACATGACTCCCGGATTTACGCAATTGGACTCCTTTGAGCCGTATTCTGGTAACGGTTCCGTAACTGTTGGAAATGGAAACTCTTTAACAATATCGCATATTGGTACTGGTCATTTATCTCCTAATATTAATCTGTTGGATATTTTGGTTGTGCCTGGTCTCACTAAGAATTTATTGTCAATTAGTAAATTGACTCATGACTGCGATGTTGATGTTGTGTTTACTGACAAATCCTTTACTATTCAGAACCGATTGACAAAGACAGTTCTGGCTCAGGGTCGTTGTGATAATGGGTTGTACGTTCTAGAGAGTGGGAGTGCGGCTTTGATTGCTTCGCTTCATCAGAAAACCTTGCGTGCTAGTTTTAATTTGTGGCATTTGCGCCTAGGACATGTCTCTCCTAGTGCCATTTCTTTACTAAATAAATTAGGCCACTTGAATGTTACTTCCATTTTACCGGATCCTACTGTTTGCTCTTCTTGTCAGCTTGCCAAGAGCAAGAGATTACCTTTTACCTTGAATGAGAAACGTGCTACTTCTGTTCTTGATTTAGTACACTGTGATTTATGGGGACCAGCCCCTATTACTTCTACCTCTGGTTTCCGTTATTATGGTGTGTTTGTTGATGATTATTCACGCTTTTCTTGGATTTATCCTTTATGTGCCAAATCTGATTTTTTTGATGTTCTGCTTCGTTTTCATGCCTTTGTGTGCACCCAATTTTCCAGAAGTATTAAGGTTTTTCAATCTGATGGGGGGACTGAATTTGTTAATAAGCGTGTTGCTTCTTTTATGCAAATCCATGGTATTCTACATAGGATGTCTTGTCCTTATACTCCGCAACAGAATGGTAGAGCTGAACGCAAGCACAGACACATTACTGAGACTGGTCTTTCTATGCTGTTTCATTGTGGTGGTCCAGCATCTTTATGGTTTGATGCCTTTGCTACTGCAGTTTATGTTATCAATCGGTTGCCATCCTCTGTTTTGGATAATAAATCTCCGTATGAGATGTTATTTCATAGTGTTCCGGATTACTCTGTCTTCAAGCCATTTGGTTGCAGGGTTTTTCCATTTCTTAGAGACTATGCTGCACATAAACTCTCCCCCCGTAGTAGTCCCTGCATTTTTTTGGGATACAGCAGTACTCATAAGGGTTTTCGGTGCCTCGATCCTACTTCCGCACGCATTTATATTACCCGTCATGCTCAGTTTGATGAGCGGGTTTTTCCCTTTGCTGGGAATACTCCTCCGTCAGCGCAGAACTTGCCTATTTCCAGTTTTCTGGATCCTATTCTTCCCACCACAGTTGAGGAACGTATGCCACGTCCATCGCCTCTGTGTGTACACCCCATCCTCGAAGAGCTGCATGGTCCGGCTCACCCGATGCCGGCTCCGGATTCCCCAGATAAGTCACCACCGCCGGCAGCTCCTGCAGGTTCTCCATCTCCGGCACGTGTGGCTCCACCAGTGCCGCCCCCACCGCCTCCACGGCCGGCACCACACGGGTCCGGTCACTCTATGGTGACACGTGCTAAAGCTGGCATATTCAAGCCTAGGTATCCTGTTGACTTGACTTACACTGCTCTACTAGGCTCTCTTACCACTGCTGCTGCTGAGCCTCGTGGCTTCAAATCAGCCTCTAAGTACCCTCATTGGATGGCTGCTATGCGAGAGGAGATTGACGCTCTTTCGCTTAATAAGACGTGGGACTTGGTTGCTCCGCCCAAGGGTGTGAACGTTGTTGGTTCAAAGTTGGTGTTTCGCACGAAGTACCGCTCTGATGGTTCCATTGAACGGTATAAGGCTCGCTTAGTTGCTCAGGGGTTCACTCAGATTCCTGGCTCGGATTTTCATCATACTTTCAGTCCAGTTGTTAAGGCCACCACTGTTCGTCTTATTCTAGCTCTCGCTGTTCATCATCAGTGGCCTTTACACCAGTTGGATGTCAAGAATGCCTTTTTAAATGGGATTTTGCCAAAGCAGGTTTATATGGCCCAGCCTCCTGGCTTTGTTGATCCTCGTAATCCTACTCATGTGTGCCAGCTCAAGAAAGCCCTGTATGGCCTGCGGCAGGCTCCTTTAGCCTGGTTTCAACGTTTCAGCACTTATTTGTTGGGTCTAGGATTTCAGCAGTCCCGCTGCGACTCCTCATTATTCTGCTTTATTAAAGGGTCTTCTCTCTTATATCTTCTTTTGTATGTTGACGACATTATTCTTACAGGGAATGACCAGGATCTTCTTCGGCAGTTTATTGCGTGCACACATGCTGAGTTTGCTATTAAAGATCTTGGCAAGTTGACGTATTTTTTGGGACTAGAGGTGTCTTATACTTCTGATGGCATTTTTGTTGGTCAAGCAAAATATGCTCACGACATTTTAGAGCGTGCCTCTATGCTTGACTGCAAGCCTGTTTCTACTCTGCTTGCTGCACGGAGTTCTTTGCAGAGTTCGGGATCCGTGTTTGATGACCCTACTCTTTATCGTTCCTTGGTTGGTGCTTTGCAGTATCTTACAATCACTAGGCCTGATCTCTCCTACGCTGTTAACACTGTCAGCCAGTTTCTTCACTCTCCCACTGGCGATCACTTTGCTGCTGTGAAGCGTATCCTTCGCTATGTCAAGGGTACAATTCATTATGGTCTTAACTACACTCATCATCCTGAAAAGACCATTGTGGGATACTCTGATGCAGATTGGGCAAAATGCTTGGAGACCCGTCGCTCCACTTATGGCTATTCCATTTTTTTGGGGGGCAATCTTGTTTCTTGGAGTGCTAAAAAGCAACCGACTGTTGCTCGTTCCAGCTGTGAGTCAGAATACAGAGCTTTAGCTAACGCTGGATCAGAAATTATTTGGTTGATTAATCTGTTACGGGAGATCCATCAGTCCCCCAGGACTCCCGCGACACTTCTCTGTGACAACAAGAGTGCAATTTTTTTGAGTCAGAATCCGGTCGCACACAAGCGTGCAAAGCACATTGATATTGACTGTCATTTTATTCGTGAACTGATTTCTTCAGGCAGGTTGCGTACTGAGTTTGTTCCTTCTCATCTTCAACTAGCGGATATTTTTACTAAGGCTTTACCGCAACCAGCTTTTGAGTTCTTGCGCTCCAAGCTTTGCGTCAGCTTACACCCCACGCAGCGCTTGACGGGGGGTATTAAGGGAAAGAATTGAGGATATTTTTGTATGTAGATATTGTATATCTTTGTATTTATGTTGATTTATTCTCTCCGTGATTTATGGAGATCTTGTAATGATTCAATTGTATATATAATGTTATACGCAAGTCATCACAGTAGGTGATGATCCGATAATTCCTATCATAGTGTTGAATATCTGATCCATCTATTTCTCCTCCCATCAACGTTGTATATGATGCTATACATAATATAATTTCTTTATTTTAATCTGGAGTTAAGTTTGTATATAGCACTCCATACAACAAAAATAAATGTGATATCATGTGAAAAGAAATTTAAAAAATAAAAAAGGTAATACATTTATTTGGAAAAACTTGTACGTTAATGAATTATATAACTAATACAATAAGTATATATTTATAAATAAAATGTTGTATACTTTTGAATAAAGTTTATATATTTTAAGTATAAATACGAGTTAAACTCAAAAATTCCTCTAACACAATCTTTTTTCGAATATCATGAAAATATTTATTAATTGCAGCCAAATTAGTCTTCAAATCTCACTTTTGTTTCAAAAAGAAATTTATTTTCATATCAGTGCATGCGTACATAGTGCACCCATTTTTAGAATCATTGTTAAAAATTTATACACTTATAAAAAAAAACATATACTACGATAATAAATAAAAACTCCAAATAAGTAAATAATTATCCAATACGTTTTATTTAAAATTTATTACCACCATTTAATACACAACTTTCTTTATATTTTATTTATACTTTATTGAATAGGAGTAATTAAAAAGATTACTCACATTATATTCAGGTCCGGCTCCAAGGAATGTCCCGGTGAGCTACAGTTATGGGCCCCATAATTTTGGGGCCCCAAATTTATAATGATACCTAATAATAATAATAATAATAGGGTCTGATGACTTAAGCCTAATTCTAATTAATCAAATAGTTTTGATTTTAAGACCCACCAACTAATTTAACTTACTTAAGCTCAATTTCAATGAGTTGAATATTTTTTATTTTAAAACCCACCAACTAATTTAACGTTTAAAACATTTTAAACCCCAAATCTTTTCTTTTCTATTACTACGTATATGTAAAATTACATTCTCATCCTTAATCTTTCATCTTTCTATTTCATTTGATTATTCATATAATACGGTAAAAGTTCAAAGATTTAATTTAGAGGTAAATTATTTTTCATTTTTAATATTTTGCTATTTTTTTATTAATTCTTATTTTTATTTTGAATTAGCCTTCTGTTAATTGGAACCCGGTTCAAACAAGTATTTGCTTTTATTTTCTCTTTCTCTTTTAATTTTTTAAGTCATATTTTAAAAAACCACAACACCTGAGCATCAATCACCGTGCAAGATCCTTATCTAATCTGTGGTTTCTTTTCCATTCAGGTAAACAAATCATTTGCTTTTTCTACATCATGCAAATTGATTCTTAATTCTTTCAGGAAAAGAGCAACCCTTTTTATTCTTATTCACTCATCTGATATTAATATTATTTAGTTGTCCATATGCCTTTCAATATCTCACCTCTATGAAAGAGAAGGCTAGCAAATTCTTACAAATCCTAAGGTAATCCAATCCATGTGAATTTTGTGTTTACCAATGAAAATTTTGTGTGTTTTTCTTAGCTCATTGTTGTTTATAGGAAACTAGAATAATTACCCACGTATAACGCGGTTACAAAAATTTTAGTTTAAAATTTAAAATCATAACTTTATTTTAAGTGTAAAATCTATTCTTGTGATGATAACTTTTTTCTTTAATTTTTTATTTGTTACAATAATAGTTATATATAATTATATTAATATTAATCTAATTATACTTTGGTGAATAAATAAAATAAATTAATAATAAAACTTGAATATAGCACGTTCTATTAAATTATTAATTAATAAAAATTTAAATTAAAATGCTTAATTAGCAAGGAAAATTTTCTAACATATAAACATATTTCAAAATAAAGTAGCTAAAATGTGTGACACTTTAGAATCATATGAAATAAATAATATTATTTAAATGTACAATAATTTAGTAGGTTAAATATGATAAATATTTTAATAATAAAATTAAATATGGAGATATAAATATAATGACTTAAATGTCTTATTTAGCAATTTTTAAAAGAATTAAAACATATTTGAATTGAGTAAATTAAGATTTTTTAATTAATTTAAATAATTATATTTATTATGTTATGACTATGATTTTTTTTTTTCATTAACTTAAAATCTTAAATTATTTTTATAAAAATAATAATTATACTAAATATCCGTTAAGGATTTTTTTAATAATTCTAATAAAAATTAAATTATTTTATAAATACATTAATTATGCAAAATTTTTATTAAGGAGTATTTTTATATATTTTGAAAAAATAATATAAAATTTTCTTACAAATTTAAGTCAAAACATTCATTATTAGAGTAATAGAAAAGGTATTAATTGAGTAATTATTATTGAACCAATAATATGACAACACATATAAAATAAAAATTTGCAATTCATGAGAAAGTGATACATGTGTTTTTAAAAAAATTATATTAGGCAAGTACTTCTCAATTATATGTATTAAGATGTCCAAACTTTGAGAAATAAAGGTAAAGGACAAACTGCTTGGAGATTAGTTAGGAAGGTTGCAAAGGATAGAAAATAAAATGTTTCTGCTGTTGTTGGAGGATAATTAGGGCAGCAATCAAAAGCCGGTTGGCCATTTTTCAGCGGCAATCAACCATGCAGGAAATTTTATTTTTGCTGTTGATAGCATGTTCTTAAGGAGGGAATTTTCAGAGACAAAAAATAAGGTGGTTGCTGAAAAGACCAAAGTTGAAGAGGTAACATTTTATCAATAGATTTTTAATTATGGTCATACAATTCAAGATTTAGATGGAGCAATATTAGCAGCATTATGAAAATTAAGATTTGAAACATGAATTCCTATCATCAACCACTACCAAAATTTAAAACCAGAATAAGTTATATGCTCAAATCTAAAAATATATTTAATGTACAAATTGTATTTGCTTGGATACTGATTCAATCATGACAAGATAGAGTAGTAAAAAATCTATTCATCTACATTCAAAATTTCAGGTGACATCCATTACACATTTTCTCAACTGGAGCTTCTCAATAGGTATTCAAAGTGTTAATTAAATGTATTTATGTTGATGTGGTGTGAATTTTGCGTCATTTTTGGAATTAAGATTTGGCTTGGCATCTGTCTTGACCTTCTAAATATTTTGGATAAGACTGTTTTGACTTGGTGAATTTTATGGGAACGGCTTAATCGTGTAAATAGGTCAAATCTATATATATGTTAAATTTTGATGTTATTCTTCCCGGAGGCTCAAAAAATGAATGTTTACATCTTTTTTTACACTAATTAAAATAGGTAGAAGCAAATGACGTGGTGACAATTGCAAGCATGATCTGACCTTGCTGTCTCTATGGCAACTAAGCTACAATAACATAATTATTTGATCTTTGACCTTTTTAGCAGAGTTAAATAACTAAAGAAATTAAACCTCTAATTATTTGCTCAGGTGAATAGGTTACATTTTAAACTTACATTCATGTGGTTGAATATTTCAGCACACAACCTTTTAGACATAAAGATTCGCAGAACCATTATCTTCAAGACTTCAACCAATATTTCATACCTAAAATAAAGAAAAAAAGCTTTTAACAACCACATTAACGTTTTGTTTTATGAAAATATCAATTTTTGGTGCAGCACTATCTTTTGATTTGTGTCATTTTTTTTATTCTTTGCTGCTTTTTTTTAGCTATGTTTACTAAGGTGGGGGAAAAGCTTATTAAACATTTTTATTAATTCAAGTGCTAATATACCTTCATTGTATTTGTAGTTAAAAAATAGAGCTGTAAAATGACTTAGTTTATATTTTTAATTTATTTTCCTCATGTTTATCTTTCTATTAATTATAACCTTATCAATATTAATATCCCACAATTTAGAATTATAGAGGGCATGCGAGAGCTTTGTCTTTAAAGTTATTCTAGCATTTTTATTTTAATAACATGGGATACTTTGTTGGAGTCGGTATAATAAAACTATATGCTTAATTATGAATATGTTTATGGCATTTAGACATATTATTAGTTACATTATAAGTATGTTGTAAAAAACTCAGTTCACCACTTGCCTTTTTTAACTTATTTATATATGCAAAATTCTGTATAATAAGTTATAAAATTTAATTATGAAATAATTTGTTATAATGTGGTGGAGCAATTTTGAATACATGTAAGTTAAATTTATATAACTTAAGAGTTGTTTAATTATAGTTGAAATTTCATGAATGATATTTCCTTTTCTTTTTTCAAGAGTTTATTTTTATTATCTAAAAAGCTGTCTAGGTTATTCAAGCTGTTAATGATTACTATGCTATGTGCAAAAAATATGTGATTTGCCCATTTTGCTCAACACATTATGTTCCATTTTAGCAAAGGCAACTGTGAATTGTGTGAGATCTTGCAACTACAGTAGCTGATCATCTAGATTAATTTTTTTTGTTTCCTTCTCAAATCAGAGGCGTTGATGAATGAGGTAGGAGTTTGGTATCAATTGCAACTCTACAGTGCTGCTTGCTGCTCCTATAACAGCTCATCCCAATAATTTTGGAGGTCTTTTGAGTGATGGGATCCTTGTATTTTCTAAAAGACAGAGAGTACTCTGGATTGGCTCCATTTGGAGGGTCTGTCTTCATTGCTGCTTCTATGCAGTATACACAAGTAAATTTGCTTACCTCAATATATCAATGAGGCAGGAGCTTCCTATATATTATTGAATTAATTTGTGTTTGTTTTTTTTCTTAATGATTACACTTTCTCATCAGTTTTATAATAGTGAGCACATTTTGATGCATGCAGATGCTTTTCTGAAAAGGGTTGTGCTCATTTTTTATTGTTATATTACTATTATTAATTTTTTTAAGTGTAATGCATTTATATTTATATTAAGATATTAATATTATTTTATTAATAAATAAAAACTCAATGATCCCGGGATGACTTACTAGTTACTACTAGTACTCCATATGTTTTATCTTTTATTTAGTTTTTAATAACTTAATTTAATTTAATGGTAGATATTAAATTAAAATAATTTAATAATTAAGATTGTTCAAGTGTATTGATATCCACATGCACACTAGTTGTACTCTATGATATGTTTGTTTACAGTTTACAAGTTAAAAATTTTGGTTTTGAAAATTTAATCTTGTTTCGATTTGAATTTTGGAAAACCAGATTTTATAAACTACACCTACTTATTTATCTATCTCCCAGCTCGTTTATGATTTATTAGTGAACTCACAACTAAAAGTTCTTTATTTTTTAATAAAAAAATATAATTTCCTGGAGTTGTTTGATCTAATTTTACTTCCTGCAAGAAGGGTTTTCCTTTGCTCATTGCACAACTTGCAAATCTCTTTATTATATAAGAGTTCATGACATTGCTTATACTCCCTCCGTTCCATCTTAATGGTTACATATTTTCTTTTGGGCGTCTCATCCCAATGATTACATTTCTCTTTAATTACTTCTCTCTACATGGACCCACACATCACACTAATACACTTACCACTTTATATTAAAATATTATTTCTCTCACCTCAATACACATTAAAATACTATATTCATTAATCCACGTGCAAAAAACAAACGTAACTATAAAGACGGAACGGAGAGAATATGAGATGGCGGACATTGAAGTTCCAATTTTTTGTCACTAGAGTATTAGTATTATCTTTTTTGCCGTGCAATTGGTACGTCTGACACTATAATTTGGTTTATGTAAATTAATTTCAATTATTCCCAATAACATAACTCTAGTGGTAAAGAGAATGATGAAAAAACTTTATAATTGAGTTGATAGTTGGGGTTTAAATCCTTACTTTGGTATGGATTTGACAACTTCAAGCGCAGTAAAAATAGTAACATTTCTTTACAAGACACGTGATTTACCTCCACTGATCTCTAAGACAGTTGTATCATATCTTGCAATTTATCTTCTCTACCAATTCTAAGTAAGGAGCGGCCCTAGGGCACCGTTTAAATTAATTTTAATTATTGTAAAATGAGCTAAGTTTTGCTCTATTTTGGTACCTAATGTTCGTTTTTGAGCTTGAAGTGTGCAGAAAATGAAGAAAATTTAACTCTATAATTTAATCAACTCTATTTATTTTTTAATTATATTTTTATTTAGTATCACATTGACTAACTCTATAATTTAATTTCCATGTAAATATTTTGTCAAACATCAATACGAAAACTATGAACCTAAATAACGAGTAAACTTTTTCCTGCCTATATTATTAAAAATACCCAAAGTTAATTTCTGGATTCTAATTTGAAAAACACTGCAGGAAAAAAAAAATCAGCAGGCCAAAGTTTTCTCATCGATATTCCAAAATTTGAGCAGAAAATAATTGGCATCTCCAGATACAGGGTTTGAGTTTTTGATGTAGAAGATGCAACATTTCCTGCATCTTATTTGGTGTTATCACTGCTGCCACCTCCGCCGTTTCTCAGCCTCAGCGACGCCAGCTCCGCCTTCAACGAACTCAGCTCCTCAGACGTCTGATCGCCGTCCCATTCCTCGTCTGTATTGGTTGTCGCTGACCTCGAGCTACCATGTGATCCGCCTGGAAGCAAGGCCCTAATCAACCCCGGTAGATCACTCAAGCTGCTACCCCCGCCAGCTGCTGCTCGTGCTTGCTCGAAGAACAGAACCTGCACTATTACCCGCAATGGGAGCCTCTCGTTCTGCACAACATGGCCACATGCGTCTGTTGATAGCTTCCGGCAGTCCATTAGCCGGCACAGCTTCTTCTTCTCGCTTTTCGTGATCCCCGGGTGTTCCTATAAAGAGCTTGATGATTAGATATAATGTAATTCAACCAATGACGCATATACTCTTCTTTTGATGTTATTTCATATAAGTTAGTAAAATGCTGACAAACCTTGAGATACATGTCGATGGCACGGTAAATTCCATCGTGTGTAGATCTTGGAAAGGTTGAAACCAAGGCTGCAAGATCGATGAATTTAAAAAAGGGTAGAGAGGAATCCCGAGCAGCTTCAGCCAAATAGGTGTCAACCAGTAGGGCCACCTTAATCTTGGAAGCATCCGAAGTGAATCCTCTATATACGTCCTGGAACTCGTCGGGGCAGTCACTCTGGGTGCTACCTTCTTGCATCACAAACTGCTCAACCAAGTCGCGTATTATATCTATGTTATACATGGCTGTGTCGCCAGTTGGAGAACGTATCATAAGGTCGCCCATGGTTGCCTCGTCGAGCTGCTGTGCAATTTTTTGCATTAGCTCCCTTCTTGCGCTCTCTCTACATTCCAGTAGAAAGGATGCTTGCAGTAACTTGAGTAAGAAACCACAGGGTACAGAATTTCTCTCTGATGGAAGCAACTCAAAGATCGAATCAACCAAGTAACGATACTTCAAAACATCACTTCCTTGTACAGTGCCTTTGCTCAAACCCGGGAGTCGTCTTAAAGCATAGGCTTGAAGTGACTCCCCTATGATGTTAGAAGAAATCTTTCCTTTCACTTGTATCGTTGAAATGACCCGTTTGTATGTATCCATTTGAAGTTGGCAAAGGTCTTCTACCCACCAGTCTTCTGGCACTATTTGCTGTTTCTGCACACCATTCCAAGGTGTATCATGCCTGCTCTCGGATGCAAGCTTTTTACGATTGTAAGTGTACGACCAGTCGACTCTACTCGGGTCGATAGAGGCTTTAGAAGCAATTGAATCTAGGCAATGGCTGACAATCTTCAACTCCTCTGACCAGGGAAGAAGTGATTTTGTGGTCTGAAGCACGATGATGGAGTCTTTCCAGCTCCGGAAAATGCTGGAAGTAAGAAAGACATCGATTTTGTACACGAGGTTTCCTTTCTCAATGGTCTCGTACATTTCCAGGTACTCAGCTGCACAACGTGCTGCGACCACATTGTATCCGTTGAGTGTAACGACCATGCCATAACAGAACTTAGCACAGATTTCAAATGCAGTAGGTCCACCCGGAATGTCATGAATGAGAATTTCATCGTTTTCACCTGTCACGTTTGCAGCAAGCTTCTGAAGTTGAGCACTCTTGGAGAGAAGTGGAAACTGCAACAAGATGAAGTGCTGATTACACACAAGCTAGCATCTATCTTAGGTAGCTTACAGCCTAACACACATATGTGAGATGGATAACATATGATTGATTTCAGGGATTTGCAACACTGTAAACTGACGTTAAACTAAATAAGTCGCCGATCTCTCTAAATATGTCAGAACAAAGGCAAGTGAAAACACATGGCATACGTAATGATACAGTATAAAAACAAGCTAGAAGCATATCTTAAAGAAGTATAACAATGGTAATTACCTTGTGGAGATAGAACTTGACATCTCCAACATTAATGACCATATCGGTTGCCAACTTTGTTACAACATATCTGAAATACATCAAACTGTAAGATTTGCATAAAACCAGAGATACAGAGAGAGAGAGAGAGAGAGGAGGGTGCCATAGCTACAAGTATGCCATGAAGTATCAAAAGAATATATTAGTTGTGTACACATTTATCAGCTATTCTTCAATCTCGTATCTTAGCTAGAAGAAGAAACTAAACAATAAATTCGTTTGAACTGAAAATTTGAAAGACCTTGTTTCCAACACCACCCCCATTGCTTACTATTGCAGAATCCAACATTATTATCATCAAATAATTGATAGTAGAAATTACAAGAGTTCAATTCCAAATACATGTTGAGGCTATCTATTCTATTCTTGAAGAAATAATTTCTATTTTATTTGGTGAAACATACAAATTATCTAATTAATATCAATTACCAATATGTGCTTATGCATCTCAGCTATGATGAAATGAAGACGACAAAGAGAGTTACTAGGAACGCTGCAAAGATATCAGTATCTTTGGTTTGGTATTCAGGGGTATAAATATAATAATAAGTCAATTTGTACTCTTTTAACACCCACTTTGAATCCAACAACTAGTCTCTATTTACGGTGACATATATCCCTCCCTACAAATCATGAATTAAGAACTCAGACATCAACAAAGGTCTACTCGACACGAATGAGTTGGCGTTCATGAAACTTTTTCTTTTCAGAGGAAATGAGTAATGCACATTCTGCTATATCTTTGTGTAGTTCCATGTTGCCAGTGAATGAACGAATGAAGAATGCAAAAGTATTAATGGCTAAGAACACAAAACGCTATAACTTATACCAACAATGCAGTTATGTTAGTCGAAACGAAGAGCTCAAAGATTGAAGCAACAACAACAATAATAGATGACCTGATATTGTCCCCATCAGTTTGAAACTGATCAGGTTTGGATCCAAGCTTCATAAACTTCATCTTCACATATAATAGTTCTTTCAATCTCTAATGTCAATCTTTTTGTTAATCATAGTTTAATGCAAACCTCAAAACAGAGTACCACCCCCCACTACCACAACCCACCCTCCAGCATATGTCTTATATCCCCAAAACTCAAGCCCAGTAATCCACAATCTTGAAAATAGATTTTCTTCCACCGATGAAGTTGAATAGACCTGTGAAAGCCCAACATAAATCTTGGAATGAGTGTGGGAAAACCACCAAAATCAGACAACAGGAATCAACCAAGTTTGGAATGTATTGAGAACATTCATCAACAACCCAGCACTAGAACCAACACACTTGTTCCCTAATTATACAGATGTAGCAATTTGAACAAGAAGTGAAATCAAAATCACATTCTATCAGGAAAAAAAAGGAAAAGAAGTATAACTATTGTAACATTAGGAAGATTATGAATGCACACAACTATATGCAGTCAAAAACAGAAAACTAAACCTGATAAATCAAACCAACCAAATCAAAGAAAAACCATCTCCATACAAAGAATCAACACTCAATGTGAGAATCAACACTCAATGTGTAGCAAAAACCAGTGCAAAAACAAGAGAGAGAGAGAGAGAGAGAGATTCCCACCTCCCCTCTACTAGAAATAGATCATCCAACAAGTAACTGAAAACATCTTAAAAAGATGAGTTGTTCCTAATCTTGCTAGCCACCATTGCAACATCATGTTCTCACAAAAAGCCAACCTAAGAATGTTCTCACAGTCTTGAGAATCAGCACCACCGCCCCCACCACCCCCCACCACCGTTGCCTCTCTCTCTCTCTCTCTCTCTCTCTCTCTCTCTCTCTCTCTCTCTCTCTCTCTTCTTTAAACTATGAATCTCACCACCATTTTCCCACACAAATTTATGCCCATTATTTAAACCCCAGAAATCATCTCCACTTTTTCTCTTTCTTGAAATTCAGCAGCCAATGTGGAGAGGGGGTTGGGCAATCTTTTCTGTCAATAAAGTAATACTCACAAAAATTGAATCTTGAAAAACAAATAAAAAGAAACATGTAAAAGTGTACGATATTAAGCACGCCAAACTGACACTGTTCCTCAATTCATCATGCTCTTATCAACCATTCTTCTTTTTCTATATTTCTGAATTTGGAGTTTAGTCAAATGTTGGAGTATAATTTCTTTTAATATCAGAAAACGACCCTCCATCTTTTTCCTCTCGTACTTTGATAATAATGGCATCCAACTCTGCTCATATTTTAGACTGAACTACGTTTTTTTTTTAATAATTTATTGGTTAAGTAAACAAATTTGCTGCTGGGTTTCATCAAGAAATATGATAACGTTAAAGAATCATCATATGGAGGTCACATGGGTGGCTCATTACTTACTTTGGAGTTCGTATTTGGGGGTCAGTTGAGTTTAGTAGAACAACTCTACATTTATACGAATCTTATTTATTTTATTTTAAAATCTAAAATAAAATAAGGTGATTTAATAAACATATTCTCATGGTTGTTTTGGGTTTTAATAGGATATATAATAATAAAAGGATAATGTATGATAGGAATTGGGTGAGGTTTAATATGATTTAGTATATGGAGTATAGGGAATTTGAGTAGTATTTAATGAAAATTTACAATTGAATACATAAAAAATAAATTAGGAAACACATACATTACATTAGTGAATTATAATATACTTTAATTAAAAATAAATAAAATCGAATGCTTAAAAAGTTAAATTTTTTGTCCAAGTGCAAGTGATATTAACTTATGTTTAGTTTATGGAGTAACATATTAACAAGGTGTTTTGATTAATATATATTTCCATAATTCATATTAGTTTCATGATATTGTAATCATCTCTCCTAAGTTGTACTCTATTAGTAGGTCCTTTGCGACTTAGAAGATTAATTAATCTGTATGTGCATAAACTCTTTAATTTTTAATAAAGTTTTAAAGCTTATTAATTAATATTAACTCAATGTTAACTATATTAACTATATGAACCGAGCACATTCTTTCAAATTTTATTTAAGTACCTATGTATTAAATTTTTGAACCAAATACACTGTAAATGTATGTATTTATTTTTTAAAAAGTGACTACCTAAATTTAATCAAGCTCAGATAGCGTTTAAAGTTAGATCATCACATTAATTATATCTTATTTATTCTATATGAAGAATTAAACTCAAATATCACAAATTTATACTAGTATAGTTGTCTATTATATAACCACACTCAAATACTTAAAAATATTAACCTTTATGTGTTAGTTTGGTCGAATGATTACTTATTTGATAAATCATTGTGATAGTTTTAGCTTTACAGACCACAACTTTTCCACAGATCATTAGAATCAATTAAATTATCATTAAGGGACCATTATATATACATGATAAATCATTGTGATGGCACAATTTGTTACAAGGTTTTAATAAATTTTTGTAGTGAATGTTGACATAGATGTGAATTCGATATATTGGTACAATTTGGATCATTTATCATTTTTATTAGTATATGGTGTATTTGTTTTGTGTGATTTAGCTTGGGGTGGAAATCGCAATAGGATGACATTTTGCAGCATAATAAAAGCATGTTTGATATGGAACTGGAATACCTGCAATTGACAAAGATTTTAATGAGGCTCGTTATATGCTTTAATAAATAAATAAATAAATAACTAGACTTAGACTCATTTTTAATGATAAACAAGTTAATATAAAATTCTGGATTTGGTGTGTTAATCTCTCCACATAGGTTGTTGTACCATGGATTAGAAATGGAGGACTTGTGTTTAGCTCAGTAATATTGAAACTAATGCAGTAGGTGTGGATCCAGAAATAAAATTTGGGATACACTATGTTATTAATAAAATATTAATTATATTTCTACTATTAAAAAGTCATTTTTATAAATTATAACTATATTTGCATGCTGTTTTTCATTTTTAGAGAGCTATTTAACACATAGTAAATCTTAAAATGTGTACAAATAATTGTATGCAAAGTCTACATTTAAGATAAAATACTTCAATAAATAAACTAAGGGTACAAAGTAATTATTATTATTATTATTATTATTTTATAAGGATAATGGTAAAAAAAAATTTGTGTGGCACCAACCATCATATTAGAACTGTAATTTAGCACACCACAAATCCTCTTTCTCGAAAAATGGAGTATGCAGCATTGGTACCTATTTTAAGATTGTAAAGACTAAAGACACAAGAATTATTTTGCCTTTTCTTTCTTAAAAGAAAAAAATGATATAACCACCATTAGGGCCTTGTACTGATTTTTTTTTTAAGATTATTAAATTAGGTGCCTACTGATCTTCTTGAAATTATTAGAGAAACTAAATTACAAGATGCCACTCAAGTGATTTACAGTAAATAAATTCACTATTTTTACTGCAATTGCACAATTTTTTTTTTCATACAAAAGGCATAAATCGAATCTAAGGCACTGGAAAGAAGGCCATAGTGGGTGGAATAGTATATTTATTACTTGTATTTTCATTCTTGGCAAGACTTATTAATTAACAGTTGAATATCTGCTTACTTCTCTAGCCATATACTGAAATTAGATAGTGAGATAAATAGGGATGAATCTTCCATTGAAACAGTCTCTGTTGCATCAATAAAGATCAAACGCTCTCAGTTTGTTAACAATAAATAATCAGATTTTTTTTTCCTTGGAAACTCTGTTAGTTCCAAAGACATCACTGATGCAAAAAACAAACTCAATCTATTTTTTGAGTTTGGCTGATAACCTTCCCCGAACCGTGCTCAGATCAGGTTGGCGTTTGCTGTGTTTCCGTTTCCGAGGCTTTTTCCAAGCCTTGTTTTTCTCTAAGCGTTGACGACGAATTTCAGGATCTGCCCAGCCCTTCTTCCATTCTGAAAAACTGGAATATGGTTTCTGGCTCACCATGGACAGCAGCATGTCTGCTTCTGGGTATACAAGAAACGAGTGTTCCAACTCAGACTTCAAGAAATGCAGCCCTGATTCCGTTGGTTCTGGAAATTTTATCTGAACGTGGTTCTGCATCAAGAGATGTGATCAGCTAATACTACATGCATGACAAATTACTTGTATGAATCATATAATTGAACTTTAATATCTGCCAAAAATGGGGTGCAATCGAACCAAGTCCGTTAAGCTCGAGCTTAAGTTCAACTTGATGGAAAACTGAAAACAATCAAGCTTGATTTAGTTGTTCATATATATTCCAAAAGTTGTTATAACTTGGTTAAGAAGGCGCTATAAGGTTCAAATCATTTCCATCCTATATTTTTATGTAATATATACACACAAAGACTTGTCAATTGTACTATGCAATTCATGTGTATTTTTAAATAATATTACTTCTTCTTATTAAGTATTAGTTGAATTCTAAATGTTGGTCTCTTACACACACACACACACACACACACACACAAAAAAAAGATATTGCAAGTTGCAACTGATGCAAATACATTAAGTTATAAACATGGATTTGAAGCAAAAACACTTTTAAACATGCACAAGGCTAAGGGTGATGGTCAAATCCAATCTTACAGCAGATCTGTTCACACAAGATTTGCCAACAACTAATATTTATTAATGAAATGACAATTTTACTAAATACAACCAATACTTTTTAGTAAAACAACTAATACGCTTTAAAAATACACGTAGACCATACAAATGCATGATACACAGTCTTGCTTGTATGTAAATTATGTAAACAACAAAATAGTATTAAATGTGTGTTTAGTTTCACTTTTCATTTATAATTCTCCTTCTCTCAGGAATGATGTCCTAAAGTGACAGCAATTTTAGAAACATCATCACCCATAACATATAAAATATTTAAATTCCTTAACATACTCCCACCAACTCAAATAGACGTTTAAAGTTATCAGTCGTAATGCCATGCAAAATACAAAACATCAATTTTTCAATAAAAGATCCAAAACATTATCAATCTTAACATTCTACAATTCCTTCTTAGAAAGTTCAATTTTCTAAATATTTTGTCAGAAATGAAACCAAACACTATGTAACCGTTTTTTTAAGGCACACAACTCAAAAGTAAGAACTGTATATCTATGCGAGAAATGGATCGCTAAACAGTACAGAATTTCTGTATAAGAATATCTATAATCAATACAAAGTAAATAGAATAATGAGTGGGTAAAAGATATTTTCACTAGAGAATTTTCAACAAATAAATCTAATTTCTAATCCAGGAACTTGAAATTGTTGAAGCAGATCAATGATCTGGCATGATATATTATCATTTTCTAAGACGTCAATAAAGAGAACAAAATAAACCATTCAACCCAGAAATTGTTAGTTATGAAAGGCAATTTGAAATGATGATCTTACCATGTCATCTCCATCACGAATAAACCCTCTATCTTCTAATATACGAGCAAGACCATGCCACCATGTGAAGTCACTTGCAGCAAATCTGTCATTCTACAAGATCAAAGAAATTGAAATCTAGGTTTTGAGCAAGGAAAGGGAGATGAAGAGATAAGGAAACATAGACTGCAAGTAAAAAGAATAACTTGGGTGGTGAGCTTGCTCCAAAACCACAACTTTGCAGGCTAATACTGGTACCAGTCATACCAACAATAATAGATCCGAAGTGTAGTCTTTTTATACAGGCATTGATGTAGATCTAGTTCAGAAGATATAATCAAGGTTGTCAACTTCTTCTAAATTCATCAAAGTTTGAGAACAACCAAAGTTTATATCTAGTTGCATTACAGAGGGTGTAAAGGGGTAATACTAGGATTTCAGCCTTCTTTCCCCAAGGAAGATGGACATGCATTTAGGTGCATTGAAGAAATTATATTGGAGATGTAAGAAATAATATTAGTATTTCATAGAAGAAAAGCACCTGTTCTCTTATCATACTGACAAAAGCCCTGATATTTGGGGTTTCCTTCGATATCCTGCCCTTGTAGCTGTGAATGGCATCATCGTAATACAGACCATCATGACAGGTTTTATATTCCTGAAAATTTTATTTAAATTGCAAATAAATAATGGCAAGGAGCATAATCAATCAACTACTAGTAGGAGTACAATAATAAACTATTGGGTGATTCTTTTAAAATTTTCAGCAAAATCCATCCTCAATAAATTAAGCATGGTTAGACAAATATACGAGTAAGAATGATACCTACATAATGCGTGGCAATAAGCTGCAAGAGTAATGTTGCCTCAACTTTCAAATCCTGAATTTCTGGAGGCCCATTAGTGCAGACATCACACCTGTTCATAAAAAGTGAGCTAGTTGAGCTTTAAATAGAACTAACATGAGTGTCAACTTCGGTATAGAAATATCAAATAAGAATGTTATACCAATGCACTCAGAATGTTTCAACCAGACTTCAGATATATTCGCATTAGGGACTGTAATGTTCAGAACAACATATAAAATGAACTAGCACAGTGCCCACAATAGTAAAAAGATGAACTAGAATATATCAAAGTGCGTTGAACATAAGCTTCCTTATGGCAAATGACAGATCTATTGAGAGGCAGGAAAGAGAATGAGAACTAATTCATTTCAGATCTATTATTGAAAATATATATTAAACCAAAATCACAATCCAGCATTTGCTTTCTTCAAGAACTACATTTTATTTATTTATGTTTTAAACCATACCCCAAATGATTGATTTAAAATGTAAGGTTATAAAGTACACTAACAAATAAAATTAGTTCAAAAACAACAAAAGAGACCACTCAGATTCAGCGCAAAAGTTAAATTACCAAAGAAAAAAAAAAGACGGAGCTTATCTTATCAGAGCCGGAAACAAGCTGAAGTACATCAGTGATGCACCTATAACTACATATTTATATTGCTAACACTCATGAAAATCGAAGACTTCACAATGCAGGAACAGTAAAATATATCCACACTCTATGGGTTTAACAGCAATTTACGAGTTCCTAAACAACGACACACTCAAAAGGAAACATATATTGCATCTAGTATGAGTAACACCATTTTCTTTGTTTGTAAACATAGGCTGACAATTGCTAAAGTCCAACAAACAATACAAACAAAAAAAATCAAAAGATAGAGAAACGACGTACAGAAAACATCTGTCATGAGAAAAGTCCTCGCCAAAGTATTCTACAAGAATTTTGGCTCTACAACAAGCAGTCTTCATTCCATATCTGCAAGTTGTTAAAATTATCGTACCGACATATGCAAGCTTGTGAGGAAAAAAATGTATTGCAGACTTAATACTTGACATTGACCTGAAGCAATCAGATAGCATTTTATATGCTTGTTTTGTCTGCTCTTTACTTCGTTTACTTGGCAGAAGTGTAGGCATTCTTGATAGATTTGCATATAGGACTGAAAAAATAAATATGCTATAATGTACTTAATTCTGCTTTGAAGTCACAAAATTTGTGCAACTTAAAATTATATTTACCACAGTCTGATAATTTTCCATCTCGACCTGCCCGACCAGCCTCTTGGTAATATGCTTCCAGGCTCTGTCATCAATTATCAAATAGTTCAAGATAGAACAAGTATAAAACACAAAATCACAACTGAATAGCAACATTTCAGTAAAGCAATAAGGGAAGGTGAAATTTTCTGATTTACAAAGAATAGATGTTCATCAAAATCCCATTAAGATTCATAAGAAATAACATTATACTCCACATATATAACTGTAACACATAATACCTGTGGCCAACCATAATGAATGATACGTCGTACGTTGGATTTGTCAATACCCATTCCAAAAGCAATAGTTGCAACTATCACCTGCACATGCAAGTAAAAGTAAACCTGCTTAATGACTCGTTTATTTCAAACTCTTCTCTCATGAATTTTATCATTATCAAGCACATCTTCAAAGGAAATCAAATTCCTGTTTTTGGTCATAGGCAGCCTCAAAGGGCTATACTGAAATTTTGATGAGTTAGCACGCAAATTGTTTTTTAAAGCTAAAAACTTGCAGAAAATTAGTTATCAGCAAAAAACATTGAACAATTAGTTAATCACAAAACTCTGCTCTAAAAAATAACTTCTCAATGCCTAAAAAATATAGTAAAAGCCTGTTGTTTCTAGAGGCTGAGTGTGATCAGTTTACTTCAGAGCCCAAATATGAATTTCGTATTCTGTAATTTGTAAACTTCCTTATAGGCTATAAGAAACCTTATGCATAAAACCCTCAAGAGAGAAATGTAACTCATATGCGAATAAAAAATTTTATAGCCCCAACTGGAAATCAATTAGTGAATAAACAAGTCATGTAGAAGTAGCGCCTTATGTTACAAAGTCAACAAATACATAGCACGTGTTACAAATAAGTACTCTGCAACATGGTAACACTGCAAAAGGATGACTCTGATAACAATTTAATTTCCATTGTAAGAAATTAATCGATAAAGAAAAAATCACACCAGAGCTACTTTTTTATATTCTCTGTTACCTGTAATTCATCTGCATGAAAATCTTTGTGAACCTGCCTGAGATGTGACTTTGGCAACTACAAAGAAAGGTAGTGCATAAGTCATCAAATGCAGCCTCAAACAGATGGGAGGAAAATATTAAATGATAATAAAAATTAATTACAAAAACTTTCATTTCAACTCTATGCAAAACAAGGGAAACAGTTATACAACAAATCATCATTGGCAAAATCAGCTGAAAAACAATTGTCTTAATAAGAAAAGTGTTATACATCTTTCAAAAGTAAATAAAAAGTTGGCAATCTTCCAAATCCCAAGTTAGGTCATATGACAATTTTCAGCCTCCTAAGACATCATCAAAGGATTACATTATATGCATATGTTCATACTCACATTTTACAAGAATATAACAAGGAGAATATTATTAAGAAAAATAAACTTTTAATATTATTGGCAAATATGTGGGAAAGAAGGAAACCTTGGCATTATAAGCAGCAGCCTTCACACCAAACCTTGAGAGGAACTTGGTTAAGGTCAGAGTTTCTTTCCTGGTAGGAACATATATGATTGTAGCCCCTTCTTCTAGATGTCCTTGATGTTTTGGTCTTTCTTCTGATTTCCTCATCAGAGATTGGGGTTCGAGAGTACCGTGACCATTGAAGTTTAGAGTTGACTGTCCACAAAATTCCCCACAAGACACTGAACCAATTTCAGTTAAAAAAAATATCTTATTGATGAAAATAAATGCATGCGGCAGACATTATAATTGGGAGTCTAGGACCACAACAATTAAAATAGTGAGAACTTAATTTAGGTGTGATTCTGGCAAAATTGGAACAATTTATAAGAATGGTGATTTGTTGTCCTAGTCTCCCCAGATATGAGAAGTAGAATAATGAAAGTAAGTAGTTAAACATATCTTTACGCTTATGACAAGTGATGGCTGATTGAAAGAAATTTTAAGTAGATTGTTCATATGCTTGTACTTCAAGTAGCACAGTGTTATTTTTTTCATCTATTCTTGGCTTGACATAAGAAAACTCCAGATATCTCTGGTATATACTTTATTTTGGAGTTAGTAAGTGGTGTGCCAATGATGAAACTATGAATATATAAGAAACATATAGCAATTAGGATAAGAATAAATATCATCACACCAACAAATCTCAAGACTGTGTAAATACCATCCAGGTCATCTACTCCTTGCATTAAATCATAATCATCCTCAAGGAATTGGACTGTCAATTCTTTCTCATTTGAAGAAGCCAAAAAGTCATCATCATCTGAAATCTCGTTATCATCAATATCATGAACATATTTGCACAGTTCATCTTTCCCGTATGTGCTACCATTTGTAGAGGCATGCAACTTATTTGGGAAATTTTCAAAATCCTTAGAGATCAATTTTTGGACTCCAGTTTTGTTTTTTGTGTACAACCTTATCAACTCACTGAAATCTTTCTCATAGGAAGACAATGATCTTGTTCTACTATGCTTCACCTGAAAGGAAGAATTAATTATCTTATATTTAGACAAAGTCAGGTTCACAACCTCAATTTACTAAATAAACAAAGAAATAAATCTCATTCTTAACAATGACAGCATAACAATACTGTTACTTCATTAACATTATAATTCAGCAGCATCAGAAATATCTTAAAGAGATAATAACTAGTGCTATATAGATCAAGGGGTTGCAGACATGTTGCAGGTGACAAACAGCATGAAAATCAAGTGTATATGTATATGTACGCAGTAAGGCCTGCAAACTAACCGAAAAACGAAGATTTGGTCGAAAAAATGAGGTCTGAACAATTTTTGTCTCCTTCGACATGCATAATGACTTCAGTATGTCTTCTCGAACACAAATAGTTGCAGTAGCAGTCAAAGCCATCAATGGAATGTCAAACTTCAAGAATTTCAAATTTTCGGCACTGAAGCTCTCTTAATATGGACAAGCGCCTAAGATGTATGAGAAGAAACTTATATTTAATATATCATCATATTGGCACTTGTGAGGTCCGAAAAAATTCTGTTCCCCTATCCTACCTAGTTGGGCAGGGGTTTTATAGCAATATTGTGCCCAAGACATGCATGCAAGTGTACAAGCAAGCACCACTATTAACAGAAAATGACAAGCTAGGCACTGATACTTTGAATGTATTTCATTGCTTCCCTCTTACAGCATTCATGCTCACATAAAATATGTGAGTAAAGATGTTCAAATAAATGCGAGTAATATTCCATTATAAGGTAATAAAATAAACCATTGGAATATCTGAGTTACTCCGAGTGGCAATGTCTGGGCTATTCCAATTAGAAAATCATTGATTTCTTATAAAATATTATGCAATCCTCTACCAATGAAGAGTATATACCTGTAGTCAGGTCGAAAGTCATGACCCCACTTAGAAACACAATGGACTTCATCAATTGCAAAGAGTGAAATCCCATGATTTTCAGCAAGGCTCTGAAGTGGTTGTATTAGTCTGAAAATAAACGGAATTAATTCTTTGAAAACTTGAAGATGCATTAAAAGAAAATTGAAGAAATATAGGGAGTTCACCTTAAAACAGTCTCTGGGCAGACATAAATGATGTTATATTCACCACTCATTGCTTTCTTTTCAACACTTTTGTCAATTTGACCAGATCCAAGGAAACAAGCAGAAATCCCATGATGTCCTAGTTTCAAGCACTGGTCATGCATCAAGCTTATTAACGGTGATATAACCACCACTACCTTTCCCGATAACAGCGCTGGAATCTGAAAACACAGGGATTTTCCTACAAAAAGGGAATTAAATTCATCTTGAGAAGTGGGACTTGTCTTTGTTAAATGGAAACAAGTAAACAACTGCACCATGAAGTCAAGAGTGAATACCAGATCCTGTTGCTGCAAGAACTAAACAATCTTCATGAGCTAGCCAAGCTTCCAGTGCTTCTTTGTGAAATCTCTTCAAGGATAAATATCCAAAATATCTGTGGAGTACATCATTTACCTTCTTTTCCCAATCATATCCGATAATTTCTTTGTCTTCGGCATAAGATGGCACCATAGATGTTTTTGAACAAAGATTTGAACCACTTCCCATGGTCGAAGTAGCTTCTGGTTCATCGACATGTCCCTTCGATTTATCTAAACTAGGGACAGACGAACTTCCTGAACCACCTGTCTTGCTTCTTTTGGTACCAGATGCCAGTTTAAGGTGTTCAGTTATGTTCTGTTGTCTCAATTTAGCAGAAGATTGCAATGAAGTGTTGATTCTCTTGCCCAACACTTTGTTCTTCCCAAGACACAACGAACTAGTCGATGCACCCTTATTATTTCTTTTTGAGTCGTTCAGGATGAACTCAATTGCATTATCCAGTGACAGACCCACAAATTTTATAGCTTCTGTAGCATCCAAGACATCAAACCCCATATCAACCAATGTTGCAATGATCTGATCGGAAGTTGCATCTCTACCATCCATGGTGCATAAACTATTATCCTAAGGAACATAAAACAAAATCAACATCAATACAAAATGCAATGAAACACAAGATCAGACCAATCTCTAACATTATTGCTAAACTACATTCATTGCGGGCCATAACCCACACTGAAGTACACTGAATAATTGGGGAATGTGACACTCGAGCCGGATCATCACATTACAATCAACTGAGCATGATATAACGCCAAAAATTACGTAAACCTAATTTCACAATAATAACTTAATTGCTGATACCAGAGATTGCAATAATAATCAAATATTAACCATAATCGGAACAAAGAATTAGAAGAAAACGAAAACACCGTACACTTCATATGCTGTACACAAAGGAAATATACGCCCGTAATTGCTGATGGATTTTTCTACAAGGATTATGCGTTCTTCAAACAAATTTTAACCTAAGAGAAATAAGAAATTCTGCAAATTACAAAATCAGTGAGAATATGAGTGTCCCGCCAGAAACCACGGTTTTATAGAAGGGATGGAGGACTATGACGACGTCGTACTCTTCTCAATTGTTGGTTTTTAGTCGTGTTTCGGTTCGTTTTAAATGGAGTATAATATTCGGTTCAACACCGATTTCATCTTTAGAAACCGAAACATCGAACCGACAGATAAAATCGGTTTTTATTCTATTCGAAGTTACCAATATTATATCATCAGGCATTATAAGCCATAAAAGAAATCAACACCTAAAATCACTTTCTCTATCACTTCTCTCTCTCAGATTTTATTCTATTCGAAGTTTTATCAGGTTAGTTGGACGTATCTCTTTTCTTCAATTAATGTGTATTTCTACGTTTGATTCGTGTGTTTATGTGTTTTTAAGTAGTTGTATTGATTGATTACTTTGATTGACGATGCTATGGTTTTGTTGACCATCTATTTATTTTTCAAAATATTTGATTCGGATTTTTTATTCAGAAGATCTGCTTGTTCGTGTGGTTATTCCATTAGTTGTTTTTTTTTATTACTTTGTTTAATTACGGCATACTGTACTTTCCTCAGTCTTCGTTCACTCTCGTCGGAGCTCAAACTTCGCCACCGCCACCGCAACTTACGGCTTACCTGATCCGCCGGCCACCACCGGAGTCTACCGCCTTCCTTCGCGGACCAAGGACTAGAGATTGTGCTCGATTAACTTCATATTTCACTTTTCAGTGACGGCACTAGACCCTAAATTCGACATTTATCCCCTTTTTCAAATTTCAAGGTATGACTCGAAATGCGGGGTTAACAACTGACTTTTTGTCCTTCTTTGTTTTCGCTTTATCTATGTGATTGTAAGTTGTCGATTTTTGTACTGTGGTTGTATATTAATTCTCTAAATCCCCATTGTTGGTGAAAATTGATGCTGTCAATTTGGGATATGTCAATTGTTATTTACCTTAGATCGTTGCTTCGAACCTGTAGAACGTCTGGAATTCATCTTTTGACTTAAAATTCAAATTGGAATTACCCAGTTTTTTATGATCAGTTTTCTGTATTAGATGTGTATATTAAATTCAGTAGAAGTTATATAGTATACTGATAAATTTTATAGTGCATGGATCCTGAGGCTGCAAGAACAGTTCGGTGGATTTGCATTTCACATGTCAAACATTCTTGAAACTGGTTTGGATCGTCATACGCTTTCGATTCTCATTTCTTTTTGTGAAATGGGTGTCAATCCAGAGTCGTTGGCTGCAGTTGTTAAGGAGCTTCGCCAGGAATCACCACCTTCTTCTTCTTCCCAGGAACCAGTTGCATCGCATCCTTAACCAGGTATGAATGGTTATTATGGAAATTCTTCAGTTGCTATTTTCTCAATGATGTTAATTATGTTATGGGGAAGATTATCATTGTGCTGAAGTACAAGAGCTAAATAGTTTGCCTAGGGAGGCCCTTCTCGTGTATAGTCGTGACTGATTGTGCCATGCTTTTATGCTTGATATTATAAAGATGGGAAAGAAGGAACTGGAGACACATTTCAAATGTTAGTGGAATGGAGTTCAAAACTTTCTACATGTATTCTTGTTACATATACACTTTGATTCACGTAAACGTATATTTTTCAACATAACCTCTATTACACTGTGAAAGCAATGTGGTTCTTGCGTGGCTGTGTTTAAATGGAGTATCTTTAATAAAGGTACTCTTAATTGACTTCATACCATTTTAAGAACTCAATTGGAAGTTATTCTGTTAGAAGCACAGAATGGATAGCAAGAATGCGTTACGAATGGAAACTTTTTTCTTCAAACTTATCTAACCTTCTTACAGCCTTCTTCATTTCCTTAACCATTAACCAGTATCTAGTTCTCACTTTTCTGTGCTTAGCATACATTTGAAATCTTCTAGAGATTAGACGCAACAGATCGTGTTAATCGTTGATATAAACTTTCAAGCAATAAGAGTTACCTTCGTTTTCAGACATCTCCGGCTACTTCTGCCTTTCTAGATTTAGTGGAGGTGTAAATTTCGTCTTTGTGAGTATAGAATTCCCAAGTTGTAACTAGACGAACTTGGGCAGGGTTGAGTTGTATAGAATCAATGCTGTGGAATTCCATTCCGACTATCGGTATCCTTTCATTCTCATTACCCTCCCCCAATACTCTTTACCAAGTATCCCAAAATTCATTGCGTCGTCAAATTGGGGCTGCAACTTGGGGAATTATGGTTTCATTTATGAGTTACTGCTGTTTATTATGTGTTAATTTTACATGCATGCTAATTTTTTTTTTATCTATCATTACTAGCAGACATAAAAGCATGGCACAATCATTTATGAGTTACTGCTGTTTATTATGCATTAATTTTTTTTTATCTATCATTACGAATCAAATAACATTACAATACAATTGGGTGTAAGTGTGTGGTTCTTCCTCTGAAATTCCTTTTTTTATTTAATTATTTTAAGGGAATCCTGCACTCCTTCGAAATTTTCATCCAATATGTGTTTGTGGTGAGATTTCCGATTAATGATGATATTACTGGATTGATTAGGGTTGTGAAATTTACTATTTCCATTTAAGAAGAAATTGTCTCCTTTCATTTTCTGTTATTGGTGAATGGTGATAGATAAGTGACATACAAATGCATCAAACCTTTGGATTACTGTTCTATGCATATTGGTTTCTGTTCAAGTTTCTAATTTCTGGGCACCAAAAGATTGTGTGGTCATTAAATCATGTTTTTTTATTCGAATATTCTTCAAGTTCATCGCACTTTTCACCCTACCTTTGATTTTCAATTTATCCTTTTTGCTTATTTTCTTTACACTGATTTTCTTACGTTTGCAATGTTCCACCATTTCTGTGGATTCACTACTATTTCACCATTTCTGTTCTTTGTTTTCTCTGGCCCAGGCTGAGCAGCTGTTTGGCATCTCTAGAATTGAATCACAGCTCCTTACTGCCAGAGGTGGATTCGGTGAGTGAAAGTCATATTCTTGTATATTGCAACATTTTCACTTGACTTTTTGTATTCCATTTACTCAAGAGTCGTAGGTTTTCTGTTTGGCATCTCATTGCTGTACTATCTTTGAATAGCTTGCTTTTTGGTTTTTGAAAATTTTGTCTGATCTATTCTTTAATGCGTGATGATTGAATTCTTGAAAATTTCTCCATTTTATATGTGTTGACAGTTTGAATTTTCAGCATTTTCTGTTTACCAATTAAACCTGGCCATTTCATTGCTATTTTTCTTTGAAAAATATGGATTTGTTTCTCTAATATCTGGTAATTTAACAACTGCAGCATAGATTTTCCATGTACATAATAGTTACTATCGGTATACTCTTTTTACCAGAAGAGTAATATTTTGTTAAGAAAACCTACCCCATAATTCTGTTATATTCTGAAAGAATTGGACTGGACAAATGGGTTTGCGCTTTTCATCACTGTGGACCTCTCTGATTATTCATCTCGTTATTCATAACAAATGATTGAAGTAACTATGACCAAGGATTTTTTTTAATGTGATCCTATTAGTGTTGGATGCAGGTTCCTCCATGGTTGGACCAAACATCAGTAGTATATCACTCGTTGACTTAAAAAGTCGTAGTCCCTTCTTCATACATAATCATCCTAGATCATCTCTATGCACTGCTATTACACTTGCCAAATTGATACCAATTCAGTTGACATTTTCTCAAGTGCTTCGGCCTTTGTCTGTCAGAAAATTCAAGTGAGCACAATCTTATGTATGCATGTGTGAGTCAAGGGTTGTTTTTTAAGAATCTTGTTTGAAATATTTTATGTGCATTTGTTTAGGAAAATGTCGTGGTCTCTTAGAAGTGCAGCTGATGACAATAGACTAAATTCTTTCCCTACAAATGAATCCAATGGTGGTACTAGGCTTATTAGAACTATCAAAGCTATTCGGTTGAAGATAATTGCAAGATTGAAGGAGTTAATGAACAATCTACCTGTGAAATTATTTTCTTTCTTAGTGGGCTTCTATTGTGCCACTGCTTTCGCCACTGTAATAGGGCAAACAGGTGATTGGGATGTGCTGTCTGCTGCTTTGACTGTTGCAATAGTGGAGGGTATTGGAGCTCTTATGTACAAGTCTTCTTTTACTTTAGTAAATAATGTAAGGAATTTAATCATCATATTCAATTATTGGAAAGCTGGGCTTTCACTTGGCTTATTTCTGGATTCATTCAAGTATTAAAAAAAAAGGACGATTTGAATTTCGATGCAAACCTTGTATTCTGTTGGATATGCCTGATGAAAACTACTCCAGCTCCAACCTTGAGGAGTCTTAACAGGAAAATCAATGGCGAGGTATGGAAACATCAAATTTAGATATTTTATAAAGAGAGCAACTGCATCTAGGTTAGCTTCTTTTTTCACTTATCGCATTCTTTCTGATTTTCAATTTTTGTAATTAGCATAGTTATTAAAGGCGCGCCTCGGCCGAGGCTATACCCTTAGCGCCTCGGTATAGGTTTTTCAAGGCACGCAGTATCAAGGCGCGCGCCTTGGTGCGCCTCAGCGTGTGCGCCTTGGGCGCGCCTAAGGCGCGCCTTGAGTATTGTCATGTTTTTGTGTTGTTTTACATTTTTAATAGTTGAAGTAATACTTTTATAAGTGAAATAGCACTTTTTGTTATGTTAGCAACTTATCAAATAAATAATAAAATAAATAAACATATCATAAATATTAAATGAAGGATTTAAGAAGTTAGGGTTCCTGTTCATTTCATTCCAAGTCTCCACGACGCAAACTACTCCAGCCTCCAACTTCCAACTGCCGCCGTTTGGTCGCCGTCCGCCGCGCTTCCGGCCGCCGCTGCCACATCGCCGCCGGTCAGTCTTCCACCACAGCCTACAGCTACTGGAGCAGCCGAACAGCAAACACAGCAGGTTAGTTACTTTGTCTTGATGAAGAAATTGAAGATAATGAATTGGTGTTTGAGGGTGATGACTTGACATGGGATATGGTTGCTAAAGCTAGTGAAGTTGACGAGCCAAGATATCAAACTAGAGGGAAATCATTGGGGGCAACTACCACTAGTTCCAAAAAGAAAGGCAAAGAAGTAATGAAGAAAAAGGGAACTAATATAAGATTATTAGATGAAGAGGATGAAGAACAAGAGGAAGATAATGTTGGGTTTGAAGAAGAAGAAGATTTTAATGGGGAAGAAGAACAATTTGATGATCAAGACTTGGAGTTTGATGATGAAGAAGATAATAATTAAAATATATTTGTTGCTAAGATTGTGTTAGATGCTTTGATTGACTTATTTTATTTCAAATATTAGGAATTTTCATATGTGCATGTTTAACTTTGGTTTAAATGGCTTAGTTTATATGTCATATTCTTATAAAATGTTATATTATATGCCTTTTAAACTTATTTTATTAAGTAAATGTGTTGTATATAGGTTATATTTAGTGTAGAATAAATAATGGTGTTATATTAAAGATTTAATTCCGAGGCGCGCCTCGGGCACAGATATGCCTCGGTGCGACTCGCGCCCTTAATAACTATGGTAATTAGTTATATATTTGTTCTACCTCTTCTATTATGGGTGCATATTTCAGTGTAGTAATTAGAAAGAATAAACATTTCAATCTTACTCGAGAACAATGAATATTTATTCAAGAATGTATAACCCTATCCCATTTTTATAGATGATTGGAGTCTATTTCAATTATAGGAACGACTACAATGAAACAACTCCTTGTTTGTGATTATGCAGTTCTCTTTTTCATCTCCTTCTTTTGTGGGAATTATTTTTGGAAAGCTGGGCTTTCACTTGGCTTATTTCTGTATTCATTCAAGTATCTATACGACTTCCACCTGGTTATTTCTCTTCTTCCCCTCCATCTGTCTCTCCCTCTTCGTGCTTCTTATCCCACACTGTTACTCCTCAAGTCTTTATCCCAATCCCTGGGTTGCGGCGGCACTTCCAACCGTGCCACGGTACTTCTCACTATCGCCGATCCCTTCTCACGGCTAGGCTCTCCCATTTTTTCATATACCTTGTACATCGTCTAACTTCAGCCCTCTTCGCTGTTTTTTGGTACTCTCACTCCTCAATTTCTGCTACCTTGTCGGACTCCCTCTAATAATTACGATTTTTGTTAATTGATTTTTGCTTCCATCTCAGAAATCGGCGCAGTGGCCGGCCTTCCTCACGGCATCGGAAGAGGCGGGTAAGCGGTGGCTAAAGGCGGCGACGACCGGGATTAGAAGTGGGCGGCGTCAGTGGTGGTGCTCCTTCTCCTTCATAAGTGCTACCGACCAACATCGGAGGAGCCGAACTCAACCCATGCGAATATATCTATTTCTGGAGGCACTCTAATCTCTACCACACCAGGGTCTACTCGTTTCCCATGGTTAAACTCTCCAATCAGTATCATATCTTGCTGCGTGCTTAATTTTATGTTTATCCAACGCCTTTGATTAATTTGGTCCATTAATGGATTCCCATTTTACTTGCTTGCGGTGCTTGATCTCTTCATCGCATTCTTATTTGATAAGCATAGTTGTTACATTTTGGTAATTATTTTTATGGTTTCTTTTTAATAAAAATTATATGTGTGAATATCACAGTTTTTGGGAAACTAACCAGTGGATTTGTTGATTGTGTTAGACCATTACGATTGAATTAAAATGTGCTCTCTTACTGAAATCGGAGTTGTCTTCGGTTCTACTCCAAGTATCTATACTATATGCAGAGATGGGTATACATTTAAAATTCACAGCTATTTATCATTTGAGATTTATTATCTAATTAAGAATAATATGTCACTTTGTTAGCATCATGTCAACAATGCACATGCGATTTCACTGTTTTCATTTTGTTTTGGATTATGGGTTGTTAGCTTGTCTTAGGTACGATTTCCTTTAGAAATAACAACAGCTGAAATTTTTGTCTTAGGATTTGCAATCTATACCCATGTTTTGCAATAATACGCCCAGCTCTTGTCATGTCTTTGCCAAAACAGAAGGGTAAAGAGAAAAGACAGACGGACGAAACATATGGATTCGAAAGACCCTGTTTTTTGAGAACGTAAGAAAATACCTTCTTTGATTTGAGCTTTTTGTCTTTCCTTTCCGGTTGATCAATTTGCTTCCTCTCATCCATTCTGCTCCCTTTATTTCCGTCTTGAATCACACACAAGTCATCAAGAGAAGCTATAACACAATTCATATTCAATTAAGTTACTACAATTATTGAATAGAATACTTTCTTTTGCTGCAAGAGAACTTCTAAGAAAGTTGTAGTGACCAATGCAAAGTTATGGCAGAGAATAAAGGGAGTCGAGCAAATAAGAATACGTTTTTTATTCTTGCACTTCTTTTTTTTTTTTTGTATATTTGCTATTTAGTGATATCTTGTGAGCTTAGTTTTCACCAATGGAGATGAGTACCAAGAAGCCTGTTAGCACATCCATAGATGTTATTAAGGCTCCTAAGTAGGTTGGTATGTATATATATGCCCTTTTTATGAATTTTTTATGAATGATTGTCCAATATTTGTATGCCTTTCATTGTTATTTTCTCATATATTCTAATGTTATAGGTTATTATACATGAGTTTTTATTCATTGTTCATTTCCAATTATGATATTTTGTAGAGAGTTAGAAGGTTCATATGCTTACTTCACGTGAAGGAATTTTCCCTACGCATTTTTTTCTTCCATTAAAGTAACACATTTAAAATTTATGTGAAAAATCTATTTTAAAACAAATTCACTGGTATCCTTGGTGTATTTATTTGAAGAGGTTGATGAAGTATATCAAGGGACTTGATTGGATGATTAACTACCCATGTATGCTTATGTTTCTTTGGTGAATAATTTTTATGCATGGTGTATTGGTGTGGCATAGGTTTCTGAATTTATTAATTTGTACAGTCTTATGCTGGAATTGGTGATCAAATATTTAACATGGTGTGGCATAGTTTTCTGAATTTATTAATTTGTACAGTCTGGAATTCGTGAGAAGATATTTAACGTTGATGGATTTGGCGATGTTAGAAAATTTTGCCTTCTTCCTTAGAATGGTGTTGCTATATTTATCATTTCTTCGCCCTTATATGTCTGATTTGCATCGTTTATTTATCTCTGATTCTTTTTACAGGCTGCACAGAGAGTTTTCACATTCAATTTTCATTGGATATTCTTTTTGCGCTTTGTAGCTGTTATTACTTAACGTAAGGAATCCTCATCTCTTTTACATAACATATCCTTGTTTCTTTCTCTCTTTTTTCCCCAAGACAAGGATGGAGTTGGATATTATGTTGTTATTATGTCTTCTTCTTTAGCTAATCATTGTCTTTTGCAATTAAGCTACATTAGTTAGTAGATCATTATTTTTGTTATTATTTAGAACTCAAAATAGAGCATTACTACTCTCCCTTTACAGACAATACGTAGGGAAAAAGGACGTTCATTTGCTGCCGCTACTACATTCTCGTCCTTCGCCGCCTCCGCCCCGTTCTCGTACTTTGCCTACCTTGGGCCTTCTCTGCCTTCCTATACCCTGAATTTATAAGGTTATGTCACTCTCCCTTTTCTTCCCTCTCTCTTACCTATTGTTTTAATTGGATGCTCCACACAATAGAGAAATATGTGTAAAGGCTGCTAACGATTGCTAAACCATCAAGATTAAAGCATTCACATAGGTGTTAAGTTAGATGAATTAACCTCAAAGAATTTCGCCAAGAAACTTGATTTATTTTTATATGTGTGTGGGTGTGGGTGCTGGTGTATCATGAATATTATACATTACTTTCAATTAGATTGAGCTCCTATCGGATTTAAGACAGACAAAAAGTAGCAACAAAGAACGAAAAGAAGTACTGCAACAATAAAGACATACTAATATCTTAATTTAGAGAAAGCACTGTGTGGGCTGTTATCCAATCAGTAAAGGCTATCATAGCTCTCAATTTTATTTGTTTGATAGGATTTACAGAGATGCAAGACAATGTGTACATAAAAGTAGCTGCTGATCAATTCAATGATAAATCTGCATTACAAGAGTATAGAAGCAGTACCAGCAAAAATATCATAATCTCCTTTTTCATACGATTGACTTCTAAGAACTGGTATAGCTCTGAAAATTTTAACTTTTTCCCTTTTACTTTATATATAAAGTTTTCACCCGATCGATTTGCACATTAAAAATTGCAGTTGTCAACAATTTTCCTTGCTTACACAGAAATTATTCAGTTATTGGTAAATTTGTTTTAATGATAGTAGTTAGGCAGATATGCGAAAGCTTAATACTTTGGGGGGAATTGGATATTGTTTGATTTCCTCAGTTTTCTCTTTCCGTATGATGTCTGCAGTCACTGGATATAGCTGGGTAAGACAACATTGGTTCTTGGTTTTAGCACTTATTGTTTAAGTGACTGCAATTATGATATGTTGTTTTTGCTAACAAAGCATGCTTGCTTGTTGGTGATAGTGGAATTCTAATGTTAAAGCCATCACTGCATAATGCATTCAACTTTTTTGAATTGATGAATGCTTCAAATATGAGATATATGCCTTGTGTGATTTAACATTTTGTTTTTACTCCAATCTACAAGTTCTAATTTGTTACTGAAAAATTGTGTGGTTCGCTCTTTCTTAAAACGAATCAAATATCTTCTAGAAAAAAGCCATATCTATGTGCACTAATTCTTGTTGAAATCTGAGTTACACTAGAATTTCAATGTGTGATGGAGTTATGATGTATGGTATATGAAATAGATTTTCTTTCTAGATCTTTAGTCAACTATGCCTTGCCTAATTTTCTTGCTTTTTTTAGAATGAGGTTGGTCATTCAGATCATGAAAAGCTAAAACAAGCTTCATTAGAAATCCAGCGGTTGTCTCCTGAAGAACTAAAGGAACGCTGGACAAAAATTAAGGTAAGGTGTGTAGTTCGAGTTATGAAATCCTATATGATTTTACCCTTAAAGTTGTGTATTGTAATTCATGCTGCAATTTCTTTTTGGAGAAGTGGACTAACATGCTCTCCTTTTTTTATTATTCCTTTTTATAAATCTTCACAGTATCATAAACTATAACTCATTAAACTCACATATGCATACACTCACATATGCATGCAGATATTTACGTTTACTTTTACCTATGATTCCTATGCTCTTTTAAGATTCTTATTTCATGTGTTAAATAAATAGGGGGCTATTCATTTATTTACTAAAGAAGTGTATAACTCCCTTATATTTAATTACCATTCCATAGCCTCCACGTGCCTCCTCTCTGCC
Organism: Pogostemon cablin; assembly: GCA_023678885.1. Taxonomy (NCBI): domain Eukaryota; kingdom Viridiplantae; phylum Streptophyta; class Magnoliopsida; order Lamiales; family Lamiaceae; genus Pogostemon; species Pogostemon cablin. Next base: position 7,234,823 of record CM042992.1, on the reverse strand, counting down.
TCGACGCGTTACGCCAACCCCAACCCTCAAGCCTTCTCTTTATTCCACGCGTTCTGCTGTCGATTTCTTTTGGGCTTTTCTCTTATCCTAAATAGGTTACATTCTAATTGTGCACTTGCTAGACTGCAAAATTAGCAAGAGGAAGTATTTTCGCTTAAGCGTTTAATTTTAGGAAGTTAGCAACAGTAATGTGAATTTCTAGGTTCAATCATTAATTAGTTTGTTTATGAAAAACTTTACTTGTACTTCATCATGACCCCTATTATGGTATGACTAAATCTTTTGATGAACTTTAGAAGTCAAAGTATACCATTACTTATTTTCCTTTAGCAAATGAATTTGTCTCCACCTGTTACAGCTTTGAGGCTGCGCGCCTAAAATTTGAATGTAGTGTTAGCTTTGTGCACTTTCAACATGAGAAAAACGCCTGCACATGCTCGTATGAACCAAATACATGTCCATATTTTGAAAAAAAAAAATACCGTTGACATTTTCAGATATACATGGTATATAAATATTACATTATTTTAATTGTCCCATTTTACCTTATTACCTACATTGTGCTCTAATTTTTGTGCAATGTGTCCTTTTACATTGTTGCAAGCAGCTTGCAAAACTTATTGTCGTTTTCAAGTTACCCAATACTCAAATCTCTTTAAGAAACTGAGTCAGGTTAGCGTACTTTTTTTATATTTTATATTCTCCCATCCATATGTGTGGTTATACGATTTCTGTTTTGATTCTACTTTTGGCTACTAAATAAAATAAAATAAAACGGCAGAGTTAGTGCCGTGCCCTCGGATTTTGACGCTATCAGATCCGTCGCTGCTGCAACACACTCTGGATCACTGGTAGCCGTAGTACTCAGCCAGTTCTCTTGTCGAATTTCTTCAATATTTTAGCAACCACTGTATAAATCAATTCATTCATTTTGGTTTAGATTATTGGAGTCTAAATTAAGTTACATTATTCGTCTGCTGTCTAAACATAACTGACTTGAAACAAGAACTGCCCTTGCTTCAGTTAAGATATTCTTTTAAGTTACTTTTTTCACTCTTTTCCTCTCCTCCCTTTGCGCATCCAACCTGTGTTGTTAGGTTAGACTTTCTAATTTATGATATCAAAATTGAATATACTTGATACGCATACAATTTGTTAATTAAACATAACCATTCTTCACTTTTATAGTAAAATTCCAGTTTGTTAATTAAACATAACCATTCTTCACTTTATTGTAAAATTCCAGTACGGGTTAGCACCTTAAGGAGTAAGATGCCACCATTTACTAGTTAAACTAAAAATTTGGTGTATTTGCATGAAAATCTTCTCTTTCATATGACGTGGGCACTTTTGCCTTTTTAATTTATGACGGTGGGATCAACCCCCAATTTCCAATCTCGTAGTACAACTTTGCCATCACTACGGTGGGGATGGACAAATCTATAATAATCAATAGTTATACTTAAAATGATCTCACACTAGAGGACTTCTATATTACTTCTATATTTAATTAACAAGTGTATTCCGTTCGATGTGTGTGTTCAAGTAACTTTTTCCTAATACTCCCTCCATCCCTAAAAATCCTACTATATCACTTATATTAAGAAAAAGTTATATTATTGACTTAATATTATTGGTTTTTGGGGTAATATAATATTTTTTGATAATAAATAATGTATATAGTATGTTACGTGTAGAAAGAAGGGATTAACATTTATTGAATTATTGTGTACTTTTGAAGTGGTAAGGTTAGAATGATTTTTTTTTTGGGTGAATAATATTATGGGACGACCCAATAAGAGGAAAGTGTGAATGATTTTGAATAAAAGAGAGTACTATGATTTCACTTCAACTGAGCAAATAAATGGAATTATGACTCAATCAAGCTTAGGTGGGTTGTTTACCAGTTCTGATTAAGGATAGGCAGTATAAGATTAAAATAAGTGAAGTGGTTGTAACAATATATACTGTGTATGCTTTAAAAACAAGGGAAACAACCATTGGCGGACGTACGAAGACAGAAGGGGGTAGGGGGGAACTAGCCCCTGAACTTCTAAAAATTACTAGTATAGATATAAAAATTTTCATGAAATACCTTTGTGTTCAAATGGTAAAGTGAGAATGTTTTAGTTTTAAAGGTCTCATGTTCGATTCATGCAGCACTGTTATTTTTTATCCCTCTTCTATTTCTTTTATTTATTTATTTATTTTCCCTCTAAATAACATATTTATTTAATAATTTTAATGACTTTAGTTTCAAAATTGTTACTCTTACATAATACAATTAAAAATACTAAAACATCTTTAGAAAAATATTAATAAAAGTTGGTAAAACTGTTATTTTTTCCCCTCTTCTATTTCTTTTATTTATTTATTTATTTTCCCTCTAAATAACATATTTATTTAATAATTTTAATGACTTTAGTTTCAAAATTGTTACTCTTACATAATACAATTAAAAATACTAAAACATCTTTAGAAAAATGTTAATAAAAGTTGGTAAATAAAATAATTCTTCTTAAAATTTGTAGAACAAAAAATACGAACATTTTCTCACTAAAATGTTGTGTCCGCCACTGAGAAAAATTGTATGAAAAAAATTGGGTCCCCCTCGACGGAAATTCTGCGTCCGCCACTGGAAACAACAATGACTTCAAAAGAGTTTGTCATTCCATAATATCGACAAGCAAGAACACATTGACAAAATTTCAAGGTACATCTTTCCAAAAACATGTTATCTTGTTAGTACTGTTTTTATATTTGTGCTTTATCTGTTGAATGAATGAATGTTAGAACTTATTTACTGAAATTAATGTTCAACTGGAAGATCTGACCTTTTATAGCTACAGCGCGGATCACGGGCTCCGTGATCCGTCGTTTTGCCATGAAGTTTCCAGGTCAACATTCATGGAGTCTGATGACAAGTTTGAATCAAGAAAACATGTAGAGGAAGAAATTCTGGCAACTCTGCTGTATGATGATGCCGTTACGTGGGAGGGATTGGAAAGACAACCATGGCAAAAAGAATAGGAGAAATGGAGAAGAAATGCAGATTATTTGATCAAGTTATCATAACAGTTGTTGGTCAACGACCAGATTGTAGAGAAAGTGCAAGGTGATATTGCTAAGGGTTTAGGTTTGACATTACTAGAGAATGATTTGCAAGATAGATGTAGTCAAATAAGCAATGCATTGAATGAGTCAAATAACTACATCCTCGTAATTCTTGATGATGTTTGGCATAGTATAATGCTAGAGGAAGATGTAGGAATTCGAATTCGTCGTGAAGATCCAAGGATCAAGATCATGTTCACGTCTCGGAAACAGGATGTTTTGGAGGTTATGCAAGTTCATAAAGTTTTTCAAGTGGAATCCTTAAGAGAAGATGAAGCATGGAGTCTTTTCAAAGATAGGGGTGAGGACAAAGTTGAGAATTTACATCTGCATCACATAGCTTCCTTGCTTCGGTTTTAAAGGAGAGAGACGAGTCGTTTTGGGTGGACGCCCTCGCAGAGTTGACGAGCTGTGGTCCTTCACCTCTCCTACTGGTCCCTGATTATGTTTACTCTGTGGTAAAGCTTAGTTACATGTTGTTGAGTGATGAAGCCAGGTCTGTTTTTATTCTTTGCAGTTTTTCTAGGACAGACTGATATTTTTCTTGAAGAGTTGGTCAGATATGGAATAGGGATGAACATCTTCCCTAGAATCATGAATTTAGATGATGCAAGAAGTAGAGTTTCTCAACAGATTGGTGTACTCAAAGGTCATTCATTCTCTTTTACTAAATGGTCATGATCCAGTTAACGTGAAAATGCATGATGTTGTCCGGGATGTGGCCATTTCTGTTGCACCAGAGGTGAATCATGATGCTAGGTCAGCATTGATCCCAATAGAGCTTTCAAAGGAATCTTGAAATACTCAGTTGCTATGATTGTTCAGAGATTGAGCTTCTACCAGTAGAAATAGGGAAGCTCGATCGTCTTAGGTTGCTCGAGCTGTACCAGTGCCAAAACCTCAAGACAGTTACCCCTGGTGTGGTTTCAAGATTGGTTCTATTGGAAGAACTGAAGGTACGAGGTAGCTTTACTCAGTGGCAAGCATCGGTGCACCAGGAGCAGACGAATGCTGCTCTAACTGAGCTTCAATGTTTGTCACATTTGGCCAGTTTAGAAATTGAAAGTAGGGACTAAGGATTTCTATTCACAAGTACCACAACCATACCGGATCATACCAGCAAGTCATGACACAAGAGTGCAGCTGTTCCAGCCTATTGGGTCAGTCGCTTGCTCACGAGGACAGAAGATGTGAGTTTAAGTGGTAATGGTTTAACCAACTTAGTTCTTGAAGAATTCGAGAGGATGAAGAAACTCAGATACATAAGCCATCTTTTTAACTCAACAGGAGGTGGTAGTATCCCTCTTTGTGAATCTCAAATCTGTTGATATCAGAAACTGCAAGGCCTTGCAATATGTGTTTGCCTTGTCCATAGCAGTGAGTCTTGATCAAGTTGAAGAATTGAGAGTGCTCTTTTGTGGAAAGATGAAACAAGTCCTACTGAACGATCTTAACGACGAAAGGAGCTTCACCATCACCTTCCCCAGATTAAAGAAGCTCATACTATATTCTCTACCAAGCCTTGTGGTATTCTGCAGAGGGTTAAAGAGCATGAAGTTCCCTCTGCTACAATTTCTGTCCATCACGAACGTGCCAAGGCTCCATGAGAATCGTCCTTTCCATGTTTACTTCAATCAAGAGGTATACACTTACTCTACTCACTATTCACTACTCAATATGTACCTAATTTCTACAGCTTAACTTTAATAGTTAGTACATATTAATTTTTGCAGATTGATTTTGATAGCTTAAAAGAGATATCTTTGCATGGAGTTGATGACACTATTAGCCAAATATGGTCTTCTGAGATTCCTAGGCATCATTTCTTTGCACTTGAAAAGCTTCACATTGGTGCATGCAACAAGTTGAAGTACTTGTTTACGCCTTCGGTTGCTGGAGCACTCGTACGCCTCAAGGAGCTACAAGTGAGAGACAGCTTGATGATAGCAGAGGTGATTGCAAATGTTGAACAAGAAACTGAGGGAAGATTGTTTCCTAGTCTGGAGGGGATAGAGCTCATTGAGGAGTTTTTCCCAATGGGAAATGGATATAATGATGCCATGTCTAAAACATTTGAGCATCTACATGTGCCCTGAAATACTGACTCTCACTCTGGGACACCTTGCCACTCCGACATCTCCAACTCGACCACCAACCACTCGTTCACTTCGACGACTTGAACACCACATTACGACTACGCTTCAGATCAAAGGCTTGAGTTTAAATATTACACATTCATATAATTTATGTATTCTCAAGAATTTCACTGATTGATCTCCAAGTTTGTGTGTCTGTTTCAGCTTTCAGGCAAGGGGTTATCAACATCTGCAAGTCGAAGATGATTTTAAGATATGCCTACCATCAACCGAACATGAGTAACATTAACTTAGATATAGTTTCTCTGACATCGCTTCATGTATTAACATGTTGCAGCGTGGAAAATCAAATCCTTTACTCTAGTTTTATACATCGACTTAGATATTGTTTTCCTCATTTCTCCTACCTACGTGTTACTCATTCAATGAAGTGACACAGAAAATATTACATCAAAATGTTTTAGGACATTAAACCAAGAGAAATATCCCTTACAGCTATTCGTTTTCTATTGGACTTCAAATCTACTAATGTGTGGCTTGAAAGACTCTCCATCCTTATCTGTCCTCCAGCTTCAACCACCGAAAAATACTTTGAGCATATACTTTGATGGTGCAACATCTCTTGCTTCAAATTGTACTGGCATTGGTGTCTATATTCAGGATTCAAATAGTTCTTTTGTGTTCGGCCTTAGCAAAAGAATTGATGGTATCTCGAATCTTGAAGTAGAGGAATTTTTAGCCCTACGCGAAGCTCTCCTAATAGCTATGTCACGTAAGCTTTCAAGTTTTGCCATTAGTGTGATGCCCATGATGTTATCCTTTGTGTTCTTGGCAAATCGAACTGTTCTGTGGCCGCGTATCCCTTACTCAAAGATATTTAGCCTTTGGCTACTTCTTTATGTAATGTTTCATTTTGTTGGGTCAATCGTGCCTACAATATAATTGCCACAAGTTTGCTTTCTATGTAAAATCAATATTGTTCTTGAGAATTCGAGGGCTTCCCCCTAATTTTATCATGTCGCTGCATCTAGTGACTTTCAATATAGTAATTACTTTTTTATATAAAAAAAAAAGTTATACGCTATTAGGTACAACTCCGTATTGTAAGAAGAAAATTTGAAAGTGTAATAAATGATAGGCTTTCACTCCATTTAAACTTGAGATGGTGTGAAGGTTAAACAATTGCAAATCTTTATTGAAAACACCTCCAACTTAAACACAAGTATTAATACGTATACAATACGCGTAATTCATCCTACTCATCAAATAGTCAATCACATTCATTAATCAATTCTATTAGCTATTTAGTGATATTCATTAGCATTATCATTATAGAATTTTAACCAAATATGCTCGTAATTAGTAGTATAAGGGTGTGTTTGGTTCAATTTGAATTAATAATACTCATTGGGCCTTGAAATTTTCTAAAAATTAGAGAATTTATATACTCATTGGAATTATTCGGGCTTAATTTTCATCTAAGCTCATTAATAAAAAGCAAGGGGCCCGGTGAAATACAACCTTGATGGGAAGTGTGCTACAATATCCCATAAAACTAATATGAAATTAAGGGAATTCTAATGCTCATCCATTGTTTATCACATTTACAAGCTTTATTAACACACTTATTAACCTTAGTGAACCAAACACACCCTAAGAGAATATGTAAGAGATAGACGAGAAGGAGTATTCACCGATGATAAAAAATATTTGAAAGATGGGTGGATTTGGATTCAATAGGATTCATGATTTCTAAAACTATGTTTAAGAAAAATAAGAATTCGGATAAACAAACACATCATTAAAATTTAGTATTAACTTTTTGAGATATATGATTATAATTTTAGAGATGCACATTTCAGATTATATTTTAATAACAATTATACCGTGCATCTAGGTGCACCCTAAGATAGAGTACACCCACTTTTAAAAAACGTATACAAATATAAATAAAAACATACTCTGTATATAATTATGAACAAAATTGTATACAATTTAATTGTTAGTTTTTTAGTGAAAAATTGAGTGTAAAAAGATATACAATTATTAAAAAACATGTATACACTATTAAATAAAACGTTATACACATATGGATGCTAGTTTTTTTAATAAAAAACTGTGTGTGAAAAAAGTATACAATTATTAAGAAACACGTATAGAAAATAGAATAACATGTATACAAAATAGAATAAAAAATTATACACGTATGTGTGCATCCTTGCAACCGGGTGCACCTAATATCAACTCATATTTTAATTCGATAAAATATAATTACTCATTAATCTCTATTTTTAACTCACTAATCCTCAGATTCACAGATACACCGATGCACCTATAATCACCATAATGTTATTATGAATTACTAATTCTTAAATATATTTAACATCTTTTTATGCCTGCATATATATCATAAAAAATGACCATAATTTTTCAAGATGAATCGAATTGATAAAATTATGCATTAAATCAAAAAATTAAAAGTTGGTGATATTGATTTTAAAATTGAATCCGATCGAATAACGGGTTAAAGTGAGAACCAGAGTCGGAACAGTCTAGAACACCCTAAAATCTTTTTTAATTATCGAATCGGATTAAATCAAGTTGGACCAATCAAAATCTAAAAAACTGGCCCAATCAATTTACATATTCTTTATTTTTTTAAAATTTAATTAATGGTACATTACTTTTAATTATGTTTATTTTAGAATATCAATTTAAATTTTAAATTAAATTGTGTATTATGACATTGAGTGCGTAAATATAATAAATAATGAATTAAAGTAAGGCAAAAACTCCAGTGCACCCGAGGGCACGGACCATGGACAATATTCCGTGCGCCTTTAAAATTTTGTGTTAAATTGTATACCCTTTAGTATAAAAATATGTACCCTTTATTTTCTAAAGAAAAAAAATATTAATGAAGAGTGTATACCCTTTGGAACAAAATGAGTACTTTTTATTAATTAAAGTGTATACTCTTTAGACTAAAGTAATGTACTCTTACCCATAATACTAAATTTCTAAAGGTGCACGGAATGCGTTCCCATGCGCCGGGCGCATGCAAGCCTCACTCTTAAAGTAATGAATTATGAATTATAAAAAATTATTTAATTATACTTTTTTAAATTGAATTTTTTTATTTTTTGTAAAATAATTTTATTGATTGAATCATGCATTATAAAAAGAAATAATTATACTTTTATTTTAAATTAAATTTTTATAAAATAATTATGGTGATTTTTTTTTTAGGATTACTACTAATTACACTAAAAATCTTTAATTACTATAAGATACAAACATACAAAAATATTACTACTAACTATATAAATATATAGTAATATTTTAATATTACTCTTACAATGTGCTGCACATAAATGTTTGTGTGCAACAAAAGTTCGTGTACAACAAAAGTGTGTGTAGCAAAAAAGTGTGGTGGTCCGACAGAGCTCCGACGGCGGCAGCGGCGGTCCGACGATTATCCGGTGTCAGGCGGTGGGTAAGGGTTTAGGGTTTGTTACTTAAAAGTGTATGAATTTTGGGTTATATTTGGTATTTTAGTTTAATATTTTGTATGTGAGAGTAATTATTTTAAATCAATGTATCTTACAATAATTATGAATACAAAGTGTGTACCTATGAGTAATTTTTCCTATTTTTTTAATGTATAGTCATCCTATAAAAATAATTATAAAAATATAAAATTTAATTTCCGGTTTAATCAACTTCAAAAGTTGAACCTCGATTCGATTTCCGTTCAATTATTATAACAATGGGTTGTGAGCTTTTGATAGAAATAAAAATGAGTGTATATTGGGTGCATCCGGTGCAATGGTGCACCTATATATATGATTTTTTATTCTATTTTGTATACGTGTTTTGTAATAATTGTATATTTTTTCACACTAAGTTTTTCATTAAAAAAACTAACATTTATATGTGTATAATTTTTTATTCAATAGTGTATACATATTTTTTAATAATTATATATTTTTTTCCATTCAATTTTTCATTAAAAAATCTTATTTTATGGTGCACCAGATTACACACTATCATTAGTCATTAAAAATTTGGTTAATTTCTAAAAAAATTCACAATCTTATTGGGATTTTCAAATTTATCACAATTTTTATTTTTGTCAATTCAATACACGACCTATTTAATATTTTCAATTTTATTAAAAATTAAAAAAAAAGTACTAATGATATTTTAAAAAATTAATTTTTTTTTAAAGGTTTCTAAACAATAATTTTGGGACTTAATTAACGCCAAATATTTTTTCTTGTTCAAACTAAGGTCTTCCAAGTTCCACCCAACCCAATCCATTAACCCTCCGATCAGAATTGCTGTATAAACTTCTTTTCACAATTACCGCCTCGGTTGTTCAATGGATTGACGAGACTGTTTCGCCTAAATTCTCATAGGTGAGTAACATTCTTACAAAGTCCACATGATTTATCAATCACTGCGAATGGTGTGTTGCGAATTTTGATGCTCCTGCATTGGATTACAATTTTCATTCGAACCCTAAAAATTAGAATAAACTCGTCCAGTGATCCTCGATTGCGGTGTGCGTGTCCTAGGATCTTGAACTGTATGCTCTGCAATTCAATTTGGTAGATTTGGCTTTATATTATTTGAGAAGTTCTGAGATTGGAGGAGCGCCTAAATTGGCAGAAGTTCTTCTTTTATGTTTTGAATTGGAGTGTTAGGTATGTTTATTTGGAGAATATGATGAATATATGGAAATTGATCGTGCTGTTTTGTCTGATTGATCTATTAATTTAGTTAAATTTGTATTGGGGTTTTCTGTTGTGTGATGCTTTTCCTGTAGGCTGAGTTTAGGGTTTAACCTGTTGATCAACCCATCCCTCTTGCTTGCATCTCTGTTTTGCCTACCCTAATTAATGTTCCTATTTCAAACCAAAGCACTTGCTAAAATACAGTGAAATTTATCTGTTTATGATTTTAGTTGCCATCACTAACAAGTGAAGATTTTGCAATAAGAAAATCAAGGTGAAAAAAGTTCATGACATGGTGAATCTTGATGCATTCAGGGTAGTGTTTCTCATTTCAACACCCATTATTGAACTCTGTCTTCATCTTTTTCCCACATCAGGTGCATCAAAAAAATCATTCAGTTCTACTTCAGCCATTTGTCACCAAATTCATGAGTTCTGTTTATCATTTTGAAATAAAATGGGAATTTTTTTACATGATTACAACTATTTCCTACTTGTTAATTTTGTTGCCTATTGAAAATCCGAATGGTTTGTGTTTTTGTTCTTTTATCAGGAATTCTCACAAAAATCAAGATATTGGCATTATCATCATTGTCTAGGAGTTAAATTTTGAACCCCTACAGCTAATTGTAATGGACCCTAAGCATTCAGGAGATGTGCTCAAGTAAATATTCTTTCCCTGTATTTGACATTGTGTATAAGCACTTGCATCCATGCTTCTTTAGCACCGTGGTGAAATTGGTGTGTTGAATTGTGATTGGCAGGCATTTGGAAAAGCAGAACGAATTTCTAATGGATGCATACAGGTCCATGTCTCATGAATTGCACAGACTCCAGGTTTTCCCTCCCCTATTCATATACAATTTTGGTTCTCCCTGAGTTATTTTGTTTGGTTTGGTTTGGTGAATAAAACTGGTATTTTGGAATTGTAGGTAGAAGAAGAAATGCTGATGAGCAAGTATTATGAGTTTATGGCAGCTCAAGGTTTGGTTGAGAAGGTATGTCCTCATGATCCTACCTACCTCCAGAATGGTTTTCCCACTTACCATTATATGTGCTATTTTGACATTCTTTTCAATACTTTCAATCTTGATACTACAACATTGATTCCAAATGGTTAGAGAGGATCCTTCTTTGATATAGAGTAGGTTAGAAATGAAGCATTTGAAACCATTTCGACAGTAACTATTGCATAATTTGCATTAGCAAAGAATGGTGGGTTTGTTTTTCTTCATTTGGCTAAATGTGCATTACTTGGAAGTTACTGTATGTTGCCAATCATCTTGTACAATCAACATTTTTACCTAGATCGTAGCTTTTTTTTTTAGCAGAAAACTGGAAGCAATGATCTAGAAGACAAGGAAACTAGTGAAGATGGACCGCTGGTTACTGAGATCGGAGAAGTTCAATCGTGAAAGAGTACCAGTTGCTTCTCAACGTCTAAAAATATATGCCTCCCTTAAGACAGAAGGTTGCTTTTTTGAACAACACAGTTGCCTCTAACTAAATTTCTTGTCTACAGGAGTAAAAAGCTCAATTAAAAAATAGTAAAAAAGATTTGAGTCTATTTTCACTTTTGTATATATTCCTATAAGGAGATTGAGATATTAAACTTGATTGTGTCAAACAAGAAGTGCAACGTGTTATTCATTATACCATATGAAATAGTTGGAAAATGGTTCTCTTTAATATGCTTTCTTGATCTGGTATTCATGTGCACCTGTGATTGTCTAAGAGCAACAGTAAATGGAAGAGAAGATCCAACAAAAGTGGAAGAGGAATACAGCAGGTTAAAGACAAGCCATGTCCGAAAACAAAGATCGTAGGTAGGTACATATCTAGCTCAAAACAAAAGCTGTCAAGATAATTAGTTCAACAATGAAACCAAGTACCCAATTATAAACACTGCATCACACTTCCATGATACCATCAAAATGCCACTAGGAAAGAACAAATCTGCAACGACCATAACCTGCAAAAATGGAGTTTAATCAACAAAAATTAATGATATGTTAGAGAATTAAAAAAGTGAAGAAAGCTTACTGGGATCAGAGTTGATGAGCATGGCAGTGCCACCAAAGCCACAAGTGCCACCATCCCTCTTCGTCTTCTGCCAGTAACTATTGAAAGCATACGAAGCATGCGCCACCACCGTGTCCGGATAATAGCAGTTTCCGTCCACCTGAATCGCCGCACACTCCGCCGCCCCTTCCCCGCAGGCGTAATCCAACGCCTCCTGCAGCGTCTCCGCCGGCACACTCGGCTTCGCCACGCACCACAGCCCATGGTGCCCCCCTACTGCCGGCGCGCCAACCGGCCCCCCACTGTGGTGCGGCGGCTCGCACGGCGGCAGATGGGGAGGGGTTGCCGTATGAGGAGTGGTCTTCGGAGACAGAGAGGGAGAAATTGTTCCGATCAACGGCGGCAGAGGGCTCCCGACGGCGTAAGCTGGGTTGGGGTGGGGGGTGGGGGTGGGGGTGGGTGGGAATGGAAGCTTGGAGTTGCTAATGTCGATGAAGGAGAGCTTTCTTCTCATGAGAGGTTTCACTCCCATGGATTCCAAGTGGGATTTCAGGGTGGTCTCGAGGTGGTGCGCCGCCACATACGGCGAGCCCATCTGTTGCAGCAGGGTGAGCAAGGGTTTGATGTGTTGTTGGGATGTTGAATCCAGAGAGAAAGAAGCAGCAAGTTTGACGTGATTCTGCAGACCCCATCTAGTGAGAGAATGGTGGATGTTCTTGATCGACGGCAGAATCAAACCAAACCTGCGTTCATCTGTCTGGCCGACAACAATGGTGGTTATGTTGGTGGCTGGATAGTGCGACAGAACATGGCTTCTGAGCCAGGACTCCGCCATTAAAACACTGGTAGAGATGTCGTGGAGATACAGAGCTTCAACTTGAACAGCAACATGGCTTTCCATGGATTCTTCACATTTAGCTGCGTAGGAGAGAAAAAATCAAACCAAAATGCAGAGAGAAGATGGTGAAGAAAACACGTTAGATATCTCACCAGTGGAACAGAGGATGAGAGTGAAGATGAAACAGAGGAAGCAGCCATTGTTCATAGCTTGAAGATGAAAGAGATTCCACTCTCTCTCTCTCTCTCTCTCTCTCTCTTCAGTCTGACTCTGTTTCTTTCTGCAACACTACGTCCTTTCAAGAGGGGGAATACTAGTGGAGTCAGGAGTGCGTAGCAAGGCCGTTGAACGGGAAATTCAAATGGTAAAAAAATGAAAATATAAAGATGATTCCTTTGCACCCAAAAAGACTACTGTAAAATTCGAGTAAATATCAATTTTGGTCACGTATCTTTTACCAAATTCAATTTTAGTCCTATAATTTTTAGAATTTTCAATTTTAGTCTTTTTAATTTTAATTTTGGTCTTGTATCTTTTAAAATTTTAATTTTAGTCATATTAATTTCAAAATTAGTCATATATCTTTTTAATTATCAAAATTAGTCCTATTATAAATTATATCATATTTCAAGAGATACATGATTAATTTTGAAATTTCAAAAAGATATAAGATTAAATTTGAAATTTATAGGACTAAAATTGAAAATTTAAAAGTTACAAGACTAAAATTAAAATTAATAATATTAAAATTAAAAATACTTAAAATTACAGGATTAAAATTGAATTTAATAAAAAATATAGGACCAAAATTGATATTTTCTCTATAAATTTCTCTCAGATAAAAAACTGAATGGTAAGAAAAAAAGAGGGAAAAAGAAATTAAAGTAGTGTCAGAAGGCAAAAGGATTAGACTTGGTTGGGAATTGAGAGGTTTGTATGTATATACGAAAAAGGACATGTTTTGAAAACAGTGTCAAAGCCCACGGCCCAATGAACATAAAACTCAACATAGCCCAAATCAATTACTATATTTTTTATTTTGAGAGTTAATTGTACTCGTTATATTTCAATAAAAAAACACTCGGGATTAATTAAACAAAAGTAGTTTAAGAAAAGCCAACACTTTTTGTAGTTATACTACGGTCTACGGGGAAAATTTTTCATAACACTTCCTATGAAAAGATAAGGTGGTATACGTACCTCCGTCTCGATCAAAATGTGTCATTTGCTTTTTGTACGTAAATTAAAGAGTATTATTATTTTATATAAAGTCGGTAGGTGTATTAGAGAGATGTGATGGGTAGTGGTAGGTCATTGGTGGGCTCTTTTTACTAAAAGAGAAAAATTATGCAATTTAGACGGGACGTCCAATATAGTAAAATGCTATTATTTGGGCGGGATGGAAGGAGTATATATTATGAACAAAGTTAATCTCTTGTAAATCGAATTTACAATACAAACTCTTGTAAATTCTGTTTTTTTCCTTTAATTTAAACTCATAATAATACATATGGTATAATAGAATTAAAAGGAGGAGGGTTTAGAGTGAGGAGAAAAATCAGAGTTTACATAATAAGCTCTCTAAATCAGGTTTATATGAATATTTGTGTTATAAACAATGGATACTGTTTGATTGATTATATTAAAATTACATTAGTAAAATTTTGAAATGTTTGATAGAAACATAAGTGTTAGATTTAGTATACAAGTAAATTATATCTCTAGTCTTCACTTATAATGATATAATGGGAAATGAAAGAAGGCCGGTGGAACGAAATAATTGAGAAATGAAAGATCAAGATTTTTTTTTTTTTTTTTGTAATTTTGTTCTCTTGTCTTCTGTTTTAGTTGAACACAAAATTGCAATTCCACGAATCATGTTGTATACATTACGTAAAATGAACAATAAATTACATCGGCCTTTTATTTTGTATAGAGCCGCCGTAATAATTATATACTCGGGGTTTATCAAATTCAATAAAAACGTGCACGATATTGGTGGTTTGTAATAAGGACTACCAAACAAAACCTAAAAATGATAAGAAATTATAATTTTTTAATAAAATGTAATATTCAAATTCGTAAAAGGTTATATAGTGTGCGTAGTAATTTATAAAAAGTAATAATATTTTTAATTAAAAATTATAACATCTCATGGAAATTATTTACAAAAAAGTAAAAAATTTCTCAAACAAGTATTATTCTTTAAAAAAATTTATTCCCCTTTATTTTTTTATTAATTTGGAGTACTTTAGACAATAAATAAATTATTATATAAAATACAATATCCGTGTCTTTACAAGGGACTTGTAAATTATGTTATATATAATATTTTAATGTGTGGTGAGTAAAATGATGATAGTATAATATCACCAAAACGAACATCACATTTACGTTTATAAGATTATTATAAAAAAATTGTATTAATCTTTTTTAAATAGTTTTTGCTATATATATATATAATTTTAATGTGTGAATATATAAAATTTTAATGTGTTATGAGTTAAAGTGATGATAGTATAATTTCACCAAATCGAACGTCACAATTACGTTTATATGATCATAAAAACTTCTGTATTAATCTTTTTTTAACGAGTTTTACTTTCAAGAACCATAGAAACATTCACATTTTAAAACAAATTAGCAATCAAATTGGGTAAAAATAAATTATAAAACCATAATTGGATATTTAAAATCATTTAATGCTCTATTGTCGCTTAAGTTTATGTTACGTTATTTATTTTTTTATAACTTATGTTAAGTTATTTAAGAAAAATCATTTAATTTAATTAATTAATACTGTGGCTTATGACTGGTGTATTAATAGACAGCAAGTAAATTTAGGCAGCTAATTAATAGGGATGACCATTTTACCCGTCGGGTACCTGACGGGTACCCGCATAGCGGGTGTAGAAAAATCGGGTAATGGGTAGGGTAGTACCCGAACTCGAAGGAAAACTGTGCAGGTACGGGTTCCCTTATAATTTACCCGTACTCGACCCTTACCCGACCCGAAAATTACCGAATACATATATATTTAATAATAGTATTATATATTTAATGAAATGTCTAAATATAATATTTCTTTTAGTATAATAATATTGTTGATGAAAAATTTATGATGTATTTATTATAATATGTTTAATATTTTTAACTAAAATTTATATTCTTGTCCTGATATAAATATAAATAATTTTTAAGAATTATAATAAATCTTGTTCTATGTTATAATATTATGTGTTATTTATAATTATTTTTAAGAATTATAATTATTTTTTTAATATTTAAAAAAAATGATATTCGAATTAAGATATCTTGGTGGCAAAAAGGAGATGCAAGACTTTGAAGTTTTCATCCTTAAACCAAGGATTTGGAAGCAATTGTTGGAATATGATGTTTGTTTTATAATTTTATTTGATTAACTATGAATTTATGATTTTTTTTTGTTAACGGACTTAAACGTTATTTTTGTTGACTTTGTTTCTAATTTGCATATTTTATTTTAGATTATTCATTTAAATATTATAATTATTTTTTGGTGGATTATAATTTTAAAAAAAAAGTTGTGTCGGGTCAGGTCGGGTAGGTTCGGGTGAATTCGGATATCCGCGGATTATCCGCAAAATCTACTAAGATTACGGGTATTCGTTTACTCGTAGATTACCCGTATACCCGATGAGTATACCCGTACCCTACTCAAAGCTCTATTTTATAGTAAAAGGGTAGGATATGGGTAGAGAGGGTAGGGTATAGGGTAGTACGTGGATTTATCATACCCATATCCTACACTACTCTATCCATTGTCATCCCTACTAATTAAATAGTTTAAAGGGATATTTTACTGAAGAAAGAGATGTGGGGCCAGGTGTGGTATCTTTTGCAATGGTGTTGAGTCCAGCTGTCATATTTTTATTTTATTTGTTTGAAAAAGCAGAAAAGAAAAGTACAATCAACGATAGATACCTGTCTTTGTTTGCTTTTTCTTCTGAGGTCTGAGGTTTGGCTACGTCGTCGTTTCTGCATGAGAATGCTAAACCCAATTGTCTTGTTCCAAAACCTCATCTGGGCCCACACTCACGGCCCGACCCACCTATAAGCAGGGTGGCCCTAAATCCGACCTTCGTGCCCGTCTTATTGTTTTTATTTAATCAATATTCTTTCTTTCTCACATTATATAAATAATCTTTACATCCAAAAACTTTGACACTTATAATTTTTTAAACCCAGAACACAGCTTCGAAAAGGATTGAGGAAAGAGGGAAAGACCTCTCAATAGAGTTAGTAAAGGAAAATGAGGGGTTTAAATCCTACTTCTTTTTTTTTTTTAAATCTATCAATCACAATCAAATAGTAGCTCTCCAATGAGTACATTATTTATAAATCCATAAGGTAAATGTGCTAATATTTGGGTAAATATCAAAATTAGTTCTGTAAGAATGATAAATTTAACTTTAGTCTTTTTTCTGTAATTTTCAATTTTGATCATTTTTTGTTCAATTTTAGTCATTTTAGTTTAATTTTGATCATTTTTTCAAAATCTAGTCATTTTTTGTCCACTTTTGGTCCAAAATTAATGCATTTTTGAACAAATTTTGGACATTTTTTCCTTTAGCTGGGTGAGCCTTCGCTTTTTGGATCGTCTTCTGCGGCGACGAAACGACTTTCGGTGGACGCAGAGCCAACGAGATTCGACATCTCAGAGATGTTCTAGCTTCCCTAAGGCTTACCAGAGACCAGAAGACCTCAGATGCAGGATTACCTATTGATGCGGTAGCTTCTTTCTTTGATTTTTAGCAATATTTTTTGAAAGTCACAATTCGGCTTAACGGACTTATCCTTTCTTTTTTCTGGTTCCCGAAAGAGTTAATATCTCCATTAGCTAAACCCTTTCTTACCCTGCCTTTTGACTCGTATTTTGTTCGTACTCGTCGAGTTCAATCAAGGTGCACTTTCCTTTTTTCAGGTAGCTTTCTTACGCCTATTCAGGAAAGCGGAGAATGAAGAGTTTTACCCCACTTGGCTCCTCTTTCTTCTTAAGTTAAGGTAAAGGGCAAGGCATGGTGGGGTAGGAGCATCCCAAGACTGGTGGTAAGACTTCCAGGGCTTGGAATAATTTGGCTCCTATATATCCATAGTAGTTTCTTTGAGTGATTCTCTCCGTACAAAGAGGATCAGTATCGCTAGTTGAATTCGCCCTCCTAGCCTAGCAAATCTTCTAGCTCAGAAATAAAAAGCTTATACTCCTGAACGGGAAAGATGAATCAAAGCGCTAGGCTTTTTAAAGCGCTTATTCACATAGGTCAAGAAGGATACTGACCGACCACGGGCAAGCTTAAACCTTGGATTGAATCAGCCCATTGCCTAGTCTTAGAGTCTCCTATCTTCTTGTCTTCTTCCGATAACTACTAGTATTCCTGTTCGTGAGACATTGGAAAAACACCTTCTTCTTTGGTTTACGTTGCGAAAAGTGGAGTTATTTTTCCTATGATAAAAATTCCTTTTCATTCTGTTGTGCTCATCGAAATAACTGCTTTGTGTCTTCTTCTTACGGCACGATCACTATATCTTTTCTTTTTCTTTCCTCTATGGAAAGAGGGGATGATATGTGGCGTGGTATACCTGATCGTTTAGTCAACGAGGCGTACGTAAGTCGACATTTGGATAGTGAGTTTTTTTTATAATAATAAGTCAAGCCAAGAATAATAATCGAACAGGAGGAGCTTGCCAGGATGGCTTGGTAAGCAAGCAATCCTTTATGTAGGCGCAAACTCCCAGTTCTTTCTCTTCTTTCTTTCACACAATCCAGGAACTTCCATAAATAAGGGAAGAAGTCTGTAGGAAGCTATCCGAAGATAGAACATATTTTCCTCTAAGGCAACCAAAGCCTTTTGCTACTAAACTTATATATATATATATTTCTTTCATAGAAAGATATCTCAGCTTTTGGTCTTCGCAGATAGCACTTCAAGGAGTGATTGACCGCAGAGCGCAACTACGGGAGGTACACAGTAGTATCGCTAACCTCGTAATGGAGGATCTTGAACTGGGTCAGAGGGATATGCAGGAATGGCTCAGCATTCAAATCCCATAGAGCTCATTCATAGCGATTAGTGTCACATTCTTCGAGCGGGATTCTGACTTGAAATAAAGTCAAAGCTATAGGCTAGTTGCTTCTATTCATCAATCGTAGAGGCCCTTAAAAACTTGGATTCTTTCAACATCGTGAAACGTTTAGTTGTTTCTCAACGTCCTCGTCAGTGAGTCAGAGGATGATGTGGCAAGATATTTTGAATAAGTTTTCTTCCTTTCTTTCATAGATAGATAGCTCTTCTGTGTACGCACCGGAGTATTCCTCGATTTTTAACATAAATGATTAAATTTGGACAAAAAAAATTAAATTTAAAAAAAACTAAATTTGAACAAAAAATGACCAAAATTGAGAATTACAAATAAAAAAAGACATAAAATTGAAATATATCATACTTATAGGATCACTTTTCATATTTTCTTTTAATATTTTCTATGATTCCTTGCAATTATAGTCAAACAATGAGCTTTTCAATCGAGTACATATTTATAAATTTATAAGGTAAATGTGGCAATATTTTGAAGTAGTATTACTTTGGACATTAGCAAAATGTTGATTTTTGTGGGAATAATGTAAGTTTAAATAAAAACAAAGCATTAAAAAAATAATAAATTTAAAATTAAAGCCCATAAGGAGTAAGATCATTGTTTTAAGTCTGTTTTTACTATTTCAGAATGCAATACTTTTTTTGGGATGGATTGTTGTGAAACGGCTCAAATCATTATTAAATTATAATTATTATATATGTAAATATATAATTGAATGGTTAAAATATGATAAATAGTTCATTAAAATATAATTTTATGGTGTTATAAGTATGATCACTATTTAATAATTATACTTTAATAAATTATATTTTAGTGTATCATTTATAATATTTCAGTTAATCATACTTTGATTACTAAATAATGTATTTTATCTATATAATAATCCTAGTTCTATATTGTAATAGGGCTTATCATTCACAATATATTTAGGGCTCGTTTGATAGGCGAAATGAGATAAGAGAGTATATATGAAAAATGAGATATTAGTGAAGATAAATATGTATAATATGAAAAATGAAGATTGTTATTGATGTGTTTGACAGGGATAAAAGAATCCATATATATATATATATATATATGCTCAAATTACTTTTATATCATTTCTTTATAATTTTATTTATTATTATTTATTTAATCTTTATTAAAAAAAACATTACTCTTTTATCAGTTTCTCTCACAAATCACAAGTGGATCATTTTCCTCCACTCTCTCCCCCACGTTTCCTTCCCTTCTCAACCCCCATCTTCTCTCTCCTCTCTTCTCCCCTATTTTCTTCCCCCTTCCCCTGTATACACTATACACTCACCCATGGATTAAAATTTCACATCACCACACAACAATCAAATATTCTTCTCCATTTTTTGTAAAAGAAATTTCTGAAATGGAGTTCCGACCATTGCAACGTGATGTCAGAAGGACATGATGAATTTCTCGAAGACGGACGTCTACGTCGAATCCTCCGTTGCTGGAGATCTCCAATCGAAGAAACTGACCTTTGTCAACAAGAATTCCGGCTTTGATTGAGTGAGTCCATCGGATGTTATAGCCTTATCTCACTAAGACATATTTATCTCTCCGATTCCATCTTCAGCAACAAGGAGACCGGATCTGTCTCCGTCACCATCGACGACCTCAATTCCGCCGCCGACGAGAAAGCCATTGAGAAAGAATTGTTGAAAAAGAGAAAACAGCTAAGAAAATGTGGAATATTGCATATCTGATGTACAAACCTCATTAACCCTTAATATGTCTTATCAAACCAGGCCTTAATGTGATTGGCGAAATAAATATTGTTTACAATCTTATAGGGATGAATGAGAGTAATATTTATAAAGTTTATACATAGACAATGCTAAGAAACCATAAAATTTTTAGTTAATAGAATTGGGAATGCTTTAAATTATTTAATAAAGTTTCTAATTTGATAAGCGATTCAGTTATCACTCAATTGATAAGTTGATGACTAAGTGAAAATAACGTAAATCTTTAGTGATCACTAAGAGCATCTCCAAAATCATTAAATATTATATTTTCTTTTATTCTAAAGATGTTTAAAATAATCTCCAACAAACCCTAACATTTGGATTTACATAATAATTTTAAATTTGAAAGATAAAATCACTATTTATAATTTAATAACATTCAATATTACTCTACTTATTTGTGTTTTTAAGAGAAAACAAACAATAAATGTGCATTGATAAAGCAAAAATAAGTGTCAATACTAAAAAATACCAGTGAGGAGAGAAATATTAATATCACCAATCATATACTCCCTCCGTCCCGCCAAAGGGTAGTTTTTATTTTTTGGCACGTGAATTAAGAAATATTATTATTTAATATGTAGTGAGTAGTTGTATTAATGTGAATGTGGGCTCCATATTTTAATTGTATTAGAGGAGGTGTGTGAGTCTCATGTGTGTGAAAAAGGAAAGGGAACCCTTTAGGTGGGACGATCAAAATGACAAAAAGAAACCCTTTAGGTTGGATGGAAGGAGTAACTTAATTAACTTTTTTAACATTTAGCTACTTTTTTTACAAAAATATCTCTCAATGTATTTTATCAAATCTACTTAGGAAGTGGTACACCCTCTAGACATTCTACCCACCTTACACATCTTAAATTAATGACGGTAGGTCACCGATCGCCGGCGGAGGCGGTGTCCGGTGGTCAATCACGATCGCCGACAGAGGGGTTGCCAACAGCGGCAGTTGGGGGTTTAGGGTTTTAAGGTTTATTAAGGTCAATGTTGGAGGGTAATGTGTCCAAAAGGTGTCTATTGGATAGAATTAATAATTTTTAAACGAAACTATCGATATTAATTTTCAACTGTAAAATTTATACTATAAAAAAGAAATTTCCCCAAAATTAAAGAGTTTGTTGGAGCCTTATAAAAATTTTGATTATATAAAATTAGCATATTCTCTATCCTACCAAATTACTCTCTAAATTTTAAACAATATGTTAGAGATGCTCTAATAACTTTAAGTATAAAAAATTGATAATTACTTTTTTCGTCCCAAAAATATTTGCATATTTTCTATTTTGTTCTGTCCCAAGAATACTTGCACACTATAAAATAGAAATAATATACAATATCAATAATCTTACAATAGTACAATATAACAAAAATATCACATTCTTTTAATACACAATCTAAGTCAAAATTAACTATATATCATACATATTATTTTCTTTAATTACGCAAAATACCTATTCTCTTTCTTACGTCATTACAACAAAAACTTATTTTTCTTAAATTTCGTCTCAATGCAATTTGCTAGTATTTTTGGAATGAGTAAGTATCATTTAATAAATGCTTTTATAAATCCATCTTCTTGAAAATATGCTGTTGGGACTTGGGCATCACGATGATGCAACCAAATTCAGTAACATAAGCCCAATAAAGAAAATCGAATCCAGTAGGAGCAAGTGAAAATTAAGTGTAAGGTGACACGTGTCATTAGCTATGAGCATTGATATTTGATGTGCCCAATGAAAATTATTTTGCAATTATCTAATTTATTCATTGTATTAAGTATTTCAAAATTTCTTTTTATCAAAAGTGGTAAAATACAATATAATAATACCCACTTTTTACGTTCCAAATCCATTTTTTACACAACTCAACAAATTTATATACTTTTTTTATTAAATTAATTAAAATATTTCTTGGGAGACTTACTGTTCCACGCTATTTAAAAAAAAGTTACCAATTTATTGACTTTCGAGGGTATTTTAATATCTTTAGTTAATAAATAAAGTGTAAAGTAATTTCATGAGTATAAAAAAAAATGAGAAATTCGAAATTTAAAATTAACTTTGAAGGTTATTGAATAAAATTTTGTTTCCTTTTTTTTGAGTGAACTTATTGGGAGATAAAAAAATGCGGAAAATGTGAAACCTGTTACGAAACGGAGGGTGTATTACTCAAATTCTTGCACCCTAATTTACCGATTACTTTTTAATACATTAAAAATACTCTATAAAAAGATGAATTATTATTCTTCTAAATAAAAAAATATTATTCTTTAAATTATGATATGTTGTGATTTTTTTATTCTTATTGAGAAGAATTTGAAGATCAATTTTATTATTTTTTTATACAAAAGAGTAATAATTTATGTATCAAAAAATAATTTTGCAAAAACAGTAAATCTAGTTCACACGAGGCTCTGCCTAAAAGGTCAAAAAGTAAAAACAACTAACCTTCCACACACACCTTATTTTAAAATAATAAAATTACTCTGTCTAAGACATCTAACATACTTTAACATCTAATACCTTATTATTATGTAATTATTGTGATCGAAATAATTGTGTGAGATTAATTATGACAAAAGTTCCTGCGCTCCCGGGCCATATAAACACAACACTTCCTCCCCATATTCTATTTAAACCTATGTATTGTTAGGGAGTTTAAATTGAAAGGAGCACGAAAATTGTAAAGGGTCACGGTGTTCCCAGAGGCACAAGAGTCTCACTCATCAATTAATTAATTAGTTAAGGGTAAAATCATGAAAAAGAATCTTTGATCACACGTCACATCAATGGCTGCCATCTCACAAACCCAACGACAAAGGCCACACATATAGTCAGGAAACTGCTCACTCAACTTAAGGACTTCCCCATTTTATCTACCCAAAAATAACAGATTTTTTTATTGTCAGCACCACCTAAAAAATAAAATATCTCTATATCCAAAATAAAACTCCTCCTCAACTCTCTATTCAAAAAGTAAGGTATTTTGGGAGATCATTTTATTTTATTTAATTCTCATTTATTTTATCAAATGCATTTATTTAATTTTCAAAATGAATTATAACTAATTAAATTTTCAAATTATTTAATTTAATAAATTTAAGAAAAAAATTGAAAAACATATTATTTATTTTTTCATTACATAAAATATAAAAACACAAATTAAAATGGCACACAAATTAAAAAAATAAAATAAAAGCTTCTGAAAGCAACAATGTAAAATTCGATCCGACCAATTTAATGTGTAAATAATATTTTAGTGCACACCACACATTAATTTAGTGCAAAATATACATATTTTATCAAAACTAAAACATAAATTATTAAATAACATAAAATAATTTATTAAAACTAAAACATACCGATATGCTTTTATGAAAACTACCCCTCAAATATTTTTTAAGTTGGGATTCGCGTTGATTTATGATAGAGATATACACAACAAATCACATTGAATACTGATAGAACAGACACACACGGAATTAAATAATAAAAAATAATATTTCTTTATTTATTCTTTTAATTTAATGTATTTTTGTAATTTATGATTTTAAGTGTTATATTTATGTAACTGTTTCTTTATTAATTATTTTTTATCAATAAATTATTAAATAACATAAAATATTTTATTAAAACTAAAACACACCGGTGTGTTTTTATGAAAACTACCTCAACTTTAAAAAAAAAACTATATTAACATTAATATTTGTATGTCTTCCTAACGGCTAGTGTTGATATCTTATCCAATAGAAAAGATGGAAATATATCAAAAGAAATAATTTGAAAGAAACTGAAAAAAGAAACAAAGAATATATGAAATAAACGAAGAATATATGAAACAAATTAAAAAGGAAACAAATTAACTACAAAACGAGAAAAAAGAAAGAATATCCTGGGTGAGAAATAGGCGGGCCCCATACGTCTGCTCTCTCACTTGAGTGTGCGAGTGACGCGCTCGAAAATATGGAAAGTGAATCTCACTCTCCACTCTCCCACTCTCTTCATCTTTTAAAAAACCTGGGTATGATATATTATACCTGCCAAAAAACCTCCATGTTTTGTCATTGGTAAAAACCTGTGTATTTAGGTTTTTAAGAAGACCACGTCATAAAAAAACCTTGCATTGGAGAAGGCCTAAGTAATAAGTTTTATTGTTACACACATGAAATATTAATCAAAGAAATACTATTAATTCTTAATTTAAAATTCATAGCTTAATTATTTATTTGGTCAAGTATGTATTTTAAAAACAAAAATTTTTTGTAAGACAAATTGATTGTGACAAATTCATTCTTAAATACTAATATTCCATCTTAATTAATAGAATTAAGAAGCACTGCTATTCTTCTTCTAGGGCCTTAAATCTCGTAATATTATATTGATTAAAATAAATAAATAAGGGGCAGATTTTGATTATGTGAGACTAAGATAGTAAGATTATTTTATATTTTTATAATTAGTTACATTTTTTTATAAAAATATTAATAACTTCTCTCTAAAAATGTTACTACTTTTCATTTATATTATAAATTGTTTATAACATAATTAATTATTATTATTTATTTATTAAGTATCACCTTTTAATATAATAGTTATTACTTCTTATCGTCTCATTTTTTGAAATGATTTCATACCAGTCATGATCAATAATGGAAATAATTTCACACTAGTCTTTGTCAATATAAATAATGGAAATAATTTCAAACTAAGTCTTTGTCAATAATGGAGCTCAAAACCGTTTGATAATAATTAAATTTAGGTCATCTTTTGTCATAAAATTTTACTCAATCCATTTTCTTTTTGTTTTTACTAATCCACGATGTCTTTTAAAATAAAAATAAATAAATGCATTGACAATTTTATTGATTTTTGGAAAAAATGATATTTTTATTATACACATGAATGAGTATACTGAATGAATTAATGCAAACAATTCACCTCAATATTCTAGACCAATCAATGTCTTCCTTATTCTACTCTTTTTCTTCTTTTTAATTCTCTCCCTAATGTGTGTGTTAATTTGTATGTATTGGGCAATTTATTTGGATGTGGCCAAGGCAGTATTTGTTTGAAGTTCATACTTTGAAAAACATAAATAGTACTCTCTCCTTCCCCTAAAATTTTCACTTTTAACTGGAAACAAAAATTAAGAAAGTGTAAATTTTATGAGTATCATAATATTTTAATTTAATAAATAAATAATAAAGTAAGTTATATTTATTTAAGGAGTTATTTTTTAAATAAGGTGTATGACAGATGGTTGTTGATTAATTGATTTGACTATTTTATTATTATTATTTTTTTATAATTAAAAAATTTTATAGAACAAACCAAAATAAAAAGAGTAAATTTTTTTTTGCAACGGATAATCTATTGTATTTAATTTAAGGTTTTTATTTATTTATTATTTTATTATTATTATTATCTTTTCTTTTCTTTTTTTATGAATTTAAGGTTTTGATGTTGGATTGGTAATTAGGTATAGGGATGTCAACGGGCCGGGTAGTTAACTACCCGGACGCGGCGCGTTCCTAAATTACCCGCCCCGGACCCGTCTCGTACTGGTCTTAGTATATGGACCCAGACCTGTACGGGGCGGGTTCGACCCACCCCACCTTTTTTTTTTTACTTTTGAAACTTCGTTTTTTTATACGTGAATGCTCGTGATTTACCATCTTAAATATAATTACTAATTAGACAGTTAGTTTACAAGAGTTAATTGTTGTCGCAACTTATCATTCCTTATTCCTAATCATCAAATTTTACAAACAACCACAATTTTAGATAATAATAATAATAATAGTGAGAGTGAAAATGGGAAATATTCTAAAAAATAACTTTAAGTGATAAATAAAATATAAATAACATATTATATTATATATATATATAAATGTATGTACACGGGTCGGGTTGGCCAGGTATCCGTGGGTCTAGAATGAGACCCGACCCGTTTTCAAACGGGTTCGGGGTGGCCCGACTCATTTGCGTTACGAAGCGGGTCTGGGGCGGCCCAAATCACGCGAGGCGGGGCGGGTCCAAATTGACATTCCTAATTAGGCAAGTGTATTTAGTAATTTGGGGATATGTTTGGCATATGGGGTTATAAATGTGTTTTCATCTCGTAATCCATTCATTTATTTATATAAAATAAGCAAATGATATTATTTTTAGAATTTAGAGGAACAAAGGAAGTAGTATCAAACGTAATTAGAAGATTGGAGGAAACCCATATAAATAAAGAAGTGTGTGTATATAGATATTGTCGGCCTAGACAAAGAAGAAAAGCATCAAAATGGGGATAACATAAAAACAATAGTTTAGGAGAAAAAGGTGGAGCAACGTGGTCCTTTAAATGAAGCACTATGTAGTCATCATCCTCCCATTTATTTTCAAAAGCACCAACAAAGGCCCATTCTACTATATCATGTGACTTTCTTTAACTATTATTTTTCTAAATTCCTCCTATTTTATTATAAGGAATTAATTCACTATAAAACTCATTCTTTTATTCCCTTCCCCACATCTAGATATAAGTTTATTTATAGAATTTCGTATGAATACATTTATAATTTTGAATTCACAAAGTTTAATTATTGTGATACATTGTTATGTCAAACGGGTCATATGTTTATTTATTTTTAAATTAAATAATAATCTAAATGATTGTGTTAATCAACTACTCTTTAATTATGGTAATTCTTTAAATTTCCTCATTCATTTAATCTCTTTATGTAATTTGTTGATACATTAAATTTAATTTCTTTCTAAGTTTGTTTACGTTTACAAATACAGATATGAATTCTTATTCCGCCGTTGTCTAAACTGCCATTTGACCACCGCTGTTGTTGTCTAACGATCATCATTTACTTTGTCGTTCGACCTCCACCTTAAATATTCTTTTCGTTTTTCATCATAAACGAAAATCCACAGTAAATCATGAATACTGTTTTATATTCTGAGGAAGAAGATGACAATAACAATGGAGGTGTGTTTATGTTTATGTTATGTAAAAGTATGTTAAAATATGCTGGTTTTGTGTTATAATATGCAGTTAAATACTGTAAAGTAAACATTTATATTGTATAGCAATGTTATATAAAAATGTTTATCTATTTTACGATAATGTATGTTTAGTGTATGCTAAAGTATGATTTTTTTTTAATTTTATTATAAAACAATATTTTAACACAAAATCGACATACTTTAGCATTTAATAAGCATACTTTTATACTCCTTATAAAATAATATTTTAATACAAAATCGATATCTTTAGCATTTAATAAACATACTTTTACACAATTTATACAACAATATTTTAACACAAAATCCTTTAGCATTTAATAATCATACTTAACAACAACACTTTAACACAAAATCAACATATATTTTAGCATTTAATAAACATACTTTTACATAATTATACAACATATTTTTACACAAAACCGACATACTTTAGTATTTAATAAACATATTTTTACATAATTTATACAACAATACTTTAACATTAAACCGACATACTCTGATCAAATCCGTAAGAATTCATATCTCTTAGCATCGGTAACTATGATGAATTGCATAAAGGAAAATTCCTGCAAGACTAAATGCACACCACTTTCTATTAAATACACACCTCTATTATTATATAATTAAATATATATTTTTGAAAAGTCTAAATTATCCTTTAATCATTAAATACACATATATACTAAATCATTGAATATTTTTATACGCATAGTTCTCTCTCCACTTCTTCTCTTGAATTGTTCTTAGTTTTCTCTCCTCTTCATCTTCTCTCATAATGTTCTTCGTATTTTTCGCAATTTAGTGAAGAGAAGAAATCAAAACCTTAACCTCTGTGCCTGGGAGATTAATCATGTTCGTCGATGGTGAGGGTGATGAGCGCGAATTGAACGGATTCTAAAATGGATTACAATAATTCCCTATTGAAACGAAATGTGAAGTGGAAAATTAATAGAAGGAATGCAAGTTCATAATTATTTATTGCTTGATTTGCCATAAAATCCAAGTGATTTGTCTATGCAGAACCACAGGGATACAATAAACCTCAAAGTATTAGTTCATTGAAGGGATTCACTGAATACTTGAATCGTAGTAAAAGAAGCTCAACAACGATAATCGACATTATCCGGTAGAAATTTAATGGCAAAACTCAATATTTACACAATGTTATTTCAAATTGAAGATACTGAAAAATACTAGTCCTATAACTAAAACATGATTACACTATCACTTGGATGGATCGAAATCAGGTTGGGCAATAGGGGCGGCGCCGAGGAGAGAGGCCTCACGATCCATCTCGATGATGAGCACGATCTTAGAAGCTGACAGCATTCCAGAAATTGGATTTCAGATCAGAGGATGTTCTTGAATGTTTGAAAGAAGAGAACAATATTCGCAAAGGTGGAACTGAGATAGTCTACATAGGGTCCATGCTGTGAGTAGCATATTGGTAAACCTTGATTGTATTAACTTGGTGCATGATATGGAATGATTCTACAATCAACCTAGATCATTTGCTGCGTGTGGAATTAAAGATTGGTTCAGTTATGAAGTTGGGAAGTAAGATAGAACTACATGTCAACAAGAAGATATTTGGTAATGACGAGAGTGTAAATTCATGTATTTTTTGTCCGATTTGATACCTCTTTAAGTGTTTTAATTGCTATTATTTGCAAAAATTTTATTACTTTGAATAATTATTAGCTAAAAGGTGTTTGAGATGTATTTTGTTGTGTTTTGATAGGAAAAAGGATAAAAAAATATAAAGTTCGAATGAAGGGTAAATTTGTGCAATATGCATGGAAACAGAGGATCAATTTCCATAATTATTTTGTATATGTATGGAAGTCCAAACTGATCGTATGAAATTGGAAACATATGGAAGAGAGGGTCGCGTGGGCTTAAGAATTGTCTCAATCAGAGTTCAGATGAAGAAGTTATGTTTATAACTGTGAGGTCGAGTAGCAGCTGCCAGCGAGAATTCCAAAAATTCACGAAAATTACTCTGTTTTTCTTATTTTTTTTGGTGGCCAAGTTATTTCCTAATCTCACATCCCCATATCTTCCATAATTATATTTTTCCTAAATTTTCAAAGATCTTCCAGACCCCTATGAAGCTTGACTGTTCCCTAAGATTGTGTTTGGGCCTTTCCCGTAGCTTAGGTGGAAGGTGAAGAAGGCCTCCTTCCGGGGGGCCCGAGCCATCAGTGAGATACCACTCTGGAAGAGCTAGAATTCTAACCATGTGTCAGGACCTACGGGCCAAGGGACAGTCTCAGATAGACAGTTTCTATGGGGCGTAGGCCTCCCAAAAGGTAACGGAGGAATGCAAAGATTTCCTCGGGCCGGACGGAGATTGGCCCTCGAGTGAAAAGGCAGAAGGAAGCTTGACTGCAAGACCCACCCGTCGAGCAGGGACGAAAGTCAGCCTTAGTGATCCAACGGTGCCGACTGGAAGGGTCATCGCTCAATGGATAAAAGTTACTCTAGGGATAACAGACTGATCTTCCCTAAGAGCTCACATCGACGGGAAGATTTGACACCTCGATGTCGGCTCTTCGCCACCTAGGGTTGTAGTATGTTCCAAGGGTTGGGCTGTTTACCCATTAAAGCGGTACGTGAGCTGGGTTCAGAACATCATGAGACAGTTTGGTCCATATCCGGTATGGGCGTTAGAGCATTGAGAGGACATTTCCCTAGTACGAGAGGACCGAGAAGATCTTTGAAAAATCAGGAAAAATATAATTATGGAAGATGTGGGGATGTGAGATTAGGAAATAACTTGGCCACCAATAAAATAAGGAAAAGAGAGTAATTTTCGTGAATTTTCGGAATTATCGCTGGCACCTGCGCGATCTCACGGTTTTGAACATAACTTCTTCATCAAACTCCGATTGAGACGATTCTTGCGCCCACGTGACCCTCTCTTCCATATCTTTCTAATCATGTATCACACGATCAATTTGGACTTCCACACACATACATAAAAATTATGAAAATTAATCCTCTATTTTCTTGCATGTTTTACAAATTCATTATTTATTCCAACTTTGCATTTTTTATCTTTTTCCTATCAAAACACAGCAAAATACCTCTCAAACACCTTTTAGTTAATAATCATTCAAAGTAATAAGATTTGTGTAAATAATAGCAATTAAAACGCTCAAATAGGTATCAAATCGGATAAAAAAATACATGAATTTCCACTCTCATTAGGTAACAAGTCGAGTATAGACTGATGTGGTTTGTTTTAATTGGTCTGTATGGGTTGGATCGTTTCTGCTGTAAGCTGAAAAAATCAATTTGGATGTGAGGTTATCAATTGGTTACAAAGCAGTTAATAAGTTTCAAGATTTTCACCTCATAATCAGCTGGAAATCAAGCAACTCCCACTATTCTCCCATAAGTTTGCTACTCTTCTTCTTGTTTCATACTGTAAGGTTGATTAAGTTTAGTCTAGCTCGATGAAGAGTGATACTCTTGTAATTAGTCAATAATCCAAGAGCTTTCGTACTCCCGTGGATGTAGGTGGTAATCACCAAACCACGTAAAATCCCTTGTCTTTGTTTTTTTTACTTTGCAAAATCACAACTCACCCTCTCACATAAAATAACAAGTTTAGGTAGAGTTGTAGCTTCTTAATCGTATGTTAAGGCTAAGAACCTGACAAATGCCGAGTAGGATTGACATTGCTATCAAACGGTTGACAGGGAGGGAGGGGAGTAGCTGTAACTGCAACGATCATGGATTCATGGCGTAACGATCATGACATAGATTTAATATAACAAGGGTGTGTATAATCTAAAAATAAAAAAAGGGGTAAATTTGGATTTTTAGAGGTGTATATTCAATGAAATTAAGATTTAATAAATTAAAAGAGGGTGTGTATTTAATAAAGGGCGTGTATTCAATAAAAAAAATGTGTATTTAACATTACTCTTTAGGAATTGATTTGTTGGATTCCATTAATTTAGGAATTAATTATAACTAAGGAGTTAACTAACCATATTTTAATTATAGAATATTATTTAATTATTATCGGATAATAAAACAGATTTGACCCGTCTCACAATCTATCTCTTTATAACCTGTTTCAAAAATAGAGCGTCTTATTTCGAGACATGTGTTGTGTGACACTGTCTCACTTTTAAATTTTTTTAAATATTTATCACTTTTCATAAAAAATATTATCATTTTCTATTTATACTATAAATTAAGTATTTTTTTTAATAACAAAAAAAATTTAATAAAATTTTTTAAATGGGTATAAGAAATACCCGCAATATTACACTTTGAATCTTCTTAATATATTTTACATGAATATCCAAGATACAATATTATTAAAGTACATTCAACAATGAATAACTACTCTAGGATTACATTACCAATCTTCAAAAGCATACCGATCATTTGATATCTCCTTCGTTCGAATCCAACACAAACATGAGTTTTGAGCTCCTATATTAAATCACCTATTTCAACTTTTTCATTTTGAAACATAATAGCATTATCAGTCTTCAATATTGACCAAATAAAAAATTCTCAAATTCAAATATCAATTTTCTTTCCTTTGCTCACTCTCAAAATTATAATAAAATCCTACTAATTATGAAATAATCAACTACATTATATTATTTTTTGGGTCACTTACTAGGAGGTACACAAAAAAATGCATAATTGCTATAAACTACATGACTCAAAACACTATTACTCATAACTTCACAATTATGATTGTGATACCATAAATACCCCTATGTATTTGCACAATTGTTCTGTACAATTTGGTTATGCACAATTATTCTGCACAATTTTGTTTTTGCACATTTTAAATTCCGGCAGCAGGCGGACTACGGGCAACGGCGGTCAACGTCTATCCGGCCGCCGGTCAACACCGGTCAACGGTCGGTCAACGCCGGTGGTTGAGTGAGGGGTAGGGTTGTTGGTTTAAAAGTGTATGGAGTATAAGGTTATATTTGGTATTTTACTTTAATATTTTGTATGTGAGAGTAATTATTTAAATTCCATGTATCTAATAGTAAATATGCTTAAAAGTGTGTATCTGAGAGTAATAAACTCTTATTTTTTTATTAATTCATCACTTTATATTAAAATATTATTACTCCTTATCATCTAACGATATCACGATCTTATATAATTCTTTGTCAAATTTCAAATATAATATGTTATGTCAGAGTACAAGAACATCGATGAAATAAAGAAATTCAAAATGACAAATGAGCTTAAACTGGATTTGTAAGTGAAATTTTAAAATAGAGAGTATTATACTATTATAAAGTTTTTGGTAAAGACTTGTGTGGAACCGTATAACGTAAAGTGATTATATCACTTTAGTTATAAAATGTTATTACTCTCGTTATAAAATATTATTACTTTTTATTTATATTATAAATTATTTATAAAATAGTTCACTGCATCATAAATGAATCATAAATGAATACATTTGAAACGGACGACAAAAAAATAGTAAAATGGATACATTAGAAGCGGACGAAGGGAGTAAATAAATACTCCCTCAGTCCCATCCAAAGTGGATTTTTTTTTTCATTTTTGACGTCTCATGTAAAGGGTCTCCTTTTCATTTTTTACACACGTGTACCACATTTTTCCACTAATAAAATTAAATATGGTTTCCCACTAATACAACTATCCACTGCACATTAAATAATACTCCCTCCATCCCACCCTTAAGTTCATACTTTCCGTTTTCATCCGTCTCATACTTATCTTCACCACCCCAAAAGGAAACTTCACATTAATCAGCAACCTCAAAAGTTATCTTAATTTCAAAAATATCATTCTCACCTAACTCACATAATATACTTTATAATTTATTTATTACCTAAAAATATCACAATACCCCTCAAAAATAAAAAAGTAACTTTTATTAAACTTCGTATTTACAATGTCAGCGAACATAAATTCAGTACAGAGGGAGGAATACTCTTTAATTTACCTGTAGAAAAGCAAAAGGTCTCTGGGCTTGGGGAGTAAAATCGTACTGAGAATATAATACTACTATGGAATTACACGCAAAAAGTGCGGCTACCACTGGACCATCCAGATCTCGCACTCCACTGAAGCTTCTCCTTTTCCTCTCTCCTCTCTTTCTCTCTCTCCTAATCTTGGTGACCATTAGAATTTAGGACCTGAGAAAGATGAATAAGCTGAAACAAAACAACATTACAAACATAACAACACAATGACAACCTTTTCTACTACCATTTCCTTCTTCTTCCTATCATTGCTCACATTTTTCAACGTTCTATCTACCCAATCCCCAGATAACAGAAGAATTCTCCACCAACCCTTGTTCCCATCCACGTCATCGCCGCCGCCACTCTCCCTACTGCCGCCGCCTCCACCACCACTCCCGCTTCGCCCTGAATTGCCCGGCCAGGACCAGCCATTCTTCCACGAGCTCCCCAATGGACCTACCCTGGACCAGGGGAACCCACCGCCGCCCGCCGCGGTGGCCAAATCAGTCGCCAGTAAGAAGGAATCCAATTCTGTTAAGAAAGTCGCAATCGTGATCGCGTCGGCGATCCTCACCGTCGGAATGCTGTCGGCGCTGGCTTTCTATCTCTTCAAACACCGCGCCGGACATCCGGGCGAGTCGCGGAAGCTCGTCGGTGGGAGGAACAACGACGACTCGTCGAGAATGCCGCCGTCGACGTTCCTGTACATTGGCACGGTGGAGCCGTCGGTCACGACTGCGGTCAACGAGAGCAACGACGTCGTTGGATCGCCCTACAGGAAACTCAACTCGGGGAAACGATCCAGCCGTTACCGACCGAGTCCCGACCTCCAACCGCTACCGCCGCTGCCGAAGCCCCCGCCGCCACCGAGCATCAATTCGCCGCCGCCAATGTCGTCCTCCGACGACGAGAGCCACGACACCAATTTCTACACTCCGCAAGGATCGTCGATCATGAGCAATGAATCACCGAGTTCGCGCCACAGTTACCGGAACGACGTCGTCAGCCAGGTGAACCAGAGCCGGCCGGGAAATCGCGTCCCTCATTCCAAGAGGACTTCGCCGAAATCACGCCTCTCTGCATCGTCGCCGGATACAAAGCCTGTAATAATACCGTCGATTAAGCAACCGCCTCCGCCGTCTCCTCCTCCTCCGCCGCCGCCGACAACATCCTCCTTGGGGCCGTTGCAGCCCTGCAAACCACTGTCGTACACTCCGAAAAGAGCCAAATTCCCACCACCTCCTCCGCCGTTGGACATGGCACGACTCCGATCAATAACTAATGACGATCTACAAACACCTCTGATCCCAATCCCACCACCTCCTCCGCCGCCTCCACCGTCAATACCTAGAAAATCATCCGATGCAGAAAAGCACACCCCTCCACCAGCTTCCAAGAAAACAGTAACCCCACAGTCAACAGCAAATCAAAGCGCCATTGATGAAGCTGTGAATTCAATAGAGAAAGGTGAATCGGAAGAGAGAGATGGATCAAAGCCGAAACTCAAACCCCTGCATTGGGACAAAGTACGAGCAACCTCGGACCGAATCACAGTTTGGGACCAGTTGAATTCAAGTTCCTTCCAGTAAGTGACAATCCACATTCATTAATGAAAATCAAATCAATGTCGATGTACAATACTCTAATAATTATGGCTATATGGCGTGCTGCAGGTTGAATGAGGATGCCATGGAAACACTTTTCGGATGCAATTCCACGAATTCTGCTTCAAAAGAAGGATCCAGAAAGCTAGCTCCATCTGCCATGGAGCAAGAGATCAGAGTATTGGATCCAAAGAAATCACAGAACATCGCCATCCTTCTACGAGCATTGAATGTCACAAGGGAGGAGGTTTCTGAGGCACTTTTAGATGGCAAGCAACTGAATACTCACTAATTTATTACAATATGCAGTCTTAATTGATGCTAATTGGTGTTTGTGTTGCAGGAAATCCAGAAGGGTTGGGTCCAGATCTTCTAGAAACACTGGTGAAAATGGCACCAACGAAGGAGGAAGAGATCAAACTTAAGGACTACAATGGTGACTCCGCGAAACTAGGTTCCGCGGAGCGATTTCTAAAGGCGATTCTTGATGTCCCGTTCGCCTTTAGACGAGTCGAAGCTATGCTGTATCGAGCAAACTTCGACTCGGAAGTAACCTACCTCAGAAACTCATTTCAAACACTAGAGGTGCTCAGATACTGACATACATACCTTATTAGCTGCAAATATCTCCTTACATTGTGTTCCATTTGCAGGAAGCCAGCGAAGAGCTGAAGAACAGCCGTCTGTTCCTTAAACTGCTCGAAGCAGTTCTAAGGACAGGCAATAGAATGAATGATGGCACTAATCGTGGGGACGCTAGAGCTTTCAAATTGGACACACTGCTAAAGCTAGTGGATGTAAAAGGAACTGATGGTAAAACAACCTTACTTCACTTTGTAGTCCAAGAGATCATCAGATCAGAAGGAGCAGATTCTGATGATCACACCAAAGACAGTTACAAGTTCAAGGAAGAGGAATTCAAGAAGCAAGGCTTGCAAGTGGTGTCGGGGCTGAGCAAAGAGCTTAGCAACGTCAAGAAAGCAGCCGGGATGGATTCGGATGTACTTAGCAGCTACGTAACGAAGCTTGAATTGGGGCTCGAAAAGGTCAGATCAGTAATGCAGTACGAGAGGCAGGGCGGGCAGGGTAAATTCTTCGACACGATGAAGGAGTTCCTCAATGGGGCTGCTGAGCACCTCACAAGGATCAAGTGTGAAGAGAAGGGAGCACTGTCAATGGTTAAACAAGTGACTCAGTATTTCCATGGAGATGCTGCCAAAGAAGAGGCACATCCTTTTAGGATCTTCGTGATCGTACGAGACTTCCTCAACGTGCTCGACAATGTATGCAAAGACGTCGGAAGAATGCAGGATAGAGCAACAATGGGGGCTGGGAGATCATTCAGAATGCCACCAATTGCATCATTGCCAGTGCTCAGCAGATACAATGAACACCATCATTGAATTCAGCAATGAAGGTTTAAGGGAATTTTGAACACTACATTATACTATATAGCAAAGACAGGCTTAATTATTTTGTTTATTCTTTTTCTTTTTCCCTACAAATAGTTCATAGATCCTTCATATACATATGATCTGGAGCCAATATCAGAAAAGTATTCTTGATATGAGAATTATTCTCAATAAAGATAAGTATTTGTTATATCCATATTCTTTCCTTGTGTAAATCATGCTCTGTTCAGAAGTATATATGAACTCTGTTAAAATGCCACTGAAGAAGTTGATCCAGAGAATTGTGATATAAAATGGGGGGTTATCATGATTGAATCAACGTTGACATATTCACCCATGTGAAAAGGGGTGGATTTATCAATCAAACAACTTCAGAAAATCTGAAAAATATAATTGAAAGATGGGTGTAATAATTCTCCCGTTGTGAGTTTAAAATGTATGATTCTCTTACAAGTGTGTGGAGGGCCACGTGCAATGATCTGGATATCATCATATAATCCAACATCATTGTTTTTTTTAAACCTTCACACCAAAGTAAAGTATGTTGTGAATCAAAAGTTAAGAAAAAAAAAGTTTAATATTAAGAAGTTTTGATCTAAATGAGATGGACAAAATGACCTAATGTTGTGTCACTCAAGGGGCAACGCAAGAATACAAGAAAATTTTCCATGTATTTAAATATTTATGTATATATATGTATAATAATGAAATAAACATATGACCTGCTCTCTCTCTTTCTAGCTACAAACGAATTCTTTTCTTGGTTACAAGCTAGTAAAGAATGGTGGTGATGTACAATGATTATTATGCTGCTTCCAAAGAAAAGAAAGGTGCTCCTGTAATACTCTTTGATCTAACTATTTTCTTCACCAAAATTCTCCATCTAACCTCTTCTTTCTTGCTTTGTCTCCTTCTCCTCTGCCTCAGGTTCCTGCAATTCAACAACATTGTTCGTTTCAGATGAATAGTAGAAATAAAATGGATTAACAAACATTGGGGGACGAATGAGAAACGAACCTGCACAAAGGTACTTTACAATCCCCCGCATCTGCACAAAGACGAGAATGCAGTTCCAAAATCTGCCACATTCTCTTGCAATGGACGCACCCACCCGGACCTCTCATCTTGCACCCTGCAAAGTGGCGAATGAGCGCCTCCAGGCCATTGCAAGCCGTGTATTCACATGGGGCCTCATCGTCTTTTAACACCTTGTCGTGAGGACCAATAGTTCGACAACCATCCTTACATATGTGAACCAGAGCTTCCATCGCCTCGTATAGCTGTACATACACCTTCCTCTCGTTCTCCTTCCTTGTTCTCTCCTTCTTTTGCTGCAAGTTATGCAAAATGAATGACTTTGTTCAGATCAAAGCTGATGAGCTAAATTGTCAATTGCATAATCTGCACAGCCATAATACTTACAAATTCCACATCCCTTAAAGATGCAATGATTTCCTTTTCCAGGATTGGATGGCTCGTTTTCATGTCGTTCCATCCATCTGTGGCGGAAACAGCCTTGAAGCTGGATTTAATGAAGCGATGGCAAATGAGGCTGAGGCGGGGTGCATCACACAGCAATGCCAGCTGAAATATGTCAATTACATTCTCAGTGTTGAGGAGTTTCGTCTCCAGGTAACACTCACACACGCGCTTTATCTGTTCAACCGCATACGCATGTGATAGCACCATTAAAGACACTGCATATTCCTTCATCTTTTCTTCTTCATAACTACAAAGGTAAAAATAAGTTTACTCAGGATGAAGGAATAGAATGCAGAAAGAGAGAGAGAAACAGCTTTTGCACAATGTATGAGATCTGCTTATCAATTATAAAATGCAGGATGAAGCAACCATATCCGGAGAGACAGACAGACAGGTTTTGCATCAAGAATGAGATCTTCTAAATACTAGCAAAGTTTTAGGAGGGGGGGGGGGGGGGGGGGGGGAGGGGAGTTGCATCAGGAATGAGATTTTCTGATGTTAATATCAAATCTAGTATTCATCTAGCAGCATATGACGTCTATTTAAGACTTGCCCAATTCAAGAATAATTGGATACAAACTAGAGAAAAAACAATAAAGATACAATGTAGCATATGACCTCTATTAAGACTTGCCAATTCAAGAATAATTGGATATAAGCAATAGAAAAAACAATGAAGAGACAATGTAGCATGTGTCCTCTATTAAGACTTCCCAATTCAAGAAAAACTGGACATAAAACAAGAAAAAATAAATAATAATAAAGATACAATTATAAACAGAAGTAAAAGCCACCACTTGATTACCAGTAAGAATACAAGAAGCGAATGAAAACGCGAACTGCCTCATGTGGAACTCCCCGAATCGAGATGGAACGACGTTGTTTATGGCCTCGGCTCTTGGATTTCTTCAGCATAGCCTTGAAAACTGGAGAAGCATTGTTCTGCAGCCATTTATTTGAACAATCACAAATCAATACACAGAAAACTTTATCATGAAATTACTACTACATATTAATTAGATTGGATTGGATCACTTACAAGAATACATGAGTGTGCATAGATTACACCACCATCATCAGTCAAAATCGAGACCTCTGCTCCATACCCTTCATCGAAGAGACGATCCCATGTGTTGTTTATGGCATTGTGAGAACAGCACTTCTTCTCTCTCATCCTCATTAACAACCCTTTCTGATGACATGGCAATGGAGGTGGAAGAGGCAATGCTTTCTCCATTTCGACCACAAGCTTCTGGAGTTCACTTCTTCTGCAAACAGAGAGAAAGGGTCATTGTTTCAGCAATGATCAACCAACTAAAAGGATGAATTCATTTTAATTCATTAGCTCCAGTGGAAACACTATCAACATCCCATTTCAAGTTTATTCATTTTTCTTTCAAATATTTGCAAACCATATGATATTTCCAATCACATTAAACCAAATAATGTTTAAAATTCCAAGAAAAACATATATGAATATGAAAGTTATATATAAATGCAGATGGATTTCATATTTAATTTTCAAAATTAAAGAAACAATCTCCACCCGCATTACCTTTGAAAATCAAATTAGGCAAAACAGGGCAGAGAGCACAAAGATTATCAAATAGCGAATATTGGTCCTTGTTTCTCAAAATCCAAACACAACATCCTCTTTCAAAATTCAAGGCTGAGTCACAACATAATTTCACCAGCCAATCTCTCCCAAGATAAGATTCCCACCAGATTGTGGATGATTGGGTATGTTGTGAGGCGTAGAGAGAGAAAGAGAAGGAAGAAAGAGAGGAGGGAGGGAGAATACGAGAAGAGGAACAGGGCGGATGCACAGGACAGTTGGGAGATCTTCGAGAATCAAACAATGCTAGTATATATACATACAGAAATAGGGGGACGCATGATCCATCATTGAGGAGAGAGAGAAGGGAAATGGATATGGCGAGGGAACAGCTAAGAAATTAATATAAAATTGGGAAATGATGTGTAAATCTGACAGCACCGACACCCCTGTTTTATCCACCCTAAAACGTGTGGTTTGAAAAATCACTTTTTTACTTACTTTTTAAGGGTATTATGATATTTTTGGTAATAAATAAAAATAAATGATAAAATATGTTATATGTGTTAAAAAGGTGATTATAAATTTGAAATTAAAGTATGTTAGAGCGATATAAGTTTGTTGTTTTTTCCTTTTATGGAAGTGTGAGGTTGAATTTGGGACGGATAAAAAACGAAAAAGAGGAATATAAGTTTGTTGTTTTTTCTTTTATGGAAACGTGAAGTTAAACTTAGGACGGACCAAAAATGAAAAGTGTGAAGTGAAATTTGGATGGGGGAGTATTTTTTTTTTTCTAATTTGCAGTCTTTGAACAATAATTAAAATTTTAAATCGTGTCGTGAATATAGTGTGTGCATCCTTACCCGCTTCCTGAGTTCATACTTGGAAATTTTATCAAAACATTAATGAGTCCTTTAATCTAGGTTGAATCCATTTTTAGTTTTATAAGTTTTTTTATTTTAATTTTAGTCCTTTTGAGTTAATTTTATTCTTTTTTTTTCAAGTTTAGTAATTTCGCAAAAACTTTGCAAGTCTAAAGTGAAGTGAGAGAAATAATATTTAATGTGTAGTGGATAGTTGTATTAGAGGTGATATGTGAGACTATGAGAATAGATTAATTATTTTTGTGTTGGTCCCATATATTAAAAAGGAAATGTGTCAACTTTAGTGGGACAAACCAAAAAGGAAAGTGTGTCAACTTCTATGAGACGGAGGGAATAATTTTTTTTTTACAAAAGCTCCTTCGCCCCCGAACACGTCGTGTCGCCATGTGAACTCAACCTTCCCCCTCCATATTCTATTTAAACATATGTACTGCTAAGGGACTTAAATTGCAAAGGGGCACGGTGTCCCCGGGGCACAAGAGTCTCACTTTTTTTTAAAAAAAAAAAAAAGAAAATTGCAAAAGGAAATTAAAACCTTATAAATTTAGAAAAAATGCAAATAAATTAAAATTGAAAAAATAAAAATTATAGGAATAAAATTGATACAAATGAACTAAAATTAGAAATGTAGAAATTTATAAAACTAAAATTGAATAATTACGAGACCAATTTTAATATTTTCTCGAATTTTATCTCCTGACTGTTACTGGGTATAAAAATTCATCGTTGAGTTTAATTTTCTAACTCATCTATTAATTATTTCAACAAATTCTTTATAATGACATTTTAATTCAAATGGTGTAGCCTAGTTCATTATCTCTGTACCGAAGATTATAACATCTCTTATGTCACCTCGTTAGATGATTGATACGTAAGAAAGAGGATGACAATTATACCTAAGTTAATGCTTAAACCCTTAGAAACTTTTGAGGCAAGGGATTAGATTTATTCATCCCACTGCATGTCATTCTCTAAGAAGATGTTATGTAACAGAATATCCCGTGCCCTTGGGAGAGTTTAATAGTAGGATAAGTGCCGAATGATTTATACTCCATAGAGGATTAGTTTGAGTGGATTTAGAAAGTCAAAACAACATTACTTCATAGCTAAAATGCATTAGTCGTTTTATTATTGAGTTGGTCTCTTGTATTTTTAGATACACATAGTGTAAGGGTACCATTTTATTTTAAAAGGTATACATTTTAATTAATAAGGGTAGATAATTTGTTCTAAAGGATTATACAATTTTCATTAATATTTTTTATTTTTTTCAAAAAATAAAAGGTAAACATCTTTATATTAAAGAGTATACAATTTAATACTAAAGCATATGGACACACTGTATGCCCAAGACACACAAGATTTTGCCTTTATTATTTCTAACAGTGAAGAAACGTTTTTACATGAACATGGGTGTAATATTTTCTAGAGTGTGAGAATATATTTTAATTTATGAATTGTATAAATATATGAATCTAGGTTTTATATATGAACCCTAATTTTACACGAACTAAATCCTCGTTAACTGCTTATCTAAAAAGCATTAATTATTTAATTTAATAAATTAAAATCCTATTAACACTTATCTACCCTTTATCATACATTATATCTTTTCACATAATATATTTTTTCTTCTTCTCACTATACTTTCTTATTTCTTCTTTCACCTCAATTAATATTTAATTTGAATAAAATTTAAATTTATTATACCAAAACTCAAAGCAAATATGAAATAACATTATTCAACAGTAGTTTATTAAATCAACTAATACTCAAATCAAACATCTTATAAATGATATAATTGTCTTTACAATTTTTAAATATACAGAATAGAATTCACAAACACTCCTATTAATAGATATACATAATTAATTGTATGAACTCTAATGACTGTTTGAACTTTAGGGTTTAAAATATTGTATAATTAATTTTTAAATTTGAAAGAGTTCACTTTAAATATGATTCAGAGAGATTCACCCTACTTTTTAACATCACACACGATTTAGAGAGATTCACCCTACTCTTACAAATTTTTTATTTAAAATATTTAAATAAGAATAAAAAATCATAATTATAATAATAATAAAAAAAAGACTTCTCAAAGTAAACTTCTTAAATATTTTAATATATACGTAAGTATAATTCTTAATCTTAGTTCAAATTTGAATATGAATTAAATAGTTGTGGAGTGAGTTTACATCTCCTCAAAACAAACGTACCAACTATTCAATAACCTTCAAATTAGACAAATGTTTCATAAACATTTGAAGTTATTATAATAATGATAACAAGGAAGAAGAAAATTAAAAAAAAAAGATTGTTGACGATGATGATAATAGCAATAATTTTAATTTAATACGAAAATCTCTCCTGGTTTTCTTTAAGGCCACGTTGAATAAGACTTTGAGTTAATTAATTTATTTGACAAATAATACACTATGATCACTTGATTTGAAAAGATTATACTATAAGTTGTAGACTAGACTAATTCGAGAACAAGATAATTATCGAATCAATAATTCCGTGTGTGCAATCACGTGGAACTTACGTGGATGCTGAATTGTCTGTTTTAAATTCCAATTCATAATTGTGTCGACTTTTGTTCTAGTATATTTTATTTATATATTTGAATTTTTTTATGTATATATCTTACTTAATAAAAATGTCTACCTTTATTATATTTTTTTTCAACTGTGTAACGAGTATAATTTCACATTAGAATTCCACGAAGGGAGATTAGTTAAGACTAAATAAATGGAGAATTACACTTAATTTAGTGACGAAAATTCTACTAGGGAGACACAAAGCTAAAACACACTAGCTAGACAATATCATCATAAAAAGACCTAAACAAGCCAACTTGTTGCAACACAATATATGGTAAATTAGGTCTAAATATGATTTTTTTTTTAAAAAAAAAATGAATCTTGTAGAGGCATATTGGGTTCTTGTGTTAGTTAACAATGAATGTCTCATTAAATGGCCTAATTCTTATCGGCTTGTCTCCGTATATCTTTATCGAATAAGGATGAGGGTCCGAAACTATTTAAATTTATAAGTACTCAACTTTCTTATCTCTGGAGTTTGTAGAGAAAATTGTAAAACTAGTCTCACCCGTCACGGTCCCGTTTGAGTTTGATCCCAATAGTCTTGACTTCAATCCCAAACTTTTTTTTAAGCAATAGTGGTCCCGCTCAATTTTTTTTTTGCAATATTAACCCAAAGTCGTCTAAATTTAACGGAAGTCCCCTTGCGTGGTATCCACGCGCCGTTAAGTCATAAAAATAGGGATTTCTCTCCCTAATCCAAACCAATTCCCCCAAACTGAAACCCTAATTTTTCCCCCAAATAGCCTCTGCCTTGATTTCCAACCCACGTTGCGTATATGATGATTTTAATTTTTACCAACGACGACCCATTATCCTCGATAAGATCAAAGTTCTCTAATGCGCCGGCAAGTTACTGGCGACGCCAGCCGAACGCCACCACAGTCGCCATTGCTGACGATGCTGAGTGCCGTCACCACCACCTAATCTACAACCGAACGCCACCACCTTCGAAATTGCGACTTTGTCGCCAAAATTCACCACCTAATCTCAATCGCGCCACCTATCATTGCTTCTCGCTGGATCTGCCAGTGAACTACCACAGCACTGCTGCCGCCAGAGAGCCACAACGCGCGGTCGTTACCATCGGTACTATTATCATCCACTGCACCACACTTAACCTTCTCTCCAATCCTTTCTCTCTCTAAAACTCCGATTCGAAACCGTCACGCCATCCTCCCTCCCATCGTAACTAGATCAACCTCACTGATAATTCGAGCATCTGGTGGCCCCATCGATTTGTTGGGCGATTTTGGAGCTAGGGATCCTTTCCCTGCAGAAATCGAGAGCAACTTTGATGAAAAAGTACTCGAAAATGTTGGCATAGATTATTGGTAACGTCCTCTCCCTAGAATGCTTTCCCCTTTCGCAGCTTCAACCCCTCCCCGAAGAAGATGTTCAAGGTTTAGTTTTTTTGTTCTCTCTCTCCAATTTACTCAATAATCGAATTAAGTAATGTGTTTGATTGCAAAATTAGGTTGTTGGATGGATAATTGTGGATGGAAAGTTTGAAGGATTGTGGAAAGTTAGGAATGAAGAATGTGGCGAAGCATTGATAAACAAGATTAAAAATAAGATAGAATCAACTGGGCACGTTGCGGAGTTACAATTTGAGGCACCTAATCAAGTCAGAGCCCAACTCTGCTTTAGTACCATGAATCTGC
The DNA here is from genome assembly GCA_023678885.1 of Pogostemon cablin. Lineage (NCBI taxonomy): Eukaryota > Viridiplantae > Streptophyta > Magnoliopsida > Lamiales > Lamiaceae > Pogostemon > Pogostemon cablin. The sequence continues at coordinate 7,189,894 of CM042992.1, read as the reverse complement.
ACGTTCATCAATTGGAAATTAGAAATAAATCTGCTTTAGTACTATGTTTATGTTTATTAGTTTATATATGTGTTGTATAAATTATTTGATGGTTATGCAGGAGGATTGAGCATCAATGACTTCATTGTTTCTGCTAAAATTGATGAGATTAAACTAGCTTATTTACAGCCTAAACTCAGAATTGGGGCATAATCCACATCTCTTTGTAAGAAAAATTAATTTAGAATATTGTGTTGTGGAAAAAGAAGTGAAAAATAATGTAGTATTTGTGTCAAGATTTTGGAGTTGATTTCTTTGATTTTAAGAGCCATTTGTCTCTGATTGAGACAATGAGTAATAGATGAGAAGCATGATAATGCTGGCTTCTTCTTCTTCTTCTGTTCGACGTTGTTGGTTTTGTTGGAGATGAGTTGATAGTTGAGTTCATCCAAAATGTTGTCAGCATCAAAGGCCAATGCTTGGAGCTCTTTAAGCCATCTCCTGACGGCTGCATCGGCGATGAATTTCTTCTGGGCGTCGTCCAACAACTCCTGGATCATGCCCAACGTCCCATTCAGCTTCTCGGCATTTTGTTGGAGACTCGGATTAGTGAGACCTCCTCCCTGGTAATGTCTATCAGATGTTGAATTAGAATTTCAGTGAGACCTCAGCATTTTTTTCCTTTTTTTGTTTTTTGTGCGAGAGAGATGAGGGTGAAACTCCTGAATGCAGGCTTAAATGCTTCCTGCACTTGCAGCACTAATTCTTTTCCTCACCATACAAGTTACGTTTTTCTTTTTGCTTATTTCCCACCACTAATTAATTTTTCTCTTTTACTTTTGGTTTTATTCTTTTCGTCTCTCTGTTAAATGATTTAACTAGCTTTCCTTAAACTCAGATTATAAGAGTCTTACATGCAATGCGTGAATGTATTCAAATTAATTTCTGCCTTAAGAGTTTAACGTAGTGTTATTGTGTACTTTTTAAAAAACTATGCTTCACGTGTTGGGATAGGCAGATCCCCATTCATTTCTAAGGAACAAATAAAGAAGAAAATAAAAGACACAACACAAGAATTTACGTGAAAAACTCCAAAACCGAAGAAAAACCATGGACCGAGAAAATATCACTATGTGAAAAATTTGTACAATCACACAGAATTTCTCTCTCCCGACCCCAATCCCTACACTCTTATAAATCTTTGACTAATACACACCTTTCTTCCCATTCTCACAACCGAGAATCAAAGAAAGGAATTTAACTATAATCAAATACAAAGATTAAAGTGTACTTGATTGGTACACCTAACATTAAAACTATGGACCTCCTTAAATTGCATAAGGAGTCTCTCCCCTTTTGTTCTCACACCCAATGTGGGATAAAAATCCCTTCTTTTAATTTGACAAAACCAACAATCTCCGTCTTGTCAAAATAAAAGAAGACTCATTGTCTTTACCTACAATCATTCTCAACCTTGAGAATCCTTTAGAATCAATCATTCTAAGAATCATTGTCTTCACAGATAATCCATTATCAACCCCGAGAATCCTACTCCACCATATGAGTAGACCATTTAGAATCAACCATTCTAAGAATTTCCTGCGATACATATCGAAAAATACCTGCTGATATTTATGGTGCTACTTCCAGCTCTTGGCTACCCCTGGAAGTCCATCAGCCATCGATATACATCCACCACACACCCTACATCACCTGTCAAGTCAATGTCCGTGTGCAAACTTGTGGACCAGCTAATATTATTACATTCCATGACAACTGAACATGTCATAAGGATCCCCAATAATATTAACTCAACATTCGGAACTGTTGCCGCACCAGCTCCTCCTTGACCAGCAATGTCACCATTGCTCCACCGTAAGCAATTACCGTACCATTGCTCCACCGCAATTACCGCACCATTGCTTCACCTTGAGCAAAACTCGTCTGTACCGACATGACGTCGCTGCCTTTTACCGCCAAGCTACATCAGGTTTGTCCGAACCCTTTTCCTACTGAAAGTGTCGTCACTTGAAGCCGATTCTAACCCCCGGAATTCACGAGGCTTTTCCCCACTTGTCGATTGAATCCACGCTATTCTTTATCGATCTAGCGCCACCCGAGACCAAGCCACCACATCGCCATCTTTCCCGTTGAATTGTCGCTTCCCCATGCCACCAATCATTACAGGAAAACCTGTTCCTTTCAAACCTCCTTGAGCCGACATCCATGGAAAGCCCCATGCCGCTGTTAAGCCAACTCCACCACCGGGAGTCCCAGCAATTCATATTGCTGCAGGTCCAAGAACTCCATCAAAAACTGTTGTCCAGCAAATCCTACCCCTTGTCACGCCACTGTCGCCACAGTCCAGCGCATTTCATCGCAAGAAAGGAGATGCCACCGCATTCGGCTGATCTTCTGACCCCCTTGTGCCACTAGCTTTTTCCACTTCTTTCATGCCACCCTTAGCCTAATGAATAACCCTCTTCCTCTCATAAAGTCTTTTCTGATGTGGAAGGTCAGACTATGCTGCAACCACAGAGCATACTAAGAGCTTTATAAGCGACCGAACCGGGCTCTAATACCATTTTTTGGGATAGACAGATCCCCATTCATTCATAAGGGACAAATAAAGAATAACATAAAAGGCACAACACAAGAATTTACGTGGAAAACTCCAAAACCGGAGAAAAATCACGGACCGAGAAAATAACACTATATGAAAATTTTTTACAATCACACATAATTTGTCTCTCCCGACCTCAATCCTTACACTCTTACAAATCTTTGTCTAATTCACACCTTTCTTCCCATTCTCACAACCGAGAATCAAAGAAAGGAATTTAACTATAATCAAATACAAAGATTAAAGTGTACTTGAAGCAGTAGGATCTAGAAAGAAAATAAAGGAAAGAAAAGGATAACAGAGCTTGGTCCCAATATTTAAGGATTATTCCAATGGGATCAAAGTTGCCTAACGGATATAACGGGACAGTTGACGACAGGACCACTATTGCTGAAAAAAAAGTTTGGGACTGAAGTCAAGACTATTGAGACCAAACCCAAACGGGACCGTGACAGGTGGGACTAGTTTTGCAATTTTCTCAGAGTTTGTGATTGAGATATGTGGAAGCTATAAAATAAATGTTATGTCTTGAAAGTAAAACTTGAACACATGAAGGCAGACTTGAAGATCTGGAATATGAATGTTTTAAGAGATTTAGAGAAAATGATTGAAGACAGGAAGCAGAATATCCACCAACTTGATTTGGTTGATGAAGTAATGGGGCTCAGCGAATTAAGTATCTATCATAAGAAGGAAGAGAGAGAGAGCCCAATGGTGTAGTTACCTAGAAATTCAGAAATGTTGTTTTTCTTTAATCTTGAATGTACTAGTAACTATTGTGAAGTTTTGATCTATAATTTGATATTTTATCAAAATTAGGTAACCTGATAATCATTAGATATCCTAGCAAACTAAAAGTGAAAGCAAAAAGATTTTGAGTTGGAATTTTTCCAAAAGGTGGGAGGAAGGAGAGTTGGAAAGGCAACAAGAATTAATACGATGGAGGAATTTGGAGAGTATAGCATTTCAAAGGTAGATTGGTAATTATATTTCCTGAAAAATTAATAAACCCTTAATATGTGGACAAGATCATAGATGAATTGAAATCAAGACTTTGGTTGGTTATATGATACTTATATTTATGACAGGAGTATAAGTATTCTAATTGATTTCTTAATTTCTTAACAGGTGATTAGGATCTTATAAAACAGTTTCAGTATTTTAATCCTTATGTAAATTTGCATGTACACCAAGTGTAGTCATGACAATTCTCTTGCCTGACTTCACATTTTATTAATAACTAGTGCAGTGCCCGCGTGCAACGCGGGTAATCGTATTTTATATATATATTTTTTAAATTTATATTTTTTTACATAAAAAGAGAAAAAATAAATTTTTTATTTTTATTTTTTGGTTGAAGCCACGCCCTATCGATTATACTCTTAATTTAATTTAGAAATATTAAGTTATAATAATGTGTACTTAGACAACTTTGATAAATTATTACTAAAATAATGAATTATACGTTGATAAATTATAACTAAAATAATGGTTTATACGTAAAGAAAATTTAAAAATTAAGGTCCAATCAATTTCACCGATGATAACAATGGATAAAACTCCTTATTAAGTAAGTATAATTTATTGTACTAATGAAATGAATGAGAATACTTTAAGTTTTATTATACACCATTTTAATAATAATAATAATAATAAATCAATCTTATTGTTGATGCAAAGGCTTAATTGATCATTTTTTTTATTTTATTTTAAATCTAATTTATGAAGTTATACTCCCTTCATCCCATTAAAGATGCAATATTTTTTTTGGGTACGGAGATTAAAGAGTATAATAATTTAATGGGTAGTGGATTTGAAGATATAATATTTTAATGTATAGTGGGTAAGTGTATTAGTGGTGTGTGTGGGCTCCATATGAATAAATTAATTATTTTTGGTGGGTCCCATATGCTTAAAAAGGAAATGTAACAACTTATGTGGGACAACCCAAAAACAAAAATATCACAATACATGAAATGTAAAAATAAAAATAAAAATAAAATAATCAATTAACATTTGAAAGGTTTAGAAATTCTAAGGCTATATATTATTCTTTTCAATTAGTTACATTTTATTACACCTAACTATGATTTAATATAAAATAATAACATTTGAAAACAAATAATATAAAAGAATTCACTAAGTGAATCAAATATATTATTGTAATTTTGATCTATTCGAAATAATAATAAATAAAATAAAAAAAATCATCCACATATCCAATAGTGAATGAAGCAATGATTATCAAGACAATGTTGCACTTAAAATTTTTTGACTGTTTAATTTTAGTAAGTCATAGTTATAGATGAAAAAAAATTATTAGAAAAAATACATAAAATTAACTCAATCCTTGTTATTATTATTATTAAAATTAATATTTTTAAAATAAATGAATAGAATAGATAGATTCAACTAAATTTATCATATTATTGGAATTGTGTCTAAATTAAAAGATTTTATCATATCAAATATATTGAATCGTGCATAGCTATATAACTTACTTATTCATTATTAATATGGAGTCATGATATTATAATGAAAATAATTTTATAAAAATGTTTTGTCTTGGTGTTTAGACAATTTAAAAGGAGTATAATAAAATAACTTATTGTATACTTGGATTATTTAAAATAATTTTAAATATTATTTAAAAATTGTATGAGAAAATTAAATTTGAATAATTGTAATAAATTCATATTTTTAAAGAGATGTATTAAAATAATATATTTATTCCAAAATTATGTTTTAAAATAGGGCAAAATAATAATAATAATAATAATAATATTAATAATAATAAATCCGGCCATGGAAAAATTGAGCCTATAATGAATTTAAAAAAAAATCAATCAACTAATTAAACTTTGAAATCCAATACAAACCAAACAACATAAAAATAAATTATAAATAATTAGTTTTTCTCATAAAAATACTCATTTAACATTGTCATGACACCTCACATTTTTACAAAAATTATAAATACACATTTAGCTTTATGATGACACCTCACATTTTTACAAAGATTATAAATACACAATGAACCTCATCATGACACATCACATTTTTCAAAATTAAATTTTGTAGTTTATTTTGCTTTAATATATAAGAAGATATTTATTTATAAAAAAAATAAACTCTTAATATTTGCGGTTTGCTCCCATATAATTTTACTGAACAGGAATAGTGTTTTGTACTGGGCTTAGCAGTAAGTACAGAGCCCCTCTACAAAGAATTACTCCCTCCGTCCCATGCTAAGAGGGCCATTTTTCTATTTTGGTCGTCTCATCTAAAGAGTCCCCTTTCTTTTTTTACACACATGAGACCCATACACAACCTCTAATACAATTATAATATGGACCCACACTCCCACTAATACAACTACCTACTACATATTAAATAATAATACTCCTTAATCTACGTGCAAAAAAGCAAATGACCCTCTTACGCCGGGATGGAGGGAGTATGTTTTACTAAACGTCTTACAAAACTATATTAACTTAGTATATTATATGTCCATATTAAGGGCAACCACGTGGACAATGTATTCGTTTGCTTTTTGCACGTGGATTAAGAAGTATTATTATTTTATATAAAATAGATAGTTATATTAGTGGGGAGTTATGGGCCATGTGTGTACTTTTTTACTAAAAAAGAAAAATTAATATCTTAAATGTGGACGAACCAAAATGACAAAATGAATACCTTATTGATAGACGAAGGTATTATTTTGGAAGGAGAACACTTTCATGGCACGTTGAGACTGTTTTTATGCTTTTTATTTATTTATTTTTTATTATCAAATCTTTATATATAATAAAACACACTTTAAAAGTCAAAATTGAACCAATTTTTAATTTATACTATTGATTTTGATTATTAAACATTTTTTTAATCTCATCCGTTCATCACATTATTCTATCTCATCTATTCATCACAATTATGATATTATATTTTGGCAATTGATTTTTTTGTCATAATAATGATACCCTATTTAATTTAAAATGATACCTTATTTAAAATGATTCCTTATATGTGTGCTCAATATTATTTTTCATTAAATATAATACATATCTACTACTAATATTAATTATTTCAAATTATTATGTTAATTATTCCTAAATAATTTGAATTAATTTTTAATTATATATGGTTGATTGTCGTTATTTTCACCTAAATTTTAATGCCTTTTTGTGTGCGTTTTCGTATTATTTTATCCGTATTTATGTGTATTTTGGTGGTGCTATGTGTTTTTATGGAATTGTGTGAGAATGAACTTATAAATGTTAAAACAAGTGAAAAACGGAGCGAAAACGGAGTCGGGAGAAAGAAGGATGCAAAGCAGCACAAACACGGCTAGCCGTGTTTGGTACACGAGGCGTGTAACGCGCACGGGCCTGTCCAGAAAGGCCGTGCGTATACATCAGAACGCACAACACGGCCACCCCTGTGGCCGTGTACCGCGCACGAGCCGTGTGATGTCCGGAGTTCATCGTTGACCAGAAACCCTAGACACGACTCGGTTAGTGTACTGAACTCGATCCTTGTAGGTGTTAAAATTCAGAAAAATTCCAGATTCCTTCTAGAAGATCTCCAAGGGTATAAATACCACTCCATTCAACATTTGATCATCTTGGATCCGAAATTCAGCTGCTCACACATCCTACACACTAATTCATTCATTTTACAACATATCCCTCATCACTTTCATCCATCTAATCACTCCATCATCATCTCACCATAAATCCTTCATCCAAGTGAAGAGAAGAAGCAAGGAAGAGAGGAGAATTACAAGGAAATAACCATTGGAGCCAATCCAAGGGAGTTTTCATCCAATTTTTATAATAATCCTATTTGATTATCATGACTTGTAAGGTTTTTAATGTCTATGTTAATTATCTTATGAAGATGGTAGACTAATCTCCCTTGTGAGATTAGCAACATGAGAGTTGTTGGTTAATTTTGGGGATCTATGTATTTTAATTCATGTGTTGAATGGATTTATGATTTTCTATCATTAATTGTTAATTGTTTGAATTGTATTGTTGAATTGTGTGATTAATTGTCATAGACATGTGATTAGATTGAGAAATCAATTATATGTTTAGGATAGTTTATTGAATCAATTCATCATACACTTCATATGCATTACAAGTCTTAAAGAGATAGAGATATCCTTTAGGATTTAGAACCCTTTAATAGGACATTCGATTGGTTTGATCGAGAGGTTGATTGATTGTGTGAGGGGATTCTCATTTAAGCTTAGTACATAGATGAAATTGTTTGAGTGAGAACCAATCCATTGAGCTATTTTGAGATTCTTACTTGAATTCACATTCTATTCATTTCGAGATAAAGTTTAGAAGAAACTAGTGTTGACCCTTAATCATTTATCCACGATGCATATGAGTTAGGTACATAATTTCTAAAGTTACCACTTCTTAATTGTTGTTAATCTCACTTTTGTTTAACTTGGAAAACCAATCACACCCATTCCATAATTGTTTATTTGATCTTTGCTTATTTACTTGCGTTGATTGATTTTAATTACTTGTTGATCACCAAAATTTTGATGATTCGTCTCTATAAAATTACAAGATACGTGAGATCGCTCAAGCACTAGTGCCTACCTCCCTATGGTTCGATAAATTATTGAATTGGTCAACCCGACTACAAGTTATGGCTAATCAATGGTTTAGGGTTTAGGGAAATATTATTTAATTATTACAATAACTTATAAAATTAATTTAAATAGATTATATTGATTTAGGGTTTAGGGATATGGTTTTAGGATTTAGGGTTTATTGTAATATTATTCAACTATTATTATAATAACTTATAATATTAGGGTTTAAGTCATATTTTTGTAATAGAATTATATTATATTTATTTTATATTTAATCAGTAATAATATAAGTTCATTTAAAATATTAATTTTAAATAAAAAAATACTTTAAAATAGTATTAAATGGGTATGAGTAATTTATGAGTATTTTTTGATGCACCGGTATTCGAATCCATAGACCGACTAATCCGGGAAAGACCAGAACACACCGTCCACTAAAAGACTTTGGGACTGATATAAATATTGTAATAAATTTTTAAATGATATTTATTTATACACGGGTATGAATATTACGAAATAAGAAAATATCTTACATAATTAATAAACACCCTAAAAAAACGAGTACGAGTAGTTCTAAAAAAATATCATTAGAATTTAAAATTAAAATAAAAATTATAATATTTTTGTATTCAATATGCATTACAATAAACATGCTGATTGATGTCTATTTCACCAGCCAGTGGATGTTGAAGCCACTAATATTAAAAGTAGGCGCTGATAGACATCGATTTTTAGTCATAAGCATATAAATACATTATAAATATATATTAATAATTATAATTTTCACGAGTAGTTCAAAAAAAATATCATTAGAATTTGAATTGTGAACGTGTATGAATCAGGTATCCACAAATATTAAAATTATAAAAAATATTTTATCTATATTATATAATACGTTATGAAATAATTATATAATTAACTAATAGTTATAACTTTTATTTGATCATATTAAAAATAATAAAGTTCATATTATATTTAATTCATATTAATTAATAATAATATAATTTTATTAAAATATTAATTTTAACAAAATATACATATATATATATATATAAATTAATTAATACCTTAATTTAAACACTAAAAAATATAAATATATATTACTAATTATAATTTTTATTTAATCATATTTATTTTAAATATAAATATTTTTTTAAAAATAAATTAATATTAAATGGGTATGTATAATTTACGGGTATTGATAAACGAGTTTGGGACGAGTATGAGTATCATAATATATTTTTTTAATGAAACGGATACGAAAATGAGTAGTTTATATTTAAATGGATATGAGTACGTACGGATACCCCTACAGTGGATATCCTACCCGCTATAATCCCTAACAACTACCGATTATACATTAAAATATTATATCTCTCAAACTAATATATATTACAATAGTATATTCTTTAATATTTGATTTGATTACTTGGTATAACAAATACTTGGTTTGAGAAATTAATCATTGGTTTGATTACAACTAATTTATGAGAAATATATATAAAAGGTTATAGGAAGCTCTCTTATAATATAATTAATTGAAATGCCTATAGTCAAATTATGCCCAGGTTTAAATGTAGTTTTTAGGAGATTCATAAAAATGTATGAGAGAAGATTTTCATTTTTAAAAAATATAATAACAATTTTAAGTGAACGATCTATTAATTTTTTATTTTTTCAATTTATGAATATAATCTGTGTAAATAATTTTTCTTATAGAAATTAAATTGAGAAATAAATATATTACATGTGAGTAATTCTTTCATCGGTCCTAATATCGATTCGTTTCATCCTTATATAAATATTAACCAAGCATACAGAATGCAATACAATAATAAATTTGGAATGATATTATTATGAATTTTTTAAATTGGACATGTCCGATCACGAATGGTGAACATTTAAATGGATACGAATTACGGGTACTCCTAACATCTATATTGATTATCTCTAATAATTAATCTGTGTAAATAATTTTTATTATAGAAATTAAACCGAGAAATAAAATATTACCTGTAAGTAATTCTTTCATCGGTCCTAATATTGATTCTTTTCACCCTTAGGTAAACATTTACCAAACATACGGGATACAATACAATAATAAGTTTGGGATGATTATTATGAATTTTTTAAATTGAACATGTCCGATCACGGATGGTGAACATTTAAATGGATACGAATTACGGGTACTCCTAACATCGATATTGATTATCTCTAATAATTATATTTCCTGGTACCCCATTTTACCTTAAGCATATTGATAAATAATTTTGGAGTAGTTACAAATAGAGTAATAAAATTTTAAATGGCATAGATTCGGGTATGAGCGGTTGATATTTAAATAAATATGATATGGTACCTTTAAATATTACGGATACCTAAATACTAGTAATTAATAAATATATAACTACCTAATATGATATTACATAAAATTGGATATTATATGTAAATAATTAGTGGTATAACTTTAGAATATTTTGATAAACATGTTTGAGACATGTACGAGTATCAACTAGTGGTTTAGTGCATACTGTACCCCGATGATTTAATATTTATCAGCAGTGAAATGACTACTTTACCCCTGTAATTTATGGTATACTTTTTCTCAGTAGATTAGGACATATGTCTCCCGATGGTTTAATATTCATCGGCAGGATTTAGTGTTTGTTCCAATTGTAACATTATAACTTTACCCCTGTGGTTTATCGTATACTATTATCTAGTAGTTTAGGGCATACTGTACCACGAGGGTTTATCATTTATCAAAAAGGAATAGTGTTTGTTCAAAGGGTGAAATTAAGATTATACCCTAATGGTTTTTGGTATACTTTACCCCAAGATTATACCCTAATGGTTTTTGGAAAACAAAATGTAAAGTCAGCAACAAAAGAAAAAACAAAATTCCATAAGAAAGTATCATCCAAGCAAAAACATAGCAATGGGAAAAAGCCATCAGGTGCTGGTGAAAATAGTTTTATGGTTGATTATGAAATTGCTGCTGGGGTTGCTTGGCAAATAAAGGACTTTCTTTTGTCTGAGAAAACACGGGAAGCTATGTTAGCTTCTGGAATTTTAGAAAGTGCGTACACAGCACTGAAGGTCATTTCTGAGGCTAGTATTCGGCATTGCCTGCAGTATGATCATCTGGACGCATATCCTGTTTCTGCATATACGACTCTGACCCTGCAAATGTCTATTCATAACATAAGGCAGCTGAATGCCATGAGTCCACTCAGGCAAGAGATATCATATGTTCAATATGCATAATATTTGTTTTTATTATTATAAATGTTAATTTACACTTTTTTCTGTTACACAACATTAAGCTATGCATCCTTTTGTCTGCTCAAGGCATCTTCATCAATCATTCTATTATGCTATGCAACCTTTTTCTGCTTTATGCAACTTCCTTATCAATCAACAAATATGTTAGTTGCTTTAGTTTTATCCATACACTGGTGTATTGATTCGGTTTAAAGCACATATTATGAACATTATTAGTTATGTTCTTTATTGAAATGCTATGTGGTCTCACTTCAATAATGCTGCCATAGAAAACCAAATATCTGGCTAACACATAGCTGACTGACTACAAACTTACTAGAATTGACTGGTGGCTTCTTTATTTTGGGGATTCATCCAGTTAAATGTAACAGTACCTGTGAATCGAAGATGTTGTTAATTATCTGGAACCTCGTTAACTAGATATATATATATGGGGGGTGGGGGTGTATGCTGCTCAATTTAGATGTTGCATTGCATTTGATCACATGGAGAATTCAGAGAAGAATGTGATTGGTAAAAAGGCTTTACTAGATACATAAGGGATATCTTATGGTTCTTTTGATCTTTATGCATTCAAACCAGGGATAGAGAATCTCTGATGCAGGCAGAGCATATACAACAGAAAGTGTCTATCTCTTTTTAAATTATATGTTAGTCCTCCCCTTTAGCTTCTCCTCACTCTTCAGTCACTTTGTCTTTACTTAACATAGAGCAAGGACACCGCACTGCAGTCTAAAATTTCTTTCAATTATAGTATTTTCTCATAAGGGTAGCAAGAAAGGGATTAACAAACATGACACTACTTCACTCTCTAGTTTAAACCAATTCTTTCTTTAAAATTGAAGCAAGCAGCAGATATGAAATAACTATGATGATCCTTAAGTATCAAAACTGCCTCTTTGGTATATTTTCAAGCACTAATATTCACACAGCATGCCTGGGCAGGATTAGTGAATTCTCTTCATTAACAATCTCTACATAACCCCTAGGTGCTTCAGAGATATCATGCTACACCTTGTTGTGTTTTGAATTACTCTATAGATATTTCCGTCAGTCAAATTTCCTTGTTTGGGTACCGAATTTATTTGTTACAATTGATGACCAGGAAACTATCTTAGGCTTAACATATGACCATCTGCTTCACTGTGCATATAACCTATTCAAATCCAACAATAGCAAAAAATCTGGCAAGCCACTTTCAGAATTGCAGAATGCAAGCAGCACCCAACCTACATCCAGCAAAGATACTGGAGAATGTCAAACTGGTACGTTTAGCCTTGCAAATGATTGTGAGGTTCATTTTCCCTCTTTTTTTTTTTCACTTAATTTTTATGGAAGATGACTCAAAAGAATTTAGATTTACACTTGTCTTTGACCCTCCCATTGCATAATTCAGCTAATAATATAATATTATCATTTTTTTATTTTTAAACCTGATGGCAGGAATGTTCGTGGTGAGGATGTAATTTTAGTGTATTAATTCCTTTTCCTTTCTTAAAAATGGTGTCTGTAAACCCTTATGCTTATAGCAATTAAGTTTACTGATACATGTATTTCTTTGTCAATTGGTTGATAATCTTGCACAGGTTCCAGTTTGATCAAACGAACAAGGATATTAAACATGGTCAAGGCCTTAACTTCAGTTCTCAAATTCATTGTTGATGCAACTGCTATGAATCTCGCTCCTCTCCATCAAGAAAGATGCTTGAATTTCACAACTGAAAACTTGAAATTCATCATCACAAATTTAATGGCACAAGCCAATGCTCAGTTGCAGTTCACTGAGGAAGACAAAAGATTTGATAATTTGCTTGAAAAGTTCATTTACATATGGAGCCAAGTTACTTAATATAGTGCTCAAAACTTGTGAAGATTCATTACCACCAAGGGAAGCTTACAATCTCGTCAGTCAACTGTTTAATCTCATTGTTTCAGTAGAAGAGCTTCTGGGGTACAGATGTGCAACTCGTTTTGTCACACCTGTTCAGCAATGGATTCCTGATCTGATTCTAGCTTTGGGGTCCCACTACTTATTGAAACGGACTGGGGATGATGGGTTATCTGCTGATTCATCTGAGAATGCAATGTCCCATCTCCCTTCATGGTTTCTCACTATATCTAGGATTGAGCTTTCTGAACTTATACATACAGGCTCAGTTGATGATCCAACAGAAGTTCAGGATTCAAAGGATTTCTCTGCATTCAAGAGATTTTTGGAGATCATGCTGAAGCTATTGAACGCAAACACTGAAGTACTTGATGCTGTTGGAGTTGCTTTTATAACTGGTTCTCTAAATGCATTGAGGAGCAAGAATTTCGATGTTGTATTGGGTCTTCTGAGTTTTGTTTGTAGGAAGTTAGTCGGGGAAGAACCTAAAAACTGGAAAGGACTCAATTTGATGCGCGCATCGCTTGAAAAAATATACTCTGAAATGAATAGAGAAGCTGAAGATGTTGGCAACACAGAATGATAGAGAGAAGTTATACAGGGTAAAGGCAGTGCTTGAACCTGTGTTTGCCTCTTGCTTTTATGATCAAAAGGGATATATGGAGGAAGAATAAGTGGCAACCAGGCGTTGCAACAATGTTCTCGATTCGTAGAAAGAAGAGATAAAATCATTGAAGTAATTATGATGCTATGTTGATAGATTCGTTTCCTCACTATGTTACATTTCTATTTATAAAATCAGCTCCTCCTGGGAGCCTTCTATCTTCATATTCAGTGCACCAGGTACATTTACTTAAACTGTAAAGTATTGAGAATTTAAATTAACACTCCTATAATCACATCATGACGATCAAGGGCATAATGAACTATCACCTCTTAATGTCATCGCTGTCTAAAATTCAAATTCTAATGAAATAACTATCTTTTAGACGAAGTTTTGTGTATCTTTTTTTTTTTTTTAAATGTAATCAAGTTATAGCTGCTTTTGTCAGAGATCTTTATCTCCATATTTAACTCTCCTCTTTGAAGTCCTCAACACCTGAATCTGGGAAAGAGTACCAAATCTTGCAATATGTGTAGCTGGTGGTGGCTGCAAGATGTGTATCCAACATGTCTTAATCATCTGTGATGGATGGATGGAAGCATCAGATGTTCGAGTGTTGATTAAGCTTCGATTGGGAAATGCGTTTTCAAAGCTACAGCGATTGGCATTCCCAAGAATCCTAGAAAAATGCTCATGAACCATTGCATGAAGGTGAGAGGAGTGGTGCTTGCAAATGTGCCGAGGTACTCAATGATGATGATCTGGAACAGGGCAGTGAAACCTAATACTACCACGAAAACATAGTTGTCAAGGATGCCATCAAGTACATCTACCTTCTCCATTTCTCTTGAGTTCACCTCATTGAAGAGCTGCAAAATCATGAGTTATCAACTGTGGGTGAGAGTGCTCTTGCTGATCAGATGAGTATATTGATGAACAAAGAAGAATTTACCTGGCAAAAGACGAACGTATTGAAAATAATTGTGTTGAGGACTAGGTTGGGATTAGGGTGGCGATGAAGCATGAATACAGTCTTGCCATACCCTTGAAGGAACCATATCACCATAAACTGATACAAGGATTGTCCCATGATGTTCCTCCACATGACGACGCTGATGAAGTTTCCCTTCCTCCCAACAGGAGATCTCTTCATCAGTTCGTCATTTGGAGGCTCTGTTGCTAGTGCAAGTGCACCAAGTGTGTCCATGATCATATTCACCCACAGGAGTTGGACAGCAGTTAAGGGAGCACTTCCTGAAAGCACCATCATTTGGGATAAGTTCATCTGTGGATATGCATTTCTCAAGAACATCTGAAACATATTAAAGGGTGCAAAGGGAGGTTTGTTACCAGTTCTACATGCTGAGAAGAAGTTTACAGCTAATGCAACAACATTAACAGTTAGCTGGAACTGAACAAACTTCTGGATGTTTATGTAGACGGAGCGGCCCCATTTGGCTACTGTCACGATTGTGGAGAAATTGTCGTCCAGAATTATTACATCGGCACTCTCTTTAGCCACCTGATTCATTAACAAAACAGATTCATTCTCACTGATTCTTCTTCTCAGTGATTTCAAACATTATGAGATGTACCTCAGTTCCAGCAATGCCCATTGCAAGTCCAATGTCGGCTTCATGAAGAGCCGGAGCATCATTAGTTCCATCACCAGTTACAGCCACAACTTCATTAAAAGTCGTCCTCAACTGCTTCACTAATGTGTGTTTGTCCATAGGTGAAGAACGAGCCATCACCTGAAACAAAGGTAAGAGGAAATAATATATAACATGGAAACAAGATAGTATGTGTTCATGCATATATATATCTTCACCTGAATCTTGGGAATCAGTTCAAGCAATTCCTCCATGCTCTTTTCGCGGAAAATTGGACCTTCTATAGCTATACCATCATCAGTAAGTATCCCACATTCTTTAGCAATAGCTTTAGCAGTATTGATGTTATCTCCAGTGACCATCCGTACAGTTATACCAGCTGAACGACAAAGTGCTACGGATTCAGGGACGCCTGGCCGGACAGGATCCTTGATACCCACAATTCCTATGCAAGTATATCCTGTGGCAGGGATATCATTTTCTACAGAGAAGCCATTTTCAAGCTCCTGATAGGCGAGACATAGCGTCCTAAGAGCCTCGTTAGCAAACAGATCAATCGTTTCGTTTAATTTACTGATGGATGCTTCATCCAGAGAAACAACTTCTCCATCTGACTTCATCATCTTAGTACAAGCTGCTAAGATTATCTCTGAAGCACCTTTTGTATGAGCTCTTAACTTTCCTTCTCTTAGCTCC
Source organism: Pogostemon cablin (assembly GCA_023678885.1). NCBI lineage: Eukaryota > Viridiplantae > Streptophyta > Magnoliopsida > Lamiales > Lamiaceae > Pogostemon > Pogostemon cablin. The sequence goes on along the minus strand of CM042992.1, from coordinate 7,173,586 downwards.
AAAACAACACTCATTCGCTTCTTTGTGGAGTTAAAAGGCTCCAGTTTCAATACTTTAAACGCTTCTCTCTCTGCTTGAAAATCGCCTCCAAGCAGTAGGCCAAACTCCAGAATAGCAGTTTCAGTTGGTGTTCCCAGTATCTTGCGTTTTCCACGTCTGTTGACCACAACTTCTCCTCCCGTGTTGTTGAAAATCGACTGCAACAAGATCTTCACAATGGATTCAGGGAGTTCAGCCTGTATTTCTGAAGCACTCCCTTCCTTGCTCATGTCTTTCACATTCATACCAATGCAAGATTTCACCACAGTCATTTTGTTGGTGGTTAAGGTTCCTGTTTTATCACTGCAGATATTAGTTGCTGATCCCATAGTCTCACAGGCGGCGAGGTGACGAACAAGTGCTTTGTCGTTCATCATCTTTTTCATAGCAAACGCAAGGCTCAACGTGACAGCTAGAGGCAGCCCTTCAGGAACAGCTACAACTACAATTGTTACAGCTATAGCAAAGTATTCTAACAACTCTAAAGCATCATCTCCTGACCATTTCAAGGTTGTTCCACCATGCCATTTATGGCTCATCATCTTTTGAACTAAAACAGTGAATGTCACTATGGCAAAGAAGAGGCCTAGCTTCCCAATGATTGTTGCCACTCCATTGAGTTTAACTTGCAACGGTGTTTCATCGTCGCCTCCTTCACTCAGCGTAGCCATCAACTTGCCCCATTGAGTTCTCATCCCAACAGTTGTAACAAGCATCTTACAAGATCCATCTTGAACCTTTGTACCAGAGAGCAGGAACGGATTGTCGATGCTGATCATAACTGGCTCACTCTCTCCCGTCAAGCTAGATTCGTCGATCAAGACAGAGAAGCCCGACAGAAAAAGACCATCTGCAGGGACTTGATCACCAATTGAAAGATGCACAATATCACCAGGAAGCAGGTGATAGATGGACATCCTTTTACGGTATCCACCTCTTGTTACTTGAATAGAAACTTTCTTCTTCTCTTTGTCCAAGTCCCTGAACTGTAAAGATTGTCGATAATCACTCGTTGCAGTAACAAACACCACCAGCAGTATGCTAGCTACAATGCCGAGACCATCATGAGCTCCCTTAGGCCATCCTTCAGTAGCTATGCCGACTATCAGAGAGACGAAGGCGCAAACACCAAGGATCATGAGAGTCATATCATGAAGAGCTTCCCAAACAAACATCCAAAAACTCTGGGGTTCAGCCTCTACAAACTTGTTCATTCCATATACGTCACGCCTCCGTTGGAGCGACTCGTTGTCGGTCGAAATGCCATTAGAGGTGTCGGTGGCAAGCTTCTCCGCAAGGCCGGAAGCCCCTCCATGAAATCTAAGCTTCTTAACGTCATGGCCCTCCACTATGCACTCTATTTCATCTGCACAAATCTGGAAACCACAAGCTTTGACTTGTTCAGGTACTTTGTAATCACTTGGTTGCACTCCTGGAATCGTTCACGAGTCAGCCACTCAGACACAAGAAGCGAAAGCAATGCAATTTACATGAAACCCTCACCTTGTATGAATTGAAATGCAGCTTTGGAAACAAGAACTGCAATCCTGAACTTCTCCTGAATACAAACCAACACTTTTGATTGAGTAACTTAATTGCAACAAGAAATTAGTTTCATGTAAGTTTGTCAAAACATGCAAAACAATACTCCCTCCGTTCACTCTGCTGGGGACGGAGGAAGTATTACGCAGAAGGGAAATTGTAAAAGCTAACTTCAACCATTGTTAGGGAAATGAATTGAAATTGTGAAGATAGTAATGAAGAGAGAGAGAACGTGATTAGTCTTGCGCATGGCAGCAGCCTCGTAACGTTTGGAAAGATTTGCAGTGAATCTGAACCTCCGTTTGGGGTTCTTGACGACACCACACAGATCCCTCCACCGCTGCAGCGCTTCCTCCGGCGCATGCTTGTTCTTCACATCCCATTTCTCACTCAAGAAATTCTCCATTTCTCAATCTATATATTCTTTATTCAAATCCTAACTCTAATCACTTTATCAACATTTAATTCTCCCCTGTAGGGGAATTTGCATGATGAACAACTGAATACGAGAATGCATGCACAACTGAAAATGTTTGATCCTAAGTTTATGATCAAACTAACTGAACAACGCCTTTTGCGTCGCTCTCCGTACACTGCGGCCCTTAAATTTTAATTTGCAATAAAAAAATAAAAATAAAAATTCCAGATATATTGCTTTTTCAACCTTCACAAGGCAAAGAGATCTCATGTATGATTTGAGGGATAAGCACTGATAGTTTTTATTGATATTTCAATAGATGAAAAGTGATTATAGTATTATGAACGCCAGATGAATAATCAATAATAATCTATTGATACCCAATCATCTATTGATACCCAATCGATTATGAGTGATTATAGTATATCGAACTAATTTATGAATTATTTACTATATAAATAAATGATGATACTCAATCGATTATAAGTGATTATAGTATATCGAACTAATTTATGAATTATTTACTATATAAATAAATGAAAAGTGATCCCTCCGTTCCATAACAAAGTGTCTTACTTTTTATTTTCTTCTATCCCACAATAAATGTCTCACCAAAAAAAAAAACTTCACGTCAACATATAACCTTAAAACACTTCTTAATTTTAAATTTACTACTCTCATCTAACACATCGTAACATACTTTATAATTTAATTATTACATAAAAAGACTACACTACCCTTTAAAAGTCAATAAATATGATAAAAAATCAACCCAATTTAAAAAGACTACACTACTCTTTCAAAATCAATAAATTTGATTAAAAATAAACTTTTCTTAAACTTTTTGTATACAACAACTAGTAACTGAGACAACTATTCCAGGACAAATGGTGTAATATTTTAAAGAATGCAAAAAGTGGGTTTTCATATGTGGACTCTGCACCAATTTACTCTTTAGTTAATGAAAATTACTCATATGGCATTACAATTGAATAACCTTCGCTCACCAATAAATGAAACTAATTTTAGAGATGATAATCTTGAGATTATCTCCCAAAAATAACCATAATTTGATAATTCAAAGTTTTTTCAAACATTTTTCAAAAATTTAATAATCTGGAGATTATCTTAAAAAATATTCATTTAAACTTCCTAACAATTTTGGTTTCTGATTCAACCCAACCACCTGGACACATAAAAAGTAGTGATGTCCTCTGAGCAACTTAAAAAAAGCCACCATAGTGCTATAGGATTTGCAGCTAGAAAAAAATCTATTCCTTCCTCTTTTCCAAATCCAACCAACCCTTTACATTTATTTGTCAAAGTAATATACACACTCTCCTTGATCATCTTCCTATCAACATTTGAGTGCTCCATCTGAAAAAATAAAATTCTGAAAAAATAAAATTCAATTACGAATCTAGATAATAAAATATACAATGTAGGTATAAAATTAAATTACTTACATCCTTCTCCTTCCATTTCATTAGAACATGAGTAACCAACAAAAATATAAAATGTATGTATAAATTTAAATTACTTACATAATTTTCCTTCTATTTCTTAATAGCAAGAGTAACCTGCCACCGCTGTCACCAGCAGTCTTATAAGTAAAACCATTAATATTAATTAAACTAATTATATATATATATATATTCGTCAATAAAACAAATTCTTCACTCATTGAATCCTTATATCGTCTGCACTTCTTCGGTTTATCCTCATATGAACTGAACCACCTCGTTCGGAGGGCATAATCAACAGGATCAAGCTTATTTACACAATGTAATGTTCTTAGAATTTCAAGGAAGTGTTCCAATACTCTGTCACCAGCGGTCTTATAACAAAAATCATTAATATTAATTAAATTAATTATATATATATTCATCAATAAAATAAATTCTTCACTCATTGAATTCATCTGCACTTCTTCGGTTTATCCTCCTATGTTAATCTTCCTCGGTAAGAATTTCCTTTACCTTCACAAGGCATTTCACAATTGTTTTCTGAAAGAGGAACTTCAACTCAGTTAGGATCTTCCCATAAGAAATGTAATAAAATATCATAAGTTAAATGATTAATATTCTATCAATTCTCAATATTATCAAAGAAACTATCAAGAAAGCAGTTTAACATTCAATTTTTCAATTTTCGGAAATGGGAGGATTTGGAGGATTTCACAAAGTTAAAAGTTTGGAGGATTTTTAGTTTTTGCAAATTTAACGATTCTTTTTTTTTAATCAATAATAGTTTATTAACATTCACGTTTTCCATTTTATTTTGTTAAAAATTAAGGTGTACGTTTAATTTTTTTTATCAAGTTGAGCCCACACAAAACAATTAATTATTTCATATAGTTAGGCCCAAACAAAATACTAATACAATTATCCACTTCAAATTAAATATAATTTTCTCTTACATCACTATACATTAAAATATTATATATCTTAATCTACGTACGTACAAAAAGTAAACGTAAACATTAACACGGAATGATAAGAATATAAATATAATTAAAATATAGGGCTCACATTTCCACTAATACAATTACTCAATACACATTAAATAATAATACTTCTGATCCTCTTTGGGTGGGACAGAGAAAATACTTAATTAATAAAAAATAATAATACTATTTTATAAACAATCATAAGTGATACTCCTTCCGTCCTACAACTACCCACTACACATTAAATAATAATACTTATAATCCTCTTTGGGTGGGACGGAAGTACTTAATTAATAAAAAATAATAATACTATTTTATAAATAATCATAAGTGATACTCCTTCCGTCCGCTTCTTCATTTTATTATTTTTGGCGTCCGGTTCAAATGTATTCATTTCTCACTTCCCTCTAATACAACTACTCATTTTACATATAATAATACTCTTTAATCCACGTTCAATATGCAAATGGACACCTTAAAACCGGACGGAAGAAATAATATTTTATAGCAAAAGTAACACTAACTATTTTAAAAAATGTAAAATGTCTCGGTTAATACAATCTCCCACAAAATTATCTATTTTTAAAAACTCACATAAACGTCGAGTTGTATTCCAAAATCATTTTTTATTTAAATTTCTATTTTTTTTTATTTTCTTAACGAAGTACTACTACTTTATTTGAATTCCAATTTTTTTTTAACTAAGTACTACTACTTAGGATGTTTGTTTAGAGGGTTTGGCGATGGAATGGGTATGGAATAAAAATAGGATGTTTAGTTCATATGATTTTCGCTACAGTAATTTCATTTTTAAAAATCAAGCAATCCTCCATTCCTTACCAAATTGGCTTCGCTACAGTAATTTCATTTTTAAAAATCAAGCAATCCTCCATTCCTTACCAAATTGGCAGAGATGCCTTTCATTCGGCAACATCAAATTTTAAATGTTTTATGTATTATTTTTTTATAACAAAAATAATTTTACTTTTTTTTTTAAAATATGAATAAGAAATCATTCTCATATTATTGTTTTCTTAAAAAAAATTAAAAAAATATATTTCTCTTAATTTCTAATGATATTTTTTTAACATTCCAGATTATTATTAATTATGATAGTGTTTCCATACTAAGAACCAAATCATATTATCAAATGAGTAATAGATATCCATTACCATTCCCCATTAGCATCACTATAATTTTCATTCTAATTTCTTTTAAAATACCAAACTCCCCTTACTTTTTTTTAAATAATTCTCCTATGAAGAAAAAATAATTATAAAAGCAGGTTTAAGGCTGTACAACACAGATACTCTCTACATTGACCTGCCCGTCATAGGGTCACCATCACAACCCCTCTTGAACCGCAAGATTACTTGACTTGATCAAGCTATCCATCACAGCCGTTAAAATTAACATCAACGGTGAATACTCTCCCCTGATATTCACAAGTCAATTTCCCAAATATTCCCCCTCTATGGTACGTGTTCTCCACCCACTACAATTCTCTCTCCCCCCAACCCCCACACTCTCCCTCTCGCTTGCATTTCATCCTTCTCCGTTTGATTTGAAGCGATATACTGCTTAACTTACATCGAAAATGAGCAAGGGACCGGGGCTCTTCTCAGATACTGGCAAGAAAGCCAAAGGTCAATTGTTTCTCGATCCACCATTTCAATTTCTTATGCTTGTAGTTTTTTTTTTTTTTTCGAAGAGATTTGTTGATTTCATTTGATTTTGATCCGTAGATCTGCTGACTAGGGATTACATCGCTGATCACAAATTTTCCGTCTCCACCTACAGTGAATCTGGAGTGGTACGATTTGTTCTTAGGTTACTTTTCATGTATTTATTTATGCGTGTTCGCGTCTACTTTTTAATGTTTATGCCTCTTGATTTTGGATTGATTTCATAGGGTTTCAACTTTCAGTAGAGCGCGTGCATCATTGGAGTCAATAATTAGATAAATATCCGAGGATTTATGTATTTGTAAAAATACTCAGTTCTGGGCCTTATTCCTTTTGAATAGTTTATGGAGCAAGTCTTGAATGAGATCATTGAATGAGACGATAAGAATTTACACGTTTTAAATAGAAGAGTGACCCTATTATATCCTATTAACTAAAATTGATATGGTTTGGGATTCTAGTCATTAAACTGATTTATCTGTAATAGCATTCCTTTTGCTTTTATGATATGGTTGTTTAATTGAAACAGTACAGTGATATTGTTTCATATGAAGAAAAATAATAGAGTAGATTAAGGTTGCTCCTGTCTTGAAGATTGATCCATATGCTTTATAATTACATCAAGTAACAAAGATTATTTAGAAATCGTTGCAATATATGTGGCTACTGGCTCTTGATACCTGTGTAGGATAACTTGAGGAAGATTTGTCCTTAAGTTTTTGTATCCCATGTGCTTGTTTATTGTGGACTGTAAACATCCTCTTCTCTGGCCTTGTTCAGTATTCCTTTGTAAGTGAATACTTCTAAAACATGGTTATTAGTTTAGATCGTGCACTCTTTTCCATAAAATTCTACACTTCCAATTGAGTGTTACTTCCACAGTTACATCTGTTGATCAGATTTATACTTTTGATACTTACCATCTTGAACATGCTTTTATTTAACATTTTAGTGTTGCTAATATTGCGTCCCTGAATATTTCTATTTACTATTCCATTATTGCCTTTTTGAGACATCTATCAATCGTACTGGTACATGTATGTAACCTGACCAGTGATGGATCTTCAAATCCGAAATGGTTTTATCAAATTTACTTTTCTCTCGTCATGACAAGATAGTTTTCCCTAATGGAACATGTCATGAGTTCTGTATTGCCTGGGGAGTTTCTAGTTATGGCTACTTAATATTGGTGTACAGTAGTTGACCATGTTGTTCTTCTATCAATATGTTGGATGTCATTTTCATTATATCATGATTTTTCTCATGTCAAATGAATTCTCATGTATTATACTTGTGTAATTTCTAATTTGTACTGCATCCTTCAATAGGCCCTGACAACATCCGCTGTGAAAAAAGGAGGTTACTCATCTGGAGATGTGGCTGCTCAGTACATATATAAAAACATCTCTACTGATATTAAAGTTGATACAGAGTCAAATGTGAGTGTTCAAACTTTCGTGACAAAGTGTAATTCACATGCCTATAAGTTGCTGCTTGATCTGATGATCCTATCTCTCTCTCTCTCTCTCTCTCTCGCAGATTTCAGCAACTCTCACTATTGCTGATATTATTCCCTCCTCAAAGACCATCGCGAATCTGAAATTTCCGAATTATGAGTCTGGAAAGGTGTCTGTAGCCCACTTTTACTTGACTAATGAACTGGAACTGGAACTGGAACTGGAACTGGAAATGCGTTCTATTTCACTAACATATTCTTTGTTTGCTTATGCAGCTGGAGTTGCAGTACTTCCATCCTCATGCATCACTCACTGCAGCTGTTGGTCTGAACCAAACTCCCGCGCTTGATTTTTCGCTCACACTTGGCACTCCCACCTTTGCTTTAGGTGCAGAGGCAGGCTATGAGACCACTTCAGGGAAATTAACAAAATACACTGCAGGGATCACTGTGACAAAACCAGATTCGTCTGCTTCAGTAATTCTGTAAGTTCTACTCTATCACATGATAATTCTTGTAAAACAGTTGGTTCTCTTACGAAGATGAAGAACTTACGTACCTGTTTTTGTTCCTGCAGTGGGGACAAAGGTGATACTATAAAGGCATCATACATACACTACCTGGATCAGTTGAAGAGGAGTGCTGCTGTGGGTGAAATCACACGTAGGTTCTCCACAAATGAGAACACGTTCACTGTGGGAGGGTCTTATGCGATTGACAGCCTAACCCTTGTGAAAGCAAAGCTTAATAACCATGGCACACTGGCGGCTGTTCTGCAGCATGAGGTCATTCGAAAATCACTCGTGACTATATCCAGTGAATTCGACACCAAGGCGTTGGATAAGACTCCAAGATTCGGTGTGTCACTTGCTCTCAAACCTTGAGAAGCACCTATACATGTACTTGTGTTCTTTTGAGGTTCATCGCATTGGAAGTTTCCAAATAAGTAGTTACAGAAGTATACTGTTATGATATCTTTCTCAGTTGTTATAGATAACTCCTGTGTCTGTTTTTGTTGAGGCTTTTTTTTGACAATATTATTCTTTTGGAGTTCTCTCATGAACTGTGAAAACTCTGCTTTACTAACTCAGGAATGGCCAGATGAGTACAGTTTATTACGTTTTCCTTCCTTTTGCTCTTTCTTTATTGATTCATGTGAAGTGTGTTGCGTCGTAATTTTTCAGCTGGGTTTACACTGCAACGGAATATACTTGTACGAGTAATTTATTTCAATTTCAAAGATAAGCTTTTTCAATCTCTATAATCACTAGGAGTGGCCATTTATTGGGTTGGGTTTTGTGTCGACACGAAAAATATTGGGTTGACACGGCATGACACGAAAAATACAAACCCCTTTTTTATTTTAAAAATCTTAATTTTATTATATTAACACCCCTACAAACTTAAACTTTCCTTTTTAATTTTAAAAACACACACACCCCTCAATAATATTTTTAAAATTATACACAAACATATGTACGATAAATTGTTGTTGCATCTTCCTCTTCAGAACTCCAGCCCTTTCTCCATCCAAATCCAACCAATCCATGTCGTCCCTTCCACTTATTAAAAGCATGATACTATGATATTTATTGTATTTGGAATGCAATTGGATTAAATAAAACAGCTCTCTCAGATCCATGCCCAAATCACAGTCAGCAGATTCAATAAAACAAAAACTTCATACTTGTCAAAATACTGTCTTTATACAAGAACTTTAGTAATTTATCCGCAGCCTATCAAGTGTTCCACCGATTGCCGATAACTAGATAAGAGCCCACATCTTCCAGAGATGGAGCATACGTCTGAGCAATTCACTAGATGAATTTATGGGTTATTAAATTAATAAAATATTTTAGGAGTGTTTATTTAATAGATTAAGGACAATTTCGACTTTTTAAAAATACATATTTTAATTATTTATTAGTGGGGTGTGTATTTGATAAAAAAAGGGTGTGTATTTAGTGAGTCCATTTTTTTTAAAGAAATATACTTTAAAAGGGTAGTTCTTGCGTGAGACTATCTCACAGAAGACCATTTTACAGTTTTTAAAATAGTTATTAATTTCACTATAAAACGTTATCGCTTTCTCTATAAAATGTTATCACTTTTTATTTATATTATAAATTGTTCATGAAATAACATTATCACTTTTTATTAATTTAGTATCACTTTCCGTTATAAATATTATCACTTACTGTCCTTCTCACGTAAGCCCTTACCTGAGATGATCTCACACAAGTCTTTGCCATTTTAAAATTATAACTGAGTATTTTTATTATATATTTACCAAATTTTATATTTATATTGAGTTGTTAAAAGGTTAATGAGTTGTTAATGAGTTAATGTGTCATCTGTTAATTTTAATCATGTTTAATGGGCACGACATGAACACGACACAAATTTTTCGTGTTCTTATTGAATTGACACAATAACAACACGAACCCAATAAATCTAGACATGAGCACGATACGCTAACCTGCAATTATCAAATCATACTATTGTGTTGAGAATTGTCACCCTACTTTTTTTCTAATAAAACATCATGGGCCGACTTTAAAATTTTAATAGAATTACATGTTTTATGATGTAGAAGATATGATATTAATAATAGCTTGGGCCGGCTATTTGCACCTCTATAATTGCTAGACGAACCCCAATTACTAAACGTACCTCATTAAAATTAAAACTTACTCCCTTCGTCCCAAAGAGAAATTAACTAGATATGAAGTTTAAAAAAAAGTTTACTTTTAGGGTTAGATTGATATTTTAAGGTAATAAATATATTCTAAAGTATGTTATGTGAGTTGTAAAGGAGTAGCAGTTTTGAAATTAAAGTGTGTTGTAAAGTTATTGATTTGTGTGTATTTCCTTATTTGGGGGTGTGAACTTGTTTATGGGACGGACAAAAATAGAAAGTGTGAATTTATTTATGGGAAGGATGGAGTACATATTTAAATTACTAAATACACCCCATACAAAGACAACTTTATGCTTTTAATTAATTATAAAAATTAAAAAAAAATGTATAAGAATGTTGAAAAAGAATAGGAACGGCATGTGGATGTGCTGCGACTGTTTAAAAGAGAAAGGAAATGAATACCTTCTAACCACCGCAACCACCTGTAAGTCTCCGGCAGCGACAGACGTCCCTCTTCCCTAAGATGACGATATTTGGGGATTTTTCTTTACAAAACTAAATTTTAGGATTTGAAATTGGAAATTTTGGAATTGAATGTTGAATTGAAAATAATTTGATCTCCTCCAACTTGTTGTCTTTCGATTGACTCACAACAACTTCTCAGTAGCAGAATTGCTGTAGATTAATTATCAGACCGATGCAATTAGGTGTGCTGCTAATCTGAATGTAAAGTTCATTATGTAGCTTTTTATTGCACCAATTCATCGAGAAGAGGTGAACTACACCGGGTGTACTTAGTAGAGCATTTTATTTTGGATATATATTCGGCTACCCTTGATTGAGAAATTGCATATGATAATTGAATTAGAATAATTCTTCATTTTCACAACCTTACTTTTCTTTGGTAAAATTCCACTTCCTCCTAACTGCCCTCTTAAAAAAAGAGAGAAAAAAGGGTGTTAGACCATTACAACCGAACACATGTGTTCGGTTGTAGGAAGCGAACAGTGAGAAAAAAAAGAAGAAGAAGAAAGGGTGTTGGATTATTACAACTGAACACACATATCTTTACGGTTAACAGTAAGAAAAAGTTACCCAACTTTTCAATCACAAATATCGAACAATTTTTTTTTTTTAAATTTAATGATTATTTATAAAAGAGTATTTACGTTTTCTCACATAATCATATTTTAATTTTAAGAATTATTGGGATTTGTCTAGCAATTTCGAGGTTACAAATAAACAACAGCTTAATTGAGAAACAATAATTAGTATTGAGAAGCAATAATTAGTCAAGCATCGTGTTCCAATCATTTTAGAGTCAAATCGCAAGCCAATGAATGCACTAGATATATAAATGAGTATATTTTATAGTTGTATAATTAATATCTTGAATCTAGTTATATTATATACGAAATAATTAGGAGTCATTTCATTACATCTATAAATCAATAAATTCGCATTACCTCTATAAATTAATAAATTCGAAAAGAGAGGGAATAGGGTGTACTAATTATACCAATTGAATTAGTACAACCTTGGTCCTTACTATTTTTAATTAATTTCTGCTTTTTTATTAAAGTTGTTTTTATTTTATTTTTAATTTTTTTATTTAAATGACTATTATACCCTAAACCCTAAACCCTAGGGGATAATTATACCCTAAACCACAAGGGTAAAATTACAATTATACCCTAAACCATAGGGGATAATTATACTCTAAACCATAAAGGTAAATTACAATTATACCATAAACCCTAGGGGATAATTATACCCTAAAGCACAAAGGTAAAATTACAATTATACCCTAAACCCTAGGGGATAATTATACATTAAACCACAAGGGTAAAATTACAATTATATCCCTAAAATTAAAAAAAAACAGTAATGTACAGCAACAATTAAAAAAAAAAGAAAAACACACACTGAAAATGAAGGAAGGAAATTGTACAGGAGGTTGTATCAATTGAAAATTGTATACTAGTCTTTGCCATTCGAAAATGATCTTAAATTCCCATCTCCAAGATAACTCCAATAAGTATTATTGCCAATGGGAGTGTATGCATTTAACAATTCAATAGCATGGTGGAAGATTTACTAATTTATGCTACAATCCCTCCATTCAGTGTAAAGAAACTTTTTCTTTTTTCAATGTGGATTAAGAGAATAATATTATTATTTGTATGGGAATTAAAAAATATTATTATTTAATAGATAATGAGTAATTATATTAGTGGTGTACGAGCGCGGAGAGAGAGTAATCGAATAAGAGATCTAGTAATTCGTAAAGAAAGTTCAATCAATCGAAATGATTCAACTGAATTCAATCAAAAAATTATATATATATATATATATTATATCAAATATATTTTATTAAATCATCCTTAAAAAATTGTATAATTACTAAATGTTACTTTAAAAATATATAATTATAATTACTAAAAAAAAAGGTCATCTTATTTACACACCCCCTATTATTAAATACACACCCTACTATTATATAATTAAATTTTATAATTTTAAAATATCTAAATTACCCTTAATTAATTAAATAAACACCATTTAATTCAATAAATACACACCTAATTTAAATAAAAAATCTCACATGAATTATATCCTTATCATCTTATCGTCATATCTCTTTGCATCTCAATCATCTTGAAAATTTTGAACAACTTTGATCTCCGTTCAACACTTAGTTTCTCGAATTTCAATTTATTTACAGTTTTTTTTTTCAATTTAGTTAATACAACTGCGTAATTAAGAAAAAAAGTAGCCAATTTCGCTAAAGCTTTCCCCATAATCATGTTTTTTTTTTTCAATTTAAGTTCTCCTTTAACCATTGTCAATCTAATATTTTTAGAGATTAAATATTTGCCCTTTACTTTTACCGAAGGTCTTTCATATTTTTCGGCTTCTCGACATAAACAAATAAATTGAAATTTGGGTATTTAGAAGTAAATGAGATAGGTGAATTTCCGGAGAGAGAAAGAGGCAAGTTATGAATTTAATTAAAATGTGAAATTGGGATTTGGATGACTGTTAATAGAAGGGTTGAATAAGAAGCGAGTAGAAAGATGAGGGGGAGAATTAATGACAGCGGCATAGGAGTATTGGAGAATTTGAGAGAGAAAGGGAGAGGTTGGGGTAGCTGGTGGTGGTCTTCGACAATTCTCACAGAGTGGCGATGATGGTTGTGGAGGATGAATTAATACTTATTTTAATATTGGAGTATTATTATATATAAGTGTGTATAATATTGAATTTAAAAGAGTAATTTTGAAATTTTAGGGGTGTTTATATAATAAAATTAATAAAAGAAAAAAAAAATAAAGAGATGTGTATTTAATACCCCCTCAGTCCCGGAGAAGTTGGTATAATTTTTTTGGGCACGGACATTAAGGAGTATAATAATTTAATGTATAATTGAAGTGAGAGAAGTAATATTTAATGTATAGTGGGTAGTTGTATTAGATGTGATATGTGTGGTCCATGAGAATAAATTAATTATTTTTGTGTGGGTCCCATGTATTAAAAAGTAAATGTGTCAACTTTAGTGGGACAAACCAAAAAGGAAAGTGTGTCAACTTCTATGGGACAGAAGGAGTAAAAAAAGTTGTACTTAATAAAAAGGGGTGTGCAAATAACAACACTAAAAAAAATTGTTTGAGGTTCAATCAACCAGATCGCTTATGATCAACTTAAATTAAATTATGTACTCCCTCCTTCCGCTTCTAAGATATTCATTTCATTATTTCTGGCGTCCGCTTTAAATGTATAAATTTCCTTTATTTAGTAAAAATAGTACACAATATGACCCACCACTTCCCTCTAATACAACTACTCACTTTACCTATAATAATAATCTCCTTAATCCACGTGCATAAAGCAAATAAAGACCTTAAAATAATAATACTCCTTAATCCACGTGCAAAAAATAAATAAAGACCTTAGAACTGTCCACGTGCAAAAAACAAATGGATACATTCAGGAGCGGAGCTAGACAATTTTTTTCGGGGGGGCTAGAAATAAAAAACATGTCGATCATTATTCATATTCAAACATTAAATAATATGAAGTGCAATATAAAAGCATGACTAAGTTTAAAAAAGTTTAGAGATATTTTCATATATTTTCAATGTTTAAAACTAAAAAAATGAAGACGACTATTTCCATTAATTCAAAATGAATTATAAAATTAATAACAAAAACTAAGAAAAATGAAGACGATTCTTTCCATTGATTCCCAATGAAGGAGTTTTATCAATTTAAGGCCCGAATTATGAGAAAACTATCAATTAGGGGCATGAATTATTTTTCTATCAATACAAGGCATGAATTTATCAAATATTATCTCCTATTTTATCAATTTAGGGCCTAAGTTTAGGCCCTATATTGATAGTTTTACATAATTCATATCTCTATTCGATAGAAAACATAATTCAAGCTCCGAATTGATAATTTACCCATTTATTAAGCCCCAAATTGATAAAATTCCCAAAAGAAGGGAATTATAAGGTCAGCGATAAAAGTGAGCTATTTCGTTATCAATGTAAATGATTAAATTAATCATAAGAAAAACTAATAGGTAGTTTGGGGGGTTAAAAATCATTATTTGAAAAAAATAAGCATTTCTTCTGCTCGAGATATTTTTTCATACATTAAAGTGCGTAGAAATTAATAAGATGTATCTTTTTGAATGAATAATGTAAGATAGATAAAAAAAAATAATTATTTTTTAATAATTCAATAAAAAAAATGAATAAAATGATTGAGATTGATAAAAAAAATATAATAAGTATGTGGGATTTTTGGAATATTAATATATAGGGATGTACTTATTTAGTGTATATTTATTATTATTAAAAGTGTATATAATAGTTGAGACAAGATAAACAGAAAATTACAAGAAATAAGTAGAATTGTGGCAAATAATTATTTTAATATTAATATATAGGGATGTACTTATTTAGTGTATATTTATTATTATTAAAAGTGTATATAATAGTTGAGACAAGATAAACAGAAAATTACAAGAAATAAGTAGAATTGTGGCAAATAATAATTAAAAATACCATCTACTATTAGAGATTTTTTACAAAATTGGGGGGGGGGGGGGGGGGGGGCGAGGGGGGGCTAAAGCCCTGCACTGTTATATGAGGGTACGCCACAGGATACCTTAGAACCGGATAGAGGGAGTATATTTTTTAATTATACTTTATAGAATCATCATTAATAAAAAAATATATCATCACTAAAATTATTTTATAAAGTTAAAAATTCAATATAAATAAAAAATATAATTAAATGGAAATATTTTTTACAGTTCATAATTCATAGTACTAGTTTATAGTATAAACCTCAATACACTATGTATTTAATTCAAAATAGATATATTATGTTCTATATAAATAAAAGTGAAATATCGTAAAATAAAAATAATAAAAAATTAAGAAAACAAAGGGTCAACTCAGCACAATCAATTTTTCCAATTTTAAATTCTAGTCCAACTTAGAAAAACAGTTTTTGAGATAGTCCTGGTCCCGGCTCCGAAATCATTGCTAATTACAAACACAATTGATATCAAACTCTTCAATCACACAAATGTAAGGGTATGTTTGGATTTGATTAATGAACTAATGTTTGATCAGTTTGATTGATGAATACTAGTTCATGATACCAAGGGAATAATTGACCATAGGTACACGAATAGTTTATCAAGAATTGAAATGGGTTATAAAATCAAGGCAATAGAGCCAAAATACATTGTGATGCAATAATATATCCTCCATGTTGTTTAAAAAAATAGTGATTACAATAAATATGGATGGATATATACATATGTATATGCCAGTTGAGAAAACAATGAACAGCTTCCAAGACAAACTCCAGCAATTCAACAATGCATAATACTCACACTCCACTCCACTCCACATTGACCAACTGAACAATCACATTAAATGTGATGTTTTTTTTAGCAGGGAAGTGAACATCACAATAAAGAATGAGATTAAGATGCTGCAAAGGCTTTAAAAGGCAAGGGATTTAGCAGCAATGGCTAAATATTACTATAACATAAAATGCAACTCATTGGACATATGGATAGTGATCAACACTAATTGAAACTATATTAGCCTTAACTTCATACAAAACAAAGGAACTACATCATACATCATATTATCCCCAATTAGCTCTTCCATCTCACCATTTTGCAATCAATGAGGAAGACGATATAGTGTCTCATAGTGGGTATTCTGTGTACAAGTATATGAATTCATTAAGTGCACCCAGCAATTAAAGAAGAGTGAATTCTACAGACAAAATTCCTCATGGAACCTCCTTAATTCCATAATTATATCTTCAAAATTAACACTAACTTCAAGAATAGATAAATAAATCACATGAACTCTTTAAATTATAGTAATGTCATAAGGACAGGTTAAACCCTATTATGAGCACTATATCAAATGATTCCATAAACCCATAAGTAAAATAGGCTATAAATCACACAAAGTTAAAACAACGGTGAAATTACAGATAAACGGTTCCTCAGAATTCATTTATCAACGAAGAAGACTTTCTGAGAATCAAAATTATACAACACTAAGAGATACAGTATATAACTATATAAGTGAAGCTAAAAGCAGAATTAAATTCAGTTAACAGATAAATTGACAGGTTTTCAAGATAAAAACAAAGTATTCACCCATTCATTCAAGGAAATAATTCTGCTATCTTTCTCCCATCAACATATTCAATCAAAATCCAACAATCATAACCAAAATAAAATTAAACCTTACTTAATTCACCTATCAATCGATGCTCTGGATAATATCCTCCGCCGTGAATTTGGTACCCTTGTCCTTATCAGCCGCCGCACGACCCTTGGCTTTGCGGTCCAGGAGCGACTTCCGATCCTTATCCAGGCGGAGCTTCGTGATGACCACTTTGGACGGGTGAATGCCAACGTTCACTGTAGAGCCATTGACCTTCTCTCGGGTGATCCGCTCGATATGGATTACCCATTTCTTACGGTACACCTGCACCACCTTGCCTTCACGCCCCTTAAATGTGCCGCGGACTATCTGAACCTCGTCGTCCTTGCGGACCGGCATCGACCGAACGTTGTATTTGGAGCGCAGGTCGCCGGAAAGAGCGGAGCTCATGATGATGCGGCGGACACTTGATGGCGCCGTGAAGTGGGCCTTCCGGCTCTTACGGCGGGACGAGGAGACGCGAGGATTGTACTTCATTTTCGCCGCCGGGATGTGGAGAGTGGAGTATTGGTTTTTGGTGCTCACGGTGGCTGCGGAGGTTAGGGTTTTTGATTGGATATAAATATTGGGTTGTCCTCAGAGTGGGCTATATTGGATCACGCTAACTTTATTTTTGGGCTTCATTCATTTGACAAATTTTATATTTGAATTGGCCCACTTTCGTTCGTTTCATTAATTTTTGGTAGATTTTTGAATTCATTATAGGATAAACCCCTAAAAGGTCGGTTCAAACTACTAAATAAATGCCATAATTTGAAAATCTACCAATATCCACCTCACTTGTATTTGATTTGAATATATTGATAAAAATACATATATTTTAAATTTAATTTTTATCAAATCATCCGCATCGTATTCCTTGCACTAATTCGAATCATCTCACTTGCTCCATAATTTGTAGAAACATCATAACAAGCTTGGGGCTGTATTCTTGCAACAAGTATATAATTTTAAGGAGATATATTTATATTTTAACTTCATTTGGATGAAGTTAAAATATTTTTGGGATAAGCTAATCTTAAAAATACAAATTATTTAAAAATTATTTACATATAATATAATGGACTTTTGTATGCATCCGCCACTGACTTGAGAGTGACAATGAAGTTGGTGGTGTATCTGTATGCAATGCATGTGTACAATTTATTTCGCCTCCATTCTACAGGTGCACCAAGTGCCCAGATTTCTTCCACGCGAGTTGGATGGCCACACTTACCACTCAATTCCATTGTGTCCCTTTTTATTATCAAATCTAATTGATAATTTTTCATTTGGGAATTATGAGAACAGCAAGATAACTGTTCAACTACATGAATTTGCTATAAATAGAACATGGCTAAGAGAGAAACAAGTTCAATGACATTGCTCATACCATTGAACAACTTTCTACTGCAATCATAGCCCCGTGGAAACGGGGTAAAACTAACTCATGTGTTGATCTGAAAGGCAACAATACTTCTATCGAAACTCCGTGTCTCTGACCATTCATTCAAGGAAACCATCTTTCTCCCCTAACCTTCTTCAGCTCAGCCACACGTTCTTTCTCTCTTTTTGCTGCTGCCTTGGCCATTGCTTCTCGAGCTTCAAGTTTAGATAATGACTTCCGGCCTTCAGCTCTTGCTGCACATCAACGGCAACAGATTGAATTTGCTTCCTAAACTTAAATAATCACGAGAAACATAAATAGAATGAATAAATAGGATAGATTAGTAACAGCAAAAGGAGAGTCACCCTATGTAACGCCCAAAAGGAAAACGAACACCAAAAGAATAGTCTGATAATGTGCAGCAGATCCATAATTATTTTATTTCAACTAGCCGTGTGTTGCTTATGACATCTTCTCACCTATGTGATCAAACACTATCCCGGAGGACGACGGCACGCTTGAAAAGTCGAACTCCAGCATCACCGGGCGGAGAACATTTCTCCAGAGTGTCAGCTGTATTTGTCACTACTTCAATAGTCTTTTCTAATACAGCATCCAATAACTTTTGTGCCTGACTATGTCTGCTTGTCACACACGATGGCATCAAAATCATACAATTAAGCGATAAGGAGTATGAAATTCATACTTCATTCTTTTTCCAATTCATCAAATTATCGTTAGATTGTTTGATTAAGATGGCATACAGGTTGAAAGTTTCAACCCAATGGGCATCCAGTTCTATCCTCTTCAATTGATATCTAAAAAAATTTAGCTCAAAATGGCGAGCATCATCTTCAATTATAATTTAATTAAAAAGCTATAATTTAAAAATAATAATTCCAATTACATTACATATATTATAAATATATGTATGTATGGTATGCATATCGTATGGCATTTTCACCGTGGTATTGACTACCAAAATTTTCAATGAATAACATACCTTACCAAAAATATCATCATACCTAAAATTTTGATTTTTAAATATGGTAAGGTTTTCTCTTCTTTAATCCATATGGTAAGATCGGCTATTCTCACAATTTGATTTTCGGAATCCATCTTTCAGAGTGAAGTTATGAACAACCCAAGGCTATTTAAAAGGTGATTGTGGAGTAGAAGAAAAGACAGCCCATTGGCCCTTTCTACGTGCAATGAATGAATGAATGATCATTTCTATGTTTTATTCTCTGCAAACTCTCGTGCAATATTTGAGGATTAAATTATTTTTAGTATTTTAATATATTAAATTTATACCTGAATTTTTATTTTTAAAATATACTCTTTTTTATACTATTGAAATTTACAGATGTCAGGGTGTAGGTGGGAATTTGGTAATGTCCACCTCGGACGTGCTGGATATTTTTTATTTTTTCCTTTTGTGTCCAGCACAACCAGCACATTTTTTCTTTTTATGTCCAGCACAACCAGCACATTTTTCCTTTTGTGCCCAGCACAACATGGTTCGTCCGCTGTAGTAGTAGGATCTGTAGTTGGATCAACATGTTTAGGCTTGATCAAGCACTCCATAACATCGAATGGCTTGGACCCTGTAAACACCGCCGCTAGAAAAGTTTCACAAGCAGGGACGGTGGAGGAGGTATCCTTGGCCAAAAACTTGAGGAAAAACACTAGGGAAGGGGTTCTAAAACAATTCCTCCAGCTTGAAAAGTTTCCCGGTCTGCCAGAATCACATCACAGGCAAGTTAAAACTGGCCTATGTAATATGTGTTGATTAAATAAAGATAAAGACAGAGGTAGCAGACATTGGAATTGATGTGGCTAATAGCAACCTGTAGTGCTTTATCCCATAAATCATAGATTGGCTTAAAGTACTTATTATCGTCAGGATATACCAAGAAATCAGCATTGAAGTAACTTGGCAGCCCAATAGTCACATCGTAACCCTGGCCAAACATTGCAACCCCAGCAACAAAATTAAAATTAAAGGAAAAAAAACCATGGATCGCTCACTAATAGAAACTTCCTTATTCTTCCTGTCTAGGAAGAAAGATAACAATTAACTAGCAACAAAAGCAACAGATCTTGCTCCATCCCTAATAGGAACATCTAAGCTACTATAAAATAATATAACTAATTTTATTTTTATAAAAACTACCCACTACCTTTATTTTAACTTATGGTGCATCCCAAAATGACACTTACATTTAATATATTGTGATACTTTCTATGGCCATAACTATCTTCACTTTATTGTATTTCATGTACATTAAAAAAATTGTTATTTTTGGGATATATTTTGGTTTTAAAAAAAAAATACTCCCTCAGTTCCAGATTTATACAAGAAAGTTTAGGAAAAATTATTTTTTGACTAACTTTATTGACTTTTTAGGAGTATTATGGTATTTTAGATAATAAATAAATTATAAAGTATATTATATGTGTTAGGTAGGTGTGATATATATTTATAAAATATAAAATGAAGATAACTTTTGAGATCGTTGGTTGATGTATAAGTTCCTTTTTTGGGTGATGAACATAAGTGTGGGACGGACTAAAACGAAAAGTGTGAACATAAGTATGTGACAGAGAGAGTAAATGATAAAGTATGTTTAGTGTTTGTTTTATGTAAAAATCAGTATACTAGTAAATAGTAAATAAAGTGGGTGAGGGATGTAGGTTGTTTTAACGTTTTTTTTTTATTTTTTCAATTACCATTTTAGGATTGTAATAAGTTAGTATTTTTTTTTTCAATTAACTCATCGTATAATGATAATAATTTTTCATTAAAAAAAAGTAAATTTTCTTATTATTTGTGAATATTTAAGAGGATTGAAGGAGTATATTTTTGTAAAGTCATGGTAATATTTTATGAGTGAGGCTTGCATAGCGCACGGGAACACATTCTGTGCGCCTTTAGAAATTTGGTATTATGGGTAAGGGTACATTGCTTTGGTCTAAAGGGTATACACTTTAATTAATAAAAGGTACACCATTTTGTTTTAAAGGGTATACACTTTTCATTAATATATTTTTTTCTTTAGAAAATAAAGGGTACACATTTTTATACTAAAGGGTATACAATTTAACACAAAATTCTAAAGACGCACGGAGTATTGTCCATGCGCCCAGATACACACAATAATTTTCTTTAGAAAATAAAGGGTACACATTTGTATACTAAAGGATATACAATTTAACACAAAATTTTAAAGGCGCACGAAATGTAGTCTGTGTGCCCGGATGCATAGGAGTTTTTGTCATATTTTATATCTGTCTTCATCAAAGTCCAATAGTTTATGAGTGGCAACAATACACTTCATTTATCCCATAAAAATATTTACGTATTTTCATTTTGGGCGTCTCATAAAAAATTTACATTTCTCTTTATAGTAAATGAAACCTACACAAAATATTTAAATATCTCATAGGCCCACAACACTAAACTAATACAACTACCCATTACACTTTAAAATATTATTTCTTTCACTTCAATATATATTAAAATACTATATCTCTTAATCCACTTGCAAAAAGTAAACATAAATATTTCGATGGATGGAAGAAGTATATTGTAAGACAATAATTACGGTGAACTCACTCTACCAAATCCAAATTTTACAATATTTGGGGCCCACTTTTAACCTCACATCCATCCCCCATTTGATTAACAGTTGGTCGCTGTTTGTTTTATTTTATTTCTTTCTTTTTCCTTTTTTGTGTTTGTTTTTTTTTTAAATTTAATTCTAGGGGTGTAATTGTAATTTCTACATATAATTTAGGATACAGGGTTTAGGATTAATTATAATAATATAATTGTAATTTTACCTCTATGGTTTATGATATATTCACCTTAAAATTTAGAGTATAATTGTAATTTCACCCTTGTGGTTTATGATATATTTCACCCTTGGAGTTTAGTGTATAATTGTAATTTCACCTATAAGGTTTATGGTACAATTATAACTTCATCCTTGTGGGTATATTTTACTTATATGATTTAGGGTATAATAGTTATTTTAGTATATTAAATTAAAAAAAATTAATGAAGGAAGAGAATTAATTAAGAAATGTGTGGACCACATGTTTCACCCATTCTTACACTCATATTATAAATTCACTTAATTATAAGTATATAGGATGAAGGCTTTAAAATAAAAATTATTTATATAATAGATGGAGTGGAAAAAAGTAAAATTTCTTATATTGAGAAAATGTGAATGTTTTCTTTTAAGAGGATAGAGGTAGTATATTTTTGTAATGTCATGGTTTATATTTGAACTCATCAAAGTCAACAGTTAAGAAATTGCAACAATGTATATTATAAAGTCACTTAATTATATATAGGATGGGGTTTGGTTTTCAAATAAAAATTATTTATATGATGGATGGAGTGAAAAAACCAAAGATTCATGCAATGAAGTGGAGGTAGATCAAAATAAAATATACGCAGTAGAACACATTTAAAGTGTGTTTATAATTAGGAGTGAAAAAAAATCGACATTTCTATATATATGAGTTATTGTATCGAAGAAAAAGTCAGTATAATTAAAATTATTTCGGTAGGCAAGTAATTCAAATAATTTTGGCAATTCAATATATATACCAGAATAGCAAAAATATATCGTTATTTCGATATTTCAATATATACATATTAATCTTTTCCAACTCAAAATTTTGAAAATCAAAAGTTCTGAGAAAAATCTCATTCTTCGATCGGTTTATTTAAGAGACCAATTCTTAGTAACGGAATTTATACGTAAAACGATGAGAATATTATTAAAAAAGAAAAAAAAAACTGTGTATTAGCTTTTGATTTTAAGAGACTAGTACTCTAGTAGTAATTTTAATTAAACAAAGTGTAAGACAAGCAGATAAAAGCAGACCTATGCATAGATTCTCACAATCCCAAAAGCAATACTAAGAGTACAGCTACACATGATCTTAAAGTACATAATAAACC
Organism: Pogostemon cablin; assembly: GCA_023678885.1. Lineage (NCBI taxonomy): Eukaryota > Viridiplantae > Streptophyta > Magnoliopsida > Lamiales > Lamiaceae > Pogostemon > Pogostemon cablin. Next base: position 7,150,233 of record CM042992.1, on the reverse strand, counting down.
TATAAGAATTTAGGTTTTCTCTTCTTTCAATCCCACCGAGATTTGGTAATGTCCCCGTTGGACTTGCATTAGTCTCTGTCTTTGCAAGAGTCTTTAGCATAACATTGTTTGTCAGTGGATCTGTAGTAGTAGGGGCATCAATTGCAGTAGCATTGGCGGCATCGGCTGTAGTAGGATCCGTAGTAGGAGCATCGTGAACAGGCTGGTTCAGGCACTCTATAACTTGGAAAGGCTTGGACCCTGTAAACACCGCCGCTAGAAAAGTTTCATATGCAGGGAGTTGGAGGAGTATCCTCGGCCAAAAACTTGAGGAAAAACACTCGGGAAGGGGTTTTAATATAATTCAACAATTCCTCCAACTTGAAAAGTTTCCCAGTCTGCCAAAATCACATCACAGGCAAGTTAGAACTGGCCTAATGTGTGTTGATTAAATGAAGATAAAGAAAGAGGTAGCAGACCTTGGAATTGATGTGGCTAATGGCAACCTCTAGTGCTTTATCCCGTAAATCATAGATTCGCTTAAAGTAATCATTATCGTCAGGATATACCAAGAAATTAACATTGAAGTAACTTGGCAGCCCAATAGTCACATCGTAACCCTGGGCAAACATTGCAACCCCAGCAACAAAATTAAAATTAAAGGAAAACAAACCATCACTAATAGAAACTTCCTTATTCTTCCTGTATAGGAAGAAAGATAACAACTAACTAGCAACAAAAGCAACAGATCTAGCTCTATCTATAATAGAAACATCTAAGCTACTATGAATAATCCCTCACTAAAGATACAAAGACATCTCCAGCTACACTGGAATAGAAAGGATATCGATCGGGCATACGGTACCATATACATCCCCACCAACACAATTAAATTAAAGGGGCAACAAACCCTAATTACAGATCCAATCGAAAGAAACACAATTAAACAACAGGGAATTAAATACGCAATAAATTTATTTATATTTAATCGAGAACAACAAACCCTAATTACCAATAACCTACCTACTTAATCAATGAATATGTAATCGGATAGGGATCATACCCTGCTATCCCGCACTTGATCCATGAAAATCTTAACGATACGGGGTTCGTAGGTGATTTCGCGAATCTCGCCCATCTCGTCGTAGTAAGTTGCTGTGATCATTTTATCCAAGTAAGCTTCGTCATCTTCCCAATTTCGCTTCTCCAGATATTGAGCCAACATGCCACATTTGTACAGGGCGCTCTCTTTCACCGGTGGCCACTCTCCCGCTATTCCCACAATTTGATTTTGGGAATCCATCTTTCAGAGTGAAGTTATCAGGAACCCTGAACAACCAAGACTATTAAAAGATGATAGTGGAGTAGAAGAAAAGAAAGCCCATTGGGCATGGCCCTTTCCACGTGCAATGAATGAATGAATCATAATTTCTCTGTTTTATTCTCTGCAAACTCTCGCACAATATTTGAGGATTAAATTATTTAGTATTTTAATATTAAATTTGTACTTGAATTTTTATTTATTTATTTTTTAAATTTTATTTTTAAAGTATACTCTTTTTTATACTATTGAAATTTAATATATTATCTGTCTTCACTTTATTTTATTTCATATAAATTAAAAAAATTGTTATTTTTAGGATATATTTTGATTTTTTTAAATAATTTTAAAAAAAATAAATGATAAAATACACTAAGTGTTTTAGGTAAAGATCAGTATACTTGTAATAGTTGGTCTTTGTGTCCCCAGGTGCACAAGGTGTGTTAGGGTACAATACTTTGTTATAAAGGCAAGGATATACAATTTTAATTAATAAGAACACAACATTTTGTTATAAAGGGTATATACACTTTTATTTATTTATTTTATTTTTTTCGAGAAATAAAGGTACACGTCTTTATACTAAGTGATATAACATTTGATACTAAAGAGTATCTGGATATACGATGTCCCCTAGGACACACAAGTTTTAGCCTACTTGTAAATAAAGTGGGTGAGGGATGTTAGTTGTTTTAACCTCTTCTCTTAAATTTTTTTAACCATTTTAGGTTATAAAATTTTTTTTAGGACGTACCAAAATGAAAAATATAAAAACAGTTATGCATTGGCGTATTAAATTTATTATAAAATTTATATTATTCATTTTACTATTTTGGGTCGTCCACTTTAATGTATCAATTTCCCTTTTAAGACATATGAAACTCACACTCTCCACTAATATAATTAAAATATGGGACCACACTCTCAATTAATACAATCATCCATTATATATAAAATAATACCCCCTTAATCCACATACAAAAAGTAAATAGATACATTAATAATGGATGGAGGGAGTGGGGGTATAAAATATAAATTTATACGTTTAATTTACATACATAAAAGTTTACATTACACAATCCCTTAAGTTAACTTCAATCGCTCATAATTATATTTGGTCAAACAGTAGTAGCATACTAAAATTTGTTAGCCACTAACAGTTAAACATTTAATTATATTTAAAGATACTATATAATTTTTTATTTTTTTTAAAAAAAAATACTACCTTATAAAGTTAAAACTCATTATATTACTTCTGAATGGGACAAAGAATGTATTTTACAAAGCATTTTCAGTGTTTATTCGAGCACGTAACCACCGCGAAATCAGTTACACTTTTAAAAAAATACTTAATGATGATACGAAATTGATAATCGATAAGATTTATGTTAAATCCCATATCGATAAGATTTATGTTAAATCTCATATTGGTTTAGAATCGATTGTAGTTAGTGGATTAGCGACAAAAAGGGTGATGCGTCACTACAAATGGTATGGTAGTTTGTATTATATGGGCTTCATTAAGAACTTAGATCATTATGAAAATGAGTAAACTATCTATATATACTATACCTTCAATAAGTCGGCGCCATAGAAGCAAATCCCAATTATAGCGTTTCAAGCCCCCGTCACTCCTTTGATTTTGAGATATTTCATGTTGAAAATCGAACTGGCTGGAAATACAAAATCGAAAACCAAACCGACAACAGAATAAAGTGAGAAATCGACATAACTGGATCGATTAAATTGATGTTTTTGCAAACAACTTACTTGGAACAATTGACATACTAGGTGATGTTTGGTTTTGGAATGAAATTGAGTTTTTTTATTTGAAAATCTAATGAATAATGAAAAACCATCTCTGTCTGCTTCAAAAGATACATTTGATTTTTAGGTGTAGATTAAAGAGCATTATTATTTAATGTGTAGTGAGTTATTATATTAATGAATGTGTGAGCCTCATACTTTAATTATATTTATTGGTGTATGTGGGTTCATGTGTATAAAAAGGAAAATAAGATCCTTAGAGATAGACGCCTAAAATGAAAAAATAAGACTTTTTGAGACGGACGGAGTGTTCAAATTTATTCGATCACGTAATTTAAAAAAAAAAACTAATTTAGAATGTATTAAGTGTGAAATTTAAAACTTTAAGAAGCTTTAAATCTTAATACTCCGTCGCATTAAAAAAGTCACCGTTTATTTTTTATGCATAGTTAAGGAATACTCTCTTCGTCCCAGATAACTCCCACTGTCTGTATATACGAAGTTTAAGAAAAAATATTTTTTTGACAACTTTGTTTATTTTTAGGGGTACTGTGATATTTTTAAATAATAAATAAATGATAAAGTAAATTATGTGAGTTAGATGAGGGTGACATTTTTTTAAAAATATGATGCAATGAGAGGTTATTTGTTTTGAAACTTTTTTACTATTTAAGGAAAATGAAGAGTATTGAAACTTAGAGATGTTAAACGGGTCAGACCTAAAGGGGTTCGGGCTAACCGGGCTTTGGGTTAATCGGACTTATTTAAACTGGCTACTAAAATGTGAACCTAACCCTAAATCTAACGGGCTTCAAGCTAAACGGGTTTGCAAGCTGAACAATAAAAATATTTTAAAAATTATAAATTTAAATTTATTATAAATAATACAGCAAATTCAAAATTAATTTAGATAATATTTTTAATTTTAGATAATTAAAATTAGTATATGCAAAATATTGCTAAAATATAGTATAATTTAATAAATTTTGTGATAATTAAAAATTTAGGAATTCACTATTCATACTCCATGAAAATGCTAAACATACCAAAAAAAATATTAAATTAAAATATTTTTTATTTGTATAACTTAAATACCCTTACAAAAAAATATATTAACTTAGAATCTAAACATACCATTAAATATACCCCAAATTTCATGAAATAAAAAAAATGGATACACTTTTCATTATCGTCCCATATACTCCATAAAATAAACCTCAATCAACCATTAATATTTCAAACCCACAAGTGAAATATGGAGTAGAGTAATTATAGATGGGTAGTATTTGGAAGCAATTCGGGAATTAGATTAGCCAAAGCGATGGTAGCACGAGGTAGGCCATCACAGTTTTTGACTACAATATCCTTCAATACATTAATCGACTCAAAATAAAGTTTAAAATATCCCAGTAAATTTCATCGCTCACGAATTGGATCGCATGCTTCTACCTCACCATCTCTCTCATAACACTCTCCGATTGGCTAGTCACGATCACTGTGCCGCCGCTTTCTTTTGGAAAGTTGTGACTCAACAACTCCGTTGTGGGCCGACCCTCACCCGCCAAATCCCCAAACAAGTTATTAGAACGGTAATTGTTTAATAGAGGTATATTTTCATGGGGAAGATAATGAAAAGTGTATTCATATTTTTATTTCATGGAATTTGAGGTACGATATTTAGTAATTTTGGAGTATGTTTAGTAATAAATCAAGTTAATATATATTTTATAAAGGTATTTAAGTCATACAAATTTAAAATATTTTAGTTTAATATTTTTTAGAGTATGAGTGTGAATAGGCACCCCCTTAAATTAATTTTAATTTATTTATTTAAGTATTATTTTATTTATTAGAAAAAAAAGTGGATTAGAATGAAAGAAAATGATAAAAATTAAAGGATGATGAGAGTTTATCCAACGATGTGCTGGATGTAGTGTGTGAGACAGGTGGTTGGTGTATAGTCTACAACCTCATGGATTCGAGCCTCCGCCTCTGTGATCTTGGATAGTCAACAATCAATCTCACCAACATTCACTTGGGATGTCGCCGACAGTGTACTGGCGGAGCGCGGATTAGTCGAGACTATAATAGATCGAGCCATGTTCCGACACCTATCACCCGACCCTTACTCTTCCCTGCGAACATCAGGTGTAAGGAGTTTTTATCAATGGGTGCCTTAGAGGGTGATCCACCAGTGATGGGGTCTTCTTTTTCTTGAGACATTCGCTGAGAATTCAGCGCGTCTTCCACTTTCTCCTGTAACCACAAAATGAAAATTTTAAGTAAATATTTCATAACATAGAAGAATTTAATAACATTTATAAAAACACTTACAATGAGGATGGTGGCGCGCTTGTAGGTAGGAACATTATCATCATTACTCCTGTGAATAATCTTCGATACGTCCAACACCGTTGATGATTTACCCTGTAACTTCTGAAAAATGTAGAGTTGGATTTGGATCATTAGTTGTCGTATAAAGAAATATTATAATTCACTAACAACTTTATTGAGTAAAATGTTTAAATTATACTAACCAGCTGACGAGCATACTCTGTAGCCGGTCTCGTGCCACCCTTATGGCAAGCCACACGATCACCCTCCTCTTCGACGTGCTTCCGATTAGCCTGGTTCCTCTCCGCCTCAGCTTTAGCTTCGAGACTCATCCAATGCTGAACTAGTGAGTCCCAACATCGGGTGGTATATGTGCTGGCCTCGAACGATCATGTATAAATTCCTGCTTCAGACCAGTAATGACGTCCCTGTATCGGTCATTGACCTTATTCCAGAATGCAGTCTCCATGCCCACTTTGTCATCATCATCCCAACCATAGTAAGTCTATTGTAAAGATTAACACGCACAATGTTAGTATTCATTACGTTAACAAGGATTGGATTTAAATGTAGTTAGTTTCTCACCGTGAAATAATCCAGTACTGATATAGCGTCTTATCCGAAACTAGTCCAAATTGGTACGCACCCACTTCCAGATTGTTCTCGATCATTGAGCGTATGAATCCAGATATCTTGTATCCATCTACTATTCTGCATTGAGAAAAATTAGACATTTGGTTAGGATATGTATACCACTTACACACGTGGAAACATTAAAATACTTACTCATCCATGAACATCGTCAAATTCTTCTTTGTGGCTGGTGTTCTGGAAGGTCCAGCTCCGTGAGAAGAGCTTCCTCCACGTGAGGATGAAGCCCAATAAGTTGCAGATGGTGTAGAGGATGTAGGAGCTGATAGTGGTAGAAGGGCTGTAGGAGTTGGTGGTGGTGGTGGTGGAGGAGTAGGGGCTATAGCCTCCTGCTCTTCGCCATGCTCCTCTCCAGATTGCAGCTGCGTCTCTACCTCCTGCTCAATCGAGGGCCTTTATAGTCTACACCCCCGTCCGCGCCCCCTTCCAGATGGATACATCTGCAATTAAAAAATGTTTGAATTAAAGCACACTAAACAATATACATTAAATACACCAATTTTCACATAAAAGACTTTTCTTTAATTAAAAGGTCATTACTAACAGGACTATGAATAGTCTTCATCGCTCGTATCGTCGTTCTCAGCTGACTTCAAATTTTCTCCTAGGCCGTCAGAGTCATATGCAGGTTCCGTGTCAAAGTCTTCTTCATCCGATGCTGCAGACTCATCGCCAATCCCGATCAGCTCCTCATTTTCATTTACCAAAATAGGTGGGAGATCATCTGAGATGGGTGGAGTAATCCTATCCACTTTTGCCTCTTGTAAAGGTGGCTCAATAGGTGCCTGAAAGCGCGCATCTACCAGTGGCCTGGCTTTGGTCTTTATTGCCACCCGCCAATCACTGGTATCATTATGATACTGACAATAATAAATTTAAGAGGCTTGTGTTGCGAGTACGAAAGGATCATAATTAGCCAACCTCCTCTCACTGTGTATCTCAACTAGCCTTGGGTATCTAGGATTAGTCCTAGTTCCCTGTGAGAAAGGATTGTACCAAGTGCAATTGAACAATACCACGTATTTTGCAGGCACCCCGATGTACTGCATTCGTACAACCTCATCAAGTACACCATATAAATCACTCTCATCTTGACCATAGACGCTTCCTTTAATGCATACTCTATTATTTGAGGACTTTAAACCTTTCCTATATTGTAATGAGTGAAACTTATAACCATTGGTGTAGTATCCAGTCCTGCAGGTTGTCACCAAGTTTAACGGACCATCAGAGTTTAACGGACCATCAGCTAGTGATTTCATGAATGGATTTTGTACCCCGTTAACCGGGTCATTAACCTAGTGAGTGACAACAAACCATTGAAATTTAATAAAATTTGACGTATTTTTGTAGAATTATATAATTAAAAGGATTTGTTCTCACGTGTTGTTTGAACCATTTCGGGAACTCATCTTTGAGTAGATTGTCAATTTGCTCCGGCGAGTAACGTGGATGATGTCCTACGTATGTACTTACGGAGAAAATCAAACACAAATCATTAGAAGTTTTTTCCCAAATGGGTTTGGATTAATTAAATAGGCATTTCGCTTACTCAATAAAGGGTTGGACTTCGACGCAATTCATCAATACGTATGCTTGAATGGCCTTCTTCTCCATGTAGTTCATCCATCGTGTTTTATCTTTTTCCATTGGATGACCAGGTGCGGTGAAGATCAACAAGTTGCCCTCATAAACTGGAATGTCCTCCCCGATTATCATATTTTTTGGGTAAATTGCGTTCTCTGACCCTTGTGGTCACCCTAGCTGCAAAATAGTAAGAGCAGAATGTCGTGGCTTCCTCTGTAAGGTAGGCATTCGCAATTGATGCCTTAACGTTAGCCTTGTTCTTGCCTTTTTGTTTTAATTTCCGTAGAAACCTACAATTACAAGTACAATTCTTATATATGTAGAAGCTTTATTGATACACAACACTAATTAAATATAAAGAGGGTGTACCTCTCGAAATGATACATCCACCTATATTTGATAGGACCAACAATACTGGCCTCGTATGCAAGGTGTATGGGCAGATGTTCCATTGAGTCGAAAAAGCTAAGAGGGAAGATCTGCTCGAGCTTACACAGAATCATCGGTATTTCTTTCATTAACCTTTTTACAACATCTTTTTTAAGAGTCGTTGTGGTCAGATCTTTGAAAAAGAATCTCATTTCTGTGATTGCTAACCACACGGGTTCAGGTCGTAAGTATCGGAAAGCTATGGGTAACAACCTCTGCATGAACACATGACAATCATGACTCTTTATCCCAAACATTTTCAACTTTTTCATCTCAACATTCCGACTCAAATTTGAAACATAATCATCTAGGAACTTCAATTTTTGTACCCACTTGAGCAACAACTCCTTCTCTTTCCTATCGAGCGTGTAACAAGCCTTTGGACAGTTTTTTACCACGATAGGCTTTTCTAACTCGGGCCGATTGATATAGAGATGTAACTCATCTCGAGATTTATGCGTGTCTCTTGTCTTCCCGTCAATGTTCATTACGGTATTAAAAATATTATCAAACACATTTTTCTCAATATGCATCACATCCAGATTGTGACGGATCAAGAGATCCTTCCAATATGGGAGCTGCCAAAATGACCCAAGGTTCTTCCAACCAATTCCTATCGGAGCAACTTCAAAGTAAGGGTCAGTAACCATCTTTAGTTCGAAATCATTGATTTCTTTAAGCATTTCCTCTCCAATGTACATCTGTGGTCTCCTTTAGAAACCGTCACACCAGCCCTGAAGTGATCAGGGTCATCATGATAGGGACATTCGTCCTCCGTGAACCTCCGATGACAGTCAAATCAAGAGTGTTTGTGGCTCTCCGCTAGGTAAAAAGCATCAGTATCGCCAATGCAGTGGGGACATGCCATTATGCTAGATGTACTCTACCCAGACAACATTGCGTAGGCTGGGAAGTCGGAAATAGTCCAAAGTAGTGCATCCCGCATCTTGAAATTCTCATTTTTTACACAATCATAAGTAGAAACTCTAGTCTCCCAAAGTAAAAGTAAATCCGCCATCAAAAGCTGCAAATATACATTTAGTTTCTCTTTAGGATTCATCGGGCCGGGTACCAACATCGTTAGGAAGAGGTGTTGCTCTTTCATACACATCCAAGGGGGCAGGTTGTAGGGAGTCACTACTACAGGCTAACATGTGTACTGTTCCCCCGAGCTTCCAAATGGATTAAATCTATCTGTACTCAACCCTAACCGCACATTCCTTTTCTCGCATGAAAATTCAGGATGATGTTTGTCCAACTCTTTCCACGCTGGTGAATCAGCCGGGTGACTTTGATCCCCCGAAGTATCACTAGCACAATTTGCATGCCATGTCATGTCATTCGCTGTGGCGGACGATGCATACAACCTCTGCAACCTGGGAATCAAAGGAAAATACCACATTTTTTTATATGGTCTCTTTTCGTTCATACTACCCCGGCGATCCTTGTAGCGTGGGTACGAACACACCTTGCAGCGCTCAAGCAACGAGTCCTCACCCCAGTAAATCATGCAACTGTGAAAGAAACAGTGTGTGATCTCCACCGGAAGTCCCATCCCGCTCATCAATTTTTTACTCTCATAAAAGGTTTTTGGGACATAGTTTGGGCATATCTCACTGCATAATTCCGCTATTTGATTATACCCTCTCTGAGATCGAATTCTCCGCTTTGATAATCATCAACCTCGCATTCATCGATAATTGTGAGAGGGTGCTGCCAGGATACAACTCTTTGTCTACAACATTTAGCAAATCGTAGAACCTTTGCGCCTCTGGGTTGGGTTCTTGAGGCTCACTTGCGTTAAAGGTTGGTCCATCCACATCTACCAACATCTCGTGGTATCGGTCATCACTTGATGAGCCAACCTCACCACCATCGACAAGGCTAGGACCAACCCCACATGAAGAGTATGATGTACCCTCTCCTAGAGGTGTCAAAATGGGTCGGGGGTGGGCCGGCCCAAAACCCGCCTCAACCCCTCATTTGGCGGGCTTTGGCGGGGCGGGCCTAGGTGGGTTGCGGGTCCGGAATATGAAACACAACCCATTTAGAGGCGGATTGCGGGCCCGGGCCAACCCATTTTTTTTAACGATGTTAATATAATTTTTATTATTTGAAAATGAAATATTAAAATGATGGAAGCTCTTACAAAATACTATAATGTCAATTAGATCATTAAAATATAAATATAGATATTACAAAATAGCCCCATGAACCATTAAACATAAACAAAGATCATTAATCAACAACATAAAGTTTACTAACTATATATAAATAAAACAATGTAAGTCTAATTATCCTCAAATAACACAAATTAAATCACAAAAAGTTTACTAGTTTTAAAGGTCAATCACAAAACTCAAAACATAATTATAAAGTTATTTTTAAGACTCATCAAATATAACATCATAATATAAACATTTCAATTTTCATGTTGATCAATTATATTCTCGTCAATCTTCAAAGGATTAGATATCTTAAGTATTTATCATTTTCATTTGCTTAATCCATATACATTTATATATTAAAATTTCAAAAATTAAAAATAAATTCAAATAAAAAAAATTATGACTTAAATTTATTTACGAATTTTTTGTATACTAATCTACGTTACAAAATAGGAGTAAGTAGTGTATTCATCTTATAAGTTATAATTTAACTTATTATTTCAAAAATGATTAAAAGAAGGAACAATAAATATTTGGAATATACTAAACCAATAGCAAAAAAAATTATGGCGGGCCCAAACGGGCCAACCCGCCACCGTTTGAGTTGAGCCCGCCTAGGCCCGCCCCGTTTGGGCCAGCCTCCAAACGGGCTATAAATTTTACGGTCCAACCCACCTTTTTTAGAGGCGGGGGCGGGCGGCCCGCGGGCCCAACCCGTTTTGACAGCTCTACCCTCTCTACTTGCAGAGTATGATGTACCCTCTCCACTACCAACGTGATGTTGTCCACGACCCCATATCCTTTCACCGTGCAAAATCCAATTGTGGTAGTGATTGACGAACCCCTTTTAATAAACATGGTCTCTCATTTCGTGTAACTCAACCCATTTTTTATTTTGACAATTCCTAGCATTACACGGACATCTAATTTTTTCATCTTGCATAGACCCAGGGTGACTAATAGCATACTCAATTAACTGCTCGATACCGTGGACGAAGTCGGGATTCAATACTCCACCAATCCTCCGAGGAGAATACATCCACTCACGATTGGCTAAATAACTCATGTCTCCTACATATAGTTATTAATATTACATTATATCCCTAAAAAGTAATTGTATTCATGAGTATTTTGTAAAAATTTCGGCAGAATCTCCTTTGTTTCTATGCATTCTCCGTTAATGTTTTAGTATATAAAACCAAAAGAATTATATATTCAATGAATTATTGTTTAAATTAATTTCTAAAAATTTCGCAATAGTGTCCTTTGTTTTTACACGTTATTCTTATATATTTTTTTCATTGATTAAAACCCGGTGCATCCGTCGCACAAACTAACAATCCACAACCTAATCATTCCAACCAATTATCCATGCAAATAACTAAATGAAATTTGCAGTGGGATGCAATTATTACAAAGCATACACATCTTATATTTTACATCAAAACAATAACAACAATAATACATAAATCATAATATAATTAAAGTTATTATAATAACATATAGTAAACTAATTTTAACATACTATATTATTTTACTTAAATTGAAAAAGATTCCTTTACAAATGTCGCAATCAATTTATGATTAAAGAAAACTCGTGTAATGATATATGAAATTATTTATTTTGTAATCATATATATTATTATAAAATTTGCCATTTATGGGAGTGGAGACATTTTAACATAATTTGATATCACAACAATTATTTCCCTTGATAAAATTAATGATGCTTATTATAGTAAAATAAAGCATGTCCTAAAAAAAATCTAGAGATGGCCTATAACCTGCAGATAAGTATGAAGGCTTCTAGAATTTTTTGTACTCTCTCCGTCCCAAACTTATCTTCACACTTTTTGTTTTCGTCCGTCCTACACTTATCTTTACCACCCAAAAAAGGAAACTTTACATTAACCAATAACCTCAAAAGTTATCATAATTTCAAAAATATTACTCTCATCTAACACACATAACATACTTTATTATTTATTTATTACCTAAAAATATTACAATACCCCTAAAAAGTCAATAAAATTGATCAAAAGCAACTTTTCTTAAACTCTATAACTACAATATCAGTGCAGATAAGTATGGGGCGGAGGGAGTATTACTTAGCCACAAAGTATAAACATTCCCTAGATTAACCTAGAAACATTGAAAACATTCCCAAAAATTATTTAGCTATATAGAGTTTCCAACATTTTTCAATTCTTTTTAGGGTAAATTACCAAAACCCCCCATCTAGGTTTGTCCAAATTATTAAATAAACCTCGTGGTTTGAAAAATTACCAATTACCCCCTTTAACTTGTTTTTTATTTGAACATTAATAAAAATACACTTTTTCTTAAAAATAAATAAGGATGTAAATGACATAAAGACTCATATATTTAACATTGTATTTTTAAATTTTACTTTTTTTAAAAAAAATATTTTTTAAAAGGGTAATTAATAATTTTTCAAACCACATGATTTATTTGGTAATTTGAACAAATCTCTATGGGATAATTTACCCTTCTTTTTAATTGTATGTTATGAATGATGTGCAGCTTTATAGAGTTTCCAACATTGTTTCAAAATAGATAACAAGACAGCTTTCACAAATGGCTCTACTTGCTCTCTCTCACACAAATTCTAGTGTTTAAGTTTTTTATTATTTTTTTAATAAATGACGAGTTTTTAATTTTTTTTAATTAATTATATTATGCTCCTAGTTCTACAGTGAACTAAAAATGTAGATTGTGGCTTCAAATTAAAAAATAATGAGACTTCACGAATATATGGGGACTTGAATTAGACATGTATGACTGTTTTTTAGTTTTTTAAAATATTTTTTTCACTTTATTAACAATAATATTATTATAATCACTTTCATAATTTCAGCATAAATTCCTCTATTCAAGATGAAAAATATGAAAATTGTCAGCATTAATTCCTCTATTCAAGATGAGGTCAGCAATTACCATTGAAAATTATGAAGCTTTTCAAGACTTCAACATACTGCATGATATAATTGATCGAAAATTATCACAAGAAGCAAAAACAAAATCTATAATCGAAGAAAACCCACCAAAAATTTCTCAAGGAAAAGCAAAAATCATGTTTCTCGCAGGTAATAAAATCAGAATACTGCACAGTGCTATCAAAACTCAGATGCATTCAGAAGAAAAGATAAAGTAGATCAAACCGAAATACTCACGTTAAATGACAAGATATTCGGGTAGAATCGCTGGTGGGGGAAGAAGCGCCAGAAACACTACTTTTTAAAGTTGTGACGAGTGTTTAGCCTTCACAAAATAGCCGTCACTAAACGGCTGCATTTTTGTAGTGCGTCACTCCTTTGATTTTGAGAAATTTCACGTTGAAAATTGAACCGGCCAGAAATACAAAATCGAAAATCAAATCAACAACATAATAAAGTGAGAAATCGACAAAACTGGATCGATTAAATTGATGTTTTTGCAAACAACTTACTTGGAACAATTGACATACTTGGTGATGTTTGGTTTAGGAATGAAATTGAGTTTTTTGATTTGAAAATCTAATGAATAATGATATATCATCTCTGTCTGCTTCAAAAGATACATTTGATTTTTAGGTGTAGATTAAAGAGCATTGTTATTTAATGTGTAGTGAGTTATTATATTAATGAATGCGTGAGTCTCATACTTTAATTGTATTTATGGGTATATGTGTGTAAAAAGGGAAATAAGATTCTTAGGGATAGACGCTCAAAATGGAAAAATAAGACTTTTTGGGACGGACGGAGTGTTCAAATTTATTCGATCACGTAATTTAAAAAAAAAACTGTGTTTAGAATGTATTAAGTGTGAAATTTAAAACTTTAAGAAGCTTTAAACCTTAATACTCCGTTGCATTAAAAAAGTCACTGTTTATTTTTTGTGCGTAGATTAAGGAATACTCTCTTCGTCCCAGATAGCTCTCACTGTCTGTATATACGAAGTTTAAGAAAAAAATATTTTTTTGACAAACTTAATTTATTTTTAGGGGTATTGTGATATTTTTAAATAATAAATAAATGATAAAATAAATTATGTGAATTAAATGAGGGTGACATTTTTTTTTAAAATATGATGCAATGAGAGGTTATTTGTTTTAAAACTTTTACTATTTAAAGAAAATGAAGAGTGTTGAAACTTAGAGATGTTAAACGAGATAGCCCTAAAGGGGTTCGGGCTAACTGGACTTTGGGTTAATCGGATCTATTTAAACTGCCTACTAAAATGTGAACCTAACCCTAAATCTATCGGGCTTCAAGCTAAATGGGTTGCAAAGTGGACAATAAAAATATTTTAAAAATTTTAAATTTAAATTTATTATAATTAATACAACAAATTCTAAATTAATTTATATAATATTTATAATTTTAGATAATTAAAATTAGTATATGCAAAATATTGTTAAAATATAGTATAATTTAATAAATTGTGATAATAAAATTTAGGAGTTGGCTATTCATACTCCTTGAAAATGCTAAACATACCAAAAAAAAAAATTAAATTAAAATATTTTTTATTCGTATGACTTAAATACCCTTAAAAAAATATATTAACTTAGATACTAAACGTACAATTAAATATACCCCAAATTTTATGAAATAAAAAAATAGATACACTTTTCATTATCTTCCCCGTACACCATAAAGATAAACCTCAATCAACCATCAGTAATATTTCAAACCCACGAGTTAAATATGGAGTAGAGTAATTATAGATGGGTAGTATTTGGAAGCAATTCGGGAATTAGATTAGCCAAAGCGATGGTAGCACGAGGTAGGCCATCACAGTTTTTGACAACAATATCCTTCGTACCATTAATCGACTCGAAATAAAGCTTAAAATATCCCAGCAGATTTCATCGCTCACGAGTTGGATTGCATGCTTCTCCCCCAACATCTCTCTCATAGCACTCTTCGATTGGCTAGTCACGATCAAGGTTTAAAATATCGATATCGATAAAAATATCGGTACTTCAAATTTATAGATATATCGATGGATATATCGAATATCGATATCGGTAAAAATTAAAAAAATTACGAAAACTTGAAAAAAAAGAGAAAATTAATTATCTAACTTTGCAATACATTTTAACTAATTTTAATATATAAATACAATTTAAAATCTCAATAAAAACTCGTAATATATGATAAGCAAATCAATTACAATATATTTAAATAGTTTAAAATTATACAATACTTAATAAATAATACCTAATGATAATCTATGATGTTCAAATGTAAAATATGTGATGTCATCTTGATCTAAAAAATATTGGTATCAACTCATCGAATTAGAAAAATTCTGAACATAGTTTTCAATGCGCCAGTAGTATTTTTATGTACCAATAAAATACTCCTTCCTTCTTGATTCGATTGAATGTACCAAAATAATTATATTTTTAATCAGAGTATACTATCATACTATGTACATGAAAGGAAACTCCTCATTTACTTAGTAGTAATAATTTTAATGAAGAGTGATAATAAGTGATACTAATTAATTAAATAAAATAAAACAATATTAATAATTTCATGAAAATGTTGCTCTATTTTTTTTAAATTTATCAAATTAATAAAAAAATTTATTTAGTTGGTAAAAGTAATTAAATAAATCATTAAAAATTTCATAAAAATATGGATAATTTTTCGATATTTTCGATATATCCTCGATATTTTATCGGTATTTTAGCGATCCTCGATATATCTCGACATCTGAAAAAATTTGAAATGTGGCAAACCGATATCGATATTGTTATCGATATATCCTCGACATCAGAAAAGATATATCTTTTTCTCCAATATCGATATCGGTACTCTCCAAATACGGATATATCATGAAAATATCATGGATATTTCCGAAAATTTTAAACCTTGGTCATGATCACTGCGCCCCCGCTATCATTTGGAAAGCTGTGTCGAATCCGTTTTGGGTCGACCCTCGCCCCGCCAGATCCCCAAACAAGTTATTAGAACGGTAATTGTTAATAGATGTATATTTTCATGGGGAAGATAATGAAAAGTATATCCATATTTTTATTTCATGGAATTTGAGGTACGATATTTAGTAATTTTGGAGTACGTTTAGTAATAAATCAAGTTAATTATTTTTTATAAGGGTATTTAAGTCATATTAATTAAAAATATTTTAGTTTAATATTTTTTAGAGTATGAGTGTGAATAGGCACTCCCTTAAATTAATTTTAATTTATTTATTTAAGTATTATTTTATTTGTTAGAAAAAAAAGGTAGATTAGAATGAAAGAAAGTTATAAAAATTAAAAGATAATGAGAGTTTGTCCAATGATGTGCTGGAGGTAGTGTGTGAGACGGGTGGTTGGTGTATAGTTTATGAATATTAATGTAAATTAAACATAAATAATAATAATAATAATAATAATAATAATAATAATAATAATAATAATAATAACAACTCTCAACCCTACGAACCAACCCGGTTAGCTCGCGGGCCAACTCTATTAATCCGTTAATCGTTTCAAGCCAAAAAGCTCAAATGTTAATGAGCCCAAATTTCTTGGCTCTTGCTCTAATTTTTTAGAATTAATCGGATCGTGCTCACGATTTGTGGGCTTTTTAATAACTCTTTCAAGAACTCATTGGTACACAGAGCATATAAAAAGAAATAATTCAAACTTAAAATTAATACTGGATAAAAAGAAAAAAAAACTCGGGTCAGGTGAAGTAGGTTGCCACTGTCCCGCCGCCACAGCACTCAAATTCCATCCACCGCCTATCGACTCTTCACCTCATCCTTAATTCATTCGAAACTCCACGTTGCAGCGAATCACTGAGCTGTTGGAATATGCATTCTGTATATGGAAGTTGCATATAATAAGCTAGGAAATAAATGGTAATTTGTCAATCACAATTAATATATATTTATTAGGTAGTTACAATTTTACAGTATAAATAGATGTAATGCGTCACTGTTTCAATTGAGAAGTAATAAAATTATTCTCCATCTTAAAGCTTATTGTAGCTTTTCTATTATTTTGAAAATATTTTTTTCTAGATTTCTACATGTATCAGAGCAGATTTGATCATGTTTTTGATGTGAGGATTATCATTGGAGTGAGTCGATGATCCTTGAAGAATTTTGATTACATAAACTACTTGAAGATGAGTTCAAGATAGAATCAATGAGTTTTTGTACCCGAATCTAGATCTGATAATATTGTGGAGGATGATCCATACTATCTTCATAGAACATGTTGATTTGGGTTGCTGTACCCAGTCTGAATCTATTGATGATATGGAGGATATTCCATATTATCTTTATAGAATTAGTAGATTATTTCTACAAATTTATTTTTCAAGTTGGACATGTGTTTTGCTCCACATGTTTCAACATGAGGGGAGACTGTTGGAATATGCATTCCGTATATGGAAGTTGTATATAATAAGCTAGGAAATAAATGGTGATTTGTCAATCACAATTAATATATGTTTATTAGGTAATTACAATTTTACAATATAAATAAATGTAATGCGTCACTGTTTCAATTGATAAGTAATAAAATTATTCTCCATTTAAAACTCATTTTAGCTTTTCTATTATTTTGAAAATGTTTGAGCTTCCTCCAAAATCTTAACCTATGACATACATAATCTTCAAAAAATTTATAGGTCAAGAGCAACTCAACTGTACATCAGCAATGGGGAAGAAGCAGCACAGCAAGGACCGGATGTTCATAACGAATACTGAGTGGGCCACCGAGTGGGGCGGCGCCAAATCTAAAGAATACGGCACCCCTTTCAAACGCCTCCCCTTCTACTGCTGCGCGTAATTTTTTTCCCCCCTTTCGCCTTAATATTTCATAAATTTTGTAATTTTCTCATGATTTTATCTTTTTTATTTTATTTATTTAAAAAAATTGATTTTGAGCTTCTGATACAGCCTCACGTTTACGCCATTCGAAGTTTCTGTTTGCACTGCAGATGGAAATGTATTTGACATCTTGTAAGTGTTTACGAGTTTTGTGTGGTAGCGCTTTTGGTTTAATCAGTGATTAGTGAAATGATTTCTGTGAATGATGGCTGTGTATTCTGATGTTTAAACTTTGGCTTAGGCATATAGTCCCGTACATCAGGAAGTATGGGAGACATCCGGTAACAGGAGCTCCACTCAAACAAGAAAATTTGATTCAACTCACTTTCCACAAAAATTCAGAAGGTACCTATCTGCTCTGATGGTTTTGTCTCTCATAATCTCAATTCCATGTAGCGTATGATTGAAATAGAAGCGAGTTAAAGTTCATCTTTCAGAATTGAGGAAGTTTGAATATTAAAATTAAGAGACTTAAAGTTTTAGTAGAGAAGATGCTATTTCATTAGGTCTTTTTTTGTATGAATAAAAAGCTAACTTCTTAATTCTGTTAATGGTGCAAATTTGTTGGATTTTACTTATTACAATATCACCCACTGTGCCTCCTTGGTTCATAATTCGTTGTAGTATACAGGTCAGTAGACTGCAGGTTTGAACATAGATTATATATTTCATTTAATTAATGAATGAATGAATAGCTACGTTCGCTAGTCAGAGAGAAAATACTGCATGGAGTGCATCTTATGTAGTTTTTACTTTTCTTTTCTTTCACTTAACATGATGATTATTAATTAAAAATGAAGCTGTAGTTTACCTTAAATGAGGACAATGTTGTCTGATTTCTGTTTGAATTGTTCTATCGCAGTTGCTTCTTAGGAATGTCTTCTTTATGAGAAAAAGCATAAGTGTTTTAAAATAGGAGTTCTCTTTATTCCTCACCCGATGTTCTTTTCCATGTGGATATGAACCGTGGATTGAATGTGAAGGGCCAAGATAGAGAGCTTTAGGTGATGCTTATAGTGAACACGGAACCCTTATTGCAAATTATTTTCCTTTCAGAGTCATGTTTAGTCACAGTCCAGCTAAGAGGTTCTGGAGCAAGAATTTTATCTCGAACAGTTTGAGATATTGTCACCAAAGGCATCTCTCAGCCTGTTTTTCTTTTGTTGGTTTTTTTCCCTCCATTAACGGTGGCTCATGGTGCTGGCTAGGGATGAGATTACTGATTAGATATACGAATAGAGTGGCAATAGATAAGGCTGTGGAAGATGGGAGCAGTGAGATATCGTTAGGTATGGGAGGTGGCTAAGTTGGTCATAGGGTACATAAAAAAAAAGCATCTTAATCAGCACGCATTTGATAGTTGTTGAAGTGCAAACGCCTACATCTTCTTTAATAACAATGTAATAATAAACCCTAATTATGACTTGGCAAGTGTTGAATTATGTCTTTATTTCTATTGATCGTTGTTAGGCATATAAGCTAGGGAGCCCTAACTTCACCCAAAACCATGGCTGAAGGTGAAGGGTTGACCCCCACTTATATGCCTTTCCACACTTGCGTGTGGAACCGATGTGGGACATCATAACAATCCATCCCCCTTCGAACCGGACGTTCACAGACGGCACACTCCGGGTGGCAACCCGCATACCTATGGCCCACAACTCCGGGCGGCACCCCTGGGCCCACATCCGATGTGGCAACCCCTGGGCCCACACATTGGGTAGCCCCTTCCCGTGGCCCGTCCAGATCCGGCAGGTCAGACCAAATTGTTAGGCATATAAGCTAGGGAGCCCTAACTTCACCCAAAACTATGGCTGAAGGTGAAGGGTTGACCCCCACTTATATGCCTTTCCACACTTGCGTGTGGAACCGATGTGGGACATCATAACAATCCATCCCCCTTCGAACCGGACGTTCACAGACGGCACACTCCGGGTGGCAACCCGCATACCTAGGGCCCACAACTCCGGGCGGCACCCCTGGGCCCACATCCGATGTGGCAACCCCTGGGCCCACACATTGGGTAGCCCCTTCCCGTGGCCCGTCCAGATCCGGCAGGTCAGACCAAATTGTTAGGCACATGAGTTAGGGAGCCCTAACTTCACCAAAAACCATGGCTGAAGGTGAAGGGTTGACCCCACATATATGCCCTTCCACACTTGAGTGCGGAATCAATGTGGGATATCGTAACAATCCATTCCCCTTCGAAGGGGACGTCTACGGACGGCACACTCCGGGTGGCAACCCGCACCTAGGGCCCACAACTCTTGGTGGCACCCCTGGGCCCACATCCGGGGTAGCAGCCCCTGTGCCCACACATCGAGTAGCCCCTTCCCGTCCAGATCCGGCAGGTCGGACCAAATTGTTAGACACATAAGCTAGGGAGCCCTACTTCACCTAAAACCATGGCTGAAGGTGAAGGGTTGACCCCTACTTATGTGCCTTTCCACACTTGCGTGTGGAACTGATGTGGGACATTATAACAATCCATCCCCCTTCGAACCAGACGGCACACTCCGGGTGGTAACCCGCCCCTAGGGCCCACAACTCCGGGTGGCAACCCCCTGGGCCCACATCCGGGGTGGCAACCCCTGGGCCCACACATCGGGTAGCCCCTTCCCGTGGCCCGTCCAGATCCAGCAGGTCGGACCAAATTGTTAGACATATAAGCTAGGGAGCCCTAACTTCACCCAAAACCATGGCTGAAGGTGAGGGGTTGACCCCCACTTATATGCCTTTCCACACTTGCATGTGGAACCGATGTGGGACATCATAACAATCCATCCCCCTTCGAACCGGACGTCCACGGACGGCACACTCCGGGTAGCAACCCGCATACCTAGGCCCACAACTCCGGGTGGCAACTCCCCTCGGGCCCACATCCGGGGTGGCAACCCTGGGCCCACACATCGGGTAGCCCCATCCCATGGCCCATCCGGATCCGGCAGGTCGGACCAAATTGTTAGGCACATAAGCTAGGGAGCCCTAACTTCACCTAAAACCATGGCTGAAGGTGAAAGGTTGACCCCCACTTATATGCCTTTCCACACTTGCGTGTGCCCACAACTCCGGGTGGCAACTCCCCTCGAGCCCACATCCGGGGTGGCAACCCTGGGCCCACACATCGGGTAGCCCCATCCCGTGGCCCATCCGGATCCGGCAGGTCGGACCAAATTGTTAGACACATAAGCTAGGGAGCCCTAACTTCACCTAAAACCATGGCTGAAGGTGAAGGGTTGACCCCCACTTATATGCCTTTCCACACTTGCGTGTGCCCACAACTCCGGGTGGCAACTCCCCTCGGACCCACATCCGGGGTGGCAACCCTGGGCCCACACATCGGGTAGCCCCATCCCGTGGCCCATCCGGATCCGGCAGGTCGGACCAAATTGTTAGGCACATAAGCTAGGGAGCCCTAACTTCACCTAAAACCATGGCTGAAGGTGAAGGGTTGACCCCGCCTTTCCACACTTGCGTGTGGAACCGATGTGGGACATCATAACAATTCATCCCCCTTAGAACCGGACGTCCACGGACGGCACACTCCGGGTGGCAACCCGCATACCTAGGCCCATAACTCTGGGTCCCACATCTGTGGTGGCAACCCTGGGCCCACACATCGGGTAGCCACATCCCGTGGCCCGTCCGGATCCGGCAGGTCGGACCAAATTGTTAGGCATATAAGCTAGGGAGTCCTAACTTCACCTAAAGCCATGGCTGAAGGTGAAGGGTTGACCCTCACTTATATGCCTTTCCACACTTGCGTGCGGAATCGATGTGGGACATCATAACAATCGTGGATATACCTTATGCTGTAATTCTATCTCTGTTTTTTCACCAATTGTGGTTTGTGTGTTACATTAAGGCAATGAAAAATGAGGTTCTGTAATTTATATATTTACTTATTAGTTGTCATTCAACTAATTTGAGTATAACTTGTGCACGAATTGCTTGACAACAAAATGTGAAATGTGTGATGAGTAAATTGATGAGTAAAAAAAAAGGGAGCAGTTACCTGGAGCAGTTTAGCAAGGATAGGAATAGACCTTCTACTATTATCTTTGTGCTATTCTACTAGGACGGATAACAAAAGACTATCAAATGTGTAGTTCACAACCTTAAACTGTACTTACATTTGCTTTTGTAATAATCACTGCTTGGTTCTCCTAAATTTGATACTAAATTAGTTATAATTGATTCTCCTTTTCTTTTTAATTGGCAGGAGAGTTTCATTGCCCTGTTCTAAATAAGGTTTTTACGGAGTTTACACATATAGTTGCTATAAAAACTACAGGAAATGTGTTCTGCTACGAGGTGCGTTTCTTTCCATTTTCCAAGTCGTCTATAACCATTCACTTACCGAATATCTGTAATGTATTATATTTTGTTGCTTCCCTAGGCAATTAAAGAATTAAACATTAAAACTAAGAATTGGAAGGAGCTTCTCACTGATGAACCATTCTCTAGAGAAGACATTATAACCATTCAGGTGAGTGTTTATTTCACACTCCAAGTTGAATTTTAATGTCTTATAATACTGTCCGGATATTTACCTCCGGAATCCTAATGCACTTGAAAGCAAGGTTGAACACGCTCCAAGTTGAATTTTAGTACTATGAATTATGATTATGATTTATGATTAAAGTATGTCTTGTAATGTGTTCCGAATATTTACCTCCTAGAATCCCAATGCGCTTGATAGCAAGGTTCTTGTGGACTTCGATCATGTCAAGAAAAATTTAAAGATTGATGATGAAGGTGAACAGACCACATCCTTTATTTTTTTCGTGCTTGTTTTTATCTCCTACGCTGCTTATAATTAATTGTACAACCATTATCTTTGTTCTATGGCAGAATTAAAGAAAATGGAATCTGATCCGTCTTACAACATAAATGTAAATGGAGATATAAAACAAATGCTTAAGGAGCTTGGAACTGAAAAGGCAAAAGAGATTGCATTACACGGTGGTGGTGGAGACAAGGCTAAAAATGAGAGATCTGCTGCTCTTGAAGCCATTTTAGCTGCAAGATCACGAATCAAGGATGACAATCTGGACTCTAAGCAGGTATACAGTATTGTAGATGCTGCATCTGCTGCAGTTCATGGAAGAAGTGCTGCTGCCGCTAAATCTGCAGCTAGCGAAAAAACTGCTGCTCGAATTGCAATGCACATGGCTGGTGAAAGGAAACCAGTAAATGCAAAGCTGGTTAGTTCTTTGATATTGAGAATTTCATCTTTGTTTTTCTCTTGGAAAGAAATCTTGGATAAATAAATGTTAAAACAATGTTGTTTATTTAGCGAGATTAGATGCATGATTTTGGTAGAAGTAATTCTTGAAAAATTGCAACCACCTGGTTCAGTTTTAACTTCTATCAAATATGTTGCCATACCAAGATTAGCATGCCCAAAAAAAATTTATTAAGTAATTCTCCAGATTATCTGTCGGAGTACAAAAGCATCCTCTGTCTTGGATGTGCTGCTGCAGTGTGGGCCTACTAGTTATTTTTACTTTATGTGAATCTAATTTTTTTCACACTAAATGTTTAGAAGTTCTGAAGGAATATTATGCAGATAAAAGTTAGGGCATACTTATATGTTGAAAATGTTGAGTTCTGTGCTAATCTTTCATTCTTATATGGATAAATCCATGTATGTGTCACAATTACTGCTGATTTCATTTCTTACCTTCAAGTTGTTACTAATAAGTACTTTTTTGTCAACGTTATCGAAGTCCATTCCTGCTATTTGTGATTTGGTCTGTTCTGTAGTGTTCCATGTAATAACCAGATAAAATGGAAAAATAGTTATTTTAATCAATGGCAAGTGGCTACATAATAATTCCATTAAAAAAATTGCCTATAATTGTTTGCTTGGGAGATAAAAAAAACAGGCGCAAATATCAATGCATGCTTTTTTCTGCTATTATTTTGTTGGTCCAAATCTCCTCAAGTTATTAGTTAATGTTGTGTTTAGAACTATACCTTGCTGATTCACAGTTTCATACGTAGTTTTGCCACGTGTTGGTTATAGTTACTGTCTGATCCATTGTTATCTTTCCATAGAAGTGGTTTATTATCCTCTTGCTGCTGCAGGTTATCTGCTGCAATTTTAGTTGATCCACTATTTTATTTTCAGGTTAAGAGTCGCTTCACAACTGGTGCTGCTTCACGATCTTTCACTTCTACCTCTTATGATCCTGTCACAAAAAATGAATATGAATATGTTAAAGTTGAGAAAAATCCCAAGAAGAAAGGCTATGTCCGGCTGCAGACAACACATGGTGATCTGAACATTGAGCTGCATTGTGACATCACTCCAAGGACGTGTGAAAACTTCATCACTCTCTGTGAACGTGGTTATTATAATGGAGTTGCATTTCACAGAAATATAAGGTTCTTGAAATTTGTTTTATTCCATTCCTAGTTTATTCAATTTCTTAAAAAATGTTACATTAATTATCAGGTTTTGATATGGGTATAATAAATGTAGAAACTTCATGCTTCAAGGTGGTGATCCTACTGGAACTGGGAGAGGAGGTGAGTCAATTTGGGGGAAGTCCTTCAAAGATGAACTCAACTCCAAATTAACTCATTCAGGACGAGGTGTTGTTAGCATGGCGAACTCTGGTCCCCACACCAATGGTTCACAATTTTTCATCCTGTACAAGTCTGCAAATCATTTGAATTTCAAACATACAGTTTTTGGAATGGTTGTTGGAGGGTTGACAACACTCTCAACAATGGAGAAAGTACCTGTTGATGATGATGACCGACCTTTGGTTAGCAATCCACCCCACTCATATTTATCCTCTACTTTACTGTTTTAACTGTAGGACACTTCCTTTACATACAAGTCTTGGAATTTCTAGGATTGGTGCATAGAATTCTAACCCTTTCTGTTGCCATTCAGTTCCATTGGTCTTAATAATTCTAATTTCATTGATTGTGCCATCATGAAATGAAGCTCAGACATAATCATGATGCGAAAGCTTATTGTATTATTTTCAACTCCATACTGATTCTATCTTCATTCTACGTCATCTCATCTTTTCATTTTTCTTCATAAGGTTTTTGCATACTTTCTTCACATGGTATGACCACTAAGCACCCTTAGGATCATCAGCATATATATACCGAGTTCCTAGCTTTGACATTACACCTCATGTATATATCTTTATGTTGCTTGTCCAGGAAGAGATCAAGATTATTAATGTTGATATATACGTGAATCCTTATACTGAATCTGATGATGAGGAGGAAGAGAAGACCAAAGAGGACAAAAATGCTGAGGATGAAGAGAATGTAGGGTTTTTTTTTTTTTTTTCCTTTTAGACATGATATCTTCAACTTCTTGATTATCTTTTGTATATTTATAAGCTTCATCTCTTCTCATTAACTTGCTTTTCAAAACATGATCAGGAAAAGATCGGTTCGTGGTACAGTAATCCAGTGACGAGATCAACAGATAGTCCTGCAATTGGTGGTGGGGTGGGGAAGTATTTGAAAGCAAAAATTGCACCGACTGCGTCTGTGGCTGGTCTTCATAGTGATATCCCAGCTAGGTCTGTGGGAAAGAAGAGAAAGCTGAGAGTGCCAAGCGGAGAGCTTAAAGATTTTTCTTCTTGGTGAGTTATTTTTATAATTTTGCAGATGTTTTCAAGATGCATCATCTTTTAGTTGGTGAAATCATGTAAGAGTATGATTCTGTTAGCAAGTTTAATCAGGATGAGGTTAAACTGTATGTATTATAATTACCAGCTGCACAAATATAGAAGTATGCAATTGTATTGGATCTCATCACTCTTCTTAAAACAGGTTATTCTAATTAAGGCTAGGTATTGGATTTTAGTTGATGTGATTTCAGACGTGTTTGTTTTCTTTGTTGTTTAAAGTTTAAACCACCCTAAATTTTGCTTAGAGCTCCTGGCCATTCAAAAGATTTATATATTGAAAAGGCAGTTATACTCTACATCCATATCCACCTAAAATATGGTACTTTATACACCCAATACATGGAGCTGAAAGTATAAGATGAGAGATGAATAGATTCTCCATCTCAAGGAGCTTCTCTTTGGAATTCAGAGCCATTAAGGAGAGAGATTAAGCTTAAGATAAGTTCTATCAAAAGATGTTCTTTAGAAGAGTACATTGACGGATTCTCCTCCTTAGGCTGTGACTAAAGCATTGTTTCCTTGTCGGAGCATATGGCAGCTAGCAACGCCACTTGATGTGGAGCTCGAGTTCCCGGTGTAAAGAGCAAGCTTGTGCAAGCAATGATGGATGGTCCCATTGCTTCAAACCCTCTTCCTTGCCGCCACTTCTTCAGTTGGACTCCTATGATCAGATTCCACCACCTTCGATGGTGGCATGATCGCCATCTCTCTTCTCTCATCATCAAGATTTCATTACACAACGTCAAACAAGTGTGGTAGAATTATTAGGAAAATATGTCTTTCTCTCGGTTCTTTTTATTTTTTTTATTTTTTTTTTGGGAGCTTGCTTTTACACTTTGCTCTATTTGCCTTGGGGCATATTTGAGTTTTACTCTATTTTAATTACTCTCTTTGGTAATTTACCCTTAGATTTTAAACATTGTGGTAGGGACCGTAGGGTGACTATGTGAAAGGATTGATCCATTATTAAAAGATAAAATATGTTATTGATAGTTAAAGTATAAATTATTAAAGTATAATTATTGGGTAGTAAATTATATCATAATAGTCTAAAATTATACTTTAATGTATTATCATTCATCATGTTATAATCAACCGATGGCATATTTTACTTAAATAAGATGACAAACATTTATTTGGAATCATTTCACAAAATGAGTTCTGCGAAATGGATAAGAAGTTATAATATATTAATAAAAATGTGATAATTATTTTTTTAAAAAAATAATAAAACAATTTCACACGTCTATCTATTCAAGGAATTTACTGTTAATTTATTTAAATCAATTGAGATTTACTGTACATCCGTCAGAATGACTTATGACTTATACCTCGATTAAATATATCTATTTGAGGTTTAAGCGATTTTAAAAAGGGTCACTTAAAAGGGTCACTTACTATTGTATACATAAAATAATGCATAATTGCTATAAACTACATGATTCAAAGCATTAATACTCATAACTATACAATTATGACTGTGATACCATAAATACCCTTATGTGTTTGCAAAATTTATTTTGCACAATTTGGTTTGCACATTTTAAGTTCCGGTGGAGGTCCGACAGCCGACGGCAGAGGTTTGGCGGCGGTCCGACGGTGGGTGGGTGAAAGGTAGGGTTTGCACATTTTGTTTTGCACAAATTTATTTTGCACATTTTGTTTTATACAATTTTGTTTTGCACAATTTTGTTTTGCAAATTTTTTTTTTGCACATTTTTTTCTACCATTTTGTTTTTGCACATTAATTTTTTTCACAATGTATTGCACATTTTAATTCAATTTAATTCAAGCTCAACCAGCTCTATGATTTTTGGAAGTTGACAACAAAATATTAGAAATACAAATAATGTCACTAAGCCCTCCAATAGAAAGAAAATAAAAACCATCAGGGTTTAGATTTAAAAGGATAATTCACCAGATCATCATGGCAGTATTTTATTAGACCTAGACCAACTTGAAAGACTATCTTACACCCTGGAATAGAATATTAACTAGATTCAGAAGATACTTGAGTGGAAAGTATACATGATATTTGAGTGATATCCTATCAAGGAAACTAGCTAACTGAAAAAAAAAAAAAAAAAAAAAAGACATCCTAGATTCAAAGGGCCAAATGGAATGGAAACAAATAAGAAATTACTGTTATGAACCACTGGATTGCATACATACTGGGATTTATCATTTCTTGAGCAAAATGCTCTCCCAATTTTGGTAGCTGATCTTTTACTAACTGGTCTAGCTGGAATAGATATTGCTGCACTAGGGGCAATCCAACCTGAAAAAAATGCATGCGATTTATCGATTCTTTTAATTAATGTCAACTTATAGGACTGATGATACTCAACAGACAACTAAAACGAGTACATATAGAAGAAGTCTTTCTCCTCGAAACACAAAATAAAATAAAATACCAAATGGAATCTATTCCGTGCGCTTAAACTAGTAGAAGGGGCCTCTGGAAGAAGCCAATAGTGTGCACCATGGAATGGATCATGACTACCATCAATGACTCCCGCAAGTCAACTACACATGAAAAATGACAAGTTAAAGCTCTTTGTCCAAGCAAACAAAGAGCTAATGAGGACTGGAATGGATTATTGTCTTCTTACCTTCCCACCATTCCTTCCACTAAAAAGTGGAGAGTCAAACAACAGCAAAGACAATTCCATAATTCTGATTTGCTAATCACTAAAGTCCAACAATCAAGACATCCCAGTGTTATTCACAACGAAATTATAGATGATAAATGTAGCATGCAACTTCTTAGACCTAAAGCGACCAAAGAATCCCATGGCATAATTAAGAGCTCCTCTCTTCTCCACATAATACAGGTTGACTTCCACAAAGCCTTCCTTCTCTACATAAATCTTCCACTTATTTCTGTATTTATTTTATTATAAATCTTCCACAAAATATTTGAAGCACACATATGCTGAACCATTGCTTATTTTAACATTAAAAGACATAATTAAGGACAAATATACCAATGGGTCTAAGTTGACTGCACCAACAACAATAGAAACTGCCCAGACAGCAACAAGTGCACCACCTCCATAAATGATTATAGTAGTCTTGTTTTCAATAGCATCCCACTGAGAAACCATAGATATGATAATCAAGTTGCAAGTTTCTAGAATGATGATTAGGAGGTTGTTACCTTTTCCTTAAGATCATTGAGCAGTTTGGAATCCAAGGAGCTCTCTTCCAAAGAAGTGGCCTTCACAACAACCTGGGAACACATCCTCGACTCTGTTTCAAATGCCAATATTCAATACTCATTGTTATCTCACATATGTTTATCTCCCACTCCAACATTCAGTTATTACAAAGCTCAAGTCTGCTTCATACTTAATATGCCCCCCAACCAAATCCCAAACCCTGATTTTAATGGGCCATTTAATGAAGTATGTGTTCTTCAGAAACATTCTATCAAATTAACGACATTACAAAATCCCAGTTAAAATACTAACTCCATATGTCTAATAATAGGAATTTGAATTCATAAGCTCCAATTGAATTAACAGAAACCCCAAGTACGAGAAGCTAGAAAGATTGTACCATTGAGTAGCTTTAAATGAGAGGAGGAAAGGGTGGGACGTTGGGCCAACGCCGCAGATAGCACCCAAGCACTGCACCACCATGTACAGCAAAGCCCTAATCAGCCCTTCCTTCCCCAAAACAGCCCCAATGTCACCGCCGGATTAATATGTCCACCTATCAACACCGCATTAATCCAATTAATTTCACTAATTTAATTATTAGCAAGCACACGATTGAATTCCGAGTTCAATTAGATAATTACCTGAGATTGCGGCGGTGCAGTAGACGAGAATGAAGATCACGCCGCCGAATGCTCAGGCGTTGCCGAGAATCCAAACGCCGCCGCACTGGTCGACACAGACGTACAAGAAGAGCAGAGTGGCGATGAACTCTGCAATCAACGCTCTGTAGAAGGACCATTTGGTAAGCTCGTCGAAATCAAAGAGCGGCACATGGGATGGATCGTGGTAGTCCTTGGCGGAGTACTCCGGCGCCGGCTCCGTCGCGTATTCGACGTCTTTCGTCATGGCTACGAGGTGAAGGTGGTGGTTGTGTGTGTGAAATTATGCAAACGGCTTATAAGCGGTGGCAGCGAGGATGATAAACCTATAATCCCAAAATCCGAAGGCGAGAATTCCTCTTGCCGAAGAGATTCTCAAATTGGTAGGTCTGGAAGAGATTCAGAGAGGAGAGAGAAGAGTGTGACGGAAATGCGAAGATCCATCGGCTGATCGACGGCGCCTCAAGAACGTGAATTTGAGCGTGGAGGGTATTTGTGTCTATATGTTGTTTATGAATAGTAATCTATATTTGTTTGAATTTAAGGTATAATAAATTTTAAACTGCATGTTAAATTAATGTGTAAGATTGCTAGAAATTTTAATATGAGAGGAAATATAAAAGATAAGGAAAAATAATATTAATAGAAGAGTTAAGCGTACGAATTAAAATTTGTAGTTATAAAAAAAGTGTTAAAAATGGTTTCCAAAACCACTAAACAATCATAGATGAATGAAAGAGAGAATTTGGAAAACTTGTGGATCGATTCAAAGACCAAACAGTCCCAAACTATAATTTAATTTATTATTTAAAAATACTAACTCTAAAAATTAATAAAATTAATTAAAAATAAACTCTTTTTAGAAACTCATTTACAGGAAATTAAGGTGAAGAGCTATAACAGATAGAGGGAGTATAATTTTTAATCTAGGTGGAGAAGTAAACGATGCATAATTATGAGGGAGTAAGGAAATAATTGGATAAACAATAAATTAGCTTGTACTCATGCATACAGAATATTTTGCCTCCGAAATTTTAGTTTCATTATATTTTATTCAATAACACTAATTAAAGATTAAGTACCCATGTTGATATATATATGCCCAATGAAAAGGGACATATTTGTCATAATCTACTACCCAAAGTGGCATTTACGTGGCCAGCGTTTTGATAAAATTTGTCCTATATGTTCAACCTCTTTCCGTTGTTCAGGACCAGTTTCAATCTAATATATAAATGGACTGTGTAAACATGTGCATAGCATATGATCATTTACAAGATATTTTTCAATTATATTGTTTCGTGGCATATTTTTATAGGTTAACTTTCTGTATATACTACACTGAACTTTTCATTTTAGAGTGTTGAATAATGAAAATACGGTCTTCTTTTCTCTCTTCTTCTACCTTCGTTGATTCTAACTGCTACTATGAATATCCAATCTTCTTCTATGGTTTCCATCCTTTGATTTCTACATGGTATCAGTTACCAGGTTCGATTTTTTCATTCGAGATCTTTTCATATGTGGAACCCTTGATTTTGGGGATTTCTTTCTACATATCACATTTCTAATTTGATTGCTATGGGTTTCCCTTGATTTTGGGGATTTTTTTGTTACTGTTCTACTTCGGGCTTCCGCATGGCGATTCAATGGACTTCGAAGGTGGTTCCTGTTTCTGCGCCGGCATCGAGCGTTCTGACGGTTACCGATCCGGCGAGCATTATTTCTCCGGCGATTGCTATCACCGATCCATTTTACCTTTCTCCTTCCTTCTACTTGTAACAATTTCGAATGACGATTGAGAATTGGCCTGCTTTTACTACGGCGGTCGCGACTTCTGTTTCTGCTCCGGCGAAGAGCGGTTCGTTGGTTGATGGTGGGTTTCCTTCTATTCCTGAATCTGATGCTACTTACAGGTATTGGAATAGCATTGATCGTTTGGTGATTACCTGGATTTTGACATGTGTTTCTACAGAGATTTTTGATTCTATCATCTTTGTTGATTCTGCTAAGAAGTTATGGTCTGATTTCACCCAACGTTTGGGCTTTGGGAACATGTTCAAGTTTGCTGCCCTGTTTCCTACGCTTGAAGATTAGGTTGCTTTTGGGTGCTGCATCTTTTATCTTGCTGCTATGCTGATATGTTGCTGTTTGGTACTCTGATGATTTTTTACTTCTTCTGGTTTCTAAATGGTTCTATTGTTGCTATGGTATGATTTGGCTCGACGGTTTGGTGAGAGTAATGGTACACTCATTTATCAGTTGCATCGTGAGATTAGAAGCAATAAGCACGGCAATGATTCTGTTTCTAGTTATTATACTCATATTCTAGGGCTTTGGGTTATTGGTAGTCTATTGCTATGCTGAGTTTTTGTTACTGCTATGACTTCTATTATTCAATTTCTACATGATTGCTACCTCTATTTTGCTGCTGCTGTTTAGTTATGGTTTATTCACCATGCTATGATTTGGTGCTATTGGTTCATTGCTACTCTTGGTTTGAGGCTTAGCTGGTTTGCTTTTGGATTTTTGACTTTTCTCGGTTCCTGTTTGCTACTCTTCTACTGCTATTGATTTGCTGCTACCCTTATGATTCTGCTATGATTTGCTGGTGATGGTGTTGATGGATTGGCATGCCTCTGATTTGCTAGTGCTAATTCTACCTGATTTGTTGATGCTGCTATTGGGTTTTCTTTTGCTTCAATGCTGATTTTCTCCTATTGCTATTTGGATTGCTACCTCTATTGCTATTGATATTGGATTGCTATTGCTGCTCACTCTGATGCTGCTAATTCTATTTGGTTTTGCTGCTAAATGATTCTTCTATTGCTGTGGTTTGTTACTAATGGATTGCTACAAGACTACTGTTCCATCTGATTCCTTTGAAGACTTTGCTATGACGATCTTGCTTTGTTCCATCTGATTCCTTTGAAGACTTTGCTATGACGATCTTGCTTATGGTTTGTTCTGGATTGCTGGAGGTGGATTATGGTGGTTTGTTTGGTTTCTTGAAGATTTGCTGATATGATATATGCTCTGTTTTTCTTGGTAGCGTGATTTCGGAAGAATGCTACTGCTCATGGTTTTTGTTCATTGTTGTCCAAGTTGGATGTCCAACTTGAGGAGGGGGTGTAGACATGTGCCTAGCAAATGATCATTTAGAAGATATTTTCCAATTGTATTGCCACTTGGCATATTTCCATAGGTTAGCTTTCTCAATACTTAGCATATATACTACACTAACTTTTCATTTAGAGTTTTGAATAATGAAAATAAGGTTTCCCTTTTCTCTCTTCTTCACCTTGGTTGATTCTAACTGCTACTATGAATATCCAATCTTCTTCTATGGTTTCCATCCTTTGATTTCTACATGGACGTGATTGCTATTTTAATATTTTTCTTTTATCTCATGTTTCGTTTATACAAAGTGTTAAAAAATGTAGATGGTGTGTTCTTAGTGGATTGCTGGAAGTAAGAATCTATATGACTATTAATGTGAAATGTGACATAAATATATTAAATGGCAACTCCCAAGTGTTATGAGTTAATTGTGTGGTTTTTCTCATTAATTGTGTTTGAGAAGATGGGAAGCTTTAACCTCTTGTGTACATGAAGTGACTCTTATTAATACACATGAGATGTGGTGTTTGAGAAGAGAGGGAAGCTATAACCTCTTGTGTACATGAAGTGACTATTTATGCAAATGAGATGGTGAGAACAATTTGGAGATTTTCTTCGGAAGCATTGAATGCGCCTCACATCATATTAGAATGAAAGTAGTGTTGGTTAATCAAATTCTAAAAGGATTCTGATGGAGCGGCCGGGACGGCAAGGAGATGACAACGGACCCTCTTTGACTGTTTCAACTAATTTGGTCATGAGAGACAATTTTATTTTTTATTTTTTTTACATTAAATTAAGAAATAAAAGAAAATCTAAATCATCGCTTACGATGTACCCTCACTTTTTCATATAGTTATTTTTATTTATCACACTATAAATTATTCACTAGGTAATTCAATTTACTATCATGACTTTTCATCAATTAAATAATACTTATTAAAAATATTATTATTTATTTTGCATTTTTTAGATGATTCAACCATAATTTTTTGTTAATAAAAAATAATGTACCCACCATCCTCACCTCTCAAATCTTTTATTATATTTTAATGTTATATTTCAATATATTTTAAAATTTTCATTTCATTTTGTCACTTATTAATTGTTTCACAAGAAATATATATATATATATATATATATATATATATATATATATATATATATATATATATATATATACTAATTGCGAATACGCTACTATAAATAACTTTTTAAAAATATGAGGTGTCGCGACGTGGTTAATTGTTGTATATTATTTATTTATTTATTTATTTTAATATTACATATATAATTTTTCTACTTTTAATTTTATTATTATTATTCATGTATATCTATAAATTAAATACTACATTTAATCATTTTTTTTTTGATTAGTTAGGAATAGATAATCAACAAAATATATCCAACTTATTATTATTATTATTATTATTATTATTATTCATGTATATCTTCAAATTAAATATCACATTTAATTATATTTTTTATTGGTTAGGATTATTACTTTTATTTTTATTTTTTATTTTTATCATTATTATTATTATTTATATATATATATATATATATATATATATATATATATATTTAAATTATGTATATCTATAAATTAAATATCAACTTAATTATATTTTTTGATTGGTTATAATAATTCATCCGCGTACGAGGATGTGTACTCGTGTAAATATATATACCGTGCAATCAGGCATAAATGTGTCCTTTTAAAAAAGTTTTATACTTTTAAAATATTGAATGTTGCTATTTTTGGAAGCATTATAATTTGTCATGCGTAAAAGTAATATCACTCCTTAATAAAATGACCATTAAAAAAATTATACAATAAGTGATGACCATTAACTCTTGCATATGTGGCAATAATTTAACATTATTGTAATTTAATAAAATGAAACATGCCTAGTCATCATCTGGTTATATAAAAGAGAAATACACCATTATACGTACGGAAAAGTATAAATTAAGGCACGATAATACTCTATGTATACACACACGTTGGTTGATTTTGAATCTTTTGTGTCATTTTGATGTGATACTCTTGTGTTATTTTGTTAAATGAGTGATATGTAGGAGAGAGGAGATAAACTATATTCATGTCAACTACTAAACCTTAGGGTAATGGATTGGATTAATTTCTCCACCACGTCACGTGTCATTCTATAAAAAACTATTATAGGAGATGTCATATCAAAGTATCACGGGATATTCCATGCCGATGTGATATTTTGATCACACATAATATTGTGTGTTGTCTTTCCTCAAACATAATTTTCTCCATGCATAAATATTATCCTTGATGCTACTTACGTGACATTCTAATTGTCTAATATTGGATAAAATGTAAGTTAATTTGCCAATTTTCGATGAAGATAAGAATTGTTTTCCTGAATATCATAACGTTTTCAATGACATTACAATTATAAATTTGATAGAGAAATTAATTTTGGATTATTACAGGAGTTTTCGTTTCCGATTAATTAGGCCAAATGCATGAAAGTTCAACTCACAAAGAAACTATTTTGGATTAAATAAAAAGAAAATTAAAGGGAGTTACGTACAACCAAATGCTACATACCTGTTGTCCACATCGAATCTTCTGCGTGCATCATCTTCTGTGCCACACGTTATGTGATTGACACGTAAGATGAGGAAACAAATCCAACCATTATCCCTAGGGTTTAAGGATTATGGTATAATTTCTCTCTCCTACGTGTCGTCAATCTAACGGTGTGGCACAGGAGATTGTGTAACAAATGACATAGAGAATTCGAGCCGGCCATTGTCCTTTAGTTTTTATTTCATGTTTTCATTTTTACCTTAAAATTTTATTTTCAATTATCATTTACCTTCCCCATTTTACTTGAAAAATCATTTTCATAAAGCTTGTATTCATATGTCATATCTAAAAACTCTCCATCAAATCACACATTTAGATGAAATTAAAAAAAAAAATTTAGGTTTTTCCCCCTTCTTAAGAATGTGCTTCAACTATAAAATTTATTCTTTGTAATTGCTATCATCAACGCGCAATATGTATATTTTATCACACGCAATCTCAAAACTAATCGTGACATTTTTGTTTTAAAAATATTTTTTTTCTTAACCAACTAAGAATGAGAGAGTCTAGTGTGAATCGGTTCACGCGTGAATCTATTTTTTGTAAAATCACTTTTTAGTATATAAAAAATTACTCTTTAAAGAGTAATATTTTTATTAGACAATTTATAGTGTGCACACAGGTGCACCTAAAGATAGGGTGCACCCACATACAAATATAAACAAAAACATATACAATTAAAAGTAAAAATGTATACAATTTAATTGTTAATTTTTTTAATGAAAAATTGTATATAATATTTAATAAAATATTATACACATATGGATGTTAATTTTTTTAATGAAAAATTAATGTGAAAAAGTATACAATTATTACAAAACACGTATACAAAATAGAATAATATGTATACAAAATAGAATAAAAAGGTATACACATATGGGTGCACCCTTGCACCCGGGTGCACCCAATATACACTTTTTTTATTAAGAAGAGTAATAGTTCATCTTTTTAAAGAGTAATTTTTTATGTATAAAAGAGTAATCGATAAATTAGAGTTTATTAAATTTAAAAAGTAATTTTAACATTTAGAAGAGTGATAATTTAAGTCTTTAAAGATTTTTTTTTTTGTAATAAAAAGAAACTTTGAAAAATAAGGTTCACACTTTGTTATGCTTGCAAATATAAGAATTGCACTCTATATCACACTCGCTAGGTTAAAATTCCATATCCTCAAAATTTGTAATTTCATTCAAACTTTTAAATAATACAATATCTCCATCAAATCATACTAAACAAGTATAAGGTGAAATTCTAAATTACCCTACATATAAATGATACATATGATATTCATATACTCCACCACCAATCTTATTATTGTTTGCTAGATGTGTGTATAATATATATGTATGGGTGTTTGTATCATATTTATATATATTAAAGAAAAATAAAAGTAGGGAATTATTTGACAGATGTGGGGAGGGATTGGGGGGCAAAATATTAGAGTTTTTGTGGCTTTGATCATCATGATCACCATGCACGCCCGCAGCTTTTCCCCACCCCACTCCACTCATCCATGTTCCTAATATGTAAATGATATACCCCACCATTCCTATTCCCCAATTAGTAAAAAAGTAAATTACTGCAAATGATTTTTCACCACCCCCATCCCCACCCCATTTCCCTAATGTATAAATGGTGTCCCACTATTAGGGATCTATTTTTTCTACTTTGGGGATTGGAGGACATAAATTGTGAGAGGTAACTATGTTTGATTGTGTTTTCAAAGTTATAAATCAAATTATAACGAGCTTGAAATTACAATCTTTTTCATATAAATTTATTTTATTTAGATTAGTCTCAAGAAAATAGTATAATAACTTTTAAATTCTCATCAAAATGTTTATTTTTACTTTAAAATATTCAATTTTTCTAATTCCATGAAATTGATGCTTTTACGAAGTTATAGGACGAAATTGGTAAATAATAATAATAATAATAATGATATTAAAATTGTTTTGGGACGAAATTGAAGCAAAATTTAAAAATTTTGGACGAAAATGAATGTCCTAACTACCCCCTCTGTCTCGAGAAAAGGTCTCATTTGCTTTTTTCACGTGGATTAAAGAGTATTATTATTATTATTTTATTTGTAATAAGTGGTTGTATTAGTAGTGAGTGGTGGCTGGAGCCCTTTTACTAAAAGGAGAAAATAAAGACCTTTGAATAAGACGCCTAATATAGTAAAATAAAGGTCTTTCGATGAGATGGAGGAAGTATTTTGAAACATTTTTAAATAAAGTAAAAAGATATAAGACAATTTATGTTTTAAACTTGAACTTTCACCGTTTATTGATTAAACTTGAGATGGATCATTTTTTATGTTAAAGGTATGATCGTTGTTAATTAGCTCAAGTAGAAGATCTTTTCACACTCCTGTACCTCATGGGACATGTTTCTAATATATGTTTATAACTTTGGAATGTCTTTTAAAAAGATAAAATATCTTAATATTAATGTTCACACCGGATTTTCTACGCTATTTTCGTGCATCATCTTATGTGCCACGCGTTAAGTGATTGACACGTAAGAAGGAAATTAAATCCAACCATTGCCCCTAGGGTTTAAGGTTTAGGGTATAGTTTCCTCTCTCCTACGCGCCGTCCATCCAACGATTTAACACAGAATATGATGTACCATTTGATGTAGCAGCTATATTTCGATTCATCCTCTTTTTTCAAGGATTTCATAATTGGACGCTGAACCCATTTCATATGATGGACAGAGAATTCAAACAGATTAATAATATATTTGGGATGAATGATATATAAAGTACATAAGTAAGAAGTTGGGTAAAATGAAAAGTTTAAAAATAAAAAGCATATATAAATTTTAAAAGTAATGGTCAAGATTAATTCTCTATCTTATGCTAAGTGTGTCACTCATTGAATAAGTATCACCATGTAACAAGATTAGAGGTGTATTTAGCTGACATGTGGTCAGCCAAGAATTGCCAATAAAATTGTTATATGTATTACCAAAGAATATTTTGGAAATGTTTTATGCGCAATGTACTAGTTTGCACATTTAGAATGAACAAGTACTATATGAACCATATTAAAGAAGTGAAAACCACTATTGTCCAAAGCTAGAAGACATGCAGTTTTTTTTTTTTTAAGTTTTGTTCATGTAAACACACATCTACACATATGTGTTCATGTATGTGGGAATTAAAAAGCAGATACAATAAAAGCCATATATCAGGGTACATATATAGTCTATAGATACATTGTCTATTCTCCTCATGCCTTTCCTCATCTTTTTGTCAGACAATTTTTTTGTATTTAGTCATATGCCAACATATATCTATTGTTTTTAACATGATGTACAAACCATATTAATTTGAGCCAATCTCTTCTTTCAAAAAAAGACACCTTAAAAACATTACTTAAACAAGAAATATAATTATAACCTACCCACCCCACTATTCCACTCTACTCTTGCTATCCATTGATTCCCTATAAAGAAAAAGCACACTTTTTTGCTCTCTTAATTCTGACTCCCTCCCCCCCAACCCCCCTCTCTGTCTAGACAAAGGAAAAGAAAAGTTTATCTGCTTAGCAAAATTTCAAGTTCAAAAATTCTTCCCCCCCCCCCCCCCCCCTGAGATTCAGTAATTAAATTAAAGTGGAAACAACTCCATGGATGTTGTGAGATTCCAAGAGAATAAAGGTTGAGTTTTGATTTTGATGTTGTGATTAGATAGATGGATACTTTGTTTAGATTAGTAAGCCTTCAATCTGATCAATCCAGTAGAACTTCCAGCAGCTCCAGATCATCCAAACAAAACCCTAATTACCATCAAGAAGACCAGGAATGCTTCAATCTTTTCATGGATGATGAAGACTTCTCTTCTTCTTCTTCCAGGCACTACACCCCTACCCCCGCCCCCGCAGATCACCACCATGCCTACGCCGCCACCGCCTTCTCTCCGGCACCAGATGTCAACCATGAATTCTCTGCCTCGCTACAGAACACCAAGTGGTCCAACGATATTCTTCTAGAAACTTCCAAAGCCATGGCGGATGGCAACACGGCTCGAGTTCAGCAACTCATGTGGATGCTCAATGAGTTGAGTTCGCCATACGGCGACGTCGATCAGAAGCTCGCTTCGTATTTTCTCCAGGCGTTGCTCAGCCGGATGACGGATTCCGGCGATCGGAATTACAGGACGTTAGTGGATGCTTCGGAGAAGACGTGCTCGTTCGAATCGACGAGGAAGATGATGCTCAAGTTTCAGGAGGTTAGTCCATGGACGATGTTCGGCCACGTCGCCTGCAATGGCGCGATCATGGAGGCTTTCGAAGGCGAGGGGAAGCTTCATATAATCGACATTAGCAACACGTACTGCACGCAGTGGCCGACTTTGCTGGAAGCCATCGCCACCCGCAGCGACGAGACGCCGCATCTGAGGATCACCACCGTCGTCGCGAGGAAATCCGGCGGCGGCGGAGCGGCGGTGCAGAAGGTGATGAGAGAGATAGGTAACCGTATGGAAAAATTCGCCCGGCTGATGGGAGTGCCGTTCAAATTCAACGTCGTTCATCACGACGGCGATCTGTCGGAGTTGGATTTATCCGGTTTGGATATCCGAGAAGATGAAACCCTCGCCGTGAATTGCGTCGGAACGCTGCATTCCGTGGCGCCGATCGGCGGCCGGAGGGATTACCTGGTGTCGATTTTCCGGCAATTGCAGCCGCGAATCGTGACGATTGTTGAGGAGGAAGCGAATCTGGATGTAGGATTGGTTAGTAAAGAATCCGTGGATGGATTTCGAGAGTGTTTGAGGTGGTTTAGGGTTTACTTCGAGGCATTGGAGGAGAGTTTTCCGAGGACGAGTAATGAGCGTTTGATGCTGGAGAGGGCGGCGGGGAGGGCGATCGCCGACCTGGTGGCGTGTCCTCCTCCGGAGTCGGTGGAGCGGAGGGAGACGGCTGCGCGGTGGTCGCAGCGTATGCATGGCGGCGGTTTCAGCCCTTGGTCGTTGAGTGAGGAGGTGTGTGATGATGTACGGTCGTTGTTGAGGCGGTATAGGGAGGGGTGGTCAATGGCACAGTGCACCGAGTCCACCGGAATATTCCTCTCGTGGAAGGATCAGCCGGTGGTGTGGGCTAGTGCATGGAAGCCTTGACCGTAGATGATTACGACCTCCACCCAAGCGGTGCCTAACACGTGTGGCTAATATGGGGTGGCACGTGCAAAAATGTGTATTGAATGGAGTGGAGTGGGTGATGATGTGTTATTTTGTGAAGGATAATAGCAAGAGGTATTATTGGGTTTTTTTTTTCTTCTTTGGATTGCATAGAATTGAACTAACTAATGTCTCATTAATCTTGTCACTATTCGCCATCTAATTATTAGAAAGATTTGATTTTATTGATGAATAATATGGACTTGTTTCTTGTGTATATTATATATAATGTATGTATATATCATAGGATAGGATGGATATTGAAGTCTAATGCCCTTTAAGCTAAAGTGGGTGATGATGTGTTTTGCCTGCAGAAATTTGTATTGATTTTGAATGAAGTGGAGTGGGGTGGAGTGGGTAATGACTTTTTTTTTGTGAAGGATAATAGCAAGAGGTATTATTGGGTTTTTTTTGGATTGCATAGAATTGAACTAACTAATTTTCATTAATCTTGTCACTATTCGCCATCTAATTATTAGAAAGATTTGATTTTATTGATGAATAATATGGACTTGGTTTCTTGTGCGTATATATATAATGTGTGTATATATCATAGGATAGGATGGATATTGAAGTCTAATGCCCTTTAAGCTAAAGTGAAGTTAGGACCAATTAATGGGAAAAGGAAATTTGGATTATGATAACATGATTGAATGCATACATCCTTGGCTTGTTTGTACTTATGATTTGACATCTAAGTTTAAATACCTATAAATAATGTTATGATATAATACTATATACATATACACATTATTTAATTGGAGTTGGTATTAGGTGCAGGTTTAAGAGTTAATGATATCATCAATGAGGAATTAAAAGCTTGAAAATTTAGAAAATTATTTTTTTATTTATTATTTTTATTTTGAAGTCATTATCTAAAATGGGACCATAGAATCTTAGGACGGCCATGGAGTTGGGTTGTGTATGGGAATCCCTCAAAAGGTGTTTAGCCATTAGTGGTGTCATAGATATAGTGGCACACACACTTCGTAGATATGGTCTTTTTTGGTGTCCCAATGTTTCATCTCCTATTACATGAATTAGATTCTTGTCACATGTTATAATCAATGATCAAATTTACACCACATGCCCCAAGGGTTTAATGATCATTAACTAGGATATAGTATTTTAATAAGAAATAAGTTATAGAGAGTGAAATACAAAATGAAATAGGGAATTTGAGTTGCTTTTTTCATGTATACCCATAAATATATTTGTTTCCCTGTCTTTTTTTTCTTTTTTTTTCCATCTCTATCCAAAGTAGTTGCACCTAAATCAAACATATTCATTCTTGTCAACCCAATTAAACAAACAAAAATTCGAGGATTACATGGGTGACCCGTGGTCACCCATGACCCTCTCACGTGAGGGGGTGGCCCCGGGTGAAAAAATTTTCTCATTTGATATTTTAGGGGAATTTTTGGGGTGGGTGGCGCCACCCCCTAATGTGAGAGGGTCATGGGTGATCACGAGTCACCCAAGAATTACCCCAAAAATTCCCCTAAAATATTAAAGGAGAAGATTTTTTCACCCTTGTTAATTATGTGCATCATCATTATATTAGGGGTGTACTTGTAGAATAAAATATGTGAAAAATGGAAAAGAATGAGGGGTATGTGATAATAATCTTTTTCATGGTGATGTTGTGTCAAAAATTAATTTAGGAAAAAGTGGACTACTTTAGGCCCACTTATTATATTTTAGTGGAAACTTCTTTTAAGGGTCTCATAAATGTTAAACTTTTGATGAGACTTGCTCCCTTCTCCTTTCCACTTTAAACCCACCCTCCACCACCCCATCCCCACTATCTTTTTTCCACCTTTTTATATCTCTTTTCATTATATATATATATATATATATATATATATATATATATATATATATATATATATATATATATATATATTTATAGCATAGTTGTTGTGTTTGTGGGAGATTTTGAATTTTAATTTGGTTTTCTATGGTCCACAAACACTTGCACTTTATTTTAATATTATTGAAAAAGTATATTTGATTCTAGCATTGACGAGGTCCTGATTTTCCCACTGTATTTTAGCGTGTGTGGATGTATTTATATATAATTAAACTTCAAATATGTGACTTGATTTCTTCAATAATATGTCACATTCATTCATTTGTTTAGAACAATTCTTACCTGACACCATTTATGGAATTAAATCATAGTGATTCGTGATCAGGAAAATGATAAACGTTTTAACTAAATTTTATGGAATGCATGATCAAGAGAAGTGATAAACATTTAACTAAATTACTCCCTACACCATATGACAAAATATTAATTTATTTTTTTAAGTATCGAGAAATATTATTATATGTGTAGTATGTAATTATATTATATGGAAATGATTGGCTATCATAACCCTTCTACTATAATTATCAGAAAATTAATACGTCAATAATATCCAAAAAGGCCTCTATACATGTGATTAGTGATTACAATAATACTAACTATAAGAAGTTCAAAATCTAAATTTATTAATGTTATGAGGGAGTGAAAAGAGAATAATAAACAGAAGTTTACAGGTTTATTTTTGATAAAATTAGATATATCTCATTTGGGCCCATTATGTATGAAAGACGTGGTATGAGAGATACATTTTCTAATATTGTCCTTTCTTTTGAGAGAAGCAATCAACACCCATTATTTATTTTTTCAGCCATGGATGGTGACTATTCATCATCTAATTTAACAATCTACAAGTTAAACAAACATGGGAGAGATACATCATACACAAAGGAGCTTTATCAACCATCCCGATTTCTGGCGCCATTTTAATGTAGCAATGTGTCGCGTTAATGAATAACACGGAGATGAGAAAAAAAAAATTATATCTTAAAAATAAAGTGTATACCCAGCTAAAAGCTTATAACATAGCGAATTTTCTGTTAATTTTTTTAATGAAAATTTATATGTAAAAAAAACTATACAATTATTAAAAAATATATATATATATATATATATACTAGTTTTGTGTCCGCGTACAACACGGGTTCTACTATTTGTTATGGTTTTATTTTAAAAATATGCTATAGAAATATATTTTTATAACTTTGTACGTCCACTCCTTCCATCCCAACCCAATTTACATAGTTATTGTAGTTTTAAAAAATTATTTTTTATTTACTTTATTTATTTTTGAAGGGTAATGTAGTATTTTAAAATAATAAATAAATTATATAATATGTTATGCATTTTAGGTGAGAATAGTAAAATTGTTAAGTTTAATGTAGAACAGACGAAAACGAAGATTGTGAAATATAACTTGGGACAGAGGGAGTATTATTAAATGTATACATTTTTTTTATCTTACTTTACTATTGAATGTATCTTTTACAATCGTGTTAAAAAGAAAAATATTTTATTAATATAAGAGGAAGCGACGTGTTATAATAGAAATATTTTAAATATCTAAAGCCTGAAAAATTATAAACTTTTTTTTTTGTATAAGGAAAAATTTATTATCATAAGAGTATGAGGTAAGACGTTTAGCTTATACTCAAAATACAAGATACCATACAAATGAAATCCATATAATTGTCATGTATGTCAATTTAAAAACCTCCAAATCCTTCATTTATCCAATCAACAAAACTTATATCTCTAATCAATTTGTGATTTTTCCATTTTAACCAATTCCAGGATATAATTTTAATTTTCTCTATTATTTTGCTTGTGCTTAACTCCAAATTATGAAAGATTAAGTAGTTCCTATTTTTCCACCTCGTCCAAATGGTGCAGACCCAGATTGTTGCAAAAATCATTTTCCTTTTGCCAAAAATAAGTAAACTATTAATTTGGGGTTTGAATTATTCTAACCATCAATTAAGGGCGTTGAAATATATAA
This sequence comes from Pogostemon cablin, assembly GCA_023678885.1. NCBI lineage: Eukaryota > Viridiplantae > Streptophyta > Magnoliopsida > Lamiales > Lamiaceae > Pogostemon > Pogostemon cablin. Next base: position 7,105,838 of record CM042992.1, on the reverse strand, counting down.
AGTTATAAAAAAGGGAGTGATGTGTCATAATAGAAATAATTTATTTGCCATAAAAATATTAAACTTATTATTAGTAATAAATTAATTAATAATCGAGCATCACTCTTTTTTTTAACTTTTACTTTTATAAAATAATTTAATTATTTTTTTATTGAATATATTAAATGTAATAATATATTAAAACTTATTGTTATTATTAATTATTTCAAATATTAAATTATTAATAGGAAAAACTAAATAAAAAAGTTAGTTAAAATGTTAAATTAATTAAAATAAAATATTAATCGCAAAATTATAAAATATTATATTGCTTAAAATAAAATATTAATTATGTTATTAAGATTATTAATAAGTGAATATAAAAATAAATATTTAATATAATAAATTATTTAAAATAAAATATTAATTATAGGATTAACGTGAGAGTGTCACATACACAAATTTTTTTAGGAGCAACATGGTCCATACACAATTCAAAAATTTTATTTTTAACAAGCACTTGTGTAAATTAATTAATAGTATTAATGATGATGATAATAAAAATGTACCCACATATGGATGGATGTGTGCACCCAGAAACACATGATATCAACTCGAAAAAATAAAACCCTTGTCAATAAAAATTATATACTCTTTAAAATAAAATATTAATCCTTATTAAAAAAAATTATATACTCTTTAAATAAAATATTACTATATCTTAAAAATTATATACTCTTTAAAATAAAATATTCTATAATTAAATATGTTGTGTATTCAAATACAACCAACTCGGCAACTCCTTATAACACCCATCTTGGATCCCTCTATCCCCAATCATGTAATTTATTTATTTATTTTTTTCCATCTCCCATCGTTAATTATGTGCAACACTCTTACCTCTTTATTTATTTGATCACATTATGATCACATTACCTACCTAAAAAGAGGTGTAACACAAAAATATAAGCTTTTTTGTTTTTTTTTTTCGCCCTTTATATTTCGGGTTTACATTAACCCTGAAATTACACAAATAAGAAGGCTTATTCAATTCTATGCTTATTATATCAACATATTCGCATCAAGATATAAACTCATTTCACAATTTACATACAACATAACTAATTCTATAACCCTAAACATTAAAATTTTGGGATTTCCTCATTCTGTTAGAGTGGCAGCGAGAGAAGTCCAAAAAGAATCAAAATGTAACACCCAAAAAATGAAAGATTACGTTACAACCACTCATCACCCTCTCAAACCTTCCAACTTTCTACCCATTCCACACAGCAGGAAGCCTCCATCTCCTATGCCAAAATATCGACACTCTCGACCACAATGGGAACCCGAAACTGTAATCGAATGGCCGATCAGCAGCTCCTCCCACTGTCAAAGGCAACCACACATACCTCGAATCCCTCAAATCAGCAGGATTCCATCGATCAGCCATGAAAATGAATGAACCGGGAAGACCGGGCAAAGGCAGCACGAAAGTGCTCTGCGCAAAGAATGTTGTGAGACGAAATACTTTGTTTCCACCGATGCATGGGTTCCCCATGGTCTCCCATGGCCCCATAATCGACTCAGCTGCATGTGCAAGAGCCTCATTTGGAGCCCACCCTGTGCACCCGGAGGTGATCATGTAATATGTTCCATCGTGCTTGAACAGAGCTGGCGCCTCACGGTGCTGTCCTATGAGGATTCTTTTCATTACTACTGTCACATCAAGATACTGTTGATCGAGTGGCCCAATGTGGAGCTCGCTGTTGTCGTCAGATGAGTATATGAGATAAGCAACGCCATCATCGTCTTTGAAGATTGTCATATCTCTGCTGTCAAATCCATGGGGGCGTTTGCTATAGAGGTATTCAAAGGGACCAACAGGGGAGTCACTGATGGCAACACCAACAGAGGCTTTCGTGTAGTTTGCATCGTCGATGTGCATCCACATAACATATTTTCGGGTATTATCATTGTATATTACTTTTGGCCTCTCGACCACGTTGGATGTGTGGAGGTCGTGAGTCTCATTTTTTTCTTCAGCAGGAAGCACAATGCCCTCATTTTTCCATGTCCAGAGATCCTTTGAAGAATAACAACCAACGCCAATTACATCAACCTGGGAAAAACAAGTCATTATTAGCCACAGAGAAGGATGAGAATCATGGTCGTCTTTCTGATAATTATTAGCCTTAACCATGCACACCACAGTACAGAGAACAACAAAATTTAAATAAATCATTCGCAAATTATGCGAATAGACACCTGAGGTACGTAATTCATGGCCAGGGTAATATATTTAAATTGCATTGAGTGATAAAATCGAAAATTCATATTCAAATCAAAATGCTATGCAGCTATCATAGAGACTGATTAAATTAATGCAAGTCAACAAGCCTGACAGTCTGTGAATTGACAGTCCACAAACTCTGGTCCACAGCCACAATCCATCACTTCTTGTTTCCAAAATCAAATTTCGTTGCAATAAATTTGATTCAAGAAGAAGGCTCAAGGCATCGAGTAAACCTCAAGACATAAGACTATTAAGTTAAATTACCAACAACAAAAAGCCTACCTATAAGTCGTAATGCAAATTTACTTCTGCATCCAGTTATCTACAACCTTTTTTGCCTCAGCATGTCTAATAAAATATTCGACTAGCCTCAACTCTTCAGAAACACTTATTCTGCAACTAATCTCATACGAATTTGAAATATTAAATTCAATAATCATTTAAAGCATCACTCGAGAATCGAGACTAATACACGTTGTCAATCATGTTGATTTTACATCTTGCCAAAAACAAATCTTGCACTAAAGAAACGTTAATTGTTGAAAACAGTTAGACAGGTAAATGGATGAAAGCAGCAGAAAACACCAGACTGTTGGCCACATAAGCTAGGGAGCCCTAACTTTACCCAAAACCATGGTTAAAGGTGAAGGGTTGATATGCCCTTCCAAACTTATGTGTGGAACCGATGTGGGATATCAAAACAAAAACTTACAATTACGAGTTTAACAGAAGAATTGGAGATTTGTATGTTTAACAAAGAAGCATGCCTTGGAAATTCAAAACCTTCATAGGACTGCATAAAATATTTAATCTGCTTCTTTGACCACATATTTAACCCCTTCATTCATCATCACTAACTTGGATCTGATGCATAAAAGACACTATGTTCCTCTTGCTACACAGGAGCATAAGCTATGTCCTGTTTACCTATGAGGCTAATAAAATCAGAAAACTTATGCAACAAACACCAGAATTTTCATGTTATACAGTAATGTTACAAAATGATTGGGACGAAACTGGAAATGGGTTTGAATTCAAACATATGCTGAATCATAAGGAATTAATACTCCTAAGTAAAAGAAATGAGAAAGATATAATATACCAAATTGATACTTGTTAATGATGATGTAGAAACTGAAGTCAACGACTAACTGTTATTCAAAGAAATAGTTTTTGAATTGCATTTTGCAGGCATATGCTGAAACAACTTTCCCAATAAACAGGTAAGGAGTTTGCGGTTTTTGTAATGGGTTAAAATGTTAACACTGATGATTGCACTAAGATACAAGGTGAATCATTAATATTCATCAGTATATTATGGAAAGCCAAAGGAAAAATAGCTATTTATTCTTACTCATCGCAGCCTACACAAATCCACAAGAACTGCTAACTGCTAAGTGTCATTAAGATTGTAATATGATGTTAATAAGAATCTCATCAAGAGACTTCTAAATTAAGAGCAGCACCTTCACGCACTAGGGTTTAAACTATGGTTTAAGTTTCATTTACAGTCTTGCGATCTGATGGAGAGAATAGGTCATAAGCATGGAGGAACATCAGCTAATACTATTGCACCTATTCATTCACAAACCTGCTCTACGAAAAAGAGATATCTACTATATAGTGCATACAGAAATTATGACATTAAGAAGTGCCAATATGTAACCTATGCAATTACTATCAGCATTTTTTATATGTTTCCTAGAGAAAGAGGTTTACATAAATTTCGTGAATCAGAATTTACCCTTGCTGCTCCTTTTTTGTGAGCATGGTAAGTAGGACCATCTTTAAACTCTCCATACCAATAGTAAGTCCTCGATCTCTCATCATACAAAATTCCACCACCATGCGCTTGAATAGGATTTCCTTTTGTGTCCAGCCATATTCGCCCTGGATAATAGTACAAACTGTCGTTGCCAGCTTCCTTCATGGGATCCACAGCTGATTTCATATTAGGAAAGAATACATGCCTTATTTGAGAAGACTCATCGAGAAATTCATCAATCAAGGTAGTTGGCCGCTTTGGTTTCCTCTTTACAGCACGTGGAGATCGCCTTCTTGGTGGAGGCATTTGTATATTTTCCTCTTCAACCACTTCAAGTTCACGCAATAACGAGTGGTGGCTCATTTTTTTGTGTGTCCTATAACTTTGTACATCTGTGTGTGAAATTAAAGTGTAAAAGTGAAGCATGAGAAGAAATCCCACTAGGGTCCACACCGCAAGGGGCATCGAGCATCTGCTCCCTGCATTGCAACGTAAAGTAGTTGGTTTCCGGTATTTGTGCCTCATCCTCATTTTGATGCCTTTACTATCTTCAAGAGAATGTTGCATTTAAACACACACAAAACATGGAGGTCCAGACTAAAGTCACAACAATGCTCATCTTGTTTACCACACAATTGAATGGTTTCCTACACAAAATTGCAGACACAACAAGCATTTGAGTCTGTCCTCCAACACCATAGTTCTGATCATAAAGAAGCAATAGAAAATCCATGAAAGAATCAGCCAAATGTAGAAAAATGAAAATGTCACCATCACTGCAGTGTGCAAAATTGAACTGAAATACGGTTGTCATGCTAAAAACTGATCAAAATCACGCCAAACTCAGCTCAAAAACCAATAAAATGATTGAAACAAATGAATTAATGAAACAGTGAAACTCGAAACATGCAGCTTAAGATGAAAGTTTCCAATAGCTATTATCAATACAAATGAATCATTCAAACTATTAGGCAATAAACTTCAAAATAACAACACAAAAATAATTGTTAGATATGGTTAAGGCGTAAGAAACAATAAAAGGAACAAACAATCTCAATTACAACATACTTAATCATATGAACATCTCAAAATTGGGAAAACAACAACAGATCCCAAAAAGCATTGAATCAAGCATCTGATGAAGTGATAGCCCCAATACAAAACGCTAGAAAAAACCTAACAGAGATCGAACAAAAAAAAAGATGCATAAACTTAAAAATTATGAAGTCTACACAAACTCAAGGAAGTTAACCTGAAGGAAACCTCGGTAGAAATTGCGGAAAAATTCTCGACATGAGCTTGCTGCTTCTAGCTCTCTTGATTCTCTTCACCATTCAACAATCCAAATGAGAGTACTCAGTCAACATGAAAAAAATTGTTGAGTATTCAGGCTGAAAACAGTGAGAATCAGGAGAATGTTGGGATGAAAAGCGTAGAGAAGAAGAGAATATTGAGTAAAATGAGAGGAATTTAGAGAAGTATGTTGGATCTTGATGGTGATAATAATGATGATGACGACTGAAGGTAGACCTACGCAATTCAATTTCTCTCTCTCTTTTTGCAACTTTATTGATGGGCACGACACCTGTTTGTACAGCTTCAACTCTATCTATAAACACATTCAATAGATTTCGTTTCACATATTCATATTACTGGTAAAAGTTTCATTTATGTTATAGTGATAATTATTTTTCTAAATTTGAGTAGAATTTTCTGTTATAATTTTATAGGAGTATTATATAGCGGTCAAAATTCAACCTGTACAGATTCAATAAGATGTGTTAATACTGTACTAAAGCAAGTATTATTTTGTTGAATTATAACGCATAAAATAATATCTAGGAGTCTCATGTAGAACCAATTCACATCCCAGCCTGATTTTACAAAATTAATTTGTACATCAAATATTTTTTATTTAGAGAAATGAATTACACTTTCTGTTTCAAATTCATCTTTACATAGATTCAAATATTTTTATGTCTCAAATTTTCGTGTACATAAGAGAGTTTAAGAAAAAAATCATTTTTAACTTAGTTTTGGGGTAATATTGTATTTTTGAATACTAAATAAATATAAAGTATGTTATGTGTTTTAAAAAAGGTAACGACAAACTTGAAATTAAAGTATCATATATAGATATTACTTAGTTTTTTTTTTCTTTTTATGGAATTGTAAAATTGAATTTGGAATCAGAACAAAAAATGTGAAGTTGAGGTTGGGACGGAAGAATTATTATTTTTGTAAATGAAAAATACTACTCATTTTTACTATAAGAATATAAAAACCACAATATATTACTCCCTCCATCCCATCGAAAGGTTCTTATTTTATTATATTAGGCGTCTCACCCAGAGATTCTCATTTTCTTTTTTAGTAAAAGGATCCCACATATAGTCCATCATTCACTATTAATACAAATATCCACTACACATAAAATAATAATACTCCTTAATCCACATGCAAAAAGCAAATGAGGACCTTTGCCGAGTGGAGGGAGTATAATTTAAGGAGCAATATTTTATATTTAAAATAAAATAATCCACCTCTCTAAAATGTACTATTAGTGTATTAATTTTTCATATATTATAGAGTAACTTTTGTATTAATTTTTCATATATTATAGAGTAACTTCAGTAAAATTAAGATATAAGATGATTCAATTCACATATGTTTTGGCAAAGTATATACTCCTTTCATCTTGCCCAAAAAATTTATTTTTGTCATTTTGGACGCCCCACTCAAAGAGTCTTTTTTTTTACACGTATGAGATCTACACACATGACACACTCACTAATTCAATTAAAATATGGGATCTACACTCCCACTAATACAACTATTCACTACACATTAAATAATAATACTCTTTAATCTACGTGTAAAAAACAAAAAATAACTTCTTGAGACGGAGGAAGTAATATGTACTATACGTAAAAAATTAATGTGTTAATATTTGAAGTTCACTGTATTGTTTTAATAATTTGAATCCAATTACATGGATATAAGCCCAGGTAAGTATTACGCACGAGTTTAACTCTAAGAATAACTAATTAAAATCAATTTTACATTAAAATGATTATATACAAGCGGTGTAGTTTCTGAATTTCTTTTTTATTGATGAATTTTATTAATTAGAAAATTTTGTTTTAATTTAAGAATTTATTATATACGAATACAATAGTATTATTGTAAAGCACTTTTTAATGAGACACCTTTTATGAGTATGTGTTTTTTTCTTTCTTTTTTTACCCAAAGTCCCAAATATAGAAGGGAACTGGCCTGGATTTGGTGGTTTGATTGATAGGAGGGCTGGTTGAAAGGTTAACAAAGTAGGATAGAGAGTGGAAACAAAGGGCGAAATTTCTCACCTAGCAAATCTTTTTTTTTCTTCAGTCTATTATAAAATTTTGGCAAATATTTGTGTAAGACAATCTGACACGATGAGTTCCGTGAATAAAAAAAAATAACATTTTAATAAAAAATATATTATAATTGGACAATAAACTATATTATAAATAATTTGTAGTACAAATAAAAAATATAACATTTTAATGAAAAGTATTTAAGATTATTTTTGTAAAGTTTAGGATTTAAAATTTTATCCTTGAATAGCGTTAAAAATATAATTGTAATCGAGTCACGTGCAGTGTGCACTTTACTTCCCTCACAAAAACTCCTTTGAAGAGAATACTTGCCTTGTGCTTTAGACCAAGTGATGGAAAAATGAAAACTAGGTAGGGTAAAATTGAGATTATGAGTGATGTTAATGAATTCATTAAAAGCATTAATGTTAGCTAAATACGCACATAATACAATGTGTATATTCTATGGACATAACAGTTAAATTAAAATTTCACTACTAGAACACAAACTCTAAATCTTTGCACACTCACTGAGTCCCACAGACACTCATGAACTCGGATCTTACACTGCAAATGACAACATCCAACAGTTCACCCACTTGATCAAAGTAAAATTTGTATTCCAAATTCAAAATAGCCACTATTCACAATATAGGTAATATAAATGTTGAAACAAACTATTTGCATTTTAATTTTTATTTCTAATAATGAGCACAAGATAGTAAAGTGGAGTCTACAAAAATTCAGAGGGCAAGTTAGAATCAGGCTTCTCACCATCTCCCAAGCCTCCTGGATGCTGCAAATTTTGCAGAACCTGGGGAGGTAAGGTCCCCATACCAGTGCTCAAACCATCATTTGTGGATCCAAAATATTGACAAACGAGACGAGCCAGCGCTCCGAGAATCTGCAGTTGGTTCTGGCAAGCATCAGCATGCATTTGCATCATCTGCTTTTCATGCTCCATCTGCATTCCAACTATTCTCTCCCTCCATTCCATCTCTTCTTCCTCCCACTTCTCCTCCAACTTCATCCTCTGCCTCCTCTCATGGTCGAGTTCTCTCTCTAGTCGCATCTGCTTCTCAACTTCCCTTTTCTCCCTCGTCAACCACATTTCTTGCAACTCCATGTCTGTCTCGTACAGTCCTTCTTCCCTTTCTTTCAATAGCTTCAGCATCCGCATTTCCCTCTCTCTTCTCTCCTTGTTGTTCTCCATTGCGCTCGCCTCTCTGCTCCACTCTCTTTCCCTCCTTTTCTCCTCTCTCCTCACAATCACATCCCTCAGCTCCAAAACTTTATCACCTACCACCCTCAATCTCTTACCTTTAAACCCCTTCTTGCATTCCTTTCCCCCATCCAGTCCCGGTTCCTTGATCCCCTCTTTCTCCCCTTCTTCACCTCCATCACTCACCCCCAAATCATCACCCTCTCCCTCTTCCTCCTCCTCCTCATCCTCATTTTCATCCATTTCTTCGTCATCCCCTAAATCATCATCCCTATCAATATCATACCCCAAGATTTCTGAAACTCTGTCCTCCCCAAACTTCTTATCACTCATCTGATAATTATTGTTATTACTATCTTTAAAGGAATCAGATAACTCAATGTCCCCAAACACTTCCTTATACTTCAAGAAATTCTCCCAGTGGATTTTCCCATCATCCCAATTGAACTCATTGTTGGAAATTCTTATTTTCTGCTTAACTCCCAAATACTGGTGGCGCATGTTCTGGACTTTGATGGAGACATCTCGCCATGACCACTTAAAGGGGTAAGTGATTGGGTCTTGAAGATGGTGCTGGGAATTCACATGCTCAGCTATGGGCTTGAACTTCTTCTCCCGGGTCTTCAGCTTCGCTAGTGAACCAGAAGTGACGAGTTCTGAGTACTTTGACAGTAAACTTTGTTCCTCCAGCTCAGACCACTTCTTGCGCTTCATCTTGTATTGTTTTTTTTGGATTTTCTTGATCACAACTGAGGGAGATTCCAAAATTAGAGCAAATTTTCATATGAAAAATAACACAACATAAAGGAAACTCAGCTGAGTATTTGACTTTCATCAAACCATGGGCAAAGACGAACAAATATTTAAGCACACCAATCAATTTTATACGCGATCACAGAAACCTAATTCCAACAAAATTTTGAAATTACAAAAAAGAAATCAGCAAATGATATAAAAAGAACCAACTCAGTCTTAACATTGCTGTCAACATAAAACACAAATCAAACAGAAAAAATCGCCTAATCCTGGAATAATGAACTCTGAAAGTCCAAATAACTTATAAATCAACATTGCTAAATATCCAAAATCGCACCACGTAACAAAATAATATCAAGAAAACTCACATGTACCACTTAAACAGATTCCTCTCTCTTCTCTCCCTCCTCCATCTTCTACTTCTATCCTCTTGTCTAAATAAAGTTAAAATGAGTGGGAAGTGAAGAATACTGAACATTTGAGCCTCCAGATCAAATCAGGATATTAGGACAGAATTTTTCTTCTTTTTTTTTTTTTTTACAATTTTATTTATTGAATTTTGTAAGCTAAATTGATACATCGTGTGTATGAGCGTAGAACAAAGAAGAAAGCAATGGGCCTGCTGGATTAATTATCTTAATTGGGCTTAAAACTAATTACCAGTGATTTAAGTTCTGTCTTTTTAGTTTGGAGTTGGGCTTTATTCATGGCCCACACTGAGTATTTATATTCCGCAGTAAACCTAGTAGACGTATCGTCATATTTTTATATCAGCAACCTTGGGTTGTGGCAGAGAATTTCCTCTGTTGCCTCTTCTGTGAGGATTAACCAGAAAGACTACAACCAACTCGAAGCAAGAAACAAAAGCAATGCAATGTACTGTGTACAAGAAACCTCCATTTGTATGAACTGAAATGCAGGTTCAGAAACATGAACTGCAATCCAGAACTTCTCCTGAATACAACCAACTCTTTTGATTGAGAAACTTGTAACAAGAAAGTGCCAATAATTTTTATCAAAAAATGCAAAACAAAACACCTACTATTTCCCACTATATTATACAGAAGGGGTATACTAGAAGCGATATATATCTGTAACTTAACCATTGTTAAAGTCAAAAAAATATTATGTGATGAGTTCAAGTGCATGCATTGGAATTGTAAAGATAGTAATGAAAAGAGAGAGAGAACGTGATTAGTCTTGCACATGGCAGCAGCCTCGTAACGCTTGGAAAGATTGGCAGTGAATCTGAACCTCCATTTGGGTTCTTGGCAACCCCACACAAATACCTCCAGTGCTTCCTCCGGCGCATGCTTATTTTTGTAAGAAAATAATAGTACTCCTATCTACTATTTGGAGAAAGGGGTTGAACAGTTTGACCAATATTTAGAAACAACTTATTGCATTATAGCAGTCGTAAAAAGATTATATTCAAAGCAGAACTACTCAGATTTCATTTGATAACTCAAACATAGATGTTTATTAACGCACGATAAGGTTATTAAATTAGAAGAGAAAGTCAAATAATCAAACTGAAAAGCCCACTATATGCTGTGTTCTTTCAGCAACTTGTCCAGAAATGTGTTCAAATTTTACCAAGTGAATTCAAATCCACTAATAGAATGAACAGGACAAAATTAAGTAAAAGAAGGTCTTCTACTAGTGCAAGATAACCACAAACAGTACACAGGAAGTTAATTATAGAAAAGCTACAAAGCAAATATTGGAAATTCTATAGAATAAATACAACAGAACGCCATGGTAAAGAAATTACCACTTTTTTCATAGTCATTGGAGTGTTAAATGATTCTTAGCTTTATGTTATTTTCATGTACACTTGGGAATATTTAGTTTTCTCCCTATCATTCATAGGACAGAACACACAGCATCCTGCAAAATCGTTTATGCTCTAATAGCCAACTATTTCAAGGAAAACAAGAATTTCAATTATCTAGCAAGCAAATGCACAAGGAAAACATTGTACCCATCTTCGAAGTACAGTTTCGGAGCTAGGAAGATCGAAAATCGAAAAATCTAACCACCCTTACTACATGTCCATAAACAAGTTTAAGTACCCAACACCAAATCGTTGAACAAAACAAAAATACAAGTTACAAAAGAACAAAAAAAAAATATTACACCTCAAGACCCCTTAATAAATGCATCGCTGCCCCTTCAAAGCAAAAGAAACTCATAGCTATACTAATTACACCTCAAAACCATCTAAATCAAACAATACAGAAACATCGACAAAAATGTAGAGAAACTAGAGAGAGAGTACCTGAAGTGTGATCAGACGCGCACGCCACAGAGGAGCGAACTGGAGGCGTGCGAGGAGGGTTGGGCGACGACGGTGACCGTAATGTCCTGGCAGAAATGGCGTTGAATAGACAGCGAATGGGAATGGTTTAGGGACAGAGAAGCCCACGGGCAACGTTTTCAACCATTTTCGATCGTGTTTTAATTTTGAAGCAGTGAATAAACGGTGAGGGGTTTTAGAGAGAGAAACAGTAGAAAGAGAGAGGAAGGGATAATTTGTGAGATTTTCAAACTCATCATCCAGGCATTTTGCCCAAAATAGAGAGAGAAAGAATAATTACTGTGAGCAGGGACGCCGATTCTTCCACGCCGACGCAGTAAGAACGCCGTGGAAACCCTAGTTTAGGATGATTCTCTCCGGTGGGACACGATTCTTCCACCCATCTTCTCCGACGCAGTAAGAACGAAGTGGAAACCCGATTATTCGGAAATAGAAAGAGAAATTATCACGAATGTTCCATTATGTATTACTAAACTCACATTTAGTCCTCTAAATTTAAAAATTTTCAATTTTAGTCATTTTCAATCTAATTTTAGTTCAATTTTGATTATTGTGTCCAATTTTAGTCCAAATCCACCGGAAGCTGTTCGGTTTCTTAATTTTGAGACATTCCCGGCGATACCCCGTTTGCAAAATCCCACGTGGAAAAACATAACAATATTTTAATATAAATCACCTGTTTGAACTGCCACTTCATCAAGCACGGAACGGGAAGCCATGTTCCCATTATCACTCTCATCGGAGATGGTGGTTCGTTGGAATGGAGAGTAAGGGTTGGCAAAAGGTTGCAGCCTCGTTAAGTGGATAATATTTAATACTAGCAAAAAGGGCCCATGCACAAAGCCCGCTTACAAGCCAACTTACAAAATAAATACCAAACTAACATAATGGAATAATTATAAATTAATTGCTTCTCCTCATTCGTCTGCTGTATACAAGCGGTGGTCTATCAACTGCTTCCCCCATCGAGACAGCCTTGTCCTCAAGGCTGAATTCCGAAAATTGCCCCAACATGTCTGCTACATCCATCCAAGTGCTATCCTCCACTCCACAACCCTGCCACTTGACCAATAAGTCTTCGGGTAGAGTTGGGGAAGTCGCCACATTACCCACCATCGGCTTCAGTAGGGAAACATGAAATACCGGATGAATGCGAGATCCCTCCGGAAGCTTTAAACGGTAGGCTGCTGCTCCAATACGTTCCTCAACCATAAATGGTCCAAAAAATCTAGGAGCCAGCTTTGCATTCACCCCAGGAAACAAAGTACGTTGGCGATACGGTCGGAATTTCAGATAAACCATATTGCCAACAGCAAACTCGAGATGGCGGCGATGCTTATTAGCCTCCCGAGCCATGCGTTGTTGGGCGCGCTCCAAATGTAGTCTTAAATTTCCAAGAACCTCATCCCGTTCCTTCAACGAATCTGCCAATGATTGAGTACGTATCTCACCTGAAATACAAGGAATCAATGCAGGTGGCGGACGGCCATAGACAGCCTCGAATGGTGTAGTGTCTGTACCCGAATGAAAGCTAGTGTTATAACTCTACTCAGCCCAAGATAACCATTTTGCCTACCCTTCTGGTCGCTCTGAAGCAAAACAACGAAGATAAGTCTCAACGCAACGATTTAGAACTTCGGACTGCCCATCCGTCTCAGGGTGATACGCCGAACTCATTCTCAACTTTGTCCCCAGGGATTTAAATAGCTCCTTCCAAAACAAACTCAGAAAAATCGGGTCACGATCGGACACGATCGATGTTGGCACCCCATGTAAACGAAAAACCTCCTTGGCAAAGATATCTGCGACCATCTTAGCTGTGAATGGGTGTGATAACCCCAAAAAATGATCATATTTTGAGAAACGATCGACCACCAACAAAATGCAATCCACACCACTCGACCGCGGTAGCCCTGTAATGAAGTCCATACTGATATCTTCCCAAACCCGAGTAGGAATCGGTAAAGGTGACAGCAAACCCACCGGAGATTTTATCTCATACTTATTCTTCTGACACACTTGGCATTCATTGCCTTCATCATCCCTGGCCAATATAAATTCTTGGAAACTCGTTTGTAAGTACGGAATGCACCTGAGTGACCCCCAGATGGAGAAGTGTGAAACTCATGCAACAACGAAGAAACCCAACTTGAATTTTTCGGGATTACCAAACGACCCTTATAGAATAGAAGATTTTGAGAAAAACTGTAATGCTTTGGGGCAGCCCGTCCAGCGGACAACTCTGTGATAATTCGCGACAAATCTGGGTCTGCCTGGATTGCCAATTGAAGTTCATCCCGGTCCAACCACCGTGGTGTGGTGATTGCTGCCAATTCCAACTCATCTCTACAAGACAAGGCATCAGCTGCCTTATTATTGATGCCTTCCTTATACACAACATCAAAGTCAAAGCCCAGTAACTTAGCTGTCTAATTTTGCTGAGCCGGTGTAGTTAATGGCTGTAAGAGAAGATGTTTAAGACTTCGCTGATCGGTACGAACGGTGAATTTGCGCCCCAACAGATATGGGCGCTAATGTTGAATCGCCAGCCCCAGGGCCATAAGTTCCCTCTCGTACGCAGATTTAGCTAGTAGGCGGCCAGATAATTGCTTGCTGAAATATGCCACCGGCTGCTTGTCCTGCATTAGTACAGCACCTAAACCACGCCCCGAGGTGTCACACTCAATCACAAACGGCTTCGAAAAATCAGGCATACGAAGAACCGGAGCGAACGTTAATGCCTCCAGTTTTTGAAACGCTAACTCAGCCTCCGGTGTCCATCGCCAGGCTGTAGCACTGTCCTTCTTGAGTAAGGCTGTTAAGGATGCGGCGATCTTTCCATAGTTGCAAATAAAACGACGATAGTAGCCTGTTAATCTGAGAAACCCCCGAAGGCCACGAATAGAAGATGGTTTCGACCACCTTAAAACAGCCTCAATTTTAGAAGGATCCATCTGCACCCCGTCACTGGAAACGACGTGCCCCTAATACTCAACACTAACTTGGCCAAAGAGACACTTTTCGGATTAATAATCAATGAATTGGAATGTAAGATCTCAAATACCTGGTGTAAATGTCTGAGGTGAAGATCCCATGAATTGCTGTACACCAATATGTCGTCAAAAAATACCAATACAAACTGACGCAAATGAGGCCGGAAGATATCGTTCATCAAACTTTGGAAAGCGGCGGGGGCATTAGTTAACCCGAACGGCATGACTAAGAATTCATAGTGGCCCGAGTGAGTGCGAAAAGCAGTCTTCGGAATATCTTTAGGAGCAATCCGTATTTGGTGGTACCCCGCCCTAAGGTCCAACTTACTGAACCAAGAGGCACCAAATAATTCGTCCAAGAGCTCTTGGATAACTGGAATCGGGTACTTATCTTGCACAGTGACTTTGTTCAGAGCCCGATAATCAATAAAAAATCGCCGAGAGCCGTCTTTCTTGTGTACCAACAACACCGGGCTCGAATAGGAGCTGTAACTCGGGCGAATTAAGCCGGCATCTAACAAGTCAGACACAAGTTTCTCCATTTCACCTTTCTTTAAATGGTTATATCGATATGGGCGAACTGAAACAGGTGGGGCCCCTGGTTACAGCACAATACGATGATCGCACTCACGCCTTGGAGGAAGACCAGCAGGTGGTTGAGTAACAGAAGGGAATTTCGATATCAAGTCGTTGAGGGCAGATTATTGTGTTTGTGAGAATGTATTCGAAGGTTGGGATTGTCCCAGGTTGCTATTCCCCTCCAAAACCCACAATAACCAACAATTATCCTCGTCCTGTATGATAGATTTGAGTTCCCGACTCTTGCAAGATTTGCGGGTGAGTGACGGGTTGCCTTGCAATTTCAATTTGGAATTCCCACAACAAACTCCATGGTAAGAGCGGCCCAATTGGCCGTGACATCACCCAATGTTGCCAACCATGAGACTCCAAGAATCACATCAATACCACTGAGGGGAAAGACATAGCAATCAATAGTGAAAGTATGAGAAGCAAGGGTGATACATACATGTCTACAAATACCCTCTATTGTGACTGGTGAACCATCGCCTAATGTCACCGTATATGGAGTTGTGGGATCAATAGGCAGACTCAATCTCTGCGCCGTTTGCTTGGACAGAAAGCAATGGCTTGCCCCACTATCAACCATTGTTAGTATTCGAGCATCACCAATCCTGCCAAAGAGTTTGTGTTTTGGGCCCATCAAGCCCATTAGAAGAGACCTTCTAGAGTTGGAGGACTTGAGTTTCCGTGAATGTATCTGGAATTGAATTTTCCAATTGGAATGCCTCCATCTGATCCTCCGTTGTGTCCTCGACATCAGAATTCTCAACAGCAGCCCCAATTAGAATGACAAGGTGCTTTTGAGCACACTTATGCAACGGCCCAAAAGGCCATTTCCCCTTTGCGCGATATTCGTGAACTTCCTCTGCTGTGAGATGGCGAGTATTGCGAGGAAAACAAGGGCCGGATGAGGGCGGCTGGGATTGAATCGGCTTGGGGAGAACCGAGGTAGGTGATGAAAACGATCCTGAGTTAAAAAAACGATCCTGAGTTAAAACTCCCTTGGGGGCTAGAGCGAAACATCCCTAAAGGGGTCTGGAGAAATTTGATTTTGTGTGAAGTTCAGTCGGTTGGCTCGAACGCCCCTAATAGCATCAAAAACATCCGACAGCTCTGAATCTGGAATACGGTCACGAACTGTGGCCTGGAGCCCACCTAAAAACATCCCTAAATATTGTTCCGAAGGAAGGGATGGAAGCTGAGCAACTCTTTCCTCAAACAAAGCGACATAATCATCGATTGAGCCCGTTTGCCGCGTAGTGTGCATCGCTTCGTATGCATTAATAGCAAAAATATCCCCAAAATGCTGAAGTAAGTCTCTTGAGAACTGAAGCCAAGTCGTGGATGCGGGCCCATTGTGCCCAAAACATCGCTCTCCCTGACATGGCGATGAGGCTCAATTTTACACGGTCACCAACGGAGTGTCGTGAACCAAGAAAAATTGCTCGGCTTGTGCTAGCCAGGCTATTGGATCCGAACCATCGAAGAGTGGAAAGTCCATCTTCGGATGTACCATGGATGTGGGCGGTGAAGCCGACGCTAGCGTGGTGGCGACGCCCGATGCCGTGTTAGGGGTTGAGGCGTGGTGTGTGGCCTGGTGTTTGCTCTCCTATACAGAATCGACATCAATAGAAATCGGCGCCTACAATGGCAAGCCCCTAGAGTCCAGACCCTCCAATTTCTTAAGGATGATATCTATTTTCATCTCCAAACTAGATACTGTGGTACCTTGAGCAAGTAAGGTACCCTGCACGTTGCCCACAACCTTCTCCAATTCGTCGCATCTCTCCAGCGCCACTGATTCGGAGCTCCCTCTTTCTGTCACCATTGATCGGGTGTTGGGCATTGAAAAAGAGAGATGGCGGTCAGACCAATTGATAGTACAGAGAAGGATGAAATAAGAACAATTCCTAAAAAGGACCCAGAGAAAGTAATCCTCTGTCACAAGCCAAGAGGCTGCAAGCTTTCAATATACTTCATGATGAACAATCTAGGGCAATTCCCCCTATAAATAAGTTTAAGTGGATAATATTTAATACTATCAAAAAGGTCCATGCACAAAGCCCACTTACTAAGCCCACTTACAAAATAAATACCAAACTAACATAATGGAATAATTATAAATTAATTGCTTCTCCTCATTCGTCTGCTGTATACAAGCGGTGGTCTATCATATTGCTACGATGGATTGCTACTTCTATTGCTATTGCTTCGATGGATTGCTACTTCTATTGCTATATGTCCTTTCTACTAATGGGTTGATAGAGTTGATGTTGGCTGGTTACCTCATGTTTCTTTTGGTATTACTACTAATGATACTTCTGTTGCTATGGTTTATTCCTAATCGATTGTTACAAGACTGTTGTTCCACTTGATTCCTTGAAGACATTGCTGTAAAGGTCTTGCTTATGGTTTGCTTCGTTTCTGGATTGCTAGTTGGTTTGCTTTTGGTACTCTGACTCTTCTCTGTTCAAGTTTGCTGCCCTGTTTGCTATGTAGCTGCCATGCTAATATGCTGCTGAAGGGTACTACTGCATATGGCTTCCTATTTCTGATTTCTATTGCTATATGGTTTTGTTGTTTTCTGATCTTGTACTTTGGTTCTGATGGGTTAGTATACTCTTGGGTTGGTTACTTCATGTTTCCTATGTTGCTACCACTATCATGGTTTGGTTTCTTGAAGATCTACTAAGGAACTTGGTTTGCTGCCTCATGATTTGGGCTTTTGCTGCTTAGTCTTGTCCAAGTTGGGCTTTGTTCCATTCACTGCAGTCCAACTTGGGAGGGGGTGTAGACATGTGCATATCAATGTTTAGATGATATTTTCAATAATGTTGTCACTTGGCATTTTCTATTGTTGCTTGATTTGAATACATACTTGCAAACTTGTAACCTCTCATTCATTTTTCCATTAATGAAATCGTAATTTCCAAAATTTTCTCTCTTCTATCTTCTGCTTGCTATAATGGGTTTCATCCTCTTCTACCTTGATTACTTCTCAATTATATGAATTTCTACACAGATCTGGTGTAGCGGGGAGCGACGAATGGCAAGCAGATCTCGGCGGAATACAAAGGCGACAGACTCCGGCAGCGGTAGTCAGAACGTAGCTCTCCGACAACGGAAGCGACTATTGTCCAGCGGCGACAGCGTGACGGCGACGTACTAGCAGTGAGCGACGGCAGATCTGGCGGTGTCGACGGTTGGCAGCGACAACTGGAGTGTAAGATACGGACGGCGTTCGCTGGTTGTTGGGACGTTCGCGCTTCCGACGGCGGCCCTGTGAAGGTGGCAGTTGGCAGCGATGGTGGTGAACACGGCGGCGTGGAAAGTTTAGAAGGGAAGAATTTGTGTGGGTTGACATGTCTGTGGTTGTTGAAGATTAAAATGAGGATGTGTATGCCCGTTCCGTGCTTGATGAAGTGGCAGTTCACAGAGGTGATTTGTACTAAAATATTGATTGATATGTTTTTCCACGTGGGATTTTGCAAACGGGGTGTCGCCAGAAATGTCCCAAAATTAAGAAATCGAACAGCTTCCGGTGGATTTGGACTAAAATTGGACACAATAATTAAAATTGAACCGGACTAAAATTAGATTGAAAAGGACTAAAATTAAAAATTTTTAAAGTTAGAGGACTAAATGTGGGTTTAGTAATACATAATGGACCATTTGTGATAATTTCTCTAAATAGAAATGGAGAGAGAGAACATTAAAAATGAAAACGATGCAGTGTGTGCGAGACTAAAAAATAGTAAATGAGTGTACCCAATGAAATGGTGCACAATATAGCAAAAATAAAATTCTTTGTCCATTAATTTCTGCCTATTTTAAAGGGTAAAGGTTAGAATAGACCCCTTTATCTTCTTTTCCAAGATCAAATAGGCCCTCAATCTTTTTTCCAAGTCATTCAACTCCTTTATAGTAGATCACTTGAACCCCTCATTTACTTAAAATAGGACCCTAATCTATTTTTTAGGACATCCAAGACCTTTCCTCTTATCAATGGATCAAACTCACCATTATTCTTTTATAAATTTATACAAAGCAACATTTGTTAAAAAAAATAATAATAAATTCTGTAACAAGTAGGTCCCATTAATTCATATTACCACCAAGTGGTTGGAAATTTGTCATCTCCATCATCTCTCACTCTATATGCAGGCTTTCCTCATATAAGCTGGAGCTGCTTCCTTTGCTATAGGAATTTTATTCACTCTTCCAAAGGCTGTAAATCAAATCCTACAAATCTGGTCCAAAATTCTGCTGTGCCTGAGGCCTCCCATACTCATTAATTGCATCATCATCGCCATCGCCGCTGCATCTCACTTCCGTAAAACTCCCGTTCCATCGCATGCCGTCTTTCCATCTCTGACGACGGAGGCGGAGGCGTTCGACGTTGAAGAGAGAGTATTTGAGTTGAAACCTGTAGTGATAAATGGTTGTTAGTTGACTTGGAAGAAAAAAATTTGACACGTCAGAAGATGAGTTTACTTGCTACATATATGTTCTTATTGAGTGTCATTTTTTTTTCATAGAAAGGCTAAACTCATGGCACCCATCTTTATTTGAGTTGAGCTAAAGTCGAAAGCTGATGCATATATGAAGAAGGAAGTAGAGTAAGAGATGATGGAGATGACAAATTTCCAACCACTTGACAGTAATATGAATTAATGGGCCCCACTTGTTACAGAATTTATTATTTTTTATTTAACAAATGTTGCTTTGTATAATTTATAAACCAATAAGGGTGAGTTTGATCCATTGATAAGAGGAAAAGGTTTTGGATGTACTAAAAAATAGATTAGGTTCCTACTTGATCTATCAAACTAAGTTTCGGGGTCTAATAGACCTTTTTCCCAAAATTAATCTAACGAAAAGAATATAGAGTTTGGTTGGTAGATAACTGAACGCTATTTGCTAGAGAGCACAAGGCCTAACGTCAGGGCAATCGGAAAGACATTTTGGTGACACCGCAGCCAGAGCTATTGCCTCTGCCATATCAATCTCTCCTGGCAGCTGCGAATCCACAATCTCCGCCACCGTCCGAACGTCTCTCAGTATTGGCATCGTCGTCGCCGTCAGTCTTTTCAAACTCTCGATGCTTAAGGCATCCACCCCTCGACCTACTATAAATTAATCTTACGCATGAGTTTTGACAAGCGAAAAAGAGAGTAAAATGAGAGAACACTGCGAGAAAGAGATATGTGCATAAATTAGGTTTAGGAATAATGAATGTTGATGGGGGGACTAGAACAAGTTTAAGCTCATTACAGTAGCCGATCTAATTAAGCGCCGGCTCAGCTATAAGATGTTCGAGCAGCGTCAAATTGAAGTCTCGGAAACCGAGAACCGTCATTGACGCCGATCTCCACGAGCCGCCTCGCCAAGTGGCGGCCGAGCATCGCCTTGGCCGAGTTGAACGGATTGGCGCATGGTTGCATAGTGCAAACAGAGCCAAGGTAGGCAACTGACTTCACATCCATTGCTAGAACTACACAGAGAGAAATTTGTATTGAATTTGTAGAAGAAATTGCTTGATTTTGTTTGATAATATGCGTGAATGACAACCTTGAATTTGAAGAAGAAATTGCTTTGATTGTGTTTGATGATATACGTGAATGAGAACCTGGAAAATTGCATTTGCGTATTCAATCAATTATCCACCAACCTAACTATTCTCATTCTCTATATTTTTAACTCCATTAGATTAATTTTAACAGAAGGGTATCAATGTTTTATTTTAAGTAAATGAGGGGTTCAATTTATCTGATTAAAAATATAAAGGGGTTAAATGACCCAAAAAAAGATGGAAGGTCTACTTGATCTTGTGTGATAAGGGATCTATTGCAGTGCATGTGACCAAGTGAATATCGTTCCCACGAGATAGTTATAAATTTAATAAGTAGTTCTATATGATAATTCCAATGTAAGACACTTCTGGGGGTTCTTGAATAGATAATTAATTAAACTAATAAAAAGTAAAATTAAATAATTAAACTACTTATGCAATAAAATAAATCACATAAGAGAAAACGATTAAAAAGCTCAAGAATGGAGAATTGGTAATGCTCGGACAAACAGCTTAACTATGTGAATGATTTATTCTAGACCCAAATTAATTACCTGCAGACGTTTATAAGAGGATCACTAAGCCTAACACTTATAATGAGCTGAAAATTCTAGGATCAATAGAAAATTAACTCTCTCTCCCTCTATAGGTACTTCATGCTAAATTCCATCAAAGGCTAGAGTACTAGACTTCCCTTTCAAGGTACGCAATTATTAACCCCTTTTGTCTCCTTACTAATTACATAATAATGATGTTTACCAAATAATTAATATTCCAAATTGATTGTCTAACACTCTTAGGTATTATAAGCCAATTCTCTAAGAATGTCACAGGAAACAACAATTATTATGCAGAAATAGAGAATCCTATTAACTATCAATCAGCGATACCGTCAGAATAATTAAAGGAATCAAAACCCAAAAACACAATAATATGAAGTCTCAAAATATCCTCTTCAATAAGGAAATAAACAACCTGCAAAATAATCAATCCAAATCTAGGACAATCAAATCACATAGTCAAAACTGTATTAATGTCCTAACATTACCAACAAAGAATCTTAGCCCACGGATTTACGAGGGCAAATTACAAAGATGTAATAAACCCTAACCATTGTGATAAAATAACAAAAATAAAGAACTAAAAATAAAAAACCCTTTTAGAGGACTCCATCTCTTCAATTACTATCTCCATCGGGATCTCCGTTTTTGGTGAGTGGATGATAGTGGTGAGTGATGGAGGAATTCGAGTCCGAAGATGATGGGGGCGTGTGGTGTAATAATGATTCACGCGATCTGCCTCCCTCGTCAAAAGCATGCCCCGCTTCTGTAAAATTAGGCATGAGAATTTATCTTCTGTAATGGGCTTCACATGCCATGGGTATATTGTGATGGCCTCTTTTTTCTTGCACATTGCATAAATTCACACTTCATTCCAACTTTACACTTTTGATCATTTTTCCTATCAAAATACAACAAAATACCTCTCATGCACCGTTTAATCAATAATAAATAGAAGTAATATAATTTGTGCAAATAATAGCAATTATACACTCAAAGAAGTATCAAATTGGACTCAAAAGTACATGAATTTTCACTCTTATCCAGGGTCTATTTGATCTTGCGTGATAAGATAAGGGGTATATCTGACCCTTCTTCCATTTTAAAATTAGTCCGGTCATTTTCTTAATTCTGAAATCAATCCGTCATGTTTATGAAACTCAATTTTTTCGTCCATCGACCAGGTATCACCCTGACGTATAGCAGGTATCAGAACCGGTCACCCTGACGTGACATTTAATTTTTCTTTTTTTATTTATGCCATTTCCCAAATAGCATATGACGTGGCATTTAAAGGCTGGAATGAAAAGGCATACACAAATAAAAAATCCTAAATTCCCCAAATTAAAAAATCCCTAACCTAAATCTCGCCAGTACCCTCCTCCCTCAACTCCGCTGCACCCTCTCCTCTTTCTCCGTCACCGCTGCCCTCCTCTCCGTCCAGGTGGAGGTCGTGCGCCACCACCTCCAGTCCTACTACGCCGCCTTCGACCACGCCGACGTCGTGCTCTGCCACTTCCACGAGTGGCACACCTCCCTCGAGCGCCCCTTTCTCTGGCTCGGCTACATCCACCCCTGCATCTTCACCAACCTCCTCTGTACATTTCTTGATGATCCCGATTCTTTCTCGAGTACGACAAGTCCTGGCCGATGGTGGTGGCGTGGAAGAACCCTCAAGGGTTCTGATCACGCGCGTCGACTAGATAGAGTGTGTGCTGAGGCTCATGGTCCTGCGCTGGCGGCCCGTGCGCGATAGGCGCAGGCGAAGCTGCTGAAGGAAGTGGCGCTGGACTGGGGAAGCAGGCAGGGCCGCCTTGGTGGATGAGATGGAGGTGGTGGTGGAGAGAAACGTGCTGGCGGATGTTCTGAGTGTGACCACCGTGTATCGGGCGGCGATTTGTGAATTAAAATGAGATTTTGGATAAGTGATTCTTTGATTGATTTGTGAATTAAAATGAGATTTTGGATAAGCGATTCTTTGATTTGGTGATTATTTGATTTAAGGAATTTACGATAAGGATTCTTTGGTTTGAGTATTCTGTTTCTTTTTTAAATGCCACGTCATTCCCATTTCTCGTCGGCAACAACTATAAAAAAAAATCAAATGCCACGTCAGGTGATCGGTTTTGATACCCGCCAATGGACGTAAAAGTTGAGATTTGTAAACTTGACGGACTGATTTTAAAATAAATAAAATGAATGGATCAATTTTAAAATAGGTGTAAGTTAATGAACAAAAATTTTCATCTTCCCAACTTTATATTCTATTTTGTATACGTGTTTTTTAATAATTATATATTTTTTTCACACTAAATTTTTTATTAAAAAAACTAGCATCCATATGTTTATATCTTTTTATTTAATAGTGTATACATGTTTTTAATAATTGTATACTTTTTTTACACTCAATTTTTCATTAAAAAAACTAACAATTAAATTGTATACATTTTTTTTCATAATTGTATACATATATTTGTATACCTTTTTGAAAGAAGGTGCACCCTATCATAGAGTGCACCCAAGTGCACAGTATAATTAGAAAAAAAATTAGATAGATAGACCCGGCTCACTGGTCCAGCCCCACGGGCCACAGCTAAATTGGGCTGGCGGTATAGCAGGCCATTAACAAATATAAAACTGAAAAGTAAACTCTTGAAAGAAGGCACTCAAAGTCTCATAGCCGAAATTGTTTAGAATTTTCTTAATATTTTTTTATCATTCAGTCCCCTAAAATCTGGCCCGTTTAGCTGTTTAGAATTTTCTTAATATTTTTTATCATTCAGTCCCCTAAATCTGGCCCGTTTAGCTGGAAGCCCGTTAAATTTATCTTTTAGTAGTCCGTTTAAAGAAGCTCAATTAACTCAATGCCCAAAGCCTGTTAGAGTTTATCCTCAATTCATAACCTCAAAACTACATCTTAGTTACAAATTTACCTCTCCTACATAACATATTTTATAATTTATTTATTACCTAACAAATCTATGTTACCCTCTAAAAGTCAATAAAATTAAGAAAAAATAATTTTTCTTAAACTCTATATCTACAGTAACTATGGTGGGATGGAGGAAGTATGATTTAAGGGATTATTTGAAAATGAATAAGGTAAATTATAAATTACTCCCTCCGTCCCTCTGATAAGTGTTCATTTTGTCATTTTTGTCGTTCTAATACAAAGTATTGATTTCCTTTTTGGTTGTGACACATACAATAATATTATTATACCCAACTCACTACACATGAGGCCTACACTCAACATTGATGCAACTACTCACTACACATTAAAATATTATTTCTCTCACATCATTACACTTTAAAATATTATACTTCCTAATTCACGTGCAAAAGGCAAACAGACAATTATCAAGGGGATGGAGGGAGTAATGTCCCGTCCTAATGATTACATTTGCTTTTTGCACAAGGATTAGGGAATATAGTATTTTATAGGGATTAAGGAATATAATATTTTAATGTGTATTGAGGCGAGAGAAATAATATTTTAATGTATAGAGGTAGTTGTATTAGTATTATAGGTGGTTCCATTGAGATGTTTTAATTATTTTGTGTGGGTCTCATCACCAAGAAGAGAAATGTAATCATTAGGATGAGACACCTAAATTGGAAATATGTAACCATTAGAATATGGAGGAGTAGTTCAAGGACCTTGTGTCTACTAAGCCACCGATATACTCGATAGTGTTGGACTACGGAAGTTTTAAAGTCTCAAACTACCTATCCGGATACATTAATGTTTCACGAGGACTACATTGTGTGTCTGCTTTTTATAGGCGCCAAATTCTACTCTTGTGGGGGATTGTTGGGGAATATAATTGGTTAGTAAGGATTAATAAATAAATTAATCACCAATTAAATAATAATTAAAGTTAGTGAAATTAGTCTCACTTGTGTAATTCATCAAATATGGTAAATTGATCAAATTTGGTACTGATCACAATCACTAATTAAAATAACAATCTTACCATATGAGAGTGGTTTCTAAAACCTATAAATATGGTCATTCTGCATTCATTCAAAAAATGCTCCAAGAACACCAAAACACTAGACACCACAAAAGAGCACATTTGCATACACTTGCATAGTTCATAGTCTAGATGATCTAGTACTCAATTCTCTCTTAGTTCGTCGGAGTTCCTGCGATAGCGGTGCTGCTTCGCCGGAAAGGAGGAGTCGTTTCACCTTTTGGGAAGATCCGCCAAGACCGAAACACTATCGGGTCATGTTTCTTCTTGCAGAACGAATTCTACTCGACTTGACTTCGCCATTATCCCGAGACGTTCAAGATCCAAGATCCTAAGAAAGGTTAGTAATTCTACTTTCTATTTTCATTTTCATTGCAATAGTGATTGATTGGCGTACCCATAAACCAACATTATATTATTTAATGTGTAGTGTGGTGTGTGGGTCCCTTTTATTAATTGTAGTAGTAATGTGTATGGTTCCAAATGTTATAAAAGGAAAATATATACCTTTGGTCATTCGGTGCGGACGCCTAAAATGCAAAATGTCCATCTATCCAAAGGACGAATGGAGTATTACTTTTATATGTAAATCTCTTTCTCATTAAATATATACATATTATTGATATTTTTTTAAATATTATAATAATTTTAAGTATTGAATAAAGCTGAACTTTATTATAATAGTATGTGTTAAAATTAAGGGTGATTCCGAGTGCACCAATTCTGATAAGTTTAAATCATGGGATATTGGTTTTATTTTTTTTTAATTTTAATTAGTTCAAAAGTTTGATAAGTTTAAATCGTGGGATAGTGCTTTTTTCTTATTTTAATTATTCTATTGAACTTTATTATAATAATATGTGTTAAAATTAAGGGTGATTTCGAGTTACCATGATAAGTTTAATTATGGGGTATTGTTTTTTTTTTTAATTTTAATTATTCTATTTAATTCAATTGCGTAGATTGAGTTACTAAAATTTAATGTAATAATTAAGATGCATCGATGTCCAAATGCACCACGACAAAGACTTGTGTGAGATCGTCAACGGTCAAAAAGTGATAACTTCTATAATGAAAAGTGATGCTCAATTAATGAAAGTTGATGATGAATTTTTATGAACCATTTATAATATAAATGGAAAGTTATAAAGTGATATTTTATATCTAAAGTAATAACTAATTTAAAAGTATAAAATTGTCTCATATTATCTAATTTCCTTTATTATGTCAAACAAATTGATTTTCCTTATTTAAAAGATTTCTTAATTATCTCGTCCTTCGTGAGATAGAAACGTTTGCAGATATGAAAGAGATCGATGAAGAGATTCAGCGGCTTCCCAATTCTTCAAAAATCTCATCTTTGCATAAATCATGATTTTTTTTTGGGGGGGCTTCAATAGGGTTGTTGGGTCTGGCCATGTATATATAAGATGAAAGGTTGTTGCTTCAATGTCTCGTGGCTGAAGCAGCATCAACTGCCTCATGGAGGTTACGCAGTTGGGAGAGCGTTTCTTCATTTTCAGTAGCGATGGGATTAAGATGATGAGAGCGTTGAAGGATGCTAATGATAGTGCACAATTATAAACTAGTCGTGCAACGACATAATAGATTGTGCAAACATATTAAAGGGTTGTGCAACAATGTAATCGATTGTGCAACATAAATCATTATAATCTAATGTACTGAAAAATAACATGATTTATAACAAATAACATCTAAATATAATTTTATGTTCAATATATAATTATTTAGTTTTGATAATTTTACTTTTGATAACTATGTTGTGCAAATCTACAAGAAATATGATTCACAGAAAAACATCTAATTAGGTTGTGCAACCTTATTCAAAAGTTGTGAAAAAATGTAACAAATTGTGCAACAATGTCACAGATTATGTAACCATCTCACTAAAATTAATTGGGTGAGAAAGTTGTCTAATCTTTTCATGTGATTATAGTGCATTACGTAAACGTAGATTGAATATTGTTCAAATCCCACAAATTAAGGGATTAAATATATGACAAAGTTTCTTGTGAGACCTTAATTTTGTAAGACAATTATGTTTAATTATTATTAAAGTATGTTTTTTAAAGTATAATTAATTATGAATTAAAGTATAATTTTATGGTATTATAATATGATTCATTATTGACATATTTTAACTAAAAATAAACCTACTTTAATTATATTATAAGCATACTTTAGTAATGGGTTGACCCGTCTCACGACCATCTAAAAAAACCGTCTCACAAGAGAGTAACTCAAAAATATATTAAATGCTTTCAAATTTAAAATAAATTATGAAACACAAATCAAAATTAAAAAATAAATTATTGGACATGTGCAGGTTACTATAGTATGCAGTGCGCAGGAATTTTATCGAGGGGACCCAAATTTTATATGAAGTATAATGGATTTCATCCGTCCCTTGTATTTTTGAAAAATTTTTGTAATTTTTCATTTCGCTGCAATCGAACACGCGACCTTTTAAATTACCAGCTTGGAGCAAAACCACTGTACCACCTCATGACATACAAAAATTTACTATATATATACTAAATATTTTCACAATTTCAGGGGAGCCACCCCGCCACTGATAGTATGCATTTTCAAAAATTTTAATTTATAGAATTCCATACCATTCTTAAATAAACTCTTACATCTATATGTTTAATTTATAGAATTCCATATCATTCTTAAATAAACTCTTACATCTATATGTTACTGTATACTTTGAGTAGTATATAGTAAATGGTTTAAAAAAAATTAATTTATAGAATTCCATACCATTCTTAAATAAACTCTTACATCTATATGTTACTGTATACTTTGAGTAGTATATAGTAAATGGTTTAAAAAATCTTTATCCCTTCATCAAGTTGACCATAACTATTGTTTTTATTTTATATTCCTAAGTTTTTCTTGTTTTTTAACCTTTACTGTCTGATGATAAATTCGATAATAAATTCTTCAAAATAGTTCGTTTACAAGATTACTGTTTGTTTGTGTTTGTGTTTTTTTTTTTCATTCAATTTTTTTTCTTAAATTTAATTTTAAGTCTATAATAATTGTATTTTCACCCCAAGTGTTTTATACTCCCATGTATATTTACAAAAGTTAAATATGTTGAATTTAATACTTATTCCTTTTTAGGTGCATAAATGCTAGCTGAGGATGACCTGTTAGCTTTGAGTATGAAATCAAGGCAATCCACCTAATTTTACTTTGAGTTTTATTTTTTCAGATGGGAGTCTACCGTTATTTTTTTTCAGATGGGAGTCTACCGTCACTCAGATGGTGATAGGAAAACAATCAACGATTATTTTTTCAGATGGGAGTCTACCGTTATGGTGATAGAAAAACAATCAACGAGTATCGCGAGAAGATGAATGTTCCTGTAAAGGTGAGAAACGTAAATATGCGGGGGAGGGGGAGGGGGAGGGGATGAAGGTGGTGGAGTGTCCTTTTGAATCACACGCAATCACATTAGTTGGTTTGGAATTGAGAAAGGGGTCGAATATTATTTGGTTTGGAATTGAGAAAGGGGTCGAATATGAGTGTAAACCGATGGAGTGCAGGCGATATGAGGTATATAGTTTTATTAATATTAATAGTTTTCCTTATAATTATTTTTGAAAAATACTTTTGTTACTTAATGGTTAGGTTTTGAAAATACTTTGTGCATTTTGTCGTTGAAACTTAATACAGGGATTGTGGTATACATCGGATGTTTTTACCTTTCAAGAAAATAGAGTTCAAATTTTGTTTTGAGTTAATAATAAACATGTTTGTACATATATTTATACAATTGGATAATTAAAAAAAAAAGTGAATGAATGATAAATTCTTCAAAGACTATAAGTATTATATACTCCTATGTTTATTTACAAAAGTTAAATATCCCTAGGTCAGCAGCATATGCATATGGATATCCATAGTTTTGAAGAATTTTTCTGCCAAAGTTAAGTTGCAAACTCAAATATTGATAATTTTCCAAAAGAAAATGAGATATAGTAACATTTTGCACCTTTTAGTTTAAAACAAATTATGAAACACACGTACTAATAATTTAGAGTTGACTTAGGGTACACTTAGTTAATATAAATCATTCGATCAAAAAACTATCCCACATCAACCTTTAAATCAAATAAAATAATTAATTAATAGTTTAAAAAATAAAAATAACTACTGTACCCTAAAAACCTACCCTATTAGCCTTTAAGTTCGATACATTATAAAATAACCCAATAATTTATTATAACTTAAAATTCAAATATTTTAATTTTATAAGACCAAGTCGGTACACATGACTAATATGCTTCGCTATGTTTTTTTTTTTCAATTTATTGTCCCATTTATGTTTGATTAATATTTTCTATACAACCCCAGCAAACTCTATTAATTTTAAGGTGATTCTGGATACATCTAATTTATCGGTGCACTCCTAAGTTTATAGGTTAAAATGAAAGAGTGGGTAGTTTTTTTTAATTAATTATTTTATTTATTTATTGTGCAGATTTAATTATAAATTAATCTAACGATTATAATGGTTTAAGTGTACCGATACACCTAGTGCACCCTAGTTGTACTCTTAATTTTATCCATGGATTGTTGTTTGGTTTGTCCTAATTAAAGTTTAACATATTTCCTTTTCTTGTATCAAATAGAACTTACATAAAATAATTAATTATTCTACATGAAATTTAATAAAATTATCCGCTACACATTAAATATTATACAGTACTTCATATTTCAATCCACTATCATTAAAATATTATACTATTATTACTTATTAGTATTTTAAAGTATGGTGGGTTGAAAGATATAAATATTTTAATGTATAATATATAGTAGTTGTATTATAGTGTTGTGACTGGGCTCCATTATTAGCAAATTATTTTGTGCACTCAGGTGCATCGTATACCCACTTTAAAAAATTTATACATTTATGAATAAAAAATATACACTAATAAATAAAAAATATACATTTTGTTAGCAAATTTTTTTTAGGAATTTTATCAATATACGGCCTGAATAATGGGTAATCTATCAATTCGGGGTTTGAATTATGTATACTATCGATTAGGGGCCTGAATTATGTAAAACTATCAATTCAGGGCCTAACTTAGACCCTAAATTGATAAAATAGATGATAATATTTGACAAATTCAGGCCTTGAATTGATAGTTTTACATATTTCAGGTCTTGGATTGATAGAAAAAATAATTCAGATCCCTAATTGATAGTTTACCCATAATTCGGGTCTTGAATTGATAAAAATCCTTTTTTTATTAGTCTTTTAATGAAAAATTAAATATTATATAATTAAATAAAAGTTTATATATATGGATGCACTTATAATTACAAAGTGAGACGCCCAAATATCTCTTAATATATGTGGAAAAAAAAACATAAACTTGAATGCTGGATAAAAAGAGTATTAAATAGACAAAATAAAGAGCCAGTCTTCTCTGAACGGTTAACCTATAAACTCTATTTTAAAAAATTACTCTTTAATTTTTTACTCTGTAAAGAGTTACAATTTTATACAAAAGAATAATAATTCATGTTTTTAAAGAGTAATTTTTCAAGTACTAAAAAGTATCCATAAATCAGAGTGTACAAGAATTTGAAGAATAATTTTTTAATTTAGAAGATTAATATAGTTGAAAACTTGGTTTACATATAAACCCATGTAAATATGTAAACACGGTTTACATGAATAATCTTAATCATTAAATTAAATTTTAATTCGATCTCCGCCATCAAATAAAATAAAATAATTAAAATTTTTAAAAATAACTACTCCCCACATGCTATTTGTAACCCATTAATTAACCCCAGTGCACCTCCCTAAAATTTAAATAATTAAAAATTTTAAAAACTAACTACTCCTCACATTTAGGGATGTAATCGAAACGAGTCGAGTCGAACACTACTAGGTTTGAGTATGGTTTGTTAAGGAATTATTGAAATCGAGCCCGAGCTCGAACTCGTCAAGAAAAAAATATCGAACTCGAGCATAAAGTCAAACTGTTTGTTAAGGCTCGCGAACGTGTTCACGAACACATAAAGTAATTTGTTCAAGAACATTTAAATATTTTTCCTAGATATTAAAAGAACGTTTCGTTTATATAAACGTCAAATGTTATTCATAATAATATTAAATAAACAAACTAACAAAATACAATTATAAACGTTAAAAAAATATTTAAATATTTAAATAATGACTTAAGTTATTATCATATTTGTGTGGTTTAATGTAAAATATTTAACTATTGAATATTAATAAATAAATAATAATATATAATACTAAAAAATAATTATAAAATTTACGAACTCGTTTGCGAGCCATTAACGAGCTCATTAACGAATATGTTCGCAAGCTTTCGAGCCGAACACTCTTAAGTTTAAGTTTGGTTTGATAGACTATTCGAGCTCAAAATTTAAGTTTGATTTGGTTAGTTAAGGTTAACGAACGAGTTCGAACGAACATTTTATCAAATCGAGACCCGAATAGTTCGCGAACGGTTTAGTTCGCTTACATCCCTACCCACATCCTATTTTTAATCCATTAATTAACCCCAGTGCACCTCCCTAAAGTTTAAAGGAAAAGGGTCAATTTAGACCCTCGTATTAGCCCATGAGATCAATTAAGTCATGAACTAAGTTTTTGTTCATTCAAGCCCTCTATTAGTTAGATCAATTAAACCATTTTCTCATAAAATTAAATATCAAATAGTTATTCATTTATCACTCCTAATTAATTTGGGTTAAACCCTTTTTACCAACTAATGATTGAGCCGATGGAATTTGCACTACCATCGACGGTGGCTGCAAATTAGCAGTTACCAAAGAACACAATTCAGTGTTCTTCATACCAGATTAATTATTTTAGAAATCCACTCGTTAATATGACTATCGATTCTCCACCATCAGGGTTCCTCTACAACTCCACAGTTGGTAGAATTGGCGGCGGAGAAATCGTTGGAGTCAATGGAAGACCTCCAAATATTTTCTCTAGGAAGCTTTACATATCCCTAATGAAAAGTTCCTGATGGCGCCGCAGTGTGATTCCGCGGCGGAGGCGTTGGTGTTGAAATGCAACCGTACAGCGGTGGAGGTCTGTGACATCCAGATCTTGTCGTCTCGGCTCTGCAAAACACAGGATCTTGAATCAGATATGTCCGGGCACCGCGAGTGTGGTGGGGAGGATGGGGTGGAGATCGTCAGACGATGGAGGGAGTGCACTGCCGTCGATGTGGGATTTGGGTGGTATATTTTGGTGTAGGGTATTTGGTATCTAAGGGCAACCCCAATGGGCAATATGACCCAAATCACCAAATACCCAAATTTTTTGTTATTTGGGTCATATCTCCTCCAATGGTTTTTACTCAAAATTTGGTACAAAAGGAAATATTCTGTAGAATCTTATTAAAATATTATTTTATTAAATTTAAATAATTATAATATTCTAAATAATTATTTATCCCTCTAATTTTTAATTATTAATTAAATAATATATTTCTATTTTGTATTAATTAATATTTAAATTTAAATTTTTAAATTTTAATGTTGTATAAATTTTACAAATTACATCAAAATAAATATCAAAATGAAATTAAAGAAATATATGAACAACACATTTTATTGATAATTGCATAATACAACACATACAGATGAAAGACATAAATTTTAATCTTCAGATGAATACAATTCCCAAATATGATCAATTAATGCATCTCGAAATTCATAGTGAGCATCTCGATTTTTTATTTTTCTAAATCGAGCCAGAAATTCCTGAAATTGAGAATCGTCATCATCCCCCATTTCAATATTTATAGCCGGTGATTCTACGTGGTCAATAATAGGTGCATCAAGATCACTTTCATCTTCAATTATCATATTGTGCATAATTATGCATGTTTTCATTATATCTCCTAAAACTTCTTTGCTCTAGAATCGTGCTGGATTTGTGACGATAGCAAATCGACTTTGGAGAACCCCAATGCGCGTTCCACATCTTTTCTACATGCTTCTTGTCTTTGTGCAAAAAGTTTTTTTTACGACCACGTGGTTCATGAATGGTTTGCACAATAGTTGCCCATTTGGGGTATATACTATCAGCTAAATAGTACCCCATATCATATTATTTTTCTTTAATGACATAACGCACTGGAGGAACAAACCTTTAGCAAGATTAGAGAAAATAGAAGAGGAATCTAGTACGTTGATATCATTGTTGGATCCTGGCATACCAAAATAAGCATGTCATATCCAAAGATCATAGTCAGCAACAGCTTCAAGAATAATAGTTGGGTGTCCACTGCGACCTGCATATTGTCCCGTCCATCTGGTCGGACAAATTTTCCATTTTCAATGCATACAATCAAGACTACCTAACATACCTGGAAAACCACGCTGCTCACCAATATACAAGAGTCTAGTAACGTCTTCTTCAGTAGGAGATCTTAAGTAACGCTCTCCAAAGATCTCCACAATTGCACGACAGAATCTTTTCACACACTCAATAGCTGTTGATTCTCTGATTTTGATATATTCATCAGTTACATCAGCTGGCACTGCATAGGCCATAATACGAAAAGCAGTTGTTACCTTTTGAAGTGTTGATAACCCACTTCTCTTTATGGCATCCATTCGTTGGATTAAATAGTCATCATGATCTTGGACTGCATTAACAATATGAATGAACAAACTTCGAGACATTCGAAATCTCCGACGAAACATTATTTCATCGAAGGTTGAATTTTCAAAAAAATAGTCGTTATACAAATTTTGAGCTGCAGTCTCTCGATCACGATTGACCATTTTATGCAAAAAGACTCAACCACCAACAGAAGAATTGTTGGTTCGACTTTGCCTCATCATTTGCATCCAACGAACGTTATTATGCATTGCTTGCTGAGCCAATCGTTGCTGATTGATGACACTAATACGAAATGCTTCAAACTCATCATCATTAGAAAAGTCTGATGATGAGGATGATATGTGTGAAGGGCTAGTTGAATTTTGTGGGTTCGTCTTAAAAAGCTTTTTGTGACAAAAGAAATAAGAGAATTGTAAATTATGAGAAGAATATGGGAAATGATGTGTATGATTGATGAGCAATGCACCCATTATATAATAAAAAATTTGTTGGAGGTTTTGATCTCAACCCTTGATTGTGGTTGATGGCTTTTGATCTCAACCATCCAATTTTGGTTGGTGACTTTCAATCCTAGCCGCTGAGATTGGTTGGTGGCTTTCAATCTCAGCCGTTGAGACTGGTTGGTGGCTTTTAATCTTAGCCGTTGAGATTGGTTGGTGGCTTTCAATCTCAGCCGTTGAGACTGATTGGTGGCTTTCAATCCTAGCCGTTGAGACTGATTGTTGGCTTTCAATCCTAACCGTTGAGACTGGTTGGTAGGCTGTGAACAAATATTATGCTATTTTATTTTTTAAGTATTTGTATTTGTATTTGTATTTTTATTTTTCGTAGTGTTTAAGTTTTAGGATATTTATTTATATGTCTAGTGTCTAATGTATTTGTATGTCTATCTTTTTTAATGTTCAATGTATTTTTTTTAATGTAATATGTAATTTTAATTGTGCAAGAAGTAATTTTTTAAATTATTTTAATGACACATAATTTATTATATATTAATTATATAAAATATAAATATAAATATATATATATATATTTAACAATTAAAAATAATTATTAAGAGTGGTTAAAAATATATAAATATTATTATATTTAAATTGAGCATTAAAAATAATTGTAAAAGAAAAAAAATATTTGGGTAACAAATTTGGGTAACACCCAAATTTAAAATTGGGTCACAAAACCCTTTTATCCAAATTTTTTTGGTAAAAGGGGTAACAATTGGAGGGTCACAAAACCCTTTTACCCAAAAATTTGGGTAAAAGGGTTAAGGATTGAAGATGGTCTAAAGCTTCTACCACCGGAGATTTAGAAGAAAGAAACTTTGAGATCAGAATTACTACACAGAGAGGCTTTCAACTTTTTATGAATTTTATTTAGGAAAATTTCTATGATATTTAATTTTAATTAGGAGGTAAACAAATGAGTTTCCTTTCTCATCCAAGTTAATTATTACTAAGAAAAAGATAATTACTATTTTGATATTTAATTTTTCTGAAAAAGGGGCTATTTGATCCAAGTAAAATAGATTAGGCGTCTAAGTGAACAAAAACTTAGTTTAGGTGCCTATCCCATGGAATAAGTTGAGAGTTCAAAATGACCCTTTGCCCAAATTTAAGAGCAAAAAATTATTATATCCTATTTTTTATATCTATTTTTTTCTTATCCTAAATTTAACACTATATATTTTTTATGACATCCCAATCTAAAATAGGCTTTTATTAAATTTAGAAATATTTAATTATAGATATTAATGTTTCATTACATAGAGTTTTTAATTTAAGTGGTGATCAAATAATTTCTATAACATTTATAAACTTAATGTTGTAGTTGGAGTTCATGAGTATAATAGTTTTTAAAAGAGATATAGCAACACTAAAACGTGAATCAAATATACTTTTAATTATTAAAGTGCAATCAAAGTTGGATAAAATATATAACCATGATTGGAGAATACTTGATCAATAATCTAAATATTTTTTAAAATTATTTTGATATCATAATTAAATCGGATATCTTCTTATTCTTACAATGATTTCTAATATATATACATACTACATCTAAAATCCAAAATGATACATTATGATCTCAATAAAAATCAAAACCTAACTAGTATTCTTACACATTAATATGATCTTATGATGAGATTCACCCTACATGCAACCTCATAATGAGATTCTCTCCACAAAATGACAAGTAAGAGAGGACAATAAGATAAGACAAGAAGGAAAATCCAAATAAAAATCCTTACTTGTTTGCCACAGAATACGTGAGATTCACCCCATACATTTCATCTCTCTAATACTTAGAAAAGGGAAAATTGGATCCTCTTCCATCTAATGAACTCCCAACAAACTCCTTCACAATCTCCACTCTTCCAAAGGTGTTTGAGTCCTTCTTCAAATAATAGCAACAAAGATTTCATCCAATGATCTCACCACCAACAAGGTAAGTAAAGATTTATAACAATACTAATCTTTATACCGTCTTTTAATCTTAAATGAACATTCATTCCTTACTTCAACTTTCATCTCTTAATATACATGAAACTACTACCAAGTGGAGGTGGTGAAATCATCCTTCCAACACCATCAAAACCACCACAAGATTTTAAGCTTTTCTAAGCTTTCAAGGTAATATTCTCCACTATTTTTATAGGTATGATATTTATGTAAACGAGGAGGAGGAGGGGCTAATGGATGATGGTTTTGTGGATTTTTTGTGTATGTTATGTGAAAATGGGAGGTTGTTAGATGTAAGAAATGATATTTTAACTCACATGCTAAAATATGGCTCAAGTTTTAGCAAATGCAACTAAACTTCAAAATTTTCAGAATCTGTCCCTATTTTTCAAGCTAGAAAACGACCTTTTTATGTTAGGATTTTAGCTATGCACAAAGAATGAAAATTGTTTATTATGAAGTTAAGTAACTCTCTGTAAAATTTCATAGCAAAATATTCACCAAATGAAAGTTATGAACATTTTATTAAACTGTGACAGAATCGCATGCGAGAAACACAAAGCTTAACTTGATCCCTTTATTCTACATATAAAATGAACGAATTTCAGAAAACCACTAGATACAAAAGTTGTTCATCTATGTGTCCTTTATACTCATGTAAATATCCTTGAAATTCATTCATTATTTTAAGAGATATTGTTGATTTTCTAAACTGCTGTCACACTATTTCTTACAAACACTGTTGAAATCTTATAAGTCTTTTACATTAACAAGATATATGATTTTTGAGTAAGTAAATGCATGAAAATGTTCATATGTGTGTTTAGTTTATGCATGTAAAACAGATTTTGAGTTCATATAGTAGTTTAAGAGATATACATGTATTACAAAATTATGGCAGCATGATACTTTGAAAACATTTCATGAACTTTATGCATTTTATGATAATTTGACTAACAAGATCTTTTGCCTTCATTCCAAGTAAATATGTTTATTCAAATGTTTTCTAAACTCAAATGAAAAGGTTACATTGATCTATTTTCTTAAAAATTATAGTTAAGAAGATAGAGATTTTTCAAATTCTTCTTGTAACAACAAATTTTGTATTTATGAAAAAATAAATACAAATTGGAGTATAAAGATAATTTCAGATGGATTTAATTTATAGAATATGTAAACGGGTTACGATATCAATCAATCTTCTGATTCTTCTCTCGAACCAATTTGGCTTGACTTGACTTGTGTGTCTTGACTTTGACATCTTTAACTGGAGCGTATGCTGACTGTGTTGACAGCGTGTGTGTTGAGCCGGATCTTCAGATGAAGCTTGTCCGATCTCAGATGTGTAGTCTTATAACGTTGATCCGGGGCGTTGAGCCTTTGTTCGAATTGAACGTTGACTGGAGAGCTTTCTATGGATAAAGTCATTGACTGGAAGAACGCCGGATTAGAGGGGTTTGACACCTTGATCTCTGATCGGAGGCGGTTGGCTGGAAGAACGCCGGATCGGAGGGGCTTAGCACCTTGATCTCTGATCGGAGGCGGATGACTGGAAGAACGCCAAATCGGAGGGGATTGACACATTGATCTCTGATCGGAGGCGGATGGCTGGAAGAACGCCAGATCAGAGGGGCTTCGCACCTTGATCTTTGATCGAAGATGGATGGCTGGAAGAACGTCGGATCGGAGGTGCTTAGCACCTTGATCTCGGATCGCAGGTCGTTCTTGGCTTGAAGATGCTTGAAGATCTCAAGGGAGTACTGCTCTTATTCTTGATCTCTCAAAATCATCTGCGTCTTCAGATGTTTTAGTGTGTTCGGAATGAATGGAGGAGGACTTCTTATATAGGTGAAGGGTAAGGATGCACCATAAATAACTCGCAGTCTAATTAGTCCATGGATGATTTGACCTGATTTTACTGGCTTGAGTCTTTCCATATATAGCACAGTTTGATTGGTCATTGCTTGATTTGACCTAATTTTGCGGGCTTAGGCCTCTAACTTGCTTAGGCTTTAAGTCAGACTTATTTGACTGAATCTGGCCCAATTATCAATTATTTACTCATTCATTTTAGGAATTTATTTATTTAAATTTCATAATAAATAAATAATTAATTGATAATTATTGCATTAATTTGCCACATATTTTCCTTTAATAGTCAATAAAATTCAAATGCCTACAAATGCCTCCTCGCATTTTGTTCACGAACGTATTTGTGTTGAAGTGAACAAATTGCGATACTCCATTCTTAATCAACATGATTGAATTTTATTGTTTGTCTCACCAACTTGATATGAACAACCTGAATTATGACTGAACTTAGCAAATTGCTAAGCTTTCTACGTACCTCTTTGAAGATGATCAAGTCATAACGTAGTTCAATGGGACATGAACTGATTTGGGGGGTGCCGTACATAGTTTATACTCATGCGGACCAGGAGCAACATGCAGTTTAGACTCGTGTGTCGAGGAGCATTGAATTGAATTTGCTGACAGTTTATACTTGTGTCAATGAGTCTTGAACTTGAATTACTGACAGTTTATACTCGTGTCAATGAGTTTTGAATTTGAGATTTGTAGACAGTTTATACTCTTCTCAAGGAGTCTTGGAATTGAGATTTATAGACAATTTATACTCGTGTCAATGAGTCTTAAGCATGTAAAGAGTTTCGTCTCTTCTCAAGAAGATTTGATTTGAATGAGTCAGTTTAATCTCGTATCAAGGAGCATAACATGAATAGTTTTTGCTCGTATTGAGGAGCATTGACTCGAGATTTTAGATAGTTTTAGCTCATATGAAGGAGCATGATGTGGACAGCTTTTGCTCGTGTCGGGGAGCATTGACTTTATTAATAGTTTATTGCCCCCAATCGTGGGATGCACTATTTTTGTTTTGATTTAACTTTATTTCTTTGGATCTTTATAGACACTGGTGTCTTTAACTGTGTCTCCTCCTTGAGAGGCTTATCAAAATACATGTCTCCAAACTCATAGGAGTCGTTAGTTGAAGGAAATTCGAAGTCACTTGATGCCATACTCAGCTCTATATCATGAACTCTTGTAGCTAGTTCTTCACACGTCTTTGGCTGGATTCCTTGAAGGATGTATCACAGGCTCCATTGCATTCCTTGAATGCACATGTTGATGGCAGAGATTTCGGACAATTGATCTTTGCAATTCAAGCTTAGATTTCTCCATCGATTAAGATAATCGATTGATGGCTCTTCATTCCACTGGCAAGTGTTAGTAAACTCTATCATGCTAACAGTTCTTCGAGTGTTGTAGAAGCGATTAAAGAATTCTTATTGCATTTGCCCCCAGTTGTCGATGGAGTTAGCTTCCAAATCGATATATCAATCAAAGACATTTCCTTTCAGTGAGTGGACAAATTGTTTGACCATGTGATCACTGAATGTTCCAACATCATTGCATGTCTCGACAAAGTAAACTATGTGTTGTCTTGGGTTTTCTTTGCCATCGAATTGTTGAAATTTAGGAGGCTGATAGTCAACTTGCATCTTCAAGCTGTCAACTCTCTTTGTATATGGCTTTTTAAAGGCAACAGAAGATTTGGAGCTCCCTTTATACTTGTCTTTTATCGTCTCTAGTACGATGCTCTTCAGTAAGTTCATAGGAAGCATTCTGTCAGCTGAAATTTGTATCTCTTCCTCATCTGGCTTAATTTCAGATGGATGGTGCTTCGCAGAGTCTTCCTCATCAACTTGTTTTTTTATTTTCATTGCTTGTCTTTGCTATCTCCATCTTTTCCATCAGTTTGGATATCAACTGACCTTGTTCTTGGCATTGTTTAGTGAGTGCAACAACGGACTGAGTCAAAATTGCCATTTGTTCTTCGACAGACGAAATATTTGTTGCCATGGCAGAGGCTATGAATGAGTCATACGCTGAACTTTCTATGGATCGGGTAGTTGGGCAGACAGATTCATGATCTTCACCATCTTTGTTGTCATGCCATGACTTATTGAGAGCAATACACATCACGTGGTTTGTCTCTGAGGAGCCTTTGGGCATACGTCTTGTAACGACTTCAACATTTTCAGTTTACAACTCATAAGACTTTGAGACAGAAGACATTTTCACCATAATCCTGAGCGGAGTTGTTCTTTGAATATCTTCAGTTTGCAGCTCAGAAGGCTTCAAGGTAGGAGACCTTCTTATTGCACCCCTGAGAGGAGCCATACTTTGTATCTTTGAACTTTTGAAGAGAAGAGATGAGAGGTAGAAACTGTCCCACCGGGCGTGCCAAAATTTGTAACAACAAATTGTGTATTTATGAAAAAATAAATACAAATTAGAGTACAAAGATAATTTCAGATGGATTTAATTTGGAGAATATGTAAACGGGTTACAATCTCAATCAATTCATTGATTCTTCTCTCGAACCAATTTGGCTTGACTTGACTTTGACTTGACTTGTGTGTATTGATTTTGACTTCTTTGACTGGAGTGTATGCTGATTGTGTTGACAGCGTGTGTGTTGAGCCAGATCTTCAGATAAAGCTTGTCCGAGCTCGGATGTGTAGTCTTATAACGTTGATCCGGAGGTGTTGAGCATTTGTTCGGATTGAACGTTGACTGAAGAGTTTTTTGTGGAGAAAGTCGTTGATTGAAAAAATGTCGGATCAGAGGGGTTTGACACCTTGATCTCTGATCAGAGGTGGTTCGCTGGAAGAATGCCGGATCAGAGGGGCTTAGCATCTTGATCTCTGATTGGAGGCGGATGACTGGAAGAACGCCGGATTGGAGTGGCTTGACACCTTGATCTCTGATTGGAGGCGGATGGCTAGAAGAACGTCGGATCGGAAGGGCTTAACATCTTGATCTCTGATAGGAGGCAGCTTGACACCTTGATATCTAATCGGAGGCAGATGGCTGGAAGAATGCCGGATCGGAGGGGCTTAGAACATTGATCTCTGATCGGAGGCGGATGGCTGGAAGAACGCCGGATCGGAGGGGCTTAGCACCTTGATCTCGGATCGCAGACCGTTCTTGGCTTGAAAATGCTTGAAGATCTCAAGGGAGCACTGTTTTTATTCTTGGTCTCTTCAAAATCATCTGCGTCTTCAGATATTTTAGTGTGTCTGGAATGAATGGAGGAGGGCTCCTTATATAGGTGAAGGGTGAGGATGCCCCATAAATAACTCGCAGTCTGATTGGTCCATGGCTGATTTGACCTGATTTTGCGGGCTTAGACCTTTCCATATATAACACAGTTTGATTGGTCATTGCTTGATTTGACCTAATTTTATGGGTATAGGCCTCTAACTTGCTTAGGCTTTAAGTCAGACTTATTTGATTGGATCTGACTCAATTATCAATTATTTACTCATTTATTTTAGGAATTTATTTATTTATATTTCATAATAAATAAATAATTAATTGATAATTATTGCATTAATTTGCCACATATTTTCCTTTAATAGATAATAAAATTCAAGTGTCTACACTTCTAAAACTATTTTTACTTATGAAACAATTTTTACTTAAATTTTTTAACTCATTTTGAGAAATTTATTTGCAAACATAAAACTTACAGCCTTAATTCATTTTTCAAAATTTAAATTGAATCATTCTTAAAGTTAATTAACAAAAAAAGAAATTATATTCGTCTATGTAAAGGATGACATTAAATGATATAATATCACTCAAAGACCAATTCTAAATCATAATCCATGACAAGAGGTCTCACTTCAACTACTTTAAATCTTGAATACATCCATTAAAAATATTCTTAATATTAAAATCCTTAAAGGAACAACAATATATCAAGGTTAGGACATTATATATTATGAGCATCATATACTTTTACCATAGAAGTTAAGGTTTAACTTCTTATGATATATTATATTTAGGAGTCCTACATAGAGACCAAATCTATGGAGGCATCAATGATTTCAAGAAAATATAGCAACAACATCACTCACTTTTATCATCATCATCATCATCACTTGATAGTATCATTGTCTTCGTTGCTACAAGGTGGGCTAACTGTTACGATTTCAATATTGAACTTGATTACATTGATGATATTTATGGATGTGCATGCACAAGTTACCTAAGACCGGTGGACCGGGAACCTGTACGTACAGTTGGCATTATTGCCAATAAGGAAAGACGGACGCGTTCGCATAACTTTGACTATGGGTTAATTCCCTTTACTTTTTAATGTACATGATGTTCATTTCTCATAATATTAAGTCATTTTCAATTGTGCAATCCGATAATAAATCTTCTACTGAGTACACCCCCACGTGTGCTCACCCCCTCATCTTTTTCCTCTTACAGATAAAGTGCATAGCTGGAAGCGGCGGAGATTGAGTCGAGGGAAGCTTTCAAAAAAGATCTATTTCAAATTATTTAGCTAAAATAATTTAATTCTCCAATGATATTTATATAAATTTATTATAGCACACGAGGTTTATTCTTATTTTCCGCAGCAAGCTAACTTTGATTTTCATAGAATCATATATCAAAATTTTAATTGACTAATTATTCTCTAAACTTTAAACAAGCTTTGATTTAAAATTATTATCCTTATTTTTATAATTAATTCGACTATAAATTTTCAAATGAACCACCTTTAAATTTAATCATGTATAAATAAAGGATTTCCAAACTTCATGATTCTTTTTAATTCGTATTTATTTCAAGTTTATTTTATACTAACCTTTTGTTTTTAAGAATTTGATGAACTATCACTTAAAATCTCAAATATTTGAGTGCTCGAATGTCTTTTCTTTATTTTTCAATTCCAATAAAATTTTAAAGATATTCAAGTGCTACTAAAATTGAATATTTATTAAAGAAGATTTTAATAAAGATTTAATTATAAATTAAAAGTATGTTTATCCAATTATTACTTTTTAATAAACGGGTCCTGATATTTTTATACCCGAATTGATTAAAATACCTTTTACTCGAATATTCTAGTAATATGTTAAATCGTGGACCAAAAAAATTGTGTACCAATCGTGTACAAGTAAAAAAAATTAAATCGTGTACCCAAAAAACATAAAAATCATGCAAAAAAAACCAATTTCCAATTAATTACATCACGTTAAATTAAAAAAAAAACTCAATTCGTGTACTAATTAACACAATTCGTGTTAAATTAAAAAAAATATCTTATTATTAGACACGAAAATTTTACACGAATACATTTATTTGACACGAATTGTTTTCAAGTGAAAGTTAAATTCGTCATTTCGGGTGAAAAAAGATGTACCGTTATAACTAGGGCAACAAAAAAAATCCTTATATTCTGACTGGTATTGCATACAATTACTTCCAAATTTAAATATATTTACTGCAAAAATCTAATACAAACATCAAAAAACTAAAATGATGGATTATTAATGATTGATTGATTAAACTTTTTGAAATTTTAATCCGATACACATTCAAAAATTCAAACCGATCGCAAAATTTATATAAAGCTATGGGTCCCACTTTTCATTTTAAAAAACGTCTCAACCAATGACAAACCGCCATCAGAGCACACAGTACACGTGAGCTCCCCACACAACGTGCGGCCACGACAATAACAAATCGTAGCCCTCACCGCCCAATGAGCCCACGCCATCCACGGCTACTTTATCACGCGCTCAACTACGCGAGTGAGACTCCACAGCTTCATGATTGGCCCACCAACGATCAATCATACAGCGAAGTCTAGCTGCCCCATATTACGGGGTCGAATTGTAGTTTCCTGAAAATACAGGGGCCCAGTTGCTAGAGTCATTAAAATAAATTGTGGGTGTCGCTGTTTTTATGGCTGTAATTTGTGGTACACAAAAAGGGGTCTCCTCTCCTAACTACGATAGAGATCGCGAAGAATCAATCAATCTACTGTAAAAGCGGAATTTTTTGCAGTTTAGGTTAGGGGAGGAACGAAAGACAACCAAAAAAAAGGTGGATTTGGGAGAGGTCAATTGAGAGAAGGCAGATTAGAGATCTGTTTCGTTTCCGAGTTCTCGCGATCCGTTAATCACAGCAATGGGTCTCTGGGAAGCTTTTCTCAATTGGCTTAGAAGGTATGGCGTGCCTGCTTTTTCTACTTTTCGGATATATGGAAGCTATTTCATGATTTTTGGTTGAT
This sequence comes from Pogostemon cablin, assembly GCA_023678885.1. NCBI lineage: Eukaryota > Viridiplantae > Streptophyta > Magnoliopsida > Lamiales > Lamiaceae > Pogostemon > Pogostemon cablin. The sequence continues at coordinate 7,061,214 of CM042992.1, read as the reverse complement.
TTTGTGAATGATTTTGGTTGTGGTTGATGGCCGTTAATGTGTTCGATGAAATTCAGCTGATGCTGTAATTAATGATTTGCTGAGATATTGTGGTTTTGTGTGCATAAACGGAACCCTAACTCGGTGAAGCTATATATGTGGCCGGTGTGTTGGCTTTGCTCTTCAGTATTTGGGGTGGTGTTGAGGAAATCTTTGTCTAGGCTTAGACGCTTGATCTTTCTCCATTGTTTTGGCTTCTTGTTTTGACCTTTTCTACGCCATCCTTTTTTTGTTTGTGTGTCATTTGTCTCGTTGTCTGTAGAGTTGTGATTTTTTATTATTATTATTTTTTTTTTGTGGAAATTAATTTATCCAGATTATGAGCGTGGTATGAGTGGCCTACTGTAATTTGCAAAAAACTTGGTATATTTTTGCATTATGAAGTGGGATAAGCTGGGGTGCTAAATAAGAATTTATTGGAGGTCTGGAATGTTGGACTTGGGAATATTGAGTCCTCCCTCGTCTTTTGGAATAATATGATTCTTTTGAATGTCTAAACATTAGAAGCAGGGATTTTGTACCAATCTACTTTGAAGTATCTACAATTTCATGCTTTCTTATCATCAATTATCGCCTAATGTTGTGAATGCTCTACCTGGAATGTTGACTTATTAAAAAAATATTCCTATTGACTTGGGTATAAGCATAATTGGTGGGAAAATACTTAGTATCATCCACTTGTTTTACACGTTGTCTTGGTAGCCTATTCTTTTAAAATTCTATAATGTCAACTGATGTATAAATTTGATATTTAATTGGGAATGCAATCAATAACTATGGACTATCAACTTTCAGTCATTTATTTATTGGTTTTATTTATTTTTATAGTTTTGAGCCAAGGTCACGTTGTGTAGATCCTGTTTTTTAAGTTGTCTTTCTGATAACTTAATCATCGATGAGTTTATATTTCTAATTGACGTTATAATTCTGACGATATGCTTCTTTTGATCTCCAACTTATCACGTACAGCCATATTCTATATAATATTCTCATATGTGATTTTGCTCGGTTGAATTGCTTAATGTGCGAACTCATATTATTATTTCGGGACGCAGCCTTTTTTTCAAGCAAGAAATGGAGCTGTCTCTGATAGGTCTTCAAAATGCTGGGAAAACTTCACTTGTAAATGTCGTTGCTGTAAGTATACATATCATTCTCACAGATACTGATTTTGGTTCTGCTTGATAATAAATTCTATATGGTCAAGTTTTGTGCATTTACTTCTGTTTTTTGTTTCCTTTTTCTCTTTAGACTGGCGGATACAGTGAAGATATGATCCCCACGGTTGGTTTTCTCTGAAGTTTCCTTTCGCTTTATTAGTAGCTGTGGTTCATTTCAGTCTGTATTGATGATGGTATTGAGATGACTAATGAGAGGCTAGTATAATTTTCAGGTAGGGTTTAATATGAAGAAAGTTACTAAAGGGAATGTCACAATTAAGTTGTGGGATCTTGGAGGTCAGCCCAGATTTAGGAGTATGTGGGAGCGATACTGTCGTGCAGTTTCTGCAATTGTGTATGCTGCCAATAACTCCTACTCGCTAGTTTTATTCTCTAAGCTTCTATTAGATTGCTTCTGTTTGTAGTTTTAACAGGAATAATCATTTCATAAGCCTTTAACAAAATTGGCTTCTCCTTTTCTTTACTTTTTTAATTACTTATACAAGAAGCATGTAGCGTAATACATCTTCCATGCTTAGGTTTTTACATACTATTCTTAAGAAAGTGTGCTCTCAAGGATTGCCAAATGTATACAGAATTGTTTGACTAACCAGCCTTAGTTTGAACAATGTCAAGTCGCTTGAGTAGGGGCATGACTGAGTTTGAGCATCTAAGTTAGACTAAATCAATTTGTCAACTGTGTTTTTGTTTCGTATAAGGGTAACACCAAATGGTTTAAGTCTAAGGATTCAGTGTTTGTAATCTTGGTTATTTTGGAAATGTACCTGTATGGTGGTAAACTATGTGCACGTGCTTTGCTGAGCTGAACGCCCAAATAATATATAGAGTTTGAAGTTGAATTGTCTAGCCGGGCATAGCTTGAGCTGATCAATGCTTTGATGATTAAGCCCTGATAGACAGCTTGAACTTTTGACTTGGAACTCAAACTCTAGTTTTGGTATGGTTGGTCATTCCAAAATTAACATAAATGCTAAAACTGGGTAGGTTTCATGTTGGAAATATTTTTATCATACTAATGCTGGCAAATTATTCCAAATTCTAATGCCCTAACCCTATAGCCTAATAAGTATCTGTACATGATTTGGTGCAGTTATGTCGTTGATGCTGCTGATCATGACAACATCAGTATCTCCAAAAGTGAACTTCATGATCTGTTGAGCAAACCATCCCTAAGCGGCATTCCTTTGCTTGTTTTGGGTAACAAGATAGACAAGCCTCAAGCTCTGTCCAAGCAAGCATTGACCGATCAAATGTAAGTATAACAGCAGATCATTTGGGCAATATTAAACTTTGTGTTGGGTACGATGAATGCTGATTTATGGATGTACAGGGGTTTAAAATCAATCACGGATAGGGAGGTATGCTGCTTCATGATCTCTTGCAAGAACTCTACGAACATCGATCAGGTGATTGATTGGCTAGTCAAGCATTCCAAGTCTAAAAGCTGAGCATACTGGTGGTGGGAAATGGGTGTTGTGTGATAGATATTTTTGAGTGGAGATGGAGTTTGTTTGTTGTTGATGACCACTGGAATGCTCATTTATTAGTTTCTGGGAATGCCACGTGTGTCTGTGTTTTCTAACTTGTTATCTATGTATCATATTGTCTGTCATTGCACACACTTGTTTCTCTTCTTATTAACTTGAGGGATATTCTCCTTCGGCCTTTTATAATGCCAATTCCTTTTTCTGCCGCTTAATGCACATCTATCTTCCTTCCATTTCCTTTTTTTATATTTTATGAAATGTATTTTATTCTCTTCGCACAGATTTCATGGTTACTGCGATATTTAATAAAAGTGATTTTTTAAAAAAAAACAAATTTTAATATTTTAAGAGTGCTATGTTATATTTTGGGGTACGTTGAGACGTTAGATTATTTTTCACTTTTTAAAATAGTTATCAATTTCGCTATAAATCATTATCACTTTCGCTATAAATTATTCATTAAGAACATTATATCAATTTTCAATAATTTATTATCATTTTCCTTTCTACATTATATCAATTTTTAATAATTTATTATCATTTTCCTTCATAAAAATTACTTTCTGGAGTTACGTGAGATGGTTTCACACAAATCTTTACCTATATTTTTTTGGGAGCAATTTTAAGGGTGATAATATTTGTTTCTAATATATAATCTTTGCCTCCCTTTCAATAAAGTCTTTTTTTTTTTTTTTTTCATTTTACACTTATGGGGCCATACTCTAATTAATTCAACCATCCGCTATTAATGTGAGTAATGTTTATGGAAATAAAGTCTATTAGGAGGTTATTTGTATTTAACTAATTATTTTTTAACTGTGAAAAGTGTATGGAATGGATGTGATTATGTGGATAATTAATGGTGACCGAAGACGGCGAAGAGGAGTACTATTTTTTTAATTTTTAAGAGACTGTTTATTTGGTAATGCTCTATAAAATAAATGGGTGTTATTTAGTACCCTCCTATTTTGCTATGTTAACTGTTTGCACGAAGATTAAAGAATATTTTATTTTAATTTATTGTGAGGTGTAAGAATAATATTATAATGTAACGTTGTATTTGTTTAGGGGGTATTGTGGGCCACATGGAAATATTTAATAGTTTTGTGTGGGTCTCATCATTCAAAAATAGAAATGTAACATTAATTGTGGGACACCCTTTATAGTAAATGTAACAATAATCATGAAACGGAGGGAGTAAGTAAATAATATAGAGGAGTGATGTTTGATATTATAGAAGGGATCCGCTATTCATTATCCTCAAAATTGCTAAAATACCCTAGATGCTAAATAGATCCAATAAAATTTTAAAAATATTTCCTCCATTCCATTACTTACTGCACAAACTCTCTTGTGAGAATGAGATGATTTGTGAGACGTATTAAAGTATGTCTATTATATGAATAAAATATGTTAGATGATTTTTAAAGTATATATTCTAAAGTGAAAAAATATGATTTTAGAGTGTTATAATATGATTCGTTATGTACATACTTTAACTATAAATAATAATACTTCACCTAGTATATAATAAACATACTTTAATAATGAGTCGACTCATCTCGCAACCATCTCAGAAGAGAGTATTTCATTTTTTTACACTTATCACAACAATTTTACACACTTTTATAATTAAATTATCTAAAATACTCACTTTTAACACTCATTTCAATAGCTTTACATATTTTTATATATAAAAAAGAAACTTTCGTGCACAAGAATACTTCTCATTTCAAATCTTATCCCTTATAATTATAAATCTAAATCTTATCCCTTATAATTATAAATCTAACAAATCATTTATTCTCATTTCAAATCTCAAATATCTCGCCAAAGAAAGAAGTAGGAAGATGGACTAATGTAAAAATCGATGATTAACACAGTATCTTACTAAGTCCACAAATACTAAAAAAAATCAATCTCTTTTCTTCAATAATACTACAACACATTATTATCAAAGATTCAGAGTTTAAAAATTATGAGTGAATGATTGATTTTGAAAGAAAATGATACGATGTGGGACCTGGGTCAACCAGTGGATTTTTATTTCATATGGTAAATTTATTTTCAAAACATCTATACAATAAAAATGGAAGTTGTGAGTTTATGTTATTTGCAAATAGCATTCATTGTAGGTTTTAAACAACTTTACATAACATAATGTTACGAGGTCATAAAAAATGTTTATAAAAATATCAACATTGATATTTATGTTTTATAATTTATTTTAATTTTAAAAACACTGATATTAATGTGTGTAAAATAAATTAAGATTACAATTATACAAAGAAGAGCATGTATTGCTTGAGATTATTTTTAAATTAGGTAAATAAATTAGAGGATGTTTGCAAAAGTTGTGCTCATGACTGGGAAGGCATAATTAAATAAATTATAAAATGTTTGCAAAAGTTGTGCTCATGACTGGGAAGGAATAATAGGACGCAATATTCAATAGAGACTGAACATAGCTAGCTCCATGACTTTGAAAGCTTGCACAAGTCTCCAGCATAACATGGTTTGTCAGGATTTAAACTACCAAAGTAAATATTATACGCATGATTTTAATTTTAACAAACAACTTTACAAAAATAATGCCACGAGGTCATAAAAAATGTTTTTAAAAATATCAACGTTGATATTTATGTTTTATAATTTATTTTAATTTAAAAAAAACTGCGTGTAAAATAAATTAAGATTATAATTATATAAAAGACAAGTATTGCGTGAGATTATTTTTAAATTAGTTAAATTTTTATATCCAAATTAATAATTAATTTATCTTTGGATTTTTTTTTAATTGGGTTCTCATATTGCCTACCTCATTTATTTATTCAAATTTTCTTATGTAATCATATTCAAAATTTATACATAGATGTTGAAATTATCGATCAAAATATAAAATTATTTAAAATAATTTAATGAAACCATTGAAATTTATCATTTAATTATCTTGTCAATTTGACGGTAATGTGATTATATTTTCATATTTAAAATGTACAAATGTATTTTTGTATATGGTATTCTGCTCATGAATTTAATTTTAATACAACTTTACAAAACATAGTGCCATGAGGTCATAAAAAATGTTTATAAAAATATCAACATTGATATTTTGTTTTATAATTTATATTAAATTTGAAAACATTGTTATTAATGTTTATAAAAGGATCAACATTCATATTTATGTTTTATACTCCTCCGTTCCACACAACTTGTGATATTTTTCTTTTTCGTTGTCCACAAAAGTTGTTACATTTCTTTTTTAAGTATATGTGACCCATTCAAAATTATTATTCTATTCATATGTGGCTCACACACACTCCACACACACCACTAATATACATACTCACTACCCATTAAAATATTATATCCCCAACCCACTATTTATTAAATTATTATACTCATTAATCTTCGTGTCAAAAAAATGTTACATCTTTTATGGGACAGAGGGATTAATTTATTTTAAATTTAAAAACACTTATATTAATGCGTGCAAAATAAATTAAGATTACAATTATACAAAGGGCAAGTGTGGGGTGAGATTGTTTTTAAATTAATGCCACTTTTGTTATAATATAATATCACTTTATTAGGGTATAACTTGTGTGTCCCGGGAACATCGTGCGCCGAAATACCAATTAATATTAAATGGTATTATACTCTTCAGTATAACAACGTGTATCCTTTATTTATGGAAAAAAACTTAATGAAAGTGTATACCATTTAGAACAAATTGTTGTACCCTTATTAATTAAAGTGTATACCCTTTAGAATAAAATGTTGTACCATTACATACCATGTGCACTTGTGAACACAATAGATCAACTCATAAAATAATACTATTACTTTTGCTAGTATAATTTTTCATTTATACTATCAATTGTTCATGATATAGAATATAAATTGTTCATGAGAATTTTCACTTTTTATTAATTAAATATCACTTTTCATTATAGAATTTATCATTTTTTCTCACATAAACCTTTACTTACCTTAGACAATTTCACGCAAGTCTTTGTCTTGTATAAATATTGGGATATATACATATTTATTTGTGAGATGTGTATCAAAATTTCACTAGATTTAAAATTTAATATGGTTAGTTTAAAAATAAAAATACGAACTTTACTCAAATTAATTCTAACTTTTGAGAAATTGTAAAAAAAAATTCATTACTTTTAAATATTATTACAAAACAAACCCAATTTTAAAATTTAGAATTTAGTAATTATAGTGAGAGAGAGAGTTGCCCCGTGAAAGAAATATTCTTTGTGAGATTGAGCTTGGTTCCATCACTGTACAACCACTGATTCCGAACCACGGTCTACATGAGCCCATGTTGTTTCCGGCCCGGGTATGGCAGCCCTGATACCCAACAATTTAAATTAACAATTTTTTTTGTGAATAAGTCTTCAATTCAAGTTGTCGCTTTAACTTTACAGTTTTGTAATATTTAAAACACGTGTAGAGGTGAGGTATATAGGGAAGTTGTCATTTCAACATAAATGATTTATTTTATAGTTTTGTAGTATTTAAAACACTTTGCAGTAACGCAAGTCATATAAAAACACAAATTCTTTTGTGAGATATTAAATATGTAAGACAGTTCATGAGACATGTTAAAATATGTCTATTTTATAAATAAAGTATGTTTAATAATTGTTAAAGTATGTTTTTTAAAATATGACAAATGATAAATTATAGTATGATTTTAGTTTGTTATAATATAATTTATTATTGACGTACTTTAACTACGCATAAGTATACTTTACCTATATAATAAGTATTCTTTAATAGTGGGTCAACTCGTCTCACAACCACCTCACTAAAAATTCATCTAATAAGTGAGTATCTCATAAAAAATGATATTTGCTGGAAGTTTGCATTCGTGGATGGGAGTCTTCTAATTTTAAGTTTGATACTCCATGGACATCATAAAATACCGTGACTCTGAAACATAGGTAGCGACTCTGAAACATAGGTATTATTTGGTCTTTTCAATTTCGTTTTATAATTTTTTTTTATTTCCATATAAATAATAGAAATTTATGTAAATTTATTAATATTATATGAGTTAATATTCAATTCAAGTTGGCGTTGTATTCAGACTGGATGAGGTAGCTTTCCGTTTTAAACTGTTATGAAATTTTGAGTCTATAAAAATATGCTATAGAGTATATAAAAATATGTTAGGAAATTTATTTTTATAGTACATTTTTTTTTTCAAACAATTATTCACTGATATTGTGTGAACTTTCTTTATTTTTTATTTTTTTTATATTGTGTGAAATATGAGAATTGCATAATCAGATTTGATGTTTCCTTAATCTTGGTGATATCGTTTTTTTATTTGTTTTATATAACTTATTTGGTGAGAAAAATTGAAATATAATTGCACCTTTCATAAAAATTATAATATATCTATAAAATATCATAAAAATAAGGAATTAAAATTTTAAAATTATATTAAATATTAATTATACCATGAAACTAGGATGTTTGGTTGGTGCATTGCACAATGAGAATTGGAATTAAAAATAGAATTCTTGGTGCACAACTGTGATTCTATAAGCAGTGTTATGATTTTTAAGTTTTTAGGAATCAGTCATCCCTCCATAATATGTGTGAAATGCCCATCGCTCTAAGAAATACTCATTTCGTTTCATAATACTCTTACACTTTTTACATTTGGACGTCCCACAATATTTTTCACACTCAATTTTTGACAAAAAATAAAAAATAAAAATAAAATAACAAATATATCCCCAACTTACCCATCAATTATTATATTACCATCTCATTAACATCACTAATTTAACAAAAAAAAAAAAGGATTTGGGCCCTCTTAACAACACAATTAGCAGCCCTAATCTATTATATGTGCCTAAAACATTTGGACCACAACCCCTTTCCTTCCCATTTCATTCTGCTTTCATCCCATTTCATTTTGCTTTCATCTCTTGTCCTCTTCGCTGTGAAGAAACCCTAGCTCTTTTTCTTACGCCGCTCAGACCTTTGATCCATACCTCTGCGGCATAAAGAACAACCCTAGCCCTTTTCCTACTTTTATTTGCACGTGATCTACCTTTTTTTGGAAACCGCTTCGAACTCTAAACCCTCTATGTCCAATTCACTTCCTCTTCAATCAGATAATGTTTCTGAGGTTAAAATCATAGATCTATGGTTGGGATTCGTGTATTTATGGAGCGAGATGGTGATTGGGTTGACTCCATGCCCTCGGTCGTCGATGGACTTGAAATCGTAACAGATCTCGCCAGAATCACCATTGACACGGTGGTTCCCGACTCCTTATAGACAGATTCATTCATCGATCTCCCCTCTTTCGCCGGGACAGTTTTCGACATGGTGCTTCCAGACTCTCTTTCCCGATTATGAGGAAGTTGCTTATGTGGTTGAGAACTCCGACGTTGAGGATGAGTCGCCAAAAATTTTGCCCCATCAGTCTCTGTTTCGGAGATATCCTCGCAACCACTGCGATTCAAACCATAAAACAATGGTCCTGGAGTCAAACAACGGGGTAGCAAATGTCCCATCACTTTTGCCCCAGAATGAGGAATACGTTGAATTTCAACAGTTCATCTACGAAATGGTCTGTATCTTTCTTCCAGCTTATCTGTACATCCCTAACTTCTCTCATATTTTAAATAATGTAGCTTGGGATGTCCTGTGAGGCTTGGTACATGCTTTATATGCTATAATTGGCACTGAGAGACACTTGATTAATGTTGCATGCACTTGAATTAGCCCTGTGAGGCACTGAATTGATGTAGCATGAGTTTATTTGGCCCTGTGAGGCATCTATGTGGCACTTGATGAATGATAATGCTCTATTTGCATTTTACTTGACCCTTTGAGGCATTTTTTATTTGATGATAGGGAAATGTGAATTGTACTAGCCTCTGTGAGGCTATGAATTGTTTATACGTGTGGAACATGTGTTTAATTGGTCATGTGATGCATCTATTTGGCCCTGTGAGGTATTTGATGACTGATAATGCTCTATTTGATTCTTACTTGACTCTTTGAGGCATTTGCTAGTTGATGATGAAAATTTTGGATAATATTAGGTCCTGTGAAGCATTAAATTGTTTATACATATGTAACATGTGTTTAATTGGCTCTGTGAGGCATCTATGTGGCCCTGTGATGCATTTTGGTGGCTGTTGATACTTGGTTTGCTCATTAGTTGGCAATGTGAGGCATTTGGTGGCTAATAATACTTATCCCTAATAACTGTATTGATGATGTCAAACTTAATTTGGGATTAAATGTAGGTTTTAAATTAGCCCAGTGACAAATCTATTCCGAAGGCTAAAGCTTTAATGTTGTGGTTGTTTACTAGTGATGATTCAATATGAACCAACCAGTGAATATGTATATTGAGTCACCAATAGGTATATATAAACCTATTGAGGAGATCATGACCCAATGACGATGTTATTCCGATGGTTAAATACCTCTCTTGATAGAACAAACTTAGATAAGCTTATTCTTGTCTCTGATATTAGGTGTTTAGTGTCACCATTATGTTTCATACCTATTTTGGAGACGCTTGATATTTTTTCATATCGTAGAAGTCACCAATAGGTTTCATACCTATTTTGGAGACACTTGAAATTTTTTTTATATCGTAGCAGTCACCAATAGGTATAAGAAACCTTTTAGGAGAATGCTCAGTGATGAAATTCTTTCTGAGAGCATCTTGAACAAAAATGCCATACCATTATTATATGATATTTGTTTACAACTTAAACAACACATAAACAACAAAAGGATAGTGTATAGTCCAATTGTTTATGCTGTAAACAACAAAAAGGCCATATCATTACTATAGGTTGATTGTTTACAGCTTAAACAACATATAAATATTAAAAGGACATTGAACAGTCCTGTGTTTGTGCTGTAAACAACAAAAAGGGTCAGTTTCAGAGCATAAACAACAAAAACGATCATCCATAGTTAATGATTAAACACCCAAACATTGCACAAGTTCTACAATGTCATAAACCTATTTTTAGTTGGACTCCTCCCCTAGCAGCTTCAATATGCAGCACATTATCGATTCTGCATCAATCTCAAGATTGGCAAAGTTCCCTCCCTTATCATCTTAGCTTTTCCCATGTGTGGCACTTTATAGTTGTTACCCCCGTCTACCTTCATTATTTCAATTAAGCAGGCTTGTAAGCTAAGAAACACATTGTTTAAGGTAGTTGCTGTTAGGTTTCCATAGGAGTTCCTCACATTCTTAATCAATTCATCCACATTGTAGCTTGTTGTTTCCCATTGTAGTGACTGTATAGTCCTAAACCACCATAAGTCATTGATATTGGTGTCTGGAGAGTTTGGAGGCTGGTTAAGAAGTCTGATGTTGAATCCATTTGATCTTGCAGCCATTCCAAAGTCCTCATCACTATCACGTATGTTTGGTTTTGCATTATCCTGTTGGATAATTATAACCTTGCTCATATTTGGTGGCCATTTAGCCTTTATGGTTGAAATTATCTATCAATTTGTTTAAACATGCTTATGAAAGTAAACTAGTAAAGACACTAATTGATTTATGAAAGTAATCTTATAAAGACATTAATTGTTTCAAACTAGTAAATGATCTTAAATAGAGAGTCATGAGTTACCTGATTGATTATGCAGTCTCTTATCACTTCTTTGTTGACGGTGTCAAATGGTTTAGTAATCATTGTCCCCCTTGCCATATTCTTTGACTTTCTTCTTGTTGGCTCAATCCTTGAGAAAAAAAGGCTTATTTTACCATCAAACAGAACATGTCCCTCACTTCTAAATATAGGTCTAGATACGGCACACATGAATATTATTTTGGTTATGAATTTCTCTGATTTGCATGTTCGGTGCGACTTTTATCCCCTGGTATGATGTAGTACCTCTCATTCACCCTTGTCATATGGAACCAATTTTCATCAATATGCAACATATTGTACATTTCATCAAACATCAGTCTGTTTGAATTCCCATCAAGATGAATCTGATGCAAACAGTAGTTGATCCTTTGAAGCTTGTTTTCCGGAGTTAGCTCAGGATTGATTGAGTTTGTACGAACTTTGATCTTTCCTTTTTTTTATCCACCTGCCCACTGTGGATTTGCTCACCTTTAATTACCCAGCAAGACATCTAATTGTACCTTTATTTTCAGAAACAATCTCCTTCATTTGCTCAGGGTCTAGGTTAACCCTTTTTGGCTTTGCAACTCATTTTTTTGTTAGAAATGAAGTGGACTGGCTTGCCTTCTTCAATCTGCAGTTTAGCATCTACCCAAATATTGAATGTTGTTCTTTTAGTAACCCCAAATATCTGTGCTGCCTCCCTTGCTTTTCCAAAGTGAATATTTCCATGGCTGTCATGCCTTAAAAGAAACTGCTCAATCAGATTTCTTGTGTGTGGAGAGAGGTTTGGATTTGAAGGTGTCATTTAATGTTAACTAAGTGCATTAATTTTTGACCCTTTGTCCCTCCATAGTTATATATTGTGATGACATTGAAGGGAATTTTCAGAAAATTCAAAAAGACTTCATAAAAAAAATTAGAGGGAAAAATTGGAGGAATAGTGATTTATTTGGTGACAAATATTAGAAAAGGGACAGTTTGGTGGGAAACAAATTTCAGTAATGAAAATAAAATATGAGGGGAAATGCTTCATAAGAAAATTAGAGGAAAATAGAGGGTTGTTGAAAGATTTGATGGGAAAATAAATTAAAGCACAATTTTGGAGGGAAAATATCATTTTTAAGGTGTTTTAGGAGGGAAACAAGTTCCAAATGATGAACTTACAGTCTGATGGTTCAATTTTTGTATGATTATTGATTCTAACAATTTATCTAAGGGTCATTTTCTGTAACTTCTGTCACATTCCCATGAATTCACTTCATTGTTTGTATTTTTTAGTAATCTATGAACATGTAAATGAAGATTTCTCTAGCTTCTTCACTTGAGAAAAAATCTGTAATTTTTTTCCTGTAATTCATCAAGTTTTGTAATTTAAAATTGAAGTGTAACAAATTTCTACAAGTTCTAGTATAAGTGTAGCAAACTTATGTAATTTTATTATAATGATGTAATTTTTGTGTAATTTTTTTAAATTTCCATTGATTTTTTGAAGTTACAGGTTTATTTTTAAGTAATTTTTTGAATTTATAAAATCTTTATTAATTCTAGGATTTTTTAATTATTTTTCGGTAATTAGGGTATGGATTAACTTTAATGATAAAGTTTTTGGATTAACTTTAATGATAAAGTTAATCCAAACCCTAAATCCAAATTCATGGACAAGTTTACCCCTCAAAAAGTGAGTTGAAAAGGTCAAAAAAATAACTTTTCTTAAATAACGTGGAACAGTAAACGTGAAGAGTATTGCGGGACGGAGTGAATAAGAAGTAATTATAATGTTCAGTTGATAATAGAAATAAATGTCATTACTATTTATTTGATTTGATTAATTCACAATTTCTTTTGGAAGGAATTAAATTTCGTTATTACTCTCTCATTCATAAAGTTGGTAAAAAAATAATTTTTCTTAAATTATACTCCCTTCATCCAACATTAAGGTTTACATTTTTTATTTTGGGTTGTCCCAAGTTAATGTTTAAATTTCCTTTTTTGTCAAGTTGGGACCACACAAAACAATTAATTATTCCATGTAGTACCCACACACAACACTAATACAACTATCCACTTTACATTAAATATTATTTCTCTCACCTCACTACACATTAAAATATTATATCTCTTAATCTCCGTGTAAAAAACAAACATCAACGTTAACACGGAATAGAGGGAGTATATCTTTTTTTGATCGGTAACTGTTAGTTGTTAGTATAGTTAGAAGTTAGTTTCCCAAGCAATCATACTCCAACATTCTCCAAGCCTCCTTATAACTCCTTCTCCTAATTCGTTACTAAGGGGAATCGAAATTGGATCACTACATATCTACAATGTCGGTGAAGATAATTACGAAACGAAGGGAGTATTATTTTTTAATCGTTTTATTTTGGATGAACAATAATGTTATAATGAAATTTATTAATTTTCTATTATTAAAAAAATATTCTGAAAAAAGAAAAATGTTAAAAATATTTGTATACATGTATCCCACTGGTCCCACCCATTGAAGCATGAGATTGAATGAGGGTGGACCCGTGGAGCAGGAAATTTCAAATGTATTAACACTAACTAATGCTTGGTTGGGGTATTGTGTGGGTTTAATGTAATATGAATGGAGGGGTAACGATTTCCATTGTTGATACTATTTAATAGGAATCAAAAATTTTTTATTTAATAATTATTCCACATCCTTAGATCACTTTCTATTTCATTGTGATTAAGCTCTTCAATGATACTAATTATCTTTTTGATTAAAGAATTCGAATTAAGTAACCCCTAAAATGGCTGTGATAGTAAGTAACCAACATGTTGAGGAATGATTATTCATTAATTTTTTTAGGATATGAAATTTCTATTATGAAGTGTCAAGTTCCAACAAATTTATAATTCTTTATTCATGGTGTATCCCACTATTAGGGGCCCTCACCGTCCCTGCCCTAAGGATTGGTGGATGAGATAAATTGCAGGATGTTCATCAAGTTGCTTATATAGAGGACTCACTATAAAACTTGTGCTTGTAAGGGGACAAATCTATATAAAAAGCATGAATATTTTCATGCTCTTTGTTAGAGTTATCATACAAAAAGTCCCTAAGAATAACAAACTTTTCTTTTAATTTATTTCAACAAATCAAACAAAATAATTGCTCATGACAATCATTTTAAATAACAATCTAAACATTACACCTTCTCTTTCCATTCATATTCTTAATACTTTCATTACCATTCATCTCCATATATTATTTTTCAAAACCTTAAACTTTTGTGTATCATTTTGTCATTCGTTATCATCCATCCAATCCAACGCGTCATTCCATCGATATTTTCCCAAAATAAAAGCTTCACGAAATCATCTGCACGATTACTAACATGGAAGCTACAACAGGGCCCTTAAGTCTTCCCAATCCTTCTCCTCAACCCAACCTTGAAAAAATCAAGCACAAACTCTTGAAACACAATGTTAAACCTACCCCCAAAATCCTCCATAATCTTCGTAAGAAGGAGCTCCAGAAATCCAACCGCCGTATCGCCAAACAGAACGCCAACCTCCCGCCACCCCTCAACGATGCTCAGAAACAAGCCATTTTGGAAGAATCCCATTTTCAAACGATCAAAACCGAGTACAAGAAATTCACGAAATCCTTTGCAAACGGCGAAAACGAGAAACTGCTGGGTAGGCCCTGGGAGGGATTGGAGAGGCTTCGATTGAGAGAGCTCGCAAGTGAGAACAGTGAGTACGATGGGGAGAAGTTGAATTCAGATCATTTGAGGGAGCTGAGTGATGTAAGTGAGTGCGAAAGGGATAAGTTTTCTTGGCTCTTGGATAATGACATCGAGTTTGGACAAGGATTGTCTGAGGGTGATGGAAGGACCTGGGCACCAAAAAAGCGCAGCGAAGATGAAGCAATTAAGTTTCTCATAGATGGGTATGTGGGATTACTGTTCATTCTTCTTGCTTTCCTTATTTTGGCAGTTTAATTCTTGGATTTATTTGCATTAGAATGAGTTTGTGTTTTTAGACTAAGTGCAACAGAATTGAGTGTGAGAGATTGGAAGTTTACAAGGATGATGAGATTCTCGGGTTTGCAGTTTACAGAAGTGCAATTGTTGAAGATAGTTGAGGGGTTGGGGTATGAAAAGCAATGGAGGTCTGCACTCTCTGTTGTAGAGTGGGTGTACAGCTCAAAGGAGTGCAAACATTACAAGAGCAGGTACAACACTCACTATCCTTTGAGTTCATAATCTCCAAATTCCAGTTTCTTGTTTTCTTATGTGTTGATTTGACTGCAATTTAAGGTTTGTGTATACTAAACTATTGGCGGTACTTGGGAGAGGCAGGAAACCACGTGAAGCTCTTCGAGTCTTTGATTTGATGCGTGTAATGACTATCTTGCATTTTCTTTAGCATGCATAGAAGTCCATATTGGTTTGTTTTATTGAAGTATGTTGGTCCTTATTGTTCTTAGATAGATGTACACATTTATCCTGATATGGCGGCATACCGTTGTTTGGCCGTAACACTGGGTCAAGCTGGTTTGCTAAAAGAGTTGCTGAATATTATTGAATCCATGAAGGAAAAGCCCAAGAAGATAAGAAATATGAGGCGCAAGAATTGGAATCCTGAACTTCAGCCTGACATTGTTGTATTTAATGCTGTACGATTGTTTTGATCTTTTATTCTGGGAGAAATTCTCTTATGATTTCTTATGGTATAATTATGTTTTAATTAAATTGTATGATCCTTTAGATTCTAAATGCTTGTGTCCAAACATGCCAATGGAAGGGAGTATCTTGGGTCTTTCAACAAATGAGAAAGAGTAGTCTCAGGCCTAATGGTGCAAGCTATGGGTTGGCAATGGAGGTAATTCTTTCTGAAGTCAATGGATAACCTATTGTCAAGTATTGGTTTGATAGGTTGAATATTGTTGGCAACATTGTGATATGGATAGATGCTAAGGATGCATGATTCAAGCTACATATTTTATCCGACTTCAAGGTTAATGCTAGGATGTTACAAGCTGTCCTTTATGATATGCTCCTTCTCTTTTCGATAGTAAAATTCTAAATGTGACTGATAAAGACCCGAATTCAAAAGAATAAATCAAATACAAGCCGTCATAAATTCACATTGTATTTTTGCAGATCTCTTTTTTTTTTCACTCTGATTAGGTTCTCTCTAGTGGATCAGCATGTTTCATGTAAAATGTGTAATTATGTCCTAATCTACGGTTAGTTGAGCCTGATTTTGGTTCTCTCTAAAGGTAATGCTGAAATCCGGAAAGTACAACGCTGTACATGAGCTTTTCCTGAAGATGAAAAGAAGTGGAGAAGCTATGAGAGCCCTGACGTAGAGAGTATTAATTGCCCCGTCATTGTCATGTTTCTATGTGATACTAAAACATGTACTCTTTGCTTGACTCAGTTCTCGTCAGAGCATATTGGGAAGAGGGTAAAGTCAATGATGCAGTCCTAGCTGTCAGGGATATGGAAAGAAGGGGTGTGATTGGAGCAGCAAGTGTATATTATGAGCTAGCTCGTTGCCTTTGTTTCTATGGCAGGTGGCAAGATGCCATTTTGGAGGTTAGCTCTCACAGTGATTTTATCTTGTCTCTCTGATTCACAACTTCAGTTTTTTCAAGGCAGAGCGAGATGGCAAACAACATGGTTTTGGTTTGGTTGGTTATAATCTAGCCATAAGAGGTAGTTGAATTAGATTTGATGGTAGCAGGTGTATAATGTTGTCTAAATATAATATGACATACAAGGCAAGTTCTATGTTCTCATATTTGTGTGTTTATATATATAGGCAAATAGGATTCAACTGGTTTACTGAGTTTGGTTCATCCATGTCTCTCTTGACATCTTTCTACCTAAACATGACCATATAACCATTTTCTGTATAATCTTATTGGAAGGTGTTGATTTATTGAAATGCTTCTTTTCTTTATGCTAATATAACAATATCTATCAATCTTGAGTGCTTAAGGGGTTCTTTATATGTGTGTGAATTAATAGTGAACATATTGACCTTATTGACTTGTTTATGTCAGCTACTGGTAGCTGAACTCTTTCCTATATTGAATTCAAAGGGTTCTTTATTGCTATATTAACCTCTTCAATTTTTTTCTCTTCTTAATTACTTTGGCTTATAGCATCAGTATCTTAATATTAAAGAATACTTGCTTGTGCCAAACCACTGCAGATTGAGAAGCTAAAAGACCTTCATCCGACAAAACCTTTGGCAGTGACCTATACAGGCATGATAAAGTCCTCCATGGATGGTGGACATGTTCATGATTGTCTATCTCTCTATGAACACAGCAAAACCACCCTCGCAGTTTCTGATATTGGTCTAGTAAATGCTATGCTGAAAGTTTATGGTCGCAACGATATGTTTCTGAAATGTAAAGAATTATTTGAAGAGACCTTGAGAAAAGATTCAGGTTCTGACGTTAGCGATCATAGTCACAGTAATTGCTCTTCAGCCAAAGCAGATGCATTTACTTACAGATCCATGCTTGAGGCATCTGCAAGTGCTCAACAATGGGAGTACTTCGAGTATGTGTACAAGGAGATGGTCTTATCTGGTCATCAAGTGGATCAACGTAAACACTCTGCTCTATTTGTCGAAGCCTACAGAGCTGGAAAGGTACTGCATCTACCACTTTGCAATCTATCATGACAAATTACTGTATTCTGCTATATTTTTCTTGAACGAACTATCAAACTATGGGAGCGTTCTGCTTAAATTTCTTTTATAAATTGTGCAACTGTTTAAAAACTGGCCTACTAATCTCTGCTTTACTATTGAGGTGTTTATCTCTTCTGTTGTAGTGGCATTTGCTAGAACATGCTTTCGATTCAATATTGGAAGCTGGTGAGATTCCATCTCTATCATTTTTCACTGAAATGGTATGTGAAGCCATTGTCCAATGCAACCATGAAAGAGTGGTGAACATTGTCCATGCAATGGCTCATGCTCCATTCCAAGTAAGCCTCCGAGAATGGATGAACCTTTTTGACAAAAATTGCGACAGGATCAATCGGCAAGTTTGAACGAACTTCAGGAGAAACTAGCCAGTTATGATTTAGTAAAAGAAGCCACGGTTTTGAATTTCTCAAGGGCATTGCAAGTCATCTGTGGATCGTGTGAAGACTCGCTGAGTTCTACGAATTCCACTAGTCCAACAATGGATGATGAAAATGCTGAAGCTCATTTTGGAAATACCTCTGGTTCCAACTTAGATTGGAATCTCAACATACGTGAGAGCAATCCGGTCAAGACTTACTGCTTCAACAGCAGGAGGGTTGTGAATGACACAGATTCAGTCGAGGAGTCTGGTTTGTCCGATAACTGTGATGAGGATACTACGAGGGCTCATTCCACTCGATTTGCTGACGAAGAGTTTGAACACATGGAACATGAAGTGGACTCTGAAGATGATGATGAGTTCAACTTTGAACTGATCATTCCAAGCAATGTAGATGATGATTCGCATGAATCTGATACTCCTTCAGCTCATGAAATACTGCAAAATTGGAGGAATAACTCAAGGATCTAATGTGGCTTAATTGCAACCTCTGAAGATGAAGCTGAAACTATGATCAAGATTTAAATAGAGGGTAATTTTGTAATTCAGTTTGAATCTTTATTGGTCTTCAGAGTTGATATTAATCCATAGATCTAAAAATTTGTTAATAAGCTAATTTATTTATACGGGTTTGGGTTTATTTTTCTTCCATGTACGTTTCTTAAAAGAAGAGGAAAACATCAAAACATAATTAGGTTCAAGTATAATTAAAAATTTCCATAAAAAATAAAAAATCCATTATTAAAATTGAAACATTATTTCTATATGGCTATATTTGTCGTCAGTTTACTTGAAATTTTGAAAATCGGTGAGTAGTATATGTCTTTTAAGACACCCTATCGTGAGATGGATTATTTGTGAGACTGGTGTAAAACGGGTCATTCATTATTAAAGTATGTTTATTGTATAGATAAAATATGTATATTTGTGATTAAAGTATCTTAATAATAAATCATATTATAACACGCTAAAATCATACTTTAGTGCATAATCAAGCATACTTTAGAAAATCATCTTTGATTTTATAATATATTTATTTTTGGCTTTTATATGGTAGGTTTTAAATTTATATTAAATCAATATATAAAAGTATACAAAATAATGTGAAAGAAGAGATGAGACATAAGAGACATAAATAAAGAAAATTAATACTTCCTCCATCCCCGCTAAACTCTTCACTTCTCCTTTGAAAATGTGGGTGGAGATTTTGAAAACAAAAAACAGGTTTTTTTTTTAAAAAATATAAATCAAAACAAACTTATAGTGCAAACCGGATTTTATGCATAATTTCCGTGTATCATCTTCTGTGTCACACGTTAAGGCAATGTTCACTTTGGGTTTAATCTTTCAGATTTAGATTTAATAAAGCTCTTTAAATTTTCCCTATATACACCTACACACTCTATTAATACTTACCCACCCCCTACAATATATTTTTTTTCCTCAATTAATACTTTTTTCTTTCTTTCTCTCTCCTCTTCTCTCACCTCAATTAATACTTGATTTAACATAAAGTTTAAATCTACCCTACTTAAACTCAAAACAAACATAACAAATATAGAATAATACTATTGACTGGTTTATTAAATCAACTTAAACAAACATCCCCTAAGTGATTGATATGTAAAAGGGGGAAATAAATCTCACAATTGCCCCAAGGGTTTAAGGATTAGGGTATAGTTTCTCTCTCCTCTTTGTCGTCCCTCTAACGGTGTGGTACAAGAGATGATGTATCAAATGACCTATTTTCCCTTTGCACACTCTTTTCGCGCTGTACATTAAGGAAAATAATAACTTATAGAAGTATTATAATTTTTTTTAAATAATAAACAAATAATAAAGTATTGAGTTGATCTATTGTACACAAGTGTACATTAATGGTACCTAACCCATATTTATAAATGAGTCATATATATAAATCACATAACCCGTTATTTTCAAGTTTTTGTTATCTCTTATCCTCTCTCATATCTTATTCTCCGCCCTCACCCTTTCGATCTCATCTTCCACCACCCAATCGGCGGCTGCTCTTCTTCCACCACCTAACCGCAATTGCAGCCACCGTTTCTCAATTTACCCACCACATGGTCGCTGCCTTCTTCTCCCGTCTCTCAATTCGCCCACCACATAGCCCGCCGCCATCGTCTTCTCCCTCGTCTTCCGTCGTCTTCCCACTAGATTTGTCGTCTTCCATTTTTCCTTCCAGATTTGTTGTCTTCCATCTTTCCTTCCAGATCTGCGTCTTCCCTTTCAGATCCACAAGTTGAGCGGCTCGTCGTCATTCCTTCCAGATCTGCTTCGTCGACTTCATATCTTCATTTTCGCTTGAAAACTCATGTCCTCATCATCGATTTCATGAAGAATTTGAAATTTAATTTGGTAATTTATAATTGGTTATCAAACATGTTATTTTAATTAGTGTAGGTTGAATTATTGATATTTAATGACAGTTAAATGACTGTATTAATTTTAGTTTATTGATGTATATATTGTATATTAAAATGTATTATTCTTTTTATATTAAATTATAACACTAATGAATTAAAAATAAAAAGTAAACAATATACTTTTATTAAGAAAAACTTATACACTATTGAATTATAACTTATACACTTTTGATATTAAAATATGTGTGATTTTACATATTAACAGTATTAATTAATTTTACAAATAAAATCTATGATATGTTATTAGTATTTAAATACACCAAATGATATTTAAATAAACTATATTTAATCCAGTACATGTATTTACTTAAATGTATTAGATTTTATATTAAAATGTATAATATTTTATACTAACATGTATAACTAAAACTAATAAATATATTTATGAAAATATTGATAAATATAATATCAATATTTTTTTAATAATATATTTATTGAGAAAAATAAATACACTATTAAATTACATCTAATACGCTTGATTAAAAAATCAATTAAATTTAATACATTTTTTTAAAAAAATTAATAATACATTTAAGAGTAAAATATAATACATTTATTCGATAAAATGTATACACTATGTATACACTATGGAATTAAAATAAAATAAAAAATTCCCACATAATCTCCTCCAAGACATGATGATCTACACAAAATGAAAGAGTTTTTCAAATTGAAGAAGAATGAACAAATTACAACCTGAAACATAATACTCAAAATTGGAAAAAATAAAAAGATAAACCATATTAATACACTAGTTCATCCATTAATACAGTTTGATTCTAAAACATATACATTTATCAATAAAAATTAATACACTTCGTAATAAAAATGAATACAATTAGTCAAACGAATATAAAATTTGGTCTCATCGTGCACTCATTTGTCCCATAACACACCCATCACAAATTCATTTGTCCAGAAACCCAGAAAACATCTCATCCAAAAAAAAAATAATCTCCATAAATTAAAAATTAATAATAGTGTCAAAAGTATAATCACATCTCCAAACTATCATTTTTCATAAATAATTTGAAATTTTGAAAAAGAAAAATTGAGGTTAAGAAAATTCTGAAAAGTTAAAAGGAGGTGTAGATCTGAAATTAAAACTCTCCAAAATCATTGAGAGGTCGTCGTGTTCTTCGTTGTCCGTGTCTTCTTCTTCCATTTTCTACACTGCCTTCCACCTTCGTTGTATCTTTTCTTCGCCAATAATTTTCCCCAAATCTCCGAAAATAATGAATTAAAAGGAAAAATATGAAGAATAAGCATCATTGTCGTTCTTCACCGCCGCCTCCTTCCTGCCAACGAAGATCCATGTTGGAGATACAGATCCAAGCTTCAGATGTTTGGAAGATCTCGGCGGATCCACCACCAGCGTTAGACATCCACTAAGAATCTGATTCTGTATATGTGGAGAATTGGAGAATCTGATTATTAAGAAATTACTGGAGCATAGAAGAGACGAGAGAGAGGCGAAGACAGAGGGAGAACCGGGAGAGAGAGAGGTGAAGACGGAGGGAGAACGAGATTGCAGATAGAGAAAATAGAAGTGCGGGGGATAGGGAGAGAGAGGTTGAAACAGCTATCTGAATTAATGACTCGTATGACTGAGTATATTATAAATACTCGGGTTGAATCGAATCAAAATTGATCCAATTGTACCTAAACAATTGAGTACAATAAATTTTGCCTAAAATAGAGTATTTAGGGGTATTATGATATTTTTATAAATAAAATGTATGGGATGACCGTAGGGATGACAATGGGACGAGTATTTTCGAATACCCGATCTACCCGAACCCTAATGGGTAGGGTACGGATAGTTGTAAACGGGTTTGGAACGGGTATGGGTAGTTGTGAAAAATACCATTAGAGTTTGGGGCGGATATGGGTAATGCTTCAAATACCCGCGGGTACCCCGATTATATATATATATATATTTTATAAAATTTAATATATATTATATAATTTATATATTATAAGATATTTTATATATTTAATTAATATTTATAAGTTTTATTTAATCTTATTTATTAAATATTTATTTAAAATAATACAATTTATATTATATTATATTTATTTTATATTTAATTAATAATAATGTAATTATTATTATTATATTTATTTAGACAATAAAAAATATAAATATATGTAAAATAAATGAATATTAAACGGGTATGGGTACCCGCGAATATTGATTAACGGTAATGGGACGGGTACGGGTACCATAATAAATTTTTTAAACGGGACGGATACGGATACGGGTAGTTATTTTTTAAATCGAATATGGATACGGGTACCCAAAATAAGAGGGTACCCTACCCGTTGCGGGATGACCGGATGAATTGTTTTGATATTTTTTTTTAAAAAAAAATAAGATTGCAAAATTTTGTGGGTTGGTCCAAAATAAAAACTTTACAAATTAGAGATGTTACTGAATTTAATAACTTGAAATTACAATTTTTTTTTTAATCTATCACTAAAATTGAGTAATTTCTCTATTCAGATTCTCAAACCCCAAAACCTCTCCCTCCCCCAATTGCTTCAAATGGCATTCTGAAAACCCAACCCCAGATTTGTTCCCACCCAAAAATGTCCTCTGCAATTTCCAAATTCCCATCCAAATCCCTCATTCGCTCGCTCTTCCGGCGGAGCCTCAGCACCGCCACAGCGGAACCCCGGAAGCAAAAGCTGGAACGAATTGCCGACGAGCTCTTGGACCTCAACAAGCTCGAGCAGCATGATTACGCCATCTTATTTCGGCACAAAATGGGGTTGCATCGCTACGGGCCCGCTCCCACAGGGCCCGCCCCGCAGTCCGATTCATCGGCCGGTGTTGGGGCATCATCTGCCCCGGGTGCCGCCAAGGAGAAAACCGCATTCGATGTGAAATTGGAGAAATTCGATGCGTCGGCGAAGCTTAAAGTGATAAAGGAGATCAGAGGTTTCAGTGATTTAGGTCTAAAAGAAGCGAAGGAATTGGTGGAGAAAGCACCGGCGGTGGTGAAGAAGGGGGTTACGAAAGAGGAAGGTGAGAAAATTGTGCAGAAGCTGAAGGAAGTGGGCGCTACGGTGGTATTGGAGTGAATCCATTTCTGTTGAACTCAGGTGGGGTTTTTGAGTATTGGGATTGAATTCAAGTTTCTCTTAGTTATTGAAACATAATTTTTTGGCTTTCCAATTTCTGTTGAATTGGTTTTCCATGTTGAGGGTTCTTCATTTTCAACAGTGATGAAAGGTGTTGAATGCATCAAGAATCCTTTGAATGAGATGAATGATGTTAGTTATGAAGTTAATAATGTGCATTGCAAGTTTTGTTATTAGAAAACACACAATTTTTATTCTAGATGACTATAAAGTTGATTAATTGAGCATTCTGCATTACTATGATGAAGTGGAGTTAATTTGTGTTGTCATGTAATGTAACATTCATGGATTCTCAATTATCCAATGGAAATTTGAAAAAATGTCCAATCTTCTGAATATTGTCACCCACTTGAAATTTTCGAAAAAATGCCACATTTAAATTTTTTTAGACAATTACCTATCTCCAACATGAATGAAGTTGTATATAATACTTCCTCTGTTTATTAATAAAGTAACATTTTTTTTACATGGATTAAAAAGTGGAGTATTATTTTGTTATATAGAGTGCAGTTGTATAAGTGGTGACCATATACGAGTCTCTTTTGCTAAAGGGACATTTTTCAAAATTTCCCTTATCCAATACTACAACCTTCTTCATCAAATGTCAAAAATATATCCTACTTTTTCTCATTTTAAGTTTACGAATATGAAATATTAAAATCGTTTTATTGTAAAAGACTAGTTTATAACGTTATTGGCTAATTAATATTACCCACTTTGTCTTTGTCAGTTGTCACAAACTTAGTGCAAACCTGAAAATTCCAACTACATCTCTTCTTATCAACTTGTGACTCCTACTCCAAATACTTCTTACTTACATTCTGATTCAAATAAATGACTAATCGACGAATATTTTTACTGCATCGCTTAATCTTACAGAACCACTCTTGCGCCCAGATGAACGAGGTATCAAAAATATGATGCATAGTAAACATTTAAAAGAAAGTGCAATTTTGGTGAACATGAGAGAAGGAATCTAACATTGAAAAAACAAAAAAAAAAAAACAAAAAGAGGGGATCAAAGTAGCGGATACAAATAAGCATTGAACAGATGCCAAGTTGCTCCTCTCTTACATTCTATGATCATTAGACAGCTATCTTTTCGCTGCGCCTAAAACAGCTGCTGTAGACCTTCATAACGGATCATTCATGAAACCACCCTATGTATCTCAATTTTAATGTGGTTCAGATGCTAAAACACTACTATCTTACAAGTTAATGCGCATTACACGGTTCAACAAAACAAATATTCATAGTCTTGCAACTTATCTAAAGCATATAGACATGCTTACAAAGAGCCTTCATGGAATGGTCTCCCATGTTTCCCCCAGAAGCAACTTGAACTTACTGTCACCCGGAATTCTGCAAGGGAATGAGAAAATAGGCAATTAGAAATGGAAGACGTACCACTTGAATGTTAAGCAGACAATATCAATGCTTGATAACAAGAGCTGGATTCAGGATATGAAGTTTTTACTGTAATGCATATAGCTGCCAATTTCAATATGTAATAATTTAACCCGGGGGGATGGAGAAGAGAAACAGAAGCCCAACTTCCATAAGGGGATGTGTAGAAGTGTTTTATAAATCAGATCTCTATGATTGGTCACCAACCTTTGCTTTCATTAAAAAATAAAAAATAATAATATCCAATATCAGCTTTTATCATTCTCATTATCCAAACATGGATAAAGACTTGTTACAAAATAGTTAATCAATAAGTTACCATCCACATTTAAAGGTTTGGTAGCTAGAAATGATAAAACAAGGATTAGGAACCAATTCGTTGCGAAATGATAAAGCTTGATGCCATTTTTAGGAAACATGTAACACAACATTGATGTCATTACACACCCTAGTCAGCACAATGGACTAATGCAAGGGAAAGGATGCAGCTAGAAGCATTATGATTCTATGAAACACAACCAATCTCCTGATTGGTTTAAGAGACTGGAGTATTAGTTTTAAGTCAACAATAGAAAGGTCTAGCAGTCATGTTTATTCAGTATAATTCAACTTTGCAGTTACTTGCATTGTGGTGTAGATATTTACCAGACACGGATAGTTTGATAGTTCAATGCCTTTTGAGCTGCATCCGCAAAACATTGTGCCGCTTCAGCTTCTGCCTCAGCTTCCTCTGCTTCCCTGGCCGCTGCTTCAGCTTCTGCAATTGCAGCTTCAGCCTCTGCAACGGCTTTTGCAGCAGCTGCGGCAGCCTCTTCTGCACTCATGCTCTTCATTTTCTCTAGCTCGGCATCAATCCTGGCTTTAGTGAGAAGTACAACATCGTTTCTCTCTGCTTCCAAAGAATCCTTCTTAGAACCATTTTCAAGCAACAATAGTGGTTCTTTGGCTGCAGTAAAAGATACTGACTTTGGGGCGATTCTGTATTGATGCTTCACCTGTCAATACAAATTATAGACTTGATTATTATCCTGACTAACTCTAATTTTATCTGAGACCCTTCATTGAATTACAAAATCAGAGTAACTCTACTTATCTAGACCAATCATTTGTGCTATTTTTCGAACATTAATAATTAAAATATTCAACCTACAACTGCAGTTGACATCATCAGGATGGTGCTCTACCCAGATCATTAAAGTTATAGAAGGTGCTAAGCTCAATTCGACAAAATATTAATGACCATGCTAATATGTTCCAATGATTACATAATGATGCCGTGAATCGATCTGATTCTTTTGATCACAAGAGATGGACAGTAGCTGCTTCGAGCACTATATCCTCCCCTTTTTTCCAACTGGGTAAATAGTAACGGTCACTAAGTCACCAAACTTCTCCACAGTTGGATCAGAACTCAAAGCAGGGTTACATTATAAGAACGTTAGAAATGCGAAAGAAAATGAGTCGCGAATAAGCCTTCAGAAAAACAGGTTTATTGCACGCTGCATCTGAAGTAAAGCTGATTGGAAAAGAATAATGAAGCCTAATAGGTTATTACTATTTGTCTGCATCGAAAACCTATGAGTATAAGTTTGTCACATTGAAATGTGTGAAGTGTGAAATTTCCCACATAGCATCCGTGGGAATGGGCAAAAATAGAAATAGAAACAAAGGAAGGAAAAAAATTATTCTACATTTTAACTTATTGATTACCTTTATTAAGCATCCATTTTCCGTCAAAATCTTCAAATTTGCAACCAAGCTCCTTTCAAAATCTGGAGGAATTGAGTAGTGGTCCTGCACATGTACCATAGATAATATCTGATTTAGAATGTCATGATCACAGCAGCTGCAAAAAAAATCGAAAGGGAATACAGAATACACACAAGTTTCTATTGAAACCAGTGTCAATCATAAGCTGTTCATATCAGAACTTTAGGCAGTAATGCTAGATAAGAAGCGTGCTTTTTTTTTTTTTATCTACATGTTATATGAAAATTTACTCTAAAAGTAACTTTGGAACTTTAGCAAAATACAAGGCATTACTTAACGCCAATTTGTTCGCATTTTTCAAAGAATTTACTTATGTTGTCATCTTATTTTTCATAAACCCATGATCCATCAAGCATAAAAATTCATTACCTCTATGTATTGTGCAATTGCAACCCGACTGGATCCTCGAGGCTCCTTCAACTTTGTAATGGCTTCCAATATAGGATCATCCAACCTACATTCATGGCCAGACGCCAATGACTCATTAAACATGTCACAAAGGAATGCTAATTGAAGAGGTATAGCTTTGATTTCCAATTCCCGAGCAAATTTAACACAGATCAGGATACACGTTTCAGGATGCTTGCTACCATGTCATGAAAAGGCATAAATAGGTCGGGCATATCAAGAGAAAATTTAATGATCCTTTCCTACCTCATTAAGTAGATAATAATTTATCAAGTGCATAAATACACTTATACCCCTATATCCCATATCGAAAAGGCGAACCTGCTAATTTATCTTAAAAAGGACCTCAATGGAATATCTGAACATACATTTTTGAAGGTGTTATCTGCCCAAATGTTTTATTTGTCCTATTCATATTATCACTGGGCGACTTGGGAGAAGTCATAGTAGTACAGCCAATTAATGGACCCCTACCACTACCGATTGATTGGTTAATCAGTTCTATTTAAGAAAAAGAAAAAACTGTCGACTTTAAACGAGGTTGGATATGAACAAGCTAAAAATTAGATTACAAATAGAAAGGCAAATCATGTAATCAAGTCTGTCAACCTTGAAATCTTCTTTTTGGGAATCACGTCCTGGGGTATTTCATTAGATGCTGCAGGTGAAGTTACACCAACAACTTCAGATTCCTTATAAACAGTCATGCTATAACCTTTATTATCTTCATCTGGCTTAGTTGAAAGCTGGTTGCTTTTAATCACAACCCTACCCCTGGTCCTGGACCCTGAACCATTTGCCATGCAATTCAAATTTCTCCATTTGTCCTAAACAGAAGAAAAATGATTAAAGTAAATAAGATACTAATGCATATCAAACACTAAAACATGGAAATCTATATTAGTTTCTGCAAATGCAAAGCAGAAGTTAAGAAAATTATTAGCACTTAATTAAATACCTTTAAGTCCACATTAGAACGTGATCGCAATACTGCGCTGAATTCTGGGTCTTTAAGTATCGTACTCCATTTTCCTGCTCCATATTTGTGAATGCCAGCTTTAAGAGCAGCTTCTTCTTCCGATGTCCACTTCTGTTTAGGAGCACCCATTACATAGACTCTTCAAATCTTCACTATCAAGTACCTATAACTTAATGCTAGACCTGCAAAAATGCAGAGGCATAAGAAAAGTGCATAAGAGACCACTTATAGAGAAATTAACAAAATCTCCACAAAACAGAAGGAACTTTTCTTTTTGTAGAACTTCCAAATTTAACAGGGTGACGATTGTGATAATTTGATTCCTTAATCCTTAAAGCGCCAAACTTCTATTTAAGGCAAATGTTTTAATTTTAAGAGATAAGTATCTTAAACAAGCTACATATTACCAATGGAAAAGGGCAAAAATCAACCAAGAGATTATAATGTCTTAATATGGATAAATAAAATCCCAAGCTGCCTTTTCACGTGTAACAGGTTTCATGCCAAATTCGCACGTGCAAGTAACAGGAAGTGATCATCATTGTACAAAGTTTGAAGCTATAATTAATTTGGAGATGCCCCAGATAAAGAAGAATGGATACACCATTCGTAACGAAATTAGGAAAAAAGTTAAAATATCTATATGAATTGTGTAAAACAAGGAGCATCAAAATGAGGACAAGACATCCCCATTATCAAACTAGTTTCACCCCAGTAACTCTTTAGCAGGAGAGATTTCCCAAAAATTGCATCCATAATACCACTTATAAGGCTCCACCTGATCACCATTCACCACCACCCAACCCATTCACATAATCAAATTTTAACCTGCATCACTCGGTTTTAAAAAATGCAGAAGCCATCAATTTTTTCGAAATTTGACTAAACAGAAACACTAATTACTAGCCCATTCCACAGATATAGATGTCAAATACAAAGGCATAACCATATCACAAGTTCAAGGATTTAGTAAAGATTTCGCAATCAGAAGTAGCGGTATGAAATACACGAACAACAAATTAGCTTCTTCCCCACGTCATTCAAGAACATAGGAACATAAAGAAAATGATTATTATTATTTTTATTTTCCTGAGGTTATCTAGCCATTTCGTCAAGGTCTCCGCTTGTCCCCCGTCTCATTCAAAGGATAACATGTCACTGCCACCGCCGAATTAAAACCCAAGAAATTTCCCGGAAAAAGAAACACGCGCACAGATGAAAAGGACAAGACTCCTAAGAGGAAGCAATACATCCAACCATTAATTTTAATTTTAATTTTAATTAAAAAAAAAGCAATATACGATTGAGAGTGTCGTTGAGCAACCATACCCAGAGAAGATGGAGAAACTCAGCGAGGAATGCGAATAGGATTCCAATTCATAATTGAATTTCAGAAGACGGCGAACGATTGAAGCCCTAAGAGAATGAGGAGGAAGACGAGCAAAGTGAATTCACCGTTTGCTTGTTCCCTGCGGCTTCAGTTGAGGCTTTCTGGAAGAATCTACAGTGGAGTGAATTTGTTCAGAAAATTTGGCTGCTTAATGCTTACCTAGGAGTATTTTTTTTCTAAAAATATTTCTTTTTCTTTTTTTGAGGGGAGTTATTATTAAAATTAAATAAATTGAGATGGGCCCATAAATAAAATAAGACGTTGTATAATCAAAATTACTCCTTTAATTTCGCCACAAGAAAATTATACTCCCTCGACCACTTGTAAGGTAATCGTTTAGTGTTTTCACGTGGACAATTCTAAGGTTTTTATTTGTTTTTTGTCGTGGATTAAGGAGTATTATTATTATAGATAAAGTGGGTAGTTATATTAGAGAGAAATGGTGGGTCATATTGTGTGCTTTCTTTACTAAATAGAGAAAATTGATATCTTTGAAGCGAACACCAGGAATAGTGAAATGGATACCTTATAAGTGACTGGAGATAGTAGAATATACGGACAATTGGTATATACTATTCTTGTTAATTACTCGCCCATTCTCATGTATTTTTACCTACTTTTTTAGTGTCATATACTATTCTTGTTAATTACTCGTCCATTCTCATGTATTTTTACCTACTTTTTTAGTGTCTCACGTATTTTTTGTAAAAATAAATTATACATCTTACATATTTTTTACACTTTATTCATCAGTCTCAACAACTTTATTTACTTTTTTACACTTTATTAATTATTTCCAATAATTTTATTTACTTTTTTTCCTCAAAATTACCAATTTATCTCTATTTTTTCGTACATTATATATTAAAAAAAACACTTATTAATCTCTGTGCCCGTACAAATAGGTAAAAATACTCAAAACGAAGGGAGTACTTTACATTTTTTTTCTTTTTACCCATACCAACATTTTACATTTATACACGTCTCTTAAAATGTAAATATTCAATAATATTTATTTTTTAAATATATCTCAATAATTTTACATATTTTTCATTAAATTATTTAAAATATTATACTTCCTCTGTCCCACATATTTTTACCCACTTTCTATTTTGGGTTGTCCCACGTATTTTTACTCATTTCATTTTTGGTAAGAATACATGATATTTTATTACCTACTTTTTACAATCCCAACAACTTTAATTACTTTTTTACACTTTATTCATCATTCTCAACAACTTTATTTACTTTTTATTTTTATTACTAATTTATCTCTACTTTTTCTTACATTATATATTAAAAAAATAACACATATTAATCTCCGTGCCCGTACAAATGGGTGAAAATACCCGGAACGGAGGGAGTATAACTTTTACACCCATCTCAATAATTATACTCATTTATGCATAAAAAATAAATTTTCTTAATCATTATATACTACACTATGGTCTTTATAATCTTTCTATAAAGCAAAAATAATATGATCTTTTAAATTATTTATATAATAATCATACCAACCTTATATGTGTATAATTTCCTTTAGACAAAGCTTTTCATGAGACATTATATATGTGAGATTTGTTAAAGTATGTATATTATATCAATAAAGTATGTTTAATGATTGTTAAAGTATGTTTTTTAAAATATGATGATGATAAATGATGAATTAAAGTATATAATTTTAAAGTGTTATAATATGATTCATTCTTTATAGATTTTAACTACAAATAAGCATACTCTACATGTATAAACAACATACTTTAATGATGGGTCGACCTGTCTTACGAAAAAAACTCATTTCACAAGAGAGTTTTTATTTTCTTTATACGGAGTAGATGAGAGTATCCTTATTATATTTTAAAAATAATATTTAATTTTAATTTTATAATTTTTTACCTTTTCAATTTTAGTTATTTGAGTTAATTTTAATTATGTAACTTTCCCTTCTTTTTCCGTTTTAACTTTTTTTCTTTAAAAAAAATAAAAATAAAAAATAAATTAATTTACTAAAATTGGATTCTATTAAAATTAAGCATCAAAAATTGATATTTTCTCTTGTGAGTGTGCAAATTCAAGCGACATAGATGAAAGTGTAGTAATTACACGAAGACCCCAAAACAATCCTCTATTTCAGATTTTGCCCCACAATTGTATCTGATACTTTCATGTTGCCCAAAACTCCGCAGCACACACAGTGAAGAAGAATCCACAATATTCTCACTTATTTTTAGCAATCGGAAAATGGCAAGCTCTCTGCAACGCCTGGCAAGGAATTCCGGCATGGCTTGTCGATCTGCTTTCCCACCATTTTTAAGAGCATTCTCAACTGAAGGCTCTTTGATAGAAACTAAACCAGGCGAGATTGGTATTGTCTCTGGCATCCCCCAAGACCACCTCCGGCGAAGGATATGTTATTTTTCTCTTTTTCAGATAGTATATCCTGTGAATTTTCTGAAATTGAACGTTGTTTATACTTTATAAATGGCCTTGTGATTCTAAAATTGGCGCATAAAATCTTATTATTTTCTGTGTTTTCCGGTTGAATTGTCTTGCTATGTATATTTGTTTAGAGGGTTGTGTGAGATTCTTCTGTCTTCTGATTTTAGGTTATGATATTCTCACCTGCTAGAACCGCTAGTCAACAAGGGTCCGGAAAGGTTGGGAGATGGAAAATTAATTTCATGTCCACACAGAAGTATGTATTTCATCTCCTGCTTGGGTGCATTTCGTTATGTAGCTTAGCTTACATGTTTTTCAATTAGCAAAAGCTCTTGCACTCCTGGAGACCTGTCCGTGTCCCCATGTGAACACAATCCTTCCCCTCCCTATTCTATTTAAACCTATGTATTGCTAGGGAGTTTAAATTGTAAAGGGGAACGGAAATTGCAAAGGGGCACGGATCTAAATCCGTGTGCCGGGCGCACAAGAGACTCACTCTTTTCAATTAAATGGTCTTGTACTTTATTTTACCATCTTTACATGGAGCAATCGAATATAAAAGCTAGCTACTCTTGTGCTGTCTAATCTTTCTGAACAAAGTATTCGATTTGTCAAGATTGAACTAAAACGGGTTGCAGTTTTTGGCAGTATGTGGGAGAGGAGATGAGGAATGAATATCCACTACTGATCCTACTCTTGTGAATACTCACTTGCTAGTCTTTTTATATTAATTGATGCAACAGGCCAATGGCTGATCTGGAAACCTAGATTTGGGCATATGGTTTTTAATTAGTAAATAAAAATATTTCCTCTATGCCATATATATATGCTTTTTTTTTAGGATATCTCAAATTAATAGTTTGGTTTCTCTATTTATTCAGCTTATTTAGTAGTGCACTCATATTCCTCTCAGAAAATATTGGGCTTTAAATTGTTCTCTGTTAAATATGAGCATATTAGGAAAGTGACTTGTTCATTTGCGTTCCAAAAAAACTTTCTTAATTCATGTGCAAAAGCCAATCATCCCATATACATGGGAGGGTGGAAGTTATAGTTAAAGTCAGTTACCTGATACAAAAATGTCATATAAATATAAATAAAATTATAATTGTGTTCATGGCATACAGTTTATTGTACTGATTTTTATAGTAACATTAGTTAGGTTTAAATAAAAATGTGTGCAAAAATTTTTAATTATTGCATTGCAATAGGAAAATTTTCAAATTTGTTGTACAACTTTACCGTCATTCTTCTGTGGAGATCCGCCAAAGCAACGGCCTGTGGGCATTAAAGATAGCTTGTTTCAATGTTTTCTGCAATTGAGCTTGTTGTGACTTGTGAGTTGTGTGATTAAGTTTCCAATGTTCTTAAATGAATACTCTTGAGTTAAACTGCACTATTATGGTACCCATGATTATGTAAACTATTCAATCTCAAACTGCTTTAATTGGCTAAGTACCCTGTTTAACATTTTTAGATGACTTCATGGTAAAAATTGATTTCAGAAATGGGGAGGTAAGATTGGTAGTCTATAAAATTTTATTTACTTCCGTGTCATGCATATTCGCAAGTGTGGTGTTATTATTTTTTAGTTACTGGAAATTTTATTTTGTGGCATTCTCTTATAATAAAAGATCTTCCTCTTATCAATGGATGAATACTACTGTTTTCACCTCCAGGATATATACAGTGCATTTTCTGCAATATGGTGCGGTAATCTAAAAGATAACAGATCACATCTCTTCTTCTATCCCTCAGCTTTGTGCTTGTCATTATGTTCCATGATCAATTATCCTCACATGCTTTTACCACATTGTTATTCAATAAGCATTTTGCTAATACTCAGATGGGAAAATCCATTGATGGGTTGGACATCCACTGGAGATCCATATGCAAATGTTGGTGATGCTGCATTAAGTTTTGACAGTCAAGAAGCTGCAGTAGCATTTTCCGAGAGACATGGTTGGGAATACACGGTATGGTCTACTCTATATGTAATCCTGGTGAGAAAAATAACCTAAGTTCTTCTCTATGGGGTAAAGAGCAGTTCTTATTTTTTGCTTATTATAATATGCAGTATCTGACTACGCATGGTTATGGCAACACTGTGTGGCTGGTTTCCTGAAACTGTATATCAAATATCAACTGACTGTTGCTATATTATTTTTAGTATATTATTTACAGAAAAAAGAAAATGATAACTAGCTTAATTTCACTGATTTTTCTCTCCTACTGTTTCATGTACAATGGATACCTTGTGTGATTCATGTTGGTGCTCTTAAAGTTTAATAGATCAACTTTTCTGTTGCATTCTCTGTAATCCTTAGAAATTAGAACATAACTTGTGGATTTTTCAATTCTGTTGATTTTTATGTCAGTTATCTGAGATTATGCCTATATTATTTTTAAAAGACAAGATCATGCAAGATATATAATTCCTTGTGTTATTGAATGGTATGACTTGTACGTATCATATACTGATACTTTTTTTATTCTATACTGCATTATTATTTGTCCTGACCTTTCATTCCTGTTATTTTATGATTGTTAGCGTCCATTTTTCCTTGCATCTTTTACTGATCAAATCTGTTCTAAAACTTTAAATAGGTTATATTCTGTTTCTGATTAAGAATCATGTTCTCTTAAGTTTCTGTATTCTTCTTCGCAGGTCAAGAAGCATCAGACTCCATTATTGAAGGTTTGATATTCTTGTTTAATCTAGTTATAGGCCTTCTAGCTGTTCTAATTATTCTCCATTACTCGAAATATATTCCAACGATGGTTTTTTTTCTTGCATGATACATGTTAAATTTCATGCAAGTAGGGCTTTTATTTTATCCTCTCTTTTTTTGGCTGTCTATGAATTTCGTCTTCTAGTTCGTTCTGTTTGCGATTTGCCTTTGATCATACGAACAGGCACTAAGATTATAAAATTTGTCAAGCTTATATACCCAAATATTCAGAGCTAATCTACTAAATAATCCCCCAACCTAACAGGAGAGGCAATTGTAAAGAACATCACCCACTCAGATGCCAAAGTACATGTTCTTATTAAGTGAAGATTGGTGTATTCTGATAACTCGCATCGGTTAGTTTGTCAAGTAGATAGTTATTGATGCGTTAGACCAAAAGTTAAGTACATCCAATGATGTTATTTTTGAAAAAGGAAATGAAAACTAGTTTTGTTTACAATTGAAAAGTAACCTGGAAACCTTCTAGATAAACCTACCATGTAGTATTATCCTTCTATTTCTTAAGTTGTCTCGAGTGATCTATTATTCTTTCAATTCCCAAAGACTCTCGTTGGATTTTTTATTTACTTGGAAAACTATGATGTATATATGTACATTTGTTTGCCAACTGAAAGGAAAAATCATGCAGTCTTTATTAGTCCTAGAAAAATAAATTGATAATATAAAATGAGAAATCTAGTTCTCCAATGCCTCATTTTACCCTACTTATTCTGCTTGCAGATTAAATCATACGCAGATAACTTCAAATGGAAGGGCCCCCCTCAGACAGCGGAGAACTAAATCTTTGCTGAAGAAATACCCGAGAATCATCACGTTCCGTTGTTTATCGAATTCAACTATGATGCAGTTGACTATGTTGGTTAGCTAGTTGATTTGGATCATTGAATGAATAAATCAGAAACGCACAACACCTTCTTCTGTATTTATTCGCTTAGATGGGTGTTCCCCCAAAGCTTTTTTCGTTTTTACGTTGTATCAAGAACAGATACTATTTGGGATTCTACATTGATTTTCAGAACATTAAAAGAGATGTCAGCCATATGCTCCTGATGCTAGAAGAAGCAAACTCATTTCTGAGTATTGCAGTTGTAAAAGTAGTTCATAATTGGTTGAAGCTATTTCGAAGACTATAATTGCAAAATCTCATTGAGTGATCCTACATGATCCTATTTCTATGTTTTGTACATATTTGTCCACCTTAAAGATTCAACGGATTGGCTCGGAATGTTCACCTGTGAGACTAATACCACTCACATCAGGCAAAAGTTTCTTCATGTAATACTTGGATCTACGAGATATGTTGATGTTTTTCCTCCTCTCCTCCGGTATGTATTCCATTGAACATTCACAGAATCCACGCCTTACAAACCTGTCATAAAAGTAATTGTTTGAAAACGACAGACTAACTCTTTGAAACTGTTAGAACCCACTTCATGGAAAATGACAGCAAAAGCAGGGGATCAGAATGGCATACCAATCAGCTGTGCGTGTTGTCAGCAGAAAAAGCATTTGCAATCCAAGGGAAGATGCTTTCTTCTCAATATAATCTGATCATAATCAAATGCATTGGTATAAACTTTATTATGTGGGAATAATGACATCTAAGGAAGCTGTAAGAAGATGTAGAACCTACAAAAAGATTGGGGGATCAATCTAACGTCATGATTAAAAGAGAACCAAATTAAAAATAAACATGATAAGAGGAAATCTTTGTTATAGCTACTCTAGAACTTATAAAAATTTTCTGTGGGCTTATGCACTTCCTGATGCAACAAGGACGACAAAGAAAATGAAGAGAGAGACTAAATAATATTTCTCGTCATACCAAGTAACTTGTCTCCTTGTCCTTCTCCACGACACTCTGGTGAAACGACGATTGCAGCTACCTCGCCACACTTGTCTTCAAGGAAAGGTAAAAGAGCTGCACAAGCAATAATTTGACCTTCTCTTTCGACAACTGTGAACGAGTCCAATGATTCGAGAAGCTGCAATACAGAAAATTATAATTGAACTTACAAATATAAAATTATGAAAAAAAAAATCAATATAAAGTGCCACATCACATGTATGAACCTCTTCATCAGTCCTCATTATCACAGTGCCAGATTCCTCTAGAAGTAGAAGAAGTTGTTTGATTCCATCTAGATCTATGACCTTAGCTGTCCGTATTCCTTCATAAAGATCACTGCATAATCATTCAAATATCATCAGACCAAACAAGTTTCACTCTAGTCATTTTCTTCAGGTTGAACATGGAGAAAGTTTCTACTCCCTCCATCCACAGAACGGTCTGTTCTCTGGGATGGAAGAAGTATTTAACAATAGTCACTGTGTAAATGCAAATTATTTCATGCAAAAGTTATGCCCTATCTACGGATTATCAATGGAGATATAATTTGAATGATCTAATTACTAGGGTGATCTAAATTTCAAAGAATTGTGGAGTTCTAGCCACAAATGCACTTTATATAGGTGTCGCAGCGTGAAGTATAAAAGCAAAGGGTGTCGGGCATTGATCATACACAAAGCAGTAAAGAGGGTTCAAGCTTTGTCTGGAGAAAAGAAAATTGGTGAAGAGCTCACTCTTGTCAAGAGAGAATAAAACGGAGTCATTAATAATATGTGTAGTGTAGAACAGGCAGGCTTCTGAAAATTTGTAGTTTTTGTACAGAAATTTGTGAGGAAACAAATTTAGTGGTTTTCTTTTTAAACTATCTTTTCATAAATCTATAAGAACTTGGCAACATAAAAGTATTCCTCATTACTGATTTTGGCATCTCTTACTGAGCAGACTTTGACATTTAAAAGAAAGCAAAAGCAGCTTGAAATAGGGGAAGATATCTGATAAAGAGGTGAGAACCTAGCAACCATTGTACCAACTCCATCTCTTTGAAACAATTCTTTCAGCAGAACACCACCAATGGTACCATCCAATAAATGAACTCTTTGAACGCCTACCTGATGACATACAATGAAACATATGTTATGAGAAAGCTTGCGAGCTTCTTCAAAGCTGGAATGCAAAATTCAAGTATCAGTATCGGTGCATCAATTTTCTGGGTTTTATTCAAGATCTGAGAACACATGCAAATAATTCAGAAACAATCTCAGATCCCCAAGACAACAGTACTAATTATCTAAACAGATATGAAAAGTCAAAACTAAAACATAACCAGAAAAACATTGGATTGTTATCACAAAAATATAACAAGACAGAAAATAAGCAATAAAAATAGTATAAGGAGAAACTTTTTGTTTAGCACAATGCCAAATTGACGAACAAATTATCACCAAATTGTTAAAACTTACTCGGCAAACAAAAGCTGCAGCAGCTAATTCTGATAGGTAACCATTTAGCCCAGTCACCCTTTCACGAGCACCAACAGCAAAACCCTGTTCACCAGACCAATTTCCGATGCCATTGTCAAAGCCAACGCCATTTTTAAATTTTAGAACCTGGACAAAAGCGTTCCCATTGGAAGAAGGAAATGTATCATTTGAATTATGTAGTATACAAGCAAGATCTTCTTGATCAACAGCTTTAACATAATTTGCAGCAGTTTCACTTTGCTTGGCTCGTTTACGAACTAACATGTCTGCATCCTTGAGAGTTAAAAAACGAATAAGCCTTCCACATTCATCTAGAATTGGTCCATCTATGATGCATATGAGTTTCTCTGATCCAAGAGCCACAGCACATGCAGTAGCGACTTCATAAGAGCTGTAATGTGAAGAAGAAAAACCAGTTCTTAACATAAAGGAGTTTCAAGAACATATAAATAAAAGGAGTAGTTGTTACAACATGTGCTGACTCGTTGGATAGGCAAAATCCTTTTCTACCCATATTCTATAACGATAATAAGAAAAAACAAGGTGTTCTATTAAACAACTTATATTATATAAGTATTTCAGAATCCCCTCTTCAATCATTAAAGTTTTAGCTAGAAAAAATTAAAACTATATAAGGTGTTTTGGTTAAACAGAAACATAAAAGAATAAAGATTTTTAAGAAAAATATTCTGAGAAATTAGCCCCACAAAACAAACATTGTATCACTAAGACCATTCATAAACTATAAATAATCCGCATAAAGCCATAAAATATACTTGCAATTCAGCACTGCTCCAGAACTTGAATAACCAAGATTGCTTAAAAGCACTATGCAGCCCTGATCAAGCCTCTCACGAATGCGAGTAACATCAATTTTCTTAACTTCACCAGTTGACGCATAATCGATACCATTGACTACTCCTCGTCTCTGCCAAAAGAAGAACATGCCACTATGAGAAAGAGCATGATCTTAAATGCTAATAAGGAAACTTAGATGGAAAAATAAGTGATAACATATAATGCAGATTGGTGGGCCACTGCCTGAAGCTGGTCCACAAGTGTACTCACCTTAGCAGCCACAAAATTACCACTGGCAACACTGACCCCATCATGCCAATGGTCATTTTCTCCATGACGACGAATACCTTGCAAGCAAGGTCCAGGGGATAGTTTTGCCTCAATCATTATACGAATCCTCTCTGCTGCATCCATTGCAACCCCAAGAGAATCAGAGTCTGTTATTCTGTAGCTACCAACATACTTGGGTTCACATCCTGAGAAGATATAATTTATCAGCAAGAATCAACTCCCACTTTTTTTTATGATGACTTAGAACCAAATAAATAAATTGTCATTGGTCAATGAATTACCAAAACAGTTGACAGCATCAAGAAGAGAAGATATTCTAATAAAAACCAGGGAAAAAAAAGTTGTAGTAAATTTTGCAAACCTCTTTCAGAGAGGAGCCCGTCAATTTGAACATGTGTCCCTGGAACAAGAACAAATTTGACTCCGAGACCATGAAGCAAAGAAATATCCTATACAAAAGTTTCATCAATCAAACACCCCTATCTCAATAACTAATCACAGCTGAAAAGTAAGAATCAAGTCTCAGAATAACATAAACATAACAATGCCCTAATAATCACATAATGCCAATCAATAAAGTTCAAAACGAGCTTCAATTTCAGATGGTTAAGAAACGCAACACACAACATAAAAACAATTCCGCGGATAACAACGAAAGAAGGAAAGAAAATAAGGGGGAAAACGTGCCATTAAAAGAGGATCCAAATGAGGACCATCAACAATCTCAGAAGATAATACGACGACGAATGTACTGCCTCTGTGAGCCTGAAAATAAGGCCACGCCTCCCGGAAGAACGACACGAAGTGTTCATCTCTAACAGCCCAACCGGCTTCAATGTCGTCAGCTTCTATTTCACCCCATACATTGATTTTCGTTCCGCGGCCATTTTTAACTTCAGGATTCGAAATGCTCATCGCGATTCCTCCAAAATTAGAATTCGGTCTGAAATTTGGGGTGGGATAGATGAGTGGTTTACCCCAGCGCAGAGGGTTGTAGTTGTGTACAGCATTGTAAATACTCGGAGATGAAGCAGCCATTGGATTATAATTTGTGAAGGAAGCTATGTATGATCAAACTGTAGAAAGGAGTGATATACTGAGATGATAACCGCGGTTTCGGAATGGCGCCGGGAAACCGTCGGCTTTGGCGGTTGTTCAACAGGTTTTGTTAACGGACATTTCTCCATTTTGTTTCTTATTTTTCTTTTTCCTTTTATTTTAGGTTTGAATTGGACGAGTTTATCCAGGTTGAAACGGAGTTGGACTCGGCCGAGTTGCCAAGAGTTTGTTCGTGTACTCTTCACGTTTTCTTTTGAAGAATATTCATTTTAATTTATAAAGCCAACACTTGAAAAAAAAATTGATATTCGGTGCACTCGGGTGCAAGTTTGCACCCATATTTGTAGTATAATTTTTTGAGTGTATATTGGGTGCACGGTGTGCAAGGATGCACTCATATGTGTATGACTTTTTATTCTATTTTGTATACATGTTTTGTAATAATTATATACTTTTTTTCACACTAAGTTTTTCATTAAAAAAACTAACATCCATATGTGTATAACTTTTTATTGAATAGTGTATACTGTATACTACATGTTTTTTTTAATAATTGTATATTTTTTACACTCAATTTTTCATTAAAAAAACTAACAACTATAATTAGCCTAATTTTTTATTCAATATTGTATATATGTTTCTTATAATTGTATATTTTTTTTATATTCAGTTTTTCATTAAAAAAACTTGAAAAACTAGCACTCATATATATATAATTTTTTATTCAATAGTGTATACATGTTTCTTAATAATTGTATACCTTTTTACACTCAATTTTTCATTAAAAAAACTAACAAAACTAACAGAAGATTAACTAACAAATTGTATATATTTTGTTCATAATTGTATACTTCCTCCGTCCGCTCGAAAGAGGTTTTTTTTCCATTTTGGTCGTCCATTCTAAAAAGGGTTATTTCATTTTTTACACACATGGGACCCACACAAACTCACTAATACATTTAAAATATGGGACCACACTCCCACTAATACAACTACCCACGACACATTAAATAATAATACTCCTTAATCAACGTGCACAAAAGTAAAAAAATCCTCTTTCGGGCGGATGGAGTGAGTATGTTTTTGTTTATAATTGTATATTTTCTGAAAGTGTGTGCACCGTATCCTGGATGCACCCAGGTGCACAGGAGAATTAGCCCAAAAAAATATTACTTCCTTCGTTCCATAGGAATTGACACACTTTCCTTTTTGGTTTGTTCCATAAAAGTTGACACATTTCTTTTTTAATACATGGGCCCACACAAAAACAATTAATTTATTCTCATGGAGCTCACATACCACCTCTAATACAAATATCCATTACACATTAAATATTATTTATCTCACTTCACTTTACATTAAGTTATTATACTCCTCAATCTCTATACAAAAAAAAAATGTCAACTTCTCTGGAATAGATGGAGTATTAACTACACAATACACTCGACGTAGAGATTATACCCGATCGAGTAGGAAAGGTTTGTAGTTTGTACGCTAAACAAACAAGTACTAGCTTAAGCATTCGAATTTGCTTACAATTTATCTACCAGTGTAGCAGCCACATAGTTGATTTGGAGGTGATACAAAGAGGTTGGTTATTACCGCATGATAGGACTACACACACAAGAATTATTGTAGTTAATTGATTTCATGAAACTACAAGATCGTAGCCTACAACTGCATAAGCACGGTGAATAGTGGATACTCCTTTCTGTTTCGGATTACCCTTCTCATTTATTGTATTGGCGAATCCAAAATCAAACCGAAATCGTCTTATGATCGATTCGTTTTCAATTCCACATTTTCCGAAATTGATATGGACATTTCAAAATTGGCGTGCATATATCTATAAGTATACCTACACATTGACAGTCTCATGTGTACGAATTTACATGATGTCATGCGCCAGTTTTTCCACTTTCTTTTATTTATTTATTTTAATTTTACCTTTTTCTTTTATATCATCAATATTAATTTACAAAATGTATACTATTATATATTTTATTTATAAGTGTATAATTTTTTTAATATAGGTTTACGCTGCACCCAAATACACAGAATAATTTATTAAATAGTTTATTTTATTCGAATTTATATTTAATTGAATCAATAATATTCTATCCTACGCATTAAATTACTTATGACGGCCTCACCCAATTCCAACTTGAGTGAGACTCTTATGCCTCCGGAAACACCGTGTTCCTTTGCAATTTTCGTACGTCTTTGCAATTTAAAACTCTAACAATACATAAGGTTATATAGAATATGAATGAGAAGAGTTGTGTTCCTATGAAGGTACGGTGTGTTCGGGATACACAAGTTTTTACCTTCCAACTTATACGGTTATACCAAATCGCCCCAACTATATTGATATTTTTCTATATTGATATTTTTATAAAAGGAATCTCAAGATATTCCATATTTCAATATCTATTTACATTAAAAGATGTGGTATAATATTTAATATTCCACTAGAAAACCCGTGATTAAATTACGTACCACGTTACTAATTATCTTGTATTTTAAAAATAAAATAAAATAACAAAAGTATATCACATATGAGTTTCCACCCTTTAGAAGCACCCAAGCATCAAAATAGTATTATTTCCATTTATGTTGGAACATATATGTAACGTAATTGACCAAATTTAATACATTTTCGTCCATTAATTACATTAGGTGCCCCTATATACCATTCTGATTAAACTGGGCTTATTTTGGTAATGCGTATATTCGACAAATTGTTTGTGGTGTTCATGAATTAGAAATCGACATATAATACTAGTACTATGGATATTTTTCATTTTAAATAGTTTCACGTAGTTTTATGAGTATGTTTCATTTAAAAATAAAAATACACTATACATTTCACATATTTTTTATCTTTATTTATTATTAATAACAACTTTATTTTCTTTTCTTTTTTAAATTACACAATTTAATCATAATTTTTTTACATTTTACGCCTAAAAATATTTTTTTTTTAATCCAAGTATATTTGTATAAATATGAGGACGGAATATTCACATAAAATAAAATGGATTACACAATAATGAGGAAAATGAAAAGAAAAGAAATGAAAATAAAAAATAGACGTACCTGAAGAAGTGGGGCCAAGTAGGGCCCATCAATAATTTCGCTGGAGAGCAAAACCACGAACGTACTACCTCTATGCGCCACGAAATATGGCTGAGCCTCCCTCATCGCCTCCACCGAGGTACCACCGCTTAATGCACATGCGCCACCACCGCTAATGCAGCACCTCGATTTTGCCGTCTCGTTATGGCTTGTGTCCTGTGAAATCCCAATTTTGCCCATCAAATGAAACGGCATCCTGATATCACGCTTTTGTTTGAGGGGTGGAGCTCCGTCATGGGAAGGCAGTAGCTGCGAAAATGCGCTTCTTGATTTCGCCATACGCTTTTATTTAGTTTTAGAGAGAAGACTGACTGACAGTGGACTAGTTAGATCAAACTTTGCATTCATCTTTCGCAATAACCTCTACTTATATATACTGAACATGGAAATTAATTACGTATGAAAACCTAATTAAATTATCCCTAGCTTGTCTTTACGTGCCAACAAAAAGTCGAGATGAGATCCATTAAAATGGTACTCCATCTCGCTCCGCACACCAAAATACGTGAAATATATTCCGAGATGAAGGGACTAGTAAATTTTAAAAAATATTCCGAGACAAGCACTACAAAAAATTATTTTACTAACAGAATATTCTATTGGTAAAAGTCTTAATTTCATTGTTAAATTGGTTTATCAACAGATTAACAACGGAATTCGTAGGTAAAATCTCGTTGGTAAGGCGGCGGTTGCTAAATTTTTAGCAACAAAAAATCAATTCAATTGGTAAATACCAATGAATTCTCTTTCTAAATAGTTCCATTGATAATCCGTTGCTAATAATTCATTGGTAATTATCAATGCAATGAAATCCGTTGATATTCCATTGCTAAAACAAAAATATC
Source organism: Pogostemon cablin (assembly GCA_023678885.1). Lineage (NCBI taxonomy): Eukaryota > Viridiplantae > Streptophyta > Magnoliopsida > Lamiales > Lamiaceae > Pogostemon > Pogostemon cablin. Next base: position 7,016,565 of record CM042992.1, on the reverse strand, counting down.
ATTTTTGTTGTTAATCCATTGATAATTACCATATTGAATTTCGTTAATAAATTCGGTTGCTAAAAAATATTTCATTTATTTATTTATTTATTTTTATTTTTTGTGTGGAAGAGATTACCATTTATCTCCAAAAAGTGGCAGCCAATAAAAATTGAGTAGATAACTCGATTCACTAGCAGTATACTGTGTGTTTTAGTTAATCGTCACGATTTTATTTATTTTTTTGGTTCACCCTAAAATGCTTTAAAAAGAGAGTGATCCTTCTCATGTATCTGTTGGAGATATTGATTTAGAGATTAATATTCAATTTAATTAATTATTTAATAATTAATATGTTTAAGGATTATTTTAGAATATATGATTTTAGTGTGCAAATAATCTCAAAATCAAGTCATGGTGAGTGAGAAATAATGTACAAGTTGAATGATTGAAAAAAGATTATGTGGGAGTTACTCATGTTCAAATGATTTGAATCACACATAATGGACATTTATTTAGTCAACATAAATCAATGTCATTATGGAATTTAGTGTGGGAATTAAAATTTTCAAGCACTACTTGAGAGTCACTACTATATGCTTTATGAAGAATTAAAGTCTAATTTTGACTTTTGGACAATGGTCCAGTCAGGTAAGAACTCAAATGAAAGAAGATAATTTGAGTTGACTCATTCCATATTATTTTCAACTAAAAGTGAGGCCTATATGATTCATGACACTTGGAAACGTTCAACCATCACTTACAAATTCAAATTTGGATATGTAGCATTTGAGTACAAATATGGAAGAGTCAATCTATAACTCCATGTAAGAATTGGTAACGGCCAGCATTTATTAGTCTATTTAATGTCATTGTAACTACTGCAGGAACCTGAAACATGAGTGGGGTGATGCCTATAAATAGGATCATTCATCATTTGTTAGACACAACAAGAAATACACACAAGCGTACAAGCACATGAAAAATAATTTGAAAGTAAAAAAGCATACATTACATACTAGTCGCATATGTTAGAGTGTCATTGTGAGTCTCATATAGTGAGCAACCTAGTTCAATCATTTCTTAGTTCGTCGGAGCTCTCGTATGTGGGGTGCAACTCGTACAAGAGACGAAGCTGTTTTACCTTTGGGAACAACACGTCGGAACCGTGAGCATTGCCGAGACGTGATTATTTTGCAGGTAAAGTCCTGGACTTTACTCAACTTAATTTTCATCTAACGATCTTCTTGTTTGTTCGTGTAAGAACTTGAAGGTGCTGATTTTGGAAGATCAAGTCGGAACTGGATCTCTACACATTCTGAAGCTCAGATTCAAATGGAATTCAACATACTTGAGGACATTAGTCAGATTTAACAATCAGATAAACGTTCAAGCCCGCCCGTGTTAGAACTGAAACTGCTCCAAAAAGCTTATTTTTCTGAAGTTCTTTATCCAAGTTTGTTCTGGGTTCTTTCAGTCATTCCTTGTAATTTTTTTTTCAATTTGTTCATCCACTATAATTTACATTGTTTGGTGACCTAAATCCCCAACAATGTCTAGCAGAGCTATCGAGACTTTAATTGTCCAATAAACTTATATTTCCAACAAGGATTTGGATCCTCTCCTTTTGTAAATATGTAAATTTCCTACATTTCTCTAAACGTTTACCGTTGATTAAATCTAGGGCTAAAGATTTGCCACGTCACTCACTAACTTAAGCACACAACTAATCTTAAATTTCTATTTCTCAAATACTAAAATTTATATGAATCGCTTGAAGACTTCCTTACCATTATCTAAAAAGGATCCACTGTAAGTCATACTGAAAGCAAAGAGATTAACGAATGAGAATCTCACAAAAGGGCTTCACTGCCACTGTTAAAACTCTTGATGATCATATTTGATTTTTAATATTTTCTTTAAGACTAATTAACTTTAACGTTAATGAGAATATCTAAACATATGAAAGGCCCATTAGAGGCAATCTTTTTCATTTTAGAGATACTCGGTTTCGTACGTACTCCCTCTCTCTGTTTGTCTCGATATTTGATGCGAATATTGGTGTCGTAATTATATTGAAAGCTCTATTAATTGTATTTTGATATTACGCACACAAACTGTTTGATTTAATGCCATACTAAAATTTTGCATTTTTTTTTCTTGAGCAATCTCATTTGTGTACTGGTAAAGTTTGATTATGTTTTATAAACCTTGTTGTGTTTATAGCGAGGTGCACGATGGATTCATCTCTACTAGAAATTTTTGGATGAATAGGAATGATATGATTTTTTTTTCTTGTTTTTGTATTCTAAGAGAATCTAGAGTTTGCAAATAATCTTTGTTATATGTTCATTGGTTTTGTGTGTGAGAGTCTGTTTTTGTATCGCAGTTATCACATCGCAGGAAATCGGGAAAGAGTAAATAGAAAATGATAATTTTCGTCACAAAGCGCCATAGCGGCAGACACGATTTTTTCATATTTAAAAACCTAATTAATTAAACAAAAATATATTATGTGGACTCATGATCAACCGTACATTTAATGAATGGTCTAGATTTTAGAAAATGTAGGAAATTCACCATTCTCTCAAATGGAGAGGATCCGGGTCCTTCCAACAAAGTTATTGAGATGCCTAAATAATAAACGGTCTGACCTGTTAAAGGACTATTCCCACCATCCCACAAAGATATAAATTTTGTTATTTTTGTTTCTCCGTCCGATTCTAAGGTATTCATTTGCTTTTTGTACGTGGATTAAGGAGTATTATTATTATATGTAAAGTGGTAGTTTTATTAGAGAGAGATTGTGAGTCATATTTTGTACTTTTATACTAAATATGGGAAATTGATATTTTTGAAGCAAACGTCAAAAATAGTAAAATTGATACCTTTGAAGCGGACGGAGGGAGTAATACATTTCCACCTTTTTTTAAGTGCATTTTCAAAATAATAATAATAATATTATTATTATTACTATTATTATTATTATTAATACAATTAAAAGCTACCAATTAAAATTAAAGTTTATAAATAATTAGCACAAGGCCAAAAAGAAAAGTATACATTTCCACCTTTATTTAAGTGCATTTTCAAAATAAAATAATACTAATAATATTATTATTAATACAATTAAAACTTACCAATTAAAATTAAAGTTTATAAATAATTACACAAGGCCAAAAAGAAAAGTATGATATTAACAAAATTAAAAATAAAGAACGCCGTCTGTGGAAATCGAACCCACGACCACATGGTTAAAAGCCATGCGCTCTACCGGCTGAGCTAAGACGGCATTTTCTAATTCTTTTTCATCAATAAAGTATTATTCACAATGTTTAAGTGATGCCTTTTTTTGGCAGAATGTATCAGACTATAAGTGATTATGGAATATATGCGAAATGGCGCGAAAAATCACAAAAATAAAAGACTTTTGTGCAAAATGATGAAAGGCAGTACAATATATATGAACAGTCCTTATCATACGGTACAAAACGAGTCCTTGGAGGGTTGGAGTACTATTTTTATTAAATTATCCAAGTAAAAGTTGAGATTTTATTTCAGCAATTAAACCTTCAAATGTTCATTTCAAATCATTTTTGCCCTTGGGACTACATGAGAATATTATACTATCACAATAAATATCATGTACTCTAACAGTCAAGTCTACTCCAAATTATGCGGTGGGGCCAACCTGGCCAAAAGGTAGATTATTATACATGATTTAAACATGTGTAAAGATTTAATTTATACTAGAATATTACTTCATTCTCATCTTGTACATATTAATATTTTACTACCCTCCATTCCGGAGAAGTTAGCACTTTTTTTTTTACACGGAGATTAATAAGTATAATAATTTAATGTAAAGTGAAGCAAAGTGAGATGAGAAAAAATAATATTTAATGTGTAGTGGGTAGTTGTATTAGAGGTGATATATGGGCTCCATGAGAATAAATTAATTGTTTGGTGTGGATCTCATGTATTAAAAAGAAATTGTGGGGAGTAGTATGTTTTATGAAATACAACATCGCCATATCTTTCCTGTGCAAGTGTGTGCGTGCCTGGAGTGTAGTGTTATGGAATCCTACCATGTTCAACTTCATAAGGTATACTCCTGAAAAAGTTGACATTCTATCCTAAATTAAAACACTTTCATGATTTTATATTAATATATTAATAATCTCTTATACATTTAAGTATTCAGATCTTGGGGCATCCTTAATGTAAGTAGAAATTGGTGGGTAGATGATGTTGCAACCATTAAAAGTGCAGGTAGAAATTAAATTATTTGGATGTTGCAACCACATAAGAAGGTGCACGTAGAAATTAATTCAGGAGAGAGTTGAAAAAGTTGTAAACCAGATTTAAAAAAAAAAAGAAAAAGAAAAAAAAGAATAAGAGAGGGAAAAAAAAGAGAAAAAAAAAAAAATAAGGCATGTAAATCCATTTCTAGAAAAGAACAAGGATGGGTAATGAATAATCAATCCCTTACCTATTTCAATGATTTAATATAAAATTAAAACTAACTCTATTAACACACAAAACAAACCTATATACTATAAAGTAACGATTCGTGTGAGAGAGAAAAGTGATTAATGAATAATCTTTGACACATTTCAACATATATTTTCTATACATTAATTTTATATAAAATTAAAACTAACCCTATTAAAACACAAAACAAACCTATATTATCAAAAAAAATGATAAGGAATAACACAAGGGATTCAAAACTAAATTAGTTTGATATGAAAAATAAATACTCTTTGTCTCACGTTACTTTGCATCGTTACAATATATACGGAGTTTAAGAAAAAATATTATTTTACCAATTTTATTGACTTTTAGAGTGTAATATTATATTTTTAAGTAATAAATAGATTATAAAATATGTTAAGTATGTTTGATGAAAGTTTTAAATTTATAATTAAGATGTAATTTTAAAGTTGAGAATTAATGTGGTGTTTCCCTTTTTTTACTAATAAAATTTAATGTGAGATGGTGAGAGTATGCAAATAATACTTCCCTCCGTCCCATTAATAAGTCTCATTTGTTTATTGTATGTTGATTAAGAATATTATTATTTTATGTATAATATGTAGTTGAATTAGTAATGAGTGATATGCCATAAGTGGACCTCATATTAAAAAGGAAAGATGAGATTTTTGAATGAGACATCCAATAGGAATTTTTTGATGGGATGGAAGAAGTAAAAAAAAAAAAAAGATAAAATATTGTGAGAAATTAAATTATTTCTCTTTTTAGCATGAAACAAACTAACAAAGTTTGTAGTAACAAATGAGTAGTTTTTAATTGTATTTGTATTTTACAATAGGTTCAAACTTGTTAGTTTTATTCTAAATTTAAAAGTTGGGAGTAAAGAATACTATGTTTATATATTAATTTAAACACATGATTTATTATATTTTGTTTTTTAAAAATTCAAAAGTTATAATGTGTTAATAAATATTTTATATTCATGAAAAAAATAATACGTCAAACTCAACCGTCTAGTCTAGCTATAAAAAAGAATCTCAATACTTAATGTTTAATTAAAAAAAATAATTAAAGTTGGAAGAATAGAAGGCCAAGCCTTACACTTTTGCTACTCGCTTAGTGGCTCTTGGCCTCCTCGATGAGTTGATGAATACGTTGCTTTCTAAGGGTCGGATGGGCATAAGTTGTGGTGCGACTCTAAACCTGCCAAACTAGCTCCAAACCTGCTCTCTTAAAAGGCCTTCTTAAATACAACAAAGAGTTGCACAAATAATATCTATCAAGCATATAGGAAAAATGCTGCAAATATGTAACAAGGCATTGGCTTGTTGTGTGTGAAATGTACATAAATGTGAAAGACTGTATGCAAAAGGACATCGAGCATCGATCACAACTAAAATATGTAGAAATCGTCTGCAGGATTTGCAAAACTCTGCTCGATGGATAGAATGAACAATTATATGTACAAAATTTAAACCACATAAAGCCACATAGGAACATACCATCCAGACGGCGATATCTTGTCCAGGAAACGAGAAATTGGATAAAAGACTTCTTGCACCGTTGCACCTGATTGATAATGGGGATAAAGACTTCATCTGCAGAATGTGAAATTGCAAGAAGAATTTGCTTTTCCTCACATGGAACATATTTGAAAGAAACATCACAAGGGTATAGTTTTCCAAGAATAAGTACTACATAATATACACCTGCCAAATATGTAGAGTTAAATCTCTGTTAACCACATTCACTACATTAGAAAAATCTAGAATTTCAAGCGATTCAGTTGCCACATGTAAGTTTGCAACAAGTCAAACCAAGGGTTAATGAAAAAACATGGGGTGACATTATAAAACAGTCCTCCAGGCAGCCTAAACTAAATCAGATGATATTACAGAAATCCAGTTGATTTAAGCAGATTGTGAATCAACTGGAGTTAGATTGGATTTTTAAAACCAATGGAACCATCTCCTCTGCTTTTCTGCAACTGCTTTCTTTGGTGCTAAGGTTATCCTATCTGCATGGGAGACGGCCCATCTGCTAAAATCTGGTGAAGAAACCAATCCTTCTAGAGCTCTGCGCGTGGATTCCTGAGTGAATAACTCCCATTCTTTCTTTGTAAATTTTCTTCGATCGGGAGTACCATGGAAGGTAGAATAGAAAGTCTCTGACTCTCTGATTGGACCTAAAAGGACGCTTAGATGTCAATAAGTGACTGTAGTGATTGGAATTCAGAAACATTTTATTTCACGGAATATTCACCTTGAAAAGAGGTATGTCGAGCTCTAGTGGAAGGATTGGGAAGTGATGAGTTGATGACTGGTGATGCATATGGATCAACAGGTTCTCTCAGATTGATCTTGTTCAGTGTACACAACTTTCTGTGAGTTTTTCCATACCCAATATGTGAGAGAATGATTGAATTGGAACCCAAATTCGAACCAGTGATAATGCTTAATTATTTCTCAGATGCAGTGTATAGATGATTTCTAATAATATTTATTCAATATAATGTGGGGACTATTTTTTCTCAAGATACAAGTCACAGACTCACTTGTAGACACGACGAACAACCTTTGGCTGTCCACACCTTCTCAACAGTGAAGAAACAAAAATTCCACCCACCAATGCTCCTGCTGCCAATAAAGGATCTATTGAACACTGAAGTACATATAATTTTATTAGAGCATGTCCCAAAAAAAAAAAAAATAATTAGAACCTTGATTAATGAAAAATATATAAGTGCATAGAATGGAAAACCTGAAGGATCAAGACAGAAGCAACAATCCGAATTGACCAAGAGACAAAGTGAGCGACACCACTATCAATAGATCCATCCTCTTTGAGTACAAGTTTGCACACAGCCCAAAAACCCAGCCAAGATCCAGTAATTAGAAGAAAAACGAGCAGAAATATAAGAAGCTACATGACATAAATAGCATTTGTTAGTCAATGGAAGTGAAACCAGACGTTGAATGCAACTAAGCAAGCCAAAATACAGTTATTAATCAGTGCCTGGTTACATAAATTAGAAAAGTTGCAGATTACATCATTTGTGAGGGTTAGATTTCAAGTAGGAGAGCTGGAACTGTCAGAATGAGGAATGTGCCAACTTTACATGTATAAAGCAAAACAAGATCATAGTTAAATTAAGGTTATATTATTCCATGATAGCATTTATTAAGTATTGATGGACAAAAATATATTGAACATCAAGCATCAAGTAGCATAGGTATAGTAATAGGAAAAGAAAGATAGCATGTATCCAAAAGCTTAAACCTTGTTAACAATTTGTAGTTAACAAATTATATTTTACTTATATTACTTGTCAGAGGTAAACCTTGTTAGAAAATTGAAACAGAACTTCATTGTATACCTGAAGATGAAACATTGCGATAATATTTAACAGTTATCTAATTTTAACATGCACTAGAAGTGCATTGTAGAAGGAAAATACAAGAATCAGACATGAGAAACTTACATACAGGATCATACATATCTTCTGAAAGTCCAATCTCAACCAGTAAAGACCGTAACAAATTTGGGACATAGCGAAGTAGAAAAGTTCCCAAGCCAACCTGAATAGGAATGGATCAAATACACATGGCCAATTACCACAAATAAAAGAATAAAATGCACAGATATGATAATATACATACAAAGCATGAGTACAGAAATATTGCAAGCGAACTCTTTCGACCAGTTGGAAGAAGCTTCATCCCCTGTGTCAATGAACTTACAAATATAATTAGTGTCCTAACAGAACATGTAAACAGACTACAAGACAGTAAAATATAATTTGACAGCTCATCAAAAGTTCGAGTTATGTTCATATCTATTTACAGAATCTTTGATCTTAATATTCAACTAATTATTGATTCAGCTCTTCACACATCACTTGGCCAATGATAGATGGGTCGACGTAAATCATGAGCCATATGCTGTTTCATTTTCCAACAAAGATATACAGTAGCAGTGTTCTGAAAATTTCTAGGAGGACAATATAAGTACTCACCTGGAATAGGATTATTAATATCACAAGAATAGCACCTGCAGTCATAGCACCACCGTAATAGAAAACTAAAGACTTGCTGAGCGAGGAAGCCAGACTCATCAATAGTATTCCGATAACAAGGAAAATTACCCTGTACGAAAAAAATTCTGCAGAGACACAACACAACAAATGAAAATTTTGAATATATAAACAATAGAATCGGGATAAAAAATTAAAATTAAAAAGACTAAGACATGGCAACAAGGAAAAAAGATGCAATCAAGGAGAACAAACCTTCATCAATTGACACCTGAAGAATTTCCGAACGAGATGCAATCATCCTTATGTCTAAAATTTTTTCATCAAAAGGAGACATTGATTTTGTCCATAACCCCTTTGTAAGCCTTTCCCACTGATCTTGAGAGCACATCCCAATACCAAGAGATGAATTTCTGGACAGAACACAACAATAGTTGACATTACTTAATATTACTAATAACCATGAAATTAGCTAATATGAAAAGGAAGAAAAGGACAGGAAAAACAGTATTGCTTCAGGCATTTCATTAAAAAGATACACTGTGTAAAATTTTTTAGATGTTGTCTATAACTGAAAGCCATCATACAATGGAAGGATATGTTGGTTTAACTCCACACAGTAGCTTTTAATAAGATGAACAGGAGATACATGTATATTATAAGATAATGTAAGCTACGACATCCAGCAGTTATTATGATTACAGAAAGTATAGAATGGATACTGTTTTACAATTCAATAAAGAACCAAAGAAGAAACCCTAATGACCAGCCAAGTACTAATTCAAAAAGAGATTAACTCTTTAGTTACAGATAAATCTTAAAGAACGGTTACAAAATTAAGATAAAATATGTAAAAATCTAAAATATTAGTACATTATATGAAAAGAGACAACTCAATACATGGTCAGATAACAATTCACCATAACCAAATAGATATACTGTGACTCTTGCAATCTAGCTAAATGTAACAGCTCACCTATGGAAACAAACTTCGATGTTTGGTGGACGAATACTTTCGGTTACACATGAAACTTTTACCTTCAACGAATTGGCAAGCTTTTTCAAATGCTTAATCCTTGGTAAGCCATGAATTAGAATTCTCTCGCATTTTACTTTGGTTCCAGGTTTGGAACCTGGAGATTTTTCTATTATCAAGTTAGGAGACAGCTCAATCGTCGTAGGCCCAGAAACAGCTGCAGAAAACAAACACAACATTATACCGTAAAGATATAAGCTCAAAATTCAAATTCACTAGGCATAATTTGGCAAAAATCAAGGTTAAACCTAGCAGTCTCTCGTCGTCCATTATATTTAATAGGCTATGTACTCCAATTTAAGTTCATGGAAGAGTTTCGGACCGGAAATTCAAATAGCTTGTGAATGTATTCACAGATTTAACAATAAAACCCTAAAATCAAAATACAACAGAAAACTAAGGCGTTCCCGAAACAGCGAAAAGCTTACAACGGAAGTGTCATAATCTGCGACATAAGCCCTCAAGTTAAGAACTTCAATTTTGTTGCTCAGGGTGAAAACGTAAAACTTGAGGAGAATGGCTAAAACCCCAATAATGGAGAGAGGGTTACCTAAAGAGAACTCGGAAACTGCGCGAATGGATTGAAACATCGACGAGGACACGAGAAGAAACCATAGGATGATAGGTGGAGTCACAGAAGCCATAATTTGTCGCTGAAATTCAAAGAAATTGGGAGTGATTACACAGAAATCCAGAAGGAGAAGCAATTTGGTGTTTTGCGCTTAGAATGTCTTCTCCAAAGTTTGAACCCAAATGCCCGTTGCGAACCGATTACTAAACACTTTTTTATACTCCCTCCGTCCGTTCTAAAGTATCCATTTGTTTTTTGGACGTGCATTAAGGAGTATTAATATTATATATAAAGTGGGTTGTTTTATTTGAGGGAAGTGGTTGGTGTACTTTTTTATTTTTTATTAAATAGAAAAAATGGATACCTTTTAAGCGAACGCTAAAAATAGTAAAATGAATATCTTTTGCACGTGAATTAAGGAGTATTAATATTATATGTAAAGTGGGTTGTTTTATTTGATGGGAGTGGTTGACCATATTGTGTACTTTTTTATTAAATAGAGAAAATTGATACATTTGAAACGGATGCCAAAAATAGTAAAATGAATACCTTAGAAGCGGACGGAGAGTATTTTATAAATTTCATACCAAAATTATAACATTTCTATTTAATACCATAATTCATAATTTAATTCAAAAATTTAAATGATAGTATATTATAAAATATAAAACCAAAAATCACAAACATAAAAAAATAAAAAAATAAAAATAAATAAATAGAAAAAAAATTAAAAAATCGATATAAAAAAATTATAAAATTGGTTGAACCTGTTCAATCGATTTTTTCGATTTTCACTAGTTCAATTCGATTCAACCTTAAATTTTGATTTTTACGGTGTTCAGATCGGTTCCAATTCCCGTCCCAATACAATTTTAACAATATTGCTCTTAACATCACATATTTCATTTCATTTCATTTTTATTCACTTACTTGATTTCTCTTATCATTTTCTATTTGAATGAATCCGATGTGTATCAAATTCTTATATTTAAAATTTGTAAAATTAATTATACCGTTAAATACTCTAAACTCTAAAAATAAATATTAAATTTTAGGATAATATATGATGTCGATATTCAATTTTTAATGGATGGAGTGAGTATATTAACGTGACTGTTATATAATTTAATCGGACTAATCAAACATAATATATAGAAAGCATAGAGTAAGAAGACTCAAGAATTTCTCCTACGTTTGTGGGAGTTTAAAGTAGAGAGTTTGTTTCTCTCTGTTTTCTTTGTGTATGGTGGAGGGAAATAATTTCCATTTACAGTGGTGATGGAGGTGAGCTTGATGTTGATGGTGAAAGTGAAGGTGAGGATGATCATAAAGATGAAAGTGTGGCCCCCCTATTATACAAATAGGGTGAGCCTACTATTCCAACAATAAATGCTTTAGACTAGTAGCTTGTAGGCATTAAACGCGGGAGATACAAAATATTGCTTTGGGAGATGGGAAAGTTGACAAGGATGTGACATATGACTTGACAGGTCATCCACCAGCCATCTTATGGACTCCAGCTCTGGAAGATCTCGGCATGACAACTCGGCTTTGGTAAGGAGAGCTTGGCGGGGTAGAGCTCGGCCTTGGCATGGGAGCTTGGCGGGGCAGATCTAGGCCTTGGCATGGGAGCTTGGTGGGCAGAGCTCGCCCTTGGTATGAGAGCTTGGCAGGGCAGAGCTCACCCTTGACATGGACAAACCTCGCTCGGCAGGGTAGACTTCGGCTCGATGACCTCAGTCTTGTCTTGTGTGCTGAGTTAGGTGTTGACCACCTATTACATAAGACATAAATTACTAGGCTTCGTATAACTAATTAGGTAAACTCAATTTACACAATTATTTGTGGTTTTATTTTACCCAACCCAGCTATGATTTCCCTTCTTCATATTAAATATCTTGAATCAAGTGGTGTTAAATGCTAGTTAATTTTCTAAAAAGACAATTTTATTAGTGTTGTACGTGGAGTTATAAAAACTAGTTAAATTATCATTTTCAAAATCAAATTTTTTATCATATCATTCCAAAAAAAATAATAAGGTACTCTCTTCATTCCAAAATCAATAACATGATTAAAATATATTCTCTGCATCCGTTAATAAAGCATTTAATTTTTATTTTTAAAAAAAAAGGCGAGCGAACCCGTTATGTTCGGAGTTGAATATGAGACCGAATAGTACGATCCGTGCGGGGCGACCCTCAACCTAACTCATTAACATCCCTAAGCAGATCGCAAGATGTTTCTTAAATATTATTATTGCATTCTTATCGTCCACATCAACCCCCTTATTGGTTGGTGGTGGATGATGTTGAAGTGATACATTGTTTTGATTTAAATAAATAAATTGGATTTGCATACACCGTGGCAAATTAGTGCTTTTATTATTTTTATTTTTAATTTTGCTAAGAATTGGGAAATAGGGCGGCTTTCTACGAAAAAAGAAAAATCAAAAGAGAAGAGATGGTGGCACCAACGTAACCGCAACATTCCAACCGAATCATTTCAGCATCTTTCAAACACCTCTTTCTTTCCATCAATGCCCGCATTTTTTTCGAGATTTATTGCTATTTCTTTATTTCTTCTCAAAGCCTAATTTATCATTCAACACGTGCTCTGTTTGGTTTTTTCCGCCATTAATTTTTGGCTCGATTTCTACAACCAATTTCGTTTCTAATATTTTTGGCTCATAAATTCATTCCCATCTTCTTGTTAAATCCGTCAAAAAGATCAACAAGAGTTTGTTGAGGCGATCCGTTCGAGCTATATACATAGCGTGTTTGTTTGTGTTGGCCAACGCATTTGCTTGAATATTCATTGTTCTTTATTGGCGGCGTGGTTGCTCTTCGCGTGATTCGGGTAATTTCTAATGATTGTCAACCCTAGGTTACGTATGAATACCTGAAAGATTAACTAAGTTCTTGACTTTTCATTTCGTTTTGTTGATTAATTGTATTTTAATTAATGCAAGTTGTTTGTGCTGTTGATGATATCTGAGGTGGCCGCAGAATGGGTAAGAAAAAGGGGGATTATTGTGCGATCAAGTCTTCCTCTGGATCAGATGAGGATGTAATGGCGTTTTCTTCGTCGAGGGAGGGTAAGGGGAAGAGATTGTGGAAGAAAGTGAAGTACCAGTTGGTAGAGTACCACTCCTTGCCTGGATATTTGAAGGACAATGAGTATATTCTTGGCCATTACAGGTCCGAATGGCCTCTCAAGCAAGTGTTGCTCAGCGTATTTTCCATTCACAATGAGACCCTTAATGTTTGGACGTAAGAATTCCTTCTTTCTCTTGTTATTATTTAGTATTCCTAGATTTTGTTTCAAGTTATCGATTTGTTTAGCGTGAATGTTTTGGATACCATGTTCATGAACTGTATTCTGATGAATGGCAAGTATTGTTTAATCTTTGTAGGAAGGTTATATTCTTTTTGTTCGTGAACTGTACTGTTCATTCTTTTCTGATGAATGGCAAGTATTGTTTGTAAGAGAAGAAAAATCTTTATAGGAAGGTGATGTTTTTTGTTCTGTATTCATATATTTTTGCTATATCTTGGTCATCTACTTGATTATGGTTCCATCTTGTAGTGCCGAATAGAGGCAAACAAAATCATTGTTGGGCTGAAATGAGAGGAAAACCGAATTATTGATACATATGATTTTAGAGATGCTATGAAAAAAATGTTGATTAGGAGAAGACAATGAATTAGTTATTACTTGTTGATAAGGAGAAAGTGTGCAAGCTTAAATTCCTCATTAATTTTAAGATACTTGCAATTTCTTGGAACTGTCAAAAAAGAACACAATGAATTCCTAGTTGGCTAGGAGTGGCCATTGGTGATGTGCTTTATCCATGATTATGGTACAGCTTTCCAGTATTACATAATTTTAGCACTTTTTAATAAAAGATTCACTGTACTGCAATGAGCATTGCTGGGTGTAAAGCCTGATTTGAGTAAAATTGAATGTTTCTTTAGGACTCTAGGAGCTCTAGAGAGTAGTAAGCATGACCTTAAATTTATGTTTGAAATGTTTAACAATCATTAACTTAATTGACATGGAAAAGTTGTATCTTTCTATGTTTGTTCCCCCTATTCATTAGATGTTGCTTATATTGAATGCTGATCTAGAAATAGTATAGTAGACGAGCATAGTGGAGTTTCCTTCAGAAAATTACTATGAGTTACTTTTTCTTCTACATATATATATATTAGGAGTACTTGGGTTCTGCTTACCTATGAATTGGATTAGAAAATGTCCATTGAATTGTTTGATATGCTGTTCATTGTTTTGAATGCTGATACTTTTGTTACATATGCTATGGTGAGTTTGATGCCCGTTTTTTACTCTCTTAAGGCTAGACTTAATTTGATACATTTCTCCTCTGGGCAGGCATTTGATAGGATTCTTCCTTTTCCTGGCTTTAACAATTTATACTGCTATGCAAGTTCCAAATGTTGTGGATCTTCCTGCACTACAAAATCTCCCTGATGCTCTGAGAAAAGCTGATTTCCAGAAACTCTGCACAGAACTTGCTACTTTCCTTCCATCCTTGCCAAATATGCCCAATCTGCACAGACTTCGTGAGGAGTTGAGAATTTCATTGTCTTCAATGGACTTGCTACAATCCTTACCTAATTGGCACATTATGGAACTCCTCTCAAAATGTTTACCAGAGAGTCTATACTGCAATCACACTGATGCGTGTGTCCTGGTACTCTTTTCTTTATTTTCTACACTGATCTAGATGGGGTGATTTTTTTTCTTTGGGGTGATTTTTTTCTTGTTACTTATATTTTGATACAATTAAGGCTTCTTGAGCCTACATAGCTGACGTTCAGTTTATGATTTCATAACCAACATATTAGAAATCTTTAGGACATATTAATCCACTTTGAAAACCATATGCATTAGGATTTGACCGTTTATATTTAAGTAAACTAAATGTTCAAAAGTGTATTTTCTGTATCATGGTGTGGTAACTTCCCAACATTACTAGTATTTATTGAAAACCGATCTGTAATAGTATTTGATTCACACTGATGATGCATGAATAAGATCGGTGCAAATTAATTTAATCCTTTATATTTTTCCATGGAATAATGCTTTATTGTTGAAATTTTAATTTCTTCTTATATTTTTCCATGGAATAATGCTTTATTGTTGAAATTTTAATTTCTTGACTTATTCATGAAAAAGAAAGATAAGACAAACGAATAAATTTCCATCAACATCCTTTTGCAAAGAGTTTGTTACTGGATACTAGATGATTTCTGGTGAAAGGGAATATATTCATAAGAAGAACAGTGGGCTAAAAACTGATTTTTCTGTTGGTTTTGGCAATGGAAAATTGGTCTTTACATGATTTTCTAAAAATTTCTTGTGTTCTACTATTATTATATTTTCTCTCTGGTGTTGTTATATTTCAAATATTGCCCCCAAAATTAAGCCTATTAACCGTCGTCTAGTTTCATCTCATTAGAAAGTAATGCTAAAATTCTCTTTACGTGCATTTATGATTGTTAGTAAACACCTGGCAGTTTCCCTGAGAGATTGATGTTTGTCATGTCAGTAGTACATCTATATATGTTATACACTTTTTTTTTGTAAGAATTCATGTTCTCTGATGAATGAAGTTTCTGGTTTCAATATAAATTTTCTTTGTTCCTGTATCTCTGATAATGAGGCTTGTTCTATTATATCTACAGCGTAATGTAAAAGAGGAAGTGGCGAACTTGATAGCGCCATTGATGTTGAGACCAATAACACGCTGGCCATTCTTCGCATTCTTAGGTGGGGCGATGTTTTGCTTATTAGCCAGCAGTGCGTGCCACTTGCTCTCATGTCACTCCGAACGCATGTCATACATCATGCTCAGGCTTGATTATGCAGGCATAGCTGCCCTCATTTCGACATCTTTCTACCCACCCGTCTACTACTCCTTCATGTGCTACCCTTTCTTCTGCAATCTCTACTTGGGGTTCATAACTTTACTGGGACTTGGTACCATCCACGTTTCCCTTCTCCCGGTATTCCAAACCCCTGAATACCGTAACTTCCGTGCATCACTATTCTTCGGGATGGGCGTATCAGGTGCAGCGCCTATTCTACACAAACTAATCCTCTTCTGGCACCAACCGGAGGCTCTCCACACAACAGGGTACGAAGTTTTGATGGGGGCACTATACGCCATAGGAGCACTGGTTTATGCGATGAGAATTCCGGAGAGGTGGATGCCCGGAAAATTTGATATTGCTGGGCACAGCCACCAGCTCTTCCATATACTTGTCGTGGCCGGAGCTTACATGCATTACCGGGCCGGGCTCGTCTATCTCAAGTGGAGGGATCTGCAAGGGTGCTGAGACTTGCATAACATCTCTCTAGTATATATGTAGTGAGAATGCTGCCATCCATCCTTTTAACCTTGTGTAGCCAATTGCAGTTAGGAGGTTGGAATGCTTAAGTAAACAATTAGTAGTGATCATGGCTGTGTATCAGTGTAATGTATATAGATTTAGAATAAAATTCTGAGATGGATTCCTGCTAATACCATGTACATGTACTTCCTTTTTTATGTTCCAACATATCTATCGTTGTTTACTTCTACAATAATCTAAATTGATTCCAATTCTCTCACCTTTTTAATGTGATTCCAATTATTGTACAAAAAAATCAAAATGGTTTTTTTTAGTAAAAAAATTAAATTAAATTTAAAAAAATCATTTGGTTAAGTCACTATTTCTTTATTAACTGCTGAAATAAAGAATAAATTTTTTAAAAAAAAATAAAGTAATGCTCTCGTTGAGAGTCGAACTCAAGACCTCCCGCTTACTAAACGGGTGCTCTAACCAACTGAGCTACGAGAGCTTTCTGTTCAATTTCCTTCTAGTATTAATATTATAATATTTTTGGTTCAAATTAATGTTTTATTTTACTCAAGTTTTCTTGTATGTCTGAAATGATATGAATCCAATATTTGGTTTCTTATGCACAACAATTCATGTGGTTAGCTTATCTTATTGGTTCGAAGTATAGTTTTTTACTATTAATCTATTTCATACACGTGTCAAATTTGACTCTATATTTTACTCAAGTTTTCTTGTATGTCTGAAATGATACGAATCTAATATTGGGTTTCTTATGCACAACAATTCATGTGGTTAGCTTATCTTATTGGTTTGAAGTGTAGTTTTTTACTATTAATCTATTTCATACACGTGTCAAATTTGACTCTATATTTTTCTCAAGTTTTCTTGTATGTCTGAAATGATATGAATCCAATATTGGGTTTCTTATGCACAACAATTCATGTGGTTAGCTTATCTTATTGGTTCAAAGTGTAGTTTTTTACTATTAATCTACTTCATACACGTGTCAAATTTGACTTTATAAGAATTACACTGCTTGTTCCTTAATAGAATTATATCACTCTAATTTATTCTATAAATGAAAATTGTATTAATGAGAACTATCACACTTTTCATTGTTTTGTCCTAGTATTTTTTATATTAAAAGGTGACAAGTATAGATACATGTTCACAAATTACAAGTGCACACAATCTATTTTTACTCATGTTAATGATTGGTAGTTGAAGAGAAATATATTTGTTTCATATTAATTATGAACATTAACAACAATCTAATTAAAGATCCAGCTCATCAACTAAGATAACATTGTATAATCTGCCACACCAGACGGCATCTATGCCCTTTCTATCTCCCAAAATGTAAAATTATTTATCAATTTGTTTAGGTAAAAATAAAAGAAAAATCACTGACAAGAAAATTATTTATCTTGGACATAGGTAGGCTCGACAAATCTCCAACAAGTATTCTGTCAGTCAAGTTAAACCAATCTACAAGTAGTCATGATATTTGTTTATTTTATACCCATTTATTTTATGGAAAAACTCGTGTATGATCGTCTTATAAGTAAGATGGATAAGAATTTAGAGTAACATTTTAGTAAAATGCGTTTAATTGATGAAAAGTGATGACCGTTAATATAAATTATTTCATTCACAATTTGCAATATAAATAAAGGGATAACATCTTTAATGAAAAATGATAAAAAAAAAAATGTTACACAAGTATTTGCTCTTCTTTCTTTTAAAGTGTCTCACACAGGGAAAAGGAAAAGCTAAAGCTAAAGAAACATTAGTAATTCCAAACTTCATTAGATGTTGGTTTGTCATATAAGCCAAAGTTGTAGTAAAATTGGACCCATTATTCCTTCTCTTTTCTTCTTTGTTAACCGAGTAGGATGCTTTATTAATGTATTTAATTTAATTTAATTTAATTTAAAGAGTAGATTTATTATTTTGTAGCAACTTGTAAATAGGAATGAGAAGGCCACGATTTTAAATTCGAATTCAAAATGACTAGCTTCCTCATTTCAAGACAGTTAGAAATGGACCAAGTTATAAAATTGTGATTAGTGATATATTTAATGAATGTGTGCAAATTCAATTCATTCAAGGTAAAAAAAATTATGATCGGATTTGACATGTATTTTACATTATAATTGCTTGGTGAAATGATTATGGCATTAATGTGGGTTGCTACAATAAGAAAATGATTAAGCACTGCCATATAAATTTAATTTTAATTTATTTACAGCTTTTAGATTGAAAATACATTTTAAATTCTTGCAAACCGGTTCATGCCTTTTAAATTCAAGCAATTATTGCTGCATGCACGAATCCTAAATTTTGACAATAGCAATCAATATATAATGGGCAAATATCGTGAGACATTTTACATTTTTATTAATTAGTTATATTTTTTTATTAAAGTTGTTATATTTTTTTTAAAAAAATAATGTTATTTTTATTTATACTGTAAATTATTTATTAAATAATTACTAAAAAAACATTCGGATCATAAAATAAGAATACCTATTAATTATATGTTACAATATACGCGTGCAAAAACACTGGTGACGGAAAAGGTAATTTATAATTCATCCGATATTATGTGATTGGTATTTTATAACATGCTACATTTCTAAACGTACAAACATACACCTGATTGCATGTAGCATCTCTCCTAATTAACACATAAGAAAGAATAACAATTTTACCAATTATTTCGAAGTATTAAAAATAACCTAATTAATTTACATGGAGTGAAAGATAACCAAAATGAAACAGAGAATACAAAAGGTAAGTAATATCGATTTTGACAAAACTAATGAATGTCATTTTAACTTGTGGCAAAAACTTGTTTTATTCTTATTACTCGAACCATAAAAACAGTCGTAGTATAATTTATGGCAGTTAAAAAACGACAACTATTGCACAACTAGGAAATGATTTTCTTTATTTTATTTTATTTTTGTTACTATGTGGCACAGAGTTTAATGGTTGATTCGGGAAGACAGTAACGTTCGATTTTGTCTTCGTAGTGGAAATATATATATACAAGTAAAGAACTACATTTATATATTTTGAGCGTTTTGTAATAAGAATTAAACAATTAATATATTATCTAAAGAAAAATATATGGAGTTTTCTTTTGTGATGGATAATTTATCATGAAGAAAAAATTTATATTTGTTTTGAAGCGAAACAAAATGGCAAAATGCATACTCTTGTTTTGAGATAGAG
Organism: Pogostemon cablin; assembly: GCA_023678885.1. NCBI lineage: Eukaryota > Viridiplantae > Streptophyta > Magnoliopsida > Lamiales > Lamiaceae > Pogostemon > Pogostemon cablin. The sequence goes on along the minus strand of CM042992.1, from coordinate 6,996,844 downwards.
TGAATATATAATAATTATTTCGTTCTATTTTTATCTTCTCATTTACTATAGGTATGCAAAATTAAGAAAAATAACTTTTTTTAGAATAATGTGATATTTTTGAATGATAAATAAATAGTAAAGTATATTACGTGTTAAAAGGATGAATGAAAAATTTGAAATTAAAATAAACTATAAGAATAATAGTGAAGTGTTAATTCCTTTTATAAAAATATGAAATTAAAGTTATTACGGATTAAAATAGAGAGTATAAAGTTGAAGTTAAAATGAAAAGAATAATGATTTTTAAAATATTTTAAAAAGTAATACTCATTTTAAAAAAATACTTTCTCTCTTAAAAGATTGCACCCCTATTAGGGATATTAAGAAAAGTAATACTCACATTTAGATATTGTAGTATTTTTAATAAGTAAATAATATAGTATTTGATATTAAGAAAATAATACTTCACATTTAGAATACTGTGTTATTTTTAATAAATAAATAATAAAATATATTATGTGTATTATATAGGTTTTTTTTTAAATAAAATGTACAAAGAAATTGATTATTTTGACTTTTTACATAATACATATAATATGCAAATTTTCGTGGAATGAATGGTATACTCGAGTGAGTATAACGGTTAGAAACTGTATCAGAATATTAATAGTGATATAATTTATGGATCAAACTCCATTTATTGGAAAATAGGAATAGGATGCCAAAAATCACGGATTTGTAAAGTAGGAGTAATAAAGATGAATGTCTTGTTTGTGTTTGTGTTTGTGTAGCGCATAATATCCCAAACATCGTCGGTGCTTACGTGTCCATTCGGACAAGGGAATATTAAAATGGCTCACTCCTGAGTCTTAATTGCAATTCGTATTTGATTCTTGAAAAAATGGTGTACCCCACCATTAGGGCCCCCACCGCCCCTGCCCTGGGGATTGGTGTAGGAAGTAAATCGCAAGATGTGCCTCCAGTGGCTTATAGAGAGGGCTCACTGTTAAACTTGTGCTTGCAAGGGGCCAAATCCATGCCAAAGGCAGGATTTGAACCCCCACCCTGCAGCAACCAAGCTCAGCTGGAAGACCTTTCCACCCTCCCCTCTACTACTTGAGCTATGCCCTGAGGGTTAGCGAGTATGAAATAAGGGGTGAGTGATAAAAGGGTAAATAATTATAAGTTGATGTTATTATAGGGTAAATGATTTAATGGTACGATAATTAAATAATTTCATCCCCACAATGTTAGGACCACAAATTTGAGCATGAGGTGTGTAGGCTGTGTAGTTCTTTAAATTTTATTAGTAGTCTGTGTAGTTCTTTAAATTTTATTAGTAGTATTTATTTATTTTTCTAATTTTAATTTCTACTTTTTTGCCTTGTATTTTAAGTGGCCCTTAAATCTATTTCTTAAGTCATTATTTTGGGCAGGTATGCCTTGATACCATTCAATCAAATCAACAAATGTATAAAATTCTATATCGTTAAATATTTTTTTTATCAGAAAATATAGAATTTTATTAATAAGGCAAGAGAGTTGCTCCAAGTTTTAGATACAACAATGCTACATCAGTAAAGAAAAGCAATATCACAACTCCATACAATTTCTAGGATTAATACACCATTCCCTGAAATTTTTCATATCCATAACCTTTCGATTCGAGTTCACAAGTCAACTCCAACATCTAGCTTTCACTTCACCAAGCATCCTTTCCTTGTCCCACTGTTTCTGTTTAAAGATAAATTCGTATCTTTGCCTCCAAATTTTTCATACTGTTCCCACCCAAATACATGACGCCACCACTTTTACATTTTTTCCAAGTAGTAAACTGCTAAAGTTCAACAAATTTGCAACAGGATTTGGGTGGAGTACAGATTGCACCCCAAGCCACAAGAGAACATCTGCCCACAAAACTTTGGAGAAATCACAGTCAAATAGGATATGTTCTCATGTTTCCGTCTCCTTTCTACACATTTCACCGTGGTCATTGCCAACAAGATTTCCGCATCCTCTAATCATTAGATTTGCCTTCGTCGGTACTGCAATCCAAATAAACTTCCACGCCTAGGCTTGTGCCTGATGGATGGAGCCACTATTCCAAATAAGATTGCAAGCTTTTCTCATGTCTTCGTCCAACTCACTCCCCCCAAGTTTTTTCTTTATAGCATTGTAGCCACTTTTAATTGAATACAATCCATTTCTTTCTTTACTCCACTTCCATGAATCTTCTATCTCATCTCTAATATTGACGTGACCAGTAATACTTATCACTTCCTCCACTTCGTTCTCTTTCCATTCTCTGAGTCCTCTATTCCACTTAAAATTCAAATTCCACCCATCACTTTCCATTTTTCCCATTTCTGCAATAAATTTCATCTTGTCCCCGGATAATCGGTACAACCTTGGAAAAAGAGTTGAAAGTGGAATCAAATTACACCATTCATCTTCCCAGAAGAGTGTGCTTTTTCCATCTCCAATATCTCTCTTTAGCCCTTCTTTAAACCAATCTCCTTGGCTGCTGGTAGTGCATTTTTGAACATCAACCCACCATCTGTTGTAACTAATTACCTCACCATTTCTGTTTTTGTTGGAATTGATCAAGTTCCACCATAAATTATTTTTTTCAACCTTTGTTCTCCATATCCATTTGCTAATTAATGCTTTATTTTGAATTTCTATATCTTTCACTCCTAATCCCCCAAGCTGTTTATCTCTACAAATCTTTTCCCACTTAATCCAACTGAACTTCTTATTTTCTCCGTCTCCTTCCCATAAGAATTTTCTTTGTATGCTTATGATCTTTTGCGTCACACCTCTCAATGCTCGGAACAATGACATCACGAAGAGGGGTATAGATGACAACACAGATTTTAGCAGCGCAATCCGCCCACCAAACGAGATCTTTCTCCCATTCCATTTCCTCAGTCTAGTCTGAATTTTTTCAACCACTGGCTCCCAATCATGCATTTTTCTATAACTGCAGCCCGCCTTTACACCAAGATATTTAAATTGAAATCCTCCAATTTTGCATCCCAAAATATCTGCAAGATCTTGGAGTTTTCCTACTTCCACATTCACCCCAATTAAATCGCATTTCTCTATATTAATCTTAAGCCCCGAGATCACTTCAACTAAGATCATGAGTCTTTTTAAGAAAACAACATTCTCTAGGCTAGCATTACAAATAAATAAAGTATCATCTGCAAATTGAACAAGAGGAACACGAATACCTGAATTGCCGAATGCCACCGGGTCGAATAACTTCAATTGGATGGCCCTGCTGATGAGGATATTTATACTTTCCGCCACCACAATGAATAAAAATGGGGATAAGGGATCTCCTTGCCTGAGCCCCCTCTTCAGGTTAAAAAAATCCAGATGATGTCCCGTTCACTAAAACTGATGCTTGTGCACTAGACACACGCCATCATCCATTCAATCCATTTCTTGTTGAAGTTCAATGCCACCATCATTTGCTCCAGGAATGTCCAACTGATTGAGTCATAATTAAGCCTTCTGAAAATCTGTTTTGTAGCACATTACTTCTTTTTTGTTCGTTTTTGCTTTAGCCAAAATTTCATTCACTGTGATAATACAATCTCCCATGTGTCTACCTTTGATAAAAGCCGCTTGACATTCTGAATGATGCTCGGCATAATTTGACTCAACCGATTCGCTAGGAGTTTAGCCAAGACTTTATGCACGCCACCCACAAGAGAAATTAGACGGAAGTCCTATAATTCCAAGCACTGCTCTTTTTTTGGATAAGAGATATAAAGCAGTTATTCAAACCTTTAACAATCATCCCCTTTTCTTGAAATTCGTGTAGGAATCGCATAAGGTCCTCTTTCATTGCTTCCCAACATACCTTGAAGATGAGATCATTCATCCCATCTGGGCCTGGGCTTTTAGATGAATCACAGACGTTTAACAATCTTCCCCTTATCGATCGTTTATCATTGCTACACTATGTTGTGTAAAGAAATAATTATTGTCCAACTATATTAACTTTTAGATGATCTCGAAAATAAAGTGTACTGGTATTTTTGCCATTTCTTAGTGTGAATAGTCTAATGACACAAACTAATAAAGAAATATGAACAATCTATTAGAATCAATAGAGTATATTTATAAATTAGTTGAAGTTTTGTCTTTAAATTAGATAATTAAAGTAATATATATCTTTTAAATATCATAAGCATAAACAAAAATGTGCTTCAACTTATAAACCCCAGCACACAAAATTACATGATGCTTTAATTTTCTAATAATGTAGGCTGAATTGTAAGACTTGGTTAGAGTTTTTTTTTTTTTTTTTTTTTTTTTTTTTTTTTTTTTTTTTTATCCTGCAGAAAATAATAACAACCTAGACTGCCAAAAAATAAAACTGGGACAACTTAAAGAAAATTTCCCAACCCCATTTCGATTTCGTGGCTCTAATTTATGTCAACAACAAATCTGGGTTGGGGTAGTAAACTGAACATAGTTATGTTAGGCATAAATCAAATAAATGGAGTATTAAATGGGAATTGCAGTAATGTCAGAAATTAATAAGGATACCCTTCCATGCTCCTTTATAACTATAGTACTTGATGTTTGGTGACTTCCTTCATGATCAATATTATTAATGAATCATGCATGTTGGACTTTAATAGCTAACATGTGCAATTGGTTTTTCATCCATCTCTTGTAGAGATTTTTCACTCATCTACTTGATGTTACTTGTTTTCATGCCACGACGGGTAATTTATGTGAGATCACTCGATCGGGAGATGATTGTGTGTAGTGATCGACACAATCGGTAGTGGTTGTGGCTCTAGTCTATGTTAGTGATGGTAGGGGCGATGTTTGAGAGGGAAAAATGTGGCTAAAAAAGAAGAAGATCTTTGGCTGATACCATGCATATACAAAGGAAATTGTTTTTGTGTATTGAAATAATTTGTAATGTATAATCATCCTAATAAGCTAATCCACGTAATAATCTATATGAAAAGGATCAAATTCCAAATTATGACACTTCAATATTACAAGGAATTATTGTTTTAATTATTCCTTAATATATATAGTTTACTGGTAGCTCAGTTTTTGGGCCCGGCCTGCATGCCATAAAAGAATTATATGACTGTTTCACCTTGTCAGCTCGACTCATTCTTGATAATTATAAGTTTTTCTACATCATAATTTTGCTGCTGAAAAATGGCCAACTCCCAAAAAAAAAAAAAAATCAATTATACACGTCTTTAAAATTAATTTATATGTGTGTACCTGTATAATAATTATATTGTAAAAAGGCCTGATTTCATCCTTCTTTAAAAACTAAAATAAATCCACCGGACCCCAGGCCCAAAGCATTGGATCCGCCATTGGCCAGTCATAACTAAAGTGGTGCTTATTGATACTATGTATGTAGGTATGTATGTATGTATGTATGTATGTGTGTGTGTGTGTGACATTAATTATTGACATCCATGTAAATGTCCTTCCATTCATCCCAAGGTTAAATTGATGAATCATTACATGTGGTGAGTTGCAGTTAATGGCCCACCTGTTTTTTATGCATCCTATTTTCCTACCATCTAATTATCATTGCCAAACACCAATTTCATGCATGTCTGTTGGATTACACAAAAATCTCAAAAGTGATCAACACAGTTACACAGGGAACTGAATGAGTCAATCAAAATATATAATATGACTGATTTGTTTCATTGATTATGGTTGAGAAAATATCATTTTGGTCTTGTATCTTTTACCAAATCCAATTTTTATCCTGTAATTTTTAGTATTTTCAATTTTAGTCATTTTAATTTCAATTTTGGTCCTATATCTTTTAAAATTTCAATTTTAGTCCTATTTGTTTCAAAATTAATCCTATATTTTTTTAATTATCAAAATTAGTCCTATTATAAATTGTATCCTATTTCAAAAGATAAAGGACTAATTTTGATAATTCAAAAGATATAAGACTAAATTTGAAATTTATAGGACTAAAATTGAAATTTTAAAAGTTACATGACCAAAATTGAAACTAAAAAGTCTAAAATTGAAAATACTAAAAGTTACAGGACTAAAATTGAATTTTGTAAAAGATATAGAACCAAAATTGATATTTTCTCGATTATGGTTGGTACATAATTATTAGATTGACCTAATTCTCATAATCTCTTAATTACCACAAATTATATTGTATTAATTTCCAAGGTATGTATGCCAATGTGCTTTTTATATTTACATGCGAGTTTATAGTTGAGCAAAAACTTATTAGCCTACAATTTGCTTTCCATATGTTAATAATTATTAGGGTTGATATCATGTGTATTTGGGTGTATACGTTAAAATTTTATTTAATACTATATTTATTTTTTTAATAATTGTATAATTTTTTTATGTTCAATTTTCATTAAAAAAACATAAAATTTATAACAAAGTGTATACATTTTTATTTATTAGCGTATTATTTTTATTTAAAAATGTATAAATTTCTTAGAGCGGGTGTACAGTAATTCTTATAACTAATCTATACAGTGAAGCAAAAAAAAAATTAAGATGTTCTTACAAGATGAATTTGGCGAGATGAATAAAAATATATTTAATAAAAAATTATTCGAAGAAAAGTAATAAATAATCTTAGATTGAAGTATTTCAAGCACCAATATGAATAGTAATAATTAATTTAAAAAAATAAAAAATAATTTCGCATTGCGATTTTATCATTTTAAAATTATTTTTAAGAATTTATTGATTTTTCAACGCAAATTGTTTCGATAAATGCAGGCTCAATCCATATGCATATAAATTTTAACTTTATAAAAGTCCCATAATTGAGATCTTTTTAGAACTACGTCTTCACATACGTACACCATAATTTGGAGGGCTGCCTCTAAAAGCACAAAACAAAATAGTATTAATTTGTGCAAAATAGTATTAATGAAGAGTTGGTATTAGGTGCACCGGCAATGGTGCATCTAAATGTGTATAATTTTTTATTCTATTTTATATATATGTTATTCTATTTTGTATATGTGTTTCTTAATAATTGTATACTTTTTTCACACTAAGTTTTTCATTAAAAAAACTAGCATTCATATGTGTATAACTTTTTATTCAATAGTATATACTACATGTTTTTTAATAATTGTATATTTTTTTACACTCAAATTTTCATTAAAAAAACTAACAATTAAATTGTAAGATCGTTTTATAATTAGTTATTATTATGGTAAGATTATATCATGGTAAGATCATTTTATACTTTCATAATTAGTTATTATTATCTTTTATTATAAATATTAGATACTTCACTTTTCTTTCAAATATTATTATTTTTATTTATATTATAAATTATTTATAAAATAATTTATTACACTATTATCACATTTTATTAAAAATATTATCTGTTTTTATTAGTATACAAGGAAATTAACACAAGACTTTTCCTAACTTCAGTATGAGACTATTAGTGGGCTCTATGCACCTAAAGAAATATGAATTTCCATTTTCAATATATTACGACAAATGGACCAAAGTGAAGTGTTATGAGATGCTACTTTTGCTCTATTCTTTTTGAATTATATTAAAGGCCCAATCCACTGCACTATTAATGGCCATCTTTAACTTTCACATGTAATATTAAGCACACAACTAAATGCATATTCACTATCAAGTATACTTCTTTTTACAAAAAATACATGTAAATGCATTTATTATATATCCAATTTAATTTATTACTTTAAAATTTAAACTATAATTAATTTTTAACACTTAATATATTAAATTAATATTTTTCTTTGACAATCCTTTAAAAAGTGTAAAATGATCTTACCGTAAGATAGTCTTTTACAAAATTGTCCCTTATTGATTTATTAAATTAAGTTAAACCAAAATCAAAGTATATTATTTACGGGTTATTAAATCAATGAATTATACTCCCATTGTCTCAAAAAAGATTATATAAATTTGTCGTTTTTAGTCCGTTTAAAAATAAAGTACTCCTTACGTTTCGAAGAAGTTAGCCCATTTTTTTAGCATGGAGATTAAGGAGTATAATAATTTAATGTAAAGTGAAGTAAAGTGAAGTGAGAGAAATAATATTTAATGTGTGGTGAGTATTTGTATTAGAGGTGGTATGAGAACCATGAGAATAAATTAATTTTTTTCTGTGTGGATCTCATGTATTAAAATGGAAATGTGTCAACTTGTATGAGACAAACCAAAAAGAAAAGTGTGTCAACTATTATGGGACGGATGGAGTATATTTTTTCCTTTTTGGTAGATGAAATTAAAAAAAATTACTTCATAATTCATATATTTATATGGGGTCTAAACATAATAATAATAATAAGGGAGCGGCTATTTGCACTCCCGGAATTGTTAAATGAACCCCAATTACAATACGTACCCCATAAATTAAAAATTACACATATAAAATACTAAATACACCCATACAAAGACAACTCTACCCTTTTAATTAATTATACTCAAATTAATTAATTATAAAATTAAAAAAAAAACGTTGGAACCGCGACTGTCGTGTTCTGAAGAATCTGTCGCGATTGATCAGAAGCGAAATAAGAGGGAAGAACTCATATCCACTGTCAAGACTTCGTTAATGTTAAGTTAGTATTATGTCTTCTTTGTCATTTTGCTTCTTTATTTTGCAGTTGACACGAATTCTAGGGTTTTGATTGATTTCAAAATTTGAAAATTAAGCATGGGTAATTTGAATTTGTGTTTTTGTAGTGTGTGGTTGTACTTGTCTTGCAATTTGAATTGAATTTTCCATGAAGTAGAAGCAATTAGAGAGTTTTCTGAGCAAAACGTATGTGAATTCCAAAACTTGCAGCAGTCGAACACCTTAAGGTTGTTACAACCGAACACTTTAAGGTTGTTCGGTTGTTACAACAGACAATCGAACAACCTTTTTTTGTGTTCTGTTCGACTGCTGCAGTCGAACACCTTAAGGTTGTTACAACCGAACGACATTTTTTTTATACATATCCAGTCGAACACCTTAAGTTGTTCGGTTGTTACAACCGCCTGATTTTTTTATACACATTTGTTGCTTTCTGCTGATGGATTGGCATTTCTCTAAATATTTTGATCATGCTTCTCCTTTACGATTATTTCTTGTTCCCGATGATCATCATTCTCAATTTTACTTGTTTCATGATACTACGCTGATGCAGAAGGGTTAAGGTTTAGGTTGATCGTGATTTAATGATTATAATAATGGGGTGCATTTAGAAATATGATTGAGGTGCATTTAGAAATTAAATTATAATTATTTTTATTTTATTATTTATAAAAGGTTATTTACATCTTATCACATTATCATATTTTAATTCTATAAATTATTGGGGTTCATTTAACAATTTCGAGGGTGCAAATAGTCGCCCCTAATAATAATAATAATAATATTCACTGATTACAACACATTAAAATATTATATATTTTAATTCATTACAAATTAAAATATTATATATTTTGATATACGTGAAAAATACATAGGAGTATATCTTGTGAGATGGTATATCACTTTCTTATTAATAATGTTATTAATTTTTGGTCTTTTTATTTCTGTTTGGATGATTTTTTGTCCAAACAAATAAAATAATGTGGAAGTATTGAAAAGAAAAAAACAACAAAATTGGTGTCAATTAATTAGGGTGACTGTTTATTGTCCATGTTCGTCAATAAATTAGGGTCACTGTTGTTGTCCGTCTTCGTGGAAAAGTGTCGGCCAATGCAGGATAGAGGTCTCTTTCGCGAGTGTAAAGGAGTGACTCCCGATTATCCCATCCCCTGATTATCGCTTGCTTATTAACACTCTCCTAAAGTAAACACTAATCACGAGAGAATATGAGATAACAAAAAAGATGGCATCAATTAAGGGCACATTAATCATACCACCACCATTTTCTTTTCAATTTAAACCGCACTATCAATTTGCCTTTCCCATTTTTTCCATCTTTCTTTTATGATTTTTGACGGAATATATTTAGGTATAGTTCGATCAAATTCTTCCACCGATAATGAGTAGGAGGAGATCGAAAGTAATAATTGAAGGATGATGTATAGTTATTGAATTAATGGAAATAATTTAGAAACTTCAATTTTCACCTTATCAAATAATCATCAACAATGAAAATTAATCATTAATCCACGTGTAAAAAACAAATGGATACCATAGAATCGGACACGTGCAAAAAGCAAATGAATACCTTAAAACTTGACGGAGGGAGTATTATTTTAAATTATTTAAACAAAACATATACATACCCAATTTTTAAATAAAACATACATATACATATTATTTAAACAAAAAAAAAAATGCACCAACTATTGTAGCAGTTGCATTTTGCAACTACTACAATATTTTCTTCCATTTGCAGCACGAAATGGAGCACTGCTGGAGTTGTAGTGTGTTGCAAAATGGAGTTGCAGCACACTCTTGGAGATGCTCTTACATATCTATAAATCCTATTAAACTATGAGTTAATCTCTCGTGTCTCGGGGTGGAGAAGGTGTATAAGAGTATAACATTTTATTTTAAAGGGTATGTTAATAGTCAATTTTTGATATGTTGAGTAGTTGTTTAATGTGGCTGTAATATGATTTAATCAGACTATTCAAACATAATACCAAGAGAAAGCATGAAGGAAGAAGAAACGAGAATTCCTTCCACGTGCGTGGGAGTTTAAGTGGAGAGTTTATTTCTCTGTCTTTTTTTGTGTATATGGTAGGGGATAATTCTCCTTTACAATGGGGAGAAGATGTACTGGGTAAGTGTTGATGGTGAAGATGCATGTGAGGATGAAGATGCGTATAGTGGTGGGGATGAAGATGCGTCTCCTTCCCCTTTATGTTGGGAGAGCTCCCTATTTATATAAGTGGGAAAGTATGATAAGGAGGTGACATCTGACTTGACATGTCATCTACCAAATATCCTAGGACTCCAGCTCTAGGAGACCTCGGCTGGACAGACCTTGGCAAAACAGACCTCAACTTTGGCAGGACAGACCTCGACTTCGGCTAGAAGACCTCGGCAGGAAAAACCTCAGCTTCGGCAGAGAGCTTTGCAGGACAGACATCGGCTTTGGCAGAACAGACCTCTGCATGAAAGAGCTCGTTTCGACAGGGAGAGCTCGACAGGACATACCTCAATAGAAAGATCTCGGCAGGACAGAGCTCGGCTTCGGCAAGGAAAACTCGGCTTTGGCAGGAAGACCTCGAAATGATAGATCTCGGCTTCGGCAAGGAGAGCTCGACTTTGGCAGGACAGAGCTCGGCTTCGGTAAAAAGAGCTCGGCTTTAGCAGGAAGACCTCGGCAAGACAGAGCTCAGCTTCGGCCGGAAGACCTCGGCCTCGACAGAACAGACCTGGGTGACTTTAGCCTTGTCTTGTATGTTGTGTGGTGACTTGTGTGTTGACCATCTATCACAGGGTATACACTTTAATTAATAAGAGTATAATTTTTTTATTAAAAGATCAACTGAAATATGAATAATATAAATGTTTGATTAAAAAAATTATTTTTTTTCTCCAAACTAAAGAGTATACTATATCATTTAATAACAAAAGTCTAAAAGGTGGAGTACAACTTTCGGAAAATCATATGTACGGTGTTCGCGAGGGTACGTAAATTTTAGCCTTAAACCATAGCTGACCTTTAATATATTTTCTTGTCTCAATTAATAATTATTTTATCTCTCTAAATTTCTCCTCTCACACAAATTATTACACTTTTGCACATATCACTACATATTTCTTACATATTAATTGACATAATATTAAAATCCATCCTACTAAAACCTCAAAACGGACATATACATTTGATGGTTTAGAGATGGTTTCCAATAAACCACATATTCCCCTATTCCAAGGGAATGCATTAAAAAATAAATGATGTAAAAAATGGAGTACGCCACTCATCCATCCTCTGAAATTGGGGTTGGAAAAGGGAATTCCAACGGAATAAATATAACCTCGAATGGTTTACATTCTCCATTGTACTCATTAACTTTTAAAATTCATCAAGTATTTATGATTTACTATTAATTTTTGAAAATTTTGTGTCCTTTTACATTCATATCAAACTAACTCCTGTTTCCCAATAAATATACCCTCTGATAGTCTGATGGTTTAACAAAAAAAAAAACAGCAAAATGTGAAAGATTGACTGTCAAACTGTAGGAAAAGTAAAGCAAAAAGATTCATTCTAACCCTAATTAAGCTATGATAATTACCCCTTTCCCTTTTTCAAAAAAAAAAAAAAAAAGTGATAATTCCATATTTTTAAGTGAGTTGGTCAATTCCATCTCGCTGAAATTTATCCAACGGCAAAGGGATAACGAGGGAGGAATTCCCTACATCCGGGTGCACGAATCCGTAATTCCTGAGCACCTGATTGTCTGCAAAATTAAGAGCTCTTTCCATCCCCACCCAACAAGAATCTCCCTCGTACGCCGGATTATGCTCCCCGCTGCACGGCTGACACCCCGTGAAGTGCGTCACGAACGGCCGCCGCCTCTCCTTCTCCGCCGCCGCGTACCCCTCACTCTCTACCTCCGCCCGCCGCCCCCTCCGCACCTTCCTCTCCATCGCCGCGTGTTTCTCATCGAATTTCTTCACGATTTCCAGCCAATACCCGTGCAACGAGTAGCGATTCTCCACGTAAATCCTGTTTCGCCATTTCCGCTGCCCTCTCAGCAGCACATAAACCAGCGCCGATTGATCGTCCGATTCCGGGAACATTTTGTCCGTTAGGGTTTCTCTCAGGATTTTCCCCCAATTTTGGTAATCCGGGCTTTTCGGGCCCATTCCGGCCCAAACCTCCAGGAAATCCATCGACCACTGACAGTTCCTCAACAGAAACACTCCAGCGTTCAGAGAAACCCAGCTCTTCTCCTTGTAAATCAAATTGGGCCAGCCATGGACAACCAGGTTGTGATCCTTGTACCTCTCGAACGGAATTTCAAACTCCATGTCTGTAAAAATGGCATCCGAGTCGACCCAGAACAGCCACTCCACCTCCGGATGAGCCACCATTGCAGCTCTCAGCACCGGTATTTTGGCCCAGAAGGATCGCATTTTCGGGTCCAGAAATGCGTTGTTGTAGAAAATCTGGTACCCATGAATCCTGCAATAATCAACCTTGTTCTTGAAAAACCTCAGTAGCAGACTGTCTCCCGATGGATTCTTGCATGGAGAAGGCTGAGACCCTGTAATCACGAGAACTTTATCACCCGATGCAAACGTGGGATGAAATTTGAGCCATTGGATTCTCTTTTCATCCCAGTTGTTCATGGGTTTATCAATGGTGTAGACAGTGGCAGGATCATCGTAAAACGTTGGACCATGGCGGGCAGTTCCGAGGTGGTCTGTTTTCTTGGATAAGAAGGATGAAAAACTGGGCCATGGATCAGTGATGGTCCAGAGAGCACAGAATACAAGAAGTGAAGCTGCAGCTATAATCCAGAAGGTTCTATCTCTGGATATAGATGATGGTTTTATTTGGAGGGTAGGTTTTGCCATGACTGTTTAATTGAGGATTGAATGGGTTCTTACTTCTTAGCGTGGAGATACGTAATGTTTATGTGTGTGCGGGTGGAGATTTTGGGGTTTTTTATTAGTAAGAATTTTAAATGGAGATTTTAATTCTAGTCAGAATTTGTGGGTAATTTAGAAAATTTATTAATTAAGTGGAAAATTGTGATTAATTAGGAATGTAATCTGGTGAGTGTCGACCCTTTCATAAGGGGATGTGTTATGATATGTGACATTTAAGTGTAGACTGTGTAGTCGGGTTTTGAAAAGTGTTGGTACGTGACGTTTTTAATGCTAAACTTCGTAAAAACGTTATTCGCGCCACTCTCCAAGCGGATGGGCAGGGAAAAGTCCCCCGTTTTTTCTTTTGATCGGTTGGGTTTTCTATTTCATTATTATATTTTCTCTGTACCGTTTAAAGAGTATATTTTTTTTATATTTTCATTTTAATCGTCCCTTCAAAGGGCTTCAGTTATTTTTTAACAAAGTTTCTTGTGAAACGAGTTATTTATAAGACGGGTCGAATCCTAAAGTATGTTTATTATATAGATAAAGTATGTTTAATATAGTTGTTAAAGTATGTTGGATTATACATAAAAATATGATTTTAGTGTGTTATAATATGATTTACTATTAACTACAGATAAATATACTTTAACTATACAATAAACATACTTTAGTGATAGGTCAATCCGTCTCACACCCGTTCACAAATGACCTGTCTTACAAGAGAGTCTCTTTTTTTTTTTTTTACACATGAACTCTAATTTTAATGTTATATGTTAGCGCTGCCCTTTATTTATTTGGTCGGCAGTTGGGCCTAAACCACTTTCTTAGCCCTTAGGCGATCAACTTGGGCTTCATTAAGCAGCTGCTTTCTCAAGTCAATTACTATAAATGGGCTCCTTGTTAAATGAAATGGTGGGCTGATGTTGAAATGATGTTCTATAGAAATTCTTCTTTTGTGTATCAAAGTTTAAGCTGAAACGCAGTATTTTTTTTTGGTGCTACTAAATTACTTTTCACATTCAACACCTACTCAAACACACAAGTACACTAAAGTAGAAGAAGAAAGCAAAATATAAGTGCAGCCCAAATATAAGTTTTAAATCAATCCAAAATATAAGTTGCATAGAATTTTAACATTTTAGAAGAAGGCACGACTAGCCACCCACCATTTCCAATGTTAGGCCAAAATATTAGGTGCAGCCCAAAGTCCATCTCCACTACTTAGTAAGGCCCATTTCCATTGTTGGGGCAGAATGTCCATCTCCTCTCCTTTTGCTAAGGCCCATTACTAATTAAAGAGTCTCTCACTTTGAAGAGTCGATACGCTCTGCTCATTTCACACACAGCAAGGTTTCCAGGAGAGAGGGAGAGATAGGGAGTAGGAGAGAGTAAAGATCAAGTTCTCATTCTCATAATCTTCATTTTAGATCAGCAATTTCTCCAGGTCCGTTGCAGTTTTATTGTTTCATCCACCTGCAATTTAATTTTCGTCTGTGTGTTGCCTGTCTAATTTCTTCATGAACTTCAAATGGTTGAATGTTGCTCTATTTTATTCAATTATTGTTTTGAATTTTGATTTAATTATGGGCGTCTGTGTATGTGTTTGTAGTACCACATTCTGAAGGGGAATATTACTGTGTGATAATTCTAGGAACCCTAAGAAACTCTGCTCCTATTTCTTTTGAGAATAATGATTTCTTGTCTGATGTTATGTATCTTACTGATTTGAGGAGATTGTGGTTCGATTCTTTCCTGAGTAGGCCTTGATTGACAACATTTTGATAGATAAGCCCCTATGGGGCAAAAACCTCCAATTTGTTCGTTGACTTCATTGGTAGTGTTAAGTATCAATATTTTAATTTGTAGCTTTCAGAGTAATTCGGAGGTGAAGAGCTGATATGCAGACCTTGGGTGAATTCAAGCTGCCAAATTTCTTCAATTACCCTCCTTATTTCACGTAATACTTTTTCCCCTTCTCTCACAATTTTTCTTAAAACTTTATTGTAATTACTGTTTTGTCAGAGTGCAGTGGGTAATCACAATTAGTTATCAAAATCATTAATCTGAGAAGAACTAAATTAGAGAGTAGAATAGTAGATGAGTGTCACCCATAGTGCCTGTGGAAAACTTCATAGTGATGAATTGCTTCTAGTTGCTATAAAAGAATCAGTCCCATCAATTAGAAATCATTATCTTTCAGTAGTATGAATATCATGCAAAGTAAAATTTTAAGATCAGTACCAAATAATTTTGTAGCCTCCCAGCATGGATGACTCTGAAGGAGTGAACTTTCATTCAAAGGGGATCTTTTAGCATTGGGCTTTTAAAATTTTCCCTTCCTATGGAAACTGGTGCCAGAAAATGGATAAACATGCTCATATAAAAAACATAGTTTGTTAGCATCTGAAGTTTTCAATTCTATAGTTTGCAGCCAATAAAAGACACTAGAGAGAAGCAGATTCAACTGTGGAAGGAGCTGATTCTTGAATATTGCCGGATACAAAAAGTCTTTGTAGTTGGACTTGATGAAGACTTCCCATTGTTTAGCAATCCAGTGCTTGAAAGTAAGTATTGTATCTCTGTGTGCGCGCGAGCGTATCATTTATGTGTATGTTCTTGTAGCATATTTGGGTTTTCTTGCTAAACTACATGATTCTAATGATTCTCAAATGTAGTGTGGATAACGATAAAGAGAATTTTACTGATGTTAATTACTTGGACAAAGTTGATGTCATGCAGATAAAATTGAGCATGTTATTTATTTTCGTCATAATCAGAAGCCATTGAAAGTTAAGTGAGTATGCAAATATTTGTAGAAGTTCTATTCTGATAAATGGCCAAACTGATTAAACCATCAATAAATTATATAGCTGGGGATTTTCCATCATTCAAAATGTCAACGTAGAGAATATCCTTTTTCAATTTGATTTCCGTATTATATTTAATGCAAGTGAACTGTATATATTGAATTTTTCTGATGTATGGTTCCTTCTTTTTTTCAATCTATTTCAGTTCTCTTTATTTCTTGGGGTCTGTGCAGGATCTTTAAGTTATGAAGCGAGGGAGGCATATCTCTCAGCCTTGGTTTCTGAAGGTTTGTTTCTGTCATGCTAGTTTGTCAATTGATGGAACCTTTGGTTGCTCTCTTTGAAAAGTTCTCTTGACAGGACGTGCTGAATGGTTGGATAAAAGTCATAGGAAATGTTTAATCCTTTGGCATCGGATACAAGATTGGGCTGACCTGATTATAAGCTTTGTATGTAGTTCCTATCTTCTTGATGCTATTAGTCTCCTTTGTTTGTGTTATTCGTGTAATCTTTTCTTCTTCTTCTTTTTATTAGGTTAAGGATAATGGACTTGAGGATAGTGTTATGACCGTTGAGGAAATACGTTCAGGGGTTGAGTCTCAAGGGACAGGTAAACTTTGGGCTTTGGAGTTCCTTAAATGTTTTCAATACATTTTTTGGGGACTGTGTTTGTCCATCTTTTCTAAGTGGTTGAGGCATTAGGGAGGAGGGCAAGGATGCATGCACTCTGTTTACCACATTCTTGAGACACCTTGGTTATCCCTGTCGATCACATGCATGTAGATACGGTGGTGAAAGAAAATTTTGACTAATTATTAAACTAAACATTTTCAAACTTTCTTTAGTACAAAATGCTCAAAGGGCTATCTATTTTTTAATCATTATTTTCTTGAAAGTTATGTCCTCTGCTATTATTAGGATTTTACTTGAATCAAATGTGTAATGCATTATATAATTGGTAAAAAACAAAGCACATATCTTAAAGGGAGTCATTCTGATTCATTTGTTAAGCATGGCAAAGTGGCTGCTACCATGTTTTTATTGGTTAAATATATATTTGCTATTATCTGCTTTAGTGGGATTAGTGTATCAGTTTGTGCAAGTATGTTGTTTTAATTCATTCAGTGACTGTTGATGTAAATGATATTATTTGGAGTCCATTTCCTTCGTCTCAATATTAAACAGAGCTTTTTTGGTTGATCTCTATGTTAAAATTATGGATGAATACATTATCAGATGAATTGCCAAAACTCGAAATGCTACTTTCTCTCTGTCTCTCGTTGACACACTTGTATCTATGATATTGTTTTGTTGTGAACAGATCTTCATGGAGTGGAGCGTACGATTTTAATGCGAGCCTTGAAACACTTGGAACACAAGGGGAAGCTTGCAATCTTCAAAGGGACTTCGGCTGATGATGAAGGCATTAAATTTTCTTTGTAGATTCTCAAGTGTTGTTCCACGAAAGATCTAACTTCAACGTATCAAGTCTTTATAATCTGAATTTCCTAGATTTGTTGTTTAAAGAGATTTTATGCTACTGTATCACCTTGTGTTCACCTTGTTCAGTTAGGCATTATTTTACTCAAGATTTTCGTTACAGATTTATCTAGTTCAACTTTGAATCCTTCACAGAGGTTTTATTTTGCTGACAGAAATCACAGAAAATGAGGTTCATTTACTCTACTAAAAAAAAGGGGGGGCAGATTTGTGTTGCATTTTTATCCTGAAACACTGATAAAATAAATAAGTGAAATGAAATATGGAGTATTAAAGTATGATTGATACGATTGAAGGGTTACACTGGATTAAGCAAAAATTATTGGGATGGAGGGAGCATATAATAGTAACATGTTAACTAGAATTAAATTATTACTTGTAATTATTTATTCATACTCACATGATTTTCTAATATTTCATCTTATATTCCATGTATAAAAATTGCGACATAATTTCTAAGTCCTAAAAAGAAACAACAACAAAAGAATTACTTTTATATTAGAAATGAAAACAATGTAGGATGGAAGAAATATTGGTGTGTCAATGAGCAAAAGATAAAGGTTTAAGAAGGGAGTTATTGAGTGTATCCGGGCGCACAAATCCATAATTCCTAAGCACCTGATTATCCGCAAAATTAAGCGCTCTCTCCATCCCCGCCCTGCAAGATGTCGCCCTCCCCTTAAACGCCTCATTCGCCTCACCACTGCAAGGCGCACAACCCGTAAAGTGCGTCACGAACGGCCGCCGCTCTCTTCCCTCCTCCGCCCTCCTTCCCACCACCTCCGCCTGCCGCCGCCGCTGCCCCTCCTCCTCATACTTGTCAACAATATACAACCAATACCCACTCAAGTGGTACTCATTTTCCACGTAGGTCCGATTCCGCCAGTTCTCTCCGGTCAACAGCATATAAACCATGGCCGATTGATCATCCGCTATGAGATGATTCATATCTGTAAGAGCCGAATTCAGGATTTTCCCCCAATTTTCGTAATTAGGGCTTTTCGGGCCCATTCCGGCCCAAACCTCCAAGAAATCCATCGACCACTGGCAGTTCCTCAGCAGGAAAACGCCGGCGTTTAGAGAAACCCAGCTCTTCGCGTCGTAGATCCTCTCCGGCCAACCGTACACCACCAGATTCCGACCCTCGTACCTCTCGTACGGAATCCGGAACTCCATGTCCGTAAACACGGCATCGGCGTCCACCCAGAACAGCCACTCCACCTCCGGGTGCGCTACCATGGAGGCGCGCAGCACCGGAGCCTTGGCCCAAAAAGATCGCATGTCGGGATGCATGAAGGCGTTGTTGTAGAAGATCTGGTACCCATGAATCCTGCAGTAGTCCACCTTGTTCTTGAAGAACCTGAGCAGGAGGTGGTCGCCGGAGGGATTCGAGCACGGCGACGGCTGTGAACCAGTCACCACCAGCACGCCGCCGCCGGGTGCAAACGATGGGTTCTGTATCAGCCAATTTCTTCTCTTCTCGTCCCATTCCCTCATCGGAGTATCAATGGTGTAACTGACTTCTGGATCATCGTAGAACGACGTCGTAGCTACATTGATGGGTTTAACAGTGGCGATTAATTCAGGGTTAGTGGAGCTCCTTAAAGCATAAATGGTGATAAAAATTGCCACCGCAGCTGCACAGAATAACGTTGTATGACTGCAGATGGAAGGCTCAGCCATGTCTGAATTGATTTGGTGATTAGTTGTTAATTAATCTGATATATTATAAAGAGGTAATTAGTGGTAGGCATGCAGTTTATTCTCACTAAATACTAAATATTGAAGCTATACTATGTCTCAAGCAACGATGTGATATCATCTTTTATAAAAAAAATTATTACCGGCTTTTAAGGTTGTCGACTACTTGAATCACATGGTCATGGAGTATTATATTTATACATACAAAGCACGAGATTTATTGTTTAAATTTAGGATGAAATTGGGTGATTTCGATGTATAATGATTTTATTGGTAATTTGTAGTAATTATAAACGGATTTTATTTAGTGATTAAAAATATAAGAAAATCAGTTGGTATTCAATGTAATTTTTGTTAGAATTTTCACCGGATTTAAGTAAATTCATTACTACAAATGAGTTTTTTTTTTTCGCTAATAATTACTACTCCATTATTGAGCGATAAAAACCATGGAGACAATACTTTTTTAAGAGTATCAACTCGTTCACTTCTCGTCCAAGCTTACAATTTATTTTAGGATTACAAATAAAAGTAAATATCGAGTAAAAAAAGTAGCGAAACAATTTTTTTTAGACGTATCAAGTAAAAAAAAAAAAAATCAAGTCAAATAAAAAAAAGTTGTTTTGATATTATTTTTTCAAATATTTATGAAGGGACAATCTTGTGTGATATATAATAATACTTCCTCCGTCCCACACTTATGTTCACTACCTAGAAAAGGAAACTTCACATTAACCAATAACCTCAAAAGTTATCTTAATTTCAAAAATATCACTCTCACCTAACACACATAACATATTTTATCATTTATTTATTACCCAAAAATACCATACTACCCTCAAAAGTAAGTCAAAAAGTAAATTTTGTTAAACTTCATATCTACAGTAAACGTGAAGTTGAATTTGGGATGGAGGGAGTATAATTTTTTATATTATTATTTATTTATTTATTGTTACTTAGTAATGAAATAATTTATTGACAAATTCTCTTTTGAGACGCTATTTATGTGAGACGGTTTGTGAGACGTGTCAAAGTATGTCTGTTTAATGATTGTCAAAATATGTTTCCTAAAGCATGCTGGATTATACATTAAAGTATGATTTCAGCGTGTTATAATATAAATTATTATTGACATACTTTATCTACAAATAAGCATACTTTATCTCTACAATAAGCATACTTTAATGATGGGTCGATCCGTCTCACAAATAAACCGTCTCACAAGAGAGTTTCTCTAATTTATTTACTTTCCTCACAACTATTTTCCACCCCTTCTCTCTCCACTCCCCCTTGCCGCCAGTAAAATCATTTTGGTTCCACTCTCTCCACCATCTCTCTTCTTCCACCCAAAATCACTCAC
The DNA here is from genome assembly GCA_023678885.1 of Pogostemon cablin. Classification (NCBI taxonomy): domain Eukaryota; kingdom Viridiplantae; phylum Streptophyta; class Magnoliopsida; order Lamiales; family Lamiaceae; genus Pogostemon; species Pogostemon cablin. The sequence goes on along the minus strand of CM042992.1, from coordinate 6,975,933 downwards.
ATAGATCCCTTCTGTTGTATATACACCCAAAATCACTCATAGATCCACAATTTCCCTTATTGTTCCCTCCCCTCTCTTCCCTTGTATATACACCCACCCACCCCCAATTCATAGATTAAAATTACACATCAACCACAACAGTTAATTTTTTCTCCCCAATTTTCTGCAAAAAAAAAAAATGAAATAGAGTTTTGATCGGTGCAACGTGATGTCGACAGAAGGAGTGAAGGACATCAAGCACTTCTCAAAGAGGGACGTCTACATCGCCGGATATCCTTAATCAAAGAAGCAGACCTTCGTCGACAAGAATTTTGGCTCCGAGTGGAACCACCAGATGGAGTTTGTCGTCACGAGCCTTAACACAATAAGCCAAGTCTATCTCTCCTCGTCGAACTCAGGGCCGATTCCAACTTCAGCAACGATGAGATCGGATCCGTCTGTGTCCTATTGACAATCTTTACAGCCTCGATTCCACCACCAACGGAAACACGATTGAGAAATTGTGGAATGGGAATAGAGAGATTGGAGAAAATGGGGTTAAATATGTCATTTTGTCACTTTGTATTGATCAACTGTGCAATATGTAATGTTAATACCATACTTCACCTCTGGTCAAAGTTTAAAATATCTCGAAATATCCTCTATATTTTCACGATATATCCATATTAGGAAAAAAGATATTTCTTTTCTGATATCGAGAAAATATCGAGAAGTATCGAAAAATATCGGTGAAAATATCGATATCGATTTGCCACAGTTCAAAATTTTTTGGATGTCGAAATATATCGAGAAAATATCGATAAAATATCGAAGATATATCGAAAAATTATCCATAATTTTAAAAATTTTAATAATATTTTATGTTACTTTTATTTATCAACTAAATACATTTTTTTGGACATTAATTTGTTCAATTTAAAAAATAAAATAAAAAATGGAACAATACTTGCGTGAAACCATCTCATAGTGAAACTGTTTTATATTTTCTTAATTAACTATCTTTTTTTATATTAAAATAGCTATCACTTTTCGTTAAAAAATGTTATAACTAGTAAATATGAAGGGTTCACGTAAACAATATACTCTGATTAAAAATACAATTATTTGGTCACAGTTGGATAAGATAGAAAAATATACTACTAACACATTCAGAACAAGGTTAAAAAATTTATATAATTCGATTAGTTAGTACCAATATTGTTTAGATCAAGACAACATGACATGTTTTACATTTGAACCTCATAGATCATCATTTTGATATTAGTTATTATGTGTTAAACATTTAATAATAATTATTTTATGATTTCAAACTATTTAAATATGTTGTTATTGATCTACTTATCATATATTTTAAGTTTTATTTTGATTATAAATTGTATTTATATATTAAAATTAGTTATAATATATTGCAAAATTAAATAATCAATTTTCATCTTTTTTCAAACAAATTTCCATAATTTTTAAAATTTTTATCGATATCGATATCGATATCGATATTCAATATATCCATCGATATATCTGTAAATTTGAGGTACCGATATTTTTACCGATATCGATATTTTAAACCTTTTCTCTGGTTACGTTTATGAGGAATACAATGAATTTTAACGGGCCACACATACAGTATCGGCCCCTACCAAACACCATAAAAGACCATGCTATATGTCTCATTACCCCCTTATAACCCCTACCAAACCCCCTACCAAACGAAGCGTATTAAAGATGTTATCATTTTTATATCACTTTCATTTTTACTATAAAATTTTCATTAAATAATTCATAGCAGCACTGTTATCACTTTCATCAATTAAGTATACTTTTCACTTTTTGTTACAAATAGTATCAGTATTTATACGTTTCACAAAAATCATTTTATAAAATGATTTCTCATGTTTCTTTGTATTTATTAAAGTGCCTCAATATAGATGACTATATATTTTTTATTAATAATGTAGATGGAAGGTTATCTGGCGTATCTAAATTGATTCTCCACATAGTTGTTAATTATTCTGACATTAAGAGGTAATTAAAGGTAAGCATACAGTTGAAGTTGAGGCAGTAATACAAGTGAAGTGAAGGTGTGACGTTTTATCTTTTTCTCGCATAACCATAACATAAACAATTGCAGTTTAGTCTTTCACGAAGTTTAAGACATCTCACCCTTAAAATTAGCGTACTCATCTTATTCTTCCACAATCGAATAGTAATAGAATACTCATTGAAGGTGCTATGTGTCAAATATTGGGTCCAACTCCCAGATGTGATATTATTTTTTATAAAAGAAAATTGACAAAGTAATTATTAAATAATATATCTTGCCCAAAATTTATTACCGGCTTTTACGTTGTCGACTACTTATATCACATGGGGATTTATTGTGCATATACAGTGCATGAGTGTAATTGTTTAATTTTAAACGAGCTTGTCTCTTGTAAATAAGAAGTTTGACTTCTCTATTCTACTATTGATATTTTATAAAATAAAAAAATTATACATTATAAATGACTATTAAATTTTTAGGATATGTGGTGGAAATTTGTGAAAGAATCATGACACATGTTAATTATTTAAAAGATGAAATATAAGATGAAACACCACATTAAACTAGGTGATTTAATACAGTAAGCGTCCACTAAAAATAACTACTCCCCCGTCCCATCGGAATGTCACAATTTTACTATATTGAGCGTTCCATCCAAATGTCTCTATTTCACATTTGTAGTAAAAAAATACCACATGTGGCCCACCACTCACTAATAATACAACTACATACTACACCTAAAATAATAGTACTCTTTAATCTACGCACAAAAAGCAACCGATGATATTTGAACGGGACGGAAGGTAATAAAATTTTTTACAAACAAATTTTCCATCACAATTATGACAGACTCGGGGGACGGATATTTAAAATTGTAATGAAATTTATGATAGAAAGTTTTGTGACAGACATTAATTAAGCCATCACAAAATTTATTAATATTGTTACACTTGTGACGGAGGGTTCCGTTACAAAAATAAATTAATTTTTAATAAAAATCTTTTTTATTTTGTGACAGAATTTGTGCGTCACAAAATCAATCAAAAATAATTTAGGCCGTGTTTGGTAGTCTTTATTATGGGTAAATAGCATAGTTAGAATCTTCTTTTACAATGTTTGGTAGTTAACGAATCATTAGGCGGGGGCCTAGGAATATAATCGAATCTAGCTAAACACTGCTAAATTTGAGTGTTACTCTCCCCATCTCATCCAAATAATATCATTTTATTATATTGGGTGTCCTGTAAAAATTGCTCTATTTTCTTCTTTTAGTAAAAATGATCCACCAATTGCCCACCACTACCCATCACATCTCTCTAATACACCTACTATAACACCCCAAATCCAAAGTTTTTTTTAAATAGAGAGCTACTTAATAAATCAAAACATATGTTAACTTTTATTAGAGTACAATTTTCAAAGTAAAATTCTCTTTAAATTTTATTTATAATTCGCAACGGAATAAATATTTAAGATTCATTTAAAAATATAATATTTAAATATTATAAATACATATTGAGAAAAGAAATAATTTTATCTTTTAAAAAAAGGTTTAGAAGTGTAAATTGATATATTTATTTATTTATTCTTTATTTAGTAATACAAGATAATAAAATCTCATAAAATATATTATATCAAACCAAACTTATTTAAGAAAATGTAATGATACTTATTTTTATATAAATAGGTATAGCTATTGATTGACCATTTTGTAGTATGGATGACCAATTAAAATAATTTATCGAACCACAGGGAGGAAGATACTAGTGCTTAAGCAATCTCACGTTTCTTGTAATTTTATAGAGACGAATCATCAATGGATAGATGTTCAAACAAGTAATAAAATCAATCAAAGCAAGCAAGCAAACAATGATCAACAAACAAGATAGACAGATGAGGGGTGGTTTTCCAAGTTAAGTAAAAGTGAGATTAACAACAATTAAGAAGTGAAAATCCTAGGATAAATGCATCAAATTCATATGAATCATGAGTATAAGACTAAGGGACAACACTAAGTTCACCTAAACTCCCTCTCGAGATGGATAGAATATGAATCTCAATTAGCTCAAAGGATTGGTTCTCACACAAACATTTCCAACTAGGTACTAAGCTTGAAATGAGAGTCCCTTCACACGATTAATCAACCTCTCGATCAAACTAATCGGATGTCCTATCAAAGGGTTCTAAATCCTAAAGGATTTCTCAATCTCTTTACAATTTATAATGCACATGAGGTGTATGACAAAATGATTCAATTAATTATCCTAAATATGTAATTGACTTCTCAATCTAATCACATGTTTAAAACAACAAACCACACAAATCATCATAAACATCAAGATCTAAAGCATCAATGGTAGAAAATCAATTAACCCAATCAATATATGAATTTTAATACACAAATCCTAAAATTATCCAATAACTATCATGTTGCTAATCTCACAAGGGAGATTAGCCTACCATATTAAAAATGAAATCAACATAGATATTAAAATCCTTACAAAACATGATAAACAACAAGGTTTCAATACAAAAGTTAGATGAAAACTCCATTGGATGTCTCCAATGGTGACCTTCTTCTTCCCTTTGCAATTCTCCTCTCTTCCTTGCTTCTTTTCCTCAAATAGATGATGATTTTGATGGTGGGATGAAGATAGATGAAATGGATTGTGAATGGATGAAGATGATGGTGTAAAATGGAGGAAATGGTATGTGATGTGTGTGTGCAACTCTGAATTTCGGATCCAAAATGATCAAAATGTTAATATTAACTCAAATATTAATAACATATTATTTATCACATAAGTTCATTTCATGATAAAATCAGAGACTTAGTATTCTTTTTATATCATAAAATGATATACGTAAAATGATATAATAAATAATCATGTACACAATATATGTGTCTGCATATATCATTATCATCTTATGATTATATCAGAGGCTTGGTCTTCCTTTTAAATCACAAAATGATAGTTGTATACACATAGTAATATATTATGAAATGATAATAATAATAATATATCAATATTAACAATAATAGTATAATAATAATAATAATAATAGTAGTGACTCAAGAAAAAGAAAGTTGCCAATCCAAATGTAAAACTCACAAATTATCACTTATTTTTGGAGTGAAAATATGGTGACAAACAAGTCACATATATATAGAAAATTCTTACGTATGAGTCAATTAACTACTGTGTGTGAGTTTACTCCAATAGTGTGTGTGAGTTTACTTCAACTTTTTTGAAAAATAGTGAGTGTGTGACTTCAATTTCTGTGAATAAAATTTCCGACTTGTAGGTTTTTTTAGGAAAAACATGTCTATTTTCATTTATTTATTATTATAATTTATTATTATTATTATTATAATACTTTAAGTTAAGTTATAATTACTACTATAATAATAACAATGTAAAGAATTCATAAATTTATAATATAAAATTATAAGTATTAAATAAATTAGAATAGAATAATAATAATATTCTAAAATTGAAGTAGAAATAATTTTAAAAAAGAAATGAAGATCTCAAAAACTAAAGTAAGAACACATTTTAATATCACTCCAATACTTAAAAAAAACTTTATTTGATTTAATTTTGGTGTGAAGAATGAAATGGGATTACCCCAGAAGAAAATTAAAAGATGATTGGTGTGGTCAAAATATTTTCTTAGTCTTTTTGTTTAGGAAATTTCATGAAAACGTTTGCTTCTTTTACTTCATATTCAATTCATCAAAAATAAATATAGACATATGTGGAAATATGTGTAATAATATGTGGTGCTACTTGTAAAAATTTCTTTTGAAAAAATAATACATAAATTACAAAATTTTCATTAGAAAAATCAATTTGCCCCATAATTTAATAAATAAATTTTCATCATGGATAAATCCTTTGAATAATTATTTGATTCATAAAATAATAATTTGTATCATCAATAATAAAGAACAATCAATATCAAATTTAAATAATTAAAAAAGAATACTATTTTGCTCTTTATTTTGATAAATTGAATTTACAAGATTGAATTTCAATTATAAATATCTTTACGTTTATTGATCTTAAAATAATGATGTATTTAAAATTGACAAAGTCTCTTTAAAATTTTAAAATTTAAATGAAGCATAAAAACTTATACATATTTTATCGAATGAAGAAAAATTACATTTTGTACCTTTAATAAAAATTTAAAGAATAATAATTTATAATCATAAAATTCATAAATTATCACTCATATAATAAGTGAGATATCATACTATTGCTCTTTAGCAATTTAAGACTCTTATTATACATATAGGAAGTTTAAAGGTTTCTCGTAAGTTATTTGTTAAAATATTTTCATGTTCTTATTACCCATTTTATAGTTTATATTTCTTTTTAAATTCTGATTGGTCGTATATAGTCAGGATGACCAATTAAAGAATTTATCGAACCACAGGGAGGAAGGTACTAGGGTTTAAGCGATCTCAAGTTTATCGTGATTTTATAAGGACGATCGAAAAGGAGGATAGATAAGCATGCAAATAAATTCACTTAAACTAATGAAAATAAGATAAAATGAATGCAAGAAAATGTGTTCCAAATGATGCAAAGATGAGATTAACAACAATCATGACATAGATAATTAAGTAATTATGCAATTAATTCTAATCTCTCATGAACATGGCATAGAAGCGATCACTAATTCCACCTAAACTCTCTCTCGAGATGAATAGGATGTAGGCCCTCAATAAGGCTCCCAAAAGCACTTAGGATCGATACCATAGCGAACACCTCCCACAAGATACTAATTACTCTACGAGTTCCCTATTAGGTACTAAATCGTAAGCAATATTCCCTTTTAAGGTACTATGAATTCAGTAATTGTTTGGGTCTCCTCACCTAATCAACCAATCTCTCGATTAAGCTAATCAAATGTTCTATCAAAGACTTCTAAATTTAGAAGGATATCTCTATCTCATTATAAATTAATGCACATGAAGTGTATGATGAAATGATTCAATGAACTATCCTAAACACATAATTGATTTTTCAATCTAATCATATGCCCATGACAATTAATCACACATGTCATCATATAAATCAAGCAATAAATAATCAATGATAGAAATAACACAAAGTTCATTCAAGATTAAAATCAAATTGCATAATAACTAAATTATCCAATACCAATCATGTAGCTAATCTCACAAAGGAGATTAGCCTATCATAGTTTTAGAGAAAACAATCATAGACAATTGGATCCACAAATTCCATGACAAATCTATAAAGAATTTCACAAGACTTAGAATTAGATTCCCCCTTTGAAGGTCTTTAATGGAGTTCTCCTACTTTCTCTTGTAATCTTCACTCTCCCTTACTTCCTTGATCACTTGGATGGTGGATTTGATGGAGGGGATCAAGTGTAGATGGATGAAATCAAGGATGGGTGAATGAGATGAAGGGTAGATAGAATGGAGAGGAAAAATGTGTGAAAAATGGTGTGAATTAGGTGTGGATCTGATCCTTTCTGATCTTTACACTCCAAAATGAGTGTTTTTTACCCATTGGAACCTTATAGAACACATTCTAATCATAAAATTGACTTTGGGCCGAGCTCAGGTCGAATTCGGGTTGGTGCAGCGTAGTCACACCGTTTCGCATATAACTTTCACATCCTAAATCCGATTTTGGTGATTCTTACACTCACGCAATCCTCTCTTCGTTGGCTTTCTATCCATATAAAGATCTGACAAAACTTCTAACATTTGAGGGTGTAACAAGTCATGCAATGTAGCACAATCATGCTGAGTAGGAATAGCTTGCGCGACGTCGCCATTTTAATCATAACTCTCTCGTTTGGGCTCCGATTGAAGTGTTTCTTATACCAAAACGATCCTCTTTTCTGTGGCTTTCCAACCATATATTACACTTTTAGTTTTGAGCTCCATAAGAGTACAGAAAAATTACATAAGTTGGACGTGTATTTTTCAGCATTTTTCTTAATTTGACTCATTCTCCCTCGTTTCAACTCCGAATTAAGCTCCATTTTTTTCCAAATCTTCTTTATCGCGTCTAGAATCCATTTTTACCTGAAAATCATACGTTTAAGCTCATTCACACACATTTTCATAAATATACAAAACACAACTAAAATACACATATATACGGATAAAATAATACGAAAACGGATATAAAAAGACACTAAAGTCTAGGTGAAAATATCACTCATCAAATTATAATTTAATATTTCTCTTATTTTATCTGTACTAGGAGTGCATTTGAACTTGGACACCTCGATCACTTCTTCCTGCAAAATTTTGAAAACAAGAAAATTTTATAAGTAACATTTGAAAAGTAATATAAAAATAATATTTAATTTTGGGGTATTACACCTACCCACTTTCCGTAAAATAACACTCTCTCCATCCCATAACAAGAAGTGTATTTTACCATTTTCGTCCGTCCCAATACAAGATGTGCATTTCTCTTTTTAGTAAATGGGACCCACGAAAAACCATTAATATATTTCCATGGGACCCACACACCATACTAATACACTTATCCACTTTACATTTAAATATTATTTCTCTCACCTCAACTACCATCAACTACCCATTAAATATTATACTCCCCCCGTCCCCTTCGAAGAGGGTATTTTTTCCATTTTGGTCGTCCCACCCAAAGAGTCCCCTTTTCTTTTTTTACACACATGAGACTCATACACATCTACTAATACAATTGAAATATGGGACCCACACTCCCACTAATACAACTACCCACTACACATTAAATAATAATACTCCTTAATCCACGTGTCAAAAAACAATAGACCCTCTTAGTGAGGGGACGGAGGGAGTATCTCTTAATCTAAGTGCAAAAAAGTTTTGCCACTCTTGTAGTGAGACGGAGGGAGTAATACTCTTTAATCTACGTGCAAAAAATAAATGATGCTGTTTGCCCGGGATGGAGGAAGTATTTGATAAGGAATAATCGAACTCGAACCAAAATAATTTTAGCTTTGAATAAATTTATTATTGACTTAGGGTTCTTCGATATTTGAATTTTGAATATATTGCTTTGATTGTTATTTAATTCGGTTGTGTAATTAATTCTTGTTTGATATTCCCCATTTTCACTCATTCATGTTTTTTAATTTTTAAATAAATTTGATATAATTGAATTGGATGATGAGGAGCTTAATGAGGGCCATTAATTTGTTTGATTTGTAAAATTTTGAAGGAGTTCAGCAATGATGAAGGTGATTACAAATTAAAGCAATGAGAAATTTAAATAGAAATTTAGAAAGGGACGGCTATATGCACCCTGAAATTACTAAACGTATCCCCATAAATTTTCAATAAGACATAATTGCCCTTATAAAACTTATATATATTCGGTTACAACAACGAACAGAACAAAGAATTTATCTATTCTGTTCCGTAGCAACAACCGAATAGAACAAAGATTTCTGTTCGGCAGCAACAACCGAACAGAATAAAAAATTCATCTATTCTGTTCGGTAGCAATAATCGAACAGAATAAAATAATTCATCTATCTTATCTGTTCAGTTGTTTCAATTGAACAGAACAAGGTTAATGATTTTTTTAAAATCCATATCTAAATAAATAAGATAACATAATGACACGTTTATACCAATGGTGAGTACGCTGGTAGCACGGTGACCACGCCAGGATGGATACGGAACTCCAACGAACGCAGGAGTTTCCGATCGTTGGAGGTACCGGTCTTTTTCGTCTGGCACGAGGCTATGTCTGTTCCAACGTCTATTGTTTTGATCCCACCATTAGCTACTTCCTCTTCCAAAATGATTTGTATGCCTACACAGATAACAAGTATCTCTTTGGATTGATTAATTACTATGTTATTCGGTTATTCATTACAAAAATATTGAACATGGAATTAAACATTGTGATCAGCTAATGTAATAAGTGTGATTTTATTTAGATATGAATTTTAAAAAAATCATTAATCATGTTCTGTTCGATTGTTGCAATCGAACAGATAAGATAAATAAATTATTTTATTATATTCGGTTATTGCTATCGAACAGAATAGATGAGTTTTTTATTCTGTTCGGTTGTTGCTACCGAATAGAAATCTTTGTTCTGTTCAATTGTTGCTACCGAACATAATAGATGAATTTTTTGTTCTGTTCGCTTGTTGCAACCAAACATATATAAGTTTTTGTTCTATCCGGTTGTTGCAACTGAACATATATAAGTTTTATAAGGGCATTTATGTCTTATTGAAGATTTATGTGGTATGTTTAGTAATTTTGGGGTGCAAATCAAGGGTATAAAAGTAATATTGCACATTACATTTAATATTAACATCACATATCAAACAATATATAATACTCACTCACTCCATCCACTCGAAAGAGAGTCTTTTACTTTTGTGCACGTTGATTAAGGAGTATTATTATTTACTCCCTCCATTCACTTTTAAGGGTATCATTTTTCTATTTTGAGCGTCCGCCCCCAAAGTCTCATTTCTTTTTTATCCACACACACCCACTAATACAACTAAAAAATGAGACCCACACCTCCACTAATACAACTACCCACTACACATTAAATAACAATACTCTTTAATCTTCGTGCCCAAAAGCAAATGACACCCTTGAATCCGGACGGAGTGAGTAATGTGTAGTAGGTAGTTGTATTAATGGGAGTGTGGGCTCCATATTTTAATTGTATTAGTGAGTGTGTAGGTCCCATGTGTGTAAAAAATAAAATAATCCTCTTTAAAGCGGACGACTAAAATGGAAAAAAATACTCTATTTTGAGCAGACGGAGGGAGTATTTATATTAAACAAACTCATTTATTCATATTATCCCTTTATTATATTAGCCTACATAATACCTACTCCCATAATACTTATTTATTTCATCTCACCTATCAAATGGGACCTTAGTGTATTAACTTGACCATGGGGCCCACACAATACTAATACAACTATTCATTATATATTAAAATATTATATATCTCACCTCATCTGCACATTAAATATTATATCTTTTATTCTATTTTAAAAAAAATGCATCCCTCTCGAGAGAACGAGATAATAATATACAGATATCTACCCACACTTCAAATTGACCGACATCCACTATAAGAAATCCATTTAAAGTTAGAGTTTTGTGCTTGTATGGAAAAATGCAAATAAGGACCATTTAAAATCAGAACATTGCGCTTTGTATGTACTTAATGTTAATTTTCACTGTAATTCATCTAATATAACTTTTTTCTTTCATTACCAAAAAAAATCCTTTTAAACAACAGAATTCAATCGTTCATTAGCTAACAAAAAAAATACATTTTATTTTAGCAATGGAATACCAACAGAATCATTATTATACTTCATTTGACCTTCTTAAAGGGAGTTCTTTTCTTTTTGCACGTTGATTAAGGAGTATTATAACCAGGTGGGCTAGCCCACCTAGCTATCGGGCTCCTCACACAAGTGAGTGATCCGACTTCGATTTTCATTGAGAACGAATATGAGGGGAGTTATAAGGAGATTTGGAGAATAAGAGTGTATGGAGACTTAGTAAATTAACTACTAACTATACTAACAACTAACTTTGTCCGATAAAAAAATATTATTATTTAATGTGTAGTGAGTACTTGTATTAGTGGGAGTGTGGACCCTATATTTTAATTGTATTAGTGAGTGTGAAAAATGTATTATTATTTAATGTGTAGTGAGTACTTGTATTAGTGAGAGTGTGACCCTATATTTTAATTGTATTAGTGAGTGTGTGTGTTTCATATGTGTAAAAAAAGAAAAGGGGCTCTTTGGGTGGAACGTCCAAAATGAAAAAGAGACACTTTTTGAAAGACACGGAGGGAGTATATAAATTAGCAATAAATTACCAATAGAATTATTTATCAATATAATTGAAAATTCGTGCTAAAAATTTAGCAACTACCACTTTACTAATGAATTCTGTTGTTAATTTTTTAGTAAATCAATTTAGCAATGAAATTAAGATATTTACTCATGGAATATTTCGTTAATAAAAAATAATTTTTTTAATGTTTACAGTAATTCAATAAAATATAAATAAAAATTGAAAATGAAGTGTTCATGAAAGTTTTTTTTTCCTAGGCGTTCATCAAATGTTTCATGTTTCAGTGCATCAAATTAACGTGAACTATTAAATCAGAAAGAATATTAATCATATATATTCTTGAATCAAGTTAAATGATTAAAAATAAAAATAATAATTAAACCCTTTTACTTTGAATGGTAGGGTTAAGGTTTCATAACCTTTAGTAAGGGTTACGGGAGGGTTGAGTTAATATTTAACATAATGGTTAATGTGGGGGAGTATAGTTTATTTTTAACCCTTTTACTATATTACCCCTTTTCTAAATATATTAAAAAATATCTGAGAAAATTTTCAGTTACCTTGCCCATCGAAGAAGACGCAATCTGCAATTTTCTTCCAATCTGCAATTTTCAAGCCTCGAAGATTCCGCCGGTAATTTCGCCAGAATCGCTCTCCATTGATTTCTGTTCTCATACAGTACCCAATATCTAACAACCTGTTGGTTTGTCGGCAAGAGTGTTGGGTTTCAGGTATCCTTGTAAGTCTAATTTTTCCCCTTTCTTACATTTCTCGTTTCAATTTACATAAGGTTTTCAGTTTGAAAGATAAGCTTGGGTATTGCATCTGCGTTTTCTCTTCCGGAATCTCGACTGAGATTCACTTAAGCTTTTCCCTTGGCCTTCCCCAATATCGAGTCGCAGGTCAGTCAACATTTTCTTGCATTCATCTTTGGGTACATGGAAGAGGTTAGGGTTTTGGTCATTTTTCAATTTTCTTTTTTGCAAGCGAACACTCAGTTAATGAGTTATGAAACATCAAATTTCTTGTTTGTATTCCTATTTCAGATACTGAGTATGAAACATCAAATTTCTTGTTTGTTTATTTATTTATTTGTTTTTCCCTCTGCTAACTGGGTCACTGTGATGTTGTGATGAGTTTGTTGGAAGTGCAGCATCTTGCATGCAATTACATGGGTGAGTAGTCTTGTAATAATGTAAAGCTCATTTAATCGAATTCATTGAATTTATTGCATTCGTTCTTATGAACCGACCAATCCCATGATTCTGTGATTTTCTCTGATTTTGTTCCTGCCTTTGTTACCTTAATTGAGTAATTGAGATGACGCGCTCTCTCCATTTGTGGTGATCTGCAGTAGAGTAGACTATATTCTTCTTTTAAGTCTTTTCCAAATAATGTTTATTAAATTTTTTATTGTCTTCCCCTGTTTATTTGCAAATGGATATCCAGACCCTTCTTGAAACTAAGATTCCAGGCACGCATGCCCTCCACCATATCCTTTCAATGAGCTGTTATACTTCTAGACCTTAGATTGGTTTGGTTGATACTGTCATGTTACAAAACATTTCTGAAAATGAACTCCTAAATGTTGATGCGAGTATGATGTTGGATCTAAATTTGCATATTGTTCTTGGGTGAACCAAGGCCAGACAGGCAGTGAATCTATGTTACTTGATGGAAAACCAAGTCGACAGCTTATAGATTTGATTTTAAAATGTTATTCTTGAATATGTTGGTTTCGTTCATGTCTCATAACTGGCTCTGTCATTCCTAATGTAGGTACCCTGGCCATGACATCTAGAGCAGATTGCTGAGCTTCTCCATCACCTTGAAGATCCAGGGATCTTCAATAGCACGGCAAACTACTCAAGGACTTCAACAAGGGTCTGGTGGACAACAAAGAGATTGAAGAGTTAAAGGCTGATGTTGAGAAGTTTTCGTCCTCGTTCGACATGCCAGGCTTCCAAAAGTCTCAGTTGGAATACAAGGACTAAATTATCAATTGCATCTTACTATTTGTGTTAGGGGAAACTACCACTCTATTTTCTAGTTTCAAGGGGTTCTTATTATTTAATTTATATAAGTAACTGTTTCATATAGATATATAGCAATCTGGAATAAGAAATGTGTACCGCTTTTGTTTTCTCAAGGTTATTTGAGTTTGATTCTGTTAAGGTAAGTTGTTTGTGTTGGGTGAAAGTTAGCCTTCTCTTGGTGCATTATCACATGATGCAACAAATTTTTGTCATATATTCTGAGACTTGAATGTTTAATTGCATCGTAGAAAATTCAATTTCTAAAAAGGACTAAAATTTTCTTTCCTTTTTATTTTATATGCATACTCAATAATGTGTTTTTAAGTGTTGAACTCAACACAAATGGCAGCTAGCTTAACTGGGGACAAAAGTCCATTTAACATTAAATTTTTTATGTAGCATGTTCTGTTGTTTATCTTTATTTGAAGATATAATTGGAACATAATTGTACTCACTTTTGTACTTCATAATTTTAACTTTAAGATTTGATTTTACCCTTAACATTTAATTGAAGAACACAATGCAAACTCCTGTTAATACATACTATACACATAATTTGAATATTCTTACCCTTTTTTACGGGACTAGAGATAAAAAATTAAAGAAAAAACGAAGCAGCCTGACAATCAGTTCATACAAATAACATGTCAAAAAAGAGGTTAACAATGAAAATGACAACTCATTAAATAAAACTGCAACAACCAAAAGTATTGCACAAAATTCAATTAAGATGGATTCTACATTGTTGGGTTACAACCAACATCTTATCCACCGTTTACAAATCTGCAACACAACCATGCAAGTGTGGCCTATGGGGGAAATGCTGTCAAGATTTTATAACCAAATTAATGGTGGAACAACTTCATTCCTTCTAATACCCTATCATTTGCTCCTCTGTTTCCATACCCACTCCAAAACTACCACCGTTGTCGAAGCTGAATCGAGGAGGTCTCTCTTGGGCATAACTCACTTGGATGCTCCTTCCATTCAATTCCTAAGTGCCGAATATGCAGATTAAAGAGAAGTGTGAAAGATATGGACATATGAACAGAGAAACAATGATTGAATTCCCTAGTAAGGCTCACATGTCCATCCATGGCTGAGAGCGCCGAACTGGCGCTTTGTGCAGTGTGGAAATTCACAAACCAAATCCTTTAGATCTTCCCTAGTCTCTGTTGACGATAACCCTTGCTGCAATCAACATAAAAAGATTATGATAGTGGGAGCATCAAGCAAGCTGATCTTCATGCAGCAATAGACAAGTACATTATAGTGCAATCCTTTCATCACTTCCATTTAGTTCTATATGTATAGATAGCATTATTACATTATTACACCTCAAAATATCTTATCTTTTTTTTTTCAAAACACACAAAGTACACGAAACGTGATATTAAAACAATATCCCAGCCCAATATAAGGTTTCTGAGAGTGTCTTTTACTCAATACGATCACTAGATAAACAATTGGACAAGCAAAGACAACACGCAATACTACATACAAATAATTTATAAACTCTTGAATGAAACCCCTTATAATGCTAAAAATCTAATGCTTACATACAGCAACTGGAGAAATTAACAACCAGGTTCCAATTAATCTCAAAATAAAAACATCTTACGTCAAAGGCTTGAACAACACGTGAAATATACTTTTTTTCTTACATTTTCACACACAAAGGGAAAAATATGTTCTTGTATAGCAAATTGGGCTTTACAGCATATTCTTACTCTACCATATAGTAGTTAAAAAAATCTCCAGCCCCCGCCTCCCCCCCACCACACACAAAAAAAAAGAAGCAGCAGAAACCACAAGAAACAGTGGAGTGAAAGATCCAACATAGAGATTGAAAATGGAATATTGCATGTTTAGAAAAACGAGTGAACTCATTCCATCTCTTTTCTTAATCCACCAGCCGAGTGGTCTTCCAGAAAAAGGTTCGATACACAACATGCATAAACATTCAGAACAGAAAAAAATCCAATAAACATACACAACAAACAAAATTAATCAGAGAAATGAAGAGCAAAATACCTAATAAGAAATAAGCTTTAGAAGCGGCTAGGGTTTATGCTGTTTGCCCTTTTATTGATGTGGTGGTGTTCAACAGATCATATTTCATAAATCAAGAAAAATATAAGTATGAAGACCGGTACGCTCGATGATGTGCTTTGATCAGAAAGTCCCCGCCACGGATTAGTCGGACAGATTGGATTACGAATGGAGGAATTCAAAGCGAAGAACCCTAGTTCCACAACTCGCGCAATCGATCTGAGAAGAATAAAGTTTTTCTTTTTAATTTTATAATTGATGGGCAAAATAATAATTTTGCACCTTAACCCGAGGGTTAAAAGTTATCCCTTCATGTTTTGAGGTTGAGGTAGCCCTCAATAAATCATATCTCAGACCGAGTCGATAAAAGCCCGAGGCTTATCCCTTGGGTCTAACCTTTAAGTAAACAATCACTAACAAGGGTTGAGAAAGGGACAACCCTCCTAAACCTTCAAAGTAAACGACCCTAATAATCTACCTAATATAAAAGGACGAGTTCACCAATTTGTTATTTTCCTTTTTTTTTAACACGCGGACGCGGTGGCACATCTGTTATCGTCTTGTAACGGTGCGAACTCCGTCTCATCCTTTCTTCTCAAATCTACTGCACCCGCTGCCGACCCATCTTCCTTCCTCCTTCTGCTTGCGACTCTAGCCAGTAATGACACGCTTCATCTTCGTTGTGTGCTTGCCGCCCAACCGGCTCTGAGGTGCTCTATTTTTTTTGGCAGTGTGACTCGACGAAATTGCGTAACTAATCTTATCTTACGCCTTTCTCAATTACAAACTAGTTTTCTTAATTGTAGCCAATAATTTCTGGTCACTTTCAATTCTTTATCTTTGATATCTGAACTTTAGGCTTCCATTTTTTTTTAATTCTCTTGAACCTCTTCCATTTTAACCTTTGGATTTCTGGTCACTTTCAATTCATTATCTTTGATCTTCCAGTTTGTTTGTTTTTTTTTTAATTTTCTTGAACCTCTTCCATTTTACCCTTTTGGATCGGGTAGAAGTTTTGTTTACATGTATCGTCATGCTATTAAGTATTTTGATTTAAGTTCTTTTCTTTCTGTTGGAAAACTCACGTTCATACATAGGGAGAAATCATACCTTTCTCCGTAGAGTTTTCGTTGCAGCGGAAGTAAATGTACGAACCTGTTGGTACTCACGGAATAAACTGTGATCTCATGGATCAAATCTCACAACACGGGGTTGTAAATTAATTTCCACGATGTTGTTTTAATTGTGGAATATGATGACTGGATTTTCGATGTGATTTCGGAAGAGAAAACGAGAGAGGAAATACACTCTTGCGTTCTGTCGCACGCATGAACGTTTCAGCGTTCTGCATTCTGTAACGCGGCATTCTGTAACACATGTCTCCCTAGGACAACTGCGTGGCGCAGTGTATTAAATCCAAGGAGACAGGAGTTAGTAACGGTATGATAACTCTCTCTCTCTCTCTTATCCACTTATATTCATATGTGGAATATTATTATTAAATAATACTAATTATTATTTACATATCTCACTCACATATGAAGTCAAAAAGTCACCTGACTCATTTTCTTCATGAAACATATTTTCGCAGATTAATACATCGTGTGACTCACGAGATATGAGTTTTAATCGTCATATACTTATTAGAGATATATTGCAACTCAACCAGTTTATCAAAGAAACTCAATAAGCTCGTTATACCCCAGAACTCTTGAACATTTAACATAAGTTGACATATCTCTTTTTAATCCATGAATTTGTCAGAGCATATTCAACCTTTTGCCAAAAACTATGTATTCATAATCAAGACCCTGCTTGATTGACTAGTCAATGAATCACGATAGTATATGTTAAATTAAGACGTTCTTTCCATCTCACTAAGTATCTACAGTCTCCCACTATAGCTGCTTTCCTAGACATGTACCGTATCGCCGTTATTAACCATAACTCTTTTGGTAACATGCTAAAGTAACAACACCAAAATGAAGACTTAGAAGATAGTAGAAAGTCATAAGGGTAACCAATAGATAATGACTCATACTTTTGAGAAAATAGGGATAATTTTCTCAATCATGTTGGGGTCAACTTAGTGATGAGAGTGGAAATTTACGTCTTTTTGATCTCATAATACCTTGTTTTTATTATAATAAGGCCATACATTCATGTCAGTTTGTGTAGTCTACATATTTTACATGATTATGGTGCTACTAATGGGTTTTATTGAGTTTTGAAGGTTAAAACAGGGTAGAAATAAAGCAGGAATGAAAACGAGCAAGAAACAGGGCTGAAAAGGCCCAACTCGAGTTGTAACATGCAGCTCGAGTTGCAACACGACTTGCAACACAAGTCGAGTTGGAGTCCGAAACGTGTCTAGAATCGTCCAGAGAGCTTACTCGAGTTGCAAGGTCTAACTCGACTTGCAACCCGAGTCGAGTAGGGGGCAGAGCAGCGTCAAAAAATTATCCAGAGAGCTTACTCGAGTTGCAAGGCCTTACTTGACTTGCAACTCGAGTCGAGTTGGGTCCTAAATGCAGTCCAGTTTCAGAGCATTGCAACACGACTTGACAGACGAGTGCACAACTTAGCAACATGACTCGTGTTAGCTTACTTGAGTTACTTTTCAATGTAACACTGGTCGTGTTGCCAACTCGAGTTGGGTACCCCAACTCGAGTTGGGTTATTTTGGGCTAAAAATCAGGATTTTTGATCCCTTGTGCGTGACAACGTGTAAAAATAGTCCAACCAAGTCAATTTTCGTGGTCTAAGGTATAAAAGGGATCAGATCACATAGAGAAAAGTGACTGATCATTCACAACAGAAACACACCGTGAATTCAATTCACGCTCCACCCACCCACATCCACTTACATCATAATTCATCCATCCATTCATCCCATCGGTCCGGAGGAAGAATCAAGTGCGATTGAGAGAGCAATCCAATCGAAGAGACGGAGGAAAAATGAAACCCTAGTGTCACGTGGCTTGCGTCTTTCCTCTGTCTCCGATTGGATTGCTTTTTCAACCGCACTTGATTCTTCCTCCAGACCGATGGGATGAATGAATGGATGAATTATGATGTGAGTGGATGTGGGTGGGTGAAGCGTGAATTGAATTCACGGTGTGTTTCTGTTGTGAATGATCGGTCCCTTTTCTCTATGGGATCTGATCCCTTTTATACCTTAGGCCACGGAAACTGACTTGGTTGGGCTGTTTTTACACGTTGTCACGCACAGGGGATCAAAAATCTCGATTTTTAGCCCAAAATAACCCAAGTCGAGTTGGCAACACGACCATTATTACGTTGAAAAGTAACTCGAGTAAGCTAACACGAGTCGTGTTGCTAAGTCGTGCATCACCTGTCAAGTCGTGTTGCGATGCTCTGAAATTGGATTGCCTTCGGGACCCAACTCGACTCGAGTTACAAGTCGAGTAAGGCCTTGCAACTCGAGTAAGCTCTCTAGACAATTTTCGGACACTGCTCTGCCCCCTACTCGACTCGAGTTGCAAGTCGAGTTGGACCTTGTAACTCGAGTAAGCTCTCTGGACGATTCTGAACACGTTTCGGATCCCAACTCGACTTGTGTTGCAAGTTGTGTTACAACTCGAGTTGCATGTTACAACTCGAGTTGGGTCTTTTCAGCCCCGTTTCTTACTCGTTTTCATTCCTACTTCATTTCTACCTTGTTTTAACTTTCAAAACTCAATAAAACCCATTAGTAGAACCATAATCATGTAAATATGTAGACTACGCAATCCGACACGAATGTATGGCCTTATTCTAATAAAAATAAGGTATTATGAGATCAAAAAGACGTAAATTTCCACTCTCATCAACCACCAAAACTACCATGTTGTTTGTCTCCGAACAACGAATTCAAGACAAGAGAGAAATTAGAGTTGAAATTCTATAGCAAATAAGAGATCACTCACCAATCCAATCCAAGATAATATACTCAAATGTTAAAATTCTATCAATTGAAAACACGCATTTCAAATCAGTAGCTCTCCAATCCAGAATGCTCATCATCCACTCTCACGGATAATGTTTACACTCATTGCTCAAGTGTTAGATGTACACTTCAAGGCTAAAATATATACACTCAAATCAATTCACATGCACGCGTAACCATAAACTTGACAATTATCTAAACTCTCCACTAATTTGAAAGACTTAACGATGAGATCACAAAGGACTTGCTAAGGGTTGTAACGTTGGCTTTTTGGATAAGGGTAGATAAATATGTGATAAGTGACTCAATTATTAGTAGAGAATTAAAAGTAGAGATATATCTTTAATACATATACTTGGCAATCAATCTCATTTTTTACCTCTTTCAATTTCTTTTCATCATTTCAATCCTCCCATTACTTTCAAGCTCAACGTCTTCTTTTCATCTCTTTCTCTTCCTTTTAGATTAGGGTACCAGTTTCAGGCACTACCCTATAATTGGGGTACCAATTTCGGGCACTACCCCACCTTTTTGCAAGTTTTTAACCATACTTCATCTTCAATCACTTTCCGCCAACATTCATCTTTTCAGATTTCATTTCACACTACACCAATCTGTCTTCTTTATTCTCTACTAGGATAGGTATTTAAAAGCTTTTAAAGGATTAAATTGGCTATCTTTATAGGCTTCCAACGAAAAAGGCTTACAGGCTCAAACGGGAAACTATGAATTATATTTGAAGGTAGGATAAAATTTTGGCTAGTGACTCAATAAAGCACAAAATGGCCTAAGTTCATTTCCCATCATCTAATCAATCATCTAGTCTCAAGTAGATTAAGAGTCAAGTTCTAGAATACACGCATGTAAACAATGCTTTCAAGAATAAAACCAATCATGTGTAATTTCATGATCTTTTTCTTTTCTTAACTTCTTCTTTTGTGATTTTGTTATGTATTTGATAGCCATGAGGGTTGTTTGTGACCTCATGGGCTAAAAACTCTTTACAGTTCTAAGGATTGAAGGTTAGGATAGTTGATTTGGAACCCTAGACAAAGTATTGTTATTTCATACTATTAAGATTCTTATTTATTTGATTTATTTCAGATTATATTATATGTTTGTAACGTCTTCGTAGCACGCTATTGACATTGCCCGTGATGCTTGGTATGTTGTGTTAGCTTGTGTGCATACGCATTTAATATTGTTTGTTTGCTAGGGATTATAATAGTTTGCCCGTGAACACGATAATCCTAAGGGCTGGTAAATAAGATACTTGATATTCTTAGTGGAACAATGAAATTAGAAAATCAAGTAGGAAGCGAATAAGTTTGAGTATTACTTTCAGAAAATATATATTAGTCGAATTGATCATCCGGAGGTTTATGAAATTCGCTTTATTAGTATCTAGGAAGGAGGTTCAAAACGTTCGCGCATCATCTTATGGTGTATTTTCATTGAAATAGCATGAATGAATAATAGTACGTCTAGAAAACCAAATCAATTGCACTACACCTGTAACCTTAGAGCTGTTACTTCTCTCTTGATTCAATCTCGAATATTTCTTACTTTTATTTATTTTGTTAATTGTTATTTAAATTCTTTAGTTATTAATTCATTCAAATCCTAGAAATTGGTTACGATAATTCTAGTTAAATAGTAATTTAAGGTAAAATAAATAGTTAGCTATCTCAGTGGGAATGATATAATTTTAACTGGGGTACTTGCCATTGCAATTGACATCCCTACACTTGGAGATTTTAATTGAGGTGCATAATTTATACCTAACACTTAACACATGTCGTTTTCTTAAAACACATGTCACAATGTCTTTAACTTCCTTCCAAGAAAGCGTATGTCGTATTTCATTTAATTTAGACATCGTGTAAATCAAAGTTCAAGTGTATCCCATACACTTAACCCGATTATCCTCCCTCCAACGTATAGAATCTCTGTCGATTTAGCTTTACAGCAAGTTGGATTTAATTCGTGGCGAAATCTATCCCGATTACATTAACTATCGTTATCTCATCTCTGCGCTCCCACTGAGCCAGAGACAATTGCTCGTATGAGAGAGCCAATCATAACTTGCCGACATACTATTATATATGAACCATCACATATAATTTATAATATATATAGTTAAACCATTAACTATTCCATTAACATACATAAACATATTCAATACATCGTTTTAAATCCTTTGCAAACCCAATCCCTTACATGTACTATGTATACATCTCTAGGAATTGATTTGGTAAAAGGATCTGCTAACATCAAATGAGTAGAAATGTAACTAAGAATAACTTTCTTCTTGTCTACAATATCTCTAACAAAGTTGAACTTCGTGTCAATGTGTTTGGTTTATCCATGATATTTGAGATCTTTTGTGTAATCAATAACTGCTTGATTATCACAATTAATTAAAACATCTCCCACTGAAGTGTTTGAGACATCCAAATGTTTCATGAATCTTCTCAACCAAATAGCCTCTTGAACTGCAGACGCAAAGCCACAAACTCGGCTTCTATAAGTGGACAGTGCTATTCAAGTCTGTTTCTTGCTACACCATGAGATTGCTCCATTGTTGAGCAAGAAGACATAACCGGGAGGAGTTGATTTACGTTTATCTAAATCACTACCCCAGTCAACGTCTATATACCCATTCAGTGTACTGTTATTCCGTTGATAACAGAGAGAATAGTATGCAGTCAATCACATTGACATATGGTACTCTGGCCATTTCATTCTTTTCATCTTGAGTCTTGGGACACATTTGCTGACTCAATGATTCGCCTTTCACAATGGGAGTATCTATAGGTTTGCAGGTGTCCATCTTGAATCATTCTAAAAGTTTCTTGATGTAAGTCTCTTGGGACAAACCCAATAATTTCTTAAACAATCCCTTCGGATCTTTACACCAAGTATGTACTCTGCTTCACCCATATCTTTCATCTCAAAATTTGAAGATAACTATTTTTTATGGTTTCAAGATACTCTTTGCTATTACCCGCTAGTAGTATGTCATCCACATACAAGGATAGAATCACAAAACAACCATTGGACTGTTTAACGCAAATACAATGGTCTTCGTTTATCATAACGAAGTTATATGAGATGATCGTAGTGTGAAACCTCAAACACCACTGTCTAGAGGATTGTTTAAGTCCGTAGATCGACTTCTTCAATCTACAAATTTTTTCCTCTTGACCTTGAAGAATAAATCCTACAGGCTATTGCATGTAGATTTCTTCTTCTAGTTCTCCATTGAGAAATGCGGTCTTAACATCCATTTGGTGTAATTCCAAATCCATACTAGCCACTATAGCCAACAGTAGACGAATCGAGACAAACCTCACTGCAGGTGAAAAAGTTTCTTTGTAGTCTATACCCTCTTGTTGAGTATAACCTTTTGCCACCAAGTGAGCCTTATAACTCTCTATTGAGCCATCAGACTTTCTTTTGATTTTGAGAATCCATTTATTCCCAATAGCCTTTCATCTCTTCGGAAGATCTACAAGTTTCCAGACTTGATTTGACTCACAGACTCCATCTTATCTTTCATCCATTTCTTCTTTGTCGGACAAGTTAGAGCTTCTCTAATATTTCTGGGCTCTTCCTTATCAACAGGAGAAACATCTCCATTTTCTGGTGAAACAAAGAAGCCATGTCCTTCAATATCATAATGCTTTTTGGGCACATGTTTCCTAGAATTTTTTCGAGATAGCTGTTGATAATCTTCTGTAGACAAAATGCTCTCATTGGGAATCGTCCGATCCTCAATCGACAAATATCTATCAAGATCCACACCATCAGCTAAACTACTACTCCTACTTGGAGCTTGTAGATATTGGTTTTCTACCACCTCGAAAATAGGTTCAGCATCTCTGATGCCCCCTCTACTAGGAAATTCTGTTTCCAGAAAAATGAGCATTACGTGATTCTGTCTCAGTTAAGCTCCCATCTTGATCTCCTATGAACACTTAACCCTTAGAATGTTTGCCTCTAGGATCTAACTTTCCATACTGACTTGATGAATCATGTAGATAAGCTGCTGATCCTCAAGCTCTAAGGTTACTCAAGTCAGGTTTTCTACCCGTCCAAAATTCATATAGAGTCGAAGCAACTGACTTTGAAGGCACAAGATTAAGCACATAAACTGCCGCAAATAACGCATCTCGTTAGATTAGCTTGTGCCATTATGAATCTAGTCATCTCTAACAAAGTCCAATTCCTTCTTCCAGTAACACCATTTTGTTGAGGTGTATAAGGAATAGTTAATTGTCGGATTATATCCTTTTCATTACGAAATTCCATGAATTGTTCTGATAGATATTCATGTCCACTATCAGTTCTTAAAACTTTGATAAATATGTCTTTTGATTTTCAATCTCACTCAAGAATCGTCTAAAATAATCCAATACTTCAGACTTATGAGATATCAAATAGACATCCAAAACGTGAATAATCATCAATGAACGTAATGAAATAGTGAGCTCCATATCGTGCTCTAACATTTATAAAACCACATATATCAGAATGGATTACTTCTAATGAAGATTCAGACCTAATAGCTTTACCAAAAGGTTCTCTAATTATTTTGCCAGCAAGACAATGTTCGCATTTAGATAATTCGACTTTAGAAGAAAGATTCAACAACCCTCCCACAAGTCTATTCATCATATCTCGCCCAAGATGACCTAATCTAGCATGCCAAACATCATCATTCATATGTGCATTGCTAGAAGAACAAGCATTTAGCGAATATGAATAATCATCATAATAACTAAACGTCATTCTATTACAATTTAAAACCATAAAGCCATCAGTCATATGTCTAGATGCATAACAAATATCATTAATCCTCATTACTACAGTGCCTTTAGTGAATAATACATCATAACTCAAATTGAGTAGAACTGAAATAAAAATTAGATTTCGCATGATCTTCGGAGCATATAGAACACTATGTAGGATAAAGGCCCGACCATCGTCAAGGTCCAATTTGCAAGTCTCAAGTTCTTTGACTTCGACTCGTGCTTTGGTTCCAACATATATCCACCTAGTCCCCTTCGAAACACGGTGAAAAAACTACAAAAACTCCTCTGTCTCTCGTCACATGGTCCGTTGCTTCTGAGTCTATAATCCGCAATAGATAAGAATCAAACTGTAAGATAGCACTCGAGACATTAATTTCACACAAAACAGAATAAGATGAATCCACATTTACCCTTCTGGGCTCAGGGCATTCACTAGCATAATGACCAAACTTACTACAATTGTAACATGACTTCTTGCTTTTATCTTTCTTATTCTTTTTGTCACGCTTGTTTTTCCTTTTCCGATCATCAATTTTTGTAGTTGGATTATTGTCAGGCTTACCGCCATCACCATTGGATCGTCTTCCCCTCTTTCGCTTCTTCCAATTCCTTTTCCTTTTGAAGTCTGAAGCTCCCTTAGAAGTAGAACTGGCATAGAAGGTCCCAGAAGAAGGCTTTGAGGCTCCGAGCCTCTCATCTTCTAGCTCAACATGACGAGCAACATAATTGAAAGTTTTGATGATTTTATTATATGTCAAGTTGACTTGGAGAAGTTCCTAACGATCAGGAAAAGAGCGGATCAGGGCTTGGATTTACTGTTCATCATAGAGTATATGACTGGCAGTATTAAGTTTGATAATCATATTAGATATCTCCCTGAGATGTTGTCTAATGTTATGATCAGGTTTCCTTTTGAAGGTGTCAAACTTAATAGTCAACTGCCTAAACCTTGTAACCGATGTACCACCATACTTCTCATGCAGATACACCCAAATATCATGAGCGGTGGGTTGTTGATCACATTCATGGATCATTGGATCGATTACTGAGCTTACAAGGATACCATGTGCAATAGAATTTTCCTTTTTCATGCCTTGTACGCTTCTTGGTCACGCCTTCTTTGGTTTCCAATACCCAATCTTGGATCAGCCATCACTTGGTTTATAACATCCAATGCATCTTGTTCATACAATACGTACCAAATTTTATAACACCTTGTGTCATAATTGTCACCATTGAGTTTCTCACTTTTGTTCAAAGCGACAATTGATTTCGAAGCTCATTTCTTTGATAGAGATTAAAGTGATTCAGTATGTTAATAATGTTTTATTAAGTTTTACGTTAAGCTAAACAGAGACATCTCAATAAACAACACAAGACTTGATCTCGAAAAATAGCTCGGAGACTACTAATCATCAATCTCATCAAGTGTCATAATACTAGATTCTTATTTCAAAACGTAAAACACATTTAAGGTTCAAGTAATTAACAATAACATTGAACTGCCACTAATAAATTGAACTTTAAACAACCATCCACAATAGCAAAAACACAAAGTCTGACAAGTCATGAACATAAAATTCTAATGAACTCCCAGAGTTTCCAATTAGAAATACAATGGAAATGAATTAAGGAAATCTACGGATTAATCTCCCTAATTTATCATCACTAGATTTCTATCGATGCTCATAATCAAATTTCTTAGTCCCCACACTATAGATAGCTTGCCCTAGAAGATCTATATGAGGATTCTTTATCTGACGCTTCTCTCGACCACTCAGTCTCAAAGAATCACAACGTCAAATCCTTCCCATCCTTAAGCAGACTGATCTTAGTGCCTGTGTCCTATCTCTTGCTACAGAAACATCGATCAAATCTTGTATAATTTGTCGACCATTAGGTTTCACTTCATAAGTCTCCCACCGAACCCAAAAATCCTTTTATAGGTAAGGATGCAAAGTGTTCTCCCAGGTCTCAGGACTGGAAACTTCGAAATACTTATCACGTAGAATCGTATTGCTATAAATTAAAGTCAATAATCGATTGTAGAGTTCAATCAATTCAATTGCGTGGTCCCTTGTGTAGTGTGTTGGCTTCATTTTATAATTCAAGAATTCATGGATGACTTCATCCTTAGTCCTAATGTCTTCTTCTGTAATTGTTCCTTATCCTGACATGCCTCTGAAAAAATGAGCAACCACAAAAACACACCAATGTTAGTCAAACTATATCACATGAATTTCCTCTCCATATAATGCATATTGAAACAACTTTCCAAAATACAATAGGCATATTCACAAGTGAATCAGTCCAACTCACTTTGGCTCCCACTTTCATAGGCTGCAGGAGTTCATACAATTTTAACAACACTAACACCATGAATTTAGAATTAAATGACATATTAAGGTGCATTATTACCAAAAATTGCAACCAAATAGCTACCCCATAGGTTCTTATTCAACAAATATGTCATAAAATGAAGTAAAACTACACATACACACTTAAAAATGACATCAAACGCTATCGAAAACATCACCATTGCACTCCAAGCATCGAAACATGTCAGAGAAACATCGGACAGTCACCGAAAAGCATCCCACGCTCTGACACGTGCCACCACGAGCCTTCCACGCGCGTCCATGCGCACTGACGCGCTCTCACGCGCCGTCACGCGCTGGTTGCCGGTTGGTAGCTGTTCGGTGCGTGTTCTACACGTGCCACTACCGATTTGGTTGTCATCGGCGTGTGGACCTCACATGCCACCGCCTGCTGGCGGTCCCCGGCTGCCTCTGACCCGATCCGATGCGTCTCTAGTCCGGTCTGGTTCTCGTCGGTTCAGTCTGGTTTGGGCTGGTCTGACCCTGTCAACCTATAAATTTATTTTAATTGCTAAATGGTCCCTGACCTTTATCGAATTCTCAAGAACAAACCCTCAAACTTTGTGAACTTTTGCAGTTTAGCACCAATTACGAAAATTACTTCAAAAATTCATAACTTGAGTTTTAGAAGGCCAAAAAATGTATAAAAAATACTGACGGACTCCACTCGACGAGGCCTTTCCAGTGGTATGAACAAAACATACTTTTTTTTGTACAAAAAATGACGAAAAATTCACCCTTTAACATTAACGGTGAATAAACAACGTCAAAAATTACATACCCACTGAAACAACGTAATCTACCTTAAACTCACACGTATGATCAGTCAACACCACATAAACCAATAATCATACCATTTCCATCATAAATCATGTATGAGTAATTATACTGTAATAAGCAGAAAATTTATAACTCATGAAATATCACTGCAGAAGATATATGGAGTACCAATCATTGGCTCTTATACCAATGTTGGAAAACTCACGTTCATACATAGGGAGAAATCATACCTTTCTCCGTAGAGTTTTCGTTGCAGCGTAAGTAAATGTTCGAACCTGTTGGTACTCACGGAATAAACTTTGATCTCATGGATCAAATCTCACAACACGGAGTTATGAATTAATTTTCACGATGTTGTATTAATTGTGGAATATGATGACTGGATTTTCGATGTGATTTCGGGAGAGAAAATGAGAGAGAAAATGCAATCTTGCGTTCTGTTGCACGCATAAACGTTTCAGCATTCTGTATTCCGTAACGTGGCGTTCTGTAACACGTGTCTCCCTAAGACATCTGCGTGGCGCAGTGTATTAAATCCAAGAAGACGGGAGTTAGTAACGGTATGATAACTCCCTCTCTCTCTCTTATCCACTTATATTCATATGTGGAATATTATTATTAAATAATACTGATTATTATTTACACTTTCTAAGAGGTGGAATAGAATAACCCGGTTGAAGCGAAATGATAATGCATTGTATGTCCCATAATGGGTCCCATTCTTCTACCCAAGTCGATGACTATTTTATAACTGTTACCTACTACGGACCTCCCAGAAGGTAATTTAAAAGGTGAGGGAATGTTCTCTGCCTTTTGTTCTACCCTGCTATTCTATTTACTTTTCGATCCACGGCTTCCCATCTTGTCCTCTTCTAGATTTCTTCACTCTCCATAACTGCGACTATTTATTTTGATTAAGACACTTTTTATGCATAAAATCTTATTGGTATTGTGTATTTTCGAGGAAAACATTTTGATTTGCTTTCTCTAATCTTATTGTTATCATGTGTTTGTAATATGCATCTTTCTGGCTATATTTACTAACATTTATCATTGAATAATCACTGAATCCGCTTTACCAAATCAGTTCATCACTTCTGCATGCTACAGAATGTATGTTTTAGGACAATATCTCTTATGCTACAGAATGTTTTAGGACAGTATCTCTCACGCGCCGTCACGCGCTGGTTGCCGGCTGGTAGCTGTTCGGCGCGTGTTCCACACATGCCACCGCCGATTTGGTCATCACCGGCGTGTGGACCTCACGTGCCACCGCCTGCTGGCGGTCCCCGACTGCCTCTGACCCGGTTCGGTGTGTCTCCGGTCCGGTCTGGTTCTCGTCGGTTCAGTCTGGTTTGGGCTGGTCTGACCCGGTCAACCCATAAATTTATTTTAATTGCTAAATGCTCTCTGACCTTTATCGAATTCTCAAGAACAGACCCCCAAACTTCGTGAACTTTTGCAGTTTAGCCCAAATTACGAAAATTAATTCAAATATTCATAACTTGAGTTTTAGAAGGCAAAAAAATGTACAAAAAATACTGACGGACTCCTCTCGACGAGGCCTTTCCAGTGGTATGAACAAAATATACTTTTTTGCACAAAAAAATGATAAAAAATTCACACCCTTTAACATTAACGGTGAATAAACAACGTCAAAAATCACATACCTACCGAAACAACGTAATCTGCCTTAAACTCACACGTATTATCAGTCAACACCACATAAACCAATAATCATACCATTTTCATCATAAATCATGTATGAGTAATTATACTGTAAAAAGCAGAAAACTTATAACTCATGAAATATCACTCCAGAAGATATATGGAGTACCAATCATTGGCTCTTATACCAATGTTGGAAAACTCACGTTCATACATAGGGAGAAATCATACCTTTCTCCATAGAGTTTTCGTTGCAGCGTAAGTAAATGTTCGAACCTGTTGGTACTCACGGAATAAACTTTGATCTCATGGATCAAATCTCACAACACGGGATTGTGAATTAATTTTCACGATGTTGTATTAATTGTGGAATATGATGACTGGATTTTCGATGTGATTTTGTGAGAGAAAATGAGAGAGAAAACGCACTCTTGCGTTCTGTCGCATGCATAAACGTTTCAGCGTTCTGCATTTTGTAACGCGGCGTTTTGTAACACATGTCTCCCTAAGATATCTGCATGGCGCAGTGTATTAAATCTAATGAGACGAGAGTTAGTAATGGTATGATAACTCCCTCTCTCTCTCTCTCTTATCCACTTATATTCATATGTGGAATATTATTATTAAATAATACTAAATATTATTTACACTTTCTAAGATGTGGAATAGAATAACCCGGTTGAAGCGAAATGATAATGCATTGTATGTCCCATAATGGATCCCATTCTTCTACCCAAGTCGATGACTATTTTATAACTGTTACCTACTACGAACCTCCTAGAAGGTAATTTAAAGGGTGAGAGAATGTTGTTCGCCTTTTGTTCTACCCTGCTATTCTATTTACTTTTCGATCCACGACTCCCCATCTTGTCCTCTTCTCGATTTCTTCACTCTCCATAACTGCGACTGATTAAGACACTTTTTTATGCATAAAATCTTTGGTATTGTGTGTTTTCGAGGAAAACGTTTTGATTTGCTTTCTCTAATATTATTGTTATCGTGTGTTTGTGATATGCATCTTTCTGGCTATATTTATCAACATATATAATTGACTAATCACTGAATCCGCTTTACCAATCAGTTCATCACTTCTGCATGCTACAAAATGTATGTTTTAGGATAGTATCTCTTATGCTACAGAATATTTTAGGACAATATCTTTTATCTTTCAAAGAGGGTAAGTTAGACATAGCCCAGAGCTCATAGGCAAGATGAGGCCTATTGGTAGAACGAGTGGCTAATGGATAGTGCGCAGTATTTCTTAAAATAATAATTATTTTACTTTGTTCGACGGTGGAGATCAAATTAAAATTTAATTTAACGAAAATTATCCAGGAGCACCGGTGCACCAGATGCATAGTAGTTGGGCTAGTTATTAAATTAGACACTACATAATAACTTCATTCTTATATCTCATTTAAAAAAACTAAATTATCAAACATAAATAAAACTTTTTTAAATCTGTATGTAAAAGTAAAGGAATGTTGAGATTGATAAGGAAAGAAGAAATTTTTTTGTTCGGTGCGGCACTTTACCACCAAATATTTATTTTTCTACGCTTACAGTTTTTAATTTATGATTGTTGAAATAATTTATTGCTCTCTCTCACCCTCCATCTTCCATCATTGATTGTTCTTATAGTTCCTAGGTTCCAACAGCTATTTTTTACTGGCTAGTTTCCTCATATGCCTATAAATAGGATTGTATTTGAATATGTAAAAATAACAAGAAACAACACAAATCAATGAAATCTTCTCCTATTTATTTCAACCTCAATTTCAACATGGTATCAGAGCAGGTTAATCCTATCTCTTAGCCCTTCATTCAAATCTATTCAACATTCCATAGACACCTCTAAGGTGTCCTGATTCAAAGAGAGGTTTAACCTCTTCTCTGTCATCAATCTATCAAGTCTGCTTACAGACTTCAATTACACCTTAAAGGTGTTCTACTTCTAATAAGAGGTTTAATCCTCTTGTGATATTTATCTTCACAGAACCTTCAGAAAATTGATTTCTAAAAGAGGTTCAAGCATTCTACAAAACACACCATTAAAGGTGTCTCAATTCAAAAGAGGTTCAACCTCTTCTTCATTCAATCAAGTCTGTTTGCAGGCTTCAATTACACCCTTCTAAGGTGTACTGTCATTACACCCTTCTAAGGTGTACTGTTCTAAAGAAGGTTGAATCCTTCTCTGAGCAGTAAGCCCTACTCCCAACATTCACCACACTTGAATTTTCAGAACTTGAATTCCTCTGAGCAGTGACTCACAAGAAATCAAAAACTGTAAGCCCCTCCTCATCCACAAACGGGTCTCCATCTTCCAGCAAAACCCACAAGTTTTAGCAATCAAATCTTCAGAAACAAAACAAAAAGCCATTGCAGTCAACCGCTGAAACTGTGCCGTCCGCCACCACCGACCTCGGTGTAGCTCGACCGCCGTTCGTCAGAGGTCACCGCCGCTGCCGCTCGAAGCCGCTGATCGTTCGCCGCCCGTGATCAGAAAGTCCGACCGCCACTGCTGAACACCACCTGCGATGACCTGCTCGAAGCCCGCAGGAAAAGCGTCGGATCTTCCAGCCTTCTACCGCCGGGATGCCGCACGAAGCAGCCTGCCAGATCTGCACTCACCGGCGAGTCCAGACGAAGCAGAGAGTCTCGACCGGACCTCCTGAAACGCGCCGCTACTAAGGCAGCCACAGCCCGCTGCTCTTCATTCCGCCGAAGCGCGTCGGATCCGCCAGCCCAACGCTCAGCACCGCTGCTGTTCCGCCACTGCCGGAGGTAGGCCGCTGTCCATTAGCCATAGCTGCCGCCTCCAGCCGCAGTCCGTTAGCCATAGCCGCCACATCCAACCGTTGACCATCGCCGACGCTTGAAGCCAGCTACTCGTCAACGTCATCGCCCAGCCGCTTTTCGTTGCCATCAATCGCCATCGTCCGTCGCCACCAGCCTGCTGGTCCGTTCCGTTTAGGCGGCTCGTTGGGCTCGCATACTATGGTCGGGAGAATCATGATGGCTGCGGTGGAGAAAAATTTAGGGCACTGCGTGGATTGTCCTACTAAAGTGATGATGGGTCAAGGTTTAAAAGGAGAGGAAAATGGAAATGGGCCTCAATTCTCTGCAGCCCATGTCAATATATTGGGCCCAAATCAATTTTCTCTTGTGACCCAAGTTGCTCAAGCCCTGCAGGCCCAAACTCGAATCCAATCCACTAATACAGTGGATGCAGGTCCATTTCCTTCTAATATTTCATTGGGCCCAAAATATTTAAATTTTAATTCTGAAAAAAGGCCCACTCATTTTTCAATTTTTCAAAACCCAAATTTTTTAAATACAAAATCCTTTAATTACTCTAGCATGTTTTCATCAAATAATAATTTAATTGATTTCTCTAAAGCTTGGGTGGTTGACTCCGGAGCAACCGATCACATGACCGGAAATCGTTCCATTTTTCTAGAAAACTCCTTAATTTTAGACAACTCTCAAAATGTTAAAGTAGCTAATAACACTTCCGTTCAAATCCGTGGAAAAGGATCAAGTTATCTTTTTTCTAAAAAGATCGACAATATCCTTTATTTACCATTTTTTACTTTGAATTTGTTATCCTTTAGTAAGATCACCATTGAATTAAATTGCCAAGTTATATTTACTGACATTGATGTTGTATTTCAGGAAAGATTGACGGGACGAACGATTGGTAAAGGAGTTCGTATCAATAATTTATACCTAATTAACTTTCCTAGTATTGCTTTAAATGCTGTTGATATGTCCCTTTGGCATAAACGTCTTGGACTTCAACAAAATATTTCCTAATTCGTCGTATCATGATAAGTGTGATATTTGTTCTTTATCTAAACACACACGTCTTCCTTACATAAATTCCTCTTCTAATTCAAAATCTATTTTTGATTTGATCCACTCGGATGTTTGGGGTCCCGCCCCAACTACATCTTATAATGGTTTTAGATATTATGTTAGCTTTATAGATGATTTTTCAAAGCATACTTAGATATTTTTACTTAAAAATAAAAGCGAAGTTTTCGCAAAATTTCAAGAATTTTTCGCCTACGTCAAAAATCAGTTCAATAAGTCCATCAAAATTTTTCAAACGGATAATGGAACTCAATTTATAAACTTAAATTTTCAAAATTTTACAAAAAGTAATGGAATTATTCATCAAACTTCGTGTCCCTACACACCCGCTCAAAATGGGGCCGCAGAGCGAAAAAACCGTCATCTTCTAGAAGTCACTCGTTCTCTTCTTTTTCAAAACAATGTTCCAAAACATTTCTAGTCAGATGCTCTTCTAACCGCCAATTACCTTATCAATCGTCGACCTTCCCCTAATCTCAATAACCTTAGTCCCCACAAAATTCTTTTTAAAAGGGATGTCGGTCTTGACCACTTACGCACTTTTGGATGTACATGTATTGTTCACATTAACCGTACCGATAAACTCAGTCCTTCTTCGGTCAAAACTATTTTTCTTGGCTACTTAGTACCTCAAAAAGGTTACAAGTGTTATGATCCTATTAATAAAAAGCTCTATATTTCAAGAGATGTTACCTTCAATGAAAATGATCCTTATTACTCAATTGATAACTCCTCCACTGATACTAACGACTTTGTTTTTCCTATTTCAGCTCCTACTGATCTTATTCCTTCTCAGGATCATCATAATGATTTGATCAATACGATTCCTCTCGAGGATGATGAAAACATAGTCAAAGAAAATGCTCCGACAGGGGGAGATCACGTCCTAGTCGAAGAAAATGCTCCGATAGGGGGAGATCAAAACTAAAACCCAACTCGAGCTAATTCACCTCAGAGATCTCATCAACAAACTCGGCAGCCTACCAAACTAAGAGACTATGTCACTTATTCGGTATCATATCCTATCCAAAACTTCTTATCTTATTCCAACATTTCAAAAGAGCATCATGCATTTTTAAATTGCATAAATCAATCTGAACCTAAAAGCTTCGAAGAGGCTAATTGTTGTCCTACTTGGCGTAAAGCAATGGAAGAAGAAATAAATGCTCTTGAGAAAAATAATACTTGGTCTCTTGTTCATCTCCCTAAAGGGAAAAAGGCAGTCGGATGTAAATGGGTCTACAAAGTAAAATTCGATAGTTTGGGAAAAATCGAAAGATATAAAGCTCGCCTTGTTGCTAAAGGCTTCACCCAAACTTATGGAATTGACTATGAAGAAACATTCGCACCCGTCGCTAAAATGAGCACTGTAAGAATCCTTCTTTCTATAGGCACTAATAAAAATTGGTCTTTTCATCAAATGGATGTTAAAAATGCCTTTTTACAAGGAGATTTAGAAGAAGAAGTGTACATGACTCTTCCTCAAGGTCATAAGAATTCTGATCATTCTCTTGTTTGCAAACTTCACAAGTCTATTTATGGTCTTAAACAATCTCCTAGAGCTTGGTATTCTAAACTTAGTCATGCATTACTCTCTCAAAATTTTCAAAAAAGTTCCGCTGATTCATCATTATTTTATCGCACTTCTCCAAACTCATCAATTATTGTTTTAGTCTATGTTGATGATATTATTATTACCGGTGATAAGGAAACAGAAATTCAAGAAGTCAAAAATTTCCTTAAACAAACTTTTGATATCAAGGACCTTGGCATTCTTAAATATTTTTTGGGAATTGAAATAGCTCACTCTAAAAAAGGATTATTCTTTTCTCAAAGAAAGTACACTCTTGATTTACTCAAGGAAACAGGTAAACTTGGTATTAAGCCCGCTATTACTCCTATGGAAACCAATGCTAAACTCAACTCAGAAGATGGATCTCCTCTTCAAGATGTGGGTATGTACCAAAGACTTGTAGGAAAACTTATTTACTTAACAGTTACTCGTCCTGACATTGCTTTTCCTGTGAGTGTTGTTAGTCAATTCATGCAGGCACCTCGGACCACTCACTTAGCTGCTATTGATCGGATCCTCCGATATCTAAAGTCAACTCCGGGACAAGGAATTTGGATAAAAAACAACAACAATGTAAGCATTGAAGGCTACACAGACGCAGATTGGGCAGGAAGCTTCGATCTACGATCTACTACCGGTTTTTGCACTATGGTTGGAGGAAATCTAGTAACCTGGAAAAGCAAAAAGCAAAACGTGGTGGCTCGATCAAGTGCCGAAGTTGAATATCGGGCAATGGCATCAACTGCTAGTGAACTTACCTGGATAAAACAATTACTCGAGGATATGAATATTCAAACCAAAGGAGCAATTCAGATGTATTGTGATAACAATGCTGCACGTCACATAGCATCAAACCCGGTGTTCCACGAGCGTACGAAGCACATTGAGGTGGATTGTCATTTTATTCGAGACAAAGTTCAAGGTGGAATGATTCAAACACCATATATTGGAAGCAATGATCAACTCGCAGATATATTCACCAAAGCCTTAGACAAATCAAAACATAAATACATTTTAGATAAGTTAGGGGTGATCAACCCATTCACCCCTACACTTGAGGGGGAGTGCTGAAATAATTTATTGCTCTCTCTCAGCCTCCATCTTCCATCATTGATTGTTCTTATAGTTCCTAGGTTCCAACAGCTATTTTTTACTGGCTAGTTTCCTCATATGCCTATAAATAGGATTGTATTTGAATATGTAAAAATAACAAAAAACAACACAAATCAATGAAATCTTCTCTTATTTATTTCAACCTCAATTTCAACAATGATACTTTTAATAATAGATTATAATACATTTCTTTACTTATGCATTATAATATTTTTACAGTGATATATAGTGTGGCAAATACATAAGAAACTGTGAAAATGAATATGAAGTAGACACATGAGATATTTGAATGAAATTATTTTACGTTCATCATTTTGTATTAGTATAATAAAATTCGGTTGAATGTGTACTGCATCTCCAGTTAATCGTAAAATTTGCACGTGATTGTCGCATGAATACATGCATGCTCATGCAAATGTCATGTGTGTGGTAATATAATATTTTTGTAAACTTATTTCAGTTGAAATGTGTATTGCCCCTTTGGCATCTGAAACACCTGCACTTTGGATTTGACTACGTATGCTTTTTTGGTGCTACTCTCTGTGTTGTCTTCCCGTTCTCGTGCCTCTTCCTACTCATGTATGCCTTGTGTTAAGGGAGGGAAAGAGAGACAAAAAAAAAAACCATTGTAGTTAGTATCTTTACGACGAAATGTATATTGTATATTTGACATCTGAAAATCTTGGCCACGAGAAATAAATGTCTCATAGAAGCAGAGTTTTGGGGGTAAGGGCTAAAACACCATGTGAGCTGCAAATTTTTATGCCAATCAAAGTGAACGCTATGTATTCGCCGAAGATTGAAAAGACAAATAACAGTATTACAAATTAATTTCCCTCGCATCTGACTTGATTTATTAAATAATTCGCTTCCCTATCCCTAGAGTTGTTGCAGTTCGATTGCTTTAAATTTTAGTTCCCCATTTTGCATTAGTATGATAGAATTCGCTTGAATTGTACTGCATGCATTCTCCAGTTAATCGTCAGATTTGTGCGTGATTGTCACACGAATACATGCATGCTCATGCAAACCTGAATATTTCGTCCATGAGATATAAATAACTCATAGAAGCAGAGTTCTGGGGTTAAGGGCTAAATAACATGTGAGCTACAACTTCTTATGTTGCAGTTTGACTTGACTTATTAGTCAATTCGCTTCCCTATCCTTAGAGTTGTTGCAGTTTGACTGCTTAAAAACCTGTTCTTTTCCTCTCTTAGGATCTCTTCATGTTTGTAACATTGATTTTGGGCCGTCGTCATAGCAGTCATTAAGTTAAAATTCAACTGAGTTTCGAACTTATGACTTACTATATAAAAAGATGGCGCCTGTCCAAATTGGTTCATTAACCTTTAGGAGGCTGTTCGGACTCATGTATGCCTTATGTTAGGATAGAGAAAGATTAACAAAAAAACCATTGTAGTTAATTTTTTTAATATGAAACGTATATTGCATGTCTTGCATCTGAAAATTTCTTTCATGAGAAATGAATAACTCATTGAAGTAGAGTTCTAGGACTAAGGACTACAAAAACATGTGCAGTGCAAATTTTTATGTCATTTAAAGTGAATGGAACGCGTTTGCTACAGATTCAAATGACAAATAATAGTATCATAAACTTATTCTTTGTGCGTTTGACTTGATTTATTAGGCAATTAGTTTCAACAGGCATTTCTGAAATTTAAACTAAATTTGTGATTTTTATTAGTTCTCTTAAGTGCAATAAACCTCTACATTTGCTGAAGCTTGGTTGCTTAAAAACCTGTTCTTCTTCTCTGTTACAGCCCCTTTATATTTGTAAGACTGATTTTGTTCGTTGTCATATCTGTCATCCAGTTAAAAATCAGACCAGCTTAGAAGTTATCTACTACTACATGTAAAAGGGAATCTGTCTAAAATAGTTCTGCAACTTACAGGTTGCCCATCTCCTCCTCTTTTAGGATGTGCCTCCTCTTTGTCTTCCCCCCCAACGTTCATGATATTTCATGGTTCTGCAGCTAAATTCAATACGCTCTCAGAGTTCTAATTCTCTTTTATAATGTATGCAGTCATTTGGTGGGTCTGCAGTGGTAGCCACTAATGATTTCAGAGAATAATTCATAATTATATGTATCTGACTGAGTTCTGAGAACGAAGGTATAGTCTTCCCCATTATTTGATAATTTTACTGCCTGAATGAACTGTGGAATTTTTTTACTGCTCCTGATAGATGCCCTTAAATGCATTAGAAATATAACAACATAACAGTGAGTTCTGCAGTAACTATAGTCTATAGATACATTTCTACCTGAGGCTCACAAATCCTGGTATTTTCCATGATTTTATGACACAATGTTATAACTCCATCTCCGTTTTTTGCGATTTAGAATTCTTGAACTGTAGCTGCTGTGGGTGGAAACTATATTATTCATAATATGACTACTTTCTTTAGTAGCCTGGTGATTGGATTTTTCAATGTTGGCAGATTGCACTTATTATTTTAGCCACTGGTCCACTATTTGTTGCTGCAGGAGTTAAAGCACCAAGCATATCAAACTATTCAGATTCCGATCTTTATTTGTTTTATTGTTTGCATTCAACACACACGATTGTCCATTGAATTTTAACAAGTTATGTTTTTACATTCAACTCAAGTCATGTACCTCTTGCCTGGTTGATGCTTCATTATAAAATTAAGTTTTGGCCGGGTCTTAAACCTTGCGAAGTAAGGTGCCGTTAACTTATAAATTCCATCGGAACCCAAATAAGTATTTTGGTGAAATTAATAGCCTAGAAAGGGAGGTGCAATGGGCCCATATAGCCCAGCAAGGTGATTATAGAGTCCAATCTTGAAACAAGGCCCATTAGAAATGGACGCGTCATCATATAGGAGGACGGGTTTTTCAACAACGATCGTCATTTCTTTTTGGGTAGATCGCTGCTAATTCAAGAGATTGTTCCAAGTCTCGGTCACTTCGCTTGTAAATTGATATGTCATTTCTTCTGTTTGCGACTTACGAAAATCTAATTACGAAATTTTCTTTAAAATAATATTGATGTTCTACTTGGTTCTTTGCTTTTGCGTATTCTGCTCACCTCTTTTTTGTCATTGTATGAAGCTTTTGTTGGAGTGGAGTGCACAATAATATGTCCTTGTTGAGTTGAGTGTGCTTAGTTTTGGATTGATTGCATTCTATCTAATTTTAGCAAATGCACATTTTCAATTGGATTGTATTGAATTTTTAGGGTTGGTTTGTTTTCCCTGGTTTTGCTGCTTGTATTTTGGTTTGGTTTGGCTTGGCCTTCTGCTGTCTTTCTTTTTAATCATTTTCTTAACTTGTGAATTTGTTTACAGATTCTGCTGTGACTCTTAGAATATTTCCTTTCTTATTGATTGCAAGAAATTTCATGGAGTAATAACTGTATTTTATCATTCACCGTTTAATTGATGCATTGGCTGTACTGAAGTGCTTCTGTTCTTTAACAGCAAAAAGGACTAATATGAACTTTCGGCTGTATGTGATTTTGCCTCTATTAATCTTACGAAAGAAATAAAAAATGAAGAGAACCATGTTGGGGATGAAACTTTTGGCGACCCATTTATGTTAGAAGTAGTTGACAAATTTTGGTCAATCCATTTATGTTAGAAGTAGTTGACAAATTTTGCTCTTAGAGTTAGTTGGTTGATTCAGAATTAGTTGACAAATTTTGCTCTTAGAGTTAGTTGATAGATTCAGAATTTGCAGCCATTTACTACTCGCAACATGAAAATGGTGCCTCTAACGATATGATTCCTATATGACTGGAAGAGAGCTGAAAGCTTGCACTTGATTCAAAATATATTATATTTGCTCTTCTTTTTCCCAAAAGAAATACTATGAGAGAGCTTTAGAAGACAATACATAGAAAAAAAGGAATGCATCTCTAGCAAAATTGCAGTTAAGACAATCTGCGACTTCCAGTTATTCTGGACTTGTTGAAGACTTGAAGTACTCACTACTCATCGCAATTTATAGCGAAAATCTGCTAAAATTCAGACATTCTCTGACGTAGTACTCACCAAATCTGGCTACACGGGTTTATCAAACTCAAACAGTTTTATTGATCCGAAGTTGAGCTCGTTGTTTGATTTTACTTGTTAACAAACTTTGTTGAGCCAAAGTCAAGTTAAACTTGTTTTACTTGTTAACTAACTTTTTAAGCTGAATCTGACCGAATCTCGTTTGGTTTGTTTAGAATTTTTTTTAAAAGCCAAATTCCAATTTCCAGCTTAGCTCAAGCCCGTAAAAACCAAACAACGCGAGCCAAGTGATATTCGGCTCTACTTGATTACATCCCTATGTATCTCTCTCATCTAAGTGTTACCTCCAGCCATGTCACTCCCTTCACATTAGGAACTTTAATTTGGATATGAAGTCTGATAGAACACAAAAAAAAGAACGGAATGAAAAGTAATCCCTCAAAGAGGGCCACAGAGTTTATATCTGCCACAAACCAATTAAGGTTGCAAAATTAAATATATTTCTTCTTCTTTTTCCACCGTAGAGTACATACGGTATATAAAGAGGTTCAAGGCCCACAATCCCAGCCCTAATTCTAATGGTAATTCTAATTACCATTATGACAGGAAACTAATTCCTTCTTGACTAATTAATCTAAATTAAGGAAATATTTGACTAAAATAACTTATTCCTTCTTGCTTTCTATCAAAGTCTATGCTTCAGAATAAGTAAACTGAAAGTGGAGGATATGAATTGATATTGATATGAATTATAGAATGACATATGGTGCTGACTTCCTTCTCAAGCTGAATCTAATATCTTCCTAATTACTTTTGGAAAACGGGGCCAAAATTAGATGGAACGCTTTACAGTTGCTTTGTAGTCCTGCTTTTGAACTCAAAATCATAGTTTGGTTCATATGTCTATCGCTCAAATCATTACTACTTTATTCTGTAAACTTCTATTCTTTATTCTGTAAACTTCTATGCAATAGAACAGGGGTGTGGTTATATAGTGGGAAAGCCTATTCATTCATGCAGTTTGTCCTTCTTTTCATGTATATTATGTTTCAACTGTTATATGTGTCTTATTTTTTCCTTCTGTATACTGGTTTTACTTCTCTCTCTCTCTCAAAATCATTTACAAAATTAAATGGATAATCCACTCTTACAATAATGTAACATGCTTTTATGGTTTTGGGATTTTGCTTAGATTATTTTTCAAGTCGAGAATTTGTCAACTTCCCAGTAAAACTTCTAGATTGCATACTGATTATATCATCATTCCATTGCTCTGCTTTATAAACACATCTTAAGCATAATTAAAATGTTAGATTTTATGTTAGTTTTTCATGCTTTGTGTTTGTCTAGTCTTCTCTCTCTTTCAGTAATTATGCTCATCTGATATTTATAATATCCTTCACAGGAAAATGAGTCGCTCCGGTGCTTTATCAGCTAAGCGGAAAAGACCGGGAACAGATCCGCCAGGTGTAGTAGCTGATGAGCTTACGATCCTTAATTTGATTAAAAGTAAAATGGATTCAGGGATTTGGACAAGGCACATAAAATTTGAGACAAAGCTTGCAGATACAGTTGTCAACAAATCAATCAAGTCTCTGCTGGCTAAAAATCTGATCAAGGAGGTGAAAAACATTCAAAATAAGACTGGTAAACACTACATGGCGGTTGAGTATGAACCATCCAAGGAAATCACTGGAGGTGATTTTTATACGGATGGGCACCTTGATATAGAGTTCATTAACATGCTTAGAAAGTTCTGCCTTGTGTACGTGAAAAAGCAGAAGGTTGCTACTCTAGAGGGAGTCCACAGTGAAATAAAGAAAAAGCGTTTGGTGACCTTTGATATTTCTAGCCAACAAGTGGGTGAAGTATTAAATTCAATGGTGTTGGATGATGAGATCATTGAGGTAAAGAGCACTGGGGTTGAAGATTATCGTTTGATTCCTTTTGGACAAACATGTTACCGGTTTGCGAGTGGAATCACAGAGGGTGCAAAGACGGGTGCGTTTGCTTCGATCCCTTGTGGTGCTTGTTCTATGATCGGGTTATGTACACCTGATGGGCTCATCTCCCCCAGTACATGCGTCTATTACACCAACTGGTTAAAAATCGAGTTCTGAAGCTTAGGTTGTCTGCTGGAGATTTGGTCTAGCATACAACATAGAAATATGAAGATGTTTGTTGTGAAAATATTAATGAATGTTGAAATTCTATCTTATTTGATTTTGATTGATTTGGAATTTATCCAGTTTTGTGATGGCAGAATTTACAATGTGGTATTGTGGCCAATCAAGTAATGCAGTACAGGTTGGATGATTAGCAGTGGTTTTTGTAATAAAGTAAGTAATCCTTTGTGGGGTTGAAATAGGATTCCCAAACCTAGTGTTCTCCACATTAACATCTTGTCAACTCCAATGTTTCCCAATCATTCTTGGCAGCGTAAATCCAAATTGTTAGAGGTAGAGAGTAACAAATGCAATTTACAAACCACCAGAAAGTGCGATCCTAAATCCACAACAATTTTCTCCAAAAATTTTCTAATGCTCTCATTAACTAACTAGTGTTCAACTATATCAATCCATCTTTTACATAGTTCAAAACATGGCAGCCACCCTTCTCATCTCTTCAGGTTATTATTAACATTTTATTTTCGAGAAGATGAAGTTTATTAAATCCCCTTTTATTCAAAATATTTAATGGCAAAAGCCCCAGCGCCCCCGGGAACATGGAGGAATACTCCGTGCCCCCATGTGAACACAACCCTCCTCCTCCAATCCTATTTAAACATATGTATTGCTAGGGGCCTAAATTGCAAAGGGGCATAAAAATTGCAAAGACACACGGAATGTGCTCCGTGCGCCCCGGGCGCACAGGAGCCTCACTTATATTTAATAGTTCCTATGTTAAAATTTAAAAACTGTATCAGTTGTTATTTCCGTATAACTATGGGAGCCACATTGATATAAATCTTTTTATGAGACAGATTAATATATATAGAAAATGTGAATAACGAACTTCTATACAAAATAATAGTACTTTATTATATTTACATATATAAATAATTTGGGAAATTTTCAATTTTGGTCGTATACTAAAAATCTCATTTCTTTTTTAA
The DNA here is from genome assembly GCA_023678885.1 of Pogostemon cablin. NCBI lineage: Eukaryota > Viridiplantae > Streptophyta > Magnoliopsida > Lamiales > Lamiaceae > Pogostemon > Pogostemon cablin. The sequence continues at coordinate 6,932,672 of CM042992.1, read as the reverse complement.
TTCCTAACTTTTTTTTAATTTGTATATCATTTGGTATGAGAACGTATACCTTTATTTCCTAAAAAAAATAAAAAATTTAATAAAAACATATACCTTTAGAACATAATGTTATATCCTTATTAAGGTCTCTTGTATTATTTGGTATGAGAACATGTACCCATTAAAACCTAAAAATAAAGAGGATAAGGGAACGAGTGGATAATTAACTAATTATTTAATTAATTAATGTTGAATTTATGTACATTTGTATAGTGACAATCTGTATGGATACGTCAATACAATTAATGGTATGATCAATTTTTTCCCCCGAATACATCCAAATTGAACACGTCAAACACAATGCTATTCAAAATATTTTTTCCCATAGCTTGTATCCTAAACATGTTGCGAGCAATGAGCATACCTTTACGGCTTGGTATGGAATTACGTTGGAATGAAATGATTTTAGGAATGGAATAAAGATAGGAAAAGAATAACAAAAAAAAACTATTTTCATGATTGGTATTAATTAGGAATAGACGAGGTAATAGAAAATACATTCATTAACTTATTCAAATTTTATTTTAAAAATTTTAAATTAATTTAAATCTTAATAAATTTAATATATTTTAATAATTATTCTATAAAAAAATTATAAAATAAAAAATAAAAAAATTATAATATTTAAAATTTAAATAAAATCTGTATGTAATTTAAAAAAATATTACTATAAATAAAATAAAATTTTATATTTAATATTATATATGTGTATTGAAATTAAAAATAATATTAATTTATAATATTTTGTATATAATTTAATAAATTTTATTTAAAATAAAGATTTAATTAATTATACTAATTTTTTAATTTAAAATTTTCTTTCTTTTACTAATTTTTTAATTTTCTTATATTATTTTTATTATAATGTGCATTAAATTATAAAAATTTTTTATTTTAAATTTTAAAATAGTTTAATATTTTTAGTGAATAATTAAATATTATGTTTTTAATAAGAAAATTATACATTAAATGAAAAAAATATTAATTTATTTTTTATTTTTATAATTATACAAAAAGAGATGTGATATAGATAGAATTAAATTATTTATAATTATTAATGTATCTTATGTTATATGGAGTAAAAATAAAAATAAAAAATAAATTTGATTCCATGAAGCATGGAATACGTAAAGCCATGGGGGTGGGGGGAATGGTGATTCCCAAACGTAGCAATGAGAATTAAGTTGGGAATTCTGATTCCATTCCCAACTCATTCCAACATACCAATCACCCCCTTATATATATATATATATATATATATATATATATATATATATATATATATATATATATATATATATATATATATATATATCATATATCATATCATAATATATTAAAAGTGGCTTAGCAAGTGTTAACATTTTTTTCCAACTTCACCCTCACCTATATTTTTTAACTACATTTTTATCCTTAGTTTTATTATAAATTATAAAAAAATAAAATAATAATTATTATTAACCTATTAATGACTAATTTAGCGTAACCTCTTCAAATTCATGAATTTGCTGAACTCCACTTATATTATGGTCTTTTAAAGTTCATGAATAACAAGAAAATCCGTTCCAATTCCTAGTTTCCTATGCATCCAATCACGTTCTCCACTACACAAAATTCAATTGAGGGATGCCGAGTGAAGATCAACCCTGCCACGACTCATCCCCAGGGGTTAGAATTCTTACCAAGTACACATAAATTTCAAGAAAGATATGATATATAGATCTTGCATATGAATTTTAGTTATGGTACAGATTTATATTTGATTGAGTTTGTCTAAAGCCCAACATATATTTTACTATTTATTATGTTATATTAATGCTACTATATATGATATTGCTATATCTGTTATGGTAGAGCATATAAGGTATAATGATCGAAATCTTTGCGTTCTGTATTAGTATTATTGACTTTATTTGAAGTAATAGACTTTGCTGTGGTTAGGAGAAAGCATGTTGATATCGTTGACAAGAAAAGCTTCCACGTGGTTATGTATGGATTTGAAGATTTCTGAAAACAAAATTGTCCAACCCCTTAAACAGAAAATATATTGTGCAAATGTGATCATGAAAGTATATTGTTGACTTTATTTATTTTTCTAATTTTATTTATAACATTATGTTGAGAGTTGAATTTCATGCATTTTATATATGCCCATTACACCGTTTTGCTTAAGGAAAGTTATTATTTTTAGGGATATTTAGTTTTAAATTCTACAGTAGTAATAACAATAGAATTCATTAACTAGTTAATGGGTTTGATTGATGAATATGATAGATGAGGGGAAGTAGTTATTAGTGAAAGTAAGGGGGTGATTAACTATTTGAAAATCATGTTTTGTTAACCAATCCATCCCAATGAAATCTATAAATTATTAGTCCAAAATTTCTTCAACCACAAAAAGAATACTCTCAATAGCAACTAAGAAAAAATAAAAAAATTATCAATCAAACTCCTTCAACTTACCAAAAAGAGATACATCATCAAATGGTAACTTGGATCTGGACCAGAAAATCATTCCCAATATTATTTTGATATTATTTTGATATATTGGGTGTGCGTCCGGACGCACGAGAGCACATTCCGTGCGTTTTTAGAATTTTGTCTTAAATTGTGTACCCTTTAGTATAAAGATGTGTACCATGACAAAAAAGTAAAATAAGGTTCCAATTTTTGAAACAGAAAAGATGGGTTTGATTCTATTCGTAATTCAAACATCTTGCACGGTCTTGTATTAAGAAACAGTTTCTTAATTTAATAAGAGAAAGAATCCCATGTTGAAAGAGATGATTTTGAGAAATCATATTTTGACCAACAATCGGGAAGAAGATGGAAGAAAAAGGAAAATGGAGAAAAAATTAGATTGGAAAGCAGAAGGAAGAAAAAGAAAATTGAGAAGAAGTAAGTTAATGGAGAAGAAATTAGATTGGAAAGAAGGACGGAAAAGAAAATTGGGTGTGCAAACTAATTCATGAGTTTGATGCGTAAATTCTCATTATTAACGAATGGGGATAAAATGGTATTTTTATATCACATTTTTATAAGATTTGTGTGCCTATACTAAAGTTTCGGGTGACAATAGCGACGCCCTATTCAAGATTCTATCAATTAAAATTTGAACCACCGTCAAGTCATTTTCCTTAGTAGATGAAGGTGTTAAAAGTGGCTTGGTATGTTATTTAGTGGGCTAAAATACACTTTTGGTCCCATACAAGAAGTTCATTTTTATTTTTGGTCCCTAACCTTTTTTTCGGTTCCAAAAGTTACAATTTTGGTCCTTCTGTTAATTTTTTTTTGACGAAAAACGTTAATTAAAAAAATAAAATAATAATCGGTCAAATTAAAATTAAAATTAAAATTATTAATAATACTAATAATCTTGTGAAGGAACCCTCGTCTCTCTCAAATAATCGGTCAAACCCACGTGAGCAATTGTGAGTATTCTCCGTTACATTAACTGATGGAATCACTACAAATAAGCTATGAGACCAAAAATGTGATCAAAAGGACAAAAAATGAAAATAAACTTCTTGTATGGAACCAAAAGTGAATTTTACCCTATTAAGTGTGTTGAGCCAATAGATCGTTTATTAGAAAGTTAAAAGAAAAGCTTACATAGTAAAAAAGATTATATGAAGTTCCCATACGGCAATAGCCTAAGACAGAGACTATGAAAAGAAATACAAATTCATCTAAATCTGTAATATGTCTAACTCATATATTTTAAAATAATGGAATTCATGCTAGCTCCAGCCGTCCCAATCCAAGTGAAATCCCCTCTGTTCGTTAATAATGAATCTGCCGCTGAGTTGCCCTCACGGCTAGGGGTGAGCATAAAACGGACAAAACTGATTTAATCGACCAAATCAAATCGAACCGATCAATTCGGTTTGATTTTCGAAATACCAGTTCGGTTTCGATTTCGAGAATATATAAAATTGGTGTTTCGGTTCGGTGTCGGTTTTAAGCTTAAAAAACAACTAAAACCGGAACCAAACCGATTTTGAGTATATGCATATACAGCCCTAAAATCCCTAACCCTAATCCATTTCCTTCCTTTCACATTTCACTTCAGTTCTGACTCTCTCTTAAGAGTTCCCGGCGCTGCCCAAACCATCACCACTCCCAGCCAGCACCGTTTGTCTCCGACCGTTCCCAGCCTCGCCGCCAACCACACGAGTCACGACAACTGTCCCGCCCACCACGACACAATCCGACCCAGTCGGCAGTCGTCCGGTGTAAGCTTGCCGACCACCTTTCCTCTTGGTCGTCCGACGTCCATGTTCTCGCCTCTTCTTGCCCTTGGACCTGGTAATTAACTAATTATTAATTCACGTATTCCATTTCCCCCTTTCTCTTTCTTCTTTCATTCTTTTTACAAGTTTCAAAGTTTGAATGTGTATGCATCATGGACTAGTTGGCACTTATACTTATTACTTTTCTGGTGGCAAAAAAAATTGGTGTGCAGATTAATCTGTCTGCTTTTGGTTGATGATTGATATTCAACTTAGGTTTAATTTTTGTTCAAAATTTATTTTAGATACACATTTGGGATTTACCGTGTGTAAGATGAAGTGGTGTTATAGTTAAAGAATTTATTGATGGTAACAACCTACCTCTAGGTGTCTTCTGTTCCAAATTTTCAATTTGTGATTATGAAATTCCTTTCAAGACAACCACATTAATGTCATTATAACTTTTATTTTCTTTCTTAAATTATTTTCTTAAAATTCAAAGCTTGTGTCACCTCTTTCTGAGCTGTCCTACTCAGAAAACAATGAGTTTATGATCATTTACACTTGGTCAACACAACTGTAATTTAAAGGACCATAACTTTAGAAAGATTGTTTAAGAAAGATTGTTATGTTTAAGCTTTAGTTATTTATTTATGCAGATTCATATGAAGAAAGAAGCTCATGTATTTGTTTACATCACATGGGTAATATTTTACAAACTAATTCGATAGTGTTTTTATTTTTGTTTTGTAGCAAAGACTTGTGGTTATGGAATATCAAAGTCTTCCAACTATAGACGAAAATGAGTGCATGGAAAGCACCAACGAAAGTTTTAATGAGCATGTTCAGTCTTCAACTCAACCTTCTACTCAGTTGAAACAGATGCTAGAGTTTCTTCAAAAAAAAGAAAGACAATGAAACCAAGATTTAAGATATGAGAACACTTTGAGAAGATATATGATGAGGAAGGTTACCTTAAACAAGCAAAGTGCAATTATTGTGGAAGTATACTTAATAGTGGGGATAATTTCATATTTAGTCTCGTAAGAATTGCTCAATGCCAAAAATGTCCCAAAACTAGCAAATTTAGTCTCATAGGAATTTTTCATCTAAATTGTTAATAGTTGACGAAATATTCTAAACCATTAACAAGACCAAAACGGACTATGTCTATTTTGAAACACAGAAAATAATATAGATTTAGTAGTTTAAAATAATATAAGTTAATTTGGAATTAAAATTTTCGATTATAATATTCTTATGGGATCAAAACCGCTAGCTATAGGATCAGTATATTCCTACGGGACTATAATTGAATTGAAGGAATTCTTATGGGACCAAATATGAAATTTTCCCCTTAATAGTGATACAAAAGTAAATGGAACTTTAACCCTAATTGCTCATATGAGAAATTGCGAAAGTAATCCACATGTTAAATAAGCAAAAGCTGCAAAACAAGCACTATTAAATTTGCAACCTAGTGGTGGGATAGAGACTAGTGAAGTGGGCACACTAGGTACTTGAAAATTTGATCAAGATGCAATTAGAAAAGCTATTACATATATGATTATAGTTGATGAGTTGCCTTTTAAATTCATAGAAGGTGATGAATTTAAAAAAGTTATGAATCAAGCATGTCCTAGGTTTAAAATCCCATCAAGATGGACAATTTCTAGAGATTTCTTCGTGTTGTATGCTGATGAAAGGGCAAAGTTGAAGTCTTTTATGAGAAATAATTGTCAAATAATTAGTATTACCACTGATACTTGGACATACGTGCAAATAATTAATTACATGTGTATTACTGCTCACTTTATTGACAATGATTGAAATTTGCATAAGAAGATAATTAACTTTGTTCCAATTTCTAGTCATAAAGGTGATTACATTGGATAAGCCATTGAAACTTGTCTTCTTGAATGGGGCTTGAAAAATGTGTTTACTGTAACTGTGGACAATGCAAGTTCGAATGATACCGTTCTTGTTTTCTTAAAAAGAAAAATGTCGGGTTGGGAGGATAATTTGGGTAATTGTAAATATCTTCATATGCGATGTATTGCACATGTGAGGGCTTGAAGGATATGAATATATCTGTTAAGCGTGTGAGAGATGCGGTGAGGTACATAAGAAGTTCTGCTGCAAGAATTGTGAAATTCAAGGAGTGTGTAGAGTATGAGGGGATTTCTTGCAAAAGTTCATTGTGTTTAGATGTGACCACGAGGTGGAATTCGATTTATTTGATGCTAAGCACAACTTTAAAATTTGAGAAGGCATTTGAAAGGTATGAGGAACAAGAGTCCTGCTTTACATCTGATTTGGGGAAAGATGATGTTCCAAATACATATGATTGGTTAGTTGTTAAGAGACTTTCAGATTTGTTGCACCACTTTTATGTGCTTACATTACGTATTTCTGATTCTTTTTATGTCACTTCCAATACATGTTTCAATGAAATAAGTGATTTGTGTTGCATTTTGAATGAATGGTGCAATAGTGATGATGTTGATGTTAAAAAGTTAGGGAAGTCTATAAAAACCAATTTTGAGAAGTATTGGGGTGATCCGGATAAAATGAACAAAATTATTTTTTGGGCAACTATTTTGGATCCTCGTAACAATATTGTATACATGGAGTATTCGTTTTGTGAGATGTATGGTGAGGAAAGAGGTAAGAATTTGTTCCAAAATGTGAAAGATGAATTGTTGGAATTGTTTCATACATACAAGTCTAAGTATCTTCCAGAGAATGATGTTACGAATGATAATTGCTTAGAAAATTCTTCTAGTTCAGTTGTTACCCATTCTCACATTGGTCCAATAGCGAAACAACCAGCTGCATTATATAAGAAAAAGTTTATAAAGAAAGTATGTGGGACTGGTGAGTGTAAGAAGAGTGAAATTGATATTTACTTGAGTGAAGATAACTTGGTGGATGCTGGGAATTTTGATATATTTAAGTGGTGGAAATTAAATTCTGAGAGATTCCCAATTCTTTCAAAAATGGCTCGTGATATCTTTGATGCTCCCGTTTCAAAGGTGGCATCCGAGTCAACATTTAGTACCGGGGGTAGGGTACTTGATGCCTTTAGGAGTTCTTTGACTCCAAAGATTGTTGAAGCTTTAATTTGTGCACAAGATTGGTTTCGAAATTCCAAAGCTGGAACTTGTGTGGAAGAAATAATCGAAGAACTTGAGAAACTTGAAAAAAGTAAATTCTTTTATCTTACATTTGTAGATAAATAATACACTTATGGCTTTTGTATATTTCATTTTTAATTTTATTTTCGTTTTTAGATTTGCCTAAGGTGGTGGGAGTTAGAGAATCTTGAAAGAATGTTGGTCTGTATCCTATTTCAAGGGAGAAAAATGGTGTGTGTGTTCATCTACTAATAGTATATATGCGTTCATCAACTAATGATAAGTATTTTAATTTGTGTTTATGCAGATTTCAGTTCGACTTTCATGATTTTCAAGGAATAATCAATGATGGGAAACTCACTTAGCCACATCCTAATCAAGTTCTTGAAAGTTGAAACTTGATAGTTTGAACTACACATTTTATGGAATAAGTGTGTTGTTCACTATGTTTTTAATGCTTTGATGTTTGTTATGAATTTGGGGAGGAATTCTCTAGGGATTGTATTTTAATTAATGATACTGTAAACTTGATTGTCGTTTTTAATTTGTTAGCACTTTGAAATATTAAGGTTGAATTTGTTTCAAGTAGGGTTGTTTTATTGGACATTTGCTGCTTTTTTTTTATTTTTACATGTAATTCGGTTATAAATCGATACCAAACTGAAAATTTCGATTCGATTTCTTTTGGGTATTCAGCATTTCGGTTTTCGGTTCGGTTGCATATTTTTTAAAATTTCGATGTTCGGTCTTTAAAATTCAATTCGGTTCAGTTCGGTTTTGCGCCGACGCACACCCCTAGGAGTATACGTGAAGAATCTTGTCCGAATTAGAGAATCTAAAAAGTAAGATGTATATATGGTTGGTTGAAAGAGACATTGTAAGTTCAATGTGACTGTTCCATGATTAAATATCATTCTAATCCTACTTGTACTGATCAAGGTTAAAAAAATCGTTAAACTACGTTTCAAACCCCCACACCTTACTTAACCATACTGAGCATTAGAGAACCAATCACCATCGCACCTTTACGTGTTCTTTTATGTCTGACATGAACTCAGAGTCTCCAACCATACTGAGCATTAGAGAACCAATCACCATCGTCACTTTTTAGTAGTCTCTTTCAAACCTAATAAGGCTTGCCAAGACTCACATTACAACTGATCCCCCCACACCTTACTTATTGAATGGCATAAAATATCCATTGTCTTGCAGCTCAAAGCATTCTTAAGATCTGTCAAGTTTTCCGTCAGCTTCCCCAAGTTTTTTCTTCTTCCTTGATTTTCTGACTTTTTTTTATTTTTTTTAAAATAAGTGTGTTTTTTCTTTCAGTTGTCCCCAAACCAAATCTTTTCGTCTCCAAGCCGAGTGTTTCCGTTTAACCGAATTAACCGAATTACCTGTAAAAATACAAAAAAATGCAGCAAATGTCCAATAAAACAACCCTACTTGAAACAACATTCAACCTTAATGTTTCAAAGTACTAACAACAAATTAAAAACGACAATCAAGCATTAATCGATTTATTGGATTTTTTGAAATCTCTTGTAAATTTTTTCATTGAATCTTAATCGTTCATCTCTGTTGGGAAATTGCTTTTAATATGGTAAAAGTTATATTGTTTGTGCCTTGTATATAAGGAAATTGATAAAAGCATTATGTTATGGTTATTTACGTTATCTGATTTCAGCATTTTGGCACTTATATATTTGAATGTTTATGGAGAAACACTTGAGTAACCGAGCAACTCAATTGGTTGATGGATTAGGCAGTTTGCTACATAGATTCATATATCCAATGTTTTCTATTGGTCCTGCTATGAAAACCTTAAGACTTTTGAGCAAATCCATGAAAGTAGCGGCTGAACCTGCTATGAATGCCACTGCACATAATTCCAAGGCTGTACTTTCAATATGCATTGCCTACACGTCAACAGACGAAATAGGACACGAGTGGGGCCGGATAGGGTTTAGTTGGACTTGGTAGTAATACTACAGAGAATGTTAAGCTTCTAATTGATGTGGCCGATGTTGAGAAACACGTGTATATGGTGGGACCCCACCCGATCCTGATATTATAATTCACTCGTCTGGCAAAGTGCAACATCCCTTGTTTACTCTCCTAAATTTCTTTGGCCAGAGATCAAGTTTTGTCATATGGATTGATTTTGTTTTATCTAACATGAATCTTGTTGTGTCAATATGTAGTTGTTGATGGGGTAGAAGATAGTTTATTTATGTAATTTGAATCGTTTTTTGTAGCGTGTTTCACACTCACTGCCACTGTTGTATCAGTATTTGTACATTTTTCACCATGCAATTAAAGTTTTCTTTTAAGAGTAACAATATTTTTACACACAAGTATTACCCATTATTCATATTACATTTATGTTAACTGAAAATGTCATTTAATTTTTTTTTATACATAGAAAAAGGGAATAACGATCGTCTATACGAAAATACTCTTACTCCTTATGTTTCAACAGTACATGCATGTATTTGATGGCATACAGTTTAAAAAAATCAACTTTTTGTTGTAATGATGTATGAAAGAGAATGAGTATTTTGGGTAATTGAATAAAATAAAGTGTATAGTATGATTGATTTTGATTATATAGTGTATAAAAGAATGTGACTTGTTTGTAATATTGTAGTATTGTAATGTTATTGATATTGTGTATTTTATTTTAAGACGTGCAAGTATTCTTGAGACCGAAGGAGTAATACTTTATTATATTTACAAATATAAATAATTAGGGAAAATTGCACTTTTTGTCTCATACGAAAATTTTCATTTCTTTGTTGGTTCCTAACCTTTTTTTTCCCCAAAAGTTACAATTTTAGTCTCACTCATTAATTTTTTGGATGGAAAACTTAAAAAAAATCAAATTAACATACGGGTCGACCTGTTGTTAAAGTATACTTGCTATATAGATAAAATATGTTAATTTAAATTAAAGTATATTTTTAAAGTAAACATACTTTAACTACTAATAAGCATATTTTATCTATATAACAACTATACTTTAACAACGGGTTGACCTATCTCACTATCCGTCTCACATAAACCCGTCTCATAAGAGAGTTCCTCATTTAAAAAATACCCATTTATTCAAGTTAAATATTAACACCAACAACAATCAACTTTTGTATCAATTCTAGCCAAATTACACCTTTTGGACTTTAATACCCATACTAATCAACTTATAATACTCAATTTGTTCTGTGAGTGAATGTGTAGGGGTGTGTGTCGGTCCTGATGTCGGTGCAGATATCAGTATTAATGTCTGTACGGATCTCTTGTCAGTTTCAATATCGGTACGGATATTGGTATGGATCCTGTGTTGATTTCGATGTCAGTACGAGTGTCGGTAAACCCTAAATCCAAAACTCTAAACCCTAATGGGATGGTGGCGGTGGCTGAAGATGACCTGTGGCGCTGCCGCCGACGGGGGTGGTGAGGGTGTGGATTAAAGGATGGAGGTTAGTTTGAATAGTAGGGTATTAAAGTAAAAAAAGTACTCCATTTGTCCCACCGAAAGATACTCATTTTACTATATTGGATGTCTCATTCAAAGGTTCATTTTCCACTTTTAATAAAAAGATCTCACATTTGGCCCACCACTCGCGACTAATATAACTAACCACTATACATAAAATAATAATACTATTAATCTACACACAAAAAGTAAATGGCTATGCACAAAAAGTAAATGATCACCTTTCGATGAGATGGAGGGAATATAATTTAGGTATAATTGATATAAAACTTTTTTGTTATTAGTATTGATTTTCTTTGAGTCTATTTTGAATACTTTTACCTATTGATACATAAATTTTTTTTAAAAATAAAGTTAAAAAATAATTGGATGAAGTTGATAGACAAAATCAGAGGGCTTTTCACACCCCTTAGCACTCATATAACCATTACTCAATTTCTTCCTATGAAGCAAAAGTTGATTCAAGATGGACTCAAACAATATTCTAGAATTGTAACAAGTGACAAATCATGTGGTGTCTTTCAATTTTATGGAGTATATCTATACATTGACAGAGTGCGTAAATTAAGGGGAATAACATGATTTATAATGGTTTATGATGTAAACTCAATTTACAAAAGACTAACTCAATAAATAAATAGTTAATTCATATGCTTAAATATTTGAAGTATAATACTCTCGTCTTCTGTTGAAGCTGAAGCGTCTCCATAAACGGGATCAAGGGGAAATTTAGAGGGCCCAAAATTTTTTTGAAGTGTATGAAAATTCGATCATTTTTCTATGATTTCTCTTGTATTTTCATACCAATGGGTTTCAAAATCTTTTATTGGTCCTCAAACTGACCTGGGGAAATACATGACATAAACTGAAACCGGTTCACGCTTGCTTTTAAAAATTATTTGTATTCATTTTAAATCTATTTAAAACTATGCATATTCATCCAAAATAGATTTCAGATGGATGGATAACTTATTATAATATACATATATATCCTATACCAGTGTGATTATTAAACACAACTCTATTTTTATGGTATGTAAAAATGTGCATATTTGAAATTTTAAAATAAATAAAGGATCAACTAATTATTTTTTAAGTTGTTATAAAATTGGGCAATTTGGATAAATTTCACACGGGTAGGACAATTTTTCAAAACAAAATCGATAGATCATGACATAGTTGAACTTTTTGATAGTGGAATTTTCGCAATAATTAAAACTTCTTTTGGTCCAAAATTATCCAATCAATATCCACTAGGTTACCCTATTAATTAAGATCACCCAGGGCATAAGGGAACGAGTGGACAATTAATTAATTATTTAATTAATTAATGTCGAATTTACGTACATTTGTGCAGTGACAATACGTATCTCAATACAATTAATTAAAGATTTGGGTAAGACCGTCTCACCTATCCCTTTTAAGTGAGATGAACATTCATTAATTTTAATTAATACAACTAAATAATTTTAAAGCATTTTGTTTTATTGTTATGAAATTAAAAACTTGAAAAGTTAATTATAGAAAAAAATTAAGGTTTATTATGGGGTGTACCGGATCACCATATGTTTTACAGGGTAAAAATATGAAGTAGTTGGTGGTTATTTATATTTGATTTTTAATTATTTAATATAATTAATGGTAGAAATTGAATTATAATTAAATTCAACGATCAAAATCGTATAGGTGCATGCACCGTAGTTAAACTCTAAATAAATTGAGGCTAAATACATTTAAATGGCCTTTTTATACTATAAATAAAAAATGATAACATTTTATTAAAAAAAGTAATAATATCTTTAGTAAAAAGTGATAATTAATAATAAAAGTGAATTTCATGAACAATTTATAGAATTTATATAACATGATAATATTTTTAATAAATTGATACTAAGAAAAAGTTATAAATGACCAATTGAATTATTTCATAAATAATTAGTAGGACAAAATAAAAAGTGATAACATTTTTAATAGAAAGTGATATGTAATCAATGAAAAGTGATAATCGTTCAATTACATAATTTTATGAACCATTCATGAGATAAATATATATTTTTTAATAATTTTATAAAAAAAAGTTATTTGATTAATAGAAAGTGATAATCAATCAAGTAAATTGTTTTATGATGAATTCGTAAAATGAATAAAAAGTAACATATGATTATGAATTTTTTAAAAATAAAAAAAATATAAATTTTTAATAATTAATAAAATAATTTATTTAAAAAGTACGAAAAATAAATGTTTCAAACGTTTTAAAATTTTATCAATCCAAGACCTGAAAAATGGGTAAATTATCAATTCGGGGCTTGAATTATGTTTTCTATCGATTAGGGGCTTGAATTATGTAAAACTATCAATTCAAGGCCTGAACTTAGGCCCTAAATTGATAAAATATGAGGTAATATTTGACAAATTCAGACATTGGATTGATTGTTTTACATATTTCACTCCTTGAATTGATAGAAAAAATAATTCAGGCCCCGAATTGAAAGTTTACGCATAATTCGGGCCTTGAATTGATAAAACTCCCGGTTTAATTAAATAAGGCCCTTCTTTTTATTTTATGGGTAGGTCTTGCGTGAGACCGTCTCACGTGAGATAATTTTTCACTTTTTAAAATAGTTATCACTTTAGCTATAAAACGTTATCACTTTCACTATAAAATGTTATCATTTTTTATTTATATTATAAATTGTTCATCAAATAACATTATCACTTTTCATTAATTTATTATCACTTTTTTTTATAAAAGTTACGTGAGACGATCTCACACAAATCTTTGTCTTATTTAATTTTTTTTTAACTTAATTTAAAACACTTTTTTATGCATAATCCGTCTCACATAAAAGATCCTTACACTTACGCGATACCTACCATACAATTAATTGTACTATGATCAAATTTTTTTTCCCAAATATATCCAAATTGAACACTGTCAAACACAATGCTATTCAAAATATTTTTCCCTCTAGATTATAGCCTAAACTTGTTGCAAGCAAAGTTAGACATACTCCCTCCATCCCCTACAAGAGGGCTTTTTTTTTTTCCATTTGATTGTTCATAAAATACTTCACTTCTAAAAAAAATAAATATCATATTAATCCAACATCTTAAAAGTACATTTTAAAGGATGCTTAGTATAAATTTTACTGTAGTATGACAATAGAATTCATTTACTAGTTAATATGTTTGATGGATGAATGTGATAGATGAGAGGGACTAGTTAGTGAAAGTTAGGGAGTTAACTAATTGAAAATTATGTTTTATTAACCAATTATCGTCAATGAAAATAAATAACCCTTGATTCTCATTATCGCCTCTCCTACCTCCATTTAAGCTACCTCTAATTTAAAAAATGTCATTCACCTTTCACAAGTATTATATATTTTATACTTTATTTATCGCCTTGCAATACTTATTTACCCCCAAACGGTCCTTAAAATTAGTAAAAAAGTAATGGTGAACGATGATCTAAGATGAGGACTAGCACTCTATCATACGATATTTGAGAAAAACGATATTCTAATTAAAAAAGTGATGGAGGAACCATTTCACAAAACAGTTGTGTAAAAAATTTTGTCAATTAATGTAGTATATATTATCTAAACACTATTTTAATTTCTTCTTTAGCAATACACGACTCTTATGGACCTCTATGTGGCTCGGACAAACTCGGATTTTACTTTTAAATATGTTATGCGGATCACTTCACTTTGCATTGTAATATTAATCCACACCAGCATTATATTTTATTAAGAAAAGTGCAATTTTATTTTTAGCTTCTAAAAACAACAATTGTATTGGTCCAAAACTAGGTATAGATAGGAGAGTGAAAAATCTAAATCATTCTTATTCTTTTATTTATTTAAACAAAGCTAATTATAGTGTGCACCCTTTTTTAAAAACATATACAAATATAAACAAAAACAAATATAATTATGAACAAAAATGTATACAATTTAATTGTTAGTTATTTTATGAAAAATTGAGTGAAAAGATATACAATTATTAAAAAAATATATATACACTATTAAATAAAAAGTTATATACATATGTATGCTAATTTTTAATGAAAAGCTTAGTGTGAAAAAAGTATATAATTATTAAAAAATACGTATACAAAATAGATGTCACACCCGAGAATTTTTCCTATTTATTTGATAATATAATTTGTATTTTATGCATTTTTATAATTATTTGATAATTATGTGGTAATTGTTTCTACATTTTATTCGTCTTTGCATTTTTATTTGATACATTTATGATAATAATGGTGACAATTTATGAATATATATAAGTTTATAAATATTTACTTGCGTTAATTTGGATATATAATTAAATTGTCTTATGTGTATAAATATGCTATTTGTTAATTATTAAGTATTACTCGTGTGCTTGTAATAATAATAGTGGTGGAAAAATGTACACGTATGTGTAATAATTTGTAAATGTATCATATCTTAGTTATTAAGTATTGCACGTATATTTATAATGAATAACAATAATAATAATAATTAAAATAATTGGGATACGTAGACATTACGTTTACTACATACTTTGTATATTGGTGAAGTCGAGCATACGTGGCATTTCATCTTGCCAAAATTTATACCAATGAAGTTCATTTCATTGATCAAATGGAGAAAGTGGCCGTGAAAATGAATTAGGAAAAAAAAAAGAGAGAGAGGGGAAAGAAAAGGAAAGAAGAAGAAGAGAGGGTCGTGTCGGAATGGAAAGGAAGTGATTAGTTTTGTTTTTCATGAGATTTATATTACTGTCGGAATCCAAGTAAGTAGATGTCCAACTACAATGCATAACTACAATGAATAAACATGTTGTGTGTGAATTATTTGTGATTAATATATGATAATTATGTTATGGATTATTTGTGATTATTTTAATTATGTTATGAATTATTTGTGATTAATATGTGATACAAGTGGCAGATTTATGTGATTTGAAATATTATCGTTGTTTTATATTTGTTGGTTTATGTGACAAAAAATGAAGATCTGTGTGATTTTAGATGACATAATTATACTGTTTTAGTTAAATGTTGATATTAAATATGTGATGTATATTTGATTTCTCCTACTTGCATACCATGCATAATCATGAAAAATATTTTTCTTCAAAATTAATAAGATACTAATGGTGTGTGCGGCCACTATATATGCACTGAGTGGCGGAAGGGGCGACCTAGGAAGAAACGACCTGGGGAAACCCAGAATAGGCTACCTAGAGTGGGCCACAGTATTAAATTATTGAGAGAGAGAGTAGTGTTGAGTGAGGGGACTTCCGAGTAGTAGGGGTCAGTTGGTGATGGACTCTAGCGGGTTGTAAGGAAAGGTGGATCATCGGACTGCAAGACGTGGAACTCTGTGGAGGGAGATGATTCTTGGTGGCGGGGCAAGTGACGAGCGGCAGGAAGCTTGTTGGGCCACGAGATGATAGTCCTCACAGCAGTTCCATATTTATATTGTGAAATTGATAAATTGAGTGATGAGCTCATTTCCGGTGCATATCATAAGTGTGTCGTGGGGATCCCGCAACGTGAACAATTTCCAAAATAAAATAGACCAACTAGAATGATTAGAAAAATAAATGCATTTTCATGCACTATCATGCATGATTTCTACTTACTGGGATTTTATCTCACTAGTTTATGCATTGTAGGTAAATCGTATACGATGCTGGTGGTTAGAGTTCCGTCAGATCATGAGAGTTGTATACATGGATGACGGCCTGTTGGCCGGGCCTGTGTAATGAGCTGTTTTCTTGTATTGTATATAAAAAATAAAAAAAATGAAAGGAAAGGAATATTTATTTTTATTTATTGTCTTAATGAAAATTGGGGCGTGACAATAGAATAAAAAGTTATACACATGGTGCACACTTGCACTCGGGTGCACCTAATATCAACTCTTTAAATAATTGTCTTGGTCCAAAAATAGGTATACATACTAGAGTGAAAAATCTAACCCATTCTTATTCTATTAGTATTTTTTATTTGGAATTTTATACATCCAAGACCTGCAAAATGGGTAAACTATCAATTCGGGGCTTGAATTATGTTTTCTATCGATTAGGTGCCTGAATTATATAAAACTATCAATTCAGGGCCTAAACTTAAGTCATAAATTGATAAAATAGGAGGTAATATTTGACAAATTCAGGCCTTGAATTGATAGTTTTACATATTTCATTCCTTGAATTGATAGAAAAAATAATTCAGGTCCCGAATTGATAGTTTACCCATAATTCGAGCCTTGAATTGATAAAACTCCTTTTTTGAAAATTTTTTTATTAAGTACGCTTATATTCTTATTGATCTTATTTTTAACTTTTAAAAATAAATTGCATTGTTCCAAAATTAGGTAGGACAGAATAGTCAAATTTTCTAAATCATCCTTTTTACCTTTTTATTTTTTTATTAAGTTACTATATATTCCATAACAATTTTATTTTAGGGAAAATCACTAATAGATACACAATTTTAACTTAAATTACTATGATATATAAGGAGTTCAAATAATTACTCTCACATATAAAATATTAAAGTAAAATACCAAATATAACCTTATAATCCCATACACTTTTAAACCACCAACCCTACCCCTCACCCACCAACCCGCCGGACCACCGCCGGCCGGCCGGTGATTAGCCATTTTGTAGTAGGGATGACCAATTAAAATAATTTATCGAACCACAGGGAGGTCGGTGCTAGAGCTTGAGCGATCTCACCTTTATCGCAATTTTATAGAGATGAATCATCAATGGGTAGTTTGATCAAACAAGAAATTAAATTAATCAAAGCAAGCAAGCAAGCAATGATTGGCAAACAAGATAGATGAATGAAAAGTGATTTTCCAAATTAAATAAAAGTAAGATTAACAACAATTAAGAAGTGAAAATCGTAGGATAAATGCATCGAATTCACATGAATCATGGATTGAAGACTAAGGGGTCAATACTAAGATCATCTAAACTCCTTCTCAAGATGGATAGGATATGGTTCTAAACATAGCTCAATGAGTTGGTTCTCACTCAAACAATTCCAACTAGGTACTAAGCTTGAAATGAGAGTCTCTTCACACGATTAATCAACCTCTCTCGATCAAACCAATCATATGTTCTATCAAAGGGTTCTAAACTCTAAAGGATTTCTCAATCTCTTTACAATTTATAATGCACATGAAGTGTTTGATGAAATGATTCACTCAATTATCCTAAGCACATAATTGATTTCTCAATCTAATCACATATTTAGAACAACTAAACACACAAATCATCAATACAAATCAAGCAATTAATAATCAATGATAGAAAAACATAGATTCAATCAACATATGAATTCAAATACACAAATCCCAAAATTATCCAACAACTCTCATGTTGTTAATTTCACAAGGGAGATTAGTCTGCCATATTCATAAAGAAATTAACATAGACAATTAAATCCTTACAAATCATGATAAAACTATGAGGTTTAATACAAAGATTGAATGGAAACTCCCTTGATCTATCTTCAATGGTGATCTCCTTCCCTTCTTTACTCTTTCCTCTCTTCCTTGATCATTTTCCTTCACTTGGATGTGTGAGGTGTGTGCAGGGCTGTGAATTTCGGATCCTTCAAAAATATTGAAGTATTGAGTATTTATACTCCTTGTGAAGCTTCTAGAAGGATTCTGATTTTTTTACAGAATTTCACACAATACAAGTCGTGCTCTGCAACACGGACATAAGGTGGACGTGTTGGGTGAATTGATGCTGCCGCACGACCTCTCCTTACAGGGCCGTGTTACACAACACGGGCCGTGTGTTGCAACACAGCTCGTGTGCTGTAACACGGGCACAGAGTGGTCGTGTTGGATGAATTGATGTCGGTACACGGCCACTTCTTACAGGGTCGTATTCTGTACACGGCCCGTGTTGGTGCATGCCCCTATTTTTCACATTTTGTTTCGGCTGTTCTCCTTTGTTTCAAGTCCGAATTGAGATTCGTTTTTTCCTACATCTTCCTTATCATATCTAGGTTTAAGCTCATTCACACACATTTCCATAAAAACATATAACACAACCAAATAACACATAAATATGGATAAAATAATACAAAAACGGATATAAAAAGATACTAAAATTTAGGTGAAAATATCACTCATCACCGGCAGCCAGACCGTCGTCGCCTGCTGCCGGAATTTAAAATGTACAAAAATAAAATTGTGCAAAGCAAATTGTGCAAAATCAAATTGTGCAAAACAAATTTTTGCAAACAAATTGTGCAAATACATAGGGGTATTTATGGTATCAGAATCATAATTGTGTAGTTATGAGTAATATTGCTTTGAGTCATGTAGTTTACAGCAATTACGCATTATTTTATATATCCAATAGTAAGTGACCCTTTATTTTATTGTGTTGGTGCGTGTATGTAATAAGTAAAACACGATTGTGGTGTAGTTTATTTTATACGCTTCTAAATCATATTGTCGTAGTATTTTTTTTATGTAATTTTGTATTTATTTCAATCTAGAATATGTGTGAACCTTTCCAGAAATATAATGGATGAATTAAATTGTTACAGTTTTCGCAAATTTTAATAATTTTATTATTTTTGTAAATTTGGTTGGATTTGGAGAAGAAACCACCTCCACTATATCCAACATGCTCCAAAAGCTTCACCTTCACCTCACATTTTATCTTTACCTTTACTTTTATTTGTCAAAGTAATGTAAATACTCTCATCCTACTCCTTGATCATTTTTCTACCCGCATCTGAGTGTGGATAGACTCCATGTGAAAAAATAAAGTTCAATTAAAAATCTAAATATTAAAATATAAAATGTATTTATAAATTTAAATTACTTACGCTTTTCTCCTTCCAGATCGGTTTACCTCGTATCACAGTCCAATAATTCTTGCTCAGACCCCTTAAGCCGAGTTAGCTGCGTACAGGAAAACCATAGCAGCAATCTGCCAAAAAAATTAATAAATATATATATATATAATATTACATTAGTATTAGTCCAAAATAGCAGCAATCAATAAATAAATATATATAAATAATATTATATTAGTATCATTCCTTGTCCAAAATATGTAAGGGAAGGTATACGTGAGGCAAGGTGAAAGTAAAATTATATGCTATGTTTTCGCAAAGCTATCAGTTTTTTTTTTTACTAGCATTTATGCAACTAAAATAAAGAATAAGTATTAAATTAACATATTTAACTTTTGTAAATGGATCTTAGCTACAATCTAATTAGTAAAAAGAATGACAATTTAATATATGTTGAAGAAAAAATTATAATAAAACTATAACATATTTAACTTTTGTAAATGGATCCTAGCCAGAATCTAATTAGTAAAAAGGATGACATTAATATATGTTGAAGAAAAAATTCTAATAAAACTATAATATATACGCATTAATTAAAAGAAATTTTTTAAAAAAGGTACAAAATTATTTTTAAAAAATTATAAAAAAATGGACACTATAACATTTAATCTTAAGAATTGAAAAAAGATAAATTTAATTTACATAATAAAAAAACAACATATTCATCCAAAATAGAATTACGGGATAGACAACTTATTATAATATCCCTATTCTATATTGTGTTATTATTAAACACAATTCTATTTTTTAATGGTAGGTGAAAATGTGCATATTTGAAATTTAAATAAATAAATAAATGGTCAATTAGACAATTTGGATAAATTTCACATTGTAGGACAATCTTTTCCAAACATAATCGACATATCATGACAAAGTTGAACTTTTTGATAGTTGAAATTTGTCACTAATTAAAATTTTTGGTCCAAAATTATCCAAGCAATATCCACTTGTATTACCCTATAAAATAATATAAATTGGGACGAGTGGTTAAATATTTATTTATTTAATTAATTAATGTTAAATTTACGTACATTTGTATAGGGATAATCTGTATCTATACGTCAAAACAATTGATGGTATGAACAATTTTTTTTTCCCGAATATATCCAAATTGAATACGTCAAACACAATGCTATTCAAAATATTTTATTTTTCCCTTACAGTATTTAATCTTTAATTTAAACATAAATTTAATTTCTAATTATGAAAGTGTGTTAATAATCTGTGTTTAAATATTATTTCTTCTCAAATTAAGAGTCGACTTATAATGTAATCATGTTGTCCTAACCTAAATTTAATTGTATTCCTTTTCTTGTTGTTATTATTTCATTTTAGAACAAAATTTGAATTAAGAAAAAATAAATCCGAGTGAAAACACTCTAGTTTAGAACTAAGACCTGCATATTAAAGATTCAATAGCTTATATATTTGGATGTCCAGATTATGAATTCATACATTTGAGTTGGCCTATAAAATTTAAATGATTTGACCACAAAATTCTTTAAAAAAATATATATAATGAACCCTGAATATATTATATATACTTTACGTCACGTATTTTTGTTGATACTTTTTTTTTCCTGCATAATGTACACAAGCATATGCTAATTTAAAAATTAATCTAAATATTTAGTCACGCTTCTTCCATTCAAAGATGAACAAATCAAACATCATAGTTGTATATACTCATTATATAGTGTAATATTCTAGATAACATGTATCTTTGGTCATAATTTATTGACCTTGTCCAAATAATAGCTCAAGAAATTAAATTTATAATATATACACGTAGCCGGCTTAATTATGTTGCATTTACTTATTATCTAATATGAAAGTTATACATGTAAAATAGTTTATACTTAAGTAAAAAAGTAATTTTTATTAAATTACGTATTTACTGTAAATGAGAAAATGAATTTGGGACTGATGGAGTAATATTATTTAAATAAGAATTTTTTTTCTCAAAAAATTGAGGGTATAATTTTTTTTTTTAAAGAGTGAAATATTTAATACTAAAGAATAGAATTTTCTAACTGTTGAATTTGGACCATAGTGTGCACAAAAGATATGCAAAATTTATGCTAAAAAAATTATAAAAACAGTATTACGTGAGAGGTTATCACATGAATGTTTATCATGAATTTAATTATGCAAGTCTATCAATCTACAACCAGCTGCTAGCACAAATAGCTGACCGTTAGCCGTTAGAATTCAATATTTTGATGAAATTTGATTTAGAAAAAAAATAAAATAAGATAAATAAATTTAAAAAGTCGCATGTTTCTAGAATTTTCAATTCCACAAAACACTGTAGGTTTTAATAATTGAATCTCTGTCTGTAAAATTTTTATTAACGGCAATTTTAATTATTTGATCATTCTAATTATAGAAATTGCAGCAAGGCGCTCACTAAATTGCAGTAAAAAAATGACTTCAACAATGATAATAGATGTACTATATTTTAAGATTAGGAAAAATATCAATGGTAAACACTTCTAAATGTTTTTTTTTTTTCATTCAAATGGAAATATATAATTTTTACTTACTTTTACACTGAATGCCAATTATTCGATTATTATTAATTGAACGTGATACACTGAATGCAGTGTGCCAATCGTGGTTGACAAATTAAACCATCCATTTTTATATATGGATGAAATCTGATACACATTCATCAAAGTCAAATGCAATCACATGTCAACCCTTTTGCATTAATTAACGGTTAACTCCTAGCTAGGCTTCATATTAATAATAACCTCATCACATATTTTCAAATGAATATAAAAATAAAATTATCGTAGTATTGTAATTGTAATCATGTAAAATTCACGGTATAATCAAATTGTGATTAGTAGATTTTCTTAATAATGAATTTTTTTTTATTTTAATTTACTATTTTATTTAAGAATTTAAATGAATTAATTTTTAAAATAAATTGGTAAATATTTGGTTATTAATCCATCACCGCATTTGAAGAGTACGAAGTGTTTATTTACCTAAGAATAAGAATGGAAGAGAATAGACAGAAGAGAGAACGAAAATCTACTAAGGTTTTTTAAATAATGTAGGTCTTGAAATGGTAGTTTCCAATTAATCAGGTCTCAAACGAGAAAATAAATTCAAACCTTAAAAAAATTAAAGTACTTCTTAAATAATAAAAATAAACTAATTCATATTTTAAAATAATTTTGATTAAAGTAAAATTGTCAACGAAATTAGGGATTATTAAAACTGGAAATATTGTTTGATGCCCTAGTAATAGGGCGCATCATGCAAAATACGTAAATAGTGGAGTATGCACATGAAGATAGTGTAAAAATTCTAGAGTGGTTGGTCTGCTGATAGGTTAGCTACAAATGTGTCCATTGTATTGTTTTATTTGTTGGATATCCCTATGATGTGTTGACTAAAATAAATATGAAAGAAAATTATAGGAATGAAACTGGATCGAAAAAAGAGTTATATTTTTCTCCTTAAAAGACGAAATTATCTCGCTTTAGTGCTTACGGTGCTTATCTCTAAGATATAATGACTCATATCTTGTGATAGTAATAATACAAATTATAAAAACGAACCAAACTATATTATGAACTCACCTAAGTAGTATGACGATTTAGGAATATACTACGAATTGTTTATCACTTTATATTGAAAATATTATTTATTTTCTTTTAAATGTAATCACTTTTAATTTATAATATAAATTATGCACCATTATCACTTATTATTAATTATGTATCACCTTTTATTGAAAATGTTATCATTTTTAATTCATCTTAGGAAATAACTTTCGTGAGACGGTTTTACAAAAATATCATTTCTTAAATTGACATAACTTGTTATAATTTTTTTTCTATAAGTAATATTGAATATATAAGAGTTTAATGAAGACAAGTATTTACGAATATGTAATTGAATGTATTAGTGAACACGTTCGCGAATATAAACAAATTTTAATAAGTTATTTGTATTTGAGTACGCGTTCGATCTCGATCTATATCTTGATGAGTTTGAGCTTGAGATCAAGCTCCATTATTTCATAGCACGAGACTTAAATAGGCCAAAGTCGCATTTCAACTAACTCAATTACACTCCTAATTAATCTGATATTGTTTTAATTTGTTCCTTTTTATTTATGTTTTATCATTATTGTAACATATTTTGTTTATATATATATATATAAAAGATTGTCTCACGATAAAATTGTTTTTTTTTAATTAAAAGTTTTATCACTTTTTATTTATATTACAAATTTTTCATAAAATACTACTCCCTCCATCTATCCTCAATGTATCTATTTGTTTTTTGCACGTGGATCAAGGAGTATTATTATTTTATGCGTAGTAGGTAGTTGTATAAGTGGAGGGTATGAGTCCCATATTTTTTTTTGTATTAGTGGAGGATGTGGGTCTCATAGTTCAAAAATGAAAATTGATAGATTAGTTAAAGATAAACGACCCAAAATAGTAAAATGGATAGATTGACAATAGACGGAGGAGTAATATACTTGAACGATTATCAATTTTTATCAATCCGATATCATTTTTATAATTACTTTTTACGAAACACATTTTGTTATATGAATATCTTACAAATATTTATCTCTATATTTGTGCGTATCGTGTACGTGGTGCTAGATACGTAGTTTCTTAATTATATAATTGAATCCTGCATCAGACAAGAAAATGCGAAGCTACACTCACCATCCTCACTAAATAATTCACAATAATATCGATCTTGTTTCCCTAATAATTAATTGTCATTTCACATTACTTGTATTTTTGTGTGTTGTAATTTTCTAATGGACAATGACATCCATTATAGATTATGAATCTCGAATTGGAAGGAAGTACTAAAGTAATGATTATTTAATCTCAATTGTAAAAAAACACATGGACGGTTGGAACAACAATGTAGACTAATCTCTAATTTAAAATTTCTCTCATTTGGTAGATCAAACTCCTGTGCATATTTTTATTCAAACAACACATAGAAGAGCACATAATGTTAAACCTAAAATAAAATTAGAGCATCTTCTCTCTCTATTACGTGTCACTTATAAAATTAATTATAGTAAGATGATATATATGATACAAAATCCCATGCCACTTATCTCAAATGAAAAATATTAAGAATTGAATTAGAATATATATGTGTATATGTGTTTGTGTGGAGGATTAAAACAAAAATATGAACTATATACATAATGTATAACAAAAGTATTGGAAGGACTAGATCACAAAATTTTAGCTCAAATCATTTAAGATGGATGTATTAGAACAACATTATACATGACCAAAAGGCCTATTATTGCAAAATTTCCCATGAAACAAACTATGAACTCCCATCAAATTACTTGTGATCTCAATGTATCTTATAATGCTGCAATCACTACCTTCATGTGGACCAAACAACACATGAGTACTTGTACATGTACACCTCCATAATCATACACAATCCCTCTACGGATTTGTAATGTAAACACAATTTATTCTAACACCCCTATCATCTATCATCTCCTGTACCACATGTTCTTACAGCCACATGGCAAAGAACAGAGACAAGACATAAAATACGAGATTAGAATACGAAATACGTCCATCCCCTTTCATTCATATCTAACTAATCTTGATTCAACCAACCTTAATAATTCTTCTCAAATCTTGATCAACTTTTTCATCAACAATCCAGTCTTCTCATCCTCTCCCAAATCAATCAAAGGCTTGTCCTCATCAATCCTGGCGAACCCAACCGTCCTGCTACGAGCCACCGGCGCCACCACACCTCCTCCGCCTCCTAGAGGAATCGCGCTCTTCGTACGACGAAACTCCGCCTCAATCTGGAGGCTTTGGCTGGACGCCAGCCGAATGAGGTCTTTCAGCTCCTCCTCAGCTGATTTGAAGCTGGAAGAGCTGAAGCTTCTCTGAGTTTTCGGAATTTGGGGGGTGGGGCACCCCATGGCGTTGCCGTAGCTGACGTGGCCGCCGCCGCCGGTCAGGCTCTGGATGTACAGATCATGGGCACGGGTCAGGATCCAAATCGGAGCTTTTAGGATCCGGATTATCAGCCTGCCTTCTTTACCCACCCGTTTGGAGCCCATTTTTTTCCCTTAGTCGAAAATGAAAGATTTTTAATTCCTACAAAGATTTGAAGATGGCTAGAGCATGAATCTTGTTGTTGGAGAGAGATGAATGATATAATGATCATGGAAGTTGTATATATATTATATATAGTGAGGTATTAGTAATTATATTTGAAAATGGCATAATTTGGAAGTAATCAATGGTATTTAGTATATTAATTAATTAAAATAATGATGGGTTTTGGGTGGGAGGACTTTTTAGGGTGTGGACCAACATATTCAATGGAATGAGCCCATGCAAGATATGGATGATTAGTGTAAGAATAGACGACTATTTCAGATGTGATTAAATTTAAAATTAATATAGGTGGGTTTTAAGATTTTCATGCATCATCAAACTTAGATAGTAGTAATCAATAGAATTAGAGTATACCAAAGATAATGAAGATTAAGGATTGTGTAATTTTTTATGAATGGGGTTTGAAGTGGCAAAAATGTGCAAATATTGAACCAGACTTGGTTTATTATTTTAAAATATAGTAGAATTTAAAATAGCTTCAAGTGCAAGTGGAGTGCTTGCAAAAACAAGGTTCTTTGGCTGCTAAGTTATCTAGTTTTAAATTGTCAATAACTTTCATGCCTGCCTATTATAATTTTTTATATATGTACTAATATAAAATTATGTGTTTTATTTTGAAATATGGAGTATTAATTTTCACTAATATATAGGGATGAGATTACCTATTTTGATGTTTCACTTCTCTATAATAATTGAATAATAACACGTATGAATATTATTTCCTACTTCCTCCACCCTTTTCAAGAATACTTGCATATTTTTTATATTGATCCGTTTTAAAAATATTTGTACTCCCTAAAAATAAAATAATACTATACAATATCAATAATCTTACAATACTATAATATTAATTACAAAGAAAAGATCTCACATCCTTTTTACACACAATCTAATTAAAATCAAATATATCATATACTTTATTTTATTTCATTACTCAAAATACATCTTATCTTTCTTACATCATCACAATGATATTTTTTTTTAAAACTCCGTACCACCCAACACGTGTATGTATTCATGAGACTTGGGATGGAGAGAGTATGAGTGGCAAAAAGTTTAAAATAAAAGATAATGCGATTAATTGATACACACATTAATTATGTAGTCCATTTGATTGTGATTTCTGATTGGAAACTCCAACCGATGACATAAAAGATTGTTCACCAGTTTATTAAAAATACTTTTCTTAAAAATTGGATTGTAGATCGCCTCTAGACATAATCAATAAAAATTGGATTGTAGATTGCCTCTAGACATAATCAATACGTAAACAACCAAATTCACATAAATCACACACTACGTGGAATAAATGTACATTAAACTTATGTCTCGGCTAACAGTTACATAACAAATTTAGATCACCTGTTACATAATGGTATTTCATCTCCTATTATACAAATTAAATACTTGTCACGTATTATAATCAAATGTCAAAATTCAATACATACCTCAAGGATTTATTAGTC
This sequence comes from Pogostemon cablin, assembly GCA_023678885.1. Taxonomy (NCBI): domain Eukaryota; kingdom Viridiplantae; phylum Streptophyta; class Magnoliopsida; order Lamiales; family Lamiaceae; genus Pogostemon; species Pogostemon cablin. Next base: position 6,905,239 of record CM042992.1, on the reverse strand, counting down.
ATTAGTAGGATATAGTTTTTTTATATAGATAAACACCAATAAAACATGAAAAGTGTAATAGGGAATTCAACTTGCTTACATACGGTGTCTTGGTAAATGAGTTTCTATAAAAGATGGATAATTATAATATTTCGATTAAAAATGATGTTTCTACATAATTGATAAAAGAAAAATATAACCGACTAAATAAACGTATTTCATAAACAAATTATTGTAATATAAATAAAAATAACGTCTTTATTAAAAATTACTAGTTAATTAAAATAATAAAATGGTCAAACACGAAAATAAAATTTCTAGACTATGAAAATTAAATTATTACTATGACTTATCAGTGCTTAATTTTTATTTTTTTTAAATACACGTAAATAATTTATATATATATATATGGGGTGGGGTGGGGGCCTGTGGGCGTCGGCTTAGCTAGGCCTCCGCCAGTGGATAGATAGTATGCAAGTTGTGGGAGTGATCAATTCTGCACATCAAGTGGAATTAGTGTTGACTTTAGTTATCACTGTTTGAGTTTGTCAAAATAAATGAAATGTGATTTGTCCCACATCGAAACTCACTTTCAAGGGAAAGGCGTTTTAAGCTTGGCCCTTGGGTCATGATACGTGTGTGCCAATCAAATATACTTTAATTTTTGTATTTGAATTTAGTTAATTTTTTTTTTAATTCTCGATTGTGAGAATAGGAAGAAAGGTGAGTATTAGTCTAAGATTTGTAAGAGTGTAGGGATTGGAGCCGGTAGTGAGAAATTTTGTGTGATTGTAAAATATTTCACATAGTGACATTTTTCTCGGGTCCGTTGTTTTTTCTCCAATTTGGAGTTTCCACATAAAATCCTTGTGTTGTTTTTATTCTTTTCTTTTCTCATTAATATTTTGTTCTTTTCCCTTTAAGAATAAAAGTTTTTTCCTAACTAAGTGGTATCAAAGCTCGGTTCGGGCACTTTTAAAAATTCTTAGTATGTTCTGTGGTTGCAGCATAGTTTGATCTTCCACATCAGAAAAAAATTTTAAGAGACAGTTATTCATTAGGTTAGGGTATGGCAAAATATGTCTTCAATTAAGTTTGATGTCGGGAAATTTGATGGTAGAATTAATTTTGGATTGTGGCAGGTACAAGTGAAAGATGTACTGATACAATCTGGGTTACACAAGGCTCTGAATGGAAAGCCAGGTTCAACGGATGACACATGAAGTTCCGACAAAGATTCTGGAAAGTGTGATGAAAAGAGTGATGTAGACTGGGAGGATTTGGATTTGCGGGCTGCAAGCACAATACGCTTATCATTGGCTAAGAACGTCCTTGCTAATGTGCATGGAATTTCAAACGCCAAGGAGCTATGGGGAAAGCTTGAGGAACTGTACCAGACAAAGAGTATCTTAAATCGGTTGTACATGAAAGAACAATTTCACACGCTTCGATGGAAGAAGGTACACAAATCTCTGATCATCTAAGTACTCTTAATGGCATCATCTCTGAACTAGAGGCAATTGGAGTGAAGATTGAAGATGAGGATAAGGCATTGAGGCTTATCTTGTCTCTGACACATTCCTATGAGTACATGAAGCCAATTCTGATGTATGGTAAGGAAACTTTAAAGTTTACTGAAGTCACAGGTAAACTTCTTTCGGAGGAAAGGAGACTGATGAGCGAAGGGCGCACTACTGAAAAGTCAGTAATGTTGGTAAGTGGCAATGGAGGAAGGAAGAATGACTCCAAGAATGTAGTTTGTTGGAAGTGCGGAAAACCTGGGCATACAAAGCGGTTTTGTCCACGTGGAGGTGGAGCTGGTCGAGGTGGAGTTGGTACGACAGATAATTCCGAGTCTAATATTGTGAAGGATTTTATCTGAGGAGAAAATGAACACCCTTATGACATGCCCAGTTGTCATGGAAAAGGGGTGTAGTACTGTTAGTTGTGCCACAAGTTTGCACACATTGACTTGGCATGAATGTATGTGGTGGAAAGGTATATCGATGGCAGATGAACTTCCAGGGGTAGCCAAGTGCTGGAAGTAGCACCATAAAATTTCAGCAGGTATTTTTCAATATGTTGCTGCAAGGAAATTCTTAAAAAGATTTATTCTAAGTGGTCTGCTAATATGGTGGAGTATGATGATTCTCAGGGTTGAGAATTGATTGTCGGTCAAGACAATGAGTACTCTTTTATATTGACAAGGTAGTGATATTTTTCTCGGGTCCGTAGTTTTTTTTTCCGGTTTAGAGTTTCCACGTAAAATCCTTATGTTGTTTTTATTCTTTTCTTTTCTCGTTAATATTTTGTCATTTCCACTTTAAGAATGAATGTTTTTTCCCAAAGTTGATCCCATAAATGGTTTGCCAAATATACACTATACGTACATTAATAAATACGTAAATACTTTTTTTTATGGAAAAATAAATAAATACATAAATAATTATTGCTTAGTAAAGCAGGCATATTGATGAGATCCAGCCGTCTGTGACTCACTGCCAGTGGTCTTTTATTTACCAAAAAACCTTTGATTAAGATAATATTATTTGTTTTAAATAATTAGCAGTATATAATTTAATTAAGGGTAGTGGTGGTGGCAGTTTAAGTGCGCCTCAAAAGTCGGAAAATGTTGTAAAAATGTTTGTTAGTGTAAATTTTAATCATAGAGTTGACTTGCTTTTTGACGTTATAACCTATCCTGTCTTTTTACCTTCATATAAAACAAATCGTGTTCCATCATCTGACTAGGAAATTGATAAGGAAATTGATGGATGAAATAAATTTCCAACCACTTTGAGATATGTGTGGTAAGTTTTATATATGTACAACAAATTAATAAACTACCAATATTAGTATGAGAATATTTTGAGTGGAATCTAATTTTTAAATATTTTTCTATACATATATACTATATATAATTCTCTTATTTCGAAAATTTATTCATATTTTTTTATTTATTTATGTCACAAACTTTTTTATTCAATAATGAAATATTTACTTCAATTTTAAAAATTATACATAAATGATTCTTCGTAACAGAGAGAGATTATAACAAAAAGAATTATTAAATTAAGAATAATACTTTTCATAATAGGAATATCAGTTACAATGCAATAACGCATACTTTAAAATCCAAAGATAAAAATAGAATTATGAATTCGAGTAAAGAAATATTAATATAAATTAAACATTAATCATGACATATCATTCTTAATTCGACGAATTTATAATTTGGTCCAAAAAGTTTTTATTTTATTTTATTTTATTTTATTTTCCAAATCATGTCACACCTTCTCCCACAAGAGTAAGTTGATAGTCCGTTGTTGAGTTAGCTTCAAAATAAACTGAAAAAAATAATAATAATAAATAAATTTAAAGGAAGTCAAGTACTCAAGTGTAACAACTTTAGCACTGGCAAGTGGCAACATCTATGGAATAGCTATTACATTAGACTTCTTTAAAATTCTCTCACTGCACACGATTTTTTAAGCTTCAATATAAATTTTTATTTTTTTTTAAAAAAGGTACTATTTTTTTAAAAGTTTCTTACGAATTTAGTTTATTGAACTTTAATGATTATGTTTACTTTTTGTACCGAGATTAAGAGATATAATAATTTAATAAATATAATATTTAATGTGTAATGGGTAATTGTATTGGTATTATGTGTAGGTCTCATGTAGAATGAATAAACGTTTTATGTGGATTCCATTTTATTTTTTTTAGAAAAATGTAAGTCTTAATTTGGAAAAAAAAAAAAACTTAAATCTTAACGAGTAATGAATGAAGTATATGATTTTCGTGAAATTGTTAACTAGCTACTTGTTTGATGAAACAGACTCATTATTGTAGATGATTGATTTCTAATAATTACGAATTATTTATATCATATACTCCATATAATTCATTCAGGATGACATAAAATAAAATGATATACTACAATACAATCATGTGTAACGTGAAAACTATCTACCTCTACCTATCTGACTACTCATGTAATATTACACGAATTAAGTCTTATGGGCAGGTGTGGATTGAAAGTTAATATTCACAATGAATTAATTGCTTGAAGATGACAAATAATAATTAATATATATATCATAATACATACGACAAATTATTATATTATATGAATAATTTTTATTCTTAAATAGAGCCTGTAAATTCCAAACCAACAAATACCTTAATTTTCTAGTACTGGTATTGTAGGATAAGATGATGGACCACATAGGTAGTTTAGAATGTTGGACCATTAATTGCTTGTGGTGTATAGGTGTAAAATAGTCATACATAAGGGCGGAGTCCAAAATCACAAAATATTTACTCCATTATCCTGAAAGAAATGTTACATTTACTGACGAAAATTAAAAAAATACTACATTACATTAAAAAATAATATTATAATATTTTAATGTATAGTGTATAGATATATTAATATTGCTTATAAAGATATGTTAATTATTTTATGTAGAATTTATCTATCAAAAAAGAAATATAGCAATATTTATGGAATATCCTATTTAATAAAATGTAACAATATTTGTGAGGTGGAGAGATTTGTTGGGTATATCGTGCAATGTAATAGTTTAGGTCAATCTTATTATATCTTTAGGTTATCTAGTATTTATTTTGAATTTAAATAGATTTATTGAACTAATGAATAATACTAATCCATGTTTATCTTGAATTAGAATAGTACTGACGGGTTAAGTGAGATTACAAAATTATTATTTTAAAATTTTGATATTTTATTTAATAAATTAAAATATATTCATATAATCCATATTACTTTAAGTTTTATAATTAATATTGTATAATTTTTTGATACAAACTGATAATATATACTCTCTCCGTCCCGCATTAACATTTATATTAACTTTTTGTACGTAGATTAAGAGATATAAAATGTTCAAAATGAAAAATATAAATATTAACGTGAAATAGAGGAATTATTTTTTTAATCTTCCAATTTAAATGAATTGATATCTTATATACTTGAATGGTTTTAGAATTTATGCACCTAGCTCTTTTTCTTCTATATCGCATACGATATTATACTCTCTCTGTTCCAATTTATCTTTTTATTATTAATGTAGATACGAAGTTTAAAGAAATTTTTTTATTAATTTTATTGACTTTTGGAGGATAATACTTTATTTTTAAGTAATAAATAAATTATTATAAAGTATGTTAGGTGTGTTAGGTGAGAGTAATAAATTTATAACTAATAGTATTTGCACTATATTTTTAGGGGTGATGATTGATGTGATATTTCCTTTTTTGGGTGGTGAAATTTAATGTGGGACAGTTTAATTTTGGAGAAAGAGTATTAATTTTAATTCAATAATGTGTACATATTTTTTTAATAAATACACTTTTATTAAAAGAATATAAAAAATCACAATATTTGAGAAAAATATTTTTAATTTATATGTGTAATAGTTTATCACTTTAAAAAGTAAATTCTCATATATTAAAAAAATAATTTTAGTAAATCAGAATGCAAGGTGAACCCGATTCACATAAATATTTCACATTTACTTTTATAAATTAAAATCCAGAGTCTATGGTGCGCCTATCCATTTTGAATCATTAGATTTCAAGAATTAATCATAATCCTTAAATTAAATTTAAATTTAAAAATATAAAAGACAGTGAAAAATTACTGTTATAACTTAATTTTAAGTTATAAACCCTAAGATGCTGACCAGAATTTCCCCAAGTCATTAAACTTTTACATAATGGTATTTTGATGTAGGCCATATAACCTAATATAATTAATAGGAATAAATAAATAATTAGAAATTTGAGAAATTGACAAATGTAATTGACAAAGTCTTTTGTGATATTGTTCGACTCATCACTAAATTATGCTTATTTTACAAATAAAGTATATGTAATGGTTGTGAAAGTATGTTTTCTAAAATATACTTGATTATACATTAAAGTATGATTTTAATATGTTATAATATGATTTATTATTAGCATACTTTAACAACAAATAAACATACTTTATATATACAATAAGCATACTTTAGTGATGAGTCAACCCGTCTCACACCTGTCTCACAAGAGAGTTGGAAAAAGAAAAAAAAAAAAAACTAGTTGGAGATCTTTAATTCATGAGATATAAATCTACAAAATTTGGGCTAATTGGGCCAAGTAGACTAAGAAAAATGGGCTGGACTATAGTTATATAGTCTAGTCTGTTCAAATTGAAAGCCCAGCCCTAGGAATTCAATTCTAAAATATGTCATAGGTGACGTCAGGTTGTGTTCTTTATTACTACTATACCCCTGAAGAAGTTTCTGCTTCGCCGGTCCATATCACAGCACGCATGCAATATTTGAAATTGAAACTGAATTAACTGACATAATACCATTATTATTGAAATTACCAGAACATAGAAAGCGAAATTTATTTATTTATTAATTATTATAAATCTGAATGTATACATCTTATCCATTCCAATTCGTAATACAATTTATATTCTTCATTTTGATTTCTCGAGTCTTGAATTCAATCCCGAATTGGTCTTCTACTCTACACAAGCGGCCACTTCAATGATTCGACGGCAGAGAGGGTCAGATTGCTTACAAGCATCACTAACGTTCGTGTAACACACGAAATATGATTTCCTTTATTATTTTTTATTGTAATAAATTATAAATAAAATAAAAACCTTTAATGTAAGTAAATTTTAAGTGAAATAATAAACAACGTTAAAGAACAAGAGTTGATATCACGCATATCAAGTGCACCCCGATGCAAGGAATTAATTTTATGCACCTAATTTATACTTAGTTTTATTCAATATTAATATAGTATGTGTTTTCTTATAAAGAATTCAATTGTTCATTAGAAATGAAAATTTACTAATAAATTGTATAAATTTTTATTTACAATATTGTTAAATATACATCATTTTTTATTAAGTACACACATTTTATTGAATACACATTCCCGTTAAATGTTTATTTCTTCATTTTATTGTATCAACGCCCCTTAAAATTTCAATGCTACCATTTTAGAATTATAATTATACACCCTATTAAAATCCCTAATTTAATATTACTAAAAGGCTAATTATACTGTACACCCGGGTGCACCCTAAGATAGAGTGCACCCACTTTTAAAAACGTATACAAATATAAACAAAAACATATACAATTATGAACAAAAATATATACAATTTAATTGTTAGTTTTTTTAATAAAAAATTAAGTGTAAAAAAATATATAATTATTAAAAAACATGTATACACTATTGAATAAAAAGTTATACACATATGAATGCTAGTCTTTTTAATGAAAAACTCAGTGTGAAAAAAGTATACAATTATTAAAAAACACGTATACAAAATAGAATAACATGTACACAAAATAGAATAAAAAGTTACACATATGGGTGCACCTAATATCAACTCTTACTAAAATAATTTAAGATTTCCGATATCATCTATGGTGTTCAGGAATCACTTTCTCGTCTTCTCTCTCATTCTTGTGAGAATGATTTGAAATCACTGTTAATGAGGTGATACAAAGAACTTGCTATATATTCACAATTTACACCCACAATGGAAGGGAGGTTACAACTACTTTGATCTTATCTCCTAAGAATATTTGACCATATCTTCTAAGAATATATTCTCTAGTACAAGTGTAACAAACAAAATAATTATTTCCCACTACCCTCCCTCAAGCGATGTTGGGGATGTAATCGAACGCAGAGCTTGGATCGCAGTAACTCAAAACTTGATCGAGGAAGACTCTTGGTGAAAATATCTGCTATTTGGAGATGAGAAGGAACAAAGTAAGTAGTCAAACAACAAGTTCTCGAGTGAAGTGACAGTTAATATCGATATGCTTGGCACGTTTGTGAGCAACTGGATTTTGAGTGAGAAAAAGTGTTGGCATTATCACAAAGAAGCATAGGGCAGGACGAGGTAGACAAGTGTAACTCATCAAGAAGCTGAGATAGCCATATAATCTCCTGTGCAGCATGTGCAAGAGCACGATATTCAGACTCACAACTGGAGCGAGCAACTGTGGGTTGTTTCTTTGCACTCCTAGAAACTAAATTTTCACCAAGAAAATAGAATATCCATATGTAGAACGACGTGTCTCAGTACATCGTGCACAATCTGCATCTGAATATCCAATGATGGAAAAAGGAGAACCACGGACGAAATCCAAACCATAGTTTAATGTACCTTTAATATAGCATAGAATACGCTTAACAACAACGAAATGATCAATGATGGGAGATTGTAAAAATTGACTGACGTGATTCACAGCATAAGAAATATCTGGTCTTGTAATGGTGAGATACTAAAGAGCACCAACCAATGAACGATAAAGGTAGGATCGTTAAAGGATTCACCAGTGCTAACAAGACATTCCCCGGTAGCAAGAGGAGTAGAGAGAAGTTTTGAATCTAACAATTGAGCACGTGAGAGAATATCACTAGCATACTTAGCTTGACTCAAAAATAAACCATCAGAAGAATGAAAGACTTCTAAGCCAAGAAAATAGTTCAAGGAGCCCAAGTCCTTAACACAAAACTCTTTATCCACTCTTGAGATAAACCGACGAAGACTCGTAGGATCATTGCCCGTGACAATAATATCATCCACATATAGAAGAAGATAAATAATCACATCCTTATTGGAGAAGTAGAATAAAGAAGTGTCAAAGCGAGTACAATAAAAACCCAAGCTAAATAAGAATTCACTGAAACGGACAAACCATTCTCGAGGGGCTTGACGAAGACCATATAATGCCTTTTTCAGACGACAAACATGATCTGGGAATTTAGGATCTACAAACCCAGGAGGTTGAGCCATAAATACAGACTTAGGTAAAACCCCATGGAAGAATGCATTATTGACATCCAATTGATGCAAGGGCTAATTATGATGAACTGCAAGGGATAAAATGACACGCACAGTGGCAGCTCGAACAACTGGACTAAAAGTGTGAGAGAAATCAGAACCAGGAATCTGAGAAAACCCTTGAGCAACCAGACGAGCCTTATAATGTTCCATAAAACCATCAGCAAGATATTTAGTGTGATACACCCACTTTGAACCCACAATATTAATATTAGCGGAGCGTGGAAAAAGATCCCATGTATGATTAGCGTGAAGAGCATCAAGTTCATTATTCATAGCAGCAAGCCAATGAGGAAGTTTGAGAGCAGATTAAACCCTTTAGGTTCATCAGAGACAGATAATGCAGATAATAAAGCAGTTGAAGCAATATTAGTAGCATAACGTGGTTTGAAAATACCTGCCCGAGCACGAGTAATCATAGGATGCAAGACAGGTGCAGTAGCAAGATCTTGGACTGGAGTCTCAACAACAGTAGGTGTTGGTGCAGGTGTATCCGACGGGCCTGAGACAGAAGGCTCATAAGATAAAGGACATGTACTACAAGGCTTATGAGACAAAGGTGGTTGATTTTCTTGAACCAAAGGTATTTGTGTTGAAGTATGAGGAGCCCATGAAGCATGAGAGGATGTAATATTCTCAGGTTCCAAAAAGGAAGAAATTCCAAGAGAATTAACATTAGAGACCACCTTCGAATCAGAGTATGACAATAATGACTCATCAACTTGAGTTTGTCGAGTTGTGTAGAAGCGGAAAGTGACAGGATCGTAACACCGAAACCCTTTCTGTGCAGAATTATAGCCCAAAAATATGCACGAAATACTGCTAGGAGCAAGTTTGTTAAATGCATAGTTCTGAAGATAAGGAAAAATCCGACATCCAAATACCTTAAACAAGGCATAATTTGGTGCATCATTATAGAGAAGCTCATACGGAGACTTGCTATTAAGTAATAAAGAAGGTACCCAGTTAATAACATAAACAGCTGTAGAGAAGGCATCCACCCAAAAACAAGCTGGAATATGAGCATGAAACATCAAGGATAAACCAGTTTCAGTGATATGTCGATGTTTTCTTTCAGCATGACCATTTTGTTGAGGTGTATAAGGGCATGATAATTGATGATGAATTCCATGAAAGTAAAAAAATTTCGAACACGATGATTAACAAATTCAAAATCACCATCACTCTGAAAAACTCGAATTTTTTAGGAAAACTGAGTGCAGACAAATAAGTAGAAACGAACTAACACATCATAGAACTGCGACTTAGTATTCAAGGGGTACATCCACGTAAAATGAGAAAAGTCATCAACAAAGATTGCATAATATCGATAACCTTCATTTGAGCAAACAGGAGCAGGACCCCATAAATCACAATGAATTAAGTCCAAAACATTAGAAGCACATTTTTCATTTAACGCAAAAGCCAAATGTTTACTCTTAGCCAACTAATATGGAGTACACAAGGAAGGTTTGGGCAAAACAGAAGTAACAGATAGATGGCCCAATGAGTTCAACAGTTTAATGATAGAAACAGAAACATGCCCTAATCTATTGTGCCAAAGCTCAAATGAGGCCTTCACAGAAGCAGTTTGCAAAGCAGCAATTAAAGTTGGTTTCCCACGTTCCAAGACATAAAGACCATCACTGCACCAGCCCTGCGCCAGTGGTTCCTTGGTTATCCGATTCTGAATAGCGAATGAATCATTAGTAAACAAAACATCGATAGGGTGATCAGAAGTGAGTTGGCTTATAGACATGAGATTTTAGTAAGATGTGGCACCACTAGAACATCCAATAAATGAAGATTATCATTTACACGGTACGAACCAACATATGAGATAGGAATAAATGATCCATTTGCAACGACAACACTATCATTACCAGAATAAGGAACCAAATGATGCATACCAGACGAGTTGGGAGTCATGTGGGCTGAGGTACCCGTATCAAGAAACCAGTCTGAAGTCTGAGAAGGAGAGATAGAACACTGAGTCCCAAAAGCGTGCGCCAAATTAACAGTATTTGGTGGAGCATGATCATAGCGATTTGTACAACGATCTGCATAATGTTCAAGTTCACGATAGATTTGGCAACGTGGTACATAAGGCTTCTTGCCATTGCCTCCAAAATATTATTGTTGTCCAGATGAACTATGAGAGATCTTCTGTCTAGAAAAGTGTCGAGAGCCTGTTGCATGAGGCTGAGAAGAGTGCGGATTTGGCGAGGTAGAACCAAACTGAGAAATTGCAAAAGCCAGGACATTAACATATGATGCATCCATGTTGCGCTGCAGGAGATCGAAATTTATAGCTTGGTGAACCAACTCACTAAAAGTGGGCATCAGATTCATTGACATACGGGTGTTTGAGAAATTGATAAATTATGGACCGAGACCATTAAGAAACCAATGACTCTTGTCAAGCGAATCAACTTGACGCCCAGCGGAAGCCAATCGATCACATAACAATAAAATTTTTGACTGTATTCTTCCACCGAAAGAGAGTTTCGATGGAGATTGAACAATTCATTGCGTAAGTGGTTGATTTGTGAAGTGGAGGAAAGATTGAAAGTTTCCTCAAGAGCCAACCACACAGCACGGGATGTACATAATCCCAATACCTCAGATATAGCTTCATCAGAAATAGAAGAGAGGATTAGACTTAGAATTTTTTTATCCATGGAGATCCAAGCGGTATACGCTGGATTTGGAACCATATCATCACAGGATTGTATCTTCTCATGAGGAGGAGAAGACTTGCCGTCGACGTACGAAAAAAGGTCATGGCCGGAGAGAACAAGAGTGACTTGATTTCTCCATGAAAGATAGTTAGTTGACGTCAATTTGATCGTCAACAGATGCGTGAGTGCATTGATAGAGGGAGGAGATACCGTCGTCATGATCAACAATGTGATCGGTGAAGAGAAAAAAAGGAGGAAGATGATGGTTTTAGCGTGAGGCTATAGAAATTGAGGCTTAGGTGAATTTGACTGATACTATGTGAGAATGATTTGAAATCACCGTTAATGAGGTGATACAAAGAACTTGCTATATATTCACAATTTATACCCATAATGGAAGGGAAGTTACAACTACTTTGATCTTATCTTCTAAGAATATTTGACCATATCTTCTAAGAATATATTTTCTAGTACAAGTGTAACAAACAAAATAATTATTTCCCATTAATTCTCACTCTCTTTCTTCTCTCTATCATTGCAACGCTGTAGATAAATAATAACACTGTAGAGAAGAAACATATCATAGAATCAAATAATTCTTATTTAGAAACCCGTCAGTACAGGTTGAATCTCTTTGCTTTTGACATTATCGTTGGCTTTCAAATACCGGTATTTTATTTGAATGATTTTACACAAAAAATATTTTGTGCAAATAAAGATTCCAATGCTTGTGTTATATATATATATATATATATATATATTATCAGTTTTTATGAATTGACTGGATGATGAATTCCTTGTTAATATGATATTTTTATAAAATGCCAAATGAACAAAAAGAGAAAATGAAATCTTTAATTATTCTCTATCAATTCTTCAAACCCCGAACTTTGAAATCTGTATATCAACTCTACGTTAGTTAATGAATTGCAATACTTTTTTGAATTATGTTGTTCAGCATTAGCAACATTAAAACAGATTTAAACCTTAATATACAACAAATTTAATTATAGATATTCAATGAGCAAGATGGATTTGGAAAACAGAAGCGGTATTAATTTATTCAGAGATTTTCAACTCAAAACAAGATTTGATATTCAAAATCAAAATAGGACTTTGAAAACTAAAAAAAAGCCCAACGTTAGCTACACTCACACTTGTGGCCGTTAATTATATCACTAAAAAAATTAGCAACGGAATTATCAACGAAATCCCAATAAAATTTAATGCTAATTGATTTATTATGTTTTTACCAAGAAAATAAAATATGTTGCTATTTACCAACGAATTACCAATTAAATTATAATATAAATTGTTAACGAAATTATTAGCAACAGGTTATTAACGGAGTTATTTATCAACATAATTGAATTTTTGTTTGCTAAAAAATTATCAACCATCATTTTACCAATGAAATATTATCAACGGATTTCGTTGTTAATCCGTTTGTAAACTAATATTTTAATAAAATCAAAGCTTTTATCAATAAAATATTCTAATAGTAAAAATTATTTTTTTTATAGTGCATGTAATGAATATTGTAGAAATAGGGTTTTGTGCAGAGTAATATTCTAGTACGCACTGTATACACAGTGATAGTTAGGAATGTGTTAATGTTGATTTAACAAAAGTATCAATTATTCGGCAATTTATAGTGTGCATTACACCTAAATATAGGGTGCACTCATATACAAATATAAACAAAAATATATACAATTAAGAATAAAAATGTATACAATTTAATTATTAATTTTTTTAATGAAAAATTATATATAATATTCAATAAAATGTTATACACATATGAATGTTAATTTTTTTAATGAAAAATTAATGTGAAAAAAATATACAATTATTACAAACAAAAAAAATAATATGTATATAAAATAGAATAAAAAGATATACACATATGAGTGCACCCTTGCACCCGCGTGTACCCAATATACACTCCAATTATTCTTTGTTCCCCCACTTGAATTATTTCGTTAGATGAATGAGGCCATATTTAGAAGCAAAAGAAAAAGGATGCATGTCTACATGTGATAACAGGGGCGGATCTAGTATGGGAACTGTAACCCCAAAATAAAGAATAATTAGCATACATATTAAGATGTAATAATCAATGGTGTCAGTAGTCTGGTGGTTTTAGGCGCATTTGAAGGTAGTAAAGTCGTGGATTCGAGACTCGTTAGTGTAAATTATTTAATTCTTTTATCTTCTATATATTTTATATTTATATTTCTTATTCATAATTTAGTTTATGTTATTATTCTTTTCTATATTTATATTTGTATATTTCTCTATATTTGTTTTCAAGCATATTTTTTTTAATGTAATACTACTTTTTTTTTTTGAAAAAACCTATATATATACACACAAAACACAATTATATTCATGTTTTATAAAATTATTAATATTTTTCTTAATCTTTTATTACCCAAATTATTAATTGGAATATAAATTTACATTTAATTCATTACTATTTTTATAAATATGATAACAATGATGTTTTAAATTACTTTCTAAAAATAAAAATTGGACAATGTCAATAATAACTGTAAAATTTCAATTATGATTTATTTATTATATGAATTTGAATATTAAATAATATTTTTATAATAACATTTCGTACCCCCAATTTTTTTTTCCTGGATCCGCACTGCGTGTTGATCCTCTTTAGATAATTAATCTGTACACCTTTTCTAATCCCAAAATAAATTTCTATTTTTTTTAAAGATTTTAATAGAAAAAAAAACTAGAAGGTTATTAATTTATATAGTATGTATTATTCGGAAGTTAGTACATTTGATGTGATCATGTAACATCCTACTTTTTAAAATATGAAAATTTCGCTTTTGAGAGATGTTAATATTTCGTCCCTGTTGTAAAATCCTCATTCTATTATATTGAACGTCACATTTAAAAGTTTTTTTTCACTTTTTAGTAAAAATGGTCCACTACTATCTATTATATCCCTCTAATACAGCAACCTAATACACATAAAATAATACTAATACGCTTTAATCTACGTACAAAAAGTAAACGATCACCTTTACTTAGGACGGAGAGAGGGAGTATAAAACTGCAAGAAAGTTCCTTTATACTCTTTAAAATATTAAGTATTAGTATTATTTTTTAAATATCGAGTTTAGTTATACTCTTTCTTGAAAGCATCCCGTTATATATAAGAATAACATTTATATTGTATTGAAGAGATAAAAACGATTACAGGAAAACTTGTGTGCATCTGATTGCACATAAATATTACTATATATAAGAATAATATTTATATTGTATTGAAGAGATAAAAACGATTATAGGAAAACTTGTGTGTATCTGATTGCACATAAATATTTTCGCTGCTTTAAAAACGTCTCAAGTTTCTCAAAATTCACACTTATGGTAGATTTGGAGTTGGAGAAAATTTAACTAGTGAATTATAATATATATTTAATCACTTGGTTTCTACATATGTTTAAGAGTATAAAATTTTATTTTAAAAGGTATAAGTACACTTTATTTAATATGGGTATTTTTTTATTATTAAAAATTCTGATGAAATATGATTAACACTTTATTATGCGTCAATTATAGGACTGAGCATTGATGATTAAGACTTAAAATAAAATATAACAAACTTTAAAAATAAAAAATACTTATATTTTAAGCCCAAAATTAAATTGATATTATAGCATCTAATTTTACAAAATATTTTTGTACAACAATGGCGCATAATATTTTGTCATATGGAGTATTAAATAACCCAACTTGTTTGACTATGATACAGTAGCAGAAATTGATCAGCTCATGATCATGTTAATCAGATTTAAACAAATTAAACTAAAAAAAAATATTAATAAAATCACAAATTTATACACGCATAATTCATGCATGTGTTTTGTATCATCATGTTCATGTACAGTTTTTTCTTCAATTTATAAAGCTATAACAAAATCTAAGAAATATTAATTAATATAATACCCAAGGCGGCTGGTTGTCTAGAACAACCTGCTTTACTGAATAATTTAATTTGCTAGATTAAAATATTGTTTGATATTTAATGGAGCATGAAAGATTGAACTAATATACTCCATAATTCTTTATCAATGGCGACAGTTGTGTTTGGGACATTTTTATGTTTTTTGTTATAGTTATAATTTTTTATTAAAATTGTTTATAAGAGTATTCACTTACTTTTTATTAATTTGAATATTAATTTTTTATTAAAATTTTATAACTTTTTATTTATTTTATGAAAATCTTTCGTTAAGACGGTATCACACAAGCGTTTCCCTTATCAACCAAAAAAATTGATGTTTTAGCAAATAATAAAATTACTAGTATATAGTAAATTACTTGAAATATTTAGAAAAAAATAAATTACGTTGTATAAATATATTCTAAAGTAGTAATATAGAAAAAGTTGAAGTTATTTGGAATTGAATTTCATATTCCACAATTTTAAAGATGGAATATAAGATGAAACAATAATAATGCCAATTTTGTGAAAAACTAGTTCAAGAATATTAAGCATTTTTCCCTAATTTTTCTTATAATCTTGTATAGAATATTCCTTTCTTTCACCTCTAAATTCTAATTCCTAAAATATTTAGATGAGCATTTTGGTAAAGACGAAGCTTCTTTTCTACTGAAAAATTAATATAATTAAGGTTATATATGAAGAAGACCCATCGGGTAGATAAATAATTGAGGCAATATTTAAATACGAGTCAAATTTGCGCAGCCACCGTGTTACATCACTCCATGCCATGCCGCCGACGCACAGGACAACCCTGACCCGACCCGACCAATAATACGCCTTATTTAAATCTTTTCCCTCATCCGTTGAGCCACTGAATATTCATTTTATAAAACAATTAGCCCAGGCATAGCTCAAGTGGTAGAGAGAGGGTGTAAAGGCTTTCCAGCTGAGTTTGGTTGCTCTAGGGTGGGAGTTCGAATCCTGCCTTTGGCATAGATTTGGCCCCTTGAAAACACAAGTTTAACAGTGAGTCCTCCCTATAAGCCACTTGAAGATTTACCTCTTCCACCAATCCCCAGGGCTGAGGCGGTGGGGTATACCATATAAAACAATTATTTTTGTGGCGTGTGTATATATACACTCACACACACATGATCACACCCCACCAACATTCATCCTCTCCTACTCCAAAACTCTAGTACCAAAAAAAACACACACACACATTAGCATGAGTTCATATTCCACTAGCAATTCAGCTTCTTCCTCGTGTTCGATTTCGTCGCAGGAGGAGAGAAGCGGTCGGAAACCGCCGCAGGGTTACCGCTCCGCCCTCCACTCCGTCCAGAAGAGCGTAATTACGAAAAAGCACATCGCGCCTATGCCGCCGGTCCCTCCAAAAATCTACAAGGTGGATCCAGTTGACTTCAGGGATGTTGTGCAGAGGCTCACGGCTGGCCCGGAGTTCCAACGTAGGCGGCTGAAGGAGGTGGCGCCGCCGCCACTCAGCCTTTCTCCGCCGCCGGCGATGAGCCCAATGGGGTTTTCTCTGTCGCCTGCGTCGCTGGCGTGGTGTTCGTCCATGCTATTGAGTCCACAGCCAAGTGCAGTTCTTTAGAGTATTTAATTATTTATACACCTTCTTTTTATAATTGAAATTACTCTGAAATAATATTGAAAATGAATTATAAATTATTGTTATATATTTATTATTACATATTTGTAAGTTGCTAGGCTCTTTAATTTATGTAATAGTACTCCACATTCTCATTATTATTGAGCAATAGCTACTTAATTATGTATGTAATTTTTTATTTTTTTTTTACTGTATAACCATTGTCATTCTTGTTACTTTATGAATATTATTTTAATTCTTGTTACTAATGTATATGATTCATACATTTGATATACTATATGACAACAATGTATGACTTCGATTTTAGTATATATATTTGTCATATTGTTAATGAATGAAATGTTAACAAAGCTGGGATTAATTATAGAGAGCGTCAATTTGCATCCGAATTTACTAAACGAATCCCATTAATTTATAGATTTAAAATATATATATGTGAGAGACGTAAATACCCTTATATAAATAATAAAATAAGTGGATTGACTATTTGTACCCCCAATTTTACTAATAGTACCCCATAAATTTACAAAATTAAAATATCATTATTTAATAATGAGTATATAATCTGTCCGCTTGACTCATTCTGTTCAATTGCTATACCCGAACAGAATAACAAACTCATCTTGTTCAGTTGTTATGCTCGAACAACTCATTCTTAGTGTGTTTGTTGAAATACTTGAATTGGTCCAGTGCAGCAACCCAACATTCTTCCAAGAGGAAGAAACTACAATATTAACTGATCCTTTTCTGTGAACAGAGATATATGGTTTATAAAGTTGAATGACAGTACACAAGTTCAATACCATTAAAAGGATAACATGTAATTTCAAGAAAATATAATTTAAATACATAAAATTTTGCAACATTCACTCATGAATTTGAATTCCAACAAATTCCAGTACTCTGTCTTGGGGGCCGACGTATGCGATTCTCCATCCAATCTTTAACCACTTTCACTAATCTCTCGTCTGTTTGCTCCCCAATCACTTCTTTGATCCTCACAGTCGTCTCTCCCAATCCTTCCTCCACCAGCTCTTCCTCATCCATGGCAGTGGCAGCTCCCTCTGCTGCATTCCCGAAATTCCACCTCCGCCAATGGGAGTCTTCCCCTTGCCCATGGACATGATGAATAAGGAGTAGTCATCTCTTGATTGAGAAATGCCAGAAGAAAAGCCGTCGTTGGTTGGCTGCGCAGGCGATGAACACGCCATCGACGAGTTCTGTAACCTCAAACCTGCACCGCTAACAAGGGTTTGTTCTCAGCGATGAAGTCAAGGATTTCCACAAAGTTCTCTTCCAGATCGAAGTGCATTGGATATTTCTAGTTGTATTTCTTGGTCCGCTGATGGGGGGATCTTCTGCAATCGGAGATATCGCAAGATGCGCATGAATTTAGATAATGTTTAAATTAAAGGGTAGAAATGTCATAAATGAGGTTTGTTTAGTAATGAATGCATTCTCTATTTTATTATTTTGGGGTACATTAAGTAATTGGGGTGCGATTAGTAATATCAGGATGCGAATAGCCGCCCCCTTAATTAGACTCACTCCGTCCCGGAAAAGTTTGTGCCTTATTTTTGGCACGGAGATTAAGAAAGTGATGACTTTTAGGGGTATAATGATAATTTTTTGTAATAAATAAATGATAAAGTATGTTAGGTAGAGATGATTTTTTTGTAAATAAATTGTATGGGGAAGGACAATTGTTTTTTACTTTTTGCTTTTTTTGAAATGTGCAAATTTTTGTGGGACAACCCAAATTGAAAAGTGTGTCATCTGAAAGAAATGAGACGGAGGGAGTATATGCTTAAAAAAAAAAAAGTGGTAGCATGCTAATCGTATAACTAGTAGTTAAGAAATGATATATGAATGTGGAGCGGGAAATTTAGTGTCATAGAGTCTAATTAAGGCAAATTAGTTTCATGCAAATCCACTCAATTAAAGCGGTTCGGATCACCAAAATGTAACAGGACATTCAAGATCCAATTCAAGAGCTCTCGCACAATTCACAAATGGCAAATCGGAATGCAAACGAATTAAATTGTTCGCTTATAACTATTCAAGTCTTGGTCGATAATGTGTTAGTTCGAGTTCGATTATTAACATTAACGAGCCAAGTTGAGTTTAAAGTTTGAATTTATCAAGTTAAACTCAATCTTTCACGCATTCTGTTCAAAAACTCACAAACATTATGTTAATATACTCGTGAATATGATGGCATATTCGTTAAGTGATGTTTGGTTATGGTTTTGAAAACTATATTTAGATTTAAGACGTTTGTTTTGAGTTTATATAGAGTAAATTTTAACTTCATGTCAAATCAATGGTAAAAAGATACTTCACTTCTTATCCTAATGGTTGCATATTTTCAATTTGAGCGTCTCATTTTAATTGTTACATTTTCTTTTTTAGTATATGGGATCCGCACAAATCAATCAAAATATTTTCCTTTTTAGTATATGAGATCCACACAAATCAATCAAAATATCTCAATGGGACTCACTTACAATACAACTACGCACTATGCATTAAAATATTATTTTTCTCACCTCAATCCACATTAAAATACTATATTTCTTAATCCCTATGCAAAAAGCAAACGTAATCATTAGGATGGGATGGAGGAAGTATTAATTTTTATAGAAAAGAGAAGAGAGAGAAAAAGAAAAAGAATATTAAATGAGTAGAGAATATATATAAAAGGTAGGTGTGTTGGGATTATATGGCTTAGTATATAGATGAAAATGATTTTGTGTAAATTCTGAAAATCAAAGCGTGAATTCTAAACCGAAACCAAATTTATATATATATATATATATATATATATATATATATATATATATATATATATATATATATATATATATATATATATATATATATATATTCATTTCTTTTGTATATACGGTCTCCGAAGGTATGAATTTTATTATTTTAGGCGACCATTTCAAATGTATCCATATTCTTAGTAAAAGGCCCCACCTTATGGCCCACAACTCCCTTATAATACAAATACTCATTACACATATAATAATAATAATATTTTTTAATCAACACGTAAAAAGTAAACGAATACCCCTTTCAAGTGGGTTATAATTACACTGAATATTTTGCGGGTTATAATTACACTGAATATTTTGCGTCATTTTCATACATCATCTTTTGTGTCACATGTCAAGTGATTGACACGTAAAAGGTGAAATAATCCAATCATTGCCACCAGGGTTTAAGTTTTAGGGAATAGTTTATCTCTCCCATGTATTATCAATCTAGCGGTGTAGAACATAAGATTATGTATCAAAATGGCACAGAAAATCCAAACCGAATTATAATAACGTATGAATCTGATAAAGAATTAATACAATTTCCATATTTATTCCTTATTTATAATATTTCCAACAACCCAACTAATAATTTATTTATGGGGAATAAGCTTGCAGGCTGACCCGATGGAGAATCTAGAATATTCATGTTACATTTTTTCATTATGATATGTAGGCTGTAATTATAGAATTGGGCTTATTGTAGTTTATGGGCTGCAGTTGAGGAAATGGTTATAAAAAGGTGCGTATCTTTACTAATATTTCTCTTAATTGCCTGCGAACGTATGGGGAAATAGTTGGGCCATGGAAATATTGGGCCCATAGGCTTCCTCTTCTCCACTATGGGCTGACCCTGATGATTATTAATGATACTTATAAGCTTTAACAATACAGTACCCTCTTTTTTGTATGACTTATGGGACAGAGGCGTATATAAAATTAGTGGCCAATTCTTGGCTGACCACGGCTCACCTATGACCCTCACACATGGGGTGCGCACTGTACACCCTGTGTGTGAGAGGGTCACCTGGTTATCCGTGATCAGCCAAGTAGCATTATTGCGCGAAGTGCTAGTATGGAACAAATTCACCTTAATTTGTTTTTATAGTTTACACACTTTTGTATTGCCAATTCTTAATAGAATGCAATAAACACACAAGCAATTCCGATTCCATTTAAAATCAATAAAATCACAAATTCAAATCCACATCCTTCCAAATCATTTAGCAGAAGTGGGAAATTGACATCAACCACAACCACAACCACAACCAAACAATCCATGATCATGGGAGTTAGTTTAAATTTTAAGACAAGAATTGAATTAGATTACACTTGTATGGTGTCTTGATTGAGGGCAGTATACCTCCACCTCTCCTTCTCCACAAAATCTGCATCCAAGAACTGAGCTACAAACGCCCACAGCCTATAAACATCTTCAAAATTAGCCAAGAAAGTCAGTGCAGCCGTAACAACTTCAATTCTCTTTTCACCCTTTCCGTTTCCGTCCGAATCATCGTACCAGATATGATGCAAGAATCCATGGGAGAGTGACACATGATTCCTGTCTGCAAGTTTCTGCACCAGAGCTGGTTCCACCATCTCTCCCTTCCAATCATAGATGTTGAAGGCCAAAGCAGCCCCCCTATCAAATTTCACCTTTGGTCCATAGATTCTCACCAGGGGCAAACAGTCCAACCTGTTTGGATGCTCAAGCTTCATCATTGCTGTAATAAGCCAGTTGATCAAGTACCTCCCTCTACTTGTTATTACACTCTGTCCCAAAGTGTCCAACTCATCTAAGCATCTACACTCAATCTCTTGCTCATCTATGGAGTTTCCAATCTTTGAGGTTTGAGTGTTGTCTGAAGTTGCATTGGGTGTTGGAGTGTCAGGGGAATTGAGTGAGTCCTTTGGGGGTATAATGGACACAATTCCTGCTGTTGAGGAAGTTTCTAGAAGTGGTACGATGGATTTCTTGATGAAGAGGCATCCGAATCCGGTGGGGTTGTCTCCGAAGACTTTGTAGAACGAACAAATGAGGAAGTCGGGCCGCATGAGGGATAGGCCGAAGGTGTTCATGTACTTCGGGCCTAATGCGGATGCGTCGAGCAAGACGTGCCAGCCGTGTTGTTGAGCTAAGGTCATCCATTGGTACGAATAGCTGGCTCCACTCATTCTTGATTGAAGAGGAAACACAAATAGCCCTCGTGGTTTCCTGTTGTTGTTGTTGTTTTTGTTGATGATTGTTTTCCTTAGCCGCGGCGAGTGTATCCTCAGCCGCGGCCACTTGAACTCTGCGGCCGTGGCGCGGGACCCTCTCTTCTCCGCCGCGGTGATCATGGTCTCCACGGCCTCGCTCTCGTGGTCGTAGACCGTTAGCAATCTTCGGCTCATTTGGAAAGGGTAGGATTCGGCCACGAGCTTGAAAGCGGCCGATCTGTTAGCGGTGAATACCATGGTGTAATCATCTGAAGACACATTCAAGAAATCCATGATCCTTTTCTTGATCGATGATTCGATTCTTGATCCTTCTCCACCATGTTCCAGCTGAGCCTTGAGGCTGACAGGCTTGAATGTTATGCTGAAGAGAGGAGGATGATCAGATGAGTTGGACGGCAGCTGTGATTGTGAAAAGAGACCAACTCCTATGTAATCAAGGCAAACATGGTTGTTGAGACAGAGGTGGGGGTACTCTGCTGCTCGAATTCGGTCTATTCGGGCCGTATTCGAGTAGAAGGGATAGGCTTTTATGAAGTGAGCAAATGACTCTTGCATAGAAGGAACTGATTCATTGTTGAGGAACTTGGTGTTGGGGAATAAGGAGGCTGTAGTGGTGGCGACAAAGTTGTGTCGACTTGCCGACGATTTGCTCCTGGTCTTGGAATCGGGTTCGCCCGGCTCGGCCGGAGCGAGCTGGATGCAGGAAGTAATCGGACAGCAACCTTGGAGGAGGCCTGCTTGAGTTGAAGATGGTGATTGCATAATTTTATTATGTTTTTTGTGGTTATTAGTGGGAAATGCTTAGATGTTAAGTATTGTGTGAAAGGGGTTGTTCGAAAAGGTGTGTTGTGTAGCTCTTTGTTTTAAGTGGGACAGCTAAGTTAAATGATTGATCTGAAGTGTTCATATGACTTTTTCCACTACATTTTTTTGCTTAACTTTTGTTTCTTCTTTTTTGCGATGATTAATGCGCATGTTTAAGAAAGTTGACCTAGCATGATTGCTGGTAGAAAAAAGAAAATGACATGTTTTCTTTAGATTATATTTTAATTTTAATTAGTAGGAGAGTGTTAAAATTATTAAGTGGATTAATAAAACTTAATAATATCATAAACAACAAATGAGTATGAGAATTTCATGAGATAGTATAACTCATTTCCCTTTTAACTTATAATACACCATACCCTTAATTTAACTAACGATTTAAAAGAAAAGTTGATTTCTTGTGTTTTTTTATGCATAAAATATGTAAGGGTATACTAATATTTTAGTGTGAGGTTTCTGTGCACCCAGGCACACGGAGCACATTCCGTGGGCCTTTGCAATTTAAACCCCTAGCAATACATATGTTTAAATATGATTGAATGGGAGAAGATTGTGTTCACATTCGAACACGGAGTATCCTTCCGTGTTTCCGGGAGTGCAGGAGCTTTTGCCAATATTTTATTCCGTATACACTTTATTTAATAAAAATACAATTTTTTATTAAAAAGATCGCCTAGTATTAAAGAGTATACCTTTTGAAAAAAAAGCAGGTTTTGAGGGTATAATATTCCCGTAACAAGCAAGTTTTAGCATAAAAGAAAATTAACTTGTTTAAGTGAAATTAATATGTAAACTCAGTATTCACTATTCAATATGTGAACCAAATATTATTTAATTAAGGGATGAAATACCGGATTAAAATATTAAATCTTGACTGATTGTAACTTGCAAATGGGTTTTCGTGCAAATTGAAATGAAGGAGACTTCTTTATTCAATTTGTCTTTTAAGGGGAGCCCACAAAATGGCATAATGTCAAACATTAATTACTTGAGGTTTAGGTGTCATTAAACGTCGGATTAAGGCTCTTCATTGCTAGGGGTGTTTGTACCTAAGGCGTGACTTATACACGTTATTTAAAATTAAAGATAAGAGTGAGATTTGAATACACGTCCAAGAAAGAAGGAAAGCGAAAGAAGCCGACCAACATGCTGACTAGGCATAAGAAGAAGGCAGAAATCGACACCGAGGATGGGGTCAACCCTCGGTCACATCGACCCTCGGCCATCGGCTTGTTGTCATCGGGCCTCAGCCCACCAAGCATCGGCCCATTGAGCATGTCAGCCGACCTGAATGCAGCATGCATAAAGTAGAAGGGAACATGTCAGACTCATCATTGTCCTTGGAGGGACACGTGGCAACACAATATCAAAGGAGTCCAATCACCTAAAATATCTCCACTATAAGACAATACACATGCAACAAGAAGAGGACACAAGACTTGGTGGGCACTTGACTCCAGCATCATCTTCTCCATTCTACTGATCTCTCTAAGAACCCACTGGTATTTCTCTCTCTACTTTGTAATGTTCATTCATGGAACTTGGACTATCAACATCAATAATAAAGGAAAGGGGATCAATTTTATGGGGCGACGGAGAAAATTACTTGTTTGATGTGTCCGTTTTAGTGTCCGGTTATTCGTTAATCTTAATCTAACCCGCTAAAAACGACCATCAATAGCTGGCGCCGTCTGTGGGAATCGCTTTGTCCATTTTGTAGTTTTCTCTGTCGTCGTCGCTATCATACCCACTGGAGCTCATCTGTTTTACACCATGCTTTGTTCTTCCTGTAACTAAAGAAACCCAGAAAACCCAAGTTTTTCATTATTTCTCTCTCTAAAACCAGAGAGATTTGGTCACAGAACTCTCATGTTCTAAAGATCTAACCATCTAATTCCAAACATCTTTCATTCATCCACTTGAAAACCAAGCTAACTCCCCCAACCATACTTTGTGGGTGGAGATCTAGAAGCTATTATACATCTTCCATGAAGATGTTTACAAGGTATTTTACTTCAGCTTACGGACGAAGAAGAAGGAAAAATCTTGGTGTTGCGTTTGGCTAGCGCGCGTATCCCCTGTTTCTCAAAGAAGTAAGAATATGTGTCGCTGGGCAGAGTATATCTCGGTTGGCTAGAGCGTGGGTTTCTCATTATGGCGAGGCTGAAGACACTGGTAGAAGAGGAAGGACTCATCTTAAGAAATGACTTTGAGGTAATGTTAAAATCTCCAACCTCAAATCTGCAAAATAAAAAAATGCAGAAAAATGAAATAGAAAAATGAAATAAGCATAATATGGCATGTCATACATATTTTCTTACTGCGTTATGCTAAATCTGAAGCGAAAGCGTAATTTGCGTATGCTTTATGCTAAATCTGGAATAGAAAGCATGTTTTACATATTTTTCATGTTTGATGCTAAACGTTAAAGAAGAAGGCGTGAAAGAAGAAGGCATAAGTTCAGGGTTCAGAATGAAGAGAAAGTAAAAGCCGACTTGCAGTGCCGAGGTGGGTGATGTTTGGGAAGAGGCTGACGTCACCATGTGATGTATAGCTCAGTAGGTTAGAGCGTGTTTTTCTCATCACGGTAAAGAGAAAGGAAAAGAAAAGCAAAAAAAAGAGAATGACGCAAGCCGAGTTGAGGCGGTCTTGCCAGAGGCCAACTCATGCCGAGGATATTTGGAGAGAAGCTGATCCGAGGTGTAGCTCAGTTGGATTAATAAAACAATAATATCATAAACAACAAATGAGTATGAGAATTTCATGAGATAGTATAACTCATTTCCCTTTTAACTTATAATGCACCAGACCCTTGAATTTAACTAACGATTTAAAAGAAAAGTTGATTTCTTGTGTTTTTTTATGCATAAAATATGTAAGGGTATACTAATATTTTAGTGTGGGGTTCCTGTGCACCCGGGCACACGGAGCATATTCCGTGGGCCTTTGCAATTTAAACTCCTAGCAATACATATGTTTAAATATGATTGAATAAGAGAAGATTGTGTTCACATTGGAACGCGGAGTATCCTTCCGTTTTCCCGGGAGAGCAGGAGGTTTTGCCAATATTTTATTCCGTATACACTTTATTTAATAAAAATATAATTTTTTTATTAAAAAGTTCGGCTAATACTAAAGAGTATACCTTTTGAAAAAAAAAAGCATGTTTTGGGGGTACGATATTCCCGCAACAAGCAAGTTTTAGCATAAAAGAAAATTAACTTGTTTAAGTGAAATTGATATGTAAACTCAGTATTCACTATTCAATATGTGAACCAAATATTATTTAATTAAGGGATGAAATACCGGGTTAAAATATTAAATCTTGACTGATTGTAACTTGCAAATGGGTTTTCATGCAAATTGAAATGAAGGAGACTTCTTTATTCAATTTGTCTTTTAAGGGGAGCCCACAAAATGGCATCATGTCAAACATTAATTACTTGAGGTTTAGGTGTCCTTAAACGTCGGATTAAGGCTCTTCATTGCTAGGGGTGTTTGTACCCAATATAAGGCGTGACTTATACACGTTAGATAAGAGTGAGATTTGAATACACGCCCGAGAAAGAAGGAAAGCGAAGGAAGCCGACCAACATGCTGACTAGGCATAAGAAGAAGGCATAAAACAGAAGGCATAAATCGACACCGAGGATGGGGTCAACACTCGGTCTCATCGGGCCTCAGCCCACCAAGCATCGGCCCATTGAGCATGTCAGCTGACCAGAATGCAGCATGCATAAAGTGGAAGGGAACATGTTAGACTCATCATTGTCCTTGGAGGGACACGTGGCAACACAATATCAAAGGGAGTCCATTCACCTAAAATATCTCCACTATAAGACAATACACCTGCAACAAGAAGAGGACACAAGACTTGGTGGGCACTTGACTCCAACATCATCTTCTCCATTCTACTGATCTCTCTAAGAACCCACTGGTATTTCTCTTTCTACTTTGTAATGTTCCTTCATGGAACTTGGACTATCAACATCAATAATAAAGGAAAGAGGGATCAATTTTATGGGGCGACAGAGAAAATTACTTGTTTGATGTGTCCGTTTTAGTGTCCGGTTATTCGTTAATCTTAATCTAACCCGCTAAAAACGACCATCAACAGCTGGCGCCGTCTGTAGGAATTGCTTTGTCCATTTTGTAGTTTTCTCCGTCGTCGTCGCTATCGTATCCACTGGAGCTCATCTGTTTTACACCATGCTTTGTTCTTCCTGTAACTAAAGAAACCCAGAAAACCCAAGTTTTTCATTATTTCTCTCTCTAAAACCAGAGAGATTTGGTCACAGAACTCTCATGTTCTAAAGATCTAACCATCTAGTTCCAAACATCTTTCATTCATCCACTTGAAAACCAAGCTAACTCCCCCAACCATACTTTGTGGGTGGAGATCTAGAAGCTATTATCCATCTTCCATGAAGATGTTTACAAGGTATTTTATTTCATCTTACGGACGAAGAAGAAGGAGAAATCTTGGTGTTGCGTTTGGCTAGCGCGCATATCCCCTGTTTCTCAAAGAAGTAAGAATATGTGTCGCTGTGTGGAAAGAATAAGAAGGCAGGGTATATCTCGGTTGGTTAGAGCGTGGGCTCATTATGGAGAGGCGGTAAAAGAGGAATGACTCATCTTAAGAGATGACTTTGAGGTAATGTTAAAATCTCCAACCTCAAATTTGCAAAATAAAAAATGCAGAAAAATAAAATAAGCATAATATGGCATGTCATACATATTTTCTTACTGTGTTATGCTAAATCTGAAGCGAAAGCGTAATTTACGTATGCTTTATGCTAAATCTGGAGTAGAAAGCATGTTTTACATATTTTTCATGTTTGATGCTAAACGTGAAAGAAGAAGGCATAAGTTCAGGGTTCAGCTTCAATCAAGATATGATTTGTAGCTAAGTGAATTAGAGCGTGTTTTTCGTATCAACGGTAAAGGTTGGGGTTATGCCAGAAAGGAAATCCAAAAAAAAGTGCCGAGGCCGAGGTCGAGGGCCGAGATTGAAGAGAAAGGAAAAGCGGACTTGCAGTGCCGAGGTGGGTGATGTTTGGGAAGAGGTTGACGTCAGCATGTGATGTATAGCTCAGTAGATTAGAGCGTGTTTTTCTCATCACGGTAAAGAGAAAGGAAAAAAAAAGCAAAAAAAAGAGAATGACGCAAGCCGAGTTGAGGCGGTCTTGCCGAGGCCAACTCATGCCGAGGATATTTGGAGAGAAGCTGATCCGAGGTGTAGCTCAGTTGGTTAGAGCGAAACATGTCGGGGTGAGAAAAGAAAATGAGAAAAGTATAAAAGAATGATTAGGGCGTTGCTATTAGCTATGAAAATATTGGAGCAAAAGGGTAGCTTCTTTAAGCA
Organism: Pogostemon cablin; assembly: GCA_023678885.1. Lineage (NCBI taxonomy): Eukaryota > Viridiplantae > Streptophyta > Magnoliopsida > Lamiales > Lamiaceae > Pogostemon > Pogostemon cablin. The sequence continues at coordinate 6,876,839 of CM042992.1, read as the reverse complement.
AAGCGTTGCTATTAGCCATATCCAATGGGGATGAAAGAGACAACCTGAAATAAATATATTGGCGCAAAAGGGTAGCTCCGTTGATTAGAGCGTAGCTATTAGCCATATCCAATTATAATGAAGGAGACGACACAAGAAAATATATTGGCCCAAAAAGGGTGGTAGCTTCGTTGATTAACGTTTCTATTAGCCATATTTGATATTAAACATTGGAGAAGAAGTCAGAAAGAATTTGACGTAGCTCAGTTGGTTAGAGCGTGGTAGGAAGGGCTGATGTTGAAACACCCAGCGGCTAAACAATCGTGGTTGAAGTCGGTAGCCGAGGTGGAGTATCATTATAAAATAGAGTTGACATTAAATTCTTGAGGAGAATAATAGCAATTCCCTTCTTAGCTCAGTTGGTTAGAACATGTGGTAGATGAGATTACACATGATAAATAAAGTTTTTAGCTGGAGTTGAAGAGTTTGAGGTCTTCATCCAGTTGAGGATGTAGAGACCAATATCTCCACCCAACTGAAGATGTAGAGGCCGAGACTCCCTCCAGTTAGGTATGAATATGCAAGAAGAAATAAAGAATAGATAACTATCGGTCATTATATAGCTCAATGGGTTAGCGCGTATAATGGATGAGATTTCAAGGGAGAAATAAAGATTCAGCTGAAGATGTCGAGGCCGAGGTCTCCATCCAGCTGGGTATGAAGAAGATATTTCTAAATGGAAGAGAAAATGAGAGAAAATGGAAGCAGTACATGATACCGAAGAAAGAAAAAGGCATATAAGAAGGAATGTAAGAAGAACAGAGGAGATTATCTCAGTTGGTTAGAGCGTTTGTTATTAACTGTCAAGATTTGACAAACAAAGAAGTCGAGATGAATAAGCAGATTTTCACCAGCGGATTTTCAAAAAAAAAGAAAAAAGTCCGAGGCTGATATCTGAGGAAGGAACATGTGGTGAAGAAAGAATGGAAGAAAGAAATAACGATAAGGAAAAGATTGGTCGGTACATAGCTCGGTTGATTTGAGCGTGTAATAGACGAGATTTCATAGGAGAAATAAAGATTCCAGCTGAAGATGTCGAGGTCGAGGTCTTCATCAACAGGTTATAAAGAAGATATTTTTCAAATGGAAGAGAAGAGGGCATAATACCGAGGAAAATGACGTATAAGGAGAAATATAAGAAGAAAGACATGTAAGATTAGCTCAGTTGGTTAGAGCGTTGGTTATTTGAATGAAAAAGCGGGTTTCTACCAGCTAAAATCGGTAGAGCAAAGATGATGTTAACTGTGAGAATCTAATTCTTACATATAACGAGGAAAAAGGCGTGAGAATCTACTACCTACATGATACGGAAGGCGTATAAGGAGAAAGGTAAGAAGAAGGCATGAGATTAGCTCAGTTGATTAGAGTGGAGGATATCAACTGCCAAAATTTGAGCAGAAAAGAAATTGCAAGGAGATGAAATAAGCGGGTTTTTACCCAGAAGTTCAGAATCGAGATTAAAAAAAATTAAGCAAAGGGTTCAGCCTTCGGCCTTCAGCACTTAAAGAAGGAAAGAGAAGTCAATCTCGGTAGTCAGACATGTACTCTTTAACAAGAAATCAGCTAGCTCTGTTGATTAGAGTGTGGATTGAAAGAGAAATGCAACCTCATCCATCTATCTATCGATAGAAAGGGAAATTCAACCTATCCATCAGAATCGGATGCTTCTTACCTCGGTTAGTAGAGGTTCAAGAAAGAAAGCCGTTAGATCAGTCGGTTAGAGCGTGGATTGAAAGGGAAATCCAACTTCATCCATCCATCTATCCATCGGTGGAAAGGAAAATTCAACCTCATCCACCAGAATCGGATGCTTCTTACCTCGGTTAGTGGAGGTTCAAGAAAGAAAGCCGTTAGCTCTGTCGGTTAGAGCGTGGATTGAAAGGAAAATCCAACTTCATCCATCCATCTAAATTCACCCTATCCATCGGAATCGGATGCTTCTTACCTCGGTTAGTGGAGGTTCAAGAAAGAAAGTCGTTAGCTCAATAGGTTAGAGCATGGATTGAAAGGAAAATCCAACTTCATCCATCTATCCATCGATGAAAAGGGAAACTCACCCTCATCTATCGAATACTTCTTACCTCAAGTTAGTGGAGGTTCAAGAAAGAAAGTCGTTAGCTCAGTAGGTTAGAGCGTGGATTGAAAGGGAAATCCAACTTCATCCATCCATCTATCCATCTATCCATCTTGGAAAGGAAAATTCAACCTCATCCATCAAAATCGGATACTTCTTACCTCGGTTAGTGGAGGTTCAAGAAAGAAAGCCGTTAGCTTAGTCGGTTAGAGCATGGATTAAAAAGGGAAAGTACATAGCTCAGTTGTTAGAGCGTGAAAAATAAATATATTACGAATGGGAAATCTAATGTCTGGAAGTACATTGGGGGTATACGATAGAAAATTACAGTATCAGAATTTATGAAAATTTATGGTATCGGTATTCGTGGGAAATTACGATATTGGTATCGGATTTTATAGAAATTTTGATAAGGGAATTAATGGAAATTTACGGTATCGGTATTTGTGGAAAATTACAATATTGGTATCTGATTTTATGAAAATTTGGTATTGGAATTTGTGGAAATTTATGGTATCGGTATTCATGGGAAATTACGATATTAGTATCGGATTTTATGGAAATTTTGGTATTGGAATTTATGTAAATTTACGGTATCGGTATTCGTGGGAAATTATGATATTGATACCGAATTTTATAGAAATTGTGGTATGGAAATTTGTGGACAGTATCGGTATTTTTGGAAATTATGGTATTGAAATTTATTTCGGTATCGGTACTTTATGAAAATTATGGTGTCGGTATTTGGAATTGGAAAATTCTGATATCGGTATTTGCGAAAATCATAGTATTGAAATTTACTTCGGTATCGGTATTTCTGAAATCATGGTGTCGGTATTTGGAATTGGCGGAATTATGATATCGGTATTTGCGAAATCATGGTATTGAAATTTACTTCGGTATCGGTATTTCTGAAATTATGGTGTCTGTATTTGAAATTGGTGGAATTATGATATCGGTATTTGCAAAAATCATGGTATTGAAATTTACTTCGGTATCGGTATTTCTGAAACTATGGTATCGATATTTGGGATATCGATTTTGGGAATTGGCAAATTATGGTATCGGTATTTGTGATAAATATGATATCGGTATCGGATTTCATGGAAATTTTGGTATGGGAATTTATGAAAATCTACGGTATCGGTATTCATGGAAAGGAAGACAGGCATGAGAATATGGTCTCTTATCCTCAGCCACAAATGAAAAGGCAAGTTACAACTAAAAAAAGGGCTAAGTGTCAATAAAAGGCTCGGGGGCTCGCAATATGAATAATCATTATAGCTTGGTAAAGAGAGATAGCTCGGTTGGTTAGAGCGCGTTGCTCAACCCTAAGGGAAATAGCTCGGCAATCTTTCCGTGGAGAGAAATATCTCGGTAGGCTAGAACGTTTTGCTCAAATACTCAAATGGAATGGTTGTCCTTTCAAAGGTTGGAATGGCTCGAGGACTCATAATATGAATAATCCCAAATGGAACGATTGTCCTTTCAAAGGCTAGAACTAAATGGTGTGGTCAAAAACAAATGTGATTAGATCGGCATGATCTCCCCAAATCAATTCCGAATTTATTAAAAATTAGAGGAAATAGCTCAATTGTTTATAGCATGGATGAAATCTCAAGTCAATGAGAAAAGGATCGAAACACTCAAAGAGAATCCGTCACCGAGAAGGCATTTGTGGAAGTGAAAACAAAAACATCTCATGCAGATGCCAATGGTGAACTTGAGAAATATTCAGGATATAAAGCCGATGCAACTCCCTCCAATAAGAGTAGCTCGGTCGGTTAAAACATAGAGTAAAACCAGACTGAGGTTTGAATGCGAAATGCCGGTAACATTGTAAGGGAAGATTAAGAACCCGACACTCCATCTCGGGAACTCAAGGGCTGAAGATAAGGCCGAGACTACATCCGGGGGCTCGGGCTGAAGATAATCCGATAAGTATTCGGTGGGAAGGAGATTCAGAAACCGAAACTACATCTCAGACATTCATGGACTGAAGAAGGAAAATCAAATCAAATAATTCGGTTGATTAAAGTATGAAAGAATATGTCAATCCCGGTCGAACATCGAGGTTGAAATCAACGATCGGACAAAGTAAAGCAGAAAGAAGAAAAGGCTTCTGACCAATACGCAGGTGCGATATTCACACTGATGGATAAGCAGATAGAATTTCTGCATCAGAGTTCTAAAGTTCTTACGGTACTCTTTTTCCTACATACGAGTTTTTCCCACTAGATTTTCTCGTATGGAGGTTTTTAACGAGGCCGACGAAATTTTAGAGCTCAGGTTCGAGATTGCTACTTGTAGTTTCACACAAGAAGATACCTCGGGGGCTAATGTTATGGGTGTTTGTACCCCATATAAGGCATGACTTATACGCGCGATTTAAAACTAAAGATAAGAGTGAGATTTGAATACACGCCCGAGAAAAGAAGAAAAGCGAAAGAAGCCGACCAACATGCTAACTGGGCATAAGAAGAAGGCAGAAGTCGACACCGAGGATGGGGTCAACCCTTGGTCTCATCGACCTTCGGCCATCGGCTTGTTGTCATCGGGCCTCAGCCCACCAAGCATCTGCCCATTGAGCATATCAGCCGACCAGAATGCAGCATGCATAAAGTGGAAGGGAACATGTCAGACTCATCATTGTCCTTATAGGGACACGTGGCAACACAATATCAAAGGGGGACCATTCACCTAAAATATCTCCACTATAAGACAATACACCTGCAACAAGAAGATGACACAAGACTTGGTGGGCACTTGACTCCAACATCATCTTCTCCATTCTACTGATCTCTCTAAGAACCCACTGGTATTTCTCTCTCTAATTTGTAATGTTTCTTCATGGAATTTGGACTATCAACATCAATAATAAAGGAAAGGGGGACCAATTTTATGGGGCGACGGAAAAAATTACTTGTTTGATGTGTCCGTTTTATTCGTTAATGTTAATTTAACCCACTAAAAACGACCATCAACATTCATCAAGCCCATTAAACAAGTCACACTAAATACTCCCTTCTTCTTAACATTTTTTAAAGTGTTAGTCTTATATTTCCTTTTAGTACATGACACACGCACTAAATAATATTCTTATTCATATATTATTATAATGCTCACATACGCCATTAATTATTAATTATTAATACAACTATCCACTGCATATTAAAATAATATATATTTTTAATCTATTAAATATTAAATTATTATATTTCTTAATTTTTATAAAAAAAAAAAAAAAAAAAAAAAAAAAAAAAAAAAAAAAACTCTCTTCCGGAGAGGAGGTAGTAACATATATACTTGGTAGCTCAAGGAAAACGAATCTTCTTGCGGCTAATTTTTTAGGACTACGAAAGATAATTGTTTTTAATTACGACCATTAGGCATATAGCCTTTTGAAATAAAATATTTGCACTGTGATCACTGTTGTAAAATATTTTGAGAACAGAATATATAAAATAGAAAAGTAGAAAAATATAAAAAACTTTAAGAGAGGAGGAAAAGAAAGATTTTATTCAGGGCTTTTGTCTCTCAAATCATACAAATAGTCCTAAAATAACTCTCTTTTTACTTTAGTGATATAGGAACTAATTTTAATATAAACCCCACCCATACTAACTCATTTTAACAATCATATACACCCACTTACGTATTCACTTCTAAACCTACACATATTAATTCCATCAAGACACCAACGACCCTCGTACAAACAACCATTCCAACTTCAACACGCAGAGATAAGATTTAATGGGGAAATGAAAATTGTAGTTGTCCACAACTTTATAAAATCACACCCACACACGAACGTGCGATATAATATCGGACAAAGAGGCAACCAAGATCTTAAAGTGTATTATGCATTTTAACTTGTTAAAATGTCATTATTTGGTGTGTTTTTTTTTCTCTCGATGCAGGTTGTTCGACCAACAAGGGTCGAAAATGTTGTGAATGTTCATTGATAAAACCAGTGGCGGACGCAGGAATTCGACTTAGGGGGCCCAATTAATAAAGAAAATACTATACAAAAAATAAAAATAAAGTTACAGTTAAAAGATAACATTCACCTTGGAAGATGATGTTTCATGGACAGTTGTAGTCTTCTTATAATATCGTTCCATACCTATTAAAAAAATTACATTACAAATTAAATATAAAAAAAATTGAATAGAAATGAACTCTAATTCTCCCTTTAAAATCATTCCACTTAACCTCAACAAAAATAAATTCTAAACTCTTCCACTAAAATAAAACCCTAATTTTTAAATATAACAATATTACATTTCACTTAAAAAGAGCATAACAAATTTAATTTAACAAAATATACAATAATAAATTTAAATAAAATCTCAAACCCTAAATAAATTATTCTAAAATCTTTTTACTAAATAAAAGCCCTAAATATATATCATCACTACATATGTAAGGAGGAGCACAAATATTTAATTTAATAAATTTAAATTAAAATACCTCAGAGAGATAGAGGAAGTTGAGAGAGAACAGGGGTGAAGACACATTTGAAAGGGGAATGGGGATGTGGTCGACGTCGTTAGCTGTGTGTCGGGTTGGGAACTTGGGATTTATATATTTTATTTTATTTATGAAATTACTATTATACCCCTAAATTTTTTAGAAATTTCAGGGGGCCCTGTGCCACTCTTGGCACCCCCTATGTCCGCCCCTGGATAGAACAAATGTAAGACCGACGACCATATATAATCGAACAAGAAAGCTGGTGATATAAGAAAGCAGCTGGAAATTAGTGTTTCTGAGAAACATGTCAGAAGTCAATGTTGTTGAGAAACGCGTTTGCACTGTCGGCAAGAAATTAAGTAAAACGTTTCAGAAAATTATTATTCAGTGATACTCCCTCCATCCCAAAGATATTGACACACTTTTCTTTTTGATGTTGGCAGGAGAATAAAAGTATGCGTATGTTTTGGGTGCGGAAAGTAATAAATTAAACGTTGGATTTAAGAACTTTTGTGTATAATTTAACTAGGAGTAATATGGTATTTTACTAAAAATAAATTTAATATTCGAGTGACTTAAGTAAAGTGTCGGATGGCGCGCCGCCCATAATTTTAATGTGTATATATATAAACAGGTGTATGTAGTAAAAATCTAGTGTAGATAGTTGTGGCCCTATTTAAAACCCTTTCACAAATCCATTTCAAACCAAGCAATTAATTTTGAAAAAATAAATTTTAATTTAAGAATTTCTAAGTCCAATTATTTCAAAGTCCATATAATTACAAATAATACAAACACAATCTAAGACTTTTCCATAAATCATCAACTGATCAGCCAGGAGCATCATATATACACAATCTTATCATTATAAAACATTTGAGCGTGACAAGATGCAAAAATATATCTGTACACAGCAACATTGAACATCACATTACCAGGCTTGCATGATAAATCAAGTTACAACAATGTCATCAACATCAAGCCACTCGTTTGATTCCTAACTTTCGTCCTTGTCAGGGTGTTTCGTATCAATATCCTCTGATGAGTCATGTGAGCTCTTTCCTAACTGAACCCAGTCTCGTGAATCTTTATCCGAGCTGTAATTTGATTTCCTAAAACTTGTAGGGACGTCTCCATCGTCATCCTCAAGATCACTAAACGACACATCATCTTCATTTTCAATGGGAATGGTTTTTCCAACGGCGCCAATTTCTGTAGTCTCTTCCTTTAACCAATCATCAGCATCATCATCTTCGTCATTCTCTCCAACTACATTCAAAGAACTCGATTTCAAATCTTGATCTTTAACTTGGCTGACATTCCTCTCCTCAATCACAGACTTCTCAACACTAGGTACTTCACTTTTTTGGACCAAGGGCTTCTCAACTTCAGAAGTACTTGGTGCTGTCGAAGTCCCAACAGTTACAATAGAGGCCTTGTTAGAATCGTTATTAACAGGAGAAGGCACAGAAAGGGGCTCTTCTCGGTGAGGGTTAGCATTTTTCTCTGCCTCAAAAGATTCTTTTGCAGACGAACCTTCCAGCTTGGCTATATTGCGGTTCTTTGATTCGCAAGCCAGCATGGCCCTGGCTTCCATTACCTGCATGTTGGCAGTAATGAAGATCACTAAATGAGGCATTTAATTTCTTAAATACAAGGACAATAGTTCTTGTGGTTAACATAATACTCCTACAGGGAACAAGTAACAAAAACTAGTCCAGTCGGACTTGGAGACAACTCTAGATTCTTCAAAGAGCTAAGACAAAGTCCCTGAGACCTGAAGGTAAAGCAGAATTTAATTTAACTCTTAGGACTAAGCAATAACAAACCAACAAACAAATGAAATTGTGTTAGATATCTATTGGAAAGACTGAAAATGGCACAGATTAATAACATTAAAAAAAATGAATTAACCATATTACTTCTATCATGTCAACTTGATTGTGAAAACTGGAATCAGCATACAAACTTAAGTTCTACTGAGTGGGAAAGATGTGCAGGAAAGTGAGACTCCTGGGAAGTTGAGGAATAAAGATTTACTAACTCAAAAATTTACCAGCAAATAATCACTAATAAATGCAGAGTGTTTCAACTTAACCACAAAGACTCGTCAAGAAAGACCCTAAAACCAGTAGAAATGAATGAGGATTGCACTAAAGCTACACAAGTTGTAGAGTGACTAGTAATCAATGTCCATTGTTTCCTTTGAAGACAAGAACATTGTAACTCAAAGAAATCCTTGTAACAAATATTTTCAGCACATATTATTCTCGAATGAGGGCAAGTGGTATGAAGAATAGATACCATAAACTTAGGAACCATAAATGGATTAAATTCATCAATTCTTGTTTGGATTGGCAGATATGAAGCACATCAGTTTCTTTGCTAACATGGACAATTTAAATCTTTAGAATACAAGTATTCAAATCTATTTAACTATGCTTGTTGTATGGTAAAAGTGTGAAATTATCCAAATAAGATACACAACTAGCAAAAGGATTTTGCACTATAAATTTCACATGATCTGATTAGTAAATTTCATTAAAGGGTGAATTTTGGATCGCACTTTGATGGAAATCTATATATCAAGGTAACTAGAAAGAAAGAATAATTATCAGCCAAACACACACACACACACATGCTAGTCCCCTAGCAGGATGAAAAGCTGTGAGCTGCATGTTCAACAATCATTAAACAAATCCATTTAGGTTCAGTGATAACCAAAGTTACTACATGTCCATATCAGCTTACATTCACATCCATCAGATTTCCTTTTCCTTCAATTAAAAAAATGTGATATACGAAAAGAGAGAAGGAGAAGAATGAGAGGATGAAAGTAAAAATGACAATGAAAAGGAAGAACCTGAGGAGTTGACAGAAGTACAGCATCCTCTTTATCCAATTTAGGGTGAAGGAGTACAAAATAAATCTTCCAGAAGCTGCTTTCACTCATGTATCCAGGGCAAAGCTCAATCCTTAATGCAGCTAATGCCGGAGCAAGTCGTTCAACTGCTAAGGCATGCTCTTGTTGGGCATTTGACATATCGAAATCTAGCAGTTACAGAGAACAACCAAGACAATTCCGTCACAAGCAAATTTTGATACCCAAAATATTATGGTTTTATCTTTATCACCAAATACATAACAAGAAAAATCTCATAGTTGAGGGGAAGTGCTATAAATTCTAATACCAACTATAGAAATTATTACGAAAGATCGATATTGCATTAGCAGATATACAGAAAGGAATCAGTTAAAATGAATGAAGCAAGATGCATATGTAATGAGGATGATGATCTGCATAAAGAGTAAAGATCACCCATTAAGTAAAACACAGTAGCACACATACAGCTCAATTGTCTGCTGCATTATTGGCCAAGAATGCTCAATCACAGCTAGCCATTGGTCGACTAATACAAAGAGGCAGCCAACAAGGATGAAGTAAAATGTAAGCAATACGAAATCGGAAAATCAGTAAACTTCAGCATACCATCATCATCTTCACCATTCTCAGGTACCGGGAAATCCAACCAAGTCTCCGGATGCAAAGCAACGTCACGTGCAAAAGCCACCACTTCCTCGGTCACACCAACTGCTCCTTTCCCCAACGATTGGACGGATTCCTTCTTCTCCGTCTCCTCGTTCTCATCATCAGATTCCAATTGCAAGAAATTCGACGCCAATTTAGTAATTTCAGAGACGTTGATGTTATTCGAGAACCGAGAGATCCCGCTCTTGAACTTCCCCCCAATCTCCGCAAAGTCGCCTCGGATCCCAGAAATCGGCCCCTGCTCGGATTCCGATGTTTCCTGGTCGGATCTCTGATCGGCTTGTGGCGGAGGAGCTAAAAATGAAGCGACTCCCCAGAATTGGCGGGTAAGGGTTTTACTGAGCTCCGAGAGGTCTTCTTTGACTCCGCGAGATGGAGACGTCGGAGATGTCACTCCGTCGTGGTCGGCTTCAGGGTTATCGGGCAGTGTGGTATCAGGCTTTTTAGCGGGATCGGCGTCGTCGTCGTCGTCGAACTTGAGAGAGTTTGCGATGGATCGCGCAAACCATGACATTCTGATTTGGTAGGTTGATGGTAATTGGATCGGATCGGATCGTGAAGTCGGGTCGTCGGTGATCTCTCTGCCGTGGGAATTGGGAGATTAGTCGAATTACAGACCGGATTCTGCCGAGGGGGTTTATCTGTTTTTTTCACTAAAAGCACTATTCCATAATTTGCATTAAACACCCCTCAAATTTCAGTATCCCTCGTTTAAAACCACACGGATTTATCTTTATGACATTTTTAATAGACTCCAAGGCTGACTTTATTATAATCAGAGTAGCTAAATAGGAATGATTTTTCAAAAACTGAGACACTAATCTCAACAAAAGTACAAAAAAAAAAAAGTATCGAGTAAAACTTGGGTACACCTAACGATCTTAATCGTTAGATTACATTTTAATTTAATCTCTACCACTAAATAAAATAATATAGTAATTATTATTTTTAAAAATAAAATCACACTCTTAACCGATTTTAAACCTATAAATCATGAGGTATATTGATGCATCCCATAATCACCCAATATATTACTAGAATTTAAGGTGTAATGTTTTTCATTTAAAAAATAATTGATATCACTGTGTACCCAAGTGAACGCGTACATCCATGGTCAATATCTATGCTAATTTTTTATTTAATAATGTATATGTATTTCATAATAAATGTATAATTTTTTTTATTCAGTTCTTCATTAAAAAAAATAACAAAAAATCACTAAAAATTTGCTGACAGCGTGTATTAATTTTTATTTATTAATGTAGAGTATATATATTTTTTCAGTATAAATTCTAAATAGGCAAAAGTTTCTGTGCCCCCGGGGACATGTCGTGTCTCCATGTGAACACAATTCTCCCACCTCCACATTCTATTTAAACATATGTATTGCTATGGAGATTAAATTACAAAAGCGCACGGTGTCCCCGAGGCACAAGAGCCTCACTCAATTAAATATAAGTGTACAAATTTGAATTCGTGTACTGAGGATGCACAGAAAATTTTACCTTCAGAAAATTATAGTTCATCTTTTAGAAAGTATTTTTTTCATACACAAAAATAAATTTTAATGACATTAGGGTGTGACTTGGTTCACACGATGTTCGCATAAATTGTGAGCATAGGATTTAATTTACTCCAAATTTAAACAGAAATTATTGCATGGAATCATTTACGTTCAGTCTTTTCCTTATTATTATTACTCCCTTCATCTTCTCCTCATTATTATTAAGAGTAATTCATAGCTTACAATAAATTTAAGAATATTTTTTTCTATTTTTCATTTAGAAAAGTAATAATTTATATTTAAATAATAATGTTTACTAACACAGTCTGTCATATTAATAATCCTTGTGTTAGACACATCCAAAAGTATTCGTTGTATTATTAGGTAAACTATACAGGTAAACATACGAGTATACAAGAGTTACAAGATGAAAATTATACACAGTTGACGAACTATGTTAAGCAGAAATGCTAATTACCATGTTCCAATGAGGGAATCGCCCTTGGTAAGATGAGATATTGCAAGGCATTCACAATTTTATAGGTAAAAAATTGCTCGAAAGCCGCTCGAGCTGCGCCCAAAGCAAGTTTCCGAGCGAAAACCTTGGCTGTTCTCCCTCTCCGGTGGTACTACCACCACTTGTGCTTGAAGGTGTAGCTCGTGTTCGCCCTGAAGATACATTTTCCATGACAACATGGCCTCCGATTTCTCGTCTCACCGTCTCCAGTGTTTCTGGACTCACTTTTTGCCCCGTTGTTTCTTTCACGAAAAAAGTTCCAACTGCATTCTCTCCATGAACCCTGACCTCGGCTAGGTTTATCGAGAGCCCGTTCTCCCGGAGAACTCGCGTGACATCTGATAGCAGCCCGGTCCTGTTTCTAGTGCAAATATCCAGTTTCAATCCCTGTAGGAATACATTTAGTTAAAACAATGATGATGAGTGGATTGATTAGGTAAAGAATTTAATATGGTACTATATTTTTTGGTAATTAACTTTTTTGAATAACCGTACATGAGAAATTCTCCTTTCTGTGGCAGCAATTAGACATTGAATAACCCTGCATTTCTCTGCTTCAGAATCCAAAATGTATCCATCCTTGTGCTTTACGTAATATTCCTGCAACAACGACGCAATCCAACGTCAAACCAATGAATATGGAGATTGAAGAAATGATCATCTGGATCATATATACCTGGAATGCAGAAGATCCCTGAGAGCTAATACCTGCATGGTGAACTATATAGTGCATATCTGTCAAAGTACACACCGTGTCGAACAATAGCTTCGGCCTGTCTTTACTCCTAACCGTAATAATCGAATAGCCACTTTCTTTGCACTTCTCAATCTTTACATGTGTGCCATTGCATCTACTGTTCTGATCTTCACGGCAATAAAACTCATCCCATTCACTACCATTGCCACAACAAGAACAGCATTCCTCGTAGTCTCTAACCCCTGCCATCAGCTGATGGAGCCGTCTCTCCGTGTGGGTACGACCGGGGACTGGGGCAGCTAACCTCACACTACGTAACTCATCCTTGTGGTGATGTGCTTCGACCACATTTTCTAGTTGGGCTTGCACTTGTGCCACTCGACTAGGGTCCATATTCGGCCCTCCTTTAGCAGTATCTTCCACATAGATGATGCACGCAGCTCGGCCTTTATGGGTCCATGCCACAGCCGCTGTGACGTGACATCCCAGCTCGACAAGAACAGCAGACATTTCGGACATTAGACCAGGCCTATCTATCCCTGTCATCTCAAGGGCCATGTGTTCTGTCGACAAATGCTTAGACCTTGCTACTTGACCAACACTTGGTTTGGCATTCCTACTTGAGCAAATGACCTATAAAATTTCATAACATTCTTATCTTCAAATCATATCAAATAAATGAAACCAACAGCAAATTGATAATAGGGGATTTCAATAATTAAAAAAAGAAACCACCTCTTGGATGTAACCAATAATGCTTTCGTCAGTAAGCTTGTTGCGATGCTGATCCGTCACGTGGAAGACTAAAACACAAGCAATCAAAACAACACACTATGAATACAGACAACAGCAGTATGGTGCTGACTTATGTATGAGTCATAGAAATGGTTTTAATAATGATTTAAGTAAAATATATTGATATAGAAAACAAATATAATAATGGAACTGACCATCCATCAACCAACCACCGTCGGATGAGATGTAAGATTTGGAAATGAGGAGGTCCAGATCCGTAAGAACTTGGACCATCTCCAACAACAACCCATGCTTATTAGCACTGTCAACCTAAACAGATTAATCAAGAAATGCAAAAAAAAATAAATGAGAGAGATAAATGATTGTACAGATCCAAAGCCTTGTTTTATAGTCAGACCTATTATCACCATCTTTTTATAACACACTGCAACTCCAACCTTGGAAACAAACTTCGTTCACATTAATTATGTGTTTTCATGGCTGAAATTGGTCACCTCCACCCCCACCCCACCCCCCCCTAAAACACAAAACACTTTCTAAACTATAAACCTGATTAATCATGGTTTGCACCAAGTACATTACCATGAAGTCATTCTACACCTAAATTAGATTGGTTTCCACATAAGATGAAACTGGATTATTGATTACTTAGATCATTAATTTATTCAAGTTTTCATAGTTCATCATTTTCGCACTATTTGGATTCTAGTTGGTGCTAATCATGCATATTGGATTAATTAATTGAAGTAAAGATTACACAATTTTAACAACTTATCAAGACCAGCAAATTGGAATCCTAATATTCAAATAAGTTACCTTGACAAGAGTGCAGTCTGGATAGGTTTCATTGTCAATACAAACCCTGAAAGAGAAGAACAAGTAAGCAAATCATGTCCAAATTAATTATCACCTAATCAAGTTTAATTAATGCTAACTCAAATGTAAAACCTTGGAGGATGAATTCTCTCAATAAGGTTTTCATAATCTGGGTCAATGTAAGGCCTGTAAGTAATATCCATCTTCCAATTCAATCTTCGATGGATTCAAACTGCAGAAATTAATTTGAATGGAAATTAATGAGAATCAAAGCAAAATGGATGTTCACCACCACAATGTCGTCGTACAGACAGCAATTAATATACAGTGCAACGCAATCACATGTGGATTGTGTGTATATATAGGAAGGAGAAAAATGGATTAATGGTGGGCTCCTTGTTTTTCACGTCTGTTATTCAAGAAAGCAACAGGTAAATCCAACTCGATCCTCGTAAACTAAACATGGATTGAGATCTTTTGGCTTCAATGCGAAGAAAACCCCAATTGGACTTTTCGATTGCTAGTCTGAATGCAAAATTAGGTTTTCCAGATTGACGAATTAAATGTGGGATATGCTTATCGAAAAACACAGCTGCAACTTGCAAAGTTGGGGGAAAAAAATTATTATAAAAAAAAAATGAAACTGGCTTGCATTTTCGTAATATTAAGCGGAGAATTCGCAGCGAAGAGAAAAGTAATTAAGCATGAATTACCTACGAAGAAACCAAGCTACTTCGGATTGAAATCTTATGACTATAGCCTGCAAGTTTGCAGCAAATGTGTGTGTGTGGAGGGAGGAGAGAGAGGGAGAGGGTAGCATGTAAATATGAATGTGATTGGTGTATGTATATATTTATATATACATATATATATTGTGTATGTATTGGTTTTATGAAATGAATGAATTCTGATACGAATTGTATATGTCAAAGAGGTGGTAGCAGAGACGAGTCACAGCTGGAACGCGCCACGTGTTGAGCGGCGGATGACGTGGCGCGGGATCTGCTAATTAAGAATTGCGGCGGCTCGGCCTCGGGCCATCTGACACGTCATTTTTTTTAGTTTTTTTAATGGCGGCTAGAACAATCTCTCTATGCTGCTTTTCTATAGGGCTAAAATTGTCAATTCAGTGTGAAATGCTCTTTAGGAGTTCACGAATCACGGAATTACCACCAGAATTCGTATAATCTGGTCATATTTAAATTTTATTTCCTATTTATCTTTTCTTAATCACATTGTGTTGTATTCTAATTAAATTTCTTTTTTGGTTTATCTTTTGAGATTTGATTAAACAAGATACTAATTAAGATACTTTGTATTACTAGATCAAAAGAGTGGGAAAAGTCAATTTAGAGAATAAATGATGTTCGAAATATGAAAATTAAAATTAAAATTAAATGTTATAAAATATATTTATTAATAATTAGAATATATTTTTTTTAAATATGATGAATGATACATTAGAGTATGATTGTCTTATATAAGTATAGTTTAACTAAAAAAAAATATTCCCTTCATCCCGCCCAAATAGTACAATTTTACTATATTGGGCGTCATTCATTTGCTTTTTACACGTGGATTAATGAGTATTATTATTATATGTAAAGTGAGTAGTTGTATTAGAGGGAAATGGTGGATCATATTGTGTATTTTTTTACTAAAGAGAGGAAATAGATACATTTGAAACGGACGCCAGAAATAGTAAAATGGATATCTTAGAAGCGGACAGAGAGAGTATGATTTTAGGGTGTTATAATATGATTCATTATTGATATACTTTAACTATAAATAAGCATATTTTACCTATATAATAAGCAGATCAACCCGTCTCACAAAAAATCCGTCTCACAAAAGAGTTTCTCCTTTTCTTTTACCCTAAATATAATCTATCTTTCATTTATGCTTGCATCGACCAAAATTCCTTACTTGAATTCATGGTATAACTCGAATGCATTACTTAAAAAAACTTAAACTCAAATACATTTATTAACTCATATACATTACTCGAGAAAAAAATTAATTTGAATATATTTAATTGACTCGCATACATTATTCGAATAACACAATTAACTCAAATATTTGAATACATTATTCAAATACATTAGCTTGAATTGAATACATTACTCGAGAAAATAATTAACTTGAATACATTACTTTACTCGAATGCATTATTCGAATACGTCAACTCGAAAAAAAAAATACTCAAATTTTGATTCGAAAATTATTTTTCACTTTACTCTAATACATTACTCGAATATATTTGAGTAAAGGATTTTGCCAATTCATGCATAGAAAGATATTTTAATAGAATTAAGATAAAATTTTTTTTATATTTTAACTATTTACCCAAATCAATATGCATTGAGAATGGCTGAGCCCGATGACCTTCAAACAACGGTGCGTAAAACTCATCGATCGATAATGGTCTTCTTGAATGTGTGAAATGAAATCGCAGATGGAAATTTGACATGAATATGTGTTTTAGGTTGTAAACCTCATGCTGAATTTGTTGGTTTAACTGGGAATTACTCTGCCCAAGGATACATTCACCACAGTCATTCATCTAATGATTTGAAATAAAAGATGAAACAAAATTTGAACCGTGGAATGGGTGTGTATAATAGTATAACTAAACAGAAGAGTTGATATCTTGTGCATTTAAGTGTAGATGTGCATATGTATTAATTTTTATATATTAGTGTATATATTTTTTTTAATAAATGTATATTTTTTTTATATTTAGATATTTATTAAAAAACTAATAGAATGTGTAACTTTTTTATATTTAGTTATTCATTAAAAAACTAATAGAAATTTCGTTAACTGAATATATAAGTTCTTGTTCACTAGTATATACTCCCTTCGTCCCACAACAAGAGTGCATTTTGTCATTTGTGTCCGTCCCAACACAAGATATGCATTTTCTTTTTTTAGTAAATGGGATCTACACAAAATAATTAATATATCTCCATGGGACCTATACACCATACTAATATACCTACCCACTATACATATTTCCTCCGTCCCATAATACTTTTCTCACTTTCCTCATTTGTTTGTCTCACAAAACCTTTCACCCCCCAAAAAAGGAAACATCATTTTATCCAACAACATCAAAAGTTACTTTAATTTCAAATTTGTCACTACTTTTTCACACACATATCATTATTTTATACTTTGTTATTACCTAAAAATACTACAATACCCTACAAAGTCAATAAAGTTGGTCAAAAAGTTCAACTTTTCTTAACAACGTGGAACAGTAAAGGTGAAGAGTTTTCCGGGACGAAGGGAGTAAAATATTACTTCTCTCACCTCAACTACCCTCAACTACATCTCTTTTGCCGGGAAGGAGGGAGTATATTTTTTATTCATTAATATGAATTCTTAATGTGTATGCACCGTACACTCATGTGCATAGGAGAATTTGCTTGAAAATTGAACATTTTATTCATTAAATTCTTCATCTCTGTGAAAAAAATATAGAAAAGTAATGAAAAAAAAATCCCTCCATTTCTCAATAGTTTCCACTCGTACTTCGGATTGGGTTTCCATTGACCTGTCAATTGAGGAAGTTTGGAACAGGTGGAAGTGGGCCACTTTTCTTGAATGCTCCACATGCTTTCATCCCTATCCTCCTATCACAACCACCTTATATAACTTGAACTACTTCAAATCATCCATATCCATCATTCCTCTTCTATTCATCCACACTTGAAATTTGAGATATCATTTTTCAATCCTTCTTATCAGTCAAACTGCAAGATTTCCACTGGATTACCTACAAGTTTCCTCTCACAAAAAATTACGTGCAAATAACTCCCATCTGCAACTTCTGAGTTACGTGCAATTTGATCTTTTTACTTTTTCTGGAGTACAAATGTACGTATGGATTCGTACATGCTCTTGTCTTGGTGTATGTATACACATGAGTATATTTTTACTGCATCTTTTCATGTGAAAATGAGGTGTTAGAAATCTGTGAATTGAAACGATGGAGAAATATTTAGGAGTATGCAAAGAGAAAGAGAAAGTGGGTTGTTGCTTTAGGAGCATTAGGATTCACCTGTTATGGTGCTTACAGGGTTTATACATTGCCTTGTGTTGTCAAGAAAAGACAAAGATTGTTCAAACGTTTCACTGCATTGTTTTCTCTAGCAGAAATGGTGTCTGATTCTTCTGATGCAATTGGGATTCTTTCCAAAGATCTCAAGGAATATCTGGGATCACACTCTGATCAAGTTCCTCAGAGCTTTAAACAGCTATCAAAACTGGCTCGATCCGACGAGTTTTCCGAGTCATTGACTCGGATCACTCGGGGTATGGCTGTCGGAGTCTTGCAAAGCTATCAACATGAGACAATGAAGGGTAACAATGGCGTCCCCGACCGGGTTTTCGATAAAATATTCCCCGATGCGGGGTCGGGTTTTGCTTCTGCGGTTGTTGGGAGTTTTGCAAGAAGCTTGGTAATGGCTCTATATTCAGCATGGCAGCAAGATAGTCTTAAATCAGATCAAACTGTTCCTAGATGGGTTGAGGTTGCTTGTGAGGATAAGTGCAGAGAGGTAATAGGAGGTTTTGTTCAGCTATTTGTGAGCACAGCTGTGACTGTTTATCTAGATAAAACAATGAATACCAACACCTATGATGATTTCTTCAGTGGGTTGACTAATCCCAAGCATGAAGTTGGAGAGAGAAACATGTTAGTCTCACTCTGTAATGGTGGAGTAGAAACATGTGTCCAAACATCATATAATGTTTGGTCTAAGAACTCGAAGATCGAGTTTGATGAGAAAAACATTGTACCTAGGAAGAAACTGAGGGAAAAGAATCAAGAGATTGGATTGATGAGGAAGAGAAAATTGGTCCTTGATATGAATGCGGTGGTGACGTACGAAACAGTCCGATCTTCTCTGGAATTTCTGCACGAGAAGCTGTCCAAGGGCGTGAAGAGAAGCATTGGTGTTGTTCATCAAGAGGTGATCGATAAGGGAGCTGAAACGATGAGGTATGCAAGCGGAAAATCTTCTGCAGCAACTAATCTCTGTCTCACCTTGTGCTTGAACATATTGAATAGCCCTTGGATGCTGGCGCCTCCCGATTTTCATCCGTTCTAGTCCCACCAGTGTGTCGTCTCGTCTGCCCTGCATCAAATGATTATCAGCGAGTGCAATGCAGAGAATCGAAATCATGGCTTCTGATCTCTAGATTTTATCCATATTGATTGAAATGTGCAGTGTTTCTTCAATTGAATGTAAAAAAGTGATTTGATATTACCTTGATATTTTCAACCAAGTTTGCTCATTGATCAACTCGATGATGAAATCGTTGTTCGGAGAACATGTTCAGCTTGGCACCTGCTTCACTGATTGTGCCATGCTAAACGAGCTAAAGCTCGAAGGGCAGCCTGCAGAGCCCCTTTAAACTAAGGGTAACCCGTTTAATCACGTACATGTATCACTGACGTGGGGGATGACAGAGCATTCAAAAGAAAGCTACCATGGAAAACAATATATTGTCTCAAGACTCTCAATCAAGATGTGAAGATCCCAAAATGTTCATAACTTTTGTAACAACTAATCGGTATCTACACTGTAATAAGAATTTTTCTAGCATAATACTGGGCATATAAGTAATATTTTTCCATCAGTGAATTAGGTAGAACTCCAAAATGAAAAACACAAGGACCAAGAAAATCTTTTAAACTACAACATTATACTAATATAAATAAATAAAATTCGAAAAGGTCTTTCGGAAGACAGATTCAACTGATCGTAAGCTAGATGATCATCAAATGTAGCTTTAATGCAGCATGCTGGGAACCTGAAATGGTGGAGTGGCATTTCTCACATGGAGTCTAGCAAGGCCATAAATAGAGATAAAGAGCCTTTTTCCCAGCATTCTCTTATTTTTGGAGAAGTTTAAGCCCATTTATCCTGAGCTAGCATCGTTCTCTTTTCCTGCTGCTTCTTGTTCAAGCTTCTTCTTCCAGTACTCATCAAGAGGGGGCCCAAAAATGGCTTTTCCAGATACTACTCCTATTCTGCACAATGGAATAAAACAACGAATTTTAGGAATTTAACAGAAAATAATCCCAAATAAGCAAACAACTCTAAAAACAACCAAAACGAAAAAAATGAGAATGAAGGATGTTTGATATTGATTAAGTGGTTCATTCTAATTTTTGTAGGGAAAAATAATTGGTTGAAGATAAAGATATAATTTGCCAAAATTTTAGAAGACGCAAGTGTTTTTCAAATAATCGTTTTTTTGAAAAAAAAATAAAACACACTCCATTAAAACACGAAAAACCTCAAGAATGGAAACCTAAAGAATTTACATTTATCTTCAAAAAAAAACATGACTTCGTTTCATGAGTTTCAGTTGGTTTTATGTTGCTTCTCAAAATGAGCTATAAAATAATATTAATCAATTTTATCGCATAATGGAGTATGTCAAGTGAGAGTCTACAATTAAAACTAGCACTATATGCTTCCAGAAATTAAAAAAAAAAACGAGCTTTCTTAGACATCTTTCCTTCACATATTTCCATTATCTTATAACTTGTATAAAATCTACCTAAACTCCTATATATTTCTAAGCCTGCACACAGATAATTAATATATTTTATATATAAAGAAGAAAGAATCAATATTGTATTCCAAGGTTAGGAAAAGATGCAGCGTGCAATGCAAGAGAGAGCGTGTGTGACTCTGATGTACCGAGCAAGACCCCTACAACTACGAGACTTACGAGCATACAAAGATAAAATGGGAAACACACTACGAAAAGAACAGCTTGATAAATGAACTTGGGAGATCATCAATGAGTATTCACAGATTACAAGTAAGGACGTCACAAAGCTTCAGCTAAAGCAAATTCTAAACAGACATGCACGATCACCCCTGTCCTGAGGACTGAGATCAACCAAATAAAAAGTCAAAGATGGGATTTCATACGTAGAATCCAACGAATTTGGTACCCTTAACATAAGAAAAATGCAGTAATTTAAACACCCAAAGGAGGCTTCCTTTCCAATCTGTTTCCTGCCTCGAATAAACCCTAGATGCATTATCCCATTACGTTGTGTCAACTAATACGCTCAAAATTGTTGGAAAATTAAACTACTACTCGAAATAAATCTCAAAAGATATCACCATTCCCTGATTAAATTAATTGAAATTACTGGATGAATACAATTACAATTCAAATGACAGAAATTAGGAAATTTCAGATAAAATTGGGGCAGCGGAGGCGACAATAAATCGCATTGCTTTCATTACAAAAACAGAAAATCAATAGAAATATAAAATCAACTCCTTCAATCAAATCACGAGTTCACAACAACGATTTAAAGGCGAAGAATATACTGAAAAAAAGTGGGAAAAAAACTTACACGACAGCTCCGGCGACCAGAGGCAGCGATAGAAATCTTCTTCTACCGAACATTTACTACTTTTAATTTGATTCAACTGAAATCAAAACCCTGTAATCACAGATGTTCTGATATTGATATTTGATAGTTTATGGCTTTATGCTCTTCTTCAACTCAGAGCGTCTAATTATTTCTATTCACCCGTTTTTGTTGGGCCCTAAATCAACAGTGTGGGCCCTTAATAAATAAATTTTGGGCCTTTAATCCATTGAGTTTGGGCTCCTTTACAGAGACTGAAAACCCATTAATTAATCCATAACATCATACAATTTCTTTAGGGAAAATAGATTTTTTCGTCCGCTAACTTTTATTCATTTTGAAATTAGTCCATTAATTTTTTTAATTTTGAAATTAGTCCATTAACTTCATAAAATTCAATATTTTGGTCATTTGACCTGCTATGGCAGGTCATTTGAATATTTTCACCCCAATTAATCTATATCATATTTTTATTTAATAAATTTTATCTCACTTTTCATTTTTCACTTCCGTATACCAATCAAAAAATATTAATCTCATTACTAAAGTGGAGCAAATTTGACTAAATATTGATACTTCCTCCGTCCGCTCGAAAGAGAGTCTTTTTCCATTTTGGTCGTCCGTTTCAAAGAGGGTCACTTCCTTTTTTACACACATGAGATCCACACACACTCACTAATACAATTAAAATATGGGATCCACACTCCCACTAATACAACTACTCACTACACATTAAATAACAATACTTCTTAATCAACGTAAACAAAAGCAAAATGCCCTCTTTCGGTTGGACGGAAAGAGTATAATATAAATTCTTAGTGGATGCTATTTTTTTAAAATAGTATATATATATTACATATTACATATTTTTTTTTTTTAGAATAATCTGCTAATGACCTGCTGAAACGGACGATTTTGTTGAATTTGGTAAACATGATGGACGATTTTCAAAATTTTCAAATATAATGGACGATTTTCAAAATTTTGCAAATATAATGGACGATTTTCAAAAAATGAAAAACTTATGGACTAAATTCAAAATTGGGCAAAGTTAGCGGACAAAAAAATCTATTTTCCCTATTTACATTTTGCAAAGAGAGATGGCACGGTTCAAGGAAACTTTTCACCCATTGATCCAAGATCATGGTTGGGTTTGGTTGATATAAAGTTAAAATTTGTCTGACCAAAGATCCTAAACAAGCATGTACATAAGTAATGTATACATTTATTTTTTTTACGTTATTAATTATTATTATTATTTTAGATATAAAATGAACAGTTGTGTTAACAATTAATAGTGAGTTATATATTAAAAAATATAATAATAACAAAATAAATATTTTATCATCAAACGAGAGGTATCACTGTTCATTAAATTTTTAAAACCAAAATCTTTAACTAAAACACCACCCAAGAGAATGGCTAACATGACACCCGTTCCAGTAGCAGCTTTGGGTGCTCCAGTTAAATATTTTTATATACTACTCCATCTGTTTCATTTAAGTCTGCGTGTTCATTCGAACACAAAGATTAAAAAAAAAATAGAAGTATAATGATATTTTTTTATAATACTTCTTCTATTCCATAAAAGTTGACATACTTTCCTTTTTGATTTGTCTCAATAAAGTTGACACATTTCATTTTTAATACATGTGACCCACATAAAAACAATTAATCTATTCTTATGGGGCTACATATCACCTCTAATACAACTACCCACTACACATTAAATATTATCTCTCATTTCACTTTACTTCACTTCACTTCACTTTACATTAAATTATTATATTCCTTAATCTCCGTGCCCAAAAAAATTATACCAACTTTAATGGGACGGAGGGAGTAATAAATGATAAAGTTAAGTATGTGTGGTTTTTTTTTTTAAAAAATATATATGAGGAAGAATGATTGTGTTTGACTTTTTATTGTGTGATGACTTAAAATGGAAAGTATGTTAGGTGAAGAAAGAATATTAAACTTTTAATTGTAAACTAAAAATTATTATATTAAAGAATTAATATTAAATCCTAAAAGATATTGTTTTAGGGTTTAAAATTTAGATTTTGTTTTTTAAAATCACATCTAGCTACATTCTAAAAACCGCGTGTTTCAAAAATAAAAACTAGAACAAATGTATGTTTACAAAACCTAAAATCGAAATAGTAAACTTGAATTATGTATCAAGATATAAAGGTACAAATATTATATATGTTACTATATTAAGTTCATATAACTATATTAAAATTAAAAACTCATGTATTATACATGCGAGTCGCAAGAAATACTTCTTTGTATGTTAATACTAGCTCAATGATCTATAATGAGTTTACAACATAATGAAAAAATAAATAAATATATATAGTCAATCTTCGTATCAGCTAATTTTTCCTTACCCTCCAAATAAAATAATCAATAAAACATAAATTTTGTCATATATATATAGCCCAATGCTATTTCAATATTTTATTTTTAGTATTTAAATTTTATTTTTTAAAACTTAATGATTCTTCGGCATTTTATTGATTCTTATGTATATTTTTTTAAAAATTATTTTAATTTTATAAACTCAAAATTCGTCAGACTAAGTCATATATAATTAATATTTAAAATTATTTTCTTATTTGATGGAAATTCAAATACTACAAAACAACCATTAATTATGCAAAAATTCCTACCCCACACAGCAAGGAATGACAAACCAAGAAATAAGAAAATGATGTTGATACGTGTTTGACCCATTTCAACCTCATTATAATAACTAATTAATTATAAATTAAGTAGAATGTACACAATTAAAAATTATTAACCAGAATTTGTTAGGTGGGAAATGCTTTTCACACCCAAGTCTACTGTGGTTCTCCAAGAATTTTAGACCCGACCAAATATTTTTATTTCTACCAAATATTCCAAATTTCCCATCACTTTTCACCAAAGATATATCCAAAAAATTAAATTATATATAACTTTTAATAAAAATAGAAAAAATCACATGTGATCACATAAGACTAGCTACAATTTTATGTTGTGACATTTTCCAAACGCTAAATAATTTGGTGGGAGGTTAATTCTTCTTTGCATAATTGATAACTACATTGATGATCTTGACTCATTTATCCTGTTACCAGGGCTACTTTTCTTAAATCGTCAATCATTCTTATGGAATATTAAACAAGAATCTATCATTTTACGTGTCAACTTTATTTAGTATTCTTTTCATTATTATTTCATCATATTCAAAACTTGCAAACGATCTTATGGATTAATTATTATTCTTCCCCATAAAGTATTACTTTTTAAAAAATAATTTTTTTATGTATTAATGAATAATTTTATAAAAAACAGGATTTACTTGTGAACCCGATTTACACCAGACTTATTCATTTAAGATTTAAACTAGGATGCGTTTTTTGCACGTGCACCTAGATAAATGATTCATTAAATTAAAAAACTACTTAATAACCATGTTTGAATCAAAATAAAATACTAAAAGTTTAATAAATATAAATAATTATACCCTAAAAAATAATCAGTGAACCGATGTACAACGAAATAACTCATAATTTAAACAGCAGTATCTAGGGTTACAATTATACTACTTAAAATTAATATTAAACCTTAAAACTCCAAAGGCAAAATAGATCATATAAAATCACAGCAAACTTAATATCATGGTTAATGTTTTTCTCGTTTTTCTTAAGTGGAAAACATTAACTATGGCCGGCAAACAATTTTCATTTGATTTTTATTACTTGCATAAATTTTGTGGATATTTTTTTTTCTCAACAAACAAGTCACATTCATAGATCAATATATAGCTTCAATTATATGTATATTTATACATGTGTATTAATAGACTAGTCAGTTCGAGTTATGTGGAGGGAAGTACTTGAGAATTAGTATATCTTTCAATTTCCCCAGATTTTGAGCAATTAATTTAGCCCTTATATTTTTGGCCCATTTATTGAAAAAATAGTATATAGAACAAAAAAAGAAAAGATTTAATGTGGCCGAAAATGCAGAAATGGCGATGGGTGATGATGAAGCCATTACTACAACTATCTATCTATTGCAGTAAACAATTATGAAACCTCAACTCTCAACTACCCTTCATCAAAATCAACCTGTGAATATTCGATTAAAAAAAAAAATCAACCTGTGAATATCTTTAACTTCCCTAACTTCTAAGTAATCATACCAATATTTTTTTTAACATGAAAAAAATTGTCGAGATTAGTCTCTCTTGACAATGGAAAAGTTAAATTGCAAGATATTGTTAGAGTGACTTGATCAAATATTAAACAATACTCCGGACCTTTATCAGCTTAAGTTTTTAGACGAGGTGGTCATTTAATAAATATGATTCAAGTGAACGGGTTCATTTCATGTATGAAGAAGGAATCAAACCCCAATCTTGCAATTATCAGCTCCGTTGAAATATTTTTCCACATTTTTCTTTATTACTTGAATTATGATTTTGAGACTATTTAAAAAAAAAGGGGTTGATGTGAACCATTCTCAATAACGAATTAAACCAACAATTATAACCCTACACCTTGATGTTAAAATAAAACATGGATGAATCATAAAAATAAAATATTAACGAACTAAAAAAAAAAATAAATATATATATATATATATATTTTTGATATAATTACAATAAATTCTTAGATAAAATTAAAATTTAATGAAATGAAAATGAAAGGGAAGTGACAAGAAAACTTACCGTGCCAGCTATTTGAAACTTACACATGTTATAAAATATTCTAATTAATTTAATGATTAATTATAAAATGTGATCGCGCTATGTTTTGTCAAATAAAAATGTTCCACTGGAATTAATCTTTATTTTTATGGGGATCATCACCAAATAAAAAATGCAAGCAAACTTACTTTTAAATACGTACAGTTTAATTACATATACGTACACACAAATGTGTGTATATATAATTTTATAAATATGGACAACTTTAGTAATGTTTTATGTTATCAAAAAAATGCTTTGTTTACGTGGAAAAACCTAATCTATTGATAAGCTTTTTGATTTCGTTAGACATATGCATGTGATTTATTTGTCCTAATGTATATATTTGATCATTTTTACTCTTTTTTTTTCGCCTTTGCAGCTTTTTGACTTATCAATCTTTCCATGCTTTAATTATTTGATCTAAACTATTCAATTATTTCTTCCTCCAAAGATCACAATTAATCTTCTATGATGAATAATTAAATATGTGTTAGATTGATAATAAATATGTACGGATATTAGAAAATGAACTAAGCTAGTTTATTAATATAATTATTGGACCACTTGAAGAAAATTCACAACTAACAGTCAACTCGGTGATTTCATTGCATTAATTCTATTAATTTCTCTGCAACCATATGTGCTTTCACTTTTAACACAGGAAGAACACAATATTATATATATATATATATATATATATATATATATATATATATATATATATATATATATATATATATATATATAGAATTCTTAATCTACAAGCACTCTATGAACAAACTAATTAAGGATGTATATTCTGATATTCAATCCATCTATTACATCTTTCATGTAATAAGCATCTCATGAAAATATAACTAATCAGAAAAACAAAGATAATTAATACTCCATAAATAATATATATAATATCATAGTCTGATTAATATTTATGGCTTATTATGCTTCTGTGTATAGATATAATCAAGATGTGCAGCTAGAGTTCTTCTCATCAAGCACTCATCTTCATTCACTCCGTTGCAGCTATTTTCCTCTTGGCCTACTTTCGTAACCTATAATTATCACAAAATAAAAAATAAAAAAATTAATCATAAAAGAAATTTATTTTCATTAACATATGAACCTTATAATAAAGAATTAATGAAAAATAAGTATTTTCACTAATGACAGACCTCGACTGCAGCTTCCACGTTAATCTTATCGGACGGCGCTGGACGAGCGGCGAGGCATGTTGTGAGTAGGAGGAGTGCTAAGATGAAAAAGGGAGTGGACTTGGACATTTTTTTTTTTGTTGTTTGGAAGCTGTTGGAGAGAGAGATGAGAGAGGAGGTGGGAATTTATATAGAGATGATAAGGCAGAGGGATAGTAAAATGTGCCAGTGTGAACTCATGAGAGAGAAAGGAAGACTTTATATTTATTAAAGCATATGGAGTAATCAAAATAAATAAAATAAAAAATTATGTTTGAAGAATTTATGGAAAGAAAAAGTGACGTCAAATTAAAGGTGACCACATGTCACATGACTTAGGATCAGAAGGTCCAATACCACAATATAGCATTAGATTGAATTGCATATCTCTATATATACACTTTTTTAGGTGATTAAATTATTGATACACACGGTTAAATTAAATTTTATTTTAAGCTCTATTATTAAATAAATAAAATAAAATAATTAAAAATTTTAAGAAATAACTACTTATTACATCTTATTTTAAATCTATTAACCCTAAAGTGTACAGTTCACCGATTGCACTCCAAAGTCACCTTAAATGTATTATTAATAGTCTACGTAGTGCTTAATGTATAAATTCTACAAGGTAATCATTTATTTTAAATGTATTTTCCTAATAATTTATACACTTTTCTGATTAAATTATCAAAATTATTATTTAGTTACTCCCTCCGTTCCATTATATAAAAATACATCTTTTTTGACAGGTAAAATCCACATAAATAATTAAGAGTAACATCTTTTCAACTCATACAAAATTAATACAACTATTCAATAATATATGAAAAGACAAACATAATACCTTCTTCGGAGATCAATGATCGAACTGCTTCAAATTATACCCCTAAAAATAATTTTGATAATCTCTACATACAATTACGCATAAATTATTGGATGAAGGGAGAAATGCTTATTTATCTCATATTATTTGGTTGGGTAAACGTGGTTTTTGTCTTCCCATATATTTATAATTGGAAAAACATAAATGTATATTTTTTACCCAAATACTTATATAAACCCGGATTACATAACTTATTAATTATGTAAATTTTGATTTTTTTCTCACAAGTCATCCCCTTCCAATTCTAATATATCATATATATTTATAAGGGTTTAAATTAAAAGAAAAAATAGAGTTTACAAAGGATTGTGATGTAAACTCAGTTTATAAGAGACTAACTCATTTTTTTAACGCTAAAATTTTAATGGAATATATCACTGTTACAAAATATTAAAGATATCATTTTTTTATTATTAAAAACACTATATTTTTTTTACTATAAATTGTTAATTAAATTTAAGTGGTTATTACTTGTTGTTAATTAAATAGTATATAATATTATTATTAATTAATTATAGTTTGTTATCCAATTTTAGGAAATGAATTATGTGAGACGGTTTACAAAATATTTGTAATTGAAATTTGATAGTCAATTGTCACTGAACACGCTTATATTAGAAACAATTTTTAGTTTTTAAATAAAAAAGAATAATTTTTCAATAAATTAACTTAAGGGATAATAAATAAAGTATTATATATATATATATATATATATATATATATATATATATATATATATATATATATATATATAATATTTGTTGACTGCTTTTTATCTTAAAATTTGACAACCAAAAAGGTGAAACGGGTCCAAAAACAATAAAATTAAATAGAGCGCTGACAAGTGAAAGAAAAATAAAAATCTCATTTTCATCTTTAAAAAAGTGGCCCCAAAATTAGAAAAATTGTGTCTTTTTTCCAAATATGATTTTAAGTTGTAGTGGCCTTCCACTTTGAAGCACAGAAATTGGGTTTACATTTCACTATTGATATACATTGTTACATATTTTCAACTGCTTTTGAGTGTGAGAGCTTATTTTTCTTTTTAAAGGATTTATATAAATTTAATAAAACAATTGTTTTCTTTTTTAAATAAACATTTATTATAGAGTAAAACTAACCTATAAAACTGCTCATGTTTTTGAGATTAATTATGTTATATATGATTCGCAAAAAATATTATCATATTTTGTCTTGTAAATATGCTAAACCTGCAAATGGTTTTCAAATTTTAATTCTCGATTTTAATAATTTTTATTTTGTCTAATTTTTATTCTTATATATTGGAAATTTTTAAATCTTGTCTGAATTCAAATTTTAGTCCTATATGTTCTAAAATTGGGAAATTTTGAGAAATCAGATACAGTGACGTATGTGACCATTTATGTAGAGCTATATATAAAGCAAATCAATATAATTATTCAATACCAATTTTTAAAGCTTGGCACCAAATTTTTAAAAATATAAATTTATTTATTATAACATGAAAAACCAAAATTGAGGATTATGTTGAGATTAAAAAAAAAATTGAACCAAAAAACACCAAGTAAATCTAAACAAAATTATTAAATTTAAATGACAATGACTAAATTTAAAAATTGAAATACATATGGGAAGATTATATTTAAGTGGTGACATATTTACTGGACTGAATGGGATGGTTTCTATCGTGTTTTACCTGCCAATCCAAACACTAGATAATACTCATTTTGATGGAGAAAACTAATTTTTTATGCTAATTAAGGATTCTAGAAAGAGTCGTTTTAGATCTCAAATCTTTTGGTAAGTAAATTATTTTTCCTCCAATTGAGAGAATTTGTCTTGTTTCAATTTTTTTTATTATTTTTTTATTATTAATATAAAATACTACTCCATAAAATATGGTTTTGTGAATTATTAAAATTCTAATTGAACAGGTTTTGATGAGAAACTCAATAGTAAATTTCTTACATTGTTATAATTCACACTTATATTAAATTTAGTCAAATTATCTTATTATATTTTTAATAAATAAAGATGTGTTAATTGTTTTATGTGGGTTCATTTATTAAAAAATAAAACACACTCTTTTTATTAAGACAGACGAAAATGGAAAAATATACTCATTTCAGTGGGACGTAGAGAATATTAATTAATAGATCAGAAAAGAGATGAGATGGGATAGAAAAAGGAAGAAAAATATTACTCCCTCCATCCCGTGAAAGGTCACCGATTACTTTTTACACGTTGATTAAATAATATTATTTTATATATGTAGTGGGTAGTTGTATTAATAGTAAGTGGTTGGTCATATATGAGACTCTTTTACTAAAAAATGAAAATTAGGACCTTTGAATGAGACACTCAATATAATAAAATTGAGATCTTGTAGTGGGACGAATGAAGTAATTGATAAGAGATAATTTATGATAAGTTGGTGATTAGCTATTTTGTAGTTGGGATGACCAATTCAACAATTTATCGAACCACAGGGAGGTAGGTACTAGTGCTTAAACGATCTCACGTTTCTTGTAATTTTATAAAGACGAATCATCAAAGGGTTGGTTGTTGAACAAGTAAATTAAAATGATCAAAATAAATAAGTAAACAATGATCAATCAAACAAAGATAGAATGAAAGTGATTGGTTTTCCAAGTTAAGCAAAAGTGAGATTAACAACACTAATGAAGTGGTAATTTTAGGAATTATGCATCAAATTCATATATATCATGGATATAAGACTAAAGGTCAACACTAAATCCACCTAAACTCCCTCTCGAGATGGATAGGATGTAGATCTGATTAAGAATCCCAAAATAGTTCAATGGATTGGTTCTCACTCAAACAATTCCAACTAGGTACTAAGCTTGAAATGAGTCTCTTCACACAATTAATCAACCTCTCGATCTAATCAATCGAATATTTTATCAAAGGGTTCTAAATCCTAAATGACATCTCTATCTCTTTAAGACTTATAATGCACATGAAGAGTATGATGAATTGATTAAATGAACTATCCTCAACATATAATTGATTTCTCAATCTAATCATATGTCAATGATAATTAACCACATAACTCAATCATACAAATCAAGCAATTAATAAACAATGATAGAAAATCTTATATCCAATCAATATATGAATTCAAATACACAAATCCCCAAAATTAACCAACAACTTTCATGTTGTTAATCTCACAAGGGAGATTAGCCTACCATATTCATAAGAAGATTAATATAGACATTTAAATCCTTACAAACCATGATAAACATTAAGGTTTACTATAAAAATTGGATGAAAACTCCCTTGGATGCCTCCAATGGTGATCTCCTTCCTCTCCTTGCAATTCTTCTCTCTTCCTTGCTTCTTTTCCTCACTTGGATGGTAGATTTGATAGGGGGATGAAGGTAGATGGAATAGATGGAAGAATGACAAAGATTGAGGTGTAAAATGAAAGAAATGGTATGTGATTTATGTGTCCAAGTGAAAACCCTATTGATCCTCTCTTCAAATGTTGAACTAAAGTGTATTTATACCCCCTTCCAAACTTGGGCCTCGAATTTTACATCAACTGGACTTTTAACACACATTTACATGCACTGGAAGGTGAAAGTCTCAAATTTTAGCTCAAAAGCACGCAACTCGAGTTGGGAAGGCCAACTCGACTTGCGTTGCGTGTAACTCGTGCTGACCTAGCTCGACTCGTGTTGGCAACTTTTGCACTCGCCTGTTCGATCGTGTTGCGAGGTTCTGAAACTTGACTGCCTTCGGAACCTCAACTCGACTCGAGTTGCAAGTCAAGTAACGACTTGACAACTCGAGTTGGCTTACAAGATGATTTTTTATGTTACTCTGTCCCGCACGACTTGCAACTCGACTTGCCTCAGACGCAACACGACTCGAGTTACAAGTCATGTTGCCTATAATAAGTCGTGTTAGCTCACTGTATATATTCTGACCTTCTACGGACCTCAGCTCGACTCGAGTTGCAAGTCGAGTTGAGTCTAACAAGTCGAGTTGGGTTGTTTTCAGCCCGTTTCTTGCTCGTTTTCATTTTTGCTTCATTTTCACTTATTTTTAACACGTTTAAGCTCATTCACACACAATTCCATAAAAACACATAACACAACCAAAATATACATAAAAATGGATAAACAAATACGAAAACACACATTAAAAGATATTAAATTTTAGGTGAAAATATCACTTATCAGTTAGTGATTAGAGAAATAGAATTTGTAAGTGTAGTATAATGTGAGTTTATAAAATATTACTCTCTCTATCTCTACATAATTTCCACTCTTTCCATTTTGGACTATATCATACTCCCTCCATCCCGTTTCAATGTTTACGTTTATTTTTGCACGTTGATTAAGGATTATAGTATTTTAATAGATAGTGGGTGGAAAGATATAATATTTAATATAAAGTGAGTATGTGTATTAGTGTTGGATGTGAGTCCCATGATGATGTATTAATTGATTTAAGTGGGTCCCATACAGTGTTTTCATAACTGGACCAGAGACTGAACCGATAAATGCAACGGTTCGAGGTTCAACCGGTTGGACTGGTTTAACCGGCGGTTCAACTGAAAAATTAAATTTACATATTTTCAATTATATTTTATAATATTATTATAATTTATTAAAAAAAATTATATTAACCAAAATTATTTTATAAAGAGAAAATTCAATTTACATAAAAATATGATTAGATAATATATTTATAGTTTATAATTCATATTTTTATATATTTTCTCAATAGGATATTACATAACTTATACTCAAATTACTATACATTTGGTGCACTACTCCAGAAAAATTACATAATTTAATTGAAAATTTAAATATTATATTTTAAAATAAATAAAAATAAAAGTTAAATAATATAAAAATATAAAATATAAAAAGAAAAAGAAAATTTTTAAAAAATTAATAAAAATTAAAAAACCGGTTGGACCGGTTCAACCGATTTTTCCGATTTTCCCGATTTTGGTCGGTTCTGACCGATTCAATTCAAAAAACGGTTTTATAGGGGTTTTAGATCGGTTTGGAGGCCGGTTCCCGGTTGAACCGATTCAATCGGCAGGTCCAACCGGTTCTTGAAATCACTGGTCCCATATTCCAAAAAAGGGAACGTAAAGATTGAAATGGAACGACTAAAATAGAAATATGTAAATATTGAAATGGGACTGAGGGAGTATAAGTTTTTATCTCTCTAAAAAATAAAAGTCAAAACAATCATCAGCTTCATACATTATATTTAAAAAAAACACAACGTTTGATACTAACGTACATTATCATTTACTTATTACTTCTTTTGTCTCAAATTCATCTTCACATTTACTATTGATATGGAGTTTAAGAAAAATTACTTTTTGACTTACATTTTGAAGTAGTATGGTATTTTTAGGTAATATATAAATGATAAAGTATGTTATGTATGTTAAAAATGTGATGAAAAATTTAAAATTAAAATATGTTAGAGAAATATTAATTAGTTGTTTTTTTCTTTTTATGATTGTATGAAGTTGAATTTGAGAAATATCAAAATAAAAAATATAAAGTTAAAGTTGTAACAGAGAGTAATAAAAATTACCCCCTTCGGCCAATGCAAATGTAATCGTTTGTTTTATACGCGTAGATTAAGGATTGTTGTTATTATATGTGTAGTGAGTAGTTGTATTAAAGAGAAGTGGTAGGACATGTGATGTATTTTTTTGCTAAAAATGGAATATGAATACTTTTGAATTGGACGTCCAAAATGGTAAAATGAATACCTTTACATTGGCCGAAGGGATTACTTTTATTAATTTGACTAATTATATTGTGTACCCGGGTGCATCCATATAAAAATATAAACAAAAACATATACAATTATGAGTAAAAATATATACAATTTAATTGTTAGTTTTTTTAATAAAAAATTGAGTATAAAATATACAATTATTAAAAAACATGTATACACTATTGAATAAAAAATTTTACACATATGGATGTTAGTTTTTTAATGAAAAATATAATGTGAAAAAAGTATAAAATTATTACAAAACACGTATACAAATAGAATAACATATATATAAAATCAAATTAAAAGTCATACACATATGAGTGCACCTTGCACCCAGGTGCACCGAATATACACTATTAATTTTCGTGTTCAGAAGGAGTTAAACACTATTGAGCCAAATGGAAAATAAAGGTGGATTTTAAAAACAAACTAGATTTAAAAAATAAAATAAAATAATAAACTAAAAGAGGCTATAATAAGATAGTAGAAAATTGGTGATGACTCTAGGCATTCTAGAACGGCCTAGACGCTAATTAGCTATCTGAGAATTAATTAATATTTAATCATATTATATTATGGTGTGGATTGCAAAATGTTAGGATAAGTCGACGGCGGTAGGATGACTTTTTTTGTGAGATGATTTATGTTTTGTCTCGTAGACAAAGCTTCAATTTCATTCTCTGCACATAAGATTACGATTACGGATTACCCTAGTGATCTTATATGGTATTTCGTATTATATCTAAGATCAGAGTTCTATGAATATAGTAAATAAAACTGGACAAGTTCTCCATGAGATCTATCTCACATTTGACAATTTTATAATTTTTAAATTAATTATAATTTTCGCTATAAAATATTATTACTTTTTATTTATATTATAAATTGTTTATAAAATAGTACTATCATTTTTCATTAATTAAATACTAGTATCACTTTTCATTATAAAATTTACCATTTTTCATCCGTCTCACGTAAGCCCTTACATGGAACGGTCGCACACAAATTTTTAGCAATAAAATTAAACAAAATTGTGTGAGACATTTTTCACGTTTTTAAAATAATAATAATTTTTTAATAAAAATATTACTTCCCCGTCTCATTTATATTTGCATCCCTCATCCAGGACTGATATTAAGTAATAATTTTTAGGAGTATTATGGTATTTTTGGTAATAAACAAATGATAAAATATATTAGGTGTGTTAGGTATGAATAATTTTTTTTTTTAAAAAAAATAAAGTGTATAGGGAAGAGTGATTGTGTTTGATTTTTTTTAAGGGAGTTGCAAACTTTTCTAGGACAACCTAAAATGGAAAGTGTGCAATTTGAAAGGAGACGGAGGAAGTATTATATTTTATAAACTTTTATTTATACAACGAATTATTCTTTTCATTAATTCGATTGTAATTTTTTATTAAAATATTATTACTTTTTATTTGTGATAGGATGATCTCATATAATTATAATGCTCTCTTAGTTCCCTTGATACGTATCCAATTTTCTATTGATTCGTCTCATTACAAGTATTATTTTCTTGAATTGATGTGAAAAAAAATTATTATATATATATACTATATATGGAGCCCGCCCTTAAACGCTAGTACAATTATTTATTACGTATTAAAATATTATAGTATTTTTTAATTTATGTAAAAAAAAAAAGTAAATGTTTATATATGAAGAAGTCTGTGGGAGTATATCTTAATAAAATTATTTTATTGAAACCTCAACAACGTGTATTTTCCTGGCTATATATTTAATAATTTATTAGAGAATTAATACTCCTGAGAATTGAGATAAGATATGGCAAGTGGCAGTATAGAGAGGCGTGTAAATTGAGGAATTTATGGCGACGTGTTGTTGACTTTTTTAGAGCAGCAAACAATTATTAAATAAATATTAAAAATGAGAATGTTCAATGGTCAATTGTTCTACTGTCTTATCCTCCCTACTTTAAGCTTCCCACTTGTTACTTCTCATCATCAACTAAATTTCATGCATGAAAATGAAATTAACACCAACTCTTTTTATTCCTTTAATTACAATAATATAATTTTCTTTTTTTCTTCTTTTCCCTTTTGTCTTGCATACAATTTTTATATTTTTTTAATTTATTAACCGACTAATCAACCCGCCGTCCACTAGCAGGGACCCATATTTCAAGTCATAACTTTAGCTCTATGTAAACTGAGCCACAACATCCGCGGATTTTAAACTTAAAACCTTATGAAATTTCACCTTAAAACATCTCAAATCTTCAATGTTATTGATTTCGACTTCTGGATATTTTATTTATGCTAGATTTTCATGTTACATACTACTATAGTGTTATTAAACATGAATAATATAAATGATTTTGGATTTATGTTAGGTATTGATACTATCTACGTTCATGCAGTGATTGAATTTTTTTTCTTTAAGGTGAACAAATCTTTTCATTCTCCCTCCGTGCTAATAAAATCCTAATACTTGTTTTATTCAAACTTATGTGCCAGGGAACACAAAAATAATTAATATTTTATTCTTGTATTCTCATGGGAACATGGTATGTCTCGAGCAAATAGAAGATTAACTCTTAAAATAATCCACTTATTATTTTTAAGATAATTTAATATTTTTAAATCATAATTAAAGTATAAAATATGTTACTTTGTGTTGAGTTGGGTGACAATTTTAAAGTTATTAGAGTGCAATGTGCATGAGGTTATTGTATTTGGTGCCACCTCTATTTTTAGGATGTGAACAGTGTTAGATGGAAAAAAAAAAAGAAAAATATTAAGAAATTAGATCAGATTAATAGAATATTATATTCTTCACGTTTATTTTTAAACTATTTAATTTACCACTTAAAACATTCACATCATAGACATTCATTTTTTTTAAAAGAGCCAACACATACTAGTTATACAACATCTCACTACATATAAAATAATAGTATTCATCAATCTAAGTAATTAAAAAAAAGTACTTATAATCGAGTGGTTTAAGGTTCATGCTCTATTTTGCATTTAGAAGTTTAATATTTATTTTTAAATTTAGTATAAATTCTTAAAATATAATTTTACCTTAATTTATAGTTCATGATTATTTTATCTCTAAGTTCATGGTTTACCATTAGAATTTAATATTAATTTTTAAGATATATAATTAAATGATAGATTGTAGTTGAATCTTGAAGATATCATATCAACTTTTAGTTATAGCTGCTAATTATATTATTAATAATATCATTACATTTTAGTAATAATATCCTAACTTTAACACTTTTGTGAGTAACAGATTTTACTATTTGGTAACAGAAAAATGTAGTTTGAATTCAAAGATTGAAGGTAGATTCTCATGCTAAAAAGATAAGAATATAATTTTAAATTAATTAATAATAATTGTGTTAATTATTGAAAAGAAAACCAATCATGCCAACGACAACTCTACCGACATTCAAACGCATCCGCGTATATCATGTTTACATACACACATCCACGTATAGTCTTAGTCTACGTATATATACATACTGATGAAGCTGCATCAAATAATTAATAAAATAAATAAAATAATTATATATAAAAGATTAAGATGTATCAATGTAATCTTTCATATATTCTTCAATCTCCCAGTGGTCATCGATTTTACGTTGTCTCTTCCAGACAACGTCGTCGTGAAAATAGACCTGTAATGACCTGTAAAAGTACGACGGAGAGAATCTTCGGTGGTCTTCTCTCCGGCGTAGACCTTCAGACGTTCAAATCAATTTTTCATCTGAAATCAATATCTCAAGATCACTTGTAATAAGAATACTTACCTCTCTTTCCTAGATAAACGATAATAATATAGCATACTTCTTCTGAGTAAGGTAGTAGAATTACTCTAGTAACTCACGTTCTCACTTAACCGTAAACCCACAATATAATTATTAAATATATGAGATAAATATATTTATCAACATCACATACATATATATGCACCACATTTATTTCAATTTAATTTGAAAGCTAGAATGCTTCAATACAATGTCACTGGAGTCATAAATAAGAGTAACTAGGATGGGTTTACATTTAAATTCTAATTTTTTAGAATTAGAAAATAAAAGTTTATTCTTTGAGGAGTAATAATTTTTATATATAATTATGTCTCTAAAGAAAAAAAATTTATGTAGAAAAATAATAATTCTTGTCTTTAAAGAGTAATTTTTCATGTACTAAAATGTAATCGATAAATCAAGGTTTACAAGAATTTGAAAAGTAATTTTTTTTAATTTAGAAGAGTAACAATTTATGTGTCTAAAGAGTAATTTTTTATGTACTTAAAAGTAACAATTTTACATATTAATATGTGTAAACCCGATTTATACAAGTATTTGTGGATAAATAAACCTGTCGCGAATGATGTTCATGTTAATTTTTTCCACGTTATTTAATTAAAAAATAATTTTATTGATTTTAGAGGTTATAATAATATTAGGTAATAAAAAAAAACTCAATCCACCTGTTTCAAAAATACTTATTTACATTTTACACGTAGATTAAGGATATTATTTAATGTATAATAGGAGTTGTATTGGTGAGTATGCGAGCTTTATATTTTATTTGTATAAGCGGATGTGTGTGAGTCTCATATATGTGTAAAAAGGGAGATGAGACCTTTAGAGGCATACGGCCAAATTTAAAAAAAAATAAATTTTTTTGGAACGCACTAAGGGAGTACTATATAAAGTAATTGTAGGTGTGTTATATATGAGTGATAATTCTATAATTAAAATAGTTTATGAGGTTATGGATAAATGATTTTTTTTCTGAGAGTGACTAGGGTGCAACCGGTTGTACCAATTGGATTAGTACAACCTTAGTCCCCACCCTTTTTAATCAATTCATGCTCCTTCATTAATGGTATTTTTTATTTTATTTTTAAATTTATTTTATTTAAATGACTATTATACCCTAAACTCTAACTCATATGGATAAATTATACCCTAAAGCACAAGGGTAAAATTACAATTATACCCTAAACCCTAAATCCTAGGGGATAATTATACCCTAAACCACAAGAGTAAAATTACAATTATACCTTAAACTCTAAACCCTAGGGGATAATTATACCCTAAACCACAAGGGTAAAATTACAATTATACCCTAAACCCTAAACCCTAGGGGATAATTATTCCCTAAACCACAAGGCTAAAATTACAATTATACCCTAAACTTTAGGGATAAATTATACCCTAAACCACAAGGGTAAAATTGTAATTATATCCCTAAAATTAAAAAAAAAGTAACGTACAACTACAATTAAAAAAAAGAGGAAAACACACACTAAAGTTGAAGGAAGGAGGTTGTACCGGGAACTGTACCAATTGTAGATTGTACACAATTCTTTGCCTTTTTTTTTTTTTTTTTGAGTGTGTAGATGTTATGAAATGGAGAAATGTGGAGAGTGGAAAATTGGAGGAAGTATAAATTTGTAATTTATAAGATAAATAAATTAAGGATTAAGTGATAAAATATTAAGGTATACGAAAAGTAAATCTATTATTTTGAAACATGGTTGTAGCTAGTCAAAAGCATACATGTATCATGATATCATATCAATATTCCTTTTCGGCTTCTAAAGTACAAAAATTCTTTCAAACAAATAAGTTAAGTAAAAAAAAAAAACTCTAATTAAAAAGAAAACAAACTTATATGATATCATCGAATTTAATTTGGTCAATCGCACATAATAAGTCTTCTCTCTTAGGAAGGAAATAGTAATAACCTTGAAAATGTATTTCGACTTTGGAATAACATTTCGGTGGTACGTCTTTCAAGAATAATTTTTTCACTTTACCTTTTTTCTTTTTTTTTTTTTTAAATATTTACAATTTATTTGTTTTTGCTTTGTATTTTGGTCCATTTCATAAAAATTTTCACCCTCTATAAAAGTAAAGAGAACATAAAAATATTTACAATTTTTTTTTAAAAAAAATTTACAATTTTTTTTGTTTTTGCTTTGTATTTTGGTCCATTTCATAAAAATTTCCACCCTCTATAAAAGTAAAGAGATCATAAAAATATTTACAATTTTTTTTAAAAAATATTTAAAATTTATTTGTTTTTGTTTTGTATTTTGATCCATTTCATAAAAATTTTCACCCTCTATAAAATTAAAGAGAACATAACAGCTACCATCTCTTATACATTTTTTTTTTTAAAAAAAATCTATTAACTAACACATTTAACATATTTTATTATTTATTTATTCTCAAAAGAATACCGTAATACTTATAAAAATCAAAATTTTCATAATCTCTGTACCAAAACGAAAGTTAAAACAAATAAAATATGGAGAGGGTATATTTTAGTAGAGATGTTATTATTGTTCAAAATGAATGCATTCAAAGGTAAATATTATTGTTCAAAATTATTCCCTATTGTATTTGCATTTCTCTTCTCATGACTTAAGGGTAACTCTCTTGCCTTTTATTTTTAATTAATTATTATATTTTATTTTGCAGATGAAAAAAAATGAAAAAAAAGAAAAAATTGAGATTAGTTGGAGATGGAAATTAGAAGTAATTTTCATCTTAAATATTTAATTATATAAGTGATTAGTTTTAATTATCAACCATCTCAATGTGAATCTTTTTATGGCCATCTCAAAATCCCAAGTACTGAAAACCGAAGAGCAAATAATATTGAATTTGCAGTCTCATTTCAGATCATTTGACTTTATAAGCTATGTAATCTTACAAACCACTATGCAATATAAATCTTTATGAAGAGATGAAAATTTATTATATTATATTCTACCCTTCTAGCAAAATTTCCACATCCTAATAAATTCGATCCTACTGTGGGAACACCTTTTAATATTAACATGAATAATTAAAACATATATTTAATGTGATAGTGTTAAAAAATTAAAAAAAAAAAAAAAGGATGAGACCTATTCTTGGTTCTAAAAATTGAAAACGGCAATGGTGAAAATGTCTCATTCAATAAGTGATCATATATATAGGAGTACCTTTATATATATATATATATATATATATATATATATATATATATATATATATATATAGCCCCTCTTTATAATTATATGTGATCAAATATTAATATGTGATCAAATATAGAGACTCTCACATATTATGATTGCGTGTTGAGATACATGAACCATGATCATATATGGCGTCGCATGCATTGCTGCATCTTGCATGTATGGTCACACGCGTTTCTTCGTGAAGAAATGAATTTCTTGGTAAAGAGTCGTGTCGATCTCTTCATAAAAGTTTCGTCCCTTAGTGAAGAGTCATGTCTCTTCGTGAAAAGTCGCATCCCTTGGTGAAAAATTGTATCTCTTCACGAAAAGTCATGTCCGTTTATAAAGTCGTATCTCTTCCCAAAAAAAAAGAAAAAAAGAAGCAAACCTACTTTAATGTAGGGAGGTCCCCGTAAACTTTCAGATGTGGAGGTAGTTTAGCTAATGGTATAGCCCTAAAGCTCAAGTAATGATGCCTTAGGCAACTGATTTCAAGAGAATTAAAAAGATCTGTATTGAAATTTAATGGAGATTTCCTATTAAAAAAAAAGAAATTTAATGGAGATTAAATATGTTGCATGTATGATAGAAATGGAATAAAAAGTCACTTATCATTAAAGAACATTTGATGAGTGGAGATCCCACGAACTTGGTTCAATGAGACAACTAAGTTATATTTGTTCTGATATACACTTGAATATATTAACCCATTTTTAGAGACAAATTAAGTGCAAATCAATATGTTGACGTGTAGTGATGATAAGCATAAAAGCTTTTAATGACTCTTATGCCTAATAAAGGTAGAGCATAACATGGTACTCCTGATGAGAGGTCATTTATATAAGTGCGAGGATGGGCCGCCTCAATAAAGCCCTTATGAATCAAGATATGGTCCACGGCCGAAATGAACACAACCATGAGAATAGTAGTCAACTAAAGAAGGTTCAAAATCTGAAGCTATCTATCACGATGCAATAATTTTCTTCAAACTCACTTTACTTTCAATCTCCCAAGTCGTGTCTTCTTAGTTGACTTATCCATTCATGTAGGGATTGTTTGAAAATTAAGGCGAGCGGAAAAATCATCTTAAAATAATGTCTAAGAGATTAAAATATGTATATAAAGAAATGTAACCAAAGGTTGTGAATCATAATTAAATTGAATCATTTCATAAAAAGAAATTTGAATCTAAATTTGGAATTCACTCCAAAGGGTGCATCAATTCATAAAAAAATGCATTGAAATCTATAAATAGAACCTCTCATTTTCATAATTCCACACTTGAACATTACTCAAACACTAAAGAACTTTCGAATACTTGATCACAAACACATAGCCTAATCAACTCAAATGAGTTCCTAATAATTTGTAGAGTATTTCTCCTACTCCTAAGATGATCTCATAATACAGTTTAGTTTGTTGTTTTTTAGATTTGTATTATTACTATCACAATATGTGAGTCGCTATATTTTAGAGATGGTTGCTATTAAATTGTAAGCACTTAAGCTGGACAATTTTGTTTAAAGAAGAAAAAAATTAACTCTTGTCTCGATTCAAATTTTATTCTTGTAATTTTCTCTCAAATTTTTCTCATCAACATATTATGAACTTAAGAAACAATGAAAAGTGTGAAATATGGTAGACAGGGAGTACTATATGGAGTATATATCAAAATAATTATGAATAAAAAATGTTGAAATGAATGAGTATTTGTGGTACCCGAATGATGTCATGGTTGACGTCCACTTAATTATAAAAGGGGATAATAAAAGAAGAATTCTCTGAAAGTCGGAACTTACAGAACTTTAGTCGTTAGAAAGGAATGAATTTTAGAAATTAAGTAAATGATTGATAAAGAATTAAAATTTAGAAAATGAGATAAGAATGTATTTGTGGGATCCAAAATTTAGGGTTACAATAAAATGAGTGTCCCACCATCGTTGGGTTATGTTGAAAAACTTGTCCAATTAAAGCTTTGAATATTTCTAAAATAAAGAAACGTCATCTGTTAATGCAATGTAAGACTTTCGTTATTCAGTGAAATTGTTTTTATGTATTTTTTTATTATTTAAATAGTTTCTTTTTCCATCGCAAATGTATTCATTTATTTATTTTTAACGTGAATTAAAGAATATTATAATTTATATAAAATAAGTAGTTGTATTAGTAAAGATTAATAAACTGTTTGTTAAATCCTAAAAACAGAAAAAGGGAAAATGAATATCTTAATTATGGACGGAGGGAGTAATTAATACATTATATTTAGAATATTATCAATATTCAATAAAAAATACTCTCATTATTATTTATACTACGAATTGTTAATGAAATAATTCAATGCATTATTATAAATTTTCATTAATTCGAGTATCATTTTTTATTAAAATGTTATCGCTTCTTATTCTTCCTATGAAGAAAAATTTGTGAGACAACTACACATAGTTAAGTGTTTGATTTTTTTATTTTTTTTATTACTTAAATAAAGTTTTTTTTTTTTTTTTAATATAGAGTATCAGATCCATACATCAACTAATTCGGTGAAGACCATAACCCGTTGTAGCCCAGTATCCACTAGAAGGTACCCTCATTAATTTCAACCCAATAATTTGCACTCTAAATAAACTGATCAAATCCTAAGTTAAACGAGTAACCTCTTAACGCGAAGCTTGTGAAATGTGTTTTACATGGAGTATGACTTAATATAATACCGTGTTCAAAGAGATGTATTGCCACTCTGAATAGATATATCACAC
The DNA here is from genome assembly GCA_023678885.1 of Pogostemon cablin. NCBI lineage: Eukaryota > Viridiplantae > Streptophyta > Magnoliopsida > Lamiales > Lamiaceae > Pogostemon > Pogostemon cablin. Next base: position 6,832,644 of record CM042992.1, on the reverse strand, counting down.
ACTTCCATTAAAGTTTACTTGTTATATACCCATTCATACCATTTTGTTGAACCATAGTATTTCATATGAATCTTTTTGTAAAAAACAATTACACTCTTTAATATTCTACTCCCTCCGTTTCACACTTTCCTTATTCGTCCGTTCCACATCACCCTTCACACCCCAGAAAAGAAAAAATTACTTTATCCCACAACTTTAAAAGTTATATTAATTTAAAATTTGTCACCAATTTTTTCTCACACATTCCATTACTTTATAATATTTTATTTTCATTACTTTTTCTTAAATAACGTGGTACAGTAAACGGGAAGCGTGGTGTGGAATGGGGGAGTAAATTCGAGTCACTCCATGCATCAATCTCTTATATTACCGCTCCATGCCTTAGTTCAAGGCACCCAACCTAAATTTTAATACCCATGAATTGCAAGTCCCAAATTATTATTTTTTGAAAATGTAAAAGCTTAGCATGTGTATGAATATTTAAATGATTCAACTTTTAATCAATTAGGGAATGTTTGGTTGGAAGGTTTGGGAATGTAATTGAGATCACCTATTTTATTTTATAGTATTTCATCTATTATTCAATTTGTCAATCACGTGACATGTGTCACAATTTATTTTCTAAATTACCGTTAGATGTGCTAGAAGTTTATTTAATGGTAGTATTTTGATTAAATTTAGGGTGGAACATGATATGAAATTGGGGATCCGAACCGTTTGGAATGAGGTATTGGAAAGGAATGAAAATGAAGGATTTGGTTGAAAAGTTTAATAGTAGTGTAATTAATTTCATTTTTCCCAAAACAAGTGAATCCCCCATTCCCCCCACAAAATTCATAACTATCACTTTGATTCATGCAAGCAAACCAGTTTATTAATTTTTAATGATTATATATTTTTTTAAAAAAAATTATAAAAATTATTAAACGATAATTTTCTTTTAAAAATAATAAAATTATATTAAAATTAAAATTAATAATAAAAATCATTAATCAATTCTTCAAAAATTTAATTTTACCAAACAAGATTAATAGATATAATAGTCATATCTTATCATCAACCAAACAACATAATCATAAAAACAAACTCATCAGCATTTACTATTATTACTACTGTTCTCATTCATTACTTCTAATATACCAAATCCCTCCTTAGTTTCAATTTCTTCTAGAGATCATAATCATGTTTAACAAAGGTAACAAGGTACCTAAATGGATTAGGTATAAATAATAACAAACCAATGACTGTGCCTTAAATAAAGAATTATCATCAAAGAGGACCTAATTATAGGAAAATTAACTGCATGTACATGAGTCATAAATAAATAATTTCTGATTTGTAACTTGACCATCATATACAAAACCAACATGCTATAATTTGTGAATAATTGGAGTAGGTGTAGATTGATAATTGCAAATTGGACAGAAATTAAATCATTACACAATGGCCCACTCACATATGCAAATCGATTTGTCTTGAATATTTTGATTTTGTTTTTCTATCAGAATTCCACCACAATATTCAAAAAAGAATCATAATAAGTGACAAAGTTCAATACGTGCACCGTAAACTTCTTCATACAAATATAATATGAAACCTTATCATCTATGAAACATTTTTTTTATCCCTTTTTCTTAAGATTTTCTTAGAGTTTAGTATTAATTATGAAGATATAATTGTAATTATCTTAAATAGTATGACAAAGGTTCTAGGTAGCGCTGATTTCAGTGAATACTCTCTTGTATGACTCCTTCGTCCCCATTAAAATATTTATCTTTACTATTAACTGTTTTGTGCTAATTCCATTTATTTCATTTACTATAAAGGAAATATAAACCTCTTGATGCGATGCCCATAATGAAAATATCGTAAACTACTGGATTATGACACCTACAACTACGTGTTCTTAGCATTTGGCATATTTTGAACAGTTGAAATAACTGAAGAATTCAGCCTGGTGTGAAATCATATTAAATCACACATTTCGCAACATGAAAGAAATAATACCAACTTTATTTTTATTTTTTTTAAAAGCCCAGTAAATTTGTCTTACTTTAATCTATCTCCAGAATAAATAACCAAATAAATACATATATAAGATGGAATCTAGGGACATCTTACACAACATTTCACTTTGTTAGAAGAATCTGTTTTTTCACCTGTGAAAAAAATGTTAAGATAACAGAAAATATGTGAAAATTTTCAAATTTTAAAGACAAATTTTGGAAGATAATGAATGATTCAGAGTGAGGTTTACCTGAATGTTAACTGATATCTGAAATGATACAGAAGCACCACATCTAGGGAATTCAGATAAATCTTTCATAGAACTTTACAAAAAGAATCTATAAAGAAAATTTAATGCCTTACTCCAGTCCCTTTGAAGACTGCAAGCTTCCCCTCGTGTTCTAGGTGTTTCAGGGCTCGCATTATTTTTGTACGCTCCATTTCGTGAAGCTCTGATCACAGAGAAAGAACATCTGAGATATGTGTGCCAACGAGAGAGACGGTATGAGTTAATGCTTGATTTCGGAAAAACCATTTCAAGTACAGTAGGTTTTACATGGTAGAATGCTTAAGAGTGATCAAAAGTTAATCTGTCCCACGAGATTCAACCCCTGAAGCATATTTCCTCAACCGTCTCTAACAAAAAGGTAACACAGGAATATTCAAGCATGAAGCAAGCAATGGAGAGAAACCAACAGCAGCAAAAGATAGGTAATACTTACAAAGCTTAGAATCAGGTCAGCCCAATCTTGAATCTGATGCCAAAGGATTAGACTTGTGCTATGACCATTTTTTTCAACCATTCAGCGTATCCTGTGATGTGGAACTTATTCCAGTGAGCAACTAAAGGCTCCATTTAATGCCAAATTAGCATGACAGTAACAAATCTTCTGATATCAAGGCAGAGAGAGACATGTCTTCCTCACTTCATAACTTATGGATCCTGCATAAATCACAAATGCTAAATGTAAATAAAAGTAGATTTCTAAAAGCTAAACTATAGCTTCAGAAGAATTCAATTTTTTACAGCATTTTCTTAAATTGAATGTGATATGGTAATCACTTTGAATGAGCTAATTAGCATCTTCTCTATGGAGACATTCTGGATGACGCAAAATCCCAAGCTATACATTCTATTAATGGTTTAATCAGCTTGACCTTGATAAAATAGAATTTCTCATTTGCACACTCATGTAACATTCAGTGGCTTCTGATGCAGGCCTGATAAACCCACTTACTCAGTTTTATCTGCATGATATCAACAGTAGTTCACGTGACTAGTATTGTGGGTTTAGAAGAAGAAGAAGAATTATATCTGAGTCTTTAACCGGCTGAAAACAACAGGAATTGAAAACTTAACAAGCCAACAAATAAGAGTATGCTCAAGTGTCCATTGATGGGCCAGTCTCCATAAGGAAGGGAATAATTAAGAAAACCCCAAAACAATCTCTAATAAAAGACTAAAGTTGAATTAGAAAATTCTCATTTCAGATACAATAAAAACAATTGACTTTTGTTTGTGCCAAATTCATTTAGTTGGCAAGGCTTAGGGCTTATTGTGACACCTAATAAGTTTCTGAGACAAATTTGTACAAGTACGGAAAACACCTGGGGATGAGTGAGAGGCAAAAACAAATCAGCAAAATTTCTTAATTGGTTTAGCCTGCTCATAGAACGGAGCTCCTAGCCTTGTTTCCACCTCATCAGTTTCAGGAGGCGATCAAGATGACTTGGCAATGATCCTAAAATAAATTAGAATGAAAAATAATGCAACTGAAAGGAGATGATTTCTAAATTCTCATTGATGGGACTGATTCTTTCATAGAAATTACAAGAAAATTTTCAATATTAGGTCTGTCACAGGTTCTATCAACGACAACCACAGACAATTCAACTCTTACAATGGATTTATTCTAAGATAGCAGTATCACCCACTTTCAGAACTGGTTGGAGGGTTGAACACAAGGACAGCATCACTTGGTTCACAAAACAGTAAGCATCAACTATGATGATTACAATTATTACTTTGAATTGCACCTAGAGAACAAATTAGTTCTTCAGGAATGATATGGTCATGAGGGAAATGATATGAGCCAACATGGTATGACGATCACAAGCACCTGTCCTACAGTCCAAGGCTACTAATAGAGCAATATAACACACGAAGAAATATTAGATAAAATGGGAATTCCTGTTCTACCCTGTATCTTTGCTTTCCATCACTTTCTCTTCTCCTAGGACCTGCACCTGCTCAAATGGTGTATTTTTCTTCTCTCTAGTAGTTTTTTTAGGAATTCACTCATTTGAAGTATTCTTATTATGAACAAATCAATTTATTTCAGCAAAACCCTCTATAATAAAAAAGTAAACTACTCTATTTAACTCCTAAAAGGATGATTGATTGCCTCAATGTACCAAACTTGTAGTGAACCAAAAGTAGAATCTAGCATTCATCTTTAGAGAAAATCATTTTACAACAAAAATCAAGAAACTACAAGTTAACAAAAATACAAAAAGATGAATTTACTTTCAAGAACACATTCAAATCAACCGGACAGATTGATTTTGACCAGATTCTACACAAACAGATCATACAGAAAATTAATTAAGAAATAATGAGAGGAGTATATTACGTGATATAAGGAGTGTAATTATAGAAATTGGGGAGCTTGAATTCACCCAATGTCTGCATTTCTGGATCAATCTCTGAGCTCAAAAACTAAACATTAAAAAAAAAAATGGTGTCAATTTAGGGTTGGAAGCACAGTTGTTAGAGGGTGGAGGGGCAATCTAGGTCCGCAAAATCGGGGTCCTGTTTCGAAGTTAAAAAAGAAAATACTAGCAGACATGAACAAGGAAGAGTAGAGTGCCGGCAGGACTGCTCTGTGCAATCATGAAGAAGAAAAATAAAGCAATCATACCAGAGGTCGCAGCGCCGGAGAAACTCGAGCGGCGGTTGCCGCCCGATTCAGAGGAAGTAAGCTTAGTTTCTTCGCCACACTATTTCGTCGTCCGGTAGTACAAATGTACAACATATGGAGAAAAGGATAAAAAAATTTTTGTCTCATTAACTTCATAATTGCACCAATGTTGCCCTGTTTTTGTCGGAATTGATCACGTGCATGTCACGTGATCATCGGATTTGACATTTCCTGTGGGATAAAATATTTTTTTGCCCCGTAAGTTTTGTCATGCACAATTTTTACCCCAAAAAAGATAAGATTTGGGCATTTATCTCAATATCTTTATAATTGAGCCAATTTTACCATGTTTTTCCAGGAATTTGATATTTTCACCAGAATCAATCACGTACATGTTACGTTATCATTGGATTTGGCATTTTTCGGTGAATTTGCTAGTCTGGCGACACAGTGGCATTCCCGTCAAAAATAATAATAATATTTTATTAATAATTTAATTAAAAAATACTCTCAATTGATGAACTCGGTTCTTACGTGCCCTCTATGCGCTTCCACCATCTTCGTAAACTCTCTTATATCAATCAGGGGATCCTCCGTGTACCATTTCACATTGACTCGATCTGCACCCTCCAGCAATGCGAGCAACCACAGGATATCATAGTCATATACAGAGGGAGGATAGAGTCGTTGGCGTTTTTAGCTCCAATTCAATCCTTCGAACCCCACCGAAGAACGACTAGTTCATTATTAGTCTCGCGTATCTAATTGTTGGAGATCGATATCCAGTGTGCGCATCCTCACGTGGTAGACCATGATGCAGCCGGCGCTGCTTTCCATTATGAAAATCTTAGAGAAGTCAGTGAATTCTTTCGATTCAAGGGTTGGCATCATGGCCGACTAGTGCTTGGGTTTTAGCCCACTGCACTGCGTCCATGAGGTCGTCGTACGCCTCCGAAAGACGATTCTCTCGTACTAGATGTTACTCGATGGAAGCGATAAGGGAAGGAATGTGAGCAACCATACGGTTGCATGACTCAAGGAAGAATGCAGCGGTGGCGCTCAAAAACACAAATCCTTCATCGTGGAAGTAGATGATGAGGGAGAGCTTGGCGGCGGGAGCGAAAGATTCGACGGCTGCCGCTCATGGTTGTGAGAGGGTACACGGGGATTCCCTAATTGACAAGAAAATGAAGTTTGCGAAGATGGTGGAAACACATTGAGGGAACATGAGAACTGAGTGCATCAATGAAGGGTATTTTTTTTAATTAAATTATCATTAAAATATTATTATTGTTGTTGATGTGGATGTCACTGTGTCGCCATGTCAGTAAATTCACCGAAAATGTCAAATTCGATAATCACGTGACATGCACATGATCGATTCCGGTGAAAATATCAAATTCTAGAAAAATGAGGCAATATTGGTGCAATAATAAAGATATTGGGACAACTGCTCAAATCTTATCTTTTTTGGGGCAAAAATTGTACATAGAAAAATTTACGGGGTAAAAAAATATTTTATCTTGCCGGAAAATGTCAAATCCGATGATCACGTGACATGCACGTGATCAATTTCGATGAAAATATCAAATTCCTGCGAAAACGTGGCAACATTGGTGCAATTATAAAGTTAATGGGACAAATGCCAAAATCTTATCTTTTTTGGGGCAAAAATTGTACATAGCCAAACTTACGGGGCAAAAAAATATTTTATCCCTATGGAGAAATAAGAAAGATTTGAGCCCGACTAGGGTCCACATAGGTGCACCGATGCACCTGTGCAATCTTAATCATTAAATTAATTTTTAATTCAATCTTAATCATAAAACAAAATAAAATAATTAATTTTTTTAAAAAATAACTATTATAACCTATAAAATTAGGGCAAATACTTGTGTGAGACTGTCTCACATAAGCCCTTACGTGAGACGATCAGAAAGTAATAACTTTTATACTGAAAAGTGATACTAAATTAATGAAATATGATAATATTATTTTACGAACAATTTACTATAAAAATAAAAAGTGATAACATTTTATATCGAAAGTGATAACATTTTATAGCAAAAGTGATAACTATTTTAAAAAGTATAAAATTGTCTCATGTGAGACGGTCTCACGCGAGACCTATCCTAAAATTAGGGGTGCACCGGTGCACCTCAGAATCACCCAAAAGATTTAGATTAATTATAATATAGGGGTAATATAAATAAATGAGTTGATTTGTTAGAATGTTTAAAAATAATATAAGAATATGTATTTGTTTAGTGTGAAAATCTGCGTATTTTAGGGTACAATTTAGCACCGTTTTGTGGAATTTATGTTCGTATTTTAGCATTAAATGATTAATTTTCATATATTTAAGATGTTGGTGCATTTGAGGTGTTATTTCGTGTTTTTAGGAGAAAAACGAATTAAAAGTGTAAAGTTGGAATGACGAGTATTATATGATGTTTGATAGGTAATACTAGAATTGTGTATAAGATGTAATTTATATGATCAATTACATAATTAATATATAATAAAGAAAAAAAATTAAGATATCGTTAATTGCTAATGTTTAGAAATTTCTATGATTTATATTTTTAATAATTTGATAATCTCTTATAAGCTTATTATAATTAAAAGCATTATTTATTATTTAAAATAGAAATACACCGTATATTACAATTACTATATCATTAAAAATTTTATTTATATCTAAATTTATTTTTAATTCTAATATTTATTTTATTATTAAATTAATTAATTTAATATTAGATTTTTTTTCAAGATGTGTAGATTACAGTGACGCTCTCATTATTTTTGTGAATTTAATTTTAGATTTATTTTATTATTATTAATTTAATTAATAAAGATATTTTAGAGCAATGAATATGAATCAGCAAATAATATACATATGAATTTATTTTTTTTATGATAATTTTTTATAAAATTAAAAGACATAATACCGCTTATTTTATTATCTCCAAATATTATAAAATCTCAATAAATTTATTTTCATTAAATATTTGTGTTCGAAGGTGGTATGCGGTTTTCAGCTTGGGAAAGTGAGAAGGTTTAAGAGTAATTAACTCATTGTCTGAAAAGTTGAAGGGTAAATGGGTAATCTTGTCTTTTAATTCACTGTTCAATTTGTTTATTAATGCCACATCGTACTCCATATTATATGATGTAAATAATGTAATGAGGAATAATGTTTTACATTGGGCCTTTCCATTAGCATATGGCCCCTCAACTAAGTTACATGGGCTACCTCATAAATCATAATAACCCATATCAAAGCCCTCTATTTATTGAATATTAATGTGATGTTGTTTCTGGTCATATTATTGCACATCAACTGTTATAAATGGGCATTAAATTCAAACCTTTTGACTTTTACTAAATCTCAACTCTAATATCATACCGTCGCATTGAATTACAAAGGAAACACGCACGTTTCAATGAGATGAAGAGAGTATTAAATGACTATTTTATCTAAAAGAGTTACTCCATCCGTCCCATTAAAACGTATTTTATCATTTATTCATTATCAAAAATACTATAATACTCCTAAAAATTACTTCCTCCGTCCCGCTCAAACGTCATCGGTTGCTTTTTGTGCATAGATTAAGGAGTATTATTATTTTATGCGTAGTGATAGTTGTATTAATAGTAAGTGGTGGACCACACGTGACACCTTTTTACTAAAAATGAAAAATAGAGATATTTGGATGAAACACTTAATATAGTAAAATTAAAACATTTCAATGTGATATCACTTCTCTTAATTTCGTGCCAAAAAAAACATAAACTTTTGTAAAATAGAGGGAATATATCATATTAAATGACTACACAATCTAAAAGTTTACTCATTTAGACATATATGGTGTCACATGCATGTTGCATTTATTGTCACATGAGAAGTCAACTATACAAGAATAATGATGTTCAAATTTTAGAAAAGTGAAATTTCTCCATACTTTTATATATATGTGACGTGTAGTTTTTTATTTATTTTATTTTAAATGTTTTTTATATATTTCTATTTTTTTATTTTTAAATGTTTTTTTATATATTTCTTATTTACCTTTAATTAATTCCCTTAATTTTAGATAATTATATGAATTCAGAAGAATTTATAGTGTTTTTATTCATTTCATAACTTTTCACACGTACTCAAAAAGAAAAAAAAAAAGAATTTCATATTTCCTCATTTATTTATTCTTTTCACACCAACACACCAAAAAATTGTAGAAGTATTAAAATAAAAAAAAACTATCAATACATTTTATTCTACCGTCTCACGCAACACGCAAAATTCACTTTATTAAGTAAAAATATCAAACAATATGGTACAGTGAAAAACTCTATCGATAAGAGAGAGCAATATTTTGAACAAAATATCATAGAATTCATGAAAATAATAACTATCTCAATATAAATCATTTAAAAAAAGAAAAAAAAGATATAAGACTATTTTAAATGTTAATTACATGATGCAAATTAAAAGAAATATTAAAAGGAGAAGATACAGATTCTTTATAGGAGGGAAGCTCTGCAAAGTGGGCAGTTGTGTCTGTCGGAGAGCCATGTTCGAATACAGACATGATGAAACCTATGATTGCAGGCTTTCATCATTGCCCGTCTCTCCCCATGTTCGTACTCCTCCAAACAGATTACGCACCTTCTAGAATCTTCACCCAACAGCCCCACCCTTCTAGAATCTTCCTCTTCTTCTTCATCGTCCAACTCAAATTCTTCCTCAAAAAACCTCAATTCTCCACTGCAAAAATATGCCATCATTTTTTTTAAAATAGGTATCAAAAGCAACAAACCTACGATAACCCCCATACCCATTTCAAAAACTCCTTCTCCCCCTCATACTCGAATAACTTCATCTCCATAGATATAATCAAGAATTATTTTATATTTTTTTTTTCTAAAAAAGGTTGTATTTATATGCAGCACGTGGGAGAAAAAGGGAAGTTTATTTGTTTAGTGACCACGGATATTTTTTTCAAAAATAAAATATTAAAATGACTTTTTTATTTTATGTGCCTATCTTTATGGGAGTACTCACTTGTGAAACTGATTTTACAGGTTGATTTGTTATTATAATATGTTTATTACTCCGTCCGTCACAAGAAAGATTGCACCACCTTTTCTAGCACGAAGATTAATAAAGTGATGACTTTTAGGGGTATTAATGTTATGATATTTTTTGGTAATAAATAAATGATAAAGTATGTTAAGGGTGTTAAGTAGGGGTTGTTTTTTTGTAAATAAAGTGTATGGAAAAGGGTGATTGTATTTGACTTTTTGCTTTTTTAGGAATGTGCAAACTTTTGTGGGACAACCCAAAATGGAAAGTGTGTCATCTTTCCTGGGACGGAGGGAGTATATAAGTAAAAGGCCAAAATTTATGTTTTCGGGGGTATACCGTACGCCTATACCTTTTAGTATTAAATTGTATATCGTTTAGTATAAAGACGTGAACCCTTTATTTTCTGAAACAAATAAAAAAATATTAATGAAAAGTGTATACCTTTAAGAACAAAATGTTGTATCCTTATTAATTAAAATGTATATCAATTAGAACAAAATGATGTACTCTTATACACTTTGTGTATGTGGGACATAAGAGACCAATTCTAAGTAAAATATAATAGTTAAAGTATGTAAGCCGAACATCCACCTTAATTATATAAATAAATGGGAATGAAAGAATGGGTGTATATAAATGGAAATAACAGAATGGGTCTGCAAGTGGGAAAGTGGGAACTTATAGAACTTTAGTCGTTAAAAAGAATAAATTGTAGAAATTAAGTAAATGATTGAGAAAGAATTAATATTCGTGGGATCTAAAATTTAGGGTTAAAATAAAATGAGTGTCCCACCATCGTTGGGTCATGTTGAAAAACTCGTCCAATTAATAAATATTTGAATATTTTCAACACTTCTGCGATAAGTTTCAGAGATTGTTTTTATATTTCTTTAAAATAATTATTATATTTTATCAAAAATATTATCACTGATAATTAAGAATTGTTCATGAAATAATTCAATGCACTATTATATTTTTCATTAATTCGAGTATTTTTTTTATAAAAAATATAATCACTTCCTTTTCTATCTTAAAAAAATCTTCTCATGAGACAGTCTTACATATGTTTTTGCATTTTATACGTATTTGTTAGTATATATGTTGTGAGGTACTTTTTAAAACACTTCTAGGTAAATCAAGTTTGTTTGAGTAGAACAGTTACATTTGACTTTTTTAAGACGTTATTACTGGTATCGCATTACTAGAGTCGCTTAGAAAAATCGATGAACTCTATATTACAGTTAGTATATATTGATAAGTATTTGAAACTCATTAAAATGAATAACCTTGTAGCACCTTGAGTTCAATTTTTTTTTTAAAATCAAGTACTACTAATGAATAGAAAATATTATTATAGACTTACTTAATAGTTTAATATAACATTTTTTTAAAAGAAGAAAATATGATTTATAACTTTTGAATGATTTTTATAATAGCTTAATAATGTAATACTAATAATAAAATTTTAATGTATGTGTACATACATATATTAAAAATTACATTAAGAAACCATTATTTGAAAATTCATAGTCTTTGCATTTTTATAAATATATATGTAGAATTATAGTGAGAACCACGGAAAATGTCATGTCTTGTCGCAGTCCAGATGTCCCAATCATTGACCTGAAAATTTGTTGTTTGAAAATGTGAGATTAAAATCCCAGTGTGTAATTTCGGCAAAATGTTAATCAGTAAATACACAATGATATGATTACACTTTTTCATGACAACCCGAAAGTTAGTTACTATCATGTTTCATAGCCCGTCGACTACTACAATTGTCACGACTCGTCAATCATAACCATAAATTCATGACCCATACGGCCACTACCATAAGAGAAGAAATAAGCATACTTCATATGCAAACCAACAATAACATCCAACCAATTTCAAACATTTTATCCACCTTTGATTCTCTTAAAATACCGTGTTACAACTTGAGTGGTAGAGTGATCCGACGTCCTACTCACCAGCACTTCACCTAGCACAAAATGTTTATTCAAAAACTTTCACCCATATATTTTTATATAAGTAGGAATGAAAATTTATCATTTTTCTTTTATATCATAAACAGTATTCTTAGTAATAGTGTGATAAAAATAGTGCAATAGTAATAATAATAATATTAGTATAAATTGGTACCATCATTTTATGATTAGTTTAGAGGTTTGACCTTCTTTTTAAATTATAAAATGATTATAATAATAATAGTAATAATATAATAGTAATTGTAATTATAAGAATTTTCATAATATAAAATTTAATAATAATGATAATAATAAAAGTATGATATACTAATAGTACAATTATGAAAATTTGTATAATCATTTTATGATTAGGTCAGAGGTTTATCCTTCCTTTTAAATCATAAAATGATACAAAAAGTAAATAAACTTGTGTATATATACTCCCTCCGTCCGGTTCTAAGATATTCATTTGCTTTTAGCACGTGCATTTATGAGTATTATTATTATATGTAAAGTGGGTAGTTGTATTAGAAGGAAGTGGTGATCATATTATGTACATTTTTATTGTAAAGGGAAATATGGAAGTATAGCAGATGCTTACTACTCTTTCTATTTGGTTCTGAGTGGTAAAAAAAATGAGGTGATTTCCTCTTATTTATAGATAAAAATTCTCACCGTCATTATTACTTTTTGTGGAAAAAATATTTTCTACGTATGCAAATATTTTCTTTATGCATAAGCTAAGTCTACTGACCATGACCATGCACGTACCTTCATTAATTACTCTTAATTTCTTATCTCTTTCCTTTTATTCATTCATTTATTATTTTTTTCAATTTTTTTATATATATTTTGGCAGGTGAATTTTTTTGTCTAACGTATGCACAGAAATAATTAGAAGTTATATTTAATACTGATTTTTGTTTGATTTTAAGTTCATAAGTTTGATATATACTCCCTTCGTTCACTTTCAAGGGTGTCATTTGCTTTTGGACACTGAGATTAAAGAGTATTGTTATTTAATGTGTGTGTATATATATATACACACACTATTATAAAACTCACGTACTACGCGGAATCATTTAATTGTTATTCTTATTTCTTATAATTGAATAATTCATGTCATATAACAATTTAACAATAATTAGGGGGACATTTTGTTTATTTATTTTTTATAGCTAGATAATTTCTTTCATCAACGTAAAGAATTTGCAATAAATTATACATTTGATTTTTTACGATATGACATATAACTAAATCATGTAAACAGTTAATATATACTCCCTCCGTCCCGCGTTAATGTTAACGTTTTCCATTTTGAGTTGTCCCAAGTTAAGATTTACATTTTCTTTTTTGTTAAATTGGGTCCACACAAAACAATTAGTTATTCCATGTAGGGCTCACACACAACACTAATATCACTTTACATTAAATATTATTTCTCTCACCTCACTACACAAGAATACTTGGATTTATTTATTCTTAAGAGGTAATACTTGAATCGATTTTTTTCCTTTTGAAGAATCAATTTTTAAAATATAAATATATTTAAGAAAACTTGAATCAATCATCTTCCTCTTGAAGAATCGATTCTTAAGAGGTAAATCAATTCAATAATACTTGAATCAGTTCTCTTCCTCTTAAAGAATACTTAAATCGATTTTTTAGAGGTAGATGGAATCTCTACTTAATTTTGTTTTATCGAAATAAACTTTTATACTTTCATAAATCAATTCTCTGGAAGAATATGAAGAAAGCTCATATTTCTCTTGGAGAATCGAATGTGTGTTAATTTAGAATGAATAATCAAAAAGTTTTATTTATAAGTGGGGATGAGAGAGAATATTATATGAAATATATTCTTTTTTTCCTTTATATATATATTATTTAATTTGATATTAATTAATTTATTTATTGCATTAAAATATTTAGTAATTAATCAATGATACCCAAATAAATAAAAAAATATTATAAATTAAATCATTATTAAAAATAAGAAACACATTATTTAAAAAAGAAAATATTAAATAAGGAAGTTAATTAAAAGTAAATAAGGAGAATATTTAAAAAATATTAAAATACCAAAAAACATTAAGAAAATTACACGTCACTCTAGAGCGCTCTGGAGAAGACACGTCAGCAAGAAAAGTTTCTCCTATAGTATACTTAATATATATATATATATATATATATATATATATATATATATATATATATATATATATATATATATATATATATATATATATATATATATATAAAATAAATTTATATACAAATTTAAAAGTCCAAACTCATGTCTAAATATTTTGTGTATTTTATTACTCTCCATTAATTCAAAATAGTGTTCTTTTTATTAATTTATTGGTGCTAGGAGTGCGGTTGAAACTTGGATGTCTCCGTCACTTCTTCCTGTAAATTTTTAGAAGCAAAACAATTTATATTAGTAGTATTATGAAAATAGTATAAAGAAAATTATAAATTTTTGGGTATTACATCCTCCCCCACTAAATAAAATTTCATCCCCGAAATTTACTTACTCGCTTCCCTGTAAAACTCTGGATATTTGGCTAAAATCTTGTCCTCACGTTCCCATGTTGCTTCTTCTCTACGGTGCCTACTTCATTGTATTAGTATTAAAGGTATCTCTCGATTTCTAAGTTTCTGAGTCTTTCTCCTAAAATACTCATCGGAATCTCTTCGTAGGTCAAGTTCTCATTAACTTCCAGATCTTTAAAATCAATCACGTGGCTTGGATCTGCAATATACTTCCAAAGCATTGGTACATGAAACACATTATGAACTGAAGATAGTTCAGGTGACAAGGCCAATCTATAAGCCACATTTCCAACTTTCTCTAGTATTTCGAATGGTCCAACATACCTTGCTTCAATTTTTCTCTTTTTTCGAAACTTATCAACCCTTTATTTGGTGCAATTCTAAGAAATACTTTTTCTCCAACTTCAAACTGTAAATCCTTCCTTCGTATATAGGTGTAAGATTTTTGTCGGTCTTTTGCTGCTTTGATTCTTTCTCGCACTGTAGTGATCACTTCTACTGATTTCTCTACCAATTCAGAACCTAAAATTTTTCAAACTCCAACTTCATCCCATATAATTGGTGAGCAACATTTTTTCCCGTATAGTGCTTCAAAAGGTGCCATTCGAATAGTAGTCTGGTAGTTGTTGTCATAAGTGAACTCAACTAATGAAAGATGAGTTTCTTAGTCTTCCTCAAAGTCTAAGGCACAAGCTCGGAGCATATCTTCTAACATTTGGATTGTCCTTCTCAGATTGACCATCTGTTTATGGGTGATAGGCAGTACTGAACTTGAGTTTTGTCCTCATTGCCTTCTGCAAATATCTCTAAAATTTTGAAATAAAACGTGTATCTCGATCGGATACTATTAATACTGGTATTCCATGCAATCTCACGATTTCTTCATTGTACAACTGAGCAAGATGATCCATAGTGAATGGCATCCGCACTGGGATAAAGTAACTTACTTTGGTGAGTCGATCGACAATTACCCAGATAGCATCATGGTTTTTGCTGGATTTTGGCAACCCAGTTACAAAATCCATTGTTATATATTCCCATTTCCACTCAGGGATCTCGAGTGGTTGGAGCAATCCAGAAGGTCGTTGGTGCTTAGCTTTAACTTGCTGGCATGTTAGGCATTGTCTCACAAACTTGCAATGCTTCTTTTCATCCCTCTCCACCAAAATTTTTTTTTCAAGTCTTTGTACATCTTGGTTTCTCCTGAATGTACAGTGTATGGTGTGTTGTGAGCTTCAGTGAGGATCGCCTTCTGTAATTCTTTATTATTGGGTACGCACACTTTTCCTTCGTACACTAAAACTTCATCAGTGGTTATAGAAAATCCTTGAACACCTTCTACCGCAACTTTCCCTTTTATTTTGTTCAGAAAAACATCATCCCTTTGTGCTTCCTTTATGCGGTCTCTTGATCATTGTCATTTTCACCTAAATTTTAGTGTCTTTGTTTGTGGATTTTCGGATATTTTCATCCGTATTTGTGTGACTTTTGGTGGAGTTTATGTAATTATGAGAAATGTGATATGGATTGATAGAAATGTATAAATGAGCTTAAATATGTGCAAAACAGGTCAAGAAATAGAGAAAAATAGAATTGGGAGCAAAACGAAGAATAAAGAACAGGGCACGCTCGGACACGCCCCGTGTGCAGAACACGGGCCTGGCCGAGGTGGCCGTGTTTGAGCATCAGAATGCAGGACTCGCCCAAGAGAAGGCCGTGTTTCGGCGCACGAGTCATGCGCCAGCACACGCCCCGTGTGCGGAACACGGGCCTGTTCGAGAAGGCCTGCACAGTCGTTAGGAAATGCTACACGCCCAAGAGAGAGGTCGTGCATGGGCGCACGAGCCGTGTTCAGGAATGTGCAGTACACGCCGAATTACGTGTGCACTACACGAGTCGTGTGCTATTACACGGCCCGTGTAAGTGCAAAAGGCAATTTAAATTTTAGAATGTTACGGGAGCTTCTAGAAGGTCCCTAAGTGATATAAAAGGCTGAATTGTGCGAAATTGAAGAGAGGAATACAGATTTTGAGCAGTTACACACAATCCCACACCACATTTTCACACACTAGATCCATTTGATTTATCTCCATACATTTGATCCATCCATTCTACTTGATCTTCAACAATCCATCCATCAATTCATTCTTCCACCACTTTAAGAAGAGGAAAGCATCAATGATTGAAGAAGTTAGCATTTTGGAGAGAATGAAGGTTATCTCCACTAAAGGGAAGCCAATCTACTTTCCATTTGTTGATTTTCTTCTTATTTTGGCTCAAATGGAGCAAGCCTTTGAATGTATTGATCTAAACACAATGTGTAGTGGCTAATCCTGTAGTAGGGCTAATCATATGATTGGTTGAGAAGAATGCTAGATATGTAGGATTTGAGATGTTGAATTGAGTTAATTTTGGACTTCTTTTTATGATTAATGAATCATGTTTCATTTCAATACCTGTGTGATTAAATTCTCTTTTCATGGTATTAGGATGGCCATTCCAATAGTATGATGAGTGGTATAATTGAATCATATATTAAGATGAGCATGTATGTTAGTATGAGGGGAGGTAAGTCATACTCTTCTTATGCTTAGAACATTCATAGGGGGACACTTAAGAAATTGAGTGAAAAGAACCAAACTCATTATCATAGTACCTTAAGGCAATTGAGAGTAAGAACAATCCTACGAGATTTAGACTTGTTAAAGAGTCAAGAACCTAATTGCTTTGGCCATAGGGATTAGGAGTAAAAACGTGGTTGCTTTTAGTCCACAATTAATGAAGTTCATTATCAAGAGTTGTGCATATCTAGCTAGATTCTTAACCATGAGTATGATTAGTCTTGCTCTCTTCTTAAGTGAATTCTATCTACATTTCATTCATCTTATCACTTGTTCGATGAGAGCAAGGCTAATCATACTTATGGTTAAGAATCTACCTAGATATGCATAACTCTTGATAGTGAACTTCATTAATTATGGACTAAAAGCAATCACGTTTTTACCCCTAATTCTTATGGCCAAGGTAATTAGGTTCTCGACTCTTTTACAAGTCTAAATATCCTAGGATTGTTCTTACTCTCAATTCCCTTAAGGTACTATGATCATAAGTTTGGTTCTTTTTACACAATTTCTTAAGTGTCCCCTTATGAATGTTCTAAGCATAAGAAGAGTATAGTTTACCTCCCCTCATACTAACATACATGCTCATCTTAATATATGATTCAATTAAACCACTCATCATACTATTGGAATGACCATCCTAATTCCATGAAAAGAGAATTTAATCACACAAGTATTGAAATGAAACATGATTCATTAATCATAAAAGAAAGTCCAAAATTAACTCAATTCAACATCTCAAATCCTACATATCTAGCATTCTTCTCAACCAATCATATGATTAACCATACTATAGGACTAGCCACTACACATTGTGTTTAGATCAATACATTCAAAGGCTTACTCCATTTGAGCCAAAATAAGAAGAAAATCAACAATTTAAAAGTAGATTGACTTCCCTTTTGTGAAGTAGACATTTCTTTTTTCCAAAATGCTAAAATCTTCAATCATTAATGTTTTTCTCTTCTTAAAGTAATGGAAGGATGGATTGATGGATGGATCCTTGAAGATCAAATTGATTGGATGGATTAAATGTATGAAGATGAATCAAATGGATCTAGTGTGTGAGAATGTGGTGTAGGATTGTGTGTAACTGCTTAAAATCTGTATTCCCCTCCTCAATTTCGCACAAATCAGCCTTTTATATCACTTAGGGACCTTCTAGAAACTTCTGGAATATTCTGAAATTTAAACTGCCTTTTGCACCTACATGGGCCGTGTAGCAGCACACAGTTCATGTAGTGCATACGTAGTTTGGCGTGTACTGCGCATTCCCAAACACGGCTCGTGCCCCCACACACTGCCTCTCCCGTGGGCGTGTAGCATTTTCTGACGACTGTGCACGTATTCTCGAACAGACCCGTGTTCCACACACGAGGCGTGTGCTGACGCACGACTCGTGCACCGGAACACGGTCTTCTCCTGGGCGAGTCCTGCGTTTTGATGCTCGAACACGGCCATCTCGGACAGGCCCGTGTTCTGCACACGGGGGGTGTGTCCGAGAATGCCATGTTCTTCCTTCTCCGTTTTGCTCTCGATTCCATTTTTCTCCATTTCTTGACCTGTTTTGTACATATTTAAGCTCATTTATACATTTCTATCAATCCATACCACATTCTCATAATTACATAAACTCCACCAAAAGTCACACATATACGGATGAAAACATCTGAAAATCCACAAACAAAGATACTAAAATCTAGGTAAAAATAATAACGATCAACCCCCAAACTTAAAGTGTTGTTTATCCTCGAACAACGAAAAATGATAAACAAGAGGAGTAATTTTCACCTAAAAAAACCTAACGAACATAAACCACAACACATCACAAGTAATAAGGACTACAAAATCACATTAAGTATTCCTACACCATCAAACTTATAACATGAAAGATTAACAAGTTCAATCTTAAGATGACAAAAGAGTACTCAAATCCCTTTCAATCCAAGTCTCTCATAGGATGTCAAATTCACTCAACACTCTATGGAGTAGGATTTTGAACAACACTCATCAATCGATTAGAACCGACTCACCATAGGCTTGCTCATGGACTATGTTCACAAGCCACCATAGTTTCAATAAGTGATCAAATAGGTCTTTATCTTTGGATGTAATGTTTAGGCTCTTTGGTAGGGTAGGAAACTTTGGGTAATAGTGACTATTCAAGTGTAGATAATCGAAGAAATGATTCTTTTCTCCAACATCTTCACTTTCAATCTTTCTCCCTTGGTCAATTATTCAAAAGCACTAAATATCAACACACCATGGATTCATTAAGCTTCTTTTGAATGACAAACTTCTTTTCTTTGACTTTTGTATTCCTTGAGCATATTTTATGATCTTGCTCCTTTTCCACTTTTTGTTGAAGTTGAATTTGCTTTTAACTTGAGCTTTTTTATCCTTTTTCATTATTCAACCTTTCTTCCATTTGCTTGCACATTTTTCCACATCTTCTTTTGTAAACCATCATCTCCTCAATTACCCACACATAAGTTATATATATAAGACTTAAGTGAGTTTTTCAAAGATTTATTGTGCTTAAATCACAAAGAAAAAAAGGCTTATAGGCTCAAATTGCCTAACTAGGGACGATATTTGGGTAAGAAATTTTATGGCTATGACTTCATTTAGCAAGGATGACCTAAGATCATATCACAAATTTCAACCATTCGGGCTTCGTTCCTATAGTCCATGAGCAAGTTCTAATTTGTCTAAGTACAACTGGTCCTCTCATCAATAATTAAACATAGAGGCACGGTTGAGGCTCAACTCTCACAAGCTTTTGCTTGGATCTTGAACATTCTTATTTTCATGTGTTTGTGTTATTTAGTTTGTGTACATGGTCTGTTGCCCTCTTTAGTAAATTTAGGGATGTAAACGAACCAAGCCGCTCGTAAACTATTCGAGACTCGATTTAAAAAAAATTCTTTCGAGTTCGTTCGTTGAAAAAAATGAGTCGAGCCGAGCTCGATTTTCGAGCTCGATTATTTTTTCGAGCCGAACTCGAGCCCGAGGGTGTTTGGCTCGAAAGCTCGCGAACGTGTTCGTTTACAGGCTCGCGAACGTGTTCGCGAACATGTTCGTTTAAAAGCTCTCGAACATGTTCGTTTATAGGCTCACGAACATGTTCGTTTATTAAGCTCGCGAACGTGTTCGTTTATATGCTCGTGAACGTGTTCAATAATAGGCTCGAATAGTGGTCAATATGCTCATTCTTCATATTATTACTCCATTATTATTATTATTATTGTTATTATTTATTATAACATATTAATATGGTAATTTTAGAGTTTAAAATTTTTTACATAAATAAACTTATATATATACTTTTATCAATATAATTTATAAGGAATATAAATTTATAATTTTACAAATATAGTATACTTTAAATTAAAGAAAAATTTTAAAGTATGACAATGAAAATAATGAAATTATTAAAACGTAATTAATAAAAATAAAATTAAAAAGAGAGTGCATTTTATTAATTCTAAATAATGAATCGAAAGTCATATTTATAATGGGTTTAAAGATCTAAATTTTTTATTTTTTATTTCTATATAAGATTTAGTTTTGATTTATTTATACTTAAATTTGAATAAATATATGTATTTATATATATTAAATTTTAACTAATACTCCCTCCGTTCCGAAAAAATTTTCACCTTTACTGTTCCACGTTGTTTAAGAAAAGTTACACTTTTTGACCAACTTTATTGACTTTGGAGGGTATTATAGTATTTTTAGGTAATAAAAAAGTATAAAGTAATGGTGTGTGTGTGAAAAAAGAGTGGCAAATTTGAAATTAAAGTAACTTTTGAAATTGTTGGATAAAGTGATGTTTATATTGTTAGGGGGTGAAAGGTTTTGTGGGGCAAACAAATGAGAAAAGTGAGAAAAATATTATAGGACGGAAGGAGTTGTAATTAATAAAATTGTAGGTATTTTAAAGTCGACACCTCATTAATACATATATATATATATATATGTATATTATATATATATATATATATATATATGTATATATATGTAAAAATAAATTAATTTAATATAATTATTTATTTATATTTTAATAATATAATTTTATTTGAAGGAGAAATTTTGAATTTATATACACCCGTATTTGCCTTTTAATATTATTATTATTATAGTTAATGAGATAACATAAGGATACATTCAAATTTTAGGCAAATACTTGTGTGACACCGTCTTACATAAGGTCTTACGTGAGACGAATAAAAAGTTTATAAAATATTAGCACTTTCGCTATATTCCATATAAAATGTTACTTTTGTTTATATTATAAATTGTTTATAAAATAGTTCACTACACTATTATTACTTTTTATCGATTGAATATAACTTTTAATTAATAATATTATCACTTTTTATTCATCTCATGTAAATATTTACGTGAGACGGTTTCACACAAGACCTACTCCAAAATTTAATTAAATACATACTCCATATACTTATAAATGTTAATTAAAAAATCTTTTGTTTTATTATTAATATATATTTTAATTAATAATTAATACTTCTAATAATTAATAAAAATTTATAATAGCTCTAGATTCCACTTTTTATAAAAAAATTATTAATAAAATTTTATTATTCATGAGACCTCACTCAAACCTTTATACATTAAAAAACTAAAAAATAAATTATTTTCAGCTTAACGAGCCGAACGAGCCCGAGCTCGAACAAAGGACTAGTTTTTATCGAGCCGAATTCGAGCTCGAGTTTATTTTTTTTATTCAGTAAAAATATTTCGAGCCGAGCTCGCGAACTGTTCGCGAGCTCTATATTTTACACACGAGCCGAACTCGAGCTTAAAAAATAAAATTCGAATCGAGCTCGAGCCGAGCTCGAGCCCTTTAAAAAAATTCGAGCCGAGCTTCGAGCCCGGAGATGTTCGGCTCGGCTCGGCTCGATTACATCCCTAAGTAAATTAGTTGTTTACAACAATTGGTCTTAATTTTATAGTTTTAGCTGGTGAGCCTTTATGATGTCATGGATTGGTATTATGCTATGCACGTGAATTTTTTATTTGAAAACTGTATATAATTGGTATATAGTAATGGTTTTGAATTTGACAATTTATTTCTTTCTTTTTCCTCTTTTTTTCTCAGCGCTAATATTTCGTCGGAGTGTATTTCTTTCCTTTGCTGGTATGTTTCATATCTCTTTTAATATCTTTGTTAATTTATTACATATTACTTTATCATGTGGAGTAATATTTATATGAAGATTTTACGTGCGTCTTTCTCAAATGCTCAAATTTTTAATCAATTCTTTTTATTATTTCAGGAATCATACTTGAGATTTGTCTCATATATCCGTCTCAATCAAATTGGTGAGTTCTTTACACATCGTTACAAAAATAATTTGTTCAGTGATGTATCGAGAGCATGTATTAATGTATTTCTTTAAATTAATTACTCCCTCCGTCCCACGGCAAGGCTAGTTTTTGCTTTTTGGCACGTGGATTAAGGAGTATTATTATTTAATGTGTAGTGGGTAGTTGTATTAGTGGGAGTATGAGCCCATGTTTTAATTGTATTAGAGGGGATGAGTGGGTCCCATGTGTGTAAAAAAGGAAAGAGGACCCTTTGGGTGGGACGACTAAAATGGAAAAAAGAAACCCTTGCCGTGGGACGGAGGGAGTATATGTTTAGTGCTTGCTTTGGTGGATATGTGTTTTTTTAAATAGGTTCCAACCATGTATCTTGGTGGTTTCTTTGATTCATACATTTCTTACAATATAACCTTGCAATGTATAAAATTTTTAAGATGCAATTGTATTTGAGAGAAAAGTGATCATGATTGCAGAGAATCGTCTTACCAATGGCGATAACAATGGAAAATGTTTCCCTAAACCATCGGCCACCGCGGAAGCAGAGATTCGTGTCTTGCAGTGGCCATCGCCATTGAAATTGACTCCGGTTTATATCTGAACGTCAGCTTCGGCGTGTTGTAATTGCAGACATTCATCACGTAAAGTACACCTATACATCTTGAGTTTCAAAAATTTTCTTTGAGTTGGAACTGTGTGATTGAGTGTTCTATGATTTTTCTTTTTAAAATTTTTTCCTTATTAGAATTTGATCTTTTGCTCTGGAAGTATTTACTGCTTTGATTGATTGTGTCATCTATGATGATTATTTTTTTTATATTCTTTTCCTACTACAATTTTCCTATTTGTGCTGGAAGTAATTACATGAGAATACAGTTTTCTTTTGCTTCACTGCTTTTGAAGGAAATTTAAAGTTAGTTTGTGAAAATTCACATTTTTTTAATCCATCTATAGTTTTTATTTGTTTTTCGTATGGCTAATTTGTAGTGATAATCCTTAATCATTTATTTAGGATCTCACAGGGGTAGGTTCATTCAGCTCTCTAGAATTTGTAATGTTCTGCAACATGTGAGTTGTTTTTGTTCTCATTCTTCATCAATTATGTTTGTTATATTCATATTTAATAGGTCATGAGGTAACATCTGCATTTTTTTTATGAACATGGTTATTTAAGCCTTCCAAGTGTTCTATGTAATGCATCCGAATCTTATCACACAATTGAAAATTTATACAGGGGAGTGCAAAGGAGGTGCAATAGGATTTATGTTGTTGTCTCTCTTATTCTTGGGACATGGCCTGCATTGAGGATCCTTCTTGAGAGACGTGGACGCCTCCGTCGACACACTCATCTTGATTGCACTATCACTAATCTATTAGAAGTTCTTATAATTGCTTTCATATTTGGCCAAATTGGAAGCAGCACAATTGAAATGCCTACTTTCATAAACCCACAGTCTCAGGTAAGCCACTTGATCATTCTCGATTGGCCAAGTATGTTATTTGCAACGGTTGGTGGGAATGTTCTTAGTCTTGAAAACCTTTCAACACAATTCGCTTGGGTGACATTTGTTGGTTTACTGGTCACTCTGGTCATCAAATCCAGTGTAACTGCTGTTATAGGGTACTGTAGATAAGAATAAGTTAAGCTTCTTGCTGAATTATACAATATATCTTTATTTTTTTTGTCATTATGTAACCTTCTCTTCTGCTGAGACATTTATAAAGCATGGGGTTGTCTTCTAGGCCAGTAGCTATCAGAAAAGGGATAGTATATTCGCTTGCATAGATTACAGGTACAACAATTTATTTGAATTATAATCATATAATGGATGCAATCACATAAGCTTGCATAGATTACTCTCTAAGTTACACTCTTAATCGGCATAATTTCCTCCTCTAAATCACTATCTCGCTTTCTTTCTTTAGTACTCCTTCCGTCCCATTGAAACGTACGCGTTTTTCCATTTTGGTTCGTCCCAATACAAGGTGTGCATTTCCTTTTTTGGTAAAGGGGACCCACACATATTAGTTACTACTCTCTCCATGGACCCACATGTCATACTAATACACCTACACACTTTACATTAAAATATTATTTCTTTCACCTCACTACACATTAAAATATTATATCCTTTAATCTACGTGTAAAAAGCAAACACGTACGTTGTAACGGGATGGAGGGAGTATCTCACTAATGTAGATGGATTAAAGCCTTTGAACGTAATGTATTCTAAAACTTAGGGTTTTGCTGTGAATTAAATCCTGTCATAATTTCGGATGCAATGTAATTTACATTTTTTTAACTTTTGCTAATATATGATGCTTTATATGGCTGCAGGGAAGATGTTTAGGAAAAGCAAAAGCATTTCATAAAACTACAAATTATGTCTTTGAGTAAACTCTAAAAACTCACGTAGAGCTTTAGTTTAGTTAAGTTCTATGCTGATAATTATTTATTAGACCATGCACCTCTTAGCCGTGTAAATAAAAATGTGATTGATATTAAATGAAAAATTTTTCTCTTTAATTCTTATGATGGTTATTGTAATAAACACTTGAGCTACAAGATTACTTTTATGTGATGCAAGTAAAATGAAATTTTTATCTTTGTTCAAGAATAATAAATTCTTTTATACCTACCTTATTGCAGGGTATATCACTTGAGTGATTCTTTGGTGGAGTAATGTGATTTAATATGGTGCATTTTACTCTTTATATGTATTTTCCATGTTGCAGTTGCACTGTAAAGTAATTATCGTAATCATTTCATTTTGCATAGTCTAAAATTGAAAAGATGAATGCCTTTGCAATGTAGTATCTTTTTGCTACTTTCGTTTGAATGTCTTCATAATGAAACTATGTTAGAGAATTATATACTAAAGCACGGAGATGATAAAGTAGAACTTATTACGTATATGATGATTCTCCACTGTGGTAACTAAATACCTTTTGACTTTGACTTTATATAGTGTTTTTTTCTTTATCTCAGTTCCTTTCTTTTCTGTGCATTAAGAGCAATACTATTTCCCTTGAATTTTAGGCTATGGAAAGTGAATAAATGATGGTGAGATTCTATATGGTTTATGAAAGTATAAACCATGCTTTGGAAGGAATCAATCTGGCAGATTATAGTGCTAATTAGTTATTTTTTTCACCTGAAATATATACATAGTAGTTTGTTCGGCACCACAGCAAAATGTTCAATATCTCTTTTTTTTTTTCAAGGTTGAGTTGGATTTTAATAAGAATGTCCTTTAATTATCCATTTGACATGCTCTCAGGTTCTTATACAATGACTACCATGTCTCTCGACTTTCCTGTCATATATTTTTATTTATTTTAGAAAGTTGTGGCACTCAGTAGGTCAAATTTTTATAAATGAAGAACTTTGTAAAATAATTAGTGCTTAGGGTGAAATCAAGGAGGTGGCTTAAGTGCCATCTTAATTGTTAACTTCTAATTCACTTTTATTTAATAGAGCCATTAATTCAATGTTACATGGGTTGCAGATTCATGACACTCCACATGGAGCCACAAAATCATAGAGTTCTATGATGTCACAGCTGCAAAATCTGCACTTCGTGTTGTGAACATGAGCAACATTGTTGGAAAGCAGATTAAGATTAAGATTATATCTATCATCTTCATGTTCTTTCTTGATTAATCTCTACCCCTAAAATTAACATTGCAAACAGTCAACTTAAATTTAGCACTTTTTTGAGTTAGTGGAGCAGCGTATAAAATTTGGTTGGTGATGACAGGAGAAGTTGCCAAATCCATTGCAAGCTGCCACCAATCCGGATAAGAACTGACCCCATTCGTGTTGATAGGTTAATTCTTTACCATCTTACCACGATAAGAGCTTTTTTAGTTCTTCTTTTTGTCTTATTTAATTGATTTGAGTCCAATAAATTACTGCATTTTTTTTTTACCGAGATATTTTTAATTTAAAATAAGCTTTCTCCATTCTTCTCAATTAATTGCTCATTTGTTAATATATATATATTATGCCTAATTCACCCCAACAATCCCAAAATTGTAATAATCTCTTTTATCATAAGTAGGCCTTTAGAATTCTAAAATATTAAACAATATTTCCATAGTGTTTTATTTCCATGGTGCAATGCACTCACCTTTAATAATAAATGTATGACTCACTTTTTTTTTTATAGAAAATTAATATATGTTACAGCAATTGGAATCGTATTTGAAGTAGAAGGCCTTTTCATTTTTTAATGATATGAACATGCATTCTTGATTTTGTGATAGGGTAGGATTGTATTGAGTTGGAATGCAGTCTTTTATTTTGATTTTGAGTTGTAATTTCTCACCTATTAGATGGGTAATGGATAATTTTTCGTTAAATTGAAGTCAAATAATGGTAGTCAATCTCTTTTCTAACTCCTAAACTGCTTCTTTTTCCAGATATTTTGATTTTGGTGGATTTCAATATTCTATTGTAAAAGAATTCAGTAGAAGTCATGGATCAATGAAGAGTAGCATATTAAATAAGTTTAATTGGTGAAATAGGACTAAAATTTAATGCTTTGTTTCTTTAATCTTAACAAATTTCAAATTTATTTTGTATTTTCCATACGAGGCATTTTCATTAGTTAAATGACATGAACATGCAGTCTTGAGTTTGCGGTGTGGTTGGATTGTCATGAGTTGGAAAACTCTATTATTTCATTTGTATTCAATCATCTTCTACATAAGTTTTATTCAATCATACCCATCAATCATTACTTTGTGATTTGTTTAGATCAAAATACCACTTTATGTTCTCATTCTGATTTGTATCCTCAATTACGTAGATAAAAATACCACTTCCTGAATATGTGGAGGGTTAAAGCTCGACTTAAACACAAGAAAAAACAGCAGAATTTACTTCCTATGATGTAAACCCTGTTCTTTTTTTGATGATGTAAAGAAGAAGGCTGAAACATTGGATAGGTATTGTAAATTGCTATTATGATCAAGTGGAAACTATAATTATTTTTAAATGGGTAAAACTTGGGGTGTTTTTCATTTTTAGGAAGTAAATATTCACGTTATCATGCTTAGCTATCATTTTTTTTTTGTATAGCAATGATAAAGACCATGTTGTTGAGGAAAGTGATGAATTGCGTAGGATGTTGAATGAGTTGATTTCTTACTCTTTTTTATACTCAATTTATGAGAAATTAAATAATCGTTAAGAAAACATATTAGCAAACCAATATTTTTTTATTTTTTATTTTTTGGACTCAACTTTAATCAAAAGAGTTATGAGAATTACTAATTTTGATCGAGTTTGTTTATCACATGAACTTATTTTTCATTTTGATTTGATTTGATTTTATTATATTTGATTTTTTTCATGGGAGTAAGAGATACATTTACAGTAGCAAGCTCTGTTTATGGAGAAAAGAAAAGTGATAGATTGTGAGATCACATTCTTTTTTGTTATATATATATATCCTCAAAATTCTTTTTGCTGAAATTCTAATTCAATACGCCTAATGTATTTGTTTGTGGTTCTTACTCTAAATGAACATTTTCTCTATTGGACCTTGACTTCCGTTATTGGTCTGGACTCGGGCATGGGCATGTAATATGTTAAAAAAATGGGACGGGGCGGAGCAGACCCACTCGGTATGGGTCTGGACACGGGCATGGGCACGTAGTATAAAATCCGTATGAGTAACTGGGTGGGTTTGGGGTGGGCTTTTTAAGAACGAGAGCCGGGTCCGAATAGTTAACTATCCTCCCTAGACTCAACCTGTTCACATACCTATTAATGCCATCTTTTGTGATAATAAATGAAAATTACTTTTTTTTTAAAAAAAATATATTTAAGTTGGTTCAAATAGTTTTATTAAGACACTCCCTAGACTCTGTTCACATACCTATTAATGCCATCTTTTTGTGATAATAAATGAAAATTTACTTTTTTTTAAAAAAAATATTTGAGTTGGTTCAAATAGTTTTATTAAGACACTCCCTATAGTTTTATTAAGACAAACCCAACAGACTATCCTAATTAAATACCATTCGAACTCCTAAAACAAAGATTTCTACTATTTTACTGTGAATATCATTCCACTCCTACATGCGCATTGGTTATTTCTATTTTACTATCACATTAGTTTATGTCATCCCTACATCCTTCATTTGTAAACCTACCCTATCTTAATAGGTTTAAAATATCTATATTTTTTATTTAGTGTAGCATTCCAAATGTCTTACATATAACTTTATATGTTTTTTTTTTCTTATTCTTACTGCCAAAGCATTATGATAATCTAATTCTGGACACTTTAAGATTATCATCATATGATGTCAAAAGTGAAACTAACGACTAAATTTATAAAACTATAAGGTCATATAAATAAAAAATAATTCAATTTAAATTAAAGGATTGAAATTTATAAAATCTAGTTTGAGAATTAATTTATTTATCAAAGGTTTAACATTATGTTATTTTGCAAATTTTGTCCTGTAACTTTAAATAATACAAATGTTAGTTCAATAATTATATACTCCCTCCGTCCCATACGAATGTTTACATATGTTTTTTGCACGGAAATTAAGGAATATAATATCTTAGTGTGTAGTGGGTTGCGAGATATAATATTTTAATGTATAGTGAGTTGTTGTGTTAGTGTTGTGTGTAGGTCCCATAGAGATGTTAATTATTTTGTGTGAGTCTAATCTACTATAATGTAAAATGCAAATCTTATGATAAAACGCCAAAAATTGAAATGAGTGAATGTTATGGTGACATGGAGGCAGTATCATTTATTTGTATTCAATTTTTATCAATTATAATCCCGTAATTTTTAATTTTTAAAATTTATTTCTTTTGTATAAAATTTTGCTAAGTTTCAGAATTTAAAAAAAATTATGAAACTTGAAAATTTTTTATAATGGTAAAATTTGAGCTTCAAAATAGTAATGAAATCAAAATCGACAAATGAGAAAAATTGTAAGGTTAAAAAGTTTAATGACTAAGGTGCCGTTTAGTTCGAATTCTTCAATTGGAATGATGATGAATATCATTAAGGAGATCAATCACAATGAGATTAAAAGTGATTGAAGTTTGAAGAGTAGTTATTGAATCAATAAGAATGATTAAGAAATTTTTTTCTCATTATCTTATACAAGTATCAACAATGAGAATTAATATACCTACATTCTTATTAACATCATCTATCACCCCAACCAAGCACCTCCTAAAATTCGTATGCTTAAATAATTTTTACAAAAATAAACTATTTGTTATACCATCTCCCGTGTAAAGCACGGGTCAAACAAAATATTTTGTTTGGTTTTTTTTAGTTATTTCATTTTAATTGTGAAATTACAATTATTCTCCTATAGTTTATGGTATAATCTTATCCAATGGTTTAGAACATCATATCTCCCGAGAGTTTAATATTTATACTGTAGAGTTTAGTGTTCGTTCCAAGGGTGAAACTACAACTTTACCTATGTGGATTATGGTATACTCTTACCCAATGGTTTAGGACATATTGTCCCCCGAGGATTAAATATTTATCGGTAGGGTTTAACGTTCGTTCCAAGTGTGAAATTACGACTATACCCCTATGGTATATAGTATACTCTTACCCAATGGTTTAGAGCATACAGTAATCTGAGGGTTTACTATTTACCGGTAGGAAATAATGTTCGTCCCAAATGTTAAATTACAATTTTACCCCAATGATCTTTAGTTTTTACGTTTTTATCAAAAGTTTGTCGCTCCATCAAAAATCATTTCAACTTATCTTTTGTTTGTAAGTATGCATGTTAATGTATGATGTTTTTTCATATTATTCAGTATTATATTAAATATTATTATTAAAAGATAACACATATATTTTATATATGAGGATGAAATCATAATTGTCTTTAAAAAAAGCTTCTTGAAATATATTATATCTTTGTGCGTATCAATGAATTTAATAAAAAAATGAAAGGTGGACTCATTAAATTAATGATCGTGTTTTGTTTATAAATATTATATTATTCAAAAGATTAGTAATTTTTTATAATATATTATTTAATTAGATTAAAATTTTAGTTTATAATTTTATAACTTCAGTCACTCCTTTTATATTTAACACTTATAAACATGTAGGGCATATAAACATGCAGGAAATACATAATTTTATCAAATTAATATAAAATAAATTCGACAAATATAAAGAGATCAACACATATATATGAATAACTTTGTTCCTAAAACTTAACGTCGTGAGGGTAAAATAAACAAATATTCAAAGAACATAAAATTAAATTATATTATTCAATCTTCAAATTTAGTTAAGCATCAAATTTTCACCATTATACATCTTAGTAAATTGATCATATAACTTTATTCGTTTTAAATCAATAGTATCAAATATTTAAAAAAAATATTTGTAACACACAATCCCGTGCAGCGCACAGTTAAAAAACTAGTTTGTTTAAATAAAACATTAATTTAGTAATATACCATTTAAGAAAAAAAGTAATGAGTACTGAGTAGTGAGTACACCTCGCTCTTAAACTTCCTTTCCAATCCTTAAGACACATATAAGGGCATTTTGGTAGTATTAATTAGACCATTTTTTTTAAACATAATTTGATTAATATGTTGGTTAGGTTCTAATTTTCTATACCACTTTCATATATTATTTTCTGTGATATCCTTTGGATTGAAGATTGGTGGGAGAAATTACTAGTTCTTCCGACTAACGAAGTTGAGTCCATAATTTAAAGAAAAAAATTAGTATTTTTCTTGTTTACTTAATAGGTACATGTTCAGTTTATTTTATTTATTTATTTTTTAATTTTTAATCATATTTTCTTCTCCTTCCTCATTTTCTAATGTTTGATTAAGAACATGAAAATAGAAAATCTTTTTCAGCATGTTTGCTTCAATTCTGATTGGGATTCTGCAATATTCGATTCAATGTTTCCTTTTTATATTGAAGAATGAGGAGCTTCTTAAACTATGCATCAAGTCGTTGATTATTTTCTAATACATGACTGATTTTCTTAAATTGAGCAATTGGGTTAGTGATTTCTCTCTCTTATTTTAAAATAAGAGAGATATGTATGTATTTGACATAAGAAATCCGAGTTACAATAAAGCACATGTTATATAAGCCCAATCCAACTTCCAAAATTCATAACTAAGGGGAATTAATTTGTTTCATAATATAATTAGCTGCTCCATGTTTCCTATTTGATGTCAAAATTACAGTAATATAAAGAATTACAATGAAGTCCGAATCTCAGCCAAATTAATTAAATTGGTTTAAATATCCAAATATATATATAAGAGTTTATATTTAACGACTGCACATTCGATACACGTGAATTTTGCAATATTTAAAATGGAAAAATCTAATGATAAAAAAAGGGGAAAATCTTGTATATAATGTAGTAATAATTAATTTATGAAATATTGTCTGAAGATGAAGCTTATAAGCCAGAAAAAGTTATTGACTGAGTCAGCTAAACTTTTCTTACTGAGTCGACTCAGTTCTCATTTTTGTTTGGCATGTGATAAATGTGGTCCGGATTTGGTAATGCCGCCCATGTTGCCATGTTGGTATGTATGTATATATCTTTTTATTGTATATATTTATTTGGAGTATTATTTTATTTTTTAAAAAACTATGTTGGACGTATAATTTTTGGCATTCAACATTTAACTTTTTTGAAAAGAAGTTGATGCGATAAGGATGTCCTAAACTTGTAAAAGTCTTGTTTTGAAGTTTACAATTTTGATAATACTTCTTCCTCTATATATATATATTTTAATTAATTAAGGGTGATTTTTAAGTTATGCTTTTCTCTTTCTAGAAGACATATTAATTAATTGAGTGATTAAAATTGAAGGTTCGAAAAACGGATGACGATCATAAGGTATTGGATTCTTTTCTTTTTGTGTGATGTATAATTAATATCATGAAGATACGCAACATTTTGAGAGATTATTATAGTTTAAATTAAGAGGCATAATTATAATTTACTCTAGGACAACTTGGTCTCATGGGAATTTTGTTTGTGCACCAGAAATAATTTCCTTTTATATATATATATATATATATATAAAAGGTGATCAGTAGGTGAAATTAGTTACACAGATTATGAGTGGGGAGTGGGGACTAATCTCTCTCTACTAGCTTTTGGAAGATGAATTAATTGTGAACATGGATACAACCGTCGCTAAAATACAGTTTTTATAGTGATTTATGAACATGGATAGAATTATTTATTT
This sequence comes from Pogostemon cablin, assembly GCA_023678885.1. Taxonomy (NCBI): domain Eukaryota; kingdom Viridiplantae; phylum Streptophyta; class Magnoliopsida; order Lamiales; family Lamiaceae; genus Pogostemon; species Pogostemon cablin. The sequence goes on along the minus strand of CM042992.1, from coordinate 6,799,873 downwards.
AATCTTTTATAGACCATGATGGTCTCAATGTCTCTTATTCTTCTTTTCATTTTGTGATGTAGTTGTTTCTTGATAGCTAGACCAAAATTACTTAAACCAATACAAGTTTCATTAAACCAATCATAGGAACCTAAATTAGTAACTTTTTAAGAAATAATCACAAATTTTAAGGTTGTGTTGTTGGATTGCTATTTGGAAAATGATCTTCATGAGCACCTTCTTTCAAGTCCTGATCATGTTATTCAAATGGGCCGGGGCGAAATTTTTTTAAAAAAATACCTGGCAAAATTTAATGATAAGAATGAAAGATTTTAAATTGAGATTTTATAAATTTTCCATTTAAAAGTAAAATTTTGAAAAATATAAAGTGTTACAATGAAAGAAAAAAATAAGATTTATTTTAATTGAAATTTTTGGATTGAATATTTATTTACTCATTGAATAATTACTTTTTAGATAGAGCAGACGTTTGAGATCGTCTTGCAGTGAGATTATTTTAAACTTTCATAATTAATTATTAATTTTTATTAAATATGTTATGACTTTTTATTTATACGATATAAATTTTTTATAAAATTTATGAAATAGTTTATTATCGCTTTACAATTGAGTATTACTAAGAATTATCAATTCTTATCCATTTAGAAAAATTATTCCATAAAACACTCTCACATAACTCTATTACAGTAAGATAAAAAGCAAAAAATTGTGTGCACCCGGGCACACGGACCATACTCCATGCGTCTTTAAAATTTTGTGTTAAATTGTATACTCTTTAATATAAAGATGTATACCCTTTATTTTCTAAAGAAAAATAAAATATTAATAAAAAGTGTATATTCTTTACAACAAAATGATGTATTCTTATTAATTAAAATGTATATCCTTTAAAACAAAACAATATACATTTACCTATAATACTAAATTTTAAAGGCGCACGTCCGGAGCACTGGAGTCTCACTCAAGATAAAATTCTAAACCTTAGCATGCTCCCCGAATTTATGCATATTGACTTATATTATATTCCCATTTCTTCTATAGGTCAATCATTCCATTAAATTATATACTATAAATTTTATACTTTCACAAATATTGTTATATTTTATTCGTCTCACAATTATTATTATATTTTCATTTTTTAAAGACATATATACAATAATTAATAGTAGTATATTTTTATGAGATTCACACACTTTCTTAATATAACTATCCACTATACATTAAAATAATATTTTTCTCAACGCATCATGTATTAAAATACTATATACCTATTCAAATAATAAATGTAATATAGACTGTGGGACGAGATGAGTATATATAATAGATCAGTATCAAAGAAACATTTTTTATAGAAAAATTAAGTCTTGGTCACTTTTTATTTTATTTTATTGAGCACCTGGATTTATCAATTTTTATTAATCTAAGGAATGCTCCATAAATAATTCTAGTAAATGTCATCAAATTTCTTCAATTAAATATTATTTTTTTTATAAAAAATATTATGAAGTCATTCCATAGACCATTCAAATCATTTTAACTTTAGTAAAATACAACTGAAAAAGTGAAGCAGACATAAATCTGAAAAAGTGAAGCAGACATAAATCGCTCTAAAAAAAAAAAAAAAAGATTGCCACAAACACAGTGACATTTCTATGGCAATACATATGTTATAACTTTTACACTTGACAGTTTTTTGTCCGTTAAATAATTTATTAAATAATAATTAATCCGAAAATATAAAGTAAGCTAGGTTAAAGAATATTCTAGAGTAGTTCAACACATCATCATGGTGATTGATGCTCTGTTTATGGAATCTAAATCACAACTAAGTACGAACCCCCCCCCCCCCCCCCCCCCCCCCATTCATATTCTCATCACTTGATAATGACCAAAACTAGCTACCTCTAATTTTAATCCTTTCACCTGGGAGCAAACCTTTTTTTTAACGTTCCAATTTTTATTTTTATTTTTACTTTATTAAAAATAGCACTCCCTCTACCTGTTTCTAAGTACATTTTACTATTTTTTGCGTCTACTTTAAATATATCAATTTCCCATATTTAATAAAGAAGTACTACACCACTTCCCTTTAATACAATTACTCATTTTACTCATAATAATAATACTCCTTAACATACGTGCAAAAAACAAATAGATACTTTAGAACCAGATGGGGGAGTATGAAAGTTGAAAACATTAATTTAGTCTCACACCTTCCATAATTGCGTTATTTTAGTTTAATTTTTATTTAAAATTGATAAAAATTGTCGAAATTACGCCCATGCCAATCACATTACCGTATGAGGCTTTCAGGCTAAACATTTGACGTGGCATCCAAGTGTGGTCATGTGACCCATTTTATATTCCCTCCTTCCCGCATAAACGTTAACGTTTATTTTTTACATATTGATTAAGAGATATAATATTTTAATGTGTAATGAGATGAGAGAAATATTTAATGTGAAGTGAGTAATTTTATTTGTATTATGTGCGAGTCCTATATGAAATAATTTATTTATTTATTTTGTGTGAGTCCAACTTGACAAAAAATAAAATATAAACTTTATATTTAGACAAACAAAAATGAAAAACATAAACTTTAATCGGGAGATAAAGTACTTTATTTGAAACCCACAAAAGTTTTTTTAAAAAAAAAATTATTTAGTCTCACACCTTTTAAAATTGCATGGGATTAAATTAATTTCCGGAAAAATTAAATTAAACTGATGCTTTCGAAAGTGTGGAATAGATTGGTACTTTTTTATCTTTAGAAAGACTATTTTCAATAAAGAAAGAAGATGTGGTACATTTTTTTTATTTTAAACTCCTCATTTATCACTACTATTATTTTATCAATTAAAAAAGGATTAGTAACTAAGGAAAAAGAATTTATTAGGTGTTTGGATTTGTTTGGGTGGTCGGCCTCGTGGTAACCACTTAGAATTAGAGTTGCATGTAAAAGTTTAAATGAAGGTAGGGTTGTTTTCTGGGTGATTAAGCTAAATGTGTGGCCTCCTACGATTGTTCTAGTTAAAGGTTCTTACATCAGGACATTCTAGTTAAAGGTTCTTACATCAAGACCCAAGAGAGAAATTTTCCAGTTTGGTCTAACGACAAGGATTCGAGGTGCTTTGAGGTAAAACTTTTGAAGTTTTAGGTTCGAAACATACGTTAATAACTGTGAGACCAGTTCATACATAGCGCAATGCTCTGCCTTGAAATTGGAGTCTCCACTAGTGGACGGTGGATTCTAGCCTGCACAGATTAGTCGAGGTTGGTCTATCGGTGGGGTCTTGAGGCACTTTTAGGTGAAATTTCTTAAAATTTCAGGTTTAAAACCGGCGAATGGGATTCTAGATTGAAATTGGAGTCTCTTTTAGTGGGCGGTGGGTTCTGACTTTCCCGAAATAGTCGGAGTTGGTCTAGTGGTGAGGGCTTGAGATGTATTAAAATGAAAATTTTTTATTAGATCTCGTCTCAGTTTCGAACTCCGCAAATACGATCAACAACTGTGAGGTAAGTCCATTGAGAGCGCAAAAGTCTGGCTTGAAATGAAGATCCTACTAGTAGACGGTGAGTCTGGCATACCCGAATTAATAGGTCTCTAGTGTTTTTTTCAAATTAGTCGGTCTACAGATTAAATACCTGAATAATAGGTTTTTTACTATCTCTAAATTAATCGATCTACGGATTGAATAAGTAAAGAAAGAAAAGAGAAAGAGGGATGAGAGAGAAGAAAAGAAGATGAAACTAAAGAAAGAAAAGAGAAAGAGGGATGAGAGAGAAGAAAAGAAGATGAAGATAGGATAATGTCTTTAATTTTGTTACCCCGAATAGAATGGAGAGGCCATAGGCCAACAGCAAGGGAAGGGATCAATGGTTCAAGAGATATGGGCGGCTATAAAGTCGGTTTCACATTTATTTTCACTAACTCATTGTCTCTCCCAATTAATTTACATTTAATTACGCTTTATTGTTTTTAATCTCTCTTTATAATTATTCTAATATTTTGATTCTTCTTATTATTATTATTTAATTTATTGTGTTTTAATATTAGTGCAATTCTTAATGGTTAAACTTGCGTGTTCATGAGTACAAACCTCAAAATCTCATGTTTTTCAAAATTATACTGGTTAATATTACTAAATGTTATACTATTTCGTATAAGAACATATATCTTTGATTTTTTTAGTGAAAATTTTAATTTTTTTTAAATCAAGTATTTATGTTATTCATATTTCATCTGATATTTTCACTAAAAAGATTATTTCCTTATTAATTAAATTTTATACCCTTTACAATAAAATGTTACTCCCTCCGTCTCAAACTCATTGTCTTAGTTACGGTAGACACGAAGTTTAAGAAAATTTACTTTTTGGCCAACTTTATTGACTTTTTAGGGGTATTGTGGTTTTTTAGGTAATAAATAAATTATAAAGTATGTTATGTGTGTTTGGTGGGAGTGGTATTTTTGAAATTAAGATAAAATTTTGAGGTTATTGGTTGATGTGAAATTTCTTTTTTTAGAATAAGATAATTAATTTGGGATAGATGAAAACGAAAAGTAAAACAGCGAGTTTGAGACGGAATGAGTATATTCTTATATACATTATGCACCCGGAGCATAAGATATCAACTATTTTTTATTTAATCCGTTAATTATTGTTAATGGATTAAAATTAGTTTGATATTGTGCTAATTTTATTCATATATGATTTATTTATATAATTATTAAAGGTAAGATATATCACGCTATAATTACACATGAATACGCTTTTTTTTAATCCTTTAAGTCCGGTGCTTAAAATCAATCGGCATCATGAATGCAATAACCCGTATAAAATTATTATTAATAAATCAATGGAACTTTTATTTATATAGTATACTTTTATTTTCAAGAATAGTATTTGTGTGAGATTGTTTTAAGAATTTTTTAAAAAAAAAATTAATTATCACTCTTTTTTTAAAAGAAAAATAGAGTATTACTTTTCAGTAAATATGTCATTACTATTTATTTTTATATCGTATTGTTCATGAAATAATTTATTACACTCCCTATCAATTTTCATTAATAGCATATTTTAAATGTTATTACTTTTTATTTATTTTACATAACAATATTATTTTCCAAGCCTTATTAGCATAACATGACTTTTTTTTGTAAACCTCTAACATATTCCTAGTATGATGATAAAATTGAAGAACAAGTTGATGAGTCTTACTAAGAAAACTATACTTGAGTTCTTCCCAAAACTCAATCTGGGATAATTTTGTCCAAATTCTTTAATTTGGTAAAATATCAAAATGCATTTTAGTACATAGTTTTCATCTTTGATTTCCAGATTTACTGGAATTGTATAACGGCACAAATGTGATTAAATGAATTTAAAATTTGACTTTTAATTAAATTAAAATATAAAAATCAACAAGTATTTTCTTGGTAAAGTTTCCTAGTTGGAGGAAACTAGGAAACAATGTCCTCTTACATTTGTGAAAGACTAGTCTACTTCACTGCTTTGGGCAATTGAAACAACCCTCTTGATCAACTACTCAACTTGATAAATTATTTTTGTTATATATATGTGCGTATCATTAAATAAAATCATAAATGTAGTATTCCTAGTTTAATGATATGATTTTTATTTTTTTTAAACGATAAATAGTATCTATATAGCTAGTAAGAATTTATTTTACTTAAACTATAATAATAAAATATTGGATGAATTATATTGGTAATGTTAGAGTTGGTTTTTGTTTGCGCATAAACCGTTTAAATTAACATTTTATTTTAAAAGTTACCATTTATAAAAATATTATTCTTTTAAAAACATTCAATTAAAATATGAAAGATATGAAATTTGATTAAAGTTACAAATATATTAATTAAAGATTAAAATTTAGGATTAACATAGTAAATGAATCAATTTCATGAAAATGTTGGGTGGACCCATTCCCCAATATACTTTGTTTAAATTTACTAGATAAGTAAATAAATAAATCATAGTATTAAGTAAATAATTTGACGTGAAACCGTTTCAACCATGAAATTTGTCCATTTAAATTTGAACATCTCTGAAAATTTAAAATTATTGTTAAAGTACAATATACTCCTATTCATTACTAGTGTTCCAAGAAATTTCACAACAGAGTCATTGCAACTTTGCAGCATTTTTCTTTTCTTAAATGTAGTCAAACACGAAAAAAGTAGGAGATTTAATTTCAACAAATCAATCATATACACCACATTGTACTACTTTCATTATTACACACATAATAATACACATATGATTGTTTTATTTAATTAATTTCATGAAGAAATACTAACATGCTTGACCAAAAAATGGTGAGCATAATTTAGGAATCTCAACTCAGTGAGTCGGATCGCGTCAAACACGTTCCACAACATAAGTTCATCAGACCACGATAACTCGACACGTGTCCGAAAAATCCCACCTGTCTTATTTCTTCTTGACTAAGCTTAACCGGGCCCGCGTGCTGATGTAAGCCTACAACTCCTTTTTAGGCCTTCATAATGCATATACAAAAAAAGTAGGTTTTTTGAGTGTCACATTAGTGCCAATTCAAAAGTAAAAAATATTTATCTCCAAAATAAAATTTCTCCCCAACAATAAACCTAAAAAATAGGTTTTTTGGGGGATCCACTTCAATTTCATTTACTTCTCATTTAATTTATCAATCAATTATATTTATCTAATTTTCAAAATAATTTATAAATAATTATATTTCATATTATTTAATTTTTTAAATTTAAGAAAAAAATAGAAAAAAATATTTTTTTTATTACATAAATAAAATATAACAATACAAATTAAAAGATCACCCATAAAAAAAATAAAAGTAAAGTCTCCGAAAGCGATAACGTAAATTTCAATCCGGCCAATTTTAATGTCTAGATAATTATTCTACAGATCAGGCCCAAACATATTTAACTAAGTCCTGTCGAAGTTGAAGATGTTTCTGCTTATCTCGTAGTTGAACCCCTCTCCTAACGTAGTAATTGAATGCTCCGGCTGATCCTTGACTTACTTGTGGAGGCGGAACAACCACACTTGGATCGTCGGACCAATCGATCGTTGTATTTCCTTCGTTTTCGATTATCATGTTGTGCAAAATAATGCAAGTTAGCATTATATTCTTTAAGTTATTTTTGTACCATAAACGAGTTGGACCGCTAATCATCGCCCAACGAGCTTGAAGCACTCCAAAGGCTCGTTTGACATCCTTCCTAGCAGCCTCTTGCAGTCGTTTGAAATGCTGCCTCTTTGGATCTTAAGGACATGGAAAGCTTTTCACAAATGCAGCCCACTCTGAATAAATTCCATCGGTAAGATAATATCCTTGATTATATTCCCTACCATTGACTATAAAATTAATGGATGAAGCGCGTCCTTGCAGAGTATTCATAAATAACGGAGATTGGTTGAACACAATTATGTCGTTGTTGGATCCTGCTACTCCAAAGTAGGCGTGCCATATCCATAAATCTGCAGAGGCAACCGTTTCGAACATGATCGTTGGAAAGCCATGGTCACCGCGTGTGAATTGGCCTTTCCAAGCTGTCGGACAGTTCCGTCATTCCCAATGCATGCAATCAAGGCTCCCAAGCATTCCGGAAAATCCGTGTCTTTCTTCGTGCATTTGTAACAACTTTTGACAATCTAGGGCACTAGGCTTTCTCAAGTAGTACCCGCCAAATACTTCGATCACACACTGACAAAACTTAAAGAGACATTCTATAGAGGTTGTTTCAGCCACATGTAGATATTTATCCCAAAGGTCGGCAGATCCACCATATGTCAATTGGCGAATGACCACCGTGCACTTTTGTAGTGGAGAGAACCCTTTTTTTTCCAATTGCATCTACCCTCCACTGAAAATACTCATCGTGGGACTCCAGTGCATCAACTATGCGCTGGAACAACTCTCTTGACATACGAAAACATCGACGAAACGTCTCACTTCCGTATACTGGATCTTCAGAGAAGTAGTCGAGGTAGAGTCTCGTATGCCTCGCCTCACGATTTCGGTCCACATACGTTCTTCGCTTTCTGGTACCGGCAACAGAAGTCCCAGCACGACCAAATACGTCTTGTTGTTTTTTGAGCAAGGACTCTATTTCTTTCTCGATGGTATCATCGAACATGAACTCATGAAGACTATCACTTTCAGAAGATGATGAACGTGCAGAGGAAGACATGTATGAGAGAATGAAAGAAATTGAAGGATAACTATGATGTTCTCAGGTAGGAGTTCTAAGCATCCGATAACATCCTTTAAATAGAGTAGTGTTCCACAACGGTTAGTTTTCCAACGGTTAGTTTCCAACGGCTACTTTTCAACGGATAGTGTTATAATGTCAATTCCAACATAAAATATTTTATTAAAACTAAAACACACCGGTGTGTTTTAGTTAAAACTACCTCCATTTTGAATCTCAAATACAATAATGAATGTGTTCTGAAAATTAAAAAAAAAGAACAAATAAATATATAAAAAAGGGTGGTGGAGAATTGAACGGGCCCACACATATCTTTCTCACTTGCACATGTTTCTCCATCGCTTCTCTATTGGACGGTAAATCACACACACCTCTCTCCACTCTCGCAAATTTCAAAAAATCTAAATTTGTTAGAACATAGCTCACAAAAAACCCACAAACTCCCACAATAAAAAAAATATTCCTTTCTAGATTTTTAGAATTCCACCACACCCAAAATACCATGGTCACACCCAAAATACCTTGGTTTGAGGAAGGCCTTAAAAGCCAAGAGCTGACCCCTCCCACAACCACTAGTGTCGGCTGACTCAAAAGCTGCTTCCAGAATTACCAAAACACCCTCCTGTAGGCCCCACAAACTGCCCACGGCTTCGCCGATAAATACCGCTCTAAAATCCATCGTTTCTTCCCTTTTCCCCTCCTCTCCTCTCCTCTCCTCTCCCCCCTCCACTAAACACTTTTCCGGCGATGTTGTCCGCCCTCTCCGCCACCGTCTCCGCCGAGTCGTTTCTCGGAAACCCCTTCCCCCCCTTGGAACCCGGTTTCTCCCCCTGGGGGGAGTACCACGATTCCTCCTTTCTATTCCCCCCACTGGAAGAACCGGTTGTTCTGAGCCCACATGGCTCCCAAGAACCGGTCTCCTCCAACTCCGGTTCGGAGACGCTGAACCTATGCGATTCGAGCGAGCCGGATCTAATCGAATTAAAAACCAGTTCGGAAGAGTCGAACCGGGATAATTTAAATAAAAGACGGTCCGGTTCGGACGAGATTAGTGTGTTAGACGAGCGAAAGCGTAGGCGTATGATATCGAACCGGGAGTCAGCCCGGCGGTCGCGCATGCGGAAACAGCGGCATCTCGAGAACCTGAGGAACCAGGCGAACCGGTTCAAGGTGGGGAACCGGGAACAAATGAACCGGCTATGCGTGGTGGTGAACCAAACCCAATTGATTCGGCGTGAGAACGAATGCCTCCGAGCCGAGTCGATGATGCTCCGACAAAGACTTTGGGACATACGACAAGTACTAGTCGTACGGCAGCTGCAACAGCTTTACCCAGCCGCCATGCATTAATTTGGATTAAATAAGGATATATAATTACCGCCGTAATTAATCGAGTACAAAAGTTAATGCGTGAAGTACAACCATGAAATTCACAACTCGAGATCTCTAGAGATATATGCTTTGGTGCCTGTGTATATCGAAGATAGTAGAAATAAAGCAATAGGATTAATGGATTTCGGAACTGGTTTTGGTAAGAAGGTTGTTTTCTCTGACAAAACCATACTTAATTGATTATTTTATAATTAAAGAGTCTTTTTAGAAAGTCTGTTTTTTTAATATATATATTATATATTTTGATGATTAAGAGCCTTTTAGCTTATGCTCTAATACATAATGTACATTCCTAATAAATAAATAAATAAAAAGAGAGGAGGAATGCGACATATATATAAGCTGGTCAACATTTCATGCTTTCTTTAAATTAATATTTCTACCTTTATTTTCAAGTGTTACATGTTAGTATGTTAAACCGCGAAAGCAGGCATGCAATCATTTATGGCAAAGACTTCCTTGACACTCTCTCTCTTGTAAAACTGATAATAAATGATATTCTTTATAATTGATATCTAATTAATTAATTAAAAGTTATAATAGTACTATAAATTATTTTATTAATAATTTATAATATTTATAATATAAATATAATATACTACTCTAAAAAAACTATTTTTTACCAACAGAATATTCTATTGGTAAAAACCTTAATTCTATTGTTAAATTGGTTTATCAACGGATTAACAACGGAATCCGTTGCTAAATTTCCATTGGTAAAGTGGTAGTTGGTAAATTTTTAGCAACGAAAAATCAATTCCGTTGGTAATTTATATATAAATTCCCTTGGTATTCCGTTGGTAATTACCAACATACTGAATTCCGTTGGTAATATAGAGTATAAATCCGTTGGTATTCCATTGCTAATAGAAAAATGTCATTTTGGTTACTAATCCAATTGTAATTACCAACTGATTGAATTCCGTTGATAAATTTCGTTGCTAAAAAATATTTTTTTTATAGTGATAATAACTTATTATAAAATTGTAAATATTCTCATTTCAAAGATCAATAAAGAATGGTTGGTATTAATTAATTATTAAATCAACTAAAAATGGAATAAATATAAAGTAAAAGCGCGTTTGCTAGCAATTACTTACTAATATTATAGTAGGGTTAAAAGACAAGTATTCGTTATCTTTCACTCCATTAAAACACGAGGCAATCTACAAATGTTATGATCATTTAAGATTTTTAATACCCCATTTGTCCAACTAAATGATTTATCATAATTATAGTAACAAAGTTTATAAAATGTAATTCCTCTGTTTGTCCAACTAAATGATTTATCATTATTATAGTAACAAAGTTTATAAAATGTAATTCCTCTGTCTGCTTTAAGGAAACTCTTTTGTTGTGAATTAAAAAGTATTATTATTTAAGATAAATATAAACAGATCAAATTGATCCGGATCAATTAGGTTGATATGGTAAAATGTTTAAAGACTAAATTATTCTTATAACATATAAGGTAGTATTAATTATAATTTAGGTAAGAATTATCATGTTAATTGAACTAATTAGATGCATTAATTGTTTTACTTTTTTTATAAAATAGTTTTAATTATAATATAAATATTAATTTATATCTAATTTATTATTATTAATTAAACAAAATTATATATACTTATATTTATATACTAATAATTATATAAACTATATATATATATATATATATATATATATATATATATATATATATGTGTGTGTGTGTGTGTGTGCAAATCTCGCGTATTATGTGGATTTTGAAGTTATAATTAAATAAATTTATATATAAATATACAGTCTCTATAAATATTCATAAATATTAAATAATTAATTTAAAAGATTCAGTATATTATTAAATGAAATTTTAGTTAATAAACAATACTCCTAATAATTAATAAAAATTAGAAATTAAAAGAAAATTTATAATTAACTTAATAAGAAAAATAAAAAAAATTGAATGACAATTAAAAAAATATTAAAATTAATATTTTTATTAATAAAAAATAAAAAATTATAACAAAATGTATTATATAAATTAATCAAACTAAATAAAAATAAATATATATATTTATCTAATTTAATATTATTAATTAAACAAAATTATATATATTTATATAATATATATATATATATATATTAATATTTAAAATATTAATGGGGCATAATTATTAGTAAATAATTATATTTATAGTTTTAATAATTAAATTCTTCATTTGTTATATTGATATACTAATAATTATATACATTAATCAAACTTAAATAAAAATAAATATATATCTTTATCTACATTAAATTTGAATTAATAACTAGAATAGACAATAATTATGGGGATTCAACATGAAATAAAAAATATAAAAAAAATACTCTTATTGTTGATATTTATAAAATGTGTAATATAACATAAAAATAAAAAACTCATACCTAATAAATAATAAAAATAATAAAATAAAAAATTAACATGTTAAAAATTTAGAATTCTACATAAAAACAATAAAATTATCATATGTAACATAATAAATAAAGAATAAAAAAGAGCTCACGAAAATAATAAAAAAAAAATAAATTTCTTATGAAAAATAAAATAAATAAATTAAAAAAATAATTTACATACAGTAAATTCTTTAAAATCGAAAGAAACCTGGGAAAAAAATTTCTACCGGAAATAGACGTAGGAGAAAAATATTTGTGATCATATTTATACGCGGTGAAAATTAAATACTTTTTTATTAATATTTTATATTAGATTTAAAATAATTATGTATTTATTTACATTAAATATTAATTAAGAATTAAATTTAATTATTTGATAATATCTATAAATTCTAATATAAAAATATGTGTTTATCTTTATTAAATTATAATTAAAATAATTGAAAAAAATTATGGACATGACACCTCATTAAAATTAACCTCTAATTTTGTATATTTAATTAAGAATTAAATTTAATTATTTGATAATATCTATAAATTCTAAAATAAAAATATGTGTTTATCTTTATTAAATTATAATTAATAATTAAAATAATTGAGAAAAATTATGGACATGACACCTCATTAAAATTAACCTCTAATTTAGTATATTAAATATACATATATTATTAAATTAATAATTATCTATCTTATTTTATGTATACTAATTGTGAAGTAATAATTTATTACTGTGTATGTTTTTTTTGTAAATTATATTATATAAAAATTAAAAAATATATACAAAATTAATATGTTTGATATTTAAATTTAAAATTATACTCATTTCAAACTAACTTTAAATTTAATAACACTACAAAAATATTGAAATATTTTTTACCAACTAAATATTCTGTTGGTAAAAGTCTTAATTACATTGTTAAATTGGTTTAAAAGTGGAGGTTGGTAAATTTTTAGTAACGAAAATTCAATTCTGTTGGTAAATAATTTCATTCGTAATTTATAAGTAATCTGTTTGTAATTACCAACAGATGAATTCCGTTAGTAAAATAGAGAATAAATCAGTTGACATTCTGTTGCTAAAAGAAAAATGTCATTTTTGTTGCTAATCTGCCGATAATTACTAATGGAATTCACCATTGGTGTTAAAAAAAATTCTAGTGTAAATCGTCCATGCCTTTTTTTAATAAATAATTATTAATTAAAATTAATTTTAAGTATAATATATATATATATATATATATATATATATATATAATTTAATAAATTGTCCATGTCTTTTTTTTTTTTGAATAAATAATTATTAGTTAAAATTAATTTTAAATATAATATATACTATAAAAGAAAAAAAATAAAAATAGGAATGCTAAGATAAGATATTCAAATAGAATAAATTAATTATAATTTATTTATGGATGAAAATTAATTAATCTAATTAAAGAACTCATATAAGCTAAATTAACATGAAAATTAATTAATCTAATTAATGAGCTCATATAAGCTAAATTAGGAATAAGGTTAAAATAGTAATTGAACCTTGCTAAAAGACTAGTGATCCGGATCAAATTGATCCAAATAGCAAGGTCCTATTATTTAATGTATAGTGTCTTGTTGTACAAATAAAATATGTTTAGAGGTTATTAAGGAATTATGTTGGATGTTTGTACTAGATATTTGTACGGTACAATATAAAATTTTTAACAACGAAATTATTATTTAAGGGTTTACTTCTTAATAGAGGGGTTTTTTTTTTTAATCCCATTTTTAAGAAAAATATGTGAAAATAAATGATTCGATTGTATATATTTATAATTTGATTGTAAAATTTTTATGAGTCAATTGTACATATTTATGACCTGATTGACATATGGATTGGTTAAATTATTTAAATCAAGTCACAAATCCAGTAAATCTAGTCAATAATGTTTTCTTTATTTTTGGCATTTTAAAATTTAACAATAAACATATGCATTAAAAAAAATTGTAAAATTCAAAGGGTACATTAAATTTTACCCCTGATGTTAAAAAAAAAAAAAAAAATATATATATATATATATATATATATATTTTTTTTTTTTTTTTTGAGTACATCGACACTTTGTTTTACCAATTAGGCCTTTTTGGAAAGACAGTCAAAATTATTCGAAATCAGACTCAAAATCAAAATATATATTATAATATTATTAATTATATAATTAACATATATAATAGTCTAGGTAGTTCTAATGTCACTATCTTATTAATAATTATATGAATTACAAAAAAAAAAATCCCTTGCAACTGGATGAAATTTATTAAAATTTTCTAAGTTTGTTCTTGCAGCTGCCTGTTGTTCGATCAAGAAATTTCTAAACCACTAAAAGCCAGGAATACAGGATGAATTTCTAAATATGGGAACATATATATACATGTATATACAAAACAGATCCGATCAATTTTACAAGTTTCTGACTAAGGATAGGGTTGTGTGAATCATTATCATGGTGAAATCATTTTAAATTTATTTTCATAGTTATTATTTTTTATTAAAAATGTTATTTTCTTTTAAATATTACTCATTATTCGTACTATAATTTGTTCATTAAATAGTTCACAATACCATTATTACTTTCTATCAATTAAGTATTGAGATAAATTCAGTTTTGGTCTCATAATAGTATGATATTTTTAATTTTGTCTCAAAAAGATACTTCATCAGTCCAAAAATAATTGTACTTTCTATTTTGTTCCATCTTAAGAATACCTTACACCTTAAAAATAGAAATAATATACAATATCAATAACCTTACAACTATCATATTACAAAATATCACCTTTTTTTACACTTAATTTAGTTAAAGTCAATTATATTACACTTTATTATATTCAATTATCCAAAATACTTCTTCTCTTTTCTTATATTATTACAACAAAAAATTATTTTCTTTAAAACTACATGTCACTAAATATATGCATGTATTTATGAGACAAGGTAAGTATTATTTTTAATTTAATCTTATAACTCCCAACATTGACTAATTTTGATTCTAAAATTACTGGGATTTTGCACGTGTGTCGCAAGTTACTCATTCTGATTTTGATGTGCTCTTTGCACATCAACGGTCAACCTATATATTGTCTCTTCACCATTACATTCATTCACTTGCTATATTAGACTCTAGAAAAATAACGACCAGATATGCATACTATTTTTTGTGCATATTAGCAGTAAGTAACAGTTATCTCATTTTGCAACGTATTCAGTGACATAACCATTGAAAGAAACCCAAAATTAGAAAATCCATAATGTTAGATAAAGAATCAATGAGAGAGGACGAATATGATTATCACTTTATTTACCAATCAAAGTATTAAAACCCACTAATTATTAACGGGAAACACATAGATAATTTATTATTAAAAATATTATTTTTGTTTTTTAAATATCATAACTTTTTATTTATACTACAAATTATTTATAAAATAATTTACTGCACCAATACCACATTTCATTAACTCTTTTTATTATTAATTTACCTCATTAATCAAGTAGATAAGATTGTAGCTTTTCTCTCTTCTGATAACATCATCTTATGCATGATCTTTATGAAATTTTACAGATTAAATAAAAAAAAATGATTAGAGGGCCATGATGACGTCATCATACATTAACCCCATAAGCAATAAAAAGTTATAAACGTCATTTCCATTAATAATCACTTTGATTAATTAAGTAATAATGTGATTAATTGGAAGTAACTTGTGTTGATTAGTGGGTAGTAAAGAAGTGGTAAAAATTGAGTTTAAATGTAAATTATATCTTTTTATTTTATTTAAAATAATCCCAAAAAAACTTAATTTTTCAGAAATAATCTCATAACTTTTAAATTCTTATCGAATTTTTTTTTTTACTTTAAAAAACTAAATTTTGCTAATTTCATGGTATTGAATTGATACTTTATAAAAATTATGAGACGAAATTGGTGAAAATATGGAATGCTATTTTGGAACGAAATGGGTACAAACTTGAAATGTGTAGTTCGAAAATGAAAATCTAAACAATTTTGAGATATTTTCTAATAAAGTAAAAATATAAGAAATTGTTTATGTATTAAACTGGGTACGTAAAGATTTGCTCTTAAACTAGAGCATGTATACACGTGAATACGCGATTGCTCGTACGCTCACTATTTTCAATTTTAAGAATTTATTTATTTATTTTATGTTCATCTGTCTCGTTATTCACCCATTTTTAGCAAATGGAAATACAATATAATGTTAATATCTTCACAATATACAACATAATATTATAAAAAAAATATATTACCTATACATTATTAACCAAATAAAAGCCAACAATTTTTCACTTTTTTTCTAATTAAATCTCCTAAAGTGGTACTCCTAAATCCTAATTAGTTATCTAATATTATATGCTTAAAAATATTTTTTCTTAATACACATACTTACATACACATACAAATCTATTAGGTAGGGATGGAGAGTAGTATTATTGTTTATTTTTAATTTTTTCTTTAAGAAATAGTAAATGTTTTTCTTTTAGGAGTATTTAAATGGGTATAAAAAATATTATCTGCAATATTGTGTGTATATATGTATATATTTACATCATCATCATGTATATAAAATGGGGAATAACCGATACCCTCCTAAAAGTAATGTTAGTGATCAGTGACGATTACTGTATTATTTAGGTTAAACATTTGTATGTTTGTTGTGTCCTTTTACTGCTAATTACAAATGAAAACATATAGTTATCCAAATTTGCTAACTATAAAGAGTGACGATTGCGTGCTCCCGGGCGCACGGGAACACATTCCGTGCGCCTTTAGAAATTTAGTATTATGGGTAAGGGTACATTGCTTTGGTCTAAAGGGTATACATTTTAATTAATAAAAAGTATACCATTTTATTCTAATGGGTATACACTTTTCATTAATATTTTTTTTTCTTTAGAAAATAAAGGTACACATTTTTATATTAAAGGGTATACAATTTAACACAAAATTCTAAAGACGCACGGAGTGTTGTCCATGCGCCCAGATACACATAATAATTTTCTTTAGAAAATAAATGGTACTCATCTTTATACTAAAAGATATACAATTTAACACAAAATTCTAAAGGGGCACGGAATATGGTCCATGTGCCCGAATGCACAGAAGTTTTTGCCAACTATAAATGAACACATAAATATCCACATTAAGTTTTTTTTAGCGATAATATTTTAATAAATAATACTCGATTAATAAAAGAACAATAACAGTTAAATTGAATTATTATGTAAAAATTTGTATCATAAAAAAATATTATGTAAGAATTTATAGCATAAAAAATATAAAGGTTAATTGTAAGAAAAATTATGAACTTTAATCTTATTGGAATTTAATTTTCACTTTTGAGAAATTGTAAAAAATAACTCTACCTTTAAGCATTGTTGCAAAACGCATCCAATTTTTAATTAAAAGTATTTTTATTTTGAGAAATTGAGTGTATTTTGAACAATACTTAAATATAGTTTTTTTTTTCATTTTCAAATGTGAAGATTAATTTTCAATAATAGTAAAATTCGTGAGCCCAAAATATAATTATAATATCTTTACTCAAACGTGATAATTAATTAATGGAAAAATAAAATATCTCACATAAGTATTTTTTTAAAAAATTAATATAGTATATGTATATTATAGAAATTTTATTAATTACATAGTTTTGATTTTAGTCCTCAGCTACTAATGTAATGGATGAAATGAGAGCAACGTGGTACAAGGAGGAGTTTCTGAGTTGTGCAAATGTGTCCACCATTGTTTGGCTAGCCGGCTATCTTAAACCTTAATTAATTTAGGTTTTGGTAATTTTTTTAAAAAATTAATATAGTATATGTATATTATACAAATTGATGTAACTCCTAATTATACAAATTGTTTTCTGCATAAAATGTTTTATTGTATCAATTTAACAACTAATTTATTAATTTTTGTATAGTAAATATCAAAATTCTTTCATTAAATATATGACCAATTTTAGTTTTATAGTACAATTGTAATTTTCAATTTTGATTTTTTTTTTCAGATTTTGATTTTTTTATTCAAATTTAATCATTTTTATCAATTTTATTGACCATGACGATTTTAACCATTATATTAATTTTAATTTAATCTACACTATTAAATATAATAATATAATTAATTTTTTTTAAAAAAAGAGAAACTACTCACTATCCCATTTTTAATCAATAAACATTGTGGTACACTCTAGAATCACCACAAATGTAGTTCATTAAAACAAAAAGAAAAAATCAATATTTTATGTTAGAATTGCCTACTTTTGTCCATAATTTAGATTTTAAAAAAATGATTAATTTGATAATATTACAAATTGGGAGAAAAATTATCAAAATCAAACAAGAAAAGATCAATTCAAATTAATTTAACTAAAATTAGAATCGACCCTATTTAGTTGTAGATGGATTTGAAACGTTTCAAGAAGGGATGTAGTAATTAAAATTCTGTCATGCATAGTCTCAATGCGACATGATTTGTGTAACAACGGAAATATACTCCTAGAAATTAATTTGCTAAATTATTTTTATTTTAATAGTTAGTAGTAAATTATATTTTTGATTTGGGGCACAGTTATTCCCAATGAAAACAATTGGATCCGCCGTTGAATATATATAATACCAATAATGTATCAATGTGTGTTGAAACATAATATAGAACATATTGATAGAGTGATTTGATAAGTATTAAACTATTTATTTTTTTTATTAATTTAAACTTTTAGATGAGGTGATCATATAACATTGTATCAAAGCTAAGACATAACAAAGGTTGAGAAAATTTCATATACAAAGCTTGATTAACCCGCTGTATGTGAGAGGACGTGTTAGAATGACTTGATAAGTATTAAACAATTGATCTCTTTACTAACTTAATCTTTTAGATAAAGTGGTCATTTAACATACCACTATAGAATCTCATTTCTGTAATGTTGGAGTATGTATTTACACTTAACTTTCGCCCTAGTATAAAATTTATGTGCACAACCACTAAAATAGGATTCCCATTTCTGTAATGTTGCAAATATTTACACTTAACTTTCACACTACTATAAAATTTATGTGCACAAGTTAAGTGTTAAA
Organism: Pogostemon cablin; assembly: GCA_023678885.1. Taxonomy (NCBI): domain Eukaryota; kingdom Viridiplantae; phylum Streptophyta; class Magnoliopsida; order Lamiales; family Lamiaceae; genus Pogostemon; species Pogostemon cablin. Next base: position 6,780,686 of record CM042992.1, on the reverse strand, counting down.
CCCGCGTATTGTTGGTCAGATTGATATCCCTCTAAAGAAACTTTATCAACCTAAAAAATTGATTAACTATTAATTTGGAGCTTGATTATTTATTTATCAATTAGGAGTATGAATTTAGGCCTAAATTTATAAAATATAAGATAATATTTGAAATTCAGACCTTAAATTAATAGTTTTATATACTTAAGGTATTAGATTTATAGAAAAAATAATTCAAACCCCAAATTAATAATTTATTCATTTTTTCGGGCCTTGAATCGATCAAAAGCCTAAAAAAAATCTATAACGAAGTTCGATTTTAATCACACGAAATATAGATGTGTAATTAATTTTTTTTTTTGTAAAGCAATAATTAATTTATTCCTTGGAATTGAAGATATAGGTAGAAGGGGAGGAAAATGGCGAATCATAAGAAGATTAGAAAAAGGTATTGCACGTGTCGTGTTTCTCAACCTTACGTCCACGTGTCATAATTGAACGTGCTGTGGAATATAACATTGTAAGATTTGGTGAAGCATCAAACTTGGAAGGCTTACCAAGTATACAGATACATATACTCAAATTATATATATTTTGAAAAGGATAATATTCTAATAAGGTATGATATTCTAGTGATGGATTTTATAAATAATAACTTAAGTGGTACAAACATAACGAAAAGAGATAACATTTATTTAGTTAAAATTAATAAGTATAAAAAATATAAAACAGTGTCATAAAAAATAATCTAATCCTAGTGTTGACTATACTTGTTGAATACATGAGATTTAATTTTATAAATGAATGTAGTAAGAAACATAAAGAGAATCTTCTTGCCGCAAAAGTGGATTCACTATTTATTCTGTCAGATTATTGCCTAAGATTGAAGACTAAGACTATCAAATACCTCACACACTCTTTTTTTGATTGTATGAACTTATCTATATGAATATATGCATGTGTAAAGCAATAAATTGACCATACCATACATCCATGTTGTACGTTTGACAATGCATAAATCTGTTGTACAATCTATCAACCATGCACTAGTTTTAGGATGAAGGATTTCATGCATGCACTTTTCAATCTCAAGACTTGTATTCAATAAATCAAACTCTTAACTCCTCCCACACTACTCCCTAAAGAGCAGCACCTTTCTCTTCTTATTCCATCCTAGTAAATAGGCACCCGGAGAGTTTCTTTGAAGGTAAGAGAGGATTAAGGCAAGAGGATCCTCTCTCTTCCCTTCTATTTGTCTTGTGTATGGATTATTTCTCTCGCCTTTTTAAGAGGCTCACTGTGAGGGAAAATTATTAGCACCACTTTAGACTTTGTGCTAAGGTGGGTGTCACTCATCTCGCATTCGGTGACGACTTGATCATCTTTGATTACGGCAATCGCTCTTCTGCTGAAGTGGTTGCCAAAGCTCTGAACACGTTTGCTCGAATGTCAGGATTGGAGGTCAGTACAGCTAAGTCCAGCTTGTTCATGGCAGGTGTTTCTGAGGAGGAATAGAGTATCCATGAAGTGTTGCCTTTTCAGGAAGACACTTTTCCTGTATGTTATTTGGGAGTGCCGTTACAGGGAAAGAAACTCTGAAAGTCTGCCTTTGAGCCACTTGTTTCGCAGGTAGCTAATTTGATCAGATGTTGGTCCACTCACTTTTTTTTATGCTGGTTGACTGGAGCTCATTCAATCTGTCATTTATGGAATGATGAATTTCTAGATCTCGATGGTTAAGATTCCTAAAGGCATTATCGACAGGTTGAATGTATGATAAGGAAGTTCTTATGGGGCACTGCAAGGGGTGCAATTCGATGGGATTAGGTGATTCTTCCTAAGGACCAAGGGGGCTTAGGACTTAGGGGAATTGAGCTCCTCAATGATGCTGCTCTTTGTGGTGTGTTGTGGGATGTGCATCTAGAGAAGAAATCCTTGTGGATTAAATTGATTAATGCCATTTATCTTCAAAACTTTTCTTGTTGGGATATTGAGGTTAACTACAGTGCCTCGATAGTGTGGAAGGACATTCTGAGGGCGAGAGATAGAGTGCGAGCACTGATTGGGGGAGACATCGTCTCATCATTTATGTCTTGCTCGGGGTTGGGGAAGCTTGAATAGGTAAATTGTATAGGGAAGTTGCCGACAACGTACTTGTTCAGTTCATCTATAAGAAGTTGTGGAGTCTGTGGGTTCCTCAGAAGCATTCGTTCAGGATGTGGCTCGCCTTGAGAAATCATTTATTCACCATGGATAGATGGAGGCGAGTGGAGGGACCTTTGGAGTGTTGTTTATGTGTGGATTGCGTTGAAACCAAGGACCATCTCTTCTTTCGTTGTACATTCACGAGAAAAGTGTGGAACCAGGTTCGGCAAGAGGTAGGCTGGTAAAGGCAGGTGACGACCTTGAAGGCAGGCATCAAGTGGCTCAAAGAGCGAAAGGTTCACGTCAAAGAGAGGAGGAGGTGGACGTTGGCCTTCTATGGCAGCGTTTACCTCATTTGGAAGGCTCAGAACGATGCCCTATTCGAGAGCATCCGCCCTTCCATTGATGGTGTGTTTAATTCTATTATCATACATGTAGCTAGATTTGATTATTACGAGCTAGGTAGGAGTTTGAGCATTTTTGTTTGCTCCATTTGGAGTTATAAATTATATTTTGTGACTCTGGCTTTGGCCTCCTCGTTTTGAATAATTAACATATCATTCAGGGCAGCACATTTCTTTCTAATTTTGATTTTAACGATCAGCAACCTTAATCATTGTTTTAAGGGAACAACAACCTATCCAACATATTGTGAAAATTTTAACAAACATTCACTAAGTCCAAGCATGGCTCAAACTTAGCATTAGATTAACTTTGCTAAACCTTCCTTTCTTCCTATTGTTGCAAATCATTTTTCTCAACTTGATTGCATATGCTTTCACAGTAGCATACATCCTTCCATACTTGAATCTGATGGCTTTTCCACAGCTTCTAACATAATGAGCCTCCACCTCAAGAGCTAGTGCATCATTAGACAAAGTATGCTTCTGGTCTAATTTTTCACAACGACCATTCATCATGCCTTCCTCATCATGCTCCACCTCAAGTGTTGTAACATATAAAGCATCCCTTGTGTCTCTAGACCTCCATCTTGAATATGATCATCCCGTTCATCTTTCGTAGGACTATCACAAACTTCAAGCTTCGAAATGTTACCACCATCTAGTGGATTGTACTTTACTTGATCATGCAGCCCCTTCATTGTCTTGCCATTTAGAGTTTAAGGTAAGGGTTTAGGGTTTAATATTAATTTTAATGGTATAATTGTAATCTCACACATATGGTTTATGGTATATTTTACCCCTAGGATTTAATATTATACATCTTTAGGATTAATGTTAATTTTAAGGATATAATTTTAATTAGCAAATATTAATTGATAAATGAATTTTAAAAAAAGAAAAGAAAAGAAAAGAAAAGAAAGGAAAAGATAAGATAAGAGTTGTTTTAAATTAAAAATAGTTCCTCCGTCCTGGATTTATGTTCAACGACACTGTAAAAATGAAATTTAAGAAAAGTTCTTTTTTGACAAACTTTATTGACTTTTTAGGGGTATTGTGGTATTTTTAGGTAATAAATAAATTATAAAGTATGTTATGCGTGTTAGTTGGGAGTGATATTTTTGAAAATAAGATAACTTTTGAGGTTGTTAATGTAATGTTTCCTTTTTTGGGTAGTGGAGATAAGTGCGTAAAGGACGAAAACGGAAAGCGTGAACGAAAGTGTGGGAAGGAGGGAATATATGGAGAGATCTATATATTAACCGTAAACATAGTACATGACGTAGATGTAGGGAAATTGACGAAATTGACGATCCTCATAAATGAAGAGATCCAAGTCCTGCCAATCTAATACTTGTAGCCAAATGATTAGTACGAATAGTCCATGGATTTCATGTATAAGATTAGGCATGCACTTTTTTATGCTACCCCACCCTCTGCTTAAAAGAGTTATTTTTTTATTTTGGCGTGTCCACTCTTAAGGTCTTATTTCTCTTTTTATATGCATAAGGCCTACACACATCCATTAATACAATTAAAATGTGGGACTCACACACCCACTAATACAACTACTTACTATATTAATCTTCCTATCATACTCGTTAATCCATGTGCAAAAACAAATGGAATAATTATGGCGAACGGAGGTAGTACAACTTACTTAATTACCCTAATTTCTAAAATTTTAATGGGCGCTCTTAAATAATTTAAATTATTAATAAATTGTGATGTACATATATTCTTGAATTAAATTAAATTTATAACCATGTATACTCTAATAATAATAAGTGAACGAACGCAACTCAAAATCACCCTAAATTTTAATAGGTAGATAGTAATTGAGTCAGTTTTACAAGAGCTGAATTGACATATAAGATGGTCGTCACGCTCATTTTGAAATTATATATATATATATATATATATATATATATATATATATATATATATATAACAATAGTCTTATGACAGTGAATATTTCCGATCTCACAAAATATTGGGTAGGTCTTGCATGAGACTGTCTTACGTGAGACAATTTTTCACTTTTTAAAATAGTTATCACTTTCGTTATAAAATGTCCTCACTTTTGTTATAAAATATTATCACTTTATTTATACTATAAACTGTTCATGAAACAGCACTGTCACTTTTTATTAATTTATTATCACTATTCTTTATAATTGTTATCACTTTCTAATCGTCTCACGTAAGGGCTTATGTGAGACGGTTTTACACAAGTCTTTTCCTAAAATATTTATTAATAAGAGTATGTTGCAATTAAATAATTAATTAACTGAGAAAAATTAAAAATATTGTATAGTCTTGTACTAATTTTAAAGATGGGATCATTTACAATTTACAAACAAGTACTGGTTGGTCTGTTGGGCTTTGTAAAGGAGATCCAAACAGACTGGATCAAAGTTCTAACTTTAAATCCTTTACATTTCGAATAGTTAATTAATTTAATCAGATTCAAATATTTATATACTTCTTTTGTACCAAACCCAAATTCTTTTTTTTTCTTCTTAAACGGCAAAAAGTTTTGGGTGATTCTTAGGTGACCCGAGGTCATCCATGACCCTCTCACATGATGGGGTGGGTGCCCATTATGAGAGGATCATGGGTGACCCCGGATCAAGTAAGTGAGCCTCAAAAGCTTTTATTAAGATTTTTACAATGAGGACATGTTTGGTTCACAAACCTCCTATATGGGTTATAGAATCAATATGAGCTTTTAAGTATTATTATATAATATTGATTGCTAATATTATGTTTGCTTCCATTTCCTCTTTAAATAAATCTTATGGATTAATGAATGATACACATGTAAATTTATGTAATTATCCTTACGAACTATAATTAATTATTTTTGCTGCATAATTAATCTGCATACATGCTCTCTTCCATTATTCTTTCAATTATTATTTGCATCTTACATCGTCTATGTCACGAATCGATATCTGAATTTTAATTTTTGAATTTTTTTTAAATTAAATACTCCCTCCGTCCCACACTTATGTTCACACTTTTCGTTTTCGTTCGTCCCACACTTATCTTCAACACCAAAAAAAATGTTTTGTTTGAGCATTTTTTTTAATTTTTATTTTTATACCTGAATTTATTTATAAAAAAAATCAAAATATAATAAACAAAAATATAAAATTATCCATCACTCAATTATCAACCAGAAGGCCGTGAATGATGACGTATGTATAGGGGTTATAATAGTCAAACAACAAATAATAGCGCCTAATTTATAAGTTGGTTTATGGAACCCACCATCCTGTGGGTTTTGATCAACCGGACCCATGTGTTTCATTCACCAGGCTTTAAACAAATAGCGGGCCGACATTTATACAACCAAACACGCTATTAGATAGGTTAATTAATACATTAAGGGCTAATCAGCCCAAGCAAACACTCCCTTAATATAAAAAGTATCCGCAACCGCAATATTACTACACTTCGAATCTCCTTAATACATTTAACATGAATTTCTAAGTACGATATTATTAGAACACATTTACGTCTACGAGGCTTATAAAACATTACTTTCTAACTTTATTTTATTGAACTTATTTTATAAAAAACTTCCTTTTCACACGCATTTCAATAATTTTATACACATTTTTCATTAAATTATCTAAAATACTTATTTTATAACTTTATACATCTTTAAACATAAAAATTAACTTTTTTTAATCATCGACGCACTAGAATACTTCCGCAAATTATTGTAAAAGAGAATTTTTATGATCACAAACCTTACTACTCACATGCCCAAATTTTATTAATTTATAGTATATAATTTTTATGATCACACACCTTACTAATCACATGCCCAAATTTTATTAATTTATAGTATATTAACTTGAACTAGACAATCCCAAAATATTTTAAGTAATTATAAAATTTTTCATTCGTTTCAAATCCTTCATTTTAATTTTGAAAGTAATCATTTGTATTACGAAATTCGACTTTTTTTTTTTTTTCTCTTTCATATGAGACGTCTTATTATTCACATTAATTAATTAACGATGTACGAAGTAATTAGCACTTGCCACTTCAGCAGTCCAAACTAAAGTTAGATGGGTAATAGCAATTACAAGGTATTATAAATTCAAATCAGGCCGGCCCAATGGAAAAAGGCCCAATGGACTCCTATTAATTAATGGGTAGGCCCAGCAGCGCTAACCCTAACCCTAATCCACCACTATTAAAGCCTCGCATATTGCAGCTTCTCCACTCAAACTCAAAATCCTTGTTCAAAATCTCTGTAATTTTTTTTATTTTTTTCTGAAAATTCAAAATATGTTTGTTTGTGCAAATTCACGCCAGGCAATGAAGACAGCAATCATTTCTCGATGCTGAGAATATTATTACCTGTGCTGACGTGTAATTTATGCGTGTCTGAGCCGTTCGTTGTTTCGATTTGATTTGAATTCTGATTTGCAGAAATTGCGATTTGCGATGATTAGAATTATAATTCCTCGTACTGACTGCTAAGGCATGACAGACTCTTATACACCCATAGAATCTGAGCAAATCTCTCTCTCGTTTTTTTTTTCTTGAAAATTACGTCTTTTTAAAATTTTTAATGATTTTGTTATTTTTTAGTCGAATTTAATGTTTATATTTTTGTCTCTTTAAATAATTATTTTTTCTTAAATAAATAATCATAGTTTATTATCTTTTTGAGAATATTAAATTTCTGAACTGGGATTTTCAACTGATCGTTTTAATTTTAATTAAATATAAATTTCATGCTTAATCTTTAAGCTTAAGTTTATATTAAAAATGGTGTTTAATTTTAATTACATCTTAATGGTCTAATTTAATTTTATTTTTGCAGGATGTTTAAGTTTCAAGTGTAATAGTTAGGCATGGTAATGGATGGACTATTGCTTTATTGCATATTTTGGATGTTCGTTCTAAATTGTAATGGAATTTTATTTAATTCAAAACTTGTTCAAAATTAATATTACATGTACTCCTACCATAATTGAATAAACCGGCTACCTGAAATGCTCATCTTCATTCTTAGGCCTGTTAAAGTGTAATCGTAGTATTGTTAAAGTATATTTATGGATAATTAAATTATTATTTTTAAATTTATAATAATAATTTATTGGATTAAAATCAAGAACTTTACTTCTATTGTTAATCTTATTTTTGAGAAATTGCGAAAAAAATCACAATTTAGGTTTTTCTTGTAACAATATTTAAAAGTTGTTTTTTTTGTAATTTTTTTAGAAGTGAGGATTAATTCGTAATAGAAGTAAAGTTTGTGATTTTTTTTTCGGTTAACCCTATTTTAATTTATGATTGTTGTTACATTAACATTATTAGAGCATTTTTAAGAGTTTAACTCTCTATAAGTTGGAGAGCTTTTCATACAAAATGGACATAATTTAAAATTTAGAGATGTATTCTTTTTTTTATTTACTCCAGCAACACTTTTATATTTACTTTAAGAAAAAGATTTCCCAATATTTATTTATTAAATTTGTGTTTATGTGAGACGGGTCAACCAGTTGTCAAAATACAACTGTTATATAGGTAAAATATGTGTTAAAATATGTTTCTAGTGAGATTATATTATGGAGTAACATTTTAAAAATATATTTTAATTTATTATTTATCATTTTTTAAAAAAAGCATACTTTAATTACATATTAACATATTTTATGCATATTTTAACACTAAGTTGCAATTTGTTTTTATGTAATTACTGTCTCACAAGTGACTGTCATTTAAGAATATTGGAATATTAAATTCATTAAATTTTAGAGTGTTATTTTGCTCTCTAAATTTGAAGACCAAAAAATGTTATGTAGAGTCATTTGTAATTTTAGAGGGACTATTGTAGATAATTATTTATGGTTACATCTTTAAATTAGGAAGAAATGTTCAGATGCTCTTAGTAAGACATTGTCATTGAATATATTCACCAATTAGTAATTGAGAAAAGTGAAGGTCCGTACATTGTCGAGAATTAATACTTTGTTATGTTTTTATAACCTGATTGGAGATCAATATGGTGAAGGTAACAGTTTGCGGTACAATCGGTTCAATCGACGGTTCAATCAGAAAATTAAATATTATGGGGTATATATTTTTAATTATATTTTATAATATCTATTAAAAATATATATATTAAATAAATTTTTTACTAAACATGTATGGTAAATAAAGACCGAAGCCCAAAATATACTCCTCATATATTCCTAGGCCCACTTATATTATTGTATTTTACTGTAATAATATTTGAAAAGGAAAGAAGGTCAGCAGCACTTTATGTTTTTCCATTACTCTCTCTCTATCTGCAATTTCCAAGCAGCACTCTCTGACTTTTTCTATCCCCAATTTCCAAACAGTAGCCATGGCAAGATTATCTTTCTATTATATTTGTAATTTAGATGTACTCCCTCCGTCCCCTTGATAAGTATCTATTTTGTCATTTTAGTCCATCTCATTTCAAGGTATCCATTTCCTTTTTTAAATTGATGTGACCACACATGGCTCCACACTCAACACTAATACAACTATCCACTACACTTTAAAATATTATTTTTCTCACCTCAAAATACATTAAATTATTATACTCCTTAATCCACGTGCAAAAAACAAATGGTTACATTTCAAGGGGACGGATAGAGTATTACGTATTGGAATTTTTATAACACCAATGAGATTCAGATCAAGAGCTAAGCATCAACTGTGACTGCTCGTCGTTTCTGGCCGCCTAATTCCTCACTGGAGATCCAAGTCAGCCCTGGCAACGATCTCTTGATTTCGCGGCGAAGAAAGGGTTTTTCAATTTTTTTTTATTTTTTAGTATTCTTGCTCTTTGAAATCTGTAGGACAACAGTTGCGTTTTGAATTTTTTTAACACAAACCGGCGGTTACCGATTATCACGTTTCTTCCGGTTCGGTCGATTTTTACCGATTTTTTCCAATTTAACCTCAAAAGCAATTTTATAGGTGTTTTCGGACCAGTACACGGCCCGGTTCAACCGGTTGAACTGGTCAGTCCGGTCCGGTTCTGAAATTGCTCACTTTGATTGTAGTACATTTTTTATTCGTTACATAAAATCATTCAAAGATGTGCAAGATAATGGATTATATAACCTACCGACAAGGTCTCATTTTACATGAATTAGAGTTTGATTTGTAGAATACACACCTTATGGTTCTCAAAAAAAAAGAATACACACCTTATGAAATTCAATTTATATAATAATAAGTTCATAACTCAAGTTGCTCAGACTAACATATTTTTCTAAGCCAAATCCTACTTTGTATACAAATACATAAACTCTTTGTTCCTTTCGAATTCTAGTTCTTAGAATAGCTGAGAAAACTGATAGCAGTTGTTTTCTAATGACAACGCATAACCTCAATACTCCTTTCGTCGCGTGGTTATTTTTGCTTTTTACACGTGGATTAAGAAATATTATTATTTAAAGTGTAATAGTTATTTGTATTAGTAGGAGTGTGGAGCTCATATTTAATTGTATTAGTAGGTATGTGTGAGTCTCATGTATGTAAAAAAAGAAATAAGACTCTTTAAGTGGGACCTAAAATGAAAAAAAAAATGACTCTTTGGGTGGTATGGAGGGATTACATTATAAAAGTACATCTAAATCAAAAGATATGCAATTTCAAAACATTGTTGACTCTTGCAAAATCTGAGTTTCACTACTAAAGACAGAAAAACCAAACCAATTGTTTACCCTATCCTTAAGTTATTTATATATTTAATTAAAAGAAGAAAAAAAAATTAAGTGTCTGTATGTCTTTGATACACAAGAATTTTTATTTTTATTTTATTTTTATTTTTATTTTTATTTTTGTTTTTATTTTTTGTTTTTTTTTTGTTTTTTGACAGAATTGATACACAAGATTATGTAATAGAAGAATATTTAGTTGGCGACGTCTATCCACACACACTTTTTTACCATATACACCTATTACTTAAATCACTTAATTAAATTATGTATACACCCTCCCTATTTTTATATTTATACCCTGAGCATCTCCAAAAGCAATTGTATAATTTAGAGAGTATTATGTGTAAAATGGAGAGTATTTAAAATTTAGATAGTAATATTTTTTATCCCCTTCAACACTCTCTTTATATTTCAATTAATTTTTTATCTTCCCAATATTTATTTATCACTTTTTATTATATTATATTATCTCTTAATTTATTTTACCATATATGTGAATTAATTAATATTTTTTGTGGACATTTCAAGAAAAGCAAGTATTGGAAGTAATGAAATAGTTAATGCAATTAATTTTAAAGAGTTGTTTTGACTCTCTAAATTTGAAGAGCCAAAATCATTATGTAAAAAATTTTGTTATTTTGAAGAAGCTATTGGACATGAATTTTTATGTTCTACTCTTTAAATTTTAACTATTCTTTATTGACAAAAACTTCTGTGCACCCGGGCGCACGGACCACATTCCATGCTCCTTTAGAATTTTGTGTTAAATTGTATACTCTTTAGTGTAAAGATGTGTACCCTTTATTTTCTAAAGAAAATTGTTGTGTGTATCTGGGCGCATGGACAACACTCCGTGCGCCTTTAGAATTTTGTATTAAATTGTATACCCTTTAGTATAAAAATGTATACCCTTTATTTTCTAAAGAAAAAAAATATTAATGAAAAGTGTATACCCTTTAGAACAAAATGGTGTACCTTTTATTAATTAAAGTATATACCCTTTAGACCAAAGCAATGTACCCTTGCCCATAATACTAAATTTCTAAAGGCGCACGGAATGTGTTCGCGTGCACCCGGGCGCACTCAAGTCTCACTCTTCTTTATTTTGAAGTTGATATTTTCTCTATATTACATTATTATACAAAAAAAACTTCTTTAAAAATTGAATATATTTAATTAATGATTATTTTTTATAATAAATTACTCCTTCCATTCCAGACCACCATTTCCATTTACAGTACCACGATTTTAAGAAAAATTACTCTTTTTGACCAATTATGTTTACTTTAGAAGGTATTGTAGTATTTTTAAATAATTAAAAAAATATTAAGTAATGGTATATATGTGAAAAGGGATTGGTAAATTTAAAATTAAAGTAATTTTTTAGATGTTAGTTAAAGTGTGTTTCTTTTTTTTTAGGGTGTGAAGGGTGTTGTGAAACGAATGAATAAGGAAAGTGTGAAGGATTGTGTGGGACAGAGAGAGTATATTAATGAAGGTAAGAATACCATAACGTATATTATACTAATATTATTAATAGGGCTGGGGAAAAATACCAAAATTTCGGTATACCGCACTTACCATATCGAAAAATACCAAACTTACCGAAATTTTAGGTATATCAAAATTTTTGGTAAGATATGATACCGTATTGAATTTTTTAGTACGGTAAAGGTATGCAAAATTTTAAAATCGCGGTATTTTGGTATATACCGAAATATCTTAAATTATTTTAGTAAGGTATATATATTTAAAAGAAATTCTAATATATTAAAATTATTGACCCATTATTGAATTTAGTGTAATTTTGGAGAATATTTTATTATTTTAAATTTAGAGTATAATTGTAATTATTTTTATTTTAATTTTAATCTAAGAGTGTGTATTAATTATTAATTAATTTAGAACTTAATCGTTATCAGGTACACCAATCACTCACTAAGATTAAACTCTTATCTTTATTAATTATGTTTTATTAATGTTTTTAAATTTGAATAAGATTAAACTCTTATCTTTATTATGTTTTATTAATGTTTTTAAATTTGAACATTTCAATGCTTACGTTTGCTTTTTGCACGTTGATTAATGAGTAATATTTTACTAATAGATAGTTGGTGGAAAAATATATTAATATTTAATGTAAAGTGGGTAGGTGTATTAATATTAGATGTGGGTTCAATGATGATATATTAATTATTTTATGTGGGTCTCATATACTAAAAAGGGAAACATAAAGATTGAAATGGGACGGAGAGAGTACTTAAACATCGGTAACCAAAAGATATGTCATTTTCTTATGCCGAAGTTTCGCTATATCGAACTATGGTATACCGAAACTTTCTGTATGGTAAAGATATGACTTTTTTAATACCGATATTTTAGGTATGGTATACGGTATAGCTCAAAAACTGTAGTATATCATACCGCCTACCCCTAATTATTAATGTTACTTTTATAATTTAAGCATTTGATAAATTATAATTAAAATGATTTTTCATTAACATAGCCCACCGACCTACCAATTCAGCCTATGTATTGGCTCGTGTAGTCCAACCCAGCCCACGACCAGCTCATTATATATAACTCATTTGTCGAGCTGGGCTCATATTTTCTAAAAAAAGCTCGATCCAACCTAATCTGTTACAAGGTGAGCCCAACCGACCCATTAAATACGTGGGATTAGATGGGCCTGCTGGCCTGATCCAGTCCATTTGATAACTATATACTTGAGGAAAGAAAATTCAACTATTATTAAAGGACTAGATATTTTTTTAAAATGTAGTTTTCTTTTTTCTAATATGTCATCCATTCAATAATTTGACACAGAAAATAACATATAAATTTTATTAAACTATTTTATAAACAATTTATAATATAAATAAAAAATGATAATAAAAAAATAACTAATTAAGAAAGAATAAGATAATATCATGGTAAATCGACTTCCCATATTAATAAGATATAATTACATACTATACACATAATATATTACAGTACAACCCACCTTTTACAATATTAAGAGTCTTTATGTTAATTGTATAAACTATCTTAAATATTTCACTCACATCACATAATACTATTACTTTATATTATTTTATTATTTAAAAATACTATAATATTCTTAAAAATTAATAAAATTGGTTAAAAAAACACCTTCTTAAACAATAAGAATGAATGATTCTTTAGAATGTGGGAGTATTTATTTTAATATTTGAACTTATCCTTACGCCATATATGTATGTTTAATTTAATTTTTTAGATTTATTTAATTTGATATATTATTTTAGATATCAAATCTAATCTTTATTTTAGTTACTCATGATTGAGTTGGTCTCCTGTATTTTCGAGTGTGCAAGGTGCAAGAGTATACCATTTTGTTTTAAAGGTATAACACTTTTATTAATAAGGGTATCATTTTTTCAATGTAAAGATCACCTAAAACATGAATAGTATAAATGTTTGAATAAAAAAATTAATTTTTTTAGGAAATAAAGGGTAGACGTTCTTATATTAAAAGGGTATATAATTTAATATAAAGGGTATAACTTTTAAAAAATGCTAGATTTGAGAACGCGGTGTCCCGAAAGTACGCAAGTTTTAACCTTTATGATTTATTCAATATAGAGAGTTTATTTTCATGAGGTGTCTCCAAAATTATTCTTTTTTTAAAAATTATTAATTATTAATTGAAATATAACTTATAAATGTATATGAAGTTTTATTAGCTAGTTTTATTTATCATCATTTGTTTTGAGTTTTTATTTTTATATGCTATCTTACATATAAAAGTTTTAATAATTTTAAGGAAAATTTCAATTTTAATTCAAAAACAATTTGATACTAAAACTCTCACTTTTATTTCTTTAGTTAATGGATGGAAAACTTTAATTTCAAAAATTATATATATATATATATATATATATATATATATATATATATATATATATATATATATATATATATATATATATATATATATATATTGAGAATAAAAAGCTACTCATTTTCACAACATTATACTTAAAGCTATTCATCATATTATTCTCATTCAACCAATATTTTTTAAACCTCATACATGTAAATAAATAAAAATAAAAATAAAAAAAATTTTTAGAAAAAGAAAAAACCAATCTTCTTACAAATTAAATATGACGAGAAAGAGGAATGCAACGAGCGAATCTATATACTCACCGTTTTCCTTGCTACTATATACGACTATACAAGAAAGGAATATTTGATTCATATATAAAGGGAAATGGATCCTCCCCAGTACGGCAGATCCATTTCCTCTCGCTATTCATGTAACTGTTTGCGTGAATAGTGAGAGGAAATTCACTGTAATACAAGAGAGGATCTGGATCTATATAAAGTTAGTGTATCACAACGAATTTCAACCTTCTTCCATTAAAAAAATTAAATTTTAGAAATCTAATTTTGGGTATCTTTAGTGATATTGTAATAACATTATTATTAAAAAAATAATAATTCCTCCGTCCCAAGTATTTTTATCCATTTGTACGAGCATGGAGATTAAGACGTGTTATTTTTTTAATATTTAATATAACAAAAAGTAGTAATAAATTAGTAATTTAAAAAGTAAAAGTAAATAAAGTTGTTGTAAATGATGAATAAAGTATAAAATATGTGGGACACCCCAAAATGAAAAGTGGGTAAAGTAATAAAAAATTCGGCCAGGACAATTTGAATACACAATATTTGGAAGGAACACCATTGCTCATATTCTCCTATGTAAAATGTTGGCGGGCTCTCTGATGCAGTTATCGTCCTCCGAGGCCGCGGCAGTGCCCTTCCATTGCTCTAACAGTGGCCAACTCCTCCATAAACCTTGTGTTTGCAAGTGATGATCTGATACTGTTGGGCCCGTTGGGCCTTTTGGCCCAAATTGTTGGTCTCCACTTCTCAAAGTTTTGGGCTTGGCCCATAGCTTACACTTTGGGCCCTTATCTTCCCAATTCGTGAACCCTTACATGGGTGGTTGTAGAACTACTCTTCGTGAGTTTGAGAATAGGAATCTGAGCACTCTGTTCAGCCACCACCTCTGTCCAAGCTCGGACAACAAAGACCGGCGTGAAGACGACGAGGACGACCGCATCCACCCAATAGTGGTATCAGAGCTTGGTCTAATCGGTCGTCAGTCGTCCTCCGCCGCTGCTGCCCGTCGTCTGGTGTCCGCCCACTGCCGCCGCTCTGTTCATCGATGCCGTCGTCCGTGGAATGTAGGTCATCGTCCTCCATTCGTTGGCTAGGGTTCTGCCAGGTCACTGCTCCTCTGTCGGAGCGTTGCTGAAAGCCGCCACTTGAAGCCCGCTGGAATCGCGATATGAAGTCGTAAGGAACGCGCCGCCGCTAGAAGCCATTGCTCGCTGTTCATCGCCAGCGCAACCGTCGTCTGCCAGCGAAGCTACTGCTGTTCGCCGCAAATTGCCACTGACCGCCGCCCTCGTTCGCCGTTCGGATCGCTGTCGGATCTACTGTCATCAGCCGCTGGTGGTAGAACGCCGACGGGTTCGCGATCTGTAGGAACGCGCCACCACCAGAAGCCGCTACTCACCGTTCATCGACAGCGCAGCCGCCGTCCGTCAGCGAAGCTACTGCTGTTCGCCGCTGATTACTGCCGACCACCACCAGCGCTGGTCAGATTAGTTCTGACCACCGCCGTCTATCTTTGGTGATAGGGGTTCAAGAGTGGTAGCGGGCAGGGTGCACCTCCTAGGAGGGAGTTGCTCGTCCGGTTACTTCTTGAACAAGACTTTGAGGGATGCTGGTGGCTCATGGCTCGTAGGGATGGTACATTGTTCGTCCACCGCTTCAGGGGAGTTTTTCCGTTCCTTTTAACTTTGTGTTTTCAGTTTTTGATTTGTTCAGTTTTGTTATATCTCTGTGATACCATGAGGTGGTTGGTCCTCCTTTGTGATGCTCTGAGGCGGCTGGTTCTCATTTATGCTTGTAATTTCTGTGTTATAGAATTAGAGATTTTTGTGATTTGTGGCCTGAATTGGTCAATTTCTGTGTATCTCTAGTTTTTATTTGCTTGAAATTGTGAGTTCTCTATCTGTGTGATATCCTGATTTGCTTTCGCTGCTAATCTGATTTTTCTGGAATTTTTTGCTCTTTTTGCTATGTGTGTGAATTGAGTTTGTTTACAGGCCCTAAGATAGCACCTGCTCACCTGTGTGTGTGATTGTGTTGTTTCTTGAATATGTGTGTGTCGATTCACTCAACTTTAAGCACCTATGGCTCCTCCTAATGCACTTGGGCAAGGAGATTTCAAAATCTGGAAACAGAAGATGAAGTATGTGAGGGTGTTTAAAGCTTTGAATGATTCTTATGATTAAGATATAATTTTATGTGAATTATTTGTGCCTTTTAAATTCTTGGATGTGTTTTTATTGGCTAGTTAATTCTGCATGTGATTAGAAAATTTATTTTTCTTATCCTGTTTCACTTTGAATCTACGTGCTTCTTTATGAATTTATGTTTTCTCTGCATGAAAACTTGTTGGAAATGTGTTTTCTTATTGTGTTTCTCTTTGAAACTATGTGTTTTCTTTGTGTGAGAAACTTGTTAGAAATGTGTTTTCTATGTTTTGTGCTTGTTTATGTGTTAAACTTGCTAGGTTTTAGGCTGTTCCTAGTGAGGTGGAGTATTTGCATATGTGTTAACCCTTTGGCCCCTTATCTTCCCCAATTCGTGAACCCTTACGTGGGTGGCTGAACTACTCTTCGTGAGTTTGAGAATAGGAATCTGAGCACTCCATTCAGTCACCACCTCCGGCCAAGCTCCGGGGATAAAGACCGGCGTGAAGACGATGAGGACGACCGCATCCACTCAACAGATACTCATTTGTCACAAAATTATTAATCTATGAGACTGATCGAAATATGGGAAAAGCAATGCAAAACCCCTGTGTATCCAATGAAATCAAAACATGTTAGATTTCCATTCAATCACGAATGGGTTGAAAAATCACTAACAAGTTATATATCTGTGGATTAGATGAGCTTCAATATGTAGTTGTTTGTTATCTTTACTTTAATGTTAGCTAATATAGGAATATAGAGTTTTTACTCACTTTGAACCATTGTTGTCAATGTGTTTGATAAAATTCCTCAATGAATTATATGGTTATTATTATGTTCTATGTCATTCTAAGGTTTTTCCTTTGCTTCAAGTTAAAAAGTTCATTGTGCTTAAAAGGGGACTGGAGGAAAGGTGCATTGTGGCCCTATAAGGGTATGTCACTCTGCATTGAGTTAAAGGTAGTAGACACTTTTGCACATTCACATTCTGTAACTAAAATGGAAATATTGATACATATGATTAGCTGGTAGATAAAATATTGTAAGGCATTTATGATCAGTTTATCCTTTGTGAGAAAACATAGTTGATGAATAACTATAGGAACCTTGAAAGATTTTGGTCTAAAATTCTGCAGGAATTTAGATTTGGAAATGAGGGTTGGGTTTTGGGATTTTTACAGATAAAGGTGAAATGCATGAAAAATCTCAACTACTTAAAATTGGTTTATTTTGGTGTTTTCCATTGGAATATGAAAGGTTGAGAAAGACTTGAATTCTTTTTGAGAACTAGTGTTGTGAGGGAGATGAGAGTAGAAAGGGTTTAAAATTAAGATTAATTTATTTATTGGTTTAAATTTTAAAAGGTGTTACAATTACTGTTTGAGTTTCCTACTTGATTGTAATTTTTACTAAAGCTTGTTTTCCTTAATCACGTGAAGGATGAAAGTAGAAGTGCTTCCTTTGGGTCTTTAATATACTAATGATGACCAGAGTAATCTCAAGCAATTGCTTGAAGCTTTTGGTTCTGTTGTTACCCTTGACGAAATAGCTTCAGCCTATTGTGAAACAGGTCGAAACTTGCATTCAACAGCTGAAATTCTCTGTAACATGCGAGGCAACCCCTGTAAAACTTCGTGTTTGCATTCACAGGTTTTTCTAGAGAACACAACCTGTGCATCTTCTGGAAGTTCATCCTACAACACATTAGAGAATGCTCATACTGTTAAGGTGAAGTCCAAAACGTGTTCGGCATCCACATGATCTGTGTCCAATGTGATTGGAAAGAATTACATCAAACCTAGACCTCAATTAAATGGATTGAATGAGAAGTGAAAACCAATTAAAATAAACTCAGATGATTTTCCAGTCTCTGTTATCTGGGATGAGAAAAAGGAGTTAGTATCTACTTCACATAGGGAATCCATGGACAAAGATATTGGAGAGTTTGCTTACAATATACGTGGAAATGTGTACCAAATGGACAAGAGTGTGATCCAAGATATTATTGGTAAGTACTGTTCGTTCAATACTGTTAGTATTTTCTTCTTTTTGTGAATCTTATGTTATTTTTTTTTATGCTGGAACTGTGTAAAGTGAAACCTCATAGATATCACGCTTAAAATCCCTGTGTTATGCAGTGCCAGTTTTTATTTTGAATTTGTTTTCGCTGCAGTCTGAAATATTCAATGAAATCCTGGCTTGCATTATTGTTTGTGAACTTTTTTGGTTCATTCCACTATTGCTAGATCATATTAATCCTGTGAAAATTAATTTATTTAGAATCAAAGATATTCTAAAGTGAGTGAAATTAATAGATAATAAGGTGCCAAATCAGGCGTAAAATAAGGAAAAAATGATACATATGAAGAAGGAAACCTTAGTTTATTATCAATTCCATTTTCAATTTCTTGCAACCCATGATCGTTCTTGAGCAGTTTAGAGATGAAGAAGTATGCAAATTAGAGATGTATTCTCGGATAACAAGATGGGTTCTTTATATATATATATATATATATATATATATATATATAATTTTTTAGGGTTAGGAACGTTAGAGGATTTGTTTGATACTGTGTTAATTATAACAATTATATTACCAAAAATAAACTGCGCAACTTAGAACGCAAGTAACTTTGTGCGAGAGGGTTTGTTTGATACTGTGTATTAATTACATCAATTATATTACCAAAAATAAATTGTGCAACTTAGAACGCAAGTAAGTTTGTTTTATTTATTAGTTTGCATTTAATGAACATTAATATTAATAGCTAGATCATATTAATCCTGTGAAAATTAATTTATTCAGAATCAAAGATATTCAAAACTTAGTGAAATTAAAAGATAATAAAAACACAAACTCCGTTCTATATTGAATGTATTCCACCATTAATTAATATAGACATGAAATTTAAGATTTTTTATTAATTTTATTTATTTTTGGGATAATTTAATTTTTTTTTGTAATTATATATAAATTATTCTTATATCCGGATTTGGTGGCCAAACAACGGCACCCTCAATTGGGGTTGGGCCATAGATAATGACACATGTCGGCACAACACATAGAATACTTAGTTCTTGCACTTTCTTTATGACATTCTCTTTTCGTTTTTTGAAACACAACCTTAATTTCTCTTTATTATCAATTTCATATCCAATTTCTTGCAACCCATGATCGTTCTTGAGCAGTTTAGAGATAAAGAAGTATGGAAATTAGAGATGGATTCTCGGATATCCGGATTTGGTGGCCAATATCCGAATTTGGTTGCCAAACAATGGCACCCTCATCTGGGGTTGGGCCATAGATAATGACACATTCCGGCACATCACATAGAATACTTAGTTCTTGCACTTTCTTTAACACATTCTCTTTTCGTTTTTTGAAACACAACAACCTTGATTTCTCGTTCTTAATCAATTTCATATCCAATTTCTTATGATCCCAATATCCGGATTTGGTGGCCAAACAACGTCACCATCTTCTGGAGTTGGGCCATAGATAATGACACATACCGGCACATCACATAGAATACTTAGTTCTTGAACTTTCTTTATCACATTTTCTTTTCGTTTTTTGAAATACAGCAACCTTGATTTCTCGTTCTTAATCAATTCCATATCTAATTTCTTGCGAACCATGGTCGTTCTTGAGCAGTTTAGAGATGAAGAAGTATGCAAATTAGAGATGTATTCTCGGATAACAAGATGGGTTCTCTATATATATAATGATAGGGTTAGGAACGTGAGAGGACTTGTTTGATACTGTGTTAATTATAATAATTATATTACCAAAAATAAACTGCGCAACTTAGAACGCAAGTAAGTTTGTGTGAGAGGGTTAGTTTGATAATGTGTATTAATTACAACATTTATATTGCCAAAAATAAACTTAGAATGCAAGTAAGTTTGTTTTATTTATTAGTTTGCATCAAATGAATATTAATATCAACAGTAAGATCATATTAATCCTGTAAAAATTAATTTATTCAAAATCAAAGATATTCTAAATTGAGTGAAATTAATAGATATAAGCTGCCAAATCAGATGTGAAATAAGGAGAGAATGACACATATGAAGGAGGAAACATTCATTTGTAATCAATTCCATATTCAATTTCTTGCGATCCATGATCGTTCTTGAGCATTTTAGAGATAAAGAAGTATACAAATTAGAGATGGATTCTCGAATAAAAAGATGGGTTCTTTATATATATAATGTTTTAAGGTTAGGAACGTGTGATGATTTGTTTGATTCTGTGTTAATTATAACAATTATATTACCAAAAATAAACTGCGCAACTTAGAACGCAAGTAAGTTTGAGTGAAAGAGTTTGTTTGATACTGTGTATTAATTACAACAATTATATTATCAAAAATAAACTGTGTAACTAGAACGCAAGTAAGTTTGTTTTATTTATTAGTTTGCATTTAATGAACATTAATATCAATAGCTAGATCATATTAATCATGTGAAAATTAATTTATTCAGAATCAAAGATATTCTAAAGTAAGTGAAATTAATAGATAATAAGCTGTCAAATCAGCTGCCAAATCAGGTGTGAAATAAGGAGAGAATGACACATGTAAATGAAGAAACCTTCATTTGTAATCAATTTCATATCCAATTTCATGCGACCCATGATCGTTCTTGAGCAGTTTAGAGATGAAGAAGTATGCAAATTAGATATGGATTCTTGGATAACAAGATAGGTTCTTTATATATGAAATATTTTAGGTTTAGGAACGTTAGAGGATTTATTTGATACTGTGTTAATTATAACAATTATATTACCAAAAATAAACTGCGCAACTTAGAACTCAAGTAAGTTTGTACGAGAGGGTTTGTTTGATAATGTGTATTAATTACATCAATTATATTACCAAAAATAAATTGTGCAACTTAGAACGCAAGTAAGTTTGTTATATTTGTTAGTTTGCATTTAATGAACATTAATATTAATAGCTAGATCATATTAATCCTGTGAAAATTAATTTATTCAAAATCAAAGATATTCAAAACTGAGTGAAATTAATAGATAATAAAAAAACAAACTCCGTTCTATATTGAATGTATTCCACCATTAATTAATATAGACATGAAATTTGAAATTTTGTTATTTTATTAATTTTATTTATTTTCGGGATAATTTTTTT
This sequence comes from Pogostemon cablin, assembly GCA_023678885.1. NCBI lineage: Eukaryota > Viridiplantae > Streptophyta > Magnoliopsida > Lamiales > Lamiaceae > Pogostemon > Pogostemon cablin. The sequence continues at coordinate 6,758,958 of CM042992.1, read as the reverse complement.
TGTATTTATAAATAAATTATTCTTATATCCGGATTTGGTGGCCAAACAACGACACCCTCAATTGGGGTTGGGCCATAGATAATGACACATGCCAGCACATTACATAGAATACTTAGTTCTTGCACTTTCTTTATGACATTCTCTTTTCGTTTTTTGAAACACAGCAACCTTGGTTTCTCGTTTTTTTATCAATTTCATATCCAATTTTTTGCGACCTATGATCGTTCTTGACCAGTTTAGAGATGAAGAAGTATGCAAATTAGATATGGATTCTTGGAAATCCAGATTTGGTGGCCAATATCCGAATTTGGTGGCCAAACAACGACACCTTCATCTGGGGTTGGGCCATAGATAATGACACATGCCGGCACATCATATAGAATACTTAGTTCTTGCACTTTCTTTATCACATTCTCTTTTCGTTTTTTGAAATGCAACAACCTTGATCTCTCGTTCTTAATCAATTTCATATCCAATTTCTTGCGAACCATAATCGTTCTTGAGCAGTTTAGAGATGAAGAAGTATGCAAAGTAGAGATGGATTCTAGGATAACAAGATGGATTCTCTAAATATATAATGATTTAGGGTTAGGTACGTGAGAGGATTTGTTTGATACTGTGTTAATTGTAATAATTATATTCCCAAAAATAAACTGCGCAACTTAGAACGCAAATAAGTTTGTGTGAGAGGGTTTTTTTGTTACTGTGTATTAATTACAATAATTATACTACCAAAAATAAACTGTGCAACTTAGAACGCAAGTAAGTTTGTTTTATTTATTAGTTTGCATCTAATAAACATTAATATCAACAGCTAGATCATATTAATCATGTGAAAATTAATTTATTCAGAATCAAAAATATTCTAAAGTGAGTGAAATTAATAGATATAAGCTGGCAAATCAGATGCCAAATCAGGTGTGAAATAAGGAGAGAATGACACATATGAAAGAGGAAACCTTTGTTTGTAATCAATTCCATATCTAATTTCTTGCGACCCCTGATCATTCTTAAGCATTTTAGAGATAAATAAGTACGCAAATTAGAGATGGATTCTCGAATAACAAGATGGGTTCTTTATATATATATAGTTTTAGGGTTAGGAACGTGAGATAATTTGTTTGATACTATGTTAATTATAACAATTATATTATCAAAAATAAACTGCGCAACTTAGAACGTAAGTAAGTTTGTGTGAGAGAGTTTGTTTGATACTGTGCATTAATTACAACAATTATATTATCAAAAATAAATTGTGTAACTTAGAACGTAAGTAAGTTTGTATTATTTATTAGTTTGCATTTAATGAACATTAATATCAATAGCAAGATCATATTAATCCTGTGAAAATTAATTTATTTAGAATCAAAGATATTCTAAAATGAGTGAAATTAATAGATAATAACCTGTCAAATCAGCTGCCAAATCAGGCGTGAAATAAGGAGAGAATGACACATATGAAGGAGAAAATCTTCGTTTGTAATCAATTCCATATCCAATTTCTTGCGGCCCATGATCGTTCTTAAGTAGTTTAGAGACGAAGAAGTATGCAAATTAGAGATGGATTCTCGGATAACAAGATGAGTTCTTTATATATATAATGTTTTAGGGTTAGGAACGTTAGAGGATTTGTTTGATATTGTGTTAATTATAACAATTATATTATCAAAAATAAACTGCGCAGCTTAGAACGGAAGTAAGTTTGTGCGAGAGAGTTTGTTTGATTCTGTATATTAATTACATCAATTATATTACCAAAAATAAATTGTGCAACTTAGAACGCAAGTAAGTTTATTTTATTTATTAGTTTGCATTTAATGAACATTAATATTAATAGCTAGATCATATTAATCCTGTGAAAATTAATTTATTAAAAATCAAAGATATTCAAAACTGAGTGAAATTAATAGATAATTAAAACACAAACTCATTTCTATATTGAATGTATTCCACCATTAATTAATTAGACATGAAATTTAAGAATTTGTTTTTTTATTAATTTTATTTATTTTTTGGATAAATTTTTTTTTGTAATTATAAATAAATTATTCTTATATCCGGATTTGGAGGCCAAACAACGGCACCATCATCTGGGGTTGGCCATAGATAATGACAAATGTCGGCACATCATTAAGAATACTTAGTTCTTGCACTTTCTTTATGTTATTCTATTTTCGTTTTTTGAAACACAGCAACCTTGATTTTTTCATTTTTATCAATTCCATATCCAATTTTTTGCGACTCATGATCGTTCTTGAGCAGTTTAGAGATGAAGAAGTATGCAAATTAGAGATGAATTCTCGGATATCTGGATTTGGTGGCCAATATCCGAATTTGGTTGCCAAACAACGGCACCCTAATCTAGGGTTGGGCCATAGATAATGACACATGCCGACATATCACATAGAATACTTAGTTCTTGCACTTTCTTTATCACATTCTCTTTTCGTGTTTTGAAACACAGACCTTGATTTCTCGTTTTTAATCAATTCCATATCCAATTTCTTGTTACCCCAATATCTGAATTTAGTAGCCAAACAACGTCACCCTCATATGAGGTTGGGCCATAGATAATGACACATGCTGGCACATCACATAGAATACTTAGTTCTTGCACTTTTGTTATCATATATTTTTTCATTTTTTGAAACACATCAATCTTGATTTCTCGTTCTTAATCAATTCCATGTCAAACTTCTTCCGAGCCATGATCGTTCTTGAGCAGTTTAGAGATGAAGAAGTATGCAAATTAGAGATAGATTCTCGGATAACAAGGTGGGTTCTTTATATATATAATGATTTAAGGTTAGAAACATGAGAAGATTTATTTGATACTGTGTTAATTATAACAATTATATTACCAAAAATAAACTCCGAAACTTAAAACAAAAGTTAGTTTGTGTGAGAGGGTTTGTTTGATTCTGTGTATTAATTGCAACAATTATATTACCAAAAATAAATTGTGCAACTTAGAACGCAAGTAAGTTTATTTTATTTATTAGTTTGTATTTAATGAACGCACATTGGATCAAGACCATAGCAAACACCTCCCACTAGGTACTAATTATTCTATGAGTTCCCTAATTAGGTACTAAATCATATGCAATATTCTCTTTTAAGGTACTATGAATTTACTAATGGTTTGTGTCTCCTTATTTAATCAACTAACCTCTCGATTAAGCTAATCAAATGTTCTATCAAAGGGTTCTAAATCTAGAAGAATATCTCTATCTCGTTCTAAATTAATGCACATGAAGTGTATGATGAAATGATTCAAAGAACTATCCTAAATACATAATTGATTTCTCAATCTAATCACATGCTCATGACAATTAATCACACAAATCATCATATACATCAAGCAATCAACAATTAATGATAGAAATAACATAAAACTCATTCAAGATTAATATCAATTTGCATAAAAACTAAATTATCCAACATCAATCATGGAGCTAATTTCAAAAATAGATTAGCCCCTCGTAGTCACAAGAAATTCAACATAGACATTAAAATCCTTACAAACCATGATCAACTATAAAGAAAATCATAAAATTAGAATTAGATTCCCCCTTTGAAGGTCTTCAATGGAGATCTTCTTCTTCTTCTTCTTCTTCTTCTTCTTCTTCTGATCTCACTCTCCCTTACTTCCTTGATCACTTGGATGGTGGATTTGATGGAGGGGATCAAGTATAGATGGATGGATGAAGAAGGATGAAGATGTGTGTGTACAGGCCAAACCCACGAAAATCTGATGAAATATTGAAGTATTGGGTAATTATACCCCTTGGAAGCTTCTAGAAGGATTCTGATTTTTTCTGATTTTTTGCACCTACACGGGCCGTGTACGTTATCCTGGCCGTGTACTGAACACGCCCGGCCGTGTGCGGTACTCGGCCACAGGGGTGGTCGTGTAGGTATTTCAGATGACGGAACACGGCCAAAGCATACAGGACCGTGTTCAGTACACTGGCCATGTACAGAACACTGGCCGTGTTCGTGCGGACCCTATTTTTCTTCATTTTGTTTTGGCCCGTTCTTCATTGTTTCAACTCTGAATTGAGATCCGCTTTTTCCTACGTCTTTCTTTTTGCGTCTAGAATCTCTTTTACCTGTAAATCATACATTTAAGCTCATTCTCACATATTTTTCTAAAAACACAAAATACAACCAAATAGTACACAAATACAGATAAAATAATACGAAAATATACATAAAAAGATACTAAAATCTAGGTGAAAATATTACTCATCAGTTCTTCATTTATGTAATGTTTTTGGGTTAGGAACGTGAGAGGATTTGTTTGATACTGTGTTAATTACAATAATTATATTACCAAAAATAAACTGAGCAACTTAGAACGCAAGTAAGTTTGTTTTATTTATTAGTTTGCATTTAATGAACATTAATATCAATAGCTAAATCATATTAATCCTCAAAAAATTTATTTATTCAAAATCGAAGATATTATAAAGTGAGTGAAATTAATAGATAATAAGCTGTCAAATCAGGTGCCAAATCAGGCGTGAAATAAGGAGAGAATGACACATATGAAGGTGGAAACCTTCGTTTGCAATCAATTCCATATTCAATTTCTTGCGACCTGTGATCGTTCTTGAGCAGTTTAGAGATGAAGAAGTATGCAAATTAGAGATGGATTCTCGGATATCAAGATGTGTTCTTTATATATATATATATATATATATATATATATATATATATATATATATATATATATAATATTTTAGGGTTAGGAACGTGAGAGGATTTGTTCGATACTGTGTTAATTATAATAATTATATTACTAAAAAACTGCACAACTTAGAACGCAAGTAAGATTGTGTGAGAGGGTTTGTTTTATATTGTGTATTAATTACAACAATTATATTATCAAAAATAAACTGTGCAACTTAGAAAGCAAGTAAGTTTGTTTTATTTATTAGTTTACATTTAATGAACATTAATATCAATAGCTAGATCATATTAATCCTGTGAAAATTAATTTATTCAGAATCAAAGATATTCTAAAGTGAGTGAAATTAATAGATAATAAACTGCCAAATCAGGCTTGAAATAAGGATAGAATGATACATACGAAGAAGGAAACATTCGTTTGTAATCAATTTCATATCCAATTTCTTGTGACCCATGATCGTTCTTGAGCAATTTAGAGATGGAGAAGTATGCAAATTAGAGATGGATTCTCAGATAACAAGATTGGTTCTTTATACATATAATGTTTTAGGGCTAAGAACGTTAGATGATTTGTTTGATACTGTGTTAATTATAACAATTATATTACCAAAAATAAATTGCGCAACTTAGAACACAAGTAAGTTTGTGTGAGAGGGTTTGTTTGATACTGTGTATTAATTACAACAATTATATTACCAAAAATAAATTGTTCAACTTAGAATGCAAGTAAGTTTGTTTTATTTATTAATTTGCATTTAATGAACATTAATATTAATAGCTAGATCATATTAATTCTGTGAAAATTAATTTATTCAGAATCAAAGATATTCAAAAGTGGGTGAAATTAATAGATAATAAAAAACACAAACTCCGTTCTATATTGAATGTATTCTACCATTAATTAATATAGACATAAAATTTATGAATTTATTTTTTTTATTAATTTTATTGATTGATTTTTGGGATAATTTATTTTTTTATAATTATAAATAAATTATTTTTATATCCGAATTTGGTGGCCAAACAACAACACCCTCATCTGGGGTTGGGCCATTGATAATGACACATGCCAGCACATCATATAGAATACTTAGTTCTTGCACTTTCTTTATAAGATTCTCTCTTCTTTTTTTGAAACTCATTAACCTTGATTTCTCATTTTTTATCAATTCCATATTCAATTTCTTGCGCCCATGATCGTTCTTGAGCAGTTTAGAGATGAAGAAGTATGCAAATTAGAGATGGATTCTCGAATATCTAGATTTGGTGGTCAAACAACAGCACCCTCATCTGGGTTTGGCCATAGATAATGACACATGTCGGGACATTACATAGAATACTTAGTTCTTGCACTTTCTTTATCACATTCTCTTTTCGTTTTTTGAAACACAGCAACCTTGATTTCTCGTTCTTAATCAATTCCATATTCAATTTCTTGTGACCCCAATAACTGGATTTGGTGGCCAAACGTCACCCTCATTGGGGTTGGGCCATAGATAAGGACAGATACCGGCACATCACATAGAATACTTAGTTCTTGCACTTTCTTTATCACATTTTCTTTTCGTTTTTTGAAACACAGCAACCTTGATTTCTCGTTCTTAATCAATTCCATATCCAATTTCTTGCAACCAATTATCGTTCTTGAGCATTTTAGAGATGAAGAAGTGTGCAAATTAGAGATGGATTCTCGGATAATAAGATGGATTCTATATATATAAAATGTTTTATGGTTAGGAATGTGAGAGGATTTGTTTGATACTGTGTTAATTATAACAATAATATTATCAAAAATAAACTGCGCAACTTAGAATGCAAGTAAGTTTGTGTGAGAGGGTTTGTTTGATACTGTATATTAATTACAACTATTATATTATTAAAAATAAACTGTGCAATTTAGAACGCAAGTAAGTTTATTTTATTTATTAGTTTGCATTTAATGAACATTAAAATCAATAACTAGATTATATTAATCCTGTGAAAATTAATTTATTCAGAATCAAAGATATTCTAAAGCGAGTGAAATTAATAGATAATAAGCTGTCAAATTAGCTATCAAATTAGCTGTCAAATCAGGCATGAAATAAAGAGAGAATGACACATAGGAGGAAACCTTTGTTCAGTATAATAAAGATTTGGCTCTACTAAAAATAATTAGATTTAAAATCTAAAATTTGAATGTTCGTGGAGAGGTGATGCTTCTAACTAAATTTACTTCTACTCTAATACGTGGCATGTACAATGTACAGTACATACAAATGCTTCAATTATACTTTTTCTTTACCTTTTTGCTTGCATATTTTCAGATTTCCTATTTCCTAAAATAAATGTTACATTCTCAAAATGAAAAATTAAAACCCACAAAACTACAATACTGATAAAATGACTTAGTTTTTCTCATCCCATGAAAATATTCTTTTTTTATTTTCACATAATATAAGAAAATTATTTTTAATTAACTTTACTAGTAGCTAATTCGTGCGTTGCACGGTATGTGTTAGTTTTAGGGCAACAACTTCGCTTAATTTTATGATTTTTGACCGAATAATATTTATTTGAATTATATGATTTGTTTGAGAAATAGATGACCAGGATTGGATTAATATAATTATTTAATTATTTTAATGGGTAATTGAGAGGTGGTTGAGATTTGTTTAAGAAATAGATAGTCAAGATTTGATTTATTCTGGACTAAATTATTTTCTAATTTAAAAAAATTATAATTATTAATTTCAGCAATTGAGATCTGCTCCCCCGGTTTAACAACAACCAGAGCTCCAACATTGTGCTGAGTCATCGACTTCACAGCATCATACACTATATCATCGGTGGTGCACCAGAGTCATGATCCATCTGCACCTTTCCCTTTGGCTTTCCGAACATCAGATATAGTAGTGCTTTCGAAATTATATAAATTCGTCGTATGGCTTGCTACCATCCTCACACAATTAATAACTCAAGAACAAAACACTTGGAGTTGTATATACAATTAATCATCAATTAAATTATAATTAAAGTGAGTGAAATTAGTCTTACATGTGGAGATGATTAATTATAATAAATTAGGGATTATGGGCATTATGGGCACCCGTGCGTTGTACGGGATGTGTAATTTTTAGGGCAACAATAATTTCACTTAATTTTATGATGTTTGAACTGAATAATATTTATTTGAATATGAAGTGAGATTATTCATAATTACAATTATTTAATAATTTTAATGAGTTGCTGAGATTTGTTTTAGAAATATATGGTCATGATTTTATCATCTGAAAACATTATGCCATAAACCCTAAAACTCTAAACCCCTATATCCTAAACCCTAAATCCTAAACCCTTTGATGGTTAAGATTGAATTTATATTTAATATTATTATTTTTTTAATAAATAATATTTTGATTCTTAATTTGAAAAAGTCATAATTATAATTATTTAATTATCTTATTTCCTAATTTGAAAATGTTATAATTATAATTATTTAATTATTTTAATGGGTGGTTGAGATTTGTTTGAGCTTCTTTCATCCGATTTTGGTGTGGTTTGAATCTTGTTGTCGTATTATTCTTTATTTATTTATTTTAATTATCTCATAATATTACAAATTAAAAATGCAACAATAAAATTTTCATTTTTCTAAATTATAGGATCAGATTTTATATTACTAATTTACACAATTCAAAACCATTTATTGTTTACACATCTTAGTGAATTGACGAACCCTTTCGAACGCAACATTGGTTAAAATCTAAATAAAAGAATGTTTCATCTGAAACATGTAGATATTCGATGTTTATTGCAGAATAAATTGTTTTGAAAAATTAATACTCCCTCCGTCTCATCCAAAGAGTCTATTTTTTCCATTTTGGTCGTCTCACCAAAGAGTTCACTTTCCTTTTTTACACACATGTGACCCACACAGACCTACTAATATAATTAAAATATGAGACCACACTTTCACTAATACAACTAACCACTACACATTAAATAATAATACTCCTTAATCTACATGTCAAAAAATAAAAACTACCCTTAGTGTGAGACGGAGGGAGTATATAATTGAGTTCAACTTAAAAAATACATACCGTTTTTTTTGTGGATAAACATTGTGGGTGGCTAAGATTTATTTAAGAAATAGACGGTCAGTATTGGATTAATATTATTAATTTTTTAATAAATAATATCTTATTTACTAATTTATTATTACTTTTTTAATAAATAATATCTTATTTTCTAATTTATTATTAATTTTTTAATAAATAATATCTTATTTCCAAATTTGAAAAAGTCATAATTATAATTATTTTATTATTTTAATGGGTGACTAAGATTTGTTTGAAAAATAGATGACCATCATTGGATTTATTCTGGGTGACTGAGATTTGTTAAATAAATAGATGGTCAGGATTTGATCATATAGAAATATTATGCCACAAATTCTAAAACCCTAAAAGCTTAAACCCCAAACCCCTAAAATCAACAATAAAACTCTAAACCCTTTGAAAATATTAAATTAAATAATTATTTTAATGGATGGTTTGGTCATGATTAATATTATTAGTTTTTTTAATACATAATATCTTATTTCTTAATTTTAAAAAGTCATAATTATAATTATTTTGTTTAAGAACTAAACCCTAAACTATTTGAAAATATTAAATTAAATAATTATTTTAATGGATGGCTTGATCAGGATTGGATTAATATTATTAATTTTTTTAATAAACAATATCTTATTTTCTAATTTGAAAAGGCCATAATTATAATTATTTTAATAGGTGTTTGAAATTTGTTTAAAAAATAGATGGTCAGGATTTTATTAATATTATTAATTTTTTAATAATTAATATCTTATTTTTTAATTTAAAAAGTTATAATTATAATTATTTAATTATTTTAATTGATGAAATTATTTCCTGATTTGAAAAAGTCTAAACCCTAGACCCTTAGAAATATTAAATTATTTTCTAATTTGAAAAGGTTATAATTACAATTATTTAACTATTTTAATAGGTGATTGAGATTTGATTGAAAAATGAATTGTTAGGATTGAATTTATATTTAATATTATTAATTTTTTTAATAAATAATCTTATTTCCTAATTTGAAAAAGTCATAATTATAATTATTTAATTATTTTAATTGGTGGCTTAGATTTGTTTAAGATAAACCCTGAAACCCTAAAACCCTAAACCCTTTGGAAACAATAAATTATTTCTTAATTTGAAAAAAGTTATAATTACGATTATTTAATTATTTTAATAGATGGTTGAGATTTGTTTGAAAAATAGATGGTTAGGATTTGATTTATATTTAATATTCCCTACGTCTCGAGTATTTTTACTCATTTGTACGGGTACGGAGATGAAGACGCGTTATTTTCTATTAGTAGAATGAGTAAAAATACATGGGACAGCCCAAAATGGAAAGTAGGTAAAAATAAGTAGGATGGAGGGAGTATTATTAATTTTTTAATAAATAATATATTATTTTCTAATTTGAAAAGGTCACAATTATAATTATTTAATTATTTATTGGGTGACTGAGATTTGTGTGAGAAATAAATGATCATAATTGGATTTATTATAGTTATTTTAATGGGGCAGATTTGTTTAATAAATAAATTGCCAAAATTAAATTTATTCTAGATTGAACTAAATTATTTCCTAATTTGAAAAAGTCATAATTATAATTATTTAATTAAACTATTTTATTGAGTGACTGAAATTTGTTTGAGAAATAGATGATTAAGGTCAGGATTGTATTTATTATAATTATTTAATTATTTTCTAATTTGAAAAAGTTATAATTACAATTATTTAATTTAATTATTTCAATGGGTGGCTGAGATTTATTTGAGAAATAGATGGTCAGGATTTGATTTTTATTTTGTTGAAATTTGTTTTGAAAAATAGATGGCTAGGATTGGATTTATATTTAATATTATTAATTTTTTAATAAATAATATCTTATTTCCTAATTTGAAAAAGTCATAATTATAATTATTTAATTATTTTAATATCCCAGATTATAGGCCGTTTAAATTTTTTTACTATAGAACGCTTAATCCGGACGGTTTAAGATCAGATTATAGGTTGTTCAAATTTTTCACTGTAGAACCTGAATCCCAAATGTATTCCGTTCTTGAGTTGAATCTCGTTGAAGAATTCGAAGAACTATTCAAACAATTCTGAAGTATTTGATCTTCTTAAAGAATCGTTCTCGGTGTGTTTGAAATGAATGGAGGAGGGCTCCTTATATAGGTGAAGGGTGAGAAAGCCCCATATATAACTCACAATTTGATTGATCAATGGATTATTTGACCTAATTCTGTAGGCTTGAACTGATTGGTCAATGGATTATTTGACCTAATTATGTGGGCTTGGGCATTACCATCCCTGCAATTTGATTGATCTATTTTATATTATTAATTTTTTAATAAATAAAATCTTATTTCCTAATTTGAAAATATCATAATTATAATTATTTAATTATTTTAATAGGTGACTGAGATTTGTTTTAAAAATAGATGGTCAGGATTGGATTTATTCTACTTTTATATAATTTGATTTGATTGGTGCTTGGGCCTTTCTATCCCTGCAATTTGATTGGTCTATTTAATATTATTAATTTTTTAATAAATAAAATCTTATTTCCTAATTTGAAAAGGTCATAATTATAATTATTTAATTATTTTAATAGGTGGATAAGATTTGTTTTAAAAAAAGATGGCTAGAATTGGATTTTTCTGCTTTTATATAATTTGATTTGATTGGTCAATTTAATATTATCAATTTTTTAATAAATAAAATCTTATTTCCTAATTTGAAAAGGTCATAATTTTAATTATTTAATTATTTTAATGAGTGACTGAGATTTGTTTTAAAAATAGATGGTCAGGATTGGATTTATTCTGCTTATATATATATATATAGATTAATTTTTTAAAAAATAATTTAGTTTTTTTAAGGTAATACTCACACTGTCACATAAAATGCTTTACCTTTATTCTTTTACATTAAAAGAAAATTTTATTTTTTGATTAATTTGATTTATTTTTTTTGGGGGGTTTTTTTAGGTTATAAATAATGTTGTGGTGCAAGGTGTAGATAATAAAATTAAACTTAAGGTTTGTTTTGAGTTTGTTGAAGTGATTGGGCATTTTCTTGACAAAATTAAATATGAATTGTATTCTAAGGTTGTATGATTAATTGGACTTTAATTTTATTTTTAATATGAAGGTGTTATTGGAATAATAAATAAGGAAATATGAAATGATTTTATAGGACAAAGTGGCTCTCTTTATTCCCATATATGTATTCATTTTTTTTATTTATATTACTAACACTACAAACTAAAAAGTATTTTTCATTTTGAATGAAACATAACATTTTTGTGAGATATAAGGTTTTCGTGTAACGAATAATAAGTTATAACATTTTATTATAAATATGGACGGATGAGTAATTATCTTTTCTTGTAAATCCATAATTAAAAATCAATTGTCTATATACAGTAAATAACAATTGGTTACTCATTAGTATCGTTTTCATTACAGAGATTATGTATTCTTCATCTCACTAATTACATTTATTTCTTCTAAACGTGGCATGTCCGACATAAGCCCCTTTTCTTTCTCTCTCTCTCAGACAAAATATTTTTTTCAAAAATTATTTCTATCCGAAGGTGAACTCATCCTTAAGCTTAAGCACCTACCTCTCTCTCTCTCTCTCTCTCTCTCTCTCCACCATTTTTCTTTCTAAGGAAGTTGCTTACGATGAACTCATGCTCTTGCGTGGGGATAGTGTTGCTATAAATTCGTCCTCTCTTCATGAGATATGGATTTTGAGGTGGTGGCCCACAACCAAACCTCTCCTTATCTGCCTGATATCCGCCATGGATCTCTGAATCTGAAGAGATCTGGACCTCCCACCATGCCCAAGCCTGTGGAAGTTGATTTCTCTTCCGACAAGACTGCTCACATTTTTACTGCCTTGGACAGATCCAGTCTTTGGCCGGATGATGGCCAGAAGATGCTTTCTTTTTCATCTTTTCCCCCTCACTCTGCCCCCACCAGGAGCATAGCGTTTTCCATTTCCCAGGATGACAACATCACCTCAAGTGGAGGTAATTAATCTTCTTGATTTATCTACGATTGCTCTGATTTTTGTAGTTGAAGATGTGATTTTACTGTAATTTGTTGGTGGGGTTTTCATAGATTTGATATTGGAAGTTGGGTTTGTTCCACATGTTAACTTTGGGGGAGATTGAGTACTGTCTAACTCCATTTTTCATCTCTATGTGTGGCCACTTGTTAGGAAAGAAAGATGAATCTTTTGAGATTTGGCTGTTGAATGGGATATGATACTTATGAGTTATAACATTAGTGATCATACATTTACTGTTTTGTCTTAAGGAGGGTTTTTTTATTATGATTCCTTTGATCCCTTTGTTTATGATATTGGTTTGGATAAGGCCAAAGGGGGTGTTGTACAGACGCATTAGGTAGTCTATGGTCATGATAGGTCTATCATCTGTATGTTTCAAGCAGCACACTAGCTTATTTAACTACATTTAAAGGAGTATATGCTTATGATACTGTTCTACGGAAAAATCCAACTCCTGTGTTGCTTCAGGCGGGGGGCTAAATGGAGGTGCACGCGGAGGTGGGATGTTTACGCGATTGAAAGGGCCGTTTACTCCCTCCCAGTGGATGGAACTGGAGCACCAGGCTCTGATCTATAAGCACATTGTTGCTAATGTCCCTGTTCCTTCCCACTTACTTGCGCCTATCAAGAGAGCCCTGTACTCGTATGGATCAACCGGGTCATATCCCTCCAATTTTTGTATGTTTCTTAACTGGCCTGGTTATGATCTTGCTGCCCTTAGTATGATAATCTTATTCTCTTGGTGTGCTTTTATTCAGCTTTCTTAGAAAGAAATGCTCTTACTATATGGGGCATATCTCCCTTTGAGCATTAGTTTCCTGTGGTTTTTAGGCTTCGTATCATTAACTAAATTTTGTACGTGCAGTGGGGTTGGGTCCTTTCCATCTAGGTTTCTCCGGAAGCAATGATCCTGAGCCAGGACGGTGTAGGAGGACGGATGGAAAGAAATGGCGGTGCTCTAGAGATGCTGTCCCCGATCAGAAATACTGTGAAAGGCACATTAATAGGGGCCGCCATCGTTCAAGAAAGCCTGTGGAAGGCCAAACTGGCCATGCTGTCTCTGGATCCACTCAATCAAAGGTGGTGCCGGTTACTTCTTCCTCACCAGCGTCAGTGATTTCTAGCACCACTGCATCTAACAGCCTTGGTTCGATGCCGCATCAATTCAGTTCCTTAATACAGCCTAATACTACTAATTCTCCCTCCAACCATTTTGTTAGCAGGTAGTAATTTTGTTCTTAGAACATTTTTAAAGAAGATTCATGTCATTTTATTGTACTTTGCTTAATCTGTTCTTGATGTTTGCCCTCTTTGGATAAAGATTTAAGGCAATTAAAGCAAGTCTAGAACTATAACTTTAAATGTGGGCTTCTTAGTTCTTACATCTATGAGCATAACATTTATGAATGTATAGAAACGACTCTTTATTGAGCTGCTGTTTGTCTATCATAATGCGATGAGATTGTTTTTCAGATCACAAGGCTTGCAAGGCCTCTCGTTGATACCTCCAACAGCCAGTCTAAAGTCTAAAGATGCTTCATTCTTGATGCAAAAGCAACAACATGCTCCGTTCAACGAAATATCTCACTCAGAGTTTGGGAGTGTTCCCTCAGATTCCCTTCTCAACCCTACAGAAAGAATATCCTCCATGAACACCAGTAACTCAGATTCTTTCCTGCGATACAATGCCAAAGAAGCTAACAACCAGCAACCCATTCACCATTTCATCGACGATTGGCCAAAGGACCAGTCGGACCGTTCCCCAGTGTCCTGGCCTGAAAAACTGAAATCAGATTGGACCCAGCTTTCAATGTCCATCCCCATGGCTCCCGATTTCTCATCTTCGTCCAGCTCTCCTGCGCAAGAGAAACCCACCGTCTCAACCATGAGGCTCTCCCACAAGCATGACCCTACCCATATGAGCCTGGGTGCAAGCCACTACCTCAGTGAAACCATTGAAAAGCAGTCGACGTGGTCTCCCGTTATCTGGGGGAACCTGATGGGTGGACCTCTAGGAGAGGTCTTGACTACCACAACTAACGCTGCGCCCGCGAGCTTGTCGTCTTTGAGAGCGTGGAAGAGCAGCCATCAGCTTGGGAGCTCTCCAACTGGTGTGCTTCAGAAATCAACATTCGTTTCACTCTCTAACAGCAGTTCAGGGAGCAGTCCAGTTAGTGCTGATAGCAAGAAAGCACCTGAGAGTGTTAGTCTGTGCAACGACGTGCTAGGTTCGGCCCTCGTAAGTTCTGCAGCCATTCCATCTCTGTAGGATATATCGAGCCGAACCGAGTTGAGCCGAAGAACAGCAGCAGGGAAAGTAATGTGGTAATAGAAACGATCCTTGTTTGTGTACTTGTTGACTTGTATTTTGTTTTATTTTATATTTACTTGAACCTTTTCTGCATTTTAAATCGCTTTAACGTAATATTTGTGTTGTTTTTGTAACCTTATTCCTTTGCAACTGCCAACTAATATAAATATGTTTGAGTTTAATGTGAGCTACATATGTATATTCTTTCCTTACCTTAATCATGTTAGTTATCTTTGTGTTAAAGATATTAGATAGGTATATAGTAGACGAGGACTTGATTTTAATGGTATTTTTCAATACTATATTGTGGGATGGGTTTATGTAAGGCGACATACGGGGTTAATTCATTATTAAAGTATGTTAATTATATTGGCAAAATTATGCTTATTTGTAGAATTATATTATCACTTTAAAATTAAATTTTAATTTATCATCTATCATACTTAAAAAATTGTATATTTTAACAATCCATAAACGTACTTTATTATTATATACTTAATAAATATACTTTAGTACATCTCGCAAATCATCTCCCATAGGTACTGTATAGACTTTGTCAATAATTGGAGCTAAAAAGAAAGATTAGGTAGAGCAATGGGTGCACAAATGTTAAGAAAGTAATTCGTTTTTTTAGTTGGATCCATTTGTTCAAAAGATATATGAGAGATAAGTATATCCGGCTTCTAAAGGCCCACTACCTTGTTAGAAACAATAGTCCAAAAACAAAATATTTGAGATATTAAATGGAGTACTATTTCATTGAGTGCAAATAATTTATTTCATGGATTATTGTAGTTCAAAAACATAATATCTGAGTTAATTAAGATTGCATTAATTTCATGCCTAGGCTTTTGGTTCAGTATGATGTAGCGTGTTGGATTTTAGAAAGAATATATTTTGGAAGCATCACAAAATGTTAGAACCTAGTAGTATATTACATAGAAGAAATAATAACAATAATAATAATGATAAATTAATAATAATAATAAGGGTTTATTATCAGGAGATACACTTAAACATATTTACGCTGAGATACAATGGTAAAAGGAAATCACTGTCAGATACACAAAGTTGTATTGAAGAGACAAAATTACCCTCCAACAAAATAAATATCTGGCTTTTTTCACGGTTTTACTACGCAACGAGCCCTTCTCCGCCTTCTTCCGCTGGTAGATTCGCTTGCAGATCTGGAGCACCCATGCTGGTTGTTCGCCCCACCTACGACTCCGATGTGATTCGTCCAGCTCGCCGCTCCGACGTCCAATGAAGTCGCCCACCAGCGCCATCTGGAGCTCTCCGCAGCTGCTCTGATTTTTGGCCGACATTCCGATGCGGCCATGATTTGTGTTTGACACTCGTCGTCGTGGGTTCTTCACCACTGTTTATTGGCAGCAGGTGGGTCATTTCTCTCAAACAGTCGCATTTCTAACGCGCTTTCAATTTTAGCTTCCTAGCGATGGCCACGGGCTTCCCTGCCGACCCTTTGGTGCAGATCCAGCCTTCGCCTCTCGCCGGCTGTGCTATTTTCACGGGACTGCGAATGTTGATTTTACCCCTGCTGAGATTTGCTTCCGTTTCTCCACCGGTGTCCTCCCGCCAACGCTATAGCATTTCCACTGCTGAGGGTTATTCTCAACGTGCCGTCGTGTTTGTTTTTCAGCAGATTTGTGCGCTATTCTTGGTGGCATCATCTCAAACTCACTGCTGCATCAAATGTATGACTTCAGACGAAAGATGGACTTTTTTTATCATACATAAATATTTTTACCGGTTCCGCTTTGTCTCGAATTTAAGATGAAGTAATATGCAATTAGTATCTTCTATTGAACATGGTAGAAATGTTTCAATTTATTTTTACAAGCGGTAGAAATGAGTCGGTATTGGTTGATTTTATATTATTTGATTATATGCCTTATTTCCGTGATAGTTAAGGTTCTGATAATTTATCAATTGCAACAATTTTTGCAACACACGAGAAGTTAGATCAGTGCAAGAAATCAAATAATAAGCCAGTGTTTGAAGAGTTCATACCATTGAAGAAAACTTGTTCAGAAGAGAAAGATGATAAAATTGTGGAAAGTGAGGAAAAGGACAATAACAGCAAGATAAAATGAGCTAGATGAGCTCTGTGTAGTTATGGAGCTCTGATAACAGTATTAATTCTTCAAGTGCTGATCTCAGCAGTAACAAGTTGTCTTTAGATTTAGATAGTAACAAAAAGGTATAAGAGAAATGCAAGCTTTTGCTATCAGATAAGGATATGCTACTATGCTGTCTAGTCTGTCTGAATATTTGATAAATTTATTGAGTCTTTTGCATGATGAATAGGGAAAGAAAGAAGAACTAAGCAAGCCGGTGGTGGAAGGTTTAGTTCAGAGTGGTAAAAACATTGAAGTGGGAAGGTCATTTGTGCCTCTCAAGGAGTGCTAAAATTTTCCTGTGATGAGTTTGGGAAAGGAGGACATGGATGTATAGTAGCTTAATCCTGAATGAATGAGTATTCACCTTTCACACCAGGTTGGGCTCGTTGCAAAGTTTATGGGGTTGTGTTGTGATTTGGATTCCAAATATTTGGATTGAATGATTCATACCTTTTGGTTTTGATGCTGTATTTTCTTCATAAGGTCGATGTATTATTTTCTTGATAAAGCCATTTGCTTTTTGTTCATATTTCTTAATATGGCTTGTTGGGATTAGTTTGTTCGTAATCTTGAGGCCCTACCTCGGATGTGAACTGTTTTGGTTGATTACTTTTCTTTGATTGATTTTTGTTGAATGTGAGACTACATTAGGATGCTGCCTTAGGATGCTTACAGTCTCTTCATTGATTTTTCTTGTTTCATAATTCACATAGCATTTTTTTATACTTATAATCTTCAGCTTTGAGTATCATTTATATAATGAGGTCTTAGGAAAAAGTCTAATCCCTATGCTTGGATGTGATTGGTAAATGTCCATATACGAATGCTATTGAATATTGAATATAAAAAGATTGTTGAGGAACTAATTTGCAACTGTTGATTGCAGTTATGTTTTGAGTTGTATGCTTTATTATCACATACTATTGGGGTCTGGTGCTTGAATTGATCACTTGATATACTTAGGGGTGGACAAAATTACCGATTTTTTGGTATATCGCATTTATCGTATCGAAAAATACCTAATTTAATGAAAATTTTGGTACGGTATAGTGTCATACCAAAATTTTCGGTACGGTATTGGTATGTGATGTTAAAAATTTTCAGTATTTCGGTATATACCGAAATACCTCAAAAATATCGGTAAGTCGGTATTTCGGTATATATCGGTATACCAACTGATTTTTTATTGAATTAAAATAATAATATTAATTACATATATCTCACATTCTAAAATAATACTAATATATAATACTAATTAGAATATATTAAGTGGTAGTGTCAATATGAAACCCTATTTTTTTCCTTGCAGCCGCCCCAATTTTCATTTTAGATCTGAAAGTCACTTGCCCACATCTACTCTCTTCTTGCTGCCAATATTCCTCCTCGGAAGCCCCCATCCATCATTCTTTCTCTTCCCTTGCACACTGCAAATCCTCTTCTTCTCTGAAAGCCTCTGGTGCCCTCCCCTCCTATTCCTATTTTACTTTTCTTCACTCTCTTTCGCGTTGCATATTTTCCGCTTCACCACTGGCACAACAAGAGTCGAAACTCTACCCTACTTTACATTTTTATATTTTAACTCGCATTATTCTGTCTGACTCATTCATTAATTTGCTTGGATTCTTCGAGATAAAGACGTGAAGAATAATGAAACTGCTTTGTACAAAATATTTTTTTATTGTTCTGAATTTTTTATTATATTATTTTGTTTGAATTGTTTAGCTGTTTCTCGTTTTTGTCAAAAATTTGATTTATTAGGATATTGAATTGAAATATTGAATACTTATTTTTTTTTAACTGGTGTACAGTATGTATTCATTCTAGTATGAAAATGTATTACGGTATTTCGATAAAAAACGGTATATATATTTTGTATACCGAAATTTCAGTATACCGAAATTATCGGTACGGTATCGATATGAATTTTTTTATACCGTAAATTTCGGTACGATATACGGTATGGTTAGATTTTTTCGGTACGGTACGGTATACCACCCCTAGATATACTTGCGAAAAATAAGGAATAAGTAATATTTGGGGAAGCTGTTAACTGCATAATATGTTAAGAGTACTGATAGATATGCATGTCTGTGGTAGTTGTTCACTTGTATAATATGTTAGAGTACTGATAGATATGCAGGTCAGTGGTAGTTGTTCACTTGTGTATTATGGAGTAAATTGACTTGTTTTTGGAGGTCTCTTGCTTTCCTGAAATACTTAATTCAAGACAATGGATTTAGTTAATTTCATAAACAAGATGGAAGCCTGTCATGTTTTCCTGTTTCTGAGTCTTTTTTATGATTGATGTATAATTTTTTATTTACATGATATATTTGCATTATGAATGTAATTTGTGGTAAAAATGTGCAAAACCATTATCAATTTTACACAATTTTCTATGTGGAGTCAGAATACGTGTAAGATGACTTAGGTTAAGAAATATACAAAATCCTTGTGCAAAAATTAATTTTGCATAATTTGATCAGTTTTGCACAATTAATTTATTTGGAGTTGGGATACATATAAAAGAAGACTTAGGTTAAGAAATGTGCAAAAGCATTGTACAAAAAACAATTTCGCACAATTTAATAAATTTTGCACAATTTTGTATGTGGAGTAGGGATACTTTTAAAAGACGACTTAGGCTAAGAAATGTGCAAAATTATTGTGCAAAAATCAATTATGCACAGTTTAATAAAAAATATGCAGAAAAACCCCCTACCCCTCACCCACCCATCCACCCACTGCCGGACCGTCGGCGGCCGGTCGCCGGACCACCGCCGGAACTTAAAATGTGCAAAAACAAAATTGTGCAAAACCAAATTGTGCAAAATAAATTTGTGTAAACACATATGAGTATTTATGGTATCACAATCATAATTGTGTAGTTATGAGTATTAGTTCTTTAAGTCATGTAATTTATAGTAATTATGCATTATTTTATGTATCCAATAGTAAGTTACCATAATAATAATGATAATAATAATAATAATTCCACTAATATGGGATTGTTAAAATCCATACTTGTGATTGAGAGATGAACAAACAAATCATGAAATAGTGAGGGTAAGAGCTGAGTTTTAATTATTAACATTTGTGAAGTTTGAAAATCTCGATTAATCGCCATGAAAGCCTTCTTAATGGTTGATCATAATTAAAGCCACCGAATAAAATCAATTAAAATGGAGATGGAGTATCTTTTCAGCCCGTAAAATGTTGAAATCTACTATGGCTTAATGCATCTTTTTCTTTCTTTTTAATAATTCAATATTATGATTATTTTTATTTTTGTCTATTTATTTTTATTGTAATATCTCATCATCTCATGACTACATTTTATTTCTTAGTTAATTTTTTATAATCATTTTAATTTTATGTATGTCATTATTTCGTATTAAAATTAAAAGCAAATGTGACAAATAAAATGAGTAATATATTTAATTAAAAAAATTAAATAAAGAATATATAAATATTTTAAATTTTAATATAAAAAGCACTGTAAACGATTGAAAATTAATTATTGTTTATGTACCATTTTAGTCAATCTCAATAACAATAAAATATGTAACTCTCTCTATAACTCTAAACGTTAAATTACCAAAATCCCCTGAGATTTGTCCAAATTATCAAATAAATCTCGTGGTTTGAAAAATTACTAATTACCCATTTGAATTTTTTTTAAAAAAAAACATAGTGAAATTTAAAAATACAATGTTAAATATATGAGTTTTGATGTCATTTCCATCCTTCTTTATTTTAGGAAAAAGTATATTTTTATTAATGTTTAAATAAAAAACAAGTTAAAGGGGGTAATTGATAATTTTTCAAACCACGAGATTTATTTGGTAGTTTGGACAAACCTCGAGGGGGTTTTGGTAATTTACCAACTCTAAAATATAGTCATCTATCGCATAAGCATTAACATATACTCACTTCGTCCCATAGGAGTTGACACACTTTCCTTTTTGGTTTGTTCCACTAAAATTGACACATTTCCTTTTAAATACATGAGACCCACACAAAAATAATTAATTTATTCTCATGGGCCCCACATATCACCTCTAATACAACTACCCACTACACATTAAATATTATTTCTCTCACTTCACTTTACTTCATTTTACATTAAATTGTTATACTCCTTAATCTTCGTGCCAAAAAAAATATATCAACTTCTTCGGGATGGAGGGAGTAGTATTTTACTTTAATAAAATCAATTAATATAATAGGAGTAATTTTATACTCCTCTGCCACCAAAAAAAAAATCTTTAAATTTCTTCCTGCGCTTAAGAAATACTCCATGTTGCTTATAGGATATTTTCTTATTTTTTTAATAATAAATTAATGATGAAGTATGTTGGCATGCATTTTATGTATTTTTATAGGTGTAAAGTAAAATTGGTTATTTTTGATATTTTACCAATATAAAAGTCTTTTTAGAAAAGACAGAAATAAAAAATGAGAAAGTTCTTTTTAAGTTGGAGGGAATTATTTTAAAACTATCCCAATACATTAAATAATTAACCATTTATATATTATCTAAAAAAAATTTACATTATCCTTATAAAAATTAATAAAATCAATTAATTAACAATGTAATTTTTTCTTTAATCTCTATTAAAAAAACCAAAAGTTCTTAATTTAAAAGAATGAAGTAAGTAAAAAAATAATGGAAAATTATGAAATGAGTTACACATGGGTTGTGTTTGGTCATTTTCAATACATTATGATTTAACTTAGTTTATTGTTCCACCCATACATGTTTGAATTTGTTAGGATTTGTGGTGTGACAACATGCACATTGATCATGTTTCTTATTGTATGTATGATGAAGGAGCAGGATTTGAGAGAAGATAGTGATCAAGAAAAGATTGGAAGATCTATTAATTCCTTATCAAGATAAGATGCAATTGTGAGATAATTGTATGATTAGTTTGTTTGAACTCCTTATTAAGACTTGATTGAATTCTTCTTTATAAACAGTAGGTGCAAAGAGAATTAAGAGTTCTACATTATCACAAAGTGTCTTTATATTCAGTTAAAAGAAAATATCACAATTGGTCTTGTCAGTGCGATTGATTCCAAATTTAGTCCTTTTTAATTTTCAATTCTTAATTTTGCTAATTTTTTATTCAATTTTAGTTTTTTTTTCAAATTTAATCTTTTCTGAAATTTAATCTTTTTTTAATCTAAATTTAATTTTTTATATTAAAAAATGATCAAAATCGATCAAAAAAATACCCAAAATTTGGACCAAAATAGAAAAAAAAGGAATCGAGTTCTTTCACACAAGAAGGAATTTGTGGGCTAGTTGGATTTTGTTAGAGTGATGCATAAATTGTAAAGTAAGTGATGTAAGCGCGATTTTTCTCTAATAAAATCAAAGGGGGAAGGGCTCTTCTGGTCTCCCCCAGTTATGTGGAATTGAGTGCAATAATCTTTTAAAATAATTCCATATAGTGTTAAATATTTATATAAATAGATGAACATTATGTAGGTGAGTTATACATATTCCTTCATTTGGGGAGAAAAGTTGTGTCAAATCAAACTCAACTCATGTAAAAGTTAGTCCAACATATGAGCAGCCCAGCAAGCCAGCATTTCTCTCTCTTTCTTTCAGATGATGAGAGAAGATGTGTGTGTGGAGTGTCAACAACCATTTGGATTTATCCCTGAAAGTAAAACCCTACCATCTACTATTTACAATTGAATGGAATTCCTCACGTGAAAATGACAAAAAGTAACCACTATTACTTAAAAGTAATTTTAAGTGATCATAAATGTTATATACAATTTATTCTAATAATTTTTTATAGAATAGACCAAAATACCCTTGAGAGGACCCACTTTTTCACATGTTTGAAGAATCAGATTCTTCACTTTTATGACCAAAAATACGAAAAGTACACTAGGGGAATCTGATTCTTCTCTATTTCTGAAAAAGATGTCAAAGTACAACTATGTAGGCATGTGTTCCCTCATATGCTTACAAAAAATAAGGTATATATATAATAGCGGTCCAACCATGGTGCTACATCATACACATATATTCATTTTCATTGTTCTAGTATTTTTTTAGTGTTGAGAATTTGGGGAGCAACTATTTTAACTAGATTTTTAGAGGCGTGAGAATTCGGGGAGCAGTATATATGGTATGTTGTAAACTTGTTTTAACAGCTATGAATGCATTAATTTGATCATTTTTACATGTCGCATGAGTGTATTTTATGTATTTCAACGTTTTATAATAAAAATAATAGTATGTCGAATAGTGTTTGTGAAGTGTAAAATGTATCCACATTAAATTTTTTTTTTAAATTAGCAACTCGTAGGCCGAATAGAACAGGATTTGTAGGCCGAATAGAACAACTTTGAAGGCTGAATAGAAGAAACGTTGGCCGAAAAGGCCCAAAAAATATATCATACGATAAAAAAAATAAGTAGGCCGAATAGAACAAGTGTTGTAGGACGAATAGAACAATCGTATGGGCCGAATACAAGAAACGCAGGCCGAATAGAAGAACTTAAATTTTCACATTTAATTTTCATTTTTAAAAAAATATGTAGGCCGAATAGAAGAATTTTGGTTGGCCGAATAGAACAACCTTATAGGTCGAATAAGAGAGACGTAGGCCGAATAGAAGAAAAACATACAGAATTTGAAAGACATCTGAAGGTAGGCCGAATAATGAAACAGTGTAAGGCCGAACAAAATAATACGTTGGCCGAATAGAGTACATTGTTGGCAGAATAGAATACTTACAACTAATTATGATGTCGTCATTTACATTTTCTTGAAAAATGTGCAGATGAGCTATAAACAAGCTGAGATGTGTTGGGTGGATATTGGGATGGGTTACTATACAAAGGTGGACAGGTTCACTGGTTATACTTGCGGGATGACAATTTGTACTATACTAGTTTGCTATTAGAAATTCATAACATAATACAAGCTGATTTGGATAATTGGGGTTATGAAGTTCATTCTCTCGTTGAGTACATTGGCTGTATGTCTAAATATAAGATAAAGAATGATGCTAGTGTGGCAGAAGTTTTCAACCGTGTTGATGTTGGAATGGTGTACGTGACACTCATTCCTGTCGCTGGCAATGCATTCGTTGGACCTCTTGCACAAAGTTCAGGGCATAGTTTGGAGTTAGGGTTGGGTTATAATGATGGAAGTGATGGTCCGAGCAATGATCCATGTTCGAGGGCACAGTCTAGTGCTAGGCCTGATTTTGATTTGAATGTGGCGTACAGCCCGGCCTCAGAGATACAGCGGTGTGGTTTTAGGGAATCTGTAGATGCTTAAGATGATGACAACTCTGGTGAGGGTGAGGATGATGTACATGCTTATAATGGTGATGTTGAGC
Organism: Pogostemon cablin; assembly: GCA_023678885.1. Taxonomy (NCBI): domain Eukaryota; kingdom Viridiplantae; phylum Streptophyta; class Magnoliopsida; order Lamiales; family Lamiaceae; genus Pogostemon; species Pogostemon cablin. The sequence goes on along the minus strand of CM042992.1, from coordinate 6,734,273 downwards.
CCGGGAATAGGATTATCAAAGAAGAACATGAAAACAACGAAGATGACATACAGTAGGATTGTAATCAATCTTCTAGCGAACGTGATGATCCAGACAGGAGATATTGAAGGATTTCAGGTTCGACATTAGCTACAACGTGGCGTTAAAGGTGAAACACCGGGCTATTAGACACACGTACGGGGATCACGACAGCTCATTTCATATGCTTCATGCGTACATGTATCAGTTGGAGTTGGCAAATCCCGATACGCACACCCATATTTCTGTTGATGAAGAGGACCATTTACGGTTTTTATTTTATGCTCTTGGAGCATCTAGGCAGGGATTTCTAGAGTTTGGTCGTCCAGTCACTGTCATAGACGGGACTCATATGAAGGGAAAGCACAAAGCATTATCTTCGTCGCAATTACGAATGATCCAAACCATCAGATATTTCCACTCGCCTTAGAGGTTGGCGACATCGAGAGCAACATGTCGTGGATATAGTTTTTAGAAAGGGTTCGTGAGGCATACGGATGTCCACGAGATCTTTTGATAGTGTCAGGCGGTCATCGCAGTATCGCACATACTATTTCTACTGTCTATCCTGATGCACATCATGGTTTGTGCGGTTATCATTTAAAGAATAGGTTGGCAGGTTATGGAAAGAACGTTTTGTATAGATTTCAAAGTGCGATGGATGCATACCTATCGAGGGACTTTGACAGGTTAGTCTTCCAAATCCACTTCGTCGTAATGTCACATTTACGAATCTCATCCATTCAATGGATTTTGATAAATATTTATCTTTCCATATTTGTTATTTTCAGCTGCATGAACTCATTGAGTGGGCACCGGTCGTCGCAGAAGTTAATGGAATTACTTGGGTCGTGGGGATATGAGAAATGGTCAAGGGTCCATTGTCCCGTGAATCGGTACGAGTTTATGAACTCTATGTCAGCCGAGTCGTATAACAATGTCATACTCTGGGCGCGCACGCTACCTATATACACATTGTTAGAGATTACACGCACAACCACTGAGAGATAGTTTTACAAACGGCGAACTCAAGCTGAGCAAGAGTGTAACATTCTCTACAAGCGTGTGCATGACGAGCTTGTGGAAATTTCTTCTGCTGCCAAAAAGCTACCGGTATTGAGACTCCTGGGTAATAAGTATGCAATTAGAGACGGTGATCATCTATTCACAATGGATTTGAACGACAGTAGCTGCACCTGTGAGAAATTCCAGAAAGAACTTATTCCATGTATTCATGCGATGAAGGCAATCGAGTACGTAGTCATACCCGCTATTTTGTTGCGTCGATCATCAGAGTTTGTGATTCTTATATTATACGTTCTTCAGTACTTGCAGGTTGCTAGCCAGTAGCTTCATGTCGACCTTTTTCCATCGCACCAATGTGTTATGGATGTGGTCCGGTCCAGTGATGCCTGTACCGCATTACACTCAATAGGACACACCTGACAGTGTCAAATCACAGACTGTTAACCCCCCATTACCACACAGGCAGGCCGACCGACCTCGAATGTCTCCGATAAGGTCATGTGTGGAGTCATCCAGGAGATATCACAAAGAGCATGTTTGCTCACGCTGCCGACAACCAGGTCACAATCGAGTAAATTGTACTGGAACTTCATCATCACACAGCGGTCCACCTCCTCCTCCGATGGCTGCCCCGAATCCCCTTATACGTAGAGATAAAAAATATGACATTTGTGGTGAAACTGGGCACACTCGTCTACGTTGTCCTTCTCAATTATAGCAGTAGTGTATAACTTGTAATTTTTATCAATTATAGCAGCAGTGTATAACTTGTAATTTTTATCAATTATAGCAGTAGTGTATAACTTGTAATTTTTATCAATTATAGCAGTAGTGTATAACTTATAAAAATAAAATAAAAAAGCAATTAAGTGTCCCACGGTAATCAATATTTTTTTTTTGTAATTAACGAAACCAAATGTCATCCCTTTTCATTAGTGTTTCCATGAGTACATCATGCTGAGGTAATAATGGTACCAGCCTGAAAGATTAGGAAAATAATATACCTCCGGTAACGCAACATGTGATCGGAAGTGCTCCAGTTAAAGTCCCTCGTTAATAACCCGTCAAGGGTCCTGAGACATGCTGGGCCGCAACTGGATCCGTCCTCCTGCCTGTAATAAATCTCTGCCCGAGTTGAAGGCAATGGAAAAGTGTACGAAACCCCTTGGGGGTCAATCTCGTGCAGCAAGGTTGGAATGACGCGTCTGAATGGTAGAGTCTCTGTCATCCGATGATCCCTCATGTCGGGCTCGTCATCCCACCTATGCCGGAAGGAGTCAAAACAGAAGAAGCTCATATCCTTCATAATCAGTGCACATGGGTAGTAGTGCGCAGCTGTGTGGACTATGAACATAATCTGTCAAAATAAGTTACGAGAAATGCATATATAAGATGTAGAATCCATGGTCAAAATAGGAGCTATAATTATTTGATCACATCATGGGTTAAGATACAATACCACATCACATTCTATCCATGGCCTAGACCCCCTCCACATGGGTAATCTCCCTGCTGCGTACGCACGAAGATCTGTCAACAAGTCATCACTTATGTTGGCAAATGTCGTTCTATCATCTTTGTACCGCCTCGTGTGCTCATTCCTTAGAGGAAAATTATTGTATACGATTGGTCTCAAAATTACATGGAAAATTTATACATACGTTGCTAATGTGGTTGTTACTTACAGAGAATTGCATGTCCAGAATGCAGTAGTTCCCAACATCCTAATGGACGTGAACGCCTCCACTGTGGTCTTCTGCTCCACATATGTGAAATCAGGCCCCCGGATGACCTTTCGTCTGGGGTTAGAGAATGCCTTTGTGTACAGCCTCATGATCAACCCCTGCAAAGGATCATCATCTATTCCAATCCAATAAACCTTTATGTGCTCCTGGGGGAGCACTCGCGGAAAATCACCACTACAAGATCTTGATTAAAAAAACCAATACATTTAGATACAATATCACTGATTTGTCTGTACCGACATGGATTAATGATTCATAAAAATTTAGATTTCATACCCGAGAAAATAGATTCCTGTCAACCTTCTTCACCTTACGAAAAACTCATCGCAAACAAAGTGACCTATTTTCCTCCCTATCGGTAGGGACATGGCCATATGGTGCAGAAAAGGCAGGTAGACGCTCGTACGCCCAAACCTGTCACACGTAAACTACATATGTTAGATTATTACTGTTGCTGAAACTAATAATACACGATAACTTTAAGTGATCTACTACAACACTTACCAGGAGCGTAAATGTGCACCTGTAAAAGTGGTATTTGTACTTGTTGGGGTTTGCTCCTTTAGGAAGTTCGGTCAAAATGTGGTCCATAAAGTGCAGTAGAGTCATATAACTGACCTGGCCCCAAGGGAATAAATCTCATCTACGCTTGTCCTATACTAGGACCCAAACCCAGTTGTCTACACTCACCTTAGTAACATCCGATCCAAGGAGAAAATAGTACAACAACAGCACCTTAGCAATTTTAACCGCGTTCTCGGAGATAAAACCACTAAATTTTGTACCCTCAAAGTCACGGGCAATCTCATTTACTAATGGTCTTTCGCCCTGACCATAATACATATCGTACACCCCACCAGATGGGATAGGATACGACAAATTCGGATCAAACCTCACTTTGTCCCAAAAGTAGAGCCTCATTATCCGCATGAACTCTACCCTACTAAAGTTAAGACACTCGTTCCCAACTTGAAAATATCTAGCGATTACATCATCACCGCCACGTATGATCTCCCGTATCATGAGACCGTGGAGATTAACATGCGCGACCCAATCGTCGTGAAGACCCCAGTAATGACCAAAACAAGATCGCCTGAACATCCCCTCCGCATTACCCCCAACCGTTGTTAACTGCTTACGGATAAGTGCCATAACAACCCCAGGTTTGCAGTAATTATGTACACTGCAGTTCTGCCCCTGCATGGTTGGACGCTTCCATTCACCCTGCACAAATTTAACTTTTTGTTAAATAATATGTAACACTTCAAAAGATATACTCTGCATCAATTCAACCAGCTTACTTAATAAGACAATAACTGATAATTATATCAAATAACAATAAGTTCATTGCAGCAACTGAACAAATATTGGCACACTCAATCATTTGTTCTATTCGGCCTACTTTTCCTTCTATTCGGCCTACAAACTTTTCTATTCAGCCTACGAATATTGCTCTATTCGGCCAAGGTCAGTGCTATGACATTATTCAAACTACACTTTGTTCTATTCGGCCTACACTTCTTCTATTCGGCCTACAAATCTGTTCTATTCGGTCTACAAAAAATCTCTATTCGGCCAACCAACATTTTCAAATATTTCAAAATTTCAAGTCCTACAATTTGTTCTATTCGGCCTACACTTGTTCTATTCGGCCTACAACTTTGTTATATTCGGCTTAAGATTTGTTCTATTTGGTCAACCAACATTTCCAAAAAATTCAAAAAAAACTCCTACACTTTGTTCTATTTGGCCTACTCTTATTCTATTCGGCCTACAAATTTGTTCTATTCGGCCTACTAAAAAAGCTCTATTCGGCCAACCAACATTTCCAAAAATTCAAAAAAATAACACTCCTAGAATTTGTTCTATTCGGCCTACACTTGTTCTATTCGGCCTACACATTCGTTCTATTCGGTCTTCAAAAAAACCCTATTCGGCCAACAAAAATTTTCAAAAAATTCAAAAAAAAAAATAAACAACACCACACAAAAAATTCTAAACATGATGTATGCACAGTTAAGTCACATTCATCACATTACAAAATGAATTCACATTTTACACTTATGAACAAAACCATACAAAATGTACTTCGTATCCTCGAAAACGAGTACCACAAACTCAATGTAGGACACATTATAAATAAATAACTCACAATTTAAAAATACAAATAAAACTGCTTTCATACATACCCAAAAATTTGCCATTTCGAAAATTCACCAAATTCACTTCGTCGGAAACGCCTATTCTGGCAGATGGAAGAGATATTGAGAAAGTGGTACTACAAATGGGTGACGCTGCTCTTTGTGCTTTGGAGCGAAAGGGAAAGAGGAAGAGAGAGGATGTTGGACGAAAAGGAGAGAGGAAGAGAGAAGATGTTGGACGAAAGATGAGAGAGAAGAAAGATGGAGTATTTGGAATGAAAATGACATTAATGATATGATATATACCTCACTAACCCACATCCAAAATTTTAATTTGAAAAATTTTAAAACTTTAAATGTGGTCCACCAACCCACTAAGTATAATTTTAAATGTGGTCCACCTACCCCATTTACTGCAGTCAAAACTGATATGATATGGCATCTTTATTTTCGTACTTTAGCCGACAGTTATTGAGGGTAATTTGGGGAGTCCACTAAATAGTGGCTAGTAAAAATTGTTCTTAACGGATGTGGCTACTTAAAATTGTACTTAGTCAAAAGTGGCTATTAAAAAATCACTTCAATTCTTTTTAGTGTATGAATATTTATTTTCTTTTCTTTTCTTTAATTTAATTTCTTCTCTTCTCTTTTTTCTTTGTCTTGACTTTCTTACAGACCTAAGAAGAACCCTAGGATTTTGGGTATTTTTGTGATTGTCTTGGGATGTCTTAAAAGCATGTTTTGTAGGCCTGTTTCCTCTACTACTTGGGACCTACTTTTCTCTTTTCTAATCATGCCTCCCTCCCTCTCCCCCTAGCCCTCACTCTCTCTCTAAATTTTTACTCTTTAACATTTTCCATAAAAAAAAAACATAATAACTCTAAAAGATATTTAATCTAAATACTTCCTCCATCCGGTTCTAAGATGTCCGTTTACTTTTGCACATGGATTGAGTATTATTATTATATGTAAAGTGGGTAGTTATATTAGAGAAAAGTGGTGAGTCATATTGTGTATTCCCTCAGTCCCACAACAAGGGTGGCGGAACTTTTTTGCACGTAGATTAAGGGATATAATATTTAATGGGTAGTTGGGGGTAGTTGAGGTGATAGAAATAATATTTTAATGTATAGTTGGTAGGTGTATTAGTGTGATGTGTGGGTTATGGAGAGAGAAAAATTTAATTTATGTGGGTTCCTTTTACTAAAAAAGGAAATGCACCTCTTGTGTTGGGACGGATGAAAATGATAAAATGCACTCCTTGTTGTGGGATGGAGGGAGTACTTTTTTACTCCCTCCATCCACAACAAGAGTGGCGGATTTTTTTACACATAGATTAAGGGATATAATATTTAATGGGTAGTTGAGGTGAGAGAAATAATATTTTAATGTATAGTGTGTATGTGTATTAGTGTGAAGTGTGGGGTTATGGAGAGAGAAAAAATTAATTTGTCTGGGGTCCCTTTTACTCCCTCCGTCCCATAAATAAATTCACACTTTCTATTTTTGTTTGTCCTATAAACAAATTCACACCCCCAAATACGAAAATACACACAAATTAATAACCTCACAAAACACTTTAATTTCAAAATTGACACCCCTTTAAAACTCACATAACATACTTTATAATTTATTTAATATCTAAAAATACCAAACTACCCCTAAAAGTAAAGCAAAAATTATTTTTTTCTTAAATTTCGTATCTACAGTAACCGGGAACTTGTCTTTGGGACGGAGGGAGTACTAAAAAGGGAAATGCACCTCTTGTGTTGGGACAGATGAAAATGGTAAAATGCACTTCTTGTTGTGGAACGGGGGGAATACTAAATAGGAAAAATGGATACCTTTGAACCGGACGTCAAAAATAGTAAAATGAACACCTTATAAGCGAACGAAAAGAGTATTTTTATTTTGATTTGTTTTGTACTCCTCTGTTTTTTGTATTTATCAAACGTATTTGGGTATGTGGATAATAAAAATGTATATACTCCCTCCGTCCCATAATACCTTTCACACTTTCTATACATGGACATCCCACAATACTTTTCACACCCCATTTTTAGTTAAAAAAATATCATTCTATCCTTCAATTACCCAATAATTTCAACTGGCCCAACTGTATTAGACCCACAATTAAGTTTAATTGTTTGGATTTGGACCAAATAATCCAATTAATTAATCGATCAATCATAACACATTAAACCTTCTAACCCATTTAATATTCAAGCCAAAGTCGCCTCATTCACGTCTCTCTCGTTCTCTTTGCATCTTCCAAAGGAAAAATCCTAGTTCTTCACCATGGTCGCCGATCACTTCTCCAATGAGAAGGGTGACCTTAGCAACCTTCTCTCGCTCCTATCTTCCGTCGATCTAACCCTCCCGTTTTCTTTCTCTCTTATAACTGTGATGTTCCATTTGAACTTAAATCTGTCTGATTCACACCCATCTCAACCAAATTTTGATTTTGAGCTTGAAATCGGATCTTGGTGTTGAGATCCGAGAAGACTTGGGGCGAGTTGGAGGTTGGTGTTTACCTATGTTGCCAGAAATTGTTTCGGGAGCTAGATCTGGTCGGATCCACCTCTGAAACAGTGGTTCCCGATGCCCTATTGCTAGATTATGTGGTCGACGGTCGTGAGTTTGAAGGGAAACGCTCTAAAAATACCTTCAAGACATTTTTTTTCGACTCCTCTAGATTTGGTTAGATCTACCTTTGACATAGTGGAGTATAGGGGAGCTCGCCGGAACTACTTGTTGGTACATCCCTAAATTTATTCTTATAAACTGCTATGCTTGGTATGCGGCCCTGTGAGGCATGTTGATGGCTGATGACGCTCGTTTTTTTCTTTACTTTGCATTGTGATGCATTGAATTGAAGATACTTGTGTTTAGGTGGCCTCATGAGGTATTTCTATGGCCCTGTCAGGTATATTTGGTGGCTGATAATGCTCGATTAGGGCTTTACTTGGCTTGTGATGCACTGAGTTGATGATACATGTGTTCATGTGGCCCTGTGAGGCATTTAGTGGCTAATGATGCTTGGTTACATGACTCTATTGATGATGTTAAACTTTTTTGGGGTTAAATGTAGGGTTAAATTAGCCCTATGATGTATATATTCTGAGGGCTAAGGCTCCATTGCTGCTGTTGTTTACTGATGATCATACTTGATGAATAAGTATATTTAGTCACCATTAGGTATTTTTACTTATTTAGGAGACTATGGATATATCTTTGATATACTAATTGTCACCAATAAGTATTCTTACTTATCTAGGAGACTATGAATATATCTTTGATATACTAATTGTCACCAATAAGCTTAAGAAATCTTTTAGGAGACCATGCTCGGTAATGAAGTTTATTCTGAGAGCAAAGTGAATTGAACAAAAAGTTAATTTTGGTCATTTTTGCAATTTCTTCTTTTTTTTGTAATTTATGTAATTTTTGTGTTTTTATAAAAAAATTTCTTGTAATTGTTTTTTTAAAATTTTTATTTCCTAAAATTTCTCTTAGTAATTTCTTAATTTTTAAAAATTTCAGGGATTTGTTTTGGTAATTTTTGTGTAATTTCTGTTTTTTTTATTCTTTTAATTTATGTTTTTCTATAATTTTTTTATAATTTCTGTAATTTCTAATTTTTTTGTAATTTTTGTGTAGTTTATGTTTTCTGTATTTTTTTAAATTTCTGGAATTTTTTTTAATTTGTGTTTTTCCATAATTTTTTTTGTTAATGGCTCTAATTTCTAAATTTTTTATAATTTATCTAATGTTTTATAATTTCTAGAATTTTTTTTTATTTTCTGTTATCTTTACCTTTTTTGTAACTTTTGAAATTTTTATAATTTCTGTATAAATTTTTAAAATTTTTGGATTTTCATTTTTTAAATTTCTGTCTTCTGCAGGAATTTTTGGTATTTTTGATAATTTTTAAATTTTGAGATTTTTTAAAGAAAGATTAGTGTTTGGGTTAATTTTAATGATAAAGTTAACTCAAACCAAATATCAATGTCATGGACAATAATACCCCTGAAAAATTGAGTTGGAAAAGTCAAAAAGCAACTTTTTAAATAACGTGAAACAATAAACGTGAAAGGTTTTCCGGGAAGGAGGGAGTATATTTTTTCGATTTATAATATAAGAAAAAATAAGGTTAAGTATGATAATTTAAAAGGAAAACGTAAATAAAGTTGGTTGGATTAATATACTAAACTGTAAAAAGTAACTGGCTGGTAGCACTTTGATAACATTGTGATGTTTTAAGGATATTATTATTATATACTCCCTCTATCCCACTGAAAATCTCATTTTTTCTTATATGACTCACCATTCACTGTTAATACAACTACTCCTATAAAAAAAATAATACTTCTTAGTCTACGTACAAAAAACAAACGGTGACCTTTCATCGGGACGGATGGAATAGTTATTTTATTAGAGTTAGTTTCTTGTGTGTTCAGGGATATGGACTTAACTCGTGCACCCAACCTGCCCCATTTATTAACCGGGTCATTTGTAATTTATAAGTTAAAAAAAAAAAAAACTCAATATCAGTAGGGTCGGACTTAGGCGCATGGGTCTAAATCTGTGCGCACGGGGCACAAGAGTTTTTGCCATTTTATTATTGAAATTTTTCAAAAGTAGTGAGACAAATTTGAAAAGAAAAATGTGCAAAAGTATCAAAGTAGGAAGGAGTATAATTTTCATATTTTTCATAATATGAAAATAAAGTCCAACTAATATACTGTATTAAGTGTACTAAACAAGTGAATTCTTCTTCGAGATGGAGATATATAGTGCATAATTTCCACTCTACCTCTACTTCTCTACTTCATGACATCCATGAACTGAACACCCAAATTTAGTTCTAACATACAAAAATAAGAAGTAACCCATGAAAATATACTTTTTATTCTTATGAAAAAAAAATCCTATTTTTAGTGATATGCTTTAATGCTCGATTTGAGAAATATATCATTAACTTGATTGATGACTCAATTAAAATAAATGATTCGATTGTATATATTTTTATGATTTAATTGATGAGTCAGTTGAACTTTTAAATTAAGTTATCAATTTTTTTTATTGGGAAAAGGAAATTTTTATTGAATAATAAAATGGGCATGAGAGATACCCAACCTTACAACTGATAGTGGAATCCACAATGCCCAACTCTTCCAACATAAATTCTAATACAACAAACATTCCTTGATATGTAAAGAAAAATATAGTAGCAAAGTTCTAAACTAATAATTAGCAACGCCTGTATCTAAAAGAGTTCCTTACGATAGACAAGTAAAAGGGTTTCGGCTCCACATGTCATAGTTAGAATCACTCCTAAGTTCTTCTTTCTTCGCAAAATTCCAGCTCCACGTCCGTGCTTTCAATTCGGCCATGATTCCTTTTGAATTTCATTTACCATTTTTAAAGACAATCTAATTTCTCTTGTTCCAAACCAACCACACTAAGCAAATTCATACTTCCACAAGTAACTTATTCTTCCTTTTACTGGACATGAGGTTAAGTTACAAGTAACTTATTTCTCTTATTCTTCCTTTTACAAATTAAGTTACCAATTGAGTCAGATTTATTTTAGTCTATTAGAGCATTTTAAAACTTATAACTAAAAATGTGGTTAAAAAATTATTTTGTAAAATCTAGTTTGGGTACATCTAAAATTTTCCCCAAAAATAAGTAGTACATTCTTTTTGTCTCATAGTTCACCTCTTAGGAGTATTAAACTTGTGTGACACCGTCTATAAGAATTTTTGTAAGGTGGGTAAAAAATGACAAAATTTTAATAAAAAATACACTCCACTTAGATTAATAAAAGAGTTGATCTCTTGTGTCCCCAGGTGCACAAGATGTGTAGGGTATAATATTTTATTCTAAAGGATGTACACTTTAAATAATAAGAGTACAAAATTTGTTTTAAATGGTAAACACTTTAATTAATCTTTTTTATTTTTTCAGGAAATAAAGGTACAAATCCTTATATTAAAAGGTATATCATTTAATACTAAAGAATATTTGGGCGCACGGTATCCTGAGGACATACAAGTTTTAGCTTTAATAAAAAATGATAGTGCTGCAATGAGTTATTTTATGAATAATTTATAGTATAAATAAAAAATTATATTTTTTTAATAAAAGTGGAAAACGAAAAACAGTATCATAGATGTATTGCCGTTATTAATTGTTGGCAGATTCTTACGTAATCTTGATCGACCAAATATCATAACCGTTGGATATCAATGAAAAGAAATGGATTGTTGGATGAAATAAAATTAATAACCGCAGTGTACCTGAACAGACGGTTGCTTGTACAGATTATTCAACCGCATTCTCAAAGATAAACAGCATGGATGATGTAACAATTAAAATATTTATTTAAGAAATATATATTTATAAGATTATAGAAAATAATCAGTAAAATTTTGGATAATAAATAACCCAAGTCACCCAGTTATCCTCTTAATTATTTGTTTTATAGAATAGAAGTAAAAAATCACCATCAAAAAATTAGTTGAAAAACAATAATAATAGTAACACATAACACATGGAATGGTAAGTGGGGCCCAAAGTATAATATTTGTAAATTTTGGATAATAGATGACTCAAGTCACCCAAATAATCCCCATAATTGTTTGTTTTATAGAATAGAAGTAAAAAATCACCACAAAAAAATTAGTTAAAAAACAATAATAATAGTAACACATAACACATGGAATAGTAAGTGGGGCCCAAAGTATAATATTTGTACACGAAGAAGTATTCACTTTTAGTTTTATGAGCAGTATGCACTTGGGTTTGGGTACTCGGATTTGGGTGCATGAGATGCCAACGGTAGTAACATTTTAACCATAAAATTGGCACTTTTTTTTTTTATTTGTCTTATAAAAATTGATATATATTTTTTTAATATATGGGATCCATCTAAAAATAATTAATTTACACTCATGGGACCACGTACATTTCTAATACAACTATCCATTACACATTAAATATTATTTCTTTCACTTCATTATACATTAAATTACTCCCTCCGTCCATCATCAATGTATTCATTTGCTTTTTGCACGTGAATTAAGGAGTATTATTATTTTATGTAGGTCCCATTTTTTATTTGTATTATTGGAGGGTGTGGGTCCCATAGTCTAAAAATGAAAATTGATAGATTAAGGATGAACGTCCCAAAATGGTAAAATGGATAGATTGACAGTGGACAGAGGGAGTATTATAATCTTTAATCTCTGTGCCAAAAAAAATATGTTGACTTCTTCGGACTGATGGAGTAATTAATACTAGTAGTATTATTATTTTAATAAAAATGTGGTTCAAACATGAAAATATACTTCCTCCGCATGCTTTCAATGGTTCCATACCATTTACGGTGTCCGTACCCAAAGGTCTTGTTTCCATTTATGTACAATGAGGGACCCACTAGTAATACTCCTACTAACTCTAAATGTATTTACAAATTACTTATTTGCCCCTCCTCAAATTAATAAGGTGGAGAGGTAAAAAGGTAAAACTTACACATCACCTATCCACTACACATTAAATAATAATAGTCTTTAATCTCCGTACCCAAAAGCAAATAATACATTTGAAAGTGGACGGAGGGAGTATTAAAGTTTTATTTAAAAATTTTATGAAAAGTACTAATAAAGTTTGATTAAATTTCATTTTACCTTATTTTTTAAGAGTATAAAATTTTATACTTAAAAAATATAATTTTCAATAAAGGTTATGAAATTAATTTTGTTACCGAACTAGTTACATGCATCCAAATACAAGCAAGAGTATATTGTATATAAGCCGATTATAAAGTGCATAATTTGATTTTTGGAAAAATATTGTCAAAGAAATATTCCCAAAGTGGCACATCTTTAGTTAGGATAATATGATATTGCGAACAAAAAAGTGTAGTATGTTGAAAATATTAATTATTAGATAAAGTAGACATTTATGTGATGCTGTTAGTAAAATCTATTAAAATATGTTTGTTATATAAATAAAATATGTTTATTGATAATTAAAGTATATTTTCTTAGCATATTGTTCATTAAAATATAATTTAATGATATTATAATATAATTTAAATACCAATAAATACATTTAACAGATTATAATATAATAAACATATTTTAATAATGAATCATTACAAATTATACCTAATTACCAAAAATAGAAAATCAAATATAGGACGTTGAGATGGTCCTTTTTTTTATTTCTTTTTAACTTATTTTGTTTGTTTTCTCTTCTATTCATCTTCTATTTATGATGTTTCAAACATGTTGCCCAAAATAAAATGTGCATTCCACAAATTGAGTGGATAAAATTAAGGTTTCATGCTACAGTGCCCACGGTCAATAAAGCATATTAAAAAATGTCCGATGTCTTATAAAAAATATAAAAATACCCATTTTTGAGGTAATTTGACGAAAATACCCCTTAAAAGTTGATGTGATATGGGATGACTAACATGAAATCAGTTTGACTCCAATTTACTCGGTCAGATAGTTAAATAATTAACCGAAAATATCAAGTTTGAAAGACCGAGTGTCTTTGAGAATTATTATATCACTCGATCTTATAACTAAATTAATTAAATAAATATTAATTATACTATAATTGACATTATTGCTCTATAATAATTATTTACATTAATTAAATTAATGCTAATTACATTTAAAAAAGTTAATTACATTCTAAAATTAATCCGGGCTTACCATTTTTAAAATGTTAATTATAATTGTCTTTAATTGTTTATAGTAATTAAATTAATGCTAATTACCTTAAAAAAGTTAATTACATTTTGAAATTATTTCGGGCTTAGAAATATTGATTATAATTAACATTATTTATTTATAATTATTTATAGTGATTAAATTAATGCTAGTTACCTCTAAAAAGTTAATTACGTTCTGGTATTAATTTGGGCTTAACATTTTTGAAATATTAATTATAGTCACATTAGGAATAATTGACATAATTGATCTATAATTATTTATAGTAATTAAATTAATACTAATTACCTTTAAAAAGTTAATTACATTCTAACACATTAAAATTAATTCGGACTTACCATTTTTTAAAAACAATTATTAAAGCTTTTCTTTTTTAATTTATCCATCATCACTCCGGCTTTCCATCACTGGGTTTTCCTCTCTCTTTTTTAACAACAATCAGTATTGGAATTTTATTTTTCTTAAAATAAGTTACTCGGGCCTTCCTTTTTTACTTATCATCATTACTCAGAACTTTCCTTTTTTTTTTAAATTAATCACTTGGTCTTTCTATTTTTTTTTAAGAAACAACTGCTCGGGCTTTTGGAGAGAGAGAAAGAATGATGGAAGATATGAGACATCACTTAGTCTTGAGAATATATAGCATATATATCACTCAGTCTCTTAGAATATATAAAATAAATATAACTCGGTCTTGACAATGTATATAATATATCACTTGATCTTTAGTATATACATATCACCGTGTATCACTCTGTCATACAATTTTGTGAGGCTGACACAAAATTAATGTTAAAGATCTTAAAAGGCTGACACATGCAAAAGGTATATCGGTAAGTGGCATTTTTTCTTATATTTAGTCAAAGTAGATATTTTTGTAAATGTCAAAATTGATTCGGCAAAGGATCATAATTTCTAAAATTAAAAATAATTTGTTGGCAAGGGCCCACAAATATCTATATGACTGCGAGCTGGGGGTTCATTATTATTTTTTTTCCATAATTTTATCAAAATCTCACTTTAATCTTATAAGTAAATTTTTATTTTTTATAATTTTAATTTTTTATACCAACTTAAATTTTTTTTTACCTTTTTTAGTTTTCATCCTTTGCTATACAAATTAAAATTACTCCCTATGTATGAATTAAGAAATATTATTATTTTATACTTCCTCCGTCAGCTTCTAAGGTATCTATTTTACTAATTTTTGCGTCCGTTTCAAATGTATCAATTTTCCCTATTTGGTAAAAAAGTACACAATATGACTCACCACTTCTCTCTAATACAACTACCAATTTTAAATATAATAATAATACTCATTAATTCATGTGTAAAAAGCAAATAAATACCTTAGAACCGGACGAAGGGAGTATAAAATAGGTAGTTGTATTAGTAGTGAGTGATTGATGTATGTGGAATATTTTGTTAAAATTAAAAGGAAAAATAGATATATTAATGGATATTTTATCAGTGGACAGAGGGGGTATATGAAATGCAAAGTCTTATTGTGCAAATTTTTTTGCAAAAAGAACCAATTTTTTTAAGTGATAGTTACCACTAGACACATTAAAAACTCCTTTATTACTATGAGATATATACATACAAAAAAATTATTACTAACTATATAAATATATAGTGATATTCCAATATTACCCCTTAAAATGTGCTACATATAGTTTGTATGCAGTATAAAAGTTCGTGTGCAGCGAAAATTATGTGCAGTAAAAAAAGTATGCAGCAAAAGTTATGTACAGCGACGCAGCTCCGGCGGGGTCAAGGGCGGCGACGACGCAGGAGGCAAGGGTGGCCGCCGCCGGCGGCAGTGGGTGGTTGAGGGGTTTAGGGTTTATGGTTTAAGAGTGTGTGAGATTATAATGAATTAGGGTTATTTAGTATTTTACTTTAATATTTTTATGTGAGAGTAATTTTTTTAAATCAATGTATACAACAACAATTATGAAATATAAGTGTGTATCTATTAGTAATTATTATTATTTTTAATAATAAAAAGTTACGGTGCTACAATTTATACTAAAGAACTAAACTTGAAAATTTTAAAAAGTATAGGATTTAAATTGAATTTGTCTAAAATTATGGAACTGGCCAAAATAGCAAAATAGATGCGTATCAAGGGAATGGATGGAGTAGTTCACTATACTCTTATCATTTTTTATCAATTGATAATTATGTATTCCCTCCATCCGCCGAAAAGGTATACATTTTGTTATTTTGAGCGGCCGCACCAATGGTATACATTTTCCTTTTTAAACACATGAGACCCACACACATCACTAATACTTTTAATATATGGGTCTCACAGACCTCATTAATACCACATAAAAGTCATTTCGTGAGACAGTCTTATTAAAGTATTTGTCATTAATTTAATAGTATTATAAAGTTAAAATCTACCTCTTGTTAAAAACCTAAACAAATACTACATCCGTCCCACACTTATATTCACACTTTTCGTTTTCATCCGTCCCACATTTATTTTCACCACCCAAAAAAGGAAACTTCACATTAACCAACAACCTCAAAAGTTATCTTAATTTCAAAAATATCACCCTCACCTAACACACATAACATACTTTATAATTTAATTATTACATAAAAATACCACAATAACCCTCAAAAGTTAATAAAGTTGGTCAAAAAACAAGGGATAAAATATTTTTTTGCCCCATAAGTTTGACCATGTACAATTTTTGCCCCAAAAAAGATAACATTTGGGAATTTATCCCACAATCTTCATAATTGTGCCAATGTTGTCCCGTTTTCACCGGAATTTGATATTTTCGCCGGAATCGATTACGTGTATGTCACATGATCATCGGATTTTATATTTCTCGGCGGGATAAAATATTTTTTACCCCGTAAGTTTGGTCATTTACAATTTTTGCCCCCAAAAAGATAAAATTTGGGCATTTGTCTCAACATCTTTATAGTTGCGCCAATATTGCCCCATTTTTTTTTCGAAATTTGACATTTTCACTAGAATCGATCACGTCCATTCACGTGATTATCGGATTTAATATTTCATGACGAATTTCCTGACCTAGCGACACAGTGACATCCACATTAACAATAATAGTATTTTAATGCAGAGGAGGATGGAGTCGTTGGCTTTTTTTAGCTCCGATTCACTCTTTCGCACCCCACTGAAGAACGAATGGTTCATTATCAGTCTCGTGATTCTTATTATGATCTGGAGATCACTGGTGGTGAGAGGATACACGAGGGATCCTCTAATTGACAAAAAGAGGGTGTTTGCTAAGATGGTGGAAGTATGTGGAGGGCGCGTAAGAATTGAGTGCATTGATGGATGATATTTTTTTAATTAAATTTTCAGTAAAATATTATTATTGTTGTTATTGATGTGGATGCCAGTGTGTCGCCAGGTTAATAAATTCGTCGGAAATACCAAATTCGATAATCATGTGACATGCATGTGATCGATTCTAATGAAAATGTCAAAATTTGGGAAAAACGGGACAACATTGGCGCAATTATAAAGATATTGGGACAAATGCCCAAATTTTATCTTTTTTGGGGCAAGAATTTACATGATCAAACTTATGGGACAAAAAAATATTTTTTCCCGCCGAGAGATGCCAAATTTGATGATCACGTGACATGCACGTGATCGATTTCGGCGAAAATGTCAAATTCCGGCGAAAACGGGGCAACATTGACGCAATTATGAAGATAGTGGGACAAATGCCCAAATATTATTTTTTTAGGCAAAATTTGTACATGACCAAACTTATGGGGCAAAAAATATTTTTATTCCAAAAAAATAATTTTTCTTAAACTTCGTATATACAGTGTCATGAATATAAGTTCGGTGGTATATATATATATATATATATATATATATATATATATATATATATATATATATATTGAATTTGAAACCTAAATAAATCGAAAATTAACATGGCGTCGCGGAATTAAGGTTGAAGAAAGCATTAGATTGCAAATTAAGGATGTCGTTAAGGTTAAGGAGACATGAGAAGTAGATTTTGTTGTTGTATGAAGAAGTTTGGGTGATAGTGTTGTGTGGATGGAGAGAATCCGATTGTGAATATGACATGACACTCATGCTATGGACTAAGACAATTCGAGAGAGAGAAAGAGAGAGGAGAGGAGAGAGAGAGAAAGAGAGAGGAGAGGAGAGAGAGAGAACGTACAAAAGCAGTGCTGAATTTTGGCATGAGAGTTTTAAATAAAGAGAAGTGTTAATGCAGGGTGTGTTTCTCTCTCTAGACAAGAGAGAAGAGAGGAGAGAGAAGAGATGCATCCAAACAGCAGGTAGAGCAACAGACTAGTCAGGATGCTTTCTGTAATCCACAGTTGACTAATTGCCAATTCCTCCCTTCTTATTAGATCTTGTTTGGATTTTCTATTACATCACCACTTCTCTCCCTCCTCTTTTTAAACCACTTTTTCTTTCCTCCATTTATACCTAGTTTTACTAATTATTGGGTGAACTTAATGATGCAAATCTCTTCTTGGCTCTGGTTAACTTCTGCAGCCAAGTGGAGTACTATCACTCTCACTGTTTTTATCAATTTTATTGAGTTTTTAGGTGAGATATTCTTTGGATCCCATTGAAATTTAAATGTTTTATTATTTTTATCTATTTTAATACAAAGTTTGAATTTCGTTTTTTGATAAATGAAATTCATACAATTTAATTATTTTTCTCTCTATTATCCACACATCATATTAATACAATGACTCGAATTTTTTGTGTCATTTTCGTATATTATTTTCTATGCTAGTGGTCTGATCGCCACCGCATATGAGAAAGTGAGAAATCACTGACTTTGCAACGGGTTTACTTCTCCATTTAAAAAATTAATCATATATTAGGAAATGATTATGATTAATTATTTTTATTAATAAATAGAAATCGCATGTTTTAAATAAGGAAATTAGAAAATTTACACGAAAACGTGGATATCATCAATTCATCGTTCCATTCGCCCGACCATACACTCATGTTAAAATATTATATTCTCCAACTCACTATATACTAAAATATGATATCCCTTGATCTATATGTTTAACGCTCGCTCTAAGGAGGGATTGTAAAAAATAGGTAATAAAATATTATGTATTTTTATCATTAAGAAAATGGGTAAAAATACGTGAAACATTCCAAAATTAAAATGGATAAAAATATGTGGGACAGAGGGAGTATCAAACTTTTATTGAGAGAAGGGATCTCATTAAAATACAAAAAATTATACCATAAATTCTTATACATCCATATCATGAAATTTAGATCTGTTCCATAGCTTCAAGGCATGATATAAAATGTGAACAGAATCTGATATTGAGTATGAAAAAGGCACAACATTAATGGTCGCAATATTTTTTCAGCCAAACAAGAGCAATAAATGGGGAGAGTCCAAGCAACGCTCCAGGCCGTACAACTTAATACAGCACAACACAACACTACAATGTACACAAGTTAATATTCTTAGTATAAGATTTGGGAACTGCCCTATATCCACATTTGGACTCTCTCTGAGTCTCTCTTTAACATTTTCTCCACCTCTTTACTAAGGTACAATTACAATACCCTTCATTCTATACTATTCCCTCCGTCCCAGGAAAGATGACACATTTTCCATTTTGGGTTGTCCCACAAAAGTTTGCATATTCCTAAAAAAGCAAAAAGTCAAACACAATCACTCTTCTCCATACACTTTATTTACAAAAAAATCACTTCTACCTAATACACATAATATACTTTATCATTTATTTATTACCAAAAAATATCATAATACCCCTAAAAATTATTACTTTCTTAATTTTCGTGGCAGGAAAGTGGGAGCAATATTTCCTTGAGTGAGGGAGTATAAAGCAACTCAAGCATGCTCTTAGTCAAACCACTCTTTTTTTTTTCTTTAAAAATTAATTTAATAAACTCATCTGCCATTGTATCATAAGTAGTACGTAGCTTACATACCTTTCGTAATTCCATCAACACTTTTTAGACACCATTGTTTAGCCTTGTCAAGCAACCAACTCTCTCTCTCTCTAGGGGCCTAACTTAGGTTACCCATATACCCACTATTGTGTGTGTTTGTGTGTGTGTGAGAGTTATGAGATGACAAGTAGGGGAAGATTTCTGGTGAGAAAGATCTATTCCAAGATTTTGCTAGTGTTGTAAGAAACTTAGTCATAATTTTGAAAAGAAAGAATTCTTTTAGTCAAGTGTGAGTAATTAGAGGGAGTTGGCAAGTATTTTACAACTTATAATGTATTTATTCATGGTCATGTATGATTGCTAATATTAAATATTTAGGCACCCTCTTATGGATGATTATTCAATACTAGATTTAAAAGAGAGAGAATTGGTAGTGAAATAGTAGGCATCATGCATAAATATCTCCGCCCAAATGGAAAAATAACATAATTAGATGGTAATACAACAGTGTATTAACTTCACTTATCTGGTGTGAAAAATAAATGATTAATGTAAGAAATAAAAAGGGGAAAAGGGAGGGAGCGTAGAAAAAGCAAAAGAAAATGTCTTTCTCAAACACGGATCCCTATGGAATGCTGGAAGGATGCCCAGCATTGCTTGCTGGAACTCATTCTTTTTGTTTAGTTCAAAGGGCCTTGCTTTGTTCTCTTTAGAAATCTTTTCAGTGAGAGAGAGAGAGAAAGAGAGAAAAGCAAAAGAATGAGACCATAGATTCAGCTGTGGGGGGTTTAGATTTGGTCATTCTGCATATATAAAGATAGATAGTCTGCTACTACAAAACAAAACAAAAGATTAGTCATTAGAGTATATTATTTCAAGAAAATATAAAACCCAGTTTTCTTCGGAATAGAGGAGGTTGATTTGGTGCATGATTAGTTTATTTGGTTCCAATCATTGACTTGCTTTCTTGCAACAACTAAAATAAAACTTGGGTTGGAGTTCTTTTTTTTAATTCTCTCTCTCTCTCTCTCTCTCTCTCTCTCTCTCTCTCTCCTTTGTTGTTTTAAGTTTGTGTGTGTGAAAAGAGGTGTGTTTTTGGGTGAGAAATGAGTAATGATCGCAACAGCAATCAAGACAACAAGTGGTTGGGTTTCTCTCTCTCTGCTCCCACCATGGATGTTACCTCATCACCTCATCCTAATGCTAATGCTGCCTCTGCTGTTTCTAACCCCATCTCCATTAACACTCTTAACTACCCTCCAACTAATTACTATGACCCTTCCTTCTACTCCCATCTAACTGTCATGCCACTCAAATCAGATGGCTCTCTTTGCTTGATGGAAGCCATCAACAGATCACAGCCACAAGGTGGTTCTCTGTTTTTAACTACTCTGTTTTACTTTCCCATGCATTGTTTTTTTAACTTTTTTTACTGCCAATGGTAAAACTTCAGCACCCAAACTTGAGGACTTCTTTGGGGGTGCAGCTATGGGGACCCATCATTATGATAACAGAGGAGGAATGGCTCTCAGTTTAGACAGCCTTTACTATCACCAAACCTCTGCAGAAACACACAACAACAACAATGCCCACCATTTTCTAACACATGACCACCAAGACGACCATCTTCAGGAATACCCAAACTACCCCTCCTTCCATCACCTCCCGTTGGACGACGAGATGAAGGCCTTCGCCGGCGGCGATGCGGCGGTGGGGTACGGCGATCTCCACTCCCTGAGCTTGTCCATGAGCCCGGGCTCACAGTCCAGCTGTGTCACTGGCTCACAGCAGATTACTACCCCTGTGGTGGATTGCATGGGATTGGAGAACAAGAAAAGGGGCCCTGAGAAAGTTGATCAGAAACAGATCGTTCATCGGAAGTCCATTGATACGTTTGGACAAAGAACTTCACAGTACAGAGGAGTCACAAGGTTGGATTTTTTTCTTATTTTTTTTAATTTATTTTTCTTAAAAGATTTGATTTTTATTTATTTTTTTTTTGAGTAATGGCAGGCACAGATGGACTGGGAGATATGAAGCACATTTATGGGACAATAGCTGCAAGAAAGAGGGTCAAAGTAGAAAGGGAAGGCAAGGTTAGTGAGGCATTAATTAATCTTGATTACCATTAATGTGTTGGTTAATTAATTAATTACTAACTTGAGTTATTTCTGTTCTTTTTTCCTAAATCTTTGATGACATATGGATTCTTCCCTTCCAGTTTACCTAGGTAAAACACTTTACCAGATTCGATCTGTGTGTGTGTGTGTGTTTTTTTTTCTTTAAGAAATTATTTTTCCACTTTTTGACTGATTGAATAATTACTAATTTTGACATTTATTAGTAATAAAAAGTGATTTTTGAATGGCAATTTAGGGGGATATGATGTGGAAGAAAAGGCAGCAAGGGCTTATGATTTAGCTGCTCTCAAATACTGGGGACTTTCAACTCACATCAATTTTCCTGTATGTTTTATTTTATTTAGCTTTTGATAATTATTAATGAAGAGAGTTCATATGTGAGATGTCATTTTCAGTTGGATAATTATCAACAAGAAGTTGAAGACATGAAGAATATGACTAGACAAGAGTATGTTGCTCACTTGAGAAGGTATTTTTTTTTTCTGATTGATAGTGTTTTCTAAGCTTGTATAGTGCTTTTATTACAATAGTTTTTCTTACATTGTTGTAGGAAAAGCAGTGGTTTCTCTAGGGGAGCTTCAATTTACAGAGGAGTTACAAGGTCTTGATATACATACTTCATGCTTTTGATCATCAAATATGGCATTCAATTCGTTGATATATTCATATGTATGAATTATGATTATGAAGTATGATCAATTCTGAGTTCATTTGTGTATTGTTCTTTAGCAGACATCATCAACATGGCAGGTGGCAAGCTCGGATTGGCCGAGTGGCTGGAAACAAAGATCTTTACCTTGGCACTTTCAGTGAGTATGATCATGAGAGTTGAGCACGAAGAATGTTGTCTTTGCCTTGGTTGTGATTTCAGGTAATGTTGTCTTTTTAGGTACTCAAGAAGAAGCTGCTGAGGCGTACGACGTGGCTGCTATCAAGTTCCGGGGCGTAAACGCGGTGACCAACTTCGACATTTCACGGTACGATGTGGAGCGGATCATGGCGAGCAACGGCCTACTCTCGGGGGAGATGGCGAGGCGTATCAAAGACAACGCTTCAAACGACAACACTTTCTCGGACCCTAGCAACAACAACGTCGAACCTGTTGCTTCCAAGGAGAGCAGCAGCAATGTGTCTGAGTGGAGGATGGCGCTCTACCAGCCCCCGCATCAAAAACCAGCAGTAGAAAACACAAATCTCTCGAATGTGGTTGTCGGGATGGAGGCGATGAACGCGGGGAAAATAGGGAGTCATGTGTCCAACGCGTCGTCTTTGGTCACTAGTTTGAGTACTAGCTCGAGAGAAGGAAGCCCCGCGAGGAACAACCAGCTCGTCCCGATGTTTATTCCAGGGCCGACGAGAGACGCCACGTCTTGGATCCCGTTGGCCCCGATAAGGCCTCAAGTGCCACTGTTTTCTGCATGGACGGATGCATCATGATCATCATGTATTATTAATTCATGAGACAGTAATGTTGATCATTTGATCTCTTTTCCATGTACAAATGGTCTTTGATGTCATATTTTCTAAATTAAACCCACAAAACATGGATTGATTTTGGTGGGGATAAATATTTGGTCATCAAGATCCTATCTTTAAATTATCAAGAATTTGGACAAGTTCAAATGAAACCATATTGAGTTAATTAAGAAGTGATTAAGTCATCATGGGATGATTCCCCTAATCACAATCACATGATTCATTCTTTCAATTTCAAAGGTTTGTATCAGTACCATAAAAGATCAACTTCAACCACCTAAACAATGATTAATAAATTCTGCCCAGTTGACTTAACCATAATTAGTATTTAGTAAAACCATCCAAGTTCTCCAGTTGGCCAAACTTTCCCAACATGGCAACAAGAATTTATTTTCTGTCTTTCCCCTTTTTATAACAACATGTTTAGGCATTTAAGATGAAGACATCATCACCCCCTTACAACCTAATCAAGTTTTACCCTTTTACATTGCCAAGTCTCATTCGCATTCTCTTATCTTCTCTTCTCTGCTGTCATTTACCACCATAATGCTCCCTGCCAAAAGGGTCTCCTCAGATCAGACCATTTTTAATGAAGTACTAACTGTACTATTATCAATTCATTATCATCAGGAAATTATATTACTTGAATAAAGTAATTAACTCTCATTAACTATGCTTAATTAATGTAGTGGAAGAAGTAAAGAGTAGGATGCATGGTTTAAAGTGTTTGATATTGCATCATATATCTGCAAGATTTGCCGGCCAGTTTGTGTGTGTGTGTGTGTGTGTGTGTGTGGTGGGGGGGGGGGGGGTGGATGGGGGGTTCACATTCATCATTGCCCCACCATTACATCAAAAAAATCCGACATGATTGCGTTTTGCATTCTTTGTTTCTAGGGAAATTGTCATCATGATTCAATAGTCCTACTTGTCTCAAAATGAACCCAGATAATGCATTTCATTAATACAATTACTATATCTTGAAATTATCAGATTGTCATTTTGATGCATTATTTCTTATGTCAATAGATTGAAAAAAAATATATATACTCTAAAGATAATTGTTCCTTTCTACTCTTATAAGTTAATCATATAACATGTGACATATAAGAGGATGCGCGAAAATTGCGTAGAAGGTCCGGTGTGTCTCGTTACCTCTTCATTATGGGTTAATTTCCTCTCACGTGACTATTCACGTGTCCAATGAATTTTCTTTCTCGTAATGAGAGGATCCTCATCCCATCTACTTAGCATCCATAACGATGAGGGATGCATGGTATGCCAACTTATCATACTGATTTGGTTTAGTTTAATTACATTTTTTTTAGTGTGTAAACTAATAAATTAAGTTACACTATTAATAATATTGTGTTTAGGGTTCGTGGGTTAAAGCTGGAAAATGGGTCGGGCCGGCCTTGTTGGAGTAATAGTAATTTTCAGACTCGCCTCTAAAAAGGTATTATCCATTTTATACGTACATTATTAAGAATTTAAGTTACGTAAGAATTATACAAAGTAGTTCGTAAATCTTAATGGGTTAATTACATTAAAATACACAATATTTTCCTTTTTTTTAATTTAATCACAAACTTTTTTTATTATCAAAATAATACATGAGCTTCTATTTTTTTCTCAATTTAATCACGGATTCTCTTTTTATCAATTAAATACATAACTTTCTTTGTATTTTCTCAATTATATCACAAAATTTTCATTTTATTAGAGTTAAATATACATAATTTTTATATTTTGTCATTTAATCAAACTTCTTCCGTAAATCAAAAAGTTTATTAAACAACTTTTACAAAATCTTATTAATAATAATTTTTTAAAAAATTAATAAAAAATTAAACTACTAAGATAATTAGATTATACAACGACTAGCTATATTTTTTAGTCGGCCAATATACGGCTAATATTAATTAAAAATTATATTTTATACATATATTAAATAATAATATATAATTAAGGAGTGAATTTTATATTTAATTTTTTACTTGGAGTATATTTACAGTTGTTTATTTATTTATTTATTTTTTAAATATTTTGATAATAAATTTTCATTCTCAACTTTTACAGTTTTAATTAAGTTTTTCTTAGTTATGTTATTGATTTATGTTCTGTACAAACTCTTAATATGTTACTAAATTTCGTATTTAATTATTCATTCAAATTATATTAATATATATTTATTAATTTATCAATTCTATAATTATTTAAAAAGATAATTAATTAAATTTGAGACAAGTTACGTAATTTTTTATGATTTTTTTAAAAAATTATTTAATATTTAAAATGTAATCAATGCATTATATTTAAATTATTTAATGTACATTGATTTTTTATTAATAAAAGAATTTTGAACAAATAAAATATTATAAAAATAAAAAAATTGTGATTGAATTGAAAAAATACAAAAAAAATCATGATTTAATTGATAAAAAGAAAATTTGTGATTAAATTGAGGAGATATAAGAAGGTCATGTATTTTTTTGATAATAAAAAAAGTTTGTGATTAAATTGAAAAAAAGTTGAAAATGTGATATATTTTAATGCAATTAACCCAATCTTAATACATCTAATTAACAGTTTTTTTAATGATGATGTGACATAGCTAGAATTTCTTGGTGATGACATGTAGGAGTAATGTTTAGGTTTATTTTATTTTAATTAATTCTATTAATGTATTGACTTTTGTTTTAAGAGATAATACTTTAATGTGTAGTTGGTTAAGAGAAATAATATTTTAATATGTAATGATTTGTTGTATTAATATATTTATGAATATAATACTATTTATATTTAAACTTTTATAGTTTTAAGCGGTGAAAATTGTATGGAAATGGGTTAATATGGAAAAAGTGAAGAATTTTATGTAGGATTGGAAGTATAGTCTAAAATCTTATAAAATGCAATCCGAATTCCCTATTCCACAATCATGTTTCACTCCATGTTTCATAATTTGTTTTTCATGAAAAATAATATTCCCTGTTTAATGATCATTAAACCCTTGGGGCATGTGGTTATATTTTAGGCTTTGATTAATACATGTGGCAAACATCTAATAAATGAAATATGAGATGAAATACAAGAGGGGAATGGGTCATTTCAAATGAAAAAATGGGGATGGAGATTTTTAGCTGATTGTGTTTCCAATAACAATTTATACACACAAAATATCTAACCAAATACTCATGTCCACTCTTTAAAAGTTTTATAAACAATAACTAATTTTTTTTATTAATTTATTTCACAATCAGAGCACAATTTTATTTTTATTTTTCCAATACCCCATGTTTCTAATAGCTCTTAATTTAATCGCTCAAGAAATAAGGATAATGTAGTGTGGAAGTGGAGCAGCCCAACCCACAGATTAGAGTTGGGAAGTCAGAAATATGAAGTGGGCCTCATTTCAATGCTCAAATCCATCTTCAATTTGGGCTGGATAATTTGGTTCTATTCCGTCCCAACATTAGCAGGCTGGCCCAAATCACCTCTATACGAAGACGTTGACCTTTGTGCTGTACAGCCTGTACTATGTAATTTCAATTGTTTCTATCTTACCTTTGCCCTCTGATTTATTTTCAGAATATATGCATGTAATCAAATTTTTAATACTTTTTTTTAATTTTTTTTTATTTATTTTTAATTAACTTTCTTATTTAATATTTTCTTTTTTTAAATAATTTGTTTCTTATTTTTAATAATGATTTAATTTATTTATTTGGGTATCATTAATTAGTTATCAAATCTTTTAATGCAATAAATAAATTAATTAATTAATATCAAATTAAAATTTATATATATGAAAAAAATAATATTTCATATAATATTCTCTCTCATCCCACCTATAAATAAGACTTTTGGTTATTCAATATAAATACATACATCCGTTTCTCTAAGGAGAATATGAACTTTCTTCAAGTTCCTCTATAAAATTGATTTATAAAAGCATAGAAATTTATTTTGATAGAACGAATCAAGTAGAGATTCGATCTACTTTTAAAAAATCGATTCAAGTATTCTACAAGAGGAAGAGAACTAATTCAAGTATTCTTGAATAGTTTTACCTCTTAAGCATCGATTCTTCAAGAGGAGAGAATCGATTCAAGTATTCTTGAATAGATTTACATCTTAAAAATCGTTTTTAATCGATTTTTCAAGAGTAAGAGGGAGAATTGATTCAAATATTCTTGAATAGATTTACATCTTAAAAATCGATTTTCAAGAGTAAGAGGATTGATTCAAGTATTCTCGAATCGATTTACATCTTAAAAAACGATTGAAATCTCATCTAGAGAATTAGTTTATGAAAGTATGAAAATTTATTTCGAAAGAGCAAATCAAGTAGAGATTCGATCTACCTTTAAAAAATCGATTCAAATATTCTTCAAGAGAAAGAGAAAGAGAACTGATGTAAATCGATTGAAATCTCCTCTAGAGAATTGATTTATGAAAGTATAAAAATTTATTTCGATAGAGCAAATCAAGTAAAGATTCGATCTACCTTTAAAAAATCGATTCAAGTATTCTTCAAGAGAAAGAGAACTGATTCAAGTATTCTTGAATTGTTTTACCTCTCGATTCAAGTATTCTTCAAGAGAAAAAAAAAAGAGAATTGATTCAAGTATTCTTGAATTGTTTTACCTCTTAAGAATTGATTATTTTTTTTATCAGTAAATGTTAGTTGTTAGTATAGTTAGTAGTTAGATCACCAAACACCCATATTCCCCTTTCTCCAAGCCTCCTTATATTTACTCCCTCCTAATTCGTTCTCAATGGGAATTAAACATGGGTCTTCCACTTAAGTGAGGAGCCCAGTGGCCAACTGGGCCAGCCCACTTGGTTAAGAATCGATTTTTTCAAGAAGAAGAGAATATATTCAAGTATTTTTTAATAGATTTACATTTGAAAAATCGATTTTTCCAAGAGATACTTGAATATATTTACATCTTAAAAATCAATTTTTCAAGAGTAAGAGGATTTGCATCTTAAGAATCAATTATTCAAGAGGAAAAAAATCAATTCAAGTATTACATCTTAAGAATCGATTCAAGTACTTTTTAACATCTACCTCTAAAGTATTGATTCAAGTATTATTCAAGTGAAAGAGGATCGACGATTCAAGTACTCTTAAATTGATTTACCTCTAGAGAATAAGAGGTTGAAAAATTAATTCATGTATAGAATCGAAAGTTTAAGTAATTTAAGTTAAATTATTATTTCATATCAAATCTATACTAATATAAAAGCAAAATGTATTGCTTCAATTTTGACCAATTTTGACCAGTTTTAATTTTGATCTTAACCATTCATTTTTTAATTTTCATCTCAATCGTTGAGCACTTATGAACAAAACTAATTCTTAAACCTAATCTCATTTTCATTTGTGCAAGTATATCTTCCTCTCTCCAACATCCGATGAGATCCCAACCTTACCTCAGCCATCGCCACCGCCACCGCTGTCATAGTTGATTGCTGTGGTAGATGAATTTCAAGTGACAAAGGTCGGCCCAACAAGAAATTCAAGTTTGTCAATGTTCTGTCTACGATTTTCCAGTTTGTTTGCTATCTCTATTCGAAATTCCTTGAATTTTTTCTTTTCTTTTTCATCTAAAACTTGGTCTGTTCTTCATTTGCAGCCACATGATGTGGTAAATATGTTGCTGAGGTGTTTGGATTATTATCGAATTAAAAACATCCAATTTTTTGAGTTAGTAGCAATACGTGGTTGTTACTGTGACTGTGTGCGAGCAATGTGCCTAATTAATTATTAAATTAATAAATTAATTGAAAGGGATTCATGATAAAAGAATTAACATAACTTTTGGGAGCATGAAATCTAGAGCCATCAATTTTCTCTAGGGTGCGTTCCATTGCTTTTTCTTTTTTTAATTATTGTTCTTATATTTATTACTGATTTTATATTCATAATTTATTTATTTAATTATTTTTTGCAAATTTTTAGATTTACAAGACACATACTCATGATTTCTACCTTGATCCACTAATAGTAAGTTCATCTAATTAGATTCATATTTTTCATGGAACCCCTTAAGACATTTTTATTTTTATGATTTCAGCAGAAATTATTTCTCCCTTAAATGTAACATGAGTAAGATATTCAACATTATTCAGTGATCTATTTGAAAATTTCTTAGAATTTATATACTTAATAACTATTATTATGAAGCTTGATCTTTAAGATTATGGGCTAATACTTATCTTCTTCTTTTTTTTTAGGGATTGCAATAGAAGACATGACAGGTATATTTGTGCTTTTTTTTATACTGTGATTTTTTTCTCACTTGATCATTGTGGAAAACAAGAGTTCCATGATTCTTATTACTTTCAAAAGATAAGATTTAATTTCCGAAATCAATTGATATTGTTTTTCATGTTCTTCAATGGTGTGGGTAAATCAAGAGTAGAAGGTTGACCATACTTACGTCGGGGTCATATTCAACGATTTGGTATGATACCAAAGAACTTTAATTAGTTAATCAAATTCTGTGAGTTTTTTTTAATTAAATTAGTATTTAGATTGCAACAATATACATTTCTTTTTTCATGGAAAAAACTGTTCTATCACTACGGAACCTGGCTGTAGGATTGATTGTTGTTCTTTCTATTGGCTCTTAAACGTTCCTAATAAGTTTAGTTCATTCTAGAGTTTGTCATTGAATCAAGAAATTGCATTGTACGCTTAATTTTTTTCTTTTTTATTGTTCAATTTTGCACATTATAGATATAGAGTTTTAATGCTAACTAGCATTGTCATCCTCCTTCCATTTTCCATTCAAGCAAGGCCTACACCAAATTTGCAAAAATAATTTTGCCAGTTATCGCTCTATAATAATTTCTTTTTTGTTCTTCTTTTTTATTCTTTTGCTCTTAGTTTCTTCAGGCTAATTTTTCCTAATTAATTATGAGAACATCATGTTGAAAATGGAATGTGTGTTCATTTCTACAAAATTTTCTAAATGCATTGTTTATATATCTATTTATTTCAATTATTTTTGGATTTCTCAAGCCAATTGATTACAATAGATGAATTGAATATATGTGATTTTATCTAATTGTTGATTAAATATTGAGTATTTATCTTCAAGTAATTTAAATATACATGTACAGTGTACATTTTACATCACACATTCACACATAGATAATGATAAAAATTACCTTTTCATGACAGCCGATATTTGTCTTTATCACATTCCTGTGAAGACTTTCGCAGGGAAAAGCTTGAGTTACAAGTAAGTTGAGATAATGAATTTAATGATGAATTTTAAGACTTTAAAACATATATACTACTTTGCATATGTTTATTTCATGGCAGATTTACTGTACGTAAAAACTTTTATTTTCCTCTTGACTATTGTGAGACGAAAATCCATGTCACTTTTATTTCTCAATTTTGATGTTGCTTCTAAGTGGCTTGGCAAGTTTTTGAATGCTTGGTCCGTGTGTTTGAACTAATTTGTGTTTGCAGTCCAGTCCTAGATATTCGGTAATGGATGCGAGACAATTTGTGTTTGATGCCCCAGAAACATGTTTTTTACTATAATTTGTCACTGCACACAAAGGATGATTTTATTCATCATTTGGAAGACTCCAATGAGATTTTCTGGAGTTGACGATGTTATTAATGGAAACTACTTTTTGGAAATGAATGTTGGTAAGTTTAATCCTTTTTCTTAGTTGTTTTTTATAGAGAGGATAGGAAGATATAATCATTTTAAATTTATTGGTAACATCATTCAAATTTTGAAAATTTTAATTTGTTTTCAATCAGATTAGTATGATTCTTACATGATATTCTTTTTCTCGGATACAAACAAATTAAAAAATAATTTTGTATGATACCGTAGTAGAGCACCTCCACTCATTGTAAGAATCATATATAGGTTGTTTGTTTCTGAACTCCCCAAATTAAAAAAGTATTAACATTTTCTTGGCCTCTCATAAGAGGCATTTTTTAAGTCTATACATCAATTAGTAATAAAAATGAGAAATTAGGTTATTGCATTTCATACATCATTTCATAAAATTTATCACTTCAGTGATGCATAGTGTTCCAAAGATGTTGCCAAAGTTATTGTTGTTTTGTTGGTCTCTCTTATTGAAACATTCAGAGTTCCTTTTATATGTTTTACATGAATAAAGTTGCACGGCTGTGGAAACTATAGCTAACCAACTGATCCAAGATTGAATGCAATGATATTAATTACACATTATTTATAGGCTCTTTTATTAGGGGAAAGAATGATGTAACGAAACATTATCTACAATCGCAATACTCATGTATTGTTCCAAATTGCTTATTTTTCTCCATTTATTTATTCTTCATTTGCATTTTTTTACTTACAAGTGTTCTGATTTCAAGAATTTTTAATATTTGATTATTGATTTGTTGATATTATTTGGATCGTATTGTAGTGATTGTTGTGATGTATTGATTTGTGTTTTATTTTTTCAGATTTTGGGGTCCACTAGAATCCAATAATTAGCTCATAACTCTGCCAAAAGAGTAAGCAAAGCTCCAAATTGAATAAGAAAGCTTGTAATATCAGGAAAAAGGTTTGAATATATGATTTCTCATTTCTCTATCTTTATAAATTCTCTCTCCTTAGAGATCGATCAGTTTAAGTGTTATTATTATGTAAACCAACTGAAGCTGAGTTACTTAGAGAATATTGATGCGGTCTCTACCGCGGAGACTGGATCATGTAAGTCTCAACTGAGCATCTGCGGCAAGGATGTCAATCAGAAACCAAGCTACCTTTGTAAGTAAAGGTTCTCATATTTGTGCATTTTTTGGTAGCTTTAAATAATTCGTGCATGGATATTCAACAATTATAATTTGATTTTGGAGCTAGCTCGAATCTTTGTAGAAAAATGTAGTTGATAAAGATTCTTAGGATCCTAAACTTTATTGAGTTATGGGCCCAATTGATACTGTAATTTGTGATTTGCTTAATTCATGTTTTCTTGAATGTGTTTGTGCTGGAATTAATAAAAAAAAATATTAGTGGTGATTAAGATAAAAGTGTGAAAAT
Organism: Pogostemon cablin; assembly: GCA_023678885.1. Classification (NCBI taxonomy): domain Eukaryota; kingdom Viridiplantae; phylum Streptophyta; class Magnoliopsida; order Lamiales; family Lamiaceae; genus Pogostemon; species Pogostemon cablin. Next base: position 6,701,970 of record CM042992.1, on the reverse strand, counting down.
TATCTTTGAACTTTTTGCCTCAAGCCATTTGAGGTACTACTATCTCTTTGGTGAATTTTGTGAGTCATTATCTATCTATACTATTATAAAAGCAAAATTGATTTGCTTTATTTTGACCAATTTTGACTATTTTAATTTTGATCTTAACCATTCATTTTCTAATTTTCATCTCAACCGTTGAGCACTTAAGCTATTGATACATTTTGAACAAAGTCATTTTGCAAACCTTAATTTCATTTTCAATTCCCTCCCTTCCGCATTCTCCTTCTTCTGCCGCAAGATAATTTTCTTTGCCTTCTGAAAGCGGGTCTCCATCCGACCGACCTCCTTTTCCTAACCGGAAGTGGCAGTCCTTATTATCTCTCTCCCCTTCTTACACTCTTTTAAGTAATTAATTAGTTATAATGCTTAATAGTTATTATAAAGAAAAGAAGATTCAAAGATGATGATGCGTAGGATTAAGAGAGTTCCAAATGTTGTTTCCAATTACCAAAGGGAAGACTTTGATGATACCGACCACCATGCAATCGGTAGTTGCCGTTCAGATCTCGCTGCCTCCAAGGGACATTCGATTAAATGGGTTAGTTAATTTCCAAATCTATGGTTTTTTTGTCTATTTTTGGTTTGTTCTTCTATAGTTTTACTCGGTGGATTTCTTTTTTGATTATTTTGCATCTTGCCACCTGCTTTAATAATGTGAGTATTGCTTAATTGATGTGTGGTTGCAGACTTCTCGGCTGAATATATTTAATAAATTGAATAAAAATTAGTTTTTAGATGATACATAATAAACCCGTTAGTCTGTCCTCATTTTACAATTGCAATATTATATTGAATTAGTTTTTAGATGATATGAGCGTGTCTTTTTTCTCATTGACCTATTACCCAAACTCAATGGCAAAATTCTACAAATGGCTAAAATGGGGTTGAAGAAGGTGAATATTACCTTCATTTCATGTAATAAATGTGAATAATCCAATTCCTAAGTTTATCAGCCATTCCTTTTACTCATATTACTGGGGTTGAAGAAGGTGAAGATGACTTGAGGAGTCGCATTATTTCATCAAAATTTAAGTACGTTTAACGATTTCTTGTTTTATTTGAATTGGAAGTATTGATTGACTATTTTTCTATTTATATTCTAAATTCTGTATTGTTAGAAAGATGAGTATATTCATATTTATGAATTTGAAGTATGGAATATTTTTAGGTTGAATTTTTGATGCGTGATGTAAATGCTTATATTATAATTAGTGAATAAAAGAAGGGAAAAAGGGACATTTTGGTTTTAATTATAGAGTTATATAATAAATAATTACAACATTTTGTCATGTCTTTGACATTTCAACCAGTGATTGATTTAAATGTTCAATACCCTACAGATTTGCAGATTGCTATAACTTAACGTGGTGCTTGATAGAAGGCTGAGGTGAGCCAATGGCTATTTGGATGCGACTCAAACACAACAGCAGTAAAAATTTGGAGAGATATGAATTTTTTGAAGTTGTTGTTGAGAATTTCCTTTTCTCATATTTTATCTGGGGTGTAATTGCTTATTTAGGTTTTGACTTAATGATCCCTTTATATCTATTATTTGCGTCTTTAAATTCTAAATCATTATTTTTTTGTTGTAAAATTTTAAAAATCCCTTAGACATGAATTGATTATGTCTTCTTTGATTAATGTTGGTAGCTATTGGATAGAGTTTCAACACAAGATTCAAATGGTATTTCTATTATCCTACTATTCTCTCTTTTGAACCTTTTATTGTAAATCAAGTGTTAATAGCAATTTTTTTATGTCATACCATAGACCAAGAATTCTCTTGCTGCTAGAGATAAGAACATCAATCCAATGCTTGGTATAATTCATCAATACTTTTCTTTATTTAATTGCTTATTTAGGTTTCGACTTAATGATCCCTTTTATCTCAATTACTGCATCTTTAAATCTATATCATTATCCTTTTATTGGAAATCTTTAAAAATTTCACAGGACGACTGCAGTACAGCGAACCTTCAGCAACAATGGGATATGTTTGCTCTATTCCCCTATTACAAATTAAGAGATTTTTTTTTTGCTTTTTTTCCTCTAACCTCTCCTCTGTAAGAGTAATATTGATTTCATTTTTTCAACAAAAAATAATAAGTATTGTTCAAATCTACCTCAATTCTGGACTTTCTGTGACCATATTTCTGACCCCTTATTCGATAAAAAAAATCCAAGTCCCAGATTAATAGTTAATATATTTTCATAATCATGAATTTAAATAACTTTCTTTTTTGGGTGCTGAAGATAAATGTGGGATAAACGAAAACGAAAAATATGAAAATAAGTATGGGACCGAGGGAGTATTTTATATATTTAATTAATAGTTATAAATATTATTTAATCATATTTATTTAAAATAATAGAAATTATATTATATTTATTTTATATTTAATTAATAATAATATAATTTTTATTATTATATTTATTTAAACAAAAAAAATATAAATATATAAAATGAAATTAATATTAAATGGATACAGGTACCGTGGGTATTGACAAACAGGTATGGGATGAGTTCGGGTACCATAATAAAATTTTTAAAAGGAATAGGTATGGTTATGGGTAGTTATTTTTAATCGGGTACGGGTACCCCAAAATAAGCGGTCTGGTACCCTACCCGTTGTTATACCTACTTTCGTCCTACACTTATCTTCACATTATAGGGCTTACACACAACAATAATACAACTACTCATTATATATTAAAATATTATATTTCTCAACTCAACTCACTAAACATTAAAATACAATATATTTTAATTTCCGTACAAACAGTAAACATATGTGACAAAGGGAGTATAAATCTTTTATGTTTTTTGTGTTTCTTTTTCAAGATCATATTCATCATTTATTTATCGATAAAGTACGAATCAGTAAGTTTGGTAGAATTTGTAATATGTCAACTTTTAAAAGTTATGTTGTAGTTAGATACGGGTGACACGGATATGGGTGATGAACATTAAGCTGAATACGGGTACGGGTGATAGATATTTTTATTCGGTAATGCCTTTGATAACCATTCGATCACCCATTCTCTGTACTTATATTTTCTTTCATTTTTTTCTTTTTATGTTTTTGTGTTTCCTTTGCAGTTCCATATTCATTGATTATCCACCAATAAAGTTTGAATGAGTATGTATGATAGAATTTGTAAATGTCAACTTTTAAAAACTATTTTGTAGATACGGTTATATACGGGTGATAGACATTTACTGATACGGATATGGGTGATGGATATTTCTATTTGGTAATAACTTTATTAACCCTTCGATCACTCTTTCTCTGTAGTTATATTTTCTTTCATTTTTATGTTTTTATTTTTCCTTTGCAGGTTTATATTCATCGATTATTCATGAAAAAATCTGAACCAGTAAGTTAGGTAGAAACATTTAACAAAGAATGTGGTCTTTAGAGAGGTCTTTAGAAATTGTTGAATTGAGCCATTTTAAATAAAATAAATGAAAGTTTCGGTTGTAGTTTTTTCTTTTTCTTATCTATTATTTAGTATATTTGTATATGTATCCAAATAAATGATTCTCGATGCCATGCATTCTATGAGATATTGCTAAATAGAACAACAGGGAAGCCAGAGAGGATTATCACCAATCTAAACAAAGGTCACTTGCTATGAAGATAAGATGTGGGTTAGTTCTTTATTCAAATATTATTCATAAAAGATTCACTCTTTATTTTGTGAAAATAGTTGACTGTAAGTTTTGCAGATATTTATACTAATGGTAAAATAGTTTTACGAAAATGTTTTGATTTTTTGACTTAATTACTTAACTTTTTATGATGTTTTCAAATCTTTCATGACATATGATTGTCATATCACATTTCAATCTGGTGTTCATGCAGAAAAATTTTAAGTCAATAATGTGCATTGATTCAATTTTCACTTGTTTATAGTAATTGTATATCTCTTCTACTGCAAAAAAAAAAATTAGTTGATAAATTCCAAGTATTCATGATTATTATTCAAATAACCAGGTTTCTTTAACTAATAACCATATGCACTAATCTGGGCGAAATTCCTTAAATGAATTGGAAACCCATGACGGTTATAATTAATCATAGTTCAAACATAATTAGTTATTAAAATGCTTAGAAGAGTTGTAATTTAATACTCACATTATTTTACATATCAGTAACATTTCTCATCATTACATATCTATAATCTTCCTCATGAAAATTTCTATCTAATGTGACAATGAATTTGCAGATTCTTCCAAATATTTAGTTCCATGCTTAAGCTCTATTACATTCTTATATCAACAATTGAGAAATTCAACCTAGAACGACAATGCGTACTCATCAATATGATCATCATCACCAGGTAAAACTATCACATTTCTCATGATTCTTCCCAAACTAAGCATTTCAGTCCTAATTGTTATTAATGACAGCAGTTTAAGAATCACAATCAAGTCATACATGAGATCGTTGTAGTTTTAGATTAAAATAAATTACTCTTCAATTTCAAAGGAATATTATTAACCTCATAAAAAAATAAAAGTTTACATATAAAAATATTTAAAAATGTCCCTGTCCGCGCAACGCGCGGCCGGGTAAATACTAGTAACATTAAAATTGAGTTTGTAAATATTTGTTAATTTTTTAAATTTAATAGATTAATATTTATTTATTTACATATATCTTAATTATTCAATTATGACATATGAATTATAAAATTTATTTTCTTTAGTTGTTTATATAATTTGAAATAATAAAATTAAATATAAAAATAAAATTAATAAATTCATTACAAATCTTTAATATAATAAAGGAGAGTTTAATTTTGATGATGTGTTATCACCACAAATTTTCTCAATTATTTTAATTTTAATATAAATTAAAAATCTCAATTGTTTAAATTATTAATTTAATTTTAATATAGATAAACACATATATTATTTTAAGATTGGATGATATTATCAAATCAAAATTAATTAGTATTAATTAAAAATTAATATAGATAAATACATATATTTACTTTCAAATTTAGAAAATTTATCTCTACTCCACCTATAAATAAGACTCTTTATTCATTCGTTTTACACCCATAAATTATTCATCATGAGACCAAACAAAAGCTTTCTTCAAATTTTAAAGAAAGATATACATTTTTAATTATTTTTATTATTATTGATTAATTTTTGTTGTTCTTTTATATTTATTTAATTAATTAGTTTATTTATTTATTGGTTTTAGTGTTTTTTTAATTGTTAGTGTGTAATTTTATAATCTTTTAATTTTTTTTACGTAATTAATTTTTCCTTCATGATTAATTTTACAATTTTTTTAATTTTTTTATTTAATTTTTTGTTTAATTTTTTTTTTAAATTGTTAGTACGTAATTTTTTAGTCTTTTAATTTTTTTTACGTGATTAGCTTTTTTTTAATAGTTAATTTTACAATTTTTTTAATTAATTTTGTTATGTTTTAACTTTTTGTTATACTTTTGTATTTATTTATTTATTTCAGTTTTGATTCAGTTCTTTTTAAATTATTAGTATGTAAATTTTTAATTTCTTTTACGTTATTTTTTTTTCATGATTTTACAAATTTATTTAATTAATTTTGTTATGACTTCCTATTCTTTTCTTATTTCTTCGAATTTATCTATTATAATTTTTATTTAAATAATATATATTAATTTTATTATAATTTTTCTTTTATATTTTTTAAATTTTTTTTTAAATTTTTTCATTATTTTTCTTTTAATTTTATTTGTTTAATTTTTTTAAAATATATTTTCACCAATATTAAAATTTAATGATACATAAATAATTTTTTTTAAGATCGAATATGGATGTGATATTTTTTTTATTATAACTTTTGCTCTTTATATTTTTTAAATTCTCTTTTTATTATGTTTACGTCTTCTCACAAAAACATATGTTAAATTTATAAATTAATGGACATCGTTTAGTAAATTTGGAGGTGCAAATAGTCAACCCCAATAAAAATTTAATTACTATAAGAAATTTTTTAAGAAATTATACACAAGTATTCCCGTTGTATATAGCCTGGCGTTATTTATTCACAATAGTTACATTTCATTTTTTTAACGTAACATACATTAAATAATCAATACAGTATATCTTTATGGAGCTCACATACAATATTAATACAAATACATACATTACATTAAAATATTAGTTACACACATTATATTTAATTTTTTGATTTTTTTATGTTATTAAATTTTTTTCATGGTTAAATTTACTAAAAATTTTAAATTTTAATGATGTGTTATCACCTGAATTAATTTAAATTTAAAAATTACTAATTAATATTTAGTGATAAACACATAAATTTTCTTATAATTTTTTAAAAAAATTCTAATATTTAGATAATTAGATTAGATCAAATAAAATAAAATAAAATCTTATTTAGAAACATAAAAAATAAATAAAAAAATTGATCCCTCCCTACCTATATATAATAAGACTCTTTATTCATTAGTCCACATAAATTATTTATATGAACAAAAGCTATCTTCACTTTTTAAATAAAGTTTCCATTTTTTTATTGATTAATTTTTCTTTTATATTTTTTTAAATTCTCTTATGATTATTTATTGTTTCATTTAAACTTTTTTTATTTAATTTTTTTTAAAGAAATTGTTTTAATTCTTTTTTTCTTTTACATTTTTGTTATTATATTTTAATATTTTGATTTGTTTATGTTAATTTTTTTCATGATTAATATTATAATTGTTTAAATTAATTTATTATTATTTTTAATTTCATCAAATTGATATATATTGAATTTTTTTTATTAATTAACTTTATTATAATTTTTTTCTTCAATGATTAAATTAACATATTTTAAATTATATTTGATTAATTTAATTTTGCAATAACAATAGTAACAAATTTTGAAAAATCAATTCAATTATTTTTTAAAAAAAAATTTTGGTAAATCAATTTAACAATGAAATTAAGCTTTTACTAATGGAAGCAAATTCATATTTGAATGTATATAAATTGAATTTTACTTTTCAATATAAACTTATATTAGATTATAATTGAATAAGTAGTTATATTAAATTTGAATTATATTTTTTAAAAATTTTTGAATAAATAGTTATTATAGCGATAAAAAAAAAGAAAAAAAGGTTTTATTAGACTTAAATTATATTTTTTAAAATTGTAACTTTACAACCCATGTAATACAAGGGATTTATACTAGTTTATGAATATTTAAAAGAATATTATATATACACTAATTTTATTTATATTATACATATTATATATATATACATATATATATATATATATATACATATATATATATATATATATATATATTACATTACATTAGTTTCTTAAAAATAATAATTAATGGAGATAGAATTATTATTTTATACTTAATTAAGAAATACTAAATCATAATCATAAGTAAGAAGTAATACTCCATTTAAATATTATTTATAATATTACGTATATTTAAAAATATATATAGCAACTATTTATAACATTTTAATTATTTTGTTTTAGTTAATTATAAAATGTTTGACCTTATTTTTCATAAATAATCAATACAATTAATAAATAAATCATTCGATATAAATAAATTAATTAGTATCAAATCAAATCATGTATAGAAAAAAAGAATAAATTGAGATTTTTTTTATATATAATCGATACTCCCCCATCCAAAGTATTTATTCCCAGGTATTATTCACATTCCATTAATAGTAAAAAAATTATATATCTCACCTATTTTTTACACTTTATTCATCAATCCCAATAACTTTATTCATTTTTTACACTTTATTCATCATTTTCAATAACTTTATTTACTTTTTCTCTTTAAATTACCAATTTACACATACATTTTCTTACATTCTATATTAAAAAGAAACACTTCTTAAACTCCATGTCTGTATAAACATGAATAAATACGTGGGATGAGAGGAGTATTTATTTTAAACAAACCGTGAAATTACTAAGAGTAACATATTTTGATCATAATTACACTTAAATACAATGAACACTACAAAAAAAAATTTAGCAATCGAATTTAGCAACGGAATTCAATCCGTTGGTAATTACCAATGGATTAGCAACAAAAATGATATTTTTGTTTTAGCAATGAAATGCCAACGGATTTATTCTCTATTTTAGCAACGAAATTCAATCCGTTGTTAATTACCAACGGATTAGCAAGAGAATCATTATATAAATTACCAATGGAATTATTTACCAACGGAATTGATTTTTCGGTGCTAAAAATTTACCAACCACTACTTTAGCAACAGAATTTTACCAATGGATTCCGTTGCTAATCCGTTGGTAAGCCAATTTAACAATGAAATTAAGGCTTTTAGCAACACAATATTCCGTTGCTAAAAATAATTTTTTGTAGTGGTAAAAAATAAAATACTAACAACTATATAAATATACAACAAAGAGATAAAATTGCCCCTATGTAGTTGCACATTTTTTTAAAGAGACGGTGGGAGTAATAAATAGTTTTCAATTGAATTATGTTATAAAGTAACATTTAAAAGACATATAAGTTAGAATTCTTTCAAATAATTAGAATATATGTACATATATCTAAACTTTTTACATTATTTAGTTATATATTACATTATCGAAAATCAAATGTTATAATTTATTGCAAATTCTTTACATTGATGAAAGAAATTGTCAAAATATAAGAAAAAAATTCCTTATAATAATGTTGTTACGTTATATAACAAGGATTATTTAATTAAAAAAATAAGAATAATAATTAAATGATCTCGCATTGTACGCGAGTTTCATACTATTATTAATATATTCGTCATATATGGTCTAATTTACCTCTATTATGGGTATTTTATAGATGTTTATATTGGGCCACGAGCATAAACAAGGCCCAAGGTTAATAGCCTTAGTCGAAATAACCGAAAACCGCACCGTAACCACTCCTATACGAAACCATTCATCAACCTTCAAGATTAGGTTTTACTTACCCTTATGCTATGTTAGTTTGAAATTTTCAAAACTCATATATACTTTAGATAAGTTTTAAAAATTATTAGTATTCCATCACCAACATTTCATTCATTTTATGACTTCAATTAATATTTTATTTCTTTTTACTTTCATGTTTACTTGTATCCATTAATACTTTTTTTTAACACATATCACCACTAAATCTTTTATACATGAATTTGACACAAAACGTACCAAAACAAACATACTGCTCTATTTATGATTTTTAAAAACCACGCAAACCTCTACATATATTATGACCTCAGAACAAAAGTATCAAAAACTGAAAAAAAAAAAAAAGTGAGAGAGAGAGAGAGAGGGGGTTTATTGGGGCCACGTAGGTTTGGCAGTTAAAAAAGCATATGTTGAACAAAATTGTCGAATGTCGCTTGCAAATCATTCTCTCTTTCATTTTCAGTGATAATGAGAAAACAGACCATGAGACCAAAGTGGGTCGGGTTATGGTGGAACAATTGACATCTCTCCAATCCATATACAGATCCGGATTCCCTAAAATCCATCTCCTCCAGCTGGAATATATTTATACAATTTAATTCTTTTTATTCATTTATTTATTTATTTATGGCTTCTTGTATTGCCGTGTGGTTGCTCTTCCACCTCCCAATTCGAACCCTTTCGAGTTGTAAAGTTGTTTCATTTCATTAATAATTAAACAAATATAATCTTCTAATTGTTATATGAATGTGATTTGGGATCAGTGAGGTTGTACCTCATGCATTAAGTCCTGTACCTACCATGAATGTGGCACCATGGTGATTATTACAAGTTCCACGGCTAAACCTAATATTTGTAGATCATGTTTAAACCATTTACGGCGTTTGGTTCACATTAAGTTAATAATACTTTGTGGATCATAAAAATTTACTAAAAATAAGGGAATTTATACATTAATTACACTTAAATTAATTTAATTCCTTTTAAGTTGGTTAGTTAAAACCAAAAGGGCATGTTGTACAACTTAAGATATGGAGTAGTATATTTCTAGACTATAATTTGATAGATGGTATATATTTAATCCGTATGAGATTACTTCACGTACTGGTTCGGTAGCTAGTTAGTTTATAAAGAGCATATAAATTATCAGAAAAATAGTTATAACTTATAATGGAGACATGGAATTGAAAATTTTGAAATTAAACACCAATTTTGTTGCCCTCATTTAATTTGATTAAATTTATATATCTATATTTTTTAGTACATATCATTATTCCGAGAGAGCTTAATCATCGGTTTTGCACTATGTATATGATCATATTGCAATATTTCTTGTAAATTAAAGATTGCAACATTCTAGGTAATTATGTAAATGAATATATAGTGTGACATTTTATTCCTAAAAATATAAAGGATAGAAGCATTAATTAATAATTGCAGTAAAGTTAGAGAGATAGGTGTAAAGGTAGACATAGATATATATGTCTTTCTCAAATCAATTTCATTGTAGACAATGTTGTGTCGTGCATATTCCCACAAATAACTCACAAGTTTCGTGTAGAGGCGACAACATTTGTTGTGAGATACTATGGACCAAGAACTTCCTATTATATTGTCTAAGGGACCATATACTATATCACCAAATAATGTGTGTGAATTTCATGAAACGAGTTATGTGAGACGGATGAAAAATACGTACTCCCTTCATTCCATGTTTGTTTGTATCGTTATTATAGATATAGAGTTTAAAAAAAGTATTTTTTATCAACTTTATTGATTTTTTTAGAAAAGTATCAGTTCCATATACGTACTACTATATCTCCAAGTCATGCGTGTGAATTTCATGATGAAACGAGTTCGGTGAGACGGATGAAAAGTTTATTCGATCAATTAAATTAGTTTATGAATAATTTGTAGAATAAATAAAAAATGATAATATTTTTAACAAGAAATTATGTTTAATTGGTCAAAGGAAAAATAATATGAATACATGCAGTACATTAAGTTATTGACCCCAGTTTGTATTCTTCTGTATTGTGGAGTATTACCTCTTCTATTTAACAAATACTACATGATAGACTATAACTCTTTCAATAAGAGTGATCAGATATTCTGAAAAGTATATCTCGATATTTTAAAAATAGGCAGTTAGACTCGTTTACTTGAAAGCATTTACGTGTGTATATAGATTAGATAAACATTGGATTTTTTATGAAGTTAGATTTAACATGTGTGTAAGATTTATTTAAGGAAAAAATCGTCCCACTCAATGAGGATATTTTACTTTTTGAGCGTAAATTAAAAAATATTATTATTTAATGTATAGTGGGTAGTCATATTAGTGAGAATATGAGCTCCATATTTTAATTGTATAAGAGGATATACGAAGGTTGCATATATAAAAAATTAAATAAAACTCTTTAATTTGGATGATAAGTCAAAATAGAAAAGAAAACTTTCTTTCACTAAGACGGGACGAGTATACATTTTGAAATAAAGGAATAAGTTCTAGTCGTAGATTGTCGAGCTTCACCAAAAACCAACGTTGGAGCTCGAAAAATAAAATATCATCGTATGATGTGTGAGATAAACTTTTAGATCAAAACCCATATATATGAAATATTGAATTCATGTCATCCTTAACACGTGTAGTTATTTTAGTTTAGTTATTTTTTATTTTCGTCATTCTTTATAATAATACAAAGTAAAATAAGCTAATCAATTAAGTATAAATTAATATTCCATTAAATAAGTAATCATGTGTGAGATATAAACAATCCGAATAATTCTAAAGTTGGTCTATTGTGGCTTGGGACACACCGTGCTTTAATGTGAATACAAGAGTTTTAGTATTAAAATTCTTATATTTTTATGGGGCACCGTGTGTTCTGAATCACAGAAGTTTTTGCTTAATTTCTAACTCCGTTGCTTTATGTTCAAATAAAAAAATTACGTTGAATTTGTTGTTCATTACAAGGCGCATCCAAAATGTATAGGGCGAGCACCAATGAGAAATTTATAACATCATAAATTCATAAATCGATTTAATGTATGTTAGATAATTTCTAAGTATTTTAATATAAAAATTTAATAGGAATCATAATCTAAATTTTGGAAAATTCTCCCGTGTATTCGGATGCACGAATTTAAAATTGTGCATTTACATTCAAAACTTATACTATATTAATAAATAAAAATATTTCCACACTAACGGATAAGAAACTTACACACTTTGTTAGCAAATATTCGATTAGTTTTAAAATGAAAAAATTAGTAATAGTATAAAAATTAATGAGTGCATAAGTACGTACATATGCACAATATATCATCTTAAATTTAGAGAACATGTTGCTGAATGACAAGGAACAAACTCAACAAAAAGTAGCACCGATTGTGACATTCTAATAAAATAGGCTCATAGCTATAGCCATAGCCATATAGTAGTGTGGTATTTCATGCAACCGTTACACACAATATTTCTATGGAATAATTTATTTATTTATTTTGAAAAAATGATTGTGATGCAGACCCTAGGATGTAATATCTCCTAATTAAAAGATTGGAGAATGCATTAAAAAGAGAGATGGTCCATTGTGCCCTCCACTTATCATGGAAATGGTCCAAAGTGTTGCAACCAAAACAAAAGAAGAAAATGAGAGGTAGGGAGTTTTAATTAGCAAATAGTAACAAAAAAAGAGTAGACCAATATATTTAGTGCATACAAACCAACATTCTGTTGGACTTTATTCATTTCTAATTCACTCCATGGGCCTCAAGAGAGCGATCAACACTTTTTTTATTTTTATTTTATTTTATTATTATCTGGGGCCATTTAAATCTTTTCTTATTTAAATCATCCACCTCCTCTAAATATAATACAGTATTTATTTATATATTTATATGTCTGTACTATGCACGCGGTATTCATTGTTGTTTGAGTTTGAATCTGTCAAAATAAGGTAATGTCAACAAATAGTAGAAAGAAAGCTTAACATAACACGTTAATTAGTTTACCTATTACAATAAAATACTTGTTGATTTGTTGTCATATCTTAATATAAATAAATTGAAAAGGTAAATAAATTAATTTCTTATCATTTACTATTTATTATAAAAAATATATATCATAATAAATTTAAAAGTTATCATTTTTCGTAATCTACTTGTGATGAAAATTATTGGGAATTGGAAGAGTAATAAAAACTCAATATTACTCATATGATTAGACATTAAAATGCATAATTTTTTGAGGGGTCAAACTATTATATATTATTAAACATACCATACTTACTAAATGTATCCTAATTTTATTTCAATATTACTAAATATGCTTCATTTAAGATAATTTTGCCTATTATAAACACCCACTCATTCTCATAGTAATTCAAACCTCCTCAATATGTATTCTAATATTCTTAAATTTATTATAAATACGTTTAATATTACTTCTCACCGTCTAGTGTAAGATATTCATTTCAAATTAGGAAAAAATAATAATATCAATATCAAAGTCACAAACGCAACCGATTAAAATTAAGGCAAATACTTATTCACCAATGTCACGGAAAAATTATGTCAGACAAATAAGAAGTGATAATATTTTAATAAAAAAATAATATTTGAATTAATGTTGATGTGATGTAATGAATTATTTCATAAATAAAAATAAAAATATAATAATATTCTTAATAAAAAATTATAATTATGTAACATACTATAAAAACACTCTCACATAATACATTATCCCGCAAGTGTTCCGTAGAACTAAGGTCATAAAACCTTAAATATGAAGTTTTGAACCCACATGAAGAGAAATTATGTTAAAGAAAATATAATTCCAATCAAATTTAAAAAAGAAAAGGAAAAATCTTTCATTATTATTGTTTTATGATCATACCATGCATCCTCGCTTTAGACGCATGCCCAACTTTATTATCTTATACTTAATCCAACAAAATTTTTAATATTTTTTTACTGAGCAATTTTTGTGGGATATTATTTTAACCATGTCAGATTTTTTCATTATAGAGTTTTTTTTTCTTTTTTTTTTAGTAATTTTGTGTTGAGCCTAGTACATTTGTGAATCTAAGGTTTATCAACTTAGTTTTAGAGTATATTAAATTTTTTATAGAAAAATAAATTTTAATTAATTAGATTTATGTGGAAGGGCCCATAGAACTGGCCCTGGAGTGGGCCAGGATCACACCTCGTAACCCGAGGGAAGTTAACACCATCACTCTTCACCCGCCTGCAAAAAAGACTCTAAAAGGAGAGGCGAGCGAATGAGCAGCACGCGCTCGCCTCATCCACGAATCCCCGGGAAGCAAGAGGGAGCACTTCTCTCCCCATTCTCTCTCTATTCTCCCACTACCCAAGTGCTCCAGGATATCTAACAGTAGGATAATCCTAAAATAATACTCCCTCCGTCTCATCCTAATAGTTACATATTTCCTTTTTGGGCGTCACATTCTAATGGTTACATTTTCCTTTTTGGTAAAGATGACCCACACATATTAATTACTTCTCTCTCCATGGGTCTACATGTCATACTAATACATCTACCCACTACACATTAAAATATTATATATCTTACCTCAATACACAATAAAATACTATAGTCTTTAATCCCCATATAAAAAACAAACGTAACTATAAGGACGAGACGGAGGGAGTATCTTTAAATAGCCTCTTGTGGTACAAAACTTATGTACACTTGTAAAGTAGTAATTTATACAATATTACAAAATTATCACCTACATTTTTCACTCAATTAAACAACTTTATACATTTTTTTTACTAAATTACCAAAAAAAACCCCACATTTATCTTACTTTATACACTAAAAAAATATTTTTTCTTAACCTCCAAACATAAAAATACGTGTACAACTTATTGGAATGGAGGGATATTATTTAAAATTTACTTCAAATTAATACATGGATCCGTATATATGCACGCGGAAAAGATCTTAAGAGTCATCTTTTTACTTATGAAAGGGTAGATAAGTTTTTGTAGAATGAATATAACATTAAACTTGCGTTTCATTTTGTTATCTTGTAAGTAATCACATAATTTATTTTAAAGTAAAGCAAAATTTATGACAATCCTAGATGATGTTGGAGTTGTCTACCAATAGAATTTGCATAATTTGGTGATCAACCTTTCTTACACTGGGTGCACAAAAAGTATACAATAAATTGTTTTAGGTGCTAGCATTTTACGTCTTTTTTGGTTTACTCTAATAAATAATTTGTATTTTAATAATCTCCATATAAACTAGAACTTTGTATGAAATCCCTTTCTATCAAATTTTGATATATTTAATCATAATTTTCTCATTGATTTTGTTAGTCCTGCCTAGTAGACTCTTGTATGTGGAATGCGTGGTATATTTGTTAAGTCTTTTTTCCATCTCAAGTGATCTTCAAATCAATTCTAGGAGAAAACTTTTTAGTGAGGAAATAAGATTAATTAAAAGCTTAACTCTATTCTTCAATCCCACTTTCATCTCCACACACCTTCATCCTAGAGGCCTTTATCACAAATATTTACTATTTTTGTCATTTGTAATTGCAAATACCTATGATATTTGATTTTCAATACATTTTTCTTAGCTCAAGACCAAAAACACATTTTTTCCATCTCTAGTCACATTTTGAGATTATATGATTGAGGTGATATATCTATTTTTATATGGTAAAGTTTATCTTCGTCTATGAATGAAAATGCAAGAAGTTCGTTATGAGACAGAGGAAATATGATATTGTATTAACTATATAAATAATTAAAGTAAATTACAATTATATTCTTATTAAAATTAACACCAAACGCTAAAAATAAAGACTAAGCGATATTAATAAAATAATATACTTGTGAACTATAAAAGTTCCTTGAATCAAGTGATAAAATATTACATTAACCATAGCTGGATTTCAAGGTGAAATTACAATTGCACCTCGTAAATTAACAACTTCAGTGATAAACATTAAACACTATGGAAAAATAATACTCGTTTCGTCTCGATAACTTTATTGTATTTTTTTTTTCACATAATTTAAGAAAATTTACTTTGACGTACTTTATTAACTTTTAAAGGTAATATGATATTTCTAAATAATTAGTATAAATTATGTTATATACTTATGTATTGTTGGGGCATCGAATATTTTATTACACTTCCAATCACATTGGTTAGATATTTGACAGATACTGTAGGAAGGTTGACCATTTGTATACAAAAGATTGTGATATTTAAAATGAATACTAAGTAGGAGTATATCATATGTATGAAGTTTATAGATTTAAAATCTGATTTTATAATTAATCCAGACAAAAGAAGGTTTTTAATCTACAAATACTACCCCATTATTCAGTTGAAATCAAACAAACCCCCTATTGCTCATAATTGCATAGTGTGTGAACCAAAGAAAAACAAGACCATGTCGTGTTAAATGACGAAACTACCCCGGAGACCACAGACCGTGCTATCACCATCTTTACCCCCTCCTGTCCTAGCCACACTCCTTTCACTTTCACCAAACCCACAAACCTCTTTACTTATTAGTGCCATTTTCTACATTCCCCCCTTTTTCTTTTCTTTTATTTATTTATTAATTTAAGGTCCCCTATTACCCCTATATATAAGAAAGGAAATAAAGAAAGCATTTGTTCCATGTTAAACTAAACCCGCAAGTCGACATTACTTACGTTATAAATTAATTATTCCTCCTAATTAATTACTCTGCCACTTGTAATCCAATTCCATTATCTTAATCCCAATTCCCTGATCACCGCCACTACTCGCCGCCGATGCCTCTTTGGGGCCTGATATTTGCCCTCACGGCGGCGCTTCTCGCCTCCTCCACCGCCGCCGATCCCAACGACGAGCAGTGCCTCACCCACCTCAGCCAGTCTCTGGAGTATCCCAACAGCTTGCAGAATTGGACCAAAGACTTCTTCGCTAACCCCTGCCAGGGATTCACCTCCTCCCTCCAGGGCGCCACCTGCAACAATGGCCGAATCTACAAGCTCTCACTCGCCGGCCTCTCTCTCAAGGGTACTATCTCTCCTTTCCTCTCCAACTGCACCAATTTACAAGCTCTCGACTTATCGTCAAATCAACTCACCGGACCCATTCCGCCCGATTTACAGTATTTAGTCAATCTCGCCGTCCTCAATCTCTCCGCCAACCACATCTCCGGCGCGATTCCGCCGCAATTGACGCTCTGCGCGTACCTCAACGTCATCGATCTCCACGATAACCAGCTCTCAGGCCCAATCCCGCAGCAGCTAGGGCTTTTGGTACGGCTATCGGTCTTCGATGTGTCCAACAATAAGCTATCCGGGCCGATACCCGCTTCGTTGGGGAACCGGAGCGGGAACCTGCCCCGGTTCAATACGAGTTCCTTTTTGGGGAATAAGGGCCTGTACGGGCCCCCGCTGCCGCCGATGAAGAGCAAGGGGCTATCGGTGTTGGCAATTGTGGGAATCGGGCTTGGAAGCGGGCTTGTGAGCTTGATTTTGAGCTTTACGGCGGTTTGCATTTGGTTGAGAGTTACAGAGCAGAAATTGGCGAATGATGAAGGCAAGATTAGCCAATTCATGCCAGATTATTGAGATCCAACTAACATTTGGCAGATCAAGATTCATTAATTTTGCAGGTATGTTTCTTCTTCCAATTGTGATTTGGGATTTTTTTTTTTTTTAGAATTTTTATTGTGGGTAGCTGTAGCTGTTGGCTTTTTAATTTCCTCGGATCTTGTGATTCTTTTCCTAAGTTTAAGGTTTTCTTTTCTTTTGTTTTGTTAATTAGTAGTATAATTACTCAGTACAAATGTGTATAAAATGGAATGAACTAGTTTAATTATGGAGTTTTAATTACTCTCAATTCTTCTCTCTCTCTCTATACCTGCAATGTAGTGTGTTTGAATGATCAAATGACACTAATTACATTTATTACAGTATTATACCCTAAACTAAATTAACTAAATTTTAAGATTAGTTTTTGTAGAGGGGTTGAAATAGTAGATTAAATATGAAATATGTGATCTGGAATTAGGTTTACTGGGGAGGTTTAGTTGACTCCATAATTTTAGGTAAGAACACACCCACAGCTGAGCTGCATGCTTAATCATTAATTAAGATGTCTCCTTTTGGAAACTTTTATTTTTTCCCTTAATTAATATTCAAAATCATTGTTGGTGGTATATCACTCCCATTACATTATCATTAAAAAAAATGATAGAAAAATATGGAGTATTTTACAATTGAATAAACATGAAATTTGGAAGCACATTTTGTTGTGGAGACATCCATCCACATGACTTGTATGTTATCTTGTTTCATTCAGGATATTTTTGCAGTTTATCTGTTTTTTTAATATAAATAATTATGTATACATATATGGAGTGAAGGGTCCACTGAATGAGTATTCAAAGGGATGATCATTTATGTAATAAAGTTTTGACGTTGATAAAAATAGGTTGGGGGAGGTTGGTGGACTTGGGTTTGAAAGCTACATTTATTAGGTTTCATTTGTGCATGTGGATGGATATGTGTATTACATCATATTAATTTAATTTAATTTAATTTAATTTAATTGAATAAATGGGCAAACTCTTGTAAGTATTCATTAATGTAATTTTCGAATTTTTTTTCGCCTTTTTTTTTATCTCTTGTTTCATGTGGTTTAAACTTTAAAGTGTCTCTATTTTCTTTTAATTTACCATGTATCATCAATATATGATCATCAATAGTTAAATATAACACCATACTATAAATTAATAATTCAAACTTTAGAAAATTTTCAAATTATGACTATGCTCGATGCAAATGAATTATATTTTATAGAGATACATACATCCATGCAATCAGGAAGTATTGCTCTTTTAAAAGAGTTATAGGAGTATACTGTACTTTGACATGTATTGGGTGTATTGATGTTCTGTGTTGTGTGGTGGTTTGGTATTACTTGAACTTTCTCCACATTCTATAATTATATAATATATTTTTCCTGATAAAAAAAAAGAGTCAAGAGTATATAAAAAAGCAATGCAGTCATACTGAAGATACTAAATAATATGCTCTTTTTAAGGACTCGATCTTGAACGTCTATTGAGCTCATTCGAGTTGATAATGGACCATAGCTAAACTCACAATGAGGGACCGTAGCACATTGAATTCGAATCTTATTCCGTATTTCATTCATATTTGAATGAAGTACGGGAGAGGATATAAATCCCAATATGAGTGTTCTCTTAGACATGATCAGGCCTTTAATTCCAAATTTCCAGTGTTGGAAAGTTTTGGTTTGAAAGAAAAAAAACAAGAAGAAGAACGTTATAATCGCGATGTTAAGTGATGATGATTGAGATTGGTGGATGAGTTGGTTAACATAATGGGTTGATGTGCTGGATTGCATTTTTTTGGGTATAAGCTGGCTTTAATTTAATTAAATATATTTAATTAATTAAGTTTGACTTAAATTATTAGTACTATTCTCCACGAGACTTTTTGATGACATATTGCAGTAATTACTGCCAACTTTCTGGTCCTTTCATTTACTACTTTGGTCATCACTTGTTAATTTTAAAATAGTTTTTTTCCTTTTTTTTTTTTGGGAATAAATGTTGTGATGTGAAATCAAAATTTCCCTCTTCTCTCTCCCTTTTATTCCTTTTGTTTTATTTTATTTTCTTTTAAAACAACTTAATTTGCTACTTTTTGCATTCCACGTTTATATGGCTACGGAGATTAAAAAATATTACTTCCTCCATCCTAAAATTTTGCACATTTCCTTTGTAATTTACAAAGAAAGTGTGCAAAAAATTTCGAGACGGAGGGAGTATCTTATAATGTAACATAAAAATAAGGGGAAAATGTTATCTTATAATGTAACAAAAAAATAAGGGAAAGTTGATAATACAATAGAAAAAAAATAAATAAAGTTATTGAGAAAAATAATAAATAAAGTGTAAAAAGTGTGTATGATAGTATAGTGTATTTTTACAATTGAAATGTGCATAAATACGTAAGATACCTCAAAATGGACAGTAAACATAACTACGTGGGACATATGGAGTAATATTTCTTAAGAGAGATGAATTATAACACTTTAAAAAAAACTCTTCACAAATTCATGCACTTTGGTATATCTATTAATATTTAAAACTCTTATAAAAAAACTACTCCCTCAGTCCCATAATATTTTACTCACTTTCCTCATTTGTTTGTCCCACAAAATATTTCACCCCCAAAAAAGGAAACATCGCTTTATCAAACAACCTCAAAAGTCACTTTAATTTTAAATTTGTCACTCATTTTTCACACACATATTATTACTTTATACTTTTTTATTACCTAAAAATATTACAAAACCCTCCAAAGTCAATAAAATTGGTCAAAAAGTGCAACATATCTTAAATAACGTGGAACGGTAAACGTGAAAAGTTTTCCGGGACGGAGGAAGTATTTTTTAGAGAGATAAAATATTATTTTTCTGAAAAAAATATTATTGATACTTTTCAAATTTTGTTATGTTGTGATTTTTTATATTTTTATTGAAATGAATAATATTTTTTATTTTGAAAAGTAATAATTTATCTCACTAAAGAAGAATTTTGAAAAATAGGATCCATGATTTACTAAAATATACTTTTGTTTTACCAACAAAATTTACAAATGGATTGTCAAAAATTATGTTTATTTTTTATCAATGGAATGTTGATGGATTTATTATGTTTTTACCAATAAAATAATATTTGTTATTATTTACCAATGGGTTACAACAAAATACTTGTTTTTTTTTTTTTTGACATGAAAATTTCTTTATTTTTGGGTATGAGATTTACCCAAATTTACTATACAGATACAAATAATTAGAGTTCTGACCTAAAATTAACAAAACTTACTAACATAGTAACCTATGTTAAACAATCTATAGGATTTTCGCTCCACGTAGAGAAACTAACACCATTTTTCAACCGTCTCTTTTTTAGTTTTCACCAACTTCATGTATGTGCTTTGATTTCCTCTATAATTTTATGTTGGTTCCACTTTTTTGAATTAAAGAGAATACAATTCCTATGTTCAGGGGAATTTCCAAATTGAAGTAGATTTACTTTTAGATCTTCATGTATCGACGCCTATATTCTAAGCCATCTTTTGCACTTTGCCATTAGTTCTTGAGTTTTCATGCAGTTTCTCATTACATGCTTCACTGTTTCCTCCTCATTGCATAGAACACATATTTTTGATGCAGGATTCAGGAGACAGTTTCGTCGATAGAGCTCTAATGCTGTTGGAATGTCTTTGTTGATCACTCTCCTCCACGCATGGATTTTGATCTTCATTCTGGCCTCGCTTAGGGATGTCAGTTTCGCGGGTTTTCCTGGGTATCCGACCAGACCAAACCCTATTGGTACGGGTTCGGGTACCTATAATCGGGTTTGGGAAAAATAAAAATTCTCATTAGGGTTCGGGTAGGCCTTGGATACCCGCTACCCGAACCCGGATAAATAATCGGATACGGGTAGCAGGTAACCGCATATACCCGTCGCAGTTAATACTTGTATGTATGTGTTTTATAGAAGGTTCGAACAATTAACCTCATATATTAAAAAAATATCCCTTTACCGTTTAGACACAAGTAATACTTGTTACATGATTCAATATTTAAATAAATTTACAAATCATTAGTCTAAAATATCATTTTATTTTATTTGTATGTTATTCGAAGTTTGAATTGAAGATCTTACAACTCGTGTGGTGATTTTATGTCAGATTTTAATTATTGTTTAACGTTGAGACCAAGAATGTTTAATGGTGTAGACACATATATTTAAAAATGTTTGAGACTTGAAATTTAATATTTTAGGTTAAAAAAAATAATAAGTTTGACGGGTTAGGGTACCCGCGGGTATGAACAATTGGGTACGCGACGGATACGGGTATTGCTAGTAGTATTTTAAACGGTAATAGAACGGATATAGTTAGTAATATTTTTATTGAATACGGGTTCGGATACCCCAAAAAATACGGGTACCCTACCTGTTGCCATCCGTAGCCTCGCTGTCCCATATCATACTCAAATCATTATTAATTGCCAACGAAATTACTAACAACGCATTTTGTTGGCAAAAGTTTACTAACCACTATTTTATCAATAAAATTTTATCAACGTGTTTTTATTATTAATCAATTGTTAATTCAATTTAACAATGAAATTAAAATTTATTTTATTTGTTTATATTATTTTTTTAATTGGGTCACAAGAAAGTCTCAGTTTTTTAAATTTAATTTGGGCATAAAGTAAAACAAACTCCTCATTTCATTTTTTGGGGAAAAAACCTACTTTATACTTTCGGTGACTTTTTTTTCAAGATATGTTAATGAGAGCTTTTTCATGAGTTTAATTTTCAAATAATGAGGGATACATTTGATTCAATAATAAAAAAGAGTTGATTGATTGAGCAAAAACATTGATGAGTAACTTTGCCTCCAGATGAGGAGGAATTTAGATCATTTGCAAGGAGTTAGATTTTATATATATATATATATATATATATATATATATATATATATATATATATATATATATATATATATATATATATATATATATATATATATATTATTACACCTTGTAATTTAAGTTAAGACAATCAATTTATTTATTTTTATTATTTTTTTACATTCTCATTTTACTCATTCTATACGCATAGATTGCACGATGTTTGTACGTATGTATATGTGAAATCAAAACATTAAAAATACTATTTACATTTAAAAAAATTACTATTTAACGCTTTCGTAATTTGTTATTATTTTTTATTAAAAATGTTACTCTTATTTTTATCTATACCATACATTGTTCATGAAATAGTTAACAACTAATATCATTATCACTTTTCATTCATAAAATACTTTTTCAAGTATTTCCTGTTACAGTATTTTCCAGCCAAACACACAACATTTTTGTTATTAAATGCATTTTTTCCCCAAGAGTCGATGCTAAAACACAATATGGGATGAGTTTGTTGACACACACGGCGATAACCCCACCATATACGCCCAGTTATCTGAAGAGAAGTTATCTGTATCAGACCATTGGTGGAATGGTAGACTGAACACATGGGATGCACCTGATTGGACACTCGATGGTAAGGAGTGGCATAAGGTAGATCGAGTTAGTATGCTTTCAGAGGATGATAACTGGAATCATGACCCTAACTTAACGGATTATCGCATTTCACGATATTTTCTCTTACAATGTTATACAAGAGAGTGACGATACACACACAACTTTACTTTAGGATTATTTGGGATACATGATATCTATTTTAGTTTACACTTAGCACCATTATCACTTTTTTTTTTCAACTTTACTTTAAGATTATTTGATATTTTTCTCCTCATATATGTCTTGCTTGTTGGTTTTGTCAAATTAAAGAAGGGATTTTTGTCCCACATCGGGTGGGAGAGAAAAGGGGAGGGAATTCTTAGGCTATATAAGGAGACCATTGGACTTGATTTCAAGTGCACCAATAAAGTACACTTTAATCTTTATATTTGATTATAGTTAAAATTCTTTTCTTTGATTCTCGGTTGTGAGAATGGAAAGAAAGGTGTGGATTAGTCAAAGATTTGTAAGAGTGTAGAGATTGGGGTCGGGAGAGAGAAATTTTGTGTGATTGTAAAAATTTTTCACATAGTGGTATTTTCTCGATCCGTGGTTTTTCTCCGGTTTTGGACTTTTCCACGTAAATTCTTGTGTTGTGCTTTTTATGTTCTTCTTTATTTGTCCCTTAGGAATGAATGGGGATCTGCCTATCCCAACAAGTGGTATCAGAGCCCGGTTCGGGCGCTTATAAAATTCTTAGTATGCTCTGTGGTTGCAGCATAGTCTGACCTTCCACATCAGAAAATACTTTATGAGAGGAAGATGGTTATTCACTAGGCTAAGGGTGACATGAAAGAAGTGAAAAAAGCCAGTGACACAAGGGGTCAGAAGAGTAGCCAGATGCGGTGACATCTCCTTTCTTGCGGTGAAATGCGCCTGATTGTGGCGACAGTGGCGTGGCAACCTGACTGTGGCGGCAGTGGCGTGGCAAGGGGTAGGCTTTGCGGGACAACAGTTTTTAGCGGAGTTCTTGGACCTGCAGCAATGTGAATTGCTGGGACTCCTGGTGGTGGTGTTGGCTTAACAGCGGCATGGGGTTTTCCATGGATGTCGGCTCAAGGAGGTTTAAAAGGAACGAAATTTTTCGGTAATGACGAAGGCTTGGGAAAGCGGCGATTCAACGGTGAAGATAGCGATGTGGTGGCTTGGTATCGACTGGCGCTAGATAAGCAAAGAATAGCGTGAATTCAACCAATAAGTGGGGAAAAGCATCGTGAATTCCGGAGGGTTGGATTCGGCTTCAAGTGATGACACTTTCAGTAGGAAAAAGGTTTGGATAAACCTGGTGTAGTTTGGCGGTAAAAGGTAGCGACGTCATATCGGTACAATGACGATTTTTGCTCAAGGTATAGCAATAGTGCGGTGGTGGCTCAAGGTGGAGCAATGACACGGTAATTGCTTACGGTGGAGCAATGGTGACGTTACTGGTCAAGGAGGATCCTTATGAGTTAATATTATTGAGGATCCTTATGACATGTTTAGTTATTATGGAAAATGATGTAATAATATTAGCTAGTCCACAAGTTTGCACACGGACATTGACTTGGCAGGTGATGTAGGGTGTGTGGTGGATGTATATCGATGACTGATGGACTTCCAGGGGAGCCAAGAGTTGGAAGTAGCACCATAAATATCAGCAGATATTTTCGATATGTGACACAGTAAATTCTTAGAATGATTGATTCTAAGTGGTCTACTCATATGATGAAGTATGATTATCGGAGTTGAGAATGGATTGTCGGTGAAGACAATGATTATTAGAATGATTGATTCTAAGGGATTCTCGAGATAGAGAATGATTGTCGGCGAAGACAATGAATCTTCTTTTATTTTAACAAGGTGGAGATTATTGGTTTCACCTTCTTTTATTTTAACAAGGTGAAGATTATTGGTTTTGTCAAATTAAAAGAAGGGATTTTTGTCCCACATCGGGTGTGAGAGAAAAGGGGGAGGGAATTCTTAGGCCACATCGGGTGGGAGAGAAAAGGGGGATGAAATTCTTAGGCTATATAAGGAGATTCTTGGACTTGATGTCAAATGCACCAATCAAGTACACTTTAATCTTTATATTTGATTCTAGTTAAAATTTCTTTATTTGATTCTCAAT
The DNA here is from genome assembly GCA_023678885.1 of Pogostemon cablin. Lineage (NCBI taxonomy): Eukaryota > Viridiplantae > Streptophyta > Magnoliopsida > Lamiales > Lamiaceae > Pogostemon > Pogostemon cablin. The sequence goes on along the minus strand of CM042992.1, from coordinate 6,676,686 downwards.
TGTGAGAATAAGAAGAAAGGTGTGGATTAGTTAAAGATTTGTAAGAGTGTAAGGATTGAGGTCAAGAGAGAGAAATTCTGTGTGATTGTAAAATTTTTTTAAATAGTGGTATTTTCTCGGTTCGTGGTTTTTCTTTGGTTTTGGAATTTTCCACGTAAATTCTTGTGTTGTGTTTTTTATGTTCTTCTTTATTTGTTTCTTAAGAATGAATGAGAATCTGCCTATCCCAACATTATTAGTATAACATGAAATATAACATCAAAATTTAAGATGACATCAATCCTTTTCCAACGTCCATCCTCTCATTATCAATCTGGTCTGGTGGAGCTCATAAATATATATATATATATATACTTGTAAAACTCAACCTTTCGCCATTTAATTTCATTATTATTTGGTATTCCATTCCACAAATTAGAAAATAAATAATTAATTTAATGGTTTTTGCGACTCGCATTTCTGGGGCAATTGCATTCTAGTCGGTCGCGGATGTGATCATCTTTTTAGCGTGTCCATTGTACAATACAACACAAAAATGTCCTAAATAAATTCTACTTTGTCACAAAGAAAAAGAGCATCACTAAGTGCAATCGCTTTATTTTTTATTTTTTAATTTTAAAAAATCACTCGCATCTATAAATTCTATAATTCTCAATAGACTTACATACATCATCTCTCACAAATTAAAACCCAATCACTCTTTATCACTCTTCTATCATCTATATATTTTGTTTTACATAAATTAATACTTTTTCCGTTTCACATTTATCTCTACACTTTCTGATTTCGTCTATTCTACATTTATTTTCACTATCCAAAAAGAAATATCACATCAACTAAAAACTTCAAAAAGTCTTTTTAATTTCAAAATTATCAATTTTACCTAACATATGTAATATATTTTATTTAATACCTAAAATTACCACAATACCTCTTAAAAATCAATTAAGTTAGTCAAAATATAATTTTTTTAAACTACGTATTTATGGTATCGGTAAAGATAACTATGAGACGAAAAGAGTATATTTTTTACATTTGATTTGATATAAAATTAAATCTTACCATACCGTAAATCCAAACAGACATTATATCACTATTAGTTGATTTTCAAATACTATAAAAACCTTAACCAAACATTGGGGGTAAAATAGAACACGAACCACTAAAATAAAATACACAATAAATTATAAGGGTAAAATTACAATTTGTGAGAATTAATTAAATAAAATATAAACTTTGAGGTAAAGTAGGATATGAAGGGTAAAATAGAACCACAATGTAAAGTTATGATGATACTCTATAATTAATTAAATACAATATAGATATAAGGGGGTAAAATAGAATAAGAACCACCAATAAAATGAAATCATAATGGTGAAATTGTATCAATACCCTATAATTAAATAAATAAACAAAATATGACCTTAGAGTAAAATAAGAGATGAACTACTAAATTAAAAGCTAAAAGCTCCAGCGCCCCCGGGACACGGAGGGATACTCTGTATCCTCATGTGAACACAACTCTCTCCCTTTATATTCTATTTAAACCTATATATTGCTAGGAGTTTAAATTGCAAAGGGGCGCGAAAATTGCAAAGGCGCACGGAATGTGTTCCGTGCGCCCGCGTACATAGGAGTCTCACTCAAATTAAAATACACCGTAAACCATTAAAGTAATAGTATTATAATTATAGTTTAAGAATTAATTAATCTAATATAAACTTTGCTTTTATGGACATAAATATAATTTTCTTTTCATTATAATTATAATTAATTAATAACGGTTCCATACTAGTACTAGTACTAGGATAAAAAGGCGTAAAGACAATATAACTCTTACAAATTTAGGAGTTTTCAAAGTAAAATAATTACCATTAAGAATAATCATTGTGATAAAATTAGGTGACTAAAGAAAAAAATGAACCGGAGTAGACCCGGTTCAACAATCCACATTCAATCCACCCGGTTCCATAATCCCCATTCTCAAACAAAAAACCCCATCATAAACCCTAATCACTTGCTCCGGTATCTACATTGCATCAACCTGCAATGGCGAAAAGAAAGCGGAATCCTCAGAACGACAAAGCTGAAAACAAAATTGAACAAGAACCTCAAGAAAAAGCAGAAGAAAATCCGGGTGCAGCAGGCGTAGAACAAGAGGATGACTACGAGTTGAGCTTCGAAGAGTTGGGACTCGACCCTCGTCTCATTCGCGCCTTGTCCAAAAAATCAATCGATAAGCCCACTCCAATCCAACGCGTCGCTATCCCTCTTATCCTTGTACGTATTCTTCTCAAGTTCCCTGTTCGACTAGCATTTGTTAATTTTACATAATTCTTAATATATGTTTGTGATTCTGTGTTTACAGGAAGGCAAAGATGTGGTGGCTAGAGCAAAAACTGGGTCTGGAAAAACTTTGGCTTATTTGCTTCCATTGCTTCAGAAACTCTTTGCTGATTCACCTTCAAAAAAGAATGTTGCTCCCGCGGCTTTTATTCTTGTTCCAACACGAGAATTATGCCAACAAGTACACTTTCATTATTCAACTAAACCTTTTGCCTTTTTGAAATTCTGTTTTTGTTGCCTAATTCAATATTTTTAATTATCCAGGTTTATTCGGAGGTGACATCGTTAATCGAATTATGCAGAGTGCAATTAAAAGTTGTTCAAATGCAGAGCACAATGTCTGCTTCTGATTTGGTTGGTCGAATTAGTTCATCGTAACTTGATTAGTCAGAGATTTAATATATTATATTTATTTAAATGTGATGTGAATTTGCAATTGTTTGACACTTATCATTCTTTTTTCTTAGAAAATGGCTTTGGCGGGGTTTCCTGATATTGTTGTATCCACCCCCGCTTGTATACAATCATGCTTGACGAATGGAATGCTTCAAACTAAAGCTCTTCAGGAATCGCTTTCAGTTCTTATCCTTGATGAGGTCTGCATTCTACTTTTATCCTATTTTAACTATGCTTAATCGTTCATAACTCCAAATAGAGTTGAATTCGGAAGAAAAGTATGATGGACATCTTGTTTAAAATTAGGCTGAACAGCCATGTGGGGACGGACAGGAGTTTGCATACTTCTTCATTCAACATATAGACTGTACTTATTTTTTGTTTATATAAAGTTTATCTGTATCAGGTGTGGATGTTTCAAAAGTTGCCTTTGAGAAATTTTAAATGTCATTGCTGTATAATTGGGTCGATTATGATATAGATAATAACTTAATAATATTCAAGATCAAATTATTATGCAACCTAGACGGCTAGACTCAATATTTAGAGCAACAAGTCTATAATATATGAAAATCTGAACAGTTTCATCCAAGATTAACAAGATTCCGTAGTTCGGAGTTATGCAATGTAGTGGTTCTATAATTATTAGTGGGTACTGATACTGCAGATGCACTACTGACACTTTTTTGTACTAAATGTAACCTGAACTTTACCAAAGTATTTATGTTTTAAACCAACATTTCAGGCAGATCTTCTGTTGTCTTATGGATATGAGGATGATATAAAGGCGCTGACTGCTCATGTTCCAAAGCGTTGCCAGTGCCTTCTCATGTCTGCTACTTCGAGGTTTGTTTCGGCAATGATGTTGCATGATGTCTTGGTTTTAGTGGTGTGGTGTTTATAACTACAAGATAATAAGATATGAAATGTTTTTTGTGCTTCATGTCATACTGTGACTTAAATGATTTTATGTATACACAGCTAAATATGATAAAATATCCAGCAGCGTGTTTAAACATACTAAAATAATATTTGCCTTGGTGCAATTGTAAGAATGAGCAATTCTTTTTCCTAAAATTTAGTCGGAGAAATTGCTCCGATGTATTTATATTTTATTGATTTTGGTGAGCTAGTAGCTGGGATGACCTCCCTTGACCGAATTAAGTTACATTGCGTTCTTTTCAATCAAAGTATGTTTGTTCTGGGAAATTGTTCTTTATGAGGCCGGCGTCTAGATGGTAGACGCATTTGTTACCCTTCCATGACGTAATCCCCTTTTCTCTAAGTTACTTGGTTAGATAACTAGTTTAATCTGAACTTTTTAACTGACCTGTCAAGATGACACATTTTACATTGATATTTTCAGTGCTGATGTTGAAAAGCTGAAAAAGCTTATACTACATAATCCCTACATTTTAACTTTACCTGAAGTGGGTGATGTAAAGGATAACATAGTCCCCAGAAATGTTCAGCAATTTCAAGTAAGTGTTTCTTTAATGTTACCTCAATTTTCATATTTTCTGTTCATCCTCAGTACATTATTTGGTTTTTTATATTACATATGTTGACTGAAGAAAAATGTTCTCCAAAGACGTCGCCTTGAAAATAATGCCTTTTGATGTTTAACCTATTTCAGTATATATGATTTTAATTTCCACCTTACCCTGTCTTTCTGATTCATGTTATTACTTGTGAAGATTTCATGCAGTGCCCGCGACAAGCTGTTGCATATCCTTGCTCTCTTAAAATTGGAGCTTATCCAAAAGAAAGTGCTGATTTTTGCTAACTCAATTGACATGAGTTTTAGACTGAAGCTTTTCCTTGAACAGGTAGAATGGTCTGCCCGTGCGTCCATTAATTTTTGCTGTACTATAATGCCTTGTGTATTTTAAACTGAGAAATCTCTTCTACATTTTCATAATTTTATGGTCGTTGGGCTTTGGGCAAGTAATAATATACTATTATGTTTAGCCAGTAAGCAGGTCTTATGTGTATGATAGAATTTTGAGAAAGAGCTGTTAAAGTTCAAACAAGAAAATAATTTTTCTGTTAAAGTTCAAACAAGAAAATAATTTTTCTTACTTGTAATAAACCATTATCGAAATAATTTACGGCAGTGATGTATAATTTTACCTTTTGCAGTTTACACACTGGCAGTTCAGGGCAATTGATGAGAATTATTTCCAATCATGTTTAAGGCGCTATTCGTGTTAAGAGTTCAATTCAAATATATACTCTTTTACATAGATGTAAATACATGCACATGCAAAGTAAACTATTAAAGGGGAAGAATAGAAATCAGGTTTTTATAATAATCTGAAGTTAATTGACGTGTGTGTATGTTCAAAACTGAATAACAACAATTTTGTTTAAGTCAAATTTTAGTTTATCTCTGTATCATACTCTATTGAAATGCTTTTATCAAAATAGAAAATATTTAGGCTAGATAATTAACTTAATGGCTTAAGTCTATTCCGATATCAAGCAGGGAGTTTCATACGTCAATTTGTTTGTACGAAATCATGGCAAATGATTGTGCTCTTTCAAGAGTTTTCCTGTATTTTAATTGCTTGTGTGGCTTGGATCTTGCAAGGAGTACCCTAAGGTTATATTTACATGCTGTCACAGGGAGCTGACTTCTTGGTTATTAATGCATTTTGCTCTTGGAATAAAAGCTAATTAAGTTTTAATTTGGCAGTTTGGAATCAAATCTGCGGTTTTGAATGCCGAGCTGCCTTTGAATTCTCGTCTACACATTCTTGAGGTAGCTCAAGTGTTCCAAGTTTTCCGATTTTTGTTTAATTTATCTTTTGCCACTGCCGTTATTTAGATTTCCAAATGATTTTGTGGCATTATGTATCAACTTTTTTTTTGATCTCAGGAATTCAATGCTGGTCTTTTTGATTACCTTATTGCAACTGATAACAGTCAGTCAGCGGATGATGACAATGACAATGAAAGTCATGCTTCTCGGAAAAAATCTAAAAAGCATCCCAAGAAAAAGCTGGATGCAGAATTTGGTGTAGTGAGAGGAATTGACTTCAAAAATGTGCATACAGTGAGTTGATTCTTTTTTAGCTTGTACACAAGTACATCTTACATAAGTACTGTGCTAGTTTGCGCATGTAATCTTAGTTAGGAGTGTTTGGAGATAGACTGCTTAATGCCTATTATGTGTTGTGTGGAATCTCTATTTGTGTTTGATCTGGGTCAATGATGGTAATACGGCTTTTATAGCCATTCAACTGCAAGTTAAATTTTATCTGGGTTTTAGGGTTTAGGTTCATCCATTAGCTGAGTTTTGATTTATATGTATATCTGAAAATATTAGGCTTTGATTAGTTACCTGAGGTGGGAGTATTGCAGACCGTACACAAAATATATAATACTAACATTAATGTGATTTTCCTGTGTTCTGTGTTTCACCTATTTGTTTTCTTGTTTCTTAACCCTTGTGATAATGTTGACCAATATTCTGGCCGCCCTTCATTTACACTTAATGCGATGGTGGCAATTGTTGGAAAACAAATTGTATATGATCAATTCTACATCTGTTAGGTGGTCAACTTTGAGATGCCTCAAACTGCAGCAGGGTATGTGCATCGGATTGGGCGCACTGGAAGAGCATATAATACTGGTGCATCTGTCTCTTTGGTATGATCGTTCTTGCCTAATTTGAAACCATTACTTGAAAGAACAAATATTCTGGAATATTCCCACACATTACGATTTCTGATTTGCACTGTTTATCAATTTGCTGACGTTGGGACAGGTCTCTCCTGAAGAGATGGAAATTTTTGAAGAGGTCAAATCTGTTATGGGTGAAAATGGTGATGAAGATTCAAAGTTTATTGCACCATTCCCATTGCTTACTAAGAACGCTGTGGAGTCATTACGGTACAGAGCTGAGGTAAATAACCTTAACATGGAGAACTTTTTTTTTTTTTGCTTAAATTCACTGTATAGCAATTATTCTAAAATATTTGCAAATTCCACACTTTCTCCTCCCACCACCCCCCTGAGGAATGGCCTTTTTTTTTCCCCTTTTCTTTTATTTTAGGTTAAATTGTTGTTTATGCTTTCATGTCCTTAATGCTATCAATGAGAATTGTTTCTTTTGCTCTTAGGATTGAATTCTATATTTTTGTTCATTGTTTGTGCTACACTTTCATTAACAATCTTACCAAAGATCACCCTTTTACAGTGAAATCTGCTGTAGAATTGTGGTCACAATTTTGTTTGTCGGCCTCCAAGAGCGACCTTGCTTCCCTTAAAGCAAAAACTACTACAGTTTAGGTTGACATGAATGAATATAGATGGGATTGATACTTGCGGCTGATTACACAACCCCCAAATTCCTCTGTTGGTTGTATTGGAATATAGATTCATAAAAAACGCATTTTTGGCAAATGTGTTGGTTTATAATGTAGTCTCGAGCAGCCGCAATGTGAGCATATAATCAAGTACATTTTTATTTTGCAGGATGTTGCAAGGAGTGTGACAAAAATTGCTGTGAGGGAATCACGTGCACAGGACCTGAGAAATGAAATTCTCAACTCTGAGAAGTGAGTTATTTTCCCTTTTTCATTAAGCAAAAAAAAAAAAAAAAAGGTACTGAGAATCCTTCGAATAATTATTTTTTGATCCCTGAGCTTGTATGTCTGAGACTTTGATTTAGGTGAAAATTAATAATCAGACATAGTTTACATGCTTGTTTTGGGTGCTTTCTTACATCTCTTAATTTGCTCAGGTTGAAGGCTCATTTTCAAGATAACCCAAGGGACTTGGGTAAATCTCACTGACATTCTAAAATGCTTATAATCATGCAACTCCTCAATTGGTTAATGATTTGTATTAATTGTTTTGCAAATTCTAATAGATCTGTTGAAACATGACAAAGTTCTGAGCAAAAAGGAACCTGCACACCACCTGCGTGATGTGCCCGAGTACTTATTAGACCCCACAACAAAAGAAGCTACCAAGATTGTAAAGCTTGCTAGAGAAGCCATGGGAAATGTCAATACTAATCGGCGTCGTGGATTGAAAGGAAAATTTAAAAGAAGTCGAGATCCCCTGAAAACATTCTCTGCCGAGGTAAAACATTATCTTCTATTTTTGTATCTGCGTTATAGTAAAATGTGCATCTTCACTTTTTGCCTAAAAAAACCATCGACAATGTGAATGATTATTATGGAAGACGTCTCATTGAACCATACAGCAAATCTCTGCTACTGCTTACATTAAAGCAAGGGCTACAAAAGAAACTAGCTGCTTTCATTATGGCTTTATTTAATAACATCATTCCATCTTTCCTTCCAATAATATGTCTTGTTCAGGGCCCAAAGCGGGCACGTAAAGAGGGAATGAAGAGGAAAGGTAAAAACAAGGAAGAAGGCCAGTAAACCCAGAATACAGTGTAGTGAATCAAATTTATCCCGAGGTATGCTTTTCTAAATGCACTATATATGCTTGAACCATATAGTTACCCTTGGATTAAACACATTTAAATTATTAAAAAAAAAACTGTTTACGTTCGTTTGAGGAGAAGGCATTCATTGTACATTCGATTTATTTTAGGTTTTCAAGATACACAACCGCTTCTTTCCGGGTGTTTCGGCCAGGAAATCAAACAGCTCAGATGCAGTGATACTCAGATTATTAGGAGATTCCTTGGATTAATGCAATTGATCCATATATGAAGTTGCATTGGATACTGGCTATAAGAAAGATTCTCCATTGAAAGAGATCTTCATTATATGTCAGTGAAGTTTTGGTAACTAGCAGATTCAAGATTACAGTATTAATATATTTAAACAACTATATATTGTTTTCTTACATGTGGCAAAATTTTATTAGATTCGGCTCTAGTGAAAATTCATTTTCAATATTTTCTAGGAAAAAACTCATCAACATGGATTTTGAAGTCATAAATTAATGACATGTAAACACAAGCACAATGAATTATTAGTTATTCTGGATTTTTGTGTTTTAAACTACTTTACGTCATTTTCAATTCATAAGTGTACGTATGGAGTATAGCCCAATAAAGGGTACACACCATTTTTTAACTTTATTGTATAGACATTCTCTAAAAATTCAAAATTACCATTTTAAAATTAAGAATACACCCAACCATGTAAAACTCTCTAATCTATTTTATAGGGATCGTCTCATTTGATATCGTCTCGTGAAAGAACTTTTGTAAAATGGATGAGAAGTGATAGTATTATCGTCTCATGAAAGAACTTTTGTAAAATGGATGAGAAGTGATAGCATTTTTATTTAAAAGTGTACTCAATTAATGAAAGTAATAAATACGGCAGTGAATTATTTTATAAACAATCTATAATATAAATAAAAATAATAATATTTTTTAATAAAAAATGATAATAATTTAAAAAGTATAAACTGATTTCACCGTGAAAGTATCTAATCGTACCTTCCTATAGAAATAGAAACATGACGGCCGCTGCTCATTCGACTTTGTAAAAGATCAATGTTAATTTGGGCTGGGCTTTCAATTACTAATGAAGTTTATGAAAAACCAAATTAATTTTTTATTGGGCTTTCATCGAAGAGTCTTAAGCTATAAACTACGGATCCATAAAATTTATCAAATGTACAGCTTCTACAACGACAGTCATCTCATTATTGCCATTCCCAGGGATGTATTATTATGCAATTTCGAATCGAATGATGTGGATATTATTGTATTAATTAAAACGTTGAGTTTTTTTTTACTGACCACGGATCAGCCATGATCCTCTTGCATCAACCCGATCAGCAAAGAATCTACCTAAAATATTATTTAATTAAATATTTGAATATATATAGTTTGGCGAACACCTGTGTAATAGGTCTTATAGGGTATAATTAAACCCTAAAAAAACATCCGTATAATAAGATTAAAGAAATGTCACAAAATTTACACCGTAAATTTGGGAGACTAATTTATTTATAAATGATTTTAAAAAACTTAGATGTAAATTTGAAAATTAAATTCGAATTTAAAAATCGAAAACAAACGTAAAGTTAATTATTACTTATATCGATCAACAATAATTATTTTCAAAATTAAATAAGAGTAAAATTACATCATAATTATTCTATACACTTTTTAATAAACCATTTATAAAAATATATAAATAAAAAGTAATAAAAAATAATAACATATTTACTAATAATGATGATATAATTAATTAAAAAAAATTCATGTGAGACATATTAGAGTGTTACTCAGACCCCTAGAATAGCTATTGTGCACAACAAAACAAAGAAAAAAAAAAGAGAAAAAAGAATAACTTCAAACTCGATTATATGTCGGAAAAGCATCGCCGTTTAACGTCATCGCACTCCGGCATGGCGGAAACCTAAATCGATTAGGCAAACTGTCTTCTGCACTCTGCTTCTCGCAAAGAAGGAGAGAATGCTGATTAGAAGCATATTTCACCAGCGTTCCCTCCTCTCCCTCAAGTCCATTTTAACCCCAATTGATCTTTCATCATCGTCAAAACTCCAAATATTACCATCGGAATTTCCTCCGACATTTTGCTATTTCTCCAACACACCAGTTCTACAGCGAAAACAGCTCGATCAGAATGATGATGGATTGGAAGGGGACCTCGATGCCCCACCCAGGCTCTTCGTTATACAGCCCAGGATCCGACCCGAGACTCACTTGAAGGCCAAGCTCGAGGAGGCGTTGAATCTTGCCAATTCTCTTGAACAGCAGCGCGATGGCTTTTATGCGACGGAGTTCCTCGACAAGGAAATGCCACCTCATCTCGTTGTCCAGAACCCCCTTGCAAAGTCACCTCGGGCCGGTTAGAATTCTAATCCCCTGTTTTCCTTTTTTCAGACGAAGATATAGCTTTGATTTTGATAAGGTTTCGAGCATGTTTGTAATTGTTCTCTTGACCGCATGACTATGTTTAGCGGTAGTTTAGATTGCAGCTGAGTTCAAACAGATTGTTTTTGTATAATACTAATTAACCCAAGTGTTTTTTGTTTATAAGAGATGATTGCTTATTGCTTAATCTTATTCGCCATCTATGGCCTTAATGGATAGCTAAATGTATTCATAACATGAAAATCTTTGCAACAAAGTTGTTGATTTCGTATTTTAATGCCAAGTTATGTGGATGAGGATGAGTTTAATTGGTAAAATGGCAATAATTGTTGCCTAACTAGAAAGATGTAGTGTCTTAGCAGATAGCTATGCAAGCCTAGATCAATAGTTGAATGATTTGAATTTATTTGCTTAATTCTTTTGAGTGTCAAATTGAGAACTGTCAACAGGCTTAAGGAGATGAAGATTACCCTTTTCACTCTCCAGAACTCATAAGTCAATCTCATGAATGTCTCAATGAGTGAATTTAATTGAATGATTCTTGCATTGTTTTCTTATTAACAGACTCTAGATAGTTTCTTTTGAATTGTTATCTTGTGGCAGATACCTTTTTTGGAGGTGGGACTGTAGACAATATAAAGTGTCACTTGTTTAATTTGGAATCAAAGGTAAGGACATCCATGTATGGACTAGTTGATTTTTTTTTTAAAAGGATGTGGAAAAAAAATTGGTGCAAGTAATATAAATGTGTTTTACTTTGACTGTTACCCAATTGACAGGACGAGTTTGATGCTGTTTTTGTAAATGCTATTCTTTCTGGCATTCAGCAACGGAATCTGGAGGCAAGCTTTTTCTGTGTGATGATTTGTGCTTATCTTGGCATCCACTCTTTGAAATTTATTGTTCTTATATCCATGAATGCTTCCATTATGCTTCCCCTGATTTCTCACATTTACAGCGGATCTGGGGTAAGCCTGTTCTGGATCGAGTTGGTCTTATTATAGAGATTTTTAATGCTCATGCTCAGACAAAGGAAGCTAAATTACAGGTGATCTTGAATTCCTATGCAATTTTTCATTTTTTCTGAACTAATAAAGTTAAATAACTAACTATGAATCTTTTATCAATTTACAGGCTGAGTTAGCAGCTTTGATGTACAAAAAGAGTAGGCTTGTTCGAGTTCGTGGGGTCGATGGGCGCTATACATTTGGCGGGAATGGAGAAGCTGAAGTTGTTAGTGCCAGAGGGTGAGTTTGATCAAATGCCTTGGACATGCCAAAAACCATCTAAATATTACTTCTGCAAATTATCTTATATATGAGTTGAAATTGATTTTATACTTATCATGTGCAAAATAATGATTTGCAGGAGAGGAAGTGGAGGGCGTGGTTTTATCAGTGGTGCTGGTGAAACTGAAATTGAGCTTCAACGACGAAGGTGTGGTAAATATTTTATCATGAAGATTACTACCACTTCCTTGTTCCTCATCATATCTATGGTCATTTTGAGAATGCTTCAAATTTACCCTTTGTGTCTTTCTGTTCATAAATATTTTTAATGGAATTGATAAAACTTCATTATTCTTCTTATTTTACTTCAATTATGAATTATCACTTGATTACATTTTCATCTAACACTAATTGTGAACCATCTCTCTTTAAATATTGATAGTTTTTTATGTTTAGGATTGACATTAATGTTTAGGGATTCCTGGTGCAAGTAACATTCACTCATTGATGAATCTGTCTTACCATAGAAACTTGAAAAGCCTACTGAAGTCTGAATGAACCTAGAAGCATTTGTTGGTGTAACGCTTGGGCCCTGAAAATGCAAACAGTACTTAATTTTTTGTGTTCTTCAGAATCTCTGAGCGGAGGATGAAGTTGTTATCTGAAATCCAAGAAGTTAGAAGAACTCGAGCCATGCAGCGAGCTGCTCGGAAAAGGCAGGGAGGGTCACCAGGACAAGAACTCCCCACTGTCGCTATAGTTGGCTATACAAATGCTGTAGGCAACTCATACTAGTGTTCGTCTTTCTGCATTTTCTCCATATACTAGTGTAATATCAACACAATTTGTCCTAAACCTCTTCCAGGGAAAGTCAACATTAGTGAGCGCACTCTCAAACAGCCATCTATACTGCGATGATCGGTAAGGCAAATAATTCCGCAGAATACTGCTTTGTAATGTTGATTTTAAATAAAAACTTCATTTAATCTCTAATATAAAACTTCTCTCATGTCAGGATGTTTGCAACAGTTGATCCGAAGTTAAGAAGTGTTGCTCTTCCGTCTGGGTAACATTATTTCTTATTGCCTTTCTTGTTATAGCTTTTATCGTCTAGTTGTTAACTAAATCTTCATATTTAGGAGGAAAGTTCTACTCAGCGACGCAGTTGGATTTATCTCAGATTTGCCTGTTCAGGTAGTGACATTCTTGCTGGTTGTATCTTGCTATTGACACTATTCTTTGTCACGAACATTGTATTTTGCAGCTCGTTGAAGCATTTCATGCTACCTTGGAAGAGGTTATTGAAGCTGACCTCATTGTGGTATGAAATTAATGTACTAGTAATGTCAAAAGTTCCCTTGAGGTTTAGCACATTACCCGAAAAACTACTCAAAGTTCATTTCTTTTCAAATTGCACCAGAAGAGGTGCTTGTGGCGTGTTTCTAAGAAAATTACTATTCTCAAGGGCCTATTTGTGATACTTGAAGGGGTATCTTAGAAATACAAACTTTATTTGAGGTTTTTTCTGTAATTATGCTAAATCTCGAGGGAAATCTATTCCTGTTAGCAACGGTTTTTTGGCATGTTGTTTAAGTTGAAGAAATTTCACAGCATGTACTGGACTCAAGTGCTCCAAATCTTGATGATCAACGACAGTCTGTATTGCAAGTTCTTAGGATGATAAACGTTTCAAGTGAGAAGCTCGAAAACATGATTGAAGTGTGGAATAAGGTAAAGCTACTGAAATTGCCACCTTGTTTCTTTCTTTGCTTCTGCTTCCATCATTCTCGAACCAATTGATGCTGTCGTACAAATCATGTAGAACAACTTAATCTAAATTAATTACGAAGAAAAGCAAGAAAATATAGAACGAAATGGGATCTATATTGATATGTTGGAGTTCTATTTTATTCTTCCCCCACCCCTGAAAAAAAAATCCCTTTAGGTTGATCTTCTGGAAGAGAAGTCTGATGTAGGTGAACTTGGCAATGGAGATTATCCTAGCAGTTTCTCCGATGAAGAAGATGAAGAACACGACGACCCCACCTCTGAGCAGTTGTCCGGTCAACATGATAATGACCAAGAATTAGAAGCTGATGCCGATAACTCTGATGACTGGCTCTCTGGTGAGGATGAACAGAACTCCTGGCTTAGCCATGACGATTTCTCCATCGGAGGTGATACTGTGAATGGCCAGCCAAGTGAAGTCTCAGGGGAATCTATATCAGAATCTATTGGGCATGTTAAAACATCTGCTGCAACAGGAGTCGGTTTGCAGGAACTGCTAGACCTAATTGATGAGAAGTTAAGTCCCAGCAAGACGGGAGAAACAAGTATCTATCATCGGAAGTGGAGACCACAACACAATGCGGACAACGAGATAGCAATCGGGCAATAGTAAAACTTGAAAATATCAAGAAGCATGCTGGATTCTGAACTTCTCAAATGGTAGGGAGTATTATAGTAGACAATCCTATCTTTATTTATTTATATTATAGTAAAGGCTACTTAGTATTCATAATTCATGTTCAAATGGATGTTGATCTTATTCTATCCAGTGATTTGAATGCTAAGAATATTGGAGAACATGCGCGCATCTAATTCTGTGGTTTATATTTTAATTTTTACTTCTATTTATTATCTTCTTCTATTTTATCACTACTTCATAATCAATCTGCAGTTGGTATTTTGGGAAATTCAGAGTAGTGATGATTCATAATTGGTTCTAAACTTCGTGAGATGGATAAGAAATAATAATCATTATAATGAAAAGTGATAATAGTGATGTAAATTATTTCATGAATAATTTATACTAGGAAAAAAAGAAGTAACATTTTAAAAGAAGAGTGATAACGTTTTTAATAAAAGTAAAAATTAATTACGGAAGCGTAAAATGGTATCACTTGAGACGGTCACACAAGTCTGTCCACTTATTTGAGCTCAAAATTAGTCTTACAAAACAAAATGCATCTCTTGTACGCTAACAAAGCCCAAAATCGACAGTACCCATTTTTGCGAATCGTAGATGCACATGCATCTGCTTATTGAAAAAGCTTGCGTTAAGTTCGTTTGAATTATATTGAGTTTTAGTGAATAATTCTGAGTTTTAACTTTATAAATGTTCATTAACTAGTATAACAAGTTCAGCTCGATTCTGCTCAAAAAAGTTCATAAATAAACAAAATTTTCTTGGATTTAGATTGCAAGAGAATATTCATTTACAAATATAATGAATAAAATGAGTTTATGTTGAGTTTGACTCCAAAAGTTCATTAACAAATGTTCATATCATATACATGTTCATGTGGCCATCAACGAAGTGTTTGGGAAATTTCAAGTGAATACACCCAATCAATTTCGTGTTCGGTTCGAATATTTAAAATAGACAACAAATTCGAACAAATATTTTATCAATTCATGAATGAAATATTTGGAATAATTTAGTTTGATCACAATTGAAATTATAAGCTTTTAATACTTGAAGGACTTTTAAATAAAATAGTTTAAGGCCCTTTAATATATAATGACTTCATTTTCTATGACTTAATTAGTTTAACGACACCTCTTACACTAGAACTTAACTTGTCAATATTAATGGATACTCACATTTTAAAGTCATTATAAAAACCCTTTGAAGGCACTAAAATTTGTACAAATGATAAAAATGAACACATTAGAATGTAGAGTCATAATTATATATATATATATATATATATATATATATATATATATATATATATATATATATATATATATATATATATATTAATAATAAAAAAACCATGAAATTAATTTGCATGATAAAAAAAAAAGTCTAAAATTGAATCCAACTTGTAAAAAAGTTACGAAGGGCCGCATGTTTTGGTGATTTAACCCTCTTTAGGAGGCACATGGAATATGATGGGGCAATAAAATAGTATATAAATGTATTTAAATTAATCTAATCAACTTAGCTTTAAGGGGAAATGTTTTTCTCATTCTTAAGTGGCAATTATGTGGAAGGTACTACTTCATATGTCCTAGCTATATATGCATATTAATTAATTAATTTTCTAAGATATTTCCAAAGGATGCTTCCAAAGTGGCAACACAAACATATATACAAATGCTCATTAGAATACTAAAAGTAGGGTTTGGCAGGATCTTATCTAATTAATTAACTCTACTCATCATCTAAATACTGTGAGATAAATAATTGAGAGAGAAATAATAATAAAAAAACTAATTTTATTAATGAATTAATTAGAATGAAGAATGAATATTGAGTTAGAGGGTATATTTAATTAGATTTCGTGTGCCTTTATACGCAATATATAAATTGAGTTAGAGGGATTGAATTATTTGAAAAATAAATAAATTAAGTCTATTCTTAAAAAAAAAAAAGGTTTTCTCATCATTTCCCTTGAAATCCTCAACTCTTTGATAAAACAACTCATTATTTAAGCACCAAAATTCATTATTTCAAAAGAAACTTAACTATCAATCATTCCCAAAATGTGTTGGCAATTCATCCTTATAAGGAAAGCAAAGATCAAAATACAACTTAGATATATACATCTCTTGATAAAATTGTCCCATATATCATGAATCCATCTTGCAAATTGTTAGTAAAAAGACAAGCCAAAGAAAATAAGCAAAATAAATTTAAAAAAATGTACATGTGTGTGTATATATATTTATACATATATAGCAAATTAATCATTTATAAAGCCCTTAATGTTCCTCTTCATAAGTACAAAAAATGTTCCCAAGTAGACAATAAATCATGGTATTTCTTTGGACAAGATGACCCCTATTACCTCACCATAGTGTTCATTTGTTCTACATATATACATATAACTATAAATAATGTTGTTAATTTTGGTTATATTAATATGTACATACTTTTACGCGGAATTAAATTTATATATAAGACTATAGTCTCACTATCAAGCTAAGCTGGAATAGTCCCATCTAATATGTCACAACCAGACACTCAATTTGGCACTCTATAATTAAAATTCATATAAAGTGGACCTACTTAATTTAATCCTTAATTTTGACACTTGAATTTTCTACACTACATGCTTCATTGCTACCCCTGACAACCCCTTTACTTATGTAAGGACAAATTCTTTTGTATGCTTCAAGAAACATGCAAGACTAGAACTTTCTTAAATGGGACCTACCTCTAATCATCATAATATAAATTAACAACTACAATTTTCTTGTTTAATTATACCTACATGTTTAATAATCACATTTTATTAATTCTAATGTCAAAATATTTGAGGTTTAGATAATGTATAGGAAAGAATTAAATATGTAATTATTATGTCAATCGTCAGTCGATTCGTTGATCAAGACTGCTTACAGATACGGATGCAGAGGGACCCGACCAGTGGCGGACGCAGGATTTCTATTGAGAGAGTCCAAATACTACCGTATTCCTCTCATGCGACAGTGTGCGTTTATTGTTCACAATTTTTTAAAAAAATTATGAAATAATTTTTATATGACAAATAATAGAGGAGAAAAAAATTTAAATAGTGTTGTATTGAAAGAAAAGATGATGTATTAATTTAAATAGAGTAGAAAAAATTTAAAAAAGTGATGTATTGACAGAAAAAATGATGTATTAATTTAAATATACTACCGTATTCCTCTCATGCGACAGTGTGCGTTTATTGTTCACAATATGCCGTAGTTGAACAAATCGAACATAGAACCTTTGATGCCTTACAAGGCTATATCACCACTAGGCTACGGGAGTATAATTTAAAATTTATTCTATATATACTACTAATTCTCCGCCACTGGACCCGACGGATGTGATTTGTCTGGAGACGGACGGACACGAATCAGCTGTCCTCCTCTAGAAACTTAGGGGTGATACTTGTCGTGACAAACTTGCACATTAAATTAAATTTACAACTAGGGATTATGAAATGAAATCGAATTCCTACAAGGCACAAAATTGTGTAGCTTATCTCCACAGTCCAATTTTTGAATATACTTAGCTTTTAATTAACATATATGTTACGTATGTTCACTTTTATTGCATGTAAAAAGGAAAATAATTAGTCAAAAATAACGAATTTTAACCACCTTTTTTTGCATGGCTAGCCACGATGTTTGGATAGGCATCGTACGGTCAGTGCAACTCACTTTTATTCATATGGTAATAATTATATTATTTTTCTAATATTAAAGAAATCAAGATATATACATTCGTCTTGTATTGTACGTGTTTGGATTTTTATATGTTTTGATAAAATACCTTTTTGCAGTTCCCATGCAGGTTGGCATATATTTTGGCTTATGTCTCTTGCACAATTTTATTCTACTTTTTTGTACAATATAGTATACTTAATTTGTTTCTTGTAATTTTGACTTACGTACGCACTTAAACTTTTTATGCATGCATTTTTAGTATATTAATTATCATATGTTGCTTTTTATATACTTTTTAGTCTATACTCTTTTCATGAACATCATATATAATTGATCATTTTATAAGTACGACTTTTTGTAAAATATTTATGAAGTGTTTGATTAATTTGAATTAATACTAATATTCAATGATCACTTATTTTATTTTCATGTTTTATTTTTTCCCATCTACCTCTTCTCCTTTACCGTATATGCGGAGTTCAAGAATTTTTTTTTATCAATTTTATTGTCATTGAGGGTAAAATAATATTTTTAAGTAATAAATAAATGATACTCTCTCCGTCCTAAAAATACTTACACACTTTATATTTTGGTCCGTCTTAAGAATACTTGCACACTCTAAAAATGAAAATAATACACAATATCAATAACATTTGAATACTATATGCCACCTTCTTTTTACACACAATCTAGTCAAAGTCAACTATATCATACACTTTGTTCTATTTAATTACCTAAAATACCCCATTCTCGTTCTTATATCATTACAACAAAAAGTTACTTTTTTTAAATTTTGTGCCACTAAATACATGAATGTATTCTTGGGACGGAGGGAGTAAAGTAACTTATGTGTCTTAGGTAAGAGTGTCATTCTTGAAAATATGATGTATTGAAAGGTTATTTATTTTAAAACTTTTAAAAGTATAGTGGGCCAAATATACTAGAAAAGAGTGAAAAGTTTGTTACAGCAGAAAGGAAGAAATATTATTCTTTAATGTATCACTTATCTAACAATTTTGAAATAGAAAATTGGGTAAATATCAAAATTAGTCCTGTAAGTATGACCGATTCCAACTTTAGTCCTTTTTTTTTCAATTCTCAGTTTTGGTAATTTTTTGTCCAATTTTAGTTATTTTTGTCCAATTTTGATCCTTTATACAAAATTTGGTCTTTTTTAGTCCACTTTAAGTTCAAAATTTATACATTTAGGACCAAATTTGGACATTTTTGAACATAAATAATTAAATTTGGACAAAAAAAGACTAAATTTGAGAGAAAGACTAAATTTGAACTAAAAGAACTAAATTTGGACAAAGAATGATCAAAATTGAAAATTGCAAATGATAAAGAATTAAAGTGGGAATCAGTTATACTTACATAACTAATTTTTATATTTACCCTAGAAAATTTACCACCAAACACATACTAAAAATAAAATAAAATGGAGATCAGGTCCATAATAAGACAAAAGAATAAGTTCGAATTAATCTCCCACAATTGTATTTCACTCCGTTTTTTAATCTTTTATAATAAAATATTACTCCTAATTAATAACAATTAAATCCTTAAACATGTTAAGGATTGATTAAAATATGTGGCAAATATCTAAGTGGAATATAAAATGAAACAAGGAGAGGAAATGAAATATATGATACTTCAATTTGTAATCAATGAGGGGAAATCATGATTAAACTTAGAGTTAGACGTCTCCTATAAACTGGGTTTACGGTGTAAATCATGTGATCCTTTTAATTTAAACCCTAACAATACATATGATATAATAGGATTGAAAGGGAAAACCACGCAATACATATGATATAATAGGATTGAAATGGGAAACCACGGGTTTTATATGAACCAAATTTGCACGAGTGATTGTCTTAAAGCTTAGTGGAGATTATGGATCAATATAATATAATGATTAATGACCTCCCTCTCTCTCTCCAAACTAAATCTCTCTCTCTCATGCTCTACACTTGCATGCCCTATGACACACGCAATATATAACACAAACTAAATCTTCTTCAATTAATTATTAGTGCATACTCATCTCCCAACTGCAAATTTTGAATTAATATCCACTAGTTTTGACTTCACATAACTATATGTAGCTAGGTTTATACTTGACCACCTCTGCATCATGAATTCCAATGTATCATATAGCTATGTCAATTCAAATTAAATTAAGATATAGGAGTAATAACTGATCCATCAGTTTATTAATAATGATGTAGTCAGTAATTAAACTGAATATTAATATTAATATATACAAGAGAACAGAAGGGTTTGATTAAGAAGTGGATTAATACTTGGGCACGACTTTTACACAGAGTCAACCACTATATATAATAGCTAGCTAGCTACGAGTATTATTATTATAGCAACTTGATTGATATATATGTAACTCTCATTGACTTTAATTTAATTGAACTTGGCTTTTTGTGTACACTATTAATATAAGTTTATTATTTGACGTCAAGTTTATTATATTTAATTACTTAATATCTGAAATTAAAGCTTCATTTCTGAGCTTATTGAAATGGGATTGTTATGGTAATACAACGTTGTTGTATTCATGCTGATGCATACCTCACTTCTACAACTTCCTACATAATTAAGGTAAGGAAATTAGTATTCATTTTACTTTTAAATATTAATTAATTAATATAACAGCACTACCATTCATATATATACACACTTTCCCACAAAAATTTACACACTTGTTCTTGTGCGTGCATATGGAGTAATAAATTTGCTTTATTTTTAGGTGCATAAAATTAAGGTAAAAGGGGCATTTTGGGTAATTATTATACTCCCTCAATCTCCATTAATACATCCGTCATGCATTTTACATGTAGATTATGAATTTAATATTTAGAGTAAAAATAGATACGTTTTAAAAGAATATATATACTCATGTACCAATAAATAAAATTATATACACTAATAAATAAAAATTTATACACTTTGTTACCAAATTATCTGTTAATTTTTTTTAATGAAAAACTAAATGTAAAAAAATTACTCCTTATTAAAAAATACATATACACAATTAAATAAAAAATAATATAAATATATGTGCATGCTTACATCCATATACACCAAATATCAACTCTATATATATATTCCCATTACTCCCACACTATTTGTAATTAAATTACCCAAAAATATTAACACAATTTTCATTTTCGCAAACGTTGTGAATATATATGTTAAAAGATAAAGTTTCCTGTAAAATTGTAATTATGTAAGATGTATTGTAAGACAGGTCGATCGTTGTTAAAATATGATTATTCTATAGGTAAAGTATGTTAATACTTCACATGATTAAAGTATGTTTTCTAGTATGATAAATAAATAGTACAATCAATAGCAACTTCCTCCAAGATAATTCATTCACAAACATTTGTGTAAATTTCGTGATCCCCTTTTAATCCTATATACCCTATGTATTGTTAGGATGTTTAAATTAAGGAGACTAGAAATTTTATAAGAGTTTATGATGTAAACCCAATTTATAAGATATTATCTCTAATTCAATAACGACAGAGCAGCCATTTAAATTATTAATAGCAATTCTAATTTTCAACCTTAGACGTATTTATTTTTTTCAATTCTATCATCAATAACTTTAATCTCAAACATAGCACGTAATTACAAATTTATGACGTACTGTGTTGCTTTCGACATTTTAATCACAACTTTGAAGTGATAATCGGAAAATCGCATGTAAAATATGAGGGCAACACCTGTGTTAAAGTGAATCGCAATGTTGGTGATCATTTTCCAGAAATTATTTATGTTATTATTATTTATTTATATTACGAAATTTTTATTAAATATTTAATTACTTAAACGATTTTTTTATCAAACAGCTATCATATTTTATTAAATGAAATCCAATGCTTGAAAAATGGGTAAACTATCAATTTAGAATCTAAATTTAAATTGATAAAATATAAGATAATATTTAAAAAATTCCAGCATTGGATTGATAGTTCTATATATTTCAAGCTCTACTTAACTAGTAGAAAAAATAATTCAAGCCCCAAATTAATAGTTTACCTTTTTTTTAACTTTAAATTGATAAAACTCTATTATTTAAAATATAATAACTGTTTATTCGTCACACGAAATGTGCCGTGATACCGTGTTAGCACAATTTTTGCCAAAAGTTAAAAACTTTGTGCATCTAATTGTCAGAATTTAAAGGATCTGATGAGTTTTATGCCATTAATTAACTCTTAATTTATGATTCGAGTTAAATGATTATTCATCTAAAATCAACTTAAACGTGTAAAATCGGCTTGAATTTTCGGTGTCATTTTGATACATCATTTTCTGTGACACATCGTTAGATGGACGACACGTAGAAAAGAGAAATTATACCTTAAAACTTAAACTCCAGAGGCAATAGTTGGATTTATTTCCCATTTTACGTGTCAATCACTTAACGTGTGGTATAAAAAATGATACACGAAAATAGCGCAGGAGATTCGGTATGGTATAAAATGTGTACCATCCTCTTTTTACTTGCACTTTTTATTTCGTATCAAAATTAATTACACACTCGCATAATATAAATTATTCGCAATTTTAATACTCCTACATAATAAAAGTCTGACATTTTTTTACACATAATTTAGTCACTCAACAATATTAAAACCAATTTTGTCTTATACTTAACTTTATTCATGTAGTATAACACAAAAAAAAAATTAGCAATGAAATTTACCAACGAAATTCAATTTATTGGTGATTACCAATAGATTAGCAATCAAAATGATATTTTTTTATTAGTAATGAAATACGAACAGATTTATTCTCTATTTTACCAAATGAATTCAATCCATTGGTAATTACCAACGGATTACCAAGGAAATCTTTAAATAAATTACCAATAGGATTTTTAACAACGGATTACCAATGGAATTTTTAGCAACGAAATTGATTTTTCGTTGCTAAAAATTTACCAATCACCATTTTACCAAAGAATTCCGTTGCTAATCCGTTGATAAACCAATTTAACAATGAAATTAAGGATTTCCGTTGGTAAAAAACAGTTTTTTTGTAGTATAATTTTTTTTCTATTATTTATTATTATTATTATTATTATTATTATTATCTCACTATCTTCTCGATTATATTAATGTTGTTCCATTTTCGCCGAGAATTGAAGAAACTATCAGAATTGAGCATGTGAAGATTACGTGATTAATTTGAAATTTCCAACAGAGTTGGCGAATATGTATAGCAGCCATGTAGAAAAAAAACAATTAATCAAATGCCAGAAAATTAAATAAATAAATAAATTACAGTAGAAATAAATAAATAAAAGTAAACAATTTAAATATTTTTTTAAATATAAATATGCTTTGTTTTTAATTAGAATTTAAACGTTTTTTTAATCTTTTTTCTCTTATTTTTTAATTGGTGACTTTTTACCAATAATATTATTCATATATTTATTATATTTTTATAATATCTCGAATTCATTTATTTAATTATTTACTATTTTTTGTTTACCACATATATATGCATTTAAGTCAGCAACTTCACCAGAAAACCGCAATTGTGAGGGTTAAATGACGTTCACGTTCTCGATTCTTGCAATATCTTCAATTTCCAAAAAAAAAAAAGGGTAATATATATTAGTTCAATTTGGAAGATAAATGGAATAAAAATCTAAAAATTATCTTTATGGAGATAAAAATTGTATATGATCAAAATTTGGGACAAAATTAATTTTTATCCCAATACATTTTATTTCATTTAATTACTTAATATACCCATTTATATCTTTCTTACATTATCACAAAAGTAAATAATCATTTTTATTCACATGGATCATCTGTACTATGTTCTTGTATTATTTCCCATGACACTAGCTATTTTGATGATTGACATATACTCCCTCCGTCCGCTTTCAAGGATATCATTTTTTTATTTTGAACGCTCGCCCCCAAGGGTCTCATTTCCTTTTTTTATCCACACACCCCACTAATACAACTAAAAAATGGGACCCACATCTCCACTAATACAATTACCCACTACACATTATATAACAATACTCCTTAATTTTCGTGCTCAAAAGCAAATGACACCCTTAAATCCGGATGGAGGGAGTATAAAAGAGGGAGGGAATTTAGCAATTGCTCTGGGTTGAATTGTTGTTACTTTCCTTTTTAGAGTATAATTTTTCATTTCTTCTACGTGTTATCCATCAAACGATGTGATACAAGAAATTTTACAATGACCGGCACCGAAAATCCAAACCGAATTCCCTCAGCGTTATACTATAGCTTGTCACACTCACGTATCTATCATTGTTTATAACAATCAGATTAATTAATGTTAACAACAATAAAATACGCTACAATTGAGAAGGGCCGATTGTAATCGTTCATGCAAGAGTAGCCACATGAATTAGTCGTTATAAATGAGCTAGGTTCAAACAATAATTGGTAATTAATTCAGACAATAATTTACGACCAGACTAGACTAGACTAGGTAGCTAGATGATGTATCATAAATGGGGTTAATTAAAGTTAATTAGTAATAATAAAGGTGGTAATTAAGTAGAAAAATAATACTAGTCGAGGAGAGGAGACAAATGGGACATAGTAGTGTCTGAGGGGAAGTATGTTCATAGGGATGGTCTTAATGTGCGAGTCACGTTAGTTGTCACCATAAGCTCTAATGCTCCATTTATCCACTGTATAACCTTCCAGGGTTAGGGTGGGGTGGGGTGGGGTGGGGTGGGGGTGGGGTTACTTAACCAAGTGTTTCACATGCCCAAATCACCCTCCTCCCACAACAATTCACGTGGCCCCCTCTCAATCATTTCATTCCAATATTGCTCCATCTGAAGCATCGAGATATACAGATTCGGATGTTCTGTTACACATTGATGTTATATCTTCAATATTACTATATTAAATGGGTAACGGTATACGAATAGAAATAATCTTGTATTTGAGGACAAGGAATGAAAGGTGGACGAGCTGATATATGGAGTTGGATAGTGTATAGAAGTTAATGTGGGTTGAAAAGGATAGAGTACTCAAATTTTCTTGAATGTATATACGGGGCTATAGATTACCTTCTAAATTTATTGATTCTGTTCTGCCCAATTGTTGTGTTCATAGGGTATCTCTTGTACCCTTTTACTATTCTTAATGAAATTTTCTTTTATTAAAAAAAATAATAAATAACGGTGGCATGGAGGAGAAATTACACATACACCATAAAAACTATAGCTTAATTAGTTATCTTTTTACTCATTATGTGAAGGAGACGAGGAATGTAATATAAAAATGTAAAATGACATTTGTTGAGCATTGATAACTAGCCAAGTCTTGAAGTAACCTAATGATTTTTTTTTAGGTTATTCTTAATTTCTTTATATATGATTGCAATGCCACTTTGTTATAATGTCGTCATTTAAAAGTGAAAATATATATAATTATGAAATTAAAACATTCACGATCATATGAGAACGGGAGAAGGATTAATTGTGGATTCTTTTTATTTTGAAAAAAAAAATATTTTAATTTTTGTAATTTAGATTTTCATAATATAGGTTGCATGACAAGGAACTTGCATGTGCAGTTGTTAGGACTCTACATGTGAATGGAATTGAATGCTTAAATTATTATTATATATTATCAATTAAATTGAAATTGTAATAAGGTAGCAAATTGCATGGTCCACACCACCAAAGTCAAATTGATTTTAGTATTATAAAACTTGTTAATTCAATCATGGTTTTCATAATTATTTATTAATCGACTCATATCTAAAAGATATTTCACAATTTACAGAATACATGAATTTGTATTATTCTTCACGGTAGGATTTCTTTAAAAAAAAAAAAACTCTCTGTTAAATTAATTAATTTTGACTATATATATCAGAGATTTTATGTCTTTGGAAATTATGCATGCATTAATTTTTTTTAAAACACATAAATAGGATAATAAAAGTAGAATAAAATGCATGTGTGAAAAATTGAAGTAGTTCATGATATTTAAGAGAAGACTTAATAAATAATTAAGAAAATAAAAAATATATGACAAATTCTCTTGTGAGATGCTATAATACGTGTTAAAGTATGTCTATTATTTAGATAAAATATGTTTAATGGTTGTTAAAATATGTTTTCTAAAATATATTGGATAATGCATTAAAATATGATTTCACCTTGTTATAATATAATTTATTATTGACATTGTGTTATAATATAATTTATTATTGACATACTTTAACTACAAATAAGCATATTTTAATTCTACAATAAATATACTTTAGAGATGGATAGATCAATCTCAAAATGTATAAGTGTTTTGTTGGGGAGCTTTAATTTCTCCAACAAAGTCACTACAATTGTCTGAGGTGTCATTTCATGTCTGTTAAATTAAGTTTAATTAAGTAAACAGAGTTGAAATCAATCAATCAGTGTGTAACATTTCATGGGACAATTTTGCTCCTTTGGTTGGGTAGAATTAGACATGTTGATTCGGATTAACAATTAATCTTCGTAATTAACATCCCACTATCTACCCCACTCTAATTAACCAACTGTGCTTATATGACTCTTAATTTACGTTATTCAAATTAATTAAAAGAAATTTGGTATGAAAATAGAATCACATTATTACATCTTTTAAATAGATAGTGAATGTCGGCATATTTGTCAACCCCTTATAATATAATATACTCTCCTTTTTTTTCTTTTTTTTTTATTTGGGAAATTTGTTTAGATGGAGTTAAAATATTGGAGGTGTGTATATTATATAATTGATTTTAATTTTAGTCATTTTTAATTTATAATTCTTATTTTTAATTAATTTAATTTAAATTTTATTTTTACTATATATTTTGATTAGTTTTTTCATATTCAGTCTTTTTTTCGTCCATTTTTGTCTAAATTTTGGACAAAAGTTCAACGAATTTGAAATTAAAGAGGAAAAAAAAGATAAATTAAAGAAAAAAAAGACTAAATTTAAAAAAATATATTCAATTTGAACAAAAATATCAGAATATATCAGAAAAAATATATCATAATTGAAAATTACAGATATAAAAAGAATTAAAGTTAAAAATAGCCATACTTATTGGACGAATTGTGATATATATTTTCTCACACATTTATATAGATACATACGATGCCACTATTTTAAATTGTATCACCTATTTTATTTTCACATTTTATGATTATTACAATCATTATTTAGATTAACATAAGTGTGCAAGGGATTAAATGATACTCCCTCCGTCTCATTGAAATGTACGCGATTCCTTTATAAAATTACAAAGGAAGTGCGTATGTTTCAATGGGACGGAAGAAGTAATTTTTTAGGATAAAATTTTTTGTTTTATAAAAAAGAAATATGTTATGAAAAATGGAGGTAGCAAAGGAATAGGAAATTATATATATATATATATATATATATATATATATATATATATATATATATATATATATATATATATATATATATATATATATATATATATATTAAGATTTTTTTATTCAATTAACATAATGAAAAAATATATTTTTCAATGTTTAATAGCAAATGCATGCACACCTTAGTATAGTACACATAAATACATCAAATATTATTTATTCATTATATATTATGAGTAAAGAATTTTACATCGTGACTCGATCAATCTATATTTATTTACATATTTCCATTATGCCACTAATGTCTTTTAATATTTTTTTGATAGCGACGTTACTAGTCATGCAAGCTGCACCAAAGAATACATAAATTAGATTAATATTTTCAAAAAATAATATTTCCTCTTCCGTGCCAATATATTTTCTCCTTTCTTTCTAATTTATAAATTAAATTAGGGTTTTGGGAGGGTGTATAATTAAAGAATCACAAAAACTAGTGAAGTATATATTGTAAAGTGTCACTAAAAAGTTTCATCAAGCTAGTGGATTCTCACAATGTATAATTTAAAGGATTTTATTTTTTAATCTAACAAAGTTAGTTTGTTAGTGGTTAGTAGTTAGTACACTCATATTCTAAGATTATTCACCTAGCCTTTTAGTCCTTATAACTCCCAATTCTCCAATTCGTTCTCAGGGAATCGAACCCGAATCACTTACATTAATTTAAAGAATGATTAATTATAAGAAAAGTTACTAATTTTACTTTTATCACTAATATTTTTTTTGAGAAATTGCAAAAAATTATTACAAAACACACTCAATATGAGATATATTTTTCAAAGGTGGAGATTGAGGGTATGTTTTTTTTTAGAAATTGAATGCGTATTGCAACAATGTTTAAAGGTGGAGTTCTTTTTTACCATTTCTAAAAAGAACTAGTCTCTTGTAAACCGCATTTACATCATAAACCCTCGTAAATCTTGTTATTCTCCTTAATTTAAACACCCTAATAATATGGTATATATATATAGGATTGGAAGAGGGGACCACAGGGTTTACATTGTGAACCCGGTTTATACAAGTGTTTGTGTTTGATAAATAAAAATTAATTTGTAATATATATAGTTGGTGATTTTTACTGTAATTTATAACTTTAAAAATCACAAAGTAAACCTATAAAATGGAA
Organism: Pogostemon cablin; assembly: GCA_023678885.1. Lineage (NCBI taxonomy): Eukaryota > Viridiplantae > Streptophyta > Magnoliopsida > Lamiales > Lamiaceae > Pogostemon > Pogostemon cablin. The sequence goes on along the minus strand of CM042992.1, from coordinate 6,648,118 downwards.
CTTAATGAAGTAAATATTTTAGTAAAATTAATGAAACAATTAACGCTCTTGTGAAATACGAACAATCAAATCAAATTAACTAAAGTAACCGACTAAAAGTGTTGGATATTTCATTAATTTCACGATAAAATGAAGCTCAACTATAGTTAATGATTCTACTTAACTAGAGCACCGGCCATATGCAAGATAAGATTCCATCGATCAATACTGTGAATTAATTAATTTATAAATAAAAAACCCAAAAAAAATTAGGTAAAAGAATAAAATTGGAATATGAAGAAATGGCTAGATTTGAAGAAGAAAAAAATAGAGTCAAAGAAAGCATATTTATTATGATATAATTAAGTTGAATTAATAGTAGAAAAAAGATATGGAAATCAAGCGTCAAAGATCGTGGTTCCCCCTAAAATAAGCAAATCCCACACTGCATCTTTGCTTTTATGTATACTTAATTTCTCTTTTATTCTTCCCATCATGCATGTGGATTTGTTTTCAACACCTCTTTTTTATTTTTATTTTTATTTTTTTATGTGATTATAAATTTAATTTGCATTTTGTTTCACTAGCTAATGTAGTAGTACTATATATATTATAATCATATATTAATTATACATGCAACAAAAAGACAAATGTAAGGTGTGGATCGATCTCTTGGGAGGCTATAAATAATTACAATTTCAAACTCTGTAATTACGTAGGCTGATTTAATAATTAGTGTACGTGAACGAAATTTATATATGTAAATATTGATCTTGATATAATGAAAAAATACTTATATGGGATTGATGCACAATGCACAATAAATTACTTTGTCTATTCTTGAAAATGTTATTCTAATATTGCCCCGTTCCATACTTTTGTGTATCCTTTTAGTCCGTTACATTAAATTTATTTTGATTATCCGTCGGTAATAGATCGAAAATCCGTCGATGGTTTTTACCTATTGATATTTTCGACGAAAATTCGGTAGTTTCTTGCAGTGACATAAAAAAGATACAATGTCATGATTTAATATCGTAATCTCAAAAGTACATTTTAAATAAAAAATTGTTATATCATTTTAATTAACTTTAAAACTTCAAAAGTAATTTAATTCTTATAAATATCAAATTATCCCTAGAAAATTAATAAAAAGTAAGTAAACAAAGTAATTTTTCTTAATGTATGTGAAATAATATTATATAAAAACTTATGTAGGGAGCGGGAGGAAGTTAATAATATATGACAAATTTATATCTCTGCTGAATGACAAATACCTCTCTACCTTCTGGCACGGGATGCCCTGTGACATTTTGGTGTATCATCTTATTTAATATTTTCTTATTAAATGATACGTAGTGGGTTGAAGAAATTTTATCTTTTGTCCCTAGGGTTTACTAGTTGACTTAGTGCATAATTTTCATCCTCACGCGTACGTATTACTCATTAAACATAGTGGTGTAAAAGATGTCATACTAAATGGCATAAAAGATCACACCTCCTCTTTGATAGGCATCAAATTGCTATATTTACGTAAATTAAAAAAATTTAATATTTTATATGTAGCAAATAATTTTTAAAGATTATTTTATCCCTTTGCCCTCATCTTTTATTTTAAAAGGATGCGTAATTTGAATTATTTTTTAGGACTTTATTATTGGATATCTTAGACTCATATTTATTTAAAAGGTGAGTAGTGAGTGTAAGAGATGTATAAGATTAATAATTATTAAATTTATAGAGATAGATATATAGGTGGGTGTAGTTAATAAAATCAATTTTTTCAAAATCCAAATCGAAACACAATAAAGTTTTCAAAATCGGAATATGGACTTTAAAACTGTAAACAAAGATATTCCTCAAATTTTAATGGATTTTTTCAAAGAAAAAATAATATATTTTATTAATTAAAATGTATATTTTTAAAACAGAATTTTGTAAATTTGAATACTTTGTGCACCCAAATGCTCAAGAGAGTAATTCCTAGAGTAATCACGGGTGATTAAATTACATAAAAACAGTATTAATAACAACAAATAAATAAAGAAAAAGGCAAATCAGACATAGCTACATTGCTATCATGATTGTGTCACTAACTTTTTCAATATTTTTTTGGATTCACATTATATTAATTAACAACCCCCATAATAAAAAATAATTAAAATAATATTAAAGCCTCCAAATCAGCGGTCAGGGGTGACACAATATCACCTACTTTTCTAATATTTTAATTTATCAGAAAAAAGTATTTAATTACTAATTCTTTTATTTATCATGATAGCTTTTTTACTTAAAATGGGTTTTGGATCGTATAGTTCAGTTAAGGTTTACCTAATTATATTAACTCGTTTGATTAGGACACTAATGAAATCTACTGGCTGTAATACTAAGGGCGGAACTCATTGTTTTGTTGTTGCTTAGGGATAATTATTTAATGTGATTATGACTAATTCTTCATTCCTTAATTAACAGTTTATCAATCCCAGATTATTTTGTTTTCCTCCCCATTTTTAGACCAGAGGTATAATTATCTTGGCAATTGCATGCTGGATTCCATTTGTCATAATCTGGTAATTAATCTCATTGGATTAAATGTACTTTACCATATTTGGTAAATTTATTAATTTAGGTTAGATATGTAGCATTCTTCATTCACAAATACTTATGTCAATGGGGCTCTTTGTGACAAAGATAAACTCTTTTGTGAGACGAGTTATTTGTGAGACGGATGTAAGACGGGTCGATCTATTGCTAAAGTATGCTTATTGTATAGTTAAAGTATGCTTATTTGTAGTTAAAGTATATTAATAATAAATCATATTATAATACATTAAAATCATATTTTAATGCATAATTCAGCATATTTTAAAAAACATATTTTATTTATACAATAAGTATGTTTTAGTGATGGGTCGACCCGTCTTACATGAGACTTTGTCTTTAACAAATACTTATAAGAATCGGACTCATACGTGCATCTAATTTAATTTACTGATTACTTAGTATATGAATAATTATTTTTCAGAGAGATAAATAATTAATCTTTTGAATGAAAAATATTATTTTTTAAATTCTTGCACTTTAATTTACCAAAAACTCTTTAATATATGAAAATTTATTTTTTAGAGAGATGAATTACGGAATATTACTCTTTTAAAAGAAAATATTCTTTCCAAATTTCCAAGTATATGTTGTGATTTTTTTATATATTCATGTTGAGAAAAATAACAATTTTCTTTTAAAAGAATAATACTCTCTTCGTCTCAATAATTTATGCATATTCCTTTATAATTTACAAAGAAAATATGCATAAATTATTGGGATGAAGGGAGTGCCTCCTTTTTTTAAAAAAATAAATTTTCACATAATAAAAAACTAATTTTCAATAATAGGATACATGTATAAATTGAGTCAACGGGATCTATCTTCTTAATTAACATAGCGAAAAAAAAAACGCAATTTATTTTATTGTTTATTTAATTGTATATATTCCATAACATGAATTTAATAACATTTTAAGAAAAAAAAATTATATGGTGTATCAGTTCTAGATTTTGAGAATATTCGAAAGAGGAGGCCGGTTTGAACAAACCTATGGTCATTTAGAAAAATAAATGAAATTAATTTTATCGAATATTGATTATTCATTTGCAAAAAAAACTTTGCACATACAAGAGTGTTTGTATTGCGCTAAGATTTGTATATAATTGGAGGAAAATTAAGTAATGTGCAGCGTTTGCTATTTTAAAAATTGATTTTAGGTTTTCTAAATTATATATATACTTATAATTTTTACTAGGAATTTAAAATTTTGAATTTTTAAAACACCTATACATACATATAACTATAAACTTTATTAACTCATAATACTCTCACCATTTATATTATACTCCATAAATTTTGCTATTTTATTTTTTTCTGTCATCTATTTTACTCTTCTATTATTTTTCTCAAATATGATTTGCTAATTAATAATCTCTTACCACGGTAGTATCAATAGTTATATAGTATATTGATATTTACATTCCATCAAAAATTAAAAAAATAACACTCACTCCATTCTCTCTAAATATATAAATTTACTTTTTGCACAATAGATATTATTATTTAATTTGTAGTGAATGATTGCATTAATAAAAGTGTGTGAGAATATCATATTTTAGTTGTGTTAATAATGTGTGCGAGTGTTATATCAAGAATAAATGCATGAATCGAAATTTTACAATGAAGCGAAATAAAATGACAAAATAAATCAGAATTGACTGAGGGAGTTATTACTTTTAAAACCCTTTTACTTTTCTTCCAAATCACAACACAAAATAAATTACTCCGTTAGTTTTTAAATATCACATCGTAATAATTAAAAAAAATCGTCGTAAGTTATTTTTATTGTTTCTTGTTTGGTGCAAAAAATCGTGTTTCAATAAATAGGAGACAGGAAAGGTGAATTTTATAAGTGTTTCATAAGTAAAAAGTGTATGAAATCGTAGAGAGATTTTGTGAAACACACAAAAAATATACTTTTTCGTCTCAAAAACTCTTCACCTAATTTAGTATGGATATGAAGTTTAATAAATCTTTTTTTAAAATTAATTTTATTGACTTTTAAGTATAATTATTTTTTATATAATTAATAAATAATAAAATAAGTTATGTGTGCTGGGTGATAATATCATTTTTAAAAATATAATATATATATTGAAGGGTTATTTATTTTGAAACTTCTACCATTTTGGGAAGGTAAAGAATATAATGGATCAGACAAATGAGAAAAGAATAAAAAACTTATTAGAACGGAAAGAGTAATATTTTTTTATTTATAAAAGGTAAAAATGATAATTATTCAATTAAATTATTTTATAAATAATTAGTAAAATAAATAAAAATAAAATATGATATAAACTAATTATAGAAAAGGATTAATTACATATAAAATCACAAACTTTTTTGTATTGTAAATAATTTTGATTTTTGTGAAATAGCAAAAATGAATTTGACCTTTGAGGTTGCACTCGAACGGGCAATTGAAGGCTGCCCGTTGGATGTGTTTTGTAACAATATTTAAAATTAAGAATTTTTTTTTACAAATTTTCAAAAATAGGATTAATTTACCATAGATTAAAATTTTGTGATTTTTCTTTCCTTTAAATCTTTTATCAAATAACTATATATTCAATTGAAATACCTTTTCACCTCATTTAATTTCCACCACTTAAATCATAATCCAAAAGCTTTTGACTTATCATGATTAAGTGGAGATGATTTGCATGCGTATTGGATTTTAAATTCAACATTTATAATAAATTTATAAAATTGACTTAGACTAGCTCACTGATAATATATTAGACTAAATATTAAAATCAATAATGTAAAAAGGTGATTATCGACAATGTAATAAAGAAAATTACAATACTACAAACAAAAACAACCTTTTTAAAAAAAATTAATTATATACATATACATGAATAAATAGTACACAACACAAAATATTAATGGATAGGCAAATGTAAATATGGTTCACATATCACCCTAATTAATTGATTGATTACTCTTAAATATATGGATTGATTGATTGATCAAATATGGTTCACATATCACAAGTTTATAGGGATTCTCATCTAATAATAATAATAACAATTATAATTGATGGCGCCGTATTATATTAGATGGAGTATATAATAACCATATAAAATCTTGCAATGGATTATTAATACTTACTTACAATGCTTTAATTAATTTGAATGTATTAGTTTCCAATCAAGCTCCACAATAATTTGCAGATAATATGCGTTACATTATTGTGTATTATCTATGTAGATTCACTTGATACGTTATTGATTTGAATTCAACTACAAAATATACTAATTTGGTTGTGGGGGGAATATTAAAACAGGTTGACTTCAAGTTTAAAAGGTTGTTAGCCTGTTAGCATCACCAAACTAAATTATGAGTATTTTCTTAGCTCAGTAAAAAAACTAATATACTCAAATTATTATTATTAGGAAAACAACATATTAATTAAAAAAAAGAGAGAGAGAGAGAATTAAGGGGAGAGAGTGAGAGAGAGTGGCAAACATGAAAGTAAGATATGGGCCCATTTAGCCCGGTAAGATACGGACCAAACCACGGTTGCAGGTCTAGTTTTTACATGACCTCTTTTGCATATGTCTTCCAGGATTTTCTGTCCACCAACTCTCTTCAACTCTATTTAATATTTTTCATCTTTTATTTATTTTTTCATAATAATATCTTTTTATTTATTTATTTTTGGGATCTTTTGTCTCATTTTGATACACTTTTTAACTTTTTTAGATAAGGAAACAAGAAAGAAATTACGCTAGCTACCTTTCGTATTCTGTAGTATAATAAATTGTTGTAGCTTTTCACAAAATTATTTTTTTAAAAGTTGGGATAAAATGATGATGGTTATTATTATATTGAGTGAGGCTCCTGTGCATCCGGGCGTACGGAGCACATTCCGTGTGCCTTTGCAATTTTCATGTCCCTTTGCAATTTAAACCTCTAGCAATACATAGGTTTAAATAGAATTGGAGGTGGAGGATTTTGTTCACATGAGGACACGGAGTATCCCTCCGTGTCCCCCGGGCGCAGGAGCTTTTACCTATTATTTTTGGTGATGATATAAAAACATCATATTTGGTATTTCCTAATGAAGGTAGTGTTTGATAATTAGCAAAATTGACTACTCCTAGTATATTTCACTTCAACATTAACCTAGCTTGGAAAAATTAATATATATGAACATATCCAACATTCCAATAATTAATTAGCGTCATAAGGTTATATAATTAATATTATATGTATGGCTAAAATAATCTGAAAACTTAATAATTGAAATAATTGGAGGTCAAAATCCAATCCAGTGAGACATAGTGGACAACTGATTTGCTCATTTCTTTACACCAAAAACTCCTATATATACCCTTTGCCATATTCCCACATACCAACATACCTTCTCTCATCTCACTTATAAACTCCCTCACCATTAACCATCTCTCTCTAAAATCTCACTCAACCATATTCAAACCCAGATTATATATAACAACCTGCATAGCATATATTCAGAGATACATAAAGAAAATAAATGGCCCTATCGAAGAAAGCCACCTGTAATTCCCACGGCCAAGATTCTTCTTACTTCCTGGGATGGCAGGAGTACGAGAAGAATCCATACGACGAATCTCTAAATCCTAAAGGAATTATTCAGATGGGTCTTGCAGAGAATCAGCTCTCCTTCGATCTTCTCGAATCTTGGCTATCTCAAAACCCTGATGCTGCTGGCTTCAAGAAAAATGGCGACTCCATTTTCCGACAGCTTGCTCTCTTTCAGGACTACCATGGCCTTCCCGCTTTCAAGAATGCAATGGTGCAGTTCATGTCGGAAATCCGAGGAAACAAAGTCAAGTTCGATCCGAACAACCTTGTCCTAACCGCCGGCGCCACGTCAGCCAATGAGAGCCTTATGTTCTGTTTAGCTGAACCGGGGGAGGCCTTTCTCCTCCCCACGCCCTACTATCCCGGTTTCGACCGGGATTTGAAGTGGCGAACCGGAGTCGAGATCGTCCCGATTCAGTGCTCCAGTTCGAACGGTTTCAGGATCACCGCGTCCGCTCTGGATGAAGCTTATGAGCTGGCGGAGAAACGTAATCTCAGGGTTAAGGGTGTATTAGTTACTAATCCCTCTAATCCCCTCGGGATTACGCTTATGAAGACCGAGCTTAATTTACTTCTTAATTTCGTCGACTCTAAAGGTATTCATTTAATCTCCGACGAGATTTACTCTGGTACGGTTTTCAACTCCCCGTCGTTTACAAGCGTCATGGAGCTCCTACCCGCCCGGAGCTCCGATCTCTGGAACCGGGTCCACATTGTCTACAGCTTGTCTAAAGACTTGGGCCTCCCGGGTTTCCGGGTCGGAGCCATATACTCCAACGACGACATGGTCGTCGCTGCCGCCACTAAAATGTCGAGCTTTGGCCTTGTCTCATCTCAGACACAGTACCTTCTCTCCGCCATGCTTTCCGACAAGAAGTTCGCCAAATCTTATATTGTCGAGAATCAAAAACGGCTGAAGCACCGCCACCAGATGCTCGTTCGCGGCCTGAAAACCGCCGGAATCTCCTGCCTCGAGAGCAACGCCGGTCTGTTCTGCTGGGTCGACATGAGACACCTCCTCACTACCAAAACCTTCGACGCCGAGATGGACCTGTGGAAACAGATCGTCTACGACGTCGGGCTGAACATCTCGCCCGGTTCGTCGTGCCACTGCGACGAACCGGGCTGGTTTCGCGTGTGCTTCGCCAACATGACGGAGGACACGCTGAACCTAGCCGTCCAGCGGCTAAAGTCATTCGTCAACGAGATGGCGTCGAGTAAAAACAGCGCCGTCTCGTCGAGGAACTCGAGCAAAAACAGTCGAAGAAAGCTACTCACGAAATGGGTTTTTCGACTATCGTTCAACGATCGAGAGCCTGAACGATAGTCGGCAGTATGAACACACCCACTAAAAATAATTTATTTTTTGTTTCCACTTTTTTATTTTTTTACTCAATATCTTATTATAGAATATTGAGTTGGTATTATTTTTTACGACTATTTTTGTTCATGTAGAATTAATGCACTCTGTCCATGTGGGCGTGAAGTGAATTATGCTTCCATTACTTTGTACACTTTTGTATCAAAATCGTCTCCTAATTTATGATTAACGATTGTATTAATTAATTACTAAATAATGTCTTTCTTTCTTATGGGGTGTTTGATCGACAAGTGTATTATGGGCTATATGGATTAATTTGATCCGGATCAATAGCCTTTTAACAAGGTTCAATTACTATTTTAACATTACTGCTAATTTAACTTATATAAGTTCATTAATTAGGTTAATTAATTTTCTTCCATAAATAAACTATAACTAATTTAAATTTATTTGAATATAGTATCTTAGTATTACTATTTTTATTTTTTTATTTCTTCTATATTATATATATATTATATTTAAAATTAATTTTATCTAATAATTATTTATTCAAAAATGAAAAAAAGTATGTACGATTTATTAAATTATATATATTATACTTAAAATCAATTTTAATTAATTATTATTTATTAAAAAAAGCATAGACGATTTACACTACAAAAAAATTATTTTTTAATAATTGAATTTACCAATAGTGAATTCCATTGTTAATTACCGGCAGATTAGCAACAAAAATGACATTTTTCTTTTAGCAACAGAATGCCAATAAATTTATTCTCTATTTTACTAACGAAATTCAATTCGTTGGTAATTACCGACGGATTACCAAGGAAATCTTTATATAAATTACCAACAAAATTACTTACCAATGGAATTGAATTTTCATTGCTAAAAATTTACTAACATTCACTTTACCAACAGATTACATACATAGTAATAAATTATTACTTCATAGTAGCGTAAAAAAAATAATTTCATTTTATAATATACAATGAATTATTAACTTTAAGGTAAACACTTGTACGAGATAGTCTCACGGATCTAATTCTGTGATAGGGATCCTTTTGAGATCCAGATTTATCGCTTTCTAGAAAATTTTTTGATTCACTGTTATGTTTCTAGCTAATAACGCAAATTAAATTGCATTTTTGGCGCAACATCATATTTATCATGGTTGAGGTCTCAGGAAAAGTGATAATATTTTTAATATATATTAGTATGTGTGATCAATGAAAATTTATAATCATCCAATATATTATTTAATAAACAATTTGTGCGATAGATGAAAAAGTAAATTTGTGTGATAGATGAAAAAGTAATGATATTTTTAGTAGAAAATGATATTTTATAATAATAAAGTGATAATAATCAATTGAATTGTTTTATGAAAAATAATTTAAAAGCTAGATAAAAGTGATAAATTATTAATAAAAAATGATATCTAATAAATAAAAAATTATAACTTTCGTAATTAATATTTAGTTATAAAAATTGATAATATTTTTTAATAAAATAAAGTATACTACTTTTAAAAATGAAAAAATTATTTATTTTAAAATATTATGAACAGGAGAAAAAAATTGTTGCGTGCATTTTTCATAGCATTTATTTAAATGAATTATAGCATTTAATTAAATGAATATATATAAAATATAAGTGTATATAATTATTAGTTTATAAATATAACTAATGAAGAATTTTATTATTAAAATTGTAAATATAATTATTTACTAATAATTATAAACCCATTTAAATATATATATAATTTTATTTAATTAATAATAATAAATTAGATATAGATTAATATTTATATTATAATTAAAATTATTTTATAAGAAAAGTAAAACAATAAATGCATCTCATTAATTCAATTAATATGATAAATTTTTACCTAAATTATAATTAATACTACCTTATATGTTAAAAAAGGTAATTTAGTCTATGAACATTTTTAATTATTCAAAACTTACCATAACAACTAAATTGTTCGGATCAATTTGATCCGATTATATTTATCCGTGTATTATTATGACTAAAAATGGATTAATTATGAGATTATAATAAATTTGGTCAATGATAAGCATAGATCGGCGACATTAACGGCAAAAGTGGCAGTGAGAGTCTCGCCGACGTTTAAACTCAGCCATGTTTTTCCAAATTTAATGAAAATTTTCTTATCAAATAACCGACCATTTACTATTTTTAAATCATACAATAAATTCTCAAATTAATTACCCCATATGATTTCAAGTAATAATAATGTAATTCACTTCTGTGTGCCTATAATCCCTTTTATTAAAAAATTGAAAATGGTTTAAGTGTATAATAGCACTAGTTACAATCAATTTTAAAAAATAAATAAATCATGATACAACAATTAATTAACAATAAAATATACTAAAATAAACTCCAATATTAAAAAAATTGTAACTTAAAATATGGCTCTTAATATTTAATTTCACATGATTTTTTTTTATTATTATTCCAACATTTTACTCGCATACTATATCATAATAGGAAAAAATGTGTGTGCACCCATCACACGGAGCACAAGACATGTGCCTTTAAAATTTTGTTAAATTGTATACTCCCTTCGTCCAGTTTTAATGTTTACTTTTGCTTTTTGCACGTTGATTAAGAAGTATAATATTTTAATAGATAGTAGGTGGAAAAATATACTCCCTCCGTCCGCCCGAAAGAGAACATTTTCCTTTTGTGCACGTTGATTAAGAAGTATTATTATTTAATGTGTAGTGGGTAGTTGTATTAGTGGGAGTGTGGACCCCACATTTTATTTGTATTAGTGGGTGTGTGTGGGTCCTATGTGTGTAAAAAAGAAAATGACCCTCTTTGGAACGGACGAGCAAATTGGAAAAAAAGACCCTCTTTCAAGCGGACGGAGGGGATAATATTTAATGTAAAGTGGGTAGGTGTGTTAGTGTTGAATGATATATTAATTATTTTAGGTGGGTCCCATATTCCAAAAAGTAAAATATAAACATTGAAATGAAACGCGCAAAATAGAACGTAAACATTGAAACAGGATGGAGGGAGTACTCTTTAGTATAAAGATGTGTACCCTTTATTTTCTGAAAAAAATAAAAAATATTAATGAAAAGTGTATACCCTTTAAAACAAAATGATTTACCCTTATTAATTAAAGTGTGTACCCTTTAAAACAAAATAATTTACACTCACCCATAATATTAAATTCTAAAAGAGCACGGTGTATACTTGGACGCACGCAAGCCTTACTCATCGTAATAACTTCACAATATTTATTTTCAGAATTAATTCTATTATCACATAATGCATTTAATATACTTTATATTTTAGCAAAAACTTATGTTTATCGTCTTATGGAATAATTTCGTGACGGGATAATAATTTTTAATAAAAAAATGATGGATCCTATCGCAAAAAATAGCATGGAATCGACTAATTAAATTAAATTATTTTATAAACAATACGTGAAATAATTATAAAGTCATAATATTTCTATTTAAAAAATTAATAGTAATTAATTGATCAGAAAAGTGAAACAATCTATAATTATTTCACAATAAAACTGCTCTGTACATTATTTATAATTTGATATAATAAATAATAGTAATAATTATTAGTATTGTTATTATTAGTATTTTTATTATATTGAAAGGTAGACAATGAATGTTTTCACTTTAAATGTGAAGTAGTATATATTTCCATGCGATTTACAAGATACTAAATCTTCTCACATGCAGGTGGGGTAAGAATCCTGGAGTTGAGTTGCGGTAAGGTAAGAACTCTGGACCTGATGTTCGAATCCTTCACCTTCATTAGACCATATCTTTGATACCATGTTAAGTGACCACATCATTTAAAAACTTAAGATGGTAAAGAAATTAATCGTTTAATATTTAAGATGATAAAAAGGTTTTCATTTCTAAGTTTTACTCCCTCCGTCCATCTGTAAGTTATCCTTTTACTTTTTACACGTGGATTAATACGTGTTATTATTTTATACTCCCTCCGTCCCGGCGTAAGATGGGCTTTTGCTTTTTTTATGTAGATTAAGGAGTATTATTATTTAATGTGTAGTAGGTAGTTATATTAGTGGGAGTGTGACCCCCATATTTTAATTGTATTAGAGGGGTGTGTATGTCTCATGTGTGTAAAAAAGAAAATGAGACCCTTTGGATGTGACGAACAAAATGAAAAAAAAAACCCTCTTTAAATTGAACAGAGAGTATAAGGTGGATAATTATATTAATAGTGAGTTATTGATATATTTTTAAAATAAACTATCAAAATGACAAAAAGAATATTTAATAAGCGGACAGAGGTAATATAAAATAGTCTCCCACAACCCATCATTTAATACAATTAAACACTACTAATAAAATAATAATATTTCACATTTATTCAAGTGTAAAAATGAAATGAATACATAATGTCATTAATTATGGTGAAGTGGGTAATAGGGGTGGGGTTTCCTGCAAGGAACGGATTGAGCGCCGACTTGATTCACCAAAAAGTTGCATTTTACGCGGTTTATCCCACCCCACCCCACCCCACCCCCAGAATCTTAGTTGCTTTAAAAGGGAACATATAATCTTCTAAAAGCCAAATTTTATTATTCTCCCCTTTTAATCACCAACATTCTTTTTTATTCATGGATAAAAGATGAAACATTTTATTAATAAAGATGATTAATAATAAAAGAATAATCTTAAATTTAACTACTTTGTTAATAAATACAAATTAAGTGGTAACATCTAATTTAATAAAAATAAATAAATAATAGCCGATTAAATAAATATATAAAATGATTACTTATGTATTGCTCTCAATTCTTTTCTTTTTATTTCTTCTTTTACCCAAAAAAGCGTATTATAGTTTCAATTTTATGTGAACAAAGTTTGATTGAAATTCCAATCATGTGGAACTCATCTTGAATAATATTTAGCAGATAAAGTTGGTTCAGCTAATATAATCAGTTTTGAGCTAATCCATATATAGTTTGAATGAATCGACTAAGTAATATTATGAATTTACGTAGCGAACGTATTATATATACTCCTCCGTTCATATGATATACTATAATATCTATTTATATTTTTTTACGCAAAATTAGGAATATAATAATTTACTATTACGTGATTAAGAATATTAAAAATGAAGTAAAATGGTGTCACACAATATTGGCTATATATCCAGATTTTTTATGTTATTTTGGTGTATCATTTTCTATATCTTAGATGAGCGTCATGTAGAAAAAGGAAGATATTATACTCTTAAAGAAAATTTTCAAACTCTAGCTTTAGGGGCAATGGTTGAATTAATTCCCTTTACTTACGTGTCAATCACATAAGTAATGACATCGAAAATAATACACACACGAGATATCCGTGTGCGTATAATATTATTTCAAACTAGCTAACTGTCTCAAAAGAAAATTATCAATTTTCAGACAAAAGATTGGTATAACTAACTGGAAGGAAATTCATCATATCTTAAATAGATACTACTATTTAATTAAAAAAGAAAGATAATATGCCGTATCTTTATAACTACCAAACTGCACTCGAATAATTATAATTTATTGATGGACGTATTTTATAATACGTGGTATACATAATGTGATTAACAGAATATATTTCAGTGTTTTTTTTTTATAATAATTGCAGTGGAAAATCTAATATCTCAATTAGTATTGGGTGCTTACAAGTTGGGATTAAATTACATCATGCAAATAATTAATGGCATCAATTATTTATTTTATTTTATATTTTTATGATGAAGTTTATGTAAAATAGATAAAAAATAAAAAAATGTGAAATTTAATTTGGAATTGAGGTAACGTAATCTTGTGAACCACAAAATTTTGTAAACTCGTGCCACATATATACGCATATAATAAGGGCAAATGACAACTCACGACTAAATTATTTTATAATTTTATAATTAGTTTTATATTTTTATTTTAAATATTATTACTTTTTTAAATTAAAAATATTGTCACATTTATTTATATTATAAATTATTTATTTAATAGTTCAATATATCGTCATTACTTATTGAAATATTATCATTTTTAGATATTTAATAAGAAGTCTCACACATTTTTGTATACTAGTTTTTGTATGGGTAGTTCAACTGCTCAAAAAGAGTAATATTTGTATCAAGTGACCAATGATCGAATCTCACTGTTGCAGTGTGGGAATAACCTTTTAAAATGTGAGGACTCTTTATTTACAGTAAGTAGTGATTTAGCTCCTATTCATCAATTGAATTACTATGGTTTACCGCTTCACTATATTAATTAGGCCGGAATATAGTAACCTCAGGGTTGGGATTCCACGTTATTTGCATCAAGTTTTTGTCTACTAGATGATAAATTTCAATTTTAAGCCGTTGGAATTATTGTGCACATTGTGATACATGAACGAAACAAAATTGTTTTACATAACTCACAAAATTAAGTTGAAATTCTACCATTTACGCGTGTTAGTCAAGTGACGTTTTTTTTTTTTCTCAAACGATGCTATGAATTCTCTGTATAATAACATCAATATCATACAATTTCCTAGAGTATTTTTAATAAAATATATATATTTATCCCTTTAAAATTTAACTTGTTGGGATAACAGATCCCCATTCATTCCTAAGGGACAAATAGAGAAGAGCATAAAAAAGCACAACACAAGAATTTATATTAAAAACTACAAAATCGGAAAAAAACCACGGACCGAGGACCGAGAAAATACCACTATGTGAAATTTTTTTACAGAATTTCTCTCTCCCGACCCTCAATCCGTACACTCTTACAAATCTTTGACTAATACTCACATTTCTCCCCATTCTCACAACCGATAATCAAAGAAAGAAATTTAAACAGAATCAAATACAAACATTAAAGTGTATTTGATTGGTGTACTTAATATTAAGTTCAAGAGCCTCCTTATATATCACCAGAAATCCCTCTCCCTTTGTTCTTCTTTCCCGATGTGGGATAAAAAACAAAGGAAAAAATCCCTCTTTTATTTTTGACAAATCCAACATAACTAATGTTAATTCTTAAAAGTATTATTGTGTTTTTATCTTGAAATTTATTTACCAGTACTTCTTTTATCATACAATTTTACATAATATTTTTCCCCTTTACTTAAATATATAAAGAAAAAAAAACACTTTGTAAATTAGGGTACATAAAAAACACTTTAATACATAAAAAAAAAACTCTAAAAAAATTAAATACTATCCTTTTAAATGAAAAAAAAATTACTCCTCCAATTATTGTAGAGTGTATATTAAGTGCACCCGGGTGCAAGGGTGCACCCATATGTGTATACCTTTTTATTCTATTTTGTATACATATTATTCTATTTTGTATACATGTTTGTAATAATTGTATACTTTTTTCACATTAATTTTTCATTAAAAAATTAACATCCATATGTGTATAACATTTTATTAAACATTATATACAATTTTTCATTAAAAAAATTAACAATTAAATTGTATACATTTTTACTCTTAATTGTATATATTTTTATTTATATTTGTATGTGTGTGCATCCTATCTTTAGGTGCACCCGGGTGCACACTATAAATTGCTATTATTGTATCCTAATTTACCTTACTTATTAGTATAAAAAAGTTACTTTTTAGAGATCACTACTACCTTTTTGAATGAAAAATGTTATTCTTCAATATTTTTTATATAAAAAAATAATAATTTATAGTAATTTTTTTATGTGGAATAATTTTGAAGAAATATGGTGAAGAATGCCCGTTAACGGTTAAACACAACTCCATATATAGCTCAAGATATTTTAAAATTCCTTGAGATTCATGAAAATCACGTACATAGATGAGGAGTCTAATCTATACAGCTCTTAGCACCCACAAATTCTCCTAATACTGCATTTCACAATTAATAATTTAATTTTTAATTTAAAAAAGTGTATATATATAGACGCATCCATATATATCTAATTCCAAAAATGGGTGTCGTGAATTCAATTCCTCCAACAAATTAGGAATATTTGGAATTGTTTAACTGAATACTGTTATACAATCGTATTTTACTTCATGTTTCATAACTTGTTTTTTATAAAAATAATAAACATTAGTTAAAGACCATTAAACCCTTGGAGCATGTGGTTGTATTTTAGGCCTTGATTAATACACATGACAAACATGACAAACATCTAATATATGAAACATGAGATGAAATACGGGAGTGGAATACGTGATTCCCACCTTTGTGAAATTCCAATATTCAATAAGAAAATGTCATTCTCTTTAATCTTCACTCTAATTTCTAATCATGATCATCATGAATATTATTAGTTACTTTATTTGAAAATTTTTCAAATTTCAATATCTTTTATTATAACTAAAGAAAAATGATGTAAAATTTTTTACTCTGTATATATAATTCATTTACCACGTGTAATAAAAATATAAAACTAAAATGTAACATTAAAATATAATTGAATATCTTATTCCAATCCCCTTTTCCCACCCAACTTTTTTTTATTAATAGATTTTTTTTTATTCCACAATTCCAAGGTACAATTGGAATACTAAAAAATAAATAAAAAAAAAAAATTTATGCAATCTAGCACCAAAAGAGCTTGGATAGGATATCGTTAAGATCGAGATCTTTTGGACAGATCAGTACGTTTTAATTATACTCCAAAATGGATCGGATCAGTTCGTTTTAATAATACTCCAAAATGGATCGGGTCAATCTGATTAACATTCTATTTAGTGGTGTTTTAAATGGACCAATTTCTACTGAACATATTACGTACTAAACTATTCATTCGTGTTATCTCGTTTTATAAAATTTTCGCACTTTTTTATTTCTTTATGTCACAGTGCACTTCATATTTACTTAAATGTTTTTCAATTCAGTAACTTCAATATATACTCTAATTTTAAATTTATAACACACTTAATTAATACTATATTTTTCAATTTATCTATTATTTAAAAATATCAAAAATATCTTAGAAAATTAATAAAATTGTTAAATATTATTATGGTGAACTTGAAGTTGTTTCAAGATTGGGAGAGTACAATCTATAATTAAATTTATGTATACTAGTATTATTTTATTTTTATGGTTTGGGTTTTTTTTATCATCATGAAGATTTATTATTATTATTATTGACAAATTCTCTTGTGAGACATTATATATGTGAGACAATTAGTAAGACGTGTTAAAATGTGTCTGTTATATAGATAAAGTATGATTAATGATAGTTAAAGTATGTTTTCTAAAATATGATAAATGATTAATTAAAGTATGATTTTAGGGTGTTATAATATGATTCGTTATTGATACATTTTAACTATAAATAAACATATTTTACCTATATAATAAGCATACTTTAGTAAGTGTCGACCCATCTTACAGCTGTTTCACAAAAACAAGAGAATTTCTCATTATTATTATGATTATTATTATTATTATTAATCAATTCATTTAAATTAAATAATCAATATATATGTTTTTTTTTTTTTTACTTTTAAGCCTAATAATTTATTCAAATTGTATGCATATTATCATAAACTCCAATTAACCTCGTTTCATTACGACCACAAGTCTTTTTAGCTTGTTGCTTAGTCACGTGAAGTGGTCTTGCAACTATATTTAATCTCTTTTATTTTGAGAAGTTGTTAAGTTAAACTAAAAAATTCTCTTACAATTTTATTTATGTGTATATATTAGCATCTTATTAATTTGCCATCGCAAAATCCTTGAAATATTTTACACGACGACTATTTGTAATGACAAATAAATTATTTTCAACATTTTGTGTGAACCCAGAACTAAGTATTAAGAAATTGAGTTAGTTTAGATCCACGCTTTAGAATAATATTATTCTTAAAAATAATAAATTAATACTAATGATAAAATTATTATTCATTTGAATACAAATATGAAATTTTCGACATAACAATAATTTATCATTCATAGAGATAAGCATTCATTATTTCATAGAGTAAAATTCGGATGCACATAAACACGAAACAAGGATAAATTCTCATTAAAGAAGTAGATTGTGTAATGAATTTTTTTTTTTTTTTTTTTTGGAACAGAGATTGTGTAATGAATTTATGATAAAAAGGGAGGAGGTGACAGTTTGGATAGAATGGGTATGGTGTCTCATGTGGTATTCACATGACTCACATGCAGAGTAAAGATAACATAGAACACCTGCTTATATATAGATATAAATACATACAGTAATACTGGGCCACATAAGATTTTCTGTATCATTTTTTGTGATTTATTTATATGATTGATATGTAAATGAGGAAATAAAATTCAATCATTATCTTTAAAGTTTATATTTTCTCTTGAAGTATAATATTTTCCTCTTTTCTACGTGTATGATAGTTATTTAAAATTATGATGTGGGAGATGATAAACCAAAATGGGTCGGGTTGATATTGAAAGATGATGATATTTGGGTCTCCTCTACCACTTGGTGGTGCATGAAATACTAACCTGGTTTGGTTTCCCCTCTTGATGAAGACATAGATGCCCATCTCAACATTATGCCTTGTCTCACTCTATTACATGACCATGACCCACAACCCATACTCATCATTTTATTTCTTTATTTATTATATTGACCATCTAAATCTTTTGGATTATCTTCATTTATTTATAATTATAAATCTTTTTATAATCCAAATCTTTATCGAAATAGAGAGAGTACTACAATTATGAACCGCACCTCGCAAATTTATCATCAATTGTTATTATGGTAGAATTAGTCATGTATGTAAAATTTTTAATTATTAAAAAAAAACTAATGTATTTTTTGTCCCTTAATTATACATATTTTAATATATTAAAGTAATAATTTAATGGATCAGTGTAAGATAATTTCACGTAAGAGTATAAGATAATTTCACGTAAACTCTTACGCGAGACGAATAAAAAGTGATAACATCATTAACGAAAAGTGATACTCAATAGATGTAAAATGATAATGACACAATGAACTATTTTATGAACAATTTATAGTAAAAATAAAAAGTAATAACATTTTATAGCAAAAATTATAATTAATAATGATGTTATCACTTTTTATTTAAAATGATAATGGTACAATGAACTATTTCATAAACAATTTATAGTAAAAATAAAAAGTAATAACATTTTATCGCAAAAGTTATAATTAATAATGATGTTATAACTTTTAACCTGTGAACTATCTCACACAATTCCATGCCTAATTTAACTATGTGAATAATCAGTTAATAATTTATGTGGCATGCAGATTTCATTCTAGTTATATGTATTTTCCATTTTTAACTTTTTTAAAAATGTTTTCCTCGTAATCGATCTAGAATTTCTCTTTTTATTTTTTATTTAGGCCTTTCTTTGTATTTTATTTATTCTGATTAATTTTATGGATGTAATTTAAATTTTAATTGTGTGATGAAGTTCCAAAAAAGATGATTAATAAATATAAAAATTGAGCTTGATCCGCTTTCCAATGCTCTTTATTATTGCTGGTCTCACTTAGAGCTGTTATGACAAGCTCCGCTCTGCTCGAAAAAACTCGAACTCGGTTCAGCTCGTTTCTATTCGAGTTCGTGCTTGTAAATATACTCGTTTCATTAACGAGCCGAGCTCGACTCGGCTCGTTAAGACTCAAAAATAATAATTAATAATATTAATTATTATTATTTAATTATAATAATATGTAATAAAATAAATATTTTAAATATTATAAAACATATATTACTTAATATTAGACTCGACTCAACTCGACTCGATAAAGCTCAAAAACTCACCATTTTTACTTAACGAGTCGAGCTCGAGCTCGAGCTCGCTCAAGTATTTTTCAAGTCGAGTCGAGCTCGTATATAAGCTCATTGCCAAAATGAGCCGAGCTCGGCTCGATAAGTACTCGAGCCGAGCTCGAGTATAGGGAACTCGAGCTCGCTCGTCTCGTTTAACACCTCTAGTCTCACTATATGTTTATTTTTATTTTTATAATAATTAAATTTTCTCTTTAAAAAGTTTTTCAAGTTATAGAAAATAATCACTTTATTTTTATAGAATTACATAAACAATTTAGAGTGAGTTTTTTTTTTTAACTCGATTCATCATGCACCCTAATTTATAAAGTTATTTTTTTAGTATATAAAAATTTACTTTATGAAAAATTGAACTATTAAAATTGAAGAGTATTATTTTTTTATTTAAAAAAAGTGATAATTCATTTCTCGAAAAATTAACTTTTCATGGATTAAAAACGATATCTGTAAAATTAGGGTTCACCTCTCACCCAATTCACTCTATATTTTGTATTTATTTATGTTTTCACTCTTTGGAACCGAAATTATAAAATTTTAAAACCCCAACGAAATCCTGGTCTGGATTTTATGAATTCAGATTTCAAAATTACGATACATGTAATCTTTACACCCAATCCTATACTAATATTATACTTCCTATTTTACATTGATCCTATAATATTTATTCTTCTTATTTTATATTGATGTAACATAAAATTAAATCACATTCTATTCAAAATTCCAAAATGAATATACTCTCACTATTCACAAGATTTTTAAAACCCTACTTTGAAAACTCTTTTAATTCCAAAATGAACATCCCAAAATAAATATAAAATCTTATAAGCAGTATAATATAAGAATCATAAAAGTAAAAAATATATTAAGAATAAAATAAATTCAAGAGTAAAAGTTAAATATACTAATATAAGTAGCATGTGAATTATAGGAGTGTAAATAGCTTAATAAAGGAAACAAATAATCATAATTTGTTAAAGGAGATATGGTTGATATTTGGGTCATAAAAAATAGCCCAAAGAATTGGAGTTCGGCTTAGATCACGTTAGGGTATGTTACTAGCTAGTCCTAGAAAATATATATTTGGGCTTTAATAGCCTAAAGAAGATAGGCTTTATATTTGGATCATATATAATAACCCTATACATTGGGCCGATTGGCTTAAGCCACTTTAATTAGGTTACAAGGCCCAGAAAAAGATATAGGTTTAATTATCCATGTTGTAAAAGAAGGGTGTTTTTTAGTATGTAACAATCTTTATATAATACGTGTCGTGAGATGTGTAGATTTTTGGATTCATGACTTAACATATTAGTGAAGTATGATCACTTTAAATGTATAAAGTACAGACTAAACATAAATGTAATAAATAAGGAATGAGTATTAAAATTTCCTAAATTTTATATTAATTTCATGGGATATGTAAATCACCCCTCCTATTTTACCGGGCCCTTTATTTTTTTATAATAATGGGCTTAGATAAAAATTAAGTTCACGTAAATGTAATTAGGTTGGCTACACTACAAAAAGACTGTTTGGAATATTCCGTTGCTAAAAGTTTTAATTCCATGGTTAAATTGGCTTACCAACGGAATCCGTTGGTAAAGTGGTGGTTGGTAAAATTTTAGCAACGAAAAATCAATTCCGTTGGTAAATAATTCCGTTGGTAATCTGTTGTTAATAATTACATTGGTAATTTATATAATGATTCACTTGGTAATCTGTTGATAATTACCAACGGATTGAATTCCCTTGCTAAAATAGAGAATAAATCCGTTAACATTCTGTTGCTAAAACAAAAATATCATTTTTGTTGCTAATTACCAGCGGATTGAATTTCATTTCTAAATTCGGTTGCTAAAAAATATTTTTTTTGTAGTGCTAACTCGACTGGCCCTAGACTCCTCATTAAAATAAGTGACTCATGTTCGATTCTCATTAGAAGGAGAATTATAAAGAGGCTTGGAAAAAATGAGAAGTGTGGGTGCTTGGTGCGATTAGTATATAAACTTTATAATTTTTAATAAATTTTTAAGGTCATATGAATATAATTAAGTGAATGTGAACCTTAAAGTATAATTTTTAAGGCTCAAACATTTCCTTAGATATAATTTATTAAAGTATGATGAGTTATTTATTAAAGTATAATTTTAAGTTGTTTAATTAATTATACTTTCTCCATTCTGAAATTTGTTTTTTTTGCCTGTAAATTAAGAGATAGCATAATATTATTAGTATGTGGTGAGTAGTTGTATTAGGTGCAATTAGTATATAAACTTTATAATTTTTAATAAATTTTTAAGGTCATATAAATATAATTAAGTGAATGTGAATCTTAAAGTATAATTTTTAAGGCTCAAACATTCCCTTAGATATAATTTATTAAAGTATGATGAGTTATTTATTAAAGTATAATTTTAAGTTGTTTAATTATACTTTCTCTCTGAAGTTTTTTTTTTCATGTAAATTAAGAGATAGTATAATATTATTAGTATGTGATGAGTAGTTGTATTAATATTGTATGTGTGCTCATGAAGATTCATTAATTATTTTGTATAGATCCTGCAATATATATATATATATATATATATATATATATATATATATATATATATATATATATATATATATATATATATATATATATATAATGTAGACCTTACCTAGTAAAATGTAAACTTTTATCTGGAATGAAGGGAGTAATAATTTACTAAAATATGATACTTGAATGATTCATAAAAATATAATTTTAAGGATGTTAAAGTATGATTTGTTAAAGTTATATTTTAATAAATCACATATACTCCCCCGCTAGTGCAAATTTTCCCAATTTTTTATTTTCGGCGTTATTCTTAAAATTACAAATTTAGTTACAAATTTTCCATTTCGAGTAATAAAAGGGTCTCACATATAGCACATCATTCACTATTAATACGATTATTAAATATATATATATATATATATATATAAAATAATAATATTCTTTAATTAAGATACAAAATAAATAACAAATGGACTAGAATCTGGACTCCTTACTAAGTTTTTTGCATGTCCGTAAAGATGATTTTTTTTTTAAGTGATGGTTTTTTTTAATGTTTTTAGTTTTTACTACTTAGATTGGGAGCGTGAAATTTTTATTGGAAAGGGAAAGTAAAAGTAGTGTTCTCCCTCCATCTCATCCCAATTATACATCAATCTCAATAATTTTATTTATATTGTTACGCTTTATTATTCATTATTTTAATAATTTTATTTATTTTTTCTTTTAATATATATCCTTATTTTTTCTTATATTATATATTTAAAAAATAACACTCCCTCCGTCTCACGTTAAAGTTTACACTTTTCATTTTGAGTTGTCCCAAGTTAATGTTTATATTTCCTTTTTTATAAAATTAGGCCCACACAAAACAATTAATTATTTCATTTAGGACTCACTCACAACACTAATATAATTACCCACTTTACATTAAATATTATTTCTCTCACCTCACTACACATTAAAATATTATACTCCTTAATCTCCGTGCAAAAAACAAACGTCAACATTACCATGGGACGAAGGGAGTATTACTTAATCTCCTTACCACATAAAAACGAGCATAATTTCGTAGTACGGAGGGAGGGAGTACAATATTCCCATGCACTAAAAAAAAAGTTACTAACACTATCAATTTTTAAGTATTAAACACTTTTTGTGACGATCACTAACATGAATCACTTTACATATTTGTTTATAAGAAACACCTGTAAGAGAAAAATCAGGAATTTAAAGGTAAGTTTAATGATAATTAATAGGTTTGAATGAATCAAGGATATCTGGAAGATGAGCAAGAAAAGATATGGCATGGTAAGTAGTATTATTCACTTTTCTCATCTTTACTTTTCTTTCTGTTGTAATTACAACCAATTATTGACCCGGCAAAATCCCCTTTTATCCTCATTATTAAAAAAACATTTTTTATTTTTATATATTACACGCTAAATTAAATTTGTGTATCTTGCTTTTCCAACATCAAGATTATGTTTTGCATCCAAACCCTTATTCTATATGTCAATTCTTTTTTAATCATGCTTTCTTGTAGTTATGGATTAATTCCCAGTAATAATTAACAATCAACCAATGGAGGTAGACAATGCGCAATTTAGGAATCATTATATATAATTTTTAAAAAAAAAATTTAAGGATGAGGTAGTGAATTGTTGTCTGTAATGAAGAACACAACATGAGATGGGGGGGGGGGGGGGGGGGGGGGGGGCAAGATTTGCTATTTCAGACACTTTTCACTTTAGTTAATAGTAAGCCTGTTAGAAAACAATAAAAACATACTGCCATTTTTGGATGCCCTCTATTTGCTAACACCTAACAACTTGTGTCCAAAAACGTCAAAAGGTAAACGCGTCTTTTGCCACCCTTCCTTTTCCCTTTAATTCATTAAATTAAATTATTAATCACCATTCCTTTAATTTCTCTAATGTACATCACATTTACAAAACAGATGAAGAATTTTATTAATAATATGAAATGGAAGTGAAAGTTTAATTCCCAGTTGAAGTACAGCTGAATAAATTGGTAGCTAATAGAATAACACATCTTGATAATAATTAGTAGTAGTAGTATTGTAATTAGGATGAAGAATTGATGATGATGATGTGGTGTTGATATCTTCCCAAGTTGGCAGTGTTTTGTTGGTGAGCCCTTCATACATGATCATGCCCTCATCATACAGTAGTCTCTCATACTCCATCATGCATGCCATTTCTTGTGTGTAGTTGCTACAATTTGGTTGGATCTCATGAGGTTGGTGCAGCATGGGAGAGAGGTCGGGTTGCGGTGGGTTGTTGTCGGAGCAGTTCTTGCTCCGACATTGCTTCCCTAGAAGCTTCTTCTTCAGCCTAGTGTTCCAGTAGTTCTTGATGTCATTATCTGTTCTTCCTGGTAATTGAGCAGCGATGATCGACCATCTTCACAATAATTAATTATACACTCTTTTAATATATCATTAATTAAATTAAATGAAAAAAAATGAAAATTGTGGGTGGAATATATAAGAAAAATGGATAAACTATCAATTTCGAGATCTAAGTTATTTATTCTATCAATTAAGAGACTGAATTAATATATAAAACTATCAATTTAACATGCCATAAATTATACTCCATAAAGTAAGAGACAATATGTAATAAATTCAGGCATTAAATTGACTGTTTTATATAATTCAAATCCCTAATCAATAGAAAAAATAATTTAGACCTAAATTGATAGTTTATTCATGTGAATTTTTCTATAATTTTATATTACCTGCTTCCAATGGTCACATAAAGGCTGCAGATTAAGTTATCTTCATCCTCAGTGTAGCCACCATGCTTGATGTTGGGCCTCAGATAATTGAGCCACCTTAGTCGGCAACTCTTGCCGCACCTCTTCAGACCTACACAGTACTACTTTTCAACGAAACGAAACGACAAAGGGCTGAATCAGTGAAAGTGAGGTGTCACGTGTTACCTATCTTTTGAGGGAGGGCGATCCAGTTGCCACCGGTGCCATGTTTCTCGATGTGGGATCGGAGCTTGGCATCTTCTTCGGGAGACCAGGGGCCTTTCTTTACGTTGGCTTTGTCGCAGCAGGGAGCTCTACCCATTTCTGCCTTTCACTTTGCTGTCAACTGGACATCATCTTTCATGTATATATATATGTTGACACCTAATGCCTCTTTCTATGCTTGGCCAATAATTAAAGCTTCATCATTTTTATGGTCATATAATAATAAACAATTTTTTTTTCTTTTTATTCATTTAACCTGTAACTCCTTTCTCAGTCTCTCTCTGTACCACTCTTTCTTTAATTGCTAACAAAAGAATTCCACGTGAGCTTAAATAGTGTGAAAAAACAAATTCTAATAGTATTTACAATCTCTTTGTATTAGTTGAGTTCCGTACCATTATAAAAGGATAGGAATGTAAGATATAATTGGTTTCGATATTATTTACTGCAAATTTGCTCGAATATATAATGATTCACATCTTATGAAAGTTTATAGCAGCATTAATACAAATAACAAGAAACAGAGAACTAAAATATTTCATTTGTTACACTTTTATTTTCACAGCCGTTTCCGTTCGTCCCACATTTATCTTTTCATCACTTAAAAAGAAAATTTCACATAAACAAACAACATCAAAAGTTATTTTAATTTCAAAAGTATTATCTCATCTAACACACATAATATACTTTATAATTTATTTATTATTTAAAAATATAATACTCCCAAAATGTCAATAAAATTAATTAAAAATTAATTTTTCTTAAACTACATATCTACAGTAACGGTGAAAATAACTTCGGGATGGAGGGAGTATTACATTACCCTAAAGAATAAATAATGTCCGAAAAAAATGTATTATTCATAAACAATGTGAAAACTAAAATAGATGGAGGAAATATGTTTTAATTATTAATTTCAATTAAAATAATATATTATAATTTTAATATAAGAGAGCTCATAATAAGTTACTTTATTTTGAGTTTTGGAATTGTGATAAAGAAAATATATTTTGTAATTAATGGAGTAATTCATTTATAATAATGAAAAAGGTTTTAAAATACCTTATGTATTTATTTTTAATAGAGAAAAAGATTTATTCTCGGTCATATATGAAAATGCTCGATAAGGTTCCATAATTTTAAAAACATCCTAAAAATTGTGTTTTTATTCCCGCTCGTTAGAATTTTAGATGAAGAAAGTTAATTAATTTTTCGTCTCATATGAAGTATTTTGTAACAAAAAGTAAAGTTTTTAAATCAATTTATATTTATGGGACTTTTTTTAAATTAGTATTTTCGTATTAAAAGAAAAAATATTGTGTGCTCTTAACTGGAACCGACTAATTGGAAACTAGTAATTAGGAATTAGCCAATTAAGTACAGATTCCAAGTATTTTTACTGTTGTAACCGAAAATTTCGAACTATATTCTATTGGCCGTCTCTAATTACTAATTGGTAATTGAAAAACAAAACCCAAAATACCTTCGGTAAGAGTTTTATTTTCATTTTTACCACGATATACCAAAATAGCACAGAGGTTCTCATGTACTTATCGTACTCCCTTCGTCTGTTAATAAAGTTATTTATTGTATTATTTGAAAGTACACTCTAAATGTATTTATTTCATATTCTTGGAAAAGAGACCTAACTCATAACCTCACACACCATTAATACAATTATTCATTACAGTACTTTATATAAAAAAAATGATACTCTTCAATTCAAATAAATAATAATAATAATAAAGAAAGAAGAATAATAATAAAAAAAGAAAAATAAAAAACAAATTGAATACTTTAACTATATATGAACGGATATAAATAATCTACAATGCATGAAAGTGGTATAATAAATTCCGTTCATTAATTACTTGGAGGATACTGTCTTCGGGTTCCAATTGATGACTGAGTATCAATTTTGGATTTTTGGAGATTAATTGATTATGCGGAATTCCTCTTGTTTTAATAAATAAATGAATTTAGAGCACCGTTTGTGTAACATCGTCTTATAACGAAATTGTTTATATATATATATAACGAATTATTTATAAAATATTTAGTATTAGTTGATATTATTTTTTATTAAAATATTACCAATTTTTATTTATTTCACGAAATTCATTTATTAAAATTGATACTTAATTATATGAGGTCATCTTATTTAATAGGTTAAGTGACCCAAATAAAAATAAAGTAATAATATTTTTTATAAAAATTTTATCTAGCTAATTGGTAAAATGGGTTGCTCGTTTAATTAAATTATTTTATGGACAATTTAGAAAGAAAATGAAAATAATATTCATTTAATCCTAATTTTTATGCATATTTTCATTGTAATTTACAAATAGAATTGTTTATAAAATAATGCCATAAAAAATTGAGCATAATTAGGGTGGAGTTATTTCACCAAATTCAAATTTTACAATCGTGGGGTCATACTTAACCTCACGGTTCTCACCTCCATTCCTCCAATTCAAATCGGATCTCTTGCGTCATTTTTGTACATCATCTTCTGTGCCACACGTTAAGTGATTAACACGTAAGAGGGAAAATAAATCTAACCATTGCCCCTAGGGTTCAAACTTTAGGGTATAATTTTTCTTTCCTACGTATCATTGATTGGTCGTATATAGTCGAGATGACCAATTAAAGAATTTATCGAACCCAAGGGAGAAACGTGCTAGAGTTTAAGCGATCTCAAGTTTATCGTGATTTTATAAGGACGACGGAATGCAGCGGATATATTGCAAATGAATGCAATTAAACTAATGCAAGAAATAAATGATAAAATGAATGCAAGAATAAATGGTTCTAAATGATGTAAGGATGAGATTAGCAACAATCATGACATAGATAACAAAGTAATTATGCAATTAATTCTAATCTCTCATGGACATGGCATATGAGCAATCACTAATTCTACCTAAACTCTCTCTCTCTCTCGAGATGGATAGGATGTAGGTTTTCAATAAGACTCCCAAAGCACATAGGATCGTGACCAAAGCAAACACCTCCCACTAGGTACTAATTACTCTACGAGTTCCCTAATGAGGTACTAAATCATATGCAATATTCCCTTTTAAGGTACTATGAATTCACTAATGGTTTTGGTCTCTTCACCTAATCAACCAATCTCTCGATTAAGCTAATCAAATGTTCTATCAAATGATTCTAAATCTAGAAGGATATCTCCATCTCATTTTAAATTAATGCACATGAAGTGTATGATGAAATGATTCAATGAACTATCATAAACACATAATTGATTTCTCAATCTAATCACATGCCCATGAAAATTAATCACACATATCATCATATAAATCAAGCAATGAACAATCAATGATAGAAATAACACAAATCTCATTCAAGATTAAAATCCAATTGTATAAATCCATGTGATTTGGGGGTATATTTCACCCATAGGGTTAGAATATAATTGTAATTTCACTCTTGTGCTTTAGACTATATTTCACTCATGGAGTTTAGGGTTTAACTGTAATTTCATACATAAGGTTTAAGATATAATTGTAATTTCATCTTTATGGTTTAAGGTATACTTTACATCTAGAGTTTAAGGTTTAGGTATAATTATAATTTCACCCTTTGATTTACTATATATTTTACTCATGGCGTTTAGGGTATAATAGTCATTTAACTATAGTAAATTAAAAAAACATTAATGAAGGAGAAAAAATTAATTTAAAAGGGTGAGAACCAAATATTCAACTAATTCATTTAGTGAGATTGGTTCCACCCATGTTACACTAAAAAAATTCATATCATCGAAAGACTCGTATGAGTAAAAGAAGATTAAATCCTAAGCAACTCAATCCCGTCTATTTCGGATTCCTTTCAAATTGATTTGTGGTAGTCACATAATTAACCTTATTAATTCAATATTCAAACCACTTTGATCACAATAAATATATATATATATATATATATATATATATATATATATATATATATATATATATATATATATATATATATATATATATATATATATATATATATATATATATATATATACCTTTAAACCCAATTAGCTGGACAATTACTCAAAGCAAAACTGAAAACCATAAACTTGATAAGAGAGAGAGAGTATAGTGGTTGTAAGATCATATGTTTGACAAATTGTCAAAGTTCACTCCTTTTATTTAGACGAATTCTTTATTACAATATCTTATCGTGGGTTATAAAACAAATTCAATCCAAATATTGTATTATAATACTCATGTCACTAACCTTGCTATTTTATCAAATGGACTAGTATTTACATTTTTCTCTTTTATATATATCCATTGGAGAGAGAGTGAGAGAGAGAGAGAGTGAGAGAGAGAGAGTGAATAATATAATGAAACAATTGACTTAGTATTTCTCTCAATTTGAATATCGTCTCAATTCAACCATTTGAGTTTACACGGCAACCCCATCACAAATTTCCCATCATTCTTTTTTCTCCCACATATGTTTGATCTTTGAATTTTCACTACCAATCTTTTTTATTCCTTTATTTTGCTTTTTTATGAGGATAAAATGTACTGTATCCCACACTATATCATTCAAACACCATTAATGCAATTTAGAATTTTATGTCGAAAATTTATTTCTTGCCGATAATCTTTCCGTTCCGGCTAAAAGTTTAAGAAAAGTTGTTTTTCTAACAAAGTTTATTAAATATTGAGTATAATAAAATGAAAACCTCTAAGCGTTCTTTTAGAACTCAAAATGAAAAAACAAATTAAGGAAACTTCGTTTGCATGAAATATTGCAATTTTTATTTTTAATTCTCTTCTAGTAAATTATAAGTTTGAAAAGTTTTATAAAATTGTAACTGGAAGCACTATTAGCTAGTCATCCAACTAACAGTATTAATCAAAGTATATATTCATGATACAGATGATCATATATTTTGGAATGTAGAAATTTCTCATAATCAAGCATAATATAAACTTTATTTTTTTCATAATATATAAATGAAAAGAAGAAATTATATATTGGCAAACACATCATAACATTTTAGAGATGAGACCTACACTCTAGATCTTATACATTGTAAAAGATGAGAGACCTTTCCCAAAAAATAATTAAGAAACACTAGTATGTAGTATATGAGTTTTAATTTCTTCAAGAAAAAAGAAAGAACTCAATGGCTCTATAATAAATTAACATTGTGAATAAAATATAATCATATTTAAGTACATGATGCTTAATATTTGGAATTAATCTCTTTTAATTAAATCAGGTTTACATTTTGTGTAATTTTTGTGCAGTGATATGTTTGCAACGGAGACCTCCACTGGTTGCTTGGTCTGAAAAAAAGGAGAAGGAAAGGTAGAGCCGACACAAATGGAATAGTTTTGAAGTCGACTCTATTTTCTCTACTCTATTATCTATAACGCACTCACTCTTTATATTAATCAACTTTTGACGAATATTATTCAATCTTAAATTTCCAACCAACTTTTAATCACTTGCATAATACTAGTATATAAGATTTAAAACCAAAAAGGTCCCATACCTTTTTACTTTTTTGCAAATAGTCCCAAAAAACTTAATTTCTCCGAATTAGTCCTATAGTTTTCAAAATCTCACCGAAATGGTCATTTTACACAAAATTGTCCAAATAGGTTAATGTCAAACCAAGTTTTAACAACACTTTCTCAGCAACACCCCTTTTACAACACAACTCATGTACCTTATATTAAATCCATTTTATACTCAATTTTCATCGTGCTCATATGCTTCAAAATGGTATCAGAGCCCTAGGTTTATTTATTTATGAATGAAAAAATTATTATAAACTTATATCACTTAACGAAAGGAGAGTTTCAAAAAGATATGGATTCAAACGAAAGTTCGACATCCGAGAGTGACAGGACTATCAGCCCTGTTCCAAGCTGGAGCAACATGGACTTCTGGCCTGTCAACTACGACGAGACAAGCGGTTCTATACAACAATATTATTGTGGGTTGTATAGACAATACGCAGAGAAAAAATACGAGAACGCCGATCGATTTTGGGATAACCTCGATCGAAGGTGTAAATTGGTGGAAGCCCGTGCTAACCACACCAAAGAGGAATCTCTGGAGGAACTACGCCAGATGCAGATAAGGTACTCGAAAGAGGTACCAAGAATCATCGTGGAAATCCGAAGTTTTACCGAGATCCATGGACGAATCCCCAAACAAGAGCAATGGAGGAGACGACCAAACCAAGGTCCAAGAGAGATCTGCAAGCCCTATCACTTCTCACACTGGACGGAATGACAGAGTGGAAGGAGATCGAGGCAGATAACTCTAAGATGAACCAAGATCTTAGAGAATTACAGAACACGATGAGATTCTTTGGAGAATATTGCCAAAGCATGTCCAAGACAATGTTCGAGATCAGCCTTAAGATGGACAAGGTGGAGAAATTGCAGAACAAGCAACTCGACCCCATCATAAAGTTGACAGAACAAGTAAAATCCCTGGAAACTAAGGTGACAGGAAGAAGGTCAGGAGGAAGGTTACCACTAACCTTCGGAACAGAACCCCTTTTACACCAAAAGGGGAAAATGACGGAGGTCATCAGGCCAAAGTCGAAAAGCAAGAAGATGATTGCTATCCTTCGAGGAGAATCCACATCCTCATATGGCAGAGCAAATCTTGAAGATCTATATGAGTCCTTCCAAGGGCTATCAATTGTAGATCTAAAGATGAATGTTGGAGAGGCATCAAGTTCTCAACAACAGTCCCAGGCCCATCAAACCCAATAGGATCGGAGCCAAGATGAAGGATCCTCTGGATCACACGGAGTCCATGGGGCAAGATAAGAAGATACATTCCAACAACCAAGAAACTTCAAAATGAAGGCCATAGGAATGTCAACAGGAGCAAGCCGAGTTCGAGAATCTAATGTACACAACACCCCATATGGTCGGTCTCATCTTGAACCGATAAATCCATACAGGTTGATCTTAAACCTCTACACTCTAGACTTCAAGAATAGAAAAGCCTTGATCGATGAATGGACAAATGCCATGAAGATC
Organism: Pogostemon cablin; assembly: GCA_023678885.1. Classification (NCBI taxonomy): domain Eukaryota; kingdom Viridiplantae; phylum Streptophyta; class Magnoliopsida; order Lamiales; family Lamiaceae; genus Pogostemon; species Pogostemon cablin. The sequence continues at coordinate 6,615,225 of CM042992.1, read as the reverse complement.
GCAGGTGGCGCATTGGACCTGGACAAATAAGGGTTCATAAGATTCCTTACTATGAGCTTTGAAGGATCAGTAAAATGCGCCTGTGAGGAGCTCTCAGACGAAGTCAAAAAGGAGGCTATGGAAGGTGAAGATCTAGGCAATATTGTCGATCGAATGGCCAAGATCTTCAAGATCCATTTCATCGGAGTAGAGTACTTCGAAGGAATGGAAGAAGAAAAGAAGAAGAAGTTTAGGAATGCCCTATACATCCTAGAACTACTTGACATTTGTCACGTAGATGAGTACATCAAGAACTTCACAGAGTATAGATGGAAGTCAAAGGTCAAAGAGGAAGAAGAATTCCACCTATTTTTTGCTAAGATCCCAAGCCCATGGAGAGAAATGCTGATCAAAGAGTATGAACCATGTGAGTTGGATTCGATAGCAAGGAGAATGTCTTTCCTCAAAGCCAAGATTGTAGAGTGGTGTCATCAAACGGCGCTACATAAGAACTACAAGAGATTAAGGAGAATAAACAAGACAACCCCCTTATGTTGCGAAAGCAATGATCTTCCAACTATCATTGGAAGAAATCCAAAGAAGCAGAAAAGGATGAAGAAGAATTATCCTTACAGTCAAAGGAGCGGAGGATGGAGATCCAGAAGACCAAGATCATTTTGGTCTAAACAGAAGGCCCGAAGCTATAAATCAGGGCAAAGATCTGAACCATCAAGATGGAGTTCAAGAAGCCAAGCCTTATCCTCAGGGTCAAACCAGAGGAGTACAGGAAAAACTCCCACAAGAAAGACGTTCCGAAGAGCAGCCACACGCGTCAATGAAAGATTCAAGGATTGTAACTGCTACACGTGCGGAGACAGAGGGCATATCTCACCAGATTGCCCAGAAAACCAGAAGAGAGGAGTACGACAGTTCGAGACAATTCCAGAAATAGAGGAGACTATTTACTTCCAAGATCTAGTCCAGGTATATCAGTTCGAAGATATACCCTCGGACGAGAGCATCTATGAAGAAGAATTTTTTAGCCAAGATGAATTTTCCGAAGATGAGTCAGAGTGAAGAAGAAATCTTCAGGAAAGAGATGCAAGAAGATATGTCTGAATTCTTTTCCCAGACATCTATTTCTCATAAAACCCTTATGAGAATCATGAAGGAGGATCCAAGGCTCAGCCTATACGATGGATTTACTGTGGGGAAATTGGAAAAATTCTTTCCAAGTTTCAAAAAGAGGAAACACAACGTCATATACAAAGTGATCGAAGGGGAGATTGCCATCTCAATGGAGCTCACAGGAAATATGATGGAAATGCAACTGGTTCCTTATGAAGAAATCAAAAAGGAACTAAGTAAACTCCCGGAGAGGATGTCCAAGACTATGTCTTGGGTCCATATCGGAGCTATTCGGATTCTCATCAAAGCTACATTCAAAGAAGGAATCGATATTGCTGTCTTTGATAAGAGAATCAAGAGCATAAGAGAAGCATGCCTAGGAGGACTCTTGGGAAATCTGTACGCAGGAAAAGTAGCATCCTACATTTATCCAAGGATCGCGTACAATCTGGCAGACCGAGATTTCAACAGGGCACTTACCCTTCATCAAGATTTCAAAATCAAAGACTTGATGAAGAAAGGGAAAAGACCTTACTCTATCATATACAGTATCTCATATGCCCTCTCCAACACTCATCATTCGGATCTATTCCAAATGAAGGAGTATATTGAGATACCTGAAGTGTTCGAGAAAGTTGCATGTGCAACTAGGCCAGAGATAATAGAGCTACCGCCAATTCACGATATGGATTTGCGAATCAGGGACAAGCCTATCTGGAGTAGACAAAATAGCCTCAGATTCGAACAAATGAGGATTTTTTTCCAAGAAGATAGAATGACCAGCGAAAAATAGGGAAAGAAACCAATCGTGGAGGTGATCTAGGAACCAGAAAAGTTCACAAAATACAATCTATCTTCTTAAAGCAAGCTTGGGAGAAAGTATACAGAGAGACATCACAATCGAAGAACAAACATCTTTGGAAGACGTCAAGAAGAAGATACAGAGGAACTTCAATGAGGACCCTCTAGCCTGGTGGGATAAAAACGAGCTCAAAGCTTTACTCAAAGTAAAAGAAGGAAAGGAGCATGAGCTCGTGAGATACAAGCTTATCCTGATGAACCAAGAGGATCGAAAGGATATGCAACAAATACTTAAGGAACATCTGGACCTTAAGTTAATATCACCAGGAGTATCTCCATACAGCAGTCCAGGATTTCTAGTTCGAAATCATGGAGAAGTCAAGCGGGAAAAACCAAGACTTGTGATCAATTACAAAGGGATCAACAACATCTTGGAGTTCGATGGATACAATATACCAAGTAGGGAATACTTGGTCAACTGTATCAAGAATGTCAAGGTACTCTCAAAGTTTGATTGCAAATCTGGATTCTTCCAGATTAGGATGGAAGAAGGAAACAAGAAGTTAACAGCCTTCTCCACACCACAAGGCCATTATATCTGGAATGTCATGCCTATGGGTTTGGCAAACGTACCCCAGATATACCAAAGGAAGATGGATAATCTTTTCAAAGATTATTTCTCATTTATATTCGTTTATGTGGATGACATCTTCATAGCCTCAAAGAACATGAAGGAACGTTTGGCACATTTGGAGATATTTTCAGAACTGTGCCACAAAGAAGGATTGGTACTTTCTGAAAAGAAAACAGTTATTACAACAAGACAGATCGAGTTTCTTGGAGTTAAGATCGATGAATCCGGAATCATTCTACAACCATACATTATAGAAAAAGTTCATGGATTTCCTGAAGATTTCAAGGACAAGAAGCAACTCCAAAGCTTCTTAGGAGTTGTTAACTTTGCTGGAATGTTCATCAACAATCTGACACAATATAGGAAGGTGTTCAGTCCTCTGTTGAAAAAAGATGCTGAATTCAAATGGGAGGAATCACATCGAGAAATGGTTAAACAACTAAAGGAGGTTTGCAAAAAGCTCCCAAGTTAGCTATACCAAATGACGAGAATGAATTAGTACTCTACACAGATGCCAGTGACCATTGGTGGGCAGCGGTGCTTACAAAGTCCACAACTGAAGGAAAAATACCATGCAGATACTGTAGCGGGCTCTTTACGGAGAACGAAGCAAATAGATGGCACATCAATGAAAAGGAGTTCTTTGCAGTTCGAAAGGCGTTCAAGAAATGGCTGCTATTTCTTCTCGCGAAGAAATTCATCCTTAAAATTGATAACACAAGCGTCAAAGTCTTTTTAAAAAATAAAATTGAATCTAAATCAGAAAAGGCTAGAATTTTAAGATGGCAAGTAGAATGCCAATATTATGATTTTAATATTGTCATTATTAAATCTGTTGATAATGTTTTGGCAGATTTCCTGACAAGAGATGGAATGAGCTGAAATAGACTTCATCTTGACTGTATCAAGACACCTGATGGACAACCTTGAGTTGCTCCAAAGGGAATTCGAGAATCTGGCACTCAATGCAAGACATGCCGGAAGAATACAAGATAGTGATCAAACCAAAGTGTCTAATCACATACGAGACTGAATTCGAAACGGCGCAAGTCTGTTCGAAGCAATACGAGAGCCACTCCTCCGGGCTGTTGATAGCAATTGCAATCGACAAAAGGAGAGTAGTCAAGAATGAGGCTCTAAACCCGGAGTAAGGGATTCAAGTACCCTTAGCACAAGTCCTAGTCTGGAACCTCCAAAAGAGGAACCGGTCCAAGGAAAAATCGAAGACATGGAGTCGCATCTAGAGTCGACGAATCAACCCAGCACCTCTGGGGTCAAAGAGGGAGAGATCAACCTTAGGCCTATGATAGGAACTGCTAAGGTTGGTATTAACTTAGCTGATTTCTCTTATTGGTAGGAATACCAGGCCAGCTGGGAGAAATTGAACACCAGACAAGGAATCCGACCGGAGAAATGTCGGGTGGATATATCGGGGAAATATCCCTGAGTATGGATGCGAGAAGGCTCAAATCCAATGGATCTAAAGCGGTGGTATGACTTTGGGGCACTAGCCTCGATCTATACTGTTGTACCAGGTTTCCCAGAACTTGCAAAACTTCCAGATTGGCTCGGAGAAAAGGTTTTCAAGGCATGGGAAAATAACTCGACTCTATCTAGGGGCGATGTATTGGAGTTGTACTTCACCAGTGCGGCCCCAGAATCAGTCAAGAAAGGCAACCACGAGGCCTTCCATTATATCAAGCTAAGAAGACTCGATGTCTCAGCGTCAAATAAGATTAAAGAGTCTTCTGGAAAGGAACCAGTCTTGGTTTCTATATTTTCTGAAGAACATATCTCTACACGAAGAGAGAGGGGTTTGTATGCCTACATCAAAGCCATGGTGGAGGTGAAGTTCCTATTCAAGTTCGAGCATAAGTCTTTGAATGGGTCATTCCTTTTGAATACTTTAACAGGAAAAAAGACAGTGTTTGCAGAGAAGGCGTTCCAAGAAAAACAAGAACTTCTCTGGAAAAATAAGATTCTGGTGAGTAAACAAACCCATCGGAGATATTGTAACATGGCACATTTTAGGCAATGGACGAACAAGGTATACACAAGCTGTTCCACCCAAGCAGAACCAGAATTTGGAAAAGGGATAAGATTGGGCATAGGGATGATCAGAACTGCAGATCCACCCCCAACAAAGAAGACACGTGGAAAGAAGAGGGTAAAACCTCTTCGAAATACCCAGGAGCCGGGAGAATCATCATACACCAAAGATGACAAATGACTCCTCAAAAAAGCAAGAGCCAGGTGATATTTCCGAAAGGATAAGAGACATGTGACCGACAGGGAAGATGACCTACAATGGAGAATCCAATAAAGAAACCAGCCAGCTGATGTAAAGTGACACAAGCAGTGACGTCACAAAAAAAGAATCCAATAAAGAAGAATGGACCAGCCAGCTGCTAAAGTTGGAATCCAAGACAGATGACGTAAATGCTGACGCCAACACAATGACGTAAGCAGTGACGTCACAAAAGATTGAGAGGCTTTGAAATCCGGATTTCAAATCCGAAAGCCTCTATAAATAGGTGTGTTGAGAAAGCAGAATGCATCGACCATCACCCTCTGTTTTCTCTTTCTAAAATAAACATTATATTCTTTTCTTTTTTTTATATGGGTGTTCTGAGTGCAGCTACAATAGGTAGCTAAATGAGTTATCTCCTCTTGTTCTGTGAGGATGAATGTGTAATAAATTCTCCATTCAATAAATAAATAATCTTGGGTTATTGCCCGCATGTAACCTTCCATTTCATTCTGCAACTTCAATTTTCATACTTTTCGACGAGAAGCAGTAGCAGTATCCTGTACACCCGGTTTAGGAAATGAACCAGGGTTGTGCTGAGATCCACTGAAGGAACGGGATTGATCCATCACACTGCGGGGCGCGTGGTTAGCTGTGAGGAGCAGCTGTAAAACCTCTCGAATACCTAGTGGATTGACAGTCAAAAAAATGTACTATTACTGTTTTAAGCCGGTCAGCTATGAGATTAATGTTGTTTAATTAATGTATGGAAGCATGTTGAGCCTGATATGGTCGTAATGGACTATGTCTATTTTGAAAGATAAGAATTCGATGAAAATGGGGTGAAATGAGTATATAAAGGTAGAGAAAGCTATTTTATTAAAGAAATCTGGAAATAGTAAAAGGAGGGGTTGGTACATAGCAAAAATTTTAAAACTTGGGACGGTTTTGAAGAAATTCAAAAGCTATGGGACTAAATTGGAGACAAAATAAGATATGGGACTAAATCGGTAAAATTTTAAAAGGTACGGGACCAAATCAAAGATTTTAAGTATTTTGGGGTCGTTTTGAATAAAGTAAAAAGTTGTGGGACGGTTTTGGTATTTAACTCCTAGTATATAATTAGACATAACATAGAGAGGGAAATCATTTAGCCACTCAGGGTTAACTTTTGCCTCAAGGCTTGCATGTGGAATTTTTTATAAATGGTAGAGGGTGAGGTTTCGAACCCTAAATCTTTGCTAAGTCATGGCTCTGATACCATGTTAATGATTATCTCATCTAAAAGTTTAAGCTGATTGGAAGATGAATCATTTAATACTTAATCAAATCACTCTAATAGAACCGGTCTTAGAACCTATTTTTTTAGTATAATGAGATTATTCTTAAAAACATTGAAATTTACTTTTTAGTACAAAGAGTAATAATATTATTATAATTAATGAGCTCTTTCGAATAGAGTAATCTTATGTATTTTAAAGATTAATATTTGATATTCTAAAAGAGTAACATTATAAGATGACTGGATCATACATTTAGTTACATACTAACATCTCTTAATTATTTATACTACACTACTTATGAAAATAGAAAATGTTTATAGTTTCAAATTATTCTTAAACGTTGTATTTTTTTTTATTTCACTCTATAAAGTTTTGAATTGTAAATTTTTGGGTCTTTTGTCCTAATCGTTAGAATTTTGTGGGGAAAAAAAATGTGATTTTTAAGATTAATTTTAAAATTATAGGACATTTTTTTAATAAGTCACACTACATGGAATAAAAATGTGTTTTTCCCAATTTTAAAATTTAAGAATAGCAAGATTGTAAAATTTTAAATTAAACGAATTTATACATATTATATAGTATAATAATATTAAGAGTTTGTGAGCTTGTAATCGGAATTTTATTCTTTAGAACGTGGAATATTGGTTTTAAAATGAAAGAAGTAAATAATTAAGTACTAATTATATACAATGAGCTTTGTTATATACGAAGTTGGTCCAAAAATAATGGGTGTTTAAGTTGAACACCAACGTTGAAAAGCAATTGAGAGGTGGTCAAATTAATTATGGAGTAAATGGAAATGAAATTTAGGAGTAGCTAGGGCCGTTGGTTCCCTTCTAAATTTTCAAATATGGCAAATTATTTCTTTTATTTAATAAAATACTTTAAGCTAGGTTTATTGAGTTAGTCTTTTGTAAACTATGTTTAACAGGGTTTACACCGTATAACCCGATTTACATAAGTGTTTATGATGTTTATCTTGGTGTGCTTTGAAAATCTGAATTTGAAATTTTGTATTTTTAATACCAAATGAATAATAATGACGTTTGTTTTAGGTTATAAGTAAGATACGTTTTAACTTGTCAGATCAATGTGTAACAATATCTCCAAAATACATTTTAAAATTTGGAGAGTATTTTCATAAAATAGCAAGAATTTTTAATTTTATAGAGTCATGTACATTAGCTTTTGGAGTTACTCTAAGAGGTGAATAATGATTTGAAAAAATGTTTAAGATTAATAACTAGGGAAATTAGATTTTTTTGTCCGCTAATTTTGCTTAATTTTAAATTTAGTCCATAAGTTTTTCACTTTTTGAAAATCGTCCATTATATTTGCAAAATTTTGAAAATCGTCCATTATATTTAAAAATTTTGAAAATCATCCATCATGTTTACCAAGTTCAACAAAATCGTCCATTCCAACAGGTCATTAGCAGGTTATTCTAAAAAATAAAAAAAAATGTAATATATATATATATATATATATATATATATATATATATATATATATATATATATATATATATATATATATATATATACTATTTTAAAAAAAATAGTCTCCACTAAGAATTTATATTATACTCTCTCCGTCCGCCATAAAGAGAGCATTTTGCTTTTTTGCACATTGATTAAGAAATATTGTTATTTAATGTGTAGTGGGTAGTTGTATTAGTGGGAGTGTGGATCCCATATTTTAATTGTAATAGTGGGTGTGTGTGGATCTCATGTGTGTAAAAAAAGAAGTGGCCCTCTTTGGAACGGACGACCAAAATGGAAAAAAGTCCCTCTTTCGAGCGGATGGAGGAAGTATCAATATTTAGTCAAATTTGCTCCACTTTAGTAATGAGATTAATATTGTTTGTTTGGTATACGAAAGTGAAAAATAAAAAGTGAGATAAAATTGATTAATAAAAAATATGATATACATTAATTGGAGTGAAAATATTCAAATGACCTGCCATAGCAGGTCAAATGACCAAATTGTTGAATTTTATGAAGTTAATGGACTAATTTCAAAATTGTTATAAAATTAACGGACTAATTTTAAAATTAAAAAAATTAATTGACTAATTTCAAAATGAATGAAAGTTAAGGAAAGAAAAAATCTATTTTCCCTAATAATTATTATACTAATAGAGATAAATATATAGATAGTGTGGTTTACAAAATTTGGTTTTTTTAAAACCCAAACTAAATATTCTTAACCTGTGATGACAAATTGTTATTTAATGAATATAACTTAATTTAATTAGAACTACCTTACTTGAATAACGGCTCGGATTCTCTATGTCATTTGGTATTTCATCTCGTGTGTCACACCGTTAAATGGACGATACATAGAAGATAGAAACTATACCCTAAACCTTAAATCCTAGGGGCAATGGTTGGATTTATTTTCCCCCTTTACGTATCAATCATTTAATGTGTTACATAGAAGATAATCACTACAAAAAAACTATTTTTTACCAATGGAATATTCCGTTGGTAAAAACCTTAATTCAATTGTTAAATTGGTTTACCAACGGATTAGCAACGGAATCCGTTGGTAAATTTCTGTTAGTAAAGTGGTGGTTGGTAGATTTTTAGCAACGAAAAATCAATTTCGTTGGTAATCCCGTTGCTAAAAATTCCATTGGTAATTTATATAAAGATTCCCTTGGCAATTCGTTGATAATTACCAACGGATTGAATTCCGTTATTAAAATAGAGAATAAATCTGTTGGTATTCCATTACTAATAGAGAATAAATTATGTTGCTAAAAAATACTTTTTTTTGTAGTGGATGAACGAAAATAGCGTAGATCCGGTGCACTTAATATATATATGTACGAGATAAAAAAATTTTTTGCCCTATAAGTTTGGCCATGTACAATTTTTGCCCCAAAAAAGATAACATTTGGGCATTTGTCCCACTATCTTCATAATTGCGCCAATGTTGCCCCATTTTCGCCGTAATTTGATATTTTCGCCAGAATCGATCACGTGCATGTCACGTGATCATCGAATTTGGCATTTCCGGCGGGAAAAAATATTTTTTTGCCCCGTAAGTTTGATCATGTACAATTTTTGCCCAAAAAAAGATAAGATTTGGGCATTTGTCCCAATATTTTTATAATTGCGTCAATGTTGTTCCGTTTTTCCCGAAATTTGATATTTTTATTAGAATCAATCACATGCGTGTCACGTAATTTTTGGATTTGGCATTCCCCGGCGAATTTATTGACCTGACGACACAGTGACATCCACATCAATAACAACAATAATAATATTTTATTGAAAATTTAATTAAAAATACCCTCCATCAATGCACTCAATTCTCACGTGCCCTCCACGTACTTCCACCATCTTCGCAAACTCCCTCTTTTTGTTAATTATAGGATCCCTCGTGTACCCTCTCACCACCATGGGCGGCAGCCTTTGGATACTGTGATTCGTTCGTTTGTGGTAAGCCCTTGGAGGAGAAGATCCGACAGTTGTCACCCATGGTGGTGAGAGGGTACACAGGTAGAGATGGCAGCGGGTAGGGTACCCGCATTTTTTTAGGTACCCGAACCCGTATCTGATAAAAATAGCACTACCCGTATCCGTCCCATTACCCATTTAAAATACTACTTGCAATACCCGTATCCGTCACGTACCCGATTGTTCCTACCCGTGGGTACCCGAACCTGTCAAGTTTTTTTTTTAAACCTAAATATTAAATTTCAAGTCTCAAACATTTAAATAAATGTGTTTACAACATTAAACATTCTTAATCTCAACTTTAAACAATAATTAAAACATGAAATAAAATTACCACACAAGTTTTAAAATCTTCAATTCAAACTTCAAATAACATACAAATAAAATAAAATAATGGGTTAGACTTATGATTTGTATATTTATTTAAATATTGAAACATGCATATAACAATAATTACTTGTGTCTAAATGGTGAAGGTTTTTTTTTTTAATATGACGTTAAATATTCGAACTCTTTATTAAACACATACATATAAGTATTAAATGGGATGGGTATATGCGGGTACTCGCTACCCTTATCCGATTATTTATCCGGATTCGGGTAGCGGGTATCCGAGGGGGGTGAATCCGAACCCTAATGGTAATTTTTATTTTTTCCAAAACCCATCCCAAACCCGATTATAGTACCCGAATCCGTTCTATTAGGGTTTGGTCGGGTCGGGTACCCGAAAAAACCCGTGAAACTGCCATCCCTATATACAGGGGAACCCTGATTGATAAGAAGTGTGAGTTTGCGTAGATGGTGGTAGAATATGGAGGGCACGTGAGAACTGAGTTCATCGATATTGAGGGTATTTTTTAAAATTAAATTACCAATAAAATATTATTATTGTTAATGTGGATGTCACTGTGTCGCTAGGTCAGGAAATTTGCCAGGAAATACCAAATTCGATAATCACGTGACATGGACGTGATCGATTCTAGTGAAAATGTCAAATTTCGGGAAAAATTGAGCAATATTGGTGCAACTATAAAGATATTGGGACAAATGCCCAAATCTTATCTTTTTTTGGGTAAAAATGGTACATGGCCAAACTTACGGGCAAAAAAATATTTTATCCCGCCGGGAAATGCCAAATCCGATGATCACGTGACATGCACGTGATCGATTCCGGCCAAAACGGGACAACTTGACACAATTAAGAAGATAGTGGGATAAATGCCCAAATGTTATTTTTTTGGGGCAAAAATTGTACATGACCAAACTTTTGGGGAAAAAAATATTTTATCCCATATATGTACTAAAATGATATAAACTTAACATTGCATTCAATTTCTTAGGGTGTTCCATAATTTAAATGGTTAAGATTCATTACGTTGATATAGGGTGCAGTTTAATTGTATTAATCACATGTATACGAAATTCAAATTTAGATCCATAAGAATTTTACCATTAAACTCAGTCATATATATAAGGTTAATTGAAAAAAAAAATAATTAAAAAAAATTAACCTTTACTTTTATTGCAAATAAATCCCAACCTTTGAAAAATTGCAAAAAAAACCTCGATCTTTAGGTTTCGTGCAAAACGTACTCAACGGGCAAGAGAGGATTGCCTGACGTCTGACGTGGTATTGACCTTTGTCACGTCAGCTTTGAGTTTATTGCAAAAAAAAACCTCAATCTTTACTTAAATTGAGATTTAATCTCAATCTTTGAGATTTTGGCAAAAAAGACCATCAGGTTTTTATTTTTATTTTAAATTGCACCCTTTATATTTTATATTTAAAAACTTAAATTCTAAAAAATTATTATATAAAATAATAAATTTATTTTAGTTTTTAAAATATTTTATTCATTATAATTTTTTTCTAATTTATAAAATCAATGTATTCTTGAACATGTTTTAAGATTTTTTCGTAATTTTATGTTATATTTAATATGACAAAATATATATATATATATATATATATATATATATATATATATATATATATATATATATATATATATATATATATATATATATATATTTAGATAATAAAAATTCATACAAAAAATAGTTTATAATTTATGTAGACTTAATTTATAAACTCATAGTTTTATACAGACCAAATTTTCATTTACTCCCTCCGCTCATTTCATTCTTTACATATTTTTATTTTTGGCGTCTCATTTCAATCTTTACGTTTCTCTTTTTGGCATATGGCTCACCTAAAACAATTAATATATTACCATGGGACTCACATTAAATATTATATCTTTAAATTCATTATCCATTAAAATACTATATTCCTTAATTAACGTGCATAAACAAACGTAAGCATTGAAATGTAAGTTTTAAATATTGCCACATAATAATAATTTTGAGAATATAATTTTAATATGAAATATAATTTTTTTTATTAGATTGGTGCAATTTAAAAAAAATAAAAAATTTGATGATTATTTTTGCCAAAATCTCAAATGTTGGGATTTATTTGCAATAGAAATAAAGGTTGAGGTTTTTTTTTACAATAAACTCAAAATTGACGTGACAAAGGTCAACGCCACGTCAGATGTCGGTTGGTGGTGCGTTTTGCACGAAACTTAAAGGTCGAGGTTTTTTTTTACAATTTCTCAAAAATTGGGATTTATTTGCAATAAAAGTAAAGATTGAGATTTTTTTTGCAATTAACCCATATATATATATATATATTTAAATCTCTCTAAATTAATAATATTAGGACCAAAAGAATTTTATTAATTTAAAGAGATATTATATAATTAATAAATTAAAATTTTATTAGTTTAGAAATATTATATACATAAGAAATGTTTCATAAACTTATATTATTAAGAATATGGTAATTAAGAATTTACAAATCACTATTCACACATTAACAATAAAATACAATTAAATATTTTAATAATGTGTAGATTGTGATTTTCTTGAATTATGTAATTATATAATTCTTAAATTGTCTTTAAATGTTCAATTTGATTATATATATATATATATATATATATATATATATATATATATATATATATATATATATATATATATATATATATATATATATATATATATGAGATTTTTTAATAATTGTTAATTTATAATTTTGTTGAAACTTTGAGTATATTTTAGAATTTTTTAAAAAACTATTATCTTATTATTTAATTGATTAGTACCCAAATTTAAATTGGTCCCGATTTGGGTCCAAACAAATTAACATTAATTTTGTCGAAGTTATTAATTTATCGTAATCTAAATGGAGGTTTTACTAGGAATCAAACATTAACTTCCTCATATATCAAATATATTATGTGATACAAAAAGTGATGGAAAATTTCTTCATCCTGAACTCAATTAATTCTTCAATCATGCTACATTCAATAACATTATTATACAGATTTACGTGCAATAATTTAGTAAATAATTGAAGAAAAATTATAGCTAGGTTATGTATTATATTAAAGTGGATAGTACCATTGACTTAAAAGACATAAATTATTTAAGTTTTAAGCTCAAATAAAACTGCAAAAAGTGAAAAATTCTTCAGGTGTTCATACCCCCTTTTTGGATTATTTCAATCCTGCAACTTTAGTTTCTCCAGGCATTTTCCTTCTTCACTTTAGAAATTAATAACAAATGATTAGGGTTGATTATATTATTATTAATGTGGGATAGTTGTTAATGTTAATTGTGGCTAAAAGTATCAATCATTTCACAATTATTTCTGCGGTTTCACACCCCCTCCATCTCTTTTGGATGCAATTACCATTCTTCCACTACCATTTTAATCGATTTTGTAGGAACACGTAATCGATTGGATTTCTCCACCCTCCACATGTCATTCTATAAAGAGATATTATAAGAGATGGCACACCAAAGTATTATAGGATATCTCGTGTTCTATTTTATAATACCAAAGAAAAAAAATCTTCTTTATTTATAATTTTAAAAGTTACTTAAATTTTAAATTTGCACTCTTACCTAACACACAGTATCATTACTTTATATTTTTTATTACTTAAAAATACTACAATACCCTCTAAAATTAATAAATTAAAGTTGATAAAAAATAATGACATTTCTTAAATAACAAGGAACAACAAACATAAAGGATTTTCTGAAATGGAGAAAATATTTTATTTTAAAATTTAAATGTTACTTTAATTTCAATTACAAAATAATGATTGGCAACACTTGGTTGTGATTGTCTTAAGGTAAAATTATTTTATTTATTTATTTATTATTAATTATCGTTTTTCATTGAAGTTATTACTATTCATTAAATATATTACTCCGTATTACTTTTTATTTATAATTCAAAATTTTTATGAAATAGATCATTGTACTACCATCATTTTTTATTAACAGAATATAATTTTTCATTAACAATGTTATAACTTATTTGCAGTTAACTCAAAACGTCTAACTAAATTGTTTGCCAATAATTATTTGTGTTAATTTAACCACATAACTTATGTAATTTGTTAAATTGAGTTCCATTTGTACAAGAGTGTTGAGTTTTAACCGAAAAATGTGACAAGTTAACCACATAACTTATGTAATTTGTTAAATTGCGTCCAATTTGGACAAAATATTGTTGAATTTTAACCGAAAAATGTCACACGTGACCACTTTAATAAAGATTTAAGACAAATTCTCTTGTAAGACGTTATTTATATGAGACGTGTTAAAGTATGTTTATTATTTAGATAAAGTATGTTTAATAGTTGTTAAAGTATGTTTTCTAAAGTATGCTGAAGTATGCATTAAAGTATGATTTTAACGTGTTATGACATGATTTATTATTAACATACTTTAACTACAAATAAACATACTTTATCTATACAATAAACATACTTTAGTGATGGATCAACCCGTCTCACAAATAACCCGTCTCACAAGAGAGTTTCTCAAGATTTAAATTAACCTAAGTAAATAATTATGAACAAAATTGACATAAATAAATATTTTGCCACAAATGAAATGACATTTTAGTTATTCTCTCAATCCCATAATGAAAATTAGAATTACGGTAGATATGAAGTTCTAAAAAAATTATTTTTTGACGTGCTTTTAAAGATAATTTAATATTTTAAAGTAATAAATAAATTAAAGATAGTTTAATATTTTAAAATAATAAATAAATTATAAAGTAAGACTCGTGATTTATAAATGAGTTACCATCTTAAAATTATAGTGTCTAATAAGAATGTCAGATTGTATACTGTATTCTTATTTTTGGGTTATGAAGAACAAACAAAAATAATAAACGAAATGTGAATTTGTAAATGGGCCAAAATGAGTATTAATATATCTAAAATGCCCTTTTCCTCAATGAAAAATGACAATTGGTTAATTCAAAATTTGCATCCAAAAATGACAATTAATTGCCAGAAACACAATATGTTTGTGCAGATGTAAAATGAGTAGCTTAAAAGAGGGTATCAAATTGGAGTTTTCATAATAGATAGAAGAACAACAACATTAAATTAGCTTAGAAGAAAATACTCAAATTAATTCATGGTTGAAGCCAACATAATGAAGAACACAGATTACAAGAGCCATTCTTTCAAGGCAGGATACTGATAGTAACTAACAGTGCTTTTCTTAAGTCAAATTTTCACATATGCAAACAGAAGTAATTGTATCAAATAAAAGAGATAGTAAAACCCTACTTGAGCTCAACTATCCAACCCATTTTATCCTCACTGAGCCCCATTTGAAGGCTCGTCAGCGCGGAATATAGTTGTTGAGACACCCGCCCAACACCATCATTTCCATAAGTTACTCTGCAACGCGTAATAACATAAATCATTCACAACACTCTGATAAATCGAAATGATTCCATCTTAATAAGCATTGATCGTTTTTAACATAAAAGGCGAGCAATGTGTTTATTGTCAGATGTGAGAGAAATGGCGGTGGCACATTAGGACATGAACTAGCATCGTGATTCCAGGAATTAATATAATGCATAACCAGAATTCACTAACACATTTGATATTCCATCTAAACCAACTCATGAGGAAAAAAAGGTCTAAAGGAAGTCAATGGAACTCAAGATCAAATCAGGTTCAAAATAAGTTGCATTGATTGAATATTTATGTTCTAAATTGCAGTGTAGAACTAACCGTTTTCCAAGATATGTTATGCTGCCTACAGGTGAAATCACAACTGCAGTTCCCGTACAGAAAACTTCATCAGCATCGAGCAAATCATCCACTGTCACCATGCGTTCCTCAGCCTGGACATCACAGGATAAACACTCAAGGCTAGTATTGTCCATTTAATGAATGTAAAGGCAGGTCAAACTCATACACTATTAAAGCATATCCAAGAAAAAAGGAAAAAAAAAAAACAACTCTGTATAGTCTACCACATTAACCAAATAAATACAATCATTAGAACTCAAGTTCATAAATAGATGAACTGACACGCCTTAATATTACTTGTGATCCCATTAGTTAATGTTTAATCACCTCATGCGTATTATAGCTTACTCATAAAGCGAATACAAAGGTACCTAAGTGTTAAGTGCGGCAAAGGAACAAGCCCCAGAAACTCAAATATTGACTAAAGTACCTGGAATCCTTGACTAATAGCAACATCGAGTATGCTCTTCCGTGTAATCCCAGGAAGGATGGTCCCTTTTATTGCAGGAGTTGATATCACATTGCCCTGTGTATACAGTAAATTGAGATTACAATCCTAAGCTAGGTAGTCGAACAAAACTTGAAAACACAAAATTGAAAGATCAGCTAATAAAACTCAAACCAGAGGGATAAAAACTTCAACAGAGATTTCTAAGAAATATGCAGACGCGTAGATAGTCCTATCTATACACAACACAACTAGTGCGGAAAATATGAGCAACTCGTTACTCAATGAGCACTTACCATGTAATTACAAATTTTAAGCATATGACATGCCATTGTATTCACTTGCATTTAAACCTTAATCAATCAATTGCTTATAGAAAGAACCCACACCCACCAGGAAAAAAAAAAGAATATAGTGCTTTGTGTGATAACATTAAAGTTCAAAAGCCACCAATTTGGAAAGCATCTTCTCTCCAAAAATGTATATCATGTTCAAAGTACATTTTTCATAATAATCAGATGGATACCAAAAAAGAAGTAAAAGAGAACAATAATCAACATGCAAAATAAAATTAAAAATACCACTGTCTTTACAACAAAATCATGACACAAACAGAAATCATGCTATAAACATGTAGATATTATACCTTTACAACAAACACATTGCAGGAGGAAACTTCTTCCAAGTACTTCTTGTTAATACTGTCTAAATAGAGAACATCAGAAAAGCCTTTTGCTTTTGCAGCACTCTGCGCTTGCAGGACCTATAAATGATATTTTTAGAAGATAAACGGAATAGGAGTATTCAAATCTCAAATCAAAGTATAATAGGTTGTTTACATAAGAGAAAGCACACTTGTAGAAATCTAAGAGTGGACCAATAAGCAGCAAACAACAGGCTGCTTATTAGGCATTAATAGTCTAGATTATGCAAGATTGCCAATCAGGACCCCTGTATTACTGTATTCGGCATTGAACGAATATTAACTTAGTTTAGCATGCTGTTTGAAACAAGAGAATTCAGCAAACTTAAATGGAAAGGAGCTAAAAATCAAAATTATTAGACACAACAGAGTAGGCAATAGGAAACCTAAATATTAAGGCACAATAAATGGATAAATGAAAACCAACATAACAACGGAGAAGTCATAATCAATACAAGAACTACATACTGCAGCATAATTTCCAATGGTCTTCACTCCTCCAGTACCACCAGGCGTTGCTCGATGAACCTCAGTTTCAACTATTAAATTAATTGGGGCCAAACCTTCCTGTATTTAGAAGGGTGGAAAATTTTAATCAGCTAAAGTGACATTACTGCGCAAGTGAAACAAAATTCATATTGGAGATATACATGAGAGAAAAGGTATAGAGAATATAAGAATATGCAGCAGATTAGTTGATAATATTAAACCCAAAGAATAAAAAAATTCCACATTTTCCAAATTTCCGATGACCTAAATGGCAGAATATAAATCAAGATAGCTTATTCAGAATATTTATTGTCTTTCAGCCCAGATTAAAGGACATCTAAACAAAAAAGAGAAGAGAATATTCCTAATGAGTGGCAGACACACTGCACTATAATTGAATTCTACTCTTGAAAATCACACACAAAACAAATTAAATTCAGAATCTTTCTTTTTAAGCACAGAAAGCAACATATAATTCGATAAAGTTGATCTATGGAGGGGTATATTAATGTCGTTGCACACGCATGCCAAAGGAGAAGTTGCATTACCTTAAAATAGTTTCCCACTGGGGAAACATAAATCAAAAAGGTGTACTCAGGAGCTGGTGCAAGACCTAGAACAGCTCCACTCCCCATGAGCAATGGTCTTATATACAAAGAACCTTTTCCTGGAGGGGGAATCTGAAAATTTTGGCATCCAATTAAAATAAATAAAAATCTTAATATTAATGATACACCTGCAAGAAAACAATCAAAGCTAATCCACAACATATAATTAAAACAATACCCATCTTTCATTAGCTAAAACAGTTGCTTTTACAGCCTCCACGAACTGCTCTACAGTCGGGGCAGGCATGCACATTCGCTCCGCACCCACCCTTAGTCTCATTGCATTTTCTTTGGGACGAAATAGTAGAATATTACCATCATGCTTTCTATAAGCTTTTAACCCTTCAAACAGTCCCTACAAATTAATTCGAAAGAATACTTATGCATTAGCCTAGCAACCACAGAATCAAGAATCAAACATATAACTTCTTTGACATCGAATCAGAGAAGTAAATATTGAAACCAACCTGACCGTAATTCAAAATACCAGCAGATGGGCTCAACTCAATGTTCCCAAATCTCTGCAACTCACCTTTAGAAAAGGTTTCACCTTGGGAACACTTCATGAAATACATGTACTCAGTGGGCATAAACCCAAAACCAAGATTGTCCCAATCAATATCTAATGATTCTAATGCTACATGGCTGCCAAAATTGAAGATAAATCAAAACCCAAATCATACACAAATCAAAATGAAGTAAAATAAAAAAGCACCGATCCAACAGCCACTACTCGTCATTTTCTTGGAGGAAAAAAAAAGGGTACCTTGTTGGCGAAGCCACTCGAAGAGAATTAACATTGTTATTGGTGTGATTGCTGAAAGAAGAGAAACGCGATTGCTTCTGTACCTACAAGCAATTACTACCGTAAACAAAAAAGCAGCAACACACACAATGCAGAGGCAAATTTGTGAATGATATGAAAATCCAAGAAAGGGGCGGAACCCATCACAGAGAAAGTGGTTCTGAAGCAGAAAAAAGGGTACCCACCTGTAGGGGGAGAGAGGGAGGAGAGAGAAGTTTATTATCGGTGCAAAGGGGAGGGAGAAGTTTAATAGCGCTGCGGTAGGGGCCGAGGAGGTGGGGGTGGGAGGGGGGGTTGGGGTGTAACCCAGCAAACACAGCGCCGCTCTCCATTTCAGTCTGCGGTTCGAATTAACGTTTCTGAGTAGAAAGTCTCTGAAAACGATGACCCCAAATAATGAAAACGCTCACGCCCTGTTTGCTTCCCTAAATTTATTCTCTTTTTCTAATTACTCCCAGAAATTTGTTCACGTTATATACTTCTCATTTTTATAGGCACATTTATTCTTTTATTAATTTTTTTAAAAAAAATATTTTTTTTTATGGATAATTTTATATGCTGTAAACAAATATGAGTTGAAATAGATAATGAATTTGAAATTAAATTGTGATGTAAGGTTATTTTGTTGAGAGTGATATTTCTTTTAAGTGCAAATATATGTAAGAGACATATGGGGACAAAAAATAGTGTAATAAACATAAATCAGAGATAGAGCAAGTAATAACTTTTTTAACTTACTTTAAATTTATATGGTTATGTTATTTTTTTTAGATAAATATATGGATAATATATAATTTAAATAATAATGATGTTTTCAACTAAAATTTTACTTTTTTCGGGGTTAATTTATTTTTTTTTTAAAAAAGGAAAGAAAGAATAAATTGTGGTGAAAGATTTTAGAAAATCAAGTGATGGATAGCAAATTGGAGTCACCCCAAACACAGCCTTAAGATGGTTCTCATGGAGTGACGTGGAGGTAGTAAAATAAGACTTGGAAGTAGTGGGTTAGTGGGATAAAGCCGTAAAGCTTTGAATAAGGCGGCGGCTGACTGAACTCTTGGTTGATATTCTATTTTGATGTAAATGGGGTAGAATTATTTTTTAAGGAAGTATTAAAATAATATATATTTTTTCAAGTAAAAAATTAGTACTATTTTTTCTGATAAAAAAGCAAGTGATTAATGTGTGTGATTTTATGCAAAGGTTATTTAATGGAGCCATTGAATTATTAGACACACAAGTATAATAAAATGAGAATGAACCCTGAAAGTCTCCTAAGTAACCCTATTCTCTATCCTAATTAATTACACACAATATTATTTTCTTCCCTAATTCCTAGCTATACAGAATTTAGGGTTCATATTTCTTCCAAAAATTCAAGCTAAACAAAATTTAGGCTTCATGGGCCCTTTCAATTTCTTAATTGGCCAATAGACATAACTATTTACTATACCTTAAGTTGACATTTAAAATCATTTTTGGGATAATTTAAATTTATGTCTATATAGTTTTAATTTGATAAATTTTAATTTTATGTTAATCAATTTATAAAAGTTGTCATGAAATATATATCATCTCTCACAGGAGATGCAAACATTTGCATGAGACTATTTTATAAGAAGATTTCAGAAAAACAGATAGGAATCGATAATAATATTTTAATTAAATATTACTTGAATTAATGAAAAATAATAGTGGTGCAATGATTCCATAATATATAAATAAAAAGACAATGACTAGGGTGGAAAGGGTACTAATTTTTTAGATGTACAACCTCTTTTCTTTACTTTCAGCATGTGTGTTTTAATGTTTTAATGAAGGGGTAGGAATTAATTAAGAAGGATGTGGATAAGTGGTACCAATCAATTGGTACCCCTAGTTCTACTCTAGTCACACTCAAATAAAAATTAGTGACATTTTTTTTTGTGTATTGAGATTAAGGAATATAATAATTTAATGTATAGTAAAGTGAGAGAAATAATATTTAATGTATAGTGGGTATGTAGGCCCCATGAGAATAAATTAATTATTTGAAAGAAAAAAAAGAAAGTGTATTAACTTTTGTGTAACATAATATTTTTAAAAAAAATCCAAAAATAATATGACGTGAGAATATGGTGTCACACAATTTACTCCAATAGAGACTATTATGGGCCGTTTGGTTAAGATTTTGCAGTGAAGAAGGTTAGGCTTGATTATAGAGTGAATCACTAACATAGTTACACTTCCATTCCTTTTAGATTTTGCGTACTTTGATTGATTCCTCAAAATGTGGAAACAATTTACTATTGTTTCTATACTCATACACTATCATTAAACTATTTTATTTATTCCATTTTTTTTATCTCCATACCTCATAATCAAACTTTCCCTTGCGTTAGAAAATATGAAAAATAAGAAATTAAGGAGAAATAATCTTAATTGTGTAAGGAGAATGTATGAAAAATATATTTGGATCGAATGAGGATTAATAAGATTTGTATTTATATACAATTTAAAGTAAAAACTCTATTTAAAATAAGTAGGGGTTTTGAATCAAAATTGATCAACAAATTCGCAAACAAATATAACCTAAAAGTAAATATTAATAACTTTTATGAATAATAAGACATAATTAAAGGATAAAATATTACATGATCATAATGGAGAATAATATTATATAAACCATGCATAAGGTTAAATAATATTATATAAAAAATATTTTAATTTCAAAATGGTCACTTCCACATAGTACACGTGGAATAGAGTTAAATAATTCAACCTTTAAATACTTTCTTGTAAATAATTAGTCAGGATTTAAATAAATTCCGGCCTAGATCATTTCTAAAAAATAAGTGTATAATATCTTTTTAAATAGCGTTAAAAGTTTGCAATTATATACTCCACAACGTATGTATTTAAATTAAGAACTGTCGTCCGTAATGACAGTGAAAGAAAATACACCCATATTGAAAAAGAATACATTTATAATCTGTATCTTACTTGATTATGATGTATGCACGTTTTATAATAATCTGAATTTATTATATTTTACAATACTTACATCATTTACAAGGGATAAAGGTGAAAAAAAATTAGAAAAGAAATTAGCTTTTTTTTTCTTTTTTTTTTTTTGGCCATCAAAATTATTTAAACTGCATTCAAAACAAGTTAAGACATGTAATGATGCAAGCAAGCAGGACTGACCTCCATTGTTGGCTTCCAGCAATAGTTGTTTTGCTTTGCTACACAAACACTTGTTGTTTAATTTGCTAATGCCATATATATATATAGACACAAACATAAGCCATTAATTAACTAAGGAGAACGTATATGGTGATTATAAAGTATTAACTCAACCTACTTATTATTCTAACCAAGGTTCTTAATTTACTAAAAAGATAAAATTAGTCAGCATACTTTGGGTTATCATACGAGATTTAACCACCCAAACTAATTCCCTTTTACACTTTCCGTTGTGTGAATGTATTATTATTCTTCTTTGATGATTACTTTTTTCTTTTTACTATTTCTAACAGCCTTGCTTGGAATTTTTAATACTAAAGGCCAGCCCATCAAATGTGTTACACAGGTTAGTTCTTGATAAGTGAAACAATAAGGCAAATACTAAGTAAAATCGTCTTGCCGAAAGAGTTTCATGAGATGAATAAATAATAGCATTTCAAGAAAATGTGATGCTCAAATTAGTTAAATAATAGCATTTCAAGAAAATGTGATGCTCAAATTAGTTAACAGTGATATTGGTGCATTGAATTGTTTCCTAAACAATTTTGTAATATGAATAAAATTTTATAACTTTTTAAATAAAAATTATAGGAATATTAACTTTATTTTATGAAAAGTGATAATTTAAAGAAAATGTAAAGACGATTCCAAGCAAGTGTTTCCCAAGCAGTAATGATAGAGATCACATTTAAGTCACTCTTAATAAATGTAGAAAAAATCTGATTCTTTCCTTTTCTCATTTTTCTTTATTTGCTTAAAGCTGGGATATTAAGGTGAAGTGTATAATTTTTTTAGAATATATATCAGCACATCCAAAAATAATAATAATAATAATAATAATAATGGTGTGCATTTATATATACACAGAGAAATAAAATGACATAACAAAGTATCACAAGTGAAAGGGTTAAAATGAAATACTCCACAAAAAAAATTGGGGAACAATCCGGAACAGGAAAAAAAGAAAATACAAACACCATCAAAGATCAAACATTTCCAAAAACACTAGATTATATCATCTCTTACAAGAAAAAAAAAAATCTTCAACTCACTAGCAATATGTACTCATACCACACAACTAGAAACAAGGAGATGATGAACATCTTCGACTTAATTCGAGTGCTATTTATCAAAACGAATACCAAATGCAGAAATCTGCACCGCTCTACATGCATATGGGATCCTGTCTTTTTTTACAATAAGCCTATATGTTAAATGACCCATTTACACACTTAAGACTTCCTATAGAAAAGCCGCCTTCACAACCTATAAAGCACTAGCTAGCAGCATGCATCATCACCCAAAACAACAATATGCATTGCCTGAGAATAAACTTCAGTCAGATCATCGTCAAGCAAATAAGCGAAACGAGAAGGACAGAGAGCCAAGAGGTATATACTTCTTATGATAACTAATCCTGGAAAGTTATATGTCAGAAAAAAGCAAGCAGAATTATACTTTCAGAGCTTTCCATTAACCTCTAACTCCACACCACCATTGTTCTCAACATTTTCATCATCGTTCGGTAATGCAGCTTTCTGCAATAATAAACAAAATTTGAGCTTGTTAAATGTAATGAAGTAAACAAATAGTAACATTGGAAATTAAAGCATAAGCATTAAGAAACATTCGAGTTTATGAGGACTAAATAAGCCCGACAAAATTCCACTGCCTATAACGAAAGGTATTGTTTTGTCTCTGCATTATATGATTACCGAATAATTTCAAAAGTATATAATGATAACATCTTCTTTGATTCGTTGTTAGGAAACAATAATTAAGTTGTTATATGCCATAGAAACACCTATGGTATTTGAACTAACCAAGCATACATTATCAGTTCTTACCAGGTCTGAGGGGGAAAAAAGGCAGTAAAAATGAAGAGAGATGACAATCTTCAAGTGAATTGGAAAAAAAAAATTGAAAAGCAGCAAAATTACTATCAATATTAATGAAGGAATCTAAAGCATAGATAAATGACAGAATAGAAAAAAGCAATATTTTCTCTAGGTTGACTCATTTATTCATGTGCACCATATATCAAAAAAACAATTGCAGACAGCAAGATAGCTATAACTCATCTCAAGGACTTCCACTAGCCAAGGCCACGAGTTTGAAAAAAAATACAATCGGAAAATACCTCGGTGCCCACTGTGACTCTGTCGATGTCAAGAGATGTTACTTCTTCAACTGTGACAATTTTATCAATATATATGGTAGTCTCTGCACCAACTGAATTTTGAATCTTGGATATCTTAGAGGACATCTGTAATAAACTGCAGAAAAGGAAAATTTATATGAAATTTTAATGACAAACAGAGTGCAACAGCATCACTCGTGAAACGATAAAGAGACAGTGCAAACATTATTGTTCAGGGAAGTTACCATGGTGAGGCTTCTGCAGATAAATGACTCGTTGCATCTTTATCTTTCCTCCTTTTTTTGTTGCTCTGCCTTGGCTCAAGAAGTGTATCAGCACATCGTTTGAGCCATGAGAAAGGAGCAGAGATAGGAGAAGCAGACTTATCAGACTCTTTTTTGCCAAATGCATGATGCCCAAACCCATTGTTAATATTCCCATTTTGATCCAAAACTATTTCAGAAGATGGCTTCCGATTCTTTGGCCGCAAGTTGGGCTGCAGCATCTCATGAATATCAATAGAATCTAATTTTTCTTTTAAACCTTCCAACTTCTTCAAAGCTCCAATCTGAGAAAGAATCTCCTCTCTGTCAGCTTTTAGTAACTCCCTTTGTTTCTCCAGTTTTTGCCTCTGCACTTTAAGCTCTTCTATGCTATTATCCAGCTTGGTCCATTCTTGGTCCCTCCTTTCACGATCCAGATTTATCTCTCTTCTTTCTGCATCAAGTCTCTCCATTTCAGAGTTTACATGTTCTAGTTCCTTTCCCACTCTTTCCTTGAGAAGACTGATATTCTGAAGTTCATTATTTTTTCTTTCCTCAAATTCCTTCTCTCTTTCTGCAAGGTAATTCTCAATTTCTTCACGCCTCTCCTTCAGACAGTTATCCAACTCTTTTTTCTGCATTTCAATATCTAGCAAGAAATCTGTACGTTCTTTCTGAATCTTACTGAACCACTCCTTACGTTCCTGCTCAAAATCTTTCATGAAAGACTCTCTATCACGGGAGAGTGCCTCAAGATCACGCTTATATTGGTCCCTCATCACATCCTTTTCTTCTCTCAAGCTATCACGCTGATCCTTCAGAGACTTAGAGACAGTTAACCTCTCCTCAGCAATATTGGCTGCTTCTTTTAACAGCTCTTCTCTTTTCTCATCAATTAACTCCCACTCAGCTTCAAACTTGGCCTTCTCTGCTTTCAAACGGTCAGCCTCAGCCTCAAGCTCCTGTTTTTGAGCACTAATAATATCAATCTCCTCTTTTAGTCTTGACTCAAGCTCAAGTAATTCATTTGTTTCACGCCTCATAGCATCTGCATTCTCTTCTGCATTATTGATATGTTTTTTCTTCTCTTCCAGCAAATCAGAAGACTTTTGAAGTTCAAGTTTCATACGGCAAATCTCTTCTTTTTCTAGTTTAAGAGATTTTTTCTTCAATTCCAAATCATTTTCCACATCCAACAGACTTTTTTCTCTCTCTTCAACCAAGCTTAACCTCTCCTCCACTTCCTTCTCTTTTTCTTTAAGCTGCATAGATTCAAAATCCAACTCCCTTTCTTTTTCTAAGATGAAGTCCTCACGCTGCTTGATGTCTAATTCTTTCAACTCCCAAGCCTGCCTCTTGGTATTTATCTCATCATCGAGCAATTTGCGCTTAGTTTCTGCTTGTACCTCAAGAGCATTGTTCTTCATTGCCAAAGCTGCTTCATGATTAGAAATTACTAGTTGAACATTATCCTGCAAAAGCACCAAAAAGCTACTTAATCACAGGGTTCCAAATCAACATAGTAGCATACACCATATTAGGCTTCACCGCTTTCTTTTAAATATACAGATGACTAACTACTGTAGTGCAGCAGCACTATAAACAATTCTCTATGAATGTTATGGATATAGTAGCTAGAAAATAGAGATTCATTACATAGATGTATTAGAAAACATGATATGCTACCAGTATGAATATAATATAAGAAACTTAACAACTGTCTCAATGGTCAAATTTAAACAAATATTATACAAGGAGTCCACAACTTAAGTAACACCTCACCAAGGAAATCAATGAAAATAAACATGCAGACCACTAATTCTTTCCATTAATATTTCTGCATCCTAATTTTCTTTTTCTTTTTCTGTAATGGTAAAGAAAAATATTGGTAATACAATAAATCATTGATTGAAAAATGAGTATGATAAAATTACATTAACGAATCTCAAAAGTATTACAATCCTTCTATAAGGCTTTAGTTTCCAGTTCATCAATTTTAAACAAACACAATTTTGACTCTTTAGAGTTCAAAAGTAGTCTTACAGATTCTTTGCTCTTCAGCTTAGCTTGCAACAAAAGTTCCTCTTCCTCTTTCTTGAGAAGATCACGCTCTCTTTTGATCACAGCCTACAAATGAAAAAATAAGTACATAAATAATATTGTGTAAAGACATAAATGCAAATTTATAGATGTAAATGCAGCCAAATGATGAAATCAATGTGTTAACATCTAGGGAGAAGGAAGCTATAAGTTAACCTCTTCTCTAGCCGATAAAGAACTTGCTTTTAGCGCCAGATCACTTTTCACTTCATTCACCGCTGAACGCTCTTTATCAATACTTTTCTTTAACTCATCCAGCTCCTTTTCAAATTTCTTTAATTCTTGAGTTCTATTGAAGATGTAGTCATCTCTCTGATTCAGCAAAGCTTGCCCATCCAATAACCTTTCTTGGGCTTGCTGCAGAACCGTTTGCCTTTCAGACAATGATTGCCTTTCAAGCTGAATTTCTTTCTCTTTTGCTTCTAAGCTGCATTATAATCGTGATCCAACATGCAAAGGCATTTAAAGAAAACAGAGTTATGGCCAATTAAACAGAGAGAGGGAAAGACAAGTTTAGCACAAAGTAGGACTTATAATGGTATTGAATAGGCCAAAAGGATTTTTATTTTTATTTTTTATAACTAGAAATGCACCCAAATGTTAACTTAATTTAACTAATCCATTTCTACAGCATCAGAAAATGCATTCCCCAACATATATATTAAATTAAAGTACTAAAAATAAAAACTAATCATATACTCCCACCGTCCAGGATTACAAGAGGGAGTACATAACAAAACCATCTTCACACCCATAAGAAAGCCAAAAGGATACCATAAACAACCAGCAATTTTGGATAAACTCAACAAATGTAATAAACCAGAACATACTCAAGTTTTGATGACATAATGCGCCTCCTCAAGTCATCTTCACGTTCTTCAACTTCGTGCAGCTTTCTTTCAGCTGTTCTGTGATATCTACTGGCCTCTGCTTCTAGTGACTCCGCTGTCCGCATTTTCTCTTCAGCCTCAGTCATCTTCTTGAGCGCATCTTCCACCATCTCTCTTGCCTCGGCAAATTTACTTTCAGATGCAACCCTCACCTCTGCATATTCAGAACGCATCTCATGCAGTGTCTTCTTAATCTGCAGAAGCTCAGTAATTAGAAACACGCCACAATAATAACCAAAGGAAAGGATCAAAAAATGTGCGGCCATTACATTCTTAACGCATTCTTTCTCAATGCCAAGAGCCTTCTTGAGAGTATCTTCCCGCTTTTTGGCTTCGGTTAAGTCCGAGACATGAGAAGCCCTTTCGCGTCTAAAATTCAGCTCGGCAGACTCAGCCATAGATTTATCCTCCTCGTACTTTGCCACCCAATCCTTTCTTTCCAATATGAGAAGTCCCATGTGATGTTGGTGATCATATATCTAATTTAAAGAGGCACAAACCATATCAAAACAAAACAAAACAAATATATTAG
Organism: Pogostemon cablin; assembly: GCA_023678885.1. Lineage (NCBI taxonomy): Eukaryota > Viridiplantae > Streptophyta > Magnoliopsida > Lamiales > Lamiaceae > Pogostemon > Pogostemon cablin. Next base: position 6,587,330 of record CM042992.1, on the reverse strand, counting down.
ACACATGCAGCATAAGAACATGAATGAAAAACATAAAGCTTTGTAGATTAATTTGGGCAATGGGAATCAACAAATTCACAACCATATATAAAAACAGCCAATTTGGAAAGACATTAATAAAAAAATCATACTAATAAATACACAAACAACCAGGTCAAGAAAACATCATAAACTCTACAATAATCCACCAACAACAATCAAATAAGGAGAAAAAGCGAAGAATGAGACCTCAGCTTCTAATTTGGCAATATAAGCAACGAGAGCAGCCTTATCTCTGCGCTTAATCGACTCCTCGTCAAACCCTGCCTCCTTAAGCCGCTTCCACAAAGCTTCGTCGCTTAGAGGAGATTTCAAAACCCTAGCAGAATCAGAATTTGAGGAAAGTGCAATTGTAGCAGCACTCCTCGGAACCACTGCCAATCTCTCCGAACGAGGAGTTGACATCGCAACTACTGATCGAATCCTTCAACAATTGCTTCTTTTTCTTGAATCCCTAATGCGAATTGATCGATTTTGAGTTGGTGTTCTCACTAATGCAGTTCCTTTTCTTTCAACTCTCAAGAGAGAGACTTTGTGGACTCCACTAACTCGTGCTTTTTCTCTCTCTTCTCCTCTTTTTCTTTAAAACGACGCCGCACTGGACTATCACTATTGATAATCCGGATGTAATTAATTTGTTGACAAAAAATAAGTGTGATTACGATTTACGCTAATTACTTTATAAATTGGTATTAAATACAGTCTGGATTGCTGTTTATACTTTATATATCGATCATACTTTCTAATTTACAGATGAATACTATATCATATCACTTGATATATCTATCCTGGGTATTACACGGAAGTTATCCAAAATTAGGGAGTATCATATTACGAATTTTTAATAAACCCTGAAATCCGAAAGCAACAATGACGTGTTTAATATTTTCTTTAATATAATTATTTTTATAAAAATACACTATCCCACTATCATTTTTTCTTTATTTGTCTTATATGGGCTAATACCTCTATGCCAGTAAACAAAGTGATCCAATCAGGCCCAATAAGTTTTTATCGATATAAACAGGCTTTAGTTAACTGACAAGTTGTATTTTATTAATACACTATCCCACTTTGGCAAATAAACTAACCAATCAGGCCCAATAGAATTGGATCGTTTTAAACAGGCTTTAATCAATATCACATTTTTAGGCCCATTAATCATGGGGCATTAATTTTATCTGAATTGTCTTAACACTCATTTAACTTGTAAATAATCATATTATTAAAGATGCTCTCTTGCTCCCCATTGTTCTTTTGAGGAGAAAAAAAAAACTAGAGACTGTCTCTTCAGGGTCTACGTACACCCCTTTACTTAGATAAACATTAATCTCATGTAAATAGATATAAATCATTACGGTATACAATATACTTGCAATAGAAATATTTTTTTTAAAAATAAATAAAAAATTAATTAATCTCTCGTACACTTGATTATATAAAAATATTTGAGTATTATATTTTATTTTAAAATATATTTGTTTTAATCAGTAAATGTATTTTTTTTCCATTGAAAATGCTATTTATATTAAAATATAAAAGTTAAATTTATAATAATAAAGGATTTTAAAATGATACTCTCATCGATTAATAATGATTTTAAAATGATTCTCTGATTGATTAATTTTAAAATCAAGACAATATTTACATCAAAGGATATAAAATTTATACCTCTTATTTTTTGAAAAAATATATCAATTTATATTTCAATAAAAGAGATAATACCTTAATAAATTAAATTATATACTCTTTAAAATAATCGATTATATATTTTAATGCTTGATTATTAACCCGAAATTTAAATGTATGGATGTAGAAGAAAGGAGGGGGATTTGGAGGCATGTTATGATGGGTCCCACAAAAAGATTTTGGAAATCTGAAATTTGAATGATATGGAAAAGTTAAGAGTGTGAATAAGGGTGAGCAAAAGCAATTAGAAGGGTGAGGTAGGGAAAGAGGAATATGTTGACATTCCATAGTGATGAATATGATAAGCTTAGAATATATATTTTTCAAGAATTAAAGTAAGTCGCACTCACCTTTTTAGCGACTTTTTAGTGGGATAACGTTTAACATCAATCCAAATGCCTTACTCATAACATGAATCTACTTGTAAAGTGTCTTTTCCATGTATTTATTTATTTTTATTTTTTAATCATATTTTGGGTTGCAATTTTGATATTCCATCGGTGATTAATCAATATGGATTACAATGAGGGGTGTTTAAACTCATACTAATCACACCACCAATGTACTAATTCGGATGCTCAGTTTATAGTATTTATTTTTTAGGCTGTAGTATATTTTGGAATATAATATGAGAAGTGTGACATGTTTTATCAGGTGATTTATTTTCTCTGTTATACCATCAATTTTAGTTATTATAAATGGATTCGGTTATCATGCTTGTTTTGCAATAATAATTTAACCTTTCATAATATTAAATTAAGAGTTGCACTTGTGTACATCCGTTATTCAGAAGTATTGGTATACGAATATAATATTCATGTATTTCATCCTCAATCGAGGCATTCTCTCGAATTTAGAATCGCAATATTTTTCCAAAATTTTTTTTTTTTACAAGTTGGGTCCTACATCTTAGGTATTTTTTTCCAAAATTTTTGTTTCTGGGTTTTAAACCTAGGTTTTGATTATCAAAACCTGCATCCAAATTTGGATCCTCCAGTGCCTGCTTTTGGTCTTTTTTAACCACTTTTGGTCATTTTTGTCAACTTTTAGTCCTTATTTGGCCAATTCTAGATGACCAAAAGTGAACACTGGAGGACCACTTTTGAAAAATTACAAAACTTGAAGATTAAAGTTGGATTCTGCATATTTTAAATGACCAAAATTGATATTTTCCTTTTTCAAACCTCACATAACCCTAAATCAAACACTACCTTAAAGTTTTAGTGTACACTATTTTTTATTAACTCAAATTATAATCATAGGCAAAAGTGTAGTAGTATAATAAAAATTCACACACTATCAATTAACGTACTATATCATTTAATCTTCGTACGGAAAACAAATGTATAACATAACACTGTATTAAAAGAGTATTAATTTTTATCCATTCAACAAATTATTCATAAAATAATTTGATGATATTAGTATTACTCTTCCTTTATTTATTTTTTTTAATTTTTAAATTTTTAAATTTTTTGGGAAAATTCAAGAAAGGCATGATGAAGATGGATGAATAAGATTTGAGGCATGATTGAAATAATGTGTAATATTGTGGTGTGTTCTCTCTCTAAATCAGTTTTTCATCATTAATTCTTTCACCACATTTTAGTCCAAATCATAATCATTCTTAAAAATTGTTGCTTTAATTAATCTACGATGATTCTCATTCGATTATGTTTGCAGCTAAACTTTTATTTTTTATATTTGCTTTTTGTCTTTTCAGGAAGAAAGCAAAAGTAAATATTCGAGAAAAACATCAAAAAGCATATATTCTGTATTATAGTGTGTACTTGTGATCAAATGCAATTAATTTTATTCCATTTCTTCGTACTCAACAACATAATTATAAATTATCGTAAATTAAAAGATTAGTTGGAAATGTAAGAATTCAATTGTGATAAATAATGATTCCCATAATCATTGTATAAAAGTATTAAATTTTACTTTACGGTGCATAGCAATAGAATTATATATAACTATTTACTTTTTATATTTAAATTATTATTTTATATCAGAGCTCGAGAAAATATATAAAAGATCACCCTAATGTAAATTAAATTAAATTAAAATGAGAAATTTTCTTGTGAGACGGGGGTTATTTATGAGACGAATATGAGACGGATAAACTCAGTATTAAAGTATGATTATTGTAGAGATAAAGTAGGCTTATTTATAAATTATTAAATTTAATAAAAGAATACATATATGTGTACGCGTATAAGTTACACCTAATTTATCTCCTCCCTTAAAAATCGAAAATGTAAATAAAAAATAAAAACAATAATTGCGATGTTGACTTATGTCAGTTTCTAATTCCAATTTGATTCTAATATTTCCACTTTGGGATTATATACCATAAAGTTACTTTGTAAATTAATAATGTGTACAGTACCATTAATGAGTGTTTAAATGACTCAATATTATATAATCGTGATTCGTGTCTCATTAAATTTATCCCAAGGCAGTTAAAAATAGTTGCAATTAATTTTAGGGTACTTATGAAAATGACTGAAATTGTTTCTAAAAATTATTTATTTTTTCAAAATAAATAATTAATTAACTAAAAATTTAATTTTGTTATAAAGTAATTTAGAAATGTCAATAAACTAAGCAATTACATAATTAAATTAAATTAAGGGTTATCCTGTGATCCATCGGTGCACCTAAGAATTTATACGCTATTTTTTAGGATATAATTAATTTATTTTTTAAAATTTTAACTAATTTATTTTGATCCAAAAGTGATTATAAAGTGATTTATTTTATCTAATGATTCATATTAATTAAGTGTACTGATTCACAATGTGCACCCTAACTAATTTAACTCTTAATTAAGTTAAACCACAATTACAAAACTCACAAAAAAGTATTTTTTAACAACGGAATATTCTTTTGCTAAAAGCCTTAATTTCATTGTTAAATTGGCTTACCAACGGATTAACAACGGAATCCATTGGTAAAGTGGTGGTTGATAATTTTTTAGCAACGAAAAATCAATTACATTGTTAAATAATTTCATTGGTAATCCATTGCTAATAATTCCATTGGTAATTTATATAATGATTCCCTTGATAATCCGTTGATAATTACTAACAGATTGAATTCAGTTGCTAAAATAAAGAATAAATTCATTGACATTCCGTTGCTAAAACAAAAATGTCATTTTTGTTGCTAATCCATTGGTATACCAACGAATTGAATTCAGTTGCTAAATTCGATTGCTAAAAATATTTGTTTGTAGCGACTAAAATTACGATGACCACCGTCCTCTAGGACGGTGTTCACTTAATCTATAAATTTATAATTTAATCCAATATTAAAATTCTAATTAAATAGTAAAATTATAATTCACTAAATATAATAAGTGGTTTATTAAATATTATTTTAAGGTTGCTAATCATATGATCATTAAAATTATATTTTATTGAATCAAAATTTTAAAACACTAAAATCATATTATAATATTGGACATTATTTTAAATTTAGGGAGCTATAACATATTGTTTCCTCTATTTCAATATTATTTTTTCATAAATTTTTTTTATATAAATTTACGAAGAAAAGGTGATAACAGTTTCGTGACAATGAGTATTTCATTCAAGTGAGATTATACTTTTACAGTATATATGGAGTGATTTCTTCGCAAAAAAAAAATGACTTGCTTATTAAATATTATTATGAAATCCTTGAGACCTATAAATCCATCTAATATGAACATAATTTTCACACGTTAGTCTCCCTTAAATTGGTTAACATATTAACTCTGTTGTCATTCTAACAAAATATAGAATATAATAGTATTAAATGTTTTGGACTGATTATGCCATCGATTCAAAGGAAGGACGGGAAACACATGGTAGGAAACATAAACAGAAGCACAACCAGAAACTAAAGAAGAAGAAGATGCGCAAACAGAAGAAGAAGAAGATATACAACTAGGAGTAGTAGGAGTACTAGACGATATTTGAAGATGATAAAGAACGATAGAGAGATGCTTTTGTGAGACAAGAATAACAGAGATAAAGTACGTTGAGTCTTTTGAGTTTCGGTCTTGCGACCGTACTCCCCAGGCAGAGTGTTTCACGCATTAGCTGGGCCCCTGATCCGCGTAGACCAAGGGCGAACACTCATCGTCACAAGTTAGTCTCCTTTAAATTGGGTTAACATATTAACTCTGTTGTCATCCTAACAAAATATAGAATATAATAGTATTGAAAGGAAAACAAAAAAATTTTCACTGTAAATCCGATTTACATAATTATTTTTAGAGAAACTCTCTTGTGAGACGGGTCAACTCATCATTAAAGTATGCCTATTGTAGAGATAAAGTATGCTTATTTGTAGTTAAAGTATGTCAATAATAATTATATTATAACACACCGAAATCATACTTTAATGCATAATTCAGCATATTTTAAAAAACATACTTTAACCAACATTAAACATATTTTATCTAAAAATATACATACTTTAACATATCTCACAAACCGTCTCACATAAATAGAGTCTTACAAGAGAATTTGTCTTATTTTTATTCAATTTTAAATTGCATTTTGTTCTTATAGAACTTAAAAATTCGTGTACAAAATCAGTTTACATTAGGAGAGTGACTCATTTGGCCCAACTTCAATTAGTGGCACACGCACGATCATAATAATAATAATAATAATATATATATATATATATATATACACGTATACGTGTATGTATGTATAATATTTGTAGATATAAAGCCAACCGCCAATTAAAAGTTAGCTAGAAAACATCCTTAACCAAGTTGTCTGAATTGGGACCTACAATGAACTACATTTCCACACCACTATAATGTAACTTGTTTGGTTTTCTTTCCCCCTTAAGATTTCTCTTTTTAGATGATGAGGATTCAGGGGGTGGGGTGGGGTGGAGTGGAGTGTATATATCTCCAACTTTTAAACCAAAGAATGATGTTTGCACATGCAACCGTCACTACTCCCACAAATTAAGTCTTGAGAAGAGAACAAACAAATGATGGAATTCTTATTACAAGATTAATAATCACCAAATTTGCGATATGCCCATTTCATCTCTCTTCACCTTTTCTCTTTTTATTATCATTTTTATGTTTTTTTCCCAATTATTCACCACATAATCTTTCATTTAATTTCTAGCATTTCTTAAGTTAAAAATCAAAATTATTCCACCACTTTTCGAAATTATGTTAAAAGAAGAGGAAAAAATTCTAGTTTTGCTGCTTTCAAAATTGCATCGTTTTAGTTTAAATTTCGGAAAATTATAATGTTTGTGGAAATAGTACACGTCACTCTGCTGCTTGAGCACTCATGTGCGTGGAATCTCGACAAAAGTTGTACTCCTTCCGTAGATAATACTGCACTTTGTTTCTTTTACGTGGATTAAAAATATATTATTTAATGTGTAGTTGGTAGTTATATTACTGAGATATGTGATATCCATATATTAAATGTATTAGTGATGTATGTGAGTCTCACGTGTTAAAAAATAAAATATATATTTTTGGTGCGAACGCTCAAAATAGCAAAATATATACCTTTTCGGGGGATGGATGATTATAATTTATTGTGAAATATAAGTTAAATTATCACACTAAATAGCAATTTTCAATTTTTATTGAACTTTTTCTTAATAAAAAAAATTGTGGAACTTGTTTTATTTTTAATTCAATATTTTGTAGGTAATTATTATAAAATGTATCGATTGAGACTAAAATTGCAGCATTTATTTGTGTTAAAATAAAAAATTACAGCATTTATTTTTATTTCAATTATCATCAAATAAAAATTATATTCCACAAGATTTACGTACGGATCTGTGTGCGTATTTGAATTAATTAATTAAATTTCACTGTGGTAAATGCTAATGAATTTAAAAAGACAAGACTTGTAAGACAGTCTCACGTAAGGAAAGTGATAACTTTTATAAAAGAAAGTGATAATAAATTAATGAAAAGTGATTATATTATTTCATAAACAATTTATAGTATAAATAAGAAGTGATAACATTATATAGAGAAAATTATAACTATTTTAAAAAGTGAAAAACAATCTCACATAACGGTGTCAGACTACCTATTTAAAAAAGAGCTGAAATGAGAGTTAGTTAAAGCAAACTTCCATTTAAGTCTCTGTATAATTACTTTAGAGGTAAAGGAAAAAAGAAAAAAAGAAAAAAAAACTTATTTTATGTAGGAATATATAGTCATATATTCCTATTAGATTTTTGGAATATTTTGCACATCGTATTGAACATTTCCAACAACCAAGCAATTAGATACTTCGTGTTCATTTATAAGTATACTAAATTACTTATATATTTTTCCATTTTCAATTTAGAACACCATTTAAACGAGGACAACAATATACAATTCTAAAACTTCAACCCTTTTGTCATGTTTGTTCAAAATTGGCTTACTAACTTTACCAGGTGAAAACTCTTCTTGAGTATTAATTCTTGATCTTACCATCACTTAACATCTACTACTTTTTAAGCAAATCCTCCATATTTTATGACGAATAAAAAATGATATAAAAATAAGTATCAATAACTAAAAATACTTAATATGAAGAGAGAAAAATTAATGTCAACGATTATTTAATTTAATTTTTTTATACTAAATTTAAACTTTTTGAACTCTATTGCCCCTCATTGTATTTTATCAATTCTACTATGAGTGTGGTACACCCCACGCACCCTACCTATCCACACAATTCTAATTACCCTACCTTTACCATCAGGCGGCGACAGCAGGTGGATGAATAGGGTTTAGGGTTAATGTTGGAGTATAAAACTAAAAGTTTTCAAAAAGTGTAAATTTGGTAGAATTAATAGTTTCCAAACAATCATATTAATTTTCAATTGTAATATTTGTATAAAAAAAAATTTCCCTAAAAATAATATATATATATATATATATATATATATATATATATAATTTTAGAATCATTTTTAATAGAGACAATCCGTCTCTAATCAATTCTGACAATTTAATTACCGACCACCACAAGATCATCTCGAATTTAACTATTCAACACTACTTTTTCATCTCTAATATCTTATTAGAATCCTCAAAGGTTTAATACAAGTTAAAATTCATTATAAGAAATTATTCCCATAATATCAACTTTTCTGTACATTTAGATAACTAGCTTCATATTCATTTACAAGTGAATTAAAATTTAGGGTAAAAAGTTAATTCACATGAAATCAAATCACTAATTAGTAGTCTTTTCTTGTATGTGCACACATCAAGAATGACCACTTCAACAATATTAATTACACAACGAGAATGTTTTTGGAGTTATTTTATTTTTATTTTACTATGTGATTTATACTTCGATAAATATGCAATGAACACGTATTGAGTGACAATTCCTATTTAAATTGATAGTTGCTAGCAATTTAGGGGGAAAATGTTATTTTATTTTTCCTTTAGTAATCAAAATTTGAATCCTACAACTTCCTGCACATGCTAATTAGGACATGACACTTGTAGAAATTGAGAGAGGATGCAGAAATCTCAACGGCAATGGCTGTTGTGACACTTGTAGAAATAAGATGGAGATCATAGGATAATATATCCTTTTTGACCGTGATAATTTTTCCATAGGTTTAAGGGCGGATGTTCTCTCGTGGGTTGGGATTTTTGCTTCATCGAAATCTTGTTGCTATATAATTTGTTGAACTTCGACAACTTACTACCTAGAAAAAATAATGGTAACGTCGTATATTTGGATGAGAACCGTATGTATAATTTAGATTGAAAGAAATGACTTTATTAAAAAAATAAGTAATGGAAAGGAGGAAATTGTACCTGAGACATCTTTTTGTCTGTTCAATAAAATTTTCTATTTTCTGAAAATAAAATAAAATAAAGTTAGGACATGACACACAACTAAAATATAAAATTGTAATTATTTTAACGAGGGAGTATTTTATGGATAAGGTTACAAAATACTCTCAAATTATTTGTTAAAAAGATAACTATTTGATATATCCTACTAATCAAAAATAAATTCTGAATTTAAATTAAACCTACGGTATAATAGTTCATATGATCATAAGTAAAATATTACTTGAATCAATGGTATAAAATTATAATTATATGATAAGAACTAAGAGTTTGTGTCTTTTGAATCAGTTTATCTTGATCTTATTGAAGTCCATTAGAGCGATGAACTATTTTTATTTTGAAAAAAAAATATTATATATTTCAATAAGAATATAAAAATATAACATAAATTTGACTAGAAATAATATTTTTTATTTAAAAGAGTAATAGTTATAATCACTCTAAATATTAAATTTTATTAAACTAAAGAGATTTCAATCAAAGTGCAAGGAATACTTGTAAGGAAATTTTAATTTCCAATATAATCTGATTGTGGGCAATATATTATTATACAATTATATTAGCTATTCAATTATTTTATGGATTTAATTAAGTGATCCAATTAAGATGTAAAGGTCTATGGGCTATAATAATATTGATATGAGCCAATTGAGGAGATACTCAATACTACATGATTGGGTGATTATGGGTGACCCAGTTATAAAGTATATAAAAGTTCTCAGGTTATGGTTCCCAAGATACTAAGCCGAATATGATCTTCCCTTTTCCCACATTGGAAGGAATTACGACGGTCTCATATGGAATAAGGAGGCTTAGTTGAGGAAGAGCATAAAACCATTAGATCAAAGAATTCGTATTCCGCCTAGAGGACTCTATGGATTAAGGTACGCTTCCGTGTTATAATTTTGATCTCGTTTATCATAATAGGGTTTAAGATATTAGGATTTATGAATTTATTTTCTACAAGTAGTATCAGAGTCACCTTAATTATGATACTCTGAGATCTAAAAATATTGTGGTTAGATTCGAACATGTGTTTGAATCAGAGCCACCTTATTTATGATACTGGTTCAAGGATTTTAGTTTGGTAACTTTAATTAATTTTAAATCTGTGAATTTATTATGGGATGTTAATTATCAATTTACAGATTTGTTATTTAATATGTTAATTATGTACATGGGTATATTACAACTGCGCTCTTCATATAACTTCAATTTTGATGCCACTGAATTTAAATACCTGAGGCATTTAAGTAATTTAGAAAGATTATTGATTAATCAAATAGTTCCATTTGTTGTGTCGAGTGGGGTAAAATTTATTCATGGAGATCAATTTAATTAATTGAGCGCAATTGTTGGGTGTATATCATTAAGCCAAGAGAGCAGTATGAAATAGTTGCCTATTGTATCCAATAAATGATAGTGGATATTTTGGCATGGATTGTGTATCCTGGACTCATGGATTCAGAATGGCAATATAGTAATTATAATGGAAGGACACATATAATTGTATTGCGGTATTAATTTGGTATTCTTAAATGATGCCAGATGGATGATTTGAATACATGCTTTTGTATTAAAAGTATCAATAATTCAATTGAATTATTTATAAAGTATATTTACCTTATATGTGATAAATATGTGATTACTTTGTTCTTTATGGATTTATGCAGTGACAAGATATGCTATCATGTTTGAGAATTTGATACTGCATTTTTGACATTCTTAAAATTATGTGACACAATGAATGTGTATTTATATTTTAATAATTGCTAGCCGTTCACTATTATTGTGATTACCGTGATGGTAGTATGTTTCAGATATTGATAAGGAATATTTACCTAATTTATTTTATTTTAAATTTGAATTTGGAATCCTTAATTAAGTTAAAGAAATCTTTCATCAATTTAAATGTGTGAATCATGAAAATTTCCTATTTGTAAAATTTAATTAAATTAAATTTGGGGAGACATTTTCAATAATATTGTTCAATTATACTAAATATTTTCAGTATTTGTTTAATTGGTCTAGTAATTATTCAATCTGCTTAATCAAAACATCATGTTGATATAGCAGTCTCTGTGTGTGGAAAACGACTTTATTGAAATTACATAGATGAGAGTGGAATTATTTATGTGTTCTGTGTTAGGCCCATAGGTAGACACAATTTGACAGAATAATAACACACATGTGATAATAAGTATGTGATAATTAATTTTAATTGTTCATGTAAACATCAGTCGGTCCATAGATAGACTTTTGCTTGACATAACTTATTATCAATACTTGATTATTACACCAAGATTATCCCTGCAGTTAATTTTTGTCCATAGACGAGGTTAATGTTGCACAAGGTGTCTTGTGATGGATTCCCATTAATAATGTTGTGCGAGTGTATCTTCATGCGGGTATCGATTGGCCCAAAAGTATATTAATATTTGGCCCGAAATACACAAGCACCTGAGGTAGTGAATACGTGACGATTATTTAGTTTGACATGTGAGTAATAAGTCGGCCTAAAGGAAGGTCATTGCTTGACAGTTTTTATTGTCAGTATTTGACCATAGCGTGAGAGCATAATTTAAATTAGTATTGTTGTTATTGGACTTGATACTAATGTCGTGCTCATTCCTCGAGATGATTCTAAATTATTTAAATTTTGAAAGATTATAAAGTTTAATGCAAGCATAATAATTATTTTGTATTAATTTTCTGTACAATTAAGAAGTCTGCTAAGGAAAATATCAACAACATAATTATACATGATGATTGAACTTCAACAATAAGGATGAGACTAATAGATTCCTAACAAACTTTGTCTCAATAAAGTATAAGGGCAATACAAGAAAACTCATTAAGAAAGTTGTTATAGACAAAAATTAAAGCATAACTTTATGTTTTCTCCTAAAGGCTTGTGGAATTGTCTTATAATATACCACATTAAGATTACTCAATATAAGTGGTGTATTTAAAAGACAAAATAAGAACTTCACAGGATATGGTTGAGAGAAATACTAAAGATTGCAGCTTGTAGTCTCAATAAGGTACCAATTATAGTAGTTGTGAGAACTCTTTTGAGTTTCACATATATTGACGTCCAACTAAGGCTAGATCATTGGGATCTACAAAAGAAAATTGGACTCAGATAGATACCGACTACTTTATTGGTTATGAATAAAGATAAAAAGTTTATGATTCAATTAATCGAATCACATTTGAGACGGGTAAAACGATATTCTTTGAGGAGGATGATTTAAAGGGGAAAAGTAATATTAAAGACATTGTCTTTGAAGGAGGGTCAACCCCTACTAAAGCTTTTAAGAATGTGAAAATTCAGAATATTGATAGGAAAATGTCAATAATATTTAAGGAATAACAAATTCAACAACCTCAAGAATAAATGTCACTGAAGAAACCACTAGAGTTGGGAGAAAGACAATTTGGTTGATTATGTAGTTTTCTCCTAAATAATGATGACACTATGGAATTAATGGTAGAACATTCTAACAATGTTCATCAAACCATGCAAGGTCCAAATACTCGAAAGTGGGTTAATGCTATAAGTTATGAGTATAAATCAATACAAGATGATTATGTTTGCATCTTGATAAAGGATTATACTCAAAATGGAAGGAAGGCATTGTTTTAAGCTAATCGTGACATTAGTAGCACATTTTGAACTTGAATCATATTAGATGGATGTAAAGATAAATTTTCTTGACAGTAACATTGATAAAACAATATCAACAGTTTAAGAACTAAAAAGAAATTCATCTATACATTCAAGTAAGTTTTTTCATAAAGGAATCACAAGTATCATCATGAGGTAATTGTCTCATTTGGTTTTGAAACAAGTGTAGATGTTTATGTGATTCAGTGAGAGAATGTTTAAGTTAAACTAAAGGAGACAAGTGAAGTCTCAATAAGGTGCCCTAAAGTTAAATTAAAAATTTAAGAAATGTAGAAAATTTTCTATATGCTTTGAATATTGAAAGTTGTTGTATGATGAGGTCTGTACAAGACCTAATTTAGCTTATATTGTTGGTGTATTAAGTAGATATTTAAGTAACTCTAGTATGAATCTTTATAAAGTATTTACAGAGAACTAAGGATAACATGTTTGCACATCAGGAATCAAATTTGTTAGAGATCATAAAGTAGTCTGATTCTCAGTTTGTTGGATGTCAATACAGTATAAGATCCACTTCAGGTTACATCTTTTGTTGGTCTAGAGAACTATATAAGCAAAAGTGTTAAGCAAACACTTGTAGCTCCTTAACCATGACAACCGAATTAGTAGCACACTAAGGGGTATTCAAACATGAAATAAAGGTTGCGAATTTTGTCACATGAAGTTTATCGTGACAGTTAGTTCACAATAAAGTATCTTAAGAGCAATAAAAGTTTTTATAAGTCAAGCACATTGACATAGAATTCTTGGTTGTTAAAGAAAGTGTTTTGTGTGGATAAAATTTTAGTAGAGCATATTATGATAGACTCTATATACGGATCCACCAATTATATATTTAACGCCATGTAATTTTATGAGCTAGCTACTCATGTGGGTGTTATATGGTTTTAGAATATATTGGTTCAGTGTGAGTCTATATTTATTGCTCTTTAAAGTTTCAAGACACTTTGATTTGGATAATTTAGTTTTCTGCATAATAAAATTGATGGTTTTGAATTCATTGTGAATTCACTAAAGTTAATTTTTATTTTGTAACATTTTACATTATGAATTGATCACACTAAAGATTAAAGTAGTACCAGTTGGAAATAGACATGATGTTGATCACATTTTATACGTAATTTTCATGTTACTCATCATATTTGATCTATGTCATTGAGTATATTGATATGGTGATTGTCGGGGTTTTACCAGGATTTGTAATGTGGTGAATGTCGCGGTAGTTCCATATTAGTATATGAGATGTACCAGATTGTTAAGTATAGCTTGAAGAGGAATAGCATAAAGTTGCGCAACTAAGGACTCTTGATATAATTGCTTCGGGAAAATAGATAGCCCAAGTGGGAGATTGTAAGGAATTTTTAATTTCCTATATAATCTGATTGTGAGCAATATATTATTATGCAATTATATTAGTTATTCAATTATTTTATGGACTTAATTAAGTGATCCAATTAAGGTGTAAAGGTCCATGAGCTATAATAATATTGATATGAGCCAATTGAGTAGATACCCAATACTACATGACTGGATGATTATGGGTGGCCCAGTTGTATAGTATATAAAGGTTCTCAGGTTATGGTCCATAAGATACTAAACCGAACATGGTCTTCCCTTCCCCCCATCGGAAGGGATTACGACGGTCCCATAAGGAATAAGGAAGCTTAGTTGAGGAAGACCATAAAACAATTAGATCAACGAGTTCTTATTCCACCTAGAGGACACTATGGATTAAGGTACGCTTCCGTGTTATAATTTTGATCTCGTTTATCATAATAGGGTTTAAGGTATTAGGATTTATGGATTTATTTCCTACGATACTTTGCCAAGAATTAATACTTAATTCTAAAAATAAAGATTAAACTTTTAAAATAAAATAATACATGAACTTAATTATATAAATGTTGCATGAAATGTAGTATGGAACGATTCTATAAAATACTTTGTCTTTATTGAAATGGAATTCGTTACATAGATCATTCATGATTTTAATGCTCCATTTAAACAAGAGTTCATACTATCTGCGTTCTCTTAATTTAAATAAATTGATTATAAAAATCATAAGTTGAGTGTAATAAATTTCAAAATTAATGGATAAGTTATAAATCAAAGTAATAAAATATTATTGTAGTACTTTCATACTTACCTTTAAATCATTTAATAATAAATTAATCAAAAAAAATTCCAAAATATAGAGTGCACTTAATTAATAAACCTAAATTTTTTTTTATCAGAGTTGAAGTCGATAAGGGTTATAAAGCTAAATTGATTTAATTCTTATAGTTTAGTACTTCTCCTATACACAATTCATCTTCACGCCTTTTATTTTCATTAGTTAACAACTTATCTTCAAACCTCATAAATCGTAATAATACTAAATCTAATTTATTTTGAATGAAATTGCATAGAAGAAGGGGGCAATGTGGAAATGATAACTTTAATATGGATGAATAGGCAAAGAAAAAAGAAATCTATCTTTATAATGTAGATATTGCAGTTTTAGATGAAATGGAGTGGAATAGGAGTAGGATGCAAGATTAAAGAAAGAAAGAGCAATGATATAATTTGGAAAAGAGAGGAGGGTGAGTAGATGTCAAAAGAGGAGAGAGAGAGAGAGAGAGAGAGAGAGAGAAGTGGAGCAACATTGGGGGGCTGAGCGGAAAGAGAGGAACTAACACTGCATAATAACCTTATCTTTTCTCAACTAATCAAACTTCTCATCATGCCAAATCATTGCCATTTGCCTATTTGTATCCTTCATAATAACCATCACTTCACAAGAAAATGAAACCCTTGCTAATCACATGGAAATTATAAAAAAATATTTAATAATAATTATTATTATTAAAAAAATCACATGGTAAATATATGAGATGAAGAAACATATATTTTTTATGGGATGAAAGAAATTATTCTATATATTTCTCTAATTAAATATAAATATATGAGCTTCATTTCTATAAATTGGATTTACATGCATTCTAATTTTATCGAAATAACTCTTTAATATGTGTAAAATGAATTTTTAGTGTAATAATTTATTACTCTTTTAAATAAAATATATTATTCTCATAAAAAATATAAATAATTATAGTTTGATTAATTGTACAAGGAATGATTTGCATAGATAAATTTATAACTACTAGTACGGACTATATACATTAATGAATAGCAATCAAATTTTATGTATAAATGGGTTTTAAAATGATTGTTTGCATAAAACTAATTTGTATTTATCCTGAAATTATTCAAATTCAAATTAAAACAAAGGATAAATTAATGACTGCACAGATCAGCCTTCACATGCACCACAGCTTATTTTCGTCTAGTTATTTTAATTTTTTTAAAAGTGCACGTGAGCCTCACATGGTTCCTCTAACTTTTCTCTACAAAATTAGGCAAAAATAAAAAATTAAATGATAAAGAATGATAATATTTTTTAATATTAAAAAAGTAATGCATACATATTCGATGAAGGTAATAATTGTTCGATTGAAATATTTTATAAATAAGTCAGTCGGATAGATGAATAATAATAGTGAAGAAAAAATAAAACGGTTGATTGCTCTAATAATTAAAATGCTATAGTATAATAATAAAATTTCCAAATATAGCGCAACACTTCCCACAGACCAAAAAGAGTATTGCACTGCCTACTCATTGTATTAAAATTTTAATTTATTGTTTTATAAATTTGTGTAAGTTTCTCTATAAATTTTATTATATTATTTTAAATCTCACGTCTTAATATATATATTTGTGAAGTAATTTCCTTATTTAAGTTTTTCAAAAACACGCGTGTAGCAATTTTATCATTATGTAAACAAAAATTTATAGGTGTTCTATTTTTATTGGTGGAGCATTAAATGCTAATTATATATATATATATATATATATATATATATATATATATATATATATATATATATATATATATATATATTAATAATTATTCATATAATTTCTAATGGGATCATTATTAAATATACAAGGTTTTTATTACTTTATTTTACATACATTACATATTACATAAATAATCAATTAAATATTAATTTCGATATATAGTAATGTTTAGTGAATTAATTTTTCATTAATAATTTAATATTATTATAATTTATTAAAATATAATATATTTTTAAAAACTATAATCTGCTCTTAACAGATATTCATTTATACTAATTTTATTCCACCATAAAATATAAAATAAAAAAATAATTAATACAAATTATAAAATATAAATTAAAAGAATGATAATAATATTAATTATTTTCTAAAAACCAACGTTCATTATAATTTTAATTTTTTTTCAACCAATATATATTAAGATGTACTGTGTATATCTTATAATATACATAATAATTGAGAAATAGTTTCTTTATATAATTTTTCTGAAAAACATTTGTGGCATCTTCTAATGAAATGTTGTCGTATAATTATTAAGCTTATTAATAACTTAAATATTAAGAATATTAAAAATATAATTACTCCTAAATTCTAAATATTAAAAATATTGAGTGTAAAGAATCTAAATTCATATCCACACGTATATCAATTACTCCTTCTGTCTATGAAAATGTGAGCATTTGTTTTTTTTACATAAATTAAAAGATATATAATATTTTAATTTTTTTTACATGAATTAAAAGATATAATATTTTAATATGTAGTGATGTGAGAAAAATAATATTGTAATATAAATTAGATAGTTGTATTAATGTTGAGCCCAAGTGTGGGCTTTGTGAGACATATTAATTAGGGCAAAGGGTCATACAGACCCCTGATCTAATCTTACTGGATCGGATTAGACCCTGATCTTTTTTTATGTTCATCCAAGCCCTTTTAATTTCTAATCAAGAGCAATTTAACCCCTCATTCTTTTAGGATAAACAAATAGGCACTCTTCGTTAAAAAACTATCAACGGAGTTAAAAGTTAGGACTAGGCATCAGACTTCATTCTATTTCTGTCATCTTCGTCGACTGATCCCATGTCCATGTCCAATTAAGTTTAGTACATATTTTCCGATTCAAGTGCATTAATTCTTCTTATGTACATTACCTTTTCTTGAACTTTCTTGAGCAGTCACCCCATCATTGCTCTCCAGCTTCTCCTCTTCTTGAACAATTTTCTTGATAATCTTCTTTTCCCTTGGACTACCACTATTATCATCGTGATTATTGATATTGCTTCTGTCGATTTTAAGCGATTCCATGGCGATTTTGACAGATTATTGGTCATCGTGACTATTCTCAATCTCCCACGATCTGGCAAATTCGTGGCGGACCACATAGATTAGATAGTGCAAACTATGTTCATTAACAACCCGGATTCGTGCCTACTGGGTCGGATCATGAATTTTACCATGTCGGGCTCTCCCTTCCATGCCGTTTTCATACGGAATTACGTATCTCCGATTACATGGACTTCACCGCCACGCATTACATTCTGCTAATGTGCCTGAGTGGGAGAAATGACACCGTTTAAGTTGTGAGCTCGCGGTGTCGGCGCCGCCACCGCCGACCTACCTGAAAATCACAGCCGTCGTTGTGCCGTTACTAGACGCCGATGGATTTGAAAGAAATGCGAGAAATGGAAGACGAGTATGAGCAACAAAGTTGAGATTTAATCTGCTTGAAGGAGAGCGACATGGTTGTGAATATGAAGCTTTTGAAGGAGTGAATTATGCAGCCATTAGTCGTCATTGAAACGAGCTTCATAAAAGCTACATGCTTCTAACTACAATGTATGGAGATGGAATGAAAAGAAAGAAGAAATGGAAATGGAAGGTTTCTGATGGATAAAGATAAGGGCAAATGAGAGGGAAAGAGAACAGTCTGGTAGCTTTTAACACCGTTCAGCAAATTTTAACAGAGGGTGCCTAATTGTTTTGTTTTTTTTTTAAATTGGGGCTACATTGATTTAAATTAAACACTTAAAGGGTTGGAATGAACATAAAATAAGATTAATGGCTAATTTGAACCTATAGAACAAGATTGAGGGTGTAGATGATCCTTTGCCCTATTAATTATTTTGTATATGTTCTATCTACTAAAAAATAAATGCACACTTTGTATTGTATTGTGACATACCAAAATGATAAAATACATACGTTTTTAGTGGAATTGAGAGAATATTATAAATTAGAAGAATGTAATAAATATATAAACAAAATCAAATAATATATATATATATATATATATATATATATATATATATATATATATATATATATATATATATATATATATATATATATATAAATGTAAAGTTGACTTATAGTATATGAATACATTTTGTGTTTATTGAATAAAACATTACAAACGTAAAATAAAATTTTTATAATCGCATAACACGCGGGTACTATACTAGCGTACATGATAATTGATAATATTATATATGGGCACTTGTGGGAGATATCTCACATGAGATCACTTTTAATTTTTTTTTTAATAATTATCATTTTTATGAAAGATTATCACTTTTTATTTATATTATAAATATTATTAATTTATTATACTCCTATTACTTCTCATTAATTTAATTATTAATTTTATTTAAATATTATCTAAAATTATTACTAAACATTATAAGTGAAATAAGTCATAAACACAAAAAGAGAAAATTAAAAAAAAAATCATAACTGAACGGGTTAATACAATAATTTGCCTTTTAAGTGAATAAAAATAATACATGGAGGCCATGTATACCATCTATAATTAATATACTAGTAAATTATATAAGTACGTGGGAGGTTGAATTATGGAAAATATTTAAATAAAACCCAATCAAATCAAAACAATATCCTTAATAATTAAATACTACATTAAGCCATCAAACATTATTCAATGAGTTTCTGACTTTTGTACTCACGAGGGACAACAAAGACTAGTGGTGACGTTACTACATATATCTAATTCTTTCTTTTGTTCTTTAATGTATTTTATTAATATAATACTCCAATTGATTAGATTAGATGAGATTTGAGAATTGATTAGATTATGATTTGCATTAGCCATTAGGGATTCCTATAGCTATACTTGTATATATTCCCAATCGTTTAGATAAAGTGCTACTTCCAGCGGATTCCATTAATATTAATATATTTTTTAGACATTGTTTTATTTTTCTAACCATGTGAATGTCCCCTGCAAAAGTGGTAACAGAAAATCACCAGAGAAATAAGTAGTTTCTTGTGCGTAAACCCTCCAATTAATTAATGTTATAGACTATAATTTTTAGGAAAAAATTGAAGGATATTTTTAAGAAAGCTTTTTTAATAAAAGACTAAAGATAAATTAACTACTTTCTCCGTCCACTTCAAATGTGTCATTTGTTTTTTTTAATGTGAATTAAAAAATATTATTTTCTCCGTCCCGATCATAGGTTCTCATTTACTTTTTACACGTGGATTAAAAAGCATTACTCTATCACATAATACCTTTCATATTTTTCTCATTTATTTGTCCCACAAAACCTTTCACACTCCAAATAAAGAAATATCACTTTATCTAACAACCTCAAAATTTACTTTAATTTCAAATTTGTCACTCATTTTTCGCACACATACCATTACTTTATATTTTTTTATTACCTAAAAATACTACAATATCCTTTAAAGTCAATAAAGTTGGTCAAAAAGTGTAACTTTTCTTAAACAATGTGTAACAGTAAACGTGAAAAATATTATGGGACGGAGAGAGTATTATTTTATGTGTATTTGGTAGTTGTATTAGTAGTGACCGGTGGGTTAGATGTGGGCCCCTTTTATTAAAAGAGGAAAATAGGAACTTTTGATGAGACGTCCAATATAATAAAATGGAAACCTTTCGGTGGGACGAATTGAGTATTAATAAGGGACTCTAAACTTTTTTTCCTTACCATTTCGGTATCTATGAAACTATTTTTTTAAGATAATATTTTATAATTTTATTATTATTATTAAAATAACATTTAATTTATGATATTTTATATAAATTTTTAACGATTTTATAATTTTTGGTACTGAACTGGTAGTTTCATACCTTTTGAGTTTTGAATTAGTAAAACTTTCGAATTGTGTATTAATTTGTCATGCATAAAGAAGATGACTCAACTTTTGGGCTTGCAGTGCGTTAAGAAATTCGTCATAATGCCAATATGGTGCATATCGTCTTGTTATGATCTCCCTTTTTTCATCGAGCCATCATTGTTGGATAGAATCATTGTCTTATGAATCATGATCTACTTGATATTGTTTGTTATTGTGAACTTAATATATATATATATATATATATATATATGATTCCACTCAAAACTTGTTGTACAGAAATGCTCTCTCATTTATGGCACATAAATCCAAACATTTTTAGTCATGCTATTAATAATATTTTTTGGTAAATTTTCATTCTACATATTTTTGTGGTTATAGCTGACATTCATGGGAGGACAATAAGTCACAGCATTGGTCCATCCTAAAATTTAAGGTCGTGCAAAATTTGTCAATCTTTTTTTATATATTCGGATAAATTATAGAAAATAACTAATGGGATAATATGAACACTTATAGAGAGAGTCATACTTATTGGGGGCATGACTAAATTAGATGACCTTGAGAAAGTCAGCAATCCAAGTTAGATTACCTCAATGCTTCAATTTAACATATATAATAGGTCATGTAAGATAATATCATTTACATTTTTCTTAGTTTTTAGATGGATCATTTTGAAATAGATCATATAATATTATGTTTTTTTTTATAACTAATTATAACTGGGGTTCAAAGTATGTGTGCGTGTACTATAGCATTATTAGACTATATTTAATTTTCAAGAAAAAGTTGAAGGGAATACCATTAAATTAAAATATATAAATCAAATAGACAAAATTCAAAGATGAACGGCTAGGACCATGCTCAAAATTTAGGCAAAAGAGATTATGCCAAATGGGTGCATTGAACCAATAATATACTTCATGAGTCAGACCTTCATATCATTGAATTTACTATTATGCACCACATGACATCCACATCTATATTAATTAAAAGTTTAAAAAAAAAAAAAAACATGTGTTAGTTGAGATTCTCTTACAATGAAACTGTTATATTTTCTCTTAATCAGATATCAATTAGAGAAGCCATCACTTTTCATACTATACCAATTATTTATGAAACGATTTTATTGAATATTTAATATTACCTTTCATTGTTTTAATATATACTCACTCAAAACACATAAAATATACTCTTCATTCGCTCATAAGGGTGTTATTCTCCACGTATAAAGAAGTATTATTATTTAATATATAATGATAATTGTATTAGTGAGATGTATCATTTTTATATTTTAATTGTATTAGTCAAGTGTATGGTCCATATCTTTAAAAAGATAAATCAAACCATTGCTAGTGGATGATGAAGAAAATATTGATCAATTTTATTATCTTGGGTATTTACTCAAAAGATATAAATTCTTTTTTTTGGTAAATCGCAAATTTTCAAAAAATTGAAATATTTCACAATTTGCCATATCTTTACATTAGTGTCAAAGATTGAAAAAGTAAAATACATTAAAAAAAAATACAGTACACATTAAATATTATTATACTTTGTTTTTTTAACCTAGGTGAAAAAGAAGTAAAAAGGGTAAAAAAAGGAGAGGAGGGGCAAGATGGTAAAAGAGAAGTTATAGTGGGGAGAATAATTGAAAAGTAAAATAAGTATGTTGAGGGGCAATAATCATGCTTAACCGGTGGCCTAACTTCTCATCACCTTAGCCGACAATCAATTATTTAATGTGTTTGCAATCGTAGAGATTGGCAGGTCCCACCCCTACTTTCTAGTTAAGCAAAGATCCTCATTCGTGTTTATGAATCATATTCCATCAACACCCCCCCCCCCCCCTACCCCCACCTTGTGCTGTGTTTGCCCAATCTTTTTACTACTATTCTCTCTCTCTTAATTTTCTCTCACTACAATTACAAACAAATGAAAATAATCCTAGTGCGCATCTTCAGCAGTTGGACAATACATTCCATCCTCCACAATCCTGTTGATTAGAAAAGGGGAAACTGCCCCTGAGCTTGGTTGGTGAAGAGTGGGGATTCGAATCCTGTTTTTAGCATGGATTTGGCCCCTTGCAAGTATAAGTTTAACAATGAGCCCTCCGCCACTTGAAACACATCCTGCAATTTACCTCCTCCACTAATTTTCAAAATAGAGACGGTGGGGCTCTAATGATGGGTACACCATTTTTCAGAAAAGGGGAAATGATTTAGTCAGCAAAAGTAAAATCAGATCTCATTCCCAACTAATTTAAACAAACATAGTGTAAGAAACATGTCATGTGGTCTGCCCTAATACAGTATCGTTATCTTTAAACACCACTATTCTCTCTCTCTCTCTTCAGATTTACATTTAAACTAACTAATGGATTATTATTGCAATTCTTGACTTCCTTATTTACCGCTAATTATTAATTCATCAAACCATGGGCCCCACGCATTATATCATTAATCGTATGGTGTGTGTATGAAATACGTATTTTTTTAAAAAAATACTGGAAAAAAGGGGTTGGCGTGGTAATGGGTGGCGAAGGAATGATTCTGATGTGTGTTCCCAATTTCCATGTGAATCCACGTATTGTATTACATGGATTCTTGACTTGTGAAATCAGTGTGGTGGGGGACTCTTTTAGTTTCCTCGTTGTTGGTCATTATAATTGGGGATAACAATAAGTGGGGTTCAAATGGTCAACCAGGAGGAGAGAGAAAGAGAGAGAGAGAGTTTTCTCATTCATCATTTCCTCACCCAAAATTACTTTCCATACTTATTCTTTCTGTTGATTATTAATCATAGAATACTCACCCATCAACCCACCATCCCCTTTAATTCCCCCATTACAAAACACACCCCTCCTTAATCCTCATTTCCATCTCTCCTCACTTTCTCTCTCATCACCATATCATCCTCTATTTCCAATCTTTTTTCTCCCTACATGGGTGGTTTTGATGATTTCTGCAATACCGGCCTTGTTCTAGGTCTGGGTTTCTCCGGCGAACAAAGCTCTAGAAAACCCGTCTCCGCCTCCCCTAAGCTCGACTATCCGTCATTGACTCTCAGCCTTTCCGGCGACCTGAAGGTGGAATCCGACCACAGGGGTGGTGCTGGTGGGTTTAATGATTTTCAATCGGGTGGTGATCTCTATAGACAGGACAGTGCAGCCTCGTCTTTCTCGAACGCTAGCATTAAGAGAGAAAGAGAGGTTGCGAGTGAGGAGGCGGAGATAGAGAGGGTGTCGTCTCGAGCTAGTGATGAAGACGATGATGGATCAAATGGAAGGAAAAAACTCAGGCTTACTAAAGCTCAATCTGCTCTCCTTGAAGAAGCTTTCAAACTTCACAGTACTCTTAATCCTGTAAATATCTCTCTCTTTATGTTTCTCTAATTATCTTCTTTATTTATTTCTTTCCTTCCACCATTATTCACCCATCATTTCTCGATAATTCAGAAACAAAAACAAGATTTGGCTAAGGATTTGAAGCTCAGACCTCGCCAGGTCGAAGTATGGTTCCAGAATCGCAGAGCAAGGTAATCACTCTCCCTCCGTCCGTCCCAAAAGAGTTTCGTACTTTCTTTGTAAATTACAAAAGAGATGTGAATATTCAGTTGGGACGAAAGGATTATTAATATATTAATGATTAATTCGAATTTTCCATTGATTAGAACAAAGCTGAAGCAAACGGAAGTAGACTGCGAGTTCTTGAAAAAGTGCTGCGAGACGTTAACGGACGAGAATCGGCGGCTACAGAAGGAGGTGGCGGAGCTGAAGGCGCTAAAGGTGGCTCAGCCGCTGTACATGCAGCTGCCGGCGGCGACGCTCTCCATGTGCCCTTCATGCGAGAGGATCGGCGCCGCCGCCGTACCGGAAAACGCCGCCAAGAGCCCATTCGTTATGGCTCCAAAGCCACACTTCTACAATCCCTTCTCCAATCAATCGGCTGCTTGTTGAATTGAATAAATTAAAAAAAAAAATTGGTAGTAAATATTAATGATGGAAGAATCCCACGACCCTGTTTTTTATTCGGTTAAGGGCTTGTAGAAAAAACAAGATAATTAAGTTCATCTAATTTATAGGAATTAATTAGGAAATTACTAATCCTGTTTTTTTTCTTAATTTTCTTTACTTTGTGTGTAATAGTTGTAATTATTTTATTAAGATATATATTATTAAGGGATTAATTATTGTTTTGTGTTTCTTTATATGCTTGCCTAGCCTTTTTGTCGCTGTTGCAATTATTGATATATGATTGGGATTCATTAATTAAATGGACAAGTGCTTTAATTTAAATTATTTGTTATTGCTTCCTACCTCTTAATTAATTGTATGATTCAATTTTAAAAGCAAAACATTTTCCATCCCTACAATTCATTAATAAAATTTCATACAAGTTTTAAAATTTTGATACAATACAATATTTCACTTAAATTTAGGCTATGTCAATTGCTATGGTAATGGAAAAGTTTATTTGTTTTAATTGCTATTGTATAATATTTACTCATTTTGAATGCAATTTAGAGTCTTACTACGGTGCACCTGGTGCATTTATAAGATCTAATTCATTAAATTTTAAAATAATGTAATCTCCACCCTTAGATTTTAATTAATAATCAATTTTTTAATTTATGTAATTACTATTATACCTTAAATTACATCATTAAATCCTTATGTGTATCGGTGCACTCAAGAATTACCCTGTAATTTAATGTACTTTATAACTAAAATAAATAATATTTTCCATGCTTTATTATTTTCTATCCTACCGTCACCTTTATTATTTTTTTTTAAAAAAAGAACAACCAACTTTAAAATCAAGATTTCACATTTTAACCTTAAAAAAAAAATCTAACATTTTAGTATCAACCAATTACAAAATCAACGAGTAAAACTTTCAAATAAAAAATAAGCAAAGTTTGGATGTTTAATATTACACAATAATATTGTGTGTGCAATAATTATTAAAAATAATAGAGTATTAAAATGTTAATGATGAAGTAGAAAAGAGAGTAGGGTAGAAAGAGCGTTGGGGTGGGGCCACGTGTATTTGTCTGTAGACAGTTGGGGAAGTTTCTGGAGAGAGAAAGAAGCGAACATGCAGACAGCAAGGAGGAGATAGAGGCGTGTACGATGTACCTTAACCAACCTATCTTAATATCACTCTAAGTCTCTAATATTACTACTACTCCTTTCATTACTCTACTTCATATTCTAATTTTATTACTTATCTTTATTTTTAGGAACATAATTAAGAGTCTTATTAGGGTTAAGATGTAAACCATTCAATTTTATAATAATTAATTTCTACTTTAGATTTTAACTTGGATTTGCAAGTCAAATCATCGATCAGTTGGAGAGCTGGCCAAACCGATGACGTGCCATTTGGTTTGTAATTTGTAGATTATATATATTTGTTTTTATCAATTTTGTCATGGTTCATGGTAAATTATTGGGATTTTGTTGTTGTCTTTTATAAATTTGTGATGTTTTGAAATGAAATACTGAATAAGTATAAGTAAAACGACATATCACAGTATTAATTGAAATAATTAATATGGTAAGATATACTTAAATATCGGTAAGTAATATCTTGTTCAATTTTTCTATACCGAAATTTCCATGTACCAAACTTTGATATAATGAAACTTTAATTATGGTAAATATATGACGTATAGCTCAAAATCTTCGATCATATCGCCCACCCCTAAATTCAAATTGATATACTAAACTTTAAACAATAAATATATATATATATATATAAAAGACATTTTTTTATTGAAAAGTAGACATTCGATTCCAGTTTCAAAGATAATCACCATAATCTTCAACATGAACAAATCTCTCTCTCTCTTTATTATTTTATTACTCTCTTCCTCGTACCTATTCCATTAGAATCACCCGTTTTCATACACTATATCACTAAGCTCCTCTAATATATTCACCCACAGCAACTCTATTAATGAAATGCTGATTTTCAACAGCGTTAATAGTACTATCACCATTTATAAACCGAATCACCTCTTATATTCTCTACTTAAGCTATTATCGTTGTCCCATCTTCTTTCCCTTCGATGAATCTTAAAAACTTCTAGTTTGATTTTTTTTTTCTTCCCATTAATTTTGATTAATATTAAGTATATTTTATATCTTTTGGTTTGAATGATATTACATATTTAATTTTTATTTTTATATAGTTGAATAATTTAAAAAAGAATTCTCACATTTTTTATTCTCTTTCAATAATTTAAAATTTCGAAATATTTTTTTTATTTCATCCATTATAATAATTTACGCATGTAATTTTTATGTGGAAACTAAGAAAAGTTTTTTTTTTTAAGTTGTATAATGAAATATATGAAGGTTAATATAGGGTAATTAAATGAGAAAATTAAGTTGTTGAACTTAGTGTAAAATTGGGTCACAATATTGTAGTATTATGACATTGTGAGGATATTATATCGTATAGTTTACCACTTTTTAGAGTGTGCATACGTTTGAAATGAATAAAAATTAAAATGTAATGTACATAGCGGAATGGTCGAATTAAATGAAGAGTGATCACATGTAATGATGATTTCATGAATTTTATCATGGATTCCACGTAGGTAAAATATATTTGATTCCTCAATTTTGTGTAGCACATGTAGCTTAATGGCAATTTTCGAAGAAATTTTAATGTTTCTGCTGGACGTAAATTGAACAATTATAGAAGTTATGGTACTAAATAAAAAAATTAATAAGTATTATAGAACTAAAATCGAATTTTATAACTATTTTATGACCAAAATCAAATATTTATATCTTTTCACTAGAAACAACATGTCATGTGTCATTCACATGGCTATGGAGAACACATCAAACAAACAAAGACTAGATGTAGCCAGAGTGAGATTGACAGTTTCTAAGGCAACATTCATCAATAAATTCATTAAAGCTAATATCGACGGGAGAGTCTTCACCATTAGAGTGGTAGAGGAAAATATCTTTCGGCAAAGCGAAGAGGATGAGAGGATCAGTTCTGAATCTGAAGATGAAGAGTAGGGGTGTCAATTTTACCCGTGAATGCGGGTATCCGCTGGATAATACCCTATCGGGTGAGGGTAGGGTAGGGTATTTTCGAGTTTAGGGTAGGGTAGTACCCGCACCCGCATGAAAACTTTAAGGGTAAGGGTAGGGTATGGATTTTGTAAAATACCCGATTACCCGTTTATTTATTACATATATTATAATATATATTGTATATTTATATAATAACATATTTATTATATACATAAACTTGATTCCATGCATTTGTAGTTAATTTGTTAAGTATTATTGCATTAGTTTGTATTTTTATTTATTTTAGGTTTTAATTGTGTTACAATATCGTGTAAGGTAAAAGTTAGTCGATTATATTTTAAAATTATTGAATCTCATAATGTGTTGTATTGATAATGATTTATTTTTTCTTTAAATGCCAGATTCGGGTCATATATGTGGTATAGGATAAATCGAGCTTTTACAAGTAGAGTAGGACAAAATAGACTATTCGTTTTTTTTAAATTGCGGATAACCGTTTACCCGCGGATTATCCGCGTACCCGATGGACAATATACGCACCCCTACCCGATGATATATTTTAGAGTAATAGGGTAGGGTAAGGGTATGAAAATATGATTGCGGGTATTATGTGGAGTAAGCATACCCGTACCCTACCCTACCCTACCCGTTTACACCCCTAAGGAAGAGGATGATCTGGATAACTTTCTCGAACGGAGGTGGAGGAACGCTTTAAAACAAGCAGGACCGGTGCCGGAATTGATGACTGGAGTAATCACTTCGAAAGATAGGCATGGGAACTCTAGCGCTCCATTCGAGGCAGATCTGACAAGAAGCAAATTTACATCAATTTTCTAGACTCATGGGGAGACGGAAGGGCATGACGGCTGCAAAAAGAACATTAACAATAATTAGTAGCAAAGTTTAAATTTGGTCGGACAAGACGAGTCAGATGGGCCCCCACAAGGATGGGAATTATTTCAGCAATGGATGAACATGGATTTGAATTGGAATGGCCCAGATAAGAATAGCCCAAGGAACCAAGCAAAAGATATCAGAGAATGGAGGTCCCAACTAATATATGTAATGAGGCCCAATCAAGTGACAAGCCCAACATAAGCCCAGAACAAACAGAAAAAGACCATGAGCAGATTATCCATAATAAAACAGATTCCATGGACGGAAAACTCAAGATTTGTCGTCCAATGGTGATAAACACGGGAATCCACACGGAAGGACACAAGATGAGGTTAATTCGGAAGAATCAAGGCCAGAAACACCTATTTTACACTGTGAAGATGAATTGGAGGAGGAGCATTTCTTCAGAAAAAAATCAAGGGGCAAGAAACAACAAAATGAAAGGAAAATGACGAAAAGGAATGCAAAGAAGAGAGAGAAAATATTGTTGAAGGGATTACTAGGCGATACTCT
Source organism: Pogostemon cablin (assembly GCA_023678885.1). Classification (NCBI taxonomy): domain Eukaryota; kingdom Viridiplantae; phylum Streptophyta; class Magnoliopsida; order Lamiales; family Lamiaceae; genus Pogostemon; species Pogostemon cablin. Next base: position 6,557,549 of record CM042992.1, on the reverse strand, counting down.
CACAATTTCGAAACACAAAAGAAAGAAGCAAGGTAGAGGTAATAAAGAGAACAATAAAAATGAACCTGGGTCGAAAGCAAGAATTGAAACAGCTAAAATTTGGGAATTGGGGAAGAAGTTGGGCTTGCGATCAGAATCGTCGGATGAGGTAATAATTGAAAATTTTGAATCCTTAGTTCATAGAAGAAAAGAGAGTATTGAAAAGTCTAGGACTGCTGGGGGAGATGAGATTGATAAATGAAGATCTTCTGCTATAATTGTTGTGGCTTGGGGTCGAGGGCCAAAAAGGTGGAGTTGAAAGATTGGCTCTATAAGGAAAAGTTTGACATGGGTTTCATTCAAGAAACCAAAATGGAATCCATTAATGACAACATATGCCATGAAATAGGAGGGTTGTATAAATTGGAATGGGTACATAGGGAGTCTGAAGGAAGGTCGGGAGGAATGTTAACGTTTTGGAATAAGGATAGATTTATAGCAAGAAGCTATTGGCATATCCCGAGAGCAGTAATTGTGAATGGAGTATATATGGAGAACAATGCTGAATGTTGTTTAATAAATGTCTACGCACCATGTGACATTGGAGAAAAGGTAATTCTTTGGAATCAAATCAAATCTATTGTCAATCAAGCGATTGACAAGTGTGTCTGCGTTGGAGGCGACTTCAACACGATCAGAACTACATCAGAAAGGGTGGGGAGGAGTGTTGAATCCAATGATGCAGATATGAGAAGGTTTGATAATTTCATCAAAAGTGCTCATCTATTAGATGTTCCTATCCAAGTGAGATCCTTCACTTACTATAGGGGGGACGGATCCTGCAAAAGTCAATTGGATAGGGTCCTTCTCAATTCCAGTTGAATAACGGCATGGCCTAATAATTACTTAGAGGTTTGAAAAGGATAAACTCGGATCATTGCCCATTGATGTTGGACATAAAGAGTTCAATAGACTAAATGTTTGGATTCACTTCCCAGGTTTAAAGAAATTGTGATGAACAAATGGGTCACGTATTTGATATTAGGATGGGGAGGATTTTTCATGAAGAAAAAATTAAAACTCTTGAAGAAGGATTTAAAGATATGGAATGTGAACGTATTCGGCAGGATTGATAAAACAATTGATGAAAGGAAAGAGGCAGTTTGGAAATTGGACATTATGGATGATGTATTTGGACTTGAGGATGAAGAGGTTGAGGAGAGAAACAAAGAAAGGGCTTTATTGTTGTATGATATAAAATCCAGAAACTTCATACTCCAGCAAAAGGCAAAGTTGAAATGGCTTAAACATGGCGACATAAATTCCTCGGTCTTCCACTTATTTATCATTGGGAGAAAAGTTAAGAATGAACTGAAAGGGTTATACATCAATGGGTCATGGTCACAAAACATAGTCGAAGTGAAGCAGACAATACACGAGATGTTTAAAAGCCATTACAATACGGAAAACACACCTAAACCAAGAATCAGCAGCAACTTTGTGTTAAAGAAATTGGATCATATTAACAGGGTGAGACTAATCGAGCCGTTCTCGGAGGAGGAACTCAGGGCCGCCATAAACTCCTGTGACATCATGAAGAGCACGGGCCCAGATGGAATGAGCATAGGTATATTCAAAGAATGTTGGGATGGCTTGAGAGAAGATTTTATGAGGTTCATGAATGAATTCCATGCAAATGCCAAACTCACTTTGGGGCTAAACAACTCATTTATCACTTTGATCCAAAAATTAGTTGCCTCCTCCAATATTATGGACTTTAGACCGATATCTCTAATAGGTGGCCCCTACAAAATCCTCGCGAAGGTTTTAGCAAAAAGGATGAGTTGCGTATGAGAGACATCATTGCGGAGGAACAGACAGCTTTTGTGGAAGGAAGACAGACTATGGACAGTATCGTATCCTTATCCAATATCATAGAGGATGCCAAAAACAGAAAAATGAGATCTTTTGCTATAAGATTGACTTCGTAAAGGCATACGACTCAGTGAACTGGCAATACTTGGAGGACATACTTAGAGATTTCAATTTTCATGATAAGTGGGTATCTTGGATGAAGGCATGTGTGACGACTACACGAGCTTCTGTACTTGTTAATGGGGTTCCGATCGGCAATTTTAGATTGGAAAAAGGCATACGACAAGAGGATCCTTTATCCTCTTTTTGTTTATTGTGGCAGTAGAATGCATTAATATTTTCATGAAAAGGGCAGTGAATTTGGGGCCTTTTGAACCTGTGAAAATTGGAAATGGCAAAATCTCTGTGTCTCATTTACAGTTTGCCGATGATACTATATTTATTGGGAAATCTAGTCTAAAAATACATTGTTTCCGAAAAGAATGTTAATGGTCTTAGAGTCTCTAACTGGATTGCGAATCAACTTGAAGAAATGCTCCCTAGTTGGTATCAATGCAGAACTTGGCATGATTTAAGATATGGTAGAAATTTTGGGATGTTCAGTTGACAGATTACCAATGAAATACCTTGGAGTTTTGGTCGGTGCCTCTCATCAGAAAAGTCAAGATTGGAATTATGTTGTAGAAAAAATCAAAAACATGATAAGAAAATGGGAAATTTGAAACTTTCTATTTGAGGAAGATTGGTGCTCCTGAATGCTGTGCTAGCAACTATACCTACCTACACCTTGTCGATCTACTTGGCTCCTACGACTGTGCTGAAAAAAATATGCTTCTTACAAAGGAAATTTCTTTAGGGGTGGAAGTGAGAACTCGAAGAAAATTATCTAGATTGACTGGAAAACTATTTCTCTTCCTTAACAAGCTAGGGGCCTTGGGGTTAGGGAGCTGGGTAGCTTCATTAGGGCTCTTATTGGGAAATGGGCGTGGAGGGCGTTACAGGATGGGGATAGAATATGGGCTAGGATTGTAAAAGCATGTATAAATGGGGAGGGGGGATCAGGTTTTAATCCATGGAGGGTAAGAGGAGGAGGGCACAGGAGAGGGTGGTAGGGTGGGGTTGTATCGAGTCTATCAAACAAAAATTGGGAGTGCTTTAAGGAGAATATTAGAAGAGTAATAGGAAACGGGTCTAGTATAAAATTTTGGGATGATGTGTGGGCAGGGGACAACCCTTTAAAAATGTCATATCCTAGGCTCTATAGATTGAGTTAAAGGGAGGAGAACAGGGTGTCTCAAATGGGATCTTGGGATAGAGGGAGGTGGAAGTGGAATCTCACATGGAGGAGAGACCTTAGGGCGTGGGAAGAGGAGTTGGCTAATGATCTTATTGATGTTATAAACAGGTACCCGGTACAACACCAGAAGAAGGACAGGTGGAGATGGCAGGCGAGCAAGACAGGTGACTACCAAGTGAACAAAATTAATCAGCTGATCCAAAGGAAGGCGATGGAGGAACTGCACCAACGATGAGTTTATATAAGAGATTATGGAACAATTCTGAACCACAAAAATGCATTATTCATGCGTGGAGGGTGATGAGGAAAAGAATCCCAATTGCCACTGAGTTACATAAAAGAGGAAGCCTTTCGGAAAATGCATCTACAAATTGCAATTTGTGTAGTGCTACATTGGAGGAGGTCGTACATGTATTCTTTGAATGCCCCAAAACGTTAGAAATATGGAATAAATGCTTCAAATGGTTGGATCTCCAAGCACCGATGTCAAATGAATTCAAGGTAAACTTTTTGCATTTTGGTAACCTCATGTCTAGTAAAAAGAAGAATAAGTTACTTGTGGAGGTGTGGATTTGCTTAGTGTGGTTGGTTTGGAACAAGAGAAATGAGATTGTATTAAAAAATGGCAAATGAGATTCAAAAGGAATCATGGTCGAATTGAAACCACGGACGTGGAGTTAGAATTTTGCGAAGAAATGAGAACTTAGGAGTGATTCTAGCTATATCATTTGGAGCCGGAACCCTTTTACTTGTCTATCGTAATGAACTCTTTTAGGCATGTGCTTTGTTAATTATAGACTAGAACTTTGCTATTATATTTCTCTTTACATATTGAGGTATTCTTGTTGTATTAGAATTCATGTTGGAAGAGTTGGGCATTGTGGACTGCACCACCAGTTGTAAGGTCGGGTATCTCTCATGCCCATTTCATTATTCAATAAAAATTTCCTTTTTCCTGATAAAAAAATGGCTATTTTTGGCAAGAATTGGACTAAAGTCAATTAATTTTAAGAGTTATGAGACTAGATAATAATAATAATAATAATAATAATAATAATAATAAATAATTTTGGGACTATAATCAAATTACCGTTATATTTTGGAATGAAAAATAATTTTAACTACATAATGAATCTTTCAAAAAATAATAAAAATAATATATATACTTGAAAGATTCTAATGACCCAAACATAAACTCATTAGAAATTATTCAAAATTTCTAAAATATACTCTTTTCGTTTCATTTTAATCTTTACGTTTCTTTAGATAAGAAAAGAAAATATTATAATTAAGGGATACCAGAGGTACCTAAAAGCTCCAAATACGTTGTAAGATAAACCAAATTACACAGAAAGAGGATTGTTAAGCCAATCCTTGTAAGATAAAGAATTATGTTCCAAATGCCTAACATTAAATTGCCACGACCAAGTATGAAATTTCAACTGTTCAAGCACGGAGTTAGTAACCACCACAGCGTTATTGAGGCATTGTTTCTATACTTCCAGATGATCCATATCACAGCTTCCCAAATACATACTAACATAGATTTATGGGATGATTTCGGAGAAATGTTGTAAAATTTAATTAAATGTGCTGCAGGATTTTGGCTTCATAATGCATATTGCATACCAAGACAGTTCAAGCATCCACACCATACCTTGAATGATGTTATGCAAGAGAAGAACGGGTGCATCGGTGATTCCAGTTCGGCATAACAGAAAGTGCAATTAGTGTAGGCATTCGGTGGAACGCAATTTTTACGATGAGTGAGAGGCTTGTTGGAATGCGATCCCAAATCACCCTCCAAGCGTAGAGACAATCCTTGGAAATTGAGATATTGTTCCAGACAAGACGAAAGGCTTCTAAACTGTTGCATGGCTCATCAGCTTGCTGTTGATGCGACAAGATTAGATCCTTATAATACACTGTGCTAACAATGTATGGCTTCTTGGAGGAGCTTCATAACCAAGAATCTTTAGCATCTAAAGTAGGGGAGTATCTATTGATGAAAGAAAGCAAATTGTCATGAGAATTGAACTCCCTCTCTAGGGGAGGGCGTCTCCAAATGAAATTCCAAACCCACGACTCTCCAACCCAAGACCCACAACAATCATAGACCAACACAACTACTATTATTACTCAACCTATACAACCTAGAATACTCGACACTAAGTGAAACTTGACCTGTCCAACTATCTAACCAAAGTCCAGTATTTCTACCATCTCCTAGATTTTGAACAAAACTCTTGACAAACCAACCATTCGGCCCCCAGTGGCTTTGAGAATATTGCCCCACCAACCACCTACCTCTACGACTATGAAAGAATATATCAAAACTCGATCCGATATTTTTAGCCATCTAGATTTAATAACTTTGACCGACAGACTATCCCGATTGATGCAAAACCTCCACACCCACTAATCTAATATACAGACATTGGATTTTCCTATATCCCTGAAGACAAGAACCCCCCAACATCTTTGCAAAGAGTGTTTCAACTAATCTAGACTTTTTTTTCCTCACATCCACCCTAAAAGACTACAGTTTGGTAAGTTCTTCAGCGCTGATTTAGGAGCAAGGAAATTAAAAAAAAAATGCATTTTTAATTTGGACATCCCACTTCAATTTTTACATTTTCATTTTTTTGTATAATAATTAATACTCCTATATGACTATTGACTCACACTCAATACTATTACAACTACCCATTACTCCCTCCGTCCTGCACCAAGGGTGCATTTTGCTTTTTTGCACGTAGATTAAGGAGTATTATTATTTAATGTGTAGTTAATAGTTGTATTAGTGGGAGTGTGGACCCCATTTTTTAATTGTATTAGTGGGTGGGTGTGGGACCATGTGTATAAAAAATGAAAGAGAACCCTTTGGGTGGAACGACCAAAATGGAAAAAAGAGACCCTTGGTGCGGGACGGAGGGAATTGGGCACTAAATATTGTTAGGGACTAATAGATATCAACACTCTTAACCTCGAACATGCAATTAGCAATTATGTACCATAAAAAATGCAATGATGTCTAAAATTAGAGTTTTCATTCTAGGTATTTCTCACTAGTTATGGGACTCCTCAAAATTTCGTTGTCAGCTTGTCTATAATTCTTTCGAATAATTGAAAATTCCTACACAAATAATTATATTATTCTTTCGAATAAATTACATCACCTTATAAAAATAATTAAATTACTATTAAGAGCCTATCCTATCAAATATTGCGCAGGACTGATCCTACAACTTGATTTTTTGAAAATTAAGGAATCATACTTTTCACAGTGATATAATTTTTGTGCCACACTAATTGACATAGATAATTATCTTGATTTTAAAGTTGTGTAATAATAGTAAAGGATGGTTTTTTATACATGTACGGACTGTCTTCCTCTTCTTTCTTTCGTCCTCAAATTAAAATATAGACGTCCCAAAATTATCATAATATTATAATATATTTTAATCAATATTTGATGATTTTTTTAAATAATTTTAAAAACTTTACGAGCGTTTTTTTAATTTTTTAATCATACGAAATTAGTAATCTCAAATCGAAATATTGTATTAAAGTTTAATAAATTTTAATCTATAAAATTATATTATGCAATTAATTTATAATACTACTAACATTGCTCTATAAAGTTTCTTAATAATTGGTGATCTTTTAATGCAAATATAAAAATTAGTTTATTTTTTTCGATTATTAAAAATTTTAATTTAATGAATGAAATTATAGATTTTTTTTTAAAATCAAATATGTAAAAATCATAATTAACGAGAGGAAAAAACTATAAAGTTTATAATAGTGATAATAAATTCCGGCCAATTCTTAGCTGAGCTGAGTTCACACATGACCCAGGTCAACCCAAGTAGCAGGTTATGAATGACCCACATGTTATTTTAATTATAATCAGTTTATTAAAATACTATTTTATCTATATTTGTAATGATTAATTTTAATTATAAATTCTTATGTTTGTACTACTTATTATTTTTATTTTACTTATAATTTAAAGTATTTTTGAATTATAAATAAAAATGTGTTCGTAAAATCTGAAAATTTTTCTTAAATGAAGACTTAAAATATTTAATTAAAATTTAATGTGATTTTTAAAATTTATATATGTGTTAAAGAAGTAGCTGTCTAATTACGATAGTTTTTTTTAAGTAATTACTAAAGTTATTTAAAAACAAATTTTAATACTATAATATAAATAAATAAATAGATATATATATATATATATATATATATATATATATATATATATATATATATATATATATATATGCGTGTATATTCAATATTTATGGTATATACATATATAATTAGCAAAATAAGTTTAAAAAAATAAATATTTAATTATTTTAAATTTTCATATACTCCTATGGTTTTTAAAATTATTCAATTACTTAATTAATTAAATTTTTATCATAAAAAAATACAAATAACTCTCTCACCTATAAGAATCTTGTAGTTAAAATTATAATATACTAATTCATTATTTTAATTAATTAATTAATACGTAATTATGTGCAGTATTTATTATTAAAAGATATTGTTAATTTATGTGACTCTTAATTATAAAATGATGTAACTTTTTTATTAAAATTATAATGTTGATTTTTAAGTTGAGCACAATTATTTATTAATATAAAATTATATAATATGCTAGTTTTTTTTCAGTATACTACATGGGATTTAATATTTAACTTTTTATTAAATTTATGTTAATTAAAGATTTAGTTAAAGTTTAATTTATATATTTACTTGTTTTTCTTACGCTACACCGAATTCATTATTTTATTTTGTTTTAAAAATTAATATCAGATGTAACTTGGTGCATAGATTCTAAAATGCACCGGTTCAATCCATCTATTTCAGTTACTTTAAAAAATATCACAATAATCTTATAATTTAGGATAATATCTTGATTATAAATTGTTGTCTTACATAATACACTCTATATACTTTATAATTTAAGTATTACTCTACATAATTCTCAAAAAGTAATAATATTAATAAAAAGATTTTTTTTTAATTTCGTATTTCTATATAAATTAATATAAGACGAGTGTATGTAACAAATCAAATAAATATAATATATTATATAATTCAACCAACTTTAAATTAGGTAGTTCTTGCGTGAGAAATTTTTCACTTTTTAAAATAATTTTCACATAATTAAAAAAATAATTTTAAAATTAGTGATGTGAAATTTAAATTTAATAAAATATTGCAGTTTTGAATTCTTTATTTATTAAAATATATATTTACATTGTATATAATAGGCTGTCGAAAATTTTAAAATAAGACTTGTCTCATAAATATTTAATGGACAATAATCTGCCTCATGAATTAAGATGTAAGATAGTTTTCCCTAAAATTTTCCCAATTATTTTGTATTCGTCTTATTAATTGTTTATGAATAGTATGACATGAAAGTGATAATTTTTATAAGTGAATTTTTATAAAGAAAAGTGATAATAAATTAATAAAAAAGTGATATTTTTATTTCATGAATCAGTATGAATAAAGAGTGATAATACTTTTAGTGAGGCTCTTGTGTCCCAGGGACTCCGTGTCCCCAATCTCAATCAATTTAAATCTCTAGCAATACATAGAGTTAAATAAAATATGTAGAAGGAGAGTTGGGGGCACAGTATCCCGGCTCCCTGGGGCACAGGAGCTTTTGCCTAATATTTTTATATCGAAAATGATAACGTTTTATAATGAGAGTGATAATTATTTTAAAAAGTGAAAAATAATCTTGTGTGAAATGGTCTCACACAAGATCTACACTAAATAAAAAACCGAATAAATTAATTTTAATAGCATTTTTAAAATTTTAAAAATTAAATATAATTTCAAGTTAATAAAAATAAATTGAATATATATATATATATATAACAAATCTAAACATGATAATCTACATTTTCTTCATAATTCCATGATTCGAATAGTGATTACCGATTAAGTATTAGCTAAGATAATGAGTTTATGGATTACGTCTCACTAAATTAGATTCGAATAAACAAAAAAATCCAAATTTATTCATATCTTTAACTAATATATAGTAATAAATTATAATTAAAAATACTTCAATTAGTAATGAATTTTCTATTATACTTTAAACATTTATTGTATAGTTGACATGGGTATCAAATTAAAAATTTTAAAAAGACGAATAATTTGATATAATTTTTATAAATAATAAAGATGTATAAAGAGAATTATAAGCATTTGAATATTTTCATAAAAAATAAATTTATTATTAAGACAAAATTGTAAAAAGAAAATACATGATTGGATGGTAATTAATGAGGAGAGATGATATGTGCTTTAATCATTATTTTATATTCCCTCCGTCCCACGTATTTTTACCCACTTTTCATTTTGTGGGATACTCCTGGGACATTTTGGAGTGTCCCACGTATTTTTACCCATTCCATTTTTGGCAAAAATACATAATATTTTATTACCTACTTTTTACAATCCCAATAACTTTAATTATTTTTTTACACTTTATTCACTTTTTCTTTTAAATTACTAATTTATCCCTTCTTTCTCTTACATTATATATTAAGAAAATAAAACGTCTTAATCTCCGTGCCCGTACAAACGGGTAAAAATACCTGGGACGGAGGGAGTATTAAAACTTCTTAAACATATAACAAGTAAAGGAAAGAGGAGACATTTGATAATCTAATGGTCTAGAATTAAAAATGATTAATCTAACGGATGAAAATAACCCTAATTATATGTGAGGCCGAATCAGCTAATAATTCAAATCAATTCCATTTGTGGAAGTGTATTTATACGAAAAGGAATGATGATGTATGGTGACTTTGATGGAAGCTAGGGTTTTGATTTGATAACCTAATCATCATGGATATATCGTCCCTTATCACCATCAACATTATACATCATAATCTTTAACTATTTTCATAATTCACTTCAATAAATTTAATTAATTCAATTTTCTAGCTACCACTATATTTTTACATATTTCTTAGCCATGCTTTCATTACTTTACACCTCAAACTCCATATATGTCTAATGTAATACACAGTATATCTTTGAAGATGAAGTCTCCTTATGAAACAATCCCATGTTGAAATTAAATAATTTTATTTTTAATTAAAATTATTATCATGTTTTATTTATCCTACAAACTGTTAGTATAGTTTAATTTATCGATTATTACTTTTTGTCGATCGTATATAACTTTTTATTACTATATTTGTTTTATGCAAGCCAGTTTATAAAACGATATTACATAATATACTTTCACCTTTTAAGTATTTGACAAATATATTATTCTCTCAAATGCATGTATATGCTATACATATAAATGCGGAAGAATTTAATATTTTAATCCTATGAGAGCAAATTATTTTATTTTATATTATAAATTATATTATTGTTTGAGGCGATATCATATGACTATATGAGCAAATAATAAATAAAAATATTTCTAACGTTACGACTTATAAAATTTAATTATATATTAAGACATTCAATCGTCCCACATCTCTTTAAGTTCATTAATCGAGCATACGACATCATGATGAATAAGTGTAATTAGAACTACTAAATAAAATGAAAAATAAGGTAGTTATATAAATTACATGAGAAACGTTATATCTTGACTAATAATATCTGTGATTAATTGTTAATTAACGTGTATATACAAAAGATGATGTAAATAATTCTTTTTTTTAGATCATCGATGACGTGAATTAACCTGTCATTTTCCATATTCATTTTGGAAGGAAATTGAAAAAAATGTTGCTTCTAGTAAAAAAACTGATGATAAAATTAATTTCTAACAATTGCACATCATTCAACAGTAGCATTTGTAATATCTTAATAATCAAAGAACCGCAAAGGAGAAAGAAAGCTTAAATTAATGAATAATGTATGGCTAAAGTAATTATTGAATTTGGGCATGTTCAAATTTGTCCAAGTTTTCTTACCAAAGAGAAAACGACCAATGGAATCAGGAAAGGACATATTGCAATATATATACATTATAAATAAGAAACATAATACTATCTTCATCCTGTATATAGATATACTTTTATATTTTTTCACGTAAATTAAGAGATGTGATATTTTAATGAATAGTTACATAAAATCTTAGTTGTTTTATGTGAGCCTCATTTAAAAATATTAGTTCATTATTTTGTGTGAATATCATCTATAAAAAAAATATATATACCTTATATTGAGACGAACAAAAATAAAACGTATATTTTTGTAAAATGGAAGTAGTACAATTAAAATGCTACTCCATTTGAATTAGTTTGTTACATTACTACTGTTATACTTATGTTGATTGAAATATTCAGTAAAAGTTATTATAAGTTAATATGTAATTGAATTCACTAACACTTTATGATTAATTAGGTGTTTTGAGTGTAGTATCACCCTCTTATACTAGCGTTGTCATTTTATTACATCACAATCGTTATTCTTTTACATGATAAATGTTTCCTTCTACTCGATTAATTATGTCATAATTTTGGGAAAGAAATAATTTTTACAAAAACTTAAAAATAATATTATATTAGTGTTATAAGAATGAAATAATGGGATAATTGAAAAAAAAAAATTACGAACTTTACTTCTACTGCAAATTAATCCTCACTTTTGAGAAATTGAAAAAAAAAATCACCATTTTTAATTATTGTTGCAAAAAAACTCAAAAAAACCTACTTTTAGTCACAAATTGAGTTTTTTTTTTGGCAACAATACTTAAAGGTGGTAATTTTTTTTTTTACAATTTCTCAAAAATGAGAATTAATTTGCTATAGGAGTAAAGTTCATGATTTTTTTTCAATTAACCCATGAAAGAAATTAGTAAACGTAATGCGTTGTAAGCGAAATAAAGCAGTAGGGCTGTCAATTTTATCTGTGGGTTTGGATACACTGCAGGTAATACCCTATCGGATAAGGGTATGGTAGAACATATTTGTGTATCGGGTAGGGTAGTACCCGTACCCGCCTAAAAATGTTGAAGATAAAGGTAGGATATGATATTTATAAAATACCCGATTACCCGTTTATTTTAAATATATATATATATATATATATATATATATATATATATATATATATATATATATATATATATATATATATATATATATATATATTATATTTTATATTTAGTATAGTTCATTATATTTTATAATTATACATAGACATATAGGAGTATATGTTTTTGTATAATCTAAAAAATAGTTCCACTTTATAACGCACATACTAGTGTACATCACATTACTTATTTGATTTAAAAAAGCAAACAGGCTTCAAGGGTATAACTAATAAAATGATACTCTCTAATATTTTATATCAATTTTTATTTTAATTATTAGGGTATTGAGGTAGGCTATTCACATCTCAATCTTTTTTTTATCTTTTGCATTTATTTTGATTTTCTTGCATCATTGTGTATTTTAGAGTGGTATATTATTTGATTGACAATAGTAGTTATTTTAAAATTTCGGATATTCGTTTATTCGCAGATTATCCATTACCCGATGGATATTATCTGTATCCTACCCGATGATACATTGGAGAGTAATAGGATAGGGTAAGAGTAATAAAAATGAGATGTGGATAGTATATGGATCGAATATACATGTATCAACCCATACCCGTTTATGCCCCCATAAAGTAGAAAGGGGAGACACGTGTTCACTGTGGAATTAATTGTCGGCGAGTTTAAGTCACCAATTAATATTACATTATTAATCATCATCGCTTTTCATTGGACCAGCTGACGTGCCTCCACCAATGTTTATTTTTAATTTCCACTAATTAATTAATTCCTTAATAAAAGTTTCATTTGGAATTTTGCATGTTAGGGGAGTTAAGTGTGATTTTTAAATTTGCGACTAGATTTTCAAGACTAAAAGGAGAAAAAATATTATTTTTTTAATAAAATCATCTAATTAATATTCTCACATTTCTTATTTTATATACTTCATATCTTTTATACTACTAATCTATACATATACATTGTAATTTACTAAGTGTAAATATCTTCCGAATGGAGATAGTACTAATTTATATACGTATTCATGTTCATATTTATTGTTTACACAGATCTTAATAAACGTCATTTATTAATTTATTTATTGAGATCATTTAATGTTTTTAAGAAATAAATATATAAATTATAAGTATTTATATTATATTCGTTAAAAAATGATGTCAATTTTGAAATTGAAATATATTGTGAAATTATTCTTTTTAAGTGTCATGATTTTATTTTATTTTTGTAGAATTGTAAGATTAAGTTGGAGGAAAAAAAAAGTGGTGTAATTTTTTTTTAAGATTAAATATCATCATCTCGTTATATTATTTATTTATTTATTTATTTTTAATTATTATTATTAATAATTTTATATCCGTATATCAGAATGTACAAAATATCAAAATATTTCCACTCTGCATGTACTTCGTCTAGTGATTAATTAGTTGCATTTACCACATATTAATTTATGTCTATTTTACATTTATAATTAATTCTTATTACATAATTGTAATTTATTGGTTCGTAACTTAATTTACTCTCAATTTCATAAGTCGTAACATATTTTATTTTTGTAGTTAATAATATATATGCAAGAGTAAAATGTTTTTTTAACCATAAATTAAAGTAAGGATGTAAACTTTGCTTCTCGGAACTTTTTCGAGTAAAACATTAAAAGCGTTCTTTTTCATTTTGGGCTAAATATATCGAGGATTCTTAGATCCTATTGTTAACTGGGTCGAACTATAAATTGGGCCTGGCCCATAAAGAGAATAAACTTTTAATGGATTGATTAATAAAGAGCCTATATTGATTGAAAAAAAAATTATTTAGAGTTACTCTCTTGTGAGACGGTTTTTTTATGAGAAGGTTGTGAAACGGATCCACCCATTATTAAATTATGATTATTATATAAGTAAAATATGCTTATTTGTAGTTAAAGTATATCAATAATGAATTATATTATAATAATACTCTAAAATCATACTTTAATTCATCATTTATCATACTTTAGAAAACATATTTTAACAATCATTAAGCATATTTTATTTATATAATAGACATATTTTAATACGTCTTACAAACCGTCTCAGAAATGTAACGTCTCACAAGAGAATTTGTCTTTTATTTAGTCTTATTTTCTAAAATCTAGTTTTAGTACTTTTGTTAGGTGATGTTTGGTTTGGGGTCATGGTTTGAAAATTATGAATAGTATATTCTATGTTTGTTTTGAGTTTTGTGAAGGGTATGTTTTAACTTTTATGTCAAATCAATGTATTAATTTATTTAAAAAGTTAAATGAGAGAGGAGAGATAAAGAGAGAGAGTGTATTAATTGAAGAGAGAGAATGTAGTAATAGGGGTGATTTTTGAAAACCAAAACCTGAGTTTGAAACCCGAAAACGAACATTGCCTTATAAATTATACACGAATTATAATTTTACTTTGCAGATAATTAAAATTGAAGGTTATTCTGTGATGTACCTGATGCATCTACAGATTTATAGAGTAAATCAAGTGATAGTAGACAGTTATTTATTCTTTTTTAAATTATTTTATTTTATTGAGAGGTGAGGTGATACACCTCAAATGGAATTGAAAGAAAAAAAAAACAGATTTGATATATGGAAATTGAGGAAATACAATAAAAATAAAGAAACGAAAGATAAGCACTACTTCGAGCGAGTGCAACTCAAGCTCCTAAGAGACTATCTCCACAATATTCATCTATGATCCCACTGATTCCTCTTGCTAGTAATATAACAGCTACCCTCCCTCACCACTCTCACACTACTCTGACATACATCATAACATAATGGTACTCTATTCTCTCACCCTTATCTCATCCACATAGCAGGGCAGCCTAATTGAGTTGGGCCTTTCTAAGTAGGTTGGGCCTTTATTCTCATTGGGCTTTCTTGGGCTAATTTAATGGGCCGAGTCGTATCATCCCCATTTTCTTCAAGTAATGCCTTGTCCTCAAGGCTCATGTCTGTAAAAAATTTTATAAACTCCTCACTTACATCGATAGATGGATCATCTAGCGAGCCTCCCGACCACTGTACTAAAGATGGTGCAATACTACAAGCATCTCCTAATATCACCACCTTCTCACCGTTGATCTCAAATTCCATCGTCATCGCCTTATAATCATGCATGACTCGTCCCAATTGTTGAAGCCATTGTATTCTCAATACTATATCTGGCCCTTTTATTGGTAGAACATATAGATCAAGCAAAAACTTATATTGCTACAACTTCATCCGAACTTGTGGACATACATACTGGCAAGCGAGGTAGTCACCGTTGCCATTGTACACCCAAAAATGGCTTGTGGCATTGATTTGTAAACTCAACTGCTCTGCCAAAATTGGCGTAATGAAATTGTGAGTGCTGCCATTATCTATCAGCGTGTGACATTTCCTGTTCTCAATTTCTCCCCACATCTTCATCGAACAGGAATTTGGTTGCCCAACTAACATGTTTAACTGTGAGATATCCGTAATATCGAATCCATGAGTTCCATCCAACTCTCCTACCTCCAATTTCTGCAAAGTTTTCTTCATCCATACCAAGCAACAACAAAAATTTACTCTTACACTTATGATTTGGACCAAATTTTTTATCGCAATTATAACAAAGTTCATTTTCTCTCTTTTCCTTCAACTCCGCTGGAGAAAGCCTACGGATGGGCAACCCCGAACTATTTGAAACAGGTTTGTGTGGAGCAATTTGTAGTGGGTTTGGATCAAACAAAGGAGATGACAAAGGGATGGGTGTTTCTGGTTTTGGGTTGAGTCTAGCAATTGGGCTAGGAACAACTGAAACGGGGGGTTTAGTAATGGAGGAAACGTGGTTATGGGATGAGTGGAGAACCCATGTTATCTCAGTCACTGAACTGGCTCGGGCCTCCTCAACCCGTGCTTCATACGCACACGCTAAGGCAAAAGCCTCCATTATAGTAGTAGGTCGATTGAAAAGCAGTTCACGTCGGAATTCTGGTTTCAAGCCAGTAATGAAAAAACTAACAATGAGCGGTTCAGATATACCTGAAACTTTGTTCATCAACTCTTCAAAGGCAGATTGGAAATCAGCCACAATAGAAGTTTGAGTCAAATTTGATAAATTGCCCTGATAATCCTCGTAGGTAGACCCGCCGAATCGATGCTTCAGATTCAAAAGAAGTTCTCTCCAATTTGTTAACAATTGATTCACCTTCATCCACTGAAATCATGAGGCAGCCTTCCCATCCATATGAAATGAAATAATCCGCAATCTATCGGGTTCCGATGTCCAATGAAAATCAAAGAATTCTTCTATTCGAAAAATCTAACCATCTGGTCGGTTCCATCAAATTTTGGAACCTCAATTTTCATACCTCGAAGAGCCGCAGACGATTCAGTAATTCCCAGAAGTTTTCCTTGCCTCTGCTCTTGCGCCTGTGTTGCCGAAGAACTAGGTGTAAACCTAGGAGAACCATGAGTCGGATGTTGCAGTTCTTCAAATCGCCTATCAACAGTGGCCATGTAGTGTTGGAGTGTTTGATGGAATGCAAGTGATTGTTTCTCCATCTGTTCTTGAAGACCCTTTACCAGCGCTGAAAGCTCTACTTCTGTCATGATCGAACCTCAACGAGAGCACCAGATGATACACCTCAAATGGAATTGAAAGCAGAAAAAATAGATTTGATATATGGAAATTGAGGAATTACAATAAAAAGAAAGAAACGAAAGATAAGCACTATTTCGAGCGAGTGCAACTCCTAGCTCCTAAGAGACTATCTCCACAATATTCATCTATGATCCCACTGATTCCTCTTGCTAGTAATATAACAGCTACCCTCCCTCACCACTCTCCCACTACTCTGACATACATCATAACAGAATGGTACTATATTCTCTCACCCTAATCTCATCCACATAACAGGCCAGCCTAATTGAGTTGGGCCTTTCTAAGTAGGTTGGGCATTTATACTCCTTGGGTTTGTCTTGGGCTAATTTAATGGGCTGAGTCGTATCATGAGGATTACGTAAAAAAAATAATTTAAAGATTGAGATGACTCGGTGCACCGGTGCTCCATGTGCGGACTATTTTCTTATTCTTTATTTTTAAGTTGAGCAACACCAGCGTGTTTAAAGTTAAAGAAAACAAAAAATGGATAACCCTTGTATACAAGTACTTTTTTTAAAAAAAAAAAATTGGTAGTGTTCGAAAGTCGAAATAATCTTTTATGATTATAAATTCCTTTGAGATGAATAGATTGAAGAGTAAATAAAGTGAATATAATATTTTATTTAAAATGTTTTTTTATTAAGATTATAATCGATACCATAAAATAAAACTAGAGAGAGAAGACATTTTAAAAAAAATTAGGTAGAAAAGGAGTTTGACAATCAAATTTGATTAATACTATGTCCCTTGAAAATAAAAATTTGGGTACATTAAAATTTTGGTTTATTTTGTGGTGCATCGTGCACCGGTGCACTTGGGTTGATAAAGTAATTTTTTAGATTATAATTATTTTTATTTTTTTTAATTTTAGGGGTTACTTAAATGACCTTTAATCACTGATGACTCCTTCACATGAGGATGTGCACAACCCCACATGGTGCACACACTATGTGGGGGATTACCGGTGACCACGAGTCACCTAAAAATTGTCCTAAATTTTATTGTTTGATCTAAAGTATAATATATCAGCTAATTTTATTATCTAATGGTCTATATTAATTAGGTGCATGGTAACTTAGATATATCCTAGTTTAACTCTAAATTTTTTCCAATGTTTTAAATAGTTTGAATCCTGCAGCTCCAGTCATTTCTCTTATATTCTTTAGTACACAGTTTGTCTCTTGTCATAACAACTTTCTCTCTCTCTGTTTTTCTTTCTCTCCCCCCATTTTACTACAATTCCCACACTCTGTTCCCACACTTAAGACACACTCTTCCTCAGTTGAACCCATTAATTAAAGAAATCTCAATTACACATATTGAAGTTCTTTTTATTAACCATCTCAATTACCACAAATGCTTACTCACATACTCTAACCTCTTCATTTCTTTTTCTTTATTCAATTCTAAGAAATGCACCACCACTTCACCATTCCATTTCTCATTCTACTCATTTCAACCACCTCCCATGAGGTCAGATTATTCAATGCTCAAGGTATATATCGATTCTTAATTTCTTGAAACATGAGAAACAGAGTTTGAATCTTTTAATCAATTTCTTGCACATGAATTAATTTTCAGGCAGAAAAGTAGGAGAAACTGCAGATGGGTGTTCCAAGGTAAATTATCTATGGAGTAGTGCATGAGTGATTAATTAAACTGATGATGTGTTGATGTAATTACAGAGATTATTAGTTAAAGATGAGAAGACAAGATGGAGGGTCCAGATCGGTTCGAAGCCACCTCGTTGTGATCGAAGGTGTGGTGTGTGTGCCCATTGTGAGGCAATTCAGGTGCCCACAAATCCACAGATGTTGATCAACGGCAGAGATGATGACAACTCCAACTACAAGCCCATGAGCTGGAAATGTAAATGTGGGAATCTCATTTTCAATCCCTAATTAACTGAGGTTTTTAATTTGATCATCTGTAATTATTCCAGGGTGGGAAGGGGAAGCCAATGAGTGTGTCTTTTTGTGGGCATCTTCAGATTTTCTTGAATTGTCAAACTGTGTGTGTACTTTTGATCTCATGAATATACAATATTTATGGCTTCTCATATTAAATGAAATCTGACCCACCCTCATGAATGCAATCATATATATACAGCTCACATTTCTGCCTTCTTGAGATATTGTACGTTGCAATGTTGCATTACAGATATACATATATAATATACACTATGTATGTATGTATTCTGAGTTGTACCATGTAACCATAATAAAGGGCTGCATGTGTTGGAATCAGTCCATTCACCCTCCACCAACTCTACATATGTGCAATTAAACGTTAATTAAGGAGTACTAATACTCTCTCCGTCCATCCCCAATCTATCCGTTTGCTTTTTGCGCGTGGATTAATGAGTATTATTATTTAATGTGTAGTGTTAGTTGTATTAGTGGGGTGTGTAGGTCCCATATTTTAATTGTATTAGTGGGTAGGTGGGTCTCATGTATCTAAAAGTGAAAATGAATAGATTAAGAGTGGACGGATGGAGTATTATTTTATATATGGGGGTGTCTAAGTCGCATATTTTGATTGTATTAGTAATATGTTTTGGTCTTATATGTTAAAAAAGTGAAATGAGATAATCTGAGACAGACGACCAAATCGGAAAAAAAATGAGATCTTTAATTGCGGGAGTGAGTGTATCATATACACCCACAGGCATACATACAACCAAAGATTTCATCTTTATGCAAATTGGGATGATAATGTGGATGCAGATTGTTGATCACTGGTTTATCAGTGTGTGTTGGTGTGTGAGAGAGAAAGGGGTACCGTTATGATAGGTGTTAGTTTGGCAGAGAGATGTCCTTTCTTTCTGTGGAATAATGTTGATGAAAACACGCAAAGTTGAATAATCCAAAGCTGCAAGAAATAAAAGGGTTGTTGTATTAATTTGTATGGAGTGCTTTGTTTTGTTTTGATATACTACAATATTAATATGGAGGCAGATAGGTATGCAGTGAGCTACAAATTGGATGCCTTTATGTGAAAGCTTGCTTCATTATTGGGGGTTTCCATCTTTCCAAGAAATTTGGGCTGACTTCATACTCTTGTAAAGATATCACACAATTGCCATCCTTTTCTCAAAATTCAATCAATTGCAATTAAAAAAAATGGTATACCCCACCATTAAGGGTAGCACTTTGCAAGGGTTCGAATCCTGCCTCCATGTCAAAGGCAGGATTCGAACCCCCACCCTGCAGCAACCAAGCTCCCACCCTGCAGCAACCAAGTTCAGTTGGAAGACCTTTCCACCCTCCCCTCTACCACTTGAGCTATGTCATGGGACAATCAATTGCAATTAAGCAAACATGAATGGCTGTTAATCCTGACGTCATAAATTAAAATGACAATAGGCCATAATCAAATATTAACATTTTCAAATTTTCAATAACTTTTCATGCCACCTATCATAAAATTACCTCTTTTTTTATTTTTTTTATTTTACTTTTCATTCTATTTATATAATTGTAAAAATATAAAGTTCAAATTTCAATCAAATTGTGACACGTGAATTTTCAGAATTAAAATATTAGTTTTAATTTATTATATTATTTTAGATTTAAATAAATTAATTTTTGAAATAAATTGATAAATAATTAATTATTAATTTAATTAATTACAACAAATTAAATTAGCTCAAATTAAATGTGATTTAACCAAGTCAAACAAGTCTGATTGATTCAAAAGTGATCTAACTCAATTCAAACAAGCCAAAACAAATTAAATTAGTAAACTTAATTAAAGTCCAATCAAGTTGAAGGTTTAAACTCGCAAAGTCAGGTCAAATAAAGTCTTGAACAATCAAACTACGAGTTATAGATGGAATCATCTTTCACCTATAAAAAGAAATCCTCTCCATTTAATCTGAGCACACTTGACGACATCTGAATGTATCTAAACATCGGACATCTGAAGAGATTGAAAATATGAACTAGGCTTCTTCAAGTCAGAACAAATCAAGAACGGCTTACAAATCGGTATCAAGGTGCTAAATTCTCCAAATAAAGTGTTCTTCAAGTCAAGTTCTCCGTTCTTTGAAGAAAGTTTCAAAAATATTGTTTAATTCGAACAAAGGCTCGAAGTCTCCAGATTAATGTTATAAAACTTCAAAATTGTCACTTTATATTATTACCTAAAAATACCAAACCTTAAAACAACTCAAAAATCAACTTTTTTAAAACTCCGTATTACAGTAACTATGAACTTCTTTATGAGATGAAGGGAATATATAGTTATTTCGTTTTTTTTTTCATTTTTTTTATTTTAATCCGTTCTACAAAAGTTTCATCACATCTCCTTATATATAAAGTAAAATAACATTCCAAATTTAGATTATCAAATTGTGAGGTGGCAATCATACATTGAATTAGCATTTATGATTTTATGAAATTTGTGAGGTGACAGCGTAGTATTCGTCAGTTGATTATGAGGAGGTTGTGGGTTCAAACCTCAATTTATGCATATTTTTTTCTACTTACTCTTTTTCTTTATACTTTCAATTGAATTTTTTTTAATGAGATTGGACACAATTTAAAAGCCCAATTGTCAAACATCTCATTTTTCATTTCCAATAATATTACTCTTTTTCTTTATACTTTCAATTGAATTTTTTTAATGAGATTGGACATAATTTAAAAGCCCAATTGTCAAACATCCCATTTTTCAATTCTAATTTTAAGAGTAGAGAGAGTGTAGTCATTATTCTGCTTATTTTCAATTATAAAATTAAAGTGTGGACCATTTTCATCTTAAAGATATTAAAAGAACTTATTACATATTATGTTGGATTAGACCTCCAATGGGTATGAGATATAAAAGCCCAATTATTAAACATCTCATTTTTCAAAATTAAAATTTCGAATGTTAGGTGATATGATAAGTTAATTGAGTATTTATGATTTTTACTATTTATCCAAATTTCATATATTTATTCCATTTTAAAATGATTAATTGCATCTATAATATTGTTATTAAGAATTATAACTATACATTTTAAGAACATACTTTTTATATTTTCCAGGAGATCAAGTGATCTTTAAAGTTTTAAATATGAATTATACCAGATTTGTATATGGTCTCCAATATATTTTACACATCAATCATCACTCATATTTTGATATATTCTAATAATGCTGAGTAGAATCACTTCAACCCCAGTGATAAATACCATGTTTTCTTATTAATGTGAAATAAATTGAGAATGCATGTTTTTCATTCAATTAAAATTATATACGTTAACGTTTTTTTATTGGTTAAACAACAAATTATACTTTCAATTATCCTATGTTAATATGATGAACTTTTATTTAAAAATATAAATTTAAAATTAATAATAAATAAATAACAAACACGATAACACACGTTGCACGAGGGCACTGTACTAGTAAAAGAGGTAAAAAAAATTCAAAACAACAACTCTCTCTTATGCACTTTATATTTTTCACCCAAAAAAAAAATTCTACCTAACACATCTAACATACCTTATAATTTAATCATTCTGCCCCGAGCAAAGATTTACATTTTTCTATTTTGATTTGTCGCAAGATAAGATTTATATTTCTCTTTTCGTCAAGTAGAACTCACATAAAACAATTAATATATCTTTATGAGCTAATACACAACACTAATATAATATCCCAATACATTAAAATATTATTTTCATTAACCCACAACACATTAAAATAATATACCTCTTAAACTTCATACAAAAAAAAATAATGTTTGCTCGGGAGGAGGCAATATTTATTACCAAAAAAAAATCTTGATACCCACAAAATTACATTTTTCTTAATTTTTGTTTCAGAGTTAAAGGTGAAAACTTTTCCAGGACAAAGAGAGTATATATTTTAGGTAAAAAAAATTTATATTATTTTCATATACTCCCTCCCTCCGTTGCATATTACTATGCGTTCCACAAAAAAAATTATATTTCCCTTTTTAAAAGATGAGACAACATAAAACAATTAACATATCTTTTGCGCTCACACATTTCTCACACATAATACTAATACAACTATACACTATACATTAAAATATTAATATATTTTTTAATCTACTATACATTAAAATACTATATTTCTTAATTTCTGTACAAACTGAAAATGTAACTGTATTTGCACGATAGAGGTATTTAGTTGCACTTCTTTAATCTGTATTTTTCTGATCAATAGCATCAGGATTTGATCAAAGATGCCCCAAAATTCAAAGTTGAAGTAGATCTTTTATTTTTGTTTTTTCATTGCCGTGTTGGGCTCTTTTGAAATGCTCCATCCGTTATCTCTTTTTTTTTTTTTTTCTTTTAAGTAATTTTTTCCTGAGTAATTTGATATATATTTTTTAAAGAAAAAGTCTAAACTATGTTATGTGTGTGATAATGAAATGTTTGTTTTTAATTTTTGTGGGGTTTTAAAATCAAGTGATTTAATGATAATATTTGTTTTGAATTTTTTTATTTAGTAAGTTTTAATTGTTTTATATCAAATCAATATATAAGAAAGATTGATGTGTTGATGGTTACTAAGTAATAAGTATGTACAAAGGTGCTTTTCAAATTCTAGGGTTTTCATTATAGTAGTGTAATGAGTTAATGGATACTCCCTCCATCACTCTATTGCAAAAAATTCACCTCATTACATATTAAAATATTATACAATTTTTTAACATACGTGCAAAAAGTAAATGCACATCTTTCAATAAGACGAAAGAGCATAGTATTTTAATATTTAATGAATAGTTGAATTAATATTGTGTATGAGCCTATAAAATGAATATATTATCAATAATTCAAAAGTAAAATATATACTTCTGCCTCGACAAATTATGCACGTTACGTGCGCGAAGGTTTTGGGTTAGAAAAGTAAAGTACAAAAATTAGATGGAAATTTTTAATTATAATAGTTGTGATGACGTTAATATTGAATATGTTGGTATTTTTAGAAGTGTTCATAAAAACATAAAAGCGTGATGATGAAAGGAATACAACCACTAATACTAGAAACATCTGCAAACATGATTAATGGTACATTGTTAGCTACATTTGCAAGAGATTTTGATCAATGCCATAAAAAACAAATCTTACATTTCTATTACTTGAACCATACCAAACCCTAAGGATAGGACATGCTTTAATGATCTTCATATGGTCTGATCATTGTTTCACAAATCTCAGGGTTTGTTATGATTGAATGATTGCAACTTGAGGATGTAACCCCTCCCTAATAGATTTCTGTCATTCAACAAATTGGTATTTTCTAAACAACCTTGCTCAGCCAAACTCCAATAACCCATATCAGATTATTTGGCTCTATAAAACATTTAATGATAATGCAAAAACTTGAACTGATCTTACTATTGTTATTTTTCTGATTTAGTTTTATCCCTATAATAAAATATCCATCCATAAAGGCTTTATTCTCTTTTCTTTTAAATTAAAAAGGTTCTGTACAACTGGGTGCATAATGGACTCCATCGTGATCAAAACAGCATATTCTCCTTCTATCAGTATTCTTGAATTTAAAAGGATGAGAATACAAAGAGATAAAAGGGTGAAAGAATTGCAAGAAAGGGGATACACACAGAATCCCCAAACCCTATTTGTTATCACCAAAAAAATTATCTGCATCCATGGAGGTATAACAAAGGACAAAGGTGTGTACCCAAGTGCTGTTACACATCCATATTTCACAAAATGTCAATAAAAACCTCAGAATCATATTCTCCCCAACACACATTATCACATGGACCAATTCTCTCTCATCCTCATCTAGACATGCTCAAAAGAACCGGAACCAGTCGTTCGAACCGGAAAACCTTTCCAGAACCGGCCAAACTGGAACCGAAACCGGATATATTCCGGTTCAGTTCCGGTTCTTCAATTCATGGAACCGAAACCGGAGATTCCTCTTTTTTTTTTTTTACAGTTTAAGGCTAAAAATTATAAAAAAATAAAAAAGAAGAGAAAACCGGAACCAGCAGTTCCAAAACCAAGCCGAAACCGTCTTAGGACCGCTTCGGTTCCAGTTCCTAATTTCCCAACACAAATCTTTTACCCCACATGTATACACATCAGATGAAACCAATCTTCACCCTCCCCTAAGTATATTTATACAAGCTCTCTTCAACTTCTCTCATCCCAACATAGTTTTGAAGTCAGACATACAACACACATAGCAAAACAATCAAAACCAAAACATCCACAATTTGCAAGTTTTTAATGACTTTTAACAAATTGATGTCATAAAGAGTAAGAAGAAACAGTCATCTTATTAAGCATGGTAGTCATATAGAGAAGGCAGAGTTAGCTTTCCAAAGACATAAAATCTAACTTTCAAACAAAACCATATTATTCACTAAAAGTTATAGTAAAATAGGTACTCGGCAAGATAACTTATATTCAACTAATCCTGATAATGAGAATCAAAGTATCCTGCACCTCTTACCAAGAAAACAAAGTTTCAAGTTCAAGTGTGTTGCATATCTCTTCATCTTTTGAGCAAGAATTCTAATGCATCGTTCCAAATACATGAACTTCCTAAAAACCTGCCATGGTTGACAACCATCATTAAGCCTAATTTAGAAAGTTGAACAGGTTCAATTTCTCACCATTTTCCTAACAATTTCATGTCCTAATGATACAAACATTTTCTAGCTAAAGAGCAAAAGCTGAGTGGTGATTAATTCTCAAACTTCTATTCAACAACAAAATAAAATAAAATTGCATCTTGAGATCATTTTCACTAATATGTAGTTTATGAACACCACGAAAATTAATACTAGATACACACGTTCTTGCTAAAGCTGTGCAGTTATTAAGCCTCAAACTCCTTTAACTTAAAGAACACGCAGGCATATATAGATCAATTATCCTTTGGAATATAATGAGATTATACGATGGAATTAAGAAGCCAAGATAATCACATGCATCAATTGAGTACAACAGTTAATATTAGAGCTTTTTGCATGATTTTGAACATTGCAATAACCATTTAAAGTACCTCAAACCACCATATGATGACGCCACAAATTTGTAAATCTAGAATCATGCAAAAGAAAAGTGCACAGAACATCCCAACAATAGCATAACTTCAATTTAAACAACTACTAAAAATCTTGTTCCACGTTTTATAAGTAAAGTTTATTTGCTTATCATAGTGTAGACCTCAAAACCATACGGACCAAACATAAAAGTAAAGCACCGACAGATTCAGATTGAAAATTATGTACAGAGATATCCAAGATAAGACCTGTCTAACCCTGTCAGCCTGTATATCCGGGCCTGCAACTCCATGAGCTTACTCCATAAGCTTCTGCCAAATTATCCCCATAATAAGAATCTCATGATCTACTGATCCTCAATGCTGTGACCATTGGATACTCTTAATGTCAATCCCCTCCTTATACATCTCATATAGTGGGCTCAATTCCCTCAACTTCTCCACCTGCTTTATAGTGAGCTCCACTGCCTTATCAATTTCTGCTTCAGTGGTAAACCTCCCTATCCCGTACCTTATGGATGTATGAGCCATGTCTTCATCCACTCCTAACGCCCTCAAAACATACGATGGCTCTAAACTTGCACTGGTACAAGCACTGCCACTCGATACAGCTACTTCCTTCAGCCCCATTAATAAGCTCTCCCCCTCCACAAATGCGAACGACAAGTTCAAATTCCCAGCATAACGACTCTCCTCACTCCCATTAACCACCACCCCTTCTAGTTTCGATCTAATCCCATTCAACATCCTCTCCTGCAGAGCCCTTATCCTCTTCTCGTCGTACTCCATCTCCTTCATTGCTAACTCACACGCAGCTCCAAACCCAACAACCAATGGCGTTGGGACAGTACCACTCCTTATCCCCCTCTCTTGTCCACCCCCATTCATTTGAGGCTCCACCCTAATCCTAGGCCTCCTCCTCATATACAAACCCCCAATTCCCTTTGGCCCGTAAATCTTATGCCCACTTAATGACATTAAGCTTATATTCATTTTGTCCACATCAATTGGAATTTTCCCCAACCCCTGCGCAGCATCAGTATGTAGAGGAACATTGAATTCCTTGCAAATTTTTCCAATTTCTACCATAGGTTGTATCACGCCAATCTCATTATTCACCATCATCACAGAAACCAAACCTGTATCGGGCCGGATCGAAGCCCTGAGCTGTTCCAAGTCCACAAGCCCATCGGACTTCACGGGAAGATACGTGACCTCAAAACCCTCCTGCTGTAAATGCCGGCACGAATCCAACACGCACTTGTGCTCAGTCTGGGTAGTAATCACGTGGCGCTTCTTCTCCTTGTAGAAGTGCATAACACCCTTAATGGAAACGTTGTTCGACTCGGTGGCGCCGGAGGTGAATATAATCTCCTTCGGAGAAGCATTAATTAGCGCCGCGACTTGAGCTCGAGCTGATTCAACGGCTTGCTCCGATTCCCAGCCATAAAGATGGGTCCTCGAGTGAGGGTTTCCGTAGAGGGAGACATAATAGGGAAGCATAGCATCGAGAACTCTAGGGTCCACCGGAGATGTTGCCTGCAAATCGAGATAGAGAGGTCTACCGGAGATTTTGACTCCTTTCACTGATATTCCACTAGACTCCTCCTCCAGAGGCTCGGCGACAGCGGCGGCGGTGGAAAGGAAACGGTGGAGGCCGGCGGAGAGAGTAGGGTTGCAAAGATAGCGGCGGATGGCGTTGGCTAGAAGCTTCGACGCCATTCTCGGTGGCTAATGGAAATCCGTTTGCTGAATTGGGGCTCGAGGGTTCCTTGTATTGTGGAAATGGGATTGGAGGGTTGAGGAATATAAATGCTGTGACCGACCAAACGAAAGTTACCGTCACTGACCCGTGAGAATATCATTTGCGCTCCTGAAGAAGACACGTCACCTGTCGACTTTTTATTTGGGCTTTAATTCTGGATAATTCAAGCCCAAATCTGTTCTTTGGTTTCGGGCTGGATTTGAGGGAATTGGGCTGTACATAATAGACCCAAAGTCTCTAAGCATTTCTCCTGTACTGATTGTGGATTGTGTGTTGGTGTCTTTTCGTTACAAATTTAATGTGGATGTCTTATTCTATATTGTATGATGCCAGCTGCTTTGAGAAAATCTAATTACGAGGCATCACGTACTCAAATCCTAGCAGATGTTCATAGTCTAATGTAGGGTTGGAAAAAATACTGAAAATTAAATATATCGAGCTCGTCGTATTGAAAAATACCGAAAAATATTGAATTTTCTGTATATTATGGTAGTCGTATTGATAATTTGGGTACGATATCGGAATGCTAAGTTCAAAATTTTCAATATTTCGATATGGTATCTGTATGAATTTTAAATTACAGAAATTTCGATATAACTAAAATTCAGCATACTGAAATTTCGATTGTATAGAAAAATTTATGCCAAAATTTTCAATACAAGTGTTAGTATCTCGATATGTCACAATTCCTCACCTCTAACCTCATGAGTGGCTTGCCTACTTTGCTTTATTTTGGTTTAGTGGGATGATCTTGTAGTAGAGGTGGAACAAAGCTTGAGGCCCATAGAATTGGTCCTACTAATCCTAAAAGAGATAAAGATAGGATTATGGTCATGGTTCTCTAGCCCATTTAAAATGGGCATTTTTACCCAAATCGATCAGCCTAGCCAACCAAGCGATTCATAGGATGAACTTTTTATTTTTATTATTTTTATTTATTACTCTCCTTATCTCTATGTTTCACATTCTCACCTTATTCTCCGTTGACACATATCACAGCTGTGACACTTTCTGTTACACCTTTTCCTTTTTCCTCTTCTCTCCTCCTTCATGTTCTCCCTCCTCACTTTAATCCTCACACTCTATACAAAAATAGTGTAATAATCATTAGTACAAATTTTCTTGTGAACTATCACTCTCACTCAATACAAGAATAATTATAATGTATAGATAAAGCATAAATACATAAATTTTAATTATCACAAGTTCCATCTAAATTGATAATAAACTAAT
The DNA here is from genome assembly GCA_023678885.1 of Pogostemon cablin. Lineage (NCBI taxonomy): Eukaryota > Viridiplantae > Streptophyta > Magnoliopsida > Lamiales > Lamiaceae > Pogostemon > Pogostemon cablin. Next base: position 6,528,679 of record CM042992.1, on the reverse strand, counting down.
TAAAAAAAAATGTTCATTAATTTCTAATTGTTTTAAATCTTAAAGAATTGATTAATTAATTTTGTATTTATTGTGATGTATTATTAGTTTAAAATTTAAATTTGTATTTATAACTTTTGTTTTATAGTTCGTATGGCTGATCTGTTTAGATCCAAGTTCATTTTGATTATAGTTAGATGCACTTTTAAGTGGTTTGTTTAAACAGGTCCAATTGGCACAAAATTCATCTTACCCAAACTTGACATAACTAACTCTAATTGGGTAAGGTTGACCCATTTAACAATTGCACACCAATTTTTTTTTTCTTTTCCTACATTTTGATATCCTAACTTTAATTCTTTTTCGTTCCCTTTAAACTTCCTCTTGTAAATAAGTACTACCTAATTTCACCTTTTAATTAATATATCACATTAATTTTAAAACCAAAAAATGCAAACAAAATAAAGGTGGCGTTGGGTACTTTGAAGAGAAATGATAAATGGAATTTGCATGGGTGTGTAGCCACAGCCACCTATTTATCGAAGGAATAATTAATGTGGTAATTAATTCGTTAAATTTAAGAATAAGCAAAAGTAATGGCGATTAAATTAGGAAGCCAATTTAGGCGTACACCACTCTGAATTTATTTATTTAAGAATAAGCAAAAGTAATGGTGATTAAATTAGAAAGGAAATTTAGGCGTAATCTAATTGCCCTAATTCACTTCACTGTAATTAAGGTGTGTCGGTTCCAAAATATAATTCAACGCGCATAGAAGTGCGTGGACACATCATGGGAATGGAATCCACTGTAAATCCAAGAACTCTCTCTCTCTCTCTCTCTCTCTCTCTCTCTCTCTCTCCCCATATTTATACACACGTTCACATCACTCGTAAATACAGATGTGTCACGCACTGGAGCAGATTTCAGATCTGTTTTAGTGATTCACAGGCAACCATCTGCCATTGCACAATCTCCATTCTGAAAGTTCTATTCAACCTTCGGAAGCTTACTTCCCACCCACCAATTGCTCCCCCAGAGCTGTACTATAACGCCCCTTTTCACTGATTTTAAGCAATCGCCAATTACTTGTTTATAAATATATGCGCATTGCCTTTTCTTGGAGATTAATCATAATCTATACTTGTTAGTGCGAAAAGGGATCTATTGGGCTCACTGGTATCAGGTATACCTTTTGTTCTAACTTTCTTGATCTCTTTTTTTAGCATTTTATGATTTAATCTTTAGGAATGTGATCCGAAAGTTATATGGATCTTGTGGAATCTGTTATGAGTTTCGAATTCATCCGTTTATGGTATTTTTTGTGGAAATGTAATTATTCCCTTTTTTTACTAATAATTTACCTCTTTTGATATCTTTGTCTATATTTGATTGCATTGTGGGGTTTAATTTCTCTTTGATCATTGATATATCTTTAGTTTAGCATTTCATGTTGGTGTGTTTTTCTTCATTTCTGGTAGTAGTGTTAGTTTAGAAGTCATTTCAGCCATGTTTTATTTGATACTTAAGTTTCACTGCTCGACTCGACTCGGCTCAGCTTGGATCTGATTACACAGTGGATCATGTAGATCTGATGACAATAATTGAATAAGATTATGGCTTTCACAACAATCCCACGAACGAGTACAGTTTTAGTATACCCACCATGGCATGTTGATCAGATATTGTTGTGTGTGAATTTGTGGTGGGTTATGTGCTCTGTATAAGCCTAAGTTCTAAAACCATGGAACCTTGATGAATTCCCGTTGATTCAATGTATTCCCCACCCATCAACCAATTTCATTTCTATTACCGTTACCCTCATTAATGATTCCTATTAACATTATCTTTCCGGAATTTGAACTATGCGGCTCCTCAGTGTCCATGTTGTGGGTAGCAGAGCAGGATCCTTCAAACATCTAATGTTTGTTTGTGTTGTGGTCTCTGGTTTTGGTAGGCTGCCGGACTTGGACTGCTTTAAGAATGAAATTCATTGGAATTACCACCAAGATCACCTGTCTTGTCTTTTTTTCTATTCTTTATAAATAATTTGTCTTTTTAAAACAAGAATCTGTAAATCTAGTTACATCTATGGTGTATGATCTTAGCTGATGTTTGAGTTGCATTGTATTATTTCCTTACGAATTGTTTGATCTTCCAGCTATCTGTACGTTGTTGCGCATCCGAGCCTTTTCTTGTTGAGGTTCTACGGTTTAAGCGAGAAGTCATCATGTTTAAACAATCTCCCCGTAGAAACCAGAGGAATAAAGGGATTAAAGTGAAGCATGTAGTGCAGATATGTCTGCTGCTGGGGATAGGAATCTGGCTGCTTTACCAGGTACAGCAGTCTCGTGAGAAGAAGGCGTCTCTCGAAAGCTCTGACGTTTCTAGTAATATCAAGTTGGGGAGGAAGGATCTCCAGCCAAAGGTAGAAAAGGATGACGATACAGAAACAGAAGATGAGAAGCCGAAGCAGGATGAACAGGAAGAAACTGCACATTTTGATGATGAAAACAAGCCAGATGATCAGTGGCAAGAACAGGTGAAAACGGAAGAAGAAAACGAGCATGGAGATAGTTCTGTGGATGGTGGTGTAAAGGAGACGGAAGAGGGAAAGGAAAATGAGGATGGAAACAAGGAAGAAGAAGAGAACATGAACAATGATGGTAAGACGGAGGGTGAAGAGACCAGTGAAGAAAGCAAAGTTACCGACGGTGTGGAGGGTAAAGGTGTCAGAAGTGAAGATAATGGGAATGGTGAACAAGATGTGAAAGAAGACAAGGTAGAGGGCAGTCAAAATGAAGATGCTAATACGGATGCGGAGGGGGATGACAAGAGTGAAGAGAAGAAAGTAGAGGGGAATGAGAACGAAGGCAACGGAATTGATGAGACTGGGCAGAATGTGAGCTTGGAGAAGAAAAGTGAAGTGGAGACCGGAGAGAACGAGAGTACAGAGAACAAGAGTGAAGAAAGGACTGGAGAGAATGAGAGTAAGGAAACTAATGGTGATGAAACAACTGGACAGAACGAGAGCAGTGGGAACTCGGATGAAGAAACAAGCAATGATGACAAGAATGAAGAAGCATCAAGGCAGAATGAGAGCAAAGAAAATAAAAATGAAGAGAACACGGGTCAGAATGAGAGCAGCGAAAATAAAAATGATGGCACAACAGGTCAGAATGAGAGCACCGGGAATAAGAATGAGGAAACAACGGGTCAGAATGGGAGCACCGATACTAATAATGGAGGAACAACAGGTCAGAATGAGAGCAATGGGAATAAGAATGAAGAAACAACGGGTCAGAATGAAAGCAATTTGAATAAAAATGAAGAAACAACTGGTCAGGATGGGAGCAATGAGAACAAAACTGAAGGAACACCTGGAGAGAATGATAATAGTGAGAAAAAGATTGAGGAAACAACAGGAGATAATGAGGGAAAAGAGGCCAAATCTGATGAAAAATCAGGAGAAAACGAGAGCAAAGGTCAAGAAACTACACCACAAAATGAGAACAAGGAGAGCACAAGTGAAGAAATCAAGGAAGATGGTGAGAAAAAGAAGAATGCAAACGAACAGAATCCAACAACGGATAATGATGCCACACAAGATCAGAAGAATAATGGTCAGGGAGAGATCAATGGAGAAGGCAACAATGAGGAGAAGCTTAATGGTGGCACAACAGAGGGCGAAACCCAAGGTGTAACAAACAACGCGATAAAATTAGAGTCTGAAGTAGGGGGAAGTCAGAATCCTGAAACTGGATCAGCAACGGAGAAAGTCAGTTTGGTGAGTTCCAATGTGGAAGACAAGCCAAGTGGGGAGAACTCTCCCAATGCCGCTCAACCTGTTGATCAAAATGTCGAATCCAAGACATCTGAAGGCACGGAGAACAACTCTGGAACTTCATCTGAGCCCCAGAAAACAGATAATGGCTCAACAGATGGGGGGAAAGACACTTCGTTCAGTGACAGCAATGGCACTGATGCAGGCGAGAACAGTTCTACGGGCACTGCGCCTAATGAGCACGTTGATTCATCCAATTCTCTTCCTCAAGACGAGAAAGACGCTCGTACAGACCTCGACACCCTTCCGGAAGCAGGAGTTGGGGTGGCTGGAAACCATGATGCCACTGCATAGACACTTTTATTATGTGCAATTTGTAGTTAAAAAGTTGATTTGGTTTGTATTCTTTCTCCCCTTTCCCATCTTCATGAGCAAAATGTTATACACTGCAGTACTACAACTTTGTTCGTTCTTGCTGCTCCTCATCCAGCAGCATATAGGCATTGGAGGTATAGTGTCCTATGTGTAACTTAGCATTTCTGGTGTTGATTAATATCTGTATTTTCTGAAATATATAGTCAATTGATCATGTATGAATTCTTTTGCTTTTGCATCCTATACTTGTCATTTCTCCTCAGTATTTATAACCATTCTTAGCATTCATTTTGGAACCCACAAGTGGTCATTTCCTCTTCTTTCCATCGTTATATGCCAAGGCCATGCCCCTACATATATATCATAGCTCTCTGCTATTTGTCATAGAATGGAAAAGTACTCTTCCAAGTAGAAATGGGTGACAGCACCCTTTATTGTATGTAAGATTTTTTTGATCCCCGTATAATGAGATGTGTTAAACTGTCCAAATTTTACTAAAATAGCTTTAACTCAGTTTTAACTCAGTTTTAACTCGATTAAAATAAATAATTTAATTTTACATATTTTTATATCTCGATTATATATATTTATGGATTGATGAAATTGCTCACACAAATTGAATCAAGAATATTTTTCTCATTTTAGGCATTTAGGGGGGTGTTCGGTTAAAATTTTGGTATGAGAATATGTTGTACTTTGATAGTAGAAAAGAATGACTTTCATTCATCCAAACTTTGGCTACTTTGATTGATTCCTACAAATGTGAGAATCAAATCACTATTTACTCATTCTGACTGTACCAAACAACTTCATTAATTCCATTTCAATTCCTTCATTCTCATACCCTTCAACCAAACACCCCCTTAAACATTTATCACTCTACATGGAATATTGAAAAATTTTGCTAAATCCAAAAGGTATATTGAAATTTAGAGTCAAACTGGGTGCACCTTGTGCTCTTGGAATTGGTTTCAGGTTTGAAGTTAAATAAGGATAAATGTCTTGTTTATGGTATGAATGTGGAGGATGGTTGAGTTTCTGAAGCTGCTGGAATTTTGGGATGTGTACCAAGTCGGATGCCTTTTAATTATCTTGGAGTTAAAATTGGATGTGCACATCGTAAAGTGAGTGATTGGGACTACGTTATTAATAATATTCGAAACAGGCTCAAGAAATGGGAGGGCCTAAAAATCTCGATTGGGGGTTGACTAACTCTCTTAAACTCGGTGCTTTCTTCTATTCCTTCATATGTGTTGTCCATTTATCGTGTTCCTAAATCAGTTTTGTGTGAGATTTCTAAATTACAAAGGGATTTTTTTTTAAGGGGGAGAGTGGTAAAAAAATCTCTTGGATTAAATGGTCTGTCTTGTTTTATCTTAAAGCTTCTGGGGGTCTTGGGGTTAGGGACCTAGAGTCTTTTAATAGTGCTTTATTAGGTAAATGGATTTGGAGACGTTTAAATGAGAGAGATAAGCTTTGGGCTAGAGATCTGTGGTCTGTGGGGAAGTTTGGGTGATTTGAGTTCGAACAGTTTTCTTTTGGGTAGAGCTATTAAATGGTCAGGGTGGTGGGGGAATATAATGAAAGTTGCAGGGGATATAAATGGGGGCTGATTCTTTTCTAATCTTGTTAGAGTGTTGGGAGATGGGAGAAATATTTCTTTTTGGGGTGACATTTGGACAGGAGATCATCTTAGAATTAGATTCTCTATACTTTATAGTCTTAATCTAAATAAAGAGGCTAGTATTTGGGAGATGAGGGAGTGGGTTGAGGGAGTTTGGAATTGGAAGTGGAGGTGGAGAATGGATCTTCGCAAGAACGAGAAAAAAATGCTTCAAGACTTACTTTTGATTATTAATTTATACCCCTCTTAATCCAGGTAAAGCAGACTCTTGGCAATAGGGATTAAAGAAAGAAGGCAAATATACAACGAAAGGAGCATACGAGGTTATGGATGCAACAAATTGGCCCGGAGATAGAGGAAAAAGAGCAATTCAGTCTTATGTGGAATAAAATTGCTTGCCTAAGGTTCGAGTGCACGCATGGAGAGTTCTGTGGGAGCGCCTTCCTACTTATGCAAACCTTCAGAAAAGGAAGATTATGGCACATGATGCTTATATTAATTGTTGTTTCTGCAAGAAAAATTCGGAATCAGTTCATCATGTCTTTTTTGAATGTGATTATTCTTATCGCTTGTGGATGTAGTGCATTAGTTGGGTAGATGTGAAAATAGTTTTATCCTCAAATCCCTCTATAAACTTACTTCATTTTAGTAGGCTTATTAGAGGGAAGAAAGGAAAGGTGTTTTTAGTCTTGTCTTTGGGAATGCATGGTGTGGTTGATTTGGAAAACCAGAAATGCAGTTATCTTCCGTAATGGAAGTTTCGAAATAGGCAAAGTATTGGAAGAACTAAAGACACGTCTTTGGAGTTGGATTCTTGGGAGACATGAGCTTCTCTATTTGTTACGATGAATGGAGACGATGTCCGACTATAGGTGTCGTGAGGTTGTTATGTTGTCTTAATATCTCTTCATCTTTTTCATATTATGATGATATTTTTATTTTCATGTAATTTTGGGTAACTCTCTTACCTACCATATTTAATAATAATTTTATTTTTACCGATAAAAAAAAATGGGTGCACCTTGTACATTGATGCAACTGGACGATCACAATCGACCATTAAATAAAATAAAATAATTAAAAAAATAAAAATATATACCCACTATACCCTATTTAAACCTATAAAATTCTAAATGCACAGTATACTCCAGAATCACCCTGAAATTAAACCCAAAAAAAAAAGGTACTTTTATCATATTTGGCATGTCAAATATGGAAAGAAACAGAATAGTGACAGAACTGAGTGTTTGATTTCTCATAGAAAGAATTGCATTGTAGTGTGAATGATAGATCCAACTATTGCTCAGTTTAGTTTTATTTTAGCTGTAAACAAGTGAAATAAAAACTGAAAGATGAGAAGCTTCCACACTGCATCTCAAAGCTCTGTTCCAGAGATTGTCAAAACAGCATACAATGTCAAATTATCGATATTCAAAAAGCACAAAGTTCAAATTTGAAGAAGCAATTAACAAAATAGTCCCTTATTGCAAATATCTTCAAGACAAATGACGTCAAAGGTTCAATGATGCTTGATCTCAAAAAGACCATCTGGACCTGCATTAGCAAACGCCAAGTTAATGTTGATTTCAGTGCCCATAAATGAATGAAGGAAGAAACCTAGATACTGTAAGATGATTTGTTTTAGGAGTGTATATAAATATACCAGTCTGGGAAAATCAATCTAAATATACGTTACTTGGTGCATATTGCCTTGTCTGCTTGGTAGGTTTCATCATAAAGGATCATCTATCATTTATCAAATGTACATAGTAGCTTTAGTTTTTGGATTTTAATTCAACTACTTTGGATTAGAGAAAAGGGTATAGGTAGAAGATACAGTCAAAGCAACTGAGTTCTTCAATCCTATAATACTAAGATGCCTGCAAGATAAAAAGAAAGGATCCTCCACCTCAAAAACTACATTAGAATAAAGCTAACTTAAATCTGCTAATTAAGGCAACTTTTAATTTGAATATAAATATCGGTTAAATCAAACAAATTGATGGGTGATAAAATCTCTGAGTGTGGAACGGCATGTTTTAAGAGAATGTGAGATATGGTAATTCTATTAGGAGAGACTTCAGGGGATCATGATTAAACAACTAGTGCTATAAAGTAATTACTTAGAAGACTGAAGACTACACCATCAACCGATATAGCTAAATTTAAGTTCACTCCTACAACAATACATGAGACAAACAAGATACTGAAGACCAGGTGAAAATAGTATAAATACAATATGCCAGCATGGAAAAATTAAGGTAAGAATTTAAAATTACAATTTCACTCAAAATTAATATGAAATTATCATTGCACTAAAGGGAGTGAAAGGTTGTTAAAATTTTCCATAATATATTTTCCAATAGAAGATGTTCAAATCCAAGAACACTCTCATTTACACATACATCATGTATCATTTCATTTATTTCAAATTCACTCTCACATTTTTCTCTATTACTCATCTTACATAAAATTCATCATGATTCATCTCAAAAAAAAATTAGTCACTTTTCACTTGAAAATGAATAGTGAAAAATTAAATCTTCTTCAGAACAAAGCACACCCTAAATTTTCAACTCTTGGACTGTTCACAGGATTGATGGGAAATTGAACCCTGAACAATCGAATTGATATAGGCAAGTATCACTTTGGTTACACTAAATGTTCAAACATGTTACATAGTTGAGTTCTAATACTACAATGACTGGATCATCCTCCTCACGGCATTAAAAAAAAAATCACCTATAAAGAGTCTCCTCTATATTCAAATTTGCATTACAATTTACAAGATCATGGGTAAACAGTTAATTATGTAAAGCACTTATATTCACTCTTTATCTTATTATAAAATTGAGCATTCAGAATCCTTAATTAATACATAGACTTACATTCTGCCCACAAAATACCTAAACAGTACTAATCACTGAGAACAATAATAAAAATAACTCTTCAGGCACGCTTGAAAATCTAAATACTCTATAGAATCCATTTACATTGCACTAACACATTTAACATGCAATATGCAAAAAACACTAATAGATCACAACTTTTGCCTAATGGAGAATCATAAAATACATTATAAAAAAAAGGAAGAATAATATCTAAGAAACCTTACCCCATGGAAATTCCTTATTCCGGATATGCAAGTAAGGGTATGCCTGAACAAGAAAGTTAAATTGTATCAGAAGTAATGCCATTACTAATCCGCCACAAAATTCAGCATCTAGCCATTTTTTTTATTAATTGAAAGATAAAATACGTCAAAAAATATCTGAAGGACTCATCTAAACAACATTCTTACAGGAGGCTCATCATGGTGCGGATGACCCTTGGAAAGGATATAGACAGCGAGAAAAGTGCACGACGCTATACCGAGATATGTTATCTTCTCCCACTTAGAAGCCTCAGCTACATTAAACAAGAGAAACGGAAAATGAGGGAAAAAACCCTATATTTTTCGATCAAAACACCTACTATTTCAAATACAACAACAAGCCGCAACGCATCGAGTGGTTACGATTTGGGTAAAATATGAAATGCAATTGAAACCCTAGACTGGAGAAATAGACTATCGGAAATCTTAATAAACAAGTAGCAAAGACGACGAAATTAAGAAAACAAAATTCGTTAAGAAGTCCATAAGGAATACCAGCTTCATCGTGACCAGAAGAAGCAGAGAATGAGCGCCTGGAAGCTGGGGAAGCGCGTTGAACAGAAGCGCCGCCGCGTAGGGCGGATCGAAGACCAGATCTCAGAATCGCAGTTGCCATTAGCGTCTCGGTTCCTCTCTTCGTATGTTTTGTGTGCCGATTTGGCCCAATTGAATAATACCACTAATGATTTATACCTTATTTCATAAGTTGCTAATTCCTATAGAAACACGCTCTCTCTCGTTTAAAACGTAGAAGTGTGATACCAATATTTCCAAATAACAAAATTGTAAGTGTCAAAGTGACTCACATAAACATTGTATAGGGAAAGAAAATTTAGAAACACGTTTTATCATTTCATTGTCCACTCCACTTTACTAATTTTGCCCATTTTGTATTCAAGTGTAATAATGTTTTTCTAATTTAAATAATTTTTATATAAAAATTACTCTGCATTTTAAAAGTTTTTATTTTTTTCTATTTTAGTCTATTTCACAAAAGTTTTCATCTTCAATTTTTTTTTAATCATAACTATCATCTCTCATACACTTTTTATGAAAAATTCACACATACTCAACACACCTAACATACTATATTACTTATTAAAAATATTACACTAATTTTCATTTTTAAAAAAATTATGAAATAATTCAATAATCTACTAACACAACTATCACATTTTATCAATTCTATATCACTTTTATGACCAAATATTATTTTTTATTAAAATGATGGTATAACTTTTTATCCTTCTCACAAAACTCTTATCGTGAGACGGTCTCACGCAATTATTTTGTATGAAATTATATTAAGCATGGAAAGGTGGTCAGAATGATTCTCATTCATCGGGAGGAATGGTTAATTCCTTGAGGTAATTTGTTTTGGGTTTGAGTAGTATAAATCTAACAAATACTCGTTTCGTCATATAAAAGTTGTCATATTTTTCATTTTCGTATCTCCCATATAAATTTTCACATTTTTAAGTGTACAATCAAAATATAAAAGTAAAGGATAATATGTGTTAAATAATGAGAGACTCTCTTGTGAGACGGGTCATTTGTGAGATAGTTGTGAGACGGGTCGACACATCACTAAAGTATGCTTATTGTATAGTTAAAGTATACTTATTTGTATAGTTAAAGTATGTTAATAATAAATCATATTATAACAAACTAAAATCATACTTTAATACATAATTCAACATATTTTAGAATACATACTTTAACAATATTAAATATATATTTTATCTATACAATAAGCATACTTTAATGATTATCGATCCGTCTAAAAAATAACACATCTTACAAGAGACTTTCTTAAATAATAGAATATGATGGGTGTAAAGTTGGATGAAATTTATATAAATTGATTTTATTGAATCTAAAGAAAACTTTTATAAAAAAGAAATCCAAAGAAACAAACATAGCCTAAAATAAGGAATCGTTTCATTCTATAGATATACCAAACATATTTATTTAAGTCTATACCCATTTCATAGTGAGAAAAGGCATTCAATTATGCAATTTAATACTGTATTTCTTCTTATATTTCACTTTTAAATGATTGACATATATTATGATTGTTTTTTAGATTAACGACACATGTCTCGAGTTTAATAACGTTTGAAGAAGTATTCAAACTTAAAAAAATAGAATGATAAAGGCAAATACTCCCTCCGTCTACTTGAAATGTAATCATTTGCTTTTTGCACGTGGATTAAGGAGTATAATAATTTAATATATTTTGATGTGAGATAAATAATATTTTAAAGTGTAGTGGGTAGTTGTATTAGTGTTAAGTGTGGGGCCATGAGTGATCACATCAATCTAAAAAAGGAAATGGATACTTTGTAATGAGACGGACCAAAATAGCAAAATGAATACGTATCAAGGAAATGGAGAAAGTAATAAATAACGACCGTAACTTTCAAGAGAAATTCATTTCTCTTTTCATATGAAAAGCGTTTGTCTTCTATGAATATCTCTTCTTTCGTATCATTTGCAGGATATAACTTTTTTTTAAAGTATGAAAAAAAAAAGTGTCCCCATTAACCTGTGATTATATTTTTAACTTTTATATACTTTTACGTATGCAGTATCACATGGATGAAAATTTTACTGTTAAAAATAACGAAGTGAAGAATATCCAAAATCAATTAACGAAAATTGAAATGTATAAGCTGATTAAAAAAAATCATAAACTTAATGAAAAATATGAGAAAAATTAAGTTATAGAAGTAGTATTTTCTTTTATGTGAAAAATAAAAAATAAATTAAGAATGACATGTAGAAGGTATATTATGATCTTGGACGTCCTGTTATATTTTGGTATATTTTGGTGTCCTTCTGTTACACACGTTAGATGAGTGACATGTATGCGGAGATGAAAATCTCATTATTTCCCCTTTAGGGTTGATTGTTAGGGTATAAAATAGTTTATTCTACATGTCTTTCCCCTCAGCGTTGATTGTTAGGGTATAGAATAATTTATTCTACATGTCAATCATTCAATGATTTATAACAAGAGATGTAACACCAAAATGTAAATCAGGATATTATAATGATGTCATTTTATCATCTATCATCAGGACGATAAAAGTCAAAGCAAGAGTCTTCTTCATCAACAATACCATTGTGATCAAAATCATCAGTCAATCCAAACGACTCCACCACATCATTCGTGCTCCACCCCGCACGCAGCAATCTCTCCGACATTGCTCTCACGCGCCACTCCACGCCTCCGTTCTCCACCGCCACTCCCCCCTCCTCCATCATCATCATCTCCCTCACCTCCTCCTCCCTCCAACCTCCATCCCTCAGCCTCCGCCACACCTCCTCCATACACCCCCCCAACTCCCCACTCCACCACCCGCGCGTCTCCGAACGCGCCTCCGCCATCTCCGTCCAAACCTCTATCCGTCGAGCCTCCGTCGCCGCCCATGCAGGCGCCGGGAACAAATCGGTCACCGGAACGTCGTCGTTCGCCTCTCCGCCGATCCCGAATTCAACCCGCCGGAAGAATCCGGCAATGTCGAAGCTCCAGAGCTTCACTTCCTTCCCATGCACGTAAAACACCGGGTTTCCGGCAATGCACTGCGTCGCCGGAATGTAGAAGCTCCGGTATATCGGCACGAGCGGCGGAGCTGTGCTCAAGAATTCTCTAGCCAGCTTCGCCGCCCGATCACCGCCGTCAACGGGCTTATCACCCCAAGCTTTTATCCAAAATTCATTTCTAGACACTGCTTTACATATTCCCAGAATCGGAAGGTTGGTCAGAATCTGGAGCTGCTGTTTCGACGACGATCGCCAGTTCGGAAAGCCCGGGCCCACGGGAAGCCCCTCCTGGAGGATGGAGCGGAGGTCCGGCGGGAACGTGAAACCAAAGGCAGACTCAACGGCGGCGATCTCTGCCTCGGAAAGCCCAGATTCCACCGGAATATTAGAAGAGTAGAGATAGTGTACGACATTCTTAGCATAGGCTGCGTACGAAAAGCAGACCTTGAATGGTTTGGACTTGGGAAGAGCCGTGGTTGTGAGTGGGCCCACCAGCGCCGTCGCCATTGAAATCCGATAGAGGTGTTCACATATATATAGAGAGAAGGAGTTGAGTGGATTGTGGTTGTTGTGAGGATTGGATTGTTTAAATATGAAGAAATGGAGAGAGAGAGAGAGAGAGGAGAGATGGAAATCTGAACAGATATGAAGAATTCTAGGCGGGAGGAGGATAATCGGGTTCGATTTGGACTCGAGTTTCACGGATTGATACTCACTCATTGACTCGCTCTCTCACCCCTTGGATTTATTTTCAGAAATTTCCAGATTCTGCCTATTATTTTATGGTTAAATAATACAAACTAAAATTTGTGTTATGATTACAATTGTGGGTACCTTTAATATAAAATGTTATTATTTTTATTTATATTATAAATTATTTATGATTTAATATTATTATTTTTTATTAATTGAATATCACTTTTTATTATAAATGATATCACTTTTTATCCGTCTCACATAAGCTGTTACATATGACGGTTTCATACAAGTCTTTGTCTATTTTCATTAACTACATTTACATGAAACTGTCTCATATTGAGTAACGTCTCACAAGATACTTTGTCGTCTTTTAATTGTTAGAGTGTTTTTCTTTAAAATGTAGATGGTCATTCATGTCTGGAGAGCTATAATTAATCATAGGAATAAGATATTATACAAAATGTCACACCAAAATATCACAAATCTCGTATCATTGAAAATAAGCATGAAATTCCTATGGATTACACATCTCTGACCAAAATATGTAATCCAATACTCCATGAGTTATTGTGTTTGGAAATAAAATTCTTATTTAATAATGTATATATTTTTAATAAAAATACTCTTAATCCGCCATAAAGGTATATATTTTTTTATTTTGGGCGTTCGCACAAAAGGTATACATTTCCCTTTTTACACACATGAGACCCACACACATCACTAATACATTTAATATATATGACTCACACACCCCACTAAAACAACTACATACTATACATTAAATAATAATACTCCTTAATCCACATATAAAAAACAAATGACAAATATATACCTTTAAGAGCGGAAAAAAAAAGTATAATTTTTTTATTTAATTTTTTATTAAAAAATTTATAAAATTTTATTATTTATTAATGGATTCACAGGAAATTTCCGTTGAAAATTACACATCTTTGACTAAAAGATGTAATCCAATACTCCATATAGCATGCTATTATCGTTATTTCCACTATCAACTGTAGCGTAACATCCCCACCAAAAAATATCACAAATAATTTCCTATTATATTTTTAAAATATTAGGCAAATAGCCGACCTTATGACTTATTGATGGTGCTTTCTCTAATTCAAAATTAATAATCTCTTGTCATATCATTTAATATAACTCTTACCTAATTACAAGAAATTTATTTTATCATTTTTTATCATTCTTAGCTAATTACAATATATCTATTTTATCATATTTTCTATTTAGTAAAAAGGTACATCACATTGTCCACTATTTCCTACTAATACAATTATCTACTATATATATAATAATAATATTACTCCTTAATCTACGCGTAAAAAATAAACGATTACCTTGTAACTAGTCGGAGAGAGTAATTTTTAATATGTATTCCATTTTATGAGCTATATCTTGAATTTTATAATATATAGGCTGAATGCCTCGCGTGGATCATTTTTATATTTTTGTAAGAATAGTTTTCACATTTATTAAAAATATTACTAAATTTTAACTATAATATAAATTATTTATAAAATAATTTATCATACTAATATCATATTATATTAATTTTAATTTTTTTTAAAATTGTTATTATTTTTTATATGTCATGAAAATTTTCTAATAAAATAAGGTATCACACTAATATTTGTCATGATATATATATTAAAGAAAGTTGTTTCACACAATATTTTTACTTTTATTTAATTATAATATTTTTTCTTTAATCATATATATATATATTATATATTAATTACGAATACGCTGCTATAAATAACTTTTTTAAAAATATGAGGTGTCGCGACTTGATTAATGGTCGTATATTTTTTTATTTTTTGTTTTAATATCGCATATATAATTTTTCTAATTTTATTTATTTATTATTATTATTATTATTCATGTAAATCTTTAAATCATGTATATCTATAAATTAAATATCACTTTTAATTAAAATTTTTTGATTAGTTAGGAATAAATAATCAATAAAATATATCAAACTTATTATTATTATTATTATTCATGTATATCTTCAAATTAAATTCCACCTTTAATCATATTTTTTGATTGGTTAGGAATACTATTTTTATTTATTATTATTATTATTATCATTATTATTGTTGTTGCTATTATTATTATTAGTATTTATTATTATTATTATTATTATTCATATATATCTTTAAATTATCTATATCTATAAATTAAATACCACATTTAATTATATATTTTGTTTGGTTATAATAATAATTTATCTGTGTATTACGCGGGAATTTGTACTCGTATATATATATATATATATATATATATATATATATATATATATATATATATATATATATATATATATATATATATATATATATATATATATATTAAATTCCTGTGTGACGTATATTACATTTAAGTAACTGCAAAAAAAAATTATTAAAAATTGTTTCTTACATCATAATCTTTATTTGTCCGTCCACAGTAAGGGTATCTCCTAATTAAAAAGAAATATCATGTCAATTAAAAATCTCAAAAATATATTTTAATTTTAAATTTATAATCACGTTTAGCATACACAACATATTTTATACATTATTTACCATGATCTCCTCAAAATCAATAAAATTAATTAAAAGTAATTTTTTTTAAACGATGAACATATTCATGAGAGAAGTATGGAGAACATTATAATTATAGTTTTTTTTTTTGGGTTGCAATGTAACATATAATACTATTTTTTCTGCCCGCTGATAAGATATTTTATTTGTCATTTTAATCGTTTAGTTTAAAAGTATTATTTTTTTAGTAAAAAGGACTCATACGTACATGATGCAACAGTCACCACTAAAATAATAATATTTATTAATACATGTGTAAAAAAACAAATGATTAATTACCAACTTCTTATTTGATGGAAGAATTACAATTTTTTTCTCAGAAAGATATATTAATATAAAAAGGTACCTTAAAACAAATTACAATACTTTATTAATGTACTACATTGCAATTAACGTTCCAAACAATGACATTTAATTTGAAGATATTGATAGTTCATTAGTATGATCACTTAAAAAAATAATTCCATTAAAAACAATAAAAACATCTTTGGAAATTTAGGATGATCATTGTTATAGAAGGCTGACTGATTAAATTAGTTCATAAGTAATTCTTTTTATATTAATTTTTATTTTAAAAATTTTAGAATAAAAGTTGGTTGCCACTAGGGTTATAATAATGATCCGCCGGAATGCCCAAACTATGATCAAATGTTAGTTTAATTTAGGCAGCCTGCAATGCATCAATTACTCTACAACTATAATATAATATCGCCACCTTGTTTTAAATGAAATTAATTACTCATTTATGTCTTTTTAAGATAATGTTGTAATAATTTTGCAACCCTAATGATTTCACAATTTCCATCTCAACTATTATTATTATTTTATAATTATTATTGATGTACACTTTATGCAGTAGTATTTAAGATGATAATAAAGATATACCGTGATTTTTTATTATTTTTAATGTATCTTTTGTTTAATTTTAAAAGCTAAATCAGTTTTGCCTTCCCTCGTTTATAATTGGGTTTTGTTCCCCAATTTTTGGCTCCCTTCCCCAAATTTCAACATCTGAAATTTTATATAGTACTCCCTCCCTCTTTTCACGAAATGTCACAATTTTATTATATTGGACGTCTCATTCAAATGTCATAATTTTCTATTTTTAGTAAAAAGATACAGCATATGACCCACCACTTACTACTAATACACATATCCACTACACATAAAATAATAATACTCCATAATCTACGCACAAAAAGCAGCCGGTGACATTTGGGCGGGACGGAGGGAGTACAATATACTCACTTCATCTGCCTTTAAGGGTGTCATTTGATTTTTGCACGCGAATTAATGATTATTATTATTTAATGTGTAGTGGGTAGTTGTATTAGTGGATGTGTGGATCCCATTTTTTAGTTGTATTAGTAGTGTGTGTGGGTCCCATATATGTATAAAAAAAGAAATGAGATCTTTGGGAACGGACGCCTAAATGAAAAAATAATACCCTTAAAAACGGACGGAGAGAGTATATAGAGTTAATTAAATTATTCTTTATAGAGTTAATTAAATTATTCTTTAAAATAAATTACATCGCCCTACATAAACAATTAAATTACTCCATTCAGTCATATCTAATATTGTATAGGACCTTTCCACCGTAGTCCTTTGAATCCTTTTCAAATATATCGAGTACTATAACTTTTAATTTCTAAGAATATTCGAACTTTATTTATTTATTTATTTAGAACAACATACTTTTAAGCCCACTTTATTATTCTTTTTCAGAAAAGTTCATTATCTAAAATTTTGGGAAAGTACTAAATACTCAGAAATTAATACGCACGAATGCACTAAAAAAACTATTTTTTACGAAAGTAGGATTTAATTTGGTAAAATCTTTAATTTCATTGTTAAATTGGCTTACTAACGGATTAACAATAGAATTCGTTGGTAAAGTGGTGGTTGATAAATTTTTAGCAACGAAAAATCAATTCCGTTGTTAATTTTTCCGTTGGCAATTTATATAATGATTCCCTTTGTAATCCGTTGGTAATTACCAACGGATTGAATTTCCGTTGCTAAAATAGAGAATAAATCCGTTGGCATTTCGTTGCTAAAATAAAAATGTCATTTTTGTTGTCAATCCATTATTAATTACCAACTTATTAAATTCCGTTGGTAAATTCGATTACTAAAAATATTTTTTTTAGTGATGATTTACAAATTTCAAAATCTCCAAAGGATATTTTCAATTTAATTAAAAATGAATTAACTATTTATTTGAGATCAGGAGTTTTTAAGGACTTAAAATACATAAAATTACTACTTTCTCCGTCCGCTTCAAAGAGTCTAATTTTTCTATTTTAGGCGTCCGCCCTTAAGGGTCTCATTTTTTTTTACACACATAGGATCCATACACTCTCACTAATACAATTAAAAGTTGGGGACCACACACTCACTATTTACTAATACAACTAACTACTACATATTAAATAATAATACTTATTGATTCACGTGCAAAAAGCAAATAGGTCTCTTTGGACCTGACGGAGGGAGTAATTTAAAGTCTAAATTAAAAAAATAGAGTATATATATATATATATATATATATATATATATATATATATATATATATATATATATATATATATATATATATAATAATAATAATAATAATAATTTATTGATCATTTTCTACCTATGCAATTGAAATGTTAATATTTTTAATACAAATAATTAAAAACAAATCCTAGAAGCATATTAAATATTGAGAAATTAAATAAACATTATAAAAGATAAATTACACTTATAACTTACAAATGTATTATTCGAATTAATTTTGATCCCTCTATTTGAAAATCATCAGCTGTCTTAGATGTGTTCCAAGGACAAAATAGTTCAAGGTACGGCTCAGTGTGAGATTAATTTATGGTGAAATTATTTTACACTTTTTAAATTAATTATCACTCTTTATTAAAGATATTGAGTATCATTTTTCTTTAAAAAAATTTCACTTTTATTTATACTAAAAACTATTTATAAAAAAAATTTAATGCACTATTATCACTTCTAATTAATTGAGTATCACTAAAAAAAAATGTTACTACTTCATATCCCTCTCAAATTCACACTAAGGGCATGATTGGTATACAGTAATGAGTTGAGAATGAAATTAGAATTCCTCCACCCCCATAATCCATACTGTATGGAATCAAAATTTTATTTTTATTTTTTATTTTTTATATAACAAAAGATACCTTAATAATTATAAATAATTTATTTTTATTTATATCACATCTCTTTTTGTATAATTACGAAAATAAAAAATAAAATAATATTTTTTCATTTAATATATAATTTTCTTATTAAAAACATAATATTTAATTATTCACTAAAAATATTAAATTATTTAAAAATTTAAAATAAAAATTCTTATAATTTAATACTCATTACAATAAAAATAATATAAGAAAAATAAAAAATTAGTAAATGAAAGAAATTTAAAATTAAAAAAATTATATAATTAATTAAATATTTATTTTAAATAAATTTATTAAATTATATACAAAATATTATTAATTAATATTATTTTTAAATTCAATACACATATATAATATTAAATATAAAATTTTATTTTATTTATAGAAATATTTTTTTTAAATTACATAAATATTTTTATTTATATTTTAAATATTATAATTTTTTTATTTTATAATTTTTATTAGAATAATTATTAAAATATATTAAATTTATTAAAATTTAAATTAATGTAAAATTTATATAAAATGAAATTTGAATAAATCAGTGAATGTATTTTCTATTATCTCGTTTATTTCCCGTCAATACAAATCATGAGAATAATTATTTATTGTCATTCATTTCCCATCTCTATTTTATTCCTAAAATCATTCCATTTCAATGTACAAATTATGAGAATAATTATTTATTGTTATTCCTTTTCCATATCTATTTTATTCCTAAAATCATTCAATTTCAGTGTAATTTCATTCCATCATAACAAAGTCTTTACCATAGTTCAATTGCCCTTGGTGAATGCAGACAATTTACCCAATTTTTTGCCATTTATTTTTTATACGTTGAGTAATATTATAAAGTTATGGAGTATTAATTTACTTTACTTTACTTTAAACTTTGTTTGAATTGGATGCATGCATTTATATAGTTAGCGGTTATTTAATAAACGACCAACTTTAATGCATATGAACAACGCAAACAAAATCATTTCCTACAACTTAAGTTAATGAAAAAGTGTGGATATCCAATTCAAAAAATATATAGAAATGTAGATTCTTGATACATTCATAGGAAAAGTATGGAAACATGAAAGTGAAAGCATGGATGCGTGTAAGAATTAATATTGAGCTACTCACGTACTTCCTAATTAGTGACACGTACTCTTTCAAAATCTCACAGTATGTCTTAACGTCAAAATAATTATTATTTTTTATTACTAAAAAACTATTTTGTATACAAAAATAAGTGAAAAATGAGATTATTTTATTTATTTATTTATTTTCGTTGAAATAGTAAATTATGTGAAGATAAGATAAAGAAGTACTTTTATTTTATTTTCTTTTCATTTTTCTTAATTATTAGGTGATTTGCCCTTCTCATTTAATATAATTATTGTAAGACAAAGTCTCTTATAACCGTTGAAAAGTATTTAAATTAGAAGCAATGTTTTAAAAATTAAATATAATTAAAAAGAATAGCACGGAGTACTAAATCCTCTGGCCAGTGTAAATATCTCTTATGCTTTTTGTATGTGAATTAAAAAATATTAATTATTATTTTATATAACATATAATTGTATTGGTAGTGAGTGGTGAACCATATAATATATAGTCCTTTTAAGAAAATATGTACATTGAGTTGACGTCCAAAATAATAAATTGAAAATGTTTGAAATTTTGAACTGGCCGGATAATATTTTGTTCCATTTAAGTGTTCGCAACAATTATACCCTTTTGTAAAATGATTTTACTTTTTAGAATATAAAATGTTACTTTTTAGTACAATAAACTATTATTACTCTTTTAAATAACAAACTATTAATCATACCAACAAAAATGCGAAAAATTTTACTAACATAACAAAATTTGAATAGACGTAACCATTATGGAGTATAAATTTTTTACTCTATAAAAAATAATACTTCATGATATAAAGAACAAAATCCAATGTTGGTACAACTTAGTGCAAAGAATAATTTTGTGTTGTAACATATATTCATCGAATTTGTGTAATGATAAATTAAGTATTGGATTATGAAAATATGTACATGTTTAGAATCACAAATTCTTTTTTTTTTTTATCATGTTGCATCTTCATTAAATTATATTTATTTTATGTTAGAATTCATATTTATTTTTAAGATTTACTGTTAATTCTTAGAATAATTTTACTATTATGGTTCATGTAATACTTTAACCCTATAATTCTTCATCTATTTTACTTTTATAATTTATGATAATATTTTATTTTCGTAGTTAATATCATATAAAATGGTATAACTATTTTTTTCAACCTATATCTACTATATACATAAACCTTGAGAAAAATTTCTCTTAGAATTTAATCTTGCTACATTTCAAAAATCAAATATTGCATAAATTTATGATGTGGGGAACTTGTACTTGCTAGAAACGACACCTTATATGTCGCGTGAATATCTTTAAATGCTATCACAATCGAAAATATAATAAACTCTTCACTATTGGAAATTCTAATGTAAGACATAATTATGAATTACATTCTTTCTTTTTTATAATTGGGGCGGCTATTTGCACCCTCGGAATTACTAGACAAACCCCAATAATTTATAAAATAAAAATATAATTATGTGAGAAGATGTAAATATCATTTTATAAATAATCATTAAATTTGAAAAATAAAAATCTATTCGATGTTTGTGATCGAACAGTTGGATAATTTTTTCTCACTGTTCACTTCCTACAACAGAACAGATACGTGTGTTCGGTTGTAATAATCGAACACCCTTTCTTCTTCTTCTTTTTTCTCACTGTTCGCTTCCTACAACTCAAATGCGTGTGTTCGGTTGTAATGATCAAACACTCTTTCTTCTTCTTCTTTTTTCTCACTGTTCGCTTCCTACAACCGAAAAGATACGTGTGTTAGGTTGTAATGATCGAACACTCTTTCTTCTTCTTCTTCTTTTTTCTCACTATTCGCTTCCTACAACCGAAAAGATACGTGTGTTCGGTTGTAATCAACACCCCTTTTTTTTTTTTTAAACCTAATGAATAATTAAAGAAATATCCTAAACACCCCTTCTTAACACATTTTCTACTTTATAAAAATATTTATTCTCCTCATGAACTAATAACACTCCTAGTCTTAATATACTTAAAAAAAATAGAGTGTCTCCACTAAACATATTTTACATAAATACTTTATACTCCATTAAAGAAAATATAAAGACTATTGTTCCTTCAATATTTTAAATCTTAAATGTATAATATGACATAAATTACTAGAGTTTTCATAATTAATTGGCAAATAATTGGATGAGATCGTTTTACGCAAAGAGTTCTACTAGACAGATAAGAAGTAATAACTTTTTAATAAAAAAAATGATAATTAAAGTCATGAAAATGATAATGTTGGAGTGAATTATTAATTCATGACCAACAAAATATCATCATCAGAAAATTGAATATTATAGGGATGGGCCTTCCCTTAAATAGGTACAAAACCTATACAATAAGGAATTGCAACAGAGAGGTGATAACCAAACGCTTAAAAACTAGCGTTTTTAAGACCAGAAAAGTCGGGCGAAAAAAGGGAATGAACTTCAACAGAAAACTGAAGAGTAAAAGCAGTACATGGATATAGAAGCTAAAGGATTCAACACAAATGAAGAAAATAGTCAAAAAAATAATGTTATTCACTTTTTGAAGGATCACAAAAAAGACTATAAAAATACACAATACGACTATAGATGTATCAGAGAAGGAGTTAAATGAGTTACTGATCAAGATTGTAGATTTAATTATGAAGTTTGATGAGTACAATATATTTAAAGAAACGCAAACAAAATTTTGATAACCATCTGTTTATATAAATAATCTTTAGCACATGTGATTTGTAAATAAAAAGTAATAACATTTTAAATGAAAAGTAATAATACTTTTAATAAAAAATTATAAATACATAATAAAACATAAAACGATCACACAAGTATTACCATAATTAATTATATGAATTCATTTCACACACGACTTTGCATAAACGATAATCATTTGCATGTTTAAAAGGTACTGTAGCATCCATTTCATGCCATATTTTATTATATATTTCCTCACTCTCATAAAATTATTTACTTTGGATTGGATACATAGAGATTAAAAAAATTGTAACTTTTATTAGTATCATAATTTTTTTTAATTAATAATAAATGATAAGGTAGGTTAAGTATAATAAGTTGAGGTACTTTTTAAAATAAAGTGTGAGAAAGAATTGTAATTTTGACATTTTTACTTTGTTCTAGAAGAGGAAAACTTTTATAGGACGATGTATAATAGAAAGGGTGAAAACTTTTACGAAGAGGAAAGTATTTAATACTCATGTGAAGTATTAAAAAGAGTTTAACTTCCTCTGTTTTAGATATATCGTATATATAAAAAGAAAAATTTATGAAATTTATTACTATCTTATGAAGTGAATTCCATTACCCAGACTAGTATTGTAAAATGTGAATAGAAGTGGAAGAGTTAAATACCAACTGATCTATTTAAACTAAGAGGTGTATTGTAAACAAAAGCCCAATTAAATTTTGGGCCCAGATCTGTTTGTATTTATACAGATCAAAATATTTCCTTTCTATTATTTGTGGGCTATTTCAATGGTTTCGCAATCCACTAACAATGAAATCATTACTATGGCTGATAGGGGAAATGTTTTAAGGCAAAAGCTTCTGCGCCCCCGATGTCCCCATGTGAACACAACTCTTCCCTCTCCAATCCTATTTAAACATATGTATTGCTAGAGTCTTAAATTGCAAAGGGGCATGGAAATTGCAAAGGCGCACGGAATGTGCTCCGTGCGCCCGGGTGCACAGGAGCTTCACTCATGTTTTAAAACCCCAGCCTCTTAAACCAAAAAATTTCATAAATAAAATAACTTTATAATTGATTAATTATTAAAAGATTATATTTAAAAGTTTTTTATTTATAACTTATTTATTTTTAATAAAAATATACTTAAAAGTTAAAAAGGAAATTTTTAATTGAATTTACGTTAATTGAATACTTTTTATGGGATGAGAGAATATACTATAGTATTTCGTAATTCGTCTTGGTATTCCTCTGCATATTTATAACTTGATTTTTAATAAAATACTATTCTCTCCGTCCACAGAATAACTATATATTTACTTTTTACACGTAGATTAAAAAGTATTACTATTTAATGTGTAGTAGATAATTGTATTAATAGAGTGTGTGGGTCCCATATATTTAAAAAATGAGATGCACCTTTAGTGGAGATGCCCTAAATGGCAAAAGTATACCTTTCCGGCAGATTGAGGGAGTATATCCTAATTAATGACCATCAAACTCTTAGGTGATGTTTGGTTTGGGGTTAAGTGGGGTTTAAAACTCATGCATAGTGTGTTCTATGTTTGTTTTGGGTTTTGAGTATGATATGTTTTAACTTTATTTCAAATCAATGTATTAATTTATTTAAAAGGTTAAACGAGCTAGGAGAAATAAATAGAGAAAGTGTGTTAATTGAGGAGAGAGAATGTAGTAAGTATATATAAGAGTGATTTTTAAAATTTGGATGTGAATTTTGAAAACCAAAACCTAGGTTTGAAAATTGTAAACGAACATTGCCTTATAGATGTGATGGTATTTTAGATATTAATTATAACATATGACAAGAATTTAATAAGTGTAGCCTGATTTGGAGACTGGTTTGGTTCTTTACTATTGGGGTCGTTCTGTAATTTTCTGATTTTGAGAAAGGTGAAAGTTGTGGGATGAATGATATTGAGGAAATCAACTCCGTTCCTGTTTCTATGGTATGATGGATCATATTATGTTGTGGCGATTAACTCCTATCCTTATATTTATGGTATGGTGGATCAAGTCTGGTGTTGGAAAAGAGTGAAGTGTGTTTTATTTTAAAATAGGTGGGGGGGCAGTTTGGTGAAGTTAGAATTTAGAAGGTAGATGTTGGGTAGATACTTGGCTTTGTTCTCTTTTTTATATAGCTTATTTTGATGTTGGAGCAGATGCTTGGTGATGTATTTGAGAAAGTTTTGGGGAATGGATTATTAGGATTATGAATTGTATGGGGATTTAATATTTATTGATGTAACACTATTGTAACCAAATTTTGGGTAACCCTCTTGCCCATTGAATAAAAAACTTTATTTTTCAGATAAAAAAAAGTATTTAACAAGTAGAATAATGAGAGATAAAACATGAAAATAAAATAAATCATCTTATTTACTATTTAAATGAACTTTTAAGAGTAAAGTAATAAATTAAAAAAATAAAAATGGGCAAGTAATATTTAGACTGTAGTATCTTTTACAACTAGTAGGCTTGACCTTGATGCCAATTTAATGGGTAGTGGATAAATTTTAGTTATTTTATGTGGGCTTTATGTAAAAATATTAATTGTTTTGGAAATGAAAATGTAGGCAAAACGTATACTCCATCTAAAATGTATAAAAGAGAGAGTATGAGACTTGATTTTAATTTTTAAAGCAGGACTTGATTTTAGACTTTTTAGTCCATTCAATTTTCTTTAATCTTTTGATTCGTTAAAGTTGAGATTAGACTATCATTATAAAATGAAAATCATACATAAAAGTTGGTAAAACCAAAGCAAATTACTAGCAAGAACAAGCACCAGATTTGTAGTACACTAGTAACTACTTATTTACAAAACAGAGTTTCCCAACATCTATGTTGAGAATGAAAAAGATGTACAGCTTAGTTTAACCACACACATCACAAATTCACAGTATACACATTATTACAAACACATTCACTACCTTTGTATCCTAAAACTCAGTCTCAAACTTCTTTCAGAATTTCAACAACCCTTCTCATGGAGGGCCTGTTTATTGGCAACTCTGCAGTACACATCAGAGCCACATCCAACACCTTCTCCACTTGTTCGTATTCGATCGTCGATGCGTTCATCCGTCCGTCTAACACCTCGCTCAAGCTGCTCGCGTCTTGTTTCTCTCCGCCTTCCATGCATGATAACGCTCTCTCTCGCGCCCACTTCACAATGCTTGTGTTCTCGTTGAACGAAGGATGGTTCGGTCGTTTCCCCATGATTAACTCAAGCAACACTACGCCAAAGCTATACACATCGCTCTTCTCTGTCACTTTCATCGTGTAGCCATATTCTGCAAAATGAAACACACTCGTGTAAGAAAGATAGTTATAATAGCATTGAATCAAACATTTGGTACTTCTTAATAGGTTATAACCTGGCGCGATGTATCCATAAGAACCAGCTACGCGAGACATCTCATGATCATCCTCGTTCGTCTCCCGTCTCAGCAACTTAGCCAGCCCGAAATCAGAAACTTTTGGCCTAAACTCATCATCCAGAAGGATGTTGTTGGACTTGAGATCTCTATGCACAATCGGGGGGACGCAGTCATGGTGCAAATACTCGAGCCCTTGGGCCGCCCCCATTGCAATGGCGAACCTCTTAGGCCAGTCGAGCAACTCTCCGCCTTTCTCACCGTGCAAAACATCACCTAAACTTCCATTCTCCACGTAATCATACACCAACACCTTGCAATTCTCACTGATGCAACTAAACAACAATCTCACAATGTTAACATGTCTTATTCTTCCTAATGTTTCCACCTCTGATTGGAACAACCCCTCGGATTCATCCGATCCTTTGTCCTCCCTCAGCCTCTTCGCTGCCACAAACTTCCCATTCTTCATCCTGACACGATACACCTTTCCTGACCCTCCGGATCCAATGAGGTTTTCGTTTTTCAACGAGAACAACACTTCGTCTTCATTGAATTTCATCTTCTGAAAGGCTGTGATTTTCCAAGATTGCTTAGGTTTCCCACACAAGGTAATGAACTTCTTGTTCTTGATCAAGAGCCAAAGAAGGGAGACGATAAGCACGAATGCAAGAGCAGACAATATTCCCACCAACACCAAGCTCGTCGGTTTTGATCTCGAGCATGAAGGTAGTGGTCTAAGATTCAGACCACACAACTCTGGATTGCCCATCAAACTCGAGCGAAACAACTTGGAGTCGAAACCAACGGGTACTCTCCCTCGAAGCTTATTATTCGAAACATCAAACTCATTCAGCTTGAGCTTCGTTAACTCCGCTGGAATCTCTCCAGACAGCAAATTGTTAGAAAGGTTCAACGATGTCAGCACAGGCAACATCCCCAGATTGGCCGGAATCTCACCGGAGAACTCGTTGTCCGACAAATCCAACTGAGTTAACTCCTTCCATGCTGCAACACCTGTCGGAATATGACCTGTAAACCTATTTCCTTCCATGTGAAGCTGCTGCACCTTAGTCAAATGATCAACACAGGGCGGCAGCACGCCGGAAAACAGATTACTACTCAAATCAATCTTCTTCAACTCCACCAAACCACAGATTTCCAACGGCAACTCACCGGAAAACCTGTTGCCGGAAATCAAGAACTGTTCCAACCCTTTGGCACCTGAAATCGACGCTGGAACAGAGCCTTCCAATCTGTTGCCTGTGATGTCAATGTGGCCTAGTTCACTCAACCCCCAGAAAGCATAAGGTACAACACCAGAAAGCTCATTGTTTTGAATACGTACATACGATAGACTAATACATTCACCGTATGAATCAGGTATTCTACCAGAGATTCTGTTGCTAAAGATTATCAAACTCTCCAGCTTCTTTCTGTAACACAAATTCTGAGGCAATGGGCCTTCCAGATTGTTCCCAGAGACATCAAATTCTACCAAATCTGAATTCTTTCCCAATAATTCCGGCATACTTCCAGTAAGATTGTTATTAAACAGCTTCAAATCAATGAGTTTAGCATTCAAAGCAATAATCTCTGGAATTTCACCTTCTAAGAAATTATCATTGAGATGCAATGATTCCAGGGGCAGGGCTGCAAGACTGTCCGGTATTCTCCCGGTGAGATCATTTTCCGAAGCATCGAATCGGAGTAAAGAAGTGAGATTGAAGAAGGTGTCCGGCAGTACACCAGAGAGATGGTTTTTGAACAGCTCAATTTGCTCTGCATTTTTCAGCCCACCAATGCTTTGGGGGATCTTTCCGGTGAGGTTGTTCAATGACAGATCAAGATTCTTGATAGAAATGAGATTTCCGATGGAATCAGGGATTTCTCCGACAAGATTTGATTGTGCCGCCACCAGGTTCTCCAGTTTAGTGAGGTGTCCGATGTTCGCCGGCAGTGGGCTTGATCGGAAAGGATTTATGGTCAACACTAACTGTCTTAACTCGGTTAAATCGGAGAGGAACTGAGGGACTGACCCGTTGAGTAGGTTCGAACCTAGAGAGAGAAACTGAAGTCTTTCTAAGTTGACAAAACTCCCCGGAATTTCGCCGGAGAAATTGTTGTACGAAAGATCCAAAATTGTTAAATTGAGGAAGCGCACCGGAAACCCAGGCAGGGTTCCGACGAAAACATTGGATGAAAGATTTAGGGAAGCGAGATGAGAGCAGATAGAAATGGAATTAGAGTTGAGAAGCCCACCGATGTAATTATTGGAGAGGTCGAGATGCCGGAGGGTGGAAATCCGGCAGAAGTCCACCGGGAAAACACCAGCAATGTCGAAACTGGAGAGATTAATGGCGACGACGTCATGATTCGTACCGCCGCAAGAAATCCCGGTCCAGTTGCATGGCGCGCTCTGAGTCGAGTCAACCCAATCGTCGAGTTTGCCATTGGGGTCTTCGAGTTGACTCTTCTTGACTCTGAGCAGGATTGCAGCGTCCCTGTTCGACGAATTTACTGAGTGAAGAAATGCGACGAACTGAAACAGGAGAAGAAGCTGCTTCCTCATCGGAGATGGATGGATGGAAGTAAAGCGGAAATCAAGAAAAGTGATTTACAGACATTTGAATATTGGGAGATTTAAGAATGGACGTGATGATCGAGGGAGGAGAGATCCTCCAGCGCCAAGTAGAAAGATCTATTTATGGTTAAGGACTAAAATGTGTGGCGGATAATGTATTAATGATAAGAGTATCTCTTATGAAGATTGTACTTCCACATTACTTATATATAATTCGCCATAAATAAATAAAATAATTCACTCCACCATATTAACCTTCATTAGTTTACAATTACTTTGACATGGGTTGAAAGAAGTATTGCGGTATGAATATTATATGTTTAAACTTTAAAGTGTGACAGAATTATGATTAAATTGTTATACTATAATCTATATATATATATAAAAGCAAATCTAAACTTACTTTTATTTTTAATTTTTTTTAATTTTACTCTATTTACAAATAATTCAATTTTAATCTTGACCGTGCAATTAATGTTTTTGATTTTAATAATAAAATCTAATCTAATTATACTAATAATAATGAATTTTGTTATTTAAATTTTATTTTTTTATTTAACAATATAAATTTGATAAATATAAGAGATATTTTTGATATATTTAACTAATTTTTAATCAATATATACTTAATTTAAATTAATATATCAATTAATATTCATATATTATAATTTAATTTAATATACATAGCACATATAATTTTTCTTTGATTTCAATCAATTATAAAATTTAATTATACTAATAATGAATTTTTCTATTATTTAAATTTTACTTTTTTATTGATTTAATT
Source organism: Pogostemon cablin (assembly GCA_023678885.1). NCBI lineage: Eukaryota > Viridiplantae > Streptophyta > Magnoliopsida > Lamiales > Lamiaceae > Pogostemon > Pogostemon cablin. The sequence continues at coordinate 6,499,100 of CM042992.1, read as the reverse complement.
TAACAATATAAATTTGATTAATTTTTAATCAATATATGCTTAATTTCAATTAATATAGTATCAATTTTATTTTTATTAGAATCGTCTCTATAAATATTTGTTTTCATCACGATCGTTCATTCATTAAATTCATTATATATAAATCTTTTCAACCTAATCAAATTCTTATTTTCTCCCCCTTTTTTTCTCTCTCTAATATTTTTTCTTTTTCTTCTCTTTCACATATTCTACTTTCATATTATTTATAATCAACTCTAATTTGTTTTGTCTTTTATATATTTATTTGATTTTATTTGCAGGTTCAATCATTCTTCTAAAGATATTATTATACTTTTTAATTTTTTGTTATCTTATTTTTTTCTATTCAATTTTAGTGTTTTTTTAATAATTTTATAAATCCTATTTTTATAATTTAATTTATTTTATCTTTTTTTATACGTACTTTTATTTGATATTATTTTTAGGTTCAATCATTCTCATATTTGATCTTATTCTTTTTTTCTCTAATGCTTCTTCTTTTTCTTCTCTTTTACATATTCTATTTTCATATTATTTATAATCAACTCTAATTTGTTTTGTCTTTTATACTTTTATTTGATCTTATATACAAGTTCAAGTATTCTCCTAAAGATATCATTATACTTTTTAATTTTTTGTTATCTTATTTTTTTCCCTTCGATTTTTGTATTTTTTTAATAATTCTATAAACTCTATTTTCATAATTTAATATATTTTATCTTCTTTTATACTTTGATATTATTTTTAGGTTCAATCATTCTCATATTTGATCTTATTTATAGGTCCAATCATTCTCTTTTTTTTCTCTAATACTTTTTCTTTTTCTTCTCTTTCACAGATTCTACTTTCATATTATTTATAATCAACTCTAATTTGTTTTGTCTTTTATATATTTATTTGATCTTATTTACAAGTTCAATCATTCTTCTAAAGGTATCATTATACTTTTTAATTTTTTGTTATCTTATTTTTTTCTGTTCGATTTTTGTGTTTTTTTAATAATTTTATAAATCAGATTTTTATAATTTAATTTATTTTATCTTCTTTTATACATACTTTTAATTGATATTATTTTTAGATTCAATCATTCTCATATTTGATCTTATTCTTTTTTTTCTCTAATGCTTCTTCTTTTTCTTCTCTTTTACAGATTCTACTTTTATATTATTTATAATCTACTCTAATTTATTTTGTCTTTTATACTTTTATTTGATCTTATATACATGTTCAATCATTCTACTAAAGGTATCATTATACTTTTTAATTTTTTGTTATCTTATTTTTTCCCTTCGATTTGTATTTTTTTAATAATTCTATAAACTCTATTTTCATAATTTAATTTATTTTATCTTCTTTTATACTTTGATATTATTTTTAGGCTCAATCATTCTCATATTTGATCTTATTTATAGGTCCAATCATTCTCTTTTTTTTCTCTAATGTTTTTTTTCTTTTTCTTCTCTTTTACAGATTCTACTTTTATATTATTTATAATCTGTTCTAATTTGTTTTATCTTTTATACTTTATGCAGGTTCAATCATTCTCCTTAAAGGTATCATTATACTTTTTAATTTTTTGTTATCTTATTTTTTTCTTCGATTTTTGTATTTTTTTAATAATTTTATAAATCTTATTTTTATAATTTATTTTATTTTATCTTCTTTTATACTTTTATTTGATATTATTTTTAGGTTCAATCATTTTCATATTTGATCTTATTGGTAAGTCCAATCAGATATCTTTTTTTTTCTATCTTTTTGTTCTTCAATTTGTGTGTTTCCTCTATAATAATTATATGAACCATATTTTTATATTTTAATATTATATCTTTTGTTCTTTTTTTTAATCTTCTTTTTGTTTTTTCCCTCTACTGTTTCTTCTTTTTCTTTTCTTTTACAGATTCTACTTTCATATTATTTATTATTTATAATCTAGGTTCAATCATTCTCCTTATATTTAAAGGTTCAATCATCTATCTATACATATATAAAAGCAAACCTAAACTTCTATTTTTGTTTTCAATTTTTTTTTAATTTTACTCTATTTAAAAATAATTCAATTTTAATTTTGACTGCCCAAATAATGTTTTGATTTCAATCATAAAATTTAATTATACTAATAATGAATTTTATTATTTAAATTTTACTTTTTTATTGTACAATATAAATTTGATAAATATGAGATATATTTTTAGCATATTAGACTAATTTTTAATAAGCTTAATATATATATATATATATATATATATATATATATATATATATATATATATATATATATATATATATATATATATATATTAATTTTTAATAAGCATAATAGACTTAATTTCTTTTTTTATCATCAATTTTAGTCTTGACCGTCTATTACTTTTGATCTCAATCGTAGATTCTATTTATGCTAATAATAAACTATTTATTTATTTTTTAATCAACAATATAAATTTGATAAATATAAAAAATATTATTGGCATATATTCTACTAATTGTCAATCAATATACTAATTTTCATATTATCAAATCTTTCAACGCTATCTTTGGTAAATTTCCACCTTTTTTCCTACGTCGTTGATTATTTTCAATCACGATCGTTCATTCTTTCAAATCATTCTATATAAACATTTTCATTATCTAATCAAATTCTTACTCTTTTTTTTCTTCTTCTTTTTCTTCTCTGTTTCACTTTCATACTATTTCTAATCTACTTTAATTTGTTTTATCGTTTATAATTTACTTTGATTTGATCTAATGTGCAGGTTCAATCATTTTGAGTATCATTCCTCTTTTTTTGTTATCTTTATTTTATCTTTTATACTTTTATTTGATCTTATTTTTATGTTCAATCATTCTCATATTTGATCTTATGTACTGGTTCAATCATTCTCATTTGAAGTATCATTCTTCTTTTTTAGTTTTTGTTATCTTATTTTCGTTTCTCTATGATTTTTATATTTTCTTTTTATTTTTATAAACCTTATTTATATACTTTAATTTATTTGATCTTTTATACTTTTATTTGATCTTAATTTCAGATTCAATCATTCCATTTGATGTATCATTTTTCTTTTATTATGGGTGTGGATGGAATGAGGTGGCGGGGGGTTTGGGGGTGGGTAAGGGTTAGGTTGGATGGTATAGTTTCCTCCACAAAAAATTATTTTTAATAAAATTTTAGATTTTAATATTTAATATAATACTCCCTTCATCCATCCTCATTGTATCCATTTGCTTTTGCACGTGTATTAAAGAGTATTATTATTTTATGTGTAGTAAGTAGTTGTATTAGTGGAGGGTGTGAGTCCCATATTTTATTTGTATTAGTGGAGAGTGTGGGTCTCATAGTCCAAAAAGGGAAATGGATAGATTTAAGATGGACGACCCAAAATGGTAAAATGGATAGATTGACAGTGGACGGAGGAAGTAAAATTTTATTATTTTTATTTATCATATATAAAATTATATTTTAAAAATAATTTTTGAATTATGAATTTGAAATCCTTTCAAAAATCCATAATTTATTCAAATAGTGGAATTCAAATGAATTGATTTAAAATTCAAGGAATTTAAAATCCACTCATTTTTAAATCCATTGGATTTAAAATGACTCAATTAAAAAACAACCTAAAAATATATAATTGTAATATACTTTAATTCTTTCCGTACAACGCACGAATGTGTAATATCTAGTTTATTATAAATATATTTTAGCTATCAATAAATATATTTTATTTATATAATATATTTTATAATAATGAGTAAACTCGTTTTTCACCCGTCTATAAAAATCAGTACCCGTTTATAATTTTTCCATTGCTGCCTACCAAATAAATATAAGTAGACTACATTTCTTCCCTCAAACTCCAATTTCAAATCTTTTGTTTGAGCCAGTTATTTCAAGAACAGCTTGGACCGGCCGGTTCAATCGGTTCAATCGGAAACCGACCTCCAAACCGATTCAAAACCCCTATAAAACCGTTTTTTGAATTGAATCGGTCAGAACCAGCCAAAATCGGAAAAACCGATTGAACCGGTCTAATCGATTTTTTGATTTTTTGATTTTTCTATTTTTCATTTTATATTTTATATTTTTACATTATTTAACTTTTATTTTTATTTATTTTAAAATATAATATTTAAATTTTGAATTAAATTATGTTATTTTTCTGGAGTGGTGCATCAAATGTATAGTAATTTGAGTATAAATTATGTAATATCCTATTGAGAAAATATATAAAATTTTGTATAAAATATGAATTATAAACTATAAATATTTTATCTAATCATATTTTTATGTAAATTGAATTTTCTATTTATAAAATAATTTTGGTTAGTATAAATTATTTTAATGAATTGTAAATATTATAAAATATAATTGAAAATATGTAAAATTCAATTTTACGGTTGAACCGTCGGTTGAACCGGTCTGACCGGTTGAATCTCGAATCGTTGCATCTATCGGTTCAGTCTCCGATCCGCTTATGAAAACACTGGTTTGAGGTGTCTCAAGTTCAAATTTTATAGTACTTCCATAAAAGAAAATAGTACTTCCTTTGCCTGAGAAAGCATTAATATTTGCTATTTATATGCAGATTAAACGATGTTTCAACTAAAAGATATTTCAACCATTATAGGAAGTATTTCGTATATTTTTGTGTGCCGAGTTTAAGTTAAATTTTTATGAATGAAGTAAAAAAAATGAGTAATATTTTAAGTAATTTAATTTAATGAAAAAAAATATGTAAAATTATTGGAATGTATATAAAAAGTTAATATTATTGGAACTAGCTAACTTACCCGTGCGTTAAATGGTATTAGTTTCATCAATGTTATTGTTATTTAATTTAATTTAAATTTATAAATTCTTTGATAATATTTTTTTAATATAATTATTTAGAATTATAATTAGTAGAAACTTTTTTTTGAATTGTAATATTTAGAATTTATATGAGTACTATATTTCTTAATCTTATTATTTTTTATGTAACTGTTCATGAATTAAACAATTTGTATGTAATCGTTCATTAATCTTATTATTTTATGTTTAATACATACATATATATATATATATATATATATATATATATATATATATATATATATATATATATGTATTAAATTATTTATAATTATATTTTAATTTTTTATAAAAAAATATTGAGGCTTTATGATTAATTACATGCATAGAATGCTTTCAAATTAAATGATCACCTTTAGTGAGAACATAAGAGGAAAAAAATTCAGATTTTTTAAAAAATTTCAAATCTAAAAAGATCATTAAAATACATTCACTAGTCAAAAATACTATAATGAGAATTTTAATAACTCCTAATACAATTCCTCCAAAAGAGTAAAATGATGATAAATAAGTGGATCATATAAAACCCTAAACTCTAATACCCTAAATCTTAAAACCCTTAATCCTTAAACCCTAAAACCCTATATCCTACAATCCTAACCCTAATTCAACCTTTAAACAAACCTTGAACCCTAAACCCTACAATCCTAGAAACTTACCCGTGCGTTGCACGATAATTAATTTTTACAATAATATTGTTATTTAAATTAAAATTATAAATTCTTTAATAATATTTTTTTAATATAATCATTTAAAACTTGAATTAATATAAAATATTTTCTTTTCTTCAAACGTAATATTTGGAATTTATTTGAGTATTATATTTCTTAATCCTATTAACTTTTATGTAACCGTTCATGAATTAATATAATACAAAATTTTTATGAATGAAGTAAAAAAATAAGTAATATTTTAAGTAATTTAATGAAAAAAGTATGTAAAATTGTTGAGATGTATATAAAAAGTTAATATTATTGGAATATAGTAATTTTTATCCCTTTTATGGAAAGAAAAATGTAAAAGACTAGTGGATTCAATATTGCCCATAAATAAATTTATGTGATATATAAAAATGTATTTACCCTTTCTTAACAAATGTATTACGTATTTTTTAAAATTAATTAATATAATATTTAAATATATAGTGAATTAAAGGATATGAAGTACTAATGTGAAATGAACAATTGCATTAATATTATATATTAGCGCATATAAATATATTAATTGCTCTGTGGTTTCATTTAAAAAAAATGTAAATTTACTTTTAGACTAAACAAAAATAACAAATCTTATACCTATTTTTCTTTTTGTGATGAGAAATATATGGGTGTGAAGTTAAATTGAATAAATGGGATATAATTAATTGTTGAGATAATTACAAATAAAGTCTCAATCTTTACATTAATTGCGAATAAGTATAAATCTTTGGAAATTTGCAAATAAGTACCTCACTTTAATATCATTTTGCAAAGAGAACCACCATGCAGCGGTAGACCTACCAGGTCACTGACCTATTCATAAGCCTCCCGCTGCTCGGTGGTTCTTTTTGCAAAAAGAATTTAAAATGAGTTACTTATTTGCAAATTTTCAAATATTTAAAGTTATTTGCGATCAAAGTAAAGGTTAAACTTTATTTGCAATTAACCCGATTGTTTCCAAAAAGGATAATCAATAATGGAAGAATGATATGATATGGGAGCTTCAAATTATGGGCGCCCACATGGAAGTTGTGGACTGTGTGTGTGAAGATTGGTATTTTTAATATTTTATTCACTAATACTTATTTTGTTCTCAATTAATGTTTCATGGAATAAGTATAAAGTATTAGATTCTCCAAAATTTTCATCTTTGGAATATGTTTTCTCAGAACGTTCTGCTCTATAGTTTTATGGAGGGTTCATCTCCACTAAAACAGAATTTATTCACAATTCTGAGTTGAAAAAAAAAAATTATATCATTAAATAGATCATAAATGATAAACCGCAAGAGTTAATAATATATATCTTTTTTCTTTTTACAATCATATTACTCTCTTCATTTTAAGTAAAGTTTATATTAAGTAGAGTAATATAGGAGTATTTGCAAATGCTCACACAAACCAATTACAAAATTATCCACTATATTCACTACACTATTAAAGCTTAAGCAATCCGAATGCACCATGACTTTTCTAATTAATGCAACCCACTTTATAATTTTTATATTATAAATTATTCATGAAATATCTTAAAAATACTATTATATCATTTTTTTTATTTATTAGACATGGAGTACTCCATTCGTCCGTTTTAATGTTTACATTTCTATTTTGCGCGTCTCATTTTAATATTTACGTTTTCCTTTTTGGTATATGAGACACACCTTAAAAAATTAATATATCATCCAACACTAATACACCCACCCACTTTACATTAAATATTATATCTTTTCACCCACTATCTATTAAAATATTATACTCCTTTATCAACGTGCAAAAAGCAAACGTAAACATTGAAACGGGACGGAGGGAATACTTTTAATTATAAATATTACTCTCTCCGTCCCACACTTATGTTCACACTTTTCATTTAGTCCGTCCTATACTTATTTTCACCACCCAAAAAAGGAAATTTTACATTAACTAATAACCTCAAAAGTTATCTTAATTTCAAAAATATCACCCCCACTTAACACACATATCATAAAATATCACTGTACCCCTAAAATCAAAACTATTGGTCAAAAAATATTTTTTCTTAAATTTATATCTACAATGTAAGCAAACATAAGCTCGGGATATTATAAAATGGGAAACTTTGGGGGAATATTTTGTAATACCGTATAAGAAATCTTTGCCTAACATTAAAATATGTGAAAAAAAATACTGTAAAAAATTACATGAGAAGTGGGATTTAAAGCAAAGGAATAAAACAAATAATTGGTGATTGCGAGTGAAATTAAGGATGGTGATGGCATTTGATGATTTTCTTCCTTTGACCAAAGAAAATGTGTCTCCATTTGTCAGAAACATTTAATGTAAATAAATTGTCCTCTTTTATTATTTAAATTTAAATAAAAGAATTATACTTAGAGCTGGAATCCTTCTCAGCGGAGTCCGATTCTTTATTTCAAAAATGGCTGTGTTCTAATATAACCAAATGATTAACAATCATCTCTTTTAAGCTTGTTTTAGGTTTATAAAATAAGCCTTCAAGTTTTCAAAATCAACTCGTGTACATCTATAAATGTTAATTAATCTTAAATTTGCAAATTTTCAAACTAATCACTTATTTTACAATAGTGTTTCATCTCCTATTGCACAAATTAAATACTTGTCACGTGTCATAATCAATGTCAAAAATTCAACACATGCCCCAAGGGTTTAATGGTCATTTGTAGAGTATAATTTTTTTAAAACACGGAACTTGGAATAGGGAATTCAACAAATTTGAGGCTAAAACATGAATTTTTTGTATTGTACTAAGAACGAAAAAATTGATTTTGTTTTTACGAGGAATGTACATAAATGAAACATTTCAATTTCTAGGAATGGAAAATTGATGAAGTGGGCTGGTTTGGAGCCTGAAGTTGAGCCCAACTACCAAAATACATTCAAATTCATTTCTATATCAGTCATGCATCACCCTCAAATTAAAATTATTACTAGTATTTTAACTTAAGAATTAAAAATACACCAACAGTCCTCTTTATTTTTAGTCTAGGGACCGACTATTTGCACCCATAGTAGACCCGATCAATTGAACCAGAGAGACAGTTTCAGAATATAAGTAATGGACCATGACTTTCCAAACCCAATAAGAAATATATTTGAAGATCAAATTTAGCATCTAATAAATGGGCCTATGGCCCAAAACTTTTTACGATTTTAAACCATTCGAATCATATAAAACCCGATAACATCAGAATATTGCAGATAATTAGCAGAAAATACAGATTAGCGGTCTAAGTGGGGCATTTAGCTTGGCCACTTGTAATCATTCAACACTAATTTAATGATTTTAATTAGTGTGATTATGTGATTGGACATTATTTTCATCGTTTTATGTGTGATTTCAATGATGTCAAAGAGAGCAAATTAAATTATACTCCAATATTATTACGTCAACTTATCAAGATATGAATTTTTATTATATACCCCACGGGGCTCCACCGCCCCTACCCCAGGGATTGATGGAGGAAGTAAATGGGACAAATTCATACCAAATGCACGATTTGAACCCCCATCATTCAGCAACCAAGCTCAGTTGAAAGGTCTTTCCACCCTCCCCTCTACCACTTGAGCTATCCCATGGGGACTTGAACTTTTACTTGAACACATTGGACGTTTGACAATTATTTAAATCCAAAATAGATATAATGAGGAGATCATTTTTTATGTAATCAGTATACTTTTTAATGAAAATATTTTTCCTTCTGTTTCAATCAAATGTTTACATTTGCTTTCACGGGACAGAGATAGTAATATATAAATTAATAATTATAATATTTTAATTAGTAATGAATAATTGTACTAGTATTGTGCGTTAACTCCATAAAAATATGAAGTAATATTAATTATTTTTATAGATCTCACCTAACAAAAAATAATATATTTATATATAAACCTTATCTTGATACTAATTAAAATGACAAAATATAAATCTTTACTTGAAACAGTATCATTTTTCATCTAATATGTTTTGAACTTATCTCTTCTAAATTCATGCATCTTAATTACCTAAGTTACTCTTTATTAAGTTAAAAATTACTATTTAGGTAATCATGAACTATTATTTTCATGAAATAAAAATATTGCTATCTCCCTAAGAATATAAAAGTCACAATATATTTATAATTAAGAAAGTAGTAGCTCATCATTATAAATGAATCATTTTATAATGATATTGGGTGAAAAAAAAAATTCTCATCAAGTTTTATTTGTATTATAAATGTCAGTGAAATACTGATTAATTCATTGAACAACCTCACTTTTCATTAATAAAATTTTAATTTTTTATTAAAATATTATTATTTTTTATCGGTCTATTCCCCATTTAATTGACGGAAACTCCATACGCCCCCTCAAATTTGGTCTACCTTTTAATTACTTTTAATTACTGTTTTTCACTACAATTTCAATAAAGGGAAAATATAAATGGATCAAATTGATCCGGATCAACGGGGTTGTTATGGTAAGTTTTGAATAATTAAAAATGTTCAAAGATTAAATTATCCTTTTAACATATAAAGTAGTATATTAATTAAAATTTAGGTGAGAATCTATCATATTAGTTGAACTAATAAGATGCATCAATTGTTTTACTTTTGTTATAAAATAATATTAATTATAATATAAATATTAATCTATATCTAATTTATTATTATTAATTAAACAAAATTATATATATATATATATATATATATATATATATATATATATATATATATATATATATATATATATATATATGAGTATATCTTAAGTATACTATAGCAGAAAATTTTCTTGCTGACGTGCCGTCTCTAGAGCGCTCTAATGTGACGTGTAATTTTCTCAAATTCTTTTATTTTTAATACTTTTTTTAATATTTTTCTTATTTACTTTTAATTAACTTCTTTATTTAATATTTTCTTTTTTAAATAAAGTGTTTCTTATTTTTAATAATGATTAAATTTTTAATATTTTATTTATTTATTTGGGTATCATTAATTAATTACTAAATTTTTTAATGTAATAAATTAATTAATATCAAATTAAATCATATATATATATAAAGGGAAAAAAGAATATTCTATATAATATTCTCTCTCACCCCACCTATAAATAAGACTTTTTGATTATTCATTCTAAATACACACATTCGATTCTTCAAAAGGAATAGAAGCTTTCTTCAAATTTCTCTAGAGAATTGATCTATAAAAGTATAAAAATTTATTTTGATAGAGCGAATCAAGTAGAAATTCGATCTACTTCTAAAAATTGAGTTTGTAAATATTTGTTAAATTTTTTTAATTTAGTATATTAATATTTATTTATTTACATATATCTTAATTATTCAATTATGACATATCAATTATAAATTTTATTTTCTTTAGTTTTTTATATAATTTGAAACTAATAAAATTAAATAAAAATTTAATAAATTCATTACAAATTTATATTATATAAAAATTAATTTATATATGGAGTATATATTTTACATTAGTTTCTTAAAAATAACAATTAATGGAAATAAAATTATTATTATATAGTTAATAAAGAAATACTAAATTATAATCATGAGTAAAAAGTAATACCATATAAATATTATTTATAATATTACATATATTTAAAAAAAAAATCTTGTGAGACGCTTCGTGAGACGAGTTAAAGTATATCTATTATATAGATAAATTATATTTAATGATTGTTAAAGTATGTTTTTTAAAGTATGATAAATGATGAATTAAAGTATGATTTTAGAGTGTTATAATATAATTTATTATTGACATACTTTAACTACAAATTAGCATACTTTACCTATATAATAAGCATACTTTAGTAATGGATCGACATGTTTCACAACCGTCTCACAAAAAACTCGTCTCATAAGAGAGTACCTCTTAAAAAATATATATATAGCAACTATTTAAAATATTTTAATAATTTTTTATTTTATTAATTATAATAAGTTTGACCTTATTTTCTATATATATATATATATATATATATATATATATATATATATATATATATATATATATATATATATAGTATTTTCGCGTGTTGTTTACGTACAGTCTTACTATTTATTTATTTTTCTTATATATTTATTATGACTTATTTACTTTAGTATCATTAATTGCAATTAATAAATAAATCATTCGATGTAAATAAATTAATTAGTATCAAATCAAATCATATATGGAAGAAAAAGAAGAATAAATTGAGATTTTTTTATATATAATTGATATTTATTTTAGACAAATAGTAAAATTAATAATTTATACTAACTAAGAGTTACATACTTTGATCATAATTTCACTGAAATACAATGAAAAAAATTAAATACCATTAACTATATAAATATATAGCAAATAGACAAAATTGCCCCTGTGTGGTTGCACATTTTTTTAGCGAGACATGGGGAGTAATAAATACTAATTTTTAATTATATTATGTTATGAAGTACTCCCTCTGTCTCATACTTATCTCCACACTTTCTCTGTATACAAATGAAGTGTGAAGGTAAATATAGGACGAAGGGAGTAATATTTAAAAAAAATAAGTCTAGATTCTTTCAAATGATTAGAATATATATATATATATATATATATATATATATATATATATATATATATATATATATATATATATATATATATATATATATAAATTTTTTACATGATTTAGTTATGCGTTACATTATCAAAAGTCAAATGGTATAATTTGTTGAAAATTGTTCATATTGATGAAAAAAATTGTCTAGCTATAAAGAAAAAAAATCTCCTTAATTAATGTTGTTACGTTATATAACAAGGATTATTTAATTATAAAAAATTAGAATAGTAATTAATTGATATCGCGTTGTACGCGGGTTTCATACTAGTATATATATATATAACATAGTACAAATCCCGCATATTATGCGGATTTTAAAGTTATAATTTAAAAAAATATATAAATATACAGTCTATAAATATTTATAAATGTTAGATAATTAATTTTAAAAAAATTCAGTATATTATTAAATGAAATTTTAGTTAATAATTAATACTCTTAATAATTAATAAAATTGAGAAATTAAAAGAAAATTTATAATTAACTTAGTAAGGAAAATTAAAAAAAAAAGTGAAGATGACAATTAAAAAAATTATTAAAGAATTAAAAGAAAATAAATTAATAAATTTAATATTTTATTAATAAAAATAAAAAAAACTATAATAAAATGTATTATATATATTAATCAAACTAAATAAAAATAAAAATATATCTTTATCTACATTAAATTTTAATTAATAACTAAAATATACTAATAGACAATAATTTTGGGGATTCAACATGAAATAAAAAATATATAAAAAATACTCTTATTGTTCATATTTAAAAAATGTGTAATATAACATAAAAATTAAAAACTCTCACACCTAAAAAATAAAAATAAAAACTTAACAAGTTAAAAATTTATAATTCAACATAAAAACAATAAAATTATCATATGTAACATAATAAATAAAGATAAAAAAAAAGCTCATGTCAATAATAAGAGAAAAATAAAATTCTCATGAAAAATAAAATAATTAAATAAATAAATTGCATACAGTAAATTCTTTAAAATCGAAAAAAAAATTCTGCCGGGAGTGAATACAACTAAATTCCCCGGCAAAGGCGTCATTTGATTGGTCGTTATGGTCCAGACGACCAAGCAACAAAATACAACTAAATTCCCAGGCAAAGGATTCATTTGATTGGTCGTTATAGTCCAGACGACCAAGCAACAAAATATCGAACCCAAGGGAATTTAGAATTTATGGCCTTTAGGTATAGCATCGTGATTAGTTAGGGACGATCGAATAAGAAGGTTTAAAATAAAAGAAAATAAAATGCATGGAAAAATAAATCTAATTACAATATTTTTGGATTTTCAATGACATGGTAGTTTTCATGATGCACTCATATAATCAATCATTCAACATCTTTAATTGGTTTTCATTTTTAAGCAAATCATGGTAAAGACGATCACGATTTCCACCTATCCCAATGGCCATGGTGAATAGGATGTAGATTGTTTTCACAACCCCTAAAAAGCTCATAGGATCGATCCTACTTGCAATTTCTTTCAAGGTACTATGTTCGTATTGATGGGGTTCCCTTCACTAGTTTAATCCTCGGGCACAGGTGATTTCACTAATGTTCATTTATGTTGTTCTAAACATAAGGACGCCTTGACCAGACTCCCCTTATATTAAACTCACATGTAATAAATAGAAGAAACTCACATATGATAACCATGCAACACAACTAAGGGTAAAACAATGACAAGACATGCCGATACATAATACACAACTTAATCACAATGCACTAATATCAAAGACATAAATCTCATATTACCACAAGACAATTGAATTTCATAAATAAAACTTAATTAAAGCCGGAAATTCAATCAAAACATTTTCATAAATTAATTAATAGTCATGCCATCAATTAACCACCAAAACAAAGAAAATATAAAGATAATAAGTAGGATTATATTACACCTTAATGAAGTTTTACATTCATGAAGATTATCCACTCTTTGATGTCTCCACCTTCTTGGAAAACAATAAATTCCTAATCTAGAAATACATTAAAACTACGGATCCCTCGCCCCGAAAGGGAGAGGGATCTAACTATGGAGATACTCTCTCAACTATTTAATGGATGAAGAAGACAAGTGTGGTGTAGCCTCCAAAAAAATGGTGGAATGGGAATTGTGTCCTCTAAAGATGAGAAGGAGGATATTTATATGTATGGAGGCTCAAAAGGATTAGGGCAATATTTTGGTGATGGCTTAAGTGAATAAAATGTGCTTGGGGAGAAATGGGCTTTTTTGGCTCAAAAATCGGTTCCAGGAAACAAGTTTAAGAATAAATCCGTACAGTTTGATTACCAAAGATCGGCCTTGTCCCAGCGGTTTGTGAGGCGCCCTCAATATGTGGGAGGTCACGGATTCGAACCCGACCTCTGCCATTTAATTCTCTTTTTTTTAATTAAATGCTTGCGCCCAGCAACCCAAGTAGCAGCGGCCCAAATCAACTAGCCCATCAGCAAATGTAGATGCGGCCCAAATCAGCTGGCCCATCAGCAAAAAATAATTAAAGAGAAGTTGCTGGCCCGGCCCATCAGCAGGGGTTCATGCGTGAACAGCCGAATATGGTGACGTGGCATTTCCTAAAAAATAACCTCGATCGAATATCTCTTACAGAATGCATGACGAGCAGAATAGGGTGACGTGGCATTGTCCTAAAAAATTTGATCTAAAAACTCGATCGAATATCAATTACATAAACTTGTGTTCTGCTTTCTGTTTCGTACCTACGACAACACTTCCGCAGCCATAAAAGACAACGCTTTCAGCCGTTGTCTATGCCTTTTTATTCCACAACGCCCAAAAAAGGTGTTGTCATAGCCCTCTTCAAATGTGTTGTCTTTTCAGCTGCAATCCTTTTTTTTTCTTGTTTTCATCCCGATTTAATTCCTGTTTCTTCCATCGCTCTTTTAAGCTCAAAAACACCCATTTTCTGCAAAAATACACAAAAATAGCTCTCTCCAAGTAATTAAGCAATTAATAATATTTTCATTAAAATCATGTTTAATTATTAAATTAAATCCAAATAAATCTAATTAAATTCATGCAATCAAGCCTAAAATTCTAGGTGAATTTCACACCGATCACAATTGCCAGAGCTAAAAGCAAAAATTATAATGAAAAAAGAAGGCTCTTGACTGTTAGACATAAATCAATTAGACACTTAATTTCTCACGGTATTGTTTCTTTGGATTTTGTCAGGTCTGAAAATAATATAGCGGATCCGCACACAAAAGGACTAGCGCGCCAACAAGTTTTACAATCATCGAGGGGAATGGGATTGGAGCCTATTAATTAAGTCACCATAGTGAAAACTCGTCTTCGGAGGTATGGCGATCCCATGAACGAAGTTCAACGGGTAAAAACAAAACTGTAAAAGGGTGACTTGGAAGAGTACACTTGATAACCATAATATTTGTGGGGAAATATTTCCGAGTCCCATCCTATGGTGATAAGTGCTCTTCGTATGACGTTTGAGGTTGAGTCTAACTCTTAATGAATCCAAAGACATTTTTCTTTGAGGGGTGATTGGTCACAAGTTACCCTTGGAGGATTCACCTAAGTGAACATAGTAGTGAGGTCGCTACTGTGGGGGTGTGGGCTACTCCCTAAAAATGTTCATGATACAAGATTTCGTGCATGACCATAAAGCACACCACTGATAGAACCATAATGTTTACTCATACCGTGTGTGGGATGTATTGCCATATTTTTCAAAGGACATAGTTCAAGACATTCATGTCACTATGCACCTAATGTGGTAGTTTGTTCACACTAAGTGGAGGTTCAAACCCGGAAGGTACCTACACTATTACACGGTATTATATGCTCAATTTATTTTCTTATATATATTATTCTTATTTTAAATCATGTGGGGGAATGTTGGATATTTGTGATTTAAAATATTATTATTATTATGGTATAATTATGATGTTTTCAAATGGGCAGTTACTAGCTGGTACCAATATTTATCATTATGGAGTTTGAAAAAGATTGTGATCTATACGTTTCAAGTCTTGTGGTCTCCAGCATTAAACAAAATTTAATCCCCCTATGAATACTATTTATTCTTCATATTAATGGTGTTCTTCTTTTTAGCATATAAAATAACTATAGTCTCGTGTGATTTGTGATATACATATTCACATAATACAAGCCTCATTATTCTATATAAAATATATACTTTTGAGCATTGAGTACACATGTGGTTCGGGGTTCTCATCGCTGCATACGAGAGGATCGTCGGGTTATCGAATCTTGGGAGAAGAGCGTGTTTATCAATTATCTAAACTAATGCAGTGGGGACGTTTCTTCTCTAAAGATAGCGTTGCGGCGTGCTTCGACTCAAACTACTCCTATTACTTTGTTTTATCTTTAGTTGATTGCATGTTATTGAATTTTGTTGCATCCTAGATTAACATTCCTATTGTGTTGTCTACTTGAATTTATTTTAGAATTTTCCAACATAAAATATTCCCAAAATTTAGCGAACATAAAGAACAAAATTGAGAGTATCGATTATATTTATTTTCGATCCAAATGGTTCAAAATTAAATTAAAAAAATATTAAAATTGAAAATTAAAATTAAAAAATTAAAAAACCATGAAAGAACTGTATTTATATGTGCAGATTCGAGCCTACTTACCATATAAAATGTGATATTTTACACATATTCATGTTAATTAAATGAATCAACACTGGAAAATAAGACAAATGTCAAGAATGAATACTCCTTATTTTGTCTAACCAATGTTTATAGTGTTTTAATAGTGTTCACGTATATAAGAAATAAAAAATAAAATAAGTCTCAAGGTTATAATGAGTACAATAGCTACGCGTATTCATTAATTATGTCAATTTAATAAATAGTATAAATGTGTGTTTAATAATTAGAATTAACTTTAAATATTAATTATATCTAGCCGGTAGAGACGTATATATATAATTGTAGCTTGAAAACATAATAATTGTTCATAAAATCGTTATTCTGTATATACACATAATTGGAACATATCAAACTACTGCTAATTTGTCTGTTTGTGTGCGTGCAGTACGTCGTGACACTAAAAAAAATTATTTTTAGCAACTGAATATTTCGTTGCTAAAAGTCTTAATTTCATTATTAAATTGACTTATCAACGGATTAGCAACAGAATTCGTTGGTAAAATTCCATTGCTAAAGTGGTAGTTGGGAAAATTTTTAGCAACGAAAAATCAATTCCGCTGGTAAATAATTCCGTTGGCAATCCGTTGTTAATAATTCCGTTGGTAATTTATATAATGATTTCCTTGCTAATCCGTTGATAATTACCAACGAATTGAATTCCGTCGCTAAAATAGAGAATAAATCCGTTGGCATTCCGTTGCTAAAACAAAAATGTCAGTCTTGTTGCTAATCCATTGGTAATTACCAACGGATTGAATTCCGTTGCTAAATTCAGTTGCTAAAAAATACTTTTTTTGTAGTGTGATGACCACATGATGCATCCAGCTTGTAAATAGTAATCCCTCCGCCACAACTTTAGATACGCGGTTTAAGAAATTTTATTTATTTTTATTAAATTTATTGAATTTTAGAAAGTAATATAATATTTTTAGATAATAAATAATTTCTAAAATTTATTATATGTGTTAAGTGAGAATAATAAATTTGTGATTAAATCTTGTTAAGATGTATTTTTAGAGTTGAGAATTCATTTGATGCATGAACGAATGAAAATGGAGTGTGAAACTTAACTTAAGACTGACTGGGGTAGTATTAATTAATCTCTTTCTAAATCTTGAGATATATAGAAACCCAACTATATACTGAATTACAACGTGAAATAAAAAATTAGAAATTTTTTGTGTGAGATCGTCTTAAGTCTTACGGATAAAAAATGATATAATTTTAATAAAAAAAAGTTATAAGTACGTAATTAATAACAAGTAATACTTTACATAATTAATAAAAAGTAATAACGAACTCTTTTTTAAATAATTTATAATATAAATAAAAAGTAATAACATGTCTAATAAAAAGTGATCCCTTATTTAATTGTGATAACTAATAAAAATAAATAATTTATAATATAAATAAAAAGTAATAACATGTCTCATAAAAAGTGATCCCTTATTTAAATGTGATAACTAATAAAAATAAACGATCTCACGTGAGAGGATCTCACACAAAAAAAATAAAAAAAATAACAATCTCCAATATGTAATTAATGCAGTTTAACTATTCAATTTTGTTACTAAAGCGTACATTATTATGAAGAAAAACAATAATTATTAAAAATATATTATGTGAGTCTATGAGTATTACAGTACTTGGCATATAAGACAATCTTATTAAATTTATGTATTCAACAACTTAAATTTAAAATTATATTTCGAATTAATTAATAAATGTCGATCGTTGTAACTTGTAAATTTGCAAATAAATGAATGTTTTTGAATTTGTGTGATGGTAATAATCAAACATTAAATAATTGGAAAATTTTAACACAAAAGTTAAACCCCTTTTGGACGGCTTATTTAGTTTGTATGTTAGTGTGTGGGATTTTCCAAGAATGAATGAAAATAACATGATAGAATACCTTTGTATGTCTCGTAGGAATTAATGAGAGATCACTCAAACACTAATTAATTAAGTTGCTCCATAATTTCTAAGTAAAAAACATTAAATATAGGTATAAAATGATTTAAAAATCCTGAATACATCCCATTATTTTAAAATAGAGATCAAACACGTGTATGAAGCTTTCTTGCTATAAGATTTTTTTTTTAATAATTAATCATCAACTTAAAAATGAAGAAGTTTTGGAAAATAAATAATATAATATAAATATATATTAATAAGAAATAAATAAAGATTAAAATTTATTAGTAAAAAAGTTTTTTTTTTCATATATTGTATATTTATGTATAATTGTTGGGGTGGGTTCTCCAATATTTTCCTCCCACACTGTTTATAATTAAATTTGTACTATGTTGAATTAATGTTATTTGAGTTTTCTTTTAGTTTGTTGTATCCTCTCTCACTTATTGAATGAATGATAAATTATTAGATTGCATGATTAGAGATCTGGGATTAAATGTTAATATGTTAACCCAAGAAGAAAGCTTCATTCTGGATGAATGATAAATTATTAGATTGGTGAGACCGGAAAAAAATAAAATAAAAACTAAATTCTAATAAAATTATAAATTCTAAGAGTAAAAGTTAGATTTCCTTCTATTAATTATAATTAATCATAGTTTAACTGGTAGTACATAAAACGATATAAAAAAGTGATGCAGGAAATCATGTTTGAAATGTTGTATATAGGGATGGTGTTAGGGTAATTGAATTTGAATTTGTCAAAATTAACTAAGTTTTAAGTATGGATAGTTAATTATTTCTGAAATTCTACGTACTATACCTATTAAATTTAAAAAATAAAGTTTTATGCACTCATTAAGAAGTTTTCTATTTAGTCTTGTATGCAAATCTCATCTTGAAGAACTTGTACTTTGAGATGATATATAAATCAAATATGAAAAAGTCTTACCAATTGGTCGAGCGGTGGGCGCTTGAGGTGCAATAAAAGTGAATTTTTTAAGATTTCAAGTTATACAAAGTGCAAATCTCTAACTTGAACTTGAAATGAGAGTCCTATTGATGAATGGTGGGTTCCGACTTTTCACGAATGAATGTCGATGCATAAAATAAAAAATAAATTGAAATTCATCTTAAAGTTAATTCACTGCTTTATCCCGAAGTAGCGACCTTATTTCGAGAATCTTATCTTAATGTTTATTTTTATCTTGATGCCTTTTTATTAGTTTTGAAATCATCTTAAAAAATTTTAATTTCATCTAGAAGTTCATTATCTTACTCCAAATCTTTCGAAATTCATATACTAGTTTGGAAATAATTTTCACGAGTCGAACATCATCTCAAAGTCTATTAACTTACTCCAAGCTCATTATAAGTTCACCTCAAAACTCTCACGTCTTCACATTAACTCATTTTAAATTTGATAATTCATTTTATGACTTTTCTCCTACCTAATTAAAAAACTTCAAGATAAATTTCCTACTTTTCTTACATTTCTTACTGAAGATTTCAAATTTATTCCAAAAACATATACTATGTTATTTCCGTCCCACAACAATAATTACGTATTTTCATTTTGGGTGTCTCATTTCAATAGTTAAGTTTCCTTCTTTGATAAATGGAACACACAAAATCCACATGCACACTGTACATACCCACTTTATATTATTTCTCTTATCTCACTGTATACTAAAACTAAAATATTATACTCCTTAATCCCAGTCTAAAAAGTTAATGTAACCATTATTTCAGTGCAAGTATATATTAAAATAAAAAATATGCTGTGAAAGAATGAATATATTTAAATGGTTAAACATATTTAATTTTAAGATTAGTACATTTTATCTACTTTTTGAAATAGTTCATCTACTTTTTGGGTAGAAAATGTGAATAAAAAACATATTTTGTTACAAAAATTGGATATTTAAAAAATTACTCCCTCCGCCAATGCAAAGGTAATCATTTACTTTTTATGCGTAAATTAAAGAATATTATTATTATAGTATGTGTAATGAGTAATTGTATTAGAGGGAAGTGATGAGTATGTGATGTACTTTTTTTGTTAAAAAGAGAATATGGATACCTTTGAATTGACGCCCAAAATGGTAGAATGGATACTCTTGCATTGTTCTTAAGGAGTATAATAATATTTTAATTGCATAACGTACACGTGGAATGAATTCATTAGGGAGAGACCAAGAAACCACACCTTACACTAACCCTAATTAACTTGTCACTCAAACTCATTGAGATGTACCTATACGTAAGAATTAATTGAGAAAATTAAAGTGTAAATTCAATAATTAAGCTTACAATTAAACTAATTCTTATACGTTCCTCAAGTTTCAAACGTAGTGTTTTGATTTAAAATATTATTTTTTTCATTTTTTCGAAAAATAATATACTCCCAGATAACAATTTACATCAATAAAAAGTATGATTCCAAGTTTTCTACGTAGGTAAATATAATATTTTCAAACTTTTATTCTCTTGAAAACGAAAATAATTAATTTTAGTCTAGCTAGCGCAGCTGGCTAATATATATATATATACATGCAATTTCATTATTTAGAATGAAACTATTTTGTAAGACGGATATGGAGTTTATATAAGATGTATTGTGAGATGAGTCGACTCGTTATTAAAATATACTTATTATTATATAGGTAAAAGAGTTGATATCAGTAGTACCAGGGTGCACCCATATATAATTTTTTATTTTATTTTGTATACATGTTATTCTATTTTATATACGTGTTTCTTAATAATTGTATATTTTTTCCACACTAAGTTTTTTATTAAAAAAACTAGCATCCATATGTGTATAACTTTTTATTCAATAGTGTATACATGTTTTTTTAATAATTATATATTTTTTTACACTCAAATTTTCATTAAAAAACTAACAATTAAATTGTATACATTTTTGTTCATAATTGTATATGTTTTGTTTATATTTGTATACGTTTTTTAAAGTGAGTGCACAATATAATTAGCCTAGGTAAAATATGTTCATTGGTAATTAAAGTCTTAAAGTATGCTTATAAAGTAAATCATATTACAACACTCTAAAATCATACTTTAATACATTATTATCATACTTAAAAAAAAACATATTTTAGCCATCAATAAACATATTCTATTTTTAATATAACAAACATCCTTTTTAACGCTTTGAATTTAAGTAGACCCTAAGCAAATTTGTTCTTATAATTGTATTTGTTCGTAATAATCATAAGCGTGATCGAAATAATATACTATTATAGCATTTCCAATAACCTTTCTAAAAAATAAAGAATAATTTAGTTTAGAGTCATTTAAAAAAAGAAAAATAAAAATCAACAAATACTTCAGTAAAATTATTAAATTCAATTAACTTTATATATATATATTCCACCCTCTATATTTTTATTTAGAGTAATCCTTCTTAATTAATAATTAATAATTTAAGTTGTTTCACGATATTCAATACTCAAACTTTGGGTAAACACATCAAATGGTGCCAAATAATATATAATTATGAAAAGTATGTATACATTATAACTATTTATTATAAACATATTTTATTTAATAATAAACATATTTTCAATCCATTTCATAAAAGAATACTTTAACTAACAATGAATATATTTTCGATCGTCACACGTAAAATGACCCATAATCTATTGAGTGTCATGGTGGAGTTTATAAATCTATTTATAAGTGATCAATTCTTTTTAATAAAAAACAAAATAAAATAAAATAAATTCATGAGTTAAACTATATACGTGAATCTGAATAATTTGAATAATTAGATTTTCATTTAATCTCCCTACTAAATAAAATATAATAATTAAAATTAAATTGGATCACTACCCATGACCTTTCAATTAAGCAATTAATAACAATCTAATTCAAATTTTAATAGTTCATCATATCCAAATACAAAGGTACCTCTTGATCAAAAAAAAAAAAACCATCTAGCAAAATTTCGGAAATATTAATTCCGATCCATATTTAATTTGCCTGATGATGTGCTTCGATCATATTAATCATAAAGTGAGTTAGAATTAAAACTACACTAGTAATTATAAATAGTAGTTCTCCCCATGTTATTAAAAAATAATACTAAAAAATATTTTTATTATATCCTAAAATCAAAGTAAAATATCGTCACTCACAAACATATTTCAAATGATTTTGAAAAGATGATCTGAGCAAACAATTAAATTAATGTGATTTCTTATCGCTATTTGTATATTTTTGAACGTCTATATATTTCCTCCATAAAATTTCCTAATTTGTTTGTGGACCAACTATTTAACACTAACGAAAAACATTACTTCTACTATTTTTTTTTCGTTTATCCCATCCCAAATCAAAAGAAAATATAATCAAACACAATTAACTTCACAATATAATAAAATTTTAAATTACTATCTACACCTAATTACACACATAATATTATGAGTATTTTTTTTCACTGTAATCAAGGATATAAAATCTTAATTTGTAGGCACTTTAATTAATTAATAAAAATATTATTTTTACATTGAAAATGCAAGTTGCAATATAATGAATATCAGTATTTTTACTAAAAAAATTATATTTTTCAAAATAATAAAGACATATTGAAGAATATATTATTTTATATTAAAGGGTATGAAATTAAATTTGAGTGTATGAAACTAATTTCATACGTTCAAATTCACACAACACTAGCTTGGTAACATTATTTATATTTTATTTAAATTAGTCAATGAAGTAAATTTTTTTATTAAACTCCTCCAGAAAAATAATTCCGAAGAAGTTAGGAGATCGGAGTAGCATAAAACCATCCATATATATTAGTTAAAAAGTTTTAATTTTAATAAAATTAAATAAGGGGATTTTAGTTGATAAGTGAGCTTGAAATAAAATGATTCATATATTTAGGCATTTCTTGAGCTACTTTGGACACATTCTTACCTTCTTCAACCACTTTTTGTCTGTCTAATGATTGCGAGAAGATACCAAGTACATCTTTATTTCCATCTACTACTAATTTTATTACATTCCACAACTAGAAACTTTTCCTCATCTTTTTTCCCTCTCATTATTAAAGGGAAAATTATTGAAAAAAAAAAGTTAGTAATTAATTTCATAATGATGGAAGCGTTAAAAAATCTCAAACTAGAACGCAAAAAAAAAATAAAAAAAATCAATGAAAACATGAACTTAACAAACACATATAGGTTGCATAAACAATACATTTATATTTAATTAAATCTAGAAAATTAAATGAAAAATTAATCAACACACAAATCATAGGGATAAAAGTCAAATAATTCAAGCTACTTTAAGTATATTGCGGGAAGCGTACGGAATCTTAATTAGATAATTAATTAATCTGAAAATTTTGCAAGAGAAATAAAAAATAAAGAAGAAAAAAAAAACTGGTTATTTTCCATTGCTATTAATGAAAAACTTATGTTGAACAAAATGGGATTAAAGTGGAGAAGTGCGTCCATAGAAGGTTGTCTAGATTCAGACATGTATATAGATATCTACAACAAGAAGCGGCACACCAGATTAAAACTCCATAAAAGAGACGTAATAATAATAATTTATAAAAAAGAAAAAGTAAAAATTGCCTGGCTCCATTCTGTTTGCCTAAGTAATTCAGGTGGAAAGAAACTGCGAAAAGGTGGAAGAAGAGCCGTCATGAGAGTAAGTAGGAGCAAAACGACGGTGTTTCGATGCCGTATGGGACATTGTGTGGCGAGGGTAGATCGGTCATTGCATGCACAAAATGGAAGGAAGCAGTAGTGAAAGAGAGAAGATATGCTCTCTACAACCCATTTTCATCACTTTTGGTTTCCAAAACATGTTCCTCCAACTCCTCCCCCTCTCTCTCTCCTCCCTCTCTCTCTCTCTAGAATTCTTGTATGTATATCGATGGATATATTATACATATGTTGGGGTGAGTGTGATACAGTGTATATATTGTGAATAGTGTTGGTTATTACATGATGGTAATTATGACATTTTGGCTCTTCACATCTCTCTATACTATAATGGGGGGTGGGGTGGGGTGGGGTGGGGTGGGGTGGAAGATGGCGGAGAAGGGGGGCTGGTTTTAAAGAGGGGCCCAGCGGAGAAGGAGAAGGGACATTTTGTCCGGGGGTAGGGCTTTCGGGGCGGGTAAGTCATTCGTTTCCTACTCGCTTGTGTTCAACAATTCGCCGTAGAAGAAAAGACACGTCAAACAATTATTGTCTCCTATTCTTTTTAATTCTATTTTTCTTCTCTACTCCAAAATTACTTGCTACTATTTCAACTATATTCTATTTTTTTTAATAATTATTACAATTGATATATGAATATTAATTTTATTTTTATATTAAATAAAATAATTGTGTCGATTTTAACGTTCTTTTCATGTTTTGATATCTACTATTTAAAAAATCTTTTTATTAACTAATTACTTTATTTATTAACTTGATGAGGATATATATGTATATATTATAATCATGTTCTTGGGTAATAATAATCACGTGTGTTAGATGATAACATGTTTTTTTTAAAAATTATTGAATATTTACATTAATTATGATTTTATTGATTTATACATATTAATAAAAGAGTGCATGAGATAAAATCAGGGGTGTAGATATCCAAGTGTCTAAATTCAAATGTATGCGATCTCCTAAAAATGAGTTAGAACGCGAATCAATGAAAAATGATTTTCATGCATGTATGACATGTAGATTAATGATACACAAAATTGTATAGAGATCAATGTTAGTTTTGTAACTTTTATTTGTATTTTTGGTATTTACTGAATTAATCATTCACAGTACAAGAGTCCCATAAGATTAAAATGAACATTACATAATTCCTTAAACCTTATAAAAGTACATAAAGTTTGAGCAAAAAATTATGGATTTGAGTCATGGATTGCAAGGGTTTGAATCCTACTCAACGTGGATAAGTTGACGTGTAACCTGACCCAGTTTTGTGGACTAACCGACTCAATCGATCACACTGCTAGTTGGATTTGGGTCCTAATCGCGATATATACACTACAAAAAAACTATTTTTTACTAAAGAAATATTTCGTTGGTAAAAACCTTAATTCCATTGTTAAATTGGTTTACTAACGGATTAACAATGAAATCCGTTGGTAAAGTGGTGGTTGGTAAATTTTTAGCAACGAAAATTCAATTCCGTTGATAAATAGTTCCGTTACTAATAATTTTGTTAGTAATTTATATAATGATTCACTTGATAATCCGTTGGTAAACCAACGGAAGATAGAATAGAGAATAAATCCGTTGGAATTCTCTTGCTAAAAGAAAAAATTTATTTTTGTTGTTAATCCATTAGCAATTACCAACTGATTGAATTTCGTTGATAAATTCTATTGCTAAAAAAATATTTTTTTGTAGTGATAGTTTTAGCCAAAACGAAATGCTCCTCACAATGCAAATTGCCTCTCGTAAATGTACAATGCAACCATGTACAACTTTTGTTCCAAACTTAAATTTCCACTTATTATTTGTACAATTTTTAAGAAAATTTACTTTTTGAGTTACTTCTAAGGAAAAATATGTTTTGCATAAAGATAAAAATAATTTTAATCACATAACTTTGTTTATGTTCACTTTTAGTTCTAAGAAAGAAAAAAAAAAAAATTAAATCTAGTACCACCTGTTAGGAGATAGATAGTGCCAAAATGTCCTCTTTTGTCAACAAATACTGAACTCGCCTGGAATCGCCGAAAGTGCATCATTCCGACCAAGAATAAGATCACCTAATGAAATAAGGTCACGATCACTTAATCCTAAATCCACCTAAATAACATAGATTAACATAATTTATTAAATTTACTAAATCCATCTAATCTTGAATCTATTAATTCAAAACAAACATCAGCTAATCCTAAATCCACCTAAAAAAAACATAAATTAACATAATTTATTAGATTTACTAAGTACATCTAATCTTAAATCTACATTTATTATTCATATTTTAATTCAAAACAAACATCTCATAATGAAATAATGTCACGATCAACTCGTTTAACATCTTTTATGTCATTTTACTCTTTTGAGAACATAAAATGAAATTCCAATTTACTTAAAAAAGAAAAGAAAAAAAAACACATAACTTTATTACTTATTTGAATTTCAAAATATATTGAAGAGATTTTTCCATAAACCATGATGAATGAAATTTTAGAATATGGGAAGAAAGAATAAATGGCGGATGAGAGGGGTCTTTCAAGTTTAAATTTTGGGCAAGCATTTTTGTGGGTAAGACATAAGCTTTCCCGTTCATTCAACACATCAATCATGTGAGATTTCTACTCTCAAACAATCATCCATTGCACCCATCCCCACCCACCATTTTCTTCATGCAATCACTGTAATTGCATTGTTCCCTAGATGGATTTTATTTCTACTATCCAATATTCCTTGTCAATCTTCTCATCATTATATTTTTATTTCTCAACCAATCCTAATTAAGTATACTAATCCCTCTCCTTTGTCCATAATTAATTTACTTCATTTATTTTTAATATTATTATTTTATATGTAATAGATAATTATATTAGGCTAGCAATGTGGGGGTCATCTTTTTTTTTAAGCAAAAGAACATGCAATTAACTCAAATTGCAAAAACAGAAATTGTTGAGAAGGTTATCGACACAAGATGGAGCAATACGATGTGCCAATAAGTTGGCACTACGTCGAACAAGGTTGATTGAAAATAACAAATAAGAGGAAATAACATTTTTACAAGTAAACAAGAAATTACTGGATTCATTTGTGCTAGAAATTAATGAAATAAATGTGGCTAGCAATGTGGGGTATTTTTTAAAAAAGAAATTAATAGCGTAGGAATAGATGCGTAAAATAATATAATGAACATATTAGGAATTAACTAAGGGAGTACGAAAATTTACAAAAGACTATTTCATGGACATTTCAGATAGTATATGAAAAGGGATAACAATTTTGTTCAATAAACACTCACTTGGAGTATCAATTTGTGTATGTATTCTTCTCCACAAAGTTTAAGAAAAAATGGTTTTAAGTGTACAAAGTTATATATATATTA
Source organism: Pogostemon cablin (assembly GCA_023678885.1). Lineage (NCBI taxonomy): Eukaryota > Viridiplantae > Streptophyta > Magnoliopsida > Lamiales > Lamiaceae > Pogostemon > Pogostemon cablin. The sequence goes on along the minus strand of CM042992.1, from coordinate 6,471,252 downwards.
TTTTGGATAATTTAAGGATAAAAGTACATAAAATTATTTGATTAAATGTTAGAGTAGGTAGTAATTTTTTGTATTGTTGTATTGTAAAAAGTATATAAAATTATTGGATTAAATATAAAAAAATTTTATGAAACAAATTAAAAATAAAATACCGAAATAATATTATATAACGAATAAAGCATATATTTTTCAATCAATATTTTTTTAAAAAAAATATTTAGTATTTAAAAATCATCCACATAAAAATAGAAAAGACTTGTGTGAGATCGTCTCACATAACTTACGTGAGACGGTCAAAAAGTGATAATTTTTATACTGAAAAGTGATAAATTAATGAAAAGTGATGATGTTATTTCATGAACAATTTATAGTATAAATAAAAAGTGATAACGTTTTATAGCGAAAGTAATAACTAATTAAAAAATATAAAATAGTCCCACGTGAGACGATCTCATGCAAGACCTATCCCACCATAAAAATTAGGATATCTAAAAAATAATATTTTTAATACTTTATATCGAATAAGTTAATGTGATCAGTTGTTATAATTTTTATTTATTTATTTTTAATAATTCCGGTAACTACATTTGACATTTTATACTCGATTCTTCATGCAATTCTACACACAAACTATAGTAATGACTCCATATTAAATTCTTCCTGCAATCTTATATGCGATTTTATAAATGAATATACACAAAATTTTTATTAAACATAAGAACAATCATGCATGCGATACTATATATATATATATATATATATATATATATATATATATATATATATATATATATATATATATACATTAATTTACAAAAATATTAAAATGCAACATTTTGTTTTTCAATTTTTAAATAAAACCTTTGAGTCACGTGAATAATCAAATTTGGCCATTGAAAAAAAATATACTTTTATAATATAAATTCAAATACGTTTAACTTATATTGGTGCCATATCAGCCCACTATCTAAAATGCCATGTAATAAATTAGTTAATTCATCCGAATAATTAAAATATAAATATAGATTTTACAAAATAGTTCCATGAACAATTAAAAAAACAAAGATCTATTCATCATTCTCAATAACTTTATTCACTTTTTTTTAAATTATTAATTTATCCCTATTTTATTTTACATTATATATTAAAAAAATAAAACGTCTTAATCTCCGTGCCCGTACAAATGGGTAAAAATACTCAGGACGGAGAGACTATTTTAGTTGTAATATAGTGATACGTATAAATTCCATATATCTAAAAAGAATAATAAGATATTTTTGGAAACGAATTCTCAAAATGATAAAATGAGATCGGAAACGGAGAGATTAGAAAGAGATGGAGAAGGAGAGGGGTACCTCGGCGGTGATGCAAGGCAAGGGGGACCATATCTGAAAAGGAGAGTGTGGGTATTGTGCCTTAAACGTCAAAGATTTAAAACATCAATCATTTGCTCCTTTGAATTGCTCCACCATCACATTATTTTCTTTCTAGAAGCCCACCACTTTTCTTTTCTTTTTTATTTCATCTTCTTTCTTGCCTTATACACTGCCTTTCCTACTACACACTAATATTTGGCAAGAGATTTCAATTCTTGATAATTTATGTTTGTATTTAGGTACTATATATTAATTTTGAAGTGGTATTTTGTGTATTTAGGTACACAAAATGTTTGAATGTATTATATTTTATTTTAAAAGGTATTCATCTTAATTAATAATGGTAGAATTAATTTTTTATTGAAAGAATTGATTAAAATACGAAGGACTAAGAAAATTAATTTTTTGTTTTGAAAAAACAAGAATATGAATTTCTATACTAAATAGGAGTAGTAGACATAACGTTCGAGAGTAGTAGACACTTTTAATTTTATTTTGAATTATTGTGTAAGCTATAGGTAATAATATGTGTGAGACATTTTTAATTGATATGAGAAATGAGGGTGGGAATAAAGTATAGTAGTTGAGGAAAAAAGATATTATTTCTGTAGTGTAATATATGGGTGGATTTAGATTTAAAAATTGATAAGGTATGTGTGTGTAGGGTCTTGTTTTTAAGAATTCAAACTAGAAATATGGATGCATACTTACAAATTGTAAAATCAATTTTTAAAATGCAAAACCAACATGTGCTGAGTGCCAATTATAATTTTGTCGATGAATTTCTTTTCATTCTTCTTATTTGGTGGAAGAAAACACTCATGTAGTGGTTTACATGGTGGCTAATAAATTCACCAAATCAATAAGAGGTAAACATCATTGCTCTATATATCTGATGAGTTAAAAATTTGCTTAGGTGTATAACTTTATTCGAATTTAATTTTGGTCTTTGAGAAAGATATTATTTTTAACTTTTAAATTTCTTTAGAAATGATCATTTTACTTAAAATTATTCAAATTTGCTAATTCCAAACAAAAATTTAACAACACACCTTTTGCTATTTAGCCTTTATACATCATTTTACACAATTTTTTTTTATCATATTCTTGTGCTTCAAAATGATCTCATTACTACAAAAAACACGCTATTAGAGATGACTTTTGACACCCAAAAATGAGTTTTGAAATGGAAACCTGTCCATTTTTCTATCACAAATTTTATGGACAGACTCCGTCTATTTGAGACGTATTTGAGATAGAAATTTTGAGCCGGATTTAGAGAATTTTGAAGAACTGATTTGGTTCTATCCGGTTCATTTAAAGACAGTTTCTTCCGTCTCTACTTGAGACGGAATATATCGTCTCAAATTATAAAATAAAGATCAACAAGTAGAGACGGAATATGTCGTTTAAAATTGTAAAATAAAAGCTAAAACGTGAGGTTCGAACCTGGGCACCATACATATGGCTCATTTTAGCCAAATTTTATATTAGAGGCTCTGTGTTGGTTGTGTGATTCGATCCCGTCATCTGGCAGTGATAATCTTGTGATAAATGTTTAACAAATATAATATATATATAAATTATAAATATACTGAAATATAAATTAAAAAATATTCCCCATTAGAACGGCCTTAGATACCAAAAAGTCGTCTCCACTAAAGCCGTAAGATGAACTATGTTGTTTTGATATTTAGAGACTATTAAAGGAGCTGTCTCTATTTTTTCCATCCCAAAAATCGTCTAAACAATTGTCTCTAAAAAATCCGTCTAAAAAATAATATCAATGGTCGTCTTATAAAATCCGTCTTTAAAAGTTTCATCTAAAAACCACTCTAAGTTGAATTGATCGAGCTGTTCTCGATGTGAGCTGACTAATTCGTTTAAAAAACTGTTTTTAGAAAATTTTATCTTAGAATTTGTCTCTAAGTTGAATCGGCTACTCTCGTCTCAAAAATCGTGTTTAATTGAGACGGTTTAAATTTTGTCTCTAATTTTTGTCTCAAAAATAGCATGTTTTTTTTTTAGTTACACAATTTTCAATATTTTCTTCTTTCTCAAAATAAGTATATACTATTTTCTAAAATCTAAAGGGTTGGGGTATTAAAGTTAAAAAAAATTATCTAGATAGAATTGATAGAAAAATTATTGGTTGGGCGGTAAATGTTTTAAATTATAAAAAGTTAGGTTATTTTTTTAATTCTTTCCGAATATTATTGTATTTCAGACCCCGTCTACAAGACTACAACCAGTGCAGTGATACCCTAACCCTATATCGGTTGTATTCGGCTTAATAGCTAGTCCGGTTTAGTTCGGTTTTAGACATTTCAATTTCGGTTTCGAGTCTCGGTTCGTCAACTGACCGACCGGTTCACACCAGTTCACATCATTATCTAAATCCACGCTTCCCGAGGAGACTGGCGTATTTCATCAGTGTTCTTTCCCCCAAAAAATACAGTCAAATTCGTCTGTCTACTCGTATATATACGCAAGTTTTTTCAATTCGGACTACTTTCATTGTATTTTAACAAGATTTTGGAGGAGAATTCGTCTAGAGGAAATATGCAGCAGGGAGATGATATTCGTCGAAGAATTGCCAGAATTTCAGCTCACCTTAATCCTCCAAATGATCTGTTGCAGGTTTCAATCTTGCCCTTTGATTTATTCGCTTTTATTAACCAAGCGAGGACATAGGATAGTAATTTGAGTGCCTGACTTCAATTCTAAATTCAGTTTTTTATGATCACTGTGATTCCAACTTCTGAAGCTTTTCTACAGTGTGGTACAATGATTTTGGTGGCGAAATTCTAAAAGATGCGTTTAATAACCAATTTGAGATTTTGATTTCATTTTGTTTGCTGCTAACTCGAAGAAAGGTTTGAACCGGAGAAACATTTGATCTATAGGTTAAGACAGAGTTCATGATTGTGCTTGCTTCTTGGAATTTTGATCTACTGAATTTCATGAGCTGATTGATTTTGTATTGACTTTATAGTGAAATTTTCTTTTATATTGTCAAATTATTCTTAGACAGTGTTTATAATTTTCATTGGTTTTGAGTGAAAAGGTGGAGGGTAGCTTATGGCGCGAGGACTGCAGGGCAAAAGGAGGATCACCTGGTTTCAAAGTGGCAATATTGGGGGCAGCTGGTGGTATAGGCCAGCCTTTAGCAATGCTGATGAAGATGAACCCACTGGTGTCGGTGCTTCATCTCTATGATGTGGTTAACGCTCCAGGGGTCACAGCAGACATCAGCCATATGGACACCGGTGCTGTGGTAATTTCATCGTTTGATCCATCTTCAGTTTTCAATAGGTGTAATCCTTGCCTTTTATTGGTTTCACTAACACACTTTGGATTTTCCACTTTCACTTAATTCTACAATTTTGATTGGTACTTATGTTAGAATTAATAGGTTCCTGGTTTGAAACTTTTGTTGCCGATGTGTTATTGAGCTTCTATGCTATGTCCTGGAGGTGGGGGGTGGAGAAGAGGGATGTGTTATTGAGCTTCTATGCTATGTCCTGGAGGTGGGGGTTGGAGCAGAGGGAAATCAATTTGATTTTAGGACCTCCCATATAAATAAGTTAAAGCGCCATGTCTATCCCTGGGGTTCTAGACTTCTAGTATAAAAGCATTGAGTCATGGAAAGAGACTCAGTTATTTGTGGATAAATTATGGATCAATATCACTGTTTTATTTTGTGATAACTTTTCTGATTATGCATAGTCATTTGTCCGAACCAACTATAGATATGGAAAATGGAAGTGTCATAAGGTACTGCTGATTTTGGAAAATAGGATTAAAGTCAGTTTGTGTAATCCAAGATTTGTGAATAAGTGAGCAACAATGCACAAATTAATTTTTGAGGAATCTTATGTTAATGTAGAGCATTATAGAGAACAAAACAAGCGGTATTACAACCAGGGAATGCAAAAACTAATATTTATGATGTTCTATTTAAGCAGTAGCTCTCTCTGATTTTAGGGGAAAAACAACATAAGTCCGCCTTTTTGCAGTATGTAGGCACCGAAATTCAGCCAGTATCTTCCCTAAGTACAAGCTTTTTCTATCTAAATGCCTAAACAGCATACTATTACCTTTTTATTTGATCCTCCCTTTAGCAAATGTTTCTTAAAGCATTAAACCATACTCCGTATTTTAAAAGATTTATCACACCATTCTTTATCTGAGCTTGATAAAATTGACTGAATCTTTTGATTTTTAGGTTCGTGGTTTTCTTGGTCAAAATCAATTGGAGGATGCACTCACTGGCATGGACCTCATAATTATTCCTGCTGGTGTTCCCAGGAAACCTGGAATGACGAGGGATGATCTTTTCAATATTAATGCAGGAATAGTTAAGATGCTTTGTGAAGGAATTTCTAAGTGCTGTCCTAAGGCCGTTGTCAATTTAATTAGTAATCCTGTGAACTCCACAGTTCCAATTGCAGCAGAGGTTTTCAAAAAGGCTGGGACCTATGATCCAAAACGGCTCCTCGGAGTAACAATGCTTGATGTAGTCAGAGCTAATACATTTGTGGTAAGGATGTTTTTGCTAGCATCCAATATCTGTTGTTCGTTTTGTGCTTCAGAATATTTCCACTTAAACCTAAAATCTATGTCGAGTTCAGTAGCCTCTTGTAACATTAGAGCAGTATTCTTTTGTTTAAACTTTTGTGTACATTGTATACCCTCTGGTCTTACTTATTCTCCCCCCACCCACCCACCCCCCTCTCATGTGTGGGCAGACTTCTGGTTTTTTAAATAGTTCAAATAGCTTAAATTTACACTTTTAGAAATCTCAAGACTGGTTATATTCTGATATACAGGAAGTATTTAGTAGGATATAGTGCATTGTGTGTTATCTCCATAGACAGTGCATTTTTTTTTTCTTATGATGAAATGCATGTTTATTAGAGGTTCCTAAAACATAAGTTGATCATGTATAATCTTACCCTTAGCTCCAACTAATTTTGATATGGCTTAATGTTATAGCTCTATTACCAATGCTTGTTATAAGACCCTTTTCATGTTCTCAATGTGTGCATTAAGGCTGAAGTCTTGGGGCTAGATCCTCGGGAAGTAAATGTTCCAGTCATTGGAGGTCATGCTGGTGTAACAATTTTACCGCTTCTCTCACAGGTCAAGATATTAACATGATTTCATAATAAAGATTTGTAAGAGTTTACGTAACAAATTATAATTTCAAAACTTCTCATGTGTAGGTTAAACCAGCATGCTCTTTCACACAAGAAGAAACTGAGTACCTGACATCTCGCATCCAAAATGGAGGGACGGAAGTTGTTGAGGTAGGCTTAAGTTTTGGTTTGAGGATCTAAATAAATATTCGTTTCTTTATGAGTAAGTTGTTGTATTATTACACAGATATCTGTGCCTTGTTTACTTTGTTTTCTGTGCTAATATATTTACGAGTTCTAGAAAAAAAAGTTTCTAATTAATTATGAGATGGTTCTGTATAAATTAGAGAATACAGGTCCTTTCATGAGGAATAAAAATTAGACTTCCATTTACTTGCTCCTGATATTCTAGAAATATGTGTTTACCTGAAACTTGTATAGATTTCTTTCTCCTGACTTCCCTTGATTTGTAATCATATGAAACCGTCTCATTTAAGAGTTCTCTTGTAAGTATGTTTTCTTCAATTCATTTTCACTGAAAGTATTTATTCCTTTCTTTTAAAATTCAGTAAAGAGTCCAATAAGGCTATAATCAAGACCTATGATGCCATACTATTGTGCAACATTGTCCATTCTTACATAATTCTCACTCTTTCATAATTGACATTACTCCTGTAAACTACAAAAAATAGTGAAAACAACAGATGGATATAAAATGAAACTAAACAACCCTTAACAGTGAAAGCTGATTACCACCATACCCTTTTTTTTTTCTTTTTTGATTATTGGTGTTGCTAAATGGTCCATACAGTTTGTATTATTGACATGTACTCGAACACATGATAACTATACTTTGATGTGGATGCTGCTTCTTGCCTCTTGCCATGGTCCCATATATTTTCTTTGAATTAACCTGGGAAAATAAACAGATGATTGCTTGCTCATTAAGTGAATATTTGAATCACTGGCAAATGACCGACCCTCGTCATTTTCTATTGCAGGCCAAAGCAGGTGCAGGTTCTGCAACTCTTTCTATGGTATGCTGCTATCATTTTGTTATTGCCTCATCAAGTCATTCTAACATGATGAGACTTACTAACAAATTTGAGATTCTTTTTTTTTTTTGAATAAAATAATTGATGCTGTGAGGTTTAGCAATTAAAAACTATGAAATTCAATTCGTAGATTTGGATCATTACCAAGATTTTTAAAGAGTTGGACACAATCTGCCTCTGGATTCTATAATTTGAACTGTGCATTCTGCCTTGTCAATTAAAACTAATAATTAAAGCGACAAAATGGCAAATAAACTAGAATTTAATTGATATCCAACTTGGGACTTTATCAGATCTATCTGGTATTGCATCATTAATGCAGGCATATGCAGCAGTGAAATTTGCAGATGCTTGCTTGAGAGGATTGAGGGGAGATGCTAATGTAGTCGAATGTGCATTCGTGTCTTCCCAGGCATGTATTTAATTGGTTTTAATTATGGGATTACCCCAACACATTTGTCCTAATTGATTGCATGGTCTCAGCAACTCAAACATGTGCATTCTATCAGGTAACGGAACTTCCGTTCTTTGCTTCAAGAGTGCGACTTGGTCGAAATGGGGTTGAGGAGATCTACCCTCTAGGTCCGCTAAATGAATATGAAAGGTCTGTCAGTAAGAACATCATCTACATGCTAGTGATCCTTTAAAGTTAAGATTAATGTTTGAATATCGAGTCTGTTGTTGCTAGGTTTGGCTTGGAGAAGGCGAAGAAAGAGTTGGGTGAAAGCATTAACAAGGGCGTATCGTTCGTAAGGAAATGATCGTGGCAATAATTCGCCATCCACACATACTCTGAAGATCAATCTCTTGAAATAAGCTGTAGTTTGTTGTTCTGGATTTTTGCAGGTCTAGTTTCAGCCAAGAATTCAGATACACTCTCGTTTTAGCCCAAAATAATCATCATATTTGAATGAATGAAGGTTTTACATTGCATACTCAAAAACTTCTACTCATGGATCTAACTAGGTAGATCCTATTCGATATTTACGTTAAAGAAAAAGTATCTTGCAATACATGTAAAAGTGTCATGCCCCCTCTGTCCCATAATACGTTGCACACGATAACCTTTACTCATGAGGAAACACACATTTATCAAATAATCTAAAAAAATATTTTAATTTCAAAATTTAATACTCCTCTTTCATACTCATAATGCTACTTTTCATTTTATTTTTTACTTAAAAATATTAAAATATTCCAAAAATCAATAAACTGATAAAAAAAAAGATAGTAGTATTTTTTGAGCAATATGTGCCAGTACTTCATAATTTGAAAAATGTAAATGAATATTAAAAACTTAGGCACTTGACATTAATCAAAAAAGAAATTTTTACATGTATCATCTACTTATAAAAGTGAAACATTGAAGCACAAAAGCTTCGTTTTACTCATGTATGTAGGATGAATGGATTACATGGACTGTATCTCGTCATCATGTTCGATCATTAACATGATTCAATCTTAAAATTTATAGTGGGCCTCAAAATGGGCCTAATAAGGGGCCTTTCTGATCTGCTATCATTTCTAAGATCAGAATCGTGTACACTTTCGGTTTGGATCTCCTATTACATTTTGTTACATCTCCTATTACAAACCGTTGGATGATTGACACGTAGGATAAATTATTCTATACCCTAACAATCAACCATAAGGGGAAAGATTGAGATTTTCCTCTCCGCATACGTGTCACTCATCTAACGAGTGTAACAAAATATGTAACACCAAAATGTAATAGGGCATCCAAGATCGCACGCTTTTATCCATTAAATAAGTGCTTTTAAGCTGACTATATGAAGTTGTTTTGGATTTTTTTCATTTCAAATGCTACTCTCTTTTTATTAAAGCTAATATATATATATATATATATATATATATATATATATATATATATATATATATATATATATATATATATATATATACTAACTCTTTTTCATTCAACAACTTTAATTCACTTATCCAAAAACACAATCACTTGCAAATGATAAAGTTACAGAAATGCTGGTGTGTTTTTCCTTTTGGCGAAATATCACGTGCACCCAGAATCATATACAATAATAAATAAAAATTTATATGGTTTTTTAGCGAATTTTCTGTAATTTTCTTTTATAACAATTGAATATAAAAAAATACTACATTTATTAGAAAACACATATATATTACTGAATAAGTTAATACGAATATTGTTCACAGACCATACAACCGAGTAAACGAAATATCAACTCTTTTTCTTTTTACTTTTGTTCATAATTAGAAAAGATGTTGTGGTTTTGAAAATTTGATTACATCGTTTCTAATACATTAAAGCTAGGATTTGATTAACTCAAGTGTAGCTTGGAATTTGTATGTATATAAGAATTAATCTTATAAATTAATAATTCCGATCGTGTTATTTGAATCATATCTTAATAAAAACTTGTCTAACCCCCCTCAGATTAATAAACCTTTTGCATGATTATTAATACAAGTGATGTGTATCAAAAAGTATGATGATATTGTGGGGAAACAACACCAATATTACAAAAACAAGTAGATGTTTGGATTGATGAGTGGCTATGTTTTTGACTTTTGATTGTCCGTCAATTAGTTCCCTAATTTTTTTCTCTTTTTTATTTTTCAATTAATTAATTAATTAATTTTATTTTTATGACAATTTCCTCCTCCTGGTACAAGAATGATGAGTTACGTTAAAACGCTGTTTTGGATTCCAATTGGACATTAGTGTCCCAAAACTGATTTCACCTCTACCAATTATTAAAATGGTTAAAATGCCCACAAACTCTGAGCCGGCCCTATTAACCCTATAAAAGTTAGGGTTAAGACCAAGATATTTGGACCCGTTTAATATTTAGGCTTTTTGGATCGAATCGATTAGCTTGTGGGTTAATAAAGCTGATCCGCGAGTTAATCTGTCGGCCCATAAAGATGAAAGTTATTACTATTATTATATTTCATTTATATCTTTAACGCTCATAAATTATAACCACCCCTCTCACGCACTACCCCAAGTTCTTTATTGAACAAACTCTCATCATCCTTTAATTTTCATATTTTTCTCTTACTAAACTCATTTTTTCTCTAATAAATAAAATAATACTTAAATAAATATATTTTTAATTTAATTATCACAAAATCTATTAAATTTTAATAATATTTTGCAGGTATTAATTTTAATTCTCTCGCATTCTAAATAATGTATGAATTAATTTTGAATTTATTGTATTATTTATAATAAATTTAAATTTATAATTTTTTAAAAATATTTTTATTATTCAACCCGCAAGCCCGAAGTCCGTTAAAATTAGAATTTGTTTACTTTTTAATAGCCCGTTAGAACTGACACGTTTAATATTTCTCTAATATCATAGAAAAAATATAATAACAGTTTTGTCATATTTATTATTTTAATCTTTATAAAAAAAATAATAAAAGCAAGCAAATTTTGTTTAAGATTTTTAACTTTTTTTACTTTTAATCATGTACAACTTCCATCCCGTTTGAATATGCTCGTTTTTTTTTCAATTAATATTTTAAAAAAATTATTTTTTTAGATGATAAAATTAATTAAAAATTATTTTTTAAAATTTTAATGAAGTTGTATAACATATATAATGTGTGAGATATAAATGACAATTTTGAAATTAAGATGTATTTTGAGATTATAGAATTGATGTAATTTATTTTTTTTAATAATAAAATGTATTGTGAAATTGGATGAATTTTTTTTTTAATTTATTATGGATGTTATTTGAAAAACATTTATCATTATTAATTTTAAGCTACATGAAAGGTGTAAGTTGGAGAGATTTATTTTGAATAATTGATGGGAAATCTTGTCAATAATAGTAAATGTTTGTCGATTAATTTAGACCCCACCTATTATATATATATATATATATATATATATATATATATATATATATATATATATATATATATATATATATATATATATATATATAGATTTAAAGCTGAAATAATAAATAATTTTAATAAATAATTTTAAGTGGGAAATAAATCCTTCTGCTTCACTTTACAGCTCCACTTCTGTCCTGCCTCCCACTCTATGGAGTATCCTCTTTACCTTGAATTTTCCCAAGTTTTGGTCCTTATAGACCATCAAAAGCTTTCCCATCTTTTCATTTAAATTACTCCTATAATTAAATATAATACTCATTCCATTTAATTTATTTTCTTTAAAGTGTGTATAGTATTATATGATTAGTTCACCACACTTTTATATTCATGATCCTTGTAAATGAATACTTTTTACATACCGCATATGGAATGATATACTCCCTCCGTCCCGGGTAAAGAGATGCATTTACTGTAACTTTTGTGAGAGCTTTATTCAATCAAACATAGTTGTTTGACCGGAACAGAGGGAGTACTATATAAATATAAAAAATATTTATGTTAATTGGGTTTACTATACATTTTAATTTATTGATTATTCTTAGTATACATGAAAAATTATTTTTTAAGAGAAATTTATAATTATTTTTTTAAATGAAAAATATTACTCCTCAAATTCTTGCACTTGATTTACATATTACTCTTTAGTGTAATTAATCTTTAGACAATAAAGGAAATATTATTCTTCAAAATGAAAATTATTACTTTTTAAATTCTTATATGTCATGGTTTTTATATCTTATTAAAGTGTATAATATTATTATTTTTATTCAAGAGAATAATAATTAATCTTTTTAAAGAGTAATTTTTATAAAAGCATAATGCTCATATGAACTGAATTCAAAGAAATAACAAATATCAAAAGCTAAATTCATGTGAAACTCATATTATAAAATTTTTTAGACAAATTAGAAGTAATCGCATTTCACTAAATATAATTTTTTTGGTCGAACACAAACTATTCCCAAATCTTTAATTTTTTAAATTTTTAAATGAATAAAACTTGTACTATTTTATTAATATACTTGAGTTTATAATGGCAAAAAACTCTGTGCTCCCGGGGACATGCCGTGCTCCATGAGAACACAATTCTTTCCCTCTATATTATATTTAAACATATGTATTGTTAGATATTTAAATTAAAAGAAAAACACGGTATCTCATGCACAAAAACCTCACTCAAATCTAATAAATCAATCTCTAACCCAATAATTTTCAGTTCGATTAGACCCAGTTTGCATCAGACATGGTAGCCTATCAAGACCATTAATAATTAACGTATTTATATTGAAAATGCTATATTTACATATTAAGAAAGAAAACATTAGAATAGTGTTTTTGTAAACAACATGGAAAATTATTTTTATTTTTTTTATTTTAATTGAAATTAAATAAATTGGTCCACAAGTAATTCTAACATAGGTTGTGCATTAACCGACAAAATAATGGATGAAAAACAATACTATATCCAATTCAGAATGAGAATCAATTCTTTTATTCGATTATAATTTCAACTCCCCAAAAGCTAAGATGATTATGTATATTTTCCATAAATCTCAATTTCTAACACCGTGAAACTCCTATACGATATCGTTCTAAGATGGCACGCTTTTATAATTAATTATTATTTTCGTTATAAAATATTATTATTTTTTCATTTATTATTATAAATTATTTATGAAACAGTATTATTACTTTTTATTATTGAATATCACTTTTCATTATAAAAATTATAATCTTTTATTCGTCTCACATAAGCTATTACGTGAAACGGTCTCATATAAGTCTTTGCCTTCAACACTAAATTATGTGTGTTTTTTATCGGATAAATGTCTTTTATTAAAATTCATAAATACAAGTAATATCTCCAAAAGACTGACTAAAAAGATGAATGGAACTGGAAGACGAACAAGCTCGGAGATTACAAAGTTAGTGAAGCTTATAAGACCATTGAAGCAAGAATGAGGCCACTAGACGCTGCTAAGATCGAGAGCTACAAACGAATCTGGAAAAGCTACGCTCCCACGAAAGTCCAAATTCTAGCGTGGAGGATATTGCAAAGGATAATTCCAATATCTGCTGAATTAAATAGAAGGAAGAGTCTACCACCTAACACCTCTATTGATTGTATACTTTTCAGAAAGGAAAAAGAGACCGTCAACTACCTTATATGTTGTTGTAAGATAGTTCAAGAGCTATGAAGCATGTGCATAAGCTGGCTTGAGTCCAAACAGCGCTAGCAAATAACCCAACAAGTGCATTTCTACAGTTCGGTAATCCGTTTCATGACAAAACTAAGAATAAACTGGAGTGCGATGTATGGTTATGCACTATTTGGATCATATGGAGCACTCGAAACAAAATTTTGTTTCTTGGGACAGTGAGAAGATGCTGAACGAGATAACATCACAAACTTGGAGTTGGTGGGCTTGAAAGAAAAAACATTTAAAGAGTAAGATTGACTTTTCTGATTGGATTAATAATCCTTGTTATTGTATTTTTTAACTTGTTTTGCATGATGCGAGACTTTTATGTGGTCTTATGACTTGTCGTACCCAAACTTATTTGGGTAAAACTCTTACCCTTTGTAATAAAAAATTTTATTCTTAAAAAAGATATAATAATTTATATTTCTAAAAGTATAAAGCACCATCCTTGAAAAAAAAAATTTCTTTATCTCAATAATTTTTATCTTTAACTAGTTTTCACATTCTCAATTTTAATTTATCTTCATGATTTTGTTAAGTAATTGCTCCTCATCCTTAAATATATTAGCAATTTTGACTTTCCAAATAAGTCACATTGTCTATTCTCAATTGCATATCACCATTTTTTATGTTTACGATAAAATTATATAGATATTCACAAACAAAACGTTTGTTTGTTGTTCATGAAAAAATTGTCGAATATGTTCATAAATGTATTCGCGAACAGAATCACTTTAATAAATAAGGTCGAGCGGAGCTCAAACAAGATTTTAAAATTTGAAATGAGCTCAAGCCCATATCCTACCAAATAAATGGTTTTCCATAGTAAAAAGCTAAACTCCACCGAGCTTTGTTTATACACACCCCTATTTTACCATTCACAAATTAACCATCTTAAGCTACGGTTATATTAATCATACCAAAGGTGTATATAAAATAGTGATAATTGATGGTAGAAATAGTTTTGAATTATTGGGAGGCTAATGGTAGTGAAAAGAGGGGCCAATGAAAAAGACTTCAGTATTGTAATATATATTTCATAGATTCTAAATATATTCTCTTTCTTTTTCAGCCAAAAGTTTTTTGTCGTGTATGATTAATTCACTAACAGACCCTTTAATCTTTTTTAATAGAATCCTAAGTCCCTCTACATATCCATCTTGACTCCTTTTTAGTTTTTTATTTTTATATTTTTTAATTTCGTGATTACTTTTATAGATTATGTATATGTACGTACGTATGATAAAGTCACGTAAAATTATAGAGTACATAAGTGTTCGTTATCTCAATGCTGTACTATATTGAAGGGAAAAAGAGAACCGACTTATTTAAATAATAAATTAGAGAAATTTGAAATTAAATTATAAATTATTTGAATAGTTTGAAATTCTTTGTGTTTAAAACTGGTTTTAGATTTATTGATTGTGTTCGGATTTAATGATTTTCAAGTGTAAAAAATTCTATTATTTGTAAAATGCAGTGGCTAAATTTGAGTGTTGTTTTGAATAAGTGATTTTAATTGTATAAGAAGTGATTATTTGTACTATGTATTTTAATTTTCATAACCAAAATAATTAGTATTATTATTATTTCCTACATTTTGTGTACAAATTCATCTAGAATAACAAAATAACTTTTACATTCAAAAGTGATATAAAAAATCAAAAAGGGAAAAAAGAAAAATAGAGTAATAAAAAATTAGATTGAAAAACCGTGATTAAAATTTTCACAAATTAGTGAATCACCTAAGCTTGTTTGTTTTGGGTTTTTTAATCGGATTTAAATTATGTAATCCAGTCATATTTATATTGGGTACGGTAAAAATAAAATACTAGTACAATTTTTTTATACACATTACATCACTCTCACACACAAATCATTTTCTATTTTTACATATGGATTTGAAATGAAATTAAAATTTGTCCTATCAAAGACGTGTAAATAGATTAACAATATCGGTTAAATGTACTAATTTTATTTAATGCTAAATTTAATTTTCTTATTCTAAAAAGAAGTGAAAATATTTAAGTAATCACTTTCAAATAGGTTACAGTTTTTTTAAATCTAATTAAGTATATTTTTTCTACTCACTTTATACTATTCATTTAAATAAGGTTAAAAATTGTATACCTCGAGATATCGTACGCCCAGATACATTTTAGTATTAAAAATTGTATACCCTTTAGTATAAGGATGTGTATCTTTTATTTCTTGAAAAAATAAAAAATAAATAAATAAAAATGTATACCCCTTAAAACATAATGTTATACATTAGTATTAATTAAAGTGTATATTTTTTAGGACAAGAGTGAGACTCTTGTGTCCCGGGACACACCGTGTCCCCATGTGTACTAAAATTCTTGTGTTCACATGGGCACACGGTGTGTTCAGGGAGTACAGGAGTTTTTGCCTAGAATGAAAATGATGTATTCTTACATACCTTATGCACGGGGATACAAGAGACCAACTCTTTTAATGATACTCTTATTTATTGTTAGTAATTCAAATTTTATTTATTATATTTATTTATTTTGCGTGGGCCTCATTTAAAAATAATAATAATAATAAGAGGGGAAAATCCACTTCTCATATTTATTTTATCAATTTAGATGTCTATTCTAAAGATATTGGGCCATGTATACAGCTAATACTGCAAAATATCATCCATAATCTCCATAAAGGGTAAATTTGTAGAAGTAAACAACGTAATTACTTATCACAGTATAAAATTATAATACCCCTTGACATAAGTAACAAAAAAAACTATCAACGGAATACGAAAGGAGTATGGATACTTTGTAATGGGACGAACTAAAATTACAAAATGAATACTACATATCAAGGAAATAAAGGAAGTATATATTTTTATAGGACTCAAACACAACAATAATACAACAACCCATAAAGTGGAGTATTATAATTTTCAAACACTACACAAAATACTTATATTCGTTCATTTCAATGAAGGTAAATGTGATCATTACGAGAGGAGGGAAGAAGTATACAATAAAGTTGAAGACGAGTAGAGCATGTGTTTTTCCCCCTAATTAAATAAAACTTCAAAACCGGTTGGATAGGTTGAATTCGGTTCAATCCTAAATACAATTTTTTTAGTTGTGGTATGGATCTCAGTTCCGATTTAATCTATTAAACTGATAGATCCAACAGATTTTGAAAATCATTGAATACAATTATGCATTAAACTAATATTATATCTTTTAATTTATTACACATTAAAATACAATATTCTTTAGTTACTGTGACATTAGTAAAGAAACAAAGGGAGTATTATAATATTATTTGAATATATTTTAAAACAAAATTTAATTTAAATTTTCACATAACAATATAAAATATACAAACATACTTCCCCTGTCCTGCACCAATGGTCTCTTTTTTCTATTTTGGTCGTCCCACCCAAACGGTTCACTTTTCTTTTTTATACACATGGGTCCCACACTCACCCACTAATACAATTAAAACATGGGTTCCACACTCCCTCTAATACAACTACCTACTACACATTAAATAATAATATTCCTTAATCTACGTGCAAAAAAGTAAAATGCACCCTTGGCGCTGGACGGAGGGAGTAATTATATGGAAGGAAATAAGTATTTCATCAATTTTGAGGCAGAGTCGCCACTCGACTCCACAAATTGGTTAAACAATCATGCATTTGCCATATTTGATTAAATAAATTTTAAAACAACAACAAATTATTAAAAACAAAGACTTATGTGAATCTGTTTGAGATTGATGAAAAATGATAACATTTAAAACGAAAAGTGATATTTCATCCGTCTCACACTTAAAGATCCTTATTTTACTATATTAGGTGTCCCACTTAAAGATCCTCATTTTCTCATTTTAGTAAGACCCCACATATATTCCAACACTCACTATTAATACAACTATTAATTGCACATAAAATAATAATATTCCTTAATTCAAAAGCAAATGGGGATCTATGGTCGGGATTGATGGAATACTAAATTAACGAAAAGTGATAATGCAGTTTCATGAACAATTTATAGTGTAAATAAAAAATAATATCATTTTATAGCAAAAGTGATAATATTTTATAGCGAAAATAATAATTATTTTAAAAAATGTAAAATAATCTCACGTGAGACTATCTCACACAAAATCTACCCATTATTAAATTATCCTTACAACTTAGAGCTTCTGCATTCATTTGGATCTAAACCCAATTTTATCATTTAACATCATCTTTAACACGTTTTTCAATCAAACTCAACTAATATTTACATTCATTTTTCAATTAAAACACTATTTTTGGGACCCACATGTTTTAACATTCACTTACGTTTTTAGTGCGTGTGTCTCACTCTCCAAATAATGGTACAATTAGAAGATGTGATGCTCACTCTCCCCTACAATATACTCTAAATTTATACTTTCTATTTTTATCTCTTCCATAAATAAGTTCATACTTTCAAATAAGAAAATACATACAAATTAATAATTTCACAATACACTTTAATTTCAAATTGACACCCCTTTATAACTCATATAACTTACTTTATAATTTATTTATTACCTAAAAATATTAAACTACCCCTAAAAGTAAAGTAAAAATTAATTTTTTTTAAACTCCGTATCTATAGTAACCGTGAATTTCTCTTTGGAATGGATATAGTATTGTTCAATATTCTCATTTTTGAATATAAACTCGATTCATCCGTATAAACTAGCATACGAGAGAGAATTGAATGATAATTTATACTCAACTCCACATTGATTAATTCATTCATTTTTTGGTTTAAACTAGAAAAAAAAAAGCAACCAATGTAAATGCTTTTATGGTATTCTTTTAATATAAACATAAAAAATACTAGTATAAGATAAATATAAAACCCACACACAAAAAAAATTGCACGCCTAATTTTTATTTTATTTTATTGTAAAAAACGCATATAAATAGGTTTGTAATAACATGAAGGCAAATATATGCTTTTCACATAAATTAAAAAAATATAACATTATTATCACTTTTCTTATAAATTACTCCATTACGTACCACTTTTGTTATTACTTTATTATTTTCATTTTTTATTAATTGAGCACAATTTCAAATAATAATAATATTATTTTTTATTCGTCTCACATGAAGACGGGCGTGAGGTGATATTATGCATGAATTCTTCTTGTATAAAAGTGTAAAATGAATGAAAATGACTTTGGGGCTAAATTAATAAAATATTGTTGTTTCAAAAATTTTTTAATGATATATTGCTATTGTGCGGATGATTAACAGAATAAGCAAAGGCGCCAACAGAAGTGGCGCCTCCTCCACATGGCCCATCACCTCATTAAAATAATGATTAAATAATAGTTAATGGTTAATTTAAGTTAATTTTAATTAAATTAACGTAATAATTTAAATTTAAAAATTAATGTTGTAATAATTATGTGATATTTTTTGGATCCTACTAAAATGTATTCTTGTTTTTTTATCAATACAAAGCGTTAATTTATCTTTAAGATAAAAGAGACCATATAATTTTTCACTCACTACACATTAAAATATTTTATTTCCTAATCTACCCATTTTACATTAAAATATTACTCCTTATTTTACCTTACTACACATTAAAATATTTTATTTCCTAATCTACGTTTAAAAAGTAAACGCATATCTTTTAACAATATAATATTTTAAATGGTATTTACTCATTCCGTCCCAAGTTAACTTTTATATTTTATACTTTCATTCGTTCCACATTAAATTTCATCACTTAAAAAAAGAAATATCATATCAATTCTCAACTTTAAAATTAAATTTTAATTACAAACTTATTACTCTCACATAATACACTTAATATATTTTATAATTTATTTATTATCTAAATATATTAAATTATTATCTAAAAGTCAATAAAATTGATCAAAAACAATTTTTTTAAAGACTCTGTGTCTACAATTATGACGCACAATAATTTGAAATGAAAGTTTTTTTTATTATTAAGGATATACTTCTGCCGTCTCGTTGAAACGTACACGTTTGCCTTTTGGGAGTAGATTAAGAGATATAATATAATAATTTAATATGTTGTGGGGTAAGAGAAATAATAATTTAATGTAAGGTGGATAAGTGTATTAGTGTGATGTTTGGACCAAAAGAGAGAGAAATAATTAATT
Source organism: Pogostemon cablin (assembly GCA_023678885.1). NCBI lineage: Eukaryota > Viridiplantae > Streptophyta > Magnoliopsida > Lamiales > Lamiaceae > Pogostemon > Pogostemon cablin. The sequence continues at coordinate 6,451,393 of CM042992.1, read as the reverse complement.
TGTGTGAGGTCTTTTTACCAAAAAGGATTTTCACACTTTATATTGTGACGAATTAAAATGGAAAAATACGTACTTTTCAATTGGACGGAGAGAGAATTTTTTTTAAAAATATAAGCATTAATAATTATTTAATTAAAATTAACTTAAATTAACCATTAATTATTATTTAATTATTATTGTAATGAGATGATGGCCACGTGGGCAGGTCGCCCCTAATATTGGCGCCTGTGCTTATTCTGTTAATCATCGGCAGAATAGCAATATACTCCTTCCATCTCATTTCAATGTTTACATTTGCTTTTGCATGTTGATTAAGGAGTATAATATTTTAATAGATAGTGGGTGGAAAGATATAATATTTAATGTAAAATTGGTATGTGTATTAGTATTGGATGATATATTAATTATTTTATGTGGGTCTCATATTACAAAAAGAAAAACGTAAACATTGAAATGAGACGCGCAAAATAGAAATGTAAATGTTGAAACCGGTTAAAAGAATTTTGAAACAAGTATTTTATTAATTTAGCCTGAATTTGGAGTGGAAAAAATATGGATCAATCAATCTGGTGTCAAATCTGAGCATACATCAGTGGGTGTCTAAATCAAGCGGGCCATCACCCACACCTGCATCTTTTATCTCTCCATCACCATTCGACCCATCCACCAAATTAACACTCCAGCCCGTTTTATTCCGATATGTAAAATCTCTCTAAGGTGAAAAAATAGCAAAGGGATGCATTTGCTTCTTATAGAATAAAGAATATTATTATTTTATTATATAAAATGTGTAAGTATATTAGAGAGATGTGATGGATAGTGATGGGCTATTGGTGGACCCCTTTTATTAAAAAGAAAAAATATTGCAATTTGGATGAGACGCCCAATATAATAAAATAATATTATTTGGGCAGGATTGAGGGAGTAGGTTAAAATGGGTTGGGATAAGCAAATCTTTGTTCATGTATACGGACAACAAAATATAATCGACGGAAATTTTAGTTTTTACAATTATACAGAAATTTCTTTCTTCTGACCCCAATCACCACACTATTACACATTTTTTTAATTAATTCACACATTTTCTCCCGACCCTATTTTTTAATTAATTCACACATTTTCTCCCAACACTTTCTCCCGACCCCAATTACCACGTACACTATTAAAAATATTTTGACTAAGTCACACATTTTCTCCCACTCTCAAATAGAGAATACAAGAAAGAAATTTAAAAGAATCAAACATAAAGATTATAATATTTTTAATTTGTGCACTTGACATTAAAACCAAAACCTCCTTAAATATCATAAAGGAATCCTCTCCTTTTAATCTTCCATTCGATGTGGGATACAAACAACGTCTTTTATATTTTTTTTCTAAATAGATAGTTTTAAAATAAACTCAAAGATAAATACAACTACGTGACTAACGAGTCAGAAGTACCATCGAAACGGATTCGACTAAATCCCACAAATTTTTGAGAGAACAGAAAAAACCCACTAGAAGAGGCACTCACCCAAGACACTCAGCACCTCAGACAAGAGGAGTACACACTCACACAAAGGGAAACTAAGGACACTCCCACGAAAAGAGACTAAAACAAACATAAAGCTTACAAAATCACTAAAAATTTGAGTTGTTCAAACTATTGTTTTTGCAACTTAAGAAATCCAAATTTAAACATATTTCGATAAAAAAAAAGAAAAAAAAAAGAGAGAAGGCAAAATATAAAAAAAGAAGGTAATATTGAAAAATACCCAAAATGAACATGACAAAATTAATTTTGCCAATCCTCCAAAGAAGTTATTAATTCTACCAATTTATCAATTTTCGGAAGATTTTGCCCTCGAAATTTTTTTTTGAAAAGTTAGATTGGTCAGCCGGTCAAACGGGTCAATTAGTCAAAACTTTTACTTGTCGGTAACTATGCCGGTATCCATGTAGGAGACTATGCAGGTAACCATGTAGGTAATTATATTGGTATACAACTCATTTCAACTTAATTTTCCTCATATTCCTCACGCTTCAAAATGGAATCAGAGCCCTAGATTTATTTATTTATGAATGAAAAAATTTATTATACACTTATATCACTTAACGAGATGAGAGTTTCAAAAATTTATGGATGCGAACAAAAATTCGACATCCGAGAGTGACGAGACTATTAGCCCTGTTCAAAACAGGAGCAACAGGGACTTCTGGCTTGTTGGATATGACGAGACAAGCATCTCTATACAACAATACTATAATGTGTTGTATAGACAATATGCAGAGAAAGAATACGAGAACGTCGATCGATTTTGGGATAATCTCGATCGAAGGTAAAAACTGGCGGATGCCCGTGCTAACCACACTAAAGAGGAACATCTGGAGGAAGGTCGCCAGATGGAGATAAGATACTCCTAGGAAGTATCAAGAAATATAGTGGAACTCCGAAATTTACCGAGATCCATGGACGTGTCCCCAAACATGAACAATGGAGGAGACGACCAAAGCAGAGTCCAAGAGAGATCTGCAAGACCTATCACTTTTCACATTGTACAGAATAACAGAGTGGAAGGAGATCGAGGCAGATAACTCTAAGATGAACCAAGATCTTAGAGAATTACAAAAGACGGTGAAATTTTTTGGATAATATTGCCAAAATATGTCCAGGATGATATTTGGGATCAGCCTCAAGATGGATAAGGTGGAATCGTTGCAGAACAAACAACTCGACCTCATCAAAACGTTGATAAAACAAGTAGAGGCCCTGGAAACCAAGATGACGGGGAGAAGGCCATGAGGAAGGTTGTCACTAACCTTCGGAATAGAACCCCTTTTACACCAAAAGGGGAACACGACGGAGGTCACAAGGCCCAAGTCAGAGAGTGAGAAGATGATTGCTATCCTTCGAGGAGAATCCACATCCCTGGATGGAAAGAGCAAATATTGAAGATCTACAAAATCTATACGAGTCCTTCCAAGGACTATCAATTGTAGGTCTGAAGATGAATGTTGGAGAAACATCAAGCTCATAACAACAATCGCAGGCTCCACAACATGATTCGATCCAAAATAAAGGAACTTCGGGATCACATGGAGTCCATGAAGTAAGATAAGAAGATACATTCCAAAACCAAGGAAATTTCAAGATGAAAGTAATTGGATGTCAACAGGAGCAAGCCGAGTTCGAGGATCTAGTCTACACAATACCCCATATGGTCGGTCTTACCTTGAACCGATAAATCCATATGGGTCGATCCTAAATCTCGACACTCTAGACTTCAAGAACAGAGAGGCCTTGATTGACAAGTGGACAAATGCAATGAAGATTGCAGGAGGAGCACTGGATATGGATAAAGAAGGGTTCATAAGTTCCTAACTATGAGCCTAGGATCAGTAAAGTGCGCCTGGTAGGAGCTTTCAGACGAAGTCAAGAAGTAGGCCATGGAAAGCGAAGATCTCGGTAATATTGTTGATCACATGGCCAAGATTTTCAAGATCCACTTCATCGGAGTAGATTACTTCGAAGGAATGGAAGAAGAAAATAAGAAGAAGTATAGGAATGCCCTATACAGCCTGAAGCTACTTGATATCTGTCATGTAGATGAGTACATCAAACTCTTCACAGAATATAGATGGAAATCAAAGGTCAAAGAAGAAGAAATATTCCACCTGTTATTTGCCAAGATCCCAAGCCTATGGAGAGAAATGCTGATAAAAGGATATGAACCATGCGAGCTGGATTCGATAGTAAGGAGAATATCTTTCCTCAAATCCAAGATCGCAGATTTGTGTCATCAAGCATCACTACACAAAAAATACAAGAGATTGAGGGGAATCAACAAGACGGTACCCCTATGCTGCGAGAATATTGATCTTCCAACCATTATTGGAAGAAGTCCAAGAAAGTAGAAAAGGATGAAGAAACATCATCCTTACACCCAAAGAAGCGGAGGATGGAGGTCCAAAAGGCCAAGATACTTTCGGTCTAAACAAAAGGCCCGAAGCTATAAATCAGGAAAAGGTCTGGACCATCAAGATGGAGTTCAAGAAGTCAAGCCACATCCTCAGGATCAAACCAGAGGAGTACAGGAAGAACTCCCACAAGAAAGACATTTCGAAGAGCAGCCACACGAGCCAATGAAAGATTCAAGGATTGTAATTGCTGCACGTGTAGAGCAAGAGGGCATATCTCACCAGATTGCTCAGAAAACCAAAAGCAGGGAATGCGACAGTTCGAAACAACTCCAGAAATGGAGGAAGCTGTTTACTTTCAGGATTTGGTTCAGGTATATCAATTTGAAGATATACCCTCAAACGAGAGTATCTACGAAGAAGAATTCTTCAGCCAAGACGAATCCTCTGAAGATGAGTCAGAGTAAAGAAGAAAACTTCAGACAGGAAATGCAAGAGGACATGTCTGGATTCTTTTCCCAAACATCCATTTCTCATAAGAATCTTATGAGAATCATAAAAGAGGATCCAAGATTTAATCTATACGACGGATTCACCATGGGACGATTAGAGCGGTTCCTCAACTTCAAGAAGAGAAAGCACAACATCATATATAAGGTAACCGAAGGGGAAATTGCCATCCCTATGGAGCTTACGAAAAATATGATGGAAATACAACGGGTTCCCTATGAGGAGATCAAGAGAGAACTCAGTAAACTCTCGGAAAAGGTGTCTAAGACTTGTCTTGGGTCCATATCGGAGCCATTCGGATACTCATCAAAGCAACATTCAAAGAAGGAATCGATACACCAATCGATATTGCTATCTTTGATAAGAGGATCAAGAATACGAGAGAAGCATGCCTAGGAGGACTCTCGGGAAACCTGTACGCAGGAAAGGTGACATCCTATATTTACCCGAGGATCGCCTACAACCTAGCAGACCAAGATTTCAATAGGGCACTCACTCTTCATCAAGATTTCAAAAACAAAGACTTGATGAGAGAATGGAATAGGCCTTACTCTATCACATATATTATCTCGTATGCTCCGTCCAACATTCATCATTCAGATTTATTCCAAATGAAGGAGTATATTGAGATACCAGAAGTGTTCAAAAGGGTTGCATGCACAACAAGGCCAGAGATAGTGGAGTTACCACCAATTCACGATATGGATTTGCGGATCAAGGATAAGCCAGTTTGGAGCAGACAAAAATAGCCTCAGATTCGAGCAGAGAAGGATTTCTTTCTAAGAAGATATGATGATCAGTGAAAAATGGGGAAAGAAACCAATCGCGAAGGTAATCAAAGAACCAGAAAAGTTCACAAATAAGGGTGAACTAAATGCCCAGAAGGATGGAGAGGAGTCGAAGTAATATTCGATATCACTAAAAAGAAAAATTATATTCCTTGTGATGTCTTGTATTATCTTCAACAACCAACAACCGGGAGATACCAAAGACAGCTTAAACTTGGTGATCTTGAATTGATAATCGAAGGAGTTGCAGGAAGATTCCCAGAACAACTAGTGTTGGGTTTGGAGTTTCTCGAGGATTACAAACCTTAGGAACGATTACAAGATGGAATAGAATTTACGGTTAAGGAAAAAGATACAAAGTTCACTAGAAGGGCTCTTTATAAGCTCTGATCTACTCATGACCACAAGTCCATTCTCGATATATATCCCCGTTAGGATGATATATAAAGAGCATCGTGCGGAGTATTTTGCGGCATACATTGATTCAGGAACCGGAATCTGCACAGCAAAAGAATGAGTCTTTTCTAAAGACTCTGGCGAAGATTTGCCAACTGTATTAGGAAAGGATTTCTCACAGAGGTGCTAATCCTTAAAAAAGAAATCAAGTAAGCGGAAATCATGATCGAAGGAGCGGATCGTACCCCATGGTACAAGGTGAAAACTCCACCGATATATTTTCACGACACCGGAATGGATATTCTGTTAGGAAATAATTTTCTACAGACATTAAAACATTTTACACAAGAAAACACAACAAGGAGGCTTATTTTCACAATCCTTTGTGAACATAAGATCATTGCACCAAGACTGCGTAATGCATTTCAAAGAAAAATGCTAATAAGATTTTGCAGCAAGCGTGGTGATAATGAAGGAAAACTGAGTCATCCAAAGATGAATGATCGGAGGAAATATGGCGAAGCAGTCCTTCAAATGAGAACTGAGACTAGAGGAGGATGGAAGATGGAAAACCTAAAGGAAAATACAATCCACCTTCTCAAAGCAAGCTTGGGAGAAAGCCTACAGAGAGACATCACAATCGAAGAACAAACATCTTTGGAGGACATCAAGAAGAAGATATAGAGGAACTTCAATGAAGATTCTCTAGCCTGGTAGGATAAAAACGAGCTCAAAGCTTCATTCAAAGTAAAAGAAGGAAAGGAGCATGTGTTCGTGAAATACAAGCATATCCTGATGAACCAAGAGGATCGAGAGGATATGCAGCTAATACTTAAGGAACATCTGGACCTTAAGTTGATATCACCAGGAGTATCTCCATACAGCAGTCCAGGATTTCTGGTTCGAAATCATGGAGAAGTCAAGCAGGGAAAGCCGAGACTTGTGATCAACTACAAATAGATCAACAACATCTTGGAGTTCGATGAATACTACATACCAAGTAGGGAACACTTGGTCAACTGTATCAAGAATGCCAAGGTATTCTCAAAGTTCGATTGCAAATCTGGATTTTACGAGATTATGATGGAAGAAGGAAGCAAGAAGTTCACAGCATTCTCCACACCACAAGGCCATTATATCTGGAATGTCATGCCTATGGGCTTGGCGAATGCACCCCAGATATATCAGAGAAAGATGGATAATCTTTTTAAAGATTATTTCTCATTCACGTTTGTCTATGTAGATGACATCCTCATAGTCTCAAAGAACATGAGGGAGCATTTGACGCATCTAGAAGTATTTTCAGAAGTATGTTACAAGCATGAATTCGTGCTTTCTGAAAAGAAGGCAATAATTGCAACAAGGCAAATTGAGTTTCTTGGAGTCGAGATCGATGAGTCCGGAATTATTCTACAACCACACATTGTAGAAAAGGTTCAAGGATTTTCTGAAGATTTTAAGGACAAGAAACAACTCCAGAGCTTCATAGGAGTTGTCAACTTTGCTGGAATATTCATCAACAATCTAGTGCAATACAGGAAAGTGTTTAGTCCTCTATTAAAGAAAGATGTTGAATTCAAATAGGAGGAATCACACCGAGAGATGGTTAAGCAATTAAAGGAGGTTTGCAAAAAGCTCCCGAAGTTAGCCATTCCAAACGACGAGGATGATCTGGTACTAGTCCACGCCTGAAGGAGAAGTGTCATACAGATACTGTAGCAGACTCTTTGCGGAGAATGAGGCAAAGAGATGACACATCAATGAAAAGAAGTTCTTTGCGTTTCGAAAGACGTTCAAAAAATGGCCACTATTTCTTCTCGCGAAAAAATTTATCTTTAAAATTGATAATACAAGCGTCAAAACCTTTTTAAAAAATAAAATTGAATCTAAACCGGAAAATGTTAGACTTTTAAGATGGCAAGTTGAATGTCAATATTATGGTTTTAATATTTTCATTGTTAAATCTGTTGATAATTTTTTAGCAGATTTCCTAACGAGAGATGGAAGGAGCTGAAATAGACTCCATCATGACTGTTTCAAGGCACCTGATAGACAATCTTGAGTTGCTCCAAAGGGAATTTGAGAATCTAGCACTCAATGCAAAGCCTGCTAGAAGAATACAGGAAGACGATCAGACCAAAATGTCCAATCGCATAGGAGATTGTATTCGCCATCAATGTGAGTCTATTCGAGTCATTACAAGAGCTACTCCTCCGGACTGTTGATAACAATAGCAATCGACAAAAGGATAGTAGTCAAGAATGAGGCTCTAAACCCGAAGCAAGAGATTCAAGTACCCTTAGCACGAGTCCTAGATTGGAACCTCCAAAAGAGGAACCGGTTCAAGGAAAAATCGAGGCTCTGGAGTCACATCTAGGGTCTATGAGTCAACTTGGCACCTCTGGGGTCAAATAGGGAGAGATCAACCTTAGGCCAATGACAGACACTTCTAAGGTTGGTGTTAACTTAGTCGATTTCTCATATTGGTAGGAATACCAAGCCAGTTGGGATAAATTAAACACCAGACAAGGAATTCGACCGGAGAAATATCGGGTGGATATATCTGGGAAATATCCCCGAGTTTGGATGCAAGAATGATCAAATCCAAATGATCTAAAGCAATGGTATGATTTTGGAGCGCTAGCTTCAATATATACTATTGCACCAAGCTTCCCAAAGCTTTCAAAACTGCCAGAGTGGCTAGGAAAAATAATTTTTAAGGTATGGGAAAATAACACAACTCTATCCAGAGGCGATGTATTGGAGCTTTACTTCACCAGTGCGGCTCTAGAACCAGTCAAAAAAGGTAACAACGAGGCCTTCCATTTTATCAAGTTAAGAAGACCCGATGTCTCAGCATCAAATAAGATCAAAGAGTCTTCTGGGAAGGAACTAGTCTTGGTTTCTACATTTTCTGAAGAGCAGATCTCTACGCGTAGAGAGAGGGGTTTGTACGCCTGCATTAAAGTAATAGTGGAGGTGAAGTTTCCATTCAAGTTCAAGCACAAGTCTTTGAATGAGTCTTTTCTGTTGAATACTTTAACAGGGAAGAAGACAGTGTTTGCTGAGAAGGCCTTCCAGGAAAAATAAGATCTTTTTTGGAAAAATAAGATTCCGGTGAGTAAACAAACTCATCGAAGATATTGCAACATGGCTCATTTTGGGCAATGGTCAAACAAAATATGCACAAGCTGTTCCACCCAAACAGAACCAGAGTTTGGAAAATGAATAAGGTTGGGCATAGGGATGATCAGGAGTGCTGAACCCCCTCCTGCAATGGAGACACGTGGAAAGAAGAGGGTAAAATCTCTTTAGAACACTCAAGAGCTGGGAGAATCTTCAGGTACCAAGGAAGACAAATGACTCTTCAAAAAAAAAGAGTTAGATGATTTTCCAAAGGGGTAAGGAGCCATGTGATTCCTGCAAAAGCCAAAAGAAGGATGGACCAGATGAGGACATCCAATGGAGAAATGAGGACCAACCAGCTGCTAAAGTTAGAATCCAATGAAAATAATGTAAGCAGTGACGTCAGTACAATGACGTAAGCAGTAACGTCAGTAAAAGTAAAGAGGCTTTGAAATCTGGATTTCACATCCGCAAGCCTCTATAAATAGCAGAGCTGAGAAGGCAGAAGACATCGACCATTCCCCTCTGTTTTCTCTTATTCAATAAGCATTGTAGTTTCCTTTATTTTCTTGTATGAGTGTTTCTATTTCAGCTACCATAGGTAGCTAGAGGAGTCTTCTCCTCTTGTTAAGTAGTATGAGGGTGTAATAATATTTCTATTCCATAAATAAATAATCTTGGGCTACTGCCCGAATTATGTAACCTTCCATTATATTTTGCAACCTTAATCTTCATATTTTCCGACGAGAAATAGTAGCAGCATCTTGTACACCCGGTGTAGAAAACGAACCAGGGTTGTGCTGAGGTCAGCTGAAGGAAGGGGACTGAACCATCACACTGCGGGGCGCGTGGTTGGCTGTAAGGAGCAGCTGTAAAACCTCTCCCGGATACCCAGTGGATTGAAGGTCAAAAAAAGTACTGTTGCTATTTCAAGTTGGTTAATTACGAGATTAATGTTGTTTAATTAATGAACGGAAACATGCTGGGCCTGATATGATCGTAATGGATTATGTCTATTTTGAGGAAAAGGAAAATGTTAAAATTGAGTTAAAATGAGTTTAAACCGACAAGGATGCCATGCTGGCAGCCATGTAGGCCACCATCATGGTAAACAAAAAGGTTATTGACACATGGGTATTAAAGTCCAGAAAAGTTACTATTCATAGGAGAGAGAAAAATTGGTGGTATTAATCTAAAACTTTTAGAATTTGGTATTTTTAAAATCCTCCCAAAAAAGAATAGCAACAAAGAGAGCAAGTCTCCTCTCTTCCAAGCACTACCATCGCACCACCATTGCTCTACCATCCACACTCCGTTGCCACTGCCACCCTACCTCCATCGCTTCCGCCTTCCAACTTAAAAAAAAAGGAGCCCGAACCTGACTAGATCCACAACTAAAAGCGAGGTCCATGATTCGGAAAATTAATCTAGCCGGAAAGTAAGATCGACCAAGAAGGACAATTTAATTTCATATTTATGTTTTAAAGAGTTCAAGAAATTTAACTTTTTAAAATTTATTGGTAATAATTCTTTACGTATAATATAGAATTTTATTATGCACGTTTGGTGGCTAGGATGGTGGACCTGTACATTAGAGAACAAATCACTCATATTTCACGTTAACGCGTGACCGTTCAAGTTCGAATTTGCACTCGTCTAATATTCAATAATTTAATAAGTCGATCTCAACTCCACTCAATGAGGTAATACTAAATACTTCATTTGTTACGTAATACTTTTCACGTTTATTGTTTTACGTTGTTTAAGAAATGTGCACTTTTTGACCAATTTTATTGACTTTGGAGGGTATTATAGTATTTTTAGGTGATAAAAGGAGTATAAAATAATTATATGTTTGTGAAAAATGAGTGGTAATTTGAAATTAAAGTAACTTTCGAGCTTGTTGAATAAAGTGATGTTTCTTTTTTTGGGGGTAAATTGTTTTATGGGACAAACAAATGAGGAAAGTGAGAAAAATATTATGAGAAAGACGGAGTAATAATAATAATAAATACTCCCTCAGTCCCACAATAAGAGTGACGGAACTTTTTTGCACGTAGATTAAGTAATATAATATTTAATGGGTAGTTGGGGTAGTTGAGGTGAGAAAAATAATATTTTAATGTATAGTTAGTAGATATATTAGTGTGAAGTGTGGAGTTATAGAGAGAGAAAAAGTTAATTTGTGTGGATCCCTTTTACTTAAAAGGGAAATATACATCTTGTATTGAGACGGACGAAAATGATAAAATGCATTCCTTGTTGTGGGACAAAGAGAGTATTATTTAATGATAATAATAAATATAAATATATTAATTAAAAACAGACTCGATTAAGCTTAATAAGTTTGTTAAGGCATGAAAGTTTGAGTAAAAGGAAGAATGGCCATAAAAAGACTCGCATTGTTTAACGAATTGAGTCAAGTCGAATTCTCTCGTATGTGTGAGTTGAGTAGAGTTCGAGTGTACACTACTTGAACTTGCTCAACTCATTTACCAGCACTATTGGACCTAACAATTTTAGAGAGTTGACTGTGGAAAAAAATTACAACTTTTACTTTAATTGCAATTTAATCTCTAACCTTTAAAATTTAACAAGATGACCATCACTTTTGAAACACATTGCAATTATATGCACCCAATTGGATAGTTAACCATGCCCAATTACTACACATGGTGTTAACTTTTGTCACGGTAGCTTTATATATTTTTAGAATTTATTATATGGAAAATTACAAATTTCCTTAAATTGTAATTTAGTGTAAACTTTTGAGATTTTTGGCAAAAATATAAAATCATATCATACTTTTGGCAAATCGCACCCCATCTAATCAAATTTAAATATCTTATGTTAAATTTAAATTTTTTAAATTTATTATATAAATTAATAAAAGTTTAATATAATATTGATTTAATTTTAAAAAAATTATATTTCTATAAATTATTATACTCCTCCTTTCCGAGTGTTTACGTCCATTTGTACGGGCACGAAGACTAAGAAGTTTTTTTTAATATACTACATAATGAAAGACAAAACAAGGATACATTGATAATTTAAAGAGAATAAATAAATAAAGTTGTTGAGAACGATAAATAAAGTGTGAAAAACAAATAAAATTGTTGGAATTGATAAATAAAGTGTAAAAAATATAAGATGTAATATAATATATTTTTACTATTAGTTGGACGTGCATAAATACTTAAAATACTTCAAATGGTATACAAAGAGCATAAAAAAAATTAAGTAATTAAATTTTATTATGTGATAACATTAATTATTTCTAAGTAGTAAAAAAGAAATTTTTTTAAAAAAACTTCTAAATATTAAATTTTAAGATTTTATAAATTATAAAAAAAATAATTAAGTTATAATAAATATTTAATTTTTTACAAAGTTCTTAAATTTATTTATTACAGTAATTTTTAATTATTTAACATTGTAGTAATTAATTTTCATAGAAGTACTTAAATAATATTTTCAATAAAATATAAAAAATAAAATTATCTAATATCGATAAAATTATCTTACTGTGACACAATCTGAAAAATCCTTGTCCTTGTGTTAATTTGATGACATAATCACTGCATAATTAATCAGATGTAGTGTGAGTTGCATGCGTACCATAATGGACCAAATTAATACCATTATGCATGTGTGCGGTTTCATAATCTCATCTTATGATAGATCAATTAGTACAAATTTGGACTAAGGTTTGAATTAATTAATTTATTGCTACCCTGTCATTTTCTACTTAGTTAACCACTCACTAACAAACAAAATTATTATACATAGCATGACAAATAGGTTAATAATGTACCATAAAAGTGGTTATCATCTTGTTTTTCTTTTATTATCATGTCTTGGCTGTGGGCCCCATTTTCCATCTTTATTTGTTGGAAACAAATTAAGTGGTTTAATAACATGGTTGTACATTTGTATGTGTACACCCAAACAATATGTCTAAAAATCAATGTTGCCTCATTATTGAGATATAGACAAGCAAAAACACATTTCCTCAAATGTTCATTTAAGAGAAAATGATAGTAAAGTGAAACAAAAAAAATTAATTCTTTCATGAAATTAAGTCTTATAAATTGCAGCATTAATTCTTGCATGAATTAAGTCTTATAAATTGCAGCATTTTGACTGGTTACATTCATGTTAGTGTAGAAACAGAATTTAAGAGATATTATTTTTATTAATTTTTTTAGGATAATATCTTAGATATTATTTTTATTATTTTTATTAAATTTTTTAGGATAATATTATAATTTTAAGTAATTAATAAATTATAAAATATGTTACGTGATATCATGAAATAGATATCATTTATCTTTACCATTTTTATAATTAATTATAAAATAGATATCAATTATAACGAGTAGAGCTCGAGTGTGTACTACTTACATGGAACACCACTCACTAATAATACAACTACTCGTTATACATAAAATAATAATACTCCATAATACATAGGTAAAAAACAAATGAAAACTTATGAATATGATAAGAGAGTATTTATTTTATATGTTATGTGACTAATTTTATAAGATAGAATACATAAAGAAAGTATGATTTTTTTAAAAAAAGTTTTCTGTGTAAGGAGTATACAGTCATTTCTGAAAGAATTCAATTTTACTTCCAACCCCATACTATTAAAAATTGATTGTAAGAATTACGAACGAATGAAAATGACAATGTTTCCGTATTCTGAAGCTTATAACTGCAAAATCAATATTGCATTTGTCTTATATTATTATGAATATTTAAATAATACCCAAAAAAATTGTATCCAAATTAATAAATACCAAAAAATAAAATAAAATTATGGGCATCTATTATGGCATTACACTGGTGTGTAAGGAGTATTTCAAAACGTGGGATATAGTTTGGAAGGAAATAATAATTTTGTATGTATATGAATTTAAGAGGGAAATGTGTGGATTTCTGGAATTGGAATAAAAGAAGTTTGGTGAGTAGGGAGTATTAATTAAAGTAGAGGTATTCAATGAAATAAGAGAGATAGATATATCTATTTATTTTATCATTTTATATCCCTTAGTAAGAGGGCGGACTCTTCTGTTGAATTAATTTCTAACAATAATGCACTCCATATGCCAGCTACTAATTATATTTTTATTTCTATTTATGTATTTGTTTTAAGTATCTCTCCGTAACAATAAGTATTTCACGTATTGGTGTGCGTGTAGTTTAAAAATTTTTTGTATTTTTATGTATAAAGTAAGAAATAGAATATATATTTTAGTTGATTTAATGAAAATGTGTAAACTTGTTGGGAGATGTGAAAAAATAAGTATTATATTGGGATGTGTATAAAAAGTGTGTATTATTGTAATGTATTTTTACCAAATTTAGTAAAAGTAAAGTGTGAAATACTTTGAGGGACGAATAAAAAAAAAGTGTGAAATATTTTGAGTGACGGAGAAATTATTTTATTTGACCAAAAGTGGACCCCAATATTGGTAATTGAAAGCCACTGCACACCATTCCATATAGTCAGTCCCAATTTTCTAGGTCCCCCATTTTTATTTTTCATGCACTACAAGACACACCTCTCCATTATTATTTTTCATGCACTACAAGACACACTTCTCTATAAATCTTACTTCTCTGTCTCATATTTATCTTCACAATTACAGTATACACAGAATTTAAAAAAAATTAATTTTTATCAATTTTATTAACTTTTGAAGTGTATTATGATATTTTTAAGTAATAAATAAATTATAAAGTATTTTATGTGTGTTAGTTGAGAGTGATATTTTTGAAATTAAGGTAACTTTTGAGGTTGTTGATTAATGTGAAATTTTCTTTTTTGAGTGGTGAAAATAAATGTGGAACGGACGAAAATGGAAAGTGTGAAGATAAATATGGGACGGAGGGAGTACTTCACTATTTTATTCTTTTATTTTTATATTTATTTTTAATTTTATATTTTTTAAAATTATAACACTGAAAATACAATATTGCAGGGAGGGCAGTGTTTAGGTACCTGAGTTTTCAAATCTTTCAACTATATCAATTGTTCTTTAATTTTGTTTGTTTATATTTAATTCTTCTATTTAATAATTGTACTATCCATATCATTGTGAAAACTCAAGAATTTCAAGAACCAGAGATAACATAATTTGGACTACATTAGGAAAAGACTTAAATAGCCCTCCATAGCTTCTGTACACAAACTTTGAAAGCAATTGATTAACACACACATGGAAGTTAAAGGAAGTGCAAACTAAGAAGAAATTGGGCAACATGGGAATTCAGAAACAGAGTTACAAAACTAACTAGCTATCCCCATCAAAGGAAGAAGCTAACACATTGTGCTTCAGATGCTGAGAAGATCCGGCGGCGACTGACAGTTGTTGTGGCTTTTCGTCTCCGTTGCAGCGGGAGAGTCCAGGCCTGAGGCTGGTTGAGTAGACTCTGTGACAGTTGAATCTCCAGTCTTGGCACCGGGCAGCTCAGTTAGTATTTGCACTACTTCGCGCATGGTGGGACGTTCGACTGCCTGCTCTTCGACACAGAGCATTGCTACGTAGAACACATGCATCACCTCATGGAGAGGGACTGTTGGGAGCCTTGGATCCAGAACTTTGAGTACTCCTTCCTTGTTTCCATCTGTCATTGTCCTAACCCACTGGACTATGTCCACTCCGTCACCAAACTCCCCGACAGGCTTCCGACCTGTAACGAGCTCTAAAAGGACCACACCGAAACTGTACACATCGCTCTTCTCATCGACCTTAAGTGTGTAGGCATACTCTGTACATTGATAATGATAAATACTCAATCAAAGGAAACAAATGAGATCATAGCCTTAATGATTCTTAAGCAAGTAGAGATTGGACGTAGCTATTGCATTCACATAATTCAAAACATGTAATGGGCTAAATTCCAAATTAAATGAATCAGAAATTCTGCTGCAACTAATTTCTAATGGTGGTTGAGAACCAAAGGCAAGAAAGAGACTGATTTCGACAGTACTAGGAGTAAGCATGTTACTTGGAAGCACAGAATTCAAATTCTCAACTAATAACATCCAACTACATCTCTAAAGACAACAACAAATCAATCAAAAGTGGATGCTAATGTTCAACATACAGAATTAGCTAAACAATACTATAACCATCAATGAAACAGAGGTAAAATAACAGCAAGTAATTAGCAAACTTATTAAATTCCTTGCCTGGGGCGATGTATCCATAAGAACCAGCAATGGCTGACATACATTCAGAGGTCCCAGAATCCTGCAAGAACTTAGCAAGTCCAAAATCAGCTACATGGGCTTCAAAATTCGAATCCAAGAGAATGTTATTCGATTTCACATCGCGGTGGACGATCAACGGAGAGCAATCATGATGAAGATAGCAAAGGCCCTTAGCAGCCTCCACAGCAATTTTATACCTCGTATCCCAATAGAGATGACCTCCTTTCTTACCATGAAGCATTTCACCTAAGCTGCCATTAGGCATGTATTCATAAACCAAAAGATTGGTCTCATGATTCGAACAAAACCCTAACAACCTCACAATGTGGCGATGCCTAATCCTCCCTAGAGTCTGAATCTCGGCATTGAAGCCGTGATCATGGGACGAGCCACGGCTCATTGCAGGTAGCCGTTTAACAGCTACCTGATCTCCATTTGGCATAGAGCCTTTGTAAACAATGCCTGCTCCACCTTTACCAATTATGTTATCCTCCTTAAGGCTATCCAACACATCATCACATGTGAAATCGAGGCGTTGGAAGGCAGTGAGCTTCCAAGCACGAGCATCACTAGCCTTCTTCAGCGATCGAGCCTTGATGATCGCTGCAACGGCGAAAACAATAGAACAAACAAGCAATCCAATTACAAGCAGAAGTTTCATGGAAGGGGAGAAAGTCCCCTTCTCATGTGGCCTTTCTGCACCAGAGGCAATGCCCTCTTTGCAAGGCCCTAAATATGGTCCACACAGATTTGGATTGCCCAAAAATGAAGTGCGATTGAAATAGCTAAATTGACCAGTTCCAGGGACTAAACCAGATAAATTATTGTATGAAAAATCAACGGAAGTCAAGCTCTGCATACCAGCAATGGAGGACGGTATGCTACCCAATAAATGGTTTCTCGATACATTTAAGTAGTTCAGGATTCTCATACCAGTAATCTCGGCAGGTATTTCGCCGGAGAGCTGATTCCGGCTCAGATCAACGAACGTCAGCAGCTTACATTGGCTGATTTCTTGTGCAATTGGGCCTGAGAAATCGTTGTGGCTGAAATCCATCTTTGATAGCTGCTGTAGCTTCCCAATTTCAGCCGGAATCTTCCCGGAGAATTTATTCCCGTCGAGTAGAAGCTTCTGGACACCCACGAAGTTGCCGATACTCGGCGGCAAATCTCCGGTGAGATGATTGTTAGAAAGACTAATTTGCCCCAGAGTAGTCGACGATGTATCGGTCGGCGGAAAATCGCCGGATAAGAGATTATCCTGAAGCTCTACTTGAGTCAGCTTCGGCAAGCTCAATAACCCCTGTGGAATGGACCCGTTCAGATAGTTATCGCCCATTCGGATCCGGGTCAGCGATTCGCACTGACCCAACGACTCAGGAATCGGGCCGAAGAGGAAGTTTCCCAGAGTGATTAATGTGTGCAGCTTTCTGCCGTTGCAGAGATTTGGGGGCAAATTTCCGGTTAATTTGTTGGAGCTGACGTCTATTTCCTGCAGATTTCCGTTCGTTCCCAAACTCTGAGGAATGATTCCGGTGAAATTGTTCTCCCACAGCTGCAAAACTTGAAGCTCTGGCAACTCCTCGATGAAATCCGGTATCGATCCAGTGAGTTTGTTCCGGAATAGATTTAACAGGGTTACATTCTTCAGCTGCGCAAATGATGGCGGTATTTCACCGGTGAGCATATTGTTTGACAGATCCATGGATTTCAGGTTCTTCAAATTGCCGAGCTCCGGCGTTAAGCCACCCGAAAGGCCATTTACTTGGAGAAACAGAGTGTCGAGGTTCTGCAAATTACCTAACTCCGCCGGAATCTCGCCGGTGAGACCGCAATTAGCGGCGTCGAATCGCAGCAGCTGCGTTAGGTTTCCTATCTCCTTCGGTATCCCGCCGGTGAAGGCATTGTAATACCCAATGTACAGCTCCTTGAGCTGGGTCAAGTTCCCGATCTCCGGCGGAATTGCTCCAGCTAGCCCGTTGCCGGAGATGGCAAGGTACTCGAGATTCGGAAACGACCCAAACTCCGGCGGGAATACACCAGTGAAGAAATTCCCACCGAGATGCAAATGGCGTAAATTGGTGAGCAAATACGCCTGCGAAGGGAAATCTCCGGTCATGTTATTATTGTAAAGATCGAGAACCTGGAGATTCTTCAAGCCGTAAAGCTGCGGTGGAAAACTCATGTTGAAGACATTGTTGGAAAGATTGAGGAAACGGAGATTGGGGATATCAGAGATTTGAGGAGGGATAGGGCCAGAGAGGAAGTTAGCGGCGGCGGAGAAGTTAAGGAGAAAACGGAGATGGCCGACGTCAGGTGAGAGGATGCCGGTGAGGCTGAGGTTGGAGATGTCGACGGCAGTGACGTGGCGACGGGAGGGATCGCAGGTGACCCCCTTCCAGGTGCAATGGCTGGTGTCGGGGTTCCAGGAGGCGAGTGAGGATTGGGGGTCGTCGGAGATGGAAGCTTTGATGGAGAGTACAGCGCGGTATTCGGGCATCCGCGGTGGCTTGGCGGCGGCGGAGTGGAGGAGGAGGAAAAGTAGGAGGAAACGCATTTTGTGTGGGTAGAGAGTGTGGGTGAGTGTTTCAGTCCTCACTTTCAATTTCTCAGCTACTGAGATTATAAAAGTTGTGTAATAGGGATTAGGGGGTGGGTTGGGGTGGGGTAGGGTAGGGTGGGGGTGGGGTAAAGGAGCGGTGCGTATATTCATACATCTTTTATTACTTTTTCTCTTGTCCTTTTTCCTTTTGGGTATTTCGGGGTGTTTTGGGAATTGTAGTTTATTTTGTGTTTTGATTATCTGCCTCACGAGATTCTAAGATTTTCGTATTACAATCCGGCTTTTTATTATTATTATTATTATTATTATTATTATTATTATTTATTACTATGAATGCAGCAAATTTTTTTAGTTTTTATGTGATATATTCCCATGAATGCATCATTTCATAAATTTTTTTAGTTTTTAGTTATTTATTTATTTATTTATTACTATGAATGCATCATTTCATAAATGAGAAACTCTCTTATGAAACGAATTTTTTATGAAACGGTTATTACACGGGTCGACTCATTACTAAATATATTTATTATATAGATAAAATATATTTATTTGTAGTTAAAATATATCAATAATGAATCATATTTTAATACTATAGAGATAAAATCACACTTTAATTTATCATTTATCATACCTTAGAAAACATACTTTAACAACTATTAGACATACTTTATCTATATAATAGGTATACTTTAACACACGTCTCACAATCCTTTTCACATATATAATGTCTACTAAGAGAATTTGTCTTCATAAATTTATACACTCATTTAATATAAAATTAAAACCTATCATATTTAAAATTCCAAAAAAATATTTATTGAATTTATTAAATCCACGTAATCCTAAATCTAATTTTCTTATCATTAATTAAACCTAAAACAAAAATTACCTAATATAT
Source organism: Pogostemon cablin (assembly GCA_023678885.1). NCBI lineage: Eukaryota > Viridiplantae > Streptophyta > Magnoliopsida > Lamiales > Lamiaceae > Pogostemon > Pogostemon cablin. The sequence continues at coordinate 6,431,981 of CM042992.1, read as the reverse complement.
TGTAGTGGTAATTATAGTATATTAGATTTTGCTATGTTGTTTTTTTTTTAATAAATATATGAATGAAATAAGTTGTAATTTTGTAAATAAAAAAATCTAGATAAATTTGAAAGGGTAGGTAATAGCAAGATTAATATTAAATATTTACCTTAATTATAGAATTTAGTCAATTTGTGTATTATAATAATAGAATATTTGATTAGATATTTTAATTGTATATAAATACTATATTATAATTTTTTATTCAATGAAATCCTTATTTTATTTTATAGGGATTTAATCAATTGTATATTATGATAGAATATTTGATTAGATATCTTAATTGTGTATACCATATTATAATTTTTCTTTCATTTTTTAAATAAATTTTGATACTTTTGGAACAAAGATTTCTATAAAACCGTCTCACAGTAAGTCTGAAATGAACAATATTGATAACTTCTATAATAAAAATTGATATACTCCCTCTGTCCCATATTAATGGTTACATATTTCATTTTTTTGGCATTTCATCCTAATTGTTACATTTCCCTTTTTAGCATGTGGGGATTCACACAAATTAATTACTTCTCTCCCTTGGACCCACACATCACATTAATACACCTACCCACTTTACATTAAAGTATTATTTATCTCACCTAAAATACACATTAAAATACTATATTCATTAATCCACGTGTAAAAACACATGTAACCATAAGGATAGAGCGGAGAGAATATTAAATTAATAAAAAGTTATAATGATATTTTATAAACAATTTATATTATAAATAAAAAGTTATAATATTTTATTAAAAAAATAATAATTATTTTAAAAAGTATAAAATAATCCCATTATTTAGGCATATTGGAAAACTTGTCTGATGAGTAATGGTATCTCACCGTGGTTTCACGAAGTCTGGCTTCTAATGCTATCGGTGTATATTTAATAGCACTCAAAAAGAAAACGTGGATCTATAACTGGTATGGGGAGAGTAGAAGGTAATATTACCATGATGGGTTCATGTAATAATTAATTAGTTAATGTGATTTAATAATAGGACAAGACTATCATGTACAAATGAATTATGAAATTCAGCTAGAAAATTAAAATTAAATATACTCCATAATCGTGATCTTAAATAACTATAATGGGTGCACTCAATTTAATATTCCCTACATCCCATAGAAGTTGACACACTTTCCTTTTTAGTTTGTCCCACTAAAGTTGACACATTTTATTTTTAATGCATGGACTCACACAAAAAACAATTAATCTATTCTCATGAACCCCACATATCATATCTAATACAACTACCCACTACACATTAAATATTATTTCTCTCACTTCACTTTACTCTACTTTACATTAAATTATTATACTTCTTAATCTCCGTGCCAAAAAAATTATATCAACTTCTATGGGATGGAGAGAGTAATAAAAATAAAATAAAAAATGATAAGAGTAGTAAACAGAAGAATAGAATAAAGAAAAAGCTAACCAAAAGGGTGGTTGATTGACAAGCTTTTTCACAGTTAGGGCCAAAGTAAGGAATGACATGGAATCCGATATAACTTTTCAAATTTACAGGGGAATATTTTCACCATTTCATGTTTAGGTAAAAAATTCTCATTACAAAGGCAAAGGAAAATGCCAATAAACTTGAATATACCTACTAAGTTCCATTCTTATATTTACATTTTTTTTCTATCATCCACATATCTATATAAATCTAAAAATTAATATGTTAAAGTTATATATCCTAATATACTGTTTTTTTAAATCGAATATCAATGTTTCATTCACATAATTTATTTTATAATTTGAAATATGCAAAACTATTTCAAAAGGTTAATAAATATTTTTTTAAATCTTAATATTTGTTGAAAAAAACAAGTTTGCATATACAAGTGGGATGGGGAATAATATACTCTCTCCGTCCCACTCAAAAAGTCAACTTTTTTTTTTTATTTTGAGTGTCCTACCTAAAGAATTATATTTCATTTTTTACACATATAGGACACATACTCACCCACTAATACAATTAAAATATGGGGCCCACACTCCTATTATTACAAATATCCACTACACATTAAATAATAATATTCCTTAATCCAAGTATAAAAAAAAACATAAACTAACCTTTGATGGAAGGAGTATATAGGACCGGGAGGTATGGTATATTGAAAAGTTTGAGCTATATTATATACCAACCCAAATATTTTTGTATGGAAAAAAATCACATTATAACTTTGGTAAAATCACATTATAATCAAAATTAATGAAATATAAACTAATTGAAAATTCACCTTAAAAAGGTGTGTGCTAAATGAAAGATCATCTATTGGTGAATAAGTGTGATCAAAGTATGAAAATCTAATGAGTTGTGTCTTTTTCCATTGAAAAACACATTGATTTATTTTATATTATTAATTTTTAATTATTATTTTTTAATCACTTCAAAATGCGCATATAATCGCAAAGAAACACTTTTAAGTCTATATAAACTGACAATTCGTTTCCTAATTCCAACACAAATTAACATAACTTTAATATCCAATCAACCGAAGTGAAGTTGAATAGTGTAACATAATTCATTTTGTTACACCTTTGTAGTCTTCAACACAAAAATAAATTCAAAATACATTTTAATTCATAATTTGTAGCACTATTGCTACAACAAAATGTGATTCTTAATATTTTGGGAGATGATTGTTACAAAATTGCTCATACCAAAGTTGTGTGATTTCATTTATAGAGATAAAAGTGTAATTCTTGCCTAAAAGATAAACATAAATAGTTGTGTAAATTAAATTCACGATGTAAATTTTGTATCTCTTTTTTAATTATATATACCGTATATATTGTCAGAATGTTCAAATTAAGTGAGTTATAGGGTTTACAAAGATTTATGATCGGTTTACAAGGGACTCATTCTTATATGATTGTATTTGATATAAGACAAACACTTGTGTGAGACTGTCTCACGTAAGGACTTACGTGAGATGGCCAGAAAGTGGCAATTTTTATACAGAAAAGTTATAATAAATTAATGAAAAGTGATGATACTATTTCATGAACAATTTATAATATAAATAAAAAGTTATAACATCTTATAGCGAAAGTGATAAAGTTTTATAGCGAAAGTAATAACTATTTTAAAAAGTGAAAAATGATCTCATGGGAGACGGTCTCACGCAATACGTAATCTTAGATATAATAGTTAGTAAGATGAACCTCTTTGTTTATTAGTGTCCCCTATTAATAGATTGAAAATGATTATACTCTTAAAATTTCAAGACTGACTAAAGTTTAAAAGTGTTAACTACATAATCAGATCTGAATATTAAAATTTTACATGACAATAAGAAATCAAAAGTGGAATTTTCTCCAGTGGAAATTGTACTAATTAATCTGGAAAGATTAGTAGAAGTGATTTGATAAAAGGATGAATGTTAAACCTGCAATTTTGAAGAAATATTAGGGATAAATTGCGAATTAAAAATTTGGTCAAGAAAAGTTGACCAAGATGAAACAAGTGGCAGTTCCAAGCCTTTTATGATTGATAATTATTAGTCCCACTCCCCCGAACTCCAATCTCCAATTAATAATCATTATGGATAGGTATTAATGTAAATCTATTTATTTAAATTTTGATTTTTGATTTAACTTTTTCTTTTAAATGCCAAATACTCGATATTGTTATTATCGACCTTTTACATTTAAATATTGAAACACATACTAAAAATTATTATTATTATTTTATCATAAAATATTTCTTAACATCCATAATAGATTTGAATAAATAAGAAAGAGAAAGAGAGTAGTATACACACTTCTTGTGTGTGAGACCGTAACACTGATAATATTTTTCATTTTTTAAAATAGTTATCAATTTTGCTATTCAATATTATAACTTTTCATTTATACTATAAATTGTTCATTAAATAGAATTATCACTTTTCTTTTATTGAATATCACTTTTCATTATAAAAGTTATTATTTTTATCCATTTCACGTAAACTCTTACGTGAGACAATCTTACACAAATAATCTCACATAATACGCGAGTTACATGCTTAGTATATAATAAATTACACTTATTTTATATGGAATTACAATTTAGGAGTTTTTTCTATTTAAAATCTAAAAAATTAGTAAATTATTATTTTGAGATCTAATAATTTTTATTTCAATTAAATGCTTAAATTATCAATTCAGACATGAATTGATAAAATTGGAGACAATATGTGACAAATTAAGGTCTTAAATTGATAATTTTATATATTTTAGGCCAATAATTAATAGATAATATAATTCAAACTTCGAACGGATAGTTTCTCCATTTTTTTAGTCATTTAATTGAAAATATTCTTAAAATGTATTGTACCGTGAAATTTAAAAAATATAATAATATATCATTTAAAAAGTGCAATATAATGGTTATAAAATGGAGAAACTATCAAAAAATTGATCGTCGATGGTGTGTCATACAAAAATTGTGCATTGCAAACAATTAACTACATAAAATAGAGATTGTATTTACCGAAATGTATTTCTTCCAATACAAACGTAAAAGATAAATTAGCTATTAGTGAGAGGTGTTAAAAGTGAAATTTCACATATTTTAGGTCTCACGTTATACCGCCATTTTTTATATAATATGACCATGATTTTGTGTAGAATGATGTGGTTTTCATATCTTGCATAATTAAGATGCTACTAAGGTGTTTTGTTGAGTTTTGAAGGGTAAAACATGATAGAGTTCAAAGTTGGAATGATGAGTGAAAGTGTGAAGGAATGCTAAAAAACACACGTCCACATTGCATAATTTTTCTGTATTCATGTAGAAGTCCAAATTAATCATATGATACATGGTTGGAAAGACACGGAAGAGATAATCGTTTTGGCGCAAGAATCATTCAAATCTGAGTTCGGATGAAGAAGTTATGCTCAAAATCTGAGGTCGCGCAACTACCAACGGGAATTTTCGAAAATTTACGAAAATTAGCCCATCTTACCTATTTCTTGGAGCACAATTAATTTTTTTATTTCATTCCCTTCTCATACCTATATATATATTTCACATCATTATTCATAAGGGACACAACCCTCCAAAAAGGTATCACCCCTATCATCCATCATCTACCATCATCCACATTCATCCCATCATCCATCCACACCGAAGGAGATTCAAGGGTTATTCAAGAGGGAGATCAGTCAATCGGAGAGACGGAGAAGGAAAACGGAATAACGCCGACATTAGGATTTTTCTATTCCTTTTTTTATTTTCGTTTGTTAAGACTTCTGGTATGACTTTGATAGACATGAGAGTTGCTTGTAACCCCATGAGCTAATTTTGTTTACAGTTTTAAGGTTTGAAGGATAGAAATAATTGATTTGATGAACTAGACTGAATTTGTGAATTCATGCTGATTATTATTTTGGTTTATTTGATTCATCTTGAGACTTTGCTATCATGCTTCGTAAAGTCTTCATATTAAATTCATGACATTGGCCGTGATGCTTGATTTATTATGTTAGCATGTGTGCGCTCATGAGTTGAATTGTTTATTTGTTGGGGATGTAGATAGCCGAATTTTATCCCCCCATTGGTGATGGAATAATGTGGCTGTTTGGGGATGATAGGGGATTATCCGTACTGATCTAACATGGCGGTTTAGTAGAGAGAGGAAGAGTGCTCGTTAGTTCCCTCTAGGAGATCTCATGCCTATTGGAGGTGAATGATGTTCTCTTATTCATTAGGGACATGCCCTATATATCAAGCGGCCTGACGTCATCCAAATCTCCGGATATATTGTCAAGCCACATCACAATAAATGCATACACTGTAGGCATTAAATGCTATAGCCTCATGCGGCAATTTTTACGATACGTTTTAGGATATCCTCTATGCCCAAATCCTAGGGGATATCTGCATAGCTCCCGAGATAGGAGGCGCAAATGGTCAAGTGGGGAGGGCACCTGATTCGTCCCTACCGAGAAGTGGAATAGACGCGCTCGGTCGCCCTTCCGTAGGGAACTCATGATATTGGGCCTGATAACGTTGATTAGAGTGTATTTCCACAAGGCCAAATTATGTGCAGCCCATGTTCTTCTTTTGGGGGTTGATAGACGTTTTTTACGCATTCCAATTAAATCCCCAAGTGTGAAGGATGTCAATTGTAGCTGCAAGCAACCAAGTTAAATTATTGAACTCAAAAGGACAGCTAATTATTTATTTCCTAAAATTACTAAATTAATCAGAATCAAGTAACCGATATCCAGGAGTTGTGGATTTAATTATTATCTAAAGAACAGAAAATTAAATAACTATTAAAATAAATCATAGAAGAAAGATTTAAGATTAATTCAAGAAACGATCAACAGTTCTAAGGTAATCCGGTATAGACCAATTAATTTGAATTCCTACACTTCCAATTATTCATTCATACAGATTTTATGAAAATACACTACATAACCCTGTTTTCCCACCAGATATGATCTGATTCAAAGATAACAATATAATCTGGTTTAAATCCTAAAGTGCGTGAATATTACCAAGCCCCTTACCTAGATACTAATCAACGCAAACAACAATACCTCCGGGTGGCAAGTTTGACTAACAAGATATTTTCTGAAAGTACTACAAGGCTTTATTCATTTTCTACTTGAATGTCTAATTGCATTGTTCCACTAAACAATTCAAGTATCTGATTTACCGGTTCTTAGAATTAACGTGTTTATTACGGAACTACCTTAATTCCGAACAGATAGACAATTCAATTTATGAACGCACACAAGCAAACATAATAAATCAATCATTATAGCAGATGTCATGAATTTACTATGAAGACGTTACGAAGCATGATTGTAAAGTCTCAATACGAATCAAATAAACCAAAATAATAATCCACATGAATTCACAAAATTAGTCTAGTTCATCAAATCAATTATGTCTATCCTTCAAACCTTAAAACTGTAAATAAAATTAACCCATGGGGTTACAAGCAACTCCCATGACTATCAAATTCATACCAGAAGTCTTGATAAACGAAAACAAAAGAAAGAAATAGAAAAACTCTAGTTTCGATGTTATTCTGCTTTCCTTCTCCATCTCTCCAATTGACTAATCTCCTTCTTGAATAGCCCTTGAATTTCTTCAGTGTGGATGGATGATGGGATGAATGTGGTTGATGGTAGATGATGGATGGGAGGTGATCCCCTTGTGGAGGGTGGTGTCTCTTATGAATAATGATGTGATATATATATATATATAAGTATGAGAAGGGAATGAGATAATTAAGGAAATTAATTGTGCTCCAAGAAAAAATAGGAAAGATGGGCTAATTTTCGGAAATTTTTGGAAATTCCCATCGGCAGCTGCGCGACCTCACCATTTCGAGCATAACTTCCTCATATGGACTCCAATTTGAGTAATTTTACTGCCAAAACGATCCTCTCTTCCGTGGCTTTCTAACCATATATCACATGATCGATTTGGACTTCTACACGACTACAGAAAAATTATTCAATGTGGACGTGTGTTTTTCAGCATTCCTTTAGACTTTCACTCTTCATTCCAGCTTTGAACTTTTGATCATGTTTTACCCTTCAAAATTCAACAAAATACCTTAATAGCATCTTAATTATATAAGATATGAAAACCACACCATTATACACAAAATCATGGCCACATTATATCAAAAACAGTGTAAAGTGAGACCTATAATGCGTGAAATTTCACTATCAACAAACCCCCAAACTTACCTGTTGCTCGTCCCGAGGCAACGACATAAAAAACCAATAGAGTAATTGAGAGAAAATTTCACAACTTAACACATCTAAGACAATATAACAATTTGAAAATCATACCTCAAATACTAAGATAACCATCCATCTAAGAATATACCTTTCAAATCAACCACTTCACTTTTTCGGAATGCTCATCCACCCATTCTCACGGGTAGTATTTACGCTCATCACTCAATTGTGAGATATACACTTTAGGGTAAGGTGTTTACACTCAAAATTAATTCAAACACATGCATAACCATAAGCTTGGCAATCATCTCAACTCTTGACTAAAAGAATAATTTCGACAATAGAATCACAAAGGTCTTGCATTAGGGTGTAATATTGGCTCTTTGGTAAAGTGACACAACGACTACATATAATCAACACGAAACTGGATAAATCACATGAAATAAACACCTTGATACTACGTATACTTGGTGTTAGTTCACTTACAACAACTCAATTGTCATCTCATCTACTGAATCCCTAAAATGATAATTTATAGACTATAAATACTACAAAAATAGATAGATAAAAACCCCACAACAATTGGGCTCGCAAAAGCATAAAATAAAAGCCTAATACCAAATAAATAAGAATACTAACCACGTTTACGATCCCACTTTCCCATGAAGGCCAAAGCGGTCTCGTCTCCATCATAAAGGTAGGAAATATATGGATTAAGTAACTAATTCACTAGTAGAGAATCAAAGAAGACTTACAGCTTTTCAACAAAAAGCTTCACTTTCTTATTTCTCCTTCAATGCTCTTCAATGTTTCTTGCAATTCGTTTCCTCTTTCACCTTTGAACTCAACTCCCTTACTTGAATCTTTTTTTTTTTCAAATAAGGGTACCAGTTTCAGGTACTAACTACCCTTTCATGGGGTACCAGTTTCGGCACTACCCCTTCATACAAGTTTTAACCATTTTCTCTAACAATTTTCATCAGTTCTAAATTATTTCTCTTTATATTCTTCATAACACAACACCAACTTGATTCCTTCGACTCTCTACTAGGTAGGAATTTTTAAGGCTAGCAAAGGGATCAAATGGCTTATCACGTAGGCTTCCAACAAATAAAGCTTTCAGGCTAAACAGAGTTGACTACGAATAATTTCATTAAGTAGGATAACAATTTGGCCAGTGACTAATAAATAACAAAGATGACCTAAGATCATTTCCTATTGTCTAATCAAACATGTAGCTCAAGTAAGATATAAAGCCAAGTTCTAGAATACGTGTGTATAAACGACACTCACAAAAATAAACTGAATCATGCCACTTGTCATGATTTCAAAAGGTTCAAATCTCACATGGCTATAGGAATGAACGAGCAATCCTAATAAAACTATATAGCTAATCTTTTATGCATATAATTAAACTTTAAGCATCTCAACACCAAAGCACAATATCAAATCGCTTCTCAAACACAATCACACATATAATACCATCAAGTGTAAGAAAATCAGAAAATCATCCTAGAGAACCAAAAAACAACTAGATCGACACTAGGATCAACACACAACAAATAAACACAAACAAAATACCTGAAAAATCACAAAAGATCAAAAATCAACATTCACGAATAAATCAAAAATATCAACTAATCGCAAAAAATCAACCCTCCAAGCACACAAAACAATGCAGAAAATTTACTTCAGTATAGCAAGACCAAGGTATGTACGTAACCCCCCCAAACTTGGATCAAACAAAGTAAGAGACTAAATTTGTAAAGAAGTATATATTGTAGTCGAGCAACACCTAATAAAATTCCTACACCACACAAACACAAAAAACCAATTAAAACATGAGGGACAACCCCCAACAAGCGCTCTGTTTAGTGTGAAAATCTGCATATTTTAGGATCCTATTTAGCACCGTTTTATGGGATTAATGTTCTTATTTTAGTACTAAATCATTCATTTTCATATATTTAAGATATTGGTGCATTTGAGGTTTTATTTCGTGTTTTTAGGTGAAAAAATGATTAAAAGTAGGGGTGACAATTCCCGACACGACACGATAGCACGACACGAGCACGACACGATAATTGGCCTTATTGGGTTCGTGTCATTATCATGTCACCCAATAAGGACACGAAAATTTTATGTCGTGTTCGTGTCGGGTTCGTGTCAACCCGTTAAACACGATTAAAATTAATAGATGACCCATTAACCCATTAACAACCTAACAATCTGTTAACAACCCAATATAAATATAAAATTAGAAAAATATATGATAAAAATATTTAATATTAATTTTAAAATATATTTATTTAAAATTTTATTTATTTTAATTAGTATTTTTTTAATTTTCTTATCGTGTTGTTATCGTGTCGTGTCAACCGTTATTTTTCGTGTTCGTGTCGTGTTGGAATGAATCCTTATCGTGTTGTGTCACTATCGTGTCGACACGAAACCCAACCTGTTAACACGAATTGCCACCCTTAATTAAAAGTGTAAAGTTGGAATGGAGCGTGAATTTGTGCAAGATGTCAAGGAAACAGATGACTACATTCTATAATTTTTTTGTATTTTTGTAGAAGTCCAAACTGATCGTGTGATATATGATTAGAAAGTTATGGAAGAGAGGATCGTGTGAGCATAAAAATCACTTTAATCGGAGCTCGAATGAAGAAGTTATGCTCAAAACCGTGAGATTGCGCAGCTGCCAGCGAGAATTTCGAAAATTCACGAAAATTACCCTCTATTTCCTATTTTCTTGGTGGCTAAGTTATTTCCTAATTTAATATCCCTTCATATCTTCCATAATTATATTTTTCCTAATTTTTCAAGATCTCACATCCTTTTACTCCATATCTTTTATTCCATTCTCACACATATATATACTTCGTTCTCATCACCACATAAAGTATGGAGAAACCGCATAATCTACCACCACCACATCACCTAGGGTTTTAAACCCTAATCCACCATATCCGCCTTTCACATTCTACCCTTCATACACCTGTCATCCATCATCCCACACACTCAGTCACAGTGTTTGCTACTTGAGAAGGAGAACGGAGGAGGATCATCAAGACGGAAAAAAGAGACGGAGAATTATTCCAGACAAAGGTTTTTCTTCCTTCTTTAATTTCTTATTGTTGATTTATAGACTCATGGGTAAGTTTTTTTTCATAGACATGGTTGTTGCTTGTAATACCATGGGCTAGTGGTGGAGGAGAAACATCAGGTGCATTCGATTCCTTATTTTAATTATTATGGGATATTGTGTTGATTCTTGAGTATTTGAGGTGTTATGATTTGAGTTTCTGGTTATGTGCGTAGTTTGATTTTATTTGTTAGATTTCTGCCAGAAATTCATGTGCTCTTGAAATTGATAAAGGAATTGTACTTAAGTTATATTGTAATATGAAGTTCTATGTGTACTATTGAGATATTACTTACCATGAAGAGTACTCTGTTACTTGTTAAAAACCCATGAGAGATTTTGAGCCTTTAGATCATGTACATAATCACATGATATTTCTTTCTGGTGAGTATCGTTCTTGTGTGTGTATTATAGAACTTGTCTCTTGTCTTGCTTGAGACTACATGTTATGTTAGATGATGGGAGATGATTTTAGGTCATCCTTAAATTTATGAGTCACTTAGCCAAATAATTCCCTACCATATGATTGTTTATCCGTAAGTTATCCCCGTTGAGCCTTATAATCTCATTCTTTGGCAACCTACGAGAAATAACTACTTTGAGTATCTTAATAATTTTTTTAGCCTTGATTTTTTGTCATGAAGGAGAATTAATGACTTTTCAAAGTGTGTTGATAGAGCTTGATAACTGCTTGGGAAGGAATGAAATTGTTGATGAATAGTGATTGAACTTGAATATGCATCTAAAAGAAACCATGGAGTAGTACTTAAATCTAGTACTTCATGGAAACAAACACCCCAGGGTAGTGCCTGAAATTGGTACCCTATGGAGGATGCGTGAGGTAGTGCCCAAAACTGGTACCTCAAGAAAAGAAAAGAAAAAGGAAGGAAAGATGTATATGTTGTGCGTGGAAGAAAAAGAAAAATAAAGAGTTGAGGAGGATGATGTGCCTAATTGAAGTGAGTAAAAAAAATGAAGATCATGATGGATCGCGACTTGATTGGTTCGAGTTTTGAGTTACTTATCCATATATTTCATGCCTTTACCAAAGAGCTAACATTACATCCTATTAAAAGTTCTTTTTGATCCCATTATTGAATCATACTTTTAGTGTTGGAGAGTTTAAGACATTTGGCAAGCTTATGGTTACGCATGCACTTGAATTGAATTTGAGCGTAAACACCATACCCCATAAGTGTACATCTTTTACACTTGAGTGCGAGTGATATACTTCCCATGAGAACAGGTTAATGTAGCATTTTAATTGATAGTAATTGTCTTAACTTGTATGCTATGAATGAATGATTGCATGTGATGAGAGTAGCATGACCGTAGTTGATGACAATTGTATGAATGGCCCAGTTGTCATATCCCTTGTTTTTCATTTGATTTACACATTATCTTTCTTCTTTGTTCGATTTTGTTGTTCGAGGACGAACAACATCTTAAGTTTGAGGGGTTTGTTTAGTATGAAAATATGCATGTTTTAGGGTCCGATTTAACACCGTTTTGTGGGATTAATGTTCATATTTTAGAACTAAATGGTTCATTTTCATATATTAAAGATATTAGTGCATTTGAGGTGTTATTTCGTATTTTTAGGTGGAAAAAGGATTAAAAGTGCAAAGTTGGAATGAAGCTTGAATTTGTGCAAGATGTCAAGGAAACAGAGAACTACATTCTAAATTTTTTTCTGTATTTTTGTAGAAGTCCAAACTGATCGTGTGATTTATGGTTAGAAAGCTACGAAAGAGAGGATCGCGTGAGTGCAAGAATCACTTCTATCGGAGCTCGAATGAAGAAGTTATGCTCAAAACCATGAGGTCGCGCAGCTGCTGTCGAGAATTCCGAAAATTCACGAAAATTACCCTCTATTTCCTATTTTCTTGGTGACTAAGTTATTTCCTAATTTAATATCCCTTTATATCTTCTATAATTATATTTTTCTTGACTTTTCAAGATCCCACATCCTTTTACTCCCTTTCTTTTATTTCATTCTCACACATATATATATTTCGTTCTCATCACCACATAAAGTGTGGAGAAACCACATAATCTACCACCACCACATCACCTAAGGTTTTAAACCCTAATCCACACTCCTTTCATCCATCATTCCACTCACTCACGATGTTTGCTACTTAAGAAGGAGAACGAAGGAGGATCATCAAGACGGAAAAAAGAGAGGGAGAATTATTCCAGACAAGGGTTTTTCTTCCTTCTTTAATTTCTTATTGTTGATTTATAGACTCATGGATAAGTTTCTTTTCATAGACATAGTTGTTGCTTGTAATACCATGAGTTAGTTTCCTCTTGATAGTTTTAGGGTTTGAAAGTTTATCATGTTGATTTGAGATTTTAGATATCTATGATGATAATTTTTGCAAAATATTTATTCCTTATTGACATTTTATTTTAGACTTATATAATCATATTTCTTAATTCTTATGATATTATCATTGATTGATGTATGATTGAGTTTGAATGTGTTCCATAATTATATTTGTTATTTCGTGACAATTAAAGGGAATTTACCAATATATAGTCTTTGATTGTTTGACCATCAATATATGATATCTTATTATCTTTGCATGACCATTGTTAAAGAGAAATATGGTAAGGAAGCACTAATTCAATTCCTTTAGTACCTATACAGGATAGATCTCTTGCACTAGCCTATATGGAATTTTGCATGTGAATCGCCTAGAAAGCGAACAAGGGGTTGTGGATATTTAATTTCCTTAGTACCTAAAGGGAATAGAGAATTATCTTATTAATTTGTCCTAAGAATTTATGTTCTTTAAAATTGTTAAATCTCACTTGTCCATGAGTGGTTTAGCATGCTTAAGTGGTCATTTCTATAAAATTCTGCATGATTTGATTCACTTGTCTATTTGTCATATTTCGCATGATAAATTAAATTTTTCTAAAACTATCTTGTTCTCGTCTCTTGAAACACCTGTGATTTAGTGTGATTTCTATTTATTTATTTTATTTGGTATTTATTTTCTGCAATATTAGTTAATAATTCCAATTCACAAAAAGTTTTTATGTCTTACTCCCTCCGTCCCATAATATTTTTCTCACTTTCCTCATTTGTTTGTCCCACAAAATCTTTCACCCCCAAAAAAGGAAACATCACTTTATCCAACAATCTTAAAAGTTACTTTAATTTCAAATTTGTCATCCCTTTTTCACACACATATAATTACTTTATATTTTTTTATTACCTAAAAATACTACAATACCCTCAAAAGTCAATAAAGTTGGTCAAAAAGTGCAAATTTTCTTAAACAACGTGGAACAGTAAAGGTGAAAATTTTTCTGGGACGGAGGGAGTAATTATTAATGGTGACAGTTATTTAGTGTGTATCTTGCTTAACTCTAATCCCTTGTGTTCGATATTTTTACTTGGTCACACGCTGAGCTACAATTGATTCCCTACACTTGGGGACACGCGAAAAGGTGAACAAGCATGCTCATGTTTAATGTTGTGCTTCTTCATCAATTCAATACTTATGGCAAGGGATGATCTCGTTGCCATTCTTAAAATTTATTTTGACCTTGCCAACCATGTAAAGATCACATTCCATCAACCTCTTCATTCTACTCCACCACTTATTCCTTCTTCCGACGAAAATTCTCAACCTCTCTTCTAACTCCTTTCTATTCCTAAGAATATGTGAGAAATCATTAGGTGAAACAAAGTCAACAGAAACAATATCATTAAATTCAATGCAACTTAAAGAGTTTAAAGGTTTAGAAATGCTAATTTCATTCTCCAAGTCCTCTTCGGTTGTTTCTTGACTTTGCTATTCTTCTTTCTTTTCTTCCTCAACATCCTCAAATTCTTCATCAATCTCTTCTTCTGCCTCAAAAATTGACTCTAGTTGATAACTCAATTCGAGTGGAGCCACTAGACTTAATCGAGTGGACTCCTCTTCGACTTCTTCTTCCTCAAACGAAAACATAGGACATTCAAATTGCATTCCAGAGCACAATGGAACAACAATATCTTCCTCAAACCCTTCTTCATCCATTCTTTCCTCTCATTGAAGTTGAGTATTTAAACTTGAAGCGATGTTCGTAAGAAGATTGTTTATCTCTCTAGTTCTTTCATGAAACTCATGTGATGCAACTTTCCTCACATGCGATTCAACTTTCATCTTTCGTTCTAGAGCTTCCAACATTTTCTTGGTTTCTTCATACTTCTTAATGGAGGTATCAAATGCATCTTGTAATCCTTGGGAAACTCCCGGTCGATTCAGAATAAGTGTTCTCTTGATAAGGTTGATATGAATTTTCATTGAAAGCACAAGACCATTCATCTTCATATCTGACTTGATTATAGTACTAAGAAGGACTTTGATTCACTAGAGAATCATAACCATAATTTCTTTTATCCATGTAATATAGAGAAGGAACCATAGCATTCTGATTTTCATAGCGTTTTCAATATTTCGTCCATGCATGGAGATGGATCCATAACATTTTGATTTCTATAGCGTTTCAATATTTCGTCCATCTCATGTACCTCAAAATTATAGTCAAAATATATCCAAATAAAAAAATAAAAATAAAGCAATAAAAAAATCCTAATTAAACTAGCAATAAAAGAAAAATAAACAAGTAAACTGTCCTCGGCACACGACGCCAAAAACTTGATAGACATTTTTTACACACTCCAATTAAATCCCTATGTGTGAAGGATGTAAATTGTAGCTGCAAGCAACCAAATTAAATTATCGAACCCAAAAGAATAGCTAATTATTTATTTCCTAAAATTACTAAATTAATAAGGATCAAGTAATCGATATCCAGGAGTTGTGAATTTAATTATTATCTAAAGAACAGAAAATTAAATAACTATTAAAATAAATCACAGAAGAAAGATTTAAGATTAATTCAAGAAACGATCAACAGTTCTAAGGCAATCCGGTATAGACCAATTAATTTGAATTCCTAGACTTTCAATTATTCATTCATGCATATTTTATGAAAATACACCACATAACCCTGTTTTTTCACCAGATATAATCTGATTTAAAGTTAACAATATAATCTGATTTAAATCCTAAGGTACGTGAATATTACCAAGCCCCCTTCCTAGATACTACTCAACGCAAACAACAATACATCCGGGTAGCAAGTTTGACTAACAAGATATTTTCTGAAAGTACTACAAGACTTTATTCACTTTCTACTTGAATGTCTAATTGCATTATTCCACTAAACAATTCAAGTATCTGATTTACCAGTTCTTAGAATTAACGTGTTTATTACGAAACTATCTTAATTCCCAACAGATTGACAATTTAATTTATTAACGCACACAAGCAAACATAATAAATCAAGCATTATAGCGGATGTCATGAATTTACTATGAAGACGTTACGAAGCATGATTACAAAGTCTCAATACGAATCAAATAAACCAAAATAATAATCCACATGAATTCACAAAATTGGTCTAGTTCATCAAATCAATTATGTCTATTCTTCAAACCTTAAAACTGTAAATAAAATTAGCCCATGGGTTACAAGCAACTCTCATGGCTATCAAATTCATACCAGAAGTCTTGACAAACGAAAATAAAAGAAAGGAATAGAAAAATCCTAGTGTCAGCGTTATTCTGCTTTCCTTCTCCGTCTCTCCGATTGACTGATCTTCCTCTTGAATAGCTCTTGAATTTCCTTCGGTGTGGATGGATGATGGGATGGGTGTGGTTGATGTAGATGATGGATGGGGGATGATCCCCTTATGGAGGGTGGTGCCTCTTATGAATAATGATGTGAAATATATATAGGTATGAGAAGGAAATGAGATAATTAAGGAAATTAATTGTGCTCCAAGAAATAGGAAAGATTGGCTAATTTTCGAAAATTCCCGTCGGCAGCTGCACAACCTTATCATTTCGAGCATAACTTCCTCATATGGACTCCGATTTGAGTGGTTTTTACGCCAAAACGATCCTCTCTTCCGTGGCTTTTCTACCATATATCACATGATCAATTTGGACTTCTACACGACTACAAAAAAATTATTCAATTTGGACGTGTGTTTTTCATCATTCTTTTTGTGTTTTTCAGCATTCTTTCAAACTTTTACTTTTCATTCCAACTTTAAACTTTTGATCATGTTTTACCCTTCAAAACTCAACAAAACACCTTAATAGCATCTTAATTATGCAAGATATGAAAACCATGTCATTATACACAAAATCATGGCCAAATTATATAAAAAACAGTGTAAAGTGAGACCTATAATGTTTGAAATTCCACTTTCAACAGGGGCTCAATCCGCTGTGCCCTATTACAGGGGATTAAGGTAGTTTGCCATGAACAAATTAATTCTAAGAACTGGTAAGTCAGATACTTGAACTGTTTAGTGAAACAATGCAATTAAACATTCAAGTAGGAAGTGAATAAAGTCTTGTAGTACTTTCAGAAAATATCTTGTTAGTCAAACTTGTCATCTGGAGGTATTGTTGTTTGTGTTGATTAGTATCTAGGAAGGAGGCTTGATAATATTCACGCACCTTAGGGTTAAAACCAGATTATACTGTTAGCTTTGAATTAGATCATGTTATATGGGAAAACAGGGTTATGTGGTGTATTTTTTTAGAATCTGCATGAATGAACAATTGAAAGTCTAAGAATTTAAATTAATTAATCTATACCGGATTACCTTAGAACTGTTGTTTCCCTCTTGAATTAATTTTAAATCTTTCTTTTATGATTTTTATTTTATTAGTTATTTAATTTTCAATATTTAGATATTAAATTACAACACCTTGGAAATTGGTTACTTGTTCTGTTTAAGTTAGTGATTTTAGAAGTAGATAATTAGTTGTTCTATGGGTTCGATAATTAAACTTGGTCACTTGCCACTACAATTGATATCTTTCAAATTTGGGGATTTAATTGAAGTGCGTAAAAAACGCCTATCAAGAGATTAATTTTTTCTATTAATTCGAGCTTCTAAAATTACAAAATTATAGCTTGGAATTACTTTTTTTAAAAAAATATCTAAATGAAATTGTTTTGTAATTAACATGCCAATTTAATAATAATATATTATTAAAATTTTCTTAAAATACATGTTAAACATATAAAATTTTAATTAAATGAATTTAAACAATTACTATATAGTTTAGATTTTATAATCACAATTTTAGGTATAGTGTGTAGTTATATTAATTACATAGGATTGATCGTGTGTGAGACTTTAGAGAAATAGGAGAAATGAATATATTAAGGTTAGAAAATTTGATAAAATGAAATGAATACGGTAAATGTGAACGGTAAAAGAAGATTAATCATTATGCAGATTTTATTTAGTAGGAAGGATATCACACGAATTATATGCGAGTGAGACATGTGTAGTGCAGGCATGCGGTTAGGATTTTAATCATATAATTTGATGATGTCATCATTCACCATCATGCCTTCTCTTCTCTTCTTCATCATCATGTCCATGCAAATAATCTTCTTTTATCATTATCATACATCAACTGTAATACCTCAAATTTATTGGGTATTAATTATCAATATATATGCTCGCTCCATTTCATTTAAAGAATTTTTTTTTCAAGTCTTATTTTTTTTTTAACATATATGAGATCCACACACATCCACTAATACAATTAAAATACGAATTCACACTCCCACTAATACAATCACTCACTATACATTAAATAATAATACGGGTATATATTTAAAATGGGTATGTGTTGAGTGATTACATGCAACTTAATATGACGTATTTGTTTACAAAATGTGACGTTTTTGTTGAGTTAATGGCCGATTGTTTCTCATAATTGTTTCTTAATTAATAATTTTCTTTAGAAAAAAAGCTCCATTTTATAATAAATTAAGATCAATTTATGATTTATACTTTATACTTTATAGATTGATTTTCATAGTGTTTAGTTGCAGTTATGTTATTTAATTTAACGGTTAATAGAACTTAATCTATTAACTAAAATCATTTGAATACTGTGATACCTCAAATATACACTTGTATGAAGAGTTGATCCCAGCTATAATTTTTTTATAGGAAATACTCCAATAAGGAAATAATACTTCAATGTAACCCTTCAAATTTTTCTTGCCTTTTTTCTAATAAGAAAATAATATTTTTATTTCTTTAATAACCTCAAAAACCTTTAATTTAAAATGTGTAAATATTTAAAATACTATATTAATTACTTTACATTTTATTTATTACATAAATACAGTAAAATAGTTTTGAAAATGGCAAAAACAAAAAACAATTTTTAAATGTAAAGTAATAAATGTGATTGTTTTTTCGTTCAAAATTCCTCTCGCATATGATATGTAACATATAAATGTAACAGTATATTCGGTATCCTATCCAATTGCCCTGCATATCGCCAATCTAAAAAGTGATACAATTCGAACTAGAAAATTTGTAGCATCATCAATTAGAGTACATTCCATATTGAAAAAAAAGTAAAAAGGGTAATAGTGAAAGAAACGTTCAAAGTGAGTTTGATTTGGAAATTTGAAACCAACTAGCGTTGGCAGCGTAAGCTAAAACGACTAACTTGTACAACTCGTGATGCCACCAACCCTCCTAACTCAAAATAACCTCCAATTTTACCCTTTTTTATTATTATTTTTTAATTTTTATATAATGATATATCATCACGCAACAACATTTATGGTTATAATGATTCCATGCATCCAAATGGGAGCGAATCTATTAATACATATATTTATTTTTTTCACAAAAATAAAATTAAAATTATGAAACAGTACCATAGAAAATTATGCTGGTCTCCTTTCACTTTTTTTTTTAATATGATAAAATGTTATAAATTAGTATAAGAGTTAATATTATTCATATAGTAAGGATTTGATTTTTATTTTTTTTAATATAAAATTTTAATCTCACCACGTATGAAACAGATTGAAAATGGACCACACTATTTACCCCAATGTGGGCCGTCACAGCGTGGGCTTACCTACTGACTATTCATCTGTACTCATAAGAGATCAAAGAAACAATTCCTAAAAATCATCCATCACATCGTACAAGATTTAAAATAATAAAATAAAAATTTTACTAAATCAGTTTACGTTATTTTGAAAATCATGAGTGGTGATAATCTTAGTTTATTTTAAATTTTAACACGATAGATTTTAACTTTATATCAAAACGAAAGTAGAGAAGATATAAAACGGGAGACAATGTGTAGAAGGTGGAATGAACATTAACAAGATTTGCGGTGGTATAGGCAAATCAATTTTCGAAACAGAAAGAAAAAATGGCCTACTTGTTTGCATGAAGAATAATAAAATAATTTGTGAGATGATGTTGTTTGTACATACTATAATTGAAGAATTCTTGAGGCAGCTTTTTCGAATTTGGACAAAGAGCATGACAGTGGTGTATCAAACATGTTCTGCCATATCCTATTACCCTATTGAATATTGTCTCCTTATGTACCTTACGCCAATAATTCACACCAAATTAATCTGTCACACTTTGATTAATCAAACGTTATAGTATTTGTTAGAGACTACATATAATATGCCATCAATTTTATATTTATTAAAAATTGATCCATTCTATTCTACGGGATGAGTTCAGTGAGACGGTTTATGAATTTCCGTTTTCAGTTTGTGAAGCAGCAAGAAAGATAGAACCAGCACCGGAACCTCCATGAGAATGCTCAATGATGACATTGTCCGAAAGTTCACTTCCCAGCATTTCCCACACACTGCTGTGTATGTAGTTTCTATATATACGATAATGCTCGTATAGTCCCCCGTCGATTGTGATCACGCTCTTTCGGTTCGCGATTCGTCCCATCTTCTTTACGATCCCCACGATCCCTGCCCCGACCAGACGAGCCCCGCGTTCGGCTACCATGTCACAGATATCTGTGACCATTTCTCGAGCCATTGGGGTTGAATTGCTGATCTGAGATGATTAAGTTCAAAAGGATTAATTCAGACAATGTGTGAATTGGATTTGATTGGATTGAATCATACCTCGAAAATTTGCTCTAGTTTTTCTTCTACTACTTTGTAATCATCTGATGTGTCTTGGTGCATGGCAGCCATATCAGGCGACCTGCAGAGAGTAAGTTTTGTGCAAGACCGTCTTAGTTTTGAAAAAGAGTTGATACCTTAATTTTTTTTTAAAAAATGCGTAAACAAGATTAATCTTGAACTTCATATGCTAGAGAAAAAATCTATCTCGAGCATATGAAGTTGGAGAAATACCCACCTTAAGGAGTACGGGGTGGTAAGTTTAGGCGGAATGCAGTCTCCGAAGAGGGCAGTTTCCTCGGCCAATTTCAGCAACACTCTTCGAACAATCTCTCCTAAATACATCCCAGAAACAAGCTTCTCGAATATCTGAAGAAAGAATCAAGATTCAACACAATGTAGTAGGCGGGAAACACGAAGAGACGATGGCAAAGACGTACCCGAATACCAGGATCAATGCTTTCAGCATCAAGAGAGGTATCATACTGAGTTAATGGAAGATGTGAGGAAGTAAAGTTCCCCCATTGCATGTTAATAGCCTGCTGAGAAACACACACATTCAATCATGCATCCAAACTACAAACACACAGCATCAGAAAACTACCATTTCAGCAGATTCAGATGATTCCCTGAGTTGGTTGGGAATTTGCTGGGGCGATTCGATGTAAGCAACATCAGTGCCCATTCCTAAACTCACAGCAGCCACACATTCTTTGCTGTAATATCTCCCTCCAGCTAAGTGTCCTATTGTCTCATTCACCTGATCACAAGTTATTACAACACACAATCAAGACACGTTCATCCTTTTCGACTCTCAACACATGTAATCGGAGCTTACTACTGCGAAGACGCGCATGTCTACGCGGTGCTTCTTCAACGCCTGATTCATCTCCGCCGTGAATTCCTTCCCCACCTGCACACAACACAACACAACACAACCATATTCCATCCGAATGCTGTCTCTTGAAACAGTTATGAAGCAACAGAGAAACTATTTATGTATGACTCAACTGTGTCATCAACTGACAACCTCTTCCACTTGTTGTCAATGGCAGATGATCCTGTAACCTGTTCAACAGGGAATGCCACCGTGAATCCCAGCATTCTCTCCCTCGCCCCCGCACTGCTGTCCGTCTCGTTGTGCAACGAGACGAATTTCGCAAGCTCGAGGCCTATCAGATCACATAATTCCTGAGTGGAGTGGGAAGAGATGAGTAATGGATTGATGAAAGAGTGGAGTGAAGAGGGAGAGTGATTACCCTGTTGCAATCAACACTGGATAATATATTAGGAGGAATGGTAATCTCTTGTCTTTGAACTTCAGTTACTGCTTCTTTTTTGCCTTCAAGTTTGGCTCTTACAATAACAAAATTTGTTCCTCGAAGATTTATTCCATAGCATGTTCCTTTCTCTTCCCTGCCAATTACCCATTCAAATGGGCAACCTTTTTACATTAAACTACGTTTTTATTGATTAAACAGATTTTTTTTTTCAAAAAATAATCTGATCTAAACCATACACACATTATTCTAGGGAGAAAATGCATTTAGCTTTATAAGTAAATTTTGATTATATTTTGTTAAATTTCAATATTTTTTTTATAATTTTGATCTTATATCAATTTTTCCGTTCTAACTAAGATTGTTCACGTTCTCTTCATTTCTTCGTATGATAAAAGTATCCCCAGGGCATAGCTCAAGTGGTAGAGGGGGTGGAAAGACCTTCCAACTGAGTTTGATTGCTGCAGGGTGTGCGATTTACCTCCTCCACCAATCCCCGGATAGGGGCGTTGGGGCCCTTAATGGTGTGGTACACCATAAAAGTATCCCACTACTCGACTATTTATTACTCTCACTTAAATACACCATTTCAAGAAGAGAAAAGAAAAATAAAAAATCTCACATTATAATTTAATGACAAAATCTTTTATAACACAATCTCATATATATATATATATATATATATATATATATATATATATATATATATATATATATATATATATATATATTACAATCTTTGAAAGTTACTTTAGTACAAAAACTTATGATTTTATTGTTTGTTTTTGGTTTTTTAATCTAAATTTTAGGATTATGTAATCCAGAAGTTTATTATAACCAGATTACCCCATCTATTTCTCAGACATCACATTCTACTCTCTCACATCACCCCCATAATCCTACTAACAGATTTGCTTTCACATACATAAAATTTACTATACTTAAATTTCATCAACAAACATATATTAATACTATCTATTGATTTTACTAAATTCAACTAAGCATAAATCTCACTCTCTTATTTTACTTACACCCAAAATAAACATCAATTTTTCGAAAAATAAAAATAAAAATTCTTCCTTATTAATATCATTCATATTTTAATCGTTTTTTTCATTAAAAGAACAATACTCTTATATTAATTGAAATAAATACTCCATCTTTAAAATATAATATAATGTTATTATACCATGGAACACCTTGTACACTAGAGACAACCAACAAAAAATCTTAATTTATTTCAAGATTAAAAAAGAAGATTAACTATTTTATGTGTACAAATTGGATTGCATATATAACGTACCCAGTGGGGAGTGGCGCGAGATAAGAAACGGGCATCCGTAGATTGCTGCCTCTCCCGCCGGAAGAAAGCTCGGCTTCCATATCGGCGGCCAACTCATTGGCAACATGCCACAGCATCTCCGCCGGAGTGGCGCACCTCCGCGTGAATTCCCGGAGGATCCGCGTTCCCTGCTTCAGCCGGTGCTCCGTGCGCCGCTTCCACTGCCTGAATAAGAGCCCTAATCCGGCTACCGTCGTTGCCGCTGCGGCCACCGCCACCACGTGCTGCCGTTTCATCATCATCGGATGGAAATGATTGATTGATTTGGGGATTAGGGCACTTGGTCAGAAAGCATCCTATTTTTTGCATTATATTCCAACAAAGTAGCCAAAACTGAATGCTTGATCAGAAAAACCAGATCCTAATTTGAAGCGGTCCTGCAATGTCTTGCTTTCTTTTATCATTTAAATTAAACATAGTATTTAATTATAAATATTTTTTGCATTATATTCAAACAAATTAGATGCATGAAAATTAACAACTAAAAAATAAATACAAAAAATTAATAACTTTTACAAATAAAAGCAAGTACCCTAAATTCAATTCAAGAAACTCAAGGCAAAACAAAAGAAACAAATTAATTAATAAAAGTTCTCAGCTCCACGTCACCTTCAAAGCCCAAGTCCATCACATGTTTAAAAGTCCCATTCAAGCCCAATTGGAGCATTGGATTAAGCCCAACTAGAATAGTCCACATTCTTCTTCAAGACCATTCGGTGGTAACCAATCAGTCCCTTCCTAGCCCACCAATCCAGTAACCAACCAACACCCTTTTCCTTTACAATCATATTTTCCCAAAATACAACTACGTAGTACAAATAAACGTTTTTAAAATATTTTCTTCCCACCATTAATATAATTTAAAATTTTGCCACTTAATTTAGACAGCATGAGTTATAAAAAAGGCATGAGAGTGTTCCATGATAGAATCGACTCATGCTTTTTATTATTTTTATAAGTTTGGTCGAATCTAATTATTTGGGTGTCGATGCATCCAAAATCAGCTAAAAGAGTTTAAATTACACCCGAATATAATATACTACTCCTTCCATTTAGTTAATTACTTCATACTTTATTCTTATCTGTATCAACATTTATGCATGTTTCTTAAAATGGATTAAATGGAAAAAATTACATTCCAATAATATTCACTTTTTACACACATCCTAATCAGTGGCGGATCGAGGATTTCAATTAAGAGCCTAAAATATCACTCTTTTCGTTCACATAAATGTTTATACCTGTTCATATTTACTGTTTCACGATGTAAAGCAAGTTTTTGATTATTAAGTGTTTTGGAGTTATTGAATAAAAATGTTATTTGCTTTTTAGGAGTACAAAAAATATTATGAGACAAATAAATAAATAAATTATGAAAAATTTTATACAAGAAAAATATATAGAAACAAGATATAGGAATGTAAAAGTTATTATGAGAAAATTAAATGAAGAAATAAGCAAGTTTTTGATTATTAAATGTTTTGGAATTATTGAATAAAAATGTTTTTAGCTTTTTAGGAGTATAAAAAATATTATGAGACAAATAACACTAAAAAAACTGTTTTTAACAACAGAATATTCCGTTGCTAAAAGTCTTAATTACATTGTTAAATTGGTTTACCAACGGATTAGCAACGGAATCCGTTTGTAAAATTCCATTGGTAAAGTGGTGGTTGCTAAATTTTTAGCAACGAAAAATCAATTCCATTGGTAAATAATTCCGTTGGTAATTCGTTGGTAATCCATTGGTAATTACCAACGGATTGAATTCCGTTGCTAAAATAGAGAATAAATTCGTTGGCATTCCGTTGCTAAAACAAAAATGTCATTTTTGTTGCTAATCCATTGCTAATTATCAACGGATTGAATTCCGTTGCTAAATTCGGTTCCTAAAAAATACTTTTTTTTAGAAATTATGAAATTTTTATACAAGAAAAATATATAGAAACAAGATATAGGAAAGTAAAAGTTATTATGAGAAAAATAAATGAAGAAATTATGAAAAAAATTTCTACAAGAAAAATATAAAGTAACAAGATGTACAATTTAGAGGGAAAAAAATTTAAGAAGAAATAATATAAAAACTAAAAGGAAGAAGTAAAAAAGAAATAATTAACTAAAAGAAAAAAAAAGAGAGAAATGTAGTGCTGTGTTCGAACCTCATACCAATGATTCAGCTTAACACTTCACCCCCACACCACTCAAGTTTATTGTAATGAAAATTATGCACTCCCAACGAACAGTGCAAGCGTTGGAGAAGGGTTGGTGTCTACCGGAGGTGGTCCTTGTTGGTGCAGCTCAACGACAACCCACTTTTTAGCGATGTGTGCGCTGAACATCATGTAGGCAGTAGTGCTGGTCAGCAGCAGGGCAGACCTGTTCAGGTTGATTAGCAGCAAGGCAGAGAAGCTCTCGTGTCCAGCAGCGGGCTGGTGGTGGTACGCAAAGAGCAGACACAGGGGATAAAAGAGAAGCAGCACCAGATAAGGGGGTTGGAGGGCCTTCATTGGAGAATCTCGCTACGAATGGTGCAGCTCCAAATGGTAAGAAAGTTCCTTTTAAACCTAAGGAGCCAATTGATTATTCAAAATTTGTTAACAACCGACATATTGATCTGTCTCGAAAGTTGAGGTACATTCCACCGAGAGCTGATGGGTCCATTTTTCTTGATCCTAAACATGACAACAAAGATTGGGATCATACTTTAATTGGCTATTTTTTTGGGAAGTTTCCGGGGATGCAAGCACTTCATGGGATTTGTGTTGTGTGGGGTGTTCGTTATGAAATTACCATGCACCATACTAGTTGGATCATCTTTCGTTTTCGTTCGGAGGCTGTTCTTGACCATGTGATGGACACGGCTCCCCACTACATCTTCACGAGGTACTTGATGCTTGAAAGGCTTCCTCGTGCCTTCCAATTTGATGATAGGGAGATTTCTCATGTGCCTGTATGGGTTCGATTCCCGAATTTTCCACTTGAATTTTGGAGCACAGAACACATAAGTACGATAGCCTCCATGGTGGGACGTCCGACCATGATTGATGAGGCCTCTGGCGTGAAAGGTAGGAATTCTTTTATCAGGGTACGAGTGGATGTTGATGTGTCTCAGGACCTACCGAATGAGATTGAGCTTCACTTTCCTGGGGGTAGATTTATTCAGTCGGTTATATATGAGAAGCTTCCTTCGTATTATGTTGATTGTAGGAGGTTTGGTCATCTTGCTGATATGTGTGTTGTATCTAAAGAAATGGTGAAGGAGGCAACTACGGATGGAGAGGAGACGAGTGAAAAAATGTGGATGCCTTTGAGAAGCAAAAGAAAAAGAAAAATAAAAGTAAGAAAAAGAAGATGGAAGGTGAGTCGAATGCTCAGGCAAGAACACAGGGTACTGCCCCATCTTCGGGGCGCTATCAGGTGTTTGAGGAACCAGAGGGTCCACCTCGACATGGACGTGAGGGTAAGGCTTCGATGCAAATTGATAAATCTAGAGGGCCTTATAAAAGTCGTGAGCCTTCAGTGGCGAATTCTTCGTCGGAAGAGGACTATGAAGAGGGAGAGGAAAGTGATCTTTCTCCACCTCCTCGTCATCATCAAGGTGGTGGAACTAAGAAACGTACATCTGGAGTTGTTATATAGGAGTCTTCTGCTTCTGTGAGGAAGAATGTTCATTCCGGAGGAAAACCTTCGGACTCATCCCGTAGATGAAGATCTTCGTTTGGAATGTACGGAGACTGGTTAATGCTCCATCGCAACATGCAGTACGCAGGTTAGTGAGGAGTAAGGGTGTGTGTGTGTGTGATTGCTCTTATTGAAATTAAAATGAAGGTTGATAATGTTAGTGATATTATGAGTCGTATTGTGCCTGGTTGGAATTTTGCTCATAATTTTGATAATATTGTTGGTGGTCGTATTATTGTTGCGTGGGATCCCTTACTTGTTTCATTTTAGTCTGTGATCATACATGAGCAGTGTATTTCTGGTATGGTTCGTTACGTTACTATGCATAAGGAATTTTATATCAGTGTGGTGTATGATCGTAATGGTGTGGTGGATCGTCTGAGGTTGTGGGAACAACTTGTTTCGGTAGGTCTGAATGTTGATTCCCCTTGGCTTCTTCTGGAGGACTTCAACTCTGTCAGACGATCGGATGAGCGTTCGCAGGAGGCCCCTTCTAACAAAAATTGACAGAGGGTGGATTTTGAGGAGTGTTGTGTGCAGTTGGGTCTGGATGATGCCAGGTCCAAGGGGTTTTTCTTTACTTGGACAAATGGCACGTACTGGAGTTGCATTGACAGGGTTCTTGTCAATGGTCTCTGGACGTTGGAGACTGGAGTTGTTGAGGCAGAATTTCTGGAGATGGGTACTACCTCTGATCATACTCCTATGCTGGCGTCCGTTTTTTACTGTGAAGTGGAGAGGATTCACCCGTTTCGGTACTTGAACATGTGGAGTACGAGTGAGGGTTTTTTTGATGTAGTACAAGAAGTGTGAGATGCTGAGATTATTGGTACTCGGCAATTTGTGTTGTGTAGAAAACTGAAGCTTCTCAAACCCAAATTAAAATCACTGGGTAAGAGAGATTTTGGTCATATTGGAGAGAGAGCAGAACGTGCTGGCGATGAGGTTGCTAGACTACAAGTGGCGAGTCATGGAGATCCGGGTAATGCTGAGTTGTGGGACAGTATGAAATTAGAGGCTAAGCAGATGGATTTTCTTACTAATGCCGAGCACTTATTCCTCAATCAGCTTGCAAGTGGAGAGTATTTGAAAAATCAAGATAAGGCAACTAAGTTCTTTCACAGAATGGTCAAATCTCATGGGAGTCGTAATCTTATAGCTTCCATAAGCACTGATTCCGGGCATACTTCCTCTCGTAATCAACTTGTGGAGGAATTTCTCACTTTCTATAAAGGGTTGTTGGGTTCTTCCAGTCAGTGTGAGAATATCGACTCTTCTGTCTTTGAGCATAGTGCAGTGATTACAAACGAGCAAGCTGCTGAAATGATTGTTCCAATCTCGGGTGATGAGATTAAAAATGTTATATGGAGAATGAATATTAGTAAGGCTCCTGGCCCTGATGGCTACTCACCTGCATTCTTTAAGGATGCGTGGGAGGTTGTTGGAGGGGATGTGGTGGTTGCAGTCCAGGAATTCTTTGATTCAGGAAGGATACTTCATCAGATTAACTCCACGTTCATCACCCTGATTCCTAAGGGTGTTCATGATCCTGGAGTTAAAGATTTCTGTCTTATCTCGTACTGCAACATGCTTTATAAGATAATTTTTAGGGTTATTGTGGGACGTATTTCAGGAATGATGGATGGTTTGGTCTCAGAGAGTCAGTTTGACTTTGTGAAAGGGAGAAAGATGAGGGATTGTATCATGTTGGTCCAGGAAGTGGTGAAAAATTATGGTTGGGCAGAGGGACGTATTGCTAGACGAATGACAATTAAAGTTAATATTAAGAAAGCATATGACTCTGTGAACTGGAAATTTCTTAGAGATGTATTATCAGGGTTGAGATTTCCACCGAAGATGGTTGGGTGGATCATGGAGTGTTTTACTACTACCTCTTATTCCATTTTCATCAACGGGCTGCCGAAAGATTTCTTTGAGAGGAATAGAGGATTAAGGCAAGGAGATCCTCTCTCGTCTCTTTTTTTCGTGCTCTGTATGGATTATTTCTCCAGACTGTTTAAACAAATCTCTGTCCGAGGAGGGTATAAGTATCATTCTAGACAGTGTGTCAGTGTGGGACTCACCTACCTTGCCTTTGATGACGATCTGATCCTTTTTGCTTATGGCGATCGTGTCTCTGCTGAGGTAGTTGCCAAAGCTCTAAGAATTTTTGCTGGGGTATTTGGCTAGTGGTGAGTGAGGAGAAGTCTAGTCTGTTTATGGCTGGGGTATCGGCTTTCGAGGAGCAAAGGATAAGAGAAGTATTACCTTTTGAGGAAGTACTTTTCCTGTCCGATATTTGGGTGTCCCACTGGATGGTAAGAAGTTGAAAGAGCCTGCTTTCGAACCTCTCGTTACTAAGGTGGCGAACTTGATTCGAAGGTGGTCTAGTCGTCCTCTGTCCTATGTAGGAAGGTTGGAGCTTATTCGTTCTGTAGTTTATGAAATTCTTAACTTCTGGGCCGCTATGGTGAAGATTCCTAAAGGAGTGATCGATTGGAGAGGATGATTAGGAAGTTCCTATGGGGCACAGTCCGAGAAGCTGTTCGATGGAGTGAAATAATATTACCTAAGGAACAGGGCGGGCTTGGATTGAGAAGTGTGGAACTCCTGAATGATGTGTCATTGGTGGGGGTCTTGTGGGATGTACACTCTGAAAAGAGTTCATTATGGATCAGATGGATAAACTCCATATACCTTAAAGGGAATTCTTGCTGGAATATTGAGGCGGGCTACTCTGCATCTATAGGATTCATGCTCGCATGGAGAGTGACCTGGTAGACACTCTATCTTCATGCTCAGTGATGGGTAGATTGATTACTAGTAAACTCTATTATAGAGTTGCAGATGTTGGCCGGGTGAGATTTGTGTACAAAAATTGTGGTGTTCGTGGGTTCCAAGGAAACATGCTTTCCGTATGTGGTTGGCCGTGAGGAATCGGTTGAACACTATGGATAGATGGAGGAGAGTAGAAGGTCCGCAGGAGTGTGTGTTGTGTGTGGGCAGTTTGGAGTCGAGAGACCATTTGTTCTTTCGATGTCCATTTGCAAGGGTAGTATGGGATCATATGAGGATGGAGATGGGCTGGAATAGAATAGTGTCGTCGGTGTTAGCGGGGTTAAAATAGATTCATAAGGACCGCAGGGTCCATGTTCGTGAGAAGGCGCGACGAGCATTGGCGCTCTATGGATGCATGTACTTCATTTGGGGAGCACGATGCAAAGCTTTGTTAAAGGGAGATCGAATAATGGTAGATAGAGTAGTTAACTCTATTCTTATGCATGTAGCTAGGTTTCTTCATTTTCTAGCTATGTAGTAGGATTTAATTTGGTGTGTTTGTGTGAGTTGTAAAGTGGACGAGGGCTCTGACCCTTTTTGGAAATTCTGAATAAATTAACAATTATTCAAAAAAAATTATGCACTCCTCCATCCCGGACTTGTGTTCATTGATACTGTAGATACGAAACTTAAGAAAAGTTACTTTTTGATCAACATTAACTCTTTAGGAGTGTTGTAGTATTTTTAGGTAATAAATAAATTATAAAATATGTTATGTGTCAATGTGTGTTAGATGAGAGTGATATTTTTTAAATTAATGAGTATAACTTTTGATGTATTGTTTGATGTGAAATTTCATTTTTTAGTTGTAAAGATAAATGTGGGACTGATAAAAACAGAAAGTGTGAACATAAGTATAAGATAGATGAAGTATTATATAAAAGTTCACGGGGCCAAGTTCCCCTTTGATCCTAACAACCTACGCACCTTTTTTTCATCAAATTATTTAAAATATTCACCTTTTATATTTATTTTAATAACTTTATATATTTGTATAAAAAAAAAGAAAAAAAGATGTTTCTTAATCTCTTTAGTACGATTAGAGCATTCACAATGGTTTGATATAAATGAATTTAAATCTTAAAAATATTAAACTATCTAATGCAATTGGATAGTTTAAATGCATTAGGTAGTTTAAACCCAAATGTACCTTCTAGTTTAAAATTATTAACTGAGTTCAAAGAGAGAGAATGAAAAATAATGTGAATATATATTAACTTTTTGGAGTGTGTCCAACGTCGCCTTCTTTTAATGGGAGGTTATGTATTACACACTAAAAAAAAGAGTGGGTTGCATTAATTATAATAACCCACCCCAAAGCCGATCTTATAAATTTTCAGTGTCGTATTTTAAATTTGGACTGCTTATTTTGCTTCTTATTATAACGCAATATATATAATAAAAAAAATTAATAACTAAAGATAATATTATAATTTTAAAAAATACAACGCGCCTAACAATTTTGATGGCAAAAATATTTATAGAATCAGTATAAATAAGTTGTTCTACAAGTTCTTTCATCATTATACTCTACGACAAGAACTAAAGTATTTATTGATATCATCAGCTTTACTTTGAACTAAATCTTCAATTCTCGCTTTTTTTTCTCATTTGATATCCAGACACATGTTTGCGAGGCATGATTATAGATAGGGTTGGGGAAAAATACAAAAATTTTGATATACCGCTCTTACCATATCGATAAATACCCATTTTGCCGAAATTTGAAGTATGCTGAAATTTTTTATAAGGTATGATATCGTATTGAAAATTTCGATACGGTAAAGGTATATAAATTATCAATACCGCAGTATTTCGGTATATACCGATATATCATAAAATATACGGTATATCATACTAAATGATATGCAATTATAATAATTATTTATATATTATAATTTTTAATTAAATTATATATATATATACACTATTTAATTAAAAGATTAAATCTAAAATCCTATTGTATATTTCATAATTATAAATGGGTGATAAAGTTGATTGACTTTCATGATATCTTGTACTTATTTTTTAATTACGTAGTTCTATCCTATATGAAAATTTAAAAGTGTTAGATTTTAATATAAATTTCATATAGTTCATGTGTAGATCTCTTAGTTACTAGTATTTATTTAATGACAAACACTTGTATAAACCGGGTTAGATACATTTATTATGTAAACCCTGATACTCTTCTAAATTAAAATTACTCTTCAAATTCTTATAAATCCTGATTTATCGATTACTTTTTAGTACATGAAAAATTACTCTTTAGAGATATGAATTATTACTCTTCTGTATAAAAATTGTTACTCTTCAAAGAGTAATTTTTTATATACTAAAAAGTAATTTTAAAAAATAGGGTTTACATGTAAACCCGGTTTACATGAGACTCACTCTTATTTAATTTGGGATCGTCTGTGGATTCTCGTATATTTTCTTATTATGAATTTGTTATCAATTAGAATTTATTTTATAGCAATCTTTCACTTTTCTAGTACAGTTTTTAATTAGATTTATTGAATTTTAGGTACATAACGGCATATCAAACTATCTAATAAGACGGTATATACCGATATTTTAGGTATGATGCGGTATACCGAAATATCGGTATAATATCATAATATTCTTATTTGGTGGTAGACATGTTCATTTAAATTGGATCAAAATGGAATTGAAATTGGGTATATTCCTACTTGGTTCTGATTTCTCATTTTATGAAATTAGAACCGAAACTTCGATTTTGAACAGGCAGTTTTGTTTTTTTAAAAAAAAACACACAATTAAAAGATAAATCCGAAACCAATAGTTCCAAGCCGATCTATCGAAACTGTCCTAAGATCGACTTGGTTCCAATTTCTAATTCCCCAGAATCAAAACGACGGTTCTGAGTCAAGGTGCATGCCTATTTGGTGGCATATAGAGTTTTCAATATTAATGAACAGTAATATATGTTACACCGATAAACTTTTCACTCTTTCCTTATACTATACCTTTTTCTTATAGTATATTTGTTTTATACTTTTCACCAATTAAAATTAGTAAAAGTTTCAAAACTTTTCATTACTTCATATTTTAAAAAATGACATTTTCATTTTACTTACATAACTTATTTGAGTTAAAATCATTTTTAGCCTCTTAACTATAAGGAATTTTTGATTTCGTCCAAAAAAAGATAAAATTTTCAATTTCGTCTCATAACTCCTGAATTGAGCCAATTTTGATCCCAAAATTGCCGGAAATTGATGTTTTGATCGGAAATTTGCACGTGCCCCTCACATGATCACTCGTAAAACGTAGATCCTACTTTCCCACTGGTGGTGGTCGCCATTTCCGTGAATTTCTGGCTACTGAATTTATGCCCCGCCGGCTTGATTTCCTCCTCCGAGAAACCGCCCTGGCGAGAAGGATCAAGCAGTTGGCCATGTCTTCATCTTCTTCGGCGCTGCTGGAGGAGGTGGAGGAGGACGGCCTCAGGCGCTTGGCCCGCTTGCCTTTGACGATGATATGATCGCCGAATTCCTCCATGATTTCAAAATTCATCATGGAGAGCAGACTTAATTTGCTGGAAGCGTGAGAAAGTGAAGAAGAGCGATGAGAGAAAGTGTGAATTTGTAGCTGATATACATATATATATATATATATATATATATATATATATATATATATATATAAATGTATATATAAAGTGTGAGTATGTGTGTATACATACGACTACTTCCAGCGGAATTTCATCGAGCACCGAAGAAGATGAAGACATGGCCAACTGCTTGATCCTTCGCCCCCTTCTTTTTACAGTAAATCACGAATCGACGCCGCCTTCACCGCTGGAAACTCCCGAGGCACCGCCACAGCCATTCCTATTACTGGTGTCTCGTGCTCGTTGCCGCCGAAGTCGCGAACTCCACCGGCCAGAAATCACATCACCATCCGCCGTGAAAAAAAGAAAAAGCAGCCCTTTCACCGGAAGAAACACCTTTATTCATCTTCTCGCCAACTGCCACCGGCCGCATATCCACGGATTAGCCCATCATCCAGCCGCCGTCGACCGCTCAGCCTCGATGACCCACCACTGCACCCACTCACCGACAGTTCGCCGCTGCAGATCCGCAGCCGTCCATCGCTTTTCGTTGTTGTATATGATGTGGAAAATAGAATTAAATTTTGTGATAGAGGGTGGTGTGTATTTTTTATTGGCCCATGTTAATGTGAATTGACACGTACGATTCAACTGTTGAAATTCGTGATGCGGTGCACGATGGGAATTCCGGGCCTGAAATTGGAGTTCCGGCGACTTTGGGATCAAAATTGGTCAATTTCAAGAGTTACTAGACGAAATTTAAAATCTTATCTTTTTTGGGACAGAATAAAAAATTCAATATAATTACGGAATAAAAATGATTTTAACTATAACTTATTTATTAGTTAAAAACATTACACCACCTTCAAAAGTCAATAAAATTTATTAATTTTTTTTAACTCCGTATTTACATTAGAATGAAGAATTATTGGGGATGTAGGGAGTGATTATTATTTGGTGGCATATACTCCATGCACTATATTTATTTTTGATTACCTTGAGTTTGAAAACAAATGAATAAATTAATGTGTTTGTTTGGCCTCATGTGCTTTTAGCAGGTTAAATTTTAATTTTATGTTGAATTAATTTATATGAGACATATTCTTCAGTCTCATCTAAAGAAGAACTTTTTATTTTTTACGTAGATTAATCTTTTAGGGTACATCTTGTGCACCTGTAAAATTTAAACTGTTAGATTTTATTATATTTAATCTCAACCTTTAGATTTAAATTAATAACTAACTTTATAAATTAAGAAATTACTATATTACCCTACATTAAAACTATAAATCATGGGGTGCACCCCAAAATTACCCTAGAAGAGTATTATTTAGTTGATAGTTGTATTAGAGAGAATGTAAACTCATATTTTAATTATATTAGTGGGTGTGTGAATCTATGTATGTAAAAAAAAATTTGAGTCTTTGGGTAAGACGACCAAAATTATAAAAAAAAAAAAAAAAAACCTTCTTCAAGGATGGAGTACAAATCTAAATATGAGATTTAATTAATGTGAAAGGAGAAATACAGAGAATGAGAAATAATTAAACAAAATGAATGTATAAAATGCAGGTGGATAAGTGTTCAATATGGTTTATAGGTGGATATTGGAATGATTTGGAAAACCAAAATGTAATTTTTAAAAACAAAAAATCTGATATTAAAACAACATAACGCATCTACTTACATCTTTATGTTTTCACATTTATGCATATTTCTAAATGATATAACTATAATAAATTCTTATTAGTTATTTATGAAACAAATCTACATATTGAAACACAACGAAATGAAAAATATATTGACATATATATTTGGACTCCATGGAATCCACTCAGTCACATGATAAGAAATGAATATCTTTAATAAAATATATTAGCACTCAGTCACATGATAAGAAATGAATATCTTTAATAAAATATACTAATACCTAATTCATAAAAAAATATTCTTGTTAAATTAAACTGTTTTATAAAAAAATATATAGAACAAATAATTATTTATTTTTGAAAAGGTGATGATTAACTAATTTAAAAAATAAATAAAATGATAGCAGATATTATCATTAATATAAATTACTTCATAAAATAGATATTGATTTAATTTAATGGAGTATAATATTAGTCTTTAAATGATTTTAAAAGTCAACATAAGAGCCTATTTATTTATTTTTAAAAAATATAAACTGAAAATACAATTTTATTTTTAAATATTTTAAAACTTAAAAGTAAACATAAAATCTTAGGATAAACCATTAAATTGCACTGCGAACACTGCCATGTAAGGAATATTTTCATTGAGAAATTTCCAATCAGAATATAATAAAAATTTTATTAAATTCGCGATTTACATAATTTTATTTATTTATTTATTTTGTCAAAGTAGAACTTAAAGTTAAATTTAGTGACGAGTGTATATACAAGTGTTTAAGATATATTATCATATATAATGATTTAAAAAAAACAGTTATTTCCTATTTTCAAAATAAATTTAAGATAATAATCTCCATCAGCATCAGATTATGGTTTTCTTATATTTTCATTAGTTTATTTTTCTGGCATTACACGATAGTGCCCTGCAGACTTATTATAAAATTCTTGAGTGTCCAAATTTTAAAGGAATTTTTAAAAATGCACAAATTGATAAAAATGAACTTGACACGATATTGACTCGATTGTAATTTTTGAAAAAAGTTATGAGTCTAACTACGGTGCACCTGAACGATTTCAACTGTTAGATTCATTCTTAATCTAATCTCAACTATTAAATAAATTAATATAATTAAATTTATTTTTAAAAAAAAACACCCATTACCCTTATTTTACCTTATTAACATGGGGTGCACCGGTGCACCAGGTGCACCCCAAAATAACCCAAAAGTTATTATCGAGTCAGAAGTTGACTCGATAATAACTTTCTTTAAAAGTTGCAATCGAGTCAATATTGTGTTAATATCATTTTTGTCAATTTGGGTATTCTTAAACATTATATTAAAAAGTGGGCAAAAAAGAAAAATTTAAAAAAAATCTGACCACCATAGCATTTGATCCTTTATTTTTTATTCCTTCTGTCCGCCCAAAAGATGGACATTTTGCCATTTTGGGCGTCGCACCAAATGTCCACATTTCTCTTTTTAAATACATGGAACCCACACACATCACTAATACAATAAATTTATGGGACTCATGCACCCTACTAATACAACTACCAACTATATATTAAATAATAATACTTCTTAATTCACATACAAAAAATAAATATTCACTTTTGAAGTGGACGGAGGAAATATAAGATAGAAAGAGAATGGATAATTGTTGGCATTAAAAGGATATCCATATAATCTTATGTGGCTACAAGAAGTCCAGATATCAATGGCTAGTGGTAAGTCTTATCAGCATATGATACAGACAAAACTACCCATTCCCTGAATGTACGGTGCATTTTGTACATTTTATCAGGGGTTACTTTTTAAAATAAATTAAATTATTTTATTCGAAACTGTTTATTAAAAACATCCACGTTGGTTATGGGTTTGAATTCAAAAATTTTATCCATTAAACTTTAAACATTTTTCAATTAAACTCAATTACTATTCACATTTATTTTTTATTTAAACTCACCATCTTTTGGTGTGGGCAGAGTCGGTCCTTGATTGAATTGAGCGAGTCCACCGACCCAGGCCTAAAAATTTAGATGAAATTTAAGGTCCATATTTTTTTAAAAAATTATTTATATATATTGTTAAAGAAGCTTATAAAATTAGAGTTTTGTCCAAGTGGTTAAAGAAAACATATATGTACATTTTGGTATACGGTTTTTAATTTTTTTAAAAAGTAATTCTTTATTTCAATTTTATTCAAAGGTATGTAATTTGTCTTTTCGAAAAACTCTCTTGTAAGACGGATTTTTTGTAAAACGGTTGTGAGACGGGTCGATTAGTTACTAAAGTATGCTTAGGTAAAGTGTGTTTTTTTGTAATTAAAAAGTGAATAATAAATCTTATTATGTCACTTTAAAATCATACTTTAATTCATCATTTATCATACTTTAAAAAACATACTTTAACAATCATTAAGCATACTTTTTTATATAATAGACATACTTTAACATGTCTCACATATATAACGTCTCACAAGAGAATTTGTCATTTCTTATATGTTAAGTAGATATGATTTTTTTAATCATTATCTATAATTAGGGATGGACGATATGACATACCGAATATTTTTGCTCATACCAATTATCGTACTGAAATTTTCGGTATATAAAAAATCATACCGGTACCTTACCTAAACTTTCGGTATACCATAGTTCGGTATATCGAAATATCGGTATAGGAAAATAGTATATCTTCTACTTACCGATATTTTAGGTATTAAAATTAATTACACAAACTAGAGCAGAATTAGAGCACATCACGAATGGCCGTGACGATTTCCTCCTCCGAAGGGCAGCTCGTTTCATTTTCCATCTGACACCAAAACACTAGCTAATTTCATCATCAAATTAATTACTCCATTATCTGTAAATTAAATTAATTGTGCAATAAATAAAAAACCTTTGCAAGAATGGTAATTTGAAGAGCAGAATTAGCAGCAAATGTAGCAGAATTGAAGGTGAGAATGGCGAAGTTGAGGTTGTTCTCCACCTGACTGAGAATTTTGAGCACCACCCCCTTCAGCTTGCCACATCGGATTTTGACAAGAATGCTCTTATTGCAGATGCGGGCCTTAACTTCCGGTATTATCAAGTGAGCCCCGGAATTAATTGCCTCCAGTGCCCTCACTCTTTGCTCCAGAGATTCCATGGCTGCATATAGTTCCTCCATATTATTAATCTTCTCTTCTCGACTATATCTTATCTCTTCTCATCACCTATAATGCATTAATATATATATATATATATATATATATATATATATATATATATATATATATATATATATATGGTGTATCTAAGGGAACACTTTCAAACCATTCATTAATAATTTAATACTACCTCCAACTTGCATGTTTTTTTTCTTCTGCTATATGTCAGTGTGCGTATTCTGTGTCCACACTAATAACGTGCTAACTACTCTCTTCATCCTAAAAAAGGTTCACATCATCCCATAAAGAGATTCACGGTTACGAAATTTAAGAAAAAATTAATTTTTAGTGGTAGTTTGGTATTTTTAAGTAATAAATAAATTATAAAGTAAGTTTTGTGAGTTGTAAATGGGTGACAATTTTGAAATTAAAGTGTATTGTGGAGTTATTGATTTGTGTGTATTTCTTTATTTAGGGGTGTGAACTTGTTTATGGGATGGACAAAAATAGAAAGTGAATTTGTTTATGGGACGGAAAGAGTAACATATAATCCCCCGTCTCGTGTTTTGCTTTTTGAGTATTATTATTTAATGAATAGTGGATAGTTATATTAATGAGAGTGTGGACCCCATATTTTAATTGTAATAGTGGGGATGTGTGGATTTCATGTGTGTAAAAAAGGAAGTGAGCATCTTTTCACTTCCTTCTATTAAATAGTTCTCATATATAAAATGCCATCCATCAATCTCTAATCGCAGGTCATAGAACAATTGGTGTAATTACAAATGTAAAGCTTATCATTGATTTATAATATCTTTTAATAATTCCAATTTATTAGTTTGCTCATATTTTTAGTGAACTTGACCTTATGTTCTCTTACTTATGCACTTGAATATTATGGATAGAGGGATTGATGTTCATCGCTTTTTGTTTGGATTATCAAGATTGCCAATTTTTTTTT
The DNA here is from genome assembly GCA_023678885.1 of Pogostemon cablin. NCBI lineage: Eukaryota > Viridiplantae > Streptophyta > Magnoliopsida > Lamiales > Lamiaceae > Pogostemon > Pogostemon cablin. The sequence continues at coordinate 6,392,580 of CM042992.1, read as the reverse complement.
GGCGTAAAGTCAATGCAAGGTAGTCGAATGACCATCTTTCTAAATAATGCATCAAGTACTATAATCCGTTTTCTTTTGTATTATATTTTACTTTAAAATTTCAGATAATAAGGCGTGATAAGATTCTAAATTGTAAGCATGCATAAGATTTTCTAGATTTCTAAATTGTAAGTACTCAAAAGATTTTTTAAATTCTAAATGGAGAGATGATTTCTTTTTTTTTTTAATTCTATATTGGTCTTAGTTTATACATGAAGAATAAGATTAATTGTTTTCTCTGTATAGTAAGAGGAAATGAATGTTTGACCATTAATTTCGTTGTCTTAGTTCATTCGATAATTTAGTTAGTTTTATTTCATGAACTATTCTAAAACTTTCTTCATGGATTTTCAATTTAATATTAAAAGGAGTGGTAGTAACAGGCAATAGATGAGAAAATTAAAGAAATGAGTGAGGTTTCCGTGAGCCCGGGCACATGGGAACATATTTCGTGCGCCTTTAGAAATTTAGTATTATGGGTAAGGGTACATTGCTTTGGTCTAAAGGGTATATACTTTAATTAATAAAAGGTACATCATTATGTTCTAAAGGGTATACACTTTTTAATAATATTTTTTTTCTTTAGAAAATAAAGGATACACATTTTTATACTAAAGGGTATACAATTTAACACAAAATTCTAAAGGCGCACGGAGTGTTGTTCATGCGCCCAGATACACACAATAACTTTCTTTAGAAAATAAAGGGTATACATCTGTATACTAAAGGGTATACAATTTAACACAAAATTCTAAAATTCGAGTGCACAGGAGTTTTTTCCTAAAGAAATTGAATAAATTTTCTTGGGCGTATACTTCATAAGATATTTAATTATTTAATATATTATTATAATAATAATAAGAATAATAGAGTAATAATAATATATTATAATTATACTTATAACTATAATAATTATTATACTAATTATATTATAGATTTATAGAAGATAACAATAAATTTTATTGCTTAACGAAAATTACTTATTAAAATAAATAATATTAAAAATGAAAGGCATCAAATTTATGTTTTTTATTAATAATGAATTAAGATGAATATGTAGATAATAAAATGTGTAAGGGACAAAACTGTACAAAAATATTTTTCAAAGAAACACTTTTAATATAAAAAAATTAGTTCCGACCAGTTTTTAAAAAAGATTAATCTTTATATATTAGATTAGATGGTTAGTCCTTTATTACATTTAATCATTTAATTCATACATTTATATCTTCACATCACTTAATTAATATTAAAATATAATTGTTGATCCACGTAAGGAATGAAAATAGTCTTTAAGTGGATATTTTTCCTTCAATTATTTATGCATTTAGTATTTTCATGTATTTTTTTATTGTAAAAACAAAAGACAAAAGAAATGAAAAGGAAAAAATAATTATTTTCTTATTTAATAGTTTATTGGCTATTGAAACTTTTTACTAAGAGCATAAAATACATTAGTACTGCCAACACAAATACATCATTGAAAAACTTAGTGTAATCCCGTGGAGATCTTTGAACCTAGCAATTTTTTTATTATTTATTTTTATCTGTTCAAATTCATCATAAACAATTTCATGTAAGATTTTGTTTGCAATAATAATTAACGAGGTTAAAAGGCAGACATTCGAAATTGTTGGAATATTTCTCCCACAACATATATTCTTACATGAACAAATTATATATTACTCTTTTTAGATGCAAATCCATAAAAAATACAAAAATGTTAACGCAAAATACATATTACAAAGTTTGACCTAAAAATATTTTATTCATGTAAAAAAATTTACATAGTGAATAATTCAATTAAAAAAATATAAAAAAAATCTCAATAATATAACTAGAACCACTAAGGCATAAAAATTAAAATAGTACAAAATCAAAAAAAAAGATAAAAGACAAAGAAAAGAAAAGGATATAAACATAATTTACTTATTTAATAGTTTATTGATTATTAATAAATTGGATGAATATTGGCAACGAAAAAATTGCATATAAAGAGGTTTTAATATAATTAATAAATAAATAATTTATTTTATTTATTATCATATTGAAAAGTAAACATTTAAAAATAAAAAGTATAGGAAAAATAAACTTCATAAAAAATGACATGATTGTGAATTGCATATGAAGAATTTTTAATGTAATTAATAAATAAATAAATTATTTATTATTATATTAAAAAAGTAAACATTTAAAAATAAAAAATAGAAAAAAATAAACTTTCACAAAAAATGACGTGTTTGCGACGTGCAAAACACGTATAAAATAACTAGTAATATAAGTATGTGTTTCTTAATAATAAATGTATTAATTATGCTCGTTTATACCGACACGCAGATTAAGAAATATTATTTTTTAAATATACAATGTAAGAAAAGTTAGGGGTAAGTTTGATAATTTATAAAGAATAAATAAATAAAGTTGTTGAGAATGGTGAATAAAGTATAAAATTAGGTAAGATGTATAATGTAATTTTACTATTAATGAAACGTGCAAAAATACTCATGATGACTCAAAATGAAAAGTGTGCAAAATACCAAAGACAGAGGGAGTGTTGATTTATATTAAGTTTTTCATTAAAAAAATTGCATAAAATTCACTAAAAAATCACTAACAAACTGTATAAGTTCTTATTCCTTATTAATTGTACACAAACACCCTTGTGAACCCGGTTCACAACCCTGATTTTTTTCTCCCCTTAATCCCTCCTCTTCCAATCCTATTATATCCTATGTATTGCTAGGAGTTTAAATTAAAGGGAAAAAGAGTGTTCACAACGTGAACCCGATTCACAAGAGACTAACTATTAATTGTATACATGTTTTTATTTATAAATGTATATGTTTTGAATGTGGATCTGCAAATTCAAATCCGTGCACATTAATGCACAGGAGAACTTGTTATATAACATTTAGTCCTATAATTATATTTGATTCCAATTTTAGACATTATATCTAATTCTCAATTTTGATTTTTTTTTCATTTTAATCTTTTTTTTTCCAATTTCAGTCCTCTCTCCTTGCTGAATTTGGTCCTTTATATATTATTATTTAAAATTGATAAAGTAAATAGATAAAAGACTAAAATATATAAAAAGGATTAAAATCCATAAAAAAAAGACCAAAATTGAAAATACGATAAAAAAGATTATCAAAATTGAAATTGGACATACTTAAAGAACTAAATGTGATATTTACTCTTGTGACCTCGTTTAACATGTATAGCATTATTTTAACATTACTTAAATATTTTAAAATATTAAAATATAAAAAAATCAATAAAATTGTAAAAAAATATATTAAAAAATGTGGAAGAGTAATCAATTCTCCATAATGGAGGGTGTACTATATAGCTATTAATTCAAGAGTTACTCTTTTATAGATTGGGGTTACATTATGAAACCCTTGTAAATCTTGTGGTCCCCCTTAAATTTAAATACTAATATCATAAACTCTTGTAAACCCTGTGATCCTCTTTAAGTTAAACACCCTAACAACACATAACGTATATAGGATTGGAAGGGGAGACCATACGGTTTACACCGTGAAATCGATTTATACAAGTGTTTTTTGCAATACATTGGGTACATAAGATTGGAATGTGAGACCACAGAGTTTACATCATGAACTCGGTTTATACAAGTGTTTGTGTTAATTCAAAATTTTATATACTACCTCTGCCTATAATGTACCTAGTTGTTATAAATATTATTATTTTATTTACCTATTCAAAAATTTATTTTATATATATATACAAATATTAAAAATATTATTATTTTATGTGTAGTAGATAGTTATGTAAGATTGGATTTTTTTTTTTAAATAAGAAAACGGGAATATGCATGGATACCTTTGTAATTAATATAATGGTTTGTATGTATGTGCGCAAAAGAGTATACTGATTCTTTCATCTCACAAAATTCTTCGTACCTCAAAAAATAAAATATCAACAATTTTAAAAGTTATTTTAATTTAAAATTTGTCACTAATTTTTTACAAACATCTTTATATATTTTTATTACCTAAAAATACTATGGTACCTCTAAAAGTTAATAAAATTAATACACTTTTTTTTAAACAATGTGGAACAAAATGGGAAGAGTTTTCTGGAAATGATGGAGTACATAACTAATACTCCATTACCCTATATTAGAGACATCGTTATTAGAAATGATATGAAACCAATGTTGGTCATGTTATGAAGTTGAACAATACATGTGACTATGAATTATATTGATGGATTTTGCTGGTAAACCTGCATCTTCATCTTTACAATTAATTCTTTCCTCATCTGCCAAAAGACACCAATTAAGGTGGTTGCAGGATTTAGGATGTATGAGTATTAACTCCTCTTTGATGAGTAATTATATTACTCTATCAGTAATTTGTTTACCAGAAAAAAATGAAATTAACTCTATACACTGTGTGTGAAAAAAGTCTTGAGCCTGTATACATATTTATTTAATTATTGAAAGTAATCTGAACATAATTAATTTCAAATATGATTCATCCTGTCAAATTGTTAGTAAGAGGTGTGTAAATATTAGTATCATTGAATAAAGTACCTTTGATTAAAGATTTAGGTCATACATTCATGAAAACATGGTCTAAAACTTACATACTCAAAAGACAACATAAGTAAATAAAACACCAACACATATGATTATGATAGCTAGTATTACAGATTTGGTTTCTCTATAAATATAGTATATAATATAACATTAATAATAAATTTGAAGCTAGCAAGAACAGCTAATTAGGTGACTGATCTGAAGCCTGCAGCCATGGCCACAGCACGAATAATTGTCTTCACGAAGAACGTTGGAGAGCTGGTCGAAGAGCTGTCACAACTTCTTTCACCGTCAAGTTGAACTCCTTCTCCATCTGATTAACCAAATTACAAACAAATAAAATTACTACATACAATCGAACATATGATAATTGAAAAATCAAGGGCAAACAATTGTGTGAAACGAGTTTACTTAGTCAGTTATGTGAACCCTAATGGTTTATGTAACCCTATCTTTATTCTTAGGGTTTTAAAATATTAAATGGTATAATTGTGTTTATAATTTTTAAATAAGAAGGGTTTACGTGAAACTCGGTTCACACCAGACTCACTCTCGAAATCATACCTCAGCAACAATGGTGATGTCTAGGGTTACATCTCCAAAAGAGGTGGCATTAGTACTTATCACAATCATGTTAAGACTCTCCACCTTGCATATCAAGCTGTGAAGGGCATCCTTTTGCTTCTCACAAAGCACCTTCACAAGGATGAAGTTTTCACTCACTTTCGCCTCTATCTCCGGGAGTGTGTGCTCTTCCACGCTGCTTGTCTGCTCGTCTGAGGACGATCCCTCCCCGTCCCCACCCTCGTCCTCATCCACCACCAGTGACTTCTTCACTATGACAAAGGACTCCATGGCCTTTCTTTGTGATTTTTCCTCTAGAATCTTGACTCTCTCTTGGAGGTGCTTCATGTGCTTGATGGCATCCTCAAGTATAGACCCTTTATCCATCTGTACTACTTAAACTCTATGTCACCAAAATTGTTATTTATATATGTAAGGTGCTTAGGTGCATGAGTTGGTTTTTCACTTTTTTTTTTTTAAATTGATTTTTTTATCAGCATGAGGACATCAAGGGTTATTTTTTATTAGTATAGTGTGAGGATAACAACAGATCAAGAGATACATGAGTGGCATTAAATTGAGGATGGATGACAAGTTTGTCCCACTAACATGGTACCTAGCTAGCTAAAATCAACTTTTAAGATATTTATAAAAATAAAAATAAATAAATACTCTCTCCATCCATATAACCCTTCACACTTTTCTTATTTATTTGTCCCACAAAACTCTTCACAACCCAAAAAAGAAATATCACTTAATACAAGAACATAAAAATTTACTTTAATTTCAAATTTTGTCACTCATTTTTCACGGACATATCATTACTCTATTTTGTTACCTAAAGACACTACAACACTTTCTAAAGTTAACAACATTAATTGGTTAATTAAAAAGAGCAACTTTTTTAAATAACATGAAATAATAAACGAGAAGTGTTTTTGGAGACGAGAGAGTATGTGCATATATATATACCTTCTTGAGGCCAGGGATAAGTGCTGAAAGAGCAACAAATAACTGGCTGAGCTGCTCACGCCGCCGTCTCTCCGCCATGATGTGGTCGTACGTCTGCGATGGTGGTCGGATTCTTTTCTTCTTACGCGTTTGAACCCTTGCTTCTTCAGAGCTCTCCTTGGAAACTTGAAGAACTACAACCTCATCTTCAACTGGATCCGGATTCATCATCACCTTAATATAAATTAATTAATTATCAGAAATGATCATCACATTGTTTGATAATAGTAGAGATTAAACAGGGGCGGATTCAGAAAAAAAAAATTTGGGGGTACGAAATATAATTATAAAAATATTATTTATTTAATATTCGAAATCACATAATAAATAAATTAAAATGGAAAAATTATGATTACTATTAATATTGTCTAATTTTCATTTTTAAAAAGCAATTTAGGACATTATATAAATTTATGTTGCAATTAATAATTTAGACAATAAACGAATGAGAAAATTTTGAATGATTTTATAAAATATGAACTTTAATATGTTTTGTGTGTATATACATATACAAAACAATGAAGGAGAAAAAGAAACACCAATATTTAAAAGGGAAAAAAATAATAATAAAAAGTGTAGCATAACATTAAAAGTAAGAATGTATATTGGGTGCACCTGGGTACAAGGGTGCACTCATATGTGTATGACTTTTTATTCTATTTTGTATATATATTATTCTATTTTGTATACGTGTTTTGTAATAATTGTATATTTTTTTACAGTAAGTTTTTATTAAAAAAACTAACATCCATATGTGTATAATTTTTTATTCAATAGTGTATACATGTTTTTTTAATAATTATATATTTTTTACACTCAATTTTTCATTAAAAAAACTAACAATTAAATTGTATACATTATTGCTCATAATTGTATATGTTTTTGGTTATATTTGTATATGGATGCACTCTCTCTTAGGGTGCACCCGGGTGCACACTATAATTAGCCTAAAGTTAATATGATTGATAAATAATATAAAATAATTAAAAAATATATAAAGAAATATAATAAAGAAAAAGACTGACCCAATTATAGTTATATTAAAAAAGAAAAATATAAAATAAATTTTAGAAATAATATAATATAAAAAATCAAAAATGAATAAAAGGGTAAAAAGAAGAAAAAGATTAATGAAAGAGGGTCGAACCCTTGGGGTCAAGTAGGACAGCCCTAACCACCAAGCTACTGGACAAAATTGTAAAATGTATACTACATATATAACTATTATTTTTGAATTTGGGGGTACGGCTGTACTCCCTTGTCCCCTATTGGATCCGCCTCTGAGATTAAACATACATACCTGTTGGACATGATTGTCAAGACAAGGATTAATCTGGTAATTTGCAAAAGTAACAATATCCAAGTTATTATGTATGTGGTCTTTGGGTTCTCCTGCAGAATCATGAATATGAGAAGAAGAAGAAGAAGCTATTGCAGTTGAGTCGGAAAGTGGGAAGATGTTCATGTAGTTCTGAAGTTCTTCGTCGAAAGGATCCATGAAATCACTCTCATCCATCAACATTGACATCATTTCCACTTCCTGTAATCGAACCATTTTTTCATCCTTAAAGAATAACAATTTTTATAACTCCAAATATATATGCTTGAATCTTATATACCATATTCAAATCCAGTGAATATATTATCATGCATGCATGTGTATACCAAATCTCCTTGCAAGAATTAATTAATCCAGTTTATCATACAGTAGATTATGTTGCTAATTGATTAAAGATTTCTGATAATACGCAAAAGTGGGGCTATTAATCTAGTCTCTAATTAAAAAGAAACCATTATCATCACGTAAAATATATGAAAGGCTGCAGAAGTTCTCTTCGTCAATGAATTAAGCAGGTAATAAAATTATATATGAAATATAAACCAAATTAATCGTTCTACGAAAATATAAGAGCATTAATAGAAGTAACCTGTTGAGAAATCCATGAGGAGTTCATACTCTGATCCACTGAACTTGAGAATTAATTAAAGAGAGATTTTAATAAGATGATGAATGATGAAGATCAGTCTGAAACAAATTTATTCACCCTCATTTTATAATTCTGCAATATTTATACCTTTATGAATGGCCGACAAAGTTCACCACTCCTTTTGCCAATTGTGAAAACTACAAAACCAATATCGAGATTTCAAAGAAATATATAATTAATTAATTTACTTTATTGTTTCTCAGAGATAATTTATAAAAAATTAAAGTATAAAATAATTTTAATCTATATAGAGTAAAAAATTAAAGTATATTAAAGTGTATATATTTTAGATCAAAATATTATACCTTTATACACTTTTTGCACCGGGACACAAGAGACCCACATAAAAATTGAAAAATGTTAGTGTGCAACCAATTGAATGTTGCACCCTTCCAAGAAAAGTTACTTTTTAAAATATCGAGTATTAGTCTTTAACAATAGTGATAATATTCTTGTATTAAAGGGTAACCTTCCCATTTTTTTAAAGATTTCCCTTCCATTATACTCCCTTGGCACTTACTCCCTCCGTCCACAACAATGAGTGTATTTTACCATTTTTGTTCATCTCAACACAAGAGGTGCATTTCCCTTTTTAGTAAAAGGGACCCACACAAATTAATTTTTTCTCTCTCCATAACCTCACACTTCACACTAATACACCTACTTAAAATATTATTTCTCTCACCTCAACTATCCCCAATTTCCCATTAAATATTATATCTCTTAATCTACGAGCAAAAAGTTTCGTCACTCTTATTGTGGAACGAAGGGAGTACAAGATATTATTCATTTACTTTTTGCATATAAATTAAGAAATATTATTTAAACATTAATATCATTTGTATTGCAATCGACTCTTTTACGAAAAAACTAATAATCTTATAAATTAAAGTGTATAATCTTTAAAACAAAATATTTCAAAAGAGACACTCATTGAAATATTTCAAATTTGTTAATAACGAGTAATGGGAAGCAGATAATAAAAATTGAGATTATAAAGACAAAAAATAGTGTAAGATCGTTTTAGATATTGGTTCCATGAGATCATGAGTATTATTTTTTTTAATATCACTTTCTATCAAAATTATTATTTCCTTTTATATATTAGTGATCAAAATTAATTATTCATAAAATAATTTAATTAGACGAGTATTAATTTTCCTGAATAAAGCATAGTCCTACCATACATTTTGAGTGTTCGCCTTTACTATTTCATGTTATTTAATTTAATAATAAATGTAATTTTTTTACCAATTTCGTTGTTTTTTTAAGTAATAAATAAAGAATAATGTAGAAATAAATGTGATATTAAAAAAAAAAAATGTGTAATGAAATGCCGTTATAAAAATTTACCCAGTCACCAAACATTTTATGAGACTACCTGAATAAATTGATAAAAGTATTTTCTGCACTGCACTGCACTGCACTGCATTGCATGGGTTCAACTTGCATCGTAGTAATTTATGTTTTATTTTATTTTTATTACTTAGAAACACCTTTATTTTATTCACTAGAGAATAACTCGAATAAATTATTCATCATTATTAATAATTAGAAGTGCATGTTGATAGGTAGTGCATACAGTGTTGGGTAATCCACAAATGAACTTTTGTATGATGCGTGAATCGCGTGTAGAATGTCGTGTGGATTATTCTTCTAGAATTTCTATTTCTATTTATCTACCTTGGTTTCTCTATCATGGATAATCAGAGTAATTTATCATGTGAAATTTTTATATTTATGATTTTCAGATATCTTTAATTGATAATTGGTAATTACTCCCTCCCTCCCCTTCCCTTGAAACGTAACGGTTTGTTTTTTCATGTGGATTAAGAAGTATAGAGTATAATGAGATGAGAAAAAATAATATTTTAATATGTAGTGGTAGTTGTATTAGTGTTGAGGGTGGGGTCATGTGTAGGTTATATCAATCTAAAAAAGAAATGAATATTTTGTAATTGGACGGATCAATGTAGTAAAATGGATAAGTATATGGAGGGAGTACTTACGTAAGACCGTTCCACATAAGGACTTATGTGAGGCGAACAAAAAGTAATAATTTATATATTTCTATAATGAAAAGTGACACTTAAATTAGTAAAAAGTTATACTTAATTAATGAAAAATGATAATACTATTTCATGAAGGATTTATTATAATATAAATGAAAAGTGATACTCCCTCCGTCCCACAAAAACATTTACGTATTTTCATATTGCGCGTCCAATAAAAAGGTTTATATTTCCTTTATAGTGAATGTGACCCACACAAAACATTTAAATATCTTCATGGTCCACAACACTACACTAACACAAATAGGGTTAATTTCATAAAAAAACCACGAACTTTCAACAGATTGCAAATTAATCCTGACTTTTATAAAATTACAAAAAAAATCATGACATTTCATATTTGTGCAATTCGCACCCAACGGGCAGCTGAAGTCTGCCCGACCACTAACGTGGCATTGACCTTGCCAGGTCAGCTTTTAGTTGATTGCAAGAAAAACTCTAACCTTTACTTAAATTGCAATTTAATCCAACCTTTGAAATTTTAGCAAATAAGACCATAATTTTTTTTAAATTGCACCATCTAATAAATTTTATATTTTATTTTTAAATTTAAACTCTAAAATACTATTAAATAAAATAATAAAATTATTATATGAATAAAATGTTTCTTACTTAAATTATGTGAATAAAATTAATTATATCTATTAAGTAGTAAAAAAATTATACAATCTCTAAATATTTAAATTCTTTTAATTTTTAAAATGTTTATACATTATAAAATTATTATAATTTATAAAATCAAAGTATTCGTGAACATGTCTCAATATCTTTTTCGTAATTTCATATTATATATAGAAGAATGACAAATATACATATCATATGTTTAAGAAACTTTATTATTTATAAAAAATCATTTAAAATTAATTATAAATTCAAATTTTATACAGAGAAAAAATATTCGTTAAGATTTAATTTATATAAACCAAAATAATTTCATATACTTATCATCATATTTTCCGTTTTCATTCATCTCATACTTACCTTCATCACATCAAATCAATCAATAATCTCAAAAAGTTATATATTAATCTAAAAAATAATACTCTCACTCTAACACACATAACATATTTTATACTTTATTTATTATCTTAAAATACTACAATGTCCTTAAAAAATAAAAAAAATTTGTCAAAAATAAATTTTATATAGCTAAATATCTACCGTACTAGTGAAGATAACTACAGGAAAGATTGAGTAGTAAAAAATTAATAAATAAAAATGTAAAAGACTTTGTAAAAAAAATATTTAATATAACATTTAATATGAAAATACAAAATAAAAATAAATATTTAATATAATCTTTAGTTATGAATTTAAGTTTTAAAATAAAATATAAATTTTTTATTAGTTGATGCAATTTAAAATAAAAATAAAAATTTATGGTCTTTTTTTGCCAAAATTTCAAATGTTTGAATTAAATTGCATTTTAAGTAAAGGTTGGGGTTTTTCTTGCAATCAACTAAAAGCTGACGTGGCAAGGTCAACGCCACGTCAGCGGTCTGGCAGGCTTCAGCTGCCCGATGGGTGCGAATTGCACAAATATGAAAGGTCATGGTTTTTTTTGTAATTTTATAAAAGTCAGGATTAATTTGCAATCCGTTGAAAGTTCGTGGTTTTTTATGCAATTAACCCACACAAATATCCACTACACATTAAAATATTATTTTTTTTACCTCGATACATTTAAAAATAGTACCCGTGCAAAAAGTAAATGTAAACATTTTTATGAGACGGATGGAGTAATATTTTATAACTAAATTAATAACATTTAATAACGAAAGTAATAACTATGTTAAAAAGTACTCCATAGAATTGTCTCATACGAAACGTTCTTACGACTTAACTTAATAATTTATATATGGCAGATTTTTAATGGATAGAAAAATGATAATTTACTCATTTTTTTAAGTCATGGAGTGAAATCAATTTACCAGTATATTTTCTCCGTCCCACCAAATAGCACTATTTTACTATATTAGGCGTCCCGTCTAAATTGCACAATTGTCCTCTTTTAGTAAAAATGGTCCACCAATGGCCCACCACTACTCATCACATCTCTCTAATACACTTACTCACTTTATATAAAATAATGATACTCTTTAATCTAAGTGCAAAAAACAAACGATGTACTTTGATTGGGACGGAGTGAGTACTGTATAGTATACTATATATACATCGTGTTACGCGTGTGGTGGGGAGTCAAGGGGAACCACTTGATTGAATCGTGCCAAACGCTATCTGTTGCGATCGAAAGCTCTAGCAGAAAATGCGTCTACTTTTTTAATATCACAATTATTGAATTAAATAACTAATACTCCTTATTTATCAATTTCAACATTATCTACATAACACCCGCTGAACACGTGTACTCAGAACTACGTTGAAAGTAAATTTTTAATGAAAAAAATATTATAAAAATGTTATACTCCCTCTACAATTATTAAGAAATATTCCCTCCGTCTCAGAAAACTTTTCATCTTTACTGTTCCACGTTATTTAAGAAAAGTTGTATTTTTTGATCAACTTTATTGACTTTGGAGGGTATTGTAGTATTTTTAGGTAATAAAAAAGTATAAAGTAATGATATGTGTGTGAAAAATGAGTGACAAATTTGAAATTAAAGTAACTTTTGAGGTTGTTGGATAAAGTGGTGTTTCCTTTTTTGGGGGTGAAAGGTTTTGTGGGACAAACAAATGAGGAAAGTGAAAAAAGTATTATGAGACGGAGGGGGTACTACATAATACACAATTTGAATAAAAATTACTACCTTGATCTCATAAACAAATTTACACTTTTTATTTTTGGTCGTTCTATAAATAAATTCACACTCCTAAATAAGGAAATACACATAAATCAATAACCTCACAACACACTTTAATTTCAAAATTGTCACTCCTTTACAACTTACATAACTTACTTTATAATTTAATATTTATAATATAAAAATACCAAACTACCCCTAAAATAAAGAAAAAAATAATTTTTCTTAAACTTCATATCTACAGTAACCGTGAAATTCTTTTTGGAACGAAGAGAGTAATTAATATAGATATGAGTGCATAGGATATCAACACAAATTAATTTAATAATATTATGTATTCTATTAGTCCAAATAAACTTTTCACTGTGTTACTCTAAATATAGAGTTTAAGAAAAGTTTTTTTTTAAATCAATTTTATTCATTTTTAGGGGGTATTATGTTATTTTTAAATAATAGAGTAAATAATAAATAAAGTAAATTGTATGAGTTAAGATGAGAGAAATATTTTTTTAAAAAAATACAATGTAATGACAGGTTATTAAACTGAGAGTGTATATAATATTTGCTTTGTCTAAAAAGTAGTTCACTTAGATTTAAAATTTAAGAAAATTTATTTTTGAGTAATAAATAATTAAATGATAAGAGTATAATATATTAGAGAATGATTATAATTTTAAAACAATATAGTATATGGAATAATAGGATTAAGTGTTAGTATTTCATTATTCAAAAGTGCGAAGATAATTTGGAAAGAATGAAATTATGAAATGAGAGAATAATTAATTGTAGTTGTGTGCACCAGCTACATACATCATTATTATGTGCACCACAATTATTAAATGAATTGGTGATAAAATAGAGAAGCTATTAAACCCAAGACAAAAGAAAATCATTAATAGAAAAAGATAAAATAGTAATCACATTTGAAGTTATTAATTTAAGAGAATAAAATTCTTAAACATGAAATGCAATGTGATGAAGTTTATTTTGGTTCCGATGTTCCTCGTGCTCAACAAATGAATACACCCGAATTCCTCATGCCTACTCACTTTTAGAAGAAAAAAAAAACTCTATTTTCACAAGGGGATTAAACAAAATGAGAAGGTATATATTGATGAGTTGGGTTGTTTTCAAGTATATCATAAACAATATTTAGGTGGCTAATTAAGAGTAAGCTGTAGATGGATGATCCAGTGGTGGTTGCGGATGGAGAGGCAAGCCGCGGCTCCAACGAGGCGGAGATAGAGGCTCGAGTGGTGGATCGGAATGTTCTTGTGAGGATACATTGTCGGAAACAAAAGGGAGTGGTTGCAAAGCTACTTAGCAAGGTGGAGAGTCTTAAGATGGTGGTGGTGAACACCAATGTGTCTCCATTTGGAACTTCTGCCATTGACATCACCATTATTGCAGAGGTATGTATACATATTTCAACATGGCTGTGTTGTAAATTGTACTATGTTGTGATAATAGAGTGCATGCATTAATTTGGCAGATGGAGAAAGAGTTTAATGTGACGGTGAAAGAAGTTGCAACGGCTCTTCGTGCAGCTCTCCAAACCTAGTTGAATTGAATGTGTATTTGATATGATGTTGTGCACGCTATGACGTAAATTCTGTTATTATTGATTCTCTAGCTAAAGATCTTTAATGATAGGAAAATATCAATAATGATAATAACAGGATCTCTGTCATTATTGGTCATTTTTATTGTAGTCACTTATTGTCTTACTACCAACCTACCTACCTTCTTTCTTTATCACATTTTATCATCTATCTAATGTGTGTTTTCATCATTGTTACACTTACTACCAGGGCTTGGTCTCTATTCTCAACATGCACATTGCACACCACAAATCATGTTGTTTTGAAATACAAGAATGAGAGACGTTGGCCTTCAGAGTTTATGAAAATTCTTGTTTGTTCTTTAAATATTTGAAATAAGAAACAAGTCACGGATAGAGACCGTGACATGTGAGACCAAAATTATTGCACCCCTAAATCTTAAAATAATAGGCAAAGACTTGTGTGAGATCGTCGTAAGGACTTACGTGAGACGGTCAGAAAGTGATCTTTTATAATAAGAAGTGATACTAAATTAATGAAAATTGATAATGTTATTTCATGAACAATTTATAGTATAAATTAAAAATGATAATATGATATAGCGATAGTGATAATTATTTTAAAAAGTATAAAATTGTTTCACGTAAGATGGTGTCACGCACGACCTGCCCAAAATAATAATGTGAATTATTTAATTTTCAACAAAAATAAAAATAATTTAATACAGAGACTTGAATATTGTTAGCATGTTGAAGTGTGAAAAGTAATTATTATAAGCAAGGAATATAGTTTTCAACAAAAATAAATAAATTCAAGTTCTTTCTTCACATTCAGTAATAAATAACAGAATTTAAAAATAAAAATAAAAAAATAAAGGAGTCAACAAAGCACAATATTACACAACAGAAAAGCAAGCAATCTCACATTTGGTTAAGCAAAAGTTTCATAATGTGTCCTGGATTGTACATACAACAATGGATACACAAGTTGAACCTAAAAAGAAAATCAATGAATGGCCCTAGCATTAGATGAATCCAAATAATGAGAATATGATTCAATCCTCATCCTGGGTCCAAATTTTTACTGTCCTATCAGTTCCAAGAGCACCGGAGGCAATCATATTCTCGGTCGGGTGGCATGCCACCGATATAACAGCGTCTGTATGACCTTCCAGCTTTTGGACTACTTGACGGGACTGAAGCTCCCATAGATAGACACAGTTATCCTCCGATCCACTCACTATGTATTTCCCATTCGTTATCGAAAATGTCGAAGATACACAGTACTTGGAGTTCACGTGCCCCTTGTATGTTTTCAGAAATTTTCCAGTAGAATAATTCCAGAGCCGCTGCATGCACAGTGAATCAAGATTGAAATGGAATGCGAAACGGGTGCAGTTGAGAACATAAACATTTCTGTAAATCAGTAATACTACACAAACTATCCCACAGATATAATAATTAATAAGCAATGCAAACACTAGCACAGAGAGGCAACATGAATTGCATACAGACTAATGCATAACAATATATTACAAAATTTATAAGATAAATGCTAAAAGGGGACGGATATCATTTGGCTCTCGATATCTATCTTCCCAAGCAATGTAACAATTGAATGAGTACTATTTGAGCTATTGCATAATTGCATCAGAACTCTGCAGAAAAGTAGGAAGCGCTAAAATCAACATGTAATTTTTCGAATATCCAAAAAACAAAGTCAAGAAACCTCAGTGTAGGGATAATTAAGTCAAAATGCCATAACATTCATTTCGCATGCAAGAGTAAAGGGTCAGAGTACAGTACAAGCCTGCATTTGTGTATAACTGACAAGTATTCTAATGATACAATCAACAATGTCATTAAACTTATATGAAGTAAAAAAAAATGATAACCACCTTATATAGTACATAAATTCCATAGATCTTGTAATATTATGTCTGTTATTCGGTTAGTCAACAAAACATTAGGATTTATTTCCATTGTTCTATGAACATTTAAGTGACTTCTGTTGATTTTATCTAATTAGAACCAGAAAAGTTCAGAAAGACCGAGCATTACAGCTATTTATTTGTTTATATGTTGATAAGCCTATACAAAACAATGAAAGATATGAAATTATACTTTACTCTAGCATCTGTTTGGAGTATGAAATTTGCTGATATTAAGTCGGGTGAAAGAAAGTAAAATATCCCAGATAGATGAGGTATTCCATGAGGAATACTACACAAGTATAAGATATTACATTCAGGTTGAGAACATAATATTAGTTTCACAGTGATTGTAAATACTATAAAGAATTTGTGCACCAATTTTAACAGGGCTATATTATGTCAGCAATGCAACTAGACAACAATGCAGGACACAAATGGTCAATAATCATATAATGTCCAATAGTAATTAATGAAAGCTAACAAGCACAATTGATTCTCCCACCTTTCCCAAAAAGAGGACTTTTCTTCATAGTATTACTTTCTTTTATGTACTTGGGAGAACATGAGTATTCTACATGGAGGGAATAGTTATTATGGGACATTCAGATGAAATTATATAACGAGGAGTCTGGGACTGTTGCATGAGATTGAGAATCCTTGAGTTGTTTGTTTGTCGACAAGCCTGGCTGGACTTTGGTTATTGCTAACCCAAGCCCCATTCGTTATGGAACTTATAGGAGGTTTATCCATAAACATATCAATACCAAATGCACACACACTATCATTATCTCACGAATTTCAATAAGCCACAATAATTTACTTAATTGAATCATTATAAACACAATCAAGAAAAATACAATAGTTCCCACTAACACCTTATACATTGATTTTGAAATTTGAATCCTATAAAAATTTCAAACAAACAATCCCACTAACTATTCAGTTTTCAAAATTCACACAAACTCAAAACAAACATCCCTAGATTTCAAGGTCTGGATTCCCTACCCAGTACTACCGAAATATCATGACAATCACATCCTATAAAACCTCTCAAAAACAGAGGAAATAAAAATATTGAAAATTTGCAACTAAGAATATCTTTTAGAATCATCTTAAGCATTTCGCAGTGACCTAACTAAAACTTTGGTTGATCGTGACAACCTAATGATTGAAGCCTCCTTTCAAAACATAGTAATTCTACCTATAGTTCAACTGTCAGGATAAGCAGTTTTAAAGCCTATATCTGTTATCTGCCAGAGTCACAACCTTCATTTTTCACCCAAACACAACTAAGGTCCCAAAGCCACAATGGTATTCAGCTTCTTTGCATAGATCATACAGATGAAGTCTAAGCGCTCAACACTTGATGCTTCATCCAAATCAATAGATCAGAAGTAACACCCAGCAAATTATTTCTCCAACTATTTTTCTAATAGAACTAATTCTAGAATTTATGATGAATACTTGTATGTCATCACTACCATGAATAATGATGCTTAAGAAACTGGTGCCAGCAACACCTTGTACCCCCCTTCTCAAAAAACAAAAAACACACACTTCTAAGGAACTCAATATTATGGATATGCCAACATATACAATCTACTATAAAAGTGTACCTACTACCTAACACCAAGAAGCAAAAAGTCTAGCATTTGCATCCTTGCAATTTTCTGAAATTAACATCCCATATAAGAAGACAAACATGGACACAGAACAAAAAAGTTCACATAGCTCCATTGGCAGACACTCAAAATGATCCATAAGTTCCAAAGAAGAATTAAGTTCCCCATCAACCAACCAAACAAATCAAATAAACAAAATTAAATAAAAAAATCCAATTAAAGTTAGTAAATGAAACTAACATTTTGCAAAGACTGCAAGTTTAGAGAGAGTTAAAGAAACTAACCAAAGTATTATCAAGGGTTCCAACCAGAATAAACTTGCCATTGGGGGAGAACTTGACAAAGCTCACAGGTGGATGCTCATCATCAATAAGAGTCTTCATACAATGGCCAGTAGAAGAATCCCAGATCCTACAAAGCCCATCATAACTACTAGAAACTATCATTGATCCGTCCAGATTGTAATGAACGGCGGTTACAGGATCGGAGTGCGCTGGAAGAACTTTTAAGCATTTTCCAGACTTAGCATCCCAAATTCGAACGGTCTCATCGAAGGAACCGGAGGCAAGCGTGTTGGATTGGGGGTTGAAATTGACGCAGAAAACGTAGTTGGTGTGGCCAGTAAGGGTTTTAACAAGCGAGCCAGTGGCGACGTCCCAGAGACGGACGGTGCGGTCGTCGGAGGCGGTAGCAATGAAGCGACTGTCGGCGGAGAAGGCAATGTCGGAGATGCCATATTCGTGGCCAATCAATTCGTTGGGAGGAGTGTCCGGAGATGAGACGGAGTAAGTGCGAGTCGTCTTGTCCGCGGAGCCAGAGGCGAGGAGGCGGCCGTCGTCGGAGAACTTGACACTGGCGACGTCGCGTTTGTGGCCGGTGAGAGTATGCTTGAGGCGGTAGGGTTTGAAGGTGTCCGCCATCTTCGGTTCCACTTTGGGAGGGTTTTGGTGAGGTTTTCCTTTGCAGACTGAGCTCGGAAATAACTCTGCTACGAGCCAATCCCTATTATTATTATAATTATAATTATTATTATTATTAGGCTAATTATAGTGTACACCCCCGGATGCACTCTAAGATAGGGTGAACTCATATATAAATATAATAAAAAACATATACAATTATAATCAATAATGTATACAATTTAATTGTTAGTTTTTTTAATGAAAAATTGAGTGTAAAAGATATACAATTATTAAAAAAATATGTATACACTATTGAATAAAAAGTTAGAGTGTAAAAGATATACAATTATTAAAAAAATATGTATACACTATTGAATAAAAAGATACACATATGAATGTTAGTTTTTTTAATGAAAAACTTAGTGTGAAAAAAGTATACAATTATTACAAAACACGTATACAAAATAAAATAATATGTATACAAAATAGAATAAAAAGTCATACACATATGGGTGCACCCTCGCACCCAATATACACTCTTACTATTATTATTATAAATTAAATTAGGAGCAAAACCATTTTATTTTCAAAACCATTTTCTCACTGTACCCAATATACACTCTTACTATTATTATTATAAATTAAATTAGGAGCAAAACCATTTTATTTTCAAAACCATTTTCCCTTCACATTTTTCTTATCAGCAACTTTTCTTAATAAATGGGAAAGGGAGTTCGAGATGTAGGGAGTACAATTTTTTGAGTTTAGTGGTTACATATGTCCCCTTCTAGATTAAGAGTTATTTTTTTAAAGAGAAATTATCACGTACATCCAGGTGCACCGTGTACTCATTTGAAAATATATACTATATACTATTATATTTATAAATAAAATATATACTACTATACATTAATTAATAAAAATATGTATACATTTTGTTAGTGAATTTTCTATTAGTTTTTTTAATAAAAAATTAAATATAAAAAAGTTAATACATTTATTATATATATATAACTCTTTGAATGGTAAGTCCAAAAAAAAATTTAAGTGGGAAGAAAGAGTATACATTATTAAATACTTAAAATTTTATACACATATAAATACGAGTGTACCTGAATGAACGGGATATCAGCTCATCTTTAAGAGAAGTGTAAAGAGTGGGGGAGTCAAAGAGTTAATAATAATTAAATGATAAATAAATTATTTAATAATAAACAGAAAAATAAATAGAAAAATATTAAAAGGATACCATTGAAAAAAAATATTTTCATTCTTTTTTTACTTTTAATATATTGATATTATTATCATGTTTTATAAATTTATAATAGTATTTAAATTAAAAATATAATAAATGAATAAAAAAATTAGATTAGGTTAGTATTTTTAAATAAAAAAACATATATACATTTGCTAATTTTTATTATATAATTAATTTTTCAAGTTTCTAATTATATAATTATTACATGGAGCGGATCTGCGACAAGTTGAGAGTTTTTTATATTTTTTCCAAATTATCATTTGTGTTTCATAATTAATTTTAAATTAAATTTAAAATGTTGATATAAAAAAATGTTATAATCACAATTTCTTGGAAAATTATCAATATTAATATTATGTTTAATAATTTTTGAAACATTATGGTGATGTTTGTTTTGAGTTTAAGTTGATTTAATAAACTAGTGAATAGTGTTATTCAATACTCCCTTCGTCCCCTTGATACGTATCTTTTGGTATGTTAATATCTATTTCCTTTTTTTAGATTGATATGACCACACATGACTCACACTCAACACTAATACAAATACCCACTACATTCTAAAATATTATTTCTCTCACTTCAAAATACATTAAATTATTATACTCTTTAATCCACGTGCAAAAAGCAAATGGCTACGTTGAGGGAGTATTTGTTAAGTTTGTTTTGGGTTTAAATAGGATATGTTTAAACTCAAATCGAGTATTTGTTAAGTTTATTTTGGGTTTAAATAGGATATGTTTAAACTCAAATCAAGTATTACTTGAAGCGAGAGAAAATGAGAGAGAGAAAGAAAAAAATATTAATTAAAAAGAAAGAATATATTGTAGGGGGTGTAAGTGTTAATATATAGGTGGAACATAGCCTATGTTGAATGAGACAACTTAAGTGAACATAGCCTATTTTGAATTAGACAATTTGGACGTAGTAGTCGAAATGAAACCCCATCATAACAGTAGTGCAGATAGCACACCAAGTCAACTAGGATTGACCATGCTATTTGCTTCACACCCTTTGTGTTATTGTGTGCTAGGACACATGAGGAACACATGTAAACGAAAGAAAATAAACATGAGAAAGAGCCACTAATAATTCCGGTAAGCAAATCAGCTATATCCTCAAAGTTGTTAAAGCAAAGACCAAATACAGGTAATCTGGGACAAATTTAAAATTTCTCTCTTTATTTTGCAAAATTATCATTTTTAATAAAATGCTAAAGCCTCAATTTTTTGGAAAATTATCAATTTTGATATTGTATTTCAAAATTTGTTTTACGTAAACTCTTTGAAAATGAATCATCCAAGCAAGGAGTTCGAGACCTTAATTTATTTTAAATTTAATAGTATTAATTATGTAAAAAAATGTTATAGTCACAATTTGTTTGAAAAATCATCCGTATTTATATTGTGTTTCATAGTTTGATTTAAATTTAAAATTATCACTGAAAGTTAAGGTTCATAATTTGGCAGTCATATTGAATTTTTTTTTATTATTAATTTGCATGGTATTTGACAGGCAATCCATATCTATATCTCCTACGTCCATAATTGTTTATTTATTATTTTATATTTTTAAATACTTAAATTTTATTTGTTATTACTTGAATTATTCCAAACCATATTCAATGGCCTCTATAAAACATGATTAGGTGTTGAAGTATATATTTACCCTGCGGTGGCCCTTGCATTTTCTTTTAAAGAGTATCGTTCCTTTAATGAATTGATTTACTTTTTTTTTTTTTTTTGAGTATGAAGATAGTGTTGATAATGTTAGTTACCGAAAGAGATCAATGGAGTTCTACATTCATATCCTTAAAATTGAGTACTTTTTACCTCTATATCCTTAATGGTATTTCTACTAGTCAATTTATTTTCAACTTCTGTACTATTTCTACTTTTCAACTTCTGTAATCGTATTTCTACAAGTCAATTTCTAATTTCAACAGAAGTCACAAATTTCAAGTATTACATAGAATGCATACAAAAATGACTTTATGTATTCAAAAGTAACATATAATAAATAAATAAATAATAGAGAAAAACAAAAAAAAATGACAGGGTATCAAATTATCAACACATTGACAAATATAATCACTATTATTTTGATAAAATAATTTTGATCATAGCAGAAAATTTCTCAACGATCACCAAATTGGTGAGAGTGTGAGACCACTAGAGAAGGCCTTATTTGCTTATTAATTAATCAGATATAATTATTGTGCATCTAATTCTTCAACATAAACTACAGGAATATATACCATAATTCATAAACTTTTGACCCCTGCATACGTAGAAATATGAACGCCTGCACACTGTGAATCCCACGAGAAGTCCTTTCTCATCCCATCTTTTATCCTTCTATTCCATTCTGATGGATTCTGCTTCTGCACACACACAAACCAATGAAGTTTCATCAGTTAGCATTAAATTTCTGTACAAGTCCAAGTATGGAGCATATGGTGCGAATCGGAACGCGTACAATTTCGTCAATTGCTTGGCCAAGAGACATGTTTCCGAATGTAGAGTTGATATACCATGAGAGTTCACTTCTTTCAGCATTATCATCACCAAAGTGACTGTCAAATAATGAAGTGAATCGACACACAGATTTTAGTTTCTCAAAATGTGATCAAGGTAAAATGATTGTTGTACTAATATAACATACCTGAATCTGCTGTTGGCAAAATGTAGACAAACCGGAGCTGCTCCGTATTTTATGGCCTTGAGCTATGTAATTGGGGAGTTTGAGTTAGTTTCCAGGTAATGGATAACATTCACATGCATAAAACCACATAAGCAGGCTGATACAGACGGAGACGGATTGACCATATGCGGTCTACAGGCTACAAGAAGCATATAGCAACAGGTGTAATCTTTGGTGATCCAAAGTCGATTCAAATTTTTTGTTGCATTATTTTCTTAGTGCGCGCAGACAATGGCCAAATTTAGTGGATTTTCTCCAATCATCTTCATTGAAGAGCTGAGCTTAAATTAATAGTAGTGCATGATGATGATGAAGATGATGATGACGACGATTAAAGTGTAGGTGGAGATGACAATTTTGAAATTTAACTGTAGTGTAATGTTTTTGTGTTTGGTCACATTTCTTTTTTCAAGGGATGAAGATAGTGTTGGGATAGATGGAAAAGGAAAGTACGAAAAAGTGAGCGGGACAGAGGGAGTATTATTAGTATTAAACACAAAAAAGAATGTATAACTAGTATGTGTATAAAAGCCCAGTCAAACACCCTCTGTGAACTTCTAAGTAATTCTCTCTGAGCATGTATTTAAAAGGAACTGCAGTAACTTCCCCTTTTAATATTCCTACATAGCCACAGCATCTAAGAGAGACTTACAGGCACTTGAAGCAATAGATCATCAAAAGATGGGCATAGCATGATGTCAGATCCTGAAATCACCAAATGTGATAAATCTTCATCATATTCATCAATGAACCTCAAATTTTCATCCTGCAACAATAAGAAAGTGTCAGTAACAACGGAAATCCTTGAATGATCATTTAGCCGTAAACCACATCCAAACAGGAAAATATAAAGCACATAGTTTAAAAAGAAAGAGAACTAATTTTTCTATAGCAATAATTTTGGGGTAAAAAGAATACTGGAGGGCTTTACAGAAAAAAATAGAGCATTGGATTTATTCAGGGAATTTAAGGACTGACCTTCACTTCATCTTGAAGAATCTCAAACGCATTCCTCATGCCAGGGATTTGGCTGGTTCCCATGAAAACGAACTACAGAGAATACGTTCAAATGTTAAACATATTAAGGAAGGTAGAGTGAAGATAAAGTTAGAAAGCAATGGGATGATGCTGGCTGTTTGAATTCACTCTATGAGTATTTGATCCAACAAAGTAAAGCTTACTTACCTTAAAAAGGGTCTTGAAAAAATGGTAATGAGCTTACACAGGTATGTGTTGTATTCAAACTGGTTTAAGACTTAGAGAGAGTGTCTGTGAACTAGAGCAAGTACCTGAACTCCCTTACTAGAAGCCATCCAAACTAGCATCTTTAGCTTGTCAAGGTCAACATCTAAAATGCCTGAAAAAATGCATCTTACCTGAAAGTTATTTTAAGAATACTGACAATATTAGAATCATAATAGGACGAAAACTAGCTGTTCACAGTTCAAACTCGCTTCGTCTCTAGCAGTTGGCCAGAAACAATTTAAAATGTATAAACATAAATGTTTCTCGTGCTGAAACTCACAAGGATTACAGATGCTTCTTCACGTAAACCCAAATGTTGTTGCAAAGTGACTTTGCAGACGGATTTTCCCTTCATATCATCGGCACTATAGCTTTGTGGAAGAACAGTATCACATGATGGATCCCAAGTTGATTTATCTAATCCAAAAGGAGCAACCACAAACTTTTCCCTACAACCACATTTAAAAGATAACTCCATGCCCATGATAATGAATGAGAGCAACCTTCAGAACTTATAATGAGGTTTAGAACAGGTTAAACAACTAATATGTCTCCCAACGGATCGAATTATACTTGATTATGATTTGAAAGAATGGATTGGATAAGAAGCATGACAATTATCTTTAGGAAATCTTAAAAACTAAATACATACTTGTGAATAGCTAAGGTTGGTTCCAATCCATGTCCAAAATCACTAATAATCTGGCCTTTTGTTTGTACAGATGACATTATGATAACTCTATTCGAGTAAACAACTCCACCCTGAATGTAAAGGAGGGGATGTTAATTTAGTAGAATGATAAATAAATGGAGAATGGGCTCAAAGCAAATATATGAGCATGCACAAAGTTGTAGCAGATAAAATTACTGGTTTAATATGTGTCTTTTCCTGATTCCTGTGGATAGCATATATATTTTATGTAATACATTAAAGAGCAGGATTATGTGTAAATAATTAATATAAAGAATCATAGCAGTTATAGAAAAACAGAATATATTCAATAAAGGAAGAGCCAGGAGATCAGGCAACATGTCAACAATAGTTAAAAGAATCACCTTTAATATATTGACAAGATGAGATATGTTGTTATCTTGAAGCCGGTCATGCCGAAGCAATCTAGAAGGATCAAGCCCACACAACGCCAGCTTTTCAGGCTGTTCTAAGCACTAAAGTAATTAAGATCATAAGTACAATCCTCAAACCATATTGAGAAACAAAAGCAAAAAGTAATATGGTTAGGAAACCAAAATACATACAAGAAGGCACTTACCTGGGAATCAAAGCCCTGACATGTCAATACAATCCTGGAACCTTCTAAACCCTGCATATCAGTATACATTGATATCTAATGTCATATCAAGCAACACGTAAGTAAAAGCTACTCCTCCCCCACGCCCCAGCAAAAAAGAACCTTTCAAAACTCAAAGTTATATTTCAGATGAAATTTCCATAATGCCCTTACAATAAAAAATGCTAAGAATGAAGCATGATTAGTAAGTTAAGCAAACAAATAAATATACGAGCATAACTGCATAAGTGAAAATCGTTGAGAAGATAAAAAATTTAAGTAGTGCTTGAAAGATTAGGCCAGAAATGCATGCATTGAAATATGTGCTAGATAAAGTCTGCCGACTCAGTAAAGATTGTCTACAATTAGATTCACCGAGATGACACGTATTCCAAAGATGATCAACACCAAACATCCCAATTAAATAAGCTGAATGGCAACACGGTAGCTGAAAATCTTTTAGATGCAAAATACACAATATAAAAGGGCAAAACAGAGTACCAATCCCAAAGGTGAATATAGAAAAATGGACTTTATGAGAGCACAGGTAAAACCCCAAATTTGTTTACCAAATGTTTTGAGACATTCAAATTATTCAGAACCACACCTGATTGACAAAAACATCCCAAGAAAAGTGGCCCAACAATAGAAGTTTGCCAATTATGTACATGAAGCACATCAGGTCGCTTTCCTGATGTAACTAGATAATCCAGTGAAGCACGAGAGAAATAGGTGAATCTGACAACACAAAGAGAACATGATCGAGTTGTAAAATTAATTCCCAAAAAGGCAAAACACAAATAGATGCTGTGGATATAGTCAGGTAATGAGTCTTTTTATATAGAAGAATACAATACGAACTACTAATCACATAACAACTAACGGGCATGTAAATTGGCCAAATTACCAAGCATCAATAGTTCAGACACCACAAGCGCTTTTATAAACTTCATAGAGTTATCAGAGCATAGTAAATTAAAGATCTACCCAAGAATGACAAAAGAATAGCATAAATACCAGGGCAAAATACATGTGCGAGAACATTTGAAGGCATATCAATAAAAAGATTATTATTTAAATGAAGAGGTTCAAACAGAAAGCAATTGATACTGATTTCTGAGAAAAACCCAGTAACAACGTTATCACAATCAAGTAAACAATTAATAACATCATAAGAATTCTTAATCCTAAAATAATAATAACAATAATAACAGAAAATGCTCCACAAACCTCTCAAAGTCATTTGGGTAACCATATATCTTGTCTTGGCTAAAGAAGGATGAATAATAGATAGGCTCTATGAAGGTGACTCCAATTCCACTGACAACCCTATTTACCCAAACACCAAACTGTAAGCAGAGAAAACCAAGTGCAGAGCTTTAATTCCAGTATGAGAACCTGTCTTCTTTTGATAATACAAAATTCCTTAATTCCCTCTTCTCCATGGTTAGTATATCTATACAGACAAAGAGAGTAATGGCAAACTCACCCTGTCAAGATCTTGTTTCCATGCAATTGACCATTAAAATATGAGTAGAATTCTGCTTCAACTTCTCGTAAGCCTTGAACTTCTTTCAGGTTCAAGCTAGCATACCTGTTTAAGAATTCCATTCAACAGCTCAGCTAATAGAGGTAAGATAGATGTAAGATTTTCCAGCTGCTAAGGTTCACCAACACAAACAGGGAAAAACATGTATAGCAGGCAGAATCTAGAAAAGAAGAATCAAACATAACATTTCTTACCTTTTCCATTCCCAATCCCTTTCCATTCCTCTTAATCACACCAAACACCCCCGAGTCTCTCATTAAGTTCCCTCGTACTCCGCTAAGTTTGAATGAGATTACTGCCAAAATTTATCCTCTTTGACCCTCTAGCAATTATCAGCAATCTATCTTTGTTTGGAAAAGAATACATTTGTATTTAACTAATGCTTTACAGGTTCATTTTGAAATAAATTCTTTAAGCAAGCATCCTCCCATGGTGTGGTGTACAGCTTCACATGAATGTTTCTCCTTTTGAATTTTAAACAAGTCTATCGTATGACAAGGTTGAACAGTTTAAATAGACCAGTCATAGCAACATTAGCACAATTATGTCAAGAGGCATTTCAGTTGGTTATTGAAGAAGAAGTGAAAAGGAAGGAGGCCCTTAGCAAAGACAGAACTATTGGATGATCCCAATCAATCCCTTACCACTCCCTTTTAAAGGTAAATTTGTACAAAGAAACTTCACTAAATGTAGCACAACATTATGCAGTTGTCAGAAGTTACACAAAAAATATATCTGAAGCTTTAAATCACAGACTTTATAGTACTAACTCAAAACAGGAGACTCTATACAATTGTATGACTTACTGACTAGACTTTCTCATTACACAAACAGAAATAAGAAGCTTGCATGGAACTTATAAAGTAGCAGTCGGAGTATCTCAGCGGACCAGGTATAATTTTGATAATGTTAGGAACTTAATGAATCATAGTTAGACCATGACCATCAAGTTTACTTTCATGAATTGATTATGAGATTAGAACAGATGCAGAGAAGCTTAAACTTAATATTTCAAAACAGATACAATTTTGAGTTATAGTAAGAAAGCGATCCAGAAAGGACCTCCAGTATAGAAGTTGAAAGCAAGGGTACAACTGGCCAAATAAAGAAGTGAAAATCATATTAAAATGAGGGAGAATGTATGACTAATTATCCAACATTTGATATTTCTTTCTATATCAGTTTCTTTCAGATATAAACATGAATCTTAACTTATTATATCTGTAATAACCATAAGATTTATCAAAATCCACTCTAATTTTAAAAACAAAAAAATATCTATCTTTTGTTTGCAAAATTCATTACAGCAGTCTTCCTTTTACAATACTCTGTTGTTTATCTATCCTCCACTAAAGAGTAGAACTGCACCTCTAAACAATTTCCATAACCAATTTCAAAGAATGGTATTTTTTCAGGAGTAGAAAATGGCAAGGTTTTAAAACCTGAATGACACGAGACAGACAAAAAAATAATAAAGAGTAAACTAGATAAATGATTACCTGGGTAATATAACCTCAACAAGGCTTCCCTTCCTCTGTAGAGCACAAGATAAGCCAGTTATATATGATGCCAGTGATCCAATAGATACCACAGGTGACATTTCTGTGCAAATGTGGACTACATGGAACCCGTTCCTGAATTACAAAATGCGCAAAAATATTATAAGTGTCAGACAAGAGAAAATATCATAACAATTAGTAGTATAAACTCTTAGCAGGAAGCACAAAAATAGCTACCAGATTCCTGACTCTCTATGGGTATAAAGACGAGCACTATCAAAGAAAGAAGGGTGGGAGTGGAAAGGAATGCTAGATATTGGCATATTCAAATAACTTGTCAAGGTTATTGCCAAAAAAACTAGTTATGTTGAACTCCTTAGACATCGTCCTTTACATTTCATGCTTTGAAATGAAACCTTCACAACAAAGAATTGCTTGTTTTGGACCTTTCTTTTATTAATGGAATCTACTAACATTTGGACTCGCATTTGGGGAAAAATTGTTCAATCAAACACACTAAATCTACAGGCTTCACCATAAAGTATGAATATTACTTCATTAAAACACAAAGCTCTCCGGCATTCATACAGATATGATTGAGGACCTTACGCTATGATGCTGCAACAAACATGATAAAGCTTACGTTTTGCTTTTGTTTGAGAAGTGGCGCAGCTCAGCCAGAAATTCAGCATCATTCTTGGAGGCAACATCATACAAATTATCAGCCAAACTACTCCTAAAGTCCATGACGAGCCTTCTTAAATCAGATGCCTCTTTACTGCCAATCATGCCATTGAGAACTAAAGAATCTACTCTGAGAAGTAACTCTGAGCTGGTTGTAAGTTTATCTGTTTAGTGTCAGCAAAGATAAATTTACTATCAGACTTAGTGGCATTGATTAATCCTTCAGAGAACTAAAGCATTCTTAAGACTAAAGGATAGTAAAGATCCTAGCGTACATAGATAGCCACTCCTAACAATAAATTAGCATACCCATCTTTCTTAATAGGAATTTGAACCTACTCTTTCTTTAAATTTATTTATGTGGCATCACTGAAAATAATGGAAATGCCAGCCTAATCTAGACACATTGGAGAGAAAGCTCAAAGATTTTGCCCCTTTCATGTGACAATATAAAAAATCTAACTATCTGGACATGTCAGATTCCATGAAAGAAAGAAATAGTCTAAACATGTTATTTGTTGTTGCAATACTAAGAACACAACTAAACACTACAGGAGCTAATTTAGATAATGCAAATACTAGTGTGAGAACCTTTTCTAACATCCGTCTGCTTTTTCAGCTCCAGTTGCTCTATCCTATCAAGCAATGAGTTATTTTCATTCTTCACCCTTTCCAGCTCTTCCATGGCCAATAGCCGCTGTTTGTTCAAGTAGAGTATATCTAACAACAAGTGTCAACAAAAAAAAACTGCCAACTAAATAGAATAAATGCACATAGAGGAAAATAGACAGAACATACTTCGTTGAGCTTCCTCAAATAGTTGCCAAATGTTGCTATGCTTCTCTTGTTCATTACCAACAGATTTCAAATGGTTCTGCAATAACAATCAAAAAGGGATATAATGGCTACAAACCTGCATGAAAAATAACAGACTAGACAACACAGAGAAAAAGAAAGAGACCTGATGCACATCCACATCATTGGGGCTTTCCGACCTAGATAAATAAAGTAAATGAATCCCTTAGTGATCACAAATTCACTTAATCAACCATAAATGAACAAAGAGCACTTACTCCTTAATGATAGGAGCCCTAAACAAGCTGTTACTCTCTCCATTGTTCCTGAAATAACACAACTCAACTCAATATCAGATTACACAGGTGAAACTTGCATTTCAAACAATACAACAGAAATTGCAAGTGAATGGCGTAAACTACGTACACAATTCGTCATTACCTGGAGCAATGAATTAGTTGATGCCTCCTATAATTTTTGTTTCTACCACTGATTTGGGAGAAAAAAGTCAATCCTGGGGGGGAAGCAGCGAGGAGAATCTCCATTTATGATGATTGTTGGTTGCAGGAAACATTCATAGAAACTATAATTCGAGTTTCCGAAGATATATTCGGAATCAACAAACTCAGACGAGGCGTAACCTCTATAATCATGGACTCCCTATCACCAAATCTTCTCTCTTCCCGCTCAACTCAAAAAGGAACTTTCTGCTTCAAGTTCATCCACAGGACCACAATCCCCATTAATAGTTCGAGTTGTCCTTTTTTATCTTTAATTTCTTTGTCGTTTTTATTTTTTCGTTGTCGAACTTGATGCTAGTACTTTCGAGAAGAATGGTAAATTTGGATGAAAATGTACGTAGATATTGAAAATTTTGTGATAATAATGAATTAATTTATGAATCTGTAAAAAATGATTTCATAATTCCCTAAACTATGATTTATTTTTATTTTGAAAAGTTATAGAGTAGAGTATTTTCTAATATGTTATGTTATATATAGATTAGGAGTAATTTATTAATTTAAAGATTTTGTATGTATGAGGAATATTTCATGAAATTATACACTTTCCATCTTCCATATTATAGATGTTATGTTTTTGGTTTGCACTACTCCCTCTATTCCATATTAAATTATCCTTCTTTTCATTTTTGTGTGTTCCACAATTCATGTCTTATTCTAAAAATAAAATTTTCGCATTAATTAATAATCTCAAATGTTATTTTAATTTAAAAAATATCACTATCATCTAACACACATAACATACCTTATAATTTATTTATTACAAAAAATACAATAATACCCCCTTAAAAATAATAAAATTAATAAAAAAATCCGTCTCTATAGTAACTAAAACAACTATTCAAAAAATAAGGGAGTAGTATATATTAGTATGTCGTAAAAGTGACATTATAGCTGAAAATAAAGTAAAAGCATCTCTAAAGGATTCTTTAAAATACAAAATATTTAAAATTTGAAAAGAATGTTAACAAAAATTAGTTTCGACATACTTTCTATTTTAACATTTAAATTTACATAATTATTTTTACTCTTCAAATTTGAAGAGTCAAATCCACTATTTAGAGCATTTCTAAAAGACTCTTTAAATTTTAAAAAGGATTTCCACAAAATAAAGAAAATTTTTAATTTAAAGAATCATTTTTTTTTTTTGTTCTGACAAGGTCTTTATATTATCATTTCCAAAGTACATTTATAACATATTTTCTCTTTTTATTTATTAAAAATTATTTCTCTCAAGCAAAAACACACAAAGAAGTCAACAATATTTAATGCTACTTAAGTTTGAAGAGTGAATTTGGCTCTTCAAATTTAAAGAGTGAAAATGGTTATGTAAATTTAAATGTTAAAATAAAGAGCGTGTTGGAGTTTAATTTTATTGAAATCCTCTTTATAATATGAATATTATGCATTTTACATTATCTTTTGGAGTTGCTCTTAAACTTAAATTGCATTAAATGTTATCTACTTTATTGTGTGTTTTGATTCAAATAAAATAGTATTTAATAAATTAAAAGAGAAAATACGTAATAAGTGTACATTGGAAATGAAAATATAAAGAATTTGTTCGAGTATAACAATCCTCTTTATATTGTGAAAATACTCTTCAAAATTTAAAGAGTCTCTTTGAGATGCTATAATAATAATAACATGGTGATTTTCAATTGTTTCCATTTTTAATTTCTCTTTTACCCAATATATCCCAAAATACCCAAAATGATAGAAAAGCTCTTGATTTTCACACAATATTAATTTTCTAAACATAAAAATATTAAATGTGTTGAGTCAATTTTTTTTACTTGACTAGATAATATAAATATTCATTTTCGAGTCAAAAACGAGTCAAATTGAAAATGTTAATTTAGATTTTTTTTAATTTTTTTAAGTTTAGAAAATTAATTCATTTTAGTATCAAGTCAAGAGCTTTGGATCATTTTAGGTATTTTGGAATATACCCTTCAAATGTCAGCAAAAAATAAATTTTAAAAATCTAAAGACAAAGTTTCTTGTGAGACGGGTCGACCCATTATTAAAGTATCACTGTTATATATGTAAAGTGTGCTTATTGTTAGTTAAAATATATTTTTCTAAAATAAATAGTAAATTAAAGTACTGTTATAATATGATTTACTACAAACATATTTTAACTACAAATTAACATATTTTACTTATAATATAAACTTAATTGTGAATCGACCCATCTCATAATCCGCCTTATAATTCGGTTCGGATCTTCTGTTACATTTGGTGTTACATCTCCTGTTACAAGCCGTTGGATGATTGACACTTAGGATAGACTAATCTATACCCTAACAATCAACTCTAAGGGGAAAGGTTGAGATTATTCTCTCCGCACACGTGTCACTCATTTAACGCGTGTAACAGGAGATGTAACACCAAAATATAACAGGACATCCAACGCCCTTATATTTACCCAACTCACAAGAGGTAGCTCAAATTTAGTAGTCAGTGTGATGAGTTACTAATAATAAGAGTAATAAATTATTCAGAAGCCCCCGGGACATAGCTCAAGTGGTAGAGGGGATAGTGGAAAGACCTAATGGTGGGGTACACCATTCAATAAATTATTCATATTCAATTCATCATAGTGGCCCGTCAATCGTCATGATAAAAATAGTCATTGACACGATATATTAATAAAGTTACAAAGTACTCCCTTCATTATATTTAAAGATTCTCATTTTACTATATTAAAATCTTCATTTTTCCTTTTTAATAAAAAGGCTTCAAATATGATCCACTATTAATACAATTGCACATTACACATAAAATAATAATACTACTTAATTTATGTGAAAAAAAGAGTGAAATTGTGGGCTTCATATATATAAAAAAACAAATGAATAAATTAAAAATGGACTTCCAAAAATAATAAAATAGATAAATTAAGATAAAATGGAGTAATTATTTCGGATATTTTTTGGACATACATCTAAGATTTGGTTAGTAAAAAATTAAAAAAATCGGATTGGGCAATATTGAAAATCACCCAATTATTTAGACATGCTGAGGGAGAGGGATACCTACGAGGGTGGGTCCTGGGGTATAAACGATGTGAATTGTGAATAGCCTTAACCTACACCCTCGAATCAAATAAGCGCCGTGCCCATTTTTACTCGGCGATGGCTCGAAACTCCGCCGTCGCCGCCCTTTTTCTCCGATGAGATTCAAATTATACCTCTCTCTTCCCCTACTCAGATACCCCAACCGCAACTCTCATCTTAACATGGCTACCCAAACCCCGCAGCTGTGCTCACAAGCTTTGCCCGCTGATGACGACCATACCAACGACGATGCACTCTGCTCTTCAGAGATTACGACTTGTCACTCCGATCCGGTAGTCCCTATCCCTTTAGGGTCGCCAAATGGATACCTGACCGGAGAGGCCCGCATTGAGAGGGCCTGGGCACACTGGAACAGGCTGGGACGCCCTAAACTCATCGTCGCCCCCATGGTCGACAACTCCGAGCTTCCTTTCCGGTTGCTCTGCCGCAAATACGGCGCCGAAGCTGCTTATACTCCGATGCTCCATTCCAGAATCTTCACCGAAAATGAAAAATGCCGTGCCCAAGAGTTCACCAATTGTAAGGTATTGCTCATTCTGATGTGCTTTTCGATTTATATGTTTGAGTAGTGTTTGATTGTGTTTATGGATTTTTTTGCGTGAAACAATTGGAAGATAGGCCGTTGTTTGTGCAATTCTGCGCAAATGATCCGGATTTATTTCTGGAGGCTGCAAGGAGAGTCGAGGCTTACTGCGACTATGTCGACATTAATTTTGGTAATTGATAATTTTACATGTACATTTCATGGGTTTTTTTATGTATTAAGTGATAATGAGAACATTTGTTTTATCAGATAGTCTAACAATTACAGTTTGAACTCAGTGATATCTAGAGTTAAGATGATGTTGCATACAAGTTCTGTTCTGTTGGATACAGTGGTATTAAAGATTTAGTGAGCGTTCAATTGAGTCAATGTGTAGGTTAATATATCTTGTAAATGTTATTAGTAAGGTGATCATTAAATTCACTAAATTTTTATTAGTTTTAAGGGATATAATAACCCTCCTTCTCCTTGGGTTGCAGCCCACCGGACCCCTTGTTTTTTACTAACGGACTTAGAAGATGATAAAGCCCGTGTAAATGCAATTAATGTGCAACCTCTCTTATTTTTATTTTTAACATTTTTAAGGGCAATTGAGGAGTATTAACTCAATGTGAACCAAATACTCCCTTAAGAGAGTAGATTCTCTTGATAGTGATTTCCTCCTTTTGAGGAACTGAATGAAATATTAATTATGGATTTGGTAATTACAGTTTCTATCAGCTCAACCGTATAGATCCAACACATGCTGCAGTACCTTTTTTTTTTCAAGCAAATAATGCCGCAGTGCTTTGTATCCGTGATATGGAATGTGAGACTTGAGAGTCCCTTTTCTTTTTTTTTTCTTTTTTTTTTTGTCATGGTTAGGGTCCATTGCCTCCTTTCAACTGTGAAATTCACAACTTTAAAAATTTTAACTCCCTGTCGTCTGTGCAAACAGCAGATTCCTTTACTTGTATTGGTTGGTATGGTTTTTGTATCAGTCTGTATTCTACAATTTTGAGTGTCTAAAAAATAAATACCCCTATGATACATATCAAGAATTTTTAAAGTTTACCTCTCTATTAATTATGAACAACAACTTTTGCAAAGCAAACAGCGAATAAGATTTGGTTGTAACTGTAAATATAGTTATAAGTGCTTGCTTATGTGTGTCTTACACTTAAAATTATTATATCTCAGCACATTTGATTGACTTGAAAAATTTCTGTTAGTATTCATTGATCAGAAGTGTACTTTGATGGATCTATGGATAATTGTTTTTGTGGATGAATTCTTTATTGTTAGAAACTTGTTAATGTTATTGGGTAGTTCTTGTATTCTCATTTTCTGGTTACTACCACTGGATTGGCTAATTTTTTTTCGCCAAAAGATATGGGTCTAAATTTTTTGTATACTTTTGTAAGTTGTTCATAAAGCAGGTTTGTTTTGGTATTCTTCGTTTAATCCCGAAATCAGCATGCTCTACTCATTGGAGTCATAGAGTAGAAGCTATTGGTCTTAAGTCTTGTAATTTCCACATGATTAAACGCCAAGGCAATAGGCATGCGTAGAAAAAGAAAGGAATGATAC
The DNA here is from genome assembly GCA_023678885.1 of Pogostemon cablin. NCBI lineage: Eukaryota > Viridiplantae > Streptophyta > Magnoliopsida > Lamiales > Lamiaceae > Pogostemon > Pogostemon cablin. The sequence goes on along the minus strand of CM042992.1, from coordinate 6,356,820 downwards.
TAGTAAATGGTTATAAGTTTTTATTTGCTTATCCGCTGGCCTATTGCCAGCAACCATTTCTTGAGTATCTTGTATGATTCATCAGAATATAACTCATTTTTGTTTCTTCTTTTGGGTACTTGAATAGGTGTCCACAGCGTATAGCAAGACGAGGGAACTATGGAGCTTTCCTCATGAATAATCTTCCTCTTGTCAAATCCTTGGTTCAAAAATTGGCGACAAACCTTAATACCCCTGTCTCATGTAAAATTCGGATTTTCCCTGATCTGCAAGATACGATAAACTATGCAAAAATGTTGGAGGAGGCAGGTTGTGCACTTTTAGCTGTACATGGAAGAACAAGGGATGAAAAAGATGGGAAGAAGTTTCGGGCTAACTGGAAAGTGATCAAGGCCGTTCGAGATGCAGTGAGGATTCCTGTTCTTGCTAATGGTAATATACGGCACATAGAAGACGCCAAGCAATGCATAGAAGAGACTGGGGTCGAAGGGATTCTTTCGAGTCTCTTCTTGAGAATCCTGCTCTGTTTGCTGGGTATCAAACTTCTGAATGGGGACTGGGTGATGAAGAGACCTGTAAAGACGGTAAACTGGATCAAGCTGAGTTGCTAGTCGATTACTTAAAGTTGTGTGAGAAATATCCAGTGCCGTGGAGAATGATTCGTTCTCACGTGCACAAGATGCTGGGAGAGTGGTTCCGCATTCACCCAACTGTACGGGACGATCTCAATAAACAATCCACCCTTACTTTTGAGTTTCTCTACAGTATAGTTGATCGACTTAGAGAACTTGGAGTGAGAATTCCTCTCTACGTGAAGGATGATGATCTCAAGTGATCGCCTTGTGACGAAAGCTTACGATGAAAAATGCGCTCGAGATGGGATCGTCTGCCTTCATTGTCCTGTGGTCGAAGTTGCAGGTGAGCATATGCTGTACACCACTCAATACATCAATTCCTTTGACCCTCTGGAGATCTCCCCAGAATTTTGAGACATGGGGTGATATTGCTTGTGGTTCGAGAGATCACATATTTATTGCAAGTCCCCTTGAGAAATGTACTATTTGAAGTCCAATTAAATTGACACAATTTTTTACTTCACTATGATATTGAATAGTTAACTCTTTGACTAGTTTTAGTTTTGTGGTGTGTAATATTTTTCAGGATTTGATTATATTCATTTTGTATTGATAAAGTATGATATATTTCTCTGTGAGTGGGTTTTGGGTACCATCAACATGTGGGGAATAATGTTTTGCATTCGACTAAAGGGAAATGCTTGCCAGTATTTATGCTCTTAATAATGAGGCGTTATTCTTCTGCTCGACAAACTGTTACTTTTCAAAATGATTTCAACTCTTTAAAAAGATTTACACTCTAGTAAATGACAAAAGTCTCACGTGACATCGATGCTTATGTGAATAAATATGTACAAAAGGAAGGTGGGAAGAACAGCGCACAAGAGAGAGATAAATGAAATTAACAAAATTGTAAACGATTTTATCATCACTTTATTCATACTTCACCTCAAATAGAGGTACGTATTGTGTATCCAAAAAACTTCAAGTTCAATATTCCATGAGAGTATTTAATCCTCATTGCTCATGTTTTTTTTTTTTTTTAATTTAGATAAAGTTGTGCTAATTTTCAAGACGTGACATAAATCCCATAAACGAAATTAGATCTCAAGCCTTATATTACTTGTACTACATGTTTCTCTTCAAACCAATAAAAAGTTTGCAACAAGAAATGGCTGACTCCATCTCCTCTCTCAAATTAATCATCTCAAATACACATGGAGTGTTGAAAAACAAACAGAGATGGTAAAAACAGAATATCTGTATTTATTCAATCAAGAATGGATTTACATTATGATAGGCCAAATTCGAGTCAATTTCCATGTAAATAAATAATATAAAACTGCAGATATTCGTTTATTAATTTAAATCATCCCTATTTAAAAAATAGGACCAGCAGCAAGAATTTCCTCTGTGAGCTTGTCATCCTTCCCAATCTTGTGAGCCACAAATCCCTGAAAGTTGTTCTTAAAAAGCCCACCCAATCTCAGCAGTGTCTCCTTGTAAGCCTTCTTATCTGACCACTGCATTTCCACACAACCCCCCATCATTGTTAAATCACACCAAAAAAATATAATCAAACCATTGAAAAACAGAAGTGACTTTTGAAAAGCTCACAGTGTTCATGGGCTCCAAAATCTCTGAAGGCACGCCATCGACCTCAGACGGAATGTCCAGCCCGAACACCTCCGTTTTCTTGAAGTTCGCCTTTATAAGACTGCCCGAGTGAATTGCATCGATGATCTTTCGAGTGTATGCCAATTTGATTCGACTGCCGGAGCCATATCTGCATGATAAAGCTTCCCTTGAATGAGAAGATTATGCAGTATCATCTCATGATCTAGTTAACCTTAGCAGGTTTATTTCCGTACCTTCCACCGGACCAGCCGGTGTTAACGAGCCACCCCGTGGCACCATGCTTTTGCATCTTGAAAGCTAACATGGCTGCATATTTGGTAGGATGCAGCATAATGAAGGCTGCTCCGAAGCAAGCTGAGAATGTTGCCTGTGGCTCCTTGATTCCTTCTTCAGTGCCAGCAACCTATATAAAATTTTGAATTGGATTGTAAATTCATTTTAATTTAACTCTGTAAGAAGGATAGATGACATTAGTTTCCATACCAGAGCAGTGTAGCCACTGATGAAATGATACATCGTCTGTGCCAGACTCAGCTTGCTCACCGGGGGGAGCACACCGAAAGCATCACAAGCGAGGAGTATGACGTTCTTAGGGTGCGGTGCAACGCATGGGATTTTAGCATTGGGGATGTATTCAATCGGATATGCAGCTCGAGTATTCTCTGAAGTCGAATCCAAGATGATTCATGTATCATTCAACATAAGAAGACAAGAATTACAACAGCAGGATGCTAATCTAATTGATGTTCTCACCTGTTACAGATTTGTCAGAGTAATCCACTTCTCTGGTATGCTCATCAAACACCACATTCTCCAACACTGCCAAAACATAGATCATTAGTTCATTATTGATCCCACAATAGTAGAAATGAAGAGACAACTCCACTAAAATAGTACCAGTCCCAAACTTGATAGCATTCCAAATATCCGGCTCCTTTTCCCTTGAGAGATCAATGCACTTAGCATAGCAACCACCTTCAATGTTCGACACACCATTATCACTCCAGCAGTGTTCGTCGTCTCCAATTAGGTACCGGTTATGATCAGTAGACAGCGTAGTTTTTCCAGTGCCTAAAATGAGGAGGGAAAACAAAGAAAGACAAACTAAGCCAGTCAATAAAAGAGCCATAGACTGCAAAGCAAGAAGGCCATTGTATTCAAAAGAGAAGCACTCATGCACAGAGAATGGGTGAGAGGACACATATCGGCTGGGAAGGGAACGGGCACCACATCGGAATGCTGGTCCGATGATGATACTTTACCTGATAAGCCAAAGAAAAGGGCGACATCTCCGTCTTTGCCCATATTGCAACCAGAGTGAAGGGAGAGGATTTGACGCTTAGGCATGAGATAATGCATAACACTGAAAAGGCCTTTCTTCATCTCCCCAGCATACTGAGTGCCAAGGATAACCATCTCCCTTCTACCGAGGTTTAAATCTATGCTAGTGGAGGATGTCATGTAGTGTGTGTAACGATTACATGGGAACTGTCCAGCATTGTAAATAGTGAAGTCCGGAGTACCAAAGTTCTCCAGCTCTTCGGGTGTGGGTCGGATACACCTGCCACCGACCCGGTTATCCAATTGTACAAATATTAATACAGCATTTTTTTTACTTTGGCACCTTCTCTATATGCCCCCCCTAAACCTCATGCAGCTATCTCACTTCTTCCACAAAAAGTATCATCAATCAAGATATGGAATCGAGTTTACAATGTAAATTAAACAACTTATCTGGTGGGGCTAACGGGTAAATAGAACTGCAAACAAGAAGAACATGATAAAGAAGAGTATTCAAACGCGTGTATTCACTTACATGTTATGCATGAACAATGAATGATAAGCCCTGGCTGAGACTATCCTCACTTTGATACGGTTTTGCGGATCCCAGTTCAGGAATTGATCATTCACAAAGACCTGAAATCGAGACGAATCCAGAGCTCAATAACCAGTACAGACAAGAAAATCACTAGCTGGTCGTAGTGTAGAATGTAATCTGGTATCCAAGTGCAATGGATTTGCACAGAATCAAAACAAAATAACTAATACAAGCATAAAAAAAACTCAAACAGTGTTGGAGCATACTATCCAGATTATTGAGACCACCAAGATTTATACTTCAAAGTTCATTAGACTATCAATAAGAGAGCAAAAGAAAAGGTAACAGCTTAATTACAAACACATTTTAAATAAAAATTTTCATGATCAATATTCAGTAATTATAATTCCCATTTGTTGAAATTTGAAAATATGGTAATCAGTTATTTAATGACAAATTTTTTTATTTTTTTTTTGTAATATGTGTGAGTGGGTAGCGTTTATAAAAAATTATTTCTCTGTGTTCTAAAATAATTTGCAAACACCCCCTTAACAAAAAGACAACAAACAAAGCAAACAAACAAGAAACCATAAAGATTAAAGGATCAATCCAGTAATGGCCATCTAGCATAAAGATACAAAAATAATAGCATCACTCCTGCTCTTCACATTCTCAATTTTAGATTTATAATAATTGACTATAATGGACATACTAAAGGAACTTCAACGGAAAAGGGGAAAAAAAATCGACTTTTTAGACAAATAGAGATAATTTAGGTGTGGGAAGGACTGGACCACTTCTACAGAGAAAGCTAGTCAGTTAATGTCAAATAATTGTTTAATTAATGTAATTTATTGGATGCAGCTAATGCTCTTAAATCAAGCATACAAGAACCTCAATTTTTTTTAAACAAGTTTCAATATCAATAGTGAATATTTACAAGAAATAGAGGATCCAAACTATTCATCTGATCTTATTAAGTTAAAGAAACAAACATGTATTTTACAAGGGACCAACTCAAGACACGACATGGCTTATCTTACAAATCAAACTTGTTCACCGACTCCGCTTAAATTAAGATTACCTTGTCCAATGAATTCAAGTAATCCACGGCTCTTTCTCTGTTAACCATGAAAGTATGCTCGTCCATTTCAATGTTGGGCGATCCCCTGTAATATACCAAAAACATTTAATATCATTTTTCTGCTAATATTTTGAAGTTTTCAATAAAGGGTTTGAGAAATACACTTACTTTCCCCACCAGAGATCTTCCTCAGTAGTTTCATCCCTTACAACACGCTTGTCCTTGGGAGAACGCCCTGTTTTGGCCCCAGAAAGAGTGGCAAGAGCACCACTCGATGTAATAAAAGATCCTTTCTCATAATGTATGGCCTGCTCGTATAGCTCTGCATTTATCACAAATCATTCAAATATGTCAACTATGATCAGCAGGATGAATTCATAACCCATGTCTTTAAGATTACCAGCAGGTGAGAGGTTGTAGAGGACGTGAGTGAATTTCAAAGAGCTGTCACTGACAGCTATGGTGGGGCTGACATGGTGGTGGTGGCTCACCACCCTCGGCGTGCCGGACTTGCTCGCCGGATCTCCTTTCACCACCTTGGGTCCAGTTTCTCTCGTCAGTGAAGCCAATGAAGCACTGATGCACAAAACACACCAACAACAAACATAAGAATACTATATTCCAAACTGCAGATCGCATTCATCTCTGGGGAATATCGTCGAATACCTGATAGATTGAAGCTGCTGTTTCTTGCGTTCCTCCTCCGTCGCAGCGGTGAAGGGGCCCTGAATCCCGTTAATGGGAGTGGTCGGAGCGGACTTCTTTTTCTGAAGAGAATGAAGCTCATCGATCGTCTGAGCCTTCACCGGCGTCGTACTGTCGTCGTGGCAAACGCCGTCAGCTCGTTTCTGGGTGTGAATCTTCGCCAACCCGTTCCGCCCTGTGCCGCCGTTGGTCCCGCTCACGCCTTTGGTCGCCATTTCTTCTACACACACAGACACAACAAACGACGAAATCAAAATAAACAGCAGCAATAGTTTTCTCTGCAAGAATCAATCCTCTGTAATTCAGTTATGGAGCAATCAATCAAAACGTGGAAGAGAGAGAAATCTTACGGGGAGAGAGAAAATCGTAACAGAAAAGGAATGAATCAAAACGGAAAGCTCAACATTCAAGGAGAAAGATAAGGCGATGAAGAAGAAGGTGATGAGTGAATGGGCAGTGTGTGCGTCGTGTGCTATTTATAGATCCTCCATGAAAACTCCCAAACATTAACAACACTCAGCTAACCATGGTTAATATTTAATCCTATCTAGTCAAGTTTCAACTCTGATTTTTTCATTATTTGTAGAATTAAAAATGGTGACTTTTCGCCACACTGCCATGCTCGTGGTCGTGGGGGCATGAAAAACTGAATATAATTGCTGATTTTGCCACTCATCTCCATTACATTCTTAAATTTCAATTTTTATTTATCAAATTTAATTTTATATAAATAGAAATAATAATAAGCATACATATCATTTATTAAAAATACCATTTTAGTTGATGAATGAATCATCGTAACGCATGATCAGATTTTGTGAAAAAAGATTGTCTAAATGCAGAAATAATGGTGTTCCTCTTGCAGCAAGATCGTTTGTGGCCCCACTAAATGTTCTTAAATGGGAAGTAGATTTGTAGCATCTTGACCATGATTTATTTGCTTTTCTAACTATCATGGTAATAATATTAGCAGTTTATGATAACAAATCATACAATTAGGTATATATTTCGAATTACTACTAATACTATTTTAACATACTCCCTCCGTCTCTTTCAGATGACATATTTTCCATTTTAGGATGTCACATAAAAGTTTGCACATTCCAAAAAAATCAAAAAGTAAAAATCAATCACCCTTCCCCATACACTTTATTTATAAAAAATTATCTCTACCTAACATACTTTATCATTTATTTATTACATAAAAATACAATTATACCTCTAAAAGTTATCAATTTCTTAATCTTCGTGCCGAAAAGGGGGTGCAAACTTTTCCGGGACGGAGGGAGTAAATTTCATGTGAGACTGATTCACAAAATGTCTAAATAACATTTAATAAGTTATAATAGTAATGTAAACTACTCTATTAAATTTGTAAATAATTTATAAGATAGATGAAAAATAATAAAATTTTAAAAGAAAAGTGAGTATATATTATTTAATAAAATGATAAAATGGTATGAGAGCTGGCTGTCATATACTATAAATTATATAAAAGTATCAATACATTAGGATGAAATAAAATAGTTGGATAGGATTTAGTTACACGAATAGTGATCAGTGACGTGTAATCTAATTGAACATACAAATTTATGCGTTTTATTTTTTTTATCCTAGCTAGTTAACGATTATTGCAGAATTATTCATTTTGATTTACATAATATATTTTTTTTCTTTTCTTAATTATGTAAATGGTGTGAAATTAGGTTTAGGTATCATTTTCGAAAAATATTCCTTTCAAAAAATACAATACGAGTGTTACTCTCCATAATATTACGAATAATAGTTTGTCATAAAAATAATAATAATATTAATTTTAATTCAGAGGAATGGTTACCTATCATACAAAAGAGTGGAATGGAAGTATGTTAATATTCCATGAATATGATACCGTTCCATAAATTTTTTGTTGTGAAAATCTCAAATATTCTCGCGTTTGTAAATATATCATCCATAATACATGTACGTAATTCGTAACTTGCTCATCTTTAAATTTCTTCCACTCAATTAATATTTATTTCTCACATCTTTTAATTCATATCAAATACGCCACTTTCTGGCACACTTCATGTCTTCATCATTTATCTTTTACTCCATAAAATACACTTAACTTGTTTTCAAGAACTCATCATTTTATCTAAAACAATTAATTTATTTATACTTTTTTAATTATTTAATAATATTATATTACTAAAATAGTCAATAAAATTGATTAATTATTTAAATTAAAAAATACTAACTCCGGCGTGCGTAGTTTGGTTCAAGTATACTGTTTCATATTGTTTAATAAAAATTATTAATTTTATTAAATTTTAAAAATATTTTTATATTTTTAAATAATAAATAAAGTGTATAGTGATAGCATTATACGCTTTAGATATGAATGTCAAATTTGACATTAAAATAAACTTTTAGGTTATTGAATAATTTCTTTTAGTTTTTTTGATATACTCCTTTTTTTTTGTGTGTGTGGAGCTTATAGTGGAACTAATTAATGAGAAAATTGTGAATTAACGTTTTAAACAATTTGGAGTTCGTCTTATTACAACGAACACTACTTATTTTAACTGGAGAGAAATCAAATGTTAAAGCCACCTCCGTTTGTCGGTTCACACACAGTTTACGTGATAACGTCCACGTCAGCGGCTTATCGTCCGAGCAGAACGCTGTGGACCTGGCGCTCAATTATAGCGCCACGTCAGTGTTCCGCCGCCGAAAACCATACGATGTTTAAGCATCTCTATCTTTCTAGATCAAGACACACGCGCTTTTGACGTTTTTGTTATTTAACCCGATTTAGCGCGTGGGCCCACCGGGTTTTATGCTGCTATTGGTGTTCTTTCGTTGTAGGAGTAAGTGTTAGGTTTCCCTCGTCCTCGCTATCAAATGGGATATAAATTTATAAAATTAAATAATTAGGGACAGAATATACAACTTTGAATGCCAATTCGATTAAGAATTAATTAACATCTAAGTGTAGATGGTTTGATCTTTCAAAATCAAAAGTATATAAGTAGAAAAAACCCATGCCTTTTTTAGTTGAATATCAAATTGCTCCTATTTAAATCTCAGCTTCTCTTTCTAAAACATACAGTAAAATTTCTATAAATTAATACATTCAGAACCGAAAAATTTTATTAATTTAGAGTTATATTATATAATCGATAAATTAATAATATATTAATTTAAAGAGGTTATATACAAAAAAAATCGTAATTTATTAAGAATATATTACTCCCTTCGTCCGCTTCTAAGGTGTCCATTTGACTATTTTTTGTGTGTGGTTCAAAGGTATTTATTTCCCCTATTTATTAAAAAAATACACAGTATAACCCACCACTTCCTTCTAATACAACTACACACTTTACATATAATGATAATACTCCTTAATGCACGTTAAAAAAACAAACAGATACCTTAGAACCGGACAGAGAGAGTATATGAGTATAGTATCTCATGAATTTTATAATTATATAAAATACATTAATCTATTTTATTTGTTTGTAACTTAGGGGCAATAGAGATATTTAAAGATGAGATTAATGAAGATATTAAGTTTAATAAAAAAGCCAATAACTGTAGATTCATATTTTACTAAATTATCTTAGAATTATATATATATATATATATATATATATATATATATATATATATTGAGATTTTTTATTAATTATTAATTTATACTTTGATTGGAACCTTAAGTATTGTTTAGAATTTCCTAGAAAAGTATTATCTTATTATTTAATTGATTGGTACCCAAATTTGAACTGGTCCCAAGTTGGGACTGGTCAAATTATTAGTTTTATCGAGGATATTAATTTATCGAGTATTAATTTAACGGGGTTCTACTGTATTGGCGATTCCCACCAAAAATAAATTTTTGTATATACTTTAATGGTGTTATTTCAAAGAGATTTTCATGTGTTGGCTGTGATGTTTATGTATCTGATAGGAATGAAAAATTTGTATTTGAATTGAGTAAGAAATACACAGACATTCAAGATTCTAAAATAGTGAATTCTGTGCTCTTCGTAAGAGTTTGTATGTTGCTAAAGGGTTGGAGTTAACCTCTGTTTCTTTTTTTGGAAATGCTGCATATTATTCTTCTGCTTTAGGCCACGTGAATTCTTTGCTCTTCATGAGAGTTTATATGTTGCTAAATGGTTGGAGTGAGATGCTGAACATATCATTCTTGCTGCTTTAGACCACCTTGAACTAAATACATTATCTACACATATCTTTGCTGATATTTATGGTGTGCTTGATGATTTCATAAGCCAGTACATTTTTTAGATAAAACGTTCTAAGAATTTCACTCCTCATAAATTTACTTTTCATACTATGAATGTTATGTTCATTATGATTATTACTCATGGTCCGTTCCACCGCACTTTTTCTCATTAATCAGTACATCTGTACCCCAAAATGAAAATTAAAGAGTATATATATATAGGGTAGTCATCTAACAATCCTCTTAGATTAGTGGTTTAACCTCTTGGTACTCAATAGCTGGTCATGAGTTCGATTCATTATCACCTCATTGTGTTTTCTTTTTACTAAATTAATTAATATATGTTATATTATTTCTCTTTATTTTTCTTATTCTCGATTAATCCAGAGAGAGTCCTCGACCTCTCAGTTATTTTTTTATTAAATAATAATATATATTTATATTAATTTCTTTTTGTTGTTCTTATTTTCGATTCACCCTATGTCTACTTTTTTTCAAAAAAATATATTTATATTATTTCTTTTTTTTCTTATTTTCTTTTCCTTTATTATATTTTTAATTTTAAACCTTACTTCATGCTACACTCACATAATACACACAATATATTAATATTCATGTTTCACAAAAGCAATCATATTTTTCTCACTCGTTTCTCACTTATTCGTATTCTTAAATTATTCATTCCAACACAAAATTAACAATCAATTCCTACTATTTAAAAAAAAAATTGATAATAATGTCTTAAAAAAATTTATTACAACATTAAGAGTGTCAATAATAATTATAATTTTTAAAATTTAATTTATTTACCGTATATAATATTTTTAATATTATTCTCCCTGAGCCTCATAAACAAATTGACATTTCATATTTTTGTTCGTCTATAATATTTTTAAGATTATTCTCCCTTCGTCCCATAAATAAATTGACATTTTCTATTTTTGTATATTTCATAAAGAAGTTCACACCTCCAAATAAGAAAATACTATACTTTAATTTTAAAATTGTCACCTATTTAGCATAACTTACTTCATAATTTATTTTTACATAAAAATATCACACTACTTCTAAAAGTAAAACAAAAAGCAATATTTTCTTAAACTTCGTATATACAATAACTGTAAAGTTCTCTTTAGGACGAGGAGTATACCGTATCCCCAAAATTAATTTTCTGACTCCGCCACTGATTAAATAGTGTTTGTTGATTACAGGTTATTTCACCATTAAAAATATAGAAAAAATTGTGCAGCTATCGTATTAAAATCAATATGAGAATCATAAAAAACAAAGATTACAAAAACGAAAATCTATTCATTATATGTAAAATATTCAAAATTCAAAGAGAACGAACACCCACGTTCTCTAAAATCATTTATCAATTTTAATCTTAAATTCAAATTTAATTTTATAACTTTATAATTATTTTCGGATGTAATCATTTTGTATTAATTTTCTTGTGAAAACTTAAACAAACACTTGATGAAGAACACTCAAGAACTTGCACTCACTTGAATGTTTGATCTCTCACGTTTCACACACTAATTGATTGACAAAATGAAGAATAAAATGAAAGAAATCAACACAAAGATATATAGTGGTTCGGCATAAGCCTACATCCACTTTGAAGGAACAATCACTCACTAGGATGATTACAATATACAACTTAAGGAAGATGATGATGATCTTATGCACATATAAACCCTAATGTGCTTCTAAACTTATATCTGATGTGTTGCTTACTTGGAATGGACTTATCAGTTGCTTCATTGTGTATATATACACACCAGCAACTCAACTGCTAAGCTGCAGAAAGATTCTTCACGTGGGATGCTCATTTGTTAGCTCAACCAACTAACAAACTCAACTAACTAACTTGATTTCATCCTTCAATGCACTGTTGAGATGAATCTGATCTTGATGACTTCTTGTTCACATTCCAACTTCTGCAGCTGCTTAATTTTTGATCCTCATCAACACTTCAACACCAATCATCATCCTTCACCTGTCTTGGCTGCATGACAATACATATACACACAAGTGCATGCATGTATGTCTATCACACAACAAATTTAATTCGGTAACTTTTTATTTCGAATAATGCATGAGACCGATACATGTAAGTCGCTTTTTATGTTTTCTGAAATAGTTATTAATTTTTATTAAGAATATTATTATTATTTATTCAAAATATTATCATTTTATGAATTTTAATTTTATATTAAATTAATGTTTAAGAGTAGGAGGCGATATGTATAAGAGGATAGGATGCAATGTGTATAAGGGGTAGATGATATTTATGCAATCTGTTCACCAAATCAATGGATTACATAATCTTAACTTTGGATAGAAAAATAAGAAAAACAAATATACTTATAGTGTTTGCCTATGTATATTCATTTCGTTTCCTTGAAAAATATTCCCTTCCTCCGGTTATAAGATGTTTATTTGTTTTTTACACGTGGATTAAGGAGTATTATTATTATATGTAAATTGAGTAGTTGTATTAGAGGGAAATGATGGATCATATTGTGTATTTTTTACTAAATAGGGGAATTGGATACCTTTGAAGCGGACGTAAAAAATAGTAAAATTGATACCTTAGAAGTGAACGGAGGTAGTATTAATTTTGTTATTTTGGTAATTAAATAAAGTACTCATTTTCTCTTTTTTTTTATAGATATGACTCAAATAAAACAATTAATATCTTTTTATGGGATCCACGTACAACAATAATGTATCCAGCTCTCAACTACACATTAAAATATTGTCAAACATTTGTGTGAGACCGTTTCATAGAAAAACTTACATGAAATGGATAAAAATTGATAATAATGTAATGGGAAGAATTTCATACAAATACATAATTTTTAGTTTAGATCTCAATTTAAGAATGATTTTATGAATGTTTCAATTTAATATTTAAATTTAGTTTCTTCTCTAAAAGTAAGACCCAATTTTATATTTTTTTCTCATTTTAAGAATTACCGTAAAATTTATTTTTTAGTTCATGTCATATAAAATAATTAAAAAAAATTGTCTTCTTGGGATAAACTAAAAATTAGATCTTTCTATATAAAAATTCCTCCTTCCGTCTCAAGTTAAATTTCACACTTTCTATTTTCGTCTGTCCCACATTAAATTTCGCCACCAAAAAAGGAAACATCACATTAATCCCCAACCTTAAAAGTACATCTTATTTACAAATCACTCTCACCTAACACACATAACATACTTTATAAATTTATTTATTACCTAAAAATACTACATTACCATTTAAAAGTTAATAAAGTTGGTCTAAATTTTTTTAAACTCTGTGTATATAGCAACGATGAAAAATAATATGAGATGAAGTGAATAGATATTTATTTATATATAAATTTTTCTGTAGGTAAGGTTAAAAGTTATAAAATTTTAATAAAAATTAATAATATATTTAATAAAATGATAATTATTTTAAATATTTTAAAATATTATATTTCTTAATTTATCAAGTTATTATATTATTTAATTTATATGTGTAAAGACTAATTAGTTGCATTTAATTAATGGGATGTCACGTGACTAAAACTCCAATGCGAAGCACCGTTCCCAGTCCGACCTGCAGTAAGGTTTAATTCACTGAGACACCGACTTTTATTAATAACAAAGACTTGAGGAGATCTTTTACACAAAATAATTTTAGTGTGGGGTCAATTAAATAAAAAGGATAAAATTTATAGTGAAAAATGTAAATCTCATACTCCTATAATCAAAGAAATTTAACTTAACTACTTCATTAATAATTTATATTATTAAAAAAAGTGATAACATTTCTAATAAAAAATCTTAATTAATTATGAAAGTGTCTCAAACATGTATGCCCTTAATTAATTCTTGCCCCTCCCTCCACCAAAAAAAATAAGTTGCAAAAATTCAAATTTATACTTTCATTCAAATTGGATTTTCCCATAAAAATTTTCAAACTGGATTTTCCTATAAAAATTGAGAAATTTATTTTTTAAAGTATATGAATCCATAGAAAATAATTAATATTACCTCCGGCCACTTACAAGGTATCCATTTCACTATTCCTGGCGTCCGCTTCAAATGTATCAATTTCCTCTATTTAGTAAAGAAAGTACACAATATGACCCACCACTTCTCTCTAATACAACTACCCACTTTACCTATAATAATAATACTCTTTAATCCACGTGCATAAAGCAAATAAAAACCTTAAAATTGTCCACATGCAAACAGCAAACAGTTACCTTGTAACTGGCCTGAGGGAGTATATACGAGCCCACACACACCATAAATACAATACATTAAAATATTATATCTTCTACGTATTATACATTAAATATATTAATTAATTTTCATGTCCAAAGACAAATGTCAATATTTTTTTTGGACGGAGTATAAAATACTAGTATATCTAGTATTTTTTTTATTTGTTAGTCTTTAATGAAAACTTAGAATTAAAAAAAAAGTTAGTTTCATTAACAAAAAAAAAAAAACTCTATAAAACTAATTCAGGATGCATGCATGCAAAGGATCATGCTATTTGCACATTTTATTACATTTAACGTACTTTTATTCATAAATTTCAATATATTTTTTTAATTACTTAACTTACGTTCAACTTTTTCTTAACGTACCTTGAAAACAAATTTCTTAACACGTACCAAAATATGAATACAAACATGCTTGAGACCGAGAAAATAGTATTACATCTGTCTCCAAATAAAGGTTAATGTTAGGCCATTATGGTTTGTTTCTAGATAGGTAAACTTTATATTTCTTTTAGATGAATTCCTATAAAATAATTAATATTTTTATATGGAGTCCACCCACCGTACTAATGCAACTGTACTAGGTTAAAACTTTCACGTATCTGGGAACACCGTGCCCCAAAACCCGTATTTTTTAAAATTTATATCCTTTTGTATTAAATATTATACTCTTAAAATGTAAGAATGTGTACCATTTATTTCCTTGAAAAAAAATAATTTTTTTAAATAAAACATTTATACTTTTCATATTTTTACAGATCTTTTCAATGAAAAAATTATACTCTTATTAAGTAAAGTGTATACTCTTTAAAACAAAATGATAGTATACCCTTACACACCTTGTGCATTCGGGAACACAAAAAACCCACTCAAAATATTACTATATCTCTTATTTCACGTGAAAAAACAAATATGAACTTTTTTTTTTCTCGTAACGAAGGGAGTATTATAAAAATAAAAAGAAACTTATTTACAAAAATAAATTAAAAAAAAAATGTAGGAAAAACACAACTGGGGAAGGGAGGTAGGAATATGAATATGATTCAGTATGTGGTGGTTTACGAGGGATGTTGATGGATGAGTGCTCCCAAGGGATGGAAAGCTTTTGTCGCCTTTGGGGAAGGCGTAATCTGTTCTGCCTCTTTTTCTTTTTCTTTTCTTGAAACTATAAATTCCAACTCCCCCACCCCCACTATATTTATTACTCCATTACTAATTCTTTAATTATTAATTTCCACACTTCCAACCTATTTTGTGTTATTTTCTTATAATAATTTGCTTCTTTAATTTCTATGGTTTGAATTTTGCTATGCATTTGATTCTTTCTATAAGCAAAGCGAGCCAAGAGCTAAAAGTGGGATTTCATTTCATTTCAAGCATCAACAAACAAGCAATTTGATTCTGTTTTCATTTCTTATCTTACCGAACACTCCATAAAAGATAGTAATATTTTATTGTGCGGTGTGTATAATATTTTAATGTGTAATGAGTAATTGTCCTATTATTTTGTGTGAGCCCCTTGGAAATATATAAAATTATTTGTATGAGCTTTACTTGACAAAAAAATTAAATGTAAACCTTATATTTGGACAAACATGTACTCCTAACGAAGGGAGCATTACATTTTTTTAAGAGTTGATATTAGGTGCACTCGGGTGCAAAGGTACACCCATATGTGTATAATTTTTTATTCTATTTTGTATATATATTATTCTATTTTGTATACGTGTTTCTTAATAATTATATATTTTTTCACAGTAAGTTCATTAAAAAAGACTAGCATTCATATGTGTATAACTATTTATTCAATAGTGTATATATGTTACTCCCTCCGTCCCATAATATTTTTCTCACTTTTCTCATTTGTTTATCCCACAAAATTTTTCACACCCCAAAAGAGGAAACATCATTTTATCCAACAACCTCAAAAGTTACTTTAATTTCAAATTTATCACTCCTTTTTCACACACATATCATTACTTTATACTTTTTTATTACCTAAAAATACTACAATACCCTCCAAACTCAATAAAATTGGTCAAAAAGTGCAACTTTTCTTAAACAACGTGGAATAATAAACGTGAAAAGTTTTTTGAAACGGAGGGAGTACTTAATAATTGTATATTTTTTACACTCAAATTTTCATTAAAAAAACTAACAATTAAATTTTATACGTACATTTTTGTTCATAATTGTATATATTTTTGTTTATATTTGTATACGTTTTTTTGAAGTGGGTACATCCTATCTTAGGGTGCACCCGGGTGCACAGTATAATTAGTTTTTTTAATTATTATCATATTTATATATTATCATTATTGTTATTTATTATCATCATCACAATATTTTTTTTTTCTGAGCATCGCATCATGAGTCTTATATTCCACTTTATAATAAATGAGACTCACACAAAATAATTAATATATTTTTATGAGGTCACATACTATACTAATACAACTATTCACTATACATTAAAATATTATATTTCTCAATTCATTAAATACTAAAATATTATATTCCTTAATTTCCATAAGAAAGCAAATGTACACCTTCGAATGGGACAGAAGGAGTAACAAGGAAAAAAAGAGAGGATGTAACATACATCCATATCCCTACCTCTACTAAACTGCACAACCACCGTGAGAACAAGAAAGAGAGAAGAGGACTAATCAATTCATCTTAACCTCAAGAATCGTCATAATGGCTGACTGTGGTCCATCCATCAATTTCTCCTTTCAAATTTCTTATAGATTAGGGCTTAGGATAAAATAGTCAAGTTATGTTGTTTAACCTTTTATGTATACACGTAAATTATGTTCTATGAAATCGAAATATGGTGGTTTAGATATTGAGTAACCATTATTAAGCATGAAAACAATTGGGGGGGGGGGGGGCTTTGGTGTGTTCGACCATAGTCTGACACAGCAAGTACAATTGTTCGGCCAGGGTTGGTCGCAAGTCTATAGATCGTTTGGCCAATGTTGGACGATCGAGAAACCTACAATCATCCAACACTTGCTGAACAGAGCTTTTTTTTCATCCATTCTTGATTGAACATTTGTACATTTTCGACTCTGATTAGCCGCCAAATTCACAACTGATATCGAATTTGGGTATTAAGAAACGATACTTAAGTCAGTTAAAATCCTTAAAACCACATATATTTACTCTCCTTATTTAATTATTTATTCGACATTATACTTGTTCTGTGAGTTTGTGTGATTTAGAGAAAGAAGTGTTGGGCTAGGTTTTTCTTCTCTTTACCCAGAATATTAGGGGATGAATGAGTGTTGGGGTTTAAGTGTTATGCATGTTATGTTATTGATTTTTGGGGTGAGTTTATTGAGTTAGTCTTTTATAAATTGAGTTTACATTATAAACTTTTGTAAACCAAGTAGTTCCCTTAATTTAAGCATCCTACCAATACATAGGGTATATAAGATTGAAAGGGTGAGTACAAAATTTATACCGTAAATACGGTTTACACAAGTGTTTGTGGAGTTTATTAGGATTGAATGTTATGTTTTGGGGTGTGTGGTGGGTTTCTAATTTCTATGTTCATTAAGGGCACAAAAACTTTTTACTTTGAGTTGATATTAGGTGCACCCGGGTGCAAGGGTGCACCCATATGTGTATAACTTTTTATTCTATTTTGTATACATGTTATTTGTATACGTGTTTCTTAATAATTGTATATTTTTTCACACTAAATTTCATTAAAAAACTATAGTATATACATGTTTTTTAATGATTGTATATTTTTTTAGACTCAATTTTTCATTAAAAAAACTAACAATTAAATTGTATACATTTTTGTTCATAATTGTATATGTTTTTGTTTATATTTGTATACGTTTTTTAAAGTGGGTGCACCATATCTTAGGGTGCACAGTATAATTAGCCTTTAACTTTTTAGTATTTTTATATGAGTGAGGTTCTTGTGCCTCCGGAGACACAGCGTGCACCTTTAGAATTTAATATTATGGTAATGGTACATTGTTTTGTTCTAAAGGGTATACATTTTAATTAATAAGGGTACACTATTTTGTTCTAAAGAGTATACACTTTTCATTAATATTTTTTATTTTTCTTCAAAAAATAAAGGGTATACATCTTTATATTAAAGGGTATACAATTTAATACAAAATTCTAAAACCGCACAGAGTGTGCCCGTACGCCCGGGTGCACACAAGTTTTTGTGCGTTTTTGTAAATATATAAAAAGTGAGTGTATGAAAAAAAAAGTATGATATCGTCCGTATCGCGTCCTAAATAAAATAAAATACTGTTAATTGAAATTTGGTAAATTTTACATAGATCTCCTTGTTAACTTGTTGTGAAAAATGAAAAAAAAATAATAATAATAATAATAAAAGGGCTGTATCAGTATTCTGCTCCTATTAATGGATGAATTTATATGCTTTGGTATGAACATCAAATGATTCCATAGAGAAGTACTACATGTTGCTACAGAAATTGGATCACATTCAATCAGAACTTTATTCCATCGCTCAGACTATCCAAATTAATGGACCAAATCATGATCAATTATCCAACACATGCAAATCAGTAAATTTTACTAGGTGTACAGTACTTACATGAATCATATTTTAGGATAAAATATCAAATTAAGTCTAACTTTAGCAAATTCAATATCAATTTTATATTTTTTCACCTTTTCAATTTAATTATTTATATAAATTTTAGTCTGTAATTTTTTGTTTTTTCAATTTCTGGCCCTTTTATAATCTTTTTTTAAGTGTTGTAAGATTAAAATTGAGAAAACAAAAAGTTATACGATTAAATTGGATTTTACAAAATTATGGGACCAAAAATGATAATATCCCCATATTTATGATACAAATTAATACCTTGAACATACTTGTGTAAGATCGTGAGACTGTTTTAAGATTTCATAATTATTTGTCATTTAAAAAAAATTAATTACAATTAAATACATGATCTTTTCTCCTTTGTTTTTCAATTTAATCATGATTTTTTTATTAAAAAAATACATAACCTTTTCCTTTTGTTTCAATTTAATCACAAACTTTTTTTTTATCAATTAAATATACAATTTTTTTTCTATTTTTTCAATTTAATCACTAACTTTTTTAAATAAATTAATCACTAACTTTTTGAAACGGACGTAGGGAGTAATTTTTTATATTTTATAATTTTTGAATTTTTTATATTAATAAAATATATGACTAACTCAATTAATAAAAATCAATTCACATTAAATATTTAAATCATAATAAAAAAATTATCTATTAAATATTAAAAAATATAAAATATTCGCATATTACATATATATTTATTATAAAACAATTTGGGATTAAATAATATTTAAAGATGAATTGTTATAATTATAATTTTTTATACCGTATTTAATATATATATATATATATCATACAAAAATTGATGATTAAGCAATATTAATAAATTTACATATATTTATTAATTTACAGTGTATAATTATATTACATATAATATATTTAGAACAATTTGTGATTAAATAATATTTTTTGATGAATTATTATATATTTTTAAAATTCTGTGATTAATATGTACGTAAAACAATTCATATATTAAATATAATATTTATTGACTTATATAATTATATTTATATTAATAATAAAAATTAAGTGAGTATTTATAAATGAGTTGTTTCCATAATTTTTGTAGTTTATTTATTATATTTTAGATATTTAATGTGTATTTATTTGTATTAGTCAAATTAGTCATATTTTATTTATTTATTAATATAATAATTCCATGATTTAATTGAAAATAGAAAAAGTTTGTGATTAAATTGAGAAAAAAAAACTCATGTATTTAATCAATAAAATGAAAGTTTATGATTAAATTGGAAAATAAATAAAATATAATGTACTTTTTTTATTAAAAAATCGTGATTAAATTGAGCAAAGAGGAAACATTCGTGTATTTCAATGCAATTAACCCCAAAAAAATTATTACTTTGCATTTATATTATAAATTTTTTATAAAATAATTCACAACATAATTATCACTTTTTAAATTGGATATTACTTTTCATTATAAAAATTATCACTACTTACTTATCTTATGAAAATTAGTGAGATATTCTTACACAAATTTTTCTATGGCTAAAATTTGTGTCTCTAGAACACCGTGCCCCAAATACTCTTTTTAATATTAAATAGTATGTCATTTAGTATAATGACGTGTACTCTTTATTTTCTGAAAAAAATGTCTAATGAAAATGCATACCCTTTAAAACAAACTGTTGTACCCTTATTAATTAAAGTGTATATTTTTTTAAAACAAAATATTGTATCCTTACACATATTTTTGGGTAGAGACCAACTCCTATATATTTTACATTATTAAATGAGTAATATATACATAAAACTAGTGTGATGCCCGTGCCAATGCACGGGAAAGAAAAGAAATTACAGTTTTAAAAAAAATATAAAACATTCTATAATAATTTATTTAAGTATTTAAATATTGAAATATGAATTTTTATTATATTTACATTTAAATATTATCATTTTTATTATACTATTAGGTAATTAAATCCTATTTAATATGTTATATGCATTTAAAAACCTAATTTTAAGAGGTACTACTATTTAAATTATTAACAATAATATTATAATTATAAATATAAATTACAAAACATTGAAATAAAATTAATTTTTTAAAACTAAGTAAATTAATAAAATAAAGCAAAAATAATCATCAAGTCAATAAAAAGAAAAGCTGAAAAATTATATATTTACGCTAAACTTGAATTTCAGAATACAATCCTTTGTGTTGAACAGTCTTCACGCTCTCTATAATAGAAGTGTCAGTTAATTAGAAATTAACAATATATAAAATAAAATAATGTATTAATTAAAATGGACATATGAAAAAATATTATATTTATAAACTCACGAAGTCTAGAACTACCGCCTTTTTCGAATATGGTAATACAATCATTATCTAGAGATTTATTAACGTGAAAGCTTCTTAAAAGAGTATTAAAACTATCTACATTTGTTCTAACTACATCTTGAATTGTATGCACCATATAGTCGATATTCTTGTCTCCGTAGTAGTTAGCATCTGTGGCAACTTTAGAACTTTTTAATATTGGGATATCTAAGAAAGACTTATATAATTATAAAATAATAAAAATCTTAAGATTTTATGCATTTTAGGAATTATGTGCAACACAAAATACCATTTTGACTTGAGAATAATTAGAATATATGTAAGTGTAAAGTAATTAAAATATGATTTGGATACGAACATTGCTTGCTAATCCAAAAAAAAAAAAAAATGTAACATCTAATTTATGTAAATAAATATATTTAGAAGAAGTGTTATGTAGTTTATACCAATGAGCAGGGCATCTTGCTGGTGTGTTTGTATTTGAATTACATCAAACATAATGAATTTAAAATCAAACCCATTAATATGAAACTCGACACACCGCTGCATATTTGTGTTGTTATGGAATTGCAACTTATATGGATGGTTTGTGGTCAACAGTTGACACGTTTTTTTGATCAACGCCAACATTAAACAAAGCATAGAACAACCCCCTTTTAACAATAACTTCAAATTTTCTGATTAGATACTTGTAAACTGATATATGAATCTTGGTATCTTATGTAAAAAAAATATGAAAAGAATTAAATAATCACATATAAATTATAATTGGCAACAATATAGTATATATGTAATCTATGACTAAAAATTTTGAAACATACTTGTAAATCCATTATGATCATATCCATGTAGTTTTTTTGGGTTGGTACAATTTTGTCATGTACTAATTATACATGAACAATTTTAACCTTTAGATTCCAAGTTTCTTTCCCTGAATTTACAACTGATAAAATGTGAAAACCTTGATTCCATTTTTAAGACTTAAAAAGAAAAAAAATCATTCGAAAATGAGAAAATATAGCCAAATAAAAGAGATTGTTCAAATATGAGAAAATAATATCAAATTATGTTTGAGAATGAAATAATGTGGAAATAGAAAACCATCCACACATATATAGCATAATTGAACAACTTTAATGTACCTATTCTAAATAAAATAACTATTAATAATGGAAAGTAGCAACAATTATTATATATAAATATTAAGAATATGATTAACTTATTAAAAAAATAATGATAATAAGTATGCGTTTTGTTAATGAAATCATATATCATATATATAAGATTAACTTATATAATAAAAGAAAATTAGAACTCAGAAGAGTCATCGTCACCATTATGTTAATACAAATCATTGAGGATTAATTTATATAAAAAAAATAATGCTGATGTATTCCAATATTCTAAGATTTCTAAAATTATTAAAACTAAAATAGGTACTTATAATACTAATGTATTCCAATATCCAATTTTAATTCACTAAAATTAAAATAGGTGCTTATAACATGCTAATTAAAATTAAAACTCTATTAACTCCAGTAACTCCAAGGCAATAAGTATGCATGAATATAATATGCTAATTAAAATTAAAACTCCAATAACTCTAGTACTCCAAGGCAATAAATATTAATTAAATAAGAGCTTATAATATGCTTTTCTTTTATAATTAAAATTAAGTTGACACATAATTATTTTACTATTTTTAAACTGACACATTTTATTCATCTTAAGCTATAATATATACTTGACACATATGCTAAACTCCATGAGAAGTAGACAACTCATCATACTAAATTGCCACATTAGATTCATCTTAACCTATATACTTGACACATAGGCTAGACTCTATAAGGAGTGCACAACTCATCATACTAAACTCCCAATTAGTATATGTTAGATAGAGAGAACTTTTAAATAAATAAAAAAAATATATAAATCTTAAAATAAGAAGTGAAGTTAATTCTCACGGTGTATATGCTACCTCTATAACAAATATAACCGGATTTAATACTCTCTCCGTCCGCTTCAAAGGTATCAATTTCCTCTATTTAGTAAAAAAAGTACACAATATGACTCACCACTTCCCTTTAATATAACTACTCACTTTACCTATAATAATAATACTCCTTAATTCATGTGCAAAAAACAAATAAAGACCTTAGAACTGTCCACATGCAAAAAGCAAATGAATACCTTAGAACGGGACAAAGGGATTATCAAATTATAATAGAATATTCATGTGTCACAATTGAAAATAAAGACATGAATTATACTCCTGTTACATTTCAATATTTATATATTTTCAATTTGAGCATCCAATTTCAATCTTTATATTTCCTTTTTTAGTAAATGAGATCCACACAAAGTAATTATTTCTCTCTCCATGAACCCACACATTACACTAGTATATCTACACACTTTACATTAAAATATTATATAATTATCTCACATCACAACATATTAAAATACTACATTCCTTAATCGACACGTTTATATATATATATATATATATATATATATATATATATATATATATATATATATATATATATATATATTATTAATTTTCAATCTACACACCTTTAATTCTTTAAAGTTTCTCAAATAAAACTTTTTTATTTCCCCTAGTTCTCCTTACTCTCATATTTCCTCTAACGTCATTCAATATAGATTTCCAACAAATTCTCTTGTTAGATATTATATATGTAAGACGGTTTGTGAGATGTGTTAAAGTTAGTCTATTATATAGTATAGATAAAATATGTTTAATGATTGTTAAAGTATGTTTTCTAAAATATGATAAATAATTAATTAAAGTATGATTTTAGGGTGTTATAATATGATTTATTATTGGACATATTTTAACTATAAATAAGCATATTTTACCTATATAATAAGCATACTTTAGTAATGGATCAACCCGCCTCACAACCGTCTTACAAATAAAAAATAAAAAATCTTACTTTATCCATCTCTTAAAAATCATTTTGTTTCACATTCTATGGTAAAACTTGCACAACTAAATCACATGCCGTAAAAGGTACCAAGTAACTGAAAATACATAAACAAAATATTACATCTCATTTATATTGATTAAAAAATTAATAAATTAATTAAATATAAATGTACATATTTATATATAGTAATTACTGTAGAATATTACATGAGTGGCTGGCACAAAAGTTCATTTATATCTTTTGTGGGATTTGGGCATACAAACGGTGTCGCTAAATCTTTAAAATGACTATGGGTTTATTTTCTTCCATTGGCGATTTTCTTTTTCTAGGAATTGGTGAAGTACTATATTATTCCATTTTATCATTGATTTTGACTTCTAAAGAATATAGAATAACGACGTCCATGGAATTTCATGTTCATGTTCTCGTGGATAGAAAAAGACTTGCATAAAACTTTTCTAGTAGTGTTTGTTTCCGATTTTGAAATTGAATTTTGATTTTCAAAACACACATTTAAGATTTTGAAAATCACTTATATAAATAACTACAAAGTTAATACTCCCTCAATCTCACCGAAAGCTCACCATTTTACTAAAATTCTCACTTTTAATAAAAATGTATCAGAAGTGGTCCACCACTTCTTACTAATACAATTATCCACTACACAAAATAATAATATTCCTCAATTTATGCACAAAAAGCAACCGGTGATGTTTGAGCGGGACGGAGGAAGTAATACTCAACACATTTATCTTTGAAATTGGATCCTCTCCATTTAGGCAATTGGTACATTTCGTAAATTTGTTCCATCTAAACCATTTATTATACATAAGATTCAGATTTTTCCACGTCACTATTTTTATTAATTACTCTTAAATTAAAGTAATTTTTTTTCTTATCTAGTTCACTGTTTTTTATTCATTTATTATTAATTACTATAATTTTAATAATTATATGTAATATTTAACTATATTAATTCATGACCTATTTTACCCCCTCAATTCAATGGAACATTGTGGTTTAGGGCTTATTTTTAGTAGGGTTTAATATTTTTTTAGGATTTAATATTAATTTGAAGAGTGTAGTTATAATTTTATCCTTATGGTTATGATTTATTAATTTGTCCATAGGCTTTAATATTTATTTTTAGAATTTAATATTAATTTTAAGATTATAATTGTAATTTTACAATTATAATTTATGATATATTTTACTCCTAAGATTTAATATTTATTTTTTGGGGCTGAGTGGTTTTTTTTTTTTTAAAGAAATGTAGAAAATTTAAAAAGAATTAAAAATTAAATTAATTTTAGTGTGAGGTGGCTTTATAGTAACTTATACATTTCTTCATCTCTTTTCTTATACATAAATTAATACTAACTTTTTATATATTTATTTAACATAAAGTTATATCATACCAAAAACTTAAAACAAACTGTTCGGTATCACGGCCGTCAACACGTCGTCGAAGATGAGGATTGCTCAAATTTCTTGAGGTTTAACTCACAATAAGAGCCGGTGTAACAAGTGATAATGAGAAGGAATCCACAAAGGATTCACATCATAAACCTACCAAATAAACATTTTCTAACACTCATAAATTTTTTTATTCTCTATTTCGTGGTACCGATGAAAATGGGCTGAAGACCCTTTCATATCGAAACCGGACCTACACCGAAGAAAAGGAAACGTCAAAATTTTCTTCCATTGAGAGAACGACGAGAGAAAAAAAGGAAAAGAGGGGAGAGTGAAGGTTCCATTTGAGTTGAGCAAATGCTATGGGCCAAGGATTAATTAGAAGACCAAGCTCACTGGCAAAGAAAAGTGTACCAATAGTTGGGGGTCACAAATGAGCCCAAAGAGCACAACAAAAATATATATCACTATTCAATTAATTTTGAAATCCTATATAAAAACAAAACAAACATCACTTAAGATCAAGTTTTTTTTTTTTAAAGTTTAAATTTTATATCATATTGCTTTGTAAAACAGAAATTTTAGCACTAAGAAATTTATACAGATCCATCTTCTCTTTGAAATGTAAACATTGCAAATACTTTTATGAGCTCAAGGACACAATAAGTTATTGTGCCTCAATTTATACTTTCCAATATAATAAAAACAAAGTCTCTTGTAAATAAAATATTCCTCTAATATATGACATGACTGTTACTTTTTAAAACAAAGAATAATACTTATTAGTTTTGCATGGTGATAAATTACACTCTAATTCTTTCAAAAAACGTAACACTACTAATATAATAAAGTACACTTTTCGCACTTTTCAAAGGAGTATTAATGTCTGAGTAGGTATATTGTACACAACTGTTAGCGTACACAACGGGTTAGAAATTAAGAAACAGGTCAATATATAATTCCTATTAATCCGCTTCATGACGTCATTCTCCTACACTTTCCTCTCTCCCACTCCTTCTTCACCCTTCCCCTCCCACTCTCTCATCTCGTCTTCTCTCTGCCTGTTGTCCTCGCCGCCGTCGGTCCTCCGTTCCTCCGATCTCAACCTTTGTGCTAAATATGTCTCATCCTCCTCCAATCTCGATCTCAACCCCCGCACCACCTCCATCTTCTCCACGCGGCCTCCACACCACCTCCGACCTCTTAGATCTCAACCTCCGCACCACCTGCTCTCTTCAAGTCACCTGTTGTCCACCAATTTATTCAAGGTATTCTCCCTATTTCAAATCTTTGCTTTTCTAGATCTGTGTGATTTTTAGGGTTTTGTATTTCTTCCATTTAATTTTATTTCCTTATATTCGTAATTTCTCTCCTCATTCACTTTATGTTTGTTTGTGATTTCTCTCATCTCTGTGTTCCTTTTGAAAAAAGGAATTTTACTTAGGTTAGATGTGTGGTTGTGTGGCGTATGTGAGAGTTTCTCCCCCTATACCAATTCTCAATACCATTCTGGAAAAGCAGAGGAGGCACGCTTCAAGGAGATCAACACTCGAAGATGGAAACTAAAATATAGATATTGGAAACTGAAACCTAGATGGAAACTGAAATATAAAAATTGAATTTATTTTGATTATGCTTGTGACTAATGTCTAGTAAAATTTGCATATTATAAAGTACTGTATAAATTTTTGTTCATTAATGTATACTGCCTCCATCTCAACTAGTATTTCATATATTGGTGTGCGCGGAGTTTAAGAAAATTTTGTATTTTTATGTATAAAGTAAGAAAGAAAATATATATTTTAGTTAATTTAATGAAAAATGTGTGTAAAGTTGTTGGGAGATGTGAAAAAGTAAGTGAAAGTAAGTATATATTGGGATGTATGTAAAAAGTGAGTATTGTTATAATGTATTTTTTACCAAATTTAGTAAAAGTAAGGTGTGAAATACTTTGAAGGACGGATGAAAAAGGAAAATGTGAAATACTTCGGGGAACAGAGGAAATATCTTTGTTCATTAATGTATATCTTTGTCTTCATAAATGTATATTATTTTATGTACTAAAATTTATAACTAAGATTTGTTATAAAAATAAAATATATCAAACTAAAAATGAATTGATGTTATAAAAATACAATATTAACATGTTTTTGTTTTTTTTAAATGATACAATTATTAAGAATAACATATACATTATTGAATTACAACTAATACAATTAGTTATAAAAATGTGTCATTCGTATTAATTAAGAAATACATTTAGAAATAAAAATAATACATTTATCTTATAGAATGTATACACTAATTAATTAAAATTTATACAATCACTAATAAAGAATTAAAAATTATTTCATACTTTATATTCAAAATTAATAAATACATGAAAGAATAATAAGATATATATTTATTTTAAATAAAATATACACTCGTTAAAATAACATAAAAATGCTTTATACATTTATATCAAAAATTAAAAAATACCTTAAAGAATAAAATGATATACATTTATTTTCAATATCATATACAGTGTTTGATATATCTTTATTCCAACCCGCTCCTGCATCTACGCATCTACAATCTACATGTATGTTTTATAACATTTATATCAAAAATTAAAAAAATACATTAAAGAAAAAAAAATCATATACATATATTTTCAATATCTTATACAATGTTTGATAATCTTTATTTTAAAGAAAAATCTTCAATTTCACCGTGCTCCACCATCAAATCAATCAATTTCTCAAACTCAAACGATTTCCCAAGTAAAAATCTACATGTATGCCTATAAAAAAAGAAGAAGAGATATACAAATTTCAAAACCAAATCACCAACAATAACAATAATAAATTAAAATTCAGATTTCTTAAGTCAATGAAAAAATTAAAAGAAAAAATCAGAAGAAAGAAGACATTTAGAAAGGTAGAGGCATTGTAACGAGGAGACCGTTTGGACGGTTGCCGCAAGAAGCGAGGCAGATCGGAGAGGAAGGGACGCGCCGCCGTGAAAATGGAGAGAAGGAGCTAGGGACAGAGACGCTGTGAGAATAGAAAGGAGAGCCGTGAGAATAGAGATGCGCCGCCGTGAGAAGAGAATGGAGAGGAGAAGGAGGGGGAGAGAGGTGACGTGAGAATAGAATGGGGAGATGAAGACGACAGAGGTGGAAGAGAGGGGTGGGAGAGAATGAAGAAAGAATGAAATTAAGGTTTCAAAATTTTAATGATCCATTGGATAGAAATGATATAAGTATCCGGGTCAACGGGTCAAAATTAACCCAGTTGTATCTTAACAATTTAGTACAGTAATTTTTGCCTATATATATAAATAAAGAAAGTATATTGATAAGAATTTGAAAATCCACTAAAACTTGAAAATCGCTTTTCAAAATTCATTAAAAAAAAAAAAGACAATGAATAAATAAAATAGTTCATGAATAATAAAATAAGATAAAATTACAAATATATCCTAAAATTAACACAAGCAATTGGTGCCACGGTTTCAACGAATTGGTGTTCATGAATAATAAAATAAAGTAAAATTACAAATATATCCTAAAATTACCACAAGCA
Source organism: Pogostemon cablin (assembly GCA_023678885.1). Lineage (NCBI taxonomy): Eukaryota > Viridiplantae > Streptophyta > Magnoliopsida > Lamiales > Lamiaceae > Pogostemon > Pogostemon cablin. Next base: position 6,327,626 of record CM042992.1, on the reverse strand, counting down.
ATTGGTGCCACGGTTTCAACGAATTGGTGAATCATTACTGTGTCACTATAATTACTATCAGCGTCAAATACCCACATAAGTTGACCGCCTTCTGTATGTCTCAACAAGTGCTGGAATTGGATTGGGCCTCCAAAACCAAATCTCACTAATTAGAAAGGTCCAACATAGTTTTTCATTAAAGCCCAATGGGCTTTTACTCAACATTAGACCCATCAGTTGCTGATTTTAAAAGGTAGGAAATTAGGAATAAAAATAAACTTCCCCAAAAAAAAAAAGGGGGGGGGGGGGGGGGGGGCGGGGTAAAATCGGAATTTGGCAATTGGTATCTTTCGTCCCATCCTCATCGTTTACTTGAGTTGAGAACAAAAAATCTTGCGAGTAGCGCCACCAGTCAATTAACCGCCATTGAAGTTTCTTTTTCAGACACGCTTCTCTCCTCCGGTGAGGATTCTTCTCTGTTCATGGTTATAAGTTTCTTACATTCAATTGCAAGAGTTGTTAGCACTGAAGACATTGACTAATTGTGAAGATTTTCTTCTTTTGTGTGTGTAATTATGTATTTAACACAGCCATGAAATTTTTATGATTGCTCTTAAGCTCTTAGCTTAAAGTATTGTGAGGATGGTTGTGGTTGGCAGATGTTTACTTTGGGCCTAGAAAAAAAAAAGAAATTGTATTTATGATGTATCTATTCTTCTTAACTGTAGAAATCAAATACAAAAAGAGAAGGGGGTGGTGTATAGATGTTACTCTGTCAAGTCCCTGGATTTGTTTATGCAGACATTTTCATACCTGTCTTTGTTAGAGTTATTTTATAAACTGTTTTATCTCAAAGGTCGAACATAAAGCAATAAGATGTTCACATGCCTTAAATGGTGAAATACTGACCTGTATATGGACTATGGAACATCCTCTGGGTGATCAAGGAGTTGATTCACTTACTGTCCAAATTCTTACTAGCATCTGTAGCTAGGAATTTTTAAATTTGGAAAGATCATAGGAGATTTGGGTTTTTGTGTGTCTACTAAGGCTTCTCTATGTATCAGACACAAGAAAGGATTTAGCTTATACATTGTAACATATGTTGATGATATCATCATAGCCATTTAAAATAGTTAGGATATTCAGCAAGTTATCATCGTAATATCAGTTAAATATGATTTTTTTATTGGTCTTTGGTCACCTGCAATGCACATATTGTATAATGTTTCATTTTGCAGAATTTATTATGCTTTTGTTATCTTATTTTTTAGTGTTGCCAATATGTAGTTCCATGTTTAGGAGAGCTATATATATTTATCATTTACCTCTTCATCACATTTCTCTTAAGTTATATAGACCTGGTGGTATCACTTTTCCCGTCACTGTAATCATCATTTTCTAACAAAAAAGAAAATTTGTATACTAGTTTAGATGACAGAATTATTATGAGTTTATTTTTTTAGTCATTTTCTGTAATTTCATTGACAGATTACGTTGCAAGAGGTTACTGTTTGCATAACAGCAAGTGAGAGCAATAACCAGGTAGAGTTGCTTGATCTGATTCTGAAGTACAGCCGCTGGGAGGCCACAGGCCGGAAAAATTGATTACAAGTGTGGTTAAGAGAAGCACGGCTGACCTGATTGTTACATTCCTTTTTCATTACCAGGATAAGGTTCCTCCATTTCCAGAATGGAGATTGATTACAGAGACAAGCTTGTTCTTGCACCGATGGTTCGAGTTGTGAGTGCTTTATGCTATATTTGGGTCCTGGCATTTTATTAATCTTCTTTTTTGGCATATATTGTGCAAGGATATAAGCTAGTTGGTTTTAGCTCTCTTTATATTATAATGATATGGAGGCATGTGCATTTGAGCCTTCCTTTTAAATTTTAGGGTACTTTGCCGCTGAGGATGCTGGCTGCTGAATATGGTGCTGATATCACGTATGGGGAGGAGATTATTGATCACAAGCTCCTCAAATGTGAACGGCGAGTCAATGGTTTGTCAATTCAGCTTATTTCTGAGTGTCTATATGTATATTCTATGTGTACGTGTGAGTTTATGTATAAGTTTCTCTTTCTTCCCCTTAGAATTATTATAAGAATTCAAGCAAAACAGTTTAGCTCTCAAGGTATCTGTTTCATCTTGATAAGTATTTGCAACTTACATTATGCTGTGTATGTTAGATGTTCTTGGGACTACTGATGTGGTGGAGAAAGGAACAGATAATGTTGTTTTTAGGACATGCCCTGACGAAAGAAGTCGGGTGGTGTTCCAGATGGGAACTTCAGATGCCGTGAGAGCTCTTCATGCTGCTCAACTTGTGTGAGTCACTTCTATTATCTTTGGTTTTGTTCAACAAATTTTGGTTGCTCATTTCCCAAGTGAAGTAGAATTGAGAGCTCAACACTATATAATATGAGGCTCTAGAACATTGTTAGTGTGCTAATAAAATCTCTCTCATAATTTATTATAAGATCTTACAATTTACAACATAGAAAATGGAAATGAATATAATTGGGTTTGATGAAAAGATTGATTCTTTGATTTAAATTAGTGATGTCTACCATTTTCATGGCTTTAAATCTTAACCATATCAAAGAGTACTCAGTTGATGTGAAATTGCAATTAAAATAGCTACTATCTTTCCTGGTAACTTTGGATGACTATATTTTCTTGATTATAAGTTATTGTGAGTTATGTTGGCTGATAGGACTGAACACTCACTACCGTTCCCAACTAACCAGTCTTTCTAATCTCCTATAATGTCCTGAATATGAGCATAAGATTAGGTTCTTTGTGCTGTGCTATGCCACATTATTCTCATGTTTGTAATGCTCTATTTAGGTGCACAGCTGTTGCTGCAGTGGATATCAATATGGGTTGCCCCAAGTCCTTTTCTATTAGTGGTGGAATGGGTGCTGCATTGTTATCAAAACCAGATCTTATACATGATGTCTGTGAGCATTCTTATCATAACTAAGCCATAACATGACTACTTATTGGGTTCATTGTGTAGCTCAGTTGGTCTTACTTAATCATTTTTTGAAATCTAGATTTTAACTACATTGAAAAGAAACCTTGATACACCTGTAACATGCAAGATTCGTCTATTAAAATCACCCCAAGACACTGTCGAACTGGCACGAAGAATTGAGAAGACTGGTGTTTCTGCTCTAGCTGTCCACGGAAGGTATTGTCATTTTATGTGTTATTTATGTTTGTCATGTGTATTTTTATATCTGATGTCTGGGAATAGTTTTATGTGTTGTGTTGTCCCTGCTTTCTTTTCTCCTTTGTATCTGTTTCATGTGTGTCAGTATTATCTATATTTGCATGGTTTTATTCTTTTTTTTTCCACATTCAATTGTAGCCGCTCAAATATTTTATTAATTGTCGTTTTAAAATGAATTACAGGAAAGTCGTTGATAGGCCAAGAGATCCAGCTAAGTGGAGTGAAATTGCTGATGTTGTAGCTGCAGTTTCTATCCCAGTTATAGCAAATGGTGATGTATTTGAGTATGAAGATATTCAACGAATCAAAGTTGCAACAGGTAGATTAGGAAATTTTAGTAATTCCATTTGGTTTTGCAGGTTTGATAATCCCAATTTCGCTGTTGTGCTAAACCTGTGAAATATCTAATTTTGAAGTCTCTTCAAGATGCTTTATATATATATATATATATATATATATATATATATATATATATATATATATATATATATGTATATATATAGCATTTCCATTGCTATATTATACCTCATGCTGAGTTGTTTAGGCTGTTTAGGGATTATGCCATATGTTTGCATTTCCCTGTCTGATCAGATATGTACAATGAGGTTGGATAACCATTATCATTTACTGGTTCTGTTCTTTGTCAAATGAATTTGCCATCAAAGAGGTCATGTATTGCATCAACTAATGCAAGATAGTTAAAAACTTATGACAGACCGTCTCATGAACTCTATCACAAAGAAAAGTGTTATACACTTTGGTAAAAGTGATTGTTTGAATATATTGGAAATTAAAGTGTGAATAAGAAGGCATCACATTTCCCCAAATAGGATCTCACTTTTTTTGGTCTCATGCAGGACTTACTCTATGGATAATGGCAACTATTGCTTTTCTTGTGTCATAAATCTCATCTATCAGGATCTGCATAGAGTTTAGGCTAAATGTTACTTGGATACTCTTAGGCACTTTATGAGTTACTTTCTTGTATTATACAAAATACTTTCTGTGTTGATTTGTCCTAACCTCATTCATTACAGTCTTTTAAATATTTGATGTAAACCATACTTGGTTAATATATTTGAATCATGTGTATTACCTTAGGTAAGAAGGTAAGTGACATTTTTCAAACACGAAGGTGTCATATCATCTGTAGTCTTTGACGGTGTGTTATACCTATTACCATATACATTTGGTGTCTTGCTTTGCTTTAGGTTTTTCCAAATGGTTTTTCTGCGTACTTTTATGTTTTACCAATTCATGTGCATGATAGGTTAGGGTGGAATATTTGTATTCCTTGGTTGGACTGTATGGAGGACTGTATGCCTTTGACTTGTAATCCTGATAAATAACTAGTACTTTCAAAATATGGAAAAAAATGCCTTAACTAGCCATACTCATTTATTGGATAGAAGTGACGTGTAAGTGGGAGTTATATGTTTTCTCTAAGCTTTTCTACCTTGCATTGCCTTGGATTCTTTAAGTTGCTTATTTTACAATGCATTGAGTTATGTGTAGCTTTATTGTATCAAGGCTTTTTACTCTCTATTGATCATTTAAGTCTTCTTCAAATTTTTCATCTCATTAGTATTATGAATGCTATATTCTGTTTGGCTCATCAACAATTTTCCTCATCATCTCTTCCTGAAACAGGTGCTTCATCTGTGATGATTGCCAGGGGTGCGCTTTGGAATGCTTCTATATTTTCTCCTAAAGGAAAGTTACCCTGGGAAGATGTGAAACGAGAGTACGTTAGGAAGGTAGTTGAGCATTACGAAATTTCAGCAGCTTTCTGCATCATCTTAGTGTCTGCATTTTCCTGATTTTCTACATTGTCTTAATTACGTCATAGCTAAGCATCTTGGATTGGTTTCCTTGTGTTTCTTGATTTATATATTTTTTGAAACTTGTTTCTAGGTTAATATATTTAGAAACTTACAGTATTTATTCTGCCATCTCAGAGCATCTTATGGGATAATGATGTCAAGAGCACTAAACACACATTAAAGGAAATGATTATGCACTATTCTTGTCTGGAACTCCCAGAAGGAAAGGGTGTAATTAAGTCTGAGACCTTGGCAGATCTGGCGTAAGTGCTGTTTTCCTACTTTGTTTCTTTAATCAACTAGCCTTTCTGTGTTACCTATTAGAACTAGCAGTCGGTTTATGAATTGAACACCTCAAACACTTGCATATCTTTTAGGTAGAATTTGTGTTTTATGTGATTTTCTCCTGTTGTTTCTTGTTAACTGAATAACAATCTGATTAGCTTATTTGAAAAGACTATTTTTGAAAGATTTCTGATCTTGAGAGGTTGACCAAACTAATTTCTTAACCAACAAGAAAGCATTCATTAGACATTTGAAGTGAATTCTAATGCAAATACCTAACAACTAAGTTCTTGGTTTTTTCCTCCAGACGGTTTTATGGCGAAGATTTGTACTATGAGCACGTCAATAATAGTCGGTCATCCGTTTTGAGGAAGTAGATAGATATTCATCATTTGAATATTCTCCTATCAATGATAGGTAACTCTTTACCCTTAGTGATATCGCTCGTCATTCAGCTGTCTTTATAGATTGAAATTCAAGCCCGGATTATAACATCAGATGCTATATCCTATGCTTGTGGCGAACGCTAAAACTCTTGGTTTTTAATCTGATTCATTGCAGATTGTCTAAACTCTTGTTGCTACTTTTCATGGAACAGATTGGCATGAACCCCCAACAACAATTGCAGCCAATTTTGGTCTAGTCTTGTAATAGCATTTGCGGGCAATTTTCATTCATTTACGACCTGATATTTATTTTATTAGTCTACCTTAGTTATTTTTGTTATGGCATATTCTTATAAAGCTATTCGGCTCAAACTATTTTAATGTTGTACTATTTGTAATTTGAAACATTCTTCATTGAGTTCTTTCATGTCAGATAGTCATATTTTGTCCAAAAATGAATAAAGGGTTTTATGATTTCGTAGGTGGGTGGGTTATAATGCAATAGGTAATTTATGTGATATTTTCATACCTGCACATTATTTTCTCCGTGGCTTTGTCCCAAAATAATTTATACACTTTCAAAATAAAAACAACCCACATTATTTATACTCTTATTACAAACAATGATGTAGAAAATGCTTGGTTCACATCGAGTTAATAATACTATATTTTATTTAAATGGGCTTAATTTTTCTCTAAGCTCGTTGGTTGAAAGCAACCCCTCTCTCTCTCTCTCACATAACCAAACTAATTTTTTTTTTTTTATGTACGATTATTATAATCTAAATTAATCACCTCAATGGGCTCAACAATAAGCTATTATCAGTGCCGTATTGCTTAAACGTAACTACCAAATGAGCCCAAATTTTGTTACGCAGACTATGCTTAACATTTCCTAGCTAAATAAAACATGGATTATAGGTTTAAGGCCCAATGAAGCAGGCCCAGTAAGCTTTAAACAAGCCCACTAGGTGCTGATTTTTAGGGACAGAGTTGGTTTAATAAATAAATTTCCAAAAATTTAAAGCAGAAACAAAATCGGAATCTGGCATCTTCTTCTCAATCTAATCGTTTACTTCTGAACAAAATTTTGCCAGGAGAACCCTCGATCAATCAATCATCATTGTATTCTCCTCTCAATACACTCTTCCCCTGCTCTCTTCCGGTCAGTATCTCTTTCTGCGTTTACGATTTCTGTTAATTGGCCGACGAATTTGAGTGTTTATTCACCATCTTTTTTGTTCGATCTGAATAATCAATTTTAACTACTTCCTTTTGTTCCCCAATTTGATTTGGTGATTGTGTGAAAGCTTGATTGGATTTTAATTTGCGAAATCGGTGGGCATAAGTTGATTGCATTCAATTGCAAGAAATAATTAGCTTGGAAGACATTTAGAAATACTGAAATCTTTTCTGCTTCCACCGACATGGCTTCTTTAGCTTCTGAAAAAAAATCTTTTTTTTTATTAATTAAAAAAATGTAACTATTATGATTATTGTTAGCTCAAAATGTTGTGTGCCTTTCTTCATGTTACCTTTTTGACGGATTGCCAATTTTAGATGACCGATGATTAATCAGACTTGTTTAGGATGCGTGTAAAATGACGTAAGTGAAATGGTGGTCGGTAGATTTTTTTAATCAGACTTGTTTAGGATGCGTGTAAAATGATGCCAGTGAAATGGTGGTCGGTAAATTTTTTTTTAGCTTGGGTTTCTTCTGGAGATACGGTTTGTGGCAAAAAAAAAAAAAAAAAAGATATATTTTTTACTTTATTTTGTTTGTAATTATGTAGTAGGATTATATGTTTTTCTACCTAGTTAAAATTAACAGACACAAGAAAATAAGTCGAGGAAGTTGCTTGTTGCGTTAATTAATGCTTTTGCCCAACTTTATTTAAGTTTGTTCATACTAGAAAATTTTGAAACTATTTGAACATAATCATACATTACAATATAATGTGCGAGTTTGTTCAGTGCCTCTTCTAACCCTTGTACTTTCTTAGAAAATGTAGATACTGACCATATGACTGAAACACATAACTTCCTTCAATAAATGGCAATTACTAAGTTATTGGATGTCAGAGGTCCAAATATGGATATCTCTCTTTCATATTCAGGAATGAGATTCATGTAGTGCTTGTTTCTCTCTTAAATTATATTATATATGTAAGTGTGCATGGGTGACACACCAACATATCAGACAAGTGTCGTTCCAAGTGCTGCGACACTCTGAATGACACTAAGAAGAGAAAACAGAAACAACAGCGGAAAATAAACAGACAGGAGATGTAACTCTTCCACAAACTTACGTTTGTGGCGGCCTCATGGCAAAACGTTCACTAAACTTGGAAAATTAGTGAATACAAAGTCTTCAAGGATACAATCTAACTCTCTAGAATATACCCTATCTAACTCGCAAAGGTAGACCTATTACAAGATCTAAAAACGTGATATGAAATCACAAAACTACTCTCAAAACGAAGATTGTAAAAAGACAATTACAATCCTCTAGCATATAAGAAGAAACCTCGCATCTCTCCAAAGCTCAAAAGAGAATAGACAACTGCGGCTCTGAGTGTGGTAACACTTGGACCAGCATACAAAGAACACCTTTAATGTGTAGATGTTTATTTGATCTTCTGCGCTATGGTATGAAGACTCTGAGCGTGTTTTTATCAGTCCAGAATACGCCTGCTTCAACACCAGTGATGAACGTGCCTACATCAGTTTCTTGAGCACTAATATCTCAACCGCAACATCCATCAAACCCATTCCTTAAAAATAGAAAACTTGTAACCTCCCTCTTTTATGTGTTTATCATGATCTTCTTTCAAATATCCCGAAACTCATTCTCTCAATTGAACACGTGGCATGGTGGCATGGAGAGTGGCATGGAGAGGTGAAATTCAGAGTGTGACTTCAAGTGTAGCAACATCGTCCAGTCACACTAACAATATATATTGTTTTTCAGTTTTACTGATCAAAAACTATATGACACTATATGTGTATGATGTATCATCTCGCTTGAGAAGTGTTTTGGCTTTGGATTTTTTTTTGGGAGTCACGGGTGAGACCTTCCTCATTGTGAGACTATTTTACACTTACGTTATTACTTTTTATTAAAAATGTTATCATTTATAAATTGTTCATGAAATAGTTCACTGCACCATTATCACTTTTTATTAATTAATTGTCACTTTTTATAAAAAAAATGTTATAACTTTTTATTCATCTTAACAATTTTTGTCATTTATTTTTTATTTATTATCATTAACAAAATAATACAGTATAATATTTTTAAATCCTTATTAGTAATGATTTGATGAGAAAACATCATTCAATATTAGTAATGATTTGATGATTGATCCATATTAAAAAAGAAATATAATATTTCTGATCCAATATTGATGTGTCATTGATACTATTTGACATGTAGGATTATGATAATTCTTCTCTGTACTCTACCGCCAATAATGAAGTATTTTGTACTGAAATTAAGGAAAAAAAATTCTTTAGGAAAATGTCATTAATTAATTCTCGACATTTTATTCCATACATCTTTTAGCTTCCATTTCCATTACATCTTTTAGCGTTCGCACTTATAAATGATTGAATGCTTTGTGGCTTTGGAAAAACGACATTCGCTTCCTTCGTTCTTCTTGGGTTGGTTTGTCAATTAGAGTTTTCATCTTGAATTTGAATTTGGGGTTATTGGGGATTTTCTTGAACTGTACTCTACCGCCAAATGAAGTATTTTGGAGTTATTGGGGATTTTCTTGAACTGTACTCTACCGCCAAATGAAGTATTTTGGACTGTAATGAAGGAAAAACTATTCTTTAGAAAAATGTCATAATTCTAGACATTTTATTTTATACATTTTTAGCTTCCATTACACTTTTAGCGTCTGCAATCTAGATATTTAGTTATTAGTATTTATACTTATAAATATTATGTTTTAAAATGACTTTGGATGTTTTGTTGGATAATTACAGTATCAAAAGTTGAAAAAGAAAATTATTTTACAATATCATTTCTCACTACGCTCAAGACCCTCTATTCACAAATGACATGTATTCTTATTTATAGGCAAGAACATTCAAATGACATGCATTCTTATTTATAGGCAAGAACGTTGAAATGACATGTATTTTTATTTATATGTATTCTTATTTATAGGCAAGAACGTTCAAATGACATGTATTTTTATTTATAGGCAAGTGAATGTTCTAGTAGGTGTGTGTTACAAAAATTTCTAGGGAGGTCTAGATTGATTTTACTACTAATTGATATTCTTAGAAATCTCTAGAAAATTAATTATTTTTCATGAACTGCAAGTTGCAGAATGTCTCCACACCCTTCTAGATATTTCCATGTAGCCTGATTATTATTTTATGGAATCACCCTCAATTTGCCGCCCTCTCTATGCTTTATTATAATTATTTGGTTCTAGAATATTGTAGTCGATGACTTTATGTTGTTCTTTTTAACACGTTACTGGCTTTCTGCTTGCCGAGATACGCTGACAAAATGGGCATGGTTCTTTTGAGTTTTCATGGTCTTTACTTACATGCATCAACAAGAAAGCATTTTTCGGTGTAATTTGTCTAGTTCTTAGTGATTATGGAGACATTTTGTCCTATAGAATTGATTTCTGGCCATGTGAACTTGTGTTCTATTCCTTACTTATAGGTGATAATCTATTTGTGAAGATCTGTTAAAAGAAGAAATTGGAGAATTAAGTTATGGAGTTGAATTCCATCAAGGATGCTTTTGACCGTGTTACAAAAAAGCAAAAGCTTTCGTCCTCTAAATCTCAAGAAGTTATAGATCAGATTGGGCAAGAAATTCAGCAAGTCTTATCAATACTACAATCTGAACAAGATTCTGCGTCTCCATCTGATCATAAATTGATCCTCAACGAACTGAAAGCCAAGTTGAAAGAAATTGCTCCACTCAGCCAGCTAGAAGGCTCACAAAAGGAACTGAACATCGCCTTGAGCAAGTATCCTAGGCATCTTGAGAAGTCTTTCAATCCTGACATTTCCAAGGCTTATAGAAGTATTGATTTTGATGTACACACTGTTAACCAAATAATTGCTAGTCACTTCTTTCGGGAGGGTCAATTTGATATCGGGGACTGTTTCGTTAATGAGTCCAAGGAACAAAACGCTGCATCTAATAAATCCCCTTTCCTAGAAATGTTCAAAATATTGGAAGCAATGAAGTCTAGGGACCTGGAGCCTGCTTTGGAATGGGCAGCGAGAAATCACGATCAACTGAATCAAAATGGTTCTGACATAGAACTGAAACTGCATCGTCTTCAGTTTGTGGAAATCTTGCAGAACAGGGGCAGGGATGAAGCTCTAAAGTATGCTAGAGCCTTCTTTGCTCCATTCGCTTCCAAACATATGGCCGAAATCCAGAAACTTATGGCTTGTCTTTTATGGGCTGGAAGGCTTGATTCCTCCCCATATGCAGAATTACTGTCTTCCATGCATTGGGACAAACTGGCCGAGGAACTCACTCGCCAATTCTGCAATCTCATGGGGCAGTCGTACGAGAGCCCATTGAGCGTGACAATTGCTGCTAGTGTTCAGGGGTTGCCGACCCTTTTGAAGCTGATGAACGTGATGACTGGGAAGAAACAGGAATGGCAATCGATGAAACAATTACCTGTTCCAGTGGATTTGGATCGGGAGTTTCAGTTCCACTCGATATTCGTGTGCCCGGTGAGTAGGGACCAAGTAAGTGAAGAGAATCCTCCTATGCTTTTGTCATGTGGACATGTATTATGCAAGCAATCCATCACCAAATTGTCTAAGAATAACAGCACGAGGCCATTCAAGTGTCCCTATTGCCCGGCTGAAGTCGAAGCAGGTCAGTGTAAGCAATTATATTTCTGATGTTGCTAAGTTTGTGTCCACCTCCATTACAAATCAAGGGGGAAATATTCCTTAATTGAACATAAAGTCGTGTACTTTAGTAAACTGTATCAGTTAGGGGTAGATGTTGTTCTCATTGCATGCTCTGCTTGATTTGTTGTGTATTGGATTTGGAAGGTTTACTGTTGGATGCATTGTATATACTAAATTTTATTTGCACACCAAACAAGAAGCACCAGCATGCAGATTTCTCTTTTCACTCGAACGAACTTGCACTCTAAACCCGGTAGTTTACATTCGGTGCAAAATCAGCATTGCAATTTCACCGGGTTTAGGGTCTGGGTGTAAGGTTAATAGAACTTGTGTGTGTCGGATCCAAGTCGGGTCGCCTAGTCGTCGGTGTATGAACAGGAAGTTGGTTGATCAAAGGTGATAATGTTTGACAAAGATCTGGGGTAGATAGTGAAAGCATTATGAATATAATGCTTCTTCCTTTATCCACTGCACTCACCCAATTACCATTAATTATGGAATGTGGTGTCAACATCTCGTGTCAACGCGTTTTACTATTTAACTGTTTTCTTTCCTTTCTTGTATGCTCATTAACTTCATTTTCTTTTTTTGTGTATATAATCTTCATTGTATCATCAATCATCCCTCCTAACTAACTAAAAAGATGGAGGCTTTCTTATGATTTGAACTAATTTTAGGTGTAATTTGAGGCCAAAGTTGTTTTTAGCTTTAATCTTTATTTACTTCAAAATTAATCCACATGTAACATGGGGCACGGGGTGTCGGTCTACAGGGCGGATACCCGTAGAAAAATAACATAGAGGGCTCGGTTGAAATTATGTAGATGCTCAAAAAGAATATCACATCAAAATTTCACAATGTGAAAAAAGTAAGACATGATCATCAATTGCATTCAAAAACTTTAGAGATGCGCAATTTCAGGATTCCTAAAGTTATGAATAATACAACCAACCTTTTTGGATCTCTTCCACTAGGGTTCTTTTTTAATTGTTATTATTATTCGTTTTCTTTTACTACACTATAGAAAAGGTTAAACTCAATCCTTAATTTTTACAAACGTGTGGCTAAAGTCATGCAACCCTATAATTATTTCCAATTTTTCTTGGGATATTCGAAAGGTCATAGATAAACACTAACAATTCATAATTTCATTGTCCTCCCATCAAATTAATAATACTGATACAAACATAATTTCAAGATAGGTAGAGAGTAGTCAATTATTAATGTAACATGGCCTAGTTGATCATGTGCACTACTTAAAACTGAAAATGACATAATCACTAATTAGGGAAGTACAAATAAACGTCTTTCAAATTAGTTAAATGTTGATCGTAATAAATACTCCTACAATTTGATATTACTAAAAAAAAAAATTAATATGAAGATGTGATGGTACAATAACAAGAACCCCAATCTTGGAACGTGCAAATTGTATGGCCCAACTCCAAGAACCCTAATTTAACTACCGACCACAAATCCAACAATTATTATTTTCTGCAAAGCAATTCTACACACACCAGAGGTGTTAAGTACTTGGATACAGTAGACAACTGGATACCTTTCCAATAATTGATATCGATATTTCCAAATCAAGCCCTCCATGATTTTCCATGCACCTGCCCATTCTTATTTTCTTTCAATCAAACATTTTAGTTTATATATATTGATGATTATAGAGAGACGTGGAAACGAAAGAATGGAGAACTTTAAATTATGCACGTGATGATGTGGTGATTTTGAAAATGCTAAAAAAATAATAAGAAAACATAAAAATCAAAGTTGATAATGATAATTTTTGAGGGGTTGATGATAGAAGATGGATTAGATATGTAGATGTCAAAATCTTGAAATGCTCCTTTTTGGCACTGAACAAGACATCGTGGCTAAAGCTCCAATGTAATAATATTACAAGATTTATTTCAACACTCACATTGACATACCAACAACTACAGAATATATTTCACTACACATTCAAATCATAGCATATTATATCTATTAAGTACTCCATATTTTAGTGTTTCTCTACAATTATTTTACTTGTAATTTAAGATTGAAGCGAAATATATAATTGAAAATAATAAAATAAGGACAAAATGTAAGGAAAAAATAAGGACACCCCTCGACCCTACATCACAATCAATAATACTACGTGGGGTTTTCATTTGAATTCACCTATCATCTCAAAGAGCCCACCCCCTGGATTTTTCATAAAATATATTTGTACATTTATATATTAATATTTTTTTTGTGATTTTAAATAAAACAAGATTAAAATTTAAAATCTTGCATTCTCGAATCCATGTAAATCGCTGACTCTATTCAAAGACTTTCTCATGATGGCTACTTTAGCGAGCCGTTCAGCCGCCCTCCAAGCCGACGTCGGCGTAAGCGGCTCGGCTTTGTCATCCGCGGCGGCTTCTAATCCGTGGGCGTTCCTCCTCCGCAGGTGCATATGATCCTGCCTCTTCCAATTCAGCACTGCCAGCTCAGCTTCCAGCCCGCGAACGAACTCTTCGCCCGAGCCCGAACCCGACTGGAGGACGAGGGCCCGGGCCGACGCCAGCATGTGGTGAGCGCCGGCCACGTCATTCCTGTCCACGAGCCTCCTACTCTCGGCGACGGCGCGTGTGGTCACGAACAGCAACCGGAGGCGCTGGATGTCCCTGGTGGAGGACCCTACGGCGCGTGGCCGGGGGATGGAGAGGGTCCGTTCCTTGTCGCATATGGGTTGTTGGGTTGACGGGTCTTTGTATGAGCATCGAACGGACAGAATACGACGGGCCCCACCCAATGATGATGGGACCTTCATTTCCACTAGCAGCTCTCTTTCCTCTTCGGAGTGGAGGTCCCCGACCCGGCACCAGCTAGACCCGGACCCGACAAACGCCGGTTTACCCATGTACGAGTAGACCGCTGAGATCTCGGCCGGGGACGAACCGGATGCGAAGCCCAGCTGAATCTTGAGATCCTGAACGGCCTGGCTGAGCAAACCGGTTATGCACTTGGCGAACTTGTCGTCCGGCGGGCCGTTGAGGCACGCGCTCAGGTTCACGGAATGGAGGGGGATCTCCGTGTGGGAGAAGCGCGTGGAGGACACGAGCGGTCCGCCGCGATGACCGTCGGATAAGAGGAGAATGCTGGAGGTGGGATTCTTCTCCCGGCGATCCTCGATAACCTTGGCGGCCTTCTTCAGGGAATCGTTGGCGCTGGTGGAGCCACCGTCTAAGGAAACTACTGCGTCAATTATCCGACGCGCTGATCTCTTGCCGCCGGAGGACATCCTCCGGAGCGGCAACAGTCGCTTCGAGGTGGTGGAGAATGCAACTATGGACAACCGGTCGGCGGCGGATAGAGACGACACCACCATTCGCATCACTCTCCTCATCAGATGGAGCTTCTCGGAGGTAACACTTCTACTAACGTTGAGCACTGTCACCACATCGACGGGAGGTCTCCTCAAAGGCGGAGACGGAGCTTTAAGCTTCAAAACGACGGCGTACGTCTCGCTTGTTTTCCCAACGGAGACGACCGCCGCCTCGGACAACAGTGCAACCTCCATAGCCACCACCTTCATCTTATCGGAAACCACGTTGTTAGCCACGAAGAAGCCGGGAAACTCGTCGTTATCCTCCTCAGTTTCGTCGGATTCGAGAATGGGATTAAAGCGAGCACCGGAAGTCGGAGAAGAGAGAGGCTCGTCGTCATTGTAGACCTTCAACAGCAGAGCCTTATCCCCTCGGATTTTCGATTCAAGCGGCGATGGATAGTCGGCATCCAGAAGATTCATCTCCTTCCACGTGACATTGCAGATAGGGCACGTGAGATGCGAGCCTTGCTTTTTCGTATGGGCGGTGATACAGGGAAAGTGGAAGCTGTGGCCGCACTCCGCCGTGAAAATGGCCGTCCCCTGTCCCGCCTTCACACTCTGCAGGCACAATCCACACCTATTCTGCTAAAAGTAGAAATTCACAGAGATTAACCATAATTAGCAAATCATGAATTAATAATGCATCTTGTCAACACCTAACAATAACGAAATTCCACTGTACCTTCGAGAGTCGGAGCCCCGACTTGATCAACGAGAAGGCGGAGGGGGAGCGCGGCGACGACGGCGCGGAGCTGTGAAACAACCTCTGCGTTTTGCATTGAAGCTTCGTGCTCTCCGCAAGCTTGCTGCTTACCGCCGCCGCATTGGGCGGCGGCTCCACCACCGTCTTACAGCGGAGCGTGGGAGACACGGGCTGCGACTGCAACCGCGGCGTGGATGGCTCGGAGAAGAAGCCACGGAATCTGGACCTAGCCCTGGGAGTCGGGTCGGGTGCCGGGTCTCGGATAATGGAACGGCGGTCTTGATCCTTGGGAACGGAAGTGCAGAAAGCCCTCCTCCAGCTCAAATTCACCATTGCAGGGTGTGAAGTATTGCAGGCGATAATGATGGGAGCTAAAAGATGTTTTCTAGAATCGGAGGAGAAAAATTGGAGAAGATACAGTGGGACAAAAGGGAGAGCATGATCCAAAGTAGCAACTGATAAAATCAAAGAAAGCAACAAAAACAACCCTCGTTTGATCGTCCTCTTCACACCTTCAATCCGAAAAAATGCGTTGTTTGTTGATTTTCTGATTCAGACTTGCAGAGTGAGAGGGGGAGAGAGAGAGAGAGAGAGAGAGAGAGGAGAGAGAGCATAATTAACGCGAAAAGATGAGTGCAGAAACCTCCATATGCCTATCATATGTGAAATGAAATCACACTGCCTCGTTTTCGTATTTTTTATTTTTAATTTAAATTATTTCAACCCCTATTAATTAGTAGGAATCAGTTTATCATAGAGTTAATAGTAATATAAAAATAACCGGCAGGTGGAGGTTGTCTTAAGTCAACGGAGTCGATGTACCTGCTCCTCAAGGTTAAAACCTTTTTGAAAATTTTTTTTACTCATTAATGAAATGTGTTAAAAGTGCGAGTAATAGTTGTTAATAATGTTTTGTTAAGTATAATGGATAATTAATTAAAGTATAATTTTAGGATGATATAATATAATTTATTATTAATATATTTTAATTATAAATATGTATACTTTATCTATATGATAAACACTTTAATAATAGATCAACCTGTCTTACAATCGCCAAAAAAAATTTGTCTCACAACATAGTTTCTGAAAATTTAACATGCAACCAGGTCCAGTACCACTAGTAATTTATTATATCATGATTAATAATAATAAATTATGTTGTACTTGAATTTTTTTTTCCCTCGTAATTTTCACTGCTAACATAATTTTTTTTTTAAAAAAAATCTTGTATCTGCATTATGAATATATATTCATATACATATCCTTCTAAGAAATAATAAAATTTTCTATAATTTAATCATTTTGAATAATTAGGGGTGGGTCCTTACCTTGATGATCTGATATTTATTCATTTTTTTCACTCGTTCGACGAAATTATTCATAATAAATGATAGAAGACTATAATTCATAGTAAATTATACAAAGAATATAAAAACAATTTGATAGATCAATATTCATTATGAAATAAGATCAATATTCATTATGAAATAAGTTTACTTCTGAATATGTCTCTTAGGAGATATCTCTAAGTCAATTTCGAAATAAACTTCATCAACACTTTGAGATTATATTACTTGTTTTTTTAAAAAAAAATTAATTACCTCGTTTCATTAAGTATAATCTAAGTCAATTTTGAAACAAACTTCATCAACAATTTGAGAACATATTACAGTTTGTTAATTAATTATCATTTATATTAGTATGTTATTTTTTTAATTAAAAAGTATTAATTACATTTTAGTAAAAGACTATAATTACACATGATTCATTTCGTGTTTGTCCTCAATTATAAAATCAAACTCTTACACAATAACATGCATTCATATGGAGTGAGATCATTATATAATACCTAAATTTGGACTTGGATTATAAATAAATAAATGTAAATAATATATAGTCATTAAATATTATAATATTATGCAAGAATGTGAATCGACACTATTTTATTCATATTACCCTCTCCCACTGTTCATTCACCACACCCCCTAAAAGAGTCCTATCAAATTATCTCTTTTTAATAATACAAAATAGGGGTAAATATCAATTTTGGTCATGTATCTTTTACTAAATTCAATTTTAGTCCCGTAACTTATAACATTTTCAATTTTAGTCCTTTTAATTTCAATTTTGGTCTTATATCTTTTAAAATTTCAATTTTAGTCCTATTAGTCTCAAAAATAGTCCTATATATTTTTTAATTATCAAAATTAGTCCTATTAGAAATTATATTATATTTCAAAGGATACAGTACTAATTTTGATAATTCAGAAAGATATAGGACTAAATTTGAAACTTATAGGACTAAAATTAAAAATATAAAAGTTATAGGACCAAAATTGAAAATAAAAGGATCAAAATTGAAAATACTAAAAGTTATAGGACTAAAATTGAATTTGCTAAAAAATATAGGACCAAAATTAATATTTTCTCTACAAAATAGGCATGTTTACTAGTATTATGCATTTTACCTTTTCATTATTTAAAGATAATGGGTTATTACATAACTCATTTTGTTTAAGTTTTTTTTTTAATTTTATCCTATTTTTTTGTAGGATGTTATAAAATGCTCAACTTATAACTTTAATTCACAATAAAAATAAATAATTCTATTGTATGTATTTTTTTACTATACATATGCATAGGTTAATTGAATCTTTAAAATTAAATCACAATATTCATGGGTTGATTGAATCTTTAAAATTAAGTCACAGATTGAATTAAGAGTAGCATTTAAACATTTACTGTACAAATTAACATGACAAAGTAAAAATGTTCTTTTTTTTTTTTAATATTCGATTGGACATGGTGAGTTTTAATCCTAATTTAAATATTACTAGTATCCACCTGATCCTACTTCTCACTGTTATTTTAATATTTTTCTAACAGTAAACGGTAAAAAGTAGAAGCTTGGGAATATGATTACAGCCATGATAGCAAATTAATTCGACACTGGTGTGTCATCAGTCATAAATAAAGAGTAAATAAATTCGTGGATATATCTATGCTACCTACTTTTAAAACAATGAATTGAAATAAATAATTGATTAATTATTATATAAAAATTCTAATAAATAGCTGCACGCATTTAGGTGCATTTTGAATGAACTGTATCCTGCGGTTATATTTATTGAACCAATTTAAATTTCCTGTTTCTCATTGATTGAGAGAGTATAAAAAGTTAAATACCAATTTAGTCCTCACACAAACAATTCAGATATTTAGACATTCACTTTTAATCATGGGGGAGAGACCCCCCCTCACATTATGACAAAAATACATTAAATACTTCATCATACCAACACTTTGTATTCTTCCCTAATTAAATAATGATCCATTGATTAAATAGACAATCAATATGTACCTATTAAGAACATCTTGATATAAAATGCCAAGTGGTTTGACATTGCATGATGATATTTGGGTGCATGGTGGTATAAATAGGGTTTGTAAGTAAATTAGCACAAATACTATAAAAATATCATTCGATTCAAGAGTTAATATATACTCGTTCTTTCCGCTTAAAAGATTTACATTTACTATTTTAAATTTTCATTTAAAAGTTTTACATTTTTTTCTTTTTGATAAAAGGAATTGGTCATGGACTTATATACATCATTAATACAATTATTCTCTATACTTAAAATAATACTAATACTTTTAATTTACATACCCTTTCCGTCCTAACTTCAACTTCACACTTTTCGTTTTGGTCCGTCTCAATTTCAACTTCAGACTTCCAATAAAGAAAAAAAAACCTAACCAATATCCCTCAAACATAATTTAACACACATAATTTATTTTATCATTTATTTATTTTCATAAAATACCATAATATCTTTAAAAGTAAGTTAAAATTTGATTTTTCTTAAATTTCGTATCTACATTAAATGTGAAAATGTATTTGGGACGGAGCAAATATAAAAAACAGACATAAGCCATATTTCTAAGATTATGGATTATTGGATTTGGATTCTGTAAATAATATTCTCTCTATCCCAAACTTATGTTCACACTTCCGTTTTCGTATGTCCCACACTTATCTTTACCACTCAAAAACTGAAACTTCACATTAACCAATAATCTTAAAAGTTAACTTAATTTCAAAAATATCACTCTCACCTATACACATAACATTTTTTATAATTTATTTATTACCTAAAAATACCACAATACCTTTGAAAAGTCAATTAAGTTGGTCAAAAATCAATTTTTTTAAAACTTCATACTACAGTGCCGGCGAACATAAGTTCAGGGGGAGTATCAATTTTTACAGAAGACATGTTCAATCAAATTGAAATTAGAACAAAAGATTGAGATGAAGGTCAAAAGATTGATACCAAAATGCATGAGAATCTTTCAGCCTTAGCTAGTCTCAATCGCGTCACTGGGTCACTTGTCTGGCTAGCTATATATGTCTAGACCATCTTCCCAATCAATTTTCATTATTTTATTTTATTTTATTTTATTTATTCCTTTAATTAATGCTACAAATTGGGAATAGAAGTTTTAAATTAAAAGAGTGTGGAAGAGGTTGAGGTGTGGTGTGGATAGAGAGGAGGCTTTTTTTTTTCCTGTTATTTTAGTCTGATTTAGTGTTTATTTCAGTGTATTTTTTCATTGTTGTGTGATTGGAGGTTTCATTCATGGATTTAACTAGCATAGGTTGCGTTATTCAACAATTTGTATTTGTTAGTCCTGATGTTTCTTTCTCTTACTCGACTGTTTGAGCTTTGTTTCTATTGCTTGTCTCTTTCACGGAGTGTTGTGTCCTCTGTATGAGGTGTAAAAGTCTCCTTTATGGAATTGTAATCTCCCTCGTGGAGGGATTGGTCTCTCGGTTATTTACCGTAGAGTCCGACGAGTCTATTGGACTAGTATATAAATGAAACCTATCATTTTTGATAAAAAAAAACTCGTCAATATTCGAATTCGACTTCACTCGTGATTATTTGAGCTTATTTAATGCTCGTCAAGTTAAGAAGCCTAACTTGACTCAACTTGATAACGCTCGATAATAATATAATTAATAATAATAAATATTATTTAATTTATAATGTTACATATTTATATAATAATTTAGTTATAAATATGAACTATATTAATTAAAAATAGGTTTGGTAATCTCGAAAACTCGACTCGTTTTGCTTAATCGAGCTCGACTCTAGGCTCGTTAATTGATTTGAGTTAAACTCGACCTCAATTCGAAAAGTATTTAAGTCAAGCTCGAATCATTTAACTAATATTGGGATTATATATATATATATATATATATATATATACTTTTTTGGTAGATATTTTTCTTATAATAGTGTGGATTACTAAAAGAAGAGTGAAGTTTGATTAGAGCATCACTTAAAGGTTGATTTGAAATGGGAAGCAATTAAACTACCGACCTTCTATTAATGGAGCGTAACACGAAATTTAAGGCTAGCATCACTAATTTTGTGTCATCCACTTTAATCAACTACCCTTGGTTAGTTTATGACTTAATTCGCCTCTGACATTGTACCGCATCTGTTAATTAACTACATCTCATAAGAGTTACATATTACTCCAACAACTGTTTTAGGGAAAATAAAATTTTTTGTCCGTTAACTTTGTCCAATTTTGAATTTAGTCCATAAGTTTTTCACTTTTTGAAAATCGTCCATTATATTTGCAGAATTTTGAAAATCGTCCATTATATTTGAAAATTTTAAAAATCGTCCATCATGTTTACCAAGTTCAACAAAATCGTCCGTTTCAACAGGTCATTAGCAGGTTATTCTAAAAAAAAAAGTAATATATATATATACTCTCTGTCTTCACTAAGAATTTAATATTATACTCTCTCCGTCCACCCGAAAGAGGGCATTTTGCTTTTGTGCACGTTGATTAAGAAGTATTGTTATTTAATGTGTAGTGGGTAGTTGTATTAGTGGGAGTGTGGATTCCATATTTTAATTGTATTAGTGGGTGTGTGTGGATATCATGTGTGTAAAAAAAGAAGTGACCCTTTTGGAACGGACGACCAAAATGGAAAAAAGACACTCTTTCGAGCGGAAGGAGGAAGTATCAATATTTAGTCAAATTTGCTCCACTTTAGTAATAAGATTAATATTGTTTATTTGGTATACGGAAGTGAAAAATGAAAAGTGAGATAAAATTGGTTAAATAAAAATATGATATAGATTAATTGGGGTGAAAATATTCAAATGACCTGTCATAGCAGGTCAAATGACCAAAATGTTGAATTTTATGAAGTTAATGGATTAATTTCAAAATTGTTATAAAATTAACGGACTAATTTCAAAATTAAAAAAATTAATAGACTAATTTCAAAATGAATGAAAGTTAGCGGACGAAAAAATCTATTTTCCCATTGTTTTATTTTATGGCGCTCACATTCCACACACTCCTTTTATATCTCTTAATTCACCCCATATTAAAATACTAAATCTCTCTTTTAAAAATAAATACTTCAATTTTTAATTAAAAAAAAATAAATTATAACTTTTTATATGAAATGAAGGAGTAATATTTTTTGTTATGTAATTTCTTGCGTTATTTTCATATATTTATTTCACGTATTGTCTTCTTTGCCATTACTAAAATTATTTTAAACGAATTTTAGATAGATATAAAATATTGGACAAACAAATAGGATTAGTTTTTTCAAATAGTTACATTTTTTATGAAAATTATTAATTTTTTATTTACATTATATGAAATAATTCACTATATCATTTTTACTTTTTATTAGTTTAAGGAGTACTCCCTCCGTCCCGGGCAAACAACACCATTTGCTTTTTATATGTACGTAGATTAAAGAGTATTATTATTTTATGTAAAATTGGTAGGAGTATTAGAGAGATGTGATGGATAGTAGTGAGTCATTGGTGGACTATTTTACTAAAAGAGGAAAATTGTGCAATTTGGATGAGACGTCCAATATAGTAAAATTGTGCTATTTGTACGGGACGGACGAAGTATTTTTTTGAATTTTTTTTTCATCTCTTCCCATTAAACAATCATGTTTGTCTTAAAAAAATTGTGCCTATTGAGGTGGTAGATTCAATTTCCCCCTTTAAATTAATACACATTTAAAAATATTTATTGAATTAAAAAAAAATACTTTATTAAATACGAATAATTTAAAAATGATTTTTAAGAAACCAAAGCACATCACAGTGGATGGTGTGTACGGTACAATTAGTGGTACATGTACGCTACTACCCTTGCCTTGTGATTTGACAATTAACACTAACAGTAACAGACTCTGTCACATGTCCGTTTTTTCTTTTTCTTGTTTTTTGGGTGAAAAATCCTATTCAATTCTTGACGCCGTTAACTACGCTCCATCTTAAGTCATCTACTTTATTTTCGTTCTGTTTCTGTCGTTTTTGTAGCACTTTTGTGGGCACTGGTAGACATGCACTGATTAACCGGAACCGGCGGTTCCAATCGGAGAACCGCCGGTTTTAACCAGAACCGGAACCGCCGGCTCCGGAACCGGAAAAAAAGGAACAGAAACCGGTAGAACACGGTTCGGTTTCGGTTCCAGCCGCGCACGAACCGGAACCGGCGGTTCGAACCGTCGGTTCGCCAGAACCGCCGGTTCGAACTGCCGGTTCACCGGTTAACGGTTAAACCAGCGGTTTCCCGGTTTTCTTTTTTTTTTAATTTAAGGGTTGAGATTTTTTTGTGTTTAAAATTTGAAATGGATGGATGAGATCACTTCCAATCCTCTATAAATACCCCCCAAGTGTGATCAACTTTGGCACACAACATTCACATTCAATCTACTACTACTACACTACTACTTCACTCTCTTCTCTACACTACTTCTTCTTCTATTCCATATTCTACATTTCTACAATTCTACTCAACTACTCAAGTTCTCAATCTCATCTTAACTCTCAAGTCTCAAGTCTCAAGTTTCCTTTTTTAGTTCATATATATCAAACTAAAAAAAAAGTTGTAGTCTTTTATTTCAATTCAATATTTCAATTTTCAATTACACATAATAACTGATAACACATGTATGATGTATAAATATAACATAAAGAAAAAAAAAAAAACCGGAAAACCGGCGGTTCCGAACCGGAACCGGAACCGCCGGTTCACGAAACGGCTACCTTATTCCCAGGTTCGGTTCCGGTTCCACCTCCGTTGGAACCGGAACCGCCGGTTCGGAACCGGAATCGCCGGTTCCGAACCGGGGTGCATGTCTAGGCACTGGATGTGATATTTTCCACTCCTTTCATTTTAGTTTGAAGTTCACACTGTTATTGTTTGCACTCATGTTAATAAAAGTCTACTATATTTTTATTTATTTTTTGGGATTATTTAGTATTTTTAATAATAAATACTTCAAAGGGTTATTTTTATTTTTTGCACGTAGATTAAGGAATATTAATGTGCAGGGTAGTTGTGTTAGTGAGATTATAAGCCCATGTTTTAATTGTATTAGTGAGTGTGTGTGAGTTTCATGCGTGTAAAACAGAAAAGATAATTTTTTGGTGGGATGACCAAAATATCAAAAAGAAACTCTTTTTGTAAGGAGGAGGAGTAAGTTATAAGGTGTGATGTAGTGCTTATTAAAAGAAAACAAAATTAAAATGAAAATTATAACGGATCAATTAAAATTATCAGTCTAACGTCACCAAAAAATGTCCAAATTTATTTTTATTTAATGAAATAAATACTCCAATCTTACTTTTATTAAAGTTTATATTTTTTATTTTGGGTTGTCTCAAGTGAAAGGTTTATATTTTTTTTTAAGTTAACTCCATACAAAATAATTAATTATTTTATGTAAGACACACACACAACACTAATATAATTATCCACTTTATATTAAATATTATTTCTCTCACCTCATTACACATTAAAATATTATATCTCATATTATATCTCATAATCTACGTAAAAAGACCCAGAGAGAAAGGGAATATTGAATACAATGAATATAGTGTAAAATAAATAGTATTCCATCCGTCCCACCGAAATGTCACCATTTTACTGTATTGACGTCTCATTCAAATGTCCTCATTTTCTACTTTTAGTAAGAAGGTACAACATGTGGCCCACCACTCATTACTAATACAGCTACTCATTACACATAAAATAATAATACTCCTTAATCTACGCAAAAAAAGCAATCGATGATGTTTGGATGGAACTAGGGAGTATTGCATGTTGTTGTGTAGAGTTAGTGAGATAAGATAGATGAGGAATGAGGAGCATTGTTATGGGTGATGTGAGAAGGCAGTTGCATGAGACAGTAAAAGTTGGAGGTAGTGATTTAGGGGTAGTGTTTCTTTCCCAAGTAAAAGGAAAAGGAAAAGGAAAAGGAAAAGGAAAAGTGGGTAATTATTGTGAAATTATTTTAAGTTGGAGTAATTAAGTTAGGGTAGGTTAATTAAGGTTAAATTAGTAGGAGTAATTAAGAGGAGAGAGAGAGGGGGCGTGATGGGATGGGAGGTCCAGGGTAGGCAGTGGGGTGCAGGGACAGAGAATCAGAAGCATTAAATACGAAGTCAGAACGTCGTCGCTGCGAGTACCGAGGTTTTAACCAAAACATGCAAGCATGGACAGGGTTGACAACCACACCCTTTTTATTTACCCCTATTTTATCCACCCACCCCATTTTTAAATTAATATTATATTATATTGCTACTCTCTATTCCAAATTACTCAACTAATAATTTATTTAGAACTGGATTGACTTTACTGATTTTTATTTTTTTTAGGTACTTTTGGTTTTTTAAATAATTGATCAAGTACAAAATTTAATGACTTAATTGTTTCTTTT
Source organism: Pogostemon cablin (assembly GCA_023678885.1). NCBI lineage: Eukaryota > Viridiplantae > Streptophyta > Magnoliopsida > Lamiales > Lamiaceae > Pogostemon > Pogostemon cablin. The sequence continues at coordinate 6,302,129 of CM042992.1, read as the reverse complement.
TTTTAGTATATTAATTAATAGTAAAATTTTGTAAATTAAATTAATATTATATTCTCTCCATTAGCCAAATATCTATTATACTTTGTTTAAGCATAAATTTATCTGTTTCTATCCGAAAAATTACATTTTAAAAGTACTAGTTTTAGCGTGACACTCCCAACTATTTAAAATGGAAGAATTTCATAAGAATATCTATTTTTTAGTTTAAGTCTCAAATTAAGATCTGATTTTATAAGTATTTCAAATTAAGGTCTAAATTTAGATATTTTTCTCAAATTAGGGCCTGATTTTTGTGTTTTTCAATTTGTTCACATTTTAAGATTTACAATGTAATTTATTTTCTCATTTTAAATCATACAACATAGTTTAAAAATATTATTATACACCTTCAAATTAAATTATAAAATAATATACAACTAACAATAATTTAACAAACTAATTATTATTTATTATATAATATTTTTAAAAAAAAATCTTCCCGTGCAGCGCACGGGTTCGGTAGCTAGTAACTCATTATGATCATTCAATATACCAAAAAAAAAAAATATTTTAGTAAGTTTCAGTCTCACAACTCCTCTCACATGATCAACATTTTACACGAGATTTTTTTTTTATTATTGGGTATATTATAGAAATAATATTTTACCTATGAGTTTGTATTTTTAGAATTTATATATATTGTACACCCGAACTTTATTCTTTTAAATGTGGAATATTCTTTTTTAAATAAAAACTATTACTCGTTTTAATATAAATACAAAATATTATATTATATAATAGAATTTAAATAAAAATAATACTCCCTCCATCCCACAACTAGATATATATTTTTTCATTTTGATCCGTCCTAAAACAAAGTATACGTTTCCTTTTTTATTTATGTGACCTACATAAAACCATTATTATATAAACATGGCCCCACACACTATACTAATACAACTACCCACTACATATTAAAATATCATTTCTCTCACTTCACTACACTACACATAAAAATATTATATTTCTTAATCTCCGTACAAAAAGTAAACGTATACCTTTTCTTGGACGGAGTATTTAATAAAACTAAAGGATTAGCCTCTGAACATTAGTATTTAAGTGTAGAGAGAGCTAGTAAAGAATAATTTACAGGTAATATCCATTAAAAAGAAAGTAAAAAACTAGAAACTTAGTAAATTAGTAGAAGGGTCACACTAAATGCACACATCCTTTTATTAAATACACACTCTATTATAATATAATTAAAATATATATTTTTAAAAAGTCTGAATTACCCTTAATTTATTAGATACACACCCCTTAATTTAATAAAAACAAACCTAATAAAAAAGAAAAAAATCTTACATTAATTATCTCCTTATTATCGACAACTCAATATCTTAAAAATTCAAAATTGAATTAGATAAAATCTTACCTTAATTATCTCCTTATTATCGTTCTCTGCAACTCAATATATTGTAAACTCAAGATTGAATATTTAACAATTCTAATCTTCGTTAAGCACAATTCGTTTCCCAATTTTAATTAATGCACAATTTTTTTTTAAATTTCAATTTATTCTATGCAAATAGTGCATAATTAAGAAAAAAAATACAACCAATGTGATTTCGTTGTTGAAGCTTTTCTCATAATCATTTTTTATTGTTTATCCAGGTTTTGTTTTCACCACTGTCATTCAATATTTTTATTTCATGATTTTTTTTAATCAATGAAAGATGAAGTCTTTACATTTAGTTGGAACTTGGAAATGATAAGAAGAGTGAATATAGTTTCTTCTTCTATAAGACAAAGAAGAATACCAATAAAATAAAAAAATTAAAAAAAGAAAATTGACAAGGAATAATAGTGGCACGAGAACTTGAGTGAAGAAGAGAAATGAAAAAATAGGGGAATAGAGAAGGAATCGATTTAAATAAAATTAAAAGAACATGAGAATAGCTAAATTGAAATCGGATTGAAAGTAGATAGGCTGAACGGAGAAGATAAAGTATTTATTTAACTTATAGGGTGTTTATTTAGTTTTAATGTTAAAAAAGAGTAATTTTGGAATTTTAGAGGGTGTGCATATAATAAAATTCAAAAATTAAAAATTAAAAGGGATATGTATTCAATAAAGGGTGTGTACTCAATAAAAAGGAATGTGTATTTAACAACACTTTTAATAGAATGAAGTAAAGAATTAAAGTGTGAGAACATATTTATTGGGGTGTGAGCATAAAATAGAGAAATTGCTGTTATAACAATACAACTGGACATTGGATTGGGTGAATTTCATCTTGGTTTTAGCTACCGTTAATTAACAATGACGTCTAACTAAGCTACCATTATGGATTGGAGTACATTAATTAATTCTACATTTATTATTTTAGTTTCTATCATTCAAATTATTTATCTTAACCATATTGTAAATTTCTACGATCCCCAAATAGTGGCATATTTTTTTAAAGGAAAAAAGTTTTAATTAAATTTCTACAATCATTGCCCCAAATAGCGGCATATTTACACTGCAGAAAATATTTTTTTACCAATATATTTTACTAGTTTAGCAACGTATTGCCAATAAAAATTAAAGTTAATTGCCAGAACCATAAATATTATTTTTATGTAAATTACTTAATTTACTTGCCAATATAAAAATATATATAAAAAAAACTGCACTTCTAAACATTGTTGCAAATTGTACCATATTATGATATATTTTTCAAAGGTTTGGATTAAATGTAAGAATTTCTTTGTGGAGTAATTTCTAAAAAAATGAAAATTAAAGTTGTGATTTTTTTTACAATTAACCTTAAAAATTATAATTGTTTTTTAATAATTGAATACTAACAAAATTATAATATTTTTACCAAGAAAATAATATCCGTTGTTATTTATCAAAGAACTAATTATATAAATTGTCAATTGATTTTTCAACAATGAATTACCAACATATTTAAATATTAGTTGGTTAAGAATTACCAACCATCAACTTTTAATGTTAATTCATTGATAAATTAATTTAACAATGAAATAAAAATGTTTAATAATGAAATATTTATTAATAATAGATGATTTTTTTAGTTGATTATATATGCTTATATCCTGAAATACACATTTTCTTTTAATCTAGATTAAGAAAACATATCAAAATATAAATTAATATTGACTGCTATTGTTGTGATTATTGATTGATTTTCATCACAAAAATCCATTTTTTGAGATATTTAAGTCTCGAATCTGTGTACTATTCATTCCTACAAAATTTAAATAGTTGTCACTTTTAGCGCAGCAAATAAAATATATTCCTTACTCACTCACAAATTAATTAAATATATTGTTGGTCAAATTATTATTTATCATAAAATTCAAAATTCTTATACACAAGGTTTTCATTGGACCATACTCTAGAGATGAACAATCTGAGAATTCTTCATTCACTTTAGATGTAAACAAAGGTAGAAATGCATTAATTATTAAGTGGTACTTTCTGTAATTAAGCAACTTAATTATAGCAATTAAAAAAAGGATTAGAATGTGATCTCCAAGACCCACCCCATTTTCTCTTTTGACTTGGAAAAATGATTGAAAATATTGTCCTGATTTGTGCCAATATCAAACAATTTCTATATTTAATCATTTAAGCTCCACTGGTAGCTAGTATAGTATCCCAATACACCTGATCTAGACAATTTTCAAAGGCATATGATGTGGACACCCACCAAATAATTATTTCAATTTTAAATTAATATAATTTAATTATAGGAACTAGTACAAATCAACCTATTCTTTTCTTTTCTCAGTGCCCTTTTAATAGATATGTTTTGTGCAATAAGGACAATTTGGATAGTTTAATTAAATATCTATCTAAAAAATAGAAATTAAAAATAATGATTTGATTGAAAATGTTCAAAGATTATAATGAAAGGGAATGTATATAATAATAATTATTTAAAGTGTCCATTTTGCGCATAGAAGGGAAAGGAAGAATATCCCATTAATTATTAATAACATTTTATATATGTTATTTTATTAACATAATTTTTAAATTTTTGTGTAAACAATAAACATAATTTTTACGATGGGATGGAGAGAATAATAGAATTCACCTTATTAGGTGACTAGTACATATGAGATGAAGGGAATAATAGAATTCACCTTATGAGGTACTATCTTGTGAGACTAGTACATATGAGATGCATTGTGAAACGAATTCGTATATTATTAAAGTATACTCCTAATTATATATGTGAAATATTTTTATTAGATGTTTGTAGTGAATCATATTACTCCATAATATTCAAAATTCATACTTTAATGATTGTTTATGCTCTTAATATTTTAAAAAAATATATTTTAAACCACTAATAAATACTCACTCCATCCCGTTAAAACGTTGGCGTTTGCTTTTTGCACGTTGATTAAGGGACAATATTTTAATGTGTAGTGATATGAGAAAAATAATATTTTAATGTAAAGTGAATAGGTGCATTAGTATGACATATGATCCATGCATAGAGAAGTAATTAATATATATGAGTCTCTTTTACTAAAAAAAAGAAATACACAATTATATTGAGATGGACCAAAATAAAAAACGCTTACATTTGGAAGGGAGGGAATACAATTTACCAATATAACAATCCTACTCTTTCATGTTTTATAAATCTTCAAGGCTTTTGTGTACCTTATAGGAACGATCTAATAAATATATTCGCAATATTAATATATTTAATTTAATAACAAGAGTGGGATATCTAAAAATGATTAAAAGAATATTAGGATTTATCTTTATTTCATTTTAAACTAGAGATAATTAAGATCCACATGACTTTCTTTGCCTAATTAACATTAATTTAATTTGAGTAGTCATATCGAGAATTAATTAATCTCTATTGGGACATTTCATCTCCTATTGACAAATCAAAGATCATTGGATCGATTGAGAGATTTTAGGAAAGATACTACTATTGATCTTTGAAAAAAGTGAAATTTTTTAAAATAAATTTATACTTTTCTTGATGTATAATTTATTTGGACGCATTTCACTAGTAAAAGAACACAGACACACTTGTGACGCCACTTTGCTGAAATGTCAATTCATTTGGATTGTTATTGTTAGCCATTGGTTCAAGTAAGGTGAAATTTTTAGAGATAAGTTAAATTAATAGTATCAATTTAGGTATAAAAATAAAAACACATTAATGAAACCTCTTTTGACGGGTAAAAGATTAAAATTAAAAAAAAATTATATGAGAATGTCTCATGAATTAATGAATTCACATGGGACTAATACGCTATAATAATATTTTTAATAAAAGAGATGAATAATCGACAAAAGATGAAAATATTTCATGAAATATTTCATACTTACCCATATTTAAAAATATTTATACATATCCTATATAAACAAAAACCCACACTAGGATTTGAATGTTTCATTAGAATATATTAAATAAAAGAGGCGATGAACTTTTTTAAAATTAATTTGGTGTGATTTAAAGAGGGATGGTGATGGATAATTAATGCATGGATCAAATGGGATTGTTTATCTAGGTAGAAGGGATAAAATTAATATTTAAGAAGAGTAGTGGAACTGAAATTAATTAGTGGTTGAAATAATGTAATTATTGAAACACATGTTGTGAGGTCCTAGAATCCTCACCAACTAACTCAATAATTAGGAAACAAATATTGGAGGAGCATCTTCATTTGCAAATGGAGCCCCTTTTTTATTTTAGTTTCAATCCCATGAATTAATGCCAAAAAGAACAAAATTAAAAATAAAAAATAAAATACTTCTATTCAATTCTTGAGCCGATGTAGATCTTGTCAAATGGTTATAATGTATATACCAAATAATCTTTTTTTTTTAAAAATCTTTTTATTTGATGAAGTGGCAAAACAAGAAGATAAAAAAGAGTTATTGATTAAAACTAATTTTAACCTTGCAAAATGGCAAAAAAATAAAATAAATAAATAATCACACCGTCTCACCAATGAATTATGTGACAAATCAGAATTGAAAATAATTTTAATAGAAATTAATACCTGATCCATGAGAAATGATAATTATCTAATTAAAAATTTTCAAATATTTTAAATAGAATAGAGTAAAAGTGAACGTGTGACGTTTCACACTACCATGAAAATACAATTTATAAAAATTGATAAAATATTTACAATTTAAGCGATAGAGAAATTTGTTTTTCATCCACTTGATTAATTGGCATATGAATAACAACAAGGGAAGGCTATTGGATCTCTCAATTAATGATAAAATGGGAAAACATGAATTATAAAAAGAAAGTGAATAAGGTAGAGTGGGAGAAAGTTATAATGGTGAAGAGGGGGTCCCCTCCCCCCTTGGAGTTGGAGTAAGACAACATGATTTAGATGGACAGGATCCCTAGCACCAAGGTTCCATATTGTCTTATTAATTTTTAACATTTTTGCATAATTAATATTATTGCCTCTTATCTTTTTCGACCTAATTATTTCACTTGCCGATAACATTTTCATTATTATGTCTATTCTTATTTGTCTCACCAATTTGAGAGAGAGAGAGAGAGAGAGAGAATGTTATGGTCATTGGATTTTCAATGTTAATATTTAGGGCGTCTCTTTCTTGAATATAGAAAAAAAATGGAAAATGTTTTTTAATATATATAGATGAATATATATTTTATTATTATTATTATTAAATAATTGAATATTTTTATGTTAATGTTTACATGAACGAAATTTTCAATTATATATTGTTTAAGAACGGTGATATTTACATGTTCGTAAATAAAAATAAAAGTTTTGACGTACTAAATAACTTTCATTTTAGCTCAAATTTGAGCTTGATTATCCTAAACAGGCAAAACTAAAATATAATAGCAAAATAAGACTCGATTACACCCCTAAATTTGGTTTATATTCATATAATTAAGCCAGTCACCTAATTATAATCTCGAAAAGTTGTTAGAGTGGGAATAGTTTAAGTTGAAGATTTAAAGGATTAGATGACAAGAATCTAGAAATTAATAAAAAAAAAAACACACCATATTTTTGGATTATTCATTTTTTCTATCACCTATTCTAAAGCATAGAGAAGAGAAGAGTTAAAGATGTCCTAATATAAAATGTACGTATCAATTATAAATTAATAATCAGAATTAACATTAATTCCATTTCAAATTCTATACTAAATTTTTATGATGTTTGCTTTCAATATCATACATATAACACATGTTCATTGTAATAATAAATAATAATTTATGAAAAATTTCAGACAAACATGAATTTCATGAGAAATAATAATGTTTTTAATGAAAATTAATAATTCCGATGAGAAATAATAATGTTTTTAATGAAAATTAATAATTCCAATGAGAAATAATAATCTTTTTAATGAAAATTAATAGTTTCGATGAGAAGTGATACTATCTAGTTAAAATATTTAATGTACAAGAATAAATAAAGAGTGATAATTTTTTAAAATAAATAAATTTTAATGAAAATAAAATAAAATATAACAATCTCACCGTAAAATAATTGATCCCTACAAGATTGACTAGCTCAAAAAATTAGTGGGAGTAGAAATTAAACTATAGATTGATATTATGAATGAGTGGTGACAAAAGGAGATAAGTTAAGGTATATATTGGGTCCAAAATAAATTGTAGACCTCTGCTAAGCCTTAATATAAACAAAATCTGGACCAAAAGCTTCAATGTTGGATCAACAGAAGTAGCTTCTGTTAGGTTTGGGACCATTAACAATATTAATTACACATGGATCATCCCACATTAATCCACTTTTATAAGATTAATTTACTCCAACTTTAATTTGCTTTTAAAATCAGTAGCACACATAGTAAACATCGTGTTAAAGTGGAGCTAAGAGTCAATATCATCCCCTATCTATTTACTTAATTGCCTTATTTAAAACGGTTCCAATAAATTAAAATTTTTTTAATTTAGTTTTACAATTCTCAAAATTGTGTCAATTAAGTTTGAATATTGTCGGAAAATTACAATTTTTGCCGGAATCGTACAAGTATAATGTTAGTGTGACTGGACGATGTTGCTACACTTGAAGTCACACTCTGAATTTCACTTCTCCATGCCACCTTGCCACGTGTTCAATTAATGTGTTATGTTGTTCTGGTTATTGTGTTGATTTTTCAGACAATTAATAGAACGTGAGAGAAAGAGTTTCAGGATATTTGAAGGGAGATCGTGATAAGCACGTAGAAGAGGGAGGTTATAAGTTTCCTATTTTTAAGGAAGTGATGGAGATTACCTTTGAGATATTGGTGCTCAAGATAAATAAACTGAAGAAGACACGTCTCTGAAAATGGAAGCAGGCATGATCTTTCACTGATATATAAAGTCAAAAGTCTTCATTCCAGAGTACATAACGTCTGATACATACACACACTCAAGGTGGTTTTTGTAGCTGGTTCAAGTGTTATCACACTCAGAGCCGCACTTGTCTATTCTCTTTTGAGCTTTGAAGGAATGCGAGGTTTCTTCTTATATGCTAGAAGATTATGATTGTCTTTTTACAATCTTCGTTTTGAGAGTAGTTTTGTGATTCCATGTCACATTTTTAGATCTTGTAATAAGTCTACCTTTGCGAGTTAGACATGGTATATTCTAAAGAGTTAGATTGTATCCTTGAAGACTTTTGTATTCACTAATTTTCCAAGTTTCGTGAAGTTTTGCCATGAGGCTGCCACAAACGTAAGTTTGTGGAAGAGTTAATCTGCTGTCTTTTTATTTTCCCCTGTTATTTAAGTTCTCTACTTCTAGTGTTCTTCGGAGTGTTGCAGCACTTGGAACGACACTTGTCTGATATGCTTGTTTTCACCCACGCACACTTTCAAGTGGTATCAGAGCCGAAACTTGACTCTACTAAGTTCACGATCCTGCTGCTTGCGTGCTGTCCTCATTATGAAAAACTCAAGATGTTCGTTTTTTCTCCTCCCATCTCATTTAAATTGTCATTGGATAAAACACACGCTTTGAAGCTTTCCTAATGATAGGGGGAGTTTCAATTATGGGGGAGAATGTTGTGTTTGGAGAGGCAAAATTGGGGGAGCTTGTTGGTACTTAAATTTCGCCTCTCAAAAGTACATCAATTTCTCTCCAAGAAGGATTTAGAATGAAGAACTAAATACTTCCTATTTTTAAGGAAGTGGGGAGTTGGACACTTAGTGGAGAGAAGTAAGAGACTTCATGTCTCACAACTGCTACAGAAATGGAGAGGCACCAATCTTAGTCTATAAAATATGTCTGAAACCATTCACTTCAAGAACACCTCGCATAGAAAATCCATGTCAGAAGCGGGTGCCATTTTGGGTGTTGCACGGAGTGTTGCCACACTTCGAGCAGCACCCCATCTACTATTTTTGGAGTGTTGGAGAGATGAGCAGTCTCTTCTCATATGCTAAAAATTTGTAATTGTCATTTTACAATTTTCGCCTTTAAAGTAGTTTTTAGATCTTGTTGTAATAGGTCTAATTTTACGGGTTTGATAAGATAAATTCTAAAGATTGAATTTGATCATTGAGAACTTTTGTATTCACTATTTTTTCAAGTTTAGTGAAGTTTTAACCATGGGGCAGCCACAAACGTAAGTTTGTGGATGAGTTATGTTGATGTGTTCTTGAGTTTTCTTTAATATTTCCGCTGCTGTACAAGTTTTATGCTCTCAGTGTCATTCGGAGTGCTGCTGCACTTGGAACGACACCTGTCTGAATTACTGATGTTGCTGCTAGTGTTGGTCCGAGTGTCGCAGCATCTCGACCAACACCTCACCGAACAGACAGCAAGCAGGCACATGCACTAACATATAACATTTCCACTCGAGTGCTTTAAATTTAATTGAGTTAAATTTAAATATATGTTAAAAATTATAAATATTTTAATTTGTTTTGAAAAATATAAATTAAATGTGATAGAATTGTTTTAAAACACGCAAATCTGAATTTTTAACTCAGCCCTTATGCATCTTAAATCGTGTATTGCATCAAATCTACCCGCTTGGATTTTTTTTTTGTCATAATGTTAATGTATAACATTAAGTTTCAAAATGTAATATATTAGATGTGAACATTATATTCCCCTAATTTTTATTTATATAATGAAATATTGTAATTTATTTCTGTATAGGTTATATTTCACTCATACCGATTTTTATTAGTGATTTAAAAAAATTGGTCAGCCAAAGTACAATTAACGGATGAACTCTTTTATTTTTAACAATCATTAAAACACATAGAGTAATATTAATTCAATATAAACCAACTTGTATATTAATTAAATTTGGAATAATGTAGATTGATTAATTAGAAATAGTGAAATAAAATGGGAAAATAGGGGTGGGAAAGAAACGCGTGGAGGTATAGAAGAGGAAAATATTGGAGGGAGATGTGGCAGCTTAGGGAACATATATACATGAATGTGATCCATCAAATTGTACTATGATCAACTGATATATACTACTCCTATATGCTTCAATTTATTATTTAATGCACTAATAACTATATATGATCTGTTCTTATAAAATCAGGGTCTACATGAAAATGATATAGTAAGTAACAATCTTCTCTTGATTTTATAATTTACCTAAATTTTAGTAAGTAAAAGTGTTTTGTTTTGAATTTATGCATCTCAATAGAAATATTTTCTTAGAGAAAATTTCACACTTTCGTCCCACAAGACACATAACCTCTTTAAAATAATCCTAATATTTTTACTTTTAGTTCCAAATAATTATTGTATTTCTTTGCAGACTTGGTCCCTTAAAACTTCACCTTTGCATATTTAGTTCCATACATACAGCTCCATTATTGATCCCAAAAATTTAGATTCATATTTTATTTTATTTTATATTTATTTATTTTATGTTATTTTATATTGTTAATGTTTACAAATTATTATTAAATTCAAAAAAGACATGAAAAATAATAATAATAATAAATAGAATAAAATAAAATATGAAAATATAGTTACACTATTGGTTATTTTATTTTATTTATTTATTTATTATTATTATTATTTTTTATTTGACAATTAAATCTTTGAAAACTTGGTCCGATAAAACTTCGACCTTGCATAGTTAGTCTTATATTATTAATATTGATCCAAAAATTTTATCCAAAAAATTTAGATTCATATTTTATTTTTATTTATTTACTTACTTTTTTATTTTATTTTTTATTTTTAACGTTACCAAATTTTTATTGTTTTCAAAAAAGGCATGTTCAAAATAATAATAATAATAAATAAATAAATAAGATATAAAGTTACACTATTGGTCATAAGAATTTAGATTCATATTTTATTTTATTTATTTATTTACCCATTTATTATTTATTTAACATTAGATTTTTATTAATTTTTAAAACATGTTCAACATAATAATAATAATTATTAAATAAATAAATAAACATAAAATAAAATAAAAAATAAATTTAATTTCTTGGGATCAATAATGTAATTGAATGAGACTAAATTTGCTAAGTTGAAGTCTTATAAGACCAAGTCTGCAAAGAAATAATTGTTTGGAACTAAAATGAAAGTATTGAGACTATTTTGAAGAAGTTATGTGTCATGCGGGATCAAAAGTGCAAAATTCTTTTTTCTGAGACTAATAAAAAATGACGAAGTTTTTTATAAAAACTGACGAAGTGCAAAAGTACTATTTTTGGAGTGTTGGAGAGATGAACAGTCTCTTCTCATATGCTAAAAATTTGTAATTGTCGTTTTACAATTTTCGTCTTTAAAGTAGTTTTTAGATCTTGTTGTAATAGGTCTAATTTTACGGGTTTGATAAGATAAATTCTAAAGATTGAATTTGATCATTGAGAACTTTTGTATTCACTATTTTTTCAAGTTCAGTGAAGTTTTAACCATGGGGCAGCCACAAACGTAAGTTTGTGGATGAGTTATGTTGATCTGTTCTTGAGTTTTCTTTAATATTTCCGCTGCTGTACAAGTTTTATGCTCTTAGTGTCATTCGAAGTGCTGCTGCACTTGGAACGACACCTGTCTGAATTACTGATGTTGCTGCTAGTGTTGGTCAGAGTGTCGCAGCATCTCGACCAACACCTCACCGAACAGACAGCAAGCAGGCACATGCACTAACATATAATATTTCCACTCGAGTGCTTTAAATTTAATTGAGTTAAATTTAAATATATGTTAAAAATTATAAATATTTTAATTTGTTTTGAAAAATATAAATTAAATGTGATGGAATTGTTTTAAAACACGCAAATATGAATTTTTAACTCAGCCCTTACGCATCTTAAATCGTGTATTGCATCAAATCTACCCGCTTGGATTTTTTTTTTGTCATAATGTTAATGTATAACATTAAGTTTCAAAATGTAATATATTAGATGTGAACATTATATTCCCCTAATTTTTATTTATATAATGAAATATTGTAATTTATTTCTGTATAAATTATATTTCACTCATACCGATTTTTATTAGTGATTTAAAAAAAAATTGGTCTGCCAAATTACAATTAACGGATGAACTCTTTTATTTTTAACAATCATTAAAACACATAGAGTAATATTAATTCAATATAAACCAACTTGTATATTAATTAAATTTGGAATAATGTAGATTGATTAATTAGAAATAGTGAAATAAAATGGGAAAATAATGTAGATTGATTAATTAGAAATAGTGAAATAAAATGGAAAAATAGGGGTGGGAAAAGAAACGCGTGGAGGTATAGAAGAGGAAAATATTGGAGGGAGATGTGGCAGCTTAGGGAACATATATACATGAATGTGATCCATCAAATTGTACTATGATCAACTGATATATACTACTCCTATATGCTTCAATTTATTATTTAATGCACTAATAACTATATATGATCTGTTCTTATAAAATCAGGGTCTACATGAAAATGATATAGCAAGTAACAATCTTCTCTTGATTTTATAATTTACCTAAATTATAGTAAGTAAAAGTGTTTTGTTTTGAATTTATGCATCTCAATAGAAATATTTTCTTAGAGAAAATTTCACATTCCAACAAGATACATAACCTCTTCAAAATAGTCTTAATACTTTTAATTTTAGCTCCAAACAATTATTGTATTTCTTTGCAGACTTGGTCCCTTAAAACTTCACCATTGCATATTTAGTTCCATACATACAGCTCCATTATTGATTCCAAAAATTTAGATTCATATTTTATTTTATTTTATATTATATTTATTTATTTTATGTTATTTTATATTGTTAATGTTTACAAATTATTATTAAATTCAAAAAAAACATGAAAAATAATAATAATAATAATAATAATAATAATAATAATAATAATTTACAAATTATTATTAAATTCAAAAAAAACATGAAAAATAATAATAATAATAATAATAATAAATAGAATAAAATAAAATATTAAAATATAGTTACACTATTGGTTCTTTTATTTATTTATTTATTTATTATTATTTTTATTTTTTATTTGACAATTAAATCTTTGCAAACTTGGTCCGATAAAACTTCAACCTTGCATAGTTAGTCTTATATTATTAATATTGATCCAAAAATTTTATCCAAAAAATTTAGATTCATATTTTATTTTTATTTATTTACTTACTATTTTATTTTATTTTTTATTTTTAACGTTACCAAATTTTTATTGTTTTCAAAAAAGGCATGTTCAAAATAATAATAATAATAAATAAATAAATAAGATATAAAGTTACACTATTGGTCATAAGAATTTAGATTCATATTTTATTTTATTTATTTATTTACCCATTTATTATTTATTTAACATTAGATTTTTATTAATTTTTAAAACATGTTCAACATAATAATAATAATTATTATTAAATAAATAAATAAACATAAAATAAAATAAAAAATGAATTTAATTTCTTGGGATCAATAATGTAATTGAATGAGACTAAATTTGCTAGGTTGAAATCTTATGGGACCAAGTCTGCAAAGAAATAATCGTTTGGAACTAAAATGAAAGTATTGAGACTATTTTGAAGAAGTTATGTGTCATGCGGGATCAAAAGTGCAAAATTTTCTTTTTTGAGACTAATAAAAAATGACGAAGTTTTTTATAAAAACTGATAATTGATTGATGAAAAGTAATAGTCATATTTTTGTGAGTATAAATGTAAAGTGATAATTAATTTTAAAAAATAAAATGAACTCTGACTGTTGCTCAATATTAATAAAAATCATAATTAACTATCTTTTTCAATCTATAATTAATAATTTTATTGTACTACTACTAAAAGATGTTCTAATATTCATTTGAGAAGGGGTTAATTAAGGTAAATGAGGGAGAAATCTGTTTCTAACTAGATCATGAACTGGAAATGAATTGATACTAGTATGAAGCAACAAATTCAAAACAATGTCCATGATCAAATTGTGAAGAGCACATGATGTGATCACCTCCCTCACAATATTTATAAATCTTTATTAATAATATTCCATCCAATATTTATTACACCTTTTTGTTGTACTTGTTAATTAGATAAGAAAGATCATGTGGACAAACAAGGATAAAACTATAGTTTCTTCAATCTTGTCATGCCAATTTAGATGGACCCCAGATTAATAGTTCAGCCTTTATACTATTAACAAGCTGCCTTCTAAACACACACGTCTTCTTTTTATTTTTAACAAAATATTTATGTGAGTCAAATTCTAATTATATCACATTATATTCGAATTTTATCTAAATTATATTACTACCTAGTACAAAATATGCCATTATATTACTAGTTGATACAATGAATCTATTTTATTACTGCCCACTACAAAATCATTTTATAAAAGTCCCAATTACCCTAAATACATTAGTTAATTAAGTAAAATAGGTAGAAATTTAATTTAAAAGGATAAGATCATATACTATTCTCTTTTTCCATATTTAAAATATTTCACGCATCTGAATTTTCTCTCCCATAGAAATACCCCTTCTCGCTTCTCTCTGAGAATCTCTCTTTTCGCTCTTTCTTTTTGAGAGTAGACATATCACTTTGAAGATCTTATCTCTCGCGAAGAATTATTTATCGTTCATTCACGTTCTCGAATTTGTACAAAAAACCAATCCTCGTGAATCCTGGTTCGTTTGTAGTGGTAGATTTGATCGATGCAAAGAAGAAGAAAATGACTCCAGCATTGGAAACGGGCACAACATCAGCCGCGCGACGACATCATATTAGCAAGTAAATCGGGTCCGTCGGAGTCTAATTCATGGACAGTAATATTACCGGGTGCTGGCGAGTCTTGCGATTCAATTGAAGTAATCATAATATTTTTTTCCGTGTTCAATTTGGGAGATTTTTATTTTGCGTTTTGCATATTTAATTAATCGTATTGAATTTTATATGTTCAAATTGAGGCACGGTCAATTCTACGTATTGAATTTGGGGAATGTGTGATACCTGTGTTGAGATGTACATGTTCAATTTTAGATACAACAGTATGTGTTTAGAAATAGCTTCAATTACTTCCTCCGTCCCGGGTATTTTTACCCATTTGTACGAGCACGGAGATTAAGACGTTTTATTTTTTTAATATATAATGTAAGGGAAAATAGAGATACATTAGTAATTTAAAAAGAAAAGGTAAATAAAATTATTGGGAATGATGAATAAAGTGTAAAAAGGTAATTAAAGTTATTGAGATTGTAAAAAGTAGGTAATAAAATATTATGTATTTTTTTCAAAAATGGAATGAGTAAAAATACGTGGGACACCCCAAAATGGAAAATGTGTAAAAATACGTGGGACGGATGAAGTATAATTTTTTGAATACAACTGTATGTATTCAGAAATAACTTCTGTAAATTAATGATGTTTCGATATTTGGTAGTATTTCATTCCCTCGTTAGTATTATTTGCTATGTCAAATAGAGCATTTTGGGTTCAATTTGTGTCGTGTAAGAAATATTACATCCTTTTTTTTGTTTAAATTGATATTGTTAATATATGAATTTAAAATTAGTTTCAGATTTCAAGTATTCAGAAATATACTCATTTGTATTCAAATGCATTTGTATTCAGATTCTAAGCATTTGGGTACGTTCAATTAGTTTGTATTCTGGTTTTTAATATTTAAAAAAGTTAAGGTGTTCAAAAATTGCATTTCATTTTTTTATCCGATTTGTGCATTGATATTATGGAATAATTGAGTTCAAATCACTAGTATTCAAATGCTAAGCAAATAAAACAAATGAATCCATCTAACTTTGAATTAGCAACTACTTTTGCAGACTGTCATTTGCATTTTGGTAGTCCCATTAATACAAGTATGTTATATTAAGAGATGGGTAAAAACCAGTGGAGTCTCTGGTTTTGAAGAGGTGATTCCTAAGGTTTATTTGGTTTTCGAAATAGGTTGAATGAAACTTCACAATTGTTGAAGAAGGGGACACTGAAGCCTCAAGATTTTCGATTCTTTGTGGGATATGCAGGGTGACAAATGGACCAACTGATGGAAGAGATTGACTTTAAATACTGATACAATGTTTCATGTAGTTGTAACTTGATATTTAAATGTTCTCAAAATGCATTGCCTTAGGGTTTGTGGGAAGGAGTTCTACAACTTGTGGGAGGTCGTTACTCTGAATTGAGTCGAAAGCCCAAACAAAATTTGTAGTTTTTTCTAAATTAATGTTGTTTCTAATTAAAGTCATCCATGGATGACAAATTTATCCAAATGTACAAAGTTTAAGTTGTGAGTTGTAATTAAGTAGGTCTTTCTGTATTTATCTTTGTTTGACATTTTTAATATTCCACGAATATTTGAGTGTATTCAATATATTTCAAATTCATTTATTGAAATGTTTTTGTATTCAAAATAAGATGATATTCATATATTTAATGTTCAATGATGATGTATTCAGAAATGCTTTGTCAATGTTTTTGAATTGTTTTTATATTTAAAAAAATCAGTAGGTATTCATATATTTAATTTTCAATAATAATGTATTTAATGTTCCACGAAATATTTAGAGTGTATTTAATGTATTTCAAATTCATTTATTGAATTGTTCTTTTATTCAAAAAGTAAGTATTTAAATATTTAATGTTTAATAACAATGTATTCAGAAATGCTTTATCAATATTTCACGAACTGGAGTCGACTTCCAGCCTATTTTAAAAGAGTAAATCATGGAAGATAATTATTTCAAAAATAATTATTTCTTTATGTGAATATAATGTGACTCTATCTTAGTGGATTGACTACTCCCAACAAATTTTCTAGTTTCATGGAGATTAATGTTATTTTAATTTTTAAATACATTAAATGTTATAATAGAGTTAAAATGTGTATTTAATGTGTTCAATTTGTAGTGGATAGTATTTATTATTGGATAATGTACCTACTAGTAATATATATATATATATATATATATATATATATATATATATATATATATATATATATATATATAATTGTACCTGTACCCTTAAAAAAATAAATGAACGGTTACTTTCTGAATAAATGATGTTACTCCTCAAATACAAATTATAAATAATTCCTCCATTTATTTAAAACATGTCTCAAGGATCATACAAATTAGAGATTATCAAACACCACTATGATTCCAAAACAAGAAAAGAGTCCATTTACATTGAATATATATATTTTATGGAGAAAAAAGTTTTCATGATTTGGAGTTTATTAAAAAATTTGTATGACCTACATGATATAATTAATTATCGACAAGGTTAGCCACATTAGTACTTAGGAAGAAATCACAAAACATTAATTTATTAAAAAATAAATGAAACAGTGTAATCCATCATTAGAAGTTTGAATTCACCATAATCATCATTCATTATCTCTTTAACTCACTATATATGAATCTAATTTAATTCGCGTACAGATAATCCAAGTTAATCATCATGATATTTTTAATTAATTAATTAATTCTAAACTATGTTATGACATCTTTACCAGTTTAAGATGAAGGGCCAAATTTGAAGGAATTAATTAAAAGGAAAAAAAATAAAAAGAAAAATAAAGCAATTATTGGTAACCGCTAGCAACCCGTGGAAACTACTGGAAGCTCATGATATCAATTCTTAAAACATTATTTATTTGAAGGAGGTTAATTATTATTCCTCTTAATTAATAAATTAATTATTGTGCATTCTAGTTGTACACACTGCGCATGCATTCTTAATAACCAATTATAATTATAATTGTAATTGTACTATATATATAATAATAAGAATAATAATTGTATAGTAGTGATCAGATTTTTTTTTTTGACAAATATCATTCAAATTAGTTTATTTCAAGTTTAGTTCGTCTATGCACACGCATGCTAATTTTAAATATGCAGTTACGACTTGTTAATTGATATAAGTAAATGATGATTTTATTCTTCTCTAGAGAGGCTCAAACAATTGAAATAAGATATAAAATAAATTTCCTTTTAAATAATATAGAATTATTCTTAAAATAAGATAAAGTAGAAAATAATTGTGTTAAATAGCTGCCGCTTCTTGATTAATAATTTACTTGAGAGCCCAATAAGCTACTCTCCGTCTAGGCCTGTTTATACGGGCATGTAGTTTAAGAAATTTTACTTAAAAAAATGTAAGAAAAAGTATTAGTAAATTTATATTTTAAAGAAAAATAAAATAAAATAATTAAAAATAATGAATTTGTTGAGATTGAAGAATAAAATATAAAAAATAAATAAAATATATAGTGTATTTTTACTATTAAGGAAGCATTGAGACACCTCAAAAGTGTGGATAAGTGGGATAGGTATACCTACAATTAAGTGTTGAGTACTTCAATATTGAAGTGAATTTATAATTACTTAATTATATTTAAAAATAATTAAAATGGGAACCTTAATCATAGGCATCAAATACACATTTCTAGTATTGCTTGTTTAAAAGAAAAAAAATTGATTCTCCCATCTGATATTCAGAACAAATACTTAAACAAAGATAGAGTTCAAATGGGCAATCAATTCATCAAAATCATAATTACATCAAAATAAAACATGAAAAAAGATCGAGGAAGATCAATCTAGAATTAAAATTGCTCTCTCAAATGGGCTGAGCTTGCGCAATTAAACTAAAATTTTTAGGCCCATTATTTTTACTTCTTACAAAGTGTTGGCCCATTCCATGGTGGGCTAAAAAGAATCTGGTGGGCCTTAATGTTGAGCTAAATTTGTTGAGATTAATATTCTCTCTCCCTGGTTGCTGAAAATGCTGTTTACCTTATTTTAAAAATCGTTTCAATAAATAAAATTGACATAAGACAAAATTTCACTAATGCGAGAACAATAAAATTTATATAAATAATATACACAATTACTATATAATATAAGAGTACGACTGTAGTGCACCTGGATAATTTTAACCGTTATATTAAATTTTAATATAATCTACGCCACTAAATATAATAAAATAATTAATTTTTTTTAAAAAAAACCACCCACTAACACTATTTTACACTATAAACATGGGTGCACCAGGTGTACCCAGAATGACCCTTAATATAAATGTGAAATTACAAGATTTGAATGATGATAGAATGCATGTTTTGTTTATTTACGTGAAGCCCACTATCTCAGGCCCATTCCATTTAGACTTCTAACGCGGCCCATGGGCTTTGTTAGGACCATTGAGCTTTTATTTAATTAAAATATCATTTTTTTATAAACATTATAATTTCTTATCCGTAAAAATTTTCTTACAAGATGATCTAATACGGGTCTGGATCTTCTGTGTCATTTTGATATGATATCTCCTATGCCACTCTGTTGGATGAGTGACATGTAAGAGAGAGAATGAGAATTATACCCTAAGTCAACCAGTCAACCCTTGAGGCAAGGGATTGCATTTCTCTACCCCAACACGTGTCATTCCATAAACAGGTGTTACAAGAAATGTCACATCAATGTGTCACCGAACATCTTGTACCGCCTAATACTAGCACTTGCTAATTAATAAATAAAGATAGAAAGCAGTTAGATTTGACTCTAGAAAGGGAATTATTAAATTAAATCAGATAAAGATAATTTACAATTCTATTCTAATACTCCTAATGCATCTACTTGTAAGTTGTGAAATTGTGGTAAGTTGTGTAATTCACCGATCTAAAATACCCATTTTTAGAGATCACATGATAGATTGGTAGGATTATTGGATCTCATCTTAAATTTCATCCTCATCCTAAAAGAACTAATGTAGAGTCCAATTGCAAATTGTTGTTATTGTCTTCTCAAGTGGACTGTACATCTTGAAATTTTTTAACCTTATCCTCTACAAATTCTTGTCATTATTCTTCACACACACACACACATATATATATATATATATATATATATATATATATATATATATATATATATATATATATATATATATATATATATATATATATATATATATATATATATATATATATTTCACGTTTAGTAATTACATTTTAAGATATGTCCTAGATCAAAAAAGAGTAAGTAATACCCAGAAAATCACATAACAAAATGGTTATTACATTTAGAGACTATGTCATAAATCACAAAATAAATCTTTAATTTAAATGAATTGAGAATAAAAAAATCGAAAAATAGTGGGACAAAGGGATTATACAATATTGGCAAGAGAAATGTTTAAGGGAACTCGAGGACAAGAATTTACGCATCACTTTGATGAAACGAAACTGGTCCAACAAGATTGCAGCGAAGGAAGAAAATTCAGACAACCAATTATGCATGCATGTCTATCTTTAATTTGTTGAGTCCACTTGCAGACAGTAATGGGCTGTTCGAACATTTTATACATGCATTTAGACATGAGTAAAACATTGTCTTTTACGAATAGTACTAAAAAAAAGATGAAGTTTATGACCAATTGTTTGCAGCTAAATTTGAATATCTTGAGAATATATATGGAATGGTCCATAGCCTATTTGCTTAGCTTTGGGCGTTATGATAGTAAACTCCTTTTATTTTGCGGCTATGTTTATTTTCGATTTTTTAATCTAAATTTAGGATTATGTAAAGTGGAAGTTTTAGTAAAACAATTTCACTTATCTATTATTCACACAACAACTACTCAGCTCTCATCCATCACTCCTACTCACCATACTTGAATCCCAAACAAACATATATTAATTAACATTATATTTGTTGAATTTACTAAATTCACTAAATCCTAAATCTATCTTTCTCTTTCCTTAATAAACCCCCCAAAACAAACATCTTAAGGCTCTGAGTTTTCTCAGCAATTTCCATTCCTAATGTTCGAAAAAGATGTTAGAAATATTGACGATCAAACAAAAACTTGTGTGTAGAATCAATTTCATAAAAAGAACTCTTATATCTTGTTGAAAGATATATTTGATATATTTTATTATATTGAAATTTGATCAAATAATTTATATTTGGATAAGTTTAAATTAATTAATGATATAAAAATATCAAGAACATGGTATCTTTAAGATTTGATGAAAATTATGTTTTAATATCTACAAGATTTGATGGAGACGTAGGCGTCTCCTTTTGTATTCTCTCCTCATAGTTTTTCACGTAATAATAATTACATTTCGAGAGTTGAATTAGTTTTTTTTTTTTATTCTGATTGTATTCCTTCTTGTAAGACACGTTTATTCATGTAAAAATCGATTCTGGAAGGGAGTTCATCAATCGATTTCGGAAATTTTGTATAAGGATAGGGAGTCGATTGTACACTATCAAGTCCACGTGGTGATCAAATAAGTAATTAGAGTTGAAGGCATTGTCCATTAATATAGATCAGAATTCATAGATGATAAATTGAAATATTAATTCTAATAAAAAAGATTTGAGGACATATCCTGTATTTGCTATAGATCTTGTGTTTTAAAGTCTTTTGCTCATATTTTATTTATGGTCAATGTGAATGTGACATTCGAGTTCTATATAATGAATAATATCAGCACACGAATCTATTTTATAATAAGATTTGTCCAGACATGCCATAATTATAAAATAAAAGGATATAATAAATAATGTTACTACATAATGGTCTACCCCACTATTAAGGCCCCCACCGCCTTGGAGATTGGTGGAGGAGGTAAATCATGTTACTACAGAATGACATACCCCACCATTAGGGGCCCCCACCGCCTCTGCCCTGAGGATTGGTGGAGGAGGTAAATCATGTTACTACATAATGGTGTACCCCACTATTAGGGGCCCCCATCGCCCCTGCCCTGGGGATTGGTGGAGGAGGTAAATCGCAGGATGTGCCTCAAATGGCTTATAGAGAGGGCTCACTGTTAAATTTGTGCTTGTAAGGGGCCAAATCCATGCCAAAGGCATGATTCGAACCTCCATCCTGCAGCAACCAAATTCAGTTAGAATGTCTTTCCATCCTCCCCTCTACCACTTGAGCTATGCCCTGGGGCATGTTACCACATAATGCAAGAACATGAGAGTTGAAGAAGCAGTAGTACTACAAAGAGTTGTTGAAGTTTACAATGAAACAGTTTGCCGCTAATTAAGTGATTCGAATTTTATATACTTCACAATTTTATCAATTTCTTTTAGTTAAATTCAATAAAAAAATAAAAAAATAGAAGGTTTGATTTGGAAGTTCCTTAATTCTCGCATATATAACATTGTCTATATATATATATATATATATATATATATATATATATATATATATATATATATATATATGTGTGTGTGTGGGGCAATACCAAAATTTTGTTACTTAGAAGTCATGATCTTAAGCTAATACATTAAAAAAAAAGACTAGCTAGATAAATAGAAATTTATCTTGACTTGGAGAATAAAATAAAATAAAAATAGATAGTATGTCTTTTTTTCTTGTGAGTTGATCAAATAAAGTTTTTTCGTCTATGTGGGCAGTAAATTTAGGTGAGAATGATAAGAAGTAATAATAATTTAAATTAAATAAATTATATTTGATTGATGAAAAGTGATATCGATTAAATTAAATATTTTTTTATGAATAATTTATGAGATAAATGCAATTTCTTTTTTCTGTTAAAGATATTATTTTTCATCTATTTTATGAATTACTCATGAAATAGTTTAATTGAACGATTATCATATTTCATCGAACATGTAACATTTTTCATTATAAATGTTATTACTTCTTATTATCTCATTAAACACAATTTATAAGAGGATTTCTCACAAGTTTCTTCTTATTTTAGGGAAGTAGTATATATATAATAATCCAAACTAATTTGGGTTTAACATCAAAAGTAAACACCACTTGGAGGATAAAATTTTACTGTTACTGAATGTAGAAGGGTATATTGGTGATGATGGGGAGAATCTTGGAGTGGAGCACTAAAGGAAGATCAAACACAAAGGAGGTAATAAAACCATAATAATCAACTAAACAAGGATTCCATTGACAAGCATATATACCATTAATTGGCGACTTACCTTTTTGTTAATCTAATCAATTTAATTAATCATCATTCCATTTATTAACTGCTGCATTTGATGCTGCATCAACAAGTCAACCACCATCTCATGTTATATCCCTTTATTTGGAGCTCCATCGTTCATGTCCTAAGAATTTATGGAAGAAGTGTGCTTCAAATAATTTATAAAAAAAATTCATTGATCTTAATTATAAGTTTTTCTACTAGATTCTTTTTAAAAAAAAAATCATTTTCATGTTTTATTAATTTAATGGAATAATAATATAATTAGTTGAATTTATTTATTCAAAATATTGTAATTATTTAAAAATATATATTTTTTTTATTTGTTCCTTAAATTGCTAATATTAAAGAAACGCTGATCCTATCATGACATAGTGTGACACAAAAGTTTTAAATTCCACTCATACAATTAAGTAGAAGATAATCATTTTTTTATGCATATATGTTTTTAAAAAATATTTGAAAGGAAGTGTGATAAATATTCTATCATAGCAAATTAACTAAATGTACATATCACACACTACAACCAATATAATGCAATATGACAATTAATTGAATTGAATTATCTAATTAATTAACAATCTACCTAAGTCATTAATAAAATATGCATTACGTATGGATTTTTTTTTACAATATGTAATAAAAATAAATTATAAATAATACATTTAAACCCAAATATACAATATAAATAAATAGGGAAAACTTTAGTGAGACAATTTTTTATGAACGATAATACCTTTTTTCATTAAAAATATTATCACCTTTTGTTCTCACTACAAACAGTTCATGAAATAATTTACTGCGTTACTATATCTTTCATTAATCAAAAGTGGAGTATATAACTTTTTATTAAAATATTATTATTTTTGACCCGTATCATGAAAGTTTTATAATAATAAGATAATTTCACACAAATATTTATCTAAAAATATATGCATAACGTACAATCGAATGAAGTATACAAACGAAAGAATTTAATGAACGGAATCTAAGGGGCTTGCTGTTTTTCTCGCAGCTAGAAATGGTTCTCATCTATTGCATGCCCATCATGATACGGATGTTCCGTGACAATTTCATATGATAACTGCTGTGACATAGTATATCTATATTGTATTGACAATTGACGTGTTGCATGTAAAGATTTTTTTATAAATAGGTGACGTGGTTCTGATATCATATTAAGTAACTATCTCATTTAAAAGTTTAAGTTAATGTCATGTTAAATGATCAACTTATCTAAAAGCTTAACTTGATAGTGAAAATAAGCGTTTAATATTTAATCAAATTATTTTATTACAGAGATGTCACACTAACATGCCACGTCCGATCACGACCCACGAAGCATTACAAAGGCCCAAAGACGACGCGGAAGCCCAAAGCAGAATTGACTATATATACACACATCACATTTCGTTTTAACAATAAAATGGTGGACTCTACTGTTTGGGATTTCCCAATATATACCATTTGGTACTCCATGTTTAGATTGAAATTCTTTATAGTTACTTTTTAGTCTAATTAAACTTGCGGTTTAATTAACATTAATGATATTCCAGAATGATAGAGTTCAAATTGAATATTTCCATTCATTATTTATGTCCCTTGTTCATCAAGTTACTTAAATAGTTATTTAATTAATTATATGTTAAATGTCCTGTTTTTTAATTAATTAATTTTCTTTCTCCACGAATGGTCACTTTCTTGGTGTGAGGGGCAGATATTCAACCCTTTTCAGAAATATTTTGCATTACAAAATATCACTTCTTTTATATTTTTACTACTAGTAGAGCATCATGATTTGTTTTATTTGTAGATATTTCTAACATACGTATATATAGTTGGGCGCTGTATCACCATGTGATACACTACAAAACAACACACCATTAAAGATGACACTTTAAGACAACTAACAAATTCAGACGATTTCACAGACATTAGAGGCGAAAGGGGTGATCAAATCAAATAAATACAGATTACTTTAGCAAGCTTACAAGTATATATTACACTGCTTACTTAATTAAAGGCGGTTAAATTAAAACGACATTATTTTTACTTAAAAGCAGGTCTTTTAAAGTGGTTACTGAAATAATTCCTTTTTCATGTGGATAATTAATAATTATTGTTGTGATACTTGCCGGTTGTCATGATCTTCAACAAGACACTTGATCACACACACAAACTTGATGTTTATGTTTAATCGTTTGAGAAATCGATCAACACACACACTGAAAACAGCTGGAATAAACCCTAAAACACACAGAACGAAAGAAAGAATGCACAAAGGAATTATAGTGGTTTGATCTTCATGATCTACGTCCACTCGGAGGAAAATGTAACTTTCTTATTGATAGATGTAATACACGAAGAAGATGACCGCTATAGAGACTCTAGACTAGCTCTAAAATACACTGTAAGCTTGCTGATGAAAATGAAAACTTGCAGCTAAGAAGAAGTGAGTTGTTGTGAGTTTGTGTTGTGTATTTATGCATCTTCTTCACCAATAACCGATTGCCACTTGCATCAATAGAATGATCACACCTCATGTGCTTAATAACTAACTAACTAACTGAAGAGCACATGATCACTAACAAACTCAAAACTGATCAGCAAACAACCAAAAACTAATCCACACTCCATGTGATCACAACTGTCACATGCAAGTGTTTGCAGCTGATAAACTTAAGTCTGATGCAATGTGTATGACCCATGCATTAAGTCCATTGCATTCTCTACTTCCTTAGCTTCACAGCAACACCTTGTGTTCACACGATGGATCAAGATTTACACATCATTCTTCAACATACTCCACCTTAAATCAAGTATCCATCTTCAACTAAGACTGCTACCTTCCCTCCTATTTACTGCTCATATTGAGCAGCACTTCAGTTCTCATTACACATACCAACTAAGCCTAAGCTTAGTTCAAATTTAGAACTAGGCAAGACCTTAGTTAGACAATCAGCAGGATTGACAGATGTGTCAATCTTACACACCTTGACAGCACCAATTTCAACAAGATCTCTCACAAAATACATCTTGACATCAATGTGCTTTGTTCTCTCATGATAGCCCTGATGTTTTGCTAAATGGATAGCACTCTGATTATCACAGAACACCTTCATTGTTTCTTGCTTCACACCAAGCTCTTTAAGCATACCACTGATCTAAATTCCTTCCTTAATAGCTTCAGTTAATGCCACAAACTCAGCTTCAGTTGTGGACAAAGCTACTATGGATTGATGACTGGGCTTCCAACTTATAGCAGTTCCATAAAGAGTGAAGATATAACCTGTTAAAGACTTCCTAGTATCCATGTTAGCAGCAAAATCTACATCAACATATCCACACAAAACTTCACTGTCTTGACTTAATTTCTGAAACTTCAATCCTCTACTGACAGTGCCTTTTATATATTTCATAGCCCACTTTGCTGCTTCCCAATGTACTTTACCAGGAGATCCCATGAACCTACTTAAAACACTAAGTGTAAAAGCCATGTCTGGCCTGCAGCAGACCATACAATACATTAGACTTCCTACTGCACTAGCATAAGGAGTCTTGTCCATATTCATAACTTCTGTTTGAGACTTAGGTCCCTGCTGTAGAGTCAACTTTATACCTTGTTTGAATGGAGTAGAGACTTTCTTACACTCATCCATATTATATATTTTGATAACCTTTAACATATAAGCTTCCTGATTCAGCATTAAAGTACCACTGATCCTGTTTCTGTTAATTGACATTCCTAGTATCACCTTGGCCTCTCCAAGATCCTTCATGTCAAATTCAGCTTCTAACATTCTTTTTACTTTCAGAATACCAACCATTGTATGACTGGCCAACAACATATCATCAACATATAGTAATAGATATGTGAACAGACCACTTTCCTCCATGAAGTACACACAGTTATCATGTAGACTTCTTTGAAATCCACACTTAACTATGTACTCATCAAATCTCAAGTACCATTGCCTTGAACTTTGCTTAAGACCATAGAGAGATCTTTTAAGAAACAAGCTTTTGAACTTGAGTTTTGAAGTTCAACACCTTCTGGTATGGTCATGTATATCTGCTCCTCTAACTCTCCATGTAAAAAAGTTGTAGTAACATCCATCTGATGAAGCTCAAGATTCCATTGAGTAACTAATGAGAGAATGATCCTTATAGAACAATGCTTAACTACAGGTGAGAATATCTCATTATAGTCAATGCATTCTTTCTGTGAAAAACCCCTTGCAACTAATCTTGCCTTGAATCTAGGCTTTCTACCTTCAACTGTAGAAGGTTTCTTTCTGAAAATCCATTTACAACTTATCAGCTTCTGATGCTTTGGCTTCTCCACTATATCCCATGTGTGATTCTTATCCAAAGATAAGAGCTCTTCTTGTATAGCCATTATCCACTGATCACTATCAACACTTCTTATAGCTTCCTTGTAATTCCCAGGTTCAAGTGATTCAACTTCAGAAGCAGTATACAAAGCATAAGAAACAAGATCAGCTTGGATGTATCTTGCAGGTGGTACAATTTCTCTTATTTGTCTATCTCTAGCAAGATGATAGGTGTTTTGACCTTCCAAAATGCTGTCACCACCACTACCTATCTTGCCAGACTCCACTTGAGGCTCAACATCATGATCAGAACTAGTAGTAGTTTTCATCTTTTCAATCAGTGGCATTTTCCCTTCATCAAAGGAAACATCCCTGCTGATCAGAATCTGCTGTTGGTCTGGACACCGCAATTTATACCCCTTTACTCCAGATGGATAACCAACTAGCACACACTTAGAGCTCTTGGCTCCAACTTTCCTTGCTTTATATGAGCATAGGCAAGACATCCTATTACCTTCAAACTACTGTAGTTTGCAGGTTTACCATTCCACATCTCCTCTGGAGTTTTAAAATTTAGTGGTGATGATGGACATCTGTTTATAAGAAATGCAGCAGTAGTAGCTAACTCCCCCCCCCCCCCAAAAACTCTTAGGAAAACCTTCAATGCTTATCATACATCTAACTCTTTCAAGAATGGTCTGATTCATCATTTTTGCTGTTCCATTTTGTTGTGGAGTTAATGGAACAGTCTTATGCCTTTTAACTCCTCTATCCTTACAGAACTGATTGAACTCATCTGACAAATATTCCAAACCATTGTCAGTCCTTAAACACTTCAACTTCTTATCAGTTTGATTTTCAACCTCAACTAACCACTCTTTGAACTTGGTGAAGGTTTCATCTTTGGATTTCAATATATAAATCCATACCTTTCTTGAATAATCATATATGAAGGAGATGAAATATTTTCCACCCCCCTTTGTGATGTTCTTAGCAGGTCCCCATAAATCAGAATGAACATAATCCAACACAGATGAAGAGTTATGTTCACCAACACCAAATTTTAACCTCTTTGCCTTACCCATCACACAATGTTCACACTGACTCAAAGTAATTGAAGTGTGACCACATAATAGCTCCTGTTTAGCTAATTCTTGCAGACCCCTCTCACTTATATGACCTAATCTTTCATGTCATAGTATAAAATTGTCTATTTTACTAGTGCTACAAGCTTGAGCAGTGACAGTATTTCCACACAAGAAATATAGGTCATGTTTCCTAATACCTTTCAAGAATACATCATTCCCCTTTGTGACAGTCAAACAACCATCAGTTGACTAAAAACTATATCCCATGGAATCAAGATTTTCAAGTGAAATTAGATTTCTTCTTAGATCATGAACATACCTTACATCATGAAGCATTCTTGCTGTACCATCAGACATTTCAAGCTTGACAGACCCTCTTCCCATGATCTTACATGTTTGATTGTTTCCAAGAAGTACAGAGCCCTCATTCTGATGTTTAAATCCTATCAACCAATGCTTGATTGGTGTCATATGGAAGGTACAACCAGAATCAATCACCCATTCAGAGGAGACTTCAGATGTAGTGACTGTCAATACTTCAACAAACTTTGTAGTATCTTCTTGTGCAGGAGCAGTTTGATTTACTTGGTTTGGTTGATCAATTTCTTTCCCCTTCTCAATACCTTTTCCTTTGCTAGCTTTCCACTTGTAGCAATTTCTTCTCATATGGCCAGGTTGATTGCAGTGATAACATTTCCTTACTTCACCTTTTTTAGCATGTTCTCCATCCTTTCTGACTTGTTTGTTTCCATCAAAACCCCTCTTCTTCTTGTTATTCCTTTTAGCCTGATTGTTCTTCTTGACAATCAACCCTTCTCCTCCTGAAATCTGAGTACTATCAGTTACTAACTGTAATTCTCTAGACTTGAGTGCTAGTAACACATTATCAAACTTGATGGAACTCTGATTTCCATATAACAAAGTATCTTTGAAACTTTGAAAAGATTTTGGAAGAGCTGTCATCAACATGAGAACTTTCTCTTCCTCTGATATCTTTGAATCAACAGTTTCAAAATCATCCATGATCTTGACAAACTCATCAACTTGATCCAATATAGGCTTTTCATCAGTCATTTTGTATGCATTTAGTTTCTGCCTAATGTGAAGTCGATTTGCTAATGTCTTGATCATAAACGTGGATTCTAACCTTTCCCAGACTCCAATTGCAGTAGTTTCCCTAGCTACTTCCCTTAGTGCCTTATCCCCCAAACATAGAATAAAAGTAGAATGAGCTTTTCTAAGTACCTCATCATCTACTTGTACTCTTGGAAGTCCAGCTGCTGATGGATCTTTTATTATCTCTGTCTTGACAGGTGGAGGTGGCTTCAATGCATCAATGAGCCCTTGCTGTGTCAAGATTGCCTTCATCTTGAGTTTCCAGAGACTGAAATCCATTTTTTCAGTGAGCTTCTCAATGTCAAACCGTGTGGTGTTCATCTTCTCAGAGTTCAGCAGCTGTTTGATGGTTTGCTTCCCACAGACGGCGCCACTTGTTGTGATACTTGCCCGTTGTCTTGATCTTCAACAAGACACTTGATCACACACACAAACTTGATGTTTATGTTTAATCATTTGAGAAATCGATCAACACACACTGAAAACAGCTGGAATAAACCCTAAAACACACAGAATGAAAGAAAGAATACACAAAGGAATTATAGTGGTTCGATCTTCATGATCTACGTCCACTCGGAGGAAAATGTAACTTTCTTATTGATAGATGTAATACACGAAGAAGATGACTGCTATAGAGACTCTAGACTAGCTCTAAAACACACTGTAAGCTTGCTGATGAAAATGAAAACTTGCAGCTAAGAAGAAGTGAGTTGCTGTGAGTTTGTGTTGTGTATTTATGCATCTTCTTCACCAATAACCGATTGCCACTTGCACCAATAGAATGATCACACCTCATGTGCTTAATAACTAACTAACTGAAGAGCACATGATCACTAACAAACTCAAAACTGATCAGCAAACAACCAAAAACTAATCCACACTCCATGTGATCACAACTGTTACATGCAAGTGTTTGCAGCTGATAAATTTAAGTCTGATGCAATGTGTATGACCCATGCATTACGTCCATTGCATTCTCTACTTCCTTAGCTTCACAGCAACACCTTGTGTTCACACGATGGATCAAGATTTACACACCATTCTTCAACAATTATTTATTATTTTTTTTAAATGTGAAACCTTACTAGTGTAAGGTTCTATATGAAAGGGAGAAATTGATATTTTTGAAGTGAAGGAGTAAAATATGAGGTTCCGAATTTCCTATAATATATTAGTGTGACATTTTCTTTGTCACACATAAGAGAGAGGAGTAAAACTATACACTAAGTCAACTTATAAAACTTAAGGGCAAAGAATTTGATTTAATCCATAATGCCATGTGTCAATTTATAAATAGATATCACAACAAATGTCACACCAAAGTGTTACAGGACATCCCGTGTCGTTGTGGCTCAATCAATGTAAGTAAATTAGCCGTAATAAGAAGTATTATTATTTAATATATAATGAATAGTTGTATTAATTATATATGTGATTTTTTTTTTAAAATAAGTATGTTTGGAAAAACATTCAAAATAACAATGTATGTAACAGAGCAATAACAATATATGCAGCAGAGGAAATATAAAAATAAGATTATAATCTAGAGCACCACTAATGTGAACTGCGGTTACGGATGACCTCCTCACATGAGGGGGTGCATACTCTATAATATGCACCCCTCATGTGAGGGGGTCACCCGTAACCACGACACTTTTCAAGCATACGATTCTATGCATCGAGCTTGTCCTGCCTCAACAATCGATCGAAAAATTCCGAGGGGGTGTCAATTAACCCCAACCGGGGATGCAGATGGGGAAGATGAACTCTCTCCCACTGAAAGGCGGGCGAAGCAACGGCTGGACTTTTATAAAAAGGATCACTGGTCACACAAGAATTACCCTACAATCTATAGTAGTACTATGAAAGTCCCGATATTACTATAAATAACGCATTCATGATCTAACAACTTCCTATAGTACACTTCCGCGCTTAATTGGTTACTTTCAATGACGAGATACAATATTATTTTGAATTAATTATCATTAAAAAAGTTATAAAACTCAAAATTAAATACAAGTTCATTCTTTCAATGATAATTACTAGAGTACATGCATAAAAATAATTAGGCTAAATCACAAGAAATCACCAACTTTATTCATATTGCAAATTCATTAAACTAAAGAGAAATTGCCAAAAAAAAAATAATAAAAGCCTTTTTCTTCAAGCATTGTAGCTAAATGCACCAAACGAACTACAGATGTATCTACGACTGCTGACATGGCCTTTTAATTTCATATCAATCCTTCAAATCATATTAAAACATAGGGTACATTTTACAATAATAATTAAAAGTTAGTCCTTTATTGTGATTTCTTAAAGATAGTGATTAATTTGCAAGTTTCAAGTTTTTTTTCCACTACCCTAAATAATTATGAATAAATAAATAAAATGAATGTTGGGGGTGGGTTAGACCAAAAAGAGAGTGAGATTCAGATGAATTATGTTATAATGTGGGAGAGAAAAGTGTGTAATGTTAGAAGAGAAGTGAATAGTGATGTAGATGAGATGATAGCCACTATTCCTTCATCTCCAATTTATCATCTGCATTTATTTCCTCATCCATCCATCTACAGATATTTATTTCTCTTTTATTATTATTTGTCCTTCAGTTGCTCCAAGAGTCGTTTTTCCACTCCACATCTAACCCGCCTGCCTCTTCCCGCCATTCCTCTCTTATTTTGTTACATATGTAATGATACAACTTGAGAGACGAATAAGAAGTGACGTATTATTTTAATGAAAACAGTACTCTTATTGTTCCAAAATTTTCAACACACTTTCTATTAAGAAAAAGTAATATGCCTTACCAAAGCCAAACTATTTGGTAAGCTATTTAGGAAGGCGTTGAAAAAAAAGTAACATTTGATTAATATAAAATACTACTCCATAGGTCTCATAAAACATAAATAAAGTCACACTTCCTATTTTTGTTTGTCACACAAACAAGTTTATACCTTCAAATAAGAAAATATTACAGAAAACAACAACACCACAATACATTTAAATTATAAAATTGTTACCCCTTTAGAATTGACGTAACTTAATTTATAGTTTATTTATTACCTAAAATTATTAAAATATACTTAAATTTTAAAAACAAAATTTCTAGAATTCATTATGACTATTATGGGACGAGTTCTCATCTCGAGAATTCCATCGCACATAAGTTTTTGCGCTATTAAAAAGTTTTTATTAATTGATATGAGAATTGCATTCAATAGCTAAAGTGGCAAAGGAAGACATTGAAAAGTTTCAAGCAAGTCTTATTTGACCTTTATTCACAGATACATAAATATCTGTATTCAATTAATCCACTGACACAATATCTGTATTCAATTAATCCACTGACACATCTTAGAAAAGTAAAATTCATTTTTTAATAAATATAAATAATTATCTCTATTTAAAAAAAAAACGATTTCATCCTAAAATTGCTAAAATCAATTACAAGAAGCGGTGTTGAATAACAATGCTTTCCTTAATTTACTTCAATATCTTTATCAATAACAAATACATTTTATTTCATTACATGAATGGTTAATCATTTTATTCACACGAATAGTTGCCGAATGGATCATTTAACTCGAATTCATTCGAGTAAAAAGTATTTTCATATATTCGGGCATTAAAAAATATAATGTTAAAATTAGAATAAAAAAGAAAATTGTTATTTTTGATTGGACACTATTATTAATTGCTTCATAGATTTAACCCTAGAAAGTGTTATTTTTTTTTTTTTAATTTTTCATATGGTCGAACTCCCAGTTCTTGATCGTACAGAATGTCCGATTTTAAATACATTGGTATGTCATACAAGGAGAAAGCTGGCATTAAAGAAGAATACGACCGGAGAACAGTGAAAACAGTGAAGGGCATGATGAAGAGAACGCATCAAAACGGCAACAACCAGCTATGTTGCACCATTTTCCATATTTCCTCTGCACTATTTCCCCACATATCACCCCCAACTTTATTTTATTCATTAATTTTTTAATTCCTAATTACATTTTGTAATAAAAAATTTTCTAAGTGGGGGGATAGATCCCTGTCTCCGTACCATGGCCCGGACACCTAATGTACCTCACTACATACCCCCCCCCCCCCCACCACCACTACTCCACCCACACTAATTTTTTTTTTTATAAATTTCGACCACCCCCCTTCCGTTACTCATCCCCCATTACGCCACTCACTTCTCTCTATACATTAAAGCTAAACCAGCTTCTACATTTCCATTGCTTCTTCCCAAAGCTTATTATATATATAATATCTGTATGTATATATATAGAGATTAGTATTTGGAGTGAAATTACAACATTTTACACCCCGAATGAGGGGAGTGTGTGTATCAAGTGATAAAAGTTGTGTAACAAAAGTTAGCAATGGAGGGCCCGTATCACGGCGGTGCACCCGTTTCCCACGGCGGCGGAGGATCCCGCCCGTCGCTCGGTTTCCCCCTCGGCACCGCCCTTCTCTTGGTGGTCATTTTCAGCCTCAGCGGAATATTCTCCTGCTGCTACCACTGGGACAAGCTCCGCCGTACTCTGTCCCTCGACACGGCGGATCTCGAGGCCGACGGTGATCTTGGCCCAGCTAAACCTAAACTACCACACATGGTAATTTTAATTTATTTTAATTCTCGGAAAAATTAAATTGTTTGTGATGATTATCTAAATCTGAGTTTTTTTATTTTAATTTTGATTGCAGCATATGAATCAGCTGCAGAATCAGAGTTTGCCTGTGATAATGCCAGGGGATAACGTTCCCAAATTCATAGCATTGCCGTGTCCGTGTGAGCCGCCGCGGCAGGGAAACGTCGTCGTTGAGGTGCAGAAACCGCCGCCGAAGCCGCCGCGGATCGCCGTGCCGCTCTATTGAAGTAGTGGCCGGCGAGGCGATATAGACGTGATCAGTATTCAATCCCATTCCGATTGTACATAAATTTAATTTTAATTGGAAAGTATAATTTATTATACGTTTTCAACATCACAGATTTAATTACTATAATTAATTAGTAATTACTTCACTTATTTTTCAAATTTCCTTTTTTTCTTTCGTCTTTTGAAAATTGAATTTACTGATAAATTAATTCGAATCATAAACATAATATGCTGAAGATAAAATTGCTAGCTGTTGAATTTTTTTTAATAACTAAATAAAAATAAAAGTCAAATTTTATATATACTCCTTTTAGCACCTAACAATTATTATACTGAAAAAGCAAAACGGAAAGAAATAAGTTTAATCGCCAAATATCCATAACGAATCTGAAAACCTCTGTTCTAAATTGTTCGATTTTCATTACCATGATAAATATAGTTTTCTTACTTTTTTTTTCTTAATATCATTAGTTTTTTAAAAAAAATAAATAAATAAACACAGCATGAGGTGCATTAAAGCAATCATATCATTTTGCTTTTGGTGTAGCATGCTAATTGCTATGATGTATTAATAAGAAATAAATTAGGTATAATAAATTAGGTATGGGTCTAAATAAGGAATAAAAAAAGAGCGCTGGTGGATCAGGTATGCACTACTATTATTTTTGGTTTAATCTAAAAACTCTTTTGTGAGACGAGTTTTTTGTGAGACGAATTGATCCAGTACAAAAGTATGTTTATTATATAGGTAAAGTATACTCCCTCCGTCCCAATCAAAAAGATGTATTTACTGTATCTTTTGTGAGAGCTTTATGCAGTCAAACGATGCAGTTTGACCGTAACGGAGAGAGTACTTATTTATAATTAAAGTATGCCAATAATGAATCATATTATCACACCCTAAAATCATACTTTAATTCATCATTTATCATATTTTAGAAAACATACTTTAACACTCATTAAACATACTTTATCTATATAATAGACATCTCACGTATATAATATCTCATAAGATAATTTGTCTAATCTTTTTATAAGAATTTTTGAATGTGATTGAAAGGGGAGGATTTACGGCTGCTTGTTTATAAAGATCTAATTATAATCTGATTTTACAAAACTTTCAATTCAAAATTTAAATTTTATTTCTTTTCTAAAATTAGACCCCGAATACTCTCTCTCTATATATATATATTATAAGACTTAATATAAATTTTATTTTTCTTTTCGAGTTATACAAGATAATTAAAAAATTTATTTTACACCTTCAAATCAAATCATTATATCAAATATATGTTATTTTAAATGACATTTTGTATTTGTCTATTCTATAACATATATTTAATTTGAAAAAAGAAAATTTGTTGCAAGCGTTATTTGTTCGTATATTAAAATGAGAGATTTTTAAAATAAATCACAAAATTGAAGATGTACATTAAAAATTGGACATTTATTTAAAATTTTTCGAATTTTCCAATGAGGCATGGTTAATAAAAAAATTTCCCAATAATATCCCTAATTTTCATTAACTACGCCCTCTTCATAAATGACATCTATCAATGGTCAAAATTCCACACTTTTTAAAATATATCCTTTAATATTATACTCTTTAATATAAATATTTATACTCTTTATTTTTTTAATCAAATATTTATATTATTCATATTTCATTCAACTTTTTCAATAAAAGAATTATAAAGTGTATACTCTGGATATAAAAGATCAACTTTTCATCAATCAAACCCATAAACTATTCAATGATTCCTATTATAATTATTATTGTAGAATTTATACCAAGCTTCCTCTTTAAGTGTGAGATGATGTTTTTGTAAGAGTGTCTATTTAAGAAGAGGGGTTGAAAGAAGACTATTATTAAAGTATAATTTTATAATAGATAAAAGTATGATTTTAAGATAATTAGAACATAATTACTTAAAATACGATAAAGGATACATTAAAATATAATTTTGAGATAGTAAAATACAAGTTGCAATATGATTCTAAGATTTTTTAATCACCAATCATATTTAATGATCACGATCATATGTTGATAACCTTAATTCATATTTAACGAATCACATATTAGTATCTCGTACTAATGAAATTCACATTTACGGCATATAAATAGTTATAGAAAAGTTATTTTTTATACATTTTTAATAAATAATTTGTTTTTTAATAATAAATAAGTCATTTTATTATTTTAAGAAGATAACTGTTTATTCTAGGTATACCAAATTCTATCATTAATAAATTTTTACCTTATCAAAAGGAATAAATTTTTAAATACGGGAACACACTTGTGCGAGACTATCTCACATTGAGACCATTTACGTTTTCGTAGTTAATTTTCACTTTTTGTTAAAGATGTTATTACTTTTTTTATTTAATGTTATCACTTTTCATTGTACAAAATTTTTAAAAATAATAATTCACAGCACTATTATCATTTTTCATCAATTGAATATTATTGTTCATTATAAAGATCATCACTTCTTATCTATTTCATGAAATCATCCCGTAAAACGATTTCATACAAGTCTTTGCCATTAATAAGTTATGTGAATTGTAAATGAATGAAAATTTTGAGATTAAAGTATGTTGTTGGGTTGTTGGATTGTAGTATGTCATTTCTCGAATTGGGGTGAATTTATTTATGGAATGAACAAAAATAGCAAGTATGAATTTGTGTATGGGTCGAAATGAGCTGTATATTTTAGTAAATCACACTATAACCATCTTAAAATCGAGACACTCTATTGTGAGACGGATGTGAGATTGGTCGACCCATTACTAAAGTATGTTTAGTATATAGATAAAGTATGGTTATTTGTACTTAAAGTATGCCAATAATAAATCATATTATAATACTTTAAAATCATACTTTAATTCATCATCTATTATCATCTAGAAAACATACTTTGGCACCCATTAAACATATTTTATCTATATAATGGACATACTTTAACACGTTTCACAAACCGTCTCACATAACTAACGTCTCATAAGAGGCTTTGTCCTTAAAATCACACTCCATTTTCAATAAAAATTTAATATATTTTAGTAAATTTCACTATAACCATCTTAAAAATCATATATATAATACATAGTACTATTTAAATACATATATATCGAAAAAGAAAAGAGGAAGCAATTTTAGTGAAGGACATAGTGAATAGTAGATGATGAATTAATCATGTGTTTGTAATTATGCAACATTCGATTTCATTTTCATATGCCCACTAAAATATGAAATTGGAAACTGACTGTTCATCCAATCCTTCAACAAAATGTGTACTGTCTCTTACACAGTCAATTCATCATCACTTCTTGATCTTGCCATCAACTTTGTTTTACTTTATTAATTAATTTTATTAATTTTAAGTGCATTTTAATTATTTTATACTAATAAATAAAATACAAAAATTGTTATGTATTAGATAGAAATATTAAATTTGAAATTAAAGTGTCATATGAGAAAGTTATTGAATAAAAATGTAATTAATTTTGTTTTAATTTTTGGTTGAGGGTGTTACGGAAAAAATAAATGAATAAGAGGTAAAGAATTTTATAGGATGAGGAAATAGTTAACAACTTAATTCGTTTTATCCTAATTAACACGACTCCTCTCTAAGTTGACCAATCAGTCCATGTATCACAGTCACATGTGCTAATTATATAAATTTTTAATTAAAATTTGGAATTAAAAAAAAAAAAAAAAGCAAACAAAGACGAAATATTGTACACACAAAATTTTCTAATCATTTGGTGTAACATATGCATGTGAAAAAACATACATAAGCGACATGTTTAATCGAACATATATATATATATATATATATATATATATATATATATATAGAATATTATTAATAATAATATTATAATCTCTTCAATTATAAATTTTTTGTATGGAACGGTGTTTCACGCTTTTTTTTTTTAATTGAAAAAAAATCATGACACTTCTACCTGACATTTGTTATTTTTCAGTATGATAAACTATTGCTCACTTGGAAGTTTATTAATTAATTTTTGTTATATTGTAAGTTCCCAATAAACAATAATATCGCGTATTACTCAAAATGGTAATAATTTATCATTTAAAAAATGATAATTTTTTTATTTGAATTCACGGAGTAAATTTATTTATTAAAGCAATATTCATATATATAGATTTAGTAAATGTGAAATGGAGTTTCTATTAGTGGGTGATAGATTCGGTTCTTCCAAAATTAATCGGAATTGAATAATCATGCATCTACATAATATATATATATATATATATATATATATATATATATATATATATATATATATATATATATATGTTGGTTTCGTTATAGCGATCCGGGTGAACGCAGCGGAATTTAAAATTTTTCAAAATATCATATTTATTAAATACATAAAAAATTTCATCCGAATGCTCAGAAACGATAATTGGATCCGGTGTTAAAATATATTGAAAGAAATCTACGTAAAGATTATTCTTACCCTCGTAAACTTTCTTCCAGTTGATGCAAGGAGTGAGATAATCGATTCTAGGATTGTGGCTAAAACTCCGTTCTTCACAAGAAGGGATTCAAGTGTATTCCCTCTAAAGTAATCCACCAATTGAATAAACAATACAGATATTACACTTCGCCAGTAGTGTAAAACTGTTGATATCAATAAACGTTTCTAGTATCAACTCGTGATAAGAGAAAGCAAATTGAAGAATAATTATCAATTTAATTATTCTCCAAAGATTGTTCACAAAATGAATAATGCAAAAATTTCTAACTTAAAAGGAAACTATTTCTTCTCTTCATCAATCCTCAAAGTATCGACATATTAGAGAAGAAGGGAGATATATATATATATATATATATATATATATATATATATATATATATATATATATATATCATCTTTAAAATACTCATAATGCATTCACCACTAGGGAAATATATCATATATATCCCATCATCTTTAAATATTCATAACTCACCACTATCTTTTTTTTAATTCTAATTAAATAATCAAATTATTTAATTATAATAAATAGCTAACAATTTAACTATTGTTTCAATTGATAAAAATCATTCATTCAAATTAAGATGTGATCCTTTAGGTTCACTACTAACTCTAGCAGTAGGCTTACAACACTTGTAACTTATAAATAACAATTATTATATTAATTAATCCAATTAATTAATTCACTTAAAATTAACTAATTAATTTCAAGAACCTACTAATCACGGTAACACCTAGCAAGTAGCGTAATCTTCTAGTGTTAGGTGAAATAGCGAGTAAACCTGCAAATTAACGAATGACATACACGTATGGTCTTTCTAACATTTAATCTCCCGATTGAGTCTAGAGTAAGAATATTAGTCGAAACTCTACTAACTCAATAACTGTGTTTCTATTTCATGTTACAATGATTCATTGTGAATCTTTATTCTCATTGCCTTGGTAAAGGTCTTTGAATCATTAACAATGAAATACACAGGAGATTATCTTGTTTAGACAAGTGTCAGATTCTATCTTAGTCATATGCTAGTCTCCATGTACATCAATATAATACCAAACATACTCCCTTTATGATTGCTAAACAATCAAAAGATAAATCTAAGTATTAGAAGAAGCACACAAGACTACAATGGTGCTTCAAGTCTAAAGACTAATCATGTACTATCGTAATTAGAAAATTCTAATTTCGACATATCCAATAAGAATTTCTTACGGATCATGTTTGATAAACTTATTCTCTAATAAGTATCCACATATATGAATTTGTGTCACAACACTAATATTGATGGAATACAATATTTTCGTCCGATAAGCATTTATCATATGTACAAGTCTTTACTGAATTATTCTTTGTCCCATCTAGAAAAACTCTTGACTCGGAACCATGTTTAAGACCAAAGCTCTATGTATAAATTCCATGATCACTATCATATGCGTAACCATACATTTTAGCTTAAATTGGTTTAAGGTCTTTATCTAATAATCATATGTTATAATGCACAGAATAGATAAATTAAAACAGCCTTTAATAATATAATTTCCAATGAGATTGTTTACATTCAAATATAAAGAGTACAATTATCCAATCTAATTGGTGCGCTGGACATACTACTCTAACAATCTCCCACTTGTCCTAGCTCCAATTGTCCGTATATTTAAGTCTCATCTTCTCAAGATGTTTCTCAAATACCTTTTGAGCCAAAGGCTTAGTCAGTGGGTCTGCTACATTTTCTGCTGAAGTGACTCGATCCATAACGACATTGTCTCTCCCCATGATTTCTATAATCAAGTGGTATCTACTCAAGATATGCTTGGATCCTTGATGAGTTCTTGGTTCCTTTGCTTGCGCAATGACTCCATTGTTATCACAGTATATCATTACTGGATCAACAATAGATGGAACTATACCCAACCCTTAGATAAAATTCCTTATCCAAACAGCCTCCTTCGCTGCATCTGATGCAGCTATGTATTCAGCTTCAATGGTGGAGTCTGCAGTAGTTTCTTATTTGGAACTCTTCCAACTTACTGCACCACTATTTAAATTGAATATATAACCTGACATTGACTTAGAGTCATCCACATCAGACTGAAAACTAGAATCAGTATATATTTCTAGTTTCAGCTCTCCAGGGTCGTATATCAAAAAGATAACCTTAGTTCTTCTCAAGTACTTAAGGATCATCTTGACGACCTTCCAGTGTTCTTTACCTGGATTTGACTAATATCTGCTCGTGACACTCAGAGCATGCGCGACATCAGGTCTTGTACACAGCATTGCATACATTATGCTTCCAATTGCTGAAGCATAAGGCACGCGAGTCATTCTTTCTCTTTTTTCAGGTGTCTTAGGAGACATAACCTTAGAAAGTGAAACCCCATGACTCATTGGTAAGAATTCTCGTTTGGAATCTTCCATACTAAATATCTTTAGTATCTTATCTATGTACATGGATTGGGATAGTCCGATCATCCTTCTAGATCTATCTCTATAGATCTTTATTCCTAGAATAAATGATGCTTCTCCCAAGTCCTTCATGGAGAACTGTTTAGACAACCAAGTTCTTGTTGACTGCAATATTCCTATATCGTTTCTGATAATTAGGATGTCATCAACATAGAGCACAATAAAAGCAATTGCACTCCCACTAACTTTCTTGTATACATATAGTTCATCCGAATTCTTTTGAAAATCAAACGATTTGATTGTTTCATCGAATCGAATGTTCCAACTCCTCGAAGCTTGTTTAAGCCCATAAATGGATCTTTGGAGCTTGCAAACCTTTTGCTCACACCCACTTGATATAAAGCCCTTAGGTTGCTTTATATAGATCTGTTCCTTAATGTTACCATTAAGAAAAATAGTCTTTACATTCATTTGCCATATCTCATAGTCATAATATGCAGATATAGCTAATAAAATTCGAATGGATTTCAGCATTGCTACTGGTGAAAAGGTTTCCTCATAGTAAATTCCTTATTTCTGAGAATTACCTTTAGCAACCAGTCTTGCCTTATAGGTTGCTACCTCCCCATTAGCTCCAAGCTTTCATTTGTAAACCCATTTGCGTCCAATAGGAACTGTTCCTTCTGGTGGGTCTACCAAAGTCCATACTTTGTTAGAGTACATGGAGTCCATCACTGATTCCATTGCTTCTTGCCATTTCTTTGAGTCAATGTCTAACATTGTCTCTCCATAGCTTCTTGAATCATTGTCCAAGAGGAGTCCCTCTTCTTTGTTTTCCAATAACAAAATGTACCTACTAGGCAACTTAGGTATCCTTTCGGATCTCGTAATAGGTTGTGTATCAGATACCCTAATTTCTACTGGTTGCTCACTCACTGCAGTTGGGAGGATTGTTGTTTCTTGAACTTCTTCAAGTTCTACGAGTTGTTCATTTCTATCAGATAGAAATTCTTTTTCAAGAAATGTAGCATTCCTTGAAACAAATACCTTTTGTTCCGAGATATTGTAGAAGTAATATCCAATTGATTCCTTTGGATATCCAACAAACTTACACAATTTGGATCACATATCCAATTTATCTCCCATTTGTTGCTTCACGTAAGCATCACACCCCCATACCCGAAGGTACTTATACGAGAGTGCTTTACCACACCATATCTCATAAGGTATAGTAGGGACGACCTTAGAAGGCACCATATTTAATAGGTGTGTTGTCGTTTCTAAGGCATGGCCCCAAAAGGAAAGAGGTAATGAAGTGAAACTCATCATAGATCGAACCATGTCCATCAAGGTTCGATTCCTGCGTTCCAAAACTCCATTGAGTTGGGGAGTGCCAGGAGGAGTCCACTGTGAGAGAATCTCATTCTCTTTTAGATAATCTAGAAATTCTGCACTTAAGTATTCGCCTCCTCGATATGATCGAAGTACTTTTATACTTAAGCCAGTTTATTCATCTACTTCAGTTTTGAATTCTTTAAACTTTTCAAAGACTTCAGATTTGTACCTTAATAGGTACACATAACCATACCTAGAGAAGTCATCGGTAAAGGTTAAGAAGTAGCTATAGTTCACATGAGCATTAATACTTAATGGGCCACATACATCTGTATGAACTAATTCCAATAGACATGTAGCTCGCTTCACTTGTCTAACAAATGGAGATTTGGTCATTTTTCCTTTGAGGCAGGAATCACATGTTAGTAGTTCTTGCTCGTCCTTTAAGTCAAGCAATTGTGCCAACTTATTTATCCTTTTCTTAGAAATATGACCTAATCTTGCATGCCATAATGTGATAGAACTACGATCATCCAATTTTTTTTTATTTTGTTAAAGACTAAGAACGAAATTTTGGGAAGTCAAGGTATATAAATCATTCATCAATATGCAAGTAGTGATTAAAAAAGAACATTTAGAAATGGAACAACTTCCATGTTCAAATTTAAAACAATAACATTCTCTATCCAAAACAGGAATAGAGATAATGTTCTTAATAATCTCTGGAACATAAAGACAATTTTTCAAAACCAAGACTAAATCATTACTTAAAGTTAGATGAATAGTTCCTACAGCTAATGCAGCAACCTTTGCTCCATTTCCCAGCCTTAGAACCATTTCTCCTGTTTCCAGCTTTCTACTTCTTTCCATCATCTGCAAATCATTGCAAATGTATGAGGCACAACCGGTATCTAATACCCAAGAAGTATCGTTAACAGACAAGTTAACTTCAACATAATAAA
This sequence comes from Pogostemon cablin, assembly GCA_023678885.1. NCBI lineage: Eukaryota > Viridiplantae > Streptophyta > Magnoliopsida > Lamiales > Lamiaceae > Pogostemon > Pogostemon cablin. The sequence goes on along the minus strand of CM042992.1, from coordinate 6,258,061 downwards.
TACCTGAACTCCTCAGGGTTGCAAGGTAATCATTGCAGTTCATCTTCCAGTGTCCAGTTTGATTGTAGTGGTGACACTTGTCATTGGCCTGAGAAGTTTTCTTTTTCTTGACACCCCCCTTCGCTTTCAGTTTGTTGAGATTGTTAGAACCCTTTCTTTTTCCCTTCTTTTTCTTTGAATTTGTAGCCTTAGATCCAGAAGTGGACCCAACAAACATGACTGTTTTATCCTTTTTCATGGTGGATTCAGTTGTCTTTAACATGTTGACAAGTTCAGTGAGACTTTTTACCATGTCATGCATATTATAATTGACAACAAAGGTGTCAAATGAAGGAGGCAGAGACTGCAGCATCAAGCCAATGCAAAGCTCAGGTGGAACCTCAACTTTCAAACACACGAGTCATTCCGTTAGGGCTATCATCTTCAATCCATGTTCCTGGACTTAAGAGCCCTCATTCATGTGACTGCGGAAGAGTTTTTTAGATATCTCATATCTTTGTTGCCTGCTATTCTCGCCAAATAAGTTTTCAAGGTGTTTAAGAATAGCATAAACAGATGTTTGATCCTCATTTTATCTCTGCAGCTCACTTGACATGGATGCTAACATGTAGTATCGAACTTTCAGATCGTCATCCTGATGACGTTTGAACTTCTCAAGTTCCTCAGTCTTAGCATCAGCACCAGGTGCTTCAGGGATTGGTTTGTCAAGAACATATTCACTTCTTTCATATTTTAAGAGAATTTTGAAATTTCTCAGCCAATCATTAAAGTTTGGTCCAATTAATTTGTTTTCCCAATTAAAGCAGTTATAGGATTGTTTGTCATTTCAGTAGATGAATCTACAAAATGATGAGGTAGAAAATGAGAAAGCTATGAAAATTAATATTAATTTAATATAAGGTCTTCAATATTATATGTCTCCCACTATTTTAATCGAATTTCATAACCCCAATGAAAAAACGAAATATCATAATTTCCTAGTAGGTTTGTGGTCCAATGAAAATCCCTCATGACCCAATTTTATGAGCCCATGAAAAATTTTCTTCGGTAGTAAAATATTTTACAATTGCATCACTATACAACCCTCAATTTGTTTTACCTCACCTTTCACGTATACCTCAATTTTATGAGTCTATACGTTACTTAGTGTCAAACAATACCTATCAAACGTTCATGTAATTAAAGCATTAAAACACCCCCTGACTCATGGCCAATATAGTAATGTATTTAATTCATGAGCATCATTATGATAGATAAAGAACACAGCTTTATTCCACAAACCCACCCCACGACTCATGGCCAGTGGTTAAGTGTAGTAGCATCACCATGTCTCTATCTTTTGATAGTAGGCATGGATTAATGGGTCATACCCATCATATCCATATTTGTTTAAAATAAAATTCTCAAAATTTTTTTTTATAAGTTTCAAAAACTTAGGGATTAATTTTTATTTCCAAGATCTCATCATCTTATTAAGGTAAATTATTTAATGTTTATCATCAAATGAGTGCATAAATAGATTATAGCATCCATATATCATATACATACATAAAGCGGTGGGATGATCAAAGTCAACCTACGCGACCCGTTTGAGCCAAAACGGGTCTATCTAAGGGATAATAAGAACTTTTACATCATTATGTAAAACTCATACTCTTATGGGCCTTGAGCATCTATTCTATTACATTTAATTACACATCAACAATTGTGTCTTCTTTTGGGCTTCCTTCAAGTCCTCCAATTTACAATGAATAAAATTAAATCTTCACAGACTAATCTACTCTCATTGCACAAATTTAAAGAACTTACAAATGTAAATAAAAGAGTCTCGCAATCCCCATAAAACCCAAATAAATTAAAACCATCACATAAAATCCAAGACTCATGATCATCCCTAAATAAATAAATATGCAATTAACATATTAAATTTATTTATATCCATTCCCAATGAATAATTCTGTAACGAAATATAAGAATAACAATTATTCTTATTTCTCATTTTAAAATAATACTAGTTGAGAATTATAAATAACAGTTAGTCAATATTGCAAAACTAAATTTTAGAATTGACTTTAAGAATTTTGTTGGCCTCAATTAATTAAGAAACAATTTCTAGATTAATAAAGCTAAATCAATTCAATGATAGCTAATTATTTTCTCTTAGAAATATTTTTCTAGAAACCCATTTCTAGAAATCTATTATTGATCCATGTAATCAATTCTTTTATAGAAATTGGTTTACAAACATTTTTCTAGAAACCCATTTCTAGAAACATTTTATTGATTCATGTAATTAATTCTTTTATAGAAATTGGTTTGTAAATCATTCCATAAAGTTGATGACAACCATCTACTTTCTTGATCAAACCAATAACTCATTTCTATAAATAGCCATCAAATATTATTGTTGATCATAAACATCTAATGCTTTTATCAAATTAAATATTAAATATTGATAACAAATTATCAATAATAATTACTACCTCCGGTCACTTACAATGTATCCATTTCACTATTCCTGGCATCTGCTTCAAAGGTATCAATTTCCTCTATTTAGTAAAGAAAGTACACAATATGACTCACCACTTTCCTCTGATACAACTACCCACTTTACCTATAATAATAATATTGCTTAATCCACGTGCAAAAAGTAAATAAAGACCTTAGAAATGTCCACGTGCAAACAGCAAACGGTTACCTTTCAAGTGGCCGGAGGGAGTATTTTATTAGACAATGATATTTCAAGAAATAATTTCTCGTTAAATACAACATATTACTTAAACTTCATTCCAAATAAATATTTTGAATAAGAAATATAAATAACTTATTCTTCAAAACCCATTTTGAAAACACAACGATTAAATTAATGACTGTCGAGAAACCTTTTCTCGTTGTTTCAAGTGTTCTTATTTAACCATTAAATAATACTAAAACAGTTTTAGTACTGCACATATTTCAACACCGTGAACCTCGCTCTGATACCACTGTTGGGTTCGTTATAGCGATCCGGGTGAATTTGTAGTGGAATTTAAAAATTTTTAAAATAATAAATCATATTTACTAAATACATAAAAAGTTTCATTCGGATGCTCGGAAATAATTATCGGATCCTATGTTAAAATATATTGAAAGAAATCTACATAAAGATTATTCTTACCCTCATAGACTTTCTTCCAGTTGATGCAAGAAGTGAGAGAATCGATTCCCGAATTATGGCTAAAACTCCGTTCTTCTCAAGAAGGGATCAAAGTGTATCACCTTTAAAGTAATTCACCAATTAAATAAACAACACAGATATTACACTTCGCTTGTAGTGTAAAACTGTTGATATCAATAAACGTTTCTAGTATCAACTCGTGATAAGAGAAAGTAAATTAAACAATAATTATCAATTTAATTATTCTCCAAAGATTGTTCACAAAATGAATAATGCAAAGATTTCTAACTTAAAAGGAAACTATTTCCTTTCTTCATCAATCCTCAAAGTATCGACATATTAGAGAAAAAGGGATATATATATATATTCCATTATCTTTAAATATGCATAATGCACTCACCACTATGGAAATATATCATATATATATCCCATCATCTTTAAAATACTCATAATGCATTTATCACTATGGAAATATATCATATATATATATATATATATATATATATATATATATATATATATATATATATATATATATATATATATATATATATATCTCATCTTTAAATATTCATAATGCACTCACCACTATCATTTTTTTAATTCTAATTAAATAATCAAATTATTTAATTATATTAAATAGCTAACAATTTAACTATTGTTTCAATTGATAAAAATCATTCATTCAAATTAAAGTGTGGTCCTTTAGGTTCACTACTAACTCTAGCAGTAGACTTACAACACTTGTAATTTATAAATAATAATTATTATATTAATTAATACAATTAATTAATTTACTTGAAATTAACTAATTAATTTCAAGAACCTACTAATCACGGTAACACCTAGCAAGTAGCGTGATCTTCTAGTGTTAGGTGAAATAGCGAGTAAACCTGCAAATTAACGAGTGACATACACGTACGATCTTTCTAACATTTAATCTCCCGATTGAGTTTAGAGTAGGAATATCAGTCGAAACTCTACTAACTCAATAACTATGTTTCTATTTCATGTTACAATGATTCATTGTGAATCTTTATTCTTATTGCCTTGGCCAAGGTCTTTGAATCATTAACAATGAAATACACATGAGATTCTCTTGTCTTAGACAAGTGTCACATTCTATTTTAGCCACATGCAAGTCTCCATGTACATCAATATAATACCCAATATACCCCCTTTATGATTGCTAAACAATCAGAAGATAAATCTAAGTATTAGAAGAAGCACACAAGACTACCATGGTGCTTCAAGTTTAAAGACTAATCGTGTACTATCGTAATTAGAAAATTCTAATTTCGACATATCCAATAAGAATTTCCTACGGATCATGTTCGATAAACTTATTCTCTAATAAGTATCAACATATATGAATTTGTGTCACAACACTAATATTGATGAAATACAATATTTTCGTCCGATGAGCATTCATCATATGTACGAGTCTTTACTGAATTATTCTTTGTCCCATCTAGAAAAACTCTTGACTCGAAACCATGTTTAAGACCAAAGCTCTATGTATAAATTTCATGATCACCATCATATGCGTAACCATACATTTTTGCTTAAATTGGTCTAGGGACTTTATCTAATAAGCATATGTTAAATGCACAGAATAGATAAATTAAAACAATCTTTTATAATATAATTTCCAATGAGATTGTTTACATTCAAAATATAAAGAGTATAATTATCCAATCTAATTGGTGCGCATGACATATTATTCTAACAATATATATAGATTTGAATAAATACAAGAGACCAAGAACCAAGTAAACTACGATCTCATTGTAATTAGTTCGAATATAAAAGTATAGTATACAAGTTTTAATATTGAATATTATATTCACATTCGTTGGAAGAAATTAAGAAGATTGAAAAAGACAATAGTATGATCCTAATAGTGTTGGAGTTGTTGAAACAACGTAATAGATGCATATTAATTAAATAATTAAGTAATTTTAACATTATAAAATAAAAATAATAAAATAAAAAAGGTAACATAAATAGGTTACGTTTAGTGGTGAAAGATTCCAAAATCTAAGTTAGCTACAACTTAATGGAGCTAATTATATTAACATGTCTTTCTCATGACTATTTTAATCAAGTGAAATTGACATATTAATTAATTTTCATCAAATTTTATTTCACAATTATATATAGGAGGAGTAATTCATGATTTGGATTCACTATCAACACAACTATTTATATCTCATTATTAATTTAATATTTATGCTTATGTTTTAAATATTTAAAAATATAATATTTTTTCTCACTCATAAATAAATAGATATCACGGGACTAAACTAAAATATATTGCAATAATATCTTGTATTTGTACGATGTTTTAAATAAAATAAAACAAAATTGGAATGATTTAGTACTTAAAGTGATGACGTGGGATCAATTATCTTTTAGTATTTTTTATAATGGTTATTAAAGTTAATTTTGAAGATTATAGTAAGTCGTAGATTCGAAAGGTTTTATATGATGCCAACTTCATCACGTCAAGCGACTAACAGATTTTATTAGTAGACGTAAAATTTGATTTTAGTAAGAATTATTACAAAACTGAACAAAATTTCGTGGGTGATCTCAACATTTTATGTAAATAACTTGGAATCTTCGTGATGGAAGAAGTATTAAATATATAAAAATTTAATCTAATTCTTTTAAATTATTTTCAACGAGTTCGGACAGATAGCTTTTTATTTTTTGGGTTTTGTAATTATTTTTTTTAAGGCATAATGGAATTAGCTATTTAACCTATTTTTCGATCTGTATTTAAAAAAATGATAAAACTTAGCGCACTCAAATGGAGTATTATTTAGTATTTAAGATTGTACTTTTAATATACTCCCTCCGTCCCGGGTATTTTTACCCGTTTGTACGGGCACGGAGATTAAGACGTTTTATTTTTTTAATATATAATGTAAGAGAAAATAGAGATAAATTAGTAATTTAAAAAGAAAAAGTGAATAAAGTTATTGGAAATGATGAATAAAGTGTAAAAAAGTAATTAAAGTTGTTGGGATTGTAAAAAGTAGGTAATAAAATATTATGTATTTTTGCCAAAAATGGAATGTGTAAAATTACGTGGGACACCCCAAAATGGAAAGTGGGTAAAAATACGTGGGACGGAGGGAGTAAAAATTTGTATTAAAAAAATAAAAATAAAAAAACTTACTTTAATAGCAATAGCATTCATATTTCAATGAATTCTATCGTTGAAGAAATAATTTCCTTACGAATTAAAGTGTACAATTTAAAATAAAATATTATATTCTTGAACATTTTGTACTTCGGATACACTAGACACCAACTCTAAAAAAAATTACTCATTATATATATGTACATATACGTAGTATAAATATTTGTTTATAAATTAATTTGTACCTTCAAATTATTAACTACTACTATATACAATTTATAGTCAATTCATTACTCCCTCCATCCCAAGAATACATTCGTGTATTCTTGGACACGGAGTTTAAGAAAAGTAACTTTTTGGTGGTGTGATGTAAGAAAAAGAAGAGGTATTTTGGGTAATTGAGTAGAATAAAGTATATGATATAGTTGACTTTGACTAAATTGTGTGTTAAAAGAAGGTGGCATTTTTGTAATATTATAGTATTGTAAGGTTATTGATATTGTATATTGTTTCTATTTTTAGGGATTGAATGTATTCTTGGGACGGATCAAAATTGAAAGTGCGAATGTATTCTTGGGACGGAGGGAGTATTATTTTTATAAATTTATACTACTATAAATTCATAATAATAATGTTTTAAATTACTTTTTACGAATGAAATTTCGAAGGTGTCAATTGTAATTATAATTTTTTTAGTTCGATTTATTTATTGTATGATTTTGAATATCAAATACTCCTTATGTCGAGCTAATTACTTCACACTTTTCTTTTGATCCATCCAAACACTTAAAGTAAATTTCTAAAAATGGTAAAAAAATACATCTCAATAATATACATTTTTCACATATATCCCGATAACTTTATAAACATTTTTTTACTAAAATATCTAAAATACCCCCTTGTTACTCACATTCCGATGGTAGTATATAATATAATTAGTTTTGAAATAATATTATGAGTAGAGATTGAAATGCTTGATGATGTACAGGAAGCATCCTATGTCTTTGTTTTGTTGAGAATTAACATAGAAATAAAGGAGTCAAGATGATTGAAGACTTTGGTGTCCACTTTGTTCCAACAGACCTAATTTCACTGTGCATTTTGCTTTTGTTGAACTTTTTCTATCATTCCCATTTGTACTGACCTTACATTTGTACTGCACCTTACTCCCATCCCAAATCATTTTCTTTTTTTTTTTAAATAAATTCAATAAACATCACTTTCCTTGATTACTTGAGGGAAAAGTTTTTTCTGCACCACTATATACGTTCATGTATTTTGGATTAAATACTGAAAAATTACAAATTTTACTTTAATTATGAATTAATTATAATATTTGGAATTTACCAATAAAAGAAGTACTAATGTTTAATAGTGTCCATGACTATTAAAAAAAACTAGTTTTAAAAATATTTGTTAAAAAGTACTTTCTTTTACATCTCAACATTTTATATGAGACACTTTTCATTTTGAATTGCTCCACAAAAGTTTGCATTTTCTTAAAAAAGTAAAAAGTCAAACACAATCATCATTCACCATACATTTTAATTACAAAAAAACAACACATACCTAATACACCTAGCATACTTTATCATTTATTTTTATTACAAAAATATATTATAATACCCCTAACAATTAAGTATTACTTTCCTTAATCTCTGTACCAGAATGGACGGGGCGCAAACATTTGTAGGACAGAGGGAGTACAATTCAACAAAAATACTTTTGACTGTATTAAAATATACTATAACTTAATTGTACATATCTTTATAACTCGATTGTATTTGGTTAAAGCTTTTAAATCGAATTACAAATCGAGTCATAAATATTTTCATAATTCTGAGTATTTAACTTTTTTTTTTCTAAAAATAAAGAATTGAAAAAAATTGTTAAATATTGAAAAAAATTCTCCAATTTTTGGCATCAAAAGGTTTTACTTTAATTGTGGATTAATTTTAGTAGAAAAAATGATACCACATTAAAAATTTGGACACATGGAATCAGCATTTGAAATTAATGATATGTAAAATAAGGTAAAATAGTTAATTATTGAAAAAATTACCATCTTTGCTTCAATTAATGCAAAGTAGTAAAAAAATTTCAAATTTAGCAAAAATTATAGCAAATTTTTAAAAGTTTTCAAATATTAAAGACATGTTTAATATTTTAGATATAAAATATATTGAAACAGAATTTTATATGAAATGGATTGTAAGACATTTTAAGTATAATTATTATATAAATAAATAATATAATTTACTATAAAATATACTTTAATTACTACTAAATATATTTATTAATATAATAAACATATTTTTACAATGTATCTACTCGTCCCACGAATTAATTTCACAAGAGAATCATACTTTTTGAATTTATTTGGGTGAACTATGTCACACATTACCTAAAATTTTATAAGATTGTTATCGCAACTTATTTATTATTCTTTAAATAAATAGTATTTTAATTAACACATCATCCACTTTGTTTATTCTTGCCGAGTGCCGCGGTTTAATTTCTTACTTTCCTAATTATCACACTAAATATTCATAATTTTTTCAAAGTTTTATGAATTATTATTATTATTATTTTCAATTAGTAGTATTAAATATTTTACTATTTCAAGTAATAAATAAAACCCTTCAATTTTTTCTTATCAGCACACTTTCTTTTGTCACCAAATTAAACATATCACTCAACATTACAATTATAAAAGTACACCTTAATTTTAGGATAATTTTAAAGTGGATTAGTGCACCGATGTGCCAAAATTTTAACTTATTAGTTAAATTTAGAGTACTGTTGTAATTATATATTTTTATTTTTAATATATTTAAATTTAAATTTCAAGATTATAATTAAATTAACAGATGCAATAATCCATCATGTGCACTTTTAATTTTAAAATTGTTATGATTTTTAATTTAAGTTTTTTTTAAATACTAATTATTATTTTTTATCAAAAGTATTATCACTTCCATTAAAAAATAATCATTTTTATTAAAAAATATTATCTTTATATTTACACTACAAATATTCATGAAATAATTTATTGCACCACTATTACTTTTATTTATTTGAGTATATTATTTTTTAAAAAAAAGCATTATTATTTTTTATTCGTTCCATCCGAAGTCTCCTATGAACAGTGTCACGCAGCATTAGAGATTTTTAAATCTATATTAAGCAGTTTTTATATTTAAAATAATAATAATGGTGCGATAATAATAATGGAAAATGACAAAACTAAATAAGGAAAGGGGTTTGAAAGTGCAAAAGGTACGGATGATAAGCAGACAAGGCGAGGCCCCACCTACATTTAGAAACTTACGAAAGTACCCTTGTGTTTTAGAAGAAGGGCCCGAATGGGATTATATAATCACCTGGTAAAGTGGGGCCCACGGGGACAGCATATAGTGGGGGTTTATCTAATCAACAACGAATAATGTGCGATTAGACATTTGATTTATTCCATCTCTGTTCTACCAGACAAAGATTAGTGTCCTAATACCATCATTAATCACTTTTGTTAAAAAGAAATTAATCACTCGATCTTCATTTGCGTAATTAATTTTCCATTCATTTAATAGGATAAATAAATTATGAGCGATTCTTGTCTGACCACCCCGATCACGGGTGACCCCTCACATGAAGGGATGCATACCCATGGTGCATGCATAATTAATTTTCCATTTATTTAATAGGATAAATAAATTATGAGCAATTTTTGTGTGACCCCGGATCACGGGCGACCCCTCACATGAAGGAGTGCATACCCATAGTGCACACCCCCTCATATAAGGGGATCACCCGTGACCCGTGGTCATATAAGTGACCCTCATAAATTATCTTAAGGGTGATAATAACTTCATACATAATTCATATATTTAAAATGTTTTTACTCAAATGTATAGTTTTAATTTAAAAAATAATAATAAAAGAAGAATCTCTTATAAAATCAACATTTACAAAATAATATATAAAATTTAAAAAAAATTATAAAAAAATCAACTGCGTTGTTTTCAAAGTTTGCATATAGTTTTTTTTTTAAATCATCCCTACATGTTTATACATACAAATTTTATTCTCAATACACATTAATTTTACATGCATATGAATGCTATATCATACAGTACCTTCTTAAATTTTGTGTGGTGTTCTATCTACATTTGGGATTGCTTGGCATTTCATGTATTCCAATTTTCACAAGATAGGATGCAACATAGCACTTTTTTTTTTTTAATTTTACACCCTCTCTTAATTATTATTTTCTCTCTCCCCTCTTTTCTTTAAGTCAATAGATATATTTTATTTTATTTTATACTATATCATCATATACTAAAAAAATTTCACAAATTAATTTAATATAAAGCTAAAACATATCGTACCAAAATAAAAAATAAACATAAATGATCAAATATTCCTACATAAATCTAAAAGTAACATAAGGAGAGTTATGACTTAATAGTTAATAGTGTCACCTCAACTAATGGATGCAAATTTCAAATTAAATACTTACACATTTATATTCAGTGGCATTACTCATCTTTCTCCAATTGAATTTCAATATATAATAATTAAATAATACTCCATCTTATATACCTGACTTTAGTGGATTTAACTATTTTAACATCATATCCAGAAATAATAATCAATTTTCTCATTGTTCAAATATTAAATATCTTATGATGTATAAACTAGCTAGCTTTAAATAGGTATATATACACATGGCTATATATAGCTTACACTACTTTTTTTTTCTTTTTTTTGTCGTAAAAGCTTGAGCAGATATTTGTAAGTGAATATTGTTTCTATCAATTAAAATGATTGAAATTTAGTACAGTAATTTAAAAGAGAAGCTACTGACATGCATGATATTTTTAATTTGAAGAACATGTTAATATATATAATTAATTAATTAATTAATTAAAAAATAAAAGTAATAATGATTATTGTTGTGCACTAGAAATTAGAAAAGACAATTTTTGGATGATGTGGAATTGAAAAGAAATGAGGATAAACATCATATTCACATACTGTCATTAATAGTATATTGTTTACACTCCTCACCAAGTGGAACTCCATGTAAGGAAGTTAGGTACCAATATATATATATATATATATATATATATATATATATATATATATATATATATATATATATATATATATATATATATATAGTTTAATTATGATATCTTAGTTCTTTTTGCTTGATCTTATTTTTCATGTTAATTTGAGGTACGCATATTCTTTAATTTCTTTATATATTACCCTAAGAAAAGTACAAGCTTAATTAAGATTATTTGTGTATATATAAATTAATAGATGATTTCTGATCAAATTCTGTAATGAATTTCATAATACTGGAGAGTGGAGAGTACTTGCAACTCAATTGGAGCAAAAAATTAGATTTTTTTTTCATTATCACAAATGATGAATTCACCCACACAATATAAAATTATTTAATTAGTTGGAAACCACCAATTAATAAGAGAAGTTTTGGGTTTAATTTGATTTGATGATTACTCGCTAATAACATTATGTATTTATGTATCCTAGTCTAGTGTAGTGATATATGGCACTAATCAAATTAGGTCAGATTTGTACATAGTGATTAGGGTTCAAGAATTGATGATATATCCACCAAAGGATTTAGGAACAAGTGGATGAGTGGGATTCCTAAATCATTATAAAAGGCTGCTATAACTTTAATACAAAGGTTGTTCTACCTAAAAACCATACTATTTTTTAATCCAACTTGTCATATTATAATCACTTTTATTATTTATGACATATGCAGTTTAGGTCTATAGAAAGTCATCAACTTTCTCTCTCATTTTCATATTGGCTAAAAACAGCTTGACGAGACATTCAATAAAAAACAGTTTTTATTTTATTTTATTTTAATTATTTATTTTAGAGTTTTACACACACAAAATTTTGTTCTGATCAATCGAATTTAAAACTAGGGCCTCGTTTAGTTTAAATTTCAAGTGAATATATGTATACTTATTCCATCCTACACTTGACTAGCCCAAAACTCATTAGAACTGACAATAATGAATTAAGGTGGACCCTTTTAACATCTCTATAAATAAATGAGAAAAATGTTTTAAGTTATTTTTTTTAAACAGAGTATTATAAGAAACCGCATATAATAAAATTGAGTACAGTATATTTAGTACCCTGAAGTTATTCCAATAAAATAATATACTCCATGTAGTAAAAATAATTTATTTATTACTACTACATTCCTCCATTCCCTTCTTTCAAATGCACACCTTCTTTTTATTAAATATACACTCTATATTTATATAATTAAAGTATATATTCTCAAAAAGTTTAAATGACTCTTAATTTATTAAATACACATTTTATTTAAAATTAAATTATTTTCTATTCTATACGTATTGGGATCTTACAAACCCTAAATTTCTCATTCATATAACTTACAACATTCAAAATTGATTGAAATCATATACAATGAATCATAGTAATTTCATCAACACCATGACTTGGAAAGATTAAAAATTTGAGTGGGGATTGGGGAGATTTATATTCTTAGGTAATATGTATAAGAAAGAGATTATAATGGAAGATGAAGTACTAACTAATGATGCATTAACATTTTAAGTATTATTTTTTTTATTACAAATATAATTATAAACGGATTCACTACAAAGCAAACTATATTTTAACAACGGAATTTATCAATGGAATTCATTCCGTTGGTAATTACTTATAACGGAATAACAATAAAATGACTTTTACTTTAGCAATGAATGCCAATGGATTTATTCTCTATTTTAGCAACGGAATTCAATCATTGCATAAATTATCAACGAAATTACTAGCAACGGATTACCAACAAAATAATTTACCAACATAATTGAATTTTCGTTACTAAAAATTTACCAACCACCACTTTAGCAATGAAAATTTACCAACCACCACTTTAACAATGAAAATTTTGTTGTTAATCCGTTGGTAAACTAATTTAATAATGGAATTGTGGCTTTTACCAACGGAATATTCCTTTGTTAAAAAATAATTTTTTTTATATTGATTAAAAAATAAAGTGTGAACATAGGAATCTGAAGATTTTTTTATAGTTATTTTTATGTACATGATGTTTAATTTAATCTATTATACATGACCCAAAAATTATTACTACTATATTCCAAGTATAAATAAAAAAATAAGAAAAATTATTCTATATAAATACGGAGTAGATTGTCATAGTAATCTGCAAATGCAGTGCAATTTTTAGTGTAGCAATCAAACTGACATTGAAGATCTCAAAAAAAATTTTAATTTTTTTTGGGTAACATTATTGCGTGAATAATAATTAATAAATAGGAAAGAAAAATAAACTGTTTTACTTTGGTAACACTTACAATTTTTAAACTCTGTTCACATGCACGTATTTTGAGGGGTGAGGGAGTATCAAATATCACCAATACAAAATGCATTATTGATTGAAAAAAAAAACAAATTCAAACCCCAAATTAATTTATCAATTTTTCAGGCTTTACATTGAAAATTCGTTAATTGTAAGTCTTGTAAAAAAATAAAAAATAAAAGATAAAAAAATAAAATAAATTATAAGTCAACTATGGTTAATTGTACAACTAGGAAAGATAACACTAGTGAAAATATAGCCCAAGTACATTGGGTCCGTATTATAGATGTTCTATCACAAAGAGCGTAAATGGGTCGGCCTTGATACTAGGGCCCATTAAAAAATTGAGACCTATGTGAATTCTTTTGCTACTATATAGTACTCCCCCGTCCCAAGAATACATTCGCCCTTTCCATTTTAATCCGTTCCAATAATACATTCGCCCCCTAAAAATAAAAACAATACACAATATCAATAACCTTACAATACTACAATATTACAAAAATGTCACTTTCTTTTTACACACAATTTAGTCAAAGTCAACTATATCATACACTTTATTCTACTCAATTATCAAAAATACTCCTTCTCTTTCTTACATCACACCACTTAAACTCCGTGCCCAAGAATACGCGAATGTATTCTTGGGATGGAGGGAGTAATTTAAAATTTTGGTTTGAATTATTATATATACTCCCTGCTCCATCCCGTCTAAAGAGGGTCTTCTATTTTTTGCACGTGAATTAAGAAGTATTATTATTTAATGTGTAGTGGATAGTTGTATTAGTGAGAGTGTGGGTGTCACGACCCAATTTATATGAAATAATTAAATTTAAAAGTGATTTTTTTAAAAGCTAAAATAAAACCATCGCATTCAATTCATGAAAAAAATTAAAGGAGATTTAATTAAGCCATAATCAAAATTTAAACAAACATCTTAAAAATCAAGTAGCAGAAGTCTTTGGTGATTTGTGTGTAGTGACAATTCATAGATGAATGTTCACACATTTAATACTTATTTAATTTAAAACAAGTAGTACTTAAAGCTACATCCAACCCCTTCGACCCATCATCCGCCTCATCGTCTATGCCACGTCATCTGTAGAAGGAAAATATGGTGGGGTGAGCACACGGGAATGTACTCAGTAGGGGATTTACTATTAGATTAACTGAAAATAATTTCATCTCTTGAGAAATGAACCTCATGAACTTTTAAAAATAAAGGGTATGAACTCATAATCAAGTCGCCCGAGGGCGCTCATTATTTAATACGTCAAGTCACCCGAAGGTGCTCATTATTTAATACGTCAAAGTCATGTGAACGCGTTCGTCTTTTCTTATTGGCAATAATGCCATCTGTACGTACATGTTCCCAGCCAACCGGTCTTAGATAAAGTTATCATGCACAGTCATCACATCAATTAATATAAATCACGTTCAATATAGAAATCATAACAGTAAGCCCACATTTTCAACAAAGAGTCAAATAAGAATAAGATTTAGGGTAAAAGTTGAGGACGAACGTTGTCGTTGCTAGTTTCCCTTGCAACCTCGATGCCTTCAAAAAAATTAATTTATTCTTAGCACATAATTAAGTATTATATTTATTTAGAAATTATTATGATAATATCTAAACTCATGTGAAAATGTCCCTAAGACATCCCTCTTCTAGATTTTAATATATAGATCACATTTTAAGAATTTTTATATATTTATTATAATCAATAATTATTGATTACTAAACAAAATTTAAGTTTTGAGAATTCTTTAGTGGTTTTTGCCTAAAAACGTTATAGAATAAACCACAAAGTACAAGAACTAGTATAAGGATTATAAGGTATGATGTTGTCAAGTTTGGAAAATTTTGGGTATAACTCTCTAAACTCTTATCAACTTCAAAAACTGTTTTGTATGGACATATTAAACATATAGGTGAACATTTTCATATATACTCCTTTTTGTAAATCTTTCGTTTCAATGGCCAACGAAAAAGAAGAAGTTTACTTTGGTTTTTCCTTAGGCAGCACTGCCGCAGTTTAGTAAATTGATTATAACTTTCGTTTGGATGAATAATTTTAAAAGACATTTTACAGAAGTATAGTAGACACATAGATGAACAATTTTCATGTTGGATGTTTTGGCAGTTTCATCCGTTTTAATGGCGTAAATTGGGTAACAAGTTTCTGCAGTAAGCTCATTTCATTTTTAAGTCCTTTGGTGTAAACAACTCCTAAGGACTAAATATTTCTTTTAAAACTTTGATAAATATATTTATAATATAATATATCAGGTTATATTTAAATTTTATGAAGATATAATTTTTTTTTCTTTATTAAAATTTTTTGCACATTTAAAAACAAAAGAGGATATGTCTAAGAATTCAACACATCTTAGCCTACAGTTTATACGTATACATATATTATTTATTATATATATATATATATATATATATTTTTTTTTTCAAATCATTTAATACTAAGTTTCAAATTTACGGTAATAGGATCAGATTCAATATTTGGTATATGTTACTCATAAAATATAAGATAGGTTCAACAAGTAAAAATAACGTAAAGCATGTATGCAACCTAAAATAGCATCTATATTATGTATATAAAACCTAAAAGAAGGAAATCATGCACGGGTTTAGTGTCTTGTCTATCTTTTCACATATAATACATCAAAATCTCAACTTGCATAACATTTTCCTTTTTGTTTATAAAGTCTAAGTGTATATCCAACCTAAGAAAATATCTATGTTATACATATACACTCTTAAGAAAGAAATCATATAAGGTACAGTATTATACATACACACTCTATCACAAAGAAATCATATATGGTACAGTGTCACATAATACATCTAGATCTCAGTATGCATAACATTTCCTTTTTTGTTTATAAAGTCTAAGCATGTATACAACTTAAGAGAACATCTATATTATACAAAACAAAGAAATCGTATACAGTTTAATGTCGTATAATACATTCAGAGTTCAACATGCATAACATTTCCTTTTTGTTATAAAGTCTAACCATGTGTACAACCTAAGAGAAAGACAGAGCATTACCCTGAAAAGTTGAAAAAGTTTTGTTGGTAATGGGAGGGGTTAGAGTTGTTCCGCTCTCCTGCTTTGTACTGGTGCGTAAGAAACTGCAGCATAGTATAGGGTGCGGGGTAAAGGTTCCTCAGTCTCTTGAAAGAATCTAAAGAGCCATTTAACAGAAGATTTTATGGAATAAGATGAATACTTGGGGACAGAACTGTAAGATAGTGGATGAGATTTCTCTTGCAAGAGAGTAGAAAATATTTGAACTATAAGATAGTGGATGAGATTTCTCTTGCAAGAGAGTAGGAAAGATTTGAGCAGCGAAGGAGTAGCCAAGAAGTTGGTGTGGGGTCTTGCACTTGATGCAAAGCTTAATCAGTGAGGATGTAGAGATGGTAAAGATGTGAGTAGTGAAGGGATTGAAGGTTCTGTAAGACAAATGGAAGGGTTATGAGCAGTGGAAGAACTAGAGGTCTCACTGCACTGGACGAAAAAGATTAGTTACTGAGAATGGAGAGAATGGTTTGAGTTTCAGGTAGAGAATGAAAAAGCCAATCTTATTGAATAATTCTGTTGGACGTATGTTATTGTCTCTTTCTATGTGATAGGTTATCATTTCCTAGATGGGGCGGTGTGATGATTAATTATATCTGCGTATATCTAATTATTGGATTTTCTTGAGATTTCGAGAGACGTTCCTACCAGCGTAGTGATACGAGGGAATATCGATGAGTTATTTAGGTTTGTTTTTAATGATTTGTCGTTTAACAGAGTTATTCCCTTTTATATATATATATATATATATATATATATATATATATATATATATATATATATATATATATATATATATTATAATTATTATTATTATTATGAATTTCTTTGATCTATGAAAAACAATAATACTTGTTTTCCAAAATTATTAGACATATAATACATATCTTACTATATATTATATCTACATATATATATACATATATATATACATATATATATACAAGGTTATTACAGTGGGCCCCATATTTTTATTGTATTAGTGTGTGTATGTGGGTCCCATGTGTGTAGAAAAGGAAAAAGACCATTTGGATGGGACTTTCAAAAATGAAAAAAAATACTCTATTTGAATAGGACGGAGAGAGTATATTAAATTCATTTAAAAATATATTTAAGTTCAATATAAAAATTAAGTGATCAAACTAAATAAAAAATATAATTAAATTATTCAATGTATAAATTATTTTATATTTGAAGAGTATATATTAATAAAGTATATAAATGATAATCCTTGCATCTCGCTACAAGAGTTTCATTTTATTAATTAGGGCATCTCCTTAAAAGAGTTATATTTTCCTTATTTAGTAAGTGGAACACACAAAAAAGTATATATATTTTCATAAAACCCCATGCAACATTAATACAATTATTTATCGTACATTAAAATATTAATATATATCAATCCAATATACATTAAAATATTATATTCTTAATCTGTGTGTAAACAGTAAACCTAATTCTCGTAGAAAGAAAGAGGAAGTACTTGTGTCTCAAACTAATAAATAAATAATTTTGCTTACATTTTTCTCATTTTATAAGATAATAATCAACTAACACAGAAATATTTCTTAAAAAAAACTATCAGAGAAATGTTAATAAAAATTTATTTATAATTTACTTAAATTTGTAAAAACTATACTAAATAAAGAAAGAACTAATATTTTTCTTTTAAAGAAAAAAAAGACTAATCAAAATTTAAAATAGTTAATTTATTTTAAAATACAAACTTAATCACTTAAAATTATAAGAATTAAAATAATTTAGAACTTAAAATATTTTACAGAATATTTTAAATTAGACTTATAATTCTCATTATATAATGATAAATTTCCAAAGGCATTCGAGTGTACGAATTTAAATTCTTGCATTTTTATTTAAAACTTATACATAAATAAATAAAATTAAAAATATTAATGAGTAAGAACTTATATATTTTTTAACAATTTTTTAGTAAAGATTTATTACTCTTTTTAATGAAAAACTTAATATAAAAAAATTCTAATCTGTGTATTATAAACATATACTACATCATTGAATAACTATTATCAATTATCAACGTTCGCATTTTCACAATCATACTCTATATATAAAACGAGTGAGTCTCTTGTGCGCCCCGACATACGGATTTATATTCGTGCCCCTTTGTAATTTCTGTGTCTCTTTATAATTTAAACTCCCTAGCAATATATAGGTTTAAATAGAATAGAGAGAGGAAGAGTTGTGTTCACATGGGGACACGGACCGTGTCCCTGGGGCGTAGGAGTTTTACCATATAATAAAATCATCCCAAAATTGTTGGAAATTAAATTTATTTAGTTTAAATGGAAAACTAGATTTGGCGCATATGAAGTTATCATGATCCGGCCCATTATTTATCTAATCCAGTGGGCCTCGCATTAACATCTTTAGAAATGAAGAGAAACTTTGAATTAAAGCCCTAGATCTAATTTTCATATATAAATATATATTTATTTATTTATTTTAAAAGATTTTCAACAATTTGAAGGGTTTAGATATATTAATAATGAGCAACACCTTTGCAAAAATTATATTTCCGTGAATCAAATTTAGTATTGAATAAATTGATTAATAATCATGTACTCTATAATGGTGATACAGTTTAATTATTTCTATAATAAAAGTATAAAACCATTTCACAATTTATTTTGCCCGACATTAATTAAGGATTAATATTAAACCTGTAGTAGTAGAAATAAAGGATTAAACAAAATATTTTGAAATGATATATATGTAAAGAAGTTTTTAAAACTTATAAATTTAAAAGTAAAGTTTAACTCATGCAGATGAAAAGTAGATAAACCTTCCATATACATGGAGTCATAAAAAAAAATGCCTTTAATCAAAATCTATATTTTAATCAACTTAATATTAATTAAAACACTAATCACATTATCACTCAGATATGTACTTATAATAAATTTAAATTACACTTTGTTGAAGTTTGGTTTTGTAGTTGTGATATTTTAGACTGGAATAAATTAAACTGTTAAATCAACACTCAAATAAAATAAAAAATCTCTTTTCTTTCTGTTTTGGCAAATCAACTGAGCAAAGAGAGAGTTGAGCAAAGCTTCAGCTCGATACAAGAAATTACAACTCGAAAAGATAGAAAAATATGCTATTTTTTGTAATGAGAATGACTTTTTTTACTTGTGAAGATGATGTGTTCTGAATGAGACTTCATGAGACTATTTATAGACAGATAGTAGGAATGGAATAAATTTTAAATAATCATGACAACCTAAAAACCTAGAAATTTAGGGCCGCTACACTTTAATGCATAAATTCGGCTACGTATCTCAATTTATCTGACATGATCCTATTAGAGTGATTTGATTAAGTATTAAACGATACATCTCTCTACAAGCTTAAATTTTTAAATAGTGTGGGCACTGTGATGACAAGGAAAGATGAAAGATGAGAGGTAATTAAATTAAAATAAATTATTACTATTATTATTTATAAGTAATCACTTTCATCTCAATAATATATTTGTATTCTTGTTTATGAAATATTTTAGTGAAGTTCATGAACTATCTTTTTTTAATTTTATAGAAAAATACAAAGGGGTCACTTTCATAATTAATAATTATGCAACTGTATATGTGCAAGGCCCGTAATTCATGCTTATATATATTTTGTTGAAAATTGAATAAATAAATTAAATAATAATATAAGCAAATGAATTCTTCTAAAAAACAAAAAGCTCATAATATAATATTATTATAAAGGCATTATATACAACAAGCCTATAAACAAGTGATATGTAGGATATGTTTATTACTCCATTTATTATATCAATATGAAAAACAATTTAAGGATGTGTGCGAGTTTTGCTTATAATTGTGGTTAGCTTTATGTGATTATTAATAAAATAATGAGAGTGACTAGGGTATAATTAGGGGTACCAATTTATCGATACTCCTTTGATCTCCACCCTTCTTAATTAATTTTAGTTCCTTCATTAAAACATCAAAACATACACATTGAAGGTTAAGGGAGGAGGTTGTACATTTTAAAATTGGTGTCCCCTCACCCTAGTCATTGTTTAAAATAATTATATGTTAGAGAGTATTACTTCATAAGTGTGGGAGAAAAAAATAGAGTGAAAGAGAAAGAAAATGTAGAGAAAATATCAATATTGGTCTCATATATTTTATCAAATCCAATTTTAGTCCTGTAACTTTTAATATTTTTAATTTTAGTCCTTTTAATTTCAATTTTGATCTTTTAACTTTTAAAATTTCAATTTTATTCCTATAAGTTTCAAATTTAGTCTTATATTTGAATTATCAAAATTAGTCATATCTTTTGAAATAAGAGGAGTATAATTTATAATATGACTAATTTTGATAATTAAAAAAGATATATGACTAATTTTGAAACTAATATGATTAAAATTGAAATTTTAAAAAAGATACAGGACTAAAATTGAAATTAAAAAAACTAAAATTGAAAGTACTAAAAGTTACAAGACTAAAATTGAATTTGATAAAAGATACGGGACCAAAATTGATATTTTCTCATAAAAGTAATGGTTCATCTATTTAAACAAAAAAAATTATGTAATAAAGATCAATAGATAAAATAGAATAAAAAATTTAAAGAGTAATATTTTTTTATTTAAAATTTAAAGAGTAATATTTTTTATTCTAAAATTCTATTTCTTGTACTCCCCGGTCCCATACTTTAATTTATTGTTCTATGTTTAAGAAAAAAAAAATTTACCTATTTTTTTTTACCCATTAAAGTAACGATATGAATTGAAAAATGAGTTACAAATATAAAATAAAATAATTTTAAAGTTATTGAATAAAATGTTCGTGTAGGGTTTTGTAGAACTAACAATAAATGAGGAAAGTTTTTATTTATTTATTTTTAATTTTAACTAACAAAAGTTCAACATGTCATAGTATAAATCTTTCCTAACAATATGGTTAATGGTAACAACAGCTCAACGGGTTAATGGTGACAACTTAAAAAACAAAGAATCAAACCAACTTAAAAAACAAAGAATCAAATTTTACTGTCGGAGTGTAGGAACAACCTCTCGAAATAAGAGGGACTAATAATTTAGTTTCTATTAATCAGTTGACTTACTATAATTTATCTGTATACAACTTGTAAGCTCAGGGTGCAGGATTTCTTTTCGCATCCACCTTTATGCCTAAAACAAGGTTCAAGATTTGTTGGTCAAGTAAGGAGACAATTTGTACAATGACCCCTGCAACGTGGGAACAACCTCTTAATTAAAGGCACTCCTTATGTGGTGAGTTAAAAGATCTAACCTTTTTGGTTGGTTGAGTTACCAATCAAACTATCAAAGTGTAAAAGATGGAGTATACATTATTGGAGTTTTTTCAATACAGGACCTGAAAGATAGGTAAATTATCAATTAGGGATCCAAAAGATTTTTGCTATCAATTCAGGACCCGAAAGATATGAAACTATCGATACAGGACCTAAAACCATAGAATTTCAGGTCCTAAATTAATAAAAATACATTAAAATTTCATGGTTTCAGGTTCTGTATTGATAGTTTCGTATCTTTTGGGTCCTGAATTGATAACAAAAATCTTTCAGGTCTCTTATTGATAGTTTACCTATTTTTCAGGTCCTGTAATGAAAATAAATATAAATAGAGAAATATCCCATTACTCCCTCCGTCCCACCGAAAGATCTACATTTAACTATATTGGGCGTCTCATTTAAAAGTCTTCATTTTTCACTTTTAGTAAAAGAGTCCCACATATGACCCACCATTCACTACTAATACAACTATCTACTACACATAAAATAATAATACTTTTTAATCTACGCACAAAAAGCAACCAGTGACGTTAGGGCAGGACAGAAAGAGTAATTTATTCATGAATTAGTTCACTGCACCATTTTCACTACTTTGAATATAATTTTTTATTACTATGAATACACACACAATTAGTAAACTTTAATCATTGATGTGTATGGAAGCTCTATAATTTTATTTATTAAATTATATATTATGTCGTGATTTAAGCACTCCATTAGTCCTAAAAATCTAGAAATCAAATTAATACTTGTATGATTGATCGTTCTTACAAGTATTTAATTAAAATCAAATTGGCCTGTTGTTGCATGCCCAAACAACCTAGCTCATCGATTATAACACATGTTGTAATGAATCAAACTACTTCATATCGATCTTAAATCGACTAACAGCTTGTCTCATCTGAAACAGAGTTTACGTATAGACTCTTTACTTTATGAATTAAAAAAGATATACAATGAATCCATAACGTTACGGATGCTTGAATCAGAAGCCCAAATACACAAAGGCCCAAAAAAGGAAGGCTAAAAATAGAGCCCAGAGCAAGCCATAAAATTATCATGAACCCTATGATATAGGAGTATAAAGCAGTTACGAGTAACTAAAGTTTACAAGCAATAGTACTGTTAGGAATACTTTGTCTTTTTACATCAATTAAATAAATGCTTAATTTAATTTACACAAAAATATCTTTCTTTATATATATTAAAACACATTGAAAGTCAAAATTAGACCAAATTTTTCCTCCTATTTTAACCTACTTAATTTAGCTTGATAAAATTAAATTTTGGCACTTCATTAGTTATTGTAACATTTCATCCATTGATTGTGATTACCAATATTTAACAACATTTCATCCATTTTTTTTATTTTATCTCATCCGTTCATTTTCATTTTGTATATTATTAATCTTGGCCCTTCATTAGCTATTATTTCCTCCATCCCAAAATTTTTTGCATACTTCCTTTGTAATTTACAAAGGAAGTGTGCAAAAAATTTCGGGATAGAGGGAGTATAACATTTCATCCATTGATTGTGATTACCAATATTTAACAACATCACATCCTTTTTTTATCTCATCCGTTCATTTTCATTTTGTATATTATTAATTTCATTGTCCAAAATATTTTCTTATGTTAAAAAGTTATTTTAATTTTAAACTTTATCTAAAATATAATTAATTCAATACCAAAAGAGAATTTATATTATATTTAATTAATAATAAAATATTTTTCATAAAATATTAATTTAAACAATGAATAAATATAAATATGGCTAAAATAAATTAATATTAAATGGGTACGAGTAACCCGCAAGTTTTGATAAACGAATATGGGACGGGTACATGTATGATAATAAATTTTTTAAACGGGACGGGTACATACGGGTAGTTAATATTTAAACGAATACGAGTATGAATACCCAAAAAAATATGGGTACCCTCTTTGTTACTATCTACATTCCTACATACTATAATTTCACAGTTTTTATTTTTGTTTGTTTCAAAATTTATGCACATAATAATATATAGCATAATATTAACATTCTTAAGGCAGCACAAAATTAAATAATAGATTTTATGTTATATTTAATTAATAATAGTATACTAAATTTTAATAAAATATTAATTTGAATTTGGACGGGTACGAATACGGGTAATTAATATTTAAACATAGGCAAAAACTTGTGTGCGGGGAGCACATTCCGTGCGCTTTTAGAATTTTGTGTTAAATTGTGTACCCTTTAGTATAAAAATGTGTACCATGGCAAAAACTTGTGTGTGCCCGGGCGCACAGGAACACATTTCGTGCGCCTTTGAAATTTTGTGTTAAATTGTGTAACCTTTAGTATAAATATGTGTACCCTTTATTTTATGAAGAAAAATAAAAAATATTAATAAAGTGCATACCCTTTAGAATAAAATGGTGTATCTTTATTAATTAAAGTGTATACTCTTTAGACCAAAGTAATATACCCTTACCCATAATACTAAATTCTAAAGGCGCACAAAATGTGTTCCCGTGCGCCCGGGCGTACATAAGCCTCACTCTTAAACATATATTAGTATGAGTATCCCAAAATAAGTGGGTACCTTACCCGTTGTCATCTCTATTCCTACATGCTATAATTTTACACTTTTTTTCCTCAAAATTTATGCACATAATAATATAATACTTTTACGGTACCATAAAATTATTGCTTGCTTTTTCTATGCAATGTGTTATAAATAATTACTTTTTTAGGAATGTAAAAATTATTATTGGACTGGAGATAGTATATATATTACATTTAAAATAATATTTTAATCAAGTTTTTTTCAAATTATTTAGATAATTTAAATAAATTACAGACCATTTAAATAATTTAATCAATTTTCAAATCAGTGATCTCAAAAAATTACTACACTATGTAGTGAGTAGTGAGTCATATATGAGACTATTGTACTGAAAAAAAAAATTGATACATTTGGGATGAACGCTCAAAATGGTAAAATTAAGACCTTTAGAATAGACGGAAGGGGCATAAGTAAAAAAAATTAAAAAATAAATAAATTAAACATCAATCATGTCCGTGCAACGCACGAGTTATGATTTGTTGGTTTGAGTTAAAAGAATCATTTATTAGAGAAACATCAAAGGTTGATATATATTTAAATATTTCTAATTTTCACTTCTCATTTCAACGTTTACTGAGATTCATAAAAAATAATTAATAAATTTTCATATGGTACACAAAATGCTATTAATTATAATTATCACTATATATTAAAATATTATATCTTTCATTCCATTATATATTAAAATGTTATATTCTTTAATCTTTGAGTGAAAAGAAAACATAAAAATAATAATGGGACAGAGGGAATATTAACTAAAATATTATATGAGACTGTCTTACAGAAAGAGTCTTGTGATACGGATAAAAAGTTATAATATTTTAATAAAAAAACAATAATACTTGAATTAATAAAAAAATGATAGTGATTTAATGAATTACTTTATAAATAATTCGTAATATAAATAAAAAGTTATAATATATTTAATAAAAAATAATATTAAATGAAATAACAATTTAAAAAAAAAGGGTCAAATTGACGAGCTCATACAAATATTTGCCCTTAATTAATTTATCACTATTAAATCTAATTAGAAGGATTTTTATGAATACTCTCATGACTTGTTACGAGAGTGAAAAAAAAAAAAACTAAAACATGCATCGTACATGCATGAAAGCACGTGGCACTCACACGCTTTAATTACATCGTTTCTTTTTTTTTTTAATTTAATTTAATGGAGTATTTAATTAGTCAATTGTCATGGTTGCTGTCTCGCAATATTCCAGATATACCGTTTCTAAAATGGCGCCAACAGAACTCTTTGCTTTAATCAACATCACATTCCCTGTTCAGAATTTCCACTTTTTTGTTTTTATTATATTATTCTAAACTAGTCTATGAATTTATTACTCCCTCCGTCCCAAGTATTTTTACCTGTTTGTACGAGTATGGAGATTAAGACGTTTTATTTTTTTAATATATAATGTAAGAGAAAATAGTGATAAATTAGTAATTTAAAAAGAAAAAGTGAATAAAGTTATTGGAAATTATGAATAAAGTGTAAAAAAGTAAAAGTAGGTAATAAAATATTATGTATTTTTGCTAAAAATGGAATGAATAAAAATATGTGGAACACCCCAGAATAAAAAGTGAGTAAAAGGAGTATTATATTATACTCCATTCCATGTAATAAACCATGATCTAGATCTAATCATTAGTCTGCTTAATCAAGCCATAATTATTAAATGGGAAAATGGAGAAAAAGCTTAAAAAGGGCAACATTATTGTACTCATGTGATTCAAAGAATTCCATAAGAACAAACACGTCTTATCGTCGTTCAAATCTCCCTACACCATCTCTCACTTTAATTAATTTAATTTAATTCTCTACAAACATCTTCCTCCATAACCCGCATTTCTGAACAGTGCTTGTTTTAACTCCTCCGAACATATCATCGAACGTTGTTCTTCTTCCTGAAATTAAATTTAATTTCTTTCAATTAATTTATGTATTCAAATTAATTAGAGTACTTATAATTAATTAATTACCTCATAACAAGAAGCTTGCATAGAGTAATCATTGAAACAGCTGACAACACATTGCTGAATATCAAGGCCTAAAGCATCTAGTGTGCTTAATGTTGACAATAATAGCCCTGGCTTCGCCGTGCAACATACCTCCACCCGAGTGTCGCGGCTCCGCCTCTCCACGTCGAACTGCAAATTATTATTAATCAACTACCCGTATCCAGACCCGTTTAGACGGACAATATTATGTTATTTAAAAAGATGTACCTTTGGAGGGTTTCTGGACTGCATATTCTCATTGGGATTTATCTCCTTCAAGTAGCTTCCAATGAGGTTAATATGGTCATTACACACCTCATCCATCCCCTCCTCTTCTCGAAGCTTCTGGATCTTATCG
Organism: Pogostemon cablin; assembly: GCA_023678885.1. Taxonomy (NCBI): domain Eukaryota; kingdom Viridiplantae; phylum Streptophyta; class Magnoliopsida; order Lamiales; family Lamiaceae; genus Pogostemon; species Pogostemon cablin. The sequence goes on along the minus strand of CM042992.1, from coordinate 6,230,936 downwards.
AGAAGCTCCCTCGTGTAGTCGATAGTGTCTCCCAGTATAGACGTTCTATCCATCTGATCAATTAATGATGACCAAAAACACACCAACCAATCAACAACCAATAGAAAATCAAAACAAGAAATCATGCACATATATTTTATTCTTTATTCGAAAATGTTTACCTTACTGATCTTAGGTACAATCGATCGAAGCATGGAGAGGCGATCGTTGAGTCGTTTCCTCCGCCTTCTTTCCGCCATGAGATTCTTCGACGGCTGGCCGTCCGGCTTCTTCGATTTGCTCTTCCTTCCGCCATTGCCGGGAGCAACACCTCCATTGGTTGTCTCCATCTTGAAAGAGTCATCCAAAGTGGCATTGATGCAGTTGTCGACGAATAGGGTTTCGGCCATTGCCGGCAGATCATCGTTGTCGTAAATCGAGCCGAATTCGGGCGAAGCTAGGATATCAAGAAATGGCTGAAACTCCCCATAAGAGCAAGCTACAGTAGTAGGGTAGTTGAATTCTGAAGTAGTTGGAGGGATTATCTCAAGATTAGAGTAATCAGGGGTTTGATTCAATGGATTAGTGATGAAGTTCCAATGATTAAGGAGGATTAAATCATTGGGGAAATTAGAAGTGTCAATCTTTGGAGCCATTATTAACTCCTCTAACAGAGTGTGTTGTTGATGACTAAGCTCCATCTCTATCTTTCTCTCTCTAGAGTTGAAGAAATTAAGAAGAAGATGCATCGAGTTGGTGCAAGTTGAGAGAATAATATATATAGGGTGATTACTTCAAATTAAGGTGATTATAATTAAAATAATAGTGATTAAAAGACTTTATAACGTATGTCTCGTGTAAATATAACACCTAGAGACCAGGGTCATAGAATATGTAGGATGGAATCTGCTTTTTCCTCTCACTCCAAAAAATTCCTGTAGTGCAATTGTTTATGAGTTTCTCTCACACACACTGGAGGTGGGCTGCTCTCTCATAGATCAATTGATACATGATTATTTCATAAATAATTTATAATATAAATAAAAAGTGATAATATTTTAAAAAATATAATACTCTCTCCATTTCACGTTACCATTTGCTTTTTGCGCTTAGATTAAGAAATACTCCCTCCGTCCTGCTCAAATAGAATCATTTTGGCATATTGAACGTCTTATCCAAATTGCACAATTTTCCTCTTTTAGTAAAAAAGGTCCACTAATGACTCACCACTACCCATCACATCTTTCTAATACACCTACTCACTTTACATAAAATAATAATTCCTTAATTTACGTGCAAAAAGCAAATGTACCTCTTTACCCTAGACGGAGAGAGTATTATTATTTTATGTATAGTGAGTAATTGTATTAGTGGTGATTAATAAACTCTACGTGACTTTTATTATAAAAGTGAAAAAAGATGATCTTTAAATGAAGAGTATAAAATAGGATTTTTCGATGGTAGGGAGGAAATAACACCTTTAATAAAAAAATTTGACAACTTACTATAGCAACTTGTAGAGGCAGTAATTAGAGTCTTAATCACCGAAATGTACATGGATTATAAATGATTCTTAACTTGAAATGCAGCTCAGAGGTTTGACCCACTAATCTGTCTTAAGCGAAAAGGATTAGTTTAGCATATAGCTGACACCTGTCATTAATTATTAGCTTCTCAGTACTTAATTAATAAATAAATAAAATTCTGATCTAACACTTTGACAGTGTGGAGCTACATAGGTTATAATATTAATATTTGGGCTAGGCTCTAGCTACCATTAATTACTATAGTTAAATGTTTTCAAGCTTGACAAGTTGTACCTGTTTATTTGTTTTATCTTTTGTGATTATTTGGGTGCCAAAATCAAGAAATAATCATTCATAATTACTTTTGCATTTAATAATCACTTATGAGTTCGGATTTCTATAGATACCCATATTTGATTCATTTGGCTCATGCTCTTTCTTTTTTCTTTTAATTATTTTTTTTTTAAAAAAAATTGATGATTTAGAATTATACTCCCTTCCTCAATCCATAACATACTATTTTTTTTCACATGGATAATTTATATCAGTAGTGAAATAGACTATCAAAATGAAAAAAAATTGAATATTTTATCAATAGACAGAAAAAAAGAGTATTATAATTCCATTAATTTCATGTTTTAAATTTAATCAATTCTCACATGCATCACCCCTACTTCTTATCCTCTTATATACTGATTTAATATAAAATTAAAATCTAGTGTACTTAAATTTCTAAAACAAACAATGGATCAAATTATTTATTAGATTCCTTAAATCTCTAAATTCTAAATTCAGATTTATTATTCCAACTTTAACCCAAAGCAAGTCCTACACTCTTACACTTAAAACCCTAAAACAAACACACTCTTTAACTTTCTGAGTGGATGCAACTGAGTACTTCCTCCCCTTCTCAGGTATGGATATGAAGAAAAGTGATAGTCTTTAGATATATTATTATATTTTTTTATAATAAATAAATGATAAAGTATATTAGTTATGTTAGGTAGTGATGATTTTTTTAAAAAATAAATAAATTATATGACAAATTATGATTATTTTGATTTTTTGCATTTTTCAAGGAAGTACAAATTTTTGTGAGACAGTCCACAATGAAAAATATGGAGTATACAATTTGAAAAGGAGTCTAAAAGAAATATTTTTTTAAGAAAAAAAAAAAAGAAAATGAACTTTTATTACGTGTTCATATATGTAAGAACAGTGCAAATAGATGATTCATAATAATGCGAATTAATTAGAAAAGTGAAATGGATGGCAGAGAGACAACAATTGAAAGACAGAAAGATGTAAATTAGTAGAAATTTCAGGCTACTTTTTGTTTGAAGTTTTTCCAGGAAAAATAATTAGGGAGAATACATTTTGCATGCAACATGATGAGATATAATGTCAACAAATTAATTTACTGCTGTAGTGGTAGTGTATTTTTGCGGATACACTTTACAGTTAATTTAGTGTCACGTTTCTCAGGAGTACCCACAATTATGCCAAATTCTTTTTATTCTCCTTATTTTAAAAATGCCTAGCCTTTTATATTAAAAAAAAATTGATCTAATTTTATGAATCCTAATAGTTTATATTCTATTGTAGAGTTTAATATTTTTTTTCTAGGATTCAAAATATTTAAATAAGGAGGATTTACATGAAACATAATTCAGATTCACCTATATGTCAACTAAACTGAAATACATTCTAAATAAAGGGGTTTGGATTTGGTGTGGGAGACTATGGTAAGTAGAGAGGAGGCAATTACGAAGGGAGGTTTGGGAGCAGAAAATTATTTTTGGGATGATCATGAAGAGATATTTGTAACATATACTCCCTCCATCCCAATAAATTACGCACATATTTTTGTAAAATTTACAATGATATTAAAAGGATAGTTAGCAGTGGTAAGAATACATATTTCTTAAAAAAAAATTGGATTGGAGATGTTCTACTAAGATGAGATTTCATAGACTTTATAATTAAGCTTGCAAAGAGATGCAAGAGTTTGTGAAATGAGTTTTTTTTTTGGATGGTGCGCTCGGGATCTTAAGGGTAGGAGAGAACTAAGGGTATAAAAATATGATTATGCTATCTAATTGACTTCTTTACTATCTTAACAATGCTGTGATCAAACCTGAAGAAGAAGATAAATGGTGGTGAAGAAATTCTCCGAATGGTTTACTTACAGCAAGGATTGCATATTTGCAAATTGAGAAAAGGCAAGAGGTTTATTTTCCTAACAATAAGGGACAAGCTCAATCAAATTGGCATCATCTCAAATCCATAAGATATACGTTGTTTGTATAGTTGTACAGAATTTGAAAATGTTTCTCATCTATTCTTCCCTTGCAATAATATAGCTTGGAAGATTTGGCATTATATTCATGTTTGGTTAGATGTGGATAAAGTTCGTACCTCACATACCATCATTTTTTTCAACATGGAGAAATCTTGGGGGTGCAATCAATAATATGGGTAACGGTGAGTTGGACGACATGAAGGTATAAGCATAACTTGATTTTCAATGGACATCCATTGAATTTAAAGAAAATAATCTATGAGGTTAAAGTAAGATTTTGATCATGACTCTCATTTAAGTTGCTAGAATTTTGTAATATCAATATTACTTTAGAGTGGTATAAGTGTACACAAAACTTTTATGAAGTAATAATTTTTTACTAATTTTTATTTTAATATCTTTGGTGTAGAATATTTGAAATACTATGAGTAGAGATGTTAATACGGTCCGGGACCGTAGGTCCGGCCCGTTTAACCCGGAAAAATGTAGGTTTAGATTTGTATAAGTAGTGGCCCGTTTAAATCAGATCCTTTTTGGCCCGAACCGATTAGCCCGTGGCCCTATAAGGCTAGCCCGTAGGTTAATAGAGCTAGCCCGGTTAGCCCGATTAATTTTTTTATAATAAAAAATTAATTAATAATATACTTAAATCATTAAAATTAATAATAATTTTTTATGTTAACAAATAATTTCTATTGATAATTATATCTAATAGTAATTTAATACTCTCTAACTTACTATATTTTTGTTGGTTTATCATTTTAAAATAAAATAATTTAAGAATAAAGTTTGTAAGACATTTTAAAATGTAATATTGAAAATAAACTATCTTAATTCACAAATAATATTAACGTATTTGGAATTCTAAAATTTTTTCTTATTTTTTACGTATAAACTTATAAATTTATAGTTCATTATTAATGTTAGAACAACATTTGATGTATTAATAATTATGTTTCAAATTAAATTAATATTTATTTTTTTATTCACCGACCCATTAATGGCCCGTTTAGCCCGATGCCCGCTAAGGTTAGGGTTAGGTTGGTATAAATGACAGCCCGTTTAACATGGATCGCTTAACTCGTGACCCGTTTAACCCGTAGCCCTATAGGTCTGGCTCTATAGATTCAGGTTCAACCCGTTTAACATCCCTAACTATGAGTCTGATGTGAGGTAGTAAGATTGAAGATTCCCAGAGCCGGTCTTTGCTTGAGTCGATTGAGGCGATCGACTCAAGCCCAAAAATTTTAATAAGTAGGGGCCCATTTTTATTTATAATGATAGTTATATATACGGCTTCCGTCTCATCCAAAGAGTTTCTTTTTTTCATTTTGGGCGTCCCACCCAGATGGTTCTCTTTCCCTTTTTTATACACATGAGTCCCACACACACCCACTAATACAATTAAAATATGAGACTCACACTCCCACTAATATAACTACTCACTACACATTAAATAATAATAATCCTTAATCCACGTGTAAAAAGTAAAATGCACCCTTTGGATGGGACGGATGGAGTATATATATATATATATATATATATATATATATATATATATATATATATATATATATATATATATATATATATATATATATATATATATATATATATATTAATCAAATGTTTATCCTATTCAACTGGTGGAATTGATCTAAAAGAAGCTCACTACAATATTGGTACAAGTTTAGAATCTTGATCCAGCTGCTATTAATCTTTTAAGTTACATATTATTGCCTTATATATCTAATTAAATAATTTAAAATATTACTACACTTAATTTTTTCTTTATTTATGTCTAATTAAATATTTATTATGTTTTTTTCTTTTATTATTCTTTTCTTACTTTTTTTTTAAAAAAATACTTATAAAAAGAACCACTCATTTCATATATGGTGATAATATTAAAATGAATAAAATAAATAGATTCAAATTTTAAAAAATTATTCTAGACAAAAGATCCTTTTAGTTTTATTCAAAATAATTTACAAATGTTTTTTTTATGTAAAACCATTGTATTTAAATGGATATAATTAACTTTTCTTTATTTTTAAAATTATTTATATGTGTTTTTTTGTTTTTTTGTTAATATAAATTTATGATTCAATTATTTAGTTAGTTTATTCTCAAAAATTAAAATATTATCTTTAATTATTTTTAAAAGAATATTGTTTATTATATATATAAATCTATTGTTGTAGAAGGCTTTTGTTCTAAATTGGAAGTGAATTTTATTAATCTCAGGTTCTGATTAGGATGAGATTTTTGATGAAATCTTTTATACTTCACATAGAAACAGACAGCTCAAATTATTTTGTTCCTAAAAAATTCAAGTGGAATGAAATAACTATTCCCACTGAATTCATAATCAATAATCCTCAAATACCAAGACTTTTTTGAACATTTATTTAATTTGAAAAAAAAAATATAGTTTGAAATATTATTAATTTTGCAATAAGCATCAAATCAGTTTAAAATCATATATATATATATATATATATATATATATATATATATATATATATATATATATATATATATATATATATATATATATACACACACGAAAGATAATTAGGGCTAATTATAAAGTACGGGTCAGACATGAAAATTTGTAGTATCGGCGCTAAAGCTTCCCTTGAGCTCACGAAACATTTTCCTCAATTAAATAATACTTTTGATTTATTTTTTTTAAATATTCACACACAAATGCACTTTCTCTTTCTGAATCTTTAAATTTGCAGTGTGAGGTTGGTCAGCTTATATGGCGTAATATATAATGTAATAGGATTATAAGTATTCAACAAATGCATGCATACATCTTATCGAGTTGATTTTAAATGGATAAATATGACAAAATAATAGTAAAATTTAAGGATAAAAAATTAAATTAATAGAACACTAAATGACTAAACTAAACTAAAATGCATTTTGATGTAATAGTTTTATCTGGTTCTATCATTGTAGAATTAAATTAAATTAATTAAAACTAGTGAATTGTATATTATAATATTATTCATGTGGTATTATTATTCTTAATATCAAGGAAATACAAATAAAATCCGAGCATAACTGCACATGCAATTCTCGCGCGCTATTTGTATCTGGGGAAAGTTTGCAGAACAAAGAACCGTTTTTTTTTTTTTTACTTTTCAAAAAAATTATTTTTACTTTTTACATCTTTTTTTTTTAAATTTTTTTTTCATTTTTTTTCATCAGACTAGTTTGAATTGTTTCGAAATTCCTTATTTTCACTCTCTATTATACCAAACAGTGAATTTTCATGGTTAAACCGTTGTTATTATTATTATTATGGTGGTGGTTGTCGGACTAAACGCACATTTATATTAAATTTTATGTTTGTTTAAGTTTACATTTACGAAATTAAAATAATAATAATAATAATAATAATAATAATAATAATAATGAGTTATTACTATTGGATACACACTTTCATCTTTAATTACTTTCGGCTATATTAAAATAAAAAAATAACTGGGAACTACACATATTTACATCGATTTCTCAAAATTATCCTTTGTTGCGTAATAATCCAGCATCGAATCGAAGTTCCGGCGGATGTCTCCTGGTGGCGGTCTCAGTCGGCGAATGTTCTCCAGGCGGCGGTCTCAATCGGCGGATGTTAATATGACTCTCCATAAAGTCATCCGACGTTGTATTCTGTCTCCGAGATGAGGAATTTCGACATGATCCTCATGTCAAGTTTGTTCTAATGATCGATTCCAATTTTAATTGCTTAACCTAAAATGTTTAAATTGAATTTGGGCACAAAATATGCAGAACCCTTTCTTAATGTATTTGAATCTAGTAGTAATAAACATTTTGCTGCTCAATCTCTTTTCAACTAAGTGTTTGGATCTAGTTTGATGATCAATTCAACTGCTAATCATGTTAAATTATGATGGGATACTAAGGCTTGGTCTCTTAACCCTTTCATCTGCCCTCTATTCAGTCGAAATGTCTGCAAATGACATGCCATGTTATGCATCTCAGATCCATACGATTTTCTTTTTCTTCGGACCATGAAGTTAGCTTTTAAGCTTTTCTATTCATGTGTCATACCTTGTTATCTGCTACTTGTCCCTAAGTCATGTTCTGTTTAGTTTCGTGTTGACTACTTTTCCCAAGTATACCTGATTGGTTTCTAGGTGGAGAGTTAGTTTTTAGTTTGGTTGGGTGTCTGCTTGGTCTACAACAGAGTTTTCATATGCTGGTTTTTGCGTTATTCACTCTGCTGGTTTGCGTGTTGTTTTGCTCTTCATGCTGCTTGTTATTTCTGAGTTTTGCTGGCTTCTTGGTTGCTTGTATTTTGCAGCTTGGCTGCTGTATTTCCACGCCTGCAGCACTATTGTTTTGATTTTCTTTATTGTTGGCAGAGTTGGGTGGTTGAAGCGGGTGGCTAGCTTCTTGCTATTTTTACTAGCGGTAGACATGCACCCCGGTTCGGAACCGCCGGTTTCGGTTCCGAACCGGCGGTTCCGGTTCCAAGATAGAGGGAACCGGAACCGAACCGGGGTACGAAGCTTTCGGTTCTGGAACCGACGGTTCCGGTTTCGGTTTTAATTTTTTTTTTGGATTTTAAGCGTAAAAATAAAAAAAATTAAAAAACCGGCGGTTCGAACCGGAACCGTTGGTTCGAAATTGGAGCTACATCACGTGAATATTTGACCTAAAATTAAAATTTAAAATAAATAAATAAATAAATAACATGTGGCTGTAACTCAATGTACAACTATTAAAGCTGTCAAATCTTCAAATGTTGCCAAGGAAAAATAAGTGAAAAAAAAAAGAACAAATAATCATTTTCTGATCACAAGCTTGAGCAAAGTTGTCCCCAAAGTTGCCTGCCCAAACATGGCCTTCACACAACGTCAAACTTTGAGTTCGTCCTATTAGTTTAATTTATTAAAAATAGTCATTTTTGTTTTAAATTTTTAATTTTGCTTTGATTTTATTTCAAAATATTATTACTTTAATTAATTTTGTCTCATAATTTTGTAAAAATATGGATTCAGTCTCATCCTATTAAATTAGAAAAATTAAACATATTTTAGTGTTTTTTTTAATTTGATGTAAATGAAGTTAGTATACACCAAGCACCTTTACTTTCTCTTCTTCAAGCTTCCTTATATCCCCTCTCATAAACTTTCTCTTCTACAAGTCTCTTTTATATCACATCTCTTAATTCGTTCCCAATGAAAAAGCCCTTTTATATCACCTCTCCTAAACTTTATCTTCTCCAAGCCTCATTATATCACCTCTCCTAATTCGTTCCCAATGAGTACGAAAAAGCCTTTTTATATCACCTCTCCTAAACTTTCTCTTCTTCAAGCCTCCTTATATCACCTCTCCTAATTCGTTCTCAATGAAAATTGAACCTGGGTACATAAGAGAAGAACTCAATGGCCAGGTGGGCTAGCCCATCTGATTATTGGATTGAGGAAGTATGTATGATGATTAATAAAATGGTTAGAAAACAATACTAATTTATTAGAATTGAGAGGTGATATATCACCTCTCCTAATTCGTTCCCAATAAAAATTGAACTTGGATTTTTTAGGTAAGTGAAGAGCCCAGTGACCAGGTAGGCTAGCCCACCTAATTATTGGATTGAGGAAGTATATATGATGATTAATAAAATGGTTAGAAAACAATAATTAATTAGAATTGTTATTTATCATAGTATAATAAAAATACTCAACACCAATGATATCTAACTAAACTTTAGAGTTTAGTCTTTAATTATAAATTTCATGTTCATATAACATAAATGATCTAATCTACTCTTTGTTTATTAAGAAAAACAACATTGCCTTTATAAACTTGTTAAAAATCTTGGGTTTATCCGCCCAGAGCCGGACCCACTCAATCCACTAGCATGATATTGTCCGCTTTGGGCTGTTCACTGGTCCGCACGGTTTTACCACTCTGGGTATCACACCCAAAAGGCCTCATGCTACCGATGTGGAATTTTGGTTGGACTTTGGTTGACACCCAACCAACATTTCTCCCTCAAACAAAGTCCCGCAGCTAGATAATCCAGTTTGAGGTCCGAACATCCCACCAACCCCGGGCTGGGCCAGTTAAGTCTGGGGCCTGAGTCTGATACCACTTGTTGGGTTTATCCGCTCAGGGAGCCGGGCCCACTCAATCCACTAGCATGATATTGTCCGCTTTAGGCCACCCACTGGCCCGCACGGTTTTACCACTCTGGGTATCACACCCAAAAAGCCTCATGTTAGGGAGAGTTCATCCCTCATTTATTAACACATCGTCATCTCCACTTCTAACCGATTTGGGACTTTGGTTGACACCCAATCAACAAAAATAAAGTAATAAATTAACATGATACCCACAAATTTTTTTAACTATTTAAAAAGTAGTACTTCATCGTCCCATCCATCTTTCATATTTCCTTTCTAAACTTTTTTTCCTTTTTATTAAATTTAAAAAAAAGGTGAAAAGTTTAACATAATAAAAATTATACAAAATGTGTAATTGTATTAGTGAGATGTATGTGGTGATGAATAGTATTTTTTTCAATTAAAATATAAATTAAAAACCTTATATAGTAATCATTTGAAATTATAAAATGGATGGTTTATAAATAGATCAGTCATGATGAAATAGTTTTAGAAAATGTGTTTCATGAGAACACATCAGACCACTTTCAAGTTAAAATAATAGTATTCCCTTTTGATGTGAAAGTGAGTAATTGATATTCCACTTTTCTAATATGTACAATTTTATACGATTTTAATGATATTATTATTATTATTATTATTATTTATATTAATAAATACTTTATTGTTTTATACTCCCTTAATTACATATATTTTCAATCTTCTAAGACCATCTTCAAGATCGACGCTGCCAAATGTGGCTGGCACCGTTCTACCCTACTTCAATCTTTCTTTGTTTCTTTTCTAATTTTTCCTAATTCACTCATTTTCTGATTTTTTTTACTTTTTAATAAAATATATAATCTTTATCCTTTTTATTTCATTTATATAATGATTTTTAATATTACTTTATAAATATAATTTTTAATAAGTATTAATTTTTACCAAGGAAATGTTAAATGATTAACTGGACGGAAGAAGTATATTTTATAATTTAAAGAAAGGTGAAAAGATTAGCAGAGAGAGTATAATTTATGAAATAATTTTAATATTTAATAAATTAGATTATATATTTTTATTAAATTGCAATATCATTTAAAAATTAATTTAAAATAAAAATTAAATAGAATATTTCATGTAGACATGCACACCGGTTCGAAATTGCCGGTTCCGATTTCCAAAAATGGGGAATCGGAACCGAACTAGGGTTACGAAGGTTTCAGTTCCGGTTTTTTAATTTTTTCAGCTAAAAACGTTAAAAAAATTTTAAAATTGAAAAATAGCCGATTTTAATTGGAACCGGCGGTTCCAGTTTCACAAAATGCCGGTTCCAATTTCACAAAATGAGGAACCAGAATCGAATCGAAATATATCTGGTTTCCGTTTCATTTTTACCGGTTATGGTTTCGATTGTAACTGATGGTTTCCAAATCCTATTATTTTGTGCATGTCTAATTTCATGTGGTGTGAAAATATATCACGAAGTACTCCTGAAATTGTAGTGTAAAATTTACATTTAAATTGTGTGAAATCTATATTATACAATTAAAATATGGATCTCATACTCCCACTAATACAATTATCTATTATACATTAAATAGGAGTAATAGTTTTTAATTCATTCATGATAAAAAATAAAAGCTACCCTGTGGATGAGACGGAGACGGAGGTATTATATATATATTTATATTGTATCCTACCAAAATCCATTTTAGACATTTGGTAGAAAACTAAAAAAAGGGAAGATAATGACTTGAAAGAGAAACTTTGAACATGATTGGTTGTATAATTTCATTGTCCCAATTTCCTCTTTATAATTGGCTTAGATTTATTATAAAATATATGGAGTATTTAAAGTGCTTATTCTCTTTAAAGATATTTTCACAAATAATTTCCTAAAATTGATAACACTCTCCAAAAACAAATGAAAAGACTTGAATTGAGAGTCGACCAATTTTGTTCGACCATCGATAGAGGAGACGCCAAAACCGCGGCCATCATTTCAAATTCTGCGGTCCCCTGTTCGTTAAAATAATAATTATTTATATTAATATGCATAATTAAAATAATTATATATTTATTATGTATATAGCTGCACACAATATTAAGTCACCTGTCAGACGTGTGACATATTAATGGCTGGGGTTATTTTAGGATGCAGCGGTGTATCTGAGAGTTTAAAGGATAAATGTAAAGTAGCATTGGGTAGTTATTGAATTTTTTTATTAATTATTTTATTTTATTTATGGTTATGATTAAACAAAAATTTGATCTAACGGTTTATATTATTCAGGTGCACTGCAGTGTGACTCTAAAGTTTGATTATAATAAAAATAAAGTATGTTTAATGGTTGTTAAAATATATTTTTTAAAATATAATGAACGATGTAAGTATGATTTTAAAGTGTTATAACATATTTCATTATTAACTTACTTAACTATAATTATACACTTACTTATATAATAAGCATATTATAATACTCCCTCCGTCTCAAACTCGTTGTCTGCGTTAATGTAGACATGGAATTTAAGAAAAATTGCTTTTTCACTAACTTTATTGACTTTTTAGGGGTATTGTGGTATTTTTAAGTAATAAATAAATTATAAAGTATGTTATGTGTGTTAGGTGTGAGTGGTATTTTTAAAATTAAAATAAACTTTTGGGGTTGTTGATTGATGTGAAGTTTCCTTTTATGGAATAAGACAATTAATTTGGGACGGATAAAAATGAAAAGTAAGACAAAGAGTTTGGGATGGAGGGAGTAATTGGTTGAATTACTGTGATATAGATTTTCATGTGTTGAAATTAATGTTATTTTCAGAATAAAATTATGATCACTTTTTATAAATAAATCTCATAAAATCAATTTTTTGTACGTCACTTTTTCAATACCCAAAATGCATTTAATCAATAATCATGAACAGATTTCACCCAAAAAAATGCACCTTAATTTATTTATTTTTTCTTTTCTTTAAAAGTACTCAAGGAATCTCTCTAAATTAATAAAAAAAATTATTTTTTGAGATTAATTTTATACGACGATCGAGCCTCGAGGTAAGTACTGTTGGTTTAATGACATATATAATAATAGAATAATATTAAAACAAAATTAAATACATATTGATGAATGTTTTAAGTATGCATAATGACAAATTTTAAAATGTGCACCTGGACGATCTTAACCGTTAAATTATATTTCTATTCGATTTCCACCATCAAATAAAATAAAAATAATTAATTTTTTTTAATAATAACTTCCACTAATTACTATTTTAACCCATTAACCCTAGGTACACTGTGCACCACATAGTCCCCTCAAATTTTATTGGTTCACCAAAAAAGAAAATATATATTCTCCTGAGGTCTCTTTGACATGTCCTACACATGAAAACGTACAAGCAATAATGCATCACAAAAATTAAAAAAACAAAATTAAATAAATAATAATAATAATAATAATGGGAATAAAAACAAAAAGAAACCAAGGGAGGAAGCAGCCCACATTATTGAAACCGGTTTTGCGGACCTATCTGTCATTTTAAAAATTGGTAGGCCCATTTTTGGAATCTGTGTGCTTCAGTTCAACAATCAACCCTGCAAATTTTCTGAAACTACCCAAAACGACACCGTCACTGCTCCTTCTTACGTGCATGTGTTGTTCTCTCAATCTCCTCTGTTTTTTCTCTACTCTTCTTCGTATTTTCATTTCTGTTTCCCCTTTTTACTATTATTTATTTATTAAAAGAGAATTAATAATAATTTCAATAAAAAAATGATTATTAATTACTAAGCATAAAATGGTGAGGTGCTCTCTCGAACAAGTGTGCCCAATAATATTTAAAATCTTAAACAATAAATTGAATGAGAATTAATGAGGAGTGGTTTATTTCAGAACAAACTTGATAAAAATTTAACACAATTTTGAATTAAGCAGCTTGATAACAATTTAAAAATTAAAATTCACTTAAAATAGGTTGACAAGTAGTTGCATATTAAATGGCATTTTCACAATATATTTATTTATATAAGTACTTGAAATGTACAATATTCCATTATAAATAAAAAGGATAAAAGAAGAATGTATATATACTCCTTTATGAAAAATATAAAGAGTTTCTTGGCTAGGTAGATTTTTTCAATAGGATTTTCTGTGATCAATATTATGTGTTATTATTATTGAATGAGTGTTTGAGATTATATTACACCGATTTTTTGTGTCATTTTCGTAAATTATTGGGGTTTAAGCTTTCATTTTTAGGGTATAAGTTCTTCTCTCTTTTAATGTCATACATTCAACGATGTGGAACAAGGGATGATATACCAAAATGACACAGATAATCTAATTCGAGATTATATATTATAAATTCCTCTTTCATTTGATATACTTTTTAAGTTAATGAGATATGAAAAAATTACGTTCTTAAAACATAAAATATGGAGAAGAGAATATAAGTTGATTGAATAGAGTATGTAAATTATAAAGGAAAACATAAAATATGGAGAAGAGAATATAAGTTGATTGAATAGAGTATGTAAATTATAAAGGAAGCGCTTATCCGGTTTTTTTTTTTTTGTCTTCGAGACACCTAATTCGTTCAAAAATATTGAGATAGCACTTCAATTATTTCATTTGAGCAAAATGAGGTGGTGTGACATACATGCAAATTATAGTATCTACATATATGGATCCAAAGTCCATGAATGATGAAGATTGAATTCAAGAAATTAATTGAAACCAATTTCTAAAAAAGAGAACGAATTCAAAAGATGGCGGTGGTGATGATTATTCACATAAAAAGAAATATGGGATTGGAATTTAGTATGTGGTGGAGGATTTATTAATGTTGTCATCAACGTCACAATTGGCAACTACTCTACCAACGATTTTAAACACCAACACAAACTACTTCATTTTTTATGGGGTACCCAACCATTAGGGGCCCCACTGCTCCTGCCATGGGAATTGATGGAGGAGGTAAATCACAGGATGTGCCTCAAGTGACTTATAGAGAGGGCTCACTGTTAAACTTGTGCTTGCAAGTGGCCAAATTCATGTCAAAGACAAGATTCGAACCTCCACCCTGCAGCAACCAAGCTCAGTTGGAAGGTCTTTCCACCCTCCCCTCTACTACTTGAGCTATGCCCTGGGGGAATGTTGCCATCATCACACTCACTCTCTCTAAATATTCAATTTATAATTATTTTAAATATTTATATTTATACTCCATTTATATTGAATATAGTATATTCTTGTTTTTATCTCTGTTGGCATAATTGAGAATATTTCCCTTTTCTTATTCCACAGCCAGACAGAATATAGAAAGCCATCGTTGTGTCTTTCATGGGTTCAATCATATATCAACAATTTTTTTTTTTGGTCTTTTATTTATTTATTTATTTATTTTGTTCTATTTTAATTCAATGGCTAATTGATGCAGCGGTTGCAGCGCGCGGTTTGCCTTGGATTAATTAATTAATTAATTTGTGAAACTTTGAAATAAAGATTTGGAGGAAAATGTTTGTCCACATTAAAAATAAACAAATTGTAATAAATCAAATATATTTACATTTAAACATAATAAACCTAGATATATTTTTTAACACCCACACTTTACATCTCTAATTTATGTTGAGAAAACCAATCGCTGAGTAGTGATAAAGATCATGCGAGCTTTATTTATCAAAATTGTCTTTTAAAAAGATATGTACGATTTATAAGGATGTTAAATTAGGATAATTAGTTCTTAATGTAAATTTTTGACCGCAATTAGATACAATACAATACTAAGAGATTTAAGAGATAAAATTTTGTTTGAAGGGGCTTCATAGGACAACGATAGGATGATGAATGAGATCAAATCACAAATATGGAACTGGTGGTCTTTGAAGAAGAAACGTTTAAAGGGTGAGATTAACTTTTTTTAGTGGACTGATAATCCTTGTTCATGTATCCATTAGATATGTTTTTTATTGCTGAGTGGTGTGAGATTTTTACGATGCTTTTTATTGCTGAGTGGTGTGAAACTTTTACGAGTTTTACACTACGCTTATGTAAACTTTTTTGGGTAGAGCTCTTACCTTTGCAATATAACTTTTTTTTCAAAAAAAAAAAAAAGTTCATTAACTCTAAGCAATTTGATGCTAAATTTTAAAGCTTTCATGCTCCAACAATAACCCTTCTACAAGTATATCATGTATTTTAAATCATAAAAACTTACACCCTCGTAATAAAGAATTATTCACACTTCCTACGTTTATTCGTCTCATAACTCTCTTAACGTCTAAAAAAAAGGAAATAACTTTTTTTATTCATAATCTAAAAAAAATATTTTAATTTTAAATTTATCACTCTCACTTAACATGCATATTATTACTTTTATACTTTTTATCACTAGACAATACTATTCCACAGTACTCTTTAAAGCCAAAAATCAAATAGAAAAGAACAAACTTTTTAAACAAAGAGAAACAATAAACGTGAAGTTACTAGAGAAGCAATGAGTACAATTTTCTTTATTTGATGACAAATCGACAATATTACAATTGCGCACGCAAATTTTGTATTTATTGAAACCATGTTCAACAAATTAATATGTATTATTATTATTTTTTTAATAATGTTAATTTTTATTGAAACATTTTTATTGGTCATGACTATGACATCATATTAAATCGCAATTTCGTTTTAAAATTTTAAGCTATTGGAGAGAAGTGTAATTAATACTATTTAATTAAAGTAATCTAACAATTAATGTACGTAATTTGTGATACACAATTTACTAATACAAAAAATTTCGTGGAACAATTTATTTCATAGGAGGTTATCATGTTTTAATTTCTCTTTTGCATGAGGGTTAATTCTACTCTTTCACCTTTTTTTTTTTTTTTTTGAAAAAAGAACAATTGATATTTCTAAGGTATAACGTTTTAAAAAAAGACACCTACAGAACAGTCATACCCACACAATTCATACTCTATCTAAATGTACGAGGAAGAAACAATCAATTTTTTGAGGGGCATAGAATAATATATATAATTAGAGAGAGGTTAAAATTTAGAAGAAATTAATATTATTGGTGATAGGGTAGAATTGGAAAAGTGTGAAAAGGATATGGTGAAAGGGTAATTTAGAAGCAGCCAAAAGAGTGATTATGAAATTGTTCGTCCCCCACAAAATCTTGGCTAGGATTTTGAGATGACACTCTCTAATCCTTACTTTGTCTAATTATGGAATTTTTTTATATTAATTATTTCCTTTTATTATATTTCTCAATATAAGTGTCTCATATATATATATATATATTATTAATTAATATTGTTTAGTAAGGTAAGGAATCAATGAGAAGTGATGTTTAAATAGTTTTATGTTTCGTATGTTGGATTTATTGACGATAATAGCGCAAATTTATCATTAGTTAATTGATACGTTGATGATATTAAAATTCTTGGAAATTAACCTTTATTTTCAAACTATTCTTAAACAGAAGTTTTTTTTTTAACAAACTTGTGTGAAATTATATCAAAATATTCATTTTATGGGAAATTGGGAATGATAAGGGGTGATAATAGAAGAATAAATTTTGCGTGAGATTGTCTCAAATTATTTTACATTTTTTAAATTAATTATTACATTCACTATAAAATATTATCACTTCTCATTTACACTATAAATTATTTATAAAATAGCATTATTACTTTTTATTAATTATATTTTTCATTATAAAAATTATAATTATTTTATGCATGCATGCTAAGTGGATATCATCCAATCTTTTTCCTTTATAAAACAAATCTCCATATATGTTGTAGATACAGAATGTTTGAATGTGAACAGAATGATTCTACAAATAATTGTGGCCTATTTATAATGATTTAAAAGCTTTGGCCTCTAAGTGAAGAAATGATTCAAATTAATTTGGACGGATTACACCTCTTAATCAACATTTTTATTCAATATTCTAGATTGTCAAGCTCTTTAAATAAAGAGGTGGAATCTAGTATATTTAACAACGAAATATTATATTTATCCTTAAAATAATCGAAGTAAGCATCAAAAATTTCATCGATATTCCCTGTAAAATATTAACATTGCAGTGTTATTTGTTTTTTCAAATGCATAAGTATTCGTTTGTTTTTTCCTATTATTTAAATAAAACAGACACTTATATTAATAAATTATTATTATTTTATATAAAGTAGGTAGTTATATTAATGGTGAGTGGTAGCCATGTGTGGCCTTTTTGCTTAAAAAATAAATAAATATTTTAAGTGTGGAGGGACTAAAATGACAAAATTAATATATAGTGATTGAGTGAAGGAATATTAATTAAGAAGAATTATTATTTGATGGGTAATTAGTAATCATAATGTGGGCTTTTTTTTTTTTTAAATGAATACTTTTAGAATTATATAATATTAAAGAAATCCGGAGGGCACCTCCTACCAAGGCCTTAACCCTAACTTTAAAAAGTGAGACTTGAGTAGAGCAAATTTCTAGTCCATTTGTTTATGGCATGACTCCATAGAACACGAACTTCAGAAAAAGATGGATAATATAAATAAATTGGGCTTCAGGATATAAAATCTAATGGGCTTTCTCAAATAACATCGTATAATTTTGTGGGCTGTAGCCCAATTTAACGTTGTCAGTCACGAAGATCGGACGGATGTTGAGTCTTGACACTCAAAGCAGCCCAATGGAACTAGCAATATTGTTTATTAACTGAGACTTTTATTTTAAATTCCAAAACATGACATTGATATAAATTTTAGGGTTAAATTGGTGTCTGGACTATTTTAATAATTAGATTAAATTTTAATTTAATTTTCATCATCAAATAAAATAAAATAATAATTTTTTTTTTAAAAATATCCACTATATTTAATTTTACACCTATGAACCTTAGGTTCATTAATACACGAGATGCGCTCTAAGCCTCTAACGTCACCCTAATTGATATCATGAAATATATAGAATCGCCGTTAGAATAAATAAACAATTATTCTCATGGATAAAAATAAAATGATAATAGGGCATCCAGATTTACACAAGATTTTGTCAATTTAATTCATTTTAAATAAAAAAATAAACGAAAATTGTGTAGGGAATTTCTGCTTGGAGTAGTTTTTATTATTTCAGAGAACTGTTTAGCAAAACACGTGTATTTCACCCAATCGCTTTCTTTGGCCTTTGGTGTAAATTCCTTCCTAATTCTCAACAGAATGAATAAAAATAAAAGCATAAAGATCAGTTTTGTATAAAAATAAACGTTTAATCATTGTTTTTCATTCAGGCATTTCATCAAGCAAGTTGGACTTTCTTTTGGCAATGGCTTTCAATCATACCCAATCCTCAACCGCCACGCCATAATTAATTAATTCCCTTCTGCCCACCACCCATTCGTCTGATCCCACCAATCAATGGAGTAGTCTAAGAATTTGACCACCGTCTGCAACTGAACTTGAAGGTATGTCTTCTTCTTTCATTGCTTCAGTTCTGTTTTTGGTCGGCTGCCGGAATCTAAATCCCGGTGGAGTGACGGCCACCGTCTATGGTGATGAATGAAACCTGCACTTGTTATTCAGTAAAATCAACTTACTAACTTTTACTAGTTCGATTTTAGTTATCAATTACCATGTTGAAGTTGAAACTCAATTGAAAATTGTGTTTTAGTTATCATGATCAGTTCAGACAATCATCTTATGATCTTATCCATAAACATGTGTTCCTTAATTCCAGTGGGCCAATGGGCAAGAACAGAGAGGATGACAATGGAGAAGATGAAGTCGCCATGGATGTTGACCTTGGCAAGCTGCGATTTAATGGTAGACCTCAAATAACAACACTCCTCATCCTCCTCTCGATTACCTTAGCAGATTCGAACAAAATACAGTACCCATGCCACCCACCCCACCACAGCTCATACCCCTTCTGCAACACCTCTCTCCCCATCCAAACCAGAGCCCAATCCCTCGTCTCCTTCCTCACACTCCACGAAAAAATTCAGCAGCTTGCCAACAACGCCTCGGCCATTCCTAGGCTTGGCATTCCGTCATACGAGTGGTGGTCGGAATCCCTCCACGGCCTCGCCGCCAATGGACCTGGCGTCACCTTCAATGGTGCTGTCAAATCCGCCACCAATTTCCCCCAAGTCATTGTCATGGCCTCCGCCTTCAACCGCACCCTGTGGTCGGCGGTTGCCTCCTCAATTGCGGTGGAGGCTAAGGCCATGTACAATGTGGGGCAAGCTGGATTGACCTTTTGGGCTCCTAATATTAATATTTTCAGGGACCCCAGATGGGGGAGAGGGCAGGAGACTCCGGGGGAGGATCCTATGCTTACTTCTGCTTATGCTGTTGAGTATGTCCGAGCTTTCGAGGGGCGATACAGTCGAGCGGATGGTTACAAGTATGGGCTGCAGAGGAGAGGGTTGAAGGAGGAGGATGATGATGATGGTGATAAATTGACACTGTCTGCTTGTTGCAAGCATTTCACTGCTTATGATCTGGAGAAGTGGGGGCAGTTCGCTAGATATAACTTCAATGCTGTGGTGAGTTTCTTTTTGTTCTCATGATGAAATATGAATATGGTGCCTTTTAGTTTCCATTTTTGACAAGTTTTATGCTTGATGAAGGTAGAGAACATATAGGAGTGTAAATGAGTCGAGTCGAGCCAAATGCAGGACTGTTCAAGCTTGAAATATTATTGAGCTTCAAAATATATGTTTGAGATTGTTTGATAAGCTACCTAGCCGAGCTCGAGTAGTTTGATAAATTTTCACTTATTTTACCGATTTTCATGTATCGAGCTCGAGCTTTTAATGTTATCAAACATAAAAGTGTGTTCAAGCTTGTTTGATATCTTTGTCAAACCGAGCTCAAACTCTTGAGTCGAGTATCAAGTAGTTTGGTTTGATTTTCACCCCTAAGAACATGACATAATGTTTGATCTTTTGTTTTTGCAACTTATGTTGTCATGTGTTAGTTCAAGGTATAGGAATGTGCAGTTTCTTCTTGCAATGGTGTAATTGCCTTTGTTATGTTTACAAGATATCATTTTGAGTGTTGAAATACTAGCACAAACTAATTGGTGTCAACTCACAGCTTAATTGTTCCCTCCATTAGTAAAAAGCCCATGAATTATATAGGATATATAAGAGAGTTGTAGCTTCATATCAAATTGAATCAAAATAAAACTCTCCATTATTAGGTCACTGATCAAGATATGGCTGACACATACCAAGCACCATTCAGAAGTTGCATCATACAGGGTAAAGCTAGCTGTGTCATGTGTTCTTACAATGCCATTAATGGGATACCAGCATGCGCCAATCATGATCTATTACAAAAAGTTCGAACTGATTGGAATTTCAAAGGGTGATCTTTTCATATCTGTTTGCTTAAAAATATTTCCAATGTGAACCTCTGCATAGACTTACTACTGTGTCTCAATACCTTGACGAACAGATACATCACCGCTGACTGTGACGCTGTGGCCACGATTTTCGAATACCAGAACTACACAAAATCACCGGAGGATGCAGTTGCTGCTGCTCTAAAAGCAGGTTTTGTTAGAGTGATTTGACATTCAGCTACATCTTTACTTTGTTTCTGAACTTTATTTTAGAGCTTTACCAGGAACGGACATAAACTGTGGAACGTACATGTTGCGTCACATGATGTCTGCAATCAAGCAGGGAAAAGCATCGGAGGAAGATGTAGACCGAGCTCTTATCAACTTGTTCTCTGTTCAGCTCCAGCTTGGACTCTTCGATGGAGAGATTGCGAGAAATCGGTTTAAAAAGTTAGGACCTCATGATGTATGCACTTCAGAGCACAGGAAATTGGCTCTTGATGCAGCAAGGCAGGGTATTGTGCTTCTGAAAAATGAGCAGAAGTTCCTTCCCTTCGAAAGACGGGCCGTCTCTTCATTGGCTGTTATTGGTCCATTGGCCAATTCAACCAACCTTGGAGGTGGCTATTCAGGTCAGTTCTTGCTTCATTCACAACCAAACTGTGTACAAATGCAAAATGCTGTTAGCTAATATGCTTAAAAGATTATTTCTCTTTTATAGGAGTTCCATGCAACCCTAAAAGCATCCTTGAAGGACTGAAAGAATATGTAAACAATGTATATCATGCTGATGGTTGCAAAGATGTGTCTTGCAACTCGAGCATTGGTTTCTCAGAAGCTCTTTCAGCTGCTAAAAAAGCTGAGTACGTGATCGTTGTGGTTGGGTTAGATTTATCTCAAGAAACCGAGGATCTTGATAGATATAGCCTTGTTTTACCAGGGCATCAGATGGAACTTGTTGTTTCAGTTGCTGAAGTAAGTAAGAAGCCCATTGTTTTAGTCCTCACTGGTGGTGGACCAATAGACGTGTCGTTTGCTGTGCGAGACACACGTATCGGTGGCATTCTTTGGATTGGTTATCCTGGGGAGACCGGTGGCACAGCGCTTTCTGAAATCATCTTTGGACACTACAATCCTGGTCAGTTCAAGTTCTTAGTGTCCATTCTTCCATCAAAACATGTTGTCGTTATATATCCTCGTATAGTTAGTCGACTCGTTGATTGTACTTTTGACAACAACAGGTGGAAGGCTCACCATGACTTGGTACCCCGAGTCATTCACCAAGGTGGCGATGAACGACATGAGCATGCGAGCTGATCCAGCTCGCGACTATCCAGGTAGAACTTATCGGTTCTACACTGGAGACAGAGTGTTTGGCTTCGGGTATGGACTAAGTTACACGAAATTCGCGTACAAACTCGTGTCAGCGCCACGAATATTGAGTTTGAAGGACTATGTCAAGCCAGGAAGGCAGAGATACATGCTGCATCAGAGTGGCCATGTTCTTGATTACATCTATGTTGATGAGGTAACTTACTGCAGCTCATTGAGGTTCCAGGTGCAGATATCTGTGACGAATATTGGATACGCCAACGGGAGCGAAGTTGTGCTTCTTTTTTCGCAACCAACGAAAGACTTCAAAGGCTCTCCAACGCGACAGCTGATTGGATTCGAGCGTATACATGTAGCATCGCGCGAAAGCGTTGAAACGAGCTTCGTCGTCGATCCATGCGAGCATCTTAGCTTTGCAGATGAGCATGGGAAAAGAGTATTGCCTGTTGGTGATCACATTTTAATATCAGAGAATATAGAACATACTGTTTCCATTGAGACATAAACCTTTGATTCGACAAAGGATACAGTCAGATAATTCCATTCTTAAACAATATGCAAAAAGTTATTGCAAATTGCCGTTTGAATTGCAAGTAATAAAAGATTGAGTTGAATTGTGATTTTAATTTATGTTTTTGAAATCTGATATCTTTTGTTTTTGTTAGTGATCTCTTTTGGTGTGGAATGAAGAAACATTGTAAATGTTCCTTATGAATCATCCAGCAGCTTAAGTTGAGATATAAAAAATTAAGATAGGGAGTAGTATCTCCGTAACTGGATCTACTCAATTCCTTTTAGGGTAAGCGTCTCTTCATTAATTAAAGTATTACTCCATTCTCCCCCAAAATCATTCACTCCTAATGTACAATGAATATTAAGAAAATGTTCTTTTTAATTAATTTTATTAATTTTTGAGGTAATTAAGAAAATGTTCATTTTTAACTAATTTTATTAACTTTAGAGATAATTTAGTATTTTTATATAAGAGTTGGTCTCTTGTACCCAGGGGCACACCGCGCACCTTTACAATTGTACTCGGGGGCACGGTGTGCCCCGGGAGACACACAAGTTTTTGTCTTTAGGTAAGTAATAAAGTATAAAGTATGTTATGTGTGGAAAGAATGAATGACAATTTTTAAATTAATGTATACTTTTATAGTGATAGATTATAATGATATTTTATAGGGATGAACAATTATGTAAAACGAACAAACGAGAAGAAAGTGAACGATCTTCGAGTATAGATTAAAATATACTCAATTCCTTTAAGGATAACCGTCTTTTCATTAATTAAAATATTATATTTCGTTGAAATGTTTTCACTACTTAAAAGGTCAATATTCAAAGATCACGAGACCAACAAGGCAATACTTGAACGTCAATATAGTAGTAATACTTTTACTGAAAGATAACACAAAAAACATAGTATGCGTTGATATTTAAGGAGATCCTTTTGTGAGACGGATTTTTTGTGAGACGATTATGAGACGGGTTGACCAATTATTATAGTATGTTTATTATATAGGTAAAATATGCTTATTTGTACTTAAAGTATGTCAATAATAAATCATATTATAACAATTTAAAATCATGCTTTAATTCATCATCCATCATACTTTACAAAACATACTTTAACAACCATTAAACATATTTTACCTATATAATAGGTATACTTTAACACGTATCACAAACAGTCTCATATAAGTAGAGTCTCACAAGAGACTTTGTCATATTTAAAGATCAATATATTAATATTGTAAAATTAATGTGTCAATATTTTAAGGTTGATGTATTAATATTTTCAAAATTAATATATATTAATGAATACCATATGATATCACATCCATGTAACTGGTACTCACATGTGCAATTCTTAACTACAGGGCAACAGAATGATTACAAAAACTCATACTCCCTCCATCCTTATAGAACGGCCGGGTTGGGGCGGGTACCTAACTACTCGTACTCGACCTGTTTTAGAAGTGCCTGCCTCGGACCCACCCTGAACCCGCACAGGTCCTATTATCCAGACCCAAAAGGGGCGGGTCTGCCCCGCCCCGTTCTCTTTATTTTTTATTTTTTGATTTTTTTTTATAATTTTTTACGTACTTATGTGACACTCATAAACACTGACTATCTCACTTCATCATTTTTCATAGCTTCAAGCAATAATTATTTCACAAAAATAAAAAATAAAATTCAAATAATAATAATAATCACAAAATTAGTAGTAAAGTATATAATTTTAAATGATTATAAAAATAAAAATATAATATTTATATTTAGTACGGACCGGGGCGGGTCGAGTACCTGCGAGTCTGGAGTAATATCCAGACCCGCGCCCATTTCAAAACGGGTCTGGGACAAGTCCTGTAACACCCCAATATTTCATAATCTATACTTTCGTAAAATTTTATTCTCAAATAAAAATTATATTACGTATTTTATAATATTATTATATCTTAATTAAGAATTATTACTCTACATGTTTTTTTATATATTTTTTTTAATAATAATAAGGAAGTTTTGGCCTCAAATTAAGCAGTTACGTGTACAACTTTTCTTATGGATAAGGATTAGTCTTATCCTCAAGGTTCCAAGGTTTTAATAAAATAATATTAATTTTTGGATAAGGATAAAGCCCATTCTTAGGCATCAAGTTTGTTTATATATAGTCCTCCTCCCCATTTATTTGCATACCCATCGTGGAGGTGAGATGAAGAATGAAGAGAAAGAAAATAAAATGTTTCCAACACACTTGTAAGGTGGGGTAATTTTCATTCTTTACCGAGTGCTACATTTTATGTCATGGTTGCTATGTTAAAATGTGATATGTGTTACTTATATGTCATGTTATGTGTCATGCGTGATTTTAGTTCGATGACAAATATTTTTACTAACACTTGTACGGGGTGACGACTCGGTGCATATATACCAACTAACACAAGTTACTGACTACGTCGGTTCAGTACTAAAATGTATTTCAAGTATGCTAACATTGTACTGGGGTGACGACCTGGTGCACATATACCAACTAACATAAGATATCGGATGACGATTCGGTCTAAAATATTTTCATTGAGTTATCGAACGACAATGTACAAATTATTTTATTAAATGGCATATGTTACATTTTATGGTATATTTGGCATGCATATTTATTTTTAGCTGTGCAATCATTTAAGTTAACTCACTGAGTGTATTTCACACGCTCATCCCTTCCACTCTAAATCATTTTCATGTTGAGGCTGCGACGGCATATCTGGGAGGATGTGTTGCGTGAAAGTTTTTTATATTAATGTGTTGCGCCAAAATCTCTTTATATAAATTCTTATAATATACTTTTGTATAATTTCCACTGTTTATGATATTTTATTAACTTTATTTTATGATTCACGCCCGCATTGAAGGTTAATATTATTAAAAAATTGTGAATAAATCTCCCTTTCTATTTATTGAAAAAAATTGGGACGTGACAAGTCCGCCCCGTTTTCAGTTCGGGGCGGGTTTGGGGAGACCCAAATCGTGCGAGCCGGGTGGATACCTACGGGTCATGGCCAAATTGACACCCTTGCCAATAGAGTATTCACACCTCCTTTATAATTTATAAAAGAGGTGTGAAAACTGTATTGGAAGAAGAGTGTATATTGGGTGCACCCAGGTGCAAGGTGCACCTATATGTGTATATCTTTTATTCTATTTTGTATACATATTATTCTATTTTGTATACGTGTTTTGTAATAATTGTATATTTTTTTAAATTAATTTTTCATTAAAAAATTAACATCCATATGTGTATAACATTTTATTGAATATTATATATAATTTTTCATTAAAAAAATTAACAATTAAATTATATACATTTTACTCTTAATTGTATATGTTTTTGTTTATATTTATATGTGGGTGCACCTTATCTTTAGTGTACCCGGGTGCACACTATAAATTGCCATATAATAATTACTAAGGAATTACATAGTCATTTTATATAAGAGTGCTTAATATATACTTCTCCCCTCATTCTTCCAAGGCAATTTATAGTGTGCACCTAAAGATAGGGTGCCAGATATAAATATAAACAAAAGCATATACAATTAAGAGTAAAAATATATACAATTTAATTGTTAATTTTTTTAATGAAAATTTGTATATAATATTCAATAAAATGTTATACACATATGGATGTTAATTTTTTTAATGAAAAATTAATGTGAAAAAAGTATACAATTATTACAAAACACCTATACAAAATAGAATAATATGTATACAAAATAGAATAAAAATGTATTCATGCACCCGGGCACCCAATATACACTCCTATTATATTATCTAACCTTCTGCATCTCTCACGAGCCAATCTGTTGAAATGACAGCATAACTCCAAACTATTACCGAAACCCACTTGATAAACATCAATTGCTCCAAAATTACAATATGTAATCAATTATATATAAAATGCATATAAAAAAGTAAATAGACTATTATATATACATACATGTGTAATAATTGAGTATGGTACTAGAACTAGATTCTTGAATCATTTCTTCACTCTTGTGTCATAATGTGACTTCTCTTTCGCATACATGTGCAATAACAACTCACCACATTAATTAATTTAGAGGGAGTGTGATGTGAATCCGCTTCACATTTTAATCTTATACTCTTTAATTAATATATAAAAAATAGCTATTTAAAAAGTAATATTTTTTTATTTCGAAAAGTAATAGTTTATTTTTTTAAAGAGTAATTTTCCATATAGTATTAAAGAGTATTTGATAAATTAGGATTTATAATAATTTAAAGAGAAATAATTTATATGTTTAAAGAATAATTATTCATGTAGTAAACAGTAATAGTTGAAAATAAAGTTCACTATGTAAATTCAATTCACAAACATGTTTATAATTAATTTATTGTATTTTACATTACACTACTCATTACGTTATTTACACTACTCATTACGTTAAAATTCTTGCGCACTATTTTATACGAATCATAATTTTATGTAATTGGATTATTATTATTATTATTATTTTAGTATGTGCTGCAGTTTATTCTTTATTGCTAGCGTTATGTTTGATTTCGATTTGGAATTTGATTTTTTATTTTTAAAATCTACACATAAGTTTTCAAAATCACTTATATACACACCTACAAGAATTTATCCCTACTCATACATTTTTTATGGAGTATGAGTATATTTTTTCTATGTCTTTTCTCTCTCATCTTTTCTCTCACATTAATTAATATATTTTTATATATGTAATAAATCTTTTTACACATTGATTTGATATAAGTTTTTAAAGTGATATTTTTGTTAATGGCCCTTATTTTGTTATTAGTATTTAGAATTAGAATATGATATAATTATTTTTTAAGGGTTAATCATTCACTCTAATAACTAATTCATAGGACTCAAATTTGAGAAGACTAGCGCAGGTGCTCATGAGCTTATATGCTAGTCATCATGAAGACTGAGGGTACAATAATGAAACAAAGATGATCATTTTAGTATTATCAAATACTTAAATTTGTAGAGTATCTATCAGAAAATCTCACATTTGGAATATTTTGGTTGATAGTGATTTAATAGTGGACCATGGCTGAATTAAATTAGAAGAAATTATCCAACTTTAAATCCATTGACGCGCTTCATTTAAATCAATTTCCCATAAAGGAAAAAGGCTAAAAATGGTGTCAATTATAAAACATCGAATCAAAATTCGAAAAAATCAAGAAAATTGGAAATTCCTAGTAATTATTATATAAAAATTAAATTATAAAAAAGAAAGGAAAAATGGGGTCCATGTCCATCAATTAGAATCCCCAAAATTTAGAGTCCGTGTGGACCCATTTTCTCACCCCAAAAATCAGCCGTCTATGTTGTTGTTCTACGTCACGCCTTGCTCCATTATTTCTTCACATGCACACTGCCATTTCATTTCTCTTCACTATCACTTTACTCCTCATACTTTCCTATATTTACAATTACACCCTCATTTCCAAAGATTCTACCATTTCATATACATACTCCCCTCCGTTTTGGAAAAATATTTAACTAGTGTATATTTGGAATTTAAAGAAAAAAAAAAGATTTTTGATCAATTTTTAGGGATGGGTTGTTATAAATAAATTTTAAATATATATTAAATGTGTTAAGGTGAGATAACGAATTTAAGATTAGAATAAATTGTTTGATTATTGTTTATTGGATTGACTGAATTTTCTTTCGGGATTTGAAGATCATTTTTTAATAGATAATGAAAAGAAAATATTTTATAAATTTATCTTGTATACAATAAATTGTGTGTGAACTTGTTAGAGACGTTGCATGAAAAAATTATGTAATAGATTGCGAACGTGGTTGCGTGTATATAAAATTTGTGTAGGAGATTACATGTATATAAAATTTGTGTAGGAGATTACAGGTGTAGTCGCAGACTAAAGTTATATTTAAATTTTTTTTTAAAAAATTGGCATTTTCTTAAAATGAAATATTAAAAATGTTATTTTTACTGATGCCCCAATGTTTTAACTTGCGTATCTTTAACATTAAAATAAAATTTTATTCTTAGTTTTTTATAATTATGTATTTATAATTATAATAAATGTTACATAATTTTGCAATTGAAACCAAAAAAAGAAAAAAAAATAATCAATATTTTCTCCGTATATCAATTTTCAATCTTCTTTATCTACGTATTTTATTATTCTAACTTAAGTGATATAATACTGTGCATCAAGATTATTAATATTTCGTCATTTATTTATTTCTAATTATCTTTTCGCCCGACTAAAAATCACCCTAGTTTAGATTTGAATTTTTTTAGTGATTTTTTTAAAATAAAAATATTGGGGAATTTTTGTAATTTTAAAAAGCTTAGGGGATATTTCCAAATAAACAGAGAATGATGGGACTGAGTTCCATATTATAAGTAGTAGTCGTGAGTTGGAAAACAACCAGGTGAGAGGCCAAATTTTTCTCAGAATCTTTGTAAATTTAAGCTTTCTGACATATCACATGGAGAAGAAGGTGAAATTAGTGTGCAGTTATGGTGGAAAGATTCAGTCACGGCCGTCGGACCACCAGCTCCACTACCTCGGCGGCGACTCCAAAATCCTCGCCCTCGATCGGACCGCCAAATTCTCCGACATCATCGCCAAGCTCTACTCTCTCTCCAACACCGACCACTCCGCCGGAATATCAGTCAAGTACCAGCTGCCCGGCGAAGACTTGGTCTCGCTGGTCTCCTTGATCGACGACGAGGATGTGGAGCACATGATGGTAGAGTACGACCGCATGCAGAGGATTCCCGCCAAGCGTGCTAGACTCCGTCTATTCATCTTCGATGTCTCCGATCGCCACGTGCCGGTGTTGAAATCGGGCGCCCGGGAGCGGGTTTCGGTTAACCCGGATTACTTGTTCGGGTTCGACAAGGAGTATCAGCCCAGCATTGGGCCTCCGCTGGATCTCTTGCAGATTCCGGGAATAATGCCGCCGGAGAATTACGGGAAAGGAAATATGGCGGCGGTTGCGCCGCCGTCCCAGGTGGTTTACCGAGTACCGGCTGTGATTGGTGGAGGAGGTTATCTAAGTGGGCAGTATTCGTATGCAGCGGCGGGCCATGCACTTGGTGGTGGTGACCGGCAACGGGAGCAGCCTGTTTATAATTTTGTTCCAAATTTCTAATTGTCGTTTGGAATCGATAAGTGGGTTTGGGTAAATAGCATTTAATAATTAATTAAATAATTATTAGAGTTTTGTTTTTTTTTTGGATTTTTTTTGTTGCTCATGTATTTATCTGCTTTAGTGTATATAGATGGTTATTTCTTAGTAAATTATTTAATTAATAATTTAATAAATTGTGATTAACATGTTATGGTTAATATTTTCATTATGTTTTATGCGTCCTAATAGAATTATATGTACTCCCTCCATCCCATATTTGTCTTCACAGTTACTGTAGATACGGAGTTTAAGAAAAGTTGTTTTTTGAATAACTTTATTGACTTTTGAAGGGTATTGTGGTATTTTAAGTAATAAATAAATTATAACATATGTTATGTGTGTTAGGTGAGAGTGATATTTTAGAAATTAAGGTAACTTTTGAGGTTGTTGGTTAGTGTGAAGTTTCCTTTTTTGAGTGGTGAAAATAAATGTAGGACGGATGAAAATGGAAAGTGTGAAGATAAATGTGGGACGGAGGGAGTATTATATATCTTACACGTAAGATCTAAACAATTATTTTAAATTAATTAATACATTTTGTATTATTTTAAAAACTATTTTTTAAAATATTATAATTACTATTATACCTTAAAATAAACTAATAATATGGTGAACCCCAAAATTATCCATAAATTTTAGTATGTTTTACATTAATATATGTTATTGGGCCTTATTTTGAATATGTAAACGAATATGAAGAGTTTATGGGATGAGAGTGTTTTAAAAGAGAAAACTTTGTTTCAAACTAGAATAAAATTGTTAATGAGAGTGTTTTAAAAGAGAAAACTTTGTTTCAAACTAGAATAAAATTATTATTTATGTAACCCGAAGATTAATTGATCAGCAAAACACATGCGTTTACATTAAACTTTTTATAATGTATCTTTAAATTAGTTTTTGCATTTGTGTATAAAATTAATCTATATAAATATTTATCAAAACAAATAATTATTTTAACTTTGTGCGAAACAATTTTAATCGTTAATTATGGGGTAATTAAAATAGAAGAAAATGACTAAACGAGTATAAGAATAGCTAGTTTATGCATTAGCTATAATTTACCATAGTTGTTTTCTTATTAAAGGCCCAAAAACTAACAACAATTGAAGCCCAAGAGGGCATAATTGGACCAGAAGGCGAAATGACACACATAACCCCCAAAAAATTTAATGTTAAACCAGCTCGCTCTAGCATATTAGAATCAATCCTATAGAACCACGAGTTAATCAATTCATGTTAAATGGACATCTACGTACTAATGGTAATATAATTACTTTTCCTGTTTCGCTATAAAATATATTATCATTTTTTATTATAAATTGTTTATGAAATATCTTTATCACTATTTATTAATTGAGTATTATTTTTTATTTATTATAAAAGTTATCACTTTTTTTATCCATCTCACATAAATCCTTACTTAAGATGATTTCACAAAAATTTTTACTTTAAAAAATTTAATCGAACTCGTGAGTCAACTCGTTTTATCCAATAAGATCTCATGCTAATTGATTCGGACAGATAAAAAAGTTAAAATTTAAACAGATTACGGCTTATACTGACCTAATACTATAATTCTTTAGGTAAACGGACAAGTTAAAACTGATTTATTTTCAATGTATAAATTTATTTAATTTCTTGAAGTAGAGTGCACAAAATAAATCACATTTAAATATCTATAATGAAAACAAAGGAAAATTCCAATTTTCTTGGCAATTGGATAATTATTTATTCCTCGACTAATCCACGATGAAGCGTATCATCAGTAAATTAATGAAATAGCTCAAAACTTATAATTTTATTATAATATTAAAGATAAAATATTTAAAAATTATATTATGGGTGTTTCGAATTAAATTATATTTTTACGTATTATAATCTAGACTGATAACATAATTTTTATTTAAAATAAAATAACGATTATTCTCATAGCCAATTTAATGTAGTACTCCCTCCTTCGTACAGAAGATATTGACACTTTTTTTTCAGAAAGATTAAGAAGTATAATAATAATTTAATATGTAATGGGTTGAAAATATAATATTTTAATATGTAGTGGATTATTGTATTAGTGTTGAGTGTGATGTGCGTGGGCCAATATAAATAGTAATTATTTTTATGTGAGTCTTATGTTCTTAGAAAAAAAATATGTCAATTTATGTGGGACAATTCAGAAAAAAAAAATGTCACTATTTTTGGGAGGAAGGGAGTACTATTCAATATAGAAAGGGTCCAGATTGTCGCAATTCAATTAATATTTCATGAAAATTATTTAGCACTCCTTCCCGTCCAAAAAAAATAAAAATTAACACTTTTTATTTTTGTATGTTCCAAGAATACTTAAAAATGGAAATAATACATAATGTTAATAATTTTACAATACAACAATATTATAAAAAAAAATACCACATTATCTTTACATACAATTTAATGAAAATCAACTATATTCATACACTTTATTCTATTCAATTACCAAAAATACCCCTTCAAGTTACTTTTCTTAATTAAACTCCGCACCACCAAATACGTACATGTTTTTCTGGGAAACTATTTTACAACACATTTATATATGTGTCGTTTATTAATTATATGAATGTTCTTTTACCCATTTCTCATCTTCCTAAATTAATTAATTTAAAGGTACGTATATGATATTGTGTAATTTTTACGAATTTCTTGTTATTGAATGTAACATTCATGTTATTAAAAAAAATTGATACTTTATTGTGAAACATCGAGAATAC
Organism: Pogostemon cablin; assembly: GCA_023678885.1. Taxonomy (NCBI): domain Eukaryota; kingdom Viridiplantae; phylum Streptophyta; class Magnoliopsida; order Lamiales; family Lamiaceae; genus Pogostemon; species Pogostemon cablin. The sequence continues at coordinate 6,197,824 of CM042992.1, read as the reverse complement.
TTATAGATAACTTACTAGTGAATTAGTTATGTGTGGATAGTGGAGCTGTTAAGTTTGATTAAAAGCCACTATATTATATGCTATTCATCTTAATTTATATATATAATAAAAACATTGATATATAATTAAAAAGTCACAGTATTGCCTCTTCAAAAGATGTTTCAGAATATATTCTACATTAATAAATAACGTTTAAATAAATAATAATCATGTTTATTTGTAACATGCATCACTTGTGTATGCATAAATTAATGAAAGTTTTTGGTTCGAATCTCAAACCCGAAATCATATACATAAAACGTTAAACACATCTTTTATGTAAATGACATAATTTGTTTCACTAAATGAAACATAAATTAACATGTAAAACGTTAAACACATCTTTAGTGTAAATGAGATAATAATTTGTTTACTATAGTGTTATATTTGTTGTTTCAGTTTTTTTTTTTAAAATATTAGTTTATTATATTTTAGGAATATTCTTTTATGAGATGAATATATGTGAGATAATTTGTGAGATGAGTTAATTTATTATTAGAGTATAATTGTTATATAAATAAAGTATATTTATTAATAGTTAAAAATATATTACCATTTTTGAGTTACTTTGAGATTGGGATGAAGGTATGCTTCTTTATCAAACTCCAAGTCCAAGCCTAGAAGTAATTGAAGATGGCTCCACACCAAACAAAAAGTCAAAAATCTGATGCAGAAAAAGAAGAGCGTAATAATTTAATTTCATAACGTTGTTGTTGTTGTTATTAATATTATTAGTATTATTAATAGTAAGAAATAAAATAAATACTTTCTTGATGCAAATTTCACACTTTTTATTTTATTTCGTTCCATATTAAATTTCATTATTAAAAATATGAAATATCACATTAATTCTTAATGTTAAAAGTACATTTTAATTATACATTTATGATTCACACCTAACACAATAACATACTACTTTATAATTTACTCCATTTATTACCTTAGAAATACTACACATTACTCTCTAAAAATCAATAAAGTTTGTCGAAATACAATTTTTCTTTAACTCCATATCTATATAAAGATACAACTTTTCATGTATGAGGGAGAGGGAGTAATATTTTTTCTTCCACACGTTGAGTGCTCCATGTTACTACTATTATTATGTGCTTAAAAGAGGAGTATTTGTGTGTTTTACGAAGATTAAATTAAAATTAAAATATATTTTGTGATTTTTAAATTAATTAAACATAGTATTAATGTGAAAAGTAATACTATGAAACAAATAAATGGGAAATGTATAAAGATTGTCGCGGATCAGTAAATAATTGATGTGTTAATAAAAGACAATACTAGTTAAAAATAATTTTGATGAGATTGTTTTCTCATTGCTTAAGAAAATTATTATTTTTATTTAAAAAAATAAGAATATTAGTTTTTATCATGTCGAGTTTCATTGCACGGATGTGTACCCAGATTTTTGCCATCATGCAAGTACTAAATTCACATCTTATAATTAATTAACTCAACATTAATTAAAGTAACAATGCATAAAATTAATCAGATAAAACCTCATAGTTGTATTTAAAATGACTTGCGATAAATTACATACATATAATAAGGCACACAATATTCTTATGAATCATCAGCAGATGAAAATAATGGAAGGATCACAGCAGCACTCATCAATTAGGAAACAGCAACACAGAGCAGCAAGACTGTCACAAATCCAAAAATATGTCAATCTTCATTAAATCAGATTATTTCACTAATAGTGAGTCTCTTGTGCGCCCAGACACACGGATTTAGATCCGTATCCCTTTGCAATTTCCGTACCCCTTTACAATTTAAACTCCCTAACAATACATAAGTTTGAATAGAATATATTTAAATAGAATAGAAAGAGGAAGAGTTGTGTTTACGTGAAGGCACATACTGTCCCCGGTACAAGAGCTTTTCCCTTTCACTAATTAATCAACATTAAATAAATATAAAAAAAAAACTAGAGAGAGGAGAGAGAGAATACCATCCCTCAAGAAAACTAGGGTCTCTCCGGGGCGGAGGTGCAGCGTAGTACTGTGGAGGCGCCATCACCGGAGGCCCTTGATAATATGGACCTTTTCTTGAAAATAAGATCAGATTAGCCACTAAATTCTTTAAATTTTTATGAGTTAAGTAGAAAAAATAAAAAGAAGAAAATAAATGGCAATTAATGTACAAACCTTGAGCAGGATATGGATATGCATATTTGGGTGGCTCACTCATATTTTTTGAGTTGCTTAATTCCAGTGATCTGTTAAAAGGCTAGGTAGTGATGGATGGATATATAGGTGAAGAAAAAGAATGATGTATTAGGTACACATTTATTTATGTTGATAAAAGGTGATTCAATTGCCAATTATTAAATCAATAATTGCGTCACTAGTGAAATATTTCTACCATTTTTTTTAAAGCTTCAAAAACCTTTACTACTTTGGGCCTGGTACTACTTTTGGGCCTCTTAAATAAAATTTAGTTGGGCCGAAATTTGGGCTTACAAAAAATTTATTTACTACTCCGGAATATATAAAGGGCAGTTTGTGATTTCTGCACACTCCCTTTTTTACTTCTCCATCTTCCTCTCTCTCCTCCTGCATTCGTCACCTTCGTCGCCATACCTGCGGAACGGAGAGTCTATCGCCTTCTCTGCCTTCGTCTTATGTGATCATTATATTTTGCTTCCATTTGGTAAGTTTTATTGCACGTTGATTCAACTCCTTTGGGAGCTTTCATATTTTGTATCAGGAATTTTTTGTGTTGTGATGCTGTTATGCAAAGCTTATCAAATTATTTTTGAAATTTCTATGGGGGTTACAGTTTGAGGGAAGAATAAAATTTGGGGGAGAAAATCTTACAATTGGGTATTTTTCGTATTGAAAATGATATGCTTACCAATTACTTTCTATCCATTTATTAGGGCAAAATTTGGTTAAAAGCCAATTAGGGATGTGAAAATTTGATGATTGCCAACTCACTGTGCGAGAGTAAACTAGAAGGTATATTCCAAATTACTGTTGCTTATTTTCCCTCTCTTTTCAACTTTCATGAATTTGTTTATTTTGATTTCCGCCGGAAGCTAGATACTGGTGTAGTGGCGGCTGCCGGGCAACCAATGAATGTTGTTACATAAGTTTTTAATTCAAGCTGTATATTTTTCCCCACACAATGAAAACCTGCACTCCTCGAGTATAATTAGACTATAAACCCTTGAAGGAAGGTTGCATAAATATTCCATCTAAAATTAATTAATGCATAATGGGTAGGAGATGGCATAGACAGCAGAAGTATATTTATCTCCTTTTTCTTTTGGGTGATAGGATACATATTTGTGTATTTGTATGTTGTGTTTTGCCATGTTGGTGGATAAATGAAGATCCGTGAATTTAAACATTTATAGGTTAGGGAGGATGAAGAAATCCAAGGATCCGTTTGAAATTGCTTTTGAGGAGCAAGATGAATCACCACCAGAGTCCCCTGTTGGTCCTGATGAGAATGAAACGCAAAATTCTGCAGGACCCATTATGGTTGTAAACGGTGATTCGGATATGAATGCTAATGCTGTTGCGACAGACCCGTCATCTTCTGCTCCTGCATCGAATCCAGCAGGGGCTGCTGGGCCTATGGGCAAGAACAAAGAGGATGATGATGAAGAAGAAGAAGACAATGTGGATGTTGAACTTGGCAAGCTCCGGTCCAGTGGTGATCCTACAAAAACAGCTAAGATGCAGTAAGTTCATTTTGACCAACATGTTTGAATAACACTTAGTGTGTTATGATTTTGCTAGCTATACTGTGGGAATTATAGACAAAGGAAACAATTCATTTAAGGAGTTTAGGAATTAGAATCAATCAAGCTTGAGCAAATAACTGAAAGCTGTCTTTGCTTTGGATCTCTGTTGAGGTATCCTTTTTTTTTTCCTCCCCCACTACATCTGACTATATCTATCTTTCTCATCATATCTTTGTCTTGGATGCCTCCTAGTCTACATACAAGGGACTGTTTAAATGCTATATTTTCCTTCATGTGCGTTAACACTTTCCTGCTTCAATTTCGTCTTTTTAAATTTTCTTTTCGAAAAATATATTCCTGATTCATGTTTTAGTTTTATATGTTTTGACGCAGGCAACGTACAACAATAAAATTAGGCTAGTACTCTCGACAAACTTTGTAAAAAGGATGTTAAGAGGTTAGAAGTTCTGAGTTATATATCCTTATAAAAAAAAGTTCTGAGTTATATGGATTTTAAAATAATAATAATAGGAGAAACAGATTTATAAACCTATTCACGACACTTATTTATCATTATTCAATTGTTTTATCTACTACGAGTACTTCCTGTTCTATTTTTAGTGGCCACATTTCTTTGTTTGGTTCTGATTTAATTGTTTAGCAGATTGTATGTTAGATGAAGCTCATGGGTTAGTATTTATGTAGTAAATGGGTTGATGCTGTATTCCATTTCTTTGATAATGTTCCATACACTATTTAGTTGGAATTGAAACCATTACTAAGGATCTCAAGTTCAACACATTTCCACCTATTAGTGCTTTTAGTTGTCATTTTCTACTTTTTAAATTTTTAGAAAGCACGGAACTTCCAATCTGTAGAGCCCTCATCTTGTGACATGAGTAGAGATTCACGTTGTGATATAAATTACATGAAAACCATATTGAATATGACTTGGTTTTCTGACCACATTGCAAAGTGAAGGTGCGAGTGAATGGACCGACTTCTCCTCAGCAATACTTTTTTCCCCATTCTTTTAGACACCTTCGTTGATCGACTTCAAGTAGTGAAAAATGATTTTTCTATAAAATATCCTGAAAATATGTTATCATTTTTCTTCTTTTTAGATAGTTATGAAAAGTTATACTTTTTCCTTTTTCTTTTCGTCTATTTTCAGAAGAATGTCTCATTATTTGTTCTGATTAAGAAATTTAATATGATCCGAGGTTCCCAGCTTCAGATTATTATGAAGGTAAATATTACACAAGCACATTCTTATACTATATTGTTACTCCATGAGATGTGTTTCATGCCTGTAATTCTCCAAGAAAAAGCAAAGCCACTAAAATAGTGTGAATTTTGGAGAGTATTTATTTGGTGATTTATTTTTTGCAATTTCCTTTACTGGAGTATCTATTCAGTTTTTACACATCTGACTTAAGAACCTTGTTTCTTTTCAGGGAAATTTTATTGCATTTTACAGAGGAGCAAATGAGTAGGTATGAATCATTTCGAAGATCTGGGTTTCAGAAATCTAACATGAAAAGGGTAGGCATTAGCTCTTTTTTTATGATCACCAACAGTCAACGCTACCGTCTCCATCTTCTCTTTAAAATTAAAAAAGGAACCACTTACCTTTAGAAGTGTTTAATCTTAAAATGATGAGTACGCACTTTGAAATTTTAGAGTTTCATTCTAATTGATTTCCGACTTTCATTCTTGAAAATCATGTCTAATTATAAAATGTTTCTTTTGTTCGTCTTAAACGCAGTTATTAAGTAGCATAACGGGAACTGCTAAGATTTCTGTGCCTATGACTATTGTTGTATCTGGTATTGCAAAGATGTTTGTCGGGGAGCTTGTTGAAACAGGTATGCATACTGACTTTTTATTTTAATCAAATACATATTCTCTGTCTCACGGAGTTATACTGAGATGACTCAAGGATTTCCATTGCAGCTAGGGTAGTAATGTCGGAGAGAAAGGACACTGGACCAATCAGGCCATGTCACATGAGGGAAGCATATAGAAGACTAAAATCTGATGGCAAGATCCCAAAAAGATCTGTACCGAGGCTTTTCCGCTGAAAGATCATTTCTTGTTCGTTCTCACTTCGTCTCATCCCCAAGAAGCATTTTATTCGTTTCTTCAACTAACTGAATGCAAGAATCAGTCAAGAATGCAGCTTATGGAGTGTTCTATTGAATTGTAGGGTATGTTTGGATTAACTATTAGTGTCATTTAGTGTATTTATTTTCTTCTTTAACTTTAATCTCAGTGTATGTATATTTTAGGAAGGCTGCCTGCAAGTATATGGAGTGTAATATATGAATCAAGGAACTTGCTCGCATTGAGTCTACGTGCCAGAACTGATAACATGGGAGATTATGCAGAATTATATACTAAAATATCCTTTCTTGGCTCTCATTTTATCCCTATATGTGTTATGTCTAACTGCACATCACTTTATATATTTTTATATTTTATTTATTATTTAAAAATATTAAATTATTTTTAAAGTTAATAAAGCAAGTGATTTTCAAAAAATTATTATTTAAAAATTAATAATGCAGGATTATATATGAAATATCCTTTCTTTGTTTTCAATGTAATCCTATATTCAACTCACAACATATTTTACATTTTATTTATTTTTTATAAATAATAAATTATTTTCAAAAGTTAATCAAGCGAGACAATAAAGTAAGATTTTTTATATTCTGAAAGAAAAAAAGTAGGAAGAAATTAGTGAGACGGATGACATAATATTTCTTAAAAAAAAAAAGTATATGCACAAATTACAAAAATTGCAGTACTGATTTTAGCATTTGTTGTACTTGTTTGTTTGATAGGTAATTTGCATAAGGCTGTATCCATGTGGTTCAACTTGGCAAAATGTAAATGAAGTGCCACTTTTAACTGAATATCATATCCTGTTAAAAATATCACAAAGATGAATTCTATTAGACAATCTTAGTTAAATGGGTCCAATTATTCCATGGGCTTCCATGTTCCTAGCTAAAGAGTCGGTTGCTAAAATCCAATGTTAAATTAGAAAATGCAGAAGGTAAATTATTTAGGTAATTTCAACGAAGACGTGATTTTATTAATGACAACAATATTATTAATGACAAGAAGCAAGCAAGGGATTACTGATCAGAAAGGAAATTACAAATATATATTTACACACAGATCCTTAAAAACTATATGTATCACGCAACAACCTTCTCGTTTCCGGTAACCATCACTTCATTCTTCATGCATCCATCACTAACACTGCTTAACTGGTTTCCACACCCACCGCTACCACCACAACCGCCACCACAGCCACCACCACGCTTTGCCATGCTTCCGCACCCACCGCCACATTTCGCCATGTTTCCACAGCCGCCACCACCACAGCCTCCGCATCCACCAGCACGTTTAGTCATGTTTCCACACCCACCACCACAGCCTCCGCTCCCTCCACAACCTCCACCACATTTTGCCATGTTTCCACACCCACCACCGCCGCATCCACCACACCCACCACTGCCGCATCCACCACATCCACCAGCCTCCACAGCCTTTAAAGCGTTTCCACAGCCACTGCCACATCCTCCACCACCACAACCTGCCCCTTTTACTGGCATCACTGCATTATTGTTAACAGCTTGTACATTAACCTCCACTTCCTTTTGCACAGGAGCTTGGTTGGTTTCACCAACTGTTGGAGTAAGAAATTCTTCATTTGAGTTCTCTTGGCTTCTTAAAATCAGACCACTTTGACCCTCTTTCCTCCATATGTTACCAAGTATAAATGTAAGTAGGAAGCCAGGCAAAAGGAACCATTCCTCTTCAACCTTAAGAATCCAAAAAATAGAGTGATTTGTTATTAAATATAGTGGATATGATACTACTTCCCTGCTAAGAATTTTAATTACCTTAATGGTGCTAGATTTCAAATTAAGCAATGCTACAGCTCTTCCATATGGATCTTCAGCAGAAAATTTTACGGCTGTAATCAGGTGATGTTCATGCGCAGCTTTGTGTTTCTCACATCGTCTAGTTTCATAATCCAGTCGTCCACCAGGGTAAAGTCTAACCTGTATAAAAAACAGTAAACATTGAACAAAATATATCAAAGGACTCTAGCCTTATTCGATACTTGATTTTCAGTGTAATAGCCACTCGTTGAAACAAAGTAAGAAATTGTATTCGGGTCAAATGTAGATTTGAGTCGTTCCAAAGATCAAATAGAATAGAATCACCCTTTGATTTGCTACTCTACCTATAAGAAAAGATACTTCATGCTGTATATTTTTGGGAATTCAATAAAGTTCAGTTCTTGGAAAACTAGTAGTCCAAACTTTCTTGTTTTAATTTTCTTCTTTTGGAGCTTCCTGATGTAAAAAGATATACAATGACAATGGGAGATCACTTACAGAGTGAGGGCCAGTGAGCTCCAAGAGGTGGCCATCATCATTCTTAGGATTTGGAACCTTAAGGGACCATGGAGAATTTACAATAGACCACTGAGACTCCACAAACTCAGCCAGAGTGCATGTATTGCCCGATTCTGTGATGCCAATTACAGCTCTTTTTCTAGATTCTTTCTTGCTTTTTGACTTGTGCAAATCTCTGCAATGAGGTTATAGAACATGAGTTTGTCAAAATTCAAAGTCTCAAGGCTCCAATTCACTTCAATTACTTTATGTTCACTGAAAAACTGGAGTTGCCATTTTCCATGTGTATGAAGGGATTTAACATATGAAATTAACATCCGGAAATTATACTTTCAGCAAAACATCTTTTTTAAACTTGCTATAAACAATACCAATATTTCCAAACTGCATTAATAGATAGTGTTTTCTCAGTAAATTACTCCTCTGTTAGTGGATCAAGATCTCCAGCATTATCAAGCAGGTCATTTAATTATCGCAAATTTTGAAACTAAAAAATGATGACAAGTTTATAGTGAGAAAATGTGTACTAAACATTGAAGGTAAAAATAGATGCAAGGTATAATAGAATAAGATGCTTCAACTCATTTAGAGGAGAATGTGAAGTTTAAAAACCTCATTTGTAGGCTGAGTACAAGCTTCCCATCCTCGTCAACAACACGTGTCCAACTCTTAGCAGATTGGACCTTCAGTGGCAGTGGGAACAAGCAAGAACTTTTAGAGAATGGTCGAGACCGAACCATACGAAGTGAATATGGTGCTGGGGCAGGTAAAGTCACAGAGATTGCCACTCTCAAGCCAATCGGTTTTGAATCCGAGATGTTTGAACTAGGCACCAAATCAATCCATTTTTCTACTGTAAGGTTGGAGTCCGGGGACAAGAAGTCTTCCATGGATACAGTAGTCGTGGCCATTGTTTTGGATGATTTTGCCAACTGTGAATTGGAAGGTGAGGACACTAGTTCAAAGAGCAGGTGCCCGATGGGTTGGCACTGGAAGGTTGCCACTTGCTTCTGACCAGATTCTGAGGAAATTTTAAGGGTTCTCTTTGCATTGAAGATCATATCTGGTTGTGATTTACTGAAGGACACAAAGAGATTTCCACTGTGTCCATCTGGCAGATTTCTTACCCCTACAAACTCCAACATGACCTGAAAAATTCAGCACACGTATGAACTTTGTCCTTCGCCATCAAAAAAACCATGCACGAAGGTGAATCGCATAGATTATTCAAGATGATTATGAGACAAAATATAGAATTTTCACATTTTTAAGCTATATAACTGTTACTATTGACACATTACATCTCAAGAAAGACACTTGCAAAACACTACCATGTATTTAAATCATGATAGATAGGTGAGAGCTTCTAAAGTATGAAGAGGATAGGGTTATGACGTATCTAAAGTGAATATGGATACTTCGATCGTATTTACCTCAAATACTTCAATCATAGGAAGTGCTATTTTAAGGTTCTCATCGGAACTGGCCACCTTCTTGGTAATGCTTCCGGAGTAAGGAGTAGTTCGGACAGGTGAAGGGGCAGTTCCCCGGTACATCGCTCCAGCTCTCCAATACCTACGGCCATACATCTCTTCAAATGTGTTGGTGGTTCCAGAAAAACCAACATCCAGTTTCTGTCCTTTACTTCTGTCAGAATCAGTATCATCATGTTCCAAGATTTTTCCCATTACTGACAGAAGATCTTTGCAATAAGAAACTGGATGTAACTGGTGAGTGTGCCAAATGAGGTCAATATCATAAGTAGGAACTGAGAAACTCTTTATGCCCTTCTCCTTGTTTCTCTTGATCAAGTGCAGAAATCCTTTATACCTAGCTACAGCTCCTTTGATATAGCGAATGTCATTCATGTAGGGTCGCGAAACCTACATCAGAATATGAGTTGATTAGCATGACTGATATCACTAGCCAAGTAAACAGCACCTTGTATGTTGTAAGAAGTTGGAAAGAAAACAAGTAATCAAAATTATAGAGATGATAAATTTACCTGATAATAAAATGGACTCTGTCGATGAGCAGCTGAGACCAAATCATATTTGGTGCTATTTTTCACCACTGCTCTTTCTCCACACGCATTATCTTCATGCAAACATTCCATATCCAATTCAAAGGGCTCACCTGGATATAATGTTTTCCAAATGTCTTCGGTTGGCTTTGTTGAAGTTTTTTCTAAAGATGAAACAACATTGTCATTGTCAAGAATTCTCCCATAGAACTCCTCACAATCTTGTTTGTATCTGACCTGGTAGACGTGACCAGAACGCACCCGTTTAATTGGTGGCTAACACAAGATAGAGGTGAAATCAACGGTAAAAATAGAGCAGGAAAACATACTGGATTGAGCCTGTGGCAGTGCCAAATCCATTCACAATCTAAAGGCACTACCAATGGGCCTTCAATGAGTGGGGATTCAGAATGTTTTGCCAGCAAAGGAAGCCAATAAGCATTGTACCTAATAGTAGGAAAACACAAGTCCTTTCCGTCAATATTATACAACAAAAACCCCCCACAAATTGACAATGATGAATGTGAATTCGTTACTCTGATATTCGGTATGAAATCATCAAGCCACAGATAATGATTGATACATATGAATAACTATAATAAACTAAGACACACAGAGAGATAGAGGAGCATAACGACCTATAAATTGCTGTATCTAGACCTTTGCCATCATAGAGCCAACGATTCCCATCAACAGCCGCAAGGAAGTTGAGCTGTCTTCCCGCGGCGGAAACAAGGTCCACGTTAATCTCAGTGCTCTGAGCTGCTTCCCATTCCAATTCTTGCTGCTTCTCCATGCTTTCAAACCTTTCACCTATCAGATCACAACAACTTCCCCCCTTTAGTTAGGGAACAAAACACATGATTTTACCGATTATTCAGATTACAATTAAACACAACCAATTTTGAGAAACAGAACCAAAGTAGAGTCAAAATTTCGATTTCCAGCAAATTAACCAAATTTCAACAACTAGCCAAGTATTGACAGAAACGACGCAATCGCTAGGATGATCACAGGAGAAGTGGATGATGAGCAACTGAAATAGAAAAAATTGGTAGTAAATTCAGAGGAAAATTACCCGAAAATGGAGGAGAATAGTAAACTGCAATTATCGCGTTGACGATGATCGAGTGTTGAACGTTGGGATATTTATAGCATTTTCCAAGCAGAGTACGATCATCGAAAAGTACAAGTTGGAAATGGTAGGACGGAAGTACCCTCCGTCAAAATCAAAAATACTCACCCTGGCCCTCTCTCTCCTGTCTAACTCTAAGATTGATAATTTCTTAAGTTAAGCCGAAGAAATAAACTTACTCCATTTCAAAGAGTTTTTAACCTATGTGTTTTGGGTTTAGGGTGATTTTACTGATGTGCTAGAATTAGCAGCTCAAAAGAGTTTGAATCATAAAAAAAGAGTACTAGTACTTGTGTTAGTTTAATTGTTAGCCGGTGAGTTGTAATTAATTAGTGAAACCTAATAACTTCTCTGTATTTTGTTTTTCCTATAATACCTATACATATCCGTACATTAGTGTGCATTACATGTCCGTACATTAGTGTGCATTGTTAAAATGGAAACAAAATTACGCTATTTATACGAATGTACATTAGCGTACATTCTATTGAGAAAGAAACTGAAAATAGGCGATTAAATTGAAGAACCCTACCAATGTATATTGGTGTGCATTCTTGAGAGAGAAACAAAAAAATTGAAAAACCCTACGAATGTACATCAGTGTGCATCTTTGAGAGAGAAACGGAAAATACATGATTGAAATTATTATTAAGTATATTAGTGTGCATTCTTATAGAGAAACAGAAAATACGCAATTAAATTAAACAACCTTTACATTAGTGTGCATCCGTGGTTAATTAAATTGAAAATAGGATTGTTGTAACTTATAATTATCCTTAAATCTCTCATTTCTCATCTATTGTTTTTATTTGATTTAGTGTACATTAGTGTTAAAACTAGTGTTAAGTGAAAACGTTGAAATATTCAACGTTGTAAATAAGGGTAAAACTGGAAAAAGAAATAAATGTTTAGATCAATGTATTTATTAGTAATTGGGTTATATATGCGTACCTATTAGCAATAATCTCTTTTTTTTACATGAATTAAATAGTATAATAATTTATGTACATCGAGTTGGAGGATATAATATTTTAATTTGTAGTGGATAATGAACTAGTGTTGTGTAGGGATTATGTATATTTTAATTTGTAGTGGATAATGAACTAGTGTTGTGTAGGGATCATGTACTCCCTCCGTCCCGCGTTAAGTTTACGCTTCCAAATTTCATTTTTTATCAAGTTTGGCCCACACAAAATAATTGATTATTCCATATTAGACTCACCCACAATACTAATACAACTACCCACTTTATATTAAATATTAATTCACTCTGCGAGACGGAGGGAGTATATCGGATTGAATATAATAATTGCAGCCTGAATCTCATATTACATTTCATGTTGCAATTCGTTTGATGTATATAATAAAAAATTATACCTTGTATTTTATAATAGAATAGAATAGACCAAAATGATATACATTAGCAAGGAATAATTAATTTTGCTAATAATTAATTTTTCAACCCAAAAAATAAAACGATGAAACTTTTCCGCACCATTCATATTCTTTATTTTTTCAATTGGGGGTAAAAACTTGCAAATCGATCGTTTCATTTGGAATTATTGCTAGAGAGTATATATGCTACGTCAACTTATAAATTTACCCAAATGCCATTTAAATGTCACACTCAACCTTATCCCTTTCATAAAAACATACTCTTAACCACCTGGCTAAGATATTTTATCCATTTAAATTATACTTTAAGATGCGGCAAAGATCCAATTATGAATGCACAAATTGACGAAAAGAGATACACACTTTAAAGGTACTTTAATTTAGCTATAGTTTTAATTATGGTTAATATCGCACCGTCTATGTTACATTTTAGTGATGCAATTTCTGTTAATGTGCGTACAAAATCTCAATCATTTCCCATAGATTTGATATTTAATCTCTCACCTACTTATTATTCATCTAACACTATAATAAGAAATATAACATCAAAATATAACAAAATATTCAATCTAAGTTAATTAATGCAACAAGTTATCACCTACTAGATGAGCGTGCATATAAGTCTTTTTTGGAGACCATAGTCCATAGAGTTTGAAGCTATTATTTCATTAATTATATTTGTAATAAATTGTAAATACAAGTATAACGTTGAGAGATTATCATATGATTTTTTCACAAATGATGTGACAAGATCATTGAAGCTGAGGGGGCAAATTAGGCACATTGTCATTTAAAGGGGAGGAGCGTAGTACAAACAATCTTGTTTTGATGGTTTTATAGTACAACAAGAAAGTGATTCCTTCCTACAATTATTTCATTTCACTAAAAAACAATTTCAGTTGCACATAATGCATGGGCATTCTGCTTTGTTCACACCAAACACCTTCCCACACCAATGTTTTCTAATGAATGCCAGCGTATGCGTCGAAAGGGTCGAAAAGTGATTCCAGTCGCGCATTTTGTTCATCGCTTACGCATTATAACAAATTAAAACACAAGAAACCAACCATTCCATGTGTTGATGCTCAGACAAGACAACATTTGCTAACTGAATATCAACAAACTAACCATTCCAGGCATTGATGCTCAGAAAAGACTACCATTTGCTAACTGAATGTGTGTACTGATGAACGTAAACAATAATGACAAAACGATGGAGATTTTACATACTATGTATGGATGAGTAACATAGTGCGATTCAGAATAATCTATCAAGCCTCAGATTATTTACATACAAGGGCAATAAACTATGAAAGATAGCGCTAAGAAATTTAGTTGCACTGGTTTTGATTAGAACTGTACCTCACAGCTCATCTGAGCTCTCGTTCGTCTCTGTCTGGGTTTTCTGCTCCAAGTACTCCTCTTCGATTGTTTCTTTAAGGATGATAAGTCTCTGGATAACAACAGGTTGATTCATTTTCTTTGCTTCCCTAATTTCAGTCTCTTCTTGGTTGAGATGATATGCATCGAGCATTATCTTAATCCATTTGTGTAGCTCCTTTGGAGTTCTGAAACATCAAATATCAAGGCATAATGAGTATGCATGGTCAAAAGACATTTCACAATCACGTGTGATTTGATCACTATTTACGCGTATATGGCATTTGGTTCTTTGACATCATGTTCATCCCCAGGGGAGAAAGCAGTAGCTAATGCTGAGAATCGCTCTTCAGGATCAGTGATGTTCAGCAAATACTTGAGCAGCTTTATTTCTTTTGGTACAATGCTCCTCAAACTGCTTTGTGTTGCCTTGTATAAGCGGTACATTATATCTTTCACCTGTAAGAAATTGCACAAGATTAGAACCCTGAGTTTTGTTTCCAAATATCAATTTGATAAATATGCATGTCAGGTTTGAAAAAAGGTTTCCTTTTTCTTATAAATAATCAAACACGAAGAACATGCATACCTCATTTTTCATGGTTGCTGACTCCTTAGCTGCCGCCCAAGCACCATTAATCAAGAGTATTAAAGAAGAGTCGAGCTCTTTTGCCTTCGCTAAACTTTTTATCTTTTCACACGCCGCATCTAAAGAAGGAGTGTTCAAGATGTCATCAAACTTTGCCTGGGCATTGTCTAACGTTCCCACAATCTCCAGAGTGTTGTCGAAAGCGCTGACTGCTGATAAGCATCGAGCCCCAAGCCGTGCAATTGCTGCACAAAATAATGCCACCGTAAATCTTTTAATGATGAATTCAGAAAAACTGATTTAAGTGTCAAATAAACAAAAAGTTGCAAATTATCAAGAACTACAATGCTTATACCAAGTTTACACAAGATAAATAAAAAAAGAAGTTATGAAATCCAGGACCCAAGATAATGCAAGTCCTTGTTCCATATAGCCTTTTTTTTCTTAATCCAGAATAACATATATGATGAGCAAAACACTCACAGACACAATATGATACAGACTAGAAACATGGAAACTATTAATTAAAAGTTTCAGGAAACAATACAATTAGGCATGATGCATAGAACAAGAAATGTACATATACATATATGCGGATATCATATAATAACATAATTAGTACATTAGACGCCAAATGAGAGGTAAAACATTATACCCTACATTCCCTCTAAGCTAGTGCGATTCTAGCAAGCTCCAAACCATTCGTTGTGCATTTGCTCTTCCTGGACAAACGAAACTCTCCCAGTTGTTTTAACCACAACTACACGTTTGAAGCCTAAACCACATTCATCATCACCAAAGCCCATTCCTCCCCCCATGTATATGCATGTTTGTACGTATCAAATACTTGCTCAACATGCATCCAAGTTTTATCTTATGATTTCAGTCAAACACATGAAATAATAGAAAACACCACACCTCATAGCTAGAAACCATTTTCAATTTCAACATTTTTCTAGAACCTACACATTTAAATCATGTCATCATAATTTAGTGTTCTCTGTAAAATGAGTTTATGAACATGGACCTACGATGTAGTAATGCAAGTCTAGTGAGGATAGGTTTATCGGTTGAACCAAATTGGTTAATTTAAGTATTACCATCCCTATCCTCCAAGCCATCATAGGTTTTAGACAGCAAAGTGAGATGTCTAAAGAATTCATCCGTGAAGTCCCCTCGGCGCTTGGCTACAATAGCATTTATATCCAATGGACTATCTTGTATCTCGTTAAGAAGCTCAGCATGCTTCTCCATCTCATCATCAATCTGCAAAGTTAAAGCTTGATCAAGACACATAGCAACAGGGATCCAAGCAGCTAGCAAGATACATTCACAGTAGCAACAAGATAACTTTAAAAACTTCGGAATTGGCAGAAATTAAAAGGAACAAACACCTTTCGCACTTTCCTAGACAATTCAATCAATTTCTGCTTCATTTGGGAATCACTTTCAGCATCTGCGCGCATTTTACACCGATGGTAGAATTTCTCCCGATACTTTTTCCACTCATCTCTAAAAATCAAGTAATTTTTCCAATCTTTGGACTTAGGTTTCTCGTTCAAGAAAACGTCGATAACCTTATCCACAAATTGGGTAATCGTATACCCTTGAGCAACTTCCACCTCTGTTTCTGCAGCGGTTGCGGAAAAACCTAAAACAAGCAACAGCAACATAAAAGATCTAAAGAATGAGGCATAAAGCAGTGAATTGAAGACAGAAAGTAGTGGAGTGTACCAGTTTTGATTCTTAATGTGGTGAGTGTTGGAGTATGGAGATTGTGGGCAGGAAAAGGAATTAGGGCGGGTAATTTAGAAAAGGGTGGGGGTATTTGTGTGGAGAATGGAAAGAGAGTGGAGGTGAGGATTGAGAGATTGCACGCCATAGACATACTACTCCGCTCAGCTCCCTCCGATGTAAAGAATCTGCGTATCGTCCATGGAAGCAGGGGATTTACTCTAAAACCCTGGGTTTTTCGCCCAATTTTTTATTTTTTTTTAATTATCCATTTGAATGTCAATCATAATCAAGGATTCAAGTTACTCCCTCTACATAACACTTTCTATTCTAGATTGTTCCACAAAAATTTGCACCTTTAAAAAAAAAATAAAAAATAAAAAACAACCACTCTTTCCCATACACCTTATTTACAAAAAAAAAAAAAAAAATCATCACTACCTAACATACTTTATCATTTATTTATTACAAAAAAAATATCATTATACCCCTAAAAGTTATCACTTTCTTAATCTCCGTGCCGGAAAGGAGGGGCGCAAACTTTTCTGGGACGGAGTGAGTATTTCTTAACTTTTCTGGGACGGAGTGAGTATTTCTTTAGGACAAATTCTCTTGTGAGACATTATATATATAAGACGATTTGCGAAACGTGTTAAAGTATGTCTATTATATAGATAAAAATATGCTTAATGACTGTTAAAATATGTTTTCTAAAATATGATAAATAATGAATCAAAATATGATTTTAGATTGTTATAATATGATTTATGTTGTGATAAACACACAAAATCTCACAAAACATTCAAGAATCAAACACACATAAAATGATAGAACTTGAAATGAAAAGTAATCTTACACAAGGATGTATAGTGGTTCGGTTATGAATAACCTACATCCACTTTGGGTAGAAGAACTCTTATTATTACTCAATGCTTACACACCAGATTGGATTGATCTCAATTTGCAATAAGAAGAATGAAAACGAAGCTACAGAAACTGTCAAACTCAAAATGCAAAACTACTGTGATCAAGCCAATTTGAGCCTCTATATCTTGCTACTCCCTTAACCTATTGATCCGGTTAAACCTCAACTAGAAATCCCTCACTTAGTAGTTGAGATGCAGTCATCTAGCCGGTTCTAAGTAGCTCAATAAACCACCCAACAACCGCTCCAAAAACGGTTGCTCACACTGCTCCAATTTGACAGTTTTTGTCAGTTGAGTTTGTTGGCTTGTTTCAACTGCCACAACTTGCTTCCAGCTTACATGCAACACATTATGATCATTCTCCATCCTCCAATTAACATAATCCACGTGTGAAACATCCCATGCATGCATCTATTGTTATCAATCTCCACCTTAGATGTATGCATGCTCAAACTTGAGCTCTCCTCCCCATCTTGCTGCTTTTTAAGGAGTAGCAACCTGTAAGTTTGAAACCATACCAACTAAAGTCTTGCACAGCTCAAATTTTGTTGCTGGCAAAGCTTTAGTAAGTCCATCTGCTGGATTTACAAATGTATCAATCTTTCTAACTTCAACAGATCCACTATCCACCATATCTCTCACAAAGTATAGCTTGACATCAATGTGTTTGGTCCTCTCATGATATCCCTGATGTTTAGCTAAGTGTATTGCACTTTGATTGTCACAATATACCACTACATCATCCTGATACTCTCCCAATTCTTTCAGCAAACCAACAAGCCATACCCCTTCTTTAATTACTTCTATCAAAACAATAAATTCAGTTTCTGTAGTTGATAATGCCACTACAGACTGATGGCTAGCCTTCCAGCTCACTGATGTTCCATACATATTAAACACATACCCTGTAAGAGACTTCTTAGAATCTAAGTTTGCTGCAAAATCAGAAGCTGTCAAAATCAGCATCAACATATCCAATGACAGCTTCTGATTTTGCTTCCCTCTTCTGAAATTTTAAACCAAGTTGTTCAGTTCCCTTGACATACCTTAATGGCCATTTGACTGCCTCCCAATGCTGTTTACCTGGATAACTTAAGAATCTACTAATCAAGCTCATTATATAAGCAATATCAGGTATACTGCAAACCATAGCATACATAAGACTGCCTACTGAACTTGCATATGGAATTCTGCTCATTTCAGCTACTTCTCTGTCTGTTTTAGCTTCACCAAGTAGAGACAGACTTAACCCTTGCTTGACAGGTGTTGTAACAGGTTTGCACTGATCCATATTGTACCTTTTGAGTACTTTAACAAGATAAGATTGTTGTTTCAACACAAGTACTCCAGCTGATCTGTCTCTGCTTATTTCCATACCTAGTATCATCTTAGCTTCACCAAGATCCTTCATCTCAAACTCCAATTTGAGTAATTCATTTACTACATCAATGCCTTGAGAGCTCTTGCAAGCAATCAAGATATCATCCACATAGAGTAGTAAGTATGTGTAACAGCTGTTTTCTTCCTTGATGTATATACAACTGTCATAGAGACTTCTCTGAAATCCATTGGCAATTATATATTCATCAAACCTCAAGTACCACTGTCTAGGATTTTGTTTAAGTCCATACAGAGGCTTGAGTAGTAAACAGGTCTTTGTATCAGCCCTCTCAACTGTAATACCCTTTGGTATCTTCATGTAGATACTTTCTTCCAACTTACCATATAGAAATGCAGTAGTTACATCCATCTGATGAAGCTCAAGATCATATTGAGCCACTAGTGCTAGTAATACTCTGATTGAACAATGTTTAACCACAGGAGAGAAGATCTCATTGTAATCCACTCATTCCTTCTGTGAAAAACCTCTAGCTACTTGCCTAGCTTTGAATCTGACTCCACCTTCAGCTGCAGATGCTGGTTTTCTCTTGAAAATCCACTTACATCCAACTAGCTTTTGAGATTTTGGTTTGTCAACAATTCTTCATGTTCCATTCTTATTCAGAGACAATAGCTCTTCCTCCATGGCTATCAGCCACTTATTACTATCTTGACTTGCCAATGCCTCAGTGTAGTTTCTTGGTTCATAAGCTTCAATTTCAGTTGTTGTATATAGTGCAAATAATACTATATCAGCTTCCACATACCTTGCAGGTGGCACTATAGTCATTTTCTGTCTGTCCCTTGCAAGCTGATAGGTATTAGGTTGTTCTTTAACTCTTGATACTTCATCTGTATCTCTGTTAGTGAAGTTCTCTTCACTTTCACCTAATCTGTTCATATTTTGAGACTCCACCTCAAGCTCAGACTCTCTTCTCTGATCATCTTTGATCAAAGGCATCTTATCTTCAATGAAAACAACATCTCTGCTAACCAAGAGTCTGTTCTCTTCATAACACCACAGTTTATACCCCTTTACACCTTTTGGATAACCAATCATAACACATTTAAGTGCTCTAGGTTCCAATTTATCCTGTTTCACATGGGGATAAGCTTGACAGCCTATAACTCTAAGGTGAGAGTAGCTTGGAACCTTACCTGACCAGACTTCTTCTGGAGTTTTAAAATTCAAAGCTATAGCAGGACATAAGTTGATCAAGTAAAACTGCAGTTGCAGCTAATTCTCTCCAAAATATCTTACTTAAGCCTGTACTACTCAACATGCATCTAATTCTTTGCAAAAGTGTCTGATTCATCCTTTCTGCAATGCCATTTTGCTGTGGAGTTCCAGGGACAGTTTTGTGTCTCTTAATTCCCTTTTCCTTGCAGTATGAGTTGAACTTTTCAGACACAAATTTCAATCCATTCTGTTCTCAAGTACTTCAAACTACTCCCAGTGTTATTTTCTGTTTCTGTTAACCAGGCCTTGAATGTAGAAAATTTTTCATCCTTGGTTTTCAAAACATATACCCACAGCTTCCTTGAGTAATCATCAATGATGGTCATTATGTATCTTCATCCACCTCTGGTTATAGTCTTTGAAGGTCCCAGAGGTTTGAATGAACATAATCCATCCTTTCTTTGGTTGTATGTTCTGATTCACCAAACGTAAGTCTCTTAGACTTACCAAGAATGCAATGCTCACACTGTCTGATCTGATTATTTGCATTGAACTTGATCAGCTGTTGTTTAGCCAATTCTTGCATTTCTCTTTCACTAACATGTCCCAACCTACCATGCCATAGCTTGGCATCATCCTGCTGATCAGTGTTGTGTATCTGTCCTACAACACCACTCTCATCCATAAAGTACAAGTCAGATCTCCTAGTTCCCTTCATGACTATTCTATCATCCTTAGTCACTGTGAGTACTCCCCTCCTCAGGTTTGAATCATACCCTTGAGTATCTAACATCCCAAGGGAGATGAGGTTCCTTCTTAATCCAGGAACATATCTAACATTCCTAAGAAGCCTCTGAACTCCATCAAACATAAGCAGTCTGATGGATCCCACCCCTTTTATTTCACAAGAATGATCATCACCTAATAATACTGATCCTCCTTCTTGATGCTTGAATTCCTCAAACCAATGCCTCATAGGTGTCATATGAAATGTACACCCTGAATCCAATACCCATTCAACAGACACATCTGATGATGTGATGGCCAGAGCTTCAATACCTTTCATACCAGCATTATTTTGAGATTCACCAACCTGATTGACTTGATTCTTCTGATTTCCAGTAGTTGCATCAACCCTTTTGGACTTGTTAGCTTTCCATTTTGCACATTGTTTCTTGAAGTGACCTGGTTCATGACAGTAGTAACACTTCTTTCCAGTTGACTGACCTGTTGCACCCTTCTTTTGATCAGAGTTACCTCATTTGTTCCATTTCTTGTTTTGGTTTCCTTTCTTGGCAAAGAGTCCTTCTGCTCCAGATTTTTCTTTACTGTCAGCCCCTTCCTCTAGATCTTTTGATCTAAGTGCTTTCAGTACATCTTCAAGCAGTAGTACATCATTCCCTCCATAGAGAACAACACCCTTGAAGTGCCTCTGTGATCTTGGCAATGCTGACAGCAACATGATGACCTTGTCTTCACTGGACAGCTTGAAATCCACACTTTCCATATCATCTGTGATCTTGCAGAATTCATCAGCTTGTTCCATTCAGTCATCTTGAATGCATGAAGTCTTTGCCTCAGATGCATCTTGTTGGCAGATGATTTAACCAAAAACAAGGCTTCCAATTTGTTCCATACTCCAATAGATGTTGTCTCCTTTGATACTTCTCTGAGTATTTTATCACTTAGACATAGAATTATTGTAGAATATGTCTTTTGAAGTACCTGATTATCCACCTGTGCTCTTACAACACCCGCTGCAGCTTAAGGATATCTGAGAACTTCAGTCTTCACTGGTGGAGGAGGTTTGAGAGCATCCATCAAACCTTGCTGCATTAGGACTGCCTTCATCTTGATTTTCCATAGATTGAAATCTGACTTCTCTGAGAGCTTTTCAACATCAAATCTTGTAGTATTCATCTTGAATGCTTGCTGTATATCTGGATTTCCTACAGACGACGCCAATTGTTGTGATAAACACATAAAATCTCACAAAACACTCAAGAATCAAACACACATAAAATGATAGAACTTGAAATGAAAAGTAATCTTGCACAAGGATGTATAGTGGTTCGGTTATGAATAACCTACATCCACTTTGGGGAGAAGAACTCTTATTATTACTCAATGCTTACACACCAGATTGGATTGATCTCAATCTGCAACAAGAATAATGAAAACAAAGCTACAGAAACTGTCAAACTCAAAATGCAAAACTACTGTGATCAAGCCATTTTGAGCCCCTATATCTTGCTACTCCCTTAACCTATTGATCCGGTTAAACCTCCACTAGAAAGCCCTCACTTAGTAGTTGAGATGCAGCCATCTAGCCGGTTCCAAGTAGCTCAATAAACCGCCCAACAATCGCTCCAAAAACGGCTGCTCACACTGCTCCAATTTGACAGTTTTTGTCAGTTGAGTTTGTTGGCTTGTTTCAACTGCCACAACTTACTTCCAGCTTGCATGCAACACATTATGATCATTCTCCATCCTCCAATGAACATAATCCACGTGTGAAACATCCCATGCATGCATCTATTGTTATCAATTTATTATTGACATACTTTAATTATAAATAAACATACTTTATCTATATAATAAGTATACTTCAATTGTTTTATATGGGCACAACATGACAAAAAAAATGAAATGTAAATTTTGACTTGGAACAACTTAAAATGGAAAAATAAATCTTAACGCGGGATAGAGGCAGTAATTTTTAACAAGTCTGAAATCACTTTTTAGGATAAGAGATTTTTTATTTCCAAGTCTAAATTATTCATTTTATTAATAAAGTTTGAAATATATAAAATTACTAATTAAGTATCTAATTTAGGTCCTGAATTGATAAATATGAGATAATATATATTGATTTAGGTTCTATCAATGATTTAGGTTTTAAATTGATAGTTTTATACTACCTCCGTCCCAGACTAAAAGGACCAGAGACCTTATGTTAAATATAAGGTCTCTGGCCCTCATTATCTGGGACGGAGGGAGTATATACAAACCTCTAATTGATATTAGAAAATTTCAGGCTCCGAATTTATTTAGATTGAAAATAAAGTATGTTGAGCTTAATGTATTGCGTAATGTAGAGTGATTTAAAAAAAAGTGTTTTGCAAAATTTGTTTTTTAGTTGTAATTAAAATGGCCCTTGTTGAGACCAAATATAAGAAGTATTAACATTTTAATAAAAGTTGTTACCCAAATTAATAAAAAAATTTTTTGAAAAATTCATAATACAAATAAAAAAGACAGTTTCTTGACGCTTATTGTATACATAAAGTAGGTTTAATGATTGTTAAAGTATGTTTTCTAAAGTATGTTGAATTATGCATTAAAATATGATTTTAGTGTATTATAATATAATTTTTTGTTAACATACTTTAACTATAAATAAACATACTTTAACTATACAATAAGCATACTTTAGTAATGGGCCGACCCGTCTCACACCCATCTCACAATAGGGTTACTCAATAAAAAAAAAGTAATAAAATTTTTAATAAAATGTGATAATACCCTTGATAAATGGTAAAAGCTATTTAAGAAAATTTAAAATCGGTCACATTCAAGTATTCCTCCATTAAAAACAGATGAAAAAAAACCACACAATGTGGTCCATGTGGATGTGGATTGTGGATAAAAATGCACGTTTAATCTCTGATTTAATGGACATATTTATCAAGAATGGCTACTTTTATGTAGAAAAATTCAATAATGTCACACCTAATGCATAATTGAGTTCAATAAGTAGAAAAATCCATGTAAATTTTTTACTAAAGAATATGAACAATGTAGACAACTATAAAGTATAAACTCATTTATCTGTCCATTAAGAATAATATATCATACAGAAGATGCAAATTAATGTCAATAATTATACTGCATCAGTCAAATAAAGCCTTAATTTCAAACTGCTAATATTGGTAATCTCCCTACAAAAACCAAACGGGGGAACAAAACTTTTCTTTTTTCTTAATTTTTTCTACCTTTGCCTCGCCTGGAAACTACGGTCCATCCATCTTCAACCTCAGGCGCAGGGGCTTCTCTCTGAGTAAGAGTAGGCTCATTGATGGTAACATTTTGGCTGGGCCTAGATTGAGATCGTGGAGCATCAACATCCATCATGGAGGAGTTATTTTCTTCTCCATCACCATCATCATCATCCTCACTGTCTTCGTCATCGCCATTGGACTGAAAACAATGCAAATGGAAACATGGACGGTAAGGAGAAACAGTAAACACATATTTTTTTTTATTAGTTTCTAGATGTGCATGCAAAAATTAGCCGAAAAAAGTTCTTGAACTTGTATAAAATTAAGGTAAAAATTCAGTGATGAAACCTACCCAACTCATAAGCAGTATTCAAGCAAGCGCAAATGAGCTTTTGAATGAAGTATTAAATGAAAAATGGAAACATGATGAAAATTTGGTGGAAATATTTGATTTTATGATTACAACCAGACTCAGTCGTCCTATAATCCCACCCAGCACCTGCTTCCATATTAGAATCTATCCTTCCATTCTCCTCAAACTACCTCAATCAAAACCACAGCAGAAGCTCATTTTAAGAATTTCTACTATGTTATTAGAAGGTATGCCAGCTAATATTAATCCAGTGTCGTCTCTGAGGACAATAATTCTAAAATCACTCACTGCCTTTATCGTTTAAATTTTTATTGGTAAATATATTATGAATTGTCATCAAATGTCTTGTTAGGATCAGAACTTTTTACAAAACCATTAATTGGAAAATGCAGAAATAGGCTAAGCACACAACACTAGAATAAGGCTCAAAAAAAAGGGCAAAAGGGAGAGGTCATTACCTGTCTTTTATATGAAATGGAAGGAATGCTTGTTTGCTGAAGTTTCTTTATCGAGTTGAAATTACCTTCTAAGCATTCTTCATGCATAACCATTACTTTTTCTGCAACCTAAATGAAATTTTTCCAAGAGAAATATGAGAACAAAAAATTATTATTTTGAAAATTTGTAAACATCAGAAGAAATAAATCTATGAACTCAGGCTGTCAAACAGTATTACATCCTCATATCAGGAAAATTTGTGAGAAAAGGAGATATACAACCAAATAGTGAGCATGTCAAAGTGGAACATATTCTTCAAAGTTCTAATCCCTCCACCCTGGAGTTGCTTTATATTGAGCATGAATTTTTTTTGTGATTTTGACGAACCATGATGAATCTAGTAAAGTATGAACAGTACACACACAATTCACAAGGTACGTAGCTAGTCTCCAGCATGTACTAGCAAAGTTTATGGCAAAATAAGGAAAATGGTGAAGAATCCTTCATGCATGTAACTAAAAAGGACTAGATCAAACTAGATATTCATTATTGACGCCTCGCTTCGTCCTCAAAACTTACTCATTAGCTGAAAATGAATGCTCACCGCATCAATATGTAAATGAAGTAGCGGATCAAGACTTTTCACATTCCCTCATGGGTGGTAAAAGTTAAATTTGCTAATGACCAAGTTCAAGATTCCCAACAAAATGTTGGTAGATGACGTATGTCAGCATATAGAATAACATAAGCTGAAATCTAGTTCTGTTATAAGTAAATCAAGAAGGCGTACCTCCTCAATGCTGCCATCTCCTATCTCAGTATTAAGAGAAAGCATGAATTCCTCAAGCATATCCTCTACTTCATCAATGTAGATTTGCTCTGCAAACATATCAAAAGCATCAATTTAAACTCGCATTTCTTCCTAAAAGAAAGATTATACTTGATTGCGGCTCCCCAATCCCCACCCACTCAACACCCATAGCATTTAACTTACTCTATTTTAGCAGATTGATGAAACTTTGATAATAGGAAAACTCTAGAAATACAAAACCCAGGACATAAGTGTTCTTTCTGATATTATACCAACACAAGGTAGCAAGATGACAATGTAAAAACGCAAAATCAATAAAACAATAAATAGGAAAAAAAAAAACCTAGAAGAGAGGACTATGCCTTTGGATTGGGTAAAAAAATTGAAAAGTTCTTCGCTTAGCTGCTGCGGTTTCTCCTCAGAAGCACGACCACCCCACTCATTCTCGACAGCCATACGAAGGGCAGCCCATCGAGAAAGC
This sequence comes from Pogostemon cablin, assembly GCA_023678885.1. Classification (NCBI taxonomy): domain Eukaryota; kingdom Viridiplantae; phylum Streptophyta; class Magnoliopsida; order Lamiales; family Lamiaceae; genus Pogostemon; species Pogostemon cablin. Next base: position 6,171,788 of record CM042992.1, on the reverse strand, counting down.
ACCAAATTAATCCCCTCTTGAAATTGGGCAGCCGCCTCCAGTGTCAAATTGCAGTTCATCACTTCTGGTATCACCTTAGAAAAGAGTTAAGATTCAGTCACTTAGAATGGCACTCAACTCTTGATAGATGCTTACAAAATCAATACATATTCCAATAAAGAAACCAAACTAAACATGCTTCGCTTCATCAGAAAATTGCTAGACAAGGCAAACAAAACCAATTTTAAATATAATCAATAAAACAATTGCAAAAGGACAGTCACTTAGAATTGCACTCAACTCTTGATAGATGCTTACAAAATCAATACATATTCCAATAAAGAAACCAAACTAAACATGCTTCGCTTCATCAGAAAATTGCTAGACAAGGCAAACAAAACCAATTTTAAATATAATCAATAAAACAATTGCAAAAGGAAGAATGACAGAAAATTTAAAAATAAAAATTATATGTTCAAACATTGTAATTGTGAATTGTGATGAGAGTAAAACGGTAGAATAGGCTTACAGTGATGTGAGTGATGGAATTCAAGGCAGCGAAGAAGGGCAGATGATGAAGATGAAGGCACAGTGAGAGAAGGGGAGAAGGAAAAATATGATAAAATAAGGACAGAATGAAAAATATAAATACTCCAAAAAATATTCTTTCAAAAGAAAAAAGTTCTCTGTGAAAAACTGCGTTGTTAGGGTTTTATTTTATGGATTATCTTTTGATGGGCTTTGCGACAGGTCGGCTCAAGTATAAAGTTTAAATAAATATAAATTGGGTGTCGTCAATTCAAATCTATTAATTTTTATTTTTAGTTAAATGTCCTATACTTGATTATTAAATATATTTAAAATAATTACTAACCACATGTAAAATAATAGTATTCTATAATTAAGAAGAATTTTTATAATTTTCACTTCAAGACACAACAAAAATAAAATAAAAAAGGCAAAAAAAAAAAATTCACTGAATTATTTGCATATACTAATTCTATAATTCATGCATATTTCAAAAAAAAAATTCTCTCTCTCTTTCGGTTATTATCTCTTCTATCGCATCAATTAAATTTATTTTACATATATCACCATCCTATTTTTACATATTTATTTGATATATAAAATAATTAAGGAAAATTTTCATATAAAGATCCAAATTTTACTTTATGTCTCACTATTGGATTTCATTTTAGGATTGTCTCATTTGAAGGTTTAATTTTAATTTTTTTTCTCAAATTAAGACTTATTTTAATTTTATTTTTTTTTACAAATTCAATATAAATTATAGAAAAATATAAAATATTAATAAAAATGACATATTTTAATTTTATAATTTAATTTGAAGGTGTATAATAATATTTTTAAACTATGTTGTACGATTTAAAATGAGAAAATAAATTTCATTGTAAGTCTTAAAATGAAAACAAATTGAAAAACATAAAAATCAGGCCCTAATTTGAGAAAAATATCTAAATTTAGACCTTAATTTGAAACACTTATAAAATCAGGTCTTAATTTGAGACATAAACTAAAAATTATATTATCATCATTCATCTTCAAACCTCCACGTAAACTTAAAACAAACATAACTTACTTTAATATTTAAAATGTCAAAATAAAAAAATTGTTAACCTAAAATTTTTCCAACTCTGGGCAAGGAGTCCAACTGATCCAGCCTAGGTTTTACCGAATAAGATGATTTCAACAATTGGGCCGGCCCAATTATAATCTTAAACTTACACACCTTTGAAGTAGTGTGTTGTTTAGTTAACAATTTTTATTGATGCGATTATTTTAATAAAAAATGCTGTTTATAATTAAAAAAATAATTATTTAATTAAATTATTTCATAAATAATTCGTAAGATAGATAAAATTAATAACATTTTTAATAAAAAATAATAATTAGTAAATAAATTAATAAACGTTGTACTCGTGATTGTGGAAAGGGTTCACACTAGATTTCTTGTTTTGTTTTCTTATTAGTTGTTTTTGCGTCAATACATACATAAGATTTTTTTTTACTCAATACTAATAAATATACAAACCTCCTATATGATTCAAATTTTTTATTTGAATATTTTTAGCTATTATTTTTTGTTGTAAGTTTATCGAAAATGAGTGAAGATATTATCCCAAAATACATACACGAATGGACAGCTTAAATATCCCTTAGTAATAGTTATTGAGTTAGTCTAGTGTGAAATTACTCATGCATAATTAAAACTATAAAATAATTAAACTCTAGAAGTGAATGAATAAATAAACGACTACAAAAAATTTAGACGTGAAAGTAAAATAAATTAATTCTATAAATTAACATTAAACTTTGAGAATGAAGTGACCCCAACCCCAATAATAAGTAAAGGAAGTGATCCCTAATGGTGGGGTACACCATTTTTTCAGTAAAGGAAGTGTACATACTTCGACGTAGTATATAATGACATTGTCGTGAATAATTTGTCGTTATTTTATTTAAATTTAAATTTTTTACTTTTTCGTGTGTGTGTGTGTTTTTTTTTTTAATTTTAGCTTACAACATTAGTTTCTGATTTGATTGCATAGTTTGAAAATAAGTGGGTTTGGTTATGCATATTTTAAAGTACCGAATCACTAAAGCTGTTGAAATTTGCTACCAAACTTTACAAACTTCTCTTTGCTACCTAACCCTAAAACTCCACTAATTTGCAACACTTTAATTTATGTATATTTTCAATTCATTTTGTAGGGGCGATTCAAAGAGTTAATTAAGTAAAACGATCAATAAGTTCTATTTTATTCATAAAACATATTTTCATGACTTCATCATCACAACAAGTTCCTAGCTAATTATGTGAATTAACAAAAAATTGTATGAGACAAATTAATTTTGTATTTTTAATAAAGAGTGTTTTTTATACAACTGAATGCATATTGAAAGGTATATTATTTTATTCTAAATGAAATTCATATTAATTAATAAAAATATATATTTTTTAGTGAGAGACGGTCATATTTGTATTAATGTTTGACTATGTATATTAACTAAAAAATCAAAGATATGACCGGACTAGAACTTAAACTTTGCCATTATTCATCAAATTTCCAAATAAAATTTTATGAAGAATTTATATATATATATATATATATATATATATATATATATATATATATATATATATATATATATATATATAAATAAGACAATGACTAGGGTGTAAAAGTTCCATAAAATTTAATTGGTGGAAACGCATTCCTTCACCTTCAATGTGTGTTTCACTATTTTATCTAATTTCGTTTTTTTTTTTCTTTTTGTACAGTTTGCTGTTTGTATGTTTTTGTTTATTTTTTATATGTATTTAATTTTAGAGGTATGATTATAATTTCACCCTTATAGCTTTAGGGTATATTTAATTCTTAGAGTTTATGGTTTATGGTATAATTGTAATTTCACTTTTATGGTTTAGAGTATACTTTACCTCAAGGGTTTAAGGGTTATAATTGTAGTTTCATCCTTGTGGTTTAGGATATATTTTACCCCAAGAGTTTAAGAGTTTAGGGTATAATTGTAATTTTACCCTTCTGGTTTAGGGTATATTTTATTTCTAAGATTTAAGGTTTATGGTATAATTGTAATTTTACCCTTGTGATTTATGATATATTTTACTTTTAGGTTTTTATGGTTTTAAAGTATAATGGTCTTTTAAATATAATAAAATTAAAAAAAATAATATTAATTGTAGGGTGAGTCTTGTGCGAGACCGTTTCATGGATTTTCTTCCGTGAGACAGATTATACATCAATCAATAACCCTAATATATAAAATAAAAAATAAAGAAAAAAGAGGTGTGGCAGGTCACCATGCATAACTTCTCGGAATTAGCACATTTATGCAAATGACGACTGTGCAGTGCAATTAATTAAGTGTGGAATTTTATTTTTTTTATACATTTTAAATTTTTATTAATTATTAAAATTACAATTAATATTATTATATTTAAGTGATCAATAAGAAAATTAAAAGTGATGGTTGAAAATACAAAAGTGATACTTATAAATAAAGAAAAAAAATGATAAATTTATTATTGAATATTTCATAAAAAAATTTAAATGAAAAAAGTGATATTTTTAATAAAAAGTAATATTTGAACGTAGATAAGTGATACTTGACTAATTAAATTATTTTATAAATAATTTGTAAGAAAGATAAAAAGTGATAACATTTTCAATCAAGATTGATACTTGATTAAGAAAAAAGTGATACACATTCAATTAAACAATTTAAAATAAAAAATTTATAGAACAAATAAAAAGTAATAATATTTTTAATAAAAAATGATATATGATCAAAGAAGTGATAAATGTTCAATTAAATAATTTAATGAACACTTTTTTTTTAATAAAAAGTGATAATATTTGTAATAATTAATGATAACGGATAAAGAAAAAGTAATAATCATTTAAATAAACTTTTTCATAAATCATTATTATAATTATAAATAAAAAGTGGTAACAAATTAATTAAAAGTGATGTTATTATCCAATTTTTTTTCAATTATATATACTAATTTTGACACAATTAACTTTAATTGTGTTACTAAGGAATATATTTTCTTACCTTATTTACGAATAATAATATAAATATAATGAGTGAGACTTGCATGCGTCCGGGGGCACGCTGTGTAATTTTTAAAGGGTATATATTTTAATTAATAAAGATAGATCATTTTGTTTTAAAAGGGTATGCACTTTTCATTAATATTTTATATTTTTCTTCAGAAAATAAATAGTACACATCTTTATACTAAACGGTATACAGCTTCCCCACACTTTTCATTAATATTTTTTATTTTTCTTCAAAAAATAAAGGTACACGTTTTTATACTAAAAATATATAATTTAGCATAAAATTCTAAAGACACACGAGATATGCTCCGTGCATCTGGGCACACACAAACTTTTGCCAAATATAATAATTAATAATATATGTTCGAAACAAATGAATTAATAGTTAAATTGAGTGGGTATTTAGCCGGTTATAAGTTAGCCGCAGATCCGCGATCCTTGATGTGGATTTTATTTTATTCATCTCACGGGATGAAATCCGTGAAACGATCTCGTACAAGTCTTTTCCTTAATTGTAAGGGAACTCAAAATAATTAAGAGTGCGGCTCTTGTGCCCCGAAGATACAGTGCCCTTTTGCAAAACCCCTAGTAATACAGAGAGTTAAAAATAACGAGGGGAAGAATTGTATTCATATGTGACACGACATGTTCTGGAGCAAACAAACTTTTGCCAATAATTAATTACGGAAGAAAGTGGAAACCAAATTCCACCAAAGTTGCTAAAAAAATAATAATAACATCAAAATAAAGCAATCAAAATTGGCAAAAACTTGTGTGTGTCCTGATGTAGGGGAACACATTCCGTGCGCCTTTGAATTTTGTGTTAAATTGTATACGGTTTAGTATAAATATGTATACCCTTTATTTTCTGAAGAAAAATAAAAAATATTAATAAAGTATATGCCTTTAGAACAAAATGGTGTGCCTTTATTAATTAGAGTGTATACCCTTTAAGCAAAGCAATATACCATTACACATAATACTAAATTCTAAAGACACACGAAATGTGATCCCCTGCCTCACTCATCAAAATTAGTTTCACAGTGCCGAATAGAGAAATGTGGTGTACGTGAACAAGGGAGCAAAAATATTCAGCAGTCAATGGTAGAAACTCCTGCTCTCACTCACGTGCAATTATATATATACACACACATTCTTGTTCAACCTTTCCCACCATCAATCTTTCTCTCTCTCCAATGACTGAAGTCCATATCGAAAACCTAGTTTCAGCAGATGACGATCCTTCGGAAAATGACGATGGAGTCAACGTAGACCCGGATTTACCACCCGAATCCTTCTGGCTATCCAAAGACGCCGAGCGCGATTGGTTCGATCGGACCGCCTTCCACTACCACCGGAACGACTCCACCATACCCAAAACCCTAACCCCTAATTCCAACTCCAATTCGCACCGATCTTCCAAATCTAAGCCCGCCATTTTCGGATTGCCCAAAACTCACAAAACCTCCTACGTCGATTCAAAACGGAGATCCTGTATCGTGAAGATGCTACCTAAAACGGTTTCCATGGCCGAACCTGGTTCCCCCAAGGTCTCTTGCATGGGGAAAGTCCGCTCCAAGCGGTGTCACCGCCGCTCGAATTCGTTGAAAAGGAAAGAGAAGCCGGTCGAGAGATCGAGAAGCGGCAGCGAGAAACAGAGGACCGGTTTTTACTCCAAGTTTATGAGTATTTTCGTGAAGAAAGGCCGTAAAAAGCCGTCGCGCTCGGGGAGTAGGAATGCGGCGGTTGTCGCGGAGGAGCCGCCGGTTGAGCGGCGGCGGGACAGCGTGAGTTCTAAGGGCAAAGAAATTCCGGTCTGTGGCGATCCTCCCGGTTTGGGAGGTGTTAAACGGTTTACGTCGGGGCGGCGGTCGGGTTCGTGGACCGGCGATGATCTCAACCAGGCGGTGGCGGGGCAGTTGGATTCAGATTGGCGCGTGAGTAGAAGTTGATGCGGGTGGCGCGTGGTAGTTTCACGCACGGGGAGTCGATGATTGGAAAATCAATAACTTCTTTTCCACGGTGGTTTTGATTTTTGAAGAATAGATACACGGTTGGTAATGTTTCCATTTCCATAGTTCTCGATCTTCCCTTTTTACCCTTGTGTTAAATAGTTTTGGCTTTATTAACTTTTAAAATATATACTAGAATTTACGTTGTAAATAATTTTGTTTATTTGGTTGTGAAATTGTAAAATTTTGGACTGTATATAATATTCTCTTTGAATAAAATTTGTGTGCCACTGTGCCTCAGATGCAACAAAGTTAGGGTTCGAATTCTTCTCTCGGAATGAGAGTGGTATTATTTAAGGTTGGGTGGTGAGTGCAGTCATAGGACGTCGGATCGACGGAATATGAAGTTAGTCGTTAGGTGGCCATCATTCTTAACTCATTAATAAGTGCAAGGAACATTTGTTGACTAAGAAGTATATTAAACATTTATTGCAATCTGCAGAGTCAAATTGACGATGATGATGTTTTTGTTCTATTTGATCAACCTACTATCAAATTATCTCCACAAAACACAATTATCCTATTAAATTTAATATTATTTTATTTTATTCAAATTGTCGATATGCTATATCAGATGCTCTAACACTATATTCCGCACCTTGGTTATTAAATTGATATTAGGTGCACCATATATGTATATTTTTTTATTTTATTTTGTATACATGTTATTTTATTTTATATACGTGTTTTTTAATAATTGTTTACTTTTTCACATTAAGTTTTTATTAAAAAAACTAGCATCCATATGTGTATAACTTTTTATTCAATAATGTCTACATTTTTTTAATAATTGTATATATTTTTTACACTCAATTTTTTATTAAAAAAACTAACAATTAAATTGTATACATTTTTGTTCATAATTGTATATGTTTTTATTTATATTTGTATACGTTTCTGAAAGTGGGTGCACCCTATCTTATTTTAAAGTGCACCCGGGTTCACAGTATAATTAGCTTGGTTATTAGTATTTACCAGAAAAAATGAATGAACGTAAAAACAATAAACAACATTTATAGTGGTTCAACTATAAAAGTCTATATCCACTTTGAGGATATAAATTTCTTTTATTGATAAATTATTTACAACAAGAAAAAAATAACAGAAAATGACTAAGAATACACCAAATGTGCAGATCATGGGATGTTGTATAAAATAAAAAAAAAAAGTGATCAACTTACTATCAACTTACTATGATATGAGTTGGTTTCGTCCCTTTGAACCACTTCCAAAATAATTGTTCTATACATCAATGGAAAGTCGAAAGCCTGAAATCTCAGCTGATAACTAAAGGAGAATCCATCTGTTATAATTGCCAAAAACCGTCACAAACAGACCTACTCGACCATTTTATTTGAAAACACCAAATGAGTTATTTTTTAACCGAATGCTTATGGAAACGTTTTGCATAGAGATGACAATGGGGTGGGGCAGTTTTTTAACCGAATGCTTATCGAAACGTTTTGCATAGGGATAGCAATGGGGTGGGGGAGGGAATAATATACATTGTTTTTTTTTTTTGAAACAAACGAATGCGCATTCATTAAGAATCACAAGAACAAGAGATATCGAGTAGGCAATCCACAAAGTTAGGAGACTCTACCCAACAATAGGGGCTTTCAAAGTTTCGTGAAGCCCGAGCAATACAATGTACCAAGGTATTGGCAGTACGATGAACATGTTTAATAGAATAAAATTCATTCAACTGGAATAAGCTTTTGCAATGTGATATAAAATCTTCAAACACCATGAATCCACTTAGTTAAAGAGTCAATCACAATAAAAATGATTACTGCAGGTCATAATATAAATTTTCAATCAATTGATTTAATTAATAAACTTTGATTTCTAAACCAGTGCATTAAGTGTGATCAATAAATAGTAATCAATAGTTTTATTTTCCATCCCACCAACCTCCATTGCACCTTACCAAACACTAGTTTTATTTATTTATTTATTATTATTTTTATTTTTATTACTATCAAATGAATCTTCAACTTTAAACCAGATTTGTTGATATTTTAGTTAAAACAATTTAAAAAATAATAACAATTTACCTAAAAACTCAGGTTGGTCCAGGTTGGATAATAATAATAATAATAATAATAATAATAATAATAATAAAAAAAGACAAAATCTCTTATAAGGAGATGCTTATGAGAGACAGATTGTTGGACATTAAAATATGATTGTTATAGAGTAAGTAAAATATGCTTGTTGACAGTAAAAATATGTTTTATAAAATATGATTTTAAATTTTTATAATATGATTAACTACAAATATAATTTAATTACCAATAATCATATTTATAAACATAATAATAATTTAATAATAGATCAAATACTCATGTCATAAGAGGGTGCCCTTATTATTATTTATTATTATTATTATCAATTAATTAATAACTTTATTTTTATTATAATTGAGATGACCTACCAGAGAATTTAATTTGTTTTTTTTCCTTCTATATATATTTTTACGAAATTGGATCAGTTTTTTTTTGGTTCAATTTGACCTTCCTGTCGTTATTGGGCTTCCACATATGATCAATTCTATATGGCCTGAAATCTGATTTAAGGGCCTAAATTTAATCAGATATTTTTGGGCCTCATACAGTGACTGTTACAAACAAGTGTATCACCAAGTTTACCTTCAAATTAAGGCATTCCTTCTATTCATTCTTTTTTTCAAACATTATTTATAGTGCTATTATAGTACTATCTTTTAGATTTTTTATAGTTAATTACTTAAAATAAATAAATGAATCTACTCGAGCATAAATATTTACCTTCCTTGTATCAATTTAGAGGGAATAGACATAGGAAATAGTAAAAACCTTATGGGCCTTTATTGAATTAATCCTCCATACAAATATTAAATTTGAGGGTATAATATTTAATAGTAGGATGATGGAATTTTGGATGTGTAAAATTTTATTTTTACAAAGTGAGTATACACAAGATTGTAACTCTAAATTTTTAATGTTTTGTCATAAATTTTTAATTTTACACTCCCTTCTATGGATTATGACCTCTCGTGGCAAACGGATCACATACAACTTGCATTTTATAAAGGAGTTATGTTTGTTTTAAATTTATAAGTATTCTGTGTTTATTAGATAGTATACTATGATTAATATTCTATATTTATTTGAAATCCTTTTCATATTATTTTTCTCATTCAAACCACTTGATATCCTAATTTGTAAAAAAAATTTCCCAATATTGTCTTCACATGCTTTTATAGTTTCATCAACAATATACTGTTATAACATCCTCAGCATTGAATTTCATGGTCTATCATTTTCACTCGAAAAGGTGACTCAGAAGTCACAACTAAAAAAATTCATCAACAATATTTAATCCCAACATTAAAAAAAAAGAAAAAAAAAGGGGGGGGTGGGGGGGGGGGGGGGGGGGGGGGGGGCAATATGGCAAATATCCATCATCTGTCTGAATGTTCTGAATGTCACCATGTATGGCTAATCTTAGCTACTCTCTACAAGTTTCATAAACAGATAAGTGAGATTAAATGCTCCATGATATGTTATAATATCCCACCAATAATATCACCAAAACAGGGAATATTAGATTATCTCTAATATAAGGAATATTAAGAGCAAGGAATCATCATTAGGGATAACTAGCATGAACCACTATGTCTATTTTTATACAACAAAACTATTTGGACAAAAACTTCCATTGATTGTTTGTAAGAACAAAACAATGAACATAGCAAAGAATACCAAATATTTTGACAAAAATAAATATTGTTCCATTAGGGGCATCTCAAACTATTAAGGCTGTTTAGCAAGAGGATAAAGAGTTAAAGGGGGAAAGAAAGAACCCATTTTTAGTGGCCTTGAGTAGGGAAGAATAAACACATATTCTTGACTTGAGAATCTGCCTCATTTGCTTTACTTTGAGTTCAGATTCTCATATTCATTTCCTCAGAATCTCACACTTTCCTGCCTCCTTTTGATTTCCATTTTTCCTGCATCGAATACCATTCCGTTGTCATCTTAATCTAACTCACAATCGCTCGCGTTTGACTGAACACAGCCAATCGCCAAGCGATAGACGAGTTAAGTGGGATTAATAATGATGTAACACGAGAATATGCAATTGAACAGAAGGAACCAAACTAGAAGTACAAGAATATTAAGTGGAGAATATTGTACTGCACGATACATACGTGCAGAAGAACTCTAGCGTACAACAACAGCAAGCAAAATGCTAAGCCTTTGTCCTACTACATGTGGTTGGCTATTCCGATCCAGATAAGTGGTTCGGGTTAGCTATATGGATCATATACTTTTGTCCGGTTCAGTTCAAGATACACGATTTCTCCGAGCATTAATGTAACTGAGTTACTGAAAACTCCAAGCTTTAGCAGACATAACCTTCTAGATAGAGTTAGGCAGAAAGCATGATAATGGAGATGAGACAACATTATGGGTATGAGGAAGTGCTAGGAATATAAAATGATCACTTCTTTTAATCACACAAACAATTATTAGCATAGTATACAAATAAAAATTTTAATTTAGTGCCATTTCTACACACATCCTATGATTCCAACAGTCTTAAAGACTATACTCTAAGTAGCTTAAAATAATAATTCTTGGGCATCAGGTGATTTAGCTTCAAGAACCCTTAATCTTTACTTACATTCCTATCAACATGGAAAACTATTGAGAAATTCCTCTATCCCACTTTATACAAAGGTTTTCACAGATTCCTTTGGACAACATAAAATATCCTAAAAAACAAGAATCAAGGACCTTTCTTGATAAACTTGAGTAAAGAAATATACTAGGGGAGGAGAATATTATTTACTTGCCATTATATCATGACAAATCAATTGTAAACATTTAAAAGTGGAGAATACAGTTGAGTCCCTAACCAAGGGCAATGCAAGTGATGATCTTAAGGCAATGATTTGTGATATTCCTAATGAATGCAAGTGTAGAGGTAAGTACAATCCCTTTATTTTCTTTTTTGGAAGGGTCTCAATGACAAATTCTTTATTCTATTGAAACATTTTTTTTTAAGAAAAAGATCATAATGGGACCTCATCTATCTCTCTATGAATTGCTTAAGAGATACCAAACTTGCCAAAGGAGACAAAAAGGAATGTATTCTCTATGCCATTCCTGTCCTTTCAAACAAAGCCAAGAAGAAGCATTTCCCCACTTTTACGACGAGACTAAATACGAAAACGATTCATATAATTTGTTATCAGAATTAATTTTTCAGGAAGATATACTCAAATTTAGTTACTGCACATGAAAGAAGAAACAGGAGCATATGTTGTCTTCTGATATGAGCGATGGCAAAAATATGCAGCACATCCCGAGTGTCTTCGTTGCAGGAATAAATTCGCCGTTGCAACAAAGAATCTCCAACCTTTCTGTATCAAAAAGTATTAACCTTGTTATCAATTGGAACTAACTATGTAAGAACAATGTGTTAAGAATTTTGAAGTCTTAAAACTTGTTGCCAAAATCTATCTTTGAGTGAACATTAATGAAGGATCAACCCATCAGTCTCTCTCAAATAAAGATAGTATCCAGAAGGCTAAATTGATGCTTCAGTCAACAGCTTCATACTTGCTAATAAGAAATTAACTCTAAATGTCTCATCAGAAGGCAAAAGGTCTTTATCATTCAATCCTGGAATAAGGTTCGTCGATTTGCATACGAATACAAGCACAGCGTAAAGAAATTCTTGAGCCTACTGTAAGGTTTAACTGCACAGTAAAAGGAGTACTTTAAAATATGCAGTGGTAGTGTCAGAGAATAGAAGGGAAAGTTGGAAAAAGGACCCACAGGCCACCATAGGTGCATGAAAATGAAGTTTGCATTATATCTGATGTTCTCTTGGACTTGTTCAAGATTCTATGCCTCACTCGTATCCCACACACGCTCTCTTTCTCGTAAGCTTATAAGACACCCCAGAGGGCAACTCTATTACGCAGAAACCATTGAAAACAAAAAGCAGTTCTACTCGGAGAATGATCCGATTGCAAAACCGTACCACACAGCATACAACTGGATCATAACTCAGCTTCAAGGTGATATATCAAGGCAAATCCTTTACATGTATGATCATTTCTTGATTCTAGTTACTCCCTATTAACTCTAAGTGTGAATCTAATGATTCCAAAATTATCATACCGAAGGAAAGAATAGTGATCCTTCCTCCAGAATGTCAGTTCCTCCTGAAAAGCGCTTGTTCCTTCAAGCTGTGAATTGCGACGGAGATTCAGGACTGGTGCTCTCTACAGATGCCAAGCCAAGACTAAAATGGACTATGGACCTACACGAACGGTTCATCGAAGCAGTTAACCAATTGGGCGGAGCAGAAAGTAAGCATGCATATATATACTTCATGAAATCCATTCTCCTGCATTTGGCTGATTTTATTGTCCATTGCATTTCAGAAGCTACACCGAAGTCAGTATTGAAACTTATGGGCATCCAAGGATTAACCTTATACCACTTGAAGAGTCATCTTCAGGTATATACTCTGTAATACAGATCATCATTCTAGAGTTCATATCAACAGAAATACATAATTGAAACATTTATTCTTACAAGCATGCAATATGTCTAACAATAGATACATACAACATGGCCTGCCTCAGATTTCCCTTAATATTTAATGCAGAAGTACAGACTTAGTAAGAACCTCCATGGACAAGCTAACAGTGGGAGCAAGAAAGCTTGTAAGAAATCCTATAATGTACAAAAACCATTGTTTAATGCAGTATTATATCTAAGACAAAGGGCATTCGATGTACAGCAGACTAAGTAAGTCTCGTATGTTTACGTATTATTGCAGCCACAGTAGACAGAGTACCTGAGGTAATAGGACCTCACCTGTGGACTCCAAATACTGCATCCCAAACAAACAAGTATGAACTGCAAAAGAAAAGCTTTATGTTTGTTTTCCCCTCTTATTTTCAGCTGACAAGTTTTATAATTTTGCATCTTAAACCAGAAATTCTCAGTTAGGTGAAGCAATACAGATGCAAATTGAAGTGCAACAGAGATTACACAAACAGTTAGAGGTAAACAACGGAAAATTACACGCAGCTATGCATATCAAATATAAGTACTGATTCCACTATGCATGAAAATGCAATTCTTTAGGCACCAAATAAGTGTATTTGAGAAGAAAAGATGCATCATAATCTTCGCAACGTAAGAATTTTTTAAGACAAGTTTACAGTGATGTTATATAAGGGTTCTATTTCCACAGGTACAACGTCATCTGCAGCTGCAACTAGAAGCTCAAGGTAAATATTTGCAAGCTGTACTGGAAAAAGCACACGAATCCATAGGAAGAGAGAACATGGGAACATATGGTCTGGAGGCTGCCAAGGTTCAGTTATCAGATCTTGTTTCCCAAGTATCGACACAATGCCTGAATTCGGCATTTTCAGGGATAAGGGAACTCTCAGACTTGTGCCTAAAGCAAGCAAAAACAGCTCAACCAACAGATTGTTCAGTAGACAGCTGCTTAACCTCGTGTGAAGGTACCATGAGGGACCAAGAACTGTACCATAATCCAATGGGCTTAACATACATCAATTTTAGAGCACCAAGGATTGAAAACAAGGACATTGGTCTACGGAAAACAGCACTCAGATGTCATGAGGAGACGGAAGACGCTGGAAAGCGACTCTTAAAGGCAAACGACAATGTAGAGAGCACGTTTGTAAGAGACGCCAAGCTTGGCAGTTTATCAATGAGCATTGGCGTTGAGGACTACGAATGGAACTGGAAAGGCAACTATGCAGAGAAAAACAGTGAAATAAATGATGCAATGAAGAAGGCAGAGAAGCAGAAGTCATCACCAGATTTCATATCAACAAGATTAGACCTGAATACTGATGATGGGTGCAAGGAATTGGATTTAAATGGCTTTAGCTGGAGCTGATATATGTGTACAAATTTTCAATAGTGTAATTGCCATAAACTTCAATTAAAAAAAGATAATCAACATATATATTTTGACAGTTTCCTGCAAGCTGATACGCGAAATTAAAAAAACTTGCACCGAAAACAAAAGTGAACAACTGCAACAGGTAACCTGATGTTTCCTGTTACATGCGTTAGATAAATTCACACGTTTGTGGTAGGAAAATCTCAACCTTTCTCTAAACCCTTTTGCCTCTCATCTACCTATGCCTATCATTCATCCAAACGGGAGATGTAAACCAAAATGTAACCGAGTGCAACATACCATATAAATCATTCCAGAGAACCCATCACAACCAAGCTTCTATGTAACCAGAAGCCTTCATACATAAGTATAAATCAATGCAAACTGTTATCATTCCTCCCACATTAGGCATATATGACCTCTATCCATACTTTTTTAACACCAATGCACAACTTTTTTTTTAACTTCATTGAATTCATGAATCCATTAAATGAGTGAATTGAGTTAATAGGCCAATCTTGTGTATCAAATCATTTAAATAACATTTTAGAACAAAACTTGAATGATTTTATAAAAGGAGTTGTGTATGATGTATCCAATTATCAACTTCATTTGGTTGTGATACAGTCTTTATTGTGTTAGGATAACATTCCTCCAACATCTTCTATACTAATTAATATCATCACATATATAGAAATGCACAAATTAAGTAGAAAGTAATCAAGAAGAATGATAAATTAAACCATTTTTAAATTCTTCTATTTTTTTAATTTACTATTATATCTATAATAATATCATACACTCTCTTGTGAGACGGGTTGTGACTAAAGTATGTTTATTATATAGGTAAAATATGTTTATTTGCAATTAAAATATGTCAATTATGAATCATATTATAACATATTAAAATATACTTTAATGCACAATTCAGCGTACTCTAGAAAACATATTTTATCTATATAATAACATACATTACCACGTCCCACATCTCACAGAAGACTTTATTCATTACAATATTTAATTAACTTCTGAACTATTACATTACATTACATATTTACTAAATTATCTCTTGAATTTCAAATTTTAATTTCAAAAAATTACTAGCACAGTCTTAAAATTTTATTTTAAGTTTAGAAAAAAAAAAACTAACAAATGAAATAACCCGGTTTGAATGGGCATCTAGAACGGGTGGGTCATATGGTGGTGTGCCTGGCAGGCGAAGCTCCACCTACCCAACTCATATCTGAAATCAGCAAAACAGAGAGACAATTCAAACCGAAGCAATTTCTTCGACAATCAGAACCACCGATCACCATTTCTTTTGCCTTTTCCGATCGCCAATTGCATGTTTTGAAAAAGAGGACCATGACGACGTCGTCCCGCTCGCTGATTCGCCGCTTCGTCCCTCTCTTTTCTGCGCGGATTCGCTCGAATTCGAAGCTTCTAAGCTCATCCTCCGCCCTTCCAGAATCTCAAGTTTCTTCATCGGAATCTCCGTCTCCGTTGACCGACGCTGTACAAATGACCGATAACTGCGTTAGAGTTAGTTTCTCTGCTTTCTCGTTTAGTTTGTATTTATTACGGTAAACTTTATCTGAATTCTGAACCAGTAATTTCGTTTTATTGTTTCCTCGATTTGCAATTGGGTGCAAATTATACCTAACGCTTTTTTTTTTTTTTAAATAGACGATGCATGTGTTTAGTTGATTGAATTGAGCAGATAACCATCGAAAGGTTCTGAAAATTCTATGAGATCATAAAATTCAATATCGAAGGTCATATATTCAGGGACTGAGGAATATTAAACGAATAGTTTAAGATTTCTGAATTCTTCCCCAACGATTTTTATGTATATCCATCTAAAAAACATGAGTGAGGCTCCTGTACACCTGGGCGCACGGAGCACATTCCGTGCGCCTTTGCAATTTTCGTGCCCCTTTCAATTTAAACCCCTAGCAATACATAGGTTTAAATAGAATATTGAGGGAGAGGATTGTGTTCACATGGGACACGAAATGCAGGAGCTTTTGCCAAAAAGCATTGTAATGAAGTTTCCCACGGGAACTCAATGCTAAAAAAACATTGCAATGAAGTTTCCCACGGAACTCAATTGTTCATTAATAATTTTAATATTGTACAGAGAATGAAAGAATTGCAAGCTGATGAGGCCACTGCAAAGTTATTGCGACTGAGTATTGAAGCTGGGGGTTGCTCTGGATTCCAATACAACTTTTCACTTGATGATAAGACCAATGATGATGACAGGTTATTGGATTTCCTAAATTCTGGGGTTTCCTTTGGTTTATGATTGCAAATAAAATAAAACTCTGAACACAGAAGAATCATCTATATTTTGGGACTCTGCAGGATTTTCGAGCAGGATGGAGTAAAATTGGTGGTTGATAATATTTCATTTGACTTCGTGAAAGGTGCAATGGTTGATTATGTAGAAGAGCTTATCCGCTCTGCCTTTCAGGTTTGTTTACTCTAACCTGTCATTTATTACAGTATGTTTTCACTGAGTATTGTTGTTGTATGCCCTTGACATCTATTTTGCTGAGTGATATAGATTTGGGCTAATAAGTTTTGTTGATTAATTTTTAGTCAGTTGACTCAATTCCACAATCACAGAAAGTAGGGTCTAAAGAGGTAGAGAAACCTTCCGTTTGACTGTCTTGAGTTATCTCATCGGATGGGTAGTTATTATCTATTAAGACGTACCAGTTAGTAAATAAAACTGCAAAAGTGTGGGACTTGAATCCTCCTCTTATTCATTTGACGAAAAATGGAGACAGGATTCCAACATTTAAGCAAAAATTTGAATAAAAGGATTAACTTTTAATAATCTCCAAATGAAGCTACTCTGTTTCTTTTAAGTGACAGAAGTTCAGAAGAATTTATGATCAAGTATATATCCAGAAATAATTTGTATATATATTATAGGGCTTGTGATATTTGTAAATTTGATTTTAATTTTTTTGAATGCTTTGCAAACTTTAAAAGTTTGGAAGGTCAAATTTGATGGTATGCAAAGCATGACATATTTGAAGTTCTTGCTTAGTCTGGATGAAACTGATCTAAAAATTATCATGTTCATTCAAGCTCAATCATTGTATTTCAAATGTCTACATTTCCTCCCACTCTGCCTTATTCAAATATCTAAGTATCCTCAGGAAAGTACCAAGCTTCGTGATTATGCTTATTGATAGAAGAAAGAGAATCCAGGCTGTACATTTCATAAATTTCATAAATATGCTGTACCTTTCGACTGTCTATGCATCCCACTTTCGACTGTCAAGAAACAAAATGTTGTGCATGACTGTAAGGTGTCTGAAGTATTTATGTGTCCTGTATTTTGATTCATAAATAAAGGTATTGTCTCTACATTCATACTAAATTGTCTTTCCCACTTTCGACTGTTAAGAAACAAAATGTTGTGCATGACTGTAAGGTGTCTGAAGTATGTAAATTTCCTGTATTTTGATTCATAAATGATATCTATGAGAGACTTGTTTCATTTTATTGCACGTGTTATATTTGTGCTTAAAGTGATAATGAACCATCTTGCATTAAATAATTTTTCCTGAAGCTGGCACTGCTCTCTGTCCCTTCTTCTTTAAAATGGAATCACAAATCAAGCATGCAGTAGTTGTGAAGGTCATGGGCAGGATTGGGTTTCATGGCCAAGTCACTCAGGTGAGGGTGAAATTTATCGATGATTAGAACCGTTAAATTATAAGAAATTTAGAGAACCTGTTAGGGAAGGCGATATTCTCATTTTGTTGGAGTCTGAAAGAGAGGGCTGGGAGGCTCCACCGATCCCTCACATTGTGTCTCCTGTGTGATTATTCAGTTTTATTAATTAATGCAAGTCTTTCTGTGGTTTTTATAGCTTAGTCTTGCTTGACAAGACCTGACACCCTGACCTTGCTTTATTGTCGCATTGGCCTCTAAGTAACATGTTTCCCTTCGACAATTATCGTTGGCATGTTGTGCTGAAACCCTGACATTGTTACTTTTGTTTAAAATGGTTGCATTATTGTTCTTTTTTTGGGGGGGTAGCTGCAAAGTCTGTAGATTATAAGTCTCCAGTGAGTTGGCTGTTTGTGATCCTTTCTTGAAACTTTAAGCACCGGTGTGATGCTATGTATGTATAAGAATTTGGTACTAAAAGCTGAGAAATTCATTCAATTTGGCCTTTTCTAGTTACATTGTGCCCGTATAGTATTGATGGGCCTCAGAAGCCATAATTCTATCTGGCTTATTAGTTACTGGAGTCCCATGTGGGCTGAGTTTCCTTTTACAAGAACTAAATACTAATGCATGCAGGTTTGTAGCTCTCTCTGTATCTCATCTCTTTCGATTTGATTTAGGTGTCTACAAATCCAAGTGCTGTGGGTGGCTGTAGCTGTAAAAGTTCCTTTGTCATGAAGTAGTAATCTGTGACACTAGGAGATGAGGGAGGTACGCCAAGCTTCGGCGGTTTGCACGACTAACTGAACTCATTTAGATGCTGATTTTTTTTTTACATACAAGAACAAGTATTGGAACATAGGATATGATCATTTTTTTTTCCCACGGAATATGAGAGAAAAATATGTGGGTTTGTGAAATTGATTGGCCTAAAAATTCTGATGCATTTGTACAAAGTATAAACATGTGAATGTAGCAATAAACTCAGTAAAATTTGAGAAACTAGGGGTCTAAAGTTGTTAAACCAACTCAAGTAAATGTATGACAAAGAAGAACCATTTAACATCAAGAAAGCAATCTGGAAAGCAATAGTTAGTTTTAATTCATTTATAATGATGGAGACGAATCAGTTGAATTAATTTATAAATAAAAGAGAATAAAACTTGAGAATTTGTGAAAAAGACCCATTATTATTTGATTTTGAAGATTGTTAATATAATTTCTAAAAAAAATACTCAAGTCACTTTTTGAAATTTTTTCCTTATTACTCCATACATTCTACGGAAAGGTGGTCGTTTTGTATGTAAATTAAAATGTATTATTATTTTATGTGTAGTGAGTAATTGTATTAGTAATAATTAATGAGTCAAATATTGGACACTTTTATTAAAAGAGGAAAATGATGACCTTTGAATGAGTCATCAAATATAGTAAAATGAGAACTTTTTGGTGGGGTGGAGCTGAGGAAGTAAATAATTTATACCCCAAGTACAATACAAATAATCACATGCTATGTCACACATATGATAGTAAAGAAAATGTATACGACCGCACATATAATTTCGTGTAGCATTACATATAAAAAAATTGTGTATGAAATCATGAATGTAAATGCAGGTATAGTCGTAGGATGTGTCGTAAAAAAATCGTTTATGAGGTAACAGGCATAATCACGAGGTGTTGCATGAACATTGTGAATGAGGTTACAAAACAATGATAATTATGTCCTAAATGTTAAAGGAAAAATGCATTTTTTTCAAAAAAAATATAGTAGGTGATATATTTTTTCAAGATGAATTATTAAATAGGTGAAATAATTTTCAGTTCTACAATAGAATTCGATTTCTGTCCAATAGTCTTTTTTTTAAAATTTTATTCCATAACTCTTGACATTGCTCGATTTTCGTTAAATTTTGATGGGAAACTTTATTTTTTGCCGAAATATACACGTGACATGCTAATTCCGATGAAGTATAAGCGCTCGATTTTGGTCACAACATATAAAATTCTATTTTAGTACCAATATATATATATATATATATATATATATATATATATATATATATATATATATATATATATATATATATATATATATATATATATTCAATTCAGTGCAAATAAATAATTAACAAAACATGTATGATAACAAACTAAAATTAGAGATGGCAATCGGGTAAAGTACCCATTTATTTTGGAGTATTCGTACCCGTATTCAATTAAAAAACTATTAGTACTCATATACGTCATATACTCGTTTATCAATACCCGCAAGTATCCGTACCCATTTAATATTTATTTATTTTATATATATTTATATTTTTTTATTGTTTAAGTAAATATAATAATAAAAATTACATTATTATTAATTAAATATAATATAAATTCTACTATTTTAAATAAATATGATTAAATAGAACTTATAACTATCAATTAAATATATAAATTATATACATTAAATTTTATACAGGGTACAGGTATTGAAGCATTATCTGTAGTACCAGTACCCGTCCCAAACCCTATTTGTATTTTTTACAACAACTGATACCCTAGCAGAATAAAATAAAAAAATTCAGTTTGTGTCTTGAACATCCTACCTGGGGTATAATTCCAGTTTTGTCTCAAGCAGGTTGCAACAAACCATTGTGTCTCAACAGGGCCTCAGGAGAGGGTTGGCGACCACAATGAGTATGAGGGAGAATAGAGATTTTCAAAACACTACCAACTGTTGTATTCTAACCTCTAGTGGTGCTTATCCACCTCCCAGTGCAAGAATTGTTAACAAATATGTGAATAAAAGCGCAAAGGGAGCAAATATTTGACTTCTTACAGAAACCCTTCGGTCAACATCAAAGATTGACTTTGAATGCAACTCCATATTAAGGCCAAACGAAGCTGTATTGCACATATAAGTAGATTTTATGGTTACAGAGCTACACTTACTGCAGTAGAATGCCATTAATAATAATGTGACAACAGATAAACCCGGTGCTGTGACAAGAGGAGTTTAATCTCAACGAGTGTGAATGTCACTGAAAGAGCCAAGGCACAAACAAAAGAAAGTAAATAGAATTTTAAATTGTCAGGACAAGAATATACAATACTGAAAAATTTATAGTGGACGTGAAGTTTGACACTAGTTGACTTGCCATTTCATTCTTTAAGATGATAAGATCTCATGTGAAAATCCTTCACCAATAACTGACAAATTGATTATAGCATAAACATGGAATTATAAATAGGGGAGTGGAGAATGCTTGCTAAATATACTTGTATTTCCAAGTTTAAAGATCAGTTTGTGGCTGCACCTACCACAATTACCTTATCCGTATTCAAGCGTCATTCAAATAAAAAACTATTCTATTGGAAATGGCTAACAATTGATTGCACACCATGTGGGCAACAGGCAATCGTAGAGAGGAACCATCCAGCGACATGACACGACTTCGACCAACTACTTCATCCATCCATGCTCCGCCTCGTTTTTCAGACCTGAAGAATCATTGACGCGGTAAAACTGAACATCGCTTATCCAAACCTAAAGAACAAAAATATTTTATTAGTGACAAAACATGCATAATAGGCAAAGCCAAATCTTCTACCACGTAAAAAATATGCATAATCTTAGCATTAGGAAGGAGTAGCTTCTTACTGGAGCCCCATCAGCTGGTTCAACGTTGACCCTGAACAACTTGTTTGCAACACTGAAGAGTCCATCCCTAACTTTAGGCAGTGAAAAGTAAGGTCTCAGTTCTTCCTGTTGAATTTAAGAAAGGCAAAAAAATAAGATTATTTAATTAGTGACAAATGGAAAATCCGTTTCATAACACTAGTAATTGACACTAAAATATACGATAATAACAAAATATAAACAAGTTTCTGCACTGACAATTCTAGCAAATTACCACAAGTAATTAACAGGAAACTCGGCCAAAATTGGATCCAATAAGGTCTTCTTCGGACATTATAGACTATACATGTAATAATGTAAAGGATAATACAGCAATTTTATCAATTGAGTGCTAAAAATTACAACAAAAACAACCAACATTAATAGGAGTGCTTTTACTCCACAAAAGTACAACATTATTTTGCAAACAGACTCTACAAATCTGCAATCATCACTTAGCCAAAAAAGAAAAGCAAAGGGACAGATAAATAGGAAAATGTTTGTTAATGAATGCAAAGCAGTAAGACAGAGAAAACAAAAGGGGCCATAAAAACATGTTTTTGCACATAAGAAATTTCAAAAAGTCATCTTTCTTTCTTTTATTCTATTGAAAATTTCAAAAAAGAGAAATGGATCAAGAGGACCATACCTCATTTATTTCATACTTGGATTCGCGAAGTGTAACACCCAAAAAACTTCAAGCCCAAGATCCGAATCCTTTTAAGCCCAACTTCTAAAGCCCAATAAGAAAACCCCTACGCAACGTGAAATAGAAAGGAGAGGAGATCTAATTTATTTTTTTAAAGATTGTAGAATATCTCCAAATTCTGTCTTCATCTTATCACCCCGTAAATTAGGACAAGATGTTATCTTTCAAATCTTTCCCATACTTAACGTCGCTGCAAACACGTTATTACTCCCGGCCACCTCATATTTTTCTCCTATTCTTCTCACATCAATACGCAGCGACGCAAATTCTTTCTCAAGGTAAAAACCTCTTCTCACTTTTTCCTCCACAGATCGAATTCTTTATGATTTCAGCCGTAAATCTAAATTGTTTTCTTTTTCTTCTCAATCAACCAAGACCCTCTTCTTTTCTTTTCATCCAAAAAGAAATATTTTCAGCAATCGTTTCAAATCTTAATTACGTCGCTACACTATAAGTTGCAGAATTTAGTTTTCTTACCAAGTTTTAGAAACGCGTTTTGATCGTTCTTCCTTTTGTTATTATTTGAGTATAGGCAGCGAGGGTAGGGCGAGTTGAAGGAAAAAGGAGATTTCGTTTTGCTAGATCAAGTGTTTAAAGTGGGATTTATTATGTGTTATTTATGTATTTAAAACCCTACATGATGTGATTATACATGAACATGCTATGTTATCCATGAATTATTAAGTACAAGTCAAGGGTATTGAATCGTGATGCTTGCCAACATGGGTATTGAACCGAAAGGTGCTTGCCAACATGGGTATTGAACCGAAAGGTGCTTACCAACATGATTTGAAATTTCAAGTTACAAGTGTAAGAATTTCAATATCAATCGTAGTAGCGTTTGAATGGTAATAGTGCGTAATTTATTTCACTGAGCGGTGGATTGCTCACTCCCTTCAATTACCTCCTTTTCAGGTTAGCGCGGCGGTAGCGTACGATCGGGGAGTGTTGGCAGGAGGAGACTAAAATAAGAATTTCAATAATTTATAGTTTGCTGCGTACACTCAATTTCACGTTTTACTTCAACATGTTTTGAGCATGAAATTTAAATAGGATTACATTGTCTCACTTTCATGTTGGTTGCAACTAATTTCGTACTTGAAAATTTGATTCCGAAAGCATAAGGAGTTTTGACTTTTCGAAATGAGAGTGTATTTGCATAATGTTTGATTGCTTTATTTGCCTTCGGTGGATCCTTCTCTTACATTAAGAGTTCACAGGTTTGGTTTAGTGTTGAATATTAATACATTATCAAATTTTATTTAATAGTTAAAATTTGTTAGTGGCCGTTGAGTTGATTTGGTGGCTTCTGTCAAAGTTGTAGGCTTACATGTTGACTGCAATTAGAATTAAAATGGTCAATTGGTTTTATTAGGAGTTTGATGTAAGTTTAGTAATTCGGAAGAACTCGTTTACTTTTCGTATAAGTTGGCATAATTATAATATACCAATATTTTCGAAAGTTTAAATAAAGTTTTTATTTAAAATTGATTTCGTTTCCTAGTTGAAGTACAGCTAGTTAGAATAAAATTCTCTATTTTAAATTCTTGAAAATTTTTGCATAAACTTACAGGTCCGAACTTCTTAAACTTTACCTTCTTCTTTGCTAAATCACTTGTCTATTATTTTCTGCATGTTAGGCTTTTAATTATTTTTATATAAATTTGATAAATCCTGTATGTTTCACATGTTATGATTTTAGGAAATAAACTTTTGGTCCTTTCTTTAAAGATTTTTGCTAAATACTCTTCTTAAAATTAAAGTTGCAAGAACTTATGGGACTTGTCCACTTGTTTAAATCTTTTATCTTTGTATGCTCATTTATTTAATTATTCAATAATTAAAGCATTTTTTTATCACGTCCTATTTAATGCTCTATTTATGAAATAAAACGGGAATTTTTTTATTTTGAAAATTGGGGTGTGACACGAAGGCTCTCACTCCAGAAGCCAGTATCCCAATGATTCAAATTGTCAGCTTCTAGAGCACCTTGATTTTTTGCGAAAAGTTTGAGATCCTCCATATCTGCAAGGGTTAAATAAAACAAAAATTTATGCATGACCTTCTCATCTAAAGTCTCTGATTTTAAGAGTATATGAAAAACGACGACAAAAGATTACCCCAGAAATGAAATAGCACTTAATTATTGTCATAATGTCCCAAATTGGTTCCTCATGATTTGAGTGGAGTGGCAAACAAGTGGGGGACAACCCTTTTCCATTGGACATGGTTTTGGGTGAAGGTAAGGCTCCTAAATTATATGCCTAACAATTTGGCTCAAACATTACTAAAGTGCTATGCCTTGTTTCGTTCGTATTTGAAGTTAGGAGATAGAATGACTTGTTTATTACTCGCCAAAATCACAATTTTTTTCTGACAATGTAGCCAATGCTGAATTTAGACAATTAAACAATGAGCATATATTTTTAATCTTTGAAACTACTTTAATGAATAAAATCTTAAAATAATGAACAGAAATAAACAATGATGCATGCAAACATTGACAACAAAAACGAATCCACAACTACAGTTTCCTCCTATGTGCACAGAATCATTGATTATAAACTGGAATACCTTGAACTGCAGGATTCCAAGATGCACTGAGAAGCTTTTCAAGGAGTTCCTTTGCCTTCTCGATGGTTGCCATGCTTACCTGGTGAAGGTCACCTTCTTAGGTATGTCGAGAAATTTTTTTTGGAGAAATACATGTCATACCTCTGCATAGTTATTAAACCCAAGAAGCTTAGCCTTTTCCAATCTAAGCTTCAAAATTTGGTCAATTATTCCGGTATTGTCCAGATCTCCACTTGAAGCCCGGCTTACATAGGCACGATACACTTCTTCACGCAATGTTCTATTCTTAGCATGCTGCACGATAGACGCGAACCCCCCTCCTTTTTTTCGAATTCCTATGATGCAATTGGAGCGCTCAATAGCTTCTTTCTCACGAGTACGCTGAGTCAATCTGATATCTTATTTCGGTTCGATACGTCCACCTACTCGCTCACTTCCCTAAGTTCGCTACGAGGGGGTTTCTAAAGTGAAGAAGTGGCCAAATCCGGTCTTAGCAAGACTGTTTGCGACGAATAAGCTTTTAGAAGGACAAATGCCAGGAATGAGAGCTGCTCAATCTACCGATGAGTTATAAGAGCTAGTAGTTAGTTCTTCCTCTTGATATGAAGCTAGTAAGCTCCTCAAGAGTTGATTCACTGCGGAGTACAATTCAGCTATCGAATGAAGGTTGCTTCGACGAACTCGAACTGCTCAGTTGACTCCTTAACCTTGATAGGAAGATGGCACATGGGGAAGTACCCTTGTGAGCTGATATCCCGAAACGTAATTTCTATTTACACCCAGTTTATTTGAAAAATTAAATTTTTCTTTAGAAATCAAACGTGAGCGTGACATGCTAATTTGGGGAAATCCATTAAAATTCACCAGCATGACATTGTATAAAATTTAACCAAATTACTTTGACACGTCAAACTAAAAAAAAATAAATTAAATTAATTAAAATGAAATTGAAACTAATACTAGTTGTTTCTCAACACCCTAAATCTCTTAAGAATCAAACCAAAAGAATTTAGAATTCTTCATCAAAGTTGCAAAAATGATTTTTTAACAATAATTCTCCACAAGCATAATATATATATATATATATATATATATATATATATATATATATATATATATATATATATATATATATATATATATATATATATATATATCTTAAATATTTCTCCAAAACTAAGGGGGGAAAATCCCAAGTCAAATGATTTTCTTTCTACATTTGTAGGACTTAATGATTTGTCATTTTTTAAATTCATCATCATTGTCTAAACTCAAAATATCTTCGTCATTTCTTCAAATAGAACAAATTATATTTTGATATCTTTGCTTCCAATTTTAATTTCAAATATAATCACAACCTTAAACCTGAACAAATCAAACACATTCTCTCTCTTTTTCAATATTTTATCACTCTCTCCCTCCTATCCATTTCATTAGTCATCTAATCATCTCTTCAGTTACGATCACATAACATGATGATTTGATGAATTTTATCATAGATGCTACGCAGATAAAATATGTTTGATTCCCCAATTTCATGTCTTAATGACAATTTTCAATGAAATTTTAATTTTCAGACATACATAAATTGGACGTAAATCGATCCATTATAGAAGTTATAGCACTAAATTGAAAAAAATAAAATAATTATTTTGGGACCAAAATAAAATTTTATAAGTATTTTGGGACCAAAATTGAACACTTGCAACTTTTTCACCGGAATTAGCATGCCGAGTGCCATTCACATGACTATTTCCGACAAAAAAATGACTTTACGAGAAAAATTGGATTAAAATCGAGCAATGTTGTCGAGAATTATGAGACTGACTGAAATCGAATTATCATTTTGTTGTGGGAGAAAATAATTTTAACTCAATTATTAAATGCGACATTTTTGGTGATACTCATTAAATTTTCAAAATAAAACTAAAACTTTAAAAATAATTAATTTTATAGAATTCCAGATGTAAACACTAAAATGATGAAGATACACACAAGGTAGCAAGTTGTAATTAGCAAGATAGACCTAATATATCACAAACGGTCAGAAATATCAACATCTTTCCGATCTGTAACAAACAACAGCCCTTCCATATCAATCCACCTTCTTTAATACTTCTTCCAACTAATCCTTATTGTCTTATTTGTTACTTAATTAATCCCAATTCAACACTCTTTCTTTATGCTTTCAATGTACTCTACATTTTAATAATATATTTGAACCATAATAAAGAGCAGAAGAAATCAAATACATCCTAATCAAATTTATTATTGCTAAGAGACTCTTTAATTGACTGAAATTACGTATTCCATTATATGAACTTCAAAAACATTATTTAAAGTACAAACACTGCAATAAAGCAGAAGCTTAACAAAAGTTTACAGTACACCAATTATACACTACAAGCTCTTATATTACAAAATGGGATATACTCCCGTCCGCTTTCAAGGGTATCATTTTTCCATTTTGGGCGTCCGCCCCCAAGGGTCTTATTTAATTTTTTATCCACATACACCTACTAATACAACTAAAAAATAGGACCCACACCTCCACTAATACAACTACCCACTACACATTAAATAACAATACTCCTTAATCTCCGTGCCCAAAAGCAAATGACACCCTTGAATCCGGACGGAGGGAGTATTTAGAAAAGGGGCAGATACCTCATTCTTTTATTAATTTATTTACTTTTATATTGTATTATTAGGAAGTATGATATACGACAAAGACTTATGTGAGACCGTCTCACGTAAGGACTTATGTGAGACAGATAAAAAGTAATAACTAAGTAATATTCAATTAATGAAAAGTAATAATACTATTTCGTGAACAAGTTATAGTATAAATAAAAAGTAACAACATTTTGTAATGAAAATGATAATATTTTATAAAAAAAGTGATAATTAATTTAAAAATATATAATGTACTCACGTGAGATTTGACTACTCATAACTAATTTAACACGAAAAAAAAATGCAAGGATTGTATTATTTGGGTTTTTGAATGCCACTAGTTTATGCCTATTTTATCTTTAAAATTAATTTATTTTTAAAATTTATTATTAATTTATAGGATATAATTATAATAATACAAATTGATTCATTATCAATTTTACTCATAACATATTTTACTAATGTGATTGGTGTCGAGATTGGAGTAATTGTTTTTTTTTTTTTAATCTATAAATTGAGGGTATATATACATTCTGTTTCACACTCTTGAAATATAAACATGGGTTTTATTTTGAATTTCTAAAAGAATTGATTTTTGAACACCACAAATAACAATTTATTAATACCTCACCACCATCTTCTAACGCGTTAATTAGATGATAAATTCACACTTATACCCTACAAAATTTTACAACAAAATTATTATTCTTATTTCGTCGCCTCAAAGTCTTTTAGATGGATTTTGGGCCACTGATGGAAACCCACAGCCTTTGCCACAGTGTATACCGGGATATGCCTTGCATCTTCAATCCAACATTTTTTAAGCATTTCTAATTAATTAATTAATTGCAACAAGCCTAAAACATAATTCTGATACAATTTAATTGACTTTTAGTTAATCTATGCTCTCATTTCTATTGACTACATCAAAAAAGGAATCCAACTCTAACAATTCTCCTAAAGAAATTATCAGAAACTCATGAGTCCAAATATTCCACATATTCAGTGCTTTAGTATTTATTAATAATTAAAATGAATTACAAAATAAATAACTACTTTTGCTAGTTAAGACTTGAAATATGGTCTAACCATTGATTACATTTTGTATTCATTTAAAAAGAGGAATAAACAAAGGCAAAGAAATGAAGGAGAAAGTACAGAGAGAGCAATTTGTCAGCATATAGTTGATTATAAATCAAATTAAAACGCAATTAATGATTAATTAAACTCTTAATCCCATTTCCTGGATGTTACACACAAGGTAAATGACAAAGTATGGGACGGAGTTCAAACAAAGATGAATGATTATAAGTAAATGGTGGCTCCGCCCCATTATTTAAATTATTACTACAAAATTATCTCATAATAATTAATTATCAACCATACTAAAACAAACAAAATAATATCAATCATCAATAGTATTAGTTAAAACTTTGGTCACCATATATGATTAAATTATCATATCACTAAGCTCCTTTGAATGTCTCAGTATTACCAACCTCTAAAGTCAAACTGCATAATTCAATCTTAATATTCTTCAAGAAGCCATGCTGCATTCCTGATTCTGCAGAAAAAAGAACACTTTTGAGTTCACAATCGTCGAAACACCCCGATGGGGAGGCTTTTCGTAATGATCATAGGATGATGGAAGGGTTGCATAACGTGAATGGAAAACTGATCACATGTAGCTTGATTATCATATCCCTCTACATTCAATATAATCTTGCACAAGAAGGTATGTTTTTATAGGATTGTTAATATTATGTGTGTGTGTGTGTGTGTGTTCCCACTGCATGGTGAACACTTGATCAATTTGATTGTTTGATAAAGAGGTAGCAGATAAAAGAGAAAAGATTCTAATGAACAAATGCTATTTTGGACATATGAAAATTATGCCATGAAAAACAGTATCAATCGAGTATCCTACAATAGTTTGATCTGAAGCATAAATCAGCACAATAATACTCTCTCTTGGAACTGGTCTAATTGTCTGCATCAAATTAGTCTGACCCTGACATGATAAAATTCTGTATCCAAGTAGATAAGTTCCTTCTAGTTCTATCACAACAGGTGAGAGTGGTGACTGATGCCTGAAACCAAACAGTTGTACCTAGAGATCCAACACCGTACGTCTCATGGAAAATAGAAATTGATAAACTCAAGATTTGGTGAATAGGCTAGCATGATGATAGACTGTTGTAATTATGTTGAACTAAAGGTGACTTGCTACGTTTTTTTTGCCTACTAATAGCTAGGTAGATGAATTATCTAAAATTTATACATATGTACTGATCCAGTGGAAGCAATTACAAAAGTGAGGGATGAGCTACTCACACAGAATGAAGAGAATGAAGTTCTCAAGACTTGGAGCGGAGACCCTTGTCTTCCTCTTCCATGGCGTGGTTTGACCTGTGAGTTGCACAATGGTACATTAGCTATCAAGAAAATGTAAGTTGATTGTCCGTAACATAAATGCAAATATTATAATGGCAAATACTTAGTCCCAATAATGATTACTCACTGTGTTGTATTACAGAGATTTATCCTTCAGCAGAATCACAGGGCCACTCCCTCCTGGTATCACTAAGCTGAAGTACCTCAAGGAATTGTACGAAACCGTGTTCCTCATAGTCATTCTTATTTGTTAATCTAAGCACTTTTAGTTGACAATCTACAGTAATATGCAGGAACTTGAGCAATAATTGGTTCACTGGCAAAGTTCCTCAGTTTTCAGATTCTTCTGTGTTGACATCACTGTAAAGACCTCTACTACATTAATAAAACATGCAGGGATTTGAAGACCAAAATATTTGTTTTCTCTAAACACCATGAATCTATTAATTCGTGTTCAATCATTTTCCAGGGATGTGAGCCACAATTATCTCACAGGAAACATCACATGGTCTGTTTCCAGATTACCCAATTTGAAAACATTGTAAGTTCATGCACAAGATATTTTACAACACCCTTGTCCTTGCATTTTTTTCATTTTACCTTAACTATAGTTTGTTGGTTCTTCATCTAGATATTTTGGTTGCAATCTTAACTTGAACAATAACATTCCTACAAATCTCACAACTGAGTAAGATGTTTACGCCTTCAGCAATTCACTGTTTATTAACTCTATCTGCCTACATTTTTGTGCATGTAAAATTGACTTCTATTTGGTTTTTCTACTTGCAAATTCAGCAATGGGGTTTGTAATGCTCATGAATCCTCACATTCAGCCAAAGGAATTATCATAGGGACAGTTGTGGGAGGATCCCTATTAGCTATAGTCATGGGCGGAATGTGTATGATCTTCCTGTACAGAAACAAAATGAGGGCTCCGGCAAAATTTAGCGACAAAGTGCACACAATCTCAAAAAGTAAGTATACATGTGCATTTGAATGGAAGAAATTTGGTTTGAGGAAAGTGTGTTAAATGAAACTATGTAAGATGGATACAGAGATTACTCAAAGAATATATCAAAATGGAAATCAAAATTTGAAGTGCTTTAATTTTTTCCATACTAAAATGAAGGTATCAAAGGTAAAGTGGACTTGTTATTTATGGGTCAGAATCCATCACCCTATGAATTTTTTCCATACTGAAATGAATGTACAAATAGACGTTTTGTTGTTATATAAAGATATACACACTTCTTAACTTCACAACTCTAATAAAAGCTAAAAGAAGTTAGAAACTAAAACTAGCAATTATATCTGATCTTATCACTCTTTCCTACCAATCTTGTAACTCATTCTTTTCAAGTGCAGATGCAATCTATTCAATAGCTAGCTCAGAAAATGTTGTTACAAAAGCAATATCTATTCAGAACTTCACACTGGAGTACATAGAAAATGCTACTCAAGGGTACAAAACACCAATTGGTGAAGGTGGATTTGGATCAGTGTATCGTGGTACGTTACCTGATGCTCAGGAAGTTGCAGTGAAGGTCCGATCAGCCACCTCGACTCAAGGGACTCGTGAATTTGACAATGAAGTATGTCTTTTCCATTCCTGTATTCTAAGAATTGAGCCAAAAGATACCTGTTCAGTACACTCAAGTTCCTGAGATAGAACCTGTAGTTATATATCTAGAAAGTAACTGAAAAAGATGAGGAACAGATGAACAGAGAGATATGATTAGCCCCCTCTCCATCATGATTGCACTCAATGGGAGGGTAAACTAGAGTAAACTGCATCATTGATTGTCTAATCATCACTTAAATACACATCTTCATTAAAGAACATCAGATATCTTCTTAAAGGACTTAACATATTCATTTCATATTACTGATAGGCATACAATGTTCTTGAGTCTTGACCATGTAAAACCACCTGACAGAGTCAAAATCATTATATTCTGCAGCTTAACTTTCTCTCAGCAATTCGGCATGAAAACTTGGTCCCATTGATAGGCTATTGTTGCGAGAGTGACCAGCAAATTCTTGTCTATCCTTTCATGTCAAATGGTTCTCTACAAGACCGCTTATATGGTAAATTTCACTAGTGTTTCAAAGAAAAGAAAAAGTTAGAAAGTATATATTCATTTCTTTGTAATTGGCTATTTAACAGGAGCAGCAGCAAAACGCAAAATCCTTGATTGGCCAACAAGACTTTCAATTGCTTTAGGCGCAGCAAGAGGCAAGTAACAAGGGGCTCCAGGGCTATGCATACAGCATATATATTTTCATTAATTGATTGATACTACCAGTGTTTTAGAAAAATAGTCATGTTTGTAAAATCTTCTTTGTCCCACAAGTCAAGTTTCAAAACTCAAAGTTAGTGGTTAAAATTATAATCTATATAATGCCATTATAAGAAAGGCTTTGGAGTTAAATGTGACTAAATATAGAGTATGTGTTGGCCATAGGGAACACATAACGCAGATTTCATAGTGCCTCAGAAATAATTCTCTGTAGAACATGAGAATGAGATTTTTACATACATCCGAGCATTTGGGGATTTAGTTTCATCAAGGGATCAGAAACATGCTACTAGTTTTAGGTCCATTGGATGGTAGGGCCTACTTCGCTTTCGAGTTTTTTGTTTTCTTCGCTTAATTACTTACAAGATGTCAATTTATTCTCAGGCTTAACATATCTGCACACCTACTCTGACCGTTGTGTTATACATAGAGATGTGAAATCAAGTAATATTCTTCTGGATCATAGCATGTGTGCAAAAGTTGCAGATTTCGGATTTTCAAAATATGCACCACAAGAAGGGGACAGTGGTACTTCTCTAGAAGTAAGGGGTACTGCCGGATACCTGGACCCAGAGTAAGTATGAATATGATGTAAACCAAACTTGAGAGAGAGAGAGAACTGATTTTGATTCGAAAATTGGTTTTAATAAACTTGCATGAGCTCGGAGTCTTGATCAGTATATTAGATGATACATTCTAAATTGAACTCATTTCTCACGAGATTTCTAGTTTGTTAAATCCCTGCACCTAACATAGATTCACTATCTAGAATAGGCAGGTTGCCCTTTAGATGAACAATGATTCTAGAAACAACATTTCATAATTTTATGAACACCACCTCAGTCAAAACCGAATCTCTAAAAGAAAATTGTACCTTTTCAGGTATTATTCGACTCAGCATCTATCGGCAAAAAGTGATGTCTTTAGCTTTGGTGTTGTGCTTCTGGAAATTGTAAGTGGACGAGAACCTCTCAATATCAACAGGCCACGAAATGAGTGGAGTTTGGTTGAATGGGTACGTTTTATTTCTGAGCTTTTTACATAATCATAGACTGCATGGCTGCACGTATCACTCATTGCTATGACAGTATTGCAACTTCAAGTTTTAGCTTTTCTCTAGGAACAAATCAACAACATAAATAATACCTGCATTCATTCACTTAATAAAGAAAATAATAGACAAACAAAACTGGTTTTATAAGAAAAAAAGACACCCATCGGAGAAAGATTTATGCTGTTTGAAGTTAATAATGAACAGAATGCAAATAGATTTCCAGGAACTTCAAACAATTCATAGGTCCCAAATTTTGATGATTTAAAATTTGGATAGATAACACACACACCCATGCCATCCCTCCCCAAACCCCGTACGAGTTTAGCATAGAAGCTCATCAGTTTATCAGATATATTTTATAATTTAACTTCCTTATAATCCTGATGCAGGCAAAACCTTATATAAGGAACTCAAAAGTTGAAGAAATAGTGGACCCTGGCATAAAAGGAGGATACCATGCAGAAGCAATGTGGAGAGTTGTAGAGGTAGCTTTGTCATGCATTGAACCTTACTCCGCCTATCGCCCATGTATGGCTGACATTGTTCGCGAGCTTGAAGATGCTTTCATCATAGAAAACAATGCATCTGAATATATGAAATCCATAGAGAGCTTTGGGGGATCCAATCGTTACTCAATAGAAAGGCCTATTATCATACCAGCAACTCCCATTCCACCACAAGTGTCCCCTATTCTACAGCCACCTCCTCCACAGCCAAGATAGCTATTTGGGGGACTGTCCTCATCATTCTCAACAAACAAAACAAAACAAATCATGAAATTATTCAACTCAATTGATCGAGCATTTCCATGTAAATTTCTTTTAGAGAATGTATTATTCAATTATGATGACAACGAGTGGACCCCTATTGATCGTCACCATGATTTACCTCTCCAACACTCTGTCGTTCCACCTTTTTTGTACCAATTATGATGACAACGATAGCAACTATTGAAATACTATCAATTCCCATTGACACGCGTACCACGCAAATCAGATTCAGTGAACTGGATAAACATTTTTAGGTCCAAATTAAAGCGAAAGTTGTACTTATTATCAATAAAATTAAAAAACTTAAGCAGATACGATCAGTAAAGTGAAACAATAACCAACATACTATATTAAGAAAGACACAACAGTTAAATTTTCTGATAGAATATGTTGAAAATACATGTAGAAGAGCTAGATAATGTCAATTGAACATAGTAGGAAACACCGAGATGATGACACCATTCCAACGATATCAAATCCTTCCCTCTTTCAGAACTGGCATTTATCCAAGGTATCGAAGTAGGGATGATCCATAGCTGCTTTTGCTGAAATTCTATCTGCTGGATCATACTTGAGCATTTTGGATAAAAGATCAACGCCATCAGGTCCCAATGATGGAACTGCACGGGCCAAGTTCTGAGGTTCCCACTGGGGATACACATGCCAATCCCTCAGTGAAATAACTCCAGGCCAATCCTTCTCAGTTGGTGTTCCCAGCAACCTAAATATATGAAGTAGTTGTTGAAACTCTGAATCTCCAGGAAACAGAGCTTGTCTTCTCACCATCTCCGCAAAAATACAACCAACCGACCACATATCGACGGCGGTTGAGTAATGTGTGGATCCAAGAAGCACCTCCGGTGCTCTGTACCAGAGAGTGACGATCTGCACATTTTGGATCGTTCTACTTTATTAGCAATAGAAACAGAAACCCTATTAACTGAAGATACATAAATCTAATCATACCTCGTGAGTGTAGCTCTTGAGAGGAACAGTAAACGCCCTACCCAGGCCAAGATCAGCAATTTTGAGAAGACCCTTGTCCTTATCAAGTAACAGATTCTGTGGCTTGAGATCGCGGTGAAGCGCGCCGTGACTGTGGCAGTGGGCAACGCCCTTGCAAAGCTGGTAGAGAAAGCTCTGAATCTGCTGCGGCGGCAGAGGCCTAGGGTTTGGGCCTTTGCGGTGGGAATCGATGAATTTTTTGAGATCGGTGTCGAGATACTCGAAGACGAGGTAGAGAAGCGGCTTGCCGTTCTTATTGTCGACGTGCTCGACGCAGAGGAGGCGGACGACGTAGAGAGATTGGGAGAGCATTTGGAGGAGAGACACCTCACGGAGAGCCGTCGGGGGGACGCCTTCCTCGTCCATTTCCAGCCGGGTTTTCTTCAGCGCCACCACTTGGCCGGTGGATTTTTCTTTGGCTTTGTAGACCTTTCCATACGTGCCCTCGCCGACCTTCTCCAGTTTCTCGTACTTCTCCATTGTTCGATTCAGCGGATTTGGGGGCTCTGTTCCTCTTTCAATCTGCCCTGCCAATTTGAATTTGAATTTTGAATTGGTTAGAGCCCGCTCAAGCTTTATAATAATAAGTTCTAATTGTGAAAAATACCCATTTTGGATTTTCCAATTTTTGAGGATTATTCTGTGATGTGGTTGATTGGTTATTTTTTAGAGTACTCCATATTCCAAATGATCTCTTTTTTCCATTTTGGTTGTGCTATCTAAAGGGTCACCTTTCCTTTTTTATACACATTGGTCTCACACTCACCCACTAATACAATTAAAATATGAGGTTCACACTCCCACTAATACAACTACCCCTATACATTAAATAATAATACTCCTTAATCCACGTGTAAAAAAGCAAATGCACCCTTGGTGCGGGACGGAGGAGTATAATTTTTTTATTTTTTTGAAAAAATTAATTATTTTATTTAATTTAAAGATGCTAATTGGTTATTAATAAGTTTTTTTAAGAGTTAATTACATGAAAAATCCCAATTTTTTTATAATTGAGAATTAGTTTAAACTTTTGAATATTTACAAATAATTGATCAATTTTAAATCGGTGATAGGGAGAGAGAGGTGGTGGCCGCGGCGAGGGTGGTGGTTATGGATTCAACGTGTGTAGATGAGGATGAAGTACAAAAGTCAAAACATATTGGAGCTTAGTATTTTTTACTATTTTATTTGATCCACGTAGCTGACACGTCAGCACCAGACAGCTGGATGGTTGCCCTTGCCCATTGGTTCGAATTGCAATACGAGTGTAAAATAGAATATTTATTTGTAAATATTCAAAAGTTTTGAGTAATTCGCAATTGACGAAAATGTTTGGACTTTTCATGTAATTAATTTTTTTTTTTTGGATAAAGGGTCATGAAAGCCCCTGATCTTACTTCAATGGATCAAATTGGCCCTTTATCTTTTCTTTTGTTCATCCACACCCTTTATATTTCTAATTAAGATCAGTTAAGCCCCTTATATTTATAGGATAGAACCTTTTGGCACTGCCCGTTAAAAAAATCGTCAACGGTATTAAAAAAGGGTACCAGCAAGCATAGTGTCTTTGATTCAAGTGTACTCTTACCTCCCACCTCCCCTCCTTCCTTCTCTCTCATCCACACTTCCACCGCACCTCCCCCCTCTTCAACACATCCACCCCCTCTCTCTCACCCCTTCCTCCACTCTCCTCTCCTCCTCCAATGCCCTCCTTGTCTCTCCCTCCCAAGATCATCCACCTTCATCGTCTGCAACCTCCTTCTATGCCGGACCCGCCGCGTGAAATTCCCAACCTACCCTTTCATCTTCGAGCTCCCCACCTTGGTAACCACCCCACACGGTTTCAAGCTCTTCATGCAATGCTCCACCGGATTGTCCAGCTCAGCTCTACTCTACTCTACGACTCCGTACCCGGGTCCTGGACCCGGTTCGACTGATTCGACCCGCTCCTAAACGGGAGTTACTACAACCAGAAGGGTTGTCTGTTCTTCACCACGCCCGAGCCTTTTGGGCTGGTGGCGTTCAATCTTGACGCCGGAAGTGGGAGAAGTCTGCGATTGAGCTGCCGGATGGGTTGACCTTCGTCCGGCTGGCGAACGATGGCGATCGGAGGCTGTTCTTGATCGGAGGAGTGGGGGCGAGTGGGATATCGAGAAGGATGAAGATATGGAAGACGAAGGGGGTGGGTGGAGGTGGAAACGATGCCGGAGATGGTGTGTCGCCATAAAAACAAGCTTCATAAATGTTACAACCATTTTATGCTTCTAATTGCAGATGTGTGGAGATTGAATGAAAGAAAATAAATGAAATTGAGTGTATTCTGATGGGTCAAGATAAGGAAGGGAGTTTTCTGCGGAACGGAACCTTGGCGCCCTAGATGTAAAGAAGAGGGAAAAGAACACGCTCTGTTATCCATACCTGTAAACACCGTTATCAATTATTAACGGAGGCTGCCTAGGTGTACTACTTTATAAAAATGAGGGGCTAAATTGATCTAGAGTAAAATCGAAAAGGGTTTGAATGAAAGAAAAGAAAGATAAAGGACTAGTTTGATCCGGTTGCCCTTTTTTTTTTTTTTATCTAATTGATCCTATTATTAACTAAGTAGATCAGATTAGCCTAATTTGACTCCTTAATTTATTAAAAGAAAATGCAAAATATATCCGCAGCTGGTAACCAAATTTGACTAAGAAATGGATATGCAGCTTTTTGCCGTTTCCGCAGCATAACATTTTTTGATTCATTAAGTTGGATGAAAGATTTTGTTTCATGAAGTTGGATGAAAGATAAGCAAGACAATTATATCCCCTTTAGTAGACATACACATTTTAATCATAACGACGATTCGAATCAAAATTGAAACCGCAAGTTTCGAAATGGCGAAAATGAAATCGAAAACAAATATATTTCAATTTGGTTCAAATTAAAACTACAGTTTATGAAGGAATCAGAAACCGTCGATTTCAAATTAAAACTACACTATTTAAAATTAATAACTATATAAGACAAGTTGTGAGACAATGAATTAAATTATTCTTTTAAATTGTTATAATACTATAATTCACTACAAATAAACTTCAACTATCAATTAACATACTTATATAACAATCATATTTTAACAATGGACTTGATCCATCATACATAGAATACTCCATGAATTATGTGTATATAGTTAATTAATATCAATACTCTGTTTCACACATTCCAGTATTGGAGAAGATCACACAAGAAACTACCTTGAACCCAAAATCATAGTTTTCAACTCGTTTATAGTTGAATAATAATTAACAAAATATGTATGAAAACAAACTAAAATAATAGTATCAAATTAAAAAATTCAGTTTGTATCTCTGTTTATTACTTAAACGTCCTGGGTTACAAGTCGAGTTTTGGCATTGAATACGAACGGGAGGGTGAAGCTCAAGCAACTTGCAACAAACCATTGTGTCTCAACAGGGCCTCAGGAGAGGGTTCCCGACCACGGAATTCCACGAAGACCTGGGCAACACAATGAGAGAGATTAGAGATTCTCAAAACACCACCAAATGTTGTATTTTGTCTGAATGGGATATGTGTTATCTTTTCATCACTCTAACCTCTAGTGGTGCTTTTCCACCTCCCAGTGCAAGAACTGTTTCTCGAAACCTAAGACCCATTTCCTTTACAGCCTGTTCAAACTCATTGCTCAGTTCAAAATACCAGATTAGCACAGTAATATGTATGCTATGTGGGTGATTATAAGAAACACATTCTCAAGGTTTCGACTTATTATATTCTCCTATTTTTATGTTTTATTAGAAACATGAAAGCTTGATTACTAAATTCACCAATTGACAGGGGTGTTTGGATAAGTGTACCAATACCTTATCATCATTCAACCCAGCATCTTCAAATGCAGAAAACGCATCAGCAGACAAAACCTCAGCCCACTACACAAAATACAAATATATACAGGTGTTAGCTACAAAGAGTCAAAAAATTATTCTGGGCAACATCAAGTTTCTCCACAACAAAAATTATGGATTTATGCAAAGCTTTTGGAGAGGAAAATGCAACATTAAAAGTTAACTCTCATATATTATGAGATTTACAAAGACATTTAATTACCTTGTAGCTGTAGTATCCAGCTGCATATCCACCAGCAAATATGTGACTAAAAGCGCAAAGGAATCTATCCTCTGGAAGAGGAGGAAGTACTTGAGTTCTTTTAGAAACCCTTTGGTCAACATCAAAGATCGACTCTGAACCACCAGGGACGTACTTAGAATGCAACTCCAGATCAAGCAAGGCAAAACGAAGCTGTAATATACATGAGAACTAATAAGTAGATTTTATGGTTACAGAGGTACACTTACTACAGTAGAATGTCACTAATAATAATGTGACAGAACAGATAAACCTGATGCTGTAACAAACAAACTAGTTTAGTATGAGAAGAGGAGTTTAATCTCAACGAGTATGACAAGCTTTGATGTCACTGAAAGGGCTCAAGGCACAAACAAAAGAAAGTAAATAGAATTTTAAATAGTCAGGACAAGAATATACATTACTGTTATCCTATAAACAATACTGAAAAAAATATGTGCAAAAGAACTAAAGAAGGCAGGCTGTTGGTGTAGGAGAGATGTGAGGTGTTTTTTGATAAATGATGCAGAGACCTGTCTAAGACTTAGGGAGCCGGCACGAAAGGTCCTAGCAGAAAGAAGCTTTTGGTATACATCATCTGGTATACTTTCTCCAGTTTCGTAATGCTTACCTATGCTCATCAAGGTATCTCTGCAAAACAATAACATATTTATCCTTAGCACCCTGAAAATCTCAAAAAACAAGTCGGACTCCAGTGGGGGATAATTGCAAATTTCATATTAAATTCACTAATTACATTCTAGCATGTTTGATCATAGGATAAAGAAAAAGAAACATAGAAAAGAGGATTTTTCCAGGAACAGTATCGCCAAAAGATCACTAAAAGTGATCCAAAATTGCATCACTAAAAAGATACATTAGTACAAAGTAAGTAATGTTTTGGATCCAGAGATCGTGAAGAGTTCAATTTTAAAAAGAAAAACCCAACTCTCCTTTCAAAGAGTGAATTACATAAAATAGGAAAAAGCAGTTGCTAGACCAAGCACCAGAATTTTATAGAATTAATAAGATAGCAAACGGGATTATACATAATTATGAAAAGATTGGAGTATTTGAAAGCTACAACATATGGCATGGAGAAAATAGTGAAAATATCCACCTATGGTAGCACCAATTTTCCATAAATTGGGACGGTAATTCCACAGCATCCCACTCTACGTTCTTTATACCAGCAACTAAACCCTCATCTTGCTTTGTAAGCATATGCTGAAGCGCATGGCCAAATTCATGGAAGACAGTCTCAACCTACAAGCAACATGAGAAACCAGCATAAAGAAAAATAAAATAAAATTATAGTGGATGTGAAGTTTGACACTAGTTGACTGAGTCTAGAAAAGATTGAAGGAAACTTAAATAGGGAGTTCATGATAACCAGCATTGATACTACAAAATATACCAATCTCTGCAGTTCAATGAGAAGATTATAAGTATATTCCAAAATAAAATACTTCATCCACAGTCATCCAACAGAGACAGAATCTTTTAGTGGTGGTTTAAATTGAAAATGATAAAACAATAAAAAAGCTCTAGAGAAGTGATTAAGATGAAACTTCGATTTCAGACTTGCCATTTCATTCTTTAAGATGATAAGATCTCATGTGAAATCCTTCACCAATAACTGACAAATTTGATTCCCTGGTATAATAAAAATTATAGCATAAAATTGAATTATAAACAGGGGAGTTGAGAATGCTTGCTAAATATACTTCTATTTCCAAGTTTAAAGATCATTTTGTAGCTGCACCTAGCACAATTACCTTATCTGTATTCATGCGTCATTCAATTAAAAACTATTCTATTGGAAATGCCTAACAATTTTGCTAACCTCACGGAATGTCATTAGGCTTGGCTTGTCTCCAACAGGTGGCATTTGATTGCACACCATATGGGCAACAGGCAATCGTAGAGAGGAACCATCCAGCGACATGACACGACTTCGACCAACTACTTCATCCATCCATGCTCCGCCTCGTTTCTCAGATGGGCGAGAATACGGATCAAAATAGAAGTATGCAATTGGGTTACCTGAAGAATCATTGACGCGGTAAAACTGAACATCACTTATCCAAACCTAAAGAACAAAAATATTTTATTAGCAACAAAACATGCATAATAGGCAAAGTCAAATCTTCTACCACATAAAAAATATGCATAATCTTAGCTTCTTTAGGAAGGAGTAGCTTCTTACTGGAGCTAAACCATCAGCTGGTTCAACGTTGACCTTGAACAACTTGTTTGCAAGACTGAAGAGTCCATCCATAACTTTAGGCAGTGAAAAGTAAGGTCTCAGTTCTTCCTGTTGAATTTAAGAAAGGTAAAAAATTCAGATTATTTAATTAGTGACAAATGGAAAATCCGTTTCATAACTGTAGTAATTGAAAATAAAATAAACGATAATAACAAAATATAATGAAGCTTCTACACTGACAATTTCTAGCAAATTACCACAAATGAAAGAGGGAGTAATTAACAGGAGACTCGGCCAAAATTGGATCCACAAAGGTCTTCTTCTGACATTACAGACTAAACATGTAATAATGTAAAGGACAATACAGCAATTTTATCAATTGAATGCTAAAAATTACATAAAAAACAACCAACATTAATAGGAGTGCTTTTACTCGACAAAAGTATAACTTTATTTTGCAAACAGATTCTACAAATCTGCAATCATCACTTAGCAAAAAAAGAAAAGCAAAGGGGACAGATAAATAGGAAAATGTTTGTTAATGAATGCAAAACAGTAAGACAAAGAAAACGAAAGGGGACATAAACACATGTTTTCGCACATAAGAAATTTCATAAAGTCATCTTTCTTTCTTTTATTGTATTGAAATTTTCAAAAAAGAGAGATGGATCCATAGTTGTTAAAAGCGAGAGGCACGCGCACCTAGGCGCACAGACCCCTAGGCGAGGCGCCCGCCTGAGCTACATTTTGCCCAAAACTGAATTTACAATGTATATACACAAATATATCCTACTTACAATCATATTACCTAACTAAAGTAAAAATCACATAACATCACATAATGATACATATTAACTCATAATAGCATTATAACAGATAAATCATACACACAAATAAAGTTCAAGTAAGCGGCAGATGGTGGAGGTGAAGGCAGCCCACCTTATTTGTCTTTGTTTTGAAAGTTCAAGTACTAAAACCCTAAACCTAATTCTCTATTTATTTCATTTTATAAGTGGGCTGTCCATTTTTATCCTAAAAACGTGTAAACCCTTTAATAATTGAGTAGCAACTTCAAAAAAAAAATTTTAAAAAAAAAAAAAGGATGTTGAAGAGGCGCGCCTAGGCGCGCGCGCACCTTTGATACATGAGCCTGGAATAGCAAAAAATCAACAATCTAGGCGCAGACCCCTGAGCCTGCGCGCCTTTAACAACTATGGATGGATCAAGAGAACCATACCTCATTTATTTCATACTTTGATTCGCGAAGCCTCTCACTCCAGAAGCCAGTATCCCAATGATTCAAATTGTCAGCTTCTAGAGCACCTTGATTTTTTGCGAAAAGTTTGAGATCCTCCATATCTGCAAGGGTTAAAAAAACAAAAATTTATGAATGACCTTCTCATCTAAAAATCTTCGATTTTATTTTTTTAGGAGTATATGAAAAACGACGACAAAAGATTACCGCAGAAATGAAATAGCACTTAATTATTTTTATAATGTACCACATTGGTTCCTCATGATTTGAGTGGAGTGGCAAATAAGTGGGGGTCAACCCTTTGCCATTGGACATGGTTTTGGGTGAAGTTAAGGCTCCTAAATTATGTGCCTAACAATTTGACTCAAACATTACTAAAGTGCTATGCCTTGTTCGTATTTGAAGTAAGGAGATGGAATGACTTGTTTATTACTCGCCAAAATCACAATTTTTTTCCCGACAACATAGCCAATGCTGAATTCAAACAATTAAACAATGCGTATTTTTAATCTTTGAAACTACTTTAATGAATAAAATCTTAAAATAATGAACACAAATAAACAATGATACATGCAAACATTGACAACAAAAACGAATCCACAATTACAGTTTCCTCCTATGTGCACAGAATCATTGATTATAAACTTGAATACCTTGAACTGCAGGATTCCAAGATGCACTACGAAGCTTTTCAAGGAGTTCCTTTGCCTTCTCGACAGTTGCCATCTTGCTGGCCATGCTTACCTGGTGAAGGTCAGGTTAGGTATGTCGAGAAAAAAAATTGGAAAAATACATGTCATACCTCTGCATAGTTATTAAACCCAAGAAGCTTAGCCTTTTCCAATCTAAGCTTCAAAATTTGGTCAATTATTCCGGTATTGTCCAGATCTCCACTTGAAGCCCGGCTTACATAGGCACGATACACTTCTTCACGCAATGTTCTATTCTTAGCATGCTGCAGTACAGCCATTAAACTTG
This sequence comes from Pogostemon cablin, assembly GCA_023678885.1. Classification (NCBI taxonomy): domain Eukaryota; kingdom Viridiplantae; phylum Streptophyta; class Magnoliopsida; order Lamiales; family Lamiaceae; genus Pogostemon; species Pogostemon cablin. Next base: position 6,127,822 of record CM042992.1, on the reverse strand, counting down.
GGGCATCCAATGTAATTATCCAAGGCCCATTCTCTGCAGTAGCATTTTCATGTCCCTGTTATTCATAGCAGGAATTTAGATCATGAAGACCATCAAGTTGATTGCACACCAAATTCAAAAATAAATATACAAGCAAAGTAAACTGTTCAATAAAAGTACCTTGGACACTGCTGTTTGTGCTCCAAGCCCAAGAGCCGTCGGTGGCAGACCTTCAATGTCTTTCTTGTCTGTTATTAATTTTTCAAACTTCTTCGTTGAATCCAAAACATTCTCCTCAAACTTTTGAGATAGTTTAGCCAGTTTCTGCACACAGAAGTAATTAACTGAAAAATGAAATGGTCGTAAAAAAGCAAAGTAAAAAAAAAGTGAGAAAACCTCCAAATATTCAGGCAATGCTATGAACAATGAATTCAAATAAATAATGGCTGGAAGTGAAATATGAGCATCACATCAACTTCTTCAGCTATACTATTGCTCTAGCCATGAAAATAACTAGTATCGTAAGAATTTTGTAATTTTTTTTAAAAGACTTCATGTTCATACTCGTCTCTATGACTAAAGATCAAAGATGCTGCATCTCATTACACAATCATCAACAAGTGAATAAATTTATGGTCACTATTAGGAATAATAAAGAAGTAAAAGAACAAAGCAAACAAGTTGAAACTTTGCATGATATTACAGTATTTGTTTCAGAATACCTGTTCGATTTCATTGAATTCCTCTTTTTTATCATCTTCAAGGGCAATACCATTCAGAAAAGCATCCCTGATTTTTACTGCAGAAAATGGCAAGCGAGGAGGGCCGTGAAGATTAAGATGCTAAATTAAACCTTCAAAATACTAAAGAATAAATGGAGCAAAATGCCAAATCTTTTAAGCCGATTAATGCTCATCTATGTTGATACAACCAAAAAAAGAGAGAAAAAAAAAAGTCATAGTAGAGGTAGGTAAGTAGTGTGTACCTTCAATCACCCGTTTACAAGCGTCACTAAGATTATCCCAATCAGGAGATGCTCTAATAGCTTTGAAGGCATCATAAATAGGCTTACTCTGTCCTAACTTGAGCTCAAATGCCACTTTTTCCGGCTAGAACGCCAAAAGAAATACACGTTAAATCCCAAAAAAAGCCAACTGGCCCAACTCATACTTGACTGCCACATAAAGTATAAAATTTGATATAATGCATATGTACCTGGACTTCTTCAATGGCAGAACGGAGGTCTGAATTATCTCTAACGGACTTGAGATGCGAAACAGCGCCCCACACAACATTTAGCCTGTCCTCTATCCTTTCCAGCGGCTCCACTAGCTTCGGCCACGTCGGCTCCACCGTCCTCTCCAATTCCTCCAGATCACATTCCTACAATTACTCGAGTCCAATTAAAACGCTTACATAAATTCAAACAGAAAACTCAATTAAACGCATACCAATTGCTTGAGCAAGGCGCGGATTCCGGGCCGCACGTGTTGGGCATCGATCGAATCGAACGGCGGGAAGTAAAAGTCCTTCAGCAGAGGGTTACTCTCAGTGTCTGCCATTGTAGGAGTGTTGTGTGAAGCAAAAGATCGGATGGAAGCGCGAACAGGATTACTTTTACGAAGATGGAGATGGCGAGTGGAAGCGCGAGAACGAAGAAGGCAGATGGAGAAGGAAGAGGACCAGAGAGGACAAGTTGGAGATTTAAGACGAGAGTAGGGGTAAGATTGGAAGTGGGGTTTGAGGACAGCAGGTTTTGGGAAGCAGACGGGCTGGAAATGGATAGACCGTGAGAGAGAAAATAAGGAAGCCATGAGCAGAAATAGGAAGGGTATTTGGAGAAATTGTGTGTGGGGAAATGGAAAGTGGGGAAATCGGGCGGGTCGGTTCACGGGTAGGATCCATCCGGATCTCATCTTCGCCTCAACCTGTGTGCCAAGGTTTTTGTTCGTGCTGGAGAGTTTGGGATCGAGCGTTTCATTAGTGAATTTATGGCGTAGTTAAATCTGCGATTCTTACACAAGTAATTTATTTCATTTGAATAATTGCCAATAAAAATTAAGGTAAATTAATAATGTCACACCATATATTCTATTGAATCATTTTGATTTTAAATAATGTAACTTAAATTACAAGATTTTAAAAATATAACAATAGTAATAACTAGACTTCATGGAATATTTTATCTACTTGATATATAAAAAATAATTTTTGTGCACGTATTAATTTTATTTATTTTAATAATGAATATTTTTTTAATAAGTTTATTATTTTTTTATATCCAGCTGTTTATTAAAATGATTACATGAAATATACTAATAAATTGCTAACCAATTGCATAAATTTAATGTATAGTATATTTTTATAAATAATTGTTCTTGTATAAAAAATTTAGGATCAGTAAATAGTAGGTATAAAACATATTTAAAGATTATTAAGTGATACATTTACTTTAGAAAATTATTGAAAAATACAGAATTATATTTTGTTTTTCCCATAATACATATACCTATTCGTACATTATTGTGCATTGTTAAGATGAAAACAAAAATACGTTATTTATACGATGTACATTCTATTAAGAAAGATTTAAACTGAAAATACGCGATTAAATTGAAGAATCATACTAATGTACATTAGTGTGCATTTTTTAGAGAGAAACAAAAAATACGTGATTAAATTGAAAAACTCTATGAATGTACATCAATGTGCATGTTTGAGAGAGAAACGGAAAATACGCTATTGAAACTATTGTTAAGTATATTAGTGTGCATTCTTAGAAAAAAAACATAAAATACGCAATTAAATTGAAGAACCATATGAATGTACATTAATGTGCATTTTTGAGAAAGAAACAGAAAATACGTGATTAATTAAATTAAAAATTGAATTGCTATAATTAACCTAATTAAATCTCTCCTTAAATCTCTCACCCATTGTTTTTATTTGATTTAGTGTATATTAGTGCTGAATGAAATTAGTGTGTTAAGTGAAAACATTGATATTCTGTGTTGTAAATAAGGGAAAGTTGGAAAAAGAAATAAACGTTTAGATCAATGTATTTATTAATAATTATACATGTTATATACCCGCGTACCTAGTAATAATCCCAAAAATTTATCCATGATTTGTCTTATTATCTTCCTAATCCTAAACTTTGAAGTCGTATTATGAAGTAAATGAATAGTTTTAAATATTAGTAACTACTTATGAGGAGTGTACGTAACTGATATACGCTAACAATGAAATCATTATATGATATTTTTATTTAATATTCATTATTAAACTAAATTAAATTATAACTAAAAATAATAAAATAATTAAGCACTACACTATAATCACACTTATGAATTCTAGATTGTACCAGCTCTAATATCTATAAGGGCGGTCATTTACACCCCCATAATTGCTAAACATACTCTGTATAGACTCTAATGAAAAATTTATACTCCTTCCGTCTCATAATACTTTTCTCACTTTCCTCATTTGTTTGTCTCATAAAACCTTTCATCCCCAAAAAAGAAAACATCACATTATCCAACAACCTCAAAAGTTACTTTAATTTCAAATTTGTCACTCTTTTTTCACATACGTATCATTATTTTATACTCCTTTTATTACGTAAAAATACTACAATACCCTCAAAAGTCAATAAAGTTGGTCAAAAAGTGCACATTTCTTAAACAACGTGGAACAGTAAACGTGAAAAGTATTATGGGACAGAGGGAGTAAAACATAAGATTTCTACTATATGTACCCATTATTACAGTTATGCCCTTTTAATTATCAAATCTAATAGTTCACTATTACTTTTTTATTTCTAAGTTCATTTTGTCTCGTCCACAGAAGAAGGGAGGAAGGTGAGATCATTTCATCCAAGTATCAACGTATCCGACCATGAATTAATCAAGATCAAACTGATAAAAAGAAAATTATTTCAACAAACATTTATTGAATATATATAGAGATATTCTTCATCTCTTCTAATACATTGATGTGTAGGATACATTGACATTTGGGAATAAAAAAATTTTTGTTCAAGAAAAAAAAAAATAAAGTTCAAATTCCCGTATAAAATATTATGGCTATTCACGAAAATAAAAATCAGGTGGAATTAGTAGGCTCAAAATGCCCATTCATTCTATCATTGATTATGTTGAAAGCCTCTAGACATGTCGGATCAATTTTTTTATGTCCAAAGATGTGTAGCCATGAATAATGATTGAGTAAAGGCTAAAGATGATTTTTTTTTTTTGGTTTTGAATCTTCACCATCAGTGCCAGGCTTCACCGGCGGCGCCAGCTGCAGCAGCATTTTCCTTGAATTTATAGAATTTTAGGGTATGTTTAGTTATAAGGGTATATATGTAATCATGATTAAGATATTTTAATTTAATATTTTTTCAAGTACATTTAGTGATATTGGGAGTGCAAATAGTCGCCCCTGTGCATAACTTATGGGTCATTTTACACGGTGCGTGGCAAATTGATATTAGTGTGTCGGTGCGTTTTATGGTTCACAAATTAATTTGTCACATTTTTAATAGGCTGGCTCATATCTCTCCATTTTCTCTCTAATGTTTATGATTGGTAAAAACAAAAAAATATTAATAAATTGGACACCTCAGACGCCCACACCCCGACATATTAAAATGGTGGATAAAATGTCGAGTAAACTGATTAATAGGCTAAATCACTAACAACTGTACATAAAAAATCACTTATTTTATGATGTTGCTCCTGTTGTAAACTAATGAGTTTCGTCCTTAGTCATTATTACAGGATGTCATATCAATTGAGCTGCCTATGGTTTGATTGTTAATTGATGGATAATACACGAAATGTGGGGATTATGCAAAGGGACCAAAATTGTTATAAAAATAACAATTTTGAAATGGAGAGTGCAATTTTCACTATCCTAGAGTGTCAAACTTCTAATGGAATTCAGGAAAAAGAAAAAGCAGTGTATAATTAGTTCATTGCTTCAAAGGCCTGTTTGCAGTACATATTATTGGGTGAGAACTGACAATATGGGAAATAACATCAGCATTTTTACATCAAACTTCAAATTCCACCCTTATTTTAACTTCAACCCCTTTCACCTTTGCAACTCTTAGATAAACTGGGCTTCAATCTATTGTACCTGTTCATGAAGGGGGTTAAAAAAAGAGAAAAAAATCATCTTACTTTCGTTGATTCTATGAAAAAGATCTCAACGCCAAAACAGATTTGTCGACCTGTGATGTAGTTTGATCTCCTTAGTTCTTGTACTTCATGGTTGCTTTCTCGAAGCCGATTGTGGGAAACTGCTTTGCGTATTCTTCAACATCATGGCGAAGTTTTGCAATCTCCGACTGGAAGGATGGGGTGGACAATGTAGCCAAGAAGTCCTTCAACTTTGTCCCTGGAGTTGAAGTGAGACAAGAGAGGAGCAATCACAAGGTTAGAACAAAATCATTGCTCTAAGTAATGTACCTCATAAGTTATGTAACGAGCCAACAATGCAGGATCATCGATGAAGATGTAGTAATTGAACACCTTTAGTGTCGGCCTTTATTTTCACAGCCACTTGTACAGCAGCATCGAAGAATTCAGCAACTTTGACGAAGTCTTCCTCAATAAATCCCCTGGATGTAAGAGCAGGGGTACCTAACATGGAAAGCAACTTGGTGGTCACTGAAATGATCTCAAAATTAAAAAAACTGAGGAAGAAAAGAAGCTCACCCATCCTGATGCCACCAGGAACCATGGCTGATACGTCCCCAGGAACCGTGTTCTTGTTGGCTGCAATGTGCACTGCTTCCAATACCTTCTCAACTCGTGATCCATCAATACCCTACAAATGGACTTTTTTACTCTACGCAATCTCATGTAACACAAGAGAAGATGTTGATCTCAACCTGTTGCTATAGCTTACCTTGTTTTTCAAATTGACTAGAACTAAGTGGTTATCTGTTCCACCAGAAACAAGTTCGTATCCCTTCCCGACAAGAGTCTGTAACAGTAGGGAGTTTTTAGTATTCTTTTTCATGCTCATAACAGAAGAAACATTCAGACTTCAAAATAAAACAATATTCTGAATATTTCTCAGTCATACCTGAGCGAACTTCGCACAGTTGCTCAGGACTTGTTCTTGGTAAGCTTTGTATTCTGGAGTCATTGCCTGCATTTTAGAAATGGAATAACATTTACATTGTAAGTATTCTCCGATATCAGGTAATTCGATAAACAAATAAAATTGGTATCAAATGCATTAAAGAAACATTGTTATTATCACCAGCACAAGGTTTTCCTAGTGGAAGTCAATCAAGTGGAAACTACAATATACATGTATTTTCTTTACTTTGATGGAGTTCTGAGTTCTAGATTTAACTAGGTCGTAAATGAATATGTTTCCATGGATAAGCCTATATTCATTTTCAGTGTTGATCCTAAGAATAATCATAAATATGGTAGCTAGGGACAACCTGTTTCAATGCAACTGCCAAGCCGGTAATGGTGTGATTGTGTGGGCCACCTTGAAGTCCAGGAAACACAGCTTGATTGATTTTATCTTCATAGTCATACAACACCTTCAAGAATAGATTAAATGAGTTATTTGAAATGATACTCGTTCACAAATGACAAATCTGGTAGATAAGAAGGATAAAGAAATAAACCTCTTTGCCCTGTTTGTTGATCTCTTTAACACCCTTCCTAAAGAAAATCATGGCACCACGAGGTCCACGAAGGGACTTGTGGGTTGTAGTTGTCACCACATCTGCATACTCGAATGGTGATGGGATGACTCCAGCTGCAACTAATCCGCTAATATGTGCCATATCAGCTAGCAAAATTGCTTTCTGCTTGTCGCAGACCTGCCATGATCACCCAAGAAACGAGTTGAGTCTGTTTCCCTATTCAGACAACTAAGAAGCAGAACATGCATATGGATCCGGTGAAGTTAATTACCTTTCTAATACGCGCATAATCATAGAGACGAGCATAAGCACTAGCACCAGCAACAATTAATTTTGGGCGGTAAAGTACAGCACTTGCTTCCAGCTGCACAGATAAATCAATAAGTGGAGCTGTAACATAAATTGCTCTCACTAAACAAACTTGGAAATTATACACAAGAGATTCCTGGAATGCAAAATCTGATTTGTTAGAGAGAACTTTTGAAACATGCATTGTAGCCAGATGTTTGCGACAATGAATAGGCATTAGAAATCATGAACAGGAGAAGTGAAGATATATACCTGATCATAATCAATATAACCTGTGCTTTCGTTCAATCTGTATGGCATTGTCTCAAAAAATATAGAGACTGCAGAGATCTTCTTAGTATCAGTCTGTACAAATACAGTGCAAGAAAATTTAAGCTCACTAGAAATATTCTTAATAGTCCGAAGAAGATGATTAAGAGAAAGCACATCTTTGAGGTATGTAGAAAGATCTTTATTTCTCAAGCATCATAATAATTTATGTCACTCTGTCCTGTACAATGCTAGCTGGTATCAGGTCCATAACAAAAGACCATTATGAACTTAAGCAGACTTAGATTGTATATGTGAGCGACTGTGCAAATGAAAGCTCTGCTAGATTTCTTGAGAGGAGGGAGAACCACAAATCACAGCTCACAATCTCAAAGAGCATTTTTATAAAATAGTGGGAAAATAGGAGATGTAGGCATGTTTGGGACATTATAACAGAACTTGCAAGTACCTGATAACCATGAGAAAGATGCCCTCCATGAGGAAGATCAAGAGCCATAATTCTTTCATGTGGTTTAAGTAAAGCGGTGTAAACTTGAAAGTTTGAAGGGGATCCCGATAGAGGCTGCACGTTTACTGCATTAAACAAGATGATGATGATAAGTGCTACACTTGTACTAATATTCTTTCAACAATTTCTTTGAATGTTATTTTCAGTCACTTCAATATTCAATTGTAATAAAGATTGTTATGCTCATCAGGACCGAAGAAAAATAAACAATCGCAGCTTAAGATAAATGTTAACATTCCATGGACATAAATATCTTTTTTTTCGTTGAGTTAAATGCGTTTTGATTTATTTGAATCTTCTTCATGTTAAGTTACTGAATTTTATGATAGTACCTCCCCATTTAGCAGGGTCCAATCGGAATGCCTCAAGCGCACGCTTTTGGCAGAGTGTTTCAGCCATGTCGATGTACCTGCAATTGCTCAACACTTGTTTAGGAGAAGAACAATTAAGGGGGATTACTAGCCACCATCTTATACTAACTAACACAAACAGATATGACTTCCATCATAAATCAATGAACAAAGAATTGGTGAAAAACATTGTAGTTTTGACTCACTCATTCCCTCCATAGTATCTAGCACCAGGATATCCTTCACTGTACTTGTTAGTCATAACTGAACCAACTGCTTGCATAACAGACAGTGAAGTGAAATTTTCTGAGGGGATGAGCTCAAGTCCCTACATCATATGCAATATAAACCCCAAATATTAACACCCAATCCCACAAACAAGACAAGATTCTTGGTTACAATTCTGCAGAATCTGAAAAGCTGAAGTTTAAACCTTCCACTGGCGAGCTTTTTCGAGCTCGATGATGTCAGCAATCTCAGGATCAACGACCTCCAACGGAGCATTCAACTGCTTCGGCCACTGCAGAACTTACAGTATAGCATTAGCAAGGATCAATTTAAAACAAACCAACAAACAGAACAAATAACCAAAGTACTCCTTCACTCAGAACAAGCATCAAACAGGTTGTGTGCATACCGGTACGCCGTTCTTTTCCTTCTCATATAAGGCTTCATTAGGCAAAGACGACTGCAGAACGAAAGTTCCCTAGTATTAGCATCCAAACAAAGCACAACATGGAAAAGACAAACACATGCAATCGAAAGAAAGACCATGTAATAGAGAGAGCCTCCACGCTTAATGGGCTTTCCAAGGGAGGAGGAAAGCCTCCTAACAGCCATTGCCATCACCATTTTTGTGTTCCTTTTTTCTTCTCTGTGCCACTAAGACATCCGCAGAAGCAGATTATCAGAGACGGAGAGAGTGAGGTAGTGTTTGTGTCACTTGTTTTGGGTATGGCTATGGCTATGGGTGAGAATTTGGGTGGTGGCGGAAAATCGAACAATATTTCTGGTGGTTGTTCGTTGAAAATATGGTTTTTACACCTCAAAGGCTTCATGATTTTATCCAGTCTGCTTTACGCATAACCAACGGGTAACAAATACTGTGTTATCCTAATTATTCTATACCATTCATGATTGTTTATATATTATTATTATTATTATGGCAGTGCCCTCCCCATTTTAATTAGACAAAGAATTGTATTAGACCGTCTCATGTAAGAGCTTATGTGTATGTCAGAAAGTGATAACTTTTATATAGGAAAGTGATAATAAATTAATAAAAAGTGATAATGTTATTTCATAAATAATTTATAGTATATATAAAAAGTGATAATATTTTAAAACGAAAGTGATAATATTTTAAAGCGAAATTGATAATAATTTATAGCGAAAGTGATTACGATTTTAAAAAAGTAAAAAAATAGTCTCACGCAAGACCTACCCTTTTATTTATCGCTACTGGTATTAACTTTTTTCTTTTAAGATATGATTATAATTTTATTATTATGGACAAGGTATATTTTATTCCAATGGTTTAGGATATATTTTATATTTAGAATTTATTATTTATTTTTAGGATTTAGTGTTAATTTTAAATTTTACTCACATAGTTTAGAATATACTCGTACTATTTTATTTCTAAGACTTAGGATTTAGAATATAATAATAATTTTGTCTGTGTGGTTTAGTATATATTTATTATTTTTTATTAAAAATGTTATCGCTTTTATTTATACAATGAAATGTACTAAAAATAATTCATTGCACAACTATTACTTTTCATTAATTTGAGTAATTTTTTATTAAAATGTTGTTTCTTATCCTGTCTTTCAGAAATTTTCTTGTGAAACAATCTCACATGTACATATATGTTTACCTTACTTTAAAAGGAAATAGTCTATGAGAATTAAGATGTCCCTCCATATTTATGAATTGAAAAAATAATTATACCCTTAAATATTTTAGACTGTAAAAATATATATTAAACTCTAAAATAATAAACATAACTGAAACCAAGGAATATTTGTCATTTAAAAAAAAATAATTAAAATTGTCTTTAATTGTAAATTTGAAAAGGTAAGATTAATTTGTATTAGTTAATAATGTAATGTAATTATGATGGAATTTTTTTTCAATAAAACCTAAAAAGTAAAAAATTCTATGCTAAATTATGAACCACCATTCACATTTTAATAAGTACGATTCCAGACAATTAGCTGTTATGTTGTACAAATTATTAGAGTGTAATGATATATTATTTTGAAATTGGAAATATTATTTGATAATATTCCAACTTAGTATCATTGATTATTTAGTTATTTATTTACCAAGCGAGACCACATGAGTTGTTAATAGCATATATTTATATTTATAGTAAATTAGGTGTCTCGTTGTCAGATTAAGCTACCGTTATATATTGTTCTTTTTACTTAAGAAAATATATAATATTCTAAATTCATTGTAAAATATAGAGAAAATAAAAAAATACATCCAAAGATTAGATATGTTATCCTTCATAAGTTGGTGCCCATTATTTACAATTAGTGATCAACTTAAAAAAACCATGGAGCCAACATATTTCACATCTTAATCTAGAGAATCCTGCAAACAGTTCATAACTTGACTAATATAATCATACACTCTAAAATTATTTTATAAATTCATGTATTATAAGATCTGTTTAAACTACACTTGCACATTCTATTTAATAGAGCAAAAAATTTTGAAGTATTTAAGCATTTAAAACTTTTTGAAACAGTAAGCCTACATTCCACACCACCTTTTACGTTTTATGTTCTACGTTTTTTAAGAAAAAAATTGAATTTTTTATTAATTTTATTGAATTTAGGGGTATTTTAGCACTTTTAGGTAATAAATAAAGTATAAATTAATGTTATGAAAGTAAAAATAGAGAGACAAATTTAAAATTAAAATAATTTTTTAGATTATTGATAAGTGATATTTTCACCTAAATTTTAGTATTTTTTATATCCGTTTTCATATTATTTTATCCCTATTTATGTGTTATTTGGTTGTATTTTGTGTTTTTATGGAAATGTGTGAGAATGATCTTAAACGTATGAAAAACAGGTGAAAACGGAGCAAAAATGGAGACGAGAGCTGAAACGAAGAAGAAGAACAGAGCACGACCAAGCACGATTCGAGTGCTGAAGCTCGAGTCGAGCTCGATCGCACGAGTCGTGCGGGGAAAAACGGGCCTGTAAGAGATGATCGTGCGCTAGCATCAGAAACATGTACTCGCCCACCTCATGCCCGAGTTCAAAACATGAGTCGTGTCCAGGATCAGAACACGAGTCGAGTAGGGACTCGACTCGAGCTCCAACTGATGTCGTAAAACGCTAACAGAACACGACACGACTCGAGCTGAGTGCATGCGCTCGAGTCGTGCAGGTGCAAAATTTAGTAAAAATTCAGAAACTTTCTAGAAGCTTCCCAAGGGGTATAAATACCCAATATTTCAACATTTTAATCAAATTTCGTAGGGCAACCAATGTTTACACACATCACACACAATTTCCTCCATTTTACACCATCATCTTCATTCATTCACCATCCATTCCATCTATCTTCATCCCACCATCAAAATCACCATCCATTTGAGGAAAAGAAGCAAGGAAGAGAGGAGATTTGCAAAGGGAAGAAGAAGATCACCATTGGAGCCATCCAATGGAGTTTTCATCTAAACTTTGTATTGAAACTTTATTGTTTATCATGATTTGTAAGGATTTCAATGTTTATGTTGATTTCTTTTTGAATATGGTAGACTAATCTCCCTTGTGAGATTAGCAACATGAGAGTTGTTGGATAATTTTGGGATTTATGTATTAAAATTCATACGTTGATTGAGTTAATTGATTTTCTATCATTGATGCTTTAGATCTTGATGTTTATGATGATTTGTATGGTTTGTTGTTTTAAACATGTGATTAGATTGAGAAATCAATGATATGTTTAGAATAATTAATTGAATCATTTTGTCATACACCTCATGTGCATTATAGATCTTAAAGAGATAGAGATATCCTTTAGGATTTAGAATCTTTTGATAGGACATCCGATTGGTTTGATCGAGAGGTTGATTAATCGTGTGAAGTGACTCTCATTTCAAGTTTAGTACCTAATTGGAATTGTTTGAGTGAGAACCAATCCATTGAACTAATTGAGATTCATATCCTATCTATCTCGAGAGGGAGTTTAGGTGAACTTAATGTTGACCCTTAGTCTTATACCCATGATTCATATGAATTTGATGCATTTATCCTAGGATTTCCACTTCTCAATTGTTGTTAATATCATTTTTACTTAATTTGTTAAACCACCCTTCATCTATTTATCTTATTTGTGTGATCATTGCTTACCTTGATTGATTTTGTATACTTGTTTGAACAACCAACCCTTTGATGATTCGTCTCTATAAAATTATAATAAACGTGATATCGCTTAAGCTCTAGTACCTTTCTCCTTGTGGTTCGATAAATTTCTTTAATTGGTCATCGCAACTACAAAATGACTAATCAATTATTGAATAAAGTGTTTTTTTTAATGTGAAGAGTTTTGTGGACGAACCAATAACAAAAATGTGAATTTGTTTTGTAGAAGAGTATTATTATTATTTTATGATGCACCTAGAAAAGAACTTTACAAAGTTAAAAAAGTTATACTAATTCCTAAAAGTTGATATCATGTGCACTTGGGTGCACGCTTGCACTCATATATGTATAATTTTTTTATTCAATAGTGTATACTCTCTCCGTCCCAAGCAAACAGGAACATTTACTTTTTGGACTAGATTAGGAGTATTATTATTTTATGTAAAGTGGATAGGTGTATTAGAGAGATGTGATGGGTAGTGGTGGGTCATTGGTGGACCCTTTTTACTAAAAGAGGAAAATAATGCAATTTGAATGGGATGCCCAATATAAAAAAATGGTATTATTTGGGTGGGACAGAGGGAGTACATGTTTTTTAATAATTGTATAGTTGTTTTACATTCAATTTTTCAATTAAAAAACTTACAGAAAATTCGTTAACAAAGTGTTGTATACTCCCTCAATCCCATAAAAAAGAGTTACACTTCCTTTGTAAATTATAAAGGAAGTCTAACTCTTTTTCTGAGACATTGGAAGTACATTTTTATTCATTAGTATATATATTTTTATTTATTAATGTATAAATTTTTAAAAAAGTGCTGAGTGCACAGGATAATTATCAATTCAAATTTATTATTATTATTTTCATGTAGGAAATATTTTAAAATCTATCATGTGCAATTGCAAATAACTAAATGAAATCATTAAAATGAGCCAAACGAATTTGAGAATTAAAATGTTAGTAAAATAATGGAGTGTTTGGTAAGGAGTGCAATGGAAGTGAGCATGGAAGTGAAAAGTGGAGATAATAATTGATATGCTTGGTGTAAGAATTTAATAATAAAAAAAAGAGAGACTCAAATTTGTGAGACGGATCGACTCATTACTAAAGTATGATTATTGTATAGTTAAAGTATGCTTATTTGTAGTTAAAGTATGCTAATAATAAATTATATTATAATACATTAAAATCATACTTTAATGCATAATCCAACATATTTTAGAAAACATATTTTAAGAATCATTAAATATACTTTAACTATACAGTAAGCATATTTTAATGATGAGTTGACTCATCTCACAAATAACTTGTCTCACAAGAGACTTTATCAAAAAAAATATTAATCATTTCCATTATTTCAATACTTAATCATAATCAATTTTATTGTAATTGATTACTAAATATCACGCATTAATATTTTCATTTCTATATTCAAATTCCCAAATTTTCCTTAGTTAGAAATATCTTAAAATATGAAATAATTCACAACAAAATAAATTGATCAAATTTTCAGTTATTTTGATGTATTATTCTATGTGTCACATGGATGATTGACTAAAAAAGAATACTATATCTAAAACTATATCTAAAACGAAAATATAAAAATCTATAGTTGAATTTTATTCCTTTAGGGCTTGTTTGGTAGTGGGTATGAAATTTAAAGGGATGGTGTATAATGAGATTTGTTTGATTAGTTATTAATTGTACTATTGTGTATTATGCAAAAATAAGATCGTTGATAATTAGATATTAGTTATTTTATTTTTGTAATTGAGTATTAAGATATGATATAATATGTAAAATGACATATTTACCCCTTATTATTATTATTGTTATTATTAATTATTATTATTTATTATTAATAATATTATTATTTATTATTTATTAATATTAATTATTAATTATTATTATTAATTATTATTCATATTATTATCATTTATTATTAATCTTATTATTATTAATATTATTAATTCTTATTATTAAATATTATCAAATTATTATTATTATTATTTATTATTAATAATTATTATTAGAATGAGACTTCCGTGCGCCCAGGTGCACACCGTGCACCTTTAGAATTTAGTATTATGGATAAGGGTTCATTATTTTGTTCTAAAGAGTATACAATTTAATTTATAATGGTACACCATTTTGTTCTAAAAGGGTATACAATTTTCATTAATATTTTTTATTTTTCTTCAGAAAATAAAGGGTATACAATTTAACACAAAATTTTAAAGGCACACGGAATGTGCCCCATGCGCCCGGGTGCACATTATTCATTATTATTATTATTATTATTATTATCAATATTATTATTAATTATTATTATTATTATTTATTATTAATTATTATTATTATTATTATTGAATAAGGGTATAATGGTAAAATTACATTTACTACCTAGGTACTGAATTGTGGTATTGTGTATCCCACTTCTTGAGATGAGATACACAATACCTACATAATACCAAAGAGAAGGTTATTAATACTGGGTCGAAATAATACCGAGTCATAGATATTATGAATACATCGAGACAAACGTGGTCTTACAAGGGATACTGCATCAATACCACCCTAATACATGCAATCAAGCGACCCCTTATGGGTCGTTTGCTAGTGGGTATGAGATATAAAGGGATTATGTATAATGAGATTTGTTTGACACGTGATTAATTGTATTATTGTTTGGTATTATGGAAAAATGAGATTGTGGATAACTAGGTATTAGTTATTTTATGTTTGGTATTGAGTATTAACAAATGGTATAATAAGTCAAATGACATATTTACCCTTTATTATTAATTATTATTATTATTGATTATTAACATTATTATTGGACAAGGGTATAATGGTAAAATTACATTTGATACCTAGTTATTAAATTGTGGTATTGTGTAACTCACCTCTTGAGGTGGTATGCACAATATCAAGAAAAAGGTATTATTTATATAGGTGTCAAAATAATACTGGGTCTTAAGTATTATGAATACATCAAGACAAACGTGGTATTACGTGGTATACTACATCAATACCTAGCTAATCATGCCAACCAAACGAGCCCTTAGTGTCAAGTATATAAATAGATATATAAAAGATGATACATAAAATCACGCATGATAGATTTAAATTAATATATAGTGGATAGTTTTTTTTAAAAAATTTAATTTTATTTAATTTAATAATAAAAATTAAATTAAACATAATCTAACTGTTAAAATGATAGAGATGACACATGACAAATAAAATAAATAAAACACACACGAAAAATAAGGATTCTCCGCTGCAAGTCGTAAAGTTGTAATCCTTCAAAGAAGGCCACATGATAAACTCTGCTGCAAACTAATTAAAGCTGCAAAATAGATAGTTTTGTTGTAAAGAATTTAATGAGAACAATAAAACAAACATAAAAAGAAAGAAAAGAATACAGAAGTGGAGAGGAAGAGAGATTTCTATTAATGACATTGGATCTGAATTAGTACAAAACTATAATATTCTCACTCATTATATATAGAAGAGAAATGATACAATGGTAAATAAACTCTCTTCCTATTCTAATGATATGAGGAGATGTCCATATAAAATATTTCACAACACTCCCCTTGGACATTACGATGTTACTGTTGGCATTCGATCATTTGGTTAACGTGAACCGTTAGGGTTCCATACGTTTCTAACAAGCAGCGGACCAAGTAAACAAGAAACGTATTACCTTTCACCAGGATATGTTGAAGAAGACGGATTCTCGCCACTAGCCTGCACAGTCTCACCGTTTTAGGCATAAATCTCTCATCCGGTGTCGAAATCGAGTGATCTATACGAAAAATGATCCTCTCTTCTATGGCTTTCTGTCAGTATATCACATGTCCTGTTCTGAAATCTGTACAATTTTATAAAAATCGTAGAAGGTGGCAGAAAGCAGCAGCAAACAACCTTCCAGTCTTCTGCTTTATTTCCAAGTCCAATCTCGACGTCGTGTGGGCGACGATCCTCGAGATCTTCTCAATCTGCTGTTCTCTCACCCTCCTCACAGTGTTAGGCGTGATTAATCTCATAGATTAGGATTTTTGGATAGCTGAGATGACTTATATATGGGTTACAGCAGGGACCAGGAGGAGAAATTAGAGTTGGGCCTCCATTGGGCTTAAGTACCAAGCTTAGCCCAAAACTTATATTTAAGTCCAATAATAATAATATATACCACTAAAATATTATTACTGCACTACTGTTCTAATCTCATAATTACGTTATGGGCTCGTTCTTATTATGAGCCTGTTATTCTCTCAATGTTTAAGATATACAATGTCCATTAATTAATTAAGTTACTGACAACTCCATTAATTAATAGCTCATCCGAGAATAGTACCACTCAACCTCATTATCATGCTGGTATAAATCCACCTACAGGATTTACATGATAATCCTTATGAGCTCCTTAAGGGGATATCATCAACCTATAACGGACACGAATTCCTTCTACAATCAACAGCACACCATAGAGACAACACTACTTCCCAACTCACCGAGTTTGTTGATTTAATAACATGTAAATCTCACCCATTGATGAATAAAAAAAATACATACTGCCTTACATATCGAGATTATTGTATAGGGATTAAGAGCACGAACATCCATAATAACTGAGATCAAGTTCTCCAATAAGTTAGTATAAGTCGAACGATCTCAAGCGGTCCCGCTCAATACACACTAAATGCACTAATGTGATTCTATAGCCAAGACAAGATAATACCAAACTACACTACAACCATCCCGATAGAGAGTCCCCGTCTATCTCGGTTGTGGATATCTATTTATACTTTATAAGGAAACCGATAATATGATCTTCCGCGTGTTGTCGCACAACATATTATCTACAGTATAAAGTAAGTGGACTATTGCATCGAACATATAAATAAATTATAAGACGCAATCATTTGATCATATGATTCTCATTTCAAATTAATTGTTTAAACATTGTTCATACAAAAAGCTAGACTTTTAGTATACAATCCAACAATCTCCCACTTATACTAAAAGACTATGTTGTCATGTCTTCTGTCATACATCTGATTCTCACTCCCACTACACGACCATCAAGAGCTTTCGCCTTAAGGTCCTTGTAAATGGATTTACTAGGATATCATCCGATGTAATTTAGGCGATAACAACCTTCTCCTCATCATACGATTTCTCGTAACAGGTGGTACTCGCGCTCCATGTGTTTAATTGCCTTATGGACTCGTGATTCCTTCAAGTTTGCAACTACACCATTATCATCAAAATAAAGTGTGATAACCTTAGGCAAACTTAGAAACACTTCAAAGTCCATTATGAAGTTTCTAGAGTCATACAGATACTTTGGCTGCCTCATAGGCTCCAATTTTATCATCTTTCCATGATGAAGTCCGGAGTCTGAAATATATTCCTACATAACACTCCTCCACATTATAGCTATACTTCCTAAAATTAAACACATAACCTTTGAGGTGAATTTACCGCCGTCTCTATCTGATTTGGAAATTCGAATCTACGTAACTCATAAGAAACAGTGAATCTGTCCGGTAAGTCCACATATAGTTTCTAGTCCTTTTCAGGTACTTCAAAATTATGTGTTACACAGTTCAACATTCTTATTTCGGGTTACCTTGATACCCACTGTTAATGCCTTCGGTAAAATAGATATTCATTCTCGTGTATAGCATTCCTTAGATTAAACTTCCTTATTCGCCGAAACATAAATAACTGCTTTCATCACCTTTATCTTCTTTTTGTTTCTCAAGACACATTTCCTTAGATTAAGTTCCATGTTAAAACAAGTAAGGATCGTATCAATTCATGAAGCTTGAGACAAGCATAACATCCTTTCTTTTGATCTGTATTATCGAGATCAAAAGAATATTTTTGCTTCTTTAAAGTTCTTCATCTCATACTGCTTTATCAACCATACCTATACGTCTGGCAATGCTCTTTCATTGTCTCCAATGAGCAATATATCATCTACGTAAAGTACAAGAAATGCCACCACGTTTCCAGCACTCTTTTCAATACACAAAATACATCCGCGCATTGAATGAATCCATATCTTTGGATTTCCTCATCAAAACAGATATTTCATGATCTTGAAGCTTGCTTTAGTCCATCGTTGGACACTTTTAAGCTTACTATCACAATGCTCTTAGCCCTTTGCAATGAATCACTCTGGTTGCTTCACATAAATATTTTTCTCAAGACTTCCAATCAGGAAAGCTGTCTTGACATCTATTTGCTATCCCTCATATTTCATATGAGTAGCAACATATAAAAGAATCTAGATCGACAAAGGCATAGCTACCGACGAATCAGGTTTTCTCATAATCGAACCATTTCTTTCTGAGTATACCTTTTCACAACAAGCTTTACTTCCAAGGTTTTCACTTTATCCTATGATCCTCTTTTATTTTACAGAGCCACTTCCAATGACTTTCTCACCATCAGTGGTTCTACAAGCAGCCAGATCTAATTTAGATCGATTCTATTTCAATATTCATTGCACTTTGCTAAGATTCCGCATTTCTATCTTGTAGTGCCTCGTCGTATCCGTAGGTCCATTCCAAGTTTACTAGGGACCAAGTCTCACGACTCTCCCAAAACATATATCTTACATGTTGTCGAACAACCCTCCCACTACGATAAGACACTACATGCAATTGTGTATCAAACGTGACACGCGTTGCAGTTTACCTTGTGGTATATCCTCTTGTACACTTGGTACTAATACTTTGTGTTTTCCCTCTCACTTCCTTTAGAACAATTTACACATGGGTTTATGATTTAATACATAGTCATTTTCCAAAATCTAGTATTTGTATTAACAATCACCCTTCGATCTTTTGGACTAAATAAACCTCCCTTCATTTTCCTAGGATATCCCACAAACAGACAAACATTCATACGAATTATTGTTTCTATGGAATATCCATAAAATGAATTTAATAATTCCAAATAACTCATCATCTATCTAACCATTTCCACATGAGTCTTTCTCTTATTAAGATTAGAAGACGCGTTATTAATTACTATTTGTTGCATCCGTATGATAAATATGATTTAAGAGTTTACAAATTATCGCCAACGTACAACAACAAATTATAACTCCATCTTTCATTGCTATGAGCATGTCATTTAAATGAAATGGAGTATCCATCCGTAAATGCATAGAAATTGAAATCAAATTCTTTCTATGAAAACGTACGTAAAAATAATTTCTCAAAACCAAACGTTTATTCATATCGTGAGATAAATAAACAACTCCCACTGCAATAGCCACTACTCTCGTAGTATTGTCCATGTATATTATAATCTCATCATCACTTAGTTGCAGACTTTTAGTAATTCTGGTATTTACACACAACGTGTTAGTAAATTCCATCACTAATCATGCTTCAACGACTAGTGAATGAGATATTAACCTTGTTCACATCTTGATAAAATTGGATTTCCTTTGCCACATATTTTGTCAGAAGTTCCCCATTATATACAACCTCTCGTATTTCAGGTAGAACTTGCTCAAAACATCCAGACAAATTATGAAGAATAAATTGATCTAGGTTTCCCTTTCAATTTCTATTCCAAACATTTCCAATTCATTCATCAACTTATCCATGACCTCTTGCTTTTCTTACTTACTCAAGTATCTGAAGAGTCGCATGAGACCATCATATTTCTATGAACCTCTCACCTCCCCACTAGAGACTTTAATAGATATCATGGGGCATCCTTAATGAGAACACATATTTATGTTTTCTTAAGCAGTAAAATTCAAAATCAAGATTCTTTTCTAATCATCTAATTTTGGACCAGTAAATATAATTTTTTTTCAGTAAACAATAAGTGAGATAAAACCATTTGAAATTCAGAGAATCACAAATGAGTCTGCAAGCCACGTTAGTGTGGACGTTTACAAACCCGAATATTTACAAGAGAAGGTTTTACCCATTAATTTCATTCGTCAACCTAACCTCATGACAAAATAATTAATAGTCTGTTCCTCTTTAGCCATGCAAATAATAATAGTGACTCCGTTGGGGAGGATACTAATTATTTACACCTAAGTGTACACCATTATTTGATCTCAAGTCCACGGCCCCAAGCTTATGTGTCTTACAGTTAGAGAAGTACACACGCGCTCGGATAACTTCCTACAATCATTGATTATATATTTGTACCGGTGAACCGCACAAAAACTCATCCGTTAGGGAGGAAGGTCTATGCCAACACGCAAGTTAATGTGCCACATTACAAACAATAATTATTTAATGAAGTCTGTACCAGTGATCCGTGAATAAATTCATCCGTTAGAGTGGAAGGCCTATTGCCAACACACAAGTTTACTCACATCACTTACAAACCAATAATGGAGGCCGCGAAAATTATTTACCAATCTCCTCCCCCACTTAGTAATTTAACAACGAGGGTTTTTACATGCATATAATATTCATAATAAAATACGCAACCTAGCATGCTCCTATTACGGCAAATAAGACAATAAATCAAAGAGAAACATGCATACATATATAACAATAATTAGATAATTAAATCAATTAATGCAGTTATATAACAGCGAATTCGATTGTTCGCCACCAATCACGAATGCGAGCAGTTGCGACTATGCAGGATTCGACCTGCTAGGTGAGATCGCAAGGATCAACCTGCCTGGTCAGGTCGCGGGGTTCGGGGCAGTGCCCTGAAACCTAATCTAAAAATCAGAAGCTGTTCTTCAAGAATTTTCCTCCAGATTCATTGCTCGACAACCTGCTCCACCACTCCGGCACCCTGTCACATCTAGCTGCTTATCCACCATGTTCAATACCCGGAAGAAGTTCACAACACAGCAGTTTCCCGGCGCCATGCCCATCACACAGCTCCATGCCTGGTACCCAGCACCAGCGCACGACTCGTGCAGCCTTGACACACTTTCGCGCGTGCCTGCTAGCATACACGTGTGCCTTCACCATCCCTGCCAGCACACACGGCACTTGCCCGACATTGATTTTCAGCACTCGGCAACGTGCCGCGTACCAAAACCTGCCATGCCATCGTGTGCCTCACGCCCGGCAGGAGATGGATGTCGTGCGACATATGTTTCTTGCCCACCAGCACTCCATCACGCCATGGTGCCTGCCAAGTCTCGCACACTCGCTGCCCAACAGCATGCTACCGAGAAGCCTTGTCCAGCAGTCGCTTGTCGTAGCCCAGCAGCTGTCTGTGACGTCTATTTTCTTGCCTGTAAACATGGCAGTTTGCCTGGCTACAAGTTCGTCATATTACAGCCTGCACAACAAACTGTCTCAACTTCTTGCCGGCACGTGACCTATGCCCGATGCGCCTGCGCGTCTTCTAGCAGCAACTTGACACAAGCCTTCAGTAGATTGGAGCTAGCCACCTGCAGACTCGACCGGGTCACCAGCAGACTCGACCCGGCCAGTAGGTGCAACTCACTAGGAACAAGCGATGAACTCGCCCCAAAAATCCACAAGATCCGACCCAACCACCAGTCAGACTCGCCCGGAACACCATCAGACCCACCCGGAAAAGCTGTCCAACTCGCCCGAAACCCCTGTTAGACCCGCTCGGAAGGTTGCTGCTCCTGCCCTGAAATGTGTCGTATGCCGTGTCGCCACCAGTGCAAGCTTGATCCGTGGCTGTAAATTCCTTCCAGCCTACATCTGCCACCGATCACAAGCGGTGCAGCGCCCAGAAATGCGTCGCCATGCCTGGCCACACCACGCCGCACCACCCGCCATCGTAATCCATCGAAGCCCAGCCACCACACATCAAAAGACACACATTATCGTCTTCGTGTGACTTTGACAAATAGGTACAGTCGATACTTTCACCATATTGACCATGCTCCAGCCTTGTGCCACCCGTCGACTTGTTCCCTAGGCACCGACAGTAAGCAAACAGCACCCAGCGGGTGGCCCAACGCTATTGCCTTGTGTTGTTTAGCCTTCAACCGTCAACGCCGCGACACGTTGCCATAAGCGATCCCGATCAATGCTCACCATTTCGCCTAACAGCCGCCGTCTTCTATTCGATAAACAGTGCCCCCCACCATGCGCGGCGATATCCACCATCGTCCATCGTTCATCGTCGAACATTAAATACCCATGTCGAATAGTCGTGTGGTGATTGTATGCTTTTGTGTACAGTTAGGGTGTTTACCAAGAAACCATGTTCTAAAACCCTTATCACAAATAAAGTACATAAACCCTAACCTAACGTGTCATGCTTCACCATGAAACTGAAGCTCTGATACCAATTGTTGGCATTCGATCATTTGGTTAACGTGAACTGTTAGGGTTCCATACGTTTCTAACAAGCAGCGGAACCAAGTAAACAAGAAACGTATTACCTTTCACCAGGGTATGTTGAAAAAGACGGATTCTCGCCATCAGTCTGCGCAGCCTCATCGTTTTGGGCATAAATCTCTCATTCGGTGTTGGAATCGAGTGATCTATGCGAAAAATGATTCTCTCTTCCGTGGCTTTCCGTCAGTATATCACATGTCCTATTCTAAAGTCTGTACGATTTTATAAAAATCTTAGAAAGTGGCAGACAGCAGCAGCAAACAACCTTCCAGTCTTCTGCTGTATTCTCAAGTCCAATCTCGACGTCGTGTGAGTGACGATCCTCGAGATCTTCTTAATATGTTGTTCCCTCCCCTCCTCACAATGTTTGGCATGATTAATCTCATAGATTAGGGTTTCTGGACAGCTGAGATGACTTATATATGGGCTACAACAGGGACCAGGAGGAGAAATTAGAGTTGGGCCTCCATTGGGCTTAAGTATCCAACCTTAGCCCAAAGCTTATACTTAAGTCCAATAATAATAATATATACCACTAAAATATTATTATTGCACTACCGTTCTAATCCCATAATTACGTTATGGACTCCTTCTTATTATGAGCCCGTTATTCTCCCCATGTTTAAGATATACAATGTCCATTAATTAATTAAGTTACTGACAACTCCATTAATTAATAGCTCATCCGAGAGTAGTACCACTCAACCTCATTATCATACTGGAATAAATCCACCTGCAGAGTTTACATGATAATCCTTATGAGCTCCTCAAGGGGACATCATCAATCTATAACGTACACAGATTCCTTCTACAATCAACAACACACCATAGAGACAGCACTACTTCCCAACTCACCGAGTTTGTTGATTTAATAACATGTAAATCTCACCCATTGATGAATCAAAGAAATACATACTGCCTTACGTGTTGAGGTTATTGTATAGGAATTACGAGCACGAACATCCATAATAACTGGGATCAAGTTCTCCTATAAGTCAGTATAAGTCGAACGATCTCAATCGATCCCGCTCAATACACACAAAGTGCACTAATATGATTCTATTGCCAAGACAAACTAATACCAAACCACACTACAACCATCCCAATAGAAAGTCCTCGTCTATCTCGGTTGTGAGCATCTGTTTATACTTTATAAGGAAACCAATAATATGATCTTTCGCATGTTGTCGCACAACATATTATCTACAGTATAAAGTAAGTGGACTATTGCATCGAATATATAAATAAATTATAAGACACAATCATTTGATCATATGATTCTCATTTCAAATTAATTGTTTAAACATTGTTCATACAAAAAGCTAGACTTTTAGTATATAATCCAACAGTTACAACATCATATGCATGTCTCGTTAAAAACCTCGCCAGAAAACCCTTTGAAAAAAACCAGTCGAGGAAAAAAATACATGTCTTATCATTTAATATTTCATATTAGCTGTCTCATTAAAAAACTTTCAACCAAGGAAACCTCGTAGGAAAAAACTTAGTTAAAGAAAAAGAGTACAACTTGGTCTTCAGGACCAATCTTTAGGATTATTTAGAAGTTGTTTCATCCTCAAGACATTTAGCTTATATGTCTCATTAAAAACCTTCAACTAAGAAAACCTCTTAGGAAAAAACTTAGTTAAGGAAAATAGTACAGATCTTATGATTTTGATGTATTGCATTAGTTGTCTCGTTAAAAACCTTAGACTAAGAAAACCCAGTGGAAAAAATTTAGTAAAGGGAAAAAAGAGCACAACTATTAGTTTTCAGGACTTAATCTTCTGGATTATATAGAAATTACCGATCCCCCTGAAAATAGGGATACATTGTAATATAATTGCTGATCTTCAAGATTGGAAATTTAAAATTTATTGAATTGTCACTCCCCTTGAAGACGATAATCTTCTGGGTCTAGATAATACAATACTACAAGGACATACTAAAATATAATTTGGGAGTAAACAAAACAATAATAAATAATTTACATGAGAAAATGCTATATATTAATAATATTCACTGTTCTTCTAGAGCATATAAATTTGTCATGTCTCGCATAATATGTTAATTGTTCATCCATGCAACACATAATTTATTGTCTTATAAAAGACTGAGGATATTAGTCTTTCATCATGCCCCATAGGCTATATATTTATTATATCAACAATCTTATTACACCAGTTTGAAACCTTAAAATTATGATGATCATTTAATTAACATTCAAATCAATATGCCAATGTCACGTTGGTTTCTTATAAATAAATCAATAGTATTTTGTATCTTCGAGATAATTGAAGATATGTTTAATTTCATGTAACTTCTCTTTGTCTGAAAGTCATAAAATCTTGCTAGCAAGTTCATCATAAGTGCATATCAGGCCTAGAAAACATGCACTTTAAAAGCACTGAATAGAGGGACTTCTAGCCCAAAATATCCTCATTATATATTTCAAGTGTATAGACATTAGTTTTCCACTTCAAGGGATAAAAATGACAATTGACATACAATATAAATAGATATATCGAAAATCAAAAATTCATCTAAAACAAACATAAAAAAGATTAACTAGTGTTTAAACTTTAAGATATTCTCAATCTAAAGGTTGAGACAACATTTTGGTTTATCTAAATTCTTTCATTCTAAAAAATCCGTCATGTTTGCATGTGTTACCTTATATAAATTTCTTATACATTTCAATCTTAAAACGTTCATATACACACAATTTTCATTCTTCTTCAGGAAAAAATAACAAATTAAAATATAGCATATCCATATTAACTCTGTTTCAAGGTCTGACAATGACCAATATTATAGTTATATGTTGTGATATTTTATTCTCATCCAATTTGAGAAGTTTTAATCCTTCGAGGATTTTCATGTATATCATATAATGATGTATATTTACTGCATATTTAAATATATTGAAAATGTCATATAAATTAAATAGCGAAACGTAATGTATAATGGGAGAGTATGTGTCATTTATATATTGGGCCTCTGCAAGAACCCTATGAGCTTTAACTACACCAGTCTATCATTCATATGTCCTTCTGGGACAAATATGTATATCATTTCAATAACATTCAAATAAATATTTAACGAGTTAAGCTCAACCACATTACTTTATATTGTCTTACCATAATTTTTCGTGCTTCTGGCACTTTGATATCGAATATAAGTTCTGAATATAAATTTAACACAAATTTCTAAAGGCACACGGAGTGTTGTTCATGCGTCCAGATACACACAATAATTTTCTTTAGAAAATGAAGAGTACACATCTGTATACTAAATGGTATACAATTTAACACAAAATTCTAAAGGCGCACGAAATGTGGTCCGTGCGCGAAAATGCACAGGAGTTTTTGCCTAAAAGTATTGGGAATAAAAATTGCATATTCTATTTCTTCTTCGATACGTGACAAACCTCCCATTATCCATCTCAAAAACTTGAAAGGCCCACGGAAAAGCAAACCACCATACAAGATAACTTTACTCCCACATTGGATGCCTTTCCCCCAAAGCTTCCAAATTACTATTATTCTCTTCCAGATATGGCCGATCTCAACCACCGCCGCTCCTCCTACTTCTCCGGCTGCATGTCGCCCTCCTGCGTCCCCGTCCACGACGACTACTCCCGCATTCACACCGCCGATAACTGCCACCGCAACCGAAAGCTGCGCAAACTCTTCCGGAAGATAGTGAGCGAGAGCAAGAGTATTTATGCCCAACCAAAGCCTCTTACCTTCCAGTACGACGCCGTTAGCTACTCTCAGAATTTCGATGAAGGATGCCGTACAGACGATGAGTTTTCTCGATTCCGGTACTTATCCAGATCTTAGGCGACGCCGTTTTAACTGTATATATACGAATTAATCCTTTTTTTTTTGTTTTAATTTGAGAATTATGGATCAGTTTTTAGATCCATCAATGGAGTGAGTATGTATATGCTGTTCTGTTGAGCATTTGTCAGAACATTATCGTCTGATTTTTTGCACGTAATTTTCAGTTGTGAAAATCCGGTTTTTGCATAAATTTTATAATGAATGGAACGATTAAAAGAAAATTTAATTAGAAGAGCGATGATTTCCAGCCCCTTTCAAGCTAAGAATTTCCAGCCTTAGAAGTTGATTAAACACAGCAGTGTATAATATCTTTGCTAAGGTTTGGTTTCAGCATAATTTGAGTGTTGATTTTGTAATAATTTTAGTTCAAGGTAATTTAGATTATGATCTCATTATGGTTTATTGGTTATAATACAGTATAATTATGAAAATTAGATGATTCTGTGAATAATTAGTACTGGTATTATAATAATCAAGAAATTTAAAACTACGAATAAGAGAGAAAAAGAAAAAAAGAAAATAGAGAGATGCCTCTTTGAGTAAAAATAAAAATAAAAATAGAACAGTTAAAACTTAAAAGTGGTAGCTATTAGTATTACTCAGCTTTTAGTCCCATCCTTAATTCGTTTGGGGTAAAAGTGTGGAATCGTCCTCTTAATTAGGGCCGTCAATTCTATCCGGATATGTGAGTATCCAACTGATAATAAATACCAGTCGGGTATGAGTATGAATAGGGTAGGGTATTTTGAATTTGGATAGTTACCGTCTCATGTGGGATCATTTTACATTTTTTTAAAATAGCTATCACATTCGCTATAAAATGTTATTATTTTCGCTATAAAATGTTAACACATTTCATTTATAGTATAAATTGTTCATGAAATAACATTATCACTTTTTATCAATTTAGTATCACATTTCAATACAAAAGTTATCACTTTTTGACCGTCTCACACAAAGCATTTTGAAATTATTTTTATACATTTATGAATATCATAATATGTTGCATTGATAATGATTTCTTTTAAACTTTTTTGGGATACTTAGTTATATGTGCAAATTATATCCTAATATTATTACTTCTAGGTATGCCCATCTAAAATTAATACTATTAGATATCAAATTACATTGCACAATCCCAAATATAACATTCCAATATAATTCTTATCACAACTCATGAAAATTGCAACAATATAATCTTATCCCCTTTTGTGGTCCGATACAATTACATCACAAATTGAGAAAACCATGTCACTATAGTAAACTTGGTATCTCTCCACCTCACAACCCCCATTACTCCACGGCCGGCACCTCTCCATTTCTCCTTTCGTCATTTTCACAATTGGAGCCCATCTTCTCAAGTAAATAAGATTAGAAATATGTTACACAATTGATTATATTTCTGCACAACCTTTGAATAAGATTGCACAACCTAACTAGACATTATTTTGTGAATCACATTTCTTTTAAATATGCGCAATATAGTTATCAAAAGTATAATTTCAAAAGTAAATAATTATGCTGGACATAAAATTATGTCTAAATGTTATTTGCTTTGAATCATATCATACATTAGATTGTAGTGATTTATATTGCACAATCGATTACATTATTGCACAACCTCTTAAAATGTTTGTACAACTAATGCACTATTGTCAGCATCCTTCCACGTCCTTTCATCATCTTAATCCTGCCTCTGCTGAAACTGAATAGCAACTGAACAATCAAATCACCACCGCCGCAGGAGTATGTGGTGGCTATCAAAAATGGAAAAGTCACGGGCAACCAGTGTCTCACTTGCTCCAAAAAATTCAATCAAAATTCAGTAAATAACTTAGCATTCGACGACAACGGAGCAATTGGTTTTGGAACGGCGAAAGTACAACTGATTTTGGAGCTGCGACAGTATAATTGATTTTGGAGCAGGCAGCGACCCATACTTTGTTGGAATTAGACGATGAAATCAGATGAGAATTAATTCTGTAAAATTGAAAAGAGAAAAGATTGTGGTGTGATTCTCCTATTAGATGGCCGTATAAACAGGAGTGCCTGCGTGTAAATAGGAAACTGTGGTTGAGCCGGATGAAAAGAAAAAGAGTGAGGTTCCTGTGCACCGGGCGCACGGAGCATATTCTGTACGCCTTTGCAATTTCTATGCCCCTTTTCAATTTAGGATCCTAACAATACATATGTTTAAATAAGATTGGAGGGGGAATGATTGTCTTCACATGGGGACACAGAGTATTCTCCGTATCCCCGGAGCGCAGGAGCTTTTATACGGAAGGTTCGGTATTAACCCTCAAAGCACTAAAACTGAGATCTGCCAGAACGACTGGTCTTAGAACCAGAAATACATAGGTCCCGCGTTCCTGGTTATCTAAGAAAAGGAGCTGGGGTAAAGGCCAAAGAAAGGAGCAGCCGAAGCCGAGGACGAGTACTCACTTCTTGAAAGAGTGCCCTTACTGCGTGGGACAGCCTTTTTACCCCGTGCAATCAACCAAAAAAGCTCTGTCTCCTTTTTTTTCATTCTAGTTATTGACATCGGAAAGAATGAAGTGGCCGTTTAGTCCATGGTCCATTGGATGGTCGGTGCAAGGCCAGAAATTGGAACACATTGATTCCGCTCGTTCCCGTCCTTCGCTTCAGGGCCTGTCCCTCGGTGTGTGCTGTTCTCATTAAAAAGAAGAATAGCAGGAAGAGC
This sequence comes from Pogostemon cablin, assembly GCA_023678885.1. NCBI lineage: Eukaryota > Viridiplantae > Streptophyta > Magnoliopsida > Lamiales > Lamiaceae > Pogostemon > Pogostemon cablin. The sequence goes on along the minus strand of CM042992.1, from coordinate 6,098,434 downwards.
GGTTAAGCGAACTAGAGTCGATTTTTTGTGGGGGATAAGCTTGTGAAGAAGCAAGCTATCCCCACCCCGACGGTAGCTGCTAGCTTTCCCCATCTCTCCTAAACTTCCCCCGGTCTTCGGCCCGAGCTGTATGAGGCAGAAACTCGTCCCACGTACGGTTCGGAGGCCGAGCCCCACCCCAGCAGTCAGGGTGTGTGTATTAGGATTTCTGAATTTAAAAACTGACATTATAATGCTAGGATTTATGAATTTTAAAATTGGCATTATAACTGAACAAAACTACACAAAAACTAGCATGGAATGTAGTTACTCTTTAATATGATGATATGTTACTTTACGATGTTAAAAATCGGTTAATCTTTAATACAATAAATAACTAGTAAGAAACCTACGTGATACGCGGATCATATTATTTATAAAAGAAATAGTTGTTTTTATTAAAAAAAAAACTAAAATAATAAGTAGTGTTGATAAAATTATTATACTCCTTTGGTCATTTTCATATGTATAATTTGTTTTTTCATATTAATCAAGGGATCTAATAATTTAATATAAAGTGAGTTTAAGAATACAATATTTTGATGTGTAGTAAATAATTGTATCAGTGTTGTGTATGACACAAAATGAATATTTTGTAATTAGAGACTAAAATGAAAAAAATGAATACTATTTAAAATAATGAGAAAGTAGTAATTTTTATAATAAAAAACAATAACGTTGTAGTAAAATATTTTATGAATTATTATCTTACATAATTCTTCACATAAACACAGTTATATATGCATTGGATTATTTACTTTTTTTTTCCTTTTTTTAATTAATAAAATGCTGACCATATCTATATGTACTCCCACCATCCGCTTTCAAGGGTATCATTTTTTCATTTTGGGCGTCCGCCTCCAAGGGTTCCATTTTCTTTTTTATACATATTAGACCCACACATATACACTAATATAATTAAAAAATGGGAGAACACTTGATAATTATCTCTGATGAGATTATTTACTTTTTATTTTATTTTTTTGTTCTACCTACCAAATTAGCCCATCTTTACTTTACTTATATAAAGGAAGGTTTTCTTCCTCCAAGTGTCATCTCCTCCTTAATTCACGCCTGACTTGCATCACCTAATCACTTTTAAGTTTTTTCTATTGTTTCCCCTTCTTTCTAATTACCGAATTCTTTTTAAACTTTTATGTTTATTCCTTCTTTTTATTTAATTAAAGAATATATGGGGTTACATAACGCATATCTTAATCTCATACTCCTAAATCTCTTTTCCTACATAGGCGATAATATATATATATATATATATATATATATATATATATATATATATATATATATATATATATATATATAATGTGTTGGAGCAATTTATGTACGAGAGCGGCTATTTGCACCTCAAATATACTAAACGAACCCCGATTATTAAGTACACTTCATTAAAATTATAATAAATAAGCATCCATTACTAAACCTACCCCATATATTACTATTTTACCTTTTGATTACAGTTAAATATATAATACAAATTTTATAAATAGACCCTTAAATCCATCCAAGAACTTAGAATTTAAAGCTCAAGAACACCACCGCGCCGGAGAGAAGGAGAAAGACATGGGTAGTGTAACTCTTGACTGATCAGTAAAGCTAATAGCTCTCCAGCAATAAATTTACCGACTATGCTTCAAGAATCTGCATCTGCAATTCCATCTTCAATATGGGCAACCGTCACCTGCTGGTTCACTCCCACTGTTCTCTTTCTTCTCCTTAATCTCATGATTGGAACCATTGCCGTCACCTCTCCTTTCTCCAATAAGAAACACCAAATAAACACGACAACCCAACAAAGTCGCAGATCGCCTTCCGTTCTTCAGCGTTTCAAGTCCGTCAATTTCAACGCCTATTTCAGATCTCAGGACCCACAGGATTCCACCATAAATCACAAGCAAAATCCTGATTCCCAAACACTGACCACTCATCAATTGGACCCACACTACGTCTTCGACCATAACCCCCAACTGGACCAAACCCAGAGGCATTTAAATGTCGATGATTTCCAGATTCCTCGTGAAGGAGAAAGGTTCGAGGAGAGTGAGCAAAGCATGGACGAAGTCTACAGCTAGCTGATGGACGCTCATTTCAATCGGACCAAATCCGACACCAAACCTGCCTCAGATGAGATCCCGACCAAGCTCTCGGAAAAGATGAAAAAGTCGGCGAGTTTGAAATTATCTTTCGCACACTTCAAAGAGGACGACGTCATGGAGGCCGACGACTGTGAAGGAGAAGGGCAGTGCGAAAGCCACCGACTCCAACGAAAAGGTGGATGCGAAAGCCAATGTTTCATCAACAGGTTTAAGCAGCAGCTGAAGCTTCAAAGGTTGGATTCCATTATCAAAAACTATAAGCTTTTGTGGGTAAACATTTATAATAGTTTCTTGACTGATCAAGAATTTAGTAGGCTATGTTATCTGTCTGTATCTAGATTATATGGGAGGGGGATAAACTCCCTGTAATGCTCTAAAATTTCGGGTTACATTCATAGGTTTAGATCATCGAGTTTTATTGATTCTTACAACGTGGTGTATTTAGAAATTTAATTGAGATTTGTATAACAATTTCTCTTTACGTACACATCTAAGTTAAATCTATTTAACTTACTAATTTTTTATTTTTTTTCCCTGAAGGTTAACTGATGTCTTGATGACTGATAGTTGATTTGGTTTTCTCTTGGTTCTTTTTTTTAAGGGTGACTTATACATTTCCATGTTATTTTTATAGCCTGAAAAGCTCTCTAGGTTCTTCAAGTTGTTGAAAAGCATTGTGATGTCTCAATTCAATATAGGAGAACCCATATACCACAAGCCTTTAATGTTTTTCCTTAGCTTCAGATACTTTCTTTATACTCTCTTTATTAATTAAGCTTTTTACCTTAACTTCAGAAACTTACTTTATACTTTCTTGGTACGTTTATGGATGATATTGAGTTCATTTTGCACTAATGTGTGTAGATAAAATAGAATTCTTGAGTTCATTTTGCTCAATGTAGATGCATGAATGAAAACATGATTTTAATAGGAGAATGTGGTTGGGAATTATAAATAATTTTATTGAAATATTGATTATTGGGGAATCAATTATATTGCTCTCTAATTTTGTGTTTTTGTTGTAAAGCAGGATTTTACCAACTTTTCTTTTACGTTGTTTGATTTCAATGATAATTCTTTGAACCTTTGTCGAAACTTGGAACAGATTCTATCCCCTTTGGGTAGGATAATGTGATGGTCTATGGCTGTCTGTTCACATACAACCAGTACACTTCCTCTATCTGGACATCATCAACCTCTTCTTGTTGTTGACGATTTTCAGAGCTACTCATTGTTGATTGCAACTATTCAAACTAAGAGCCGTAATTTCTTCTTACTTGGTGATAGACTTAGCATGTAAATAAATTTTTATTTTCTCTCATATTTAGTGCAGATTTAGCTGTTAGGTATATGTTTATTGTATCCATTTTAATTTTCCAAATGGATCCATGCTTCTTGAGTAGAAGTAAAATACATAGGAAGAAATTTCAAAATAATACTAAAAATTTTAAAAAAATAAATTGTTAATTATGATTGTAATGGTTATCTAACGTTTCAATTTTAATTGCATATAATAACAATCATGATATTTAATGATTAATTTAATTATTAAAATGCTTTTTTTAACTCATTAAATGTTTATTAGATTGTTTGAAGATAGGTAATGTTGCAATGGAGAGTTTTTCTCTCTCACACGTATCATCTCTTTTTAGAAAACTAGCATGTATACAGCGTGCTATGCGAGCTCATTAAATTTTTATTTTGTATATTATTTATAATTCAAAATTTAATTTATTAATATAATTTAAAGTTTTAAATCTTGTAGATGTAAGTACTATAATTTATTTTATACATTGATATATTTTAAACATATTAAAACACATTAATATTTACAATACAAAGCATAGAGTTGAATTTTCAAGATTGTCCTTATTTCCATCAATAATGAGTGATTCTCTATACATTATTTAACGAGTGAAATATTAAAAACGTGCTTCGCACGTAATACTTTATGATTAACTCAAAATGAGTATAATAGTATACTTGTTTCGTCTTTAGTATCTCTTCACCTTGTACCTTGTAACATGTTTAAAATGAGTTATAATTGTACATGAAATTAAAGAATGATATTTGTTTAAGAGTGATATAGTCTAAAAAATGAAGTTAACACATTCATTCTATAACATCCAAACGCACTTTAATTTTAAATTGCAACTCATTTTAAGACACAAAACACAACCAAACTGCCAGTAGACATAGTTTTTATATAAATGTGGAACAAATAAAGGAAAAAATGTGAAAAGAACTTTTTGTGATTGAGGTTCACACTTAACAGTGACCCACCCACCAATTATAACTTCATAGAACCATAGAAGATTTCTCTCTATATCTTCTTCAACTGAGCTAAATTTGCGACTTCTTTTATGCTTCTAGAGAAAGTTGACCTGAATACTAACCAAAATAGTAGTCTCAAAATATTACCTAATGGGTTAATAATAGGAAAACCTGCAATAGAACAAATATGATCTTTACCTTTAAAGCAACCAGCAACACTGGACAAATGATCAACAGCAAAAAAAACTCATTTTTGTTATAGGGGGGCAGGCAGTAGTTTACCACATTCTTAGTCCACAACAACTTTATCTTGTATTTTAAGAGCTAGAATTAAGGATTTCAACTGCTTCTTTGAACTACTCCAAAAGATGATTCAACTTTGTTGCTTCAAGAACATGATTCAACACGTAACTATACCTGAATGTACAATCAAAGTTTAGAATAAGGGTAATAAATTCAATCCAAATTAATCATTGAGCGAATTTGAGAAGAGGGCTAGTAGTGAACATAGGCTTAATCATAAATGAAAGAATCTTGGATTTGAGCTTAGATTGGTCGCCTAGTCATAAGACCAAAATTACTTTTCTGTAATAGAAAATGATTCATTCCTCTAAAAGATAAATATATATAAGAATTTGCTGCATAATGCTACTCAGATAGATTACCTTTCCAACCATTTCCAAAACAATTGCAACAGCAGGCTCTTGTAAGTACCGTTTCTTAGCAAAGAAATAGAATAGAATAGTATATTGAAAGAGAAGAACAATCAATATTTTAATTATATTAAAGGTAGAAGTAATTTTTTTTTTCTTTCTCAAAGTTAAAAGTAAGTTGTTTCAACCATGTTTCCCTCATTTGTTTTCTAAGTTTATGATTGTTAAACTTTTATTTATAGTAGAAAGTTTCAGATTGCATTCTAAAGCAGGGAAGAGAATTTAAATTTTAAGATCCCGTAATAATTTCACATGCTATTCTATCTTCTCTTCATAATTATCAAATGACACGATCATTTAATCATAATAACCAAATCGCATGATAGTACTCTGTAGTCAAGATACAACAATAGAAAAAAAGAGTTTACGTGTAGAATTGCAACTCCAACATAAAAGGCATGAGCCATACCAGCTAAACTATGATTGAACAAATTTAGACAAACAGAAAGTATGTAACATATAAAATTATATAGCCATCCTCCATTCTAAACAACAAAAGACATAATAAAAGAAAAGCCAAATGACCAAGAAAGTTCTAGATATTCAACAACTAATGAACTGGAGCTGTGAAAATATGAACTCATCAGTTTGATGAATTCCTCGCTTAAATAACTTTTATATGATCTTTTTATAATTGGCTTCTCATTTGGCAACTTCTTCAGCCGAATCATGCCTGTAATTGTCACAGCATTGTTTGCATCTTCCTATTTATATTAGAGTAAATATAGATTAAAAACATTTCTTTTCTTTAATGCCTCCGGGCAGATAATAATAATGCCTTTTCTGCCTCTAAAAACCATTCAAGCAGGTAAAGTACCGTAACGACTATCCCAAACGACTAAGCGAGAGAAAGTTTTAATAAAACTCATGCCTTAATAAATCCTCTATCATTTCTAAGTTGAATCAACTATACCAATAGAATCTTAAAATGGGAAATAAAATTTTGCATCAATGCACTCAATAATATAGATATGAAAATATTTTTCCTCTGACAAAAAAACACTATCCAAACCTCCAACCATTTTGAGCTAATACAGTTTGACAACTTCATTGAGAAGTACTCACGCTCAACTCTAAAGGCTTATAGCTAATGATTAAATTTTAACCATATTTATAGGCTTAAATTTTCAGTCGTGCGTAATCTACTTATGATTCAACATTGGAAGATTAACAATGGTGACAACAATAACTAAATACTGAACCCTTCATTCCGAAGATCCCTTACTATTTCCATTGTTTACATGTCATCTTATATTAATAGGTTCGTTTTCTCAAATGAACCTATTAAATGTAGAATCTGAGGTAATAACACAATGTTTATATAAATTATGAAATAAATCAACAATAATCCATCTTCAGTTGAAAACTAACCTCCTCCATATGCCAAAAAGTACTTATTATTTCAAGTCTTAATATTGTCCTGAATTTCCTGCAACTCCATCCACGCGAGATGTTGGACTGCCTTAAAATGGTGTACCCATCGTTAGGGGCCCCACCGCCCCTGCCCTGGGGATTGGTGGAGGAGATAAATCGCAGGATGTGCCTCAAGTGGCTTATAGGGCTCACTGTTAAACTTGTGCTTGCCCAAAGGCAGGATTCGAACCCACCCAGGGCATAGCTCAATTAGGCCCATCTATTATGCAAAAACTGATTAAACATAACATCATCATTAATTAAAATAAAATAATAATAATTCAAAGCAATTCCAAAAATCAAAATACAGAAGCGAATAAAAACCCAAATAGACAACCCAAAATATGACATAACAATGATGAGAACTTACCAACCCAAGGAGATTTATAAGTTTTAGGTTGCATTATCGTAATCTTCAGTCGAATCACTCAAATACATTGTCATAAAAAATGCACTAAATTAGTGATGTTAAAAATTCTCGATAGAGCGAGAAATTGAAAGGGAAATCGAGAAGAAATTAAAAGAAGAAAAGACTAACCTGTTTTCCCATTCGAACAACAACATAAGGATCGCTGATAAAAGCATCTCTCTTACTAAGGTTTATCCCTCTCAGGATTCTAGGAAAGCCATCACATATTTCCATTGCGTTTGATTTTCAGCACGGAGAACAAATGATTGAAAGGGCAACGTGATTTAAATTAAAATTCTAAATATATTTTAATTAAAGAAAAAAAGAATTAAAGAAAAATAAGGGCCTTGGTTTAACTAATTAAAATATTCTTTTTAATAAGCACGCAAATTTCGGAATCTACGCCAAGAATTAACTTGTAGTATTAAATTAAAAATTTTCAGTTCTAATAAAATTATATTTATTATTATTATTATTAATGGTTCATTAGATAGTTCAAATGTCTCGTTATCACTTTATTATAATCAGGTATCAATTTATATTTAAAATATTATCACTTTTTATTCATTTTATAAATGGTTCGTAAAATAATTAAATTAAATAATTATCACTTTTTTTTATTATGTATAACTTTTTATTAAGCATTTTATACTTTTATTTCAAGAATTGTTCATGAAATAATTTAATTAGATTGATATCACTTTTATTTAATTAAGAACCACTCTTTATTAAAAATATTATCACTTTTTATTACTCCTGTAAATTATTCCTGAAATACACTTTTTTTAATCAATTATCACTTTTTTAGGAAAGATGTTATCATTTTTTTTTTTTAAAAATATTATTACTTTTTATTTATATTATAAAATATTCATGAAATATAGTTCACAACAAACTTATTACTTTTCATCACTTGATTATCACATTGTATAAATTTATAATTTTAATTCAAAAATAAATTAAATGAATAATAAATGTTAAATTAATTAAATTTTAAATAATACAGAATATAAATTAAAAAGAAAAAAACGTGATGTAAAAAAAAAAATATATATATATATATATATATAATATAAAAGATTTAATTAATTTAATTTTATAATAATTAATTTCTCAATATTCTAATTCAATTACAACAAAACATGGCCCTTTAAAATATAATTAATGGACTAATGGATGATCCGTCTAACATAAGAGGATCCATGAGACGGTCTCACCAAAGTCTTTGCCAAAATTATATTAGTGATTTTATAATTTAAACTTTAAGGGCGCGATTGGTATGATGGAATGGGGTGGGAATGAATTTTCTTCATCATGATGCATATTTTCTTCATCATGATGCTCATTTTCTTCACATGATGCATATTTTCTTCATCATGATGCTCATTTTCTTCATCATGATGCATATTTTCTTCATCATGATGCTCATTTTCTTCATTATGATGCTCATTTTCTTCATCATGATGCATATAATCGTCATTCCTAATTCTATTTTCATTCCTGCAATTAATATGTTTTTAGTAGTAAAAGAATGTGTATTCTCTTATATGTGTGGGAATGTCATTCCCCCCACCCCCATGGTATTACCCATTTCATTCCCTCATTCCTCCCACTCCACCCCCTCTCTCTCTCTCTCTCTCACACACACACATATATATAATCATAATTATAATTATAAATAATATTCTTTTAATTTATACAACATTTATTTATATAATTATAAATATGTTACTAATTTTCTACTTAACATGTAATATTCATTAAAATTATTTTTATTAAATTATTTAATAAAAAATAAATAATAAATTATTTAAAATTTAAATAAAAAAAATAAATATTTTTATATACTCAAAACTGTAAAAAAATATATATAATTAAATTAAATTCTTAAAATTTTTAAATATAAATGTATATAATTATTTTAATATTTATTCAAAATAAAAATAGTAAATTATAAAAAATTAATATTATTAATTAAATTGAATATATACATGTAATATAAATATAAATATAATTTTTTATACATAGTTTAATATTTTTTATTATATATAATTTTTTTATTTGTATTTTAAATTTTATTTATATTTTAAAAATATTATTATTTTATTTTATTTATAATTTAATATTTTTCTATAGTTATAAAATATATAAAATTTTTATTAAAATTTAATATTTTAAATAAATTAAATTTAAATGTAATATTATAAAAATACTATTAATAAGATTAAAATTATTAGGGAATACAAATTCTATTAATTGAGTTATTCTTGAGCAATACCAATCATGATAAAAATAAATTTTAATTATTCAATTCTCATTACTATTCCATTCATAAGTTCATTCCATTTCATATTTTCGGATGTTGAAATATAGAAGAAAAAAAATTATGCTATATTTTAGTGACGAGCTATAAATGTTTATTTTTATGACTTATTATTTACAGATTAATTTATTTTATTTTATTTACTTTCTTATTTAACAAGTTTTGCTTTATTTTATTGATTCTTTTAATTAATTGTTTGACTTTTTTGAAAAGTTATCTTAATATCATCATTTTTTTTACTTTTATGATCTCTATTCAAATGATCATCTTCAATATTCATAAAATAAAAATTGATTGAACTCTTAAAAAAATGATTTGAATGATATTCATTTGTTTATATATGAACAATAATTCACATAATTATTAATCAATATATAAGCTAATTTATAATAATTACATGTATAATTAATTATTCCCAAAAGTTCTTTCTAAGATTGATCTAATAATTTCAATATTGTTGCCATGCTAATCTTATTGTAATGATTTCATTATCGTTTCCATCCTAATCTTCTTGTAAATGTCATTTTTATTTAAAAATTGATATAGAGATTCTTCTTCTTCTTTGAGTTTAACTTCATCCTGCTCTCATTTCCCAATTGTCACAACCTTCTTTATTTATATCTCCACCTCAATAATGTCACATACAACCTTCTCTCACATTCAAGAATATATTTAGTATATCAAAAAAAGCAAAAAAAAATATTTTTCATTTTAAGAAAAAGAAAACAAATCACTTCTGCTATCAGATTGGATTAAAGTATACTCACATAAAAAATTCATCACCTTATCTTGCTGGCTCTCAACACCATCATGAGTTGATCCTCACATTTTCAGTGCATAATTGCTTGTCTTATCTCTCTAATTACATATATCATCGTTGCAAAAGAAATAATTGAAGGAAGATAGTGTAACTGAAGGAAGATTGTGTAGCACCCTACAATCCACACTGATGCATAAGAATATTAGAAAGTTGATGGATACAATCAAGTGTTAATTGTAGTAGCAATAGGAGCAGCAGTCAAGACACAAAGAAAATAAGCACATAACAAAGTGAGAGGAACCACATGTATCATAACTACATCCATCATTTAAGGTATAGTGGTTGTTTTTTTCATTTTTAAATCCATTTAGGTTATCTCAAGATTATATCTATAACTCCAGGAGATACCTTGTTTTCAAAAGGTGAAATATGTATTTTCTCTATTATATCCATCGAAGATTGTGGTTCTCTATCTAAGAACAATTCCAATGTATGATAATAAAGTTTGACATACCAAGGCACCATTTGGAAAATACACACTGTTATAACCCAAAAATTTGCATTTTTGTTAATTCATTATTCATACGTTAATAAATTATAAATTATGAATTTTTTCATTTTTGTTAATTATTATCATAAATCATTTCATATTATCCATTTAAATTTTAAATTCTGATTTTATGCTATCCCCCATCTTTAGCCTTTTCAAACGTCCCAGTCCAGGATGATTTTCTCTAACGTTGATCCCTACAACTATATATATATTTCTTTTGTTGAGCACTTCTGCACCCAAATTAAATCTTTCATATTTATCATAAATTTAATATCGTCTCAATTCATCAGTTTCAAAGTCCTTCTGCATTTAATCAGTTTCAACCTTTACTGCACACAGGTGAGGAATCTAAATTTATCTGTTGATGAGTCATTGCATAGTCCCACGATCATTTATACTATGCCGAGTACTGTCACTTATCTCATTTGTACTTTACCGAGTACTGTCAATTATTTCATTTGTACTTTGCCTAGTACTGTCACTTATATGTTTATGAATATTGCCAATTTATCTCATGGCAAGAATTCATATTTATGCATGTTGATTTGTTGACATTGATGCATTGATATTTATTTCAGACAGATTTGTTCCCCACTGAGCCTGTGGTTTTGCTCATCCCTTTTCTTCAGTTTATTCTTTTCAGATTAGAGAAGCTGACGGGGCGTGACTAGTGGATCCGGGTGCTCCCTCCTCATTTGTCATAAGTTTTTATTCAAACGTATCTTAGATGTTCAGCCTATTAAAATTCCTAGATTCTTATGCCTATTTTGATATTCACGTTGATGGGTCAAAGTTACTTTTATTGAAATAGTAAAATGTTTGTGTAATATTATTATTAAAATATTATAATCCTATTTTTTTTATTACTGTCATCTATATTATTTATATGCTTTAAAGATAGTATTATTATTGTTAATATTATATTATAATACCATGATTTATTTTCATAAAATTTATCAATATTAACTATTTTAGGATTTTGATATATTCAAATAAATGACTTATTATTTAAGTCTTAATTTTTTTATTTATTTATAGATATTAATAAGGTTAGGTTAATATACTTTATTTTATAAAGATTTTCTCTAATATTAGATATATTGGTTATGAGAAAGCCTGTTCGTTACACACTCTTATCCAACATTGCATCTCATTCCACTTGCATGTTATGTACCTTGGCTTATCAACCGGTCCCATTCCTAAGAAACTGAATATGTTAAAATGAAGTGAAATCTTAGAAGTTGCTAATCATTTAAAACTTCAATCATGTGACTTTAGTTTGCATGATCATTCCAATGTATTAAGATAGATAGTTGATTCTTATTTCGCAATCAAGTGATGTTGTCACAAATTAATCCAAAAGCTTACTATAGGCAATAAAAAACTTCAACTTCAAGAAACTAAATAGAAAATATAAGGCCCCATTTGGATGGACGGATTTGGCGGTGGATTTGTGAATCCACAGTTGAAATCCACGATGCCTGTTTGGATAGGAAAGTAAATCAGTGGATTTGAAATCCAACTTTTCAAATCCGTCCATGTGAAATTCTATTTTTCCAAATCAGCGTATTCTAAATCCTGGATTTAGAAATCAAATTTTTTAGGCTTTTTTTCTTGGATTTCAAATCTACTCCTAAACCTAGTCATTTCAAATCCCTCCCGTCGTGTTCTCCAACTCGCTTCCTCCAACACTATCGCTGAAATCTCGCTTCCTCCAACACATCGCTGAAATCTTGCTCATCTCACTTGAATATTTTTCTCACTCTATCTCAACTATCGCCCAACGCAACCTTAATCCGCACCAACTTCTTTCAATCAATGAAGTTCGATCAATTAGGCTAATTTGTAAATTTTCAGGTAACCTAAATTTTAAGGTGAGTTTCTCACTTGCTTCATGTTTTGGCTTGTAGTTAATGGGTATTCTTTCACCTTCTATTTTCCTAAAAAATTATCGAAAACAATCCAATCCATTGACCCCACTCTAATTAGATGACTACTGTAAATTTTGAATTGGTGTATTAAGCTGATTTTACTCTTCACGATAGAGTTTCAGTATAGAAAAGAATAGATAATCTAAACTGTAAATCAAATAAACTGTTTTTATTTGGGGGATTGATTCCCATAGGTAAGTATATTATATTCTTATGATTTATGATGACTGCAAATGGTTTATTGCAAAATTTGATGTTGTTTAATTGAATTGCAATTGAATGACTAATGAGTTGATAATCTGATATCTTGTAGTTGTTGAAGTAAAAGGATGACCAGTTAGATACTAAATTTTGTCATAGACATTGCTATCTTGGATTCATTGGTAGTGAAGTTTAAACCAACACAAATGTAGAAATTATTTAGTGGATCCGCACTACAACAAAAAGCATTAAAACAACATATATAATCTGTTGTCCATTAACTTATTTCAGGAAAAATGTTATGTAGTCAAAACTCCTGTTATCTTAGAGTCTATTTATGACAACACATTATATGTGTAGTCTTTGTGCGTTTTTTTTTTTAAAAAGACACACAAAGAAAACACATAATATGTGTAGTCTTTGTGCGTCTTTAAAAAAACACATAATATGTGTAGTCTTTGTGCATCTTTTTTCTTAAAAAATACGCACAAAGTAAACATATAATATGTGTAGTCTTTGTGCATCTTTAAGAAAACACATAATATGTGTAGTCTTTGTGCATATTTTTTCTTTAAATTTTTAAAATGACAATAGATTATATATGTTGTCATTGTGCATCTTTTACTCTTACAAATATTTAAAATGACAATAAATTATATGTGTTATCTTAATTTGTTAAAACAACACATTTATTTATATTTATATTTATTATTTATTTATTTATTTTATTATTATTACTACTATACTTTGTGTAATATTTATTGCATGATATACAAAGAAATAAATAATAAATTGATAAACGATAGAACAAATTTCAAAATATTAGTAACTAAATGATTCAAGATATATTCCATTTTATAACAAAATATAGCAAAGAATAAAAACTTCACAAAAAAAGGTTAATTAAAAACTAACTATAGTTAGAAACTATGACAAAAATTGTTCAAATTAAGCAAGTCACAACGTCTACAGTGCAGGATCCAACCATATATAGGACACTTCACCACAAAATGACACCAAAAAGAGTCAATAGGATCATCAGCTCACAAATTCAGAAGAGTTCACTTTCAAACCATACGAAGAGATTTAATCAGAAGAAAATACCAAGAGAGTCGCGCGAGCAGGACAGAGGCGGCGATCATCAGAATCCCGCGAGCAGGGACAACGGCGGCGGTCGTCAGAATCCCGTGAGCATGGACGGCGGAGGCGATCATCAAAATCGCGCGGCGAGGGTCTGAACTCTTCTTTTCAACCAAGTCGACGAGCTGTTGGTGTAGGCAATTAAATTTTATTATCTTATAAATAAAAATGCAAAAGAAAATATATTAAATATTAATTAAATATTTATTTATTAAGAAATTTAAATAAATTAACACCTGAAATAAATAAATAAATAATTGATAATTAATATAATTATTTGAGCCCAAATTCAAGTCAAATGGGCTCAATTCAAGTTAAATGGACTCGGTTTAAGTCAAGTGGGTCTGATTCAAGTCAACAAGTCCAGCAGACCTAATTAAATTAAATAGGCCCAAATCAAGTCCAGCAAGCCTATTTAAATTAAATATGCCCAAATCAGGTCCAGTAGGCATAATTAAATTAAATAGACTCAAATCAAGTCCAACAGGCTTAATTAAATTAAATAGGCCCAGGTCAAATCCAGCAAGCTTATTTAAATTAAATAGGCCCATATCCAGTACAACAGGTTTAATAAAAGGAGAAAAGCCCAACATATCTTTTCAAGGAGAAGATATCTCTCAAGTGGTTATTTCCTCCACCTATAAATAAGGGCATTCAGTCCCCATTCCAAACATTCTGAAAATCTTGAAAACTCGGAGGGCTCTGAAGAAACTTGGAATCTTTGCGAAGATCAAGTTATTCTTCAAGGATCAATTCAGAAACAACATTCAATCTGAGATCAAGGTGCGGAGCCCTTCAGATTCAACGTTTTTTCAAATCAAGTTCATCCAACAATATTCGTGAGGTGAACGGCATTCTTCACGATAAATCTTCAAATCAATGTTTGATCCGAACAAATGCTCGACGCCTCCGGATAAACGTTTTAAAGCTTCAAGTCAACTCCGAGCTTGGACAAGCTTCATCCGAAGATCCGGCTCTGAAAAGTTGATAAAGTTAAAGAAGTCAACTCAAGAGAGGAATCAGAGGATAGCTAGAGACTGTTCATTTAAATTCTCAAGTTCAATCCATATCGGATTATCATTGTAATTTATTTTGTGTTTATTATTTAATAAATACAAATTTGTTGTTACAAATTTTGGCACACCCAGTGGGACAGTTTATACCTCTCATCTCCTCTCTTCAAAAATTTGAAAATACAAAGTATGGCTCCTCTCAGGATTGCAATAAGAAGGTCTTCTGCCTTAAAACCTTCAAAGTTGCAGATTGAAGAGATTCAAAGAACAAATCCACTCAGGATTGAGATAAGAAGGTCTTCTACGTCAAAGCTTTCAAAGTTGCAGACTGAAAATGTTGAAGTTGTTAAAAAGAGTATGTCTGAAGCCTCCTCAGAGACAAACCACGTGTTGGGAATTGCTCTCAATAAGTCATTGCACAACAACAAAGATGGTGAAGATGAATCTGTCTGCCCAACTCCTCGATCCACAAAAAGTTTGGCGTATGACTCATTCATAGCCTCTGTCATGGCAACAAATGCTTCGTCTGTCGAAGAACAACTGGCAAGCTTGACTCAGTCCGTTGCTGCACTCACCAAACAAAGCCAAGAACAAGGTCTGTTGATATCCAAACTGATGGAAAAGATGGAGATAACACAGACAAGTCATGCAAATGAGAAACAAGTTGAGGATGAAGACTAGAAGGAGGACTCCGCTAAGAACCATCCATCTGAAATGAAGCCAGTTGAGGAAGAGATACAAATTTCAACTGACGGAATGCTTCCTATGAACTTACTGAAGAGCATCGTACTAGAGACGATAAAAGACAAGCTTAAAGGGAACTCTAAATCTTCTGTTATGTACAAAAAGCCATATACAAAGAGAATTGACATCTTAAAGATGCCAACTGACTACCAGCCTCCTAAGTTTCAACAATTCGATGGCAGAGGCAACCCAAGACAACACATAGCTCACTTTGTCGAGACATGCAATGATGCTGGAACCTCTGATGATCACATGCTCAAACAATTTGTCCGCTCACTGAAAGGAAATGCCTTTTATTGGTATAGTGACTAGAAAGCTAACTCATTGACAGCTGGGGGCAAATGGAAAAAAAGTTTCTCAATCGCTTCTACAACACTCGAAGGACTGTTAGTATGATTGAATTGACTAACACTTGCCAGTGGAAAGAAGAGCCAGCAATTGATTATATTAATCGATGGAGAAATCTAAGCTTGAATTGCAAAGATCAATTGTTCGAAGTCCTTGCCATTAACATGTGCATTCAAGGGATGCAATGAAGCCTGCGATATATTCTTCAATGAATCTAGCCAAAGACTTTTGAAGAACTAGCTACAAGAACTCATGACATGAAGTTGAGTATGACGTCAAATAACTTCGAATAACCTTCAATTAAACTCTTGGAGTTTGAAGATATGTCTTCCGATGAGCCTCTTGAGAAGGAACTACAAATAAAGACTCCAGTGTCTATAAAGATTCAAAGAAGTGAAGTTAAAACAAGTGATGCATCCCATGATTGGGGGAAATAAATTATCTCAAAGCCTCTGAAATCAACGCTCCTTGATATGAGCTAAAACTATCCACATGATCCTTGATATGAGCCTAATCTGTCTCACTCAAATTCAATGCTCCTTAATATGAGCCTAAACTATCTAACTCAAATTCAATGCTCCTTGATATGAGCCTAAACTGTCTCACTCAAATTCAATGCTCCTTGATATGAGCCTAAACTATCTAACTCAAATTCAGTGCTCCTTGATACGAGCTTAAACTGTCTCACTCAAATCAAATCTCCTTGAGAATAGACGAAACTCTCTACATGTTACGCTCCTTGATATGAGCTTAAATTATTCAACTCAAATTCAAGACTCCTCGAGAAGAGTATAAACTCTCAACAAGTTCAAATTCTAGACTCCTTGAGAAGAGTATAAACCGTCTACAAATCAAGTTCAAGACTACTTGATATGAGTATAAGTTGTCAGCAAATTTAAATTCAAAGCTCTTTAACGCACAAGCCTAAATTGCAAGTTACTCTTGGCCCTTTTATGAGTATAAACTGTGTATGGCTCACTCTCTTCAAATCAAATCATGTTCGTGTTCTCTTGAACTACGTTACGACTTGATTTTCTTTAAAGAGATACGTAGGCAACTTAGTACTTCACTAAGTTCAGTCATAAGTCAAGTTTTCTCAGTAAGTTTGTTATAGAAGCAAGGAAGTGAAGCACAAATGCAGCAAGTAAAACATGAAAAGCAAGGAGTTGACTTTGAAGTGCAACGATGGCAATGAAGAAAAGTAAGGGTGGGTTCAAATTAATTTAAATTTATAGATTTAAATAATAAAGAGGTCCAACAAAAAAATTATAGGATCAGTCCAAAATTGTAATTTAATTGAAGGAACCTAAAATGTTGAAGGTGAACAATTAAATTAATTTATGTGTCGGGTTAATTAAATTAAACCTGGCAGCATGAATTAGATTTAATCGCCATGAACATATTGTTGGTGGAAGTTGTCGGCCTAAGATAAAGGTAGAACCAAAATAATTGATCGTTGGACTCTGTAGCCCAAATAACAATTGGTCCAACTTTGTAGGCCCAAGTTGATGTTGGTCTAAATAATTAGTCCATTAAGATTTGATATATGCCTAACTTTATCTTGTGAAGATTAAATTTCCAAATCCAGGTTAACCCATCAAATTGGATCACGTGAGTTTGAAAAATCAAAAGCTATCATAGACATAGAAAGATTTCTTTTCCCAAGAAAAAGACTTCCTTGATTCAAAACGTGATCGTGTTCGGGTCGATGAAATCACCGCCTGTTACTGTCGAAAACAAACGTCCCCTCATCAGTTTTCAATACCGGACGCCACCGTCGTTGCTATGGAACCAAAGCCCAACGAAATTCACTCATGCCACCTGTAGCACTCGCTGATGCTCACCGCCACAACGCGCGCACCGACGAAGCCACCAGCTCCCGCCTGGAAACGTGAACCATCAACCATTGCCGATAGGTCGCTACCGGAGGCGGAGGTCGGACCTGTCGCTGCAATGGCTAGGTGTTGCAACGGCGAAGAGGCGTCGAACTGCCGTTAAAATTAAGGCTCACCGCAGATTTCTCGGAAGAGAAAGAGGGGCGATCGCCGTCGATTCCTTCGAAGAAGAAAGAATGACAAGGACGAGAAGAAGGTCACGATTGAACTGATTACTAAGTTCATGGTCGAAAGCAAAGAAACATGTATATGTAGAAAAGAAGAACAAAAGTAATAAAGAAAAAGCATTAAAAGAAAAAGGGAATGGTATGAGAAGAAGAAGACGTGAGTTCTGATATTGTGATGGCCTTTTCATTGAGAAGAACCTGCAAAGAGGTAAACAAATCAAGTATCAGCAACAACTAGTATAAATTGTTGGGTTTATCCGCCCATGGAGCCGGATCCACTCAATCCACTAGCATGATATTGTCCGTTTTGGATCGTCCACTGGCCCGCACGACTTTACCACTTTGGGCATCACACCCAAAAGACCTCATGCTAGGGAGAGTTCATCCTTCATTTATAAACACATCGTCATCCCCATTTTTAACCGATGTGGGACTTTAGTTGACACTCAACCAACATTTCCCCCTCAAACAAAGTCTCGCAGCTAGACCATCCAGTTTGAGGTCCGAACATCCTACCAACCCCGGGCAGGGCAGGTTAAGTCTGGCTCTAATACCACTTGTTGGAAATAAATTCATACACCTTAACCCTATTATGATAAACTGGATCTACACTGTAACACGGAATCGTACCTTAAGCTGGAGTTGTCTAGACGGAGATTGGTAGGTATTATGGTCTTCCTCAACTAAGTCTCCTTATTCCTTATAAGACAGTCGTAATTCCTTCCGATGGGGAGAATGAAATATCATGTTCGACTTAGTATCTTGGGGACCCTGGGAACATTTATATACTATACAATTGGGCCACCCATAATCACCCAGTCATGTAGTATTGGGTATTTACTCAATTAGCTCATATCAATATTATTATAGCCCATGAACCTTTACACCTTAATTGGAACACTTAATTAAGTCCATAAAATAATTAAATAGCTAATATAATTGCATAATAATATATTGCCCACAGTCAGATTATATTGAAAATTAAAATTTCCTTATATAAATATCCAACACGTTGCTTGCTTGTGTTGTGAGGGAAAATTGAGGGCATGATCTCTCCTTATATAGTGGTTTGAAAATTTGTGGATAAGTATTTGAAGATTACATAAATATTTATTTAGATTCAATTCCATGTGTATATCCGTGAGTTTGAGGTTATCATGTTAGATCCTTGAATTGATTTGCTAAGGACTCCGTATATTATGGAAATATCTTGTTTTTCAAGTATGAGGAAGAGCGTGCCTGTTCATGAATAAGCCATATGGACAAGAACAAAGAAAAGCAGAAAAAAAATTGGTAGAAGCCCAAAGCAAGAGTTGGGCAAGAAGTTGATGGAGGCCCAAGTTAAAGGGGGAGAAGGCCCAGATGTGAGAAGTCCCATAAAATATTGCAATTTGTCCACTTCAAGAAGAAGTTTCGGTGAACAAAATGCAAGGAGGCATTTGTAGACAATTAAATTTTATTGCCTTATAAATAAAAAATGCAAAAGAAAATATTAATTAAATATTAATTTATTTATTAAGGAATTTAAATAAATTAACACCTAAAATAAATAAATAAATAATTGATAATTAATATAATTATTTGAGCCCAAATTCAAGTCAAATGGGCTCAATTCAAGTTAAATGGGCTCGGTTCAAGTCAAGTGGGTCTGATTCAAGTCAACAAGTCCGGCAGGCCTAATTAAATTAAATAGGCCCAAATCAAGTCCAACAACACTATTTAAATTAAACAGGCCCAAATCAGGTCCAGTATGCCTAATTAAATTAAACAGACCCAAATCAAGTCCAACAGACTTAATTAAATTAAATAGGCACATGTCAAATCCAGTAGGCTTATTTAAATTGAATAAGCCCATATCCAGTCAAGCAGGTTTAATTAAAGGAGAAAAACCCAACATATCTTTTCTAGGAGAAGATATATCTCAAGTGGTTATTTTCTCCATCTATAAATAAGGGCCTTCAGTCCTCATTCCAAACATTCTGAAAATCCTGAAAACTCGGAGGGCTATGAAGAACTTGGAATCTCTGCGAAGATCAAGTTATTCTTCAAGGATCAATTCAGAAATGACATTCAATCTGAGATCAAGGTGCGGAGCCCTTCAGATTCAACGTTTCTTCAAATCAAGTTCATCCAACAATATTCGTGAGTTGAACGACGTTCTCCACGATAAATCTTCAAATCAACGTTTGATCCGAACAAATGCTCGACGCCTCCGGATAAACGTTTTAAAGCTTCAAGTCAACTCCGAGTTCGAACAAGCTTCATCCGAAGATTCGGCTCCGAAAAATTGATAAAGTTAAAGAAGTCAACTTAAGAGAGGAATCAGAGGATAACTAGAGACTGTTCACTTAAATTCTCAAGTTCAATCCATATCGAATTATCATTGTAATTTATTTTGTGTTTATTATTTAATAAATATAAATTTTGTTGTTACAGTTGGAATGGTGGTGGCGCGGCGGGATTGAGAATTACGGAAGTTAGGGTTTAGGATGAAGCACCATTTTTGCTTGTTGGATGAACAGAGGAGACAATGGATTGCTGGTTTCGATGGTTTACTAGGGTTTCTCATATGGGAAAACACACAAGTATTTTTGGAAATAAAGAAATATAGAATATTGGCTTCATTTAAATAATGATTACTTAAATATTTATTGTATTTTGAATTTGTTATATAACTACTTAGATTATTTTTATATTTTTAAATAAAAAATTTTAATTATTAAATAATAAATTTTAAAAAATTTATCATCAAGTATAACATAGTTTTTTTAAAAAAAATTTTAAAATTTGAATCTTTAATTTTATAATTATTTTTTTATATTTATTTCATATTTATTTAAAATTAAAGAATTTATTGTTATGTTTAATTAGTTTTTTAAAAAAAGTCACATTCATGAGTAACAACATATTCAAATTATATATGTTGCCACAAAATAAATTAATTAGAAAATATATTATATTATACACAATATATATATATATATATATATATATATATATATATATATATATATATATATATATATATATATATATATATATATCATAGTTATGGAAAAAAAAATCATTACAATAATTTAAGACAACATATATTATATATATGTTGTCTTTGTGCGTAAAAAAAATTATGACAACATATGTTGTCATATATGTTGTCTTATAATAAATTACCTTGAAAAATAACATATTTGACTACACATTAAGACAACACCAGTCAATATGTGTTGTCTTTGTGTATGCAAAAAAATTTAAGACTACATATATATTTAAGACAACATATATAAAGCATACGACTACACATATTTTTTTATCTATGTAGTGTATTAACTGGTGTCTTGATGCTTTTTTGTTGTAGTGACAGTTATTTTGATACTAGATAGATTATTAGTATAATATTTATTTTGTTATATTTATCTAGTTGAGATTCCAACATGGCCCTAATGAAATTGATGAAAATATAGTTAGTGGGAAGTAATCAAGAATGTATAGCAACAACATGGTCCAATAAGGTGAAATTATGGGATGCCTAGTGAGAAATTGGATTTTGATTGGACAGAGGGAGATGGGGGTGTTTTTCCAATTCCAAGTGGTTGCTTTGGGTGAACCCTGGATTACTAAGCAACTATTAAAAGCTTTGCAAGAAAATGAAAAACTAAGCAATGCATGGATGTAACTTTATTGTCAAAGGTAACTCTATTCTTGAAACTGACAACATTTTTGTCTCCAAATACTCTGTTGTGTCTTTGCAAGAATCCAAGAATGGATCTGCAATTGAAGCTTCATGGAATTGCATATAGTGGCCTGTATATTGATTTTGATAATTGTAACCTTTCACCTTATCAAACATTATTCATGGATAATTGACTTATCTAACCATGTTTGTCTACAAATTTCACATACCAACTTATGTTCTAATTTTAGTTTAATTCATAATTAGTAGACATTGTCCGTCTCTCATGTTAGTGAGGCTGTAAGACAACTGTATTAATCTGACTTAAAAAAAAAGGGAAGTAACTAGAGTTTAGATTTTTTACACTATTTTTAAGATCAATTTATATTTTCATTTTGCTTATGTTGCACATAATGTAAAACATTAGAAAAATATAAATTTAGAAAGATTACTGTTACATTGGTGCTAAGTCATAACATTCATGTTGCTTTTGCAGTATAAGGCATAAAAATGAATGAACACTCGAACCTATTTGGAATAGAATAGGTTATTCCTTTCTCTTTTATGGGTTAATATATGTAGATGCTTCTCAAGTTAATATCTCAAATTTAAATTGTTTTTATAACTTATTTTCACATTTGTAT
Organism: Pogostemon cablin; assembly: GCA_023678885.1. Taxonomy (NCBI): domain Eukaryota; kingdom Viridiplantae; phylum Streptophyta; class Magnoliopsida; order Lamiales; family Lamiaceae; genus Pogostemon; species Pogostemon cablin. The sequence goes on along the minus strand of CM042992.1, from coordinate 6,076,083 downwards.
TTTCATTATGACCAGTAGATAAAGCAGATCGTCCTGGCTTGACTATCAACATGAAAAGGGGAGCAAATATATCTTCTAAGAATAAAAACACTCTTTCTCGTGGTGATACTTCAAGTGAACAAGTTCAAGGTAACTTTTGTATATTTTGACTAGAGAGGTTTTCTTAAATTGTTTGTTGTGTACGAATATTTATTTGTTTACAGAATCTAAGTACAAACAACCATATGTAACTTGGAATAAGGAAATGGATCAACATTTAGCGAATGCCCTATCTAATCAGTTGCTTTTGGGATACAAATGTGATGGTGATACTTGGAAGCCCCAAGCTCTCCAAGCTGCTGTGACACACTTAAACATGACATTACATCTGAATTTAACTAAAGAAAATGTGAAAAATAGATTGAAACATTGGAAAAATGTTCTAATGTGGTATCAGATATCCAATCTAATCAAAGTGGTTTCACATGAGATGAGAGTGGAAGATGATTGTTGTGACATCAGATATGTGGAGTTCTTGGGTTGCATATGTTGAGGTTAGATCTAAAACTTGTAACTATTATTCTATTTTGAAGGCGTTTTTATTTTATTTTTTAATATTCAGTTTCACAACTTTAGACTTCATTTAAAATGATTACTAGTGCACATGTGACCAGTCTTACAATTATTTTTTTTGTAATCATTTGGAACTAGCCATCAACATCAAGCATCCAATACACAAAGTAAATTAATATCACTAGCTTTTGATATATATCTTCGAACAAATTATTTGATTGTGTGATTGGTAGGCATTTGTTGGAAAAGTTTCCTTTATCTTTATATTTGCACTAATAAGGTGATTCCATGGGTATTTAATTTATTTTCTCATGTATTTTTGTTTAAGTTAATTATGCAGTCTCATCGGAAGCAAAAGGCATGCACAATAAAGTGATAGATAATTGAGATGATATTATTCTACTGTGTGGTAGAGATAGAGAACAGGTCGTGGGTTCAGAACGTTTGAAGAATCTAGTCAAGCCATAGGTGAAGAAGATGATTTTGAGGTTAATTCCGCTCCACCATCAAGGTCCAACACACGAGTACGACCATCAAGCTCGCTAGATACTTTGGTAGAGAAGAGTAAGAAATCTAAGAAAGATTCTTTGGTTGAAGCAGTTGGTTCAATTGCTAATACATTTCAAGAGTATCTAGCTAGCAAAAAGAATCAAGAAGAAAGACCAAGTGATATTGAGATACATGAAATGGTGTCTACGATTCCAGGGCTTACTAGTGATCAAGTTTTCAAGACTGTTCGTAAGTTGATGAATGGTGATCCAGAAGAATTCAAATTGTTAAAAGCCTTCTCGAATGAAGAAAAAAAAGAAGGAATGGGTTCATTTTATCATTAATTCTTAGTTCTTCCGTTTTACAAGTTAGAATCCATCTTAAAATTTTATGAGCTTTTCACGTCTTCCTAATTTGTGTAGTTTTTATATATTTGTTGTTTTGACGGTGACATTTATATCTATTTCATATAAAAATATTATAATTTTAAAATCACAATTGTGCACCACGTGTTGTGATAAAAATGTTAATAAAAATATTTTTTCATGTTAATTTTTATTAATTATTAAATCATAAATGTAAATTTTAAGTTTAAATTTTTATTATTAATAAATTATTTCCAAACAATGGATTTGAAATCAAAGGATTTGCAAATTCATTTACAAATCCATAGTACATCCAAACAAAAGATTTAAAATCTAAGTAATTCTAAATCCATTCATTTTCAAATCCCTTGAATTTCAAATACTCCAATCCAAACACAAGGGAATTTTAGCTATTTGCAAACTATAACTTACTTCAAACACAAACCAAGAAGAAATAATTTGCAGAATACATGATAAAAGTTCACAATCCTTTATGCCTCCCAAGAAAGGAAAATAAAGGGAACATAAAATCATTTGCTACTTGAGATTGATAAATTACCTAACATGCCCATAATTCTCAATGCTAATCATCACCAGATCCATGTTATTGCTATAAGATTGCAATACCACATAAAAATAGGTTTCTTACTTCATCTTATTCAAGAGCATAACACATTCAAAAACTGCAGATTATGCAAGGAGAAAATGACAATTTAATATTTCACTTACACCTTTATCAAGGTCACCTAAATTCACATCTTAAAGCTCCTCTATTGCAGTGACACACCTAGCCTTTCTCGTACAACATTTAACTTGGCCATGCATCCTTGCAATTTGAACGTGGGTGTTCAAAACCATCCACAATGGATTAATGCATGCATAGTTTGTCTATTGTGTGTAATAAGGTACAATTTAAATCAATTCATCCTATGCAAGAAACTTTATCCACGCATTAGATTTCAAAATTATAAATTAATTAGACCGATGTATCGAGATATTTACAGCCAAGAAGACAGAGGTATAGGTATCAGATGACATATTCTCTAATACATCGCCGGTGCCGACAATGGAGAATTAGCAAAAGTATGAATCTCTTACCTATAGTCATGCAAAGGAAGCTTTCATGAGAGGGATGGTAGAAGGGATGAAAGACTCTGTTATATTATGAAAAGTTTGGCAGGCTCTCGATGTGAATATGTTGGTGTTTTTCGACCATTCGTGTCAAATTAGCAGCTCCACCATCGCCCACTCTATGCTACTGCTCGTCGTCTCCGACTCCTCTAAGAACACTTCCTATGATTCATCCAGATTAATTTAATTCGGAATATTAGAAGAAAAAACAGAGTATGCATTCATATATTTCCTTTACCGTTATATTGAAGTTCTGATCGGTTCGTCGGAGCCATTTCCGAGCAGCACATTCAGGAAATCCTTCTGTCCTCCATCGCCATCGGAATGCTTCTGTCTCATCCGACGATCTCGAACGCTTTCCTCATCCCACTCTGCATCAAACCAAGAGTATCCAACCAATGTGAGCGGCGATGAGGATTTTTAGGGTTTATTTACTCAAATAATTAAAATTGCAATGAAATCCTCCAATTCTTATGCTATTGGAAGCAGGCACCGAAAATAATAATAATAAAGATATTAAAATTATGAAATTACTGAGAAATTGACAACTCAGCCTCAAGTTACTCTCCAAATGACACGTTAGCAAGACAAAACTTTATTTAGTATACTAAGGCCTCGTTTGATAGCCCTTAATATGGGCTATCCACAATAGTTATATCACCATTTACAAAGTTTGGAAGCCCATACTTTATTTATGAGGAGCTCGGTAGAAAAATGGAAGCCCGTTGAAAGCAACTGTTACTTTCACATTACTTGTATGGCCAAGGGTGTAGTATAAAGATTAAGGGCATCATTGGTACGATGGAATGACATGGAAATAAAATCGTCATTCATAATTCTATTCTCATTCTTGCGCTTGGTATGTTTTTAGTAATAGGAATATTGATTCCAAAGGAATGTGTATTCCCTTACATGTGGAAATGGACATTCCTCCCACCCCCATGGTATTGCCTATTCTATTCCCTCGTTCCCCCCACCCCACCCTCACCCTCACACACATATATAATTATAAATAATATTCTTTCAATTTATACAATATTTATTTATATAACAATAAATATGTTACTATTTTTCTACTTAACATGTAATATTTATTAAAATCATTTGTATTAAATTATTTAATAAAAAATAAAATAATAAGTCATTTAAAATCTAAATAAAAAAATTAAATATTTTTATATACTCAAATCGGTAAAAAATATATAATTAAATTAAACTCTTAAAATTTTTAATATAAATTATATAATTATTTTAATATTTATTCAAAATAAAAATTAATAAATTATATATAAAAAATTAATATTATTAATTAAATTGAATATATACATGTAATATAAATATAAATATAATTTTTTATACATAGTTTAATATTTTTAATCTATATAAATTTTTTTATTTGTATTTTAAATTTTATTTTGTATTTTAAAAATATTAATATTTTATTTTATTTTTAATTTAATATTTTTCTATAATTATAAAATATATAAAATCTTCATTAAAATTTTAATTAATTTAATATTTTATATAAATTAAATTTAAATGTAATATTATAAAAATACTATTAATGATATTGAAATTATTAAGGAATACAAATTTTATTACTTGAGTTATTACTGAACATACCAATCATGATAAAAATAATTTTTAATCATTCAAATTACGAAATCCTCTGTTATTCCATTCAGCCATATCAATCTAGCCGTAAGGTTTTAACAGTGAATCCAAATTAGAAAGGAAAATTACGAAAACCCTTCATCTTCCTTCCTTACTAGATCTTCTCCCTATTTCTTTTCTCATTCCAATTACTATTACATTCATAAAGTTCATTCCATTTCCCTGTTATACCATTCAGTCATACCAATCTAGCATTTCATTCAATCATATCAATCTAGCCGTAAGGTTTTAACAGTGAATCCAAATAAGAAAGGCCAATTAAGAAAAAACCCTTCATCTTCCTTCCTTATTAGATCTTCTCCCTATTTCTTTTCCCGTAAAAATCAATCCTGGTCCTCCTCCAATCTACAGAATTTGTCTAGATATGGGCCGCTCAGTGTTCACACATTCTCTCTCAAAATTGAAGAACCTATAATTATCGCCTCTCAAATTGCCCAAATTAGTCAAAGATTTTAGTTTAAAAAATTGAAGAATCCTAGAATTCTTGTGTGTCAAATCTGACACAGCTTCTACTTCCCATCGGTGAAATCGCATAACCATATCTGTCTTCTGTTGCTTCTCCGAGTTGCCATCTATCGTCCATCATAGTCGAAGGCTAGAAAAAGACTTTGAGTGGAACCAGAAAACTTGCAGATAATAGACGAAGAGGGGAATATATTTTCCAAATTGAAAAGATCGATCTACCGAGCTTCACTACCAATCATCAGAAGACTGAGAAATTACCTTGCGATAAGAACAGGGGAATTACCTTCTTTAATTGGTTTTTGGATATTTAATTGGGTTAATTGCGATAAAATACACGACATTTCTCTCTTTTTTTCAATTTAATTACAAACTATTTTTTTATTAAAAAAATACATGACCTTTTTCTTTTTTCATAGTTTAATCCCTATGTTTCTTTTTATCAATTAAATATATGATCTTATTTCATTTTCTCAATTTTATCACAACTATTTTACGGAGTATGTAATATTTTATGTTTCACAATTTAATTAAAAGTATATACACATTAAATATTTGAATATAATGTACAAATTACATATTAAATATTAAAAAATTCATAAAAATTTACATAATTTATTATAATTTAATTCGATTTAATATTATTTAGCTTTTAGATAGTTAAAGAATCAATACATTTAAATAAAAAAAACATTTTTTGTAGTGCAGTATATATAATTTCCTTGTTGATTAGAATACATTGAAATTTTTGTTTTTTTTTTAATTTTTAAATTATCTAAAAAAATAATTAATTTTGAATTTGAAATTATTATAGGAATCTTACTATTTTTTAATATTTTTCCATATTTAATATATAATTTTTGCATTATATTTTTAGTATTTATTATGTATTGATTTTTATTAATAGAAGAATTTTAATTAAATTAAATTATAAAACATAAAAAATCACATGTTTAACTAATAAAAGAGAAAGTTTGTGATAAACTCTCTGAGCTTAAGTATATTAATCTGCACATAAGCACAACCCAACATCCTCAGCTCGGTAGCCCATCAAACACAACGGGTTTGAACCCATGGTCCATTTTCCATATAAACCCAATTAACCCACCGGTCATTTTTTAACCCAATTCTATCCCGTTTTGGGTCATTTTTCATGTGAGTTTATTTTTTTTGCATGATCAGAATCACAAATCCTATATCCGCGCGTATTCGGATCCAATTAAAAAAAATGGACTTTTAGCATACAAAGGGACTAATATTTTATTTAAAATATATTTATTTTATTTAATAAGTATTCCCTTTATTTCGGATTAACGTTTACGTTTGAGGATATAATATTTTAATATATAGTGAGGTAATAGAAATAATATTCAATGTGAAATAGATAGTTGTATTAGTATTGTGTATGAGTCCTACATAGAATAATTAATTGTTTTGTGTGGATCCAACTTGACAAAAAAGAAAAAAAACCTTAACTTGATACAAACAAAAATGGAAAATATAAACGTTAACGTAGAACTGAAGAAATATTTTTCATTGAAAACTATTCAACTGAAATATCAAAAAAATAAAATATTTTTAGTGGCTAAGAAAAAAAAATTAAAAATCAGGAGCATTAATTTTTTATTTTAAAAGTTTTTTCTAAATTAATAAGAATATACTTTTTGAATCGAATCAAAATCTATTTTGTGACACTTTAGTATGACATTCCATTACTCATTTTGTTCCGTTAGATAAATGACATGTATGAAAGAAGAGGGACACTAAGTTAACTCAAATATCATATGAAAATAAAATAATACTCTTTACATTAAATATTTAAAATTTAAACACCAAACACCTAAATTACTACTTTCGACATCGACTATCAAATCTAGTCTAACCACCTATTAACTTCCAACATCCTCATCTCCTGTTAGTCATATGATACAACCGAATACCTGAAAAAATCATAGTTTGGACGTTCAACAATGCCGATCCTGTTCCTCAAAGATCAACTATACTGCAGCCATTGATTTTCACTGCAAAAATTAACGTTAAGAGTGAGATTCTTGTGCCCCCGATGACACCGTGTCCCTTTGCAATTTTCGTGCTCATCTACAATTTAAATCCCTAGCACATAGGTTTAAATAAAATATGAAAGGAAGAGAGTTGTGTTTATATAAGAACATGGCGTGTCCCGGGGGCACATGAGCTTTTGCGTTGGTAGAAACTAGGTAAAGTTCATATTTTCCTTCTCTTACATACAATTGTTGAAGAAGAAAGTAGAATTTAAACCTTTTTTTTTTCTTTTTGGTAACATTTATCTAATTAATGAAAAAAATATATATAATTGGGTTTCCAAATCAATCTTAATTTTGGTATATGATAAGCAATTGTTGAGAGTGTCCCATCAGAAATAACAAATAACTTTCTTAACTTAATTTTAACATCTCATATTTTAATGTCCTAATTGATAAAAATATACTTTACTCGAATACATTCGAGTTAATTAATAATGTATTCGAGTAATATATTCCAATAATTTTTTTTAATGATTTTTTAAGTAAAAATTGTTTTACTCGAATACTTTATTCGAATATTCTAGTAAATGGTCTTTTGGTCAATTCGAATATAGAAAGATATAATGTTAAATTTAGAATTAAAAAAAAATATGTATAAAAAGTATGGTAAAATAATTTTCCCCCCTCAATTTTGGATGTGTTTACGGTTATTATCATAGCTAGCCAGTCTTTTCAACTTTTTTTTTAAAAGATTGGACGGCCTAAAGTTTCGTGACAATAGCGCCACTATATTTTTATATTAAAACTAGGACTGAGAAAAAATATTAAAATTTCGATGTACCGCTCTTATCATATCGAAAAATACCGATTTTACTAAAATTTTAGGTATGCCGAAATTTTTAGTAAGGTATGATACTGTATTGAAAATTTTGGTAAGATAAAAAGGTGTATAAATGATCAATACCGCGGTATTTCGGAATACACCGAAATACCGTAATATATTCAATTTTTGAGTAATATGATACAATATTATCATACTACATGAAATATCCAATTATAATTATTATTTATATATTATAATTTTTAATTAAATTATATATATACACTATTTAATTAAAAGATTAAATCTAAAATCCTAATGTATATTTCTTCATAATTACAAATGGGTGATAAAGTTGATTGACTTTCGTGATATCTTCTACTTTTTTTTAATTACGTAATTATATCCTATATGAAAATTTAAAAGTGTTGATTTTAATATAAGTTCAATATGAATTTTGTGTAGATTTCTTAGGGAGTATTTATTTAATGACAAACACTTGTGTAAATCGGGTTTAGATATATTAATTTTGTAAACTCGGTTACTGTTTAGTACATAAAAAATTACTCTTTAGTACATAAATTGTTACTCTTCTAAACTAAAAAATTACTCTTCAAATTCTTGTAAATCCTGATTTATCGATTACTTTTTAGTACATGAAAAATTACTTTTTAGATATATGAATTATTACTCTTCTGTATAAAAATTATTACTCTTCAAAGAGTAATTTTTTATATGCTAAAAAGTAATATATTAAAAAATAAGGCTTTTATGTAAACTCGTTTTTCATGAGACTTACTCTTATTTAATTTGGTCGATTGTGGATTGTCGTATATTTTTCTTATTATGAATTTGTTATCGATTAGAATTTGTTTTATAGCTATCTTTCACTTTTCTAGTACAGTTTTTTATTAGATATATTGAATTTTGGGTGTATAACGGCATAACAAACTATCTAAAAGAATGGTATATACCGATATTTTAGGTATGATATGATATACTGAATTATCGGTAAGCAGAAGGTATACTATTTTCTTATACCGAACTACGGTATACCGAAAGTTTAGGTAAGGTAACGATATGATTTTTTATATACCGAAAATTTTGGTACGATATTTGGTATGATAAAAAATTTTCGGTATGTCATACCGTCCACCCCTAGTTAAAACTAATGTTTGATTTGGATTTAAACAAAGATTAACAACTATTTGTTGAAAAATTCACATAACCTTAATTTGTTTAATTTGGAGATTTAATTAAGATAAATTTTAACTATGTTAAAGTAGGGGATGTGTATGAGTGTGAAAGAGTATGGCGTGATATATACTTCCTCCGTTCCAAAATTTTTTGCACACTTTCTTTGTAATTTACAAAGGAATAGTGCAAAAAGTTTCGGGACGGAGGAAGCATAAGAAATAAGTGAGCTTTATATACTCTCTCCGTCCCGCACCAATGATCTATTTTTTCCATTTTGGTCATCCCACCCAAAGAGTTCTCTTTCATTTTTTATACATATGGGTCCCACACTCATCTACTAATACAATTAAAACATGGGGTCCACACTTCCACTAACTACCCACTACACATTGAATAATAATACTCCTTAATCTACATACAAAAAAGCAAAATGCACCATTGGTGCGGGATGAAGGGAGTATATAATTTGATTTTGCTAAACTCCGAATGAATATTACAAAACCATAAAAAAAATAAACAAAAAAATAAAAAAGCCATAATCTTGTCAAAACCATATACCCTTTTTTTTACAATTTTTTTCCATTTTTTTTTTAAATCGGCGTTAATTGCAGAGAGGGCAGAAGTAAATTCCTGTGTCATAGTCATGCTTTCATGGAAAGTGAAACCGTAACATAAATTCCTGCCAATTTGGATGAATTGATTAAAGTTAATTTCTGTCGTATTAATTGAAAGAATCAATTCATTTTTTCATTCCTTTTCACACAACAGATTTATAGAACTAAATTAGCACCCTAGTTGTATATATATATATATATATATATATATATATATATATATATATATATTTGTATTGTGACTGTACTTTTTTGACATCAGGATATACAAACGTTTTCACAATTATATTCTCTGTGTTCAGAGCAGAAAAATGATGTGAAAAGCTGCAGCGTTGACGCTGCAGCTTTTCAGATTGCTTGTCGGCAAGAGACGGGAAATCATCGGCAAGAGACGGGGAATCGTCATGACAATCAAAGGGAAGTCAAGCAATGCTCGAATTGCGGGAGGCTTTACCATACGATTGATGAATGTTATGAACTTATCGGATATCCCAAACCTGTAGAAAAGGGACACCGTGAGCCGGGTAAAAGGAATGAGCCATGGAAGAAACAAAAGAACACCACAAAAGGAGCTCACATGGTTGCTACTACATGTCCAATACCCGGCATCTCAACAGAACATTTAACAAAATGTTGGGATTATTTTAACATGCAGGGAAAAAATGCAGAAACTTCAACTAATGAAGAAAAATTACCGACGATTAATATGACTGGTAAGATCAATAATCCAAGAAATTGGATAATTGATTCGAGGGCCACGGAGCACATTACGTATGATAGTAGCATACTTGCTAATCAAACAGAATTTGGGGCTGATACGCCAGTTAAAATTCCAAATGGAGAAAAGGTTCCGGTTATGAGTGTTGGTAACACCAAATTGCCAACGGGATGAAATTAAATGGCGTTTTACATATTCCTAAATTTGAATGCAATTTACTCTCAGTTAGCAATCTCACGAGAGATTTAAATTGTGTTCTCACCTTTTTCCCTGATCATTGTGTTATACAGGACTTACCTTCGAGGACGCTGATTGGGATGGGTAGAAATTGTGATGGTTTGTATTGCTTGGAGCCGATAAGAAAGGAGAATATTGCCATGTTAGTTGACGTGGATTCAAAGACTTAAGCATAAAAGATTAGGACATGCTTCAAGCTTGAAATCACATCATTTGAATAATGATTTTCGAAAGAACGATGAGCATTGTGATTTCGTTTAAGGGCTAAGATGACAAGACTTCCATTTCCAAAAAGCAGCATACACACTACATCTTATTTTGAACTAATTCATTGCGATATTTGGGGAATGTATCATACTCCTTCATTTACTATGCATATTATTCTTTATCTATGGTTGATGATTTTAGTAAAGGTGTATGGGTATTTCTCATAAAACACAAATCCGATATCTGTCATTTTTTAATTATGTTTTGCAATATGGTGAAAAATCAGTTTGGGAAAAATGTCAAGCGAATTCGAAAACAGATAATGGGGTTGAATTTCAATCTGGACTCATGTTGAATTACTATAATGATAATGGAATTTCCCTTGAAACATCTTGCACCGATACACCTCAACAAAATGGGATAGTCGAACAAAAATATAGACACATATTAGAAGTTGCTAGAGCCTTACGTTTCGAAGCAAGTTTGCCAATTAGTTTTGGGGAGAATGTGTATTAACTGTCACTTATATTATAAATAGGTTGCCTTTACGTGTTCTTCAACACAAAATTCCTTATGAGATTTTATTTGGAAAACTTCCATCTTATGGTCACATGCACATATTTGGGTGTTTGGCTTATGCTAAGGATAATAAGAGAGGTAGATATAAATTTGATGAAAGGGGTAAAATGTGTGTTTTTGTTGGTTATCCACATTCTCAAAAGGGATACCGTATTTATGATTTGGAGAATCAACAAATATATACTTCTCGTGATGTAAGATTTTTTGAAAATGTCTTTCCATTCAAATATATGGGCTCTGAAGGCCTAATAGAAAATTTGAATAATATTAGAAAGCAAGAGTGGGATGCTCATGATTTTGAAATTTTTGGAAATGAAAATAAGAGCTCTACTCACAAACAAAACATAGATAGCCTTGATAAATCGGCTTGCATAATGGGTTCCGACTCCATTACCCCTGAGATTGATGGACAAGAGAATATGTCCATGGAAGAAATTGAATCCAATAATGAGCAACCACAGATAGAAGTGCCGTGAAGAAGTGAAAGGGCCAAAAGACAACCGAAACACCTTGAATTGTATGAGACTGATTTGCCTACTTCCATTGATCATTCGCAACCCATTTCAAGTTCAGAAACTTCAGAGGTATATCCTTTAGCACATTTTGTTTCATATGAGAAATTTTGTATCATTCAAAAGCTTACCTTGCGGCCATCACTTCGCGTGATGAGCCTAAATATTTTCATCAAGTGGTGAAAGACAAACGATGATGCGAGGCAATGAAAAAGGAGATAAAGGTTTTGGAGCAAAATGACACATGGACTTTAGAATCACTACCACCAGGAAAGAAGGCCATTGACTCAAAATGGGTTTATAAAATTAAATATAAACCAAATGGAGAAGTGGAACGTCATAAAGCATGGTTGGTGGCTAAAGGATTCACTCAAATTGAGGAGATTGATTTTCATGATACTTTTGCGCCAGTTGCTAAATTAGTTAAGATGAGGAGCCTTATTGCCATAGTTGCAAAGAAAAATTGGGGCATACACCAGCTTGAAATAAATAATGCCTTTTTACACGGCGATTTATTAGAAGAAATGTATATGAAAATTCCATAAGGCTTTACGAAGAAGGGAGAAATGCATGTTTGCAAGCTCCATAAATCACTATATGGATTGCAACAAGCTTCAAGAAATTGGTATCACAAGTTCAGTAGTGCCTTGATTGACTTTGGTTTTAGACATTCACGAGCAGATCATTCACTCTTCATTTTTAAGAGAGATGATATTTTTGTGGCAGCACTAATATATGTTGATGATGTTATTTTAGTTGGCAATAATGATGGGTTGATTGCAAAAGTTAAGAAACACTTGGATACACTATTCAGCATAAAAGATTTGGTGCCTTTAAAGTATTTTCTTGGCATCGAAGTTGCTCGTTCAGGAAAGGACATAGTTTTGAGTCAAAGGAAATATACACTTGATATTTTGGAGGAAAGTGGCTTACAAGGTAGTCGACCGAGCGCATTCCCAATGGAGCAAAACTTGCATTTGACAAATGAAGACGATAGTCCTTGTGTGGATTCACTTCTTTTTCAATGATTAATTGGACGACTCTTGTACCTTACTGTTACTCATCCAGACATTCAATTTGCGGTGAACTACCTTAGCCAATTTCTCACGGCACCTCGACGTACACACGTGGAGGCAGCAATGCGGATCATTCGGTTCCTCAAGTCTAGGGCAAGGGATTTTTTTCCCAGCAAATGATGACTTCAAATTCGAGGCTTACTGTGATGCTGATTGGGGCAGATGTTCTATGACACGACGTTCATGTACTGGATATTTTATCACTTTGAGTGGTGCTCCAGTATCTTGGCTAACAAAAAAGTAATCTGTTGTATCTCGATCTTCGGCTGAAGTAGAATATAGAGCAATGGCAACTACCGTAAGTGAAATTTTATGGCATTTTATGGCTTCGATGGTTGCTTAAAGACATAGAAGCCACTCAAACCACTGCCACGACTCTATTTTGTGACAACTAAGCAGCCTGCCACATTGCTAACAATCCCGTTTTTCATGAAAGAACGAAGCACGTAGAAATGGATTGTTACTTTGTCCGAGAGCGTGTTGAATCCAATAAAATATTTCCACGAAAAATTTACACGGAAGATCAAGTTGCCGATCTCTTTACAAAGGCATTAGGGGCAACACGCTTCAGATTTCTTGTCGACAAGTTGGGCGTTTGTAATCTTCACGCGCCAACTTGAGGGGGAGTGAAAGAATCAATTTATGATTCTTCTATTTTATATATGGCATACTATATTATAGGAATAGGAATTAGAATCAATTCATTTTTCATTCCTTTTCACACAACAGATTTATAGGACTAAATTAGTTCCCTAGTTGTATATATATATTTGTATTGTGACGGTACTTTTTTGACATCAGGATATACAAACGTTTTCATAATTATATTCTCTGTGTTCATAATTTTACATTAATTTTTGTTACACAATCGAAAATTAAGCACCATATTTGTAATTTCTTTAATGATTTGCACTCCAAATCCAAGAAATGTGGACGTGGCTGATTGATCTTTCTGGTGAAGCCCATGCCATGCAGCTACTAATTACTCACTTCTCTACTGCTACCTTCTGATTAAAACCACAACACCACATATACCATGTCAGCTATTTATTTAATTTAATTTCTTAATAATAATTTAATCACTTATTTATATAATTGCAAGAGTATGTATGAGACAGGTTGTTAGACAGTCGATTTATTATAAAGGAGACTTTAACTATATACTCCCTTCAAAAGCGTAATAATAATCACTGGATGAAAGGAGTAATAATCATAATTTAATACGTCTCACAAACCTCTCATATGACACTTTATCAATTAGAAAATCTTAGTGTTTCAGATAATTAAGGGATTAATTTGCTGCAAAGGAGGCCAAATTCTGGTTAATTACGAGGGCACAAATATGTATAAAGATGGAGCTCTCAATAATTAAGTACCAAAGTATTTTGTGAGACGGTTTGTAAGACGTGTTAAACTATGCTTTATATAGATAAAATATGCTTAATGATTTTTAATATTCCATTCGTCCGCTTCTAATGTATCAATTTTATTATTTTTGGCGTCTGCTTCAAAGGTATTCATTTCTCATATTTAGTAAAAAAGTACACAATATGGCTCACAACTTCCCTCTAATACAACTACCCACTTTATATATAATAATAATACTCCTTAATCCACGTGCAAAAAGTAAATGGATACCTTAGAACCGGACGGAGGGAGTATATGTTTTCTAAAGTGTGATGATGATGAATTAAAGTATGATTTGAAGGTGATATAATATGATTAATTATTGACATATTTTAACCATAAATAAATATATTTTACCTATATAATAATAAGAATATACTACTATTTTAGTAACAGGTCGACCCGTTTCACAACTCATCTCACAAGAGAGTATCTCACTATAAAAAAAATATTTTTTAGCAACCGAAATTACCAACGAAATTCAATCCGTTGGTAATTACCAATGGATTTAGCAACAAAAATGACATTTTTTTGTTTTGGCAACGGAATGCCAATAGTATTTTTTAGCAATCAAAATTACCAACAGAATTCAATCCGTTGATAATTACCAATGGATTAACAAAGCAACGGATTTATTCTCTATTTTAACAACGGAATTCAATCCATTGGTAATTGCCAAGAGAATCATTATATAAATTACCAACGGAATTATTAGCAACAAATTACCAACGGAATTATTTACCAACGGAATTTATTTTCCGTTACTAAAATTTTTCCAACCACCACTTTACCAACGAATTCCGTTGCTAATCCGTTGATAAATCAATTTAACAATGGAATTAAGGCTTTTACCAACGGAATATCCATTGGTAAAAAAACAGTTTTTTTTAAGTGTCTCTTAAGGTTTATATGAGAATTTTAACACTACTTTGGAGAAAATTAAAATTAAGGGTAATATATAAAAAAAATCTAACCACTACCCTTAAGAATACTTACGTTAGGTAAGTCTTGCTTGAGTTCGTCTCATGTGAGACCACTTTACAATTTTTAAATTAGTTATCATTTTCGCTAAAATATGTTATTACTTTTCATTTATATTATAAATTTTTTATGAAATAATATTATCACTTAATTTTCATTAATTTAGTATCACTATTTATTTCAGAAATTATCACTTTTTATCTGTCTCACGTAAGCTCTTACGTGAGAAAGTCTTTCCCTTTATTGCTATAATTCCACTGTTTTTTTCTACTTGTCGTTCATTATGTGACAGACAGAGATGAAACATTCTTGATACAGAAAATTATGAATAAAATTAATGTGGGTCAATTACACTATAAAATTAATTCAGATATGGTGGAATATATACCTTGATTGCGTTGCAGTTGGTAGTGTTTGGATATGATCATGAGGTGTAGGTTGGTTTAGTTGAAGCTGGATTGGTGCATGCAGATTGAAATTAGCAGATGAAAGAAAGGTACTACTTTCATTTTCTGAACTTAGCTCCCTTCCACCATAAGCCTGAGGTGCAACATATTAATGCACCACTCATATTCATGTAACACTTCATGGTTTCTATATAATTATAATTACAACTAATTTATGGAGTTAAAAATCAAAACATTCCCTTATTTTTTTTTCCCAACAAAGTTAAAAATTACCAATTTACTCCTACAATTTTCCAAATTGCGTCAATTTAATCCAAATTTTTGCAGAAATTACAACTTGTGATCTAAGTTGACACAATTTTAAAAGCTGTGAGACTGAATGATATATACTCCCTTCGTCTCACACTTATCTTCACACTTTCCATTTTTGTCTGACCCACACTTATCTTTACCACCCAAAAAAGGAAATTTCACAAAGTTATTCTAATTTCAAAAATACCACTCATACCTAACACACATAACATACTTTATAATTTATTTATTATCTTAAAATACCACAATACTCCTAAAAAGTCAATAAAGTTGGTTATAAAGCAATTTTTCTTAAACTTCGTATCTACAGTACATGTGCAGATAAGTATGGGATGAAGGGAGTAATTTTTAAGTAGGTGTTCCGAATAAAGTAAAAAAGAGTAGGACTATTTTGGTTTTTTATTAATTCCAAAGCATATGTAAATACCTTTCTATATAATTCCATGCTTCCTTGTTCATTGAGTTTTACCTTCTTATACAGCTCTATGTTTTCTTGGTGGATCAAATTTCCCTGATAATAAAATGTTTCATGAGTCAAACATCATGCATGCAAGCATATACTAATTATTACACTATTTTAATGATGTTTAATTCATTTACCTTTCGATTTAGCTCTTGAATCTCCTCATTCAATAACTGTTCCTGTGATGTGATCATGGGGGTGATTAGTTCATGAGAAATAAAAGATGGTTAATGTAATAAAATCGAAATTACCTTTTTCATTCGAACGCCTCGTAGACTCATTTCCAGTTGGTTTTCTAATCTTTGAAGATCTTTGACACTCAATCCATACAGTTCTTCTCCCATCAATTTTCTGTCTTATATTACATGCATGTTAATGTAATGTAATGTAATATGATCGGAGACCACACCGGATCTTCTGCGCCATTTTGATACATCATCTTTGTGCCACATGTTAAGTAATTGACACGTAAGAGAAGAAAATAAATCCAACCATTGTCCCTAGAGTTTAAGGATTAGAGTATAGTTTCTCTCTCCTACGTGTTGACCATCTAACGGTGTGACACAGGAGATGATGTATCAAATGGCACAGAGAATCCGAGCCGATCGGAGACCACTACGTCGGTCGTACGTAGAATAGAATCAATCAGGAAGTAAATTAAGGGAAGTCATGTTTTTCCATAGTGATGGTGTAATGAGTACTAGTTAATTAAGACTTTACCTATGATTTTCCTGCAAATCTTGTAATTGTTGCCTTAAAGTTTCTGCTTCCCTTTGCCAAAACTAGCAATTAAATTTCAAAGATTAATTAATATATATATATATATATATATATATATATATATATATATAAAAATGACCAATATAATTAAAAGAAAGAAACTAGAAGAATAAGATATATAGAGTCACGAGAAGAAGAAAAATGCATATATATCCAACTACAAAGTTGATCTTCAAACCATCAACTTAACTCAACTGACTTCCTTCTATGAGAATATATTCCAAAAATTCTTTTTGATCAAGACGAACGAAGCTATCCTTTAATGGAATTATGTTTAACATGGTCTAATATATTTGAGCTTAGAAGTAGTAATGTAGCTACTTGGATTATTTTCCTTTCTCTTACACTATTTAATGCTCCTTCCGTGCCATTTCAAGGTTGATGCTTCATTAATAAATTACAAAGGAAGTGTAATCATTATAGCGGGAAGGAGGGAGTATTTATCAATGGATAGTTCGTTCCTCTTCAACAAATACAACTCTTGGAATATTTATCATGTACACAAGAGTAAACACTACACACACACTAGGATTAAATGCTCTCTCACTCACTCTCTCTCATTCTCTCCATGATATACTTATTCTGTCCCACAATAACTTGCACCGATGCTGTCAACAACTTTATTGATTTTTGGATGGTAATGTGGTATTTTTAGGTTATAAATAAATTATAAAGTATGTTATGTGTGTTAGATGAGAGTGGTAAATTTGTAATTAAGATGTACTTTTAAGGTTAGAAATTGATATGATGTTTCCTTTTTTTGGGTGGTGCAAATTATTGTGGGACGGACGGAAACGGAAAGTGTGAAGTTTATTGTGGGATGGAGGGAGTATATAAAGACTTAGGGGTCGTTTGGTTCGTCAATCGGAATAGTGAAGTACATCATTTAAAAAGTCAATCACAATGAAATTGAAAGTGATTAATTGATGGAGAGGAAGTATTGAACTAATTATGGGAATAAATGAGACTGTATTTTGATTTTCATTAGATCAAACAAATTGAGAATCAATATACCTTCATTTCCAATAACCCCATCCAATACACCCAACCAAGCACTTCGATCCTTATATAGATCGATGTAGATATTATGCAGAAGAACCTTATAGACAATACTTGAAAAATGGAGTTCATAATTGATCACCTTGAGATGTGCCAATTCCTCTTCCATGTGAGGATCTTGCCGCAATTCAATTACTCACCATATGATCATTTTAAAAATAAATTAATTAATGCGTAAAATTAAGTACATATTGCCTATTAAGTTTGAATTCAATTCATTAACAAATTAATCTCTTTCATTTTTCTTTAGAAAATTAATGAAATATCAAATGAAGTTAAAGTTAATTTCTGTAACCATAGCTAAATTACTCCCAACTGCAATTATATATACTCAGAAATTAACTAAATTTAAATATTATGGAGTAATAAAATAAGTGAGAGAATAAGATGGAAATTAATGTAATGGCAGAATGTTACCTTGACCTCAGATCCTGGATTAAGCAGTTGATGTTGTTCATCTTTCGTTCTCGTGTATCGTTCAATAACAGATTTCATGCTGATCAAATTAAAATATATATTCAGGAAAATATATATTATATGATGAACACTAAAAAAAAAAAATTCTTTTTAACAATTAAATTTACCAAAGGAAATCAATCCATTGGTAATTACCAATCGATAGCAACAAAAAATACATTTTCTTTTTAGCAATAAAATGTCGGTGAATTTTTCATTTTTTACCATCAAAATATATCTGTTTATTTACTAATAGAATCATTATACCAACAAAATTATTAGCAATTGTTTTTTAGTGAATTAACATATTTTAGAAAAAACATATTTAACTATCAATAAACATTATTTTAAGTGTATAATAATTATACTTAAATATGACATTGTCTTATTAATATGGGGTTGAATAAATATACAACTAATTAAGTTAAAGAAATGATTATATTTAATTTAGTGACCTGCGTACTAGATAAGCTTCACAAACAAACATAGGACATATAATCTAACAATAATATATATGTGGCGGGTGGCAACCAAGTTGGGATTAATTAATATGGGTTTAGGAAATTTATTAAATCAAGTTTGGGATAAATATATTTACAACAATTACACATAGTTGTAGGTAAATGTGTGTGTGAGCAGAAGAATCACAAAAGATTCTGCAGCAGGTGTTGCTGAATAGGCAATGACAATGCCACAATCCGTATTGTACGAGAAACCAACCAATTAGAAATCATGGTATACTTAATTTGAATCCTATGATATAAATTATGCATATATTATTTATTTGAATCCTAAACAAACTCCTTCACTTATTTCCATGGAATTGGAACCGGCCAATTGTAAGCTTTAATTTCCTTGAATCACAATTCACACACCCAAAAATCAATTTTATAATTAAGAACCATCACAATAAATTAATGGAGAATCTAACACAAGCCAAATATAGAGTTAGTATATGTGAATAGGATTTAAGGTGTAAATTTCGTAATCCCCTTTAATTTAAACTCTATATATACCTAGTGTATAATAGGATTGAAAGGGAGACCACATAATTTACACCATAAATCCAGTGTTTCCCTATTATACTTCATTTAATAATTCTTGTTAAGAATGTTATCATTTTTCATCATTCTACTAATTGTTCGTCAAATAGCTAGTTTAACTGGACATCTATCACTTTTCATAAATCAGGTATCACATTTTATTAAGAATGTTATCATGACGTCTCTTTCATTGAGATGGATTCCTTGAACATCTCACATAAATTTTTGTTTTTTGCCGTATATAAATGTTGAGGCTGATCCCCATCTTTACTTCCCATATACTCCCTCCATCCCGAACTTATGTTCACTGGTATTATAGATACAGAGTGTAAGAAAAGTTATTTTTTGTCCTACTTTATTGAATTTTAGGGGTATTATGGTATTTTTAGGTAATAAATAAATTATATAAAGTATGTTATGTGTGTTAGGTGAGAGTTGTATTTTTGAAATTAAGATAACTTTTGATGTTGTTGGTTGATGTTAAGTTTCCTTTTTTGGATGGTGAACATAAGTATGAGACGGACAAAAACGGAAAGTGTGAACGTAAGTGTATGACGGAGGGATTATCAACTAATGTGCAAGATTAACATTTTTTAATTGTTTTCAATTTCTACAACTTATTTATCAATTTCTCCTTTTATGTTGAAAAGCTGCTTCACAGACAGAAGGTTACATGGGATGATAAATTTATTAAATTATTAACATATATGTTGATGAAAGTTCAGAAATTCAGAGTACTTCTGCAATCTCATCATTCTTGGAAGCATATATATGACATTATGGATGTAGGTTTATTAAGGTTAAAAATCGCTTTGTCTTAATTCCTAGAATATACAAGTACAAATCAGACCACCCCAAACAAAATAGGATACACTTTGTGCTTAGACACTATCCAAAATTCTTGTTTCACAAAACCTCCAAAACATAATGTTTGTTATGCACCAATAAGGTTGTGTCCATTTTATTAATTTCCATTTTTTTGTTTGTTAATACAAAGATAGGTTCAAAAATAAAAAACATATAAACGCCAATGATCTATTTTAATAACATAATTTTAATTTTCTTTTCCCTGTCTGAACTGGCTTGAAAAAAAAAATCCCACACTAAATTTAGCAAACTATAATTAGATCTCAAACTTAAATGTCATTATTTATATATAAATAAATCTCTCAATATTTAGTAACCAAATGAACCAAGTAACCATCATGTTAATTGTAGTACATAATTGTAGTTAATTAATAGGAAGAAGAGTGTCATAACTCATAAACTTGGTTAGAAAAATATACCACCTATAGAATTAGGATGCACATAATACTAGTTTCTGCCCTTCAAAAGAACCCAATATTGATTGATTAACTTTCTTCTCATACTAGATGCCATGCAATACTATATCAATCAGGAAATCTCAGAGAAGAAATCAATCAACCCACAATACAAGCTAACAAGATCATGAGAGAGAGAGAGAGAGAGAGAGAGAGAGACCTTGTGTGTGAAAATTCATATAGTTTGCCAGTACTTGAAAATATGATAACTCCAACTTCTGCATCACAAAGAATGGCAAGTTCTCTCGCTTTCTTCAACAACCCGCTCCTCCTCTTCGAGAACGTTACTTGCCTGCTCGTCGAGTTATCGATCCGTTGGATCACTATCTTCCCCCGTCCCATACTACCCTTCAACGATCAAGATTGATCGATTTTAGGGTTTCTAGTTCGAAATCAGATCTTACAATGGAGACTTTCTTTTCAAGAAAAAGGTGGGGTATGGTGGGGGGTGGGGGGTGGGGGGGGTGTTTGTTTACTTTAGCTGAGGTTTGAAATGAAGTTGATAACATAGTCAAGTCCTTTTTATAGCCCAAAAATGGAATTTACTTTACAAAGCTTAGATTCCTGGTGTGGCTATTAAAGTGGAATAGTGATGAACTCGAGGACCAATATGCAATTTTATAAAAATAAAGGTGGTTTAATGGCGCAGTCGACTGCTAAGTCAGTGACACGTGGGGGAATCACACACTTTTTTTTTTTTTTGAATAGAAATAGAATTTCTATAAGGGGAAAACTTTATTCCCATTTAGGTAACTTTTAACCTTCAAAATCAAGCATATGCCTTTCTGCAGACACTTACCCAATTTTATTGTTATTTATTTTATTTTTAATTATTTTAATTCTTTTATTTGGCATTTTTTACTTCACTCATATTTCAAGACATGCCCTTACACATACAGCTATGCTATTGCTCTCCCACCCCCCGCCCACCGATCTTATTTACTTATCCAAAATAAAATAAACATTCACCCGTTTCAATATTTACGTTTGCTTTTTGCACATTGATTATAATCCCTACATCCAACACTAATACACTACCCATTTTACATTAAATATTATATATTTTACTTACTATCTATTAAAATTCTATATTCCTTAATCAAACATTAAAACGAGACGGAGGAAGTACATGAGTATTTAATTGGACTTTGACTTGAAAACCATTAAAGAGAATTGCGATACGTTTATTGGATCGGATCCATTCCACTATTATGGTAAGTGAATTTGTGGGGATGTATATATTTAGCCACATTGCTATTTATTTATTGATTTCTTTGGCGTCTTATATTTCTCTAAAAATCTACCCAACATATTTAATATTTTTTATATTACAGTTAATAGGATACTATTTCTCCTTTAAAAACACACACATATTTCACATTTTTCTTTTTTTTATCTATCCACTAAGTATTTTATACTTCCTCTATTCCGGTCAAACTGTATCGTTTGACTGCATAAAGTTCTCACAAAAACTACAGTAAACGTAGCAATATGGGCAGGACAGAGAGAATATTTTACTTTTACTAAAAGTTATCACATCACAACAATTTTGCACATTAAATTAAACTAATTAAACTTTTTACATAAAAAAATCACTTTTTTTTAAACTCTGCGCATTAAAATATGTGGAATACAACTGAGGAAGGGAGTATAAAAAATAGTAACTATTCACAAAATTATATTTTATATGCTCCTGATCTTTGTAATTAAAGTCATTTGTAGATACATCCCACATCAAATAAGCTCCAAAATAGTTTAGTATTAATGTTGTAAGTATTAGTGCTAGGTGGAACTCTAGTCCAAGTTGAGTAGTTGTGTAAAATGAGCACATAGCATAAGTACATGGGAAGTATCAATCTTTTAAGGTTTGAGGCCCTCCAAGAAAAATGATTAAGAATATGAAAGTGAATGAAAAGAAGTGATGTGATTGGTTGAGGCCATGTGAACACAATTTGGTAAGCCAATAAGAATCTTTGCTAATGGGAAATCATAAGAGGGTTCCTTGAATTAAGGAAATCCCAAATATCAATGGATATAAAGAATGAAGATATTCATGGTATTAGACAGGTGTCAATCATCAGCAAATGATAGATATTCAAACACCAAGAAAGGAGGCTGGGACACCTTTGATTTAACAACAGATCATGTCGACACTTTTCTGACTCATAATTTTTTTTAAATTAATTTAATTTAGTTTAGTTAATTGGGTTTGGAGTTATCATGTTGAGCAGTGAAGGATCCAGTAATCATCCACCCTTCACATGCGACTTCCTAGTACTCCGTTTAATAACCCTAAATGGAGTATTAGGAAGTCGCATGTGAAGGGTGGAGAAGGTGGAGAAGTATGTTGCGTTCTATCATCCATCCTTCACATGCGACTTCTAAACGAGTCGAGCGAGTTCGAATAGTAACTAACAAATTTATGAAAGAACTCGAGCTCGATACGATTCATTAAACAAATTAAGATGAACTAGAGTTTTACTGAGAGGAGTCGAGCTATTGATCTAGCGACTCGTTTAATTTAACACTTCTAACTCTATTTATTATAAAAAAAAATTACTCTCTCCGTTAGACAAAAGTTTACATCCAGGGCATAGCTCAAGTGGTAGAGGGGAGGGTGGAAAGGCCTTCCAACTGAGCTTGGTTGCTGCAGGGTGGGGGTTCGAATCCTGCATTTGGCATGAATTTGGCTCCTTGCAAGCACAAGTTTAACAGTGAGCCCTCTTTATAAGCCACTTGAGGCACATCCTGTGATTTACCTCCTCCATCAATCCCCAGGGACGGTGGGGGCCCCTAATGGTAGGGTACACCATTTCAGAAAAGTAATAAATAAATGATGCACAAGTTTAACAGTGAGCCCTCTCTATAAGCCACTTGAGGCACATCCTGTGATTTACATCCTCCATCAATCCCCAGGGGCGGTGGGGGCCCCTAATGGTAGGGTACACCATTTCAGAAAAGTAATAAATAAATGATAAAGTATGTTAGGTATGTTAGGTAAGGGTAATTTTTTTTGCAAATAAAGTGTATGAGGAAATGGTGATTGTGTTTGACTTTTTGTATTTTTAGGGAAGTGCAAACTTTTGTGGGACAACCTAAAATAAAAAGTGTGTCATCTGAAATGAGACGGATGAGTAAAAACTAAAAAAACCTTACACTTATTGCATATGCCGAGTTTGAGAAAAAAAAATAATTTTGACCAATTTTTTAGGATAATTTGACATTTTTTTATTTTTACTAATTATTATGCAAAAAGTGGTTCGCCCACCATCACCGCTACGTCAGTTGTATATCAAAATGTACATAAATCTTTTTTATAAGTATATAAATTGAAAGATAATTATACCTTAAATATATCTTCAATCAACTAAGTAAGATAGATCATTAACCACTCGGATTAGATACATCATGAACCTAGTAAAATTACAAATATATGCTAATAATTGACCCGCATCAAACTTTAATAATAAACATTAAACTTTAATAGGACGCCAACCAAGTAATACTTAGCCTTCTGGTAATGTATAATCTCTCCGTCCCTATTAAGATTTAGGTTTGCTCTTTTCACGTAGATTATAATATATAACATTTTAATGGGTAGTGGATTGGAAGATGTAATATTTAATACGTATTGAGTAATTATAGTAATATTGTTGGTGGGTTTTATGTAGAATAATTAATTATTTTGTGTGGGTCTCACTAAATAAAAAGAAAAATATAAACCTTAACTTAACAAATGTAAACTTTAATGTTGGAAGGAGATAGTAGATTGTAAAGTAGTACATCTTTAAATATATATAAAAGGTATGTAATGTGGGTTTAAATGAGATGTGAATTTTAAAATTAAAGTGTTGTAGAATTTTGGGTTGAGTGAATTTTTAATTTTTATTTATTTATTTTTATGAAAATGTGAAAATAATTTTTACAAATAAATAATAGAAGTGTGAATTTATGATCATAAGAGTATCCATTGCTAACTCAGATTTTTGCTTCTCTGTGGAGTTATAGGGCATCATATCTCCGGTTATACTTTCATATTACATTTTTTATTGCAAGTGATATATGAGTGATGCGTATGTAGAAAAAATATTTGAATTTTCCTCGTATATTAGAGGGCATTAGATTTCCTGATAATACTCTCTTCGCTGTGTGTTAACTAACATGTTTTGCATTTGTTTTCTATACACATATTAAAGATATAATATTTAAATATATAATTGTAATTTTAATGTGTAATTTGTAGTTATGATAATCTGATAAAAGAAAATAACTTCACTATTCATTTGGTTTTCAAAATCCAAATTTTCAAATTCAGATTTTTAAACTCACGTAAACCGAAAACAAAGATAACCAATACCAATTTCTAATAATAATCTCACCCCTATATTTTACATAAATATTTTGGGTTTCCTATAATAAAAATAAATAAATAAAACAATGAATGGGTAAAATTTTAAGTCACATCTCTTTGATCTTATTTTATTATCCATCAAGCCCAATAATCCTGTTGGGCCGAAAAAGATGCAATGGTTTCCTATTTTAATAGGCCATGCCAAATTTTCACTCCTTTGTATATTGTAAAAAAATTTGTAAGATCACCGGAAAAGACCTATTCTTAAAAATAAAAATAATAATTTAAAGTATCATTTTTAAAAAAATTTCTTTCAAATTAAATTGGAAACAAATTACTTTTAAAATGAAATTATCTGAAAATATCACTTTTATCCCTATCTAAACAAATAAATTTCTGTGACATTAAATTATGAGAAAGACATTAAGATGTAATAAATGAACTTTGAGATTGGTATTTGAATTAATATTCGAATACGAAAAATTCAAATGAAAATTCAAATACAAATACTATTTACTATTCAAATATTATTTAAATACAAATATTATTATGTTCGATTTGATATGCTTCCTTCAGAATCTCTTTAATTAGATCATTTTTATTTTAAATCGTCCTATAAAAGTTTTCACCATCAGCAAAAAGTCAAAATAGTTACCCCTCAATTTCAAAAATCTTTGACATACTTTTTTTTGGGTTGTCACACAGAAATTGACATATTTCCTTTTAAGAACATGAAATTCACACAAAAACCATTTATTTATTTACATGGACTCACAAACACATTACACCCGCCACTAATACAATTATCAACTGCACATTAAATATTATTTCTCTCACCTCACTTTACATTAAATTAAATTATTATACTTCTTAATCCTCGTGCCCAAAAAAAGTGTCAATTGTTATAGGACGGAGGGAGTATCATACAACAAAATATTATAAACACACTTATTATATTATATTATTTATTTATTAAAAAACAAAAAAAAATCATAATTTTCTTATAAATATTACTTTTCCTTAATCTATATATAAAAATAAGAATGAAAATTACGGTGGAACGGAGACGGCATTAAAATTTGTAAGAGAACCCAGCCCCACCTATATATGTCCGTGTATACCCAATTGTGGCAGTTTGTGTTCAATTCCTCTTAAGTTTTCATTATATCCTTAAATTATACTCCCCATCCCTCTTAATTCTTCATTCTTTCTTTGTAATTTGAAACGAAGAGAGTATACAGTGTATGAGGTGGGGCGGGGTGATAATTAGCATGTCACATAACAACTAATTACATTTTAATTAAGGACGTCTGTATAAAGTTTATCCTCACTTGTATTAAAGAAATAAAAGCTTGGAATATTTTCGGAATTAGAATGGTCACTAATTCCTTTATAACTTCAGGTGTTACGTCGCCAAATAAAAAAAAAATGAGTTAATGTCTTGCATGCATTAATTTTTTCAATACCTATTATTCACTCCATTAATCTATTTTTCCATGCCTAAATGAACAAAATATAAAATTATAAGTATACTATATAAGTAAAAGTAGGGATGTTTTGATCATTTAAAAAAAAAGTGAGTTAAGCCGTTTGATTTAATTTAGTTAAAGAGTAAGAAATAGGTGGTATTTTCTAATGTTTATGTTAATATTTTTAGTGTTATATGTTGAAAAAAAAATAGTGGAGTAATTAATATAGAAATCTAATCATAGAGTACATTAAAAAAAAAAATATTTTTTACTAACAGAATATTTTATTAATAAAAGCTTTAATTCTATTGTTAAATTGATTTATCAAACTGAATCTATTGGTAAAGTGATGGTTGATAAAATTTTAGCAACGCAAAATTAATTCCGTTGGTAAATAATTTCGTTGATAATCTATTACTAAAAATTTAATTGCTAATTTATATAAAGTTTTCTTGGTAATCAGTTGATAATTACTGTTGGTAAAATAAAGAATAAATTCGTTGGCCTTTTGCTAATAGAAAAATGTCATTTTGGTTGTTAATCCATTGATAATTATCAACTATTGAATTCCATTGCTAAAAAATATATCTTTTAGTGGTAATTGATTAAAAAAATGTTAAAAATAAAAATTGACAAGAAAATTGCAAGATTTTAATTTTGGGATTTTCGCGACTAATTACGTTATCCACTTTCCGACACTATTAAAAAAAAATAATTAAAAAAATGGTGTTTTTAGTTAATTAAACCAAATTGACTGCAAGCGCATCTTTAATGAATTTTTAATTGGATAAAACTTATGTGACTAGCGACAGTGCCGGTATAGTACTCCGTCCTGTCTATATTGCACCGTTTATTATTGTTTTTGTGAGAGCTTTATATGGTCAAACGGTGCAGTTTGAACGGAACAGAGGGAGTATATCATTTGTATGGATATACTTTTATTTTCTAAAAAAATAAAATAAAAATTAATAAAAACATATACTCCCTCCGTCGCTTTCAAAGGTATCATTTTTTTATTTTTGGCATCCGCTTTTAAGGGTCTAATTTTCTTTTCTATCCACACACCCACTAATACAACTAACAAATAGGACGGTGGTAGAGGGGAGGGTGGAAAGGTCTTCCAACTGAACTTGATTGCTGCAGGGTGGGGGTTCGAATCCTGCCTTTCCATGGATTTAGCCCCTTGCAAACACAAGTTTAACAGTGAGCCCTCTCTATAAGGCACTTGAGGCACATCTTGCGATTTACCTCCTCCACCAATCCCCAGGGCAGGGGCGGTGGGACCCCCAATGGTGGGGTACACCATTTTTTCAAAAATTGGACACACACCTCCACTAATACAACTACCCACTACATATTAAATAACAATATTTCTGCCCAAAAGCAAATGGTACCCTTGAATCCGGATTGAGAGTACACTTAGAACAAAATTTTATATTGTTGTTAATAAAAATATATACCCTATAAAATAAAATATTTTTTTAATTAACTCCGGAGACGCTTGTAAATAGAAGATCTAGTGATTCCAACTAACATATTTCACTTAAGAGTATATTTTCACCAAATAATTGTTTTTCTTGTTGTGGCTGAAATCACGCGAGGCGTGATTCGTCTCAAATCTTAACGTAATCATAATTATTTTTTATAATATAATAATATTAATTATTATGATCTAAAGATTAACTTCACCAACTATATACATATCCTGTCTAAAAGCTAGTTGGATATTCATGTAAATCTCGTATTAATTAAAAGCAAACGTTTATGTGAATCGGTTCACACGCTAGTATGATTCTATCGATTACAAATTATTTTTAAAATGATGAACTAATCCTCTTTTGACCGAAAATATTACTCATCGACGAAAAATATTAATTCTCAAAATTTTGCACCCGAAAAATATTCATTCTCAATTTTTTGCACCTTAATTGCCGAAAATTTTTTACTACATGAAAATTCAATCTTTAAAGATATTTTATTTATTACCTAAAAATATTAGAATACCCTTCAAAGTAAATTTTTTAAAAGAAAAGTCAATTTTTTCAAAAAAGACAACTTTCTTAATTAGCGTGAAATAGTAAATATGAATCTATTAAATAAAAAACATACGGATTATTACTCTTCAAATTTTAATATGTGGTGATTTTTTATATTTTTGTTATTTTTAATTCACAAAACTAATAAATTTATCCGTT
This sequence comes from Pogostemon cablin, assembly GCA_023678885.1. NCBI lineage: Eukaryota > Viridiplantae > Streptophyta > Magnoliopsida > Lamiales > Lamiaceae > Pogostemon > Pogostemon cablin. The sequence continues at coordinate 6,047,202 of CM042992.1, read as the reverse complement.
GTAAAATATAATTTTTTATATACTAAAAAAAATTAATTTTGTAAAGATAGGATGTGTGAACGTGTATATATAGAGTTACAGTGAGAGTGGAAATTAGAGAGAGTAGTGATAGAATTCGTAGAGAATAAAGTTACAGGTACATAATAGCGTCTCTAGATCCGATCATTCAATACAAATAGATACTAGTAATTTCCCACATCCACTCATCCTATACTACCTCTCTTCTTTTAATCTATTCTTCTTGAATGCAAGAAAATAAACCCATCTTCATTCTCACTCTCTCTTACATACATCCAAGATGAAGATGAAGGTGATGACAAAAATCAAAAGCTTTTCAGATAATAAAAAAGAAGTGAAAGAAAGTGTGCAGAGATTGCTGATCAGCATCAATGTCTTCGGAAGCGCTGGACCAATCAGATTCGTGGTGAAGGGAGACGACAAGGCGGAAGCCGTCATCGGCACGGCTCTCAAGCTCTACGGCCGTGAGGGGAGGCTTCCCCTCCTCGGCTCCGACGCCGCCGCTTTCTCTCTCTACCCCGCCGCCGTCGACGCAGCCGTGGAATCATGGGAGACCATAGGGTCGACGGGAGCTAGAAACTTTGTTCTGTGTAAGATGCAGAGCGGTCCGGTGATGATTCAAGCCAGGAATGATGCGGTGGCGCGTGGGAGGCACGGCGCCGGATGGCGCGTCTGGCTTCACAAGTCTTTGAGCCTCAATATTCGAGCTCACTAGTTCTCGGTATACAATTAACTCATATAGACGTTATTTTCGTGCACCATCTTCTATGTCACAACTTACCAAGTAATTGACACAGAAATAAATTCAACTATTTCATTTAAGTTTTAGATATAATTTCTTTCTCTTATGTATCGTACATCTAATGTGTGACACCTAAGATGATACACTAAAATAACTCAGAGAATCCGAGCTGCAATTAACTATTGAGTTTGAATATATATATATCTTATAACAGCATATGTATAATTAACTAACTATGAATACTGCGTATCATGAGAATGTTCATGAATAATATCTGCTGCTACAACATTATGGGTGTATTAATTAACAATATATACTGGCCAGCTTAGATATATTACTGTGGTTTTTATGCAAAAACATTAGATATTGTTAAACATAGAATCCATCTCATGTTCAATTTAAGAGTAAGTCTTTAATTTTGCCCAAAGCAGTGCCTTAATTGAAATAGTTTCTTAAAATAAAATTTTAAAATTACATGTGTAATCTCTCATGATTTGCAAATCTTTTTTAATATATGTTCTTTTCTTATTAGTTAAACCATAATTATTTAATTAATGCACTCTTAGTTAGATAATGTTTTGGAACATATCATATATCTCTTTCTCTTCTGGTCATTTTCCCATCAAAATAGATACTTGAAAGGTCGATTTTTTTTTTCATTTCCCCTTTTCTTTTTTAAGTAAAAGCTTTATATAGTTTATGTAAAATATTTTTAACTAAACTAAGAGATCTCTAATCCAAAGATTCCCTTCGGAAACGAGTTGAGAGTAACGAGGTGGCTTGGAAAAATTTTGGAGTAATGAGGTGGCTTGATATTCTAACTACTAATAACAACGGAAGATCAATTTTATTGATTTTAAATGGTATTGTAGTATTTTTTAAATAATAAAAGAATATAAAGTAATGATAACAAATTGAAATTAAAGTAACTTTTAAGATTATTGGATAAAATGATATTTTCTTTTTTGAGGTGTGAAGGGCATGATGTGGGACGGAGGAGTAACATTTACTGATAAAAAAAAACTCTAATCTAGGATTAATTTCATGAAAATAATTTAGAATATAACAAAATTTTATCTTTTTAATTGTTAATCATAATCATAAACATAATTAATTAATTAATTACTTAAATTAATTTTAAAAATTTTATTTAATTAAAATGTGTTCTTTACATTTTTTCTTTTAAACAGCTCACATCAAATTAATCATTATATATCCCCATTTAGTTTACTGTTAAAATAAATTTTTATAATATTTAAGGATTAATTACTATCTAATGAGTAATACTCCGTACGAAAGAGGGTATTTTTTTTTATTTTGGTTATTTGCCCCAAAGAAGGTTATTTTCTTTTTTACACACATGGAACCCACACACACTTACTATTACAATTAAAATAGGGGGACTACACTCCCACTAATACAACTACCCACTATACATTAAATAATAATACTCCTTAATCAACATGCATAAAAATAAAAAATATTTTTACGGGTCGACGGAAGGAGTATTAAGTAATATTAATATGAAATATATCAGTTCAAATATATTACTACTAGATATAAAAAAAATCAAAAAATAATTTATCTAATATAACTCTAATCTTAATTGGATAATTAAAATTTTTAATTTTAAAATGCTTCCTAAAAAAGTTATCAAAGAAATATCATAATACTCATAATATTTCCTCCAACACTTTCTATTTTGGGTTGTCCCACAAAAGTTTGTACCTTCCTAAAAAAGCAAAAATTTCAAACACAATAATCCTTCCTCGTACACTTTATTTGAAAAAAAAATCACACATACCTAACATACTTTGCCATTTATTTATTACAAAAAAAATATCATAATACTCCCCTAAAAGTTATCACCTATCATACTTTATCATTTATAATTATTACCAAAGAAATATCATAATACTTATAAAAGTTATCACTTTTCTTAATATCCGTGTTGGAGGAGGGGGTGCGGTGCAAACATTTGTGATTTGTGAGACGGAGTGAGTATATTATCAAATTATTGGCAAAGACTTGTGTAAGACTGTCTCACGTTACGTGACACGAATAAAAAGTGATAAATTCTATAATGAAAAATGATACTCAATTATGAAAAATGTTACGATTTCATGAACAATTATAATTTTTATAATGAAAAGTGATACTCAATTAATGAAAAGTGATAATGTTATTTTATAAACAATTTATATTATAAATAAAAAGTGATAACTCAATTAATGAAAAGTGATAATGCTATTTAATGAACAATTTATAATATAAATAAAAAATGATAACATTTTATAACGAAAGTGATAACTAATTTAAAAGATGTAAAATGTCCCATGAGACGATCTCCCAGAGCACTTATCCCAAATTATTATTCCAACAATCTTATACATTTATAATCAATTCTCTCTCATTTATTTTAAATCATCCACTACTTATGGCTACGCAACAAGGAATGTGAGGTGAAGATTGGGCGACACGAAAATTGACGAAGGTGAAACAGAGGAGAAGAGCGCATTCACGGTGGTAGTAAGAAATTGCTATTAATTAATGGAGTGCCGAATATTTTTCTCGTCGGATATTGGTGTCCAAACATGTTCGGCATTCAAATTTGGCCACTATTTGCCAAAAAAAAATTTATAAAAAATTATGTTGTGCAAAATTATTCATTAATGACAAAAACTTTTATGTACCCCGTCGTGCGCCTTAGAATTTTGCATTAGATTGTATACCTTTTAGTATAAAGATGTGTACCCTTTATTTTGTATAAAAAATAAAAATAATAATGAAAAGTGTATACCCTTTAGAACAAAATGGTGTACCCTTATTAATTAAAGTGTATACCCTTTAAAACAAATTAATATACTCTTACCCATAATACTAAATTTTAAAGGCGCACGATCTGCCCGGGTAGTTCACAATATAAGGTTGATAAAGAATATCAGAAATCACCAAGACACCTCAAAGTTCTGAATCTGACCACATTTTGCAGAAAAATATATAAATAAATTATATTGTGTAAAATTATTGGCTAATTGTACAGCATTATTCGCTTTTAGTGTAGAACAAAAGTTGATAAAAGATGGTTAAAACTTGTGTGTCCCTGGGAACACCATGCCCCAAATACCATTTAATATGTATACTCTTTAGTATAATGATGCGTACACTTTATTTTCTTAAATAAATAAAATGTATATCATTATTCACATCTTGTACACGCGGGGATATAAGAGACCAATCCATAAAGAAGTGGATACAATGTAGTATGTTGTATGACTCAATATTACGTGGTTAATAATCAGGAAAATTGAGTTTTGATTAATTCTGAATTTTTTTATTTTTTATATTAATTATTAATTTTGCAGCAACAGATTTTCAGTATTTTCAAAAGAACATGCAGTGCAATAATGTAATAGTTATGGAGGATTTTAGAAATATTAAAATATCATTACCATCTTGATAAAATGAAGTCGATAAAATTAGGTTTGTACAATATACTACTAATATTAATTTGGTTCAATAATTAATTGATACGGAACGTATTTAAATATTATTAAATGATACATTCGTTTAAGAAAATTATTAATAAATATAAAATTATATTTTGTTTTATTCATATTATTCCTATCTAATCATACATTAGTGTACATTATTAAGATAGAAACAAAAAATATGCTATTAAAAATAATATTTATACGAATGTACATTAGTGTACAAACTTGAGAGAGAAAATGAAAATACGCGATTAAAATTAATGTGCATTCTTGAGAAAGAATCGAAAAATACGGTGCATTCTTTGATAGAGAAACAAAAAATACACGATTAAATTGAAGAACCCTACTAAAGTACATTAGTGTGTATTTTTGAGAGCGAAACATAAAATACGCAATTAAATTGAAGAATTTTACTAACGTATATTTAGTGTGCATTTTTAGAGAGAAAAAAAAAATACACTGTATTCTTGAGAAAGAAACAGAAAAGACGCGATTAAATTGAAGAATCCTACGAATGTATATTAGTAGTGTGTATCCTTAAAAGAGAAACATTAAAATATTGTTAAGTGTAGACATTGAACATTAATCATTGTAAATAAGGATAATACTAGAAAATAAAAAATAAAAAACATTACATATTATTCATCGATAATTATATTAGATCAATGTATTTATTAATAATTAGACTATACTTTAATATAGATGTAAAGTTCGTGTTGTTACAATTAACACTTTTATTAAAGAATGAGGTTAAGTATTGAATTTGGAGGGAGAGTAGGATACATAAAAGAGTGTTTTCGCTTTTAAGTGTTTGGGTTTCGAAGAATAAGCATAATAACAACTTTGTTAAAGCAGAGGTTTGTATTAAAAGATGGATGGTTGGCGATAACAATGTATGCAAATTATAAATATAATATACTAAAATCATATGAAAAATTATATTTTTAATTACTCGTCAATTAGGGAAACTCTCCTATGAAAAATTGAATTTTTATATTAATTAATAAAAATTTATATATTTTATTAACGAATTTTTTGTTATTTATTTATTTTTTTAATAAAAAAATTAATATAAAAAAGTTATATATTTACTAAGAAACTCTAGGGGTAAAATATATCCTAAACCACAAGGGTGAAACTATAATTATTCACTAAATCTTATGGATAAAATTACAATTATATTCTAAATTCTAAAACTTATGGGTGAAGTATACCCTAAACCACAAGGGTGAAATTACAATTATATCTTAAACCCTAAACCTAGGGGTGAAGGATACCCTAAACCACAAGGGTGAAATTACAATTATACCCTAAATCTTATGAGTAAAATTACAATTATACCCTAAATCTTAAATCCTAGGGGTGAGGTATACCCTAAACTATAAAGGTGAAATTACAATTATACTTTAAACCCTAAACCTAGGGGTGAAGTATACCCTAAACCATAAGGGTGAAGCTACAATTACACTCTAAACCCAAAGAATGAATATACCATAAAGCATAAAGAGGAAATTACAATTATACTCCTAAAATTAAATATAAAAAAAATAAAATAAAAGAAAAATAAAAAAAATGAAAATGAAAATGAAAAAAAAAATAAAAATGAAAAAGCAAGTTAAGCGTAACTGCACCAAATTGAAATTTGGTGAAATTGGAGTGGGGAATCCACGATCCCACGAATTATGAAAAAAAAATGGTGGCAAGCTAGTATTTTTTTTTATCAACCCATTAAGTACCGTTAAATTAACAAATGACTCATTAACTTTTTAATAACATGTTAATCTATTAACAACTTGATATAAACACATCATTTGATAAAATTTGGTGATTATATGATAAAATACTCATTAATAATTTTACAATATATTTCCATTTTTTTTATAACTTTTAATTAGTAGTAATTTTTATTTTTTTGTTTATTTGTTTATTTTTTTATCGTGTTATTATCGTATCATATCATATCGTGTCAACATGATTTTTTCCATATTTGTATTTAGAGTTCGTGAATTAGAAGTTCACATCAATACTTTGGATTACAGTTAACTCAATTCATTTTAAAGGTGGGGAAATTCTTATTTGTCTCTATTAACTGTTATTTGTGATAACTTTGAGTTCATGCATGTACATATAGGTCTCTTGACCTTTATAAACAAGGATAGATCTCCTGACCTTTATAAACGAGACATTTACTACTTGAATAATTGAGAAATCGGTTATTCGGTACATTTACATTGACATCTACATGATTTATGTTACTTATTTGACATTTACTTGTGGTATTTAATTTTGACAAGTATGTTTCTCCACTGAGCTTGTGGTTTTGCTCACCCCAAATATTTTATCATTTTAAATAGAGGAGCTGACGTGGTGGGATATAAGGATGATGCTTAGCACAGTTTCAATTTCATTAAGACTTAATTATTACTTATAAATTTTTGCTAGACTTTTGAACTTATGCAATTTATTTCGAGAATTACCTTTGAATTTTATAACTTATCAAGTTGGATTTTTGATTGATTAATTTTATTTTCTTTAAGCTTACGCTTAAAATGATTTTTCTTTTATCATAAATTATGATATTATTAAATGGTTAGAGATTGTAACATATTAATAGATGGTTTAAAATGTCAAAATACTGTGACTTTTAGCTAATACACTGTAACTACGTAACATATTAATTAGAGGGTTTTAAATAGTTCTAAAGTTTTGTTACTTTTTAGCTATAGTAATTAATTTACAGTTTTAATTATACTAGATCATTAGGTTGCATCCCAAATTTTGACTATATATGATAATATATAAATATGATAAATACTCATGTGAACTGGGTCACAAGTAAACCCTATGATTCCAGGCCATTACAATTTTATTATATCTTATATTTTGCTAATATTTAAATTAAAAGGGGACCACATAATTTACACCATAAATCCAGTTTATAGGAGATTAACTCATAAATACATTTGACTCGATTAAAATATATGACTCGATTATATATTTTTTGAGTTAATATATAGTACTATATCCAAGTATACGTTTGTACTATGTGTATATTAATTTTTATGTGATAATATATACTCATTCTGTCCCATAGGATCGTTTATGCATTTTTATTTTGGGAGTCCCATAGAAATGTTTACGTTTCTCTTTATTATAAATGGGACCCACCCAAAACATTTAAATATCTCCATAGTACCCACAACACTACACAAATACAACTACCCACTACATTAAAATATCATTTCTCTCACCAAAATACACATTAAAATACTACATTCCTTAATCTCCGTACAAAAAGTAAACGTAAACCTTTCTACGGGATGTAGGGAGTATGTGTTTCTTAATATAATTTTTTTGTATTCAATTTTTCATTAAAAAACTAACATAAAATTCGCTAACAAAGTGTATAAATTCTTTTTTATTAATGTGTAGATATTTTTATTCAATAGTGTATGCTATCTAAAAGTGGGTGTGCATAGGAGAATTTGCCATATTTTTATGACTCAATTAAAGTTTTAAAATCGAATCTCAAATCGAGTTTAAATTATTTTTATTAGGCAAAACCTCCTGTGCCCACGGGGACATACCGTGCCCCATGGGAACACAAGAGTTTTAATATTAAAATTTTTATGTTCTCATGGGGGCACAGTATGTCCTCGGAGCACAGGAGATCAACTCTTTTTATTATTTTAAACATTTTAACATTTTTCACTAAAAAATGAGACATTAAAAAAAGATTGTTAAATCTAAAATGGTATAGAATTTTTTCCATTAAAAGTACACATTAATTGTCATATAATTACTTTAAAATAAATTATAATATTTATACATTATTTATTTATTATCTAAAATTATCAAATTATACTTACTATTTATATAATTTCTCTTGTCTAAATAACGTGAAATAAAGATAACCATATGGTTAAAAAGTATGTGTTACAATAATCAGAATAATAACGTATATACATACTTGTTTAAAGGTGCATTCATTTTTCTTAAATTGTCAACCAATAATTAATAATAAGAAGTCAACAATAAAGTTTGAAGCTGCAATCCACATTTGCACTGATCTTATTAAATTAGTTGTTTCTCAAATCATATGACTTTTAAAATAGTAAAATTAAGAAATGCAGTGAGGTTATTTTGTCACTGGTGTAAATAGCTGTTACACGAAACGAGCCGCTCAAGATCTCAGCTCGGCTCAGCTCGACTCGTTAAAGCTCGAGCTCGACTCGATTCGTGACTACCCGAACTCGAGTTCGAGCTCGTCGAAATACTCGTTACATTATTGAGCCAAGCTCGGCTCGACAAAGCTCGGTAATAATAATAATATTAAAATAAATATTATAAAATGATAATTAAATATATTAATAAAATAATTATTAAATAGAATATTAAATATATTAATAAAAATTCGGCTCGATTAGGCTCGAAATCTCGACTCGTTTTCCTTAAATGAGCCGAGCAGAACTCGAGCTCGAGCTCGGATGAGTAATTTTCTAATCGAGCTCGAACTCGCTCATTATCAAATTGAGCTGAGCTCGAGCTCGGCTCAATAACTACTCGAGTTGAGCTCGAGTATACATTACTCAAGCTCGCTCGGCTCGTTTAACAGGCAGTGGTGTTTAACTATTACTCCGTGTATGCTATATATAAGCAATAATGAGAATTAAAAACAACATAAACAAGTTTAAAGGTAAATTTATTTATTTATTAATAGTCAACCAATACTTAACAATAAGAAAGTCAACATTAAAGTTCGAAGCTGCATTAGTATTATTTAGGGGGTAAAAACTTGTGTGCCCGAAAACACACCGTGTACCATGGGAACACAAGAATTTGTAGCATGGTGGCACGATATTAAATTTTTGTATTCTAACTCTATTTAGGGAGGTCAATGAGTTCGAAGAGTATATATATATTTAATTTCAAATGGATTACCTATTCCATTTAATTTATTAGGTATTTTTGGACGAGACAATCTTACGGTGAAATTATTTTATATTTTTTAATTAATTATTACTTTTTTTAAATTGATCACCTATTCCATTTAATTTATTAGGTATTTTTGGACGAGATTATCTTATGGTGAAATTATTTTATATTTTTTAATTAATTATTACTTTTTTTTAAATATTCACTATTTTTATAAATATTGTCCCTTTTAATTTATATTATAAATTGTACATAAAATAATTTACTGCACAATTATCACTTTTTTAATCAATTGAATATCACATTTTATTAAAATGTTATCAATTCTTATCTATCTCATGGAAGTTATTCCATGAGACGGTCTCAAACAAGTGTTTGTCTTCCTTATTTCATCTCCTATTTTATTTATTAGATTTTTGACATGTATTATAATAAATGCGCAAAGTAAGAGTTTAATAATTATTAATTAAAATTTAATATTTTAATAAAAAAACTATTATATTAAATACTATCATGGAATAAGAAATTCGAATCGAAGTGTGTGTAACAAGTTAGGATAGTCCCACAATCTGTTCCGTAAAGAAAAAATATAAATTCTCAATATATAATTAAAATTGTTGTAAACTATTTAATAAGAAGAACAATAAATAACAGAAATATAAAGAAGAAGAGAAGAATAAAGAAATATGGGGAAAGAGAGATTTCATTAACCTTCTTCTTGATATCACAAAACTCTTCACTCTTTTTATAGAGAAGAGAAAGGGTGCAATAGTAATAATTTCTCTTCCTATTATAATGATATATGGAGTAATTTCCATATAAAATATTTCATAACACTCCTCCTTGGACATTACGACATCATATGCATGCCTTGTTAAAAACCTAGCTAGAAAATCCTGTGGGAAAAACCAGTCGAGGAAAAGAGCATGTCTTATCATTTCATAATATTTCATATTAGCTGCCTCATTAAAAAAAAACTTTCAACCAAGAAAACCTCATAGAAAAAAACTTAGTTAAAGAAAAAGAGTGTAGCTTGGTCTTCAGGACAAATCTTCATGATTATTTAGAAGTTGTTTCATCCCCAAGACATTTAGCTTGCATGTTTCATTAAAAACCTTCAACTAAGAAAACCTCTTAGGAAAAAACTTAGTTAAGGAAAATAGTCCAGATATTATGATTTTGATGTATTGCATTAGTTGCCTCGTTAAAAGCCTTAGACTAAGAAAACCCAGTGGAAAAAACTTAGTAAAGGGAAAAAGAGTACAACTATTAGTTTTCAGGACTTTTTCTTCTAGATTGTTTAGAAATTACCGCTTCCCCTGAAAATAGGGATACATTGTAATATAATTGCTGATCTTCAAGATTGGAAATTTAAAATTTATTTGAAATTGTCACTCCTCCAGAAAACGATAATCTTCTGGGACTAGATAATACAATACTACAAGGACATACTAAAATATAATTTGGGAGTAAACAAAACAATGATAAATAATTTACATGAGCAAATGTTATATATTTGTAATACTCACTGCTCTTCTAGATCATATAAATTTGTCATGTCTCGCATAATATATTAATTGTTCATCCATGCAACACATAATTTATTGTCTTATAAAAGACTTGGGATATTAGTCTTTCATCATGCCCCATGGGCTATATATTTATTATATCAACAATCTTATTACACTAGTTTGAAACCTTAACATTATGGGGATCATTTAATTAACATTCAAATCAATATGTCAATGTCACGTTGGTTTCTTATAAATAAACCAATAGTATTTTGTATCTACGAGATAATTGAGGATACGTTTAATTTAATGTAACTTCACTTTGTCTGAGAGTCATAAAATTCTGATACATTTATGAGAAAACATGTGCTTTAAAAGCACTTAATGGAGGGACTTGTAGCCCAAAATATCCTCATTATATACTTCAAGTATATAGACATTAGTTTTCCACTTCAAGGGGTAAAAATGACAATTGACATACAATATAAATAGATATATCAAAAATAAAAAATTCATCTAAAACAAACACTAAAAAGATTAACTGATGTTTAAACTTTAAGATATTCTCAATCTACAGGTTGAGACAACTTTTTTGTTTATCCAAATTCTTTCATTATAAAAAATCGTCATGTTTGCATGTGTTACCTTATATAAATTTCTTATACATTTAAATCTTAAAACGTTCATATACACACAATTTTCATTCTTCTTCAGGAAGAAATAACAAATTAAAATATAGCATATCCATATTAATTGTTTCAAGGTCTAACAATGACCAATATCATAGTTATATGTTGTGATATTTTATTCTCATCCAATTTTAGAAGTTTTAATCCTTCGAGGATTTTCATGTATATCATATAATGATGTATATTTACTGCATATCTAAATATATTGAAACTGTCATATAAATTAAGTAGTGAAACTTAATGTATAATGGGAGAGTGTATCATTTATATATTGGGCCTCTGTAAAAAAAAACCCTTTGAGCTTTAACTGATCACCACTTTATCATTCATATATCCTTCTGGGATAAATATTTATATCACATCAGAGAACATTTAAATAAATATTTAACAAGTTAAAACTCGATCTCAATATTTTATTTTGTCTTACAAAATATTCGTGCTTCTGGCACTATAATATCATATATATAAGTTCTGGATCCACATTATTATTTAAGACAGTAAAAGCAATCAAAGAGACAAATGTGTTGTCGAAAACTTTCCATTTTCAATTCATATTCTTCTCCCAACTTTTTTTTTATAATAATTTCTACATTTGTATAACTAGATACTCGTTATTTTCCAATACGTATGGATCTAGCCGTTTCACATACCAGTATTTTGGTTATTTTGATGCACGTGCAAATTTACTGGGTATTTGTCTTCTTGACAAATCTATAAAAAAGAGTTTTCATTATCAAAACAAATTCTTCAGATAATTTTGGAAGTGACTATTTATTCTTAAAACTAATTTCCGCGGATATTTAATTTTCAAATCATAAAGTCTTTCACGCTTCTAGCGTTGATCCAATAATTATTTAAAATATTATGTCCCTGGGGAACTCCATTTCCACTTCCAGTGGTTCATTGATTGTAGATATAAGAGATTTTGTCACTTCATCATAATAGTTTGATAGTTTATTTGCTATTTCAAACCAATAATCTTTTTAACTCTAGTTCAGTCAATCTAGTGCAAAATAATAGAATTTTTCGGCATTCACCTAATATTGGGTTTAAATCTCCCCCTAATGTCGTGAAATAATTTCATTAAATGTGCAATTAGCGTACTAAAAATATATATATTGATCCCTTGTATCGGGCTTTATAAAAATTGACGGATAATTATCATTAGAATGCCCATTGAAATACGCTATGGTGGTGATATATAAAATATTAATTGCACAGTTCAAAATTTGAAGATGAGAAATGTTAAAAGCTTCTGGCCATGATTGAGCAACACTAGTTATAAATGAGATATAATTATGATATGCAAGATCTAGATTTGTGCTAAGTTATTCCAAGTTCCCCAACTATTAATTATTGGAATTTTATAATAAAATATTCACTGAGTGTGAATATAAAATATTGGATGTTCCACTTTTTCAATATAATCAGTTGATATTCATTCCAATTGACTAACTCAAATATTCAATATTTGAGCTCTTCATATATAATTTTATTTGTATTAATGCACTATGAATAAGAATGTATTTATTCAGTGGGTACATCAATAAAATATTTTAGTCATGACATTAGAAAATTTGACCAATTTTTCTCCTTGAAACTTTTGAATATATTAGGATAAATAATTCAAACTTTAGTATGTAAGTATCATACCATAAAATTTTCACACAAACTTCATTAGTGTCATTTCATATATCACGATTAAAAGAATTTAAATTATCTGGCTCATCTATTTGAATAAGACCCTTAATAAGATCAATTTAAAATTTTCGACCACTATGAGGAGGCCAACATGAATTTACTCTTCAACTATAACTTTTCTTACTCTTTCTCTATCCTTCCATGCCAAATATAATTAATACAATTCTTTTTGCAAAAGAATCCTTCAGGGATTGCCATAAGATAACAAGATTTTTTTCTGTTAAATACTTTATTTTTCAAATCTTTGTTCGAATGATGTCAAGGAAATATTAGTGATTTAGCCTTTTGGGCAGTAGTATTTCCAACTTTTGAAATAGTTTTACTTCAATCACAGTATGCAAGATGGATTTCAACATCTAAAGCCCATATTAAATAATTATTTCCATTAAGGGCGAGCTCAACAAATTCACATGTCAAACATTTTCAATGAACTACAATTATTTTTTTAAAAAATAATTATTTTATTAATTGAATGCAGGAGAAATCGATGTTGGATTCCCAGAATTTAATTTCAAATAGGTGCATCCTTTTTGAGTTGATAGTATTAATAAACTATCATTAAAAAAATTAATCGTATGCAATTATTTTTGGCGCATATATCCAATTTCCAATAATGAAAATTTCATTTCATATAAATCCAAAGTTATAATTAATAATTAAAATTTCATTCCATATAAATCCAAAAATATATTTAATAACGAAAATTTCATTCCATATAAATCCAAAGATATAATTTCCAATTAGACAATTGTATCCCTGACTATGCGAAACAAATATATGAATTTAATTCATAATTGTTCAATCAAATTAAATTAAAGGCAATTAGATCATTAATGATTCCAACTGGACCAAATTAAATTTAACGCAATTAGATAATTAATTGATGGTTCTAATTCTGGACCAAATTAAATTTAACGCAATTAAATAATTAATTAATGGTTCCAATTCTTGTAAGAAACAAGTCCGGGGATATCATCCATACAAAACCCATAATTATCTTTAAATGAGAAACGTGTATTGTTTTGAAAAAAATGGATATATGCATAGTAGGGGTAAATCATTTGTGAAACAAAAATATTTAAATTAATAATTTAATCATGAATTTCAAATAATGGCATAAATTGATGCACATATGATCTACAAATATCATAACTCGATCATATAGATGTACGAAAAAAAATTCAATTCTGTCAATACATTACCATGTAAGACAAGGCAAAAATAATACATTCATTGAATAAGCAAAAATAATACATTCATTGAATTGAATCATATATTCACAACAATTATTGTTAATTAGGTACCATAAAAAATATATATTGACAACAATTATTATTAATTAGGTATGCACCAACCATAAAAAATATATATTGACAACAATTATTGTTAATTAGGTGGCACTAACCATAAAAAATATATATTAAATTGTTAAGTGATTTGAAGAATAGATCTTACACTATCATTAATTAAGTAAAAAAAAATACGATCTTAATTAGTACATTTTCCGTATATATAAAAAATATACATATATTTCATAAATATTATTATTTGCAAATTAATTAAAATATGTAATAATGATTGTCAATTTTGTATGATAAAAATTTTGATTTCGAAAGAAAAAAAATCATACTTAATTAAAAAAATAATATGAAATTATAAATCGTTAGGGACTTTTGTAAATTTACATCAACTTCATGCATAATATAAATAATTAAGCATAATTAAAAAAATTTGATAATGCATCCATCCGAATTAACATATATGTATGGTGATTTAAAATAAAAAAAAAATGAATGCAATCTTTCATGTCATGGATAAATCATGATATGAATCATATACACATCAATTTATTTCAATTTATCAAGATGTATGATAGAAATAATTTAATATAACTAAAATTTATTTATTTATTATTATTATTTAACTCATGAGATTTAGATAAATAATTTCATGATCAAACAAATATTGTCAAAAATATAAATTACTAATATTCTTTTTTTGGTCCCTTCAATTTGTTAGCTCGTTGCGAGATGGTAAATTTGATTTGATTTCCATAATACTCCACAATGGAAGATAATTTTATTACATAAATTTTGATCTTTTTTCCAAGCCACAAATTTTGGAGATGCTACATATTTGCGAGAGAATTCATCTCCTTGGTTATCCCATCAACAAAATATATACTCTGCAGCACTTTGTAATCGGGACGGAGCGGAGTGGGAGGACAGTGCAAGGGAAGTCGGAATGGAATGTGCTCCCAATCCAACATAGTATTATCATGTCAAGGTTTTCAGACAGTTGAGCCTATTGATCCATCCCTCTTCCAGAAAACCAGTGACCGCTGCTCCGTGAATCGAGGCCGCTCTCTTCCACCACAAGCTTCTGTCAACTTCTCTTATGCTTGGGATCCAACAGCTCGTGGATATTGTCTGCTTTGGTACTTCAAGACACCCTCACTCTTTTTATAGAGAAGAGAAAGGGTACAATAGTAATAAGCTATCTTCCTATTCTAATGATATTTGGAGTAATGTCCATATAAAATATTTCACAACAAAAATAAAATTATAGTATGAAACTATATTTAAAAGTCAAACACCTCATGTGAATTGTCTTCACCTTAAATCTTAATTTAATCGAAATTACTCTTTCATATACGAAAAAGACAAAGTCTCTTGTAAGACGAGTTATATGTGAGATGGGTGTAAGACGGGTCGACCCATCACTAAAGTATGTTTATTATATAAATAAAATATATTTAATGGTTGTTTAAAGTATGTTTTCTAAAGTATGATTAATTATGCATTAAAGTATGATTTTGATGTGTTATAATATGATTTATTAATAACATACTTTAACTACAAATAAACATATTTTATCTATACAATAAGCATACTTTAGTGATGGGTCGACCCGTCTCACAAATAAACCGTATCACAAGAGAGTGTCTCTATAAAAAATAACTTTTTAAAGAGATGCTATTGAATGAAAAATATTACTTCTCAAATTCTGAGATATTTTAATTTTTTATATTATTGTTAAGATGGGTAATATTTTTATTCAAGTAATAGTTCATCTTTTAAAGGAGTAGTTTTGTAAAATTTAGGTGTATGGTGAACCAGTTCTCTCTTTTTAAAATATATTGTATAATCCTAAAATACGTCAAATATAAAAAGTTTAATACAATTAACTTTATTTATAATTACATACTCCATCCTCCCATTCTAATATATAGTTACATATTTTTAATTTTGGTGTCCTATCCTATGTTACATTTTCCTTTTTGTATATGAAACCTATATAAAATAATTAAAATATTTTCATGGGATCAATCTACAATACTAATACAACTACCCACTATACATTAAAATATTATATCTCTCCCCTTAATACACATTAAAATATTATATTCTTATATCCGTGCAAAAAACAAACATAACTATTAGAACGAGACTTAGGGAGTATTGTTTATGTAATATTATTGTTTATCATGTAAATTAGGCGATCACTCGTATAAATTGAGTTCACCTCACTCTACTTTTATCGAATTACTTTTTAGTACATGAAAATTTATCTTTAAAGAGATTAATCATTATTCTTTTAAGAATGTTGTTAAATAAATACCCTTTTTATTTAATGTACACCCCTTATTAAATGTACACCCCATTTTATTAATTTTTTAAATCTTACTTTTATTATATACACACTCCTAAAATTCTAAACTTCCCTTTTTAATTTTAAAATATATACACCCTCATAATATGTTTAAGGGAAAAATTACTAATAGGTACACACTTTGTACCCCTAATTACTACTAGATACATTGATTTAAAATAATTACTATCACATACAAAATATTTAAGTAAAATTCCAAATATAACCCTAAACTCATACACTTTTAAACCATAAACCCTAACCCCCACATACCGCCGGACCATCGTCGCCGCCGCCGCAGGACCACCGGCGGCCGGTCGCCGGAAAACTGCCGGCGTTTGCCGGTCGCTGCTGAAAACTGACATCGCCGGAGCTTCGACGGCTGGTCACCGGAAATATTGTCGGACCTCCGCCTCAGCCACCGGAGCTCTACCGACCACCGCCGGATCACCGCCGGACCACCACACTTTTTTTGCTACATACACTTTTTTTTTACTGCACACACTTTTATTACTGTACACACTTTGCTGCACACAATATTTATGTGCAGCACATTGTAGGAGTAATATTGGAATATCACTATATATTTTTATATTTAGTAGTAATATTTTTGTATAGTAGTAATTAATTTCAAGTTCATCGATTAAATTCAAGTGAGGTTGAATCTAAACAGCTAGCTAGCTAGAACCTTGTTCATAACTTTTGAAATAGAGTAAAAAATACATTTCCCTTTCAACTTTAATTTCACATTTTTTATTTTCATCCATCTTAATTTGAACTTCATATTAATTCCATTCAAGAAAAAAAAGTAACTAATTAAATATCTCTCTAACACACTTTTATTTTCAATTTGTCATCATTTTTATAAAACACATAACATACTTTATTATTTATTATCCAAATATATAAATTATCTCCAAAAGTTAATCAAAAAATCATTTTTATTAATATGCGTGGAATAGGGCCACCTTTCCTAAATTTCTTTATTCAAATTTATGTCATTAATCAATAAAATTTAATCAACAGATTAATTTTACTTTTAGCGAAAAGGAAACTAAGGTAGAATTTTACCATTTGATTTAAAAAAAAGTACTCCACATTAATTTTTTTCACAAACACCTTGTCTAAACAGATTTTGTGTAAACTTTATGGTCACCACTTTCAATCCTATATATGTCATGTATTACTAGGGTTTTAAATTAAGGGGATCACAAGGTTTATAAGAGTTTATGATATAAATTCAATTTCCTCAATTAAAAAAAAATTATTATTTGTATCTTAATTCTCCGGTTGAAATTTAAATGTGTACGCAAAATACAGTGGAAACATTCACAAAAACACGAGAATTAGAAAACAAAAGAAAGAAACAAAAGCTGGGCTGTTTATGACTATTCAGTGATTATTACTTTTCTCGTGTAATGATTAGATTATTTTTTCTCCTAAATTCCTTTATCCACAATAAGATTCTATCCCATATAAAAAGAAATAATATCTAAGTTAAAACTTCAAAATTACATTTTAATTATAGAGTAATTATCATAACTTTTTGACGTACAACATACTTTATATATTATTTATTAAATAAAAGTATTATATTACCTTCTTTTTCTCGTAGAAAGTACAGATAAATCTAATTTTGTTTAAAAAAAATATAAAATAAAATAGAAGTTCGAAATAGGACTCTTTTGATACTAAATTCAAAACTAAAACTCATACACGAAGCTGGGCTAATATAATCAATTAATTAAAACACTCAGTGTCAACCCGGTTCACCCGGTAATCCTACTTTTAATTACTATTACACTTTAATATATAAAAAATTATTTTTTAGAGATAAAAATTTATTACTTTTTTAAATGAAAAAAGTACTATTCAAATTATTGTAAACCCTGATTAATCGATTATTCTTTAATACATGAAAAATTATTCTTTAAACAGATAAAATATTATTTTTTTAATAAAAAATATTACTCTTTAAAGAGTTATTTTTAATTAATTTAAAGAATAATTTTTCTAAAATAGTATTCATGTGTGAACCGATTCACACATGATTCTTTCAAATATAAATTTAATTTTTGTTCGTAATTTATATGTATTTATCAAATTTGTTGGTAAATTTCATTATTATTATTATTATTTTATTATTTATGTGAATGCACAAATCAATATCATGGTTTTAGGGAAGGATGCAGTTAATTAACCTTGATAGGCTCCAATTGAATAGTATTGGGCTTTAATTTTGTAGCCTAATTTTTATTTAAATTTATCTATGGCCATATGTGCAATACAAATTGGGCTAAAATTGACTCATGGACTCTCAGTACTTAATAGCTATCTGCCTTAGTTTTTTTTTTTTCACCGGTATCCGATCCGTAAACCTACTAATTTGGGGGAGGTCAGAACCCACCGTCCACTAACGGGGAACCCCATTTCAAGCAAGAGCTTTGCTTTCTATATGGACTAGCCCCTCAGTGGTTGATCGCACCTACGAGTTTTGAACCTCTGAGAACTTTGAGAAATCTGCCTTAGTTTATATTTTATATATTAAGGTGACACTGATCTATATTTATTTATTGGCAAAAACAAATATGAGAATATTTAAGTTACTAGAAATCCAAGGAAATTTAAAAAAAAACAATTTATAACTTAAAGTTGGATAAATTAAAGGTTACCTAACTTATCCTAGTTTTGGAATTGTTTCATACATTTTTCACATTTTAAATTTTGTTTATTATGTTTGTGACAATTGAAAATTTCATTATTTGAGCGACTATTGCAAGTAAACCATCCAGTTATGCAAATGTGGATTTTATTTTTTATTTTTTTAAGTATAATGACGTGACATGCAACAAAAATAACATGTTAAAAAAATTTGTACACCAACTTATCTCATTTCTGAAACTGGTTTATACACTTTTTTTCCTTTTAAATTTAGTTCATCAAATTTGGGAAATTCGACATTTTCTTCCATTAACCGACTATTGTGGGTAAATCATTCGATTATAATTGCACGCTTTCATTTTCTACTTTTTAAAAAAAATTATAATATGCTACATGAGATGTGACATTTGACACATCTCTCGCCTCAAACCCAATCATTTCAACTTTTTAATTGAAGCCTAGTTTATCCCTTTAAAGATAAATTTAAAAGAAGGGTCTCTTTAAATACATACCCCATTAATATATAATTAATATATATTTATAAAAAGTTCAAATTACCCTTAATTCATTAAATTAAATACACACTCTTATATATTTTACACCAATTTAATAAATCCTAAATTATTAACTCCCTGTGAATTATGAACATGAAATCAACTTGAACACCACTTGCAAGTTACAAAACACCACAAACGCTTAGAAAGCATTCAAAACAACAAACTCTTATTAGTAGTTACATGACGCCTAACAACATTTGTGCGAAACAAATTGTGATTTATTGGATATTCCAGGGAAATGTTTCGAAGAAAGAAAGAAAAATAAAGTTACAAGGGATACAAAAAACATAGGACATTAACCACATATCTCCTCCATATTCAACGTATTAGATTTAACTGTTTTTACCATGAAGAAATTCAGAATCCCGCTATATAACGTTAGCAAACCAACTTCGCACAATATGCCACGTTCTGATAAAGTAATCACTATTTCTAACCAGGTGGGCTAGCCCACCTGGCCACCGGGCTCCTCACACAAGTGAGTGACCTGAGTTCGATTCTCATTGGGAACGAATAGGAGAGGAGTTATAAGGAGGCTTGAAGAATAAGAGTGTATGAAAACTTGATGAACTAATTACTAACTATACTAACAACTAATTTTGTCCGATAAAAGTAATCACTATTTCTGAGCTCACCATGGACCAAATACGAAGGAACAAATTAAAGCAGTCGCAATTGCCATAATAGGGGTGACGTAGCTCATCAAGGTAAGAGGATTCTTACGACATCGTTAAAGGACAAAAGTGTTATCATATTGCGAAGACATAGTCGGAGAGGAATGCAGCGGTGGCGAGGGTGTACAAGGATGTGTATAATCTTAAAAATAGGGAGGATTACTACTAGGTAAAAAAAACCTTTACTATAAGATACAAACATACAAAAATATTACTACTAACTACAAAAATATATAGTGATATTCCAATATTACCCCTATAATGTGTTGTACATAAATGTTGTGTGCAGCAAAAGTTCGTGTGTTGTGCAGCAAAAAAGTGTGGTGGTCCGGCAAAGCTCCGGCGGCGGCGGCGGTCTGGCAGTGCTCCGGCGACGTCTGTTTTCCGATGACCGGCCAGCGGCGGTCCGGCGGTGGGTGGAGGTTAGAGTTTGTGGTTTAAAAGTGTATGAGTTTAGGGTTATATTTGGTATTTTACTTAAATATTTTGTATGTGATAGTAATTATTTTAAATCAATGTATCTAGTAGTAATTAGTGGTACAAAGTATGTACATATTAGTAATTATTCCATTAAAATCAAGTTCGATAATAATTGCATCTAAAATACACCAAAACCACCTAAAATTTATAGTTCGAGACTCGAGAGTGATGTCAAATATATTTTTTTAAAATAATCAATTATAGAGAATAAATGATGAGTTAAATCAATAATTTAAATCAATGAATATTTTATTATGATAAATAAATGTTAACTCCATCTACAAGTATTTAATTTATCATATAGTTAAATTATATATGTTCTGTATATTTTTATATCTCCAAACAAATCAACATCTCTTTTCATGGTTTATTAGTTTTAGGTGGTTTGATGAAGTCATAGTTAAATAATATACTAATATTTTGCATTTGTATCTCCATACAAATCAACATGCATTTTTTATTTTAATAGAGTCATATTTAGATTTTATTTTATATTTGTACCTCCAAATAAATCAACATTTTTTTAGTTGGCGTGTGCTTTCTGTTAACGCATGATCAGATGGTATCACTTACTAGTAATAAGTTTTTAGAAAAATAATTTTAGGGTTTATGTTTTTTTTAACAATTTTTAGTTAATTTTTTTCTTAATTTTTCATTAATATTACTTATTTAATGATGTGATATAATGTACGTTAATGTGCAACAAAACATAATACTGAATCACTTGATCACTAAATTTTATCATTTTAATTGATTTTTAAATCAAATAGAATTAACGTGCATATAATCGAATCGGATTAGGAAGCATTAACCAAATCAAATATTGGCATTGTTATTATTAGTTTTTTTATTAAAAAGTTACTCCTCGGTCTAGGTTTCACTTTTCCCTTTCATTGTTTCACATTATTTAAGAAAATTAATTTTTTTATTAATTTATTGATTTTTAGAAGCATTTTAGTATTTTTAGATAATCAAAAGTGTAAAATAAAATTATAAGTGTGAAATATTAGTGAAAATTTTGAAATTAAAGTAATTTTTAATATTATTGAATAAAGATGTATTTCCTTTATTATTGAATAAAGATGTATTTCCTTTTATGAAATGTGAAACTTATTGTGGGTTTGATGAATGAAAAAAGTAAAATTTATTGTGGACAAATGGAGTATTATTATTTTTATTTAAAATATTATTATTATTTTTTTAATTATAATACGAATTATTTATAAAATAACTCACCACATATTATTTTTATTAAAATATTATTGTTATTTTACTGTTCTATAAAAATATTTATGCATTTTTATTTTGGGTATTTTATAGATCGAAATATTTACATTTCCCTTTACATTAAATGAGACCAGCATAAAACATTTAAATATTTTCATGGGACCCATAATATTATACTAATACAACTACTTACTGCATATTAAAATATTATTTCTCTCACCTCAATATATATTAAAATATTATATTCTTTAATTCACGTTAAAAAAATAAATGTGAACGTTTTTGCGGAATTGGGGGAGAGTACTTATTATCTATATTACATATAAAAACGTGAACGTTTTTTCACACAACTATTTTTCATAGTAAAAAATGCATATGTTATATTCCTTATTTATATTTATATTTTTCTTTTATATTTAATAGCATATGAATAAAATATACTAGGGCATAGGGCTGTCAATTTTATCCCCGGGTTCAGATACCATGCGGGTAATACCCTATTGGGTAAGGATATGTTAGATCATATTCGGGTATCGAATAGAGTAGTACCCGTACCCACTTGAAAATGTTGAAGGTAGGGGTAGGATATGATATTTATAAAATACCCGATTACCTGCTTACTTTATACTCCCTCCGTCCCATAATACTTTTCACGTTTACTGTTCCACGTTGTTTAAGAAAATATGTACTTTTTGACTAACGTTATTGACTTTGGAGGGTATTATGGTATTTTTAGAGAATAAAAAAGAATAAAGTAATGATATGTGTGTGAAAAAGGAGTGACAAATTTGAAATTAAAGGAACTTTTGAGGTTGTTAGATAAAATGATATTTTCTTTTTGGGTTGTGAAAGGTTTTGTAGGACAAACAAATGAGGAAAGTGTGAAAGGTTTTATGGGACAGAGGGAGTATATATATATGGAGTATATTTTATTATATTTTATATTTAGTATAGTTTGTTATATTTTATATTTATACATAGATATATAGATAATATGTTTTTGTATAATCTGAAAAATGGTTCCACCTTATAACGCACATACTAGTGTACATCATATTCTTATTTGATTTAAAAAAGTAAAAGGCTTCAAGGGTATGACTAATAAAATGATACCCTCTAATATTTTATATCAATTTTTATTTTAATTATTGGGGGATTGAGGTAGGCTACTCACATCTCAATCTTTTTTTTAATCTTTTGCATTTACTTTGATTTTCTTACATCATTGTGTATTTTAGAGTGGTATATTGTTTGGTTGTCAAGGATAGCCATTTTAAAATTTCAGATAACCGTTTATTCGCGAATTATTCATTATCCGATGGATATTATCCGTACCTTACCCGATAATACATGTGAGGATAATAGAGTAAGGTAAGGGTAATAAAAATAAGATGTGGATAGTACGTGGATTGGCGTATCCGTACCATATTCTACCCGTTTACACTCCTAGGTAGGGCACTAAGTTTCAGTTTGACTTTGATAAGAGATAATATGAATTAAATGAGAGAAAATAAACTTTGCAACTTGTCCGCACTATTATCCGGGTACTCAAATTCAAACGAAATACTTAATTAATAATGTCAAATTATTATGTGGATTTAGGTGAAAAAAATTCTGCTGTACATTTAGCAATACGTATTCAGATCGAATCTGTTCATATTTAAAACTTATATATTATTATCTCGTATCATAAATAAATACACACATTCTATTTTTGTTCCTCCACAAATAAGTTCAAATCCCCAAATAATGAAATACACACAAATCAATAAACTCTCGACACATTTTAATTTCAAAATTATCACCCTTTTACAACTCACATAACTTACTTTATAATTTACTTCATTTATTATCTAAAAATACCAAACTATATCCAAAAGTAAATAAAAAAGTAATTTTTTCTTAAACTCCGTATCTACAATAACCGTGAACTTTTCTTTGGGACGGAGGGAGTAATATATATAAAAATATACCATAAATTAATTAATAAAAATTGGGTTAGTTGCAAAAAAAACCACGAACTTTACATCTATTGTAAATTAATCCCCACTTTTGAGAAAGTGCAAAAAAAGTCACCACCTTTAATTATTGTTACAAAATAAACCCAAATTGTGACTAAAAGTATGGTGTTTTGTATTTATTTTGTAACAATACTTAAAACTGATGATTTTTTTTGCAATTTGTTAAAAGTGAGGATTAATTTGTAATAACAGTAAAGTTCGTGGTTTTTTTTTTCAATTAACCCATAAAAATTTATACACTAGCGAATTTTTATTAATTTTTAAAGAAAAATTTAATATAAAAAATTTATATATTTATTAAAAATACATAATACTATTAAATAAAAATTAATAAATTAAATATCACATAATACTACTAAATAAAAACACATAATACACGTGTATTCAGATGTACAAAATATCAATGTAGTTTGTTAATAAATTAAAATTAATGGAGTTTGTAATGAAAATGTATGGTAAAATTTTTACTCAATCTTTAATTGGTGTTAAATTAATTAATTAATCAATACTTAATAACCAATTAAAATTCCAAACAGTAAATTTTGAAATTATGCTACTGAATTTTAGTGACCCATAGAGTTGGTTAAACGAAGTCAGAGTTAAATAAGTCGTATTGTGCATTTATATCTAAAAAGCATTTTTCTGGAGGGGGTTGGGGCTGGGGATGTTGGTGGCTAAGTTTTGACATAATCAAACATTAAAAAGAGGTGATATATTGTGCGATCAAAATAGTATGTTCACTTTTTTACACACGTCTATTCTTATAATCCCTTCGTATCACATAAGTCTCCTAGGGATGTAAACGGGTAGGGTAGGGTACGGGTTTAACAAATCCACCTACTACCCGCTACCCAATTACCCTATCCGTACCCTACCCTATTACCCTCAATGTTAGCAGCGGGTAGGATACGGGTTTGTCCATCGGATAAACGGATTACCCGCGGGTATACGGATACCCGCAATAAAATAATAGACGGATATATAACACGGGTAAAATACGGATACCCGCAGTAACTAAAGCGGGCCAACCCGACCCGAACCGACCCGCAACTTCCCATGATATAAGTTTTTTCCTCTTACAATCAAGTGATCAACACAAAACATCAAATTAAACATAAAATAAAAATAAAGTCCATAATAGAAAATAATATTCCATCCAAGTACAACAACAAGAAATTAACATAGTAAATATAATAACATGAGAAATAGGCAATGTAGGATACTTAATCCCTTGAGTCTTCCACCAAATAAGTATATCAAAATCATGATGAATAGACAATGTAATAATGTTTAAAGTAATTATATTAATATTAATATTAAATTAGTATATATATATATTAATATTAATATATATATATATATATATATATATATATATATATATATATATATATATATATCTAAACGGGTAAACGGGTCGGGTATCGGGTCGGGTACGCGGGTATAACATGTGAACCCGTACCCTACCCTCACCCGCTGATTTTTTTTCGGGTGCGGGTATTACCCGATCCTCTACCCGATTTTGCCTACCCTATCCTTACCCGATCACCCGGGTACCCGCGGGTAACCCGACCCGACGGGTAAAATTGACAACCCTAAGTCTCCATCTATTTTTTACGGGATGAATATCTTTGAATGATACATCCAATATATTAAAATTGAGACATTTCAATGGGATAAAATAGGTAATACATTTATTTTGCACATAAATTAAGTAGTAAAATATAAAATGTGTGGTTATTATACGTGATTTTTTTTATAATTTTGTAAAAGTGGAGATTAATTTGCAATAAGGATAAAGTTCATAATTTTTTTTAATTAACCCAAAAAGTATTAATACTACTATCGTATATTTTTTCAAAATATAACCCTATACTATATATAATATATTACGAGTAACTCTGAATATTTTAAAATTTTATTCTTCAAATGTATATATTATTTCCCATTTTTCACGATTTAGATTGAGATAACACTCCCTCTTCTATTGTCACTGTGTATTGTTCTAAGTTGTAAGAGTGGTCCCGTTTTAAAGGGTGTTTGACAAATTTTAAATTTCACACTGATTAATTTAGTAAACAAATCTCACATATTTATAAAAATTCGACAATTACAATGTTAAATGGAAAGTTTGACTAGATCTTATATTAACTTTTTTCTATGCATTTTAACTGTAAAGTATTTATATTGATTGTGATTAAGCTGTAAGCCGATTAATATGGAAACGAATTTAATAGGAATGTGTCCCACACGCATCCTAGAGAAAAAAAAGTATTACAGCATACACCAAAATACTAACTCTGCATCACAAAACACGCTTTGCATTTATTGTTTTAAAAAATACATTTTATTTTTACCAAAATTTTTAACTTTTTTCATTTTTGAATATTTTAATAATTTTTATAATAAATAAAATATTAAATATGATGTATTATAAATTAGGAGTAACAAGTTTGAAATTATAGCATGCTTTTATATAATTGAATATATATATATTGGGAGTTTTTTTTATAATGTAAATGATTGTTGTAGAACAAATAAAATTGGAATGAGTCTGGTGTCGTATGAATAGGATTCACACGTGAATTCTATTTTTGTAAAATTATTTTTTAAGTACATATAAAATTATTTTTTGAGGAATAGAAAATCAAAGTATGCAAGAATTTGAAGATAATTTTTTTTATTTAGGAGAGTAATAATTTATCTCTCTAACTAAGTAATTTTTATACATTAAAGAATAATCAGTAAAATAAATTCACATGTGAACCAAATTCAAATAAATTGACAAATATTTGCCATATAATTGATGAATTTATTGTAAGACGTAGCACATGAACATTACAAGGAGAAAGTACTATTGAAAATATGAATTCATTAAGTGTAACCGTCCACCCCACCAATATATATATATATATATATATATATATATAATTTTAAAATTAAAATGTATTTTGAGTTTATAAATTTATTGTAAGACTTTTAAAAGTAGAAACTAAAATGCCTATTAGTGGACTGAGGAGACATAATACTCGTTCCGACCAGTTTAAAGGTAATTATTTTATCATGTGAGTGGTCAATTCAAATGTACAATTTTTTCTTTTCGTAATAGAGCCCCACAAATGTCTCACTACATTCCTCTAATATAATTACCTACTACACATAAAATAATAATACTCATTAATTAATGTGCAAAAAACAAATTGATACATTTGCATTGTCTGGAGAGAGTATTATACTCTCTTACATATTTTATGTTTGTGTATCGTGATACTTTTATAACTTTAAAGACTGTGAACTTGAGGTAAAATCATAAAGTTTTTATAGGAAATAAATTGATCGATTCTAAAATTTGAAATCCCATTATGATAAGCGAGATTTAAATTGTAAAGTGGAAGTGTACTTGAATTTATTGTTTATCAAAGCGGAATACAAATTCAAAGATCAATTAGTATTATGGTCTTCTTAACTAAATTTTTTAAGGGATAGGGTGATTTAATATATTGAAAATCATAATCAAGATAACCTTTATATACTACTTCACTAGACCAGTAATCATAATCACCCAATCAAGCTTGTAATACTAAGTATCTACTTAATTTGCATATTTCAATATTATAGTTTATAAAATTTTATCTAGATCATTTAATTAACTTCATAAAATAATTAAATAGCTTATATAATTATTTAATGATATATTGTTTATGATTATACTATTGTATTAGTAACATTTCCTAAAAAACACAGTAATATAACGTAAGGGGATAATAATACTTCACTCAAACACTATTTTCATCTTCTGTGCATTTCCTCTCATTCTCCACTCTCGCTTCTTTCATTCTTCTGTTTGGCCCGAGATTAGGTTCGCATGCACTCCCCTCTCTCACCGTCTGCCACACCGACACGTGTCTATATCAGGCCTCCTACAGCGACGATTCTTACACCGTCGAGAACTTCGCCACCAAGACGATCTCGTTCGGGTCTTCCGGGTTTGTTCCCGGCGTCGCGCTCTGTTGTGGCCACCACAACGAGGAGATTGATGAGATTGAAAATTTTGGACATGAGATATAATTTAACTCACATCAATAAATTCTACTTGGTTATTTTCCATGTCAATATCTTCCTCATCTGTCTCCATCTTCGTATTAATATTATCAATATTTGTAGTCATATGATCGCCAGGAGTGTACGTCACAAGTTATGAAACGTATATAAAGAATGAATAATGAATTTATTGGATATATCGGTATATAAAATATAAAAGGTGTGTATTTTATAAAGTAAGAGTAATTTAAACTTTTTAAAATATTTATTTTAATTTTTTTATTAAAGGATGTGCATTAAATAGAATATGGTGTGCAAATAAGAGCACCCTTAGAATAAAAGGTGATAAACGTAAAGTGTGGAAAAGTTTTAGGATATTAAATCAATCCAATTACGCGCAGATCAATTCGTAGGTGAATAAGAGAGCAAGTCTATGAATATGTGTTTTGTTCACATGAGCAAAAATAAGTGAAAGAAACAAGAAATTAACTCTCTTCTGAAACTAAATAAATATTAAAAAATGAATCGATTGTAAAAATAAAATTACCACAGCCCCCTTCCATCTCATAGAGTTTGAATGATTCATTTTTAAGGAGGCTAAATTGTTTTTTTTTTTTTTTACAAATTTTATTTAGTTTTGTAGAATAATTTAATAAAGTGTAAAGTTGTTAAGTGTTTTGAGAATGAAGAAAATCTTGAAATTTAATTGTATTGTAGGACGTGTGTTGAGTGTTCTTATCCAATTATATCATTGTTGATCATAATTTAATGAGTTAGACAAAAATAGATTTTGTTCAAGTAGACGGAAATAATATAATTAATTTAATTAATATGAAACAGGACCCATGGTTAATTATCAATTAACGAGAATAGATATTTTCTTCTATCCATTCAAAAAGACACAATCTAAAATCATAAAATTAATAATAATAATAATAATAATTTAATAACGTAATCATATTAATTTTACCCACCATTAATTAGTATATTATTTTAATGATAATAAATTTCAAAATATTATCTTAAAAAATAATTTTAATATATGAAATTCTAATGTTAGTTATTATTATTTTATTTTAATTAATTTTATGGTTTTAGATTCTGTATTGATATATAATTCTATATCTTTCAGGTTCTAAATTGATAATAAATATTGTTTGAGTCCTAATTGATAATTAATTTATCTTAAATAAAAAAAATCCTTGTAGAACATATTTGGTGTAATGCATAGCCACTAATTAACAACTACCACTACAAAAAAACTATTTTTTAACAACGGAATATTCCGTTGCTAAAAGCCTTAATTTCATTGTTAAATTGGCTTGCCAACGGATTAACAACGGAATCCGTTGGTATAATTTCGTTGGTAAAGTGGTGGTTGCTAAATTTTTAGCAACGAAAAATTAATTATGTTGCTAAATAATTTTGTTGGTAACCCGTTGGTAATTTATATAGTGGTTCTCTTGGTAATCCGTTGGTAATTAGCAACAAATTTAATTCCGTTGCTAAAATAGAGTATAAATCTGTTGACATTCAATTGCTAAAATAAAAATATCATTTTTGTTGTTAATCCGTTGCTAATTACCAACGGATTGAATTCTGTTGCTAAATTCGGTTGCTAAAAAATATTTTTTTTAGTGTATACTTGTTTAGTCGACATGATTGAGATGTTTCTAGTTTAATAATACTGAAGGTCGATGCATGTTTGATTCATGACTTAGTGTTCGTTTGGATCCATCAAATCATTTTAAGAATATGTAAGAATTAAAAGATTTGAATAGTGAATTGACTTAAATATTAAATGTGAATTTTAAATATACTCTATTCAATGGAAACAAATTAAAAATTATGCTCTGATCATCTAATTTTGCAATATGAGTATCCCTTTAAAAAGAATACTTCATCAAATTAAAAAAAATACTTTCTCTTAATATTTTTATTATAAACATTTCATTTTCGATCTAAGGAAGAATCATGATACAATTCAGCTCCATGTACAATCACAAGTATTTGGGAATCTATATATTTTACAGCAAAATTTAAATCTAATCATTAGCATCCACATACATGTATGATTAAAAAAAAAATACTAATGTAAATCGGGATTAAGCCTTTTAATTTGTCGATCACTTTTTCATAAATGAAAAATTATTGTTTAAAGAGATAATTATTACTCTTTTAAATGAAAATACTCTTTATCAAACTCTTTCACCTTAATTTATTAATTACACTTTAGTACATAAAAAATTACTTTTTGAAAAAATTAACTATATATTATTAGTCTAATTAAAAAATATTACTCGTCAAATTCTTATATATTAAGATTATTTATATTCTTATTGTACATAATTTGAGGAGTAATATTTTTTTTATTTAAGAGAGTATTAATTCATCTCAGAGTATTTTTATGAAAACAAGATTAATTTTACAAAAATCAGAAGCTTCCAATAATTAATTACAAGTTGTGAATTGTGAATAATATTGTTCTCTATCAGGTTGTGAATTTTAATTAATAATTTTTTTTTGCAGTTAAAAAAAATTAATTACAAGTTGGAAGGAATTATTGATTGAATAGAGAAGGAATTAATCAACTAATTATCATTCAGATTTTAAATTCTCTTAAAGACGATTTAGTTTGAAATCTCAGCTGTTTAAAACAAATGATGATTATTACGACAGGATCATAAATAATGAGCACGAAATTATGGCATATCATATCTGTTGGTTAATCAAATCAAATCAAAATGAACATTCAGATGTGACAATGACATAATTCAACTCTATTTCTCTAAGTTTAGCAAAGAGAAATAATTATTTTTATTCCAAATATAAAATAATAAGTATGCATTTAATTCCGAAGATAAAAATAATAAATTCGAAACATAGGTTGGTAAATCAGCTAATAATTAGACGTTCTTATCTTCATGAATACATAATCACTACATTTGTTTAGTTCAAAAATTAAATTTCACTTGTGCTATAAATACGAAGGTTTAAAAAGTTGTAGTGTTTTTACTAATTATCTTTATCCAGTTTTGGAATAGTAAAATATTCTTCTCGTCCCATCGAATATCCATTTTTTTTTTCCTATTTTGTGTGTCTTATCAAAAAAATCTATTTTCTTTCTATGTGAGATCCACATACACTAAGTGATACAATTAAAATAAAATGCTATATTAAAATGATTGGTAAAATCGGTTTAACCAATTAATTCATAGTGTTAACTTTTTCATGAGATTAATCAAATTAGATTCCTCAAATTAAAACTAAATAAAAATTATCCTTAAATTAAAACTAATTAAAAATTATCACCTATAGTGGATATACCTTGGCATTTGTATTGTTGGTTTCTTGAAAAAATTAGACATTGGGTTCCTTTGCATTTATGTACAAATATTATCAAACTTTCATTAAATATTTTTTCATTTGGGAATTTTTGGGTAGATTTTTTGAAATTAAACACATCTGTAATTAATTATTTATGTTGAATTTGATTTCTGTTTCACCATCTTTATCCATAATTTATTTTTTTATTTTCTTCTGTAAGATTATGTAAATAATTAGATTGTAAATTTGTATTTATTAATAATGGTTATTTTTTAGATTCTTTTAATTTGTTCTAATTAATTTGATTGTAAATTTGTATTTAAGAGTAATTGTTGCTATCTTACATTTCTTTTAATTTGTTCAGGATTCAAAATTATACTACCTCTTCCCAATGCATTGCGAACGATTCCATTTTTATTTTTTAAACATTAATTAAAACTATGCTTTATTTTTTATCAATTTTATTTATCTTTTTAGAGTAATATAATATATTTAGATAATAAAAAATATATAAAATGATTATAGATGGCAAAAATAAAACTTCGGCATTCCTTGGGACGAGTATTAAGTTTGTCCTAATATATTTATTTATAATTAAAATATATCTTTTAAAATATGGTAAATAATAAATTAAAATATATTATTAAAATATTATAATACAATTCACTATCAACACAATTTAAATATCCACAAGTATACATTAATTATATATCAATTATACTATTCCTATCTCACCTATTCGTCTTATATAAGAGAATTTCCTGTTAATATATTCCATATTTAGTAAATTTACATTCAAGATACACATTATTTTTTAAACAAAGTATAAAATTCAAAAACATTAAAGAGGTACGTGACCCAACCCGACCCGCAATCAAAATGATAATGGATCTTGTTGACTCTGCGCGTCTTTCTTAAATAGAAGAACCGCGGTGGTAACGGGAAATTATCCAGTGTGGCGCGTCATCACAGTAACCAATTCCTCTCCGATTTAAACACCCTCACCCTCCATTTTCAGTTTTCAATTCAATCAACAATCTCTCTCTCTCTCTGTTAGGATAGTCTGACTCTAGAGTGAACGAAATTTCTGATCTCCAAGACTTTTTTGTTCAGTAATCTGTTGGTTTGTTAATCAACGGAGCAGTAATTGTTCTCGGTGGTGGAAATCAAAGGCAATGGAGAACATGATGGGTTTGCTGAGGATTAAAATCCTGAGAGGGATAAACCTTGCTAAGAGAGATGCTTATAGCAGCGATCCTTACGTTATTGTTCGGATGGGAAAACAGGTTTGCTTTTTCTCCTTTCTTCTTCCATTTCCGTTTCGATTTCCCTCTCAATTTCTCTCTCTATCAACCATTTTCAATTTTAATTTTTCCTTCAATTGTACCAACGTTTTTGTTCCGTTGATTGATCATGATGCGTAATTTACTTGCCTTTCCTGCGACAAAAAAGAAAAAATAAAAAATTAATAAATGTTGTGTGAAACTGAATCGAGTACTGCATTGACTGGTGTTGTTCTTATTAATTTTGAGAAATTGGGTACCAAACAGAAGTGGTGAGCCCCAGAGAGGAATTCTGTTCATATTTTTTTGGGGGGGAAATTGTGATTTTGTACTATTTAATACTCCATCTGTTACTATTGAATACCTCATAATTGACGATTTGTGGTATTCACATGAAGAAAAGAAAATAGCTTGGTTAATTGGTTTGAATCTTTCTTTGCTACAAGTGGACAATTTTTGTTAAAGAAAGATTGTATATGTTGATTGTGTGTTCTGTGTTCTATCTATATTTGATATCCATCAACTGGAGATTGAGAAAAAGTGAATACTTTGGGTTTGGAGTGTTGGGGGTTAAGTCAAATACGGACAAAAATGATCAAAATCGGACAAAATAAAAGGACCAAAATTGAGAATTGCATATAAAAAATGACTAAAATTGGAATTGATCGTACTTTACAGACGAATTTTGATATTTTCTCTTATAGTTTATACCAATTTGTGTTGTTTCAATTCTTCTTTTACATAATTGGTTTGATGATGTAGATGTTAAGATCACAGATGATTACTAATCCTTTAATTCCTTTTTCTTGTTCAATCAGAAACTAAAGACTCGTGTTGTGAAAAAGAATGTGAATCCTGAATGGAATGAAGAGCTCACTCTCACGGTAGCTGATCCAAATCTCCCAATCAAGTTGGTATGTTCTATCAAATTGAATTCTCTCAGCATACTATTACTAGTCCTCATTTTAACACGCGTGTTGCAGCAAGTTTACGATAGGGACACGTTCTCTCTAGACGACAAAATGGGGGATGCAGAGTTCGAAATTAAGGAATTCGTGAGGGCTTTAAAGACGCAGCTAGGGGACGTCCCGAGTGGGACGGTGATCACGAAAGTGCCATCAATGAGGGACAATTGCTTGTCTGAGGAAAGCTCCATCA
Source organism: Pogostemon cablin (assembly GCA_023678885.1). Classification (NCBI taxonomy): domain Eukaryota; kingdom Viridiplantae; phylum Streptophyta; class Magnoliopsida; order Lamiales; family Lamiaceae; genus Pogostemon; species Pogostemon cablin. The sequence continues at coordinate 6,013,032 of CM042992.1, read as the reverse complement.
AATGGGAAGATGGGAAAGTTGTTCAACACATGTTTGTAAGACTTAGGAATGTGGAGTGTGGTGAAATAGAGCTCCAGTTGGAGTGGATTGAAGTCCCTGGCTCTAGAGGTCTTTGAGTCTACTCACTCTTATTATTACCAACTTCTTCTTGGATTTGCTTTTGGACCTCAAATCATGTTTAAAGTTTATGCCCACCTAAATAAATTGGGCCCAACTCAGTTATATTAAGGTACTTCTACATTATTGTAAAGAAGATGTTTTCCTTACTAATGTGAGATTAATCTTAAATACGTGTTTGTATAAAGTTTGTTTGTGTCAAGATGAAGCCTACTCTAAGTGTTTGAAGATTTTACTCAAAGAATGAATAAACTAAAATCAAGATCAAACTTGATGAAAAACGATCACATAAAATGATGGACAGTGTGTGTGTTTCCAATCAAGTCAAAAAAGAAAAAAAAAAACACTAAAAAAAAAAAACTACAATGGGATCTAAAATCAAGTAGATGAGAATCTAGTGGTGTGAATAGAATTCATGGAACTCAAATTTTGTATATTGATGTCATCTCTTGATACAAATATTTCTCCAATTAATTGAATCATAGCTAAATCTCACTGCATCTTAACATCTAGAAGCTAGCCGCTAATTAGGCCGAAATTTTGTACTAGATGGCTTAAATTGAAAATGTAATTAAATTCCTTTTACGTAAAACTTGTAAAAATTTGAAATTCACTTCCTCCATCCCATAAATAAATTCACACTTTCTATTTATGTCCGTCCCATAAATAAGTTCACACTCTCGATTAAGAAAATACACACAAATCAATAACCCACATCACACTTTAATTTCAAAATTGTCACACCTTTACAACTCACATAACTTACTTTATAATTTATTTATTACTTAAAAATACCAAATTACCTCTAAAAGTAAAACAAAAAGTAACTTTTTTCTTAAACTCCATATCTAAGTAACCGGGAACTTGTCTTTGGGATGGTGGGAGTAGGTGGGAAAGAAAACCCTAATCCCCCAAAATCTATCTAGGACTATACTAGGTTGTAATGATATTTTGGGTTGTGATCAACTCAAGTCATGACTCAATTTTACTTTACATATTTAATTCTAAAATGCAGTAAATACAATAATTCATCCCCAAAAATTTACTCCGTTTTTTACTCCATAAATTAAAATAATAATATATTCTTTATAACTATTTTTATAACCTAAATTATTACTCCTATTTCTTTCTAATATTAAATTATAAATATATTATCATTTCTTACTAAAAAATTTATTAATTTTTATTTTTTGAATTGTTCATGAAATAAATTTACCGCATTATTTTTTATTAATCTGAGTATCAGTTTTTATTAAAATATTTTTACTTTTAATTCGTCTCATGGAAGTCTCCCAGATCTAGAGAAACGGTTTCACACAATTATTTGTTTATTATTATTATTATTATTATTATTATTATTATTATTATATCTTCAATTTGTTTTATGCGGGTTTTTTTAATTTTTTTTAATATTTATTTAAAAATTTTTTTAATTGTCATATCGGACAAATGGGAAGAGTTAACGCAAGATAAATGAGCCATATTTCATGGATATCTGGGCCTCGAGTGTGTGCTCAATCTAGTCCATGAAGGCCCAGCCCAGATTGGATTTAATCCATATCCGAGTTCTTTTATTTCAAAGATCAACAACCCTGCTGGCCCCCGGCCCAAGCCACTTCGACCCATTTGACTCCGATTATGAATGATAAATTAAAGGAAAGAGTTATTTTATTTATTTATTTATTTATATTATTATTTATTATTTTATTTTTTTTGGAAAGGGTTAAATGAAAGAGTTGAGTTTGAATGATGGATTTTTTTCGGCAGACAAGACAATTGCGTAAACGGGTAGATAGTGAAAATATTTAAAAAATAATAGTAATACTTAATTGATAAAATGCGATAATTATTTAATAAACTATATTATAAACAATTTATAATATAAATAAAAGTAATAATATATTTATAAAAAATAATAATATTTTTATTATAAAGTAATAATAATTGATTAAGAAATGATAGAACAATCTTACACAACCTTTTGCTCTTTTTTTTTTTTTTTTTTCAAATACTTATTCCCTCAATCGTGCTAATTATTTTACACTTTTTATTTATTCATCCCAAAAATTACTAACACTTCTTAAAAATATGTTCAATATTAATATTCTTACAATATTACATTAATATACATATTTTTACTTTTAACCCAACAATTTTATACAATTTCTTATTTATTTATAAAATTACCCTAATATCTCTTATCCACCTTACTTTATATACACTAAAAAATAGTTATACTATATAATACTTCGACTTTAGTTGATCTAATGTACACTAATTGCACACTAAAAACAGGATCCATATTTAAAAATGGATCAATTATATAATCCTAAATAGGTCATTCACGCTCGTTGATTATCTCATCTCTCTTCACTCATTGACTCTCCTCTCTTCACTCTCAAATCTGCTGCTAGTCTTCTCTCTAACTCTGCACCTTGCTCCGTCCGCCGCCGCCGCCTCTCTCTTCTCTCCAATCTGCCTGCTCCGCCTCCATCCGCCGCATCATTCCGTTCACCCGCTCCATCTCCGCGGCCTCTTTCTGTCCTCTTGTTTTCTTTTTCTTCTCTCCCCGTCTCTCCTTCTTTCTCTGTGCTTCCCCTCCCTCCGTTGATTATAGATGTTGATTGGTCTAAACTTGATGTATTAGAATTAGGGCGGAATTGGGGATTAAATTCTCAAGTTGATTTGGGTTAGGTTCAATTGAGGAACAATGGTTGCTGTTGGGTGGAGGAAACTGATATTTGTTAGGTGGAGGAAACTGATGGTTGGATGGATACTACTGAAATGTAATTCCTTCCTATTTGGATGAAGTTACCGATTGGAATGTAGAATACAATACTTTCACATAAGTTAGTTTATTGTGTATAAGTTTTAATTAAGTAATGTACATATTTATTTTAATAAATGTATTATTTATATTAAATGTAAGTTAATATTCAGATGAATGTATTCTTTATACATTAACGCGTTACAACATATACATTAATAAATTACAACTTATACACTTGCATATTAAAATATATACACATTTATGTATTACATCTTATACTAAAATGTATAGTATTTTATATTAATTTGTATAACAAAAATTAATAAATACGTTGATGAAAATATTGATAAAAATAATATCAATATTGATTTTTTTTAAAATATAATACACTTACTGAGAAAAACATATACACTATTAAATTACAGTTAATACATATACACTATTAAATTACAGTTAATACATTATGAATATGCATATTAAAAATTAATAAGATTTAACATAGTTTTTTTATATAAAATTAAGTATACATTTAAGCTTAAAAGATAATACATTTATGTTATTAAAAATATACACTGCATGAAATTAAACAATACACAATATCTCAATTCAAGAGTACCCACGTCATTAGACATGCACAAATAAACTGGAACCGGCGATTCGAACCGGGGAACCGCCGGTTCCGGAACCGGTAAAAAAAAAACCAAAATCGGCTAAGGAAGGTTCGGTTCCGGTTCCTCATATTTGGAAAAAAAACCGGCGGTTCCGGTTCCGAACAGGCGGTTTTTTAATTTTTTTTTTAATTTTTTAAGCTTAAAATCCAAAAAAAAAATTAAAACCGGAACCGGAACCGTTGATTCCTTAACCGAAAGCTTCGTACCCCGGTTCGGTTCCGGTTCCCCCTATCTTGGAACCGGAACCGCCGGTTCGGAACCTGAACTGGCGGTTCCGAACCGGGATGCATATCTACACGTCATAATTAAATTCAAGAGTTTCATTCATCAATCACCCAATTCTCACATTACATTCATCCAATCGACATTTTAGCCTAAAAAATAATTTAATACTTGTCGTGATAAATCTTAAAAAAATAAAATAAAAAAATAAAGTATTAAAAGCATAGATCCACGACGCCACTGGAAGCATAGATCATGATGCCGGAGACAACCATCAGCATTTTGAAGAATAAGATCTACAACCTTCATAACCTCTGTCGTAAGATCTCAATTAGATCTACCATTGTCATAACCACCATTATAAGATCTTGAAGAATTGGATACCCAATTTGAACTCGATCTTTATACAATATTCTTCTGCGCTTCTGTCTTCGGAGGGAGGAAGAAGGGTAGATCTATCTGATGAAGAATTAAAGAAACGGCGGGGGAGATAAAGGTATTTATGATGAAGAATTAAAGATCCGGCATGAAGAAAGATTTGGATGGCCGATGGAAAGGAGAGAGACCGAGGAGCGAAGAAAGAGAAAATGAGAGTTCAAATGAAAATGGGTTAACATTTATTTAAATAAGTCGGGTCATTTGTATTTGGATTACTTGGTGCACCTATTAGTATTTGCCCTTCGACTTCATGTTAGATTGGCCTAATTATATTAAGCTAAATCTGTTTTTTTTTAAAAAGGAAGTGCTTGGTTGGGGGTATTGGGTGGGGTTAATGAGAATAGATATATTGATTCCCATTATTTATGCTTGTTTGATTTAATAGGAATTAAAATTCCGTAATCATTCTCATGATCTAATAACTATTATTTACCCTTCAATCACTTTCAATCTCATAGTGATTGAACTCCTTAATAATACCAATTGTTATTCCGATTGAAGAATTCGTACCAAGCGGCTCCTAAATTTCAATAAAACATTGTATTTTTTTTCTTAATTTTTATAATTTTAAAATTAATTACACTTGGATATATGTAATTTATTTATTTAATTAGCCTTTCATCCTACTTTATTTTCAAAAACCAATAATCATTAAACAAATACTTATACATTTTCATTATATTTAAAAAATATATATCCACAAAAAATTAAAAAAAAAATACATACTCAAAATTTTGTAAGAGAAATTTAATGTGAAAGCTATGGCACTATGACAGATGGAGTATAGTTGTATCAAATAATAAATTGATTATCCATGTGAATATAGGGCCTAAAAATGGAAGGTTTGCGGGTTGCCTTTATAAAGATAATTCAAGTTGGCTAATTTGTAGCATATTATTAGACATCCCACCTTCCCTCTCAGTCTCACTTACATTGTTTATATAAGAAATTTTGTTAAAAAAAACAAAAAAAATTAAACCAATTGGGTTGTGGGACCCACCCCTAACTATCACCCAATCTATATAGTGAATATGCATGTTTTTCTGTCCAAAATCTTGGTGTTTGGACGGAATTACCCTTAAAACTTTATAAAAATATGTTATTGTTATAATCCCTCGATCCCAAACTTATATTAACACTTTCAGTTTTCATCCGTCCCACACTTATATTCACCACCCAAAAGAGAAAATTTCACATTAACTAACAACCTCAAAAGTTATCTTAATTTCAAAAATATCACTCATACCTAACACACTTAACATACTTTATAATTTATTTATTACCTAAAAATACCACAATACCCCTAAAAAGTCAATAAAGTTGGTCAAAAAGCAACTTTTATTAAACTTCATATCTACAGTGTCGATGAACTTAACTATGGGACGAAGGGAGTTTTTGAAAAAGGGAGTGAAAGAAATAAAATACTCTCGAATATAAGTATTTTTTAAAAAAAAAATACTCCATTTGTATTCGAGGCTAAAATTGTAAGACGCGGATATACTTATTTTTTTTTAAAAAAAAAAATTAATAGCATTCAAGAATTGAGATAGTCTTCCATGTTTATTTATAACTTTTAAAGTTAAAGAAAAATAATAACCCTCGATTACAAGACATTTTATTATAAAAAAATTACTTGTATTCAAGGTTTAACTTGTAAGGCAAGAACACAACTAATTTTTTAAAAAATTTATAACATTCGATGGTTGAAATAATCTTATATGGTCAAAGATTCTTTTGAAAGAAATATGTCGAAAATCGTATGGTAAAATATACTTTTGATGTGATATATCATTTAATTTCTTTTAAAATTATTTATTTTTATTAAGGGTGAAGTTGGTAGAACATTAAATTTGGACAATTAAGAAGTTTTTAAGAAAGCGGGTATTAAAGAGGGACATTCATATTTGGGCACTATAAATTTTGTCCCATCTATATATACCAATTATTTTGTGACATGAATTATAAATTTTAATTAAATTTATGTATATAATTAAATTCTTTATAAATGATAATACAATTTATTTTTTATAAAAAATCAAAAATTTTAATATATATTTTTTATTTTTATAAATAGAGTGTACTATTGACACATGATTCATTATAAAAAAAAATCCATATTATATCTCAATTTCATCTAATTGTGTTCGTATGTAATTTTTAGTGTGTTTTCAAAATAATTTTCTTACTGTAATTGCGGAACTAAAATGATTTTAAAACATAAAATTATTATAAATTTAAATATATAATTTAAAAAATTTCAAAATAATATATAATTTTATATTAATAATTATAGTGTATATGTAGATGAGAGAGAAAAGAATACTTTAATAAAAACTTGGGTTGGGTTGTTAATAAGTATAAAAAATTGAGATTGAGTTTGATTATAGGTTGTATATGTAGATGAGAGAGAAATAAATATTTTATTGAGGGATTTGGTTGTGATGTGTTGTGAATGATGGTAGTCTTATAGTGTAAGACTTGTGTAAGACCGTCTCATATGAGATCTTTTTAAAAATAGTTATTACTTTTTATTAAAGATAATATTATTTTGTTAAAAACATTATCACTTTTTATTTATACTTCAAATTGTTTATAAAATAATTAATTAGTATCACTTTCATTAATTCAAATATCATTTTTTTATTAAAATGTAATTATTTCTTATCCGGCTCACAGAAATCTTCTCGTGAGACGGTCTCACACAAGTCTTTATCATTGTTAAATGAATAAGTTTGGTGTGAACTGTGTTAACATATAAACCTGGCCTCCTATTTAAAAATTGTGAAAATAATTATACACTTAAATATTTTAAACTCTTAGAATAAATGTTAATTTTAGGGTTTAATATATGACATAAACCACTAAAATTTACATAACTAACTATATAAAATTATAAATTCATCTTACACGTGTTTTTCATGTTAAAAAGGGATTCGCGCACCGGTAATGTAAATATGTTTGATCCGGCCGGTATTTATGAGTTAATATCTTGTGCTTTTAGGCGTACAAAATTAAGTTCCGATTTATAATAATTTTATTCAATAATATATATGTTATTTTTAGAGTTAATAATAAAAAATTCACGAACTTTATTCCTATTGTAAATTAATCGCTATTTTGAAAAATTGCAAAAAAAAATCACCACCTTTAAATATTGTTGCAAAACACCCAATTTATGATTAAAAGTAGGGTTTTTTGCAACAATACTTAAAAGTGGTGGTTTTTTTTTGCAATTTTTTAAAAGTGAGAATTAATTTGCAATAAAACTAAAGTTCGTGATTTTTTTTCAATTAACCCTATTTTTTAATATATGTATTACTTTATATATTCAACTAAATATTCATTAAAAATCTAATAAAATTAATTTATTGGTATATATTTTTATTGGCAAACACCTGCGTGAACTAGGTGTAAGGTGAAACCTGATTTTACCAAAGTTATTGTTCACTTCTTCTCATTTTCATCTCCTCATTTACGGTAAATTAAGAAAAATAACTTTTTGAGATTTATGTGATGTTTTTTAAGAATGAATAAATTATAAAGTATATTAGGTTGGGAAGAAAGAATAATATCTTAGAAATTAAAGTTTTGTGGGTACAGTATCTTTAAGTGTCATTTTCTTTTGTGGAAGTGTAAAATTGAAATTGAGTCGGAATAAATCGAAAAATGTAAAATTAAAATTGAAATAAAACGATTATTTTATGAATTGAATACGAGTGCATTCATATTTATTGGCATATACTTACTGACATCATCTCATTAAAATATTTTAATATGCAAATAAGGAGTGATAATATTTTAATTAAAAATGATCGTGAAATTAATAAAAAGCAATAATAATATAATAAATTATTTTATAAATAATTTATAATATAAATAATTACACTCATAATTAAAAAATAATATCTCTAATAAAAAAAATTATCAAATAATAACAATCTCACATGTTCCCAGCTTATTTATTGATTTACATCTACTCCAGCCCATTCTGAATTGTAAGCCACGTGGGCATGGCCCCACACAACTCACGTGCCACGCCTAGCTAAATTGCATACACGTGGCGGGTTCGTGCACACGTGTCATTTTCAAAAGAAATTCTTCCTCTATTTTAAATAAAAAAGAAAATGTAGATAATTCTTCCATTTTGGGATTACTTGTAGTTTGTATAGTAGTCATTTTTTTTAAAAATAATTTTATTTACTTCAGATGTAACTTAAGTTCTTTTAAATACAAATAAAGTGTAAAATATTCGACAAAGTGAGATTTTTTGATTCAGATACTTTATCTGGAACTATTTATATTTATTGTTTTACGTTATTTAATTTCTTTTTAATTTTACTTTTTATTAATTTAATTGATGAAGTGTTTTAGTACTGGAGCCACCTATTTATACTCTTCAATTTACTAAACTCATCCCAATATAATTTAGCAATATATATTTATATTACTAAACACACCTTATTTAATATGTATGAATGAAAAGTATTACTCATCAAATGAGTTAAACTAGGTATAGATGCACCTGGTTAATATAAATCATTAGATCAAAAAATTATCCTGTAATCACTTTTAGATCAAAAAAATAATTAAGAATTAAATAAATAAAAATAACTATACCCTAAAAAACTACCCTATTAAACCTAGGTGTACCGGTGTACCCAGTGCACTACAGAATAACCTCAAATTTTAATATGCTGTGATTTTTATGTCTTTGTTAACCAAGAATTTGAGAAGTAATATTTTTTACTCTCTTTGTCCGTCGGATAGGTATACATTTGCTTTTTGCACGTATTATTTAATGTATATTGAGTAGTTGTATTAATGGAGTGTGTGAGTCTCATATATTAATTTTATTAATGATGTGTGTGTCCCATGTGTTTAAAAAAGAAAAAATGATGTGTGTGTCCTATGTGTTTAAAAAGGAAAATATATATCTTTAGTGTGAATGCCCAAAATTATAAAATGTATACCCCACCAATGGGAAGAGTATTAAAAAAATAATAATTCATTTCTTTAATTTTTTTTTTTAATCTATTAAAGAATAATTTTACATAAATATATATGATGCATTATGGACTAAGTTCACACCATATATATGTTTCCAGTGTTTCATCAATTTTTTCAATATAGTAATTATGTAGTATTGACTAATTATAGTGTGCAACCTACCATTAAGAGCAAAAATGTATACAATTTAATTGTTAGATTTTTAATGAAAAATTGAATGTAAAAAATACACAATTATTAAAAAATATGTACACACTATTGAATAAAAAGTTATACAAATATGATGCTAGTTTTTTTAATAAAAAACTTAATGTGAAAAAAGTATACAATTATTATGAAACACATATACAAAATAAAATAACATGTATACAAAATAGAATAAAAAATTATACACATGTGGGTGCACCTATACACTCTTTTGTATTTGTATTGTAACGAAAGATTTATATATGTATTTGTATTGTAACGAAATATTTTGGTATTCAATTTGTGTAGGCATTTTTTTTTTGTGAGAGCATTTCATGAAACGTGTTTGTAAACGGATAAGAAGTAATAATCTTGATAATAAAAAATAATAATAATGTTATAAATTTTTTCATAAATAATTTATAATATAAATAAAAAATTATAGCATCTAAAAAAATATCTTTAATAAAAAATATTATTAATTATAAAATAATCTAAACAATTCTTGTATGCATTCTTAATCTTATAATATCATTAATTGAATTCAACTTATTTATTCTTTTAGGTCTTTATTCTATTTTAATTTTAATTGGTTGGTTTTAATACTTAAAATATGTTCTCTACGTTTTAAAACTATTATTTGCGCGGCTTTTCTAGGTTCACCGTTAGTATGCTTTTGATCATTAGCTTCCACACGGACTTTCCTAATAAAAGGATTATCAAATTATTCATTTCACCCATAAAAAAATTATTCTTTACAATAATAAATTATGAGTGAGATATTGTGCGCCCAGTACACGGATTTAGATCTGTATCCCTTTGCAATTTTCTTATTCATTTATAATTTAAACTTCCTAATAATACATAGATTTAAATATAATAGGAAGGAGAAGAGTTGTGTTCACATGGGACACGGACCGTGTCCCCGGGGTGTATGAGCTTTTGCCATAAATTATTACTCTACTTTATAAAAAAATAAAATTATTTCTAATTCAATTTAAATATAATGTGATTTTTATATTTCTATTAGAAATGAATAATATTTTTTATTCATAAAAATTAAGTACTATAGCTCAAGAGAAATTTTAATATTTTTTATTCATAAAAATTAAGTACTATAGTTCAAGAGAAATTTTTTACGTTCTAAAAGAATAATTTCGATAAAATTAAAATATAACGTATAAAATCACACGAGATTAGCTCTTAAAAAGACAGGTTGAATTTTTAACATTAAGAAAAACAAAAATACATGTACTATATATTAATAAAGACTTGTATGAGATTATCTTATTGAATGACTTCAGTTAAAATGAATAAACAGTTATAACATTTATAATAAAAAGTAATACTCAATTGGTAAAAAGTGATATAGTTACTATGAACTGTTTATTTATAACATCTTGAAATTATTTAAAAAAAATAGTGTAAAAACATCTTAATATAACGTGACGTAGGTGTATTTAGGTCCATACATAAGAAATTCAGAATTCACAACGTGGTTGTACCTTCAATGCAATGGATATAAGACTTTATAACATGCTACATGACCTCAAATTCTCTCTCTCTCTCTATATATATGTATATGAGTTGATGGGGGCTGGAGCGAATGCAGTCATACGATGCAACGGAAAGGATCGGAGGCGGTGAAGGCAGGTCGTTCGTCTGCGAAAGGCGTCGCCGAAAACATTAATGGAGAAGGGTTGAGAAAGGGTGCATGGACAGAAGAAGAAGATATTTTATTGAGAAATTGCGTTCTCAAGTATGGAGAAGGGAATTGGCATAAAGTGTCTCTCAGAACTGGTATAATTTAATAGGAGTTAGTCCTGTGAATCAGGTTTAGGTGTATATTCCGTAGTCCCCTTTCATTAAAACCCTAGCACTCTATATAGTATAATAGGATTGGAAAGGGGACCACATTTACACGATTTACACAAGTATTTACCATTTAATAGTCCTATGAAATTAATTAATATACAAATATACTTGCATTTTGTAATTGTGAGTTGATTATAATTATGACAGGGTTGAAGAGGTGTAGAAAGAGTTGCAGATTGAGATGGTTGAACTATCTAACACCAGATATCAAAAGAGGTTATTTTAACCAAGATGAAGTTGATCTTCTTCTGAGACTGCATAAGTTGTTGGGAAACAGGCAACTCTTCTCCTATGTTCTTTGATCTGTCCACTTTGCTCATGCACATGTGTTTTATTGTCATGTTAACCTTATAATTACACGATCTAATTATCAGCCTAAATACGACACGATAAAAATTAAATAATTTAAAAATATAAAATATAATTAAGGAATTTTATCAATTCACAGATGATAGAATTGAATATGATTCCTAAATTAAACTAATCATTAAATTAAATTATATGATCTACAGTAATTAGATGTTAATCTATTAATTCAGAGTTTATACATACCTTCAAGAGCTCTAGTTCCTTACTAATCTCCTCCTCCTCCTCTAATCCTTTATTCATCACCCCTTCTATCTTGCTCTTGAACGCAATGCTAACCTGTTTGTACACAGTGAGACGGTGCTTGTGTGAAATGATTTCTAAAACGATTTGAGGTAATAATTGTTATATAGGTAAAATATGTTTTTTTAGTTAAAATATATTTTTATAAAGTATAATTAATGAATAATTTATTAAAAAATAATTTTAGAATGTTATTATTATTCATTACAAACATAATTTAACCACTAATAATCATATTTTATTTATAATAAGCATATTTTAATAATGGATCGACTTTTTTTTGCAACTCGCCTCACATATAGTATTTGTCTTACAAGAGACTCAACTTTTAAATTTACCATATAACAATAAATAGTTTTTTTAAAGAAAAGGTAATATATTATTTTTTGGATCAAGCAAAAGTTTATTAAATTACAAAAAAGAAAAGGTAATATTTATTTGTATGCAAAAAGTTCATTACGCTTCTTAATCCAGTTACGTACACTGCTTATTTGTAGTTAAAGTATTTCAATAATAAATTATATTATAACACGCTGAAATCATACTTTAATGCATAATTCAGTATACTTAAGAAAATATACTTTAACAATGATTAAACATACTTTATCTAAATAATAGACATACTTTAGCAGACCTCACAAACCGTCTCATTTAACTAGCGTCTCACAAGAGAATGTGTCAAGCATTTTGGTAAATATAATTATAATTTGCAGTTGCATAATACAAATTTCTATAAGATTGACCTTTGATAGTGATTATATATTTTGAAAACGTGAAAAACATGTATTAAAGTGATTAATTAAATATGAAATGATGCATATATCTAATCATTTAACGACTAATATTTATTTTTTTTTTAAAAAATACACTAATATATAGTTGGAAAAAAAAAATGCAGGTGGTCGCTGATCGCTGGTAGACTCCCTGGCAGAACAGCAAACGACGTTAAGAACTTTTGGAACACCCATATCCTAAAGAGCAGCCGCAGGGGAACAAAACCCGCCATCAATCCCCAAAACGACGTAGTTTTCAGACCCCAACCTCGGACCTTCTCCAGAACACATGAATCATTACAAGCTGGGTCGGAAGACCTGAAGAAGCAGCTCGCATCTTCATCTGCACCGCAACAGGATGGACCTGCTACTGGTGCAGATGACGATGGGAACTGCCGTCAGCAACCTCCTCTATCGGAGGAAGACATGGATGAATGCATCCGGTGGTGGAGCAGCCTGCTTGAAATCTCGCCGGAGAATAATGCAGTACCCATAAATCACAAGAATATTAATTCATCAGCAGATGATGCTCATGTTTGGGGTTTCCTTAACTTAGATTAGCTGTACGGAATTTAAAGTTAAATTCATTTTTTGCCCTATAACTAAGCAAAACTTCGATTTTTGCCCTAAAAAAGATAAGTGGTTCAATTTTGCTCTGTAACTAACGAAAAATTTCAATTTTTGCCCAATTTTCACCGGTAAATGCAAATTTCGCCGGAATCCGCTGGTCAATCCGACGTGGCAATTTTGATTTTTTTTACACTAGAGTTTAATCATTTTTTGCCCTGTAACTAATCAAAATTTCGATTTTTGCCCTAAAAAAGATAAGTGGTTCAATTTTGCCCTATAACTAATGAATTATTTCAATTTTTACCCAATTACATGACCTTCTTTTATTTTTTTAATTTAATCACAAATTTCTATTTTTTATCACAAATTTTAATTATTCTTTTAAATTATTTTTTTTGTGTTTTAGTTTAATTACAAATTCTTCTATTAATAAAATATATGGCTATCTTAATTAATAAATAATAATATAAAATATTAAATATTTAAAATAAAATAAATTAATTAAATATATTAAATATTAAAACTTATAAAAAAAAATTTCCCGACAAAAAAAATGGGAGTGATAGTTATTACGTGTATTTTCGAAGGAAAAAAATGGTGTGTCGATCAACTAACAAAAACTAAATATGAATATAAGAAAAAATTAAAAAAAATTGTTTTCAACAAAAATGGGATGAGAGTAATTTATTACGCATTTATAAATCTTTTATATTATATATAATTTATGGATTATAATTTAAATATATTATATTTTAAATATTATTATGTTTTAAATTTGAATATATTAAATGTGTATTAGTTTTTATTCATAGGCAAACACTTGTGTGCACCTGGGTACACGGGGCACATACCGTGGGCCTTTTAATTTTGTGTTAAATTGTATAAACTTTAGTATAAAAATGTGTACTCCTTATTTTCTAAAGAAAAATAAAAAATATTAATGAAAAGTGTATACCCTATACAACAAAATGGTGTACCCTTATAAATTAAAGTGTATACCCTTTAGAACAAAACAATGTACGCTTACCAATAATACTAAATTCTAAAGGCGCACGGTGTGCCCGAGGGCACATTAGGAATATATTTTAATTTTCTCAATTTATTTATTAAAAGGTTAATTACAATAAAATATATTACCTTTACTAATTTTCTCAATTTAATCACAAACTATTTTATTTAAAAAAAATACATTACCTTTTCATTTTATGTCAATTTAATCACAAACTTTTCTTTTATATCATTTAAATATATGACTTTAATTTATTTTCTTAATTTAATACACAATTTTTATCCAATTAAATAAATACTCCCTCCGTCTCTAAAAAGCTTGCACCACTCTTTTCGGCACGGAGATTAAGAAAGTGAAAACTTTTAGGGGTATAATGATATTTTTATGTAATATATAAATGATAAAGTATGGTAGGTAGAGATGATTTTTTTGTAATTAAAGTTTATGGGGAATGGTGATTGTTTTTTACTTTTTGTTTTTTTTTGAATGTGCAAACTGTTGTGGGATATCCCAAAATGGAAAGTGTGTCATCTGAAGTGAGACGAAGGGAGTATATGTTTCTTTTTCACAATTTGATCACATTAATACATTATCTTTTATTAATTAAATATATTCCTAATGTGCCCCGTGCACACCGTGCGCCTTTAAAATTTAGTATTATGGGTAAAGGTATATTGTTTTGTTCTAAAGGGTGTACACTTTAATTTATAAGGGTACACTATTTTGTTGTAAAGAGTATACACTTTTCATTAATATTTTTATTTTTCTTTAGAAAATAAAGTGTACACATCTTTATACTAAAGGGTATACAATTTAACACAATATTCTAAAGGCGCACGGTGTATGCTCCATGTGCTCGGGTGCACACAAGTTTTAACTATGAATAAAAACCAATACACATTTAACATATTCAAAATTTAAAATATAATAATATTTAAAATATACGTAATAACTATCACTCCCATTTATTTTTTTTAATAAATTTTTATATTTAATATATTTAATTAATTAATTTTATTTTAAATATTTAATATTTTATATTATTATTTATTAATTAAGATAGTCATATATTTTATTAATAGAAGAATTTGTAATTAAACTAAAACACAAAAAAAATTAATTTAAAAGAATAAAAATTAAAATTCGTGAAAAAATAGAAATTCGTGATTCAATTAAAAAAATAAGAGAAGGTCATGTAATTGGACAAAAATTGAAATAATTCGTTAGTTATAGGGCAAAATTGAACCACTTATCTTTTTAGGGCAAAAATCGAAGTTTTGATTAGTTACAGAGCAAAAAATGATTTAACTCTAGTGTAAAAAAAAGTTAAAATTGTCACGTCGGATTGACCAGCCGGAAACCCCCAAATTGAAGCATGACGTGGCGGATTCAGGCGAAATTTGCATTTTTCGGTGAAAATTGGGCAAAAATTAAAATTTTTCGTTAGTTACATGGCAGAATTGAACCACTTATCTTTTTTAGGGCAAAATCGAAGTTTTGTTCAGTTATAAGGCAAAAAAATGAATTTAACTCAAGATTATATATGTATACACTCTTTTAATCGGTTGTATTCATCTTTTAATTTCAATATTTGTTTATAATAATATTTGAAAAAATGGTATACATTTAAAGGCAAATGAGTGTTTCATTGAACCTTTCTGTCATGATCATATGCATAATATATGTCTTTTTCTACTTTTCACCTTATTTTTATCTTTCTTTTTTTATTTTTTTAATTTATAAATTATTATTAATTAATTTTAACTTTTTATTTTGAAAATCAATTTTGATTTTTAAAATATTCCACACACACGTTTTCACAATCACCCTATATTCTCCTAGAACCTTATTAATTCCTAATACACCAATTTTTTTAATTCATTTTCTTTCCTCAATTTATAATATTTTTCTTCATTCTCACATCAATTATATATGTATAATTAAATATATTATTTTTTAAAATATAATATATAAAATATACTTTTATATATATATATATATATATATATATATATATATATATATATATATATATATATATATATATTCTTGCTTACGTGTGTCTCCATAGCAGTCTAAAGTACTTGGGTTTCATGCTAGTAATTATATATATATGATAATTTTTTTCGATAGGTAAAAATCATTATCATTAATAAATATAATATGTGGGTACATGATATACCACACATGTACAATTTCCATCTAACTTTTAAGAGTATTTTTTGTTTCATGATCTATTCACTAAAATATTACGTATCTAAACCCCCTTAAATCTTTCACTACAAATCAACTCCATAATTTATATTTTACCACCTCAACCATCTCCTCTTGATAGTACAGTTCCTTAATATGATAGATATTAGTAATATATGATACTCCTATTAGTAATATATAAAATAAAATGTACTTTGAATTTTTTTAAAAAAGTACAAAATTAAATAAGTTTTTAAGAGGCTTCCAGACCTAACTTCTTTACTTAAAACTTAAAGGCTCAAACCCGAACCTCTTTAAAAGCCTGTTTGGATAAAAAGTCAGACTAAGGTATACTTAATTATACTTAGATAGGCTAAGGTTTTCCACATAAGCCCACGAATTTCTACACATGTGATATCGACGAACTACGTGAGACGGATGAATCTACTAAAATGTGAGGAGTTAGTCTCTTGTAAATCGGGTTTACATTACAAGTCCTTGTAAACTATTTTTCCCTTTTTAATTTAAACCCCTAGCATTAATACATAAGGTATAATAGGATTGAAAGGAGATAATTTAGAGTGAGAAAAAATCAAGTTTACATTTACCTAATAAGTTATGTAAATTGTGTTTATACGAGTTATTGGGAAATGTGGGATGTGATTAATTGATTGGGTCACATAGTATGCTTGATTGGTTGATAATTAGTGGATTGGTACAATACTAGTTATGGGCACACAATTGAATTAATATGCATGGGATATTTTTAAGTCGTTGGCATTATTACATTCCAAACTTGTACAGAATATGGAGGTTCTAGAATTGGCTTTTTATCATTATTGTGTTTCTCACTTCATGTTTCTTTCTTGCATTTATATAATTAATCAATCTTTCAAATCTTGTTACAGTACACTTTCGGTGGTGATTATGGCTAGTGAAAGATTGGGAGATTCAGCCGGTGGCCCTTCTATGTTGAGTGAACACTATAAAGGGTGTTAAGAGGGCCGTGGAAGGGTACGCGATATTCTGTAACACTTAAGTATGCCATTTCATGTAACTAATCCCTTGTAACACTTAGAGAATGATATGTGGCGAGGTGGAGAAATTTAATCCCTTGTCCCAAGGGTTTAAGCATTGACGCGCTATTCTGTAACACTTAAGTATGACATTTCATGTAACTAATCCCTTGTAACACTTAGAGAATGATATGTGGCGAGGTGGAGAAATTTAATCCCTTGTCCCAAGGGTTTAAGCATTGACTTAGGATATAATTGACATCCTCTTTCCTACATGTTAATCATCCAACGGAGTGACTCAAGATATGTCTCATCAAAGTGGCACAGAAAATCTAGACCCTATTGGAAGTGCTACTTGGGAGGGTGGTGTATGGGGTGAGAAGAGGCTTCATAATATTTCTGTGTTTGTATTTTACTTTACTTTATATTAATTTTTGGATATAAATTGTAGTAGCAACAGTTTGTCTTGAATTAGATCTTTTGACGATGTTGTATTTTTGTGCTCGTGTCCTTTTGTCTTCCTAATGGAGATTATGTCTCTGAATTAAGTGTTTTTCTCCTTCATAAAGTATTTGGTATATAATTGGAGTTTCGCTTTGGGCCTGCAATAGAGGCTAATGAAATTAAATGAGAAATGGATCACCTCAAAATGTTGGACTTGGATCTTCTTTATTGTTCAATTTGGACCGGGCCGCCACTTGATCTTATTCATTTTAATCCGCTCATTCAATTATTAAATGGTGGACTAGTTTTGGACTCAAGTCACTACAACACAAGTGACATTAAGTAACAACTTAGAGTAACATTTTTATTTTAGTCAACACAAATCGGTAACACTTTCAAAGTTATTATAATGTGTAATAAATTTGTAGCATTTTTTAATTAGTAACATAGACGTGTAACACTTTTCTAATATGTAACACATGCATATAACACTTTTAAATAAGTTACACTTCTCATGTAACACTTATACATAAGTAACACAATAATGTAACATTTTTATAAAGGTAACAATTGTAGATAACACTTTTACACTTTTCACACAAGTGAAATATTTATATATGTTACACTTATATATATTTTTATTTACGAAGTATATAAATTATATGTATATATATGTTGCATATAAATAAATATCTATATACACAAATTTTAATTATTATGTTATATTATATTTAAATATATAATATGGGTAAAAAGAAAATATTTTTATACTCCATGTAGTGTTTTTATTTATAAATGAATAAGATTATATTATATTTAAATAAATTTTAAATATTATGTTATATTATATTTAAATAAAAAATATGAGTGTATTTTTATACTAAAATTCTATAAACGAAATCATGTCGTTTGAAAAATAATGTGAAGTAGTAATTTAAAGATGTAGGTATTGTCTTAAATGAGTTTTGATTCCATTGAAAGTTTGCTGTAGATGCAACTTTATTTAGTGTTCAAATGAAAAGAAATCTTGAGAGTGTGTTTTTAGAGTGGACCAGACCAATTACTTTAAGTGAGCCCAAGAAAAACAGGAAATCGATTGAGCTCCAATATTTTGCTATGCCTTTTGGAAGATTATAATTCAGAGCAAAATTGAACTTCTTTTTACTTACTCCCTCTGTCCCGTAGTAACGTTTACATTTGTTTTTTGCAAGAGAATTAAGGAATATAGTATTTTAATGTGTATTGAAGTGAGAAAAATAATATTTTAATGTGTAGTGGATAGTTACATTAGTTTGATGTTGTGGGCCCTATTGAGATATTTAAATGTATTGTGTGGGTCCCATTTAATAAAAAAGGAAATATAAACCTTTTTATGGGACACCCAAAATAAAAATTCATAAACATTTCTACGGGACGGAGGGAGTATACATTTTTGCTCTAGATTGTATTTTACATCACATTCAATATAAAATCATAATCAATTTAATATTATTTCTAGGTATGTGTTTGTTTGAAAGACTAAAAGACTTTAGGAAATAGATTACATGTCCTATGATAATACAAATCTTTTGATAACTAGTCACATGCATTCAGCTTGTTTAAATATAAGTTGTTCGATTGAATGTCAAATTTTAAATAAGATTGTTTCCTTTATGAAAGAAGTTATTTTTACTTCAATTCAACTAATATGATTTCACCCTTCATATCACCATGAAATGACTTTCTTTATCACCATAATAAAATTCTAAATCCATTCCTAAATGCAACTCACACATCGTTACTCGACTGTAAACCAATACTACGTTAGTAAGTCACTAGCTTAACAAACAAGAAACCCCAACAAAGATCCAAATTGCAAAACAAAATGTATCAAGAACTGATGTTGAATTAGAAAAGACAACCACGAAATAAATCCAATGCTCAAATCACAAAATTCAGTTACATAATGTCTCATATTATCAAGTACATGGCTAGAAAGGGGGCAAACAAACCTGCTATGATAATCCAAGATAACAAGAGATAATTAAAGGCTTCCATGTTATATAACTTAGAAGAGAAAAGTTCCTTTCCCCTTTTTATCTCCACCAATCTCGAAATGCTTGCACCTCTACAAGGAAGAACAAAATTAAGCTTCTTCTTGAGAATACAAAGGAGACAATTTTCACCTACTATATTGTTTGGCATGAGCAAATGCAGCAATCCTTCTCTTAGGATCATTCATACCAACTTCACTAGCCGCATCTTGTGAACACATACCAAGCGACCATAGTTCAAAATAAGTAGACACATTGTAAATAAAAATGTTTATTTAAGATAAACGTTTCATTAACAGCACATGACTAAAGCATTTCTTTAAGAGTCAGCACCTAAATTTAGCCAAACGAATGCAAAAAGGTGGCAGCAGCAGCAAAAAGTCTATCTCAGTTGAATCTGTATACAAAAAATAAAATAAAATTGAAACTTCATTGGTTTCATTGAAAAATGGAAAAGCAGGTAAACAAGTCAATATAAAACAAAATGGACATAACTAAAAAGAGTTGATTTCTAGTAAAGATAACTCACCAACATAGATGTTAAACAACTTTTTTTTAAAAAAATTGGGCTACACATAGCTTCAATGGAGAAAACTTTTAAATGAAGCATAATATTGGCAAACATAACTTCTTGGTGATTGTCTAAAGAGTCAGACTACTGATCTTGATCATCTTCGCATGAAAAAATTGCAAATTAGCACCGCAATTAAAATAAAATCTCCATGAAAAAAATGATTTTTGTAATACGCTATCTTGAAGAAAGAACCATGTATAATCAACAATAATGTGAGCTTCCACTAAACTTTAGACCAACTCTATTACCAAGTCCCTAGTGACACAATTTTGATTATTCTTAACTTGGAACACCTCTATAAATTTGTCCAGCAAATCAAACAAAAGGGTGTTACATTGATCATGCTCTTCCTAGTTTGTTAATTGTATACAAATTTCACACATTATATCACAAGGTAACATTTTATCACTTGCACACTCTGCACTTAATAAAAGTATGAAGGACTACAAAATTACAATGAGCTAAAGACATAACTATAGAGGATACGTATAGTATTAGCATACAGAGGATACAATGCTAAAACACACAGACATTGATGCAAGTACAATGCAATTAATGAGCTAAAATTTGTCACATCTGGTGCATTAATTTATTTGAACGTTCTTCAGTATAATTATATTAACCTGCATCTCTCTATAAACTATCAATTTTCCAGCTCCCAATAATATATGGTAAGAAAGAGGAGAATATAGTGTGTACAGATATAATTTCAGCAATATAGGTGCAACCTTAGAAAATAGAAGGAAGATGGATATAATTTCAGCCATATAGGTGCAACCTTAGAAAATAGAAGGAAGATGGCTTTGACAAAAGAAAAGTATTACAATAGACATGTTTCAAAATGCAAGAGTTTAGCCATCCTGTAAGTAACAAAGGAGTAGGATATTAGGCATCTCAGAATAAAAGATACAAACTGAGAAAGATGTCATAACAAAGTTTCTCCAACTCTGATGTTGTAGTATTAAAAGCATCTTCTCAAAATACATTAGGTAAGAGAAGAAAACAAGGACAGTCAACCATTCGAATAGCAAAAAAATTAACATGTATCGTTATAAAAAATATCTATTAAAAAGCAATGAAAGCACATTGCGTTACCACTAGCTCCAAACAATATAAAGCATTAGAAATGAGTGAAAGTGTTTCCAAATAGCATCAACTTTCCTACTACTCATCAATGTTGTAAAACAAAAATACACAATTTAGTACAGAGCAACGAATGGTGAGATCCAAAGTTCATAGAGGGCGTTATGAAGAAATGAGATGGTGTAGGGACTAAAATATAGAATAAACACAACAAAACTTAGATTGACTGCATATATACATGTAAAATTCAAACCGAACTATCTAAAAAATCCTTAATTTATAACATCCAAGCACAAAACTTGAAACTTTACCATTACGAAAAGAATGCACACAAAAATTCACATGCAATGTTGCAAATTTGGCTTAGGAAGCTGGTTCTCATGTCTCAGTATAATTAAACAAAAGGAAACAGAACTAAAATCATTTTAATGTACTCATGTAAATTATATTTATAGAATCAACCTGCACATATATTTAATTTACTAATAAGAGAAAACATAGGGAGTAAAAGACGAAAAGAAAGTAATTGCCACCAGAATATCCAGAAAGCTTTTCTGAGAAGTTTGTGCACAAGTGAAGAAGACTCATAATCCTCCGCTTGCATAAAATTCGCTTTCAATTCTTGCCTGGCCAGTTTCTATCTCCTATTTGAACTGAACCGATGAAATTGATGAAGAAAAATTCAATAAACATATTCAGAATAATATATTCGATCAAATACTAAAGTGTTGCGGTGGGAAGAACCTGAAACAGTTTCTATTAGCGTCAAAAGAATCGAGAAATTTTTTAAGAGAAATAAATTGTGAGACTCAAGTACTGGCTTTTTAATTGTATACCAAGTTTAAGTTATGTATCACATGGTTGTGAATGCATTTCATTTTTCTCCCAGTTGTTTGCATAGCTCGACTTGATCTAGTACAAGTTTTTTTTTTCACATTTTTTCGAAATAACAAAAGACAAACCTGAAAAACAGGTTCTAATTGTTGCTTTGGAGTTAATAGGCCATTAGCTATTGTTTAGCTCCATGAGTACGCATAATATATGTTGGCAGGAACAAATAGGCACCTCGTTCATATCTTACACAAGAAATTAATAAACAAATTTAAGGATTTGTTTGCTAAAAAGTGCACTATTGCAGGCCAACAAATAGTCAATTGAAAAATATCAATTGATTAGTCTCATCAGAAAGTCATTGAGAAGTTGCAGGGTACAAGTTTCATAAGCAGGAATCAGGTTTGTCAATTAGCTAATATAAAAAAAAATAAAAAAACTAGATAAAAACCATGGAACATCTTTATTATAATATAATTTGCCACATATTTTGTGCCTTTCAAAATGATGTTATACTCAGTTAGGAGATATTATAGCAACATGAATTTACCAAAATAGCTTCCCAAATCTGTACCTGCAAGATTCATAAGCATCACTAGGAGAATCAATTGACAGAATGACATAGTGGAAAAAATTCACAGTTTAAGTTGAAGATTAAATGATACAAAAAATGCTTCTTGAATTAAAATAGAAAAACAAACCTAGGAAACACATAAATCATAGCCAAAACAAATACTAACCAGCTATCAAGCAGCAACCACTGACAAACTATTCTACTAAGAAATCACACTAGAATATTTTTTTTTTTAAAAAAGCAAGCATGATACTATAGGCAGAAAAGAAACAAGAGAAACACCTAATCAGAGGAAATTCACCTAACCACACAATAAGATCACAATATCAAAACTGGAGAATGACCCAGCATCTAAACAAGTTCCATCGAAATGACTAATCACCTATTAATAGCAACTATGTGCATGGTGGAAATCAAGAGCGAGTTCATGATAGCAGAAGAAAAACTTATCCATTTTATGCTTCATTTGATAAGAAAGATCAACTAAATGTTTTAAAAAGACAAAAAAAAATCATATGGAGGATCAAGAACAGTTAACTAGTATCAAGTGAAATTTCTTTATAAATAATGAACGAGGGAGATAGTGCATATCATTAGAAGTATTAAATTGATTTTTCTTTTGAGCAGAATGTTCTAGTATCTAAGAAATCTAACCAAATTCATATAACAAATAAAAAGTAGAGCCATGAAGAGGGGAAATTATATCTGCTATAGTTTCTATCTGCTAACAAACTATAATCACTCTATGACCAATACCCATTCAAAAGTGAAGAACTACTGCTCCCTCATACAAATGATTATAAATATAACCTGAATTGGAATCTAAATCTTTCATGCAAGTCAAGTAAACAAAATAATTGCATTTTCATTGTACTTTGTTCCAAAAGCAAACCCCTCTAGAATAGATAATATTCGAATGAGAAGAATAAATGTTTGGTTCCAAGCAGCATACCGAATTTGTGGTAGCTTTATCTGTAGTATGGGATCGTTCATCTGACAATGTTGTAGAGAATTCAGAATGCTCGGCTTCAATAGTTTACAGCGCACTAACGCTCCACATTTTGGCAGATGTTAAGAGGCAGAGACGACAGGGTTCTACCAGCTCGACGCTAGGGATGGCCTCGTTCTTCGTGATCCTCAGAGGAGGACCACTGCTGGCCTAGTTGATCGAGTGGCTTATGGATTCTTGAATGATACTGGAAATCTTCTTCTGCTGCGGGCTGATTCGTCTGTGCTATTGGAGAGTTTTAGGAATCCCTCTCATACTATATTGCCCACTCTAAACATTGAGATCAATGAAGCCCTAATTTCGCGAAAATCCCAATTCAATTTCCTGAGGAGAAATGGGCAACGCCAGACTCTTACCTCAAGTTCGATTCCTCCACCTTCAGAGAACAATTACTGAGCATCTCTCGATTACGATGGGGTTTTCATACTTTATTACCATCCCCGGGATTCCAGCAACGATTTGCGGTGGCAGGCTGCTTCATCTCGGAAGATTTAGTACTCAACTTTTATTGATGTTGGCATATAGTTGTATGAATTAACCCTAAGATATTTAATTAATTATTTTGAAACTTTAACATGTGCCATTGTGGAGCATCTATTATTGATTCTTTATGATACAACTAAGGTATATATGTTATACTTTGCAATGGAGAATTCATAGATTTAAATTTCAGGATGCTCTAAAGGTGTGATATCTTTAGTTCATTAAGTTTCTTTAGTTCATTTACAAATTAAATATGTACTCTTACACTTTTTATATAATTAATGTTTTCATTTAGAGTAATGAAGACAACGATGATGAAGCAAACACAGAAGATGAACTTGAATGTAGTGATGGTTATTTTGGAACAAGAGAAGTGCAAGATGAAGACCACATATTAGATTTTATTTTATTATTGTTATCTATACGTAATTCGTCGTAGTACATGGAATAGACACCATTAAATATTTGCCATGTTTGGACATATTGTTGATTTAAATTTTATTTTGGATATTTGTTGATATATATTAAATTAAGTTTATTATCCAATTTTATTTTACATGTATAGCATGGATAAATAATAATAATAATAATAATTAATCTTATTATTTTATTATTATTAATAATTCATAAATAATTAAAATGTTACCATATTTGTTACATAATTTTTGTACAAAGGTGTTACATTACATTCTTAAAAGTGATACAATTATTATGTAATTAATGTTACATTATATTTAAAAATGTTACCAAAATAATGTAATTAGTGTTACAATAGATTAAAAAGTATTAACAAGATAATGTATTAGTGTTACGTTATATTTAAAAGTGTTAATAAAATATTTTACATATTGTTGCATTATATTTAAAAGTGTTAATAAATAAATGTTATTTAAGGAAAATTAAGTGTTACATTAAGTGTATATGTAACATTTTTAAAAGTGTTACATTGAAATGTTACAATTGATACATTCATAATTGAGGTGTTATCAAAAGTTAAAATATTGTAACATTAGATATTAAGTTATAGGGGCAATAACGACACCGAAAAAAATGTTTTCTATAACCTATAATAACATTTTTTTTATTATTAAGCAACACTTTTTGGGTGTCACTTATGTTGTAGTAGTGAATTGGCTCAATTGATTAGAAATGATGGGCTGTTTTGGGCCTGCTATAAATTTCACCCGTTTTATTTTTTTAAGTTAATTTTCACACTCAAGTGCTCTTTATACTATGTTTGTCTTGATATGTTTACAATATCATGAGTCTGAGAAAAATTTCAGCCCATAACTACTAATATCCTTCCTATGATATTGTGTATGTTGTGCTAGAGATAAAAGTTTTTAGTTTGCTTCAGGAATATCGCTGCAATTTTCTCTATAAGACTCCACACAAATCAATAAATTTAATCACTGAAAGAAAAATTATTACACAAAAGCATATTAAAATATTTTAGTTACTTTTAATCCTGCACAAAACTGTCTGCATCTTTTATATTTGAACGTAAATTAAAAAAAAAAAAAAAAACGCAAACTCTCGGGTTACCACTATGCTGCCTAAATCCAAAATTTAAATATTAATTTAAAAAAAATAGTATACATTAATAAAAAAAACTTATACAAAGCGAATTTAATTCTATTAGTTATTTAATAAAACATTGAATATAAAAAAAATTATACATTTATTAAAAAAATACATACGCATTATTTAATAAAAATTAATACAAATATATATAGATGCACGTCTGCACTCAAGTGCATAAGATATCAACTCATTAAAAAATTAGTTTTTTTTTTTAAATTAATGAAAGGCAAATTTTCCTGAATAACTAGGTTCACGAATTTAAATTCGTGCATCCACACATTCAAAATTTATATATAAATGAAAATATATATATATATACAACAAATAAGAATTTATAAATTTTGTTAGCGAATTATTAGAATTTTTTTATTAATTTATAATGATACACTGAAAGAAAAAAAAACTATACATTCATTAAAATAAACATATAATTAAATACATTCATTAACTGAAGTTGCGGCGGAGGGAAAATTATATACTGGGGCTGGTTGAGGGAGTAGATATATTGTTGAAATAAAAATGTAAAATTACATGATTTTTATTTTTTAAAACCTATATATCTTCGATACGCAATTCTTTGTAATTAGAAAAGCCTGTTATCCAAAACTTTAGGTTAACAAAACATCACACGAAAATCTCAATTTAAGAAGAATCTTCCAAAGTAAATTAACTCCATAAAAAATATATATAGGAAATTCATAAATCTAAGCACGTAATCAATAACTTTAGTAAAGTAATAGTATTATACAGTAGTTTTTATAATATGTATAGAAAATCAAACGACAAATTTATTTTTCAAGATGTGTAAGTTGTGATTGAATATTTCATGCATGAAAGTCTTTAAATAGTATTACTGCATGTATAACTATTTTAATTGAAATTTAAATTCCATGAGACCAAATTTGATTCCACGAGTTACATGCATATTCTCTTAATTTAGTTTCAACAGAATTTCAGCTTGGATAGTCAAAATATTGTGTGAGACAGAATTATGGAATGGAGTTTCGAGAGATGATTATAATATCTTTAACAAGGTTTATATGATAAATAAAAAACGATAAACATCTAATTGAACTATTATTTGAGTAATTCCTATAATAAATTAAAGGTAAAGAATTATGTGAGAATGTGGGAATAACTTTCATGAGACGAATAAAAAATATAATCTTTTATAATGAAAAGTAATACTCAATTTAATTAACAATTATATAAATAATTGATACAATTTTAAAAGAAAAGTGATAAATTATTTAATAAAAATTGATAATTAATTACGAAAGTGTAAAATGATCTCATCGTGAGGGATCATACACAAGTATTTAATTCATTTGCAGCTTAAATTTATGTGATGTGAATTTTTTAACTTTGCATAGTTGCTCTATTGAATTCTCACAGCACTTGAGTTGTAGGATTATTTCTTAATTGATCATGTAAGTAATTTAAATAATTCTGAAAACACTTCAGAACTCTCCCTTGATTAATTATGTAAGTGATTTTTCATTACCTTCATTAGGTTTTAGCTTAATTTTATGTGATGTGAATTTTTTTTTTATATTACGTGTGTGTTTGTACCTTTTATATCTTTATATTTTGTGATGTGAATTTTTTAACTTTATAGAGTAGCTCGATTAAATTTGAACGTTACTTTGTCGTCCTTGATTGGTACTTTGAATAATCTTGAAAACACTAGGTAACATTACTTTGATTAATTGTATAAATTGTTTTTCATTAATATGAATTATCGTGTTATATTGAACATAAGTTTTGAATCGAGTATTCAATTATAAAATATCATATCATCTTAAACATGTCAAGTTCTGAAAAATAAAACATATGTTTTTTTTTTTTTAAGTTTTAAAAATTAAATAGAAGGCTTTTTCAAAATTTCAAGACTTAAATTATAGACAATTCATATTGTTTAAAAATTTTCAAAGAAGAAATAAGAGTTTTTCTAAATATTTTTTTAATATACACTTTGAAGAATACTTTTCAATAATTATATTTTTCTTAATAATAATTATAATTATAATTCAAAGCATATTGTGCAAGAATATGTACTGTGATAGTAGATAGTTTTATTTTTATTATGTTGTACAATAATATTGAAAAAGAAAAAAACGAAAAAAAAAAAATAAGATTCCTTAAAAAAGTTAGAATATATGTACAAATATTAATTTTACGCATGATTGATTATATGTTGTACTATCAAAGTCAAAAATTATAATTTATAGTAGATCTTTAAATTGATAAAAGAAATTGTCTAGACAAAGTTTCTTGTGAGATGAGTTATTGGTGAGACGGGTCGATTCATAACTAAAATATGTTTATTGTATAGATAAAGTATGTTTAATGATTGTTAAAGTATGTTTTCTAAAGTATGAAGGATTATACATTAAAGTATGATTTTATCGTGTTATAATATGATTTATTATTAACATACTTTAACTACAAATAAATATACTTTATCTATACAATTAGCCTACTTTAATGATGGATTGACCCGTTTCGCACCAATCTCACAAGAAAGTATCTCATTTATTTAATTATTAAAAAATTCTCAATATTTATTGAATAATTATATGATACTAATTATTTAATTATAATATATAAAAACATTGAAGCTGAATTTTATTTTAAGTACAGTTAAAAAGAAAAAAAAAAGTAGGGGCTGCGGAGGGAGAAGGCTCACCGTGGTTCTTTGTACTTCAATCACTACCATCGGTCCATAGCAATCAATAATGTACTCACCGTTTGACAAAACTAATCAGTAAGAGTAAATGACTAATAAATAAATATAAATCCTCTCCTAACTTAATACTCCCTCCGTCCCGATCAAAATGTATCTTTTTTTTGCATGTAAATTAAAGAGTATTATTATTTTATGTAATGTAAAGTGGGTAGGTGTATTAGAGAGATGTGATGGGTAGTGGTGGACCATTAGTGAGCCCTTTTTACTAAAAGAGAAAAATGGTGCAATTTGGACGGGACGCCCAATATAGTAAAATGATACTATTTGGGCGGGAAGGAGGGAATATAGTAACTATAGTTTAATTTTTTTATTTTAATTTGTCTCAGAAAATTTATATTTTTTCTTTTTATTGAGTAGAACACATACAAAATAATTATTTATTTTACATGAGATCCATAAACAACAATAATATAGTCTACTCATTAACATTAAATATATTATATTTCTCAACCCATTATCCATTAAAATATAATATTATTTATTAATTTTGAAAAAAAAATACTACCTCTATCCACGGTCAATCTATCTATTTTACCATTTAGATTCGTTATCTCTTAATATATCAATTTCTCCTTTAAGACATATGAAACCCAGATACACACTAATACAATTAAAATATGAGACCCACATACCCCATTAATACAATTATCTACTACACATAAAATAATAATACTTTTGATCCACGTGCAAAAATCAGACGAATAGATTAACAATGGATGGAGGGAATAAATGTTAACATGTGGAGGGAGTTTATAAATTATGGATCTGATTCCTTTCCATTTCATATTCCGTTAATTTACGTAAATTTCCTCCAACCGTAATTTTCACCCATCACTACTTGACATGTCATCCACCATTATCTAATTAAATTTTAAATTTTAATTGAATCTTTTATTTTTGTTTTTCTCACTTGTGGTAATGTGGCAAATTAATATTCATAGATATTAATTAAACGGCACATATTAAACAAAATTGAGGAAATTTACAGAAAGGTCAAGGGAGAGATCCATATCATAAATTATAATAGTGTTGGTTGATCATAGGCCACTACATCAATTAAACTCTGGCAATTATAAAGTTTGCAACTGCAACTTTTTGATCAGGACATTAGAAAATATCAAAGTTGTTGGATATTGATTTCAAGAAAATAAAAAAAGTTGGACCATATAGTATATACTTCTCACTCTCAAAGAGCATTATTAAAACTACAGCTTAATTCCCAGCTTCATTTAATTCATCAAGCTTGGTGATCTTGTAAACATCTTCATAGTGTCTATTTTTTCTTTTTATAAAAGAATCTCACACATAACCGACCATTCAAAAAGTACAACTACTCACTCTATTTAAAATAATAATATATATATATTTAAAAATAATATGTAAAAAACATCAAATGAGTTATTATATGCGCACATCTAGCTAGTGGTTATTTGCTTAGTTCTAAATGTATTACTAAATATTTTGATAAAACAATTTCATGTACTAGTTTAGGCGCTGCATACAACGCGGATAATTTATGTATATATAGTATAGTTTTAAAAGCACAGATAATTTATATGATTTTAAATTCTTTTATATATTTTTTGTATATTGTATTCATCTTGATAATTTTTTTAATTTTCATTCCGTCAAACACTTAATTATAGTAGATTTTATTTGTAGTTAGAATAAAATAAAATATCGTAACTCAATATAACAGGGCCATAATTCACTACAGATTTAAATAAATATTTGAGGTCTTCGTTTGATAAATTTTAAGAAGAGATCATGTGGATGGATGATGATTTCATTTGGTTAGTTTTATCTTTTTTTATTTATTTTTAATGCATTCTTTCCATATCTCTATTTTATTTAGAATTTAGTTTAGGCAAAAGCTTGTGTATGCACGAGCACACATGAGCACATTTCGTATGTCTTTAGAATTTTGTTCTAAATTGTATATCCTTTAATATAAAGATGTGTACCCTTTATTTTACAAGACAAAAACTTGTGTGCGTCCGGGCACACGGAAGCACACTCCGTGTGCCTTTAGAATTTTTTGTTAAATTGTATACCCTTTAGTATAAAGATATACCCTTTATTTTCTGAAGAAAAATAAAAAATATAATGTAAAGTATATACCCTTTGGAACAAAATTGTGTACCCTTATTAATTAAAGTGTATACTCTTTAGAACAAAATAATGTACCCTTATCCATAATACTAAATTTTAAAGGCGCACGCAAGCCTCACTCTTTAATTTAACAGCTCATTGCAAAAAGTTTCTTGTATATAAAAACAAAATACATTTTTAAAATTTAATAATAATTTCCAAATACTATCTATCTATTCTTCATAAAAACTAAGCACATTTTATTTCAAATCTTATTTACTTTTGTTTTACTTCAAAAAATCAATCTAAATTAAATAAAATATCCAAAAAAAAAATTTGGGGTATCTCTATTAATATTTCAATTAAATAAGTTCAATAGTAAAAATATAAATTTAAAGATGTAATAAAATATTGAAAAACAAGCCCCAATACATCTAAATAAGCCCAATAAATTTAAATATATATAGATTTGAAAAAAAAACTTTCATAGAGATTCGTACCGGCAACATCACCAAAAAATAAAATAAACATCCATATTCCAATGATGTTTTGTCATTTCATAATTTTACAAATTTCATTAATGCCAAAATCACCCCAATTTGCCACCTCACATTTTCATAATCTATTTATTGAATCTTATTTTATTTTAATATATAAAAAGAAGGTTATTCTGTGGTGCAAATAAATAAAAGTTATTAGATAGTGGGGTAGTTATTGTATTTTATTTTATTTAGTGGTTAGAATTAAATAAATATTTAATCTAACGATTCAGATTCTCTACGTACACCGGTGCACCGGGTGTACTGCAGTGTAACTCATAAAAAGACAGTCCCTTAGTAAATTTCCTGCATTCCCTTAAATTTATGGGTTATTTTGGGGTGCACCAGGTGCACCCCAAGTATATAGTTTAAAATGAGTAGTGGGTAGTTTTTTATTTTTAAATAAATAAATTATTTTAATTTTTTAATGGTGGAGATTGAATTGTATAATAATCCAACGGTTAAGATTGTCCAAGTGCACCCGGTGTTGTTGGGCTCTAAATTTATACCACTTACTAAAACTAACGTTTTCTATAAAGCCATCTCACCCCTATAACTAATTTAATTTATAATTTTCTTTAAATTTTCTTCATTTTTTATGAAAATAAAAAATAACCATAAGTCTATCCGAACACCCCTTTTCTAGATTTAATTAATTTAAATTTTTATGAAACTTATTCTTTTATTTAAACTTTATTTATTAATTAATTAATACTAATTATAATTATACTTTTAAAATTATCACTAAACCCTAAAAATAAATAAATATTAAACCATATGAGAAAAATATACCATAAACTGTAAGGATAAACTTACAATTATGAGTGAGGCTTGCGTGTGCCCGAGCGCATGGGAACACATCCCGTGCACCTTTAGAAATTTAGTATTATGGGTAAGGGTACATTGCTTTGGTTTAAAAGATATACATTTTAATTAATAAAAGGTACACCATTTTGTTTTAAAGGGTATACACTTTTCATTAATATTTTTTTTCTTTAGAAAATAAAGGGTACACATTTTAATACTAAAGGGTATACAATTTAACACAAAATTTTAAAGGCGCACGGAGTGTTGTTCATGCGCCCAGATACGCACAATAATTTTCTTTAGAGAATAAAGGGTACACATCTTTATACTAAAGGGTATACAATTTAACAAAAAATTCTAAAGGCGCACGGAATGTGGTCCATACGCCCGGGTGCACAAGAGTTTTTGCCAACAATTATTATACTTTTAAAATTAACACTAAACTCTAAAAAATAAATATTAAACCCTTAGAGAAAAATAAATCATAAATCAAAAGAATGAAATTATAATTATACATTTTAATTAACACTAAATTCTAACAATAAACATTAAATTCTAGAAAAAAATAAATCTAAAAATTAATACAATACATGATAAAATATTACATATATTATTAAAACTTTAATTAACAATAATTAAAAAAAAAACAAAAATTGTGACAAAATCGAGTTAATAAAAGAAGTTATAGTGTAACTACCTAAATTTATTTATGAAATTTATAATATATAAATGGAAAGATCCAAATCCACCTTGAGATTATCTGGTGGTTACATTACTTTTTTTGTATTTATGACAATCGGAATATTCTTCCATACAATAAAGGATTATTCTTCTATGTAAAAAACTGTTACTATTCTATAAATAATAATAATAATAATAATAATATTTTATTATTATTATTATTATTATTATTATTATTATTATTATTATTTAATTGTATTAAACTCTTCATCCAATTTAAGTAATATTAAATATATTAAAAAATTAAGATTGCATCATAGCTCATGTTTAGTTTGAATTCATAATATTTTTAAGAACAAAATAACAATTGTTGTACATCAAAAGTGATAATTAAATGAATGAATATGAAATTTCATTAAAGATTGCAAGGAAAATGACAATGTATATGACCTGTATTCGTTGATTACTTCTATTAATTAGTGTTGTGCTATGATTGCTAAGTGCTAACATTAAATACTCAACCCAGATCTTTTTGTTTTTAGTGATGCCTAAGTACATGAACTATAGTTTTGAGCATTATAATTGATTTTAAATAAATTGATAATAAAAATTTTAGAGTGAAATTACCTAATTATAGTAATATACTAGTACGAAGTCCGCGTAATAAGCGGGATAATCAATTTTTTTATGGAATTGACTATTCGTACCTCCAAATTTATTAAGCATACTAAAAAATTTAAATTTAAATGTTTATAATTAATAAGACATAAATATCCTAATAATTAAGATTTATATTGTGTTCTATTAGAGTATTTCGAATAATATATTGTATGTTTGGTTAGAGTACCCGAACAATATATTTGTTTGGAGCAATGGAACGATTCATGAAGGTTGTTGATATCAAAATATGTGAATGAAAAATTATTTTTAAATCTACATAAATCATTCTCAAGCACGCATATGGACATAATTATTACACATAACTGGAATTTTAGGAATTTACATAATTTTAAGGGTTAAACATAGATATAAAATATTTTTCATAATTAAATTTATTATAACATGTCTTAAAATATATCAATCTAAAAATGTATTTTCAATTAAATATTAAAATAAGAAGAATTATAATTGACTTTAAAATTGTTTAAGTATAATAATTAAATATTATATTTTTTTTTACGTTGAATAAAACATGTATTATCGCTTCTATAAAAAAATAGTTGATATTTAGTGCACTCAGGTGCACAATACATCTACATGTATATAAGTTTTAATTCAAATTTGTATATATATTTCTTAATGATTATATAGTTTTTTTTTACATTTAATTTTTCATTAATTAAACCAACAGAAAATCATACAATATATACATTTTTATTCATAATTGTATATATTTTTATTCATAAATATATACAAATATGAAAGTGGGTGCACAGTGCACCCGTGTGCACAGAATAATTAGCCAAAAATTACATTGTTATTAATTAAATATAAATTAAATTAAATTATATTATTTTAAATAAATATTTAACAAATATGGTTAAATAAAATTTATAACTATTAATTAAATATATGATTATCTCATCTCATAATATATAAATATTCATCTTTTAATTATATAGTAAAAATTGTCTTCTATATATATCACTATGCGTGTCGTTTTAAAGATCGTGAAAAGACAATTAATTTGATATAATTTTTATTAATAATAAGCTTAATTTTTAAAAGTTATAAACTTTTAAAATTTTGGATGAAATAGATTTTTAAAAAATAAAATATAAAGAATGTGATTGAATGTTTATTGATAACTTTGGATATCAATTTTCTATTTTTGTGTGTACACTACCAATCAAATTTATCCATAATTATTTTATTTAATTATTTATTTTAATTTATTATAAATTTAAATAAAAATTAAAATAAATAAGAAAATTACAGATCATCCTTATTTATATAGTGATGACACCTCATTAATTAAAACTTTTCCCTATAAGTATAATAAAAAAAAATATTCATGTAATTTGAGAATAATATTACTCCAATTATATTATATTAGCAATATGGATGTTAAATTGAAAATCATGTGATACCAATTAATTTGATATAATTTTTACTTAAAAAAGATTCAAAATTAAAAAAATTAAAAATATTTTAAGATTAGATAAAATTTTAATTAAGACATTTTTTTTTTGATTGGTTGTGAAATAATGTAACCACCCTTTCATTCCTTGGTAAGTTTGGTTGTGTCAATCCAGTACCCTACTGCCAGGGTTTTTGAAACCCCCTGTTTCAGAATCTCCATTGTCTAGGGCAGTCTCCAATTCGTCGCCATCGTCCGATTCTCCATAGATATTTCCTCTGGTGCGAATCTCAGCTGATTCTGGCTCTTCCCGACGCGCTCTCCAATTGTCGTTGTCGTTTGCTGCGAATCTTCACAGCCACGTCTCCCTCCAGGAGTTCAGCGTATTTTCTTTATCGGAGTTCTCTTCTAGGGCTTTGTCTCCTCTGCCTAGCACAGTTTGGGTGATGGGACTTAAATAATTATGGCTTGAAATGGAGCTAGGGAGATGCAGGCGTGTTGCACACACTTTGTGTGGGGATAGTTGGGTGGGTTAGGAGCTAGGGTGGTGTAGGATAAGGTAGGATGGTTGGTTGTAAGTGAATTGGGTAATTGGTGGTTGAGATTGAGACTATGAAAATTGTGTTGGTGGTTGGTAGGCGAATTAGCATGATGTAGATATTGATGGCCTCCAAATCCATCATGCAAATATCGAATTGAAGGAAGGAATTCAGAGGAGGAATCAGGCAAGGTTGCTGCATGTTGTGTGGTTCATTCGAAAATGTGTCGAATCGAAAGAGAGGAATTCAGAAGAGGAAAAATGCAAGGTTGCATGTGCTTCATTCACAAACTCAGCATTAACCATGTCTTCCAAATTGGGCGACTTGCAGGAGTTTTGAACATTTCCTTCAACTTGATTACTATTCTGGTTGGCTCAAAACTTCTGCAACAAAAAAAAAATCATAACAGGATTTACTAATGGAATTGAATCTCGTTGGTAGTTACAAACGGATTACGAATTTATAATATTTTTACAAATGAAATAATACGAAATTATCAGGAACGGAATTGAATTATCAGCCAATTCTGATTTTTAACTATAAAGTTTTTTATATTAATTTATAGTACTCCCTCCGTCCCACGTATTTTTATCCATTCTATTTTTTGCAAAAATACATAATATTTTATTACCTACTTTTTACAATCCCAACAACTTTAATTATTTTTTTACACTTTATTCATCATTCACAATAACTTTATTCATTTTTTCTTTTTAAATTACTAATTTATCCCTACTTTCTCTTACATATTAAAAAAATAAAACGTCTTAATCTCCGTGCCCGTACCCGGGACGGAGGGAGTATTATATTAATGGGATAGAGTATAGAATAATTAGGATACTCTTTCTAATTTATTAGATTACTCTTTGATTTGACACTCTAATTTTATAACAATAAATTTTTTTATATTAAATTAGTTGGATAGAGTATAAAAATAATTAGGATACTCTTTGAAATTGATTAGGTTACTCATTCTAATTTATTAGGTCACTCTTTATAATAAATTGGACTACTCTTTGATTTGATACTCCGATTTTATAACAATAAAGTCTTTTTTATATTGAATTAATTGGATTACTCTATAAAAATAATTTAGGTTACTCTTTGAAATTAATTGAGTTACTCTTTATAATGAAATTGATTACTCTTTGATTTTAGATTTCGATTTTCTAAGAATAAAGTCCTTTTTTTATAATCAATTAATTGAATTATTCTATAAAAAATAATTTATAATCAATTAATTAGATTATTCTATAAAAAATAATTAACTTACTCTATTAAATTTATTGAGTTACTCTTTATAATGAATGAATTGGATTATTACTTGATTTGAGACTCCGATTTTCTAACAATATCTTTTAATTAATTGGATTACTTTTCTAAAAATAAAATACTCCCTCCGTCCCGAAAAACTTTTCACGTTTACTGTTCCACGTTGTTTAAGAAAAGTTACACTTTTTGACCAACTTTATTGACTTTGGAGGGTATTATAGTATTTTTAGGTAATAAAAAAGTATAAAGTAATGATATGTGTGTGAAAAATGAGTGACAAATTTGAAATTAAATTAACTTTTGAGGTTTTAAATAAAGTGATTTTTCCTTTTTGGGGTGTGATAGGTTTTGTAGGAAAACAAATGAGGAAAATGTGAAAAGTATTATGGGACGGAGGGAGTAATATACTGTGAAGAATTAAATGTATACAATCTATACAGATAATTAGATTACTCTTTGAAATTAATTGAGTTACTCTTTGAAATTAATTAGATCACCTTTTAAAAATAATTAATTAGTATTCACAAATCAATTATTTTTTAAAATAAACCTAAGAGGAATTGTAAATGCTTACAAGTGTATGATAAATTGCACAAATGCAACATGAAGTACTTACTTTTTGTTACATTATTTTCAAAGTGTTCACAAAATCTAAAAAAAAAAATATCTTTTAGAATGTTGAAATGCTTTCTTGAAAAAAAATTCAAAGCTTAGAAGTGCACGATAATGTGGAGCACCAGTGCTGATAATGTAGAGCATCAGTGTTGAAAGAACTTATGAATCAATATCTACTCGAAAACTATTTTAATAGTACACGAAAGGGCATAAAAGGGTGAAGGTGGAGGTGGGAATTGAGAGGCATGAAAGGATGGGGTATGATTTCATATGACGTTGCAGACCGGGCAATGGTGGGGATGAGAGAGAATGCAGGTAAAGTGGAAGGAGTGACAACATTTCCCCAGCAAACACCACACTTCTTTTGCAATACACAACAAAATTCATCTATGTAATCTCAATATGAATCCCTAACAAAATTCATAAACTTAATCGAATGAAAAAATCATAGAAAAAATTAAGGAATTAAAGAATAAAGTCTGCAATTCAGAACAAAATTCAGAAATTTAATCACAATTTAAACGCACAACAAAATTCATAAACTTAATCGAATGAAAAAATCATAGAAAAAGTTAAGGAATTGAAGAATAAAGTGAGTGAAAGATGCCCTAAGTTTCTTAAATTCCCAAATGTATGATCAAATACCCACCCCCACCCAGGCCCAAAACACATTTGGAGCAGTTACATTGACCGCTCCTCCGCCGTCCACACCTCCTCTGGCGTCTATTCCTATATGTAAACTTTTTTTTAAAAAAAAAATATTAAGAAAAATTTTATGATCATTTTTTTATCTTTGATATTTAACTTTCTATTAAAAAAAAAAGGGAAATGGGTCACAGAACCTATTACCTTTAAGACTTTTTTATACCTTTAAAATGCCTAATTTTACAAAATTAATCCTAATTTGATTATTGATTTAGTAGAAATAAATGATTTGATATTATATATTTTATTACTTGATTAAAATAAAATTTATAACTCGATGGTATATATTCGGTTGTATATATTTAGAATTTAATTGAAGCTTTAAAATCTAGTTACTAGTCATTTACGTCATTCAAGGTATTTTATATACGGGGCATTAAAAAATATTAAATTCTTTTGGATTTATAAAAACTTTAGCCCTTAAAATAATATTAGTATATTATAATTAGATGATCCTACCCAAAACTTACTCTTTCTCATGTAGTATACTATTTAATCAAGTTTTGATTTTGGAAAAAATAAAAATCAATTAATATAATTTCAACAAGTCACTACCGATTAAATTATATCTCCCCTGAATATGCAATATTACTATATCTATCTCTAACAATACTTTATTCCCTATTTTTATTTTTACTATAAATTATGTCATGTCTACTTTACACATAATTATAAAATATACTTAAAAAAGATTACTTCTATTATGTTTCATTTTTAATATTATTTAAAAACTTTACTATAATATTCACATAAAAAATACAAACACTGCGTTAGTGACGAATCAAAAATAATAATAATATTATTAATTTCGCTATGAAATACTATTACTTTTACTATAAAATATTATCACTTTTTATTTATACTATAAATTATTCATGGAATAGTTCACTGCATCATTAGCAATTTTCATCGATTGAGTATATATCACATTTCGTTAATAATACTATTACTTTTTATCCTTCTCACGTATAAATTTACATGAGACGGTCTCATACAAGACCTACCCTTTTATTTATATTAACATTCGTTGTAACATTAATTATATAACTGGTAAGTTAAAAAATAAAATAAAATCTAATTATGACCCCTAAAATTACACTCTCCAAATTCACCTTCTTTAATTAATACTTTTTTGAGAAAAAATATTTTTTTTAATCACTTTGATATTTTAAGGCTGAAGTAATAAAACGCATGACAAATTTTTGAAAAGCGCTTCCAAATTTTCAAAACAAAAAACCCACCGTCATAAATTGAGTACGTTTTTCTACCATGCATACTCACAGGCAGTGTT
Organism: Pogostemon cablin; assembly: GCA_023678885.1. NCBI lineage: Eukaryota > Viridiplantae > Streptophyta > Magnoliopsida > Lamiales > Lamiaceae > Pogostemon > Pogostemon cablin. The sequence continues at coordinate 5,973,592 of CM042992.1, read as the reverse complement.
TTTTCTATCTTTTCTCAAATGTGATAATTAATTTGTAATATGAGTAAAGTTTGTGATTCTCAAATATGAGAATTAATTTATAATATGAGTAAAGTTTGTGATTTATTTATAACGAACCCATAAATAAATTATAAACTAAATTATATGAGTTAAAAAGAAATGATAAATTTAAATTTAAAGTGTATTTTTAATCATAAATTGTATTTTTTTTTAAAAAAAAAAAAGCATGAGGAAGTAATATATACACCCTCCATCATAAGTAAAGTATGTATATGAATACCTTTATTTTTCGCATATAAATTATAGAGTGTTGTTATTGGCACACCCCTTTTATTAAATATAACTCATTTATTAAATACAAATCCCTTTTTTATTTTTAAATTTTAATTTTATTATATACACACCCCTTAAAATATCAAAATTAACCCTTTAATTTTAAAATTATACACCACCAAAATTCACAATTCAATTTTACTAAAAATCACGTCAAATCACGCCAAGATTATACACCAAATAAAATCAACTAACAGAATATCCATTAATCTATATAAAAAAAATAAAAGAAAAACAAAAAAACATAAACGTGCTGCTTTTAATAATGAAAGAAGATTTCAGTTTATATTAACATCTAATATCCTTCGTATTTTTCTCTCTCTCTTTTTTTATCGTTGTCTCATTTGTTATTATTATTTAGTTCTTTAATTTTAATTATATTAACTAATTAAGTTTAAATAATTTTTAAATTAATCTGACATTACATTTTTTTATTTAAAATTTACCATTAATTTTTTTAATTAATAAGTACTTAAACATAGATTTAATTTAACTCATTACTAGTTAAGTTAAAGAGAAACTAATGAGATGAATATTCAATTTTTTAAAATAAAAATAATAAATGATTAAGAAGAAGTGAAATCGAACAATTAAATTATTTTATAAACAATTATAAAATAAATACAAAACCATAATATTTTAATAAAAAATTATACCTAATAAATAAAAAATCAATTGATTTTTTTAATAAATAATTCGTAAAATAAATATAATACTTTAAATAAAAAGTTATTATAAAAAAATTGATAACTTTTTCAAAAAATAAAATAAAATACATACCCAGGTTGATGGACTGCTTTCATTTTATGAGAGAAATAAATTATTACAAGTTTGTAATAAATTACATCTTGGGTTAGTGACGGCTTTTTTTTTTTTTTTTTGGGAGTGTATATTTAATGTATATAAAGAGTATTTTCCATTTTTTTATAACATAAGAATGTAGTGTGTATAAAATAGAAGGATGTGTGTATTTAAAATATTTCATAAAATATATAGGGTGTGTATTCAATAAAATTAAGGGTAATTTAGACTTTTAAAAAATATTAATTTTATTATTATAATAATTGGATGTGTATTTAATGGGAGGAGGTGTGCAAATAAGATTAGCCTAAATTATATTGACAAATTTTCTTGTGAGACGAGTTATTTGTAAGACGGGTGTGAGACGGGTCGATCCATGACTAAAGTATGCTTATTGTACACTACAAAAAACTGTTTTTTACCAACGAAATATTTCGTTGGTAAAAGATTTAATTCCATTGTTAAATTGGTCTACCAATGGATTAGTAATGGAATTCGTTGGTAAAATTCCGTTGCTAAAGTGGTGGTTGGTGAATTTTTAGCAACAAAAAATCAATTCCGTTGGTAAATAATTCTGTTGGTAATCCGTTGCAAATTTATATTATGATTCCCTTGGTAATCCATTGGTAATTACCAATGGATTAAATTCCATTGCTAAAATAGAGAATAAATCCGTTGACATTCCGGTGCTAATTCATTGATAATTACTAACAAATTGGATTCCGTTGGTAAATTTGATTGCTAAAAAATATTTTTTTTGTAGTGGTATAGCTAAAGTATGTTTAATACTCTTTGTTAAAGTATTTCTAAAGTATGCTTAATTGTGCATTAAAATATGATTTTGGCGTTTTATAATATGATTTATTATTAACATACTTTATAATTAATTATACTTTATCTATACAATAAGTATACTTTAGTAATAGGTCGACCCGTCTCACAATAGAGTTTATATATATATATATATATATATATATATATATATATATATATATATATATATATATATATAAATGAGTGAGTGAAATTCATTTGCAACATACAATGTGTTCAATTCACTTCACACGATACAAATTCTATTAAAAAATAGTAGTGGAATTGAGATTATTTGGATTCGTAGGTGTGACCACTTAGTCAAAAATTTTAAAGCAAAAAATTTTGTGATTTTTTCCATAAAAATGATTAATTCAATTAATGAATTAACTATACACCGACACATAAGGAAGTGCAGTTATGGAAAATGTATGTGGTGGGATATTATGCACGTCATGAACATAGTTATTGAGATGTCATTTAAATAATTGGTGAGGGTTGGTTTGGAATTCAAAGAAATTAATAGAAATGGAAAATAATAATAATAGAGTGAGAAAAGGTGGGTGGACTACTGAAGAAGATAATCTTTTGAGAAATTGCATTCAAATGTTTGGAGAAGGAAACTGGCATAAAGTCCCTCCCAGAGCTGGTTTGTATATATCCATCTTTTTTATTATCTTAAAATTAATATTTAACATTTAAGATAATATATAATATTTTTATATGTATAAATTATCATAATTGTTGATATAAAATGCATTAATAGGTTTGAAGAGATGCAGGAAGAGCTGTAGGCTGAGATGGCTGAACTATTTGAAACCAGATATTAAAAGAGGTTACTTTTCAAAAGATGAAGTTGATCTTCTCCTAAGGCTTCATAAATTGTTAGGAAACAGGCAAGTCAGCTTCACCATTAAGGGTAATTCTTTTGGTACGGGTTGACACATATTAAAATATGCTTAATACGTAGCTATGGTAGTCAAAGTATGTTTACAATAAATTATATTATAGCATTTTAAAATTATATTTTAATACATCATTCATTATATTTTAAAATACACATTTTAACTATCAATTAACATACCACTTCAATGGTGTAATAATTATTTAACACGTCTCACAAATCGTCTTACAAGAGACTTTGCCATATAGTTAGGGGTGTCAATGGGCCCCCGGCCCACGGGTACCCGGCCCGCCCCACACGTTTTGGACCGGCCTAGGCCCGGACCCATACATATACGGGGCGGGTCCGAGTATTAACTTAGACCCGCCCCGCCCCGTATATAATATATTAAAAATTAATTTATATTATATATATAATTATATTTTATGTTAATATATATATATATATATATATATTGTACAATTATTTTATATTTTATACATAAAAATTATTTATAACTATATGATATATATATATATATATATAATTTTTAAATTATAATTATATTTAAAATTCTTATGATTATTTATTTAAATATATGAATAATTTTGTATGATTTAAATTTTTTTAGGATTAATTATTTAAAAAAAAAAGGGCTGGGCGGGGCGGACCCGCCCCGTATGGGTCTGGGCATGGGTCCTATTATATAGGACCCGTACGGGTCTGGGGCGGGTCCGGGGCAAGTCCTCCAGAAATGGGCCGGGTCTGGGTAGTTAACTACCCGGCCCGTTGACACCCCTACATATAGTTAATACACACCGAATGATCTTCTTTTATTTTATTTTTTATATTATGTACTCCCTCAGTCCAAACTTAATCTTCCAATTATTGTAGATACAAAATTTAAAAAAGTTATATTTTGACTAATTTTTGGAGGGTAATGTAATATTTTTATATATTCATGCTAGGTGTGTTAGGTGAGAATGATAGAATTAAAATTTACTTTTAGAGGTGTGGATTGATATGATTTTTTTTAGATTATGAAGTTTAATATGAAATGGACAAAAATGAAAAATATAAAAATTTAACTTGAAATAAAGGATTTCATTTCATATTTTAGATGAGTGATTCGTAGAGATTTTTTTTTTTTATAATACTCTTATAGTATAGGTGATACTATGTGCTCGTTATTCTTTCACGTGCGATTCATCCAATCACTAACATTAAAATTTAATTGGAGATTCGAATATACTATATCATAATATCAATTGATCGATTGTAATAATAAATAAACGCTCCAAGTCAACCCAGCTATAGTGGCTTCGTACGTAGGTAATTTTGATTGCTCTTTTTATTGGAAATTAAATTAGTGCAGTTTGACCTCAATCATGTACTTAACTGAAACAAAAATAAATAGAGATATGATTAATTACTAAACATTAGAGAGTCTACACATGTGGGTTGATTTTTCTTTTATAACTCATTAGTTAAAAGTAAAGGTCTATTCCATCGTGGACAATTTTGGAAGGAAGTGAATTACAATGTTATACTAAGTTTATTTTTCTTTTTTATACGTGAATTAAAAAGTATTACTACACTATTAAAAGAGTAGATAATTGTATTAATGATAAATGGTAATTGACTATATATGAATCTTTTACTAAAAAATAGAAAATGAATGAAAATTAAAATGATAAAATGAATACAATAAATAAGAGAATATTCATATTCATTCTATATTTATTAGATTTACCAACTTTATTAATTATAAATTAATTTTGCAAACAATCATTAATCTTTACATTAAAGAAATAACATAACTCCACATGCAGATGGTCCCTAATAGCCGGTAGACTCCCAGGAAGAACAGCAAATGACGTGAAGAATTTTTGGAACACTCATATTCTCAAGGCTAGGAAAACAAAACCCAATCCAAACGACGTCGTGGCAATCAAACCCCAACCTCAAAGGTTCTCCCGACCAAATGAATCGCCACCTGCGGTCGAAGCGACTGACAAAACGGAACACGAAGAAGATGAAGCTGCCGCTGCAGATGATCATCGCTCCAAAATATCTCATCCTCCTTCCGACAGCAGCCAGCCGCCAGAAGAAGGAGTGGATGAATGCATCCGGTGGTGGAGCAGCTTGCTTGAGGAAAACTGGTGCCACTCTCTACTCTCCGACGACGTAATTCCTCATGAAAACGACTCTCATGTTTGGGATCTCCTTAACTAACCATCTGGAATTATTTCTTCCTTTACTCCAAAACTTATGAAAAAAGCATTTTGAATTCTCTGTGTCATTTTGTTACATCATTTCCTATGTCATACCGTTGATGAATGACACGTAATAGAAAGAAGGAAATAATACCCTATTTAGGAATCCTTAAACTCTAGGGGTAATGGGTGTCAATCATTTAATGTGTGACCAGTGGCGGATGCAGTATAGGTACATGGGGTACAGCTATACCCCCAAATTCAACAATAATATCTACTCCCTCCATCCCAAGCAAAAAGATGCATTTGTTTTTTGCACGTACATTAAGGAGTATTATTATTTTATGTAAAGTGGGTAGGTGTATTAGAGAGATGTGATGAGTAGTGGTGGGCCATTGGTGGATCATATGTAGTATTACAGAAGGAGTATATATGTAGTATGTAATCAAGCTGTTTGCTTGTAGTTTGGTGGTTAGGGGCACTTCGTGGTGTAGTCAACGTTAGGGGTTCAAATCTTGGTTACACACATATCTTCATTATCTTTTTTTTTTAATATATATTTATATTTCTATGAATCTTGTTTAGTTACATACATCTTTTTTTTAGTATATATTTATATTTCCTATAATTTAGTTTATATTTTTATTCTTATCTTTATCTTTATTTCTATTTATATTTTTTATTTGTGTTTTTTTAATTATTTTATTTTATATATAAAACATGTCTCTTTTAATGCTATACATCTTTAATATTTATATTTTTTCATTTTAAACTTTGGTGTTTTGTTTTATCCTTATTTAATGTTTATATATACACACAAAAAACATAATAATATTCATATTTTATAAAAAAAATTTCCATTCGTTTGTTATCTAAATTATTAATAGCAATATGAATTTACTTTCAATTCATTACTATTTTTTTAAAATATATGTTATAAATTTATAATAATAATATCTTAAATTTCTTTTAAAAATGAAAATTAGACGGTGTGAACAGTAATTACTCCTTCTGTCCGCTTCTAAGGTATCCATTTTAATATTTCTGGAGTCCGCTTCAAAAGTATTTATTTCCTCTATTTAGTAAAAAAATACACAATATGGTCAACCACTTCCCTCTAATACAACTACCCACTTTACATACTATAATAATAATACTCCGTAATCCACGTGCAAAAAGCAAATGGATACCATAGAATGAACACGTGCAAAAAGCAAATGGATACCTTAGAACCGGATGGAGGGAGTATAAGTTTTCCATTTTAATTTATTTATTGTATGATTTTAAATATAAGTAAATAATAATATCTTTATAATTACATGTCGTACCCTCCAAATTATTTTCCTGGATCCGCTCCTGTGTGTGACACAAAAGATGATGCACGAAAATGACGTAAAAGATTCACTGTGGATGTAAAAAGCACCAAAAAAAACCTAATCACTTTTCCTTCCAATTCGCCCTACTACATCGATAAATTCTATCACGCCAACGAAATACCGCTGAGACTCCATCGTCGAAGGATTTTCAGGTTGGGTTACCGCCCTACCCTCTCCTTGAACTCCCTGTCGCCCACCTGCGGTGATGAGAAAACGATTTCTTGCCAGTGATGGGCTTCAGCGGCGGCCATCCGGGGTTAATGGTGAACACTGAACAGCAACCGCGTGACTTACCAGTGATGCGAAAACTTTTTCACAAATGGAAGAGAGGCTACAGATGACTAGAGCATCGGGATTTTCAATGAGTCGTACACCTGGTAATCCGCAGCCTTCTCCAGCATCACTTGGTTGAAGAACTCCTTCGGGCCATAGCGGCTGTTGCCAGCATTCTTAGATGTAATTTTCTTATCAAAGGAGTCAGCAACTCCTCCCATGGCCATGATGACCCGTCTGCACTTGAGCTTAAATTCATCTAATTCTTTTGAAGCTCCATGAAACATAGTATTTCCTCTTTCTTTTCATTATTTAATTGTGATTTGATTATTTTATTTAGTTTTGGTCCTCCCAGATATGAAGGATTAACTGTGGGATTAAATCTGCTTAACGGGCTAACGGAATCTTAACGGTGGGACCATTATTGCATAAAAAAAACTTTTGGGACTAAACCCAAAACTATTGAGACCAAAACCAAATGAGACTGTGATGGGTGGGACCAGTATTGCAATTTTCTCAGGGTGTGTCATATGTAAATTATAATAACTTATTTGTATTTCATGACTAATTATAACATGACTAATATTTGAAGGAAAAAACATTAAAGTAAAAAGAAAGGAGATAAAATTAAATAAACATATTAAAGAAGGTTAAGACACTTAAAGAAATAAAATAAATCATAAAAAAGAAATATAAATATAAATAAATTTTACATAAAAAACAAATAAAAGATCAGATAAAAAGAAATAAGAAAAATTATTACAAATACAGATTTGAGAGAAAATTAAAGAAGAAAAAAGAGAGAGAAAAGAATAGTAAATATAATAAATTAAATAAATAAAAGAGATAAAAAAAGAAACTAATAAAAATTAGATGTATGGAAATTAACTTAGATAACAACTCATTAATTAAATCATCGCAATTGATCCTACTGTGATACAAAGTTTTTTTTATAAAAAAAATACCAATTTTATTGACTTTTAGGATTAAGACATAAATGGTCCGAATTCTCCGCGTTATTCTAATTTACATCTTTTGTACCATATTATTGAGATGGATGACGCGTAGAAAGAAAAAGGAAAATTATACTCTAAAGAAAAGAGTACTATAAACTTAATTAGAAATAATTGTTAGATTTTTTTTCTCTCACATGTCAATTAGTAGTGTCAGTCATATACTGAATAATGCAGAAAATAATATACGAAAATGTCAATTAAAAGTGTCAATCATATACTGAATAATTAGGGAAGACAATTTTACCCGTCGGGTCGGGTTACTCGACGGGTACCCGCGTAGCGTGTATAGAAAAATCGGATAAAATCGAGTACTGAAGGAGAACTATGCAGGTAAGGGTAGGGTACGATTTCCCTTATATTTACCCAAACTTTATCCGAACCCAACCCGAAAATTACCCGAATGTATATATATATATATATATATATATATATATAAATATAAGTATGAAACCCGCATAATATGCAGGATCATTTAATTATTACTCTTTTTTTTATAATTGATTAATCAATATCATATAATTATTCAACATTAATTATTGAGATTTTCTTTATAGTTATACAACTTCTTTTATCAATATAAAGAATTTATAACAATGTACACCTTTTTGACTTTTGATAATATGATGTATAGCTAAATCATATGTAAAAGTTAATATATACTAACTTTATTAATTTCTGTGAGTTACGTAATTTTAATTATTTTTTATTATTTTCAGGAGTACATGTTAATGTGATTTAATATATAATAATATTTAATATTTTTATTTATGATAAAAGTTAAGTATTTCTTAATCAGTTATATAATAGTAATTATATTTCAATTAATTATTTTTTTAAAATATTAATATGAAATATAAATAAAATAAAATTCATATATAATATATTTTTAAATATTTATAAATTTGTAATGAATTTATTATATTTAATTTTTTTAATAAAATTTTTTGGGTAAATCTTGCGTGAGACCGTCTCACGTGAGACCATTTTATACTTTTTAAAATAGTAATCACTTTCGCTACAAAATGTTATCACTTTTCATTTATACTATAAATGGTTCATGAAATAACATTATTATTTTTCATTAATTAAGTATTATTTTTCATAATAAAAGTTATCATTTTTTTTTCATCTCATGTAAACCCTTACGTGAGACGGTCTCACACAAGTTTTTGCTTAATTTTTTAGGTTTCAAATTATATAAATAATAAGTATATATTAAAATATTTATAAAATTGTAATAAATTTATTATTATTATATATAGTTAATTTTCTTAGTTTTAGATTATATTAATAATTAAAGAAAACGAATTTTATAATTCACATGTCATAATTGAATAATTCAAATACATATGAATAATTAAATGAAATTAATATGCTAAACTAATAAATCAACAATTATTTAAAACTCTATTCCAATATCATTTGCCAACATCGAGTAATATATTAAAAAATATATATAAAATAATATTAAACTTAAATAACTTGAAAAAAGCTTTCGATTCTTTACATGAATCAGTCTTTTAACCTCTTATTCATCTTAAAGAACACTTGAATCGATTATCTACTTGAAAAGATAAATCGATTCCAAACATACTTGAATAATCTACATGAATCAGTTTTTTAACCTCTTATTCATCCTAAAGAATACAAATTAACAAACGCTTTAATAGATTATCTACTTGAAGAGGTAAATCGATTCCAAAAATACTTGAATGATTTAGATGAATAAGTTTTTTAACCTTTTATTCTATCTTAAAGAATATATACTTGAATCGATTATCTACTTGAAGAGATAAATTGATTTAAAAAATACTTGAATCGATCCTCTTATTCCTCTTTTTAAAGAATACTACTTGAAATTATATACTTGAAGAGGTAAACCGATTCCAAAAATACTTGAATAATTCAAGAATACTTGAATCGATTCTCTTATTCCTCTTGAAGAATGAAGAAAGAATACTTAAGATTATATACTTGAATAGTTAAATCGATTTCAAAAATACTTAAATGATTCAAGAATACTTGAATCGATCGATTATCTTATTTCTCTTGAAGAATACTTGAATCGATTCGTCTATTCATCTTGAAGAATACTTGAATTGATGATGAAGAATATTTGAATTTATTCTTTTCATCTTGAAGAAGAATACTTGAATTGATTTTTTCATCTTGAAGAATACTTGAATTGATTCTTGAAGAATACTTGAATCTCGCTCCATCAAAATAAATTTTTATACTTTTTAAAAATCAATTATCTAGAAGAACTTGAAGAAATCTTCTATTCCTCTTGAAAAATCGAATGTGTGTGTTTGGAATGAATAACCAAAAAAACTTATTTATTGGTGGGAGTGAGAGAATATTATATGGAATATTCTTTTTCCCTTTATATATAAGTTAAATTTATTCTTATTAATTTATTTACAATAAAAGATTTAGTAACAATTAAATAATGATACCAAAATAAATACCTAAAGATATTCAAAATTTTATTAGTCATCAAAAAAAATAAAAAATAAAAAAATAATTTATTTTATGATAAATTAATGAGGTGCACATTTAAGAAAAGATAAAAATATTTTTAATTTATATTTTGATATATATTTTTAATTTGAATTTTTTTTCTTAAATTATGTATATGTTTATTTTATTTATTATTATCTCAAATAAACATAATTTTTATTTTTAATTAATATTTTGTTCTTAATTTCTATAAATAATTTTTTTAATTTATTACCTATATAAGATTAATAAATAAAATAATAAAATACATTATTTTAAAAAGAAAATATTAAATAAGGAAGTTAATGATAAGTAAATAAGGAAAACATTCAAAAATTCAAAAAAATAAGAAAATTACACGTCATAATGGAGCGTTCTGAAGACGACAAGCAATCATAAAAGTTTCTACTATAGTATACTTAAGATATATATATATATATATATATATATATATATATATATATATATATATATATATATATATATATATATATATATATATATATATATATATATATATAATAGTATTATATATTTAATTAAATGTCTAAATCTAATATTTAATTTTTAGTATAATAATTTTGTTAATGTAAAATTTATGATGTATTTAATATTTATTTATTATAATATGTTTAATATTTTTAATTAAAATTTATATTCTTGTCCTAATATAAATATAAATAATTTTTAAGAATTATTATAAATCTTATTCTATGTTATAAAATTATGTGTTATTTATAATTATTTTTAAGAATTATAATTTTTTTAATATTTTAACAAAAAAATGATATTCGAATTGGTAAAAATTATAGTAGTTTAGTGAATTATATTATGAATAATCTATATGTATAAATAAAAGGTAATAACATTTTTAATGAAAAATAACATTAATATCTTTGATACAATATTACAACTTAAAAAATGAACTATCTTGTTTGAGACCGTTTCGCGAATACATCATATTAAACTTTCCGTTTTCATAATAAGTTATCAATTTTTATTAAAAATGTTATCACAAAAATCTTTACCTTCACAATTTACACATTAACTGTAAATAGTCTAAATATTTTATTGAAATATTTAACGTTTGACAAAGTAATATAAATAAATTAAACATATACAAAAAAAATATAATCTCTAAATTATGAGATTATATATTATTGTATTTTCTTGAAATATTCAAATGGATAACATGTACGGAGTATATTATTTTATGCATGTTCCATTATTGAATTATGATGTTTATTTTAAAATTTTATTGATTAATTAACTATGAATTTATGATGTTTTTATGTTGATGCACATAGACTTAGACATTATTGTTGTTGACTTTGTTTTCTAATTTGCATGTTTCATTTTTGGGTTATTTATTTATGTATTATAATTATTTTTTGGGGAATTATGATTTAAAAAAAAAGTTGGGTCGGGTAGGATGGATTTGGGTATCTGCGGATTATCCGCAAAATCTACTAAAATTGCAGGTATCCATTTACCCGCGGATTATCCGTATACTCGATGGATATACCCGTACCCTACCAGAAATTCTATTTTAGGGTAATAGGGTAGAGTATAAGGTAGTATGTGGATTTGTCATATCTGTACCCTACCCTATTCATTGTCATCCCTATAAATAATGCAGAAAATAATATACGAAAATAGCGCTCGAGATTCGTGTGATTTTCAAAACCAAGTGTTATGCGAGAATCCAAATCCCATGTTAGTATCCTATAGTACATTGAAGACTAATAGGATATGGACCAAACATGTTGGGCCGTTTATTTATGCGACTCTAAATGGAGTATTAAATTTAACGATACTTATTATCAATCTCCACCGACACTTTTTAATTATTTGATGACACATCAATTAATTTCATGGTTTACGTACTACTATTGATCAACCATTTTACTGATTAATTAATTATTCTTTTTTACTTTTATTTTTTCTTTGCTCTAATCTGGGGGTAATTTTTATTTCTTTAAATGTTTACATATTTGTATTTTTTTGTTATGTTTTAAGTGAAAAAATTATCAAAAATGTTAAGTTGGAGAAAATGTTGGGGTGGACAAAAATACCGAAATATCGGTACACCGCATTTATCGTGCCATAAAATATCGAAATATCGGTACGGTATCGGTAAGACATTTCTAAAAAATTGGTATTTCAAAATATACCGAAATACCGATAATATCGATATTTCGGTATATATTGGTATCTATCTTCTCCGATCTCCATCTTCTCTATTTTCCATCACGCTGTTAATTCCTTTAGTATCTATCTTCTCCGATCTCCATCTTGTCTCTCGTCGATAATCTTCTTTTCTCCTCCCCACCGTCGCCGCTCCCCCCTGCCGCTGCTACTGCCCTGCTGCTACTGCTCACCCACTTTCCATTCAGGGTCATTAAGAACTCAAAGGCCAAGAACTTGCCATCAAAATCATTTCAAAAGTTAAGATATGTAAATTTTCTTTGCATTGTATCGATCCAGGGCTTTGATCTTGATGCAAATTTTTTTTAGGCCTCGATTTCACATAATTATTGTTAACTATTAGAAATTTTGACAGTTGCTTAGATGTGTTATCAATTTATTAATTTTATACCAAATTTTGCCTAAATATAATACTTTGAATTGTGTTGTTTGATATTGTGTTAGTTTGTGGATTGTATTACTTTTTAGGTTTTCTTTTTGGGAATGTAATATCAACTGTTTTTTCATACATCGGTATAAAGATGTTTCGGTATTCGGTAAGAGGCGGTATTGATTAATAACATATCAAAAGTTCGATATACCGAATTTTGGTATATCAAAATATTCGGTACGATATCGGTATGCATATTTTAATACCGAAAATTTCGGTACGACATATGGTTTACTCAAATATTTTCGGTATACCGTATCGTCCAGCCCTAAGAAAATGTGCAACTTGTGCAAGAATGCTGAAAAAAACACGCTCACATTGCGTAATTTTTCTGTGTTCATGTGGAAGTCAACACTGGTCATGTGGTACACCATTGGAAATCCACGAAAGAGATTATCATTTTGGTGCAAAAATTATTCAAATTGAGTTCGGATGTGATAGTTATGTGTGAAACGACGAGACTGTGCAACCCAGTTCGACTTGTCGTCCGACCTCAACACCTCCCGTTCATGTCGAATAAGATTCTTGAATGTTCCAGTACGTGAATTTGATCACTTAAGACCTGTTCGACCAAGGGTGAGCTTGTTCGACCTCCCGTTAGGGTTGAATAGGGACACACTTTTTGTCTAGATCCGTATTTTTACACCCTACTGCATGTATGTGCGTGTTTTGACGTGACAAAGCTCATAGAGATCACTTGGAGGGTCCAAAAAGTATAAAAGGGCATCATTAAAAAGGTTGAAAGAGACTCCACACAAACCACCACCACATCATCCATACCCTACCTTCCTCCACATTCGTCCTTTCCTCTATCCATCTATCACTGTGAAGATTCGTCGTTCGAATCATGAAGAAGAAATAAGAGGATTTGAAGAGAATGAAGAAAGAACGAAGGAGATTGCTACACCTAGGGTTTTCCTAATACTTTTCTACTTATTTATGATTTTCCAAACAATGGTAAGATCTAACCAACCCTTGTGTTTTGCTTGTAACACTATGAACTAGAACCTTTTTACTAGTTCTAGGGTTATGAAAGTTTAAACAAATTAATTGAACTTTCTAATGCAATGTTTGCCGAAGCACTACTTGTGGGTTATTTCATATTTGATTGTACTTTTTAAATCGCTTTTCACCATTGTTTTGTGCATCTTCAATTGTTATATATAGTCTGATTATATATCTAATTGTTGATTGAGCGTGTTCATGCTGATTAGGGTTGCATGTTATGATTCAAATAGAGGGACCAATACTCTCGAGACTTCAATAGAACTGTCGAATAAGAATATTTTTTAATTGCATGGATTTGTGGGTTAATAAGCAGGGCTAAGCGGGTAATTTTATATTACCTTAAAAGGGAGATCATATCGGGTTTTAGTACCAATCGCGCGGGAAAAGAATTGATACTGATAGTACCTAAAAGGAGGCGAAAGTAGATCTCTTACTCCGAGGTGATACCCAGGGTTTACATACTTATTTACTCGTGACACATGCGGATTGAGCGGTCACGCCATTCCGAAAATATCTTTTCACATCAGGTATCTACTTCAAAAGAAACTTGTTTAAAACTCCTTATAGGTGGTAGGGGACGGGTTATTGATGAAATGTGGATCCAGAAATGATTCGTGTATATATTTCACAGAAACGGACGTGATAGTTTAACCTTATATCAAGGAGCGTGAATTGTAGATAGTTTTAGCTCATGTCAAGGAGCGTGAAGTAGATAATTTTCGCTCCTGTCAGGGAGCTTTGACTTGGGAGATTTTAGATAGTTTAAGCTGATAAAGAAGGACAAGCTGTGTCACAACTCTACCCGGCTCAGAGCTCGAGTCGAGCTCTGACGCCTTGCACGCGTCGAGTTGTGCACGTCGACCACTGAATGTCGATTGCAGCAATCAAAAATATGAACTCGGCCTTCTTTACTTGTAGCACTTCAGTCGAGCTCTGCCGAGAATTAGCCTTTGAATATACTATATTCTTTTAATATGATTATTTTTATCCTTATAATTTATATGATATAATATACACAATCCTTTATTTTTGAGTTATATAATATTCTATATTTAGAATTTTTATAATTAATTAATTTAAATTAAATATTTCAGTTCGTCTCTATGAACTCTAATCAATACATATAAATATACAAGAAATTATAACTCACTAATTAATTAAAAAAAACATTTGGACTGTTTTTTGTATTTTTCTAAATGGTTATACTTAAAATAGGTAGGGCAGAAGGGCCACAATGTATTAAATAGTGGGCAATTGCAATTAAATAGTGATAAGGAAAATTAGTTGAGGACATATATGAATGAGATGTTGGAAATTTGTTGTACATCTTCTCTTCCGTTCATTTTCTGCAGATTTAAATTTGGTGATCAAAAAGTGGCCACGATAAAACCCAATAACTCCTTTCATTCAACTTATATACTCAAATCACATTTTGAAATAGCCAAGTAAATATCATTTGGAATCAAAATTGCAATGAAAAAAATCAGTTGGAATATAAACTATAATATGTATAGATAGAATCGTCAATTAAATAAAAAGTAAGTCTAGAAATCGGTTCATCATGCAATCTACTAATTTTACAAAAATACTCACATAAAAAATTACTTTTTAAAGATATAATTATTACTTTTCAGAATAAAAAATATTATTTTCTTAAATTTTATTCAACAATAATATAAAAATCATAACATAACGAATTTCATGTAGAATATTTTTAATTAGAGGTCTAAACTCTAAAGTTTTAAATATAGAGTTAAAGAGTCAATTTCATATAAAGTGCAAACTTTTAGTTTTTAAATAAGAGTCTGTGTCAATAGATGGTAGATTTTTTAGTTTAAAATAAAAGAAACCCCACATATTTTTATGTAATTGAAAATAGTCCCATAAAAGTTTTTTAAAAATATATATATTTTAGTTCCACATCTTTCCAAATTGCATCAATTTAGTTGAATTTTTTAGAAAACATTTAGCCTAACACAATCTTGAAATATTTGGGACTAAATTGATTTTTTAAAACTTTTGTAAGACCATTTCTAATAAAGTAAAGGTGTAATGTAGCTGCACCTAAATGTTAGGTTCGAAAGTCCAAAAAAAAAAAAAATTATGATGTGATTGGCACGTGCTTAATTTTAGAGATTTTATCAATTTTTGGTAAAAATTAAATTACATTGATGCAATTTTGAAAAACTAATTAATTTATTGTCATTTTTTATTTATACTATTAATTCATCATGAAATAACTTAATACGCTATTATTATTTTTCATATATTAAGTGGAATATTACTTCATTTTTTATTCATTAGTGCCACAACTCATCTAATTCTTTGTCAAGCTATTGACCTCCCAAATAAAGACAAGATAGGTGGTTAAATGAATTAATTAAAAAACAAAATTCAGTATATGTTTTAATTACCAAATATAAATAAATAAATAAAAATTCACAAAATATTACTTCAGCATATGTTGCTGGAATTAAAGCCACGTGCTTCCAACTTGTGCAATTTCAATATTTGTATGAAAATGAACATACGCCGTTTTATTGGCCAAAAAGATTCGCAAAATTTAATAGGGGTCCGACAGCAAATTTGTCTCCACATGGAGAACTAATTATAACCAAACTAGTTTTAAATTAATAATGAATTCTTAAAATTTGAATAGTAATAAATTAAAAAAATGAACAATGATATAAAAGCTTATAAAGTACTGAATTAATTAAACTGATGAAACTCAAGAACCTATAGCTTAATTAACTGCTGAGACAGGAAGACAAGCAAAATGCACACACAAGAAATCTTTACTAATTTATGAAGTGGCTAGCAATAATTTATATTAAGAATATATATTTTATAGTTTTGTGGACTCAATGAATCGACACGCAGCATCCAACTAATTAACAATAATATAAAATAAACATGGATCATGATACATTATTAAATGAGTTAGTCTTAGCATAAGATATATAGGGTACAACATTTTGTTGTAAATTATATACATTTTAATTAATAAGGGTACATTATTTTGTTTTAAAGGGTATACACTTTCATTGATTTACTTTTTCAAAAAATAAAGGGTATACATTCTTATATTAAAGGATATACTAGTTAATCTTTTATACTCCAATCAATAGAAGTTTTATGTTCCCTCAACACTCTTAACAACTTTTCCAATTCTAAATCATTAAGGGAAGAAGATACAATTACCGTATATGTTTCATTCTCTTCCAAGTAAACATACTTCAAATGCTCCGGTAATGGTTTCAACTCTATCTTCTTCTTTTCTTGCACTTCTTCTTTTGGTTCTTCATCAAGTTTCTCCACTTTTGCTTCATTTGCCTCCTCACTTGTGAGTTACCTACAAGCATTTAAACCATGCAATTCATCAATCATTTCATCATTTTTTAAACAAAAAGAAGATTTAGATTTTATAGATTCAATAGAGTAAGAATGACTTATAATAATTTCCAACGGATCCTTGGAATGAAGGTGATACATATGCTCTTCAACAATACTGTCCACAACCTCCAATCTTCTACATTCCTCCTTGTTCCGCAGATACCTCATAGTCTCTCTTAAAGAAAATATCACTTCTTCCTCATTCACACATAAAGTTAGTTCTCCTTTCTCCACATCTATCAATGCTTTCCCCATGGCAAGAAATGGACGCCCAAGTATCAATGGAACATTAGCATCTTCGTCCATATCAAGTACCACAAAATCAACGGGAAATATAAACTTGCCAACTTTGATCAAAACAACTTCCACAATTTCGACCGGTTGGCTAATTAAAGTATGACCGACGTCAGTTTGACCTCACCAATACCTAACTTCTTGAAAATTGACAAGGGCATCAAATTAATGCTAGCCCCCAAATCACATAAAACTTTGTAGTTTTCATGCTCTCTCATCTCACATGAAATAGTGAAACTCCCCGGATCTTTCAATTTAGGAGGAAGTTTCTTTGCAAGATCGCACTACATTCCTCCGTTAAATTCACCATTTCAAACTCTCCCAAGCTTCTTTTCTTTGACAAAATATCCTTCAAAAACTTAGAATAGTTGGGCATTTGAAGCAAAGCATCCGCGAAAGGAATATTCACATGTATTTTCTTCAACATCTCAACAAACTTGACAAATTTCTCTTCTAATCCCTTTTTCAGGCATATTTGTGGAAATAGAATTGCAACGGGCAACTTAGGAATTCCAAATTCATCCCTTTCAAACTTCTCTTCTCTCTCTTTTCTTTTAACTTCTCTACATCTTTCCCATTTATTTGGAGAACTTCACATTTTCTTCTTCAAGTATAGGGGTATTTTCATCTTTTTCAACAATCTCAACTTTATTCTCTTTTCCTTCTTCATCCAATCTTCCCATAGGCTCAAGTTCACACTCTATTTTCTTTGGCATAGAAGACCCTTCGTATTTTGTTTCACTACGAAGTTCAATAGTCTTACATTGCTCCTTAGGATTAGTAATGGTCGTAGATAGAAACTTCCTTTGACGATGAACATCCCCCCTTTCACTTGCCATTTGACTCATTTGTGTCTCCAAAGCTTTGAATCTTTTATTGCTCAACTATTTTTCTTGCTTTATAAAGTCAAATCTTTTATCATTCACCTCTTTTTCTTGTTTCATAAAATCAAACATCTTGGTCATTTGATCCTCCATTGTAGGCTTTCCTTCACCATTTTGAGCTTTCTCCCCCGGATTAATACCCGGTGGAAGAGTAAGGGTATTCCCTTGATTTCCATATGACAAATTCTCATACCTACGAGGTTGATTGAAATTTTCTTGAAAGTTAACTTGCCCTCATTCTCATTGCCTTTGTGGATATCCCCCTCCATGATTACCAAAGTTACCACCATAATTTCCTTGGAAGTTCCTTCCTTGCATGAAGGCAACTTCTTCAAGTGACATCTCCGGTGGACACCAAGTATCTTGAATTTTAAAATTAGAGGGCATACCTTGTTGAGGCATAGATGTAGGCATTTGACAACTTTGAGAAGATTGACCCATATTAGGCATATACATGTTTTGTTGAGGATTAGGAAACACTTGTTGATTCATCAAAGATAACGGCACATCTTTTTGAGGATTTGCAAGCACTTGTTGATTTATCATAGATGTAGAGTTTGGAGATACTTGCAAATTAGCATTCATCCTTTTAAGTATCTCCATAATAGTCTTATCGGTCATATCTTCCTTAGGCACCTCCACCTTTTTCACTTGTTGTAAGCACACTTCTTCCATCTTAGCTATTCTCTCCCTTTCATACATACCCGCAACTCGATCCATAGGCCATTGACCCGTATTCAAAGCAATCTCTTCACATATAGTAATTGCTCTTTCTGGAGTTTGCCCCAATATAGAACCTCCCGATGAAGCATCAACAAGCATTCGTTCACTCCCATTCAATCCGGCATAGAAAAATCCTACTTGTTGATCTTCGGAAAATCCTTGTTGTGGACATCTCCTTAGCATCTCTTTGAATCGGTTCCATGCTTCACTAAATGTCTCAAGTGACATTTTCTTGAATTAAAAGATTTTTCCTTTGAGTTGCAACATCTTTGAAGGGGAAAATACTTGCTCAAAAATCTTTTTGCCAACACTCTCCATGTGGTGTAGGATCCCGGTGGTATAGTATGATATCAAGCCTTACTCTATCTTTCAATGAAAATGAGAAAAACTTCATTTTAACAATATCCTCACTTACCCCATTTATCTTGATTGTGTTGGCTAACTCCGTAAATTGGGCTAAGTGAGCATTCGGATCCTCCATTGCACCACCACCAAATTGATTTGCCTGCACTATGTTAATCAATCCCGTCTTTATCTCGAAATTATTCACATTCAATGGCAGACCCATTCCATAATTCTCATATTGTGGTTGAAAGTGATCATGGATATTCATTCCCGCTCCATTGTTTCCATTACCACGAGGTTGATTTTGCACCACCGGAGGATTATTACTCGCTTCTTGTTGTGTCATCAAGTGTTGAATGATTGATTGCAATTGTTGATTATGCAAATGAACTTGTTGAGCATTAGCTTATGGCACAAACTCCAGATTACTATGTCCTCCTAGAACATTATCACCCCCTTGAAAATTTCTCATATTACCTTCTTCATTAAACATATTTGCATTATCCATTGCATCTTTCATAATTTCCTCCGTAGGCTCTAACACTCCTCTTCTTTGTCTTCTTAAGGTAGCTTCCAATTCCAAGTTCAAAGGTTCAATAGATTGAGACCTTGAACGAGTTCGCATGTACTTACAAGAATTTTCAAATTAGTTCTCCAAATAACCAAGACAAGTAAACAAATAAACAAATAAAAGAAATATCCTTATCAAAACTAATCAAATTCAAACTCGTTACAACCAAAAGTTTAACATTTTCCCGGCAGCGGCGCCATGTTCTTAGTCGCATTTTTAGTAAAATATTTAAGAGTAAGAGACTCTATTGTCGATTACACATGTGAACAAGTACAAAATTTATAAGAATGTCTTCCCAAGAGAAAGTAAACTTGCGGTTATCCGAATTCGTCATTGATTTATGCTTTGTATGAATGTCAAGATTTTAAGGTTTTGTATTTAGACTACTTATTACGCTAATCAATTAACTAAGATTTAAACTAACAATGAAATATATCAAATATCGAACAAGTAATATGATGAATGGAATGTAGATAGAATTCACTTAAGAAGAGAGCAAGACTAATCATAATCATGGTAAGAATCTAGCTAGATATGCATAACTCTTGATGGAGAACTTCATTAATGTGTGGACTAAAAGCAATCACATTTTTACTCTAAATCCCTATGGCCAAGGCAATTAGATTCTCGACTCTTTTACAAGTCTAAATATCCTAGGATTGATCTTAATCTCAATTCTCTTAAGGTACTATGATCATAAGTTTGGTTCTTTTCACTCAATTTCTTAAGTGTCCCTCTATGAGTGTTCTAAGCATAAGAAGGGTATGACTTACCTCCCCTCACACTAACATGCATGCTCATCTTAATATATGATTCAATTAAACACCTAATCATAATATTGGAATGGTCATCCTAACACTATGAGTAGAGAATTTAATCACACAAGTATTGAAATTAAACATGATTCATTAATCAAAAAAGGAAGTCCAAAATTAACTCAATTCAACATCTCAAATCCTACATATCTAGCATTTTTCTCAACCAATCATATGATTAGCCATACTATAGGACTAGTAACTATACATTGTTTTTAGATCAATACATTCAAAGACTTATTCCATTTGAGCCAAAATAAGAAGAAAATCAACAATTGAAAAGTAGATTGACTTCCCTTTCATGGAAAAAACCTTCATTCTCTTCAAAATGCTAACTTTTTCAATCCTTGATGCTTTCCTCTTCTCAAGTGGTGGATGGATGGATTGATGGATGGATGGATTATTGAAGATCAAGTGGAATTGATGGATCAAATGTATGGAAATAAATTAAATGGATCTAGTGTGTGAAAATGTGGTGTGGAGTGTGTGTAACTGCTCTAATCTGATATACCCTTTGAATTTTCGCACAAGTCATCCTTTTATATCACTTAGGGGCCTTCTAGAAGCTTCCGGAACATTCTGAAATCTGCACTGCCTTTTGCATCTACACGGGCCATGTAGCAGCACACGGCTCATGTAGTGCACACCTAGTTCGGCGTGTTGTGCGTGCTCCCGAACACGGCTCGTGCTCCCACACACGGCCTCTCCTATGGGCGTGTAGCATTTTCTGACGACTGTGTACGACTTCCTATAACAGGCCCGTGTTCTACACACGGGGCGTGCGCTGGTGTACGGCTCGTGCGCCAGAACACGGCCTTTCTCCTGGGCGAGCTCGGTGTTCTGATGCTCGAATACAGCCACCTTGGACAGGCACGTGTTCCTCACACGGCCTGTGTTCGAGCGTGTCCTGTTCTTCCTCCTCCGTTTTGCTCCCGACACCATTTTCTCCATTTCTTAACCTGTTTTGCACATATTTAAGCTCATTTACACATCTCTATCAATCCATACTACATTTCTTATAATAACATAAACTCCACCAAAAGTCAAACAAATACGGACAAAAACATCCAAAAATCCACAAACAAAGACACTAAAATCTAGGTGAAATTGACAACGATCATATATTTAAGTTTTTGTTACAGGACATACGATTATTAAAAATCTAATATGTACCTTTTAGACATCCAAAATCCAAAATGATAATGCGTGAATTTTATGGCGAAATAGGGAAGTATTAAAAATTAAAATTATATTTTGGTTCAAAATATCATACTCACTCCGTTCACTAATAAAGGGACATTTGATTTTTACATGTGGATTAAAAAATATTATTATTTAATGTGCAACGGATAATTGTATTAATGAAGTGTGTGAGTCATATTTTAATTGTATTAGCAAAATATGTGGATCTGATCATGATATGTCCAGAAGGAGAAATAAAACCCTTTGGACAGATACTTAAAATGGCAAAATGAAAATTTTGCTGATGGACAGAGGGATCGAGTACTATAATTACATACATTAAATGATGTGTGTTTTTTTTAATACAAAATTCCAAAAATTAGGACTAATCTACTGTTGAGGTAAACATGATGATCATTTAAAGCAAGATGGAACAATCACCAAGATGAAATAGAATAAGCTTTGATGAAGCAATTAACGAAATGAAACAATGAGCTTCAAAATAAAAGAATGAGTTTTGTTGCAAAGCAACCACCTCTAAATATATATATGAAAAAGCAAACTTAGAATGGATGCAAGTTAAAAGAAAAAAATACTATAGCTTTTATTAATATAACTAGATATATCCTCACCATCCTACATTTATCTTCATACTCCCTCTGTCCCACTAAATGGTTATTTTTGCTTTTTGCACGTGAATTAAGGAATATTATTATTTAATGTGTAGTGGATAGTTGTATTAGTAAGAGTGTGACTCCATATTTTAATTATATTAGTAGGTGGGTGTAGGTCCCATATGTTAAAAAAGGAAACGGGACTCTTTGGGTGGGACGCTCAAAATGGAAAAAAGAACTCTTTGGATGAGACGGAGGGTGTATTTTTCATTTTCATCTGTCTCGTATATATCTTCATCATCCAAAAAGAAAACATTACATCAACCAATAACTTCAAAAAGTCATCTTAATTTCAAAAATACCAATCTCATCTAATACACATAAAATACTTTATTTTTATTTATTACCTAAAATATCACAACACCCCTAAAAAAATCAATAAAATTAATCAAAATACAAATTTTCTTAAACTACTTAGCGACCGTATCAGCAAAGTTAAGTGAGAGACGGAGGGAGTACACAATAAGTTTGACAGCACATTGAGCATATCTACATATGTATTTGGTTTATATTATATTTTATTAGTATTAATGTGTTTATGCATGTGTGTGTTTATGCATGTGTGTATTATAAATGCACGTCATAGAAAAGTAGCATTATTTAATAATGCTGAATTTTGAGTAAAGGGGCAAAAAGCTGGAAATGGAAAACAATGGAGTGAGGAAGGGTGCATGGACACCAGAGGAAGATACTCTACTCAGAAACTGCATTCATATCTTTGGTGAAGGAAGCTGGCATAAAGTCCCTCTTAGAGCTGGTTGCTTTATTTCCTAATTTCTTTTTTTTTTAATTGGATTTTCAACATAAATACTTATATAATTAATTTCATCATTATCTTGTAATGAAATGTAGGGCTGAATAGATGCAGAAAGAGTTGCAGGTTGAGATGGTTGAACTATCTCAGACCAAATATCAACAGAGGTTACTTTACAAAGGATGAAGTTGATCTCCTTCTCAGACTTCATAAGTTGTTGGGGAACAGGCCAGTCTTCCATCTTTCCAATGCTATTTCATTCTCTTATTCTTGTAATATCTTGTTTTGTGGTAATATACTTCCTCCGTCCCTTCAAAGAGAGTCTATTTTTTTCATTTTTTACGTCCTACCTAAAGAATCTCATTTCATTTTTTATACATATGAGACCCACATACACCCACTAATACAATTAAAATATGGGTTATATTCTCAATAATACAACTATCTACTACATATTAAATAATAATACTCCTTAATTCACGTACAAAAAGCAAAATCTTCTTTGGACGGGACGGAGGTAGTATACTATATCAACTTCTACTACCAACAATGTGATATACTCTCTTCGTGAAATTTTGTTTTTACCTGTAAATTAAGAAATATTAATATTTTAGTTGTATGAGTAGTGTACAGTGATTATAGTGTGAAAATGTAATTCTTTTTAAATGGACGCACAAATTTTCTGTAAAAAGAATTTTATGAGTGGATTAATAATAATTACAATTTGTTAAATAATATGTGAGCATGTGTATTCTCATAAATTTCCCTTAATTAATAAAATTTTCAATTTTTCTTGACCAAAATAAATAAAAAATAGTGGCTGTATAAAACAATCCCTTTCAGTATTTTATACGGTCATTATTTTTAATTTATTTATTTTATTTTGACAAAATAGCCCAAAATAAAGGTATATCAGTGCTACAACACTAAAGAAAAGTAAGGTTATAGCTACATACAATTTCTAAGATTAACACACATTCCCTCAAACTTGTTTGTTTTCGGTTTTTAAATTCAAATTTAAGATTATATAACTCATTTCTTATTCTAGTTGGGCACACATAACGTTGTACTCTTTCACACACATCACCCCTATTCTAACATATTTATTTAACATAAAGTTAAACTTACCCTACTTTAAATCCCAAAACATACATAGATTAACACTTTTTTGTTGGATTTATTACATTCATCTAGCTTTTAGATATCATCAAGCATTGTCATGTTCCACCCACATAGAGGCCGTCAGCATTAGCCATTCTTTTTTATTAACAGACTAAGAAGTACGTATAGAAGTGCAGTTATTGTAACCAAGTGGGCTACCCACTTGGCCACCGGGCTCCTCACACAAGTGAGTGACCCGATAAAAAAAAAAAAAAGAAGTGCAGTTATTGTGTACTCTAATTTTTAATCATTTTGAAGGGTTATTAATAAGATGAGCTTGATGAGTGAGGTTGATTAATTACACCATTATTATTTATTAATCATCATAGAATTAAATAATGATCTTCCACTTCACATGCAGATGGTCCCTAATAGCTGGTAGACTCCCGGGGAGAACGGCCAACGACGTCAAGAACTTCTGGAACACTCATATTCTCAAGAAATCACACTCACCAACTAGAGGAAAAAAACCCCAAAACGACGTCGTTATTATCAAACCCCGACCTCGAACCTTCCCCGCCATCGCCTCCACCACCGAAGACAGTCCGAAAAAGGACAAGATGCAGCCGTGCTTATCCGACCCGCCACCTGACCCGTTTACCTCGACGGGTCAGGATCAAGAGGTGGACGAGTGCCTTCAGTGGTGGAACAACCTGTTGGAGATGAACGATAATAATGGTGGTGGAGGAAACACGTTTTCATCTTCTCTGCATCCCATTAATACGGCTGATAATAACCCTAATATTAATACATCCCACCAAAACGGGTTGATTTGGGATGGTGACGGGTGGGGCCTACTGGGGTTTGATTAGACCCATATTTGGCATACCCTATATATGTAATAATATTTGTGTCTGTGTACTTAATTGGTGTAGAAAATTAATAAGGCTACCGACGCCCAATTCTGTCCGTTAAATTTTTGGTGTTAATATCTTATTTTGAATCGTTGTATGATATCGACGTACACAAGCAATTATTTTAAATCGGAAATATATGTAAATTAGGTTATTTTATTAGTACATAAAAAATTCTTTTTTAGACACAAAAATTGTTATTTTTTAAATTAAAAAATTACTATTCAAATCATAATTTATTGATTACTCCCTTCATTCATCGGTAACTTACTCATTTGTTATTTGCACTTGAATTAAGGAATATTATTATTTTATATAAAGTGAGTAGTTGCATTAATAGTGAGTGATTGGTTTGTATATGACCTCTTGCTAAAAAAGGAAAATTGATATCTTTAAAATAGACGATAAAAATAATAAAATAAATGTCTTATCAGCGGACGGAGTGAGTACTTTTTAATATATGAAAAATTATCTTTAAATACATGAATTATTACTCTTCTATATAAAAATTATACTCTTCAAAGAATAATTTTTTTTATATTAAAGGGTAATTTTAAAATATTTATAAAGTTTACATGTAAATTTGCTCACTCATAAATAAAATATACTCCCTTTGTCCCCTTGATACGTATCCATTTTTATATTTTGGTCTGTTTCATTACAAAGTATTTATTTTCCTTTATGGATTGATGTGACCTGCAACCACTATATATGGTCTCACACTTAAGACTAATATAATTACCAACTACACATTAAAATATTATTTCTCTCATCTTACTATACATTAAATTATTATACTCCTTAATTTACGTAAAATAAATAAATGAATATCTTTCCAAAGAAGGGAGTATATTTCATGAACTTTAAGATCGAAAATTTTTTCTAAATATGCGTCATTTAAGTTGTGTAACCGGAAATATAATCGGAAAATATAACGGCAGATATCATTCACGCGAAATTAATTTTTGTGTATGGACCAAAATGGACTGTACTTTATGGGACCCAAAAATAAATATTTATTTTATATGCCATTTATCACGTTGTCAATTAATGATATCTTTTTTTGATGGTATTTATTTTGACTTCAGGTAGCTCTTCTTAAAATAATCATTTTTGTATTTTGACGTTTTTAAAATAATGGTTAATTGGTCACAAGATAGAGAGACAGGTTTGCATCAGTAAGTTGTGTACGGTATGATTTTAAATAAATTAGATGATAGTCACATCACATTATCTTAAAAAATTAATTAACATATGAATTATTTGAGATTTACAGAGGAGAACATTAAAATTATGATTTAATTAAGAAAATAAAAGAGGATATATGTAAGAGTTAATGAAAAGATGATATACGATGGAGATATAAATACAATACCTTTTCATGAATATTTAAATGAATCTGAACTTACAAAATGGTCCAAACAAATTATTAATTTTGACTATGTACAATAAACTGACTTCGGTTGCAAATAATAAATGTGTTAAGAAACATTTACTAAATGGTGAGTGTTTCACTACTAACAAAAAGGGTTTTTGTATCAGATAAAACAATTGATGCTAAAGCTAGTTAATTGTATCAAATTTACTCGGTCGGATACTTGTTTCATGAAACTAATGCAATTATCATCGGAAAATATTTTAATGATACTGTTTATTTGTAGTATCAATTCTTTGTGGATACAAATTTATTTTAGCATCAATACCATATTGTTATCAATGTAGGTGTAGTATATTTTCTTCTTTGGTAGTAATAATTTTTTATGCTATTATTTTTTTATGCCAATGATTTTGTGTCAAAAGTTAACTGATACTTTCGCTAAAATCATTTTCTTCAAACGCTAACAATACACTCCATACAAGTATGCATACTATTATAACTTTTTTTCTTTAAATCAAATTAATATTGATGATATTATTTGTATCACTAACAAATTGATGCAATTGAATTTTTGTTCTATTACTATCAAGAGGTTATTGATACTAAAAGCTTAATAAATTTTTACAACTCTAGTAGCAGAAGTTTTTGTTGCTGTTGAATTATTATTATTATTATTATTCTATTAATTAATATCAAAAGTTAATAGATACTACTCATTAATCATTTAATATATAGAGAAAATTAAACAACTCAGATTAACGCGTTCCAAAATCAGGGCTAGCCGGAATAACCTAAATCACGGCAAACCTTCTTCTTCCGGCGTATTAATCAGGGCAAAGCGTATCTTAACTGAGATAATCCGGTGAATCGCAATTCTCTCTTTCTCTTTCTCTATTAGCAATCGACGTAGATAAATAAATTCATTAATTAGTCAATTTGGATTCGCCTGACCGGATAATTAACTAATTGCAGGTGGTCACATAACTCGGTCGGTGTTGTTCGGCTTTTCCTTGCGAGGAAGTTGTCGCCGATGCGGGCCGTGTTCTACATGGTGATGCAGTGCTTAGGCGCCATTTGTGGAGTTGGCGTGTTGAAGGGGTTCGGGAAGAGTCTGTATGAGGGCGCGTCTGGATACACCAAGGGCGACGACCTCAGCGCCAAGATCGTCGGCACCTTTATTCTGGCTTACACCGTTTTCTCCGCCACCGACGCCAAGCGCAGTGCTAGAGACTCTCATGTCCCTGTAAGTATCTGTGTCTAAATCGAAATTGGTTATGCTGCCTAGAAATTGTTACCTTGTGAATTAAGCTATGGTATTCGTTGAATTTAAATTGATGAACTTATGAGGCAATGTTATAACAGTTTAGTATGCTATCATAACATGTACTCTACTTCATGCATTAATAATTAGTATGCTATATGCTACCAGTTTACAGTTTGTGCGAAGTCAGCAAGGTGTGTTCTTTTTCTGCTTTTAACTTGACTTGCTAAGACGTTGTATAAGACAATTGTTTGCTAAATGGTGAGATGTCTATAGCATTTCTATCCTTATTCCTTTAAATCTGTTAGAAGAGTACAAGGAAGTGCTGATTTTAATTTGCTTTACTTAAGGAATAATACACTTGCCATGAACATCAATCTGCAATAATATACTCATGCATCTCTCGTTAAGCCAATTTTCTTGTGAAGCAAATTCTCAAAACTGATCATTATTTTATGCAAGTGCGCTAGTTTTGAGCTCAACAATTGTAGTGAATTTGATTACTTGTGATGCTTCTGAAACATCATAATTTATGTAAGCTTATCAATCTATTAACACAGTGTCAATGAAATGGTTTAGAAGCTTAATGTATTATTCATAGTCGAAGCCATAATATATGGTTATTGTGGCCTGAGACGTAAATCAGCTATGCAGCTCCGGTTGTAGCCATTGGTTCTTGTCATCTTCATTTATATTTCTATTTTGAACTCCTTATACTATTCATATCTTTTTTTTTTCTTTTTCCCTTTTACTGCTTATGGATTACATAAAGGAGATTTCATCACACCACTCTTATTTATTGTATTATCTCCATCTTATATGTTCCCTAGTAAGGTTTTGAGGCCATCAGCTAACTTATTGATAGGCATTTCATGAGTGTTAAATAAGTCATGGTTAGCATACTAATGCGTAGATTCTTAGCATTTTATTATGGTATTCAAATTATTTTGAATGATGAAACTATTCCAGATTTGATTTCCATCATCTTATTCTTATTCTCAACACTTGAACAGATTAGCAGGGCTTTTGGAACTTAACCTTAAGAATTAGCTGGTATATATACATTTGCTTGTTTTTATGATTATTTTCATTTGTGTCTCATACAGCCTCATGTCGATTTTGGAGTTAAGCTGCTCGGCGCTGATGCTATGTCCATTCCTGGGGTGTTCAGAATGAATTGTTCTTGCCTTTAAATTTTCAGCAATTTTTTCCTATATAGTTTACTGTTCAGAATATGTATTTGTGGCCAAAAAGACTCAAAGTTCAGACAATGGATCTTGCAAAGTAAGTTACTAAAAGGGTTTTTAATATCGATGATTTTTAGTATCGGCAACATAAATGGTCGTCAAACTTCAGTCATTTGCCTTAGCACCATGCTAAAATTTATATGATTTGTAATGTCCAGGCACACATCAGCAATTGCAGTAGGAAACTATGAGATTCCAGTTGTTGTAGCTGGGCCTCACTTTGGAAATCCCAGTGGAATGGCTCCTAGTTCAAAGTAAGAAATTTGAATTAATTTTTTGCATGTCGTCTCTCTTTGGAGCTATATTATTTTCTGAGAACTCATCTGTACTACAGAATTTATTTTGTATTGTCCTGCTTTTGCATATAGTTGGAAAATTGACAAATATCCTGTAAAAAACATTGGTTTTGATTTCTATTACAGGTCACAAAGGTTTAAAATTTCAACCAGGATGTGGGATGGATGAAGTGATAGAAGCAAATACTTGGTGGAAAGCACCGAGCGACATAATCTTCATGTATGTGTTTTCTTCCTCTGTTTTTCTACCCTGTTGCTAATTACATATATTAACTGATTTTTGCTTCACTATGTAGGCAATATACGTCCTTCATCCAACCTTTGTATTAAGATTTGCAATTGGAATTGAAAACTCATCACACTTGATCACTTATTCTTTCTCTTTTTTTTCATCTCTATCTTATGGTTAGCTTGATCACTTTATCAAATCAAAGCAGCATTTCAAGCTATTCATTGTATAGATAACCTTCCTGCATTCCTAATGCCTGAAGAAATAGATAGACCATTTAATGATATCCTTGAGTGGCTTTTTTTACGCTTTGGATTTCAGGTATGCTCTATATTTAGTGTTAATGTAGTGTTTTAGGACAATAGTCACAGTGCCTTATAAAAGATTTTGATTTTATTTTGTTTTCATATAATCTTTTGTCACTATGGCTACTTAGACTGCTGTCAGTCCAACTGACAAGGCTGGACATTTAAAGTGGGGCATTTAATTTGGATTGTGCAGGACCTTCTGAAAGGTGCTTATGCACTTGGAAACTAGCCTCATATCTTGCACACTTGAAATGCATTATATGTTTTTCTCTTATGATGATTTCACTTAGACTTAATATTGCATATTCCCGGGACTTTAAAAAGAGATGGGTCATCCCTTTAGTGGGTTGATCATTGATGAAACACCCTTTCTCTCTTTGCAGAAATAGTGAACTCCAGAAGCTTGTGGTTGAAATGGAGAAAGCTTTGCCCCTTCCACCTCCATTTCCATGTTATCAAAAAAGGTATTTAATGAGTGGTATGAGTAGAATTGTAGCATTTCATGTGTTGGTATTTAATAAGGGAAATGAATGCTTAAAATTATGCAAAAAAAATTGGTAGATTCTTGATGTTTTGTGTATGTGGATTAAAATTGTTTCTAAATATATGGATAGTGAGATTAGGTTTTTTAATATGTGATTATCTACTATTGAATATTATTAAGGTAATTTAGCAAAATTATAATAAGTAATGGTGGCTGATAGATATGAAGGAGGAGAATGTAAAACCGACTCACATACGAATTGTGATCTCTTTGATTGAAATTAGTGCTTACATGTTCAGATAATTACATGTTCTTACGAATCCTCATCTCTTTGATTGAAATTAGTGCTTACATGTTTGGAATAATTAAAGGCTCTTTGCTATTATTGCTTTATTACTTTTTTTCCCTTTCTATTGATAGGTAAATATTGTAGAAAAAGGGCAAAAGTAGTCGAGGAGTTGCAGCAGGAGCCTTATTTTGTCGGACTAAATGATACTCTAAATACTTTTATGTATTACACTCTTGCAATTTTACTTTGTATTTGTTGGTGAATAACTCTACAATTCATTTATAGAAAGGTTCTTTATTAATCAAATTAGCGGTTTTGAAATTTTTATAATTTTTATTGATTGCTTGTGGTTTATATATATAAACGAATCAGCATATTTATTAGAATAGAATATATCTATTGGTATTAGTAGTGCTGATACTATATTGTATGGTATCAAAAAATTTTAATACTAAAATATAAAGAATTAGTATGAAGTGCTTTTGATACGGAAATTTATAATGTTGGGGCTTCTGATACTAAAACCTTTTTTATTTGGTATCAAATCATTTTTGATACCATAACATATATCTTTACTATCAAATAAAAATTAATTGATATCATGTCTTTAGCAACGCCCGTATAAGTATTAGAATAGTAGCAAAGCTAATTATTGATACTAAAAGTTATTTGTATCAATTATTTAGCTTTTAGTATCAATAATCTGCTAATACTTAAGAGCATTTTTTTAGTAGTGTTTTGTTAGTAGTTTAACTTATCTAAAGCATTGGAGTGAATCGGGTTTACCGTATATCCTATTTTGCGAGTAAATCCGTTTGAATGGTTCACATGAAAAGTTTATTTTTATAAAATTACTTTTTAGTATATAAAAAATTACTTTACGAAGACTAATACCCCTCCGGTCCAAATTCATCTTCACGGTTTATTGTAGATACGGAGTTTAAAAAAAGTCACTTTTTGATTTACTTTTAAGGGAAATATGGTATTTTTTTAGTAATAAATAAATGATAAAGTATGTTAGGTGTGTTAAAAAGGTGATGGCAAATTTGAAATTAAAGTATATTAGGGGGGATATTAGTTAGTTGTTTTTTCTTTTTATAAAAGTGTGAAGTTAAATTTGGGACGGACCAAAACGGAAAGTATGAAGTTGAAATTGGGATGGATGAAGTTTTTTTTTATTTAGAAGAATAATAGTTCATCTCTGTAAAGAGTAATTTTTCATGTACTACAAAGTAATCGATATATTCAAAATTTTGAATAGTAAATTTTTTTTAGAAGGCAATTGTTTATTTATCTAAAGAATATTTTTTTATTAACTAAAGAGTAATTAATAAAAATAGGGTTCACGTATGAACCCCGTTCATATAAGTATTTGCAATTCTTTAATACTATATAAAAAATTTAGAGAGATGAATATTACTACTCTAAATAAAAAAAAAATATTACTCCTCAAATTCTTACATCTTAATTTATCGATTATTCTTTAATAGAATTTTTTTTTTAAAAAAGAGGAGCTATATATATCTTCTACGAATAATAAAATAATCAAATTCTTATATGTTGTAATTTTTTATATTTTTGTTGATCAGCGAAATTAAATGAGGAGTAATAGTATTTTTTTATTCAAAAATTAATAAATTCAAAAACTAATAATTCATCTCTTAAAATATTAATTTTTTATGTACTAATTTTTTTTTACAAAATATAGTACTCCCTCCGTCCCAAACTCGTTGTCTTACTTTCCATTTTTATCTGTCCCAAACTAATTGTCTTACTCCAAAAAATGAATTTTTTTCTCCCTAAAATACCCTTGTCATATCCAATATTTTCTAACACTAACACACACACTGATTAACACACATACACAAACCCTAATCCCTTTATCCCTCTCTCATATCTCTCAGCCGTTCTTTCCTCTCATCTCTCTCGTTCTTAAGAAAAAACCCTAGCAACTTCTCTCTGTAAATTGACTATCTGTCCCTCTCTCACATCTCTCAGCCGTCTCTCTTTGTATATTTGGCATGGATGAGTCATTGATGGCGTCGGGTAAGGGTTATTCCACAGCCAATGATTCCGACCATCATGTCCAGGAGTCCTCGGGGGTGGAAACGACCTCGGACGTCTTGATTTCGCCCGATGGAACCCTCGGCGGAGTTTATCCGGCGCTGATGGTTCCAGATTCCCTCGACTCAACCTTCGACGCAATGGATCCACCGTTCATGGAACCTTATTCGCTCTATTCAACCATCGACACAGTGGATTCGGCGTTGATGGTACCTGATTCGCTCAATTCAATAGTCGATGGTGTGGATCCGTACTTGATGGCTCCTGATTCCCTAGATTTCACCCTCGATACAGTTGTTCCTTACTCTCTCTCAAGAAATCGACCCGGTGAGTCCTGATACGGTGGATCCAGCCATTGCTCTGCCGGAAGAAATAAGCGATAGCTTCCGAGACTTTATGTGGGAGATGATATGTCTCTGCTTCCCGGCGTGTAGGTAGACCCTTTACTCTTTCTTGATATGGCCCTGTGAGGTCTTGCATGCGATGGGGGATTTGTTTGGCTTTGTTGAGCTTGAAACCTGTGAGGCTTTGTTTGTGATAGTCGTGTGAGGCTTTATTTGTGGCTTCTGGTTTATTGAGCTTGATTCGTTGCCCTGTGAGGCTTTGTTTGTGATAGCCATGTGAGGCTTTATTTGTGGCTTCTGGTTTTTGTTGAGCTTGATTATGTGGCTTTCAGGTTTCTGTTGAGCTTGATTATGTGAATTATGTGGCTTATAGGACTCTGTTGAGCTTGATATTGTGGTTGCTGTGCATATTTGGTCTCTATTGAGCTTGAGTTATAGCCTTGTGACGAATTTTTTCTGAGGGCATGTGAATATGTTGGCTGATTGTTGGTGTATTGACCCTATCTTGATGCATTTCTTAGTCACCAACAGGTTTTTAAACTTGTTTAGGAGACTTTGAACATGTTGTATAGTAAACTTAGTATCACCAGCATATCTAAGTCACCAACAGGGTTTTTAAACATGTTAGGAGACTTTGAACATGTTATATAATGAACTTAGAGTCACCAGCATATTTAAGCCACCAACAAGTTTTTAAACCTGTTTAGGAGGCTTTGAACATATTGTGTACTGATCTTAGAGTCACCACGAGGTTTAAAAGCCTTGTTAGGAGATTCAATTACCCTATGATGATATTTTTCTGAGGGTAATACAAGAAACAGAAATTTCATTATGCAACATGTATGTTTACAACTTAAACAATTTCAAAACAACAAAAGATATCCTGATATCTATTGTTTAAGCTGTAAACATCAAAATGCTTTACCCACATCTCAATATCCCATGCTATTCATAAGCTCTGATATGTCATATACTGGCTTATAGACATGGCCTTCTTCGATTAATTTATTGATACATTCTTTCACCAAATCTTCCTCAATCTCAAGTGATATAGGCAATGCACCCTCTTTGATTAACTTTGTTTTTCCAATGTGAGGCATTTTGTAGTTAATTCCTCCATCCACTTTCATAATCTCAATGAGACAAGCTTGCAAACTTAGAAACACATTGTTCAATGTTAGAGCTGTCATATCTTCGTAAGCCTTCATAACATTTTTCACCAATTCTTCAACATTATAGCTTGTTGTCTTAAACTGTAGGGATTGGATGGCTCTGAAAAAGCCCAAATCATTAATGTTAGTGTTCGGTGAGCGTGGGGTTGGCAAACAAGTCTGATGTTAAACCCATCAGATCTTGCAGCCCTCCCAAACTCCAAGTCACTATCTTTTATGTAGGGCTTTGCATTATCCTGTTGTATCCAAATCTCTTTCCCCACACATTGTGGCTATTTTGACTTGATTGCTTGTATAATATGTGAATTAAAGAAATATTGCATGTAACAGTTGCCCTTTTGGTAAAACAAAAGTAAGGTGACTACATACATGCAATATATGGGATGATGATCTTATTTTTAAGGTCTGACTATTACCTGATTTACTATGCAATCTTTGATCACATCTTTGTTGACACAGTCAATAGACTTGGTTACTAAAGTTCCTCTTACTCTATTCTTTGAATTTCTCTTTGTTGGCTCTATTGTTGTGAATGGAAAAGTTCCATTTTCCCATCAAATATGACATGTCCTTCACTATCAAATAATGGCCTTGACACCGCACATATAAACATGATTTTTTGAATGAAATTTTTGGAGTTACAGGTTCTATGAGGTTCTTCCTCATCAGGAACCATGTAATATCTCTCACAAACTTTAGTAAGAAAGAACCATTTCTCATCTATGTGCACTACATTATGCATTTTCTTGAACTTAACCTTTTGAGCATACCTGTCATAGTAGATGGCATCCAAACAATAATTTAGCCTTCGAATCTTGTTCTCCGGAGTTTGCTCAGGCTTGATTGCGTTTTTATGTGCCCTAAGAGCACCCCCTTTAACCCATCTCCCCACTGTTGATTTGCTCACACTTAAAACTTTGGATAGATCTCTGATTGTTGATCTACTTTAAAATGGAATACTCTTCACTGCATTAGCATCAAAATGAACCCTTTTTGAAATTGATACATCTGCGCTCTTGGATCCAAGGTGTATTGGTTTCTCTTCCTCCATTTGTTGCTTTGCAACAGCCCAAATACGACTTATGGTCCTTGTAGAAACAGAGAATGTTTCAGCTGCTTTTTTTGCTTTTCCACGATCAATCTTGCCATCAATGGTGTGCCTTATCAAAAATTGTGATATTAAGTTTTTTTTCTATGGAAAAGTGAGAACTTGTGGTAGTTGTCATTACTGTATGTGTATTAATGACCATTAAACTCCCTGATACTTGTATTTATCCTTGATGAAATGGGGGGAAATTAAAAGGAGGTTGGGCAGTTGGAGGGAAAAGTGATGGCAGACATGCTGAAAAAACTGATTGGTTCCAACTTTTGGACACTTTGGAGGGAATTCTATTGATGTGACACAAATTTTTGGAGGGAAGCACCAATGATGATCCTCAAAATCTGAGGTGTAATGTTTATTTTTGGATACTCCATCCAACTCCATTGTGTAATAGTATAGGTATTTGTTTTGATTATTGTATGTTAACATATTGATCCACGTGTTATATTTGTAATTTTTAAGAATATATGTACTGCCCAACAATGGACTTATTTTTATTAAAAAAATTCTGGAATTTTTTTATTTATTTATTGGGTAATTTTTTAATTAACACTAATGATGTAGTTAATCCAAAAAAATGCCCAGTTGGTTTGGATATTTTCTCTCAAACAGTACAATTGAAAAGTAAAAAAATAACATTTCTTAAACTTCGTATCTACAGTGTCGTAGACAACAAGTCTGGGACGGAGGGATTACAATATATGGTGAATTGGGTTCATATCAGAGTCACATAATGTTACTCCAAACCTTTTTTCTTATATTTTTATTAATTGATTTTAATCATAATTTCAAACTTCTAACGGAAAAAACTTTCTAATTTCAATTTGATTTTCCTGTTTCAAATACATAATTTACTATTTATTATATACTGTGGAGTAAAATAGGCTACATCTAAATAATTTTAAATTAATTACTTGACATTTATGCAAATTGTAATTATATGTTAATAATAAAGAAATTAATTATATAATCTTAAATTTATTATAAAATATCGAAAGCAAATATAGTCTAAGGTTGAATTAATTCTAAGAGCAAAATAGATTATAGGCCACAAATCTTGGGTAGGTCGGGGGGATCTAGAAATTCATATTGGGGTAGGCTAATTTTATTTTTAAAAAATAAAAAAAAATTATATATATATATATATATATATATATATATATATATATATATATATATATATATATATATATATATATATATATATATCAAAATAACAGTGAAACACCCACTAAATTGAAGGTGAATTGGGAATAGACTAAATTTTAATATTTATTATAATGAGCTTATAGTATATACTATAATATGAGAAGGGATATTTAGTTTTGGGCTTAATTTGGGTGAGCTTAAAATATTTTTAGAATGAGCTAAATTTAAAAAAAAAATTAATTACATAAAATATAATGGGCTCTCGGTGGGCAGCCCTGGGTTGTCCTGAATAGATCCGCCTCTGGTCTTGCGTGAGACTGTCCCACGTGGAATCATTTTATATTTTTTAAAATAATTATCGCTTTTGCTATAATACGTTATCACTTTTAGTATAAAATGTTACACTTTTTATTTGTACTATAAATTGTTCATGAATAGCATTATCATTTTTATTAATTTTTTTGTTACTTTTCATTACAAAAATTATCACTTTTAATCGTCTCATGTAAACCCTTATGCGAGACGGTTTCACACAAGTTTTTGCTCAAAATATTTATGAATCGAGTTAAAGAGGTTATGAATTAGTATGATAAAATATTAAATATGTTATTTAAATTGCAATTAATAATTAATTGAAATAATATAAAATAAATATAGCTGGGCTCGCTGTCGCCTTTATTCTCAAAAGGTTGTGTGGTATTATAGAGTGAGATTAGTGTCACCCTAGTTTTTGCCATTAAAAAAGTCATAGTATATTAATTTAAAATTGAAGTCTTTCCCATATTTCACTTAATTAGTTGCATTAATTAAATTACAGAATATTTTGTCATATAACCTTCCCACTAAATTAGCTAATTGATATATACTATTTATCTGTCATGATGACGTGGAATAAGGAAGTTGTAGTAATTGACATTGGAATTAAAAAGATAATAATGTTATTTTATGAATAATTTATAATATAAATAAATAATAATAATATTTTATTGCGAAAATGATAATTAATTTAAAATGATAAAATAAGAGGTGCTCCACGCAAGAGTTGTCCTAGAGGATTATGGGTTGTAAGATTCTTTTCTTTTTATCTTCGAATTAAGTTGGTCCTAATTAATCCTAACAAATATGCTGTTTTGAAATTTTTAACAAAAGATAAAAGACATTCATTAAGATT
Source organism: Pogostemon cablin (assembly GCA_023678885.1). Lineage (NCBI taxonomy): Eukaryota > Viridiplantae > Streptophyta > Magnoliopsida > Lamiales > Lamiaceae > Pogostemon > Pogostemon cablin. The sequence continues at coordinate 5,935,592 of CM042992.1, read as the reverse complement.
GTGCAAGAAGGTGGTTTCGCCCCCTGAGGGTGCTCTGCATTTCGGCCCAACAGCTTAAAAAAAGTAAATCATGATAACTCAACTGATTAATAAGAGTTAAACCTTTTAATCCACTTGTATGAATTCCTTAATTGATCATTGTGTAAGATACCCCTTACTTATCAGTTGAGTTGTCCATGTAGGCTACATTAATTAAGATGGTTTATCAATACTCCTATTAATTAAGATGGTTTATCAATATAGGTGTATGTTGTTAATAGCACATAACTTTGTGGATAAGAAATAATAACCTTTATAATCAATAGATGAAAAGTAATAATGATAGTAAAATATTTTATGAACAATTTATAATATAAATAAAAAGTGATAATATTTTAAAAGAAAATAATAATATTTTTAATTAAAAAAAACTCCATTCGTTCCGCCATAATAGTTACGTTTGCTTTTTGCACGGGGATTAAAAAATATACTCCCTCCGTCCCACAAAAGTTGTGACATTTTCCTTTTTGAGTTGTCTAAAAAAATTTGTCACATTCCTTTTATAGCATATGAAACCCACACAAAAAATATTAACATATTCACATGTCCCCACACACACTCCACACACACCACTAATACACTTACCCACTACACATTAAATATTATTTCTCTCACTTCACTTTACATTAAAATATTATACTCCTTAATCTCCGTGCCCTAAAAAAATGTTACATCTTCTTTGGGATGGAGGGAGTAGTATTTTAATATGTATTAAGGTGAGAGAAACAATGTTTCAACGTATATAGTAGGTAGTTGAATTAGTGTTGCAGGTGGTCCCATGGAGATATTTTAATTGTTTTGTGTGGTCTCATATATCAAAAAGAGAAATTTAATTATTAGGATGAGATGTCCAAATAAAAAATACATGTAATTATTAAGATGTGACGGATAGAATAGTAACTAATAACTACAAAATAAATGATCTCACCGTGAGACGATATTACACCATTAATCTATTCCATTGTTAATATTTAACACCGTGATTTAATTACTGTTCAAATTATTGTATGTCACGTCACACGTTTTTAGTCTTAGGGACTCACTGCTGTATAACAATTAACAATGTTAAATGAATGTCACGTTACTAAAAATTTCTTTTAAAATAAATGTAAACAATTGTAAATTTATCAAAGGATAAGAATATAAATTCATGAATATCTCCCCCATACGTCTACTCATCGGTAAATAAAATAGAAGACGTAACACAACAAGTTTACTTCATAACAACTCTATTGTAATACGTACTGTATTATTTTCATTAATTACCCGTTGATAAACTTAACAATAATGAACTTTTTGCTATATTTGCCATGAAAGAGCACTTATTGGTTAAAATAAATAAAGTACAATTATCAGCCACAAACCTTCTTAAACTGATTTTTGTAGAAATGCGTTCTTATTTTGAAAAGCGGAATGATAAAAGAACTAAAAAAAATGGATAGGTTATTCTGTAACATTACATTATTTATTATTATTATTATTGTTGTTATTATTATTATTATTGAATAAATGATATGTATAATTAAAATTGATAAAATTTATATTTAAAAAAAATTATTTATTTATTAATCCTAGAAAAATTGGATTTTTTTTCTCTATTGCTTAGGGCACATTCGTCTTAAGAGTATTGTAATGACAAAAGAAAAAATCTACTCCACTAATAATAAAATAAAAACGGAAGTGCCCCAAATTACACCACTTTTACAATTTAGACTTAATTTGATAGAAATTAAATTTGGTCAGTCTTGCGAGATTGTTTCACGTGAGATCATTTTATCTTTTTTAGATTATAATTATTACTTTCGCTATAAAATGTTATTATTTTCGCTATATAATATTATCACTTTTTATTTATATCATAAATTATTTATAAAATTATCATTTTTCATTAATTTAGTATCACTTTGTATTATACTCCCTCCGTCCGCTCGAAAGATGGTCTTTTACTTTTGTGCACGTTGATTAAAGAGTATTATTATTTAATGTGTGGTGGGTAGTTGTATTAGTGGGAGTGTGGACCCCATGTTTTAGTTGTATTAGTGGGTGTGGTGGGTCCCATGTGTGTAAAAAAAGAAATGACCCTCTTTGGAGTGGACGACAAAAATGGAAAAAATATCTTCTTTCGATCGAACGGTGAAAATAAAAATTATCAATTTTTATCCGTCTCACATAAATCCTTACGTGAGATTATCTCGCACTAAGTTTTTGCCTGAATATAATTAACCTATTACTATAGCAAAGTATTTGTTGATGTACTACACCTCATAAAATTTTACCCTATGTTCAGGTTAAGCAATACTGGTTATAAGGGTGTAGTTGAATATATATATATATATATATATATATATATTTCAATTCACAAGTAAGAAAAATATATGTTAATCATATTTTAACGTCACTTTTTTTAAGTTATAATTGTAAGTATAATTATCTTCTCAATTCTTATTTTTAAAAAATATAGCCTATTTCACATGAGATAAAATAATTATTTAAGCTTAAATTTTGGAATAAAATCAATGTATTACTAAATACCTACCACTTTTTCTCGTGACAATTAATCATACTCTGTCATAAACAATTTTCATGTATTATCTTTTATGTCACATGCTATATAACTGACATTTAAGGAGGAAAGAAATAAATCATCATTTCCCTCTCTTTTCTAGGTGTCATCCATCCAATAATATAGTACACGAGATGTTACACCAAAATGATATAGGAAAATCTAGACCGCAATTATAATCGTTTATGAATGTGTTTGAAAAGGTAAAGATTTGTGTGAGAGCGTCTCACAAAATGACTTTCGTGAGACGGATAAAAAGCGATAATCTTTATACTGAGAAATTATATTCAATTGATGAAAAATAATACCGATACTGTGAGTTGTTTCTTGAACAATTTATATTATAAATAAAAAGTTATAATAATATTTTTTCTTAAAAATGATAACATCTTTAATAAAAAGTAATAAACTAATTACAAAATTATAAAATTTTCTCACTCAAAGTATTACCCGTTTGAAAATATCCCATGAAACTCTCTCATGTACATATTATAACAGCATACATTCCAAACCTTAATTAAAAGAGCATATACATTGAGAGAGAGAATGAAAATGAATGGATTGGAAGTGAAGAAAGGGTCATGGACAAAAGAGGAAGATCTTCTGTTTGAAGATTTGCATCCAAAACTATGGAGAAGGGAAGTGGCATCAAGTACCTCACAGAGCTGGTAATTTATTGTTTAAACTATATATTATTATTTAATTCTGGTAATTAAGATGCTATATTTTTCAGCTTCCACGCATTATACTTTAATCGTATATTTATTTTTTCTTATTTTTCATCACTCACATATATAAATATATATTTGACATATTGTTTTAATTCCTCAAGGGTTGATTAATAGGTGCAAGAAGAGCTGCAAGTTGAGATGGATGAACTATCTTAGACCAAATATTAAAAGAGGCTTTTTTACAAAAGATGAAATTGATCTCATAATACGTCTTCATAAATTTTTCTTCTTTTTTATATGAATTCAATTTTTATTCTCTATAATATTTTCATTATATTTTTCAGCACAAATTATTAAATTATAGTAACATGTAAAATATTCTTGATTTTCCATGCATGTTTATCCGATGTTTATGTTCAATTAGAACAAATATCGTACATGTCTCACTTTAATTTTTACTAATTATATATACTGTAGAATCATGAATTCGTTCAGTGGTGGACAAATTTATCTGCAGCTTGAATTAATAGGGAGTAATTAATTTAATTAACACTAAATTATATCTTGCATCTCTTTTATATTTAGTTTCGTTTAAACCCAGTTTTTTTATATTAGTATTAGTGAGATGCATTTATAAAATTAATTACCGTATATGGTGTGTTAATTTTTGCCTATATTTGATTTACTATTGTTTGTTTAAAAATAATATTTCATAATTAAGAAATTAAATATGGGGTTTCTATTTTGTTCTCTTTCATGTACATATATATAGAAGAATAAATCAATATATGTTACTGCCTACGTTTTTTTTTTTTTTCATGGGAGTACCAAAAATTACTAGTATATGGATATGCATCCATGAGTTCATTAAGGTGTGCTTAGCTCAAGTGTGCTGTATATATAATGACTGATTACAATTTAATAATATATTTCTCCTTATAAAAAATAATAATGATAATTAAAAAAAAAAAAAGGATAACAAGGTAAAGATATGTGGAAATTGTTACAAATGTAAGATACCCAAAAAAATGTCCAATGTATCAGATTCAAATAATGAATTACCTGCCATGCATCCTCTTCCTCTTCTTAGCCTTTCTATTTCCAAGCTTTCCCTTTCCTTTTGACATCTCCACAGGCAGTCCCCTTTTCTTGCTGTTCCTAACCTCAACAACCTCCTCCTCCTCATCTTCGTTATCAAGACCGAAGCCTAGCTCGTCTTCGTCGGAGCTGAGAACAAAGTCCTCAACGACATCCTCATCTGCATCTGTCTCTTCTGTGTGTTCACTACTCTTCTTTTCAACATTTTTCAGTTCACCACTCTTCTTTTCAACATATTTCAGATGCTTATTCCTAAGGAAAAAATACATCATTGAGCAAAAGATTGTTTTCCCCGGTTTGTAGCCACACAGAGAGAGAGAGAGGGAGAGAAAGAGATGTTACTTGGAATGGTGGCCAGATACCACGAGATCAGTAATTTCTTCGTTTTCAGAATCCTCAAACTCATTGTCAGTTGAACCATCGTTTATAAATTTGGATGAGCGATCTCCAACAAGAACACTGGACAAAATGCATTTATCGTAAACGTATTGGGAGATAAAACCTCAGATTTCGGAAAAAAAAAAACGAAAAAAAGATTAAGGTAGCAAACCTAGATTCCATCAGTGCATCTTTCCTCTCCTGTGCTCTCTGCCGTAGTGTGGCAACATATTGAGACAGGGGGCTAGTGCCTGACTTCTCTTCATCCTAGTATACATTACAATAAAGCAAATATAGACTAATGATACATATTCTGTTTCGATCGATCAACTTAACACGAACATATTCTTGCTCAAAAAAAAAAAAAAGTGGAATTCGCACTGAGTATTAGTGGCAAGAAAATGGTCTGATTAAACTTTAGCTAAATTTGACTGGTACAATGTTTTGTCAATATATTATGATTTCATTTAATGATGAATTTGACATTCACAGCTCATTTAATGGGAAAGTCCAGAGTACGCAGTCAAGAGACAGCCAACACTGATTCGTGATAACATTAGAACTTAAAAGTAGTTATATATCCTCACATACATAAAAATCGAGGAAAGAAAGATAAATAACATCGTGGGTGTAAGTTCAGCCAACATCTTGCTTTCAAGGTAGAGTTCATTCATGGAAAACAACTAGAAGAAAAGCAGAGTACAGGAATAAAACAATATAAATTCATACCTCAAGGAAAGATGAGGCCGAAGGGTCATTTGGTAAGAATGTAACTGTTGTCCGCTTTTTATTCACAAAGTCGGAGTTCAACTCAATCTATGGCATTGAGCAGAAGAAAATTTAGCACAACAATAATGTATTTTACAAAAGAAAAGTTATATATATAGACAAAGGCAAAGTATATATGCATCAGTGGTCTTGTTAAGGTTTTCCCATTAGGATTTAGGGTTTAGAAATTAGACTTTTTTTTAGCACGAATGCCCTCTAACTGTTCTCGAATTTCCTGTTGAGGCGTGGCACAGAAGAAGCTGTGAATGCTGCCGATACCGGAGCAGCTAAAGGAACTGACATCTTTCAACCGAGAGGCATTAGTCAATCAATGAAAGGGAAGAAGTCGTTTGGCTTCCATTCCCGGGCTCTGCTCGCTTCGTCTACGCTCCGCTTCCGTCAGGATAAATCTGACCCCTTCCCCTATTGCCCCCCAAATCATCTTTTGCAACCAAAAGTAAAGTGCTGGTTATGTGATATGAGAATTCTGGTTAGTGAACAGTTGGCTAGTTGCTTATAACTACTCCATTGAATAAAGAAAAGCATACAATGCTAAAGGTCTGCTTGAGATTGGTAGTTGGAGCTCATCACAAAAGCATGTTGAAGGACATAGTGAAGATTCAAAATTTGGCAATCAAAATACAAAATAAAATGACCCAAGGTTAAAAAAAAAAACCTGCCGGTTGAGATGCCTAATTTCTCTCCGAAATCTCTCGACCTTTGTGGATTTACAGAAGTTCCGTAATCGAACACAAGGAACAAAAGACAACTCCTGAAAAGCAATGGAGTAACTCCATCTTGCAAGATGTTCAGTAAGTTCCTCAACCACAGAGAAAACACAAGCATCTTGAAATGCTCGGGTTTTCAATGTTGATTTGCTAACCTGTTTCAGAAAATTTCAGATTTGTATTAAAAGCTGTATCTATCATCACAATATATGGATGAGAACCATTTTAGAGTACCTTCAGGGTAGAGAACAAATCAACAGCTTTGCCTATTCCTCCGGTCGGAGGTTTATGCAAATCTTTTATATTTAGCATGTCTAAAAGAAGCACAGAGACAGGGATGAATGTACCCGTTGCCTCACTGATCCAATTGAGCATTCTCACACAGCGCAATCTTACAGGAAAAAACAAAGCAGAAGGAACTAAACGAGCCACTCCAGTGATGATCTGAGTCAATGGATAAGCAAGGGGTCTAAAATCAGCTTCTGAGCTAAATGCACATACCGCTCCAGTCCAGAGCTCCAGGCAATTTATGAACTTCCACTGATAAACTTTACGAAATACTTCCTACAAAGGAGAAAAGGCAGATCATCTAATCAGGGAAAAAATTAAGAATGAAAAGATAAAAAATTCAAACAACCAACCAATCCAAGTTAGTAGAATAAAGGGAAACAATTCAGATTGTACATATCTAAACTATAACATTTTTTCCAAAACAGGTTCACTAGCATTATACTCAATAATAATATTAATACTTCATATTTGCCCACTACCCTAAATTCTTAAAATATACTCCCTCCGTCCCATGACTAACTTCACAATTTCCATTTTTGTACGATCCACAATAAACTTCACCGCCCTAAAATTAAAACATCTCCTCAATCATATAACCTAAAATCACACCTTCATTTCAAAATAACACCCTAATTTAACACACATAAAATACTTAATAATTTATTTATTATCTATATGGACTACATTAACTCCCTACAAAGTAAAAATAAGGTCAATCAAACACAGTTCCGTGCAACTTAATATGGGACAAAGCCGGAGGGAGTAACTTCTTTTAACAAGATGTAATTGTAATTTTACTTGATGAATGAATGCAAACACAGTGGACTCAATCTTTTAGCTAATATAAATTATATACCAGATAGCTGATCCACCAACAGTATACCTTTTTTGTAGAATTGGAAGGAGCTTCTTTTACTTTCTCTTTCTTAGAATTTGGAGGTTCATCCTTCCCCTTGTTTTTAGCTTTCTTCTTCTTACTGGAACCCGTAAGTGTTTCCTTTAATATCATTGCTAACTGCCGGATGTAAACAAATGCATGTTGATATGCAGCTGGAATATCAACCCGCATAACTTCTACAAGGCAATTACTGAGAAATTGGATGTGCTGCAATTTTGTCGAATTGACAAAGTGGCAATTTAGGACATAGGCTTTGTACATTCCTTTGATGCAATCATCCAGGCAGTCAGAACCAAGTCGTATGCAAGAGTCTCTTAAAAATAAAAATGAGACAACTGGCAGAGCACCACTTCCAGTACCCCAGAAATGAAGAGCAACCTGGAAGAATCAGAATACACATAAAAATTAGAATTTTCTACCAAAAGAGTTAGAGAACAACAAACTAAAACTAAGTAGAATCTCTATAATTGGCTCTATTGCAAGTGTTAAGAAGAACAAATATCTGGTCTCAAAAGCACTTTCATGTGAGTTCCATGACTTGGAGTTCCAAAACAAAAAATGAAAGTTTAGGTAAAGAATTAAGAAAAGCTAAAAGAAAAGAAAATCACATGGAGCAGCCCTACGTTTACAGAATTACAGAAGATAGTTTTAAATAATTCATCATCCTTAGAAATGATTCTAATTCGTCCATTCACATATCTTAGTCTTTCCTTTATTGCAAACTTCATGCAGTTGATCATGTAGTTCTAATAGAACTTTCAAAACTAGTAATCACAGAACAAATCAACAAGTTGACACATACCTTAATGTACTTTCTTAACATAGCCGGAAAAGCAGCCAAGAATACAGATGAGAACTTCAGACGCCTTAACATGAATGATATCATTTCATTGTCAGTCATTTGGTTCAAAACATGCAGAGCATTTCCAAGATATGACTTCACCAAATGATTGTAATTTTTCCATCTCCTCGTCGTCATTAGATCCATAACCATCTCTTTTTTTCCACCAGAAGGTGGTAGTTTTAACAAATCTCGCAGAATTCCATCCATTTCATTCAAAACAAACAACATTATCTTATTGAAAACACTGCTAGACATGGTGCTAAATTTCTCACTCGGGTCACCACCATCATCATCACCATAATGGCAAGCACTACGAAAAGCCCTCAAAAGAGAACGAACTGCTCCCAATTTTGCCCCGTCTCGGATTGCTTCGCACCAAGAATCAACCATTTCAGTAGTTATTACTTTTCTTGAAGGCCTTTCTGCCTTTTCAGCTTCAGCATCAATATGCTTAGCTGCCTCAACATCATCACCATCATCATTATCTGCATCAGTTTCAAGAGTCTTCAAAATAACAGGAAATGAACATTAGTGATTAGAATACATCATCATCATCACAAAAAAGAAGGATTTTGGGGGCTCACATCCAAGTCCTCCTCATCGAATTCCAAAAGCGCCTTATCATGTTCTCTTAAGAATTCATAAAACTCCGGATCCTGCATATTTCAGCAACGTATCATAATTTGAAATCAGCAACACGCAACAAGAGTTACACAAGATATACACACATGAATTTACATAGAAAATACAGTTCAAACGATGAATAAAACGAAGAACAAAGGAACAGAAGACCTTATCTTGAAGCTTTTTCAATGTTCCAACATGTTCTTCAGCTTCTTTCTTGTCCATTATCCCGTTCTTTTTCACGTCTGTTTTGCCTTTCTGCTTCTTGGCTGCTCACCACCAAATAAGCACATTTTACAAATTAATCCACCATTTTCTAATAAATTAAGAAGGAATTAACACACTAATAGCTTTAAAAAGAAGAAACAAATCATATACCTAAGTTTTTGGGAGCCACTGAAGAGAAATATGGTGAGAGCAGAGCTGGATGCCTAAAACCCTACATCAGGGGATTTTGTGCCAATGTCGGGTCGGGTTATAATTTCAAAGCAGGCTTAAGAACGGGCTATTAAATTGGGCCTTTTTTGGGCCTGAGCTGTTGGGTGTGAAATGCATGATGTGGTTTCCTTTAAATACTGCTAACTTTTTTAAGTTTTATATGCTGGGTGGCCCATTTGAATTTGATCGATCAATTTTGGATTAGGAATTAGGGATTCTTGAATTGGGGGTTTGGGATTTAATTCACGTTTCTTGTGCAGTTATGTTTGATTTTTGTTTTTAAATTTAATAGGAAATGTTTTTTTTATTATTTTGTTAAGGATAAACTTGCGTGCCTCTGTAGACACCATGCTCAAATCTCTTGATTTTCGGAAGTTAGTATTAAATGAGTGTTTGTGTAAACCTGTACTCCCCTCCAAATCATATATATTGTATTGCTAGAGCGTTTAAATTAAGGGGGACCATAGGGTTTATAAGGATTTATGATGTAAATTCGATTTACAAAAAACTAACTCAAATGATATATCCTTCAGTATGAGAGCATATATCCTTATACACCTTGTGCACCCAAGATATAAGAGATCAACTCTTTTGTAAATTATTAAAAAAATAAAAATTGAAATGCATTCTTTTTAATTCTCATTTATTCAAGAGTTGAAGAATGTAATTGAAAAAATAATTTTTTTTAATGAAAATATTATAGGACAAAAAATAAATTTGACTCAAATTATTTTTTATTTCGTTTAATAATTATTATATTAGTATATATAATTATTATTGAATAATATTTATTATTAATATAATTAATTATTGTTACTCTCTCCAGGTATTTATATCCGTTTGTACCGGCATGCAGATTAAAAAATGTTGTTTTTTAAATATGTAAGAAAAGGTATATGTAAATTGGTATTTAAAGAGAAAATTAAATAAAGTTATTGAAAAATAATGAATAAAGTATAAAAAATACATAAAATGTATAATGTATTTTTACTACTAATGGAACATATATAAATACATAAGATAACTCAAAATAGAAAATGTAAAAATATGTTGATCAAAGACACTTATTATTATTAAGTCTTACGAATTGAGTCGAGAATAAAATAACAAACATTAGACGAGTTCGAGTAACCACGGTCGGCAATTGGGTGGTTTAGGGTTTGTGTGTGTGGGGGGGGGGGGGGGGGGAGGTGGGTTTATTTCATTATTATTCTGTTAATTTTGTCATTGAGTGTGACATTGCCAGTTGAGGTATAGATGAAGACGGCGATAAGTTTTTTTATTATTCTTGTTTTTTTTATGCACTTGCTATTGCATTATGATGTCGTATCTTTTTTGTGATTTTTTTTTATGCACTTATGAGTGCATTATGATGCCTCTGTAGCTGATGTTAGACAGTTTTCACAAAAATGCATATTCATATTGCTACAAAGTAGGCACTTTACAGTGGCTTAAACACTATAATTAAAATAGCTTTCAATGAGATTAAGCTAAAAGCCTCTAGGATGTTACACATAAACCACGTGAAGGACCATAAGCATCACAACTTACTAAAGAATCTATTTATACAAAATACGAAAATAGGCGTACATCGACGTAACTTCGTGTGCAAACAATTCGTGCGAATAAGTCGAGAAGCAATCCGAAACTTCCTGTACAAAAGATGTTGAGCGTATGCAAAATATCAGGCAGCAGATTCGGAATTCACACTAATTAAGCAAGGGTGACTGGAAAAAAATTTTTGGAAGGCAAAACATTCACTTTCTTCTTCTACCTTACAAGAGATAATTGTTTTCAAAGTTATAAATGGTTGCTGGTAACAAATATGTATAAGGCTAATTTTTTTCCTAAACTTGGATTGATGCCTATATTTTAAATCGAGACTTATTGTTAATTAACTTAATCACAAAGACCAGTATAACTTTGTGACTCTTATTCCAGAGTACACAACGAAAAATAAAGTGGTTATCTCATTTGTAGGACGGAACAATAGATCGAAATAGCTAATCGGGGGTAAAGTATTTGAACATCACCGTATAATCCTATTAAGAGTGGCTTAAAATCCGAAATTTCCAAAATACTGTAATAACTTATTAACACTACAGGTCAACATAAATCAGTGGGGGCTAGGCTACCAATCTTTTTCTCTCACATGTCAAAACATACAAGGTCTCAATCTATTATTTTCACGTCAATTCTATTCCCAAGATAATATGTGCTAAGCAAAGCTTCATGCAAATACTATAGGCATGTCAAAGTTTCCAGCTCTTATTCACTCCAACTACAGAACTTGCTAGACTTTAAAACAAAATATCTCACAGTCAACAAATGTACCAACCTTATAAGGAGAGAATTTTAATGCTTCTCCAACAAATGATTAGCCTATATTACTTTCACCCATGCCATGCAAAACTTTATAGAAAATTAGAATTGTAGAGGAAAAATAATCACATAAGACGCAATACCGTAGTATCAACAACTATAACAACTTGAAAATAAAGGAATTTTAACACTTTTTCAGTAAAATAAGGAATAACCCCACATTTTATTTCACCTATGAAATGCTAATCTTGAAAATAAAGGAACTTTAACACTTTTTCAGTAAAATAAGGAATAGCCCCACATTTTATTTCACCTATGAAATGCTAATCTTGAAAAGAGCATAAGAATCATAAACAAAAACAAATGTGGATACCTCTGTTGAATCTAATTGCTATGCTGGCAGCTGAGGGAGTTTGAGAGACGGTGCATTAGCTGGAATTTTGAGACAAAGGAAACCAATGTGAGAAGATAATAGAGTTAGTCTCTTAAAAATAACTCGTAGATTACCTTTGCAAATGAGTCACAACAGAACAATGACTTGAGACAATGAGGATGACGGCTTTGGAGTGACATATAAGAGATAAGATTTATCTTGTTTTGGGATGAAACAATTGAAAAAACATTACTTTATCTGCACATGGGAAGGTGACATTAACAGCTCATAGGAAACTGGTAACACAGTCTTTTCCCACTTTATGATATTGCTGATACCAATCAGAAAGTTGCAGTATGAAGTGCATAATTCTGAATCTTCTAAAATCTTTATTTAAGACTCAAATTGAAACCTGGTCGTTGCAACCAATTGCACAACTAGAAAAAAAAAATCATCTATCAATACTAATAATCGGGGTTTAATATGAACATCATGAAGAATTATAGGTATATAAACACATTAAGAACATGAATATAAGATAGAAACTAACCCACCTTCAGATGCAGATGTTGAGTGTGGCACAAATTTTTTTTTCAAACTATAAGAAATAAACTAAATGATTTAGCAAATAGACAGGTTTAGTAGACGGGGAATTTTCCCTTTCAATCTTAATCGAAATTCGAAAGTTCATTCAAGGACAAAAGGTTAAAAAAAAATCAAGCACCCAATTTACGGTACAGAAGGGCCTGTTCAGATGTAGGATTCCAACGAAAACGTATTATACACGAACAGAGCTGAAGGGAGAGGGGATATTACCTAGTTGAAGCGCGATGAAAGAAAATGGAGAACAGAATCAATACAGCAGAGCCGAGAGGAGGAGTGAAATCAGGGGGAAAATTAACCTAATTGAACAAGTGAAAAGGGGTAGATGATTTTCATTTTCTTAGGAATGCAGTCGCAGAAAGAAACGCGTGAAATATCGAGAGGGGTACAACAGTGGAACAAGCGCCATCTAAGATTTTAATTAGGGCTTACATCAATTTTTTAATCTTTATTCTTTAGCCCAAATTCTGAGATGAAATTAAAGCCCAAAGCTTGATTCTAGAATCATCATTTACTAGGCTTGAACTGTGGGCCTTCTTAGATAATCTCATTTTTTCAAGAGCGGCACCTGGCACCCGAATTCAAAACAAAAAACATCTAAAATTATAATTATATTCCTAGTCTTTTAAAAATTCTAATTCATTTATTATATTAGAAAAAAAAAAACACACATTTTACTTTTGTACACCCATTTACACTACACCTAAAACACACAAAATTACTCCAAAAACACCGGAAAAAAAAATGGAGAGAGAAGAAGAAAGAACATGAGAAGAGAAGAGGCGGGATGACTTCAATTTGACACCCCAAACATCAAAAATCAAAATATACAACTAGTCAAACAATTGGTTAAAAATAAGTAATTTTACTCTATATTCTTTCCCAAAATCATTCTTTGCATTGTAGGGTTCTTCCTTAAAAGTAAGTAATTTTTCACCACTGGCTGTTGCAGGCAGCAACTTTACATTATCAACTTTCAATTCACCAATGATTCACCATTACTCATGCTCTTCTGAAGACACTGCATTTCCCGTCAAAATATGGGGCTTTGCAACCTCTCATTAAATTTTGGCAAGATCATTTATGTAATTTCTAATAAAATTTCGGCAACGTTTTACCGAATTTTAGAATTATTTTCGATGAACTAATTTTGAAATTTTAAAGGTTCTATTTTTAACATCCAAACAACATACAACCGTAATTCATTTTCCTAACATCTATCAAACACAATAACACAAATAATTTCACTAATACATCAATAATTTGTCAATAAACTAAGATAATTTCACTAACCTGCAACCCCTATACAAAGCATGATTTGAGGAAGAATATAATGTAAAATTACTTACTTTTTGTCAATTACTTGGTTCGATACATATTTTGATGTTTTGAAAGTGAAAGTGAGGATCTCCTTTTCTCTTCACCTCTTTTATCTTTCTCTCCCTCTCTCATTTTTGTTGTGTTCGTGTGCTGTGTATGAGTGTGTGTGAGTGATTTTGGTGTAAGCATGTGAACGTGTGTTTGATAAGTACAGTGCGGGGATGGGATTGGGTTTGGATGTGCAAAGCAAATTTTATGTTTTTTAGTAAAAGGAAAAATGATTTGGGGTATTATTATAATTTTACATATTTTTTATCTTGAATTTGGGTGCCTTCAGAAAAGGGTCGGGTCATGGAAGGAAATCACAGGGATCTTCCTGAAAAACAGAATCAAAATATATATACAAACAGAGTGCCAAGAGAAAGACAATAATATATTTGATGAGGTTAATTTGGTAGATGTACTCTCTTATAAACCCTCGAAATAAATAAATGAGATCACCTATTCCACTCTCATGTTTCATCCACTATTCCATATATTAAAATCTTGTCATGTGTCACAATCAATTGCTAAAATTCAATACATGCTCCAAGAGTTTAATAGTAAATTCTAATGTATAGTTTTATTAAGTTATGGAATACCGATGAAACATGGAAAATGAAATAGGGAATTCAAGTTGCGAAGTAAAGAAAATGGATATAAAGGAGTTAACCTTTATTTAAGGGTTAAATTAACCATGTCTTTGTTAACCATATACGGCTGGAAGTAAACGACCATGAACTATATTACACATTCAAATTAAAAAATATACATATATATTACTCCTCAAATTATGATTTGTAATTTTTTATATTCTTGTTGAGATTGAGAAATATTTTTCATTAGTTCATTGTATTTTTTTATGTCTAATACTACTGTGCACCTAGGTGCATCTATTTTCATAAACGTATACAATTATGAACAAAAACATATACAATTATGAATAAAAATGTATACAATTTGTTTGTTAGTTTTTTTAATAAAAATTTGAATGTAAAAAAACATACAACTATTAAAAAATATATATTCACTATTAAATAAAAAGTTATAAACATATGAATGCTGGATTTTTTAATGAAAAATTGATTGTGAAAAAAGTATACAATTATTAAGAAACATGTATACAAAATAGAATAAAAAGTTATACATATATGTGTGCACCCTTACACCCGGATGCACCGAATATCAACTCATTTTTTATATATTATAAAATAATTTTATAAAATGTAATGTGCATGGAATACTTTGGGTTCAAATGAGTCTACTATACATGAATTGAACCAACTTTTAGAAATACACATAATTTTTCAAACATTTATTTCTTTGAGTACGACAATTTATTCAATCAATAATAATTAACATAGAAAAAAGGCATCCAAAGTGTTGAAACATTTACACTTAATTAAATACTTATACAACAATGCATCCAACTGATCCAAGTGTAACCTTATTTTCTTCTGGCTTCTGTTTCAATTGACGAGAATGTAAGCATCCACCGAAGCCGTCAACTTAACGATGATAGGAAGATAGAGGTCCAAAGACGCCGTAATCGGACTAGTTTTTTGAAAATCGACTGTCCATTTCGCCAAACCCTCGCTAACGGTGAGCATGGCCTTCAAGGTCTTATACAACTTCATTACCTCTCCATCAAGTACAGTCCACGTTATGGACTTTGCGCCTTCGTCCATCGCCTCCGTCTTCACCTTCGCCGTAATTGGAACCACCCCTTCAAACACAAAACAATATCCATGACAACATAAACTAAATGTTCGTACCAAAAAATTACATACTCCCTAGAAATGTTTACGTTTGTTTTTTGCACCGGAATTGAGGATTATAAAATTTTAATGTGTAATGAGGTGAAAGAAATAATATTTTAATGTGTAGTGGGTAGTTGTATTAGTATAGTAATGGGAGTCCCATGGAGATATTGGAATGTTTTGTGTGGATCTCATTTACCATAAAAAGAAATGTAAACTTTTGTATGGGACGATCAAAATAGAAATACGTAAACGTTTCTATGGGACAGGAGTAATTTTGTATATTTACCACCGAGAGTACAATTCCATTGCTTGACACATCCGACTTCCCCGTCTTCTCCTTGGAGCATCTGAACTCCGGCCGCCGGAAAGATTTTGACGATGTCATTCATATTGTTCTTGAAGAAATTATAGAACTTCTCAGCTGGGCTTTTTATGGATGTGCTGGCAACTAGGGTTTCGATCTCGTTTGCCATTGATGATCGACTGATACAATTAATTTACGAAATAAGTTGAGTTGCAGATTAGTTCCTTGTTCTGGATAATTAATTTATATTGTATGATTGAGGAATAAATGGTGATTAGGAAATTTGGCCATGCATATTTTATGGTGACATGCATGTGTTGATTCTTAAAAAAAAAAAAAAAATATATATATATATATATATATATATATATATATATATATATATATATATATATATATATATATAATAAATATTAAGTGTACACCTAACATGACTTAAAAGTCAAAAACCGAAATTAATATGCTTAAAAGGAAATATTTAATATAAGAAAAGAAAATTAAACATCGTGAAAAGATTACACAGAGATCGTCTATTTTTTAATGTAATCTTCTTCACTATGTTTTTCTTTTCTTTATATTCAATGTTTTCATCTTAAAAATAAAAATGTTCTATTTTCAAAATAAATTAATTATGCACACACACCTTTCCTAATATATAGTATTGTTTTTCTTAATGAAGAATTTAATTAATTGGAGGGGTTAGTGATTTCTCTCTCCTATACTATGTGGCGACAATTCAAGCAGAGACACAGAAGATGGTGTATGAAAGTAGCACAAGAAATCAACAGGAAATTCGAGTCGGCATTGATGATCGATTGAATTAATTAAATAAAGTAATTAATCAAACGATACATAAATTTACTTTATTTAAAATAGTTCTAAAAAATTTAATTTCTTCAAAATAGACTCATGCTTATAAATTTTCATCAAAATTGTCATTTTTTTTACTTTAAAACGTCCAATTTTGCTTTTATGGGACTAAATCATGGGATTGAATCGAATTTTTAAAAAATGTTATGGTACGCAAATAAATTTCTCAAGTATTTTGGGACCTTTCAAAATAAAATAAAAATATACGAGAAGGTTTATGTTTTAAACTCATACCAGTATCATTGCTTGATATAAATTAATATTACATCTAAAACTTATGTCGGGTTTAAAATTAAAATCGCCTCATACAAATTTACTTTATTAAAATAATTTTAGAAACTTAATTTTTATAAAATAGTCTCATTACTTTTAAATTCTCATCAAAATAGTCCTTCTTACTTATATTTCAATTTTCAAATTCAATGAGATGGGTATGAATCTGTGCTTTTACAAAATTATGGAACGAAAATTTGTAGAAAAAATACTCCTATTATTTTGGGATGAAATCGGAACAAAACTGAAAAGTTTAAGACAAAAATGAATATCCTAACTATTTTGGGATCTTTTCGAATAAAGTGAAATGATAGATTTGTATTTAAATTAAACTCAACCTATGTCAGTGGATGTTAAATTTAATAACATGCATGTTGGAATTATGATTTGTGACGGTTAGACCTAGTTATTAATATATTAACAAGTGACATTATAAAATTATATCAGAATGGCTGACAAAATCGATCGAGATCTCTCAGTGAACTGCCCTTAATTAATTATCTGACTCGTATATGATTAGATCATGTATATAATTTATGTACACAATATATATAGAAATGGGATTCGAGAGTTTCCTAGCTGTAATAAATATTAATTTGACATCTTTTAATATACTCCTTTTATTGTATTTGAATGAAACGCAAGAGATGTGAAATTGGTAAATGTATATTTCACTAGTCAAACCAACCTATACAGCCTACTTAAGCGAGAGCTTAAGGTGAATACAACAAAATGATTTCAATAATTTAAATATAAAGATGCGATCTGCATTTTGATTCTATCCGCTATAAAAAATGAAACGTAAGAGTTAAATTTGAGTTTAAAGCGGTACATGTTTTTTCTTACTAGAAAACAGTTTTTTTTTTTAATTCAAGCAAAAAAAATTATTAAACTAAGAAAAATATGTCATGAGCACAATGGATGCTTCAACTCTACACTCCAGCATGTAATATATCAATAAAATTTCAAACAAGACCAATCAATTCCAGCACGTAATATATCAATAAAATTTCAAACAAGACATTAAATTAATACTACCAATCAATTCTGACGGCTCTGGTTAATGATGGCTTACTAGAAAAAAAATAAATAAATTGCTCTTCACGCATCTATAGTAGATGATGGAAATATTTCATCTAATTATTGTGTATTCTCAATTTTTAAAATAATAATAATAAATTGTATACCACATGTATTTTATATTTCTATCATTAATTGCAAGAGGCTAAGCATAAAACCTACTCAACATTAAATGAAGAATATCTTGATAAATGATTTCATGTGATGGTTGGACCTAATTAATATATTATTCAGTCCCTTTAATATTTTATATATACAGTAATCTAAGCCATTTAAATCCATCAAAATCTCAATAAAATTAAAGTATGTCATTATTTGAGATAATCGAGCCCACCCGAATTTTGGCATGTTTGAATTCGTTTATTAAGAAATAATCGAGCTCGATCACGAGCTTGACTAGTCATAAAATTAAACTACCGATTTAAGTTCGAATAGCGACTATTTGTTGAGGCTCGTTTATCTTCACAAACACGTTTGTTTATATGAGAATATATGGAGGAAGAAGAAAAAGTGAGATGTAATTAAATTGAGATTTTCCTACTCTCACCAAGATCTGCTGAAACAGCATATGTAATTATTTATACGGTTTGAATCTCCAGTTGTATTTTGATATTATATTTCTGTTAATTTTTTAAATAAATAACACGTTGTAGAGCGATAGTAGAATGGAAATTAAAAAAAATAATAATAAAAAAAATAAGAGGAAAAGAGTCAGAATATTTTTCCTCTCATTTATTAGAGACGTACAATGTGGGTATTCAGTATTCTATAAACGCATCTTCAGCCATGTTGTATATGTGTCTGAGTCTGACTGTCGTGATTTTGAAGAAAAATAAAATAGAGTAAATAGTAATAATAATGAATAACTATATTCTGTCAAAATAATAATAATAATAATAATAATAATAATGCATTATTACAAGTGATACTTAATTAACACCTTATCAAAAGTCAAACCTAAAAATGCTCATCTTTGAGCAAGAAATTATGTAAGAATCAAGATTTCAATTTTACTCTCACTGATCAAGATCTTCAATTAGATAATGCAGCTAGGTTTAGTTTTTTTCGTTATGAAAACGAAATCTCAACCACGTATATAATTATTTGGATCTCATATTATATTTTGGTGTTACGTCTTATGATGTGAAATTGTTGGAGGACTCACACATAGGTTAGAGCCAAAATGTATGGAAAGGTTAAGATTTTCCTATCATAAACGTGTCAGTCATCTAATTCGTATAATAGGAGATGTAACATCAAAAGAATAACAGGAAATCTGATGACTTGTACATATAACACCAAAAAATTGATGATGCTCCAAGATATATTGACTACTCCCTCGTCCCCCAAAATCGTTCATTTTTACTATACCATTGATATTAAAAATATGTTTTTTTAATTAACTTTATTGACTTTTGGGGATAATTTGGTATTTTTAGTAATAAATAAAGTATAAAGTATGTTATGTATGAAAAGAAGGGATGACATTTTTTAAATTAATATGTATTTTTTAAATGTTAGATTAGAATGATATTTCCTTTTTTGGGGGGTTGAACAATTATGTAGGACGAATAAATGAGGAAGTAGTAAACAATCTTTAGCAACTAGAGGTTACCATTTTGCCCCACTGATACGTACTCCCTCCGTCCCGCGTTAATGTTGACGTTTACTTTTTGCACGGAGATTAAGAGATATAATATTTTAATGTGTATTGAAGTGAGAGAAATAATATTTAATGTAAAGTTGATAGTTGTATTAGTATTGTGTATGGGTCCTACATGGAATAATTAATTATTTTGTATGGGACCAACATGACAAAAAAGGAAATGTAAACCTTAACTTGGGACAACCCAAAATGAAAAACGTAAACCTTAATGTGGGACAGAGACTTACACTTTGGTGTTACATCTCTAGTTACAAATCATTGGATGATTGACACGTATGATAAACTAATTTATACCCTAACAATCAACCCTAAGGGAAAAGGTTGAGATTTTCCTCTCCACATATGTGTCACTCATCTAACGCGTGTAACAGGAGATGTAACACCAAAATGTAACAGGACATCCAAGATTGGGCATAGGGGTATATATAATTTATAGTAAGTAATTTACGTAAAATGTATTCCAGTATTCCAAGATGAAGCTTCTAAAGTTAATTAATTATTGAAAAATTTAAAATGGGTTAATTGAAAAAAAAAAACCTCAACTTTTACTTTTATTGTAAATAAATCTCAACTTTTGAGAAATTGAAAAAAAAAACTTCGACCTTTAAGTTTGTGCAAAACGTATCCAACGGGCAGAAGATGGCTACCCGACGTTTGACGTGGCGTTGACCTTTGTCACATCAGCTTTGAGTTTATTACAAAAAAAAATCTCAATTATTACTTCTATTGCAAATAAATCTTTTGAGATTTTGACAAAAATAATAATCAAAATTTTATTTTTTTTTAAATTGCACCAATCTAATAAAAAAATTATATTTTATATATTAAAATTATATTCTCAAAAATTATTATGTAGTAATATTTAAAACTTACATTTCAATGCTTACGTTTGTTTCAATGCTTACATTTATTTTTTGCACGTTGATTAAGAAATATAGTAAGAGTATTTTAATGGATACTTAGTTCTAAGATATAGTATTTAATACAAGTGGGTAAGTGTATTATTATTGTATGTGGGTCCCATGGTAATATATTAATTATTTTAGGTGGGTCATATGCCAAAAAGAGAAACGTAAAGATTGAAATGAGACATCAAAAATAAAAATATGTAAATATTGATATGGGCGGAGGGAGTACATAAAAATTTGGTTTGTATAAATTAAAACTTAACTAATATTATTTTTTGTCCGTATACAACTATGAATTTATAAATTATGTCTACATAAATTATAAACTATTTTTTGTCATATATATATATATATATATATATATATATATATATATATATATATATATATAGTCATATTAAACATAACATAAAATTACGAAAAAATTTTAAGACAAGTTAAAGAATACTTTTATTTTATAAATTATAAAATTTTTATAATGCATAAAATATTTTAAAAACTCAAATAAATTTATTATTTTATTTAATAGTTTTTTAGAATTTAAATTTTAAATATAAAATATAATGGGTGCAATTTAAAATAAATAAAAAATTGATGGTCTTTTTTGCCAAAATCTCAAAGGTTGGGATCAAATCGCAATTTAAGTAAAGCTTGAGGTTTTTTGCAATAAACTCAAAGTTGTGGCAAAGGTCAACGCCACGTCAGACGTCGGGTAGCCTTCTCCTGCCCGTTGGGTGCGTTTTGCACGAAACTTAAAAATCGAGGCTTTTTTTTTGTAATTTCTCAAAAGTTGTGATTTATTTGCAATAAAAGTAAAGATTTGAGGTTTTTTTTTTTTTTCATTAACCCATTTAAAATTCAAGCCATTAATGGATGCAACTGATATATTATATAATTTGTAGTATTAATTAACCAGCAAGTATCATTCCACCGACTATTTAAAATCTGACGCATGTGAGATCATGTCGATAGTTTATAGATTTTATTATAGCCTGCAAAAATTGAAATTTTCTGAAGAAATTATTTATACTAAATTGGCGTTGGAATTGTGGGATTAAAATGAATTTTAAAAGGGTATCTTTAAATGCACACCCCAATCTATTGAATACACACCCATTACTATAATAATTAAATTATATATTTATAAAAAATCTAATTTACCCTTAATTCACTAAATACACACCCCACACGTGTCTTAAAACAAATTCAATCTGATCTATACACCATCATGCCCAACAAAAAAACAAGATAACCGCGATGGTGTTTTGCACTCTTTACAACCAACTTTCCCAAATTCTTTTTCACCCTAATTTTTTTTAAGAACCCTAAAAATTAAAATATTGTATTAATAGTTACTGTTCGTCCAGATTAAAGAGAAAATTTTGCATCTACCTCTATACTAATTCCAGAGTGATTTCCATTCTCTCTCATAATCACTTATAAGTTCCCTTGGCAGAATTCAAAGTAGAAAATTAAAAAAACGAAATAAAATCGATCCGATTCGCATACTCTCATTACCCGGACACAAATTGAACCTTAAGACAACCGTTCCCCTTAAGTGGAAGATGAACTCATCTCTATTCAAAATTTCATTGTCAATATCTTGCAAGTGTTCCATGAAGATTTACTAGAAGAACTTGTTCATTTAGAAGTAAGAACGAGGGAGGCAGCACGATCCCCATAGATGTCATTGAATTTCTTTTGCTTATCTTCCATTAACGCTGAGGTTTCGTAAAAATAAAATAAAATGAAGATTTTAAAGGGTGTGTAAAATTTTAATTCTAAAAGGGTACTTTTGAAATTTTATGGGGTGTGTATCAAATAAAATAAAAAAATAAAAGTGGGTGTATATTTAATAACACTCATTAGTTGTAGTACTAATATAGTCTTTATCTCAACATTGATTTGAACTCATAATTAAAGTAGAGGAACATGCATGATTGATGTAGTGAAAGAAATGAAAGATAGCATGGCAACAAGCTAGTCTTCCCAATACAACACATATGCATACAGAGATGAGTCAAATTATTACACAAACAGAGATCAAACATGAGTTGCAAAGGTTGACTCAGTTAAGGTGGAGGAAAGCGTCCACCAGAGTGCACATGGTGATTGCAAGCGGAACGTAGAGCTCCGGTGGCGGCGAAAGCAGAGTTGCCTTCTCGTACACGAAGGTCCACTCCTCATAGCCCTCTCCCACCACCAGTGTCGCCTTAAAACTCTTGTACAACAGAAGAAGATCGCCTTCCAGCACCACGAACGTGGTCGTTTTCGTTCCATCGTCTACCGCATCCGTCCTCACTTTCGCGCTCATAGGAATCGCTCCTGCACATACCCACAATTAGCATGCATGCAGATACACAGCCCGAATTCCCTACTCCATGCATCTGGTGTTTCAATGCACCATATAATTGACACAATGTAGATAATGTGTCAATCTTGTGGTGCATTGTAACACCAGATGGAATAGGGAATCATCTGACAAATATATATATACCAAAAACTTGGCCAGCCCGTCTCATGGTCTGTGAGAGGGAGTCACTTTTTATGAGACGATCTCACACAAAACCATTTCCTGGATAGTGGGTCTTACCAAGAATGTAATTCCATTTCGTAACGCAGCCGACTTCGCCTTCCGTCCCTTCGACTACCACGGCTTCGGTGAAGGCTGCAGGGAAGATCTCAACTACCTTGGTCATGGAGAGCTTGAAAGAGTTGTAGAACTTGTCGGCTGGGCTTGTAATTGGTCACTTGGCAACTACACTGTCTATCTCGTTTGCCATTTCGACTGAATTAAGGTGGGATTAATTTCTTTCGACAATTCTTGCAAAGGGATGGAATTACTTGCTACATTCCTTGGGGTTTTATAGTGGAACTAAGGGTGGGTGGGTGGGGTCATGGGTGTAGTAAATAGTGTGTTTCTCGTGGTTGTATTATTGATGGAACCCTACACCTGTACAAATGGTTGATTAATTCCATACAAATCTTACTTATTGATTCGTATATGTACAAATGGCCCATAATTGGTTTATTAATTCCATTCAAATCTTAATTATTGATTCGTGACAAGTAGACCTTAATAAATAAAGTAAATAAATGTAATTAAAATATAAGAACTGATTAGTACGTCAAATTGTGTCTAATTTTGGATTATCTACATTTTCAACGATAAATTAAAAATCGCAAAAGGCGATTTTTATATACGTACATGATAATTTAAAATCATTTTACTTTAACAACTTTTTAAATTATCAAAAAATTAATTGTAAGGTTTCAATTTCATTCATACATTTAATAATTGAACGATTTTTACCCAATTTTTTACTGGTGGACATAGCAAACCCATTCAAACATTTAAAAGGTAAAGAGCTGTGACCGTCACACATAAAGATTTATGTGAAACGGTCAGAAAGTGATAACTTTTATAAAAGAAAGTGGAATAATAAATTAATAAAAAGTGATAATACTATTTTATGAACAATTTATAATATGAATAAAAAGAGATAATATTTTATAGGGAAATTGATAACGTTTTATAAAGAAAGTAATAATTATTTTTAAAAGTGAAAATTTTTCTCACGTGAGACGATCTCATGCAAGACCTACTCCATTTAAAAAAGGTGTTATGGAAATTATGCAATTAAGTATATTAATTAACGTGGGGAAATTGGGATTATTTTTTTATTTTTTAAACTATTAATTTAGGTTCATTTGCAATAAATTAACATTTTGTGGACGGAAATGGATTTTCGTTGTTGGAATTTCGAAAGTTAAAATTTATAAACCCGTGCAGATTTAACTTTCCACGACATTCATCAGACATCAATCTTTGTAATTGTGGCGGGCTTGGGCTTCGGCTTGTGAAATGATAATTGGGTCAAATGATATTAAATAAAGAAGTCCAAATAAATTATATATTGCAGCCCACTCCAAATTGAAACAAATGTGAGATTTTACTAGGCCCAAATTTTTATTTTTTTTGTAATTCATAGACCGACTAATTTGGGGTGACTAGAGATCCATAATTCACGAACCACTAAGGGGAACCCTCGTTTCCCGCCAGAGCTATGTGCTCTATGTAATGTACTGGCCCACAATTATTAATCACACCTACGTTTTGAATCTAAGACTTTATGAAATTTTACTCTAAAATACGTCAAGTTCTGTTAACCTGGCTCTAGACTCTAAAAATAAGGATGTGAATATATCATTCCAGGATAAAATGAGATAACCAAAATGTCTGGGGTGAGAAAATAGAGATGAACTGCTAATTTGGGCATCCATTACTTTAACTTTATTGTACCAAATTATTAGGGAGGTTCGTGAAGAAACTCCCTATGCTTTGATTGGAGTGGTTTGCTTGAATCATATTAATTAATTAGTGGGGGATTCAAATTTTTAATTTACAGAAGATGCCAAATTAATTTTGAGGGGGGTTCATGAAAGATACTCCCGTATCTTGAAATATTTTATCAATAGAATGCAAACGGATTTATAATGGTTTTGTCGACGAAATAATATCTGTTGTTATTTACCAACATATTACCAATAAAATCATTTTAAAATTTGCCAATTTATTATTAGCAACGCATTACCAACGAAATTAATTAGATTTTCATTAATTAAAATTTATGAACCACCACTTTACCAATGAAAAATTACAGAACGAATTTTTTTATTAATCAGTTAGCAAACCAATTTAACAATAAAATTAAGACTTTTACCAACGAAATATTCCACTCATTAAAAACGGTTGTTTAGTGCTTATTTGATCGAGTATGCTGATACTGTTATTGACGATATTTTTGGCATTATCGGTGTTATCCAAATAGTAATCACAATAGAAAGATACTCAATTGTGTAATCAAGTTTGATTAATCTGGTATTGGTCAGAAATAAAATTTATATTCTTAAAAAAACATAAACCTCATGCATGTTTAGATTTTTCTCGTGTGTGTATCATATGTGAGTCGACACTCATGAAATGGATTTTACCCTCAAATTAATTTCTTTAGTTTATTCTCATTTATATTAGTTTCTTACTTATTAACTAATATTGTGGAGTGGAAGAATTTGGGCATGACAGTGTTGTTGGGATGTGATTGATGAAGGGCCACTGCTAGTTAATAAAATCATGAAAAGAAAGCAGTTATATATTGATCCATTTGGGAAACATACATGCATGGTGTATATATATCTCAAATTAATGAGGTATGGCAACAAGCTGTATGTGTGGACAGACTAGATCTATCCTTTAAATCTTTTATTAATTATTATCTCACACACACACACTGATGAAGCATGAATTAAAGGTGGGATGACTCAGTTGAGGTGCAGGAAAGCATCCACCAGAGTTCAGGCAGTGATTGCAATCGGAATGTAGAGCTCCGGTGGAGGCGAAAGCAGAGTCGCTTTCTCGTATTCGATGGTCCACTCCGCCCACCCCTCTCCGACCACCAGCTTCACCTTAAAACTCTTGTACAGCAGCAGAACATCTCCTTCCACCACTAAGAATGTTATCGATTTTGCACCATCGTCTATCGCCTCCGTCCTCACCTTTGCACTCAATGGAATTGCTCCTACATGTACCCACAATTAGCATGCAAAATCTCTGTAAGAAACTTGACCTATAATGACAGAAACCTCAGTTAAAGTTCATTTATACTCTCTCCATTCTGTATTATCTTCACTTTAGATACGTAGTTTTAAAAAAAAAAATCACCAACTTTATTAAATTTTAAGGGGTGTTGTAGTATTTTTAAGTAATAAATAAAGTAAAAATTATGTTATGTATGTTAGGTGAGGTTATTGGTTGACGTAGTGTTTCCTTTTTTAGGTGGTGCAGATAAGTGTGTGACGAACGAAAACGGAAAGTGTGAAGATAAGTGTAGAACGAAAACAGTTGTATACAAAATTATCTCGTCTTACCAAGGATGTAACTCCATTGCGTAATGCAGCCGACTTCGCCTTCCGTCCCTTCGATTACGACAGCTCCGGTGAAGGCAGCAGGGAAGATCTGAACGAGCTTGGTCATAGTATACTTGAAGAAGTTGTAGAACTTGTCTGCTGGGCTTGTGATTGGACATTTGGCAACCAAGCTGTCTATCTTGTTTGCCATTTCTATGGATTAATTAAGGTGGGATTATTTTCTTGCATGGTTGATTGAGCTAAGGTGGATTACTCATGACACTTGTTGGGGGATTTATAGTAGAAGTGAACTGATGTAGTGTTTCTCGTGGTTGTATTATTGATGGAACCCCACACCTAAAAATGGCAATTATTGCTTATTTTATTAATCCCATACTGGAGTATAAATCTTACTAATTGATTCCTACGTGATATTTAGTTTTTCCCATGCAATATACATGTATAATAATATTTCAGATATATCAAGAAAGGAAATATTGTAATTAATATATCATAATGGGGTGGCTATTTGCACCCCGAAATTATTATTTGAACCTTAATTATTTATAAAATTAAAATATGGTAATATAAGAAGACATAAATACCCTTTTATAAATAATAAACTAAGATTATATATAATTAAATTTCTAAATGCACCATCCCACTAAAATTTCTAAATGCACCCCAAAGTTATAATCACTAAAACACGATCAACCCTAAACCCTTTTGTATCAGAGTAGTATCATGGAAGAAGCAAAAATTGATAATGATGAAAATCCGAAACAAGCAATAAAAGTAGATTATATCGTGATGTGTTAAATCAAAATCTAACCCACAAAATAAGGGTCAACCCGACTCAACAATTCATAATTCATAAAATCAAAATGGAGAGAATAAAAAGTGATTGCCTGGATAGGAGCGAATGCAAAAGTGAAATTAATAGCGGCTTGGGAGGAGGAGTGCGTTTTCATGCGGTTCAGTTGGTACGGATCCACCGATACATACAGATTCTTCACAACCACGCTGCCCTCTGTTTTTGCAATTGCCAAACTGATTGTTTCACTTTTGGTTTCGAAATTCGACATACTTTATTCTGTTCGACTGCTTTGATCGAACTGTTGGGTCACAGTTGTAATATGTTCGGTTCCTATAACTGAACAGATTTAAGTGTGTTCGGTTGTACTTACCGAACACCTTTTCTTTTCTTTTTCTTAAAAGGGTAAGTGTAATATGTTCGGTTCCTATAACCGAACAGATTTAATTGTGTTTGGTTATACTTATCGAACACCTTTTTTTTCTTTTTCTTAAAAGGGTAAGATTGTCCTTGCATGGGGTGCATTTAGTAACTTAAATATGTATTTTTTAATTTAAGTGGGGTACATATAATAATTAGTGTTCAAATAACTATTTTGGGGGTGTAAATAGCCGCACATTCAAATGGTGTCTTTTGGATTAGCTAGATCTTCAAAGATAATCTCACATGACAATTTTTTAAGAGTTGATATTTGTGTAGCGTATGTGTATTATTTTTTATTTAACGGTGTAAATGTGCTTCTTAAAAAATGTATAATTTTTTTTATGGAGTATTAAGTTTTCATTAAAAAGTTAACGAAAAATTCTATAAAAATTCACTAATAAAGTGTATAAATTCTTATATTTTTATTCAATTTGGGTAAATTTTGGTCATTATCAAGCTTTTTTTTTTAAAAATGAATATTTTTTTTATTGATTAAAATACTAGGTATAAACACTAAATGAGCATGTACAAGATGATAAATCAACAATAACATGAAAATATAGTGAACAATTAACATACATAATTTCGTACAACAATCTTTATTATAAAAATAAATTAGAAACATCACATCATTCATAATTTCGTACAACTTACCCAAGAGTTTTTAAGTGCCGTTAGAAGTGTGATATTATATTAACTAGCAAATTATAATTGCAATTCCAACGCTAATATTCTAATACTGATCCACAAAAAGCCCAAAAGTTCAAAAGAAAGAAGCAACTATAGGCCCAACAAAAGCCCATTACAAATATTTGGGCCCACCTACCACTTTTGACCGGTGGCGTAGAAAATTCGAAATTAAATCCATATTCGTAGAAAGAGATATTTATTCGACATATCCTCTGCAACTGCATTCCATCCATCACCGGCGGTGGCGGAACACCAATCCTCCACCTTTCTCAATTCTACGTTACTTTTTCATCAAGATTGATTCAATCGCAAAAAATAATCACGGCTTTTCTTAATTCCATTGATTATTCCTCCCAACCACCAACTATTCATCTTCATTGTAGAGTATTGGCGTTGAATCTTGCGGTGGACGACAAGCACCAGATCCCTTCCCCGCACGGCGGTCGGGGTGCCTTACCCTCCGAAGGCGGCTGCCCTTCCGATCTCCTCTTCCTCGCCGGCGGCGGCGCCTTTCCCACCCTTTTCTAACTATAATTTTTTATTTTTTGTATATTCTTATAATTCCAATTGCTGATTTGATTTTGAAGAATATAGATAATTTTTGGAGAGATATATATAAATATAACGTTGTATAGTGTTCGTATGGAGAGGACGTTGACTATAAAGAGGGTGCCGACTGTGGTTTCCAATTACCAAGAGAACAGTTCTTCGTCGGAGGACCTTCAGGCTATAGCTCATGGCTGCGGCCGCAATTGCCTAGGAAAATGCTGCTTGCCTGGTATGTTTTTTTTTTTTTTTTTCGAATAATTTGTACATGCTATGATGGTGGTCTCGATCATTCTCTGAAAAATTCAATTGATCATAGCCCTGTTTATGATTTTGTGGCGTTACAGTTGATTATCTTTTGGAATAGCTGCATATTTTATTGTTGACTTATTTTTGTATTATGTTTTTGAGGTTGCATATTTTGTTTGCGTCATTATGATGATCAACGTTAAAAGGTCTTAAATGTTACTTTAACCGTGGTATCTTTCTTGTTATTTACATAAGCAAATGAATTCAAGTGCTTCTATCATCTACCAAGCAGCATCTAAGAATTTTGGAAGAGACACTGTATGGTTAATTTGTTTAGCAGTTTAGGCAGCCCATCAGTTTTATATTTTCAGAATTTATATGATTTTCTCCGGTCCAGATTACCTATTCCTCAATGGTATTCCACCCGTTGTTCCATAACTTGTTTTCTATTAAAATACTACTATAATTAATGATCCCTTGCACACTTGTTGGTAATTTAGGCAATGATTTTAAGACATGACAAATATCTAATAAGTGGAATAGTAGAGAAACAAGTAAATGAAATAGGTGATCCCATTTTGATTTTCCCTGCTTTATTGGTAAGTTTTACAATTATTCGACCATATTAATTAGTTGTAAATTTCCAAAATGTCCATATTCAATAAAGTAATTTGTGATTCCAATTTCCAATCAATATTTAACCTTCGTGCTTCGCTTTCAAAAAAAAACCCCTTCGTGTTTAAGGGTTACGTAGGAAGGATGTGATTAAAGATTACAAAATAATGACAATAATTTTGTTGTCGTAGTCGGTGTGGAAAAATGCGTGAGCCTATTTAAATGGAACAGATGGAGTATAATAGTGTTGTTTTATGTATCAGAAAAAACCGGTTACTCCTTATGTATTTATACTTTATAAAGTAGCCCTTCAAATATTTCCTTTACTGAATTTTTTGATCTTATATATTTTTCTCAGTTTCCAAGCTCTATGCTTTCAACAATGCTGAACAAGGGAGAGATGATGAGGACCCTCATGGATCTTGTGATGGCAAATGTTCTAAAATGTCCTATCTAAACAAACTGTTGTTAGGACAATGGGAGGATCGCATGAATAGGGGACTTTTTCGGTACGATGTGACCTCTTGTGAGACAAAAATCATTCCTGGGACGTACGGTTTTATAGCACAGCTGAATGAAGGACGTCACCTTAAGAAACGGCCTACTGAGTTTCGCATTGACATGGTTCTCCAGGACTTTGATGAGAAGAAATTCAACTTCACTAAAGTGGGTCAAGAGGAAGTGCTCTTCAGGTTTGAGCCCAGCAAAGAGAATGAAACACATTACTACCCTAGCTCTTCAATTGATTCCGATGAAGGATCACCTAGTGTTGTTGCAATCAATGTAAACTATTACATTTGATTTTCTGATGCTCATATAATAGCAATGTAAAAGCCTTTATTTTTCTTATGGAGTGTCTGCTTTATTTTTTTCAGGTGAGTCCTATTGAGTATGGACATGTACTTCTGATACCGCGTGTCCTTGATTGCTTGCCTCAAAAGATCGATCCTGAAAGCTTTTTGCTGGCTTTGCACTTGGCTGAAGAGGCATCAGATCCTTATTTTAGGGTTGGTTATAACAGCTTAGCGGCCTTTGCCACCATCAATCATCTCCATTTTCAGGTAATTACCTGTCTTGTGATGCTCTTTAAGTCTAATGCAGCTTTCAGTATGAAGTAACTAATAAGTTATTATGACTGTCTAACTTTTCACAGGCATACTACTTGTCCGTGCCTTTTCCAATAGAGAAAGCACCAACACGTAAAATAATGAGCAAAATGGGGCCATGTGAAACTATAGTCGTCGTCTCAAAGCTGCTGAATTATCCTGTACGAGGACTTGTTTTTGATGGTGGATATACATTATTTGATCTATGTGATGCTGTTGCTAGTTCTTGCATATTCCTTCAAAGTATCAACATCCCTTTCAACGTACTAATTTCTGATTGTGGCAAGAGAATCTTTCTTCTACCTCAGGTGATCTCTTTTTCCAGCTCATTTATCTGTCTACATTTGTTCTGGGGTTGGCAGTTAGCTATACTAGTCAACATATAATTTGGCATACCCCACCATTTCCTGGGATCACATGTTCTATGACTATGTAGACTCTAATTTTAGAGGTTGAATGCACGCACTGATCTTGAGAGCAGTACTTAATGTTTGATGATCCAGAAATTAGTATTTGGTCCAAAATTTGATTGTTTTTAACTACTACCAAGCTAAAGCTAAGTTATTATGAAGCGCCTGAATTCGTACCTTTTCACTCTAGTTAGACAGAGGCCAAGTAAAATAGTTGGACAATGGCGCTTGGTAAGGGGTTAATGGGAATAAAAGGATATTGATCGTCATTGCTCATACTTGGTATGTGGTAATGGGAATTCGAAAATCGTCATTTATTCCCATTGATTAATGATTCCCATTACCATAATCATTCCGGAATTTGAACCAAGCGCCAAACGGCTCCTCAGTTTTTTTTATTTTTGATTAAGAAATGAAACAGCAGATGTCTTCTAGCCTTCTCAGAATGATCTATTTTAACAGGACCTAGAAATTTACTGTTTAGCTAATCATCTTGTTTTAATTTTCTGCATACAAAAACTGTATCTCATGTTCTCAACTTTGATGGATGGCAGTGCTATGCTGAGAAACAAGCACGCGGAGAGGTAAGCCAAGAGCTTCTGGATACTCAGGTGAATCCAGCTGTTTGGGAAATCAGCGGACACATGGTACTTAAGCGGAGAAAGGATTATGAAGAGGCGTCTGAGCAATACGCTTGGAAACTCCTAGCAGAGGTTTCTCTGTCGGAGGAAAGGTTCGAAGAGGTGATAAGGTACGTACGTGAAGCAGCTTATTTTCAATCAGACGAGGAGTATGTGAGTGTAGAGGAGAGTAGATATGATTCCAATTCTCCACGAGTTGCTGCACACTTCCCTCAAGATTGTCTTGTGCTTCATTGACCTTCTACGATTAGTTATTCCTGTCGTCACACCTTCCTATTGTTCAGATGCTAGTTCACCTATTTTTATCCTGAACTTTAATTTGTTATGAAACAGAATAGGTTCATGATCATACTTGCAGTTGATGTTATTAACTATTACTCGCTTTGTACTAATTTTTTCTTTAGTCGAACTGGATGTATGTTGTTCAGTTCTCAATCCCAATTGAGAAAAATACTCAGTTTATTCTTATTTTAAATTTTTTTCATAGCCCTCAATTTTTGGACCATACTACCCTCATTGTTTTTTTAAGCAACACCATTTTACATTTTTTATACTCACTCCGTCCGCCACAAAGGTGGACATTTGTATTAATGGGGCGTATGAGTCTCATAAATTTATTGTATTAGTGATGTGTATTGGTTCCATGTATTTAAAAAGAGATATGTGGACCTACTTTGGGCGGACGAAGGGAGTAGTTATAATTTTTTTGTTAGAGATGTTATTACTACTACAGGAATTCTTACAGATCCTAATTTATTTCTCCACATGTGGGCCCCAATGCTTCCCAAGCAAATTACAATTGGAGAAATGTTCTCCACATGTAAGAAAACTAAATTAGGCAAATAAATTTATAATTACTTTGATTATAAATTTCATACATGGTGCCCTTTTTCTACATCAACTAAATTTTCAATTTTCCCACTTGTGTGAGTTTATACATATGTCCAATTTCCTTATGGATCCGATAATGTTAGTATTATTCAACTTACTTATTTAGAATGTAATTTATTATAATATTAATCTTATTTTTACACATCTCAAATTTGAAGGAAAAAAATTATTGTACTTAAATCCTTTAGTTTTTTTTTTTAATGCGACAGTTTTTAGTAACAAAAGTTTTAATGGTTTACAAAAATATCTCTAATTTGATTTGTGATTTGTTTTAAAAGGTTTATCGAATCATGATTATATACAAACGAGCCATAAAATATATGCAATAATTTATTTTAATCAAATAAAAGAACGAGTCACGGATTTTTTTTATAATTTAAGACATATTAAGTGTTATCACTAAAAAAGAGATATAAAAGAAATTTGATAAAAATTATAGGGCACTTTCTACAATTTCCTCAAATCTAAATTCATCCTAAATCCACACCAGCTGTTGTCTAAACAATAAACGGAACCCAATAAATAATTAATACTCATGGACTCATCCATAACACAAATATGAAGTATTAAAATATTATATTTTCAATTAACTATATATTAAAATATTATATTTTTTTAATCTCTATAAAAATCAAATATTTATATTGAGAAATGAGATGGAGAGGGTATATTTTACGTGCAAGAATTATGAAGTATCTCGACGTTGTTCAGCTTAAACTAAATTAAGAATATTAGTAGTATTTCACATAATTTAATAATGTCAACTTAATCACAATTTAAGCCACCTCTATCCTACTTATAATTGATTATTGAATCGTGGTGGCCCCAACTATCAGTTTTTTTTTTTTTTTGTTCTTTAAATAAACGGTTAAACACCAATCTGGATTATCCAATTGTTTCAAGACTTCAATCATCATATTCTAAGGGCATCCCCTAAAGCCTCTTTAAATGAGATATTATATACTCCATTCGTCTGCTTCTAAAGTATCCATTTTATTATTTTTGACGTTCACTTCAAAATTATATATTTCCCTTATTTAATAAAAAAGTACCTAATATGGTCCATCACTTCCCTCTAATACAACTATCCACTTTACATATAATAATAATACTCATTAATCCACGTACAAAAAACAAATTGATACCTTAGAAGTGGACGGAGGAAGTATAATTTAAAGAGTCAACCAACAAAAAATACCTCCAACAACTTCTTTATGCTAATGATATTGTTATGCTAAAAAATGGTAATGCCTAGTGAATTAAAAAAAAAAAAAAAAAAGGTGACAGGTGCTCCACACACCTTGAATAATATTTTTTAAAAAAAAGTAATACGTAGTTAATATTTTCTATGACGAAAAAGTGATAATGCCTAGTTGAAATAGCAATGGTACTATGCTGAAAAAGTGATAATAGCTTGTTAGAATAGTGATAGTACTATACTGAAAAAGTGATAATAGCTTATTAGAATGGTGATAGTACTATATTGAAAAAGTGATAACCTGTTCGACTTTTATATATCATCAAATATACTCAACATTTAAAAATGAAATAAAATAAAATCTTAACACTGTTTAACCAACTATCATAAAGAAAATCAAAGCAACCTGTTTAATATAATTCCAACAACTATAAAGGAAACCAAAGCAACCTGTTCAAAATCATTCCAATCACCATAAAGGAAACCAAATCAGCCTGTTTAAAATCATTTCAACTACCATAAAGGAAACAAAAGTAACAAAGTCTTAATCACAATCAAGCCACCAAAAAACATTAAAATAGTCGGGGATTAGGAGTATAGGAACCAATCTTTGTATATGCACTTGTGTCTTTCTTCTTCTTCTTCTGAAAATGCTCATGGTACGCTTTCTTCGTCCCTTTGTTACTGAATGCTCACGATCAAGATTGTTGTTGCATTGATCTTTTTTTTTTCAACCTGTACTTCTATGGTCGAAGAAGCTACCAAGGAATTTATTGCAACCAAATCCTTATTATATGAATTTTCAATGACTTGTCTTGCTTCACCATTGTTATGAAAAAGCAACAAAAGATTATATGACATGATGAACTACTTCATAGAGGTCATCCTCATTCAATTTAATTCTGAATGAAACTTTACATCTTGTGCGTGTCTCACAAACATTCCTACGAGTCTTTCAGACAATGGTGGAAGTTTTTACCTTTTTCAATCCTTCACAAGAACACACATAAACGCACAACACCCCTTTCCATAGCTGATGGTCTAGTGGTAGACTTACGGACACTAAATCCAACAGCTCGACTGTTTTTACAATACAATTCATACATTTCTTCTATAGTTTCTCTAATTATGCTAACTAGAGATTGAGTTATATCATCACAACTGTCATCATCTACAAGAGTGTAAAAAAGTAAAAAGAATCACTAAACATTTTATCAAAATCTGTAAATTAACCAACATATTAACAAGCTAAGAAATGGTTATTAAATTTTACCAATTTCAGCAGTGGTTGTATCAAGTGCAGAAGTGATAGCAGCAGGATCAGAAGTGATAGCAGTAGTAATTTTCTCAGAAGCACCAGCTTTAATTGAATCACAAATTTCAAATATTCAATGTAAATTATTATCAACAGCAGTAGCATTTGGAAAAAAGTTATAGCAGAAGAACCCAAAGTGATAACAGAAGAATCAAAAGTGATAGTTGTATCAATTTTTAAGAAACGAAATATTATCTATTAATAAAGTATCATTTTTCTCTCTCATTAATACAGTTGAAATAGCATTGACAACATATAATTAAATCTTACAGAAACATGAACTTTCTCATAAATAATAGTTTATCCATGAATATATCACATTTAGCATTAAAACAAGTTACCTTCTATTTCCAAATCACTTGATACGTCAACAACTTCATCAGATATCAATCCCACCATTTGGATGTAGGAGTAGTTATGTTCAGGGTACAGAATATTAATATTTTTGGCACATTTTCACATAAAACACGTCGCATTTTATCATTTACTGAAAGAAATTTACTTGAAATGTCTTCATTCATAGCAGTCTTATCATCATTTTATTCAATCTCATTAGAAGTTGAGTATAATTTAGTATGTAATTGTTATTCATCTATTTCCATGAATTTATATTCATCATCTATATTTAATTTTATACACTAAACTATATATATAGATTTCGACAACATGAGAACTAGCAGCAGGATTAAAGTGATACCAGTAGGGTCAAAAGTGATGACAAGAGAAACCAAAAGTGATAGCAGTAGGAATTTTTACAAAGTATCAGCAATTTAATTATCTGATTTATTTTTTCTCTCAAACTTTTTACAAAAACATCTTAGCTTATAGAAGTTTTGCATTCATAGCACTATAATTTTTATAAAAAGACCTATATTAAGCAACAAGCTGCTGTGTACAACCATATCATAAATCATACTCTATAATTACTTTACTACTCATGACTATTACAATAAATTAC
Source organism: Pogostemon cablin (assembly GCA_023678885.1). Lineage (NCBI taxonomy): Eukaryota > Viridiplantae > Streptophyta > Magnoliopsida > Lamiales > Lamiaceae > Pogostemon > Pogostemon cablin. Next base: position 5,898,968 of record CM042992.1, on the reverse strand, counting down.
TTAATGCTCATCCTTGATGTAATCTCTTAAACTTCCACTTCACATGTTTAACCACTCTTCATATGCATACGTCAATTCATAGTTTTGTTTTTATACCTAATGATTAGAAGTGATAACAGACCGATGAAAAGTGATATAAAAATTTTTTAAAAAGTTTCAGCAAGTTTCATAATTGTATTTTTCTCTCAAACATTTGATCAAACACTTGTAGTGCGTGGAAATTACTTGTTAATAAGGCACGACAATAATTGCTGTTAAAATTCAAAAACACGATCAATGAACAAGTATTTCATATTTAAATACACAATACGATCATGAAGAACACGATCAACATAAAGAATAATAGAAAACACGATCATGAACAAGCTTTTCATTCTCAAATTGCTGTTAGAATTGAATAAGTCGATACCTGATTACAACCAATTGATACGCTTCCCTATCTGCGGAATTCAGATTGAAGCCGAAGAAATAATCGGATTTATGATCTAACGTGTGGTTGGGCTTGAAGAATCTCCGCAAAATCTACGTGAGGATTTCATAATGTAACGTAGGTTGATAATGGTTGGGCTTGGAGAATATGGGCTGGGATCGTTAAATTCTGTTTGGGTGAAAAATTTAGGCCTAAATCCAATAATCCAGATTATAAATGTGGGTTAAAAATATCCGTCTCACGTAAGGGGATTCGTGAGACGGTCTCGTGCAAGGCTTACCCTTATTAAAAACACATATACGTTATTAAATTGTTAAAATTGAGGATGTAATGGAAGAGGAAATATAATTTCATTGATATATTGTGTTGTGTTTACAGATTCAAAATACAATCCTATTTATAGGCATATGAGAAAACTAGTCAGTACACATAATGTAAAAAATAACTGTTGGAACCTAGAAATTATCAAGACAATTAATGATGGAAGATAGAGGGTGAGAGAGAGCAATTAATTATTTCAACATAAATAAAATTAATATAGATATGATGAATATTCACGTGCATAGAGTGTAAGAGATATCAACTCAATTAATTTTTACCTTGTTTATTTGATTTTAAAATATTAAAAATAATAATAATAATCCTATTTATACTTCAATAACTCCGACTCTAAACGGTCCCACGAGGCCACAACTATATTTTATGCTAGAAAAATACTCCAAAGGGAAAGGACTTTATACAATGATATTGCTCCGTTTACTTAAAAAACGAAAATAAATAAATTAATTAATTATGCGTTTGTTTTAAGTAGTCTCATTTTTTTTTAAATTCATGCACATTCATTAATACAATTAAAATATAAGACTTACACACTGATTTATATAATTATCTACTATCAATTAAATAATAATATTCTTTAATTTACATATATTTGGCCCTATTTCCTTAACGGTGGGACTAATTTGACAAAAGTATTTTTTTTGGACTAAAAAGGACTATGAGGAAAGTTATGGATTTATCCCAATAAAACTCAAAAGTCAATTATATATACTTATTTACCCAATCTTATCTAAAGCTACCACATAAAATATGTCAAATTGTCATACTTACACAAATCATTTCATCGAATCTACTAATTTGTGTTTAAATTAAAAAGATATGAAGATTTTATATAGCAAATGGAATTTGTGTTTATATTAATAAGACATGAAGTTTTTATAGAGCAAATGGATTGCTTTTTATCGAGACAAAGTAACTTGTAAGTTTACTAAAATAGCATGACAGACAATTTATATTGTGCACCGGGTGCACCTAAAGATAGGGTACACCCACATACAAATATAAATAAAAACATATACAATTTAATTGTTAATTTTTTAATGAAAAATTATATATAATATTTAATAAAATGTTATACACATATTAATTTTAATTTTTTTAATGAAAAATTAATGTAAAAAAATATACAATTATTACAAAATACGTATACAAAATAAAATAATATATATACAAAATTGAATAAAAAGGTATACACATATGGGTGCACCCTTGCACACGGATGCACCCAATATACACTCTTATTTACAAGTATACTAAATTATAATTATTATATAAATAAAATATGTTTATTAATTTTTTTTAAATATGATAAAAGATCCATTAAAATATAATTCACCACAAATATCCCAACAAGTAACAAACATACTTTAATTAATTATAAAATAAAAATATTTTAATAATCTAACAACTCGTACTAGAGAGTATTCATGAATTTGTATTCGAAAATTTAAAGTAATAAATAATCCAATTATAATTCAAAAGAGATAAGCGTCTTGCTCGATCAACATTCAACACCACTCTCTCAGCCAATTCCGCGTAGAATGATAACTACACCTACCCATAGCCCTACACCTAATGTTGCTATTAAACCACATAAATAAATTAAAAATAATGGAGTATTAATGATAATGATTCCTTATATCCCAAAATTATGTATTTTTTAGATAATAAATTATGTAAAAAATATATTATGTGTACTGGGTGGAATCGATAAATACAAAATAGTAGTGTATAGATAATGGAGGGACTATAGGCTATATAATTTCATATTCAACAATTTACGCCAGTCACAAATAATCCATGAATAATAGTAAAGCAATAAAAAGCATCAACCATTGGTTCACGCGATTCCCATTAAACGCCAATTAATACCACTTTTACTATCGTGATATGATATTGACCACTTTTCTGTTGAAAACAGCACCAATCAATGGCAACAATGTTTCCAGAGAAATTGTTTTTCGAGAATGGAGAATCAACACTAAACACATACTACTAAATCTACTCCTAATTGTTACTCAGAAATTAATTTCCAGAGTAATTAGACTAAAGTCATCTTAAATTCTGTGAAAAAAAATATTAAAATCAATCAGGCAGCCCTAGTCATCATCTTCTTAAACTCTTCGAAATTGACGCAACCGTCGCCGTCGACGTCGACGGAGCTAATCATGTTCTTACAGTCCTTGAGCGAGCATTTTTCCCCCAAACTTCGGAGAACAGAGTGTAATTCAGTAGCGGAGATCTTACCGTTCTTATCCTTGTCGTACAAATCGAAAGCCTCCTTCAGCTCCTTGTTGCTGTCGCCGCCGCCCAAGTGGAACGCCTTGAACTCGTTCAGATCGATGAAGCCGTCGCCGTCGGCGTCCAGCTCCAACATTATCCGCTCGACCTCGTCGGAGGAAGTGGCGGAGCCAAGGCCGTTGAGAATGGCGCGGAGCTCGGTGGAGGAGATTTTGCCGTCGCCGTTGGTGTCGAATTTGTTGAAGACTTTCTCCATCTCTTGCTCAGGTGTGAGAGGGACGGGCGCTTGATCTTTCGCCATTGGAGAGAGAGAGAGATTCTGTTTTGATTTTGTTCAGAGATATACTTTTCGTGTGATTGTTTGTTTGCGAGAGTATTTATAGCCAACAAAAACGCGGATTTGAATACGCGTAGACGTAGAGTGAAGATACAGTTTTAGTAGGAGAGTAGATCTTTATTTCTTCTATTTTAAATTTTTTACCTTTTTTATTAATTATTGATTAAACGTCATTAATGTCGCCAATTATATTTTTACCTAAAATTAATTCCATAACACTCCCTTTCCAATTAGCCGACTATTTTTTCAACTGTATCCTGAATTTTTCAGTTATATTTTGTATACTAGTATATACTTAGATTCTTATATTTTATTATCGTAATCTTAATGTATATATACAATTATGGAATTATTTCCTACTACTATAATATTTCTAAAATGAATGCATTATATTCTAAAGAAGAGTACAATAAATTTTAGAGTTATTCTATGGTACACCTAGTGCACCGGTGCACCCACAAAATTATAGGGTAAAATTGAGGGGTAGTGAATAGTTAATAAATTTATTTTTAATTATTTTATATTATTGAATGGTGTAGATTAAATACAAATTTAATCTAATGATTGAGATTATTTAGGTGCACCGATGTACCAGGTGCACCGAAATTAAACTCTAAATTTTAAGGGGAAGTAATACAAAATACAAGTGTAAAATATTAATTATATATCGAAATAATATGCCAAAAAACCAAAAAGATAAAATACCAATTTGAATGAATTGATAAATCAAATCCTAAATAAATATTATACCCCATAATATATTGAGATAAAGTATAAATCAAATCTGATAATTTAATATTTTTAAATAATAAATAAAATATAAATTGTTAACGTGTATTAGAATGAAGAGTTATCATATACATATATACTATATATTCATAACTTTTTATTTAATAGTGTTCTTAATAATTGTATAGTCTTTTATACATTCAATTTTTCATTAAAAAAACTTACAAAAAATTTACTAACAAAGTGTATATATTTTTATTTATAAGTGTAAAAAATTTTAGAGTGATTACACGGTGCACCCGAGTGTACATATAATACAACTAAAAAATGGGACTCTCGCCCCGAGGGCATAGCTGGCATAGCTCAAGTGGTAGAGGGGAGGGTGGAAAGGCCTTCTAACTGAGCTTGGTTGCTGCAGGGTGGGGGTTCGAATCCTGCCTTTGGTATGGATTTGGCCCCTTGCAAGCACAAGTTTAACAGTGAGTCATTCCTTAATCTCTGTATCCAAAAACAAATGACACCATTAAATCTGTACTGAGGGAATATATCTTAACTACAAATTTACTGTTGTGATCTAACACGCATAACACATTGCCTTAATAATATTACGTTACCTTAAAAAAATTAATAAAGTTTATCAAAAAACACTTTTCTTAAACTTCGTGTTTCCAGTAACAAAGATGAATAATTTTGGATAGTTTAAGTATTTTTTTGTTAAATTTTTTTTTATAAATAGAGAATGATCGTTTTGATCTTTTACTTTACTAATTAGAGGTGCAAATTTTTATAGCACAATTCAAAATTAAAAATAAAAAGTGTATACTTTTGAGAGATGGAAGGAGTATCCTTAATTCCACCAAAATGTTTTCATTTTATTATATTGAGTATCTCATTTAATCCTAGTATTCCTCTATTAATTAAAGGACCCACATATGTCAACTGCTCATTATTAATACATTTAAGTACAAAATAATAATAATTCTTATTTTACGTGAAAAGACAAATAAGAATTTATGAATGAGATAGAGAAAGTATTCCATGGCCTCTTGGGAATGTGAAGACATCGACACTATGAATAAATAAGGTATGCAATAATTTGTAGCATTGATGGATTTTTTTATTTTTTGGGTACCTGTAAAACGAATGAATTGTGCAATTTAAAATTAGAATTAGAATTAGAATTAAAAATGAATAAAAGAGTAGTTAAAAGGGTTAAGTGTGGCAGTTCAATGATTGGAACAGATACCTGTCAATAACAGTTGAACAGGTATTGTGTGAGCCAGCACATTTCTATTTGCTCCATGTGATCCCTAATCAATTTCTATTCTTATTACGTAAACCACTTTTTTTTTCTTCAAGTAACAATAATAATAATAATAATAATAATAATAATAATAATAATAATAATAATAATAATAATATCAAATGATGGGAATGGTGTAGGAATATCTCTCTTAACCGTGTCAAATAAAAAATACATAATAAAATTCTCTTGGTAAAAAAAAAAAATCTTCATACTTCTTTGGTAAACATGTACTCCGGTTCGAAATTGTCGATTCCGATTCCAAAAATTGTCGATATCGATTCCGGATCACCAGTTTCCAATTCCTTTTAAAAAGTATAAAAAGTTTCAACTTCGAACCGAATCAAAATATATTCAATTTTATTGTGTTTTGATCAATTTCGAAATTTCTGATTCTGAATATTTTGTGTATGGTCTATTTCTTTGTATCTATGATACCATTTTAGCATTAGGTCATTCATATAATTAATGGAATATTGTGTAATAAAAAATTATATAGTGTTTAAACTATAAATGAAGGTTTAGACCATAAAATATGATATTCTCCTATCCCACGTAATAATACTCATTTTTACGGGCATAAATATTAAGAAAATATAGTATAAGTTGATAATTAAAAATAAATAAATAAAATTGTTGGAAATGATGAATAAAGAGTAAAAAAAATAAAATTGTTGAAATTGATAAATAAAATATAAAAAAAGGCAAAATATATAATGCATTTTTACTATTAATGAAACGAGAATATATATATACCTCGCACAAAAAATATACGTTACGACTACTATTATTTAAAAGATTGGTTAATTTATATGGTGTAAGCTCAGTTTAGTGTGATTCTTGATTTTTATTTTTATTTTATTGAATTTGATAATTAAATTTTTAAAAAGTTAAATTAATTAATATTTACAAGCACAACCTTTCAATACTGTGCATGTTTAATACTCCATGATTCACGTTTGTTACTATTTTTTTTTAATAATGAATTTGTTGATTAAAATTTTGAAAAATTAAGTTAATATTTGGAAAGAATGAACTATTGTGATGTTAAGGCATTGAATTTCTGCATTAAAACTTGTAAGCCTTCCGTAGTTCATCAAATCATGTCGTTAAATCAAACAACATGGAGTATTTTTATTTAATAATTTTGTTGCAAAAATAATAATCTTATCCTAGCAAGTCAAAAAGACTTATTGAAATAATAAAAAATAATATTAACACTAAAAAAAAATCTTATTACCGTATTATCTACTACTTAGAAGTATGCATTACAACTACTTACCTTTTAAAAATAAATTAAACTTTTTGTTATACAGTTTTTAGAGCACGCAACTGTTTATACTTTTTTTATTAATTGTAATTTTTTTTTATTAAGAATGCTATTATTCTTTTTAGGAATGTTCTCGATTTTCATTTTTCTATAAATTATGCATAAAATAATTGTATCACTTTACATTAAAATATTATCCATTCTTATCGCCTAATAAAGTATTTTCCCTAATATTTAATTTCAGTTGGTATTATCCTTAACTATTAAGAGCATCTTCTAAAGGCTCTTAAAATTGGAAAATAGTTAAATTTTAAAGAGTGAAACATAAAAATGCATGTTCAATAGACTCTTTAAAATAACAAAATATTTTACATAATGATTTTGGCTCTTCAAATTTAGAGAGCCAAAATAACTCTTTAAAATTAATGACTAACTATTTCATCACTTCCAACACTTTATTTTCTTGAAATGTCCACAAAAAATATTATTTAATTCACATCTATGATAAAATAAATTAGGAGAGAATATAATATAAAAAAATAATAAATAAATTTTGGGAAGATAACAAATTAAATGAAATATAAAGATAGTGTTGGAGGAGATAAAAAATATGGCACTCTAAATTTTAAATATTCTTTATATCACACAAAATATTCTCCAAATTATAAAGATGTTCTTGGAGATGCTCTAACGCATAACTAGAGTAGGGTTATCAATTTTATCCGTCGGGTTGGGTTACCCGCGGGTACCCAGGTGATTGGGTAAAGATAGGGTAGGTAAAATCGGGTAGAGGATCGGGTAATACCCAAACCCAGAAAAAAAATCAACGGGTAAGGGTAGGGTACGAGTTTCCATTTTATACTCGCGTACTCGACCCGATTACCCGTTATATAATATATATATATATATATATATATATATATATATATATATTATATTAATATATTATATTATATATTGCTAAGGAGATCGTAGTTTTCAACATACTTTCAAGTGTTGGATTACGATATTTCTTCTCATGTTATTATATTAACTATATTGATTTCTTGTTGTTGCACTTGGATTAAATATTATTCTCTATTATGAATTTTATTTTTTATTTTGATGTTTTTGTGTCGATTTTGAGGAAAAAAATTGATACGGAAAAGTGTGGGTCGATACGAGTAGGGTTGGTCAGGTTCAAGTTATTGTGGGTATCCGTATTATACCCGTTTAAAATATTCATCCATCATTTCTTGTGAGTATCCGTATATTCGCGAATTACCCATTTACTCGATGGATAAACCCGCATCCTACCCGTTGCTACAATCGAGGATAATAGGGTAGGGCATGAATAGAATAATTGAGTAATGAGTAGTATGTGAATTTGCTTAACCCGTAGATTAGAGCATATCTCCTACAATAAGCTGAGCGAATGAGGGGGTTGCACATGTTATGAAATAATGGTAATAATAATGGTATGATCTTCTATTTTATTTTATAAAATATTAGTAATAATAATGATATGATTGATTGTATATTTAAAAATAATTAATTAATTAATGTAGCCTGGCATAGGCGGTGACTTTTAGTCTGGGCTGGATCCATCTGGGCCAATTGGGCTGAGCTCCAAGGGGCCACTTGGTTATTGTGGGCCAAGATTGTAGTCAAAAGAAGATATGAATGAATGATTGGGATTTTTGGGTGGGCTCACAAAGTGATAACCTTTTGAATGAAAAAAAAAATTATCATCAAATTTTAATCGCAATGTTAGTGAATTAGAAGAAAACAAAAAAATTCAAACATACGAAATGTGACTAGAACAGAAGGTTAATAAAGGAATTTACAAGTTTTTTTTTAAAAAAATTTCAAAATGTAGTAAGATTAAAGAACCTCATCACATTTAAAATTGAATAAAGTAGTTATTTGAATTTTTTTTTTTAATAAATGGGAGGGATTGTTTGCATTGTAATTAATAACATTCAAAGATTATTTTGTTTTATTTCAATTGAAATAAAAAGAATTAACCATGCTTTCTATTGTGAAAATTCATTATAAAATTAAATAATTAAAATTATATTAATTGAATATATAAGAAAACACTACACAACTTTAAAAAAAAAGACCAGTGTGAGATGGATAAAAAGTGATAACATCATTAACGAAAGTGATGCTCAATCGATGAAAAGTGATAATGGTATAGTGAACTATTTTATTAACAATTTATAGTATAAATAAAAGTGATAACATTTTATAGCGAAAATGATAATATATTATAGCGAAAGTAATAATTATTTTATTATTTTTTATCTGCCTCACGTAGTGTGAGACGATCACACACAAGACCTGCCGAAAAATAAAAACTTTAAAACTGTGAAAAATCATTATAAAATTCTAATAACTATATTTATTTAGTTGACTATACAAGTGAATAATAATTAAAAAAAAACATATTTCCTCTGTCTCACCCAAATAACACAATTTTACTATAATGGGTGTCTTATCAAAATTGCACCATTTTCTTCTGTTAGTAAAAATGGAACACCAATGCCCACCACTACCCATCACATCTCTCTAATACATCTACCCACTTTATATAAATAATAATTCTCCTTAAACAATGTGTAAAAAGCAAATACTCCCTCCGTCTCATCCTTATGGTTACGTTTTGCTTTTTGCATGTAGATTAATGAATATAGTATTTTAATGTGTATTGAGGTGAGAGAAATAATATTTTAATGTAAAGTGGTAGGTGTATTAGTATGATGTGTGGGCCCATGGGAAGAGAAGTACTTAATTTGTGTGGATCCCATAAGTTAAAAAGGGAAATGTAATCATTAGGATGAGACGCCTAAAAAAAATATGTAACCATTAGGATGTGATGAGAGAGTACACCTCTTTGTCCGGGATGGAGAGAGTATATCTTAATTTAATATATGAGGACTTCAAAAATTTTTTTAATTTTGTCTAACTTCAAATTATTGTATGATGCAAGGAGTTAAATGCGATGAATGCAATGGAAATTGATAAATAGCAACATTGTGTTGGACAAAAAGAATGGCTTAGGGTGTAAATGAATCGAGTCCAACCATACAAAGAGTTGTTTAAATTTATTTGAAATATTATCGAGCTTTAAAATATATGTTTGAGCTTGTTTGATAAACAATTTAGTTAAATTCGAATGAGCTTTTATCGAATTGAACACGAGCTAAGCTCGATTAGTTTGATAAATTTATACTTACTTTATTTATTTTTATTAATCGATCTCGAGTCAAGCTTTTAATTTTATCAAACATAAAAATTTGTTCAATCTTTTTTGATATTTTTATCAAATCGAGTTCAAACAAGCTTTTATCAACCGATCTCAATTCAAATATAGAGTATTTTAGTCTGATTTTTATCCTTACTCATTTAAAAAAATTAAAAGAGGTAATGACTTTGAATGAGAACAAATATAATTAAGGGGTTAAGGGGTTTAATTGATCATGATATAATATAATTTAAGGTAAAAACTTGTGTGCACTCGGGCGCACGGAGCACACGGGCGTGCACCTTTAGAAATTTGTATTAAATTGTATATCCTTTAGTATAAGACGTGTACCCTTTATTTTCTGAAAAAAAAAATATTAATGAAAAGTGTATAATAATGTACCCTTACCCAGCCCTTTTGCAATTTAAATCACTAGCAATACATATGTTTAAATAGAATATGGAGGGAAGAATTGTGTTTCCATGGGGGCACGGTGTGTCCCCGAGGCACACTAAGTTTTTGCCTTAAATAACACTTTTTTTTTTCATTAAAGAATGGTTTATACAAAAGATTAAAATTGAAAAGCTAAAAAAATTATAGGACCAAAAAACCAATAATGATATTTTGTCAAGGATCAACACGAACAGCAACACTTGGGCAGGTTTCACATTCTCACTTCTGTCGAAATCTCTCTCACCTATCCCGATTTCTTTTCTTCTTTCTCCGGAAAAAGGGACAATTTTATTTCAAGAATTCTGTTTATTCTTGGAGAACTTTGTAGTTTCGATGAACCCTAGGTTGTGTGCTGGCGTTCCCCATTTCAAAACATTAATAGTAACGCCAAGAAACAATTAAGCGACCTTGAGTTCTTAGAGCAGAAAGTTTCATTATCACTGAATTTTACTTTTTATTTAATTTTTTATTTTGGGTGCCACTGAATAAATGGCTCTTCAGTGTGCTCCTTTGGGCTTCAGCTGTGCCTCCTTGAGTACACATAGCTTTTCTTCTTTCAAGAAATGCAGTGCAAAATCATTTATAGTCTCTACATCATCTCCAGTTCCATTTACAAGATTTAGAATTAAAGGTGAGAATCAGTTTCTATGCTGCTGCTTTTTTGTGTTAATATGGGATTTCTCTTCATTGAATGTGTAATTTGTTTTTGAGAGGTGTAATCTTTCTGTTCAAAGTGGGATGCAATAAGATTCAATTCGATAAGTCACCAGTACAGTGAACATATGGATTTATTGTAGTATAATTTTAGATGATAAAATGCTTAAAGTATGTTTAGTTTGCTCCATGATGTTGATTTGTCTTAGAATGCAGTCTACTTCTTTGAATCAAGAAAGGGAATTACTTCTTTAATGATGTATCATCTGGATTAGTTGGATTGGATTCTGATTCTTCAGTCTGTAGGGCAAGCAGTAGAAAGTGGGAATGGTACATTGGATACAAATGAATCCTCTCTTGTGGTTTGCTTTGGAGAAATGCTTATTGATTTTGTACCAACTACCAATGGACTCTCGTTGGCCGAATCACCAGCATTTAAAAAGGCTCCTGGAGGCGCCCCTGCTAACGTGGCTGTGGGAATTGCTCGTCTTGGTGGTTCATCAGCATTCATAGGCAAGGTAAGTGGTTTGTTTTGTGCTCTCATCTGTGCTCTCATCTATTGAGGACTAATGGTAGCTTCATGTTGCTAGATTAATGAATTGTTGGGGCATTTCGCGAAAACATTTATTAAGTAAACGTGTTTTGGTTTCTGCAGGTAGGTGAAGATGAATTTGGTTATATGCTTGCTGATATTCTAAAGGAGAACAATGTTAATAATGAAGGGATGAGATTTGATCCTGGTGCTCGAACCGCTTTAGCATTTGTAACTCTCAGAAATGATGGGGAACGGGAGTTCATGTTTTATCGTAATCCCAGTGCTGATATGCTACTCCAGGAGGATGAACTCGACTTAGAGTTGATAAAGAAGGTAATGGTGAAACCCTGCTACTAATGCAATATATTAATTTGATCTGAATAAATTAATGGTAATGGTAATGAGACTTGGGAACTATACTACTTGAATGTTGTAAAATTATTAATTATCTTACCTTAACAGCAATGTAATGATTTCAAGATCTTTATTTCCATATAATGGCATATAACTCAGCTGTTGCTTGATATTTTGAGTTTTCAGGCCAAAATTTTCCACTATGGTTCTATAAGCTTAATTACAGAACCTTGCAAATCGGCCCACATTGCTGCTGCCAAGGCTGCAAAGGATGCCGGCCTGATTTTGTCATATGATCCCAATTTGAGGCTACCATTGTGGCCGTCTGCAGAAAGTGCTAGAGAGGGCATTTTAAGCATATGGGATACTGCTGATATTATTAAGGTACACTCGAACCTATTAAATATAAGGACCCCATGAGTTTTGACTCTTATGTTTCGATGGTGTAAACATTAGATCAGTGAAGAGGAGATACACTTTTTAACACAAGGTGAAGATCCATATGATGACAACGTAGTTCGCAAATTGTACCATGAAAATCTGAAATTACTCCTCGTTACTGAGGGTCCAGACGGCTGCAGATATTATACCAAGGTGTGTTGTTTATGCATTATTAAAACTGAGTTATAGTGAAAGATGCGATTTGATATTCGAACTTGTATTAGTAGTACTAGTGGTTCTTGAAGTGAAAAAGGTTATAGTTTTAGGTTATGCTTGCTTCACTACTTGTAAAAGAAGCAACATGGCCACGAACTTCACAGTACATAATTCCATTGGGTCCGAACTCCGAATATGTTGTCTCAGAATGCTTATTAATGATGATTTATGCGTCATTGAGATCTAAAAATTATAGGAGACATTGCATGTTCCATGACATAGATAACGTTTAGTCTTGAAAAGATTAAGTTATTTTTGAAGTGATTCAGCTATCTAACAGAATGAGGCTTATAGATATACAATTCTTCATCTGTTGTGAGAGTGTGTTATAAATGCCTCGGGTTTTTCCATTTCCAGGAGTTTAGTGGAAGAGTGAAAGGTATGAAGGTGGAACCTGTAGATACTACAGGTGCTGGGGATGCTTTCGTGGCTGGAATTCTAACCCAGCTGGCTTCTGATACCCTGTTGCTTCAGGTAATATTACGGCTAGAATAGACGATTCTTGATATTCCAGAATCCTTTTCTATAGCTACATGTTTAAAGTGTTGCATTATTCTTATTTCCCATAACTCTAATGCTCGACTCGACAGCTGCTCTTAGTCGAGAACTTGAGCAGATGATACTAGATTCGAGCATTCATTTTCATGCTTTCATTTTATTTTTGTTGCTGATTAATATTGATCATGTGATTCTTGGGACCACCATTCTATCATAATCATCATTCGAGACAATGTGGATAGATTTGAACCTTGTAAAATCCAATCTCGATGTGAAGCAGTACTTTCTGTCACATTCAAACGTAAGCAATAACCACTCATACTCCTGACTGTAAAACTCTTCTCAGGATGAGGGCCGACTGAGGGATGCTCTAAGATTCGCCAACGCGTGTGGTGCCTTAACTGTGATGGAAAGGGGCGCTATTCCAGCTTTGCCAACTCGAGACGCGGTACTCGATGCTTTGCTCAACTCAGTAGCATAGATGTTGTTACCCTGTCCGGTGTAACGTCTCCAAATTCCGACAGCCCAGTTTTTTTCCGAGGTATCATGCCTGTGCCAACACTTTTTTTTTTATTGGAAATATCTGATTCTTAGACGTGTTATGTTGATAGTTTATTTCGTCAATGTATTATAGTAGACCTCTCATTTACAAGAGCTGGTGTCAGTTTTTGTTGAGTTACAGATGGTATATTTTCAAGATTATGTTATACGAAAATTAACGCAAAAGAAATCGGAAAAATCGTAGTTTTTAAAATTGATCATAAATTCTGTGGTACATGAGCATTGTTTTTCAATCCATAATAATGATTTCACAAGAAACTATTTATTAAATTGAGTTGGTGTATATGTATACTTCCAAAAGGAGATTTTTGAGAAATTGATAAGAAGTGATAATATACTTAACAAAAAATAATTCTCGAATGAATGAAAAGTGATAGTGATGGAATGAATCATTTCCTGAGCAATTTGTACTAAAAATAAAAATTGGTAAAATGTAAAAACACTCGTTTCACCAAATTATGTGTAATCGAATTATGTGTAATGATTAAGTGATGGGAGCATCTTGATTCAAGGCATGGTTACAAACTACTCTGCCATTGTTGGTTAAGCATAAAAAGTGGATTTCCAAAAATGGCAACTTCATATCTAGTAATAGGGATAGCCATATGCTCCAACAATGAACAACCTCAACATAAACCAAATCTTGTATACATTTTGAATTTCACATACCAAAAAAAAAAAGAAAAAAAAAAGAATTTTGAGAGGGAAGCTTGCAATCCAACAATGGCTGATGATCCACAGGACGTGGCAGACCAGGAACGGATCTTTAAGCATTTCGACGCAAATGGAGACGGCGTGATCTCAGCCTCGGAGCTCGGAGACTCCCTCAAGGCGCTCGGGTGTGTTACCCCGGAAGAAGTAAAGAACATGATGGCTGAGATCGACTCCGATGGAGACGGATTTATATCGTTCGACGAGTTCACGAATTTCGCTCGAGCAAATAGGGGGTTAGTGAGGGATGTTGCCAAGATATTTTAGGGTTTCTTTCCACTGCTAAATTAGGTCACATCAATTCTACTAGTTATCAACATTGTCTAGATAATGCCTTAGTTTTTGGAACAAAATTTCCCCTAATATTTAAATATTATATAGGAGTGATATATACTGATAATACTATGTATTCAATGATGTATAAATACAATTTCTGAGAATGTATAATTTTTGTACAATAGGTTGATGAAAAATAGCAAGAGTTTAATTACTTGGTATGAATCTTATCATAATGTTTTTAGTTTTGCAGTTTATGGGATGCTCCTTTGTTTAATTTTCAGTTGTGAATTTTGAAATTTTAATTGCAGCCACAAGCACAAATCTTGTTCTTTGTTGTCGATCTTTTTCTTCTACTATTCATCCACACTTAACTAAACGACACATAAAATAAATATACTTTAATTATAAATAATTATTATACCATATATGCTCGAAGATGGTGCATGCATGAAATATTTTTAAAGACATATTGTGACTACACAAGTGTAGACTTACATGGATATCTAATTTATCGAAGAAAGAATGGTGGAAAAGTAATAGAAAAGAACAATATATAATTGAACAATCTTTATGTTGTTATGCAAAATCGAGAATTGCACTAAACGACACATAAAACAAATATATTTTAATTATAAATAATTATCATACCATGTATGTCCGAAGATGGTGTATGCATGAAATATTTTTCAAAGACATATTCTGACTACACCAGTGTAGATTTACATGGATATCTAATTTATCGAAGAAGGAATGGTGGAAAAACAATAGAAAAGAACAATATATAATTGGACAATCTTTACGTTATACAAAATCGAGAATTGCTGTTAACGTACAGTGCACACATGAGTGTTGAGTGGTGCAATCAGTCCATATCAATATGTCATGACCATAAACAAAAGTTAAGCACAATCTTTGAAGATTGTTGGGTTATATTTGAAAAGATCAATATTTAGTCATGGTTAACTTTACGTTTCTATCTCTAAAGTTTCAACGAGGAAAGACTTGAAAATAATGCTTTGGAATACTAAGAATTGGGAGACAAGTACGTACAAGAACGTTGTATCAGGATTGTTTAAAAAAAATTTATTTTTGTTGTAAATCCATCTAAATTTTTATTTTTATTATTATTTATATTTTATTTTATTTTAGGGACATCACATTATAAAACAACGTAAACCTTTTTTAAAAGATGTGGAAAGAGAATTGTTTTGGTGATTTGAGGAAGTAATCGATAACAAGTTAATTGGATTTTTTAAAAAATAAATAAAAATGAAAGGTTCCATCATTGTTGCTAAATATATTAGTGTTGCCATTGATTTAGGCCATTATTTATAGTTGATTTTAGGTTTATTGAGGTAGTTAATATATATTTGGATCTCTTGGAAATGTGCAAAGCACATGATGAGTCATGTGGATTCAACACAAATGGATATGAGCATTTAGACTCTTCACATTTATTAAGGCAATTTTTTTTTTATGCCACTCTGGAAATTAACATGGGTTTATTCCTTTATTATTACACTATTTTGAATTATATATAAGGACTCAGATTTATTGTCTCCCTCTTTCCAACAATCTTCTCTCTTACTGCATTTACTTCAGCCCACTACTGTTGACTCTTGCTCCATACGAGTACTTATTAGGCAAATTCTCCCACTTAAAAAAAAAAAACTCTTTTTTTTCAATGAAATTTAAATTATCAATAAAAATTATATTTTTATTTTTTATTGGAATTTCAACGAATTTAGTACTATGTTTTTACCAACAAAATAAAATGTGTTGCAATTTATCAACGAATTATTAAATAGAATCAATATATATTATCAATGCAATTATTAGACACAAATTACCAAACGAATTATTAATTACCAACTGAATTTTCGTTGTTAAAATTTTTACTAACTACCACTTTATCGAAATAAAATTTTCAAAGGATTTCGTTGTTAATCCAATGATAAGCTAATTTAATAATGAAATATTTCTTTGATAAAAAATACCACTACTAGTTTTTGTTGTAGTGTCTAGTGCTCAATGAACAAATTCACCACACCAATGAATAAGAATTTATGCACTTTGTTTGGGAATTTTTAAATTTTCTATTACTTTTTTATATAAAAAATAATATTTTTGCATTATTTTTATACATTATTAAATAAAATTAATATTTGAGTGTATTTGTGTATCGGGAGCCCAAGATATCAACTCTACCTATCAAATTTACGTCATACTTTGGGTTTAATTATAAATTCTTGGGTATGATATTGTTAAAAAATGTGACATCAATCCGAAGAAAAGAATCACGATAGTCAAAAGTTTGAAAAATTTAATAGCAGATGAATCATTTATAACTGCAATAGTAAAATCAGTTTTAAACTAAAACGATAAATTAATAATATCACAGCAAAATATTAGAATAAGGTACAAGGAATACTAAAAAAAAGTGATTAATTTAATTTTAAATGAAATGACGGTAAATACGGATACTTTAAGTTTTGTCTGGAGCTGCAATTGTTTAGGTGTTAGATTAGTAGGTTGAGAGGCAAAAATGGATGTCCAAGTATGCAATATTGGCAACTACATTCCGAGTCACAAGCTTGTCCATATGTTCCAACACAACAATCTCAACATAAGCTAATATTGTTCCAACACTAATCTCACTTTCCTCAAACTTACTCTAATTGGCAAAGAACAATGGCTGATGATGACCCAAAAGACGTGGCCGATCGGGAGAAGATCTTTAAGCATTTCGATGCCAATGGAGACGGCCAGATCTCCGCCTCCGAGCTAGCCGACTCACTCAAGACGCTCGGCTGTGTCACCCCTCAAGAGGTGAAGAACATGATGGATGAGATTGATTCCAATGGAGATGGCTTTATATCATACGAAGAGTTCACGACTTTCGCCCGTGCAAACCGGGGATTAGTGAGAGATGTTGCCAAGATTTTTTAGGTTTGGTGCTAACCATTCTTGGCTTTGTGGTTAGACATGAAGTTTCCTAGTTGTTTTGTTCGGTTTTTGTTTAGTAGCATGAATTCTAGTTTTCTTCTTATGTTTATGTCCTCTTTCACATTTTTTTAAGTAAAGGTGGATCCCTCATTGATCTTGTAGATACTCTTTATTATGCAAATATACTAACTAAAATGTGCAATCATCATTTACAGGCAACGTCTCTTATGCACCCGATATTATTCTTTTGATTTGCCCTTTTGAGTTTTATTATCTTTTCACATCTTTCTTAAGAGGATTTCAAATTTAACGAGTGCACATGAGACCAACTCTTTTTATAGCAGGCAAAATACAATTGTTCAAACAACAATAGCTAAACAACTACTTCTCTATACAAAAATCAAACATGTTGGATCTAAAACTATGTTCCTAATTTCATAAATCAGAACTGCCTAAAATAGATTTTAAAGGAATCATTACAAAGAACAAAAAAGTAATTCAAGTTAGGGTGTATCACCGGCAGTAAAGATACTCTTCGTCGTCGAACTCAATCCCTAACATGGCCAACGCGAAATGACTCTTCATTTCGCTCTTCGTTTGCTGCAACTCGGAGCAAGAATCGACCATACTGGAGTTAGCCGAGACCAGAGACTTCTTTCTGCTTAATCCACTGGGCTCTTTACCTCTCAAAATCGTCACTATTTCACCCATCTCAGGTCTCCTCGACTCGTTGTTGATGCAAGCAGTTGCAGCTCGTACCATACGTGCTATCTGGTTCCTGTTCTTCTGTGTGCAACTTAAACGTGGATCAATCAATTTTTCGACACCACCTTGCTGCAATAGTGGCTTTGCCTGAAATGATAAATGCAGCAAAGTTAATCTATAAGCATTGAGTACTAATTTGGTATACTAGGATGTAATAATATTACTTGCAAGCTAAAAACAGGCCAACAAACCTACCCAAGAAACCAAGTTTTCTTCTCCTGGCCCTCTGCTCGATTCAATTGGCTTTCGTCCGGTTATGAGTTCCAACAAAACAACCCCAAAAGCATAAGTGTCGGTTTTATCAGACACTTTACCGTGCTGGAAATATTCAGGAGCCAAGTACCTGCAAGATTCAACAACCCCAATGATCAATTTGATTATTTCTGTGAACAATGGATACAACAAAAACATAAGTTGGCAGTTTGGATTTAAGGTTTTAAGGATTCTTGTAATAGAAATCCATATTCTTTAACATAAGCTACAAAGGTCATACCCAAATGTTCCCTTCACGGTTTTGCAAAGGAACGGTACTGATGGCGCAGCCGTCCACGTTGCCAAGCCAAAGTCACACAACTGAACAAATTAATCACAAGTTAACCACCACAAGTAACTAAATCTGGTTCAATGTATTTCAGAAAGCTATCTATCTACTACCTTGGGTGTCTTTTTAGAGGAAAGAAGGATGTTGGAGGGCTTAATGTCTCTATGAACCACACATCTTTCTGTTCCATTGTGTAAATACTCTATCGCCTCCGCGATTCCCATGGCAACCTTGTACCTAGTTGACCATGGGAGCGACGGGCCGCCCTTGGCTCCACGCTTCTTCTCTGCAATCGGAAGTATACATCTCAATTCACCACCACTAGATTGTAACTACATTATTGTTCTATAGTTAGCGGTAAGAACGAAACGAAATGGAACTATACCGTGCAGAAATCGCTCTAAGCTTCCACCAGAGACATATTTGTAGACCAAGAACAATCCCATCTCAGCATCAATACAAAATCCAACCAGTGGAACAATGTGAGGGTTATGCAAAGAACTTGCTATCATCAATTCCCTACAAAATGCCTTTGAAGACTCTTTATCCTCCTTATCCAACTTCTTAATTGCCACTGCAGTTCTCAGAAACCCAACTCTACCTCTAAACACACAGCTCAATGCACCTCTCCCCAACACCCTACCTACTCAACACAACATAAAATTGATTCAATTTACCATAAAAGTAGCAAGAATTTCAAAAAGATTAGAAGAAATCAGTTAAATAGTACCTTTGGAGAAGTTCCTAGTGGCAGAGAGAATATCAGAATAGCTGAACCTAATCAAAGAGTGTGCCACAGGGGATATGCTTCTCTCCAGAGACTCAATCCTTCTCCATTTCAAATCTCTACATTTAGAATCAGTCAACAATCCGTTGTCCAAATTCACCATCAAAACAGTGGCAGAGCAGCTCTTATTCACCCTCATTGAATCAAGCTCAACTTGAGAGCACAAACTGAACCTAAAAGATGAATGAACTGTATGTGGCTCCTCAGAAACACAGCCACCTGATTCAGCCAGCAACCAAGCCTTATTGTTCTCCGGGTTCCGGCCACCGCATTTCCCATCCTCCACCCCCATCTTGGTGGAGCTCCGCCGCTTGCGGCAGGGGATTACACAACCCAAACCAAAATCCCAGATCATCCTGTACAGTAAAGACCTGAACTTAACTTCATAATCATCAAATTCACAGTTTCCATTCAACAAGTGATCATCACCATCAGAACTTAAAGGCAGAGCCTTTGATTGAAAAGAGGAGAGAGGAGGCTCCATTGAGCTGATACAACTGTTTCTTGGAAACCCCATTTTTCAGATAAAAAGCAAAACGAAACAAAAAGCACAGAAACCCAGGAACCCCAAAAGCAAGAGGGAATAAAATAAAGAAAAAATTAAAGGAGAAAAGCTGAAGTGAATCAACTTTGCTTGAAAGGTGAGGAGAGAGTTTTTTACACCTTTTTCAGGATTGATAAAGAATAAGTATAGTCTTGGGATAATGGATGGAAAATGTGGTTACACAAACCCATGAATGTATTAATTAAAAAGAATACATTTCTGGTAATGTGTAATGCAGTTGAGGGACTAGATGGTCCCAAGAACTCAAACAAGACCAACTCAGATTGAAATTAAATAGGATTATACCAATATTAATTCAAAGAACAAGAAAGTATGAAGCTACTCAAGAGGAGAGAGAGGGGGAAAAAGGGAGTTTGGTGGGGGCTTTTATGGATTGAGGTTTAACAAGACAAGAAGAACTCACAACAGTACATATAATTGCACAAAATTAGAGAATCAAACAATATTAAAGTAGAGTAGGAGGGACTCATGGAAAAGGGGGAAGCTTGTGGATCACTAATTGCTTGCTATTATTGAAATCACACTATTAAGATTGGAGAAAATTAGGGCACTAAAATAATTGAAAAAAAAGGGATGATTTGAATGGCAACGTATGAAGATCTTGTTGTTTTTAAAGAATAATTTGTTTCAAGTAGCAAACAAACATAGATTATAAGAACTAGAGTTTGGTCACCATACAATTCAAATCTGTCTCATCCCCAACAACCATGCTTGACAGAGCATATGGGCTCTACTCTGCCATTTGTTAGCTTCCTTTCTTGCTTGATATATTGCCATTTTTGTTTGAGGTGACCTAATTCGAATTTAATTCTACTATTTTAGCAAGTTTTGTTAAATCTGATGATCTGGTATTTAGTTTTGTCGATTCATTTCAGGGTCATAATTAGGAATTTATTTGAAAAGAATCATATTAAAAGAATCTAAAATAACTGAGTTTGTTCTGTGAGACTGATTAAATGAATGTATTTAAAAAAAAAAATTGTTATATGATATCTGTTCAGTAAAATTATTTCACAAGTATAAGAATAATGAAAAATTATACTAATATTTTCAGGAAAAAAACATTTAATTAAAAGAAATTGAATCCATCTCACTAAAAACGAAATTACTAATGCTCTTTTTGTCCTAAGCAAATATTTACATTTTCTTTATATATATATATATATTAATTAAGTGATATAATATTTTAATATATAATAAATTATTCTATTAGTGTTGTGTATGAGTTTTGTGGAAATATATTAATTTTATTGTGCGAGTCTTACTTGGAAAAAAATGAAAATGTAACATAAACCAAAATGACAAAATATAAATCTTTGATCGAGACTACGAGAATAATATATTTTTCCATCATATTACAGTGTATTTGTTTATTTTTTCACATAAATTTAAAATTTAAAGAGTATAATAAGTTTTGGGATGTTATTTTATTATTTTGCTTCAATTTTGAATTTAAAGTGATTATGAATTTTGTATAAATTTTTAAAATTTTATTATTAGATATTTAGATGTGAGATTTATATTTATTAAAAAAATAAAACAATTATAGTCGAATAGTATCACACAAAATAATACTAAGGTTTAAGGAAGGGAAATTATATATCACAAAATTTTGTGTCAACTAAATTAATAAATTCAAGATTTCGTGGATTCGATGGCATTGCACGTACAACACTATTTTGCACCATCATGTTAATACAACAAATTGCACAACTCGACAAAATTATGTCTCACTTTATGATCATGTCACTCTTCATGTTTAATTATTTGGTAAAAGAATTAAAAAATACCAATCACAAGTTTGGATATGAATGCTACATTTTAAGCCTTTTTGTAGTCTTCATGGCTGTTTTATTTATATTTTATATTTTTAGTAAATGATGACATGTTATTTGGTACCGAGGAATATTTTTTACGGCTAAGTATGATTTTAGCTCGATTATTCGTTTAGACTTTATAAGTTTATTGGATTAATTTGACATTGTTATTATTAAGCACCCCACCTCTATCAATAATTGTCACATTAATGAAGCAAATTGCAAACCAATGTCTATACAAACCATATTCAATTATTTATCCTCACGTGTACACACCGAATACAAGCAAATAATTCAGTGTTTTTAATTAATTTTATAGTTTTTAAGTTTTAACCACGTAAAATTTGAAAAGACAGAGAAATTAAAGGTGATTCTGCTGTGCATTCGGTGCACCTGCAGTTAGTGGGTTAAAAATAAGTGGTGAGTAGTTTTTTTTCAAAAAAAATTAATTATTTTATTTTATTTTATGGTAGAAATCGAATTAAAATTTAATCTAACAGTTAAAATTGTCAAGGTACATCGATGCATCAGGTGCACAGTAGTCGGACTCAGAAATTAAACGTCTTTAGTTAATTATTTCATGAAGATGGTCATAAGATAAATAAATAAATAAATCCTATGGATCGATCGGTTTCGAGTAATTTCATGGAAACTCATGGATTTTATGTGAAATTTTACTCTTAATTAATTATTACTAGTTTTTAGGTTTAATAATTAGTTTTTAGGAAAGTTATAATTTTATCTCTATAATTTTTTTTTTTAAAATTTAATCATTTTGTTAATGGTTTATTTTATTCATCAATCCATGGAACGTTAGGGTTCATGTGCAATTTCTTTTAATCATTAATTCTAATAACACAATTGCAATTTTACTTTGTGAGCTATGAAATATTTTACTTAGTGTTTCAAATATATTAAAATAAAGTAATTTTTGGAATAAAATGTTGTTTTTTATTGAATGTGAAAGACTTTATACAACAAACAAATAAGGTGAAAAGGGTGCATGGAACTAAAAGAGTAGTTTTTTAAGATTTAATTTTTATATTTAAATTTAACATTGATCAAAATGGTATAATTATTTTTCACCTAATATTTATCTTTTCATTTGTGCATAGAGAAAAATGCACGTAGCATTGTTGTTATGCAGTATATACCTCTCTTATTGAAAATTATTCCCACTTACATTAATATTTGTTATAATTAAAATATATATTTTCCTTGATACTCGAACTCAAAATTTATTACTTTCACCATTATTGAGCAGGAAGTAAACATTTATTTAATAATTAAAAACATGCATTGAATACATTAGTGAACTAAATATGACATTCATTCATGGAAGAATATGTTCAAATAAAAGTACGCATTAAGTCCGACATAAAGGCAAAAATGTATTAGAATGGAGAAAGTATATGAGGTTGTCTTTTGTGTATTTAGATGCACACTAAATATTTAAGAGTATATTTTGTGTTAAAAGGTTACTTAATTTGATTCATTATAGATAAAATATGTTTTGATTATTAAAAATATGTTTATAATAAAGCATATTATAATATATACTAAAATCATATTTTAATATATTATTTTATTAGACTTTAGAAAGACATTTTTATAACTACCAAAAATATATTTTACTTATATCAAGCGCGTCCCATAATTTTTTCTAACATAAGCACCATTCAAATAAATTTGTCATACTATTATACCTGATATACATCACATAAATTTAGATAAAAAAAAAGTTGCACATAACAATTTTTTAAATTATGAATAGAAGATTTGAAATCTAAATTTTTGTACTTGTGTAAATTGGTTTCACATAGTAATTAATTATGTGTGAATTTTAAAGTGATGTTTGGTTTGGGGTCATGTGAGATTTGAAAACTAAGAATAATCATTCTATGAATATTATTTAAAAAGTTAAATGAAAGAGGAGAGATAAAGAGAGAAAGTGTATTAATTGAGGATAAAAAATGTATTAGGTGTATATGGGGTGATTTTTAAAATCTAGATATGAGTTTTAAAAATCAAAACCCGAATTTAAAATCTGAAAACAACATTACCTAATTATTTATGTTCTATTAGATAAGGTGAGAGTTTGATTCATTAAAATTATTAGATCAATCAATAAGGATAGAGAATGTCAAAGATTAAGTAAAGTGCATGAGAATTCCCTAAACTCTTTATTAATTTTATTTATAGGATATTATAATTCAACCCTCTCTTAGGTTGCGATCCAACGGGCGGCTTATTGTTTTAGACTTACGGGCTTATAAGAAAATTAAGTCTGTTTAAATGTAATTAGTGTATAATCTGTCTTATTTTTAGTATATTTTTAAGGCTCATGAAGTATTATTAAGTCAATGTAAATCAAACACTCCATAAATTTTAATTTTCATTTTTAAGTGTAATATTTAAAAGTATAATTTTCTTTATAATTTTTTTAAGGAGTCGGTTAATTAGAGACTTCCTAAATATATATACATTATGACAAAGACTCGTGTGAAATCGTCTCACGTAAAAGTTTACACGAGATGGATAAAAAATTATTAACTTTTATAATAAAAAGTAATATTCAATTAATGAAAATTGATAACTCTATTTTATAAGCATAATCTATGGTATAATGAAAAATAAGGAGTAACCTTTTATAACAAAATTAATAATTAATTTTAAAAAATATAAAATAATCTCAATATGTTACACGAGCCCAAAGATTATGCTCCACATAATTAGTTTTAAATCTAGTACCCATCATTGAACGTGTGACAAGTGTTAATAATACATTACTTTATAATTAATACTCCCTCCATCAATTCTCAGTGTATTTATTTGCTTTTTTACATGAATTAAGGAATATTATTATTTCATATGTAGTAGGTAGGATAGTTTGGATCCCATATTTTATTTATTTAGTGGAGAGTATGGGTCCCATAGAGTTCAAAAAGAAAAATTGATAGATTAATGATGGACGACCCAAAATAGTAAAATAAATAGATTTACAGTGTACGGGTGTAGTACTATTAATTGGCATAGTTTAAATGATGCTTCACTTATTTTATAAATTTCTGTAGCTGAGTTGTGTGGACATTTATCAGTTTATCTTTTATACACCTTCAATCACTCTATTTTTTATAATATTTTTATTTTTCATCTATCCCACATTTTTTACATTTTTTTTCTAATAGTAATAACACTATTATACACAAGATTAACATTATTAAAGCATCACAATATTATATAAATGCAACTTTCTTTACAATTTTATCAACTACAAAAGCGTATCCTTTTTCTTGGCTCTCCAAATACATTTCTTTTTTGTCTCCTCACAAAATTAGAATTGACTATTATTTGTAGTGATTAATTTTTATTAATAATAATAAAAAAAAAATTGCACGCTGCAATGTTAAATACTTGTTTGCCACCATAGTAAGATTGCCACGTTGGCAGATTTAGCCACCTAATTCTGTATTAAATAATAATGAGTAACTAATCATGTTCTGGAGGAATGGTTAATTCATGATGAGTGATTTTTTTTGTAATTAAGAAGATGCTAGGTCACCTAATTACTAAATAATTCGCAGTTGTACTAATAATACCAACTTAGAGAAATAACCTTTTTTTTTCCCTAATCTAATTAACTAAACATAAACAACCTTAACTAGAAATTCGGAAGAAAA
The DNA here is from genome assembly GCA_023678885.1 of Pogostemon cablin. Classification (NCBI taxonomy): domain Eukaryota; kingdom Viridiplantae; phylum Streptophyta; class Magnoliopsida; order Lamiales; family Lamiaceae; genus Pogostemon; species Pogostemon cablin. The sequence continues at coordinate 5,873,287 of CM042992.1, read as the reverse complement.
AAACAAAATAGAGCCTTCAAGAAACTTCGACTCCAAAGTAATAAGCATTGTGAGGAAAGAGGAATTCCCCACAAATTTTCTAAAATGACATTTTTCCTAGTAAATAAAGTAACTTCATGGGCTATTAGTTTAAAATTTCTAAGATGTATTAACAAAAGTTAAATACAGTATCAGAAGCGAGGAGAATTTGAATATCACAAAAGACAGTTAAAGTGGTTGATGGTCATTCATCATCTTTGACGGGTCTGGATTTTCTATAATATTTTGGTGTGACATCTCTTGTGACACTACGTTGGATGAGTGACACGTAAGAGAGAGAAGAGAACTATACCCTAAGTCAACTAATCAACCCTTGGGGCAAGGAATTAAATTTATCTACCCTGACACGTGTCATCTCATAAGCAAGTGTTATAGGAGATGTCACAGATAACGATTAAATTCATTTTTCTTCTCATTACAATAGGGTATTTTCCTTTTTGTTCCAAAAACTATACTCCCATAACTATTTTAGTTGGAAAATAGAATTTTTATCGGAATCATGCCTTCGCGCTGCACATGACCACTCAATTAATTTGAGATTTTCGTCGATTTTGGGGTCATAATTGAGCTAGATAATTTTGTGAATAAGTTAAAAAAAGTTTTTTTTTCCTTTTTTGGGGATAAAAATCAAAATAACTTGGGCAAAAATTTTAATTTAACTCTAGAGATAACATTGTGAGCATCACCAATTATCGAAAAATGAGATAGATTTCGTGATACTGCAGGAGAAAAAGCTTCAAAATACTTTGAAATAAAAAAATGCAATCAGAAACTTAAGGAAAAATGAAAATCCCAAAGTAAAGCCTTGAAGAAACTTCATCACCAAAGTAAGAAGTAAAGTTATAAATACACTCTTGAAACACCTATTTTCTCTATTAATAATAATAATGAAATCACGCCTATTTTTATTGTGATCGTTTCTAATAGGAGTATTAATTAACTTGACTAATATCTTTTTATTTGTTGTTTTGTTTCTAGATCAACGTTAACAATCTATCATGTGAACGTAAATTAATTTTAAATAAGTATCATCGAGCTAAACATTAATATTTATGAGCATTGATAAGCAAAGGAAAATTCTTGATTTGATTCTCGTGAATTTTAAACATATCCTCAGAAATTTTATAATTTCTTAAAATGTAGAATTTGTTATTTAAAATTATTTTTAAAAAAGTAAAATAAAATCTTTACATTTATTTAAAATTGTAAAGGAAGGATATGTTTGGAGCTAAATTTTCTGTCCATGATTATATTTTAAAAATAATGATAAAATGTGATATGATATTTGAAATCCTGTTATATTTTCACGTTACATCTCTTAATACACGCATTTAAATGAGTAACACGTGCATGGTATGAAAATCTCAATCTTTTGCTTACGGTTGATATTTTTCTTTTAGAATATAAATTTTGTCTCTCACCTATATACATATCATTGATTCATTCATCTAACAATAATGAGAGATATAACACCAAAATATATAGGGAGATATAACACCAAAATGTACTAAGAGTTCAGAACTAACAAAATGTGTAATTTTTATAAATATATAAGATTGTTGTAAAGTATTTGATGATAGCATTGAGAAAACAGAAGAGTGAAAGAGAATGATAATTTTAAAAAAAATTAAGGAACGGTTATAACTGTCACTTGTAATCACCGTTTTTATATATAAAAAAATAATAATAATAAATTATACATTTATCATTAATTAGTTCATTAAAAACAAAGACATAAAAAAGACCAATCCAGTAACACTCGATCAATTAGTGTGTGTATATATATATATATATATATATATATATATATATATATATATATATATATATATATATATATATATATATATATATATATATATATATATATTGACTGTAATAGTAAATTTATATAAGAGGCAATAAGTTGGACAACTTTCAACATCAGAATATATATATTTATTGTTGACCAAAATTGAATAATTAACTAATCATGTTTGTTGGGACATGATAATTCATGATTTATATGTAATGAAAAATATGATTTGGTCGGTTTTAGATAGAGATGGTATATTAGCCTTGTTAAAATGCTTGGTCACCTAATGGCATTTTCACTTTTTCTGTGGTACCTAATAAATCAATCAATAAATAAATAATTATACTAAATCATTAAAATTCGATTCATGAGATGAAATCAAATTCTAAATAATTATCCACTTTTACGCATCTTTCTGCATTTCACTATTTTCAACATTAACTAATCAAAAAAAAAAATTTAAGACCATCAAAAGGATGGTATGTTATAAGCGAGAATACTTATTTGACAGCAATTTACGAGATTCATGAGACGGATAAAAGTGTAATAAAAATAATATTTAATTAATAAAAAGTGATAATGGATTCGTAAACTATTTAATGAATAATTTATAATATAAATTAAAAGTGATAATCAATTATAAAAACGTTAATGGTCTGAGACCACCTCAAACAAGTCCATGCTTATATGGGAAACCCTCTTTTTAAAGTAAGAGCATGAGATATATAATCAAGAATGTAATTATGGAATAAGAACAGAATGACATATTCCAATCAAACTCTGAATAACATTCTAAGATCTAATGAAAAACATGAAGTGATTGAAATGATCACCGCGTCCAAATGCTTTAATCCATAGTATCAACGACCAGTATACAATGCAATACGAGACGACATCGAGCAGATAGTCTTTCGTTGACTGAGTACAATGCCCTAGATTGAGTGACGAGGAATCGACAAACTAGAAAAAAAAAATCAGCCGGCTCGCTCTACCGGCATCTTCCATTTCTACAAATCCTATAATAGTAACCACTTATAGCATCAGCGTAACCATAAATGTTGGAATTAAAGTGAAGCAGAAGTGAAAAAATGAGCATATTTGACTTCTCCAAAACTAAAGCAACATGAATTTTATTGTAATAATTCTGTATTTCCATTTGAACACACAAAGTCATTATAGACATAGTAGAAGCTGATATTAGCAAACTTTTATAGATATGCTAATAGTAGCAACCATAATAAAAATAGAGGGCATAGCAACTCAGTTCCTGAAAGCTAAATGCAAGATTTATGAAATTGCAGAGAAAATAATTTTTAAAAAATTCTGAAATTAAGACATCTGTCATAAGCAAATTTAGGACACCATAATAATTTAAAATAATAATAGTAAAATATATTGAGGATAACAAGGTTCACTCAGCAGCTTAGTCCATCCATATCACTCAAAAACCCAGACCTGTGTACTGTAATCGTTACTATATCAAATCAACATACAAGCTATGTATCTTAATAAATTACACTAAATCCAAATCATTTGGTTCTGATGTTGATCAAGATCTAGAGTTTGAATGTTTTGTAAATTATCCAAGTTAATGTATAGAATATCTGTATCCATCATATTCTCAGTTTCTTACAGCAGTATAGTCCATGTAGTATTCTTTGATATGGCTCATTGAATTATTCTTTAAGAATATCCATAGTTTTATACAAGCGGTGTAAGAACAAGTAAAATGATCGCACATTTCGTGACCTATACCAGTACACCTTCACTTAATTAATCAACATGATTCCATTATGTGAATTAAGTACTGGAAGAGATCCATACTTGTAGTCCAGAGATACACTATTTACATGCATATAATGTGTAAAGCTGCATATGAGAGTAATTCACAGGTTTATCGCAGTGCAGGGGGAACCGAATTTTCAGAAAGTAGCCAATCTAACAAGTCAATAATAAGGAGAGCTGGAGATAAGAAGGTATACCATTAACTTGAGTATTCACAGCGTCTTATCTTGTAAACGATTTAACATGATCAGCTCAGCATTCCAGTACGGAGACTAGGAGGGAAAGAGCATATCTGAATCTACTTATTGGCTCTTACGCTTGCGCAAAAGTTCCTCGTAAGAAAATGCTTTTCCTACTTTAGATAAGCTTTGTTTCAACTTGGTGAGTGTGGCAGAGCTCAACTTGATCCCTCTTTCAATCATCTCCTCAGCACACTTAACTGCTTCAGGAACTCGATTCATGTCCCGAAGCCCCACAACCAAAACGTTACTAGTTTCATCCAAATCAGAATCATAATTTTCAACCATACATCTCCATACTCTAATTGCCAAGTGGGGATCTCCAGCATCTAAATATGTCTTGACTGCAGTACTGCAATCTCGTTGTGTAGGCACAAACTCATTTTTCACCATCTCGTTAAACAATGGAGTAGCCTCTTTTAGTCGTCTGTTTTTGATCAAATAACGAAACAGCAAGCAATAAGTCTCGGAATCAGGAAATGCACCATTATAAACCATCTCGTCTAACATCTTAGCAGCTAAATCAAAATCCTTGGCATTGCAATACAAGGAAATCACTAGTTTGTACATGACTAATCCGGACGACAGATGTTCTTCCCAACCATTGCCTCCCAAAACACTTTAGCAGACCCTGCATCACTCTTTCTCACACATTCATCAATCACAAACTTAAAGAACTTCATGCTTGGATAACAACCCCTATCCATCATCGCATCGAAAAATTTCACTACTTCATGCATTCCTTCTGGACCCTTCAGCAGGGTACACAAGAACGCATCATATGCACACACACATTCCTCTTATCCCATCCAATATCAATCACCATCTCCGAGAAAGTTTGCCTAGCTCTAACAACATCTCCCTCCCTCTCCCAACCCTCGAGCAGAATCGCATACGTCTCAGCATCCACCTTAACCTTATCCTTCACAATCCCCACATAGTCCCTTGCTAGTAGAGTTTTCCCATCGCTGCAGATTGCATACAGCAAGCAGTTTAGAGAGACAATGTCCCCTGAAACACCATATTGATCCATAACCTCAAAACTCAAAATTGCCTCCTGCACTCGATCAGCATTCACATAATTACTAAATACAGACTTAAAAGTAGCCAAAGAGAGCAACGTTTCTTTCTTCATGGACTTAATAGCATCCCACATTGCATCAAACAAGCAATTCTTTCCCAACAAATCCACAATCAAGTTCCACGCATATGTGGAATGCATACTATTCAACTGGAAACTCGACCACCGGAAAAACTTCACGGCCTACCCCTGATACCCATACGACAATTTAAGCACCTCCTCCACATCTTCTTTTGAAACGCGGACGCCCGTATCATCAAGAATCCTCTCCACATTCACAGCCGGAGTATCCGAGATAATCTCGCACAAAAGTTTCAGTTTTGGGGGCAAATTGGGTATGTCCCTATACAAAATGAAATTTGCGCGCCTTCAAGTCACCTGGTGGTGGGAGACATGATTGTTGATTTCATAGTCGAAATCCTTAGAATTATGATCGTGATGGTGATGGTGATGGTGATGGTGATGGTGACGGCGACGGCGCTCTTCGCCTGGGTCGACTCTGGACGATGGAGAAGAGGAAGAATGAGATCTTTTTCTTGAATTCCTCATGAATTTGGTTATTTTACGGCATACATGTGATCAATTTGGGATCATCAACTCAGACGAGCAAAATCAAAAGGAAAATTGGGTGGTCATCGGAAACCCTAGGTGAGGAATCGAAGGGTTTAGGGTCTTGTTAATCCACTTCTTTTCCTTTTCCGGTTGATTTTTTCAGTACGTTCTTTTCTCTCGGTTTATTTATAGTTTATGGAGTACTACTCTCCCTTCTATTGTCAATAATTTTCACCTATATATTTGTAAGTAGATTAGGAAAATTTTTAACTTTTAGGAATATTAGTATTTATATTCTCAATAATTTCACATTAATTTTTCATGTAGAATTAGAAAAGTTAAAATTTTTTGGGATATAATTATAAAGGTATTTTTTTAAAAATTATAATTTTTAAATGTGTTATGATATTCTTAATAACAAATAGTAAATGATAAAAGATGTTAAAAGTGTTAATAGTGGTGATCCTTATATTTAAATAAAGTACATATTGTTTAAGGAGCGTTTGGTATTTTATAAGGAATTGGAATAGGAATAGCAAGGAATAGTAATAGTAATGTGAATATTTTTTTTTTGTTAAGAATGGGAATGTCTTTCATTGCCATTAGAGTTGCTTGTTTGAACAAATTCTTTTAAGAATGAAGAAATCAATTTATAATTTTTTTATAAAAATAAAATTCATGAAAAAATATTTAATTTCTTATTTAAAAATATTTTAATTTTTATCATTTTTAGTATTTTTCTTGAAGAAAAAAATAGTACTTCCTCCATCCCAAACTCGTTGTCTTACTTTCCATTTTTATTCGTCCCAAACTAATTGTCTTACTCCAAAAAAGGAATTTTTTCTCCCTAAAATACCCTTGTCATATCCAATATTTTCTAAAACCCCAACCCAATTAAAATCACATTAACCTTAATTAAAACATCAAATTAAACACACACACTACTTACACGTAATATATCCCACTAATACACACACTGATTATCACACATACACAAACCCAAATCCCTATATCCCTCTCTCACATCTCTAAGTCGTTCTTTCCTTTCATCTATATTGTTCTTGAGAGAAAATCCTAGAAACTTCTCTCTGTAAATTGACACTCTGTCCCTCTCTCACATCTCTCAGCCGCTTCTCTTTGTATATTTGGAATGGATGAGTCATGGATGGCGTCGGGTAAGGGTTATTCTACACCCAATGATTCCGACCATTAGGTCCAGGAGTCCTCGGGGTGGAAGCGACCTCCGACGTCTTGATTTCGCCCGATGGAACCCTCGACGAAGTTTATCCGATGCTGATGGTTCCTGATTCCCTCGACTCAACCTTTGACGCAATGGATCAACTGTTCATGGCACCTAATTCGCTAGATTCAACCATCGACACAGTGGATTTGGCGTTGATGGTACCTGATTCGCTCGATTTAATGGTCGATGGTGTGGATCTGTACTTGATGGTTCATGATTCCCTAGATTTCACCCTCGATACAGTTGTTTCTTGCTCTCTCTCTCTCAAGAAATTGATCTGGTGGGTCCTGATACGGTGGATCCAGCCATTGCTCTGCCGGAAGAAATAAGCGATAGCTTCCGAGACTTCATGTGGGAGATGATATGTCTCTGCTTTCCGGCGTGTGGGTAGCCCCTTTACTCTTTCTTGATATGGCCCTGTGAGGTCTTGCATGCGATGGGAGATTTGTTTGGCTTTGTTGAGCTTGATTCGTGGCCCTATGAGGCTTTGTTTGTGATAGTCCTGTGAGGCTTTATTTGTGGCTTCTGGTTTATTGAGCTTGATTCGTTGCCCTGTGAGGCTTTGTTTGTGATATCCCTGTGAGGCTTTATTTGTGACTTATGGTTTATTGAGCTTGATTCGTTGCCCTGTGAGGCTTTGTTTGTGATAGCCATGTGAGGCTTTATTTGTGGCTTTAGGTTTTTGTTGAGCTTGATTATGTGACTTTCAGGTTTCTGTTGAGCTTGATTATAAGAATTATGTGGCTTATAGGACTCTGTTGAGTTTGACATTGTGGCTGCTATGCATATTGGTCTCTGTTGAGCTTGAGTTATAGCCCTATGACGAATTTTTTCCGAGGGCATATGAATATGTTGGCTGATTGTTGGTGTATTGACCCTATCTTGATGCATATCTTAGTCACCAACAGGTTTTTAAAAACCTGTTTAGGAGACTTTGAACATGATGTATAGTGAACTTAGTGTCATCAGCATATCTAAGTCATCAACTGAGTTTTTAAACATGTTTAGGAGACTTTTAACATGTTATATAATAAACTTAGAGTCACCAGCATATTTAAGTCACCAATAGGTTTTTATACCTGTTTAGGAGGCTTTGAACATATTGTGTACTGATCTTAGAGTCACTACAAGGTTTAAAGGCCTTGTTAGGAGATTCAATTACCCTATGATGATATTTTTCTGAGGGTAATACAAGAAGCATAAATTTCATTATGCAACATGTATGTTTACAACTTGAACAATTTCAAAACAACAAAAGATATCCTGATATTTATTGTTTAAGCTGTAAACATCAAAAAGCTTTACCCACATCTCAATATCCCATGCTATTCATAAGCTCTGATATGTCATATACTGGCTTATAGACATGTCCTTCCTCGATTAATTTATTGATGCATCCCTTCACCAAATCTTCCTCAATCTCTAGTGATATAGGCAGTGCACCCTCTTTGATTAATTTTGCTTTTCCAATGTGAGGCATTTTGTAGTTAATTCCTCCATCCACTTTCATAATCACAATGAGGCAAGCTTGCAAACTTAGAAACATATTGTTCAATGTTAGAGTTGTCATATCTTCATAAGCCTTCATAACATTTTTCACCAATTCTTCAATATTATAGCTTGTTGTCTTAAACTGTAGGGATTTGATGGCTCTGAAAAAGCCTAAGTCATTAATATTAGTGTCCGGTGAGCGTAGGGGTTGGCAAACAAGTCTGATGTTAAACCCACCAGATCTTGCAGCCCTCCCAAACTCCAAGTCACTATCTTTTATGTGGTGCTTTTCATTATCCTGTTGTATCCAAATCTCCTTCCCCAAACATTGTGGTCATTTTGACTTGATTGCTGAGATAATCTGTGAATTAAAAAAATATTGCATGTAACAGTTGCCCTTTTGGTAAAACAAAAGTAAGGTGACTACATACATGCAATATATATGATGATGATGATCTTATTTTTAAGGTCTGACTATTACCTGATTTACTATGCAATCATTAATCACATCTTTGTTGACACAGTCAATAGGCTTGGTTACTAAAGTTCCTCTTACTCTATTATTTGAGTTTCTCTTTGCTGGTTCTATTGTTGTGAATGGGAAAGTTTCAATTTTCCCATCAAATATGACCTGTCCTACACTATCAAACAATGGCCTTGACACCGCACACATAAACATGATTTTTTGGTTGAAATTTTTGGAGTTACAGGTTCTATATGGTTCTTCCTCATCAGAAACCATGTAATACCTCTCACAAACTTTAGTAAGAAAGAATCATTTATCATCTATGTGCACTACATTATGCATTTCCTTGAACTTGAACTTTTGAGCATACTTGTCATAGTAGATGGCATCCAAACAGTAATTTAACCTTCGAAGCTTGTTCTCTGGAGTTTGCTCAGGCTTGATTGCGTTTGTATGTGCCCTAAGATCACCCCCTTTAACCCATCTCCCCACTGTTAATTTGCTCATTCTTAAAACTTTGGATAGATCTCTGATTGTTGATCTACTTTGAAATGGAATACTCTTCACTGCATTAGCATCAAAATAGACCCTTTTTGAAATTGATACACCTGCCCTCTTGGATCCAAGGTGTATTGGTTTCCCTTCCTCCATTTGTTGCTTTGCAACAGCCCAAACACGACCTATGGTCCTTGTAGAAATAAAGAATGTTTCAGCTGCTTCTTTTGCTTTTCCACGATCAATCATGCCATCAATGGTGTGCCTTATCAAAAACTGTGCTATTAAGTTTTTTTTCTATGGAAAGGTGAGAACTTGTGGTAGTTGTCATTACTGCATGTGTAGAGGGAAAAGTGATGGCAGACATGCTGAAAAAATTTATTGGTACCAACTTTTGGACACTTTGGTGGGAATTCTATTGATGTGACACAAATTTTTGGAGGGAAACACCAAGGATGATTCTCAAAATCTGAGGTGTAATGTGTATTTTTGGATAACTACTCCATCCAACTCCATTGTGTAAAAGTGTAGGTATTTGTTTTGAATATTGTATGTTAACATATTAATTCACGTGTTATATTTGTAATTTTTAAGAATTATATGTACTGTCCAACAGAGGACTTATTTTTATTTAAAAAAAATCTGGAATTTATTTATTTATTTATTGGGTAATTTTTTAATTAACACTAATGTTGTAGTTAATAAAAAAAATGCCCAATTGGTTTGGACATTTTTACCCTCAAACAGTACAGTTGAAAAGTAAAAAAAGTAACATTTCTTAAATTCCGTATCTACAGTGTCACAGACAACAAGTATGGGACGGAGGGAGTATTAAATAGTTGTACACTTTCTTTTGGTGTGGAATCATAGTCCTTCCACTCAAAAAGCTATGGAATGATGATTCCCTAGTTTCAAAATATTAAATTATGTAGCATGAAATAAAAGTATAACACCAAACATTATTTTTTCATTCCATTCCCATCCTTATCATCAAAAGCCTCCATCCAAACACTCTCTTAGACTTATTTTCTTTTAAAGAAATTGAATATTTTTGTGGACGATTCAAAATAAGAAGAGTAAAAATTAAAGGAGGTCGAAAGGAGTAGTTTATAAGACACCACACTATATGAATCGTGAGTGTAGGCCCTGAATTGATAGTTTCACATAATTCAGGCTCTTAATCGATATAAAACATAATTCAAGCCCCGAATTGATAGTTTAGCCATTTTTCAGGTCCTATATTGATAAAATTCCAAATTTGGATTATTGGAGATTTTTTTTTTTGGTTTTTTAAGATTAAATTTAGGTCTCAATTCTCGAAGCTGCGATTAAATTTAAATTTAAACCTAAATATTAATATATATTTAATTCAAATTAAAAATAAATAAATAAATAAATTATGAGTCGAAAGTTGAAGCCCGCAAATAAACGACGCAGCTGCATTTAAAATTAAGAAAATAACATGTAAATTGGACTATTGAAGAATTGATGGGCTATCAGCAGCCTAGGTTATAAATTATCTCTCATATTCGGCCCAAAATAAAGAGCCTCCTTCAACAAAAATTAGACTACATTGTTGGCCCGTTTCATCTTAAATAGTAGCCTACTTTTAGCAAAGTGTACCGAATCTATAACCAGGAATTCAGAATTCTATCAAACTTTTTTTGCCCTTTTTTCTCTCTCTCTCTCATTATTCTGTGCATCCGGTGTACCGTGCACCAACTTCCAAAAATTATACACATATAAATAAAAATGTATACGATAATAAATAAAATGTATATACTTTATTAGCTAATTTTCTGTATGCTTTTTTAATGAAAAACTAAATATAAAAAATTTATACAACTATTAAAAATATGTATATACAATTAAAAAAAACTATATACATATGAGTACAAGTGTGCACCGTGCACATTATATGAACTCTTTTTTTTTTCTTTAGATTAACTTAATCTATTATGTTGCCGGTTCATCTCTAGATCATTTTATTTATTTCATTTTTTTAAAATAGTTATTATTTTCTATTTAATATATTATCATTTTTTATTAAAGATGTTATTATTTTTTATTTATATTATAAATTGTTCATGAAACAATGCACAACACTACTAATATTTTTATCAATTTGAGTATCACTTTTTATCCGTCTCATGATACTAATTTTGTGAGACGACAGCATTCTTATACAAGTCTTTGCCTTCAAGTTATACTTATATTTTAACAAAATCTCTTATAAGACAATGTATTTTTGAGACAGATCGGTTCGTTATTAAAAATATAATTATTATATTAGTAAAATATGTTATCGAGTAGTTAAAATATGATTTACAAAATTGTTAATGAATTATATATTAAATTATCAATTTTAGGATATTGTAACATGATTAACTAAATATAAATATTGGTGCAGACTTGTGTGAAATTCACTCATGATAATATTTTACATTTTCATAAATAATAATTATTTTTTATTTATACTATAAATTATTCATGAAATAATGTTACTTCTCAGTTGAGTATCATATTTATTATAAAGGGCAACGGGGTGGGCAGAGTAAGGAATTGAAGGCCCATACCCACCCTTATACGGGGCGGTTCCGCCCCACAATGCCTTTTTTTTTTAAATTAAAAGCAAAATTTTTTAAATTAGAATAAAATGAGATATATTTCAATTTTAAATTAAATAATTAACTTTTATTTTCATTTAAAAAAATTTATTATTACGTATATTTAATTAATATATATAATATTATAATAAAATATTTTATAATAATTATATATAATTACATTGTTTTTTTTATTTAAAATAACTAAAATATATGTATAATATATTATATATCAATAAAATACATTATATAATAAATATTTTTAATAAAAAATATTACTCCATTCTTTCCATAATTGTTGTCATCGTCACTGTAGATACGGATTTTAAGAAAAGCTATTTTTTGACCAACTTAATTGACTTTTTAGGGATATTGTGGTATTTTTAAGTAATAAATAAATTGTAAAGTATGTTATGTGTATTAGATGTGAGTGATATTTTTGAAATCAAGATAACTTTTGAGGTTGTTGGTTGATGTGAAGTTTCATTTTTTGAATGGTGATACTTATTGTGGGACGGACAAAAATAGAAAGTAAGACACCTTATGGGACGGAGGAAATATTATATTAAGTATGGGATGGGGTGGGATGACGTTAGCATCTATACATGAATTGGCCCATATGTAAGACAATCCCGACCCGTTCTTTGTGTGGAATGGAGCGGTCCTGGCCCAAATAGGCAGCTTCGAAGTGAGGTAGATTGCCATCCCTAATTACCTATCTCACATGCAAGGACAAAATATTTCGATATGTTTACGATATATCATTTTTTTAGAGTATTGATATCAATATGGGGGAAAAAATATTTCTTTTCTGATATCGAGGATATATAAAAAAATATCGGGAAATATCAGTAACAATATCGATATCGAATTGCCACAGTTCAAATTTTCCCAGAGAGTAACTCTCTTGTGAGACGAGTTATTTGTGAAACCGGCTTGAGACAGGTTGACCCATCACTAAAGTATGCTTATTGTATAGAATATAGATAAAGTATGCTTATTTGTAGTTAAAGTATATCAATAATAAATCATGTTATAACATACTAAAATCATACTTTGATGCATAATTCAGCTTACTTTAGAAAACATACTTTAACAACTATTAAATTTATCTAAATAATAAATATATTTTAACACGTCTCACAAATCGTCTCATTTAAATAACGTCTTACAAGAGACTTTGTCTTTCCCCGATATCGAAATATATCAAGAAAATATCAATATAGTATCGAAAAAATACCGAGGATATATCGAAAATATCAAAAAATTATCTATAATTAAAAATAATAATAATAATTTTTTGTTTACTTTTACTAACCAAATATTTTTTTGTTATTAATATGTTTAATTTTAAAAAATAAAATAAAAAATAAAGCAACACTTGCGTGATACCATCTCATGGTGAAATTGTTTTACGTTTGATTAATTAATTATCACTTTTATTGAAATTGTTATCACTTTTCATTAACATTATTATGACTAAGTAAATCAAGAGGGTTCAATCATGCCTCAACAACATGATGATTGGATTAGCCCACACTATCCAATCCATGGTCAAATAGTTGGACAAGATAGAACGACGTACTATTGGCACATTCAGAACTATGTTTAGAATTTCTCTAATTCGATGAGCTGGTACCAATATTGTTTAGATCTAGACGGCATGACATGTTTTACATTTGAACCTCATAAATCATCATTTTGGTATTAGTTATTATGTAAACAATAAGTAGTAATTATTGTATTACTCCAAACTATTTAAAATGTTGTTATCGATTTACTTATAATGTGTTTGAGTTTTATTGAGATTTTAAAGTTTATCTATATATTAAAATTAGTTATAATATATTGAAAACTTAATTAATTAATTTTCTTTTATTTTTTTTTAAGTTTTCGTGATTTTTTAAAATTTTACCGATATCGATATCGATATTCGATATATCCATCGATATATCCATAAATTTGAGGTACTGATATTTTTACAGATATCGATATTTTCATCCTTGCTCACATGTAGGTGTGATAAAAAAAAATTATTTGGTGATTCATTTTACTTTTGTTTTTTTTATGTCTCATGTCCAATTTAGAGTCCGACTATGGTGCAGATCACCTGAACTATCTTAACCATTAGATTAATTTTAAAATTGATCTTCATTATTAAATAAAATAATATAATTAATTTTAAAGCTATAAATATGGGGTACACCGGTGCACTAGAATCACCCCAATTTTATCATTAAATTTAACACAAACACTTTTGTAAACCGAATTCACGATATGCCCTATATATTATTAGAGTGTTTTAATTAAGAGGATCACATGATTTACAAGAATTTATAATGGAAAACGAATTTATAAGACTGTAACTCTAAATTTAATCACTACACATAAGAATATTTCGGCCAAAGATTTATGTAAAACTGAGTTCAGAAGCTGTTTTTATTTTTTATAAGCTAATTACTCAATTACCATTTTGTTTATGATTGCACCTGCATCACTAGGTTAAAGTTTATGTAAAATAGTTGGAATATTTGTTTCTTCAATAATTTCTTTGTTTAATTAATTTTACATCTCATTCTCAAGTCAACTTACAATTCACAGTTTTTATTTATTTTATTTTTTTTAAAAAATAAAATGAAGGCATATAGTTACAGATCAACTTACCAGCATTTGACAAAAATATGCATGTCCATATGCTGACATTCATGAATCAAAGACAGAGTTGAGATTATTATTAATCCCTTTCAAATCATAGAGTAAATCTTTTCTGCCTCCCTAAATTAATCACATCGTCAGGTGGATTAAAGGGCCAATATATAGCTTAGCTGTAACTGTTTAATTATGGCAAGTTTCTGCCAAAAAAATAATAATAAAATTTAATTATGCCAAGCTTATTTTTATAGTATATACTGTACTAACTATGTTATATTTTATGTTTATTGTGGGCGGTCGATTCCCATATTTCATCTCTTAGTCTACTTATTAGATTTTTTCTTATAATCAATGCCAAAATTTTTATTAACAGTGCAAAGATTTAATGGTAATTAATTAGGATATAATATTTTAATAAAAAACAATTTATGGAATAAATAATGAAAATCATTATGAAATACTATTAAGTATCCGGAATATTTATTTATTTATTAAGTATTTGATTCGGGGATAGAATATGTATATATAATATTAATTTAATTTATTATTTAGTTGTGATTAATATGTAGAAACATAATCTCCAGGAGACAAGGGAATTGCGCTAATTCCAAAGCCAGCTTTGATTTTCTCATTGCCGATTTATTTTACTTGTCTGAAACTATCTACTCCGTTTAATTACCAATATAACCCTTTATTACATTTTATTTATAACAAGCTGCGTAAAGAAATCATTTATCAATAATATCAAAATTACGTAATTTTAAAACTGACTCTCTCATCTAACACACTTATCATTACTTTATATACTCTTTTCGTCCTACGTATTTTTACTCGTTTTTCATTTTGGGCTTCCCACGTATTTTTACACATTCCATTAATGATAAAAATATATAATATTTTATTACCTACTTTTTACAATCACAACAACTTTAATTACTTTTCTACACTTTACTTCATCATTCCCAACAACTTTATTTACTTTTTCTTTTTAAATTACTAATTTATCCCTTCTTTTTCTAACATTATATTAAAAAAAATAACACGTCTTAATCTTCATGCCCGTACAAATAGGTGAAAATACTTGGGACGGAAGGAGTACTATTTTTTATTATTTAAAAATACATAATACCCTCCAAAATCAACCAATTAAGTTTATAAAAAATATATATATATATATATATATATATATATATATATATATATATATATATATATATATATATATATATATATATATATATATATATATATATATATATATATATATAGAACAATAAGCTTAAAGAGTTTTCTGAAGGAGTATATTATACACTTCTGTATTAGTAGGGACTGCGATTAAAAATAAATAAATAAATAAGGAATGATATTCTTACATGGAATTTTTTATTTTAATTTCGTGTAACATTTTTTTATTTTATTTGATATAAACACGTATAAACGTAAAAGAATTCTCTTTTCATGTCGCGACGCAACAAAAATTGCGGCTCAAAAAATCCAAATCGAAGATTTCATATTCAATAATGTAATTATTTCCTGCTACTTAATAATGCATATTTTAATTATTTATTAATTTTATGTTTTATGTTTTAGAATTTTACAAATTATGTGTGCAAAACTTTTATTGTAAAACTATCGCCTTCGACTTGTTATTATATAATACACAAAATTAAACCATCTAAAATCAAATTCTAAATCTGTCCTTAATTTAAGTAATCCCCATTATAAATGCTCCATTTTTAATAAAATAAGTGTTGTTTTTCAAAAATACTTTTACGATGATCTGATTAAGTTATACTGTCTCTATCCGCCTCTAAGTTATCCATTTTACTATTCCTGACGTCCGCTTCAAAGGTATCAATTTATTCTATTTAGTAAAAAAAGTGCACAATATGACACACTACTCTCCTTTAATACAACTATCCACTTTATCTATAATAATAATACTCTTTAATCCACGTGCAAAAAACAAATAAAGACCTTAGAACTGTCCACGTACAAAAAACAAATGAATACCTTAGAACCGGAGAGAGGGAGTATAATAAATGTCTTTTTTATATCCATTACTTAATTTACAACAATGCGTTTTTATATTATTATAGATAAATTAATATATTGAACACATTTCTTCTCGCAGTACTATTTGAAAAACATTTATATAAAATTATAAAATTCCATGATAAACTTAAGCAAGTTTTGTTTCGCCTACTAATAATTACTCCCTCCGTCCCCCTAAAGTTATGATATTTTCTTTTTTGGGTTGTCCGAAGTTGTTACATTTCTTTTATAGCATATGTGACGCACACAAAAAATATTAACACATTCACATGGGCCTATACACACTCCACACACACCACTAATACACCTATCAACCACACATTAAATATTATTTCTCTCACTTCACTTTACATTAAAAATATTATACTTCTTAATCTCCGTGCCCAAAAAAAATGTTACACCTTCTCCGGGACAGAGGAAGTATGTTATTATTATTATTAGGGTCTCTTACTATTGGATACATAAAATAATGCATAATTGTTGTAAACTACATGACTCAAAGTACTATTACTCATAACTACACAATTATGATTGTGATACCATAAATAGCCCTATATATTTGCACAATTTGGTTCTGCACAATTTGCTTTGCACAATTTTGTTTTTGCACATTTTAAATTCCGGCAGCAGGCGGTCAACGGCGGTCCGGCCGCCGGTCAACGGATGGTCAACGCCGGTGAGGGGTAGAGTTGATGGGTTAAAAGTGTATGTGATTATAATGTTATATTTGTTATTTTACTTTAATATTTTGTATGTGAGAGTAATTATATTAATTCCTTGTATCTTATAGTAATTTAGGTTAGGTAATTTATAGTGTGCACTCTGGCGCACCTAAAGATAGGGTGCACCCACATACAAATATAAACAAAAACATATACAATTAAGAGTAAAAATGTATACAATTTAATTGTTAATTTTTTTAATGAAAAATTGTATATAATATTCAATAAAATGTTATACACATATGAATGTTAATTTTTTTAATGAAAAATTAATGCGAAAAAAGTATACAATTATTACAAAACACGTATACAAAATAAAATAAAAAGGTATACACATATGAGTGCACCCTTGCACCCGGGTGCACCCAATATACACTCTTTAGGTTAAAAGTGTGTATCTATTAGTGATTTTCTATTATTATTATTATTATTATTATTATTATTATTATTATTATTATTGTCAGACAGGCAAATTTTCTTTTGCATGATATAATTTTACTTCAGTAGTTTTATATCTTATTTATATTCAATTTATTATTTTATTTATTGCCTAAAGATCAAATTAAAAAAAAAAATAAAAAACTCAATAAAATTAATTAAAAAAATCTAATAAAACATGAAATAATTAAAGTTAAATTGTTTCGGAATATTGGAGAAAGTAATCATTGCGTCTAATCATATTAAGAATGAGGATTTTGTTCGCGGGATACCGTGTCCCTTTGCAATTTAAACTCTTAGTAATACATAAATTTAAATAAATATGTAGGGAATGATTGTGTTTTCATAAAAGCACGGTGTATCTCGAGATCGCAGGAGCTTTTACCTCATATTAATACTTTTCAATATGAAATCATTAATACACATGTGACAAGTTGAAATTGCAACTAGTGATCACATATACTTTTAAACAACACAATTTATTTATTATTTATTTAGTGAAATTTAAATAAATCTAGAATTAAAATTTTATCCTAAATAAAAAATTTCATTATAAATAGTTGTAAAAAAACAAACGTAAAGGTTAACGTACGTAGAATGGAAGAGTTGACCCGTTTCACAAGAAAGTACCCCTAAAATTAATGTTCAAATATATATACTATAAAATGAGAATTACTCTATCTGAATCTCTTATTTCCACTTTGTATTTCATGATTTTATACTTTATAATGCATTTTTCTATAAAAATCACTATACTCTAATAAATGATTATTAAAACCCTTGCAGATTCAAAGTAATTTAGGGAATGATTGTTGTGACAAGTAGCATATTATAGTTATAGTAAATTAAACACTGAGCATGGAATAGAAAAATGAAATAGGCCATTGAGAATTAGTGGTGTCAAAATATTGTACTGCAGGAGATCGAACATGAAGGGACTGAAAGATTGATTCCGTTCAATTATTAATTAGATTTACATCCATGCAACATTTAACTCATAAAGGAAAATACACAAATTATTCATTAATTTTTTTCTTAGCCTTTATAAAAAGAAAATTTATAACAAGTGGATTAATGTTCTAATTAATCCATGGTGTGACTGTTGATCGATTATCAACATTCCACTCCCTCGTAACTTGATGCAATTAAATGGACTAATTGTTAAATATTGAGTGAAGTTGCATGGTTTTATCTTAGAATATTAAGTTGTGATGTACCACAACTCACCACTAACAAATATTTAATCTCATTTATTTATATTGACCACATGCCTTCTATTTTGACTACTACATAAAATTTTAATTTTAATTGGGTTACAAATTGATGTCGCAAAATTAAAATCCTAACCCACACTTTATTTAGTGTGATTTATCTCTCTTTTAATTTAACCTATGAATTAATTCTCTCTTTTAATTAATATTTAATTTTTCTTCTAATGTGATTTATCTTTCTTCTCCAATTCAAGATTGTAAATTAACAATAAGTTAATCTAACTAAATAACTAATGTTCATCTTGGTTTGCCACTAATATTACTCTTATCATTACATTTGATTAGAAGTCAATGAATACATAAATAAATTTACTGCAATATAGTATAATATTGAGCGCAGTCCTCTAATTTTCAATATGAACTTTATGTATCTATTTTCATGGTGCTATGTAAAATTTGCATACAACGTCTCATGTGATAACATTTTAACGAAAAGTAATACTACATGATTAATACTAATAAAAAGTGAATACCGTTCAAAAAATTACTTAATAAACAATTTATAGTTTAAATAAAATAATAAGTAATAACATTTTTATGAAATGTGATCATTTCTAAAAAAAGAAATAAAACGGTCATACCGTGAGTCGGTCTCGTACTAGCACATATTGTTGTATAACTAGTTACTTCTTTCGTCTCAGCTCATTGTTTATGTTTGCTTTTTGCGTGGAGATAAATAAATATAATATTATAATGTATAGTAGATTGAAAGACAAAATATTTTAATGTAAAGCGGATAGTTATATTAGTATAGTATGCGGGTTCCATGAAGATATATTAATTATTTTGTGTAAGCCTCATCTAAAAAAAAGTAATTTAAATATTAAAATGAAATACTCAAATTAAAAATATTTAAAGATTAAAATGAAACACAACGATTATTATGGTTATAAATACAAGATTAAATAAAATTAAATAGTTATGTTATACCAATAACATATAAATTAATATAGTACCTCGTATTATATTTTCATGCTGATATAATAGGAAAGAATGATTTTTTTTTTTTAAGCTGTAGGAAAGAATGATTAAGTAATATATATATGGCAAAATGGGGTAGTATAGAGTGAATATGTTTAATTAATGTATTATCATCTTGTCTTGGTGAATGGTGACTGACATGAGATATTTATTGGTACAATCAATTAGGGTGGAATTGTAATCAAAGTGTGCGAAATTCATGACCAATTTAGATGGAATATAACAAAATAATAATAATAATAAATAAAAACTGTTGAATCCACGTGGTGGTGGGATTCTTAATTATGTGTAGGAAAATTGGTAGGAAGGAGAAAAAGATTCTAAAACTTGATCACTATTATACATTAGGATTATCTCACTAGTTACTACTCATGTAATACACCTAAGGTTTTTATTAAATAAAATGAAATGAAATAAAAAGAAAATTGGATGTAATATAGTAGTAATAACAGTAATGTTTAGGGTGTAAGGAATCTAATAGACGTGGGCATATGGCGACACCTCCGCCGATCCTTGTGCTGATTTCCCTTTCTAATTATTTATCTCACTCTTTTTTACTCTCATTTACTAATATATCAATTCTGCCAGCTAACAATCCCCATACAATCCATTAATATATTACTCAATCCAAAAAAATTTCACCAAAGAAACATAAACTATCCCGTATTCTTTTACTTTACCTGAAAAGGTTTAAAATAATTATTACATTAATTTTCGTTCAAGACATTTCAATTTTGTTTTGAAGTCGTCCCAAAACAATGGAGTATTATTTTACTATTTTCATCTCATAACATTGTAAAACTTCGATTAAGTCTCATCTTATGTAATCAGAAATATTGAACATTTTTAAATAAAAATAACTATTTTTATTAGAATTTAGAAGTTATGAGACTATTTCGAAGAAATTAAGTTTTTTGATATTATTTTAAATAAAGTAAATTTGTATGTCACGATTTTGATTTAAACTTCCATACCTTTTCATAAAAATTTTTACCTTCTGAATAAGTAAAATATTATAATATCTTCAAAATTACATTTTTTTTTAATATCCGTGGCTCATTAATCAAACAAAAAACATTTTCCAAATGAAAAGAGTATAACATACATTACTTTCTTACACCTATTAATCACGTACTCTGACGGGTCTTATACAGTAATCCCTCCATCCTGTTCCAATTTTATTATATTGGGTGTCTACTTAGAGGTCTTTATTTTTTTCATTTTAGTAAAAGAAATCCACATATAGTACACCACTCACTACTAATACAACTATCCATTACATATAAAATAATAATACTTCTTAATTTATACGAAAAGGAAATGATGACCTTTCCCGGAACGGAAGGAGTATTTGATTAATTCACATCATAAAAATAACAATCTTATTTGCAATTCAACCTTCATATTAATTTCAGGACATTTTTTCTAATGGAGCGGCTAGCTAGAATATTTTATTGGTCATATAGATGTAGTTAGAAGTATAGTTATTATAGCAAAATTAAATAGCTTCCTATCATGCAAATTTTAAAATAAAAAATAAAGGTATGATTATATTAATATATATATATATATATATATATATATATATATATATATATATATATATATATATATATATATATATATATATATATATATATATATATATATATATATAGATGATAGAAGCCCCCAAAAGTTAGAACACATGCATATCTAATCTAACTAGTTCCTAAATCATTCCACTCTTTTGTCTTACTCCATATTATTACAACCTTAATTCATCAATCAATGGCACTAGCAAACAAAGATTCCGCCATGGCCATCATCCAAGCTTCTGCATTCTACGAAGACCGCGATTTCCCCCCCAATTCCCCCCCTGAGGACATCTACGGCGTCTACCAAGAGCCCGAAAGCCCGGAAAAGCCCGCCAAGAACTTCACCCTCAGCAACTCCTCCTCCGTCTCCAGCCCCAGCAGCTCCAATTCCAACGGGCTGGGCAACCAGCCCGCCACTTACGAGGAGGGCAACTCCGTCATTAACTTCAAGCCCGAATTCGGCAACTTCTTCCACGCCAACGGCTCTTTTCTCAACTTCGACCAATCTAAACGGGCCCTGGCCCGAAATTTGTACGAGGATGATCAGTACCCTGCCTGGCACGAAGCTGATTTGCAGTTCCAGGGCCCGCCGGAAACTTCCAGCAGCCACCAGGCCGCCGCCTCTGAGTATGGGTCGCCGAGCAGCGGAGTACAGCTGCCGTGGATGAATGATCGGGAGGAGGCCGGTAATAATAAACGGCCATCAACGGTAAGATTTATTAGTGGGTCGATTAAATTATAATTAATTAATTATATGTTAATCATGATTAGTTAATTAATTGGATGATGTTAATTGATGTTTGAAGGGAGAGAATGAGCAAGCTGTTAAGAAGCAATGCGTTGCAAAGAAGACCAAACCTAAGTCGGAATCTGCATCCAAGGATCCACAAAGTGTTGCAGCTAAGGTAATTAAGGAGTAATTAATTTATAATTTGATCATAATTAAGTAATTAGTAAACAATATATTAATAATTGTGTAAATTAAGCAAATGATGGGATTAATGTTTGGTTTGCAGAATCGAAGGGAACGAATCAGTGAACGCCTTAAAATACTTCAAGAACTTGTTCCAAATGGCTCCAAGGTCAATTAATTAATTATATATATATATACTTTTTTTTAATTCAAATATATTAATTTGGAATTTATTTTGCATATGTATTGCAGGTTGATCTAGTGACAATGCTAGAAAAGGCAATTAGCTACGTCAAATTTCTTCAGCTGCAAGTGAAGGCATGTTCAAAATACCCTAATTATTAGTTATAAATGAAAAAAGGATTAATTAATTATAATTAAAGATGGTAATGATAAAAATTAATTGTGGGTGTAGGTGTTGGCAACAGATGAGTTTTGGCCAGCACAAGGTGGAAAAGCTCCGGATCTTTGTCAAGTGAGAGAAGCCATTGATGCCATTCTTGCATCTCAGAGAGATCGAAACTCGAGCTCGAAATGATCATCCATGGCTGCCCACAACAACCTGAAGCTAATTAATAACTAATCCAAGAATTAAATATGTGTTTGTTTGAAATTAAAGTGCAACTTCTGAGTAGTGAAATAAAAGCATGCATGCTTGGAGTTGTTCCTTAATTTATTGATATTTAATTATTAATCAAAACAAGCAGCTGTGATCTCAAAAATGTGATCTCAGCCTCAAGATCTTGCAACAGTTTTGTTTCGAAATGATTTTTTTATTTTTATTTTTTTGATGTTTGAAGCAGATTCATTTTTAAACAAATTAGTAGAAATTCTTATCATATCATTAATTAACATAAAGAGACCTAAAGGAGTTTATGTTGGTTATTATTAAGTTGCACTTTGACATAAATTAGACGAAGGAAACATAAGAATTATATAAAATTTAAACACGTATCAAAGAGAAAGTATAAAACTTTAGAAACAAATTTAAAATGGGGTAATGGGTAACATTAATACCCTATTTTTTTTAATAACTTTCTTTTTTATGCCATTTTTAAAGATAATTATTAAAAAGCCCAATTACAAAATTAACCTCTATTGTTGACTCATCAATTAAAATAAACTTAGTTGTATGTATTTATGATTTAATTTTACATATTATTATAATTCGATTGAAGCTTTCAAGATGAGTCACAAATCGAGTGAGTGATATTTTTGTTATTTTGAATATTTAAACATTTATAACTAAAAATGAGGCACTAAAAAAACTGTTAATTAAATATAAAAGAGTAAATTGAAATGTCACTTTTTTTTCCCACTTATGAACAAGTGAAATATTAATAACGTCAAAATAAAATATAACATGAGAAAATGTATAGGGTGTCTTTTAAAGATCATGTTATCACAAATTGGAGAATTTTCTTTCATTTCAACTTTGAGACGAAGAAGTTAATTTATACATAATATAAAGTTTGGGAAATATCGATTCAACCCTTGAAATTAATAAATCCAATTTTATATGTTTATTTTAAAATCAAGGTAGCCCTCGTTGGTGGATTTGACCTTTTCACATCCCAGCTGAGCTGTGTATTTTGTACAAATTGATACCCTAAGTCTAACTAGTATGAAAATTTAATTATGTATTCATATATTAATTTCATCACAAAGAATATTAATTAGTATCATGTTTAAATGATCAGTATTAATGCTATGTAGTTTGACTTAATTGAAAACTACTCTACGCGGTACGCCTTTGTAGATACTCTACACCACACACACTCAAATTGTAATCACTGTTACATACTTCCTCCATCTGGTTAAAATAGTCTCTTCTGCTTTTTTTCACGAAATTTAAAAAGTATTACTCTGAGTAGTTATATTAGTGTGTGTGAGACTCATAATTTAATTGTATTAATGAGTGTCTTTGAGTTTCATATAATATCTAAAAAATGAAATGAAACCCTTTGAAAAGGACGCCCAAAAAAAAAAGAAAAAAGAAAAAAATAACTCTTTAAAGTGGATGAAGGGAGTATACTATATTAAAAACACAAATACTTGTGTGAATCGAATTGATTCATTCATGCATTCTAATTTATCGATTATTATTTTTAGAGAGATTAACTATTACTTTCCTTAATAAAAAATACTTAGCTAATCAAATTCTTGCACTTTATTTACGGATTACTCATAACACATGAAAAATTACTTTTTTAATAGATGAACTATTAAACTCTCCCTGAATGAAAATTTTCTACTCTAAAAATTCTGAAATATTGTGATTTTTATATTTTGTTGAATAAAATTTGAAAAATAATACTCTCTCTGTCTCGATAGAGCTTTCACACCTCCTTTATAATTTACAAAAGAGGTGTGAAAACTTCGCTGGGAAGAAGGGAGTAATTTTTAATTTAAAGAGTAATAATTCATTTTTAGGAGAAGGGAGTACAATATTTCATAGGGTGGCGCTATTGCCACCCGAAACTTTACCAAGGCATCCATATTTTCAAAAAATGTTTTATGAAAATACAGTTCTAACCCCATACCTTAAACATAAAAAATTCATCCACCCAACACTAAAATTACTTTGTGCACCCAATTCAACACATCTAGACTCAAACCCTAATATATAGTCATCCAATATTTTGGATCAAAGAAATTCTTTTTCATACTCGGAATCCTTTCATGGAGTCATCTTCTTTATTTAATCTATCACGTAGCCCAAATATTATATCTACCAGATTCTTATAAAGAACCCTACAGATCTGAGCCTCTTTTTTTTCTACTAGATTCTTATAAAGAACCCTAATATTCTTTCAATTGATTTTTGGGGTCGTTGGCTTAGGCATCTCTGACTCAAACCATTTTACCGACAATGCCCATATTCTGCTATTTCTCAACTTATTATTCTATATAAGATGGCTTAATGAAATTATTCATATGATACATATAAATAAATATGCATTTAAATAATTTATAAGATATTCAAATTGTTGTCTTCTGTATTGTGGTTTGTTTTATCTTTGAAAATTATTAAATTTGCAGCGCAGCCTAGTGGTGATGCATTACAAAATAAAATGATTATAATTTGAGAGTTTGATTCTTAATCACGATTGCTTTGATTTCGATAATGATTTTCAAGTGTAGAGCTTTCAAATTAACATGACAAGTGAAAATGGATGTGGGTAGATAATTGGGTGTGCAAAGTAATTTGGGTGTTAAGAGGGTAAGTTTTGGATATTTAATATAAAGGGTTAAAATTGTATTTTCATTAATCCTTTTTAAAATTTTCGGGTGTTCTTAGTAGAATTTCGGGTGCCAATAGTGCCTTAATTTCTACGCATACATTTAATTACGAAACCGGAAGACACAATAAAACATTACACCTCATCTAATCATTGGTTGGACAATTGAAAATACTTTAGAAGGAATTCTTTACTTAATTGTTTATATTAACATATTAAACCAGATTGCCAGGATTTCATTAGCAGAAAATGCTCCCCTTTTAAAACCACCTAGCCCTCTCATATATCCCTCATTAATTCTTACATGATAATTAAGATTCTCTAATATTTTTGTGACATCTATTTTTTATATCATTAATGAATGCGATATTTTCAAAGTTTATGCTTCTATGGGATAATTTCACATTTGATCCAGATCATACTAGTAGTCTTATTTATTTTTTTATATCTTTATTGATCTTTTCTTTTTTTAAAAAATTTCCATTTGTTGATTTCTTCCATTAACTTTTTTGAATGACAATTATTAGAGACTAAGAATATTAAACGGTTTCCATTAAAATTTAATGATAGAGATTAAAATTGTAACTTTTTTAACAAAAAAATAAAAAATTAAGAACCATGAAACAGTTTGTATGAGACTAATTTCACTGGCTTTATTCTTTTTATTTATCAAATTTTGTTGCATCTCCAACTTCATCGAAGAAAAAATTTATTTTGTTCATATATATATATAAAGAAAAAAGGAAAAAAGAAGGCTATACTTTAGACATAGTTGTTGTTGAAAATGGAGCCCATAAGGCACGTGTGGGTTTGATTATGGATCACGTGCTATCACATGCCCAAGTATAAATATGGTTTCGAAATTCTGGTGTAGTTGCCCCCCTCCCCCAAAACCCCTTCTTGAGGTTTGAGATTCTCTCATTTAATGAAGTTTGATCAGTTATAGGCTGTAATGTTGAAGTATTAATCAACCAACCCATTTTATAATTACATATTTTATTTTAAAGACTTAAACATATATTCACATTTTTAATCTAGTAATAATATTTACAATATGGAATCTTAAAAATATGTACAATCAGTCTACGTGCAATCGAGCTATTATAAATATGAGAAAATTTTCCTGTAAGGATTCAATTTTTAAATTAGGTCTCAATTTTAGGCTTCATTTTAGAAATGTCTCATTTCAAGGCTCAATTTTACTTTTTTCTCAAATTTATTTTAATCGAGTCAACAATAATGGCTTATAGAGAGGGCTCACTGTTAAACTTGTGCTTGCAAGGGGCCAAATTCATGCCAAATGCAAGATTCGAACCCCCACCCTGCAGCAATCAAGCTCAGTTGGAAGACATTTCCACCCTCCCCTCTACCACTTGAGCTATGCCTGGGGCAATATTAATTATTATTATCGTTATACATAGTATGTGGAGATTATATTGACTTCATCTCAATTTTTAATTTAAATTAATGCAAGGACCATGTGCCTTGGGAATAAATCGAATTAGCAAATTGGTCCCCACATTTTTAGGTAATTCGGAGATAAACAAAAAATTACTCCCACCTAATTAGGTTTTCCTAGCAACAAGCAAAAATATAAAACATTTTTTTTTTAAAAAAAAGTGAAATTATTATATTAAAAAGAATTATTTAGAATATCATACGTTAATTAATATAAACTCAAAATGAATTAAACACACTCTAGAAATAAATAAAACAAGAACGACGGGAATAAAATCTTACATGATCGAACCACAAAAATAAAATTAAAATTATATCCTAAAAATTAAATTAAGCCTTAAATGCAAAGATTAATCTCAAGTATAAACCTCAAATATACATAAAAGTTATGTGTTCAATATATTACTCATTTCGTTCCAAAGTAAAATTTACATATACTTTACCAAAAATATAGGTTTCCACATAGTCGGAAGACCATGTTATGGGACTCGCATGCCTGCCCAGTGTCGGAAGTTGGTGACTTGATGATGTGGGCGCCGACTATCCAGATTTAAATGAATATTAATAGAAGTCACTTTATTTATTTATTTTTGGTAATTTAATATTCTTTTAATAGTAAATAAATTGCAAATCATATTGTGTGTCAAGAAGTCAAATTAATTTGAGATTAAAAATGTTTGTAAGAATATTAGTTAAGTGTAATATCATTTAATAAAAGTGTAAACTTAGATTTGAAACGAACTAAAACAAAAATTGGATTAATAGAGTATCAATTGGTGATTAATGCATGGTGCATGCAAAACCATGGCTGTCATGAGGTATGTATTTACTATAAGAAAACAAAGCATTTAGAGTGGTGGAGTAGCACAACTTTTATAATTTAAGTGTCTAATTTAATCACTTCTTAATATTAAGATCTTGTTGAAATTTATTTTGTTTTCAAATTCCATATGGATCTTGACTTAGCTATTCAAGAATAGTTTAATAATATTTCCAATAACTATTGCTCTATTATAGTATTAATTAATTAATTAATATTTATAAGTGTGGATTTGCATGAATGAGATGATATTCTGAAGTGAGCAACCCATGTTAGGGTAAGGCACGTGCAAAGAAGACATGATATCCAAGAATATATTTAATGTCATCTAATTAGAATAATTTTTTTTCATTATATATATATATATATATATATATATATATATATATATATATATATATATATATATATATACTAGTATAAAACCCGCGTATTAAGTGGGATCGTTAATTTATTACTTCCTCCGTCCCTAGTATTTTTATCAATTTATACAGGCACGGAGATTAAGACGCGTTATTTTTTAATATATAATGTAAGAAAAAGTAGGAATAAATTAATAATTTAAAAAGAAAAAGTAAATAAAGTTGTTGGGAATGATGAATAAAGTGTAAAAAAGTAATTAAAGTTATTGAGATTGTAAAAAGTAGGTAATAAAATACTATTATGTATTTTTACCATTAATGGAATGAGTAAAAATACATGGGAAATCCGAAAATGAAAAGTTGGTAAAAATACGTGGGACGGAGGGAGTATTTATATAGTTACTAATACAGATATATGCATGAAATTATAATATAAAAATATTAATTCAGTAAAACTTCAATTTTTTTAAGGTTTCTTTTAACAAATTATTATAAATGAGCTTGTACCATATTTTTATTAGCAAAGTAATCAATTTAAATTTATCGTGAATAACTAAATTAATTAAATTGATATAGTGCAAGGAAAAAATTAAATCTTAAAATAAATATATAAATATTTATATAACACCAAAACAAACTCTCATTTTCATAATATATGTGAAAAAATAATTATTAAAAGACCTTTTAATAATTTAATAAAATTTGAGAAATAATTATTCAAAATTAAATTTCATACGTAAAATAAAATAAATAAATATATTGAGTAAGATACGTAACATTTCTTATCTAAGTTAGGATATATGTTATAAGGAGTAAGAGTTTTAGTAACAAAAAAAGTATATATATATATATCGCGATGAACATCATAATATCTCCTGCTAATTAAATAACATAAAAAATATATTAAATAAGTTATGCTTATAAAATAATAAATAAAATTGAGAATAATAAAATTAATTAATAATTAAAAATTGAAAAAAAATTATAGGCATGGCGAAATTAAAATTAAACTCTCATTTCTTATATATCTTCTTATTAATTAATAAAAATTAAGAATAATTATTAAAAAACATAAAAAAATATAAGTAAATATATATATTAAATAAGATATGCTCATGAAATAATTAATAAAAAATTAAGAAAATTTTCGGAATAAAACTCTACTTTAGCATTGTTTACATAAAAAAAATGTAATTCAACATAAAAAAAATAAAAATAAAAATAAAAAAAACTTTCAAAGCTAAATAAAAAATAAAAACAAACAGTGAAAAGTCTAATATTTTACATAAAACTAATAAAATTGTAAAATATAAAGAGAGAAAATTCAAAATATATAGGGAAAAAAACTCTTATATATAAATAAAAATATTTTATTTTTAGTTTTTTTTTTTTTACCTTTGAGAATGATTTTGATGTGTTTGGAATTAATGAGTACTATAGGAGTTTATTTATTGGTGAAGGAGAATCCTGCAAATTAAAAAAAAAAAAAAAACTTACACATGTAAAATTTAAATGAAAAATTTTAAATTCTAGAATATGTATATTAAAAATAAAACTCAAAGCGAATGGTACATAAATAAAAATAATAAAACTTTCATATGTATAAAA
This sequence comes from Pogostemon cablin, assembly GCA_023678885.1. Taxonomy (NCBI): domain Eukaryota; kingdom Viridiplantae; phylum Streptophyta; class Magnoliopsida; order Lamiales; family Lamiaceae; genus Pogostemon; species Pogostemon cablin. Next base: position 5,843,396 of record CM042992.1, on the reverse strand, counting down.
GAAAAAAATTAAAAAAAGAAAATTTACGTTATGGAATGATATTGGTGTATCGAAAATGAATGAGAACAAAAGTTTATGTCTAGGTGAAAGATAAACTTGCAGATTAACATATATTAAAAGAGAAAAAAAAATCTAATACATATAAGAGATAATAAATTATGTGTGTAGTACATAATTTATATGTGGATATAAATTACATTTTATAATTTATAAAATAATATTCACAGACATAATTGTTTTGGTGGTAAAATAATATTAAGAAAATATTTAAATAAAAAACCTTATCATGTTATTAATTTAAAAGTTGTGGAAATATAAAATATACCGTGTACTTAAAAAATATTTAATCATTATAATCAACTAAAATTTACCTTTTCATCCATCATAATCATATCCAGGTATGTTTTTTTGTCTGTATTATCAACGCGTGATATCCAAAGCCTCAAACATTTAACTTTAATTCGCCAAGTCTCCTTTTGCATAATAATTTCAGACACATGATCATAAATTGATGACATAATTTAATAAAGGAAAAAAGAAACCGTATCAAGATTGCAATGGAGGTAAAAAAAAAATTATTATAGATAAATATTGATCGATTGTATTATTTCATATACTTATATACAATGAATTTATATGATAAATATGGTAATAAATAATTTAAAATCAATACCAAAATATTAAATTTTAATAATATACTCCATCTTTTCTAAAATTATTAAAACTTAATTTAAATAATCAAACAACAACAAAAGTTTTTTGTTTCTTCATAAATTTACCAAAAAATTATAACTAATCAATTGTACTATGCCTTAATTAAATTTTATTTTAATTCTTAATTAACATAACATTATTTTTTTTTATGTCTACATGTTTATATATATGTTTGAATATATCTCCTATTAAATAATATAAATAAATATATTAAATTAAATAAGATATGTTCATAAAATAATTAATGAATTATCTCCATTAAATTTTAATTAATAATTAAAATAATTGAAAATTTTAATTTTAATTAAAAATTAAAATAATTAAGAATAATTATGGTGACGACATCTCATTAAAATTAACTCTCCTTTAGTATATTAAAAATATATATTCTTTTTTCTTTTTTTGAGTTTTTGGGAACATGGGAAACAGAATGGCATGGTAAACTATCTCACCCATAATTTTGTGTTCATGAGTTTGGTCTTGAGTTCATCCCTAAAAAAAATATTATTCAACTCTTGTTTTTTCTTTGATATATTATTTAATAATCATGGTTATTTAAGGATGTGTTTAATTATAATTATAAAATATCTCACATTGATTGATTTCTTTAATGTAATAATTATCAAATAAACTGTCGACTGTCGGCAGATATTTTATAACTAAGAAAACAAATTGTTGCTTGCATTTTTTAAGTATGTATAAAATATTATTCTTCAAAATAGTTTACTTCTACTCTTCCACGTAAAAATTATTACTGCTTTTTTTTATTAAAATTTAGTTATGTTATACTACAAAAATTTGACATTCCTATTTCAAGGAGTGAATTTAGATCATGAAAAGTAAAAGACAAAGAATTGTGTATAACCTTCAATTACAATATTCGGTACAACCTCATTCCTTCATCTTCAGTGTATGTTTTTTTTTAAATTATAGTTGTACGTTACTGTTTTTATTTTTTTTCGTGATATAATTACAATTTTACCCCTTGTGATTTAGGGTATAATTTATCCCTAGAGTTTAGGGTATAATTGTAATTTTACTCTTGTGATTTAGGGTATAATTATCCCCTAGGGTTTAGGGTATGATTGTAATTTTATTCTTGTGGTTTAGGGTATAATTTATCCCTAGGGTTTAGGGTATAATTATCCCCTAGGATTTAGAGTTTAGGGTATAATTGTAATTTTACACTTGTGGTTTAGGGTATAATTTATCCCTAGGGTTTAGGGTATAATTGTAATTTTACCCTTGTAGTTTAGGGTATAATTTATCCATAGGGTTTAGGGTATAATAATTATTTAAATAAAATAAATTTAAAAGTAAAATAAAATAAAAAAACAACATTAATGAAGGAATATGAATTGATTAAGAAGGGTGGGGACCAAAGTTGTACCAATTCAAATGGTACAACCGTGTGCACCCTAGTCCCTCTCAAAGTAAAATTAGAGAATATCATATAATGGGTTCACATTAAAGGCTATAACTTAATTTCTTCTTTCGGGAGCTAATAAGATGATTGATGTTGTATTTTTATTAATTGGTCACACTGAAAATTTTTTTTCTTGTGTAGTATTTTGTTAGTAAAAGTCTTAATTTTATTATTAAATTGATTTTTCAATAGATTAACAACAAAATTTGTTAATAATTTTCTGGTCAGTAAAATTTTACCAACAAAAATTCATTATCAACAAAATTCAATCCGTTGGTAAAATTTTTTTTTTAGCAGGGTTAGTTTTTTTTTAGAAAATTTTTATGTGAAATCGTCTCAGAATAAGATAGATTAAAAGTAGTAATTTTTTATCATATAAGAAATAATGTTTGATCGATGAAAAACAATCAAACAAATTAATAATAATTTTTACTTAATTGTTCAAATAAATGAAAGCATAGCTGAAAATTGGAAATGGATAGTTGAGCAAATACATTGACAATAAATTTGTTTACACAATTAGTTGAGTTTTAAGAACATTTTTTATTTCCAACCATATGCAAATACGTGTTAGACTACATTACAAAATGATTTTTGTGAGACATAGAAAAAATATAGGAGTAATTTTTATAATTAAAAATGATATTTAATTGATGAAAATTGATGAAGTCTTTTGTTAACTGAAAATAAACATTTGTTTAAAACCCTAAATAGTATGATTGTTAATGTGTAGGGCCCAACTGGCTATTTTCAACATGGGTTACGGACATTGTATAGGCTTTTCTTCCTGTTTTATGGCCCCTTAATTTTTTCATATGGGCTGAAGAAGGTCCATTTATTAAATAAGTCTTTGGGCTGATATATTCTAAAAACAATTCAACTAAATGAAGAATGTCAAAATAAGATTTCTTTTTTTAATAATAATTATTATTATTATTTTAAGAATGGAGATAAACTAAATAGATCAATAATGTAGTGGCTTGAAATTATTTGATAAAACTATATATAGAAATAGTAATTATTATAATAATAAAAATCGGATGACGTGGATGTGGTATCTTCATATGTTGAATGATTTATATGTATTTTGTTGGCTTTCAGCCTAATTTCAATCGCACCGATAAAATTTTCGGGCACACGCACGTGGTCCATATGCAGGGTTTCTCGTACACGTGTCTTCTTATTTTCCACGTTATTATAATATTATTAAATAAGATTTGCTAATATTTAGATATTTCACTAGGATCATTTTTAAATGATTCAAAATAAAACATCTCACTCATCAATGCTTCATTAAAATTAGGATAATAGTTTTGCGTAAGCAGAGTTTTTTTTTTTAATCATTTTCGCATCATCAATTTCACTCCCTTATTTCATTCATATTTCATTAATTAACTACTACTCCATATATTATGTCATTGACTAAATTAAAATATATATATATATATATATATATATATATATATATATATATATATATATATAATGATTTATTGATCATTTATTAGGATTTTAGTATTTTAATAAAAGAAAAATATATTATAAAATATAAAATATAACACCAAATATGAGATCCGGACAATATACTCTCTCCGTCACACGTTAAGATTTAAGTTTTCTATTTTGATTTGTCCTAAGTTGAGGTTTACATTTTTTTTGTCCTATTGGACACACATAAATAAAATTATTAATTACTCTATATAGTGGTTGCACACAACAATAATACAAATACCAACCTCACATTAAATATTAATTTCTTTCACTTCACAACCCATTATATTAATACGTGACGGAGGGAGTATATAGTACTCGTTGGCAAAAGTTCCTGCGCCCCCGGGGACACTGAGGGATATTCCGAGTCCCTATGTGAACACAATCCTCCCCTCTATATTCTATTTAAACATATGTATTGCTAGAGGTTTAAATTGCAAATGGGCACGAAAATTGCAAAGGCCCACTGAATATGCTCCGTGCCCGTGCGCCCGGGTGCAAAGGATCCTCACTCTATTTCGTTTGCCTATTTATATATTAATTTAATAAGCTTTGCAGATACTCCCTCCATCCCATAGAAGTTGACACACTTTCCTTTTTGGTTTGTTCCATTAAAGTTGACACATTTCCTTTTTAATACATGAGACCCACACAAAATCAATTAATCTATTCTCATGGGCCCCACATATTACCTCTAATACAACTACACACTACACATTAAATATTATTTCTCTCACTTCACTTTACTCCACTTTATATTAAATTATTATACTCCTCAATCTCCGTGCCAAAAAAAATTATACTAACTTTTTTGGGACGAAGGAAGTAACTTAGTGGCTGCTTTGATGAAATAATGTAATAATAATGAGAATAAATTTGATATTCTCCGGAATAAATTTGAGTATAATATTATATACTTTTAGTAGCTTATAAAATATGAAGTCAACAATCAATTTTTGCATACTAAATAATGAATTTATCAAGTACAAAATAAGCATAATGCATATTAGATGATCCACCAGAATTCAACCCCAAAACATGTTTAATTTGGGTAAATAAAAAAAATAAAAATTGTTTTCTTTAATTAGGATTTTAAGACCTCTATACAATATAGACCAACCATTATATGAGACTTTCTAAAATTGTGACTTTTAAAAAAAATTATTATTAGTTTTCCTTAATTATTACTCCTAAAAGTACTTCATAAAACAATTTAATTAGATGATTATTATATTCATCTATCCATTAGCATATATTTTATTTTGCCATTTATTATTCATATCATTCAATCAAATTATTCGCGCAAATGCTTTTGCCTATAATTTGTATTATTTTGAATGCAATTCGATCATATCATGATTTTATAGTGTCAATATATATCGCATTACATTAATTACCAGCTACACATTTACGACGAACTAAATCAGTAAAATAATTTATAGCTCTCACGAAATAAATATATTTCATTTCATGGATTAAAGAAAATGCATTTTATGTTTTGAAGTATGTATGTTTTACCTAACACTTGAGTATTATTTGCTCAATTAAACAGTTATCTTATTCTTGATCATTGATTGTGTATAAATTTTATTAATAATGTTACAATTTCTTTTTTCAAAAAAATCAATTTCATGAGTGATTTTGTCATTTATAAATAGCAAGTCCTCCTAAAGATAGGGCAATTTATTTTAAAGGTGCAGCTGATATTCAGACAATTGATTTATGAGTATAATATGTCTAAAATACCCTTTAATTAAGCCTAATTCCAACTGCAGAATAAATGCTAACCAAAAGGTGCGAGTTGCTTAACGCCAATCTTACGTCTCCTTTTAATTACTTTAACGACTCTTCCCTCTCTTTCTCTCTCTCTCTATAAGTGCAACCATATTTTGGCAGAGAGAGAAAATATGGGCATGGAAGACGGCGCCACCCACTCTCAGCTACCCGGAACTGCGTCCCCTTCCACCTCCACTCCCTCCGTCGTCAATCACACGCTCCTCCTTCTCCAATCGGATGAACTCGAATTGAGGCTGCAGGCGGCCAAGGAGATTCGCCGCCTCACTAAAACCTCGCAGAGCTACCGCCGCCATTTCTCCGCAGCCGTTGGGGCTCTTGTCGATATGCTCCGCTGCCACTCCGCCGACACCAATGAGGCCGCACTCGCCGCTTTGCTTAACCTCGCCGTCAAGGACGAATCGTGAGTATAGTTTAATTTAATTGGAGTATTTGTTTGGAGGTTGTGATTCTCGTGCTTGCTTTGCTTGTGTTATATGCTCTAATTTGTTATTGAAGTGGATTACTGAATCAATATACTTGAGGCTTTCGATGTTGACATGCTGGAATATACCGATTTCATTTCTGGTGTTGAATATTGGATCAGGGAATTTTGCTTTGCCATTAATCCCTCCCCCTTTTTGTTAACTAACTGCAGTCAAATTTTCTTTTTATGTTTATATTTTATAATTTTAAAGCGAGAAGAACCTGATTCTTTACTGGTTTAGTATTTTATTCTGAGGTCACTTTCTCACCCTTTCTGTTTAATAATACTACTCATAGGATTCTGTAATTGGAATTCTGAATCTAAAATTGTTTTACCCTTCAATTGTATCTAGAATTTCAATTGTTCGTTAGCTTGAACGGATTACAGACTGTGTGAATTGATGATGCAAAAATTCGAGGCTGCTTTGTTGTGGATTTCAGGATTATTAAAATATTTTTAGTAAAATCAGGCCCTGTTCTTGTAGATTATGAAACTCAATCATTTTGAAACTACTTCAGATATAATCTTCGTTTAACTAATAAAGCGCCTCTTGTTCTGAATCGGTTGGTGGAAGTATAATATGGATGGCATTTGTCCCCCTCTTTTTTATTTTTTTTTTCTTTTCCCTTTTTAAAAGTGTTTCTTTCTCCTCTTTTTCTCACTCTTCCCTTCCTTATTTTTCAGTTTTCATACCGTACCTTTGCTGGTTTAGTCTCTTTCTTCTCCGGTTTTCTTCTTTAGGTAGATGATGTTCGGCCCAAGAATGGACTCCTGTATATTAAATCTGCTTTTAGGAATAATACTTTTATACATTAAATCTGTTAATGCTAATGGATTCCTAATTTATGATCATCGAGGTCTTATGAATACCGACTTTGGATTTTATTAGAAAGGTTCTTTGTGTGGCTATTATTGGTGGTCTATAGGATTCTTTAACAGAAATACGATCAAGAACTTCAAGGTAATAACTTTTATAAATATAATACTCCCTCTGTCCAACACCACCCTTCACGTTTACCCCTCATGTTGTTTTGTTGTTTTCTTTTTTGGGTGTGAAGGGTTTTGTGGGACAAACAAATGAGGAAAGTCTAAGGGTTCTATTTGACAGAAGGAGTAATATTTTTTAAAAACATAACCCAAAGAATAGTCCGCCCATTCGGTCCAACAGTTTGTAGGTTTACTATCTTGTTTTGTGTATGAATCTGGATTGCTGGATTTCTAATTGTATCATTAATTATCATGATGAATAACAACATAGAGACACAGTAATGTAAAAATGAACCAAGATGGTACTATAACATACTAAAATATTGTCTGTTTGTTCTTTTCAGCCTTTGGATTTAATAGAGCGTGGAGCTTGATTGCAAACTATATTTGTATTTTGCAGAAACAAAGTGAGTATAATTGATGCTGGGGCATTAAAACCAATCATTGGCTTCCTCCAGTCAGAGAATCAATGTCTACAGGAGCATGCTGCTGCAACTTTGATCACTCTCTCTGCATCACCAGTGAACAACCCAATCATTGGCGAGTCCGGTGCAATCCCTCTCCTTGTAGAAATTTTAGGAAACGACAGTTCACATGCTAAATTTGATGCTGTGATGGCTCTTTACAACCTATCAACTCACCCAGACACTCTTACTCAAATCCTCAAGACAGAACCAGTTCCTGCATTGGTTAATTTGCTTAAATCCTGTAAAAGGTCTTCCAGAACTGCTGAAAAATGCACTGCTCTGATTGAATCGTTGGTAGAGTTTGAAGAAGGAAGAGCAGCCCTGACATCTGAAGACGGGGGTGTACTTGCGGTGGTAGAAGTTCTTGAAGGTGGGTCACTTCAAAGCCGGGAACATGCTGTTGGAACTCTTTTGACAATGTGTCAGAGTAATCGTTCCAAGTATAGAGAACCGATACTAAGAGAAGGTGTAATCCCAGGGCTGCTTGAGCTCTCGGTTCAAGGAACTCCCAAATCCAAACCAAAGGCTCAAATGCTTTTGAGGCTCCTAAGGGACACTCCTTACCCAAGGTCTGAGCTTCAACCCGATACACTGGAGAACATCGTGGGCAATATAATATCTCATGTTGAAGGGGAAGAACAACTAGAGAAAGCAAAACAGATGCTTGCTGAGATGGTACAAGTTAGTATGGAGCAGAGTTTAAGTCACTTGCAGAAACGAGCGCTTGCATGCACCACAGCTGATCTACCTGTAAATAGCTGTGCTTCTCAAGTCCCAACAAAATGATCTCCCTATCTACATATTGAAGTTCTGCCACAATTGTTGATGCATCAAGTTCTCCTTTGCAGAAGGAGTAAGATTCACAAGGTTAAGAAACGAAAGGATAAACGAAGCACGAATGCCAGTCCAGGCCTTCTGTTTGGGTACGCAGTGACTGGTAAGTGTTAATAAACCAATCTTAGTTTTAGGTGTGAAAAATGATTTCACTTTTATAGTACAGAATACATGGATGCTTTTATATACTTTGTGATTGTGGTAAACTTTTTACTAGAAATACATATATGATCCATCTAACTATCCTCATTCCTCAAGACCTTGTTGAATTGTCCCATTCGTCGAACCCACGTATACGTTGTCGTGTACGTGGGGTTTCTCAAGCTCGTACGAATTCGTGTTTTTTTTCGTGCGAGCATCAACCCTAATGCATATTGGTTGAAAACGTAGGATAGGATGTATTTATCAGATTGTTGAGCATTGATGAGATATCATTTTCTGGGGAGTTGAATGTCATTTTGTGTTGTATAATATTCCCATTAATAATAATAATAGTAATACCCCTGAGTAAACAGACTTTTCATTGATAATCAACTTCATATTACTCCTGTGGACAACTACTTAATCTCAAATGTTTTAATTTGCTCATAAATTACCATTCATTACCAATATGGATATCTATTTCCATCACTCTTATTGAAGTTGAAAATTCGTCGCTATTATTTTCTTTTAAGTGCAACCCATTATTTATGACATATAAATGTTAAGAGTAAATGTAACTCTCACTTTAATTATGTACTGTATGTTTATTATGTAAACATTTACATATAGACTTTATTTTTTTGTGGTTGTCTTTGAAGCTAATTTAAATGCTGTGCTTCTGACTTTTCTTGCACTTCATTTAAATCACCACGTGCTATTTTCATAATAGACTGGTAGGTTCTGTCTAATGCACTGTTTAATTAGCCTCTAATTAGCATGTTAATATTTTTTTTGAAGTATCGAATATTCTAATAGAAAAAATATACACTCCCTTCTCCCTACCATGAATATAGTTAAATTTTATTAAATTGTTGTCCCAAAAAATTGTTACATTTTTTAGATGGTATTCACACAAAATACAACTATATCTCATAAATACAACATTAATAAAAGTATCCACTATATATTATAATACTACTATATTTCTTAATTCACTGCACATTATAATCAAATATTCCCTCTGTACCATAATTTCGTTTGATTTTAGCGGGGAAATTAAGAAATATAGTATTTAAATATATAGTAAGTTAAAAGATATTAGTATATTTTAATATAATGTAAATAGTTTTATTATTGTTGTGTGAGACGCTCATGGAAATATAATAATTATTTTGTATTGGTCTCATCTTTGTAATCAAATGGAGTATTTCTTAATCTCAATACAACTAAGAAATATAATACTTTATGGCATTGAGGGAATATATTCACACTGTATTCAAAAACTTGGATAAGTCTGGTGTGAAACCATCTCACTCAAGCCTTTCGTGAGATAGATAAAAAGTGATAACATCATTAACAAAAAATGATACTCATTGATGAAAAGTGATAATGGTGCAATGAATTATTTTATAAACAATTTATAATACAATAAAAAGTGATAAGAGTATTTTATAATAAAAGTGATAATATTTTATAGCGAAAATAATAATATTATTATATTTTTATTAATCTCAACGCAAGGGCTTAAATGAATTGGTCTCTTACAAATCTTTTGTACAAAAACTTTGATGCATAAAACATTCGAATACATGTTATGATTGATATTAACCATTTTAGAGCCCATGACAAAATAAAAGATGAGGCCCAATATCTTGGTGAAAATTACTCCGCTAAACATTGAAAAGGATTCGATGAGAATGAGTAATTTTCAAAGGTTTACTAAAGTTGATTACTAATGGTCATTGATTCTAAATTAAATTTTAAACCATTGATTCTAAATTAAATTTTAAACCATTGCATTAATCACTGTTGAGATTATTTAACTTAATTTTTAGCACATTGCTGCTCATTGAGAAAATTGATGTCCACTCATGGATGCATTTTACAATAATATTAATTTTTTTTTAATTTCTCAAAAATGAATATAATTTATAATAATAGTAAGGGTCCTTAGTTTATTTTTATATTTTTTATTTTATTTTTTTATTGGCTAACTCTCTTGTGAGATGTTATATATGTGAGACGGTTTGTGAGACGTGTTAAAGTATGTTTATTATATAAATAAATAAAGTATATTTAATAATTGTTAAAGTATGTTTTCTAAAATATGATAAATGATGAATTAAAGTATGATTTTAGGATGTTATAATATGATTAATTATTAATATACTTTAATTACAAATAAACACATTGTATAATAAAATACTATATGATTTTTCGAGAATGCCTCCGCCGTCTTCCGGCGGATTGGGTGGAAGGAGGTTCCGTTGTACATAGTAGGTCAAATGGTGGGAGCGATTCTTGCATTGATAATGGATGTAACAGATGAAGCTTTCTTTGGTAGTTGGATCCAATGGCCAGTCTCTTGGAATTGAGATCATCATTTCTTTTCTCCTCATGTTCTACTGATCCTAAAGCGGTACGTTTTCTAAATTTTCTCTATCATTTGGTTTATGTTTATTTCTGTGTCATACGCCATCATGTTTGAGTTTCGTTTTTTAAGAAATAATCTGTTCGCCACAAACATATAAATATTTTCCTAATATTTTCATCAATAAGTATGAAACAATCTAACAAGTGAAAAATAAAAATTAAATATTAATGTATATTAATATAAAATATTATAATTTTAACTCTTGTTCACAAACATATTAAATGAACACCAATGCTCAAGTTTCTGTTTGTTTGTAAAACAAACTTAAAAATGGATTTTATCAGTATTCATTAACTAATGGTTATAAATAAAAAACGAGCTTTTATCGAACCAACGAGAATGCTCTGTCCTCTTACATCCCTAGTCTCACTAAAGTGAGACCGTCCATGTCATTAGACCCCATTCACATACACTTAGTTAGCAAATCCCATTCACATACACATAGGTAGCAATAAAATTCTAGGGTTAATTGCGTAAAAAGTCTTCACCTTTGATTTAATTGCAAATTAATCTAAACTTTTGAAATTTGGCAAAGAAGTATATCACCTTTGCAAGAGATTGCAAATTAAGCCACTGGTCAGATTTTGATCAATTTTGACTGCCCAAATCCAACGTGGAAAATAAAAATAAAAATAAAAAATTCCTGCAACCTATCTCTTAAGATTTCTCTTTTGACAAACACAACTATGAAGAAGGAGGGTTGCGAGGATGATTTGTTCTCACTCCACTGCTAATTTCACTTACAATATTAATTAACACTTTCTTTAAAATTTCTACATTGATCTAATTCATCAACACTTATAATAGAGAACATAATGGGATGCAGCACCAGCACGCGACAGAGATGGGTGGATTCGATCTGGCAGATTTGAAGCGGCATCGACGACGCACGTCGGTTGTAGCGCGACAGGCTCCGGACATTCTCTTCTGGACTGAGGCAACGTGGGTCTGCTGCCCACGGTGGTGACGGTTGATGGCGCTGAACTCCTTCATGTGGTGACCGGCGAGTCTTCTCCGGCTGGAAGAGGCATCGACATTCGTTTGGCGGAGAGTTGTCGAGGCTTACGGCAGAGAGTCTTTTTCGATTGGAGGCTGAGCAAGCGGTCAATGAAAATTTAAGAGGATGAAAATTGAGAAATGAAATTTGGAGAGGAAAGGGTTTGTAGGAATTTTTTTAATTTTATTTTCTATGTTGGAATTGGACAGTCAAATTTGGTCAAAATCTGACTCCTGACTTGATTTTCAATCCCTTGCAAAGGTGATATACTTATTTGCTAAATTTCAAAGGTTTAGACTAAGGGTGCGGCTATTCGCACCCCCAAAATTTCTTTATATGCCCCAAATTATATTCATTTACTCCCCCCGTCCCACCTAAAGAGTCTCTTTTTTCCATTTTGGATGTCTCACCCAAATAGTCAATTTTCTTTTTTTACACACATGACCCACAAACACTCACTAATACAATTAAATTATGAGCACACACTTCCACTAATACAACTATCCACTACATATTAAATAATAATATTTCTTAATCCGCGTGCACAAAAGCAAAAGACACCCTTTGGATGAGACGAATAGAGTAATTAGTTTTTATATTAAAAGACAATAATACCCTTAAATATAAATATTTATATATAATCAATCATTATATTTATTTCTTTGTATTCAATATTTGTCATTCCAAATTTATGAGGTAACCACGGAATTCGGAATTATAAATTATAAAGGGTACTCATAAACTTTCTCTCTTTACAAATCCCAAATCCCTGCAACTTCTGTTCTTTAATCTTACCACCACATGGCATTGCAATCCCATTATCTTCTTCCACATTAATTACACTGCTTTGTTTCTCTTCAAATTCTTAAAAGAAACTTGATCCCTAAATTCTCAATTTGAATTCATTGGTGTACTTTTGTTGATTCTCTAATTTCTCTTCTAGGTAGTTCCTCGTATTTTTTAGGACAAGAATTAAAGTTTTATATTAGTTCATAGATTTGCTTGGATATATTTGATTCACACAAAAGAGGGTAGAATCTTAATACAACTCAATTCTTTTCTGGACAATAATTTTATCAAATCTGGTTATGCAATGTAAATTTCCGTTCCCTTCAATAAGGGATTCACGAAGAGTGAGAACAAAATTCCTTTATTTAAGGAAGTTAGATTTAAATGTAAGTGATAATTATATTCAAATTAATTAAAAAGTGTATATATGTTCATGGGTGGGGTGTGTCTCATGAATTTAGAATAATATATAAATTAAATTGAATATTGGGGTGTATAAAGAAATTTTGGAGGTGTAAATAATCATATCGTTAGACTAATTTACAATTAAAGTAAAGGTGGATACTTTTTACACCATTAACCCAAAATTCTAGCATGCTTAAATTTACACTTGGTTTTTCTTTGTCAATATTTCAGATTAAGCAGCTGGGAGGAATTGCTATTGGGATGACAATAATGCTAAATGTCTTTGTGGCTGGGTATTATTATTATTTTCTTATTTTAAATAAAAATATTAATTATCCCACATTTAATTTTGAAGAAACAGTTCATTAATTTTGAAATATGTGCAGGCCCATTTCTGGAGTGTCAATGAACCCAGCAAGGAGCATTGGGCCTGCCATTGTTAAACGTAAATTCAAAGGACTGTGGGTTTATATTGTGGGCCCAATCTTTGTTATGAAATCATCCGGCTCAAAAATAAACCCAATCCCGAGTTGACTAAACCCGGTTCGATCCAACAAACTAAACCCACAGATTATTTTATTTAATTCAGTAAACACTCCACTCTGTATTTATATATATATATCCTTAAATATGGTTTTATTGTTATAGTTTGAACTGGAGTTTCACATAGCATTATGCAAATTCAATAGAATTCTAAGTGCTTTTTTTTTTTAATTGTTCAAACACATTTAGAACAATTCTTTTGAAAAGTACTCAGTAAAATCAATTATTTTAAGATCATATAATTAATTACAACTCGTTAATTAAAAAATGTTTTGCCATTATCTTTAAGATTTTGTTTGATTTATTCAAGAAGCTGAATCAGCATGCAACGTGATAGTTCTCAAGCTAAACTATTTTATCGGGCTTATGAGAAATAGATATATAAAGAATTGCAAGTAGGGATTTTCTAATTGAGGAAATTAAATATATTTAGTAAGTATATATATATCGTCATATAATAAATTTCTTAACTTCGACATGTTTGATCTTCTTGTCTTCATATATTACATTGTTTCTTAATCATTTACTTTTCTGTAGGGATGTAAACGAACCAAGCCGCTCGTAAACTATTCGAGACTCGATTCGAAAAAAATTCGTTCGAGTTCGTTCGTGAAAAAAAACGAGCCGAACCGAGCTCGATTTTCGAGCTCGATTATTTTTTCGAGCCGAACTCGAGCCCGAGGGTGTTTGGCTCGAAAGCTCGCGAACGTGTTCGTTTACAGGCTCGCGAACGTGTTCGTTTAAAAGCTCGCGAACATGTTCGTTTATAGGCTCACGAACATGTTCGTTTATTAAGCTCGCGAACGTGTTTGTTTATTAAGCTCGCGAACGTGTTCGTTTATAGGCTCGTGAACGTGTTCGATAATAGGCTCGAATAGTGGTCAATATGCTCATTCTTCATATTATTACTCCATTATTATTATTATTATTATTATTATTGTTATTATTTATTATAACATATTAATATGGTAATTTTAGAGTTTATATATATATATATATATATATATATATATATATATATATATATATATATATATATATACTTTTATCAATATATATATACTTTTATCAATATAATTTATAAGGAATATAAATTTATAATTTAAAAAATATAGTATACTTTAAATTAAAGAAAAAATTTAAAGTATGACAATGAAAATAATGAAATTATTAAAACGTAATTAATAAAAATAAAATTAAAGAGAGAGTGCATGTTATTAATTCTAAATAATGAATTGAAAGTCATATTTTTAATGGATTTAAAGATCTAAATTTTTTATTTTTTATTTCTATATAAGATTTAGTTTTGATTTATTTATACTTAAATTTGAATAAATATATGTATTTATATGCATTAAATTTTAACTAATACTCCCTCCGTTCCGGAAAACTTTTCACATTTACTGTTCCACGTTGTTTAAGAAAAGTTACACTTTTTGACCAACTTTATTGACTTTGGAGGGTATTGTAGTATTTTTAGGTAATAAAAAAGTATAAAGTAATGATATGTGTGTGAAAAAAGAGTGGCAAATTTGAAATTAAAGTAACTTTTGAGGTTGTTGGATAAAGTGATGTTTCCTTTGTTAGGGGGTGAAAGGTTTTGTGGGGCAAATAAATGAGGAAAGTGAGAAAAGTATTATGGGACGGAAGGAGTAGTAATTAATAAAATTGTAAGTATTTTAAAGTCGACACCTCATTAATACATATATATATACATATATATATATATATATGTATATATATATATGTAAAAATAAATTAATTTAATATAATTATTTATTTATATTTTAATAATATAATTTTATTTGAAGGAGAAATTTCGAATTTATATACACCCGTATTTGCCTTTTAATATTATTATTATTATTATTATTATAGTTAATGGGATAACATAAGGATACATTCAAATTTTAGGCAAATACTTGTGTGACACCGTCTTACATAAGGTCTTACGTGAGACGAATAAAAAGTTTATAAAATGTTAGCACTTTCGGTATATTCCATATAAAATGTTAGTTTTGTTTATATTATAAATTGTTCATAAAATAGTTTATTACACTATTATTACTTTTTATCGATTGAATATCACTTTTAATTAATGATATTATCACTTTTTATTCGTGTCATGTAAATATTTACGTGAGACGGTTTCACACAAGACCTACTCCAAAATTTAAATTAAATACATACTCCATATACTTATAAATGTTAATTAAAAAAATCTTTTGTTATATTATTAATATATATTTTAATTAATAATTAATACTTCTAATAATTTATAAAAATTTATAATAGCTCTAGATTCCACTTTTTATAAAAAAAAAAATATTAATAAAATTTTATTATTCATGAGACCTCACTCAAACCTTTATACATTAAAAAACTAAAAAATAAATTATTTTCAGCTTAACGAGCCGAACGAGCCCGAGCTCGAACAAAGGACTAGTTTTTATCGAGCCGAATTCGAGCTCGAGTTTTTTTTTTATTTAGTAAAAATATTTCGAGCCGAGCTCGCGAACTGTTCGCGAGCTCTATATTTTACACACGAGCCGAACTCGAGCTTAAAAAATAAAATTCGAATCGAGCTCGAGCCGAGCTCGAGCCCTTTAAAAAAATTCGAGCCGAGCTTCGAGCCCGGAGATGTTCGGCTCGGCTCGGCTCGATTACATCCTTACTTTTCTGTAGTATCGATAATTTATGCTCATGATTTTCTTTGTAAATTGCAAAAGAAAAAGTGAATAAATTACGACAGGAGAGTTAATTTGATTTTTTAGTTTATTTCTTTTATATGTTAGATAAATTTAGAAAATTCCAATACTCTACCAAATATTAATTATGCACAAAAACTAATCACCTCATAAAATGAATCTTGTGAGTAGGATACGAAAATGGTAACACTTTTAATTAAAGTAATACTACTTGATTGAATTGATAACAATGAAATTAAATTATTTTATAAATAATACGTAGAATAAATTTTTAAAAAAAACACTAATTAAAAAAAAATCGTACTTCACACACTATCTACTTATAAATTATTATGCACAAATAAGAAAATTGGGAAAGAGAAATTTAGGTGAGAATCAACTGGTCCCCTTCAATATCGTGTAATTAGGTTCAAATGAAATCCGATTACAAATAGCAATTTTTTTGCATACATATTTGTGACTAATTAATTAGAGAAATAAAAATTAAAAAAAAACATGTAGAGATAATGATTGTAATTAATTTGTTTATTTCATGAGGTGAAGTGTGGAGAACTCAATCACACTACCCACCAACGTACTCATTTTGGTGGGCAACGTACTACTTTGGGCAACCTGTGATCCTCTACTAATTAATCGTGTTTCGTGTCCACAAAACCTCTGATTATCTTGATTTTAATATAATATAAAAAAATTATTTTAATTTTTGTTTAAAAAGTATAATACATGCTATCAAATATAACAGAAACTTGTGTGAGATCATCTCATGAAAATCACTACGTGAAATAGATGATACTCCTTCTATCCCAATTTCAATTTCACATTTTCCGTTTTAAGCCGTCACAAATTGAATTTCATATACTTTCATAAAGGAAAAAAAAACTAAACAACGTACCTTAATTTCAAATTTACCATCATATATTTCAAATTTATCATCATATTTTTAACACACGTAACATACTTCATTATTTATTTATTACTCAAAAATATCATACTACACTCAAGAGAAAGTTAAAAAAATAATTTTTCTTAAACTACGTATTTACAATAAATGTATGTGCTGGATGGGGAGTAAGTAATACTATATTTTAAATTTTTTATTGCATACAAATTTGATATGCATTTTCTGTATCATTTTACTTTTCAATTTTTTTTATGATGCATATTGAATGAACTATGAATAGAGAAAAAAAAAATTTACGTTAAATTCTAAAAAATAGTAAAATGTTAAAACCATTTTTTTTTATGTGACAATCATACAATTTATGGCATACAAGTAGAAATGACTCTTGAAATGTCAGTGTGATGAAATACAAATTAAAGTGTGGTGATCTATGTGCCATTTTGATCGGTTGCCTAATTCAAAATCTATTTGTGGATTATTAATAATCTAAATTCAAAATTACTAATACAAAAATTGCTAATTTTTACTCCAAATCAGTATAAAAATAAAATTCAACAAACCAAAATTTTCTTATTTTTTCTAAATAAACGCACATAAATATTCAACAAACACACAATTAAAGCATGTAATCAAGAAAAAATGTCTCAATTAACCCTGCATGGAAAAGAGTTTTGCAAACAAAAATCAAGAATTCTGTCAACTACCTCTGCATCATCTCTACTCTCTCCCTTCAGCTTCTCAATCTCGGCCCGGGGAAGCCTCATCTTAACACGGATCGGCCCGTAGCCCGAGCCCGAACCCACATCAACGGCTGAGTCATGTGGGAAGGATTTGGGCCTTCTGGATTCGGGCTCTGGGAATCTTGGCATTTGAACGAGAAAGTAGTACTTACCGGGCTTGAGTTGGTCTTCGGGCTGCAATCGTGGGGCCCGAATACCGTACCTTCGGACAGCCTTGGAGTCGAGAAGGATGTAGCCGGATGGATAAGACAAGAGTAGGTCCATAGCTTTGGTCGGAATGTTGATCTTGAACTTGGTTTGGGCTGCGTCGATTTGGATGATGTTGGCCTTTCCTTTCTCTCTTCCTAATCTATTTCCCATGCGTTTCTCTCTCTCTCACTAAACTTATTTTGGATCAATTCTTGAAAGAGAGAGGTATGTGTGGATGATAAAGATTTGTGTTGAGGACGTTGAGTAACTTGAGTGAGATCACGCGTTTGATATAAGATTGAGCCGTCGGAAAAAGTGGGCTTGGATTTGAAAGCAGCTTGTTTCCAAAGCAAATTGTGATTCTTTAGTATATATGAGTTAAGTTTTAGTATTCTTTAGTATGGTTCACAGAATCATCCGATTGGCTTTATATGAGATCTAAGTTTATTCTTTATCGTTATCTTCATCAATAAGATATTCTCATCCCTTAAGAGTGGACATAGACAATTTTGCCGAACTACTATAAAGAATTGTATTTATCGTTTTTCTTTTCTTTCTTTGATCGATTCACAATAATTTCATTATTTTTCAAAACTTTAATTTCATTATTTTTTAAAAGATATGCTTGCTTGCATGAGATCGTCTCATATGATGCATGAATATATTTTACGTTTTCGAAATTAATTATCATTTCTTATTAAAGAATTTTAGAATATTACACACACACACACATATATATATATATTATACTATAAATTGTTCATGAAATAATTAACAACATTGTTATCATTTTCATTAATTGGGTGTCACCTTTTCTTTATAATAATTGTCACTTCTTATCCGTCTCATAGAATGGTCTCACACAAGTATTTATCTTTTTAAAGAATTATTACTCCACTTCATTTGAAAAGTATTTGTCTTTTTAAAGAATTACAACACTTCATTTGAAAGTGGGCTTTTAATTAGCCAACACTCACATGAGACCGTCTCTCAGTAAAAACAAGTTTACATTTTTTCAATTAATTGTCACTTTTATTGAAGATATTATTACTTTTTGTTTAAAGTGGTATTTAGGGGTGATCATGGTGCGGTTTGGGCGGTTTTTCGATAAAATTTAAATTGCCTTGCTATGGGCGGTTCAGTTTTACGTTTAGTTTAAAATCGCAGTTTTTCAACTATAAATCATCGATCGATTTTTTGCGGTTTGATTGTCGGTTTTGACAGTTTAGCGGTTTTAAGAATAAGATTGAGTACAATTATATAAATAATATGAAACTTAAATATAGATAAATATATATGTTTCAATAAATGTACCCATGATAACAATTACAATTGTATAATTCAAAATTAATCTAAAATATCAATTTCTTGACAGTAAGAACTCATTTTTTATTTTAAATTTATATTGTATCTCTTTCTAATCATGAATTTAAATGTCTCTATAGAGTTTAAATAATAAATTATCATGATTGTTTTTTTTAAGTTATCATCATTTGTTAGAAAATTTAAGATCATAAAATTTGACAATAGCAAAGGATTACAAGTGTATAACAAGTTGAGATTCAAACATTTAAATTAGTTTAAATCTCATACATATAGTATACATGTACATAATATATGTTGGCGGTGCGGTGTGGTGCGGTGCAATTTTAGGAAAAAATCGAAATTGTACCGTTAAGGCAGTGCGGTTTTCACAAATAAAAATAAACTACGGTTTATGTAATTATATTGTTAGTGGCGGTGCAATTCGGTGCGGTTCGGACAATTTTGAAAAATTTATGCTCACCCCTAGTGGTACTCCCTCCGTCCGGTTTAAAGAGCCTCTTTACTTTTTGCACATGAATTACGAAGTATTATTATTTAATGTGTAATGAGTGATTATATTAGTGGGTGTGTGAGCCCCCTATTTTAATTGTATTAGTAGATATGTGTAGGTCTCATTTGTATAAAAAGGAAATTCAACTCTTTGGAGCGGATGCCCAAAATGGAAAAAATGAACTTTTTGGGGCGAGTGTCCAAGATAGAAAAAATGAACCATCATTATTATTTTCATTAATAAAATATCATTTTTTTCTTATACATTTCGTGTGATAGTCTTACGCAAATTTTAGTTTCTAATGTTACTTCTTTAAGGAAACTGATGGCACTACTCATCACTTGTTCTTCACATGCCCCTTTGATATTGAAACTTGGAAAATCACTAGTCTTCTCAGTGTTGTGCATGACTGCTCTCAAGTTGTTGCATCACTTTGGTTCCATGACATCCTCATGTCGACTGAATATGGGTTAGCATGATTTTTGGTGTTCTTTGTTAATTTCTTTGGGCTGCAATATCCTCATTCCATTGTGATCGTTGCCTCACGCCTTTTAGTTCAATATCAAGTTGCTCATTTCTGACTTGAAAGAGTCTCGCATTCTCTTTTTAAAGCATATTGGCGATCCCTACCAAATTCAAATTTCTGTATTTTCTTTGACGGTGCTATCTCAAATAGATTTTCATGTGTTGGTTGTGGTGTTTATGTATCTTATTAGGATGAAAAATTTATATTTGGGTTGAGTAAGAAATTCACATACATTCAAGATCCCGAAATAGTGAAATTCCTTGTTCTTCGTGAGAGCTTGTATATTGCTAAATGATTGGAGTTAACCTCTATTTCTTTTTTGGGAGATGCTGAACGTATTATTCTTGCTACTTTAGGCCACCTTGAAACGAATGCACTATCTGCACCTATCCTTGCTCATATCTGTGGTATTTTTGAAGACTTTATTAGCCAATCCATTTTTTTAATAAGTAATTCTGAGAACCTTACTATTCATAAATTTATTTTTTATGCTAAGAATGCTCCCTCTTGTAATTACTCTTGGTCCGTTCCACTGGACTTTATCTTGTCAACCAGTGATGGCTGATTCCAGCTTTCTAATATTCCCTCTGTCCCCTTGATAAGTGTCAATTTTGTCATTTTCGTTCATCTCACTATAAATTATTCATTTCTTTTTTGGGTTGATGTGACATACACAATAATATTATTATACTCAACCCACTACACAAGGGGCCCACACTCAACACTAATACAACTACCCACTCTACATTCAAATATTATTTCTCCCACCTCATTACATTTTAAAATATTATATTCCTTAATTCACGTGCAAAAAACAAATGTGCACCTATCAAGGGGACGGGGGAGTACTATTTATTTTAAATGTAAAAAAAAAAGTTGATGTGTGAGGTTCACAACAGAAAATTCGAATAGATTACAATAAAATTAATTAAAAAAAAAACCTACATCAAATCTATCTCAAAGTCAATGACACAAACTCATAATCACCGACTTTAACACACCCTAATCTCCAAACAGAGCATAGCGGCGAAGTCAAACCAGCTGCTCCGGCGGCCGTACCCAACAAGTGCTGCCCGACCCGTTAGCCTTATGTATACTAATACTAATTAATTGAATATATATATCATCTTAATACTAATTATTTGATGTAGAAATATTTATTATTTAAATGGATAAGTTAGAGATTTATTAAGAATAATATTAAGAGATTTGATTTGCTTTACATTGCTCCATATTACAAGTTACGACAAGTACTAATTGTCAAATCTCCTAACGCAATCAAAATAATAATTCAAATTAAGTCAAACAAATTAAATTAATGTTTAATTACCAATGTAATTAAATATTTCATAAATCGACAAAATTGAAACAGACTTGTTCCTCTAAAATATGGAGAAGTAATTGTGATTTTCTACATCATACATGTATTACTCATATATATACATGTAATTAGAGATATAACACGTGTAATATAACACTCAGTATCCTTCTTTACTATTCTGGCGTGTTGTGAATTTTGAATTGTAGGTCTATTTCTTTTTATAGTAATTAAATTTTTCCAATTGTAGATGAAAATAGACATTTAATTTTTATGGTATTTATTTATGGTTAATTATACTGTGCACTTAGGTGTACCCTAATTATAAGATAGGGTGCATTCACTTTAAAAAACATATACAAATATAAACAAAAACATATACAATTATGAACAAAAATATATACAATTTAATTATTAGTTTTTTAATGAAAATTGAGTGTAAATAAATATACAATTATTAACAAACATGTATACACTATTGAATAAAAAGTTATACACATATGAATGCTAGTTTTTTTAATGAAAAACTTAGTGCGAAAAATTTACACAATTATTAAGAAATACGTATACAAAATAGAATAATATGTATACAAAATAGAATAAAAAATATAGTGAACCCTTGCACCAGGGTGCATCTAATATCAACTCTTTATTTATTGTTGCGCATATGATTTATTAAAGTCTTGTGGTCCAATATTTATTTTTAATTTATGGTTTATAATTTATTTTACTTTGGATGGAATTTTGTGGTTCATGCGTTATTTAACTTTTAGGAACTTAATATGCTTACAACTAATTGTATATGCATGATGATGCAGCGAGAGCGTATTAATTCGTTGATTCCTAAAGAATATCGAAAATAGACTACTCAAATACTTTAATTCATAAGAATACAGTAAAAGAGATTATGAGACAACTCTTATTTTTTATTAGACAAATTCAACTCCCTTCATACAATAATATATGACCACCTATTTATAGGAATAAATTTATTATAATAATGACAAACATAAAAAGTAATAATGACCGACATAAATAAAATAAAATCAAAATTAAATTATATTAATATCTAATTAATCTATACTATAATTAATTTGAATCTTCCATATTTTCGTGACATGCTCTCCCTTGTACAATATTAAAATTAAAAAAAAGGGTTAGAATCACAAAGAAGTTAAAAATGTTTAGTCTACTAATTTATATTTTACCGAAAATTCTTCTTAAATGAGTTGGAAAAGATAATTACATATATGTAAAACTTGTGTGCACCAGGGTTTAGGGGCACACTCGTGCGCCTTTAGAATTTTGTGTTAAATTGTATACCCTTTAGTATGAAAATGTGTACTCTTTATATTCTTAAAAAAAATAAAAATATTAATAAATAGTGTATACCCTTTAGAAAATGGTGTACCCTAACTAATTAAAGTGTATGCCCTTTAGAACAAAACAATGTTCTCTTACCCATAACATTAAATTCTAAAGGCGCACGGTGTGCCCCGAGCGCACACAAGCATCACTCATCTAAACATTATAAATTTCAAGAATAAACATTTAACATTAAAGATATAATAATATAATATAAATTATTAGAGTGAAAGATGAATCAGTACAAAAAATATTTTAATAAAAGGCAAATAATAATCATATAATTTCTCATTAACGTATTCGTATAATTAATCGTAGTATGTTTAATATATATGGTAAGATAGAGATACTAATTATATATAGTTAGATAGAGAAATTAATTAAATGCAATATTAATTATAATGTTAGGGGTACTACATCCCTTACTAAGGGCATGTAGTTTTGGGGAAAAAAGAGTGGGACAATTGCTGCTTTAATACTTTTATATATATATATATATATATTAATATATTAAGTTTATTCACATATCCCAGAACTAACCGATCCAGCTGTAACCTAAGCAAAACATTAGATCATCCAGATTCGAAACTGACTTGAGAGAGCAGGACAGTCACAGACGAGCTTAAGACGGAAAGTCAATGCTTCACACTGACCCAATCAAAAGCTAAATCAGTGACACGCGAAACCCAAGAGCATCGGTGATGGGGTCAACATCCTTCCCCGTGCCAATTGATGCAGAGAAGGAGACTGAGTAGACAGGGGTTAAGTTAGAGAAATGGTAGTTTTGGACAGGCCTGAAAGCTATTTTTACACAAGATAGGATGGCTGGGAGGGAGTTCTTGAATGCCGAATCCTTTCACTCATACCCGTCGGTAGGCTTTCTTCCCACTTAAGATAGACCCGATTCTAGTATATCGTATAAAATAAACTTCGCTTCTGGTTTGGAACCACAAAGGAAGCAACGTAGGGGTTTGGAGTTTGTCGTGAAAGCTCCCGAACTCTTCGATGAGGATGACCCCTTCCTTTGAACTGGATTTCACAAGACAGGCCGGATTGGTCCATCTCCACCTCGAAGGAAGAAGCTCAAAGGCGGAATGGATCGCCCTTGAACCCACAACAGCTCTGCTTGCTTTCCGAAGCGACCTTGACTCTTCTTGTCTTCTAGCGATTCCTGTGTACCGGATTAGAATGTCGAAAATGAACTTCTGGTGACCCCCCCAAACTGACTTGAGGAGGAATCCATTCTCGCGAACAAACACAACCCCTACACACAACACACACCTAGGAGCACTCCTTCTTGCATATCCATACAAGACCCGAGTAGGCGGGTCGAGGTCTTACGAGGTACCCACTACTCGGAGTACCTTCCCAAAAAGAAAAGGATGTGTCTGTCAAGTTCGGTTCTTCTTAGTTGGGTTGGGGCTGAAAAAAGAAATGAAATCAAGAAAAGATGGAAGAATTGAAATAACAGTCCGAAATCACGAAATAAAGTTCTACGAATTCAAAAAACTTTGTGGATGGAAATAAAAAAAAAAGAAATATCAAAATAGTTCTGATGATTCAATAATATTCTTATTTCTTACTTAAATTCGAAGTTCTTAGTTATTTCCACCGGATGAATCCTATCGATGAAATAATCAAAATAATATAGTAAGTTTATTCACAATGAAAATGCAGTATTAATTTCTTTTACATTCTTAATGTGATTTAACCAACTATACTAATAATAAAGATGCGAATATATAGACACATGCACATGCACCAAAATATGTGTTGTTAAGGAAGCAGTCTATTGTGATCGCCCTTTAATATTATCAAACCATATTGATTAAATAATGCATTTATGTAAAAAGAGAGATTTTTTAAAAAAAAAAAAACTAATGCAAGATTTAATATTTCATTTTTTATAAATGTCACTCATTATATATTTTTAAGAAAAATGTGTCATTCTCTTTAATTTCAAATATTTTTTTATGAAATACGTTGCGACCATACACATGCAATCCTATGAAGAGCAGATTTACTATTGGGCCAAGGGAGGCACTAACCAAAAATTTTGAAAATATTTATTATATATATGAAAAATAATTTAGTCTATTTAGTTGAATGCCCATGCATGTGCGATTATATATAATTACATATTTAAAATGAAAAAAAGGCAAGAGTTTGATATATTAAAAAATATATATATATATATATATATATATATATATATATATATATATATATATATATATATATATATTGATTGGTATTTTTCAAAATAAATTTAGCATTCAACTCCTTTACATCAAAGTCATTTTCAAAATTAAATCTGAATTTATATTTATATCTACCGAAATTTTATTTTTATATATATTAATTTTAAAATAATATATTCCATTCATTTATACCGACTTTCATGATATAATTAATAACTTTTTTCCAATATAGCTGGTGCTACTTGTGGACCAATTAAATGTGTTCTTGATATAACAAAATTGTGGATAATTAAGGTGTGACACTAGAATACCAAATTTAAACAAAATTTTCTTATTTATTTTTCCCAACTAACTCATAATAAGTATTAATTTCACATCTCATAATAAAATCTAAATAAATTTCTCTAATTTACACATGTCATCCATTTAATTTAAAAGATGGGAAAAAGGATAAAAACGATAGAAACACCCAAAATGTTAGAATGAACCTATTAAAAATTAAATGATGTTTTTCATCATTACATTAAGTTTTTAGATGGGATGATCTTTTAATATAAGGATGTAGATAAAATAATCATTTAACATAATGTTAGAGTGATGATCAACATGCAAGGCTTGAACCCGTATACACGTGAGGTGTATTAAATAATGATGCTCTCTATTAGCTTAAGTTTTTTAAATATTGCGTGATCTTTTAATATGATATCATAGTTATGATATAACAAAGGTCTTGAGTTCAAAATTTAAAGTGATCCATTAACATGGTAACAGAGTTATGACCTAAAAAAAAGTCTTGTGTTCAAAAACTTAAAATCATCACATAATATGATATTAAAGTTATGGCCTAATAAATGTCATGAAAGGTTCTAAGTTCAAAAACTTAAGATGATCATTTAGTATAATATCAGAGTCAAAACCGGACTAAAGTGATCATTTAATATGATATAAGAATTATGAATAAAAAGGCCATGTGTTTAAAAACTTAGATGATAATTTAATATAGTATTAGAGTCCTACCAAATAAAACTCGTAAACTTTATGAGTTCAAACTTAGGCAAATTGTATGTGATCATTTGAGACACAATATACCCACATTGAATAATATACTTTCTTAAATCTAAAAGAATAAAACAGCATTATCATTTAATATTTTACATTTTTGTTATATATTCTTTTACTTATACGTATACTATTACACATATAATATGTAGGTATATGGATAGTGTGTGTAGCCCTTTTTTTTTCATGATAGTTATTAGTTTTATGAAGGATGTTATTATTTCTTACTAAAAATACTGTTACTTTTTATTTACATTAAAATTTATTCATGAAGTAATTTATTGTTTTTTTATCACTTTTTATTAATTTAAGTATCACTTTTTGTCTATCGTAAAAAAACCCTCTTACGAGATGGTTTCACATATTTTTTTATCAGTGACGGATCTAGGAATCCAATTTTAAGGATACTATATACTACCTCCATTTCGTGCCTGTGTACACACTTTTTTTTTCTAATACGTCCGATATCTATATTTATATTCACTTAAAAAAAAATATCACTCAACATCACAAATTCTAACACATGATGAATTAAACCAAGTGTGACATGCATACAAAATGGTGGGAGTATAATTAATAAAAAAAATAGGCAAAAACTTATGTGCCCGTGAACACAACGTGTGCCTTACTCTTTAATACTAAATTATAAACGCCCACCCGGGATACAAGACCAACTCAAAAAGATATAATCGAGATTGTACACACTTTTTATTTTATCATTCCAAAACTTAGTTCCGACTTCCTAGCTAGGATATAACACTAAACTAAAAAATTCACATCACATTTCAAAATTACCATTATTTTTTAACACATATAACATAATTTAATATTATTTATTAAAAAAAAAACTAAATCACCACTAAAAGTAAATCATGGTGTCCTTTATTGATATTTACGTAGAGGCAAAGTATTTCATTAATTAACTTCACCTCCCGTTCTAGTGGTATGTCATATTATATTTATACATTTAGAAATTTTAGAGTATAATTTTATTTTTAGTAAGGAAAATCATTTATATAACAGGAGACTATGAATTAGAGACTCGCTCTTATAAAACAATGAATAAGAGTTCGGAATAGAGAGATTATATAAATTGATTTATCCAAATTGAGGGTACAAACTACTCCCTCACTTTGCAAGCAATAGTTTCATTTTTTGCCGTCGCCTTAGAGGGTTTTATTTTCCTTTTTAAATATATAGAATACACACATAATATTGTTAATAAAATTAAAATATGAAATTCACATGCCTAAACAACTATCCATTATATATTACTAAATTAATTTTTGTTTTAAGGGTACAGTTGTATCACATAAATCTATTTCTGGTGTTTGCCTAGCTATCATATTATATCATTGAAAAACAAAATATCTTCATACGTACGTGAGCCCACCTAATTAAAAGTATACTATATATATACTTAATAATGAACATATAAACACTGATTAATTAAAACTTATACTATTTGTTGGTGAATTTTTTAATAAATAATTAAATATAAAATCAATGCATTAATTAATAAATATACATTTGGAACAAGAATTTATAAATATACATTATTAAATCAACTGTTTGCACAGAATTAAATCCGTGCAACTGCACGATATCAACTCCCTTTTGGAAACATATTTTTTGTCCATGAAAATTTGTAGGCAATTTATAGTATGCAACCGGGTACACCTAAAGATAGGGTGCATCCATATACAAATATAAACAAAAACATATACAATTAAGAGTAAAAATGTATACATTTTAATTATTAATTTTTTAATAAAAATTTGTATATAATATTCAATAAAAAGTTATACACATATGAGTGTTAATTTTTTAATGAAAACTTAATTTGAAAAAAGTATACAATTATTACAAAACATACATACAAAATAGAATAATATGTATACAAAATAAAATAAAAAGACAGACACATATGGGTGCACCTTACACCGGATGCACCCAATATATACTCAAATTTGTAATTTCAAGCTGGACTAATTAATTAACATAGTAATTAATTAATTAGTTCTAGAAATTAGAAAACACCATGGTGCTATTTATGATGAGGAAGAGAAGAGGAAGTAGAAGGAAAGTCTTTGGAGGGTTTCAAATAATCACTGGAATTGATTTCTTCTTCATCTCCATCTCCATCTCCACTCACGGAACTCAAGAACTCATCACAATCCTTCGACGGATTCGTCGAAACTGAAGATTTATCATCTGCACGATGATAGAACGAAGGAGGAAGTTTTTGATTGATACGGTGGTTCTTTGGATCTATCCCCACACTAATCAACTTCCTCTTGATGTGTGAGTTCCAATAGTTCTTCACTTCATTGTCCGTCCGCCCTGGCAACCGTCCGGCAATCAAAGCCCACCTAATTAAACGAATCAAACGGAGAATGTTACACCAAGTGAAATACATTCAGTAAACCAAACAAATAGTACTTATCTCGCATGCATGCATGAATATTATAAAGAATATTGTAAATTGAGCCCATATATATATATATATATATATATATATATATATATATATATATATATATATATATTTCATCGGGTATAGCATCTACTGATAATCGGAATGACGTACCGATTGCCGAGGAGGGCGTGGAGCTTGATGATGAGATCCTCTTCATCAGGGCCAAAGTTGCCTCTTTTTATACCTGGTTTGAGGTAGTTCAACCATCTCAGCCTGCAACTCTTCCCACACCGCTGTAGCCCTATTTCATTTTTTCCAAATAAATTAATTAAATTCATTATTATATATATAGCATATCAAAATACCCAATATAAATAAATTAGAAAGAGAAACTAGTGTTTTTTTTCCTTCATTTTAAGAAACCAAATATTAGTTAATTTAGTTCCATGCAAAATTGTACTTACATGCAAACATTTTTTTAAACAGTGGGTATTAAAAAAATAGGGATCTTGAAATATTTAAGACAAGTTATCATATATATTAATTTAGCTATATATATAATAGAATTTACCCTAGAAATAATTTAAAGGAAAAATAAATAATAATAAAATCACTCGTCTTTGAACTAGAAATGTAACCTTTTACATGAATGATGGTATTAAATAAAAAAAAAAAACTGTAAAAAAGAAATGAAGTAGAGAAATAACCAGCAGCCTTGGGTAGGATGTTCCAACAGCCTTCCCCATGAAGGTTGATGTAATGGATCAACTTCTGATCTTCCTCTTTAGTCCAACTTCCCTTTTTGTTGTGTTCTTTCTGGCTTCTTGATTTCCTCATAATCAAATAGTTTTAATCAAAAATATTGTTTTCAGAAAATAAAAAGAAATGAGGAGAGGAGAGAGAGAGAGTGTGTGTGTGTTTTGGTTTGGTGATAAGAAAGATGAGGATATATATATAGTAGGGGAAATCAGTGGCATTTAAGAGAGAGTGAGTAGGAAAAGATTCGTTAATATAGTTGACTTAGAATGGTGGTTCGGGTGTTGACTCACTTTCCATACACTCGTCACTACCCCCTTTTAACTCACCACTTAACCACTTCTAATAGTATACTGCTCCATCCGTTTCGAACTTATGTGCATCGAAATTGTAAATATGGAGTTTAAAAAAAGTTACTTTTTGATTAATTTTATTAACTTTTAGGGATATTGTGATATTTTTAGGTAATAAATAAATTATAAAGTATATTATGTATTAGGTGGGAGTGCTATTTTTTAAATTAAGATAACGTTAAAAAGTTATTGGTTGATGTAAAATTTTTTTTTAATGATGAAAATAAGTGTGGGATGGAGAAAAAAATGAAAAGTGTGAAAATAAATGTGAAACAGAAGTATTATATATAGAGAATCAGGTTGAATTCAGTTAATCATGTGCATGTTTTTATAAAATTATTTTTAATATATAAATGTGAGATTAAAAATTTTACTTATCTCTGCCACACATCACGCACGTATATTAAAAATTTTATTTCTAATTTATTTAAATTAAATATAGTACATATGTAAAATTATTATTCATGTGCAATTGATGTACACAAAATTTACCCAAAATAGTAACAAAACAAAAAAGTAAGAATGTGAGAAGATTAATTCTAAATAAATAATAGTATAATGCACACACCTATATATAATAAAAACTAAAATATGGAGATATATAATCGATTGATAAAGTAGGCAACCGATGAAATCACGTCACTTTAATTGTGTCTACGTACAATGCAACATTTAATAATTATATATACTAGCTCTTCAAATCAATTTAATTGCAATATGCTTGTACTTGGTTTGTAGATGATTCAAGTGATAGAATGAATCTTTTTATAAGTACGTTTGTTTGTCAGATCGATTTTAATTTCATATCAAATTGTTGTTTAAGAAGTGTATATGAATTTGTGTGAGAAAGTATTAATTACTTAATATGTTAGAAGAGAATATGAAAGAGGTGTCAAAAGAATTAAGGAGTACTCTCTCCGTCCTGTTTCAATGTTTACGTTTGCTTTTTGTACGTTGATGAATGAGTATAATATTTTAATAGATAGTGAGTGGAAAGATACAATATTTAATGTAAAGTGGGTAGGTGTATTAGTGTTGGATGATATATTAATTGTTTTAGGTAGGTCCCATATTCCAAAAAGGAAAACGTAAATATTGAAATGAGACGCACAAAATAGAAACGTAAACATTGAAACGGAACGGATGAAGTATTAATTAATAAAAAATAATGCAGGAGGAGGGTAGATCAATAAAGTATATAGATACATATATATGTTGTTTTTAAAAATCCATCTAAAATCGGTGTTATCTTAATCTTAATATATATAAAAACAGAATAAATTCAATCCTAATCATCTATTTCTAAAACAAATCTCAGCCACTCATTAAAATAATTAAATAATTATAATTATGACATTTTCAAATTAGGATTAGTCAAAAAAATAATTAAATAATTATAATTATGACATTTTTCAAATTAGGAAATAATTAAGAAGAATAAATACAATCCTGACCATCTATTTCTAAAACAAATCTCATCCACCCATTAAAATAATTAAATAATTATAATTATGACATTTTTCAAATTAGAAAATAATGGAAAGACCAAAGCCTGCAGAATTATGTCAAATCATTCATTGATCAATCAAATTGCGAGTTATATATGAGACTTTCTCACCTTCACCTATATAAGGAGTCCTCCTCCATTCATTCTAGACACACCTAGAGCGATTCTCTACGAAGATCAAAGACTTCAGAGTTATCTGAATAGTTCTTCGAATTCTTCAACGAGAATCAACTCAAGAACGGAATACATCTGGGAGGTTCTAAACCGCCTGAATTAAGCGTTCTACAGTCAAGTTTTTCAGTGAACTGCTTCTAATCTGGGATTCAGGTGCTAAACTGCCCGAATTTAAGCCTGCTTAAGTCAAAGTTCTTCCAGGAACGGCCTATAATCTGAGATCGGCTTATAATCTGGGATTTGTGTGCTAAACTGCCCGAATTTAAGCCTGCTTAAGTCAAAGTTTTTCCAGGAACTGCCTAAAATCTGGGATTCAAGTGCTAAAAACCCAGATTTAAATATTTTAAGTCGAGCACCCATTAAAATAATTATAATTATAACTTTTTCAAATTAGGAAATAAGATATTATTTATTAAAATATTAATAATATTAAATATAAATCCAATCCCAATCATTTATTTTTCAAACAAATCTCAACCAAGAATAAATTCAATCCTGACCATCTATTTCTCAAACAAATATCAGACACCAATTGAAATAATTAAATTAAATTAAATAATTGTAATTATGATTTTTTCAAATTAGGAAATAATTAAATAATTAAAATAAATCCAATCCTGACCCTGACCATCTATTTCTCAAACTAATCTCAGTCACCCATTAAAATAATTAAATTAAATAATTGTAATTATAATTTTTTCAAATTAGGAAATAATTAAATAATTATAATAAATGCAATCATTGTCATCTATTTCTCAAACAAATCTCAGCCACTCATTAAAATAATTAAATAATTATAATTATGACTTTTTCAAATTAGAAAATAAGATATTATTTATTAAAAAATTAATAATACTAAATATAAATCAAATTCTAATCATCTATTTTTCAAACAAATCTCAACCACCTATTAAAATAATTAAATAATTGTGATTATAATTTTTTCAAAATTAGAAAATAATTTAATGCTTGCAAAAGGGTTAGGGTTTATGGTTTTAGGGTTTAGGGCTTTAAGGTTTTAGGGTTTATCTCAAACAAATCTCAGACACCCATTAAAATGATTAAATTAAATAATTGTAGTTATAACTTTTTCAAATTAGGAAATAATTTAGTCCAATCTAGAATAAATCCAATCTTGGTCATATATTTCTTAAACAAATCTCAGCCACCTATTAAAATAATTAAATAATTATAATAAATCAAATCCTAGCCATCTATTTCTCAAACAAATCTCAGTTTAATGTTTCCAAAGAATTTAGGGTTTAGGGTTTAGGGTTTAGACTTTTAGGGTTTTAGGGTTTAGGGATTAGGGTTTATGACATAATCTTTCCACATGGCAAAATTTCGATCATCTATTTCTTAAACAAATCTCAGATAATTTAGTACAAATCATGACCATCTATTTCTCAAACAAATCTCAGCCACCCATTAAAATAATTAAATAATTATAATTATGACTTTTTCAAAATCAGGAAATAAGATACTTCCTCCGTCCCGGAGAAGTTAGCACAATTGTTTTGGGGCACGGAGATTAAGGAATATAATAATTTAATGTAAAGTGAAGTAAAGTGATATTTAATATGTAGTGGGTAGTTGTATTAGAGGTGGTATGTGGGCTCCATGAGAATAAATTAATTGTTTTGGTGTGGGCCCCATGTCTTAAAAAGAAAATGTGTCAACTTTAGTGGGACAAACTAAAAAGAAAAGTGTGTCAACTTCTATGGGACGGAGGGAGTATTATTTATTAAAATTTAAATAATATTAAATATATTATTTGAATATATTCAAAATTTTCAATAAAATCTCAGCCATAAATTAAAATAATTAAATAATTTTAATTATGATTTTTTAAAGCAGGAAATAAAATAATATTTATTAAAAATTGAATAATATTAAATATATTATTTAAATATATTAAAATTTTCAAACAACTCTAATGATTATTTACATGAAATTTTAGATGAACATTTTAAATTATTTGCAATGGAAGTTTGGTTGAGTTAATTAACAGTAAAACATTTCATTAATTGATTGATGCTTATAAATTAGTAATATAGAATCTGATCTTATAATTTTAAAAAAAGTAAATTTTATTGTTGCATTTTAAATTGTTAAAATTATGCATTTTAACCTCATTGCAAAAAATATTACTAAACTTATACGAATTGATCAACTTAACATGCTCGAAAAGTTTTATAAGTGTTTTTCTCATAACAACATTATAATATAATATTTAAACATTAAGTTGGATAAAATTCAAATAAATATTATTCGCTTCAAACATCATAAAATTAAGTTAAGTTGTTGTCCTAAAAATAACACATTCCGTGCAACTCACGGGTTCAATTACTAGTATATATAAAAGCAGAATAAATCTAATTTGGCCATCTATTTCTAAAATAAATCTCAGCCACCCATTAAAATAATTAAATAATTATAATTATGACATTTTCAAATTAGAAAATAATTTAGTAAAATTCTGAATATCTATTTCTCAAACAAATCTCAATCCATCATTAAAATAATTAAATTAAATAATATAATTATGATATTTTCAAATTAGGAAATAAGTTTTATTTATTAAAACTTCAATAATATTAAATAGAGTCTCTTTTTTCCATTTCGGAACCAATCAAATTGTAGGGATGAAAAGGACCAAGCCCGCAGAATTAGGTCAAATCATCCATTAACCAATCAAATTGCGAGTTTTATATGAGGCTTTCTCACCCTTCACCTATATAAGGAACACTCCTCCATTCATTCTAAACACACCGAGAGCGATTCTCTACGAAGATCAAAGACTTTAGAGTTGTCTGAATAGTTCTTCGAATTCTTCAACGAGAATCAACTCAAGAACAGAATACATCTGGGATTCAGGTTCTAAACCGCCCGAATTAAGCATTCTATAGTCAAGTTTTTCAATGAACAGCCTATAATATGAGATTCAGGTGCTGAATTGCGCGGATTTAAGTCTGATTTAGTCAAAGTTCTTCCAAAAACGACCTATAATCTAGAATTCAGGTGCTAAACCACCCGAATTTAAGTATTTTTAAGTCGATCATCCATTAAAATAATTAAATAACTATAGTTACGATATTTTCAAATTAGGAAATAAGATATTATATATTAAAAAATAATAATATTAAATATAAATCAATTCGTAACCATCTATTTTTCAAACGAATCTCAACCAAGAATAAATCCAATCTTGGCCATCTATTTCTCAAACAAATTTCAACCACGTGCACCCATTGAAATAAATATATTAAATAATTGTAATTATGATTTTTTCAAATTAGGAAATAATTAAATAATTATAATAAATCCTAGCCCTGGCCATCTATTTTTCAAACAAATCTCAGCCAACAATTAAAATAATTAAATTAAATAATTGTAATTATGATTTTTTTTTCAAATTAGGAAATAATTATAATAAATACAATCATGAGCATCTATTTTTCAAACAAATCTCAGCCACCCATTAAAATAATTAAATAATTATAATTATAACTTTTCAAATTAGGAAATAAGATATTATTTATTAAAAAAAAATAATATTAAATATAAATCCAACCCTAATTATCTATTTTTCAAACAAATCTCAACCACCCATTAACATAATTAAATAATTGTAATTATAACTTTTTCAAATTAGGAAATAATTTAATATTTCCAAAGGGTTTAGGGTTTATGTTTTAAGGTTTTAGGGTTAAGGGTTTAGGGTTTTATGGTGTATGACATAATGTTTTCAGTGAGCCACCCGTTAAAATAAGTATATAATTGTAATTATGATTTTTCCAAATTAGAAAATTATTTAGTCCAAATCTTGACATCTAGAATAAATTCAATCATGGTCATCTATTTCTCAAACGAATCTCAGACACCCATTAAAATAATTAAATTAAATAATTGTAATTCTTACTTTTTCAAATTAGGAAATAATTTAATCAAATCTAGAATAAATCAAATCTTGACCATCTATTTCTTAAACAAATCTCAACCACCCATTAAAATAATTAAATAATTATAATAAATCCAATCATGACCATCTATTTAAATCTCAACCACCCATTCCAATAATAATTAAATAATTATAATTATGACATTTTCAAATTAGGAAATAATATATACTATTATTTATTAAAAAATTAATAATATTAAATATAAATCCAATCATAACCATCTATTTTCAAACAAATCTCAACCATCCATAAAATAATTAAATAATTGTAATTATAACCTTTTCAAATTAGGAAATAATTTAATGTTTTCAAAATGGTTTAAGATTTTAGGGTTTATCTTAAACAAATTTCAGCCACCCATTCAAATAATTAAATAATTATAATTATGACTTTTACAAATTAGTAAATAATATATTATTTATTAAAAAATTAATAATATTAAATACAAATCCAATCCTAAGCATCCATTTTTCAATCAAATCTCAACCACCCATTAAAATAATTAAATAATTGTAATTATAACTTTTTTAAATTAGAAAATAATATAATTTTTCCAAAAGGATTTAGGGTTTAGGATTTTAGGGTTTAGGGTTTCGGGTTTTAGGGTTTTAGGAACAAATCTCAGCCACCCTTTAAAATAATTAAATAATTATAATTATGACTTTTTCAAATTAGTAAATAATATATTATTTATTAAAATAATTAATAATATTAAATACAAATCAATCCTAACCGTCTATTTTTTAAACAAATCTCAACCAACCATTAAAATAGTTAAATAATTGTAATTATAACTTTTTCAAATTAGAAAATAATTTAATGTTTCGAAAGAGTTTAGGATTTTAGGGTTTATTTTAAACAAATCTCAGTCATCCATTAGAATAATTAAATAATTATAATTATGGC
This sequence comes from Pogostemon cablin, assembly GCA_023678885.1. NCBI lineage: Eukaryota > Viridiplantae > Streptophyta > Magnoliopsida > Lamiales > Lamiaceae > Pogostemon > Pogostemon cablin. The sequence continues at coordinate 5,807,008 of CM042992.1, read as the reverse complement.
TTTTTCAAATTAGGAAATAAGATATTATTTATTAAAAAAGTTAATAATATTAAATATACATTGAATCTTAACCATCTATTTTTAAACAAATCTCAACCATCCATTAAACACAATTAAATAATTATAAGGGTTTGAGGTTAAGGGTTTAGGGTCTAAAGAGGGATAGGGTTTAGGTTTTGGGTTTATGACATAATTTATGTTTTCAGTCAGCCACTCATTAAATTAAAACAATTAAAAATTATAATTATGACTTTTTAAAATCAGAAAATAATTTAATCCAAATCTTGACCATCTATTTTTCAAACTAACTTCAGACACCAATTAAAATAATTAAATAATTATAAAGGTTTAGGTTTAGGGTATATGACATAATGTTTCCAGAAAGTTTAGGGTTTAGGGTCCAATCTTAGTCATCCAATAAAATAATTAAATAATTATAGTTATGACTTTTTTCAAATCAGGAATAAGATATTATTTGTTAAAATTTGAAAAATATCTTTGAATATATTCAAAATTTTCAAACAAATCTCAATCACTCATTAAAATAATTAAATAATTGTATACACGAAACTTTAGATGAGTCTTTTAAATTATTTGCAATGGAAGTTTGGTTGAGTTAATTAATAGTAAAACATTTCATTAACTGATTGATGTTTATAAATTAGTAATATATAGTTTGATCTTATAAGTTTGAATAAAGATGCATTTTAACCTCAATACAAAAAATATTAGTAAATCTATACGAATTGATCAACTTAACAGTCTCGCAAAGTTTTAGAAGTGCTTTGCCTATAACTACGTTAGACTTTAATATTTAAACATTAGATTAGATATAATTCAAATAAATATTATTCGGTCAAAAATTATAAAATTAAGGAAATTGTTGCCCTAAAAATAACACATTCCGTGCAATGCACGGGTTCAGTTACTAGTTATTTTTTTAATCCAAAATCGATTTCCAAAACTGCAAGTGAACATAGAGTTTTTTTTTTTATTTTTAATGTATAATTAAATATCATCTTTGTGTATTATGTATATAACATTTTACCTTTGTGATTCATATATTAATATTTTACCGATTGAATTTAATCTTTATATTTAAAATTTAATGTTAGTTTTATATAAGTATAATAATTGCAATTATTGTTTCATCAAACGCATTGTAGTCATAAGAATGGTTGAAAGATGAACAATCATTTTATATTTATTTCAATAACCAAAATATTTCAACAAATTAATTGTTTATCAAATATATAAAATAAAATAAAAATTACTAACAATCTAAATATATCTTCATATATTTCCTGTTCTCATGTACTCGAATTGAAAGTTGAGGTTTAAAGAAATGTTAAGAAAATTAATTTAACCCTTTTGAAATAAGTAGTGCTGAAAATAAATTTGATTTAAATAATAAATTTTTTAAAACACTTTACTCTTAAATATTCTCTCACCCTAAAACAATGATCCACACCTTTCATTTTCAAAAAAAGATATTTTTCTCTCTCTAGAAATTTCTCTCTCTAGAAATTTCTTTCCTCCCTCTCTCTAACTTTTTCTAGGGTTTTTTCGTTTCTTGTTGTCGTCTGCCATGGAGGCTCCGCCACTTTCCGGCGAGCCCTCGACTGTTTCTTGTCCTTCTGATCCCTTTGCCCAATTTTCAGAATTGGACAAAGCCTGCGAACTCTTCCCATGGCTGATGGATATTCTCGTCAGTTCGCAAAACCCTAAGAATGGGACTAATACTCACGTTCTCCCAAGTCTTCTTCAGGATTGCTTGCCTTTGATGATCTTCTGATCAAAAATCAAGTTTTCGCTGGCAATACTCTATGCCCCCAGGAGGTGCCGGATCGTTTAAACATCGGTTCACGTTCGGCGGTGCATGATCGCCCTGGACACGTACCTATTCATGCATCTAATTCAAGCGAAAAGGACAACGAGCCTTCTACTATTCCACCCATCCGAAGCAATTCGGATCCAAAAATCCTTCACTGCAAGGGTTTCATCGGATGCAAACACATTCCACAACATCCGATCGGCCATATGCAAAGGCCTGTCTCTGGCGTCGTGGCGAGGCCGCTTGAAAAAACAGGTGATATTGTTACATTACAAATCAACAAAACTTTTTATGATAAAAGGGTAATTTTTTTTCGCAATTTGTGATTGCTAGGGTTCTTACTCCAAGAGGATCCAAACCACTCAACCAAACGGAATCTGACAGCATGTTGAAAAAATTATGGCAACTCACGGATATCTATTCAATTCCTCTAGGGAGAGGATACTTCTCGGTGTTCATCCCAGATGAAGCGATTCGGATGCAGCTGTTGAAGAAGCGAGTGTTTGATGTTGGGGCTATGCAGATTAGAGTTCAAAAGTGGTCCCCTTCTTTCAATCCATACAAGATCAAGTCTTCTTTGGTCTCGGTATGGGTTAGGGTGTATAAGCTCCCTATGGAATTGTGGCATGAGGAAGTACTCAAGCATATTGCAAGAGTTATTGGGATGCTAGTTCGAATAGATGAGAAAACTTTGGATGAATCAACTGGGCATTTTGCTAGAATGCTTATCGACCTAGATGTTTTAGAAGAATTGCCGCAAGATTTATATATTAATACTCCTGAGGATAAAATCCGAGTAACATTCAGCTACGAAAATATCCCTGATTACTGCCAATCTTGTAGCACTTTGGGACATTCCTCGGAGAATTGCATAAAAAAACAAAGAAGAGCGGAGGCTCTTAAATCAAATGCAAAAAAGACAGAAGCTGAGACAAATAAATATCAGGCTCCTAAGAAAGTTTGGAAGGATAAAAAAGATACTGTAGCACCGGTAGAACAACATAATATGTTTGGGAACTTGGGAAGCTTGGATGAGGATGCTGGAATTGAGTCTGAAAATGAGGATATGGAGACAGACAAAGAGAAGAATGATACTGCTATTGAGGAGAGTGAGTCCGAAATGGGGGAAGATAATAATGAATCGGAGCATGAGGATCATAAAAATAATAATGATGCTGATAATGAATAGGAGCATGAGGATCAGGGGGAGCAGATCAGGAACACCCCCGAGACAGTACGCACTGACAACGCTATGGTTGTCTATCATGAAAAACCCATCCCTCTCGTGGTTCTTTCACCTGCGGGGAGCAGAAAGCAGCTTTCGGTAATTGGTAATGAGAGTAGTGCCACACACTTCAAGTGAGAAGACCCACCTACAACGAGATCACGAAAACCAGGAATTAAACATGTCAACCCTGACACTAAGTCCACAAAGAATATGTACTCCTCGGCCATTAAAATTGGAGCATTAAACCGTCGAAGCACGGTCGTGGAGCAAGTTTTAAATGAAAGTGCTCTTTTGGAATGCTAGAGGCATTGGGCGTGATTCTGCTAGGATCGCTCTCAAAGAACTTTGCGTAAACACAAGCCTATTTGGCTTGCTATAGCGGAGCCTAAAGTACTTTTTTCAGCTATTCCCGCCTTTACATGGAGCAATCTTGGTTTCCAATTTGCGGGACATAATCAGTGTGAGGGCCTTAGACCTAATATTTGGGTGTTCTATGATGCTCGATTAATAACTCAGGTCAGGGCTATTCTTTCTACTTCACAAATCATGATGTTTAATTTTATCTACAATGCTGCAAATTATAGATTTGGATTTGTTCATGCTCATGCTACTCATGTCATCCGACGAACTTTGTGGGAGGATATATTAAATTCTATGGCAAATAACATGTTGATAGTTGGTGATTTTAATACTACTCTTGGAGTTCATGAGAGGCTACATGCATCTAGTCATGATAATTCTAGCTCGAGGGAGTTTAAGGAATTTCTAAGTGATATTGGACTTACTGATCTTAATATGAATGGGGCTAGGTTCACTTGGGTTAGTAGATCTGCTACAAGAGCAATGAGAGCATCTAAAATTGATAGGGTTCTTGTTTCGGATGGGCTACTGGATTTATGGGACTCGGTGACAGCTATAACGCTTGCTAGCCATGGTTCTGATCATGCTCCGATTCTTGCTTCTTGTAGTGTTATTAGTCAGGCCCCTAAACCTTTAAGATTTCAAGCTATGTGGTTATCTGATACAGGTTACCTCACGGATCCTATCATCAGGTTTTTTGCTAAACTTAAAAGGTTAAAGATAGATGCCAAGGCTTGGAACTTGCAAAGCTTTGGTAATATCTTTGATGGAGTGGATGATGCCATGAATACCCTTAGAAATATACAAATTCGCATTGGAGAAGAGGGGGACTCAGATGAGCTATTTTGTGATGAAATAGACGCACAAGTGGCCCTGAATAAAAAGTTATTGGAGAGGCATCAGTTTTGGGCGCAGAAAAACAGATGTGGATGGTTGAAGGATGGTGACAGGAACACGAATTTCTTTCACAAGAATCAGAGAGTTTCTAAAACCAAGTCTACTATAAATTCGATGATCATAGATGGAGAGCTTTCAGATAATGTTGAACAAATTGCTACGCATGTGGTGGATTTCTATAAAAATCTCTTCAGTGCCCCTGAAGATGAAGTTAGTTTTGAAGATTTGGGATTCATAATGTCGTTCATATCTGCGGAGGAGAACCTAACTCTCACAACAATTCCTACATTTGAAGAAATAAAAAATGTTGTTATTGAACTTTCAGAGGACAGCGCTCCAGGTCCAGATGGTTTCGGAGGTTCGTTCTATCATAAGTGTTGGCACATAATCAGTGAAGATATCTGCAAGGCAGTACAACACTTCTTCACAAGTGGTCAGCTCCCTGCGGAAATTAATTGTAATTTTGTGATGTTGGTTCCTAAAGTGGAGGGGGCAAATAGGGTTGAGGATTTCCGGCCGATCAACCTTTGTAATTTCTTCTTCAAAATTTTCACCAAAATCTTGGCAAGTAGAGTTGGCCCTATCCTGAATAAACACCTGGGTGAGTGTCAATTCACATTTATTCCTGGACGTAACATTCACCATTGCATTGCTATAGCCTCGGAAAGCTTCAATAGCCTTAATAATTCCATAGTGGGAAGTGTGGGATTCAAAGTTGATATTAAGAAGGCTTTCGACACCTTACGGTGGGACTTCATTCTGCATGTTTTACACAAAATGGGTTTCCATTAGACTTTATAAAGTGGATTCAAACGATATTTAGCTCGGCAAAGGTTTCTATTTTAATCAATGGAAGCCCAGCGGGATTCTTTGCTTGCGATAGAGGAGTACGTCAAGGAGATCCATTGTGGCCCCTGTTGTTTTGCATTGCGGAGGAGGTCCTTGGAATATGGATAAACAACAAGATTAGTAGTGGAGATCTACTTCAAGCTCGGACCAACAGAAGCAATTACATCCCTCCATACCTTTTTTATGTCGATGACATCGTTATGTTTTGTAGGAGAGACGTAAGCTCAATTCAGTGCCTCAAAGGGATCATGGATGGCTATGCAACTAGCCAGGTCAGGTTTTTAATCCAGCAAAATCGAAGGTGTTTTTTGGTAGACATGTTTCTGCAGCTTGCAAAAGACGCATTCATCACTTATTGGGTATTCAAGAAGGTGCCCTGCCTTTTATGTATCTTGGGGCCCCGGTCTTCATTGGGGCTCCAAAAATAGAGCATTTTCAACGAGCTATGGATGTAATTCTTACTAAATTTCAACGGTGGAAGAGTAATACATTATTGAATTTGATCGCATTTTTCAATGTAAAATGGCAAGCGTACTCTTGTCGTGTAGGCACGGACAACCAAGTTAAATTATCGAACCGGGAAAATTTAGAATTTATGGCCTTTAGGTATAATATCGTGATTAGCTCTCGATGCAGTCAAACAATCATTAAACATCATTAATTGATTCAATTTTTAAACTAATCATGGTAAGGGCGATCACAAATTCCACCTAAACTCTCTCTCGAGATGAAGATGATGTTGACCCTTACAAAGACCCCAAAATAACACATAGGATCGAAACCAAAGTGAACATCTCTCAATAGGTACTAATTACACGTACGAGTTCCATAAAAGACACTAAATCATATGTAATATTCCCTTTCTAGGTACTATGAATTCACTAAGGTTTGGTTCCCTTCACTAACTCAATCACAAGTAATCTTGCTAGTGTTCGTTTATGTAGTTCTAAACATATGAATGTTTTGGCCAAACTCCCCCCCATAGTAATCCTCATGCAATAAATGGAAAAAACTCACATATGATAATCATGTAAAACAACTAAGGTGAAAGCAATAACAAGACATGTTGATATACAATACAAAACTTAATCACTATACACTTATATCAAAGGCATTAATCCCAAATTAAAGTATGCATACATATTCCATAAACGAAACATAATCATAGTCGAAAATTCAATTAAGAAATATAATCATGCATCAATCACCCACCAAAGCAAATTAAGATAATAAGTAGGATTAGATTTTACCTAATGAAGTTTTACATCCATGAAGATCATCACTTCCTTGGTGTCCCCACTTTCTTGGAAAACAATAAAAATCCTAATCTAGAAAAACATTTAAACTACTGAAGGATCTCTCACCCCGAAAGGGGGAGGGATCTCAACTATGGAGATCTTTAGTGAAAAAGCTCTCTTTGAATCTAATGATTCAATTTAATAGAATTTAATTGATGGAGAATTGGTCAATGGTGGTTTTCATGGAAGATGGTATTTATAGTAGTAAGGGTGAGAGAAATTTGAGTGAGTTTCCAACGTGGGACAAGTGGGTTCATGTAGTGGTAGTGAGAGGAATTTGTGGTAAGTAATCAATGTGGGATAATTTAGCTCATGGGACAAAAAATGAGATTTATAGCAAATTTTCCTTTGGCCCGTTCTTTCTTAATTCAACTCCAAATCGAGCTCTGTTTTCTCCCACCTCTTCCTCTTCACTTGTAGAATCCATTTTTGTCTCAAAATCACCCTTTTTCTGCAAAAATAAACAAAAATACATTTCTCAAACTAATTAAGCAATAAATAAAAATTTCATTAAAATCATACTTAATTATTGAATTAAAGCCAAATAAATCCAATTAAATTCATGCAATTTAAGCCCAAATTCTAGGTGAATTTTACACCGATCAAACCTCCCAAACTTAATATGTTACTCATCCCCGAGCAACGAAAGAAAAAAAAGAACGAGGAGGGGAATTCACCTAGAATTGAATCAAGATATCAATTAGAATCGAGTTATTTCAAAACATTTCAATTCAATCAAAACAAGTGACAAGACATCAATTTAAATGCATACAAGTTTAGCTTTGGAAATATGCAAGCATGTGAGACCTTCACTACTCCTCTCTAGATTTTGCATTACGCTCACACTCAAAAGAAGTGTACGGGAGAAGTGTATACTCTCAAAAATCGATTCAAATGCATGATATTATCATACGCTTACCAAAAATCTACGCTCTCCACCACTTGTATGTTTGTTAATTATTGAATCAATAAGGTCTTTACATGGGGTTGTAATGTATGCTCTTTGGTCTTGGGTAGGAAAATATTTAGGAAAAGTAAGCTCAAGATTAGTAGAGAAATTTAAGCTGATTGATCACTTCAACTCTCATCCTCTCTTTTTCTCTTTTCACCTCAAGAAAAATATAATCTTACATTCGACACACCAACGAACCTTTATTTTTTTTTCTTCCACTTTTGAGTTTCTTCTCTCTTTTCTCCAAGGGCTCTCTTTTCATTTTTCTAGTAGAGCTCCTTTATGCTTCTTTTATACAAGCTTTACTCAATTTTTTTCTCAACCTCCATTTTTCTTTTTCATCTTTTCTCCCTCTTTTCTAGCACTTTCACCATTTTTCTCTTTCCAAACTCTCTTGTAAGCTCAATTCAACCACTTCATCCACATTAATCTTCTACTAATCGACAAAGGTGATTAGATATAAAATATGGATAAAAATGGCTAAATTTGTAGGTTGCCAAAGAAATAAGGATAATAAGCTCAAAGGGGAAAATGATTGTCGCTATTTTCACCTAGATTTTAGTGTCTTTTTGTATGTCTTTTCGTATTATTTTATCCGTATTTTATGTGTTTTCATGGAAATGTGTGTGAATGGACCTAAATATGTTGAAAACAGGTGAAAATGGAACGAGAGCTAAAACGAGCAGAAACAGGGCTGCCGGGACCCAACTCGAGTTGCAAGATGCAACACGAGTTGCCAACACGAGTTGAAGACAACTCGAGTTGGGCCCAAAAATGTCCAAAATCGTCCAGTAGCTCAACACGACTTGAGAGACCCAACTCGAGTTGCCAACTCGAGTCGAGCTGGGGTCCAGAAATTGTCCAGAGAGCTTACTCGAATTGTAAGGTCCAACTCGACTTGCAACTCGAGTCGAGCTAGGAGTAGGGCAGTGACCAAAATATGTACAGTGAGCCAACTCGACTTGCAAGCTGCAACTTGAGTTGGCAGCTTGAGTCGAGCTACCTTCCGAAGGATTTTTAGTTTCAGAGCATCGCAACACGACCGAACAGGCAAATGCACGAGTAGCTAACACGAGTCGAGCTACTTTAGTTCGAGTTACATGCATTCAACTCGACTCGTGTTGCAACTCGAGTTAGTTAAGGCCAACTCGAGTTGCATATTTTTTGGGCTAAAATCTGGATTTTCACCTGCCAATGTGTGTACGTATGTGTAAAAAGCCCATTTGATACTAAATTCGTGACCCAACTTGGAGAGGGTATAATTAGCTTCAAGTTCAACATTTGAGGGAGATTGGATATTCCACACAAGGGTTTCACTCCTACACCTATATCACACATCATTTCTTCTATTTTTTACCACCACCTTCATCCATTCTTCATCCCTTCCATTTGGGTGTTAAAGACCTCAAGAATTCAAGATCTAGAGGTGGAGATCAATGAGTGTTGAAGATTCTCTACAAGGAATTGCTAGGGAAAATTTACATCTCTTTTATATTTCTTTTGGATTTGAAACTATGGGTATGTGTAATGGATCATTCATGTGTTTTGTTACCATTATCATGTTAGGCTAATCCCTCTAGTGGGATTTGGGACATGAAGAGCACATTAGGTTTATATTATCATGTGGATTAAATTGGTTTGTGAATTAATTGATGTTTATTTCTATTCATGGGTTTTAATTGTTTGATGTTGTGATGGCATGATTTGTTATTCATGAATGATTATTGGTTTAATGGATTTTTGATCAATGGATGATTTATGATAATTAAGTACTATTATAATGTTCATGTGTATATTGCTTGGAGTGAGATAGAAACGACCCTCTTGAGTATTAGAAATGCATGAATAGATATCGAGTTTGAGTTTGACCGAAAGGATATTTGAACTTGATAAGGGGAACCAATCCATTCGTTAGCTTTAGTACACAAAAAGGAAGAGTTAATTCTAATTAGTACCTTCTAAGGGAGAATTGAAAGTTAATTAGTACCTAGATGGAAGAGGTTAATGTTGGGCTTTGATCTTAAGTGCTATTGGGAGTCTTTAGTGGATTAACAACCTTTGTAACTCGAAAGGGAGCTTAGGATATAATCGTGATCACCCTTAATCTACATCAATTGAGTTGGATTCCTTTTACATGATAATATTAATTGAGTGTGCTTGGATGTTTCTAATCCCATGTTTTTCCATACTTGAACTTTAGCACATATTCTCTTTTATTTTTATTCATCTTCACTTGTCATTTCTCTTATTTATTATTTCATTTACTTGTTAACTTGCTTTAGTTGTTAATATCATTCTCAAAACCCTATCATCCTTACAAAAGCGACTTAAACATGAGCTCACGTATTTTACTAGTCCAAACCTAATCCCTTTGTGGTTCGATAATTTTATTTCTTGGGATATACTTCTACAACGATCGAGTATTCTTGCTCGTGAGTATTAAAATAGTCAAACAGAAAAGTACAAAATAATTTCATTTTATTTGGCTAAATGATCTGTCAACACAAAGATGACCTTAAATCATTTCCAACAATCTTCACACACGTGTAGTTTCAAGAAGATACAATGGCAGGTTCTAGAATGCACACAAAAGAATGATGCACTCAAGAAAGGAAAAATCATTTAATATTATGATTTAAAGACTCAAAAAGCTCACGGGCTTATAGTAGTGAAGAAACACAAAACAACCACAAACCATAACTCAATAAGTACATAAGTAAAAATCCATCTCGTCACAAGTTCTAACCAAATATCATAGTTTCAAAATTTCTCACAATTAAGCACAAGAGAGCCAAGAAAGATTTTCTCCTTATTGAAAACAAGATAAAGCAAGAAAAGCACGAAAAAAAAATAAAAACAACAAAAAAGGAGAAAATATGTGCCAAAGAAAAGAGTAAGGACTTAAACGTGCGCCGGTGCAATGTGCTCAAGTAGGAGTTCATTGATGCAATTTTTAAAATTCAAACCATAGAAAAGTCAAGTAACAAAGAGAACATACCCCCCAAACTTAAATTAGACAAAGTCGAATTTAAGTTTGAGAAGATGTTCGTTACCTCAATTTGCACTACTCTTTTGCTCTTCAAGGCCAATATCATGACTCCACGCTTTAGCCCCTACAAACACAACCATAAAATAAAAAAAATCAAAGCAAAAAAATATCCCTATCCTAATCACTCAACGAATCCAAAATCACAAATACTACTAAATTCCCCGCAACGGCGCCATGAACTTGATCCCATTTTTCAATGTAAAGAGCAAGTGTACTCTTGTCGTGTAGGCACATGCAACCAAGTTGAATTATCGAACCGGGGGAATTTAGGATTTATGGCCTTTAGGTATAGTATCGTGAATAGTTAGGGACGACCGGAAATGAGGGATAAGAAAAATAAAAGGAAATAAAATGCAAGAAAAATAATCTAATTACAATATTTTTGGATGCAATGGTAGTTTTTCGATGTACTCAAACAATCATTAAACATCGTTAATTGGTTCCATTTTTAAACTAATCATGGTAAGGGCAATCACAAAATCCACCTAAACTCTCTCTCGAGATGAAGAGGATGTAGGCCCATACAAAGACCCTAAAATAGCACATAAGATATAGACAAAAGTGAACACCTCCCAACAGGTATTAATTGCACGTACGAGTTCCCTAAAAGATACTAAATCATAGGTAATATTCCATTTCTAGGTACTATGAATTCACTAAGGTTTGGTCCCTTTCACTAACTCAATCACAAGTAATCTCGCTAGTGTTTTTTTATGTAGTTCTAAACATAGGAAGGTTTTGGCCAAACTCTCCCCATATCAATTCTCATGCAATAAATGGAAAAAACTCACATATGATAATCATGTAAAGTGACTAAGGTGAAAGTAACAACAAGACATATTGATACACAATACACAACCTAATCACTATACACTAATATCAAAGACATTAATCCCAAATTAAAGCATGCATACATATTCCATAAACAAAACCTAATCATAGTCGAAAATTCAATTAAGAAACATAATCATGCATCAATCACCCACAAAGCAAATTAAGATAATAAGTAGGATTAGATTTCACCTAATGAAGTTTTACATCCATGAAGATCATCCTTTCCTTGGTGTCCCCACCTTCTTGGAAAATAATAAAAATCCTAATCTAGAAAAATATTTAAACTACGGACGGATCCTTCACCCCGAAAGGGGGAGGGATCTCAACTATGGAGATCTTTAGTGAAAAAGCTCTCTTTGAATCTAATGATTCAATTTAATAAAATTTAATTGATGGAGAATTGGTCAATGGTGGCTTTTATGGAAGAGGGTATTTATGTGAGAAAAATTTGAGTGAGTTTCCAATGTGAGACAAGTGGGTTCATATAGTGGTAGTGAGAGGAATTTGTGGTAAGTAATCAATGTGGGATAATTTAGCTCAAGGGACAAAAAATGAGATTTATAGCAAATTTTCCTTTGGTCCGTTCTTGTTCGTTTCAACTCCAAATCGAGCTCTGTTTTCTCCCACATCTTCCTCTTCACTTGTAGAATCTATTTTTGTCTCAAAATCATCCTTTTTCTGCAAAAATAAACAAAAATACATTTCTCAAACTAATTAAGCAATAAATAGAATTTCCATTAAAATCATACTTAATTATTGAATTAAAGCCAAATAAATCCAATGAAATTCATGCAATTTAAGCCCAAATTCTAGGTGAATTTTACACCGATCAATTATTAATGGCAAGGAGAATATGTTTAGTAAACTCGGTCATTATTTCTTCGGCTGTCCATACTATGATGATTTATAGATGGCCTCGACATCAAATTAAAAGAATTGAGAATGCATGTCGTAATTTTATCTGGTCAGAGGACCCAATGAGGCAACATCATTTCACGGTTGGCTGAAAAAGAGTATGTTCAACAACTGCTGAAGGAGGGTTGGAGATTCGATCAATCAGAACAGCAAATGAAGCGTATATGATGAAGCTAGCATGGAAAATAATAGAGAGTAAGGGTACTCTAGTTGCATCAAAAACAGGTGGTTTGACAAACATATGCTGAGACCTAGGTACACTCTTTCTTCCATCCGAGGAGCTTGTATGAGACATATTAATCAGCTGAAAGAGGAGGAAATCTAGATGGTAGGATATGTCACCAAGGTAAGTTTCTGGTTAGATAATTGGATTGGTGCTCCAATTGCTGATATGATAGGAATCCCAATGGAACATCGGGGAAGATTTGATAATGTTATAGGGGATTATTTGTATGAAGGAGATTGCCATTTCACGTTGAGTTTCACCCAAGCTTATCCACACATTGTAGACATGATTCTCAACACACACATGTCTCTACATTTTGAAGACTGTAGGATATGGAGAAAGTCTTTTCAAGGAAGTATCACCTCGAAAATTGCATATGTTCATCTAAGGCATGCATTTCTGGAAGTTAATTGGGGAAATGGATTTGGGCTCCGTTTATCCCGTCAAGACACTCGATTGCTATATGGAAAGCCCTCCGAGGAGTTTTTACTACATGGGATACTCTTGCTGCGAGAGGGTTTCGAGGTCCATCAAGATGCTATCTTTGTAAGGCAGTAGCTGAATAGGTAGATCATCTCTTCTTGAGCTGTCCGGTGGCTGTTGAGGTTCTAACACATGTACTGGCAGGATTCTCTTTTGGTCAACGAATGGTAGTTGATCAATCGTTTGTAGGGTTTATGATGCAAGCTATAGAAATGGCAGAAAGTGCTCAAATATTATCCATTTGGAAGCTGGCAGTGGTTACATATGTGTGGATTATTGGCAACATAGGAACATGATGATGAATGAGGGATATGATGAAGAACTCCATGACAAAATGGTAAGGATTAATCAGATCAAAGCTCAGCTGATGGCGTTAATTAAGGAGGGAGAAACTTTTAGGTTGGGCTGCATGAGCAATACTATGGAGGACTTCAACACGCTCAGATATTTCAGAATCAAGGGAGTATCGAGGACAGCTCCTTTAGTTACTTCGGTTAAGTGGTATCCACCGGCAGCTGGCTGGGTGAAGGTTAATGTGAATGGGCATTCGACAGGACGGCCAGGTATTATATCAGGTGGAGGGATATTCAGAAACAGCAGGGGATTCCATATGAGCTGCTTTTCGAGTGGTTTGGGGCAGGGTTTTGCGATGGAGGCAGAATTATTGATTGTATGCATGGCAATCGAACTGGCGCATTATAGAAATTGGAGGCGTCTTTGGCTTGAGACGGATTCCACCTATGTCGTGTACGCCTTCAAATAGCAAACTCCGACGATACCATGGAAGGCGATGGAAAGATGGAGGAGGGCGAAGGACCTACTCCGAGATATAGACTTCCACATCACTCATATATTCAGGAAAGGAAACGGCGCAGCTGATGTACTCTCGCAAATTGGAGGACCAATGACATGGAGGGATCATCCAACGCCATCATTATACACCATCCTATTTCATGATATGAACAGAGAATATTATAGATTCAGATAGGTTTTTGGTTTTTGCACATCTTTTTTTTGTAATTCATTGTGTACTCTTATTTTTCCTTTTATTATATGATATCCATTTGCCTTTCATTTTCAAACAACTTCACTCCTCCGCCGCAACTGTCCACCGCCTCAAACCCACCATTTCTCATATTTGTCTCCATTCCGTTTCGAGCCAGTTTTCCGATTTTATTACAAAAGCGATTTTTAGGAGGCGTTTGGTATATTAGTTGGAATTAGAATGAGATTAATAATTATAGTAGTGGGGAATGATAATGAGTTTGTTATTTGTAATTGTGTTGTTTGGTTGGTAGTAGAAAATTACTATTATAGTTATTGATTTTGTTTGGTATGATTAAAGTTTATTTTGATATTAATTCTTAATTTTTACTATATTTTTTTCTTTTTATATAATTTTACTATTTTTAAAATAAATAATAATATTTAATAATTTAGAAAATTTTAGAAATGTTTATCATTAAAATATTGATAAAAATGTAACTGACCTCTTCCAGAAATTGGAATGAAAGTGACAGTACTAGTTTTGGTGAGGAATGACTCATTCCTTGGTTTATGGAAAAAAAATACTGTAGCATTATAAAACTTATTAACCAAATTTTTTTTTTCATTCCAATTCCAATAACCACCTATAAACCCATTAACCAAACACGCCCTTAGTGATTTTCGAATTGGTTGAACCGGACGGTCCGATCCGATTTTAAAATCAAGGCTGCAATGGCGTATAATCTTCGTTTCGTGCAAACCCGAGCCAATTGTTGAACACGAAATTCCCGTATTGCCCTCGCATTAATGCATCCAGTCAAACCACGCAACCGAAAAATAACAATCCGTTTGTACGATTCCTATAATTCAATTTCTTCTGCTGTAATTCTTGAGAAATCATCCTAGTTTTCATCATCTACGTCGCCTGAGATCACCTCACATGATTTATGCTCAAGCTTGAATTCCTTCGTACTGCATTTCAACCAAACCTCTACTCAACTTTCTCCATTTTCAGGTGCGTTGTATACCTCCTCGCGTTGTGCTGTATTTCTCATTAATTCGTGTAAAATGTGAGGGTTTTGGATGTGAATCTTAGGTCGAGGAGAAGTATAAAGAAGCGGGTTATGGCGCCACCACCGGTTCTTGCTTTAACGCTGCCCTCAGAGACGGGTCGGGTTTTAAGCATTCAGTCCCACACTGTTCTGGTATATCTGCTCTCAATCAATTTCTAGGTTTTCTGTCTTATTGGTTGGTAATTAATCATGTAAATGGTTTTGTGATGCATATTAGTTAAGTTTGATCTGCTTTTATCGTTGTTCCTTTCAATTGCAATCGGTGTATTGATTAGCAGAACCTAATTACATGGATGATCATTGAATTAGTTGAATCTTCACTAGATTGCAATGAATGCTCTTATACCCCATCTAATTGATGGGAGCTTGTCTTTTTTTTTCTTTTTTTTTTTTTTCTGTCATTCATGGAGCATTTGTAAGGTTATGGTGGATCTAATGTTATTGGATTTCAATGATACCTCTTCTTTGTAGAAGGGCAAATGATGAGTTCATATTCTGGCCATTACTAAATTCTGTTTTACGATAGGGATACGTGGGCAACAAATCAGCTGTTTTTCCCCTCCAGTTACTTGGATATGATGTCGACCCAATAAACTCTGTACAGTTCTCAAACCACACAGGCAAGCTGCTTATATCACTTGTTTCAGTCTGAAACCACGGTGCGAGGTCATCTGTACATGCTCAGGCTTGTTAGATAAGAGAATATTGGTCCATCTCAGTGTAATCGCACATTGCTTGTGCAGGGTATCCCTCTTTTAAAGGGCAGGTCTTGAATGGTGAGCAGCTTTGGGATTTAATTGAGGGCCTTGAAGCGAATAGTTTGTTGTACTATACACATCTTCTCACAGGTATCCAATGAGCAACTAGTTTTATGCTGCTTTTCAATATCATCTTCTACCTTTATAAACAGATATATGATTTAATGCAGAAGATTATTTGATTTTCCACTGCAAGATAAATTTGTTGATCAACAAGTTGTGATATTACCAGGAAAAATAATGTCGTTATGGGCAATATATTTACATTTCATCCTTTTGTAGTTAGTTATTGTGCTTATTTATATATATTTTATAACCTTAACTGCCTTGTTATCTTTTCGTCATCAATTTTAACGATCAACCCCACATTGTAGGTTATATCGGTTCTGTCTCCTTCTTGAATACGATTCTAAAAGTTGTTGATAAGCTTAGATCTATCAACCCTGGACTTAAATATGGTAAGTACACTTGTCACAGCTAATAAAATAATGTTCATGAATACCGTTGACTGTGAACTGATTTTCTGGTTCTTGATTCTTTTTTAAATTCTTGGTAGTTTCCGTATAAGTACGAACGAGTGTACGTGTCGATGCGCTTTTTGTTAAATCTGACTGGGATTTTCCAACTTGGTCAAGGATAGGTCATCTGACTTTAAACCATTTATGTGAACAAATATTTAGATGGATGGAATACTCCCTCTGCCCACAATATAGTTCAACTTTACTATTCCACCTTGTTTAAATAAAGTTACTTTCTGACTAACTTTATTGACTTTTGGGGGGTAATTTAGTGTTTTTAGGTAATAAATAAAGTATAAAGTGTGTTATGTGAGTTAAAAAGGAATGAGAAGTTTGAAATTTAAGTGTACTTTTGAGGTTTTGGATTGAGATGTTATTTCCTTTTTCGGGGGGGTGAACGGTTTTATGATGTGGAAAGAATGAACGATTTTATGGGACAAAGGAAGTATTTTACTTTAGAATGATATTAATTTCCTATTCTACTTCTATGTTACTGATCCTTTCTTATCAGTTTGTGATCCAGTTTTAGGTGATGAAGGAAAACTTTATGTTCCCCAAGAGTTGGTATCTGTGTATCGAGAGAAGGTATTTTTCCATTTGCATGAGAATTTTATTTTGTAAAATTGGAATTATTAATTTAATCCGCTTGGGTTGAATACAAATTCTAGTGCTGATTAATTTTTTTTTAGGGGTATAAAATTTCAGGACTTGGAATATAAAAGAAAGTTAATAGTTAGATAACTACAATTACATTATTGATCAAAACTTTGATTCCATCGATACAATCAATGTAAAGGTGTTATATTCATTGGAAAATAAAATCTATACAATCAATGTAAAGGTGTTATATTCTTTGGAAAATAAAGTCTATACAATCAATGTAAAGGTGTTATATTATGTGGAAACTTACTTTATTTTTGCTTTCTCTATCATAAATTTTATTAATGTGCGAATACTGCGGAAGCTCAAACGCATAAATGTGAATACATGTGCGTTTGTATTACCAAATTTAACTTGATATCTTATGCTCCAATTTGAGAACTAAACTTCATTGGCAAGCTGGTGCACCTTAGCTTGTTTTAGATGAATTTTTCTACGGGCTTTGATTTTATTTTTATCCTGGAAAATTTCTTACTTTTGTCTTTATGCAAGCTGTAGATGCTTTTTGTTGCATGATACTACATTTTGTTATACTTGTCAAAGTGTCTTATGAAAAAAATTGATCACATTGGTAATTATGGAGCATATCATACTACCTTATTCATAATTGACGAGTGGAAGTCCAAGAAAAGAATGTTATGAAAGTTTATAGTTAATTAAGAAAAGTTAACTTCATAACCAAATTATAGTAATGTCTTATTACTGCTACCTCTGCATAGGTTGTCCCTGCTGCTTTTATGTTGACACCAAATCAATTTGAAGCTGAACTGTTGACAGATTTCAGGTATTCTACAACTTACTTGGAACTGAAAATTAAAAAAGCTATTCTGATGTATTTTTATTAGAATGTTGATATCTTATAACTCCCTAAATATTGAAGTTGTTTGTAAAAAATGGAGGGACCATCTCTCTTATACTTAAAATTTTGAAGTTGGAGGAATGCCTAGAGTCAATTGAATAATAAAGGAAACATCTCCCGTTTCCATTTGATTTTTGTTTAATTTCCAAGCAATGGGAAATATTAACTTTTATTTACCTCCATTACGCCTTACAACTTAAATAGTCTCTTATGAACATTCCATGGTGGACAACTTCAACTGTTAATTCCTTTCCCTTCCACTCCTGTCATGCTAATCATGCTCAGGGTGCATCTAAAAGAATATATATTGCAGTAATGACATTTTCGTCTTCTTCTTAATGATAATGTCTTACCTTATTTATATTTTTATATGTACCTCACTGATAACTTGAAAACAACTTAACTGCCGCATTTGGTTTATTTCATTTGTGTGTGTGACTGTGTGTGTGTGTGTTTTTCCCCTCTCCTTTATTTATTGTTTTCTTATGGTTTATTCCATGGTGTAATATGCCTTTTCAGGATTGTTACGGAGCAGGATGGTAGGGAAGCTTGCAACATTCTCCATGCTGCTGGACCATCAAAGGTTTTATTTAATATTTAAATCTAAAATCTTTCATTCGTTGAATTGGTTTTGAGGCTAATTTGTCCAACTTTGAGAATTCCAAAGTACTATTTTTGTTCTCTGAAGTGTATGCTAATAAACCAGAGTATATGTCCTTAAAATTATTAACTGATTCTTAATTAGACCGGTTCCAAAGTTGTAAGCAATTACTGTGTAATAGCAATTAAATTCTTGGATCACACCATGTAAATTATTGTATTATGTCTAATATACTTGAGATTCACATCTGATTTCAGGTTGTCATCACAAGCATAAATATAAATGGGAATCTTCTTCTAATTGGTAGCCATCAGAAAGAAAAGGTAATTGGAAAAAAGGCTGCCACTATTTCCAATTTTAATGAATACACTGGGAAAGTAGTTATTTGTGCTCACTGCTCAATGATTTTCTTCTATATTTTAATTGCCTTAGTTGTTAGCTGGTTGGCATTTTCATGAATGTTCATTGAAATGTCAACTTTATGCCTTGACTATTTGTTAGTACAGTGTTTGGTTATCACAATATTTCCATCCTTATTCAAACAACTTTGAATATGATAGGGGCAACCGCCTGTGCAGTTCCGGGTTTCTATTCCTAAAATTCCTGCATATTTCACGGTATGCAATTTTCGTTTCAAACCATTACCTTTTCTTGAAAAAGACCTTTCGTTCTTATTTGAATAATCATGATAGTGAAATTTTATATTACAATCTTCTGCAGTCTTGTGATATATAAAAGTTCTACCACATTTTCTGTCTGCAGGGAACTGGTGATCTTATGACCGCACTTTTGCTTGGATGGAGCAATGTAATGATTTGGGAAAACCATAAAACTGGTTCTGAGCCATCTTGCACATGTTTATGCATAAATTCTAATTCATTTTCTTGTTATGCAGAAATTTCCCGACAACCTTGAGAAAGCAGCAGAATTCTCTGTGTCAAGCGTGCAGGTATTTCTGTTGCTGTAACATGGCATCAAAACATTCTTTAATATCTTTTCCAGTTACTGGGACATACTGATTGGAGGCCTAGTCCTTGAATTTTTAAAATAGCAAGAGGTAGAAACTAGAAAGCTAATGCAACTAACGTGGCTATGTGAAAGCTAATCATTTGAGTGAAAAAATGATCTTGATAGCTAATTGTTATGATATCGCTTGTTGATATCTAAATTTGATATTTTTAGATACTTTTTCAGCGTTGTTTCACAAAAAAATGTGGAAGAACATTAAGCGTGGCATCAACCCTTTACCTTGACCATAATTTTTTGCTTAAGTTTTGACCCCTTGGCTTATGTGCCTAAAACTAATACTATCAAATTTGAGAAGATAATGAAATTCTTATCGCGTATTATCAAGATTACTTTGACCATTCATCATCGTACATGGCTGTGTTAGATCCCTCTATCCGACAAACTTCATTAATGTTATGTCTGCGGTTATGCTGTTTGAAATCCTATACAAATTTTCATTGTGACCATCCTATTAATATACTAACATGCTCTACCATCTATCAACATCTCATAGGATTAAAATGGATTCTTTTATCTCCCATTTAACATAAAATCATAGAGAATAATATTTTCAGATGATAATTGTCTTATTATTTCTGAATCTCTAAAGATGCTGTTTCATCTGCTTCATGTTCTTAATTTTAGATATTATCTGTTTTGGAATGTTGTGAACCCATAATGTATAACTTGCTTATCCAACCATGTGTCATCTGTGGATTGTGAAGATGCACATACATCGAATATGAAGATAGTTAAATTGTTGGATCATTTGTTATTTCTCAGCCTGCTGATTATATTTATATGCATATATAGAAGTTCTGCATTTTTGTTAATCCTTTTATTTGTTTCAGGCACTTCTGGTTAGGACGATAGACGACTATACCAAGGCTGGACATGATTGCCAATCGAGCAGTTTAGAGATTCGCTTGGTTCAAAGTCAAGATGATATCCGAAACCCTGAGATCAAATTCAAAGCGGAGTTATATAAGTGAGACCTTTACGCTGCAACGTTTCTGCCGGCGAACAGAATCTACCCAATACAAAAGCTATGTACAATGTTGAGTCGCAGGGCCTTGATTTTAGCAAGAAGATGAACATACCTTAAATTGGTTCTAGCAAGAGTTATTCTATGATCCTATGTTGTATCTAAGATTTTTCATCCTACTTGCTTTTCTACTAATATTGGTTTTAATCAACTGAATGAAAACAAGGTATGACATTTGTAGTTTATTTACATATTTATCTCAATATGGATTTTTGTAAATGAGCGCAAAAAAAATAATACTACACACCAATATATAGATTCAAAACTTGTTATCAATAAATAAATCATGCTCTCTCTCTCATAATAGGGGATGCATAATATATTCTCTCTATTAATTAAACCTAATATCATCGACGAACAAGAAACTGTCGAAATATCGACGGATTTATCGAAGGATTTATTCCGTCGGTAATTACCGACGGATTGCCGATGTTTTTTCGATTTAGTATGATTTATTTTTAAAAAATCATCATAAGACATTTACGACGAAATTTACGACGGATTACCGACAGAATTAGCGACAGATTATTTTCCATCAGTAAATCCATCATTATTTTGGACCCGGAAAATTACCGACGACAATTTTCCGTCGGTAAATATTATAATTTTTTTAAAAAAAATAAATTTGAGTCTTTCATTTACCAACGGATTAAATCCGTCGGTAAATATACAATTTATTTTTTATTTAAAAAATAAATTAGTTTTTAAGTTATCGACGAATTATATCTGTCGGTAAAGTGAAGACTTAATTTTTTTAAACTTACCGACGGAATATATCCGTCGGTAAAAAATATATATATTTATAAATTTACCGACGGATTAAATCCGTCAGTAATTATAAAATTTTATTTTAAAAAAAATTATTCTTTGATGGATTAATCCGTCAATAATTATAAAATTTTATTTTAAAAAAAATTATTCTTTAATGTACCGACGGATTATTTCCGTCGGTAATGAAAAAACTTTTTTTTAAAATATTTTAGGGCTGTCCTTGAAAACGAATCCACCCATATGCCTCCATATCCACCAGCCCTAAAACGAATCCACCCATCTGCCAATCCGTCGAGCCGCTGTGCCATTGCCGGAAAAGAACACCGCAACAGATCCGCAGCCGGAAACGCTGTCGACGCCCGTCGGTCTTCTTGCCCAGTTTGTAAACAGCCGTCTTCGTGCGCAGATCTGTTCCATCCTTCTTTTTTTCTCCTTTTTTCATTCCCGATAGTTTGCAGCTCTTTGGTTGAAGATAAGAAGAAAGTTAAATTATGAGAATCTTTGATTATATATTATAAATGGTTGTTATGCAATTATGTTTCTGACTGAGTGAGCTTTTCTGTTCTCGGAAATAAATGGAGAATTGCAACTTTTATACTTTGAGCTAATTTGTGGCGATATCTGTGAAGAAATATGAATTGGGTATACTGGATATTGCTTGGCTTATCGCAAGATTATGTGCTTATTCTGTGTAGTTTGAAGTTCTAACTTTGATTATTTGAATCTTGAAATGAAACTGCTTGAAATTAAAATGAATTTTAAAAGCTCATGTACTAGACTTTTTGGGGCTTAAATGAATAGGTAATTGTGTGCCTGAGACTTGAATTATAAGGCTAAATATGTATGTTTATGTTGTATGGAGATTTCTGTACTGATTCAGTATGTATTCTAGCCAAAAACGGGTATTTCTGACTCTATATATCTAATGTCTTATTGAGTATGAGCTGTGAACGTGTGCCATTTTAGAGTTTCCTCTTTAAACCATTTACAGGCTCAACCCTGAATCTGAATACCTCTTGTCTCAGTCAGTGTATGATATTGTCGTAGGAAAGAATCGCCCATCACCGTGTTCCTTTTTGCCACCACAAATTGCAGCCACAACACCGTCGACCACCGTCCAAACACTGCCGCCATCTCACCAAGCGCCAGGCATATGCATTTTCTTTGCTTTTTAGAGAAAAACAACTTTATTTATTAACTAATTTTGTGATTCCAATCTGTTCAATTTAATTCATCGTTGTGTGTATTGCCATTTTTTATTATTTCACACCCATATTTATTGCACATATTGTGATTTGGAAGGTTTTATTTGTCTAATTGATATTTGAGATAGAAAATTAGACATTGTATGTTGTTCACAAGTAATCGTGAGACAATTCAATGGCGTTCTCTGTGTATTATATGATCTGCATTTGACTGGAAATTTAATTCTTAGAATTCTGATGTTTAGATTTATACTACAGAAAGGTACACATTAAGAGGAGTGTCTATCATAATTATTACTACAGAAAGGAATCGAAGAATTTAGAGGCAGAAGAGGGATACATTAAAGCAACATTGTACGTCTATATGTAGGGTTCGAAAGTGTATTGTATTCCTAATTGGAACTCACATTTTAATTTTAGTAGTTAATATCTCACAATATCTTCTATTTAAGCTTTACCTAAATTAATAATGTTCGAAAGTGTATTGTATTCCTAATTGGAACTCACATTTTAATTTTAGTAGTTAATATCTCACAATATCTTCTATTTAAGCTTTACCTAAATTAATAATGAAAGATACGAGCCATTAATTTTTGGAAGAGAACAAACACAGATGAGAAATATTGTTCGAAAGTGTATAACTGCAATCCTTAATTATCTTTAGGAATATTAAGAAAATTAATCATAATTAGTATCTTACAATATCATTACTTAATTAAATAAAGATACGTTATATATGTGTATATATAAATACACATGGGGTAAATCTTTTATGGTATATATAGTTATATTATGATAAGAATAGGAATATTAAGAAAATTTTAAATAACATCAAAGATATAATTAAGGAAATTGTTATGAATGGTCGTGATCCAATATTGATCCATCTGGCAATTTATAGAAATTGAACGCTGCAGATGAATGTTTATAAATAAGAGTAGTACTACTGTTTATATCATATTATTTTATAATTTGATTTAAAAAACTAGGAAAACACTTTCTTCCTCGTAACGTTTCTTTCTGTAAAATGATTTCTCCCCAGCCGCCGGCAACTCTCCGGTGTCATTCTCACAAAATATCATACCGATCTCCATATTTAGTTAGTTGATTATTTTCTATTACTGTTGTAAAGAAACTACCGGTTCTTCATTTTGTCTTCTTAACTAATTACTTTTTTTCTGGTTTTCGGTTTCTCAAAATTAAGTAAGGACTTGTATCCCATGTGCTGAAAATTTGACATATAAAAGTGTATTAATAGTCTGCTACCTATTAATACATTGGATTATAATACACTTTATAGAAATGTCTTATTAAATTAAATGCATTATTAATTATTATTACATGACACTTATAAATGTCATAATACTCTATTTTTTAAGGGGGTTAATAATTGAATATACATTAATCTTTTACACAATGAAAATATTTATAATTACAATTATACAGACTAGATTGCACAATGAAGTCAACTCGTTTGTGGATGTACAATCGCATGAGAAATGGGGGATTGACTTGTGAATTTTTGAAAGGAGTTGATGAATTCATTGAATTTGCAACTAGTCAACATGAGTCGAAGGATGGTGAAAAAATTAAGTGTCCATGTGTTAAAAGAAAATGTCGAAACAAAGGATTTTTACCTGTTGGCGTAGTAAAAGGACATCTAGTCAAAAATGGATTCACTCTAGATTATTTTGAGTGGTTTTTCCATGGTGAGCAATAGTCGAGAAATGACATGGAGATAGATGCTGGTAGATCGATTCCTTCGCCTAATCATAAAATGAATGAGGAAGAATATAGTCTATACCACGAAATGGTCATGGATGCGGCTGGACCAGCTTTTAATGCTGAAAACGTTGATGAAGAGAATCCTAATCCAGAAGGTCAAAAATTCTTTAGAAGACCAGGACTTGTGGCTCGGATGTAGTCATTCACAATTATCATTCATTTCTCGACTTATGAGCATGAAATCTGAGAATCACATGTCCGAGAAGTTGTTTAATGAGGTTGTCGGATTAGTAAAAGAGTTAGCACCTGAAGAAAACTCCGTTCCTGACGACTTCTACAAGTGCAAGAAATTGCTACGGGAATGGGCTTACTAGTGCAAAAGATTGATTGTTGTCCTAAGAATTGCATGATTTATTGGCGAGCAGATGAGGAGTTGACTTGTTGCAAGTTCTGTAATGAACCTTGATATGATAAGAAAAATGTAGCCCGCAAGATTATGTATTACTTTCCTTTGGCTCCGTGTTTACAAAGATTGTTTGCCTCTAAAGTTACGGCTAATGAGATGAGGTGGCATGCTAATCATGACAAGGATCAGGGCATGGAACATCCATCCAACTCGGCGGCATGGAAACAATTGAATAACAGGTATTCTGAGTTTGCAGCTGAAAGTAGGAATGTAAGATTGGGTCTTTGCACTGATGGTTTTTTGTCATTTGGTTAATCGGGGCAGCAATACTAATCTTGGCCAGTTATACTTACGCCTTACAATCTGCCTCCATCCATGTGTATGAAGGAACAACACGTGTTTCTCACTGTGTTGGTTCCCGGGCCACAGAATCCAAAGAAGAAATTGGATGTTTTTCTACAATCCCTTATACATGAGTTGATACAATTATGGGAAGTTGGAGTGGAAACTTACGATGTCTCCAAGAAAAATAATTTCATGATGAGAGCTGCAATTTTATGGACAATAAATGATTTTCCAGCTTATTCAATGTTGTGTGGATGGAGTACTGCAGGAAGATTAGCATGTCCTTATTGCATGCACCATTCAGAAGTCTTTACCCTTAAGTGTAGTGGGAAGCAATCATGGTTTGACAATCATAGAAAGTTTTTAGTGAATGATCACACATGGTGGAGAAATAAAACTTGGTTCCTCAAGAATATAATTGTTTTCACCGAGGCTCCTCCAATTAGAACGGGACACGAGATCTTAGCTGAGAGAATATCTGGGGTTTAAAAAGGTGACTAAACTAGGTGGTTGTGAAGTCAATGAATCGCTTAAAAATTTGGGTTAGAAAAGGAAGTGTATATTCTGGGATTTTCCATATTGGGGTGATTTATTGATTCGACATAACTTGGACGTAATGCACATTGAAAAAAATGTGTTCGACAATATATTCAATACTGTGGTGAATGTTCAAGGAAAGACAAAAGATACTCGTAAAACAAGAGATGAGTTGAATGATTATTGTCGACGTCCTGAGTTAAAGAAGAATGAAGAGACAGGAAAATTTCCAAAGGCATGTTATGCTCTTAACAAAAAACAAAAGGAAGTTTTGTTTGAGTGGATCAAAGAGCTGAGATTTCCTGATGGTTATGTCTCAAACATGAGTAGATGTGTGGACAAGAAAAAATTGAGAATGTTTGGTATGAAAAGCCATGATTGCCACATATTCATGCAGTGATTGATCCCAATGGCGTTTCAGGATTTACTCCCACGGCATGTTTGGAAAGCTATCACTGAATTAAGCTTGTTCTTCAAAGACTTAACTTCTACAACCATTAAGGAAGAAGACATGGAACGTTTGCATAAGGATATTCCAGTGATATTATGTAAGCTTGAACGTATCTTTCCACCAAGTTTTTTTGATTCAATGGAGCACCTACCAGTTCATTTGACTTATGAGGCAAAGATAGTCGGTCCAGTTCAGTACAGATGGATGTACCCTTTTGAGAGATACCTTCGTAAGTTGAAGAAAAATGTAAGAAATAAAGCAAAGGTTGAAGGTTCGATTTGCAATGCTTATTTAGTAGAGGAAGCATCATCATTCTGTTCTTATTATTTTGAGGATCATGTGATGACAAGACATAATAGGACTCCTAGAAATGATGATGGTTATGGAGATTTTGTCGTGTGTAACAGTGAATGTCTTTCTATATTTCAACTGTCCGGTCGTGCATTTGGAAAGGCAAAGAAAAGATATCTAGATGATGCGGAGTTTCGAGTAGCACACTCATACGTATTACTGAATTGTGAAGAAGTCCAGCTTTATATAGAGTAAGTTTTATCACTTGTTAATACAAGTAATAACATTATTATTATGCTCAACTCTTAATATATTTCATTGTTAATGACCGCACCTATTGTTTTTGAAGTGTTTACACGATTGAGTTACAGCATAGTCAACCAATCATGTCAGTTGGCGAGATTGATTCAAGGATAGCAAGTGAATTTGCAACTTGGTTCAAATCTCATGTAAGAGTAAATTCCCTAAATTTATATGTTCTGCATATTGTAAGATTCTTGCAATAAATAATTAAAAATCTCCTTACAACGACTTATATTATTAGGTGCTCAACAATCCAATTATTCATAGTAAAATGATTAGAGATCTCTCAAATGGCCCATCTCGCAAAGTTAACATATATCATGGATATTATGTGAATAGCTATAAATTCCACACTGTTCGATATGGAGCTTCTAAATCAACATCAAAAAGTGGGATCTGCATAAAAGGAATAAATTACCTTACAGATGAGAGTGTCTATTATGGGATGTTGGATGAGGTAGTTGAATTAGATTATCCTGATTTACCTGTTAAAAAGGTTGTGTTCTTCAAGTGCGAGTGGTTTGACCCATCACCTTTGGGAACAAGAATTCATCCAGAATATAAACTTGTCGAGATTAACCACAAAAGGAGGTTCAGGCAATATGAGCCATTTGTATTGGCAATTCAAGAAGTCCAAGTGTATTATTGTACATATCCAACTGAGAAGAAAACAAAGAGTGATTGGTGGCCAGTTTGTAAAGTGAAGTCAAAGTTTCACATTGCAAAAATGTCCAAAAGTTGTGACGATTATATTCCTTCTCCATTTCAAGAGGAATTCATAGATGAGCCAAACAATGTGCAATCAGATGATGGTCCGTCAGGTTTAAACGATGAGAGTGGTGCATTCATGGAAATCATTGATGATGAAGATGATATCGATGAAGAGTTGCAATTCGAAAATAGTTTTGAAAATTTAAATAATTCAGATTCAGAAAATAACTCTTGACATCGATTTTCGAGATGTATTTCACAAACTATATATGATATGTATAAAGGCTTTTGTGAGTTTCTTCTTCTTGTTCTTTTTATTTGTACTTTACAATATTTAATATACTTTATAGCTTGAAAAATTGAATATATTACAATTTTTGGGTTGCAGATGACAGGTGGACGTACTGATGGACGTATTGGTGGACGTGGTCGAGGTCGAGGTAGACGAGATGGACGTAGCGCATCTTCGGCTGTACTATCAACTTCAGCTGCTCCATCAACCTCAGCTCCACCTCCCATATCATCTGTACCATCAACCTCAGCTCCACATCCCATACCATCTGCACCATCAACCTCAGTTCCACCTCCCATACCATCTGCACCATCAACCTCAGCTCCACCTACTATACCATCTGCACCAGCACAATCAACATCATCTGTTGTAGAGAATTCTCAAACTACGACTAAAAAGCAAGAAGTAGAAATCATTAAGGGAATGTAATTCTTTCCTTATAATTCTTATAGTGGGTGTAATTATAAATTATGTTGTGTAACCATGATTTGCTTAATTTGTAATTTACAGCCTAGTCATAAACTATCCCACATGTTTAGAGAGATAGTTTTAGGTCGTGTTGAAAAAGGAGCAACTCGTTGGAATAAGATATCTGCGGAGACCAAACGTATATATTTTGAGGAGTTTAAGGTATGCATTAAAAGTTTAAAGTTCTATTTTGATATGATATTAATCTTTTATTTAATTTATGTAGAAAAAATGCATGTGGAGCGAAGACATCGATGCACTAGTTCCAGACAAATGAAACTTTTTATGTGCTCGTCGTTATGGTGACATTGTCCACGACTGGAAGAAAATATGGGAAGATAAGGATGAAAAACCAGAATATATGACTGATGAGACTTGGGCTAGCTTTATTGCTCATTGGCAAGATCCAAAAGAGATAGCAAAGGCTGAACAGAATAAGAAAAATCATCGAAGCGAGCCGGCATGAGAGGGTACTGGTATTTCTTGCCACAAAGGATGTTCAGTAGGAGCTTGTGAATTTGCAGAAAAGTTTGTGAGTTTCTATCTCTTATTCACTTATCTTTTATGAATATCTATTGTGTTAATTAATCTTTTTAATGATTGGGCTAAAATTGATGGCAAGAAATACTAGTATGAAATATATGTTTAATTTTTTGTAGATTGTGTTGGTATACAAATATGTTTAATTTGTTTTCTTTGTTAATTAGGCCAAAAAGCATAAAAAGGAAGCCAATGAGTATGACATCTTTTTAAACTTCCAACCTCCGGATGAAAATGGAAAGTACGCCTATGTCGTAGCTGAAAATGTGGTTGTAAGTATAATATTTTATGTTTTTAAAGTATTTATGAGTAAAATGATAAATCTATAATATTTTATTAATAATTCATTATTAACCATGTAAATTCACAGAATGCAATCCAACAAAAGAAAGATGAACTGAGTCAAATGTCTGATGCTCCTGAGATTAATATGGGAGATATCTTCCGTTAAACTGTTGCACCAAAAAAAGGTCGCATCTTCGGCATTGGTAATTTGGGAGAAGGAAGTTCAAGCAGCCAATCCAGTGTTACTCAAGTTGTCTGTTCAAAATCAGAGTGCAAGAGACAGTTAGATGAAAAAATCTTGGAGGTGCGTAATGAGATGCAAGCAGAAATTCAAGTGCTTCAAGCCCAAGTACAACAACTTATGGAAATGATGCGAGGTGGAAGTACAATGGCTTCTCCTTATGATGGTGGATCTACATCTGGTGTCAGTCATAATGATGTTGATATTGATGCTGATGCTGATGACGATATTGATGTTGATGACGAGGTTGATGCTGATTTGGGAGACTTGTGATCATGTTTATTGTATTAGATGTTTTGTGTTAAAGATTGAGTAGAATTTGATATTTTGTGTCGAATTTGGATAATCTATTTCAAATTGTGGAGATTGTTGAATTTAAATCTTACATTGGGTTGTGTTTTGAAGATTTAATTAATTAGAATTTTATATTAATTAACAGGTATTAATATTAATTTTAAAATATAAAATTCAAATATATACATAAATTTGCGACATAAATTTTCGTCGGTAACTGAAATATGTAATTTGAAAAACTAATATTACCGACGAAAAATTCCATCGTAAAATTTATGACGGATTATTTTCGTCGCTAATTACAGACGAAATCGCCGATGGATTACCGTCAGTAAACTAATTTTCATATGATTTCGCTTTTTTAAATTTGCGACGGAAATTTCCGTCGGCAATTTGCCGATGGATAAATCCGTCGCTAATTTGCAACACCGACGAATTTTATTTTTATAACTACCGATGGAAAATTCTATTTACCGACGTCCAGAATCCGTCGGTAAATACCGACGGAATATAATTTTCGTCGATAATAAATTACCGACAATGGTTTTAGCGACGGATTAATTTTCGTCGCTAATCCGTCAGTAACCTCATTACCGACGGATTTTTCAAGTATTATCGACGGTAATTTTCGTCGCTAATCCGAGAGTTTTTGTAGTGAATGAAATATATTCTCTCTACTAATTAAACCTAATATCGTCGACGAGCAATGAAATTTTCACGAGTCTTAATTAGGGGTGGCAATTCGTGCTAACGGATTGGGTTTCGTGTTGACAGTGACACGTCACGATAAGGGCAAACTCGAACACGACACAATAAGAAATCCTTCCGACACGACACGAACACGAAAAATAATGGGTTGACACGACACGAAAACAACACGATAATAAAATTAAAAATTAAAAATTAAAAAATACTCCCTCCGTCCCATAATATTTTTCACACTTTCCTTATTTATTTGTCTCACAAAAAAGGAAACACCACTTTATCCAACAACCTCAAAAGTTACTCTAATTTCAAATTTGCCACTCATTTTTTCACACACATATCATTACTTTATATTTTTTTATTACCTAAAAATACTACAAAAAGTCAATAAAATTGGTCAAAAAGTGCAACTTTTCTTAAATAACGTGGAACAATAAATGTGAAAGGTTTTCCGGGACGGAGGGAGTACTAATTAAAAATATTAAATTTTTTTAAGTAAAATATTTTATAATTATTAATTAGTATTTTATTATATATTTACCTAGTTTTATATTTTTATCGGATTGTTAACAGGTTAATGGGTTGTTAACGGGTTAATGGGTCATTTGTTAATATTAATCGTGTTTAACGGGTTGACACGAACCCAAAACAAAATTTCCGTATCCTTATTAATGAGACGAACCAAATAAGGTCAAACACTAACCCACAATTATGGTGTCATGCTCGTGTCGTCCCATCATGTCGTGTCGAGAATTGTCACTCCTATTCTTAATCTCTATTATAATAAGTCCACTTGCCCTGCCAGCCATTTTCCCAGCTCCAGTGAAATGATGAATTCGTATAGAATCTAAAAATGCATTTATTTACTTTTATATTTAAAAAAATGTTAAAAGCAAAAATAATACTATAAAATAAAATATTTGTAAAATTTTTTTTGCAGGGTAACTATTCACGTAAGGCGTCAACCCCCCATCGGAATAGAAGTGAAGCCGGCAAAATGATGGTGATGTGATCAAACATTATCCACAGTGGAAGTGAAGAACAAATCAAGGGCTACTTTCAATGTCTGTAGAATCTCTATAATTTGTAGAATTACTGCTTCAACGGATATGGAAATGGCCCGCCGTTTTTCTTCCCGGCTACCGTTTCTTATCACCGTCGGAATATCCCACCTTCAGCCCGCCGTCCCAGCCGTCACATCGCTGTATTTCTCGGACGCCACCTTCAGAGACATGCGGTTTCTTGATCTCTCTCATACCATGTTTCAATGTGAGTCAATCCAACAGTGCACTCCAAATGTTCGACGTAATCCCTGAATGAAAATTTTCACTATAGATTTCTTAATCAGCAGCTTTGCTGATGATCACGCATGTTATCGTTCGTACGCCGGCGGTAGACGCTCAAGTTACGATCTTTTCGGAGGCAAAGTTCCGAAAGCGAAGGAATTCAGGAAGGAATGGGCGAAACAGATGAAGGACGAGGAGGATCATCTTTGGACAGGGAGCGAAGACGACAGTGACGACGAGGTGGATGATCATAGCCAGCTAAAGAAGGAGATAAAGAAGGCGAAGCAGCGGGCCAAGGAGCGGTCTGATAAGATCGACGCAGATGACAGTGATGAGCTGCACAGCATCTGGTCTGATGACGATGAGGAGAAAAACCTTTGGACAGGCGACGAAGGCGATGATGATGATGACATCCCCACAGAGGCATTCCCTAATGAGAGGAGTGATCAGTACATTGATGAGCTGTTTGAGTTTAGGGAGAAGCCCAAGTTTCAAACACTTGAGCAAGCCCAGAGGAGGTGTCCCCTTGAAAGCAAGGTCGAAAGCTTGCTGTCCAGAATGCTCTGAAGAAGCTGAAGAAGGGGCTGGACGGGCGTTACACGAACGTGTGGGAGGTGATGAGTGATGTGGATGTGTTGGTTGGAGCATTTGAGAACATAATATCAGGGCCAGAGTATGAAGAGCTAAGGGAAGGTGGGCCAAAGAGATTGAACATGGAGTTCTTCAAGGATATTCAGGCTAAAATGAGGGATCCAAACTATAAGTGGTCTCCTGAGATGAAGTTTAAGCCAAAGAGCAAGCTTGTGTCCAGAAAGAAATGGCAGAAAACACAGTCGAGACGAAGAAAGGCGCAGAAGCGATGAAGTTTGATGCATAGATGATTGATGTTTCTTTTCATGAGCTTTGATCATGTGGTTTTGGTGTTTTTCAGTCTCTGTTCAAATATACAATTTCAATCACCTGTTTAGTTTTTTGGGATTGCAGGTTGGTAACTTCAGTTTCAAGAACTTATTTTGATGCAATTAGGTAGAGCTTATAATTTAATTCATGATCTTGTTTCCATTTTTGTTTTTGATAAAAGAGGCAAAGAGCCATTTCTTCCTTAGATAGTTGATGTAATAAGGTTTTTTTTTTAATTAAAAATAATGTAAATTACTATTGGCAAATTTTCAAGAATAGTCAGAAACGTCGGAAAGATTGTTCTTTTTTCTCTTGCTTTAATATAAAAAATTATGGTGGTGTTATTGGTGTAGCGAATTAATCAATTAATTAATTAAAGTAATTAACGACACGGGATTATAGCCTTTCTGCTGGAACAAAATAACACTAATATCGCACTACTTTCTGCAACGCTTTGTTTTTGGGGAAAAGGTCATTCAGACCCTTCATCTCAAATACACCCTCAATCTATTTTTTTTTATCATCCAAGCCCCTAACCTTTTTTAATTAATCAAAATTTGCCCTTTATCATTCATTAGCTGTGCAAGATTACATTTTGTTAATTAAAAAAAATTAAAACCACTCAAAGGTGGGGCCCATGATTGATAAAGCAAAATTTGCCATCTTCTACAGGAGCAAGAAATCGGTATCGGTCCAGCAAACAACCATTCATCAAGCAACCACCATAAATTGTTCAACCATTCCATACTCCTTCGTTATTGCGAAGTCGTGTAGAAAGGAAGGGCTTTTCATGGAGAAAATCGGCACATCGGCTTGTTCCTCTCCGTCGGCGTTTATTCTGAAGAAGGTCAGAAATGAGGACAGTACCAGAAGGCGTAGGTTCCGCCAGTTGGGCGGCGGTTTTGGGATGCGCAGTCGTGCTATCATCTTCTCGTCGAAGTCATAGCGACCTAGAGTGTGAATTTCGCCGTTTGGATCTACTCTTACAGAGTGTGGCAGATCTGATTCCCCCTACTCATAGAGCGTCCGCCAATTAGGGCTTAACTGGTGTTCTCTGATCAAATTCCATTGGCAATTGAATTGCCCTGTGACAATCCGAACAACGGTGATGGCTGTTGCCTAAGTGTCTAATAAGCTGGCTACATGGAAGCAACAAATAACCAGATAAGGAGAAAACAAATTTACAATGTATTTAACTCTTGACTTACCTATAACATAAGGAAGCTGATCAATTGATATGCAGGAACTTTCATACAGATGTAGAAGAGATTCACCACCATAGACAACATAAGGCTTCCACCATTTTATTAATCTGCCTTGCCATTAAAATTTGCAGCTTTGGCATCAATATCTGTTCTCTGCTTTCACACCACACAAAATGGCTGGAAATTTTTCTTTTTTTACTATGGGCCCCACCTTTGGAGTAGTATTAAATATTTTAATCAACAAATGCAATCTTGTTATGCTAATGAAAGATAAAGGATAAATTTGATCAATTAAAAAAGTTAAGGGGTTTGTATGATAAAAAAAATAGATTGAGGGTGCATTTGAACTTCCCATGAAGGGTGTAGATGACCTTTTGCCCTTTGTTTTTTGTTTTTGTTTTTAAACACATATTCCTAAATAGCTATCTGCACCTTATTAAATGAACCCCAATAATTTATAGAATTAAAATATTATAATGTGAGAAGATATAAATAACTTTTTTTATAAATAATAAAATAAAATAAATTATAATTCAATTTCTAAATGCACCTCATTCAAATTTATAAATGCACCTCATTGTTATAATTACTAAATCACGATCAACCCTAAACCCTAACCTTCTGCATCAGCGTAGTATCATGGAACAAGCAAAAATTAAGAATGATGATCATCCGGAACAAACAATAATCGTAAAAAAGCATAATCAAAATATTCAAAGAAACGTCAATCCATCAGCAAAATAAAATAAATAATATACGTACATGACAATATTTTTTCTTCCATGCTATTTTTCTCACGGTGCGCTATCGATCTAATTCATTCGATCAATGAATTTATTTTTTGGATTAAAAAAAAAACTAAACTAGCAAATCAATTTAGGATGACCCATTTAGATAATCCTACTACTTGGATAATGGAGCTGGATATATTCAACAGTTTTCTGATCCAAGGATAGCGTCTGACGAATATATTTTAGAGAAATCCTTGCATGGCAGCCCACCATTGACGACTACAGTGTTTATTCGATCTGCAACACATAAATCTTGTATTAGAGTGGAATTGTTGGCGATAAGAAACGTCAATCCATCAGCAGAAAGCAACAATGTGTAAAACATTTTTAAAAAAAAGGTTGTTCGGTTGTAACAACCGAACAGACTAAGGTGTTCGATTGCACGTGTAAAATAAAAAAATAAAACAACAAAAACAGGTCGTTCGGTTGAAACAACCGAACAACCTTAGGTGTTCGACTACAGCAGTCGAACAGAACACACGCGGGTTTTGGAATTCACATACCTACTGCTTAGAAACCTGTCTAATTGCTTCTAATTCATGGAAAATGCAATCAAAAATTGCAAGACAAGTACAACCACACACTACAGAAACACAAATACAAATTACCCATGCTTAATT
Source organism: Pogostemon cablin (assembly GCA_023678885.1). Classification (NCBI taxonomy): domain Eukaryota; kingdom Viridiplantae; phylum Streptophyta; class Magnoliopsida; order Lamiales; family Lamiaceae; genus Pogostemon; species Pogostemon cablin. The sequence goes on along the minus strand of CM042992.1, from coordinate 5,772,202 downwards.
TTCAAATTTTGAAATCAATCAAAACCCTAAAATTAGTGTCAACTACAGAATAAAGAAGCAAAATGACAAAGAACACATGATACTTACTTAACATTGACGAAGTCTTTACGGTGGATAGGAGTTTTTCCCTCTCCTTTCGCTTCTGATCAGTCGGCGGCAGATTCTGCAGAACACGCCAGTCGGGGTTCCAACGTTTTCTTTTCTTTTCTTATTTTTGAATTTTGTAATTAATTCATTTTTCTTTAATTTGAGTATAATTAATTAAAAGGGTAGTGTTGTCTTTGTATGGGGTGTATTTAGTATTTTAAATATGTAATTTTTAACTTTAGTAGGGTACGTATAGTAATTGAGGTTCATTTAACGATTTTGGAGTGCAAATAGCCGCACTCTATTATTTATTTATTATAATTTAAACATCTTTTCTAATTCTACTATCTCACTCATCATTATTTCTGATTTCTTTGCTTACGTAACACCTCAAAGACAAAACATCACGCCGCGATGTTAAAAATAAATAATAGGATTAATAAACAATCAAATTAATTGATTCATTATTCAGAAACTAATTACTCCACACATACGTTACAGTATTTACTTGAATCAAATAGATCTAAATAAAATTATTTCGTGAGCGCATAATTTCTTTTAAAAAGAAAATTAATAATAACTCAGTGATTTCACTTATTTTGTATTTTTTCAAAAACTATTAAGTAATTCACACAAATCTAAAAACTATTATAAGACGATAATTGTGTGATGTAACTACGTGCACTTTAAACTAAAGGCATATCATCCGCGTATATGGGTTGTTATTAGGGTAATGGTTTAAAATATGATTATTGGGTATAAACTAAAATGAAAAATAGAAATATTCTGGAAAGAAATGAATATAATAATTTAATCGGCCACCTCTTTCAAGATTTATACAACAAATTTTTATTATTAGTAAAAAGTTCATATAATTATATCAAAATCAAATACTCCATTAAATATAGTAAATGAATTATCGAGCTAGTCTAAAAAAATTACGGTGATTACAACATATACTTTTGGCTAAAGAGATTTTATTTTAAGCTATTATAATGTATGTTTTTACACAACATAAACCCCCATAAATAAAGTACGACATAACAACAAATTAAAAGGCGTTGTCGTAGATCTCATAAACCCCAGAAAACAAGCTTTAGACAACTTCAAAAACGTTGTCGTAGATCTCGTCGATACAAGAAAAAACATTCACTTATTAGCTAGCTCATCTTACAGCAAACACAAAAATATAAGTCAACTTTGTAAGAAGTCTGTTAACTCAAAACCATGCAACAGAATACAGATGATCCCACAACTTGAAAAATAATACTCCATATCTCACATAACAGAGCAAGCATTAGGGTTATCATCACTGAAAAGATGTGTGATCCCTTCTTCATATGAATTCGGCATTGGAACTGCCTGAGCAACGTTCCGGACAAATCCAGACGGAGCCTTTTTGTCGTAAGCTTGAGATGCGTACGGATACTGGACTAGATTGTATGGTATGTAAGGCCAAAATTCTGCTCTTTTTCCTGTGCTCTTTACCCTCTTTAGCACCTTCTTTGGATCCACAAATCCACTCACCGTTACGCGGTGTTGTTTTCTGTTAACATCCACAGTTTTCACTCCTACACAATCAAACCCTTCATAGTTAAAGAAGATGATCAACAAAACATAGAACTGCATATATAGACATTAAAAAAAAAACCTTTCATATTCTTGACAGCATTCTTGACCCTTCTCTCACAGCCATCACAGTCTAATTTCACTCTGATCTCCACTGTCTGTGTAAGAAAATCAAGAAACAGTATAATTTGAAGGAAAAAGATTAGCAAAAACAGCACAAAATCATAGGTGTTTGTATGTGAGGGAAAACATCAAAATTCGTCCTTTAAGTACGATCGATTCCAATTTTTAGTCCTTATTTATTTGCAATTTTCATTTTTGGTCAATTATTTTTTTTGTCCAGTTTTGATTCTTTTAGTCCTCTTTGTCCAAATTTTAGACCAAAATTGGCCAAATTCTTACGTAAAAGACTAAATTTGGACAAAATTTGATAAAATGATTAAAATTGGACTAGAAGGACCAAAATTAGACAAAAATGACCAAAATTGAGAATTGCAAATAAAAAATTATTAAAATTGAAAAATCCGCTATACTTAAAGGACGAATTTTAATATTTTCCCTTGTGACATGTAATTTGCTACCTGCATTGATTTCCTTTTGCTTCTTGTGCTGGTGACAGTGCAGAAGTTAGAGAGATAATCAAGAGCTCCCATTTTCCTTTTTTAACCAAATATTATTCTGTTTTATGAAGAAAGCAAACAAGGGCTGTTGATATTTATACCGTTAGAAAAAGAATGCCATGAGTGAGAACAAGCTGTCTGTATCTCCAGGAATTTATGGGTTGAAAAATTGAGATATTTCTTTTAAATTTAATAATAAAAATGGCCAGAAAGTAAGGTAATGTGGCCTTGAAATGATGATGAGCAGGTAACAATGCTTTTGGATTTAATGATTTGTCAATGGTGATTAATTAATCATGTCATTGTTGTAAAAGTGCTTTACTCGTTTTCATTCAAATGGGGTTTGGCGCTGCTTTTCCATTGTTTAATGACAATTATTGATTCCACTGTTATTTTTTTCTGTCCTTAATTATGTTATTTCTGGAATTTACTTCAGTTTATTGTTCATTTGAAAATGATGTTCAATGCTATGTGGAAAAAAAAACTCGAAATTTGATTCTGGTAATTTTGCTCCATATAACTTATGAGAGTAACACACTTACACACTCGATTACACGGATTATACATAGTTTCATGGAGTAATTAATTTTGATTAAATAGACAATAAAAATTCTAAAAGATAAAGTATATCACAAATTTAAGGGGCAATCTTGCGTGAGATCGTCTTACGATATAAATTATTTTACACTTTTTTAATTAGTTATCACTTTTTACTAGAGAGTTATAACTTTTCTTTAAAAATATTGTCATATACTGTAAATTGTACTACGTGAACTTCACAATTATCACTTTTCATCAAAATGTTATCACTCCTTATCACTTTTCATCAAAATGTTATCACTCCTTATTTGTCTCACAGAGATCCTTCAGTGAGAATGTCTCACACAAGTCTTTGTCAAAATTAAAATATAAAATAATACTTATAATTAGTCTCTTTTAGAGTAAAAATGATCATTTAGTGAGAATTTAAAAATTGTGGGACTATTTCGGAGAAATTAAATATTTTTAGGACTATTTTGAATAAAGTAAATTTGTGACTTTTGATTTTAAACTCTTTTAACATTTCTACATTATAATACATACAAGGAACTCTGTTTGCTCTGTACAACGTCAGGCTGAATTGAGATTATATTTTGACGAGCAACACTAGTCTGAGATCGTTTACATTTATTTTATTAATTAGGACTATCATTTTTCAATAAAATTACTTTATCACTTTTTATTAAGTATTATCACCTTTTATTTTATATTATAAAAATGGTTCATAAAATAGTTAACTTCCGATTATCACTCTCCATCAATTAGTAATCACTTCTCATTCAAATATTACAACTTCTTATATAATCTAACGCAAGTGTTTGCCTATTTTTAGATGTCTTAACCATAAATTAACTTATCATATCATTAAGAGTTTCCACTCTTACCATAAAATTGAACTTTAACAATTTTACAAAGTTATAAAGTTTGACACAGTATAATCATACCCCCAACTGACAAAATCTAACTTCAAGAAAGATTGCAGGCTGCACTAGGGTTCTTAAACTTGATTCGTACTAAAATCTTCTGCCCGATTTTTGATTTGCTTCCATGCAACGGCACATTCAGAATATATCCTTTCTTCAATCTACGTACGAGAAAAATATCTTAGTATAGCGATAGCACTACGACAGAGCACACCATATGCACCAACAGAAAATAACACAAGACGAACATAGTTTTACAAAAACACATCGACAGGAAGCTTCCATTGATTATGGATCCAAGGTTATAAACGGTCTGAAAGAGAACTAGCAAGAAGATTTTCACTAGACATTTCTACTATGCCTTCAGATTACTTTGATACATCATATGGTTTCTGATGAAATTTTCGAAAAAAAAAAAATATCCGTACCTTAGATTAGATGAATCACAACTTTAAAGCGATCACAACTTCTTTAACTTTTGGCCTCTCAAACCATTCCAAAATGATGCAGCGTTAACGACTTTTTTACCGGGAAGCTGAACCTCCAATACCTGCAAATTAGTATACAATATCAACACAAAAAACCATATAGCATCATAACAAGTCATATGAGTCACTATATGAATCCTTTCGAACAACTACAATTTTGAATTACTTCTATTAGAAATCACAGTTAATATGATAGCTGACCTCAAGTGCTGTTCCTTCGCCACATGGGATTATCAATGAGCCTTTAGAAAAGGAAATATCATCCACAGCAGCGCTACGAAGTTCATTTTTGTCGTAAACTCTGGTTGTGATTATTTTGAACTCTATGATGTTCTGTTCATCACTTTTCGGATCAATCAAGGAAACTTTTGCTCTAGTTCCCGGCCATCCTGCAAAAGCTCGAACCTGAAAAGTTACATGCAATATATCCATGCCTCCACAGAACTGAAATTGTAGTACCTTATTGTGAAGGACTGTGGCTTTTTGATCAAAAGATACCCATGCTTCTTCTGGACTTATCTGCATAAACAATCAATTAGTGTTACGGAGGGTACAGAAATCCTTGAGAGAGATCAAGAATGAGCACAATACCGTGAAAAGAAATCTGAAAATAATTGCTATTAAGATATACTGATGAACAACCTAGAGATTCGAAGTTCCAATATTGTGAATAGGTACATATTCATACACTAATCCGAACAGTTCATTACATTCGAAGTTTCATATCATGAGTATAACTGCATAAGGACCGATTTTATATACCAAACCGAACCATGAGCTTTAGAGAATTAGGATATTTTAATTTGTAAATAATTGGAGAGAGAGAGAGAGAGAGAGAGAGAGAGAGAGAGAGAGAGAGAGATCAACAGAAAATACACTTTGAATGGGTGAACATGTTTAATTTCTAGGGTACTTAAGACATTTTACCTACTTTTTGGGTAGAAACTATGTTTTTTTTATAATGTGGATAGAAAATATCTTTAGTTATAAAACTTTCTATTTTAGGAATTTTCTCTCATATATTATCGGTTATGTGACACAAAATCCTCTAATAACAAGCAATGGAAGTTTATGTTGACAGCAGGTGTTGCGTAATAATAGTATTACAACCACAGTTTCAGAAGAAAGGAAAAATTAGCTTACTTTTGGAGCCAATGTAGCTTTACATTCATCTTGTGGAAGTGCTTTCGCTTTTGCAGAACCATCAAGTATTGACAGAAGTTCACTAATTAGAAGTTTAGATCCTAAAATTTGAGCATTGAGAATTCTTCAATGAGCAATTTGTATGCAGAATTTGAGGCAGAAGTAATGAAGAAATAAGGAATAAGGAATACACACCTCTAGAAAACAACATCTCAAGTAACTCTGGAGCCTGCAATAAGATTTCACAGAGCATAGTCAGAAGAAAACTAGATTAGTACAATAACCAAAGCTTGAAAATAGGAAGACAGTTTTGTGTCTATTAGTTAGACACTTAGACAATCTATATGCGTTGAGCATTGGTGGAATTTGAGCAAAGAAATGGATTCTCTCTATTATAATTTATATCCAAGTGTCAAAGTTGGAGCAGTTGTACAAGAGAACAGGAGATTCAAGCATCCTTCCCATATATAACTCTAAGTCAGACCCTTTCGACTTTATTTTCTCGATCTATATAAATGGATGTACAGTCCCTTACTTAAACCTTAGCCAACATTAGCAGAAAATCAGCAGGAGTACCTTTATGTTTTCATCAATTTCCACCTTTTCACTAGAAATAACAGGACCAGCATCTAGCTGCCGCACTGTGTATGCCAATGAAGTTCCAGTTTCTCTAACACCATCCTGTGGAAGTTTAAATCTCATTATGTTGTTTGAAAGATGTAATCCAGCAAGGAGAAACATAATCAGCTAAAGGTAATATGGACCAGCAAAGCCCTCTGCACAGGCGCTGCTCCACGATACAGAGGAAGCAAACTAGGGTGTATGTTAACGGTCCCTACAAGATTATATTCAAATCTGAGAAATCTAAAAGTCAGCCTCCATGTCAAAATGTAACCATCATAATAAAATATCAAGCAAATCAATCGCTCATAACATGATAATAAATTCCATAGGTCATAAATTACGTAATAAAACCTAGATAAGCACATGTGAATAAATGACAGAAGAATGTAGGTAAAATCCAGTATCAAGAATTAAAAAGAATGTATAGAATCTTTAACTTACCCATAGTTGGTATCTTAAGGAACTTTGTGGGTAAAATATTCCCATATGCAGCAGTAATGCAAAGTTCAGGCTCCAGAGCCTTAAAACTGCAAAGAAATGATTCCTGCATGCAGAGACACTGATATGATATAATGATATGACACCAATATATAAATCCTTTGATCCATAGAAGTAGAAGAATCCAGGACTTTTACAGATTCCAGCAGCACTATAACAATCAACATCACAAGTAAATGCATCAATCTACAATTTCGCCCCAAAAAAAAGAGAGAGAGAAAAGAGGAGGGTTATTTCCCTTCCAAATTTTGTACCATACACTCCATTTACATAGAACCACAACAATCAAGACACTATCCCGCTCTTCCAAATTGATGCTCATGGTTCCCTTTTAGATGTTTACACAACTTTCCATATCTTAACATGGCAATTTTAATTCAACAATGCTTTGTACATGAAGTGTTTTGTGATGAAAATATGACTCCAATACGTATCAGCCATAGTTGTTAAAGGCGCGCCTAAGGCGCTCAGGCTCAGGGGTCTGCGCCTAGATTGTTGATTTTTTGCTATTCCAGGCTCATGTATCAAAGGCGCGCGCCTTGGTGCGCCTTTTAGTTGAGCCTAGATGCGCCTAGGCGCGCCTCTTCAGCATCTTGTTTTTTTCTTTTTTTTTTTTAAGTTTTTTGAAATTGCTACTCAATTATTAAAGGGTTTACACATTTTTAAGATAAAAATGGACAGTCCACTTATACAATGATATAAATAGAGATTTAGGGTTAGGGTTTTAGTACTTGAACTTTCAAAACAAAGACAAAAAGGTGGGCTGCCTTCACCTCCACCGCCTACCTCCACCATCTGCCGCCTACTTGAACTTTATTTGTGTGTATGTTTTATGTGTTATAATGTTATTATGAGTTATTATGTATCATTATGTGATGTTATGTGATTTTTATCTTAGTTTAGATAGGTAATATGAGTGTAAGTAGGATATATTTGTGTATATACATTGTAAATTCAGTTTTGGGCAAAATTTAGCTCAGGCTCTTGCCTCAGGCGCGCCTAGGGGTCCGTGCGCCTAGGTGCGCCTCTCGTTTTTAACAACTATGGTATCAGCGAATCTTCATACGAAGAATAAAGATATCAAACATATTTATTTCTTAATTGGCATCTAGAACTTCAGGCTTGGCAAATTGAACTGGGAAGAAAGTAGCAAACAAAGTGAAATGATATATTCTCATTCTTGCTTAACTACGGATTCAGCATATTATTTACACTAATACTTGGGGATATGAACATAGAATGAGGGTAGTAAGCACATGCTGCTAAATAATATTTCAAGGTATTTGACGAGAGGAATCAAAGATCAAATCTTGAGCAATAAAGTTGAATAAAACACACGGATGAACAATTTACTAGGAGTTATAAGTTACCTCACCAGCTTTTATTGGTGTGAAGATCAGATCAGATGGGAAACCTCTATCTAAAGCATGTTGAGCAACTGGAGAAGGCATCACCTTTCGACCCCTATCTCGTCCAGAAGGCGGTTGGGTTACAATTGCTGCAATCTGGATCATATCAAAATGCAGTCAATGAGTATTTTCGTGAAGTATATCAATAGTCTGCTAAATGAAACATGATATCAGTGGTCCTGATCTCTAAAATTTCAAACAATTCGACTTAATGATTGGCGATTTCATCACTCATCTCAACTATTGTATCATTAGAACAGGTGACTCGACACACCAATGCACAATGCAGAACATTCCAAGACTCGAAGCATAACAATACACCTAAATATGACTTTGTACGACAGCAGAACAGAAGAAAACTATGATTTTCTTCTCCAAATTAACTACAGAGTCCACATTCACAAGGAGATTAAATATAACTATTCATTTATCAAAGGAATAACTCCATTAACGTTCAAAGGCACAGAAAAATGAATAGAAATTTTAATTAGTACTATAAGACAATATACTGTATACATATTCTCAGCACCTCGAATAAGGAATCCGGGGCAGAGGAAGCATTGAAAAGAACATCAAGAACGGAAGCCGAGACCTGGGATTCAGTATCAATTGGTAATTATGTGCATTTACTACTGCATTGTGTTAAAAAAAAATTGAGAAAGAGATGTACTTGAGGGGAGCCGAGGAAAACAAGACGCTTCTTGTGAGACGAAGCGGCGGTGGAGGAGGATGGAGGAGAAGCGGCGGCGCTAAGGCAGTGGAATCGGCGGAGCATCAGCGAAGACGATAGCACCCTTGCAGGATTCACTCTTAAAAAATGGCTGATATATTTACTCCGCCCGAATTGACGGGCCGGGTCGGGCTGCTGCCACCCATTGGGTTATTGATTTAACTGTGCTGGCAGGGCTTTGACCCAGCTTCATATGGGCCCTAATTTCCGAGCCCAATATAGTCCTATCTGGACTATTGGGTAAAAATTGACCCATATATTTTTTTTTCTTTTCCTTTTTCTTTCAAGTTTAGAGTTGAAAAGTGGAGTTAACATTTCATTAGGGTTGATGGTCTCGGATCTCCTGTTACATTTTAATATTGTATTTTTTATTATTGCACATTTTCGGATGATTCATACTTATATGATATAATAAAAGATAGGTCATGGCTAACCACACACGCCGCTTTAACGCATACACCTATTACTCAATACACCAACCAAAATTATATATACACTCACCTTACTTTTACAATTATACTCTTTGAACTTAAATACTCTTACTTATTCATTTAAAACAAAAATTACTTTATACACCACTCCCAAATAATTGCATACACCCACCCTATCTTCTCACTTAACACAACACACGACATGAAGAAAAAAGGAGGAAGAAGAGAAGGAAGGAAGAAGAAAAGGAAGAAAGAAGAGAAGAAAATGTGTCTTGCCACGCTAAATCAATTCAATGACAGATGAAAACTGTAACGAGAGGATAATCAATTCATGTATTTTTTATTTCTCTCTTTTTTTTTTACTTTTAAATACTTAGGGTTTGTTGAATATGCTTCAATTAATAAATTATAGGTAGAATTGCATAAATTACTTCATAGGTCATGTATTATTTGATAATTTGTAGTGTTAGGATAGCATTTGTGCATTTAAATTTTGTTGAAAGTTGATTTTTCGAAGCTTTTTTTTTGAAAACGCAGATGCTGTTTGACCCTGGTTCATTGAAATTTTGGTGCATTTTCGACCACCACTGGTCGAACATAGGTGAAGGAGTTCGACGGGTACCGATCGATTGCATAGTGTTATGTTCGACCAGTGTTGGTCGACTAGTTAGTGTAGCGTTCAACTGGTACTGGTTAACTGGATAGTATAGCGTTACCGGTTGACTGGATAGTGTTGCGTTCAACCAATGCCGGTCAAACATTAGATAATTTTTCAATCATCAGCTGTCGAACAATATGCTCTAGGAGTGTTATCAATTTTTCATTTTCGTTAGGCTAACTCTATATTATTTGAATCTGCAAATGTTGTATACCATTGGGAAGTGTGCTTTTAACATGGAATCAACTTTCAACTCTATTATTAGAAGAAGAAGAATTCAAAATTTGTATGAAGTTATCATTTTGTTTAATGACAAAATGATAGAGTTGAGAATTGAGATCGCGGGCATCTTTTACATTTTTTCTTGCTGTCGGAACTATATTTTCTGTATTCTTCCATTCCAACTCCACATTTTCCAATTATTGAATTGAGTGTCACATAAAAGGAGTATTTTTTTAATTATGTACAATAAAAATTATATGATGCTACCCAAATATTCCCACGTCAATTATGAAAATGAACTTTTATTTTTCATTGGAATCGAATTAAAAATTATCACTAATCTGCCTAATAAATTTATTTTATCAAGAGTTTATTACTTGTTAACATGACTGTGAACTTTTAAAACTTCTCTCTCTAAATCTCTCCATATTAAATAAGCAACATGTCGGTCGAAGTTTACAAGATAATATTCCCCTTATCCACAAACTCTCCCTCCTCATCCCTCCCACCCAAGAACTCTCCATCTCGATCATCATTTCTATTTGTCCTTTCAAGTTCGGGATCATTTGTAAGTTCTGGTTCAGTAACCCACGAAATAAGATGTGTAAGTGGAGGAGGGGGCTGTACATCTTATTGTTGTTCTTACGTTCCAACGTCTGTTGCCGTCTACTAGATGTAATTGGGTAAGTATGCCAACGAGATATACGTCATCTGCAAGTTCAAATAATATAGAGTTAGCCCAATGAAAACAAAAAACTGATAACACTCTTAGAGCACACTGTTCAACCGTTGATGGCTAAAAAATTATCTAATGTTCGACCGGCATTGGTTGAACGCTACACTATTCAGTCGACCGGTATCGGTTGAATGCTATACTATCTAGTCAACTAGTACTAGTTGAATGCTACCCTAACCAGTCGACCAGTACCGGTCGAACATAACACTACGCAATCGATCGGTACCCGTCGAACGCCTTCACCTAATGCACCAAAATTTCAACAAACCAGGGTCGAACAACATCTGCATTTTCAACAAAAAAAAGCTTCGAAAAATCAACTTCCAACGAAATTTGGATGCACAAATGTTATCCTAACACTACAAATTATCAAATAATGCATGACCTATGATGTAATTTATGCAATTCTACCTATAATTTATCAATTGAAACATATTCAACAAACCCTAAGTATTTAAAAGTAAAAAAAAAAAAGAGAAAAACCAAACATACTCGAATTGATTATCCTCTCGTTAGAGTTTTCATCTGCCATTAAATTAATTTAGCGTGACAAGATAAAGTTTCTTCTCTTCTTTCTTCTTTCTCTTCTTCCTTTCTTTTCTTCTTCCTCCTTTTTTCTTCATGTCGTGTGTTGTGTTAAGTGAGAAGATAGGGTGGGTGTATGAAATTATTTGGGAGTGGTGTATAAAGTAATTTTTGTTTTAAATGAATATAAGTAAGAGTATTTAAATTCAAAGGGTATAATTGTAAAAGTGGGGTGGATGTATACATAATTTTGATTGGTGTATTGAGTAATTGGTGTATGCGTTAAAGGTGTGTGTGTGGTTAACCTCGGCCTAAAAGATATACCATAAGAAGAAAATATCAAACTAAGAAGAAATATTTATTTAAATTTTCCACCTTGTGTAACTCGTCTGACATGTTTAACATGTGATGTCATACCAATAACAGAACATTTAAGATCCCTTTGAATTTTCCTTGTTCGCATCTTTTAGATTTCTAATTAATAAAGAAATCTTTCAGGTCTATATTGAAAGAATGAAATGAATTTTCTTAAGAAATTAACTATTTTCGGATATGTATTAAAAAATTACATTAAAGAAATGATTTTTTTAAGTAAAGAAAACAAGGTTATCACACTCTAAGAATCAATAGTAATAGAACAAGTACACAAAGTAAAAATGAAAACAAGATTTTAACCAAAGAACCTAAAATCATCCAAACATAAACAGAAATAATTTAGCAGAGGTTTTCAGTTTGGATTTTATGTGACACTAAATGCAAAATTTTCAGACCAAACAGGAGACGAACACAACACTATAGCTTCAAGTTCCTGTCTATGCATATATACATTAGTTTGGTGATAAGGAGACATCACCATGGTCCATACTCAACTCCAGCCCAACCGTAATCGTCAACGGGCTGGGTTCTGCTGTATGATAAGTTCCAGCACGAGCAGTCCACTGGTGCTGAGAAAATTGTTGGGAACTACAAGACCAATCTTTGTCATAGCAACATGGGCAAGAGCAATTTGCACATTTGTTCACCTGTGTGATGAAACCAACAAGGTTAAGGTGCGATCTTCACCATATCAAATGTGCACAATTATAAGGAGATTAAAACATAAACACCAGAGTATCTTTTTATGTTTCAATTCAATTTTTTAAACTTACGAATTAAAACTAAAATTAAAATTGAGAAAACCAAAACGAGCAACGAGATCTTATGTCCGCGGAAAATATTTTTTTAAATTAAAGAAATTTGAATTGCACCGTCTGTTAACTCGTTTTACGATATGTAGTACTTTATTTTTTATCAAGATTATTCTGAAAAATACAAAAAATTACATTTTAAGATAGTGAAATTGAATTTCAGATACGTTGATTGATGTAAAGATCCTGACAATATGGGTAATTATGATTGATATGTTTGTCCGTGTAGTAAAGTTAGGATAAGTGTGTTATCTTTATAACTTGTACTCGTTTGTTTTGGGTAAATCTCATACACGATAGCAATAATATTCCTTTTTCAAAAAAATAAAAAATAATAATAATAGGAATATAAATTTTGAATTATATGACACTATATAAACATGTTAGAATTATGAATCTTAAATTAGTGTAGCAATTAGTAAAATATATTCTCATTAAAAAATTAATTAGTATATGTTATTTTAAAAAATAAAAAATAATAAATTATTATCTTAAAAAAAGTTTTAATATAGCTATTATTATTTTATTTTAAACATTTTATAGTTTTATGTCCTGTATTAATTCGTTTACTTATTTTTTCTGAGTCCTATATTGAAAATTTTTTCATTATTTAGAAATACACAAATATCATAAAAGTGAATAAGTTGTACTCCCTCCATTCGATAAATAAATTCACACTTGCTATTTTTGTTCGTTCTCTAAACAAGTTACTCCCTTAAATAAGAAAATAGACACAATTCAACAACCTCACTATACTTTAATTTTAAAATTGTCATCATTTACAACTCACATAACTTTTTTTATAATTTATTTATCTACAGTAAATGTGAACTTTATTATGGAACAGTTGGAATAAAAAAATATAGGTAATTAATGATAATGCCCGTCATGGAAAAAAAATCAACTTCTTTAAAGTCTAATTTATAGAGAGGCTCTTTTTATGCTCGAAATGATGAAATTAACCTTATAAATGAATTGTGTAATATGTCTTTATATACACTCATCAGTAAATCATACACGGATGTTATACACACTTATTCGTGTATGAAATTTTTCATACACGAATTAGTGTGTATGATCATTCATGTATGAAATTTTCATATATACTTCTATGCACTTTAGTGTGATATTTGTTGTGCCACTTTGATGTGATATCTCATGTTGGATAAGTGTCATGTAGAAGAAAAAAGAAAAATTATACCCTAAAATCATACACAGATGAGTTAATTTCACAAGCTCATTCATGTATGAAAATTTTCATACACGAATTAATGTGCATGAACATTCGTGTATGAAAAACTTGTACACGAGTGTGCATACACGATTTTTATACTTCATTTTTGCACATGACGTATACATTCATGTGAAAGGTCAATAATTTTAATCTAATCAATCATCAAGGCAATGTTCATTTCTAGATTTCAAAACTCACATTCAAATTTTAAAAATCACCACTATATATATCTACTACAATCTATTTCCTCAATTAATACAATTTCTCTCTTTATCTCTCATTTAACTTTTTAATAAACATAGAAACGGCTATTCACGATTTTTAAAACCACCTATAATCCCTAGCCAAAAACTATCACCCAAAAAGATTTTAAGATCCATAAAGTCTGAGAATAAAGTGTAAAACTTGTCAAACGTGAAACTACGTGCAAAAACCCTTCCCATTCCCAAGGAGGGAATAGTGTTTTTGTGGAGTTAAGGTGAGAAGTGGCCAAAGCCAAGAAAGTGTTCAACTTGAGTCCTATTTGCAGTCGAATGGCAAGCCACAAGAAACCCTCCAAACGATCACGGTTAGATGATGTCAATGATGATGATGAGCAAAGGGTAGTACAGATGGTCTTCATAACTAACCAAAGGAACTAAAGAAAATGAGTTGATCATGTATGTGTATTTATTTTTATTTATAGTTGATACGTGAGTCTTAATAATTGTATAATTTTTTTAAAAAAAATTGATAGAAAATACCCCAACAAAGTATATAAGTTTTTATTCTTAGTATATGGAGTATGTTTTCATTCATTAGTATGGAGTAAGTATTTTAATATGGGTGCACAAATAATTCACCAAAGAAAATTGGCATGGACTTCTAATGCTATGCTAGATTTCTTCCTCTTTATGATATTATAGTTCTAAAGCATGTTGGATGTTTTTAAATTTGTTTTTTAAGAGAATCATGAAAACCTGCCATAAATTGTGTTGGTTTTTGCATATAAACATCACACAATCATGTGCTAATATGCATCTTCTTGTTTCCGTTGCATTGCCATCGAAAAGGTTGTCGAACCAGTCATAGTTCCATGTCAGTTCACACCATATGGGTGCAAGGAGACCTATTGCTACGGTAAGCAGCGTGTTCATGAGCGGTTTGGATCTCCTGTTACATTTGGTGTTACATCTCCTGTTACAAACCGTTGGATGATTGACACATAGGATAGACTAATCTATACCCTAACAATCAACCCTAAGGGGAAAGGTTGAGATTCCCCTCCCCGCATACGTGTCGCTCATATAACTTATGTAACAGGAAATGAAAAACCCCAAAATGTAACAGGACATCCAAGATTGTTCATGAGAAGGCATGCAATTATGTCCCCTGTTCTTGCCCTCACACTGGTTGCAACTTTCTTGCCTTGTACAAACACTTTGCTCGAGACCATTCTAATACCTACAAGCAATTCAGCTTTAAAAAAACCTTTCTTATCTCCTTGGTCAAAACTGAGAAGCATGTTTATCTTCGAGAAACCACACATGGTTTGTCCTGGTCTCGTTCTGAGGAGGCTACTGTGAGTTTTCTCCATCTTGTTTGCATTGGTCCACCCTCAGAAAATAGTTTCACATATGACCTTACGTTAACCATGGGAGAGAGCTCGATCAAACTTAAAACTTCCATGGATTTAATGCCAAAGTGGACGGTGCAGACGCCTGCGAAAATGGGTCTCATAGTTTCCAGCAATGTTATCGACCTATTCGAATCTGTCGAGTTGGAACTTATCATACCCTGGCTGTCTGTTGATTTTTGCGGTTGGTTTTGCTCTTCATTGGGTTGAATTTGGTCATCTTCTCAGCATGTCTTTTTGTAATTTCATACATTGATGATGATGCTTTTGTTTTTGTTGGGTTGAAGTATTCACTGATGTACTTTTATGTATCTATTCTCCTCATACAACCCCCTCTACTAAACCAATGTATGATTGTGATTTTGTTTGGTCAGCTTATGATTGGATGATTTGAATTTCTTTGATTTGTCTTAATTCTCTAATTTAGTTCTGCTTGCATCTATTGTACTTGAACTACTTCGCATATCATTGACGGTGATCTCTAGCTAATTCTTGTCAACTTTTTTAAATTTCCTTCTCATTTTATTTTAATATCATTTTATTCTCTTTTAGTACATCAAGATCAATGAAAAGAGAAGTGGTACCATGAATTACTTCATGAATGTACAAATAAAAAGTGATTAACATATTTGATCGAAGAAAGACAAAATTTTAATAAAACGTAAAACAATTTAACACAAGTATTCGAGTGTGTATTTTGAAAAACCAAAATCAGTTTTCAAATTTGAAGTTCAGTAATAGACAATAATCTACCTGCGGATTAAATTCTGTAAATTTAAGATTAATCCTCCTCTTTTGTTTTATTTTTACAAGGATTTGAGGAGAAACAAGACATGGATATAAGGAAGAAGATAAGGGTCTTCATATATATTCAAGAGGGAGGGTATTATTGTCTTTCAAGAGGGTTCATATATTAAAAGGTTAGTATCATATTTCAACATTATAATTATGTTCTAGTCTCGTAGACGTTACTGATTGCACATCATGTGTTAATTGGAAAATAATTGATAATGCTAATAAATACAGATTTTGCATATTACAAAATAATAAAACACCAAAGTGCCAAACTGAAGCAAGTTTATAAGTGATGATCAATTAAGGTAATTAATACAAATTTTGTAAATGTAAATAAAAAAAAATTAAACGATATTAAAATAAAATGAAAAGGAAAATCACAAAAGTACACAAGAAACAGCTACAGATGATGGGATATGTGAAGTAGTTTACTTACAAAAGTTGCAAGTAAAACTAAACTAAAGAATTAAGACAAATCAAAGAAATTCAAATCATCCAATCATAAGCTAACCAAACAAAATCACAATCTCAGATTCAGCAGTGGCTTTCACATAGGTAAGTGTGGGTTGAGCAGAAAAGTGCAA
Source organism: Pogostemon cablin (assembly GCA_023678885.1). Taxonomy (NCBI): domain Eukaryota; kingdom Viridiplantae; phylum Streptophyta; class Magnoliopsida; order Lamiales; family Lamiaceae; genus Pogostemon; species Pogostemon cablin. Next base: position 5,755,584 of record CM042992.1, on the reverse strand, counting down.
GATATGATATGAACGCAAACGCTGCACCAACGTCAACAGTAACCCAAGTGCATTTATAGCAAACCCAAGATAAAGGTTCCACTCCATCAACAGTCACATAATTTATTACCCTTAAGTAGTTAAGTTGCAATAACACTGCCCAGATAGATTCAATTCCATTACATAGATGACGAATAAATATCCATGTTCGACACCAATGAAGAGAAAAACCACAGTAAATATCACCTGGTAGACCTAGCAGATGGAGGATTCTTCCATATGGTAAGTTCCAAATTTAGCATTCCATTTACGTTGGTAAAATCGCTAGGTACAAGAAGACGTACTTTTGCAGGGGGCTGTGTTGACCATTTTGGCATCATCTCCACGGATGTTTTTAGTTTGATCGAGCTCTTTCCCCTAGTTGCTACAAGCTCATACAAGAATCCTTTCTTTTCTAAGGATGGTGCAACACTAACAACATTAAGAAAACTTCCAATAGTTTCTATGGAACGATTAAGGATGAAAATTGTACTATTGTTCCATTCTTGAAGAAAAACATGCTTATTATTATTCTCCATTAAGATGGAAATGGCAGAGCTGAAAGAAAATCTTGTTGCAGAATGCTGAAGAGAAAAATGTCCATACAAGATTTCGGACATGGCCACAAAGTCACAACCGATATAAGGGCATGAACAAGGAGTATGAGTGCATGCCTTCTCATGAGCTTGTTTTTTACAGTAACTTAACGTCACAGAGCACCCATACGTCTTGTTTCGACAAGGAACTTTGACAGAATCCAGAACCTTTTCAATGGCCCTGCAGCGGTTGTATCCAATTGGCCAGCAGCAATTCGCACATTTATTCTTCATTGTATTGCAGCATAAGGCACATGCTATATGCCCATTCTCACACTAAGATTTTAATGAAACAAAGATAGGTATCAGATCCATTTCATGGTCATGGTGATAGTTGAATTTTTTATAAAAAACTCCTAAAGTTTCTGCCAGGCAAGATAGTTCAAAAGGCTCAAGTTGATATGAAAAACCTTTTTTATATGAATTATTATTTAAAAATTAAAAGTGCATCCTCTGACATAGAAGAATAACCTTACTTGTACAAGAAGGGAACAAAGGCCCACAGCTATATATTGAGAGAGAGATACCATTAAAGAATTAAGGGAAGATGTCTCCAACTAGGGTTGTCAATTTATGCTATTAGTCATGGTCAGGCTGTGGTTTCCTATACTAATGTCATCCATTTTGTTTAGGCCCTTGGGGTGATTCTGAGGTGCATCCTAGGGTTGATAGGTTTAAAATATGGTGTAGTGAGTAGTTATTTTTTTAATTTTAAATTATTTTATTTTATTTAATGGTGGAGAATAAATTAAAACTTAATCTAATGATTAAGATCGTAGAGATGCACCCTATTAGGACTCATTTGGTTAACATAAATTAAATATAACTCAAATTACTTACTCTCACATCATGTCATTTATGTATATTATTACTGTTAAGTCTGTTATGTGTTGTGTCACGCCATAGATTACCTAGTCCAAACTTGCTTTAGGACTAGATATCATGCATAGAAACTTCATGTGGCTTAAGACCGTGCAACAATCTTGAAAATCATTAAGGTCAAGGACCTATTATTTTTTGTATAAAGTTAAATAACAGACAAATTATTTTGTATAAACTTATTTCTGTATATAAACTAATTGAACATTACTCAACAGTGAACATGAACATTAAAGCCAATCCTAGGATGAAATGAGATTGAAGACTGAGATTGTTCTTCACTTTGACCTGACCACGCAACTATGTGTACTTGGAGAAAGATATATGTACTTTAGAAGCAACCATATTTGAAAGTAACATTGAACTAATGACTTGGGAGATTTTTACCAATGCCATGGTGCACGGAACAAATCATCTTTTGGTTTAAAAAGATGAAAACACTAAACATAGAATTCACACATCAATTCAAATAGGAGATTAAGCATATAAATTCATTCTTGACCTAGTAAAAATTTTCTTTTTACAGAGTAACAACTAAAGAATTAATAGAACATAGAAGAAGTACCACTAGTGAAACAAAAATTAGAAGGCTCAGACTTGCTTTCGGAATATGAATTCATACGGAGAAACTCCACATAGCTTAAAAACACATGCCATACTCTTGAATATCATCAAGGTGAAAACATGCCATCCCTAGAAAATTTTGCTACTTATCAACTACTCATATAAAACATTTTATTCACCCATCTAAGAAGCCACTTGGAACCTCAACTCAATGCTGGTCCACTTGACTGACCAAACAACACTATATAATCGCATCAGGTTCCAAAATTCAAGAAAGTCTGGGAATCTATCTTATGTTATGTTATGCAATAAGAAGATACAAAGCCAGAATATAAAAACTAGCTAACTGAAGCCATAGAAGTCGATTTAAAAAGGCAACAGCACGCATGTTCAGATGTTCTGATCCAGGCTATAGAAAATATCAAAAGGTTCTTCATTTCACTTATCAAATTGACCCAACGAAAAGCTTAATAAGGATAATATTGCATTCTCACCGGTGCTTTACAACAGTTCAGTCACTATGAATTGGCATAACTGAACCAGGAAAACTCAGAATTTTATGAGGACCACTGCTTGGAGATGGTTTTTCTTTTCCATGATAAAGAATTATGCAAAAACTTTCATATGCAAGGTAATATTAGGAACAAAGTGAGTGAGTTTGGAAGAAATGAATGGGGGGTTTTCATTTTTGCTTAGAAAAAACATGAAGCAATATAGCGAACATTTATAATAAATTTAAGGGAGAGGGCATGCAATTCCATATTAGAATCTAATAAGAACAAACACAAAATTGAAGAACCTGAAAAACGGGCGAGCAGAGAGGTTCATAGCAAATAGGGCAATCCAGCACGTCCGGATCCGTCAGGGTCACGGAAACTTCCCCACTGAGCCTCTCCGCCTCACCGCACGTTCCATTTCTGTGGACTGGTTTCCATTACCTTGATTTTGCGGTTCCTCTTCCGATTCGTAATCGGAGGAATGAGAACATGAAGTCTCCCATTCGCCGGAGGAATTCTCTTCTTCAGACTCTTCATGTGGTGTAATTGGCTCCTCCGGCCGCATTGACACAGTGGCGGTGGCGCGGACTCCGGAATTGGAGGCGGTGGGGCGGTCTCCGGAATTGGAGGCGGCGGCGGGACCTCTACGGGTGGTTACAATTGGATTTGAAAACCGGGGACGTTTGTGCAAGGGTCTATTGTTGCTGGGCCCATCTTCATCTCCATCTCCGTCCACCGAAAACCTCACCATTCTACTACTCAGAGATGGAAAATAGGGATTCGTATAACTCTCTATTTTATTACCCTTTCTGCATATTCATTTGTTTACACCTGCAGTCCGAGGATGAGACTCGATTGCAATTTGCAACATACTCCCTCTAATTTGCAATATTTGCAATGCAATTTGCAACATACTCCCTCTAATTTGCAATATTTGCAATGGACCCACCTAACTTTTTCATACTATTAAGATGTAGGGCTAAGTGCTACAGCGCCGATTTTGAATATGATTTGAGCAAAAATGCCCGGTACAATTCAAAATATGCAGAAATGCCCACTTTTGAGGCAATTTATCTAAAATACCCTTTAAAAGTAATGAAAATACTTTTTGATTGACATGGAGTCAGTTTGAATCCTATTTACTCGGTCTTTCATTATGTGGAATACAATTCTATTTTTACAGCTCGGTCACTCGGTCTCTCTGTCACTTGGTTTTGTACTCAGTCACTCGGTCTTTATACTCACTCGGTCACTCGATCTCTCGGTCACTCGGTCTCTCGATCACTTGGTCTTTGTATTCGGTCACTCTGTCTCTTGGTCACTCGGTCTTTGTATTCGGTCACTCGGTCTCTCGATCACTCGATTTTTGTATTCGGTCACTCGCTCTCTCGGTCACTGGGTCACTCGATCTTTGCATTATGTGGGAGTTCAATTATTTATTAATTATAAAAGTCTAACTTTTAATAATAACTCCAACTCACTCGGTCTTTGACTTCATATTAGGTTTGAAAAGACTGACACATATAGAATAGGGGTAAATTAGTAAACTTAAGTATAAAGTGGGCATTTTTGCTCATTTTTTGTCAAAGTAGGCATATTTGTTTTTTTCAAAATGTACTTGGGCACCAGAGTACATTTCTCTAAAATGTAAGTGTAACAATCTACTCACCTTGGTAGAAAAGTAAGACGAAATCGAAAATTATAATCTGAATTCTGGAAATTGCATCTATGAATCCGAAAGAATAATCAAATTCTGGCTTAAATCAGTGTAACAACAAATTTTGTATTTATTGAAAAATAAACACAAAAGTGAATTACAAAAATAATCCAAAATAATTTAATTTAAAGATATAGAAAGGCTACAATCTCAATCAATCATCTGATTTTTCTTCTTTGTGTTGACAGAGTGTATGTTGAGCTGGATCTTCAAATCAAACTAGTCCGAGCTCGGATGTTTAATCTTGTGCCGAATGTGTAGTCTTGTATTGTTGATCCGGAGGCGTTGAGGCTATAGAATGCCAAAGAACTTGTGATTCAGCGAAGAAGTTATGACTTGCGATTCAGCAAAGAACTTATGTGAAGAACGTGTACAACGCCGACTCTGGGGCTTAGCAAGAACGTTTGGTCTGGGTGGGTGGGGCTTAGCTCCTTATATAGTTGAGGGATGAGAAACCTTTCATGCAATTTGATTGGTTCAGTGGTGATTTGACCTTAATCTGCGGGCTTGAGCCTTTTCATCTGCAACGCAATTTGATTGGTCAACATTTGATTTGACCTACGATCCACTTATTTAGACTTATAGTCAAACTCATTTGTATTGGACCTGATTTAATTTGTCTGGGCTTATTTGACTTGGGTCAGACCTAATTTGATTTGGACTTATTTGACTCGGGTCATGCCTCATTTAATTCAATTCACATCTAATTTGTTGGGTTCAAATTAATTTCAATTATTTATTAATTTATTTTATGGATTAATTTATTTAAATTTCAGAATAAATTAAAAAATGATATTTAATCCACATGTCGCCTTTTGATTTAACTGTGAATTTTTAATTGCTTACAATCAAATAATTATGCTTTGGATTAAATGCAAAATATTTACATTATTGGATCGTAAAGTTAGAGTATACCCATTTTCATAATGGAATAGGTCTCACGATTGAACCGAGATTATTCATTGGTACAATAGATGGTCATTCTTTAGTACAAAAAAAGTAGTATTACTATAGTTAATAAAGTCTTTTAAGTAGGTAATTTTATACGTCTCGTGTTAAGATTTAAGTAGGTAATTTTATCGGTCTAGTGTTAATATTTATATTTTCTATTATGATTTGTTTCAAATTAAAATTTTTATTTTCGTGTCTCATGTTAAGATTTATATTTTCCTTTTTGTTTTGTTTCAAATTAAGATTTGTATTTTTGTTTTTTGTCAAATGGAACCAACACAAAACTCTCTTAATATATGTGTAAATGCAAATGCAAATGGAACCAACACAAAACTCTCTTAATATATGTGTAAAATGCAAATGCAAACGTAAACGTTAACGAAAAAAAATTCTAAAGATATCACTTGATATTCTAAAGAGTAATCATTTACAAAAGAGTTAATCATACTCGTTGCAAACTAACATTTCACAAAATACATGTAGTTATTACTTATAAAACCTATTCTAATGGTGCTACTTAGGGGGAAAAAAATAATTAAGAAAAAAAAAAGAGTATGTTTAAATGCAAGAATTATTGTAAATACAAGGACCTTTCCCTTTATTTTTAAATTCCATTGAATCCATTGCTAAATAGTAACAAAGAATTTAACAACGACGTCGTATGCGAAGCCTGTGCAGAAAAACCCCCCAATCTTGTTTCTTTAATTTCAGCAAAATAAGCAATAGCACTGAGAGATATGGAAACGGGTTGTATTACGTTCACCTCAGCCACATCAACTCCATCGAGACCCGCCGCCGCCGCCTTCCTCCGCCGCAGAGCTCCATGTTTCCGGCAATCCAACGATAGATGTCGGCAATTATTCCAAATAAGCAGTGACAATAATAGTATTAGCCAAAATGCTACCAGTAGAATAAACAAAAGCAACTTGATTGTGAAAGCTGTAAACCAGAGTCTATCAAGTAAATGGGATGTGTCTAACTATGCAGCTCCTTCATGGCTTCCGAGATTCGAAGAGCTTGACACCACCAACATGCTGCTTCGACAGCGAATTATCTTCTTGGGTTCACAGGTTTTCCCTATTTCCTTGATTTGAAATGGGTTTTGTGTTCTATGTCATATTCAGCACTATTCAATTGTTGTGTTCATCCTTTCAGCTAATGAGTTTTATAGGCCTACACATGTTATATTGTGTTCTTCCTCACTAGTTTATGATGAACAGATAGATGACATCACTGCGGACTTTGTCATAAGTCAGCTGTTGCTGCTCGATTCCGAAGACCAGAAAAAAGACATTAGATTGTTTATTAATTCACCTGGTGGCTCCGTGACTGCTGGTGAGTCTGATTGTCCAACCTGTTTGGCTAAAATACCATTCTGAGTTCCTATATAAAGCTTACACTTTGTTGAAACGAGTTAGTTAGATCACCTATGATACTCTATCCTTGACTTTGTTCTAAATATGTTGGAATTTTTGCCTTTTGGTTTTATGCACAGCTTGATTTTTAATGGCTTGAGACAATATATAATATCAACAATCAATCATGTAGTTACCACTGCCTCACCAGCTTTCTTTATTCAAGTCATCATGTTGTTAGCATTAAATTTGGTTTACTAGATTTTAACTAATTGATCTCAGGACCAAAAATAATGCATTTGTCTTTATTCTTTTCATGAAATTAGGAATAACTGATTCTTGACCTGTATATGCCTTTAGTTGTACTTTTTAACTAAGTACCAGTTATTTGCATCGAACATAATTTTAAATGCATGGAGAGATTCCTTAGTTTTCCATCTGAAAAATCTGGACTGCTTGCTCTTGAATTAGCTGCTGAATTAATGAAAACAATGTTCATTAATTGATCCACATAGGGATGGGTATATATGATGCCATGAAATTATGCAAGGCCGATGTATCTACCATTTGTATGGGTCTTGCTGCATCCATGGGTGCTTTCCTCCTAGCTTCTGGAACTAAAGGGAAAAGGTTCTGCATGCCAAATGCAAGAGTGATGATCCATCAGCCGCTTGGAACAGCTGGTGGTAAAGTATGTACTCATCCCTTTTTGTTTTATAGTTCTGGCTTCTGTTACTCAGGGATTCAGGTGTGGCTTTCTTTTCTATAGTTATTTATGATGCATTTGGCAATTTGCCATTTTATTGACTTTAGACGTTCATTAACTATAGTCCTATTTTTTCTTATAATTGCTTCATCATCTTTCTGTGTAATCCATACAAGCATGCTAATCTTACTAAAAGTTCTTTGTGTTGCTTAGGCTTTCTTTTTTGTAAAAGTCTGTCTGATGTGTAATAAAGTAATGATCTGTGAGCAGTGAGCATTGATTTAGCCTTATCTGGATTCTGCTAGTATATTTCTCATTGCATTATTTAAAATATTTTGTTACAGAAAATTTATTGTGCAAAAATTGATCCATTTGAGTTTAATGATCCCACTGACCATTGCTACATTAAGTGTGCTTGAATTTTTCCCCTTAAATTTATCTAAGAAATTGATGAAGCCTCACGTGCATTAGTAAATCATTGTCACTTTTGTAACTTATGGATGAGTAATCCTGACTAGTTTCATGTCAGTTATTTCTCTAGCTTTGTTAATTCTATCATTCTATGTGCATGAAGAAGTTGATTTTCATTCCTTGCAATTAAAATATGGGCTCCATTTTACCCTAGAGTAAATTTTAAGTAATACTGAAGTAGAGTGTGTCAAGGTGCTTATATTTTACCTTAACAATTCTTGATTTTCTTCGTTAGTTAGACTAGGAGTTTGTGATTTCTACGATTAGAAGGTATGGGTGTTCAAGGGAATTATACTACTTTTTGGGTTTCTCATCATTTTTTTAAAGTACTATATCACACTGTTATTCAGTTCAAGTGGCTTCCTTTCAAATGCATTCTGCTGCATTTTCCAAATGTTCTCTGTTTTATACCCCTTATTTGACACATTCTTCTCAGGAGGCCCTTGTTTCGTTTTCATTATTACTTATGTGGAATTACTTTGTGCAGCTTTTATGTTGAAACATCCAGAAATGAGTGGGTGCAATTGACTATCAAATAACAGTGTATATAAAACATAATCGAAACTTTGAAGTTCTGCATTAGTTGACTTGAAAACTTAATTCAAATTCAATCACCTGGAGGCTTATACCATATATTTTTGTAGAACTTTGACTGCTTTAGCTTTTTCGTGCATATCCATATTTGTTGGATGGACTTTATATCTAATGTTGACAATTCTGCATTTTAAAAATTGGAAGCTTGGTTATCTCTTGGCTGTATAGGGTTTTTATTCTCACAAGTCATATTTCTCCACGTTTATATCTATACCATGATGATTCCCATGGAATCACTTTAATTGTATCTTGTGGATATTCAAATGCATTTAGCAGCCTACAGTTCTAGTTTTTATTCTAATAAATGATGACTGAAAGAACGAAGCTCAAACATCTGCTAAAGGAATGGATATTGCATTGGCCAACCAACTCTCGATTGATCATTATCTCAATCCTAAATTGTAATTCCTTACCTTGTATTCTAGGCAACAGAGATGAGCATACGCATCAGAGAAATGGCTTATCACAAAGTTAAGATTAACAAGATAATGTCCCGAGTCACAGGGAAGCCTGAAGAACAGGTCGGCTTATCCCAAAAAACAACCCTTTGATCTTACTCCTTCTTTGTCTTGTTGATTAGTCTGATTGATTACATCATATTTCAGATTGAGCTGGACACGGATCGTGATAACTTTATGAATGCATGGGATGCGAAGGAATATGGTTTGGTTGATGAAGTCATCGATGATGGCAAGCCCGGACTAGTCGCCCCAATTGGGGATGCTTCGCCACCCCCCAAAACCCGCGTGTGGGATCTTTGGAAAGTCGAAGGCAGTAGAAAAGCCAAGAAAAATCTACCCTCAGAAGAAAAAGCTTTGCTAAATGGATATGCTGCTGGCAATGGTAATGACGATAGAGGCACCGAACAGAAAGAGGAAGCACCGACCCCTGAATGACAATCGGGCAGTGTTGGGACTCTCCTGCATTGTCCGAACATATAAAAATCGACAAATTGTAAGAGATATAGCTGATTTAAACAGTTTTTGCTTGTCAAGTTGATAAGTTGTAGATGATTTCAGATCATTAAGATACAACTTGCAATAGATTCTGTTATACCTCTGCATGGTTTATCAAAATGACATTTTTAAGTGTTAATGATCAGAAATTTGTGGGGATTGTTTACTTTAATATTTTCGAAGTCTACTTTTTTTCTCGATCAAATTTTGTGTATTTGTATCATAATTGATGGTTATCGAGTAACCATAAAGTGAATCAAAATTATGATATATATCTATACTTATATACTATTCCCTCCCGTAGAAATGTAAGCGTATACCTTTATACGGGACGGATGTAGTAATATAAAAGCAAAATAGTGTCTTCTATGAAGTGAATCAAAATTATGATATACTAGTCTTGTATGAGAAGTTGGCACCAATTCGCATAATAATAATAATAATAATAAAAATAAATAAATAAATAAAAGTGGGAGGACAAGAGCAAGAAAGAGAGAATAACAATTCTATTTATGAGTATTTAATCGAGTGAATCAAGAATTTCTACGTAAATTTTGGCATTTAAAGAATTATTCTTAAATTTAGAATTTAAAAAAAAATCTAACCGATTTTTGAAGGGTTTATAATATCATCAAGGGAGAGTGAATTATAATATCTTATGAAACTATTAATTAAAATATTAAAACAATTTTTATGCTTATTCATTGTTCGTGACATCTTTAAATTTTATTAATTCAACTAATAATTTTAATGAATCAAAATTTTACTATAAATTTTATACCTATTAATAACATGCGGAGAGTACAAGGTTGCTAATGTATTGTAGGTAAAATTTCGACACGTATGCTATATATATGCTCTGTAGTAAATGTGTACATGCTCATTTGTTTCTGCCTTAATTCAGCTACATTTTTAAATAAATGCAATATTATAAAAGAAGAAAATTTTAAACAGCATATACAATACAGACCACGTGGTAGATATTCCAGAAATAAAAATAGTAAAAGAGTAATTAAATCATCATCAATTATGAAAACTTATATAATTGAAATTAAGCTTTTTGAAGAAAGGGTAGCTAAGCTAGTGCGTGCATCTTCATTGCTGCAACGTAATTAGTTGATTTTTATTTCATTGTTTTTACACTTGAAGCTATTTAATTACTCTTTGTTTATTCCGCAACTATATAATAAAAAAAATAGAAATTAATTTACAAATTGAATTTTTCTATACTCCTTCCATCCCAACATTTACGTTTGCTTTTTGCATGTAGAATAATAGATATAATATTTTAATATTTAGTGAGGTGAGAAAAATAATATTTAATGTAACATGAATAGTTAAATTATTATTGTGTGTGAACCATTAATTAATTAATTATTTTGCGTGGACTCTTGACAAAAAGAAAAAATGAAAATAACGTCTATTGTGATCAATATGTCAATTGTTATGTGTTGCACGCTACTCGTATCGAGAGGTGTCGTTTTGCTGGTTTTTTTTTATTAAAAAAAATATTATTATTTAATATGCTTGATTTTTTTTTTTGGGAAAATCAATATCTTTAAAGTGTGTGTCTAAAATAATAAAATTGATATTTTTGAAGCAGAGGGAATAAGTAATATAAATGAAATCTTTACACGCAATGGAATTTAGTATTGATACCGAATATCCCGTGACATTATAATATTACATCTCTTATTGCACATATTATATGAATGAGATATATACTGGAGAAGATTATAAAATTTTTCTCTTAACCTTGAAATTGTTAGATAAATTTTTCTGTCCATAAAACTTAAAAAAATAAATAAATGTGTCACCTGCATTTATTTAAATTTTAAACCACACCACCGTATGAACCGCCCAAGCTCAAGTCATTAAGCTACCATTGCTAGTGGTGGCTCAGTTAAAAATTTAACCAATTATTATGATAATTTTACGATAATTTTTTTGCGTCGGAAAAATTCATCACATATATATGTGGACACAAAATCAGTCACAAAATTTTAAAAAAAATGTGATTGAATTTGTGACATAAAAAGGCCATCACAAGAGTATATGCGATCATAAAATCCATCACAAAATTTAAAAAATATTTAGTTTTTTTAATAAAAAATAACCGTCACAAAACAAGTCCGTCACAAAAGTTAAAACTTAAAATTAAAATTAATACTGTGATATAATTTTTTCCATCACAAATATAATAGATTCCATCACAAATTTTCGTCATTATTTTTTTTTTTTAAGTATTTATTTTACAGTGATAGTTGTTTTATTTAATTATAGTATTATAATAGTGTATGTAAGAAAAATGTGATCTTTTAAAGTGAAACTTTTTCATAACTAAAGTATTTACAAATGGAGTATATTATAACAAAATTTATTAAATAGGTACATGGTAAACAGGGCGGATCTATGTGGGCGCAGCCCAGAACTGTCCACTAAAAATCCTTTATATTATAAGTGAATAATTTGTATTTTTAAGTTTAACCTAATTCAAAAATATTTTAAATTCATCCAAATAAAGTTAAAAAATAAATATATCTTCTCAAATTATATTATATTTTATGAATCCATTACAGTAAATATTAAAATTTAGCTCATTCTCTGTTCACTTTTGAAAAATGATTCGTGTGTATATATGTATATATTTTTAATTATTTTTAAAATTATTATTATTTTTATTTTTTAATAAACTTAGCAAATCCCACCTCGATTTTCTGGATCCGCATGGATGGTAAAGAAGATTGGGAAGTGTATGAGGTAATTAAATAAAGTTGTAGGTATATATAATGAGTTCCTTTGTAGGTTGATAATTATGAGTTGGTTGTTGCTTCAGGAGTTCATCATTTTGTTGGGATGACATCCCTTCAACCCCTTTTTTGGCCATTTAACCCCTACTTTTTGTTATCCTCTTCATTTCAGTTTCTACTTTTAATATCAAATTATTAAAATAATTTAATTTATAACGTTCTTATATTATCAAACGTGTTTGTAGAACATCCTCATGTATTTTTAATGGTATATATATGATGTTTTTTTATTAATATTAATATTATTATTATTATTATTGTGCATTAAGGTGTTTCGAAGTTCAAATCTTTTATTTTTAAACTAATACTTGTGTGCAACTGACTGAATTTATACAATCGGATAATCTTTATTATGACAAAGGGTTACTCATTTATATAATAGACTATTGTTCTTCTGTAAAAAAGTATATTGTCATTGTATGCTATAACGATTTCATGTAGAATATTCTTGGTAAAAAAAAAATAATAATAATACTCGATATTCTAAAAGTAACACTTTTCAAAAGATTGCACTAAACCCAATTACACATTAGCATTTTTAATATATATATATATATATATATATATATATATATATATATATATATATATATATATATATATATATATATATATATATATATATATATATAAACGTTAATAAATAACATCTAATTAACTATATGAATAGATTTATTGAGTTTAATATTTCCTATTAACACTTTTTTAATCTATGAATAAATTATTGGGCCTATAACATAGGAGTATTTTGTTTGTTAAGATTGATTTATTTTGATATGTTTTTAACCATTATAAGTTAATTTATAAAAAAAATAAAAATTGTCCACTAAAATTTGTAGTTTAATTTTTAATTCATAGAAAAAAAATTAGTAATTAAATTAGAGTGTTGCATGAAATTAATTTATGTGATCAGATTTCGAAATATATATTCCTTCCGTCCGCTGCGTCAATTTTAGGTATTCATTTTTAACTATTTTTTTCATCCGCTTCAAAGGTATCAATTTTCCCTATTTAGTAATATGACTCATCACTTCCCTCTAATACAATTACCCACTTTACATATAATAATAATACTCTTTAATCTACATATAAAAGCAAATGAATATCTTAGAAGCAGACGAGGGGAATATATTCTTATTTATTCATTAAAACATTGTAATAGGACATTCAGTAACTCATATGCCATATTTTTATTTTTCTCAGTACTCCATCCGTTCAATGTAACTTTTGTATTTTTTTCACGTGAATTAAGAATTATTATTATATGTAGTGTGTAGTTATATTAATGAAAATGTGGGCTTCATATTTTGTATTTGTGAGTGTGAATGAGTCTTATATATATAAAAAGTAAATAGAAATCCTTGATTGAGACGTCCAAAATGGCAAAAAGAAACTCTTTTGATAAGATTTAGAGGGTAAAAAATTTTTAAAAAAAGTAATTATTATCTAAAACTGGTATAAAATAATTTTATCAAACTAGCTAGACTTGTGGATCGAGCTAAAAGAATTGGTTAAAAAAAATTAAAATATGTTATCTTTAAATTATATCCTCTAAAAACTCTAAAAATTAAATAGTACTACTCCACTTACGTCATGATTTGAATTTTGAACATCTATGTTTTAAAAATTCTTTTCCACCTACTTTTAGAAAAAGGTTTAAAAATTAATATCCTAAATGATGGAAAAATCATAAACTCAGTTTTAACATAATACTAATTAGTATTGAATCTTAAAACATATTGAGATAAAATGATTTACAATATCGATCATATAAGAGCATCAAATAAGTATCATTAAAGAAAAGTATGGAGACAATATTTTTTTAGAGTATCCAGTAAGTTGTATCGAATAAAATAAAATATTGAGACAAGTAAAAAAAGTTATCTCGATAAATATTTTATTTTAATATTTCAAAAGATGACTCAACATATCTCACTCCACACTTTTTATTAATATCATTTTAAAATTGAACTAACAATTTTTTTTCCGTTATTTCTGATATTTTAAAACATTCTATTAAAATGTGGGAGAAAAGAGTTTCTAATACTCTACGGTCACTGTCATAAATTCCCTCTTTTATGTGATTAGGTAAAATTCTTTTATTTTCTTTGTAATTTTTATTCGTTTAATATGAAACAAATACAAGACAAAAAAGCTAAGTACAATTCTTTTATTTCTTTGTACTTTTTATTCGTTTAATATCAAACAAATTCATGAAAAAAAAAAAGGAAAAATACAAAAGCAAGTGCATTTTGTGAATTTATAATTAAGTTAAATTCAACCTTGTACATGTATATGATTCATTTATTATTTTCTGCTTGGATGGCTTCAATCCAGTGATTTGTAAGCATTTAAAATTTTAATTAATTTGAAACTTTTGAAAAGAAAAAAACAACACCCAAAAAGATATTGTACTTAGCCAATATATATACAATTAGGCATATATTAATTCTAAACTTTTTTAAATCTAAGAAAATCACATTTTTATTATATGCACGCACAAAAATGCATGAATTAATTATTATAGGAACAGATGAAGTATAATAATTAATAATAATACTAAATAAAGAATTAAATTTAAATATTAAAAATAAAAATAAAGCAGAAGTATAACTAAAATTAACAGTAGAAAAGTAATATACTCCTTAGCATTTAATTCTAGCTTAATTGGCCGAACTTCATTTGAAATTCACACACGTAAAAGAACTAAATTTATTTTCAATTAAAATTTCTTAAATTTTAATTAGAAATTAATTAAGTATACCCTATAAACTATTGTACAGTGACAGTTAATTTTAAAAATGTATCAGCAGGATAATGATGTATTAAATGTTACATTGAATTATACGAACAGAAACATCTAGTCTTAATATACATCATTAATAATCTCACATAACACTTCTGAATTTGATTAAAGTTTAATTTTCTAGAAATGAAAAGAGAGTACTTATAATTAATCAAAATGATTAATACCATTAAAAACTATATTAGGATAAGAAAACATACATAATAGCTAGTCACTTGACTTGTTGTCACAAATTAATTCCTTGCTGCTACTTAGGGTTTCATCATATCATATATCTCTCTATGTTTGTTTCATACATATGCAAAAGTTTCTTCAAAGCAACCTCAAAATAAAGGTACCCCATCATAATTATATTCCACTCTTCCCAAATTCATGCTTCATCTCTGCTTTATTTTGGTTTTATCACCATAAATATTAATCTTAATTTATAACAAAAATAATATCAACACATCATATGCAAATTAGCGGAGTATGAAATCAAAATCATTCCATACAAATTTACTTTGTTCAAAATAGTCTAAGAATTTTTTTTCTCCGAAAATAGTCCCATAGTTTTTAAATTCTCATCGAAATGATCATTTTTACTCAAAATTGTTCAATTTTCCTAATTTCATTAGAGGAGATTGAATCATTATTCTTTTTGGAATTAAGTAAAAAAAATACTGGTTTTGATCTCCAAATTAGTGTAATAAAAAGGCAGATTTCTTTTGGTAGACACAAACTGAAGCGCCTACGATACTTCCATTTCCAAAAACTCTTTGTGTCTACGCATGATCAACCCCCACCCCCCAAACCCTATATAACCCCCTCATATTTCTTGACTATCTAATACTATATTAAAGTCACACGTTTCTCCTTCCATTCAACATGGCTTCAACTGCTTTCTTACCACCAACTCCTAAATTACTAAACAGATCAGCTGTAAGAATTTCCAACCATAGTACCAGAAGAAACAAGGTGATGATCATCCATGCACACCAACAAGATCAGGGGAAATCCGTGGATGCAAACATGGTGGTGCTAAAGATGAGGATCAAGAAGATGAAGGCGGAAGACCAAGGGGAGTGGAACGAGTGGGAGAAGAAAGTGTTTGCACAGTACAAAGAGGGCGTGAGTGAATCCATGGAAATGATGCAATCTTATCTCATGAAAACCAGACCAAGTGTGGCTTTAGGAATCATGGCTCTATTAGCCATGGCTGTTCCTCTTTCGTCGTCTGCTGTCGCGATGAATGCTGTTAAGCTGCTCAGGGCATTGCTTGCCGGCTGCCATGTCTGTATAGATATCGATTTTTGATTATATTACCATAACCTACTTTGTACTTATGCTATTTTCATATAAGAAACGTCGTCGTCTTCGATTTCTGCATAGCATATTGCATTGGTTGCTTTGCTTTTGTTGCGTCAATGTTGTATTGTATGATCGTTTTGAAATTATGTATAGTGAAATCAGTAGACTAGCTGGAAGATGGAGTATATTATATATTAACTAGATATGTATACATATGAAAGTTTTTTTTTTTATTATTTAATTAATTTGGTGAGAATGAGTGCTGTTTGTTTCAAATGTTCAATTTTCTATTTCAACTTTAATTAACCATTTATGTTTATCGAATAATAACATATAGCCCATTTATAGTTATAGTTAAATTCACACGTCGCATTAATTCTTCATATTTACTTTTTCATGAAGATATCAAAAATAATAATAATAAGTTTGGCAAGGCTAAGTATATATTTTTCAAAAATAATAAATAAAATGTAAAATAATTTACTTGTTTTAAAAGTATATGATAAAGTTGAAATTAAAATACATATTATAATAATTATGGCAATCACTAGGGCCGGTTCCAAATTTCAAATGGGTGGAACCGGCCCCACTCCCACTTTATTTAGTCCATTGTGCCCCCCAAATTCACGCCTTCTCATCCCAGGTAATTTAATTTATGTTTTTCGTTTTTTTTTTCCGTCTTTTATTATTTTTTTTAAAATTTAATTTTAGGAATATAATTATAATTTAATCATTGTGTTTTAGGGTATAATCACCCTTAAAATTTAGGGTTTAGGATATAATTGTAATTTTACCCTTGTGGTCAGTGGCGGACGCAAGATTTTCGTCGAGGGGAACCCAATTCTTCTCATACAATGATTCGCGTTTTTTGTTCTACAATTTTTAAAAGGGGAAAAAATAACGTTGTCTTGAAATAATTCTATTGAAATACTGTAAGAGAAAATAAATATCAACTAAAATAAAAGGGAGAAAATAAATATCAACTAAAATAAAAGGGGGAGAAGAGGGGGGAAAATAAAAAAAAAATTATGATTGTGAATCGAACACAAAACCTTCAACAAGTTAATACGCTTGTCAAACCACTTGACAACTGAATAATTTAGAAATACTTTATATATATACTACTTATTTTTGAAAGTTCAAGGGGCCCAGTGCCCCCTACCTCCTATATAGGTCCGCCCCTCCTTTGATTTAGGGTATAATTTATCTCTAAGATTAAAGGATTTAAGGTATAATAGTTATTTAAGTATAATAAATCTAAAAATAAAATAAAAAACATTAATAAAGATGATGAATTAATTAAGAAGAATGAGACCATAATTCCACCCATTCATTTGGTAGGACCATTCCACCCTAATTGCTCTCTAAGATTATTATTTTGTAGAGTTTTTTATTATTTTCATTCCATACATTGTTTACCATTTATCAAGTGAGACGACTAAAAATAAAAATAGTTTATCATTCAAAGCGGTGGAAAGAGCATTAATTAAACTAACAAACTTAAATTATATTCACTACAGTACCGCATTATACTTATTCTTGAATATGTAATGTAATATTTATAATTCTTCCTAGTCAGTTTCTTATAATTACTTCTAAATTAGCTTTTGGTAACTTAGGAAAATTCTTAATTTTCTTAAGAAAAAGGAATCTAACACATAAACATCTGTGTTTCAAATAATATAATACATCTTCGAATTTTATGTTAAAAAAAAACAGTTTAATTTTAACTGAAAAACTAACTAAAGTAGAATAAACCCCAAATAATTGGGCCACCCCTTAGTCCACCATTGTCTATTTTTGGGCTTGCTTGCAATTGTGAAATTTGTATTTTAGGATAAGATTTAACTTCAAAATTTTTACTCCCTTTTTCTCCCAAATAATGTTACTTTTACTGTTAGAACGAAATTAAAGACACCCCTAACCCCTCTGTTCCATAAACATTGTTATACTTTAGGGTCATACAAATATTGTTATATTTATTTTTTAGTAGATGATTGAGACTCATATAAACAATTAATATATTTTAAATGAGTCAACACATAATAATAATAATACATCAATCCATCATACATTAAAATATTATACTTTTTCGTTCAAACTTCAACTTCACACTTACCGTTTAAGTCCGTCCCAAATTTAACTTTACATTACCATAAAAAAAGCAACTAACTAATATCCCACTACCATACTTTAATTTTAAATTTGTCATCACATTTTTAACACACATAACATACTTTATTATTTATTTATTACCCACATATATCATACTACCCCAAATCCGTATCTATAGTAAGCACGAAGATGAATTTGGGACGAATGAAGTATTTCTTAATCCACTAAACAATAAAATACAATATTCATTAATCACCATACAAACCCTAAACGTAGTACTCCCTCCATCCGCTCGAAAGAGTGTCTTTTTTCCATTTTGATTTTTCACCTCGTAGAAGGTCATTTCCTTTTTTTACATATATGAGACCACACACACCCACTAATACCATTAAAATATGTGGCCCACACTCACACTAATATAACTACTAACTACACATTAAATAATAATATTCCTTAATCAATGTGCACAAAAGTAAAAGATCCTCTTTCGAGCATAGTATTATTTACGAGGATGAAGCATATATTATTGAATTAAACGGAAGCATATATTATTGAATTAAACGGATAGTGCAATCTATTTTGAATTGGACGGGCAAGTAGTGTTATAAAATTTACTAAACTAAAATACACAATCTAATTGGATTGAATAATTCAATCTTAAGTTAAAAAGGAGTCGAGTCAATCAACATTTCTCATAGGTCTAGATTCAACTTAACTAAAACTTAATAGTCTATTTATAAACAAAATCCTCAACGATTTTGAAGTAAGATTTAGGATATAAATATGCAGCATGCAAAATAAAAATATGGCTTTACTATTTAAACTTATATCTTAATTTTTAGATAATTAAAGGACCTGTCAGACAGTGACGGAGCGACGTCGTTCAATTTTTTTTTAATTTTTTTATTTTTTGAAAAATACAATTATTATTATAATTAATATAATAAATCAGTAATATCATTATCACGTATTATTGCGTATATCAATTCCGGAATTCAGTATTATTGTCCTCTCAGAATTCGTGTTTATCCAATTCCCATTGTAAGTTATCTTCTCCGGATTCTCTGTTTTATTCCGATAGAAGTTAAACCTAATAATCACTTGCGGTTTCGTATGTGTTTCAAGAATCTGCCGCAAAATATATGGGTTTTTAATCCCACTCGTATGTTTTGGTGGGTGTTTTAATCTGTATATTCAATTCAATTGTGCATTAATTCAAATTGAAATTGGATTCTTCTTGAACTAGAGCCCTTTTTCCGTCGTTATTCTCCCATTGTTCAATTCATTCTCAAAGCCCTTGATTTGAGTTCTCAATTGTGCATTAATTCAAGTTGAAATTGGATTCTTCTTGAACTAGAGCCCTTTTTCCGTGGTTATTCTCCCATTGTTCAATTCATTCTCAAAGCCCTTGATTTGAGTTCTCAATTCTCTGGTTATTTTTATAAGTTTTGCAGAATTTCTTTTTCTGGGAGGTAACATAATGGGGTCAGTTTTGATTCAGAATTTTACTGGAGTCAAATCCACAAGTGAAGATCTAATCAATTCAATTATTCCGGTGTTGAAGCTCATCACTCTCACAGTTTTTGGGTTAGTTCTTTCACGCCCTGAAACCCAACTCATTCCAAAAGCCACTTTTAAGCTTCTTAGCAAGCTTGTGTTTATGCTGTTCTTGCCATGCTTGATTTTCATTCATCTTGGAGAAACTATCACTCTCAAGAATTTTGTTAGGTGGTGGTTCATACCTGTTAATGTCATGCTTAGTACTCTCATTGGTTGTTTGTTGGGTTGGTTAGTTGCCAAGATATGTCGTCCCCCTCAGGAATTTCTTAGGTTTACAGTTATCATGACTGGATTTGGGAACACAGGAAACCTCCCTCTTGCCATTGTTGGATCAGTGTGTCATAGTAATCATAATCAGTTTGGACCAGAGTGTGAAAAAACTGGGACATCTTATGTGTCATTTGCTCAATGGGTTGCTGTGCTTCTTGTTTATACTCTTGTTTACCATATGATGGAGCCGCCAATGGAGAATTGTGAGGTTATCGATGATGATTCCGAAATTCAAGAAGCTCTGCCCTCGAATGATCTCAGCAGGCCGCTGCTTGTGGAAGCTGAATGGCCTGGAATGGAGGACAAAGAAACTGAGCATTGTAAAACACCATTGATTGCAACTGTGTTCCAGAGTTCAACTAGCATATCTCTAAGTTCTATACCCGAACCCAATTCCTTAGAGGAAGGAGGTGGTTCTGATAATGGCATTCCTAGTCCAAAATCACTAGGATGTCTAGCAGAGCCTCGAGTGATGAGGAAAATAAGGACTGTTGCTGAGAAAACTCCTCTTCAACACATCCTTCAGCCCCCAACATTAGCTACATTATTAGCTTTCTTCGTTGGCATGGTTCCTCCCTTCAAATCTTTTGTCTATGGTGATGATGCACCCCTCTCGTTTATAACCGACAGTTTAGAGATATTGGCTCAAGCAATGGTGCCATCTGTGATGCTTATTCTCGGAGGAATGCTTGGTGAGGGCCCTAATGAATCCAAACTCGGGCTTAGAACCACCATTGGGATCATTGTTGCTAGACTCTTGATACTCCCATTAATTGGTATGGGGGTTATTTTTTCGGCTGATAAACTGAACTTTCTGATCCCCGGGGACCCTATGTTCCGGTTCGTGCTTCTGTTGCAGTATGCTACACCTAGTGCCATCTTGTTGGGTGCAGTTGCCAGCTTGAGGGGTTATGCTGTTAGTGAAGCTTCAGCTCTCCTCTTTTGGCAGCACATCTTCGCCGTCTTATCCCTCGCAGTATTTGTCATAATATACTTCAAGATGCTGTTTTTTTACATTTGAGGTTTGCATCTTACTTGTTGATCTTTGTTCATGCCAACATACTGTGTCAAAATATTGATTCATACGTTCTGATTATTAAAACAAGTATGCATTATCTTATCATTTCAATTTCGGTCTGATTATTCCAGTCCTTTAAGATCATTACCTTTTTCATAATGTTTACTGATAGAGTTATAAAATTTGGCGAATCAATCTTGATCCTTGGCAGAAACTTGAAATTATAACGAACCATCGACAGTATTTTTCCCAAGTTTTGCAGGATTCAGTGATTCTATATTCATTATTGACTATTTTTTGTTAGATGTTTGTTACAAGAGTGTGAATATAAGTTTTGCTGTGCCACCAACACACTGATTCATGTTATCAGAGAGGATAGCCAGCATTTCATGTGGTAAATGTTTCGATTATAGGCGAAAATAATCACATTCCCCCTTTGATCACTTCAATATGTTAGGGGTTTAATGCTAACTTGTGTGAAGTCAGTCTTATACACTACTTCTTGTCAATTTATTATTGTAGGTTGTTAAAGAATGGCATATAGAGTGCATTTGAAGACATGTTGTGTGGACACTGTGATGATGCTGTTTGTAAATACAAGTACAAGTGAAGTGGTGTTCTGAGAATGCTGGTTTTGAGTATTCCACACATGATATGATATCAATGTGAGTTGTCATTGCATTGCATTCTTTAGATTGCAGAGATTGTTGGAAATAAAATAATAGCTGCTTGTTATCACTGATTCAAATAGTGGAGATTGTGTCCTTTCTTGGATTATTTGGGTTCTTGTTTTTTCTGCTGTTTTTGCCAGTTAATGGTGTCTGTGTAGTAATGAATAATGATGGGCGGCTCTGAATTTGGCAAATGGCCCTACCCGCATAAATCGGGCTCCATTTTAACCTACATATGACCCGTTTTAGTTATGTTGGGCCGCTCCCCAATGATCCACAAAATAAAAGGAAGAATTTTTGCCAATGATCCACAAAATAAAAGGAAGAATTTTTGTAATGATGGATTGAGTAGCTCATTTGCTTACTTATTTAAATAACATGAAAAAATTAATTAATTTTATAATAATTCTATAATTATGTATTACTACCATTAAGTGCTGGGTTACGGGTCAACCTACTTTGATATGTTAATTAAAAAATTATTATTATGTTGTTAATGTCATTCAAAATACTTTTATATTTAATCCTTTATTTTCCACGTATTAATATTTTTCATTCGTTTATTTGTTTTCATTTTAATTATACTACGACTGAAAATTAATTTCGACTTTCCAATATGTTCTAAATAGAAAAGCATTAATTGTAATGAGCCTTTAAAAATAATTAAGTGTAAAGATCAAGTTTGGCTCTCCAAAATTGAATTTGAAATTTATGACATGAAATTGAATTTTTTTAATAAAAAATATATAATTGAAAGTTAAAATTAAGAAATTGTTGAAAAAACATTTTGAATACAAGTTTGAAAAATGTTTTTCACTTAAAAGAGTGCTTTGGAGGTTGATGCTGAGGGCTGTCAATTTTATCTGTGAGTTCAGATACCCCGCGGATAATACCTTATCGGGTAAGGGTAGGGTAGAGCATATTCGGGTATCGGGTAGGGTAGTATCCGTACCTGCTTGAAAATGTTGAGGATAGGGGTAGGATATGGTATTTATAAAATACCCGATTACTTTATATATGGAATATATTTTATTATACTTTATATTTATATATAGACATATAGATATATGTTTTTGTATAATTTGAAAAATGGTTCCACTTTCACATTGTTTATTTGATTAAAGAAAGCAAAAGGCTTCAAGGGTATGACTAATAAAATGATACCCTCTAATATTTTATATCAATTTTTATTTTAATTATTCGGAGATTGAGGCAGGATACTCACGTCTCAATCTTCTCCTTCATTTTTTTTTTAAATTTTTTGTATTTAGTTTGATTTTCTTACATCATTGTGTATTTTAGAGTGGTATATTATTTGGTTGATAAGGGTAGTCATTTAAAAATTTCGGATAACCGTTTATCCATGGATTATCCATTACCCGTACTTACCCGATGATACATTTGAGGGTAATAAAGTAGGGTAAGATAATAAAAATAAAATACGGGTAGGGTATGGATTGGGCGTACCCGTACCATACCCTACCCATTTACATCCCTAGAAATTAATATGTAACCGGTCTGTTGCAAGATGTTTCACTTTTTTTTCTTTTCTTTTTTATTTCTATTAGATACTCCCTTAGTCTCTTGAAAGGGATGATATAGTAATATCTTTTTTCAAAAGATATATTCCCTTCGTCCCGAACTTATGTTCACAGTTTAGATATAAAATTTAAGAAAAATTATTTTTTTTATCAATTTTATTGATTTTTAGGGGTATTATGGTATTTTTAGGTAATAAATAAATTATAATTTATGTTATGTGTGTTAGGAAAGAGTGATATTTTTGAAATTAAGTTAATTTTGAGGTTGTTGATTGATGTGGAGTTCATTTTTTGAATGGTGAAGATAAGTGGGGGACGGACGAAAACGAAAAGTGTGTATATAAATATGGGACGGAGGAAGTAATACTCCATGTAGATGAGAAGGGAGATATATAGTGTGTGTGGTGGGGGGAGGGGCTTGAGATATACTATTAATTATTTCGTGTAGTCCTGAAAAATTAAATGCACATCTTTCTTACAAATTATTTATAAAATAATACAATTTTTTATAAAATTATTTTCACTTTTGCCCACATCTTACATGTTTTTGTCCTACCCATTAAACTAAAAGTTGGTATTTAGTGTATTTTTATATATGTATTAATTTTTATTTAATAATATATAGTATGTGTTTCTTAATTAAATATAACTCTTTTATATTAAGTTTTTTATTAAAAAAAACTATCCAATATATAAGGTTTTAGTTTATACTATATATTTTTATATATTAGTATATATGCGGTGTGAATGTGTATCCACAGTACATTCGGGTAAACATAAGAATTTGTCTGAAAATAAACTCATCCGTTAGTTGATTATTCGACTTATCAGATATTTTCATACATAATCATTAACTGAATTTAATGAAATATCCATAATATTTACTACTAATAAACTTTAAATTGTGACCTCCTACTACACATTTTTTTCCAGTAACATCAAAACAAAAAAAAACGCGTTTTGGATCCACGTATTTCTAGTTTTTCCCAAACACGATACCAAAAGATACTGTACACCATAATAATAACGACACCTGTCAACACATCATTCGTGTAGCACGCCTATGAGTTTTAATAACATTAGGTTTAGTTTAATTTAATCTAATTACACTAATTATTATACCTAGTTGAGCAGCAACAACTTTGAATAATGCTTTTACAACAAATTATGGTTTTTGGACTAAGAATGTTTGCCTGTCTACGCTAATCTAAATATGTTTCAATATTAATTCATGTGGGGTAGCAACGATATTTAATTACCCAATATATTCAAAATAAACCAATTTTAATGATTATAGTGATTTTAAACAACCCATATGATTTTTTTTCTTTTAGAATAGTAATAATTATACTGATTACATAATAAATGGAGTTTTAAACTGAAAGTAATTTTCTTATGATCATATATTATCAAACAAGTTTGTGAAATAAATTCAAATTAAGTGAATTTTACTAACTTACTAACTAACTTCTAATGAAATATAGTCTTATAAATATTTTATGAGTTGATATCTGGCTCATTTAGGTATATGAGCGAAAAACATATGTGTATTAATTTTATTCAATAAAGTATTAGAAATAATAAATGTATGACTTTTTTAAATTCAAATTTTTATTAAAAAATTAATAGAAAATTTAGGAAAAAAACGGTAACAAAATATATAAGTTTTTATTTATTAATGTACTACATATTCTATGTTTTTATTTTATTATAGTATAATTTCTGAATATGATTGTAGAACTTCAAATTTGTAATGCAGTAGGGAATTTGTCATATTTTATTAAAAGATTTTAGATAATTATACTAATATATAAAATCCATAACATTATCAAATACTCCATAGTACTCAAGATCTAATAATAATACTTACAACTTCATTATTTCTTACTCTAAATAGTGTTGTTATAGTATGTAACATTCCTTTCAATTTCACCAACTTACATCTATTGCATGTCATCCCATTTTTCACATTTATGTGTAATGAATGGAGTATTATGAAGAATGTATTTTCCTGGGATAATCTATCATAAAATTATGTTTATTAGATATTTAAATTGTAATTAGAGGTTTAAATGCCAAACAATTCTGAAAATCGATTTACATGTAAAGCTTATTTTCACCTATTATTCTTTGAAAAATTACTCTTTAAGAATATAAATTATTACTCTTCAAATTCTTGTACACCCAACACTTTAATACATGAAAAATCACTCATTGGATAGATGAGCTATTACTTCTCTAAATAAAAAATACTATTATTCAAAAAGTAACTTTTTATGTACTAAAAATAATTTTCTAGGAACATGGTTTAGGTGTTCGATTCACACCAAACTCACTCGTCTCATGACTTTCGTAAGACTGTCTCACACAAATCTTTCGCAATAAATAATTAATACTACCTCCGATTTATAAACAAATTCACACTTTCTATTTTATCTGTCTCATAAACAAGTTCAAACCCCCCAATAAGGAAATATACACAAATCAATGACCCCACAACACACTTTAATTTCAAAATTGTCACCATTTTACAACTCGCATAACTTGTTTTATAATTTATTTATTACCTAAAAAGTAAAGCAAAAAGTAAATTTTTTCTTAAACTTCGTATTTACAGTAATCTGAACTTCTCTTTGGGATGAAGGGAGTGCTTGTATATGGAGTGTACTCCCTCCGTCCCACTACAAGAGTTACATTTTACTAATTAGGGCGTCCCACAACAAAAGTTACATTTCATAAATGAGTTTACACATAACAATTAATATATCTTTCATATGACTAATATACTACAATTAGTATTGAGTCCGTGCGATGCACGTGATTGATTAAATTATATAATATATATTGAAATTTTACTTTAAAATTTAATTTATTTATTAATTTTATATATAATTTAAGCTATTATATATTAAAATAATAGTAAATTTAACATAAAAAACTTTTACATGTAATTGATTAAAGAATCGTAATATAGCTTCTAAATTTTATTAAAACGTCTTAATATTGATTAAAATAAATTTATTAATTCATTAGTTCATTAGTGTTATTAAAAATTAAGAAGTGATAAAATAAAATATATAAATGATCGGACAAATTTTATATAAGAATTCAATTTTTTGATTGCGTCTGAATTTTGGACTCAATTTAGAAATGTCTCATAAAAAGTTCAAATTTTACTTTTTTTTCTCATATTAAGTTTCATTGTAACTTTATTTTGTCCAAATTCAATGTATATATTATAGAACAATATAAAATAGAAATAATTAGTTTAATAGAATAAACCTAGACAAAATAAAATTAAAAAAATTATCAAATATAACCTCAACCCAATATTATGCCAAATATATCATGTTCCAAGTTTCAAGTCAATTAAGTTGAGAAATTAAACCTTCCTTATTCATCTCTAAGTTATCTACAAATTTGTTCCAAGGTTTAAGAAACCTTCCATTATTACCCAATAAAATTGTTCTAATTTCATCGAGATGCATATCAAATTTTAAGGTGTTATCATGCAAAATTATTGTGTTATTGTGTTATTCAATTTTAAGTTACGGTGCACATGACTCTCAGTTAACAATGCACACGTAACATTCAATAACATAACATTAATGTTGCACATAAAATTTACTTTGAACATAACTCTCAATAACTTACCATTTACGGTGCAAATAACATAAAATTTACTTTGAACATAACTCTCAATAACTTACCATTTACGGTGCAAATAACATCACATTAAAACTACGCTTAATATACTGCACATTACATCAATATAGGCCGCACATCACATTTACAAACACTCAAAAGGGAAAACATTAGGGCTTTTTTAGCAACCATTTATGCATTAAAAAAATTTTCTCGTGTATTGCACAAACCCTATTCATTTGTTAATTATAAAAAATGTATAGTATGTGAGTAATTCATCATAAATTATAAATAATATACAACATTTGTGGTTAAAATTAAAATCAGATTACACATGAATTAAAATAATTGGTTAACATATCATATACTCAATCTCAACAACTACATAAAGATTTCCTAAAATAAGAAAAATCAATATAAATGCAAAATGTTAAATAATGTAATTAACACGATGATTTATAGGTAAGTAAATATAAATATTAAATTTTAAATAAAGTAATAGACAAATTGATTTCTATCAACATTAATGGATAAATTTTAAATAGAAAATCTTAGGAATTAAAAGTTATTAAAAATAAAAATCTATGAGTAGTCAATATCATCAAATAAGACATATATAATTTTAATAAGATAAATAAGATTTTAATTAGAAAACTGATGAACAGATGTTTTTAGATAAAATTTTAATCAACAATAATGAATCAATTTTTTTTTTCAATAAGATAATTTATTAATATAATTGCAAAAAATAAAAAATATAAATTAAATTTATTTTAATTTTTATTATTTTATGTTTGTATCTTAAAATTAAAAATACATGTGAAATAGTATCAAAATATATTATTTAATTTTTAATATAAAATTTTATTGAGTAATAAACTTATAAAAATATGCATAAAAATAAATATTTTATCTTATATGGATTTATTTTTAACTTATTCTATAATAAAAAATTTCAAGACTTTGTCCTTTTGAAAGAAAAAAAATCAATTCTTATAACTATATTAGTTTTTATTATTATTCTTACATTTGAATACATTAATTATTATTACATTTAAATGTCCATCTTATTACCATTGGATAAATATTGTGTGGGTGGAATGCTAGAACGAAAATTAAACTGACAAATTATATAATATGACATAATTGAGAATTTTAGTGTGAAAACTTGATGTGCATATCAAAATATATTTTTTTCATTAACAAATTGAAATTTTTAGTTTCTAATTTTTTAGTAAAAAATAAAAAAAATTAGTATATTTAACTGATCAAAATCGATTACGACATTGCTCTGTGTAGTTGTAGCAAACTTATTTTATTTTATTTTTCTCTCTGTATATATAATATAGATCTATATAATAAAATAAAGTTAAATTATTATTATTATTTTATGAATTAATGTAGAAATTATATGTAGCGATAATTAATAAAATAGTATCTAATTCACTTGTAAGCTTGGATAAGCTACGGGGAAATATAATAAGTACTTAATTTAAAATGTATATAATAATAATAATAGTTATAACAATAAATAAATTACAATTATATAAAATCTCATCACATGAAAATCTAAACTTCTTACATACATTTATTGCATTAAATAAAATGGTTGCATACCATTGGATATTTGGACCAATTTTTAGAATACTCTTAAACTCATAATTTCTTGCTTTAAAGACATTTTATTAGAGAAAGAATTGGAAATATAATTATAAAACATATAAGAATATCTAATACAAACTAAAACAAAAACTTAGTGTTAACTATTTAAATTTAAGATAAGTACTAAATGATTCAAAATTTTTCACTTACAATTACTTTAAATTACATTCTTTGCTACTATCCTAAATAGAGGAGAGTTTCTATCCGTTTGAAATATATATACTGGATAAAAATATCATTCCAAATAGCTAGAAAGCGTCATACGCATGTTATAATCAACATTTATCTTGTAAGATTAGAACGACTTAGATGCAAATTCGAACTTACAACCTATTAGAATACACAAAGGTGAAACACTTATTGTCACAAAGAAAATTTGTGTGTTAGAATTGCAATTCCAATAGCAGATTAAATAAAATACAATTAGATGAGAGGATACATAATCATGAAAATTTTCAATAGCATATAATAATAAATAGATAAACTCCCCTTGATTTCAAAACATTCATAAAAATATGAAAATGTATGGAGATGTAAATAAATAAAACCTAATTATACATGATACATAAATCTTCAAATAAAAAAAAATAAGAAGAAGAAAATCAAAGAAAAACATAAATAAGAAAAAAGAAAAAACATTTAAAATAAACTAAAAAACAAAGAAAACATTGAAACGCAATACAATGTTGGTGCTTATATAGACATGTCAACATATAAATGTGTCATTAAATGAGATAATAATTCCATAAATATTCCATCAAAATACGTTCCTATTAATTAAATTAGCATAGAATTATTGATCAACATTTAAATTCATTAATAAAAATTTAATGAAAATAAGGAACTAAAATAAGTGAAATAAATATTTTTAAATAAGAAATTAAATAGGAAAGTAAAAAATAGTAAATAAAGATATAATGTATGAAAATAAAAATAATACAGAATAAAATATAAAATGGAAAGGGTTTCAAAATTTTTTCTACTGCCATGTCATCGAGGGAGAAGGGGAGCCACTCCAAGTCAGCAGTAAAAATTGTTAATTAGATGTATTAAGATATTAATACACCTACCTATTATACATTAAAATATTATTTTTTTAATCTACTATATATTAAAGTAAATGTAACTCTTTTAGTGAAAGGATGAAGTTATATATCTTTGAATACATCTTATAGACTATCAAATTTGAAGTAGTTAATGAAGCCATTTGATTCGACGAGTCCTTAATGAATAAGGTAGTTCAAACATCATGATATTGATACCATGGTAATAAATTCCACTGTTTAAAATAATCATTAATTTTAGCTTTAATTAATACTAATTTACTCTTTAAAATATTATGCATATTATTAGCCATCGAACTTTATATCAAACCCTCACATGCATTAACTAAAAATCGAATTATAGTTTGCTTAAAAAAAGAAAAAGTGATTTAAACACGATCAAATTTAATTACTACTAATCATGATTAAACAATAGTAATTAAAATTGCATTTTACAAAATTAAGGCAAACACGTGCTTTATAAATGTGTATTGATAATAATATCAGATTAAACGAGATTATTATTTAAATTTGAAAAATTGACAGAAAATCTTGACGGCAGAACCTGCATAATTGTGAGTGGAGAGAAATCGTGCCTTCCTTGCGTTCTCTCTCTCTCTCTCTCTCTCTCTCTCTCTCTCTCTCTCATCCCATTTTCTGGTGTGAAGTGGAGAGAGTGGAGAAGAAAAGCTGACGCAGTGTGTGTGTTTGTGTGTGAGAGAGAGGGGTATAAATATGTATGTATATGTGTAAGCATATTTGACAGTGATTTGAGGTTGCTGCCATGAATTTACAGCAATGATAACCACACTCAACTTCCTCTAGCTTCATTTCGCAAATCGAAGAAGTGATAGTTCAAGAAACGAATGTTGGGCAAGCTTTCTCGAAGCTGAATACGTTTTTTCTGCTACAGAAAACCTCCATTGTAAGCTTTCTTGTCTTGTTTTTGGGTGTTCCATTCATTTTTTTAATTGCTATACCTTTTGTATAAGTACAACTTTTTTCCATTGGATTGAAAAGGGGGCTTTATATGCAATTGCGATGGTTCTGTGATTTCTGATTCAGCTGTTGCTTCGTCTTCAAGAGGGCATCGATTTACATGTTTTCGCAGTAGTTTTTCTCTGTGAAATTGTTATCTCGGTTACGTATGACTGATTTTAATGTCGATTAATTTTGTGGCCATTTTGTTCATCAATGGAGTATTATTCAATCTTTTCCACTTTCTATTCTGGGTTGATTTTTTTCTTCTTTTTTTTTTTTTTTTTTTTTTTTTTTTTTGAGAAATGAATGAGTTTGTTTCTCTACTGAGGGCCTTCGTGATTTGATGCAGATGTGTGTCTGTTTGCCCATTTTGAGCCCCATTGAAAATAATTGTGCCTTATGTTCTTTGTACGTAAGAATTGGCTCCTCAATAATTGCTTCTATTGCACGCTCTTGGTTTATCATCCTAATTATCTGAATTGATCCCTTTAATTTTCTTAAATCTGAAGTAAATGATGAATTAATCCCTTTTTTGTTCCTCCTACTTGTAATAATTGATGAAATAGTGTTTCAAAATCCCAATTTACTCATGTGGAACTATTTCTTCTTCTCTTTCTTGTTGCTCTGTCATGATTACAAATGTGTTGTTTGCTACAGCTGATTCATTCTGTTTGCAAATAGTGGGGATCTCTCCGATGATAAAGCTTTTGTTGTTTCTATGTTTTGATGAGCTAAACATTACTTTTCAGGTGAGCTTGATTAGATTTTGTTCCTCAGCGCTCAACGAAAGCCGGAATTTTATAAGAGATTGCCTCTAGGCATGTGTATTTACTCTTTTGGTAGATTTTTATCACAAGGGCTTATTTAGATTAGACAATGGGGGATCATTTTGTGTTGCTTGTGGATCAACTTATCACTGAATCCACCCTTGAAACTGCTATCCAGAGTAAAAACCTGTTGCAACGCGCGCCACCCTCTGTTTCTGGGCACATGACAACTAGCTTTACTTGCCATGGGATTGAATCAGATTCCAATTTAGGAACATCTCCAAGGAAATTGGGAGAATGTAGGATTTGTCATGATGAAGACGAAGAGTCGAACATGGAGGTGCCCTGCGTTTGTCGTGGGAGTTTGAAGGTTTGTCTCTTGAACTGGCATTGCCTCAAGCTAAATTTATTTTCCATTACATGAGTGAACCTTATCCTGTAAAATGTACAATTCTCGCATGGCTTTAGTTTTGAGTCTAACATAACTAGTGCTGAAATGATCACTTGACATCTCTTAATGCATAACCATGCTAATGAGTATGCTAAAATCTAGTATGGATGTGTTTATGTTTGAATTAAGGACTTATGGGATGCTGCTAAAGCCACAAACTTGTCTAAACCTCTTTGTTTTCTCAGTTGTAACTACTCTGCCCCAAAACTAGACTAATAATATTTATTTGTGGCTATAATGGTACATCTTTGATATGGTTAATTAAACTTTACACTTTACGTTTGGTGTTTGTTCATTCTAAAGGAAATGAAAAGGAGGAAACTTAAGCACGGCTCTGCTTCAACAAAAATGGAATTCAATTTCCCTTTGACCTCTGTACTACTCATTTTTTACTTATTTAGAACAGTCACTGTGGAAAAAAAATACTTCTTTTTCTTAACCTTTGTTTTAAGTGTCTTTTTACTTTTTAAGTGCTTGAGGTCTCTGGGTGCCATAATTAATTATGTATCTTTGACATGATAGTTTATCCAATGTGATAATGATTATGTATTAATTACAATTTGGTATTTTTTATAAATCAGGTTGTTCTCGCATAGATCTTCCTGCGAAAAGGAAGTGACGTGCTTGTGTCCTAGAAATCCCTTGTAGTTCTCTGGTAGGATGGGCTACAGTCACTTAAATACTTAAGTTAACAAGAATTGTTGTTATATGCTGATAATAGGTCTGTAACATCCTTGCTTCATGTAGAATCTCTTAGGAAAATATCCATTAATGTTGCTTTCGGATGGCTAGATAACGATTATGAATTCTAGATTTAGGTTGAATCCTGCATTGCCCTAGTACAGATTAACAGTACATGTCTTAAAAGTGCAGGATAAAAACTTCTTGATCTCTCTTCTTAATGTTATTTGTATCTCGTGTTGCTCCAGTATAATTACAATTGTAAATTAAGCTTCAAAGTGCTTCAGTCATGTTCTTAATTATCCATATCTTCTTTGTGGGTGTGCTACCTGCTATATGGTAAATCATGGGAGTTGAGTTAGATTTGGAATACTTGAAACAAACAAACAGCATACTGACTTATTTGGAAAAGCAGTAGTATGGAACAGTTAAAACTCGTATTCTTTGCTAGTTTAAGCTTATGTACCTCATGATCTTCATCTTTTCTGCAGTATGCTCACCGAAAGTGTGTTCAAAGGTGGTGCAATGAGAAAGGTGATACTATCTGTGAGATTTGCCGTCAGGTTAGTCTTGCATCGTAGAGCTAGTCATTGGAAATTGACACTGGTCTAAAATTTGGGCACAGTTTTAAACAACCAACGTAAATGAGCACTCACATTGCAAATAATGATATGCATAAATAAGTTTATGATACGAACGCAAATACCTGAATGAAGCACTTCTGTTTTATGTGTGAAATTGTAGCTTTTCAAGCCAGGTTATACAGCACCACCTCCTCTTTTCCATTATGGTGGGATCCCAATGAATTTCAGGTGTCTTTTCGTTCCTTAAACTACAGTCGGCTGATAATATTTTTGTTTTAATTTCCTGTCATAATCTTGTATCATCCCTCTTTCTGCAATAATACTATGTTTTCTTGTGGATTGAGAAGTCAAAATTCAAATGTCAGGGGAAATTGGGAGATATCCAGAAGGGACATTCATAATCTTCAATATATATCAACGGAATCTACCAACGGAAGTTTTCTAGATTCAGATGAGGATGGCTATCCTATACCAACTTCAAGAAGCTTGATATGCTGCCGTATTATCACCATGATTGTACCTCTCTCTCTCTCTCTCTCTCTCCCCTCACTGCACATGTATTCATGTCGTTGTCAATGCATCCAACATAAGCTCTCCCTGGATACGCAGTATCGTTTTAAAGATGGTTTCAATGCATACTGTTTTCATTTCTCCTCTCCCAATGTGTTCATGGTTGTCTTTATTATATTCCAATTCAATCTTCTTTACTGTCAGTCAGATTGAAATGCTCCTGTTTTCTTAGTTGGTCGTCTTTTCATGACATTCTTGTGCTGCAGTTTATTGTACTCGTGGTGCTACGACACACCCTACCATTCATCGTTTACGGTGCTGGTGAATACTCAATTTCTTTGGCCATGGTGAGCTTCCCTAACTTCAATCGCCTGCTGATCTCTGAATACTTGATTTCTTTAGCCGTTCACCACAAAATTTTTGACTGCAGTTAGTGATGTTGCGAACTATTGGCATTCTACTACCGATCTACATCATGGTGAAAGCATTAACAGCTATACAACGTAGGAGAAACCGACAGGTGAAACAAGTATCAACTCAGTTCAATTCAGTCAGTGCCTTCATTTTTGTCAACTGAACGCAGCTCATTTGTTTCGTGTTAGTATTCGCCCATCTTCCCCGTCTCCACAACGGACGAAGAGAACGAGCTGCCTCGACAGCAGCCACAGGCGCATGTCATTCACTTCACGTAACTGCTGTCACATGGTATCGTGAAACTGATCTTTACAAGCACAAGCATACTGTAGGAATCTGGAAGATCCTTAATTATGATCGAATCAGTATTTGGTCTGTTTTCTTGTAAGTTGCATGGGTTGTAAATATTATCATATGGATCAAAAGGGTTTCAAAGA
Source organism: Pogostemon cablin (assembly GCA_023678885.1). NCBI lineage: Eukaryota > Viridiplantae > Streptophyta > Magnoliopsida > Lamiales > Lamiaceae > Pogostemon > Pogostemon cablin. The sequence goes on along the minus strand of CM042992.1, from coordinate 5,721,024 downwards.
AATCAATAAACCGATCAAATCAATCCTATATATTCCCATCCAGGAAACATTACTGGTGTTTTATTTTTTATTTTATTTTTTTATTTAATCACAAGTCATATAACATATTCCCTTTAGAGGATTCTTGTGTGAGATTCTTTCTGTTTCATTTTAATCTTTATATATTTCTAATATGCAATAAAAATTCAACCCTTTATATTATTTTTATTATTATTGAAATACAATCTTTTTGTTTTTTTCCACACCCTTTATTTCAACTTGTATATCCGATCTGTGAGGTTTCTTATATGGAGTACTATCAGTTTTACTATAGTAATTTATTATATTTTTTTTTTCATATACCTCTACAGTATATTAATCTCATTCATTGTTTACTACTCCATTAAAAAGCATAACCAAAGTTTAAGATTTCAATTATCGTTGTAATTAATTTTAAGTAATACTCCACAATACATAAAGTCATAAAAACAACATTTTTTCTTTATCCTACATGTGAAGAAATAATGTTTTACGATACAAGTAGCCCTAGTTTAAAAAACAATACTCCCTCCGTACTTTCTATTTTGTCGTCTCACAAAAATTTGCACTCCTAAAATATAGGAAAATATCAAAATAATCACGCTCCACGTACACTTAATTTACAAAAATATTACTCAGTATTTAACATGTGTGATAAGGGATGCAAATTAAAGAGTGTTGGAAGGAGAAATAAAAAAAAAATTAATTACCTAAATATTAGGTGGTCAAGACAATAACTCTCCAATTGCAACCTTCCAAATATATATACTTATAAATTAGTGTGTTTTTGGTTAAAACTGCAGCAGGGCAAATGGGATCCTCATTGTTACCAGCTATTAATCTTAAATGCAAGAAAACCAGATTTTGTGAAATTATTCTTCCATGCAAGAAAACCAGATTGTGTCACCTCTTTCAAGTCAAAGCTCATCATCATCATCAAGAAGGTAATTAACCATTAGTTATGCAATTAGTCCAACTCATCAACTTTTATAATTAATTAATTTGTGATTAATAATTCTTAACAACAGGCGATGCGAATTTACACGTACTGAGGGTGAGGATTGCAGAAGCAAGAAACAAGGAGAGGCTTGAAAGATGCTTGGTGGCTGAGCATGGATGGAATTATATACAACCACAGGGGTATACAAGGAAAACTATTACTTGTAATGAAGTGATTTATTATTATCTTCAGCTTCTGTGTGTCGTAATTCCCACTTTTGCCCTCACCATTGTCACCTGCTCATTTTGCCTCATCACCATTGCTTCTTTCACTTTAATAATTTCCACTCTGTAAAAACATGCATCTTTAAATGATGTAATATTAATCTCTTATTATTATTATTTAATTTATTTTCAACCTTTTCATTTATTTCTTAAATCCTTTTCTTAATATTTTGTGTTTGCTTCAACATAGTTAATTAATTATGTTGGTCTGTAAGAGTAAATCAAACGATGTCTAATAAAAAACATAAAAGCTAAAGATAATAATTAAATTTCCTTCCCTTCCTCTGTCTCAATCGTAAAACAAAAACACATATAATTATAAAGTGAGGCTCATGTGCACCGGATGCACGGAGCACATTCCGTGCGCCTTTGCAATTTCTATGCCCCTTTGCAATTTAAACACCTAACAATACATATGTTTAAATAGAATATAGAGGCACAAATTATATCATGCAAATAACTAATTTTAAGATATTACTGTTTATATATACTCCATTAAAGGTTAATGTCTTTTTTTTTAAATACATTTTCTTTCAATTTAAAAGAACCCACCAGACACCAACAGTGGATTGTCCCTGCACCTAAATTCAGTAGATATACATTTGTCAATATAAATATATACATTAATTAATAAATAAAAAATTATTTTTATATTATGATAGGAATTATCGGATCATCACCAACTGTGATGACTTGCGTATAACATTATATATACAATTGAATCATTACAAGATCTCCATAAATCACGGAGAGAATAAATCAACATAAATACAGAGAAGGAAAAGAAAAGAAGGAAGAGACAGGGAAGGAAAAGGAAAGAAGGAAGAAGAGGGTTAGGGTTTTCGATCAGGCTGATACCATATGATTCACCTCTTACACATTGATTCAATATAAAGTCTGTTAAACGACCACCTCATCTAAAAGCTTAAGCTTGTAGAGAGTTGTATCGTTTAATACTTAATCAAGTCACGCTCTAACACGCCCCCTCACATGCAGGCGGGGAATTTTTGCCTCAAGCCTTGCATGTGGAATTTTTTCATAAATGGATGGCGGTGAGGTTCGAACCCTGGACCTTTGTTAACCATGGGCTCTGATACCATGTTAAACGACCACCTCCACCTCATCTAAAAGCTCCACCTCCATCCACCTCATCTAAAAGCTTAAGCTTGTAGAGAGTTGAATCGTTTAATACTTAATCAGGTTGCACTCTAACACGCCCCCTCACATGCAGGCGGGGAATTTTAGCCTCAAGCCTAGCATGTGGAATTTTCTCATAAATGGGTGGCGGTGAGATTCGAACCCTGGACCTCTGTTAACCATGAGCTCTGATACCATGTTAAACGACCACCTCATCTAAAAGCTTAAACTTGTAGAGAGTTGAATCGTTTAATACTTAATCAGGTTGCACTCTGATACCATATGATAGGAATTATCGGATCATCACCAACTGTGATGACTTGCGTATAACATTATATATACAATTGAATCATTACAAGATCTCCATAAATCACGGAGAGAATAAATCAACATAAATACAAAGATATACAATATCTACATACAAAAATATCCTCAATTCTTTCCCTTAATATATATTTTATAATAATGATTATATATTTTGAATTTGGGTGTTTTATATATTTTTTTAGATAATCACACACAGAACAATTAATATATCTTTATAGAATGCATACACCATACTAATAAAACTAGTTACTACATTATCATATTTCTTAATTTCTATAAAAAATCATTATTATGAGAAGAAAGAAGTATACCGTTTGTTAGAAAATTTTCATCGAATTTTTGGTTAGTTTTTAGTGAAAAAATTAAATATAAAAAGGTAATACATATATTAAAAAATATATACTACTATATTATTGAAATAAAACTAATAGAAATATAAAGTACAAAACAAAATTTACATATCATCAGCTTATAGAGATTAATATGGAGGCATAGGTTGCCCTTATGATCGAATTTTGTTTATTAAAGTTGATTTGTTTCTATAATTAAATAATGTTTAGCCTAACTTGCGGGTTAAATTTGATTTTGACACAAAACAGAGAATATTATCTGAAATAATGACATGTGGCATTGCCCAGCCAACTCATGATCATGCCGACCCCATACCCAAACTATTAGGTTTTCCTACCAAACCCAAATTAAAATCCGATCAATTAGGTTTTTATTGGATTGAAATTTTATGGCCAATCATCACTTATACAATTATGTATCATGCTTACCCCTAATCCACAATAAATTTCCTATTGCTTAGACCGTAGGTACTTGAATTTTATTGCCTACTAAAAAAAATATGTGACAAATTAATGTAATAATTATCAATTAATTATTTATTTATTAAAGAATTTAAATAAATTAATTCTTAAAATAAATGAGTAAATAATTGATAATTGGGCAAGATCCAATCAAATAAGCCCGAGTCAAACAAAGTCTGGAGAGGTCCAAGCCCGCTGAATCAAGTCAAATCAATATTGACCAATCAAATTGCAAGGATAGAAAGGCCCAAGCATGCAGAATTAAGTCAAATCTGCCATGGACCAATCAAATTGCGAGTTATTTATTGGGCATCCTTACCCTTCACCTATATAAGGAGCTCTCCTCCATTCATTCCAGACACACTAAAATATCTGAAGACGCATACACTTCTAAAGAGATCAAGAATACGAGCAGTGTTCCCTTGAATCTTCAAGCATCTTCAAGTCAAGAATAGCCTCCGATTAGAGATCAAGGTGCTAAGCCCCTCCGATCCGGCATTCTTCCAGCCATCCGCCTTCGATCAGAGATAAAGGTGTCAAGACGCTCCGATCCGGTGTTCTTCCAGCCAACCGCCTCCGATCAAAGATCAAGGTGTCAAACCTCTCCGATCCGGCGTTCTTTCAGCCATCCGCCTCCGATTAGAGATCAAGGTATCAAGCCCTCCAATCCGGCGTTCTTCCAGCTAACCGCCTCCGATCAGAGATCAAGATGTCTAGCCCCTCCGATCCAGTGTTCTTTCAGCCAACCGCCTCCGATCAGAGATAAAGGTGTCAAATCCCTCCGATCCGGCATTCTTCCGGTCAAGACTTTCTCCACAGAAAGCTCTCCAGTCAACGTTCAATCCAAACAAAAGCTCAACGCCTCATGATCAACGTCACAAGACTACACATCTGAGCTCGGACAAGCTTCATCTGAAGATCCGGCTCAACACACGCTGTCAACACAATCACCATATACTCCAGTCAAAAGGTCATCTACCACAAAGCCTTCAGAGCTGCAAGTTGTGAAGACTCAAATGATGACTCCATTAAAGATTGCAATACGAAGACCTACTGTATCAAAACCTCCAGAGTTGCAAATTGATAAGGTTGAAGACTTTACAAGAAGTATGTCTAAAGGTTCCTCAAAGACAAACCATATGGTGGGGATTACTCTCTATAAGCTATTGGTGGGGATTACTCTCAATTACAAAGAAAAACTATCGGAAATTTTAGCTATTGAAATGTGCATTCAAGGGATGCAGTGGAATTTTCGCTACATACTCCAAGGAATTCGTCTTAAAACTTTTGAAGAGTTGGCTACAAGAGCTCACGACATGGAGTTAAGCCTAACATTAAATGACATCTAATGGCCTTCTATTCAGGACTCTTACAAGTTTGAAGACATGCATTCTGATGAGCTCGTGGAAGAGGAACCGCAGTTTCCATAAGAATTCATAGAAATGAAGTGAAAACAAGAAAAATTTACGCATCCCAAGATTGGGGGCAATGAACTGTTGATAAATCATGTCAAAGCTCCTTGATATGAGCGAAAACTATCTACATTATGCTCATTGATACGAGCTTAAACTATCTACACAATACTCCTTGATACGAGTTTAAACTATCTAAAATCCTCAAGTTATGCTCATTGATACGAGCTTAAACTATCTAAAATCTCCCAAGTCAAAGCTCCTTGACACTAGTTAAAACTGTCTGCATTACGCTCCTTGATACGAGCTTAAACTATCTAAAATCTCCCAAGTCAAAGTTCCTTGACACGAGCTAAAACTATTTACATTACGCTCTTTGATACGAGCTTAAACTATCTAAAATCTCCCAAGTCAAAGCTCCCTGACACGAGTGAAAAATATCCACACAATGCTCCTTGATACGAGCTTAAACTATCTACACATTATGTTCCTTGATATGAGCTAAAACTATCCACACAATGCTCCTTGATACGAGCTTAAACTGTCTAACTCAAATTAAATCTCCTTGAGAAGAGATGAAACTCTCTACACATTATTCTCCTTGATATGAGCTAAAACTATCCACACAACGCTCTTTGATATGAGCTAAAACTATCTACATGTTACGCTCCTCGACACGAGCTAAAAATGTCCACACAATACTCCTTGATATGAGTATAATCTATCTACACATCAAATTAATTCTCCTTGGGAAGAGAATAAACTCTCTACACATAATGCTCCTTGATATGGGTGAAAACTATCTACACAATGCTCATCGACACGAGAGAAAATTATCCACACAAGACTCCTCGACATGAGTAAAAAATATTCATACAAGGCTCCTTGACACGAGTGTAAACTGTCTACAAGTTCAAATTCAAGACTTATTGACACAAGTATAAACTGTCAGCAAATTCAATTCAACGCTCCTCGACGCACGAGCCCAAACTGCATGTTACTCCTGACCCGCATGAGTATAAAATATATACGACACCCCATCCAAACCAAATGAACTACGTTATGACTTGATCCTCTTCAAAGAGGTACGTAGGTGATGAGAGTGGGAATTTACGTCTTTTCGGTCTCATAATACCTTGTTTTTGTTAGGGAAAGGCCATATATTCGTGTCGGATTGCATAGTTTACATATTTTACATAATTATGGTGCTACTAATGGGTTTTGTTAAGTTTTGAAGGTTAAAACAGGGAAGAAATAAAGCAGAACCGAAGACGAGCAAGAAACGAGTAGAAAATGGGCTTACTCGAGTTGCGTGGGTCAGCACAATTTGGTAATTCGAGTCGTGTTGAGTGCCGTAGGAAGTCAGAAGTGATCAGAGAGCCAACACGAGTAATGATGTGCAACACGAGTCGTGTTGTGTCTGAAGTAAGTCGTGTGATAAGTTGTGTGAGGCAGAACAACATCGGAATTTGTCTAGAGAGCCAACACGAGCTGGCAAGTCGTTACACGACTTGCAACACGACTCGTATTGGGGTTCGGAGGAGATCCAATTTTAGAGCATTGCGACACGACTTGACAGACGAGTGTACGGATTGACAACACGACTCGTGTTAGGGTACACGAGTTGTAGCTCAATCCAACACGAGTCGTGTTGGCAACTCGAGTTGGGCATTCCAACTCGTGTTGCGTAAGTTTGGGTCAAAAATTGGAATTTTTAATCTCCAGTGTCTGAGAACGTGGAAAAGAGCCCAGTCAAGTCAATTTTCGTGGCCCAAGGTATATAAAGGATCAGAACACCTAGAGAGGGTAGGACCCATCATTCACAACAGAAACACATCGTGGAATCACGGATCACCCATCCATCCACCCACATACATCATATTTCATCTACCCATCCATTCCATCGGTCCAGAGGAGGATTCTAGTGCGGTTGAGAGAGCAATCCAATCGGAGAGACGGAGGGAGAACGTAAACCACGTACTAGGGTTTCGTATTTTTTCTTAATTTCTTCTTTTGTTGATTTTGTTATGAATTTGTTAGTCATGATGGTTGTTTGTGACTTCGTGGGCTAGAAACCTTTTACAGTTTTAAGGATTTAAGGTTAGGGTAGTTGATTTGGAACCCTCAACAAATATTGTGAATTTATGCTATTGTTGATTCTTGTTTATTCGATTTATTCAGATTATGTTAAACGTTTATAACATCTTCATAGCATGCTATTGATGTTGCCCGTGATGCTTGGTATGTTGTGTTAGCTTGTGTGCATACGTACTTAATATTGTCTGTTTGCTAGGGATTATAGTAGTTTGCCCGTGAACACGATAATCCTAAGAGCTGATAAATAAGATACTTGATATTCTTAGTGGAACAATGCAATTAGGAAATCAAGTAGGAAGTGAATAAGTTTGAGTAGTACTTTCAAAGAATATATTTAGTTGAACTGGTCATCCGGAGATTTATTAAGTTTGCCTTATTAGTATCTAGGATGGAGGTTCAAAACTGTTCACGCGTCATCTTGTGATGTATTTCTATTAAAATAGCATGAATGAACAATAGGACGTCTAGGAGACCAAATCAATTGCACTATACCTGAAACCTTAGAGTTGTTACTTCTCTCTTGATTCAATCTTGAATATTCCTTACTTTTATTTATTTTGTTATTTATTATTTCAAAACTTTAGATATTAATTCAATTCAAACACTTGGAAATTGGTTACAATAAATCTGGTTAAAGAGTAATGTAAAATAAATAAATAGTTAGTTGTCTCAGTGGGAACTAGGGGTGGACGAAATTACCGATTTTTTGGTATTCTACAATTAGCGAATCGAAAATTATCGAATTTAACAAAAAATTAGGTATACCAAAAATTTCGGTAAAGTATGGTGTCGTACCGAAATTTTCGGTACGGTATCGGTAAGAAATTTTAAGAAATTTTTGGTATTTTGGTATATACCAAAATACCGTAATATATCGGTAAGTCGGTATTTCGGTATATACCGGTATACCAAATTAATTTTTAATTGAATTAAATAATAATATTAGTTAAATATATTATACTTTCACTATTAAGTTGAAATATATTATAACATATATACTGTCATAGTTGAAAAGAGATTAACCCTACTCATTCCCTCTTCACATTGCAGCCGCCTCCCTTCTCTTTTTAATTCCAATCTGCTTCTCTCATCCCTTTTCCAATCCTCATCCTCTCAAAGCTCATCGCGGCCATCATGCTCTCTCCTTGGCACTACCAATCCTCATCCTTCCAAAAAACCTTTGGCCTTTCATTATTGCTTTATTTTTCTTCACTCCCTTCTTCTCCTTTGCAAGATTCCTGCTTCACCATAGCCAATTCAAGATCGGAACCCTTCTTATATTGACGCTTTCCAAAGAAGTTGGGTTAATCTCTCTGATTTTCATCTATTTGGTAGGATTCTTCAGCAACTATTGTGTTCAGTCACTCAATCTCGAGATTGAAAATGAAGAGGACCGTACTGTTTTGAATTTTTTTTTACTATTTTGAAATATTTTCGTTGATTAAATTATTTTTCTACGTCTTGTTTGTATAAAAAATTGTAAGTTTTTGGATTATTGAGACATTGTATTGAAATTTAGAATACCATTTTTATACTGTGTTCATTTTGGTATTTCGGTAAGAAGACGGTATGTATTATTAATATACCAAAATTTCGGCATACCAAAATTTGGTATACCGAGATTGTCGGTACGATATCGGTATAAATTTTCCAATACCAATAATATCGGTACGGTATACGGTATGGTAAGATTTTTTTGGTACGGTACGGTATACCACCCCTAGTGGGAACGATATTTAACTGGGTTACTTGCCTCTGCAATTGACATCCCTACACTTGAAAATTTTAGTTGGAGTGCGCAAAATTAACATAACAGTAGGCAACTTAGCACTCTGCTAAGTTCAGTCATAATTCAGGCTATTTATATCAAGTTGGTGAAGTAAGAAATAAAATTCAATCATGTTGATCAAGAATTGAGTATCGCAATTTGTTCACTTCAACATAAAGGCATTCATGAATAAAATGCGATGGGGCATTTGTAAGCACTTGAATTTTATTGTCTATTAAAGAAAAATATGTGGTAAATTAATTCAATAATTATCAATTAATTATTTATTCCCTCCGTCCCATAGAAGTTGGTATAATTTTTTTGGGCATGGAGATTAAGGAGTATAATAATTTAATGTAAAGTGGAGTAAAGTGAAGTGAGAGAAATAATATTTAATGTGTAGTGGGTAGTTGTATTATAGGTGATATATGAGACCCATGAGAATAAATTAATTGTTTTTTGCGTGGGTCCAAGTATTAAAAAGGAAATGTGTCAACTTTAGTGAGACAAACCAAAAAGGAAAGTGTGTTAACTTCTATGGGACGGAGGGAGTATTTATTAAGGAATTTAAATAAATTAATTCCTAAAATAAATGAGTAAATAATTGATAATTGGGTCAGATTCAATCAAATAAGCCCGAATCAAACAAAGCCTGGAGAGGTGCAAGCCTGCAGAATCAAGTCCAATCAATATTGATCAATCAAATTGCAAGAATAGAAAGGCCCAAGCCCGCAGAATTAGGTCAAATCAGCCATGGACCAATCAAATTGCGAGTTATTTATGGGGCTTCCGTACCCTTCACCTATATAAGGAGCTCTCTTCTATTCATTCCAGACACACTAAAACATGTGAAGACGCAGACGCTTCTGAAGAGATCAAGAATACGAGCAGTGCTCCCTTGAGATCTTCAAGCATCTTCAAGTCAAGAACAGCCTCCGATTTGAGATCAAGGTGCTAAGCCTCTCCGATCCGGCGTTCTTCCAGGCATCCGCCTCTGATCAGAGATAAAGGTATCAAGCCCCTCCGATCCGGTGTTCTTCCAGCCAACCGCCTCCGATCAGAGATCAAGGTGTCAAGCCCCTCCGATCCGGCGTTCTTCCAGCCATTCACCTCTGATCAGAGATCAAGGTGTCAATCCCCTCTGATCCGGCCTTCTTCCAGCCAACCGCCTCCGATCAGAGATCAAGGTGTCAAACCCCTCCGATCCGGCGTTCTTCCAGCCATTCACCTCTGATCAGAGATCAATGTGTCAATCCCCTCTGATCCGGCGTTCTTCCAGCCAATCGCCTCCGATCAGAGATCAAGGTGTCAAGCCCCTCCGATCCAGCGTTCTTCCAGCCAACCGCCTCCGATCAGAGATAAATGTGTCAAATCCCTCCGATCCGGCGTTCTTCCAGTCAAGACTTTCTCCACAGAAAGCTCTCAAGTCAACATTCAATCCAAATAAAAGCTCAATGCCTCTTGATCAACGTCACAAGACTACACATCTGAGCTCGAACAAGCTTCATCTGAATATCCGGCTCAACACACTCTGTCAACACAGTCAGCATATACTCCAGTCAAATAAGTCAAAGTCAACACACATAAGTCAAGTCAAAGTCAAGTCAAGTCAAATTGGTTCGAGAGAAGAATCAGAGGATTGATTAAGATTGTAACTCGTTTACATTATCTTTTATATTAAATCTATCTGAAATTATCTTTGTACTCAATTTGTATTTATTTCATCATAAATACAAATTTTTTTGTTACACATATATATAAATTCGTATTATGAATAATAGTATGAAAGAGAAAAAATTCAAGTATCTTTGTTTTTGTTCTAAAAATTCAATTTTAATTTTCAAAATTCATACCTAAATTAAAAAATTGTCGCACACATATCTATAAACCCTAATTAACCATAACCCACCCACCATTCATGCATTATAATATTATATCTCTTTCCTCCCATCTTTTTTCTAATGTAAATTAATACTCTTACATATAATATCATCCACCTCTTATACATACCCACCAAAACCCAAAGAAAGCATAGGTTACCAATTCTCACTATCTACAAATTTCAAACCCCATATAAATTCAAAACAAATACAAGATGGAATTACTTTACATTGGCAAATGGCAACATTGAAATAATTACATTGCGATTTATTCATTTGCGTATCAAGAATGGAGTACTTTGGTTTCAAAATAATTTCATGAATAAAATAAAATTTTATTAAAAAATTAATTTTGAGTACATATTTTTCCTTGTGTACAGTAGTATGTTGTAACATTGGTGCAACCCACGATACGAAATCTTCCTTTGCACAAAACGACACTAAGTTTAGGAAAACGCGCTTTAAGGTTGTCTTGCTGCTAAACTATTTTATATGGAGTGGTTTTTATAAAACTATTTTAGTACTACTATGAAGTTTGAACATAAATTTTTTAATTATATTATGCAAATTATAATTAAAGTTTGAATAAAATTTTGTCGTATAGCGCATTTGACACATATAAATATGAATTATGACTTCTCAAGAAAAAGACAAAAATATGCGTATAACCTTATCGATGATATCTCTGCCTTTAAAGTTCGGTAAATCCATTGCGCAAGACAAAGAAACTAATCTGTCAAGATTAATTCAATTAATTAATAACTTAATAATTATGGCAAAATGTTGACTTGAAATTCTAAAGGAGAAAGCTGCTTTCATTCAAAACAAAATTACTTTGAATTTTTATTTTGTTTTACCATCTTAATACACATAATTGTGAAGTACTTACCTAATATAAATTTTTCTAAAACACATGTGTCACCCGAGTTATAAATTTTTATTTCATATATGTGTTGTCTTTTTATTGGTTCAACAATAATTTTTCAATTAATACATTTCCTATTAATGAATATTTGAACTTAAATTTGTAAGAAAACTTTATATAATTTTTTCGAAATATTTTTAATTGACTACTTTATTTTTAAATGTATTTATGTATAATAAAATTTTCATTAATTGCATTTTAATTTAAAAAAGTATCAATAATTTAATAGAAAGTTATTTTATTACAGTCTTATTATTTATTTTATTTTATTTTTTCACGATACTATACTTAAATTAATATTAATATAATTATACAGATTATTATAACAAAAAAAATTAAAAAATTATTAAATATGAATATATATTTTACACTTAAAAAAATTATAATTTCAAATTTTAAAATACAATTATTGTAATCGCGTAATACGCGGGTAATTATTCTAGTATAAGTATAATTTTAGGGGTAAATCTTACATTAGACTGTCTCACATCATTTTACACTTTTAAAAAATAATTATCACTTTTGTTATTAAACATTACACTTTCGCTATAAAATGTTATTAAATATGAATCTCGTTGTTTAAATAAATCTCGTGGTTTGAAAAATTACCAATTACCCCCTTTAATTTGTTTTTTATTTGAACATTAATAAAAATACACTTTTTCTTAAAATAAAGAAGGATGGAAATGACATCAATACCCATATATTTAACATTGTATTTTTAAATTTCACTATTTAAAAAAAAATTTCAAGGCGGTAATTGGTAAAATTTTAAACTACGGGATTTATTTAGTAATTTGGACAAATCTCGAGGGAGATTTTGGTAATTTACTCTATATTTTATTCATGAAAAAAAAATGTTTGCCTATTTTTGGGTGGGGGTGGGGGGTTTGGAAGGTGGGTAATTGTTGTATATGAACGTACATTGGTAATGTCAACTAATTGCGTTAAAAAAATAGGCGTTTAGGTTGATGATTAATGTATATACGTAAGGAAGGTATTATGATTTTATTAATTTATAATATAAATTTGATCTGAGCTGATCACATTGTTTAGTTCATATCATCAAAATTATTATATATATATAAATAAATAATGTTGGGAATAGTTACACTTACATCCATGCTCATGAAGTGCGGTTAGATTTTCGTTCTTGATTAGTGTCAATCATATAGGCAGTGACATGATATAGAGAATTTAAAATTTTGCAAATTATGTATATAATGCTCTCTAGAGTTTCCCATATTTCTATATGGGCATAAAGTTTGATTTTTTTTTTCAATGGTTGAATAGAATAAAAAACAACTAGCAAAGATGCAAATAAGGGTTGAAAAACTCCAATAAATTATAAATAAATAAAAAGAAAAAAAATTGAAGAAGAAGTTTATATACATTAGTTGAAATTTGAATTTAAAATCTAAAACTGCATATGAGAAGTTCATATGAAGTTATTTATGTCAAAATAAGATTGAAAAAATAACAGTGAAACTATTATAAAAAAATCACAAATTGTAATATTTTTAGTATATAAACTAAAAAATAAAGATCTTGTTTGTACTAAAAAAATTTAATTAAGGACCTATTAAAAAGAAGATAAAAGGAATATGAGTAAGCTCCCTTCGTCCACATTAATAAAACAGAATGTAAATTAGTGATTGAAACGTGACATCTTAACCACCATGATGGAAATTGAAATTGTCTATCCTAACATGATTAAATCAAACGTGAAAGATAGTGTGTCCAATTTCGTGAAAGTTTTTAATAAAAATAAGTAATAGGAGTACATATGTATAAAGTATGAGAAACACTCGTATAAACTTGATTCACACGTGTATCTTAATTTACCAATTAATTTTTAGAAAGATAAACTATTACTTTTTTGAATGAAAATATTACTCTTTAAATACTTATATCATGATTTACCGATTATTCTTTAATTTTTTTTAAAAAGATGTAATATTACTCTTATAAATGAAAAATACTCACTCCGTCCCGTGAAAAGAGGGTCTTTTGCTTTTTTGCACGTAGATTAAGGAGTATTATTATTTAATGTGTACTGTGTAGTTGTATTAGTGGGTGCGAGGGCCCCATATTTTAATTGTATTAGAGGGGGTGTGTGAGTCTCATATGTGTAAAAAAGGAAAGATGACCTTTGAATGAGATGACTAAGATGGAAAAAAGACACTCTTTAACTGGGAAAGAGGGAGTACTATTCTTCAATGAGCTACTCTCTTGTGAGATGGATTGTGAGACAGATCGACCCATTGCTAAAGTATTTTTATTATATAAGTAACATATATTAATTGATAGTTAAAATATATTTGTAATGAATCATGCTATAACATTCTAAAAGCATATTTTAATTCATTATTCATCCTATTTAAAGAAAACATACTTTAACTAATACTCCATCTGTCTCATACTTATTTGCATAATTCCTTTGTAATTTACAAATGAATGGTGCAGATAAGTATGGGATGGAGGGAGTAATAAATATATTTTATCTATATAACAATGATACTTTAAAAATTTGTCGACTCATCTCACGACTGTCTCATATAATTACCGTCTCACAAGAGACTTTGTCTTCTTGAATTCTAATATATTGTGATTTTTTATATTATTGTTGAGATATTAATATTTTTCATTTAAAAGAATAATAAATTATCTTTAAATGAGTAATTTTTCACATAAAGAATAATTTTAAAAACAACAATGCATGATGATGGGTTCTACTTTAACTAATACTCCCTCCGTCTCATTCAAAGAGAGTTTTTTTTTTTCCATTTTGGTCGTCTCACCTAAAGGGTCCCCTTTCCTTTTTTGCACATATGAGACCCATACACCCCCTCTAATACAATTAAAATATGTGGCTCACACTCCCACTAATACAACTACTCACTACACATTAAATAATAATACTCCTTAAACTACGTGCAAAAAAGCAAAAGGGACTCTTACACCGGGACGGAGAGAGTATACTTTAACTAACAATAAACATATCTTACTTTTATAATAATCATACTTTAACATGTATCATCAGAAAATTTGTCACAAATCATTTATATTCGACAAAAACCAGCCTCAATTCAATTTTTTTTTTTTTCTGAAATCGTGTTCTGGCTATGTATTTTCAAGAGGTGTTGGGAGTATTATTTATAAAATTTCATATAGCTGTGTGTATACACACTCTAATGCATGTTCATAAATTAGAGTAATTGAATTGAACAAAAATACTTCCTCCCTCATAAATTAGAGTAATTAGAGTCCCTCCAACTTAAAGGCCCAATCATACGAGAAAGGGGAAATATTAAACACACATAAAATTTGATGAAAATAAACTGCACTGTTGTTATTTAGCCCTTAGATATTTATAAAACAAGACATATATATCTTTGTTTCTTTAAATAAAAAATAAAAAGTGACCGACAGTTGAACAAAAATAACATTAATGTTTCAGTTAAATATACACAGAAACCTTCTAAGCTACTTCAACATTAATTGATAACCCTAAACAAAACCAACCTTGTAGACCTTCACAATGATATTCATTTACCACAGATAATTCATTTTTCAAAAATACCAAACATAAGTTGATAAACCAAATGTGTCAAAACACTATCAAATTAATTACTTCCTCTGAAAAGCTACTGTTGCAACACGAGATCCTTCCGATCCTCCAAACATAAATGTGGGATACGTGCGAATGTGGTCAATGTAGTGGAGTATGGCGGTATCTCTAGACATCGCATCTTGGTCGACGCCACTATCTGGTTCTTGAGGACCCATCCTCCTTTGGTTGAAAGCCTCCACTTCTTGTATCAGCTCGTCTTTCGTGCTGTTGCATGATGTGATGACCTGAACACACCAATGCCGACAGAATAAATATGGGTTATTCGTTACAAAAATCCAACTTGAGACATATTAAAGATATTTAGACTTTTGCAGTATCGCGTGCATAAGAAGTGTTATGATACGTTCATTACAGAACAAATAAAGTATGCCGTTTCAGATATGGAGATCCTTACCACCAGTACAGAAGAAGAGTTAACAAATACCAGGGATGGGAAATAGAGAGAAATTAAAGCCAAATTACAGAAACTCACCAACAACCCACCAGAGGCGACAAGTCCTGATATGGAGTCCCAATACATTATCCTGAAACAGAAGGCATATATTATCAACAGGTCTAGATCATCTATTCATGTATTGGTCTGACATGCTTGGACAGGACATTGCTTAAGTTAGATTTACTATTTTACTTCCAGATATGCCCACTTACCACAAGCATAGACCATTTCTATTCTTTAATCTTTTGCATGAAGAAAAAAAAAATCAATATTCAAACAAGGAATTTGTATTATAATTTTGAGATGGGACAATTTAGGAAAATTGGACTATCTTCGAGGGACAAAGCGAGTTTAATTTATTAATTTAGACATGGGATATGCCACTTTTCTGGTTGAAGGGGGTCCCAGGCAATAAAACAGCATATATAAACACAATATTAAATTCATATACAAAGTACAGCATTAATAAAATGCATCACTTGATGAAAACCCCTGAAGGTGAAATACCATTTTTACCTTTTGATAGGGCCATCAGGATGCAACCCGATAGCATCCAGTGTTCCTTTATCCGTGACAAGCTGAAACTTTCTGTCTAGCTTTGTCTCAAGTACATCATCAACCTGAAAATCAGTTTCAACAGAAAAATATAAATGTAATCAAAGCCATAGACATATAAAAAGCAGCTAAAAGTATTTCGCAGTATCGTGGGATAGTTTAAGTGCAGCCCTCAGCATGCAGAATTCTACTGAAGGATAAAGTTCTTAGATGGAGCATTCATTAAGTGGGTAACCTGCATGATGGCTTCATGCATTAGATTGCTTTATTTTCATGAAAATGCATCTGTGTGCAAGCATGCACAATCAACTCCTTTCGAGTTAGAAGAGTCACAGAGATTGTGTTAAACTGGACATAAGAATTGAGAATTTTGGTATATGGAGTTCTAATTAATAGAGAAAATCATGCTACAAAAGTGGTGAACTTGTACCGTACATATAAAAAAATCATGCTACAAAAGTAGGAGTTAACAGTTATTCAGCTTTGTTTACTTAAATGCAAGTACATATATGGAACGAAAGTATAAGCATTAATACGTTGTTATGGGAAATTGTAGTTTATTTCTAATTTGAAATCATATTGGACAACACTAATTGTCACATTAAGCATGTTTATACTCGAATCAGTTGTGGGTATCTGCAAATAATTATAAATTGAGCAAATATATTCATAGTAATAATGTTAGAAATAGCAAGCAAAAGCCAAATAATCATATCCCATAGAACATTATGGAGACTTACAGAGTAAAACTGTTAACTATAAACGAGCAAAGCTGCACCTTGCTACAGATATACCATACGTACTGTAGCCAAATAATCAAACAGCACAGTCTTTCCAATATTTCTGTGCTTGTCTGACAAAAGTCATTCGCCTTAAGTCATACACAACTTTCTTTGTCAAAACTAGAAGGTTCATTTTCAAATGCTAGGAAGCATAGAGTGGAAGGAGAAAAAAAAAACTGGAGTTTTATTAGCATTATGATTTAGAGTTGGGGAGTCTTGATCTTATTAAGTAAAGTCATAGCGAAGTTAAATTTACACAAATTACAATTATAATATTCACTTCAGATATATTGTGATATAACCAGTTAACCACAATAGCAAAAAGTATCAAGTAGAACCTGCATTGACAATTGGAGGGCCAGGCTACAAGGGGAGTGAACATAATAAAAATTTTTAGGAAACATACCAAAAATTTTATGTTAGAAAATCCATCACGATGAGCAAGGCTGCGAGCTAAGTCGATAGCTCCTTCACTGTAATCTGTTCCAGTGAGATCTGAGAACCTAATGGAAAAATACAACTACTTAGAAGTGAGGTTCGAATAGTAAAATCAGCAAGAATCCATGAAAAGACTTGATAAGTAAAATGTTCACATATGACTTGCAGCAAAAGCGAAGTGCAATGAGTAACATTTCTATAAAAAAAGTCCAAGCTCCTAACCACTGCTCAAGGGAGTGGATCTGAAATAAATCTTTTGATGAAACAATATTATGGAGGTGAAACGGTAATAAAATTGTTTTCTCAGAGTAACCTCCAAAGCAAGATGACATGTTTGCTTTCACAAGGAAAATCTCTGACTATGGGGCATCCTCGTGTGCATTAAATTTTAAGAGAATGCATATGCAAAGTAATGAGGATGGTGACCCAAGGAGAATAAGCTAACAAAACGAAACAAAGTTATTGATACCATCACGATAAAAGAAAAGGCCTGCTGAAATCTATTCTCACTGCAGGAATAGACGCACAAAATGTGAAAATGCTTATCTCCCTACAGATTGTTAATGCACAACATCCTATCAAATCAATATAACCAAGTGAAAGTTCAATTTAAATAAAATGAGTTACAGATAATGCCAACTGCCATCAAGGACAATGTGAAGTCCAAGCCGGCTTCTGACCACCTAAAGAAACGTGTGAAATAAAACTTTATAGAAATCCAAGGGATCAAAACTATCAAACAAATTTTACTAACAAAGAACAAGAGAATGTCACAGCTAACAGCAATCTGAAGTTAACAGTACCCCTGCTTACTGAGCTCCTGAAGCAGCAAGCCATTACCGGTCCCAACATCCAGCACGCTCCACCCAGACAAGTCCTTATCAGGTTGACCAGCTGGCAAACAATTTGTGGTGTCTACATGATTGGGAATGTTTTGTTGAGAAATTTCAAGGCATAAGCTTTTGGTCCAGGTGGCGACATTTTCCATCACATCAGGTCCAAACCTACAAATAAATTTTTTAAAAAAATAATAAAAAAATATAAAAAATAACTGTAACAAAAGGCTAAGCTCTGGAAATATGGTTTACGATGAATAAAAGAGAATAAGAAGAGAAAATGAGAACAATCGATGTTAAAGCATTTGATTTTTCTTTCCATCATCTGAATGTTTCTTGCAATACTTTTCTTTGGCCGGAGATGAATTTGGCATGCCTGTATAACTAACTTAATGTGAACTTTTGGATATTATCTTGGAAAAGCTCGCATATAATGCCAATTCGTACAGGGGTCTTGGCTCAAAGAAGAAGAAGAACGAATATAAATTTGTTAGGATACACAAAAGGTCCAATAATAGCATTGCAAAGATCACCCCATTGGTGGGCCCCTCGCCTAAAATCACTCAAGACTCCTCTGTCATGCATACAGGATAAATCCCATCCTATCCATGCATATAAATACCAAGAACATTCCTAATGAACAATGGGATCAACATCACCAAAACTCCATGCAAAGGATAGAGACAGAAAAAAACCACTAACATCAAGACAAGAAGACATCAAGTTAAACATCCAAGAACATGATGTAGACTTACCAAATCTCACCAGTATGGCCATGTTCTCGGAAATTAGCCAATTCATCCGAATACGTAGCATCCCAATAACTTTGAAAACCCAGCATTGAAGAAACTGTCTCTGCATCTGGCTCCTCCTTGTCAGAACTACTCAGCACAAAATTGAACTTTTAACATTTTATCAGATTCATAAGCCATAAAACAAGGCATCCATATGGTACCCCAGGTGCAAGCAAGAAAGTTTGTTTTTACGTTTAATTTATTAGGGATACATTCTAAATATATACAATTAAAACCCGTAGTGCGATATACATTTTCAATTTGCCTTTCGAATTACCGGTTTCAAAACCTAATTCCCAAGAAGAGTTCCTAAAGTCATGAAATAGCGACTCCTTTAACTGTAATTTATTAATCATAAACTAAAAACGAAAACAACAAAAACAACAGGAAAAAAGCATTGACTGGAACAACGACATGAGAGTGTATCACATCAGATAAAACTCCTTCGACGACAACGAGGAGTCCACTAGTATACATATCAAGCAAAAATCTCTAGCAAATGGAGAAATTATAACCTCAATGTGTTGATTAGAACAGAGATATGACCTGTAATCAGAGGCGGCACGGTAAGCAACGGCGGAGAGCGCTTCCGCCGCATCAGCCTGACGTTGGTCGTCGTCAAGAGTGCTGCCATAATCGCTCTTGATAGACCAAGAGTCTGCGGCGATCGAGCGGTCATCATCGGAGATCAGATCGACGGTGGCCACTTGCCGAGCAGCTTGCGATACGTCAGAATCTTCCGGGGGCAACCTCATACCCGCCATGTCAACGTAATCAGAGAAGTGATGACAGAGAGGATGACAGGGAAACCCTAGCAAAGAAATTTGGGGGTTTCAGGAAAGAAGGAAGAGAGTAATGTGGAGCTGACAGAAACTGAGAGGAAATCAGATGAACCTTCAGATTCACCACCACGTCGGATGGCGGGGTATATTCGGGATTTCAGTATTGCTTTTTTGTCTTCATAGTTTTGGGAAAGGAAAAATTTCTAATTATATAGGTTCAAAATGTTGCATTTTACGAGGAAAATAAATACTCCCTCCGTCACTCGTTGAGAGGATCATTTGCTTTTTGGTACATAGATTAAGGAGTATTATTATTTAATGTGTAGTGAGTAATTGTATTAATAGGAGTATAGGTCCCAATATTTAATTGTATTAGAGGGGAGTGTGGATCTCATATATGTAAAAAATGAAAGAAGACTCTTTGGGTGAGGGTGTGGGTCTCATGTATGTAAAAAAGGAAAGACTCTTTGAATGGGACTACCAAAATGGAAAAATTACCCTCTTAGGCTGGGACGGAGGGAGTAATATCTTACTCGTTTTGTTCTCATTTTTAAGACACAATAAAATTATGTTTGTCCAATGTTTATTTGGAATTTATTTTTTTTATTCTACAAATGATGTGTTTTTTATTCTAAAAAAATGATGTGTTTTGAAATTTTAATTTTAAGTATTATTGTTTGTTTTTTAATAGATTAAGAAGTTTTATTATTTTATTTGTAGTAAATAGTTATATTAGTAAGAAAACAGCCTGTAATTTATTTATTTACTACTTAAAAATAAAATACTATATTATTTATTACTCTTTAAAAATAAATAAAATTGATCAAAACGCAACTTCTTGTGAGACTTGGAGAGACAAACTTGTTGCATTTTGTTATTAAAACTTTTGAATTAATAAGCTCGCATGACGTGGTATAATTTGACGGAGTTCATTTCTTCTCGAGTCAAGGGATAATTTGGAAAGATGCAAGAAAGATTTGCAGATGAATCCATTAATATAATTTTTACTTTTTTAAAAGAAAATATAAAATTTGAAATTTTTGAGATGATATAGAAAATGAAGCTTAAATCTTGACATGAATATTTAAAAAAGTAGACGACACATGTAGTAATAATAAATTAATTAGGAAAAAAAACTTCTGTGTGAAGGTGAGATTTTCTATTTTTTATTATAGTATGGAGTAGAACTTTTTATTTAAAATTTATTTTTTTATTCATACATATTGACTATTGAGTAGAATTTGTTTGAATGATACTTGTTTTCATTAATCATAATTAATATTTTTTACTAAAAAAATATGAATCCATTTGATAAGACTATCACGGTCTCGTGCACTTTTTTTTTAATTAATTTAAATGCATTTTTTGATTCAATTACAAACTAGAAATAAATTTTCTTTGAATCAATGTAGAAGTTATTGACTTAATACTTAGATAAGATACGTAGATTGAGATCAGAAATTTACGATTGTAATCAGGATCTTTCTTATTAGATATAATTAATTAAGATTAATGACGATTATGGATCCATTAATCAAAAAAATCTTATGATTACATTCTATATATTTAGAATGATATCATATCTTGGCAAATTGTATTTGCAAGATGTAAACTTTTATTAAGAAATGATTAAATAGATAATATGGGATTACAAAACCGACATGTAACATGCTGCTTTTGCTTTAAGTTCCTTCCTTCCACATACATATAACAATATTGATTAAATATTTTTTTCCTTTTCAATAAGACATGATTATATTTTCAAAAAATATTTACTAGATAAATCTTAGAGATATAATAATTATTTTTTAAATGTGAGTTGATACTTGTACACCTATATCCATTTTTGTTTTCATTTAATATAACTCCACTATAAATGCGTTTTTTGATAAAGAATTGTCAACTGATGTTATATTTGTACAAAAAATTATCCATTAATATATATTTATTTATTTATTAGTGTATAAGGTATGATTGTTGATGGATAAGAGAATTTTCCTTAAATAAATATATATATATATATATATATATATATATATATATATATATATATATATTAATTAGAATGACTGTGGTAGGATAAGATCGATCTCTTCCAAAATAGTAATTTAATTATTTGTATGGCGTGATTTAATTTATTCTAAAATAGCCTAATTATCTCTAAACAATACATACTTTCCTGTAGTTCAAACGTGCATTACTATTTTTAATCGTCCACTATTAAATACCTTTTTTTTATATATGGAATTCATAAACTTCACTAATACAATTATTACATGTAAATTACTCTCTTCATCTTTATCTATTTTACTATTTTTGTCTGTCCATTATTAATTATCATTCCCCTTTATGGACATATGTGATTCACACACTTTATTAATACAATTAAAATAAGAACCCGATATAAAAAGAAAAATGAGATCATCGGGGGGCGGCGCCCAAAATGAAATAATAAAACTATTTCCAGCGGATGGAGGAAGTATAATATAAAAAAATAAAACTCTTTCTGAAAAAAATGAGACCCTTAGGGGTGAACGTCCAAAATGATAAGATAAAACTCTTTCTAGCAGATAGAGAGAGTATAATATAAAAAAATAGTAATACTCATTACTGCATATGAAATGAAGGAACTATAATTTCAGGCTCCTAAAATTGGAGGGAGCAAAAATTTGGGGAGAATTGTGTCATTACCTTTTTTTAATAATCAGTTTAAGAAAAAAAGTAATAATTAGCTAAAAATTCGTAAATTTTATTGTATAAATTTTGAATTTTGTAAAAATTCGTAAATTTTGAATAGGAGAATTTGTTAACATAACTTCATTCTTATAGAAAATTAGCTAAAAACTGCTAATTTTATTGTACAAATTTTGAATTGTATGGGTGAATAGGAGAATTTGTAAAATAATCCTTGAAAAAAAATTTAGAATCATATTTTCAAAAATCAAGTGCTAATTTTCCACTTTTCCTCTTAGCCTAAATTTGCAAGAGTAAACTTGAAAAATAGAAATACAAAAATCCTACTTGTATATAATTTCTTTAATAAAATTCTGCATTATCTGAGATAAATCGGTTCTTCAACAATTGTTTCCAGCAATGGCTTCTTCGATCGGCACATCGACATTCTGTGCTTAAACTCCGGCGTCGAGAACTCCTCAATGTCATCCAATTTCAGCTTCGGCGCCGCCGGAGGCTTCTCATCGCCGCTGCTCTCCGGCAGGATTCTAACGCCGGCACGGGGAGCTCTTTTGGCTGAGGAATTCGCCACCAATAACAACGCGCCCATGTCCGCCGCCTTCACCACCGAGTTGACTCGGTCCATCGGAAAGAACACGTAAACGTTGCCCATTTCGAGATCTTCGTCGGCATTCAAAGCAGAGAATCTCTTTCCGATGAGCAGAGATCTGGTGTTGACGATGAAGGAGTTGGGAATCTCCAGCATCAGCTCCGCTGCCTTCGCCGGCTCATAAATCTGTCGGATTTCGCCGGAGGGGAAAATGACCTTTGTACCCCTGCACGGCGACTTTCCGATGGGGCCGGCGAGGGTGCATGATATGTAATTTCCCATCTGAAGTAGGGAGAAATGTTGGATGATGTTTTTTTTGCTTGTGTGTGTTTTTTTGAGAGTGGGAAATAGAGGAGGTGAGAGGGAGTATATAAAGGCTTTGGGGGAAAAAAGTCAAATTCAAATGTTTGAGTAAAGAACACATTCTTAGCCAGTTGGATTGGGGGTTTCACAATTTAAGATTTTATTTTATTTTATTTTATAAATTAATGGGAATGCGGTGTGAATAATTTTGGTGAGGATTCAACAATAAATTAGTGTTGGTGGTGGGATGGAAAGTAGTTTAATCTTCACTTTCAATCTTCCATTTATTGTTAACAATCTTCTTACAAATATAATAATCATATTCCTATGTATTTGACTTGTGTTAGTTTACAACAAATAAATTTATATAGTATGGATATAATATATAGTTTGAATATATGTATAAAAGGTTGAGCATGTGTAATAGAGAAAATTGAATTATACCAGATATACTACTATATACTCCCTCTGTTCGCCAGGTGACATTTACTTTTTGCACGTGGATTAAGGAGTATTATTATTTAAGGTGTAGTTGGTAGTTGTATTAGAGGGGTGTATGAGTCCAATAAATTTATTGTATTAGTGATGTGTGTGGGTTCTATGTGTTTAAAAAGAAAAATGTAGACCTTTGGTGCGGACGCCCAAAATGGCAAAATGTGGACCTTTCGGGCGGACTGAGGGAGTACAATGTACATAGTATTATTTGCTTTTTTACAAACTAAAATAAAAAATATAAAATGTATCTACCTTAGTTATTGGATTTAATCCTTGAGATTAGCTAGCTAGTCCCAGTCATCATAATTCATAAACATGCTGTAAGTTGAATTGTTTTAAAATATAACTTCTTATCTCTCAAAAAATGATAATACCTATAATATTAACATGCTTATATTACCATAAAAATAATATAAACGTTTTACATTTAATTTGGCTAAGATCACCAATTCCATATACTCTCATTAAAATTATTCAAAATACAACATGGGATTGGGGTGTAGGGGCGGTGGGGTGGATGATTCCACATTTTGTACTTATCCAAAATACAACAAACAAATATTTCCTTAAATTAAATGCAATTATTTAGAGAAATTATAAATTTACTGTTTTTTATAATAACTATATATATATATATATATATATATATATATATATACTATTAAATTAAATGTTGATAGATAATGTGAAGTAAATAAAATGTTATGCATATTATCTAGTACAAAATATATACTAATATTACTAGCAAATAAATAATATATATTTTATAACTACTAAGATTGTTAATGAAGAGTCTCAACTACTACTATATGAATGTCGTTAAAGATATTTAAATATTTTGAATACTTATCTAAATATTTATATATTTCTGAATATGACAGGTTTTTTTATCGTAATCTAATTTGGTAATACTTATCTAAATATTTATATAAATATTTTGAATACTTATCTAAATATTTATATATTTATATATTTCTGAATATGACAGATTTCTTATCGTAATCTAATTTGGTAATACTTATCTAAATATTTATATATTTCTGAATATGACAGATTTCTTATCGTAATCTAATCTGATATCAAATATATCTAATTATTATAAATTTGTTATCGTAATCTAATCTGATATCAAATATATCTAATTATTCTGAGTACTTATCTAAATATTTCTGAATATATCTTATTGTAATATAATTTGAATACCAAAATATATCTAAATACTTATCTAAATATTTTTTAGTACATCTTTTTTATCGTAATATAATCAGGATATCAAAATATATTTAAATATTTTTGAATACATTAGTAAATATAATAGATATATCGTAGTAATCTTTAATTAATTAATTAAATTTGTATACAATACAATTAAACTTATATTTTAATGTTTGATCACAATCCCCAACCTATTTGGTTAATTAATTAGTGAATACAATTAAACTTAAATAGGGTTAAAAGTGATAAATGGGTATAATTTGAATATTGTATCTAGTAATAATATAGATTAATAAAATGTACCGATTATAGAGCCTTATATTTATATATATTTGTGTGCTTCATATATTATTTTACTTTTTATTTATTTATTTATCCTTAAAAATTAGTGTATGATTTGTAAGACTCAAATATTTGGAAGGCATCCATCTTATGCCCTAGTTTCCTTTGAGATTAACGTGACATGTATATATGGATAGTGATAATAATTATTGTTATTGTTATTTTAAACGCCTTAGACGTAGGTTATAATAGACAAAAAAAAAAAAAAAAAAAAATGAAAATGAAATATTAAATTATGTATAGGAAGGAAGCGTGGACGCGTAGCAGCGGGAAATGAAGGAGAGACAGTTGTATTAACAGAAATTGGATGGAAAAAGCGTTTATTTAATTCCAGTTGTTCGTTTTATTAATTTAGCAACTTTTATTTATTTTATTTTTCTTTTTATGAATAACGAAATTATTTATCTGCCGTGTGGGGCCTAGTATCTCCTCCACGGTTCCACTATATATTTGGTGTATCTTTGTTATTACTAAACATTCTAAATTAAACTTAATATCTGGTGGGAGGTTTGGTACCAAAATTTACGTTACATTTTTTTATCATCTTAAAACTGTTAATTTATTTGGAAAGCAAAAATATGAAGATACAGCGTTAATTATGAATAAGATTATAAGTGATGTAGATGGGATAACTCGTGATTCAAATGGTAGCGTTTGTTAGTAACTTTACTGAATATTAAGATTTGACGAAGGATGCGGCTATTTGCAACTCCGAAACTTCTTAATGCACCTCAAAATTATAAAAATTATAATATTTTCATTTAATATTACTTATATACCCTTATTATTAAATACACCCCCAAATTATATTTTAATTTTACTAAATATACCCCCATCGTGCCAATTATGTAAATACTGTTAGGGCCACTAACACCATACCTGTCGCAGTGGCCTCCTGGAAACGTAGACACGAGATTCCACTTATCTTTTCTCACATTCATGGTGTATTGATGCATTGTGCCTATAACTTGTCTAGTGACAGTTGAGCTATTGTAAGGCACCATAGTAGATATCAGTCTTTCTTGTCTGAAGACTAATTCAGGTGTGAACATAGCGTGCAAATCCAATGAAGTAAAGTCCTTCCCATTTTCCAGTTCGGTATCACCTTTGTATCCTACAAACTCAGGCAAGCCCTGGTTTTCTATCCCAATCTCTCCATGACATCAAATATGTCGTCTTACCAGCATCAATGTCATCAACCATCTTCAATACTGGTAACAAGGTATCAGTGGGATAATCAAAACTTTGCCATATGTAGCCATTACAAGAAATTTGGTCAGTACCCACACATAAAATGTGTGGTTAAATTGTGATACATAATATTTTATGTATGAGTAATGTAACAACTTAATTGTGACACTTAAAATGTGTCACTAAAAATAAAAAGTGACATTTTAATTTTACGAATTATATTTGATATTAAGAATACCCACATATCATCACAGATATTAAAATTGTGTGACTAACTACACATAAAATTTATGTGTGGCTAAAAAGAATCTCATGTGACAATATAATACTCTATTTGACGAAAATAATTAATTAATAGGAAACACAAAAATAACAAATGGTATGTTTCTTGAAAAATATTATTAAATTATAATTATATTTAGATAAAATAGCTTATTTTGGAAACATATTATATCTATACATATATATAATTATAAAAAACTTAAGTGAAATATTTATACAGCCAAGTGGCTAAAGTTTCCTTTCACCCGTGCACAAATACGAGTTCGAATCTTACAAGGAACAAAAATAGATAAGATAAGACAAATAAAATATAAAATAATAATATTATATATATTCTCACAAATATTTATGTGTGGATAAAAGATAAAGATTTACCTACACAATTTATATGTGTAACTAAAAATATTTATCAACACAATTATAGTGTCACATATTTACACTTATTTTATGTGTGGGTAAAACGCAATGTCCCACACAAAAATGAATTTTACTCGTCACATATTTACACTTATTTTATGTGGGTAAAATGCAATGCTCACACAAAAATGAATTTTACCCACATATATGATGAGCGGGTAAAACCCAAATTGTAGCTCTGAGATTAACCTTCCATCGTCCCGTTTACAGGAACCAGGTTTCCAATATTCAAGAGCTGTAAAACTAAATATGATGCTGCCTCATCCCTGGGTGGCTCCAAGGGTGAGCGTAAAGCAAAGTCAAAGAGAGATAAATGTAGGGGTATATTTAGTAAAATGACCCCATAGTGGCAGACTCCTCTTGTGCGGGATGCAAGGAGTTGATGAAGATTTCAAAGAAAAAATCGAATTAATCTAATTCTCACCCCAATTTTCTCGTCTGGAACAAAATCAAACTACAGTTTCATGTTAAGATGAATGTAGGGGTATATTTAGTAAAATTAAAATATATTTTAGGGGTGTATTTAGTAATAATAAAGGTATATAAGTAATATTAAATAAAAATATTATAATTTTTATAATTTTGGGGTGCATTAAGAAGTTTCGGGGGTACGAATAGCCGTACATTTTGATGAATTATGTGGAAATTACTAAAGTCATTCAACTCGTCCATGATCAAAATTATCACTGCATCATTTTTTAAGTAAATTCACTAGTTCTCTATCATACTCTAACCAAGCCAAAGCAAGATTTGTCGTATTTTGGAAAACTTGGGAGAATATTTTAGCCTCCGTTTCATCCTTTGAAAATATTTTATTTCGATGGGTCTCTCACTCAGCGAACTTTCCTGCTCACAAACTTGCTCAATTTGCATTTCATAATTATTATTCTTCTTTGCTGAAGATGTACGCGCACATCTATTGTGATACTGTTGGCGCCTCTCGTTAATACCAAATTGTTATTGAGCTTAAAAAAAATGGTACTCAAAATATAACATTAGAGATGTTCAAAGAAAAAAAAAAGGCGAGCAGTTTCTGATGATACTAATTAATTAAATAATAATTAGCAGTACTTTCTTTATTTTTATTAAAGATTAAATTAAGATAATTTAAAGCTTCATTTTATATAAGATATAAGATACCTGTGGTTGAAGTGTCAATATACAAATGGATACATGTTAGATATGAAGAAAGTAATTATATGTGTTAGAAGTATTAATTAAGAAAAGATAGCTACTTATAGATGAAAAGTGAGATTCAAGCTTCCTCATATTATTTTTTTTTCCTCATTTCATTTACTTCCATCATCTCATGTTATTTTTAAATAGTAAATATTTATCCGTTCCTATATGACTGAGTAATAATGAATTTGGATGTTATTCTACTCTTTTAATTCTTACTTATTAAATTATTATATAATTTTGAATAGTATTTTTGGATTTGTTATGGGATATAAAGTCTATCTTACTAAAAAAATGAATGGAGTACCTTATAATAAGACAACCTAAAATAAAAGAATTGATATATTTTAAGGAAATTGAGAATAATTGAGAATAAAATAAGTAACCTTGATAATTTAATAAGAAAAGATAAATAAAGTTGTTGCTAGTATTTTTAGTTAATAAAATATATGAATTTAAAAAATATGTGATTTTTGTGACATGTGGACTCTAAAAAACTTTATTGGGTAAAATGGGACCTCATCACTAGTACCAAAAACACTGGGGGATTGGGGGTAAGGTATCTAGTGTGTCATAATAGAAGCATGTTGGGTAAATGTGTAACACCCGAATATTTTATATAAAATTTTAAGTTTTACTTTCAAATAAAATGACTTCATAAATATATTTTATGTTAATGATTAAGTATTACATGTTTATAATAATAGTAAGATTGGATGATGTCTATCCATAGTAAATGGAATGGATGATGTCTATCTATAATAAATGAATAGTATTGGATGATGTTCATCTATAATAAATGGATAAGATTTGATAATGTCTATCTATGAATAAATAAGATTGAATGATGTCTATCTATAGCTAATGTATAAGGTTGAATAATGTTTATCCATAATAATAATATAATATTATTATAATAAAATAAATTATTAAGTTTGGGGTTAGTTACCCCTAACATAAATAAATCTTTAATATACTATAGGAGAGTTTAATTTTGATGATGTGTCATCTCCATAATTTTCTCAATTATTTAATTATTAATTAATATAGATAATCACATAGATTTATTTAATATTTGAATAAAATATGATCAAATCAAAATTAATTATTAATTAAAATTTAATGTAAATAAATAAATGTATTTAATTAAAGATTTGAATATAGATATCATCAAATCAAAATCAAATCATATTTGAAAGCAAAAAATATATAAAAATATATTTAATTTTTCATTTACATATGAATAAGACTTATTATTCATTCAATTCACGCGCACAAGAATTATTATCGCGAAGCTTTCTTCAAGTTAGTATTCAAATTTTTATTAATTTTATTTAAATTTTTTTGATTAAATATGTTATATTTTATTTTTAATTTCTTTTGATTCATGCATATTTATTTCTTTTGAATTTACATTTCTTTATGCTATAATTTGTCTTATGTATCAAGTGTATATAGAATTTGAATGCTTATGTGCCTTCTCTAAACATGAAGTATTTGTCCACATGTCAAAATAATAAAATATTTTAATTAGATGACATATCACATTTATGTTAGATTTAATAATTATTAAAAAAATTATATATATATTAATTATTTATTGCGTGAATTGTGAAATTATCATAAATATGAATTCTATAAATAGAGAAACTCTCTTGTGAGACGGGTTATTTGGAAGATGGGTCGATTCATCACTAAAGTATGCTTATTGTATAATTAAAGTATGATTATTTGTAGTTAAAGTATGTCAATAATAAATTATATTATAACACGCTGAAATCATATTTTAATGCATAATCCAGCATATTTTAGAAAACATACTTTAACAACCATTAAACATACTTTATCTAAATAATAGATATACTTTAACACGTCTCACGAATTGTCTCATGTAAATAGCGTCTTACAAGAGAATTTGTCCTATAAATATTATATGAGTGTATATTGGGTGCACCCATATGTATATGACTTTTTAATTTATTTTGTATACATGTTATTCTATTTTGTATAAGTGTTTTGTAATAATAGTATACTTTTTTCACACTAAATTTTTTATTAAAAAATTAACATCCAAATGTGTATAACTTTTTATTCAATAATTTATACATATTTTTTAATAATTGTATATTTTTTACATTCAATTTTTCATTAAAAAGACTAAAAATTAAATTGTATATATTTTTGCTCATAATTGTATATGTTTTTGTTTATATTTGTATATGGGTGCACCCTATCTTAGAGTGCACCCGGGTGCACGCACACTATAATTAGTCATATTATATTGGGTTTATTATTGTGAGATACACAATTTAGAGCTTATTTACTGTTAGATACAAGGGGAAAAATAAAATACTATTAGGTACATAATTTAATAATAGATAGACACAATTGCCCTCCACGCTCAAACTCACGTTTCATCAATCCGAAAAGATAATTCTGCCCCGATATTGGAATCTTCTACAGTCTCCGCCCGTTCTCCTTCCACCGGGAACCACATCTCTCTCTGTCGCTGCTTATGCCCTCTCCCTTCAATCCACCTCTCCTTGGCCTGAAGTTACAGCGTTATTCGACTCCGCCACTGGCCACCGAATTTTTTATTCCCAGTTCTCTCATCGCACAAATTCTCTAGCGTTCTCACTGCGAACGGGGTTTGCCCGCCAACAAAACGATGTAGCTCTACTTCTCTGCCCTAACTCGACTCGCGTTTTAATTTTCTCCTCGCGTATCTCCGATCAATCCAGTCAGCACGAAGTTTGAAATCGCCGTCGATCAGAAGGTGAGCTGGTTTTTATCAAAAATAGGTGTACGCAAGTAATAACTATACTTGTGCATAAACTATTCGTGACTAATTTGTATAATTGTAAGAATTATAATCTCTATTTTGTGTGGGATTATGATGGAATTTTGAGATAGTTTTAGTATTGAGAAATTTGGGGGTTGAATTATTTCTCTTTTACAAATAATTATATGCTTACAATGTGTTTGTAAAAATGCTTGAATGAGTTTTTGATTGCATTAGTATTTGAATTATTTTGTATATGTTGATAGCTCACTTTTTTGTGCAGTGTATACATCACTTGCATAAACGATTAGTGAACAAGTGGACCAAGAAAGTTGCTAAGGATAAATCTCCTCATCTTAATTGTTGTGGTATTAGCAATAACATCAGATTGACTACCACCTTCAGATCTGCAATAATAGAGGCCATATTTTGGAACCTTTTGTCAAATGATTAGGCACTCAAAGTTACTATATAAAAGTCAGGCTCCATGCATCAGTCCAAAGCCAACTATATATAAAAGTCAGGCTCCATGCATCAGTCCAAAGCCAACTATTCACCCACTTGATGACTAAGGTATAAAAGGCTCTATCCACCATTATAGTCATACTATATTAAAAAACAAGACCTTCATAGTTCAAATGCTTATGATTTTGTCTTGTATATAAATTGCCTAATTTGTATAACTGTAAGGATTATAATCTCCATTTTGGGTGGGATTATGATGGAATTTTGAGATAATTTTAGTATTGAGAAATTTTGGGATTGAATTCTTTCTCTTTTACAAATGATTATATGCTTACCATGTGTTTGTAAAAATACTTGAATGAGTTTTTGATTACATTGGTATTTGAATTATTTTGTTCATGTTTATAGCTCACTTTCTTGTGCAGTTTATACATCATTTTAGTGGCTACTATTTCCTTCTTCAATTATTAATTGAAGATGATCAATAGTGAAGCTTGAAATTTCATGTTGTGTTTTCGAAGCTCTAAAAATTTCATGCGATAATTTAATTAAAAATGTGCAAAAAAAATTTTGCAATACAAAATGTGCAAAAAAATATGCAAAAGAATTTGAGCAAAACAAAATTATGGAAAAAAAATTGTGCAAAAACAAAATGTGAAAAAAAAAATATGTAAAAATAAAATTGTGCAAACCCTACCTCTCACCCACCCACTCACTGCCGGACCGCCATCGGATCATCGCCGGAACTTAAATCTGGAACTTAAAATGTGCAAAAACAAATTGTGCAAACACATATGTGTATTTATGGTACCACAATCATAATTGTGTAGTTATGAGTATTAGTGCTTTGAGTCATGTAGTTTATAGCAATTATGCATTATTTTATGTATCCAATAGTAAATGACCCTATTATGTTATATATATATATATATATATATATATATATATATATATATATATATATATATATATATATATAAATTTTTATAATTAATTAATTTAATTATTATAATATATAAACTACGCAACAATTCACTATATTTTTTATTTATAGGTTCCTGCTTAGTCATATTATCATTTCACATAATAAAATATTTAAAAAATATAAAAAAAATTATAAATGTGTAGATGAATTTTAAATTTAGGTACGAATTTTAGAAATATAAATAAGGATTATTAAATTAAAAACAAACATAGTTTTGTGTATGTATATTTTTATTATATTTTAAAAATAAGGATTATTAATTTTTAGAATGATTAATTATTATTCTTTTAAATGATAAATTTTAATTTATCACAATAAAAGTATAAAAATTAAATTAAAAGATAAATAGTTACTTAAAAAATTATTAGTTTATTAATTGGCAAATAGATGATAATATAAAGAAGAAAAACAAAAGTCAGATGCAGAAGATCAAAGATGGTAAGATAAGATGCCACAGACGGCAAAGCCACACATGGCTATGAACTACTTAAAGCGAAAATAATCAAAATTCATATCATTGAACATGTGATGCTGGACCAGTTGAGGAGCGGTGTTATGCCAATCAAAATCGCCTCCAATATCCGATAGAGCATCTGCCACTGCATTACCCTCTCGGTAAATATGTGAGACGTGGAAGTTCATACTTGCTACCATATCCCTAGCTCGTCTTCACCTTGCTATCAAACGCCATGGAATTTTTGAATTCGGGTCAGCCAGAGCATAAACGATGTATGAAGAATCTAATTCAAGCCACAACGAGTTCCAATGTTTATTGTGCGCGATCTCAATTGCTGTGAAAGCAGCGGACAGTTCTGCCTCATAAGCATACCCATTTCCATATTCACATGTGAAACTTCCACGTGCAAATCCTCTGCTGCTTCTAAACTCTCCCGCACATGAGATCACTCCCGGTGCACTTGATGCATGACCATCCGTGTTGACCTTGATCCATCATGGGGGAGGTGGCTGCCAACGAAGAGAAACAATGTTCGGAGCTTTCTTGGGTACTCCTTTGATTCTAAAATATTTGAGGATGTTAAAATCCTCCATAGTGTTATGCATTGTTCCAATGTTGAGATTTCCTGTTTCTTTGATGAGAGCTGCCAACACTGCAATGATCCCAGAAATCCGCAGAGGTTTGATCTACCATCCGAATCAAGCTCCGAGTTCATTCTCTCATTTCTAGTGCTCCATATAATTCAGAAGTAGGATACAATTGCAGCTTTCCATAGATTGATTGCTTGCTGACTTCCCGTCATTCGCATGACCAGTAGCAAGAAAATAGTAAAGTTTTGATCCAAATGAATAGTATTATCGTAGTTGAATCCAACCAATATATATTGAAGGATTTTTTGGGAGACTTTGCAATGGATGAAAAGGTGATCCATCGTCTCCGAGGCAGCCTCACAAAGATAACAGCGTGACGGATCCTGAAATCCTCGATTAATTAAAACCTCCCATGTAGTGAGAATCTCCCTGATAGCCTTCCATAGAGTGATGGAACGGTCGATCCAGTATGAAATTGGCCCATATCCAGGAACCCCAATTGGTCGCGAGGAAAGTCGGCGTGTATGCGTGTACGCAAGCTTTGATGTAACCTTTCCATATGCAGACTTGGTCCAGAATCTATGATCCTCAAAGATAGGTGACATCCGTGTAGCAAGAATAACATCTACTATAAATGGATATGCATCAGTGAATTCTATTGTAAAATGCCAATCACCATCATAAAGATAATCACCTATCTTTTGTTTATAGTGGTGTCTGTATTCTGAAGGGATGCCAATTATGTCAGCAATGGGCTTGCCAATCCAGTTATCTAGCCAAAACCTCACATTTGAGTCAAATCCTATGATCCATATCTCCTCCTCCATGAGTCTTCGAATGAAGGGAGTCCATGCTGATCTTGTGGAAGAGGGGATGTAGGTGTTCTTTAGCTTACTTCCCTCAAACCAACAATTTTGAAAGAGCTCCAGTGGTGCCTCATTTTCTAGTATGTCCCACGAGAGTTTCATGAGGTAGGCTTCATTAGCAGCCTTGATAGATCGAATTCCCAGACCCCTATCTGATTTTGGACAGCATATTCGACTCCAAGCTGCCGTGAAGTGGTGTATTTTTTATATATCCCCAGTCCAAATAAAGAACCGACTTGCTTTCTCAATTCTGCTAATCTGGTGTTTATGTCATTTGTATAACATCATTGCATGAACTGTTGACAATATTATCACCGAATTAACTAGACAGATACGTCCTGCCATGAATAAAGTATTCTCCTTCCATCTCTGAAACTTGGAAAGAATAGCATCAGTTGCATCTTTGAAATATATACTCTTTGGCGCACCCCTGAAGATTGGGATTCCGAGATATTATCACCGAATTATTAGTTTATTAATTGGATGAGTAATAGTTATCCATTTAAAAAAAATCGTATTGTGCGATGAATTCACAAAATAAATTTATTTTTTAAATTATTTGACCATTAATTTCTTTTTATTTATTAGTATATACGTTGGTCAAAGTTATCATTATTGTATTTTATTAATTAATATGCTTATATTTATATTTTATTTTATTTATATTTTTCTTTTATTTATGTAAATTAAAAAATTTATATTAATTTAATTAAAAATTAACATATTTCACATGTAATGTACGAAGCATAATACTATAATATATTATTTTAAAGAATAAAATTTAATATACCATGTTATATGTTTCCAAAATAATTTGCATTATTAAAATATTTAATTATTATAAAAATATTAATTAACTTAATATATTATCATATTTCATGAAAAAGATGCATAAGTTTATATTTTATTTTACTTTATATTTTATTTACTTATTTAAATAAAAAAATTATATTAATTTAATTAAAAATTAATGTATTTTCTCGGGAATCGCTCGGGATATAACACCAGTATAAATATACGTTTGAGTTAAATTGGTTTATATTAGTCATTCTTCTCACATTATATGTTAAAACGATCATCTTGTCAAATAGACTCCAAATATTAAAGCCATTTATTGTTCCGATATTTTACCAGTTAGATATATCTTCCTATAAGCTCGTACATTCTGACATTTCGCTAACAAGGATAAAATCTTATAGTATTATATCTTAAAATATTCGTCTCGTAGCATAGATACCACACTAAAGTCGTTTGTTGTTTCGGTGTCTTAAAAATTAGATATTTTTCATTGAAATTTTAATATTAACTTCCGTTTCGGTAAACATGGTACCTTGCATTATACACCAATTTGAAGAACTCCACATGAGGATTACAACTGTATAATTAGTTTAAGTTTGGACTTCAGAATATAGGACAACAAATAAGTCTACTTGTGTAAAAAATTTCATGACTTCTGCATGTTAATTTTCTTATGAAAAGTTAATAGGGTTAAGATCCTCGTCTTTCCAGGAACCCATCAGTACTTTCGGATTTTTAATAGGAGTTATATAAGTCTAGTTGGGATAATTTACAATAAGATTAAAATTTAGAGAATGTAAAATGAGAATTTGATAAGTAGTAAGGACTAATTTGTAAATATAATAAAGTTGTTATTATATAACTTTTGACCAAATGTTTTAATTCTTCATTTGGTTTTATAATAATAATAATAATAATAATTAAAATAATAAAAAAAATATTATACAATTTTATTCTTATTCGATTTATCTTAAAAATTTCATTTCTTGTCCAAACAAATATCAATAAATTCATCATACACATTTATTAATTTAAGTGAGATTTATTCTTACATTTTACTTAACTTTTATACGCTTATTGTAGGTCACTAATACCAAGACAAGGTGAAAATTTACTTCAACTCTTTACTGAGTTTAACCTTCTATGTTATGATTGTCCTTATTAAATTTCATTATGTACGTAATAGGTGTTAGGTCTCGTCCTTCACTTTCAGATTAAATGGTTAGTTTGGCTCTGCCAACACCATTATTATTATTATGTGGAGTTTGGCACTGCCAACCCAATTATGTGGAGTTTGGCTTTGCCAACCCAATCACGTTCAAAATAGAGTTTGGCTCTGCCAATCCAATCAGATCCAGAATTGAGTTTGGCTCTGCCAACCCAGTCAGGTTCAGAATGGAGTTTGGCTCTGCCAATCAATTATTATTTGGAGTTTGGTTCTACCAACCCAATCATGTTCAGAATGGAGTTTGGCTCTGCCAACCCAATTATTATGTGAAGTTTGGTTATGCAAACCCACTCATGCTCAGAATAATGTTGGCTCTGCCAATACACTTATATTATATGGAGGTTGACTTCGCCAACCCATATTATGATGATGATGATGAGTGTGTTAATTCACGAATTTTGCGACTGGATTTGTGCTATTATGGAGTATTTGAAGGATGAAATCGATTGAAAACCGATAAATATTGTGAAAATGCATGAATCAGGTGTTGATGGAGCTATTTGAGTAGTTTTTCGAAGGAAATTGGAGTGGAAGTGTTGAATACGGAAGAAAGGAAGTCAAAGCTATCCGTTTGGGCTAAGCAGAAGTTTGATTCGACCTGAAGGATGTCAATTTGACCTGCCCTTCAGGTCGAATTGGTAGCACAACTTATACAGAAAATGAATTCGACCATGACTGAAGGATTCGACTTGGGCATCATGTCGAATCGAGGTCGAATCGATTGGCTGGGATGCCGATTCGACCTCATCGCGTCGATTCGACCTAGTCAGTTGGTCGAATCGAACGCCTGGGACTTACAGTAGGCTGATTCGACTTTCGATTTGACTTGTGGTGTTCAATTCGACCTGTTGTTGAGGTCCAATCGATGCTCGGGAACTTACCATATTCATATTTTACACCGTTAATGCATGTGATCACTTAAAAAGCCCATGGAAAGCTCAGTAGACGTGATTACAAGTATAAAAGAAGGCTTATGCAGCATCAAAAAGAGGAATTGATGGGAATACACTGAAGAACCAAGACGTGGAGACGTAGAGTTGGGAGGAGAGCGATCTTCCATCATCCGGAGGGGCTGTGACAGAGTTCCGCTGGATATTCAAGTAAGATCGGTCCAACTAACCATGATTGTTCCTAGATCAATCATGGGCTAGAGTCGCTTTGGTTATTCTAGGGTTATGAAGGTTTCATGAGTTAATTTGTCTTTCGTGTGTAAACTCTGTACAACACTACTTGTGGTTTATTTTATATAAGATTGCGCATTTTTAATCCATACTCACGGTTGTTTTGTGCATCAATAATTGTTGTGTAGAGTCTGAATACATAACTTGGTTATTGGTTGAGTGCGTTCCTGTTATAATTCTAAGTGAAGGGATTCCGAAGTCTTATTAGAACTATCTTATATGAATACTTGTTAATTGAATCATATTCAAGTTAATAAGTAAGATAAAGAATATAACTTTATAGTACTTATAAAGGGAGATCAAATCGAATTAGAGTACTAAGTGCATGAAAAATAATTGATTATGATAGTACCTAGAAAGGGGGTAAAGTATACATCTTTCTCCGAGGATATTCACACGTGTCATACGCATATTTACTTGTGTCTATAGCATAGATTTGCATGGTTTAGTAATGCGTCCATAAACCACAAGGCAAAGTCGGACATAATTACATGAAAATATGAATTAATAAATGGAACTGGATGACCTGACGAATTATCTATCATCTTACTTGATCACAACCTACTATCTCTTCTTCTTGTTATTTTTACCTGTTATTTCGATTGTTTTTCGTTACTTAATTCAACATCACAACTATTATATTTCCAACATAGTCATAATTTACTAGAACATAATTAAATTGATATTTATCCGTCCCTTGGGTTCGATATATAACTTGGTCACCTTCGAAACTATAATTGATATTCTTCATACTTGAGGATTAATTGTGTGTTGAGAAAACGCCCATCAGATGACAGATTATATGGTGGTCAGGTTGGCTCTGCCATCACCACTTCATGCTTTACAATTATATTATTTACATTAATGACAATTTAATTTATGTAATCATTAGGTTATTCTCACTGAGTGTATTTCACACACTCACCCCTATTAAATATTGTATGCAGGATCTCGAGATGAACGGTTGATCAAGGATGATGTGGCCAAATAAATGAAAGAGAATAGTTTATATTTTTCAAGACCTTCTATGAGTTGTAATTATAACTAGTATTTACCCGGATCCGTGCGTTGCACGGTATATGTTTTTATAATAGAATTATATATGTAATAGGTTGACTAATATTTTAAGGCTTAATTCGTAGAAAAGTTTTTTTAAGGGGAATTATGCAATTCTAAAGTTCTAAGAACTGGAGCAGCAACAAAAATTTAGTCAGATTGGTTACAAAGTGAATAAAGTATTTGCAAAATCAACAAATAAAAAATATACAATATTACTAAAATAAATACATATATAAATGAAAAGTTGATTATGTATAATTTAGTTATTCAAGAGCCATTGTGTTTTCTAATAGTAAATACAATAAAGAAAAAAATTGAATATAGACATGGCATATTTGACGTTATAATTGAGAAAAAAATCTGTAATATATTTAATAAAAACTCAATAAAAATAAATTAATAGTTTTATTATTATAGATAAACAAACATATAGGATTAAATCAAATTTTACATTTAGTCAGACTGATTACAAAGTGAATAAAATATTTACAAAATCGACAGATGCCTTTAGAAAGTTAAAAAATGTTATTCATCTTGAGTTAATCAAATTCTTAATAGAACTGGGTAATGGGAGATGAATCAATATTGCCCAAAAAAAAGTGAACAGAAATTTCATAAAGTAGTGTCGTTTCCAAAATCCATATAAAATAGAAAGTCATAAATTTCTAAAAGCTTCTCTAAAAACAACATTCTTATAGGTACTACTGTCTACATCTTTCTTATCACAAAGCATGATTTTCAAACCTTTACGATTGGTAACTCTGGATACCGCAACGTACAACTGACCGTGACCAAAAATTAGTCTCTTTAGGTAGATGCCAACGTAGTTCAATGACTGTCTCTGACTTTTATTTATTGACATTGCATAAGAGACTATCATTGGAAATTGTCTCATTTTGAACCTAAAAGGAATTCTAGAGTCTGCAGGTGTCAACGTTAATCTTGGAATTAGAACACATTGACCTGCACTATTACCTGTAAGGACTTTAGCCTGCAAAACTCTATCTCCAAGCTTCGTAATCACCATCCTTGTCTCGTTACACAATCCCCTGGCGTGATATAAATTTCTTAGAAGCATTACTGGTGTTCCATCCTTCAAAATGAGTTCATGATTACGTAATCCAGAATATTTAATTGAATTGAGGAACTCCGGCGTGTGGACATCAGCCAATATATCAACGTTGAAGTCGGATTTTGCTGCAGAGTACGAACTAAGATAAATCTTGGATTCTGTTCCGTTCAAAGAAATCATGTACTCATTTATTGAGTCAACAGATTCGAGTGTAGGGGCAAGTATATCACGCTGCTGGAGATAATTGGGATCATCCACCGATGTCAAGAAATTTGGGTAGATTTCATCGACTATTTCTTTGACATGATCTTCATTAGAATCAAACAATAGGTCTCTTGGTATAGTAACTACCGTACCATTATCACACTGGCAGTCTAAAGTTCTATCACCTATACCTGATATCCATTCTGTAAAATTCCTTAATTCATCTGCATCGGCCGAATTCTTCATTGACAGCAGACGCATATTCTGCGTGAGTCTCATAACTTTGCATTCGTCCCATAAGTAGGAAGAATTCATGGTTGCCCTAACCACGTCTTGTCTCTTTCCCTTTGGAATTACTGGAAGGACCTACCTGAAATCTCCACCAAACACAACTGTTTTCCACCGAATGGTTTCATCAAATTGTCTTCATTCTGTAGCTGCATTATATCTCTCATGGTTTTATCCAAGGCCTCTATGCACCATCTATTCACTATTGGTGCTTCATCCCAAATGATCAGTTTGCAGAGTAAGAGTAGTTGAGCTAGATCACTTCCTTGTTTTATATTACACGTTGAATCATCGGATGCCGAAAGTGGAATACAAAATCTCGAATGAGCGGTGCGTCTCCCTGGTAAAAGTAGGGATGCGATGCCGCTGGAAGCAACATTCAAGACAATGTCTCCTCTTGATCTAACAGTTGTTGATATCACTTTCCATAGAAAAGTTTTTCCAGTTCTACCATATCCATAAACAAAATATAGTCCACCAGATTTAGATGCCAAATTATTCATCATGCTGTCATAATATGTTTCTGATCTGAATTCAATCTCTCCAACATCTCATCAGCTTATTTTCTCTAATCTGCTTTGTTGTACATCAATTCAGTTGATATGAATCTGTTATGATGCTTGTCGATTTCCTCATCTCTTAGTAAAGGCATCCCTTCAAAGTTTTTAAGGCTCTTGTTGAAAACTTTCAATGCATGATCTATCTCACATAGACAACCATTCTGAATTTCATCTTCAGTCATGACCAATTCTGGAAAAGAAATATTTTGATGTTAGTTAGAGAAAATTTAAAACAACCAAAGATAAAATATCTCAATTCTGTTGTACATCACCTTTGAATCTTAACCTCTTCCTCTGATTATGTAAAATATCCTTAGACAGGTCTTTCCAGCATGCTTTCCAAACATCTTCAGGTTTGCTCATTGTTCCTGAAATTAAAAGTTTAACAAACATGTTCCCGAGCAATGGTGAAGTTTTCCAAGAAGCAGCTTCGTGAATAGCATCTATGTACTCCTTGTCATCTTCAAGTAGTCCACGTGCATAGCATGCTTAAAAGAGGAAAAATTAGAAAGGGGGGGGGGGGGGGGGAGGGAATTGAGTCCAATTTTAGCAAAAGTTTAACAATGTCAAGGGGTGATTAATGGTGAAGATGAATTCTTAAATAATAAAGGATCAGGATTGAATTAAAAGGTTTCCAAAAGAGGAAAAATTAGAAAGGAGGGGGGGGGGGGGGAATTGAACCCAATTTTAGCAAAATCCTTTTGCTTTTATATATGTATAGATATCGAATTCAGGATTTGTAATATCTAAATAAAATTTCGCTATGGTTTTTATTCTATCTATATGTGTCTATATATCTACAAAAAAATTGTGTATTTAAGTCGAGTCGTTTCAAAATGGGCTTGGAAAGTTTTGGTAGAAAAAGATAGCTTTTGGGTAAAAATTACTATGGCTATGCTATTTGGTCGTCGAGATGGGTATGTGGGGAGAGAGAAGTTAGGTCTAAGAGAGAGAGGTAAGAGTTGGTGGGGGTGTGTTTGATAGACATGAAGGGTAATTGGTTTGAAGAGAAAGTAAAGAGAGTAGTCGTAGGGGGGAGACAAGCTTTTGGGATGATAAATGGTAGTGTGAGGTGACTCTTAGAAGCAAATTTCCTAGATTATACGAGTTGAGTATAGGAAAGAACAAGTCCGTAAAACAGATGGGTGTTTGGGTAGGGGAGAATTGGGAATTGAGAAGAAATTTTAGGGATTGAGAGTGTGTTGATTGTCATAACTTGCTTGATTTAATTAACATGTTCAATATTAAAGATGATGAAGACTACTGGAGGTGGGAGCCAAACTCAAAGGAAGGATACAAAGTGAATGAGGCATGTGCATTACTAGAAGGAAGAAAGACAGAGAAAGAAGCAAATGTGGAAGCTTTCAAAATAATCTGGGATAATAATGCATGCCCAAAGATTAAGGTGATGGCCTGGCAACTTATTAGAGGAAGGATGACGACGACAACCGAGCTTAGGAAAAGAAGGAGTCTACCAAACGGAGATACAACTTGTCTGCTATGTAAGAGTAGTGAAGAGACAATATCACACATATTTTGCGAATGCAAATACTCATCAGAGTTGTGGTTAGAGATTTTCGAGTGGATAAAGATGAAAACACCATTATGCAACAAAGTCCAGGTGAATTTATTGCTTTTTAGTAATTTATTTAAATAAAACGAGAAAAATAGGCTAGCAATTGATATATGGATGTGCACTATGTGGATTATTTGGAAAAACAGAAACAATGTCGTATTTAATGATGTTGAATGGAACCTAAGAAAGAACATGGATGAAATAAAAGCTCAAGTATGGAGTTGGTGGATATGGAAGAAAAAAAGTTTGTCTCAAAATGTTAGATTCGATGATTAGTTTGAAAACCGAGCAAGTGCTTGTTGGAAAATGGTTAGCAATTGTTGTTGTGTGGTTTTATGATGTTATTGGTAGTAGTATAAATGTATTTTACTTATAATTTATATTCTCTTTTTTTTTTGGTAACCCTCATACTCTTAATGGAATAATATTCCTTAAAAAAAAAAAAGACAAATATGTTAATACACTTGATATATATCTAATTCAATCGAAGCACGAATTTAGAATCTATGCACCTATATATATATATTTTCTTTAACAATCTGTATTAGTTTGAAGTGATATGGAACAAGTGGCGGAGGTGGATGAAGAGGCGAATGACCCTCTTCTATTGTTTTTCTTCTTGCTATTTTTTTTCTTTTTTAGTTGTTAGTAATAATAGTAGTATTGAGTATGATTAGTGAAATAAATCGGTAAAGAAGTCCCAAAATCCCAAATCTGCGTGCCCTAACCCCCAATCAAAAAACCGTTACCCCTCCCTTCCGACCTCTCCCGCCTTCCCGTCTGTCGACGGTAGCGCTGCCGGCAGCAGCCCGGAAAATTGAAGTCGTATCCTTCTGAGGCTGAGGTAAGAAACTGCAATTGTTTGAAAAATGTGATTGAACTCTAAATCGTATCCCCCAGCTTGTCTAGGATACTATAGGTGATGATGTTTCTTAATTGGCTTTTGAATTTTGATTGATGGAGTGTGATGGGTTCTTGGTAGGGCCAGTAGAGCGTGGAGAATGAAAGCTAAAAATTTTCGTAAAAGAAGCATAGTAGAGGTAGAAGACGAGAATGAGGACTTCGAAAGCAGGTGCTATTCCCCGCTTCTTTTAATTTTCCAATATATATATATATATATATATATATATATATATATTTTAGACCTGACGAAAGGTTTTCGACCAGATCGACATTGTCTTTAGAGGAGGTAAAATTTCTTCAGAGACAGAGGGAGAAGAAGTCTGGCATTCCGGCTCTACCAACTCTAGCACCGCCTGCTGCTGCGGGTGCCAGTGCCACCAATAGTAGCACAAGTGCTGTGGCTCGCAATCTTAATGATAAAAATGAAGGTGATATTGAGAAGGATGACTTGGTTTTGCAAGACACCTTTGCCCAGGAAACTGCAGTTATGGTGGAGGACCCCAATATGTATGTATTCATTAGTCTTCCTAAGTGTTGCATATCGTTTGACTAATTTATAATGTGAATAGTGAGCTTCTTTACTGCTTAATCTGTCTGTGTTGGCTTCAAATTGCTCATATATTTGGAAAAAAGTTTGTAATTTGGAGGAATAAAACTTTTTAAAGCTTTGCTGAACTTAGAGGGGTTTTCTTGGATAGGTACAATAGTTTAAGGTGTTTAATCTCCTTGCAT
Organism: Pogostemon cablin; assembly: GCA_023678885.1. Lineage (NCBI taxonomy): Eukaryota > Viridiplantae > Streptophyta > Magnoliopsida > Lamiales > Lamiaceae > Pogostemon > Pogostemon cablin. The sequence goes on along the minus strand of CM042992.1, from coordinate 5,676,714 downwards.
TTGAAAGACAATCCCTTTTCATGGTAGTTTGTTTGACATTATGAACAAGGCTGTTTTGCTTTGGTGATTGTAATGTAAAATTTGCTGTTATCCACTGAGGTTGGACTTCGATATGCAGTCAATATGAAATTGTACACAAATCCCTGTTGCAAATTCATTTATGAGCTAAAAGCTAAACTTGCAAGGCTTATTTTCTAGTTGAGGTTCTTATTTTTATTACTTTAGAAGTAATACCTTACATCAAATTACTCTTTTCAACCGTTCAGACATATCACAATGCTGACACAATTTTGATTTGCCACTTCTTAGTTATAGATATTGTCATATTTTCTTCTTAAACTGAGCCATCTTACCTTTCTTCAGTGGAAAACATGGGTATATATTGCTTGCCAAAGGTGCAACAAGCGGGGTTTGTCAAAACCTGCAACTTATAGTTACATGTAATGCATTTGTATAAGATTATCTGATTATGACATTCATTATGAAATTTTAAATAAAAGAAAATAAATTCCAATTTCATGTACCTCATCTTCCTTATTATCATAAGAAACGAAACATTATATGCAGTATATGAATTGTTTATGTGGATGAGTTGCCCACTGAAGGACCAATGTGAAGTCATTGTATTGGTAAATTCAAATCTCAAGCTAAATGAAAACAATTAATTCCTGAATTCTTTTTTCCGTTTGATCCTTAAAGCCAGTCTGAACTTTTTCTATCCCTAAAATCTAATACAGACTCTTTGCAAATTAAAAAATTCTTATATTTCTCCCCAACCAAATGCAGAAGCACCTAGTGTGTGCAATTTCTGCAACAGCTCTCCATAAGGCCTTTTCCCCTCTGACCTGGAAACTGACAAATAAATAATAACTTGAAATGGGATGGCTGATGAAATATATCAATATCATAGTATAGTATCAAGAATTTCTCTTTATTAATTATTTATAACACATATGTTATTAGTTTTTGTTCAATAATTATTATATTCTTAATTTATCAAATCCGATGGACAGGTTGAGATACGTAGAGCAGGAGTTGACAAAGAAACGGGGAAAAAATATTGATACAGAAAACCAAGTTGAAAATGATGTCAAGCGTGCGGAGGATGAGCTATATAAAATCCCCGAGCACTTGAAAGTGAGTGATGTGCATTTTTTTGCACTCTGTTACCTTTCTTCTTCATCTCTCTAAACTTCCGTCCCAGCACATATGTGCCGCGCCACTCACAAGTTACATAGAATCAAGTTACACCAAGGCATTGTTTTAGGGTCATAACGATGTTCTAAATCTCCTTTAGATGATAGACTACTTGTCTATCTAACTAATTATTTGCTGGTGCTGTAATTGTTGAACTGAATCAAGAGGATGAGTGATAAGGTCAAGCTCAGCTCTCAGTTCTAGCTTTCATAAATAAGCCTAAGCTTGGCTTCGTTTTGAATTATTCAGCTAGATGCTTATACTTGGTTCCTAAATGGTATATGATGTTATATGAGATTATTTTGATCTTGGTTCATGAAGTGATAACTAGGCTCAACTCGTGTTGAGTCGTTGATAACTATTAAGTAAGGAGAAAGCATTTATATACTGAGTATAAATGGGCTGAGCTCAAGCTTGAGCTCATTAACAGGCTCAGAAACATATGATGAGCATGCTCGTGAGCTAACAAATCAATCATCACAACCAGAGCTTGACTTGAAATTAAACTCTATCTTAGCTTGTTTAATTTAACAATCAGAAGAGTTTGTGTTACCTGATGCGTTATATCTCTATTCCTTTTTTACATGGTGGATATACAATATAGTACTAGTATATTTATTATTTCTATTGCAGTTAACTGGTCTCTCACTTTCATGGGAGCCATTTAAACTAATTGTGTGGGACATTTCTTTTTACCACTGGATTATGAATATGCTTTTATTAGCTTTACATCCTTTATCCAAGTACAGGCTGCTGAAAAACAATGTTAGATTAACATAAAAGCCTCACTTTTCAGGATTATTTTACAATTCCTCCTGTTATGCTTATCAGGTTAAAAAGCGAAGCTCAGAAGAGAACTCTACACAGTGGACTACAGGGATTGCAGAAGTTCAGCTTCCGATAGAGTAAGATTGTTTGTTTCATGTCGGGGCCATTTTTTAGCCAATAGATAGGCTATTGGAGCAGCTTCTTTTCCATTCTTCATTAATTTTTCTCCCTGGCAGACGGAAAGCAAAAAAAAAAAAAAAAAAAGACCAACAAAGCCATCCTTTTCTAGGAACCAATGATCTTTAGAACATTTCCTAGCTGTGTGGTAGGGGAATGTATTTTTCTTTCTTTGAGGCTTTGCTTATAGTTCACTGCCCCGCAGGTACAAATTAAGAAATATTGAGGAAACGGAGGCTGCAAAAAAACTCTTACAGGAGAAGAGGGTTGTAGGACGTCCAAGATCAGACTCTAGCATTCCATCAAGCTTCAGTGCTGACTTTTTCCAACGTGGCAAAGACCATGCAGATAAACTAAGAAAAGGTGGTTACAAAATTCTTTGCATCATATGCTATAGAAGAGCTGTACTAAAACTGCATTTCTGCTTATCCCCTGTCTTTGCATTAAAATTTGGGCACTCTTATGTTAGAATACCATCATTGACCTCTTGTTAGATTATCTTTACTTTTTGTTGTGAATATTGAGTGGAAGCATGTCTGCTATCATGCAGTTCTTGTTGTACCAGTCCTTTCTGCATCCCTGGTTTAATCAATTGCATTGTGGAAGGAATATTATGCAAATTATGCTGTTTATCTCATATACCACCTTTGTCCAATTTGATGTGACTGGTGCAGAAAGTGAATCTTGTCAAGGATTTGAGTTGATGCAGGCATTATATTCTCATACCCTCCTTGTATTGATCTTTTAGCAAATTGATTTACATCACTCATTACGGTGAATTAGAAGAAAATATATATATTAGGTTACTGTAACTGCTAGATGATTCAAATCTTTTGTATCTCTGCTGCAATATGCAGCCCATGGCAATGTAACTAGGATGGCCAATGGAGTGAAAGATAGCAAAGATAGAAAAAGAGTGACGGGTTTAGAATTGGGTTATTAGAGCCATGTAGATTTATTTTTTCACTTCAAAGTGTGGCATGTGTAATTATAAAACCACCTGGTAATAGTTTGCACCCTTTCTTTTTTTTTTTGGAATTTGGTTCCTAAATTTTGTTTAATTTCTCTCTCTGAATGGGTACCTACCTGTTTGACATCCCTCAGTTTCTGATTCTCTGATGGTCTTCTTTTACTTGGATGAAATTGATCTAGATTCGACTACATGTGAAAGATGGTTATTCTCTTATATGAAATCCATTATGCTGTTACATATTTAACGATGTTATTATGATCATGTTTTTTCAGAACATCCTCAACCTTACAAGGATAAGGGTACACATGATAGTGGTCTGGAGGTAAGAAATCCTGATTCAGTTGCTGATGCCGCAAATCGTCGGCAAGCAGCCACTGATGAGTTCATGCTCGATCGTTTCCGCAAACGGGAAAGACAGCGCATGATACGGAGGTAACCTGATGTGTCTTTTGATGCATCTGTAGTCAGTCTATGGATGTCATGTTATGGTGGGTTGTACGGACTCCTCCCATTTTTGTTTAAATTTTAATGCAAAAAAAGAAAAATCCAGTCCTAATTCTCATACAGGTATTTATTTACAGACTAGATTCTTTAATTTATAATTTTTATTAACCACGCCATTGGAATTAATGTTTGGAGTAATCAACAATGCAAAGTAGATTATCTTGTCTAAAATAATTTTTGCAACATTATTAGAAATAAGAAAAGTAAGCCGAAAATCAGTTGAAAATGTATATTGTTGCAAGTTACATGTTTAACATGAATACAATTAATCATTTATAGTGAAAAATCTAGCATTTTTTGTCATAAAAATAGGAGGAAGCTTCCATAGCTCTCTTATTCGAATTTTGAGAACATATAGACGTCTCTAAACATTTCATCATTTTTCGTATTTTTACATCCAATGACCGAGACAGATAATGTTCAGAGCCCAGTTAATAACATATTGAATAAATAAAATTTTATTTAATTTTGATCTCAATTTAACTTTAGAGGAAATGTATTCTTTTATCTCTTAATCATTTAAGGTTTTTTTTTTGTTAATAAAATAAATGGAGTAGATATTATTCATGTAACTATGATTTATTGACTTTTTAGTCCTTAAATTAAAATAAAAATTTGATGAAAATTTTATGATAAACAAGTTATTACACTTATAATATAGTTGCATTTTTTTCCATACAACTCAAACTAAAGAAGCATTTTTTTTAGAAAAAGAAAAAATTTAAATATAGGTTAAAGGATTAAAAAAAAGTTGAGGAATTAAAAAAAATAAAAAAATGACCGAAAGCATAAAATTAAGGCAAAGACTTGTGTGAGACCGTCTCACATAAGGGCTTACGTGAAACCGTCAGAGAGTGATAATTTTTATAATGAAAAATGATACTAAATTAATGAAAAGTGATAATTTTATTTCATGAACAATTTACAGTATAAATGAAAAGTGATCATTTTATAGCGAATTATAAAATGGTCTCAAGTGTGACGGTCTCACGCAAAACCTACCCTAAAATTAAGGGGGAAAATGTATTTAACAACCATATAAATGGTGATAATGGTTGGGGAGTAGTCACCCAATCAATATCCTAACTAATTTGATTTAATTTCCTTTCCCAATCACACATATACAAAGACAAACAAATTAATTAATGGATTAAGGGGCAGTCATATATAATCTGTGGTCACACAGACATAATTTATTACTTCTCTTTTATTTGTCTCATTGGAAATTATTCATAAAACACACATATATTCAATATGTAGCTATCCTTGGACCACATCGAAAGTCCTTTTCTCCTTCTTATTTTTCAAAATAATATACGTAATTAAAACAGACAATAATACGTTATTATACCAATAAACCATTATTAATACGTACTACTACGTAAGACTAATCAAGTAATTAATGCACATCTCTACTATTAAGGCCTATAAATGTGTTGTATATTCAGAAACAATTTATTCAGTAATTAAGTACATATGGATGAAACAAGAGTAATTAAAGATGATTCTTCAAAGTATCATATGATGGGTGGCGATGGTCCTAATAGTTACTTTCGTAACTCTGCATACCAGGTGCATCATCATTATTATATGTCACATTATTAATCAGTTTAATCTTTACTTTAATACCTGCAAAATACTCTGTCTTGTGCAGAAAGAGTTGGTGGTCTCTGCGTCCGAGTTGATCTGGGACATGATCAAGAAGCATTTCGACGCGCCGGAGAGAAGTTTTGATCCCTCCGGCACGTTTCGTATAGCAGACTTGGGGAGTTCCGTCGGCCCCAATGCGTTCTCCGCGGTTGCAAACATCATTGCAGCCGTGGAGAACGCGAACGAGGTGTCGTCCGAGGATCGTCTCCTCGAGTTTCATGTACTTTTCAATGATCTAGTTGAGAATGATTTCAACACTCTCTTTAAAAATGTGCCCTCCTCGAGGGACTACTTTGCTGCAGCACCGGGGTCGTTCCACGGTCGTTTGTTCCCTAAAAAGACCCTTCACTTCGTGCACTGCTCGACCGCGCTTCATTGGCTGTCGAGAATCCCTGAGGAGGTGGTGGAACGGAGCTCTAACGCGTGGAACAAGGGACGAGTACACTATTTTGGAGCTGGGAGTGAAGTGTGGAATGCGTACTCTGCTCAGTACCGTAAGGACATGGAGGGGTTTTTAAACGCTCGAGGGGACGAGCTCGTTGATGGAGGGCTAATGGCGTTGGTTATACTCGGTTTCCCGAACGAGCACTCACGTTCCTCCGATTCTGGCATCGCGGTGGCCTTTGACATTCTCCGATCGTGCCTTGTCGACATGGCTAATACGGTGAGTATTACTAGCTGTCTGCAGTGACGGACCCAGAAATTTTACTCGTGGTGAAATGTTTTGCAGGGGAAAGTGAGGGAAGAGGATTTGGATTCATTCAACCTGCCTTTCTACTATCCATCTCCATCAGAAGTGGTGGCATTGATTGAAGCAAATGGAGTGTTTAGTGTGGAAAAAGTAGCAGAATTGGCTTCTCCACTGAGGGCAAACCCAGATGCTCAAATTCTTACATCTCATTTAAGAGCTGTGATTGGAGTACTTTTGGAGCACCATTTTGGAAGTGGAATTGTTGAGGAGTTGTTCAAACTTCACTTGCAAAAACTCAGTAATAGTGCTATTTTAGGTGATCCCACCTATCAGAAAGAGATTAATTTCTTTCTATTTCTCAAACGCAAACCCTACAAAATCAAATGACACACTAATCAATTCAAAATTGTGTGTGAAATGAGACACTTGTCACCATAAACCCTATATAACATTAGATGTAATATGGGGGTAACAGGGGATCCACTTGCACACTAGTGGTTTTGTATGTATTACTTGCGTTTGTTGTTGTTTGATTCAAGAATTGTACTATGTGGATTAATAAGTGTGTAAAATTAAAAGGGATAAAATGCCCAAATTTTATCTTTTTTGGGGAAAAATTGTACATGGACATATAGGGCAAATTTTTTTTTCCTGCCAGGAAATGTCAAATTCGATGATCACGTGACATGCACGTGATCGATTTCGGCGAAAATGTCAATTTCAAGTGAAAACGTGGCAACATTGGTGCAATTCTAAATATATTGGGACAAAAGCCCAAATCTTATCTTTTTTTGGGCAAAAATTTTACATGACCAAACTTACGGGGCAAAAAAATATTTTATCCCGTTCAAAGTACCCACTTGGGATCTTGGATGTCCTGTTACATTTTGATGTTACATCTTCTATTACACGCGTTAGATGAGTGACACGTATGCGGAGAGAAAAATCTCTTTTCCTTAGGGTTGATTGTTAGGGTATAAAATAGTTTATCGTGCGTGTCAATCATCCAACGGTTTGTAACAGAAAATGTAACACCAAAATATAACAAGTGATTCGAACCGTCCACTTGGGATCACCTATTTCAAATGGTGCTCCAACAACACTAAATGAATGTCACATCACACTTTTCAAAAATGTGGCAACACCCGGTGGAACACCACTTCAAATAGGATATTTGCTCTAGAAAGTATCTAACCGGAACTCTTATAGCATTTTACACAATTATGTTCTTGATAATTTCTCTGAGTTAAATATACGGGATTTTGGGGGTTTAATTGGTTTGGTGCATGATTAGGGTCTAAAGTGTAGTTTGGTAGTTTTATTTATTTATTTATTATTTTATTTTATTTGATGATAGAAATTAAATTAAAATTTAATAAGGTTGAGATTGGACTACAAATATATAAGGGCATAAATAAGTTGGTACCTAAGTGTAATTTTAAGGAAAATTGGTATCTTAGTGTAATTTTAAAGAATACGAACAAATACACACATCCCATCATAATGATTTATCAATGCACTTTCTCGTTTCTTCATTACCCCGCCCCCTCCCATAACGTTCTCGATTCTTCTTCCATGGCCGTCGCTCGATGCTCCCTTGCACTTCCGCGCGATACTACTGAACCTCTCTCTGCTTCCGCCTCCATTCACAGCCCACCGCTTTCGCTTCTCCATTTTTCTCCTTCGCGGAAGCTCGACCACCGCAATTTCACCTTGAGAACCTCGCTTCAAGGTAATTTACTGCTCCTTTTTATTCAAGTTTGTTTTACTTCAAGGAAGGAAACCCTAGTTCACTCGTGCATTGACCGATTTACGCGCGTGTTTGGAATTTGAATTTTTGGTGCTTGTTTTCGTATTGCGCCTTTTTTTCGATTGTCTGATCCTTTATTTTGCTGGTATACCCCTCAGTTATCTTTATTCTTTATTGAAATTTACGTTATTAATGCTACGCATTGTTTTTATCGGTTTCTGCTATTGTATATAGATCTTATGTTGCAGGGCGACTTTCTTTCAGCTCTACATATTGTCGTGTTGTGGCGTGACTTCTGGCAATTCTTGGTTAGAAGTGAAATTTTGATGCAATGCATATATGTAAAACAGTTCCTTGGTTGGGTAACTAATTTTTGTTTACAGTATTTGAGAAACCAAATAAAATTACTATTTGAAATGCCACTTATAGTCAGCCGATGAGTTTAATCTATACATTAGACTTAGACAGAATGAAATCATTGCAATTTGGAACAACCTTCAATTAGGAATAATGAAATTCTAGTGGGAAAAGGCTGTAATATGCATGTTAAGTATGATCAATCATTTTATCCAGGCAAAACGTGTGTTTTTTGTTATTCAAGCAAGGCATATGCTTAAGGTAGAATTTGATGGAGGTTGGTTTTAATGAAATCAATCAATGTATAATTTGCCTTTTGTAATCTCTGGATTCTGTTCCTTTAATGTTTAAGAATTAGTTCTATGAAGTGTTCTAATGAAGCAGTATTCATAATCATGACAAATAGTTCTTCATTTCTATCAGACAAAGTTGTGCCTGTGTATTATATTGGTACTGGGAATTTGATCTTCAATTTTGGGAGATCTCTTGTTGACTCCCATTCTCTTCTTTTTCAGTGAGATCTAAGCCACAAGAGTCTGAAGTCAGTCCACTTGCGTATTCGTTTACTGAGTACAAGCAATTGCTTCTTCCAGTCATCGATCGTAATCCTTATCTAACAGATGGCACAAAGCAGGTGTATTCCTTTTATTCTTTTTGAAGAATAATCACTGCATAAAACCTCTAATGTCTGCAAATGAGATTTTGTCGGGATGTTAGCATCTTTGTTTGGAGCTGTACATCAAGTATACTGTTAGTTGATTTATTTATCAATGCATCATTCGGTAATTTGCTTCAAATTCTGAAAATGTTAGTACATAAGCTAGGGAGCCCTAACTTCACCCAAAACCATGGCTGAAGGTGAAGGTTGACCCCCACTTATATGCCCTTCCACACTTGTGTGTGGAACCGATGTGGGACATCATAACAGAAAACCTTAACTTTGGCTTAAAAAAATCACGACTTTAGTTACGTGTCAATGAATGGTATAGACCATGACTTTTCATTCATAGCCTTCTTAATGAGCCATGGTAGTCCATTCTTTGGCATAAGCTGTTTACGCCATTGTTTATGATGCTCCTCTTTCTTTCTTTCTTTTTTTTTTGGGTGTGTCTGCGCTAAATCTAATTTTTACTTATCGAACATTCTTTTGATAGGCAACATCCACAGCTGCTGCTTTGGCAAAGAAATATGGTGCTGAGATAACTGTTGTAGGTATGGCGTGGGGTTGGAAGTTGGAACAGAACTTAATGTTACAGAACCTTTTGATGCCAGATTCCTAAAAATTTAGAGAACAATGTTCCTTGCAGTTATTGATGAGAAGGAGAAGGAGAGTTTGTCCGAGCATGAAGCTCAACTAGCTAGTATTCGGTGGCACTTGTCTGAAGGTTGGTATCTGCAGAATTTATAGGAATAATTTTGCAAAAACTCCCTCAGAGAATTTAAACCTAATCAAAAAAAAAAAAGGTTAATAAACAGATACATCTCTAGAGTCTATAGTATTATAAACAGCCCTTTCAGGTTTGTAGTTTTTATTTTGGGTAACTAGGCTAAACTTCAAGGACTCGGTGTAGTTTTTGCAATTATTCCTTACTACTCTAAGTTTAGTTTGGCAGTATTTTTGTTTTAGGCTTATTGTTCTCATGCCACTGATCTTCTCGTTGTTTGCTGAAGCATGCTGGGCGTAGCATATCTTGAACACAAATCAATTGCTTAACAGACAAACACATATTGTGAATGATTGCTGAAAAGTTGCCTAGAAATCTCTCTTTGGGGTCAACTTATTCTTGATTGAATGTCACAGGGGGCTTCCAAGAATTTAATCTGTTAGAGCAACTGGGAGAGGGAAACAAACCTACTGCTATAATCGGAGAGGTCGCTGACGAAATGAACATGGATCTGGTTATTATGAGCATGGAGGCCATCCATTCCAAACACGTCGACGCCAATCTCTTGGCCGAGTTCATCCCCTGTCCTGTCTTACTTTTGCCACTTTGATTGATAGTTTCATGTAACGGATTGTGTTTTCACACTCTTCCTAATTTGTCAGCCTTGTTAGTCTGCTTATGTCCTACATGGAAATGTCTCCTTGGAATCCTTCACGGCCTTGACAATCCAGAGAGAATACAGGCCCTTTGTATATGTCTTTCTTTTTGTGAGACTATTATATGGAAACAGTTCCTTTTTCCCACTTTTGAGTAGATTTTTTTTTTTTTAAATATTTTTAGTATTTTTTTTTCTTTAACCGCATCACAGGAGCCAATTGTGAATTTTATTTGATTTCATTTGCCTTCAATTTTAGAAATCAAATTTTATTCTTACATATGGGTTCTAAGGATATGTTCTAGGATAAAAATCTAATTCTATTTTAATTTCAATTTTAAATGAACATGTGTCTTGAGCCCGGAAATGAAGATGTTAGCTAGCTTTTGAGCCCAACGTATGAACTAAACTAGAGTTTGGTTTGATAAAATAATTGAGCTTGAAAATCGAATTCGATTCGTCTCGTTTAATTTCAGAAATGGAATAAAAGTAATATTTTTTCAAATCGAGAGTCAAAACAAATGTTTTAATTCGCTTACATCCCTAAATTACTAAAAAATTATGTATTTTAAATTTTAATTATAGAGTAGTATTATTTAATTTAAGCAATGCAGCGAATGCATCTGAATTGTTAAAATCGTTCTAAAGTCACGTTAGCTTACTCTTTATGTTTAAACCGCTAATCGAAAATTAACACTGCGATTCGTCTTCCATGATCGACCGTGCCGCGAAAACAAATGTCTTCCTCTGAACCTCCTCAACCGCTAAACGTTAGCACCGCCGCTCTCCACCGCGCCGCCCTCTCCTCTCTGTCATTGCCTCAGCAACCACCACCCACTTCCCCCGTGACCCCTCCCCCTGCCGCAATTCCCCATTCCAAACTCATTCCCCGAACCCGTTTCATCGTCGATGGCTTCAAACACGCAGACTCTACTTTCTCCATCTCCTACTTCCTCTCCCACTTCCACTCCGACCACTACACCGGCCTCTTTTCAAACTGGTCCAAGGGCATTATTTATTGCTCCCCCACCACCGCTAATCTCCTTCATCAAATTCTTAATATTCCTCGGCCGTTTATTTTCCCCTTACCTCTCGGCCAACCCGTACTAATCGATGGCGTGGAAGTTTCTCTCGTCGACGCGAATCACTGCCCCGGCGCAGTTCAGTTCTTGTTCAAAGTCCTCGTCAGTGATGATGGTGGTGCAGGTAGGTATGAGAAGTATGTGCATACTGGTGATTTTAGGTATTGTGATGATATGAAGAATGAATTATTAATTTCTGAGTTTGTTGGTGCTGATGCTGTGTTTTTGGATACGACTTATTGCAATCCTAAGTTTGTGTTTCCTAGTCAGGAAGAGTCGATTGATTACATTGTTGGGGTGATTGAAAGGCTTGGGGTTCAGAATGAGGGCGTACTTGGGAAGAACGTCTTGTTTTTGGTAGCTACTTATGTCATTGGGAAGGAGAGGATTCTGATGGAGATTTCTCGGAGGTGTAAGAGGAAGATTCATGTGAGTGGGAGAAAGATGGCGGTTTTGAGTGCCTTGGGTTTGGCGGAGAGTGGGGTGTTTACACAGGATGAGTTGGAGAGTGATATTCATGTTGTTGGTTGGAATGTCTTGGGTGAGACTTGGCCATACTTTAGACCTAATTTTGTGAAGATGAATGAGATTATGAGTGAGAGAGGGTTTTCAAAGGTCGTTGGGTTTGTTCCAACTGGGTGGACGTATGAAGTGAAGCAAAACAAATTCGCGGTGAGAACTAAAGACTCATTTGAGATACATCTTGTTCCTTACAGTGAACATTCGAATTATGATGAGGTTAGAGAGTATGTGAAGTTTTTGAAGCCAAAGCAAGTTATTCCTACAGTTGGTGCTGATGTTGAAAAAATTGACAGCAAACACGCCAATAAAATGCAGAAGCATTTTGCTGGGTTGGTTGATGAAATGGCTATCAAGCAAGAATTCTTGATGGGTTTTCTGCGTGGTGGGATAAAAACAGTGGGTATAGATAAAGATGCTCCTTTTGCCTGTGAGAATAAAGTTGCACATCAAGAAGATGAGGTGGTTGTCTTTCCTCAAGAGGAACCTGCTTCACATGATTCAGGAGATACTCAAGAGATTGATAAGGAAAAAATTGTACGTGAACTTCAGGACTGCCTGCCCAGTTGGGTCACTCTATCTCAGATGTTGGATTTACTTGAAGGTTCTGGTGGAAACATTGTTGATGCAGTTTCTAGTTTTTATGAACATGAAACGGAGTTTTATGAACAGGTACTTCCAGGTGTATTGGTTACCGACAGTGGAGACTCAGAAAGCCAACTAGCTTTGCCTTTTGAATCTTCTTCTGTCAAGACCACAAACTTTGCTGAGAATGCTACGTTCAGTCAAAGATTTAAATTATCTAGTCCTGGGAAAAAGAAGAAGAGTGGAACTTCCCCAGGTAAAAGGAAGAAGAGCCTTGATATCAAGGGAACTAAGAAAGCACGCCAAGATTTGACCCGGGGGTCTGGTGATTCCAAGCAGTATACCATAACTAAGTTCTTTAATAAAAAGATGCCTGTTGTAACTGTAGATAGTAAAGTTGTAGTTGGACTCAATGATTGCTCTGATAATAAAAAAGGGTTGCATAATGTTGCTACAAAGTCATACAAAGAAGAGGTGGATCAATTTATTCAAATTGTCAATGGTGATGAGTCACTAAGAGGCTATGCTGCAAAAATTCTAGAGAAGGCAAAGGGAGACATCAGTGCGGCTCTAGATACATATTACAATGATGATACGGATGCTGCAAATGGCGTTAAAGATAGTTCTTTAGGTGATAATAAATTGAAGGAGTCCGAGTGTATTAGCTGCTCTGTGGATGGAGTTGCTGAACTATCTTACGGAAACAATAGTGTAATTAAGTCTGATATTCTTTGTCCTACTTTACCAAAGGACAAGCTTTCTGTAAATTATGTATCCCTGCCACCTGAAAGATACTCTCCTGTTGAACATGGTTGGTAAATTTGATCTCTGGTCATCTTATTATGAAACTTATTCTTCATCAGGTTGATTTATAATTGCTTAACTATCATTGATTTAAAGGCTGAGAAATTTTCCAGCTTGTTGGAGGAAGGGACAGCCAGCTCCATACATTCACATTGCACGCACTTTTGATTTGGTTGAAGAGGAAAAGGGCAAGCTAAAAGCTACATCAATGCTTTGCAACATGTTTAGAAGGTGTTTTGTCTTGTGTTTGCATTTTTCTTACGCATGTATATTAATTGGGCATCATTTATTTTATAGTTATAGTTCTCTGTTCAAATAATTGTTAACTTTAAGCATCATATTTCATACAAATCCATTGTTCTCGGTTTTACAGTTTATTGGCCCTTTCACCTGAGGATGTGTTACCTGCTGTGTATTTGTGCACAAATAAGATTGCTCCTGAACATGAAAATATGGTAATTTTTTTTTTATGCCTTATGGATCAATCTATAAAATTGTTATATATCTTATTATATTTGTTTCATAATGCAAAGACCAGAAGTTGTTAATCATACAGATAAAAAGGTTCCTGATCGTGTTTCATTTACGCCCTGTTTGACTATGCTCATTAATTAGTTTCATCATGTATTTCATACTAACACTTGAATCAGTTGATCCATATGGTGTTTAGGAATTAAATATTGGTGGTAGCATTGTTGTTGCGGCCCTAGAAGAGACATGTGGGACCAACAAATCAAAAATAAGGACTCTTTATAATAGCCTTGGTGATCTTGGTATATGAAAATACTTTTCAAGAGCTAAGAATATTTATTCCTCTTTCTGTATGAATTCTTATTTTGGTACTGGGTTTTCTTGGTTTTCAAATTATATGTGCTGAATCAGGTGATGTTGCTCAACTTTGCCGCCAAACCCAATCACTGCTTGCTCCCCCAGCACCTCTTACAATTCAACAAGTGTATTGCACCCTCCAAAAGATAAGGTATGCATTTGTAGAAAGGCAATGTTTTCGTTCATGGCTATAAAGGACATGTTGGACCATACCTTGATTTAAGTTAGTTCAAGTATTGTAATAGAAGTATATGTGGGTCTTATGGAGGACAGTTCAGAAAAGTGATTTTGGATTACTGTGTTATTTTTGTTTTTCATGAATAGAATACGGCAATTATTTTGTTTCCAAATTTTTTGTATTTATTTCCTCAACAGTCTTGCTCCATTATCTTTATTAAATATGAATTGTTTCTAATCTATTGGTTCAAATGTCTTCTGAACCTTTCAATTGATCAATGTGTTATTTTTTGGAAAAAGCGAAATTTAATTAAAAGAGAGCAGAGCATAAGTTGTGCTCATACTCAAATAAGGAAAAGAGAGCAGAGCATAACTTTTAATATACTGTTATCCTCGAAATTTTGACTTCAATAATTATTCTAGCTTTACCTAGATTTCCCAGTCATATTGGAAGTTTGGAATTGATTTTACATCTAAATGTTATGTGCTTCACCACAGCTTAGCAATATTCCTTTTCTTTTTGTGGAATTTATTATCTTAGTACCGTATTGTTTAAGCTATCAATAGAGATATTTTCCATGTTATTTTGATGAGGTAGAAGTTAAGCTTTTATCTTTTTGTTTGGTATATTCTTCATAAAAATGTTCAAACCTTCACATGGAATTTATCAGTGTACAAACAGGTAATGGCAGTACAATCAGGAAGAAAAGTCTTATTGTGAATCTCATGTGTTCATGTAGAGAGAAGGAGATGAAATTTCTCGTCAGAACTTTGGTATGATAATATGTATATATATATATATATATATATATATATATATATATATATATATATATATATATATATATTTTTTTTTTGGTTTCCTCGAGGCAATTTCTTGGCATTCAAATTATGCAGATATCTGCATTAAGTTGATTTTTTTTTTTGAAGGTAAGCTTCAGAACATTTCTTGATGTTGTGAGTTTGACTCTTGAGTCAAGCGGCTATATTCTATGTTTTAAGTGAAAGTGCTTTTTTGGTTTTTAGGATTTGATTACATATATATATATATATATATATATATATATATATATATATATATATATATATATATATATATATATATATATATATATATGCATGTATGTATGTATAAAATTATCTTGTGATCAGATGGGCAATGACTAGGTATTAAGCTAAGGGATGCCGAGCTTATGTTTTACGTTTGTTTTGTTTAGTATATGTGTTATATCACACGTATTACAAACATTTCGACTTTGTGTTTGTAAATTGACATAGGTAAGGAACTTGAGAATTGGAGCTATGATGAGAACTATTCTTCCTGCTTTGGCTCAGGCCGTCGTGATGAATTCAGCCGGTGACGGAGTAACTGAAAACCTGAAGGAAAATTTTCAGGTTTCCTTACTTTATCCCGCTTGCATTTAGTGATGAACTTTCAGCTCATTGAATACAATGCTGTAGTCTTTTCCACTGATTTTTTTGAATATTTCTTTGCTTTTTTGGTAGCGCCTATCCAGTGCTGTAGTTGAAGCATACAACAAACTTCCAAACTTGGTATGTTTTAGTTTATCTTGTTTGCATCATCCTTTTTGCCTATTTTTATTATCAGTGCACTCTTTTCTAGCATTGAATATGCTTGAAAATCCATGAAACAAAGAGAATCTTAAATTGTCATTTCTCATGGTTGATATGACCTCAACTAAGGATAATTTCATTGGAGCGGTATAATTGGAAATAGTTCAGAAGTTCATATATCTCACTTTTCCACCTTCTGGACGCTGGTTTTGAAGGCTGACATATTCTCATTTACTAGAGATTAACCTGTCTCTTTCTCAAAAATTTTCATGTGATTTATCTTTCTTTATCGAATGTTTATATCTAAAGCTTAGTTTCTTGGGTTTGCCTTAAAGTTTTATCACTTTTTATCTGTACATTTGTGGCCTCTGTGGCTGTTTGGTTAGTTCCCTAACATCTACAAGTTTATTGGTCAAAAACCATGTATTTTTCCTATCTCTTGATAGTAATTATAGATAGTAGTTTGCCATTTAGATGCTCTAAGCGCATTAGTTTCTTTTGTCAGGATTTACTTATCCCATCTCTGATGGAAAATGGGATTCAATTTACATCGTCAACCATATCTATGGTTCCTGGCATACCAATCAAACCAATGCTTGCTAAGTAATATGACTACTAGCTTAATACTGCTATAATTAATAAATAAGATTATTTAGGAGCTTTGTGTGCTTATATTTATGGATTTTTGGTGCAGAATTACAAATGGACTGCCTCAGGTGCTAAAAATCTTTGAAAACAGGGCATTTACATGTGAATATAAGTAAGTTTTTACTAGTTATCTAACAAGGGTTTCATTGTTTAAACTTTTACATAGTTATTTTATAATGGCTTTCATGTCTACGTGTTGATATGAACCTTGTGCCTTGGGAAATCCTGCTGTGCTTGTAGTACATACTCAGTAAAGGCAGTAGAAGGATCCATTACTTAAGCTTCTTAATCTTTGTGTCAATAATTACTGCTTTATAGACTTTTGCCAAAATTTCAGATTTATTAATAATAATAATAATAACGATATTATTATTATTATTATTATTATTATTATTATTATTATTTTCCATCAGAAAGGAGCTTATGTGCTTCTGAGGTTCTTCTTTTTTTTTATAAAAAAAAAAACAATTGGTATTACTGCTTTAAAATTTGGCAATAGAGAGTCTAATGCCAATTCTCCCACCAAAAGTTTTTTATAGCTCAAATATCCATAAACAAATTAGCCCTTTCCCCCCATTTCTGAATAAGGGACAAAAGAAAGAGAATAGACATAGATTCACTGTGTTACAGGTGAAGGGGGATAGAGTAGGACGATTTCTGTTTATGGGAAGCTAATTATCTCTAACTAAAATGTTCCTAATTTATCCCAGTAGTCATGTTATCTTGCTTTGAATTCGAGTTAGCAGTGTATGAACAATTTGATTAACTTGACGCTAGGTATGATGGCCAACGAGCTCAGATTCATAGATTAGCGGATGGTTCTATACGCGTCTTCTCAAGGAATGGTGATGATACCACATTGAAATTTCCTGATTTAATTCACATAATGAAGGACTCCTGTGGTCATGCTGCTGTAACATATATTTTGGATGCAGAGGTGATTCTTTTCTTCTTTCTTCCTTCCCAATTTTCTTTTTACTTTGTCTTTATCAAAGAATGCACCTTTTATCTGTGTTTGCACAATTTTCAGGTGGTGGCAATTGATAGGAAGAACAATCTGAAGCTTATGTCATTTCAAGAGCTATCTTCTAGGGAGAGAGGGAGTAAAGATTCCCTGATTGCTGTAGATAAAATAAAGGTCTCTTATCTCATTTTTCATATCAGAGCATGAAAACATCTGGCTTAGATCTGCTCTCATGTCAAGGAAGTGTGTCATATGTTATGATTTATCATGATGTCAATTTTACTATATAAACATATGGGTCAAATTCTGAAAATTTCTACCTTCTCTAAAGTAATTCTTCTTCGATGACTTTTATGTGTATTTAAGGTTATTCTTTGAAGGATAGAGTTATGAACATAAAGTTTTATGTATGCACGATAGCATTTGTTACTGATGTACATATGAATTTAACTTTCTTTAGTTGCCTAAAAGAATAAATAATTATTGATCCTACCTATTCACCCTTTTAAAGGGGAAATGAATATCTCTCTCTAGTATCCTGAGATTGTGCTGATATTGCTGTCTTAGAATGTATTTGTGGGTTTGGGAATTATTTTTGCTTTCTTAATATCATGAAAGGGCAGGGCATAAAGATTCCTGGGTCTTATGTATAATCCAACTCAGAAAATTCATGAACAACAGGGGAGATTCAACCCATGGTTAATGGTTGAGGACAGTAAGATTTGAGAAGATGTAAATCAGTGAATGAAACATCAAGATTTAAGTAAATTTGGTGTCAAATTGAGCTGCTACCAAACAATATCTATCACAGGATTGACTCGTTGATGTGATGAACCCATGTAAAGTGGGTTTCGATCAATGGCAAAATATGTCATGCTTGTTCCAGCATTGCACACAAATCTTTTACTGCGTATTACCACGATATTTAAGCTTGCAGTAGCTGATGTCTTCTGTTCATGCAGGTTGACATATGCATTTTTGTTTTTGACATCATGTTTGCAAATGGAGAACAGTAAGTGTTCTTTGATACTCTTTTAAGAATATTTTAGTTTTCTGGAACTGCAAATTAAGCTGATACAACAAGAAGAATTTATGTGTATCCACTCCCTACCTCCACATCCTCGTGAAAAGGATATTACATATGATGAATTGATGATTATAATCAGTTTCTAAGATATACTTGATTGTAAAAGATGTTCAAATCTATTTAATATTTTTGCAAGCTTGCTTCTGATCCTTTTGTTGTTTGTGTTTTTTGCTTTTTATGAATCACTTCCACTTTTAAAACATCTCAGGCCTTATATTTTGAATGCAGGTTGTTGGATTCACCCTTCCGTCTAAGGCGGAAATGTATGTGCATTTAGCTCACCTTTTTTACTTTTCTACTGTGTGATATTTACTTGAAGTAGAATAAAAATGTAGTCTGATTTTGCATTATATCTGGAAATCAGATTTGAAGGATTTGTTTGGTGAAGAGAAACCAGGTTATTTTGAATATGCCAAAGAAATGACTGTAAGTTGTTTGTTTTTGTTTATGATTGAAGTAATATGTTGGGAAACATGTAATGAGGTCACCCAGCTCTTTAGGTGGAAACTGAAGATGCTGAAGTGAATAACGAAGTTACATTGAGTAGAATGAGCAATTTTCTTGATAGTGCCCTTCGCTCTTCTTGTGAAGGAATCATGGTTAAATCTATTGATGTTGATGCTGGGTATACTCCATCAAAACGTTCTGATTCCTGGCTGAAGGTGTTACGAATTCAACACCTTTTTAGCTTGAAAATAAATATGTTATATTCATTGAGAAAATTATCTTTTCCTTTTGGCAGGTCAAAAGAGATTATGTTGAAGGTCTAAGTGATTCCTTGGACCTGGTTCCTATAGGTGCTTGGCATGGAAATGGAAGGAAAGCAGGATGGTAAACCACTCCGCAACTTTTTCTTTGCTATGTACATTGCTGATCTTACTTTCTTTTAGGGTCAGAGCATAGACGAAGTAAACTCAGGGCCATTCATTTTATGCTGGATAGTGGGAATTGAAATAAAAGGAAAATGTAAAATTATTTGAAACATTTTGTGAATGCTAGGACCATGCTGGTATTTAGATTTTGGTTTCACCGTTATTTATGTATAGTAGAAAACTAGCTTCTGATTTTTAGGGCGGTGAAGCTAATCTGATTCTCCTTACATGTCTTGCTCTAATTCTATGAAGTAAGAAAGATTCACTTGAACGGGCGTAAAACTTCATTTATGCTTTTCCAGGTTTAGTCCATTCCTAATGGCCTGCTACAACCCTGACACTGAAGAATTCCAGAGTGTATGCCGTGTCATGTCTGGATTTTCAGATGCTTTTTACATAGAGGTAAATGATAATATTTTCTCACTGATTCCATTAGTCTCTCTCACGCTTGCGTGCAACCTATCTGTTACTTGCATTGACTAGAATGATAGCCTGTGTGCAGCACAACTTAATGTATTACACTACTTATTGAGTTTCCATATAAAAGTTTTTTGAACTTTTTTGCTTTTCTAATGTAATAATAGTGACCCTTGTTCATTTAGGTCTGTGTCATGCTACATGATTTGTTTTAACCTGTGAAATGCAGTATTGACGTTAGATTAACTACTTATGGTTGAATTTTGTAGAAAAAGGAATTTTTTTCTGAGGACAGAGTTCTCTTGAAAAAACCACCCTACTACAGAACGGCAGAGGTGCCAGATGTTTGGTTTTCTCCTGAGCTTGTGTGGCAGATAAAGGGTGCAGAATTTACTGTTTCGCCGGTTCATCATGCTGCCATTGGCTTAATCCATCCGTCTCGTGGTATTTCAGTTAGATTTCCCAGGTTTGTTCATTCCGTATCAGATAGAAAGCCTGAAGAATGCAGCACGGCTGCAGAAATAGCCGATATGTTCAGTTTGCAGACTAGAAAAATGGATGTAAGCGTGGAAGAATGAGGGAAGTTTTGTTCTTTGTTGGAGGTGGGATTTCATTTGCACCTTATCATGGTAAATTATGTACAGTTTTGTGCAGTTAATATCATATATATACTCCCTCCATCCTTCTAAACTGCTAATGTAAAGTATCTTTTGTGTTAAAAAGAAATCTTGAAATGAGGTTATTGCTTTGAGTTTATTATCCTTTTGAAGCTTTTATGTTTACCCCCAAAATTTTTTGGCAATTTCTACAAATCCAATGCTGTAGTCGGCAATTTTAATTTTTTTTTTTATTTTTTTACCAATGTTCTTTAAATCTTTAATCAAAATTGATGGTTTCATACGTTAGATGAAAGATAAATTTCTGCATTTACTTAGTCCAACACATTATTAAGAAAGCTACTTATACAAGAAAATTCAACAATTTTTTTGCAAGACAATTTCCCTTCAGTTTCATGTTAGATTATTGGAGTTTATAGTCTATAAATATAAATAGCTTTAAATACTCCAGGTGTTATATTCTAATTTTATTCTAATGTATAATAATTTCATGTTTATAGTATTTTTTTCAAAACAAATTTTCTCGTGCACAAACTTATACACTAATTATTAATGTATATTATTGTAATTTTTACATTCAGAACTTATACACTAATTATTAATGTATAATTATTTAAAGGATATAATAATTTAATTTATAGTGAATAGTTGTATTAGTGTTGTGTGTGGACTTCATAAAAGATATATTAATTGTTTTGTGTGTGACTATATATCAAAAAGAAAATATAACTATTGTAGGAGGGGGAGTCATTTTAGAAATATGTAATACTCCCACCATCCCACACTTATGTTCACACTTTCCGTTTTCGTCCGTCCCACACTTATATTCACCACCCAAAAAAGAAAACTTTACATCAACCAACAACCTCAAAAGTTTTTTTAATTTCAAAAATATCATTCTTACCTAACATACATAACATACTTTATAATTTATTTATTACCTAAAAATACCCCTAAAAGTCAATAAAGTTGGTCAAAAAATAACTTTTCTTAAACTCCGTATCTACAGTGCCGGTGAACATAAGTCCGGGATGGAGGAGAGTCGCTCAATTTAAAAATATGTAACCATTATTGCATGAGGGAGAGTTTTTTTAAAATGTAGATGTGTAATTTGAAAATAAAAACTTGGTTCAAAACCCAAAACAAAGTTAATAAAGGACTTGGATTTTAGTATAAAAACTTTATTTTTTTCATAGTGGGCCATGTAGTTTAAGCCCAAATTAGACTAAAACCCATCCAATAAATAAATCAGTTTTATAGTCTACACAAGCAGGCTTTAGTACTCAATAATCCATATACTACATCCGTACGAGCCCAAATCAAAGAAACTCCCGCCAAATTCTGCAACCTGTTACACCCGGTAACAAAAGCAGTAGCCGGTCACCAATATATATTCTTACCAAAGCAAAATCACAACCCCCCAGTTATTATTTTAGATATATTCTCTTCGGTGCTCTTCTCTTCTCTGACATCCAATCCGCTCTGTTAATCTTCTTCTTCTCCATTTTATTTTCTTCTTTCTTGCTAATCTTTCTGCTGTTCTTCCATTCCATGAAGTTTGCTTTCTCTGAATTTCCATCAACATCGTACCTGAGAAGCTCGATTTCTGTGCGTATCGCCTCTTGAGTTTGGGTCCAATGAGTGCGGTGAATATCACGAACGTGGCGGTGCTGGACAATCCGGCGTCGTTTTTGTCTCCTTTTCAGTTCGAAATCTCCTACGAATGTGTTACCCCTCTCAAAGACGGTAATTGTGAATTCTTGCTTTTGTTTTTGTTTTGTTTTTCTTTTATCGAACTGTTGTGGGAAATGTTTGTGTTTTGGTTTGTTTTGTTGGAAAATTTCTAGGGTTAGTTAATTTTTGGACATGCGGTAGACCACTTGGAATGGCGATTCTGTTTTGATTTTTCAAATTTATTTGATTTTGTTAATGATTTGTTATGAAGAAAAGGATATGGATAATTTGATTGCGTGAAGTATTAAAATGTGCGTATTGTGAAAGGGGGCTAGGGTTTATAATTCACAAGCTTCCAACTGGAATTTGATAAACAGTGGTATGTGCTACTGATAACGGGCTTAGTTCCTTGAATACTAAATAAAGAACAAGAATGGAGGAGCTTTGGAGGAACCTATTTAAAAAAAAAAAAGACAAATCCAGATCGGATTTATGAAGTAACCTTGTAAAACATAGCCAGTGGGTAGATGATGACCCTAAGTAATATATACTTCGAAACTAAGATATATGAGTTTCGGGACTTGAATCTACAATAGTGTTTTGGAGAGTCGGAGATATTATTTGTGTGTATACTTCTAGACCAAAAAAATAAAAAAAATGGTGCAAACTGAAGGGCAGGGATCATAGACATTATGGTTCAATTGTATGGAAAGCAGTGATTTGACAGGAAAAATAGTTTTTCAGCAGCTCTTGAACGATGTTTTGCGATTAATGAGTAATAAATTGCACATGAGGACGAATAGGCTTGGAAAGAGGATGACACTTGCTAATTCCTGGACGCTTACCAGTTAGTTACCACCTTAGGAAACATTTAGTCCTCAGGTTGCATTAAGAAAAATTAATTATGAGATTGTTGGTTGTTCTTTCTAATATGAATGATAAGCGCAATTCCCCTTTCCTTGTGGCCTTTATCTTACTGTGGGTTATAATAATTACCATTGGAGGAAATCACAAGAGGTTGACCTGGTAAGAAAAAATTCAAGAACACTAGTACACATTTTCCACAGTAGGGAAGAAACAGAATATCAAATTGCTTCTCCACTCTATGACTATTTTAGAAATCTCATGATTATGCATTGTTTAGAAGGAAATGTCTTGTCAATTCTAGTTTGAATTAACTAGTGCTCTGCAGACCTGGAGTGGAAACTCATTTATGTTGGATCTGCTGAGGATGAAACCTACGATCAACTATTGGAAAGTGTTCTTGTTGGCCCGGTAAATGTTGGCAATTATCGTTTTGTTTTGCAGGTAAGAACGAATTTAAGTAAACATAGCAAGTAATTTATGCGCACATGGTTTCCAAGATCTTTTACTTTTCTTTTTGTAATTGATTACAGGCAGACCCTCCAGATCCTACCAGAATACGCGAGGAAGACATCATTGGTGTAACAGTGCTTTTGTTGACATGCTCTTACGTGGGTCAAGAATTTGCTCGTGTTGGCTATTATGTCAATAATGACTATGATGATGAGCAGCTCAAGGAGGAGCCTCCTCAGAAGATCATGATTGATAGGATTCAGAGAAACATATTATCTGATAAACCACGAGTGACCAAATTTCCCATCAATTTTCATCCTGAAAACACGGAGACTGGAGAACAAGCCCCTTCATCTGATCACACTGTTGAAGCAGATAAGCATGAAGAACCATTGCCGCCTTCACCCAATCATCTAGCAGATAAAGAAGAGCCTAAAACATGACCTCCTTTATCACTGAGCGATCATTCAGGGGATCTAACTCTCTCTGTGCTATCTTCATATCTGTGTTAGATATTGTTAATTTTGTTTAGATCTTGTTAAGGATTCTACTCAGGTACTCTATACAGTTCACGTTGAGCCTGTACGCATCTGTAATCCTTTTGTTAGTTTCTCACAAAGGCTCTTAATTCAGCAGTGTGCTGCCTTAATTCTCAAACAGTTCTGGCTTCGATGTCCAATGGTGAACAGGAAATAGATAGACCATTTTGAATTTGAATTCTTATCGTAAGGAGCTCGAGGACTTGTTCTGTTGTAATCAAACATTCTCACCCTTTTTGCTTCATAAAAAGTGTGTAGATTTTGGAGTAATCATGCTAATGGATTGAGTTGGAATATGATTTGAAGTTTTACTAATGCTTAGTTTTAGTTCAGACAGACAGGATGTATGCCTTTTCATACAGCAGTTTAGAATCTTCTCATTTAGCAGATCTGTTTCAAAGAGTCCCCATCATTGCATGCTGAGATACTGTATTGAAAAATAATGAATACTTATAATCCCAATGAATTAATTCTAAAACACTGTTAAAGTGGTCACAAGCAAAGAACCGAGTACAAGAAGTAACCAAAAGAAAATATCTATCTACTTTCTATATCATTCCTCTCTTGGATATTGGAGTCTGGAGACTGGAGTTTAGACAAAATTTGGAAGATAAGCAAAGAGCATAAAAGCTAAGTCAACTTGTAAATAAAGAACTTTGAACTTCATCTATGAGAAAACTGCAGTTCTGTTCAAAAGGAAAAATGTGTGCTCTTCAGCTATCTTCCTTCCGTCTCTTCTCTCGTTTAGCTTTTCCCCACTTGGTATCCTAACATAATTCAGAAAATCAGGTTATAATTGGAAAAACTTCAAAAGCAAGCAGTCGTGTCATGAAATGGTAACAAGGAGTTTCCTTAACCTGTCTTGGTCTCTTTCTCTGTTTGAATTGGCCTTTGCCCTTTTTATTCATCTTCGCTGCCTTCTGTTTAAATTAGGGGAAGATAGTTAAATATATAACTTATCCACCCATTCTCAGCATTCTCCAATATGAAGGACAGTACCTGCCCAGGAACTGTAGCTGTAGCATGATCATCAGCAAGAATCTCACCCTCAACTTTTCCATTCTCGTTGAGCATAAGCTTAAGTCTCCCTTCTCTAAGTAACTTCCCAGAGCGTGCATGTCTCTGGGTGATAACACAAAGTTATTGACATAGAAGCATGTATTAAGCTACAAAATCGGTAAAAAGACGAGCTAATAAGAACACTACTGCACTACCGTGGGGTCGTCATCTAGGAAAAAAGCCATCTTAATATTGAAGTTTTTTACATGAAATATTGCAAAAATATAGCACAAAGGGTGATTAGTTTTCAAATGCTTGAGGTAAATTTCTTTCACTGTGAAGATATTAGAATTAGTTAAAGAGTTCTTGAGAATGAAGCTTGCAGAGTGCAATACACGTCTTAGAAATTACTAGTGCTTTTCTCAGGATAAATCAAATTTACTGTGTTTCCAAAAGGAGAATTGAAAATTTTCAGAACCTACAACACCAACTTATGATGAATGAAGGGACCTATAAACAGAGAGTGAAAAACCTAAATAAAGACTGAATACAACCATCTCTTTTATTCCAAGACAAATTCTTGCAAATAAATATGTGAAGAATCGCAGAAAGAAAAAGTCCCTATTACATGCTGGACTTATATTAAGTGAAGACAAATATATATAAACACATATACTAACCTTGGAGTTTAGATGAGCCTTTATAGTCTCGTCTGACAAGCAGACAATTCTAGGGCAGAGCCGGCACTTGAAAACTGATTTACATTTTATAATACAATCTTCCCTATCAAATTTCACTTTTTCATTCTTTTCAGGACTATGGTGAGCTCCAAAATCGGAAAGTATACTGTTGGATTCTACACTAGCAAAACTTCCCAACATGATTTGCACGCCATTTTGAGCTGCCGCATCATCATCACTTGTGGGTAAACCTGCAAATGAAATTTGTAATTTTTTAGGGATGAAAGAACATTTTATAGTGAGTAGGCTTTTGTATCAAAATTATCTATAATGCCAAATATTGGTTAGTCTTTCAGATATTACTAGGAAAAGACAATGTAAAGGTTGTTTGAGAATTTAGAAAAGCAACTTTAGCAGAGCTCTAATTTGAACTGGTCAACTTATCCCGACTCACAGAAAGTAAGGATCTGACAACACATACTCTGCCAATACTCTATATTACTTGTAACGCACATCTTGGGCAAAAGATCAATTATTTTTTACTCTTAAACAATTTTCTAATCCACCTTTAAGCTCAGAAATCAACATTAATATTCAAAATAAACAACTCCGCATGAAACTTTCCAACTACATGAGTTTAAAGAGTTGAGAAAAAAAATAATGAGGAAAATACCAGGCAACTTCTAGTTGATCTGTATCATTATACACCATGATTGGCAACCTATACCATAACCTACCTACTATATACGACTACTTACTTGCAGAATCTGTAAATCTCTCAAAGAGAAAAAAAAAAATTCAAAAGGATACCTGAACATATTACAGCAAGTGCAAGATACTGAATATTTAATGGAGCAGATTTTTTTTTTTTATAAATATATTTTCCATTACATTCTGAATTTTATAAATAAGGGAATTCAGTCAATGAGGAGAAAACTACAACTATACTAAGCCTTCTTCCACTATGTGAGGTCCTCTATGTGACTCATACACATTTCTGATATTTATATATAAGTACTCTGTACAACATATCATTTCAATAGTTTTTCATATAATATTAAGTTCTTCACACTTTTAGTTAGAATTAGAGATTTTCTATCATCTATATGTCTTGCAGGGGCATCTTAAATAATGGGAAGACGGGTAATTTGAAAAATTATAATAATGACCAAGAGACAAGGACTTAAATAAAAATAATTAAAAAAATATAAGCAATAACATATGAACCACAAGAAGTATTTGCATCGTCATATAAAGCTTAGCATCAAGGATTAGCATTTAGCAGTCAGCAGTGCCAAAACCTTCAAGTGATGTCATGAGCAGAAATTGATCTTTAAGAACACTTCTTGACTTACATCGAACATATAAGACTGGTAAACAGGTTGAACCTAAATAGACATTTGTGAGAAGTATTGAGAGATGGTTTAATTAAAAAGAAAAGATAAATTTTACCAGACGAATCAAGATTAACTTCGTTTACTGAGCTATCCTCACTTTCATAACCTAAAATGTGAAAACTCATTAAGAAACACTTGTAGGGTCAAATAGTTTATTGCAATGTCTATAATGCGACAAGATTAGTCATCTAATAAAGTAGATTAATATAATCAAGTTCAAAGTAAATGAAGAGATCATGATACAGCCAGAGTCACACAGACCAGATGAGGAGGAAGCACCTCCCTTCTCTCTCACATCCGAAACAACATTTTCTTCTTCATCTTCATCTTCTATTTCTGTCTCATCAGTGGCCTCTGCCTCCACATAGGAATCCGAAGAGGATGAAGATGATCCAGATGGGCCATCTCTATTACTGTGATCAAGCCTATAGAATCGCCTCTTTATCATTATTATAGTCTCTGCAAAAATAAAAAAGATCATTCCTAAGCACCAAACGGAAATGTGTCCATTTAAATCAATCTAAATGATTAGCCAGCAAGTAGCAGAAGTAAGATCCTGGAGAACTATTATTGTGCTCAGTTGCTACAATTCTATTCTCAAGTATAGAAGGACAACATCAATTTAAGTTCACCCATTCTTCAGTTTTCATTGTAAATATTTCAAGCCAATTCCAATTCAAGTTCCACTTCAATCTTTGAGCAGACATGTCAACACCATATTCATTCATGACGCAAAACCCAGCAAGTGCAAAAATTAAAAAAATAAAAAAGAAAGTAAACTAATCATTAATTACCAGCTCCCTCGACCCTCCCCCGGCCACACGGGTTAAATATTGCCACTCTCTTATTTGATGTCATGCATTTATTCTGAGAATATAATGAAAGAAGAAAAAACCCTAAATTGCCCCTCAATCATTGTATTCTCACTATCTCTCTCCCTCCCCTCACCTGTATCAGAACCATTAAAAAACCACCATTAAAATGACAAACACAGTAGCCTTGCCTCTGTTTTTAATTAATAAAATAATAATAATTCTCCAACATTGAGTCATTTCATTGTTTCGACATAGATTGTTTGAAAACATAATTCATTTTTTCATTGTTGTTGTGATAAATCCCCAGACTCCCGTTGTTCATACAAAAAGAAGAAACGACTTGGAGGAAATCTTCTGATAGTACGACTCACCGTGGTTAGAATTTGAAATCAAACAACTCAAGACGGTAGAACGCCGGTGAAGACGAACCTTCACGAGTCGAGCATATGCTCAAAATTTGATCCCCAATTTTGAGTAGGCTAGGGTTTTTGGACAAAAAAGAAAAGAGGTGTGTAGGAGACGTTCGTATTTTCGGGGGTAATTTGGGAATTTCCTAGGTAAATCTTTACCTTGTGAGATGGGTAAACAAAGATGGGCTCTTACAAGTGAGAGAACTCCAATCGGGCCCAAAAGTTAGCCCAAGCCCATTTTTCCTATAACAGCAAACAATATTAGATTTGTTTGAAATTTGGAATGACAATTCTTTATCCTCATATGTTACTTTAGCAAACATTTTCATATAATTATAATTATAATAATACATATATAAAATAAATTATTATATTCAATAATGTTTCTACATTTTTCTATATTAATTATTGATTAATAATTAATAATATGATTAAAATGTCGTTCCTTTGTTCTAAATTTTAATTTTTTTTTTATACTTGAAGGATATATGACAACATTCATAAAAATTATACTCTTCCTTCGTTCAAATAATTGTTTATAGTTATTGTATCACATTGTTGGATAAAATCAACATCCTTATCGGTTGGAAATTAAATCCATATGTTCATAAACTTTAACCCTATTATGATTAAATGAGATAACACCGTAGAGCGGAAGCGTACCTAATCTAATGAGCTTTCATGGCGGAACACAAACTCGAAGATCAATCGGTATTATCGGTATTATGACATTCCTCAACTAATCCTCCTTATACCGTAGTAATCCCTCCTGATAGGGAGAAGGGAAGACTATGTGCGGCTTAGTATGTTGGGGATCATAACCTGTGAGCCTTTATATACTATACAACTGGGCCACTCATAATCACTCAATCATACAGTATTGAGTATCTACTCAATTGTCCCATATAATTTATTATTATAGCCCATGAACTTGTCACTTTAATTGGATAACTTAATTAAGGTCATAAAATAATTTAATAGCTAATATAATTGCATAATAATATATTTCCCACAATTAGACTATATTGGAAATTAAAAATTTCCAACAATCTCCCACTTGGGCTATACTATATTTCTCAAAACAATTATATCAAGAGTCCTTAGTTGC
Source organism: Pogostemon cablin (assembly GCA_023678885.1). Taxonomy (NCBI): domain Eukaryota; kingdom Viridiplantae; phylum Streptophyta; class Magnoliopsida; order Lamiales; family Lamiaceae; genus Pogostemon; species Pogostemon cablin. The sequence continues at coordinate 5,647,493 of CM042992.1, read as the reverse complement.
GCAACTTTATGTTATTTCTCTTTAGGCTATACTTAACAATCTGGTTCATCTCATATATTAATATGGAACTACCGCGATATTCACCACATTACACATCGTGGTTAAACCCCGACAATCACTAATATCAATATACTCAATGACATAAATCAAATATGGTGAGTAGCATAGAAATTACATGCAACATGATCAACATCATGTTTATTTCCAACTGGTCCTACTTTAATCTTTAGTGAGATTAATCCATAATGTAAAATATTATAAAATAGAAAAATTAACTTTAGTGAATTCACAATGAATTCAAAACCATCAACTTTATTATGCAGAAAATCGAATCATCCAAATCAAAGTGTCTTAAAAACTTTAAAGAGCAATAAATATAGACTCCCGCTAAACCAATGTATTCTAAAACCATATAACACCCACATGAATAGCTAGCTCAAACACAGGGCATTGAATACATAAGTGGCGAATCCTCATTTGGAGTCTATCACAATAAGTTCTACTAAAATTTTATCTACACAAAATACTTTCTTTAACAACCAAGAATTCTATGTCAATATGCTTGACTTATAGTACTCTTGTCGTTAATACTTTACTGCGAACTAACTGTCACAATAAACTTTATGTGACAAAAATTCGCAATCTTTATTTCATGTTTGGATGCCCCTTAGTGTGCTACTGATTATGTTGTCATGGTTAATGAGATAAAGTGTTTGCTTAATACTTTTACTTGTATAGCTCTCCAGACCAACAGAAGATATAGCCTGAAGTAGATCTTATACTGTATTGGCATCCAACAAACTCAAAATCAGATTATTTTATGATCTCCTACTAATTTGATCTCTTATGTGCAAGCATGTTATCTTTTCTCCGTAAATACCTTATAAAGATCCATGCTAGAGTTACTTAAATGTCTACTTAATATACCAACAACAGAAACCATATTAGGTCTTGTGCAGACCTCATCATACAACAACTTACATAGCCAAATCATATAAAATATTTCTACATTTCTTAAATCTTTAGTTTAACTTTAGGGCACCTTATTGAGACTTCACTTGTCTCCCTTAGCTTAACTTAAATCTTCTCCCACTGAATCACATAATCATCTACACTTGTCTCAAATCCAAATGAGTCAATTACTTCATGATGATAATTGTGACTCCTTTATGGAAAAACTTGCTTGAATGCATAGATGAATTTCCTTGTAATTCTTAAACTTTAAGATCGTATCATCAGTGTTGCCATCAAGGAACTTTATCTTTACATCCATCAATTGCAATTCAAAATCATAGTGTGTTATAATGCCACAATTATCCTAAAAGAGACTTTCTTAGACCGGATAGAAAGTCCCTTAGAACAATACCTTTTTTTTAAAGTATAATCCTTTATCAAGATGCAATCATGATCATCTCGTATTGATTTAAACTCATAAATTATAGTATTAACCCACTTTCGAGTATTTGTAGCTTGCATGGCTTGATGAACATTATTGGAATATTCTACCATTAATTCCATAGTGTACTATTTATTTAGGAGAAACTATATAATCATCTGAATTGTCTTTCTCCCAAACTCTAGTGGTTTACTTAGTGACATTAATTATTGAGGTTGATGAATTTGTTATTCCTTAAATATTATTGACATTGTCATATCGTTATTCTGGATGCACCATTCTTAAAAGCATAAGTGGGAGTCGAAATAGACTCCTCCTTAAAGATAATGTCTCTAATATTATTCTTCCCCCCAAATCAACATCCTCAAAGAATACCGTATTACTCGTCTCAAATATCATTCGATTAATTGGATCATAAACTTTTTCTTTATTCATAACCAATAAAGTAGCTTGTATTTATTTGAGTCCAATTTTCTTTAGTAGATCCCAATGATCTAGCCTTAGTTGGACATCACCATATGTGAAACTCAAAGAGTTCTCACAACTACTTTGGTTGGAACTTTATTGAGACCATAAGCTGCAATCTTTAGTATTTCTCCATTAGTAATCATATGTTGTGGAGTTCAATCATGTCTTTTAACTACACCACAACACTATTCATGCTAAGTAATCTTAATGTGGTGTATTATAAAATAATTCCACAAGCCTCTAAGAGTAAACAAAAGGTTGTACTTTAGTTGCCTCTTGCAACTTTCTTAATGTGCTTTTCTTGTATTGCTCTTATACTTTATTGAGACTAAGTTTGTTAGAAACCTACTAGTCTCATCTTTATTGTTGAAGTTATCATCATGTATGATTTTGTTGTTGATATATGTTAAACTTAATTAGCAGACTTCTTAATTGTACAGAGAATTATTGCAAAATAATTTATCATGCTCGTATTAGACTTTATAATCTTTCAAAATTTAAATAATTTAGAATCATCTCGAGGAATCAGGTACATCATTAGTATTAAGTCCAATGACAACAATACCAAATTGTAAGTGACACCCTCTACGTAGTAGTCAAATACTGACAATAAAACTGTCAAGCAACAGTCTTCATTTGTGCCTACCTATGGGCTGAACACAGAACACATATATAATTCCACACTCATATATGTAATTTCAATAAAGCCGCACTTCACACACAGAGGCTGGTATGGCAACACGATGCTTTGATTGACTATATTGAAAAATTACTAGACTAATTAAACAAATATTTTAAAATAAATATTTAAATTTAATTGAACGACATTAAAAAAAATGTCTCCCCAAATTTAATTAATTAAATTCCCCAAACCAAATGGGAATTTTAGATGATTCATATAAATTTAAAAATATGAAAAGATCCCTTAATTAAATTAGAATTTTATTCTAATTTATTAGGAACCAAATTAGACTAACACATGATCAATTATTTCACTGTTGCCCAATTTAAAAATGGAATATTGCATCTTAACTTAATTGATTTTAAACTAAATTATGCAAATATTCATTTTCATGATAATCAGAATATAATGTGTATATATATGCGTCTGGTAATTAATGTAGTATCCTTAAAATCATATAATTATCAAGCATAATTACTACACGAGCTGCACAAAACTTTATATTAATAATTACAGCAACACAATATCGCCAAAATAAGAATGAAGTAATTACAATATTTCCATGTAATGTTTGCATGTCACGATCAACAATTAATTAAAAGGTGGTGCGAAACCTTAGTCAGTGATGCATTCACGTGTCAATTGACATATTTATTTACATGTAGAATATCTGATCAGCCACTCTAAATTATAAATCCAAACCGATTGGCTTCTGATCTATTTGTGAAACTCATTTACCCTCAATTAACATAATCACCAAATTGCCATTATAACTCAATGGCCAGCCAACAATTAATTGAAGTAGACTGTGTCGAAACTGGATTACATCCACATTAAGCACAATTAAAATATTTATTAATTAATGAAACCAATAACTTTCGTAATGATGTCATTCAATTCCACTAATTTCTTGTAACAATCATACTAAAATTGTTGTAATACCGTAATTATTAGAGCATTTTGATACTCAAAAATATTGAAATTATACACTTAGCATTATCCAATGCGCATAAATAATTAAATTCGATGTAATTCGTTAGTAGTATTTCTCAATTTACATATACACAAGGCAACAATCTTGTAAATGAGAATTCACATGTAGATTATATGGAAGGAGTAATTAAGTCCCCAACCAATTATTGATGATAAAAGGGAAAAAATTTCAAACACCTTTCAATAGGTATTCACGGCACAATGTCTCAAATTGCAATAAGCAAGAATTTGATATCCATACTCAAGGAATAGAAAGTAATTAACATCAGTTAACACTATCCAAGGAATTAATGTAAATTGACAATCCAGAATCCATAATTTGTAAAATAAACTTTATAAGTTTAGAATAAATATGCTGAAATCAACACGAAATCATACATGAACATACAATGGGAGTTAACGGGCCATCGTGACCGATTTCATGAAAAATTAAAAATTTCACAAATAAATTCAAATCACATATTCATAAGTAATCGAAATTAAAATTCGTTAACCATTAAGAAATTTTAATTTTCATATTCAAAATTGTGATTTAGGAGAAATATTCAAACACAAATGTTTGAATATAAACACAATTATTCAGATCTCAGATAATCACAAATAGGGTGGCTCTGATACCACTTGTTGGAAATTAAATCCATGTGTTCATAAACTTTAACCCTATTATGATTAAATGAGATAACACCGTAGAGTGGAAGCATGCCTGATCTAATGAGCTTTCATGGCGGAACACAAACTCGAAGATCAATTGGTATTATCGACCTTCCTCAACTAAGCATTCTTATACCTTATGGGGACCGTAGTAATCCCTCCCGATGTGGAGAAGAGAAGACTATGTGCGGCTTAGTATGTTGGGGACCATAACATGTGAGCCTTTATATACTATACAATTGGGCCACCCATAATCACCAGTTATGCAGTATTGAGTATCTACTCAATTGTCCCATATCATTTATTATTATAGCTCATTGACTTGTCACTTTAATTGGATCACTTAATTAAATCCATAAAATAATTGAATATCTAATATAATTTAATAATAATATATTGCTCACAATTAGACTATATTGGAAATTAAAAATTTCCAACATAATCAATTGATTTTGTTAGGATAATGTAGTTTTTTAAATAATAAATGTTTAATAAATATCTCTCTTGGATTAGCCTAGCAACGAGGGTCTGATGTGTCTTAAGTATAATTTTTTACAATTTTAGATTTGAAACTCGCGGGTGTGATCAATAATCGTGAGGCTAGTTTATATAGAGCGTAAAATCCTGTTCAAAACTCGCGGGTGTAATCAACAACTATGAGACCAAACGATCAACAATTGTAGCATCAATCTATACAGAGCGTAAAACTCTGTTCAAAAATCGCGGGTGCAATCAACAATTGTTGGGGTCAAACGATTAACAAATGTGAGGCTATCTATACAAACTGCAAAGCTCTGACTTAAAATGAGTTTCCTATATTTGCTCTTGTAAGTATTCCTAAGCCATTTTTAGTCCTTAATTATCTCAATTTTAATAATCATTTTATTATGTTTAATTATATCTAACTTAATTTTTTAATTGAATTTGAGTAATTTTTTCAAAAATAAAGAAACTTGGAAAAATGACGCTAAGCAGAGGTTCAAGTATTTCCAAAAGCAAAATGAGCCACAAGCGGCCAAAATTGTATAAGATTGTCTTAATTAGGATTAGTGGTTGATGTTCATAATGTAAGACAATTTTTTGTCATTTCAAACCGAATCTATTCTAATTTATATATATATCAAATTGTATTAAACGTCGTACTGTTTAAGCTCTCTGCTCATTTTTGTAGTTTTTGTGGTATAAAGAATTATATCCTTAGAAATAATTTTGAGAATCTTTTGTTGAAAACGTGACAACTTGACACAGATCAATAAATAGTTCTCTTATTCAAAGTCAGAGATCTGGAAGTATGAATAATATAAAGAGAAAGTCACATGTTTATATTATTATTATTATTTCAATAAATAAACTTCGTTCACATGTACACTTATCAAAATATTATCACGTGCATTCCAATGCAGGCCAGTTTACTGTAGGGGATAATTCCCGACACGACACGATAGCACGATACGATAATTGCACGTTAGTATTTGGCCTTATTGGGTTCGTGTCAACCCAATAAGGACACGAAAATTTCGTGTCGTGTTGTGTCGGGTTCGTATCAACCCGTTAAGCATGATTAATATTGACAGATGACACATTAACCTGTTAACAACCCAATAACATGTTAACAACCCAATATAAATATAAAATTAGAAAAATATATGATAAAAATATTTAATAATAATTTTAAAATATATTAATTTAAAATTTTATTTATTTTAATTAGTATTTTTTATTTTTTTATTTTTTTATTTTCTTATCGTATTGTTATCGTGTCGTGTCATGTCAACCCGTTATTTTTCGTGTTCGTGTCATGTTGGAACGAATCCTTATCGTGCCATGTTCGGGTTTGCCCTTATCGTATCGTGTCACTATCGTGTCGACACGAAACTCAACCCGTTAACACGAATTACCACCCCTAGTTTACTGGTTTAGTTTGCAGTTATTACAGCCTCTAAACCACTGCAACGAAATATAAATGTTTCTTTTCATAATATATTACTCCCTCCGTCCACCATTAATCTATTCATTTTATCATTTTGGATTGTTCATCCTTAATTTATCCATTTTCCTTTTTAGACTATGGGACCCACACCCTTCAATAATACAAATAAAATATGGGATTCACACCCTCCACTAATACAACTATCTACTACACATAAAATAATAATACTCTTTAATCCACGTGCAAAAAGCAAATGAATACATTGAGGATGGACGGAGTGAGTAATATTTTATGGTATAATGAGTCAAGATATAATATTTTAATATATAATGAATAATTGCATTAATATTGTGTGTAAACTCATAAAAAAATATTAATTTTTGTCTGAATACTTTGTATTGGGAATGACCAAAATTAAGATAATATTATGTTATTTTTTAACTTTGTAATTTTATAGCTTATCATTTAGTCTCTTGTGATTTGTGAACACTCTTATTAAAAATTTGTAAAAACAATTATACTTTTAAATATTTTAAATTCTATAAATAAATTAAACTCTTAGGAAGTGTTAGGTTCATTTTGAGTTGATAGTACTCAATGAGCCTTAAAAAATTATTAAAAATAAGAGAATTTATATATTAATTGAATTTAAACAAATTTAATTTTCTTCTAAATCCGTTAGTTAAAACAAGGGTTGGTGACAATAGCCCCACCCTAACATTTATCATACATAAAAATATTTCCAACTCAATTCAATCCAATTGGTAACACAAAAATACTTACAATAATTAAGATGAGATGAAAGATAATTAGTGTAATTAAGGAGATTAAGACAATAATATCAAATCTATGAACTAAAGTGGGCAATTTCAATGTTAATTTAATGTTGTCGTCAAAGATTTTAAACCCAAGTGGGGAAATCACGTGAATTTAATTATGGCATAAGTTGGGTTGTTAAATCATGAATAGATCCAAATTTTATGTATTTTAATCGGTTTGGTTAACTACTAATCTATATCTTGTTTTTTTGTCGACCACAGCCTCTAAGGTCTAGTAAAGTTTTATATATAATTTGATTCTTTTAATACATTATCTTATAGTTTAAATTAATTTAATCTTTTGATTTAATAATTAGTTCTTAATATTTTATTTTCCTATCTTGCGATGAATTCTTATTATAAAATGACCCAAGTATATACGTAAATTGCATGCAAGATTAAATATTGAAGTTTATCTTCTTTAATAGATACAGTAGTCAGTATATGTAAAAAATTTCGTGGCACTGGATTAACCCATTTAACTCTAAAAAATTTAAAAAATAAAAATAAAAAATGATAATATTGAAAAAATAATATCTGACATAGTATTAAAAATAATTCTAACCAATCAGACTGTCCAAATCACAGAACTCAACTAGAAATTTAAAAAATATAACCCAAATGTAAAATAGCGCATGTGCTTGTCGGATGCCATGATAATAGACTTGAATTTATTAAATCCACAATTCATGTATCCAAATTTTTTATTTCTACTTGCACCTAAACTAAACACTAAGGAGCCGTTTACATAAATGGCTACGGATAACCCTCCTCAGGTTAACTCGACCCTTGAATGAGTTGTTAATCAAAAATATCCCTTCAGATCTATTATATTTACTTTTAGGGTTAAAATAAAATTATTTTACTTAATTACCCCTTATAATTTTATTTTTTAAAATTTTAATTTATTTTGCATATGACTTCTTTCCCTGTCCTTCATGAATGAATCCTCAAGCTTAGCCAACAAATTTACTGTAAAGCTGTACATATTTAACTAAATGAATCTTGGAAAATCCATTCAATCACAAGATTTGTGTTGAAATTGAAATGTGAGAAGAGAAGATTTCATTGATCATAAAATTGTATGTATAAGAATACAAATACAAAACTATTTATAGAAGATTGAGAAAACTAGCCGGTATTAACAATGAAGAAACTAGCTGTTGGGACCTAGAAAATATAAGTGTAATAATGATGAGAGAAAGAGAGAACAATCAAATATTTCAACACTTCTCCTCAAGTGTAGGAGTGAACAGGTTGATTACTCCTAACTTGTTGATCGTAGTCATTTTCACCTAGATTTTAGTGTCTTTATTTGTGGATTTTCAGATGTTTTTATCCGTATTTGTGTGATTTTTAGTGGTGTTATTGTTGTTTTGAGAAATGTGGTATGAATTGATAGAATTGTGTAAATGAGCTTAAATATGCGTAAAACAGGTCAAGAAATGGATAAAAATGGAGTCGGGAGCGAAACAGAGACGGAAGAAAAGGGCCTGCTTGTACACGGACCGTGTGTGGAACACAGCCCTGTAACAAGTGGCCGTGTATTATCATCAGAAATTGCTACTCGCTCAGGAGGATGGTCGTGTGCTGGTGCACAGGCCGTGCGTTGCTGCATTCCCCGTGTGCGGAACACTGCCCTGTAATAAGTGGCCGTGTATTGTCATCAGAAATCGTTGCACGACCATTACCAAGGCCGTGTACTGCAGCTCGAGCCGTGTCCGGAAGCACGCACAACACACGGAAATAGGGGTGCCCTACACGGGCCGTGTGCTGCTATACGGGTCGTGTAGGTGCAAAAACCTGTGAAGATTTGAAAAGTTTCGGAAGCTTCTAGAAGGTCCATTAGTGATATAAAAGGATGACTTGTGCGAAATTAAGAGGGAGAGATCAGATTCATAGCAGTTACACATACTCCACACCACATTTCCCCACACACTAGATCCATAATCCATCTCTACAATCTAGATCCATCCAATTTCCATTTTATCTTCACTTTCACTCCATAAATCCATCATTCCATCCATCCTTCCACCATTTGAGAAGATTGAAGCATCAAGAAGTGAAGAATTTGATACATTGAAGAGGAAGAGAGGTCTTTCCATGCAAGGGAAGCCAATCTACTTTCCAATTGTTGAATTTCTACTTATTATGGCTTAAATGGAACAAAGCTTGATTTGTATTGAATTAATCACCATGTTTAGTGGCTAGTCCTATAGTAGGGCTAATCATATGAATAGTTGAGGTGAAGAGTTAGATATGTAAAACTTGAGTAATGATTTGAATTGATTTGTGAATTTCCTTTTATGATATATCAATCATGTTTCATTTTAATGTTTGTGTGATTAAATCTTCTATTCATAGTATTAGGATGGTCATTCCAATATTGTGAGTGGATGTTTAATTGAATCATACATTGAATTGTGCATGCATGTTAGTATAAGGGGAGGTAAGCCATACCCTTCTTAGGCTTAGAACATTCATAGAGGGACACTTAAGAAATTGAGTGAAAAGAACCAACTTATGATCATAGTACCTTAAGGGAATTGAGATTAAGACCAATCTTAGGAGATTTAGGCTTGTAAAAGAGTCGAGAACCTAGTTGCCTTGGCCATAGGGACTAGGGTAAAATTGTAATTGCTTTTAATCCACAAGTTAATGAAAATTACCATCAAGAGTTTTACATATCTAGCTCAAGTCTTAACCATGAGTATGATTAGTCTTGCTCTCTTCTCAAGTGAAATCTATCTCTTTCCATTCGTCATTTGTTTGTTATTGAATCATTACTTTGATTAGTTATAAATTCTAGTTAATTGAGTAGAGAATTTAGTAATTGTCTTAAATACAACATCTTCAATCTATCATCCTTACAAAGCACAAATCAATGAAAAATCCGGATACAAACTTAAGTTTTATTTTTCTTGGGACGATATTACTATAAATTTTATACTTGGTCACGCGTTTACTCGACGATAGAGTCTCTTACTCTTCACATTTACTAAAAATGTGACTAAGAACACTTGTCTAAAATGTATTTATGTCTTGTCTTATCTAAAGTTTTGGCGAATATATCTACAAGTTGATCTTTGCTCCCAATATAAGGGGTATGAATCATTCCACTTTGGACTTTGTCTTGAATGAAATGACCATCCACCTCAATGTGTTTCGTATGCTCGTGGAAGACTGGATTTGACGCTATGTGGCACGCAGCATTGTTATCACAATACATTTGAATTGAACCTTTGGTTTGAACGTTCATATCCTTGAGTAATTATTTTATCCAGGTAAGTTCACTAGCAGTTGATGCCATTGCCCGGTATTCAGCTTCATCACTTGATCTAGCCACCATGTTTTGCTTCTTGCTTTTCTAGGTTACTAGATTTCCTCCAACCATAGTGCAAAAATCGGTAGTAGACCGTCGATCAAAGCTTCCTGCCCAATCAACATCTGTATATCCTTGAATGCTTACATCTTTGTTATTTTTTATCCAAATTCCTTATCCCAGAGTTGATTTTAGATATTAGAGGATCCAATCAATAGCAGCTAGGTGAGTAGTTCGGGGTGCTTGCATAAATTGACTAACTACACTAACAGAAAAAGCAATGTCAGGACGAGTAACTGTTAAGTAAATAAGTTTTCCTACAAGTCTTTGGTACATGCCCACATCTTGAAGAAGAGATCCATCTTCTGAGTTAAGTTTAGCATTGGTTTCCATAAGAGTGCTAGCGGGCTTAATACCAAGTTTACCAGTTTCTTGAAGAAGATCGAGGGTGTACTTCCTTTGGGAAAGGAATAATCCTTTTTCAGAGTAGGACAAAGATTAGCCTCTTTGAAGTTTTTAGGTTCAAATTGCATGATGCAGTTTAAATTAATTTATGCAGTTTAAAAATGCATGATGCGATTTAGAAATGTTGGAGTAAGAAAGAAAGTTTTAGATAGGATACGATACCGAATAGGTGACGTAGTCTTTTAGTTTGGTGGGCGGCCGAGTCTATCGAAGAGATTTCGAGGTGTATTAGCTCTAGTTGGGTTTTGGTTTTGATCTCCCCCTATCGGAGCATTTTCTTCGACTTGGACGTGATCTCTCCCTGTCGGAGTATCTTCTTCCTCGAGATGAATCGGATTAATCAAATCGTTTTGATGATCCTGAGAAGGAGTAAAATCATTATGAGCTGAAATAGAAAAAAACAAAATCATTAGTATCAATAGATGAGTTATCAATAGTGTAGTAAGGATCATTTTCATTAAAGGTAACATCTTTTGAAGTATAGAGCATTCTAGTAATAGGATCATAACACTTGTAGCCTTTTTGAGATACAGAATATCCTAGAAAAACAGCCTTGCCCGAAGAGGAACTAAATTTGTCGGTGCGATTAATGTGAACAAAACACGTGCATCTAAAGGTGCGCAAGTGGTCAAGATTAACTTTATTATTAAAGAGGATTTTGTGGGGATTAAAGTTATTGAGATTAGGAGAGGATCGACGGTTAATAGGATAATTGGAAGTTAAAATAGCATCTGACCAAAAATATTTTGGAACATTGTTTTGTAATAGAAGAGAGCGGGTGACTTCTAAAAGATGATGATTTTTTTGCTCCGCTATCCCATTTTGAGCGGGTGTGTAGGGACACGAGGTTTGATGAATAATTCTATTGGTTTTTGTAAAGTTTTGAAATTGTGAGTTTATAAATTCAGTCCCATTATCCGTTCAAAGAATTTTGATAGACTTATTGAAATAGTTTTTAATATAGGCGAAAAAATCTTGAAACTTTGAGAAAACTTCATTTTATTTTGAGTAAAAATATCCAAGTATGCTTTGAAAAATCATCTATAAAGCTAATATAGTATTTAAAATCATTATAAGATGTAATTGGAGTGGGACCCCAAAAATCAGAGTGTATTAAATCAAAAATAGATTTTGTGTTAGATGTAGAATTTGTGTAAGGAAGTCATGTATGTTTGGACAAAGAGCAAATATCACACTTGTCATGATATGAAGAATTTGGAAAGATTTTATTAAATATTAGGTTGGATGGGTGTCGAAGCCTTTTGTGCCAAAGAGTCATATTAAAAACGTTTAAAGTAAAACTAGGAAGTTAATAAGATATAAATCATTAACAAACTCCTTCACCAATCGTTCGTCTCATCGATTTTTCCTGAAAGACAATATCAGTGTCAGAAAATATAACTCGATAATTTAATTCCTTGGTGATCTTGCTAACGGATAATAAATTTAAAGCGAAGGATGGTAGATAAAGAATGTTATCAATTTTTTTTGAAAAAAGATAACTCGATCCCTTTCCACAAATTGGAACGGAAGTGTTATTAGCAACTTTAACACTTTGACATTTGTTTAAAATCTTTAAAAATTTTGAAAGAATTGAAGAATCTCCGGTCATATGATGGGTTAACCCCGAATCAACGATCCAAGTTTTATTTGAAAAATTGTTTGAAATTTTGTCGGAACACATAAAGGTTTTTGGTTTTGAAAAATAGAAATTTTGAACTTTTGAAATAATTTGAGTCAGAGAATTTTTGTAATTAGGAGGTAAATAGACATAATTAAATGGATCTTCATCCACTGCCTTAGTGGATTGACTTGAAGATGGGGCCTGAAGAGCCTGGGCAACCTGGCAACCTGGGCCACCAAGGATGAGAAGTGGGCTGAATCGAATTGGGTTGAGTTAGGAACTTGGGCTCCCGAGATAGGGACTTGGGCTGAGTGATTAAAGTGGGCTACATAAGAGTTGGGCTCAATCACCCCTTCATTTTTTATCCCACGATCTGGATGCAAGCCTATTGCCCCATCCCCCTTAAACTCTCGATCAGTCTAAATTCCTTCCTTCTGTCCTAGGGTTTGAGCTGCTGCAAATCCCCTCGCCGTCTGCTGCCGCTCCCTCAAATTCCACTGTCACTATTTATCGGTCGGAGTTTTGGATGGAACTGGTAGCATTTTTCTTTCATTTGGTTGGGTTTCTTGCAATATTTGCAGTACTTTTCCTCTGTTCTCGGTGGGTTTTCTTTATTTTTTGTCTGATTCATGTGTCGGTTTCCAACATAGCACTCCATATTTCTGATGGATTGATAAGAGGTGTGGGTTCTGTGTGTTTTCTCTTATTGGAGCCTAGCCACGACTTCCTCATATGGGGTGAGGGTTGCCACCATAAGAATTTAACTACGGGCAGCCTCACATGACTCGTCTAAAAAGGCGAGTAGTTGATAAATTTGCTCTTGTTCTTTCCTTTTTTTGATAGTGTCTATACCAATGATTTTTGCCTGATATAATTTCAATTCTTACATTCTCTTCTCAAACTGCTCCACTATCTCGGTTATGGAGGCAGAACCTTTCTTGAGTGAATAGAGTTCGGCCTTTAGAAGAAAATTTTGTGTGTGATTCTTGTTGTTACCATAGATTTTTTTGAGAGAATTCCAAATCTCGAAGGCTGAGTCTTTGGTAATGTATATATCTCCGATCTTGGGTTTCATTGAATTAACAAGACAACTGATGACTTTGGAATCTTGGCATTCCCAGCCATCAATCTTGGTCTGTTCTTCTTTAGTTGGCTTCTTTGGGTCTGTAGCTACTGGTTTTTTATTTTTTTCCGTTGATGAAGCCTTGCATCTTCCTGGACTTCAGAAATACCTCCACTTATTTGGATCATGGAATGTATTTTTGTCCATTGAATACAGCATTCGTGTTCTTTTGGCTTGAGTGACCATCGAGAGAGTTGCTCGTCATGGGAATTCGAATGTTTTGGTGGTAGGTTTTGATGAAAATTAGATCAGTGGAGGATCACAACAAATTGATTCAATGAAACTGACTTTATGTCTGAGAACCTAATGATGAATTCCCTTGAGAATGAATGGCAGATGATAAGAACAGAACAGAACAGAATTCTGAGGGTTCAATGACGACAAAAAAATTCTGTATATGGTCTGGAGATATAGAACTTGAAACAGAAGTTGAAGAAGGATCAGAAGAGGTTAGACCTCTTTTTTAGAATAGAACAACTTGAAGGTGTTTATAGAATATATTGAACAGATTCGATTTAAGGGTTAAGAGACAGGATTAACATGCTCTGATACCATGTTGAAATTGAAATGTGAGAAGAAAAGATTTCATTGATCATAAAATTATATGTATAAGAATACAAATACAAAACTATTTATAGAAGATTGAGAAAACTATCCGGTACTAACAATGAAAATACTAGTTGTTGGGACCTAGAAAATATAAGTGTAATAATGACGAGGGAGAGAGAACAATCAAATATTTCAACAATTTGGACAAATCTTACTGTAGATCTCCATCTAATTCTATTGGAAATAAAGAAAATTAAAATCTAAAAGTCAAGATTTCTTGCAATCAATCAATAACACAAAATTATTAACAATATCAATTTTGTAAAATTCTTCTCTCTAAAACAACTCTCCCTCCCTCCAACATCACTGAAGGCCCGAAACCCTTACTCTTCCCACACCCACCCTCTCCTCCCCCATGCCACCTGCGTCGAAACTCTTACTCTCATCTCCTCCTTCACGTCACCATCAGCATTCGCCTCCATTCGTCGGCGGCCTTGAAGCTGTCGGCGAGTCCCCCTGCAGTTCTAATTCAAGATCTGTTTCTCTCTCTGTACTCTAGAGAGATTCAAAATCTTTGAATTAGAGCAGATGTGTTGGGATTCAAACGGTACTTCAATTGAGACGTCTTAGAGTAGTGGTTTGCTATATTCGACTTCGTCGATGGTGTGGAAAGATTGGATTTTGACGAAGGCGTTGGTGTCTGTTAGGCAATTTTGCGCACTCCAATTTAAATCCCCAAGTGTAGGGATGTTAATTGCAGAGGCAAGTACCCAGTTAAAAAAATATCATTCCCACTGAGACAGCTAACTATTTATTTATCATAAATTACTAACTAACTAGAATTATTGTAACCAATTTCCAATTGTTTTGAATATGATTATTAACTAAAGAATTGAAATAATAAATACTTTAATAAATAAAAGCATGAAGAAGTATTCAAGATGAATTAAGAGAAAAATAACAGCTCTAAGGTATCAGGTGTAGTCCAATTAATTTGGTTTCCCTAAACGTCCTATTGTTCATTCATGCTATTTTAATGGAAATACATCACAAGATGACACGTGAACAGTTTTGAACCCCCTTCCTAGATACTAATATATATTCTCTGAAAGTACTAGTCAAACCTATTCACTTCTTACTTGAATTCTTAATTGCATTATTCCACTAAGAATAACAAGTATCAAGTTTACCGGCTCTTAGGATTACCGTGTTCACGGGCAAACTACTATAATCTCTAGCAAATAGACAATATTGAATACGTATGCACACAAGCTAACACATCATATCAAGTATCACGGGCAACATCAATAATACGCTATGAAGACGTCACAGACATATAATATAGTCTGAAATAAATCAAATAAACAAGAATCTCAATAGCATGAATTAACAATAATAGTCTAGAGTTCCCAAATCAATTACCCTAACCTTAAATCCCTAGAACTGTAAAAAGGGTTTTAGCCCATGAGGTTACGCACAACCCTCATGGCTATCAAATTCATAACAAAACAAATAATTGAAAAGAATAAAGAGAAATACAAAACCCTAGTGTCACGTGGTTCACGTTCTCCCTCTGTCTCTACGATTGGATTGGCTTTCTAAACCGCACTTGAATCTTCCTCCGAACCGATTGGATGGATGGATGAATGGTTTGATGTGAATTGGGTGATGGATGGATGGTGCATGAATTGAATTCACGGTGTGTTTCTATGGTGAATGATCGGTCCTCCCTCTTCAAGTGATCTGATCCTTTTTATACCTATTTTCCAAAAACTGACTTGAATGGGCTATTTTTACACGTCACGCACAGAGGATCAAAAATCCCAATTTTTGGCCCAAAATAACCCAACACGAGTTGGCCCTACGTAACTCGAGTTACCTAACTCGACCAGTGTTGCACCAACACGACTTGAGTTAGCAACTCGAGTTGCTGCCTGTCAACTCGAGTTGCGATGCTTTGCATCCTGAATCACTTTCGGACCTCAACACGACTCGTGTTGCAAGTCGTGTTGGCTCATACAACTCGTGTTGGCTCTTTGGACGATTTTCGGATGCTTTTCTACCCCTACTCGACTCGAGTTGCAAGTCAAGTTGGACCTTGCAACTCGAGTAAGCTCTCTGGATGATTCTGGACACTTTTCGGGGCCTAACTCGACTTGTGTTGCAAGTCGTGTTGCAACTCGAGTTGCATGTTGCAACTCGAATTAGGTCTTTTAAGTCTCGTTTCTTGCTCATTTTCGTTCCTGCTTCATTTCTACCCTGTTTTAACCTTCAAAACTCAACAAAACCCATTAGTAGCACCATAATCATGTAAAATATATAGACTACGCAATCCAACATGAATATATGACATTCTCCTATCAAAAACAAGGTATTATAAGACTAAAAAGACGTAAATTCTCACTCTCATCAATCCCCCAAACTACCATGTTGTTCGTCCTCGAACAACGAATTCAAAATAAGAGAGAAATGAGAGTTGAAATTCTACAGCAAATAAGGGATAACATTAATCAAAACCAAGATAATATACTCAAATGCCAAAATTCTATCAGTCAGAACATGCACTTCAAACCAGTCACTCCCCATTTCAGAATGCTCATCATCCACTTTTACTGATAGTACTTACACTCATCGCTCAAGTGTGAGCTTTACACCCTCATGGCAAAAATATATACACTCAAATCAATTCACATACATGCGTAACCATAAGCTTGACAATTATCTAAACTCTCCACTAACTTGAAAGACTCAATGATTGGATCACAAAGGACTTGCTTTGGGTTGTAACGTTGGCTCTTTGGACAAGGGTAGGTAAATTAGGATAAGTGACTCGATCATTAGTAGAGAATCAACAATAGATATACATTTCACACATATGCTTTTCAAATCAATCTCTTTTTTTTTCTCTTTCAATTTCTTTTCATCAATTCAATCTTCCATTTACTTTCAAGCATCAACGTCCTATTTTCATTTCTTCATTTTCTTTTTTCAATTAGGGTACCAGTTTTAGGCACTACCCTATAATTGGGGTACCAGTTTCAGGCACTACCCCTTTTTACAAGTGTTTAACCATCCTTCATCTTCAATCACAATAATCAACAAATATCTTCCCAATTTTTTTTCACACTACACCAATCTTTCTCCTTTATTTCTCTACTAGGATAGGTATTTAAAAGGTGTTTAAAGGATTAAATTGGTTATCTTCATAGGCTTCTAACGAATAAGGCTTACAGGCTCAAACGGGGAACTATGGATTATATCTCAAAAGGTAGGACAAATATTTGGCTAGTGACTCAATAAAGAACAAAATGGCCTAAGGTCATTTCCCATCATCTAATCAATCATCTAGCTTCAAGTAGATCAAAGGTCAAGTTCTAGAATACATGCATGTAAACGATACTCTCAAGAAATAAACCAACCATGTATGTTCATGATTCATTGAAGCTCAAATCTCACATGGGTTTAACGGAATAATGAGCACTCCTACATAGGCTTATGAACCAACTTTAATACATGCAACAATCTTAAGTATTTCAACATCCAAGTACACATCTAGCTGGATCATCACCATTATACCATAACACCACATTATCACAATTTCAATTTAATAAAGTGCTTAAAAATATCCAACAATCATCATGGAGAACCAACAATTAACCACATAATCACTAGGATTAACACGCAACAAAAACACACAAACGACACACACCTGGACAATCACAAAAAAATCGACCTGTCAATATAATCAAATAAATCAAAAATACCAAAAAATCGCAAAAAATTAATCATCCAAGCACACAACACAATGAAGCAATTCTACTTTGGTGCTGCGAGACACAAGTATATATGTATCCCCCCAAACATAGATCAAACAAAGTGTAAGAATAAATTTGAAAAGAAGTATACACTGCAGTCGAGCAACACCTAATAAAATTCCTACATTGATACAGACTCAATAAAGAAATTAAAACAGGAGGGTCAGCCCCCAACAGGCGCTCAAGTTTAATGTCGAAGAGTCACGATGGATACCTTTTTTTCGAACTACTGACTCGGATTACAGTCCTCTCGCATTCGTACCTTCAAGTACTTCCTTCCTCTATCATTGGCAACTACAACCACCTCACCTCTCTTCATTACCAATACAAGATCCTCCTTGGCAACACACAGACTGCACAAGTTAGAATGCTCAACTTTCATATAAAAAGGAAAATCTAGAGGTAAGTCAGGAGGCTTCAAATATGGATCATCCATGTTTCCTGCAATCAAAACATTATCAAACATAATATCAGAGTTAATAATAGGAAAAGTGAGAGATCTGCTTGCTCTGTCGATCTCCTCTACTACTTCAACTCTTCAAAATCAACCTACTCAGCCGCAGGTCTCCTTCTCTCTTCATCAACACCCTTCTTATTATGATTCATGTCAGCTGTGGTCCTCCTTAACTGTGTATCCCTGGCATCCCCTAATGCAAGTAACTTCTCAAGGTATTCAATACTCGCATCATTGGACAAACTCTTAAACTCAGCATCAGACATGGCAAAGTTCTCATCATGCTTTGTGTCCACTACATCCACAGACTTGCATTGCTGCTGATTTTTAGGCCACTGCACCTCCTTATTCAACAAGAAAACCACTTCCTTATCATTGGCGCTGAGCTTCAACTTTTCATTGAATACATCTATCTGAGCTCTTCCAGTAGCAAAAAATGGATGCCCTAAGATAAGAGGCGTGCCATCCTTTTCATCCTTCATGTCTAGTACTAGGAAATCCACAGGAAAAATCAAATCGGACACCTTCTCCAGCACATCTTCCACAACTCCCTCAGGGTATGTCAGTGTTCTATCTGCTAATTGTAAGGCCACAGACGAGGGTTTAAACTCTCCCAAACTAAGCTTCTTATACACTGATAAAGACATCAAGTTTATGCTAGCTCCCAGATCACATAATGCCCTTCTAGATGGTCCTTTTCCTATCTCACAAGGAATGATGAAGCTACCAGGATCCTTCAGTTTCTCTGGTAACTTTCTTTGGATAATAGAACTGCAGTTCTCTATCAAACTCACTGTCTCCACACTGTTCAGCTTGATGAACCTTGAGTAATGTGGCATCTGATCCAATACCTCTGAAAAAGGAATAGTGACTTAGACATCCCTCATTACCTCAGCGAACTTCCGGAACTTCTCATCCAAGCTTTATGTCAAGAATCTATAAGGGAAAGGAATTGGTACCTTTGTTTTTGGGAGACCCAAATTATCCTTCCCGAATACCTCTTCTACTTATCTCAATCCTTTCGCTCGCTGCCACTTTTTATCAGTTATTGCTTGATCTGATTGGTTCACTACATAATTTGGAAACTCTGGGGACCCAGGAGGTGAACTTGTATCAAGTTGGGGTTGAACTTCACTTTGAAACTCGATTTGATCACCCCCCAATCCTGACTCTGCTCAAGCAGGAGCCGAGCTAGTGGCTAAATGAACTTGCTCATCTTCTCTTCCATTTTTCCTCATTTCTATCATGTCCTACATTAATTCATGACCTTTATACTGATCCCCGAATATCAAAGTGATCACATTTGCACTCTCTTTCGGGTTGACTTTTGTATCTGAAGGAAAATTTTCTTTCATAATCTGCTGCTGCTGTTGATTTACCATCATGAAGATCTGACCCATAGAGTATGTAAGACTCTGCAACTGCTTACTCATTTCCTCATTCTGTTTAGTCATGTTGGAGTCCATAAGCACTATACAATTATTGATCTTATTGATGGCAGCATCATTCTTCTGCATATACTTCGCCAACACATCATCCACACTTGGATTCCCCTCTTCAGTCTTCGCTCCATGATTAAAATTTGGAGGGTACTGAACTGCATTGTTAGGATTAGAGTAGGCAGAATTCTCATGCCTCTGCTGATTCTGCCAACCTTCTTGGTTACTGGGGCCTGCTTGATTGCTGGTACCTCCCCTTTGGTTATTCCGTTGGTTTGAATTACCTTGAGGGTATCTGTTTCCTTGCCAATTTTGAGGTGCCCTTGATCCCTGAAGACTTTGTCCCATAGCCCAATTTGTGTCCTCAACTCCTTGAACATTAATCACTACATCATCAGTTGCAGGCCCTTGGTTGTCTCCCCCAATATTTTCTGATATCAAAATAACCAGGTGCTTCTTCATCTGTTCTAACTGGGAGATAACTTTATCATTTCTATCTGCTTCAGAGAACTTTTGCTCTACCTGTGCAACTTTACCAAAAATGTAGGTTCCACGTACTCTCTCTGAAGGCCAATCTCTAGAGTTCATAGAGATCTCATCTAACAATTTCTCCACAGCATTGGAAGTCTTCCCAAAAATTGTTCCTTAAGCAGATGCATCAACTAAAACTCTCAAATCATTGTCAAGGCCATTATAAAAGACACTGATAAGTTGAGACTTTTTGAATCCATGTTGTGGGCATCTTCTCAACAGATCAGTAAATCTTTCACAAGCCTCTCCAAAGTGTTGATCTCTTCTTTGCTTGAACTGATTTATCTTTTGCTTCAGTGCAAGAATCTTGCTAGGTGGCATAAACCGATCTACAAACATCTGCTGCAACTCAGTCCAATTAGAGCAACTGCCTCCTTTAAGCTTATCATACCACTCTCTCATCTTGTCAACTAACGAAAACTGAAAAAGCCTCATCTTCCATCTGTCATTAGTAGCATCTGT
Source organism: Pogostemon cablin (assembly GCA_023678885.1). NCBI lineage: Eukaryota > Viridiplantae > Streptophyta > Magnoliopsida > Lamiales > Lamiaceae > Pogostemon > Pogostemon cablin. The sequence continues at coordinate 5,626,771 of CM042992.1, read as the reverse complement.
GGCTTTAACTGTATCCATATAGCTGTTGAAATGCTTCAAGTGTCCATAGGGTTCATCAAATACGCCTCCAGCGAAGGGGTTTTTCTCCACCATATGTATCAGGGCTGGTTTTATGTCATTCGCTTCATCAGCTTGAATGGCCCTAACTACGCCTGATCCTCCTATGTTGGTGGACTTGAAAGTATCCCGGATAACAATGTCATCCTCATCAGTTCTATCTCCCATAACTACTGATTCTGAGTCTGATTCAGAATTTTCTGGGATAACTGGATTTTCAATCTTTTCTCTTTCCTCCTCTACAACCGCTTTAGGTGCTGATGTTTCCACTTTCTTCTGTAGATTCGGTACCTTAACAGCCTTAGGAGGTGCTTTGATCTTCTTTGTTTCTCCTCTCCTTTTTCTAGCAGATGCTTCAACCTCCGGATCAAATTCAAGATTTTGTGTTCCCTTCTTTGACCTGGTGTGCATGCAACTTCAAGAAAATTCAAGGTGTAGACAATTAAATCCCAAAGCAAAAATTCTAATTAAATAATTAACAAAAGAAAATAAATAATTTACTGTCCCCGGCAGCACGACACAATAAACTTATTAGGCAATTTTGCACACTCCAATTTAAATTCCCAAGTATAGGGATGTCAATTGCAGAGGCAAGTACCCCAGTTAAAAAAAATATTGTTCCCACTGAGACAACTAACTATTTATTTATATTAAATTACAAACTAACTAGAATTATTGTAATCAATTTCCAATTGTTTTGAATATGATTATTAACTAAAGAATTGAAATAACAAATACTTTAATAAATAAAAACATGAAGAAGTATTCAAGATGAATTAAGAGAAAAATAACAGCTCTAAGGTATCAGGTGTAGTCCAATTAATTTGATTTCCCTAGACGTCCTATTGTTCATTCATGCTATTTTAATGGAAATACATTACAAGATGACGTGTGAACAGTTTTGAACCCCCTTCCTAGATACTAATAAGGCAAATTTCATAAACATCCGGATGACCAATTTGACTAACATATATTCTCTGAAAGTACTACTCAAACCTATTCACTTCCTACTTGAATTCTTAATTGCATTGTTCCACTAAGAATAATAAGTATCAAGTTTACTGGCTCTTAGGATTACCGTGTTCACAGGCAAACTATTATAATCCCTAGCAAACAGACAATATTGAATACGTATGCACACAAGCTAACACAGCATATCAATCATCACGGGCAACATCAATAATACGCTATGAAGACGTTACAAACATATAATATAGTCTGAAATAAATCAAATAAACAAGAATCTCAATAGCATGAATTAACAATAATAGTCTAGGGTTCCCAAATCAATTACCCAAACTTTAAATTCCTAGAACTGTAAAAGGGTTTTAGCCCATGAGGTTACACACAACTCTCATGGCTATCAAATTCATAACAAAACAAACAATTGAAAAGAATAAAGAAAAATAGGAAACCCTAATGTCACGCAGTTCACGTTCTCCCACCGTCTTTCCGATTGGATTGGCTCTCTAAACCGCACTTAAATCTTCCTCTGGACCGATGGGATGGATGGATGAATGGTTTGATATGAATTGGGTGATGGATGGATGGTGCGTGAATTGAATTCACAGTGTGTTTATGTGGTGAATGATCGGTCCTCCCTCTTCAAGTGATCTGATCCTTTTTATACCTATTTTTTCGAAAACTAACTTGAATGAGTTGTTTTTACACGTTGTCACACACAGGGGATCAAAAATCCCAATTTTTGGCCCAAAATAACCCAACATGAGTTGGCCCTACGTAACTCGAGTTACCTAACTCGACCAGTGTTGTACCAACACGATTCGAGTTGCTGCCTATCAACTCGAGTTGCGATGCTCTGCATCCTGGATCGCTTCTGAACCTCAACATGACTCGTGTTGCAAGTCGTGTTGGCTCATACAACTCATGTGGCTCTCTGGACTATTTTTGGACATTTTTCTGCCCCCTACTCGACTCGAGTTGCAAGTCGAGTTAGACCTTGCAACTCGAGTAAGCTCTCTGGACGATTCTGGACACTTTTCGGGGCCTAACTCGACTTGTGTTGCAAGTCATTTTGCAACTCGAGTTGCATGTTGCAACTCGAATTGAGTCTTTTAAGCCCCGTTTCTTGCTCGTTTTCGTTCCTGCTTCATTTCTACCCTGTTTTAACCTTCAAAACTCAACAAAACTCATTAGTACCACCATAATCATGTAAAATATGTAGACTATGCAATCCAACACGAATATATGGCATTCTCCTATCAAAAACAAGGTATTATAAGACCAAAAAGACGTAAATTCCTACTCTCATCAGTGCCATGGATTGAGTTGAAAATTAAAACCCATAATATAATAGAGATTCTTCGATTTAGATGCAACACATATCGGAATCTTGAGTAAGTAAGGAGATTTTAATTTGGGTTTTTAATTTCTAAGAAACTCAGAAGACTGTTAATTTTGGAAAACATATGACAAAAGCAAGTTTTCTCCACCGTAAAATGAGGACAATTGTGGAATTTTCTCCCTTAACCCTCGATGCCAAGAATTATCAGCCCAATTTGGGCGGTTATATTAACCCTGCAGACAGTGTGATTTGGACCGGGCTGATGAGGGCCCGAAGATTGTCCTTACTTCCTTAACATGAAAAGTAAACAACATGATTCAATGGATTACTAAAGGATAACCCCTTCTAACCCCTTTAGTAAACGGCCCCTAAGGATGAAATTATTATTATACACCCATAGTTAAATTTAAGAAGAAAAGAGAGAAAGAGAGAGGGAAAATAGCCGAAATAAATAAAATATCGCACGATTTTGAAGAGGGAGGGGTATGGGGCAGAGAATGCGACTTATGAGTTACACTCAATCTTTATCTTTATTTAACTAAATAAAGGTTTTCTAATGCTAGTGTGTCTTCTTCTCCATGATTTGAGGCTGAGTTGGCTGCTTGAAAAATTTCTACTCCTGATGTGTCATCTTCTCCCATGATTTGAGCCTGAGTTGACAGTTTCTTAATCCTCTGTCAATTTCTTCAATTTTCTCGGTGCGATAATTACAATTTCAAAAGATTTAGGTGCTAAGTGCAGTTTCAATATACTTACGGAATCATCTATTAACCCTAACCTCATTTGTGTATTGTTTGGTGGTGGTCCATCTCCTTCATCTGCAAGCCTCTACCGTCTAATATTTCATTGATAGGAGAAACGACCATCGGAAGTGGAGAGAAGCCTACTTTTCAGTAATTGATGTTTTCTTATTTGGTGTCTCATTCTTCAACATCATTTTCTAAAATAGGATTACATTTCCACCACTTCTCTTGATATTGCAAAGGGGATATCGAAGAGTTTGCAGACACACACAATGATCGCAAAAGTGAATGGGGTCCTATTCTAACACATTTTTCTTGCTTCAATGCTTTTTTTACTGTAGAATTTAAGTGAGTGAATTGATGTTGTTAGGCTTCAAGAAAAGTTTCAGAGGTTTCGTCATATATTATCATGTAAAGTAGTCACTTTTGATAATGGGAAGAGTAGAAGATATAGCTTTGTTTAGTTTGAGTGTTAAACCTCTGCGAAAGATGCCATAGCGATCTCAATGGCTTGATTGAAGGCAAACTTATGTATGTCATATTCTCACGTTCTCTCTTATATTTTTGGACTTTATTTGCTATTTAAATTTTCAATTCTATTGCATGACTCTTAGAATACTTCTTTCCTGCATAGTTATATATGTTGGTAAGATTTTCATGAAGAGTGACTAAGCCATTTCTATTCATGAAGTGAAGTACACAAACTTGGATGTTAAGAATTTGGATTCATGTTTGTCTAAGGAAAAGATTTCTAAATATGGAAAAATTGAGAGCTTGGTCATTTCCAAAGAAAGATATCCCTTTGGAGGTCAGCATGTGTCTTCTGAGATTTATTTTACCAAAGTTCTATTTTATTGTCTTAATTTCCATTAGTTTTACAGTTTTATAAATTTTAACTTCTCAACTCCTATAATAGCAAATATTGTAAGTCCTTTTTAGTTTTGTATAATTTCACCCAAGAGTTCAATCGATGGGTTTAGAGGCTCATGGAGACTAAGCATCAATGGAAAGGACTTTTTTATTTTTGTTTTTGTTTTTGTTTTTTTTTTTTTTTGCTCATTAAACCAAGTTTTTCCAATGACAATGATTTTAGTTCTTTTACATTGAAGGATTTGAACTTTTATTTGTAGTAGTTTAATATATAATGAAGATTTAATTTTTATTTGCATGTATTTATTTTTATTTTTTTAGGGAAGTAATTTATATAAGAATATTATGCTCTGTGATTGATAGTATAATATTAATTCGTTGGCCAATTGTGAGTTATTGATGTATTGGTGTACATTGAAAAATTTGTGAATTAGTAATAATCTATACATTGCATTCTTTTGATGAGGGTGAATGTATTATAAAATGGCCTTTGTTAATATTCAAACATTACAAAGTAGGTAATGAAATTCTATTGGACTCTTTTCCTTATAAGGAAATAGAAATTAAATGGTGTTATTTGGTAGGTTTAAGGTAAGGTAGTCAGACTTGGTGTTATGTCTCAATTGTTATTTATATTTTAAATTTTGTGGTTTTCTTAGATTACAGTAAGTAATTAAGGGAGAAATTGATGTGGATATTGGAACAAATCCATCTGCTAAAGGAGGCGACGAGGATGGATACTGCGATGACTGAGCCATTAATGTGGTCGATATTGTCTACTCATGCATTAATGCTACAGGTTTGTTCTGCATAATTATATATGTCGACTATGATGAGCTCTTTTGATAATGAGCTATATATTTTTACTATATTGAGCTTTAAATTGTGATCTAATATCTGTATTATAGGAGCAACTGATATTCGACAAGAAGTAATTCATTGCTTACATAATGAAATTAATCAAGTTGTTGAAAACAAAGCTCGAAGTGGAGAAGAAAGAGAAATTCAAGAAAATAATTGAGGAGGCAACCAAGTTGCTGATTTCTAAAAACAAAGATCCCCAGTTGTGAGCATAAATTGATTCCTATGTTTCTAATCACACTTACGCATGACAAGTTTTTATAGTATTTATATTTGATTCACATGATAAACATTGTTTTCGCGTAGTTGTGGGAGAGGGCATGGGGACGACAACACTTTGGTGTTCGCTTACTACAAGGAAGGCACGGTTGATCCTACATTTATATACTTTGCACATGGTTTGAAGGAAATCAAGTGCTATGTTGTTGCTGCAAATATATTGTGTCATTCACAATTGACTCTTCCGTGGAGGAAGTGGTTGATGCATACATTTAAGGTGACCACAATTTTTATTTGTGGTGCATGGTGTTGGAATATTGAATAGTTGCAAGTTTATTACTAAAAAAGAGAGGCAAAAAGATGTCTCTAGATATCATATCAGCTATATATAATGCCATTTAGATTTACCGTATGATTTTAATGTTTATATACTGGATGTTTAGTACATAAATTGTTACAAATGTCATTGTTAGAATTAGAATATACATCTACAATTTATCTCCTATTTTCAATATAATAATTTAGGTATATATATATATATATGTATTCTCCCTTAAATTTTGAATTTATACTAAAAATTAGTTGCAATTCAAGTATGTATACAAGTAATGATACTCTCTTATTTGAATATATAATATTCCTACTTATTTATTATCTAAACATATTACAACACTTTTAAAAAAATCAATAAAATTACTAAAAAAATAACTCTTTAAAACAACGAATTTACGAAGTCTGAAGATAACTACTGGAAGAAGGTAATATATTTTAATAAAAATATTTTTAACATCACAATTTATTATTATTTATAACTCAATTTATTTTTAATTTGATAAATATTTAATAATCCCGCGTAACACGCGGGTTACATGCTAGTAAAATGTAAATAGTGAAGTATATAAAAATGTGTTGAATTTTACATAATGATAAAGAAATTATGTGGAAGCTTCAAAGGAAACTACACTTATCCAATAAATAAAATTTGTTCTGCAAATAGTCGGCCAGTTGACCATCACACGTCTTCATTATGAATTTTTTTATTAAACTACTCTATAACTTAATTTAATTTCCTTGAAATTGCTAGTCAAATTAATCCAACTAAAATCATTTAAAAATAAAAAAAAAAGAAAAAGAAAAGAAAATTATAGTTACATAATTTGTTTTCTACGCGGCATCTTTCGTGCAGTTGAAACAAACAAGATCCGTACCATCGCGGACTTAATTTGGAAAGGTGGATCGTCAAATACAGAACAGAAAATATAAGGGTTTCAGGAGATTAATGGAGGTCGAATCGGAGAAGCTAGTTACGAAGCAAAACGCCACCAGCAGAAGCGTGGTTGAGAGATGGCGCGCGTTCGGCGAGGGGATAAATCGTGTGAATCTCATCGCTTTGCCCATGATAGTGGTGACGGTTGCACAGTTCCTGTTGCGTGTTTCGCCCATGTTTATGCTGGGTCATCTCGATCAGCTCTCCCTCTCCGGTGCCTCCATCGCCACTTCTCTTTGCAATGTCACCGGTTTCAGTGTTGTCGTAAGTTATTCTTCCTCCTCTGGTTTTCAATTACTCGTTTGATCGGTAAATGCCGACGAACAGACTCGAAATTGAAGTAATCTGTTGTGTAAAGGAAAAATTCGGAAACAAAATGTTAATCATGCATTAATTTATGATAGGCTGTACTCTGTAGAAATGTTATCTCATCCTATCCGCCGCCTCCATTATCACCTCTGTTCGCCTTGTCAGTCGAATTTTAGGGTTAGGATGATGCTGTTTAAATTGCGGTAATTTGGTGGTCTCTAAGAGCCGTTAATGTGTTGATCAATAAATTAAGGGACTGATATACTTTGATTCTTGGTGTGAAATATTGTGCTATTATTGCTCAATTCATGGCTAGCTATGATCCAAATGAAGTATTTTGCTCAACAGTTTGGGATGGCAAGTGCGTTGGAAACTTTATGTGGGCAGGCATATGGTGCAGAGCAGTATAGGAGAGTCGGAACATATACCTGTGGGGCAATCTTATGCCTCTTTCTTGTGTGTCTACCACTCTCTCTTCTATTCATCTCGACAGAGAAACTGTTGGTAATTACGGGCCAAGATCATTTAATTGCAGCTGCAGCAGGAAAATTTGCTATTCAGCTCATCCCCACGCTCTTCCCTTACGCGATTCTTCAGTGTCTTGTTCGTTATCTCCAAAGCCAGAGTTTGATCCTTCCAATGGTTTGGAGCTCATTAGCATCCCTATGCTTGCAGTTACCTCTCTGTTGGACTCTCATATTCAGGTGTAATCTTGGAAATAGTGGAGCTGCATTGTCCATAGGGATATCCTATTGGTTTAATGTCGTCTTGCTTATGATTTATATCAAGTATTCTCCGGTCTGCCAGAAAACCTACGTGTCTTTCTTGGCAACAGATTCTTTTGTAACTATGAGGGAGTTTATTCAGCTTGCTATACCCTCTACTGCTATGGTTTGGTAAGTTTGCATTTACCTCTCGGATTTTAATTGTTTTAAAACGTTTGTAACTTGATGGGATGTATCAGCAGCCTTGTATACAAGATCATGCTCAGTTTAGTAATTTGTATTATTGTTAATGTTTGCAGTTTGGAATGGTGGTGCTTTGAGTTAATTCTATTGCTCTCAGGAGTGTTGCCAAATCCACAGTTAGAGACATCTGTTCTTTCCATATGGTAATACTTTTTTGCAGTGTTTCTTTTTAACAGTTCCAACTTCCAATATCTCTGCTTTAACTTGTTTGCAGCTTCACAATCTCATATTTGCATTATCACGTGCCATATTCTTTTGGTGCTGCTGCAAGGTGTGTATCTTGATCCATTAGTCCAAAAATTTAACTATTGGATACTGTCCAGTGTCCATTCTTGAACAAATATGATTTAAGACGGAACTCATTTCTTGTCCTTACAGCACACTGATCTCGAATGAGCTGGGGGCAGGGAGACCGGAAGCAGCAAGAGATACACTCTATTCAGTATTAGCTCTGTCAATTGTAGAGATCCTAATAGCTAGCATGGCCATTATAATGTGTGGTCACCTATTGGGATATGCATTCAGTGAGGATAAAGAGGTCATCAATTACGTGAAAGAAATGGCGCCTTTTCTTGGCGCCTCGATCATCTTGGACGGCTTACAGTCTGTTCTTTCTGGTAACTATCCGTCCTATACACGATCATCCGCCATCAAATCATTCAATCCAAAGGCAATATTAAGCCATTCTCTTTGTTTCTTCAGGAGTAGCCAGAGGCACGGGGTGGCAGCAGATAGGGGCGTACGTGAATCTAGGGGCATATTATTTAGTTTGCACACCAGTGGCTCTACTCCTAGCATTTGTTTGGCACTTCAAAGGCAAAGGACTTTGGAGTGGACTGATAGCAGGTGCAACAGTACAGTCTATCACACTTGCATTAGTAACATGCTTCACAGATTGGGAAAAACAGGTATGATTTTGCTTAATTTTTCATAAAAAATTCTTGATCCCTTGAAAAGATCAGGGACCAAGATTTTCGTGGTCGTGTTTCGTACACCTCAGTCCGGATCGGATTGTGCAGGCACTGGAAGCACGACAACGGGTTTTTTCAGGGAAGTATGATCCAGGTGATGATGAATGTGTTTACAAGCATGAGAAATTGGAGAAGACAACATTGTGAAGGACAATGGGAGTGAGATGTTAGCATCTAAGCCACTCTTGAATCTTGATTGGAGAAATCAAGTTGAGGAAAGAACTGAAGATGATCAAGAGAGGGGGAGATTATCTCATGGTGAGATACTTCAATCTCAAACCATACTGATCACCACGAATTTGACTGCGTATATTCTTCAATCTTCTTCTCATCATGAATATGATGATTGCCTCTTTAGGAATCCTTTATTACTTTTTTCATTGAGCTTTATAGAGATAAAAAAGATCAGTCAGATCTCACAATCTTTCCAAATGTAGATATGCAAGAACTACAACTCATTTTATAAAGTTCTGAAACTCTTTTTCTAAAATACTCCAATACAAATTACTCCTTATGCTCAACATTTATGCTCCCCTAAATTATATTCATAATAGTATTTTATTTTTCTTCCCATTGACTTGCACAACCAAAAAATAAATAAAATCACACTAATCCTATAACCTAAAATGTTCTTAATTTCAAAACTGTCACTGAATTTAATGCATAACATAGTGTTATAATTATTATTTTTTTATTACTAAAAGGTTATATTATCTCTAAAATTTAATAAAGGTAACTTTTCATAAATTTTATATTTTAAGCGAATTCATCTTCTTTGCTTTCTAGAGGATGGACTTGTTGTCATGGACGAGGTCCCCCTTTTGCAAGTGTCAGTATAAATTAAAGCTGGACGGAGGATACATAATTTTTCTTTAAAACAAAAAAAAAGACACCAACATTTTCCTCATAAAGAAACACAAATATCAATAACAAAGTCTGAAATACATAAATCTAGTGATATATGTCTTATTATATTCTTATCCTTTAATATTCATTTTTAGAGTTTAAAATATTTTAAAATGTAATTATTTTTATAATGAATGGTAGATGAAATAATGTCTTAATTGATCAATTACTCCAAATAATAACTTTCACGTGTTAGATGGAGCAACAGCACCAACATGTTACATGCTTTTCTAAAAATCCCAAGTTATTTCCCATATATTGTTTGCGGTTCTGATTTTTGTATTATTTTAATACAACCGATATGTCACACTATTTGATAAATGATACATAGAGAAAAATTATACTATATATTTAAGAATGCTTAAACTTGGGAGTTGGATTTATCCCCTCTAGACAATCATTTAACATGTGTCTTGTTTGGTAGCGTGCACCGTGGGAATCCCAGTATATAAGTATGTTTACAAGAAGACAAAAAGTCTTAATTACTAAGTTGGATTTCAGATAATAGGGCGTGTCACATGTGACAGTGACATAGGATGCTCAAAAAATTAATTCGTAATTTAAAAAAAAAAAATATATATATATATATATATATATATATATATATATATATATATATATATATATTATATATATACGAGTATATATATATATATATACGAGTATATATATATATACGAGTTTAATTTTTAATTCAAAAAATTAAGTATTTTATTTATAAAGATTAATTAATTTTTTATGTACCAGTATAAATTAATTTTATAAATATATAAGGGCATGATGGATGTGAGAAACTTACTTTTTTATTTAAAAAATTATGTACATGTCTCTACATGTATATTTATGACAGATTTTTATTAAAATAATTACTCTCCCCTTTCCATTAACTATGGGATTTTCTCAGGTAATATTCTGTCTTTAATATTTTATTATGGTACTCTCAGAAAATAAGTAATGACCATTAATGTTCACTTTTATTGAACCATCAATATTAAGAAATTTTATTTTTTAATCAAATTTTATTGACTTTCTTCCCATTAATGTTCACCTTTATTGAATCATCAATATAAAGAAATTTTACTTTTTAAAAGTGATGATATAAACAAAAAAAAAAAAAAAAAAAAAAAAATATATATATATATATATATATATATATATATATATATATATATATATATATATATATATATATATATATATATATATATATATAGCACACGGGGCATATGGTATGAACACAATTTTTTACCTTTATATTTAAATTTATGTATTATTATAGAGTATAAACAAGGACATTAAAATTATAAAAGCCCACAAATTTGTTAAATTTCAGACCAGCCCAATTCACGTGCATTGACTGCTGCTGATCCTCTCCCTACGCAAATTCATCATTCCATTTATTTTATACTAATTATTCAGAGAGCGATGACAGGGTGACAGCTATTTATGTGGCGGAGGCTCATCATTATCTCATAAGAAACGTATCTACCCACACCTCTTTTCTGGTACTGTTGTCTGAAAATGGATGGAGAAGTGCCTTTGCTTCTCAGCGAGAGGCAATGGAGATTTGGATCGATTGCAGGCGAGCTCAATCGAGTCAATTACATCGCACTTCCCATGATCATCACCACCATTTCCCAGTACCTTCTTCGTGTCTCCCCAATGTTCATGTTGGGACATTTGGGCAAACTTTCTCTCTCCGGCGCTTCCATCGCCACCTCTCTCTCCAACGTCACCGGATTCAGCGTCCTCGTAAGCATACTCTATCTCTCTCCTGAGGATTCGATAATGTCAGTTGTTAGTTCATGTTAGCTAGCCCACCTGATTAGTAATCTGTATAACATGATAGTTGATGTGTGCAGTTTGGGATGGCGAGCGCATTGGAAACACTATGTGGACAGGCATATGGGGCGAAGCAGTATCGGAGTGTTGGGATATTTACTTATGGCGCCATAATTTGTCTGTTTATTGTCTGCTTGCCGGTTTCGATTCTCTGGATGTATACTGAGAAATTGTTGGTGTTTATTGGTCAAGATCCTTTGATTTCAGCTGAAGCTGGAAAATTCATGATTCGTTTGATTCCGACTCTGTTTCCTTACGCGATTCTGCAGTCATTGGTTCGGTTTTTGCAGACTCAGAGTATAATCATTCCAATGCTTATTTGCTCGTTAGCCTCCCTCTTCTGCCAGTTGCTCCTCTGTTGGACTTTTGTGTTCAAGTTCAACCTTGGAAGTAGTGGAGCAGCTCTGTCCATAGGGATTTCGTATTGGTTCAACGTCGTATTGCTTGTGCTGTATGTGAAATTTTCTCCGAACTGTACTAAAACCCGAGCTTCGTTTTCGAGAGATTGTTTTCAGACAATGAGGGAGTTCTTTCTATTTGCAATCCCCTCTGCTGTCATGGTCTGGTATAACTGCTATTTCTTGATCTGTTCTTCATATTGTGTGTTGTGATTAGATTGTGACATTCTTCCATTGCTGATGATTGCAGTCTTGAGTGGTGGTCATTCGAGTTGGTGATATTGCTTTCGGGTTTACTGCCAAATCCTCAGCTAGCTACATCAGTTCTCTCTATATGGTGATTGATTTCTTGTTTCATATTATGATTAAGAGTTATCTAATTCTAAAGTTAATACCATGTTGTTGTTACTCATATAACAATTAATTTTCCTTGCATACAGCTTCACAATTACTTCAATACATTACCACATACCTTATTCTTTTGGTGCTTCTGCAAGGTTGGTTTACTAAAACCTTATTTACATTCCCACATACATTGTAATATCTCGTGTAACATAATCTTAATCCTTATTCTAGGGTCTAGATTCTTTAACGGGTGACACTATTAAAAAAAAAAAAAAAAAAATTTTACTAATTTTATTGACTTTTGGGAGTATTTTAGTATTTTTAGGTTAATTATTTGTGTTAGATAAGAGTGAGAAATTTGAAATTAAAGTATTTTTGAGGTCATTGCATAAAAGGTGTGTTTTTTTCTTCTGGGGTGAAAGTTATCGGTGAACGGACGAATGATGAATGTGTGACAGAGGAAGTAGTACATGACATAAGATGCACTACTAACTCTTATATCATCAATCTAACTCTAAAATTCGACTTTGTAGTACTCTGGTATCGAACGAGATTGGAGCAGGGAAACCGGAGGGGGCCAGAACTGCGATCCTCGCAGTTCTGGTTCTTTCGATTACAGAGTTTCTAATAGCCAGCATTACTCTCTTCATTTGTCGCGGCATTCTGGGGTACGCATTCAGTGGGGAAATAGAAGTTGTAAATGGTGTCAAACAAATGGTCCCTTTTCTCTGCTTCTCCATCATCTTGGACAGCACACAGGCTACACTCTCAGGTGAATCAATCATCCTGCCTTGGTCCAAACCTTAATCTTTGTCCTAAAATGAATTGATTGGTCTTGTTCAGGAGTGGTTAGAGGTGGTGGGTGGCAACATGTGGGTGCTTATATAAATCTGGGTTCATACTATCTGGTTGGAATCCCTGTGGCTTTACTACTGGGATTTGCTCTCAATTTTAAAGGGAGGGGTCTTTGGAGTGGATTGGTGGCTGGAACTACAGTGCAATCTTTATCACTTTCTTTGGTAACAGCTCTCACTGATTGGGAAAAACGGGTACGTATTTTCTTCCTTTAGCTCTGTTTATTACTGAAATTGGTAAATGTTTATTTCAGTTCTAACGGTTACAAAGTACATAAGCACCATGTTAAAATCGAAATTCTATCACTACATCCTTAGTATCACACTTAGGATGTTGCAATGTCATAATTCAAATACAAACTTACGATCTGAGAAATGACTTTGTCTGCAATGTGTGCTGGAGAAAGCATTCTCGAACCGAACTAGAGAGCATTTCGTTCCATCCATATATATTATATCATGGATGCAAAGGAGATGACGAAGAGTCTCTGAACCTTCTTGTCGTTTCTAGTGTCTGCATGTATCTTCCGAAATCCATCAGCTACAGATATGATACGGCGCCTCCATCCAATCTTACTCTTCACTATGTCTCATATACGTTGTGTGTATGGACATTGGAAGAAAAGATGAGTCTGCGTCTCTGCACTCCCAACACAAAACCCACATGTTGTATCACCATTCAGATTCCACACCTATCTTTGGTGTATACTCTTCCTCTATGCAGAAGCCACAGTCTGAAGCTATACTTTCTTACAATCCACTTATGCTAGATTTGCTTATATACAAACGTTGTATCCTCTGTCTCATCCTTCCTCAGCTTCTGATACAGTATCGAAGGAAGGAATTTCCCATGAACACAGGCATTCATAATTTGATCCACTATATCTCCCTCTCCTTCCACACATGCTATTCTATTTCTTAAGTGGATCATGATTCTCCAAACGTACGAAGAGTTCGCAGTTGGAGTAATAAATTTTAAGGAGTAATAAACTTATCAAAAATTTATTAATTTAAGAGTTAATTCCTAAAATATTCACCACTTTATTGGGGATTTTCAAATCTATTAAAACTTTTTATTTTTATCCATTCAATACACGATCTTTTTATTTTTGTCAATTCAATTTGCGATTTATTTAATATTTTTAATTCTATCACAAGTTTTATTTTTACAATTTGATACACCACTTATTTTATATTTTTAATTTATTATTATTATTATTATTATTATTATTATTATTATAAAACTGTATACTTTATTTTCAATGAATTTCATTTTATTTTTATTATTGTGAGTTTACTATAATAATAGTAATTAAGTCGAAAAAAAAAGAATTTTACTAATTATAGTTAAAAATAATTTTACAAAAGGTCAACCTATTAAAATAATTTCTTATCACAAATTAATTACAATTGTGAATTTAATAAAAGAAAAAAAAAACTCTTTACGAAATAAGTGTTCGACTTATATATGTATTTTAACTTTAGAAAAACTTTTAATAATAATAATAATAATAATAAATTGAATTGAAAGTATGAAATAAATGGTGTATTAAATAGTAAAAAAGAAAATGATAAAATTGAAAATATTAAATAGATCGTGTATTGAATTAAAAAAATAAAAGACCGTGATAGAATTAAAATTATTAAATAAATTGTGTATTAAATTAATAAAAATAAAATGTTGCGATAAATTTGAAAATCCCAATAAATTGATGATTTTTTTTAGGAATTAACCCTTAATTTAATAATAAACTCACCAAAGTTTACCATTTAATATTTAAATTGAGTCTCTTATTCTTACACGAAACTTAGTATCCAGTTTACCATTTAATATTTAAATTGAGTCTCTTATTCTTGCACGAAACTTAGTATCCTAATGATTGATTTTACTATTTTGATTTGAATGAAAAGAAATACTCCCTCCGTCTGTCTGATATAATTTGTGACATTTTCCTTTTTGGGTTGTCCCATAAAAGTTGTTACATTCCTTTTAAAGTATATGAGACTTACACAAAAAATATTAACATATTCACATTGGCCCACACACACTCCACACACACCACTAATACACCTACCCACTACACATTAAATATTATTTCTCTCACTTCACTTTATATTAAAATATTATACTCCTTAATCTCCGTGCCAAAAAAAATATCACAAGTTTAATGGGACGGAGGGAGTAATATTTAAAGATGAGGGCAAAAAAGTTGATTTTATTAGATGATCACCTATAGAGAGAAAAGAATAATTTAGTAAAAGCTTATTCTCGTGGAGGAAAGAATAATTAGAATAATTTAATAATTAATTAAGTTTTTAAGAAAGTATTCATTTAACATGATATTAAAGTTATGATGTAATAAAAATTTAATTTCAAATCTCATCATCATCCATTTAAAATTCCATGTACAAGGCTTGAGTTAAATTGACTTGTCTAGATGGAAACGTATTATAATGATCTAATTAAATATTAAATGATTTTTCTTTCTATCAGCTTAAACTTTTAGATGACATGACATTTTACGATGAAATGATCTTTTCACGTGCTAGAATGATCTAATTAAATGTTATTAAGTTAAGCTTTTAAATGAGATTGTCATTTCATGTGTTAGAATGATTGATTAAATATTATTAGGTTAAGTTTTTAAATGAGATGTGTTAGAGCGAACTTATTAAGTACTCCATCCGTCCCGCCCATATTGCTACGTTTACTGTAGTTTTTGTGAGAGCTTTATGCAGTCAAACGATGTAGTTTGACCGGACAGAGGGAGTATTAAATAAAATTTCTGTTACGGTTTATTTTTTATTTAAAGCGATAGGACAGTTTGCTTGCTTGCTTTCAACTTATTTAAATTTTACTATTTCGTAAGCCCTCCAAATTTAAATCTACAAAATAAATTTAAAAATTCTATTTTGTGTAGTTTTACATTCTGTCTTATACTTTGAGAAATTTAATTATTATTAAATCATTTTTAACAATATAATATCCATATCACATTCTCAATTAATTAAATCCTATCTAACCATAAGCAAACTAATTAGCGTGCTTAATTTTTATTTATTACTATTCATTGATTACAAAAGTAGAGTTAAACTAAACCATAATCTTTTTAGTCTAAACTATTCCTTCCAGATTTTACATGTAACCCAAAGAAAATAAGATTCTCAGTAAATTAGTGTTATCTTTAGGAGTGGATCACTAGATTTACCAGTGGGCTCACGATCATGATGTCTATTTTGATCCATTAATATTATCGGCCCAAATAAATTTGGGCCGGTTGGGTGTCAATTTTTCCTTAAAAAAATAAATAAATAAGTTTGTTTAGATTATGTTACTTTTGACTCTAATGACGTCATGTGTTGACTTTTTGTTTAATGACATCTTACAGGCAACGGAAGCAAGGCAGAGAATTTTTGCTTCAAAATTTCCATCTGAAACCCAACCCATTTAAATTTTGTGCAAAAAGGTGGATAAATCCACCCAGTATCCTAATTTGATATATAGTCTCATATCTCGATCGACAGAGTGATTCTATTCTATTATATTATATATAACAAAAATTTTGTTTTTTCCCCTTTCTTTTTTTTTAGTTATGTCATCTCAAATGAATTTTTAATATTTAATATTGTGTCCCACCTATATTGAAAATTCGTTTATCCTTTTGTTATTGGCAAATATAAATGTGAGATCCTTTAATGAAATATTTCGTTAGACCAATAACAAGTAATACTATTTTTTAAATAAAAAGTAATAATTGTTTTATTAAATTATGTTTTGAACAATTTGCAAATTAAATAAATAATAATGTTTTTAATAAAAAAGATATATTAATTAATATTGAAAAATTGGAACGGGCCATTCATTTTACGGTGAATATGCCCAAGAGCTAATGTAAAAAGGAAATTATTCATATTAATTAATGAACATTAGAGAAAATATTTAATGAGTATGTTGAATCAATGTGATCTTTAAAATTAAAATTACTTTTTATTTTATAAAAATACTCTTTTGAAACTGAAATATTATCATACAAGATTTTATCTTTGTTATTTATAATATGTTATAAAAATGTATGTCAAAAAGTTTGGTTAATTAAGGTTCCGGGTACTGTAGGTGATATTCTCTATTCGAATAATGCAAACTACTTCTTCTTTTTATAAATAAATTCACATTTCTTTATTTTTTGTTACTTGTTTTAACTTGAATAAAGAAATTATATTCAACTCAATAATCCTTTTGTTACTTGTTTTAACTTGAATAAAGAAATTATATTCAACTCAATAATCCTACATTATATTTTAATTTTAAAGCTCTCATTATCATTTAATCTCTATACTAATAATTCATACCCCCTCTGTCCCATTCAAAATGTGTGAGCTATAAACGAATTTAATCTCTATACATTATTATTTAATGTGTAATGCGTAGCTGTATTACTAAGAGTGTGAGCTCTATATTTTAATTATATTAGTGAATATGTGTAGCTACCATGTGTATAAAAAAAAAAATGGACCCTCTGAAGTGGGACGCAAAGAAAAAAAAATTCTTTGGTGTGATTTCTCAGGGAGATTATGAAATTGCGGAGGCTTGGTTTGATCAAGCTGCTGGAGAGAATGTCACAATCAATTCATTAATTAAAAGTGGATAGTGGTAGTTATGGTCCTGATGGATAGTGGTAGACGGTAGTGATCAAATAATTCATTAATTTAACCCATGGTAGTGGTAGTGACCAAAGAAAACACTTAAGATACCATAATCAAATACTATGGTAGTGGTATTAAAAAAATACTTAAGATAGTGATCATTGATTTACATCGGATCTTTTGCGCCATTTTTGTGCATCATCTTCTGTACCACATGTTAAGTGATTGACACGTAAGAAGGAGAAATAAATTCAATATTTGCCCCTAGGGTTTAAGGATTAGGGTATAGTTTCTTTCTCCTACGTGTCGTCCATCTAACGGTATGACACAGGAGATGAGGTACCAAATGGCACAGAGAATCTGAGCCGGTGATCATGGGTTAATCAAATACTTAAAATAGTGATCAAATACTTAATAATAATCAAATCATTATTACTTCTTCCATTTATTATTAATCTATTGATTAGTATGAACATCTGCGTGTTTTAGAGTCCGATTTAGCACCGTTATGTGGAATTTATATCCGTATTTGAGCATCTTTTGATTGAATTGCATATATTTGTATTATAGATGCTTGTGAGGTGTTGTTTCGTGTTTTTAGATGAAAAACGGGGATAAAAAGAGCAAAAACGAAAGTCAGGAGCGAAGCCGGGCCAAAATAAGAATTGGTGCAGCATGGCACGACTCGTGCCAGACTTGGCATGGGTCGTGCAGCCCACATAGTCCACTAGTGCTGGACACGAGATGCCATCGCCGCCCAGCACGCCCCGGAAGTGTATGACTCGTGCCATAATTTTTGCACGACTCGTGCGACACTCAAATTTATGAATTTTCATGATTTCTTTATATGGTTGGAAAGCCAAGGAAGAGAGGATCGCGTGAGCGCAAAAATCACCTCAATCGGAGATCGGATGAAGAAGTTATGAGCAAAACTGTGAGGTTGCGCAGACTGTCGACTGGTGGCACGACCCGTGCCACATTTGGCACGACTCGTGCCGACCACCAGCAAGCACCCGTGCAGCACGACATGCCTGGCACGACTGATGCCACCCTTGGCACGACTCGTGCCACTGCCCAGCAAGGTCCAGTCGTCGTTTTTCGTCGTTTTATTGGCCCGTTCGTGTTTTTTACGTGAAAAACCCACTTTAAAGTCAGAATTAGGGATTTTTTAGTCCTCAACTATAAAAGAGACCCTTGGGGTGTTCCAAACCCTAACTCTCCACAACTCTCCATAACTCTACACACATTTTCACAATTCACCATCCCATCCACCCATCCCGGGGAGTTCATCAGTGTTGCTTACTTGAGAAGGAGAACAAGAAGGTTTAGAATCACGGAGGTAAGAACTGAGGATCGCACCATTCTTAGGGTTATTCTTATTATTTCTTTCTTAATTTTGAACATGCTTTCATACCTAACCATGGGTGTTGCCTGTAACACCATGGGCTAGTACTTCTTGGATAGCGCTAGGTTTGAAGGTTAAGTTGTTTTGAATTGATGATCTAGATTTAAAGTTGGATACCTGCAGTATACTTATTCCATTATTAATGCTTTGAATTGAGATTGATATTTTGTCCTATATGATTTGTCCTTATTCATGGGTATGTCATTGTCCTATGCATGTTCATGATTATTGCTTGTGTCATAGAAGAGACTATATTTGTCAACCTGTTATGGGTAAAGGAGATCTAACCATATTACCTTTATTCATTAGAATAATTAATACTGGACACCTAATATATTTATTAATTACCATTCTAGAGGATTTGGTTTATTAGATTATTAGGTGGGAAACGAGGATTAATTCTTAAGTACCTATAAAGGGAAGTCTAATGCACTAGTCTTTAATGGAATTTTGCATGAAGTACCGAGAAAAGGAGTAAAAATATTTTTCTGCATCTGAGGATTTGAACCAGATTTATTTGTTAAGTTTACTTTAAAAAATGGAGTAAGGAATATTCTTCTGCATTTGAGGTGATTGCTTTCATAAGGACTGCAGGATTCTAACCGATTCTCTAGTGATTTGATTTGACCAATTTAACTGGATTACCTGAGCTATCTATCTTCTCTCTTGAACACTTCTATATTTAATTTTATCTGTTATTTTATTATTTTTAGTATTTATTTTCTGCATCTTTAATTTAGGTAATTCTCTTAAAATACTCAGATTAGTATCATATTAAAATAGTCATAGATAGGTTAAATAGTAAGTCTAGAATTATCCTTTGAGTTCGATAATAGGCTTGATCACACGCTTATCTGCAACTGATTCCCTACACTTGGGGACACAAAAAAAAGGTGAACAAGCATTTATCCATTTTACTATTTTGAAACATATATCATTATTAAACATAGAGTATTATTTATTCTAATTGCCATAGGCACATAATTATTGAACCCATCTTAAAAGTGGTGCGTTATCATGAGGTTTTGCACACGGTTCTTAGAGAAAAAATATCAATTTTGGTCTTATATCTTTTACCAAATTCAATTTTAGTTATGTAACTTTTGGTATTTTCAATTTTAGTCCTTTTAGTTTCAATTTTGGTCCTGTAACTTCTAAAATTTCAATTCTGTTCTGGAATTTGAACCAAACGGACTCGTGAGTTGTACTAGGAAGAATGGAGGAGAAAGAAGGTTTGCCGGAGGAATCAAGCAGCCAATGGTGGTACGGCAGGTGGAGGAGCACCGCCGTGGAGTTAAATCGAGTGAACATGATAGCACTCCCCATGATCGTCGTCCGTGAGTCCCCCCTGTTCATGTTAGGCCATTTGGATCAACTCTCTCTCTCCTCTGCTTCCATTTCCGTTTCTCTCTCCAATGTCACCAGTTACAGCTTACTGGTGCTACTCCTTCCTCTCCAAACATGTTTTATTTAATTTGTAGTATACTTTCTGTTAAAACGAATTGTTGTTTGTGAGCAGTTTGGAGTGGCTAGCGCACTGGAAACACTCTGCGGACAGGCATACGGTATCTACAGTTACAGCGCCGTTTTGAGCCTGTTTGTAGTCTGCATACCGGTTTCCGTCCCGTGGTTCTACACGGAGGAGTTGCTGGTATTCATAGGCCAGGATCCTGTGATCTCAGCTGAAGCTGGAAAGCTCATGATTTGGCTCATTCCCACCTTGTTTCCGTACGCGATGCTTCAGTGCATTGTTCGATACTTGCAGTCGCAGAGCTTGATCTTTCCAATGCTCTGGACTGCACTAGCCTCTCTTGGCTTGCAGCTATCCCTCTGTTGGGTTTTTGTCTCCGTGCTCGGCCTTGGAAATGCTGAAGTTTTCGTCTGCGTGTACGAAAACATGTGCTTCGTTTTCGAGAGGTGTTGTGGATAATGAAGGAGGTATGGAATGGTCTGGTAATCCTGCCAACTGATCTGTTTTTCTTACTCCCTCGTCTCAATTTAAATTGTACTGTTATTATAAATGCAGAGTTTAAGAAAAGTTTTTTTGACAGGATAATATAGTATTTTTATGTAATAAATAAATTATAAAAAATATTTGTAATTAAGATATATTTTTAGGTTGGGGATTAATATGATGTTCCCTTTTTGAATGGTGAAGTTAAATGTAGGATGGACGAAACGGAAAGTGTGAAATTTTATGGGATGAGGGAGTATTTGTTAATGATTTTATTTGTTGTTGTCTTCTTCCACCATAATTCACTTGTTGATTGCAGTTTGGAATGGTGGTTGTACGAGTTAGCTGTTTTGCTGTCTGGACTATTGCCTAATCCGCAGTTAGAGACCTCTGTCCTTTCGATTTGGTACTTGATTTCGTGATAAATCTGCCAATTGAATTCAAAATCATTGCAATTAATCCGTTTTTTTTATTTGCAGCATGGCAGTCACGTCGCTGCATTACCACATACCTTATTCCTTCAGTGTTGCTGCAAGGTCGGTTCTTAATCATTCTGGTTTACTAATTGTTCACTAAATTGTAATTTCATTCAGCACTCTAGTGTCGAATGAGTTGGGAGCAGGGAGACAGCAGGCAGCAAAAGTTGCTGTCGTAGCTGTTTTTACTTCTCACAATCGTCGAGTTTCTGATAGCCTCCTCTGCTCTTTACATGTGTCGTCGGATACTAGGATATGCATTACTGAAGACGAACAAGTCGTCGATTATATCAACAAAATGGCCCCTTTTCTTTGCCTCTCCATCATCATGGACAGCCTTCAATGTGTATTTTCAGGTGATATTTACTGAATAACCATCTCGTCTAAAAGTTTAATCTAATATCGTTTAATATTTATATCAGGAGTAGCTAGAGGGAGTGGATGGCAGAGTATAGGGCTTATGTAGATGTGGGTTCATATTATGTAGTTGGTGGGCCAGTTGCTTTTGTGCTGGGGTTTGTTTGGCACCTCAGAGGAAAAGGCCTTTGGGGGTGGATTGCTAATTGGAACTGCACTGCAAATTCTCTCACTTTCTGTTATAACAGCTCTTACTAATTGGCAACAACATAAGTATATATTGTGTGTAATGGATTTTTCAGTCCTATCCAAAACTGTGTATTTTAAAATGATAATGTAGTTTTAAATTTTGGATCATTTTTTGTTTATATTTTTTATGAAACATGATAAACGAAATAACTAATGCTTATTAACATTTGTTATTTTGTCCAACAGGCAAGAAACGCAAGATTGAGGATTCTTTCAGAGAAACTTCTAGGCGATCAAGACGAGTTCATTTAAAAATAAAAAATAAATTAAGTGATTTTATTTGCTTTGCTTCTTTTATTTATTTTTATTTATTTTTATACAGTATTTAAATTTTGGTATGAAGTTTTTAGCTGTCCAGTATTGCACTGCGAGGAAATTAAATCGATATTCTCTAGAGAAACAATGAGTGCGTGTGAATTGTGTTTACATTTAAGCTTTTCATTTAAAAATTATGAAGATAATCATATTTTTAATGATATAATTTGTATGCTCTGCATCTGCCTCAGATCCAACGACGTAAACAATTTTATTCTTCAGTTTGAAATCTGTACTCTTTAATAAAAATAGTTGGATTCTTCAGGGAGTATTTATTTTTTTAGAATTTAGAATATTTAAAAGTAGGATAAACTTGCGTGTTTGGGGCGTACGTGTGCGCCTCTAAATACGATGCTCTTCGAAAGTTGTACTCTTTAGTATTAAATGTTGTACTCTCTAATATAAAAAAATTTATATTCTTACATTTTCAAAAAAAATACTAATATCATTTATATTTTAATTAATTCTTTCATTGAAAATATAATACCTCATTAATTAAAATGAGTATTTCTTAAAATAAAATGTTATATCAACATGTGCATCAAGTGTACTAGAGATTATCTCAATTTGAAGGATCCAACTATTTTTACTAAAGAGTACGACATTTCAAACTAAAGAATATAATTTTTTAGGTCGTTGGATCTGAGCGCACATCCCTTTGAGATGTAATTGATTTCTTTTTGCACGTAAATGAATGAATGAGTATAATAATATGACTTGAGAAATATAATATTTTAATGTGTGATGGATAATTGTATTAACATTGAGTGTAGAGTCCATGTATAGTGAGTTGAATATAATAATATTTTTTTTGTAGGTCACAAAAATGTAAAGAAAAAATGAATACTTTATAATGAGTTGGACCAAAATAAAAAAAATGAATACATATTAAGTGGATGACAGGAGTATTAAATGTTAGAAGCAATATATGACAATCATTAGATTTACATAACCAACTATATAAACTCGGTTCATAAAATTGTCGTAACACAACACATCTCTTTCATTGTAAGTTTACATTTGGGTAACTAGACAATAGTAAAATTAAACTTTTTATGAATATATATAGGAATTTTATGAATGAGATTATTTTATGCTATTGTAATTAGACATTATTTTAAACTAAATAAAATATATTAGACATTTTTTATTATACAACAAATGGTATACTAACAATCAGCTGGTCAATCCAAATCATTAACCCAAAATATGTAAGGGAATTGGAAACCTAATTTCATTTTCTCTCCTTTATTCTCTCCTTTCTCTCCCCACCCAATGCCTGCTCTCCAACCTTTAAACCTATCTTCTTTAATGAGAAATCTAAACATTAATATTTATGTTTTTTTAACTCATAATTGTTTAATGCATAAATTTTATTGAGTAAGTGTATTAACATTTTATCAAGCTCATCGAGTTCGAGTAGTCACGGATCGAGTCGAGCTCGAATCTTATCGAGTTAGCCCTCGAGCAGATTAAATATATAATTAATGTTATAAAGAATTATATATAAAAATAGCATAGACGTGTAAAATACTATATGTAATGCAGTAACTAAAAGAGGCGCCCCATTAATATATGGGTTAATTTCTAGCCCATATGATTGATTTTTCAGGGAATCAAAATCAGCCCATTTCTCTCCAGCATATTGCTTTATATGAAGCCCAAATTGAAAACAATTGAAACAGCTGATAGCCCATATCTCAAATCAACGTTGCAGCCCATTGTTTTAATTAACAGAATGAAAAAATAAATAAAAAGAAGCAATGGGATGAATAATTCAATTCTTTGAATTCTAATGAATTTTCACTTTAGTGAGGTGCTATTATTCCTTCCCTGCTATCTATTTAGATTTATTTTATTAAAAATATTTAGTCCATTTTTTATATTTATGTAGACATTTAATTTTTATTAAATACTCAAAGAAGTAGTTATGGTTAAATTATTATGCACATTATGTCACTATTAAATATGGGTATTTTAAGAACTTAAGTTGTTTATTTATGTTTTCCAAAAAAAAAATAAAACTTCATTTATTTGTCGAAGCCATAAATACAGTCCTATCTTTATTTTCATGTAATATTAATTTATACTCTAAATACTAGATGGAAAATGTATAGATTTTTTCTTCTCACATGTTATCAAGTTGTGCATCAAATGGATTTCTATAAGACAATTTTAATTATTAGGAAGTTTTAAATCTTTTTGGAGCTATAATGCACATTGTTTGAAAGTTGAATTAAACCACTATGAATTGTCGGAATTGGCTAGTTTTTGGACTTTAGGAATCTAATTGACAACATTTGACATTTTTTGATTAGCTAAGAATGTTTTAAACTCTGATATTAGGTGTGAGAGAGAAAATTTTCTAGTTCATGGCGGTTATCTTTTGTTTTGACAGTACTTTTGCATGTGGAAGGGTATATGATCCAATAAAAATAAGAAATGAGTTTGAATGAGCAAAAACATAAAAGAGCACTAATGCATGCAATAGATGTTATTATAATTTCCAAAAGTTATTAATCATTCAGCCAAAGGAACAGCATAAGAGCCCGATAAGATAGATCCTTCTTTGGTTTGATCAAAGTATAGTAGAGGATAAGCAAGTCAACCTCAAGAATGATTTCTCTATCGTTTTGTTCTCGTACAATTTAAACTCCATGACGTGTGGCTAAGGCCTCAATGATATCAACATAAAGAACTGAAATAAAGAGCTAAAAATGCATGGAGTATAAGATATAGTTACAACAAATAACAAATAAGGACTGCAATGGATGTAAGAGAAACACAAACACTAACCTCAAAGTACTCATTATCAATTTGAAGCTTAATTCCTGGTACAAAATGGAGCCAAATAGGTAATCCACTGTTAAAAATTTTGTGTACAATCTCATATTAGCCACAATATATATAGTCACTATTGGCTCTATGACTATGAGTATAGAAAATGCTAATATTTCCATAATATTCTCAAATGAACTTTTTTAAGAAGCTGCAATTTAATTTAAAAGAAAAAGAAAAAAAGTTTTACCCATAATTCCACTCAGCAAAATTTCCCTTCAACTGTCACATCATTTCCTCTTTTTCCTTATTGACTTTTCAGTATTTTTTTAAAGTTTGTAACTTTAATACTCCCTCAGTCCCTGATATTTTTAACCGTTTCTACGGGCACAAAAATTAAGACATTTTATTTTTTTAGTATATAATGTAAGAGAAAGTAGGGATAAATTAGTAATTTAAAAAGAAAAAGTGAATAAAGTTATTGGGAATGATGAATAAAGTGTAAAAAAATAATTAAAGTTGTTGGGATTGTAAAAAGTAGGTAATAAAATATTATGTATTTTTGCCAAAAATTGAATGAGTAAAAGTACGTGGGACACCCCAAAATGGAAAGTGGGTAAAAATACATGGGACGGAGGGAGTATTAAATGTTATACCTTTAATATAAGTATTTATATCCTTGATTTTCTGAGAAAAAAATTTAATTTTTTTAATCTAACATTTATATTATTCATATTTCAGTTAACATTTTCAATAAAAAATTATGTCCTTATTAATTAAAGTGTATATCTTTTAGAACAAAATGTTATACTCTTGTACATCTTGTGCACCCGGGAATACAAGATTAACTCAATTTTTAATTCATTAATACATATGTACTCCCTTCATCCCACATAAGCCTTCACATTTTCTTTATTTGTTTGTTCATACAATCTAAAGTACTCTCTCCGTCCCGTCCAAACGTCACCGATTGCTTTTTGTGCGTAGGTTAAGGAGTATTATTATTTTATGTGTAGTAGGTAGCTGTATTAGTAGTGAGTGGTATGCCACATGGGGTACCTTTTTACTAAAAGTGAGAAATTGAGACAATATAATAAAATGGTGACCTTTCGGTGGGACGGAGGGAGTATTACTTAATTTAATTTTAAATTTACCACTCATTTTTTTACACAAATCAATACTTGTATTTTTTAATTATCTAAAAAGAAAGCATTTCTCGGGGTCGAAGGAGTATTTATTAATTGGTAGGTTTTGTGTGAGACTATTTTATACTTTTTAAAATAGTTATCATTTTCGCTATAAAATATTATTACCTTCATTATAAAATGTTATCACTTTTAATTTATATTATAAATTATTCATGAAATATCATTATCACTTTTCATTTATATTATAAATTGTTCATGAAATAACATTATCACTTTTTACTAATTCAGTATCACTTTTCGTTATAGTACAAGTTATCACTTTTCACCACCCGTCTCACGTAAAGCCTAACGTAAGACGGTCTCATACAAAATTTTCCCTTTATATAGTAAATTTGATATCACTATTATTGATGTTATTTCTAGTACAACTCTTTTTTTGTGTATTTTTTATACTCAATTCTATTATTTTAATAAAAAATTTGCTGTTAAAAAAAAAGTACTCCTTTCGTCCCGTTTCAAACTTTACGTTTTCTTTTTGCACGTAGATCAAGGAATATAGTATTTTAATGTGTAGTGAGATGAGATAAATAATATTTTAATGTAAAGTGTGTAAATGTATTAGTGTGATGTGTAGGCTCATGGAGAGAGAAATGATTAATTTTTATGGATCCCATTAATTAAAAGAAAAATGTAAAGATTGAAATGAGTCGCTCAAATTAAAAATATGTAAAAATTGAAATGAAACGTACAATATAGCACGAATTAGTAACCGTGCACCATTCTATTATTTTAATAAAAAAATTGCTGTTAAAAAAAAGTTGTACTCCAGATATGAATGCACTAACTAGTAACATGTGCACCAGGCGCACTCTTATATATAATGTGGGAAATTGCATTTTTATTTTTTTATTTTTTAAGGAGATTAAAAGAATTCTAACCATTTATTAATTTATGAAGGGTAATTAAGTATTTTGAATAATAAATGAAATGTAAAATAGTACTATTACGTATTATTGGGTGAAAATAATAAATTTGAAATTTAAGTATATTACAAATTAAGTCATTGTATTTAGTATTTTATCATATTGAATTTATTACAATTTTAAGGTGAAGAACAATAAAGGTCTCTTTTTAACAATTTTAATAATCATTAAAATAAAAATAAATAGAAGATGTGCCGTGACTCTATAACACAATTATAAGTTAGCTCATCTTATTTAAGGATTAAAATTATATTTTTTTTAAGAAAAAATTACCTTAAATTTATTTATATCAAATAAAATTACATTGATATTGAATATCAATATAACTTTAAAAATGTTAATAGTTAATTTTATTATAACTATTTATCAATAACTTATCAATAAAAAAACATAAAAAAATCTGTGTAAAGTTATAATAATTTTTTAATTATTTAATATGAACTATTAAAAAATGTAATAACCATACAAAAATATGTGAAACTACACATACAAGTTTCATTTAAAAAATAAAATATATCAATATTTCATCAATATAAATTTTGCATAATATTAACTGCATTCAACCCTAAACTCATCACTCAAATTTAAATATATCCTTTTAACTCATCAAAACCAAATTACAATATTCACCCAATACTACAATTCAACCCTAAACTGTATCCCTCAAGTATAAGTATATCCTTTTAACTTATCAAAACCATATTACAATTTTCACCCAATACGTCAAAATGTTTCACTCTAAATAAACCATCATTCATATCAGCATCCAATTTAAATAAACACATCATTCATATCAGCACCCTTAATAGTATCATAGTAAACATAAACATAATAACATTTGTTTTAACAGTTATATAATCAATATAAACAAGCAGCATCCTTAATAGTATCAGAGTAAACATAAATATAATAACATTTGTTTTAACTGCTATATAATCCATATAAACAAGCAGAGAAAATAAGCAATAAGCATATCTGTTAAAAAAAGTGTTGGATAATCAAATTAGCAGATCAAATAAGCAATAAGGTTAATCAAATTAATCCGATTAATCCATCAAAACATTTCATAAAAGACTCCTTACACTAAACATGTGATTAAATATGTAATTCGTAAAAGATCGATTCTAAATATATAGAATTAGAACAGGAAATGTAAATAAGAAAATTATAAATAATTAGGGGTGATGAGATTTTTGGGAGATGACAGAAGACTAGAGAGCACAAAAGAGTAAGATGCAAGCTTTGCAGTTCATCATCTGTGCTCTCTATCTTCTGTCAACCACCCTCCCACCCTCTGACAAGGTAAAGAAACAAACCATGCCGAGAAACAACATAATCCACAACCTAGTGCACAAGACGAAACAATTTTGATTTGACTTGATATGATAACGTGTTACTTTCTCTCTCAGGTGATCCAGTAACAGTGTGCTACTTTAGTATACACAACGGAGTAAAAAATTTTACTCATATCGATATATATATATTTTAAGATTGCAGGGTAAGGACTTCTATTAATTGAAAATTAAAAAATTAAAACGATTAGGACTCATTGAAGAAAAACACATTATAGTGATATATCGTATTGAAAATTCAAAATTTTAAAACGACAGTATAGTATATATCATACTGAAAATTCAAAATTAAGATGGTATGTTGAGGGGCAACAAGATGATGACAGAAGAATAGAGAGCACAAAGATTGATATACAAACTATTTTGTATTCTCATCATCTGTGCTCTCTATCTTCTGTCAACCTATCGAGGTTACCATCCACCTCACCAGAAAACGAAAACGATGTGAAACAAAAGAAAAACAACCTACACAAAACGATGTGAAAAAAAAACTACAGTTACTAAACGGAGAAACAAACAAACGAAAGAATTTGAGAACATTATAGTGAATGGAGAAACAAACAAACGAAAGAATTTGAGAACATGTTTGTATGATTTTCAAGTTGTTCTACAACACTTCTATTTATAGGGCAAATAAACTTATCGATTTTTTAATTAGTTTCCTCTAAAGTTTGTAAATTCGTCAAACTAATATTGTGCCTTTATTAGCGTAACTAAACTCATTGAACTGTAATTTAAACTATATTTTATTGTTGACCATGTTTTATGGACTTTACGATTTTTTATTTCTTTTTTATTTTTATAATATTTTTTGAATCTGCTTATGGATGCAAAAAAAATTATAAGATTCTCTGCATTGAACTAAGAATAAGAATTTTCAGAAGAGCTTAGCTTCAAGGAAGAATAATTTTGTTTGTGTTCCTGAAACTTTTCAATTTATGTGCTCATGTCAAACCACAACCATAAATATTTTTAAGTGTTAATATGTAGTAGGAGCATTATACATTTTTCAATTTTTTTAAATGTGTGAAAATTTGACAAAATGCTTGATGCAGTGCCAAATAATTTTATTACTTAAATTTTAAAATAGTTTTATAGTAAGAAGAGAAAGGACACAATTTTTTTTAATCATAATGTGATTTTTTAAATTTAATTATTTGTTGATCTATTTTTGAACATGACTTATTAGATTTTTTGATATATCATGAGTATTAAAATTATCATATAATATTTAAAAAAATATATTTTTAATGTCAATTATGTATATAATATTTTAAAATATAATTTTTTTAATGTCAATTATGTAAATATTAATTTCTAGATAATCATAATATTATTTTGAATTTAATTAATATATGAGATATTTCAACATCATCATAAGGAAAGGAAAGAAATTGATGTATGATATTGATGATATGATTTTTATTTTTTAAAAATTATTTGAACTCTATAATTTCGTGTGATTCCGTATTTATATATACACATTCACTATTTATATATACACATCGAAAATATTGAGAACTCAAAAATTAATTTTTTTAAAAAATCCAAAATTAATATATGTATAATTAATTTAAATAATAATATAATCTTAAAACTTATTTAATATAAAACCTGTTT
Organism: Pogostemon cablin; assembly: GCA_023678885.1. Lineage (NCBI taxonomy): Eukaryota > Viridiplantae > Streptophyta > Magnoliopsida > Lamiales > Lamiaceae > Pogostemon > Pogostemon cablin. The sequence goes on along the minus strand of CM042992.1, from coordinate 5,596,575 downwards.
AGAATATAGTAGGTTATGTTAGTATTAGATTATTTCTACACTAATAATATAACCTTAAGCATTTTTCTTAAAACTTATTTAATATAAAATCTATTTAGAATATAGTAGGTTACCTTAGTATTAGATTATTTCTAGAATGTTCTTTAAATTATGTTGTTTTTCTATATCAGTTTTTATACAGAATGACTAAATAACTTATTATATGTATATTTAATAATAATATAATATTTAGATGGTTAATAAAAATAAAATATTGTAATAATTTAACAATAATAATCATATATTTAATAAGAGCATAAATTTTTCTAATCTTCAAATATGATTTGTTTTGTAGTTTTATAAATCTATTTTGAGATAGTAATTTATTGAATTTAATTAGCGCATTTTAATTATAGGATGAATATTATTCTTTCATTAGTTCATAGAATTTCTATTTTATAAACTTTTTTTTTGTGTGTAATTATTTATTGAATTTGGATGCCATTTAACTATTATTATCATACATCACACATAAATCATTTAACTATTATTATCACACATATATAAATTGATTTTTTTTTTTCATGTAGTTGTAACAAATGAATGGAGAAGTGATAATTATATATAGAAAAATGTTAAGAGTTACTGGATAATGATCACAGTAGATGTTAATTGAAAATGATCATTTTTAATACATTTGAAATTCTAGAAATTTTTTGTGATATTGAAAGTTTCTAAAACAAATGTTTATAACAAAATTTCTGTATCACATACATTGGTATGAGTAAAAATAAATAGAAATATCTTAAATAATTAACCAATTTTTTAAGACTTGGACCGAGAAAAAAAAACTCATTTAATGCTTATTCTCAATTGAACTAGTTACACATTGATTTGTTTAACATTTTGTTTTGTTTTTGGTTTGTATATTATTTTTATAATGAATAGTGCAATTTAATTGCCACTTGGTTTGATTTCTTCTATCTATCGATAATAAGTATCATTAAAAAGTTAATTATAATTATGAGATTAAAAGTGATTGAAAAATGAAAGTAATTATTGAATTAATAAAAATGATAGAAGAATTTTAATTTTTAAATCAAATAATCATAACAATAACAATGAGAATACATTTACTTCCACCCAGGTCTCTAACCAAAAACCTCAATTTGCATTTATGTTAAACAATTAATTTTTTATACTATTAAAAATTGCATTAATTATGTTAATTATTTAATACTCTTCCTTAGTGACTTATTTAACGTGTAGTTATTTAACTTGTAATCCCATAATTTTTATTTTTTATTTTTGGTGACTAGCCTAAATGAATTAGGATTGGTCCTTTTAAAAGTACCTGCGTTGTTGTGCTTTTGCAGTAGATGTGTACCCATCCGTTGTCTTCTTCCAGATGACACACTTTTTATTTTGGATTATTTTAAAAAAGTTTGAACATTCTAAAAAAAGTAAAAAGTAAAAAATAATCACCCTTCCCCATCCACTTTATTTACAAAAAAAAATCATATCAACATAATATACTTTATCATTTATTTATTACATAAAAATATCATTATACCTCTAAAAATTATCTTTCTTAATCTTCATGGCGGAAGGGGGGAGCAATTTTTTCCGGAATGGAGGGAGTACTTACTTTGTCTCGAAGAAAATAGAAGTGTAGACGGCAGCTCCATTTTGGTTTTAAAAAATTGGTTTTTTTTAATTTTATTATAATATATATTCACAATTTTAATACTCACTCCTTTATAAAACCAAAATCATATTCACATCTCAATTAATATTCATTTTTTTCTATATCTTTCCTCCCTAATGTCTTCTCTCATACTATTAATTAATGGACTTTTTAGATATGCATCTCTTATACTTTGATTTCACATTTAGTTAAAATATATTATACGAAAAATCAAAACAAACTTATATTACTATTCGATAGTTTTCAAAACTCAAACAAACCGACAATATTTGTTTTTAATTTTAAAAATTAGGTTGTGGTCTTCAAAACTTACACAGAGATTTTAATCACCTGCATATTTTATGATTAATTCTCAACACAATCACCTTCTATTTCATATTTATTTCATGTCTAAAAGAAATAAATTTCACTCAACATCGTAATTTAAAATATACATTTTAATTAAAATTATAATTCATTTTTTAATACACATTGCTATATAATTTATTTAAGGATAACAATTTTTTTTATCTATTAAGTTTATATTTTTTTAATTATTCCATACGTTTTCAAGTTATTGAAATTGGTGTATTAACTTTCCAAAAGTAGACAATTTAGTCTATTTACCGGTTAGAGCAGGTCACTCAACCGGTAACACCACGTGACACTTCTGATGAGGTGAGAAAATGATTTTTTTTAGTTCTTAAAATTTGATTTTTTTTAAATGAGTCCATAATATTCCAAAATTTAATATTGATCCATTAATTTTTAAAATCCAATAAAATAGTTCTAATGACATCAAAATATGTCGAGTATTGTGAGCTAACCCGCACAACCTATAAAAAAAATCACCAACAACCTATCCCACGAATGGTCTGCTCGTAAATAATCCACTGTAGAAATAACTTACATTAATATGACTCACATATAACTGTCTCATGTAGGGATGTCAATTTTACCCGTTGGGTACCCGACTATCGGATACAGATAAAGAGGGTAAAATTGGGTAACGGGTCAGGTAGTATCCGAATCCGGAAGAAAAATATGCAGGTAAGGGTACAGTACGTGTTCTCTTATTTTACCCGAAACCCGACCCGATTATTATCGGAACTATAACTATATATATACACACACACTCTACTATTATATACAAATAAACATTATATAATATACATTTTATTATATTATAAATTTATAATATTTTTTATAAATAAATTAAAATTTAAAAATAATTATTTTAACTATTATATTTATTGGCTTAATTTAATTAAATGTCTAAATCTAATATTCATTTTTAATATATTAATATTGTTGATGTAAAAAAAAATCAGGGCGGATAGGGTCGGATAACCGTGGATTATCAGCAAAATTTACCAAGATTGCGAGTATCCGTTTACCCGCGGATTATCCGTATACCCGGTTGATATACTCATACCCTACCCGAAACTCAATTTTAGGGTGATAAGGTAGGGTATGAGTAAAGAGAATAGGGTATAGGATAGTATGTGGATTTGACATACCTGTGCTCTACCCTATCCATCTACATCCCTAGTTTCATACTAGTTATGTACCTCAATTTGAGCTACTAAGTAAATACTCCCTCCGTCCTATCATAATGGTTACATATTTTCATTTTGGGCGTCCCATCCTAATGGTTACAATTCTCTTTTTAGCATATGGGACCCACATAAATTAATTATTTCTCTCTCCATGGGCCCACACATCCCAATAATACACCTACTCACTTTACATTAAATTATTATTTCTCTCACCTCAATACACATTAAAATATTATATTCATTAATCCACATGTAAAAAGCAAACGTAACCATAAGAACGGGACGGAGGGAGTACGTGTTAGTAAATACGATTGCGGTTTGAACACGATTTTGAAATATTTTTTTCTCGATGAGTACAAGCTTAAACTCAATTTCAATTAATTTTAACAAACCCTACTCAAATGGGAGTTAATATCAATAATTTATATTGAATTCAAGTGAAGAAACGAGAATTAAAGAATTAAAAATATATTTAACCAAAAATTAAAGTATGAAAATCTCAATTTTCCCTTTCAATCCGAGTAAAATTCGACTCTATTGGGCTACAGAATTGGAATAGAATTATCTTTAAGAGTGGAACAGCATTTTGGAATTGTGTCGGCTGATATTTTGGACCAATACGATTTAGACAAGACAAATTGCAAGTGGCCCTGGAAACATGGAGAAATGAATAATGACCACCCATCTCTAACCCTAAATTATTCCTTATCTTGTTTGTAATCAATTTAGCTGTCCAAGAACACCACACTATTGGATGCTCATATCCTCATCTTCCACCTGTCTTCCCCCCCATAGCTTCACATTTATTCCCCCTTCTACTTCTTTCATCATCATTATCCACCCTTTCTCTATTTAGATTCATCAACATGTCCAATTTGGGCAACTTGATTTCTATAATCTTTTCTTCATTTTTAATCACTCTCAACAATCTTTCAATTATGGAGTATTTAAAATCTCTCCTTTGTAATGGGATAAGACATGCAGTAATATCAACAGTACAAAAGGAATTCAAGATAACATTATTTATGGGTGTTAAAAGAATATACTCTGTAAATTATGGAAGGTAATATTTCAGTCTTTATTATGAGATAAAATTAGACAAAATCTATCAAAATTAAATATATTAAAATTAAACTTTGTAATAGAAAAAAAAATCAAAAGTATTGGCTCATCACTGAGGACTTGGAAGTGCATTAGAGTGAAATATTTTAAAATTTTAGATTCGAAACCTGCGAACGCGATCATCATCTATATGGTCAGTCCATATAGGGAGCAAAACTCTGATTTGAAATGAGGATATCCGCTAATGAACAGTCATGAATACAGGCTAGGGTCTTAGTTAGTGGACGGTGAATTTTGGTATCCCCTAATTTAGTCAGTTCATACATTACGCAAAGCTCTAACTTGAAATAAGGATATCTACTAATGAACGATTATGAATACAGGCTAGGGTTCCCGTTAGTGGACGGTGAATTTGATCTCCCCGAATTTCGTCAGTCCATACAGTACGCAAAACTCTAACTTGAAATGAGGATTTCGTTACGCAAAGTTTTAGCTTGAAATGAGGATCTTCATTAGTGGACAGTGAATTATGGCCTAAATCCTTGCTAGTGGATGTTGAATTCTAGTCTCCCCCGGTTTAGTCAATCCGTACAGTACGTAAAACTTTTAGCTTAAAATGAGAATCTCTGTCAGTGGACGGTGAATTCTGGTCAATCCCACTTTAATTAGTCTATTGATCTACTCTATCTTGAAATGGGGTCCCCGCTCATAAACGGTGGTTCTAGCTTCTTTCGAATTAGTCGATTTACAAATTGAGTTTTGACCTCTTTTGTATTAGTCGGTTTACGAATCAAATGATATATTTTTTAAAAAAATAGTGAAAATGGCAAAAAGTAGTCACTATTACTTAAAAGTAATTTTAAGTGAGCACATGTGATATATACAATTTATTCTAGCAACTTTTAATGGAATTGACCAAAATACCCTTGAGAGGGACCCACTTTTCACGTGTTTGAGGAATCAGATTCCTCACTTTTCTGACCAAAAGTACCAAAAGTACAGTAGAGGAATCTGATTCATCTATATTTCTGTAAAAAGTGTCAAAGTACAACTATGTAGGCATATGCTCCCTCATATGCCTACAAAAAATGAGGTATATATAATGTCAGTCCAACCATCGTGCTGCATCATACACATATATTCATTTTATTTTTCAAGTTTTTGTTCGAAGTTTCAGCATTTGGGGAGCAACTATTTTTCTAGTTCTTTAGAGGTGTGAGAATTTGGGGAGCAATAAGGTATGTTTTTAAACTTGTTTTAAAAGCTATGAATGCATTAATTTGATCATTTTTACATGTCTCAGGGGTGTATATTATTTATTCAACGTTTTATAAAAGAAATAATAGATTGCCTAATAGAGTAGGTGGAGTATAAAATGTTTTCACATTAATTTTTTTCATATTTTTAAATAAGAAACAAGTAGGCCGAATAGAACATGATTTGTAGACTGATTAGAACAACTATGTATACCGAATATCAGAAACTTTGGCCGAATAGGCAAAAAAAATTATCTCTTATTTTTAAAAAAAATAAGTAGGCCGAATAAAACAATATTTGTAGGCCGAATAGGCAAACTTTCTTGGCCGAATAGAATAGACGTCAGTCGAATAAGAGAAAAATGTATCCACATGAAAATTTGTCATTTTTTTCAAAAAAAGTATAAGTAGGCCGAATAAAACAAGTATTGTAGGCCGAATAGAACAGTCTTATGGGCCGAATACAAAAAACGTAGGCTGAATAAAATATCTAAAATTTTTCACATTTAATTTTTATTTTTAAGAAACATGTAGACCGAATAGAGCAATATTATTAGGCCGAATAGAGCAACCTCATAGTCCGAATAAGAGAAACGTAGGTCGAATAGAAGAAAACATACTGAGGTTTTTAAAGACATCTCAAGGTAGGCCGAATAGTGAAACAGTGTTGGGCCGAATACAATAATTCGTTGGCCGAATAGAGAACAATATTGGACGAATAGAATGGTTGCAATTAATTTTCTAATATTTTAATGTTGTCGTCATTTACATTTTCTTGAAAAAATGTGCAGATGAGCTATAAAACAGCTGGGATGAGTTGGGATGGATATTAGGATGGGTTACTATACAAAGGTAGACAGGTTCGGTGGTTATAGTTGCGGGAGGACAATCTGTATTATACTAGTATGCTATTAGAAATTCATAACATAATACAAGCTGATTTGGATTATTGGGGTTATGAAGTTCATTCTCTGGTCGAGTACAATAGCCATATGTCTAAATATAAGATAATAAATGATAGAAGTTTTCAACTGTGTTGATGTAGGAATGATGTACGTGACACTCCTTCCTATCGATGGCAATGCATTCGTTCAACATTCTGCACAAGGTTCAGGGCATAGTTTGGATTTAGGGTTGGGTTTTAATGACGGAAGTGCTGGTCCGAGCAATGATCCATATACGAGGGCACAGTCTAGTGGTAGAGTCTCTAACATCCGATGCTTTCTCATGTTGGGCTTGTCATCCTATCTATGCCGGAACGAGTCAAAACAGAAGAAGGTCATATCCTTCGTAATCAGTGCACATGGATAGTAGTGCACAAACGTGTGGATTATGAACATAATCTGTCAAAATAAGTTAAGAGGAATGCATATATTAGATGTAGAATCCTTGGTCAAAGTAGGAGATATAATTATTTGATTACATCATAGGTTAAGATAATATACCACGTCACACTCTATTCATGGCCTGGACCCCCTCCACACGGGTAAACTCCCTGCTGGTGTCAACAAGTCATCACTTATGTTGGCAAATGTCGTTCTATCATCTCTGTACCGCCTCATGTGTTCATTCCATACGAATTGAACTCGGTCCTTAGAGAAAAATCATTGTATAAGATTGGTCTCAAAATTACATGAAAATTTTTTTCATACATTGATAATGAGGTTGTTACTTACAGAGAATTGCATGTCCAGAATGCAGTAGTTCCCAACATCCTGATGGACGTTTACGCCTATAGCCGCTGGTCGCTCTGATAATATCCGAAGGTATGCATTCAGGTGCTGAAACATATGGGAATTTATTATAGAATATTGTAAATTAGTGAACATATTTACTTATTAAGTATACACATGAAGACTCTCTCAATTACCTGGTCGTCAAACCAAATACTGGGGTCCTCCATCCCAGTGAAAAAATCACTACCCACTCCATAGCCGAGTCCAACGTCGACCCTGAATTCAACAATTCTTTAACAGAAAGTACAAGTATTTAAAGTAATATATGAAAACGTCTAAAATAGTAGATTAGCACTTACAGATCTTTGCTTGTCTTAAATCACTGATACACTTGCCAGCAGCACTCCCGTTCAGTCTTTGTGAATGGTGACTGTAACGCTACACTTGGGTTTCTTGGCCGCTTAGCACGCATCAAACCATCTTGAGCGACACCAGGTGTGGGGGCCTTCGGACTCACATGATCTACCACTCTAGAAGGGGGAGATCTAACTTCTGACCTTAAGCTCGATGGCTCATACTCAGACCCCCGGTTCCGCGAAATATCAGCTCGAAGGCACCTGAACTCCTGCGTAAGCACAAGTCGAAATAAATATTGTGTCTGATGCTCAGACATAATATGGCATGCAAGCTGGGTTAACAACTCATCCTGCTGATCCAGCCTTAGGAAGACCCTTTCTTTGAAATCCTGATCATATCCGTGGTCGTCCTGATCATATGGGCATCACCCATTCCACTCCCACAAAATACTGGGGGCTCATCCACTCCAGCGTCATAGTGCTGCTGTCCATCATGCTCATTTACAGCTCGAGCATGCCATCTACGAGCGTTGGATGGAGGAACATGATGCGTGGGATCATACGAACTAGGCTCAGCATACCTCGTCTCCCCTGAATCATGTCCACTGTGGTCAGGGCTAGGAGTATAGGGAGGTCGGTAAGAACATGGATCCCAATTTGACATCCAAGCTGAAGGATCATCCGTGCGCTGGCCATTCCACCGATCCTCAACAGCCACATCCTGAATAGTACTGCTGATCCCATGGATTACTAGTAGGATCGTATGCCTCCCCCGTGTTCTGCTGCTCCAGATATGAGAATTCAGGCACCCGGACGACCTTTCGTCGTGGGTTAGAAAATGACTTGGTGTACAGCCTCATGATCAAACCCTGCAAAGGATCATCCTCTATGCCAATCCAATAAACCTTTCTGTGCTCATGAGAAAGCACCCGCGGAAAATCCACCACTACAAGATCCTGATTGAAATGGATTAATGATTTTCATAAAAATTTAGATACAATATCACTGATTTGTCTGTACCGAAATAGATTAATGATTCATAAAAATTTAGATTTCATACCCGAGAAAATAGATTCCTATCAACCTTCTTCACCTTACGAAAAATCCATCGCAAACAAAGTGACCTAGCATTCTCCATATCGGTAGGGACATGGCCATACGGTGCAGCAAGGGCAGGTAGACGCCCGTACGCCCAAACCTGTCACACATAAACTAAATATGTTTGATTATTACTGTTGCTGAAACTAGTAATACACTATAAGTTTAAGTGATCTACTACAACACGTACCAGGAGCGCAAGCACCCGTAAAAGTGGTATCTGTACTTGTTGGGGTTTGCTCCTTCAGGAAGTTCGGTCAAAATGTGGTCCATAAAGTGCAGTAGAGTCATATAACTAACCTAGCCCAAAGGAAATAAATCTCATCTATGCTCCTCCTCTACTAGCACCCAAACCCAGTTGTCTATACTCACCTTGGTAACATCCGATCCAAGGAGAAAATTGTACAACAACAGCACCTTAGCAATTTTAACCGCGTTCTCGGGGCTAACATCACTAAATTTTGCACCTTCAAAGTCACGGGCAATCTCACTTACTAATGGTCTTTGGCCCTGACCATAATACGTATCGTACACTCAATCATTTCTTCTATTCGGCCTACACACTGTTCTATTCGGCCTACAGAAATTGATCTATTCGGCCAAGGTCTGTGCTATCACATTATTCCCACTTCACTTTGCTCTATTCGGCCTAAACTTGATCTATTCGGCCTACACTATTGTTCTATTCAGCCTACCAAATATGCTCTATTCGTCTAAGGTAAGTGCTATCACATTATTCCAACTACACTTGTTCTATTCGGCCTACAGAAAAGCTCTATTCGGCCAACCAACATTTTCAAATATTCCAAAAAAATACACTCCTACGCTTTGTTCTATTCGGCCTACACTTGTTCTATTCGGCCTACAAATTTGTTCTATTCGGTCTACAAAAAAACTCTATTCGGCCAACCAACATTTCCAAAAATTAAAAAAAAAAACTCCTATACTTTGTTCTATTCGGCCTACACTTGTTCTATTCTACCTACAGATTTGTTCTATTCGGTCTACCACAAAGCCCTATTCGGCCAACCAACATTTCCAAAAAATTCAAAAAAAATAAACACCCCCACTGCGGTACTACATTCTAAACATGATGTATACACAATTAAGTCACATTCAACACATTACATTTCCAAACCACAACATTACGAAACATTATACACAATGAATTCACATTTTACACATATGAACAAAACCACACAAAATGTACCACAAACTCAATGTAGGAAACATTATAAACAAATAACTCACAATTTAGAAATGCAAATAAAACTGCTTTTTATACATACTCGAAAATTCACCAGAATCCACATCGTCGGGAAACGCCTATTTCGGAAAATAGAAAAGAGAGACTGAGAAAGGGGTACTACAAGTGGGTGTCACTACACTGTGTGCTTTGGGACGAAAGAGAGAGATGATGTTGGACGAAAGATGAGAGAGAAGAAAGAAATTTGGAATGAAAATGACGTTAATAATATACCCCACCAACCCACATCCAAAATTTTAAATTGAAAATTTTTAAAACTTTAAATATGATTCACCAACCCACTAAGTACAATTTTAAATGTGATCCACTCACCCCATTTACTCAGTCAAAACTGACATTGTAATGACCCCTTTATTTTCGTCTTTTATCTGACAATTATAAAAATAATATAGGAAGTTCACTAAATAGTAACTAGTAAAAATTATTCTTAAGAGATATGACTATTTAAAATTGTCCTAAGTGTCTATTAAAAAATGGTCCGCTAAGATATATCTAACGTAGTTACATGATTAAGTGATAAATTAAGAAGGATAGAAAAGTAAATAGAGAGATGTCAGAAGAATCAGCACAAGGGTGGCCCAGGCCTTTCCTAAAAGGGACATTGCAAGAATTTTGAAAATTGACAACCAATGAGGAGACGACATGCGGCCAATGGTCGCTGCTTTTTTATGGCAAGTTGCACAGGTTCCACCTCCTTTTTGGAAAACCCTATCTTATCCCCCATCACAATAAAAGCTGCTTATCCTGATATTTTATAAATTTCGATATTTTAAAATAGTTTCATTACTCTTTTTTTCACTTTTATTTCACAAAAACGAGATTGGTATAATAGGTGTGTTTCCGGTATAGATTTAGAAATTAAATTTTGGGTTCGGCATATAATTAGTAAAATATTATTAAATATATATATATACTTATTATAGAGACTATCAAGTCTCCTCTCTTGCTTTTTAAAAAATTGATTTATGGCATTATCACTCAAAATATATAAAAGTTATAGTAAAAAGATTGAAAATTTAAATTTATGAATTGAGTGTAAATTGAAATATGGTTTTAAGATCTCATTTGAGAATTCCAGCCAATTAAATGGATATTACTATATGGGAATGATACACACAAGTTTTTTATTTCATATTTAATTTAAATTAATCTAATTTTAATCATTAAATAATTATTACCACCCCCAATCAATAGTTTCATTTCATATTTAATTCAATTTAAATTAACTGAATTTTAATGGCCATTATTAATAATTATTAATCAGTCACTTCAAGTGGTGACCCTAGGAAATGACGTAGCATGTCAGTCTGTCTAAATGATATACATATAATTTGAAATTCCTTTTTTGACTTATTTTGGACTGCAAGAAAATAAGCAACTGGAATAAAAAAAATCATGAGTTTTCATTTCCCACTTAGTCCATCTATGCTTGGAATTAGAATATCCTTTCATTTCCATTACAGCTAATAATATTTTACATCAATAAATGGATATTGAAAAGAAAAATATCCATGGTTATGAAGTAGTAATATTCTACAAATATCATTTCACAAGTCTAAAGTTTTAAAAACTTTTGACTTAGATGGAGTATTTGTAGATATTTCCCCAAATCATTAATTAATTAATTAATTTTGATAAATACATGATATATGTACACATTATTTTAAAGTAGGTATATGTATTAGTTCAATTAATCAAATTAATTTTGACTTTATTATAATTTGAAATTAATTGCTTAAAAATGGAATATATTCTCATTTTCTCATGCATGAACAAGTCTATTCCGTTTATTTAAAGGAAGATGCCTAAAATTGTCCGGTCACGACTCACGCCATACGTATGTTTTAATAAACTTTATAATGAATTAATAAAAAATAAAATAAAATAAAAACATAGCATTCTATGCAAGTCCCCTTTCCAGTTAAACTTTTAGATATAATGATCATTTAACATGATATCAGAATATGACCTAACAAAGGTTACCACCATCCATTTATGATAAAATTTCACATTTCGAACCTCAACCCGGCACCCCGCCTGCTTGTGAGGGGTCGTGTTAGAGTGATTTAATTAAGTATTAAACGATTATTATTTGTTCCATTCTTAACTTTCTTTTAATAAATTAATTTTTAAAAAGATTCACAATTAAAACCACAACATTGATCATAATAAAGACATTTCCTAATTAAAAATCACTATCATAATTATTTTGTGATTTCCCAGAAAAGTAAAGAGTAAAGAGGTTCTTAATCAATGTAAGTACCTCATTGACATAACAAAACATATATAATTAAATATATTAAAGATTTTTTTTTCCTTGCAACAGAATTGTTATCCGAATTTTTTTATTACTGACAAAGAGAATCGGAACCAAGTTCTTTTTCCTCTTACCATTATCCCATCTACATGACTTTTATCACTGCAGAAAGTTTTTTTTTTTTTTTTTAATACTTGGATTTACACATAAATTCATTTAAATGTAGAGTTAAGCCTATGATAAACCGAATTTATATCATAAACCCTTGTAAACTTTGTGATTTCCTTTAATTTAAACATCCTATAAATACATAGAGTATATAAGATTAAAAAATAAAACAATAATTTACAACGTGAACCCAATTTACACAAGTGTTTATGTTAAATGTATAAAAAAAAATTTTGTGGTAAGACCGTAAGATGGGATATGAAATGAGGTGGATTTTGAGGCGGTATCTAAATTTATAAAATTTTAGAAATTATATTATATATTATTTAAAGTAATTATACATTTAAGTTTTTAATATTATACTTTAAAAGTCTTAACATTATTTTGGCAATAAATAAGCTATACTTTGATGCTGAACCAACATCATACTTTAAAAGAAAATTAAAATATATCATACCTTTTAAAAATTTCAGTCCATGTCCTTTTAACAACAATAAAAATCTAAAGTATGATCTTTTAAAACTTATACTCGTCCTCTCCTAACTTCAACTTCATACTTTACGATTTGATTCATTCCAAATTTAACTTCACACTATCATAAAAGTAAAAAGCAACTAATTAATATTTCTCTAACATACTTTAATTTCAAATTTGTCATCATCTTTTTAACACACATAACATACTTTATCATTTATTTATTACAAAAAAATACTCCCTCCGTCCCACCGAAAGATTCTCATTTTACTATATTAAGCGTCTCATTCAAAGGTTCATATTTTCCCCTTTTAGTAAAAAGGGCACATCACTACACATCACATCTCTCTAATACAACTATCCAATACACATAAAATAATAATACTCCTTAATCCACGTGCAAAAAACAAACGACCACCTTTGTCTGGGACGGAGGGAGTACCATATTAACCCTAAAAGTAAGTCAAAAAGTGAATTTTCTTAAACTTCATATTTACAGTAAACGTGAAGATGAATTTAAGACGAAAGGAGTAATACTTTTTAACATGTAAAGATAGGTTGGTAATTAAAGTTGGTGTGAATAATGAATAAAATTAAAAAAAAATTATTCGAATTGATATATTTGAGTGTACTATGGTCATTTAAGCGATCTCCTAGATTTCTTTTACGATTTATAAATATACTATCTCCGTCCCACTTATTTTATACGTGAATTAAAAAGTATTATTATTTAATGTATAGTGGGTAGTTGTATTAGTGAGATTGTAAGTCTCATATTTTAATTGTATTAGTGGGTCCATATGCGTAAAAAAAATAAAACTTTTTGGGTGAGACGTTCAAAATGGAAAAAAAAATTTTCTTGGAAAGGGACGGAGTGAGTATATATTTATAAGTATGATAGCTTAATTTTGAATTGTAATACACTGTATCATCAATAAAAAATGAGACCAAATAAATGTTTTTGTATAAAAGTTCTTGTACAATTTTCTTTAACCTACCACATACTAACACCTGCATATCCTCACAAACTAATAACCCCTAATATAGTTACTAAATCTCAAAACACCTTTTGAACTTCTTATCTTATAACAAAGCCAATGAAAATTATTTTAAGATCATGTGTAAAAAAAAGAAAAAAAAAAGCCTTTCTGCTTACTTATATTACTCCCCCCATTCTACATCATCCTTCACATTTACTGCTTTATATTGTTTAAGAAAATTTTATTTTATCATTTTTATTTATTTGTGAGGTTATTTTAGTATTTTTAAAAAATAAACAAAGTGTAAAGTAATGTTATAAGTGTGAGAAAAAAGTAATAAATTTGAAATTAAAATCATTTTTGAAATTATTGAATATATATATATATATTAAGAGTGTGAAGGATTCTTTAAAACAATAAAATAAAAGGAAAGAAAGTGTAAAAAGTTTTTGTGGGACTAAATGAGAGAATTAATCACATGGATATTAGTGGATATCCTACGTATGCAATTCAATAGAATGTTAGAAAATATTTTGCATTTTTTATTTTCTTGATTTCTCCACTCTGTGTGTGGAATATCATGATCGAGACAAGTCTCTTTTATTTAATTATATTTGTAGGGTAAAGAATTTTTGAGTTGGAATATTGGCATAATTTGATTGGTCCTCCATGGTTTTTTAAATATATATATTCGACATCTTTGTCAGATTATTTGATTCAATAACAAAAGTAATCAAATCTCTGGATTAAAAAATAATAATAATAAAATATATATTCTTCGATTTCTCAAAAATATTACTCTTTCCACTTTAATATACTCTTAACAGTACTCACTGTGAATAATGTTCTTTTAGTAATAGAAGTAATAAAATAAGTTTTGTATTTTAGGTGAAAATTATCATTTTAAGAATATAATATATTATTGGAATGCTATTTGTTTTGAAAATCTTACTTATAAGGTGGGAAGGGTACATTAAGATGTACTAATGTAAAAAAAAGTATACTGTGTTGGAGAGAATATATATTTATTATTATTATTATTTTTTTTATAAAATATATTATGAGTTTTATAAGATTGATAAAATGTAATGTAATTGCATTCTTCATAAAAATTATACTGCTTAGTCTATTGATCCCCAACTAGGTAGAGAGATTTATTGGGCCAGCCCGAATATGATCATGGGCTAGTTTAATGAATATAGCCCAAATGTATAGATTTATATGGGCTTTAACTTGTTAGCCCTAACAAGTTTTAACAGGTCGTCAATCCACCAAAGTCCTTGTCTTGATAAAAATGATTTTAACAAAAAATTACAACAAATTTCACATCAATACTGATTTATAATTAAATTGTTAGAGACGCCTGTTAAACGAGCTGAGCGAGCTGCTCGAGCTCAGCTCGATTTGATAATGAGCTTGCGAGTGAGTTCGAGCTCGACTCGAAAATTACTCATCCGAACTTGAGCTCGAGCTCGACTCGATTCATTTAAGGAAAACGAGTCGAGCTTTTGAGCCTAATCGAGCCAGATTTTTATTAATATATTTAATATTATATTTAATAATTATTATATTAATATATTTAATTATCATTATATAATATTTATTTTAATATTATTATTATTATTATTATCGAGCTTTATGGAGTCGAGCTCGGCTCGATAACGTAATGAGTATTTCGACGAGCTCGAACTCGAGCTCGAGTAGTCATGAGTCGAGTTGAGCTTGAGCTTTAACGAGCCGAGCTCTCAAGCGACTCGTTTCGTGTAATAGCTCTATTAGAGAGTGAATAAGGTACAACCAGGGGTATCAATTGAATTGGTGCCCCCTTTGGTCCCCACCCTTCTTAATTAATTCCTACTCCTTCATTAATGTTGTTTTTATTTTATTTTTAAATTTATTATATTTAAATGACTATTATACCATAAACCCTAAATCCTATGGATAAATTATACCCTAAACCACAATGGTAAAATTACAATTATACCATAAACCCTAAACTTTAGGGATAAATTATACCCTAAACCACAGAAGTAAAATTACACTTATACCCTAAACTCCAGGGGTGTAATATACTCTAAACTATAAAAATTAAATTATAATTATATATTTTAAAATTAAATAAAAAAGAAAAAGAAGAAAAAAGAAAAAAAAAAGAAAAAAAGAAAAGGAAAACAGCAAAACAGTCCAAATGTGAAGGACATGCACACACACTTGAGCGTGTGGATGGCGGTCCCATGAATAAAAAAAAAATTGCAACAGATGTATTCTAGTCATCGCCAAATTGTTAATATACGTAGACCTAAATATTTGTCTTGAAGCTAGAGTGGTTGAATTCTACGTTTTTTCAGTTCATTTTCAAGCAATTTTATATATATATATATATATATATATATATATATATATATATATATATATATATATATATATATATATATATATATATTATATAAATGGGTTTTTATTTTCGTCTTTAAATTTATCATACTTACTGATTTTGAACGAATTGTTAATTTACGTAGACGTGAATATTTGTCTTGAAGCTAGAGTTGTTGAATTCTACGTTTTTTCAGTTCATTTTCAAGAAATTATATATATATATATATATATATATATATATATATATATATATATATATATATATATATATATATATATATATATAAAATATACATGGGTTTTTATTTTCGTCTTTACATTTATCATACTTACTGATTTTGTGTTTTCAAGCTGGTTTATATTATCAGAATTAAGTATGACAAAATTTTATTGTAGACATATATACATGTAGCCTTAAAAGTCAAATACATTCAAGTATTTAAAAAGCATTTTGTGTAGTTAAATGGAGTATAATTTATTATTACTAAAAAATCCACAATGTCTCAAATTTCAATAAAACAACTTTTCTCTAACTCTATACATATAATGAGTTTGAAAAATATATTAAAATGGAAGGAATAACGTATTAATCTCTATTGATGGTCTACCTCGAGTTATATTTGGATTAACGATACGCTTGGAGTTGCATTAACATGACATCATAAACAGACACATCAAATAAAGATTAATGGAGGAATGGACAGAACAAACACTCTCACTTTTATTAATGAAATGTGTTAAGAACAACACACATAGGAGCGGAGTTAGACCAATTTTGTCGGGGGGCTAATTTTTTTTTTTACTAGAATCGAAACGGTTAATACATAGCATGAGAATTTTTTTTAATTAATTTTTTTAGAATAACACTAATTTTTTTAATACTAGCACCAATACTATTAATACAGAGTATGAAAAATTTTTTAGTAGCGTTATTGTTTTTTTAAGAATAACGTAGTTTTTTTAAATAGTAAAGTGTAAAGTATGTAATATGTATTAGGTGTGAGTATTATTTTTAAAATTAAAATGTATTTTAAGGTGTGATATTATTTTTTAAGTAATGCAAGTTATTATGTGGTGAATATGATGATAATTGTGGGAGGATGGGAGAATTAACATAATGCAATATAAAAACATAATTTGCTATAAAAATATTTTTAGAGATATTTACATACATTTTTTAATGTCCATAACTAAAAAAAAAAAGTGCACACAATAATTTTCATTTATTCAATATGAGAAATTACATAACTTAAAATGGTAGGTGTTTCTTTATTAATCTGTAAGGTTTGATTAATTGTGCAAGAATAATTAAAAGAATATTTGAGGGATTAAAATTATTATTAAAATAACTAATTAATCATTATTAACTAAAATACTATGTATATATACTAGGAAAAAATTTCAAGATCTGGGATGGCTAAAGTCCCCCACCACTCAACGAGGGTACGCTCCTGAATAGGGTTGTAAATGAATCAAATAATTCGAATTCGATTCGGTATTCGAATTCGAATATCAATATTCGAATTCGAATGCGAATTCGAATAAATATCTTGGTTCGAATAATATTCGAATCGAATATAATTCATAAGATATTCGAATCGAATATTCGCGAATATATTCGAATAATAATATATATATTAATTATATATTATTGATATTAAATAATAATACATTTTTATATATTAAATATAATATATTGTTTTATAAATATAAATAAATAAATATGTATATTATCTAATTTATTACTACTATCTTAAATAAAGAGAAAAAGACACACACACACACACACACATATATATATATATATATATATATATATATATATATATATATATATATATATATATATATATATATATATATATATATATATATATATAATGCGAATTATTTAATTATAATTTTTAATAATTTAATGGTTGATGTATTTAGTGAGTATTTCTTCTTAAATTTATTAATAGTACAAGAAATAAAAAAAATATTATATGAATTTATAATTTCGAATCGAATTTGAATTCAAATATTTAATTTCAAATGTTCAAATTCGAATACTCGAATATATTCGAATAGTTCGTTTATTACTTTCGAATCGAATACGAATCCGATTTCGAATTCGATTATAATCGAATTCGAATTCGAATATTCGAATATTTAATCAAATACCATTCAAATACCTTAGTATTCGATTCGATTACAATCCTACTCTTGAACACACACTCAACTCTAAAAGTTACAAATATAAAGTGAATAATCTACCTCTCCAATCAAAGGAGAAGCCATTTATACGACCAATAAAATGTTGTCACTTAAGGGAGTGTAGATCAAATTTGCTAGTAGTGGAGGAGCCAAAAGCTGTCAAAAAGGAAGCTTTGCAAGTGCCTTTTGTCATTTGGAGGCCCACCATTGATTAAGAGAAGAGAACATGCTTTGAGAGTGTTATTCTTGTGAGGGTGACGTGGAAATTGACTTGTCCTTATCCTTTGTTTATGCTTTCTCGTTTAGTGGAATGTTAATTTAGATTGTTCTCGACCTCATAGACTAGCCCTACGTTCAGCTTGGGGCAAAATATCCATAGAATCAGTGTGGTCGGAAGATGGGTGATGTGCCAACCCAGAGTATAGGGTCGGCCTCGTATATTGCTGAGCCTCGTAATGAGCCGAGGGCTATGCTCAGCAAGCCTTTGGGTCGGCCTCGGCAAGGCCTTTCTTAGACATGAGCCTTCAGGTTCAGCCTCTATGAATATTTGGTATACGGGCCTTGATACTATGTTAGGCCTTATTTTCATTATCGTACTTAGGCTTTGCCCTATTATGATGGTAAGATATAACACTCATAGCAATCTCACTTAAAATCAACTATATATACTCCTTCCGTCCATAGGTAAGAGTCTCATTTTGCCATATTAATTATCCTACCCAAAGGATTCCATTTTCTTTTTTGGACGTATGTGACCCACTCACACCCACTAATACAATTAAAACATGGGGCCCACACATCCACTAATACAATTACCCACTACCATTAAATGATAATACTCATTAATCCACGTGCCCAAAAGCAAATGAGACTCTTACAAAGGGACGTATAATTCATGATGTCGAAGTTGTATTTAGAAATAGAAATTAGAGTCCAAATAATTGAATACATTGTTTAGTGTTCAACAAATTACAAGGCTTTTTTTTTGTTATAAATTGAAAATATAATTATATTTTAAGAATTTGTAAGAATAACCCTAGAAATTATCCAAATATTAATTAAATACATCGTCTTGTGCTCAACAAATTACATGGCTTTTTTTTAGCAACTTCATTGAGGGCAGCTGTGTGTGTTTTTAGAGAGAGAAAGGGGAGAGAGAGATATGATGATGATGGTGGTGGGGAGTAATTTGAGGGTGATTTTATAAGGGAGGGAGAATTATGCAGGCAAACAAAGCCGGGTGAATGCAGAAATATTTTAATTTTGAGTTGAGTTCAAGAAAGGATTGTATGTTTGTTTGGTCAATAATCTTGAATTATTTATTCGTGTTTTATTAGTATTATTTTATTTTGAACAAGGCTACCTTTGGCGTATCAGAAGTTTCCGAGTTGGTCACATCAACGACTGCAATATTATTACATTAATCATGGGGCAAAAACTTGTATGAATAGGGGATACAATGCGCCCATACCCTTTATATTAAATTGTATAACTTTTAGTATAAAGACGTGTATTCTTTATTTTTTAAAAAAAATATTAATGAAAAGTATATAACCTGAACAACATGTTGCACCCTTATGAAGTAAAATATATACCTTTTAGAACAAAATGGTGTACCCTTACATATTTTGTGCACCTGGAGATACAAAATACCAACTCTAATCATAATTACAGGGTTTGTAATTAGAAATTAGTAATTATCTTCAACAAAATTACAAGCAGTCAAAGATCTATAATGTAATGTATGTGTTGTATTGACATTTGCAATTGACGTTCTTAATTACTCCTTAATCATAGCCCTTGACTTGTAGCTTAATTAATATTCACATGTATTTATCTACATGAAAAATTGTACAAGACGGATTTCAATATGAAAACTTATCGTGTAGTTGTTTCATCAAATTCATCCATATAACACAGACTATTACTTTTTCAAGAAGAGTAATCTTTTACACTTGAAGATTAACACTGATCATATATCTGAAGGGTAATGTTATTTGAAAATGAGACACGTTCCATACAATATTCAAATAATCATTTTACTTTACTAAAGTGTAGTATATCAATTTCACTTAACAGAAGCTGAGAATTAGCAAAGTTTATATTTGCTTAATTGAACATTTTTAGATGGAAGCCATATGGACAACATTCTAATCCCATAACTCATGAAAATGGGTTTGGATGTAATTTCACTTAATTGTGGGACATCTCCTGTTACACACCTCGAATGACTGACACGTGTAAATGTATTCATGATCTTATCTCACTTATGATTTCTTTTTTAATATTCATCTCACTTATTTATTTCCTAAATCATATATTCCGCAATATCTCATAACACTTTAACTCCATCCAGTTTTTTTCTCTATATGAACAATCAATTGAAAATTCTGCAAACATCTTAATCTCAAATATCAGTCAATAGTACTTCTTTCATTTTTTTTAAACGCTTTTCTGAAAGTATCTTTTAATTGAATCATGTGAACAACTCATTGGTTAATTTCTATTGGTCATTTGTTTAGATCAACATAAATTACATACCTATAACAAGATAAAAAAAAGATGCTTTCAGAAAAACATAAAAAATAATAATAATAATAATAATAATAATAATAAGAGGAAGAATACGCGTCTCTCATTTTGGTCACATTTGATTATATAAAATTGAGGATTAAGTTGTTCCATTGCTTGCCGGCCGATGAAGTTGCAGAAATTTCAATGGTTTAATATGGAGATTAAACTGAACGGAGTTACTTCGAAAGAAGAAGGAAAGGGGGAAAGAATGTGATAGAACTGAACGGAGTTAACGGTAAAGAGATATTACATAATATATGATTTAGGAAATAAATAAGTGAGATGGATATTAAAAATAAATTATACGGTAAGATGGGCTCAAGAATAAATTGACAAGTGTCAGTCATCCGAGTTGTGTAACAGTCGCACCATTATATTACATAACATCATTTTTTTTAATTCTTTCTCTTTACCCCTCGGGATTCTAGATGGAGAGGAGGGGCAGTCACGACCCCGACGGACATAGGGACAGGGAGAGGTGAGGGTAGAGCCCCATGAAAATACCACCATCCACACGCGATTTACTATTCCTCCACTTTCAAGTTATATATATTCTACAATAAAATTTAATAAATCGTACGATAAAATTAATTATTAAACTCTTAGAGACAATTAGGGGTGGGTAATATTGGTATACCGATACCGAACCAATATCGTGAAAAAATCCATACGGATACCGATACTGAAATTTCGGTATATTGAAAAATCGGTATATCGAAATTTTGATAAATTAAATCGGATACCGATACCATACCGAAATTTAAATTATACCAAATTTTTGATAAATACCGAATCTTTGGCATACCGTTTCATACCGAAAAATACTGATTTATCGAACCATACCGAAAAATAATATTTAATTTTAATAAAAATAATATAAAAATATTTTAAAATAATTAAATTTTATAATCTCAAACATTCTCACTTCTAATTTATTCTTGATTTTTTTATATTTATATTTTAGATAATAAATTTTTGGTTATCATATTTTAATTTATAAGTGTATTATATTTTTATTCGAATTTATTTTAAATTTTAAAAAATATTATGAATAAATTTGATACATGATTACATACATATAATTTAAATATATTAATAATGGTATAAAATATACTTTAAATATAGTATTATGTATAATTAAATATTAAAAAATATTAAAATTTTCGATATCGGTACGGTATACCGATACCGAAATACTGAAAAAAAAATATCGGTATACCAAAATACCAAAAATTTTAATATACAATACGGATAATGTACCGACATTATCGGAACGGCAACCATACCGTAGCGAAAATTTTGATATATTGAAAATTCGATATTTTTCGGTATTTTTCAATACTGCAAGCGTGTTATACCGAGTTTTCGGTATTTTTCCCCACTCCTAGACACAATGTTATCACTTGTATAACTCTAAGATAAAAAGAAAAAAAATAGCATTATATATACTAGTATATAATGAAATAGGAGAGTAATTAAATAGTGTATTTAAATCAAGAGTTAAGTCTCTTGTATGTTTGGGTGCATACTAAGCATTAAGAGGTATAATATCTTAACGCTATTGAATTTGGGGCACGATATGTGAGAAACACACATGTTTTATCCTTAAATCAATATTTCTGCCCAATGAATTGTCGATGATAATGATTAACTGATAAGTACTCCTATAAAATATCATTAAATATTCAACTTTATATACTCCATATGAATCAATTGATGATTAATTAGAAGATTTTAATATCAAATATCTAATTTTTTACATAGGTCTCAATCTTAGGCTCAATGTTAGAAATGTCTCATTTCAAGGTTCAAATTTGATTTTTTTTTTCAATTTAAGGCTTGTCAGTAATTTTTTTTCTGTATTCAATATATTTTATAGAATGATACGAATTTTTTTTTTCATTTTTATATTTTGATTTAAAGGTGTATAATGATTATTTTAATTTTTTTTTCTATAACATGAAATAAAAATAAATTTTACTGCAAGTTTTAAATGAGAAAAAAATTAAAAATTAAAAATTGGGCCCTAATTTGAGAAAAAAAATTAAATTCTAACCTTAAATTGAAACACTTTAAAAAACAAGCCTTAAATTGAAACTTAAGTTAAAAAGTAGGTATTTGTATGAAAATTTTCCATGATTAATTATAATACATTTGATCGGAAAAAAAGAAACGAAATTAAAAGTAGGGATCCATTAAGAATCGATCACCTCAACCTAAAAATAAAAAAATGAAAAATATAAAAACATTCTAATATACTCCATATATTATTGTTTAGGCGCCGTGTAACCTAATTCAAAGGATGCCACCATGGATTTATAGATCTCAAAAACGAGTCTATTTTCGAATTCAGTTCTTGAATACTGATCCATGGGCACATCTCTCGCTTTCGGAATCCTCTTCGATCCAAAATTACCGTCGATGGCGTTCGAAGATCCCGCCTTGGCCGCTATCCTCAGCATCATGTTCATGTAACCGTTCTTCAATTTGCACCACAGTCTCACCGGCGAAGCCAGCCGCACCCGCCACGAACGCTTCTTCTGATCGGCTCCGAGCCGAGCCACTTTCAGGCTTCTCTTGTGCTTGGGTGAAAGTCTGCTGTACCCTCTCCTACGCCTGCTGTTCATCAGTCTTGTTGTGAATGACATCATCTCCATTTTAGTGTTTTTTTTTTTAAGAGAGAGAAGGATAGAGAGAGAGAGGAGGAGGAGGGATGGTTGAATGGATGGATTAGTTTGATGTTTTTTTTAGAGGGAAATTTGATTGAGATTTTATAAGGGATTTGGGTCAATAAAGCCGGGGGAAGACAACGTAACTTTTTTTAAAATTGGTGTAGATTCCAAGGAAGTATCGTTAAGCTGGTCAATAATTTTGAATTTCTTTCTTGTTTGTGCATTTATTTCGGTCAAAATTAAAATCCTCATGTTTGAAATTTGGATGCTACCCTAACAATAGTTTTCTTTTATGTTTCACTCATATATACGAACTGATTACTCCCACCGTCCCAAGGTGCGTTTTACCATTTTTATCCGTCCTATCACATTCCTTTTTTTGACAAATGAGGACCCCACACCACACAAGTTTTACCCCCTAAAAATACCACAAATTACAACTTATATCATTGTATTATTAATACACTAAAACCTCATTTATATCCTAAATTATGTGATTAACATTAAAAAAAACTACACTAAATCCCATTTGTATCATTTCATTAATCAAGTCACTCCACATTATCACACACGCCACCCATACGCCCAGCAAAATCATCTTTCTGGATGTTTCTTCTTCTCTCTCTCTCTCTCATGAACCCTAGGGTTCCTTCTCACTGTACATCGGCCGCTATTTCCTTCTCACTCTCATGAACTCTAAACCCTCTTTCTCACTTAGCACCGATGCAGATTCTTTGTCGGATTCCATTTTCGATGAGATGGGTCTGATAAAATCGACTCCACTCTACCACTATTCCCCACTCCCACCTATCTTTCTTTCGGCCGACTCTCCGTTGACGGATCTTGACGGATCTACCATAGATCTTGATGGATCTATGGTGCCTGAGACTATCGACGAAATCGATGCTATGGAGATACCCGACACTGATTATGAACACATTCTTATTCATCAGCCCTGTATTCGACCTACAAAATCGATTTTCAAGGTCCAAGTGGCGGATAAAGCGGTCGGCTGGTTAGATTCAGATCGTTCGCCCATGAGTGAGGTAGTGAAATAATTTCTCCGGATTCTTTGTCCCTCTATTGTGAAACTACCCGATTTCGGAGAGGTATAACCCTATTTAACCTTTAATTTTTTTGTGCATATACAGTTGGGATCTAGGGTTCATGTAGACTAAAATGATGACATGATTTGGGCTTATATGTGAATGTGTATCGACATTGTGATGACCCTGTGATGAAAGTGAATATATGAATCTGTCATGACACTGTCAATTTTTTACAGTGTCGAATTTGAGCTTTGATAATGGACTCTGCTTGTAGTATGAGTCCAATTGGTGATTGAATTGGCTGGTTATACTGCAATATCTATGTATTGTGGGTTGGTGAATGCTGATGTATGCTAAATGCTACTTAATGCTGATAAAATGTTGTTAAAATTACAAGTGGATGCTAATTGACATGTGTTAGTGACTGTTTTTTGATAAAATTGTTGCCATATGGCTATTTAGATACCACTAAAATAGTGTAAAGCTAAATGGTCATGTTTGGTGGCAGTTTTCTTAAAATTTGTTGCCACATGATTGTTTAGATACCTTGCATACATTCTATGATGATATTACAATCTGAGAATGAGTTCAATTGCTTAAAATAATCATGTTTGGTGACAGTTTTCTTAAAATTTGTTGCCACATGATTGTTTAGATATCTTACATACATTCTATAATGATATTACAATCTGAAAATGAGTGGAATGCCTAAAGTATTAAAGAAAATGACAAGTTTAGAGGCTAAATGGTCATGTTTGGCTATTGTTTTCTTAACATTATTGTCACATGATTGTGTAGATACCTCACATACATTCTATGATGATATTACAATCTGAGAATGTAATTCACTGCTAAAAATTTCACTACAGTGAAAAATTATGAGCCTAAATTGTCATGTTTGGTGGCTATTTTCTTCTGAGTTGTTACCACATGATTGTTTAGATACCTCATACACATTCTGTGATGATTATACAATCTGAGAATGATTTACTCTGCTGAACATAGATATGAAATGTTGGAGTGTGAATTAAAGTTGTTATGTTTGGTGACTTGTGCCATACAAATGTCATAACATGCCCATTTACATTACACACAACAATAAATAATGATTAGATGACAATGATAAAACTAGATTTACTGACATGCTATATAAACTTACATATAGTTTACTGCTTAAATATAATCTGTAATCAGATTTGTTTTTTAGCTGTAAAGTGATACTTTTTCCTTTTCAAAATACAAAAATCTTGTCAAAAAGAAGGTAAAACTAAACTATTGTTAGAGTTAACACCTTCACAAAAAAGATTGCAATTTAATGCAATCATCAAAATAGTTCTTCAACCTGAAAAATGCTATTTACCTGCAGTATGTTGCCTTCACAGCCTGTTTCATTCTAATTCCTCAATGGCTGTTATAAAATTTTCCAATCCATTTTCTTCATTTCTTGCAATCAAAGATTCAAGACCTGTAATGACCAAATCCTTCTCAATCTCCAAGTCAGTAGGTAGATTCTCTGCTCTCAGTAATGCATCTTTCCCCATATGAGGGATCTTGTAGTTGTTGGATCCACCATATAGTATAATTTCTCTATAGCATGATTGTAGTGTTAGAAACACTACATTGAGCTTAGTGTGTATCAGCTCATCAATAGATTTATGAACTTCCCCTAGCAAATCATCAATTGTTCTAGCTGCTAGGGCTGAATGCAAAGATTGCAATACCCTAAACCATCCCAAGTCGTTTATGTTTGTGTCTGGACTCTTTGGGGGTTGATTTTCAATGTGAATGTTGAAACCATTAGAAATAGCAGCATGTCTGAACTCTGGGTCATTGTCATCTATATGTGGCCTAGCATTGTTTTGTTGAATGACAATATTTCTACTTGCCTCAATTGACTACTTGGACTTTATAGTTGGTATAACCTTAAATAAAGTCACCAATAATTCTTATTCAGGAGACTTATTGAGGTTAATAACTCAATGATTAAATTATTCTGAAAGTTAGAATAAATCATACACAATTATGATAGTTTGACAAAGTTTAGGAATATCTGATTGATGAACATATCCTTTATGACATCTTTGTTGACTATATCTATTGCCTTGGTTTCAATTGTGCCTGCTGTTCTATTTTTGGATGTTCTTTGAGCTGGTACTCGTTCTGTAAAAGGAAAAATACATATTTTTCGTATTTTTCCATCGAATATGCACTCTCCATTTAAATTATAAACTGGCATACAAACTGCACAAAGAAACATAACCTTTGTGATGAAATTTTTACTCTGGCATGTTCTGTATGGCTCTTCCTCATTTGGTGCCAGATAATATCTCTCGGTTGTCTTTGTAAGAAAGAACCACTTTTCATCAACATGAACTATGTGGGACATGTTTTTAAATCTGATCACCTTTTCATCATGAATAACTTCCAATGCCTTGAGACTGAACTTTAATCTTGCTAGCTTGTGCTGATCTGTGAGTGCTGGCTTGATTTAATTTGTGTGAGGTCTGATCAGTCCCTCCTTTACCCATCTCCCAACTGTACTTTTGCTTGCCTCCATTTTGGTTGCTATGCTTCTATATGTTCCTCTTTCTTGCACACTTATACTAAGAAGCTTTTCCTTATCAAAAACTTTAAATTTCTTATGAGACACCTCTGATTTTTTGTTGGATAGATGAACTGACATACCTGATAATTTTTGTTGTTTCACTCTTGACCATATTTTGCTAACTGCATTTCTCCCCACACCAAACTTGGCTGCTGCTTCTTTTATTCTACCACGTGCAGGGCTGCCACTCGAACAACCTTCCAGAAGAAATTGAGCAATGATGTTTAATTCATTGCTACTTAAATTTTTTGTTCTCATTGTTTTAGGTTTGTCCACCAACTTTTAGAGAAGGTGTAAATGTATTTATAATGGATATTAGGAGGAAAATGAGATTTAGATTTGGTGAGAATTAATGTATTGGTGGAAAAATTTAACTTTTGAACTAAATTTGTTGTAACTTTAATTGTACAGTGTTGTAATGGTGATTTAATTTGGAGGGGATTCCCAATTTGGAGTATAGTAATGTACTGGTTTTAGAGATAATTAGGGATTTGATGTATTTTGTGAGATTTCATTGTGATATGACAGGTTACTTTAATGTTAATATTTTTATTTATTTTATTTCGGTGGATTAATATGAATTAGATGGGGATTAAGTGTTAGGGGTAAATGAGTCAAATGGCATTTAAAAAGTACACAATACACATTAAATATTATATTCCTTAATCTATGTGCCAAAAAGAAACACCAGAGTATTAATTAGTGTTAACTACGAGAAAAATTACGATATTTGCAAACTAAATTTTATTACCTTTTAAAAAAAAACATCACATCTAAATATTGTTGCACTCAATTTTTTGAAGAACCCCATCTTTATTCTCACCTCTGAAAAATATATCAGGGTATGTTTTGCAATAATGTTTAAACATGGTTTTTTTTTTTTTTTTTGTAAAATAAGAAAATTTGTTTGTAGTAGGAATAAAATTTATGATTTTTCATGCAATTAACTCTTATAATTATAAGATTTTAATTCAACCCATAATATATGGAGTATTACTTACTGTGTCACTATCCCATTAAAGTTTAAACTGTGAGACAGATCCCATTGAAGTTTAAACTATGAGACAAATAAAAGTGATACTCCCTCAATTTCGGGTAACTCTTCACTGTTATTGAAGATATAAAGTTTTAGAAAATTTATTTTTTTACCAACTTTAATGATTTTTAGGAGTATTATGATATTTGTAAATAATAAATAAATTATAAAGTATGGATCCATAATTTTTAATTTCTTTCTTGTTTGTGCATTTATTTCGGTCAAAATTAAAAACCTCATGTTTGAAATTTTGATTCTACTCTCATGAATAGTTCTCTTTTTATGTTTCACAAGTCATGTATACAGGCTGTAATATGTGGTATTATTCACCTGACACTATCCCACGGAAGATTCTTAATAAATAGTGGGAAATTATCATGTAAGTATGGCCTATCATAATAAAACCAAAATATTAGAAGACATTTGTATGTTTTGTGTTTTAAATAAACTATTTCAAAATTAGAGTGTATTAATGTAAAAGTATGATATTACAGTTTTCTACTCTTAAGTAAAGAATATTGGTAAAATTATAAGTGCCAGATCTTAGAACGGAGAATATAATGATTATAATCATCATATATGAAAGTTTGAGAATAAATAATTAAGTGGAATAGTATATATCTTTGAAACCATAAATTATAAATAATGATGTAGTCTGCACGCAAAATGGCAGTCAAAGTGTGTATACTGGAAATAATCGGAAGTTGCTATCTATTTTCCTTTTTCCAATTATTTTGCTGATATGTCATGCTTGCAGCCAACATTTTCTCCATGTTCTAGAAGTAACAGAATACTTAGTTGATCTTTAATTAGTGTGTGACCCATATTTAATTATAGTCACCAACTTCCAACGTTTGGACATTAATAATAATTTTTTCTATCACAAGACTTCTCATTCTAAAAATGATGTACTCATTATTAGGGCCCATAGCCCTTTTTTTGAAATTGACGAAAGGATGTGGCTCAAGGAATTTACAAGACTTCATTCTGATAACATTCAAGGATTGAATTCTACTAATATTTATTTATATTATTTATTTTCAGAGCGTTTAACTCTCTCTATAAAAGCTATAATACTATTTATTATTACTTAAAAACTATATAAATGAAGGCCTTGGAGAGAGTTTGAGTTGGTGTATATGTGGTGAATCATGAATTAAAAGTTATCTGCCATTAGTGACTAATATTATTGAATTTGTGCGAGTTTCCTTCCATCTGCATAATTTATGCATATTCTATTTGTAATTTATGAAATTTATGAAGGAAGTGTGCAGGGAACAAGATAGTAATATTTTTACGCAAAGTCTCGTGTGACCCAGGTACACGGTCAGTACATTCAATCCAATTTTGCATTCTATAGTATTGAATATTGTTCTCTTTAGTATATACTCCATAAATTCTTATATCCTTAATTTTTTGAAAAAAAAAAGGTAATTTTATTAATCAAAATATGTATACTCTATATTTTACTCGATCTTTTTAATAAAAAAAATTATATCTTTTAGAATAAAATATTATATCTTTATATATATATATATATATATATATATATATATATATATACACACCCGATGACAAGAGATCAATTCATATTTTTAATTTTAATAAATAATAACTAATAAGAATAATGTGAAAAAAACTTAGTATGCATGAAATAATCTTATTCTGAAACAGTGTCAGCAATACTTGTTCTATATTTTACAAAGTAAAATTTATTTATATATTCGTTTCAATAGGGATGTATGCGATTTTATAAATTTATTAGCTACCGAACCCGTGCGTTGCACGGGAAGTTATTTTTTTAAGTATATTATATAATAAATAATAATTGTAAAAAAATTTGGTTGTTAAATTATTGTTAATTGTATATTATTTTTTTATAATAATGTTAATTTAATTTTGCTAAGTAGCACTTGATTGAGTTAATAAGTTTGCTGATATGTTATTAAGTTAAATTTTGAATAATATGTACACATTGCATAATAATTAAAAAAAAAAGAAAAAGTTATAACGATGAACTCTAGAATTACAATTACTATCTAAACAGCTATTTCGTGTAGCAAGGCAATAGCTATTATGTTAAAGGCTTTTCATCCAAATAAATACAATAAAATTTATGTAATAATAACATAAACGAACATAAAGCAACAAATGTTTCATGAATCTTTTTATTTAGAAATGCAATAAGTTTCTATCTTGCATAAGTAGCTTGCGAAAAAGTTAAAGTTAAACATTTCTAAATATCTCTCTAAATATGTAATTCTTGCAAATTGTCTTATTTTCTCCTTCAGGTTTCTCCATCAATATCTTCAAGCCTACCTTGCTAGTAGATCTCGAGACAGCAACATAAAATTGACCATGACTGAAGACTCGTCTTTTTAAGTACAACTCAACTGTATTCAATGATTGTCCTTGACTCTTGTTTATTGTCAGGGCATAGGACACGATCAGCGGGAATTGTCTCCTCTGGAATCTGAATGGCAACATGATGTCTATGGGTGTCAATGTCAGCCTTGGTATAAGCACAGGATCACCAGCGTTACTTCCGGACAATACTCTTGCCTGAATCACATGATCTTTCATCTCGGTAACCAAAAGACGTGTCCCGTTGCATAATCCCCTGGAATGGTCAATGTTACGAAGAAGCATTACCGGCGTTCCCACCTTAACATGAAGCTCGTGGTTCGGAACTCCAGAGCACTTCAATGTGTTAAGAAATTCTGGTGTATGAACCAGCTAGTATGTCAAAATTTGCATCTGATTTACGCGCTGAATCAGAACTTAAATAAGTTCTAAGTTCATTGCCATTCAATGCTATCATGTACTCATTGATGTTGTCCACTACATCAAGAGTTGGTACAAGTATTGCTCTATCTTTTAAGTAATTGGAATCATCAAGTACGTTGACGAAGTTAGGATATGTGCTTCTAACAATAGAACCAATGGGATCATCACCACCATCAAGTAGAATATCTTTCGGAATTTCCACGTCTCGCTGGCCTATCAAAATAAATATAATTCTGACTCACACTAATACTTAGAATAGCAACGAGTACGAGTCGAACCCAAGAGAGTATAATGAAATTTAAATTAAATTCAAGTGTTGTAAACAAATAAAATAAAAAAGAGGGGGTTTTGATTGTGCAAAATTGTAAATTATGCGAATAATGAATTAACTCAATATTTTAAATAGCAAAATAGATCGAAAATTAATTATTAAACTAACCAAGTGATTAAAACCTAGATTAGGATGACGATCCCCTCCCGTTTACTAAATTAATTAATTATACTAATTAAACATCTAGCCCAGTGTGCAAACTCAAATCCCTAGATTGACGATACACCAATCAACCCGAATGTTCTTACGTTTATCAACTAGGGTACGACCACTAAATTGAACTATTTATGAGTGACCATATGGATTCGAACTCATAAACGCATTAAAACTCTAAACATATGATTACTAGGCTATGAAATCCGGCTAGATATCATACAACCTAGATCCTATTACACCTAGAGGGAATAATCTCTATTTGCTACTTAATCTAATTCCTACAACAATTACGGATTGTAGATCATGAAATAGCAGTAAGCAATTAAATAATTAAACTAGATGGCCAGTCTAAAATAATTATCAAACTGCTATAAAGAACATCAAAGCATATAATAGAATAAATTCACACAAAAGATTCAATAATAAAACTCTTAATAAATAAATTAATATTTTAATGGGAGGTTCACGAATTCTAAACTAGAAAAGGGGATTAGCCCCGCATGTTCATAGCAAAAACAAAATTAAAATATAAAATTAAAGAACCGATGGTGTTTGATGATCTTCAATCTTCACTTGGAGTAAAGATCACCCTTCACGTGAATTCCCCCTTCAATTCCCGTGTTTTTCTGCCCAAAATAACGTGCTCTCCTATGTGTATCATCCCTCAAAAATAAATAATATCTCTCCCTTCTTTTTCTTGATATGTTTCCTTATTTGTTCTTCCAAAAATATCTCAAGATCTCTTCTTTTCTTATTAATTAATCTACCGTGCCTTCACAAGATATGGCTTGATTTTGGATGATTTTGGAATATGAGAATATTTCCAGCTGCCTCTTTCCTTATTTAATCTGAATTTTTGTTCTTTTCACTGACACTGGTGGGGGTCAGTGTCAGCTTATCTGACAGCAACGAATTTCCTCTACAAAAAATCTGTTTCCAAATCAAATTATAACATTAAAGCTCTAATTAACCAAAGACAAGATAAGTCAATTTAGTACCCAAATTAGCACATAAATCAATCAAACAAATATGAATTTTAACTAAATAATTGTGCTAAAATATGACTTATCAGCACCATAATCTGTTGGCGTTCCGACTGTACCATCTCCAATTTTTGCAACCCAATCTGCAAATTCCCTGACGACTTCAGATTCACTACCCGCGGGCAAATTCGTCAGGTGAATGTTCTTGGTAAGCTTCAAAACCTTTACGTGTTCTCACAAGTAGGAAGAATTTATTGTGGCACCAATTATTACCTGCCGAGCCCCCTTCGGAATGACTGGCAATATTTGTCTGAAATCACTGAGTGATTTCCTCATTCCTCTCAGTATTTTATCAATTTCAAATAAAGTAGCATCAACTATTTCTTCCTTTGTCATCTCCAGTTCTGTATTTCATTTTATTTGCAAAAAATTAGAAAATTAGAAATAAAAAAACATAAATATAGTTATACATAAAAAAAATACATATTTGTGCAAAGATTTTATTCTCCTTTAAATTTTATTAATGTCTACAAATTTATTACACTACATATATAATGCCATTTGATATGTAAAAATCAATGCTTCTTTCATTTACACTAATGTTATTTAATTCCATGTATATTTTTTTTATTTCTTAAATGATCGTAAAAGCACGGTTTAACATACTTGAATTGATTATTGGTAATGATTCAACATTAACATGTTAAATAGTTCTTGCAAGATAATTATATTGTGTAAAGTAGCGTTTGGTGAATCTTATTGCTTCAAATGTTGCTGTGAAAAATAGATAAATTGCATCGTATCTAATTGAATAATAAGGTTATGACGTATATACTTTTTCTTGAAAGATCAATTATATAGTGTTATTTATGTTGCTTTAATACATTTCTACTGACAAATTGGTGCTTTAAACCAACACATTTACTATCATGTTATTATAACCAAAATGCTAATAAAATACATGGAAAGTTCATAAAGATCCTCTGATTATGTAGAATATCATCGGATAGGTGATTCCAACACTTTTCAAACACATCATTGTACCTGACATTAAAAGCGTAACAAAGAGTTGTCTCATCGAGCGTGCAGAAGAAAATTGGCTGGCTTCCTCAAAAGCAGTCAATGTATTCTTTATCATCATCCAGCAATCCCCGTGCATAACAATCCAATCCTCCTTGTACGTGTCATGAGTTTTACCGTTGTATTTCCTGAAATCTTTATAACACGTAGCACCCCTAACAACGTTTAAAAAATCCTAAAATAGTAACTTATTCCCGCTCCTGCAGGCACAAAGTATATCCTGCCAATTGATCCTCCCATTTTTCTAATCACCCACTCTTTGTTATCTCTTTTATAGACAAAATACAATGGAAACTCAACATATGTAAGATTCCTTGCCTCAGGATATTTTTTATTAGCTTTAAACCAAGCAAGAAATATACTTTCCCTGACCGTTTCTTTATTCATTACTTTTCTTAGAGGATCAGTATCTGAAAATACTACATTTTGTTCGCCCTCTAAATGGAAGCTTAACATTTCCACGGGAGGATAACGATACTGTATTTCGTTCCCAAAAATTCTCCATGCTGATTCACTGGCTGAAAGATATCTACAGTCGTAGTACATCTTTACCTCATCAATGCTTGAGGGTTTCAGATCCATCTTCTGTGCTCTGGCAGAATGTCGTTGAGATTCGATCGTTCCCTTTGTTGACGTATTTGAAAAGATACTTTATAGAACGTGTCAGATTACACCACTCAACATTTATGTGTGCTTGATACGTCAAAAGAAGGTATCTGTTGTGTGGATCTATTATCCAAATCTATTCCACTCTTGTTGACAGTTCTTCCATCATTCCTTCTGCGGTATAATGGATATCCATCTTGATCAATTGTTATTTCAGAGACAAATTTCTTTGGAAAATGCTTGGTGCAAAAACCATCCTCACTCATACAGGGAGATTTCATTCGTACCTGACCACAGGGTCCATGAAGCATGTATTCACAAACTGCAGAATAATATTCATTGTCGTGTACCTCATCCTGTATCTCGGCTGATATAAGAGCGTAAATGTCATTGCCGAAAGGACTATTTAATACTCTCAAGGAATACAAGTATATGTGCGTGAAGCAATCCCCGTTTCTAAAATTCCACAGTATAAAAAACTGGAATGGTGGAACAAAGAGTTATTTCAGTTAACATAGTATACATGTTTACATATCGTTCTAATTTACAGAATCATCTAATGAAAATCGTCGTGCAGAATAAAAATAATATAAGTAAAAATAATTAACTAAGTCATGAGGAATAAAGTAATAAAACCCTTAATTGTATTCTTAAAAAAATTGTATAATAAATTTTATTGTGTTGTTATTTTTTCTAATGCCATTTATCATGTAAAATTAAATTAATTATAAATGCCAAATTTGTAGAAAAATAAAATAAAACTAAAAAAGTTTGATTTAATGTACCTGCTTTAACCTTCCCAAATAGTTTCCCACTTCGGAGGTCAGCGATCAAAGAATCAAGCTTCATCTTGAATACTCTTGTAATAATGTCGGGTCTGTCCTCTGCTTTGAGGCCATGAGACGCAACCATGCGCTGAATCTCAGGCCATTTCTAATTTCAAGTAAATGTGATTGTTGAGTATAGACCATGCATGCATAAGTACATATGTAGGTGTGTGTATGACTTATATTTTTTGGATGAACACATGGAAGTATGATGAATGGTTAGCAGCAAAAGTCAAGCTCAACAAGAGCTGCACAAGATGAAGAAATTAGATCAGAAGTTAAGCAAATGAACTGCTGCAGATTGTGATGAAGAAATCAAGTGTAATCAACTAAACCATTAGTTGATTACTTAGGTGATATATGTATGTGACTTATGGTTATAGGTATACACAAGGAAGAAGAGGATGATGACTAACAGCAAGGTGATGATCAAGCTATATAGAAGCAGATCAGTTAGCAAGGTTTGTGATCAACTGATCATTAGTTGTGTGGCTTGATAATATATGTGTGACAGTTTAAGTAGTACATTGTTGCAGTTGATAAGTTGTCATTGGTTGACAGTTAATCTTGATTAGAATGCTAAGCTCAAGAAGGAAGTTTCGGTTCTGATGATGGAGAATCAACACACATAGTTAGTTATAAGAATTCAACCATAAAGTAGTTAGTTGAATTGAGAAGTTGAAGTTGAATCAGTTGGAGGCAGTTGCAACTGAAAGTGATCAATGACAGTTGAGGTGTTGCTCGTGTGTGCATATCAGTAGTGTATATATATGATCATGCACTGCATAACAGTAGGTAGAAGTCGATCATCATCAACACATAAGTTAGTGAAACAAGTTAGGGTTTTCTTAAGTGATATAGTTCTTCATCTTCATCACATTCATCACATTGTAATCATTGTTTTCATCAAGTTAGTGATTACTCTCCTTAAGAGTGGATGTAGATCAACATGATCGAACCACTATAATTCTTGTCTTCTTTCTTCAAGTTTTTCAATTCTATTTGGTTTCATAATCAATACTTATCATCAAGTTTAATACAGCAAGCTTGAAGTCTAAGCATTGCTGTCAAAATTGTGTTGTATTGCTGTTAAATTGTGCTGGTTTCATAACAATTGGCGCCGTCTGTGGGAAAGCCAAATCAGAAGAAGAAGAAGAAGTCTCAGTGGAGAAGAAGAAGATCAAATGGTTACCACAAAGTTTGATATTGAAAAATTCACAGAGAAGACAGACTTCAGTCTGTGGAGGATGAAGATGGAAGCTATCTTGGTTCAACAAGGTCTGTCAGATGCTGTTAAGCCATTGCCAGAAGGTCAGATTGCAGGAGCTGGTCTTGCAGCAGATCAAGAACAACAAATCAAGGCCAGAAGTGCTCTCATTTTGTGTCTTGGTGATAAGGCTCTAAGGGAGATCTCTAAAGAATCCACTGCAAGAGGTGTTTGGAAGAAATTGGAGGAGTTGTACATGGTTAAAAGTTTGGCAAACCGTTTGTACATGAAGCAGAAGTTATACTCCTTCAAGGTATCAGAAGATAAGTCTATAATTGGTCAGTTAGATGAGTTTAACAAGATTATTGATGACTTAGAAAACATAGATGTGGCTCTGTCAACTGAAGATAAGGCAGTCATCCTCATGTCAGCACTTCCAAAGTCATTTGAAGGATTGAGAGATACTTTATTGTTTGCTAATGCTGAATCAATCACCCTTGAGCAAGTGTTGTTGGCAGTCAAGGCAAAGGTACTTCACAAGAATCCAGAACAGCAAGCAAATGCAGAAGGATTGACAGTGAGGAAACAAAACCAGTGGAATAAGAACAACAAGAATAATAAGAATGAGGTTGATAAGAGGAAGCCTGAAAAGAATCATAGTGCACCAGCAGTTGAAGAAGAAAACAAGAATTGTTTCCACTGCAATAAACCAGGACATTATAAGAAGCAGTGTTACAAATGGAAAGCAATGGTAGCAAAGTTAATAGCTGAAAGGAGAGGAAATAAAATGCCTCATGCAAACCAGGTAATAACTAATCATGATGCTACAGATTCTGATTTCGTTGAAGCAATGTCTGTGAGTTCTAATTCAGTTTCAGAAGAGTGGGTTATGGATTCTGGATGTACTTTTCATATGACATCAAGAAAGGACTGGTTTACTGAATTGAGGTCACAAGATGAAGGAGCAGTAATGCTAGGTAATGATCATACTTGTAAGATTGTGGGAATTGGTTCTGTCAAACTTAAAATGTTTGATGGTAAAATCAGGATGTTTAACAATGTTAGATATGTGCCAAGCTTAAGGAGAAATCTAATATCTCTTGGAATGTTAGTTTCTCAAGGTTATGAGTGCCATTTGAAGGGAGATACACTTGCTGTCATAAAAGGAAAGTCAGTTGTTGTTAAAGGATTCAAGAAGTCTGATCTGTACTTCTTGGATGGTACAGTTGTGACTGGACAAAGTAATACAACTAAGGATGAGAGTAGTGTTAATGTTTGGCATGGGAGGCTTGGTCATATAAGTGAAAGAGGATTACAAGAACTTGCAAGACAGAAGTTACTTGAGATCAGCACAACCTGTAAGCTAGATCAATGTGAGGCTTGTATATTAGGAAAAGCTAAGAGGTTGAAGTTTGGTGCAGCTGAACATAATACCAAAGCTAGGTTGGAATATGTTCACTCAGATCTTTGGGGGCCTTCCAAGACTTCAACAATAGGAGGTGGGAAATACTTCATCTCATTCATTGATGATTATTCAAGAAAGGTGTGGATTAAAATTCTGAAAACAAAGGATGAAGCACTATCAGTTTTCAAAGTATGGTTGACAGAAGTAGAACTACAAACTGGAAACAAGGTCAAGTGCTTAAGAACAGACAATGGTCTTGAATTTGTGTCACATGAATTCAATAAGTTTTGTCAAGAGAAAGGTATTAAGAGGCACAAGACAGTACCAGGAACACCACAGCAAAATGGAGTGGCTGAGAGAATGAATCAAACACTTCTTGCAAGAGCTAGGTGTATGATGAGCAGTGGAGGTTTCTCAAAAGGTTTCTGGGGTGAGTTAGTTTCTACTGCAGCCTATTTGATTAATCTATCACCATGCACAGCACTCAAGTTTAAGCCACCTGAAGAAGTATGGTCTGAAAGGGTGCCAGATTACAGTCAACTGAGGATTATAGGATGTTTGGTGTATTCACATCAGAAACAAGATAAGTTAGATCCTAGAGCAGTTAAGTGTGTACTAGTTGGCTATCCTAAAGAAGTAAAAGGGTACAGACTATGGTGTTATGAGAATAACAAATTCATAGTTAGTAGAGATGTGACATTCAATGAAGGAAGAATGCCTTTGTTGGAAAGAGGGTCTGATAAATTGATAACTACTGATAAGTGTGAGTTTGAGGTGGAGCATGATGACAAAACAGGTGTACAGCATGATCAAGATCAAAGAGATGATAATGTACATGAAGAAATTGCTGATGAAGAAAGACCTGAATCATCTGGTTCAAATGATAGAAGAACTCTAAGTAGCTATCAGTTGGTTAGAGATAGGTTGAGAAGGCAGATCAAAACACCTATAAGGTACATAGAGGCAGACACTGTATCATATGCATTGTTTGTAGCATCAGATGTTGATGTCTATGAACCTAAGACATACTCAGAAGCAGTTTCAAGTAAAGAAAGTATGCATTGGTTGGATGCTATGGAAGAGGAGTTGCAATCATTAAAAAGAAACAATACTTGGATGATTGTTGACAGGCCTGCCAATCAGAAACTTGTAGGTTGTAAGTGGATATATAAGAAGAAACCAGTTACTAGCAAGGAAGGAGGAATTAGATTTAAAGCAAGGCTTGTAGCAAGAGGGTTTTCACAGCAAGAAGGTGTAGATTATAATGAAATCTTCTCACCAGTGGTGAAACACTGCTCCATAAGGATCCTGCTGTCATTAGTTACTCAATTAGACTTAGAATTACATCAAATGGATGTAACAACAGCTTTCTTGCATGGAAATTTAGATGAGAAGATTTATATGAAGGTTCCTGAGGGAGTTAATCTACAAGGAGCAGACTCAAAGGCTTGTCTATTACTTAAGTCACTATATGGGTTGAAGCAAAGTCCAAGACAGTGGTATCTCAGGTTTGATGAGTACATTACTTCAAATGGATTTGACAGAAGCATGTTTGATAGCTGTGTATACATAAGATGTGATAAAGGAAGCTATACTTATCTTCTTCTATATGTAGATGATATACTGATAGCTTGTAGAGATATGATAGGAATCAATTCAGTAAAGGATACATTGAGAAAGGAGTTTGACATGAAAGATCTTGGAGAGGCAAGGATGATCCTTGGAATGCAGATAGAGAGGAATAGATCAGCTGGAGTATTAAGGTTGTTTCAAGAGTCATACCTGGATAAAGTTTTAAAGAGGTACAATATGAATCTTTGTAAGAGTTCATCAGTACCAGTTAAGCAAGGAGTTAGCCTATCATCTCTTCAAGGGCCTCAAACAGACAAAGAAAGGTTTGAAATGGGTAAAATTCCTTATGCAAGTGCAGTGGGCAGTTTGATGTATGCTATGGTATGCTGTAGGCCAGACTTAGCTTATGTGATGAGTGTGATCAGTAGATTTATGAGTAATCCTGGTCTGATTCATTGGGATGCAGTGAAGTGGGCACTGAGGTATGTTAGAGGAACTATATCAGTAGGCTTGAAGTTTCAGAAACAAGATGCTTGGGATAATGCTGTTGTTGGTTATGCTGATGCAGATTATGCAGCCAACCTTGATACAAGGAAATCAATGACAGGTTATGTGTTCAAGTTATTTGGTACAGCAATAAGTTGGAAGGCTACACATCAACACATTGTGGCTTTATCCACCACTGAAGCAGAATTTGTTGCTCTTACAGAAGCAATAAAGGAAGGTGTTTGGTTGATTGGCATTTTGAGAGAATTTGGAGTTCAGCAGAATAACATTGAGGTGTATTGTGATAATCAAAGTGCTGTACATCTCTCAAAGCATCAAGGATATCATGAGAGGACTAAACACATTGATGTGAGACTTTATTTCATAAGAGATATGGTAGAAGAGAAGATAGTTGCTGTCAAAAAGGTTAAAACAACTGAAAATCCTGCTGACATGTTCACTAAGGCTTTACCTATTCAAAAGTTTGAATTGTGTAAGAGTCTTATTGGAATTCACTAAAGGAGGAAAGAAAGGTGAGCTGCAGCCTGTAAGTGCAGCAAGGTGGAGAGTAGTTTTGTCACTTGTGATGATACATGGTCTAAGGTGGAGATTTGTTGAGTATAGACCATGCATGCATAAGTACATATGTAGGTGTGTGTATGACTTATATTTTTTGGATGAACACATGGAAGTATGATGAATGGTTAGCAGCAAAAGTCAAGCTCAACAAGAGCTGCACAAGATGAAGAAATTAGATCAGAAGTTAAGCAAATGAACTGCTGCAGATTGTGATGAAGAAATCAAGTGTAATCAACTAAACCATTAGTTGATTACTTAGGTGATATATGTATGTGACTTATGGTTATAGGTATACACAAGGAAGAAGAGGATGATGACTAACAGCAAGGTGATGATCAAGCTATATAGAAGCAGATCAGTTAGCAAGGTTTGTGATCAACTGATCATTAGTTGTGTGGCTTGATAATATATGTGTGACAGTTTAAGTAGTACATTGTTGCAGTTGATAAGTTGTCATTGGTTGACAGTTAATCTTGATTAGAATGCTAAGCTCAAGAAGGAAGTTTCGGTTCTGATGATGGAGAATCAACACACATAGTTAGTTATAAGAATTCAACCATAAAGTAGTTAGTTGAATTGAGAAGTTGAAGTTGAATCAGTTGGAGGCAGTTGCAACTGAAAGTGATCAATGACAGTTGAGGTGTTGCTCGTGTGTGCATATCAGTAGTGTATATATATGATCATGCACTGCATAACAGTAGGTAGAAGTCGATCATCATCAACACATAAGTTAGTGAAACAAGTTAGGGTTTTCTTAAGTGATATAGTTCTTCATCTTCATCACATTCATCACATTGTAACCATTGTTTTCATCAAGTTAGTGATTACTCTCCTTAAGAGTGGATGTAGATCAACATGATCGAACCACTATAATTCTTGTCTTCTTTCTTCAAGTTTTTCAATTCTATTTGGTTTCATAATCAATACTTATCATCAAGTTTAATACAGCAAGCTTGAAGTCTAAGCATTGCTGTCAAAATTGTGTTGTATTGCTGTTAAATTGTGCTGGTTTCATAACAATGATGAATAGATTTGGATAGCCAGCCCATCTGCCAATGGCCATTGCATCTTGATAATTTTGCACCATGTATCTTGGTCCGCCGGTGAATGTGGCTGGTAGAACAATTCTCTTTCCTTGTGTTCGTGGATCATTTTCTCCGGTCAGAAGAGCATCCTGAAGACCACTGTACATTTTACACCTGAGTAGTTTTTGATTCAATCGAACCCATCTCAAACGGCTAGACTCAATCAATGTGTAAGCATCGACAATAAATTGCTGGAGTAATCTTCGTGAGTGCATTATCGTGGGTGCTTCGCAATCCCGATCTTGCAATCTGAATGAAAAGTATTCCCTCAAACAAACTGTCTTCCTTCCCTTCTTTCCATCATTCACTTTTCATGAGAATGAAATGTCTTCTCTGAATCCATCCTCGGCTTAAACAAATAACAGAGGGTATTGCAGTGCAAGATATGATGGGTTAAGTTCATTAATTCTTCTGAGTAGCCCATTTTTTGTTTCGACTATGATATCCCGGACTCCCATTGATTGATCAAAATCGCCAACAACTAACGCTGCAACCTCAGATGTGGTTAGCATATTATATGTCCTAGCATCACTGCTTCGACTGCCTAACAAATGCAACCTAACTTCAGTTGATCCATCGTTTATTTTCTGACCTGCTGCTCTAAAGCTTTTTGCCAAAACATTACACTCATTCAACATTTGTCTCAAATCTTCAGCAATACTGCGGTCTATTGCAATGTCTTGATCCCGAAGGCTATTAAAAAAAGTGTACAACATAATGTCAAATGAATAAGTTGTGGATGCTAAAATATGAAAATATTCTGTATAATAAAAAATGTAAAAAAGATGTATATACCCAACAGCCTTGATCCGGTTTGTAAGTTCATTAGCAGTATCATATATATAAAGCTGGGCAAATTTAGGAGTCGCTCCTTCAGAAGGAAGTAAACTGCCAATACGATGATAGTTCTGACCACTTATCCTGAAGATTGGAGGTGACCGTCTATTGTTTAGCGATCTATCAATTTGTCCTCCCATTGATGTGAATGCAAACATGCTATTGAAAGAGCGAATGTTTTCTTTGAATCTTATACTAATAATTAATATATTATATATAAAAATATACATGGTTCATTAGTTATTCGATAATTGTAATAATTGATTGATGCTCCATATATATATAGTATAATTAATTAATATATTATATATAAAAATATACATGAATTGATTGATGCTCAATATATATATATATATATATATATATATATATATATATATATATATATATATATATATTTATTTATTGAGCATCAATCAATTATTACAATTATCGAATAACTAATGAACCATATATATTTTTATATATAGTATATTAATTATTAGTATAATATATATATATATATTAATATATTTAATTTGTCTATCTTACTATATACATTTTTATATATTAATTTGCATTTAATAACATGTATATTATTATATATAGTATATTAATTATTATGATAATCAGATTATATAGAACGTATATATGGAGCATTATTTTTTTCAAAAATAATATATATATATATATATATATATATATATATATTATACTAATAATTAATATACTATATATAAAAATATACATGGTTAATTAGTTATTCAAATCAGATTATATGTTCTGATTATCATAATAATTAATATACTATATATAATAATATACATGTTATTAAATGCAAATTAATATATAAAAATATATATAGTAAGATAGATAAATTAAATATATTAAAATATACATATGATAAGATAGACAAATTAATTAAATGCAATCTTAATTATAATGTGAAGGGTATCCCATCTCTTATTAAGGGCATGTAGCATAAGGCGAGAAAAATAATGAGACA
Source organism: Pogostemon cablin (assembly GCA_023678885.1). NCBI lineage: Eukaryota > Viridiplantae > Streptophyta > Magnoliopsida > Lamiales > Lamiaceae > Pogostemon > Pogostemon cablin. The sequence goes on along the minus strand of CM042992.1, from coordinate 5,553,322 downwards.
ATTACTGCTTTAATATATATATATATATATATATATATATATATAGTATATTTTTGTGCGGTGGTGCTGTCTTATTGATCCTTGGCTTATGTGGCAGCACCTCATTCGCTGCCTTATCGATCCACGTGGTATACTATTATATAGATAAACTATGTTTATCGGTAGATAAAGTATGTCTATAGTAAATCATACTACAACACTTTAAAAATATTTTTTAACTACGAATTAACATACTTTATGATGCAGTGAAAGTAGAGTTGTTATGTAAATCGAGCAGCTCGACTCGGCTCGGCTCGAAAAAGCCCGAGCTCGGCTCGACTCAAGTCCCCTCGAGCTCGAGTTTGAGCCCGTCAAATACTCGTCAAGTTGTCGAGCCGAGCTTGGCTCGGCTCGTGAAGCTCGCGAGTACTCAATTTTTTAAATAAATAATGAATAATATATTATAATTAGTATATATATATTGATGTAACCCTAATAATATTAATTCTAAATATTCCTCCACCACAGACTGCCTCCCCAACGCTTCACACTCTGCAAACTGCATCCACAAAATAACAGCGGCAGCAGTAGGTGGTAAGATTCAAAAATCTTTTCTTTCAAATTACAGTATCGCGATTCTAGTCCATAGCCTCAACCCATCTTCCCCAACTCAAACCCTAATTTGTCTAATCTTTCCCCATCACCCATCTTCTCCAAATCATACCCTAATTTGTCTCATCTTTTCCCACCGTGAGCCTCCCAAATCTGCACCATTGGATGGTCAGATGTTACCACCACTTTTTCGCATGAAGACTTTTTTCCTCGTAAAAGGGTACTGTCCCCATCTGTATCGTGTTTGACTCTCCGTCTCCATACTCTAGTTTCACATTCGTGAAAGAGTTTCTCCTCTTCTATTTTCTATTTTGTTTTCTCCATTTCTATTCAGTGAAATAATTTAGGGATTTTGGTTTTCAATATTTCAAAAATTTTGGGATTTATAATTCTCTTCTTTTTTGTTCCATTTGTGGTTTGTTTGTGGTACTAAATCATGTATAATGCACTGTATGAATTAATTTTCCTTTTTTTAAGCAGCAGAGTAGAAAAATGAATTTTGTATGAGGTGAATAATGATATATTGAGCTTAGCTCTGATTAGGTACTCGAGCTCGAGCTTAAATATAGAATTCTTCGAGTCGAGTTGAGCTCAATTCTAAGCTCGCAATGGATTTCGATCCGAACTTGAGCTTGGCTCGTTGACAACTCGAGTCGAGTTCGAACCCCCACTACTCGGACCCGTGTTTGGCTCGTTTAACAGCTCTAAGTGAAAGTATATTAAAGATGATAATACGATAACAAACTCTATAATTTTTTTATTCTTAAAGAATATTGAAAAATAGATTTCTCAAATACGTTGATTCATAATAATACCGTAAAAGAGGTTATGAGACAACTCTCATTTTCATTAAACAAATTAAACCCCTTATGACCACTTATTTATAGAGTTAAATCTACTACTTATAATAATAATAAACATATAAGGTAATAATGACAAATTAAATAAAATCAAATCAAAATTAAATCATATTAATATCTATTTAATCTATACTATAATTATTTTGAATATTTCATATCTTCACCACTTTACCTATATAACATCATACCGTCTCACTTAATTTCAAATGAAATTTTATCTGATATTTTTTCCTTTTTTTATTATTTATTTTTATTTATTTATTTTTAAACCTTCTCACTAAGCATTGTATTTGAAGATTAGGCATAATATGACAGTGCTAAACTAGTGCAAAAAGTATTAACGTTACAAAAAGTGCAGTGCCCTTTGTCCAAAAGTAATATATTCCTTATCCATGGCAAAAAAGCTGATATACGTCAACGGCCTTCACAAAGCGGACCCCACTCCTCTATGGAGGTGGAAGCGAATCGAGTTCCAACCCACTGAACCCGATTCCATGCTGTCTCAATTCTTCAATGAAACCAGGCGGAAGATGGACGACGTCGTTCTGGGCCCCGGAATCGGCGCCGGGATCGGCTGCGGCGTCGGCTTTGGCCTTGGGGTAGTCGGTGGCGCCGGGTTGCTCAGCTCCAGTTGGAATGATCTCAGGCTTGTGTTTGGGATTGGAGGCGGATGCGGCGTCGGTGTCGGAGTCGGGTATGGGCAGGGTTACGGCGGAGGCTTCAGCTTGGAATCCCTAAAATCTCATCTCTTCAAACCGAAATCCAGATCTAGGAAGCGGGTCCGGGTCTAGATCCAATTTGCTCGCTCCGGATATTATTCGCTCTTTCTTGTTGTTTTTTTTATCTTTTTGGTAAGAGAGATTTATTTACAGATGGTAATTAGTGGTAAAGACTTTTTGTTGGAGAAAAATTGCAATGGTAAATTAAATTATGTGATTGATTACTAATTTACTTGTGTAGTGTTAATTCTTTTTTTTAATTTTATAACACTTCAACAAAATATTGTTTCTTACTGGATTGGTGTACGGTGATATTGTTTGCCAAAAATCCAATTTGAGTAAGTGTGTCTTTTGCATGTGATCTATATAAAGTGAACTTATTTAATTTTGATTTTACATGCATTTACGGAATATAAAGTGAACTTATTTAATTTTGATTTTACATGCATTTACGGAACCAAGGTTGAAAAGATTGAGAAAATTATGAAAGACTCTAATGTATTTGGGCTAACTAAGGCCCAATAGGAAACAAGCTTGAAATCAGAAACAGCCCAGTTAAACATGCCCACAGCATGAGATCTTTATTCCTTTGTCATCTTAAAATGTGATCAAATATATATGATGCTAATACATTTCATGGTTAGATATTCGAATTCACCATAGCATATATTTATTGTAAATAAGTAATAATTTAATATAGTTGCTACTACTTTCGTCTCGTCGACGGAATATATTAATTTAATGTTTAGTGAGTTGAGAATATAATATTTTAACGTGTAGTGAGTAGTTGTATTAATGATATGTATAAGTCCCATGATATTATATGTATTATTTTGTGTGAGTTTCATATATATACTTAAAAAAAAAATGAGTTAACTTATGTGGATCAACCCATATCAACTTCTGCATAACGGAAGAGTATAAATAAAAGGAATCAAATCTAAAACCTAATTTGTTAAAGGAAAAACCACTCCTAAAATTATTTGTAAAATAGAATTTAAATAAGACTTAACTAAAAATTGAACTTTTAAGGTATGCATGTTCACAATTTATTATATATGCACTTTTTCCCCCTCTCTTTGGAAGATATTATATGTGAACTTTGTATCAACTATCAAGGTTGAGAATAGGCAAAGGCCCATGAATTAAAATTTGTTAAAAGGCCCAATTATTTAAAAATACAATTGCCACTAGGTGGTGTACTACATCATTGAGGCTCATATTGTTAAAATTTCATGCCACCTATACTCATCCAATTTAGTAAGGACAAAAGTCTCTCTTGGAGATTGCTAATGTAAGACAGTTTGTAAAATTGATCCATCTATTACTAAAATATGATGATGATTATTGGTTATGTATGTTTATTAATTATTAAAATATATTTTTCTAAAGTATAATAAATTATACATTAAAATATAAAAATTGAATTTAAGGTGTTATAATATGATTTTATGTCTACATACTCTAAATACATTAACAATGCTTATTTCATTTATATAATAATCATATTAATAATAATCTAACCCGTAACTAATACAGTTTGTCTCAGAAGACATTGTATCCTTCAATTAGGTAATTTTATTAGTTATATAGTATATGAAAAAAAATTATTCCTTTAATATAGGAGTACACTTTTTTTCAGTTTTATTTTTTTCATTTTGTACGTCTATTTTTAAAAGTCTCATTTCTCTTTTTACAAACATGATATTTACATACATTTACTAATATATTTAAAATATAATAGAATTCATGCCCATTAATATAAATATCATATTAATTCTTAATTTAATTGGGAGGAGGTGGTATAGAAATGGTACGAAACCAAGTTGACTTGTACAAAGCCCAACAATCCACTAAAATTTATTCTATTCTTTTGGGGTTAAATTTTTATTAACATAAATACTTGTGTGACTAATTTTTTGAGACATCTCAAATAAGATTTGATAATATTTTTAAAAAAGTAATATTCAAATTGATAAAAGTAATATTGGTGAAATGAATAATTTCATAAAGTTAAATATACAATAATAATATCTTTCATAAAAATATTAACTATTTAAAAAATATATCACAATAAGACAATTTTATGAAAGTGTTGCTATTTTTTTAAATTAATTTTATCCGCATATATATTAAATCCGACTTTAGTAAAATAAAAATAAAAAACTTACGGTTTCTTATGAAAACTACAGTACATTATACTATACTAATACTTGTTAATCTTAAATAAATGAATTAAGTTAGAGAGGGAGCTCGTGTTTTTATATTGAGTGCTGTCACATGAAATTTGTTTTTGTAGGCGACAATAACTGGTCCTGGATAAAGATAATGGCATTTAGCAGTTTATTTAATTAATTAATCTTAAAATCAAGGTTTTGTAAGATCAGATGTCATGTGGTCCAAGCCAAAAAAATCACTAGATTTGCCCTTGCCCCAAGATTCAACACAAACACGTCACCACGATTACGTGGACGGTGGGCACACCTGTCTAAAAAAATCATTTTTAATTATTTTTTTATTCAACTTGCTCATATTTTAATTAACTTGTATGGTTGTACGCAGTAAATAATTATTATATCATTTAAAACTACAACTGCAAGCTGTTTCCAGTGAAATTACTGCTTCCCATGTAAACCAATGTCCTAAAATACTAATCCACCTTACATTTTTGTAATTAAAATGTTCTTTTAAAACTATAGATCGATATGATTTTTCCTTAGTTTTGGGTAAGGTTTGGGTGAAATTTAATATGAAATGAAGGGAGTATTAGTATTATACTTTTATTCATTCCAATCATACAGATTACTTATTAAAATTTAAAATATAATTCATTTGTTTCAACTTAAATTGCACTATTGCTATAAATATAAAATTAAAAAAGTTGTTTTTAATTAATTTTTTTAACTTTTGAGGAATAATATATTATTTTTATATTATAATAAATAAATTATTTCTTCCATTTGCTCCAAAGAGTACAATTCTTTTATTTTGGACGCCTATTCCAAATGTCTCATTTCTCTTTTTACACACATGAGACTCACACAAACTCATTAATATAATTAAAATATGGGGCATACACACCCACTAATACAACTGCGCACTACACATTAAATAATACTCTAATATTTCTTAATCCATGTGCAAAAAGTAAATACACCCCTAGGAAGAACGGGCAGTATAAGATATGTTGTTTCATACGATAATTATCACTTTTTATTTTACAAATTTTTCATGAAATACTTTAATTTTACTTTTGTTCCTTTTCTCCATTATACGAATGTGATAAAAAAAATGATACTTAAATGAGGAACAACTTAATTTAAGTAAATTAAGGCATCATAAATAATACTTTGTATTACCATCAATAGATCAACTAGGACATATTTTCTACTTTCAATCAAAATCAAATGACTGTAAAACCATTATCTTTCTCTAAAATAAGCTAATGTGATTTTGATACGTCGAGTATTATGTTAATTAATTAAAAGTAGGTATCTAATATCTTGTGCAATTGTATAAGTGATTGATATATATATCCAGCCTAATTACAAATTAGGAGTAGATTCCATATAATAATTAAAAATGAAATAATTATTTATCATTTTCTTTTCATTAAGAGAGTTCACTTTCTTCCCCAATCCCCATGAGTGGAGAATTGAGCCACTTTGTATTACCGTCGACTAACTTCTCCAATCCCTAATCTTCAGAAATTTCAGGTGTTCGTATTTGAGATATTACAATTAGAAATCATGATCATGATAATATCTTAGTAAATATTGTGGGTATCTTTTTTATCTTCTTGACTGATATCCTTGACGATTTTGGATAATTAAACTAAAAAAAGATGAGTATGTTGTTAATTTGGTTTAAAAATGACCAAATGAATAGAATTGATATATAAACTTATATTGTTAATGGCAATGATTTCAAACTTTAAATAAATATTTATTGCATTCTTATTTCACCTTAATTAAATAGCATTTTCAACCAAATAATATTGTTAATCGCAACACTCTTCTTCGATATGAAACTACACTACACAGTGACACTTTTTTTTCCTTAAGAATATTACTCCATATGTCTTTCTAGGGAGATGTTAAGATAAGTGATTAATCATAGGAGTGCAATCATATAAATTGATAGTAATTCTGTGTCTTTTCTACATATAAATCCACATATGTAATACTTTTTTTACATTGGTAATTTTCATTATAACCAACTCATTTTAATGAAGTCTTTATTTTTTCCCAATTAAAAAACAAAAAGTTTTCATACCTCCCCAACAAAGAAAATTAGAAAATAATAACTTTTATGGAAGTAAAATTTTTGTGGGACAATTTAAAATGTGAAAATTATTGAGAGACAGAGTGAGCATTTTTTATTAAAAATATTAGTATTACTTTTCAATTATACTACAAAATATTTATAAAATAATTCATTCCAACGGTTATTAGTTTTTTTTAGTTAGGTACTATCTTTTATTAAAACATCATTAACATTTTATCCCATGTAGCAAGAGTAATTTGAGACGGTAGTGTTGATAGTCATTGTGGTGTTAGAGGGTTAGACTTGGAGTAGCAAAAATTAAGTGATAGAGCAAAGTCAATCCAACATAATATATATTGAGAGAAAATAGGAGCTATCTCTTGTATTGATGATCATTTTTTTATGCCATCAACCTCACAACTCTCCCTCTATGAAGTGTAGAAGATGAAGTGTAGAAGATGAAGTAGGAATAATTGTGCTACAATTTGAGTAGGAATAATTGTGCTATATATATATATATATATATATATATATATATATATATATATATATATATATATATATATATATATATATATATATATATATATATATTCTTTATTTGTAATTTCACACAGAACATGGCCTTAGAAATGCCTCCGTCTATGTGAGAGAATGCTTTGTGTTCTTGAAGAGAACTAAATCTAATTTTGCAAAATACTCCATCTATCCCACTCAAATAGTATAATTTTATTATATTAGACGTTTCATCCGAATTGCACCATTTTCATTTTTTAGTAAAAAGGCACACCAATGGTCCACCACTACCCATCACATCTCTCTAATATACCTACCCACTTTATATAAATTAATAATACTCCTTAATCTACGTGTAAAAAGCAAATGCTGCTATTTGCTTGGGACGGAGGGAGTACTGTTTTGTAAGTGATCCTAAATAATGTGGAGTTTTTATCGTTTGAAAAGAACACCTTAAACGATTTTACCCAAGTCTCAAATAAACAATTTAACACAACTCTTTATCAACATACTTCTTCTCTATTTCTTACTGTAGTGTATAGATGGTAAAATTGCTTAGATAATTTATGCCATTCAAAGGACTCATTTGAAATTCCGGTAAATTTCTGAAAAAAATAGCAAAAAGTATTTGAATAATAGATTCTAAAGTTTCTTAATATTTTCGCTGACAAAAATAAAAAAAGATTTACTGGATTTACTTGATTTTGATAATAGTCGCCTTACATAGAATATGTTTGTTTGGGCAAATGTGAGCTGTTTGCATGATGTAAGCGTAATTACCGCGCCACGCCTGGCGCTACAGCTTTGAGTAATATTAAACCTCACTCTCCCCCCTTCTCACTCTCTCCCCCCTCTCTCTCCCCAACCCCCCCTCTCTCTCTCATCAACTCCCAGGATGGAGCCCCAACCTTCGGCACCCTCCTCCGCCTCCGCCACGTCCCCCCGCCCGCCCATTGTCCCCTACAAAATCCGCCTAATGTGCAGCTACGGCGGCCACATAGTCCCTCGCCCACACGACAAGTCCCTCTTCTACGCCGGCGGTGAGAGCCGCATCGTCGCCGTCGACCGCCGCACCACTGCTGCCTCACTCTCCGCTCTCTCTACCCACCTCTCCCGCACCATCTTCAACAACCGCTCCTTTCTCCTCAAGTATCAGCTTCCCAACGAGGACCTCGATTCCTTAATTTCCGTTATTAATGACGAGGATCTCGCCAACATGCTGGAGGAGAACGATCGAATTACTCCTCCTGCGCGCATTAGACTGTACCTCTTCCCAGTCAAGCCGGAGTCGATCGGGTCGGCGCTGCTCGACCCGAAATCAGAGTCCTGGTTTTCGGACGCTTTGAAGAGCACGCGGATTTTGCAGAAGGGACAATCTGCTGATGCCGAGTTGTTGATGGGAATTGGGTCGGATTTGGAGGCTCCGGTGGAGAGTGGAAGTAACAGCGGCGGCGGAGGCGACGGTAAACTCGGTGCTGAGTCATTTGTCTTGGAAACGCATTCGTCGTTCGGGTCCACTAGTTCTTCGTTTTCTAATTCTAACTCGGCGCCTATTGGGATTGCGAATTGCGATGAGAAGGTGTTATATTTACTGGATGCCAAAAACAGGGTGCCCTCATCAGCCTCTTTTGAAAGGTAATCAATTTCTTGTTAAATGTGTTAACATTCTGTTCTATGTAGCATAATGGGTGGATAGTTTCTATTCTCTTGTCTGCAAGATTTGGTGAACATGGTGGTGTATCTGCTTGGTTTAAGGAAATTTTCTTGCTATCGCTTTATTGTTTTGTAAACAAATAGACTACAATTACAAAATCTAGAAATTTTGGTTGTAGTGATCATATAGATAGAAACATCACAAATATCACTAGACTATGATTAGTCATTGTCCCCTTACTAATGTTAGCACTAATGAATTTCTTCTTTCTTCATTAAGAACGAAGGTTATTCTGATTATGTTTAAAACCTTAGCATAAAATTTATTCAACCACGATTTAGATTTGATTTTTTATGGAGAGTTTCCAGTTCTTGTGTAGCTTAGTATGAAAGTTTAATGCAATATTTTTTTAGCAGAGTTTGGTGCAAAATTAATTCTGCACAATGTGTGTGTGTGTGTTTTTCCTTTATTTTTTTTATCCAAGAGTAGTATGTGGTCATGAGAAGGTGATTAATGGTTGGTGTTTACGGTTTTCACAGTGAAAATAGCATAGGAGGTTTAGCTGCTCCACCAAAACATGGAGTTCTCCCAGAGAGACTACTTCAAGTTGGTCTGGAGGAGTCATCTGAAAGTCTTATCAGTGACCATTCATTGGAAGTTACAACACAAAAAGCAGTTTCGGTAGTGGGGTACCCGTTATCTCAGCTACCAGATGGACAAAAGCAACAACAAGAAACACCCTTAATGCAAGGAGGTCTACATTATGTTCCTCAATATGCAGGTCCAATGCCCATCTCGCCTTACCATCCTGTATATCAAATGCCGATGCCTACACAGAGTATATCTTGTCCTCCAAATCAGCCCTATCCCATATACTTGGTGCCTACAGGACAAGCTCAGTACCATAATATGCCAATACCATGTAATACTGCTAGTTCTTCAATTCGACCACCGTTGCATCCACAGCCTGCAGTTATATCTCAACCAGTTGCCTATAAAGAAGTACATGGTGCTCAAATAACTGAATTGGCGACAAAAGCATACTGCAGTATACCCAATTCAACACAACTATTAAACGTACCTTCCAATGCTACTAGTTCTTCAATTCGACCACCTTTGCATCCACAAACTGCAGTTATGACTCAACCAGTCGCCCATAAAGAAGTATTTGGTGCTCAAATAGCTGAAATGGCAACAAAAGCTTGCTGCAGTATTCCTGCTTCAACACAACTATTAAGCATGCCTTCTACTCAAGGTCAAGGCATAATGGTGCCTTCGGAGCCACAAATCTCCTCAGAATCTGATACAAGCTCCTCGACAGTCTCTGCTATCCATGGCAGTGAATTTGATGAAGATGTTGCGTACAACCAAATATATAAAACTCAGCCTTCGCTACCTGTATTGCCTACTCCGTACCACATTTTAGCAAAGAAAACAACCTTGCTGCCTGAACCTTCGGTCCTTGCAAAGCAGCAGGCAGTGTATCATCCTCAATAGTGCCATTAAATGTAATAAAGGATTGACGCAGGTGTTTTCTTCTGTCCTCTCTCAGGTTTATAGAGTTCGTTTGGCTTGAAGTTAAATGCACTGGGAATGGGTTTGTCTCTGGTGGAGGACAGTTGAGATTTTGAGATTATTATCAAAGCATTACACTTGCGCAGTTATTTGTTGTATTTGAAGGTTTGATTTTTGGAATATGTATCTACTCAATAGCTGAATATTATACATAATTTTTTTCATTTGTTTGATAATGTTTTTGTTCTTAAATATTTGTTCCACTGTGTTACATTATATTTGGTTTATTATTATGTCATAGTATATGCAGAACAACATTGTATCCAGTAAGATTATTTCAATGATTTGTTAAAACTAGTAATCCTATTCATTCTCTGGCTAGTGCAGATGGCTTTGACCCTTCTCTACTTACATGTAACCTTGCTCTGTGTTTGCATGATAACTCTCAAAAACTTGTATGAAATTAGCATATGAGATGATTTTGCCACTAATATAAGTGAGAGACAGGATTTCTACTATATGGTCTCTCGCTTACTTCCTAGAGAGTAACCTTTAATGCAATCCAATGCTAGCAATTTTGTTTGTTTTCATAGTTCCATTGAAGCAATTATCTCTGGTTGTAGCTTTCCCTAAGAAATCAGTGTAGATTCAGGATTATTATTTATTACAACTCTGTTATGCAAACCTGCAATTTAGTGCGGTGAATAATTACCAGTATTGAATCTTGGTTGGTTTTCATTAATTTTAACTCAGTATGGACTCTCTAATGATGTTTTAGTGAAGTGATTACCAGCAAATACTGAAGAATGAAGCATGGTACCATAGTGACTTACTGCTTATTGTTACTGAATATATCACTCTCTTCCTGAAAATACAGAGTCGAATTTTCCAGGGTTACAGGGGTGAAAAAAACAATCCCAAAAAATAGTATTAACAGATGAAATTACCAAGCGCGAGGACATCATATGGTTGACGACAAACCGTCTTATAGTCTTGAAGTTTTTGTACAGGCTATTGATTTCACTCAGTGCTCTTTCCACTGAAGAACTTGGCTAGATTTGGCATGACCTTTCTTCTCCCCCTGACTGTGAAATGTGTCGATCTTGGAGTGCCAGGGACTAACGGAGATGCAGATCTTCGAGCCATTCCTCGTTTTCCCGGTGTCCTTTTAATGCTTCTGTTCATGGATTTGCTGGGCATTGCAATGCTGAGCTTCGTCTTTTCAGGCTCCATCATTTGCCTCCATTTCTCAAAGTCATTTTCAACTATTTTCTTTGCATTTGTGGATCCTTGGGTTTGATGAAGCTCTCGCTCTTCCTCTACTCTTTGTTCTCTAATTTCTCTTCGTAAGAGCTCAGTTTTGATCTGAATTTCTCTCTCACTTGCTTTCAGGGCTTCTACCCAGGCATGAGCAGCTGCAACTTTCTTGTCTGCAATTTCGTTGGCTCCAGCTGCATTTCCTTTCAGGTATAGGTATTCAAACTTGGAAATGGTTATTGTTGAGTTAGGCCGAGAAGCTGAAGCTCTATTTCTTATTGTTTTCTCAATAATAGCTTTAAGATTCTCAAGAGTTGTTGCTTCTGATGACTTCACTGCTTTAAGATCTTCTATTACGGCTTGCAATTTTGCTTCAGATAACTCTATCTCAGTTTCCGTTCTCTCCATTTCTGCCTTGATACTTGCTGTTTCTTTGCTGATCAACAACCGTTCTTTCTCATGTGTTTCAACTTCTGATTCTAGCTGTTCGAGTGTGAGACAGAGATTTGATACAATTGATTTGGCCTTTTCTTCAGCTGCAGATGCTGCTTCCAGCTTTGTTTTAGCTTTCAGAAGCTTTGAATTGAGATTCTGAATAGTTGTTTCGGATTTCTCTTCTTTCTTCTTCATTCGAGCTGTTTGCTCTGCGACATGCTTGAGTTCATTCCGGATAACATCCATTGAAGCCATAAACTGGAAGCTTTCTTCTTTATATAAAGCAAATTCCTTCTTCTTAGCCTCCAACTCTTCCGTCATAGACTCTAGCAAAGATGCAGAACCAGATTCATCCTCTTCCTGGAGATTTGACTTTACCACATATTTCACTATTTTATTTCTTTCTTCTCCTTCATCCATTACCTTAACTTGATTTAGCTCACTCTGTAACAAATTTATATCTGAAACTGTGACAGCCAGTTTAGTTTCCAGCTCTTTTGCATCTTCAATTTCATCGATCATATTCTGCTTTTCCTTTCGAGCTTCCTCAATAGTAGCGGAGTAAATATCAGCCTCTTCTCTTATTCGAGCTTCAATTTCTTCGTACTCCTTAATGGCCTCAATTCGGGCCAACTCAACCAGCACATGCTCTTCATTGATTTCCTCGATCTTCTTATTCAGTGAATCAACTGAACTCATGTAGGACTCTCTTTTTGATAGAGAGTCATTCGTCTCCTTTTCTGCTTTCTTCTTTTCTTCCATAACTGAAGCAATATCCAGCTTAAGCTTACTCAATTCTCGTTTTATTGATTCCAGCTCTCTCATAACTTTCTCACTCTCAGAATCCGCAATGTTTGATCCTGACTCCTTTCCTTCGCCCGCTCTCAGTTTCTCCAAGTCCTCCATCTGTCGTCTCGCTCTTGTATTCGTCTCTTCGATTCTTAGAGTTAACTCTTTTACCTTCTCCTTCGCTGCCAATAGCTCGGATTTAGCTTCAGCTCTTACCGATTCTGCAAGCTTCCTGCTTTCGTTTAACTGATTAGTCTCTCTTTTTGCCTGGTGAAGCTCTATTGTTTTTGTGATAGACTTCTGTATGAATAAAAATTATGGCCACATAAGAATTCATTTAATCAAACAAAACTTAGCACAATGCATACAGGATTTTGTTTGGTACTTACGTCGGGATAACTTGTTTGGATTTTCTTGATTGCGTGATTCACTTCTCCAATTCGCTCTCCGTAAGAGCTGACAGCAGCTCTTACGGAGCCTATTCTTCTGTTAGCTGAGCTCTCTGGACCCGTCATCTCCAAGAGGAATCCACCCTCTTAAAGATCTTTGCAGTTGAGCTCAATTTCGAACACTCGGAATTGAGAATGTGTAAAAAGAATGAGGTTGTTGCTGAAAATGGCGTTTTGTTCAGCCTGGAATTGGTGGTGTTTGTGGAGTAGTGGTGTATGAATTGGTGGTGGTGGTAGACTGTATTATGGGAAAGGAAAATGAGAGATAAAGTGGTGGTGATTGGCTGTTATTGGTTGCATCACCAGCCATTGGAATTTTCTTCCGTGGACCCCAACTAACCCCTCTCTCTCATCTCTTCTGAAGAGAGAGAAAGGAAGCTCTAGTTTGCTGGGATATAGCTTTAGAGAGGAGGATGAAAAACCTTCCAACCGAACCAATAACTGTAGTAATTCAGCAGGTGGAGATTCGAATTTTGTCTTTGGTATGAATTTGACTCCTTACAAGCACAATTTAATAATAAGCCCTCTTTATGAGCCACTTGAGACATATTGTGAGATTCATCTCTTTCACTAATTCCCAGGACAGTGGCGATGAACTCTTATTGGTTGGGTATAGGGTTTTTAGAAAGGAAGCAATAGCATAGCACCTACCCTTGCCTACAAAAATTGTGGAGAAATTTTGACATCTTTTTTATCACCGGGTTTCATCCATTGCAAGTGTCCTTATTGCAACTAAGTATCATCGTTGTGGTTGGTCAATGGTCACTAATGAGAACAAATTGACTATAGAAGTTGCACAATCTTTAGACTAGCATGTAAGAAAAGACTACCGTGTTTTATTATATGTGAAACAAAATATTTACAAGTGTCATTTTTATTATCAACTGTTGGACCGAAGTGGAAAAAGAGAAAGGTCTAGGAACGATGGTAAAGATTAGAAGATGTAAGAAAGAAGTATGCATGTGCAGCTTAACTGGTTACATGGGTTATAACTTATAACAAGTGCTAAGTGTTAAATCGCACGAAGATAATGTGGGAGCAATCGCTTAAAAGTGAGTTGCTCATTCTGCACAGTGGCAGTGGTGTAGTCTTTGTTGATCAGTTAAGTTATTATTATTTATCCCTTTATTCATTTTGTCCGGTCGGGATGTGCTGGCTCCTGAGGAGTCTGTGACCAAGGTGGCTGTATCCATTTTGCAATAAGATGTAAGAAAGAAAAACGTCATTGTATTTTCCACATGGAGTATGTAAAGTGGGCAATAATTTTATAAACTTTCGATTCCGACAAAATCTAAAAGTTAAAATCAAAGGAGCAACCACTGTCACGTAACTCGATTCTTCACCGTCCGGTTGAATGAACTATGAAGTTCTTTTCTTATCTTGGTTCCAATTATTAAATGAAATTTTGATTTAAGACAATTATCATTTCAACTGTTGAAATTTGTTTAAATTTTATCATTGATTCACTAGGAATTGGGGCTTATTATTTGATCTGAATCCACATCTTGCATCTATGATCTATCACCTTAGTTGGAAAGTTTAACACATTTTTTCTATCACTTGAACTATCCATTGGGACTCTATTTGCCTTTATCGTCTCTAAGAAAAATGTCTACCCTTAACTGTTTCGATTATCACATGGCCGAGTTTAATTTTGATGAGAAAATAAGTTGTGCACTCTGGTATGCGAACTAGTATTTCTGTATTCATGTTCAATTTATATATATTCCCTCTGTCCCCTTGAAACGCAATCGTTTGCGTTTTACACGTGGATTAAGGAGTATAATAATTTAATGTATTTTGAGTATTTTGAGGTAAGAGAAATAATATTTTAAAGTGTAGTGGGTAGTTGTATTAGTGTTGAGTGTGGAGTCATGTATGGTCACATAAATCTAAAAAAAGAAATGGATACCTTTTAATGGGACAGACTAAAATGACAAAATGAATATGTATTAAGGGGACGGAAGGAGTATTTATTAGTAATAAATATATACTCCACGCTAATGAGCCCGCATGGATAGCTCAACTGTCAAGCAAGGAGACAACTTGTAAAAATGATCAAGGATGGGTTAAAAGGTTTCATCCTAGTTAGTCAGTTGAGTTACCATTATTAACCTCATTCACATGCTGTCTGATAGGCATTTTTGTAAAAAAAAAAAAGAAATATACTCATTTTGTCCCTCATTAAAGTTTATATTTTCCATTTTGAGTTATCCCACATTAAGGTTTACGTTTCTTTTTTTATCAAGTTGACCCACATAAAATAATTTATTACTCATGTAGGACTAATACAACTATCCACTTTACATTGAATATTAGTATTTCTTTCACATCATTACACATCAAAATATTATCTCGACTGGGTGAGTGTATACGTTAACGAATTAAAACTAATATAATTTGTTAATTAATTAAAACTGCAGTTTTATTATAAAAATTGTTGCTAGTTTAATTTAAAATTAATGATTTTCCTTGCAATATATTCCCTACGTCCCAGGTTAAGAGGATTATTTTACCATTTTGGTCGCCTCACTTAAAGAGTCTCATTTCCTTTTTTGGACACATGAGACTCACTCATACCACTAATACAATTAAAATATGGGGCCTCCACACCCACTAATACAACTACCCACTACACATTAATCCTTAATTCATGTGCCTAAAAATAAATGAGACTTTTAAGTTGGGACAGAGGGAGTATTAAATCCGCATTTCTATTTCACCCGATATCAACTCAATTCTGATTATTCCGTTTTCGCCGGCGTTATATTTTTATTATTTTTATTGAGCGACTGCGACTCTTATCTCAATTCTCAATGTGAGTAATTAATTAATTTTGGGCGAGGGCAGTATCGTGTTTCCAAAATAACCCTGCAATTTGATGCGTTGACCAAAAAGACATAGTTAGCCGTACGTTTACAGATGGCATTGTCTAAACAAAGAGAGCCAGACTACTCCAATACTCCGCGTAACAGCTGATTTCTCCTCCCTCTTCTATTCCATATAAATTCCCAACTGGCAACTGCTATTGAATTTTACGACTTCAATAAAATTATTGAAATATCTGGAACTCTTCACTGACCAAATTTCCACGCTCGTTAACAGATCTCAACAAGAGCTTCATACCGGAAAATGTGGCCCGATTCGCCACACCTCAGGGTTTAAGCCGATACGCGACGTTGGAATTGGGATCGGCAATTCTAAATGGACGTGGAGAGATCGTCGCTCTGCAATTGTGTGGTGAATTTCTTACTGGAAGAGAATTACCTACTGTCGGCGTTCGAGCTCCTCCACGAGCTCCTCGACGATGGCCGCGACAATCAGGCTATTCGTCTCAAAGAGTTCTTCTCCGATCCGACTCATTTTCCTCCCGATCAGATCTCGCGACTTAATTCTCTTCGAGGTTCGCTCTGTGAATTATGCAAATACTCACGCAGATAACTTGTGTCGCTTTGGTTTTAATCGTTTATTTGCACGTTATATTGGCGAGTGCATTTCTGTTTTAGCGAGTTAGTGAGCACGAATTTCGGTTAACGTTAGCTTCCAGTTTAGTTTTCTGATATTTAAATTTAGGCTGGGTTAGTCTGTCATAATATAGTTTGCTGTTTGAGTGTAAATGTGTTTATATGAACTTATTTCCAGTGTCATAATCTAAGAAATCAAATCATAACTTCCTGATGCTTTTTCACTAATTCGGTGCATGCAATAAAATGTTGTGAAGATTTTAATTCGCAGATATATGCTATGTAGTAAAACAGAATAAACTCTGTAATTAGATAGTCGTATTACGACTCACGGTCCTATTTTAAAATAGTATGTTAATCTCACTGCTCTTAAGTATGAGATATCTAATTCACAGTTATTAGCACGGGGTATGGAGAGACTAATTGTACAATTTTTCAAATTTGTTTGCTAGAGTGTAAATATTGGTAGACCTTGAGTTTTAGTTTTTGGTCTGAGATTTGTTTATATTTCCTTATAGAGTAACAATTTCTAGTTAGTTCACAAGTTGAAAACAATAGATTGAGGTGCTAATGGAATTCTTTTTAATACAGTAGTTTACTATTAA
The DNA here is from genome assembly GCA_023678885.1 of Pogostemon cablin. Classification (NCBI taxonomy): domain Eukaryota; kingdom Viridiplantae; phylum Streptophyta; class Magnoliopsida; order Lamiales; family Lamiaceae; genus Pogostemon; species Pogostemon cablin. Next base: position 5,536,202 of record CM042992.1, on the reverse strand, counting down.
GTTCTTACTAGGAAACTTGCTCTCCTAAAATTTTGATAAAGGAGTATTGTTTCCATCATATGCTCGTTCATCACTATATATGCTCTGTCACTCTCATGATAAAAGAAACATTTAGTGGTCAGCAGAAACCGTGACATATATAAAGTATGTAACCTTAAAAGGCAGATTCATATTTCATTAAACGTTTCCAGTTTCCAGTTTGTTCACAAGTTGGAACCCCAAGTTTGAGGTTCTAATGGCTTTAATCTTAATAAATCAATAGTAACTTCACAGATTCTCCAAAAAGTTGCAATGAGGGATAAATGAGTATTGTTTCAATTATATTGCTGGATCATCGATTTTTGTAGTTTGCGACTCCCTTACTAAAAGAAAATTGTCAATGATTAGCAGAAACCATATATACAAGTTAAGTTCGTAATCATTAAGGCAGTTTTCATCTTTTTTTCTATAGTGTGAAGATAGTATTTCTTCCTAGTTCCGTTGCCTACTGGTCTTTATCTTCTTTCGAACAGGTCTTATGCCTAATTATTTGACTAGTTCAATTAATTTAATCTAGAAATTCACTTTGTTCTTATAATATGGCATAATTTGATGAGTCCATTTGGATTTCAGATCATAGCTGGATGTAGGATTAGTCTGAAACCTGATTGGATGGAATCTTACACAGCCAACAAATGCATCATACCTTCTTATGAGAACAATATGCTGAGAATAAATGAATTATGATATTCTGCTGAAGAAGAATAAGATAACTCAATTCCTGTCTTAAAATCTTAAAGGCAAATATGGGAGAAATACAGAATCCTATACAATGTATGTTCTAGTTCCTGGGGACAATTGTACCTTAAATCAGTGCAGCATGGCCATTGTAGTCAGCAAGCAACACTCGCATAGGTTTTCTGTTTTGTATTGACACTGAACTTTTCATTGATTCCTAATTAATCGAGCTGAAGCTGAATTATTGGAATATATCTAGAAGGTCAAGTCAAATCACAATTTTGTAGAAGACTCTATGAATTGTTATGGGAATTGATATTCATTGTTTGGACTTATGAATCATAGCTAGCATGGAAGAGGAGTGATGCACAATGAAGCTAGGTATTAGTTGGAACCTGACTGTAGTTATACTACAGGCTTATATGTCGCCAGCACTTTTATGCTTAGCATTTATCTGTATTTTTCTGAAGTTAATGAGAATAAATAAAAACAATAATGTATTCCATGAGGAAATAATTTTTAAAAATGTTGAAATGGGATATACGATTGTATGAAAGTAAACAGTAATCCAACTTCAGTGTCAGCGCTTGTTTTGTGAGATTACCTAGGGTGATTTCAGCAGCACGCATTCAGTTGGTTTCCCTGTTTTATTGGAGCATGCCTATTACTATTTATACTTGATAGGACAACAAGTTGAGTAATGGCTAAGCTGTTGTTGTGGTTTTACTGCTAGAGGATACTCTGAACATTTACAGTAATAAGTTCTATTAACTATGCATAATATAGTAGATCTGTTGCACTTTTCTGCATCCCCTTGTCTGCATTCAACATCTCAACACTTAAAAAGCTATTTATTGAAGTTTAACTCAATCCTGAATCTGGAAGTCAATTATATTCTTCTTTATTGACTTTGCATTAAGTTCTAGACTTTGTTTATAAGAGCTTTCACTCTTAGGAATGCAACTTCATTCCTTTTTTGTTGTTGTTGTTTTTTTTTTAATATTCTTTTGTGAACAGTGGCAGATCCCCAGAGTCTATTCGAAGAAAAGGAATCGCTGGAAGAAAAATTGGCTGTACGTGAATATGAACTTCGTTTAGCTCAAGAAGATATTCTTAACCTCAAGGCTGATTTGGTGAAGAAATCCGAGTCAAACTTTGATGAGTCAAGAGGTTATTCCTATATCACATTTATGCCTTTGAAATATACTCTCGAGTGTTACTAATATAATTGATGTCATTGTGCACAAATGAAATGATTTTTGCATTTATCATTAAGATGCTGTAGAATAGATTCCTATTGCATCCTAACTCCATTTTGAAAATTTGATGTTTAGGCTTTTACCAACTGCTGTGTTTTCTTCTTTTATCAGTAGCAATTATGTGCTTTGTTTTATGTTAATTATAAGCTTTGTTCGTGCATTACTTTTTTTTTTTTATGTGTATGTGTGTGTTTTCCAGGTGTTATACTCTCGAGTGTCACTAATATAATTGATGTCATTGTGCACAAATGAAATGATTTTTGCATTTATCATTAAGATGCTGTAGAATAGATTCCTATTGCATCCTAACTCCATTTTGAAAATTTGATGTTTAGGCTTTTACCAACTGCTGTGTTTTCTTCTTTTATCAGTAGCAATTATGTGCTTTGTTTTATGTTAATTATAAGCTTTGTTCGTGCATTACTTTTTTTTTTTTTTATGTGTATGTGTGTGTTTTCCAGGTGTTATCCCATGATATTAAATTTTTTTTTAGGTCCAAATAATATTACAACTCAAAATAATGGTCCAATTCTTCAATCGGTAAAGACGGATTCATCTTCCTCAGATTTGGGACCTCTGAAAGACAATGAACGATTGAATATCAATTGTGCTGTGAAGGAGTATTTATTATTAGCCGGATACCGCTTAACTGCAATGACATTTTACGAGGAGGTAATTTCATCCAAAACTCTTGTTTGGTTCCTTCTGATTGGTGTTGTGTGCTTAATCTCTCCTATATACTGTCTGTTCTGGATAACATGTGAATCTACTAACGGTTTTCCAAGAAAATGATATAAGTTTTATCATTTTACTAAAGAAAAACTGAAACCAGTGACAATTATTTCTATCTTCCATTTATTATGACGTAGCGAGAGGATCAACCCACAATGAAGTTAAGAATTAAAATGGGTTCCTAGTTCACTTGGCATTTTTTCTCAGTCCTGAATTTTAATAATCTGAGGTAGATTAACTCGTATTTTTTCATTGGTTGACTGGGGGAATATTCCCTTCAAACGGGTGGATTGGCTGCCTTACTAATTAGTACTTTATAGTCAACTTTCCTTGTGATTGTCTAGATGATCGCATAAGCCACAGAAATGACTTAGTAATCTGTGGTTAGAAAAATATCTCACATGACTTACAGTCTTTTTTCCCCTTTTCATTAAACTGTTGCACTCGTGGATGAGTATAAACATGTATTTAATATGGCATATTATTTAATCTTTTCAGGTTACTGACCAGAACATGGATGTATGGCAAAACTCATCGGCATGTGTACCGGATGCTCTGCGACATTATTATTACCAATATCTTTCTTCTACTGGAGATGCTGCTGGGGTATATCTTGAATATCCATACACTCAGGGACTTTATTATATGTTGTTTAACCTGAAATAAATCTATTTCAAACAATTGAACGACACTCATCCATTCTGGTTTCTTGATTTTCTGCTCAAATCTACTAAAACTACTGGTCCAAGACACTATCTTTCATTTCCCAAAAGAAACAAAGTTTTGGTCATTTAGACAGCACCTTTACCTCCCAAAACCCCACCTTATTTGCCCAACGGCTTCTAATTACAATGTCTTCTGATATTGTGAGGAAATTGCAATTTCATATTATTAGAGGGAGGGGCTGGATTTTCTTTCACTGGATGTGGGGATGGGTCAAAGAGGAGGGGAGGCTATTGACTTTATTTCCGTTTCCTCTTGTTATCCTGGATTGTTAGGTCTTTTGGTTTAGGCGAAGTAAAAATATTTTAGTGTTCTACCATTGTAGCCAATTCACTATAATATTGGATGTTGGACTGAGGTATGTAAAGGGGAATTACTTAGATATGATTCTTTGAGCTTCTTAGAGTAACAGGCTAACGGCAGAGTCCATATCAATACTGTCTTCTTTTAAGGATATATTTTTCTCAAGCTAGTATTTTTATTTATACTGCAGGAGAAAATAGCGCTGCTTCGAGAAAGTGAGTCTTTGCAGAAAGAAAATGATAGGTTAAAAAATGAGCAGAAATCCTTGCTCAAAAGCAAAGAAATGTCAGATACACAAGTCACGTCATTGACAAAATCTTTGGAGGTGCTTCAGAAAGATATAAAGGACAAAGAAAATATGGTAATTCTCCCTCTCTTCTTCTGATTCCGATTTTTGTTTCATATTTTTTATATGTAATTATATCTTTGAATGTGAATCAGGTCCATGATTTGAAGAAGACTTTGAAAAGTCAAAGGCAAGAACTAAATGATTGTAGAGCTGAAATCACCTCACTGAAAATGCTTATTGATGGTGCTCGATCTGGAAAAATTGTTTTGGAAGCTGATTCAGAACTTGTTAAATCAATTACAGAGAGACATAGTAACGCCGAAGTTTCTATCAATTCAAGCCCTACTGCATCAGTGAAGAGAGAGGAAGGGAATGTGGGGGATATTGATGCATTTATAGAGGCACAAGAAAATGATAATGAAACGTCTGCAGTTGGTCCATTGGTTGATGTAATAACTGCAGATACTGACTTGAAGGGAAAACAATATTCTGATGACACTACTGGCATAGCTGAGACAGTGCTAGAGGGCTTACTGACTTCCTCAGGAGAGATTGGGTTTACTGAAAAGAATGAAAACTTTGCCAAGGACAATGGAAAACCTTCCCCAAAAACGGATAACCTCAGTACAAAGTCAGACAAAGTTGATATTGAATTGAATACTGAAAAGATGGTAATTTTTGCTCCCATCCCGAAAATGCTAATTTGATGATCACTGGTTTTAAAGGTTAATTTACATTAGGCTAACATTGAGAACTCATTTTTAATTGTCAGGGTTTGGGTACTATTCAGATACTATCCAATGCTTTGCCTAAAATTGTACCTTATGTTCTGATCAACCACCGAGAGGTTTGCCAATCAATTTGCAATTTGTTTTTTTCAAAGGCTTTACATCTAGGACTAAAAATTATTGTGGCAGTTGGGTACTTCTAAACCTTTCTTGTCATGATTGGACTTCATCCCTTATAGGAGCTTCTTCCTCTGATAATGTGCTCAATCGAGCGTCATCCTGACAGTGCCACTCGTGATTCCTTGACCCACACATTGTTTAATCTAATAAAGCGCCCTGATGAGCAGCAACGACGAATTATAATGGATGTAAGATTCTAATCAATGCTAGTACAGTTTAAAAGTGTTACTCCTTAGACTCATGAAATTTGTTTGTTGTATCAGGCTTGTGTTACTCTAGCGAAGAATGTAGGAGAGTTAAGAACAGAAACAGAATTGCTGCCCCAGTGTTGGGAACAAGTATAGCCATCCAAATTTACAGTATTTCCTTTTTCCCCCTTTAATTTAAGCAGCTAATTTACTCTTAAGGCTGTCTAATATGTTTGTAGATTAATCACATGTATGAGGAGCGTAGGCTGCTTGTCGCTCAATCATGTGGTGAGCTTGCAGAATTCGTCCGACCAGAGATACGAGATTCCCTCATCCTGTCTATTGTGCAACAGCTGATTGAGGATGCTGCTACAGTTGTGAGGGAGGCCGCAGCTCATAATATGGCTTTGTTGCTGGCACTTTTCCCAAACACAGACAAATATTTCAAGGTCAGCCTCACTAAATATGCTTCGAGGCAATCATGGAGAAGATATCTGACTTCACAGTTTCCTACAATGTAAGCTCTGTGATAGGAAATGGAGCATTTTCCCTGGTCATAACATGATGCCTTTCCCCCAAAAAAAAAAGAAAAAAGAAAAAGAAAAAAAGAGAACATATGAAATATGAGGAAAAAATATTTTCTCCAACATTTCTCTGTTGTCTCTGGATAGGTTGAGGAGATGCTGTTTCAACTAGTTTGTGATCCGTCTGGTAAAGTTGTTGAAACAACAATAAAGGATTTAGTTCCTGCTCTAATAAATTGGGGGAACAAGATGGACCATATGCTACAAGTTTTGCTCTCTCATATCCTAGCCTCTGCGCAGGTATTGTACAGTTCCATAATCTTTCCATTGATTGATGCAACTCTTATTATACTCATATCTGGAATATTGCATTTTCCAGCGATGTCCACCTCTTTCAGGGGTTGAAGGTTCCATTGAGTCACATCTGCATGTTTTAGGGGAAAGGGAACGTTGGAATATTGATGTTCTACTGCGGCTGCTTTCTGAACTGCTACCATACGTTCACCAAAAAGCTATTGAAACTTGTCCTTTCTCTTCAGATCCAGATTCGACTGGAGTATCACTAACCCCATCTTTGCTTGAACTTTATGCAGTGTAAGCTTGCTTCTTTGCCTTCTTATATCCTACCATGGGCTTTGAATGAATGAAAATTTATCGTTCTAGAATGTTGAATGTTGTCTTTATTACATAATAATGGACCAACTTTGATTTGTCAGGGGGGATGTGGAGTGGCCTGCCTTTGATTGGTTGCATATTGAGTGCTTTTCCACTTTGATTCAATTGTCATCGTCATTGCCTCAGAAGGAAGATAATTTAAGAAGCCGTATAACCCGGGTATTTTGCTAGCTTTTTGAATTTGACTTATTTTATTTAAAAGGATTGTTCATGTTCGCTCTTATTTGCATCTTTTCTTCTTTCTTTATATGTTTTGAAGTCCTGCACAACTAAATGCAGTTTTTGCTCGCGGTAGCTGAACAGTTTGGTGAATCTTATTTGACACATATCATGATGCCAGTGTTTTTAGTTGCTGTTGGAGATGATGCTGATTTGAAGTTCTTCCTTTTAAAAGCCCAATTAAAGATTAGAGGTGAGTATCTCACTATTGAACTTCGTACTTATGGTATTTTTCTTATAAAGAGCCCCATTGGATCTCTTTTCACTTTCTTGCTTTTCAGTAATGTTCCTTGATTTGTATCAATGATATTTTGATTCTCCTTACAGGTTTAAGGCCTCAATCTACAACCAATCAGAGGCTTGCTACAATGTGTGTTTTACCACTTCTCCTGGCTGGCATTTTAGGACACCCAAGCAAGCGCGACGACTTAGTAGTGTACTTGAGAAATATGCTGATTCGAAGTTCAAACCAGTCATCCAAGCAGGAAATTAACAATTCTGTTCGATTTATTTGGTTTGTATATGCATAAACTGTTCAAATTATTGATCCGTTACACATTTTTCGTTTGTTGATGCATATGAATTATTTGTGCAGTACATTCGAAGAAAACCACAGTATAGTATTTAACATTCTGTGGGAGATGATTGCGAGTACCGATGCAAATTTGAAAATTCGTGCTGCCAATCTTTTAAAAGTCATTGTGAGGCTGCCCCCCCACCCCCTTTTTTTTCTAACTGTTTTTAATCTCTGAAGAAAATCCTTTTCCTTATCTTTTTCTAGTGATCAGAATGTATGTTTTTTTTCTCCTTTTGTAGGTACCATATACTGATGTAAAGGTCGCATCAGGTCATGTCTTGCCTGCCCTTGTGACTCTTGGCTCAGACCAAAATCTGAATGTAAAATATGCAAGCATTGATGCATTTGGTGCGGTAGCACAACACTTTAAGAATGATGTGGTACAACTTTTTTATAGATTATGTTTGCTAATGTTGTGGAGCAGTATTGTGTATTGACTGACCAAAATTTCATTCTAGATTGTTGACAAGATACGCGTTCAGATGGATGCTTTTCTTGAAGATGGATCACATGAGGCTACTATTGCTGTGATTCGTGCACTTTTGGTAGCTGTGCCGCATACAACCATTGGCCTGCGAGATTATATCCTTCACACTATTTCTTGGGCATTTTAAAGTCTATTTCCCTTTTAAAAAACAAAAGATAACATTATTTTCACTTAACTCACATCCCCTTGAGCATATTGATTATTTTACTTCTCCTACAATGATGAAATATATCCCTTTCTAGTTTTCAATGTGCATGTTTTCTTTAATTTTTGTACATCTCATATCCAAGATCTTCCATTTCACGGCATCACCACCCCCTTCAAGTGATGTAATGCGTCGGAGAGACAGAGCTAATGCCTTCTGTGAATCAATTCGTGCTCTGGATGCAACTGGTATTCTGTTTTAAGATTTCTTTTGTTAACACCTCCCTTATGCACTCCTTGTTTGAATTTCTATACATGTGAATGAAGATGTAAAACAGAAGTCAGTTACATGCAATCAAACATTTAAATTCACACCTATAATTTTGTTTTGTCATTCATCTGCAGGCTTTCTCGTAAAGTTTGAGCTTTTCAATATTGATATTGTTCAACATGGTCCTAGAACATAAGTCTCCTGTCAATATAGTGTTTGCATGTGTGCATTTTCGGTGTTTGCAGCACATGATCTGGATGGGACATAGTAGTAAAAAAATAGTTAAATCTTGGGTTTCAGTTCATTAGAAATTTAATTCCATGGTGCTTCTCTACATTAATGTAGCAACTCCTAAAGCCTTGTTTCACTCTGTTATCTGGACTTGTTTGCCACCAATACTTTCTTTAGAACTTCTGGATTCATATGCTATCTATTCATGCAGATCTTTCAGCTTCCAGCGTTAAGGACTATCTAATCCCTGCCATACAAAATCTATTGAAAGACCCTGATGCACTTGATCCAGCTCACAAGGAAGCTCTTGAAATTATATTCAAGGAAAGATCAGGCAGTACATTCGATGCTATTAGCAAGGTGATGGGTGCTCATCTCGGTCTCGCCTCCTCCGTTAGCAGCTTTTTCAGTGATACTGGGCTTCTTGGGAAAAAGGAAACAGGAGATTTAGGACATCCAGCAGCAGTGGTGATGGAGAACCCTCCTATAGTTCCACAACCACCAACCGAGGACACGAGATTTAGACGGATTATGAGAGGTGGGTTCACGGACATGCTCAGGGGGAGAACAAAGGGTAATGAGGAAGGCAATCCAAACGAATGAGAGGTATTTCTTTTATTTTTTTGTTGTAAAATTCTATGCTAGGAAAAGAAGAGAAAATTATTGTACAAGTATAAATACCCCCACACCCCTTCTTTATGGGTTTTGGTTTTCCCTATAAAATAAATTTTATTCCCTGTTTTAATTTGTAATTTTTCATTTACATACATATATTCTCCCCCTTAAATTTGAAGATTGGCGAGAGAAAGACTTGGATGAATTTTGTCACTATGGAGAACCTTGAGTTTCTTACAATGCCTTAATTCTTTGGTGGTGGACGTTTATACTCTTCTCTTCTGTGAATAATGGTCAGGACTGTTGTTTTTTGATGCATGAAATACTGGTATTATTTTTGTCATTGTATAAGTGATTGTAATATATATTCAAAATCCTGTGACTATAATATTGTAACTTACATAGACAACACTGTGTCTGCTCCAGGCGCGCCGTGAGCCAATCTGATGAGTTGACCCCATAAAGTTGTAAGCTTTAATATTAAATATCATACCCTTTACTCACTCAATCCGCTCAAAAGAGGTTTTTTTCTATTTTGGTTATCCGTCCTAAAGATAGTATATGTTCTTATACTAAAGAGTCCAACATTTAATACTAAAAGTACAACTTTAAAAAAATGAGGGATTTTGGGGCAAGATGTCTCGAGACGTATAAGTTTTAGTTAGCTTGTCATAATTCATTATTTAATCCAAAATTTAAATATTATTATGTTATAAAACAAATAGAAGTAAAAGCTAAACATCATAAATATTAAAAAAAAAAGTTGGACTGGTGATTTTTTCGATTTTAATAGGTCTAATCCACGAAACAGTTTGGGTACATCGGATCGATCTTGGCACCAATTTTCTATTCAACTGATTGAACTTGCTAGTCGATCGATTCTAAAAACAATGCTAAAAGGTATTATAACAATGTACCCTATGCACCCACCGCCCCTTCATCAAGTGGTAGAGAGGGATCACTATTTAACTTCCCAAAAATATATAAGTATATATTTTTCGGACTATGTTGGACCTGGATGCACAGTAAACTTAGCCTACAATTTATTTATAATTTCTTTTATTATGAGCAAAGTTTTTACTGAGATCGTTTCAATTTTTGAGTTTTTTAATATGGGATCCATAAAATAAATAAATTATCAATTATGAATTTGAGATTTTTTACTAGAGACGGCGGTTAATTAATTTACCATATATATATTTTGCATATATATATATATATATATATATATATATATATATATATATATATATATCCCGTGCCCACCACCTCCCCACAGACCCACAGCAAATATACATACAAATACAAGTAAAAGCTGAGACTACAACTCCATAGTATTCCTACATACTATAGTTCGATCAATCAAGCCATGAACTCTGCAATATCCACAGTTTTGGATGGTTCGAGGATTTATAATCAGACATTGGAGACGAAGAAAGATGGAACAACGTCGCAGCCATTGGTGGAAGAGCCTGTGTGCTTCAACTTCGGTGATGATTATGGGGTGCGTCGTGATAAAAGTGAGTTGATAAACAACGTTAATTCCCCCCGACATCGTTGGACGCGAACAAAAGTTGTCAGAGGCTTTAAGTATTCCGAAGATGTTATCTATTCCTTCTCATCTCTGGAAGATATGATCCAATCTTTCTCACAAGGAAACTTGTTCTGAATTAATCTTAAGTTGTTTCTTGTTTTCTTTAGGATGATTATTATATGTTCGTTCATGATGAACATCTTGAAATTTTATGGTAATATTTTAAGTCTTTCCAGAATTTTTGTTGGCTTTCTGTAGTTTGTTACGTAAAATCTTGTTATTCGAATTTTGTTTGAATATGAGGACATAAACGTATATTTTCTCCTTTTTCTTCTACAATGGCAAATTCTTTGCACCAGCATTCATATATTTATACATTAATGAATAATCATATACTCCCTAACGAAGAAAAACTTATACACTTTAGCGGATTTTCTTTTAGTGGAGTATTTTTTTTAATGAAAAAATGAATGGAAGAAATTATATAATTATTAAAAAAAGCACAGTATACAATATTGATTTAAAATTAATAACTCTATTATTATGTTTTGTGATATAATAATAATAATAATAATAATAATAATAATAATAATAATAATAATAATTAAACAACCCTATTATCGGGAACTCTACGGTACAGAGACAATATGTCTATTATTAAGTGTTTAATATAAGCTACTTATATCACACCACAATTATATTTTAATTTATTATTTATCATATTTTAAAAAAATATATTTTAATTATAAAAAATAATTTACTTATATAATAATCATATTTTAATTAAATATTCTCAATTCAAGGTCTGAAAATTGAATAAACTATCTATTCGAGGCTTGAATTATTTTTTCTATAAATTAGGAGCCTAAATTATAAGGCCTAAATTTATTACATATTACTCCCTCCGTCCCGAAGATATTGACACATTTTTTTTTGGGCACGGAGATTAAGGAGTATAATAATTTAATGTAAAGTGAAGTGAGAGAAATAATATTTAATGTGTAGTGGGTAGTTGTATTAGTAGTGAGTGTGATGTGTGTGTGGGTCCATGTAAATAAATAAATTATTTTTTTGTGGCTGGGTCTCATGTTCTTTAAAAGGAAATATGTCAATTTCTGTGGGACAACCCAAAAATGAAAGTGTGTCAATATCTTTGGGACGGAGGGAGTATCTTATATTTTATCAATCCAAGACATGAATTCATGCCCTGAATTAATAATTTTGTATAATTCAGACCCCTAATCAATTTAAACACGTTTGACATAAGAGACTTTGTTATTATCCGATTGTCTTATTAATAATTAAAATATGTGTAAAATATTGAGAAATATAGAGATGAGCAACACTACTACAAATTATATATAAAACAATTTATTTGAACGATTTTCAACATCATTTCTTATCCATTTTATTGTAGGAATAAATAATTTTATTCATTTTCACGTATTTTATTATATTTACTACACAATTTTAAATTTTTAAGAATTAGAAAATTTTTAGAGCTATTTTTTTCATCATTTTATAGTATTATTCTATTAATATTGAAAAACTTTAAATCATACTTTATGAATGACATCTCATTCTTACTATCTTAACATCATATTTTATGTATTTTAAAACTATATTTTAATAATCGATCAAATCATGATAGATTCATGAAACTCACTTCAATTATATACCGTTGAACTTAGTCTTTGGAACATAGATTCTAGAAAAACTGTTATAAAAAGACTCAACGAGTAATATTTAAATGTTTATCTAAAATCAAAATTCAATGTTGTGATATATCACAAAAAATGTGAGATGGATCTACTTCTTTATGAAAGAGAAATATATTCTAAATTGATTTAATTCTTGCTTTTTCTCAACCGCCATAGTCGCGTTTATCACGTGGTATATCTTTATTTATGGTACATTAAGAACCCCTTTATGGGCTTGTTTTAAGACTTTGTTCGTTAATTTGTCTAATTTTCTAATAAACTTAACTAAACACGAAATTTAGACAAATATACAACATTTATATTACTCTTCCGTCTCAAAGAACACTAGCTTCTTATTTATCGTTGTTTAAGAAAATTGTTTTATTTTAGCAACTTTGTTGATTTTATAGGATACTGTAATATTTTTAAGTAAAAATAAAATGAAACAGTAATGATATGTGTGTAAAAAAGAGAGTGATAAATTTAAAATTTAATTAACTTTTGATTTTTTTTATGGGTGTGAAGGGTTATGTGAGATGGAATGAGTATATTTTAGTGCAATTTCCAACAAACAATTATATATGTAAATTTAATATTTATGATAGACCAACATCTCATGACCTGATCTTACATTTTTGTGTTACATCTCTTATTTCACGCGTTTTAGATGATCTCTTGTTTCACACGTTTTAGATGAATGAATGACACGTGTGCGGTATAAATATCTCAACCTTTTTTCTAGAGTATAAATTTTATTTCTCACCTATATGTCATTCATCCAGTGGTTCGCAGTAGAAAATATAACATCAAAATATAACAATACGAAATCTTCAATAAAAGATAGAATTGGTCGTGTTTTGAGCTGAAATTGTAGTTTTCATATTTTTGTTCCCAAAAGTAGTACTTTTTCAGTATACGAGGATTAGGTTTGTTCTTCTTTACCATAAATTATTTTTAAAAGGTAGGAATCCTTTGCTCTGTAATCCTGATCCACACTCTTGTTATAAAACTATGTACTTGGGTGGTAACAACAGGTGGAAATACGTTATAACCGGATCACACTCTATATTGAAAAAAATCAGATCCAACCAACTCTCTTAATATATATATATATATATATATATATATATATATATATATATATATATATATATATATATATATATTACTCCCTCCGTCCCACAACAATTGACACATTTTTTTGAGCACGGAGATTAAGGAATATAATAATTTAATGTAAAGTGAAGTGGGAAAAATAATATTTAATATGTAGTGGGTAGTTGTATTAGTGGTGAGTGTGATGTAAGAGTGGACCATGTAAATAAATAAATTATTTTTGTGTGGGTCCCATATTCTTAATAAGGAAATATGTCAATTTCCGTGGGACAACCCAAAAAGAAAAGTGTGTCAATATCTTTGAGACGGAGGGAGTATCTAATAATAATAATAATAATAATAATAAACTAGGTATGAAATTTCAAATACTTGTGTGAGATCATTTTATTGATATCATGAGATAAATTAAAAACGATAATATAATCCATATTGAAAGGAGTTAGATGTACACGTAAATCCTCCTTATTTATTGATTGTAAAGACAATTATAATCTTGAATATGTTATGAATCATAATTATGAAACCAGGTGGGCTAGCTCACCTGGCCACTGTGCTCTTCACTTAAATGAGAGACCCAAGTTTAATTCTTATTGGGAACGAATTAAGAGATGTGATATAAGGAGGTTTGGAGAAAGAGAAATAAGGGTGCTTGGTGTATACTAAATATTAACCGAATTAACAACTAATATTTACAAAAAAAATCACAATTATGAAGCGGTGAGAGCTTGAGATGCCTTCTAAAGAAATTCTCTAAGGTTTCAATTTCGAAACCTGCAACATGAACCATGCAAACAAATCACAATTATGAAGCAGTGAGAGCTTGAGGTGCCTTAGGAGGAAATTCTCTAAGATTTCAGTTTCGAAACCTGCAACATGAACCATGCATACAAGGGCATATACGATACGCTATGAACCATAATGATGAAATTAAGGTAAAATTCTCTAAGGTCTCAGTGAAACGAACTGTATGATTGTTATTAAATTAGAAAATTAAAAAAAATTATAAAAGAAATTTAATTAGGCTAAGTAATTTTAAAGGGTCTTATTTGGTTGATATCAAATTAAAAATTATTTATGGAAGAAAATTAACTAGGCCTTAAATGTATATGTATTTTTTTATTATATTTTTTTACTATTATTTAGAAATATAATAATTTAAAATTTATTATTCATTTAATTTATTTTTTAATTTAAATATTATGAATTTATAAAATGTGATAATATATTTTTTTAAAAATAGTGACATTTTTATAAGAAAAAAAAGATCAAATAAAAATGATTTTTTTATCAGTAAAATGATTTTTTTGTAACGAATTTGGGTACAAGAAATGCCCTTACATTTACAATTTATAGTACTCCCTCCGTCCCACGTATTTTTACCCACTTTTCATTTTGGGGTGTCCCACATATTTTTAACCATTTAATTTTTGGCAAAAATACATAATATTTTATTACCTACTTTTTACAATTCCAACAACTTTAATTATTTTTTTACACTATATGTATCATTCCCAATAACTTTATTCACTTTTTCTTTTTAAATTACTAATTTATCTCTATTTTCTCTTACATTATATATTAAAAAAATAAAACGTCTTAATCTCTGTGTCTGTACAAATGGGTAAATATACCTGGGACGGATGGAGTACTAACTTTTCATAAGTTCTTTTGATTTCTTAATCAACTCACTAAAAGAATATTCAAGCCACATAAAATCTTTCACTACAAACCAACTATATAGTCTACCTTTTAACTTTCAACTAATTTCATAATTAATAGCAAAACCCCTTCATAAATGATAGGATTTCTAAATTTCCACAAAATCCAAACAACAGATTGACAAATAGTAAGTAGATTTGAAACCGATCTGAATGCAACACAGTAGAGATTTTCATCCAATTGAAGGACGCCATCCATACCTTATAAGAAATGATAACTTTTTATTGGAATTATATCATGAATAATTCATAATGTCAAAGACTTTTGTGAGAACAATAGCCTTACGATGACTTCAGTAAAATTGATAAGAAGAGATAACCTTTATAAGGAAAAATGATACATAGTGAACTATTTCATGAACAATTTATGATATAAATGAATAGTGATGACATTTTAAAAAATAAGTGATGACATGTTTAATAAAAAGTGATAACTAAATACGAAAGTGAATTTCACGAATAATTTATAGAGTTAATGATGAAATGTGATAATATTTTTAATAAAAGTGATACCAAATCAATGAAAATTGATGAATAATTTTTTCATGAATAATTAATAAGATATATATATATATAATATTTATAAAATTTATAAAAATGATATGTGTTCAATGAAAAGTGATAATCGTCCAATTATACTACTCCCTTCGGCCATTTACAAGGTATCAATTTCACTATTCCTGGCGTCCGCTTCAAAGGTATTAATTTCCTCTATTTAGTAAAGAAAGTACACAATATGACCCACCACTTTCCTCTAATAAAACTACCAACTTTACCTATAATAATATTCCTTAATCCACGTGCAAAAAACAAATAAAGACCTTAGAATTGCGCATGTGCAAACAGCAAATGGTTACCTTTCAAGTGGCCGGAGGGAGTATTTTATGAACAATTGTGAGATAAATAAAAAGTGATACTCCATATATTAATGAATTAAAATTAATAGAAATTGTTAGTGAATTGAAACTACAATTTTTATAAAAATATTAGTTTTTAAATGTAAAATTAATGAATAATAAAAAAAAATTACTCCCTTCGTCTCACCGAAAGGTCTCAATTTTACTATATTGGGTGTCTCATTCAAATGTCATTATTTTCCCTTTTTTAGTAAAAGGACCCCACATATGGTCAAACACTCACTACTAATATAATTATTCACTACACATGAAATAACTCATTAATTCATGTGTAAAAAGCAAACGGTGACCGGAGGAGCATTAATTACTGGAAAAGTGAATTCGAACCAACAGACAGTATCAAATGCTTATGTGTACCAAATCAAGTCCAACGTGTCATTAACTTTATTGTTGTTTTACAACAATGAAAGTTAATTGTAGACTGTGTTGTTTATTGATGCGAAAATCGTTGGAAAGGATGAGAATTAGGTTGTGGGGATGAGATGTGGGAGAGTTGGGGAAGAAATGATTTGATCTGTTCCGTTGGGATTACGTACGGATGAATCCCAACTAACCATTTGATCAAACGATGATGTTTTAATGCCTTGGCTCAATTCAATTTGGTACTTAGATAATTCCAGCTGCTTGATGGAAGTGAAGGGTTTTCCAAGTAATTAACCATAAAATTAATATTTCATTGAAAAATACATTATTACGTATTATTGATTTTATTAAGAAAAAATTAAGTATTAATTTATTTAATGTTATTTTACTAAAGTAAATCCCAATCAATTAGAATGATAGAAAAAATTATATCATTACTAATTTACCAAATAAGTGAAAACACACAGAAAAGGGTGAGTACTGCAACCAACATACTCTCATTAATTAATAATATCATAATCTAATTAGATTTTCATTTCCATTTTATATACTTCGCTACATTAGCTAATTTTTTTGCATCTAATTTATTTTAGAATATGTAAACCATGAAGCGCCAGTTCTTCTTAGCTGCAAAAAGTTTCATATCACTCTTGCTCGCTACATTTCTGCCATTAATCCTCAATTCTCCCCCGATTTCATGCCTTATAAATGAATCATACGTCGAGTGTGGAGCTCTCTTCAACTGCGGCCGATTCACCGGCATCGGTTTTCCGTTCTGGGGCGGCGACAGGGCGGAGGAATGCGGCTACTCCGCCCTCAAACTCGACTGCCAAAACGGAACCACCACCACAATACAGATCAACAAGGTGGCGTACCGCGTTTTGGAGTTAAACCTAAACGCCCAAATTCTCAAAATAGCGAGAAACGATCTCACTCCAAGCCTCTGTCCCCAACACCTCGCGAACACGACCCTCGATTCCGGACTCTTCGAGTTCGCTTCACCTTACGTGAATCTGACGCTACTTTACGGTTGCCCTTCCGTAGGTTTTCCGGTGCCGTTCCAGTTAGATTGCGCCGTGGATGGGATACCGGAGAAGATCGGGTATGTGGTTTTAGGATCGCAGTTTACAGGGGCGTGTTATTCGAGCGTTGTTGTTCCGGTTAGCGATACGGCGCCGTTCTTCAATTTAGAGGGCTTAGCGGAGGTGATCGGAGAAGGATTTCTGGTGCGGTTTAAGGTGGAGAGTGGTGGTTGCATTGAGTGCGAGAGGTCAGGTGGGCGGTGTGGATATGACGAAGCAGGGGAAAAGTTTGTATGCTTTTGCTCGAATAAATCGGTGGTGGAGAATAACACCTGCCCGCCGGGTGCGGCGGCTGATCGAGCACCTCCGGTGGCTGTATCAAAAACGGCGTCGTCAGGTACTCATGCACCTTTGCCTGCCATTTGTTTGAGCAAGTTCCTGACTCGTAGTTTCGTATTATGATTAGCTTTTTAAGGGAATATCATAATTGCGTGATTAATGTCAGGTTAGGATTTAATTGTCAGTTATATTTATAGATTAGAAACCTTAAATACAAACACTTATATAAATTCAATTTACTAAGTTATTATATAAGAGTGACGCTCTTGTGCCTCGGAACACCGTGACCCTTTGTAATTTAAACTTCCTAATAAATACATATGTTTAAATAGAATATAAAGAGGGAGTGTTGTGTTCACATAGGCACACGACGTGTCCCGAAGGGTGCAGGAGTTTTTGCCATTATATAAACCTGATATTTACCCTAAATCATGTGGTCCCCTCTTTCAATATTATTATACTCATGTATTATTATGGATTTAAATTATGAGTTAATCTCTTGTAAACCAGATTTATATCATAAACTCTTGTAAACTCATGGTCTCTCCTTAATTTACATAGGGTATAAAGGATTGGAATGAGGGATCACATAGTTTACACTCGTGGTCTCTCCTTAAATTAAAGCAGGACCTCACAGAAACTAACTCAACCTTAAATGAAAGATAAAATATTTGCTAAACATAATAATAGAGCCGTAAAATTTTAGTATAAAATAATACAATCTTTTTATATGCATGGACGTTGTGAGTCTACGTTGGAGGTCACTTTTGGCTCCATTGCATTAATACTTGGTAGTTGCGATTTTATCAGTTGAGAAGAAATTAGGTTTATCGAGTAGACGAATTGACCTTCTTTTTTTTTTTTGGGATGTTACGTCTAATTCTATTTAATTATTTAGGAGTAGTATTTATTATAAGTTAGAATAAAGTCAACTGAGTATACAATAAGTTAGTAGTTAGCCTCCAAATTAAATTCGAAGATGTTTTAGTATATGGAGTATATATTTTTTAAAAATGGTAAATTTCACCATTAGAATTAGATGGATGTCACATATGAAATTATACTCTAAAAAGAAAAATATAAACTCTAGGGATAATGAAAATATAAACTCTGAATAATGATTAAATTTTCTTTTCCTACTTACGTACCAATTATGTAATTAGTGATATATGAGATAACACGCGAATATGATATAGAAAATCTCGTGCTCTCCTCTTTACCCTTAAACTGTGAGGGCCAACATTGTATACAGTGGCGGACGCAGGAATTTGAATTATGGGGCCCGATTTATTAGTGTTTTTTCGTACCATAAATACGTACACATTTGTTTTTTTTTTACGTAAATTAGAAGATACGATTTAATGTGTTATATGTTAATAATATTGTAAAGTTTGTAGGAAAACGTATAGTATCTCATAGTGGAACTAAGATATATGAGTGCTCATAATTTGAATAAGAAAAATCTATAAAATTTGTTAGGTCAATTAAAGAGAAAATATTTTAATTTCTTATAAGAATTTAAATGAATAAATTTAAAAAGAATTTAATAATTGAAGAGAAAATATAATTTAGTAAAAGAATAAGAATATAATAAAATTATAGGGGATAAAATTTAAGGTCAAATACTGTAATAATTTTGGAATTAGAAAAAAGAATAAACAGAAGAAGTGTATAAAAAGAGGGAAAACCAAAAAAAATAAGAATATTAAAGTAAAATATGTACACTATAGAAGTCGAACCCGTGTGTGTGCAAGAGAAGAATGGAGTGTTTGTCATTATACTCCATTATTTGTATATGGACAATATATATACTAATTATTTATAAAATCTCAGGGCCAGTGAATGTAAGTCCACTGATTGTATATAAAGATTTTACACATTAGAAGTATTTACTTTAATCATGAAACTAAAGCAATTGATAGTGAGAGTAATTTTCATAGTCCTAAAAATCTTTTTACTACGAAGCTGGAAGAATAGAGAGAATTTCTGCATTACTAATATTCATTTTGTTCCAAAGAGATATTTTTACTGTAGATACAAATATTAAGAAAAAAATTACTCTATTTCTTAACTCATTTTTTGGGTGGTTAAAAAATTTAAGGTAACAAAAAGAGCAGTATAAAATAGTATCCGGATTCTAATTTTGAAATTAAAATATATAGTAAAGTTGGGTATAATTACTACTCCTTTCATTCCGGAGAAGTTAGCACATTTTTTTTAACACGGAGATTAAGAAGTATAATAATTTAATGTAAATTGAGATAAAGTGAAGTGAGAGAAATAATATTTAATGTGTAGAGGGTAGTTGTATTAGAAGTGGTATATGGACCCATGAGAATAAATTAATTATTTTTGTGTGTGTTTCATGTATTAAAAAGGAAATGTGTCAACTTTAATAGGACAAACCAAAAAGGAAAGTGTGTCAACTTCTATGGGACGGAGGAAATATCTTTTATGGGTGTGATATAAGCAAAAAGAAAGTAAATATATGGTGGGAAAAAAATATATACTACCTCCGACCACTTACAAGGTATCCATTTCACTATTTCTGTTGTCCGCTTCAAATGTTTCAATTTTCTCTATTTAATAAGGAAATTACACAATATGACTCACTACTTCTCTCTAATACAATTACTCACTTTACCTATAATAATAATACTCCTTAATTCACGATCAAAAAATAAATAAAGACCTTAGAATTGTCCACGTGCAAATAACAAATGATTACTTTGTAAGTGGCAGGAGGGAGTATTATATATTTCTTACAGAAATTAGACGACTTCAAGTCTTCAACTGTTTTAATTATAAATAAATGTATGATATTCTAATAATAAGTCCAATAGGTGATGTTGTAGTTGAATTTTAGATGATTTTGTGGATTCTAAGCAGTGAGGTGATGTCAGATCAACCAAGAAAATAGGCAAATGCAATTTGAACCCATTTTTTTTGTCTTATTATAACTTTATATTATGTTTATTTTGAGTTTGGTAGGGTTTGAAAATATTAAATAGTAAGAGTATATGTTTTTTGGTAAAATATAAATTGATGTGAGAAAAGAGAAAGAGAAAAAGAGTATTATTTAAAAGGAGAGATAATATGTATAAAGTGGGTGAATTCGGAATTAATAGATATATAGAAATGATTTTGAAAATCTAGGTGTAAATTTTGAAAATCAAAACTGTATTTTTAAAAATCTAAGCAAACATAGAGTGTGATGTTTATTTTTAGAATTTAAAATATTTAAAGGAATAATTATCTTTATAATTTTTAAATAGGAAGAATTAACTGGGATTCACAGATCTCTCAACAAAATATTGATTGGGGATCATTATACCCAGACTTTATACTTAACTTAATCATACATAACACTTAATATTACTTATCATACTTTAATTTAATTAAGAGCCTAATAGAACAAATAAGTCAAACTTTTCACTGATTGAGTGTCATTTATTAAGCACTCGAGCTCAGTTTAAAAAACCTTGTTCGATGGCGGATGACGCGTGGATAGTCCAGAGTTAGTGGAACTCATGTAGTCCCTCAGCATATATCTTAAAATCTCAATATATTATTACTCCGTATTTTATGGATTCATATCTGCAGTATCAAATATTCAAATGCTAACCGATTTTTTCGTCATTCATAAAATAATTGACATGTAATTAATTGTATAATTGATAATAGATAAAGAAGAAAATTAAGTCATTATTCTTAAGATTTATGTTTTTTTAAGATGTAACTTCATAACTCAGAAGACACCCTAGACTCTTTCGGTGATAATTTATGACAGGATTACAACTTACAACTTATTTATTGAAATCATCATTTTATACTTGATGTTCTATAGCATTGGAATATAAGTTTACTGAATTCAAAATGAAACTATGTAAAGCTATTTTGTTCCTTATATATGGAGTATGTTATACTCCATTTGATTATTTGTGCATAAATGTAAGATATAAACAAAAAACGAAATAAAACATAATTGAACATATAAGATCTCTGATAAGAAACAATTAACAATTGTTAAATTAGGTAGGAATTGCTCAACCATCCACCTCTTGATTAGAAGAAGTGGACCTCCTGTCATGTACTAGTACCATTTTCTATGTCATAAGAGTTATCAAATCTCTAGCAAGAAATTAATTTGGTTACCCCATTTTCACTCTTCTTTGCACTTTAGACTATTATAGTTGGTTTAATAAGGATAAGTATCTCTAGCTTTTCTTCAATCACCATCTTTTTCATTTTTGGTTAGTTTCTATAGCCAAGTAACTTGTATTATCTTCTTCTCATTTCCCTCCAACCACTTTTGATAATTATATTAGTTACATAGTTTACTCTGTTATCTATACCTCCTTCCAAACTACTATGTTCATGAATCTTCAAAGTTTTACATGCCTTATCTTCCTTCATCTCCTATGCACCACTCTGCTTCAATCCTCTTATGGATTCAGCAACCAGGAAGAATATTACCTCACCTGTGGCAACACCTTCAGCTGCGGGACTGCCATCACTGACTTCGGGTATCCTTTCCGGGGAAGTAAGGATCCTGCCTATTGTGGCCATCCTAGCTTTGTGCTGACCTGTGATGATCAGAATAATGCAACCAACATTGACATCGGAAACACGACGTATAGAGTTCTGGGTGTCTACCAAAGCACACAGACCATGAGGATTGTTAGAGAGGATGTTATAGAGGGAAGTTGTCCCCAAGAAATGGTTAACACGACGCTGGACTATTCCCTCTTCGACTATTCTGCTTCTTACACGAATGTCACGTTCTTGTATGGCTGTCCTGCATCCTTTTCAGGTCTAACCCTTGTTTCTTGTGGATACAAAGGTGACAGTTATGTGTCACCTGGGAGTTCTGGCCCTGGAGATTGCAACACCAGTGTCGTAGTTCCGGTGGTTTTAACCGGAAATGGAGGTGGAGGGGTTCTTGAATCGTTCTGATCAGTTGAGCCGAATTCTACAGCAGGGGTTTGAGATTAGGTGGAAGATTGGTAGCCAAGGTTGCAGTGAATGTACAAAGTCGAAGGGCCGGTGTGGTTACAGTTTCGAAACTGAAAAAACAACTTGCTTTTGCCCTGATCCACCATACATTTCTGATAATTGCCTAATGGCTAATGCAACCTCACGAGCCAAAGCACCCCCACCTGGTAAGTTTTCTATAATGCTTTCTAATTCTTTGCAATGGAGTGTTTGGTAAGGTGGTTTAGGAACTCGAGTTGGTAGCCTCTCGAACATGGATAATGAGATGAGAAGCCATGGATCGAGCCGTTGAACGAATAGGAAAAAGGTATGTTAGTTTGGACAATTTGAACTTTGGTAGGCTGTATGTGAAATCAGGTGACAGAAAATAGTATTTAGAAAATAATCTCTTAGTATGACTTTATTCAAGTCTATATAGAAGTAAGTCTTTCATTGAGACTTTAGCTGGGTTAATATCTTAACCACTTCTTTTATTAGGATTGCTGTTATGACACTCTTAATTAATATCTTAACCCACTCTTAATGGAGAAGGATTGAATTTTCCAATAACGATCACGACCACACACCCATCAGAATAACTCAGCACACCATTCCTACAGAAGCTTCCATTGATGGAAAAAACTGCACAAGAGATGTGTCATGTTTAAGACAAATACACAAAACATAAATCCATCCATCCATCTCCAAAATGGTATTAGCTTTTTTAACAATCTTGAAGCCTTCCACCTCCTCCCAACACCAAATCAAATCCCACTTCACCATAGATGAATTCAAAAGGCCACCAAAGACTCCTCTCCCTAATCCTAACAGGCCTCGTGCTACTAGAAAACCATAGTTGTGTGTGTCAAAATGATTCTCAGTATCAAACCTGCAGCCAGCTTTTCCAGTGTGGGAGCTTGACTGGAATAGGCTACCCCTTCTATGGCGGAAACCGGTCCATTTCTTGTGGCTATCCAGGGTTCGAGCTCGACTGCAGTGGCGATGATAACCCCCGGATTGAAATTTCATCGATAGTCTACCGAGTGCTTGATGTCAGCAACTCTACAAGAACTCTGAAGGTGTCAAGAAACGACCTGTGGCCCTCTCTCTGTCCAGGAAACATCTTTGATACAACCTTAAACTTCACCCTGTTCGATTATTACTGGCCTGCAAATGATCGGAACATTTCTCTATTCTACAATTGCCCCCTCACTCCGTCCCTTCTGACAGTGCTTAATACCAATCTGATGTTCAATTGCACCGGGTTCAGCCCTAATATAGTAAATTTCTTTGTCACGGGTGAAGCATCTGTTGGTTTAGCTAATTACGGCTGCATCAGCCATATTTATGTCCCTGTGAATCAAAATTTGTATCTGGAATTGGTGAATCCTGTGTTGGCTTCGATTGCTCGATTACGGGTTTCGATTGAAAGTGGGTTTTCAATCCAGTGGTGGGCTGATAATCAGAAGTGCGATAACTGCCTGGAATCGGGTGGGTTATGTGGGTATAACCAGAGTACGGCGTCGTTTGCTTGTCACTGCAGTAATGGTGCTTCTGCTGAATCCACCTGCCACTTCCGCGAAACTGGAAATAGAAATGAAAACGAAAACAAAAACGGAACAGAAAAAGGTATGTATAACGAACAAGTTTCGTATGAGATCGTCCCTCTGACTATAAAAAGTGACACGTTTTTAATAGAATAGTTATAGTCGATTATAACCTTACAAAGAAAGTGATACCGTGGGATAGCCTCACACAATATTTTTGCCTCGAAGAATTAGTAGTACTATAATTTCGAAATGAATTCCTATGTAGCTTGTGAAGAAATCCAATTCCTCGTATGGGGATCAGTTTTTGGATCTCTTGGCTATCTGGACTGTCTCTTTTCCTGGTTTTTTCAGTTCTATATATGTTTCTGGATGGCAGAATTTCTGTCACATAGTTAGTCAGTTCTATATATGACCACATCTTGCAGATTTAATCTTGATTATAATAATCTGTATTTTCACACATTAATCCTTCACTCACTGTGTGAACTGTGAG
Organism: Pogostemon cablin; assembly: GCA_023678885.1. NCBI lineage: Eukaryota > Viridiplantae > Streptophyta > Magnoliopsida > Lamiales > Lamiaceae > Pogostemon > Pogostemon cablin. Next base: position 5,511,614 of record CM042992.1, on the reverse strand, counting down.
AAAAAAATGAGTTTATTATTCAAGAAAACACATCAGATTCTTACTGTGACACCTAACAAATAGATTGTTTATTATTAAGGGTTGCAAATGTTGACTACCCCTGAATAGGATGGTTATTCTGACTAACTATACAAGTTAGGTGTGTAACAATCAGTTATTCAAATTTCTAATCTTTTTTGGAAAGACTTGAAACCTCCCAACAAAAAAAAGTGCTTCATTAGATTAAGACCTGGGCAACCCCATTCCAGCAGAAGCTTCTGTAAATTTTGGAAAATATTGCACAAAGTGGCAGCTGAGTCAATATGTTCTTAGTCTTCCATCCCTCCACACGTTACGTTCACGACAAGTTCATTAAAAACCAAGCCATCTTCAAATGACCGTGTCTTTTCTTAGCCTGCCAATCTCGATGATGAATCAAATTCTCCCTCTCCCTCTGATCATCATCCTCACGACCCTCCTTGTAAGGAGTTGTGTTTGTCAGAATGATGAACTGTATCGGAGCTGCAGTGAGCCATTTAAGTGTGGGGTTTTGGATGATGTAAAGTATCCGTTCTACGGAGGAAGCCGGCCCCTTGGGTGTGGCTATGCAGGCTTCCAGCTCGACTGCCAAGGCGATGACGACCACCCCCGGATTGACATTTCATCCATGACCTACAGAGTCCTTGATATCAACGACTCCACATCAACTCTGACGATCTCAAGAAACGACATGTGGAGCAACCTTTGTCCAACATCTATTTCAGACACAGCCTTAAACTTCAACCTTTTTGATCTTTACGAACCTGCTAATGATCAGAACATTACTCTATACTATGGTTGCCCACTCACTCTGCTCCAGCTACCATTGCTGCTGGCTGCCAATTTAACGTTTAATTGCAGCGAGACCACCCCAAACCTGATGAATTTCTTCGTGACAAGTGAACAAGCTCGAGCGTCCCAGCAGCTAAACCTCGGTAACTCATGCAACCGTCGTATTAATGTTTGGGTAAACCAAACTGCGGCCCGGGAGTTGGCAAATCCTGCGTTGGCTTCACAAGACCAATTACAGGTTTCTCTTGACAGTGGGTTTACAATCCAGTGGTCCGCGGATAATCGCAAGTGCAATAACTGCAATCAATCAGGTGGGTTGTGTGGGTATGCCCTGGAAACGGCGTCGTTTGCTTGCCACTGCTCTAATGGTACTTTTGAATCTACCTGCAATGGAAACAGAATTGGAAACGGAAACGGAAACGGTATGTTTACGTATTGATTTTCTGGTTTATTTTTAGCTGGAGACGTTAGTTTAGGCGATTGAGTCCTGTGATCTATTTTCTCCGCCTCGTATCGTCTCCTTTCAACCCTCTCTAACCCTCTGCCTACTTAGAATATTATTTGCCATTTGCTAAAATTTTCTTTTCAAATTTTGTGTATCCCATAAGGCCCCCACCTACGCATGCATGTACCTGGTTCGGAGCCGCTGTTTTCTTGAAAATAGGAACCAGAATCAAACCGGTCTTAGCTCCAAGTTTCTTTTTTAAAACTTAAACCGTGCTTTAAAAAATTGTGCAAACATGAAAGTGCACGAGGAAATGCAATGTATAGAACATGATAATAGGAATGCTTAGAACGGATTACATGTCTATTCCCCTTTCTTTCATTAAAAATTAAATAAATAAAATTAAAAATAATAAGTTGAAACTCAGTTAGGTAAATGAGTCGAGTGGGAGGAAGAGTTGTTCAAGTTTGTTTGAAATGTTATCGAGTTTTAAAATATATGTTTGAGCTTGTTTAATAAGCAATTGAATTGCGATTGAACGAGCTTTTATTGAGTCAAATACAAGACGAGCTCAAGTCGTTTGATAATTTTAAATTTGTCTTCTTTTATGAAACGAGCTCGAACCAAACTTTTAATTTTAAGCCTATTTAAACTTGTTTGATATCTTTATCAAACGAGCTTTATCGAACGATCTCGAATCCTTTACATATTGTTGTCATTGATGAACATAGAAAACGAAAACCTTCTAGTTTTCCTACATGTTTTGTTGATTGGAGAAAATATCAAACTAGCTAATTGATTAAGTACATTGATTTGACGGTATCCAATTATGCAATATTTTAATTAAAATGTGCAAACATGAATTAATTTAGGGGTGACAATTCGTGTTAACGAGTTGAGTTTCGTGTCGATACGATAGTGACACGACACGATAAGGATTCGTTCCAACACGACACGAACACGAAAAATAACGGGTTGACACGACACGACACGATAACACACGATAAGAAAAAAATACTAATTAAAATAAATAAAATTTTAAATTAATATATTTTAAAATTATTATTAAATATTTTTATCATATATTTTTCTAATTTTATATTTATATTGGGTTGTTAACATGTTAATGAGTCATCTGTTAATATTAATCGTACTTAACGGGTTGACACGAACCCGACACGAAATTTTCGTGTTTTTATGGGTTGACACGATAATGACACGAACCCAATAAGATCACACACTAACCTGCAATTATCGTGTCGTGCTATCGTGTCGGGAATTGACACCCCTAAATTAATTATCAATATCATGAGGCTGCTTGGCAAACCTAATCTCCTCCTCATGTGAAAGTTTGTGAGTCTGTGAACCCAATCATTGGATTTACTTTAATGTATTGCAATTTGGTCAATCAAGTAATTATATCATAATTAAGATGGGTAGCAGTAATAATTAAATTAAATTAAGTAGGAGTAACATTTTTCATGTATAAAAATCACATTTTTCATGCTTAAAATAGAATCTTGCTCTACATGAAATTTGTTTCATACCGATCCTATTTGAAAAATTTTATGCAAAAATCTCTCTAATTATAATTATTATTTTTAATCCTTATACATTTTTTATTTGAGATATTCTGTGCTTATTGCATACTTTAGTTTCTCTTTGCAGTTGCTCAAAATCAATGATAACCACCCAAGGAATGTTTATTTTGGATGTAGAGTATATTTATTTTTAAAAACAATTTTCAAAGTTGATTGGTTCTGAAATTTTGAGTATGGTTAAATTAGATTTTATATTAAATAAATTACGTAATTATTTAAATAAATTATATTTTCCGTTCTGCTACCTTTTTTATTTTTCATTTTTAATACTTATACAAGCTTCTAAAACATCCACATAATATTAACACCTTTATAATAACACAAAATTACAAAATTAAGTATTTATTTTTTACACTTGGCTCAATAATTAAAATTTTTTTATTAAATTATTTAAAATACCACTTACGATTATACGCCTAAAACATACTCTATTCGTTCCAATAAATTTACAAAAGAAAGATAATTTATTCGGATAAAGTGAGTATTTATAAAATTTTCGCTTACAAAAATATATGCATAAATTAATGGAGGAGTACTAGTGATTATTATCATATGTTATTAATAGACTAATGATAACTGGTTAGTTAAATGTTTTAGTATACTTTTATGTTTTTCTCATTTTAACGTTTGTTGGAGATCAAAGGGTGCTCCTGAAAGAACATTCCTTTCAACTTTGGTCAATCTTCAAACCTCAAACTCATCATATCATATGCCACCCTCACTCTCTCCCTCTCCTCTTCACGCTCACCGCCACCCTCCTCACGGCGGCGCATTCCCAACACTCCACCACCTACCCCAACTGCATCATACAGTGTTACGCATTGCTTATCTAAAGTTCGACTTATCTGTTCAGCCTTTGACGTTCCATCAAAGATCATTGATCTTTTTTAAAGTACATTTGTCACGTATGGAGATGATTCAAAAGACTTGATACAGTTTAGTATCTCATTGGTGTTTGAATTTCTTGCTTGATTGCTTAAACTTGGTCATAACTTTTGATATCTAGTCATTTTGTTCTCATTGTCCAGCCAACCGGTCTATTGTTTACTTAGTTTTCATGGTTTTTGAATTCTCATAGGCAGAGTTTATCTATTTCCCCTGTTTCTACTATTGTTGTCCTTTTTTTGTTCTATTACCATCTTTCATATTTATGAATTCATTTAACACAACACTGCTGAACCATCTACTATTCCTTGGTATGAAACTAACATCTAGTGTGTTCTCATGTCTACTGCAGGAAAAGGCGGTTTTGATACGAAAATCGGTATGATAAATTTCATTCTTCAAGCAAGTAAAATTAGCTCCAAGTTTAAAAGTCTCTCTTTCTGTCACATCCAGGCCTTCCCATAATTGGTGCAGTTCTTGCTGGTATTGGCTTCGCATGCGCAGTTTTCTACTGCAGGCGGCGGAGGAAACAGTATGTTGAGCGCCTCGGTTCTCAATCTACCCTAACCACGCCCAAGAAAATCTCCAATCCTCCTTCAAGCAACATGCCACTTTCATCAAACCCCTCAACTAATTTCACTAAAAGTATCCCTTCCTATCCATCTTCCAACTCTGACCTTGGTAGGGGAAGCACATACTTCGGGGTGCAAGTGTTTGATTACGCTGAACTTGAAGAAGCTACTGATAATTTTAATCCTTCCAGAGAACTAGGTGATGGTGGATTTGGTACAGTATACTATGGTAAGAAAACATATCAGGCCTCCTTTTGCATTGTATTTTAAGGATTTGGATCCTCTAAGTAGTACTTTGTGTTGTGCAAACACCATAGCAGCTATTATGCACAGAAATGGATCTGAATCTGAATTTGACTTGTTTAATGAAGTATAAGAGCTCAGATACATAACATATCTATTTTTCAAAACAGGAGTGTTGTCTGATGGTCGTATAGTTGCTGTTAAGCTCTTGTACGAGAACAATTTCAAGCGTGTGGAGCAGTTCTTGAATGAAGTAGAGATCCTGACTCGATTAAGACACGAAAACCTTGTGACACTCTACGGATGCACATCCAAGCGAAGCCGGCAGTTGTTGCTTGTTTATGAGTATATACCTAATGGAACAGTGGCCGATCACCTCCATGGAAACCGCTCCAAATCCGGCTTGCTATCTTGGCCTATTCGGCTGAAAATCGCCATTGAAACAGCTGATGCTCTGGCTTATCTCCACAAGTCTGATATCATACATCGAGATGTCAAAACCAACAACATTCTCTTGGACAATGATTTCCATGTCAAAGTAGCGGATTTCGGGCTGTCCAGATTATTCCCAACCAATGTCACTCATGTCTCAACTGCTCCACAGGGGACTCCTGGCTATGTTGATCCTGAGTACTACCAATGTTACCAACTCACAGAGAAGAGCGATGTGTACAGCTTTGGAGTAGTTTTGATCGAGCTCATATCATCACTGCAGGCAGTGGATACCAGCAGGCACCGCCATGATATCAACTTAGCTAATATGGCCATCAATAAGATACAAACCCGGTCATTGCACGAGCTGGTCGATTCGAGTCTTGGGTTTGAGACGAATAGTACTGTGAGACGGATGGCTACGTTGGTCGCAGAACTAGCCTTCCGGTGTCTGCAGCAGGAGAAGGATATGAGGCCATCAATGGAGGAAGTGTTGAACGTTCTAAGAGGCATTCAAAATGAAGATTTGAATGCTCACAGGGTTGACATTGTTGATCTAATGGTGGATGATGAGACTGGCCCGCTGAGGGGCGCCGTCTCTCCGCCTTCCCCGGAGTCTCTGGAGACAGAGAAGTCCGGGAAAGGCTCAACACAGAACTCTAGCGGATCAGTCTGAAGTGTTGGCTTAGATTATGCTAAGCATGTTAAGAATTTTATGTAAAAATGGTAGTATTTGATCACCATATATCATGTCTTATAATGTTGGATTTATGACATGATTTTGACTGGAAACTTTAAGGAATGTATATATAGTTGATGGGGTTGTGTAATTTTTATAGATTTCGAAGTTTTGTTTTATGAGAATTTGAGTGTTTTTCTGCGGTATGTGATTGAAAATTGAAATAAAGTGGTTGGAAAAAGTTCTTAAAGGCTTCTTGGAGTATTTTTTAATTTGAGAAATTGGTTGACTTACAGTGTTTCTTTTTAAAAAAAGCAGATTGGACTAGCTTGTTATAAAATTAAGCTTAAAAGTATTTTATTTAAAAGTTTAAATTAATATTTTTTAGAGGTGAAAGCTTGTAATATTTTTATTTATTTATTAAATTTAATATCTATTCCTCCCAACTTCAACTTCACATCTCTCTTTTAATTCGTTCCACTTTTAATATCGCACTTTCATAAAAAAAAATTGATCCTTAACTAATTTTCTTACAATACTCCCTCCGTTCCGTTTCAAATTTTATATTTGCTTTTTGCACCTAGATTAAGGAATGTAGTATTTTAATATATAGTGAGGTTAGAGAAATAATATTTTAATGTAAAGTGAGTATGTGTATTAGTGTGAAGTGTGGGGTTATGGAGAGAGAAAAAGTTAATTTGTGTGGGTCTCATATACCAAAAAGGAAAATATAAAGATTGAAATGGAACGCCCAAATTAAAAATATATGTAAAGATTGAAATGGGATGAAGGGAGTATACTCTATTTAATTTCAAAATTATTATTATTTCTTTTCGTACATAACGAATTTTACAATTATTTTATTACTCATAAATTACACATTACCCTTAAAAATTGATTTATTTTAATTTGTGTTTCTATACGAGAAGATTATGAGAACATTGAGAAGATGAAAATGGGATGGAGTATATATTATACAATAATATACTAAATGACATTGAAAATAACATATTATCAATATCTTAATATATATAATTGAGGAGTAATTGCCTAAAATAACTTTTTGCAAAAATATATGTGGTAACATTAGATGCATTTTTAATTTTTTTTTGTATGTGTTGCTTTTTGATTGGTTAGTCTTTATTTAATTATTTCTATTTTTTTATTTTTTTATTTAATGATTAATATTTATCAACATTTAATTACATTTAATTATGGCAAATTTCTAGGTGTGAAGCATTAATAATTAAATATATTAATTTCTTTGTTCTACATTATAAAATAGATATTAAATTAAGCAATTTAAAATATATACTAATAGATAAATGGGTTATTAGTTTTATTAAATCCGAAATAAAAGGAAATAATCTATATTTTATCAAAATAAAGTGTGTAAATTAATATTTAATTGATTTATATTTTATTTAAAGTAAATAAAAATAAAAAAAATTAGTTAAAATAATTAAATAAGTATATAATATATTTCATAATAAATTAAGAAATAATGTAATAATAATAATTACTCTTTAAAAAATATATTCCATAATATCAATCTAGTACTAGTATATTAACAAGACTTATTTTCAAAATTGGTGAACCTCCTCCTTTCACATGTGTTTCGCTGTTTCATTTTTTTTTTTCTCTTTTTTTCTCGTTTTATTCTCTCTTTTTTTTTTTCTATTATTTATTTATTTAATTTTAAGGATATATAATTTCACTCTTATGATTTAAAATATATTTAATTCTTAAAATTTAGGGTTTAGCGTATAATTGTAATTTCACCCTTATAATTAGAACATAATTGTAATTTCACTCTTGTAGTTTAGGATATACCTTATCAAGAATTTAAGGTTTATGATATAATTATAATTTCATCATTATGATTTAGGGGAATATTTTATTTCTAAGATTTATCTTTTAAGATATAATAGTTATTTAAGTATAATAAATTTAAAAATAAATAAAAAGATATTAATAAAAAATAATAAATTAATTAAAATGGATTAGACAACGGGTTCCATCAAATTCCACCTAAGTTGATGTCAAAATTTAGGCTTACGTAATTTAAGTGACACAATTTTGCTAGGCCAATAAACAATTATTAACAATTTAAATGTTAAAATTATGTATAAAATGGATACAAACAAGAATGGAAATCAAAAGTGGGGGCAACGGCCCGCATTCCCAGACACGTGTGCAAATGATGGTGGATTTAGATTGAAGCCTCAAAAGCCCCACCCACACACTCAAACTCATTCTTCCTCAGTCTTCCCAATTATTCCTCTCTCTCTCTCTTCGACCCTCCAATTCCATTTCACTCACTCCCACACACTCAAACTCATTCTTCCTCACTCTTCCCAATTATTCCTCTCTCTTCGACCCTCCAATTCCTCGCTTTTCTCTCTCTTCGACCCTCCAATTCCATTTCACTCACTCCCACACCTCCATTTCCACCTACATAAAATTAACAAGTATTATTCCCAAATCCCTGCCCTACCTTGCTTAATCCATCCACATCAATCCGATTCCATTAACCTACCAACATCCGATTCCTCACCTCAATTCCAATGGCCACTCTGCAGAAATTCAAGCTGTTAGCAATGCACTGCGCTGTCGCCGGAAGCCCCTCCAGAAGTCCCTCCGCCAGTCCCGTAATCCACCTCCGCCGCAAAAAAACGCTCCGAATGCTGCTCAGCCGCGCTGCGGGAGGCGTCGGGAGAAGGCTACCGCCGCGCTGCGAACAGGATCGGAGGCAGAGGAACGACGGCGGAAGCGCGCCGGAGAAGGTGAAGAAGATGTTAGTCTGTAGTAATAAGCTGAAGGATTTGTTTGTGTCATCGCCTCCTCCGGTAGGAGAGGGAGTTTCTGAGAATGTGAGAGAAATGTTGATGTCTCCGAGCGGCGGAGAATTGAGGAGAAATGCGTTGCGGCCGCTGTCGGCGACTTTCCGGCAGCGGTTGTTGAGGAGAGCGTGGCGGCCGGTGCTCGTCGGCATACCTGAGTGACCGCCGCCTTGCAATTGCAACGTAGAGAAAGATAAGACTTCTATTTTATTTTTTCTTTGTAATTCTGTATTTTGGAATTCACACTTGTTATTTTGTGGCAGCCATTTTTTTTTCTATGATCGAAAATTATTTACAAATTCCAATTGGGCAATTTCTTTTTATTTTTAAGGATTGTCAAACACAAATTCTTATCACTAGTACTACCCAGAAAAATAAAAATTGATACGATAAATTCAAAATATACCTTTTTTACTCTCCCTTATTTTATTGTCGTCTTCTTTGTAATTTTTTTATTTCTTTTTCTTATGTAACAATTTTCATAATGTCAAAATAAAATGTTCAATCAATTTAATAAAAATTCAATAACATCGTAATGCACTTTAATTTTAGTTTTATTATATCTAATTACTTAAAATTATAAAATTGTTAAAAGACTACTAAAGTTGATAAACAAATAAGTAGTAAATTCTAAAGGTCCGGCTATTAACATCCCGATAATAATATGGACTAAGTTATCCTTAAACAAAAAGAGAAGTTTAACCTTATATATATAATAATAAATTAAAATACATATATATAATTCTTCTCTTAAAATATTTTATTTCTTTCATCTAATAAGTAGAACCCTAATCTTTTACATAAAATTGAATGGTGTAAGCAACATCAATGAAGGGAGAAACATCATCAGAACCAAAAAATGTAAGTTTATTAATAATTTTGATGTGTATTGTATGTATTTTCTTAGTCCAAAAATCCATTTTGATAAGTGTTCTTCCACAAAAAAACCAAACAAATTGTTCGAGTTCGGCGCCGAACGTTGAATGTTCACAACACTTTACAATATGTGTTCTCCCAAGCAACCACTAACAGTATTATTTATGTTCATCGTCGAACATTTATTTTGTAAATTTTCTTATTGGCATCATAAGTGTTTTGGTCCAAAATTTTATTTATTTATTTTCTTTGTAGAATAAAAAACTAATATAAAGGATGAATAAAATGGGAAATTGTACGTGTTGTATGAAGTGAAAATTGGGGATTAGGGCTCCAAAATTGATATTTAGTAAGAATGATAAAATTGTATTTTACGGGGTGTATAAAATGAAAAATTAGAATTAATGAAAATTGGGGATTAAAGCTCCAAAATTGATATTTAGTAAGTTACGGTGTGTATAAATTGAAAAATTAGAATTGAAAGAATTAATTTAAGATGTATTTAGTTATCGGGTGTGTATAGTGGAACTATGGGGATATTAATAGCCGGGGCCAATTCTAAAACATGAAACATTAAACTTAGTTGTCTAAAAACAGATGGAAAATATTTTTCTGATATCCTGTGTACTTTTTCGCAGCATTGTATTTTTGGAGGAATGTTCTTTCACTTTGGATTCTTTTAGTTCGGTTAAATATAATATGATGTGCCAGAAACATTTATGTGATTCTAAATTTATAAGTTTAATCTTCTTTCCACTTCTTTCAATCTTGAATTATTATTTTTTTGGTTTTAAAAATATTAATAATCACTTTAAATTTTTTTACTTTTGATTGTATATTCCCAATGCTATAGTTATCTTTTCTTCCTTTTTAGTATATATTTTTTTCCTGCTTTTAGTTATTAGCATTCTTCCCCAGTTTTAAATAAATAACTCGAGTTCCTTTTTATTGTTTTTAATGGCCAATTTATTTACGATAAAACCAAATTTTGATATTTGATGTATATTTATTATAGACATAAAATCTAGGTTTCGGTTTGCATGATCTGATTTTATTTGACTTCTATCTTCAAATTGTTTTTCAAATTAAATAACTTTAAAAATCGATGCAAATTAATATTATCTCTAAGTATAATTAATTTTTAAAAAAACATGTACATTAATATACTTATTATAATATATATAAATTATTTAATTCACGATTAAATGAGATTCAAGCAAGTTATATTTATTACTCCTTTCGTCCTGCACCAAGGATGCATTTTACTTTTTTGCACGTAGATTAAGGAGTATTATTATTTAATGTGTAGTGGGTAGTTATATTAGTGGGAGTGTGGACCTCATGTTTTAATTGTATTAATGGGTGACTGTGGGACTCATGTATATAAAAAAGGAAAATGAACCTTTTGGGTGTGACGACTAAAATGGAAAAAAGAGACCATTGGTGCGGGACAGATGGAGTATATTTTTAAAATCATATCTCGTGTATAAAAAATGGTAGAATTTATTATTTTAAATAAAAAGAGTGAGACTTGCGTGCGACAGGGTGTACACCATGCGCTTTTAGAATTTAGTATTATGGATAAGGGTACATTATTTTGTTTTAAAGTGTATACACTTTAATTAATAAGAGTACTTCATTTTGTTCTAAAGAGTATACATTTTTCATTAATATTTTTTTATTTTTCTTCAGAAAATAAAGAATACACATATTTATACTAAAATATATACAATTTAACACAAAATTCTAAAGGCACACGGAAAGTGCTCCAATGCGCCTAGACGCACATAAGTTTTTGCCAAATAAAATTCTTTAGTTGGACCATAATATTAGCAATCCATCACATTATGCTAAATAGGCAAATTAGAATAAGTGAATTTAATTAACATGTTCTCGCAAAATGGGATTGATGTGATTGTAAATTAATACACCCTTCATCCCACTCAAATAACATTATTTTATTATATTGGGCGTCACATTCAAATTGTAATATTTTTCTCTTTTAGTAAAAAAGATCCACCAATGGTCCATCACTATCAATCACATCTCTCTAATATACCTACTCACTTTACATAAAATAATAATACTCCTTAATTTACAAGTAAAAAGTAAATGCATCTCTTTGAACGGGACAGAGGGAGTATTCATTAAGCTTTTTCAAAAAGAAAATGGTAATTTGAAAACATTGTCATATTAATTTTAAAAATCATTTTGTACTTAAATTTTTACATTAAAATATTTCAAAAAAATGTTTGTGAAACAATTCACCAAAAGTTTTGTCATGCAGCATCTTTTTTTCTTAAAATTACGAAAATTTTGATAACCACATAACCTCTTTCTCCATTTGGCTCAACAAAAGACAAAAAAAAAAAGGAAGAATATTGTGGTCAAAAAGGTTATTGAGAAGTTGAGATGCTTTACCAAAAATCTTTGAACTAGCTCTTTTTTTCTTTTTCTTTTTTTAATTATAATTATTTTTTATTTCCCCTTATGGAAATCAAGAATTCAATCTTCCTTAATTGATTCAAGATGTATAAGTTTATAAGAGGCCAAATATATTTTTTCGTACATTATCTTTACCTGATTTTGAAAAAGGTCCATCAATTTCCTTCGTTTTGAAAATCGTCCTTTATGTTTACAAAAATTTTGAAAATCGTCCTACAGTAGGTTGCAAAAAAAACCCCAATTCAACATTATATTGTATTAATATTTAACCAAATTTTCTTCTACTTTCCGCGCTTCAAAATGGTATCAGAGCCCTAGATTTATTTATTTATGAATGGAAAAATTATTATATACTTATATCACTTAACGATAGGAGAGTTTCAAAGATATATGGATCCGAATGAAAGTTTGACATCCGAGAGTGACAAAACTATTAGCCATGTTCAAAGTTGGAGCAACAGGGACTTCTGGCATGTTGGATATGATGAGGCAAACAGCTCTATGCAGCAATACTATAATGTATTGTATAGACAATATGCAGAAAATGAGTACGAGAACGCTGATCGTTTTTGGGATCATCTCGATCGAAGGTGGAAACTAGCGGACGCCCGGGCTGACCACACCAAAGAATAACACCTGAAGGATATCCGTCAGGATCAAATAAGATACTCCAAGGAGGTTTCGAGGAGCATAGCGGAACTCTAAAATTTCACCGAGATCCATAGACGTATCCCCAAACAAGAACAATAGAGGAGACATCCAAACCAGGGTCCAAGAGAGATCTGCAAGCCTTATTACTTTTCGCACTGGATAGAAAGACAGAGTGGAAGGAGATCGAGGCAGATAACTCTAAGATGAACCAAGATTTTAGAGAAATACAGAAGACGGTGAGATTATTTGGAGAATATTGCCAGAACATGTCCAAAACAGTAACTGAGATCAACTTCCAAATAGACAAGATAGAGACGTTGCAAAACAAATAACTTGATCTCATCAAGAAACTAAAAGATCAAGTAATGTCTCTAGGGACCAAGGTGACAGGGAGAAAGTCAGGAGGAAGGTTGCCAGCAACCTTCGGAATAGAACACCTTTTACACCAAAAGGGGAAGACGACACAGGTCACAAGGCTAAAGTCCGAAAGCGAGAAGATGATCGCTATCTTTCGAAGAGAATTCACATCCCCAAATGGAAAGAACGAATCTTGAGGATCTACAAGATCTATATGAGTCCTTCCAAGGACTATCAATTGTAGATCTAAAAATGAATGTTGGAGAAACATCAAGTTCTCAACAACAGTCGCAGGCTCAACATGATCAACATGAAGGAACCTCTGATCACATGGAGTCCATGAGACAAGACAAGAAGAGACATTCTAACAACCAGGAAACTTCAAGATAAAGGCAATAGGAATGTCAACAGGAGCAAGCCGAGTTCGAGGATCTAATCCACACAACACCCCATATGGTCGGTCTCACCTTGAACCAATAAATCCATATGGGTTGATCTTAAACCTCGACACTCTCGACTTCAAAAACAGAGAGACCTTGATCGACGAGTGGACAAATACAATAGAGATTGCAGGAGGTACACTAGATCTGGATAAAGAAGGGTTCATAAGATTCCTAACTATGAGCCTAGAAGGATCTGTAAAATGTGTCTGGGAGGTACTCTCAGACGAAGTCAAGAAGGAGGCCATGGAAGGCGAAGACCTAGGCAATATTGTTGATCGCATGGCCAAGATATTCAAAATCCACTTCATCGGAGTCGGTTACTTCAAAGGAATGGAGGAAGAAAAGAAGAAGAAGTATAGGAATGTCTTATACAGCCTGGAACTACTTGACATCTGTCATGTAGATGAGTACATCAAACTCTTCACAGAGTATAGATGGAAATCGAAGATCAAATAGGAGAAAGTATTCCACCTGTTCTTTGCCAAGATTCCAAGTCCAATGAGAGAAATGCGGATCAGAGAATATGAACCATGATAGCTGGATTCAATAGCAAGGAAGATGTCTTTCCTCAAAGCCAAGATTGTAGAGTGGTGTCATCAAACGTCACTACACAAGAACTACAAGAGACTAAGGGGAATCAACAAGGTAGTACCCTTATGTTGCGAAAACAATGATCTTCCAACTATCATTAGAAGAAGTCCAAGGAAGTAGAAAAGGATGAAGAAAAATCATTCTTACACACAGAGAAACGGAGGATGGAGGTCCAGAAGACCAAGATACTTTTGGTCCAAGCATAAGGCCCGAAGCTATAAATCGGGGCATAGGTCCGGACCATCAAGATGGAGTTCAAGAAGTCAAGCATCATCCTTAGGGTCAAACCAGAGGAGTACAGGAAGAACTCCCACAAGAAAGACGTTTTGAAGAGAAGCCACACGAGCCAATGAAAGATTCAAGGATTGTAACTGCTACACGTGTGGAGCAAGAGGGCATATCTCACTAGATTGCCCGGAAAACCAGAAGCGGGGAGTGCGACAGTTCGAGACGACTCCAGAAATTGAGGAAGCTGATTACTTCCAAGATCTAGTACAAGTATATCAATTTGAAGATATACCCTCAGATGAGAGTATCTATGAAGAAGAGTTCTTCAGTCAAGACGAATCTTCCGTAGATGAGTCGGAGTGAAGAAGAAAACTTCAGGCAAGAAATGAAAGAGGATATGTCGGGATTCTTTTCCCAGACATTCATTTCTCATAGGACCTTTATGAGAATCATGAAGGAGGACCCAAGACTCAATCTATACGACAGATTTACCGTGGGACGACTAGCGCGGTTCCTTAGTTTCAAGAAGAGAAAGCATAACATCATATATAAGGTGACTGAAGGGGAAATTATCATCCAATGGAGCTCACGAATAATGTGATGAAAATGAAACTAGTCCCTATTGACGAAATCAAGAGGGAGCTCAGTAAACTCAAGGAAGAAATGGCTAAGACTATGCCTTGGATCCACATCGGAGCAATTCGGATCCTTATCAAAGCAACATTCAAAGAGGGTATCGATACACCAATCGATATTGCAATCTTTGCTAAAAGGATCAAGAATACAAAGAGGCATGCCTGGGAGGAATCTCAGGAAACATGTACACAGGCAAGGTGACATCCTACATATACCTAAGGATTGCCTACAATTTGGCAGATAAAGACTTCAGTAGGGCACTCACCCTTCATCAAGATTTCAAGAACAAAGATCTGATGAAAGAAGTGAATAGGCCTTACTCTATTACCTACAACATCTCGTATGTTTTGTCCAATACCTATCATTCAGATCTATTCCAAATGAAGAAGTATATTGAGATACCAGAGGTGTTCGAGAGAGTTGCATGTGCAACTAGGCCAGAAATAATGGAGTTACCACCAATTCACGACATGAATTTGCGGATCAGAGACAAACCAGTCTGGAGCAGACAAGATAGCCTCAGATTTGATCAGAGAATGATTTCTTTCCAAGAAGATAGAATGATCAGTGAAAAAATGGGGAAAGAAGCCGATCGTGGAGGTAGTCCAGGAACCAGAAAAGTTCACAACTAAAGGTGAACTTAAATGCCCACAAGGATGGAGAGGAGTCGAAGTAATATTCGACATTACAAAAAGGGAAAACTCTATTCCTTGTGATTTCTTATATTATCTTTAACAACCAACAACTAGGAGATATCAAGGACAGCTCAAACTCGGAGAACTTGAGCTGGTAATTAAAGGAGTAGCAGAAAGATTCCCAGAACAACTAGTATTGGGACTAGAGTTTCTCGAGGATCGCAAACCTTGGGAAATATTACAAGATGGAATAGAGTTCACGGTCAAAGAAAAAAGATACAAGGTTTACTAGTGGATACTCGGGTTTATAAGCTCTAATCCACCCATGACCACAAGTCTGTTCTCAATATATATCACTACTGGGATGATATATAAGGAGCATCGTGCAGAGTATTTTGTGGAATACATTGATTCAGGAGCCGGGATCTGCACAGCAAAAAAATAAGTTTTTCTAAAGACTCAGACGAAGAATTGTCAACACTACTAGGAAAAGATTTCTCTCAGAGGGTGTTAATCCTTAAAAGAGGAATCAAGCAAGCGAAAATCATGATCGGAGGAGCAGATCGTACCTCATGGTACAAGGTGAAAACTCCACCGTTATATTTTCACAACACCGGAGCAGATATTCTATTAGAAAACAATTTACTACAGGCATTCAAGCGGTTTACCCAAGAAAATGTAACAAGGAGGCTTATTTTCACAACCCTTTGTGAATATAAGATCATCGCATCAAGACTACGTAATGCATTTCAAAGAAAGATGCCAATCAGATTTCACAGCAAGCATGGTGATGAAGGAAAACTTAGCCATCCAAAGATGAATGATCGAAGGAGATATGGCGAAGCAACCCTTCATATGAGAACCGAGACAAAAGGAGGATGGAAGATGGAGAAACTAAAAGAAAACACAATCCACCTTCTCAAAGTAAGTTTGGGAGAAAGCGTACAGAGAGACGTCACAATTGAAGAACAAACATCTTTGGATGACGTCAAAAAGAAGATACAGAGGAACTTCAATGGGGATCCTCTAGCCTGGTGGGATAAGAATGAGCTTAAAGCTTCGCTCAAAGTAAAAGAAAGAAAGGAGCATGAGTTCGTAAGATACAAGCATATCCTGATGAACCAAGAGGATCGAAAGAATATGCAGCTAATACTTAAGAAACATCTGGACCTTAAGTTGATATCACCAGGAGTATCCTCATACAGCAGTCCAGGATTTCTGGTTCGAAATCATGGAGAAGTCAAGCGGGAAAAATCGAGACTTGTGATCAACTACAAAGGGATCAACAACATCTTGAAATTCGATGGTACTATATACCAAGTAGGGAACACTTGGTTAACTGTATCAAGAATGCCAAGGTATTCTCCAAGTTTGATTGCAAATCTGGATTCTACCAGATTATGATGGAAGGAGGAAGCAAGAAGTTCACAGCCTTCTCCACACCACAAGGCCATTATATCTGGAATGTCATGCCTATGGGCTTGGCAAACGCACCCCAGATATACAAAAAAAAGATGAATAATCTGTTTAAAGATGATTTCTCATTCATGTTCGTTAATGTGGATGACATCCTCATAGTCTCAAAGAACATGAAGGAGCATTTGGCGCATTTGGAAGTATTTTCAGAAGTGTGCCACAAGGAAAGATTGGTGCTTTCTGAAAAAAAAAACAGTAATATCAACGATACAGATCGAGTTTCTTGGAGTCAAGATCGATGAGTCCCGAATTATTCTACAACCTCATATTGTAGAAAAGATTAAGGGATTTCCTGAAGATCTCAAGGACAAGAAGCAACTCCAAAGCTTCTTAGGAGTGGTCAATTTTGCTGGTATGTTCATTAACAATCTAGCACAATACAAGAAGGTGTTCAGTCCTCTGCTAAAAAAGAATGCTGAGTTCAAATGGGAGGAATCACACCGAGTAATGGTTAAACAACTAAAGGAGGTTTGCAAGAAGCTCCCCAAGTTAGCAATACCAAATGATGAGGATGAACTGGTACTCTACATAGATGTCAGTGACCATTGGTGGGCATCAGTTCTAACTAAGTCCACACCTGAAGGAGAAGTGACATGTAGATACTGTAGCAGACTCTTTGCGGAGAATGAAGCGAAGAGGTGGCACATCAATGAAAAAAGTTCTTTGCGGTTCGGAAGACGTTCAAAAAATGGCCGTTATTTCTTCTCACGAAGAAATTTATCCTTAAAATTGATAACACAAGTGTCAAAGCCTTTTTAAAAAATAAAATTGAATCTAAACCAGAAAAAACTAGACTTTTAAGATGGCAAGCAGAATGCCAATATTATGATTTTAATATTGTCATTATTAAATATGTTGATAATGTTTTGGCAGATTTCCTAACGAGAGATGGAAGGAGCTGAAATAGACTTCATCCTGACTGTATCAAGGCACCTGATGGACAACCTTGTGTTGCTCCAAAGAGAATTCGAGAATCTGGCATTCAATGTGAAGCGTGCTGGAAGAATACAAGAAAGTGATCAGACCAAAGTGTCTAATCGCATATGAGATTGCATTCGCAACAATGCGAGTCTATTCGAGCCATTACGAGATCCACTTCTCTAGGCTGTTGATAGAAATAGCAATCGACAAAAGGAGAGTAGTTGAGAATGGGGCTCTAAACCCGGAGCAAGGGATTCAAGTACCCTTAGCACAAGTCCTAGATTGGAACCTCCAAAAGAGGAACCAGTTCAAGGAAAAATCGAAGATTTGGAGTCACATCTAGAGTCGACAAGTCAACCCAGCACCTCTGGGGTCAAAGAGAGAGAGATCATCCTTAGGCCTATGATGGGCACTGCTAAGGTTGGTATTAACTTTGCTGATTTCTCTTAATGGCAGGAACACCAGACAAGGAATCCGACCGGAGAAATTTCGGGTAGATATATTTGGGGAATATCCCCGAGTGTGGATGCAAGAAGGATCAAATCCAAAGGATGTAAAACAATGGTATGATTTTGGAGCGCTAACTTCAATATATATTGTTGCACCAGGCTTCCCAGAGCTTTCAAAACTGCCAGAATGGCTAGGAAATACAGTTTTTAAGGCATGGAAAAACAACGCAACTCTATCCAGAGGCGATGTATTGGAGCTTTACTTCACCAGTGCGGCTCCAGAACCAGTCGAAAAAGGCAACCACGAGGCCTTCCATTTCATCAAGCTAAGAAGACCTGATGTCTCAGCATCAAATAAAATCAAGGAGTCTTCTGGGAAGGAACCAGTCTTGGTTTCTACATTTTTTGAAGAACAGATCTCTACGCGTAGAGCGAGAGATTTGTACGCCTGCATTAAAGCAATGGTAGAGGTGAAGTTCTCATTCAAGTTCGAGCACAAGTATTTGAATGAGTCTTTTCTGTTGAATACTTTAATAGAGAATGTAGATAGTCAATTTTTATTAGGTGATTTGAGTATTTAATGTGCCTGTTATATGATTTAATCGGACTAGTCTAACATAATATAGAGAAAGAACAGAAGAAGAAGAAGAAGAACACAAGAATTCCTCCGACGTTTGTGGGAGTTTAAAGTAGAGAGTTTGTTTCTCTTTGTTTTATTTGTTTGTGTGGTGGAGGAGATAATTCTTTCTCTCTGTTTTATTTGTTTGTGTGGTGGAGGAGATAATTCTCCTTTTACAGTGGTAATGGTAGTGAGCTTGGTGTTGATGGTGAAGATGAACTGATGTTGAAGATGAAGGTGTCGCCTCCTTTTATACAAGTGGGGTGAACCTAGTAGCAAGTGGGCATTAAATGCGTATCCGCATGAGACTATTAAAATATATGCGGCAAGATTATCTTCCTAGTAGATATCTCAGAGGATATCTACTAGACTTGTAGGGTGTCAGACCCAAGTGAGACACTTGGGTGGTAGGAGTGGAGCAAATGGGTGATAGAGAGGGAAAGTGTAGAGAGATGGAGTCTAGAGAGAAATATGAAGACTTGGGGTAGTGAGAGAGTAGAGAGAAGGGGTCAGAGCAAGTGGGTAAGGAGGGAGTAGGGAGACTCGGTATGGTGGGAGAGTAGAAAGAAGGAGTCGGAGCAAGTGGGTAGAGAGTAATAGGTGCAAATGGGTAGAGAGAGAGATGATGAGTGTAGAGAGAGGGAAAGTGAGCAAGTGGGTGGAGAGAGGGTAAAAAGCCCCCCACTTTCTTCCCAGGAGGATGGGACGAGCGTGTGCTCCTCTTTCGCTCGGTCTCCCTTACTCTTCTCTCCGCTTAAGCAGAGAGCGTGAGTACAACCTTCTCCTTATGTCTTTAAATATTGATCCAGGCTCACTTGTGGGTCCAATCTAAAGGGCCCTATCACAGGGAAGAAGACAGGGTTTGCTGAGAAGGCTTTCCAGGAAAAACAAGACATTCTCTGGAAAAATAAGATTTCGGTGAGTAAACAAACACATTGGAGATATTGTAACATAGCCCATTAGGACAATAGACGAACAAAGTATGCACGAGCTGTTCCATCCAAAAAGAGCCAGAGTTTGGGAAATGAATAAGGTTGAGCATAGGGATGATTAGGAGTGCTGAACCCCCTCCTGCAAAGGAGACACGTGGAAAGAAGAGGGTGAAACCTCTTCAGAACACCTAAGAGCCGGGAGAATCATCAGACACCAAAGAAGACAAATGACTCTTAAAAAAAGCAAGAGCCAGATGACTTTTCTGAAAGGGTAAGAGACATGTGACCGACAAGTAGGATGGCCCACTAGAAGGCATCCAATAAAGAAAATGGACCAGCCAGCTGCTAAAGTTGGAATCCAATGGGAATGACGTAAGCGCTGGCGGAAGAATAATGATGTAAGCAGTGACGTCATAGAAGATTAAAGAGGTTTTGAAATCCGAATTTCGGGTCTGAGCCTCTATAAATAAGAAGTTTGAGGAAGCAGAAGGCATCGACCATTCCCCTTTGTTTTCTCTCATTCCATAAGCATTATAGTTTCCTTTCTTTTCTTGGATAAGTGTTTCCAGTTCAGCTACCATAGGTAGCTAGAGGAGTCTTCTCCTCTTATTTAAGTAGTATGAGTGTGTAATAATATTTTCCATTCCCTAAATAAATAATCTTAGGCTACTGCCCATAGTATGTAACCTTCCATTATATTTTGCAACCTTAATCTCCATATTTTCCGACGAGAAACAGTAGCAGCTTCCTGTGTAGGAAACGAACAAGGGTTGTGCTGAGGTCCGCTGAAGGAACGGGACTGAACCATCACACTGCGTGGCTCGTGGTTGGCTGTGAGGAGCAGCTGTAAAACCTCTCCCGGACACCCGGTGGATTGACGGTCCGAAAATGTACTGTTACTGTTTTGAGTAGGTTAAGTACGAGATTAATATTGCTTAACTAATGTACGGAAGCATGCTAGGCCTGATATGGTCGTAATGGACTATATTTATTTTGAAGAATAGAAAGAAAATAAAATCTGGTAAGATAGATACGATAAATGTTGATTAGGGCTAAAAATCTTCAAAGACCTATTAAGGACCAAAAAGTTGAATTAGATAAAGAAAAATGACCGATTTCAAGATTTGTAAAGATAGTGGACTGATTTCAAAATTTTTAAGAAAAATAAACTTCAATAACCGGTTGGTGACCTGCTATAGCATGTCAAAAGACCAAATTGTTGTATGTTACAAAGTTAATGGACTAGAATCAAAATCTAGAAAAACCTATGGACTAATTTCAAAAATAGGAAAACTTAATGGATGAAAAACTTTATTAAGTCTTTATAAGATCTAGGTAATTGATTCATAAAACATTTTCTTAGTGTTTAAAAGATCGATATATAATATTATTTTCTTCAAACAAATGTTATATATATATATATATATATATATATATATATATATATATATATATATATATATATATATATATATATATATATATATATATATATATATATATATTTATTGTATATGCTTAATAACTTAAGTGGTTGTCTTCAGGCAGTAAGAGTTAGCTTATTAACCCTTGGTTTCTTCAACTTATACCGTTATTACGGTATTGATATACGTCAACTGATAAAAATGTCGAAGGATTTTTTATTATTAATTTATTATTATCCTACTCAAATCACTTTATTTCCGTTCTTATAGTTATATTTAAATAAAGAATAAAAATTCACCCAGCATCAACATTTTAAAAATATATTTTAATTTTAAAATTTTATACCTTTACACAATAATATTTTACTTTTTTTTTTCTAATTACATAGAATATGGTACTACTAAAAGAAAAAAATATTTTTCCGGCCACTTCAAAAGTGATATTTATTTTACGTGAATTAAGAAAACATCCAAAATGATAAATTAAGAATTTTTTAGATGAATAGAGGTAGTTTTCCTTTGTTTTATTTTATTATTATCATTTTTTTTAATCTTCAATGAAAAAACAGTATATATATACGGAAGTAAGTAAGCGCCGCTGTTTTTATGGGAAATAAATGCTTAGATAAATATGTTAGGATTATAAAACTAATATGACCATAACGTAAGAAAAAATAAAAGTAAGTTGGATTATTTAAAAACGGAAAATATATAAAATTGTTGAGAATTATTAAAATATAAATAAATTTATAAATAGTTGGAATTGATAAATAAAGTGCAAAAAGTATGTAAAATGTAGTATAATATATTTTACTATTAATAGAATGTGTAAAATATTTAGGACCACTTAAAATAGAATGTGTGCAAAAATACAATACATAATATATTTAGACAAAGTCTTTTGTGAGACACGGTGTTTATGTGAGACGATTTATGAAACATGTTAAAGTATACTCCCTCCGTCCCAGACTAAGAGTCTCATTTGCTTTCGGGCACGTGGATTAAGGAATATTATTATTTAATGTGTAGTGAGTAGTTGTATTAGTGAGTGTGGGGGGCCCATGTTTTAAATGTATTAGTGGGTGTGGATGAGTCTCATGTGTCCAAAAAAAGGAAATATGACTCTTTGGGTGGGACGACCAAAATGATAAAATGATCCTCTTAGCCTGGGAGGAAGGGAGTAATTATTATATTCGTAAAATATATCTATTGATTTTTAAAGTATCTTTTCTTAAAGTTTGATGAATAATGTACTAAAGTATAATTTTAGTTTGTTACAATATGATTTATTACCGATATAATTTAACTATTATAATCATATTTCACCTATATAATAAGCATATTTTTATAATGAGTCCACCTGTCTCATCTCATATATATCCATCTCACAAGAGATCAGTGCACCCATACATTTAATATTTTACTATAGTACTATAATTTATGGTCTATTTTCAGCTTTAATTCATAAAATCTTGTGGTACCCGTAGAATTTTATAGCTATTCTTAAGGTTTAGGATTAATTTTAATTGTATAATTGTAATTCATCTTTGTGTTTTAAGATACATTTTATCTCTATAACTTACTCATTATTTATCATTATGATTTAGTGTTAATTTCTAAGACTATAACTGTAATTTCATCACTATGATTTAGAGCATATTTTACATTTATAGTTTATAATTAATTATAAGAATAAAATTATATTTTCCCCAAATTAGCTTAGGAAATATCTTACTTCTAGAGTTTGAGATATAATAGATTTTAACTATGATAAATTTTAAAAGGAGAATCAAATCATTTCATCCAGTTGCATCTAAATAAGATACAACCGGTTCTACACTACCCTGTCCCTCTTTAGTATATATTTTTTTTTCATATAAATTAAGAAAATTGTTACTTAAAAAAGTATTTTGATTTTTCTTAATAAATGAAAAAATTAATAAAATAAGTTAAGTTGTGTTGAAATTTTTTATTAGTATGGGCGTGCATGGTGCGATTTTGCGGTTATTTCGTTAAAATTTAAATTGCATTGTTATGTGCGGTTCGGTTTGTCAATTAATTTTAAATTGCGGTTTGTCAAGTAAATTTTCTATGCGATTTTATGCGGTTTTGTTACGGTTTGGCGGTTTAAAGATTTATTAATTAGTAACATACTTAACATAACAATATACTAATATATTTGGATATATAAATAAATAAATAAATATGCGGTTAATTTAAAGTGTTTTTTCACCCTTAGAAATAAAATATTAAAACATTTATAAAATTAGATAATAAGATCATAAATATATGAAATCATCATTAGAATTTCATAAACAATTGAAATAAATATTCATAACATAAAGTAACTTATACTAAAATAATTTTGCAATCCCAAGTATTTAATCTTTATAAATCTTTTTACTCTTTCAATAATACATATACATAATCTATATATATATATATATATATATATATATATATATATATATATATATATATATATATATATATATATTAAATATATTTATAATTATATAGGGTAAATTACCAAAATCCCCTCGAGGTTTGTCCAAATTACCAAATAAGCCCGTGGTTTGAAAATTTACCAATTATCCCCTTTAAAAATATTTTTTTTTTAAAAATAGTGAAATTTAAAAAATACAATGTTAAATATATGGGTCTTGATGTCATTTTCATCCTTCTTTATTTTAAGAAAAAGTGTATTTTTATTAATGTTCAAATAAAAAACAAGTTAAAGGAGGTAATTGGTAATTTTTCAAACCCCAGGATTTATTTGGTAGTTTGAACAAACCTCGAGGGGAGTTTTGGTAATTTACCCAATTATATAATAAAGTGTGATGCAGTGCGGTGTAATTTTACATAAAAATCGAAATTGCATCATTCAAGCGGTGCGATTTTCCCCAAAAAAATTAACCACGATTTAGATAAAAAAAAAATAACTTAATGCGGTGTAATGCGGTGCGGCTCGATCGGTTTTTGCGATTTTAAACATTTTTTGCCCACCCCTATAGAATGTGAAAACTATTGAAGGGTTTCTCAAAGTCAAACGCCAAAATTCCTTTAAAAAAAAAAATCGCCCATATACACTGTCATCTTCCAAGAATTTTCCATTATCATTGACATCTACTATATACAATTGATTCAAATGAAACACTTTAAGGGACCGAGTTTACTTTGTAATCAGTTTGTTCTTTTCATTATCTCATTTTCATTTTTAAAGCTTGATATATTGTTTCTACAACTATTTTTAACATACTTTTAATTTTTACTTAAGTTTATTTATCAGGTTGGGACTACTTAAACTTGTGATAATAAGCATTTACAATAGCAAAATATTCCATGCACAGAGTAAACAATAATTTATGGGTTAATTGAAAAAAAATTATGATCTTTACTCATATGATAATTTAATTCATACCTTTGAGAAATTGAAAAAAAAATATATATATATATATATATATATATACTATAAAATCTTTAAGTATTGTTGCAAAACGCACCAAAATTATGACTAAAAGTAAGTTTTTTTTTGTGCGTTTTGCAACAATACTTAAAAGTGGTGAATTTTATTTTTGCAATTTCTCAAAACAATAATTAATTTGCAATAGGATTAGGAGTAAAGTAATTTTTTTTTCAATTTAACCCATAATTTATTGTGCACTCAAAGACTACGCCATCCTTTTAGTCTTGTGTTTTAGAGCTTATTTCTATACTTTTGGGATATATTACATTCTTTATTCAGAAATATATGATTGTCACACAAATTAGAAAATAAACCAACTATGAAGAATTTTCAATAATTTCCAGAGAATTGATTAGGTCAGAGTAGAAAATTCAGAGAATGTGTTGATAAATAGGGTTAGTGAGATTATGAATTGTGATTAGTAGAGTGAGTGAGTACATTGACTATTGAGATAGTCTTGGCTTGTTTTTTCCAACACCTTCACAAAAGATGAATCGAATTCTCCCTCTGATCATCCTCACCACCCTCCTTGTATGTAGTGTTTGTCAGAATGATGATCTGTATCGGACCTGCAGTGAGCCATTTAAGTGTGGGGTGATGGAGGGTGTAGGGTATCCGTTCTACGGAGGAAGCCGGCCCCTTTCGTGTGGCTGTCCAGGCTTCCACCTCGACTGCCAAGCCGATGATGACGTCCCCCGGATTGGCATTTCATCCATCACCTATAGAGTCCTTGATATCAGCCTCTCCACATCAGTTCTGAGGGTCTCCAGAAACGACCTGTGGAGCAACCTTTGTTCAACATCTATTTCAGACACAGCCTTAAACTTCACCATTTTTGATCTTTACGAACCTGCTAATGATCAGAACATTACTCTATACTATGGTTGCCCACTCACTCTGCCCCAGCTACCATTGCTGCTGGCTTCCAATTTAACGTTTAATTGCAGCGAGACCACCCCAAACCTGATGAATTTCTTCGTGACAAGTGAACAAGCTCGAGCGTCCCAGCAGCTAAACCTCGGTAACTCTTGCAACCGTCGTATTAATGTTCGGGTAAACCAGATGGCGGCCCGGGAGTTGGCAAATCCTGCGTTGGCTTCACAAGACCGATTACAGGTTTCTCTTGACAGTGGGTTTACAATCCAGTGGTCCGCGGATAATAGCAAGTGCGATGACTGCAGGCAATCGGGTGGGTTGTGTGGGTATAGCCA
The DNA here is from genome assembly GCA_023678885.1 of Pogostemon cablin. Lineage (NCBI taxonomy): Eukaryota > Viridiplantae > Streptophyta > Magnoliopsida > Lamiales > Lamiaceae > Pogostemon > Pogostemon cablin. The sequence continues at coordinate 5,485,744 of CM042992.1, read as the reverse complement.
GGACGTGGTGTCATTTGTTTGCCTCTGCTCTAATGGTACTTTCGAATCCACCTGCAATGGTGTCCTTGATGACACAGATAATCAGAATTGCAAAAACTGTGTGGACTCAGGTGGGAGGTGTGGGTATAATCAGGATTCAGCATCGTTTGTCTGCCATGGTGGAAGAGGTAACACTTCATAAAGCATAATTCCTTTACAAGTAGACCTCTCTGCCTGCAATGCAAAGTAGAAGGGAATCGTTCATTCATTCATGTCCTAACGTTTATTAATTTTCCTTTCAGGATCTAAAAACAAGTATGTAATCACAGGTGAATCCTCTACTGTTATCCATATAGTCTAAAATGTTCCCTACTTTTCTACAGTGGTGTACTAGTGTAACCTGTTTCCTGCCTCTATACAGGTGTCTTACTTGGTATAGTTGCTCTAATCATACCACCCATCATCATCTACTACATCACGAAACAGCGCAGAGTTCACCAGAAAAGCAATCAGAATATCGACAAATATCTACTCAACCATGGATCACTGGCTCTAAAGAGATATACCTACATTGAAATTAAAAAAATAACAAAATCCTTCACAGATAAGGTAGGCCAAGGAGGGTTCGGAATTGTGTACAGAGGAGAGATACCTGACGGTCAGATTGTTGCAGTGAAAGTTTTAACCAAGACTCATGATAACGCAGAAGACTTCATAAATGAAGTTGCCAGCATCAGTAGAACCTCCCATGTCAACATTGTCAACCTGTTGGGATTTTGCTATGACAGAAAGAGAAGGGCATTAGTCTATGAATTTATGCCCAACAAATCTTTAGACAAGTTCATTCACAAGAGTGACTCGATCAACCAAGAGTGTTACTTGGGGTTGGAAAAGCTGTTTCAGATAGCAGTAGGTGTTGCTCGAGGGCTTGAATATCTGCATCGAGGATGCAACACGAGGATTGTTCATTTTGACATCAAGCCACAGAACATTCTTCTGGACGAAGACTTAAGCCCGAAAATATCTGATTTTGGGCTTGCTAAATTGTTCAAGAAGAAGCAAAGTATGATATCTACGATAGGACCTAGAGGAACTATTGGGTATATTGCTCCTGAAGTAATTTCCAGAAGTTTTGGCGCAGTTTCACATAAATCTGATGTCTATAGCTATGGAATGACTCTTCTAGAGATGGTAGAAGGAAGAGAAATTGTTGAAACTGAGGCAGTCCAATCAAGAGAAAATTATTTTCCCGACAAAATCTACGAGTATGTCTTGCTCAAAAACAGAAAGTTAGGTGATCAAATGACTGAAGAGAAGGAAGAGACCAAAAGAAAATTGTTATTGGTAGGACTGTGGTGCATTCAGACCGCTCCAGCAGATAGGCCATCAATGACGAAGGTTGTGGAGATGTTAGAAGGAAGTATTCAGTCTATACAAATTCCCCCAAAGCCACACCTGGCTTCTTCTAGGCTGTCTGTGCAGCAATATTCGTCTTCCGTCTCTGTAAATATAGAAACTGATATTAGCCTTGATGGTTAGGCACTGGCTGAAAATTTATTCAAGGGATACAAACTTAGATAACACATCAGTTATAATCCAATTTTGTATTTCTGTATGACACACTATATGAATTGTATTGGAAAATGCTTCTAGTGAAAAAAAATTTCACTTGAACATGTTAATAAAGTTATTAGAATAAGTACCTGAATTCAAATTTCAGAATGGTAATCCCAAAAAGCACTGATCCACATTTCGAAAGAGGATAATATCATCGGCTGAGCTTTCTGTTTATGATCATTAGACAGAATTTAACACATACAGCCGCTTGAATTAATCCATCTATGACAAATATCTTGAAACATTACCTATAACTAAAAGGAGAAAGAGCAGATTACCAGTTCGGGTATTCATATTGGAGAAAGAATCTACTCCACTTGATCACTAATAGCGTTCTTATGCATATTGTGGAGATCTTTTGAACATGACAATTAATCACACCCTCTACACACAGCGAGAATGTCTTTATTTCTCCAAACAACCAGCCCACCAGTTTTCATCTGCTTTGCAATATAGTGATATAGCATCCATGCAATCAACAGAAGATCTTAAACATGAGCAATCAGGAACAGGAAGAGAAAACATGTCTTCATTAAAGAAATTTTTTCACATTATTAAGATGAAATAGTGAAATGATAACCGGAATATGAGAGACTTTACGGATGAATAGATAAGATAATAAGCACGTTGTTATGCAACTACGGCAATAGGATTAAATTAGAGCAGAATGCTAGCCATGGAATCAGAATTGAAACATTAAAGACAGCATGAACATAGATAGGTTGTTGATTATGTTGCATAGAAAATCTACACTCAGTTTATTGTAATGCCTAAGCCTAATAATCACTCTAATCTCCCAAACTAACAACCAGAAATATCTTACATGCGATCATGATCACTTGCAATGGTAATGAAAAGTAAATAAGCACCGAACCTCAACGATTTCTCGAGCTCCGCCATAATCCGGCACAAGGGAATATCAATTTTATTCCTAAATTCCTCCCTTAATCCATCTATATTAATCGGATTCCATTAACTTGCGAAGAATTACTCACCTGAATTCTAATGGCGACTCTGCAGAAATTCATGCTGTTGGCATTACAGTGCGCAGTCGCCGGAATCTCGTCCAGAAATCCGTCGCCAGTCCCCGTAATTCACATTTACATGAGTTAATTTTGTTATTCTGCGGCGGCCAGCATGTTTAATTTTTCTATAATCAAGAAGACAAAGTTTATTGTATTTTTTTTTTTTGTGGTAAAATTGTGTTAAGAGTATGATTGTTATGATATATATTTTGCGTAGAACCGTATCCCTTGTCCCTCCCTCATCAACCGTTGATTCCAAATTTTCAAGAGGACAACTTTAGGGTGATTTTTGAGATATATTGGTGCACCATGCACCCAAGTTTATAGTTTAAAATAATAAATAGTAGGTAATTTTTTAATGAAAAATTAATTATTTTATATTATTTAATGGTGTAGATTAAATTATAAATTAATTTAACAATTAAAATTGTTACCAGCGGTTCTAAAATAAGGCAAAAAAACCTCATTTTTGTTAAAAATACTGAAATCATCGGATAATAGCAAGTCACAACAAAAATCGGTGCAAATGGGATATTTTGGCCATATTTAAAAAAACGATGGTACTAAATTAAAAATTTTATCTCTATTGGCACAAAAAATGATCATATAAAAAGTTATGGGACCGAATTAGTTTTTATCTCATTTTCTGGTATCATTTTTGTATATTATGTAATGTGTCAAACTGGAGGATAAATAACACATAGAAAAAAAATGTTATACCTAAAAGGAAAAAGATAAATTCTATTATAATTATTGGATTCTATTCCATTTATTTACATGTAATGACACACAAGAAATGATACATGAAATGGCTGGATTTTATTTCTCAATTACATAGTATATTTCAAATTATTTCCCTTGGACGGTTATCACTTTCAAAAATAGATTTCAATTTTTATCAAGATGTTTTCCCCTTATTATTTAGGCTCACAGAATGAGTTTCATGGAATGATCTCTGCAAGTGTTTGCCTAACCCAAAATATAGATTTGATAAGTTATTTCATAGTATTTCACTTCAAGTTCTAAAACATAAGCTTTTTTTTTCATTATTTAAATCCCCTAATAATGATAATTGAACATCTGGACACTATAATACTCCATTGAGTGATATTAATTCCCCCAATATAATTCAATCATCCAGAGTGTGTCTATGTGAGACTGACTATTCTAATACTAATACATGTGACTATTTGATTGCAAATTTTAAATGCATAATAAATATAAAGCCAAAAAAGTCAATAAATGGGTATTTCATTGATACGTCCAAGTATCAAGTTAAAAGTCGAGGATTTCATATTGAACATGAACTCCTATTTTCTTTAACGCATTTCATCAACAACTTAATTAGTTGAACATTAGTTTTAAAAATATAATCACTATAATCTGGCGCAAAGGTGTTATGTTGAACTAATCTAAACATAAACTTTCAAAATTGCACTAATTCACATTACTTTAATAAAAAAATTAAAATAAGTCAATTTATTCTGATTTTCGCCGGAAAATGTTGAAATCACCAGAAAACGACACGACGATGAAAATTTGTGCAAATGGGAAATTCTAAGTTAAAATTTTTATATTTTTTTGAACGAAAAATTGAATATAAACAAAGTTATAGGACTTGGAAAATGTAAAATTAAATTGAAAATTTTAATTTTATTAGGCTTTTTTTTCCGATGAAAATAAAATTTTTTGAGATAGTGAAACGCATGCATGTAGTACTAAATAAATTTCAAATGGTAACTACAGAAAATAGAAACAAAATTGTTGTTATATTAGTCAAAAAGCATGCATATTTAATTAGAAACTTCCAAAAAATGTTGATATTTATTTGAATACTAGTCAAGAGTACATCCATCAACTTATTACAATTTTAACCATGCATTCACTTATAAATAGTATCTTTATTCTCCACACAAAACACAACTAATAATTCAAGTGTATAATATTTCTTGGATCATTAATCATGGGTGTAATTACTAAGGAGTTTGAAGTGACATTATCAATTCCAGCAATAAGATTGTTAAAATCCTTATATCTGGATGCAGTTAATATTGTGCCTAAAGTGCTCCCATATTGTGACAAAATCGAAATCTTAGAAGGCGATGGTGGTGCTGGATCCATTAGATTGATCACTTATGTTCAAGGTAAATTATAAACCGTCTCTCTCTTTTTTTCTTTTAATTTATCCGAAAATATCCCAAAATAGTTAGAACATTCATTTACGTCTCAAACCTTTTAGTTTTGTTTTGATTTCGTCCCAAAACAATACTATAATTCACCAATTTTGTCCCACAACTTTTGTAAAAGCACCTACTCAGACCCATAGTTTATTTGTATTAATAGAGCAGGAGATCAAGTGGTGACTTCAAAGCAAAAGATTGAAGAACGCGACGAGGCAAACTATGTACTCAAGTACACTATATTTGAAGGTGATGTCCTCGGTGAAGGTATCGACTATTTCAACAACACTGCTAAAATTGAACCGGGCTCCGATGGAACTTGTGTTTTGAAGTATACAAGTGACTTTCACGTCGAGGGAGATGGTAATGACCAGGTTCATGAAAAAATCAAGCAACGACTAGACATGTCGTTAACCATAGTTCGTGAGATTGAATCTTACCTTATTGCAAACCCTGGAGAATACAATTAGTGAAGATGATGTTGAAGTCGTTTAATTCTATTTTCAAGATATAAATTATGAGTTCTTAGTTTTCTTATTGTCAGGACTAAAGAATAAATCGAGAGTGTAATCTCTTGACTTGTTATGTATTAATTGGATTGTTGAAATAAATTGTGTTGAATAATATTTTCACTTGGTTAAAGTTCTATTTTAGATGATGGTATTCACGGATACACTTTTTCACTTATTGTTGAAACTTGATAATCAATCAAACGATCCAGTATGTATGCGGGAAGGAAAATCTCTGTAGGGTAGATCGTACGTGTCGATCAACTCTGACGGTCCATGGTGCAACCTTTGTCCACCATCTATTTCAGACACAGCCTTAAAACTCAACCTTTTCAACCTCTATGATCCTGCTAAAACTCAGCATTGACCTGTAACGCATAAGGTATCAATGGGAAGGAGAGATTAGGAGTGAATTCTTGTCTCTTTGTAGATAGACAGTATACTTCTTGTCCTGCATAGAATAGTTCTTGATTGGTGCTTAGTCTTGGAGGCTAACTATATGCTACTAAAAATTCTAAATACTCGTCATTTGTAATTGGGTACTATATCCTTGGGGTATTTCTCATTACCCCAAGTTTGCTTAATAATAATATTTTTTCTGTTCAAAAAAAAAAAAAAAACTCAGCATTGACCAGTGAGAATACAACCCGATTACAGGTTTCTCTTGAAACTGGGTTTACAATCCAGTGGATAATCACAAGTGCAGGCAATCGGGTGGATATAGCCAGGACACAGCGTCGTTTGCTTGCCTCTGCTCTTCTAATGGTACTTTAGAATCCACCTGCAATGGTGTCCTCGCTGACACAGATAATCAGAATTGCATCAGCATCATTTGCTTGCCAATTGCCAGGTGGTAGAGGTAACACTGCATGAAGCACAAGTAGGCCTTTCTGCCTGCAAACCAATGTATATGGGAATCAATCTCTCATTCATTCATGTCCTAACGATTATTAATTCTCCTTTCAGGATCTAAAACACTAGTATGTAATAACAGCTGAATCCTCTACTCTTCTGCGGTAGTGAAACAGTATAACCTAATTCCTGCCCTCTATACAGGTGTCTAGTCTAGTTGCTCTAATCATACCACACATCATCATCTACTACATCACAAAACAGCACAGACCTCTCCAGGAAAGTAATCAAATATATAAAAATTTCTACTCAACCATGGATCCCTGGCTCTAAAAAGATATAACTACATTGAAATTAGAAAACAAAATCCTTTACAGAAAAGCTAGACCAAGGAGGGTATGGAATTGTGCACAGAGGAGAGCTACCTGACGGTCAGATTGTTGCAGTGAAAGTCTTAACTGCGATTCATGACAACGGACAAGACTTCATAAATGAAGTGGCCATCATCAGTAGAACCTCCCATGTCAACATTGTCAACCTGTTGGGATTTTTCTATGATAGAAAGAGAGGGGCTTTAGTCTATGAATTTATGCCCAACAAATCTTTAGAAAAGTTCATTCACAAGAGTGTCTCGATCAACCAAGAGTGCTCCTTGGGGTGGGAATAGCTGTTTGAGATAGCAGTTGATGTTGCTCGAGGGCTTGAATATCTGCACAGAGGATGCACCACGAGGATTGTTCATTTTACATCAAGCCACAGAACATTCTTCTGGACAAAGACTTCAGCCCAAAATATCTGACTTTGGGCTTACTAAATTGTTCAAGAAGAAGCTAAGTATGATATCTACAATTGGAGCTAGGGGAACTATTGGGTACATTGCTTCTGAAGTATTTTTCAGAAGTTTTGGAGCAGTTTCGCATAAATCTGATGTCTATAGCTACGGAATGACTCTCCTGGAAATGGCAGAAGCAATAAAAAGTTGTTGGATATGAGGTAGCCCAATCACGCAAAGATTATTTTCCCGAAAAAATCTATGAATATGTCTTGCTCAAAAACAGAAAGTTGGGTGATCTCATAACTGAAGAGAAGGAGGAGAACAAATGAAAAATGATATTGGTTGGGCTTTGGTGTATTCAGGCAGCTCCAGCAGATAGGCCATCAATGACGAAGGTTGTGGAGATGTTAGAAGGAAGTATGCAGTCTATACAAATTGCCCCAAAGCCACACCTCACTTCATCTAGGCAGTCGGTGCCACAATATTCGACTTCAGTCACTGTAAATATAGAAACAGATATTAGCCTTGATGGTTTAGGCACTTGTTAAAATTTTATTTAAGGGATACAAACTTAGATATCACATCAACTATACTTCAATTTTGTATTTCTGCATGGCACACTACATGAATTGTAAAGGTACATTCTTCTGGTGAAAATTTTATTCACTGGAACATGTTAATGAAGATAATAGAATAAGTATCTGAATTCAAATATCAGAATGGTAATCAGAGTTTGATGATTTTCATTAGATCATTGGAAAATGAAACAGAAATTCTAGCATTTTCAATCTTATACGTAAAATTGCCCATTAGAATACCTCATCTCAAATTTCTCAAATTTTTTTTTTTTTTGAGAACTTGTATACGATTAAGAACATACCCTGCCCAAAGTATTGCACATCTCTTTGATTCAACCCTATGCCACCTCACCAAAAAGAAACTTCATAGGATTCACAGATGACATTTATTCATGTGTCCAAAGGCTTTTCAGCTTCTGGGTGACTAATTCTTCTTTTCTGAAAGCTCATCCTGCAAATTTGCAAATTAACATATACATTAACCAAAAAGCAACTGATCCACATTTTGAAAGATGATAATATCACCTGCTGAGCTTTCAATTTATACAGATCATCAGAGAGAATTCAGCACGTTCATCCAAGTGAACTAATCCATCTATTACACATATCTTGAAAGTTTATGCATAGTATCTATATATAACTGAAAGGAAAAAGTGCAGATTACCAGTTTCCTCTTCAGATCACAAATTGCCTGTTGTCTCTGCTTGGCGAAGAACATCAATGACTATTGAAGAGAAAAAAGAAAATCCAAATATAGAGCACACACATAAGTTAAAAGGGGGGAAAAAGTTGTGAAAAGGAGATAAACATGATAGTTACCCCACGTCTTTGGATTTCCAGTGACCTAGATAATGCCTCTTTCTTGTTCAGGAGATTACTTGCTGGTGGCTTAGGGCGTTTAAAGTTTTTCCCACGATAAACTATAATTGCATGTCCTTCTTTAAGTTTAATAATGTCAACCAGTATACCACCACTTTCTGCCTCAACACATCTAGCTGTATGCATGACCTGTGAAATACTTTTTTGCATTGTAATCACTTTAACTACTTCTCTGTGCTTCCAGTGCTGATGCATTGCTTCTATGACACCATCATAAACCCCACGCCTTCCTGAAGCCACAACAAGTTACATTAAAGCATATATCAGATGTGATAGATCTTCAAACAATCAAGACAAAAAGAACAATGGCTTTTTTCCATTGGAGAAAGTATGAAGCTGGACACAGATATAACTTCTAACAAGAGTAATCAAACGATCACAACACTTTCTGAAAGTGAATCCTCAAAATCATTATCATGTGTAGTCCAAAAATATATAAGTGATCACAATCAGCAGCCTCTGAATTCTTTTCTATGGCTTGAGACCATATTAAATAATATGACAACACACAGGCACAACTTTAAGCTTCAATATAAGATAACACTTCACAGAGTTGCGTAGACTCTTAACTGGCAGTTAGATGACAAGCATTTTCATTCAGAAAAAGTACAGGTATACTTATTGGGGGAAATGCAAAAAACTTGTACATGACATTTGCAAATTTACATGTTGCAGTAGCAAATGGCCCCTTATGATACCTTGAGGATACTGTTCTGAGAGAGTAAAACAGAAGCCTCAGGAAAATATGCGCTTCAAAGATTTATCTTACATGGGGCTTCTTGTGATAGAAAACTCTTTTGGGAAAAAGAAAGAGCATATTTTGGAATAGACACACAGAGGATATATTCTTGACTGCTTGTCAACTGTAGCTCCAGGTGAGTCAAATAGTGGTTAATTAACACAAGTTATTCAAGAATTTAATAAAGCTTACAACAAACCAAAGAAAAGATTATTTCTGTTGGGCTATCCTATAAGGGTCATTGGAAACGTGATTGAAGACACTCATGGTTAATTATGAGAGGCCTTAAAACTGCCCCCGATATTTTGGGTAAATCATTTGAAAAAACTTTTTAGAATAACGAAAAACTTAAAATCAAGCATAAAATTAGAGCGTACATCAATTGAATTAAAATTGCAGTCAACAGGAGTTTAAAATTAAGAAGAAATGCTATAAACAAAAGCTTTTCTTCATACCAAGTACTAAGCTGCTATCCATCCTTAACCCCATCTCTCGCAAGCATATTCTTTCTTCTCCAGATATGATTTCCAAATCTGGATTTTTCTCAGATGATTTTGACGTGTTTTTTAGTTTCCCTAGAACCCTCACCGATTTTTCAATCTTCCTCTTAAGCTGAAAAGAAACAGCTAATGGAGATTACCTTTTACCATTAAAATTCAATGTAAACATTAAATAAAAGCTTACAATGTAAAGACTTTTTTCTTGATCTCTGAGTTCCTTCTTAAGTCTTTCCTTTTCTGCTTCCAGTTGAATGTCAACCTCAGTGTTTCCTTTCTTCAGTTTCCCAAGTTCCGAGTCAATGCTATGAAATTCTGATAATGTGCCCACTACGCCAGAGTTCGGTAAATGCTCATCATCGATAGAAAAACTTTCACTTGCTTTTATCCTCGCAGCTTCTTCCTGAAGTTGGTATCTTGTGAGCTCCATTTCTCGTTCAGAGACTACTTTTGCAACTTCAGAGGGAAGGAAGTCCTTGCCTCTATAGAGAATAATCAAGAACTTATTACGCAGTAGAAGTACTCCTCTAGTGAGACGCTGCATCAAGAGCAGTATGATTTTAAATTCACAGAATATTGGATTTCATAACAACAATTTGAGGAATATAAAACACATACTCGAACACACAAAAAAAAAATCATGTTTCAATCAGACTTGCCTTGAGTTCATTAGCCATTAGCTCATTATCTGTGTTTGGAACCCCCCACTTCAATGCAATCTTTGCTATATGGCATTGTTCCCACAATTTTAGGATAGCTGCAGCTAATCCCTGAAGATTCCTGTTTCTTCCTTCACAAAGAACGACAAAAATTTTCTATCAGAGTTATACGCACAGCCCATTATTTACAATATTTCAACAGATTATACACACTGGTGCCATCGATCCAATTAGAAAAACCAAAATACGGAACTTTCTATCATACCAAATGTGTTAAGCTGAAAATGAATCCTAAATCCTAACTTAATAATGATACAATTCAGAATGAATTTCCGCAACAAAGACAAGATAATGTACCAAGAACAAAATGAGTCGGTAGAGAGCGAGCAAGCTTCCTCAGATATGTAAGCTCAGAATCTGTCAGCTTTGATCTAGTAGAAGGTGGAGAAAGCCGAAAAGGTGTCTTATATCCAGGAACAATTTCTGGAAGCAAATCTCCATCAACTGGCAAAGGCTTTTGCATCCACCAATCAGCAAAGCGAGGTCCTAACTGATCCAGTAACCTATCAGATTCCCTTACATATAATGACTCCTTAAGCAGACTTTCCCATTTACTGTCTTTCCCATGGATTATTTGGCCTGGATCACTTATATCAGAATTTACTGGAGCAATATACGTTGCATTTTGGGTATTCATAGTGGAGAAAGAATCTCCTTGATCACTAATAGAGTTCTTATGCATACTGTGTAGATCTTTTGAGCCTGACTCGTAATCACACCCTCTATACACAGCAAGAAGGTCTTTATTTCTCCAAACAACCAGTCCACCAGTCTTCATCTGCTCAGCAATATAGTGATACATATATGTGCAATCAACAGAACATTTTAAACACTGAGCAAGCAGGGACAGGGAGAGAAAACATGTCTTCATTGAAGAGAATTTTTCACATTATTAAGATGAAAGGTGAGATGATAACTGGAATAGAGACACTTTGCCAATGAATAGATAAGATCACATCTAAAAGCAACTACAGCGAGAGGATTAAAATAGAGCAGAATGCTAGTTATGGAATCAGAATTGAAACACTAAAGACAGCATAAAAATAGATAGGTTGTTGATTATGTTGCGCAGAAAATCTACACTTACTTTATTGCAATGCCCAAGTCCTAATAATCACTCTAATCTCCCAAACTAACACAGAGAAATATTTTATATGCAGTCATGATCACTTGAATGGAAATGAAAAGTAAAAAAGCACCTTACCTCAACGATTTCTCGAGCTCTGCCCATATTCCGGGACAAGGGAATAGCAAACTTAAGCAAAGCAAGCTCCTTAGTTCTCCAAGTAAAATGAACTTGATCAACAACAGCTTGAGTCACCCCAGCTTTCATGACCTTAACCCACATCCTTATCAATGCAGCCTCATCTCTTAGTCTTTCCAGCAACACCCCATCAAGGCTCAGCTCAGCAGCCGTTGCCACCTTCTCCTTTTTCACCCTTCTAATTATCATCTTACCATTATCTCTCTCCCATGGCAATTTTTTCAATCTCACTTCTTTCTCCACCTTCGAAAAAGAAATATCAGATCCATCACTTGCCAAACTCTCCTGCTCCACCTCACGGTTTTCATCTACTTCAGCATCATTTTCATAATCCACATCTCCCCAGAGGGCTCCTGGTGCAAATTTGAATTTGCTAATCCGTGGGGTTTTGCTGATTTCTTCAAAATTCTGTATCTCTTGGAGATTCTCAATGCCTTTCAAGACTTTCTTCATAGCTAACCTACCTCTTCCACCCCCCACTTTTCCAGTTAAATCCCTGTCAGGATGTTCTTCATTTCTGCCAAAGCTGAAACCCTTTTTAGACCGTGGCTTCATAGCTTCCATTTCATTGGGCTTAACGAGGAGAGGTTCATTCATCCATGGAGCAGTGGGTGCTTTAATTCTTGAACGAGAACGCAGAATTGATTCCGAAGAATGTGTATAGAAATCTTCACGTTCATAATCACTGCTTCTTCCTTCAATTTCTGTGCTGCTGCCGCCATAATTCGGAGAGCTACAAAATGTGATGAAACTATACTTAAAAGAACTAGAAAAGATCAAAGGTGATGGAATTCTGGTAGGATTGTAGGGGAAAGAGGTGATGGCGTTTGAGAAATTGAAGAGCAACGGAGAAGCAGTCATTGTTATTTCAATTGGCCAAGATACTGAAAAAATGAAATATTCTACTCGCGAATTGATTCAATTAACTATCTATTGCAGATTAAAATTGATTTTTCCGAGGCTCCATCTGTCTTTGCCGGTGATTATAGTTACAATGTGGTGGCGCCACCGCACCAGAATGTGGATTGCGGCGGTCTTATGAGGTGGAGAGCGGATTTTATCTGATTTCTAGTTTCTACTTCTCGACTACAAAAAATCAGCCAACGAAATAAATTCAGCGAAAATATTTTCTTTCTCAGAATACATTTAAAATAGAATTCGATCAATAAAAAACGTTATTAAAAAATGGATTAATTAAAAAAAATCACGAACTTTACTCCTATTACAAATTAATCATCACTTTAGAGAAATTGAAAAAATAAACTACAATCTTTAAGTATTGTTGCAAAAAAAACCCAAAAAAAACCTACTATTAATCACAAGTTGGGTTTTTTTGCAACAATGTGGAGATTAATTTACAATAAAAGTAAAATTCATGATTTTTTGCAATTAACCATTGAAAATTTTCCATTTCCATTTCCATTTCCATATAGTACGAGTCAAAATATCAATGTAATCACATTTTAGGGTTTAACTTGAAATCTACGCGATAAATTTTACGGATCAATTAGTTGTTAAAAGTATGTTGATTCATGATAATAAAAATAGTATGTAGTTAATTATATAATATTTTAATTTATTATTTATTATATTTTTAAAAAACTTTCTTTAACTGATTAGTAAATTATGAGTTGATGTACTGTGCATCCACCATTTCCATTTAGTATGAGTCAAAATATCAATGTAATCACATTTTAGGATTTAACTTGAAATCTACGCGAGAATTTTTACTGATCAATTCGTTGTTAAAAGTATGATGATTCATGATAATAAAAATAGTGTGTAGTTAATTATATAATATTTTAATTTACTATTTATTATATTTTTGAAAAACTTTCTTTAACTAATCAGTAAATTATGAGTTGATATACGGTGCATCCGGATGAAAGGGTGCACTCATATGTTTATAACTCTTTATTCTATATTGTATACATGTATTTTAATAATTGTATATTTTTTTCACACTCAATTTTTCATTAAAAAAATTAGCATTCATATGTGTATAACTTTTTATTCAATATTGTATATTATATGTTTTTTAATACTATGTTTTTTTACATTCAATTTTTTATTAAAAAACTAACAAAAAATTCACTAACAAAGTGTATACGTTTTTGTTCATAATTGTATACATTTCTGAAAGTGAGTGTATTGTATTATGGGGTGCACCTAGGGGTGGCATACCGTACGGTACCGAAAATACCGCCGCATACCGTATACCGTACCGAAATTATCGGTATTAAAAAAATCATACTGATACCGTACCTAAAGTTTTGGTATACCGAAAATCGGTATACCGAAATTTCGGTATACTATAGATCAATACCGTTTATACCGAAATATCGAAACATCCTATTTTAGTAATTTTATCTACCCCTAGGTGCACCTAGGTGTATAATAGTATTAGCAGTAAATTATTGATAAATGTCTCAATCCATAATACCGTTTCACTGTAGACTTAGTGGACATCAAATATTTTTTTAATTAACTTAAAAGAAACAATATAACCATTATTTTACGAAAAGCTGTTAAAAATCAATAAAAGAAAACTCTTTCAAAAATAAAAAAATATTCATGGATGTGATTATTCATCCTATAATAATTATTATTGTTCATATGATAAATGATTATTTTCATGGAGTATATAATCACTCGCACTAAAAAATATCACACTAAACTTAGAAAATGTCACTTTCTTTATTTCTTTATCTCAGCAATTTTTTGCCATTTATAAATGATGACATATGGGAAACATGAAATCCAAGCAAGCCTAAACACAACTTTGGTCAATTCATTAAGCCCAACTGCCCAATAAATTTATTTCAACATTCATTTAAACATCACTGTTAAAAGAACAGTGTACAAAACGATCACGTATTACATTAGCAACAACATCTCCTTCAAAAATGATTGATACAGCGAATCTAGAATGATTGCAACCAAGTATGTGGTAACAAAAGGTTCATAGAAAACACAACAATCAGTTCTATCAACCCAACTCTCTCTAATACAATCCTGACAAAGGAAAAGACATGTTCAATGAAATGTACAACAAAAGAACACAAGATAGGAAAAACCCAATGCAGACTGCAGGGCCATGTTTACACAATGTACACTACAATTTCTTGGCCTCGTCTTCTGTTGGATCGCGGAGCGTCCCAAACATCCAGTCCATCCATATCGTGTAGTGGCCATAATTGTGGCGATACGTTGTGTGGTGAATGGTGTGGTAGCCAGCACCCATTACCGGCCATAGTTTACCATGTATGCAGTCATGGATGTTTGCAGTCCATATGGCCTCAATAAACAGAAGGGCTATGTGGGTAGTGAAGTGCACTGGCAGAAGGAAGAGGGCTATTACATGCGGTACTGCCTGAAGTATACCGTCCAGGGGGTGGAATGCAAGACCTAATTGGAAAAGAGACTATAAATCATGCATAACGAAGTCATAAATGTCAATATAATGCCACAACTGTAGATATAAAGAAAATAGTGGCAAATTTAACTCGGATGAGATTGTTTGCAGGATGTCAAAGTGCAAAAATGCATCTTATAGTACAATATATGGCATTTTTTGTTCTTTTGTGCGTAACTTGTAACCAGAAAAGGCACCTTTGATCATCAATTTAAACAAGTGATGCATAATCTAAGAGGAACAGAGTAGTGAGATCCAGCCCAGCACCAAAAGTTAAGTTATCAGTAATTAGTGAATATATTTTTAGACATCTTTCAATAACAAGAGGGATAAAATAAAATCGAGAAAAGTTGGTCCAACAAATTGAAACATGCAGTTGTTTTATAGAATAATAAAAGAACATTAATCATCCAAGAAAAAAGGCGAAAAGCCATACAGGCTCCGTTATATTACCACTATTGAGGTGGCAGAGATATTATTACTTCTCTCGTGATATAGACTTTTTATGTGGCAAACTTAGAAGTCCACATAATCATGAGAAAACAATTGTCTAAGGAATTTGATGAGGCAATAATATCATGAGACAATAAATATAAGGACCAAATCACATAATAAGTCATCTGCTTTGTAGCTGGGTTAATGTTACTTAACTAACTAAAAAGTTTGACCATTAAAGTCACTCAATATTGATCGTTGATGCAACATAAACTTTACTCAATATTCTAAAGTAAGTGCAAGAAAATAGTACTTCTAATTTGAAGACATATCACACACATTGTAGCCAGCCAGAGAATGATGTAGTACACATTTTCAAACATATGAGCCTTAAATTTGTTAATTAAAGAGTACAGAGGAGACAAGAACAAACCTGCAAATGGTGAAAGTGTATTTTGCTTGTTATAGATGTGATGTGTGGCATGAAGATACTTATAGAGAGGCTTTATGTCGTGTAACTCCCTGTGCATCCAGTATATCCCAAACTCCACGATCACAAGATATATAACCAAATAGCAGAGATAGGCAGCCCAACCTACGTCGCTTATCCTCGAAAAGCATTTAGTCCATCCATGTTCTATCATGTATTCAGATATTGTTGGAAGAGCAGTATACCATGGCATAGCTTTCATGGCAACTCCTATCTGCAAAAGCATGGCTTTTCTTGAAGGAATTGCATCTGTAATCAAGCAGTTCATCAGTGCAACATATTCCACTAACTTAGTTAACTTAGATTTACTTAACAAGTGATATTGAAACACCCAACACAGAATTAGTCAGTCTAAACTATTTTGGCACCCAGATTTGAAATTAAAAATAGAATTAGAAAAAAATAAAATAAGAAGATCAAACGAACCCCCTGAGAGTATATACTTTCTGCCAGCCAATTATGAGAAATGGGAGCCATCAGCTGTGAAATAATTTTCATTATTAACAGAAACTTAATCTCTGTAATACATTTTCAAGAAAGCCAAATATACAAACTAGATCACAAGCTATCATAAATAAAAACAATAAAAAAAAAATCAAAGAAAAAGGCAATTAGGTAAGAAGGGGATTGAGAAGGGGAATTCATACGCATTCTAATCTGTGAATGTCAGAAAGTTCAAAGAACTGATTAAAATAGAAAATGACTGCATCAAACATGCGCATTAAATCCATAGACCCACAACTCATAAGCCTTTTAATGAACAGCTTACCTAAACCCACACAGGAATTACAATTTACACAAATGTTCAAACGAAATTGTCAGCCAACAGTATAACTATTAAAAGGGGGAAAACATCTCACTCAACTGAAAAATCGAAAGAAATGAGATGAGATTGCAGAGCAGACAACCTAAAATCGGATCGACAAAATAAAATTGATGTTATACAGCAATGGAAACAGAACAACAGGCGTCATGTAAACCTTTAGGAACGTAAACATTGTGCTTCAAGTAGTAGATATAGAAACACCATAAGATCCCCGAAACCAGATAAAGCAAAGTTCCGCCGATGTAATTGCGGAGCCACCCTCTGAAAAAGTGAGGGAGTGACGAGCACCACTTCTCCGGCAGCAGCGAACCCAGCACAATGTCGTTGTACCAGGAGGTTTCTTCGACGAACAGCTTCAAGTAATCGTCCATCGCGGCGGCGGCCGGCGGAATCGAGGGAGGAGAGTGTGTGGACGGTTGAGTTGTACACTACAACTTGTACAACTTGTACTTGGCTACTTAAATCCTTTTTTAATGAGAAAATATTTTCCTTAATTGCTTTGAATTATTTTTGATTTTTTTTAGACAATGGTATTGTGAATTTTTATAAATTCTAAATAGGATTAGGGTAGGTATTGTGTGAGATCGTGTCGCGTGACACCATTTTTTATTTTTTAAAATAATTATCACTTTTACTATAAATTGTTATCACTTTCGCTATAAAATGTTATCACTTTTTATTTATACTACAAATGGTTCATGAAAGAGCATTATAACTTTTTATTAATTTATTATCAATATTCTCCATAAAAGTTATCACTTTCTGGTTCCTTCATAAAAATTATTATTTTCTGGTCGTCTCACGTAACAAGTCTTTGTCATAGGATTATGAGAACTGAAAAGAAAATATAAAGGGTAGGTCTTGCGTGAGATCACGTGAGACAATTTTTCACTTTTAAAAATAATTATCACTTTCGCTATAAAACGTTATCATTTCGCTATAAAATGTTATTACGTTTTATTTATTCTATAAATTGTTCATGAAATATCACTATCACTTTTTATTAATTTATTATCACTTTTCTTTATAAAAGTTATCATTTTCTTACCGTCTCACGTAAGGGCTTACATGAGACGGTCTCACACAAGTCTTTGCCAAATAAAAGTATGACTATACTTTCAAAATTAACCGATAATAATCGTCTCAAAATAATTTTATATTTTTCTATATAAATATTACTCCTTTCATCTCTTTTTATCCTTTCAAAAGAGGGTATTTTTCTTTTTTGTACGTGAATTAAGAAATATTATTATTTAATGCATAATGATAGTTGTATTATTAGGAATGTGGGCCTCATTTTTTAATTATATTAAAGAGGGTATATAAGTCTCGTGTATGTAAAAAAGGAAGATAGATCTTTTAGGTGAAAAAAAAAAAAAAAACTCTTTAACTGGAGTGGAAAGGAGTATATTTTTATTTGAGTGTTATCTCTTCAGAAATTCTTCGGGTGCTACGATCTAGTTTGAAGAATAAAATAAAAACAATAAAAATATAGGTATACCCAATTGCATTAATGTTATACCTTCCCTATAAATCTAATCTCCTGGCCCATTTATTTAGTCTTCTCTTATTATTAAAAAAAATCTATGAAATTTACTTTTATTGTAAATTAATTCTTAATTTTAAGAAATTATAAAAAAAAATCTAACATTTAATTATTATTGCAAAACGCACTCAATGTATGATATATTTCTCAAAATTGGAGTTTAAAAGTGTGTTCTTTTTTAAATTTGGATGCATTTTGCAAACAAAATTTAAAGTTGAAGTTCTATTTTACTTTTTTTAGGTGATAATTAATTTAAAATAGAAATAAATTCATAATTTTTCTTTGCAATTAATTTTTTTCCCAAAATATCCTAAATACAGAGTTTACTTTTTATTTATCAAATAACATTCCCTCCATCCATCACAAGGTATTCGTTTGTTTTTTCACGTAAATTAAGGAGTATTATTATTTTATATAAAGTGGGTAGTTGTATTAGTGGGGAGTAGTTGGAAGTGGTGGTCATGTGTGGGTCTTTTACTAAAAATGAAATATAGATACTTTAAGAATGGACGACCTAAAATTGCAAAATGAATACATTAGTGATGGATGCATGGGTATGACACTGTGGGTCTAAGATGTTTTATGAAACTTGTATACGTTGTAAGATAGATTAAAAGTAATTAAGTCAGAAGTGATTCCTAGAATCCTTATTATTTAGAATTCCAATAAATCATTTATAATTTTAATACTCCTAAGGTAATATCTATATTATTTAAATAAATACTCTCTTTGTTTTATTTTAATCTTGACGTATTTTAAATTGGTCGTATTATTTTAATCTTTACATTTTTATTTTTAGTAAATAAAATTTATACAAAACAATTAATATAACTATATGATACCTAAACATAACACTACTATAACAACGCACCTTACTTTTAAATATTACTCTCTCCCCGTTGTATTTCACTTATTTTTGTGCATATAATTTAAGAAAAAAATATTTTTTAATGTATAAAATAAGAAAGAGAAAAAATATTTTAGTTAATTTAATGAAAAATGTATGTAACTTTGTTGGGATGTGTAAAAATATGAGTATTATGTTAAAATGTGTGTAAAAAAATAAGTAATATTGCATTTTTTTTCTCATTTTTTAGTAAAAATAAAAAATGAAATACTTTGTGGGGAAGATAAAAAAAGTGTAAAATATTTTGGGAACGAAATCTTTCAATTTACTTCATATTAAAACATTATTATATTTTATAATCTCCACCTGTAAACAATTGTAAAGGTTAAAACGTGAAAGAATAACTATATAACATTAACTAATGACTACAACTTGCGTGCTCTTGGGACACAGTGCCCCTAAATTCCGTATTTTTTGAAAGGTATATATTTTTGTATTAAATAGTACTCCACATCCTTTAATATAATAATATGTGCCTTTTATTTTTTTTTAAAATAATAATTTTTTTATCAAACATTTGTACTATTCATATTCTAGTCGAAAAATTATACCGTATAGTATCTTTTAAAACAAAATAATACTCTTACACACTTTGTGCACCCGAAAACACAAGAAACTAACTTTTAATTACTACCTCCGTCCCATTGAAACGTATGCGTTTTTTTATTTTGGTCTGTCTCAATAAAAGGTGTGTATTTTCCTTTTTGGTAAAAGGGACTTACTCATATTAATTATTTATTTCTCCATGGGCCCACATGTCATACTAATACACTTATTCACTTTACATTACAATATTGTTTCTCTCACCTCACTACACATTAAAATATTATATCTCTTAATCTATGTGCAAAAAGCAAACGCGTAAGTTGTAACGGGACCGAGGGAGTAATTAGTAGGGTAGGTAATCGAATATTCATCTAATTGACTGCGTGCTTTTATATTATTATTATTATTATTATTATTATTATTATTATTATTATTTTGGTAGTAATCTCTAGCTTTTCTTAATTAATTAATTAATTAATTAATAATCAGTCTAGTGTAGAGGGGGGATCCTGACTTATGAGGTGTAACAAACATATTTTAGCGCTAATTAAAGTGAAGTTTTACTCCCTCTATCCTCATTTTCAATTATCATATTAAAAAAAAATCATTTGTATTAAGTTTATTGACTTTTAGAGGTAATGTGTTATTTTTAAGTAATAAATAAAGTGTATAAAATATATTTTTGTATGAAAAGAAAATATGACATTTTTTAAATTAATGTGTACTTTTTTAAATTAACTTGGGACGCTGTACTAATGAGACAAGAATGAATAATTTTCAGGAATTGAAAAATTACATAATATTTAGATAAAATATATTTATTATCTGTTAAAATATTTTTTTTTAAACTATAATGAATGGTCATTAAAATATAATTTTATTACTGATATACTTAACTACAAAATAAATATATTTTAATAATGAAACGAGTGATTACATATTGCCCTTCTCACAATAGTGTCCATGTTAGTTTATCTGATGTGATAGTTATTGAATCTTACAAGTCAAAGTCCTACATATTTTCAAATTAATCTTAATATATTAAAAGTGTGAAGGAGTTAGAGAAACTTTTTTCCCATTTTATCCCTCCTTCATTTTGATAATAACCCTTTTAACATTATTAATTTTATTAATAATTTCATTAATTTATTTTTCACTAATAATATAAGGTTCACTTATTCTTTGTTTACATCTTGAATTTATAATTCATGCAACTCTTTATTTCTATCCTAATACAATTGATCTGTTCACTTAATCTTTGTTTACTTCTTGAATTTACAATTCATGCAACTCTTTATTTCTATCCTAATACAATTGATCTTGAATTTAATGCGACTTTTGGATTTCTACATATCACCTATATATATCCAGTTATTAACTAAAAAAAGTTTGTCAAGTCATTCACCCTAATCAACACTTCTAAGATTTTATAGAGGTGGTCTCTTCATCTCTCACCCTTAATTCTCTCTCATATACTAACATATATACATGTCTCTTACAGAATTGCATAGCATTATTAGTAGAGATAAAAATCCAAAGAGTATTTATGCATATATGTATATAAATTATAAGTGATATTATTGAATTAATTGCAGTGATAAGTCATATTTTAGCACAATTATTTTGGTTGAAATTCATATTTATTTGATTGACTTATGTGTTAATTGGGTGCTAAATTGACTTATCTTGTCTTTGGTAAATTAGAGCTTTAATGTTATAAATTGATGTGGAAATAGGCTGATTTGTGGATGAAATTCGTTGCTGACAAATAAGCTGACACTGAACCCTTCAGTGTCAGTGGAAACGAACGAAAATTCAAAATAAATAAGGAAAGTGGCAGCTGCAAATCCTCTCACACGTTTTCTCACGTTCCAGAATCATCCCAAATCAGGCCCATATCTTGTGAAAGGCACGGTAAAAAAAGAGAGATCCTGGAGATATTTTTGAAAGAGAGAAATAAGGAAAGAGATCAAGCAGGATTACTTAGGGATCAAGACACGGATATATATGGGAGATATTTATTTATTTTTGGAGGCAGAGATACACGATCAGACATGTGAATCCCAGCAGATTAAATGTAAAATTTGGAGCAGAATAGGCAGCAGCGGTCTCTCCTTCACTAAGGCAGAATTGGCGTGAAGTTCAAGATCATCGGACACCATCAGTTTTTATATTTTAATTTTATTTTTGCTATGAACATGCGGGGCTAATCCTCTTTACTAGTTTAGGATTTCGTGAACCTCCCGCTGAACCGTAGATTAATTAACAAGGGTTTTTCATTGAATCTTTGTGCAAGTTTATTCTATTACATGCTTTGATGTTCTTTATAGCAGTTTAATAATTATTTTAGTCTGATCAACTAGTGTAATTATTTTATTGCTTACTGTTATTCCATGAACTATAATCCGTAATTGTTATAGGAATTGGATTAAGTAGCGAATAGAGATTATTTCCTCTAGGTGTAATAGGATCTAAGTTGTATGATTCCTAGTCGGATTTCGTAGCCTAGTAATTCTATGTTTAGAGTTATAATGCGCTTACGAGCTCGAATCCATAGGATCACTCGTAGATAGTTCAATTTAGTGGTCGTTGATTAGCCATAACTTGTAGTCGGGTTGACCAATTCAATAATTTATCGAGCCACAGGGAGGAAGGCACTAGTGCTTAAGCAATCTCACATTTCTTGTGATTTTATAGAGAAGAATCATTAATGGATAGGTGTTCAAACAAGTAATAAAATCAATCAAAGCAAGCAAGCAAATGATCAACAAACAAGATAGATAAATGAATGAGTGATTTTCCAAGTTAAGTAAAAGTGAGATTAACAACAATTAAGAAGTAGAAATCCTAGGATAAATGCATCAAATTCATATGATCATGTGTATAAGACTAAGGGTCAACACTAAATTCACTTAAACTCCCTCTCGAGATGGATAGGATATGAATCTCAATTAGCTCAACAGATTGGTTCTCACTCAAACAATTCCAACTAGGTACTAAACTTGAAATGAGAGTCCCTTCACACAATTAATCAACCTCTCGATCAAACCAATCACATGTTCTATCAAATGATTCTAAATTCTAAAGGATTTCTCAATCTCTTTACAATTTATAATACACATGAAGTGTTTGATGAAATGATTCACTCAATTATCCTAAGTATATAATTGATTTATCAATCTAATTACATATTTTGGACAACTAAACACACAAACCATCATAAACCTCAAGATTTCAAACATCAATGATAGAAAATCCATTTGCTCAATCAACATATGAATTCAAATACACAAATCCAAAAATTATCCAACAACTCTCATGTTGCTAATCTCACAAGGGAGATTAGTCTACCATACTCAAAAGGAAATCAACATAGACATTAGGATCCTTACAAAACATGATAAACAATAGGGTTTCATTAAAAGTATGGATGAAAACTCCCTTGAAGTGCTTCAATGGTGATCTCCTTCCTTCCTTTGCAATTCTCATCTCTTCCTTGCTTCTTTTCCTCAATTGGATGAAGGTTTTGATGGTGGGATGATGGTAGATGGTATGGATGAAGATGATGGTGTAAAATGGAGGAAATGATGTGTGATGTGTGTGTGCAGGGCAAAACCACCGAAATCTGATCAAATGTTGAAGTATTGAGTATTTATACCCTTTGGGAAGCTTCTAGAAGGGTTCTGATATGTTTCTGATCCTGCAGCAACAAGACTCGTGTGCTGCAACACGGCCACATGGTGGCTATATAGGCGTTTTTTATGTCAAAAAATGGACAAGGCTTACAGGACTGTGTTGCGTAACATGGGTCGTGTGCTGCAACATGGCCGGCCGTGTTGGTGCAACCCCTATTTTTACAATTTTATTTCAGTTCGTTCTTCCTCGTTTCAATTTCGAATTGAGATCTGTTTTTTCCTACGTCTTCTTTTTCGCGTCTAGGATCTATTTTTGCTTGAAAATTATACATTTAAGCTCATTCATACACATCTCCATAAAAACACAAAACACAACGAAATAGTACACAAAAATAGATAAAATAATACGAAAGCACACAGAAAAGACACTAAAATTTAGGTGAAAATATCACTCATCACACCCTCAAACTTAAAGTGTTGTGCGTCCCCGAACAACGAAAATGATAAAACAAGGGGGGAGATTTTCACCTAGGAAAAGACTAAGCGAACATAAGTAATAACACATCAATATTAATAAGAACTACAAATCATGTTAAGTCATCCTACAACATTAGATTCATGACATGCAAAAAATATTAACAAGTTCAATCAAAATAGAATAAAGTATAATATAGTCCATTTTTAGTCCAAGCCTCACATAGATTATTAATTTCACTCAACACTTTATGAAGGTAAGGTAAATTAACACTCATTAACCGATTGGCTCGACTTGCTATAAGCTTACTCGTGGACTATATTCACAAACCACCAAAGTTTCAATCAATAATAAAAAAAGTCTTTAATTAGGATGTAATGATAGACTCTTTGGTAAGGTAGGTAGAATATGGATATTAGTGACTAAACAAGTGCAAGTAATCGAAGAGATGATCAATTTCTCCAACTTCTCCACTTTTCTTTCTTCCTTTCTTGTCTTTAATGTTCACAATCACTAATCATCAACTTTACTTGGATTTTTGAGTTTCTTTTGATTCATGTTTCCTTCTTTGGACTTTTAAGTACTTGAGCATATTGTCGTTGCTTTGCTCATTTTCTTGTTTTAAGGTTGCATGAATATTCGTGCTCGTGCTCTTTGCATCCCTTTTCTTGCTTGTTTACCATTTCCTTTCTTCTTTAGTTATCTCATCAAACATTTCTAGTCACCATCTCCTCAATCACTTACACAAAAGGGTAAATATATAAGGCTCACGTGGTAATTAAGGCTTGTAATGTGCTATATCACAATAAATAGGCTTAAAGGCTCAACGTAGTTGACTAGGGATGATGTTCATGGTAGGGAAATATATGACAATGACTATAAATAATAAGGATGACCTTAGATCATTTCACTAATCTCTACTAATCGGGCTCGTTCCTATAGTCCTTGAGCAAGTTTTAGCTTATCAAACACAACCAATCCGCTCATGAAGAAAATCATGTATGCACGGTTGAGACTTAAATGCTCACAGGCTTGTGCTCGAACCTTAAGGAACTTATTACACCACATTCATTTCAAAATTGAACAAGTTAAATAGAATATGTCACAATTAGAAAGTGTAGAAATTCTTAATCATAACTTGTCATCACTTATCACCACAACATGTCATCACTCACATTCAAAAATGACTCACAACCTCCCTAAAAACAAACCACCAAACATACCAAGACAAAAATAAAATACACACAAAACATATAAGAAAAGACTCACCAAACAAGACACAAACAAAAACACATAACATGCAAAAACAAAAATCACCATCAATAAACAATGAAGCACACATTCATATCATCCATGACAATTAAGCTCACAAACATCCCAACCTTGATTGAAAAGGAAATCATAAATTACGAAAGTAAACCTCCCACAAACATAACAAATGAAGTAATATGGTAATCACATCAATCCAAATCAAACCAAATTATGCTAAACACATAGAGGTGGTAGAGTGTAGAATGAACTCCCTCAATAGGCATTTGGTAGTAGAAGTTATTAGCTTCGAGCTCAATTCGTGCTTCCAATACCCTTCATACATGCTCAACAAGACAATTAGCTCAACAATTTCATTAACAATATAGATTATCATGCACTTCAATCACCACCAATCGGACCAAAATCAAACCAAACTCATGAGAAAAATTTTTAAATTGACCCAATTTTACAAGAATCACACTCAAGTGGTGAGTCACACCATACACTCTCCCCCAAGCTTAAATCGAAATAAGTTGAGACTTAAATTTGCAAAAAATGGTGGGGCTTACCCTTGTAGTTTCCATTGATGATCTTCTTGTGGAGAAGTAAACGCATCAAACGAATTGAGCAATGTCCACCACGCACTAGCCCCCCAACTTAACTCGAGACAAGAGTCGAGAATTAAGTTTGCAACAAGTGATGCGACATGCCTACTCGAATCCATGAAGCACTTCTCTTTTCTTCACTATGTCTTTTCTCATAAGCACAATCCATCTACAAGACCAAACAACAAAATAAGCATCAAAAGATAAAAAGAATGGGTTGCCTCCATTTAGCGCTAAGTTTAACATCTTTAAGCCGGACGGATTTTCACGATCATTGAACCAAATGTTGGTCTATAACACTCTCTCCTTGCATTCTCACTTTGAATATTTGTTTCGCCCTCTTCTTGTCCACAAGCTCAACGTCACCATTTTTGCTTACAAGCATCAAATCATCATCAAGAAGAGCTTCTAGTGGATTTCCTCTTTCTCTTTTGTCTAGTTTCCAATCGAGCTCCGATGCTTTCATCCTATCAACATCACAAGAAGATAAGTTAGAATTTGATATTTTCATATAATCATGAAGAAATGAGTTTAAGTTGTCAAAGAGAATAAAGTCATGATCCATAAGATCATCCGGAGGCTTCAAATGAGACTTGGCTTCTTTTTCCTTATTGCACAAGAATATAAAACTTTTTTCCTTTTGAGCACAAGGATAACTCTTCTCTACCAACATCAATTTTCGCTCTTCCCGTCGCTAGAAATGGTCTTCCTAAAATGAGTGGAACTCGAGGGTCCGCCTTCACTTCTAACACCATGAAGTCGATCGGGAAAGCTAGCCATTTCACTTTCACCTCCATGTCTTCAACAATCCCTAGTGGCTTCACAACTTCTCCATTTACTACTTCAAGATGGATAGTAGTAGGCTTTAGTTCTCCAATTTCAAGGTCTTTGAACGTGGCATGAGACATCACGTTGACACTTGCCCCCAAGTCACATAATGCATCAGAGTACCCTTCCCTTCAAAATCACAAGGGATTATGAACTTTTCCAGATCACCAATTTTTGTAGGTCCCCCTTTTTGCATCGATTCATTTGTTTCGGGTAGCTCTTCTTTCCTTTTCTTTCATACTTTTTCTTAAGATTTTTCACATGTTTCTCAAACTCCTTTTTCTTCTCCACCTTTACAAACATTTGTAGATAGGGAATGAAGTGATTTGAATACCCCAACAGTCACTTTTGTACTACTCTTCTATGGCCTTCTCCTCCACTTTCTTTTCCTCTTGCACCATTTTCCACTTAGGTATCCATTTAGGCTCATTCTCTTCTTTCTTACTTACTTCTTCCATTTCTCCAATAACCTTAATTTCCACCAACCCTTCTTCAACCTTTCGTTCCTCTTCTATTTCAACAAACAAACATTAAGCTTTCTGATTAACCTCGGTTGTGGCCGGAAACTTTTTCTTTTGTTGAGCACTCAAAGCACTTGTAATTTGTCCCACATTGTACTCCAAAGCCTTGAGCCTCTTGCCATTTGCTTCTTCTGCCTTTTTCATTGCTTTATCTCGAGCTTTGTTAGATGCAATCAACTGTTCAAGTAGCTCATCTATAGATGTCTTCCCTTCAATGTTTGGTGCCTTAGCCCCCGGTTGATACCCCGGAGGATAAGCAACAGCATTGCTCGGATTATAGTAGGAGAAGTTATCTTGCCTTTGTTGTTGTGGGTAAGAGCTTCCACTAACTTGACTATTATAGCCCACTTGCCTTGGTGGATGGTTTCCTTGGTTGTGGTTGAAATTACTTTGGTAATTATTTTGATAATTTCCTTGGTAATTTCTTCCTTGCATGTATTGCACATCTTCCACTCATGGCATTGACATAGCCTATTGTTCCCCACTCACAACATTTGGAGGTAGCACCTCTTGATCTACTTGCCCTTCAACCATATTGAATCCTTAGCTCACATGTTGATTTAAACTCATTTGCCTCAACACTTCCGCCGCTATCACCTCAACAATTGGAGTTTGTGGCTCAATATTCACACTTTTGACATTAAACTATTGCCCTTGATCAAAATTTCAAAACCATAGCATCCACTAACTCTTTTCGATGGCCATTGGTAGACATTTATAGCAATCTCATCAAAAATCCTTATAGTCCTTTTCGGAGTCACTCCAAGTACGGATCTACCGCCGAAGCATCAACAAGCACTCTTTGACCATTCACTAATCCTTGATAGAAAAATCCAACTTGTTGATTCTTCGGGAAGACATGTTGTGGACACTTGCGAAGCATATCCTTAAACATTTCCCACGCTTCATAAAAACTCTCTTAAGGTATTTGCTTGAATTGAGTGATCAAGCTCTTCATTTGAAGCGACTTAGAAGGCGAAAAGTACTTGTTCAAGAACATTTGTACAAGTTCATCCCATGTGTTGCACGTACCGGGTGTAATGGTAGATAGCCATGTTCGAGCTCTATCCCTCAACAAAAATGGAAACAACCTTATTCTTATACAATCCTCACTCACCCCATTCATCTTCACGGTGTTTGAAATCTTAATGAATTGAGCTAGATGAGCATTGGGATCTTCATTCGGGGTTCCACTAAATTATTGTTCTCTCACCATAGAAATCAAGCCCGCTTTAAATTTAAAGTTGTTGGCATTGATTGGTGGACCCATCATTTGTGGTATTGCCCTTGGCATAAAGAAATCCCGGATCACCCTTTGATCATTGTGAACTCCATGTTGCACCGGAGGTGGTGGTGGTGGCACATATGCTTGTTGAGGAGGAGCAAAAGCTTGTGGATATCTTTGTTGAAGTAAAGCTTGTTGCACCATTTGTTGAAGCAATGCTTGGTTGTTGAAAGCTCCACGATTTTGATGAGCTTGTTGAGGAGGATTAACATTGACTTGAGGTGCGTTGTCTTGCACGTTCACATGTTGTCCTCCTTCCCCATCATGCTATATCTCCACATGATTATAACCTTGAAAATTCTCCATTAGATTACTCTTTTTGGTTTTGTTATCTTTTCTCCTTCTTCGAAAAGTGTGTTCAATCTCTAAATCAATAGGTTCAACTTGTTTCCCTTTTGACCTTGTTTGCATACACCTTCAAATAAGAGAAGTTAGAACGAAATTTTCAAAAGCAAATATAAGTAAATAAAGAAAATAAAAATGTCTCTAATAAGATCACTCGAAACGATCCTTCTTCAAGCTACTAGCAACCGTTGCCTCCCCGGCAACTGCGCCATTTGATTAGTCATAACTTGTAGTCGGGTTGACCAATTCAAGAATTTATCGAACCACAGGGAGGAAGGCACTAGTGCTTAAGCGATCTCAAGTTTCTTGTGATTTTATAGAGACGAATCATTAATGGATAGGTGTTCAAACAAGTAATAAAATTAATCAAAGCAAGCAAGCAAGCAAGCAATAATCAACAAACAAGATAGATATATGGATGAGTGGTTTTTCAAGTTAAGTAAAAGTGAGATTAACAACAATTAAGAAGTGGAAATCCTAGGATAAATGCATCAAATTCATATGATTATGGGTATAAGACTAAGGGTCAATACTAAATTCACCTAAGCTCCCTCTCGAGATAGATAGGATATGAATCTCAATTAGCTCAACAGATTGGTTCTCACTCAAACAATTCCAACTAGGTACTAAGCTTGAAATAAGAGTAACTTCACACAATTAATCAAACCAATCACATGTTCTATCAAAGGGTTCTAAATTCTAAAGGATTTCTCAATCTTTTTATAATTTATAATGCACATGAAGTGTTTGATGAAATGATTCACTCAATTATCATAAGTATATAATTGATTTCTCAATCTAATCACATATTTAGAACAACTAAACACACAAACCATCATAAACCTCAAGATTTCAAACATCAATGATAGTAAATCCATTTGCCCAATCAACATATGAATTCAAATACACAAATCCAAAAATTATCCAACAACTCTCATGTTGCTAATCTCATAAGGGAGATTAACCTACCATATTCAAAAGGAAATCAACATAGACATTAAGATCCTTACAAAACATGATAAACAATAAGGTTTCACTACAAAGTATGGATGAAAATTCCTTTGAAGTGCTTCAATGGTGATCTCCTTCCTTCCCTTGCAATTCTCCTTTCTTCCTTACTTCTTTTCCTCAATTTGATGAAGGTTTTGATGGTGGGATGATGGTAGATGGTATGGATGAAGAATGGATGAAGATGATGGTGTAAAATGGAGGAAATAGTGTACGATGTGTATATGCAGAGCAAAACCACCGAAATCTGATCAAATATTGAAGTATTGGGTATTTATACCTCTTGGGAAGCTTCTAGAAGGGTTCTGATATATTTCTGATCCTGCAGCAACACGACTCGTGTGCTGCAACACGGCCACAGAGTGGCCGTGTAGGCATTTTTTATGTCAGAAAACGGACAAGGCTTACAAGGCCGTGTTGCGTAACACGGGTCGTGTGCTGCAACACGGCTGGCCGTGTTGGTGCAATTCCTATTTTTACAATTTTGTTTCGGCTCGTTCTCCCTCGTTTTAACTTCGAATTGAGATCCGCTATTTCCTACGTCTTCCTTTATGCGTCTAGAATATATTTTTACCTGAAAATCATACGTTTAAGCTCATTCACACACATCTCCATAAAATCACAAAACACAACCAAATAGTACACAAAAATAGATAAAATAATACGAAAACACACATAAAAGACACTAAAATTTAGGTGAAAATATAACTCATCAGTCGTACCCTAGTTGATAAACCTAAGAACATTCGGGTTGATTGGTCGTACCGTCAATCTAGGGATTTGAGTTTGCGCATTAGGCTAGAATTTAGTAAACATGAGGGGATCGTTATCCTAAACTAGGTTTTTCTCACTTAGTTAATTTTATAATTAATTTTCAATCTACTTTACTATTTAAAAATTGAGTTGATTTAATATTTGTGTTATTTTCATATTGTCACCAAATCAAACCCCCTATTTATTTTAATCGTTTACAACATTTAAATTTAATTAAAAATTCGTTATACTCTTTTGGGTTCGACCCGTACTCGTCGCTATACTAAGTATTAGTGTGAGTCAGATATATATTTTATTTTGGTAGGCCGGCGACAGCTTATCATGCAGCTAGCAACCCGAACAACAAAACCAAGACGTGGATGGATGCTGTGAAGCAAAATCATAGAAGTAGAGAGAAGTCAACTACTTAAAATGTGGAAAGTTAAATTTACATTTTAGAAGATCTATTTTATATAATGTACAAAGCTAGATTCATGGAGTACTCGAACAACTGCTTTCGACTTCTCTTCATTCACAAAGTTAACTCGGTAATAATTTCGATCATTAGTATATACAAATGTGATGTCGATAGCTGTTGAATGCAAATATATTTATTATTTTTCTTAAATTGTCCTTTGAATGTGTTTGTTCTAAAAGATTGAATTTTTTAGGTGATACTTTCAAAGCAGGTTTAAAAAAAAACATGTAGATTTGATTGCATACTAATGCAAGTTATGAAATCAACTATATACTTTTGATGTTATTTCTTGGTATGGAGGTTAAGGTTTAGAGAGGGATGAATAAATTTCAATAACTTAAACAAAACTTTAATACAATCCTAAGTGGTTTTTAAGAACGCTACACAATAGATCGCATAACTTAGTTTTCAACTTTATAGTAAATAACATAACTTGGAATGTTACTTTTTAAATCATGAGTTAACAAACAAATACGAAAAAGTAAGATTATGTAAATAAAATTTTAAAAATTAAATATGATTAAAAATTAATTTTATAGATTGATATACAAAACTACATCATCATTCTCATAATAATATTATAAGTGGAGAATTCATTTTTTTTAAAACATTTTATGCCCTTTATTTTAATAATTATCCTTTTAAATTTATTAATAATCTTAATAAATTTTTTATTTAAAATTTTGCCTATTATTTATTAGAATACAAAATATTATTACTTCGCAAGAGAATAATATTTGTCGTAACAAAGAGTAATACTAATTCTTATTTCAAAAATAATATTTAATGCTTTGAAAAGTAATGTTTTAAGTAAAGAATACCCACCTTAATTAGTTATAAAAATATTAAACCAAATGCATATATCTAATGTAGGGAAGACTGAACAACAAAATTGAGCAACGAGTCGAGAAGTGAATCTGATAAGAGGCAGGGCTGAGTCCCAATTCGACGAGTTTAGTATGCTATGGCGAGCTCAACGCATTGAACCGTATCTCTAATGTTAAGATATCTCATGTATATCATTTAAGAGAGAAACAGAACATGCTTGAATAGGGAGTGTATTAATAATAATGATCTTTTTGTCATATTAATTTAAAAAAATTAAATAATTTTTTTTTGGGCATAATTTGTAGTTTTGGAGGTGTTAATAGCATCTCCCTATGATTTTTCTATCCCCTTTTATCATTTTAGTACGTCTTATTGCCTATTATTATCTTAATACATTATGTAAAAAAATTTTAATTAATAAATTTAATAATATAATTAATAAAATTAAAAGAATAATTATTAATATAAAGGAGGGATATAATGAGAAAATAATATTTCTAGGGAGTAGTTATTTATGAACCCATAAATGAGTTGGGTATTTTTTTTAGAAAATTTTAATTTATAGTTCAAACATTTTTTTCTACTTTCTTTATGTATTATAATTTCCAGCTATTTTCACCCTAATTAATTTTGTTTATTTCCACGGCTATTCTTCCTTTCGTCCACACTCCATCTTTATTTAATTTCATACAAGAAACTCACTATGTGTTTTGTATTTAATGATTTTTTCATATTTGTTAAATGAGAATGTTGAATTTAAAATTAAAATGTATGATAAATTATTGTGTTGATTGTTATTTTTATTTTATGGGTTAAAAATATGAGTTCAATTGCGGTGTGCACTGGTGCACAGGACGATCTTAACTGTTAAATTCATTTTAATTTAATCTCAATCATTAAACAAAATAATAATATTTTTTTTTGAAAGATATTGAATTTCTTTTTTTAAAAATACCACCCACTACTCAATCTCTACCCTAAACATGGAGGTGCACCAGGTGCACTCCAAAATCACCCCAAAAATATATGACTATAAAAAAAACCCTTTTATAGTACGGAGTTTACCAACGTAATTCAATTTAAAGATATATAAGAGACTTTTACTATATGATTTATTAAACTAATATTTATTTTAAGTTTTTTTTAAAAAAAATTACAACAAAAAATAATAATAATAATAACATTACAAGACGTTTTATATATAAAAAAATTTACATAATAATAGAACATGATAGCAAAACACAAGTAATGTGCGATGCACGTGCTAATATTTAGTTACTTTAAATATTATGATCATATATTTAATTTTATTTTTTTAAAATGTCACATATTATTATTCAATTTTAATAAAATTTTATGGTATATTAAAAGTGAGAAATATTAAAATTTAATTTTATAGTAAAAGACTTGTGTGACACAAAATTGTCACCTTAGATTATCTCACCTACACTGGGGGGTGGGCGTTACTATTTTACAGTTGTATTTAAGGAAGAGGATGGCAATGGCCAGATCACGATCCGATGTAGTCATGTGAGCTTTGTCCACACGTTACCAATCCATTAATGTCCACTAACTTCCATTTGAATGATTTAATACTTCCCATGGTAAGGGTTATCCTGTATTTAGGATAAAATTTAAGGCATAATGAATGGTTATTAAATTTATTTTTTATTATTTTATTTTATTGAGGGTAAGGATAAAATAAAAAATTAATTTAAATTACTTTATTGAGGGTAGGGATCTTATTATTATATTTGAACTAGGAAGGAGGAAATATATTTTTATTAGAGTGTTATCTCTTCAGAAATTCTTCGTGTGCTACTATCTAATTTGAAGAATAAAATAAAATAAAAACAATAAAAATATAGGTATAGCCAATTGCATTAATGTTATACCTCCCCTATAAATCTAATCTCCTGGCCCATTTATTTAGTCTTCTCTTATTATTTAAAAAAATCCACAAAATTTACTTTTATTATAAATTAATTCTTAATTTTGAGATATTATAAAAAAATCAAAAATTTAATTATTGTTCCAAAACGCACACAATGTATGATATATTTCTCAAAATTGGAGTTTAAAAGTGTGTTCTTTTTAAAAATTAATGCATTTTGCAAACAAAACTTAAAGTTGAAGTTCTATTTTACTTTTTTTTTTTTGGTGATAATTAATTTAAAATATAAATAAATTCATAATTTTTTTTTGCAATTAAAATTTTTCCCAAAACATCCTAAATACAGAGTTTACATTTTATTTATCAAATACTCCCTAGTCCATGACAGAGGTATTCATTTGTTTTTTACTTGAATTGAAGAGTATTATTATTTTATATAAAATAGGTAGTTGTATTAGTGGGGAGTGGTTGGAAGTGGTGGGTCATGTGTGAGCCTTTTACTAAAAATGAAATATATATACTTTAAGAATGAACGACCCAAAATGACAAAATGGATACGTTAGTGATGATCGGAGGGAGTATAACACAGTGGGTCTAAGATGTTTTAGTGATTAAATCAGAAGTGATTCCTAGAATCCTTATTATTTAGAATTCCAATAAATCATTTATAATTTTAATACTCCTAGGGTAATATCTATATTATTTAAGTAAATCCTCTCTTTGTTATATTTTAATCTTGACGTATTTTTAATTTAGTTGTATTATTTCAATTTTTATATTTTTATTTTTGGTAAATGGAACTCATACAAAACAATTAATATAACTATATAATACCCAAAAATAACACTACAATAACAACGCACTTTACTTTTAAATATTACTATTTCTCAGTTGTATTTCACTTATTTTTGTGCATGTAATTTAAGAAAAAAAAATTAATGTATAAAATAAGAAAGAGAAAAAATATTTTAGTTAATTTAATGAAAAATATGTGTAATGTCGTTGGGATGTGTGAAAAAAATGAGTATTATATTGAAGGGGCAGCTAGTTGCACCACCGGATCTACTAAATGAACCCCAAGTTCTAAATATACCCCGCTAAAATTAAAAGTTAAACATATAAATTGCTAAATACACCCAATTTAAGACTATTTTAACCTTTTAATTAATAAAATCATAATTACTAAAAACTAATTAATCAAAAAAAAAGAAAGAAACGCCGGTGAAGGAAAGAAGAAGTCGACGTTGCGACTCCGTAGAAGAGAAAGGAGAAGGAAAGAAGAGGTTGACGTCCCAACTCTATAGAAGAGAAAAAAAGAGGGAACATTAGAAAGACGTAAGGCAAGAGAAATGAAAAAGACATATGCCTATAAATTCTAAAACTGCAAACATGGGTATTCCTAGAGTGCAGATGTATGCACTGTCGCCGGAGATGTCAATATACTCCCCAAACTGCCCCCTTCGACTACACTCCGCCTCTATACAAGGTCCCCACTACCGCCGAACTTTTGGCGAAGCAAAGGGAGTTTCTCAGCCCTTCCATGTTTCATGTTCTACTTTTTCAGCAAACCTACGAGTTATACACTACAACTCATCACATCTCTTCTTGCACTGTTATTTCAATTTTCCAACAATTTGACTGAATCACGGCCTAATAATAGGTGAACAATGTCCATGGAAAGACGCAGTACTTGTTCAATGAACATGTGTTGTTGCAACCGAACACATATGCTTGTTCGGTTGCAGCAACCGAACACCATATGAATAAAAAATCTTAAAGTGTTCGATTGCTTCAAGCGAACAAGCATATGAATAAGAAATCTTAAGGTATTCGGTTGCTGCAACCGAACAAGCATATGATTGTTGTTCATATGTTTGTTCGCTTGCAGCAACCGAACATCTTTTAAGATTTCTTATTCATATATGTTTGTTCTGTTGCTGCAACCGAACACCATATAAATAAGAAATCTTAATTTATAATTTATAAATGGATATTTACGTCTTAACAAATATGGGTATTTTAGTCCTATAAAATTTATAGGGTACATTTATTATAGGTGCGACTCCATTTTCCTTTTCTACTCTGTCTGCGCCTTTTCTTATCTTTAAAAAGGCGCGCTTCCCACTTTCTTTTTTTTTCATACTAATAACAAAATTTCGATATACCAAAAATTCGTGCACCCACAATTTAGTAAAATAAAATAAAACGCTTATCGATATTATGGCATAACGTTTCACACCGAAAATTAGCATACCGAATTGATTTACTGGACCATACCCAAAATTTATAATTTATAAATGGATATTTACGTCTTAACAAATATGGGTATTTTAGTCCTATAAAATTTATGGGGTACATTTATTAAAATTTGGGGTACAAATAGTCGCTCTCTATATTGAAATGTATGTAAAAAGTAAGTAATATTGCATTTTTTTCTCATTTTTTAGTAAAATAAAAAATGAAATACTTTATGGGGCAGATAAAAAAAAGTGTAAAATATTTTGGAGACGGAATCTTTCCATGTACTTCATATTAAAATATTATATTTTATAATCTCCACCACAAACAATTGTAAAGATTAAAACGTGAAGAATAACTATATAACATTTACTAATGACTAAAACTTGCGTACTCCTGGGACACCGTGCTCCCAAATTCCGTATTTTTTTAAATGTATACCTTAATATAAGAATGTGTACCTTTTTTATTTAAAAAAATTATCAAACATTTGTATTATTCATATTTCAGTCGATATTTTCACTGAAAAAATTATATCGTATATCTTTTAAAACAAAATAATATTCTTATACACTTTGTGTATTCGAAAACACAATAAACCAACTCTTAAGTAATTAGTAGGGTAGGTAATCGAATATTCATCTAATTGACTGCGTGCTTTTATATATATATATTTTTTTTTTTTGGTTGTAATCTCTAGCTTCTCTTAATTAATTAATTAATTAATTAATAATCAGTCTAGTGTAGAGGGGGGATCCTGACTTATGAGGTGTACCAAACATATTTTAGCGCTAATTAAAGTGAAGTTTTACTCCCTCTATCCTCATTTTCAATTATTATATCATTCATATTTAAAAAAAAAAAGAATCATATTTATTAAGTTTATTAACTTTTAGAGGTAATGTGTCATTTTTAAGTAATAAATAAAGTGTATAAAATATTTTTTTATACGAAAATAAAATATAATATTTTTTAAATTAGTGTATACTTTTGAGTATTTTTTTTTTTTTTGGAGGTTCATAATGATGTGGAATGTACTAATGAGAAAAGAGTGAATAATTTTCAGGAATTGAAGAATTACATAATATTTAGATAAAATGTATTTATTCTCTCTTAAAATATTTTTTTGAACTATAATAAATGATCATTAAAATATGATTTTATTAATGATATATTTTAATAACAAAATAAACATATTTTAATAATGAAAAGAGTGGTAATTGCCTGTCTCACAATAATGTCCATGTTAGTTTATCAGATGGGATAGTTATTGAATCTTACAAGTCAAAGTCCTACATATTTTCAAATTAATTACTTTAAATATTATGATCATATATTTTATTTTATTTTATTTTTTTAAAATATCACATAGTATTATTCAATTTTAATAAAATTTTATGGTATATTACAAGTGAGAAATATTAAAATTTTATTTTATAATTAAGACTTGTGTGAGACCGTTCCACATAATAATTTTCATAAAACAAGTAAGAAATTATAATATTTTAATAAAAATATTATTTAATATTTAATGAAAAATATTAATAATACAATTAACTATTCATAAATGATTTATAATATGAATAAAAAGTTATAATTAATTTAAGAAATATAAAATTGACACCTTAAGATTATCTCACCTACACTGGGCGTTACTATTTTACAGTTGTATTTAAGGAAGAGGATGGCAATGGCCAGATCATGACATGTTACCAGTCCATTAATGTCCACTAACTTCCATTTGAATGATTTAATACTTCCCATGGTATTTGTAAAGACTATGGTGGGTGTAGGGTTGTCAATTTTACCCGTCGGGTCGGGTTACCCGCGGGTACCCGGGTGATCGGGTAAGGATAGGGTGGGCAAAATCGGGTAGAGGATCGGGTAATACCCGCACCCGAAAAATAATCAGCGGGTGAGGGTAGGGTACGGGTTCACATGTTATACCCGCGTACCCGACCCGATACCCGACCCGTTTACCCGTTTAGATATTTATATATATATATATATATATATATATATATATATATATATATATATATATATATATATATATATATATATATATATATATATAATTACTAATTTAATATTAATATTAATATAATTACTTTAAACATTATTACATTGTCTATTCATCATGATTTTGATATACTTATTTGGTGGAAGACTCAAGGGATTAAGTATCCTACATTGCCTATTTCTCATGTTATTATATTTACTATGTTAATTTCTTGTTGTTGTACTTGGATGGAATATTATTTTCTATTATGGACTTTATTTTTATTTTATGTTTAATTTGATGTTTTGTGTTGATCACTTGATTGTAAGAGGAAAAAACTTATATCATGGGAAGTTGTGGGTCGGGTCGGGTCGGGTTGGCCCGGTTTAGTTACTGCGGGTATCCGTATTTTACCCGTGTTATATATCCGTCTATTATTTTATTACGGGTATCCGTATACCCGCGGGTAATCCGTTTATCCGATGGACAAACCCGTATCCTACCCGCTGCTAACATTGAGGGTAATAGGGTAGGGTACGGATAGGGTAATTGGGTAGCGGGTAGTAGGTGGATTTGTTAAACCCGTACCCTACCCTACCCGTTTACATCCCTAGGTGGGTGAACGCTGTAATTAAAGTTTAGTTTAAGGGTTATCCAGTAATTTTTTTTTTTTACTCCCTTCACCTTTCCTTTGTAATTAAATAAAAAATTAATTTATAAATAATTTAAATTATTCATGTATATCGGTACTAAAGTAAGTCTATATTTAATTAATTAAGATTTAATAAGGTCGATAAATCTAAAATAATTAAGAATCATTTTATAATTTAACACTAGGATCCATTGTTTAATATATACTAGTAAAAGTGAGGAGGTAGCCCGTATATTTCGTATAAAAATTAGTGAGAGTATTAACCAACCATTTCATATTTTTCCATTTTAAATATGTTTATTTAAGCTTGTCATTACTGTGGATAGTACTACACCTGAATGTTCATCCAAATATGATCTTGTACACCTGGTAAACAAAAAGTAGAACAAAGGAGAGCTCAACGTGAGAGTGAGACAACACATGAGAAATGAAGGCAGTTCGATAATATAAAAAAGTAGCATCTATGTATCTTGTCCAGTGTCGAGGATAAGAGAAGATTTTTAGTGTAGTAAGTTACAACAATTGACATTGAACAGCAAGGAAGAATTTAAACAAAAGCATAGTGCATGTTCTAAATTATGAATATTCAATAGCTAATTTATGATGCAAAAATAAAACCTTCCATAACATATATAAGAATTTCACTAAGATAAACTATTTATCTTACAATAATGAGATTCTCCATGCCATAATGTATCCAATATAGTGACTATAAAAATCAAAAGGCAACCCTCCGTAATCTGCCGCATCATAGCAAAATAATAGTAGTTCCTGAAGCATTTTTTAACAAATAAATTTATGAGGCTAATGTAAAGACTGACAGTCTCAGGAATTCAACTTAAATAGTAGAAAACATTCACATGGTCGAATACAATCATACTTGTACAACAGAATTTGAAATTTTACTTGATTCAAAAAGGTGTAAAAAATCCATCCTACATATAAGTACTTGAAATAGAGCCCTAAGCATCTTCGACTGATAGGCAGCCTCCACAAACTACTGAAAGAGTCGCAATAGATAGAGCTTCTAATAACTGTATCATAATTCAAACTATTCATATGACTAAAGATAGAGTAGCGTCCTAAATGTCTTATGAGTACATACGTTGTTATAGTGAAGGAAATCATATCTCATTTGAAAGCTAGAGCAATTAACATCGAGATAATGGAATTGGGGTCTTGTTAATGTTGTTGGTCTGATAGTCCAAAATCAAAACATCACCATCTGGTGACATCTTCAGACTCCACTGATTGAGAGGTTTAATTCCAAGCATACTTGGATCGAACACTGTTTCAATTTCCATCATCAAACGGCTGGAAATAGCCGAAATCACAACACCTTCATCAACCATTCCTTTAGTGAGTATTCAATTTAGGTATTTGACTATAAACTGCAGGTACCCATCTCCACGACAGAGACACACACACAGAGTGAACCTCATTAAGTTTTTTGATGAAAGGTTTTCTATCTTGTGAGGATTTTTT
This sequence comes from Pogostemon cablin, assembly GCA_023678885.1. Taxonomy (NCBI): domain Eukaryota; kingdom Viridiplantae; phylum Streptophyta; class Magnoliopsida; order Lamiales; family Lamiaceae; genus Pogostemon; species Pogostemon cablin. The sequence goes on along the minus strand of CM042992.1, from coordinate 5,445,683 downwards.
TTTAAACTCTTCGGATGTAAGCTAATACATTAGCAATTAGAAAACTACAAATCATAACAAAACTATTAACAGTTGAAATATCTGAATATACAGGAGAACGGAAAAGCCACGTTAGCCCCAGCCTGCAGCATGCTTAGGCAGCACCAGCAATTAAAAGGGAAACAGAATGCATAAAGAAATAATATCAATCTTTTTATATAGATATAGTTCGTGTAAGATTTGGAATGGTTAGCAGCTTTTCCACATATTTCCCCATTGTGTGATGCATTAATTAATACCACAGGAAAGAAAAGTGAGAGATATAACCTTATAAAATTCAGAGTGCATGGAGACATGTGGTAGGCGAAGGAAGAGAGGGTAGCAGTGGCAATAGTGTAGTTTGAGGCAGCTAGTATGTGTGCGATTTAGTGAGTCAGCCAGCTAGTGTGTGCAATTTATCGAACAGTTAATATGCAAAGTTAAGCCATTATGCGTGCAAGCAGAGGAACACAGTAAGTAACAGTAAACCCATGGACAAAGCTAAACCTAAATCTTAGGCGGGTGTACCCAAATTTTTCAATTGTAAAATCACATTAAGATTTAGTTACATTACCTGTTGTGCCTGGGAAGGAAAGGGAAGGGAAGGGAAAGGGAGTTTTTGAAGGAAAAATTATGCAAGTTAGGCTTGCGGGGTGGTGATGGGTACGCGTGGAGGAGGCTTGCGGATGAGAGACCAATAACAATAAGACAGAGCTGAGAAGGCAGACAGACTTCAGCGTCGGCCAAATTCAGCGGAAAGGAAGGTATTGTAGAAAATGGAATAGAGGAGACGAGGTGAGGTGAAGTAGTTAGAGGCGAAACCGGGTGACTCAGAAGTAAAAGAATGCTGCGGTTATTAGAAGACGGACACGTGGAGATGAAGACGTCGCTGTTCAGCACGTAGCCATGGGAGAAACAGGCAACCCAATTCGCGTTTTTTATATAGTATAGATACATATCTTTCAACCCCAAATAATGTTTATTTCACAAGTTTATTAACAAAAAATTTCAATTAATTCCCTAGAAAACAATCAATAAAATAGAAAATTAACTAATCCGCATAAATTAAAATCAAGGATCAAATCCCAAAAGCGAGGGAGCAATCTTCAACAACGGTCCAATCGTATTGGGCAGAAACTTCCTACCAAAAAGGTGACACACATTGGTAGTCTTCCCATTATACTCGCACTCGTACCCGAACCGTATATGATTCAGCAGGTCCACATTCACGTCAACCCACCCGAACTTCCTAGGGTGGGGCCCGCCCCGCGACCAGTCGACCCACGTCACGCTCCGGTTGGAGTTCAACCCCGGGTAGAGTATATTAACCAGGGTTGGGAAGTAATGCTCGTCGCTGTAGCACGGCGGGAGGCAGAACTGCCGGAAAAGGTGGTAGTATTTGCGGTCGGAGACGGCAGCGGCGGCGAGGTCGCGGTGGAACTCTAACCACTGGGAGCCTTTCCGCCACTGCTCGATTGTGACGTTGGGCCACATGAGGCGGTTGTAGCGCCCCCGACCGGGCTTCCTGGGGTCGTCGAACGAGCCGAGGAAGCTGCGGTGGGAGGCGAGGAGGTAGGAGTAGACGGTGGTGAAGTTGAAGACGGGAATGCAGGAGTCGGAGAGGAGGACGAAGCGTTGGTTGGAGGGGTCGAGAAGAGCGTTTGCTAGCAGCCTTCTTTCGGCGTCTATCATTGACATTGTACCCCAGTAAACTGGCTGCATTTTTATTCGGACAAAATATTCATTAAATCGGACCACACTGTTTGTATATATATGATGATGCAAGAATTAACGTTATTAATTCTCCAGCACTCCAAATCATGCATTTTAGAATAATCCATTGAAGCAATTGGAAATCCAATTGCAATACTGTTTACTCTATATTTTCATAATCATGATTATTTCTCTGTTTATTTATTTTTTTTAAATAATGTGTGTGTATTTTATTTAGAGAAAATATCACATTTGGTCCCATAAGAATTCATTCCGTTCAATTATAGTCCCGTAGGAATGCACTGGTCTCATCGCTAGCGGTTTTGGTCTCATAAGAATATTATAATCATAATTTTCGAAAATTTTCATCTCAAATTAACTTATATTATTATAAACTATCAAATTTATATTATTCTCTGTCATTCAAAATAGACATAGTCCATTTTGGTCTTGTTAATGGTTCAGAATATTTCAACAACTATTAACAGATTTTGATGAAAAATTCCTGTGAAACTAAATCTGCTAGTTTTGGGACTTTTTTGGCATTGAGCAATTCTTACTGGACTAAATTTAAATTATCCCATTTTATTTAAATAACTAAAAATAATACTCCCTCCGTCTCGGGTATTTTACCCATTTGTACGGGTACGTAAATTAATAAATATTTTTTTAATATATAATGTAAGAAAAAGTAAGGATAAACTGGTAAAATTGAGAGAAAAAATAAATAAAATTTTTGAAAATGATAAATAAAATGTAAAAAAGTTAAATAAAGTTGTTGGGATTGATAATAAATTAAGTGTAAAAAGTAAATAAGATGTGTAGTGTATTTTTACTATTAATGAAATGTACGTGTGACACCCCAAAATGGAAAGTGTGTAAAAATACATGTGGGATTATATATATATATATATATATATATATATATATATATATATATATATATATATATATATATATATATATATATATATATATATAATCTTAACTTTTGTGTAATAAAATGGAGGAAACTGATGAATGAAACATTAGGTTGTCTCTTATTTGCGCCCATTAAATGAACAAAACAAAGATATAATATCAAAAATGTAATTAGAGATAGTATTAGTTGAATCCGAACCGCTTACTATTGGTATATTAAATTTTTTAATTACTTGTGTATTATAAAATTTCCTTAATACATGAGTAAAAGCGAATGGGATGGTTGTGTACGGTACAAATAACGATCCCAATTTCCCGCATCCAACGATTGTTTCACATGGGATCGGATTTAATAACCATCACAATCTTTTAATTTTTTAAATGAAGGATTATTATATATTGGAAACTCACCAAATAACAAAAAATTAACTAATCTATTTAGTTGAGTTACTACTCCTATAATAGTATATCATACAAAAGAGGATACTTTGCATCCTAAAATACTCCAACTCATATTGCAAAACAATGCCCTAGACAGAATTAAATTGATCCCCTGCATACATATAGCATATACTCCTCAGATTCGGTTAAAGTGTGACATTTGCTTTTGGCATGTAGATTAAAGAGTATTATTATTTTATGTAAAGTGGGTATGTGTATTAGAGAGATGTGATGGGTAGTGGTGGATCCTTTTTACTAAAAGAGGAAAATAGTGCAATTTGGACGGGACGACCAATATAATAAAATTGTACTATTTGGGTGGGACGGAGAGAGTAATACTATTAGGCAAATACAAATAAAGGTGATACTAATATTTTAATGAATAGTGGTACTCGAATTTATAAAAGTCAAAAGTGGTTATTTTGTTAACAATTTTTAGTATAAATATTTTTAACGAAAATAGATAATTGATAACTATTTAAAAATAATGAAAAAATATTCATATATTTAGAAAAACGGTGTGGCGTTAGTAAGTGTAAGTCACCTGGCTAGGAATGGTTGTATCGTAGAAAGCAGAATCCATTGGAAATGAAGAGTTGTACTCCGGATGCGGATGAACATAGATAGAGTACAACCCTTGATGCCCCTTAAAGAACCTATCCCACAGTGGCGCCAGAGGCAATGCTCCAGGAGTCAAGAACATAAACGCGATTTTATAACTCGCATTTTCATTATCATTTTTTCTCCCCTCCACCATCGATGCTCTCAGCACCAACTCATCGTCGCTCATATTGTGCTTCCGCAAATCCTCCAACGACGTCGTCCTATTCTCGATGGCGGCCGTTCGATTCCGTGGGAGGGAATACGAGACGGTGGAGTAGAAGCCTTGGAAACATAGCGTTGAAACAGCTAATGCAATTGATGTGCCTAAGATCAAAATTAGAAACACAGGATTAATGTGGAGGGCCACCATGATTAATTAAAACATTCAGACAATTGTTGTGTATTTATGATTGTGTGATGAAGCTGTAATATATTTCCTTTTTGTAATATACATACGCGTGAAATTGCCTTGGAACGTACGTTTTGGGGTTTCAATATTGCATGCATGTGTTTCATTTTGGTCTACCTTTGCTTCAAATGGATTGTTGTCTACAATTTAAGAGTCAAATTCATGTGAACTACTACAACTATATGATATATACTATAGTAATAATATTAGTAAACGATGATGCATGGTTTAATTAATTACATAATAATGATGCATTTTCCAGGAAATGGAGGATTATATCATGAATTAATTTGGTGTTTCAATATCTTGAGTTTTTTTTTTAATAAATTTAATTGCGTTTGTGTTAATGCCTGAATTGTTGATCATCATTATTAATCAACTTTTTCATTCACTGTTTTATTTAGTATTTTGCTCTTCAAAATTGATGTCAGTTGCTTTATTTAGTGTTATATTTATTGAAATGCTATGTTACGGTTATTTTGGTGTTATATTTTTTGTTGTGAATCGTTGGATGAGTGACACGAATGATATAAACAAAATCTTTTCCTTAAAAGAAAAATATCATTTTTAAGAAAAAATATTGAGATTTTTCTTCCACATACATATCACTCATCTAATACATGTAACAAAAGATGTAACATCAAAATATTTCATCCAATCATTTCAATAGATAAAACAGTACCGAACAAATTAAATACATTATGAAATAGAGAATTTAGATTACGATGATTATTTTTATAGGATTAATTGCAATAAAAATCACAAACTTTACTTTGTTATTGCAAATTAATCTTAAATTTTGAAACATTATAAAAAGTAACTCAATTTTTAAGCATGATTGCAAAATACACCAATATCTAATATATTTCTCAAAGTGGAGATTAAAGGTGCGGACCGTGTGGTTCTTTTCTAGAAATTAGTTGTATTAATTTGGAACAATGCTAAAAGGTAGAGTCCCATTTTGCAATTTTTCAAAGGTGTTGATTAATATTACAAGTAAATTAGTTCGTGATATTTCTCAAACTTAATTAATATTAATTTTCTTATATGATGTACCCACGGTCATGGTTCGAAGATGTGTTTTCAAGCAATCATTTTCTGATTTTCACTGGCTTTGTAGGAATCGAACATTTCCATATGTTATCAGTTTTGATAGCTAAAAAAAAAATTACGTAAGATCTTTTTATGAAATTATTTGCAGGAAAAATCTTTTTTTACAACGCATCATTTTAATTTTCTTAATCTAAGATTAATACCAACACAACGCAAATTAATGTGCTAGATCTAGGATTGATCATGGAGTTAATTAATATATAGCACACATTTCATATGGCTTCCTGGCTATCTAGTTAATTAGGCCAATAGGGTACTTTTAATTGGTTTTAATAATTCTAAGATTGTTGAAGAATTTAATATTGCAAAACTTTACACAATAATTAACATCAAACAATTAAAACCCAACATCTTACAATTCAAATTAAATCAGGTAAGAAAAATAGTACGTACACCATAAAGATTAGTTTTCCTCCATTGGAATTCTTTCATGCTTGTTACATTTGTCTGTTCAATAGTGACACCTTTCCGGCTTTCACATCTAAAAAATGGAAAGAACTCATTTATTAATAACCTTAAAAGTTATTTAAATTTCAAATTTAATACTCTCACCTAACACATATCATTATCTCACCTAACACATACCATTATTTTATATACTCCTTTAGTCCCTGGAATAACCTTTCCATTCCCTATTTCAGGTTATTTCAGAACAATTGTTATTTTATAACTAATTTTGTTAACTTTGACAAAGTACTGTAGAATATAATTACTCTCTCCGTCCACTTTCAATAGTATCATTTTTTCCATTTTGGACGTCCGCCCTCAAAGGTCTCATTTATTTTTTATCCACACATATATACTAATACAACTAAAAAATGTGACTCACACCTCCACTAATACAACTACCTACTACACATTAAATAATAATATTGCTTAATCCACGTACAAAAAAATAAATGGCATCGTTAAAGGCGGACGGGGGAGTATATATTTTATCTCAATTAAAAATTTTAGTCAATTTATTTGAAGAGTAATAATTTATTATATAGAAAGTTGGAAGCAATTTATTACGCAAAATTGTGACACTTTTTGATTCGATTCCAAGAAGAAAAATACTACTTTTAATACGGTTGCATCCAAATAGGCAAACACACGCTCAATTCAATTTGTGAAAGAAAAAGAGAAGAAGAAAAGGACAGGTAATAACAAAAGATTGTTTACAATGTTAAATTAGCTCATACTATACACACATGCACATTCATCCATAATCAAGAAAAATTCTTTTCACACCCAAAATAAAATAAAATACAAAGTGAGTGACCCGGGTTCGATTCTCATGGGGAACAAATAGGAGGGAGTTATAAGGAGGGCTTTGGAGAATAAATGTGTATGGAGACTTGGTGAACTAACTACTAACAACTAACTTTGTCCGATAAAAAAAATCATTTTGGGCATGCAAAAGATTGTTTCGTGGAAGGAGATGATCAATTGACATATTCTATTTTAAAGACTTGGTAAAAGTTGGCTAGGGAGGTTGCCATTAATATACTCTTTAAGTAATGGGTCTTAACTATATATTTTTGTCTTAGTTAATTGAGTGTAATCGAAGGACCCTACAACCTTAAAAGTCAAATATTCCAATTATCAAGATTAATTTTACTAATTAGTGAAGATTAACTAGCTGCATACCATTGACTTTTACCTCTAATAATGAAAAGACGAGAGGCATATATTTGATAAGACAATTTTTTTTGTGGTTAAGTGTAAAAATGATAAAATGTGTTAAAATATACCCCCTCCGTCCCAAAATTGATTGCACTGTTACTGTAGATACGGAGTTTAAGAAATATTGACTTTTTAGGGGTATTGTGGTAATTTTAGGTAATAAATAAATTATAAAGCATGTTATGTGTGTTAGGTGGGTGTGGTAAAGTTGTAATTAAGATAAACTTTTAGGGTGGGGATTGATGTGATATTTCTTTTTTTGGAAGGTGTAATCTATTTTGGGACGGATAAATGTGGAAAGTGTGCAATCAATTTAGGGACAGAGGGATTAATTATTATACAAATAAAATATGCTTATTAATAATAATGGTAGATCAATATATATAAGCAAAAATTCGTGTGAGACCGTCTTACGTGAAGGCTTACATGAGACTGTCAGAAAATAATAACTTTTATAATGAAAAGTGATACTAAATTAATGAAAAGTGATAATGTTATTTCATGAACAATTTATAGTATAAATAAAAAGTGATAACATTTTATAGAGAAAGTGATAACGTTTTATAACGAAAGTGATAACTATTTTAAAAAGTGTAAAATGGTCTCACGTGAGACGGTCTCACGCAAGACCTATATATATATATATGATTGAAGTATTATTATAAAAATATTATTTAATATTCAAAATCGTAGTAATAAATAAATCGAAATTCATACTTCCTCCGTTCCATGATAAATTTCATATCTTTCATTTTCGTTTGTCTCACAATAAATTTCATCATTAAAAAAAAGAAATATCACATTAATCTTCAACCTTAAAAGTATATTTAATTACAAATACATACTACTCTCACGTAATACACATAACACACATAACATACTTTAATATTTATCACATAAAAAGTCTACATTATCATACAAAAGTTAATAAAGTCAATAAAAAAAACAATTTTAGAAAAAAATATTTAACTTTTAATAAGTATACGGAGTATATAACGATCATACATTCATTATGGATCAACCTATTTGACAATATACTTTGTCTAAAATTTGACTTGAATGGATTTTCGGGCCGGTTCAACGTATTTGACAATATACTTTGTCTAAAATTTGATTTGAATGGATTTTGCGGGCCGGTCGGTTGATCCAGTGGGCTTAATCCAAATTGTCAAGTATACTTGGGACAACAGTGGGCTTAACGATCTTGTCGGTTTTATCATCTTGTCCATTCCTTTTCTATAAAAACTAAATTCTCAGAAGCTGCCCATTTAATATTGGGCTTTTGGCCCAATTGATGTCAGCCTCTTCCGAACACTTAATTTTTATATAGATTGTTGAGCTCACCAAATCCAACTTTCCACCAACTTCTGTGATTTTATTTATTTATTCATTTTTTTCCTTATTATTATGAATTTTCTCCAAAATAAATTCAAAAACAAAAGTTGTGTCTTCACTGTGTACTCTAGTTTGCTTGTGGGTATGAGATATAAAGGTATTGTGTATAATTGAATTTATTCGACTTGTGATTAATTGTATTGTTGTTTAATATTATGGAAAAATGGAATTGTTGATAACTAGGTATTAGTTGTTTTATGTTTGTTATTGAGTATTAACAAATGGGATAATAAGTAAAATAACATATTTACCCTATTAGTATTATTATTATTATTTATCATTATTATAAATTATTTTTATTAATATTATTAATTATTATTATTAATATTATTATTTGTTATTTATTATTATTAATATTAATATTTATTATTATTATTATTAATTGTTAATTTTATTATAAATTATTATTAATTATTATTATTAATTATATTATTAATTATTATTTTTATTGAATAAGGGTATAATGTTAAAATTGCATTTAATACCTAGGTATTAATTTTAGGTGTTATGTATCCCACCTCTTGAGGTGGGGATACACAATACAAAAAAAAAGTATTATTAATAATGAGTCAAAATAATACCGGATCATGGATATTATGAATACATCAAGACAAACATGGTATTAGGAGGTATACTTCATCAATCCTCTTAATCATGGCAAGCAAACGACCCCTAACCATAAAAACTAATTGAATTATGCAACTCATTTTGTATTCATCACTCCACGAAATTAATTTTAATGCACCTGAATTTTTCAATCAAATACTTTCATTGGAATTTTTTTTCTATCTATTTAGATTAATTTTATATAATTTCAATTTTACATAAGACCAGCTCTTTATTATTTTAATGGTTCTCAAAATTTTATAACTCAATTAAATTAACTTGAATCTAAAAAAGAAAAGAATAAAAAAAAAACATAAACGTACCAAATTGGAAAAAAAAGAAAAAACTCACCTTTAATCCGAGAAATATATTACACATTTGGTGTTAGTGTTGCAGGAACGCTAAAATATGGAGTTTTTTTTTTATTTTTTTTAAAGGTATGGATTAATTTGAAATATAAGTAAAGTTTGTGGTTTTTATTACAATTAACTTTTTATTATTATTGTTTGTCGACGTCATTGTTGTTATTTTTTAATCACTACAAAAAAAAGTATTTTTTAACAACGGAATTTACCAACGGAATTAAATCCTTTGGTAATTAACAATGGATTAGCAACAAAAATAACATTTTTCCATTAGCAATGGAATACCAATGGATTTATTCTCTATTTTACCAATGGATTACCAAGGGAATTTATACATAAATTATCAACGGAATTTTTAGCAACAGATTACCAACGGAATTGATTTTTCATTGCTAAAAATTTACCAACCACCACTTTACCATTGGATTTCGTTGTTAATCCGTTGGTAGATCAATTTAACAATGGAATTAAGGTTTTTATCAACGGAATATTCCGTTGGTAAAAAATAGTTTTTTTGTAGTGAATATTTAATACTCCCTCCGTTCCGGATCACTCTACTCATTTACTGTACCACGTTAAGAAAAGTTGTACTTTTTGACTAATTTTGTTGACTTTAGAGAGTATTGTAATATTTTAGGTAATAAAATAAAATATTATAAAGTGTAATGGTATGTGTGTGAAAAAAAAGAGTGAAAAAATTGTTGGATAAAGTGATATTTCTTTTTTGAAGTGTGAAGAGTGTCGTGGAATGAACGAATAAGAAAAGTGTGAAGAGTATTGCGGGACAGACGAATAAAAAAAAGTGTGAAGGGTGGTATGTCACGGAGGAAGGGAGTACTTAATAATTAATGTAAATTATCAAATAAAAAAAGATATTAACTTATGATCTCTTGTATGTAGTATGGAGTAATATTTCACTAAAGTATAATATTTGTCTATTTTAAAAAGAAATAAATTTCATTTTTATATATTTTAATATTTATTACTTGGAACTTAAATCTCTTATTCAATTCAATATATATTGATTAAAATTACGAATACATCTCCACTGTTAGCTCGTGGTGTCATTCAATATATAACTTCTGTAAAATTAGTCATCACATGCAAATTAATTATATATATACAAATACAATCAGTAGGCAATGTATTTAATTATGGAGTATGATCATAAATTGTAGACATATGCAATGAGTGTCGCATGAAACTTGCTAATAATTATGAGTAGGAATTGAAAGTGATATTCAGGGTGAAGTGAAGTGGACAAAATAATTAATGTTTATTATTAATATATAAATAAAGTGACAATATGATGTAGAAGTAAAGTAATAATGTTTGATAGACCAAATTGATCCTAATGAAAAGAGCCCCCCACGTGCATGCAGCCATGTATAGTTGTTGCCTAAACCATGGTCCTGGAAATTATTACAACATAATTTTTTGTTTTTTAATAATTTATGTCAAAATATAATATTTACTTTTACAATTTAGTATTAATTTTAACTGTAAAATTGTAATTAAGTATAAAAGAAGTGAAGAACATAAAAATTCCACATGAAACTGATAATGTAATACTTTGTCTCGTGACAATATTACAATCAACCAAATCTTTTGAGGATATATTTGTTTCGAATTTATTAAATTAATTTAGTTTTGAGATTATACGCATATATTTAGTGGTTGTTTTCAAAATTAACGTTTTTAAAATCATTTCTACGTATTTTCTTTGCAATTCTCTTTTCTTATATTATACCATTAAATTTCTTTAATGTTCTTCTTCATCTCTTTATCATGTATCATGTACCACATTCTATTGATATAAATTTCAATATAAAATTACTCTACATAAAAGAGTGCACAATGTAAACATTATTTCATTAGATTACTACATGATTATTTGTAGTATAATTTTAACCCAGGGATAGCATAAATTTTTGGGAAAATATTAAAATTCACGCTTTATTAATTATGATCATTCTAATTTTAGTTTTTTTTATACGCAGTTCTTATTTTTTGTCTTTGTTTTTTTTTTCCATTTTTAATCTTTTTATTCAAATTTAGTCCAAATTTAATCATTTGATCAAATTTAGTCCAATTTTTTTTTACTCGAATTTTGATGGTATATTGGAGTTGGTCTATTGTATCCACATGTGCACAAAGTGTGTAATAATACAACATTTTGTTCTAAAGGATATACATTTTTATTAATTTTTTTAATTTTTTTTTTTAAAAATAAAGGGTACACATCCTTATTTTGTATTGATTTTCAATCCTCTGCTCTAACCAAGTGAGCAATCTTACTCTATTTTAAAAAAATCATTTCATTAGTGACATGCACAACCCTAATAATTCCCCCATTTTGTAAAAGTGTTTGAAGCATATATACCAACAATAATGTGACAAGAATGTTAAAAGTTATACTCACCAAAAAAATAGGGGAGAAAAAGAAAATAGATGAAGACAACACTGCAAGCAGATTTTACCTGTAATTTTGTTCAACCATGATGGAAGATCCAATTAAACGGATCTACCATTTCCATCCCACCCCAATCATTCATCCATATTACTACTTCATTTCCCATCTTTAATTCATCATATGTATGTATACATACATAAGAGTAAACTAAAACAAATTCTCCAAGAAAAAAAGATGGTAAAAAAAGAAAATGAAATGATGAAGAAGAGTTACTTCTTCTTGGTCCTGTCCTTTCCACTGGAAAATATGGAAGCCAAGCCAAAGAGATTTACTGGAGGAACGTTCAAAACCGGATTGAATTTAACAGTACCATTACTGTTATAAGAGCCATAGCTGGTAGTGCTCTTCTTCAATGGCGGCTTCGTTGACGGCTTCAATGAACTGTTCGGCAATGAATATTTCACAACATTACTGCAATTCTGCTTCTGATTATTCGAAATCGATGAGGATCGCTTCACCCTGGAATTCGAACCGGTCGAATTGCTCCGCGATAGCAGCGGCAACGGGCACAGCGTCCCTCCGTATCCGCTGTTAGGCGGATACGGTCGTCATCGTCGTCCGTGTTCGTCGTCTACGCCGGAGAAGGTGGTCGAGGGAAGAACTCCACAGTGCTCAGATTCCCGTTGAACTCACACAAGAATTCAAATCCACGTTCTACCCGTAAGGGTCACAAATGGGTGATTAAATAGGGGCAAAAGTGTAAGGCTATGGGCCAAGACCCACTTGGCCCAATACTTTGAGATAGAAGACCAACATTTGGGCCAAATACCCAACGGGCCCAACAAATCTCCACCTTGGCCCAAATCATCTACCCTTGTGTATGACTAAATGGGAATTCATCATTGCACTTTTCCCCGGACACCTGCAAAACGAAAGACACAAAGTCAAATGCAAGATCCAGAAATTTGACACAAAGTCAAGGTATCACAAAAGATACACAAATCTAAGCCGAAGCAAAGATCACGGACACACAGTCACAAAATGTTTAAAATATCCCAAGGACAAAATAAACGGAGCACACAAGCTCAAGAGTGGACACAACATCCACGGAAAGAATTGCATACAACATGCTTCAATCAAGAGAGTCGAAATTTAAAGTCCTCATGCAAGACCTAAATTTTTCAACAGATAAGCATTTAGTACCCATATCAGCAGGATTAAACTCAGATGCAATCTTTTCCAGGTTAACAATACCTTTTTCCACAATATCACGAATGAAATGATACCTAACATCTATATGCTTGGTCCTATCATGGAAAACAGGGTTTTTACACAACTGAATCGCAGACATACTATCAGAAAACACAGTGGCACATTTGTCAAGAAAACCTATTTCATTCAGAAGGCCTTGCAGCCAAATAGCTTCCTTTAAAGCATCAGTAATAGCCACGTATTCAGATTCAGTTGTAGATAAAGCAACCACATGCTGTAACTGAGACTTCCAACTTATGCAAGAGCCACACAAAGTAAACACATAAGAAGTTGTAGACTTCCTATTATCCCTATCATTTGCATAATTGGAATCAACATAGCCAACAAGGCTCACACCATTTGCAGATTTGGAAAAGCGCAAACTTACCTCCATGGAGCCCTTGAGGTATCTCAAGAGCCATTTCAAAGCCTCCCAATGAGGCGCACCTGGATTAGCCATATACCTACTCAAGCAACTAACAGAATATGCAATATCTAGTCTAGTGCTAACCATAAGATACATAACAGACCCAATGGCATTGGAATAAGGAACCTTTTCCATTTCAGCAATTTCAGAATCAGTCTTTGGAGACTGATCCTTACTTAACACAAAGTGAGCAGCAAGAGGCACATTCACAGTTTTAGCAGACATCATAGAGAATTTACTCAAAATCTTTTCAACATATGAAATCTGATTAAGCAAGAGAACATTGTTCTTCCTATCTCTATCAATGTTCATACCAAGAATCCTTTTAGCATCTCCAAGATCTTTCATATCAAAATTATCACATAGACTCTTTTGAACAAGCTCAACATATTCAAGATCAGGGCTAACAATTAGCATATCATCCACATATATGAGCAGAAAAACGGGAACAGAAGTATCAATCTTGAAGTAAAGACAATTATCATGCAAGCTTCTCTTAAACTTCAACGATGTCATGCATTGATCAAACTTCTTATTCCACTGTCTAAGAGATTGTTTCAAGCCATACAAGGATTTCTTCAAAAGACATACATGATCAGGATTTTTGGGGTCCACAAAACCCTCAGGTTGTTTCATGAAAATCTTTTTGTCTAAATCACCATTAAGAAAAGCCGTTTTGACATCCATTTGCTTTAATTCCCAATCAAAATGAGCAACTAATGCAAGCATTATACGAATAGTGGTGAATTTAACAACAGGAGCAAAGATTTCATTATAATCAACCTCTTCCTTTTGAGTAAAACCTTTTGCTACCAATCTAGCTTTAAATCTAACATTTTCAGGCTCATGTTTCACTTTGAAAAGCCACTTGCAATCAACAACAGAGCAATGAGCAGGTTTTGGAACCAGAGTCCAAGTATGATTAACATGCAACGATTTCATTTCATCTTTCATAGCATTTAACCATTTCACAGAGTTGTCAGATTTTAAAGCCTCTTGATAGGTCTTAGGTTCATTATCAACACTTTCAAACGCGTTACAAGCATGAGTATCAATATGAAAATCATCATACCTAGCAGGTGGCCTAATATTCCTTCTAGGTCTATCCCTAGGCAACACATAGTCATCATCTTCAGGAATATCATGCACATTTTCATCATTGATAGTAGGTTCATTGGCAACAAGTTCTTGATCAACAACAGTGTCAGGCAAGTTTTCAACATCAGATAACAAAGGAGACAACTCCACCTCACTCGAAGAAGTGGTAGGATCATGTAAAGGCACAACATCAGGCAACTGAGCAGATAAGCAAGGAAATTCAGATTCATTGAAGATCACATCCCTACTAATCACGATTTTGAAACCCGGTTCAGAAAAATCCCACAGCCTATAACCTTTAACACCCTCAGGATAACCAAGAAAAACACATTTTCTACTCCTAGGATCCAATTTGTCATGTTTCTGACGCACAAATGCAGCACAGCCAAATACACGTAGCACAGAATAATCAATACTTTTACCAAAAAACACATAGTCAGGGCACTTACCCTTTAAAGGCACAGAGGGGGATTTGTTTATTAAAAATGCTGCGGTAATAAGCGCCTCACCCCAAAACTTTTTAGAAAGTCCAGAAGACACCAACATGCTCCTCACCCTTTCTAACAAAGTCCTATTCATCCTCTCAGCAACCCCATTCTGTTGGGGAGTGTAAGGAGCAGACTTGTGTCTCACAATTCCAGATTTGACACATAAATCATCCATGGCATTATTGCAAAATTCCAATCCATTATCAGTTCTAAGATACTTAATCTTTTTACCCATTTGATTTTCAATCAAAGTTTTCCAATTTTTGAACTTTTCAAAAACATCAGATTTGTTTTTAAGCAAAATCACCCACACTTTTCTTGAAAAATCATCAATAATGGACAGAAAATACACATTGCCACCTTGAGTTGGCTCACTAGAAGGCCCCCACACATCAGCATGTAGGTACTCAAGTATATCACTACACGAAGAAGTCTTAGGGTATGGGGAAACAGGGAATTTCACCTTCGCATGTTTGCCTTGCACACAAGAATCACAGAAAGGAATGCATGTAAGCTTATCATTACCAAAAGAACCAGCTTTATGCAATATTTCAAGACCTTTTCCACTCATGTGACCTAACCTACCATGCCAAATATTTGTTTTATCTTCTTTAACCGCGTTAGCAGACATAACAACAGATTTAGCACAACAAACATACAGGTTATTCCTTTTTTCAGCATTAAAGATGGGCACAGAACCCTTTACAATAGACATGCAACCCTTTCCCCACCTACCCTCAAGCCCCTCATCTTCAAGTGCAGCACAAGAAATCAAATTGTTACACAAATCAGGCACATGTCGCACGTTTTTCAAAGTGAACACAGAATCATCTTCAAAACGCAAGCAAATGTCACCAACACCAAGCACATCACATCTTCTTTCATTAGCCATAGACACAGATCCATGAGAAACATTTTTATATGAAGAGAAAAGATGTTTAAAAGGTGTCATATGAAATGTGCAACCGGAATCCACAAGCCATTCACTATCACACAAAGATGAATGCACAGAATTCACACAATTATCAGAAATAGCAAACACATCACCATAATTCACAGATTCAGAGGCAACATTAGCATGATCATTAGAATTATTCCTCTTAGGATGAGGACACTTGTTCGCAAAATATCCCCTTTCATGGCAATTAAAGCATTTCTTCTTTTTCTTGTCCCCATTCTGATTATTCTGGGATTTCACATCAGAATTTTTGTCCTTGTTCTTATTCTTGTTCTTGTTCTTGTTACGATTGTTAGGTTTCCCCTTAACATGCATAACCTCCCCAGAATTCTTAACACCCCCATTATGTTTTAAATCATGCTCTTTGCTTTTTAAGGCATTCACCACAATATCAAGAGTAACGTCATCACGACCATACTTTATAGCAGACTTGACATCATTGTAAGAATCAGGTATAGCATTTAAAAGCACAATAGGAGTGTATTCATCAATATGCTTGTCACCAGTTAACTTAATATCTTGAATCAACTTCGTGAACACATCCAAATTTTCTTCAACATCTTTATTTAAATCAAGTTTAAAACGAAAGAATTTTTCCAGAAGAAACATTTTACTAGGCAAAGATGTTTCAGTGTACAGCTTATCCAACGTTTCCCACAAAACTTTTGCGGACTCATGCACACCAACTTTTCTAAGCACAGGATCAGAAAGATTCAAGATAATCGCAGACAAAGCAAGCTCATTCATCTCAGCCATTTTAGCAGGTGTATCATCCTTATCATACGAGTGATCTACAGCTTTGAATACCCTTTGTTGAATGAGTATGCACTTCATTTTCTGTTTCCAGATACTGAAGTCTCGCTTACCATCAAACGGTGCTTGTCCAAACGAAGACGAAGCCATGGGTATTTAAAGTTGAGTAGAACAAACTTTGAACGGAGAAAATACAGAAATACAGAGCAACAATCTGTCACACACCGGTTGACACTACTCTAATCACACACAAAGCGAGAAACGGAGCAGTATAACACACAAGGACAGATTTTCAGCAGCGGAAATTGAAAGACTAAGATGACAGTTTCACAAAAGAAACAAACAAGAACAGTAATAAGAGGGCCAGCCGCCTCAGGGCATCACACAAGAGCAAATAAGAGGGCCAGCCGCCTCAGGGCATCACACAAGAAAAATAAATAAGAAAGGCTCAAGCTATTTCACCAGAGCGGTGTCTCCGACGAGAACACCGTACCACCTCTACGAGCCACCAGCCCGTTACTTAACGGGGGCGGATCCCTCGTAGTCTTGTTCACGTAGCAAACGCGAACGGGGCAGCCTCCACTCCAAGTTTCAACCTACACACAAAGTGAGAAACATTGGGGGTTAGTGAAGATCAATCCGGAAAAATAACAAAACAAATTTGAAATTTTTCGGAACAATATAAAATGAGGGGGAGGGACACTTCCCTTCCACAAATGGTCACTCCAATCTGGGACCCTTGCGCCGGCGGTCAACTCCGGCGGTCAACGGCGGCGGTGGCCGGAGGTCAGCGGCGACGGCAGGAGGCTGACGGTCAGCGGTGGCGGCGCGGCTGCAGATCCGACTCCAGGTGGCTGCTGGCGGTGTCCGGCAGCTCCAGCGGTCTCCGACGGTCAGCTGGTCAGCCGCGGCGTACGGTGGCAGGACAGCGGCGGTCTCGCTGCGGTCTCCAGTCGCGGTGCGCGATTCTGCGCGAACCCGGCGGCTGCGACGGAACCCTAGCCCAACGGCGGCGACGGTTGCGACTGAGCGCAGCGGCGTCGCGTTTCCGGCGACCAGATTCAGCAGCGTTCGGTGTCGCGTTCCTGGCGAGCTGCGTAGCGACGTACGGCGGCTTCGATCTGACCGGTGGCGGCGCGTTTCTGCAGGTCGCGATTCCTGCAGCGGCGGCGGCTTCGCGGAGCCCTAGCGTCGCGTTCCCGGCGGACAGAACCAGCGACGGCAGCAGCGCGTTCCTCTCTCCCACCGGAGGCGAGCGGCGGCAGCGGTCCGACCGGCGACGAGGTCTGAGGGCGGACGGCAGCGGTGCGATGCTGCAGATCGGAGATGCCCTCCTTTAGATCGGCGACGCGGCGGCTCCGATCGGACAGATCGCGATTCCGGCGAGAAAATCCAGCGGCGGCCGGACGGCGGCGATCTCCCACCGGCGGCTGACGGTCAGCAGCTTCGGGAGATGGACGGACGACGAAACCCGCTCTGATACCACTGTTAGGCGGATACGGTCGTCATCGTCGTCCGTGTTCGTCGTCTACGCCGGAGAAGGTGGTCGAGGGAAGAACTCCACAGTGCTCAGATTCCCGTTGAACTCACACAAGAATTCAAATTTTCACGTTCTACCCGTAAGGGTCACAAATGGGTGATTAAATAGGGGCAAAAGTGTAAGGCTATGGGCCAAGACCCACTTGGCCCAATACTTTGAGATAGAAGACCAACATTTGGGCCAAATACCCAACGGGCCCAACATCCGCTGCCGCAGTTCAAGCTCGTGCTGCGCTTGAACCGCCAAAACGACGTCGTCGATTTCACTCTCTGTTTCTCGTGATCCGTCGGTTTCGGCGGCGGATCTGGCGCTCGCGGAGGCGCGAATCTCTTTTTGATCTCGACGGGGAGGATTTTGCCGTCGAGGAAGAGCTCGTCTGCGGAGGAGGATTCGTGGTCGAAGCTTTCGCGGAAAACGCAGAAGTCGAAGTCGATGGCGGAGGGAGAGGAGGAACGAATGTGGTGTTCGACTGGAACGGTGTCGTTTTGGGGGAGATCGTGGGAGAAAGAGATGCGTGGGCTGATCCCAATGCTTTGGGCGTCGGGGAAAACTTCGACCGCCATTGCTGCAGATTGAGCAGCTGAATTCAAATGAAAAAGAAACAATTCAAAACTGAAATAATACTAATAATAATTATAAAATATTTAAAGATGTTGAAGAAGAATAAGAATTAGTAGATTTAAAGAGTGGGAATTGTAAATTGTAATGGGTACGGTCAAGGCGTCAAAGAAGACTTTTGCATGGGATGTTCATTATGTACACTTAATTATTTTAATTAGATTAGAAAATACTCTCTCTCTCTCTTTAATAAAGCACACTAAAAAACTTTATAAGACCGTCTAATACCAACCCAAATATCCAATGTTTCATTTTCATTTACTTTTTCCTGGACACTAGGGTTGTAAATGAATCGAATCGAATACTAAGGTATTTGAATGATATTTGATTAAATATTCAAATTCGAATTTGATTATAATCGAATTCGAAATCGGATTCGTATTCGATTCGAAATTAATAAACGAACTATTCGAATATATTCGAGTATTCGAATTTGAACATTCGAAATTGAATATTTGAATTCGAATTCGATTCGAAATTGTAAATTCATTTTTTTAAATAATATTTTTTTTTAATTTCTTGTACTATTAATATATTTAAGAAGAAATACTCATTAAACACATCGATCATTAAATTATTAAAAATTATAATTAAATAATTCACATTATATATATATATATAAAATAAAAATATGTCTTTTCCTCTTTATTTTAAGAGAGTGATAAATTAGATAATATACCTATTTATTTATATTTATAAAACAAAATATTATAATTAATATATAAAAATATATAATTATTTAATATTAATAATATATAATTAATATATATTATATATTAATATTGGAATATATTCGTGAATATTCGAATTGAATATCTTATGAATCATATTCGATTCGAATATTATTCGAACTAAAATATTTATTCGAATTCGAATTTTTCGAATTCAAATACTGATATTCGAATTCGAATACCGAATCGAATACGAATTATTTGATTCATTTACAACCCTATGTGACACAAAAGTTTGCAGGTCTCTTCTGACATGAAGATTAAGAAAAATGATAACTTTTAAGAGTATTATGATATTTTTTTATAATAAATAATTGATAAAGTATGTTAGGTGTATTAAGTAAATGTGGTTTTTTTTTTTTAAATAAAGTGTATGGGGGAAGGATGATTGTCTTTGATTTTTTGTATTTTTAAGAATGTGCAAACTTTTGTGGGACAACCCAAAATGGAAAGTGTGTCATCTGAAATTGGATGGAGAGAGTATCATATTCTCGTAATTTCTGGATTGGATAATTATTCAATTTCTACATTCCATCTCCTATTTCATTCATTAGATTCTTGTCATGTGTCATAATTAATGTTAAAAATTCATTGCATGCCTCAAGAATTTAACGATCATTTGTAGAACATAATTTTTTTTTAATGGTGAAAGTCCAATAAAACACCAAATGTGGAATAGGGATAAACGTTCTTCCTTTCTATTACTACACACTTTCCATTTGAATCGTCAAGGAAATTTTGACACGTTTCATTAATAATAAAAATAAATTATAATACATTTTACTTATATTTTACACTTTATTTATCAACCTAACAAATTTATTTACTCTTTTATCATTTATTTACTTATATTTATTTTACACTTTCCATTTATTTACATTTTACTCTTTAAATTTATACAATTAATTTATTTTAATGTTCGAAAAATATTTTATATATAAATAAATATAATAATGACTCATTCCGTCCCATGGCAAGGGTAGCTTTTACTTTTTGGCACGTGGATTAAGGAGTATTATTATTTAATGTATAGTAAGTAGTTGTATTAGTGGGAGTGTGAGTTCCATATTTTAATTATATTAGTGGGTGTGTGTGGGTCTCATATGTGTAAAAAATGAAAGTTGACTCTTTGGGTGGGACGTCCAAAATGAAAAAAAAGAGACTCCTTAGATGGGACGGGGAGTATATTTCACTAATTGATTAAGTCATCTGACAGACATCTCACGTGATCACCTCCTTAATAGATTTTGTGGAGAGAATATTATTTTATTAATTAATAAATACTAGTATAATATATTCCCGGGAGTATTATTATTTAATGTGCAGTGGGTAGTTGTATTAGTGGAAGTGTGCAGTGGGTATTTGTGATGATCAAATTCGATATTACACCCCAACGAGGAATCGAACCTCTGTCTGCACGCATGAAGTGAATGCTTGCCCTAACCAACTGGACGAAAGGGACCTTTTGCTCCACTCTTCACAAACGGAACATGATGGCAATAGAGCTCACGACTCTAGCAAAACTATATAACTCAAAAGGAACTCCTGAGTGAACTCTACTCATAAAGAATTCGTTTTCACACTCTATTTTTCTAAGAGGGTCTTTTGCTTTTTTACATGTGAATTAAGGAATATTATTATTTAATGTGCAGTGGGTAGTTGTATTAGTAGAAGTGTGCAGTGAGTAGTTGTATTAGTGAAAGTGTGGGTCTCATATTTTAATTATATTAGTGGGTGTGTGGATCTCATATGTTTAAAAAAGGAAAAAAAAGACTCTTTGGATGAACGTCTAAAATGAAAAAAAAATCCTCTTTTAATAGTATGGAGGGATTTTTTTTCACCTCACAAATTTCATCTAACAAGAAAGATCGATTTTTCTTTTCCTACAAAACTTGAAAAGCAAGAAAAATATTAGGAGATAGAAAGTAAAAGTTTGCATGCGCTACAAAAATCTTAGACACTTTTGACTTGGATATCTGAAGTCAATAGAACTTTTAATTATAAGGAAAATCTGGCGGTGAATACTGATAGATTTATAAATTTATAGTAATAACTAAATTATCAAAGACATGAACCTCCTAGTCCATAACGTACATTTTATTAAAATATTATTATTTTTCTAAATTCTTCAAATTTTCGTATATAATTTAGATATTGATTATAATATGTGAAAAATATTCAAGGAGTGAAATATGAAATGAAACACGTAAATAGAATAAATAATACTCTATCTGTTCCAAGAATACATGCACGTAAGTTTAAGAAAAGTAGTAACTTTTTATTTTAATGATGTAAGAAAGAGAAGTGATATTTTGGATATTGAATAGAAAAAAATGTATTCTATGTAAAAAGAATGTGACATTATTGTAATATTGTAGTATTATAAAATTATTAATATTGTGTATTATTTTTAATTTTAGGGTATACAAATATTTTTAAAACAAATTAAAATAAAAAATATGCAAGTGTTCTTAGGATGAGAGTACCGTATTCTCTATCTATAAATTAATAATTAATGTCGTCAAAAATGAAAATCCGCAGTCAACAAACTGGACTTTCTTCTATTTGGGTCAGCAAGAAAAAGGAATTCAATCATAGCAACAGTCAGTATAATCATTAATAGTAGATTTCAACAAGAGTAGCCATATGAAAATATTAAAATCAAGGCAATACTTGTACGATGAAGTCTCAAAAGCGCTAGGTTACACCAATAAGAGGTGGTGATATTTTAATGAAAAAATATATTGATCGATGGAAAATGATATCGACGAAGTGAATAATATTTTATGAAAATTTGTGGTATAAATAAAGAATAAGACTCTCCCCGTTTTATCAACAAATTCATTAACAAATTCCATATTTACTTTTTGTATGTTGATTAAGAATTATTATTATTATATATATTGAATAATTGTATTAATAGTGAGTGGTGGGTCATATAATCATTTTAATAAAAGGAAAAATGAGGACCTTTATATGTGATTTTATTATTTTTAATAAAAAGAATAACATTTTCTAATAAATAGTGATTTTATTATTTTTAATATAATGTGATAATTACTAATTAAAAAATACTCCGTATAAAATGATCATAATATGAGGCAGTCTCATGCAATCATTATTTTAAAAGATAATGATTAAGGTGAGAAGGGGTACCAATTTTGAAATGTACAACTTATTTTCTTCACTTTTAGTGTGTGTGTGTTTTTTTTTTAATTTAATTTTAGAAGTATAATTGTAATTTTACCCTTGTGATTTATGGTATAATTTATCCCTAGGGTTTATGGTATAATTGTAATTTTACCTTTATGATTTAGGATATAATTTATCCAGGGGTTTAGGGTTTAGGGTATAATTATAATTTTACCCTTGTCGTTTAGAGTATAATTTATCTATAGGGTTTATAGTATAATTGTAATTTTACCCTTGTGATTTAATGTATAATTTATCCCTAGAGTTTAGGGTATAATAGTTATTTAAATATAATAAATTTAAAAATAAAATAAAAAACAACATTAATAAAGAAGCATAATTAATTAAGAAGAGTAAGTATCAAGGTACTACCAATTCAATTGGTACTCACTCTCATTTTAAAATCAAACAATAATAATTAAGAAGAAGAAAAGTAAAAGTCAAACTAATTAAGTTGTTTTGAATTTGAATATTAGTGAAATCTAGTTTCTTGAAAGTTACATCAAAAGACCTATTTAATTTTTCATATGACGGAGTATTAATTCTTTATATCATATGTTACTCTTTAAGACAATGAGTAATATTACTATTACGTATGGCAAAATATAATTTTTTCTATAATAACAGCATTCGATATTCTAACTTGAATAATAGTCGAGCATTTTAAAGAATACGGAGTAATATTTTTTAAAAGAGTGAGACTCTCGTGTCCACGGAAATATAGTGCCCCTTGCAATTTAAACCCTTAACAATATATAAATTTAAATAGAATATAGAGGGGAGGGTTGTGTTCACATACACGCACGGTGTGCCTCGGGAACTTTGCCTTTTTCTTAAAAGACATCTATAACTATTTTTTTCTATAATAACAACATTTTATATTCTAACTTGAATAACAGTCGAACATTTAAAAGAATAATATTTAAAAAAAAAGACATATATAACTAATTACATTATGGGATAAATTTGAATGAAAATATGAGTATTATAATGGCACAATAATTTATATGCACCCATTATACGAGTTATAGTTTCTTGTAATTAGTCTAATATACTATTTTAGTCTTATATGTTTGATATTAATTATTTATTTAGGGGCTTTATCGTCATTTCATTTAAAATTAAATTAATCATTTTGAATATATAAAGTTGTAAAATCACTACTTCTTTTCATCCCTAAGTTTTTCATTTTTTTAAAATTATAAAGGGAAAGTGAAAAACTTAGCAGTAGGGGGAGTATTTTATACTCCTATATGTAGCTTAAACTTTACTCTTATGCCTTGTCACATCCTTTCCTTTAATTTTTATTGATAATTAATCATTTGAAATTAAGCATAGTGCACACAACAATAATGTATAGGAGTATAATTGATGCATATATAAGTGTTAATGATGATTAGCGTTCTCAAATATAAGGTTCCATTGTCTATGTGTTAAATGTTAATAATTATTTACTGTTTGATTGTGATTATAAAGTCATTTTTGATCTCATACAAAGATACTAATTAAATTCTCGTTCTATAATTGTTAGCTTAATTGAAAAAAAATTCATTCGCGTGCTTGATCATTATCTTAAACCAACTAAATGAACATATGTCGTTTTTTTTTTTAATTAAACGTTTGTATTATTTTGTATAAACACAATATTAGTAATTACAAGAATTTTGAATCACCCGGAAACTACACATAAATACATGATAGTAGGTGGGGTGGGGGTGGGGTGGGGTGGGGGACAAAGTAAAGAGGAAGACATAGTGGTTTGGTTAGGGCAGAATTTGGACATTATGAGCATACGTATGCATGTGCTTCAAACTACCAATATTAACTAATTAATTTAATCCTTTACTATATACTACCTGCCAATCTGCTCACTTCCCAATTAACTAACAATTAATTAATTAACACACTAAATTTTGTATGCTATATATCAAATATGAATTCTACTAATAATATATATATATATATATATATATATATATATATATATGTATATATATATATATATATATATGTATGATTAAATTAAACGAGGAGAGTACTTCCAATGCCATGTACTCGGTATACATGTACTTGTATTGTGGATAAATGAGAATTCATATAAATTAAAAAATTTCATACTAGTTCGGTTCTCCTGTTATATTTTGATGTTGCATCTTCTGTTGCGTATAGTTGAATGATTGACACGTGTGATATAATAAAACATATTACCCTAAAAGGAAAGTTTAAACCATATGTTCACTTTGGTGATGTTTGATTTAGGTTTTTTATTCTAGGTTTAGATTTATTAAATCTCCTTAAATCTCCCCTATAAACACTTACTAGCTCTATTAACACTTACCCACCCCATACTATATATTATCTCTACTCAATTAATATTTTTTCTTTCTTTCTCTTTCTTACTTTTATCTCTTCTCTCACTTCAATTAATATTTTATTTGACATAAAGTTTAAACATATCATACTTAAACCTAAAACAAACATAACAACCATATTCACTGGTTTATTAAACCAACTTAAACTCAAGACAAACATCCCTTTTGGGTTTAATCATCTAGATTTATATTTAATAAATCTCCTTAAATATCCCTTATATACACCTACACACCCTATTAACACTTACTCACACCCTACAATACATTCTTTCTTATCAATTAATATTTTTTCTTTCTTTCTTTCTTTCTCTCACTCTCCTCTTCTCTCACCTCAATTAATCTCTCACCTCAATTAATACTTGATTTGACATAAAGTTTAAACCTACCATACTTAAACTTAAAACAAACATAACAAATATAGAATAACATTATTCATTGATTTATTAAATTAATTTAAACTCAAAACAAAGTGATTTTCTTCCCCATATATGTGTCATTCATCTAACTCATGTAACAAAATATAACACCAAAATTTACCATCATTTCCCACGTAATGTCAATTGGAACTCCAACCCAAATCTCTTATTCCACTCCCTATTTCATAACTTATTTTCTATTAAAAAACTATACCCTAGTTAATGACCAGTAAACCCTTGGGGCATGTGGCTAAAATTTGGGCATTGATTACGACACGTGGCGAGATTATAATAAGTGGAATAGGAGATGAAATATAGAATGGAATAGGTGATCCAATTTGTTGGAACTCTACCTGTTTTAATCTATCTTGAACATATACTATATTTATTTTGTTAGAATTCACTCACAAATAGGGATATAATGGAAACCTACTTTTAGCATTATTTATTGGGGTTTATATTTTATTTGATTTTAAGATTGATACAATAATATTTCTTTTAAATGCGCATTGAAAAAGACAAGCAAAAAGAATACAATAGCGAGAAGAAAAGATAGCTAGAGGAATCGAAAGTCCTAAACTACCACGTTAAATGATATATATCTCCACCATCCCATAATATATTCTTCGCCATTATTATATTAGGTATATGAAGAAAAATTATATCATTAATTAATTTTATTGATTTTTGGGTGAGTCTTGTGACCGTATTACGAATCTCTTTCCGTGAGACGGATCATCCATCAATTAATTATCATAATACATATTAAATGAAAAATGAAGAAAAAACGCGCGGCCGGTAACCCGTGCATAGCAATTCTCGGAAGTGACCCATGCCAAGTGCCAACTGTGCAATTAAGTAAGCCATCCCCTTCTCTCTCTTTTTTTTTTTTACATTTTAAAATTACAATTAATAATTTTTCTTTACATTTTAAAATTACAATTAATAATTTTTCTTTACATTTTAAAATTACAATTAATTATTAGAATTAAAATTAATGCTATTATACTTAATGTGATCAATAAGAAAATTAAAAATGATAGTTAAAAAGTCAAAAGTGATACATATATACTATATAAAGTGATACACTTATTATTATTATTAAACTATTTTATAAAAAAATTTATAAATTAAAAAGTGATAATATTTTCAATAAAAAGTAATATATATAAACACACAGAAGTGAATCTCGACTACTCAAATTATTGCATAAATAATTTGTAAGAAAAAAAAGTGATAACATTTTTATTCAAAAGTAATAAGTTAATTAAGAAAAAGTGATACACATCCAATCAAATTATTTAATGAAAATTTTATAATTGATAAGTAGTGATATATTTTTAATAAAAAGTGATATATAATCAAAGAAAAGTGATAAATATTTAATTAAATTATTTAATAAACACAATATTTTGTAAAAAATAAAAAATGATAACATTTTTAATAATTAATGATAACTAATAAAGAAAAAGTGATAATCATCTAAATACACTTTTTCATAAAATATTATTATAATAAATAAAAGGGTAGGTCTTGTGTGAGATCATTTTATACTTTTTAAAATAGTTATCACTTTCGCTATTAAATGTTATCACTTTTTGCTATAAAAGGTTAATTATCACTTTTCATTTATACTATAATTTGTTCATGAAATAGCATTATCACTTTTCAGTAATTCATTATCACTTTTCGTTATAAAAATTATCATTTTTCGCTCGTCTCACGTAAATCCTTACGTGAGACAGTATCACACAAGTCTTTGTCTAAATAAAAAGTGGTATATAATTATTAAAAAGTGAAGTTATTATTTTTTTAATTATCTATTATTTTGACATGATTAATATTAATTGTATTCCTAATTGTATTCCTAAGAAAAATATAATCTTACTTTTAATGAATAATAATAATATAGATGTAATAACTAATAATAAGTATATAATATATGTTCTAAAATAATTAAACAATGTCGGAATCAAATGTGAAGAAAAAAAAAGTCAACGGCAAAATGAATTGGTTGACAT
Source organism: Pogostemon cablin (assembly GCA_023678885.1). NCBI lineage: Eukaryota > Viridiplantae > Streptophyta > Magnoliopsida > Lamiales > Lamiaceae > Pogostemon > Pogostemon cablin. The sequence goes on along the minus strand of CM042992.1, from coordinate 5,418,153 downwards.
GATGTGTATATATAGCAGGTAGTAAGGATGTAGATAGCAGGTAGTAAGTTGGATCAAGATCCGCGATTTTTTGTTTGGATTTTATTTGACCCGTCTCACGAAATGAGATTCGTGAGACGGTCTCGCACAAGCCTTTACCTTGATTTTTAAGGTAATTTACTTATTTTTTAAAATAAATACTTATACGTTATGTGCATTAATGAAGTTATTAGATTGAAATAATATTAAACATATATATTTTTTAGTCAAATGTAAAATTTTATGCAAGACTGTTAATTTCATTTTTTATAGTAGACAATAAATATTTGTTAATTAAAATATAAATTACAGGGGGAACTCGATCGTATAGCTTATTAGGGTTTTACAATATCAAATTATAATTATGCAATTTTTTTCCATCATTAATTAGTACGTGATTTAAAAATTACTAAAGCAATGATAACTTAATGAATTATCTACCACATCTCTTCATGTAAGTCTATCTAAATCGAAGTTGAAATTTTGGAAAAGAAAAATTAGAATAAAATTAAAAAAAATAATAATAAAGTATACGTACAAAGGGGCCTCCACTATATGTATCACATTCAATGCATCAAATATACTCTCCCTGACAAGAGTTATATATATATATATATATATATATATATATATATATATATATATATATATTTCCATGATAAAATATACCATCAATAAACACAACATCAAATTAATCATATAACTTTAAAATAATTTTTGATTTCAAAATTATCTTCCCATCTAACACTTACTATAATATATTTTATAAGTTAATAACTATTTAAAAAGATTATATTGTCCTCTAAAAATTAATAAAATTAATTAAAAAATATTTTTCTTAAGAAAACTTTATATTAATACTATTGGTGTAATTCAATTCAGAACGGAACAGTATGTAATGGTATTCATTCAATGGTATGTTGTTTAATTCTGTCGCATATAAATTACATTCTATCTAGTAATTAACTTTTATTTAAAGCAAAAGGCAATCAGATTAGATGCTACTCAATAAAATTGACAAAAATTTAAATTATCTTTTCAATGCAATAAACTCTAAACCTAAAACTCCGAACCAATAAAGTATTTACACCTCCTTTATATGGTGTACTCCACCGCCCCTGCCCCGGGAATTGGTGGAGGAGGTAAATCGCAGGATGTGCCTCAAGTGGCTTATAGAGAGGGCTCACTGTTAAACTTGTGCAGTGGCTTATAGAGAGGGCTCACTGTTAAACTTGTGCAGTGGCTTATAGAGAGGGTTCATTGTTAAACTTGTGCTTGCAATGGGCCAAATCCATGCCAAAGACATGATTAGAACCCCCACCCTGCAGCATCCAAGCTCAGTTGGAAGGTTTTTCTACCCTCCCCTCTACCACTTGAGCTATGCCCTGGGGGCTTTACACCTCCTTTATAATTTATAAAGAATTTGTGAAATGTATTGGAATGGAAACCTAAAACCCTCCGAAAATCAACAAAGTATTTACACCTCCTTTATAATTTACAAAGAATATGTGAAAGTTGTATTGAACATAGGAAAGAGTAATATTTAGTTAGTTAGATGTAACACTAGAGTTTGTTAGTAATAAATTTCCTTATGGGCCTATTATCAAGTTACCCATGTGATCATACACTTATGGCTCACTACATCATGCTTTTGTAACATGTTCCGCTTCTATCTTCCTATCCTATCTCTAAATCATCATTTTCTTTTCATTTTATTTATTTATTATTTATTTATTTTAGGGAGAGGTTTTGATTTTAATACTTTAGTTAAGGATCGTTTATTATTATCTAACTACCAAAAAATTAGTTTATACTCCAGCCTACAAATTTACTTAATTTTCCAAGTGACAAGCAGAGAACACTGCATGTGGACCTGTGGTTTCGGGTTCATAATTTCTTTAATCTTTATTATACATCATTTTTTAATTTAATATGTGTGTCTTTTATTGATATATACTAGAGATGTAAACCAGTTTAATCGAGTTGAATAATAAAGTATTTAAATAATATTTAATTAAGTATTCAAATATTTATGTTTGTATATTCATGTAAGGGCTTACGTGAGACTGATTAGAAAGTGATAGCTTTTATTATAAAGGAAAGTGATACTAAATTAATGAAAAGTGATAATGCTATTTCATGAACAATTTATAATATAAACAAATAAAAAGTGATAACATTTTAAAACGAAAGTGATAATTATTTTTAAAAGTGAAAAATTGTCTCACAAGGGTCTCACGCAATACCTACCCTTTATTCAAATATCCATATCCTATAATTTTTTTTAATTAAGTTACGGATTTCCTCACTCAAATAAATAAACAAATGAATAAATCTTAGAACTAAAATTGTTTACAGCTTGGGAATATGGATTTTAGATTTAGAATATTTACCCGAAAAGTTATTTTTTATTCACTTCATTGAAAAAGAAAAATATAATGGTCCAAAAGAAGAAGCCCAACTAAGTAATAGCTGTTGGACTGGCCCAGTAAATAAATTCACAAAGGCCCACTTGATGTCCTTAGAAAAATCGTTATAATTATTTTTTTAAGATAGGAATATAGGCAATTAAATTGGCCTTTAAAAGAATGCATATCTTCATGAGAACATTTCAAAAAAATTTTCATGTTGTATTTTTATTTATTAATTAAAGATGTTAGTATTTTTTTTTATAAATATTCATAAAGCAGCAATTTAATTAGATGACCTTTTGTGCTCGTCCAACAAAATTCATTCTTTCGGCACTTTTTTTTGTTTTTCTCTAAACAAGGGAGTGGGAAATTCGATCACATAGTTTAAAGAAGGTAAATTATTATATTGAGTTGCTCTGTTTATTCTTTAGAATTTATTATTAATTTTAAAATGACAAAATGTTACAATAAAAGTGTTTCATGGATATTAAAATTGTGTAATTTAGACAATGATGAGCAAAACTGTTTGTTTGAGGGAAAAACAAACACCGACAGAAGAGTCAAACAGTAAACGACAAAAGTCATCCCTTTAATCCGTTGAGAGAGAAACTGCGGTTGAATGCAGTCAGTTCCATGCCCTTACCATACACCCCCATCGTGGAGTTGTTCCTCGTAACCCCGAAATTTTCTAACATTAACAAATTTTCAAATCTCAAGAGACAATTTTTTAAAGAAATAATAATAAAAATCTCCCACTCATTTAATTTCGCTCTTGATCTTCATCCCAACAGTTTTGAGAAGTGAAAGCATGAATCCGAACTGGGAGCTGAAGAATTGTTGTCAGCATGAACAAGTGGTGTTTCTTGCCACCATTGGTGTCTTCACTGTTGTCATTCTTGCCGTAAATCTCTTTCCTCCCTTCTGCAAACTCTAATTGTTTTCCAATTTCCGTAGAGTTTTTTTATCCTTTCCGACAATGCTTTGTTTTAGTTCTACACTTTGCAGTAAAATTAGAGGGGTGGGCTTTTCTTGTTTTCTTAAGCAAATGTTCATAGACATTTTGATAGTTTAGTTGAAGTGGAGATGCAATTGATAATGGGCAGATGGAATCTCTTGAGTTGTTTGGGTTGATTTTTTACTATTTGATGTGCACTCTTATGTTGTCACTTAGTTTTAGTGAATCTTACATGCTTTCTTGATTTCAAAACTTTTCCTAAGTAATCAATATGTGTTGTCACTACTTATATGTGCCAATTGAGCTTCAAATATTGCATTTTACATGAAAACGACAGCCAGAAAGTTCATGGGAAGAGGGAGGTGAAAGGTGGTTGTGTTCATTTGAAACCTTATTTAAGGTCTAATTCAAGTTAGCTTACATTAAGAGAATTTTTAACTATTACTTAAATGAGTATATGTTTTCTGAGCTTCAATCATTCATGGGATTTTCTATTTGTTGAATGAACAAATTAAGACCACATTTTTTCTGAAATATATATTAATGAGCTATTCTACATGGGATTGATCTTTGAGCATCTATTTATATCTGATGTGATGATTATGACAGTTATGGAGGACATTTCTACTAACACCTTTTAAGCTCATCACTGTATTTCTTCATGAAGCAAGCCATGCAATCGCGTGTAAGCTTACATGTGGAGAGGTAAAAAGTTATTCATATTTGTTCAGCAGATTGAATTTGGGCTAGTTTTTTCTGAATCGTTGATGCTCAATAATAGTGTTATGATATCTCCAACAACTTTACTGTTTCTGAACTATATTATGGCTTCTCTTTAATTTAGATTTTGTCATCTTAGAATAGAATACTTCAAGTTTGGTTGCATGATAACCCTTAGACGTCTGATCCCCTGAATGTATGTAGGTCGAAGGCATCCAAGTTCATGCTAATGAAGGTGGCATGACTCAAACACGCGGTGGTGTGTATTGGTTGATCTTGCCAGCTGGATGTAATGCTCTTATTTTCTTTCAATTTTCATTCGTGCTCTTTTTATTTTGCCTGTAAGCTAGTGATCGCGTATTCTCTCATTCGGCCATTCTCAAGGAACTAAATTGATATGCTTTGGATTATCTAAACAGATCTTGGTTCATCATTTTGGGGTATGGCTCTCATACTTGCATCGACAAACCTTCTCACTTCGAGGATTGCTGCTGGTTGCCTTATCCTTTCCCTTCTCATTGTTCTCTTCATTGCAAAAAATGTAAGAACTTTACCATATAGTCTATGAATTTGATTCGTGTATTCATATGATGCATTATTATATCTCACTAACTTCTTCGACAATTTAAAGTGGACGCTTCGTGGGCTTTGTATAGGTAATTCAATCCATACATCTCATAATTGACATACATTATGTTCTATAAAAAGCTTCATGAAATTCATTCCTTGTGTATTGCACTTGTCAGGATTCATCGTTTTTCTTGCGATCATCTGGATTCTTCAAGAAACGACTAAAGTTCATATCCTTCACTACATTATTCTCTTCATTGGTATAGGCTTACTATTCTGTACATTCAACTGGATGTTACTTTGTGTTGCTCATGCATTTTAATCTTCTCTTATTGACAGGTGTGATGAATAGTTTGTTTTCTATCTATGGTACATATTAACTTACTGTCTTCGTTAGTTTTAATAAAGTCACAAGATAGTAGAACACAAACACAATGTGATTGAACCATATGGTGCAGATATATATGATGATTTGATATCTCGAAGGGTTCACACGAGTGATGCTGAGAAATTCGCAGAACTCTGCCCCTGCCCGTGTACTGGAGTCGGGTGGGGCATCATTTGGTATGGATATAAGATTGAATGTTGTATTCATTGTGATTAAATTCATGGTTTCAACTACCTTAGATGATGCTAATCATGGATGGAACTTGTTGCAGGGGATTAATATCCTTAATATTTCTTTGTGCATCGATATATGTTGGACTGGTCATCTTGTCCTGAGGTACTAAATGTTTCAGTATTAGAATTAAAATTAAAAAGTTTAGATAATTATCACAATTAATAAGAATGGTGTATTCTGTATTTCTGTGTATAGGGTTCGTCAGAGAGACGTGTGTGTATGATCAATATTGCAGAGTGACGAGACGCCAACACAGCAACAATTTTGTTTCATTCTTCCATTATTCATCTCATTTATTTACTTAATGTGATGTAGTAAATTCATTCTTGGTTGCCACATTTTTGCTTAAATTCTAACAACCCTCAAAATTCTTGAAGCAATTAAAATCCAAAAAGGAACCATAAATTAGATGTGGAATACAGAATCTGCAGCAATTATAATTAGACACATTTGGAATATGCGAGTGATAATTACATTACATTTCTAACTGAAACAGACCTAAAATTGGAACACCCTACTGTTTATACATGACATATGACAACTTCTAAGCTAATAAGGATTGAACACATGACATCAAAACGATCAATGTCCAGGATGAGGGAGAGGAGGTTGGCGGGTCTAACGGCTTGATCCGTCTTCCTCTTTTCTTCTCTTTCTCAGAATTTAAAAGCGCACAGTTGAATGTCAAAACGTTCCCACAGAGAAAATATGTGCTTCGGTCAAGATGCTCATGCATTGAACAGCCAAATTTTGTGTGGTTAGCATGTCAATATGAAACTTGCGGCTAGTTTAAATGACGTGAAGGAAACTCAAAAGTCAGATGTCCAAATCATCGTCGGGATCCTCATCTGAATCCAGCATCTCATCATCTGAATCACGAAAATAGATGATCTCACCTCTGCTGGAGTCCTCTTTCTCCACAGAAGTCTGTTGCAAATCAGGCTTGCCCTCGTTGATGGACTTCCGACCATCATACATTTGAATGGTTTTGCCATTATCTGAAGAAAAAAGCTCAAGGTAAGAGATAAATTAGAATGTGCAGATTTAGAGGATAATTTCGCCCAATTGTATGAAGATCGGGCAGAACCAAGCATTTGCAAATTATAAGTGCAGCTATACCCTGGTGCTCAAATGGAAGAACTACTTTCGCCCTGTCTTCCCTCTCCTTTTCAGACAACTGTAAATTGAACTGGACCTGGCAAAAAGAACAAGAACGGTTAACTCATTCTTCATTATAAGTTTGTAGCATTTATGCATTGGCATCTCTGCATCTATATAATGCGTACCCGTATTTTGATTAAGGTATGTATGAAAAAAAGCATACATTCAGTCGTGACTTGGAGAATTGCACAGCGAAGTGCAAAGGTAAAATACCAACCTACCTTAGGCACCAGACTTTGAGCAGCTATTTCATCAGCAGAAGGAGCAGGTGTGAATTTAATGGCTGAAATCTCGACAGAAATCTCTTCCAACTGATAGCAAAAAATTGGAAAACAAGAAATTGTTCTTGTTAGAGATCGCAAGCACTAGGTAGATGCTACAAAAGCATAAAGGCATATGAGCACAGTATAAGCAAGCATGTGACAGCCAAATGAAGAGGACAGAGAGTACCATAATTCTAACACGTCCATTTCTGCGTTTAACATGCATACGAAACTTTCCTCTTCTCAAGTTTTGCTCCATTATAGATAGGTTATCGGAGATTCCTCTCTGTCCATCCATTGGTTGAACCATTTGTTCTATAGTAGCCTTCATAGAGGACATGTACTCCAGAGCAGCAGTAGCCTGGGTCTCATGCAAATCTGAATGTAAAAGCCAGAACAAGCTAGAAACCTGGTCTGCAAAAAAAAAAAAAAGGTCTTTTAAAGATGGTCTCCAATTCAACTAATGATGTCAAAGACAACCAAGTGCTTATCAATACGACATCAATATTAAAGAGTGGAAGATAATGTTTAACAGGTATAAATCTTACTCCTATCATTAAAGATAACATGCAGTCTTTTTGTCTATAAAACAATAAACTTGGCACTCTGTGAACATAAATGACTTAGACAACACAATACTTATCAGCATAAACATAAATTTCCACTCTTAATAATTACAATCAAATTCACATACCATGACTCCGGAGATCGCTTAAAAGCGAAGCAACTGACGAGACAGAAGAATGTCTTAGCATCTCACTAACCTGGAAACAGAATTGCAAATGACGGGGTAATAGGTTAGAGGACAACATTCTGTTGATGATATGGTACTTTTACATTCACGAACGAACAAAATCCTTCTCACTTACTTAAAATCAAGTACCAGAGCTGCTTCAGTATTTATGTGAAATGTTTTTTTCATTCACTTGGGGGAATAACATGGAGCGGTAAGTATAAGAAATCTCACAAAAAATAAATAAATTAATTAATTAAATAATTAATAGAAATTTCCTTTTTTCGACATGTTGACATGTTGAGGGCAAGATCATGACATCTTTCTTTGTCATTGTTATATCAGTCAAGAGGGAGAGTATGAGTGCCAACTTTCAGCAATAGTGTGGTGTAAGCATTAGCAATGTACAAAAAGATGGTTTCATGCCAAATAAAGTTATAAGAGAAAAAAAATGAATTACCGAGTCGATTGCCACCACAAACCGTCCCTTTCCATCTCCAGAAAATTCTGCAATACAAAGAACAATGCATTGTGTAATCATAAACCAGTAAACTATAATATTACATAATACTTCAGAAAACAGAAAATCACTAGCCACAATGAAATACCTTTGCCAAGTTTAAAAATTGATGATGATAACTCATTCAAGTCCTTGACATTTTTACATAAATTAACTGATAATGAAGATCCAAGAGGTACATTCCCAATGCTCCCCCTATTCACGAGCTTGCTTTTCCAACCCAACGGATCCGAATAACAATCCAACACCTTAAACCTGATTAAATTTCCAAATCCCCAAAATGAGGCACAACAATCCGAATCAAACTTCCATCAAATAAGCTTCTTATTGGCATTAAAAGAAAAATGGAAAGATCCAAACCAGGTAGTTGAAGAAACGATGTCGTGCCCTTTGCTCTTCAACATCTTTTCATAGTACAACGGACTTCGGGACAACGCAATCAACACAATTCCACTGCACGGACAAGAAAACACAATTACACAAATAGCAGAAAGAGAAGAAACTGCGAAATTAGTGCGGAAATCGGGATGCAATGTGATTTTGTTTACTGGAACTGACCTTGTTTGGGGTTTTGGGGAGAAAATGAAGGAGGAAAGCTGGGAGAGAATATGATCAAAAACATAGGAGCCTAAGGGACAGGCGATTGTGTCGTTGATATTGAGAGCAGGAGCGTGCTCTCCTTGGAGGCCACCGTCGCGTAGCACTCTGCAAATAAATTCCGCCATGTTCCACCGCGGCGGTGGCCGGAGATTCTAGTGCTGGAAGCTTAAACCCTGGCCCTGTTATTGGCCTATTGGGGTTTCGAGTGTTAAAAACTTAAAATCAAGGAACAGTAGTAGGCAGACAACAGGAGACGAGAGATTTTATATATTTTTTTTAATTAGAAATACATTTTAATATATATATATATATATATATATATATATATATAATTAAAAAATGGATTTGGTTGATTCGTGCAATATTACTTTTTTTTATTAATTAAGAAAATATATTTTTTAATTTTAAAAATTAAGAATATTTATTTTTATGGCAAAAGTAATGATGATGTTATTTGTATTTGTCATATTTATACTCCCTTTATCCGTAACTAGTGAGTCACCGGACTCACCACCTCAATTCTTGAGGTGTTAATCCGGTGTATTGGACGTGTCTTTTTTTTTTTTTTTCAATTGTTGAGGTTTTCTTGAGAGAATTGAGCCGTTAGCCTAGGCATTACTGTACGATATAATTGTGTACAGTTTATTTTTACAATTCCAGAAATGTTGACCCTGACATATTGCGTGAATTGTGTGTGATTTGTTTAGTGTTAGCCCAGACATAATTTATAATGCAATTGCATGTGGTTTAATTTTATATTGTTAATTCTTAAATTGTATATGTAAGACATGAAAGGTACCTCCATTTGGCATTATATGTATATTTAAACGTACATGACAGTAGTAATCCTTGAATTTTATTAATGAGAATATAATGTCTTTCCTAATGGGGCCATAACGCCTTTTTACATAAAATCTAAATGCTAAAACCCTATAACCCAACTGTCAAACATCAAATGGTGGATCTATTGTCTTTAAAGAGCTGAATGTAGATTAGAATAGTGCCATCCAATGAACATTATTGTAATGATCCATTTAAGAATTCACTTTGATCATATGAAAATAAGTCAACCCATTCACAAATAAGCAGACATGAGGGTGATGTGATAATGGATGGTGACAAACAAATGGGAGATTAGCTTATTGAATTTCTAGTGTGTTGTAAGCTGTAATCACCTTGCAAAATCAGTCACATATAAGACCCAGTCTACCAAGAAAGGTGAAAGTCTTGCATGTCTTGCAATTTGGTGATTATACCGAAGGAAAAGAAAATCATAGCTAAGAGCATAGTCATCACATGGGCATAGTCATCCAACCAAGGGCTTACAAATATGCAGCTTATTGTTAATCAGTAATCGTGTTGACAGCAAAAATGCCTCACATTAAGCAAAGTGAAGACAATGGAAGCATTATATTCAGTTGTAATGCAAATATATATTCATCGAGTTCATGCATGTAACCATAGGCACACCGTTTCACTAAAATTAGCAAGTGCAATAAAAAATGAATTGCATCAATTCACAAGAGGCACAACTTTAACATTCAGTGAAAGGAAGTATGTAGCAAACATCGAAAAATCAAAAATTATAAGAATGCATTAAGACAAGACGACAAGAGGAGAAAGAGTTTGTTGAATTTATCATGGGCAATTTGTTAAACAGTTAACGGGCAATAGCTCTAAATGAAAGAGAAGTTTATCTGCAAACCCAACTATTTTTGTGATGTCGAAAACAAATGACTCAGATAAAGAGATGGACTAATGAATTACCTTGCCTCAACCCTGTCACCCCCTTAAATATTCCTCAGGCCTCCAATAAAAATAGTAGAAAAAGAAACAGAACGTGAATACCAATAAACCCATCTCCTCCACCAATCCACATACCCTCTTTTTATGGTCACAAAGCCTAGCAAATCCAATTTACATAATCCTAAGCTTATGAAATTTTTGTCCTTGAAGAACATGACATTCTTCCAATGAACTCAATAATCAATTCACATTAGCAACAAGGCCACAATTCAAAATTTTCAATAACCTAATAAAAGCACTCAAATACTCGTCTAGTGCAAAAGGGAAAACCAACTTCCGTCTTAAAGTCAAGAAGCTATGAATTTGTAAAGGCAAAATGGTAACAAAGACTTCGAATTTGAGAACTAATTCATTAATTAAATTGATTATCCACAGCATATAAGAGAACTCTGTAAGGAACTGCGCAAAATTTTCAATCTATTCAAATGGAAAATCTAAATATGCTTAACTCTGTATTAGAATCAGTTTCAGAAAATTCAATTAAATTCTCTCAGTTTCCCATTTTCATACCATGAGAGCAATGTCCGTGTAGTCACCCATAAACTCCTTAAGCTTTTCCTCGACGACGTCGACGGCCCCGAAACTTTTTCGCTGCGCAATTATGAAATGGAAAAAATTAGGAGAAAGAAATGAAATAATCCTGTCGGTGTGGGAGGGTCACAGCAGAAGCTTTTCCGGCAAAGGAAGAGCGGCTATGGCCTATAGGGTAGTGAGGAAGAAAACCACAACACCTGTTTATGGTGTATTCAGGACCGCGGAGGCAAAAGAGATACAGCAGAGTATGGAAAGGCACGAAGCCCTAGCCGTGGCCGCAGTGAAGCGATTAGCCGGACGGCAAATGCAAGCAAAAAGGGAGGAGGGAAAAGGGTTACACCACAGAAATTTTAAGAACACGAAGAAGAGCTACACCAGTACTTCGCCGTTCTACGTGGGAAGAGGGGATTTCACTGTCTTTACACGTGGCTGTGTATCAAAGGTGGGAGAGAGTGATGGGCAACGGGAGAGTTACCGGCCTATTCACCTACTATCAGATTTAATAGAAAGTAATAAAATAATAATAAAGTATCCCATAGTTTTTTTTTAATAAGGATATACTCCCTCTGTCTCTAAAAAGCTTGCACCCTTAGACACGGAGATTAAGAAAGTGATAACTTTTAGGGGTATAATGATATTTTTATATAAAATATAAATGATAAAGTATGATAGGTAGAGATAGTTTTTTTGTAATTAAAGTGTATGGGGAAGGGTGGTTGTTTTTTACTTTTTGCTTTTTTTGGAATGTGCAAACTTTTGTGGGACAGTCCAAAATAAAAAGTATGTAATCTGAAGTGAGACGGATGGAGTATATATTTATTAAAACTTGCGTGTTTTTAAGATATATATTTTGTGCCCCAAATTCTTACATTTAGTAAGGTAGCATTTACTTTTTATACACCATTTACTTTTTACTCCCTCCGTCCCACAATAGCTTTCAAACTTCCTTTTACAAAGGAAGTGTGAAAGTTATTGTGGGACGGAGGGGTATATCTAGATTAATGAGTATTTTTATTTAATGTGTAGGAAAATAATTGTATTTTAGGGATGTGTGGACTCCACATATTAATTGTATTAATTAATGATGTGGGTGAGTTTCATGTGTAAATAATGAAAAATGTAAGAGCAACTCCAAAAAAATCTTTATATTTTTATGTAGAATAAATAACATCTATTGATTTTAACTTTTATTTTGTTAAGACTCTCCAAGACACTCTTTAAATTTAATTTTTTATTTCTCAATTTCCCATATTTATTTATTTACATATTTTATTCATCCAATCATATAATTATATTACAATATATATTAATCGATCATTTCATAAGTTCCAATAAAATTAGTATTAGAAGTTGTAAATCAATTCATGAATTAAATTTTAAAAGTGAAACAAAAAAATTAAACTCAAAAGTTATAATAGAGAGCCTTTTGGATTGAATTTTTTGTAGTCTACTATTTAAATTAACTAAAATTTTGTGTTTAAATAACCTCTTGCAAATGCTCTAACCCCTTGATGCGGATGCCTAAAATGACAAAACGTATACAGAAAGAGAGTAAAATTATACCCTTATTCTTTTTAAAAACATTTAATTTGTTTAATCAAACATTTATGCATGTACAGCTCAACAACAATGAGCATTCAGAAACAACATTGCTACAACAAAATCTGCCTCAATAAGAAATTACAGCCAGTTGGAAATTGTGTAGTAAATCACTGCTACTCGCATTGCCTCTGTTTCCTGCAATACAAAAATAGTGATGAGGACATGTTCATCATATTATTCTTGATTTTGTTAACTTTAAGGCTTCGGTTTGATAATTCGATATTATTGAATGAATTAGTGACCACAGATGAAATTTATCTACTAATATTATTCTCCAAACATCCCATAATACTTCAAACTGATGTCCAGCTTCATCTAAAGATAACAGTTATTAAGATTAGACACCAAGCTTTACCTACCTCATGAAGAACACCATTCCCTTGCATTCTGAAACATACGTAGCCATGGACTCGGGCCGTTCTTCGCCACATTCCAGCTCGTCGGATACCACGGGTACTGCCACATCAGGAAGCATCGCTCCGGATGAGGCATCATCGCCAGATGCCTCCCGTCTGGCGAACAAATAGCAGCAACGCCTAACGGAGAGCCATTCAGATTGAAAGGATACTCTTCTGTTGCTTTCCCATTGTCATCGCAGTATCTCACGGGGGCCAACTTCGACTCTAGTATACTACCAAAAACGCTGGCGTTTGGGAAGTACGTTCGTCCCTCTCCGTGGGCAGCCCACACGCCCAACGTACTTCCCTCCATTCCTTTCAACATCAAAGCTGGCGACTTTTCTATCTTCACACTAGTGAAACGACACTCAAACCGTCCGGATTCGTTATGTATGAACCTCGGCTGTGATTCGTCACCCCCATCCCCGAGTACTCCTCCAACTTTCGGACCTGGAACCCACCCTAAGAGAGCCATCAGTTGACACCCATTGCACACACCTAAACTGAAAGTATCTGGCCGGTTATAGAATTCTTGGAACTGATTCAACAGAGGTTTGTTGAATCTTATTGAAGCTGCCCACCCTTTCGCAGAATCGAGCACGTCTGCATAACTGAATCCTCCAACAAACGCAATGCCCCTGAAATCATGCAATGAGACTGCTCCATTGAGAAGATCAGACATAGCAACATCCCAAGGTTCAAAGCCTGCAGCGTGGAAAGCAGCAGCCATTTCTCTGTCTCCGTTGCTGCCTTCTTCGCGAATGATAGCAACCTTCGGTTTCATAGCTGAGGTCGTGTACTTCTCATCCGTCTGCATCGGAGTGAAGGAAAGCTCCCATTTAGGTTCGTGTCGCCTTCTCAAACCTTCTCTTTCGAGTTCAACACATGATGCCAGCCTCTGGAATTTCTCCAGCTCAAAGCTGGTTTCTTCCCACAAGTCCCTCAACTGAGAAGTTTCCATGGTCAAGTGAGAGATACCATCAATCTTGAGTTCAACTATTGGTGTTGAAGTGACTTCACCAATGATGGCAGCAGATATTCCGGCATTGGAAAGTTTGTCCGTCACCACGCCTACGTTGTTTCGTCCAACCTCAACTATAAGCCCAAGCTCCTCAGCAAAGAGAGTTTGGGAAACACTACAACTGTAAGGAGAAGTCAAGTTCAAGTGAACACCACAGTTCCCAGCAAATGCCATCTCAAGAACACTTACTAACAATCCACCATCACTGATATCATGGCCAGCTGAAATAAGCTCTTCTTCTATCATATCTTGAACAGTATTGAAAACAGTTTTGAGGTACGAAACGTCGTCAAGATCAGGGCACTCGTCCCCAACTTGACCGAATACTTGTGCAAGAGCAGACCCGCCAAGTCGACGCTGCCCTTTCGCCAAATCAACGTGTAGGAGAACACCATCATTTCCAAGCTTCAAATCTGGGGTCACAGTTTTGGTTATGTCTGGACAAGTGACATAAGTACTGATTACTAGGTTTCCGGGAGCCTTGACAACTTCTCCAGACGCATGAGCTGCCATGGAAAGACTGTCTTTTCCACCATCGATAGCGATACCAAGCTCGATCATGGCTTCTGAAAGAGCTATGGCAGCATCATACATGGCTGCTCCCTCCCCATCCAGTTTAGCCGCATACATCCAGTTGCCACTAGCCTTTACGTCGGAAAGAGAAGTGACCCGAGCCCACACAAGATTCGTCAGAGCTTCGCCCACAGCTAGTCTTGCCATAGCAGCAGGATTCAAAAGACCTTTGATTGGCTGCTCCCCAATTGAGCATGCACCTCCAGTAATGCCTGTATAACTTTGAGCAATAACAGCTACATCAGAGAGTGTAATTTGAAGGGGACCCACAGTTTGCTGCTGTGCAACAAGGCCTGTTACACATCTATCAACTTTAGTAGTCAAAAATCGTTTGGAAGCAACAGAAGGAAGCCTCAGCACCCTTTTCAGTGAATCTGCAACCGTCATCCCCGGAGCAATATCAAGTGGCTCATTAACATGAGCTACGCGACGAAATTCAAAAGTTTTCTGGGGCATATCGCCAAGCACCTTTTCGAGCTCAAGATCCACAGCAGGTGGTGGTGGAGGGAGTCCATTTGATTTGCATCTTTCCACAGCTAAACTGTCCACAAGAGTAATCTTCCCTTCACCACTAATAGTGCCAATAACCGCCATTGAAACCCTCTCTCTTTCGCATATCGACTGTAAGAAGTCACGGGTTTCAGGCTTCACCAGAATAGCATCCTGCTCTTGGTACTCTGCTCCCCATATCTCCAAGATTGACATCGTGTAATCACCAACTACAACAGCCCTGATATCAATAGTAGCACCCTCTGGATATATAATTTCTTTGACAACATTACAGTTTCCACCAGCACCCTGATCATGAATGCTAATAATAGGATTGCTCTCTCCCATTTCAACACAAGCACGTACAACTCGATACAACTTCTGTGCCATTTCAGCATCCCCACGCTGCACAGCATTGAAATCTAGCTCAACGTCGTTTTGACCACTAACCATGCTAGAAGCAGCACCACCCCCCATTCCAATACGGTATGCCGGCCCTCCAATCTTAACAACTAACATCCCAAGCTCAGGCTCACCCTTAGAAATGTGGGTGTGATCAATCTGGCCAATGCCTGCACTAAACATAATAGGCTTCAACCATTCTCGTCTCTCCCCATTTGGGAGCCTCATTCCAAAAGTTCTAGTGTAACCCTGAATTAATGGCTCGCCAAATTTATTTCCATAATCCGATGCACCATTGCTAGCGTCGATCAGAATCTGAAGAGGGGAAGCTAAGTTTGAAGGATATGTAAAGGATGAATCCTCCCATGGAGCATATGAGCCCTCAATGTTGAGATTTCCAACACAGTATCCAGCTGTAGATGCCACAACAAACGAGCCCCGACCAGTCGCATGTGTATCTCTAATCCTACCTCCAGCGCCCGTCTCAGCTCCAGGATACGGGGCTACAGCACATGGGAAGTTGTGTGTCTCAGCAGTAAACAAGATATCAAGATCACGAGCACTCATGTCCAATGGACAAGTTGAACCTGGATGGATTGGTCGCAAATGATCGACATTGAACCCCTTAATAGCACTGGAGTTGTCTTTGAAACCAATAACTGAATTGTTTGGATTTGCTTGCAATGTGCTCTTAACAATTTGCATAAGAGTCCTATTAACTGGTTGGCCATCTATAACAATTTTTCCAGTAAAAAACCAATGCCTGCTATGTTCACTGTTCGACTGAGCAATATCAAATAGCTCAACATTCGTTGGATTCCGCTTGATATCTTCCATAAAAAGCTTGGTGTAATATTGCAAATCTTGTTCATCAAAGGCTAAACCCATCTCCGCATTTATTTCCTCCAACGCCTTCCGGCCCTTCTCCATCACCGGAATATAACGGACTTCCTCAGGGGCTACTGCCCTCTCAAAAGATGTAAGCTTCTGATTATAAATACATTCAGTCATTCTATCATGTACTAATGCAGCAAACTCGTTAATTTGACCCTCGGATAGTCCCTCACTCCCAGCACGAAGGTACAAAAAGTACCTCCTCGATCGTTCCAATCTACTTACTTCGGTCAAACTGCAGGCTCGACAAATTGATACAGCATTCGCAGACCACGCAGTGGTGAAAGACAGCCGAGGACCAACTTCTATAACAACAGCATTTGAATTTGCTTTCATCTCTTCATCAAGAAAGCTTTCAGTCCCCAGATTAGCAGGCTCGTAGGTCTCCCCCAACAGCCATCTAAGTATAGAAACTTTCTCATCAGAAAGATCTCCATCTACCCCAATATTGAAACACTGCTCAGTTTTCAAACCTATTATTTGGTTTGAAACTTTTGTCTGAACTAGTTTAAGAAGTTCAGCTGTTTCATTATTCTGTAGAAATGGAATTCGATATAAATGTACAACCTCTTCGGAAACCCTCTCAACCAATGTTGCTTCCTTGTCTACTAAACTTCCAACATCTCCTCGGATCTTCACTGACCCAGATACAATTCCTCTTCGAGAAATACTTATTGAACGATATTTTCTTGAAAGCCTACTGCAGAGCAACCAATTTGCTTGCCTGAAAGAATGTCTTGGCAAAACTAGCTTCTGTCTATAGGCACCCTGTAAAAATTAAATACTTACATATGTCTACCTCTAACAAATATCAAATGAGAAAAATAAAATAATAATAACAACATAGAAACAGTAAGCAAGCATACTTGTGCAAACTCTGTTGCTGTAATTGCATAACCAGAAGCCATTATACTGTATCTTGCTCTCTGTTTGCAGTAAAATTTGCTGAATGATCAATCAAAAATTCAAAACAAGATTCAGAACTCATCTAACAGCTCCTAAATTCTTATACTAGAAACACAAATTTTGCAGCCCGCAATCCTCATGTATAAATATTTCAACGAATTTTTCTGCACATTAAAAATATGAGTATTTTCATAGAGGGTTTCACTTACTCCGTTGCTGGGCCAGCTACAGCCTCCGGTGGCGTAAGAACTCCCACCGGTAAGAAAGACGGCGGCGAGAGACGGTGGAGCTGTTGAGAGTTGAGACTGCCCTAACCGATATTGAGTGGCGGCGCTTATGTTGGAGGCAGGGGAGTCAGATGATGAATAAGTACCTGACCAACCGGTTTCCGGTTTAGGAAAACTCTTAACGGCGCGAAGCGTAGAATGTTGTCAGGGTATCTTCATTGGGCCAGAATTGGGCCTTAGACCAGTACATTTTGTAAGATAAAGAATAGCCCATCATTTATTAAACTTGTTCAATTCATTAAAATTTCACATGTAAGTTTGTAACTCAAACTCATGGATGTGATGGTTAAAAAATCTACAAGCTAAAAGATATCCAAGGCCCATCCATAGCTTAAGTCCCAACTCTTCTTTTAAGATTGTTTTTCAATAAAAATATGCCACAAAGTTGGATTAATCACCCAAAATTTAAACTGTTTACTACCTTTTCTTGTTACAAGAAATACATTGTTTTGCTTTCTTGTCAAGTAATTTGTGGCTAATATGGTTTCTTATAACACCCATACTTTTAAATAAGAAAAGTTTTAAAATATCATTATTTACTAAGAATCTTGTATTATAATTGTAATGTCTTACTTTAAATTTTGATTCTGATTTCTTTTTTTTCTTTAGAATTTATTTTTTATAAAAGCCCATTTTCCATAAGCTCTTGCATCACTAATTTTATTGACTTTATGATGTAGTTTTATAATTTTTTAAGAATAAATTATAAATTAAGTTATGTGTTAAAAATGATGATAAGTTTGAATTTAAATTGTATTTTGAATTGTGACATTGTGAAATGTGCCTTTTTTTAAAAAATAAATCGTGAATGAAGAGATACGAAAATGTGCATATAGATGCAGGAGGAAGAGAGTAGTCTTGTACGAAGAGTGTGTTTGTTCGTTTGAGGCGGAAACCTACAACAAAAATTATGGGTTTTTAAAAATAAATTAAATAATAATAATCTATGTATGCTTTGGGTTTTTTTATTAGATATATGTGTTAATATGCTTAATAATTTATGTGTGAAGAAGAAAATTAAAGAATGCTTTCAGTTTTTTATTTATTATATATATGTGTTAATATGCTTAATAATTAATGTGTGAAGAAAAAATGAAAGAGAGATAATATATAAAACGTATGCGAAATGAAATTTTGTAGGATTTGTAACAATAAGATGCATATAAAGATTATTTTTTAAAAAGAGGTGCTGGTATATGGTGCATCTTTTGAGATCGTGAGTCACTAATTTGATTATATAGATTACTCTACTGGAAAGAGACTATTAACAACGTTAATATTACCTATTGAACTAAAGAGTGATCATCTCCTTATATTGCAGAGTAATTTTAATTCCACCATGCAACTAATTATACGCTAGTTTTTGCAAAATTACTCTTTAGTGGGAGTATATAAAAATATTACTCTTCTGAAAGATGAATCATTACTCATTTGAATAAAAAATATTATTCCTCAAATTCTGTTCAACAAAAATACAAAAAAATCACAACATATTAAATTTTAAGAGTACTATTTTTCATTTCATCCTTTTAAATATCTTTTTTTTATTTACTAAAAAGTAATCTATAAATTGTGCACAAATTTAAAGAATAATAATTATATTTTTAAAAAGAATAATTTTTTATATATGGAAGAGTGATGGGTAAAAATAGGGTTCATATATAAAACAAGTGTGTGCATAATTTTTTTAAGATAAAGAAGATGATGAAGGAGAATGTGCGTGCATTCTTTAATGTTAATTAATTAAAAAATGAAAAATATTGCGGTAATTAGAATAATGACGTGGCATGGTATGGTAGCATCTAGAATTATTATGGAAGGAGTGGATATATACGGATAGGGAATGCACTTTTGGGCAGAATGAATTACTTGAAAAAGTGAAAGCATCAGATACGACTGAAACCACGCTTTTGCGTTATTTTTATGCAATAATTAATTTGGCAGCTAACGCGTTATTAATACATCATAACGATTGCGACTTTGATTTCATCGACGTTAACTCACATTATTTCTTTCCATAATTCCAAATTATTCAAATCCTTTGATCCGACCATAGACTTGGACCACTCCGCCGTCGACTATGCACCCTCTGGAATCAATACCACCCGATGTACCACACGATTCGAAACGTCGGTTCCGGTTTTCTAGAGAGGGAGAATGAAATCGAATCGATCTTATTGTTCTAATTCAATTTTGAAATTGTCGATTTTAGTTTAGAAGAGCCTGTTCACTCTTTCTTTTTTTTTTTAAATATATGTATCAATATTTTCGAGATAGTGACAAACTGACAATACATCTTCTGTGTGAAAAATAATTTGGACAAAGAACGTTCTTTGTTTAAATTTCAATTGCTAATTAAACTTCTCTCTTTGTTTAACGTTCTTTTTAGTTTTTATTTATTTAATTTTAGATTTACACGTAAAATTTTAAGTCTAGGATGAGACGATCAGAAAGTAATAACTTTTATAATAAAAAGTGATACTAAATTAATAAAAAGTGATAAGAAAAATTCATGTGTCCCGGGGCACAAGAGTCTCACTCTTATTTTATATCAAAAGTGATATCGATTTTAAAAATTGTAAAATATCCTCACATTACATAGTTTCACCCTAAGATCTACCCAAATTTTAATTAATTTTAAGTTATTTAATATAATTACAATTATTTAATTTAAGTTTATTGTAATAATTAATAAAAAGTTAATCTAATAATTTAAATTTTACGGTGTATTAAGTGTATTTTAATTTAACTTTTTAATTATATACTTATGAAATGAAAGCACCCAAAAACAAAAAAAAAATAGAAATTTTGAAAATTAATACTACTAATTATTTGTGAAAAAGAATAAATAAGAATCAACTAGATAAAGTCCAGAATATACTGAGACATTGGTAACATTAATATTAATTAGACTCTACAAAACATTTATGGTAATCATATGTCTTCCTAGCCAACCCAATTAATGAAAATTTGGTTGGTAGGAATCTCCTTTCATGGAGTTTTGTGCTCCCTCAATGTTATTTTGGATTCAGTCGAATCCGTTTTTTATGTTGCTCTTGTGTTGTAATTGTGGAGAGCTTATGTATAAACTATAAACTATCGTTTAGATTAAAGGGTTTTTCTCAATAACATGTAAAACAAAATTAATTGAGTATCTTTCTCTCACGCATTAATAGTTACTCCATATTATAAACAAACTCATTATTATATATTAAGTGCAATATTTCTTAATCTTTCATGCGACAAACATAACTATTAATATAGGATGAAATAGGATTGAGTCTCGATTTCTATATGTCTGTATCAAAAATGATCATTGTAAATGCAATTTAATGGTAAGTTCTCTAATATGCGGTAGATCTTCTAATGGAAAAAGTTGAGAGAGAAAGAAAAAATGATAATATTTTAAAAAAAATCCCAAATTGATAAGGAGGGATAGTGATGCAATTTGATAAGAATAATTTTTATGGATAGATGATATACATATCTCTGTTTATATTTTCTTTTATTATTACCATCTTCATTTATGGATTACAATTGGACATTAATGTTATCTATATAGGAATACACCGTCATCAAAATCAAGGTGATCATTATATCAATGATCTATTTCTCTTAGTATCATAGCCTTGAATTATTTAATGAATATTTTGTTGTATAACTACTAAATGATGATTTTTTTAAGTAAAAAGTGATAATAAATTTTAAAAACATTTAAAAAATATTTAAAAAAATGTAAAATTATGGAGCGATGTCATATAATCACCCCTAAATTTATAGTTATGCTAGTATTTATGTAAATATTTATTTTATTTATATAAAAATATAGAGAAAATGACCGAGTTGAACCGAATAAATTTTGATGTTGAACCTGTAGAGAGGGTCCCAACTCGCAAGTTACAAGCTTGGGCCCCACCAGTGCTGATACACCTCGAAATGTGGGCCCGAAACCGTCTAACGCCGTTACAGCTATTTTTGTCAACTCGCTGACGATCTACGGCACCGTCCCACCGTTTACCACTTTCGTTTCAGTCTAACGATGACGTCGTCAACAACAGCATTTTCTAATTTCGTCATCTCTCTCTCTACCCTTTCCCTCTCAATCGTTGCCTTCAAAAACCCAACTCCGCTCGCTTTTTCCAATGGACTCAATCTCTCTCCTTCTCTCGCTCTTCTTCCTCTGTTCTTCGCAGATACCTCTTCCTTTCTCTCTCTAGACCTCTTTCTGTCATTTATGGGGGCTGACATTCCAGGAATCGTCAAACTCAAGTGCTCTGTTAAGAACTACGACTGGGGTAAGGTTGGGGAGGAATCGTCTGTGGCTCGGCTGTACGCGAACAACAGCGGTGAGGAGGTGGACGGCGCTCAGCCGTACGCGGAGTTATGGATGGGGACTCACGAGTCGGGGCCGTCGTACGTTGTTGGACCTGTGGAAATTAATTGTGGAGCAAGTATTGGTGGTCAGGAGAGAGAAGACGACTGCAAGCGTAATCACGAGAACTTGATGAGTTTGAACGACTGGATTCAGAGAAATCCCACTGTGCTAGGGGGGAAGGTGTTGAACAAGTGGGGACCAAATCTCCCTTTTCTGTTCAAGGTAATTCACGAAAATTGCAACGTGATCATTTAGGAAATTCCGTATTCTCTGGAACGTTGATTAGTGATTTTTCTGCCTTTTCGTTGGAATGATTAGAAGTGATTGATGAAGAATTGTCAAAATTTTAGGTACTTTCGGTGGCGAAGGCACTATCAATCCAGGCTCATCCGGATAAGGATTTGGCTGCAATTTTGCACAAGCAGCAGCCTGGAGTTTACAAGGATGACAATCACAAGCCGGAGATGGCGTTGGCGCTGACTGAATTTGAGGCTTTGTGTGGTTTTGTTAGCCTTGAGGTAGCTTCTTTTATCTTATTTCATTATTGTTTTGTTTTTCAAGTGGAAATTCTTGAAATGTTTCATTAATCGATATTCAGGGCAGTTGATGTTTGCGTGAAAAAACTATCACTACTTGTGTATACGAAATGTGCTTGATCTCTTGATGCTTGCATGTTTTGGTGGTTGTCTGTCATGCCAGGGAGTTATATCTGTATATATTGACTTAAATTCATTGATCAATTGAATAAGTATCTGATCTACGCATTCCTATTCAGTGTAATTATGTTTGGTCTGGAATTACCAAAGTTTTGGTGCATGTATTATTCATGATCATAATTTCTTGAATGCTTGGTTAAGAAGGGAACTCTGCATTGAATTTGGTTGATCGTCTTCCCTGTTCTCCGGTTGAATTTTGGTTAATTACTTAAATGACTATCCGACAAAACTTCATAGTTCCGTTCTAGAGTTGATAATCGAATTCTATCGTCATCCATGCCATCACTTAAAATGGACAATTCTAAGAGTCTGCATCCCTTTTTTCCTGTGCTTCTGATGATTTCTTGAATGAGGTGATGAAACGAGAGAGGTATTAGTTTGTGGCATTCTTTATCAATAAAAGAAGATATCACCGGTTTCTGGTTCTATGTCCAGTAGTAGGTGATAGATGAACTTGAACAACATTTTACTGACTCTATGTATAGTAATTGTGGAAGCTCTCTGCATTTAAGAATTTGTTAACTTAGAATAATCTTTATCATCTATGGTTATAAATCTTAGTTTCCCATGTAGCCCTTTGTATTATGCATGTGGATTGGAGTTGGATTAGTTGCGCAAGGTGATAACAATCATTTGTTCTTTGCATGTATGGAAGCATTTATATAAATATGAAACATAACTAACTACAGTTGTACATGAGGGCATTTCAGATGAGAACGTAATGGAACTATTAAGATCTAAGTTTCAAAACCTCATGATTAAAAGATGGCAAAATATTCAAGCAGAGAGATCATTGTCGTTTGAGGTGTTCAATGGATCTAACTACCCATTTTTCTCTCTTTTTAGGAACTTAAGACTGTTGTTCAGAGTGTACCTGAGATTATTGAAGTGGTCGGCAGTTCTTGCGCGAATCGAGTCTTGAACGTTAGTGAAGAGGATGGGGAGAAAAAATTGAAAGAGGTCCTGCAGTCTCTATTCACTGGGCTCATGTCAGCTAGCAAGGATGTGATATCTGAAACGATTTCAAAGTTGATAAGTCGATTGAATTTAAAACGTGAGGTACTTTAGAATTTTACATACCGGATGTTTTTGAATTTCACTTGCATTTATTCTGTGCTCGAATTGTTTCTTTAGGCATAATAGATGACCCAATATTACTTAACAGTTCATTTTGCATCTGATACTTTGTAAAATTTATTCCTCTTCTCCATGATAATTTTGAGTATTTACCATTTGTAAAGTAAAACACTCCACAAGAGTCATGTGATTTCTTTTTCCTCCGCTGGAAATTTATTTATTAACGCAACAGCTGAGGGAGTTGACGAATAAGGAGGAGCTAGTTTTGCGACTTGAGAAGCAATATCCGGGGGACATTGGTGTGATAGCAGCATTTTTGTTTAATTATGTGAAGCTGAATCCAGGCGAAGCACTATACTTGGGTGCGAATGAACCGCATGCATACTTACACGGTGAATGTGTAGAATGCATGGCAACATCAGACAATGTCGTTCGTGCTGGCCTTACTCCGAAGAACCGGGATGTCCAAACTCTCTGTTCAATGCTCACTTACAAACAGGTGATCTTTTAGGAAACATTGATTGGCAAATAGCTGAGAATGCTACTTCTTCATGCCTAACTCGGCTGTACTTGCAGGGTTTTCCAGAAATTCTTACTGGGGTTCCTTCGAATCCTTATACAATGAAATATCTGCCACCTTTTGATGAATTTGAGGTTGACAGATGTAGTCTTCCAGAAGACGCATCTACTGTTTTTCCAGCAGTTTCTGGCCCTTCTGTTTTAGTGGTCGTTGAAGGAGAGGGAACAATGCGCTCGGCTGCTTCTACAGAATTGGTGGTTTCTGAAGGCGATGTACTTTTTGCACCGGAAAAGTCCGAGATCACCGTAGAAACTATTTCAGGCTTGATCATGTACAGAGCAGGGGTGAACAGCTGGTTTTTAGAGAATTGGGACGGAAAACTGTAAATTTTCTATAGTTACCACATATAGGAGAAGAAGATGTACCAATAAACTGTCGCTTCCTATGGGGTGAAAATAAAGACCATGTTGAATAAATTTGTAATATGTGCAGTTCTTTAAACCATAAAAAGTCCCATATAACGAGATACTGTAGTCAATCCAGAGTGCTGCGTGTATACTTATGGAGTATTTATATGCAGATTGCACATGGTGTTCTCATCTCCAAGTCATTTAATGGTTGCTGGAGGATGCATTATTCTCATGGAGATTGTGTACAAAATGGATTTTTCTCTAGCTGGTTTTTTAATTTGTGCTGCCATTTTGGGATTCGGTATGAGTTTGCTGTATTTTCCCCCTCGATTTCCGGTCATGCTCATAGACATTCTTCTCTGCTTGTGGACACTTCCAAGTTCTATGATTGTTTCTGTTATGATGTCCCACACGCAAGTGTGGAAAGACATATAAGTGGGGGGTCAACCCTTCACCTTCAGCCATGGTTTTAGGTGAAGTTAGGGCTTCCTAGCTTATGTGCCTAACAATTTGGTCCGACCTGCCGGATCTAGACGGGACACGGGAAGGGGCTACCCGATGTGTGGGCCCAGGTTGCCATCACGGATGTGGGCCTGAGGTGAAGTTAGGGTCCGGCCACGGAAAGGGGCTACCCGATGTGTGGGCCCAGGGTTGCCATCCCGGATGTGGGGCATATAAGTTGGGGGTCAACCATTCACCTTCAGCCAGGTGAACTTAGGAAGTGAAGTTATGGCTTCTAGCTTATGTGCCTAACAATTTGCTTTCCACCCTAGTTTATGTGCCTAACAATTTGCTTCCCGATGTGTGGGCCCAGGGGGGTTGCCACCCGGAGGGAGTTGTGGGCCTAGGTATAGGGCTTCTAGCTTATGTGCCTAACAATTTGCTTCCCGATGTGTGGGCCCAGAGGGGTTGCCACCCGGAGGGAGTTGTGGGCCTAGGTATGCCTTTCCGCCTAAAACCATGGCTGAAGGTGAAGGGTTTACCCCCTACTTATATGCCTTTCCAGGCTTGCGTGTGGAACCGATGTGTGACATCATAACAATCCATCCCCCTTCGAACCGGACGACACACTCCGGGTGGCAACCCGCACCTAGGGCCCACAACTCCGGGTGGCAACAATCGGACCAAATTGTTAGGCACATAAACTAGGAAGCCCTAACTTCACCTAAAATCATGGCTGAAGGTGAAGGGTTGACCCCCACTTATATGTCTTTCCACACTTGCGTGTGGAACCGATGTGGGACATCATAATAGTTTCATTTTTTATTTACTAAATTTTTGTACGTTTTTGTTATGTAAGTCATCAAATTTACCATGAAAAGATAGAAGTCTCTTCTCTCCGAATACTTATAGGCATGAGATCATTCACTTGGTTGGAAGCTTAACATGCTGATAATGTTCCCTAATTGTTGACCTGTTCTATGATCTCAACTTGTTATAAGTGGATGAGAGGAGAATTAGTATCACATGTTTAGTTTTCAGGATCTAACAGAAATGTATTTACATACATCTTGTTATATGATGCCACAAGACTGACTGGGTTCATTAAACAATTCTAGTGAAAATTCTCTGCTATCTGAGCATGATTTATCTATATGTGATCTTCCTAATTTAGAAAACCTTGGGCAGCAGAAAGGATGAGGCACTTTATCTGCTGTTTCATGTAAAAAGGGAACAGACAGTCTTCCAAATCTTCCTGGATTTCATCATAATCTTATGCTGAATAAATTTTCAGGCTCATATGTTTGTAGGGCTGTAAATATGTCTGGAGTAAATTGTTTGTGGAGCATTTCGAGATTTCATTTTTACGGAATTCCTCTAGCTCAATTTTTCTTAATAACTGTATCAGATTTCCTTTTCCCTTTTCCTTTGGAGTTAATTAGTAATTTTCTTTGTCCATGGTGTCTCTTTGATTCAAGATCATGCATGTTTTCTGCAGGGATACATGAAGCAACTGCTTTGGACCGTACTAAGAAAGATTCTTTGAAAGTTCAGATATATCAGATGGAACTTATGATGACCAAATACAGATGTCAGCCCTTCCAACTTAAAAGTAAGAACACCACACTGAATTTTTTTATCTTTACATAATGATCACAGCATATGGTTCTTGTATAACCCCATAATTTTCTACTTTTACTAGTAAGTGGGAGAAACATGCTTTTGCAATAGTCGACCACTACGTAATTACAGAAAGACCTTCCAACTGAGCTGCAGGGTTGGAGGTTCGAATCCTGCCTTTGGCATGAATTTGGTCTCTTGCAAGCACAAATTAAACAGTGAGTCATCTCTATAAGTCACTTGAGACACATCCTGCAATTTACCTCCTCCACTAATTCCCAGGGCAGGGGCGATAGGGACACCTAATAGTGGGATATACCATTTTCAGAAAAAGAATGGTAGAGAATAATAAAAACTATGAAGTACCCTTTGAATCTGATTTATAAATTTATAATGGTATAAGGTTAAATTGCTTTCAAAGGGCAAGTTCTTCTAGTATTCACTATCCAGAGCCTTATCATACCCTAAAATTATTTCTTCACAAGCCGGAAAATCACAAGAGATTCATTGTTAGCATAGAATTGAATTCCCATACAGCAAGAGGAAACAGTATTGTAACAAATAAAATAGTTCAGCACTAATAACAAAATTGAACACACATGCTAGCCATCCATATTTCTCTTGCTCAAAACTTCAAACAGCTATATTGTACTTTTCACTAATTAAAGAACAAAACGTAAATCTAGGGAAAAGTACAATTTCAGGCCTCCGTAGTAGGAAACTCAAACACAACATCTTTGCCGGAAAGTTTCCTGTATACCCCGGCAAAAGTCTCCAGCTTATTCTCGGTGTCATTCTTTGCTTTGGGATCCAGGAAAATCTGCAGTTTTAAGTAAAAGATGATTATAAATTTGAGAACAGGTATGTACCAGGTACATAAGAGATATATCATGAAAAACCAGTCACCTTCATGATCTTTGATCCATCGAGTCTGTATCGGACACGTTTTCCAACAATCTCAGCAGGGTATACAACATCCTCGAGCATGGCTTCATGCACAGCAGTAAGAGTACGGGTTCTAGGCCTCTGCACAGCAGAGCCTTTCTTTGGTGGGCGCACAATCCTTCTGGTGGCAATCAGGACAACTTCCTGCATAGCAAAATTTGAAACTGAGCAAGCATTCATAATCAAAGAGAGACAATGATCAGCACATAGTGGAGTGGTACTTCAGGAACTGAAAATGTATGTAACATCCAGAACAGTATTCAGTTTTTACCTTTCCGCTGAACTTCTTCTCAAGCTCTCTAACCAGCCTAGGATGAATCTTGCGGAAAGCTTTCCTCAATCTGTATGGAACATGGATCACAACAGCTTTCTTGCCTCCAGAGACATCAATTTGCCTACATAAAAATTAAGCACACTCATTATCATCACACTCAAAAAGCAGAGATGCTTAAATGGGCAACACCTACATGGCAGAGTTGATGTATAGGTCTTTCAAGTCGCTCTTAATTTCCTGGTTGGTATTTTCCAAATCAAATAATGCCTGTGAGAAAACAAAAGCACACAATGGTTACATAACCCATTATTTATTTTTGTTGCATGGCAACATTCCTAATAGCACCAATCTTTAAAAGGACCTGAGCAACATTCTCCTCAAATTCAGTGGGCTCAGCATCCTTGTCCTTGTGAATCTTTTGCAAGGCGGTATACATCTTGAAACTCTGTAAAATAGGGACAAACAATAATAATTCAGGTCACAAATGCAGTGGCAGCTCGAGAAACTGAATTCATATAAAAGTAAATCCAGGAAGACATGAGAAACACCGGTAATCATAAAAATGAAAAAGTTGTATTCATTCACTTCTAGCAGTTAACCAGCACTCCAATTATTAGAACAGGGGTTAATGTTGGATACCAACAGAATAAGAAATTGTAAATCTATTTCTTGCTCTACACAATTCCATTCCATAACATTTTCATAGAAAAAAAATACAAAAACAATTTCCAATTGATAGAAGTTAGATAATATTTACGAAACCCAAGTATTTATTTAGAAATCATTAAAAATTGCATCTCAACATTCATATTTCCCCCAAAATATTTGTTCTAACTACCTCAATTAAGTTTATTGATGACTAAATAACAGAACAAATTGACCCATAAGGATAAAGGACAACAGATTACCATTCTACCAGCTCAACATTCACTCATACAAGTTACAAAATGGTCCATCAGATCATTTACAGGAATTAGAGAAGAAATCGAACTATTATTCTCAACAATTCGTTCTATATTGAAGCAACAGCCTAATCATACAAACCATCAATCATCCTGAAAATTTGAAAATTGCTGAAAAGAAAAACACAAACAGGCACGATAGAACAAGATCCCAGAGCTCGGACTATAAGCTCCTTAACCACAAGTATAATCCAATGTTCGCGAAGACGATGTTGTAAATTTGAAGTTCAATTGAATCCGGAAACGTACCTTGGTGGAGCGAGATGACGGAGCGCGGGAGAAACCAAGCTTCTGCGCCGGCGGCCACTCGCTGAATAAATAGGGGTCGAAAGAGTGAAAGCCAGTGGGCGAAAATTAGATTTTATAAGACCAAAACCCTAGTTGGTATTGGGCTCCAATCCAGTGTACCGTCTGAGCCTTCGCAATTTGTTCATATTTACTCCCTTCGTCCCACATATTCGTTCACTTTTTTAAATTTGTGCTTGCAAGAGGCCAAATTTGTGCTTGCAAGAGGCCAAATTCATGCCAAAGACAGGATTCGAACTCCCACCCTTCAGCAACCAAGCTCAGCTGGAAGGCCTTTCCACCCTCCCCTCTACCACTTGAGCTATGCCCTGGGGCATAATAATTTAATGTATAGTAATGTGAGAGAAATAATATTTTAATGTGTAGTGGGTAGTTATATTAGTATTGAGTGTGGAGCCATGTGTAGTGGTTGTGGGTCACATCAATCCAAAAAGGGAAATGAATACTTTGTAATGGGACGGACCAAAATAAAAAATGGATACGTATCAAGGGGACAGAGGGAGTATTTAATTAGAAAGGGTTAAAATTTTACTACTCCCTCCATCCGGTTTTAAGGTTTTCATTTGTTTTTTGACATGAATTAAGAAGTATTATTATTATATGTAAAGTGGGTAGTTGTATTAGATGGAATTGGTGGGTAATATTGCGTACTTTTTTACTAAATAGGGAAAATGAATACATTTGAAGCAGAAGCCAAAAATAGTAAAATTGATACCTTAAAAGCGGACAAATGGAGTATTAAATTTATTACTTTTAATTTTAACTACAATATAATGGATTCATTATGTGAATTTGGAATATTTTTCAAATTAAAAAATAAATAATTAAAAAAAGCACAGGTTGTATAGACCCCAAACATTTTATAATTTCTAAAAGGCAAAAGTTCCTGCGCCTTTGGGACACATCGTGTCTCAATGTGAACACAACTCTCTCCCTTTATATTTTATTTAAACTTATACTTCATCTGTCCCGGTCAAACTGCATTGTTTGACTGCATAAAACTCTCACAAAAGCTACAGTAAACGTAGCAATATGGGCGGGACAGATGTAGTATATTGTTAAGAGATTTATATTGTAAATGGGCACGAAAATTGTAAAAGGGGCACGGTGTCTTCAGGAGCACAAGAACCTCCCTCATTCCAAAATGTCCATCAAATCAATAGTGATTTTAGAGTGCACCCTAAATTTAATACTCTTTCCGTACCACGACAAGGCTCTCTTTTTTTCATTTTGGTCGTCTCATCCAAAGAGTCCTCTTTCCCTTTTTACACACATGAGACCCACTCATCTCATCTAATACAATTAAAACATGGGTTCATACTCACACTAATATAACTACTCACTACACATTAAATAATAATACTCCTTAATCCACGTGCCAAAAAGTAAAAACTACCCTTGCCGTGGGACGGAGGGAGCATGTTTAAATAGAATAATAGTAAATACAGTAGTTATTTTATATAATTTATTTTATTTAATAATATTGGTTAAATTAAAACTTATCTAACGATTAAAATTCATCTTAATTAAACTTTAAAATAAGGGTAAAGAAAAGACAAATGTGAAATAATGTAAAAACTAAAAATGGAAGAGGGTTTTCTAAAAAAATAAATAAATTAATATCTCGAGCCCTATTTCAATTTTGGTGGAATGTATCATATCACATCATATCATATTTTAATAAGAAAAACAAAATGAAATACATACTTGAAAAAAGAAAAAAAAAACCATAAATTTTGGTGTAATCCTAATAAAGGGGAAAAAAAGGTCCCAAGTTAAATTATAGTAGTATCGAGGTAATATAAAATAGAGTGTAATTGATAGTTATTTTTTAAAAAAATTAAATAATTTATTTTATTCAGTGATAAAGATTAAATTAAAATTTAATCTAACTGTTAACATCATTAAGATCCATAACAGTTGGACTCATCATTTAGTTATAAGTAAATAAATGAATTAACGATAAAAATATACTCCTCATAAAAAAAAAGTGATAAACCTTGAAATAAATAAAAATTTGTAAATTACAAAATGAAAATGTTAATATGATTGATAATTGTTTAGTTCGGGCCCGAAGTCTTGTCAAGAATGCAGGCCCAAGAGAAAAAGCCCATCAACGAAAGTCTCCTCTCTCTCATACGATACGCTCTCATAAATCAATTGAAATTCAATTCTACTCTTTATTCAGGCAATTCTATAGCATTGAAGCCAACCAAAAATTTCCATATTATTGTTCATCTTCACCTCCATTTTGCAATTACCCGCTTAATTTTATGGATCAAACAGTTGCGTAATTCTTCTCTGTGTATATTGAAGGGGGATTAAAGTGAGAGAAAAATGATGTCCCCAAATCATATCCAGGAAAGTAGAAGCCCTTCTCGTCCCACTACTTTCAGGTCACTCAGTTCAATTTTTATTTGTTGATAATTATTTGTTAATTTTTGATAATTCATCCACGCATTGTTTATTTGGACTGCTTAATTTCCTGAAAGAAGCTTAATTCTGCTGAAAACACTTCCCATTATGCGACCTAGTTATATAGTAGAAATAAGTAGCGGTTAAGCTGACATTCTGTTGGATAATTGAGAGCATCATAATGCTGTGGTGAGTACATTAATGTGATTAACTAGATTTTTTCAGTGCTGATTAGAGAAGTAAGTGCGTTTGAAGAAGGAATATTTGTTTATAATATCAAATCTACATTTTTGTTAATTGTTTACCATGGATTGGAATAGTCAAATGAGGCTTTGAATAATGTTGGTTCAATATTTAGATTTATCACTGCTGTAAAAGATCACTGGTGCACTGATCCTGAAATAAAAGGAATGGGTTTACTGTATAGAGAATATCTTATTTGCTGGGAGACTGGTAAATGGTGACAGGTTGAATAAATTAGTAGTCTTAAAATGTGTTTCAATTAGGAATGGCATCTTTGTTGACATTCAAAGCTTCTTCTTTTGCTGAACTGATTTTTAATTGCTTGAATGTAGGCAAACTCCATTGCTGGTCATCCATATTTTTGGTAACTTCATGAGAATTTGGTCAGTCTACTCTGTGTACCGTTATTTGTCTGAAACAGGGGCTTCAGTCGTTTTGTTTATCTTCAGCTGTCTTGTTCCATCATCCATTCTGTTTTTAGTTTTGCAAAAACCTTGGAAGGGCAGGCCTCTCTCTAATACTCAGGTCATCGTGGAGTGTCACTGTGTTTTGTCTTTTTTAATTATATTTTCACTGTTTCTTTGAATTATTTAATATGATTATCTAACTTTACTTTCTTTATCTAATTAGCTTCTTATCTCTTCTATAGGTTGTGCCTTCTGTGATAAATGGTGGTATAACTGCCTTATACTTTGTCTTGTGGGGAAAGGGGCTTAGATCTTGTGGTCCTCTCAGGTGAATATTCAAATTGAGACATATTTTTAACTACTTGAATGCCTTACTTTTGCTTCTAGCATGTTAGAATGACATGTGTTGCGTGAGCTACTTGAACCGAACTTTAACCTGCAACTGGGTTCAATCATAGTGAACTTCACAAGAGCATTGTCTGTATGTAATATATATATATAATTGTTTGGTACTTGATCTCAATAAGAATAGATTTAGCTGCTTTTATGCAGACCTCAAGTTTGATAGCATTACCAATTGGAGTAATTCCTTCCTGTTATAAACTATCATCTCCAGTATGACTTTATTAGGGAAACGGAAACAGATTGATGAGTGTGTTCAGTTAGATAATACTCTTTTTATTCATCGACATTCCTTAAATTGGTGTTATTCCTTGGGTGGCCAAATTCATGGGGAAACTTAAACTGATATAGATGAAATGTTGACTGTAATAAATCAATAATGCTTCCTCTACATGTGACGCTTGAATTTGTGGAGGTGGTGGGGTATCAGAGTAGAACTGAACTTCAGTATTTTAGGTGAAACTTAAGGATTCTATTTGTGCTTAGCAACTTGACATTCTGGTGTTAGATAAGTGGAAATGTTGTCTGCTTTGATCATATAGTTAGCTTCATAGACATATCTTTTACTTCATGAATGAATGCTTAAAATGCCAGGGTTGTCTTGGCGGAGTATTCAGGTGCTTTTCTTGGAGTGCTATCTGCGGTCTTGTATGGGAGGAGAGGCAGTATTTGGAAAAAGGTATTTATTCAGTTGATATTACAATTTTTTTTACCTGCTTGGTGCTTAAAAAAGTAGATGCAATACTAGCTTGGATATTATTTTGCCCATACTTATCAAGGCTTGTGCTATGTTATTACTTTTCAATTGTCCTGACCTGAGTCTAGTTGTTAGGAACTAGAATTCCCTGTGGACGATGGATGTAAATTGACTTGTCATTTAATTTTACATGCTTGATTAAATTAAGTAGTGACTACTGTGGTTGAAAATGTTAAATGAATGGCACCAGCAGAATCTTGTTGTTACTCTAACCCAATACATGAGTACTCCAGAAATCAATGAATATGGTGGACCAGCTTTTGTGAAAATGAGTTGCTTAATCTGTTTCTTATTCCTTGCTATTTTAATTAGTTGGAAATGCTTTGTTTTTCGTCAGGTTGGTGGCCTCATGGCAATGATAGCATCATTCTATTTCTTGTCTCAAGGATGGGCAATGACCACACAATCTCCACTTTATATCCTTTGAAATTGAGCTACTATTATTGTAAAATATATCTCAAGCTACCAACAAAGAGTGGCAATAAGGTCTTCCCTTCAGACATGTACCATCAGTATGAAATACCAAAATTATTGGTGAACTTAACCAAAAATTACCATTTAGTGATAGTCAAGATGTAGAAGTCCAGTCAGAAGAAGTTTTAGGAGTTAAAGAGATGTTTATTCCCATCCTTGCTGGAATTTTATCCGCATTAAGGAGAGTGATTGCAAGACGTGTTTCACTTAAGGTATTCCCTGTCTCTTTCTATATATTCTGTTCATATCTAGTCTCGAGTATCTTTGCTAAACATATGTACTATCTATAGAATAAAAGAACTCAAATTTACATTAACTTTTAAATATTTTTATTCCAGAATCAACTTAAACGGCGACTTAATGCCATAACCGTCACTTCTGCTACTTGTTTTCTGTTCCCTGTTGCCATGTGGGACGCGATCATTGTGAGTTTGGACTCCCTGGGTCTGTTCAAATATAATGTCAATTATTTGTATTCTCCTCGTTAATAATTATTGTGTCATGTAATATGACCATACCCTGGTTTGCACTCAGACATGGTGTTTTATTTGTTGAGCTTTTCAGGGATCATCCACAGGCGAATTACCGTTTTCTGCATGGGCCTTTTCAAGTTTTGTGCTTTTTGGAATTATTTTAATATTTTATGTGGACAGCATTGCTGAAGAGAGGTACTTCCCTGTGGCCACTTTTGAATACTATGCTTGTGCATAGAATTTAAGTATACCCTAGTCAATCACATGGACTATGAGTTAAATTTTTTTATGTTCTCACAAAGCAGAATTGAACTCAATATGAAAACAAAAATCCTTAGCTGCATAATTCTATAATTCATCAATGGTTAATTGCTATTGCTGTTTGATTACATGATCATAAACTTACTGTTAACATATGCCGCATACCACACCCTTATTCATTGCATAATACTCCCAGTTTAGATAATGGCCACTGCACAGTGCAACCCCTCCCCACACCCCTGCCACCCAAACGAAAAGCTCACTCATCCCATCTCATTCTCATGAAATTGATGTGTATTCGTATATCCTTAATTTACTTGCGTTTTACTCACTTCATGGAGACAATTTATTTGTAATATGTGCAGTTCTTTAAACCATAAAAAGTCCCATATAACGAGATATTGTAGTCAATCCAGAGTGCTGCGTGTATACTTATGGAGTATTTATATGCAGATTGCACATGGTGTTCTCATCTCCAAGGCATTTAATGGTTGCTGGAGGATGCATTATTCTCATGGAGATTGTGTACAAAATGGATTTTTCTCTAGCTGGTTTTTTAATTTGTGCAGCCATTTTGGGATTCGGTATGAGCTTGCTGTATTTTTTCCCTCCTCAATTTCCGGTCATGCTCATAGACATTCTTCTCTGCTTGTGGACACTTCCAATTTCTATGATTGTTTCACTTTTTATTAACTAACTTTTTGTACATTGTTGTTATGTAAGTCATCAAATTTAACATGAAGAGATAAAAGTCTCTTCTCTTCAAATACTTCACTTGGTTGGAAGCTTAACATGCTGATAATGTTAATTGTTGACCTGTTCTGTGATCTCAACTTGTTATAAGTAGATGAGAGGAGAATTAGTATCACATGTTTAGTTTTCAGGGTCTAACAGAAATGTATTTACATACATCTTGTTATATGATGCCACAAGACTGACTGGGTTCATTAAACCATTCTAGTGAAAACCCTCTGCTATCTGAGCGTGATTTCTCTATATGTGATCTTCCTAATTTAGAAAACCTTGGGCAGCAGAAAGGATGAGGCGCTTTATCTGCTGTTTCATGTAAAAAGGGAACACAGTCTTCCAAATCTTCCTGGATTTCATCATAATCTTATGCTGAATAAAATTCCAGGTTCACCCTTCAATCTGTTTGTAGGACTGTAAATATCTCTGGAGTAAATTGTTTGTGGAGCATTTCGAGATTTCATTTTTACGGAATTCCTCTAGCGCAATTTTTCTTAATAACTGTATCAGATTTCCTTTTCCCTTTTCCTTTGGAGTTAATTAGTAATTTTCTGTCCGTGGATGTGATGATCTCCATGATAACCCTTACATGGTGTCTCTCTGATTCAAGATCATGCATGTTTTCTGCAGGGATACATGAAGCAACTGCTTTGGACCGTACTAAGAAAGATTCTTTGAAAAGTTCAGATATATCAGATGGAATTTATGATGACCAAATACAGATGTCAGCCCTTCCAACTTAAAAGTAAGGACACCACACTGAATTTTTTTATCTTTTACATAATGATCACAGCATATGGTTCATGTATATCCCCATAATTTTCTACTTTTACTAGTAAGTGGGAGAAACATGCATTTGCAATAGCAGTGACTCTTAATATGATAGCCTTGTAGCAATCTTTAAATTCATGTTAGTGGGGGGCACTTAGTAGGAAGGTAATCTTTCAAGTCACAGATATGCTTTGCAAGAGTTTTAGAATCAAGTGTTGACAGAACAAGTTAACGATATGAGGGTCGTTTAACTTTAATCTAAAGAAATGTTCTTATTTCTTCTACCACATATTGGTCATCTCTGACAATGAGTAAACCTTAATCAGATGTGGAGAAAATGTTGAGGCACTATTCTAAGTGATTAGGAGTGACCGCGAAGCATAACCAAAACTTGGAAACTCTCTAGATCTTCAAATTGCAATCAGAATCCAGTTGTTGGGTCATCTCAAAATCATTCAGCTGATTGAGATTGAAGTATAAATATACTTGAAGCACGTCGGGTTTCTGATTTCAGATATTAGTTGCAGTACATATCATGCCCTTTCCAAGTTTTGGTCTTACCAGTTCACAGGCTAATTTTTCTTGAAAAGGAATTGTTAAGACCAATCTTGCTGCTGCAAAAATTTATCTGTCGTCTCGCTATCGACTTTTTTGCTCGATTGATATGATGATTAATAGATTCTTGTGGCTAGATTTCGTCCAATCTTGATTTATCCCCCTTATGCGTTGCTATTAACTCAGGTGAAAGGATCAAAGCTCTTTGTAGAGTACAGTAGAATAGCACTTTCATGTAACACTTTTTAGTTTTGATATTCTTGTAGTGGTTCAGTTTTTATTTCTCAATTGAATTTATACTTTTAATTTTATTCCAGGTGCTTTTTTTATTATTATTTTTAAAATTTAATTTTTATTAGAGGGTTAATTTCACCTCAATGGAACTATCTGGATTGGGTTAAATTCTCTGATTAACTCATAAATTACATCTTATTGCTTCATATAATGAAAACTCCATACATTATCCTGGCGATTCTGTAAATAAAACCCTAAACCTAAAAATGTAAAGTAAATCAATGAACTCCATGTTCTGTTTTCTCAGTGATTGTAGTTAATGCTTTGGTGATGAAATGGGTAAGGATTCCAATGGGACAAAACAACAGGCATAGAGAAACTGAATGTCTTGTTTCTACCTTGTCCTGAACTCCATCAAGATAAACCTGCCTGGTAAATTGTAAAATGAGTTTCATCAGATCACAGAGAAAGAGAGAGAGGGGGGGAGGGGGTTGGGGGGGAAGAGAGAGAGAGAGATACCTCGCAGCAAAAAGATCTACAGCTAACAAATGAATCCAAGCAGAGGCCAATGTCATCTCATTGGAGAACATCTTAGCTATACCTGGTAGCTGAAACACAAGTAAATGCATGAACATTTGGACTAATCTTTAGTTTTACGTCCTAAATTCAAGAAAAACACACCTCCGGCAACCAATATTTACTGGCAAACATCAGTCGGATCGTGTCGGGTGTCCAGGATAGATAGAGCAGATAAGCATATAAAACCCCAAGAACGACAAACGGTACGCTGCTTGCTACAATTTTTTTAGTCTGCATAACAAGCATATGTTCATACAAGATACATGCAACTTCATATCATGTGATCTTAAATGACAATGTTTAGAGGTTCATGTGAAGAACAACGCGAAAATAAACGACTCACAAACTCAGCTTGAGGTGCAACAACCATGAAGGTGTAAAACGGAAGGACAGCAATCGTCCCCCACGTAAAAGCACTCGCAGCAATCTGTGAACTTGGGACACCTGCAACATCATCATACTCTTTAAATCTTCGACTTACAAAACCACACGAGACCCGATTCTAAAGACACTCAATTTTGATGCACAAAATAGAAGGAAAGCATTACATGAAGCAGATATCACTGAGCTTTTTCTGCAGACACTGTTTCTTCCACATTCTGATCTGATAATAGAATGGTGTGCTTCCTTTCCCATCATTGGTAGGCCAAAGAACCCGGTTTTCGAGCTTTCAACAGAAAGCACACATCTTCGATTTATTCGAGTGTTACATAAGTTGCCTGTGGCAAAACTCTTACAATGATCAATCTGCAGGAAGCAGACAAGATTACTCTCAGAATCTGAACTGTTGTCCAAAAATAAAGGAAGATCCATTGTAAGTAGAAAACTTGTAGTAAGTCATTCATTATCATGTGGGAAATATGGAGTGCCAATATGCTAATTAAAATCTTACAACATTCTAAGAAACTGAAATTAGAAGACATTTTGGAAAAAAAAAATCAATATTAGTGAAGAACAGGGGTAATCAAGATTCCCAATAGAAATTTCTACATTTGAAAATCAAGAAAAAGCCCAAATGGATGAAATTAAACAGACAATGTAGTAAATGCCAAAGGGGGTACATCAATTCAGTTAATATTAACAGCTTCAATGCAAGAACTCAAGAATTTCATAACCCCCACCCTACACACACACACACACACACACAAACACCAAACAAGATAGACAGTTAGACACCATAACCATGAACATACCTTGAGAGAGAAGCAGAGTGGATTGGTGAAGAGACAAGAAGACAATGCCATTTTAGGACAAAAGACAGAGAAAAACAGAGGACCCACAAACTGAAATTCTTAAAGAGCAATGAAAATGTGATATATGAAGAGGGGAGAGTAGTGGGAAACGCATGAGAGCGCCATTTGAAGACACGAAGAGCCCATCTGGAAGAGAGAGGAGAGGGGGGATGGGAGGTGGTGGGGGGGGGGGGGTGGTGGTGGTGGAGCTACTGTTGGATGCTAACCTGGAGATGCTCCCACTAAGAATTCTATTACACATTTTTTCACTGGTAAAATAGTTTTATTTCATCTGCTAACTTTGTCCAATTTTGAATTTAGTCCATAAGTTTTTCACTTTTTGAAAATCGTCCATTATATTTACAAAATTTTGAAAACCGTCCATTATATTTGCAAAATTTTGAAAATGGTCCATCATGTTTACCAAGTTCAACAAAATCGTCCGTTTCAACAGGTCATTAGCAGATTTTTCTAAAAAATAAAAAAAAATGTAATATACTATTTTAAAAAAAATAGTCCCCCACTAAGAATTTATATTATACTCCCTCTATCAGCCCGAAAGAGGACATTTTGCTTTTGTGGACGTTGATTAAGAAGTATTGTTATTTAATGTATAGTGGATAATTGTATTAGTGGGAGTGTGGACCCCATATTTTAGTTGTATTAGTGGGTGTGTGTGGATCCCATATGTGTAAAAAGGAAGTGATCCTCTTTGGAACGGACGACCAAAATGGAAAAAAAGACCATCTTTCTAGCGGACGGAAGAAGTATCAATATTTAGTCAAATTTGTCTCACTTTAGCAATGAGATTAATATTGTTTGTTTGTATATGGAAGTGAAAAATGAAAAGTGAGATAAAATTGGTTAAATAAAAATATGATATAGATTAATTTGGGTGAAAATATTCAAATGACCTGCCATAGCAGGTAAAATGACCAAAATGTTGAATTTTATGAAGTTAATAGACTAATTTCAAAACTGTTATAAAATTAACAGACTAATTTTAAAATTAAAAAAAGTTAATGGACTAATTTTAAAATTAGTGATTTTTTCCTTTTTCATTGAACGCAAGTATGCAGAATTCGGAGTGCAAAATCCGAAGAGACAACGTAATTGGATAGAATGGTGATTATTAAATCATCTCGAAAAGGTTTCACATGATTTAACCCTATCTGATCTAGCCACGTGTTATTTTACACGTGGCGCACATGCCAGGCCACTGCCTTGATTGTGGGTTGTTCGTTGAGAACCGTAGAAAAATATAAATAAAATAAAATAAAATTTGGAATGAAAGTAGATTCAATTATTCAAATTGATATAAAAAGATTAAAATTGAATTCTTTATAAATTGGAGAAAAACTACAATACAACCTGTTGTACCTTAAATATGATATAATCGGATGAAGATCACGAGTTCTTTCTCTTTTTATTAAAATTCCAAAAAATAAACTAATTACTTTTATAAATTGATTTATCAAGAGTAATTTATCAACCTGAAGAATTTTTGGACAAACTTTGGGGAGGAGGCACAGTTCCTTCCATGGATATGGTGATACACATAATGTTATCAATTTGTTATTATTTAATAGAGAAAAATGCAGAAGTACCCTTCTTTTTTTGTCACCCCGGTATTCCATCGACAAGTCGACCGACATCAATCGATCCTCACTGACATGCGTTGGTCCGGATGTCAATAATTGTCGGTCCTCCACCAACAACCCGACCGACATCAGTCGGTCCCCACCTATATTCATCGATCCGGGTATCGATGACTGTCAGATCCGAATGAGTAAGATGTGGGGTTCAATTTTTAAAATTTTAAAGCATGGCAATTTTTTGTACATATCATAAACTTTGATAAAATTGAACACATTTTAATTCATTTGCTGGCAAAGATCTTTACTATTTCAAAATTGACATTTTTGCCTATTTGGCTGCATTTAAAATATATAATCGATTTTATTTTTTTATAAATAAATACTACTTCGATCACTTATAAATTAGTACTATTTTTTCTTTTACATAAATTAAGGAATATTTTTATTTTATATATAGTGGGTAATTATAATAGATGGGTGAGTGAATTTATACGTAGAACATTATATTTAGATATAGAACATTAAACGCATTGTCCTCTATTTCAATTGAGAATAATTTTTTAAAGAAGCAATTATAAAGAGTATATTAATGATTTTCTTAATAAAACATAGAAGAAATAAAATTTTCATAGTCAATTTCCTATGTAAATATTATGATATATTGTATTGTACCTTTTTATTTGATGAGTTAAATTATAGATTGTGTGACGTTTATAACTTTGTAAAATACTCCATCCGTCCCGTAATACTTTTCACATTTACTGTTCCACGTTGTTTAAGAAAAATTGTACTTTTTGACCAATTTTATTGACTTTGAAGGGGATTGTAGTGTATAAAGTAATGATATGTGTGTGAAAAATGAATGACAAATTTGAATAAAAGTAACTTTTGAGGTTGTTAAATAAAGTAATGTTCCATTTTTTGGGGTGTGAAAGGTTTTATGAGACAAACAAATGAGGAAAATATGAAAAGTATTATGAGACGGAGGGAGTAATAAACAAATACAGAATTAATTCAAATTGTTCGTGAATCCTGAATTTAATATCTAGATTACGGAATAATACCCTCTTTATCAAAATAATTAAGTTTGTGAAATTTTATTTTTTAAAATGACAAATATTACAAATATCACTTGTTTAAATCTATTATTATATTATAATTTTTTACAGTCATATTCAAATTATTTATTTTTTCTTTTTTTAGTTTAGAATAGTACTCCTAATTTTATTCAATATCAAGTTTACGTACACGTGTGTGTATGTGTGTTAAATTCAAAAAGATTTTCAAGAAAACTTTAATTCCAAAAAGTTGAAGTGAATATGAGGCTGACCTAACCATTGGCATATTTGTCGCAAGATTAATGTCTTGGACCAACAAATTAGCAATCTACTTCATTTTTTTATTTTATTTTATTTTTTAATCGTGAGAGTTGGCTACTTAAAAAATCAATTAAAAAGATTGTCACTGCGTGCTTAATTCTGATTGGTGCAACCGAAATACGTCCATCACAATTCACACGTCTAAAAAATTAGGTGCATTCGTGGAAGTTCAACCATTTCTAAATATTTGTCTATTGACCATCAAAAACATACACATCCATTATGATCATATGGGTTTCTATTGCAATCAAGACCCATATATAATAATTTTTTATTTATTTTTTTTTGAAGAGAAGCAAATTCAAGATTTTTGGTAACATGAGTTTAAATGCAAGCAATAATCATGTGGAAGACCGTTCTTCTTCCTTACCTAGTACGATGATTTGTTGTAGTTTTTTTTTACTACAACGTGATAGATACCTCGTTTGAACTCCTCACCCGTTTGGACTATACCTCATAGATACCTCGTTTGAACTCCTCACCCGTTTGGACTGTGCCTCGTGAGGAGTTCAAACGACGCCACTTAGAAGTTAGCAATGGCTATCGAGCCAAGAGATGATGTCAGTGAGAGCTTTTAGTACCACATCATCAGGTTCCCCCTCGAGTAGGGAGTGAAAGGCATTGTCGTATAGGTTAAGTGTCTTGTCGGGGCTTCTTGCCTTCTCGTACAATGCCTTGCTAACGGATGGGTCGGTCACCTTGTCATCCTTTCCATGCAAGATCAAGAGTGGCAGAGACACCTGTAATTGTGTACAAAGTTTGAATGGATTCATTTAAACATTAGGATAGACTAATGACAAAGTTAGAAGTACATCTTTCGAACACCATTTCAGATTACTCCAACCTGAGAAGTTGTCTAGACATATTAATAGTATGGAATGACGAATAAGTGTCGGTCAACCCTAACACCATTTCAAACGAATCCAATCAAGGTTATCTGGTTATGTTAAGATAATAATGCACATCGATTCCACATGAAGTGTGGAATGTTGTGTAAATAGTGATCAAACCTACCATAGTTTTGCACGAAGTTAGAAGTCCCTGTCGTAATAGGCCATTTGAAGTTCAAATTTTGAGGTGTATCGAATCAAATTTAAGTGAGTTTAGTCATATGAACAAATTCAAAATACCTGATCAAGTTTGTGCTCAATCTCTTGTGTTGTCCTCAGCAACTCCAAGGCTGTTCTCATCCGTGGTTTGTGCTTGTAAGCTACGACATTATACTCTGTCTGAGTCAACACGAAAATATGTCAAACATGATCTTATACAACAAACCTAAAGAACAACTGCATATACAACATTAGCAGTAGCTAAGCCTCACTAATGTCACTGCATGTGGTCAGCTATACGGATCTACAATGCCATCGCAACGTAGCAAATCTGTTTGTAGCATTTAACAACAGCAAAAACGAACGGACCAGAAGGAAATCTGAATTCTCAAATTTATGACCTTTCACTGATGCAT
Organism: Pogostemon cablin; assembly: GCA_023678885.1. NCBI lineage: Eukaryota > Viridiplantae > Streptophyta > Magnoliopsida > Lamiales > Lamiaceae > Pogostemon > Pogostemon cablin. The sequence continues at coordinate 5,375,030 of CM042992.1, read as the reverse complement.
TGATTTAGCAGGAAAAAAACCAACCTGTTGTCGCTTCTTTACATCTCTAAATGCCAACTTGGCTAAATCCTTTTGTGGAACGAGCTTCCGTTTTGGAAGTATTTTGGCTACTCCAATCAGAATTTGAGTCACTATCCAAGGAGGAACCATGTCGTCTGCAATCTAGATAAAAAAAAATCATCATCAATCCAATGCATATGTTGATGTGCGTACCAAAAACAGGTACATTGGAGCGAGGATCGAATGCCCTGTTACACATTGGTGTTACATTTCTTCAGCCACCTCGTGGATGAGTAACACACAGGGGAGAGGAGAAAATCTATACCCTAAAGCGATAATCTATATTTTCTCTTTCCTACATGTCACTCGTCCAACGAGGTGGCTCAGGAAATGTAACACAAGCAGGAAATGTAACACTAGTATGTAGATATCCCGTGTGCAATGGAGTACCTTGCACATAGGTGCAACCAGTACTGCACCATTCCAAGAACCGGGTTGTTTTAGGTGAACTTTGAGGGCTACTGCTCCCCCCATAGATTGACCAAACAAGAAACTTGGCAACTTATGAAAATCAGGATTGTCTGCAAAGTAGATCAACTGGTTAATACAAGGAAAGACGAGCAGAAATGAAAAGTGTGCTGTTTGTAAGAGCATTATCCCTTTTTTAGACAAAATTATGTGCTCTTCAATGACTAAATAATAGTTGAAATAACATATCAAACAACTCGGTTGCTCTCTACTTTACCTCTCACTTTGGAGTAATGCTCGATCACATCATCGACGATCAGGTCAAACTTTGGAATGTAGCCATGTAGACCTTCAGACAGGCCAAATCCTGGATAATCCATAGCAAAAACTCCGTAGCCAGAAGATGCTAACTTTCTTGCGACTCCTACAAGCAACCAAAGAATAACTGAGTTCAAATATCCTCAAGAAAAAGTGCCTAATCTAAGCAACTCACGAGCCACATGCCTTCAAAGAAAAACGTGCATGTATCTCCATAACCATGACAAAAACAAACCAGGGCCTTTGGGGAACTCTTATCTGGAAGCCAACTTTTCGAGAAAATTTCCAATCCTCTGGAATTCACTTGGTATGACTGTAACACAAAGAGCTCTTGAATTGACTTTACTTAATTTTTTTACACAGAGTACTTAGTCTATTAAGTGAAAGAAATCTTATTAGAATGCAATAGGATAAACAGAATTTCACAGCTGAGATATGTTAATTAAACGTATATAGTTTAGGGGAAGCTCTTCGTCACAAAAGTAGTCAAAAGCCAACATGAAGCACGGATGAAATCAGGTTATCAACTCTAGATTCAACTTCGATAACATTTGAACTTACAAAGAAGTACGAATAGCTTTACCTCCGTCATCTTCAGCTCCTCGCATGGCATCTGAAATACGTGCAAGACATTTATGAGAACTTCAAGCCCCAGAAATTATAAAGACAAATTACTAAAGAACATGTTGAAATCCATCATAAATTAGTTAAAGCTGTTGCAAAAGAGTAATCGAAGGCCTCTAGAAATGATGATAGAGCTCATCCAAAATTACTAAAACAAGCATGGATAAATAGATGTGGAAAAACAATGCATTTTGGTTACATCATTTAGATGAAAGCTCTACATCGAAGGAGCAAAATCTGAACATGGCAACACGATATAAATCAGTAATGCAACTTGATAAAACTAAGCGAGTGGCTCGTTCAGTGATGTTGCCAAAAACTATGTTTCTTTGAATATAAAACTGATACTGGTGTTTTTTTCCGATGCACAGTATCCAACTCGTAGAACGACCAATCTGTGAGGCCAAAACTCACGGTTAAGGACCATATCAAGCCAGATTTCTGCTTGAAGCGACCACTCAATTGTTGATTGCACCCCACATGTTTTGAATCTAAGATAGCTTCACACTAGAGCACGCCAAGTCCTCGTCGCTAGTTGAACCCTTAAGAGGTTGCAACCATTGTTTATTTTATAATGAGACATTGTCCACAAATTAGTAAAATCCTAATTTGTTCATCCTACATGGTATTTAGTAGTATTTGTTACCAGTTTTGTGCTAATTAAAAGTCTAAACTAACCATAGATTCTAATTACTACTGCAATTAACACCTCTATCAGCAGTATTGCACACATCAAACAGGTGACAAACTGCAGAATCAACAAAATTCATTTAACAATTAAAACTACCCAACATCATCACCCACTATACACACAGAGAGAGAATGATGAATGCTGCTGTTCTTTGCAGTTCAGAAATTCTGATTTCTGGTACAACATAAAATACTACTAAAAAAGATTCAATCTTTAACATAAGCAAAACAGCAATTCCTGTAGATAAAATCACAATTTGTATTCCATGAACTCCTATTGTTGTGGAAATACATTACCTGAAACAGGATATGATCAATGGAGAGCTGAGTGTTCTTGAAGGCTTCGCGGGCAACTCGCCTGGGCCCCACTTGGTCCATGTCAGCTTCTAGAAGCTTCTGCAACTCATCACTGAACTTCACTGCTTTCCCCATCACCATTACAGCTCTCTCACTCCTTGCACCCACAATCTTGGCCTTCACTTCTACTTCATGCAACACCAGTTAATCCCACAAGGAAATGTAAAATTAAAGAAGTGAGAGAGAGAAAGAGAGAGAGGGAGAATGGAATAAAGATGGGGAGGGAATGAAGGTGATGAGACGGTTGGGTAGATTTTGCTCACCATAGAAAGGTCGCCTCCAATGAATCTCTGCAGATTTCAATGCCATGTGGAGGGAGATACGATGATAAACGAAAATATTAATTAATGGAGTCATACGTTTTTTAATCCCTTTTTCACGTATACCAAAATTAAGGGTTACTCCTTTGGTCCCATTTCGAATTTAAGTTTGTTTTTAACATGAAAATTAAGTAGTATAGTATTTTAATGTGTGGATTAAGGTAATAGAAATAATATTTTAATATAGGCAAAAATTCTTATGCATTTGAGCACATGGACCAAATTCGGTGCGTCTTTAGAATTTTGTGTTAAATTGTATACATTTACTATACAGATGTGTACACTTTATTTTCTAAAGAAATTATTGTGTGTATATGGGCGCATGGACAACACTCCGTGCGCCTTTAGAATTTTGTGTTAAATTATATACCTTTAGTATAAAAATGTGTATCCTTTATTTTCTAAAGAAAAAAATATTAATGAAAAGTGTATACCCTTTAGAACAAAATGGTGTACATTTTATTAATTAAAGTGTATACCATTTAGACCAAAGCAATGTACCCTTACCCATAATACTAAATTTCTAAAGGCGCATGGAATGTGTTTCGTGCGTCCGGGCGCACGCAAGCCTCACTCTTTAATGTAAGGTGTGTTGGTGTATTAGTGTTGGATGTGGATCTATGATGATATAATAATTGTTTTATGTGGGTCTCATATACTAAAAAATAAAACGTAAAGATTGAAATGAGATCCCAAAATAGAAATATGTAAAGATTAAAATGAGACGGAGGGAGTATTATGTAATGCAAATGGGTAGTTTTTTAGGGTATAGTGATTTTTACTAGTACTTTTTAAAATTTTAATTATTTTGCTTGATTTAACGGTGGTTATGAGATGATTTTTTTATTTAACGATTTATATTAACTAGGTGCCTCGGTGCCCAAATGCATTATAGTTTAACTCATTAATTAATTTACTACTCTCATCAAATTTGATATTTTTTAATCTCATCTTAATAGTAGTTTTTACTTTTTCCACGTGGATTAAAGGATATTATTATTTAATATGTAGTGGGTAGTTGTATTAGTGGGGTTGTGGTCCCATATTTTAATTGTATTAGTGAGTATGTGTGGTCCCATGTGTGTAAAAAAGAAAGTGGACATTTTGGATGGAACGCCAAAATGGAAAAAAAATAATCTTTGAGTGGGACTAAGGAAGTACTAACTATAAGGATGGACCGAGGGAGTACTAAATAACAAAGTCTATATTATGGAGTATGTATTAAAAATGTGTGAGTTGATATCTGGTGCACCCGGTGTAAGCGTGCACCTAAATGTGTATAACTTTTTATTAAATATTATATACATATTTCATAATAATTATATACTTTTTTACATTCAATTTTTAATAAAAAAACTATCACCCATATGAGTATAACTTTTTATTTAATAATGTATACTACATGTTTCTTAATAATTATATACTTTTTTTACACTCAATTTTTCATTAAAAAAACTAACAAAACTAATAGAATATTCGTTAATAAAGTGTTACATTTTTGTTCATAATTGTATATATATTTTTTATAATTGTATACGTTTCAAAATTGAGTGCACCGTATCCTATGGTGCACCTAGGTGCATAGGAGTATTAGCCAAAATGAGATGAACGATTTTAAAATTTAAGCATTTTACTTGTGTGTTTTTCTTGGGAAAGACTTGGAGCTCTCACCAAAGTTATTATGACACGGATAAAAAAAAATATTTTATGAGCAATTAATTAATAGTATAAATAAAAGTGATAAAAAAAAGTTAATAACGGAGGGATTAATACAAGTACTCACTCCATCGTATTAAGATTTATGTTTCCTATTTTGATTTGTTTTGAGTTAAGGTCTATATATATATATATATATTTTTTTTTTTTTTTTTGTTAGGTGTGATCTACACAAAATAGTATAATTCTACCTAACACTAGCATACAACACTAATACAAATACCCACTACATATTAAATACTTCCTCCGTTCAATATTAATCTATCCATTTACTTTTCACACGTAGATTAAGGAGTATTATTATTTTATATATAGTTAGGGGTGTGCGGCGGTTAAAAACCGAACCGAACCGAATCGAATTTTAAAAACTGAACACCAATATTTTAAAAATGATGAAATTGAATCGAAATGTTGAGAACCCGACAGAAATCGAACCGAATTACATGTGCAAATATAAAAAAAAATGCATCACATGTCCAATAAAACAACCCTACTTGAAACAACATTCAACCTTAATGTTTCAAAGTGCTAATAACAAATTAAAAACGACAATCAAGTTTACAGTACCATTAATTAAAATACGATAAAATCCATAGAGGATTCCTCCCCAAATTCATAATAAACAGTCAAACATCAAAGCATTAAAAATATAGTGAACAACACACTTTTTCCACAAAACGTGTAGTTCAAACTATCAAGTTTTAACTTTCAAGAACTTGATTAGGATGTGGCTAAGTGAGTTTCTCGTCATTGATTATTCCTTGAAATTCATGAAAGTCGAACTGAAATATGCATAAACACAAAATAAAATACTTATTATTAGTTGATGAACACATATAATATTAGTAGATGAACACACACACCATTTTTCTCCATTGAAAAAAGATACGAACCAACATTCTTTCAAAATTCTCCAACTCCCACAACCTTAGGCAAATCTGAAAACGAAAATAAAATTAAAAATGAAATATACAATAGCCACAAGTGTGTTATTTATCTACAAATGTAAGATAAAAGAATGTACCTTTTTCAAGTTTCTCAAGTTCTTCGATCATTTCTTCCACGCAAGTTTCAGCTTTGAAATTTCGAAACTAATCTTGTGCACAAATTAAAGCTTCAACAATCTTCGGAGTCAAGGAACTCCTGAAGGCATCAATTACCCTACCCCCGGTACTAAATGCTGACTCAGATGCCACCGTTGAAACAACAGGAACAACAAAAATATCACAAGCCATTTTTGAAAGAATTGGGAATCTCTCAGAATTTAATTTCCACCACTTTAATATATCAAAATTCCCAACATCCACCAAGTTATCTTCACTCAAGTAAATATCAATTTCACTCTTCTTACACTCACTAGTCCCACCTACTTTCTTTATAAAAATTTTCTTATAAAATGCAGCTGGCTGTTTAGCTATTGGACCAATGTGAGAATGAGTAACAACTGAACTAGAAGAAATTTCCAAGAAATTATCATTCGGGACATCATTCTCTGGAAGATACTTACACTTGTATGTATGAAACAATTCCAACAATTCATCTTTTACATTTTGGAACAAATTTTTATCTCTTTCCTCACCATACATCTCACAAAACGAATACTCCATGTATACAATCTTGTCACGAGGATCCAAAATAGTTGCCCAAAAATGATTTTGTTCATTTTATTCGGATCTCCCCAATACTTGTCAAACTTGGTTTTCATAGACTCCCCCAACTTTTTAACATCAGCATCATCACTATTGCACCATTCATTCAAAATGTAACACAAATCACTTATTTCACTGAAACAAGTATTGGAAGTGACGTAAAAAGAACCAGAAATACGTAATGTAAGCACATAAAAGTGGTGCAACAAATCTGAAAGTCTCTTAACAACTACCCAATAAAGTGAGGGGTAATGCACATGTAATGCACGCATGTCAATAAAGTGAGCGGTAATGCACATATAATTAATTCTTTGCACAGATGTCCATTATCAGTTGTAATACTAATTCTTTGACAATTACTTATCATAAAAGACTTCAACTTTGCCTTTTCATCAGCATATAACATAAAGCAATCTCTAGAACTGTCCATCTTGATGGGATTTTGACCTAGGACATGCTTGATTCATAACTTTTTTAAATCCATCACCTTCTATGAATTTAAATGACAACTCATCAACTATAATCATATATGCAATAGTTTTTCTAATTGCATCTTGATCAAATTTCCAAGTACCAAGTGTGCCCACTTCACTAGTCTCTAGCCCACAACTAGGTTGCAAATTTAATAGTGATTGTTTTGTTTCTTTAACATGTGGATTACTTGGGCAATTTCTCATATGAGCATTTAGAGTTGAAGTTCCATTTACTCTAGAATCACTATTAAGTATAGCATCACAATAATTGCACTTTGCTTGTTTAAAGGTACCTTCCTCATCAAATACCTTCTCAAAGTGCTCCCATACCTTAGATCTTGGTTTCATTGACTTTCTCTTTTTTGAGGGAACTCTAGCTTCTGTTTGAGTTGAAGGTTGAGTAGAAGGTTGAACATGCGCATTAAAACCTTCGTTAGTGCTTTCCATGCACTCATCTTCATCTATAGTTGGAAGAATTTGATTTTCCATAACTTCAAGTCTCAAGTCTTTGCTACAAAACAAAAATAAAAACTTTATAAGATATTTTATAAAAATATAACCCTAAACAAATACTAGTGCTTACAAAGTTGGAAGAATGATTACACATTGCTTGCACGCTAGTCACTAGTATTATAACTTCAATTCGTAATTAATGAGTTACCAAATAAAACAATTTCATTCTGCATAATTTTTAAAAAAAATATAAATAATCATTACAGGCAGTCACATGGAATAATCATACTCTAAATATGGAATAAACATACTCTAAATAATCATTAATAATTTTGCTGTCATATGGAATTTGTTACAAAATAAAACAATTTCACACCATTCATACTCTAAAATCCTACATATTTTTTTAAAAAATATATATATATTACGGGCTGCCATATGGAATAATCAATAATAATCATACTCTAAATAATCATTAATAATTTTGCTGCCATATGAAATTTGTATAGTAAGCCTAACATTAATTTATTACTTTGAAAAAACTTAGATGGTGGGGTGGCTATTAAAGAACGAAGCAAATTAAAAATACAGACAACATTTTGGCTGTAGAAGATATAGAGTACTATTTTAATTAATCATTATGAATTAAAACTATAACAAGAAAATACTCCATAAATCTTCAAAAAAATATCCTTATGATTGTAAGATCATCACTGAGTATTCGAAATTAAAACCCCTTTTAGATCTAGATTTTAGATCGCAACTTACCAAGAAGAGAAAGGATGGGATGGTGGACCCGTGGTGAGTGACGGACGACGAGGCTGGGCACGCCGAATGGTCGCCGATGCGTGGGTTGATGGGCTGGGCAGGGACGACTGCATGAGACGAAGCGCCGAACAACAAGGGTGGGTACTGCCGATGGTGGTGGTGACTACCGATGAACTCCGTCGGCAAGCGCCGAGCAACGTGGGATGAGGGGATGCTGGGGAAGAGCAACAGGGGAATAGCGGATGGGCGCTGTCGTGCAGACGAGAGTGATGAGTGAATTATGGGGGAATTAGAAATTAGGGTTTCTTATTTATACATGTCTAATTTGGTTTGATTTTCGGTTTGGTCGATTTTCTATAGACCAAAATCGAAACCGAACCGACAACCGAATTTTTATATTTTTAGAAACTAAAATTCCAAAAATTGAACTGAATTGATCGGTTCGGTTCGGGCGGTTAAATCGATTTTCACCGTATTCTGCTCACCCCTATATGTAATGGGTAGTTGTATTAGTGGGTGTGTGAGTTCCATATTTTAATTGTATTAATGTATGGGTAGGTCCCACGTGTTCTAAAAATGAAAATTGATAGATTAAAAGTGGACGACCAAAAATGGTAAAATAGATAGATTGACAGTGAACGGAGGGAGTATTATATTTTTCAATTCACTATTTATTACAATATTATACTCCTTCCATCATACGTATTTATTCACACTTTTCATTTTGAGTTATTTAGATATTTATTCAAATTCAATTATTAGTAAAAATTATATTTCCTCTCCCGGAGAAGTTGGTATATTTCTTTTTTTGGCACGGAGATTAAGGAGTATAATAATTTAATGTAAAGTGAAATAAAGTGAAGTGAGATAAATAATATTTAATATGTAGTGGGTAATTGTATTAGAGGTGATATGTGTGGCCTATGAGAATATATTAATTGTTTTTGTGTGGGTCCTATGTATTAAAAAGGAAATGTGTCAATTTTAGTTGGATAAACCAAAAACGAAAGTGTGTCAACTTTTATGCGATGGAGGGAATACATCCTATCTACTTTTTACACTTTTTTCATAATTCACAATAATTTTTTTACTTTTTTACACTTTATTTATCATTTCAATAACTTTATTTACGTTTTCTCTTTAAATTACCAACTTATTCTTACCTTTTTTTACATTATATATATATATATATTAAAAAAAATACTTCTTAATCTTCGTGTTCGTATAAACGTGAACAAATATTCGGGATTGAGGGAGTACCTCTTAATTTTCGTGAAAAAAAAAAGTCAACGTAATCAATTTTGTGTTAATTTTTTTTTCAAAATTTTAATAAATAATTTAACAAAGTAATTTCCAAAATTACCCTCTCACTTGCCAAATTCATATCTGAGCGTGTTTCATGGGTAATCGTTCTAATTCACTGCCTATTATTTCTCCCAATACCAATTATCCGCATTTTTTGTATTCCAATTTTCACCATTTTCTTCTCCCTCGGAAATCAAATGTGAATCTGAGAATGGATTGCTGTGAAGATCCGACGGTTGTTTGTCCGGTTGTTTGCCCCAAGCCCCGCCCACTCACGCCATTGAAATTTCATTTACGGTAAATGATATTTCCAGTTCTTGTCTACGTAATTTATTCGATTTACAAACTTTTTATATAATCTTATTTTTTTAATGGAATAGAAATGATGCGGCGTCGAAATCTGGTGCTGAATTGCTCGGTCTAGTCCTTCGTAAGGTATGTTTTAGTTCGTTAATTTTATATTGATATTTGGATTAATGTGGTTTCAAGTAAACGATTGAATGTTAATACAGTGTGATCTTGTTGATGAGTCTCCTTTATTTTTATATGTGTACTTGTTGATTTCTTCTTGAATTTATGCGTATTTGCATTTGCTGGATTCTTCTTTCTCCTTTTCGAATTTGTTTTTCGTAAAATATGTTTGGTGTGAGCCCATGAATTTAATAAGCCAATTAACTGGTCAGATTCAGAGATATTTTTTATGGAGCTTCTTCAGACGAATTGATTTCTGTTATTAGAAAGAGCTTGTTTGATCCAGATGTTTGTTGGTTTGGTTAGTACATTGATGAACTTTTGCTGTGAAATTTGGTTGATTATATGCTGTGTGTTATTATCTGCCTGGAAAATACAGTGCAAATTTGTTAATTTCTTGGACTCAGTTGCATTAAGGTGATAACACAGTCTGTGCCAATTATGGGCCATCCATTGATGCCATGTGTTGTTGTGCAGTTAAATTAGGTGCATTTTATTGTAAAATCCTGTCAGCCTTGTTCACTATACTTCCTGGAATATGAGAGCAATTGTTGATTGGCCTTTGTGTTTGTTATGATATCCCAATCGATAACACACGCAAGTGTGGAAGGGCATATTAGTAGGGATCAACCCTCCTTCACCTTCAGCCATGGTTTGAAGTTAGGGCTCCCTAGCTTACGTGTCTAACAATTTGGTCCGACCTGCCGGATTCGGACATGCCACAGACAGAAGGGCTACCGGATGATGGGCCAAAGAGTTGCCACCCCCGGATATAGGCCCGAGGGGTGGCCACCCAGAGTTGTGGGCCTTGGCGTGTGGGTTGCCATCCGGAGTGTATCATCTGTGATGTCCGGTTCGAAGGGAATAGATTGTTATGATATCCCACATCGATTCCACACCTCTCATAAGTGAGGATCAACTCTTCACCTTTAGCCATGGTTTTGGGTGAATGAAGTTAGGGATCCCTAGGTTTTGTGCCTAACAGTGTTAAGAATGGTTATTTCATTCTGTTAACTGGAATAAATATAGCTTTAAGCATTATGTTGGGATGTTTGTTCTTTTACTTAATTTTGGTGTTCATTTCTATTGTTTTGAATACACACACCCAACACTGCTTTTAATAGTATAAAAATATCATACTTGTGAAATATGAAATATATTTGCTTTGATAGTGATAAAAGAAAAACAAAATGGTTCTTTAATTCTTTCAAGGTCAGGATTTAGACTGAAAGTGACATGATTTATCTTTTTTCAAATTTGATCCTGCTAACTTTGATCAGTGTTTGGGAAGAGTAGAGCCTGTTCTACAAATTATACTCCATATTTTTTTAAATCTCACTCAACATAAATGAAAACTCTCTCCAGCATTGACCCTCGTTTAATCAGGACAAGTTTGAAGCAGAGCAATGTGCCCTATCATCATCCCCACCATTTTTCTACGGATCACCTCCATGCAGAACCCAAAACCCTGTCGTGCAAGATGCACATTTCAGGGCTGAAAAGCTGAGTTTTACACATGAAGCCTTTGCAGAAAGATCAGCTTATTCCAGAGAACAGTTGGGGGAGAAAAAAGCAGCAGTAAGAGTAGAAGGTTTCGACTGCCCACGCTGTTGCTATCGCGGAGAATCCATTGACTGTAAATAAAGGAGGAAGTTAACATGGAACCAGACGACAAAAAATGCAAATAACAACCTAAAAAGTGAAATATTGCGAACTGTACAGGAGAATGTGTAAAGAAAAACTCCACAAACAACCCATTTTTTCGCAGTAGCCGATCAAAGTACAGTTAGTTGGAACCTTCTGATGCCTTCTCTTAGTCGAGTAAAAGGTAATTTCTTAAGAGACTGTAACTTTGTACATATTTTACTTGTAAATATAGCTTTGTCACGTTGTAGCTTCTTCAAGCTACATCTTGATAGTAACTTGGGCTTAGTTTTACCCCTTCTAGTGATTTTTGTTGGAATAATTGAAATTAATTGCTTGTTTCTTTGAAGGCAATATATTCTGTCCAAGTGTATGGACTGTGGCCCGTTATTGAATCTTTGGGCTTTTCGAATTCTTTTATTGCTTTATTTATTATAATAATTACTCCCCCATTTCATGTTGCTGCAATTCTTTTAATTGACATTATTATTATTATTTATTTATTTTAAAGGTTTTCTCATTTTCTAATTTTATTAAAATGGCTACTTTCACCGAGTAAAAGTTTAAGAATTGTCACATCATGTTCTAAGAATCCCTATATTGATTTATTTTTTCTATTTAATCTCCGATTTTTATTCTTTTAAATTTAAAACCCCGTGCACTCTAAATGATAGAGCGGTAGAAGAGTAAATTATGATGATTCAAATGTTATATCACAGTCTCACATTCTGAGAAGACGGTTCCACACTCCTACTAATAAAATTCAATTGTTGGTCTCACATTGAGAAGATGATTCTACACTCTTGGCAATAAAATTCATTGATGTATTATGCCGAATGCTCAGTCTAGTTGAAATGTCATTTGTATTGGAATGGAATGAAAGGTTCCTATTTGTTAAAATTTGTTGGGGGGGGGGGGGGGGGGACCCCACCCGTACAAACAGACATAATTATTGGACTAAGGCTAAGGGGTATTACAAATTTGAGAAATAAGGGTGAAATTGGGATATAAGGCAAGGCGATGAAATAGTAGCTGGTTAAACTTTGTAATAATCACATTACATGAACAGATTAAACTCCGAGTCAACTCGGCATTCACTCTAACCTCCGCCATTTCCGTCTCTCTGAAAAATTTCCACAGTACGTGCTCTCGTAGCCGCCGCCGCCTGTCTCAGTGCGACGGCAACATCAGTAAAAATGTTATCCCTCCAGAGCTTTCGAAAAACGTGGTGAGGCTCAACTGCGAGTCAAATGCAAAGGGGGGGATCTGTGATGTTTATCTAATCGGAACCATTCATGATACGCAGGTAAATTGCTTTTATTCTACAATGGAAACTGTAAAAGGGTCTTAGGGTTAATTTAATTTTAAACTGTAATTTCATTCATGGCCCAATCTTTAAAGCCCACTTTTTCCAACTCTTTGAAGCCCATATTCAAGCCCAGCCCATTCTTTGTTTTATTCAGTAGAAAGTTCAAAAGGAAGTGAATTTTAAATTCTTACTTTCCAAAAACATCATTACCTAGATATCCATTAAGAAAAGAAAATGACCTTTTCCTCCTTTCAATTCCCAAGAATCATGCTGATATTTTCTTTATTTATTAAGAAAATATTTTTTCCTATTATCATCTCCCCAATTTGGGGAAAGTTTGTCTGCTGGGATAATATTCGCAAGGATCTTGCATAAATAAACCATAAATAATTGAGCAATTTCTTATTTCGTTCATACTCACTAAATATTCTTGTTCACACGCTGCAAAAGAATAGAGATAACGCAATTTACTCTTTTCTTTCCTTTCTTTTCCTTTCGGCTTCTAACCGAAGATTCTAAAGCTGGTAAACTGCAACTCTTGAATCTGCAGATTTCTTTCTCGATAGTTGTATGAAATACGTTCGTAACGATCGGTCAATGTATTTATAGGTTTCGAAGGAGACTCCGATCGTGACGTTAGTATGCAAGCTTAAGACTATACAAGTGTTTAAGGTGAGGATTTTCTCATTCTTATATGTGTTAATTGATTTCATATGTGATGATTGAAATAAATTGGAAATTTTATATCACACTGTGAGTCTGTGATCGTACTTGAACTTTATGAAATTGTAAATTACATGGGTAAGGACAATATTCGTGCCTTACTAATACACGGGTATGAGCTATAAAAGTGTCATACTAATACAATTGTATTGTAAGTGAAATTTAATTCTCGCACATGAATTATTTGACTTATGTAAGCATGTTTAAGTTCTCACTGAGCTTGTGGTTGCTCACCCCGATAATTATTTTTATCTCAGGTTAAGTGTGGCGAAAAGCGTACGAGCAGGGAGCGCGTGCGAGGAGACTTAATAATGAAAACTTCAGTTTAATGCAGTACCAGTTTGGATTGATTTTTATGAAGTACTATTATTTGACTTTATTTTTCGTGTTTGCAAAATATTAGTAAGATGTGGTGGTGGATTTGTTAAGTTTGTCTTACTTCTCTACTGTACAATGATGTTCACTTGGCATTTTTAAATTGTAATAAACGTGGTGTATGGCATGATAATTGAGTTTTCTGTTGTTAGTCAAAAATAAAAATTGGGTCCACTTGGATTTGTTGGTCAAAGAAATCTTTACTTACCTTATTAATTTATATATTGTTTTGAGTTGATTGAGTAAAATGCTATAGATGGCTCCCATGGGGTGTCAGTTGCATGAGAGAGAAAAGATATTTTATTTGAAGTGGTAGCTGTAGAGTTGAAATTTGTGGCGTTTGATAGTAAATTACAAGCATACGTGTTTGTCTGCAATATCAAATCAATATGCCATTTTGTCTTCTTCAATTAGGAGTTGATTTAAATCAAAATATTTGAAAAATTCATGTTTCTTTTGTAATGAGTGGAAGCCTAAAATTTGGAAGCCAATCAAATATGTCGGCCACTTTTTCTCTATATATGTTGGCCACTTTTTCTCTTAGTAAGAAGCAAAGTCCAAATTGTCTACCTTTTATGGTAGTGGGATAATTACGTGTCTTGCTGGTGTGAGTTGATTCTAAATTGACCATAAGTTAATATTTAATTATGCATGAATGAACATCTGCTGAAATTTTATACTTACAACCAATCATAATTGAATTACCTACTTGGTCAGCCTAGGAGTGATGTTTGAAATTTGTAATAGTTACATGTCGCTGGCAGAAAAATACAGATTTGAGTATGCATGCCAGCATGTTGAGTTAAGAGTAGTAGAGTATTTCAGCATGTTTAGTTTTTATTTATTAAATTATTGACAGGTCCTACATGTTTATATAATCATGAATTTGTAAAAAAATAGATTTACTGTCCTTTCTTCTAAATTTCTGCAGAATTCTACAAACTTAAAGGACATGCCTTTTTATTTAACTTCTCTTATTTGGAATGAATTGCATTAAGATTTCTGAAACTTATAGGACTTAATACCTATCCAACTTCTTTCTATTTTGCATTAAATGTTTAAAGTTTGCTTGGAAACATATAGGATCAGTTCTTATTAAAATCTTTTATTCTGAAATATTAAATATTTATTTGTTGAAAAATTTTAGTCATGCCCTATATATTATTTTATTTAAGAAAATAAACGCAAATCTCTTTATTTAGAAAATTGGGGTATGACAGTTTCACTTGCTAATTATGATGTTCTCTCTATAAGCACACAATTCAACTCAATCCACAAGTAAATATTCCATAAACTCCACTAATTGCCCTTAGGATAGGGAAAACACATCTTTAATTTGGGGTAGATGGTTTGATTCGGATTTTTAAATGATGGAGTACTATTTTCTTGGAGCTAGAACATTTAATTATTTAAAAAGACATTTCATTAGTCAATTTAAAAGTTTTTTTATTTATTTTTATTTTGAACTAAATAAAAAAAACTTAAATTAATTCAGTTTGTAAAAGGCAAATAGTTGATGAAGTTTTTCATTTCATTAATTTCCAGTTACCATGCAATACATGTCAGCCAAAATACTAGAAGTTGCACGCAAGCGTAAATCAGTGATTGCAGTCGTCGGAAGGTGGCACCTTCCTGGGATCCAGAAGTATTGGAAACAACCTATTAAGGTGATTACAAATTCTTCATCGTAATTTATTTTTTAAATTTAAGTCAGATTGTAAGTTTATTTAATTTGTCCTTTTAGATCAGAATTGTCTGGAAGAAATTATAGAGCCGGTCATTAAACTAAAAAGTCGAATGCAGGATTAATCTAAAAGAATTAAACTCCACATAAGCACCGATCCATTGCTAATCTAATAATCGGTAACTGAACTAATTGAAAAGTTGAATTGAGTAAACAATAAACAATCTTAAGAAATGAAACATTTTAAACCAAATTCAAAATAGAGACAAGTTGATTCGAGTAAAATGTAATACCTGAATTCTTGGATCAAGTTTTCTAAAGTATTTGTGTGTATCAACTGCGTCGGTCATTGGTATCAGTGACATGTAAGAGAGAAATTATTCCTCGATTTTGTATTTTTCTTTTAGGGTTTAACATAATTCTCCTCATTGCCCATCTAAAAGTATAGTACTCTTACAGTCGATACACCAAATAGTATTGGTGCCCTCATGGTGTAGTAATTTATATCCTAAATGAAGTGACTGATCATGCTTTTGCTCTGTTTAGGGAAAATTGTGAACGGATAGTAATTAGTAACTTTTTTTTTAAAAAAAAAATTCCAAACTGTGGATGAATTTGAGAAAAAAAAATGAAAAAGAAAAAATTGAAAAAAAGATTTATAAACTTAGAAATATGAAATTTCCTTTTTTATTTTTTAAAAGGAACCAAATGAGCTATATAAGGTATGTCATCTTAAAGTGGCGGACTTCATCTGAAAATGATAATGGGAGAAAACATATTTATCCCAAGTTGTGAATAATTGGATCCTAAAATAAGATTTATTTGGAAAGTTAAAGGTTTGATGTCAATGCTCTTGCATGTTTAGGTAGAGCAACTTCTAAGCACTGACATATGAGGACAACTTTCGTTAGAAAATCAAAGAAAAACGATGTGGTTGCCAATGACGGTGTTTTTTCATTTAGTTGAAGAAGATAAAAGGGATAGCCATCTTCATTGCAAGAGCATGTATTAAGTTTTTTAAGGTTATGTTTGGGATTTGAGAAAGGATTTACAAATTCTTCTATCAAATCCCTCCCCTTGTTTGGATGGTAAATTAAGTCCATGAATTCATAAATTCATGACTTTAGGCTGGGGAAAAATACCGAAATTTTGGTTTATCGTACTTATCATATCGAAAAATACCAAATTTATCGAAATTTTAGGTATACCGAAATTTTTGTTAAAGTATGATATCGTATTGAATTTTTTTGATACGATAAAGGTAATCTAAATTTTAAAACGTGGTATTTTGGTATATACCGAAATATCGTAAATTATTTTAGTAAGGTATATATACTTAAAAAAAATTCTAATATATTAAAATTATTGAACCATCATTGAATTTAGTGTAATTTTGGAAAACATTCGCGTAAGTACTATATGATTTATTATTTTAAATTTAAGGTATAATTGTAATTATTTTTATTTTAATTTTAATCTAACAGTGTGTATTAATTATTAATTAACTTAGAACTGAATTGTTGTCAGGTACACCAATCACTTACTAGAATTAAACTCTTACCTTTATTATGTTTTATTAATATTTTTAAATTTGAATGGTTTGTTTTTTATATTGTTTGTAATTTGTGGATTATGTACATATTTATTTTTATCAATTTCATTGTAGTTTATGGTGAATTATTTGGATTTTGTCATTGTTTTCATTTTAAATGATATATTAGATTAGTACATGTAAAATAACATATCGAACGGTATTTACCGAAATAATCAATATTTTAAAATATACTTAAATATCGGTGAGCAAAAGATATGTTATTTTCTTATACCGAAATTTCGGTATACCGAACTATGGTATATTGAAACTTTAAGTATGGTAAAAATATGACTTTTCTAATACCGATATTTTAGGTATGATATACAGTATAACTCAAAAACTATAGTATACCATATCGCCCACCCCTACTTTAAATTAATGGATTTAAATCTTGGATTGAAAAATTTTGAAATTAAAAATAAATAACTAAATAAATTATATTAATAAAAAAAAGAAAATACAAAATTTTCTTTTTAAAATAATATCTATCCCAAAACCCCCCACCCCCACACAAATTACCCCTCCCAATCTCGCCCACTCACCTCCCAATCAACCTCAATTCCCCACCCTCAACTTCAAAAATAAGAAAGTTTTTTTTTAAATAAAATTTTAAAATTTAATATTCAATTTAATATAATAAAATTTAATTATTTTTTCTTTATACCGTTGTATGTGGGCTTGAGGGGGTTGCCACCCAGAGTTGGGGGGCGTGTGGACTGCCATTCGAGGTGTGTCGTTTGTCAACATCCGATTCGAAGGGAATTAATTGTTATAATTTCCTAATGAAAGACATATAAGTGGAGGGTTAATCCTTCAACTTTGTCATTGCGTCATGATTTTGGGTGAAGTTAGAAATCCCTAGATTATGTGTCTAATTATGGGCAATGACTAGTTAGGGTGGGCAAGTTGCACCAATTTTGAAATTTACAACCTCCTTCTTTAAACATTCACGGTGTTTTTTGATGTTTCATCTAATTTTTTTTAATTTTTAAATTTACTTACTTTTTTTTTCGTTTGATTCTTTTTTTTTGTTTATTTTTCTGTATTTTTATTTATTTAATCTTAGGAATATAATTATAATTTTCACCCTTTTAATTTAGGGTATAATTATACCTAGGGTTTCAGTTTAGGATATAATAGTCATTTAAGTATAATAAATTTAATTATAAAATAAAAACAACATTAATAAAAGAGTAGAAATTAATTAAAAATGGTGGGGACCGAGGTCCGTTCCACCAATTCATTTGACTATCCGGGTTGTACCAAGTCCTACTCCAAAGAGTTTACCAGTTCTAAAGATTTTTGTTGGAATAATTCAAATTCGATTACAGAAAGCAACGACTTCTTCTGTTGCTTTATATTTTATAATAATAATTACTCCCACATTTCATGTTGGCTCAATTCTTTATATCGGTCACATGATCTACATCTTGATTTCGACTAAATAGAGTGGTAGAAGGTAAATTATGGTGACTCAATCAAGACACTAAAACTATCCATATAAAGAGTCTCATATTTTGAGAGATTATTCTCACACTGTGGCAGTAAAATTCAATTTTTGGTCATTGATGCAATGTATAATCCATTTCACGTTATTTTATGTTTTTTTTTTTTGGAAAAAAATCACAAACGAAGGATTTTATGTGATTATTTTTGCAAGTTTTCTTCTATGATTATATCATGTCGAATGGTATGGATTTTTTCTTTTCTTTTCTCTCTCGTGATTAGCTGATTGCCAAGGACAAATACGGTTGGCATCTTAATTTAGTTAAAATTATTTAATCACCAATTAATGAAATGAAAAGGTCGCAGTAATAATCATAAAATAACATGAGAAATCCACAAAATGTTGATACACCAACTACAAGTCTGCATATGACAACTTCTACGAATGTTTAAATTAATACTTAGTCGTTTTATTATTTATAATACTCACCTTGAACCTCACAAGATTTTCGTTTGTTTTTTCAAGTACAATATTAAAATTTTTTTTTTCATACTTAGTCGTTTGTAATTACAAAGGAAACAGTGAACCAAATTATGGGATGGAGGTAGTATATAATTTTGAGTAGTTCTTGGGATTTTGTTATGGATGTTGGACCATTTTTACAAGATAGGAAATGAAAACTTTATAATATGACAGTTAAAAAATACAAAATTGCTACGTTTTAAGGGATGAAGTGAGTATAATATTAATTATTTTACTTAATAAAATTTGGGGTAATTCTAGAGTGCACCGGTGCATCTAGAGTTCGTAGGTATAAATTAAGAGTTAGTGTGTAGTTATTTATTTTATTATTTTATTTTATTTAATTATTGAGATTAATTTAATCTTTACTACGGATTTGGACAAAATTGCAACGGAAGCAAAGATTGATATTTTTCGTGCAATTAACCCAATATTTTTTTATGCGACCAGCTAATACTTTAGACATAGATTGCAGAATATCAATAGTTAACTAAACTTTTATATAATTTAATTTAATTGAAACTATTTTTATTTTCATTTATACTCGTGTATATATATTTTTATTTGTACAATTATACGAACTCAATTAGACAATAAAAATATATGAAGTGGTCAATTTAATAATAAGCTATGGTGCCATTGGCACGTTGCTCTAATTAAATTATCGTTGTCTTCAATTGAATGTCATAGGTAGACTTCATTTTTTCTCATAAGACTTTTTACTCCCTCCGTCCCATAGAAGTCGGTATAATTTTTTTTGACACGAAGATTAAGGAGTATAATAATTTAATATAAAGTGAAGTAAAGTGAAGTGAGAGAAATAATATTTAATGTGTAGTGGGTAGTTATATTAGAGGTGGTATGTGGGGTCCATGAGAATAGATTAATTATTTTTGTGTGGGTCCCATGTATTGAAAAAGAAACGTGTCAACTTTAGTGAGACAAACAAAAAATGAAAGTGTGTCAAGTTCTATGGGACGGAGGAGTAATAAACAACTTTATACATGATGTTCCCCAAATAATGTGATTTATAATGGTATGAAAACCCTGATTTTGATCTTGCGTGGAATTAAAACAATAAATTAAGAGTATGTAATTCATTAATTAATATTGTATTTTACTTTTTTTCTTTTTATTTGTTATTGAAGTTTAATTGATGAATCTATGAAGATGATCTACATATCTTTATCAATTTTATATTGCACCAATATTCATTTCTTATATAAATATTATTCATGTTTCAGATTTAATTGCACCAATACTATAAACACCAAAATTGAAATTGAATTTTAAAATATTCATAACTACTTTATTGATTTTAAGGTTAATGTAGTCTTTTTAAGTACTAATAATTCATTACAAAGCATATTATGTGTATTAGGTGAGAATGTAAATTTTGAAATAAAATGTACTTATTTTGAAGTTATATGATCGATTAAGGTGATGTTTCAATTTTTTTTTTATAGTGAAATTTATTATGGAATATAGAAAAATGGAAATTATGAAATTTTTTATGGGAGGAAAGAATAGTACTTTCTCTCTGTTCCAAGTAGTTATTCCCGTTTGTACGGACATAGAAATTATAAAATATTATTTTTTATATACTATAATGTAAGAAAAAGTAGGAGTAATCGAGTAAGTTGATTGTTAAAGAGAAAAAATAAAAATTTGTTGAGAATGATGAAAAAGTGTAAAAAAATAAATAAAGTGGTTGGAATGAATAAAATATTCACTTCGTCCGCTTCTAAGGTATCTATTTTACTATTTTTGGAGTCCGCTTCAAAGGTATCTATTTCTCATATTTAGTAAAAAAGTACTCCTCCGTCCCGCCCAAAGAGATGCATTTATTTTTTGCACATAGATTAATGAGTATTATATTTTATGTATAGTGGATATGTGTATTAGAGAGATGTGATGGGTAGTGGTGGTGATTGGTGGACCATTTTTACTAAAAGAAGAAAGTATTGCAATTTGGATCGGACATCCAATATAGTAAAATGATGCTATTTGAGTGTGACGGAGGGAGTACATAATATGACCCACCACTTCCCTCTAATACAACTACCCACTTTACATATAATAATAATACTCCTAAATCTACGTGCAAAAAATAAATGAATACCTTAAAATCGGACGGAGAAAATATAAAACAGAGTAAGATGTATGCATAAATACCTAAAATATCTCAAAATAGAAAATATGAATAAATACATTGTACCGGGGATTTTAAAAAGGATTTTGAAAAATTCGACTAAATAGTAAATACTGCCATGTTTTCCAAGAAAAATATGAAACACGTTTAGTGAAAATGATTTATTGATAATATTTTGATTTTGGTCAAATACTATTAATTAATGATCAAAATGTGGGATCAAGTGGTTTTATTTATTTAATTCAAATCAAATCAAATGTTGCCTCAATCAGTCAAATGTAAGTAATACCCAAGAATATGTTTTCATTAAAATTAATTAATAATAATAAATAAATAAAACAATAATAAAATTATAAAAGTGGTAAATAGAGAAATTGGAAGAAGAAGTGGATGTAGTCCGAGGTTATGGGCGGAGGCGTTTAGGTGGTCTAAACATGGTAATGCGGCGCCCACGGAGTACTATTACCACTAACCGGAAACCGGTTACCTATGGGTTGTTTAGGGTGAACAGAACTACAGAAGTTCCCGGAAACCGGGAGGGTGGGACCCGAAGCCACCTCCCAATGCGTGGCGATTCGACCGCACTGTGACAGCTCCACGCGCCACGTGGGCCCTACTTCGCGTGTTCTACCTTGTCTGATCCTCCGCTACTACGGTGGCTCTCTTTGGCTTTTCTGCACCCCCACCTGATCTATCCCCATTCCCTTACCATCACAACAATCCACCACTTCTCATGAATAAAATGGAGTAATTCTTTTTTCTTACAAGAATTTTCGTTATATATTCCAATAAAATATGGTTTTCTTTTTTTAAATAATAGTAATTATAATAAAATTTGAATTTTTTTATCAAGTAAATACTTTTTTTTAACTATCTTGTATATCCAAATTTTCCATTATTAAAGTTAATTTTTCATTTTTAGTGAAAAGTCCAACGCATGCCCCATTATTCTCAACAACTTCCCATTAATATAATTATTCATTTTTTATAAAATAATAATATCTTTTAATTATAGTGCAAAAAGTAAATGTATATGTTTGCAATAAACGAAGGAAGTAATTTATAATTTATTTATTACTTTAAAATTCTAAAATATTTTTAAAAATAAATCAAAATTAGCCTTTTCTAATAAGTTGATATCATATCCATCTAGGTGCATGCTTACACTCATATCTGTATAACTTTTAATTTTAATAGTGTATATTCCATCTGACTCACTCAAAGGGTATTTTTTTTTTATTTTGGGCGTCTCACCCAAATAGTCTCATTTTTTTTACACACATTGGACCCACACACACCCACTAATACAATTAAAATATGGGGTTCACTCTCTCACTAATACAACTACCCAGTACACACTACATATTAAATAATAATACTTCTTAATCTACGTGCAAAAAGAAAACACTACCCTTTGAGTGAGACGGATGGAGTATGTATTTCCATAATTGTATAGTTTTTTTATATTTAACTTTTATTACTCCCTCCGGCCAATGCAAATGTAACCGTTTGTTTTTTGTACGTAGATTAAGAAGTATTATAATTATATGTGCAGTGTGTAGTTGTATTAGAGGGAAGTGGTAGGTCATGTGATGTATTTTTTTTTTATCAAAAAATGAAATATGGATACCTTTGAATTGTACGACCAAAATGGTAAAATTGATACTTTTGCATTGACCCGAGGGAATATTAAAAACTAATAGAAAATTTGCTAACAGTATACTTTTATTTATTAATGTATATATTTTAAAGGTGAGTGCACAATACATTTAGATGCACTAATTTGCCTTTTTTAATATTCCTAAAAATCAAAATGTAAAAATGAATTGAAAAAGGATGAAAATACTCTCTCGGTCCTACTTTAGTTTGCATCCTCACTTCGGTACGGATATTAAAGAAAGTGAGGTATTATTATACTTTATGATAATAAATAAATTATAAAATATGTGATGTTTTTAAGTAGAGATATTTTTTTTAATATTCCTAAAAATCAAAATGTAAAAATGAATTGAAAAAAAATGAAAATACTCCCTTGATCCTACTTTAGTTTGTATCCTCACTCTCATACGGAGATTAAGAAAAATAAGGATATTATTATATTTTGTGATAATAAATAAATTATAAAATATAAGAGGTGTTTTAGGTAGAGATATTTTTTTTAAATAAAGTTTATAAAGAAATTGATTGTTCTGGCTTTTAACATTTCTAAGAGAAGTTCAGGAAGCGTGAAATCTGAAATGAGTTTAGGGAGTATTTTTCTGCAGCTTTATTATTAGTCTAAATAATTTTAGGAACACTTTATGTTGCTTCTAGATCGACAACTATGTAGGAGGGCCCCTTAGGCTAAAAATAGTACTACAACCAAAGAGATAACTCATAAATTGACCAACAAACAAAATGTTACGATATTTAATTAATACAACACCTCAAGCTTTGATTTGGATAAGTACCAATTTTATTTTTCAGTAAATAAAAGAAAAAGAAAAAGGATATTACTGCAGTGCAGTGGTGTGTGGTGATATCTAGGCCGCAATTAATTTGTGTATTAATACTCGTATAAATGTGGTTAAAAACCAGCCAACCAGTGGCATCGTAATCTCAAATGGCAGTGCCAAACCACTCCCTTGCTCTTTTGACAATTTTCATTTAATTAATTAAACCATCGTCTCGTCTAGATATACCCATTTTATTATATTAAGCATTTCATTCAAAAGTTCTTATTTTTTATTTTTAGTAAAAAAATCCTACCACTTACCATTGCATCCTTTTAATATAATTATCCAATACAAATAAAATAATAGTATTATTTAATTTACATCCAAAAAGCAAATGATCATCTTTATTCGAAATGGAGGGAGTAATTAAAGACAAAATTATTGTACTACTGTCCGTCTCGCGTTAACGTTCACGTTTGTCTTTTGCACTTAAATTAAAAATGGAGTATAATATTTTAGGGTATAGTGAAGGGAGATAAATAATATTTAATGTGTAGTTGATAGTTGTATTAGTGTTGTGGTGGACTCTACGTGGAATAATTAATTGTTTTGAGTGAGCACATTTGACAAAAAAAAAAAGAAACGTAAACTTTAATTTGGGACAAATCAAAATGAAATATATAAACCTTAACTCGAGGGAGTACGTCTTAGCTCAAGATATATTATTTTAATCGATCTGTCCCAAAATAAAATATTAGAATGTCCATTCTGCCATTTTCTCTTGTTCCAATACAAGAGGTGCATTTTACTTTTTAAATAAATGATACTCAAACAAAACAATTACTAATATATCTTATGGGATTCACCCACCACACAAATACACCTACGCACCATACTTTAAAATATTATAACACATTGGAGTAGAAAGTTTTTTCGTCAAGAAAATAAAAAGATACCACGTCCATCTTTAATCTATTCATTTTACTATTTTGAAACGTCTACTCTTAATCTATTAATTTACATTTTTAGATTATTGACTCACACCCTCCATTAATACAAATAAAATATGAGACTCATAAGAAATATTTTCCTCCACTAATACAAATAAATACAAATAAAATATGGGATCCACAATAAACTATTTCATTAAAATTAGGATAAAAAACCCCTTTTCATGCGGCGAATTTCTTTTTAATTTAAATTTTAGTGGTGATATATACGGAGGTAGCCGCCTCTCCAATTCCATGAATGTGGAAACTGCTACATCCCCAAACTGCATGCCATGCGACCCTAGTTTGTACCCCCTACCCCCCACCCCACCTACTGCCTGGTCAATATACATATACACATATACACACACATGCAGTATCGTGTAATCCGTAATTCGAATAAAATGCGTTTGAGTTGTAATGGATGTCGAGTGCTGAGAAAGGGTTGCAGCGATGACTGCTCCATAAGGCCGTGTTTGGATTGGATTAAATGCCCCTACAAACAAGCCAACGCCACCGTTTTTCTCGCTAAATTCTACGGCCGAGCTGGCCTTCTTAATCTCATCCATGGCGCTTCCCCCGATCACCGCCCTGGTAAGTAATCAATCTCCGCCGCCTCTGTGTATGTATATGTGTATCTATATGTTTCTGTTTCTGATGGATTGATTCAATTTGGGAGTGCAGCAATTTTTAGGTCTTTGCTGTACGAAGCGTGTGGGCGGATTCTGGACCCGATTTTCGGGTCGGTCGGGTTGCTCTGGTCCGGAAGCTGGCAACTCTGCCACGACGCGGTGGAGGCGGTTCTGAGAGGGGATCCGATTACCCGGATAACATCCGACGCCGCCGAGGCGGCTAAGAACTGGCCGCCGCTCAAGGCCTACGACATCAGGCATGTTAACAAGGCGGATGAAGAATCCGGTATGCGCCGGGTCAGGAGACGGTGCCGTTTCAGTTCGAGGGGCCCGAATTCGAAACGGGCACGGGTCTCGCTTGGGTCTGTTGACGTGTCCGAGGTTAACCGGTCGCCGAGCCACGAGTCTTCTTTGAGCCACCAGTCGGAGGCGGCGGCTGAGCTGAAGTTGGAGAGAGTATCCGTCGAGACGGCTTTGAACGCCGTTAAGGAAGATGACGGTGGAATTGAGCTGGATTTGCGGCTGGGATACGAGCCGTTTAAACGCTGTGTGAAGAAGCCAAGTGACGTGGCGATGAAGCGAGCTGATGGCTCAGCCGAGGACGACGCCGTATTCTGTAAAATGCAGCTAGGGCTTGATTATTGGGCTTCTTGATGGACGGCCCAGATCTCCTCCGGCCCACCGTGAGTGTTCTTTTTGGTGTTACTAGTTTAGATAGTACTTATTTTGTCGTACCCGTCTAACCTTGAGGTGACACTAATTTTGATCTTTTGTTTAATGATGTATATTAATAATGTTAAATACTTCAATAATCAATTTTATATTGGCAAAGCTAGAATTTATAACTTTTAATTTAATAATTAATGGAGTCGTAGAACAATGCATGAAAAAGAAGCCGTATGCATACTACTAACTTGTACCAATAGCCCTAAATTCCCCTTCTTTTTTATCTTGCACCTATGCCACCTCACAACTCATCAATGGATTTCGGTTATGTTTAATATGTATTTCGGTTATGTTTAATTTCTTCCTTTAGTTATTCAATTCATACTACGTTATTTTCATTAATAAATAAGAGCTAAGTGTCACTTGAAACGAGTTCATTTCGCACTTCAATGATTTATTTTCAAATTATACTTTTTTTGGGGGGGGGGGGGTTTAATTTTTTAAATAGTAAATATTTGAGGATATAATTATCTTTTCAATTTATAAACAAAGAAAGTTCTTATTACAGTTTGATCCGCATACACCATCTCTAATAAAAACAGTAGCCGCATTCGCTCATTGCTTTACTAAGAGTATTAGCATGTTAAAATTTCAATGAGCATTGAGTATTTATCTTAAAGAAAGATGTTTAGTTGAACTAATCGTTCTAAAAGTTTACATTGACTGGATTGACTGAGGTAACTTGTCTAGAATTTACAAGATTGCTGCCTCTTGTTTTGCTTTTGAATCTAGAACCTAGTACACAAAGAAATGTCTGTTTTTCAGTTTTTCTTGGCTCCTTAACCACCACTTATTAAGCATACAAAATCCAGCGAGGGGGAAAAAAAGGTGAGAATGGAGATTGGAGGGGGATGAAGTTTTTTATTTAAGGGAACAAAGAATTTATTAATAATTTCAAAAAGGGACAAGCAGTCCCAAAGGGAGACATTAAAATACAGATTACATAGCTATACTCCAATCTCAGATAAAATTCTTGAACAATTTATGTTTGTTACCGAAGTCTGGCCTAAACTTCATTCTCCCCCAAGGAGAGAAGGGTAAAGTTAATGCCAGCAGCCGATCAAGCAAGGGTTAAATGTTGCGATGCAGTCCAAGATTCATTAGGTTCAAGCTTAACCTCTCCAATCTGTAGTTTCAATTCAAAACAAGAAAGAGAAATGGCAAGAGCTAAGACATTTGGACAAATTAATTCACATAAGAACAGATTAGCCCAAACATTCTTGTTTTGGAGGGTGACCCGTAGAATGTAATGTAGCATGAAACCTGAGGTTCTCTACATACATTGGCATTTTCGACACACACAAAATCTTTGTAACATGATTCCATTGTCAGGTATGGGTTTCCACAAAACTGCATCTGACCAACTGCAATAGTGTAAAAACAAAAGTCAATGAAGACAGTATAATTATAATATGGAATAACAAAAATACTCAGCCATAGCATCTCAATTACTTTGTATTCTTGATGGTAATTATATCGCCCAAACCATTGTCCAGCTGTATCTCCCCAGGAGCTTCAAGATAAATGCAATCCACAAATCCAGGGAATGTGACAGCATCCCTAGGTTAAGAAAGAGGTCAGTAAAAATAAAAGTCAATTTATTTGGACATCAAATGCCAGCCAGTAGTTATATTCAGACATTTTTATGTTACTTCTGGTTATGTTTGATTCTTAAGACTGTAGAGCATACTCCATACATTACCCTCTCTATGTATAAACAACTCGAGTCTTTATTCATCTTCCACTAAATAATTCACGTCATTAAATTAATGTCGAATAAATTTGTACTGACCTTGTTTCCTGGCCCTCCACTGGATTTTTGGGATCAGGATCTTTGTTCAATGTTTTGCAACCTTTTAAACCTTTTACAGACGCCCCTGTTACCAAAGCCTGCACATAAGCAACATTTTGAAATATATTTTGTTTACTATTCTTATATTTTATTTTTTACTCGTAACAATATTTTTGCCCCATTTAAGTATTCTCCTCAAAGTCAATCAATGGCAAGTATTGGAAAGCAAGACCCACTTCCTTCAGAATACAAAATTATTCTATTCTTGAGTTAAAACTTTCCAAATCAAAAATCGTGTTTAAGTACGCTATTCTGATATACGCCTTCCAGACTTTGTTGAAAAAATATATGTTGGCCATGTTGTTATCTTTCTTAGACAAGAATGCTCTATTTCAAAGTTTGAACACACTGCACCTATCTTTTCCGAGTTTATTGGGTTTGGGGAGCTAGAAAACTTGAGATCAATTTATTGTAATCTACGAATCATTAGGAGGCAAAAAGACAGAAATATTAAATAATTAGCGTGTTTTTGTATATAATACAGAGTTTTTTTTTTGAAAGTTCAATACAAATTTACATTAAGTACTTCCACTTTCCATCTGTACTAATTTTCTATAAACCAATCTCCAGTATAATGATGGTATTGGAAAATGCTTACGCTGAAGTATGTATGCAGGGCAGTAGTAAACGAAAATGGCTTTTCGTCATTATTTGTTACTTTCAACTCTGTTGATAGTGTTTTACTGTCCAGAGTAACCTGTAAAAAAAATGGTCAGAGCAACAAACGGGGTTTAATCATTCATGAATAAAAGCCGTGAACTACAAAGAGCATAGTGAAACTCACTAACCTTGTACAGAGCATGGAAACTGTAATCCCACATGGAACGGCTGTATGGACCATCTTTAAGCTCCAGAGTAACAGAAGGATTTCCTTGCTCAGATTCAGTACTAACAACGGACCAGTTCATATTTCTACCAAATCCATGCTGAAATTATATAGATATTCTTAAGCTAGACTATTTTACACTGAACTGGAAATATCATGCAGGACAACTTTATGAAGCTGGAACTAAATGTGCCATTTTAGACTGACAATTGCTATTGGGTCAAGAACCCGATTAGTCCTAATGTATCTAAGCATCAATAAATTTTTCCTAATTTTGGATGACAGTCTGAGTTAAATTTAGAAGTGAGGAAAATATTCATATTACAAAGTAGAGAAATTACGTGCTGAATAGCGCCAGGTCCAAATTGTGGAAAACAGTGTGGGATTCCTCCACTTTTTCAGAAAAAAGGCACAGATCACAATTAAATAATTTCTTTTGTTTCAAATCTAGGTTAGAGAGGAGTACAAAGAATCACGATTCCACAGGTACAACAATGATAAAAAAGATCATAGCAATATGGAAGAAAAGGATGATTAGATCCTTTAACCAGAATAAAGAAAAAATATGAATTAGAATCACTTTGCTAATTTCAAACTTATGATATTCATTTATTAACACAACAGGGAATACCTAATGGGCTTCTGCCCATTAATCACAGCATCTGGCCGAACAAAAAGGAGGTCTTTATTTGCCACTTTCCAGGATGTCACACAACCTCCATATAAGTATAACTCTGCCTCGCTGTAAAATAACAGTACATGAATGACTGCTTATGCACTCCAAAGAAAGAGTACCAAGAGTTAAGGACTCAATATTTAGCGAGATATTAAAGACATTTAGACTTTTACATATACTCATTTGAACAGGATTCCTAGTTAATGGAATAAATAACTAAGTCAAGTATCAAATATTCAAGCAGTCTTGATTAAGAAATCATGTTGCAGCCTTTAGGCTATAATAAGTGCATCATTAAATAAAAGTTCCATGTGCAGGAAAGAACTTCATTTTTAAATGATTTAAGAGCAAAGTAGGTGCTGCTGAAGTTCTATTCCATTACAGCACGGGGAAAACCCTATCATATTTTGCAACTGCTATCAAGATTCTAATCATCAAAATAATTGATCAAGTTTTTTTTTTTTTTTTTTTTTTTTTTTTTTTTTTATCAAATTAACTAGGAAACAAGACTACAAACTTCTTGAAAAAATATTTAGAGTTTCACCATATGCACAAGTAGACAACATCTGTCATACTCTACAAAAACTTCGGTTAATTAACTCAATTTCCAATTTCCAGGTATACCAAAATTAAAATGTTGTTCTTTTTCTTAAATCTTACACCAGCCACCTTCATCTAACACCAATTGATACTATAACCCAGACAGTACAATCAGATTCAGTATATCAGATGAAAATCTGGCAATCCCAATAAAACAGCAGAGGAAACCACCAATGTACCTTCCGTGAACAGAAGTCAAGATAACCTTCGGTAAGTCACCCAACCCCTTGGTAATTTTCACATTTTCAACATCTGCGCTCGAGGATGCCATTGCCACACCACAAAATCTGCAAAACAAACCTAAATTACATAGCATTATTATCGCATCTCTCTCAAATTTTTTATTTCTTAAATTAAGAAAATGATAAAATTGGAGGATTATTGAGATTGATATGAACTTACCGGCTGACTCGGCGAGGTCTAGCAGTGGAGGTAGTGAGAGAGAGAGAGAGCACGTTATCGGTAGTGCCACCATCTTCGGCTTAACACTGAATATTTCTAGACTTTCTGAGAGACGAATTTGGATATTCCTACTTTATACTTTCGTGTTTTGTCTATGGCCACCCATGGGAGGTATCGAAAGATTCATAACTAAAGCATATGCTAATTTGTTAAAGGTTTGGGCTTGGTTGGTGGGCCCAATTGGTTTTAATAGACTGAACTGGACTGGGCCCAGAAGAAGCAACTCTTTCAGCATTGGGCCTATAATCTGGCCCCTTTCTCTACGAACTACTTGTCAAATTAATCATGAGTTTGGATTCATTAATATCCCTTCAGAATCTGAAACATATTCACTCCCGCGCGTCTTCAGTTGCTGGTTCTTCAATCTTCCGAAAAGCACCTGATCTTGAAGACCTCTCTCTATCTCAATTAGAATGGTATAATCTGCTTCTGTTTGTCAATTTAATATTTTCTCTCTTGTTTTCTTTTACGTATGAAAGCGAATTTGTTGAATCTTAAATGCTATGACAAAATCCGAAGGAATTTTTGTGCAGAATATACATGTGTGTGTGTTCGTATCCAGTATGTAGGCTCCGGAAAATTGTGTAGATCATGCTTTGTAGATTCTTATTCGGATAGCGTTTGAGCATTTTGGCATATTTGCGGATGATTTTGGTTTGATGAATTTGAATTAGGTCCTGCTTATTATAGGGGTATTTTCACGTTTCACGATGCTGTAGATTGTATTTAAAAATGAAAGATGGCTCAATTTACTAACTTAGTTTCATAGTTTGTCATAATAACGGAGTGAGTTTTAGAGAATGATAACAGTTGGAGTTTTGTACTGGCCGGAGGAAGCCATACAGGCAATTACCCTTAGGTCCTGGAACGTCGTGCTCTATTTCATTAATATGTAAACGGCGATTAGAGGGTGTATTTTGTTTGAACTTGAATAGCCATGCTTATACTCCTACTGACAGATGAATAAACAAAGTATGCTTGTTGAGTTTGAACTTCCTATCATGTTGTTTGTGCTATCAGCTACTTTTGAAAATCTTTGCATTGTTAAATTCTACATTTACTGCATTCTGTTATATTCTACTGGATTATGATGGGATGACATGGCATCTATTGCTCCTCCATTTTCTGGCCCCACTAATGTTCTCATATCCATGTTTTGAGTATAGTGCAACTGCAGCATGCGGCCTGCTGCTGTAGATTTACTGGATGAACTGCGCTGATCTCAATTTATATTAATTAATCAAGTCATGGAACTATGGAAGGTAACATAATATTAAATGCTTATAACCAAAGTTAAAGAGTAAATCAAGTTTTGTGCTGTACTGGAAAACCATATTATTCTGTTGATGTTGATTCTTCAGTTATAGCATGTCAGACAGTATTTAAAGAACTCTTTGTGAATTTACAGGACTGGTGGCAGTGCAACTGGAATGGTTAATTAAACTGTGAAAGCTCTCAGAAGAGAGATTCAAGCTAAAATTATGGTGTTTTATAGCTTTCCTGCCTCAGGTGAGACTATAAGAATAGTGCCACCGGCCACGGTCAAGAAATGAGGTCATTATGTTCATTTTGCAGCCATGACTGGAAAAGAGACAACCCTGGTTTTATCTGGTAATGCATTTGAAGAATAAATGGTCTTCTTGGTAATATTTTACTCCTACATGAACTCTTGGGTAATTATGTATGACTGCTTATGATACATAATTCCAACGAAGAAGCAATTTAATATTTCCGACAAATTATTAATATCTTATAGTTAATTCTGTGCTAGGAAATGACCTTGAAGCCAAGAATGAAGCATTTGGTAGTTATTAGAAGCTTTATGTAGAATGCACGTGGTTTGATCTTGCTTGTTCATTTGCTGGTTAAAACCGTTCATGTTCCCATAAATTTCATTTGGCTTTAGGAATAAAAATAATTGTTCAGGTCCT
This sequence comes from Pogostemon cablin, assembly GCA_023678885.1. Lineage (NCBI taxonomy): Eukaryota > Viridiplantae > Streptophyta > Magnoliopsida > Lamiales > Lamiaceae > Pogostemon > Pogostemon cablin. The sequence goes on along the minus strand of CM042992.1, from coordinate 5,342,839 downwards.
TCAGCAGTAATGCTAATTAATTATAAAAGCAATACAACACACATGACACAACCATTTGTGTTCTGAATAATTTTTTTCTCTTCTGATTGAAAGCAGGGATGTTCCCATTATTATTAGCATCTGCATGTTTTGAGTGAAGTCCAAGTTGGCGTGTAGTTCATTATTCTTCTTAGGCTTTACTATATCTAGTATATGAAATTGCTGCTTAAATAATTTTTTCTTCTTTGATCATTAGTGGCTAGCAGTCGTAAATACAACTCTTTGAAGTCTCGGATCAACTTCACAGGATTCGAATAATCATATTAACCTTTGTAATTTATCGTCAATATCGAGTATTAATTTAGGTTTGGATTTTACAAAATTCCCCTCTACCAATAACTTGCAACTTTTTTACATTGTTTACCCTTAAGAGTGGTACTAGTTTTTCTTTGGGTTGCATACCACAATTTCACAGTTGCATTACTTTAAATTAGAATGACATGTGAGCTTTTGAATCCATGGTTCATACTGACATATTTTGGTTGGTCTTCACTGAAACTGCATGTAATTAGTTTCTGTTTCTACTGGTGGAAATTTGCCTATATTCTGACATTTTTATGCTGATTCCTTATGTAAAAATATGGTGTTGAAATCTACCTGCTGATCTAAACAATTAAAAGTGCAAAGAGAATCATTTTGACATTTGTTGTTTGAAATTTGAATATGAATCATGTAAAATCAGTTCCACATGGTACCTCCTTAATTATGCGTTGGAAAGACAATTACACTATATTCTATAGGAGTTAACATTATACTCAGGGATATAATAGCAAATGTACGAAACAGTGAAATAGCCCTTGCAATTAGTATACAACTATTAGGATAAAGATTAAACTCTAACAATAAAATAGTACATGAGCCATAGTGTTCTATAAATCGAGGGATAAAATATATTATGAACTACAAGGGTAACTATTACAGGACTACAATAGTGAAATTAACATTGTACCATAAAAGTTAATATCAAGGGTACAATATTACATGAATTTATAGAGTGAATAACATTATACCCTAAAAATTAATATTAATCCTAAAGACTAATTGATTTAGGATAAAAATAGTATAAATGGTAGCACAAGGTTCTATAGAACCTTGTATTGCTATGGTTCTACGCAATTTTTGCGTTCTTGTTTATACCTACCATGGCTGCATTATTTTGTTCGACTTTTAAATGCATCATAGTGGTTTCTTGGCTACAAGTCTCGAAATATTCCTACAGCCTAGCTGTTTGTTTTGATTTCTTACTTGGCAGTCGAAATATTAAAATATTTCTATATGGAAATAATGTGATGCTTGCCGGATGAAGTTAGCTCAACATTGCGTCATGTATAGTGCCACATGGGGGAAAAGGGCACTTTGCCCTCTGAAATTATAAAATTTCGAAAATTACCTGACACATAGTCAGCTATCTTGTGATTAATAATTAAAAAACCAATGATAAGTTGCTGAGTGTTTATTTTTTCATAGTTTGTTTATATTACAGGAGTATTATTTATTGGACATCTTGAGCATAATATTTTGACTATTTTTTCAATGTCTAAAATTATAATTTCTACTCCTATAATTTATTCCCTGTATCCTCAAAATTTTTGCATACTTTTCATTTGAATACATTTTGGAATGTACGCATTTGTGTTTAAGAATAACAACCAACACCATATAATACCATCGCAATACTACAATATGAGAAAATGCAACATGTTTTTTTACACTAAATATCTACTCCTATCTTTTATTTTATTTTATACTCTTAATTTTTTTTTCTCATTTCTCAATTTCCATTAAAATATTTTTCACATCCTATCGTATTCTAATTATAAAACATGCATCAGTTATATTTTAATATATACTCCGTGTGTGTATATATATATATATATATATATATATATATATATATATATATATATATATATATATATATATATATATATATTTTCATATTCACTCTTACACTTAATAAAAAAAAAACTACTCCTAACTATATTCCTCGGACAAGGAGAAATTTTTCATAAGCAAAAGACACCCCAACAAACCCTTTCACTCACAAAAGAATATGTGGAGAATCAAAAGTGTGAGAAATTGTGAGGCTAGTGTATACCAGGGTCCCATCTCTGAATGTGGGCTAGTTTAATCATGGCCAAGATTTGGCATCACATTACATTGTCAAGTAAAATATAAGTAAATCCATATAAATTAGTAGGTGAATCAAGTATAATATGGGCACTGATATTTAATAAATGCCCAATCATTTCAATCTTTTTCTTTCTTCTTAGAGATATTTGCTTCTTGGTTGTCGGCATACAACTTGTGGGACCAAGATAAGCTTCCACTCCACTACAAGATTTACATGGTTGAGAAGGTGCAAATTGAGTGTTCTTACTGTGTTATCTTCCATAAAGCTTAACAAGATACGTGCATAATTAATTAAATATTATTATACTAGAATCTAATGCTTTCTCCCTCGATCTATAACTAGCTGTCTTTTCTCATGGTAGGATTACATATTTTTAAGTGCATAATCTTCCAAAGATTGTGCTTTTAGATTGATGATCATCTGAAATCTAGAAAATTCTGGTGGTTCTGGATATTTACACTCGTGGGTACGTTTCAGATTAGTCTATGGTGAAGTATATGTCTCTTACTGTCAGATCTTGATTAAAATGTTGATGGATTTGGTTGTTGAAAAAGACTAATTTTGCAGGGTTGAATATAGATTTTAATTAGATCTAGTTAAAAAAATATAAAAGTTAATTACTACTCCTTTGGAAGTGTTTTTAAGGATAAATTTTTGGTACTTTTGAAGAATAAATAAAGTAGAACTCCTGGTATGTGTTAACTGAGATATTGAGAAGTTAGTTGTTTTGAGTATATTTCCATTTTCTGAAATTTGAAATTTTTTGTAAGATGAACCAAAATGAAACATGTGAATACCATGTGCTGCTACTAAAGTTTTTGGGGTGAAGTTGTAGAAATTAAAATTTTAAATATATATATATATATATATATATATATATATATATATATTTTAATAAAAATCCAAGATGGTGATCAAGCCCCCACACCTTCTTAAATCCAACCCTGATGTGATGGCATTAACCATTTGGCATGAATTAGATTGATATATATATATATATATATATATATATATATATATATTTATTTATTTATTTATTTTTAATAAAAATCCAAGATGGTGATCAAGCCCCCACACCTTCTTAAATCCAACCCTGATGTGATGGCATTAACCATTTGGCATGAATTAGATTGATATATATATATATATATATATATATATATATATATATATATATATATATATATATATATATATTTATTTATTTATTTATTTATTTATAATAAAAATCCAAGATGGTGATCAAGCCCCCACACCTTCTTAAATCCAACCCTGATGTGATGGCATTAACCATTATGGCATGAATTAGATTGATTAAGCATTATGGGATGAATTAGATTGACATTTTGGATACGAGTGTCTTTTTGTGGATTTTCTTGTTGACTTGTTTATGGTCGTGAAACAAAGGATTTGCTTGGCCATAGTAATTCAACTAAGTGGGAGTTGAGTGGAGCAGCGTCAACCCTTATACTTGATTGACCTTTGTTTTTTGTTTAGTCAATCTTGATTCACATTAGAGCCTCTGTAAACTCAACTTATATATATTATGGGTTTTCTTATTTTATTTAATCAATAATTTGAGCATGCTTGTCATATAACAAGGATGATTGGTGGATGGAGGTTGTGCTTGAACTCTGAGGGTAAACCCTAAATCCTAAATTAGGGCATCTCCTAGTGTGCTACATCTTCAAAATGCAACACACTCCCCCTCCAGCAGTACTCCATTTCGTGATGCAAAATGGAGGAAAATGTGCAGCTGCTACATTGTATTGCTGCCTTTTTTTTTTTTTAAATTTTTTTTGTTTAAATAATATGTACGTGTATGTTTTATTAAAAAAAAATGGGTATGTGTATATTTTGTTTAAATAACTAAAAATAATATTAAAAATATTGAATATATTGTTATTTTAATTTTTTGTATAAAAAAATGGAGCAAACTGCAGTGGATGAACTACTAACTTAACTGTTTTTTTTATGTTGAATATGCAGTAAAATAGAGTCGGAAAGTATGGTAGAATAGAGTAATTAGAAGGTTTAGCATTAGCAAGTTTGTGATTTTTGTGATGGTGAATTATAGTTGTGAATGGAGGATGGAATTGGTGGGTGGTGGTGGACACCACAAAGAAATGGTAGTCAAATAAACCCATGATCCGAATCCATTTACATCTATCTTTCTTCCACCATCTCATCAATTGTCCTTTCAATGGTGCAACCATCTTTTTGCATGGCAACAGGGCACATCACTTAAATCCTCTCTTTTCTTTTCGACTCCAAAAATGACAACTTTGACATGCTATTTGCTAATACTAGCAATATTATCATGAAAAAATTTTCGAGTGTTTTACATATTTGAAAGCACTGACATTAATGCCTAACTAGGTTGACGATGTCTGAAACAAGAAAGGCAGTAGTTCTTTACGCTTGGTGGTTGGTACCTTAAGTGCCAAGTTTTAAGTCACTGTGCTGCCATGTTCACATTTTAGGCCGGGTTTTAGGCTCATTGGGGCGAGGTTGTGGTTTCATAGGCCTCACCCTGCATGTATGCTACTTCATCCCAGAGCTCTACATACTTTTATTTTGCAGGGAGATAAAGAAAAATTGTTTTTTGATCAATTTTTTTTAAGGTAATTCATTCTTTTTAGGTAATAAAGATACAAAGAATGTTATGTACTCCATATTAGTTAGTGATGATAGTTTGAAAATTAAAGTGTATTGTGATGTTAGTGTTTAGTGATTTTGCTTCTGCTTTTTTTTTTTTAATTGATCAATTATTCTAAAATAGATATGGAAATAGAAATTATTCGTATTGCTATGAGGGAGTATATAATAATTTATAAACACTCCATATGATTTGGGATGGGATTGAAACTTGAATTCCCTATTCTATTTTTCATGTTTTATTGATATTTCATAACATAAAAAATTATACTATTTTACAATTGACCACCAAATGTCAAAGATGGAATAAGGGAATTACTTTAATTTCTCCGTATAATCTAAATTTTGGGTCATCTAGGTTCATCTTAGGGTTTATATATAATTAAAATTAGGATTCGATGAATAGTTACCTTATTTATTTTAAATTATATAATATAATTTAATAGTGTATGTTGATTAAAAATATAATTTAATGGTTTAGATTGTTCATATATGTATTGGTATCCTAATTATACCTAATTAGACTCATAAATTTTAGATTTTATTATTGTATTTAATTTTTTCTTTTAAAAACAAGCTCCTACCATCTTTTAAAGCATGTGCAGCTTGTAGTCCTCTACTATTTTATTATTAATGTCGCACGAGGGTATCCCATAGAATATGAAGCAATATTCTTCCACTTGATTTTATCTTAGTATTATAATACAGATAAAGATATGAGGATCAATCAAATTCTTTACATATATTATATTTATAGGTTTGGGACATTCATGTGAGTCGGATATAAGTGAGCTGAATAGTGAAATGGACTGTGAGACGAGTACATCATACTTTATTATATAATTACTATTGCACTTTAAAAAAGACATACTTTAATTATCAATAAAAATACTTTATTTATATAACAATCCTACCTTAATATATATATATATATATATATAAATATTAAATTTTACTATATTGCAAGGACTTATCTACAATGACATTAATATTCTTATTTCGTACAATAAAAATGAACCATAATGGTTGGTACTGTCAACACTTTAAACTAATAAAGATGAGTTAATCTTTGGTGGTGGGAAAGTTGGTTAAGTTCAATATGATGATTAATTATCATTTTAGGCGTGCCTAATTCATTCACACCACATCATCTACCTTTAACTACTTATTTAACTCACAACTTGATTCTTGTGGGTCATTCTACAGCCCTATAATTATATTGGATCAGATATTATATATGTTAGTGTTTAACAATATTTAAGTATATATTATATATTGAAAGGGTTTATTCGGGTTTACAATACGGACCTACATAATATTGTTATAAATTTTAAAAATAAATAATATGTCATAACTTACAAGTTTATCACTGTCTTTATTAATTAAAGCAATCAACTTAATTTTAAACGAGTTAACAATAAAACTTAAAAGATAAAAAAAAAAAAACAACTATTCAATCTATATTATTCAATACTCACTACTATACTTTAGATTTTCTTAGGTTTCTTGTTTTTTATATTTGCCCTTCTGAATCTTGATACTCTTTTTCCTCTGTACTGTTCTTCTTATTGTTCTTATCGTATAGAAGTTTTATCGAGGTCGGGAAGAACTACCCTTTGATCTTTCTAGACTTCTCTTCTTTTTTGTTGTCTTATGGAGTACTTGGTTTTCGTCTTTTCAATAAAATTTCTATCTATTTAACTTTTAGATCTCATTTTAATTTTTAGAGTATATTTGTAATTTCATTTATTTTCTTCACTTTATCCCTCAGTCCTTAAAAGACTTGCGCGTATGTAAAATGTTGATGATTTTTTTTTTTATTATTGCAAGGAATATGGCAAAAAGCTCTTGCGCCCCGAGGACACGGAGGGATACTCCGTGTCCCCATGTGAACATAACCTTCCCCCTCCAATTATATTTAAACTTATGTATTGCTAGAGATTTAAATTGTAAAGGGGTATAAAAATTGCAAAGGCGCACAGAATGTGTTCCGTGCGCCCGGATGCACAGAATCTCACTCTACTAATATTGTGAGTTATTATAATTTTAAGAGTTGAAAAGGATGTAAAATAAAAATGTGCGAGTGTATAAAGGTTAAGGTGGATTAAAAGATAACTCATAGTGAAACCTTTTAGTTAATGTCCTATATTTTTTACATAAAAGTTAAATACTTACTTTTATATTTTAGTGTTAAATTTTAAAATACAATCTTTTAACTCTAATTGTATGGTGCACCTGTGCTCCTGTATACCCTAGGGTTTTGATAGTTTAATTTAGGGTATAATAGTAATTATATGATATGATTTAAATAGTTACTTCCTCCGTCCTAGGAAAGTCTGCACCCCTCTTTTCGGTACGGAGATTAAGAAAGTGATAACTTTTAGGGGTATTATGATATTTTTAGGTAATAAATTAATCATAAAGTATGTTAGGTGTGTTAGGTATGAGTGGTTTTTTTTGTAGATAAAGTGTATGAGGGAAGGATGATTGTGTTTGACTTTTTGCTTTTTTAGAAATGTGCAAACTTTTGTGGGATAACCCAAAATGGAAAGTGTGTCATCTGAAATGGGAAGAAGGGAGTAGTTATTAATTAAAATCTAAGAATGAAAATTAATTATTACTCCCCCCATCCTACCGAAATGTCTCCATTTTACTATATTGAGTGTCTCATTCATAGGTCCTAATTTTCCTTTTTTAGTAAAAGCTCCACATATGACCCATCACTCACTACTAATACAACTACCCAACACACATAAAATAATAATACTCCTTAATTCATGTACAAAAAACAAATGATAACCTTTTATCGGGATGGAGGGAGTATAAAATTTGATGGTTTAGAGGTGCACCAGGTACACACTAGTAAGACTCTTTTTAATCTACAATTTAAAAAAAACTTTTGTGTAGATTTTAACTCATACAAGAGAAGGCCTGCTTTGAATGAAACGATGCGACACCGAACATAATCTTAATTAATACTATGTACTAAGTATTAATAATAGTAAAATTAGCATTACATCATATAACTTTTAAGTTTAGGGGTGTATAGAGATTTGGTGAACTCACAACTATTGCTAGATAAAATATATATATATATATATATATATATATATATATATATATATATATATATATATATATATATAATTTCCTTCCCCACTTCCTAGAGAGAGAAATGGGATTATTATTTAATTATGGTCATCTTAGGGCACTAACTTGAGAGCTCGTGCAAAAGATACTTATCTATAAACTATAAATATTGAAAAGGTAAACGTCTAATCTAATCATTTACTTAAGATAATATCTTTTATGTCAATCTGCACCCTTACTTACATTTTAATTTAATTTAATTTAATTCATGTGTTCATGGCGGCCTAATTAAAATTTTGAAAAAAAAAAAGGTATTGAATGAAACTGATTCTATCTGCAATTGATCATATCCCAAAATATTATGTTGACGTACGTATAATATTTAGCAGTACTCTATATTGTCGATTTCACGTACAATCAAATTTCGAAAGTGTTATATTATTGTAAATGTGTACTCTTTTGGGTATCTCGTACCCATAATGAATAATATCTTTACTTATCACAAAAAAATTCGAAAGTGTTATATTTATGAATAATGGTTACTTTTGTATATAATAAATATTAATCGATTATCTTTTGAAAATCACTATATATATTATTAAAAATTAGTTCATTTTAATTTAGAAGTGGGCATGGCAATTTGTCACAAAGAAGTGTAACAATTATAGTGCAAGGATACTACAATTCTCATGATGCATAAGTGCAAAATATGATTACATATAGTATATGATTTTGTGGAATCATCTCACGAAATCTTTCACGTTGTTTTTGTTTATTTTTAATTTGAGAATTAAACCTTTAATTAATTAATCTGGATATTAATTACTTTAATATAATTTGATGACTTAATCCAGTGATCACGTTATTCCATTCAATATGTATACAGTACTTGTTATTTAATTTTTACAAAAGTAATTATGAGAAAAAGAGATTTATTTATAAATAAATGTGGGAGGCGAAACTTATGTATTTTGAATTTTTTTGATTAATTGGTGTAATAAGATATTAATGTTGAATTACTTGCCAGTCAACCACTTAAAATAATATTTTTTCCAAGCTCCCAGCACTAATTAAGAAGACATTATTTTGATATATCTCAAAAGTTTATTTATTATTATTGCTGCTCTGGCCCTAATTAAACATACGCACCAAACCACACAAATAATTATTACAATTGCGACATCTATATTAAATTAATCTCATTTGTATAATACATCAATTTTGGAATTAAGTGAAATGCTAATATAATGGATCGATACACCATCTTTATTAAATAATAATAATAATAATAATAATAATAATAATAATAATAATAATAATAATAATAATAATAATAATAATAATAATAATAATAATAATAATAATGTTAACGAGATCGTGCAGCTCGTCCAACAAGGGTTGTGAATGATCGTACCAAGATTTTGTTATACACGTTGGACCAGTAATTATAAAGGTGTGATTATTAATGTAATTAATCAGCCGAGTTTTATGTTTTACATTAGTAAAACTAGGGTGCCTCTGGTGATCAATTTATCAATTAGTAAATTACGTTACTAAAAGGAGTTTTTTTAGTCTAAATTATTTGAGAGAAGGTATTTGCGAGTATTTCATTTTTTTTCTTATACATATATGTAATAAAAAAATTAAGGAAAAATATTAAAATTGATCATTTATGTTTGATGTAATTCAAATTCAATTCTCAAGTTTGCTAAATTCGCAATTTTTATTATTTAGTGTCTGATTTTAGTCATTTTATCCAAATTTAATCCTTTTATCAATTTAGTTCAATTTTTAATCAAATTTAGTCTTTTATGTTAGAATTTATCCAAATTTAATCTTCTACGTTAGAAATTTGTCAAATTTTAGTTCAAAATTATTGAACTGAATTTGATTAAAGGATTAAATTTGAAAAAAAAAGACCAAAATCGAACACTAGAGAATCAAAATTACAAATTTAGCAAACTTGGGGACTAAATTTTGATTATGACAAACATAAAGGATCAACTTTGATATTTTTCCTAAAAAAATTATTGTAACTACAAATTAATTATAGTCAGAAAAAAAATCATTTTTTCTTGCAGTGATAATCTCAATTGAGAGCGGAAACAGCTAAATTTATATTGTGAACCATAATTAATAAACATGCAAATTGCAGTCTTTGATTCTCATTTTTGTCTACTAAATTAATTAACCTATTAATTAACAAGTTGCTAACTTAAGATTTTATACTCTCTCTCATGTCTATGTGCTTCAAACCCTAATTTGGACATTCAGAGATTTCCCTAGCAAGGAAGATGCTTTTTGGCGTGGATTCAATTCATTTAAAAAAAAAAAAAAGATTGATCATACCAGGTCATCTAATCTGTCGATATATTCGTAGTGTAATTTAGCAATAATTAATCATAACTTAATTGCACTCAATTATTTATTAATTAGGCACTTAATTGTGATCATATGCAATGTATGGGAAAAATGGCAGGTCAAAAGATACGTACGTACACATATGTATAGTTAATTAAAAGAAGATTTGTAGTACTTAATTAAATTAATTAATTAAGAAACAGTGGGTGAATATATGGGTTTTGATTTATATATAGATCGAACTTCTGGTTTAGTGGTGTGTCTGTTTCTGTCTTCCACTTTCTCATACAATTTTCTTTTATAATTCCAAATTTGATCACTTCATTAGTGCTCATTTTTATCATTTTCTCAGTGCTGCATTTTATTTCTGATTAGTAGTCAAACTAATTTGGACTGATTGTCATCATTCATAAAGAGGAAAAAAGAAAATTAAATTTTTGTCACATTGTAATGATAACCCTAAATCAGTTTAACTGTGGTGCATCGATGCACCTGAATAATCTCAGTCGTTAGATTATATTCTTAATTAATTTTCACCATTAAATAAAATAAAATAATTAAAAATAAAATTAATAACTACCCACTACACCCCAATTTACCTTATATAACTCCAAATGCATCTATTCATCAGGTGCACCACAGAATAACCTAAATTATTATAAGTTATACTTTAATAAATCATACATTAATTAGCAAGATATTATACATTAATCAGTGAACAATGTACGTCGTCCGTCCGTCGTAGTGTTGCCATTCGCAGCCGTGGGACCACCACCGTTGCTTGTCACAGCCAGTGCTACTTTACGTTGAGTGGTTTATCTTATCGTGATGCAGTGTGATTTTGATTGGAGAGAATGTGAGAAAAATTATAAATTCTTACATTACGAAAACTACCTTATAATAAAAATTACCTTATATAAATATCTTGATTAATACTAGGCAAGCATGCATTAGTCTTAAGTTTGGGTACATGTAGAAGGGAGTGGATGTTATGTGACATTTTAATGCAATATCTAAGTCAAATTTCACATTGTGTGAATTACACACACACGACAAAGTGAAAAAAATCTATACTCCTGCTCTGGGGCATATATAGGATCATTTATTTCAACTTTGTGTTTCATTTTGATTTTACGTTTTAAATAAATGACATCATGTGTTATAATAACATTTTAGATTAATGCTACGTATCTTAAGGGTTTAATGATTATTTGTAGAAAATAATTTTTTTAACGTTATGGAACATCAATGGAACACAAATTATGGAATAGAGAATCCAAGCTCCTGGAATCATAACTTAATTTAAATATACATTCCTTATTTTTGTATTGTCTCATCTCTCAATATAGTTATAACAGATCTTATCCTAGAGGTTTATGCATTCACCTTAAAATTTAGCTTCCTTGCCTGTTTTTAGGTGTCATCGATAGAGTGATTCACTGGACCGGTTTGGATTTCCGAACAGGTGAATCACTCTGTCGATGTCCCTTCTTTAAATTCATATACTCTGAATGAATCGAGCCATGCATATTGAGCAACTCCATGACAAAGGAAAGTTCTTTATCACTATCAGTAGATATTATTAACTGGAAATTGGGGAAAAACCAAAAATAAAAAATTAGAGTTGGCATTAGTGGACAGTGCAGGATCCAGACTGGTGTAGGCAGAAAATGGCGTGGCCAAGAATTGAGATGAGAAAAAGTTATTAATTTTATTTTATATATTTTTTTTGGTAAAAAAATTAAATATAATAAAGGGCCAGTTGCCCTATTCATCAAACTGAAAGGCAAAAAGAATAGTTTAAGGAATGGAGTTGGAGGAAAGAATGATTCATTCATAGAGAATACAAAAGCATATCAACTCTAAAGCAAAAACTCTTTTAAACCCATCACTTTGTCTTACTTAATCTTTTTTATTTCTCTCTCCCCATTTTGGCCTTATCCATAATCATCACCATTCAATCATTAATTCCTTTTTAAATAACTATATACCTTTTTTTGCATCGTGTTTTTCATTACCTTATATTATCTCACCATATTAATATATGGGCACTGCAGTTTGGTAACTATCATCATATATATATATGGGGTCATCACATCCATCGATTATTATATTTTTCCACTCAAATCAAATTTGCATTAATATTTTGTATGGGCAAAAGCTTATGAAATCGGAATGTGTTTCGCGAGACGGCCAGAAAAGAAGTGTTTCATTTTAATGAAATGTGATAAGTAGATTATTTTATAAATAATTTGTAGTATAAATAAAAAATAATTGTATTTTTAATGAAAATAATATCATTTTATTGAAAAGTGGTAATTAATAAAGAAAAAATAAAATGATCTTACTGTGACGGTCTTACTCTATTATCTCTATGAATGACGACAATTACTCTACAAAAATCAGAAAATTTAACACATTTTTTTTAAGTGTGACATATTGGCATACAAAAAAGTAAAAATTGTGTTGCTTCTATAAAATCGATTATTCACATAATTAAACCTTCCCCTTACAAAAACACTTGATGCTTTAAATTTTAAGGTGATGGGAAAATTGTTTTTTTTCCATGAATCATTGATGTAGAATGTGAAGCATTTCCCTAATTTTTATTTGGGTTATAGTAGGTAGGAATTTTATAATTCTTAAAATGTGCCAAAATAATAAGCGCAAATTAAATTCAAACTTTAGGGACATTAAATGGGAGGGGGGCACTTAATTCAATACTTTTAAAAAACATTTAAAAATGATATTATACTATACATACATTTCACTCTAACATTATACTATCATGATCTTTCCAATTAAAGAGGAGAGTAAATTACTTTTTCAGTCAATCGTCAAACGACAATTAGAATATTTAAACACACAATATTTTGTGTGTAATTTTTATGTATCATCCTTTGCATTGTTAATTTTATAATTGAACTATTATTACAAGTGTTCATTCCTTTTAGAGGTATAATTTTCATTTCTTCCCTGTATTATCCATCCAATAATTATTACAACAAATTTACGAAGGGAATCCAACTCATTTCAAGGAACATGAATTTTCAAGAAATTTCATGAATAAGACTCCAATATTGTTCTATAATTAATTTGTTCAAAAGTTAAGTTTGATATTTTGCCATTAATTCATTCCAATACAGTGGCCATTAGTATCGATGTATTCACAATATTTATGAAATTATACACCGTTATTTTATTTTATTTTTATCAGTAAAAATAAATATTATAATTTTATTATTAATAAGGGATAAGAGAGAGATACAACAGTATTGGCACTTATTCAATTCACTCTCAGCCTCAAAAATTTAGAAGGAAAACTAATAATTAGCACTATATGTTTGATATGATTGTTTAAAATCAACCATGTCAACCTCATCACCATCTATCATGCAACAAAATTAATTTTATTTCAAAAATGTTTTTTTGGATGGATTAATTGATGGGTTTCAAACGGACTTGAACACCGTACTTAGGTTTCATAGTGAGCACAACTAGTGGAGCATGTCGATAATTTTCTGAGATAGTGAATTCGAATTTGGATATGAGCATTGCTAATATGATCTTGGCTTCCATTAGGGCAAAACCTTGGCCAACACAATTCCTCGGACCTGCCGCAAACGGCATGAAATGGCGTCCAGGTTTGAACGACTTGGACGCAAATCTTTCTGGATTGAACTCGTGTACATCTTTACCCCATATTTCTTTGTCGTGGTGAATTGCCAACACCGGAATCCATATCGAAAGCCCCTTAGGGATGTGGAGATCTCCGAGTTGTATATCTTTGAATGCCATTCGAGGAAGGAGTGAAACCGGGGGATATAGTCTTAGGGACTCGTTAATCACCATGTTCAACTGCAATGTATAAATCAGTAAGTCTTTATTTGATCATTTGTATTGAATATAATGTTATATATTTGATTAGGAAAAAGGACATTTGATATTAATTGTAGCTAGCCTCCACACTACTAAAAGTTAGTGTTTGTCACTATTAGCACCTTGGTGTAAAAATATGATGAGATGACTATTTTGTTTCAAGCGAATAAATTAAACATACGAGCACAAATTGATTTTACAAAACTAAAATATTTAAAATTTATATATTTGGATGAGAAAGGCGCTGCCGCATTTATTTTAAGACAAACTTGTGTGAGACCGTCTCATGTAAGCCGTGAGACAGTGATAACTTTTATAAAAGAAAGTGATAATAAATTAATAAAAATAATATTATTTAATGAACAATTTATATTATAAATAAAAAGTAATAATATTTTATAGCGAAAGTGATAACTATTTTAAAAAGTGAAAAATAATCTCACGCAAGATCTACCCTTATTTTAATAATAATAATAATAATAACTTCCTATATTTTTTTTGTTTTTAACACATATGAGTACAAATTATATATCTCAATATATTGAAAACATAATAATATATATATATATATAACTATATTTTAATGTACTTTATATACATGCGCTTTAAAATTTAAATAAAAAATAAATAAGATTTTTAGTCAATTGATATTTACTGTAATTAATTAATGTTTTAAATAAGAAACTAAATTTATATCGTGAAACGAAAAAAAAAAAAAAACAAAGGTAGTAATACTTAAATAAAAAGATCGTTACCAGAGAGAGCTTAGACAGTTGTTCCACCGATGGCGAAGCAGCGCCATTGCAAACCTCTTTCACCTCCGCCCTAACCCGGTCCTGCCACGTAGGATTGGAGGCGAGCAGCATGATTGTCCACGTCAGCAGCAGTGCTGTGGTGTCGTGTCCGGCGAAGAAGAATGTCTTGCACTCGTCCATGATAACCTGCAGATTCAAGCTGAATCCACTCCCCGATTTCTTCTTCTGCGTTTCATTCAGCAGCATTCCGAGCAGGTCGTTCCCGTACGAGCTGCTCCGCCCGACCTCCACGCAGTCCTTTCGACTCTGGATGATCTCCATCAGCAGCCTCTCCACCTCTGTCTTCAGAGACTTTATCTCTCTGTTGTACTTGCTCGGTAAAAATCTGTTTTGCATGTATGAATGTAATGTAATTAGTTTTGGTTGGGTCCAACGTTGAAAGCCAGCCGTTTGCTGGGCGAGGCGTACCTGCTCCCCGGGAAGCACAAATGGCGGGTGGATCGAGCGGCGAGATGCTGCAGGACTGTGAGGAGATGAAAGATCTGTTTTCCCTTTTCGTAATTGCTGTCGAATTCTGTTCTTGAGATGATATCAGCTGTCAATTGAGCCATGTATTCTCCAATCTCGAACTCAGTCTGCCCGTTTTCCAGTGAGTTTCGTAGCGAGTCCACCATCTCCTGAGTGCAATCCACCATGTACCCTGCATAACTCTGCCACCAGCCAGAGTACGTCGTTGAAATTTATGCAATTATTAAATAAAATTACTCTAACACGTCCTTCACACATGCAGGGTTAATTAATATCTGGACCTTTGTTAGATCATGTAACAGCTTAAATTATTGGGCCCATCTAAAAACTTAAGCTATTGGGAGGAGTATCGTTTAATACTTAATCAAATGACTCTAATAGTACCTTGAGCCTGTCTCCCATAAAAGCAGGGGCGACAATATGTCTCTGGTGGTACCAGTCCTGTCCGTTCGCCATAAGCAGCCCTCGTCCGATGAAATGCTTGGACCCCTGCTGCTGCAGCCACGACTTCCCTGAGCTGATGCTGTATTTCGACAAGAGCTCTTTGATCAGCTCTGTCTCCGTAAGGCACATCCTCGGCTCCACACCATTCCAGTATATGAACCTCTTCCCTGCACACAATAAATTCACATATCAGCTTAGCTAATTATTTTTCAATGGATACACGAAGTCAGATCGGGTTCCATACCGTAGGTCTTGGACCAGGACAGGAAATGAGGGAGGAGACGGGGGACGAGGTCGTGGTGGATGGAATCCATGTCGAGTGATGTGGATTTGGCGACGAGGGAGGCCATGTCGAGGAGGTTTCCGACAAGGAACCGGGGTTTCGGACCACGCACTCCTTGCTTCTCCATCGTCTTTCTGATGCGTCTTGGAGTCAACCAGTAACATGAGATTGTTTCATATACAACTTTCACCATCAATAACACAATTATTACTATTATGGACATCATCAACCCCACCACCTCCATCTCTCTAATCTCAACAATCTTCTCAATTGCTGTATATATGTGTTTTTGTGTGTAAGTAGGACAGAGGAGAGAAAACTAGTTGAGTTCTTTTGGTTGCTTTGGGGGGGTGTGGAGTCTCTATTTATAGTTGCAATCAATTTTTCAAATTTCATAAATATGTTAATAAATATATATTCTTGATTATGTTCGTGTTATATATGGGAATGGGAATGAATAAATCACGTTAACTGTACGCAATTAGGATTTGAAAATGCGTTGGAAAAATAAGATTGTGAAAAGGAGTAATAATTAGGTAAATTTATAATTAGTGGATTTCGAAAATCAGTGACCAGCATTAATGGACAGCAATACCAATTGCAGTTAAGGAAAGAGGGCACTATTCGATATACAATAGCATAAATTAATTTTGTAAATAAATTAAAAAATGGGAAAAGGAATAGTATTAACTAATAAAGAATTCAATGTTGTAATCAAGCACACATATAGGATTGATTTTACACTTCAAGACGAGAACGTGGGATAGTCTGGCTGGCCTTTAGTGTTGGGCAAGGGATCCTTTGGCACCATTTTGAGGTTGACCTTCTTTTTACTATTGGGAATATAACATCCATCTCTCTCCTTTTAATTACACTACACTACCCTAATAATCCAATCGAGTCGAACTGAACAATATTAAATTTAAGTATGTTTGTTAAGAAATAGTCGAAGTCAAGCTTGAACTCGTCGAAAAAAAATATCGAACTCGATCTCGAATTGATACTATTTGTTTAAGTTCACAAACACATAAAATTTTTCATGAATATTTGTTAATGAACATATAAATATTTTTGTTCATAGACATTAAAAAGAACATTTCGATGATGAACATCTAATGTTATTCATAAATATTACTTCTTCCGTCCAGTTCTAAGATATCTATTTGATTTTTGCACGTGGATTAAAGAGTATTATTATTATATGTATAGTTGGTAGTTGTATTAGAGGGAAGTGGAGGACCATATTGTGTACTTTTTTACTAAATAGGAAAATGTATATATTTGAAGCGGACGCCAAAAATAGTAAAATGAATACCTTAGAAGCGGAACGAGGGAGTAATAAAAAACAAAAAAAGATGATAATAAAAGTAAAAAAGAGATTAAATATTTAAATAATCACTTAAACTATTATCATATTTATATTTTTTTATATAAATATTTAATTATTAAATACTAATAAATAAATAATAATACTTCTATATACTACTGTTTAAACATAATATAAAATTTACGGACGCGTTCGCGAGCCATTAACGAGCCCATTAACGAATATGTCGTGAGCTTTCGAACAAAATATCCTTAGACTTGAGTTTGATTAGATAAACTATTCGAGCTCAAATTTTGAGCTTGGTTTGGCTCGTTAAGGTTAGCGAACGAGCTCGAACGAATACTTTATCGAATCGAGACTCGAATAGTTCATGAACGGTTTGATTCGTTTACATCCCTACTAACAATCAACTTTGGGTGGTTCTTTCTAAATCGCATTATTCAATTCTTTACACATGGGAGAAAAGAAAAATTATACTTTAAAAAGAAAAGTATCAACTATTAAGGAAAATAATTAGCATGAAAGAGTGACAGAGAAAGATTATTTGACCGTATGAATATTTGATGTTATTGTCCATATAAATAATACTCCCTCCGTCCCGGTCATAGGTTTCTATTTGCTTTTTGCACGTTGATTAAGGAGTACTCAATTCATCCCGCGTTAACGTTAACGTTTGCTTTTTACACAGAGATTAAGAGATATTTTAATATGTAGTGAGGTGACATAAATAATATTTAATGTAAAGTGTGTAGTTGTATTAGTGTTGTGTGTGAGTCCTATATGAAATAATTAATTGTTTTATATGGGCTCAACATGACAAAAAATGAAATGTAAACCTTAACTTGGGACAACCTAAAATGGGACGGAGGGAGTATTATTTTATATGTAGTAGATAGTTGTATTAGTAATGAGTGGTGGTCATATATGGACCCTTTTACTAAAATGGAAAAATAGAAACCTTTGGATGAGACGTCAATATAGTAAAATGGAGACTTTCGGTGAGACGGAGGAGTACAAAGTTGCAACAATAAGATTCGTAATTACAAGACCAAATCAATTGAAAAGATATACATCACAAATTAATCTAATTATTTTCCTTAACATCAACCATAGAAAGACCAAATCAATGGAAAATATATACATCACAAATTAATCTAATTATTTTCCTTAACATCAACCATAGAAAGGTAATGATTGAACTTCCTTCTGTACTTACACGTCTATTATAAAATTAATGACATAGAAAATAATTCACTAGAATGATAGGAATCTTCGTGTGAAACCCATACAATTATATTTTAGAATTTAAGAGCGTAAATTTGATATATAAATAAAAAGATGATAACTAATTTTAGCAAGTGAATATATATTGCCGTTGGCCAAAATCTTTTTACTACTCCTTTAGTTACTTTCATTACATAATAAAAAAAATTGATCAATAATCATATTAGATCCATAATTAAATACATTATCACTTTATTTTAGATGTTATTACTTTTCATTTATATTATAAATTGTTAATGAATAGTTTATAATATTATTATCACTTTCTATTAATTGAATATTATTTTTCTTTAAAAATAGTATCACTTTTATTCATCTTATAAAAATCATTTTGTGAAATAATCTTACAAAAATATTTACCTAAAAAAATATTAGTACTATCGATAATAATAACCTCAAACAACAGATAAGAAAATAAAAAGGTAAATGTGTTTATTTCACCTTTTATATGGAATTATTTTTTAAAAATTATATTGTAGTATTAATTAATTAATACTCAATAACGTATTTTATCTATCTATTTAATAATTATACTTTAGTAATACATCGGACTCGTTTCATTTCACTACAAAAAAAATACTTTTTAACAATCGAATTTACCAACGGAATTCAATCTGTTGGTAATTACTAATGAGTTAACAACAAAAATGATATTTTTGTTTTAACAATAGAATGTCAACTGATTTATTCTCTATTTTAGCAATGGAATTCAATCGGTTGGTAATTACTAACTGATTACCAAGGGAATCATTTTACCAACGGAATTTTACCAACCACTGCTTTATCAACGGATTCCGTTGTTAATCCGTTGATAAACCAATTTCATAATAGAATGAAGGTTTTTACCAACAGAATATTCTGTTGGTGAAAAATAGTTTTTTTAGTGATTTATCTATTTAATAATTATACTTTAGAAATACATCCGACTAGTTTTACGTATATATAATCATTATAAGAGAGTGCTGTTTTACTCTTTTTAAGGAATCATAATGATTAATTAAAATTTTTGTTTGGTAAGTTGACTAAGTTTAAAGGTTTTTCTCTACTTACTAATTAACTGGAGGATTAAAATTGTGATTTGTGAGAGTTTTTTTTAATTATTATTAGGGGATGGTTTAAAAAATAAATTTGTGGGAGTTATTTTGTGAGATTGGGCAATTTAACGTGAAACGATAGTTTCACAAGTTAGGTCAATTTTTAGATTAACAGGAAAAAAAAAGTTTGGTCAATTTAGTGACTACAAACTCGTGTATTTTTTAATATATAAAATGGT
Source organism: Pogostemon cablin (assembly GCA_023678885.1). NCBI lineage: Eukaryota > Viridiplantae > Streptophyta > Magnoliopsida > Lamiales > Lamiaceae > Pogostemon > Pogostemon cablin. The sequence continues at coordinate 5,322,784 of CM042992.1, read as the reverse complement.
GTACCCCACCATTAGGGGCCCCCACCGCCCCGCCCTGGGGATTGGTGGAGGAGGTAAATCGCAGGATGTGCCTCAAGTGGCTTATAGAGAGGGCTCACTGTTAAACTTTTGCTTGCAAGGGGCCAAATCCATGCCAAATGCAGGATTCGAACCTCCACCCTGCAGCAACCAAGCTCAGCTGGAAGACATTTCCACCATCCCCTCTACCACTTGAGCTATGCCCTGGGGGCAATATATAGAAGAATGTGAATTACGTATAATTTTGATCCGCCAGATATACTACGTGGAGTAGTACTCATATAAACTCATGCTATCACCCTCGTGATATAATTTAATTAATTGAATGAATTGGGTTATAAAATATTTTAATTAGCTGACAAGTGACAACAGCAATATAAGGATTTCCAATGCTATTGGAATTTATAATTTTTATATTCAATTTTTTTATTAAAAAATTAAATGAAAATTCGCTAAATATTTATTAATAAAGTATATAAATTTTTATTTACTAATTATATTTTTACTTATTAATATATAAGTTTTGAATTTTTGTATCAAGTGCACAAAAGAATTTGCCATATAAAAATAACAATGAATATTTTTTGCACAATTTTAAAGTGTCATTAATTTAATATTAATTATTTATATTAAATTTAGTTTATAAATTATACATTTTACAATTGATTAAACTAATTAATGTCAATAAAATATAAAAAATTTATATTTAATTATATAATCATAGATAAAGACACAATCATTACATATAGTAAAATAAAACACTGAATTTTATTTTATGTTTTAATCATTTTCTTGTATCATAGTTACTAACTACCCTCCCATTAAAATGTGGGTGTTTGAGCCCATGAAGATAGGGTTGGTCTCTTGTGTCCTCTCGAGTGTATAAGTAAGGTGTACATTTTAGAAGATATACACTTTATTTAATAAGGGTATAATTTTTTATTAAAAAGTTCGGTTAAAATATAAATAGTATAAATGCTTGATTAAAAAAATTAAGTTTTTTTCTAAAAATATAAAGAGTACAAGTTTTTATACTAAAAGTATGTATTACTAAAGGATACAAATTTGGAAAAAAGTGGGATATTGGGACACGATGTCTTGAAAAACACATAAGTTTTAGCCATGAAAATATAAATTATTTTGTGTCAGTCTCATTTATAAATAAAAAAATAATAAAATGTACACTTTATATCAAAGCGGAGCGGAATGAAATAACAGAAACTTAAAGTAATGGAAGTACTATAATTTTCTCCTTTCACTAGCTACATTCTTCTCCTTTACCCGTATTTAATCTATTTAAATTATTCATATATTTCCGGCCAATAAATTTTAATATATATATATATATATATATATCTTAAGTTAATTTTTGTAAATCGAATTTACATCATAAATCCTTGTAAATCTTGTGGTCCACTTAATTTAAACACCCTATCAATATATAAGGTATATAAGTTGAAAGGGGATTACAGGATTTATGATTTATACCGTGTCTGTGATATACTATCTTTACTGTACATAAAATATTCATGATCTCGTTATCATCCAAAATTGGATGCCCTCAAATTGAATGTTTTCAAACATTTTTTCTAGAAATTTTGAATCGAGTCACAATTGAAAATTTGCATGTAAAGTTAAGGCGTCAAACTAGAGAATAATATCAGTTGATGTCCTAAAATATTCTCATTCTTCGCCTTTTAAAATTTATTTGCATTAATAATTTAATGTATGCGGATCAATTTGATCTTGAGATTACCAAATTTATTTATTGTTTTATTTCTTAAAATCTTCTGTTAAACTCTTCAAATTTCACAATTTATTAACTCAATTTTTTTATATTTATTTGTTACATATTTTATTCATCCAATCATATAATTATCTCATTATTAAATTATAATTTATTAGATATTTTAATTTCATATTTAATAAATTTTCCTAAAATAAGTATTGAAAATTGTAAAATATTTAATAAATCAAAAAAAAAAAATTGGTTCTTCAACTTTGTGAAACATAAAAACAAACTTTATACGATAAAGAATTAATTTATTGAATTGATTTATTTATTTTGGCTTTTTACTTTCTAATCTTAATATATTAAAAGAGACAAGTGGTTTGTGAAACATTTCTTTCCATTATATCCTGTCTATTTTTACTTTTTACGTACATAGCCTCAATATTATTCACGTTTTATCACTTGTCTGTCCATATTCCTTAATTAATTAATAGAATCCCTTCGTGAAAGTTACTCCCTCCATATACCGCCCTCTCTACAGCGAATTTGGATTCGGAAGTCGAGGGAGAAAAACTGTTCGATTCCTCTAGCGTGCTCTCTACAGCGAATTCCATTGTCTTTCAAGTTGGAAACGATCTATTATCCTTTGCTGGCGTCAATTCATAGGTTAGTTCACTATGCAATTTGATTGTGCGGAAAGATTCTTCTAGGGTTTCCTGTGCGTTCTTATTGTTGATGTTTTTAATTCTATTATAGGTGTTCTTATTGAGATCATCGATCAGAGATGGCGGTGGCAGCAGAGGCACGGGTTAGTTTACCTGTTTCTGTGCAAATGGTAGGTTTTATGACCACCTATTTCTCTCTCTGTTGTGAAATTCATTATTTAGTTTGTTTTAATAATTTTTATTTTGAAAATTTGGCAATGGCAAATATAATTTGGTTTTTGCAATTTGATGGAAGATAGGTGGGAAACGGCGCGATCTGTATAATTATGTAAATCACTATGTGATATATTTTAGATTCAAGAATATTTGGATGATTACAAAGGTTAATTTGGGCACTTACTGAGGGCCTACTATTGTGGCCAACACATTGCACGCTGCTTCTATTTTGTTAAGGGAATGTGGGGAATAGGATTGGTTTATCAATCTCAGTTCCTCTGATTATCCACTGGTTACTCAAGATGGTAAAAATTCTTGCCTCTTTTTGATCCTGAAAATGTTGTCTTTTTATTTTTAATACATTTTCTCTTAATTGAATGGGTTTGGGGTTTGTCGATGATGGTCAGATCTGCTACATGTGTTTTCATTCTTGGCGAGGGATCTTAATTTCATTGATCATACAAGTAACATTGGCTGGAAAGGGTATGTAAATTTTTTCAATGAATTTGAGGGATAAATAGAAATTTTGTGGCATGATGTTGTTATACTTAGGTTCCAAAGGGCGAAGCCTGTTATCATTGATCCAAGGTTGTACATGACAAAAATAAGCTGTTGTGTTTTGGATCACCCAGCGAAGAAGTACGCCGACTGCTTTTAAACTCTTGACAGGTGTGTCTGGATATGACAAATGTGGTGTATATTATGTTTATGGATTCATTTAGTTTCGCTCATTGATTTTATCAGGACATATGCCAGCTTGGTGATTGCTCCATGAGCATCACTTACCAATGCAACTTAATCTCTTTCTCTACTTATCTAAAATATCTGGTTGATTGACTGGATTGGTCTGACTTCATTGGCTAAATTGTGTTTGATACATTACTCTCTCAAATATTTGCAACTATTATCATTTTAAAACCTTTATGTTTACGTTTTCCTTCTCCACTTAGTTTGATAAAAATCATTCTCATTTAAAAAAGTTTGTTTCTTATTTTTTTAATACGTTATAATGAATATTTTTTTGTATCAGATAATGAATATTGACTATAAGTTGAGCTTTTTCATTCTCGAATTATATAGTTGTGGATTATGTTGACTGTTCTCTATAATAATTTGGGTTATCATATCAGATGATGTTATTCCATCTATTTGTCTTCTTTTTTTTGTGAGAAATTTAACTTCATTTTCATATTTTTTAGTTTTAAGTCTCAATCTAAATGCTACTGTCTGCTGAATTCCTGCAATGTGTTGGGGGCTTGTGAGTTTTGAATGTACTGGTGTTGCAGATCTGATTGCAGTTGAGAGTTGGGATCAAGTGTTGCAGGAGAACTCAATCTACTACTGTTCTTCAAGAGTTGGATCCCACATCAGCAATAGAGGTGCAGAGGTGGAAATCTTCATGTTATCTTTACCCATTTTGTATCAGTATGTGAACTTTTTTAATAACCATGTATTATCACACTTCATGCAGAGAGCACAAGCTTCTAAATCTGTTTAACAACTCAAGAAAGAGAATGGTAGTTTGAAAAGACAAATCAAACATTATAAATTGTAGAGTGGCCTGCAGTAGTAATGAGGCGCCGAAGGTGGAGTCCTAGAACGAATCCTCGATAGAAATGAAGAGCTTCTCGGTTAATCAGTCAGATGATCAGAGGGGCATCGAGGCGGAATTGGATTCGGTAATGAAAAAGGAGACAACGACATCGACAAGTGTGTCCAATGAAAAGGAGAATTTCACAAATTTAATAAAAATAAACCGTTCAAACAAAGTTGAAAGTTGAAATGAATAGAGTCTCATCTCATTGCAAAAGGCAATTCTCTTTGGTTGCACAGATATTTGAGAAATTTATCATACTAAAATACCCTAAAAACATACTTTAATTTATTATTCATTTTACTTTAGAAAAACATACTTCAAATAACAATAAGCATATTTTATCTATATAACAATGATACTTTAACAATGGTAGATCCGTCTTACAAACCATCTCACATAATTACCATCTCACAAGAGACTTTTTCATCACTTTTTATTAATTAATTATTACTTTTTAATATAAAAATTATCACTTTTTTATCTATTTCACGTAAGTCTTTACGTGATGGGCTCACACAAGTCTATGACAATTTTAATAATTTTGATCATATACTCTCTCCGTCTCACCTTAATGATTACGCTTTCTTTGTAAATTACAAAGGAAGCGTAACCATTAACCATTAGAGTAAGACGGATACAAAGTATAACGTCCTTGTGACGTGCGAAGCATGTCTATAATAACTAAGTTGAGATTTTTGAAGATGCTTTTAAAAAAAACGTCAAATATGTCCAAAGTAATGAGAACCAATTATCAAACAATCAAACACAAGAAATCATTCTCCCGAATCTAGAATGATAATTATTCGCGCTTTTAAGAAAAAACGTGTTTGACTACCTGACGCTTCTCTTACAAACTACGTACTTTTGACTTGGACGTTGACTTTGCAGTATATCATGAATCATAATAACGGCCCTAACCAAATCAAATTTATTAACTTTTATAATAGTTGTTCAGATTCACTCATTAATATATCATAAATAAATAAACCTTTACAAATGTAAAGTATAAGACCGTCGTCAAATATTTGAAATTAAGATCAAGATTATACAGTAACATTTTTTTTTTTTTTTGTTACACCAGTAATTTATATTTAGTGAGTTTATACTATGTTACAAAATATATATAATTAACTAAGTAGCAATGATTCAAAATAGAGAAAATTGCAATTTTAGTACGGTAATAATCTAGAAAGGTTTGTATTTGTGGACGCTATATTTTGGGTTTATAATTATATTTTTTGCAATTTTAGAATAATTTAGGTCTAACTTAAAATTTTCGAACCTAATTTTATCATTAAAGTTTATACAGAGAGAATTGTTCTCATATGATTTTTTAAATTTTATCTTTAAAAATTTTTATGGTTAATTCATTTAAAATTAAACAAGTACAATCTAAATATAAAAATTTAGGATCCAAAATTAATAAAGTCTAATCCAAATTCTCCTACGGATGCAAGATATTTAATTCTTAATTGGTTATAAAGAGTCAAAAAGTTTATTAATGGCATGTATTTATAAATTAATGAAGATCCTTAAATTTAGGAAATATAGGAAAGTCCACAAAGTGTCAAAGAAAGAACATTAGCGTGCTGCAATCTAAGGATTACGACATCTTTCATTAGAACGACCAAAGGTCCAACATCTCAAACCATGCGTCTTTCATTATTTTATTTTTATTTTTATTAATTAATTAATTAAATGAATGATTTGGATTAACCGGCCAATGTAGTTAATTTAAGAATAATTTATTGATTATGATCAACCTATGCAGAATGTCGTGTCGTCTCATAATTACACTGTGGGCCCCCAAACCAAATATTCAACCTATTTTAATATACAATTCAAGATCGTTACATATATACATTTTAAAAGAAAAAAAATAGTTTAATTAGTTTGATTTTATAAATATATAAAATTGTTTGGGGAAATTTTGTGTTTGATAAAGTTTAAAGCTCAGCTCGAGTTTAACATAAGAGCAACTCCTAAACAATCTTTACATTTCTTTTTAGAAAAATAAATAAAGAATATCTATTTATTTTAAATTTTTATTTGGTTAAGGTCCTCCAATCCGCTCTTTAAATTTCACTCTTTATTTGCTCAATTTTCAATATTTATTTATTACATATTTTATTCATCCAATCACATTATTATCTTATAATTATATTATATTATATTATAAATTAAATTATTAAACATTTTAACTGCACTATGAAAAGTTGTAAAACAATTAATGAATTTAATTTTAAAGAGTTTTGTTAACTTTTCAAATTTGAAAAGTGAAATGAGAAAGTTAAACTCAAATGTTATAATAGAGTGTTTGTTGGATTAAATTTTTTGTGGTGTACTCTCTAAATTTATTAAACATTTGTATTTAAAAAGTCTATTGGAGATACTCTTAGGTGAATATTATAAAAATAAAAAAAGTAAAAGTAATTACAATAGTTGGGTTTGATCAATGATATTTCTACATACAATAGTATTTAATTTCAAGGAATTGATTGATCTTGAAAGATCTTCTACGATTTTGCATGTGAGGGTAATTTTCTTCATTTCATCCTTTCATATATAGTAACTTATTAGATAATAGTATTATAAAGGAATCACACTTATTAATGAGTAAATCTTTTATTTTAGTTGAATGATAAAAGTGCATTTGAGAAAAAGAAAAGTTGGAGGAAAAAGAAAGAGGTAAAAAAAGCAAATGAGCGAGACTAACTATGTCATCAAATGCGGAAAAGGCGTCACAGACTAAATAATTTGTAGCGTAAATAAAAAGTGATAATAATATATTTAATTAAAAGTGATAAGCATTATATATCTGAATTTATAGATTTAATTTAAATTGAATTAACAATAAATAAATGAAATAAAATAAATGATTGATCTTAAATCAAAATTATAAATTCTTAATATTGCACCTTATGCAATCTGATTGAATCATTTAATTATAATTAAATTGGTAGTAAAAAATTTATAGAGTAGTGTACGTAATAATAAACCCCAGAATAAAAATTAAACTCCTAACCAGAAAATTAAAATGATAAAATATAAAATTAAAACTTACCAATTCCAGTTGGAAAAGAGAGCGAGAATAATGAGACAATTATGCATTCAGAAAGATTGAGGGACAAAAACGTAAAATGAGCATTATTAAATTAGGAAAAAGAAAATAGTTTGACCGAGTAAGAAAGAAAAGAAATTGAAGACGATGAGAATGGATTAATGGGCCGACATTCCTCTTATTTGATCGGTGATATGTGAAAACTATAATATTTTCAACTCCACAATTTCATAAATGACCAAAATCTTTCTTTTTCCTCAATTTGTCGGTTAATCATTCGCTTTATTAACTTTGTCATAAAGTTTTCTTTGTATTTGAAAAAGGTGTTTATGTGTAAGGGATTTTAAGACGAGTTATAATATATTTTTCGAAAGTATAGTAAATGATATATTGAATTATGATTTTAGGTATTGTATAATTCACTATTTAGCTCAAGTCTTGTATGAGATGGTGGGACTATTTTACGTTTTTATAATTAGTTATCACTTTCATTATAAAATATTATTACTTTTTATTTCTACTATAAATTTATTCATGAAATAGTTTACTGTACCATTATCACTTCTCAATGATTGAGTATCATATTTCATCAGTGATATCATCATATGTTATCCATCTCGCGTAAGTACTTTACGTAAGATAGTTTTACACAAGTCTTTGCTCTACAAATATACTTTAATTATCAAATACTATACGAGTACATAATAAAAACATTTTAATAATGAATTCACCTATCTAATATGCTCTATATATCTTCCATGAGAGGACTACTCCATTGACACATAGATGAATTTAAATTTGAGGATTTTCATGGTTCAATTCAGCAATTTAGTGGAAATTTTAATATCCTAATTTAGATTTTAATAAGCAATTCCGATTACAAAGGTGCACACATTTTTTACAAAGTGGATCAAGGAATTTACGGGTTCTGCTTGTCTGAAAATCGGCCCAACTTAGTATTGTTTACTGGGCTCAATAAGAAGCCCAATGCTACTACTAAAAAAATTTTCTGCAAAGAGGGTTACAACACTCATAATATTCAAAATTTATTTATACAAATTAATTTTTAATATCGAATCATGGTTTTCATCCAGATTACTTAGATTATTTATTTTTATTTTTCAACTCGTGCTTGTAGAAATACTTTAAGGAAAGTTTAGTTAAAACCAAACTCTATTTCTGGGTGATCAGGTGGCGTTTGGAAATTTAGGTTTAAATATTTGTATTTTGAAAATCAGTAATGATTGTATGTTTGTTTTAAGTTTTTAAGTAGGATAGGTTTTAACTTTATATAAAACCTATGTATTAGATGCAAGAGTAGTGATGGGTAATATCGAAAATTATTTATATAATTTTTGGGAGCACCTGTTGCACCGATGCACCCCTATATTTGTTGTAGAAAATAGGTAGTGAGTGGTTTTAAAAAAAATAAATTTAAGGGTGATTCTGGGATGTACATAGTGCACCGGCGCACTCCAAATTTATAGTTTATAATAAGTAGTGGAATGGTTATTTTAAAAAAAAATTAATTATTTTATTTTATTTAGTGGTGGAGATTTAATTAAAAATTAATCCAACGATTAAAATTGTCCAGGTGCACCATAATTGACTCTAAATTTAATTATATTATTTTATTTAATGATTAAAATTAGATTAAAAATTAATTTAATGGTTAAAATTGTTCAGGTGTACTAAATTTGAACTCTAAATTTAAATTTAAAATATAATTAAAGTGTATATGTGGAGTTGGTGCACCTAAACAATAATTTTTAACCCATATAATACTCCATACTTAGTACCTACTATATATGATCTGTTGTCTGAAAATATCGATATAGCAAAAAGGTTATAAAATTAGTTAGAATTTTTTTTCTTCTTCTAAATAACATTAACTGCAATATTATATTATGGGATATATTCTTCATATTTATTATATCATTTTCTATTGAAATGTTTTATTATAATCATAACATTTCCAATAGGCGTTTAGGAAATTTAAATCTATAAAATGGAATTACCATAATTATTGATGGATTTTGTTAAATCCCCACGTGTAAATTAGTAGTTTCAAGACTCCATCTAACTTCTAAGGTCTTATTTTAGATATATTTATTAAAACTTTATATCCTCTCAATATAATAAATACATGCTAAATATATTATTAGAAATTTTATGGATTTGGGAAATCAACAAATAAATAAAACGACAAAGAAATTTATCTAATAAAGTTTTTTTTTAACACGTCTAATAAAGTTTAGAGCAATTCTTAGGTGAGTATCCGTGGTAGACATGCACCCCGGTTCGGAACCGTCGGTTCCAGTTCCGAATCGGCGGTTCCGGTTCCAAGATAGGGGAACCGAAACCGAACCGGGGTACGAAGCTTTCGGTTCCGGAACCGCCGGTTCTGGTTTTAATTTTTTTTTTTGGATTTTAAGCGTAAAAAATAAAAAAAAATTAAAAAACCAGCGGTTCGAATCGGAACCGTCGGTTCGGAACCGAAACCACCGGTTTTTTTTCCCAATATGAGAAACCGGAACCGAACCTTCCTTAGCCGGTTCCGGTTTTTTTTTTCCGGTTCCGGAACTGGCGGTTCCGGTTCTGTTAAAACCGGCGGTTCCCCGGTTCGAACCGTCGGTTCCGGTTCATTTGTGCATGTCTAATCCGTGGTCACCGATGATTCCTTTACATGGGGTGTGCATACTCCCATATGTGCATATCATGTGAGAAGTCATCGGTGACCACGGGTCACCTAATTAAGCGTCTAAATTTAATTAAAATAGAATTATAATTTTAATAGGTTGTGAACCTTTTGGTGTTGATCCGTTAGTTATGTGAATACAAAATTAATTACAAATTCTTATATAATACTCCTCCCTCACAAATAGTTAACAGTGTGCTAGAGTACGTAAACTTAAGAAAAACTACTTATGATAATTTTATTTATTTATTTAAATAATTTAATCTTTTTAAGTGATTAATAAATTATAAAGTATGTAATGTATATTCATTAAGTAGAAATGATAATTTTAAAAATAAAATGTATTTTGAGATTTTTAATTTGAGCTTATATAGTATTTAAAAATAATTTTAAAAAATATGTATGTAATGTAATGTAATTTTTTTAAGTGATTAATAAATTATAAAGTATGCAAGGTATATTCATTACGTAGAAATGATAATTTTAAAAGTAAAATGTATTTTGAGATTTTTAATTTGAGCTTATATATATAGTATTTTGGTGTGGTGGTGTTGTTGGAAAAAAAATTTATATATATATATATATATATATATATATATATATATATATATATATATATATATATATATATATATATATATGTACCGGTGCACATATAATTAATATTTTGTAGGGGTATAATACTTAAAATGTAACAAAAGCAACTTTTGCCACTATATATAATTTCTCAATTTTATTTTGTATTAAATATTATCGTGCATGTACAAAGCAAATATTGTAGATATATATATCATGACCTCTAATATTATCGTGATCCATGATGGTTTTCCCTTAAAAATATCTCCATTTTTATTTCTAATTAAGAGAAATGCATGCTATAGCCTATGTTACGGAAAATATCGTCCTTTAAAGAGTTGTTATTAGTGCATTCGGGTGCAAGGTTGCACCTACATATATATAATTTTTTATTCTATTTTGTATATATGTTTCTTAATAATTGTATACTTTTTTTACACTCAATTTTTCATTAAAAAACTAACATTCATATGTGTATAACTTTTTATTCAATAGAGTATACATTTTTTTAATAGTTGTATACTTTTTTAAACTCAATTTTTCATTAAAAAACTAACAAACAAATTGTATATATTAATTTTTGTTTGTAATTGTATATGTTTTTGTTCATAATTATATACGTTTATAAAAGTGGGTGTACCGTATCATAGGGTGCAAGGTAGAATCTTAAATATCCTGTTACATTTTGGTGTTATATTTCCTGTTAAACGCGTTAGATGAGTGACACGTATGCGGAGAGGAAAATTTCAACATTTCCCTTAGGGTTAATTGTTAGGGTATATAATAGTTTATCCTACATGTCAATTATCCAACAGTTTGTAACAGGATATGTAACACCGAAATGTAACAGGAGATCCGAAACGGCACAGTAGTATTAGCCTCCTTTAAATTAGTTAATTGTAATTTTAATACTCCCTCCATTCGCCAGAAATGTATACATTTTTCTATTTTGGGCGTCTGTATCAAAGGTATACATTTCCCTTTGTACACACATGGGACCCACACACATCACTAATACACTTAATATATGAGACCACACACACCCACTAATACAACTACCTACTACACATTAAATAATAATACTCTTTAATCCACGTGAAAAAGCAAATGTATACTTTAAGGGGGAGTATTTTTTTTATTTGATGTCGTTTTCTTCAAATTTAGTAACTTAATCAATTTTAATTCTTCTTTGCACAAAATTTTGATCAAAATTAAATAAATTCTTACATAAATAAAGGACTAAATTTATATTAAAAAATTGAACTAAAATCGAACAAAAAAATTATTAAAATTAAAAATTACAAATAAAAAATACTAAAATTAAAAACCATATTAAGGGATGAATTTATGTATATATATATATATATATATTCACTTATATATTAAATATTTATAATTTGTGTAATTCTCATAATTAGCTAGGCTAAATACATAATTAGAAATAGATCATTAATAAAGCCAGACAGATCTTTTAAATGCAGTAATGCCATAGCAAAAACAAACACATTAAGGTCATCATTCATCCTTATTTATTTTTTTATTTTTATTATTAATTAAAACTCATCCTCCCTGTCAATGCACTTAAATTCTAAGAACTAATTAAATCTACTAATCATAATAACTGGATTATTAAGTAAATATGAGATAGTAATCAATGCTTTATTTCATGGAAAAAGTAACAATTTATGTATCTTTCTTTCACCCAAAAATACATAATATTGACTAACTAACGGAATCAATTCACTCCATTTCTATCCAGAAATTTTGACAGCTCCACTTATTTCTAATTAAATCTCCACCTGAATCACCTAATAATAAATGCATGCAAAACTACTTCTCACAGAAAATTAAATTTAAATCAAATGAGAATTAAATGTACAATGAAATTAGACATAATTGCATTGCATGCTTTCTTCTGGATTATAAATCTTATGATTTATATATATAGAAAATTCTGTATGTATATGTGACGGTTAATTTTGACGATCAGAGCTTAACAATTTCCGGGATGTGCACCGGATACTTATCGACGCAGTCGTGCCACGGCCCCTCGGTCGGAGTTTTGATCGTCCGGTTGCATTTCCAGACGGCGCTGTTACATTTAAATCCACTCCCGAATGCGATCTGCCACACCCGATTCCCCTTTTTCATCCTCCCTTTTGCTTCGATGTAGCTGAGTTCATACCAGAGTGAAGACGACGACGTATTACCGAATCGGTGGAGCGTCATCCGCGACGCCTCCACGTGCTCTGCCGACAGCTGGAGATTCTTCTGGAGCTCGTCGATCACCGCCCTGCCGCCGGCGTGGATGCAGAAGTGCTCGAATGCTTGTTTGAAGTCCGGTATGTAGGGTTTCCATTTAGGGTTGAAGATTTTCCGGCCGATTAGGGTGAAGAGGAAGAGGAGCTGCTCCGACGCCGGCAGAACGAGCGGTCCGATCGTGGTGATGTTTGATTTCAGAGCTTCGCCGGCGATTACCATTAGATCTTTAGAGAGATTGATTCCGACTTTACCCTGTGGATCTTCCTGCTCGTAGACGCATCGGTAGGCCTTATCATCGGCGCCTTTGTGAGTGCGGACGACGTGGACGAGCTTGTACTTGGCGCGGCGGCGGTCGCGGAGTTTGTTGGAGAGGAGGATGGCGGCGCCGCCCATGCGGAAGAGGCAGTTAGGGAGGAGCATCGCCCGTTCCGATCCCTGGTAGTAATTGGGGGTAATGATTTCAGTGCTGATTACGAGTGCGTTTGAATTCGGATGAACCTGCAATAAATCTCGAGCTAAATCGATCGAAATCAATCCGGCGCTGCAACCCATGCCGGAGAGATTGAAGCTCTTGATATTACTCCTCATTTTATACTTGTTCACCACCATCGCCGACAACGACGGCGTCGGAGAAAACAGGCTGCAATTGACTATAAGAATATCAATATCTTTAGCCCTAATTCCAGTCTTCTTCATCAGAGAATCAATGGCGGAGAAGATCACAACCTCCGCTTCCCCTCTCGCCGAATCCATCGTCGGAGTGGGAGGGATGTAGTGAATCGCCGGCGGAAGGCAGGTTTCTTCGCCGAGGCCGGATCTTTCTAGAATGCGCATCTGGAAATCGACGCTCTTTGGATTATCCTTGAGAATCAATCTAGAATGTTCCATGAAAGTGGAGAATGGAACTCGGAAGTTGACCGGCGGCTTGTAGCAGGAGTAATTGACGAGGTAAATCGATCGGGGTTTGGACATGAAGTAGACGGTGGAGATGAAGACGACGAGGAAAGAGGAGCATAGAATTTGGAGCGTGTCGAAGTGGAGGGAACTCCAGAGTACATTCATTTCCTCCGGCGTCGAACGGAGGATTTGTAGGATGATTCCGGCGGTGATGGGGAGGAGTGAGAAGGTGAGAATGTGATTGACGAAGTATTGGTATCCAGGTTTGAGATACTTGAGAGGGAGGGAAGGTGAAGCCATGGGAGAAGAAGAGAGAGAAGGCGGCAGTGGTGGTGGAGGTGGAGGGAGAGGGGAATATAAAGAGTAGAAAGGAGAGGAAGCATTAATGGTGGAAGGCAGGTAAGAGGATTAAATGAGCAAACGTCTTCATATCACACAGCGATCCCTTAGCTGGAGTTTTCTGTTGCTGAGTACCCTAACCCATCTTTCAACCCTTTCATGAATCAACTATCAACTAGTATAGTTAAATGAACCCCTTCAACATTGAGCACAAATAATCAATTTCAATTTTAATAAATATGAATCTCACATCCAATAATACAATACTAGAAATTATATTATCCTTATAAAATAAAAATTAAGAGTAAAAAGATAAAAATAATTTTAAAATCTACGCACCGTAAAATGTTACATACGCTTGCTATTATTCAAATAATGAGGTTAAAATAGAGTAATGGTACAGATTGAGTAATATTTTTAAGTTATACCTTAGCTTTACGTGTGTTAATTACTACTTCTCGCGTATCGTATTTATTTATAGGTCTTAGATACGACCTATCAAACGAGTCTTTAATATGTCAAAATGCATCATCCTAACTATGTTTGACATTGAATTCTGTTCTTAAAAAAAAAACACTTGGAATTTACTTAGCGAGAGAAAAAAATAGTTAAAAATGGCAAACCTCGTGTGAATCGGGTTCTGAATCTTGTTTTTATCAATTTTTCTCTAGTACATGATAATTATTTTTTAATTAATTAAAGAGATAAATTATTTTTTTTAAATAAAAAAATTACTTTCCAAATTCTTTCAATACTCTAATTTATCGATTACTTTTTAATATATATATATAGATGAATTAATATTCTTTAAAATATAAATTTTAAATTTTTATTTACTATAAAGTAATTTTATAAAAACAAGATTCACAGACCCTTTTCATATCACACCCACTCGTGAAAGATATGTGCCGCTGGATTGTGTACAATTCGGATTCATTATTCAATATTTCAAGTTTTATCTTTATTTCAGACATAGTATGAAAACTCTATAACTATAAAATTTTTAGGGCACATGATGGTTAATTTAAAAATCAATTTTAACACGTGTTATTCACTTAAAAAAATTAAACATTTGAAATAAAGAGTCGGAATATTAAGTGATCTGATCACAACACATTAATGTATAATATCTAAAAAAAATTTGAAATTAGAGTATACTCCCTCCGTCCCATACCAAGGGTCTCTTTTTTCTATTTTGGTCGTCTCATCCAAAGGGTTCTCTTTCCTTTTTTATACACATGAATCCTACGTTCACCCACTAATACAATTAAAACATGGGGTCCACACTCCCACTAATACAACTAGTCACTACACATTAAATAATAATACTCCTTAATTTAAGTGCAAAAAAGCAAAATGCACCCTTGGTGCAGGACGGAGGAAGTATTATAAAGTTATTAAATCGAATGTACTTTCTTTTATAGAGTTATAACTTATAAAGATAGCTTGGGACGTGAATTTAATTATGTTAAAGAAAATATCATAATATGAAAAGTATTATAGCATAATTTTATTATATATTTACATTGAAAACACAATTTTTTTTACAGAAATATAAATTTCTATTAATCAAGAAGCATCAATGTTTACATATGAGTATGGTAAGAAATAATAAAAAGCAGGTAAAACATCATTGAAAGAAAAAGCAGTAGCCACAATGCTATGTGCTAGGGGGTTTAAAACCAAAAAGGTCCATACATTTTTATTTTTTGGAAATAGTCCCAAAAAACTTAATTTCTCCGAATTAGTCCCACAACTTTCAAAATCTCACCGAAATGGTCATTTTTACACAAAATTGTCCAAATAGGCTAATGCCAAACCAAGTTTTAACAACACTTTCTCAGCAACACCCCTTTTACAACACAATTCATGTATCTTATATTAAACTCATTTTATACTCAATTTTCATCGTGCTCATATGCTTCAAAATGGTATCAAGGCCGTAGGTTATCATAAGTCACATCTAGAGTCGACGAGTCATCCCAGCTCCTCTGGGGTAAAAGAGGGAGAGATCAACCTTAGGCCGATGATAGGCACTGCTAAGGTTGGTATTAACTTAGCTAATTTCTCTTATTGGCAGGAATACTTGGTCAGCTGGGAGAAATTAAACACTAGATAAGGAATCCGACCGGAAAAATGCCGGGTGGATATATCTGAGGAATATCCCCGAGTTTGGATGTGAGAAGGCTCAAATTCAAGTGATGTGAAATAATGGTATGATTTTGAAGCACTAGCTTCAATCTATACTGTTGCACCAGGTTTCCCAGAACTTGCAAAACTTCCAGAATGGCTAGGAGAAAAGGTTTTCAAGGCATGGGAAAACAACTCGACTCTATCCAGAGGCGATGTATTAGAGCTGTACTTCACCAGTGCTGCCCCAGAACCAGTCGGGAAATGCAACCACGAGGCCTTCCATTTCATCAAGCTAAGAAGACCCGATGTTTCAGCATCAAATAAGATCAAAGAGTCTTCTGGAAAGGAACCAGTCTTGGTTTCTACCTTTTCTGAAGAACATATCTCTACGCGGAGAGCGAGGGGTTTGTATGCCTGCATCAAAGCAATGGTAGAGGTGAAGTTCCCATTCAAGTTCGAGCATAAGTCTTTGAATAGGTCTTTCCTGTTGAATACTTTAACAGGGAAGAAGACAGTGTTTGCTGAGAAGACTTTCCAGAAAAAACAATAACTTCTCTGGAGAAACAAGATTCCAGTGAGTAAACAAACTCATCGGAGATATTGCAACATGGCCCATTTTGGGCAATGGACGAACAAGGTATGCACAAGCTGTTCCACCCAAACAGAACCAGAATTTGGGAAAGGGATAAGATTGGGCATAGGGATGATCAGAAATGCTGATCCACCCCCCAACAAAGGAGACATGTGGAAAGAAGAGGGTAAAATCTCTTCGGAATACCCAAGAGCCAGGAGAATTATCAGGCACCAAAAAGGACAAATGACTCCTCAAAAAAGCAAGAGTCAGGTGACCTTTCTGAAAGGGTAATAGACATGTGACCGACAAGAAAGATGACCCACAAAAGGGAATTCAATAAAGAGAAACTAGCCAACTGCTAAAAGGTTGGCATCTAATGTAAAGTGACGCAAGCAGTGACGTCACAAAAAAGAATCCAATAAAGAAAAAGAGTAGCCAGCTACTGAAAGGTTGGCATCCAAGGTGAAGTGACGCAAGCAGTGACGTCACAAAAGATTGAGAGGCTTTGAAATCCAGATTTCAAATCGAAAGCCTCTATAAATAGATGTGTTGAGGAAGCAGAAGGCATTGACCATTCTCATCTGTTTTCTCTTTCTAAAATAAACATTGTATTTCCTTTCTTTGTATGAGTGTTCTGAGTGCAGCTACAATAGGTAGCTAAAGGAGTTATCTCCTCTTGTTTTGTGAGGATGAGTATGTAATAAATTCTCCATTCAATAAATAAATAATCTTGGGTTACTGCCGCATGTAACCTTCTATTTCATTCTGCAACTTCAATCTCTATACTTTCCGACAAGAAGAAGTAGCAGTATCCTGTACACCCGGCGTAGGAAACGAACCAGGGTTGTGCTGAGATCCGCTGAAGGCACGGGATTGATCCATCACACTGCGGGGCGTGTGGTTAGCTGTGAGGAGCAGCTGTAAAACCTCTCGAATACCCCGTGGATTGATGGTCAAAAAATGTACTATTACTGTTTTAAGCCGATTAGCTATGAGATTAATGTTGTTTAATTAATGTACGAAAGCATGTTGGGCCAAATATGGTCATAATAAACTATGTCTATTTTGAAAGATAAGAATTTGATGAAAATGGGGTGAAAATGAGTATATAAAGGTATAGAAAGCTATTTTATTAAATAAATCTGGAAATAGTAAAAGGAGTTGGTACATAGCAAAACTTTTAAAACTTGGGACGATTTTGAATAAATTCAAAAGCTATAGGGCTAAATTGGAGACAAAATAAGATATGTGACTAAATCGGTCAAATTTTAAAAGGTACGGGACCAAATCATAGATTTTAAGTATTTTGGGACCGTTTTGGATAAAGTAAAAAACTGTGGGACATTTTTGGTATTTAACTATGTGCTAGGGTATTAACCTCCCACCGAATCCAATTGAAGCAAACATGATTAAAAAATTGGCGAAGAGAGTGGATGTCTTCAACCACGACTCCAAAATATGAAAGATCAGGCTTGTGGTTTGTCAGTGCATTATAAAGAATTTGAGCATCGATTTCAATCATAACCTTTCTGTGATTTTGCTCCCTTGCAATCTCCATTCCTCTCAATGCTGCTAATGCCTCTCCCATCTCAGCAGCGTAACCCGAATCTCTCAACTCAATGAAGGACCAAATTACTTTACCGTTGTGCTCTCTTGCTACCCCTCCAAGCTAGTGACTACGCCTAATCTAACTGAGGCATCCGTGTTAATTTTAATAAAATCACACTTGAGTGATTTCCATCTATCCGCTCTTGAATCAGTTGGTGTTGGGGGTTTAGTCAAAAAGGACCTTGCCTTCAAGTAATCTGGACATTGAAAACACGGCTTTTAGAAATTCATAACAAAAGATGTGGTTAAACCTAATTTTAATTCAAATTTCAAATCAGCCAGAACCAACTTTTCGGATTTCTCTTCATTAAATAAAATAATATAATTAACTTTTTTTAAAAAAAAAATATCCAATATTCTATTTTAAATTTATAAACCTTAGAATACACGAGTGCATCAGGTGCACTCTAAAATCACCATCTCCAGAATATACAAATATTATTCTAAAATTTGAAGAACATATATAATCAATATTCGCTATTTGGGAAGTTTATTTTTCTTTAAATAATAATGACTGTTTAACCAATATTACAAAATGAGACACTCACTTGTGAGACGAATTTTTTGTGAGATGGTTGTGAAACGGGTCAACTCATTACTAAAGTATGCTTATTATATAGGTCAAGTATGTTTATCTGTGATTAAAGTATGTCAATAATAAATCATATTATAACACCATAAAATCATATTTTAATTCATTATTTATCATACTTTATAAAATATACTTTAACAACCATTAAGTATACTTTATCTATATAATAGATATACTTTAACACATTTCACATATATAATATCTCACAAGAGAATTTATCTTACAAAATATTCCCTTGATTCAAGAAAATATAAAACAAACTGCAAGTGACATGTATAAATTGTCTGGCTGTTTTATTTTATTAAAATATTTAAATTTCATTTGACCTGCGCTAAACTCGTTTCCATTCTTTGAAACATTATGTTATATATATGCGTGTGATATAAATGATGAAACATGTCTCATATATATTTAAAGTTACAGAAGTCAAAGCTGCTTAATTCCATGTACTTTCAACACTGCTCACATTAACTCTTTATATCTACTACTACACATCCAGGTACTATTCACATGTTGATTTCCCTCAACCTTAAATTTATTGATGTCATTTTTAAAGAAATAAAAAATGTCCCACGACATAAAAATTTCCCAACGAAATTCAATCTAATTTACGAATAATTATTAATGGATTGCCAATAAAAATTACATTTTTCTTTTAACAACAAAATATTAACAGATTTTCTTATATTCTTACCAACATAATAAAATATGTAATTACCAACAAAATCATTATATAAATTACCAACGAAATTATTTATCAACAGAATTGTATTTTTGTTGCTAAAAGTTAACCAACTATCATTTTATCAATAGAAATATATCAACATATTTCATTATTAATTTGTCGCTAAACAAATTTAGCAATGAACCATTGGTAAAAAAATCTTTTTTGCAGTGTCCCATAAAATTAGTCCTAGAAAAAATCTTAATTTCTCCGATATAGTCCATATATATAGCTTTTAAATTCATATTAAAATAGTCTTTTTTGCTTATAAATGAAGGGTTTTAACTAGTTAAAAGTTTTTTTTGTCCCATAACTTTTTAGAACTTTAAATTTTATCCCAAAAAAGATATTTGTATCAATTTTGTCTCATAACTAGCTATGAGTTTTATATTAATTTTGCCCAATTTTCGTCGAAAATTGGTCACGTGCGTTGTACGTGACAGATGAATTTGGGGGTTCCGACGAAAATCGAGGATTCCAGTAAAAATTGGGCAAAATCAAAATAAAACTCATAATTATGGGATAAAATCGATACAAATAACTTTTTTTGGACAAAATTTAAATTTTTAAAAAGTTATGAGACAAAAAAAACTTTTAACTCTTAGTCCATTGCAAATCTTGTCTTCACAGATAATATTTTGTTTTATGATTTATGAAGCTCTTAAAAAGAGTTAAAAAAAATATTTCGATTTTGTACAGAAAATGAGTTAAAAGTTTTGTTTTGTCCAATAACTTTTTAAAACTTTAATTTTGTCCCAAAAATATATTTGTAACGATTTTGTTTCATAACTATGAGTTTTATTTTGATTTTGCCCAATTTTTGCCGGAACCTAAACCCCCAAATTCAACGCTCACGTGCAACGCACGTGACCAATTTCCAGCGAAAATCGAGGGTTCCGATGAAAATTGGGCAAAATTGAAATAAAACTCATAATTAAGTGACAAAATCGATACAAATATTTTTTTTAGACAAAATTTAAAGTTTTAAAAAGTTATAGGATAAAAAAAACTTTTAACTCGGTTTTAACTTAACAAAAGTTTATGAATAATGTGATCAAATCGACGCATTTTAGAAGTTATCGACCAAAAAAATTAGCTTAAAATTTTTATTTTGGAATGAAAAATCTAAACAAAATTGAAAGGTTTAAAATGAAAATAGAAATCTTACTTATTTGAATACATTTTTCGAATCATTTCAGTAGGGTCCAAAATTGGCTTAAAATTTTTATTTAAGGATGAAATCTAAACAAAATGGAAGGTTTTTTTTTAATAAAGTAAAAAGATGCCAGACTATTTATATTTTGAACTCATTTTAGTATATATATATTTTACTTTATTTTCTATAAATGAAAAATTTATTGATGACAATTGAGTATAAGAAATACCAAAAAAAAAATATATAAAGTACATTTATATATGTTAAATCAAGTTTGATTTAGTCACTTATTGAAAGATTATCTAGATTGACTCTCATTATTTACTAAAACCAACTCCAAAAAAATCCAGAGTACTATTCATTCTAGTATATATCCTGACATTGTGATTCGAGTTTTTTGATTAATTTATACGAATAACGATTAAGTTGATTATATTTTTTAGTTATTATTATTAATTTATTTATTGTGGATCGTAATATTAATGAATGATGTGAGAATTTGAATTGTGATATATTCATCAGGAGTAATATAGATAATAGAATAATGCATGGCTTTTGTTAAATCATTCGTCAATCTTTGGGTGTTTTATGCGTTTATCATTCGGCCATAGATTTTAATCTCCTCAAAATTTATATATCTAGATAAGTAATTCCTTTTCTCCTAATATATATATATATATATATATATATATATATATATATATATATATATATTAACACGCACATAATTTCTTATATAGACCACTATATATATGGCTAGATCTATAGAAATTAATTACATTAATTGAATCAAATGTTTGTGGCTTCAAATGAATTAAAATGAAGCTAGCTAGCTAATTAACAAGACATAATTAATACTCTGGAACGCAGGTGATGAACCGTTAAATGTATTATATTAATTAATACATTAATTATAATCAATCATTGAGGTAATCTAATTAGACTGTTAATTAATTCATCATACAAGTTTAATTAATATCAATTAATTAATTATATAAAACTAGCTAGATACATAAGATACGTAGTACACTGTACATACATGTATATATATGTGCACGGTTGATTTGTGAATTTATGGCAAACACAAATAAATAAATAAACAAATAAATAAATAGTTGATTAAAATCGTTCACCTTTATGGATTAGAAGACCTTAATTCCCAAAGTTTCACAAAATAAATGTTTTGCGTTTAATCGTGATACTGTGTAATTTTGTAAGATAGTAAAGTACAGTTAAATTCTTATGGTTTAATATTTGTTATTAGGTTTAGTGTTAGTTTTTTTTAGGTATCATTGTAATTTCATTGGTATAGTATGCATTACGTTTTATTTTTTAGATTTTAGGTATATTTTTAACATTGGTTCACGTAAATTTTGTTGTTCATATACTATTTATTTTTAGATTTAATCTTTATACTTAAGGCTTGGTGCTTATTCGGAAGGTATAATTGTGATATTGTAGTTGATTTATGTTTTTTTTTTGCTAACTTTATTTATGCACCCTTATTTCATGGGTTTAGGGTGTATATAATTAATGTTAAGGGTGGCGCTATTGCCACCTGAATCTTTATTAATGGGGCACCCGTTTTTGAAAAAATATAACAGTGAAATGTCTATCATACCCCACCTCTAAATTTATATACATACTTAAATCTAAGTTTATTAAGTCCACCCAATACAATTCTTATAACCCCTTTTACTAAGCCCACCCAATACAATTTCTAACCCCACCCAAATAATTTCCCCACAAAAAAAACACCGCTAACAATTAAAAGAAAGCGAAGAAAGAAATCAAAGAAGAAGAGGTGTGAGAGGGGAGAAGAGAGGTTTAATTAAAATGAAGTTATCCCACAATTTAATTAAAATAAGGCCACTGGAAAAATACTTTACAATCTTAAATAACATCTGCAAACTTTAAATTCCAACAAAAAAGTCGTAGAAATCAACATAGTTCAAATAATTACAATTAGTCTATTTGAATTGTTTTTGTTTTTTGCTTGAATTGTTTCCGTATTAAGTTACAAAAGTATGAATTAGGGTTCTAATAATTTAAAATTCTAGTTTTTTGTTTTGATGTGGAAGAGTTTAATATTTATGTATAAAACAACAATGGTAAACAATTTACCTCACTAATTTATATCAACTAACTTCTTTATTATTTTTTATCTTGTTCTTTGTCTTCTTCTCTTTCTTCTTCTAAGTTTTTTCCAAGAACGGGTTTAAGATTTGATGTATGGAGAAATTGTTTTGGGTTTACTTAGTAATAGGGTTGGGTGGGCTTAGCAAATTATATTAATTGTAATTAGTTTGGGTGTAAAATTAGGAGTGGGGTACGATAGACATGTCACTATCATTTTTTTTAAAACTTGGGTGCTTTTAGTAAAGTTTTGGGTGGCAATAACGCTGCGCTAATGTTAATTCCAATAATATAATGATCTTCTCAATTCATTATTAAAAAGATTTCACTTAATCTGGTTGCTCACAATATCCTTTTGAATATTCTGTTGGTAAAAGCTCAAATTCCATTATTAAATTGGTTTACCAACGGATTAACAACGGAATCCGTTGCTAAATTTTCATTAGTAAAGTGGTGGTTGGTAAATTTTTAGCAACGAAATTCAATTTCGTTTGTAATCTGTTGCTAATAATTCTGTTGGTATTTCGTTGCTAATTATCAGCGGATTGAATTCCGTTGGTAAAATATAGAATAAATCTGTTGGCATTCCATTGTTAAAGGAAAATTGTCATTTTTGTTGATATTCCGTTGGTAACTACCAACAGATTGAATTCCGTTGATAAATTCAATTGTAAAAAAATAGTATTTTTAGCCCAATTGATTGGTTCAAATGTATTGTAATATTTGATGCGATATTACTTATGCGGCTCTTTTAATTAAATAAATCACACGTAAAAGAAAGAAATGAATTGATATTTTAACTAATAATATGTACGTAAACTTTGAGGATAAAAATTCTAATTTATTCTCTTAGTCAAGTCACTCATTTTATCAAGATATAATTCAAAAGACATTATACTATTAAGGTATGATCACATGACATTTCGAAATACACTTCAAGTTTGATTTATTTTTTTAAGGCTATTTAAGGTTCGTGTTCTTGAATTAAGTTAACAAGTGTTATTTATTTATTTATAAATATTATGTGCGTGAAGTGGTTCATTTTTAGTTAGGGTTAGCCAAATCCAAGATTAACTACTTATAATTATTTTAGGATTTTAGGAATAAAATTATGAAACGAGAAATAAGATGAGTAGCTAGGTAGGAAGGATGGTTTTGACAGTTGGAGTGGTTGTTGGTTAAGTAGTCACAATAAATAGTCTGCCTAAAGTCTGGCCCAATATTGCTGTCTTTTGTATCTCTCACTTTAATTCACCAAATTATTAATGGAAATTTCACACAGATTTCTTTATTATAATGAATATTGTTTCATTTTATAGGTCAACATTATTAATATTTATTTTAAAAATTAAAATTATGAATCATATAGTATATATACACACTTTTTATATTGGCAGTTAAAAAGTATATATATATATATATATTAACTAAGTAATTAACATGGATAATGAGAGTACTAGCTGCTGAAGTTGGTATCAATTCTTAGCAAAGTAAACTCTATTAATCGGCCGCATTATTGGGTAAATGCATGCTAAATTATTTATTTAATTATCAAAAATATGCTTATTATATATACTTAAGTGATAAAAATCAAAATAAAACAGCAAGCATGCATTTGATGATTAAATTATTTTTCACGAATTTTACCTTCTTATTAAATGCATTTGTACATATAATCCTTTTGAAAAGTTCAATTATTATTATTAGGCGATCATAAGTCATAACCATTTGTATTTTGTATGAATAACACTTGTTTCATTCACCAATTATTATACAATTTTTAATTATATGTAATATTAGTATTTAATTTTGAATAAATTTAAGACAAATTAATATGCTAAGGAGGAAAGGTCATAAACTTAAGCTAAATGATAAGGCACCACAATAATAAAATAGTAGTACCAGTTTATCTAATAAACTGACGGAAAATCCAAAATGTAAACAAAAAAAAAAAGAAAAAAAAATATTTAAAGTAGCTCTTCAAATATAAAAATAGAGCATAAGGTGGAACTTGCACACAAAATCGAATGTTTACAATCGCCTAACTGATTTTTTTTTTTTTTTGGTTTTTTTGTTTGTTTGTTTTCGTTCTTTTTGTTTTCTGTTTTTTTTTTTAAATTAACTTAAGAACTATAATTGAAATTATATTCTTGTGGTTTAAAATATATTTAATCCGGTTTAAAATATATTTTACTCGGGTTTATTGTTATTTTTTAAGGTTTAGGATTAATTATAAGGATATAATTATAATTTTACTCAAATAATTTATGGTATATTTCACTCCTAGAGTTTAGAATTTTGGAGTATAATTATAATTTCATCATTGTGGTTTAAGGTATATTTTACCCTTAAGTTTAGGATATAATAGTAATTTCACTTTGATGGCTTAGGTATAATTTACCCTTAGGATTTATGATATAATTCAACCATATGGTTTAGGGTATAATATAATTTTACTCTTGTAATGTAGGGTTATACTTCACCTCTAAAATTTAGAGTTTATGATATAATTATACGTAAGTACTTTTGTGGTTTAGGGTATAATAGTCTTATAAATATAATAAAATTAAAAAAATAAGAAAATAAAAAATAATATATTAATTAAGGGGGTCGCATGTTAATTAATTAGATTAATTAGGAAGAAGGGAGGATTATAGTTTCCACTAATTGAGACTGGTTCAAACAAATTGCTATCATCAAAATCATCCAAATATTTTTACATATTCATAATATAATATTTTATTTTATATTTATTATATTAATCATGATATTGATATCTGTAAAAGTGATACATTATTTTAAATGTTATTATTATAAAATGGAATTTGACGCTTAAAAAAAACGAATATATTCATGTGAGATGGATGAATAGTAAAATACATTTATTGATAATTAAAATATATATTTATAATGTAACATAATAGAATCATACTTAATGTATCATCCTTTGTATTTTAAAAATTACTTTTTAAAGATATAAAATATTACTCTTCATGTATATATACGTACTATACAATCTTCTCCCATTATTGCTCCATTTTTCTCTTTGCCATAATCTTCTATGCAAGAGAATGTCAGAAGATGCAAGAGGATGTCTTTCTCTCTCTGTGCATAAGCATGATGTTTCACCATTCCTGTACCGTATATGAGAGAACGTTAATCTCACACATACAAAAGCATTTAACAAAGGCATAAAAAAATTAAAAAAATAATTTTTCTTAAACTTTGTCTATCTAAAAAAAGGCGTAAACATTATAAATTGAGGTAGTATGTGTCAAATTAAAATGGAAACACGTAAACGTTATGAATTGAGGCAGTACATCTTTACAGATTAGTTAGATTCAATATGCATATGAATTTTATCCACTCCTCATTTTAAAATAATTATGCTTGATTTGGTAATGTTAACCATACTTAATATATTTTATATATTAAATTTTCAATTTTATACATTAATTATTCTTCAATACTATAATTTAATTTGTGATAACAGTATCTATTAAAATCAAATTGATTCACGTTATATCTTATTGGAATTACTATACTTATTGAATCATTAATAAATTACTCTCATATTTAGGAGTCATATGTAGTAGTTATAAAATATACTCCTCTTCATTGTAAACTCTGGTAATACTCTTCAAATTATTGTAAACTCTGGTTTATCGATTATTCTCTAGTATATATATAAAAAATTATTCTTTAAAGAGATGAATTATTACTATTCTAAATAAAAAAAATTATTGTTCAAACAGTAATTTTTTATATATTGAAAGAGTAATTTTATAAAAATTGATTCACGTGTGAATCCAATTCATACTAAATTCACTCATAAAAAAATATTAATTTTTCTTTTCAATCTAACTATAAATTACCAAATTCATATAACTAATGCCCTAAGTCACATTAATATTTTTTAATTTAAATTTTTTAAAGATAACAAAATTAATCATTGTGATACAATGATATCTGTGTTGCTGACATGGATAGCAATTAATTATTAAAGAGATTACGTGTTCACACGGGAATGGCGAAGAATGATACACATCATCAGCTTTAGTAATATGTATATAAAGTAGATTTAATTTAATATTAGTAGATAGAACTCTCCCAATCTTACAACTTCCAACCACTTAATGTGATCAAATTTAATAATGCAACCTATAAATTTTGTCCATTTTTATAATCTCTATAATTTATTTCAATATGGATTTTTTTTTTTAAATTTGGGTCATGCCACCTAAGAAGTGACGATTGTCAAAAGGATTAATGTATATAAATAATAAATAATTACACCGTTACAAATACCCTATATATAGCAATTGGTGTGATGATAGATACATCGAATAAAATGGAATTATCTTTTTTTATGGTTCTGGAATTTAATTATTTCATCATTTTTCATTGAATTCAAATCAAATTTTGCTTTGATAAGATAGTTTGAATTGGGCGATTTAATTTCCAAAAGTAACCTTACTATAATTGGATGAATAGCATGAAAGTAAGTGGAATCGAATTTTGAGATGTTACTTTTATGCAGATTGGTATTTGGCGTGACTAATTTTACTGCTATAATATAATAAGACTTCATATGTTCTCAATAATTTTCATTCTCTCTTCTGACGTGAAATTGAAAAATGTAATAACTTTTAGTGTTATTATAATACTAATTTTTATGGAAATTAAAAAATATGATAACTTTTAATGGTATTATAATATCTTTTTGTATTAAAATAAATAATAAAATATATTAAGAGTGTTAGATAATTAAAATAATTTTTCTAATAAATAAAATGTACGGAGAAATGTGATTATTTTAATTTTTTATTTTTTAAGAGATGTGAAAACTTTTATGCGATAACATAATATCGAAATGGTGAAAATTAAAGAAACTAGAAGGGAATAGGACATATGACTATCTCTTATCATGTACTCCATAATATTATCTCCATAATATTATCATGCATGAGGTGATATTACTTCTCAATTTTAATGGATAATACTTCATAAAAACTTTATAGAACCAACTTTATAGCAATTCTTATTTATACCGTTTTAAGGTGATATGTCAGCTTCAATTTTTTGTCAGTTTCAATTTTTTATTAGTTATCACTTTTTATTAAATATTATTTTTTATTTTTTATTATAAATTATTTAAGAAATAATTCACTTGATGTTTATATATTTTATCGATCAATTATTACTTTTTTTTATTTAAAATATAGTTACTTTTTATTAAACTTGTTTCGTGAAACACCTCACACAAAATTTTAATTGGCTTATATTTATTTTGTTTACTCGTAGACTTAGTTGTATACTCGAACATTTTCAATCTAAGAGAACAACTAAAATTCAACTTGTTGTATCTTGAGATACAACTAGATGAGAATCAACACTCTTTGTTTTTTTTTTCTTTAGATTAGAATATTAAATCAAAGGACAATCCTATTAATTTCAAATAATGATTTAATTAATTTTAAAGAATAATTTAAAATATTATATTACTTTTTATTTATACTATAATTTGTTCATGTCTTATTATTTTTCATTAACTAGTATCATTTTTATTACAAAGGTTATCATTTTTTTTCCGCATGAAGTCTTTGCTCTATTTATTCATCAAGTGCATGCGAATTTAGTTAAAAATAGAAAGAAAAAAAAATGAAGGATGTGACATTTTCTTGTTCATTAAATTGTGTAGTGCTTATCTTACTAGTTGCTACACTGGATAGAGAATATCTTAATCATCCTGCTATTACTTAGCTTTTCTGTCCAACGGAGTTTCCGGTTATAAATTTAATGCACCACTTATTTTCTAGAATTTGTATTCAATATCCTTTTTCTAGAGTTTATTTAAAAAAAAATAACCCATTTTAAACTTTTGTAGAATAATATTTTGATCCATTTATCCTTTTGTATTATATATACTTGCAGAGGTTTTATATGCATACACGTAGATTTATATTACCCACGACATGATTTAATTTAATTTGAGGAATGAGAATCGAACTTGGGCCTCTCAGGTAAGTGAATAGCTCAGTTGTCAGGTGAGCTAACCCACATGGTTTATTAGTTAATTAATGAAGAGTCACAAAATTATCAAAATATGGTATTTAAAAAAAATGATGGCATTTTCAAAATCAAATGTTAAATGAGATTTTTTTCACAATTTCTTATTTTAAAAAAAATCGAATAATGAAGGAGAGCACTATTACTAACCAATATAAATCAATAATTTATTTTTGAATAACTTCAGTATTAGTACAATAATATTATAACCTTCAGTTTAAAAATCAAAATTCGATAAATTTGTCACACAAGTTAATAAGAATCACATTTAAAATCTTCTTGTTTTATCTTTTATATGCCAAAAAAGTTTAATGTGTTTGAGTTAAAAATTAAAGGTGTTAAATAAGGTTATCTTTGATAAATTATAGTGCTTAATTAACGTATTAAGAAAAACAATTCAATATGTTTTTGAAAGCGAGGAATTAGAAGATGTATTCCACCAAACTATTAAAACAACACTTGAGTAGGACCGCTCGCGGTGATGTCATTATTTTTTTAAGGCAAACTGCTTTTAGAATTTTATGTTAAATTGTATACATTTTAGTATAAAGATGTATACCTTTTATTTTTTGAAGAAAAATAAAAAATATTAATAAAAAGTGTATACTCTTTAGAACAAAATGATGTACCTTACTAATTAAAGTGTATATCCTTTAGAATAAAACACTTTACTTTACCCATAATACTAAATTCTAAAGGTGCACGGTGCCCCCGGATGCACGCAAGTCACTCTTTTTTTAATATTCATCATCTTTTATTAAAGATTTTTTTTTTAAATTGTTATGATTTTTATTATTATATAACTAATTCTTCATAAAATAATTCACTACATATCTAGTTACATCACTATAATTTTTCATCAATTTAAGTATCATTTTTTTATTAAAATATTAACACTTTTTATTTGTCTCACGAAACATGTCTCATGAGACAGTCTCATACAAGTGTATCTTAATTTTAATAAGAGGGAGTAACCCATTAAACTTTGTGGTCTCACACCCTTTTAAGACTAATTACAATTAGTACATCCATGAAACTAATACCAATATCTAGAGGTAATTATGAAACTTTAGGAGTAAAATGGATTATAAATAATCTTGCAAAAGATGTTCTTACACAACTGTGTGGGCCTATAATAATCTGTCTTTTATTAGTCAGTGCGCCTGGCTTACATTCTTAACTAAGTCTCATGGTGCATTATTAAGCTAAAGCGACACATTCTTAACTATTAAATAGTTGGCTCATCATAACTCCTCATTAAACCCCATAACTAACAATCATATTTAAAAAATGTGAGTAAATTATTAAATATTAAATGATATATTTCTATAAATTTATACATTTTAAATGAATAAACCATATAATAAATGTAATTCTATAGAATTCTAATCCGAGGAACTTGATATTATAAACTTTAATAAAAACTCGGGCGATATTTTGTTTGCAACAATTTTTTACTATCTAAACTTTAATGTATTAAAGAGAGTGTTGGACCATTTGGGCTCTATTGTGTGACTCAATTATCGGTTTTCTTTCTCTTTGAGTTTGAACCGCTTTTAATTAAGCATGACTCAATTCTCTTTCCCTTACGCACCGGTATGACGAAATAGAGAGGTTGTGAGAGTGTTTGAGTGAAAAGTTCCTATTACATCGGCTCTTCCCGTAAGTCAAATTCAAAAAATTTGAGCACCACTCGTATCCACCAACGTGTCGACGGCCGCAATACTAGCCAAATTCAAAAAGCTTGAGCACCACTCGTAACCACCAACGTGTCGACGGCCGCGATAACTAATAGAAAGGATTTTAGATATTGTTTCTAGAAATAATTATAAATGAACTATTGATTAAAATCATTTTTAATATACTAAAGGTTATTATTAGCTAAAGTTTTTCTTACTGTGTTAGATAGAGTTGAAGGAGTTTTAAATTAATTATAAGAAAATTGTTCAAATTAACCATGGTCCATGGCGCTACTTATCCAGGTCTTATAGGTATAAGATTTTTTTTTTTTTTTGAAAAAACAACTATAATAAAGTGCACTAAGAAGTAAGTTGTATTGGCTCTATTTATGTTTTTTAACATGCGTAGATACTTTTTTGAAACAAAACAAAAAAAAAGATTAAAAAAATTACTACAACTTTTGTTAGGAGGACAGTATACTTTGCCTTTTATCAAGTTATTTCATATTTGCCCACCCCTTGCTAAGGGAAGTTACTATTCACAACACTGATGCCAATCAGTGTTGTGAATATTGCCGTTCGTAATCCAGCAATAATTTTGAGCACCTCCCAACTACACATTTATATCTGAAGATAATGTAATGTGATGATCAAATTAAATTAGGAAAATGACTAAAGATCTGAAAGTGAAGAAGAAAGTATAACATTAGTTAGCAACAGGTGCCTAAACATGCACATGGCATTAAGTAGTAGGAATCGACAAGTTACCAGAACAATTGAACCACATCAGGCTCTTGGGCCATCCCCCTGTTTAATGAAAGACAAACTTACTTTCCATGGCACCATAACCGGCAAAACAGATCTGGCGTCGAGAGGGTGGAATTGTTCTTCCGCATGAGCATTATTATCCTACCAAACCAGTCGAAGTGTCCAACTTCTTTCGCTGACAGTTCACCTTAACAATTGTGGGCAAGCATGGAAGTAACTTGAAAGGTATTCAAAAGAACTAAAAAACAAGGTTAATTGAATAGGCCAACACCGCAAGATGTAGAACAGAGAATATGAGGTACAACTAATTGGATCATCCAAAATGACATACAGATATGATTGATGTATTATTAAAGAGCCCCCAGAAGGAAAAGCTCATTTCTCTTTAAATTCCTAAAGACATCAAAACTTGTTCTGAAAATCAAAGGATCTTCTTTTGGGTATCTGCTTGAGTGGTAGCTTTAGATAGTGCCCACTGTTTCTTGTTCATATATAGAGAAACTAATATAAACTGAGAGAAACAGAAAGTCATAATCATAGCTTCAAAGATGAAAGGATATTTATCTGGTGGGGCAATAGTTAAGTAGACAATATGAAGGATGATAGAGCAAGCGAAAGCAAATGACTTGAGAGTGGATGAAACACTATTTGTCACTGCATCTTTTCTACCACCACGTGTGTAGTAGAGTAAGATGAAAAGGCAATATAGAGCAGCATATGGAAGATCCAGTTTGTCGCGCCTTAAGAGAGGGAACATGGAGAGCAAAGCGTGATATATCAACCACTGGAAAACAAATGGTTCTTCTGAGGCCAAAAAGCTAGCTGGGAGAAGCGGAAGCAGGATAGATTTCTCATGTACTGTTAAATTGAAAGACAAAATGGAGAGGATCAATACGATTACAAAAATAAATTAGAAAAGGAGAAAATGACAGATCCAGTAGTGCTTGTAACGCTTACCTTGGAATGAGAATAGATAAAATGAGAGAGAGCAATTCAGCAATCCATGCAGAAAACCATGTTTTGTTGGTGATAATACAAGCTGAACCATGGATGGAAGACAAGTGGAGACAGTTGCAACAAGACTAAGAAGTCTGAGCAATTGTGTGGAAAACAATCTCTTCCATTTTATAACAACTGAAGTCGAGCACCAAAAATTTGCCACATAATCTTCATATATACCTCTCTCAAAGGGAGCTAAGCGAGAGAGAACCTGTCCCAAGCATTAACTTCTGTGAACAGAGAGCAAAATCTACAAGTGGAAGTATTTCCTGAATAGTAAAATATATAACCATTGACCTTCTAGCAAACTCAAGATTCTATCCTTATAAAAGTAATGTAAAAATAGAATTTCACATCTGTGTTATATCATGAAGGCAAGAGGCCCTATAATGGGCTTGATCACATTCTGCAAGTGCACTATCCAGCCTGGGTGATTGAAGTACGAAATACTGTCCAACTTACTATCCAGAAAAATATAACTTTTAGAAATTTTTAAAAGATCATTATTGTTTCTTTTTCTAGTTATTTACTTATATTTTTTATTTTATATTGTGGAGTGTGATCTATCATTTTCTAGATCCCAAACATAAAGGCACATTAAAACTCTTTCCCCTGGCTCATGATGGAACTTTATGGATGTACATTAATCAAACACCAACATTCCTCTACAGAACACATAGACATGATAAGACAAGGATCCAATTTGATCTATATCAAACTTACAGGATGATCTGGACATAGAATTATAAGACATCACAGGAACGAAAAATGAAGATGAGTGGATATTTTATGCATCAATTCAACAGTTATACTGAGGCTCAAAAGAGAACCGAAAATGTTGATTTCTTAAAAATACATATCCATGTGATAATGAAAATTAAGGCAGATTCTTTCAAATTGAAAGATACCATAATAGATTAGTAAGGGTTGGTCAACCTGGTATGGCACTCAACTTGTGTTTGATATGGAAAATGATGTTTCTGCATGATAATGCGCTATATAAAACATACCAAATGAAGTATATGAAGGACGTACAAGTAATTTACAAGCTGTAAGCATTAAGTACAATGTGAAGATTAATATCTATGAGATTTATTTATTTGTTTTAGTATTACGACTATCTGGCTTCATTAACTTATGATTCCAGTATTTTCCTCTATTTAGAGAAATGTAACATCATTTATCCATTTTTTGCATCAACAACCATAAGCCTAGAATTTAGTAACATGATGCCAATAATAAATTCATATAAGAAACATAATCAAACGTGAGATTGATTGTTTGCACTTAAACAAAATTATCCAATAATTTTAAAGAAGGTAGACTCAATTCTATGGTCAACGGTATGTATATAGTGACTACTGAAAAGAAAAAGCAAACTAGATATAACAAGGTACAATTTCATACCTCTAAAGATGCGTCCACAGAATAAAGATATGGGAACCAAACAACAGCAAAGGTCCCCAACACTACCAAACCTAGTTTTAAGACCTCAATGATTGGATTGCGACTCCTCAAGCACTTTCCAAAAAGATAGCCAAAAAACGCAGGTGCATAATATGCGCTCATCTAAAAGCCAAAAAAGAAGTGGAAAAAAATTACTATTAGCTTACTGAATATAAAATTTTAAAATGACGTGTAGTGACAAAAAATAAAAGAAAACTGAGTTAACTGGACTATGATACTATAATATCTCAGAGAGAAGTTTATTATTTTATATCACTAAAGAGTCATTAAAATATATATATGCTATAAGCTTACCACATCTAATGTTTCAAAATGACTCGCACAGTGATATAGCATAACTTATTTCTCTTCCGCAGAAACATTATGAACTATAGATACATCCAGATTCAGTGACTTATGAGATATCAACACAGATGGAAGCCACATCTGCTAACAGTTCAAGAGATGCAGCTGCAAATTATTGGTTTTGTCAATGATCTCAGTGAATCATGAAACTATGCCAGTTTTTTATAAGGCACCAGGCTAGTCTAAAAATCCATAGAGCACCTTCCCATTTTCAGTGTTAAAAGACAAGGAAAACCATATGTAACTGTTGATATCAATACACCTTGACTATTGATGAAGAAACTGAATTCACACACAGCTTAACTGAGTAGTTTTAGAATTATTTTTTGACAATACAAAAACTCAATGAGCACACTTAATGTACTTAAATCCATGTTCGAAGCCAGCTTGCCAAGGCAAACTAGGCCTATGGATTTTGCTGTTTACATGAATTAATTAGGGTAAATTTAACTAAAGTGCTAAACACAAAAGGCTATGGATGTTTGCAGCCTGTCTATGAACTTTTCCTGGAGACAATTTACCCACCAAACTTCACGATTTTGTATACATTCAATGAAATACTGACATGGGCTCATCCCAGGCAGACAAGGTCAAAGTTTGATAAGCCCCAGAGGTCAAAGTGTAACAAATTGCGTAGTTTAAGAAACAAAGTGCAGTGAGAAATGTTTGGTGCGAAAGCTGCCAAAATGCAGATTGTTTGGTGGCTATGGAGATTTAAACCTCAGAATTTTGCACTCACTTCTGCCACTGAAACCTGGGAAATTGAACAACTATATTTTACGCATACAGTAATCTATTTTCAGTAGGAGCAGGGTGATAGAAGCAATTCAATTTACTGTCTATCTGTTTTCATACATATCTAATCTATCATGATTCAGCCTCTATAATTTTCATGCCAATGTCTAAACCTTCAGTTTACTCATCTAGATTAAGAATGAATATAAAAAGAGTATCAGTATTAAGCTTGAAAAGCAGGAAAACCTATTAATTCAAATCTACTGCTTTCTCTAGTTTTCCTCTTTTAATTAAGGGGATGATTATGTCACTTGAATAAAAGCTCCCTCTGAACTCAGCATAGATCAAATTAACAAGGAAGTATAACCAACAACAATCTCTTCAAAATGGAGCACATATGAACAAATTCAGATAGCCATAGATATCTGAAACTTTTGAGTTTCAAAGGGTGGCAGCAGCATGAGGCATTATCAATTCAAGTACATACACACGTTTTATAATAAAAAGACTCATATCACAGTTAGACAGATTAGATATAGTACCATAGATGCGAACTCAAAAGGAAGCAGAAACAATCGGTGTTAGAAAGTCACCTGTTTGTGGTTGAGGGCAAGGCAGAACAGCATAGAGCCAAGATGGTCTCTATTTGATAAAATCGAAGCAACAGCAGCAACAGTTAATCCCAAGCTAATACAATTGTACTGACAAAGAAAATAGAGGCATTAAAAGAAAGTGGGGTCAAGTACAGAATAGTGGTGGAGGGGGAGCTGGGACGGAAAGAGCATATTAACATATTACATGTGAGACAACGTAACAATATTTGTGCATTTCATTATATACCTGAAAATGTCCATGATCAATCAAAATGAGACATGGATTCAACAGAATCATCACAGAATGCCAAGCCATGTTGCTTTTCTCCGCATCAGGTTTCCCAGAGTAATAAACACTCATAAAATAAAGCACTGCAGGAAAGAATATCATTAAATCAGACATCAGAACTGTCCACCTCATCAACAGCTTCCTACATAAAACATCATGAAAATGAGACTCAATCAGGTAGATATTTCTTTGAAGAGCCCAAAAGGAAAATAAAATAAAAATGAAATGAGTTCCCAAATTCCAATTCCAACTATAGCTTTCTACTCAGACCATGTCACATTGCACATATGTTTAGAAGATCACATGGATAGTGGCGGATAGGCAGCATCATGAAATATGATGGAAGTTTGAAAAATGAAATCAGACTAATATAATTTGTGTATTATAGCTCATATCAATCTACATTTCAAGTAGGACTAATAAATGAATGTGAATTGTTATAGTTTAACACAATGCTAAAACGAGAGACTAAGTTGGGGCACTTCAGGGACAATCTACAGTTAAAAACTAAACTGGACGGAAATCAAAAGCTACACTCTTCAACAAAAACATGAACCCCATACTAAGAAATGTAGAGACATTAAACGTCTTTTCAGATCGACGAGAATGAATTTAAGCTCGTTCGAGTAATCGTCATACCCAATATAGGACTCATATCCACGAGAAGTGAAGAGCGAAACGGAAGCAGGATCGAAGAATTTCAACAAAACACCATGGACATAGCTCTGATAACCAGTTAGAGGGGGGTAATCGAGGCCCCAATATCTGAGATCATTCACGGTGCTGTTACGGTACCATTCCTTTACCGGAAGATTGACCGTGATCTCCATCCAGTGGCGCTGCGCCTCATAATCCCCAAACAACGGCGGTGTATGGGCGCCGGAATAAGGGTGGAGCGCGACGGCGAGACGAATCAAAATGGCAAAGAGACTTACGCAGAGAAACCATGACTTTGAGCTTCTTGAGGTGATGAATGACCAAATATCTGAATCTGGATCAGAAATAATTTGTGCGGCGTTAGCTGAACTGCTCTTCTTCTCCTTCTCCGCAATCTCCATTGTCTTCTGCAGGAAGGATTTTGGGATTATTGTTTAATCCAAAATTTAATCCTAAAGCTTCTATTATCCAATTTAAATGTTAAATCGATCCATAAATATTTCATATCTCGGATGAAATTTTTATAAGGGCTGATATCCGGTGCTAAGGGTGGATCTTATATTCTTATGTGTATAATTTTTTATTTTATATAGTATACATGTTTTTTAATGATTTAGTACTTTTTTCATATTCAATTTTTTATTAAAAAAACTAGTATTCATATATATATAATTTTTTATTTAATAATATATATATATTTTTTAATAATTGTATTTTTTTATACTCAATTTTTCATAAAAAAAAACTAACAAAAAATTCACTAACAAAGTATATACGTTTTTGTTCATAATTGTATATATTTTTTATTTATAATAATAATTTTATACGTTTCCGAAAGTGGGTGCACCATATCTTGGGGTGCACCCAGGTACACAAGTGTATTAGCCTTTTTATAATATCTTTCTAATTGGTACTAAACTCAATATTTAAATTGGCAAAAACTCCTGTGCACCATGGCGCACGGACTATATTCCGTGAGCCTTTAGAATTTTGTGTTAAATTGTATACTCTTTATTATACAGATGTGTACCATTTATTTTCTAAAGAAAATTATTGTGTGTATCTGGGTACATGAACAACACTCCGTGCGCCTTTAGAATTTTGTGTTGAATTGTATACACTTTAGTATATAAATGTGTACCCTTTATTTTATAAATAAAAAAAATATTACTGAAAAGTGTATACCCTTTAGAACAAAATGGTGTACCTTTTATTAATTAAAGTGTATACCCTTTAGATACTAAATTACTAAAGGCGCACGGAACGTGTTCCCGTGCGCCCACGCAAGCCTCACTCATTTAAATTTTAAAAAAAAAATTGGTACAATATTTGTATGGTATGTCTCAAATAAATTGGTTTTACATATAAATAAATGGGATGATTACTACTAGGTACAAAAAAAACTCTTAATTACTATGAGATACAAACATACAAAAATATTACTACTAACTACAAAAATATATAGTGATATTCCAATATTACCTCTACAATGTGTTGCACATAAATGTTGTGTGCAGCAAAATGTGTGTAGTAACAAAAATGTGTGTGCAGCAAAAAAGTGTGGTGGTCCGGCGGAGCTCCGGCGGCGGCGATCCGACAATTTTTCCGGCGACCGACCGCGCGGAGATCCGTCGTCGGCATTTTTCCTGTGGTCCAGCGGTGGGTGGGTTTGTGGTTTAAAAGTGTATGGGTTTAGGGTTATATTTGGTATTTTACTTTAATATTTTGTATGTGATAGTAATTATTTTAAATCAATGTATCTAATAGTAATTAGGGGTACAAAGTGTGTACCTATATAGTAATTTTTCCATCATTTATCTTAATTTTGAGGTGCACTTACTTCATTTTAGGGTTTAATACGTTTTAATAAATTTTAAGTAATGAGTACTCCCTCCGTCTCATTCTTATAGTTACGCTTCCTTTGTAATTTACAAATGAAGCGTAATTATAAGGATGGATGGGGGGAGTAGTTATTTCTTTTATTTTTTAATTATTTAATTTAATTTAATTGAAGATTAAGATCGTTTAGGTGCGTATTAGTTGGACTTTAAAAAATACATTGATCAGCATTTGTAAAGCAATCGAGCAAACAGTAGAAGGTGATGATGGAGTGGATCGACTTATGAAAAATTGCTGTGAAAATGGAGTATACAAAGCTAGTCGAATGTACATTACTAATGAGGAACAATCATACAGTCAACTCTAACTTCTTACAAACAAATTCGGCACAAATGGATGGTGAAGAAGTACAAATTTAGGCTCTGGTTGGTTCACAGGAAGCGTCTTGCAACAAATGATAGAGCATGGTACACTCGAGAGGATGGACGATGTGGCTTCTGTTTTGATCTCAAAACAGTGTCACATCTTTTCTTTCATTGCCCTTATACCAAGCAAATATGGGAGGAGGTAAAAAGATGGATAGGGTGGAGAAAGAGAAATATTAACTCCGTTACTGATGCTTTTAGAAAGATCAACGCCCGAAACAACACAAAGGCAAGAAAACTCTTATATATCACTTTTGCTACACTAGTATATCATATTTGGATGGAAATGAATGCCCTTTAGTTTGGTTAGAGAATGTTGTTTTTGAGTCACATTGCAAATAGAATCAAATTACAGATAGCTTCGTTGTATTTAAATTTTTGACTTTGATGCATTCACCCTAAGTTATACACTTAAGTAGATTGGATAGGTGGGTTTGTCTTGTAGTCACATGTACGTAAGTATAATGTAAATATTTCCAGTAAAATATACATTTACCAATTTTACTAAAAAATACACAATCACAATCATAATAATAATCAAATAAAAATAAATATTTATGTAAATTGAGTTTATACATGCATTTTAATTCACATTCTTAATACATAAAAAATTATTTTTTAAAAAAGAATAACAGTTATTATTTTGAAAGGATATTATTAGTACTTTAAAAAAATTTTGCATTCTTATTTAATGATTACTTTTTTTACGTGTAAAATTATTTTTTTAAAAGAAAAATATTAGGAGTAATCTTATTCTCATTTTTATATTTTTTTATTAAAAATATTAGGAATAATCTTTTACTACACATTAATTAATAATATTTCTTAATTTATATGTGTAAAAAACAAATTGTGATTTTTTTTAGTGGTCGTATGAAATAAAAGATAAAATAGGAGTAATAAGAATTAATAAAATTATGAATATATACATGCATAGGACAAGCAATCTGGAACCGCTTACCAACATGTGACAATTTGCGTAAGAGAATTGAGCTGTCAGTGAATACATGTAAGTACTCTATTTGTGATACTATTGTGGAAACTGCTCCCCACCTTCTTCTTTCATGCCCGAGAGTATTCGAACTTTGGAGTAAGATGGTGGGCTGGGTAGGCGTGAGGTGGGTCCCCATGGAGATATTGTCCATCATTTTATACGTTTCGCAAATTTAATTGGAGGCAAAAAGGCTAAAAGTAAATTAAGTTGCTTTTGGATATGCATTATCTGAGTTATTTGGAAGTGACAAAACAAGGTTGTTTTTGAGAAATGAAACTTTAAGAAAATTGAGGAAAATATTAAAAGAAAATTTTGGAGCTGGGACAAGGTATATTCTGATGTAGCAAATGATGTTAGTTTTTTGGATTGGTAATCATAGTATATAAAGATGATTGTAATTTGTTCGTGTATCAGTGTTTTGTATTGTGGTAGTTTGGTATATTGGTTATACCTTCTCCACTTTTTATATATATATGATAAATTTTTTTGATTAAAAAAAAAAAAACATGCATAGGACAGAAGCTAGTATTTTCACTGACATGAAAGTTCTTCTTCATCAAGTGTTAGTGTCAAACTGTCAATTATTATTCCTAAGCACGTCTACAAAAACGACATAAATCATCATTCCACTGTCATTCGTCAATCGACCTTTCCAATTTTTATTTTCTATAATAATAATAACAGTAATATAATATAATAATAATTAAATAAAGCAAAATTACTCATAAAACAACAACACGTGTTCATTACTCATTGGATTAGGACTGCCGCTCAGTAATCACGATTTAACCCAACAAATTACCACCCTTCACCTATATAAGCGGCGCGGCGCGGCGCTTCCGAAGCTAATCGGATTTGCGCTGTTTGATAATTCAATTTTGTTTTCTTCTCTTTCGCCGTTAATCATAAATTGCCGCCGTCGACCGGAGATCGGCGACGCCAATTCCGACGTGCGTACGGACCTACAGAATCAACAATCTCAGTTGGAATATGAAGATTTTTGTTAAGACGCTGAAGGGCGTGCACTTCGAGATCGAAGTGGAACCTGATAACACCGTATGAGTTTCCCTAATCCTTTCGTTTGCCCCCTGCGTATATGAATTTACGTTGTTTAACCTTGTAGAATGTGTTGATTTTGGGTTACTTATCTTATGTCGTGAATGGGGAGTCACTAGGG
The DNA here is from genome assembly GCA_023678885.1 of Pogostemon cablin. Classification (NCBI taxonomy): domain Eukaryota; kingdom Viridiplantae; phylum Streptophyta; class Magnoliopsida; order Lamiales; family Lamiaceae; genus Pogostemon; species Pogostemon cablin. The sequence continues at coordinate 5,281,764 of CM042992.1, read as the reverse complement.
TTTTCGGAATGTCGTGGTTTTTTGGTTTGTTGATAGGAATTGATTTCTTAATTAGCGTTCATATTGAAGCCGTATATCTCTTGTCTCTATTAAGGTGATTTTGTATCCATGTTATGGACGTTAATTTTTATGTAGTTGAATTATGTGCTGTATATGCTCAAATATACGATTAGTTATAGCTTGTTCGTGGAAGAAACCGTTGCTTTCTGCTCTTACTCTTTTATTGACTTAACTTTATGCCTCAACAGTCTTGTTAAATTTTCTGTGTGTGCACCAAGCGCGTCACTGTTCAGTAGCTTGCACCCTACACATGTTGTAGGGAAAGTATAATCGTTGCTTCCTAATATTATTTAGATGATATTTACAAGAGGTCTTATAGGTTTTTCCATAAGAATAATTATTTGTGGATTGCATCAGTTCTTCAAAATTTGTTTGTTGTATCTCATCTCGTATAATACAGATTTGCCCAGATTCTAGAAATCAAGTAGAAGACTCATACGTTTAGTTTTTGATGTGATTGAATTTGATGATGTTTATCTGTATTTAAATGTATTTCTCTCGATGATTCTTTCCTAATTAAATACTCTTTTTTGTTAATGTCCATGATAAAAGGGTTAATCCAGAAACGCTAATTCTTTTTTAAAATTTACCACAAATTAAGTGATACAATGTGTCACTAATAACAATTAATACTATTTTTTTGAAGAAAAACAAGTGAGGTCCCTGTAAAGATACATTTTTAACTATTTTCTAAAGCCCAAATTAAACGAAATTTTGAACCTTTAAATTATGTTTATGTCCATCAGAGTTGGACATTTACTTCTTGGCAACGGAATATTTTTGAAGAATTACCAGCTACAACTATTTGATTCAATTAGTCAACCAACAGATCCTGTATATATTTTTATTTATGTAATTCAAAATATATGGTGCATTATTTACTTTTTCTTGTCGGAATTAGGCATTCACTAAATTGCCGTGCATTTGTCTAGAAATTAAAAACTAGTTCCTGTATACATTATTTCCCCTCCTTTTTATTAATGGTATTATTTATTCTTGTTATCTCTATAAAATATACAGGTGGCAGATGTGAAGAAGAATATTGAAACCGTTCAAGGCTCTGATACCTACCCAGCTGCTCAACAGATGCTTATCTATCAAGGGAAAGTTCTCAAGGATGAGACAACACTGGTGGAAAATAATGTTGTTGAGAAAGCTTTTGTTGTGATTATGTTGTCTAAGGTAATTGTTACAGTGTTTCTTGAAGTTGTTGCAGCCACCCATATGATTATATCTTCTATCATTTTGATGAAATCTATTTTAAAAACGATTTCAATTCGACATGTTATTTAATTTATGCCTCATATTGGTCAAAAATGATGATGGCAGAAATTACCTTTCATCTTATGGAAATAGTGTTCTACATATTTTAATCTACTGCTCTGATTATGTCTGCATTGTGCAATACATTTTTAGAACAAGGACTCGTCAAGTGGAGCTGCACCTGCACCTGCTGCCCCATCAAGCACGGTGAGCCAATCATATGTTCTTCATTCTGCAGTTTGACATATGCTTTGTGTTCTTTGCTGAGTCATGGTTAATATATGATAGCATTTTCAAAAATTTTGCTCAGTCTTTGATTCCTTTAGTAATTTCTTTCTTTCTATTTTTTTCTTCAAAAAGAAACAGAAATGTTATTAATAATTTCAAATTCCCTTGGTAATTTCTGTGCTGAATATTTTTAATTTGTGCCTATCGGACCTTGCAGTTAGGGAATATTTTTTTTCTTATTCTGGAATATTCTCCCTCTTCTCTTACCGGGGCTTTGAGTTGGAAGAATTTTATTTTGGGCAATCTTTTGTGTGGGAACATATCCCTAATGTGCTTTTAATTGGATTAATACTTTACCTCGCACAACATGCACAACCCCTGATAATTGATGATGAAATGATTTTAACAAGCAAAAAAACTCAGATGGAAGGAAGAAATTGGGAAAGCCTTACTTTAAATTAAATTATACTTAATCTTTCAGTATATATTCCAAATATTTATGGCCACTAACTTTTCTGTTTAAAGTTTAAACTTGGTGTTTTTGGTTGTTTTTCTTGATACAATTCATGTCATTCCAATTTTAAGTTGAGCATATTAAGAGGGTAGTTTGGGTATATGAACTATAAAGATTATTATTCTCTTTTTTGCATAAGATGTGATGGCTTAGGGTTGGTGTATCTGTTTTCTCTATAGGCTCAGCCTGCTAGTGATGCACCTCCAGCAGCCCAGCCAGTGGTACCAGCTCAGACATCTGCATCAACTATTTCATCGTGAGTTGATCTTGGTCTTGTAGTTTTTGGACATATGCATTAATCTTGTTTCTATCTGACCTAGAATTCCACTTCATCACTTGTATTTGGAGTTGACCATCAGCTTCTGGATCTGCTGTAGTTTATTACTGTCTTAAGACTTTTTTATTACACCTAGTATTCATATGTTTCTTTTATTTTGATCAATCAGCTCAACAGATGTCTATGGTCAGGCAGCATCAAATGTAGTTGCTGGAAGTAACTTGGAGGTCACTGTTCAACAGATCCTAGATATGGGCGGAGGAAGCTGGGATCGAGATACAGTTGTTCGTGCTCTACGTGCTGCGTATAATAATCCGGAGCGGGCTGTTGAATACCTTTATTCTGTGAGTTTTATCATAATAGAATTTCATTTTGCCTTGGCAATGGCACTTTCATTTATTATAGGTGCTGACATAATACTGCAAGTTCTTAAAATGGAGTTAAAATTTCCTTTTTAACCACATACAGTGAATTGAGTCATCTTGATAATTAAAGAACTTAATTTCAGGGTATTCCAGAGCAAGCAGAAGTTGCTCCTGTGGCTCAAAGTACTCCTGCTGGTGGGCAGCCTGCGGCGCCTCCCACCCAGGATACACAGCAAACTTTACCTTCCAGTGGACCCAATGCTAATCCTCTAGATCTTTTTCCTCAGGTGGAAATTTGGACTGAGATATCTTTCATTACAGTAAAACCACTCTTTTAGTGAAACATGAAACCTTAATCTCTCTTTCAATTCAGGGACTACCAACTGTGGGCTCCAATGCAGGTGCTGGCAACTTGGATTTTCTTCGCAATAGTCAGCAGGTCCTAAACATAGTTTATAATCACTAGACCTGATTACTTTATTAATTTATTAATTATAGAATAAAACATTTTTGCAGTTTCAAGCCCTGCGAGCTGTTGTCCAAGCCAACCCTCAAATTTTACAGGTACTAATTTCGCTAAATAATTTATTTGTGTAATTATTTATGTATTCACACTAATATTTCTTTGTAATTGAATCATTATGGGTATCTGCAGCCTATGCTTCAAGAGCTGGGGAAACAAAATCCACAACTAGTGCAAATGATTCGAGACCATCAGTCCGACTTCCTACGTCTCATCAATGAACCAGTTGAGGAGGGGGAGGGGTGAGAAACTGGATTTCAAATATTATTTTTTCTTGCCTCAATTCATTTTTATTCTCTGAATGTCTTTTAACCAAGATTTCATTACTCCAGAAACATATTAGGGCAACTTGCTGAACCAATGACTGTGGCTGTTACCCCAGAAGAGCAAGAAGCAGTTGCACGTGTAAGTTTTTATTCTTCCCTACTTTCTTGGATTGAAAGGATGTATTTGGAGATGAATGTGTAATAGTTTCACTTGTTAGTTGCTGCCTTTGGTCGCTACAAATTTCTTTTTTCCGAGTAGCCTCTTCATATCCTTGAAGCATCTTATTAGTGTTTTTATAATTACATCCATCTCAAATGAGGCGATTAAGAGGCATCCTCTCTCAAGTTCATATCCTTGAAGCATCTTATTAGTGTTTTTATAATTGCATCCATCTCAAATGAGGCGATCAAGAGGCATCCTCTCTCAGAGAAATGCATCTCGTAGGAATCAATTATTAGCAACCAAATCTTCTTCTCTCGATATTACAAGAACAATATATGTCCAACAAAAGTTTACCTAATATTATTCATGCTTCTATTGAGTTAACCCATTACTCTGGTGTTTTGACTTGTAGCTAGAAGCAATGGGTTTCGATCGAGCTTTGGTATTGGAAGTATACTTCGCTTGTAACAAGAATGAGGAGCTTGCTGCTAACTACTTATTAGATCATAGTCATGACTTTGATGACTGATGTTGCTTCAACTGAATGGAGTGATCGTTGTGTTGGGTTCTCTCATGTACAATGTGTCCTTTAGATGCCATGTGAGTTGGTTATTTTTTACATATTTCACAGTGGCTATACTTTAAGTTTCTTTCACAGTTCAAATATTTCATGTGGATACACTAGAAATAGTCTATGGAATATTATCTTATCCTTAACGAGCCTCTATTGGCTTTTTTTCATTTTTTGCGGTATATGCTTTTGACGGTTGCATTTGTATTCTTTTGGCATTTCTGCAACTGTTCGTTCCTTTGGTTTTACCTTCATATTTATACTATAAAGGTATCGATCGAAAAGTATCTCTATTTAATAACTTTGGAATACAAGACTAGCCACGATCTAAACAACTATTCACCTAAATTTCTTTTGCTAAAGAGTGATTCTGAAAAAAACAACAGATAAACATCACATTTCTCCACGTATTCCAATAGATAATATATTCAGTCATGACACCCCATCCAAAAAGCAGAGCTTCACAAGAGAAATTTCGTGAAAAGACTGCAACTGGCTAATCCAACTCATCCACCAAATTTTTTAGCTGCCTCATCCACCAAATATTTGTAAAGATATCAAAAGTCGATAAAAATAACCACTCTGATTGTTCACAATTTACCTGCCATTCATTTAAGATGCAGAATCCAAGTTGATAGTCCGTTATATGAGCCTCAGAAGTTGCACGCTTCAACCAATATAGGTCGATTGCTTACGGCAGAGTCAAGCTTTGCAGCAACTAGTTACAAATTGATGGAGAGAAATGGCATATTCAAATTCTTTGATTTGAACTAGAGCAAGAGATGCTGTTGCTAAGAAATATCATCTTCCCTCTAGCAGAACAAGAAAATGCTAGACGAAACAGATCCAATCCGAGCACCAAAACTTCTTGGATATATACACCATTTCATGGGGATATATACAAACTTGGACACTAATTGCTTGGAAACATTTTGTCGTCATTTTCTGAATCATCAGCAGCAGTATTATTCTTGTCATGACCAATACCAGAATCCTTAATTACGAGGGTCACATCAGGATCATGTAATGACACTGCTGGAATTTCTTGCTCAACGTCAATATTACAGTTAGGAGAATCTGCACACTCAAAGTGATGCTCCGTAGATGGCTCAACATGCTCTAATGAAGATTCTAGAAGTTGAAGATGGGGAGAAGCTCCATCGTGATGCTCATCAGATTTGTTGCCATTCACTTCTCTGCTCTCTGTAAATTGAACATCCGAGAGAGGCTGATTATTCTCATTGCTGAGTCCCATCTTTGTCTCCTTGAGATACTCCACAGCAGAATCAACATTTTCATTTACAACTTGATTGGGCTGAGTATTGGGCAACAACTCATCATCAGCAAGGCTTGTAAGCATCTCATCAGATTGCAGATGATTGCTGCCATATACTGTATCAGATGAACTTGCAGCTTCTTCGAGCCCATGATCATTGACATTCAAACTTTGTTTATTGCTAGGAGACGGGGAAGCAGATTGTGCTTTGTGGTCATTCTCTTCTCCACTACTATGACCTGAGATAGAGGGGAGTCTATCTGGAGGTGAAGCAGCTTCGCTTCCTGAAGCTGGAAAGGACTGGAAAGTATCCCAATCATCATCTTCTTCTTCTTCCTCGCTACATTCACTAGGCTCCTTTTGTGGTTCTACTTGGGGAGAAATTTTCTCAACATATTGATCTGTCTTTGTAGGTAACTTTATCACCAAGGATGGACCACCCGATGACATTGGTTTGGGGTTCTTATCTTGGATAACAGAAGCACGTATTATATCCTGAAAGAAACAACTCTCAACAGTAATTATAAGAAAATTGAAATTCAATTTAAAGAAAATAGATGAAAATCCTGAAATAAATTACTATTTATTTGATATATGCTTCTATATAAAATTAACATTTGTAGATTAGGTTTATAATAGGTGCTAATACACACACACGCATATACATTACCTACGCACATATATAATATATAGGCAAAGGCTTGTGTGAGACCATCATGTAAGGGCCTCATGTAAGCCCTTACGTGAGACGGATAAAAAGTGATAATCGATGAAAAGTAATAATGGTGTAATTTTATGAACAATTTATAGTATAAATAAAAAGTGATAACATTTTATAGCGAAAGTGATAACTAATTACGAAAGAGTAAAATGATCTCACAGTGAACGGTTTCACACAAGACTTGCCCTAATATATACAAGTAATAGGTGTCTTGAAATATTTCTGAAAATTTACACAGAAGAAAGTCTATAGAGTTTTCAAGAAACTCCAGCAAATCCTGTGCATGGAAAATAAGACCTCAATATATTGAGACAACCAACTAGCTACACAGGCTTTCACGTCAACTTGCCAGAGAAGGTTGAAGAAACTAAAGTTAATGCATGGAATTGATTCAGAAAGCGTGATTCCGGATGTGCACAAGTCATTAAGTTTTTAAGTGATAAACTTATTCTAGAAAGGAGAGAAGTATAGAACCTGAAGCTGTTGTCTTCGTGAAGCAGACATCGATAAAAGAATATCCTTGATAGAAGTTGCAGAACTTGGAGTTTGAGCTAGTTGTGAGACAAGCTTTACAGCTATGTTCCGCAAATCATTAGCTTCCTGCAAGTATAGTTAATGATCAGAAAAGGTGAAACCTAGAATACAGCAATAAAACAACATCAACCATCATTACTTGAGAAAGAGAAACATCAGATGTAGAGAAAATCATGAGAATAGCTTCCAAAAGCAGATGTATAAGGCCCTTCTGAAAGTCGCTTCCTTTTGATAATGTTTGTAAAAGCATTAAAATTTTGAGACACTCCCCAGCAATAGCAATGGCTTCTTTGTTAATTGGTTTCTGCAATCAAAATTACAACAAAACATGTAGACTGTGATACTGACGAAAAATTAACAATTTACAAATTTTATTGAATAACACTTGTACCTCCAAAATTTTCTGAACAATGACAAAAAGTTCTTCAACGAGTTCACCGAAGTAAAAAACTAAGAATGGATCAAATTCTGCACCAATTCCTCTTTGTAGCATAACTTTTACAACTTGCAGGCCAACAGCTTGAACCTGCATAGAAGCTCAATTAAACTTATTTGAACGTGAATGCCTCAAAAAGGAGAGACGTTACAAGATGATCACCTGTATATCAGAATCAGCAAGCACAGCCTGGATACTCTGAATGCTAAGATGCAACTCACTATATAAAACAGGATTTCCTTCTTGGCTCTCTCGAGGAACTTCAAATGCATTTGCTAAAGTGATATATGAAAATATCTGTTCAATAGAATATGCAAGTTTTAGTAGTAACATTTTTCTCAAGTTGGACCTCTTATTTTCTTGATGTATTGCTTCGACGCAACCATTAATCAAAGCAACTGTTGCATTTAAACAAGCTCTGGTTACTGATACCAGCTGGGTAATGCCTTCAGCCCCAAGTGCAGATTCTCCTGTAACAAGAAAGAGAATCAGCTCCAACACTAACATATATCCAACACTATATCACAGTTTGCAAAATAGAGATATATCAAGAGATAATAAGATGGAACAAAGATACCCTAGAAACCATGAATAAACAAACTCTAATGTTTACTCCACACACAAAAAGAAAAAAAAAAGTAGTTGAAGACAAGATGAACCTATACTCTTTTACATGAAACAAATTTGAGGTACTTGCCAAGTCTCTTTAGTGAAGAAGTAATAGACCGGACAAAGTCATTTATCCTTGAAAGGGCCACCTCAGTTGATGCTTTTCCAATGCACTTGTAGCCAATAAGGAGAAAAGGCAACAATAACTTTAGCTGCATCTGCATGAACAAATAGGAAAGGATGGATTTGAGCTCAACATGAGAGGATCTCTGTGGCATATGCATAACTTGAAGTGTGACCTATGCCAACTCAAACCCAATAGTTTAGGTGATTCACCATAGTCTACCTCAGTTTCAAAGCAATCCAACAGCATTGAAGCAGAAATAAGTGCAACGGAGATACTTTTTTCAGAGTCTGAAGGGTGTTGATAATTCACATCGCAGCTGAAATGAAACCAACATTCTTATTCCTGCCATTAACTCTCAAAATAGTATACTATACATAAAATGATAAACAGGTACCTCAACAATAATTTGAAAAGAAAAGTCAGGCATAGTTCTGTTGCCAAATATGAAAATACTGCCACTTCAAGGAACTCTTTAGGACAATTCTGAACAACCTGAAATGAGAGATCAAAACCACAGATCCACTAGAATCCCCCAACACAAGCACAAAATCTTTTAAAAAATTTACGGAGTGCTGTTAGACATCAGAATAAGCAATTATGAACTATAGAGCTTTCAATATCAAGCTCCAATATTCACTCCAACGTTCAAGTACTTGCAAATTATAAGAAGCGTTGTGCTTTAAATAATGAGAAGAATAAAGTAATTTACTCAGATTGTACTTTCACAAAACAATAGTATTTACAGAATCCCCATTATATCAGCAGGCAAAAGAGGCAAAATTTACTTGCACAGTTATAAGATATTTTCAGAGATTAATTCTTTGCACAATTCATATGTTTAGTTTCATCTGCCAAGCTGGACGTATTAATAAAAGATACTACATCACAACCATTACCTGGGATAGAAAAAACACTGCAAGATAATCCCATGTTTCATCCTTGTAAACTGAATATGAGAAAACCTGCACCCATGTGTTACAGAGTAATCATGAAAGAGTCATAATATGATCCAGGAGATTCTAGCCGTTCTCAAAAAGATATTACAGAAATTGGAACTGATAGGGTTCCATTACAATAGAAAACAGCTCTCTCAATGTCTCAACCTCACTGAAGAAACATAGCATGAAACATACTGGCACAGAACAGACAATCTAACTATCTCCTTGGATAAGTCATTGCAGAACAATCTAAACATACATAAAGTGGCAAGGAAGGCAGCAGGTGCTGACAGACAACAATTGTTCCCGAAACTGTACACTTAAGTGTAGCAAAAACAACTTAATAGAAAATGAACACACAGAAAAGCACCAAAGGAAGACAACCATGCAAAAAAAAAAGTCCATTAATAGGGCCACATGCTAAAAGTGCTCACTTGTGTCCATGTTAGATGACCAAAATCTACATTCTGAGGTAGACTGTAGACAGACATAAGACAATACAAGATTTCAATTAAACACTTGGACACCACAAATTTCGTAGAAACATAAGAATTCCACAAACATTTCCCATTACTTTAGCTTGAGTCTTAGTGTCCCAGCAGTTTTTTTAATGATAGAAGTTGATATGTAGTCATGCAATATCATGATGGGGTGTTTATCTTGACTGAAAATAAGCTACAGAATCTGTGGAGAAGAACTAACAGCTATATAGAATATTAGACAAGTCCACTACAAGGTTCATAACAGGCACTGGGCACAGTGATGTTTCAGCACTCCAGTATATATAATGAATGAATATTTTACATTTAGAGCAAAAAACACAACCCTATCAACATTTTCATTCTTCACTTGTAGTACCCAAATCAAATATTTCCTCATTGACATAAAGCAGATAACACAAATATATCCATACCTGCAGTAATTCTTGGCAGGCATCCAAAGTGAGAAATTTAGAGGCAAAAAATCTTTTGGTGGACATATTTTGTAACACAGAGAACAAAATGTTGTACAACTTCGAAGATGAAGAACTGGAATCATCCACAGAGAAGTCACTGCTAAACTTGGATTTAATGCAACTCACTGATATAATTTGTTTACTCAGGAAAGCATCTTGCTCCTGAAATAGAATCAGAAGTAAGAAACCCCACAGAAACTTGAAGTCATCTAATTGCAACTCCACCATGCTGTATCCAGATGTAGGAATATTTTTTGATCCATCAGGTGAATAAGAGTCATTCACATTAGAATTTGCAGGAACTGCATCCAACACCAGTGCTTGCAGAATTATAGGCCAAGCTTCTTCTAGACATGGGTTTAACTCAACTGAAACAACTGATGACTGAATTCCATCAAGAAATGGTTTCCACTGTTTGTCAACAAAACCAAAGCAGTGGTTCAGTAAAAAAAGGCTATATATTTCTCGCAGAGTGATAAATTCAGTTAAAGCAGGTAGCATGACTGAAGGAAAAGGTTCATACTCACATTGTCCAAGTGCAAGTGGAAGCGGACAAAGCTGTAATCTTTCAAAAATGAAAGCCAATATGTCCCCAGAATGCTTGAACTTTTAGCAAACAATGGCAATAGAGATAGATATTCATCAGGTATTTCATCACCTTGTCTTCTTAAGGATGTAAACATGTAACATTTTAGAGAGGCATGGACTGTGAGAAGCCTGATTTTAATCTGTAATTACATGGGAAAACAGGAAAGAATCAGAAAATGTCACCTCCTAGTTTTCACCACCAAGTTTACTTTGAATGCTAATGAAGTATAGCACGTAATAGGAATATTCGAATGAACCTTGCAAGAGACCCATTCAGCATATGATGGATAATAAAGGTCATTGAAATCATCCAGCGGACGTGAAATCAATGAAAATATTCTCTTAACTGCAACTTGATCTCGGCTAATAATACCACTTGTCAGCATCTGAAATTCCACAACGTCAGACCATCTGAATTAGAAAACATATGTTCACTTTAGAAAACAAACCAATTATCTGTCTGTGTTCTTCACCTTAGTGGCAAGTTGCAGGCCTGCTTCAAGTAAAATTGGGCCTGACAATGTATCCAATGCACTTCGAACAGCAGATACCAGTTGGGCCTAGGCACAATAACCTCAGAACACAGTCAAATTTACTTCTAATAGCTACAATGAGGCATTAAAAACTTGTATGAAATGCCATATATATGCATCAAATGACAAATAATGAAGTATGCAAACAGACAGAAGAAATTACTGTTGCAAACCTGATATTGTTCCAGAAGGAGGTGATCAGGGAGCTCAGGGTCCACTATGGCTGCAAACTAGCGATACAATTAGCAATGTAAATAGAATTTCAAAATAAATGTCTCTGCCAAAACAATGTAAACTTAAATTTATAACAGACACCGCGCAACGAGTTAACACTTGGACAAGGGATGACAAACAGAGGTCAGCTTTTTTTTTTAAATCGTTAAATTGAAAAGATGTACAAAAAAGATTTCTTACTGAAACTTGCTATGGTAATGTCGTGTGAGTCTAAATTATTATGTAGCAAATAGTAATGTACAGGGAGGATGTCTGCGTAGGCCCCTCACCACCCCAAGGAAATAAAGGGAAAAGGTTATGAGAATGTTTTGCACTGAATTTACAGTTTTTCTAGAACATTTTGATTTCATTGATTTTAATTCTTTCATTAATCAATGGTACCTATAGTATTTGTTCTTTTAGTCTGACTAATTACAACCAAGATGAATTAATTTCTTCGTTTTCATCATCCCAGAAAATCACTTTAGCTACTTTTCTACAAATATTAGTCTCCGAAAATAATTTTTAAATTTTAACTTCCAGCACTGTTTATTTCATATTTAGGTGGGAGAATAGTGACTTTTAAAAAGAATTTTTAGTGGCAAAGCTTTAATCCTTTATACAATTGTATATGACATTTTAATGACTAAACAAAAATATATCATTGGTAATTTTAGTTCATTGACTACTTGACTTTGTGTCATCTTAACAGAAAATTACAAAATGAATTCCTACAATATGATGTCTATTCCTCAGAATTTATATTTAAAAAAAATACACAAATAAAAGTGCCTTGAGGTGCTGGAAGGCTACAGTGGCCAATAGATGAAAATTGGAGTGTCAGTGGGGCACCTACGGCTTGGTGGCTGATTCACAATCAAATTTGTCCATTTTTCATATTCCTCTACAAGAAATGGGCCCATATGTTTACTAGCATCTAGCATAAAACTATTGTGAGATAGTAATTATAGATCAGATGTATAAATTGCAAAGTAAATATATTGATCTTGGTTTTCCAATCAAACATAGAACATGACAGTAATGTTTTGAGTTTATGCCAATGGAGAAATACCTTATCCATAATTGTACATAGAAGTGAGACACCAATTGGCCGCATTTTTTCAAACTGGATGGTGCTTATCTGAAAGTCATGATTGGAAATCACAAACAATCCTCATCCAAGTCGTTCTTTTGCAAACATATGCACAATTAAGATAGTTGTTTATCTGCACCTGATAAGCAAGAGAAATGAGCTCTTGCAATTGAAGAACCAGCCAGTCTCCTAAAGGATGCCCCTTAGCACGCTCTGCCCTTGCCAATGAGAGGTCGAAGTGAGCAGGATTTTCGCCAACAGCTTCAGGAAGATGATTCAAACACCTAATTCCAAATCACATTTTACTCAAAATCATAATACTGAGAAAGGAGAAGTCTGAATCTAATAAACTAAAGGATACATGAGTCATATATGGAATACCATTCAAATCAGTTATATTGCATGAATAGAAGACTAGACAAACCAAAAACTAAGTACAAACTTCATGCATCTCAAAGCAATTCAATTAAGACCTGCACTTTGCATCCAATTAAATCTATATTTTAAGTTCTGAATTTTATATATATGTTCACCCCAAGCAGCTGCAATTGTATTATGTTATGAGATAGCATATAAAAAATATACAAGGTCTATGCAGCCCATATGATGTAAATCTTCAATGGTTTCACCAACTAAAGACAATTCATTACTACCCTACTTTCCTTTAAACCCCTATAACCATTATTTGAGCACAGAGTGCAAAACTTCTCATGCATCCATCCACTTCTTTGTACCCCTAAGATTCTTGGTATGAAATTCTGCTTAAAGAAATAGCTGCCTAAAATGAGACATTACTTCCAAAATGAATCAAAGAAGTTGAATGTAATAATCCAGTCGGGCAATCTCAAATTACTTGCATACTAAACCATGACTTTACCTTGACAAGCTTAACAAACAATTATTGCATGCAAAAAGTCCACAGTAAATATACATGTACATATAAAACAAGACGAAAATTGATCTTCTAGCAGAAAGAACAAATGGTGACAATTAAGAAACAAACCTCTATGCATAAAATGAACTGACTAGCAAAATCACATAAAATGCAACAAAAGCACATTAACATACTCGGTGGCGAAAACTCTTGTTCGATATCTGAGGTGCTTATCCCTTGAGAAGTTAGGGCTGGAATAGTCAACCTTATGATGTCGATCAGGCGGTATTTTGGAGCTAGAAACCATGTTCTCATCATCATCCCCTATATTTAAGGTCCCCTCACCATCCACACTTGTTGAAGTATCATTAACCACAATATTGCTCTGGCTTGCGCTGTGTCTCGAAGTAGAAAGAATCTGTATGAAGTTCATTAAAAAATATTTTCACAATAAGTGTCAATTTTCAATGATTCTACATTCCAGTCTTCTAGTTATAATCAGAACTCAACCAAATATATCATGACAATTAGAAACGATGTGAAAATAAATTATTATATCTCAGTTAAAATTTCAGCAGCTGACATTCACTTACATCATGTTATATTTTGTTTAGCAATAAACAATGCACTTTCATGCCGTGTGGATAACATGGTAGAATAAACCCCAGAAAGAAACAACATATTTTTAGTCCTTGATGAACTTGACAAATGGTTAATGCAGAAGAATGGGTATAGCAAAAGAGAAAATAATATTATGAGAATATATCAGAAAAAACTAAGTGTTTTACATGGTGACAAATGTAAATTTCGCTTCCATAAGAACAATTATGAGAATCTAGCTTTCACATAGTCTATGACCTTCACTTTCTATGAGAGAATGAAAATTTTTCAATTACGCCATCTCTGATGCTTAGAAGAAATTGGAAGGTTGGTCCACCTCATATTGCAGAGCCAATGCACAAAAGGGTGGCCTAAGCCAGGTAAACTTTAGTAGACCAATTGATTTCTAAACTTCTTATAATCAATCATTCAATTTCAGCCATGTGAATCTGTGAGAACATTTGACAAAAACTTCAACTGCAACTATACAGATCCATATTATGGATGTAGGTAACATACCATGTTGCGACATATTGATAGCCAACGTGATGGACGTGTAGGACATGATGAATTAAGCAATCTCATAATCGTACTACGTGCTAAATTCCCAATCCTGAAGAAGAATAACAGAAAAACCTTTAATCATATTACTAAGCAGCAATTTACAAGATTTGCAGGGTTTCTACTTACTCTGTATCAGTTTCCTCATCAAGCATGTGGAACAAAGTTTCTTCAATTTGTTCATCAATTATGGAAACCTGTAAATCTCTGATCAGCATATTGGCATGTTTCATTAAATATGTTCTTCATTAATATGACCTTTTCACTAATGTAAAAGAGACGTCATGTAGTGGAGAAGTCATCACACGACTAAACTGAAATAACCACTTCAAATTTTAAAAAGATGTACAGAGTCTTCTTCTAGTGTAGCTCAGAGAGTAATCCAAAATAATTTATAACCCTCATAAAATTTCAGGATATACATGCAATATTCTTCCAGAAATTAAGTTTAATGATTAATCAAACTGTTTCTAATCTTCAAATAATAGACATATTGCAAATAAAGTAAACTAGAGTAAGCTGAGGAGTGTGCAGCTGAAACAAAAGCAAATGTATCTAACAGATTAGCAAAAAAATAAATAAATAATGATTGTACATAGATACTAACCGCATCCTTCTCTATAAGGTGCCGCAGAGTGGATAAAGCCAGATGTCTCAGAGTGGGCTAATAAAAGCAACATTAAATCTGTTAAGAGGAATGATAAAATCTATCTAAGACCTTTAAGATCAGACAGGTAAAGGTACCTGTCTAGAGGACAGAGTTGGGAGGAGAGTTAACACATGAGAATGCACAGGAACTGCTTGTGGTGCAAAAAGAACAAGCTGTTGTGTAAAGCGCACACTCCTGTTAATATGAAAACATAAGGAGTAAAAACACAACCAGCTTTGGGTGACAATAGAAACGACCCACTAAATGGTCATACACAAATTGTAGATCCCACATACTCGAGAACTGTTGCTGTTTCTTGACAGGAGCTAATCTCTGCAACAGCTGACTATTCACAAAGGCATAAATTAGGCAGCACTCAAATAAAAATTCAATAGTTAAAGAGCCAAAAACAGCTTCATAAGATTATAACCATAGGAAGCTAGGACAGAATCTTCATTACATTGAACCAAAAGAATTAGAGTTGGACCATTCTTATAACTCATTTCAAGAATTAAGCACTCTATGAAATTTGGAGAGTAAACAACATCTTGCATTAGAATATTTAATCTACATTATTTGATACATGGATAAAATTCAAAAAATCCCTTCCAGTACAGAAAAATCCATAATAGACTCCACTATTTCATTAGCACCCAGATTTCCGCCCATGGTTGCCATTTAATAAGCATAATAATGTTTTATTTTCTTTAAATAGAGAACAAAAAGTCATGGCTAATGTTAACACAACGTAGAGAGGACATTTTGGAGCATGAAAGATAAAAGGAGGATTGGTCATATATCAGGTTTCAGGTTTGAGGCAGGAGTAATCAATCCATGGATTTGACTTTTCATTCCATCACTATTGGATTTAGCAAACCAAGTTCTTATATTCATATAAAAACACAATGTAAAATTTAAGTATAACCAAACAATAACTAAAACTTATTTCAGAGTGAAAAAAACAGACCTTGCAGCGCGAGAAGAAAATGCTCCCAGGGGCAAGTTCAGGACCTATGATAGCAACAATAGCATTAATAAGACGACCAACTGCCTGCTGCAGGTCAACCCATCCACTCTCTTCTGATAAGATAATTTCCATTACAAGGCCAAGTATAGCCTGCAGTAGCAAAAAAATAGTGAAGTTCAAACTTTAAAAATACGATACACTAGAGAACGCTTCATCCCACATTTCAACATATCCAAAGTGGAATTTTCAAAAAAAAAAAAAAGGCATCCAAAGTGGAAAGTTTGCAAGTCAGCATACTACACACCCAAACCATGCCCCCCAACAACACAAAACAATTGAACCTTAAATAAGAAACTATTTAGCAAGGTCTTACAGCACATCTATACCTGAACCTGAGATGCATAAGATAAGCCTGCCGCTTCAATGGTCAAAAGAAGTCCATGCAAGGACCAAATCTGTAAACTTGATATTGAGCTTTTAGCAGGTGAAGAGACAGCGTGGACTGTATTAGGAACTAAACTAGACAAAGCAATTCCTCCTGCACTGCGGACAACATTGATAGAAAGGAAATCCTCAATTGTTCTCAGAAAGGGTACCATCAAGGTCAAATCATTAGTTCAATGACTCAATAGAAGAATCCAACGTAAGGAGTTGACAAGAAAATTACAAACATGAAAATTTTACTTTTCAGGGTAATTGCAAACAAGCTGCTCTTAAATTAGCCATGTATTAGTAAGGCATCAATTATCACTATAATTTTCCATGGGAGCAAGAAGGCGAAAGAAGCTAAATAGACAACAAGGAGAACAACTTCAATCATCATCTAATGTAGATAAATATAGAAACACGACTTCCTATATAATTAGGCAACATAATAACAATTCATTTTGCTATGAAATTTCTGCATTTTACTTACTATTGCTGCTATTATTAAAGACTTGGAAGTAACTGCATACCCAATGATAGTAAGACTACAATGGAACTTATATTTCAATGACTTTGATGTAAGTGGTACACAATAAAATATTTACACAAGGCACTTAAGAGTAGAAGTATATAATGTTACTCCTCCCTCTCTCTCTCTGATAGTGAGAGAATGAGCTTATACTAATTCAAGCTGCTGTGTTTGTCACGTATCAATTGCAATTCCCAAGGTTACCTTCGATGAATGCAGCCAAGAGCAAAAGCAACTGATCCAGCAGAGTGGGAATCTGTACTGCCAGTTACATCACCGAGGAGTTGTTTTGTCTGTTCAGTATTCACGATAAGAACAAATCATATGATAACTGACCAACAGAGATGCTTAAAGAAATAAGAAAAACATGCAAAAAAAAGTTCAGCTACCCAGTTATCATACAACTTATTTCAAATTTCAAATTGAATGGTGCAGTAAAGATGAAAATAATAGATTTATTGGGACATAAGCTACTTATAATATTTGTCTTATACAATGAATATGTGCAGAATCTTCAAAGTACTAGGACAAGACACTAAATAACGATCCAATTTTTATGAAGAATTAAATGTCCTAGCTCCTTTAAGAGAGGAAAATGAGAAATTTCAACAATTATTGGTTAATTATCACAAAAGCAACCGATCAGTAAGTGAATAAATAATTAGAACATAGCTAACCATTCTGGCAGTAAATGTATCATTTCCTAGCCTTGCTAACAAGCCAAGCCCTTCTGATGATGCTCTACGTTGTGAAGCACAAATGTCACCTTCAGCCAAAATACCCTGTCATACTACAAGGTTAAAATCAAAGGAAAGGAAAGGATGGGTCAGAATTTCATGAGCATAGATTAAAAGCATCATCAGAACCTGAAAAATACCCTGAGCAGCACTCAGTATATCCATTCCCAGTGGTTCAGGACGTTGAGTGAGCAAAGTCTGAAATAAAAGCAGAGTAATGTGAAGATAGCTAGAGTATAACTAGGTTGCATGCTTGACCATAAGATAGAATGTAACCTTCAGTCCAGATAATAACCCCACACATATATTGGTAATACTAGTAGCACGCCAAGCCTGTCGTTTTCCAGCTTTCAGACATTGATCAACAGTGCCAAGAAATGAGAGCATCCCAGTACTATCCTGGGGAACAAAACAAGGGGATGTTTGTTTAGAGGGTTTAGAGGGATGGAATGGGTATCAAATGAAAGTGGGGTGTCTGGTTCAAGGGTATCATTACTGCTGCAGTAATTTCATACCCCAAAACCAAGGAATCATCCATTCCTTACCAAATTGGGTGGAATGCCTTTCATTCCACACCATTAAAATTTAAATGTTTTTGTATTTTTTTTTTTTAAACAAAAATCAATTCTGCTATTTTTCTTTATTTTTATATGAACAAGAAATCATTCCCATATTATTATTCTCTTAAAAAAAACACTAAAAATCAAATTTCATTTCATTCCTAAAGAATTTTTTTAACATTCCAAACAACATAACTAGTTATGATTGGCATTCCCTACCACTAACCAAACAACATAATAATCAAATGATACAAAACCATTACCATTCCCCACTACTATCACTATAATTCTCATTCTGATTCCTTTTAAAACATCAAACACCCCCTAGATATTATGACAGATTCAGATCTCTCTTATTTTGATCAGCAACTAAAATTTACACACTAAACCAAATAATAGCATCACCTACCTGATAAGCAAACATGGATCCAAAGCAGAGAAGCATCTGATTCACCAGCATCTTGCTTATGGTCTCAGGCTTCATAATTCATTATGTAATTTGATGTCAGGGATCAGAAAGAGATGTTAATAACTCAAACAACTCAATTGGAGGTAAAGATGGCGAAGGTATGACTATACAGTGTACCTGGGGAAAGCTAGGAGGCTCATTTTCCCAGACACATGTCAGTACTCCATCCTTTCCCCCTTGAAATGAACGGAGTTCATCTTCAAACCAATCTCTAACGTATTCAATAAAAAAAAGAAATGAGAAGATACAAAAAACAACATTTTAAATGCCTCACAGATAGTGAAATAGAGTCAATGAGTAGCCTAATGACCATCGAGAAAGGATTAAATTTACAGACAAGTAACATGAAAAGATATAATAAACAGGGTGAGAACTAATATTACACCTTCCAGAAGTCCAAGGTCCTAACCAGGAGTCTCTCTTGTCTAACAACATCATCAAGCAAGAGCTTTCATCACATCTAGAAGCTTCCCTGTTATATGTATCAACACAAAACAAAGAAGATGAAGTAAGCTCCTTCAAGAACAAAGGAATATATGATTCGCCCACTTCTGTTGAAAGTAGAGTATATAGTACATGTAGAAGATATAAGGCAATGTTCTCTTTAGGACGGACACGTCTGAATGTAATATGCAACATCTTCCTTCATATTTACTTGGGGATATTCACATCCGGATTTTAAATCCAATCCTAAAAGCACCTATAAAGTAATGTTTAATTTAATGCATCATCCTACTACACTCTACCTACCTAAAAATATAAAATATAATTTCTCACCACCTTAATAACTAACAAATAATGTAATAATAAAAATCATCAACTCTTACACATTGATTTCAAATTAAGTTCTATCCCGCCCTACTCAAATCCCAAAACAAAGAGGGATTATAACACTCCTATCCGAATTTCACATCCTCAGATTTCAAAATCCAGATTTCCACCACCCACTATAATCCCTAAAGGAACATACCCTAAGTGATTTAGGGTCACCATCTTACGTGTGATTACCTAAAAGGAGTAGAGCAAATCTGAATAATAGATGCATGGTCACTTTTGTATAAAGATGGGTCTGAGAGTGCTTGATATGCTAACAGCACCCGGACAATAAACAAGTCCATTGAAGAGCTTACTCCAGTTTGTTCTTTGCCTGCAAGTTGTGATATGTATCCCAGTGCACTAGTTCACACAAATCCAACTTTAAAAAGTTAGAACAATTCTTCCATGTAGGGAAGAAAATAAGATGGCTAAATACAATACATTGACAAAAAGAAGAAAATAAAATAATGGTACCAGTTCAGGTATAGAAGAACAGGCTGCAGCAAGATTTTTTTGTTCACAGGATCAGAAGAAATGAAACATTTTACATATGAAGTGAGCGCATCAATGGCAGCAGACCACACGCTACACAGAAAAGATAATACCATTAGCAAGAAAAGATGCCATAGAATTGGCTTAGCAATACAAAAGAAAAGGAAACAAAATGAGTACCTTTTACTTCAAAGGGTTCACACATCGTCTCATTTAAGAATTATGTATGTTTTCATTTATTTATTGGTACCATGGTTTTAAATTAGTAGATCGTGTTAAAACAATCTAGTTGTTTGTTTTGTACATAACTCGGTTTTGTGTACACCACCAAGTTGTTTTGTATTTAAAACGATAGAATTGTTTAAGTTTTAATTCTCAAAACAACCAAGTTGTTTTAGTAGAGTAAAAAATTGAATTTTTCTATTGTGGAAAAACTAAAAGAACATAGTTGTTTACGTTGTGTAAATGTGGTATTTTTATTATCTTAAAAAGGGCCATTTATGATAGAGCATCATTTGATTAGCAGTTATTTCTACACTAGCGTATCTTCTGTATCATACATTTATTTTCCCAAAATACAGAAGCACCTGAAGGCATGTCTAGAGAACACAGCACGTGCCTTTCTAGAGTGAAACCATTGCTTGTGGATTTAACAACCGGTCATTCTTAAATTAGAAAACGTAGCAGTCTTTAAATGTGGAAATAGAGCAAAAGCATAAGCCAAAGTAGCAGTTAAAGATGAAGTTAAGAAGTGTTACTCAACTAACCATATATCTGAAGTGAGATCTTGACCTTGATTAAGGTGATGTTTAGAATTCCCGCTGAATGTGGGAGCCCAAAATGCAAGAATGTCAAAAACTTGGTCATGAAGCTCCTGAAACATCAAAATTACTATCTTAATTCTTAAGAAAATGAAATGGAATTAGCCTACAAAAGTATGTGTATAAAAATATATATTACATCCTTTGACACAGAAGTCAATAGTGAAGACAGAAGATTCCAGCCAGCTTCTTTTTCAACGGAAGCTGCCAAGGGGTTCCTGCTAGATTCCATCAGCAGGCTCTTGCAAACTTTGAGCACAGATTTGGGCAATCTGCGCCAAACACATCAAATGAAGAATATAAATTAGCGACAGAAAGGTAATTTAATAACACACTTTACATTTAAGGATCTGGCAAGTTATTTAATTTTCACATTCAATGAAAATATTCATGAAACATTATGAGCATCACTCAATATAACCTATTGCATTTTTAGGAGTTTACATTTATGGTAATACATAGGAGACAACAGGAGGATATAAGAGCTCTACCTGGTTGGATATCCAAGGGGTAACTTCCTTGAAATAGACACTAATGAAGCCAAAACTGCTGCTTGCCCATGTAAAGATTCAAGCTCTCTATTTAAATTTGATCCCTGGATATCTAACACATTAAAATGTCTTGCACTAGAGAATTGAATAAAAAGTAGCAGCCGAATGCACAATGAGCTGTGAGCCTGGCACATTTTACCTTTTCAAAAGAAACAGTTTCTCTTGCTGCACTAAGCATTGTCACTGCATAAGATATCAAGCCACCAATACAGGAAGGATCAACCTCAGCAAGAGCACGAAGTGTCAAGGCAGCTTCAACTCTTACCTAAACAACAATTTCAATCTATAGTAAGAAGAACAGACAGGAAAGGAGACAGATGCATCACATAATGCATAGAACATCTAGGATGATTTTTTTAAGTACATTGTTCTGAGAAGCTATGCCATAGTGCAGTTAGCAATCTCTAGAATCTATGTCAAAGGCACATAAATAAGTGTCACATAGTTTGGAAAAATAAAAAAACCCTAATGGAATCACATTACAAATATAAAAAGGCTTTCCAGAGAGTAAAATTGACTTAAAATGAAGTATTGCAATATAAACGCATTAAAGAAATTTCCTAAGAGGTGGTTAAAAAGCAAATATCTTTTCAATCACCGCAGCTGGAATGTATTACTGTAAGCATGAAATAAAGCCATAACCAAAGACTTTTTAATAGCCTTTAGAATACAGAGACAGAACCGATGGCATTTTCTGGACCTAGCTCATGTGCAAAGATGGTGAATGGTAATTAGTATCTGCGGCATGTGGTGATATTATAAAATTCGCATGCTTTTATGGCTATGGACAGAATAATTCTCAAAGATACATTGAAACAATAATATAAAAAACATACCAGTGCCGAATGATGGGAAACCGCTGCCACTACTGTGTCATCGAGAACTTCCTTGAATTCAGGTGGAACCTACACTTGGACATGCGGTAGAATTATACTCATAAAATCTAAATATTAGAAGTTCAGAAAATTCGCTTAGTTTATTTCGAGAAAGTCAGGCCGCAAGCGAATGCAAACACAATCAATTTCAGCATCGGAACGAACAATGATGTAAACCAGAGTGAAAAAGACAAAAATTACAAATTTAGCAAGAAAGGGTTCAGGCATTTCTTTTCCGTTTTGCTAAATAATATCATTTCATGAAATTTAGTATATAAACATCAGTTTAGAGTACTTAAAAATCAAAAACGTCTTTTTGTGTTCATTTACTAGATATTTTTACCGTGGAAGCATCCAAGAGAAGTTGGCTATGAAAGAGAAACTCAAAATAATGTTACTTTTTTCGTAAGAATATATTGGAGTAAAAGGCATCTGGTAGGAAGCAATAATATCATGAAACTGTAAGAGGTTCCCCAGTATGCGACGATCACACAGATATTATATTAAAACAAAACCAACACCCTCAAACAGATAGATACAAGAGAAAAGATTTGGTCAAACTAAAGGACTAATATTATTTTTCTCTGAAACAGGACAAAAATATCACTGTATTTTATGAACAAGAACCACATGCAAGCACTTGTTTTTACTCGCTCTTCACTCATTTCCAGATGATATTAATCAGGGTAGCCATATTTCGCAGAAATATTAGCCCATACCATAAAACCAAAGAACAAATTTAGGAATTAGGATACCATAATAATTAATCCATATCCAAAAATATAATATTAATTTATAAGTAAAAGGTGCCTTAAAAGGAACGTTAATTAGTACCCAGAAAATAGCAAACTAAAATCATATATAAACAACTGCAGGTATACAGCCAGAACCTACATGCAATGCAATGCCCCTTAACTAGCATCATTATTATCTCTGTTGACAAGTATTTCACAAAAAGCACAAATGGCCAATGTGAACAAGAAAGATAATATATATACACACACACATACATAAAACAGCACCCTATTTTTTCTCAAGTGGATAAATATTTTCATGAAGTGTAGAGACAGATATCTTATTCATCATGATGGTTAGACAAGTAAAGATGAGCCATCTCCATCTAACATCAGTTGATTGCAAAAATATAAGCTTATCTTTTCAGGTACTATATCATTGAGCCATGTTATAAACTTGTTACCAGATTTTTGAAAGCTCTGTTAATCGCATCTAGTTTTGAAACGGTCTATATTTAGTTTTAGCTAGTCCATTGATCCATGTATGAGTCACACGAGCATTTAACCAAAAGCAATTGGCAAACAAAAGCTCAACAGATGAGGAATACCACACACCAACCAGCTTCTGCAAGAAAACTGCTGGTTTGCTAAATTACATATTATAGGCCTCAAATTATTTTATATACAAAAAAGGGCTTCTCAACATTCATTTTTAAACCAGAAGATCTTTGGCTATAGAAAACCTAACATTTCATTACATTCCACCTTTTAACCTCTGATAAGTACATTCTGTATTCATGAAGCTTATTATTCTTTTATAGGAACGTAGTTTCGTTTCAACCACCCGAAGTATGATATCATGTCTTAATTATACAACTTTGACAATTTATATAACACTCAAAAAATTCACCTCAGAACCTCCATGTCAGACCTTAACACAATTCTTCCCATCCCCTGATATGAGGCTCAAAAACATGTACTACCAGCAAATAGCAATCACAATCTACATTTAAAAACACACATGTGCCATCTGCTAAGCGTAACTCTATTGGTGATTGTACAGGTTTCAACAAGTAATCAATTATTGCGGAATATATCAAAAGAAATATATACAAACTCACCTCCCCAAGTGTTTTCAGAACATATGATAAAGTTCGCAAAGCAGCTACTCTCATTGAAGGGGTGGAGTCTGAAGATAAAAGCTGCAGAAAACGTTTCTATTCATCAGTAATAAATAAAAAAGGCAATATAAATCTTGAGCCCAGTTAGAAGAGGCAAACCTGCTTGGCGAGAAAAACCGAAAAGCTTCTCTGGGTAGGTTCACTCATTTGATCAGTTATACCCACTCGCATAATGTAAAGTACACAAGCCTTGAAACAATGAAGAGACAAATGAAAAGATTGAATTTACAGAGGGACATGATTTACCAGAAACACTCAACTCATAAGGTGACCACAGCACTTATTATATTATTTTAGATTGGTGACAAAGAATCCAATTTTCAGAGTGTATTACAGATATTTATTACAAGAAACTTAAGGTTTTATTGGTTCACTGGTATAGCATGAAGGGATAACATAGAGAGCGCTGACAATTCACCAAATCATACCTATAGCCTCCATCCTTATCACTTATTTTCATTGTTTTAATAAGAAATGAAAAGCTCGGTGAACGACAATATAAAGAACAAAACGCCAAGTAACCCTCAAAATCAAGTCAAATTAAAAGAGAAAACTCGAATTACTCATGACGTGACAAAAAAGAAGGTCTAAAAATGACTACAATTTGGAAATCCACCAAGCAACCTGAATTTTTAACTTTACACCACACCTTATCCATAGATTCCATAGAGTCGTTAAATATAGACCAACAAAAAGCTGGGACAATGACACCCATAAAAATTGAACATTTTTTACTTATAAAACACAAATATTTGGGAAAGAAAAACGATCATTAACTGAATGAGGAAGACTTCAAAGTAAGCCCAGATACCTTGGCACTTAAACCACAATTATTAAGTTTCTCACATAACTGAGAACTACAGGGTTCGCAGGGCTCAAAGGGTGGCCGCCTGCAACCACCAAAATGGGGACACAATGGGCGCCCTAATCACTGGGCTAGAGAGATATTTAAAGCCATGGGGATTAAAACCCCATACGATAAGAAACCACCCACTGGGTTCTTCATGGCCCACCCAGAATAGCCAAGCTAGGGAGAAACCACTGGTGCCTCAATACCTGGGCTAGGGACACATCAGAGACAGTTATAGTCTTGGGGACTAAAAAAACAAGGAATCAAGTCCCTTTTTGTCACCACCTCACCACCAGGACTACCAATCAGGACTCTACTATACAAATTATAAGATAAGGAACAATGCCAGTAAGCATCTTCTAGTACTTCAGAATTTCTTCATAGAACACCAATTTGGCAGTTTAAGGATGTTCAAAGCTGCCTCTGCAGCATGTCACTGGTGATATTTGTTTTCCCGACATCAACAATCATGGAAAAAACTAAACCTTCTCTGGCACAAGAACATCCAAAAAAATTTGTAAACAAAGGACAGGGAGGGTTAATATAGCCAGGAAAAAACACAATAGGGATTTACAATGAAACCATGTGGCATGCATGAGTCCAACTTCGCTTCCTGACATCCTCTGAACCATCAATCAAGTTCACGCACGTGTTCAAGAGTTTTTTAGGTTACAACATAAGGGTGACCCAGAATATGTTTAGACCTGCTATATATTTGTTGTGAAGAGAGAAATTGAGATAGAAAGATTTCTACCAAGTCATAGTGTCGTGCAATATTTTCTGGGAGTTTATGATCATTGTATTTTATGTATTATATTATGATATTTAATAGTAACCAGATATTACAGACAAAATCAATTTGGTTAACATCACTTATGATTTTATATTTTCTATTTGATTCTTGTAGCTAACCTATTAGAGTTATATTTTCCTGACTTTTGTCATCAAGCCCAGAGGTATCCCTTTATACCATATTCTACACATGTAGACCATAAGAATATAAAATTAAGAGCTATACTGATCCATGCCTAAATAGCTTTAAGCAAAAAATATTATTAAAAAAGCCAATACCAGTGCTTGAGCATCAATAGACGCATCTGAGCGAAGTAAATCCATAACCTGCACAGCATAGTTTTGCAGCTCACTATCTGGCTGGAGATACTTTAAACACATGGCCTGCAGAAAAATGAAATGAATATAATCAAAACTAAGACTTCTTTTAAACAAAAAGTACACACACACATATATATACATATACAGAAATGATAAGGAACCCAGCATTGGGTCTCTTACGGAGCCAACTAATACACATGGCTAGGGTTTATTCATTAATTTAGGGTGTGCTGTAGTTTTAAATTAAATTAATCTTATCAGTACACATGTAAATTTTGGCCCAATAAGAAACACAAAATTGGGTTCCTTATCAAAATTGTATATGTTTATACACATATATTTATATAACATGACACTTCAACTCCAAGGTGGCAAAGAAAACTTAACACCTGTATCATAAGGCAGAAATATTCATCATAGTTGTTTTTCTCATTCCTATTCTTACATACCCATTTTCCCTTAAGAGTTTGATCAGATCCTTCCAGATGGTCATTGAATTTTCAGTGGGGGGAGGAAACAGATATAAAGACACAGAAGAAGAGTTGACATGCAATCTTAGGACACTGGGATCAAATAGGAGCTTGGAGTCAGCACACTTCAAAACAATATCTACTAGCTTTGATGCCTAACCCATAGATAGGCACATGAAAAGGGTGACTAAACTGCATTACCACTTCAGATATTGAGAACCTTCAGTGTTTTGAAATCAGCAACAATCTTACTGTTGAACCAAACATGGCTAATTAAGGTGATTATTAATTAGAATGGTAAATAAAATTGGTCTTTGTTTGCCTTACAGACTTTTACTATCTACAGACGGAGAATAAGAATTCACTGAAACCCCAAACAATAAAATAAATCATGTTAAACCCCATTACCTGTAAAAAGAAGACCCATGACAAGGAGACACCAACCCGTACGTCCTTCAAACGAGGTCCACTGACTGCAATTTCACCATTTTTTAAAAGAAATTGAAGTACACAAATTGTATTTCTCATAAAAATGGGTAAAAAGTACATCTCCAAAGTTTTAAATACTAAAAATGTTACAATGCCCTTGGAAAGTGAGAGCAAGTGCATTTTACATCATATCATACAATTTAAAGATCTATCAATTAAGAACTTTCTTATTGTAGTTCATTATGCAGTGGTTGAAATTGATATATATTCCACATTTTATACCTACTTGATTTAGATCGTGCTGACTTGTTTATTTTAAAAGTAAGACATAAGGTTCTGGTGCCTTGCGGATTTAAAGCAACCAGAAACCAATTAACAAATTAACTTAATCATGACCTCTTAAAACATAACTTATAATAATGCGCAGTGTGAAAATTTGAAACTTCCAGATTCAGATTTCTAGAAAATTTGGGAGTTCATTTAACTTCCGGTTAAATAGTCATATAAAACTTTTACCATCATCCTCCATAATACTAATTTTACAGCATCATACGGCCCAATCTTGCACTCAATTGTACCTTTCGTAAATGGAATAGCTAAGTACTTCTGCAAACCCACTTCTAGCTTCTTAGGAGTAGTATGGCCTTTTCCCTTTGGTTGCACCTAAACCAAGATGATAAAATTATCAGATTAACACAAAATAGTAGATTGAAGACTCTGTATACCTGTGCATCAGGATTCATTCCAAGAGCCAATAATGCTCCTAAGGCTTCAACAAAAGCATCCCTTACAGATTTCACAGGATCCTCAAAAGCCTGTATTTTAAGAATAGAATGATAAGAACCTGTCCGCGGAAGGAAATTTTCTGAGAATCTAAAAAGGTAGCATAGATGGGATATGAAAATTTAAAAACCTTGACAGAATAAGTCAAGCAATTCTCAAGTTCTCCGGCCCCTAAGCCTGGTCCACCAATGTTCGCAAATGCCTTCAGACATCTTGCAGCAGCTATTTTCACACGCGGAGATTTGTCCACGACTCCAACCCGCATAATAACACGGAAAGCCTCCATACAGGCTGCAGAGGCAGCACTGCCATCAGAACCCTCCAAAGCATTACGAAGCATTTGCAAAGCCTCTTGCCTCACAAAATCCTAATGCAATCAGCCATTAGGCAAGGATATATAGGCACACACACATGTACACGCACACACTAACATAACCCATAAAGATTGCTTTTAAGTAACTATAAAATGTAAAATTTTATCAAGACCTGAGACAGCAAATACAGTCATGAGAAATTTGAACTGCAGCCTTCCTTAAATAGAACTCTTGTATGAAACCCATTAATTGTAATCAGATCAGTTCAAAGATAATACAATTCCATTGCATAATCTCACACAATCAAGGAGGGAAAAATCATTTTCTAACAAAAATACAACATATTGTATGAGACTATGAGTGCTAGGTAAGGTGAATCAACAAGTCAAAAGCAAACCAAATAGATTAAATTGATGTGCATATAAGACCTGAACTTCCAGAAGGTTTACTAAAACAGAATACAAGCATTACTATAAGCCCTTACAGAGAAATGTCCGAGAGATGTGTCGGCAGCAAGAACCCTCTCTAGAAGTCAAGAGAATTTGGAGTCTAATTTATATGGAAATGGTAAGACTATCCAGCCAGTATTAGCAAGTTGAAAGTTATCAAAATTTTCTATACCCAATGCAAATAATTTTTGGGATTGTGAAAAAAAGGATATATATTGAGACTAGTGCCTCTGAAATGAGGTTCCCTAGAGAATTACAGCAATTTAAGCCATTGAGTTATTATCATTTAATTTGGTTTTCCAACAGTTGAAAAGGGCAAAGCAATGTCATCTGCTACACTTACACTGAAAAGGTTTAGAAAGTACAAAGAAAGAAACCAACTTAAAGATCAGAGTAAGAGACCAACCTCATTCACAAATTATCAATGATTATAAAAGATAATAATAGCGATGCTTATAAGTATATCATAGAGTGTCACGGGCTTAAATTAATAACTCTAAACTCTATGTGATTCCAGTTTAAAAATAGCAAGGGAAATAGATGCACCAGGTAGCTTCAACACGCGCACGTGAAACATAATTTAAAAAAACATCTATAACTTTCAAAGTATCAAGGATAATATGGATGCCTAACTATGACACTAGATACACTCTCTTGTCAAGTAAAACTTATGTGATCCTGCCTGGTCATTTTCTCACATTTAAGTCCTCACCTACAACTAAAGCATCTAAATTGATTCCTACATGGCCACAATCATAGAACACAGAAAACAAAAGGAAGCTAATCCAAATTAAATAAAAGAATAAGGAGTCACCGAGTCGCGGGAGAAAGAAGGGGGCAACTACATGATGAGATAGGAATATCAGTACCTCATTAAACTTCAGTAACTTTGCAACGATGTTAGTTGTTTCAAGTAGTCCAGAAATAATTCGTCTCCCAAAATACGAATACAATTCTCCCAAGCATTGTGCAGCACCTACACCAGCAGCCAAAAGAATTAAACCCTTAACAAACCGTACAAGCTGTATTCCCTGCCTACTTCACCCGAGTCAGACTAAACAGCCAAGAAAGTACCCAAGAAACTAAAGATACAACTACTATATACTGACCGGCAACTTTCTGAGCCTCATTCTTCCTGCCGTCAGAAAGAAACCCCTGAAGGCTGCTTGCTCTAGAGTATATTGATATTGCATCACCCTTTAATATAATCTTAGCCATGGCAACTGATGCAAGATGCCGCACAGGCCTACGAGCTCCAAGCACAAGCAATGAATACAGCGCATCCTCACATTTCCTTTGGCACAACAATATAGATTCCTGAAATTTTGAAATGAGTATAGGAATTCTTTTTTACACGTCAAGAAATAAGGAAACCCCGATGATGTGGATAATTAAATGAGGGTGGATGGAAAAGAAATCATAAAACCCTATAACCAACGTCAACCAGAAGAATGCATTAGCAGTCTCTCGCGTGCAAAGAAGAAAATGTTTTACGTTTCCTTTAACATGTTAACTGTTCAAAGATAAACCCAAGATGTACAAGTATACTCACCAGCGAAACAGTATGTGACATAAATTTATTACGCAAGTAATTAAATTAGTTCGATGAAGTTCAACTTTTCAACGGAATGGTTGAAAAGATAGCAATCAGTATTTCCACAACTCCATCACTGAGAAATTACATTCTTCGAATAATAACTGTAAATATCCAATAAATAAATTGAAAATAAGACGCAGTGAGATATCAAACCTTTGGCTCCTCATCAATGGCGGAAATGAGATCGGAAAGAAGATCGAAACAGAGAAGGGGGTCGGGCAGTTTATGTGCGGCGGAAGCAACGATTGATTCGAGTTGCGCCACCAGTACGCCGAATCTTGATAATAGAGCGCTGTCTCCAGCGTAGTTCTTCGCCATTTTCACCAAAATGTGAGAGCATAGGCTGTAAACTCTGGGTGTAATGCAGTGGGATCTGTTCTGTGTAAAAGGTGGAGTTTGGTGACGATGATTTGCTATACGAGAGACGAAACTCGTTTTAACTTTTAATTTTGGGAATTGAATGTTCACATTTACAACTGCTCATACTTCATTTCACTCAAATCTTATGATTGTTGAAAATTCGGTTTACTTAAATTCAATTCATAAAAAACTAACTCATTATTTATGAGATACTTTGGGTTTAAACAACCTTAAAAAAAATAATTAATAATTAATATAAGAATATTTATGTATTAATATAAACATTGTAATACCCCATAATTTTCATTGTTGTTATATGGATAGATATTTATTTTTAAATGTTAAATTTTAGATAAGGGATATGGATTTTTTTACTTTATTTATTTAATTAATTATGGTTATAAAATTTCGGGAACTAGTTGACGCATTTTTTTTTGTTATCGTAAAAAAATTCAAATCTCTACCTCCACGATTTCGGAGGCAGTTGTCTCATTTCCCATCGTTTCTCACCCTTCACGCCAGTTCATTTCAGTTCTCAGTTACACTCCACGTTCACCCATCTGCAGTTCTTGTTTATTCCCACCTTTCAAATAAAAATTTATTCTGCATAATCCTTAATATTTTCTTCTCCATTCATTTTCTTCCACATTATATACATATCCGAGAATACGATATGAATTGATTCATTTTCTTTTCATGGGTTATGTGGGTAAGGCATTTTTTTTTTGTTTTATTAAATTCAGATTATGTACATTCAGCGATATTATATTGATTGAGTAATATTTGTACTTTTATGTGTTCTGTGAGTGAAGACGGAGATTTATTTTAACTTTGCTTTTGTTAGATCGAAGTTGGGGTTTACATTTTTACAATTAAATCTTATGTGATAAATTTAATATTCTGCGATGTGTATGACATTAAACAATATGAAAATTACTATGTTCTGTGATATGCAATAAAGTTAAGTTACATGAATATCAAATACTGAAAGCATTATACTGTTGTATGAATATTTATCCAAGCCAGAAGCCCTAACTCCTCATAACAATAGCCCCTCCCTAGAAAGTCGGACGCCCATGGACGGCTGCACTCTCTTATCAAGCACCAGCGGCTTCACTCCCAAGGGGTAGCCCTTTCCGAACTCTTCACGAGGTAGTCTTTTTCTCGCAGCGATCCCAAGGGGTAGCCCTTTCCGGACTCTTCACGAGGTAGCCATTTTCTCGCAGCGATCCAACCCCCAGCTCTGATACCAATGTTACGTATCCAAGCCAGACATAATATATTAATTGCGATATAGTATGTTTCTTCACTGAGCGGTTGTAATGCTCACCCCTTTCACATATGATTACAAATTAACTGGAGACGCTTGATGGTGGTGTGGTGGATATGTTAGGAAGCATTACTAATTTAGGAAAATTAAGTATTAAGTTTAAGTGTTTAAATTATATATTTGTGTGAACGGATGTATTTAACTTACGCGTATCAGTTTAGGAAAAACTTATATGTGAAGTGGATGTGTTTATCTTCAAACCGCTAAGTTGATGATGTTAGAAGTTTATAAAATTGAGTATTAAGTATTTATTAATTAATGTTCTTTCGCATTTTTTAAAGCTAAATGTTATGAAAATGGTATTTGGGGTTGTTATAAACATAAATTAGTGTTATAAATTTACGAGGTGTGTTAACTAAAATGAATAGCGGTACCCTAAAATACTCATAAAAATTATGCGTTTACAGTCATGTATCATTACCGTTAACTAGGTGGGGTAGACCACCTGACCATTGAGATCCTCACTAAGGTGAGTGGTCCACGTTTGATTCCCCGGAACGAAAATATGATGAGTAATAAGGGTACTTAGAGATAGAAGGGTGTATGAGTGCTTGATGAACTAACTACTAACAAATAATATTATCCTTGTTCGATAAAAAAAAAAAGTATCATTACAGTTAATATTAGGCCAAGACCTGAAAAATTGGTAAATTATCAATTCGAGACTTGAATTATGTTTTCTATTGATTAGGGGCCTGAATTATATAAAACTATCAATTCATGACCTGAACTTAGGCATTAAATTGATAAAATAGGAGATAATATTTGTCAAATTAAGAATTTGGATTGACTATTTTACATATTTCAAGCCTTGAATTGATAAAAAAAATAATTCAGGCCCCGAATTGGTAGTTTACTTATAATTCGGGCCTTGAATCGATAAAACTAATATTAGGGTTTTCTAAGGATCTGTACTTTCACAATATTTTCGTTTAAAATCATACTATTTATTAGAAGATTTTGTACCATTTAAATTTTATGAATCAAACTCCGGTTTACATGGCATCGATGATATGGATAATTCAAATCATTATAGTATTAGATTAGATTTATTTATGCTCACCACTAAATTAAGAGTGCAAAGATGTACACCATTAAATTTTCTAATAATTAATCTTCACCTTGGATACCCTTAAATTTTTATAAGTAACTAATGCTTTAAATTATGTAATTATTATTATACTCTAATTTTTATAAGTAACTAACCTTTTAAATTATATAATAATTATTATACCCTAAATTAAAACACATTAGACCCTTAAGTGCACCACAAAATTACCCCTAAATTAAATAAAAACATTATTAAAAGTAAATTAAATAACTATTCATTATACTTTAAAATTTACCATATAAACCCTAAAGTGCCCTGCAAAATGTAAAAAAATGCGTATTTGTGATCTCATAAAATTCTTGCATTTCAATTTAGGAACAATTTAAAATAGGATAGAAAGTGACAACATAAAAATAAAATAAAATAAAGAGACACTCTTTTGTGAGACAGATTATTTGTGAGAAGTTCGATCCATCACTAAAGTATGTTTGTTGTATACTATAGATAAATTATGTTTAATAATCATTTTAGCGCTATTATAATATAATTTATTATTAACATACTTTAAATAGTATACAACAAACATACTTTAGTGATGGGTCGACCCTCTCACAAATTTTTAAACTTTTAAGACCAAATTTACAAAGAAAAAATCTTTTGGGACTAAAAGATAAATCACTGAGACCATATTGCAAAGCAGACGTGTAAAACTGCTAAATCCTCATATTAATAACCAAGAAAGTGCACATATTCCATAATAATTGACATGTACCATCTCCTTAGAGAAAAACACATGACAAGAAACTCTCAGACGAGAAGAATAAGGACACGTGCAGTGCCAATGAATCTAACAAGAGATCAGACCACAAAATGATGTTGATTTTAATCTTCTGGAATTGTATTCACACATCAGCTATGAGAATGATCTCAAAGGCTCATTGACCTTTTTTTTCTTCCTGTTGAAGCCTATATTCATTCTTCATTTGTTCCAATACACTATCGTTTGTGCTGTAAAACAGAACAAAGGTCCAATATATTAATTACAGGGATTAATAAACTTGAATCAAATTACAAAAGGAGTGATAAATTATTCTAACATCCAGAAAACTTGGGCAGGGAAGTTTCAGTTTTCACTATACATATCTAATGACGCAAACTAAAAGTAAACTTAGGGGGCTTGGTTAGAGGTATTAGGGGAGGGTAATGGGAATGAGAGGGTATTGACTCTCATACCTTATGCTTGGTTAGCTTTATTAGGGGGTAATGAGAATTCAAATCCCTCAATCATTCCCCTGGATTCAATGTATACCCCCACCCCTTCAATCACTTTCATTCCCATTACCATTACCCTCATCAATGATTCTCATTACCATTGCCATTCCGGAATTTGAACCAAGCGGCTCCTTAAAATAATAGAATTATTTATTATTAATACGAGCAGGTATTGATTTACCTTCTGATACTTAGGCAGTAGGCTATAGGCTATAGGCTTTAAACAGATGAAAGGGATATGTCATTCAAAGCTTACTAGGTTTAGTTATGGTCTTCTCAAACTATTGCTTGTTTTTTGGCGATTCAGACATCAAACTGGAGCCAACAACATGCAACAATGTAGTAATTATGATACTGAGTAGAAGATTTAAATTCAAGAGGTAAGATGTGTGGAATCCTGGTAAGCTAAATGCCCCGGCAAATTTATCCTAATGATCCTCGAGCACACAACAAGTCTGCAGTGAAACATCCAAATTATTAAGTAATGTAGTTTGTAAATCCATGTCAGCGTATTAGTTCAAGCGTTTACATACATAGGTTACAATATACACGTGCGTGTGTGTAGATAGAAAGACAACATCAGCAGGCTCGACTCCATATAGTCCTTACAGACGTAAATATTAGGTTGATGTATTGGATGTCTCCTAATCAACTAATCACAAATCATGGAAATCTTGTCCACTGGAAAAATCCACTCTTTCAGGAGTCCTTATAGGGATAGTAGAAACTATTTGTAGATTTATTATTTTTATTTTAATTGCCTTTGGTTACAAGTTTTTAACAGTACATAGGAAAGAGAACAAAAGAAGGAATAAATTCATGAGTTTCCCGCAGGATGAGATCTTTCACAGTTTCATAGATTTCCAAATTATAAAAAGATTTAAAAATTTCCACTTTCCTTGGTTATTCTCCACCTTTGCCAGTGAGCTGATACACTTGGAATAGCTAAGAATAAAGCTACAAAGGAAGTAATAAAAGGACACGAAGAGGAATGATGAAACTTACAACTGATGGAGGCATTCATTCAATTCATTAGCTTGCTTGCGACATTTCCAGACAACAGATATCGTTTTGCCTACAGCGCATTCAGCATATTTGGATGTGTACTGATCGCATTCTTTTAATGCTTTCTGCTTCATTTTACTGCGCAAAGCTGGGGTTTGGGGGGAATGATTATTTGCATCTTTGTAATAAACTTCATAAATCCGTAATGCGTGATTACAATACTATCTGCCTTCAGCATGATTCTATGATAATGACATGAACTCCAGATTTTATAAATTATGCAAAAAAGTAATGAAGGATTCAGATAGTTGATTCAACTTATTAATCCATTAGATGAACCCAAACATAGTGCAAGAGGATTTAAAGTGTTCCACCAGATGATGACACGGAGAAGGACTCTTTTCTGAAGAGAATTGTTAATTTGTCATTGCAGAATAATATAAATATATAATGCATTTCATAAAGACATAAAATCATGGATAAGGTTACTGCAAGATAAGCATGTTCAGCACTTCAACTGCAGATCATTTACCCCAAATGACACAAATTAATAGCAGATCATCCATGAACTTCAGGAACTATCAGAATACAAGATAACATAGGTTATAAACATATAAAAGGGTGACCATCCCTAACCAAGCATAAACTGCATTGAGGGCTAATAGCGAACAAGGGAAGAATGTTAACGGAACAGAGATGCCCATTCAGAAGAGGCATTGTCAAGAATATATAGCTTAGTTTGATTCCCCACACCAAAGTACACAAGTGATAAATTATTTATGAACTATGGATGGAGAAAGTAATATACCATTGAAAAATATATAACTACAGGACAAATTGTAGCAGTACGTGGGGGTTTATCCTTTACCTTTGACCATGGTTTTGAGTTAAGTTAGGCCACCAAGTCATATGCATAACACAAATCATAAAGAGTACAACTAAGAGTAGATATGTTTTTCATTTGGCGATATGATTTATGCAAAATAAGTAAACATATACCACCCAATACACAGCGAGTATGGGAATTTCTATTTTTATTTTTTTTCCAGTAAAAAGTTGAAGTACAAGGAGGTACTTCAAAGTTCAACCCATGACAATACTGATGAAATGCCATAGACTTCTAAACAAAAATCCACTCCTTAAAAGAGAGTTTGTTGATAAAATCTCCTCACATGGGGAAAAACCATATTGTTTGTTTCAATCAGGACATTCAAGTTCTTAAGAAGACTCAACACTTGGAATCATGGCATCATACAGCTATAAAGAAACCTAAGAAAAATATAGGAAATGACGTCCTTCAGTTTATCAGCTTAGTGCCACATTTGGAACTAAATCATTCTGTTTAAATTCTCAAGCCTAAATTGATCCCTATATCTAATACACACATTAAAATCTTGAAGTCTTTTCTCGTCAAAATACATGATTATATGAATACTAGCAGCATGTCAAAGAATCTTCAGCAAATTGAGATAACTCATCGACACAAACTAAACGTACCTAAAATGCAAAATGAAAATGCATGATGTGATTGGTTCATAATAGAGAAATCATTCAAACAGGGTATAGGGTTTAAGGGATTTTCAACAAATTGAATATAATTTCAACCCGGTGAGTGGGAGAAGGGGGAGGAAGAGAGCGAAAATGCAAAATGAGAATGCATGATGTGATTGGTTCATAATAGA
Organism: Pogostemon cablin; assembly: GCA_023678885.1. Taxonomy (NCBI): domain Eukaryota; kingdom Viridiplantae; phylum Streptophyta; class Magnoliopsida; order Lamiales; family Lamiaceae; genus Pogostemon; species Pogostemon cablin. The sequence goes on along the minus strand of CM042992.1, from coordinate 5,244,964 downwards.
GAAATCATTCAAACAGGGTATAGGGTTTAAGGGATTTTCAACAAATTGAATATAATTTCAACCCGGTGAGTGGGAGAAGGGGGAGGAAGAGAGCGAAAATGCAAAATGAGAATGCATGATGTGATTGGTTCATAATAGAGAAATCATTCAAACAGGGTATAGGGTTTAAGGGATTTTCAACAAATTGAATATAATTTCAACCCGGTGAGTGGGAGAAGGGGGAGGAAGAGAGCGATTACCTTCCTCAACCTTCTTCTTGACGTGATTTTCTCTGGCTTCCTGTACGTACCCCATTTTTTTTACAGATTCGCAGTTCCAAACTCAACTTGCGAGCCTATGAATCAGTGCAACTGCAGACGTTGGTTAACTATTCAGCAGTTGCCTTCTCTGCAGTTTCTTGCAATTCAACTAAAATCGTCAATTGAGTGAGTTCGATGTGGTGGCCAAATGCAAATGTTGGTACTCGAACTAGATATACTCTCTTATGAGATGAATTTTTAGTGAGACGATTGTGAGACGGGTCGACCCATTATTAAAGTACGCTTATTATATAGGTAAATTATGATTATTTGTAGTTAAAATATACCAATAATAAATTATATTATAATATGCTAAAATCATACTATAATTCAATCATTTGTCATATTTTAAAAAACATACTTTAATAATTATTAAACATATTTTATTTATATAATGTGCATACTTTAACATGTCACATGAGTTGTCTTACATATTTAATGTCTCACAACAGAATTTATCCTCGAACTATGTTATGGAACGGTAGTATAATTTTATTATTATTTTTTTTTAAATAAAAAAACAAAAGATATTATAGAAATAAATTCAGAAATGTAATTTTTTTTATAAATTAAAATAAATCAAAATTTTATTAACTTAAATAAATAATACTCCCTCCGGCCACTTACAAGGTACTCGTTTGCTTTTTGCGCGTGAATTAAGGAGTATTATTATTATATGTAAAGTGGGTAGTTGTACTAGAAGGAAGTGGTGGGCCATATGATGTATTTTTTTATCAAAAAGGGAAATGGATACCGTTGAAGTAGACGTCCAAAATGGTAAAATGGATACCTTGTAAGTGGTCGGAAGCAGTACATTTTATTTTTAAAAGAATTTTCAAGTTAAAATAAATTAGTATTCTTTAATAAAATTGGTATTCTCTTAGTCTCTGATACGAGTATATGTAAAACGGGTCAACCCAATTAATATAGATTATTTCAATACTAATAAGTATATTTACATAATAAGAATCATGCTTTATTATTTGAATTTATCATTTATCAAACTTTGAAATAACAGGCTTTAATCATTAATAGACTATTATACTTATAATGATTACTTCTTGTTTCCCGCATAACACTTTACGTATACTGTTTTACGTTGTTTAAGATTTTTTTTTTTACAAATTTTAGTGACTTTAGAGAATATTGTAGTATTTTAAAGTAATAGAAGTAAAAAAATATAAAGTAATGGTATATGTGTGAAAAATGAGTGACAAATTTGAAATTTTAGTAATTTTTGAGGCTGTTAGATAAAATGATATTATTTTTTAGTATAAAAGTTTTTGTGGGACAAATAAATGATGAAAATGTGAATTACTATGTCGAATAGAGTACAGATCTTATATGGGGCAGGTTATATTCGAGTCATAATAATGCGAGTTATTTATATAAGGAATCATTTGTGGGATGTGTCATTCTTGAGGAAGGCTGATGGTGAAATTTTGTAAATTATGCAGGTTAATTCACGGTACTATTCTTATTTTAAAACCTTTAGTACTATTTTGTTGAATTTTAAAAGTTAATTTATCAAAATTTTGAAATATCATGAATTAATTTTAAAAAGCGACAAACATAAATGATTAAAATATTAAATTTTCTCACTATGTCGAAAGTGTCATATGACATTATCGGTTGATGACCTACTTCAATCGGTAAATGAACTAAAATATTAAATTTTGAAAAATTAATAGATCAATTTCAAAAACTCAAAAACTTGTTGATTAATTTCAAAATTTAATAAACTTAATTAAAAAAAGAAAGAAAGAAAGATTATTTACTCCTTATTTTATTTGTTTTAACTTTTATATAGAGACGGTATAATTCATATCTTTATCAATAAATAAATAAACAAATAAACAATGTTATCACGTGATAATGGATGTCAGTGTCCATAAATTGTGCACTATCGTTAAAAACAAATCATTCCTCTATTATTTAGAGCATCCACAATGCAATGTTATTAACAAACGCTGTTAGTTTAGAGCATTGTGAATGAATTAAATAAGTTAGATATCGAGTGAGTATTATTTTTGTTTAATAATGTATTTAAACGTTTCTTGACAATGTACTAATTGAACATTTGTATTCACATTTTTCGTTTTCATTTTCGTTTTTATTATTATTCATCCCACTCTTTATTCATAATAAAAAAAAAATAGATCATCACATCAATCAATAATTTTAGAACTTATCATAATTTCAATAATAGATCATCACATCAACCAATAATTTTTAAACTTATCATAATTTCAAAAATATCATTTTCATCTATTAAATAGAATATACATCCTAATTTCAGAAATATCATTTTTATCATCAAATAAATATATTTTATACTTTATCTGTAAATATACTCCTAAAAAGTTAATAGTCCCTCATCCATCGCAAAGGTATTCGTTTGTTTTTTGCACGTGAATTAAGAAGTATTATTATTTTATATAAAGTGGATACTTGTATTAGACCATCTCCATCAGCAACGGATCGATGTGGTTGCTATAATAAAACAAAATAAAGTAATTAAAAATTTAGAAAAGTAAATATGAAGCACAACCAGATGACGGAAAGGGGCAGCCACCAACCGTACGACAGCCTAGGTATTTCTCTAATTAACTGCCAAGTGTCATAATATTATTAGTTTTAATTAAATTTAATATATATAATTTAAATATTTGATAAATTATAGTATGTAATTAATTTTATTTTATTTTATATATATAATTAAAAAGTATTTTTTTTAAATTTCAAAACAGTTCTTTTATTATAGATTTGAAATTAAAATATTTTTAAAATACAAGATTATTTTAATTGTAATATATTTCAAATATTTCAAAATAATAATATGTAATCTCATAATAATTATAGTATATAATGTATATATATGAGAGAGAAATTAATATTTTATTAAAAACTTTGGTTGAATTGGGGTGTTGATGGAGTATTAAAATTTTGAGATTGAGTTGGGTAGTGATGGATGTGAGAGAAATGAATATTTTATTGGAAGGTTGGTTGTGGTGGGTTGTTGATAGGGATAGTTTTAGTGAGGAGTGGTTGGAAGTGGTGGACCATATGTAGGGATGACAGTTTCGCAGATTTTTTCGGATACCGGACCCGACTAAACCCTAATGGGACGGGTTCGAGTATCTATAATCGGGTTTGGGAAAAAATAAAAATTCCCATTAGGGTTCGGGTTTACCCCCCTCGGATACCCACTACCAGGATAAATAATCGGATAAGGGTAGCGGGTACCCGCATAAACCCGTCTCATTTACTTGTATGTATGTGTTTTTTAGAGGGTTCGAACACATAACCTCATATTAAAAAAATACCCGTTCATTGTTTAGACACAAGTAATTCTTGTTATATGTTTCAATATTTAAATAAATTTACAAATCATAAATCTAAGTATCATATTATTTTATTTGTATGTTATTTAAAGTTTGAATTGAAGATCTTTAAACTTGTGTGGTGATTTTATGTCATGTTTTAATTATTATTGGTTAATGTTGTGACCAAGAATATTTAATGTTGTAGACACATTTATTTAAATGTTTACGAATTGAAATTTAATATTTTAAGTTAAAAAAGGTTTGACGGGTTCGGGTACCCACGGGTAGAAACAATCGGGTTCGGAACGGATACGGGTATTGCAAATATATTTTAAATGGGTAATGAAACGGATACGGGTAGTGATATTTTTAATGGATACGGGTTCGGTACCCCAAAAAAATGCGGGTACCCTACCCGCTGTCATCCCTAACCATATGTGAGCCCTTTTACTAAGAAGGGAATATGCACATGAGTGTAGGGATGATAATTTTACCCGTCGGGTCGGGTTACCCGACAAGTACTCGTGTATCGTGTATAGAAAAATCCGGTTAAATCGGGTAACGGGTCAGATAGTACCTGAACCAAAATGAGAACTAAGCGGGTAAGGGTAGGGTAAGAGTTCTCTTATATTTACCCATACCCAATCCGAAAATTACCCGAACGTGTATATATATATATAATAGTAGTATTATATATTTAATTAAATGTCTAAATTTAATACTCCCTCCGTCCCGGGTATTTTCACCCATTTGTACCGGCACGAAGATTAAGATGTGTTATTTTTTAATATATAATATAACAAAAAGTAGGAATAAATTAGTAATTTAAAAAGAAAAAATAAATAAAGTTGTTGAAAATGATTAATAAAGTGTACAAAAGTAATTAAAGTTATTGAAATTGTAAAAAGTAGGTAATAAAATATTATGTATTTTTACCATTAATGGAGTGAGTAAAAATACGTGGGACGACAAAAAATGAAAAGTGGGTAAAAATACGTGAGAAGGAGGGAGTATATTATTTTTAGTATAATAATATTGTTGATGTAAAATTTATGATGTATTTAATATTTATTTATTATAATATGTTTAATGTTTTTAATTAAAATTTATATTCTTGTCCTAATATAAATATAAATAATTTTTAAGAATTATAATTAATTTGTTTTATGTTATAATAATATTATGTGTTATTTTTAATTATTTTGAGAATTATAATAATTATTTTTTAATATTAAAAAAAAAGATATTTGAATTAATAAAAATGATTGTGGTTCGATAAATCATATTATGAATAATTATTTGGTCCTATATCTTTTACCAAATTCAATTTTCGTCCTACAAGGTTTAGTATTTTCAATTTTTATCATTTTAGTTTCAATTTTGGTCCTATATGTTTTAAAATTTCAATTTTAGTCATTTTAGTTTCAAAATTAGTCCTATATCTTTTTGAATTACAGGACAAAAATTGAAACTAAAAGGACTAAAATTGAAAATACCAAAAGTTATAGGACTAAAATTGGATTTCGTAAAAGATATAGGACCAATCTCATAAAAAATAATAATATTTTTAATGAAAAAATAATATTAATATCTTTGATATAAAATAGTCATAGCTATTTAAGAAATGAACATTTTTGTTTGAGACCGTCTCACGGATAAATCATATTATGCGAAAAGGAGATGCGCTATTTTGAAGTTGTGATACTTAAACCTTGGACTTGGAAGCAATTATTGGATTATGATGTTTGTTTTATGATTTTATTTGATTAATTATGAATTTATGATATTTTTTTCTTGTTAACGCACATGAACTTAGATGTTATTATTGTTGACTTTGTTTTCTAATTTGTTTGTTTTATTTTAGGTTTTTTATTTATCTATTATAATTATTTTTTGGTGGATCATAGTTTAAAAAAAAGGTCGGGTAGGGTCGGGTATCCGTGGATTATCTGTAAAATCTAAAGTTTACGGGTATCAATTTACCCGCGGGTTATCCGTATACCTGATGGATATACTCGTACCCTACCCGAAACTCTATTTTAGGAAAATAGAGTATAGTATGGGTAGGATGGGTAGGGTATAGGGTAGTATGTGAGTTTGCCATACCAGTACTCTATCCATTGCTATCCCTATATGAGTGGAAGACTCAAAATGACAAAATGAATATGTTAGTGATGGATGGATGTAGTAAAATTTATAAAAAATAAACTTTTTCTAAACTACTTATCTATAGTGTCGGTGCAGTTAAGTGTGGAATTGAAGGAATATAATTTTTTTATTCAATTTTTAATTAAAAAAAGTTAATAGAAGTTAATTGACAAAAATATACTCCATCCGCCTCACCAAAAAAAATCTAGTATTTTTTCCATCTTTGTCATTTCACAAGAGCTCCCTTTCACTTTTTACACACATTGAGATCCATACACACCCACTAATACAATTAAAATATGGAGCTCATATTTTCACTAATACAACTATCCATTATGCATTAAATAATATTTCTTAATTAACGAGAAAAAACAAAAACTATCATTGGGTGAGAGGGAGAGAGTATAAATTATGTGAAAACAAAAGATTTGCCATTGCATGGAGAAATTAACAGGACTACGTAATTAAAAACCTTTTAAATGTAACATGTCAAATAAAATAATGAAAATAGGACTAACTAATGCATTTTAAAATGAGTGTGAAGAGATTTTATTGACAAAAAAACATTAATAAGTGGTGATTTCTACTGTTCCTTTTATAATTAGATGACAAGAGTGGGCATATTTTCCACTCAGATTCCGAGAATCACACTACCCTTTCAACTCTCCAACCCACTGTCGTGCTATTTCACCTAAAATCTTTCGTTACCGTCATTATCGCACCATCATTCTTCTCTCTCATGGCCTCCAGGACTGCAGTCATTGCATGGTCTATTCTCTCTCTCTTCCCTTTATTCACACGCATAACACGTGCTCACCGTCACTGTTTTCCAGGGGCTCGGGGGAAGACGGGCAATTAGGAATTGGATACTATGAAGAGAAAGAAAAAGAGAAAGAATGGGTTTGCAAAATCACTGCCCTCCGCTCGGAAAAAGTGAGCTCTGTCGTAGCCGGTAGCCGGAATTCGCTGGCCATTTGTGAAGACGGCAAGGTTTCTTTAAACCCCTGTGTATTACTGTACTTACATACTTCTTTCACCTTTCCTAGGTTTTGAGTAACTACTGTAGTTGCGATTGGGGCTCCTATGTGATTGCTGTAACTCTTTTTGTAATTTAGTTATTTACATGGGGTTGGAATCAAAGAGCGACTTTAGGGCACCCATCGGAAACCAAGACTGAGGATGTTCCCAGTCAAGTACAGGCTCTAGCGAGTGTTAAAATAGTTCAGGTATTTATGTTTTCGAAGTTTGGAATAAATGCTAGCATTGTCATTGAGGTGTGAATTGTTTGGTTTGATCTCAGGCTGCTATTGGTGGTTGGCATTGCTTGGCAGTGGATGATCAGGGTCGAGCCTATGCGTGGGGTATAGTGATTTTATTCTCTCATTCTTTACAAAATGGATGGTGTTTTCCTCGAAGTGATTCAGTGAATGATTTATTGATTGAAATTGTGATTTTCGGTGTTGATTGGCTATTGAGTGAGGTTTTTATATGCTGAAATATATGGAGGCCGATGACTATTGTGCTGCAGGTGGTAATGAGTATGGGCAATGTGGTGAAGAACCTGTTAGAAGAGATATTGTGATTCCACAAAGATGTGTGCCAAAACTTTCAGTTCGTCAGGTAATTTAGCTCCTCGTATGTTGGGAAGATGAAACTTTGTGCATCTTAAACTTTGTGACGCTTGGTTGGGGTTTACCCAATTTGCTGAAAACGTATGTATGGAGAACTCCATTTTATTTTGAGAACTACTGAATTTAGAAATTCAGTCTGTTGTCATTGGAAAAAAAAAATTATCTCCTGAAATAGATGACAAAAGGAGTTGTTTATCTGAGATTTTTTAAAGGGAATTTATTTTTTGTTCAGTCCATCAATTGCAAACTTCATGGACTAGAAGCCTAGAAGTTAAAATTCTTCGTTATCTACGTGGAATTAACATCATCAGTAAATTCCATTGACCTTGTTGATTTGGTCTTGCATTGCACTGGCATGAAGCAACTTACCAACCTTTAGATTTACTGTTAACATGCATCTCTCTCGCACCACAGGTAGCTGCTGGTGGCACACACTCTGTAGTTCTGACACGGGAAGGACATGTATGGACTTGGGGCCAACCATGGCCTCCTGGAGATATGTATGTTCCCCTTGGACTGATTCAGAGTATTATTTTGAATTTGAGCCACTTCATTGTTCTAGCATTAATTGATTTACAGTAGGTCATATTTTAGCCTCTGAAACAAGATTTTATATGCCTGGTTCCTATACTAAATTTGGTGCTGATTTGCTTATCTCGTTCATAGAAAACAAATTTCCACTCCAGTTCGGGTGCAAGGTCTTCATAGTGTAAAAGTAATTGCAGTTGGAGCATTTCATAACCTGGCCCTTGTCGATGATGGAACTGTTATGGCATGGGGCAATAATGAATATGGGCAGCTTGGAACTGGTGATACACAGCCCAGATCGCAACCAGTTGCTGTCCAGGGACTCTCTGATCTTAATTTGGTTTGTATTCCCAAGCTTGCTATATCATTTGGAAGAATTATCTTGTTTATTGCATTGTATTTGATGAGGATATCAATGTTTCTGTTTCTAAGATATCAGCCTTGTTCTGAGCAAATTCATCTATCTCATTTCAAATAACTTCTTTCATTTAATGATTAATGCATTGCAGAACTGATACTATCATTTATGCAAACGGTTTTTTTAAGCATTTGTAGGTTGTGGTGAAGAAACAGATAACATCTTCTGATCTACATATCATTCTCTAGTGCCTATTACAGATTAAAAAAAAAAAAAACTGAAAAGCTATTAGAGATTCTATACAACAATAAAATGAATGAGTTTTGAAAAAGCTGTTGATTATTTTAACAGTTAGAGAAAACTGTAAAATCGATCACGCCTGATATAGCAATGGCTCAACAAGTTGGTGAAGCATTTCAGGATGTCAAATTAAATTGTATGACTAGTTTGTCAGATATTCTAGAAATCTGGAATGATTGGTGTTTGTCTGTTCTACATCAGTGTTGCCAAGCAGAAACAAATAAATGTTCTACTTGATGTACTTGCATAGTTTTAAGCATGTCCCCGTGAAAATGAAAGAGAGAAGGAGAGTGTATTGCGTAGACCAATTCCATGTGGAAACTTTGTGGTCCCCACCCCTTTTTTTTACTACTAATTACAATTATAACCTAACAGTAAACATGAAGCCCTAAGGGGCATAATAGGCCAAAGAATACTTTGCCAAAGAGAATATAACATCATTTATTTGCCTTGGACATAAGATTCTCCTCTTTGATTGTGCAGGTTGACATTGCTGCGGGAGGATGGCATTCCACTGCATTGACTAATGATGGAGAAGTAAGATTTCTGTCTTTTTGATCAACTCTACATTTATGCAATCGAATATCAACTTGTGAATTTCCATTGTAATAGAACAATGAAACGACATTCCGCGAATTTCAAAGCCAAACACCTGGCCTTTAACCTTTACTTGTCTTGCAACATGTCTGAAAATCTTCATTTCAAAATTTTGGTGAGATCTGTTTAAGCTTATACCTGAAATATTGGGGCCTTCGAGAGTTTCATCTGATGAATTTATAAAGCTATCCTCTTTAGGTTTCTGCTGTTTCAGAATTTTTAATTCTTGTAATATAGTATCAATCTTCTTTTCAAGTTTTTGGCTCATTAAGAAGAATTAGTAGTTTTCTGAACTAAAAATATCTACTGCAACAATAATCACATTTTGGTGACAATACAACCTCCTCACCTCCTAACTGTATGATAAGTGCTGCAGTTCACATATTTGCTTTGTAATTTTCAGACAATGTTCTCTTATTGTATTCTTATTCTATATGCCATTTTTAAATTGAATGTTGATCTTGAAATATAATTAGGTTACCTATGGATATGTTACCCTCCTTGTAGGTGTATGGCTGGGGCAGAGGGGAGCACGGTAGGCTTGGGTTTGGAGATGACAAAAGCAGCAAAATGGTTCCTCAAATTGTTCAACTGCTTGTGGGCGAAGAAATTGTCCAGGTGGACCATATATTTCAGTTCTTACAGATTTGTCTTTAATCAGTCCTTAGACTTCGTATTTTATCAGATAAGTGTGAAGGCGGTAGAACTGACATGACTCCGTTTACTTGGCATCCTATGTCAGGCATTTTTATCCAAGTACACTGCATGAAATTATTGAGACTGTAGAAAATGCTCTGTTTCGGTTCTACAGATGAATTTACCTATTAATGAGTCCACTGTCCATAAAAACTACCAGAATGTAGAAGCTAATGAAATAGGGAATGATGATGAATTCATGTTATACTCTTTGTTGATGCCGTCTTCTAAATAATTATTCCTGTGTAGGTTTCTTGTGGAGGCACTCATTCAGTTGCATTAACACAAGATGGCCGGATGTACTCGGTGAGTGCTATAAAATGAAGAGTCTTCAAGAACAAATGGTCTTACCTAATCGCGCGCACACACGCAACTTGTGTGTTTATGGCTTCTGAATTATGTATATATTTTATAACAGGAGCTCAACTGCTAAAGTTAAAATCTAGCATATATACTGTAAACTGGTTTCTTTAACGTTGTGATTATGTTTATATATGGACACGTGGACTACTTATTTATATATGTTGATCACAGTTTGGACGAGGGGACCATGGGCGTTTGGGGTATGGAAGAAAGGTGACTACTGGGCATCCAGCTGAAGTACCCATAAACTTACCACCTCCCAAGGATGCCGGCACTGAAGGCCGCTGGTGCGCCACTCTCGTTGCTTGTGGCGGCCGCCATACATTGGCAATTGTTGAATGGCGGGACCATGAATCCGAGCAGCTGATTTCGCTTTGATGAGTAGGTGTGTCTAGTAATCGAGTAACAACGTGTGCCCCCTAAACAACCAGGTTAGATAGGACGGAATTTGGGTTTATGTGACATCTTTTCTTCCCAAGTGTCTTTAACTTATGTTGATGATATAATACTCTTTTATTATGAACTGAAACTTAAAAGAATAAAATATTGTTGTTGTTGCAAACCTAATTACGATGCTGGTTGTTTTAGAGATGTTAAATGATTGAAGGGTCCATTATTAACCCTAAAAACTCTATAGGGCTACAACACAATTTTGTGATTAACCTAATCAAAATGCACCATATTAATCGGTCGTTAACACACATACTAATCACCAAAATATCTTGTATATTTATTTACAACAATACACTTGCAGATAGGATTATAAAGAGAAATGAAAATTAATCCATATTTCCTGCTTAGCAAACTCTAGTTCAAACTCAATAATAAAAAGCCAGCTCCTGAATAGCTGAAGAAACAGGACAACGCATCCATTCCCGACGCCAAAACCCAATCTTTTGTTCGAAGATTCTTGAACCATTGATTTCAGCCATTATAAGATGGTCCATATCTGCTGCAAAACATGCCAGCATGGAGAAGCAGCAGATAAAGTAGCTGGCTCAGCCCTGATATAGCGATAAACGCTTCCAATGTTTGCTGTAGAATAACACATTCGTTACAAAATTATACATAACGAGAGGTTGCACTTGCGGTTGAATGTTCTCGGATCTTACCAAGCGTTTTCCCCGGTGTCCTCCCATTGCAATCTGCTTGCAAACTAGCCTGTAGCAAGGAGGTGATGCCTCATCAGGATTATCAATTATATAAACCAATGCTTATTTGCAACTACATACCAAATAGTGCCTTATCTGTGAAGGCAATTTGCCTCATCTGTTTTTCTTTTGCAAAGTTATAGTATCTCAGAGTTCATGAGTTTATGCTATACATCATTTGGTTAAATCTTAATTATTTTTCTACTTTCCTCTATAACCAAGAAATATTGGTTAATCACATTTTAAGAAACATTTGATTTTTTTATTTTTTATTATTATTTTTTAAAAGTAATGATGAATTTTTGGACAGGTGACCCGTGGTCACCGGTGACTCCTCACGTGGGGGTGTGCACCTAAGTAAGCCACTGAATTTTTATTAAAGTTTTACAAAATTGACTGAAAACTTTATGGAAAAATAATTAAAAAATAAAAACTAAGTATACATTTGTTCAAGCTAAAGCTAAAGTTGCGGCTCGGATTCTCTGTACCATTTGATACATCATCTCCTGTGTCACATCGTTAGATGATCGATACATAGGAGAGAAAAACAATACCCTAATCCTTAAACTCTAGGGGCAATAGTTGAATTTATATCTTCTCTTACATGTCAATCACTTAACGTGTGACACAAAAAATGATGCACCAAAATGGAACAGAAGATCCGGTGTGCTAAAGTTGGGATGTTTAACTTTGTCATTTCAGTGAAATAAATGGTCCTTGAAGCTCGACATACAAATGATACATTACATTTACATTTAATGTCTCAACAGTATTTGATTCCACATATACAAAATAAATGATATCATCGACTTATCTCGCTTCGAATCGTAAATATGATACTAGTACTAGCAATATACAAAAATGGCATGTAAGGATAAAACAAACATGAATATCTCAAAAGTAGATGGTCCAGTCCAACGTTAGAAAGAGTGGCAACTAATTATATGTATGCAATGATATCTTGCAAGAGTATATCTTAAAAAATGATCATTACACACTCAATATTAATAATTAGAGTATTTCAAGTGATGATCGTAGAAGAATCAAGATTCAAAGGGTAGGGTATACATTTTTTAATATTTTATCTAAAATATATAATTAATTAACGACCAACTTTAGCATATAATACTACTCCATTTACTTTATAATAATTTTAGGACACATTATTTATGTTCATAAAAACAATACTTATATATTATCAATTTTTATTTAAAACTATCATAAAAAGAATTTGATCACAAGTTCAATTTTCCAACAATGGGAATCCTAAATCTTGTTGTATTCCGAACAAAGGCACACATAAAAAAATCTCATTATCACTTTAATCACATACTTTCCGTTTTTTAACATACAAATACCTTAAAAATCTTATTATCACTTTAATCACACCCTTTTTGTTTTTTTTTTTTTAAAACAATTGTAGCAAATTCTACCTTTTCAATTAGCTTAGTTACTCATATTATAACCTTAAAACATTAGCGCAATATATAAAAAAAAAATGCTAATTTATCATGCATGATAAAAAAATTATCATAAAATGGTGAGATTGATCAATTCCACAGAAAATGACCGTTGCATAAAAAAAAAAAAAAAAAAAAAAAAAAGATGGTGCAAGTATAGGTAGTACCCGAAAGCAAGTGCAGTTACTGCCCATGAAATAATGGCTGAAGTAGTAGCAGTAGCAAGGCTGACATTGTTCCATACGCGAACATGAATGTATCCCAACAAAACTGAGCACCCACCTATCACTCCTGCAATCAATGCGTATACCAGCAGGAATATCGTCGAAGGATTTCCACCCAAATCTGCTCGATTTCAACAAAATTAAAACATGCATTCATAATCCAACCTCAATACCCAAATAGTAATTTATAAGAATATAGAATTAAACAAGGAAATGATTCATTTCTGCACATAACTAAACTCAAAAGATCAAATATACATGCGTTGATTTTCTCGCGCGCATTCTCAAAACATTTCCCCAAATTGCTTCTACGGAGTGTAAGCGAAAAACAAATGAATTCAAATCAACAGATACCCAGCGAAAACGCGCGCAAAACAATTCGATGTGAAGTTATTGGCGGAAAAATAAGTGCAGAGAGAGAAAGAAGAGAGAGAGAGAGAGAGAGTTACGGGGATGATCCTGGTGGCCGTCGATGTATTTGTTGAGAGACCATCCGGCAAGGCCGAGTAGAATGAGGTAGACGACTGAGTTAACCAGGAGCAGAGGTCCCATCACCCTTCTCCCAACCCTTCCATGTGCCATATTTCCACACCACACCTTCTCTCTCTTTTAACTCTCCCTCTGAGACCCCTTTTAGCATCCCCAGTTTATATAGTCACTGTAATTCACACTCAACCCCCTCTCTCTCCCTCATCATTTTCTTTTGAGGAAGGAGGTTTACTCTTTAAATAGACCTCAGCTGACTATAATCTACTTATAAATTTAGGGTGATTCTTCCGTGAACCGTGGTCACTAGTGACCCTCACACCCCCTCATGTGAGCCGTAATCACGGGTCACACGAGTGGTCTTATAAATTTATGTTTAAGAGATGATTAATTAGTAGTATTAAATATCAATAAAAGAAATAAATCCATGAGTATTTGTAACTTTATATCCATCACTACATAGTTTTCAGTTTAGTAAACTAAACTCTTGAAAAAAAAAGCCTTTTTAAACATTGCTATTTTTTTTTGTACTCAATACTAAGCTTTAGATTAAGGTTGGAGCTGGGTAGGCTGAATACATTACTGAAGAATTACACGCATATTCTTCATACTGGATAGCTAGTATTTAAAAATAGTATACGTAGCATTACGAAGAGGGTGGTGGTGGTGGGGTGGGTACGTGGTTGCTTGAGAAAGACTTAATCCATACAGGTGTTAATCAGTTAAAAAAAGAAAAGAAAAGAAAAAAAAAATGGTAGCACACAATGATCATTATTTGGCAGAGCAGCAATGACGGAAATTCAATTTAAATAAATAATTTGTTATAGACAAGACAGTTTTTTTACCAAGATCCTTGTAAGTAGGCAATATTTTACCTTAGATTTAACTTTTATCCTTAAAATTTTACCCATAAAATTTAATTTTTATTTTTAGAGTATGTGCCTGTATAATTGTAATTTCACATTTATTATTCATATACTAATATTTTGGTTTTATGATACTAAATTTAGGTGATTCTGGAGTATTTAAATAAGGAAATAGAGGGTAATTATTTTATTTAATTTTTAATAATTTTATTTAATTTAATAGTGGTGATTAATATATAGTTAGACTCCTAAATTTATCTTTAGAAACAAAGTTAACTTCTAAAATGTAAATTTATTTTCGATGTACTCATTTTTATAGAAGTTCCACGTAGAAATGGTTCACACCATACTCTCCCCCAAATATCGTTAGCTTGAAGTGGAACCTGGGAAATCAATTCTCAATTTGTTTTTAAGAAACCAATTATCAATTTGTTTTTAAGAAACGGATTGAACACAATTCAAATTCTCCAAATATACCCAAAAAGCAAACCTGGATTTATTAAAACTGAAAGGAGAAGTGATACATGTGAAAACGTAATACTACTAGCTTTTTAAGGAAGGATTATGATCATCTGAAACTGAAGCTCTTCGATGGCTACGCATCTCTCCCATTACATACTATATGTATACGTATAAATACACACACATGTATAGTACATTCTATGGTGGTATATTACTTGATTGATACCTAACTACTTCATTATATCACTTCCAGTGGAGGTTCAATAATCAGAAGCAAACAGCTTAACACCAAGATGAAGACGGAGAAATAAATCAGTGACTTGCAAGGATCTGCAAAACGTTGAACGAGTGTGATTCGTTCTTGTCGACCTGCTCGTGAAGATGCATCCTTCACTTGTATGGTGGGACATGTTACGAATCCATATGCAATGCCGGTAAAAGCTGCACCAAAGTGTGCCCTGCGAACACCATGATCGGTCATCAGGGTGGCCATAGTTACATGATCAAATCATCCGACTTGCGAAATGAGACGTAAAGTTTGACACAGCTATTTTGCATGAAAACAGACAAAATTGCTTAGAATAAAAGAGGATAAGGGCTCATTTACCAGTCATCAATTGGACTAAAATTGCTAAGAATACAGATCAGTGCCGTTGTGATGAAGGCACCCTGAAACATTCTTTCGTAGGCAGTCTTCTCGATTATGTCCTTGTTTTGAACTTGGTAGATTAGCCAAGCTCCAATTATGGCAAATACGGGTCCCTGAGTAAAGTGAACTGGGTTAAATATGCACGTTTGACAGGAACAAGTTCTTGTATTCACTGTATGTATTTGTAGGACAGAGCATCATCTAATGCACCCTATGTTGCCAAGTAATAATAAAATAGGTTGCTTACTGTTCCCCCAACAGTTGGTTCTGCTGTGTGCAGATAGCTGATTAGGTTTCCAGAAAATCCCCCAAGAACATATATCAATAGAAAAGTGAATGAGCCGTATTGTCGAGATACTTGAACCCCAAAAGTGAAGAGGGCCCAGCTCCCAATTGCTATGTGAAGGATTCCCCAATGCTGTAAAGACAAGAAGTTCAGCAATTAAGGATGTGATAAAACAAAAGGATCACTTGGGGTCAGTGGCCAATAAATTGAGCTGAAATAGTTGAGTTACTCAGGAATATTAAATTTATTTGATAGAATAGACACTTCTTTTAAAGTATTAACATGCCAGCTTGAATGGATCAAATCATCTTAAGATTGGCCTCTCTAGGTTCACGAATCAATCATGAGAAAAATGTAAATCAATCTGCATATTTTTGAGAAATTATTAAACCAACAAAACAATTCAGTAGAAATTAACATTATCCTCTTGCTTCTCTTTTACAATATGTACTTATTATGCATGCAATGAGTTAAGACTTAACACAGAAGTAACATTGGCATTCCTGATAGCTAATGGACAGGAGATAAGAGGGGGGTGTGGACATATGTGCTCCCGTGTCCACATATTTGATGACACTGCAAGACCATATGTATGGATAAAAACAATAAACTCAATGATCAATACAATTAAAATGCCAGTTTTACTCTGAAATAAAAAAAGATATGACCATCTTTCCTAGAAAATGAACTCATATCTAAACAGAATACACTTAAATGCATGGGGTGTAGATATAACATATAGATGCACATCTATGATATTGTAATCTTCTTCTGCATACATGGTTATAATTAATAATACAGAGTCTAATTTGAGGTCTCAAGGCACGAACAGAAAACAATTAGAGATTTCTTAGGTAACAGGAGGTCTAAACTTTAACAACATCTCCCCCTTTTCATTTTGATTATATTAAAACATTGAATTCTTAAGAGGTTTAGCCTCAGTGTATTATATATGCAAGCATTATTTTCGTAAAAAAACATTTAGCTTATTGACATGAATATTCCTGTATCTAAATATGAATTACTCAAGAAAGTGCCTATGGTCATTTTCACAAGTTAATAACAGTATTGAAGCACGAACCGAGCATCAATCTTGTACCAGAAACATTGGTGTCAGCAGCCTCCACCACTCTCCAGTTAAAATCAAGTCATTTATCTTTGCTCCATATACCATGGGGAGTGAAAACAGCTGGAAAGTAGAGCTCTTTACGGGGGTAGCTAACTCAAAGAGAAATACTGCTATGTTAATAGAAGCCAATACACCTCTGCAAAAACCAATAACAACAAACAAATTTTATGAGCTTTGAGTAGTGAGTAGGTTCTCCATCACCACAAAATGACATAGAAATTTAAAAATTAAATATTACATTAAGTAGAAATCAGAGGCTTCATCATCAGATTTGTCTTTGCCCTCTGCGTTCTCAAGTTTTAATTTCATCAATAATTGATGCCTTCCGCTTCTTCTGTCCTTCAGGCTGGAAGTACTTATTGATGACTGTATGTCTTTAGTAAAATAGCTTTCTGACTCTACATCTGAAATGAGTGAAAAACAAGAAAAAAGGAAATTGTAGTCAAATAGGGAAGCAGCTTTATCTCTACCCATATCAAGAGTACACATGAATCTAACTTACCACCTTTAACTTTGTCAAGATAATTCTCGAGAGATCTGAGGCAATTTTCTGCTTTGAGTTCACCAAAACTACCAATTGATCCTGTCCTCTCGTTCGAATTTTCAGAAGAAGGCTTCTTGATATCATCACGGACTTTTCTAAGATAAGAATTCAAAGAATTCAGATGCTTCTCAGTAGACCTCATTGCTTTTGTAACTATGAAATACTTTTGCTTTTGTGAACACTTGTTAATGGAGGGGCATTGCAAGCCCTTTAGTTTTCTGAGGAGCACAGATGATTCAGTCATGGTTTCAGGCAGTGTAGAACCAATTTCACTATTCCATATGTTTCTTCTTATTGGTGGGGTAATGGCATCACATGACACATGCTCTCTCTTGCCTACATTCTCATAGACATAAATAATAATAAAAATAAATACAAGGTGAAGGGATATAGTAGCAAATAAGAGAGCCTTATTCCATTATACCTTTTGCACTCATGAGATTATTATCTGTGCAGAACATACTATGGCTCCCAGCAACTGTTGCCATGTATATCTGATCCAACAACTCTGAGCACCTTAAAGTTACATACAGATGTATTCTGCATACATACAACATCATCAAACGGGTGCAATATTTTGAATTTCATAAAGAGGGAGCAAAGAGCTAAATTAATTCTGATTTAACCCACAAATATGTTCCAAATTCCAATAAAAAAAACCTCTAAAACCATCTAATCGATATGCTAACGAAGAAGTCACAAACCTCCAACCAAACCTTAAACAAGAAACATCTATTGATTCTATTCACCACGCAAAGTTCAACACAACCCATCAAGTTTGATTTAGGCATTTCAACAAACAGCTTGTCTACATCGTTCCAAAAAAAAAACCCAAACCAACTACCCTCGGACAAATACTGTTGCTAAGATATTCTCGTACCTTAGCTTTAAGAATAAGAGGACAGATGAGAAATGAGATTCCAAGCTGAAATGTTGTAGTTCAAATGCAAGTTCCCGAGCACTTGGAGCGTACTCTGCCAACTCTTTATTGTGACCATTCTATCGCTCCAGTGGACGCATTGCGAAAGGTCCAAGAACGGAATTGTACCTTATCCCTCTATGATCCAATGATCCATAGACATGTGTACGTGATGAAGTACAACCACAAGATATTGTCCTGTGCGTGATTTTGTGGGCCATAAAATCTGGGCTTATAAACAAGACTTCTCTGGGCCTTTGTCAGATTTGGGCCTAGAGAATATATAGATGTACTTTCCATTAGTAATACCTTTCGCAGGTCGAAAGGATATCTTTTGTAAGCCAATAATGAAATTTTTATGATTGATTTCTTACATTAAAGGTGATAATTTTTCCAAAGTTAGAAAGTTGCATGAATAAACTTATGATATAATTCGTCGTACACAAGAAGCCTGGGGTGTATTGTGGCTAGCCATTTCTTGTCTTCAAACAGTATGATGAGAAAATTAATTTAAGAAGTAACTGTTGTTTTAAATTAATCCCTTTCTTGCCAAGAATACTTCCAACCTTTTTATTTTGATATATTCAAAAAAATACTTATACCTTAAAATATATAAAACAATACATAATATCAATAATCTTACAATACTACAATATTACAAAATGTCAACTTCTTTTTATACATATTCTAGTCAAAGTCAACTATATCATGCACTTTATTCTACTAAATTACCCAAAATACCCATTCTCTTTGTTACATCATTACCATAAAAAATTAATTTTCTTAAACTTGTGCAACTAAATATGTGCATGTATTCATGAGACAGAGGGAGTACTATATTACAAATGTGGAACGGTATCCATATCTCCTGTTCTACAATAGTATTTAACCCGTGTCTCACAACTTGATTAAGAAAAATATGTTACATTTTCTTACTTAATACCATAAACTGCTTCAAACCTTTTAATCTTCAACTGTAATCTCGATATTATCTTGACGTAGCGAAGGTTTTGACTCGGTTGTATAAGTAGACCAGCTTTGACCTTCATCATTCACTGCAACTTGGGCTGATTGAGGTTGTCGACTAGGAATTAGGAGGTGCTCCACCCGACCTTCTAGCATTTTCACTACTTCATTCATCGAAGGGCGGTCACCTGGACTAATCTGTATGCACCACAATGCCACTATTGTCATCTTCTTAGCAATTTCTCGACTAACATCACTGTCGCCTTCATCAATATTTCCAAACTCAATATCCTTGTCTTGATCAAAACAATCGTATATCCAACATGGAAAATACTTGCTAGAAGTTTGGTTATATTCCTTCAAGTTTCTGTTCAGGCCAACCATCTCTATCAACAACATTCCAAAATTATAGACATCAGCTTTGTAAGATACCTCACCAATGCCTCGGTTGATGAGTTCAGGGGCAACATAACCTATTGTTCCTCTAACTGTAGTCATGCTCACCATATTTTTCTCTGTGGAGTAAAATTTTGCTAGACCAAAATCAGTGATTTTTGGAGTAAAACTATGATCAAGAAGTATATTGTGAGGCTTGATGTCAAA
Source organism: Pogostemon cablin (assembly GCA_023678885.1). Taxonomy (NCBI): domain Eukaryota; kingdom Viridiplantae; phylum Streptophyta; class Magnoliopsida; order Lamiales; family Lamiaceae; genus Pogostemon; species Pogostemon cablin. The sequence goes on along the minus strand of CM042992.1, from coordinate 5,224,973 downwards.
ATGCAAAATCTGGATGTCAAACCTCGGTGCAAATACTCAATCCCTCGAGCCACCCCAACTGCAATCTCGTATTTCTTCTCCCAACTCAAGCAATTAGTTGTTTCTCGAGAAAAAATGTACTTGTCTAGGGAACCATTTGGCATGTAATCAAATATAAGGGCACGTTTGGATCTTTCAGCACAATATCCAACTAGATTGACAATATTTACATGATGGATCCGGCCCATCGTCGCAATTTCATTCATGAAATCTTGGTCATCTCCACTGGAATTTTTGAGTATTTTACAGCCACATCATAGCCACTTTGAAGCTTTCCTTTGTACACAGAACCATAACCTACTTGGCCTAGTTTATCTCGTAAACCTCTAGTCATCTTTTTTATGTCGCCATATAAGTATCTTAACGGCATGAGTCGATTGTCACTTTGTAGGAAGTTTTCTATTGCATCAAACTAGGACAAATGCCTAGTGCGAAACTTGTAGATGAAAAACCAAATAACGCACGAAAATAGAATGATGAATCTTGCTGGAAAAAAGAGCCCTGCCAAGAGAGGGTAAAAGAGAAGTTTGAGCATAAAAAAACTCAAGTTGGAAACTGTTGTATAAGTAGTGTCATGAACACACAAAAAGTGCTATTAGTCAAGAGATAACGATGCGAGAAAGGCCTTGCAAGCACACATCATTTCAATCAAGCAAACAAAGAAAAGAGGAATAAATGAATGGGAGTAAAAACAGTTAAAAATTCTTACAGAATAAATCAGAATAGTAGTACATAACATTCTCAATTTTTATAAAGCCCCACAGAATAAGGAATCCAAAGACGATCTTTGCTGGGAGAGTCAACCCCGCAAATAAGACAGCTTGAATTTAGTCCATAAATAGTAGTGGTCACTTAATCATTAGAGAAATTACAAACACGAAAGGCATATCTAAGATGAGAAAGAGAAGTAGGGTAAGGTCTTTAACACCTGAGTATTGAGGAATTTTGCAAGAATGGGTGTAAGAGAAGATAAGATACGCATTACATTCTGTAAGATTAAACAAGGGATGCATTAATTAATTCATACCACTAGGTTCTGTGTAGGACGACTTTATAACATCTGCATTTCCAGAAGAATAGAGAGAGAAATCAGCAGAGAAAAGAGAAAATGTAGATTGGTTGTGCGAAAAGATGGTGAAGAATGTCACATATAAATTTAGTTTATTGAAAACAGTCCCATTAAACTCCGCTTGGTTCAAATTCCGGAATGACAATAGTAATGAAAATCATTGACGAGGGTAATGGTAATGAGAATGAAAGTGATTGAAGGGGTGAAGACATACATTGAATCAATGAAAAGATTGAGGGATTTAGATTCCCATTACCTCTAACCAAGCATGAGGAATGAGAATCAATACTCTTTCATTTCCATTACCCACCCCTAACATTACTTTTAAGCTCAAACCAAAATGGTCATTTTTTGCTTTAAAAGGGAAGGGCTCTTCTCAAAAGTTATGAAACAAAATTGATTTAAAATTTTTATTTTTGGATGAAATTTGAGCAAAACTAAAAGGCATGGATGAAATTAGAAATTTGAACTATTAGAACATTTTCAAACAAAGTAAAAAATTGTGCTCAATGATTAATTGCTCACCCCAGGCTATTTTCAAGATTTTCACGAAGCTCGACGAGCCAAATTGGTAATCCCTGGTGGGATTCACACCCCCAAGCTTTCGTACCATTTATAAAACACACCCAGGATACGTGGCATATTATACACCCGGGCCATAAATCCTGATCCTGTAACAAACGGAGTTGAAATCCGTAGAGCAGGGAGCGATGGATCTCCGAGAGTGAGGGCGACGCGCTGTTAAAATTCCAGGCTGTGAAGGCAATCCCATCCAGTGAGCAGCCATAGGGGAAATCTGGGACTTTCATGTACCCAACCTTGATGTAAGCACGCCCTCTGGAATTCGCACAATTCGTGGGCGAGAATCCGGATGAATTCTTCAAAGGATTAGGGCACCTCATTACAATGATCGGCGTAGCTAATGCATTCCGGTGATCGTAATAAGGATGACGCGGGCGGATGACGTCGTATAGAGAATAGGTGGGAAAAGAGCAGGCGTCGCCTTTGTCAATGGAATTGTCGACCAGGGTGATGGTGCCGTTGTGGTAATCGATTTCTTTCACTCTGAATTTCTGCACAGAGTCCAGATGCAAAATTGCGGTGTCATTGTTTTCGCAATCCAGCTCATATTCCGGTTTGCCGCACTGCCGCGGGTCGCTCCTCAGTTGGAAAGGGTAGCTGATGTTGGCGACGCCGCCGCAGGATGAAGCCCTGCAAATATCACCGGCATCGCTGCTTCCAATTGCCGCCAAAATTATCAACAGCCTCCAATATCCCCCAACTAAATTCTCACGCATCTTCATTTCAATCAACATTCAACACCAGAATGATTATGGAATGAAAACCTTCGGTTTATAATTCATTAATGCTAATGGAAATATCACGCACTGATTGAACGCCATCTTTGACTATATATTCTTGAGCATAGTGATTGAGAGGTTAGCGAAAAGTACTAATTTCACTTTTGTGATTAAAGGAAGAAGTTTGATTAACATTAAAAATTGTTCTTATGACCACAGCTTAATAGTAAAATTGCCTTTATGATCACTTATATGAGCAACCAACCCTTTCTCTTTCTGAAAGAGCTAGGATTTAAATTGAGGTGGACCCAATTTATATACTGTAGATACAAAATTTAGCAACCATGCCGATGCGTGACGGAGGTAGTATTGGGGTCCAATTTCTTTACCGTAGATACAAAATTTAAAATACAATATTTTTAAGTAATAATAAATAAATGATAAACTAAATCATACTCATTCCCATACTTATCTTCACATTTTTCGTTTTCGTACACTTATCTTCACCACCCAAAAAAGAAACTTCACACTAACTAACAACCTCGAAAGTTATCCTAATTTAAAAAATATCACTCTCACCTAACACACATAACATATTTTATAATTTATTTATTACCTAAAAATATCATAATACTTCTAAAAAGTCAATAAAATTTGTTAAAAAGTAACTTTTTTAAAATTCCGTATCTACAAATTACAGTATCGGTGCTGATAAGTATGAGACGGTGGGAGTATAACTTATGTAAATTATATTTAATTGAAAGATAATTTATATAAAGTAAAAAAAGGAAAAATAGTTAAATTTAAAGAGAAGTAGAGCCGTATAATTTTTTTTAAAAAAAACAAAACCCTATATTTTATTGAGAGGTTATGAAAAAAAATAAAAAAGAGATAAGAAAAATGGCAAAAACTTCTACGCTCGAGGACACCTCCGAGATCGAACCCTGACCACAACAGACATGTAGACCCAACTATCGCTTGGCCATGAAAAGAAAGATTAGAAAGCCCAGTTTATTCCCTAGCACCTACAACATGCTCCGTCCCTGTCTTGGTGACTTGTGTGGCATTCTCTTGATTAAGTTATTTTAAATAGTAATTAGCACTCACTCCATTCTCATAGAAATCTTGACATTTTCCTTTATAGAGTTATTTTATAAAAGTTGTCACTTTTTCTTTCTAGGTACATAGAGTCTATACAAAAACATGGCCCACGCATACTTGATACATACCACTAATACAACTACTCATCACATATTAAAATATTATATTTACAATCCATTATCCATTAAATTATTATACTCCTTAATCACATTGCCAAAAAAAATGTACATTTTTAATGTGTTGGAGGAAGTATCATTTTTTTTATTATAGATATTATCATTTTTTTATTAAAAATGTAATGATTATTATTTTCATTTATATTAAAAATTATACATAAAATAAATTACCGTATCATTAGCACTTTTAATTTATTTGAATATCACTAATTATCAATCTCACGTGAATTTGAGGTTTTCTTGTGCTTTGCTCTTGAAGCTCGTTATGTTATTTATTTGTCTTCCACTAATTTTAGTGTTTTGAGAACATTTTTGGGAAAAAAAATAAGTCACACAAAGGTAATATAATAATTTTAGGTAATAAATACTTTCTTCGTCTCAATTTTAATTTCATACTTTTTATTTTTGTCTGTCTCAATTTCAACTTCACATTTTTATAAATTAAAGAAAAAAACAACTAACTAATATCCTTCTTATACACTTTAATTTTAAATTTGTCATGACTTATTTAACATACATTACATTTTTTATTATTTATTATCTAAAAATACTAATCAACTCAAAAGTAAGTCAAAAAGTAACTTTTATTAATATTCATGCAAAAAATAACTTTTATTAATATTCGTGCAAACATAAAACATGAAGATAAATTTGAAATAGAGAAAGTAATAATTATAAATTATATAATATATGTTAAATGAAGGTGTTAAATTTATGGGATTACTTAGGTGACCCCTCATATGAGGGTATGCATACCCCCACACGAGTGTACACACCCATCGCTCACCTAAAAATTGCCCCAAATTTATAATTAAGATTTACTTACTTGAAGATTATGTGATCCTTTCTTAAAAATTACTATATAATAGGAACAGACTTTGCATGCAAAGCCGGACTCGACTTTACAAATAACATAACAAATTAATTATCTTGTTGAGGATGGGCCTGGGCCCCACCCTCTCTTTCATTAGTTATCCTTCCAAGACTGATGAGCTCCACATTTTTCTATATTGACTTAAATGGAGCTTGAGTAATGAATTTAATAGTTTATCATAAAATAAAATGAAATCAAATGAAATGGTCTCACAAAATATCTATCAGATTATTTATTTTTATTAGAATATACGTACATGAGACGATGGACCAATACTTTATACTTTGTGGCACAGTATACTATCTTTTCACAAAATTGAGACGTCATTTAAAACTTCTTTCATAGTTGGCCATAATTAAGGAAAATCGTAAACAAAAGAAGAAAATCAAATACTTAGATTTTCTAACAGCTAGCATATGACAATTAGCTGCAAGCAAGAATTTCTTACTCTGCCTACCTTATTCATACACAGCCTCATCGCTTGTTTGAGAAAATTATGTGACAGATTTTCCTACTTGCTGATATAACCTCATTCTTACTAGTTACTACTACAAACTTTTTAATCTTCAACTGTATTCTCGATATTATCTTGACGCAGCGAGGACGTTGAATTGGTTGAATGAGAAGAGCAGCTTTGATCTTCATCATTTATTGCAATTTGGGCTGATTGAGGTTGTTGACTAGGAATTTTGAGGTGCTCCACAAGACATTCATGCATTTTCACTACTTCATTCATCGAAGGTCGGTCAGCTGGACTCATTTGTATGAACCACAATGTCACTATTGTCATCTTCTTAGCGATTTCCTGACTAGTATCACTGTCGCCTTCATCAATATTTCCAAACTCAATATCCTTGCCTTGACGGAACTGGCCCGAGCCTAACTTTGACTCTTTCTCATGACAATGATGACATTAAGGTAAAAGGTGTTGGAGATAATAATTAAAATAAAAGAATTTTGATTTTTAATTGTTGTGATGAGAATTCAATTTCTTCAACTATACTATTGATTTAACGATTATTAATCATACTCCTATCAATTTTATGTACATTAGCTTAGAATTTTTTTTAAAACGATGCTCATTTTACACTTTATGTAAAACATGCTAATCCGTAATATATATATATATATATATATATATATATATATATATATATATATATATATATATATATATATATATATATATATATATATATATATAAAAGTAGAATTGGTTATTGGTTATTAAAGTATTTTATTTTAAAATGTGATAAATAATGTATTAAAATATAATTTTAAGGTGTTATAATATGATTAATTACAAACATACTTTAAATTACAATAAATATACTTTACTTATATAATAAATATAATTTAAAATTAAGTATATCCGTCTCAAACAACCGGCCTCACATTATATCCGCTCGCATGTAAATCATAATCATTTCATTCCAAAATTTTGAATCGACCTTCTTATTGACTTTCGTAACTATGTGAGAAATCCAGCGCAGTTATGCAGAATTCCCTTTCTAATATGTGCAATACTTATCCCTCCAAAATTGAAAGCTCGACACTATTAAATTGACATATTGAATACTTTAACGAAATGAGCTCGACTAATGAATTTAATAGTCTAAAATGATATGAATTGATATCTTCTCACAAAAAATCTATTCAAATCATATTATTTTTAGAGCACATTTCGCATGAGATATTCTTATGCTGATATTATTTTTTATTGATATTTACGTATCACCTTTTTCATAGAAAAGGTTACTTTTTTTTATATATTACACATTAATGAAATAATTTTAGAGTGAGGCTTGCGTGGGCGTACTTTGTCCTTTAGAATTTAGTATTATGAGTAAGGGTACATTATTTTGTTCTAAAAGGTATACACTTTAATTAACAAGAGTACACTATTTTGTTCACAAGGATATACACTTTTCATTAATATTTTTAATTTTTTCAGAAAATAAAGGGTACACATCTTTATACTAAAGGGTATACTAAAATTTAATACAAAATTCTAAAGGCGCCACGTGAGCCCAAGTACACACAAGTTTTTGCCATAATTTTATTCAACGAATATCAATTTTTTTTATCAGTTAACAAATTTTCTTCTTATTATTAAAAACGTTTTCATATTTATTGTTTTCGTTCCACGTAACTTCTTCTACAATACAAATTAAAAGTTATCATTTTTGATCAACAAAATATTACGAATAGATTAACAACAAATCCGTTGATAAAGTGATAATTGATAAATTCTTACCAATGTAATGAACCCTAACGGATGTTTTTATTATTGCTATATATAATGAATCTATTTTTTCTGCTTATAAAAATATTATAAATTCGTTGACATTTTATTGTTAAAAGACATTTGTAATTTTTATAATTGGCATTCCATATTGATAATTACCAACTAAATTTAATCCATCAGTAAATTTTATTTGTTGATTTTTATTTATTTAATTTTTTTATTGCTAGACCGACTTTGTTAACCGTTTTAGATTAATTAATTCAGTCTTTTCAATAAATTTAAGAATTATTTTCTTATAAACTTATCGTTTTTTTAATTTCAATTTATTACATTCTTTTTAATGTTAAACTAGATATTACCGTGCGTTAATATTACAATTATGTACTTTTATATTTAGTTTTTTAAACCATAACATATGTATGTATATAAATATATTTATTTATCTATTTATTTGAATTTATTTATTTTATAAAAACTATTAATTATTTATGTATAATATATAAGTATTTTTTTTAACATAATGTAATTTTATATTAATCAATTAAATCACATTGTTTATAAGCTCATTTTTTATAATATTAAATTTAATTCGGTATTTAAGATAAATAGAGTATATATTAACTCTCTATTATTAATTACATTAAAAATATTTTATTTTAATTGATATCTATTTATTTAAAAAAATAAATATAATCTCTCTGTAAAACTCAATTACTATTTTTTAAGAAAGATATAATATACTATAATTTATATTTTATTTTTAATTGAATAACATATAGATAAATAAAATATAAAATATTATTTAACATATTAAATTAAAAATATCAAAATAATATTTATGGAGACGATCCTAATGAAATAAAACTGAAAGAAAAATTAAAATAAATCACAACATTTCGAAAATAAATTTCATACATTAATCCTAAAGATAAATTAAAAGAATATTTATAGAGAAGATCCTAATGAAAATATAATTGAATGAAAAATTAAAATAAAATCAAAATATTTGACATGTGCTTTGAATCTTCAATTCTAAAATTTCTAAAATTAATTCTAGGTTGTCCAAATTCATCACTCCAAACACTGGCAATTTTTTTTATAATTGAAGCTGCAAATAAGATCGAATAAAAATAAGAAAAATAAGGTTTAAAAAAATTATAAAAATAGATTTTATAAAATATAAAGAATAAAAACAAAGGAAAAACCATGAATTATAAGATAAACGAATAAAAAAAAAGAATGATATCTCAAAGGAAAATGATTGAATATGAAAATAAGATCAACTAAAAATATAAAAGATAAAATAAACTAAAGTATAAAAATAGAGTTTATAAAATTATAAAGAAAAAATTCTAAAATTAACTATGGGCTTATAGAATATGAAGAATATACAAAAGAAATGAAGAAAAAAACATAAATCATAAACTAAACGAAAAATAAAAAAGAAGAAAGATACCTCAAATGAAATGATAGAACCTGAAAATAAGATCAACTAAAAGTATATAAAATAAAATAAATTAAAGTATATAAATAAGGTTTATAGAATTATAAAGGAAATACAAAAATCGAAGAGAAACGAAAATAAGATTTATAAAAAATGATACTTGAAATGAGAATGATTGAACATGCACATAAGATCAAGTATTTGAAATTAATTATGAATTGCTCAAATTCATCGCTTCAAACATTGATGATTTTTTAATAATTTAAGCTGCAAATAAGATCAAATAAAAATAAAATCAATAAGATTAATTTTTTTAAAATAAAAACAGGTCTTATAGAATATGAAGAATATACAAAAGAAACGAAGAAAGAAAACATAAATCATAAGATAAACGAAAAATAAAAAAGAAAAATGATACCTCAAATGGAATGATTGAATCTGAAAATAAGATCAAATAAAAGTATATAAAATAAAATAAATTAAAGTATATAAATACAGTTTATAGAATTATTAAGAAAATACAAAAATCGAAGAAAAATGAAAATAATTTTTTTTTAAAAAATAATACTTCAAATGAGAATGATTGAACATGCACATAAGATCAAAGTATGAGAATGATTGAATATAAAAATAAGATAGAATAAAAGTATAGAAGATAACATAAATTAAAGTATAGAAATAAGGTTTATAGAATTATAAATAAAATAAATAAATAGAAGAGAAAAAAATAACAAAAGAAAAACGAATGATACATGAGAGAATGAATCTGCAAGATCAAATAAAAGTAAATATAAAAGATAAAAACAAATTAAAGTATATTAGAAATATTATGAAAGTGAAATAAAGGAGAAAAAGAAGAAGTAAAAAAAAAAAGAAGTAATGATTTGATTAGGTAATGAAAATGTTTATATAGAATGATTTGAAAGAATGGACGATCGTGATTGAAAGCAATCAACGATGTAGGAAAAAAATGTGAAAAATTACCAAAGATTGCGTTGAAATATTTGATATTATATATAGATTAAATTAAAATATATTACTTGGTATATATTGATTTAAAATTAGTATATTAATTGACAATTAGTAGAATATATGCCAATAATATTTTTTATATTTACTAAATTTATATTTTAAATTTAAAAATATATAAATATAAATATGTCAATAATATTTTTTATATTTACTAAATTTATATTTTTAATTTAAAAATAAATAAATAAATTTTCCCATATTAATAAAATTTATATTGTAAAATAAAAAGTAAAATTTAAATAATAAAATCTATTATTAGTATAATTAAATTTTATGATTGAAATTAAAAGCAATAATTAATGGACAGTCAAGATTAAAATTGAATTATTTTTAAATAGAGTATAATTGAAAATAAAATAAAGACAAAGATTATTTCTATATATAGAAGTTATAACTCAATTTACAAGATCCTCATCCTCTATTAATCGATGTCTAAGACTCTTTACAAAAGCAGTTGAGTGAAGTCTTCTAGTATTAGTACAAATCTTGAACAAAATAGTAAAATCAAATACTAAGAATTTCTGATCAGGCAATTAGCTTCGAGCCAGTCATTCTCTTCTGCCTACCCTATTCATACATAACATGATGGATTGTTTAAGAAAAATATGTGGTGATTTTCTTTCTTGCTGCCATATGCTCATTCATTCTGCTTCAAACCTTATAATCTTCAACTGTAATCTCGATATTATCTTCACACAACAAGGGTATTGAATCGGTTGTAAAAGTAGACCAGTTTTGATCTTCATCATATATTGCAACTTGGGCTGATTGAGGTTGTCGACTAGGAACTCGGAGGTGCTCCACTTGACCTGACCTTCTAGCATTTTCACTACTTCATTCATCGAAGGCCGGTCACTTGGATTCATCTGTATGCACCATAATGCCACAATTGTCATCTTCTTAGCAATTTCGCGATTAGTATCATTGTCGCCATCATCAATGTTTCCAAAATCAATATCCTTGTCTTGATCAAAACAGTCGTATATCCAACATGGGAAATACTTGCTAGAAGTTTGGTTGTCTCCCCTCATATTTCTGTTTAGGCCAACCATTTCTATCAACAACATTCCAAAGCTATAGACATCAGCCTTGTAAGAGACCTCACCAATGCCGCTGTTGATGAGTTCAGGAGCAACATAACCTATTGTTCCTCTAACTGCTGTCATGGTCACCCTATTTTTGTCTGTGGAGTAAAACTTTGCTAGACCAAAATCAGTAATTTTTGGAGTAAAACTATGATCGAGAAGTATATTGTGAGGCTTGATGTCAAAATGCAATATCTGGATGTCACACCCTCGGTGCAAATACTTAATCCCTCGAGCCACCCCAACTGCAATCTCGTATTTTGTCTCCCAACTCAAACAATTAGTTGTTTCTCGAGAAAAGATATACTTGTCTAGGGATCCATTGGGCATGCAATCAAATATAAGGGCACGTTTGGATCTTTCAGCACAATACCCAACTAGATTGACAACATTAACATGATGGATCCGGCCAATGGTTGCAATTTCATTCATGAAATCTTGGTCATTTCCTTTGGAATTTTTGAGTAGTTTTACAGCTACATCATAGCCGCTCCGAAGCTTTCCTTTGTATACAGAACCATAACCTCCTTGGCCCAGTTTATCCCGAAAACCTCTAGTCATCTTTTTTATGTCGCCGTAAGAGTATCTAACGGGCATGAGGCGGTTGTCACTTTGTAGGAAGTTTTCTATTGCATGAAACCTCGACAAATGCCTTGTCCGAAACTTGCAGATGAGAAACCAGATGGCGCAGGGGAATACAATGAAGAATTTTGCAAGAATGAAAGTAAGAGAAATTAAATAATTATATACATTTATAAAAAATAAACATTAATATTTATAAAAATAAACATTAATATTTATAAATTAAAATAAACTATTACGTTTAATATTACAATATAGTGTAAGAAAAAATAAATAAATTTATATACATTTTTTTTAATAAATTAGTAGTTAATATAAATATCATTTAAATAATTATTATGTCCAATATAAAATTTGTTAGAACATTTTATTTTAGTTCTATTATTTAATTAAAATTTTTTAAAAAAATGGTATAACTCTGTATATTGATTTTTTTCGGTATACCGATGTTTCCATATGAAACGGTATATAGAGTTTTTGATATAAATCGGTATAGTATACTCCCTCCGTTCCCCAAATTATTTCACACTTTCCTTTTTCATCCGTCCCTCAAAGTATTTCACACTTTACTTTTATTTAATTTGGTAAAAAATATATTATACTAATACTCACTTTTTACACACATCCTAATATAATACTTGCTTTTTCATATCTCCCAACAACTTTGCACACCTTTTTCACATCTCCCAACAACTTTACACACTGTTTTCATTAAACCAACTAAAATATATATTCTCTTTCTTACTTTATACATAAAAATATAAAATTTTCTTAAACTCCGCGCACACCAATACGTGAAATACTTTCCGGGACGGAGAGAGTAAATATCAATACAGTATCGATATAAAATTAAATTTTACTTAAATTTCGGTATGCTGAAAATTGATATGAAAAAATCCATACCGAATCTTTGGTTTTTCTATATACCGATTTTTCTCATCCCTAGGCCTGCATAATATTGTGACAAAGAATTCCATGCAATGATCCATACGAGAAAAAGAAATATTCTCTCAAAAAATGAAACATCATATTATCAAAATAAAATCTCAAAAGTTATTATAATTTTAAATTTGTCATTCATTTTTCAAATACATAATTTTACTTTATACTTTTTTATTATCTAAAAATATTACAATATCTTTAAAGTCAACAAATTGGTCAAAAAGAAAAATATTTCTTAAATAATTTGAAACAGTAAACGTGAAGCGTTCTCTGGAACGAAATGTAGCACTACCTCCGTCCTGCCCAAATGGTTATTTTTGCTTTTTGGCACGTGGATTAAGGAGTATTATTATTTAATGTATAGTGAGTAGTTGTATTAGTGAGAGTGTGGATATTTTAATTGTATTAGAGATGGTGTGTGGGTCCCATGTGTGTAAAAAAAGAAAGAGAACCCTTTGAGTGGAACAACTAAAATGACAAAAAAGAACTCTTTGAGTGGTACGAGGAGTATAATTTAACAACATTCGCATTAAATTTTCTCAAAATGAACATTTCAATTAAGACTTCTTTCATAGTTTGCTATAATTTGGAAAAGTGTTGAGAAAGAGAGGAGGAAGATCACATATTTGATTTCTTACAGTACATGGCAATTAGCTGCAAGCCAGCCATTCTATTCAAACTTGCTGCCATGAGCTCATTCTTCAAACTTATTAATCTTCAATTGTAATCTCAGCATTATCTTGACAACGCAAGGGAACTGAATCGGTAGTATAAGTAGACCAGCTGTGATCTTCAACATCTATTGCAACTTGGGCTGATTGAGGTTGTGGACTAGGAATTAGGAGGTGCTCCACTCGACCTTCTAGCATTTTCACTACTTCATTCATCGAAGGGCGGTCACTTGGACTCATCTGTATGCACCACAATGCCACTATTGTCATCTTCTTAGCAATTTCCTGATCAGAATCATTGTCGCCTTCATCAATATTTCCAAACTCAATATCCTTGTCCCGATCAAAACATTCGTATATCCAACATGGGAAATACTTGGTAGAAGTTTGGTTGTCTCCCCTCAAGTCTCTATTCAGGCCAACCATTTCGATCAACAACATTCCAAAGCTATAGACATCAGCCTTGTAAGAGACCTCACCAATGCCTCTGTTGATGAGTTCAGGAGCAACATAACCTATTGTTCCTCTAACTGCAGTCATGGTTACCTTATTTTTCTCCGAGGAGAAAAATTTTGCTAGACCAAAATCAGTGATTTTTGGAGTAAAATCATGATCGAGAAGTATATTGTGAGGCTTGATGTCAAAATGCAATATCTGGATGTCACACCCTCGGTGCAAATACTTAATCCCTCGAGCCACCCCAACTGCAATCTCATATTTCTTATCCCAACTCAAGCTGTTAGTAGTTTCTCGAGAAAAGATGTACTTGTCGAGGGAACCATTTGGCATGTAATCAAATATAAGGGCACGTTTGGATCTTTCAGCACAATATCCAACTAGATTGACAACATTAACATGATGGATCCGCCCAATGGTTGCAATTTCATTCATGAAATCTTGGTCATTTCCTCTAGAATTTTTGAGTAGTTTGACAGCCACATCATAGCTACTTCGAAGTTTTCCTTTGTAAACAGAACCATAACCTCCTTGGCCTAGTTTATCCCGAAAACCTCTTGTCATCTTTTTTATGTCGCCATAAGAGTATCTTATCGGCATGAGGCGGTTGTCACTTCGTAGGAAGTTTTCTATTGCATCGAACCTGGACAAATGCCTTGTTCGAAATTTGTAGATGATAAACCAGATGGCGCAGGGGAATACAATGAGGAATCTTGCTGAAAAAAAGAGCCCTGCCAAGATGGGTAAAAAAGAAGTTCGAGTGTCTATTATGGGGCTCTTCATTTCTTGTTTTTAAACAGTTGGGGAGAAAAACTTAAGTTGAAAACTGTGTTTATAAACGGTGACATGAAAATACAAAAGGTACATACCAGTCAAGAAGTCATGATGCATGATAATCCCTGCACATTATTTCAATCAAGATGAAATAAAAGAGGAATCAATACAATAAAATCGCTTTTATGTAGTAACATTCAAGGGTTATTATCATTTTTAGTCCTCTAGGAATAACATAATCCATTTTTGTCCTTTCTTTATTAATTTTCTCACTTTTAGTTCTTTTTTGTCTATTTTTAGTCATTTCTACTATTTCCAATCAAATTTCTACTATTACTAGGTTTTTACTATTATATGCCCAATTTTAAGTAATATCTTATTTCAAATTCGATTTTCATCCATTTTCTTCAAAATAGACATAGTCCATTACGACCATATCAGACTCAGCATGCTTCCGTATATAAATTAAACAACATTAATCTCGTAATTAACCGACATAAAATAGTAACAGTACTTTTTTTAACCGTCAATCCACCGGGTATCATGAAGGTTTTACAGCTGCTCCTCACAGCCAACCACTCACCCCTCAGTGTGATGGATTAATCCCGTTGCTTTAGCGGATCTCAACACAACCCTGGTTCGTTTCTACACCGGGTGTACAAGATGCTGCTACTATTTTTCGCCGAAAAGTATGAAGATTAAAGTTGCAGAAAAAATGGAAGGCTACATGAAGGCAGAAGCCCAATATTATTTATTTATTGAATGGAGAATTTATTACACACTCATCCTCACAGAACAAGAGAAGATAACTGTTTTAGCTACCTATTGTAGCTGCACTCAGAACACTCATAAAAACGAAAAAAGTAATACAATGTTTATTTAGAAAGAGAAAACAGAGAGGAATGGTCGATGTCTTCTGCTTCATCAAAACTCTTATTTATAGAGGCTTTCAGACTTGAAATCCAGATTTCAAAGCCTCTTAATTATTTGTGACGTTACTGTTTACGTTAGTATAGTTGTATTAGAGCTTACGTCACCTACATTAGATACTGATCGTAGTCATTTTCACCTAAATTTTAGTGTCTTTATTGTGGATTTTCGGATGTTTTTATCCGTATTTGTGTGACTTTTGGTGGAGTTATTGTTATAATGTGAAATGTGGTATGAATTGATAGAATTGTGTAAATGAGCTTAAACATGTGTAAAACAGGTCAAGAAATAAAAAAAAATAGAGTCGGGAGCAAAACGGAGATGGAAGTACATGGCACGCTCGGACACAGGCCGTGTGCGGAACACGGGCCTGTCCGAGGTGGCTGTGTACCGTCATCAGAACACAGAGCTCGCTCAAGAGGAAGGCCATTTTCTGGCACACGAGCCGTGCGCTGCTACACGCCCCGTGTGCAGAACATGGGCCTGTAAGAAGAAGTCGTATACTATCATCAGAAAACGCTACACGGCCATGACCAAAGTCGTGTAGCGCAGCTCGAGCCGTGTCCGGAAGCACGCATAACACGCCAAAGTAGGTGTGCCCTACACGGGCCGTGCGCTGCTACACGGGCTGTGTAGGTTCAAAAACCTGTACAGTTTTCAGAATGTTCTGAAAGCTTCTAGAAGGTCCATTAGTGATATAAAAGGGTGACTTGTGCGAAATTTGAGAGGGAGATCAGAATTGAGATTAGTTACACACACTCCACACCACATTTTCACATACTAGATCCATAAATCCACCTCCATTCATTCTTGATCCATCCATCTACACTTGATCCCCTCCATCAAATCCACCATGCAAGTGATCAAGGAAGCAAGGGAGATTGAAGCTTACAAGAAGAAGAAGGAGATTTCCATTGAAACACTTCAAAAAGGGAATCTATTTCTAATTTTTGTGAACTTTTTTATAAATTTGTCATGGAATTTGTAGATACAATTATCTATGTTGTTTTCTCTAAGACTAATAAGCTAATCTCATTTGTGAGATTAGCTCCATGATTGGTGTTGGATAGTTTAGTTTTTATGCAAATTGATTTTAATCTTGAATGAGCTTTGTATTATTTCTATCATTGATTGTTAATTGCTTGATGTGATGATTGGTATGTGTGATTAATTGTCATGGGCATGTGATTAGATTGGTAGATCAATTATATGCTTAGGATAGTTCATTGAATCATTTCATCATACACTTCATGTGCATTAATTTAGAATGAGATATGTATATCCTTCTAGATTTGGAACCCTTTGATAGAACATTTGATTAGCTTAATCGAGATATTAGTTAATTAGATGAGGAGACCCAAGCCATTAGTGAATTCATAGGACTTAAAAGGGAATATTGCATATGATTTAGTACCTATTGGGAGGTGTTCGCTATGGTCTCGATCCTTTCTACTTTTGGGAGCCTTATTGAGGGCCTACATCCTATCCATCTTGGTAGAGAGTTTAGGTGGAATTAGTGATCACTCCTATGCCATGTTCATGATAGATTATAATCAATTACATGATTACTTCGTTATCTATGTCATGATTGTTACTAATCTCATCCTTGCATTATTTGGAACCCATTTATCTTGCATTCATTTATTTCTTATCTCTTGCATTAGTTTAATTGCATTCATTTACATCTTATCCTCTTTTTCGATCGTCCTTATAAAATCACGATAAACTTGAGTTCGCTTAAACTCTAGTACTTTCCTCCATGTGGTTCGATAAATTCTTTAATTGGTCATCCTGACTATAACGACCAATCAGATACCAACTTTAGCAGCTGGCTGATTCATTTTCTGCCTCGGATGCCTTCTTGTGGGCCCTTTTTCTTGTTGGTCACATGCACCTTACCTTTTCCGAAAAGTCATCTGTCTCTTGCTTTTTTAAAGAGTCATTTATCTTCCTTGGTGCTGAAGATTCTCCTGGCTCTTGGTTGTTCTGAAGAGATTTTACCCTCTTCTTTCCACGTGTCTCCTTTGCTGGAGGGGGTTCAACAATTCTAATTCCTCCTATGCCCAGTCTTACTCATTTTCCAAATTCTGGTTCCGTTTGGGAGGAGCAGCTCGAGCATATCTTGTTTGTACATTGCCCAAAGTAGACCATGTTATAGTATTTCCGATGGGTTTGTTTATTCACCGGTATTTTATTTTTCCAAAGAAGCTCCCGTTTGTCTTCTAATCCTCTTTCCACAAATCCTGTTTTCTTTCCTGTTAAGGTGTTTAACAGAAAAGACACATTTATGGACTTGTGTTCGAACTTGAAGGGGAACTTCATCTGAACCATTGCCTGAATGCAGGCATACAAACCCCTCACTCATCGCGTAGAGATTTGTTCTTCAGAAAATGTAGGAACTAAGACTGGTTCCTTTCCAAAAGACTCATTGACTTTGTTTGATGTTGAAATATCAGGTATTCTTAGCTTGATGAAATGAAAGGCATCGTGGTTGCCTTTCCCGACTGGTTCTGGAACCGCACTTGTGAAGTAAATCTCCAATACATCTCATCTGGATAGAGTTGTGTTATTTTCTCATGCCTTAAAAACTGTTTTCCTAGCCATTCTGGCAATTTTGAAAGCTCTGGAAAGCTTGGCGCAACAGTATATATTGAAGTTAGCGCCCCAAAATCATACCATTGTTTCATATCATTTGGATTTGAACCTTCTCGCATCCAAATTCGGGTATATTCCCCAGTTATATCCACCCAGCATTTCTCCAGTCGGATTCCTTGTCTGGTGTTTAATTTTTCCCAACTGGCTTGGTACTTATGCCAATAAGAAAAATCAGCTAAGTTAATACCAACCTTACCAGTGCCCGTCATAGGCCTAAGGTTGATCTCTCACTCTTTGACCCTAGAGGTGCTGGGTTGACTTGTCGACTCTAGATGTGACTCCAGAGCCTCGATTTTTCCTTAGACCGGTTCTTCATTTGAAAGTTACAATCTAGGACTCGTGCAAAGGGTACTTGAATCCTGTACTCCGGGTTTAGAGCTCTGTTCTTGACTACTTTCCTTTTGTCGATTATTATTGTCATCAACAGCCCGGAGGAGTGGCTCTCGTAATGACTCGAATAGACTCGCATTATTGCGAATATAATCTAGTATGCGATTGGACACTTTGGTCCGATCACTTTCTTGTATTCTTCCAGCACTCGTTGCATTAAGTGTTAGATTCTCGAATTCCCTTTGGAGCAACTCCAGGTTGTCCATTGGTGCCTTGAAACAGTTAGGATGAAGTCTATTTCAGCTCACTCTATCTCTCGTCAGGAAATCCATCAAAACATTATCAATAGATTTAATAATGACAATATTAAAATCATAATATTGACATTCTGCTTCGCCATATCTCCTTCGATCATTTATCTTTGAATGACTAAGTTTTCCTTCATCACCACGCTTGCTGCGAAATCTGATTGGCATTTTTCTTTGAAATGCATTACACAGTCTTGGTGCGATGATCTTATGTTCACAAAGGGTTGTGAAAATAAGCCTCTTTGTTGCGTTTTCTTGGGTAAAACACTTGAATGTCTGTAGGAAATTATTTTCTAACAGAATATCCGCTCTGGTATCCTGAAAATATATCGGTGGAGTTTTTACCTTGTACCATGGGATACGATCCGCTCATCTGAGAGAAATCTTTTCCTAGTACTGTTGGCAATTATTCGCCTGAGCCTTTAGGAAAGACTCATTCTTTTGCTGTGCAGATGTCGGCTCCTGAATCGATATATGCCTCGAAATATTCTGCACGATGCTCCTTATAAATCATCCCTATGGTGATATATATTGAGAATGGACTTGTGGTCATGGGTAGATCAGAGCCCATAAGCCCAAGCCTTTACTATTAAACCTTGTATCTTTTTTCTTTGACCGTGAATTCCATTCCATCTTGTAATCATTCCCAAGGTTTTTGATCCTCGAGAAACTCCAGTCCCAGCACTAGTTGTTCTGAGAATCTTTCTGCTACCCCTTCCATTACCAGCTTAAGTTCTCCGAGTTTGAGCTGTCTTTGATATCTCCTAGTTGTTGGCTGTTGGAGATAATATAAGACATCACAAGGAATAGAGTTTTCATTTTTAGTAATGTCGAATATTACTTTGACTCCTCTCCATCCTTCTGGACATTTCAATTCACCTTTAGTTGAGAACTTTTCCGACTCCTGGATCACCTCTACGACCAATTTTTCACTTATTATTCTATCTTCTTGGAAAGAAATCCTCCTCTGGTCGAATCTGAGGCTATTTTGCCTGCTCCAGACCAGTTTATCTCTGATTCGCAAATCCATATCGTGGATTGGAGGTAACTCCATTATTTCTGGCCTAGTTGCACATGCAACCCTCTCGAATACTTCTGGTATCTCAATATACTCCTTCATTTGGAATAGATTCAAATGATGGGTATTGGATAGAGCATACGAGATACTATATGTGATCGAGTAAGGCCTATTTCCTTCTTTTATCAAGTTTTTGTTTTTTAAATCTTGATGAAGGGTGAGTGCCCTACTGAAGTCTTTATCTGCCAGATTGTAGGCAATCCTTGGGTATATGTAGGATGCCACCTTGCCTGCGTACAGGTTCCCTGAGATTCCTCTCAGGCATGATTCTCTCGTATTCTTGATCATTTTATCAAAGATTGCAAGATCGATTGGTGTATCGATACCTTCTTTGAAAGTTGCTTTGATGAGGATCCGAATTACTTTAATGTGGATCCAAGACATAGTCTTAGCCATTTCTTCCTTGAGTTTACTGAGCTCCCTCTTGATTTCATCAACAGGGACTAATTGCATTTCCATCACATTACTCGTGAGCTCCATTGGGATGACAATTTCCCCTTCGGTCCCCTTATATATGATGTTATGCTTTCTCTTTTTGAAGCTGAGGAACCGCTCTAGTCGTCCCACGGTAAATCCGTCGTATAGATTGAGTCTTGGATCCTCCTTCATGATTCTCATAAGGGTCCTATGAGAAATGGATGTTTGGGAAAGAATCCCGACATGTCCTCTTGCATCTCCTGTCTTAAGTTTTCTTCTTCGCTCCGACTCATCTTCAGAAGATTCGTCTAGACTGAGATATTCTTCTTTGTAGATGCTCTCGTCTGAAGGTATATCTTCAAACTGATATACCTGTACCAGGTCTTGGAAGTAAACATCTTTCTCCATTTCTGGAGTTATTTCGAACTGCCGTACTCCCCGTTTCTGGTTTTCTGGACAATTTGGTAAGATATGCCCTCTTGCTCCACACGTGTAGCAGTTACAATCCTTGAATCTTTCATTGACTCGTGTAGCTGCTCTTCGGAATGTCTTCCTTGTGGGAGTTCTTTCGGTACTCCTCTGGTCTGACCCCGAGGATGAGGCTTGATTTTTCGAACTCTATCTAGATAGTCCAGATCTTTGCCCTGATTTATAGCTTCTGGCCTTCTGTTTAGACCAAAAGAATCTTGGTCTTCTGGACCTCCATCATCCGCTTCTTTGATGTAAGAATGATGTTTCTTCATCCTTTTCTGCTTCCTTGGACTTCTTCCAATGATGGTTGGAAGATCATTACTCTCGCTTTGTAGTTCTTGTGTAGTAATGTTTGATGACACCACTCCGCAATCTTGGCTTTAACGAATGACATCCTCCTTGCTATTGAATCCAGCTCACATGGTTCATATTCTTTGATCAGCATTTCTCTCCATGGGCTTGTAATCTTGACAAAAAATAGGTGGAATACTTCCTCCTCCTTGATCTTTGATTTCCATCTATACTCTGTGAAGAGTTTGATGTACTCGTCTACATGACAGTTATCAAGTAACTCCAGGCTGTATAGGGCATTCCTATACTTCTTCTTCTTTTTTTCCACCATTTCTTCGAAGTAACCTGCTCCAATGAAAAATGGATCTTGAATATCTTGGCCATGCGATCAACAATATTGTTGAGATCTTCGTCTTCCATGGCCTCCTTCTTGACTTCATCTGAGAGCTCCTCCCAGGTGCACTTCACTGATCCTTCTAGGCTCATAATTATGAATCTTATGAACCCTTCTTTATCCAGCTCTAATGCACCTCCTGCAATCTTCATTGCATGTGTCCATTCATCAATCAAGGTCTCTCTGTTCTTAAAGTCTAGAGTGTCGAGATTGAAGATCAACCCGTATGGATTTATTGGTTCAAGGTATGACCGACCATATGGGGTGTTGTGTAGACTAGATCCTCGAACTCGGCTTGCTCCCGTTGATAATCTCATTGTTTTCATCTTGAAGTTTCCTTGTTGTTGGGTTGTCTCTTCCTGACTTACTCCTGGGATTCCATGTAATCCCGAAGTTCCTTCATTTTGGCTCGAATCACGTTGTATCTGCGGAGCCTGCGACTGTTGTTGTGAGCTTGAAGGTTCTCCCACATTCATCTTTGGATCTACAATTGATAGTCCTTGAAAGGACTCATATAGATCTTGTAGATCTTCAAGATTTGCTCTTTCCATCCGGGGATGTGGGTTCTCCTCAAAGGATAGCAATCATCTTCTCGCTTTTGGACTTTGGCCTTGTGACCTCTGCCGTCTTCCCCTTTTGATGTAAAAGGGGTTCTATTCCAAATGTTACTGGCAACCTTCCTCCTGGCTTTCTTCCCGTTACCTTGGTTTCCAAGGACTCTACTTGTTTTATCAGCTCCTTGATGAAGTTAAGTTGTTTTCTCTGCAGTGTCTCCACCTTTTCTATCTTGAGGCTGATTTCAAATATTGTCTTAGACATATTTTGACAATATTCTCCAAAGAATTTCATTGTCTTTTGTAATTCTCTAAAATCTTGGTTTATCTTAGAGTTATCTGCCTAGATCTCCTTCCACTCTGTCATTCTATCCAATGTTAAAAATGATAAGGCTTGCTGATCTCTCTTGGACCCTGGTTTGGTCGTCTCCTCCATTGTTCATGTTTGGGAACATGTCCAGGGATCTAGGTGAAACTTCGGAGTTCCAATATGTTTCTTGATACTTCTTTGAGTATCTTATTTGCATCTGGCGACCTTCCTCCATATGTTCCTCCTTGGTGTGGTTAGCACGGACATCAGCTAGTTTCCACCTTCGATTGAGATTATCCCAAAATCGATCGACATCCTCGTATTCCTTTTCAGCATATTGTCTATACAATAGACACATTATAATATTGTTGTATAGAGGTCTCATCATATCCAACAGGCCAGAAGTCACTGTTGCTCCAGTTTTGAACAGGGCTAATAGTCCTGTCATTCTCGGATGTCGAACTTTCGTTCGGATCCATATATCTTTGAAACTCTCCTCTCGTTAAGTGATATAAGTTTATAATGAATTTTTCATTCATAAATAAACTTAGGGCTCTGATACCATTTTGAGTGGAAACAGGATGAAAATTAGCCTTTAGAATTAAGTATAGTTATGTTTATTGACCTAGTGGCATTTTCGTAAATAGTATGGTGGAAATTAGATTTGGCAATAGCAAAAGGACCAATTTTGAGAATTTTCATAACTTAAAAGACTAAAATTGGATTTGCCCATTCCTAAAGGACCAATTTTGAAATTATCTCTAACATTCAAATGTAACACATTTATGCAATTTACTTTATATAATATCCCATCCATCTTATTTAAAGATTATCTTTTCCTTTTTTGTAAGTAGATTAAAAAATATTATTCCAGTAATCAAAATTAATCAAAACTCAATTGTCAAAAATCAGAGACAACACTTGTTATATTTTATTTCTTTTTAAACAAGGGGTACCCATAATGACCAAAATCCTTAAATTAAACTATCAATTTATAGTATAAATTATGAATTAACTAAGTTTGGTAGAGATTATGCAAATATACTTAAAAGAGGTTTTGGAATAAAATCAAGTAAAACTGTGTTACTTGGACAACAACGACACTACAGTAGTATTACATATTAATTATAATAATACATTTTAATAATTAAATACCACTTTTGACGTCGTGAGTGAATGAATGGAAGGGAGTAAAAGCAGTGCAAGAATTCTTACATGGATCAGGATCAAAATAGTACCATCCACTCTGAATATTTTTAAATCCCAACCCAATGATGATGAATCCAAAGATGATCTTTGCTGCAAGGCCTACTCCAGCAAATAAGATCACTGGAAATTGTCCACCAACAAATTAGAAATGGTCAGTTAATATGATTAGAGAAATTACTAACACTCATGTAGCAGCTGATGGGAAATTAGGCGTACCTAAAATGAGAAGAAGAAGAAATAAGAAAATGGATTCAAATGGATGATATCCTGAGTATTGAGAAAATTTTGGAAGAATGAATATTAGGGAAGATATCTGATTACATTTACACGTGAGATGCATTGATTAGTTCATACCCTCGGTGGACCACTTTATATTAACTGCATTTCCAGAAGAACAGAGAAAATTAAGAAGAGAGGAAATATATGTTGATTGGTTAGGGGAAAGAATAATAACTCACACCAGAGTGCTTCAAGCTTTCCACGAAGATCATGACGGCAACTTGCTACTTTCTCACCAACACGAGGACACTTGATCAGCTTCCCGTAGCAACGTATACACCCATTAGAGTTTTGCCATCGGAGTTGAAATCCGTAGAGCAGGGAGTGGTGGATCTCGGAGAGTGAGGGCGATTCGCTGCTAAAATTCCAGGATGTGTACCCTACAGCATCTAGTGTGCAGTTGTAGGGGAAATCTGCGACCTCCATGGCTCCCACCTTGATGTAAGTATGGCCTCTGGAATTTGCACAGTTGGTCGGCAAGAGGCCGGGAGAAGGATTAGGACAACCAATTACATTAATTGATATTGCTAACGTTTGCATTTCTAATGAATGCATCAATAACGGATACATTGCTGACGGAGACATCAAAAAGTAAGGATAAAAGTCGGGGAGGTCGTCGAATAAAGAATAGGTGGGTAAAGAGCAGTGGTCGTTGTTGTCTATGGTAGCATCAACCAGGGTGATGGTTTCATTGTCGTAATCGATTGCTTTCACTCTGTATTTCTGCTTCGAGTCTAGATACAATACTGCGGTCCCATTGTTTAATTCGCAATCCAGCTCCGGCTCATATCCGGGATGGCCGCACTGATGCGGGTCAGTCCTCAGTCGGAAAGGGAAGCTGATGTTGGTGATGCTGCCGCAGGATGAACCCCTGCAGATTTCATCTGCATCACTTGTTCCAACCATAATCACCGCTGTAATTATTAATATTATCAACATCCCCCAACTAAATTCTCACTCATCTTCGTCTCAACATCTAAATCATCATGGAATGGAAAACCCACCCAAAATAAGTACACTGCTTGCTTCAACGCCATCTTTCACTATATAAATTAACTCAACTGATTGAGGACGGTGCATGAATAAGTCTTTTATTGTAAATGCTAAGAATATTAAGGAAAATGAATTTTTCTTATCAATTGTTAAAGTATATTTACTTAAATACAAGCTTTAACTAAAAATATTTTATCTATTTAATAATTACTTTCCTCTGTGAAAGAGTTTTTTTTTTTTCAATTCGGGCGTCCCATCCAAAGAGTCTCCTTTCTTTTTTTACACACATGGAACCCACATACATCCACTAATACAATTATAATATGGACTTCATACTTCCACTAATACAACTACTCACTACACATTAAATAATAATACTCTTTAATCACCTTGCAAAAAAAAAAAGAACCCCTCTTTGGAAGGGACGGAGGGAGTATATATTAATAAAGACAAAATCTCTTGTAAGACAATTTGTGAGACATATTAAAGTATGTTTAATGATTTTTAAAATATGTTTTTTAAAGTATATGATTTTAGCGTGTTATAATATAATTTACAATAAAAGTAATTTAGTGAGGAGTCGATCGGTCTCACACCCGTCTAAAAGTGTCTCATTAATAAATTTATGACACATTTCATATAATCACAATCTCATGAGAAACTTTGTCTAAAAAATGTTTTACTAAATAATTTTACATTATTTTGAATAAAAAAACAATCTGAAAAAAAAACTCTGATTAGAGTAGCAATCTTATATATATTTTTTGTTATAATAAAATTAAAAAATAATTTTAACATGGGGCTAATAATAATAAAATAAAATGAAGAAGGTGGGAAAGTATGAAAAATCGACTAATTAATTTTCTTGTTGACGGAATTGGCCGGAGCTCAACTTTGACTCCTTCTCATGACATTAAGTAGGGGCATTGTGATTTTGTGGAAGAAAATTGAAAAAAGAATTTTTATTTTCATTTTTTATGTTTTATATTCCTCCATCCCACAACAAAACGACGAAACTTTTTTACACGTAAATTAAGAAATATAATATTTAATAATCTCGATACATTAATTTTTTTTTGCTAAACCGACTTTGATGACCTTTTTAGATTAACTGTTTTTTAATAAATTTAAGAATTAATTTCTTCTAAATTATATTTTACTTTTCAAATATCAATTTTATTACATTTTTTATAAAGTATAATTAATATTATAATAATTTTCTATGAAATTTCAACTAAATTTATTGAGTTGGCAACCGAAATTGTACATCAATGACAATAGACTGATAGAGGTTCTATTAATTAATGTGGAAGACTTTACAAAGGCAGTTGACTGAAGTCTTCCATTAGTAAATAACAGTGAGTCTTTTAAATTTTTTGAAAGTTAGAAACACGTTATGCCAAATTTATTTATTCATAATTTTTATTTTGTGAGGTAAATAAGCTTAAGACTAATATTAATTTTAATAAAATAAGTTATATTTATTAATTAATAAATAGTGTTAATTGTTTAGTTGAATTTATTATTTTAGTAAATAATTTATAAGATAAATAAAAAAAGTAATTAATTATATTTTTTTAATAAAATTTAATAAAGAAAATGAAAATACGGTATTATATCTGTTATTTTCAAACTAGGAATTGTATTATGGTTGGGGCCAAATAGTGGGGGACATCTATAAAATTTAGGGATATTACTACACCGTGCACTTAAGATTAAGGTAGTTTTTATAGAGTACAATTATTTTTATATTTTAATTATTTTTTAATTTAAAAATATTATTTAATATTTTTTAATTTAATTATTAATATTAATTAAGTGCCCCTAATTAATCTCTAAAATTAGACTTTTGCTTTTAAATTTAGAGTTTAAATATGGTGCACTTAGTTAATATTAATAATTAGATCAAGACTACTACATAAACCACTTTTAGATCAAACAAAATAATTAAGAATTTGGAAAATAAAAATAATAATACCCTAAAAAACTACCCTATTAACCCTAAATGTGCCGTTATACCCTATACACTGCATAATATCCCTTAAATTTAATGTAAAGTCATAAAAAAAATAATTATTTTTTAATTCATAAATAGAGAGATGGAGAGAGCATAATTAAATAACTTTATGTACAAAGTGATTACATACATGATACATCATGAGGAGATTAAGGTAAATTAATCAACAAATTAATTTTCTTGTTGAGGGAATTGGCCTGGCCCCAACTCTCTTTCAATCTTTCTCAAGTGCCAAATTACAATCCTTTTAATTTTTCGTTACTTATCTCTTCAAGATTGATAAGCTCCAGTGGTCTACGTTTCAGGTCTTGTATCGATAATTTTATATCTTTCGGGTCCTAAATTAATAACAAAAATCTTTCAAGTCCCTTATTGATAATTTACTTATCTTTCATATCTTGTATTAAAAATACTTATATTCAAGGTATTCACATTAATTAGAATATACGCTTCGGGTGCTAGTCAAAAAGATGGACCTCTGCCTGCTTTCAAGGGTAGGGTTAAGGGTTAATTTAAACCCTCAGTCTGAGGTTCGTATGAGGTTATCCCTCAACCTTTTCCCGATGGATGTTTACTATCAAGGTTATAAATTAAGTAATTTTACATAATTACCCTTATTAAAGCACTCATTTCTCCCTTTCTGATTTCTACTTTATCTTCACATTAATGTTCTGCTATATTTTCTCACAATCACAGTATGAAGACTTGTCAAAATTATTCACAATCACAAAATCGCAATCGAAGACTTTATGCTGAGAAGATTTAATAAATCTAAACTTGGGATATAAACGCCAAATCAAACATGGCCTTAGTATTGAATCAGATTTTATATACAAAATTTATAATTTATGATTGATTTCTTATATTAAAATTATCATAATTTTTTAATGACAAAGACTTCTATTAGACCAATTCTGTTTATAGCCGGCCCTTCCCTTCCCAAAATTTCATTGCGAGCTAGTGAATAATTATTTCAAATAATTAAATCATTTTATAGAATTAATTAATTAATTTTTTTTCTTAATAAATTTGATCATCTTATAAAAATAATTAGATTATTTTTTCTTTCTCTTTCTTAATTATATAATTTGTTATACACAATAAAAGAAGCTTGACAGTCTACGGTGTAGCTCCATTTCATGTCTTGAGTACGAAGGGAAAAATCTTGTGATAGTAAATTAATAGGAATAGGCAAAGATTTGAGTGAATTGTCTCACGTGAATTTACGTGAAATGAATAAAAATTAATAATATTATTATTACTTTTATTATAAAATTTTATCACTTTCCCTATAAAATATAATTACTTTTTATTTATACTATAAATTATTCATAAAATAGTTCAATAAATATCACTTTTGATCAATTGAGTATCACTTTTCATTAATGATATCATCACTTTTTATCCATGTCACGTTAAGATTTACGTGAGATGATCTCACACAATACTTACCCATATGAATAAGGTGACACACTACAAAAAAAAAACTATTTTTTACCAACGGAATATTCCGTTGGTAAAAGCCTTAATTGCATTGTTAAATTGGCTTTACCAACGGATTAGCAAAGGAATCCGTTGGTAAAGTGGTGGTTGGTAAATTTTTAGCAACGAAAAATCAATTCTGTTGCTAAATAATTTCGTTAGTAATCCGTTGCTAATAATTCCGTTGGTAATTTATATAATGATTCCCTTCGTAATCCATTGGTAATTAGCAACAGATTGAATTTCGTTGCTAAAATAGAGAATAATTCCGTTGATATTCCATTGTTAAAACAAAAATGTCATTTTTGTTGCTAATTTATTGGTAATTAGAAACAGATTGAATTTCGTTGGTAAATTTGGTTACTAATATATATATATATATATATATATATATATATATATATATATATATATATATATATATATATATATATATATTTTTTTTTTTTTTTTTTTTTTTTTTTTTTTTTTTTTTGTAGTGACAACTGTTGTTATAAATTTCAAATATGAGTGAGATTTATGGCCGATGAGATCATGTATAAATATTTGAATTCAATAAATTTCAAATCAATTCAAATTAACGATGGATTTCAAATCACCCAATCACTACTATATTGTAAATGTTTAGGGTTTATTCAATGGGATCATTGGACAATTTTCTTTAGGTTCTTGAAGATGAGAAAGATCATAAAACCAACTTATGGAGTCAAGTCTTGAAATATTCAACAACAAGTCACATTAAATTTTTTACAAAATTGACATTCCATTTTAAGACTTCTTTCATAGATTGCAATAATTAAGAAAAATCTTGAACAATGGGGGAAATCGAATACTTAGATTTTGTAACAGCAAGAAAGAACTTCTACTTTGCCTACCTTATTCATACACAACCTGATGGTTAAATTATGTGACAATTTTCCTACTTGCTGGCATTAGATCATTCTTACTACTACAGATCACTTTTTAATCTTCAACTTCGATATTATCTTCACACAACAAGGGTATTGAATCGGTTGTAAAAGTAGACCAGTTTTGATCTTCATCATATATTGCAACTTGGGCTGATTGAGGTTGTCGACTAGGAACTCGGAGGTGCTCCACTTGACCTTCTAGCATTTTCACTACTTCATTCATCGAAGGCCGGTCACTTGGATTCATCTGTATGCACCATAATGCCACAATTGTCATCTTCTTAGCAATTTCGCGATTAGTATCATTGTCGCCATCATCAATGTTTCCAAACTCAATATCCTTGTCTTGATCAAAACAGTCGTATATCCAACATGGGAAATACTTGCTAGAAGTTTGGTTGTCTCCCCTCATATTTCTGTTTAGGCCAACCATTTCTATCAACAACATTCCAAAGCTATAGACATCAGCCTTGTAAGAGACCTCACCAATGCCCCTGTTGATGAGTTCAGGAGCAACATAACCTATTGTTCCTCTAACTGCTGTCATGGTCACCCTATTTTTGTCTGTGGAGTAAAACTTTGCTAGACCAAAATCAGTGATTTTTGGAGTAAAACTAAGATCGAGAATTATATTGTGAGGCTTGATGTCAAAATGCAATATCTGGATGTTACACCCTTGGTGCAAATACTTAATCCCTTGAGCCACCTCAACTGCAATCTCGTATTCTTTTCCCAACTCAAGCAATTAGTTGCTTCTCGAGTAAAGATGTACTTGTCTAGGAATCCATTGGGCATGTAATCAAATATAAGGGCACGTTTGGATCTTTCAGCACAATATCCAACTAGATTGACAACATTAACATGATGGATCCGCCCAATGGTTGCAATTTCATTCATGAAATCTTGGTCATTTCCTCTGGAATTTTAAAGCAGTTTTACAGCCACATCATAGCTTTCCTTTGTATACATAACCATAACCTCCTTGGCCCAGTTTATCCCGAAAAGCTCTTGTCATCTTTTTTATGTCGCCATAAGAGTATCTTATAGGCATGAGGCGATTATCACTTTGAAGAAAGTTTTCTATTTCATCAAACCTCGATAAATGCCTCGTTTGAAACTTGTGGATGAAAAACCACGGGAAATACAATTATGAATCTTGCTGAAAAAAAAAGGCCTGCCAGACAGGTAAAAGAGAAGCTTGAGTGTGTACTGTGGCTCTCCATTTCTCATCTTTAAACAGTGTGGAAAGAAAAAAAAAAGTTGAAAACTGTTCCATAAGTAATAATTTCATGAACACACAAAAAGGTGCGTACCAATTAAAAGGTGACGACGCGAGAGAAAGAAAAGAGGAATGAATGGAAGGGAGTAAAAGCAGTGCAAGAATTCTTACAGTAGGAATCAAAATACTCTTAATATTCTTAATATTTAAAAAAGCCCACACAATGATGAATCCAAAGATGATCCTGGCTGCTGCGAATGAGACAGCTTGAATGTTGTAATTAGAAACGCTCACTTAAGCATTAAAGAAATTACAAAATCCATCAAGCAGAGCAGGAGAGAGGAAATGCATACCTAAGATGAGAAGTAGAATTAGGATAAAGGCTTCAAATGGAGCCGATCCTAATTTTTCAAGAAAAAATGTAAGCGAAGGTAAGATTTTCATTAAAAACTTGAGATGCCTTAAATAATTCATACCGACTTTGGGGAACCACTTTATATTATCTGCATTTAAGAAGAGAGAGAGAGAGAGAGAGTTAATAGCATAGCATAGCAGAGAAGAGGAAGTGTAGATTGGTTTGGTTTTACGATTAATTGCTTACCCCAGGCTGCTTTAAGCTTTGCACCAATAACATTGAAAGTTGGTACCGCCTCATCGGGAGGAGGACATAGCAATATATACAGTCGCTTTTATAATAAAAGAACCAGTTGAGTTGAAATCCGTAGAGCAGGGAGTGATGGATCTCAGAGAGTGAGGGCGACGCGCTGCTAAAATTATCTAGAGTGCAGCCGTAGGGGAAATCTCCAATCAACAGATCCCCCACCTTGATGTAAGAATTTGCAGTACAATTCATGGGAAAGAAGCCGGATTAGGGCAACTCATTACAATGATCGACGCATCCCAATAAGGATGAAACCCGCGGACGACGTCGTATGTAGAATAGGTGGGAAAAGAGCAGAGCAGAGCAGGTGTCGTTGTTGTCAATTGAAGCATAAACCAGGTAGTGATGGGGGATTTGGGGTAATCGATTGCTTCCACTCTGTATTTCTGCACCGGGTTGAGATACAAAGCATTGGAAAGGGAAGTTGATGTTGATGCTGCCGCAGAATGAGCCCCTGGTTGACAACATTTACATTATGGATTCGCCCAATGGTTGCAATTTCATTAATGAAATCTTGGTCATTTCCTCTGGAATTTTTGAGTAGTTTTACAGCTACATCATAGCCAGCTTTCCTTTGTATACAAAACCATAACCTCCTTGGCCCAGTTTATCCCGAAAACCTCTAGTCATCCTTTTTATGTCGCCATAATAGTATCGAATGGGCATGAGGCGGTTATCACTTTGTAGGAAGTTTTCTATTCCATCAAACCTCCACAAATGCCTGGTTCGAAACTTGTAGATTAAAATCCAGATGACACAGGGAAATACAATGATGAATCTTGCTGAAAAAATGAACCCTGCCAAGAGGGGGTAAAAAGGAAGGTTGAGTCTCCATTTCTTGTCTTTAAATAGTATGGAGAGAATAAAAATTGAAATTCAAAACTATTTTATAAGTAGTGTCAGGAAAATCCGAAAAGTTTGTACCAGTGAAGAGGGAGAGACAGGCCCTGCATTAGCGCATCACTTAAATCAAGGAAAGAAAGAAAAGAGGAATGAATGGGTGTAAAACAAGTGCAAGAATTCTTAACAGTATGAATCATGATTCCAATCACTCCTAATATTTAAAAAAGCCCACACAATGATGAATCCAAAGATGATGCTTAGTCCTGCAAATGAGACAGCTGGAATGTGGTCCAATGTAATTAGAAAAACTCACTTGAGCATTAGAGAAATCACAAAATCTAAGCAGCATAGGGGATATGCATACCTAAGATGAGAAGAAGAATTAGGATAAAGGGTTCAAATGGAGCCCATCCTAATTTTGCAAGAAAGAATGTAAGTAAGCGAAGGTAAGATTTAGATTAAACTTGAGATGCGTTAATTATTTCATACCGTCTTTGGGGAACCACTTTAAATAAACTGCATTTCCAAAAGAAGAGAGTTAGTAGAGAAAAGAGGAAAAATGTTGATTGGTTTGGTGAAATAACTCACCCCAGGCTGCTTTACCAAAAACGTGGCAATTTAGTATTCCATCAGCACAATTCCATTGTCCATTGCAATATCCACATGTGCGGAAGTACTCCACCCCTATCTCCCACCACTGGAGTTGAAATTCCAGGCTATCGCATCTAGCATGCAGTTGTAGGGGAAATCCGTAATATTCATGTGGCCCAGCTTGATGTAAGTATGCCCTCTGGAATTAGCACAGTTGGTGGGTAAGAGGCCGGGAGAAGGATTAGGACCAAACTGTCTTCGTAGTTAACTACTAGTGTAAAATAATACTCAACGGCAGGTAGCATTAATCTTGAACAAAAGAAGAAAATCAAATACTAAGAATTTCCGACACCATATGGTAATTAGCTTAGCTGTAATTCAGTCATTCTACTCTGCCACATAACCTGATGGATTGTTTAACAAAAATATGTGGCGATTTTCTTCTTACTGCTTCACACATTTTAATCTTCAATTGTAATCTTGATATTATCTTCACGCAGAGAGGGTATTGAATTGGTTGTATAAGTAGACAAGTTTTGATCTTCATCATTTATTGAAACTTGGGCTAATTGAGGTAATCGACTAGGAACTTGGAGGTGCTCCACTTGATCTTCTAGCATTTTCACTACTTCATTCATCGAAGGGCGACCACCTGGACTCATCTGTATATTGTCATCTTCTTACAAATTTCCCGATCAGTATTACTGTCGTCTTCATCAATATTTTCAAACTCAATATCATTGTCTTGATCAAAGCTGTCGTATATCCAACATGGAAAATACTTGCTAGAAGTTTGATTGTCTCCCCTCAATTTCTTGTTTAGGCCAACCATTCTATCAACAACATTCCAAAGCCTTGGAATAGTTATAATTTCAAGAATAAACTTGTCATTCATTTTAGACATATTTCTAATAATTACGTTTGTTTTTCGCACAGGATTAAGAAATATATATAGTATTTTAGTATATATTAAGGTGAGAGAAATAATATTTTAATGTATAATGGATGTTGTATTAGTGTTGTAGTTGGGTCCCATAATTATTTTGTGTGGTCCATATAACAAAGGGAAATATAATCATTAAGATAGAACGCTCAAATTGAAAATATGTACTTCCTCATTCCCCTTGATACGTATTCATTTTTCCATTTTTGTCAGTCCCATTACAAAATATCAATTTCATTTTTTAGATTGATGTGACCACACATGACCCCATACTCAACACTAATACAACTATCCACTACACTTTAAAATATTATTTCTCTCACCTCAAAATACATTAAATTATTATACTCATTAATGCACGTGCAAAAAGCAAATGATTATGTTTCAAGGGGACGGATAGACATGCACCAAAAAATCGAAACCGGCGGTTCGAACCGGGGAACCGCCGGTTTCGGAACCGGCCAAAAAAACCGGAACCGGCTAAGGAAGGTTCGGTTCCGATTCCTCATATTTGGGAAAAAACCGGCAGTTCCGGTTCTAACTGCCGGTTTTTCAATTTTTTTTACTTTTTACTCTTAAACACAAAAAAAATAAAAAATTTAAAACCAGAACCGTCGATTCCGGAACCGAAACATTCGTACCCCGGTTCGGTTCCGGTTACTGTTCCCCCTACCTTGGAATTGAAACCGCCGGTTCGGAACCGGAATCGGTGATTCCGAACCGGGGTGCATGTCTAAGGACGGAGGGAGTAAACATTAAGATGAGATGGATGAAGTACTTCTTCTATTATATGTGCATTAATACTAAGGTTAATTTTAGAGGAAGCGGCTAATCAATCATGTGTTTATATGTGAGCACCATGTATATATAAAAGTACGTTGACTATTAAAATAAATATATTAATAGAATTCAATTTTTTTAAATCTATTCTTGTGCAACGTAAGGTTTAAAATGCTTGTATTTAATATAAAGGAATGAGTCTTTACCAATACTTTTTGTCTTTCTGATTTGTAATAATATGAGGTTTACATTACTTTTTTTTAGTAAGACCACAAAATCTCAAGTTTGTTTCTTTTTGGATTTGTAATACTCCCTCCGGCCAATGCAAAGGTAATTATATATTTTTTATGTGTAGATTAAGGAGTATTATTATTATATGTGTGGATAGTTGTATTAGATGGAAGTAGTGAGTCATGTGATGTACTTTTTTTCTACAAAAGGAATATGAATACCTTTGAATTGGAGGCTCAAAATGATAAAATGAATACATTTGCATTGGTTGGAGGGAATATAATGTAATCAATTGTTCCTTGTTTTAGTTGGAGTTGGGGTTTAGTAAAACCTGTCTCTTTCACTAATATCTCATGCACATCACCCCTATTAAATTTATCTAACCATAAAGTTAATTTTTTTAATCCTATTTTTAACAAACATTATTTATATATTCTTACGCAATGTCCACACACAACACTAATACAATTATACGCTTACTCCCTCCGTCCCATTAAACTTGTGATATTTTTTTGGGCACGGAGATTATGGAGTATAATATTTTAATGTAAAGTGAAGTGAGATAAATAATATTTAATGTGTAGTGGTATGTGTATTAGTGGTGTGTGGAGTGTGTGTGAGCCAATGTGAATATGTTAATATTTTTTGTGTGGGTCCCATATGCTTTAAAAGGAATGTAACAACTTTTATGGGACAATCCAAAAAGGAAAATATTACAACTTCTGTGGGACGGAGAGAGTAATTTTTTAATTTATGTACAGAAATTAAACATAAATGTTAATGTGGATAGATGTGATAATATATTTTACTCTTACTCATTGATTTGACGTAAAATTAATATCTATCTACTTAAATTTTCAAAATATATAAAAAAATATAAATTAACACTATTTGTTATATTTATTAAATTCAATTAATCTTAAATCTAAATTTATTATTCATACTCAACCTCAAAAGAAACATTACATTTAGGGAATATTTGATTTGAGTTTAAGTTGATTTAATAAACCAGTGAATAGTGTTATTCTATATTTGTTATGTTTGTTTTAGGTTTAAGTATAAGTTTAAGGGGGTGACTATTCGCCCCCCGAAAATACTAGACATATCCCATTTTCTTAATAAACCCCAATGTTTTAATAGCATGTCTATAAATATTACTAAACGCACCCAATTAAAGACTATTATATCCCCTTCTCTTTATCTTTATTTTTCTCTAAAAAAAAAAAAAAAATCTATCTCAATATCAAATCACACGGCCATCGTCCTCTAAATCAAACAGAATCAAATGAAGAACGTGGTCACCGGTATCAGGAATGGGGCCAGGTGTACTACTTTTGCTTCTCCTCCAAACTCATAAAGGAAAAGAGTCAAGGCCAACCGTACGTAGGAAGAAGTTCTTCAAGTGCAATGGCAGCCTCTTATCACAGCAGCAATTGTCTTCAAGCACAATGGCGGCCTCTTATCACTTTTGCTCAGCAGTTGTCTTAAAACTAGCAGTCCACCAGGAGTTGATTCCAGTTTAATGGTGAAACCCTAGTTTTTTTTTTTTTTTACACAAATCCCGAATTAGGATTTTATTTTCTTGTCAAGTGAAGAACGAATCTGTATCACGATCAAGGTGATAAAATTAGGGCGTTTTGCTAAACCCTAGCCATAGAAATTGGGATATGAAAATAAGGATTTATTTTCAATTAATTTTAATCATATAATTTAGAAGGGTATTTATGTCTTATTATAAAAGGATATTTTAGTACTTAATATAAATGAGGTACATTAAGTAATTGTGGGGTGTAAATAGTCGTCCCCTAAGTTTAAACTTAATGACAAATTAAGTATTAATTGAAGATAGAGAAATGAAGAAAAAATATATAGTCGTCCCCTAAGTTTAAACTTAATGACAAATTAAGTATTAATTGAAGTGAGAGAAGACGAGAGAGAAAGGAAGAAGAAATATTAAATTTAGGAAAGATAATATATGATAAGGGGGTGGATAAGTGTTAATATGATATGTAGGTATATATATGGGAGATTTAAGGAAATTTATTAAATCTAAACCTGAAAGATTAAATTCGAAACCAAACATCACCTTAGGGATGTCAACGAGCCGGTATGGGGCGGGTAATATACTACCCGGGCCCGATCCGTTTTAAAAATTGCTTGTCCTGGACCCGCCTGGGTCTTATTATACATGCCCATACCTAGACCCAAACGGGACGTGTCGCCCCACTCTCTTTTTTTTTTTTAAGATTTATGTGATTGAAATTTTAATTACTCTCAACTCATAAGTGATTCACTCTCTCTCACTTCAACAATCTTTATAGATTCAAATAATAATTATTTGAAAAAAATAAAAATAAAAATAAAATTCAAATAATAATAATAATAATAATCATAAAATTAGTAATAAGATATAAAATTTTAAATGATTATAAAAAGAAAAAAATATGTAATATTTATAATTAGTACAGAGCGGGGCAGGTACATGTGGGTCTAAAGCGATACCCGGACCCATTTTAAAACGAGTTCAGGGCGATCTGAATTGACCCAAATCGTGCGAGCCAAGTGGGTATCCGCGAGTCGGGCCCAAATTGACACCCCCTAATTACATTTGTATGGCCTACTCCTTCCGTCCCGCACCAAGGGTCCTTTTTTTCCATTTTGGTCGTCACACCCAAAGAGTTTTCTTTCATTTTTTATACACATGGGTCCCACACTCACCCAGTAATACAATTAAAACATGGGGTCCACACTCTCACTAATACAACTACCCACGGCATGATGAAAGCACTCCAACGTTGCACTACAATTCACACTTAATTAGAATTCGTGAACAGTTATCACCACATCTGGTGACTAGTGTGATATTGTTCCACCACGCCACATCCTTTTACCTTTTTTTATTTCTTTATTTTTTATCTTCAGGCCACTTTTCTATTTTTTCTTCATTAATTATTTTTTTTATTTTCAAATATCTTATCCTCAAACAACTTTATTATTTAATTAACATATTTAATCCAGTTTGAATTATATTTTAATGTGTCATGATTAATATTTATATTGTTATCATTAAATCTAAATTTTGCTTGTTATATTTTATATTTTAATTTTTTTAAAAAATTGAATAGGTAATTTAGAAATTATTTTAATAATAAATATCTTTTATTATTAGTTTATTAAATTAAAATATGATCTAAAATAAATGTAAAATCATTGAAGCTGTTTATATTTTACACTAGAATAGAGCAATGGACATTTGGAATTGGCCTTAGATTCTGTCTCCTGTTCAAACGACCTACCAAACATACCCTAGTGTTGATAGTATAGGGTAATTTCCAATTTTCCACCGCTAATCCTAAGAACTGCAAAGTTAAAAATCGATTTCGCCAAGGCGGGAAAAGGATTCGCAAAGAAACAAACGGTGAAATTTCAGGTGGCGCCACTTCGCCACCGCCGACCTCGTGAACCCTCCGTCCTAAATTTATTATCAATTGCCGTAATTACTGCCGTTTTGTTTTGTGTTGCGCCGACATTTTTCAAAACCGTCGGAAACCATCCGGTGGAGTAAATTAAAGATTTGAGAAACGAAAAGCAGGGAAAAGAACTTAGCGCCATCCCTAATATTCTGATCCGTTTTTCTACAAATCCGACGGCTATGGCGGTTGAACCATCCGGAGGGATTTCGTCTGCTTCTTCGCCTTCAACTCGAGATAAATCCTTCGGAAATGGGAAACATTGCCACCAGGTATTTTAATCCTTAAATATGAAACCCTTAACACGCTGTGTTTGTTTAATTTTCAATTGGAGTTGAGTAGTAACAAGATCAGTTTGTTTTTATAAATGGCAAAAGCTCAGGTGTGAACACAACCCCTCCCCTCCAATCCTATTTAAACATATATATGGCTAGGGGTTTAAATTGTAAATGGGCATGAGGAAACTGGGTGCAGGAGCCTCACTCTTTATAAATATTATCATCATTTATTTTTTTTACAATTTTTTTTTTTTAAGATGTACATTTCATTGTAAGCTAATCTAACTTAGTGAATACATGACTTTGAGCAACGGCAATTTCAGCCTCACCCCCTGGGTCTGTGTGTCAGTGTGTGTTGGTGATGATTTCAAGCATGATAATAGTAGAGCTATCTTATTTTATGAGAATGTTTAACATCATACCAACTTTTATTCTCACATATGCTCAATGTTTTCAAGTGTCGTCAAAACAGGGATATTGTAGCAGAATGCAAGAATAAGCTAAATAATCTGAAAAGGCCATGCGCCGTTAAGATATGCAATAAATGCCTCTTGAACAGGTTATTATTGTATTCATTTTAATTTAATTAAAAAACTGCTGGTTGAATTATCTTAAGCTCTCAGTATAATATTTCACAACTCAGGTATGGAGAGAAGGTAGAGGAAGTAGCTACTTCTAAGAAGTGGAGTTGCCCAAGGTGCAGGGGGATTTGCAACTGCAGCATTTGCATGTTAGCCTTCTGAGTTCCCACTGCTCATACAATTGTTTATCTGTATTTTTTATGCAGTTGTGGCAGTTATAGTAATTAAAATAACTAATTTTAGGAAGAGAAGGGGTCGTCAACCCACTGGTATACTTAGTAATGCAGCTAAGGCCACTGGATTTTCTTCTGTTTCTGAGATGCTTCTTGAAAGTGCTGACCGTAAAAATCATGAAGATTGGTTAACAGACATGCCTACATCTATTGAAAAGGTATGCACCTTGTCTAAGGGGGTGTTTGGTAAAGAGGTATAGAATAAAATTATTGGAATGGGAATGAATAAAATTGTTTGGTTACATGGAATGGGTATTAGAACAGTAACTTGATTCCATACTTTGTGGGAATCAATCAAGGTGTTCAAATAGGTGTGGAATCAAAGTCATTCACCTCTACTATGAAGGCCATTCCAATTCCCATTCCCCACTTTTAACCAAACACCCCCCAAGTCATTCAGTGCTTTCTGTTTAACTGTAGCTTCAGATCCGATGAAGTAGTAATATAATGGCTAGCCTGCTTCATTAATTTTGAGTCTCATGTTTTGCTTCTGAAATTAACAGGAAGCTGACTTTTCATCCGAGAAGGAAAATTCTTTTGCTGGAAAACTGGATGCGTATTCGCCGAAGTCTGTCGCAAAGAATTCCAAGAATGTCAAGGGGATATCTGTTAAGAGGAAAGAAAATTCTGAAGGGTTTAAGGATATCCATGACTCTGATAAACATTGCAGTAGTTTATCTAATGGCACTGATTCTGGTAATTTGGAGGAGAACAAAAAGAGAATAAAGCGTGGTCAATTGGGTCAAACTAACAATTGTAACGATGATGACCAAATCGGTGGTACAAGGAAGCTTAAGAAATCAAAAAGAGAAGGGCTAGATGAGAATGGTGACAGTTTGCCTGTGGGAACAGACTTGACCAGCGTGGCTGAAATTAACATGTCTGCAGAAGACATTGGCAATGCCTTGCAGTTTTTAGAGTTTTGTTCTGTGTTCGAAAAGGTCAGTGATTTTTGATAATGTGGTAACTGCTGATGATCATCTCTTTTACCTAGAATGGGAAGTGTTGTTTGGTGTGGTTTTAAACTCCGATCACACCAGCGTTATATTATAGAGTCTATATCTATCCACAATGTAAGTGCTTTTGATTGAGTAAATTTTTTAAAGTTTAAATTGATTTACTACTAGTATAGTTAACATTGCTCCCTCTCCGTTTCTCTGTTTATAGACCTGATTGATGGCAGTCTGTTAATTTTTTAATTTTTTGTTATATTTTTCTCGCCTGGATATTCATCTCTCTTCACTGTGCATATTGAGTTATAACTCAACCATCCTCGATGGGGTTGATTTTTCTCATCTATGAAGGATGATCAACAATATCTAGTTCACTATTTTTATTGTTCAACAATCAACTCTTCTTATTTCAAATCATGGCTGTTACCTCTATTCTAAACGTTTGGTCAAAGTAATCTCTAATTTCATCTTTATGATCATTTATGACAACAGTACTGTGATCATTACTGTTATCCTCATATTTTCCTTCCTTTTATTAACGAGCAACAGATCTTAGATATGAAAATTGGGGAAGCAGAATCTGTCCTTGAAGATGTAATACAAGGGGGAACAAAGCACCGAGGAAAATCTTCTCTGACTATCCTGTTTCATAAACGAATCTTATCGATGATAGAAACTGACCGAGGAGAAAAGTAAGACCCGTTAACTTTAAATTTGCAATTCAATTTCTCATCAACTGGAACAAATCATTTATCCTTTTGATTTGTAGGTGCGAAATGCCTAGTGCATCACATGGTAAAAATTCATGGTTTTCCATGCTTAAGAAATGTTTGTCTGAATCTAAACACATTCCAAAAGCACCCGGAATCAGTTTTATAGAGAACACAGCTGATTATGAGTCTTTAAGTGCTTCAGAAAAGCTTAGAGTTTTAAATCTACTTTGTGATGAAGTTCTTGGGACAGAGTAAGAACTTATTTTTATTCAAGTCTTATCTGCCATTCTTTTATCTCAGATTTTTCTATGATCTCCCCATTCTCATGTGCAGAAAGGTAAGGCGTTGGATAGTACTTCAAAACTTTCAATTTCGGGAAAAGAAGAAAGGAGCTAAAAAAGCACTTTCTGATGCAAAAGGCAAGGTAATAATCATATAAATTGAGTCTAGGAATAGAGAACAGTTTGATGCAGAAACAAGATGATATGGCAAAAGAAAATATTGATAAGAGGGTCGCTTATCCTTCAAATTTTGAGCAGGATATCATTGTCTCCCGCAGTAAATCTGAGGCAGCTCAAGCTCATGCACAGCTTCTTGAATCAAATGGCACTCTCTTGAACTGTAAGTTGTTAAATTCTACTAACTAAACCATAGTTCAGAGTTCCATTATTTTGCAAATGCTTGAATGTAATTGTAAGGGCATCATTTGTTCTTTGATCTCATTAACAATCATTCTATGGATTTGTTAACTAGCTTATTAACCCTATGAAGTGTCGAGCAGGATTAGCCAATAAATGTCGCTTCTGGTGTAAATTACAAAAATTCCACTGCTTTCTACAGACGTTTGGAAGTTGTCTGTATTACAGTGTGATGTATGCTCAACGGCTTAAGTATGTGTCTTATTTATTTGCGGTCTAAATTATTTGAATTATTTAAAAGACTGAGCGAGAGCCTAAGCCACATTGACTTCTATCTAAACCTTAATGTACCATATTTCTGCCGTGCAGAAATTGCTTTCAAAGGTAAAAATTGCTTACTTATAAATAATACAACGGTTTGCTATCAACTTAATATGAATCTACTTTCATGAACTTGTTCTGTTGTTACTACTTTATATTATATTTTATTTTTTAAAAGTTATGTTTGTGCTTATATTGGATTCGAATTGAGATCTTGCTCAAGTTGAAAATGCCCATGCTGCTAGGTTAAAATCTTTTGGGTGCTTACTGTTGTCGCTACTTGCAACTTTTACGATTTGCCATTACTTATCTGTCCAATTTTGTCAACTACTTAACGATTTATAGACATTATAAACTGTTTAATTTTCTTAAGTCATTTGATGTTTAAATTTGCAGGTAATCAGGCATGTGATGCTATGAGAATAGAGCCTATCTTAATACAACATAGAGGTCGCGTTTATTGGAAATTAAACTGTTTCGGAGAAACTGTTTTACTGCATCAAAGTGAGTGGGTTCTGTACAAGTTTTTTGTTCTTTTGGATTGCTCTGGAGTATTAGTAACATTTTTTTCCTTTTTGACTGATAGATGTTGGAAAAGGGAACTCTCTTACATTGGATGAGAAATGGTTCACTCTTGACGATGAAGGAAAAAAATTGATTGAGAAGTACATTAGCTCTTTGAGGTAATGCACTTTCTGCCCATTCATTAGAATTCGATTCTTAAGGTGTAGACACAAGTCAAAGTTAATTGTTGCTGCTATGAATAATATTTTTCTTGCACAATTGCTTGGAGCATATTTCAAAGGAATGCAACTTGATACAGGATATAGTGAGTATCAACCGTAAATGTGTCATGGAAATGCAACTATAATATAAAGTGGAAAATGAATAACTGCAAGATATTAGATGTAATTTTAATTGCTGAAAACCTAATAAAGAAGTGTTTATTATATATTGTGAGTGGTTGAACCCAATTGTTTGCATTCCAGTTTCAGTTTTTAGGTTACAAAAGTTATCTTCTCTTTGTTCCTGGTTTTCAAGATCAACAAAAGCCATTCTTGCTTATCATCTCTGCACTAATCTTATCAGGGCCTTAATACTTCTCTGGTTTAAAGATCAAGTACTCCAAGCATTACATTAGCAAAAAAAAAAGGAATGGTATAATCATGTGTGTGTGACTGTGCTTGATTTGTAGTTTTGCTACCATAAAATCTCGAGGTCTTTTATAGTTTTTTAACATGACCACTCTAGGATGATCAACCAAATGGGAATATTTCTGAGGATCTTTTCTCTGTGACTGATTCTTCCTTCTGCATCCTAGTGAAATCTGCAGTAATTGAATCATGAAACTCCGCTAATGTGCATAAATAGATGTCTCTTTTTTAACTCGGTAATTGCCTGATAACAGGAGCAAGAAGTGAGAATCTGGTCTTGTAGCTCGTACACTGCTCATCGGATGCTGAGAACAGAACTAACAGCTGCTTTACTACTAACTCAGATCATCATAAAGGTGGTACTGGTTTTTCGTTTGTGTCGTGTTCTAAAATTTTGAGGGAAATGTCACTTTAGTAGCAGTCAGCATCCATGTAATCGTGACTATTTAACGTTCAATCAATGGTTACAATGATGTTCAAAATTTTTATGTTTCGTTTGAATGTTCAATTTAAAGGCAGTAGCCTTTTCGGCCATGTGGAGTTATAACTTATAAGCAGAATGTTTAAGCAACTTGGTATTAAAAAGTGGAATGGATATCTGTGTAGAAACAACCTAAATGTTGCTCTTGTTAATATTAAACAAAATATGCTATACAATACAACGGGGTTGCGAAAAACTTAGAAAGTAAACCCCGGACATAAACTACTCCAACTCAGAGACCCGTACCTTTCGTATTCATGATGCTGTGTTGGAAATTAGCTTCACCTGGACATAATTACTCCAACTCAGAGAGTCGTACCTTCCGTATTCATGATGCTGTGTTGGAAATTAGCTTCACCTCGTACGTATCAGTATTCATGATGCTGTGTTGGAAATTAGCTTCACCTCGTACGTATCAGTCTTGCCCTCCGCTGTGCAATCAAACTCATGGATATTAGTTGGAGAGCTGTGTTACATAGTATATCCTCGTACAACAAATTTAGAATAACTCGGAGAGCAATGTTACAGTTTATTCAGCAGTGAATCCTCTCTTGTACGGGAGAGGAATGTTTGCTGTTCATATGAGAACGTTAGATGAGTTATGCATACGGAGGAAAATCTCATTTCCCTCTAAAATTTATATTTTCCTTAAAATTTTGTTTTGTTTTTTTTTTTTTTAAACTTTTGTGTCTCGGGATTACATAGGAAGACAGTGTGGTAAAGTACAATTTCGATGACTACGGATGTGACATCTTAATTGTTTGATCTTAATAGGAAAGGGGAGTATATAAACTCACCAATTTCAGCTGTAATCCCAGGTCCGAAGAAAGAAGTGAATTTTGCCTATAAAAATTTACATTGAAAGGGGATTTAGAACACATGGCAAAAGCCATAAGAGTAGTTTAAGAAACTACATAACAGATAGATCAAGCACTAGATTGGAAGTACATAAATTGCACCTGTCGTTGTTCAAAATCTGATAGTGCGAGTGCTTTCGCCTCGAATACTAAGATCAACGCGTATTTGCCATCCTCAGTAACCTCAAGCACAGGAATAATGTATAAGACCGCGAAGTAAGTCAGTCAAATTGGAAGAGCAATAAAGTTGCTGAGAAAATAATCAACATCGTAGAGCAGCTAATGAACATGATATCCATGAGTACAGAGCGTCCAAAATGGTAAATTCAATATGGGATGTTTTGCAGTGATAAAAATGATTGAAAAATAAGCAAGTTGTGGGCACATACTTCTTCCCGTATACTTTGTAGGGTCGGGGCACTCCG
This sequence comes from Pogostemon cablin, assembly GCA_023678885.1. NCBI lineage: Eukaryota > Viridiplantae > Streptophyta > Magnoliopsida > Lamiales > Lamiaceae > Pogostemon > Pogostemon cablin. The sequence continues at coordinate 5,181,178 of CM042992.1, read as the reverse complement.
TCTAGGAATACCTCCACCCTGCAAGAATAGTAGAACATAGGTTCCACATTAGTTGTCTTGATTTCACAATTCATATCAAAGATCATATAGTTTTTCAGGATAATGACCTACCTGACCATATTGGAAAATACGCTTTAATGCTTCATCCAGATGCTGCTCATCCCCATAACGGTACCTTGTAACATCATTTCTGACCTAACAAATAAGATGATATGTCATTTCTTATATGACAAGAAAAGATGCATTTCACAGCAACAGTAGAAAATACTACTAACATAAAACACAAATATACCTGCTTAAGAATTGGAGTTGCACATTTATCTCTGAGGGCAAAAGCATCCGAATACGTCAAGCAGGGTACAGGCTTAAGTTCTGCGTACTAAACAACAAATATCAAGATAAACACATCATAAGTTAAGAACGGATCATATAGTATAACATAAAAAACATGATGTGAAAAAAGAAGAGAAATCCAAGGTCCTGAGATATAACCTTGAGAGCCATGCCGATTATAGATAGAGGAAAGCCGTAGGTTAGCATCAGTGCTGACCATTCAGACCCTGGGAGGATATTGAAGTAAGCCCCGAAACCATACCTGTACAAAGGAAAATTGCTAAAAACCAGGTATTGCTTCCAAGTCAATACAGAGGTTAAGAAATATTGATGAAGTTGTGATCTATTCATTCAATATGCCCATTTTACAATCATTCTTTGAAGTGCTTTAGGCATAATCTGACATTTTGATGAACTCTCAGAATCATGAGCTATTTGTCCAATATTTCATGGGTATTTTGAAGATTTGCCTAAAAGTCATAAGCTAGAGTCAAATTTTCTCAACGATGAAAGGTTGTGAATTAGGAACTTGAGTATCAGAGTTGAATGTTTGATCGATATCGGGCCTGGTCAAGAAATGATTTAAAACCGGGCAGCTGATGCATGATCTGGTGGAGTCTCACTCCTATTGATTGTTTTTAAAGCTTAGATGCTCCAAACTTTGTTTTCTCATTATAAAACCAATTTGACACCCTTAAAAGATTATCTCCACTCCCCCATTAGACCCTAAGTATAGAACTTCACGACCCGGAGACGCTGTTTTTTAATGATGGATAAAGTACGAAAAGAGAACAAAAGTAAAATTGCAAACTAATTTAACATGTCTTTGAGTAAGTTGGTGTTTAGGTTTGCCTTTTCCTAAACCGGAACATAAAATTCTAGAGCAGTTATTGCCTCCTCTCTCAGTCCATGCCTTCTCCCACATGGGCCTTTTTTAATAAAAACATATATCACCAACAAAATAATTAGATAATTTAGTGACGAATGCAGGAAAAAAAAACTATGCAGGGAGACCAAAATTATTTAATACTAAAAGAATTATAAATATTTCTAAAGCTGAATAATGATACAGTAAGACACGTTTCATAGATAATAAGGCGGTATATACTCACGAGAGAAGAGACAGGCCAACGCCTAATCCAATGACACCAAAAGAAACCTGTAATAAGTAGCCAAATGTTGGTATAATGAACAAAAACTTTTTAACAGCTTGGTATTTTCACCATTATTGGAATTCATCATAAAATAAGAAGCAACTAGACTTCATTTGGTTTTCTATTATCTTTAACGAGAAAATAAGTCTATCCATAGCAAACAAATTTGAATGGTGCAGGCCATGGATGCTACTCTCTTTCACAATGTTGCAATTGCTTATGCAAATAGATATGCACATCACTCACACACGTGCAAGTGATATCAAGCTAATAAAGGAGAAAAATGGGCACGGTTAGTGTGCCTTCTTGTCAATGTTCTATCCTATTTTTACCATAGAAGATAATGCTAAAAGCTCCTCACAATCCCCCCTCTCAATCTAGAGAAAAAATAATAGTATGTTGATAAGCACCCAAATACAAATAACCAATTCCTTACTGCTCTGATCCTCCCAATTTGGGTGGCTCCAAAGAAAACAGATTACTAGATGTAATATCATAACAATTCATCTTTCAATTCAATGAGTATAGGTCTACTTAGAAAATTAAAGAGATTTACGGTAGCTGCAAGGGAGGTTCGGAATATACTCCCACAACGGCACAAATCAACAAGTAGTAATAAGCTAATTCTTTGGTCACGAGCGCAATTTATGAATTACTAATTCGTAAAACAAACATTAAAGCTATTATTCAAAATTCTATCCACTGGAAAATGCTGTTATTAACTATTGAAGTAACCCAAACTTCACAAATTTGATCATCAGCTTTCCAAATACGCAATGTAAAGATCAATTTGGGGGGAAAAAAGTCAGGTTCAGCTTAAATAAAAAAGATGAAGACGGATTCGTACTTTGGCCAGCGTAAACTCGTCATCAGGAACAGTAGATTTGCTCGTGGAAACGGACGACGACTGAGTTGACTCGGCAGCTCCGGCTACGACTCTGAGTCTAGGGCTCCGGTATTTAAGATAGGTATTGGGTAGAAACGGACCTTTATAGCTGTTGGCAAAGATACTAGATAATTTGAGTCCAAAAGTTGCCGTAGAAACAGAAGGCAGCCGGCTTAGAGAGAGAGAACAGGCGCAACCGGAAGCAGCGAGTCCCGGCGAACAGAGGACTATTCCTCCGACCATAGCGGCGGCGGATTTAAGTAAAATGTGCAGTATGAGGTGGGGGAGAACGGAGATGGCTGACGATGGCAGTTAGGAGATTGGAGGGAAAGAGGTATAACTATGGCCACTCAACTGGATGATGACGTGGCACTGTGTTCTCTTCTAATTCTTTCCTTTAAATTAAATAAAATAAAATAAAATAAAAATATTAGTGGAAGCTTTACGAAATTAAGAAAAGTTCGTATTTTAATTTAATTGAGTGGATCCCAAAATGAAAACAAGTGACGGCCCATGAATGATGGATTGGGCCGAATCTGTGTTGGGCTTATTTTAATATTTGAACTTCCTGAGCGTTCTATAACTGCATGATGCATGTACCACGTCTTTTTATATTAAGACTGGTAATAGCAGATTCAAATTTTCGTTTTATATAAGACCATCTTAAATTTCGTTTTAAGTACCTTTTTTAAAAAGTTAATTGAAGTTTTTAATCGCAAAAACAATTATAGGCCAATTCTTACTTGACCTGAGTAATATATAACCCAAACATATAAGAGTCGTCAGATATAAGTATTGGTTAGATTAAAAAAATACTTTTTTAAAATTGATTTCTATCGAATTAGCCGGTAATAATTCATATCTCTTTATCACATACGCTGCTACGCATAGAAGGAGGTGGTTAACTTGAGCGTACGTGGCCCAATTAAAAAAGATTATATTTGTTAATAGAATTTTTACTTTATAATCATTTTATATATTTTATTTTATAATTTATTATCATACATTTATATCTATTTTGACAAGCATCTTTTACATTTAAGAATAATAAAAAAAATTAAAATTAAGAATTCAAATATTAAAAGTACGTATGCAAATTCTACGGACAAAAATTTCATATAATAATAGTATAATTTAAAATACTAGTCAATTATTACAAAATAAATTTAATATTAAAAATATTATTTTAAATAAAAATATTATTATTATTTAATTGATTAAAAAATAAAGTAATACTAAATCGGTAAACACAATATTTTTCATTCACATAAAATTAGGATACGTGATAAGATAATGGATAAAAAATAAATAAATTATAGATGATGTGACAATGATAAAAAAAATCATATAAAACCAATAATAACCGATAATAATTTGGGTAATAGGTGACATGGGTCACCTAAATAATCCCTACAATTATAATTATTTTTTAGAATATCACCAACAAAAACTCAAAATCAGTACTAATTTTTTAATTGTTAAGACATATTTTAGTAACAATATTAAATAAAAGAGAGACTAGGGTGGAACCGGTCCCATGGAATTTGGGTCTGAGATATGGGTAGAATGTATCTACTTCTGTTATCCCCTATGTACGCCACAAAGTGGCCTTTGGGGACGTCCAATGGCAACTCGTTTTCAGTTTCGTACCTGTTTTTTGCCCAAACTGGAGCACCTCACGATCTGCTTCATCATTGCTTTTTGTAACATCTTGTTTGAATTTCTTGTGGCCATTTTTTTAAAAGAAAATATTGTTATTTTGATGATGATTATGGAGTAGTAGTTTCTCTCGTTGTACATTCACCTTGCTGTAAATCTGTTTGTAGTGAGAACTAATTGAGAGATTATTTGAATTTGAAAGTACTCATCTTTTTATTGTTGCTTTTGTTGTGGTTGATTGATTTAAATTTCATTGAGATGGAAAAATAGTTTTGATTATGTAATTATGAAACTAGTGCAGAGTAGCTAATATTTTCAAGTGAAAGTATGAACAGTGTTTTAATGCTTCTGTGATTGTGCTCTATATGTCCTTAATTCTAATGGTAAAGTTTTAGTTGAGTACTTTGCACCATGGTGTGGTCATTGGTCATTATAAAGCATTGACACACCTTCTTGGGAGATAACTTTATTTTCTAAACAATACATAACTTTATTTAAAAAAATTAGAGAATTAAATCAAAAAGTAATCATGTTAATTTCAAAGAGTGATCTAATTAATTTTAAAGAGTAATTTAATTAATAAAAAAGAGTAACCTAAAAGATATTAACCAAATAAAACAATATTTTATTTTCTGAAATTCAAATAAAAAATTAAATAGTATCTCAAATTATTAAAAAGAGTAATCCAATTAATAGAAAAGAGTAACACAAACGATGTTAATCAACTAGAACAATATTTTATTTTCTGAATCCGAATATGAAATTAAAGAGCAATCCAAATTATTTAAAAGAGTAACTCAATTAATAGGAAATAGTAACCTAGCTAATAGGAATGAGAAACCTAAAAAATGTTGATAAAACAAAATAATATACAAACTAATTATATAAAGAGTAATCAAATTCATTATAAAGAGTAACCAAATTAATAGGAAAGAGTAACCTAGTTAATAAGAAAGAATAACCTAAAAATATTTTTTCCAAAGGGTTCTTGTGAATTGTGATGGATGTTTTTTCAGTTGTACGTATTTGGTGATTTTCCAGGGGAGAAGAAGCCCATCTCAGAATCTTGGTTATGAGAAATCAAAGTGTGACCGATAGAAATGGATCGGTTTGGAAGTTGGAACAAGTGAACCAATTCCAAAGGATGGTTCCACAAGGTTAATGGATAGAAGCAGTGCAAACAAAGTGAAATGGGAGGGCGACATTTGACTCATTTGCAAATCAGATTATAAATGGGAAATTGTTTGTGGTATTAAATTTTGACAACCCAAAACACAATAAAGAAATAATGTAAATTCAAAAAATCTCGCAAGTGAACCAATTTTTAAAAATTTTTATTGTCATTATATATATATATATATATATATATATATATATATATATATATATATATATATATATATATATTAAAAATTGTCTCATGTGCGATCTTAATGTGGCCCTCTAATTAATAACAATAAAAATTTTTAATAAGAAATATAATGAACTAATCAAATTTGTAAATAAGTAGGTACTAATAAATATACTACATGATGCATTAGTATTAGGATGCAAGTAAGCAATTCCCCCATAAAATGAATCAAGGTGTAATTTGCATATTAAATTTCATGAAAATTGCATATGTTTATATAATTGCATAGTTAAAATTATGATTAAAATTGCATAATTAAGGATATTGTTATAAATGATATTCTCATTTTTATAATTAACTTGAAATAATATTGGAGTCTTGTCAAATATCAGTGGATGAATTCTCAATCGAGAGCAAAATATTTTGAGAAATATTAGTCTACAAAAAGGATTAATGAACGTTAGAGGATAAGTTTCACTTTTCAAAATTCTGTTAATTTAGGCTTTTTGATGGTATGGTTATTTAACATTAATAATAAATTACCTCTCGTTTTGGTTTTTGTAATTTCTCACTGGAAACAGAGGAATCTCCAGTTTCTTCCTCACTGCCTTTTATCGATCTTTCTTCAATGGAAGGAGTAGGAAGAGTGGAAGGGGCTGGAGACGGCGTACAACTGCTTTCGGAGGTTAGATCAGCCGGCGTGCTCTGAATTCCGACGTCTCTAGTATTCGTGCCCTTCTTTTTCTCTGCGAAATCCACGTACAAATAATCTGTAACCAAACTGTGAATTTGAGGAATTAATTGAATCGAGATTGACTGTTACAAACCTTGGATTGACAAATTGAGGTCGACAATGGCGGATTTAGGCTGAAACTGAGAAGGATAAACAAGCGGCGCCGACATCGTTATCCTGGTGGTCAGGCTCCGAAAGGATCTCACGCTCAAAGTTTTTGCAGATAAACATTCTAATGGAACCTCCCCTGATAACGGATTGCATATGTATTTTTCTGCATCATTCCCCTTCGAATTCAGAGTTAATCCTTCCGATGATACGTAATCCCATGAAAATACAGTTTTCGCCTGTAATGCTGCCAAAAATTAAATAAATTAAATTCAAAGGGGAAAGAGAGATGAATGAATTCATCGAAGACGATATGTATTGCCTTTGAGGGCAGTGGAGAATGAATAAGTAGAAGGATCAATTTCCTCTGCGTTTAATCAGATTATCAGTTTCAGAAGATGAGAAAACTATTAAATGAATTAATTGAAAGTGTAATCAGTTACCCTAATTGTGCATCCAGACGGTGCTGGAAATGGATCTAAAAGACCTCTCATGATCTTCTCTCAAACTCTTCAATCTCGTGGAATTCACCCTGGAATCGGAACGAGATTTCTCCAGTATGGATGGCATCAGAGATTAATCGACGATATTAGAATGAAATTGAAGCTAGTTTTGATATGAATGGTGGAGATGGAAGAGTGATCAGTGTTTGAAATTGAGCCAAAGAATTCAAACTTTGTGTTTTTTTGCAATGCAAACATCTTTTAAGCTGATGGGGCCATGTTCTCCTTGGAATCTAGTCTGCTGCAGAGAATAACAGAGTAATAAATCTATTTTTTTATTTTATACATATTGGATTTTTCTCAATATTATCCTAAAACCATATGCATATTTGAATTTTAAATCCACAGTATAATTCTAAAGTTTTATTAAAGTGTATACGAAGAATCATATATCTAAATAATCTAAGTCATTCAAGTAATACACACTCATAAACTAAATAAAATAATTTAAAAAATACATCCCATTAAACTTGTACCTTTTTAAAATTTAAAAAATGAACTTACTGTCAAATGTACGGATGTTAATCTAATGATAAAAGAACGATCGCTTGGACAAGAGAGAATGTTTAAGGTAAAAAGTTGTATCAAAATTGACTCACGAAATTAAATTCAATTTCGTAATATGAATAAAAAGTGATAGTATTGTACTTCGTATTAAATTTGGAATCTAATTAAGGTGCAACTGTGGGACCGATGCACATGTACGATTTCAACATTAAATTTTAAATTAATTTTTACCATTAAATTAAATAAAATTATTAAAAATTAAATAAAAATAACTACTATTTAAACCTGAGAACCTAGTGCACCCCAAAATCACTCTAAATTTTGATATTCTATTAACGAAAAGTAATAAAAGTGCAATAAATTAATTAATAAATAATTTAAAATATAAATAAAATGTGATAACATATTTAATGAAAAGTGAAAACATTTTCAATAAAAAAGTAATACCCCCTTCGTCTCATAAAACATTTCACACTTTCCTCATTTGTATGTCCCACAAAACCTTTAGCACCCCAAAAAGGGAAACATCACTTTATCTAACAACCTCAAAAGTTCTTTTAATTTCAAATTTATCACTCATTTTTCACACACATATCATTACTTTATACTTTTTTTACTATTATCTAAAAATACCACAATACTCTCCAAAGTCAATATAGTTGGTCAAAAAGTGTACATTTTCTTAAACAACGTGGAACAGTAAACGTGAAAAGTATTATAGGATGGAGGAAGTAATTAATTAAAAAATTACTTTGAGCCAAATGTATGGATGCATTCTAAAGTTATAAACTTAGGTTAGAATGAGAGCATGTTGGTGGGTTTGTAGTTGTAATACAAGTTGGTGACAAGTACACTCCTTTGTAGGGTTCTTTTCAACCTTCCCTTTTTACAGGGATATTGTGTATGGGAGAACATGCATGCATCTGTATCACCACATGGAGAAATACATAATTACAAAATTGATATTCTAAATTTTGTACTTGTAGAAACAATTGTTTTTATCTTTTTATTTTATTTATTTTGTTTTGAATTATTTTTATTGCAGAATTAATCTTATAATTTTTATTCTTAATTTAATTCTCTGTATCACTGTATGAGTAAGTGGATCCCGCATGCACGTCTAGAGTTGAAATCGAAACCATAGGAATCATAATCCTTGATATATTATGGTTTGTAGAACTACAATTCACACATTTTTTTTCAGTATTAAGTTTTATAAAGTAGAATGTAAAAATTAATAAGTTTAAAATTTTGGATTAATTGTAATGGTTAGTTGTTAAATGCTATTTTTGCATTATTCAAATTTTGGTTAGGATTTTTTTCTTAATTATTATAAATGTAAGAATTTATTTATAATGAAAACATTTCTTGTTACTTATCTACTTCCAATTTTAATTTGCAACCCTCTTCAAATTAATTTGAACACATATAAATAAAAACTGAGGAACCGATGGTTCCATATCGAACCGAACCACTAGCCGATTCAGTTCCGATTTCTCTACATGAAAAACCGAAACTCGAAACCTATACATGCACATGGATCAATAATTCTCACTGCTTCTATGCTCTAACAAAATGATCATCGATCATCATCATGGGGATGAATGCATTAATATTCATCAGGATGTGCACATGGACATCCATGGTAAGGCCACAGCCATCATCATCATCATGGCCATGCATGCATGATAATTATTTCTGCTATAAAAGTTCCAATTTTGTGCTAAGTAGGTGTTATATATAGCAGAAGATAGACCTACTTGGATGCTGTCTCTTTCCACCCCCTCCACTGCACCATTAATTACAAATATGTTTGGACATACTTTTTATTTTGTCTTATTTTTTAGCGTTTTATATAACGCTGTTATTCTTATGGCTAGAATAAAGTAAACACTTCCTACTTTTGAACATCAAAACGGGCAATTGTCACCAAATCATAATCTGCATGTTAAAGTGGGTTTTGGAATAGTTCATTCATGATCCATTGTAATTTCAAAAAAATATATTGATGTGGATAATTTAATACATTTCAATAATTTATTTTAATAATTTATTTTAGAATTTCATGATAAAATTCATTTGTTTAAAAATATCAAAATGAGATTCCCATGATTTCTAGATCGACCAACAACATAGTATAACCCACTTAATCACCCACCGATCCAACTTTACCGTGTCACCCACTATACCTCTAGTTACGAGCTCAATAAGGAATATTTAAAAAAGGTATTTTTCAAATATTCATCTTTTACACAAATTAAGAAAGAAAAAAAAAACACTACTGTGATTTCACTTTTACTAAAAAAATTTCGTAATTTAATCTTACTTTATGGTGTCATATGTTAAACGAGGATACTTTGATTACACAAATTAAACACGTAAATGATTTAAACAAACTTTTTGCCTGAATCCGTTTATTATTATTATTTTTTAAATAGTTATCATTGTTTGTACTATAAATTATTTATGAAATAATTTAATATATTAATATTCTTTTTTGTTAATTTGAGTTTTTTTATTTAAATATTCTCACTTGTTTTACCGTGGGCCTTTCAAAAAGAAAAAAAATGGAAAGAAAGCAAGGGTATTCAATGCTGCCTTATCAGACACTATTTCTTGCTGACATCATCAGGTCTGAAATTGATTGAAAACTTCACCTGTTTGTTCAAACTATTCAAAATAAGAACAGCAGATAAATGGATAAAAAAAAATAGAGTTTGAATCATACCTGCAAAAGTAATATAGCGTAATTTGATGAACATATGCATCAATCATCAAACGTAATGTTACTTTGCAGCCATTTAAGGATATATGATTGAGGGAATGGGTTTTAGGTATGTGAGATCATTCCAATCATCGCTTTGTCAGAAAAGTCTCCAGTTCTCTGAATTTAGTCTGTCCTAACTCCTAAACCATGTTGCTACCTAAGTTGAGTTTCAATAACCTCATTTTTTTTTTTGTCATCTTAAAGCTGCTAGGATCCAGCTAAGGTCGTCCATGTATACCAAGTTAGATGGGTGGTTGCAATATCCCACATCAATTCCTTTTGGAAGAGTGGAAGGACATAGGAGTGGGGGGGTCAACCCTATAGCTTTAACCATTGTTTTGGATCAAGTTAGGGGTCCCTAGCAAGCTGATATCCCTTGTATCAAAAGGGGAGGACATAAAAGTGGGGGTCGTCCCTTTAGCTTTAATTATGAATTTGGGGTTAAGTTAGGGGTCCCTAGGTGACATCCCTAACAGTGGGGTCGAACGGTATCACAGAGCTCAGCTTTGCTAGCTGATGGCCTGTAAGAATATTCCGACTACAACTTTTAAATCAAGAGATCACTTTCCATGAAATATAAGCAGGTTGGGGATGAGTAATGAGCATTATGAATGATCACAGAGTAACTCGTATAATTGATAAGATAGCAAGTTTGTGGATGGAACTTATCTTTCATTCTGCTAATGAAAACTGATACAGACTTTGTTGCATGTCTTCGCTATTACGTCGTCAAATCCTGGACAAGGTTGAAGCAAACAACTACAACAATTTCATAAGACAGGCAACCGAACATAAGAAGATGCTTGCTTTGCCTATTGGATATGCAAAATCTCTTGTTCTATCATAAGAAATTCATTTTCTCGGTATGTAACTAAGACACAAGTACAAAACATACATCAACAAATTAATATTGAAATTGGAATCCTGCAGAAACACATACCTTCTCATTAAAATGTAGTGAGAAATCGCAGAAGGAAGTCCCCTGATTGAAGGATTCATGATTTTGTTATGATGCTCTCATAAGTTATACTAAAATGAGCCACTGGAAAAAGGTCAGGAAGATAGAAATGCAACTCATTCCATATCCACCACCCCAACACCATCAAACTAAATTCTATCTCATTTTACACACAGCTATGTTTTGTGGAACTATCATATTAACAGAAGATAACATTAATCAATGCCACAATTATGTAACATGCTTTACACACCAGAGTAACATTTACAGGAAAGTTCTTAGCGAACATAAATCAGTCCAAATAAAGAAGGAACAGATTCTGTACTCTTTCTCGAGCTGAAAGAGCATTAATATTGCGAGCAATAGAAATATTTCCAATGCTAAGGACTGATAAAGCCAGATAAATAAAATTCGAAAGTCGAGCAGATTTAAACAAAAAGAGTGACCGGAATCAAACACTAATCACCACAATCATCTATCAACACTAGCCTTAATTGAACAAGACAGCCTCAAATCAATTTCATTCCACATATGATGTTGAACCAAGGCTTTCTGGTAATCATTAAGTACAAGATAAAATAAGCAATGACAAATAAATAGTCTAACCAAGTAAGCTTAGTAATACAAATTACAAACAGAAATATTCTTAAGAAATTCAAAACTTGTTATAATGTCCATAAGTGAAGCAATAAAGACCAAGATAGAGAATCTTTGTGACTATAATGCAGAATAAATTATATTAATGAGAATAGACAAAGATTTCACTCTATATAACAAAAGAGCAATTTCACACAGCAACAGTGGTAAATACATCTTCCTTTCTGTTTTAGCCGAATACAATTAATTGTACAGCTCACTATAAAACATTGATCTGAAAAATATAGATGATTAAAAGTAGATGGAAAAAATTTTAAAAATATTTATAAACCCTAAAATATGTTGATCAAGGAATAAAGCCATATCTCAACACAACCTTTGTCAGATCTGCGGATGTTACAACTTCATGAACTTCACCAACCAATTTCACTAGAATCCTGTATAAAAACAAGAGACCGTGTCAGACTAACTCGGAAAACATCATGTTTGCTAGTCGAATGGTAGATTTAAACATTCTCAAGTTCATAGATGTCATAAGTCAGAAACTGGGATGCCACAACATATTAAAGATGAATGGACAAATTGTTCATTTGTAAAGGAGAAATGAGAATACCCAAAGAAACTTGATGAAGTATATTCCAAACAACTACATGTCAGGCTTTAGCATAGTCCACAGTGTTGCGCTTTCGTTTGTTAGACTTCGAAAAGCAGCATATCTGTGCCCAAGATTTCTTTTGCTTCACTGGAAGTGACTTGACTTCCCTCTGAGTAACAAGATCAGCCATGTATTGGACAATGGCCTGTAGTAAAAATAGAATCTTATTGAGGTCTCTGCAATTTACTTAAAGGAAAAGGAAAGAAAAAAATAGGGGTTGTTGAAAACACATCAGCAAGAGAGATAAGATCACCTGAGGCCCTTTCTGAATTACATCTCTTGGCGGCATTTCCAGGGGATTTCCCTCAACATTTAAGACACGGAGACGAGTTAGCAATCTAAAAGAGTCTGGGAGGACTCTTATCTGGTTATTGCTCATATCCAGCCCCTCAAGCATTTCGAGATTTCCGATGGATCTTGGTAGGAATTGCAAGTCCGCAAAATTGTTGCTTATGTTCATCTTTATGAGCGTTGTGGCAAAGCACAAACTCTCAGGGACAGATTCAAGTTCATTGAAACTGATATCAAGCTCCCTTAAGCAAGACAAGGATGCCATTGTGGTGGGCAATTGTTTAATGTTATTGTAACGCACTGAAAGAATCTCTAGAGATGCAATCCGACCTACTGCTTCAGGTAATGCTTTAAGCCGGTTATAGTCAGCACGAAGCTCCTTGAGCGAAACACATCGACTAATTGTATGAGGGATTTCCTCAATATCATTTGTTTCAATGTTCAGTTTCTTGAGACTAACTAGGCATCCTATGCTCTCTGGAAGAGATGGAAGTCCATTAGAGCTCAAATCCAGCTCTTGAAGACGAACTAACCTATCAATGGAAGGAGGTAATGACCTTAGCTGGTTTCCTCTCAGATCAAGCTGAATCAAGTTCAGCAAATCTCCAATGGACTCTGGTAATTGACTGATAGTGTTCGAATGCAAATCCAGTATTTGCAATGAGGAAAGTCCTCCTATAGTCTTTGGTAACACTGCAATCCTATTTTCTGATAAATCTAAAGTGATCAAACTTGAGAGTTTCCCTATTGAATCGGGAAGCCAATCAACTTGATCAGATAATTTTTCTTGAAGATTAAGATTTTGAGTTCCTTTCTTTGCTGACACTTCAATAAGACTCGCTAGTTTTATTAAACTAAGTTTATCACCATCTTGCCCTGCAACAATTCAGTTGATCCATTTAAGGAAACAGAAAATTTCACAACATATGCACACGTCTAAACAACAACCAAACAACTGATTCACAACTCACCTGAAGCAACAACTGGTTTAAGAGTGGGATCTACAATTTGTGGCGCAGTTGAAACGTCGAAAGACAGATTTCCAACCCCGAATCCATCCATATGAAACGCTGTCTTGGCCTTCTTCACATACGTATCATCCTTGGTAAACAACACCTCCGAAGCCTTCACGCTCTCCTTCTCATAATACAAACTGGAAGAAGAAGACGATGTTGTTGTAGTAGTATTCGTGGTATGCACTGTGGGACTCACACTGCTGACTACAGAGTCCGAGTAGTGCGAATCTGAAGAGCCCGGCAAGCATTTGGATGCTCTCTGAATCAAATCATCAAACACCAAGTGAACCCCTTCGAGATCCAACAGTTTCAGAGCCTCAGCCTTCTGCTCCTTGCTCTGGAAATGGATCATATTCCTCTGCAACTCCTGCAAAATCTTGAATAACTCTTCTGGAACATCTTTCCCCTTGCTTTGCTTCGCAATTCCCTCGAGCCTCAACTGATCTTCCCTCTCCACATTCCGGATCAAAGTTTTCGCAGCTTCAGCCTCGTCGATTCCGGGCCGGGCCGGTAGCGAGTGGTGAAGTCTCATTATTTCTTCGACGACGTCGTCTGTTGTCATCAATGAAGACTCCATCGCCGCTTCCCTTGCAAACTTCTTTCCCTGGAAATAACCCTCAAAGAATCAACAACACACCCAAATATATCCCAAAGAAAACAATGGATACACCACCAAACAGCGGTCTAATAAAGAAAACACGGAAAGCGAAAACGAAAGAACACACACAACTGAAATTTCTTCATATCAACATCAAAGAAACTCAACAACAACCGCGGTTTTACATTAAGCACGCCGCCCATCTTTCACCAAAAAACCGAATTACAATGCAACTGCTTCCAATTTTCAAAAAAAGTAACAATTATCCAAAAAAATAATAATAAACACCAAAAAAGAAAGAAAAACAATGCACAATGACAGCCAATACATACATAAAAAAGGAAATGCACTTACGGAGCTCAAATTAAATTAAACATTAATCCAAGCAACTTCCATGGTGGGAAGATCTCTTCAAACTCTTCAAAATATGCGGCAATTCAGTAGGCGCTCGTTTTCGGAAAGATGTCCACAAATATTGATTGGGAGAATGCGAGAGAGAATCGAAAGGGAGAAACTATTGTTGGATAAAATGATTTTTTTTTTTGGGAAAGACAAAGACGGAGATATGGCTCATCGATAGATATACTCAGCGTTTTCTTTGTCTTCATTTATAATTTAATTTTATTATTATTATTATTGCAAATTTTTGGTTTCCAGAAATAGCCCTAGAGGAGCGTAGGCCAGCTGGCATCATTTTTGGACACTCCTTAAAAATAGTGTACCCCAGATATGGCTCATCGATAGATCTACTCAGCGTTTTCATTGTCTTCATTTATAATTTAATTTTATTATTATTATTATTATTATTATTGCAAATTTTTGGTTTCCAGAAATAGCCCTAGAGGAGCGTAGGCCAGCTGGCATCATTTTTGGACACTCCTTAAAAATAGTCTACCCCACCATTAGAGGCCCTCACCGCCCCTGCCCTGAGATTGGTGGAGGAGGTAAATCGTAGGATTCGTTCCTGCCCTGAGATTGGTGGAGGAGGTAAATCGTAGGATCCGCCCCTGCCCTGGGATTGGTGGAGGAGGTAAATCGCAGGATGAGGCAGAGATGACTCACTGTTAAACTTATGCTTGCAAGGAGTCAAATCTATGCCAAAGGCAGGATTCGAACCCCCACCTTGTAGCAATCAAGCTTAGTTGGAAGACCTTTCCACCCTCCCCTCTAACACTTGAGCTATGTCATGGGGCAACACTCCTTAGAAATGAGGCCATGCTTTTATTATACATGAAGGATTTATAATTACCGTAACGTAGAAAATCGTTATTTTTACCGTCTCAATAATTAAATAAATACTTTTTTTTAAAAAATGAAAAAAAAAAGTTATATTTCGTTAATAGTTGCTCTTGAATGAGAAATAATAATTATTTAAATGTTAAACTTGTATTTCTGTCGGATATAGAAATTAAAGTGAAACACAATTTACCGAAGCTGATTTCATTCAGATTTTCTTTTATTAGTGTTTTTTTTAAGGATTATTATTAAAATTAGTTTACTTATCCTGCTCTTAATTAATATGCTTAATGAAATATCATTAATGATTTTTTGTTTAATTGTAACCATTTTAGTAGAAGGTACAAGGTTCTCAAAATACATTTATTTCTCATAAGATGTTCTTTATTATTACGTGGAATATAATTATATTAGGTTAGGTATGATTAGATTTGTTATTTTTCCCGAGCTAGTTCTAATTTTTTTATGGTCATATTTAATTGGAGTACTCTTCGAACTATTTCAAGTTTGCTTTTTTATAATAATAATAATAATAATAATAATAATAAGAGCTAGCTTGTAATTGAGTAGTGTGTCAAAACACATTTATTTTGGGTGAAACTGAAACTATCTCACAGAAAAATTATTGGCAAAGACTTGTGTAAGACCGTAAGGGCTTATGTGAGATGACCGAGAAGTGATAACTTTTATAATGAAAAGTTATACTCTCTCCGTCCGTCCGAAAAGTGGACATTTTGTCATTTTGGGCGTCCGCACCAAAGATTCACATTTCCCTTTTTAAACACATGGGATCCACACACATCACTAATACAATAAATTTATGGGACTCATACACCCCACTAAAATAACTATCAACTACACATTAAATAATAATTCTCCTTAATCCACGTGCAAAAAGCAATTGTACACCTTTGGGGCGGACGGAGGGAGGACTAAATTAATGAAAATTGATAATTAAATTTTATGAACAATTTAAAGGGTAAATGAAAAGTGACATTATATAGCGAAAGTAATAACATTTTATAGCGAAAGTAATAATTATTTTAAAAAGTATAAAATGGTCTCACGTAAGACCTACCCAAAATTATTTATACTTTTGTAATTAGTAATTATTTTTTAATTAAAACATTATAAATTTTCCTTTAAATAAAATTACTTTTCATTTATATTATAAATTATTCATAAAATATTTCACTATATTATTATTATTAATTTTTCGTTAATTATTTATTACTTTTCGTTAAAAATATTATAACTTTTTATAAGTTTCACGTAAGTAATTGCCCACAAATTAAAACTTTAATTGTATGTATTTAACAAAAGAGTTAATATCGCGTGTATCTATATCTATATTAATTTTTATTTATTATTGTATGCTATGTTTCTTAGTGAGTGTATAATTTTTTCATATTTAATTTTTCTATTAAAAATAAAATATTCACTAACAAAGTATATAATATATTTTATTTATTAATATATGAATTTTGAATACGCGAATTTGTATTCATAGAGTATTAATTTGCATTAACAAAATAACGATATCCTTCTCAAAAATAGGTCAGAATAATAAAAATAATAAACTTCAAAGAAAATAAATATGCTATTTAATTATTATATTTAAATAACCAAAGTGATTAATTCTAAATATGTTATTTAATTATATTTAAATATGCTATCTAATGTATATATACGCCCAGTCAGCAGATAAAACTTTGAACTTCTTGTTGAAAATTCTTAAGTCTCCACATTCTATCTTAAATTACTTTGAATCTAATATAATTGTCAGCAGATAAAACTTTGAACTTCTTGTTGAAAATTTTTAAGTCTCCACATTCTATCTTAAATTGTTATACTTTGAATCTAATATAATTCCACGATTGCTTTAATTATGATATCGATCGATGGGGAGTAGACGATGCCTAAAGGAATTGATTTAATTATTAATAATTATCATTAATTATTGACGAATTATTGATAATGTCATACTCCCTCCGTCCCATTAAAGTAGTAAGGAGTATAATATTTTAATGTAAAGTGAAGCGAGAGAAATAATAGTATTTAATGTGTAGTAGGTAGATGTATTAGTAGTGTGTGTGGTGTGTGTATGGGCCAATATGAATATGTTAATAATTTTTGTGTGGGTCTCATATACTTTAAAAGGAATGTAATAACTTTTATAGGAGAATCCAAAAAGAAAAATGTCACAACTTCTATGGGACGGAGGGAGTATTTCTTTCTTATATACTAATGTTGCAACTTTGAACATCTATGTTGACTTTTATACAACGAACACATAAAACTTTTAATTATTTTCAAGTATAAATGAGTGGCATATGTCACAATATCGTCATATTACAAAAAAAAAAAACGACATAATCCCTCGTTCTCACATGTTTAAGTTCATATTCATCTATTTATGTTTTTTAAAAAAATTACTAATATTATTAACTTTGGAGAATAATACTATTATATTTTTAAATAATAAATAATGCATAAAATATGTTATGTGTGGTAAAAAATAAAAGATGAATTTAAAATTAAAATATATTTTTGATTGATATATTATTTTATTTTTTAAATAGTGAACTTAATTGTGGGACCTACACATAGATATAAACTTAATTTTGAAATGAGAGGGAATATATTTTTGTATCTTGGAGTTTTTTTATTTATTTGAGATTAATAATTTTATACACTTTATCTTATTAAATATTCAAAATGTTCTTATATAATTACACACAAAATTAATTATTTTATAAGCTTCATGTGCGGAAATACATACAATTATAAACGGAATGGAGGATATTATATCACTACCGTTGAAGAGTATAATATACTATAAGATAAAATTATATTTATAAAAAAAATAAAAAATGTTAATGTATAATGTGACAAGATCGTAAGACATAATCATATGACAAAAATAAATTGAAAATTTTTATTAAAGAGAGACAACCTCCTTAGTACTTACTCAATCTAATAATTAAATAATGGCTTTGTAACTTAATCATATGATATTAAAATTACGTCACTGTCCCATTGTAAATATAAGTACAATTTTTATTTTTCTTGTATAAGTACATACTCAACATATACATTAATTAACTTGTAATAATAAAAGAGAATTTAATTTGGAAGATTCATTTGGTCGTGTACTTTCTAGAAGACTTCCGTCATGCAGTTAGACCCCCAAATAAAATACTAATATTACTTTGTTGTTTATATATGGTGGACATTAAATAAATAATTTTATCCTGGTCACATACTAAAAAAAAAATTAAAAAAATGTAGTACAACACTAAATTTCCTAATCATGCGTATACGGTATACTCCTTAAATAGAAATAATATAAAAATTATTTAAAAAAAACTATATATCTATAAGAAGTTTATTATAAAGGAAACACTTCCTTCTATTAATAGTGAAAGGTTAATGAGTACACATAATAATTATTATGTACACTTTAGTGTTATATTATTTTTAGTGTTACTTTTAGGGTTTTGTGTATATTCGAAAGTATAATTATTTTTAATTTATAAATAAAAATGTTTACGCTTAGTTCACAATAGACTAATTATTTTATTTCAGTTATTAATTTTCATTTATTTAAATTTATTTATAAATAATGAATGAACAAGCTGAACTCAATTTTAAAAGCAAAATATCTTGTGAGACATTTATGTAAGGTGAATCGATTTGTTATTAAAATATAATTATTATATAAATAAAATAAATTACTAAGTAGTTAAATTATGATTTATTAGAATATAATGAATGATCACTAAAGTAGATTATTAAGTAATTAATTGTGACACCCTAAAATTATATTTTAAAGTTTATATACCATTCGTAATTTAACAAACCATATTTTAAAATTTAGTTATGTAATAATTATATATTTAATAATAACTTAACTAATCTCATAGCCCATCTCACTTATAGCCAACTCTTTTAAAATGGAGTTTAAAAAAGGCCTATTCAATCTCGATTTATTTATAAGGAGCTACTAAAACATTGTGTACAATTTTTATTAGAATTTCCTGATAGTAAGAAATTTAGAATTATGCTAATAAAAATGCAGAACGTTATACTCCATATGTAAAATTTAAATAGTAATATGTAATATATGATGACGATCTCATCTAAAAACTTAATTTTAACAAAAAAAAATAAATTGTTTAATACTTACGACATAAATGCATCAGATCTTGTGTTAAGATTATTACATGAGTATTTTATTACTTCCTCCGTCCCAACAAGTATTTCACGTATTGAAGTGTGCGGAGTTTAAAAATTTTTTGTATTTTTATGTATAAAGTAAGAAAGAGAATATATATTTTTGTTGATTTAATGAAGAATGTGTGTAAAGTTGTTGAGAGATGTGAAAAAGTAAGTATTATATTGGGATGTGTGTAAAAAGTGAGTATTATTATGATGTATTTTTTACCAAATTTAGTAAAAGTAAAATATGAAATACTTTGAGTGATGGATGAAAAAGGAAAGTGTGAAATACTTTGAGGGACGGAGGGAGGGAGTATGTGTTTGTTGTATTAGAGAACTGAGAAATTATATTATAAAAATGTAAAACAAAAAGAAATACTACAATCATATCCAGAAAGGCAGTAATAAAATAAAATATTTAAAAAAAATGGGGGCGAAAGGTAATAAATGAAGGGAAAACACGTGTACAACCAAAGGGACAGCCGGAATGCACACTCACTCACGCTATAACCGTTTCTCGCAGTTGGATTTGGCTGGCCATTCCCCACCTTCTCTTACTTACATGTCACAACCCTTTTTTATTATTATTATTATTATTATTATAGAGTTGATATCACATGCAATCAATACAAATATACTCTTATAATCTCCTTATCTCAAGTTAAAGTTTACGTTTTTGATTTTGTTTTGTACAAATTAAGATTTACATTTTGTTAAAGTTGGGCATACACAAAATAATTAAGAGTTGATATTTCATGCATCCGGGTGCACCATATGTGTATAACTTTTTATTTTATTTTGTATACATGTTATTCTATTTTGTATACATGTTTTTTAATAATTGTATACATTTTTTACACTCAGTTTTTTATTAAAAAAATTAACATTTATATGTGTATAATTTTTTATTCTGTACATATATATTTTTTTAGTAGTTGCATATTTTTTATACTCAATTTTTTATTAAAAAAATAAATAAATTGTATACATTATTGTTCATAATTGTATATATTTTTTTTCATAATTGTATACGATCTGAAAGTGAGTGCATCGTATCTTGGAATGCACTCAGGTGCACAGTAGTATTAGCCAACAATTAATTACTCCATGTATAACACACGTACGACTACCTACTCCATATTTAATATTATTTCTCTCACCTCATTACACATTAAAATACTAGTATAACTTTTAATTTACCAGCAAAAAGCAAACATATACGTTAATTTTGGACAGCAGGGTATACCTTTTCCGTCCTGAATTAACGTTTAAATAAAGTCTATGAATGAGATAAGAAATATTAAATGGACGGTGAATATTAAAATTGAATAATTTAAAATTAAAGAGGGAGAGAAAAAATTAAATTTGTTTTATATATGTATAGGCTTGTAAAATAAGTGGGGTATACTAGTAAAACATGAATGGTTAAGATTAAAGTTGCAATTTTGTAAGGCACTTTTGATAAGTTAAAAGTTGCTATTTCATTTTATTCACCTTACCAAAAATAAAATGTTTTTTCTACTTTAAGTTGTGAAATCACAAAAGCTCTTTTATATGACATGCATTTTCCTCTCATACCCCACATTGATTTTCCCCAACTACCTATGGGAATATTAGATGAATAAAAT
Organism: Pogostemon cablin; assembly: GCA_023678885.1. Lineage (NCBI taxonomy): Eukaryota > Viridiplantae > Streptophyta > Magnoliopsida > Lamiales > Lamiaceae > Pogostemon > Pogostemon cablin. The sequence continues at coordinate 5,159,977 of CM042992.1, read as the reverse complement.
ATATTAATATTATTCTGATAATCTTATTAATATAGTACAAATCTTTCCAAAATATTTAGAGTAAAAACATTTTCAATTCTTTGTTTATCTCATCCTAATCATTAATATAACAAATCTTTTTAAATATGAGCTCTAGATTTTGTCATATCAAATACTAGAGAACTATAGCTATATGTGTAAATAAATTGGTTAAACAAATTTAATTGCTAATGTATAATGTAAGTTCGAACTCTGTAGTTGCTTTAAACAATGAGACGACTATTTGCACCCCAAATTTACTAAATATACCCCAAAAATAATTTAAATTAAAATATTTTAATTAATATAACTTAAATACCCCTATGTAATAATACATTCATAAATACATTACTAAACATACCCAACTTTAATTAAAATTAAAATGACGATGTTCATTGAACTATTGTTTGATGATCTATGATTTCCATTTTATTTTTCTATGATTCCAAATTTCACCTTTAAATTTCACTTAAGATCCAACACAAAGAGTTTCTGCAGTATCCGACGCCTTTGACAGCACGGCAATCGCCGTAACAAGAGTGGCTCCGTGGCGGTGCAGGCGGCCATTCTCTCCCTGGCCGACCCCGAGAAGCAGCGGCAAATGCAGGCGGAGAAGGTGGGCGGAGGTCAACAATGATGGGTTTCAGGGGTGGCGGAGAATTTACGGAAATACTGATGATGTTAATAAAGTGCAGAGGGAGATTATGGTTGGGCACTCGAAAACTGTGGAGAGTGTGATGAAGATGCTGGCTGATGAGGGTCCATTGAGTGGGGCTTACGGTGTGCGATGCTGAGTGTGGTACGAGTAGCCTGTCGATTCCTCTGGCGAAAGAAGGGGCCGTTGTGTCGGCGAGTGACATCTCTGCCGCCATGGTTGCGGAGGCTGAGAAGCAAGGGAGTTGTTGCTGTTTTCTTTTTAGTAATTCAGTTGCTTTTTTTTTTTTTTTTTTTGAAAATGTGATTTTTCTATGTATCATTTAGTTTGTAGGTGATTGATTTTTGCTGCAATATTTGTCTGTAATAATGGAGTATGCTTCGTTTAGTATGGGGTTAGGTGTGGGTAGAGCATAGATTTAAGATGATCAAGAAGAATGTGTTCTTATGATGCTGAAAACAGGTCATTCTGTCTTATTTAGGTCTGATTTTCAATCAAGAAATGAAGGTTATCTACTTAACACAGATGTTGATGATGTATCATTGTATAAAACCAAGATCAAAATTGTTGTTTTTATCAATATTTTACTTCATTCGACCTTGATGCAGGCACGGGAAGGGGTGCGCTACCCCTGGAATAGTATGCCAAAGCTTGGATGGGAAGTACGATACAGTCATGTGTTTAAACGTTTTGATACACTAAAATATGTTTAAGAACCCTAAAAAATTGATTATCAGAAATTGATTCAAGTTATAAAAGTTGGAATTCTAAAATTATAAAAAATGTTATAGATAATCAAACACCAAGAGTTCAATGAATATCGTCATTTTAATTAAAGTGTGGTATGTTAAGTAATTTTGGGGTATATTTAGTAATGTATTTATAAATATATTACTACATAAGGGTATTTAAGTCATATTAATTAAAATGTTTTAATTCAAATTATTTTTGGGATATGTTTAGTAAATTTGGGGTGCAAATAGTCACCTCTTACACAATTTGTACTCAATCCGCATGCAATAATTTTAATAGTATTTTAATTCTAAGAATTGAATTTGAAATGATGATTATATTATAATTTAAACATAGTTGAGTAAGTTTGGTGTGACAAATGTTTGGTGTAAAATTGTGTCACATAAATAAAGTTTTGATTTTTTTTATTTATTGATTTTTATTTAAAAAGAGCTTTTCATTTATTTATTATACAAAGTTTATATAAAATAATTTAATTGAATAATTATAATTTTTTATTAATTAGATTTCAATTATCACTTTATCTATTTCAAGAAGTTTTCTCGTGAAAATTTGATATCACTGATTTGAATAATCAATGAGGTCAATTTAAATTCTATGTATTTTTCTAAAATAATTTATAGAGTTTATTTTATAATGAGGTCAAAGATGCATTTTTGAAATAATGAAATTAAATCCCAAATAATTAGTATAGTCAAAAGAACACGAGGGCTGCCGTAGTGTTCGATAATGACTGTTTTAAGATAATATATATTGACTTCTATTTAAGAGTAGATTGAATGAACCGGTTATATATGAACCGTCCCCATTTAAAAAAAAAACATTTTACTCCATTAATTAATTAATTAATATTAATTACATATATTATTTTTATAATTAATGCTAAATGCTACGAATAAATATTAAATTATATAATTAAATAAATCACGAACCACCCGTGTGCAATATTATTTAAACTATAAAAATAAAATTATACTTATATTTTTAGAATTAATATTATACACTAAGAATAAATATTGGGTAAAATAGATTTTAAAAGTAATTAGTACTGCACTTTTAATTGCTTCTATTAATTACTTCGGGACTTTTGTTCCTTTTTCTTTTCTCCACGAATTTATGTATTGCATTATTTGATATTCCTGAAGCTGTGAAAATGAGTTAGCTAGCTAGTGGGATTTTATAATATTTATTTGACGAATTATTATTATTATTATTATTTTGGCTATATAATTTTTAACATTGTAGGTTAAGATTTATTTTTAGTATGTGAAGGACTTTAAAATTTTTTAATTAATTACTTTTTTAAAACATATTTTTAACTAAAATTTTTAAAATTACTTTATTATAAATAAATAAAAAATGGTCTTACATGTTAGATTAAGACTTGTGTGAGATTGTATTATGAAATTAGTCTTGTGAGACGGGTAAGAAATGATAATATTTATTATAATAAAAAGTGATATTTAATTGATAAAAAATGATAATAAGAGTAAATTATTTTATTAACAATTAATAGTATAAATCAAATAAATAAATAATATTTTAAATAAAAAGTGATAACGACTTTAATAAAAATTAATTCATTACAAAATTGTAAAATTGTCGAGGTCCTCCTCTTAAAATAATGCATTTATTTGTTAAATATTATGTGCAAATTTTATTCACATAATTTATTAGACAGTTTGATTGACTGATATTGCTCCCAAATATTTAATCATGGATACGTATATATGAGAAAGGAAAAATATATTTTAATTTAAAAAATAGGTTTTCTATATGGATAAAAATTGGCATTTTGGTATTAAAAAAAAAAAGAAGGGAAATTTAGAAATGGGGTGAGAAAGCCAAGAATGACAGAAAAGATTAATGAGGGCATTATAGGGAGGTTTGGTGGGTGTGAGTTGTGTGTGAGGTTGTCCAGATAGTGTTGTGACTTGTGAGTTGTGATACCATCACACACTTCACCCCAAATTAATAATATTGTCATAAATCAAACTATGCATTATAATTAAATAATATTGTCCCCGCATTATAATTAAATAATATTGTCCCCTTATCCTAAAATATTATACACAATCATGAAAGCATATTCACATCTCGAGAAAGGTTCATATTCAATGTTATATAGTGTAATTTTTTTATTTTTATTTTAAGTCTAAGAATTGTAAAGTATTACAATTTATTTTAAGTCTAAGAATTGTAAAGTATTAGAATTTCAAATGAATGAATTCAAGAGTTATTGTTGTTAAGAATTAATTATACTCTCTGCTGTTGCATTTTTCTTTCCATGTATCAAGAGTAACTTTCTACCCTTTATTTTAGTCAATATATTTTATTTTGCCGATTAAAAAAATAAAATAATTCATTTAGAGTTACACATTAAATTTACATGATTGCACTTAATCCTAGAATAAATAAACAATCTCGTTTTCTACTTTTCTTCCCTGTGAACTAATTAATAAGGGTGTTCTACTATTAGATGTATGTATCTCACTCAGAAATTATCGATTTAATTACTTTTTTTTTGTACAAATAATTAATCTTAATATGATAATTTCGAACCAAACCTACAAAATAGACAACCTTGAGAATCAGAATTCAGAAATTACTAAATTAACATATGATGTACTAACTTGTAATTACCAGCTACTACATTTAATACATATAATTAAGATTACATTACATTAATTCTCTATTTAATTTCACATAGCAATCAATATATGTACATCATTTCAAGGTAGTAAATCAAAAGATGAGAAGAAACAAAATTCATCTGAGTCAACTAAACTCAATTACTTGTCAAACCTATTTGTGATTGAATTTGAAAGACCAAGCTAGCTATTTTTGCGTCCAATCCGTAGACCGACTAATCCGTAGACCGATTAATCGAGTCGGCCAGCTAGCTAGCATCAATGCCATAGTTTCGATACACACTTGATTGGTTTTCTTCCCACCATCTCTTTGCTTCTATCTCATTGAACTTCTTCCTACTGCAACCCCAACACTACGCACATGACTATATATGTAGCTTAAACACGAAAACGACGAATGTAATGATCTACGTATACCTGAATCTGACTCGTCTAAGGCCGGTCTTTCCATGAGGCAATGCAGTGAATGTGATGAACACACCGGGCTGATACTCTTCTGTCCGTTCAGTTCTCGGACATTGTTCCATTGATGATCTTGTTTTGATCACGTCTCCATCGCCTCTGAACTTGCTCGAGAATACTATTGGAGAATCATTATCTTCGTGTTGTACTAATGGCTTGCAATGTATCCTCGTCTGAGGGAACCCCGGATCAGCTTCTTCTCCACCGCCCGATGTTTCACTAAGCTGAAAACAAACCAAATATGATCAATGCATGCAAGTATGGTGTAGGTGTATAGATATTGTTGAGCTATAACATAGTATGGTTAATTCTTCATTGTTTATTATTAACACATATAAACAAAATTAATAAAATCATTGTATTAGACAAAATTAGTCACCTTTGATGTCAATGCTTGTATCATTTCATTAGCCTCACTACACTTGGCAGCTTCCTTCTTCGCCACGGACCAGGCTTCCTCGATTTTGTGGCGATTTTCTTCAATTTTTTCGTTCCTCGTTCGACACAGTTTCTCCAGATTGTCAACCTGCAAGGACCAAATCAGTCTCATCACAGCAAAACTAGTAGTAATCATGAACTATGAACATATATATACCTGTGCCTTAAGCTTCATGATCTCTTTCCAGAGGTGTTTTTCTGATTGATTTGAGTCACAATTCATTAAACGAACCCGAGGTTCAGTAGATAATTCGTCGCATGAAGCACCAAAGCTGTTCTGCTTAAAGATTTGAGGACACGAAACGTGCCCCCATCTTGGCAATGCTGGCTCCATCTTCCCTTGAATGTCGAAATCTTTCCTCTCAGAACTCCGATCGCCATCAAACGAATGCATGCCATCGGCTGCGTTTGAGTAGCACTTCCGTGTCATTGGTGACGGTCTAGGTGTACTAGATAGAACACCACTTCGCAGCTGATTAAAGCATGCATTGCACACTCTAAAAGCCTTGCTCTCGTTTGGAGCAAGACTTGCAGATGTGGATCTCTTGCTACAGCAGGAACGACAGAACGAACGACCGCAGTTGTAGCAGTTGTGTTTCTTCCGAGTGAAGCCGAACGCATTGCCACATCCTCTGCAACACAACTGATCAGCAGTGGTTACTGATTTGTGTGCACATATTGCAGCTGTACTACTTGATCCACATCTAACTCTCTCAACTTTTCGACTCCTGAGAGCATCGACTAAACACGGGGAGTTTCTATCCTTCGTATCACCGACACCTAACTGCCCGTTTTCCCCGTTACCCCAAGTGTACACATTCCCCTTTGATGTCAAAACAGCCACATGAGTTGATCCAGTTGACACTTGAACCACAAACTCATCTGATAGCCTCCCTTTAACAGGTACTATCGACTTGTCTCGTGCCTGTGGGGCTCCGAGCTGGCCACGAGCTGTGCTTCCAAACGTGTAAACTTTACCGGTACTTGTTAGTCCTGCAGTTAGAGTATCTCCACATGATACTTGAACAAAATCATGATCAAACAGCTGTGCAACATATGTAGGTAAGAGTACTTTTCGTTCTTGATCCGTATGTCCTAGCCTTCCCTTGTCTGAATCACCCCATGTAAACAGTTTTCCACCCCGACTACCAGCCATGTTTTTGATGATTGCAGCAGTGTGCCACGGTCCACATGCCACAGTCTGTACGCGTACACTCTTGACTGATTCGACTTCTTTAGGGTGTGGATAGCTTTGTAGATTTCCATGGCCAAGAGCTCCAAATGTGCCATCACCATAGGTGAATAAACGGCCACATTCGGACACAATTGCCGTATGCCATTCACCACAAGCAACACTAGATATAGCTACACCATCCAAAGGACCAGAAAGTCTATGTGGCAACCAATGGCTGATATTGCTGTCTTCACTTGAACTAGTTGTGTAGTTATCCCCCCAAGTGTACAACTCACCGGAAATAGACAAGGCACACGTCTGATATTCGCCACAAGTGATAGACGAGACGTGGATACCAGTAAGCGAGTCGACAATCTTGGGGCAGAGTGAATCAATATCCACTTTATGGCCAAGTCTACCCCTCTTGGCCTCACCCCAGCAAAAGACTTCACCCTGCTTAGTCACCAAAGCAGCATGCTTCCTTCCGAGAGATATAGTCCTTACATCAAGCATCATGGTCGACTCGAGAAGCCTAGGTTGCAGTGCATTTGACTCCCCTTCACTGCCTCCCAAACACGCTCCACCAGCTCCTTCTCCCCAGATATAGACGTCCTTCAAGACGTGCGTTTCTGGAAGAGACGAATCAGGATAACGCGGTGCTGTGCTAGCACATATCGCCTTACTGTGTGCATGATCATCTTTGTGGACTAGTGGTGTGTTTTGGGAAATGAGAGTTACCGTGTTCCCCAGGCTCGATGCAGAACAGAAACTATCAGATGAGCGCGAAAACAATGATGGGGGGCTCCCACATAAACTGTGCACCTTGATTACAAGAAAGACATCAAAGATGAGTGTCAATAAGTAGATCACATTGCTGTTTCTAGTCTACCAGAATCATGGAATAGAACAAGAAAGAGACGAAGAAAAGCACGGAAAGAACCTCAGATGATCTGGCTTTGTACTCTGATAGTCCTAAAATCTGCTTCCTTCTCATGAAAGCAGCAGGGCTGCTGATACAGCTTTGTACACCTCTTTGTTTCTTTAAAGTATCTGATATTGCTCCCTTCTGATACTTCCTGGATATTATAGCTTGCAAGCCTATAAACCAAGACTCGGCTTGCACTTTGTCCTTGCATATCTGCAACGAGAAAAACGACACGTGATCCAGCAGTGAGTTCAATCAACTTACTAAGATCAAGCTTCTTTAGCTCACCAAGTCAAGACTGGATTTTCCATTAGCATGGATTAGAGAGAGGCACTGACTTTCCTTCTCGAGCTGTAGTTGTTTCTGCAGTTCAACGAGACTCAGTAAACAAGACGAGCGTATATAATAGCCATGAAATTAAACAAAGACTTAAACAGCATGTTGAACTCTTCTCATTACATACAGTGTTTTGGCCTTGGATGATGTTCGTGACCGTGCTTAATCTGAGTTTCTTTTCGACTTGACCCGAATACCAGATCAAGAATCTCTCATCCTGAAAGAAAATCAGACATATTTATTCGCCATCCTACATTAATCTACTTCGACAGAATGTGTACTAAAAAAAGCAACCAGCCCATCAGAATCTAAAGACAAGTCTAGTCATACAAGATGGTGATCATCTTACATGGATCATGTTATAAACACAAGATTTTAAATATGCTATTCCATCATTCTCACTCACTCAAATCTACTTGATTGTTACAAAACTAGAGTCAATTAATACAAATGTTAAGAGTGCTGATATGTACTCTTACCATAGACAACTTGAAAGGGCAAAATTTCTGTTTCCCTCTCCGGCTATACTTTAAAAGATGGGCACCCTTCTTCAACGCAACGATTGCCTGTTAAACCACGGAAACGAAGCCGTTTAGTAACAAGAAACAAACATGTACAGCAAAGGATGATTCTCAAGAATTTTACCAAATGTGGCACATGATCTCATGTTCATAGGCTATACTTTAATACTTTGCTCAGATAAATAAAACACGACACGATAACACGAATTGAAACAAGATTACGGGGTTTCATTGTAACAAAATTGCATAAACAGGCACACTTAAATAGCAGGTAAAACAACCAAGTTTTCATGTTTGATAACAGGAAAATTTTCAAAGTAGTCTAAGATTGGAGGATAATTAATCTCCAATTGTTCATTAAAAAAAAAAATCATTATATAATTTGGGGCAAAAGAATAAAAAAAAAATCCAACTTAACTACTCCATTAGTATTAGTATTACTATTTAAAATAACAACATGCTAAGACTACTAAGAACAAGATAACATCAATTTTTTTTTCTTCCCTAAAATTCAAGATCAAAGCTTCTTTGAATGAAAACAAGATCACATAATTTAACAACTTGATTATAAACTCAGAGATGAATTAACCCACCTAAATTCCAATCATTAATTTCAATTAGGACAATCAAATAATTAAACACACATCAGTTCTGATTATATGATAATAAAACTAAAAAAGCACTTAATTAAAGAATGTAATGTTTCCACAACCCAACACATTGCATGATATTATCTGGTTTAGTTTAACTCAGTACAAGAAATAAGCAAAAAGAATAACAAAAAAGGTTAAAGATATGAATTGGAAGAAGTAGGAGAGTAAGAGAGAGAATTCACCTGTTCAAGTGCCCTGTCAGAAGCAGAGGAAACTGATGGCAAAGATTCTTCACCCATTTTCTTGCTAATTTCATGCAATCTCACTGTGTGAAAGAGACAACAAACTTGGTAATGTTTTTTTTTTATCTTGTTGTGTGTTGCATGGAGGAAATGTTAATGCAAGGTTGGAGAGGTAATTAAGAAGAGTATTGTGTTGTGTGGAGGGAGAGAGAGAGAGAGAGAGAGAGGGTATGATTAGTGTGGGAAGAGACAGAGATTGATTGATTAGTGAAGTTACTGAAACAACAATCGCACGTGTTCACCATACACACTTTTACTTTACTACTGTACACTTCCATTCTTCCATCATTCCTCCACATTGCCTCCCTGCATTTTTTCATTTTCTTTACACCAGTTTTTTCCTGTTCAACTAGTAAGGTACCGGCCCGCAGCTCAGGGTATACATCTTGTATTTACAATCAATGATCAAATTTTACGGTGAGAGCAATCTCATCAAATGAAAAGCTTCACATGTATAGTGGGTAGTGCCTAGTGGTTAAAGAATTAGTTGAGTCATCATAATTTACCCCTCCACCACTCAATCGGGCCGAGATATGAGCACCTAGTATGGGCTTTTTTTTTAACCAAATAACAAGGTGCCATTTACGGTTCTTCGTTGTTTAAGAAAATTCTGTCGGGTCGGGGTGTGGGGCGATATAGTGGACGATTCCACTCTTTTACTGAGTAATAAAGTAACAGTTTACGATTCTACATTATTTAAGAAAATTATTACTCCTCTTGATTCTTCGTTGTTTAAGAAAATTCTGTTAGTTCAAGGTGTGAGGGCGTTAGAGTGGACGATTCCACTTTTTTTACCGAGTAATAAAGTAACGTTAAGAAAATTATTATTCCTCTTGTATCTGTTATTAATTATTTGGTGTGGGTCCATTTATATAAAAATAAGATGAATGCTTAACTATGAGACCGATCAAAATAGCGAAATCAATATCTATCGAGGGATGGAGAGAGTGTTATTTATTGATGAATTTTATTATTTTATATTGATTTTTTAAAGGATAATTGCATTTATTTCTACACTTTTTTTTATCTTATTTTAAATTTTTTTATAAAATAATTTAATTAAACGACTAATCAATTAAATATTATCATTTCCCACAAGTTTTTGACTTCTCTCCGCCTATTATATCTTCACACTTTAATTTAGCTTTAATCAATTGGTGTAACATTTTTTTTCAAATTAGAATATCTTCACACTAATTAATTAGCTTTAATCAATTCATGATGTAACATTTTTTTTTCCAAATTAGAACAGCAGTTCTTATATTTTGATCATGATTAGTAAGGATGGTTAGATAGAAAATTTCTACTTTATATAGTATAGTATATTAATCATTATATATATATATATATATATATATATATATATATATATATATATATATATATATATATATATATATATATATATATATATATATATATATTCATTCGGTACGTATACAACATATATTATAATAATATAGATTTTAATAAATGAAATAAAAATAAAAGAATAACAGGAAATAAATGAAGTAATGTGATATATATATGTTTGACAATTAATTGACAATATCCCACAAGTTGAGAAACTAAATCACATTGCTACTGATTAATTTGGTCTGTTGTTACACCCATCACACCTACATTTGCACATGGACACATACTTCTGCTTATTAAATACTCTATTTTTTTTAATAATATTTTATCTAATCGTACAGTTAATATATACATAAAACATAGAGTACTATATAAACACAATCCCCATTTATTTTTGTAAAATTAAACTAATTTTAAGGTATGATTGCAATGATTAGTTTGGGTAATTAGTACTACATGAAGTACTAAACTTCATAGTCATTTTGAGAATATAAATGCATTTTCCAATGTTCTCATTTTTTTATAGTATTAAAATTTTCAAACCTGGAGCTGCTGGCGGAATTTTTAAAAATAAAATGTAAACTAACTTACAACAGCTCAAAAGATTGTGTATTTATTAATAATGGTGAATAATTAAATTTTAAATGTATTTAACACTTTAAAATAAGATCCATTTACCTTATTCTTTTTCCTAATTTTTAAAGTTTATATCTATTATAGATAAATTATAAAAATACAAAAACATGGGCGTTTAAGGTTTATTAAAAAGACAAGTAACACACAAAAATACCAGTGCTCATTCATTGATATATAATTTTTATTAAATTTATTTTATGCAACACGTGTAAATTCCTACTTAATAAGACATAATATAAATATAGTTAATCTCTCTTCCACAATCTATATATATTGTTCACTTCTTACTTCTATTATTATTCTAAAGAAAAAAAAAACAATTTCTTTTAACTAACTTTATTCATTACTTATTGACTTTTTTCATAACACGTATTTTAAGATAATAATTAAATAAAATATAAAGTATTTTTATATGTTTATGAATGTTAAAATGATAAGATAAATTTGAAATTATATAAAATGTAATTTTAAAATTTTGAATTGAGATGCTATTTCTTTTAATAGTAAATGATTTTCATGGGATAAATAAATAAAATAAACAATTATAACAAAAATTGATTATTATAGAATTAATGGTAAGAAAAATCATAAATTTTATTTTTATTGTAAATTAAACTCCACCTTTAAAAAATTATAAAATGAAACACAACCCTTAAATATTGTTGTAAAATGCATCAAATTCTAAAAGAGAATTTCACCTGACCTTTGAGAAAATGTCACACATGCATTGAGTGTAACTTGTTACAATACTTAAATGTTTGGTTTTTTTTTTTAATTTCTCAAAAATGAATACTTAATTTGCAAGTTTTTTTTTTCTTTTTTTTTTCTTAATCAACCCACTATTGTTTTAAAGATTGCAGTTTTTCAATTTGTAGTGTCCACTTTTATAGCTACATAATATGAAAGATGCATGTGCATGGCACTTCCAACATTCTACAAATACTGCATAATTATGAACCATGAGAACCACCCATATATATCAAATACAATTTACACACTTTTTGTTTTTAATTTATACCTTGAAAAAGTAATTATATTTTTCATAAATCATGAACAAGCTATAAAATACCATGATAAAATTATAGTTTTTCCTACACTATATCTTAAAAATAAGCTTTAATTAATCATAAGAATATAATAAGTATACACTGATGCGGCGCATGTGTTATACAATGCATGGAATAATTCGAATTAATCAATTAAAAAGAATTGCAGATTAGATTAATGTCTAATTATGAAATAATTACATTTAGATCAATTTCACAACTTGTGCAATTAATTATAATTCCATCTAGCATTAAGTTCTACCATGTATTATATATAATCATAAATTAGTTGCTTTAATTTAGATTGGACATATCCCTTGATATATATTTTTCTCACAATAAAATTTTGTCGATTTAGTGATGGCAGGATCTAAGTAAGAAATTTCTTTATAGAAAAAGTTGTGCATATATATAAATATCATAGCTAGGGTAGCAACAACTAGCTGGTAAAGCTCCAAAAGAAGTGCCCTAATGTAGGTCCAATTTCATTTTTTTTCATTAATTATTTTGTAGAGTAATTCAACTATTTATTTATTTATTGAGACACTGGTTAATTAGATAGTAAATATATGGAGTAATTAAACTTTGTCTAACACTCCAATCCGTAAATCGATAAAATAGTTATTTGCTTTTTTCATGTTAATTACTCTATTCGTTTAGTAGTTTTTTTTTCACGGATCAATAAATATAGTATTTTAATATATAATGAAATGAGTGAAATAATATTTTAATATATATTAGGTGGTTGTATTAGTTTAGTATTGTGGGCCCATGAACATATGTATTGGTCTCATTTATTATAAAATGAAATGTAAATTTTTTTATGGGACGCCTAAAATAGAAATACATAAATATATTTTTATATGATTGATCGTTATTTTCTTTCACCCTCAAGTGTAAGGGATCGATTGTAGCGCGTGTGACCAAGTGAAAATTATCGTTCCCACGAGATAGTTATAAATTTAATAAATAATTCTATATATGATAATTAAATTGCAAAACAAATCTGGGAGTTTTTGGAAAGGATAATTAATTAAACTAATAAAAACTGAAATTAATAATTAAACTAATTATAAAATAAAATAAATCACGCAAGAGAGTACGATTTAAAAGTTCAAGAAAGGAGAATTGGTAATGCTCGGGCTAACCGCTTAACTATATGACTAATTTATCTAGACCCAAATTAATTACCTGCAGACGTTTATAAGAGGATCACTAAAACTAGTTAAATCACCTTGATTGAGTAAGATCTAACACTTATAATGAGCTGCAAATCCTAGGATCAATAAGGAATTAACTCTCACTCCCACTATAGGTACTTCATGCTAAATTCCATTAAAGGTTAGAGCAATAGACTTCCATTTCTAGGTACTAAATTATTAACCCCTTTTGTCTCCTTACTAATTACCTAATAATGATGTTTTACCAAATAATTAATATTTCAAATTGATTGTCTAACACTATTAGAAATTATATGTCAATCCCCTAAAATTGTCACATGAAACAACAATTATTATGCAGAAATAAAGAATCTTATTAACTATCAATCAGTGATACCATCAAGAATAATTAAAGGAAATCAAAACTCAAAACACAATAATATGAAGTCTAAAAAATAATTAAAGGAAATCAAAACTCAAAACACAATAATATGAAGTCTCAAAAATATCTTCTTCAATAAGGAAATAAACATTCTGCAGAGTAATAAATCCAAGTCTAGGGCAATCAAATCACATAGTCAAAACTGTATAAACTCCCTAACATTACCAACAAAGAAGCTTAGCACATGGATTTACGAGGGCAAATCACAAAGATGTAATAAGTCTCAAACATTGTTCTAAAATAATAATAGAGATAAATAACTGAAAAATAAAGAACCCTTTTTGAGGACTCCGATTCTTCAATCACGATCTCCGTCGGAATCTCCGTCTCCGATTCAAGTAACAACTCTAATCGTCTCTCCGGTTTAGGGATGGAAGGTGGTGAGTGATAGTAGGGTTCTATCTCTATAGGTTGTAGGCGTGTGTGGGTTCTGTTCTGTAAACTCAGCTTTATACTCTACGTATTGGGCCTGGGCTAGAAATATGCCGAAAATAGAACATGGACGTAAGTTGGACCACACACGGCAGTCACATGGTGATGAGTGGTATTTTCACCTAAATTTTAGTGTCTTTTTATGTCCATTTTCGTATTATTTTATTCGTATTTTATACGTAATTTGGTTATGTTATGTGTTTTTATGGAAATGTGTGAGAATGAGCTTAAACGTATGTAAAACAGGTGAAAATAAAGCAAGAAACGGGGCAGAAAAGACCCAACTCGAGTTGCAAGGTCCAACTCGACTTGCAACTCGAGTTGAGAGAAGGTCGAGTTAAGGTCCAAAAATCGTCTAGAGAGCTTACACGAGTTGCAAGGTCCAACTCGTCGAGTTGGGAGCAGGGCAGCGACCAAAAATCATACAGTGAGCTTACTCGGGTTGTCAAGTCGTTACTCGACTTGCAACTAGAGTCGAGCTGCCTTCCGAAGGTTTTTCAGTTTCAAAACCTAGCAACACGACCGAACAGACAAGTGCACGAGTTGCCAACACAAGTCAAGCTACTTCAGCTCGAGTTACACTACATGCAACTCGACTCGTGTTGCAATTCAAGTTGGGTAAGACCAACTCGAGTTGCATGTTTTTGGGCCAAAAATCCAGATTCACCTGCCAATGTGTGTAAGTGTGTGTAAAAAGCTCATTTGATGTTAAATTCGTGGCCCAACTTGGAGATGGTATACATAGCCTCAAGTTCAACATTTGAAAGGAGATTGAAGAAAGGGTTTGCACCAAAACACATAGATCACACAACATTTCCTTCCATTCATACCATCATCTTCATCCATTCACCATCCATTCCATCTACCATCATCTCACCATCAAAACCTTCATCCAATTGAGGAAAAGAAGCAAGGAAGAGAGCAGAATTGCAAGGGAAGGAAAGAGATCACCATTGAAGCACTTCAAGGGAGTTTTCATCCATACTTTGTAGTTAAACCTCATAGTTTCATCATGATTTGTATGAATCTTAATGTCTATGTTAATTTACTTTTGAATATGGTATGCTAATCTCCCTTGTGGGATTAGCAACATGGGAGTTATTGATTGATTTTGGGATTTGTGTATTTGAATTCATATGTTGATTGGATCTATGATTTTCTATCATTGATTATTAATTGCTTGATTTGTATTGTTGATTTGTGTGGTTAATTGTCATGAACATGTGATTAGATTGAGAAATCAATTAAATATTTAGGATAGTTCATTAAATCAATTCATCATATACTTCATGTTAATTATAAGTTGTAAAGAGATTGAGAAATCCTTTAGAATTTAGAACCATTTGATAGAACATGTGATTGGTTTGATCGAGAGGTTGATTAATCGTGTGAAGGGACTCTCATTACAAACTTAGTACATAGTTGGAATTGTTTGTGTGAGAACCAATTCATTGAGCTATTTGATATTCATATCCTATCCATCTCGAGAGGGATAGGTGAATTTAATGTTGGCACTTAATCCTACATCCATGATACATATGAATTTGATACATAATTCTTAGAATTACCACTTCTTGATTGTTGTTAATCTCACTTTTAATCAATTTGAAAAACCACTTTTAATCAATTTATCTTGTTTGTTTGATCATTGTTTGTTTACTTGCATTGATTACTATTTCATTACTTATTTGATCAACCAACCTTTGATGATTTATTTCTATAAAATTATGAAAAACGTGATATCACTTAAGCACTATTATCTATCTCCCTGTGGTTCAATAAATTCTTGAATTGGTCAACCCGACTACAAGTTATGGCTAATCAAATGGCGTCATTACCGAGGAGGCAACGGTTGCTAGTGGTTTAACGAAGGAGTATTTCGATTAGTATTACTAGATATATTTTTATTATTTTTTCTTATTTGCTTTGGAAATTTTTTGATCTCACTTGTTCGTTTTGATAGGTACTTCAAAAATACCTTGAGAGAAGGAGAAGGGGGATTAAAAACCAAAAATAGAAAGTTTGAAGAAGAATTGCAGTAAGCCTTGAGAAGAGTATTTAAATGGATGGTTGGAATCAATTCACAAATGTCTTTGGGGATCAAATTGTAAGGGTTCCACCTAAACAATCAAGAGGCTATATGAATGAGAGCAACTATGGTTACAATTTCCAAATGAATCAAGATAGCTCTCAATACTACAATCAAGGAAGAAATAGAGAATGACAACAAGTTTATGATGCAAATACATTCCACTCTTATCAAGCATGTGCTTATTCTTCACCGAATCCCAACACCGACCCTCCGTTCTAAAATTACGCCTTACTTGAATTATATAGAAGAAGTGCTCAAGGAAGTGATGAAGGCCAAACTTCTCAATCAAGTTTATTGTTCAACGAATCCTCCAAGATAATTACACCCGCTACTTTGGAATTGACAAGACAAATAAGGAAGATGAATCAAGGTTCTTATAGTCAAGTCTTGTCTAGTTCAAGTTTGGAGAATGGTCAAAATGTGCAAGGTGTGTCGATTCCTAGTCCTATGGAGCAAGACGAGTGGAGGATGCCTAACCATCAAGTAGGAGATGCTTATTTCATGGGAGTGGATATTTTCAAGGAAATTTTCAAAACAATTATGAGGGAAGTTTTCATGGGAATTATCCACCAATTCAAGGATGGGATATTGACAACCAAGAGGGAGGAAACGTTCAACTAGTTAAGGAAGGAAAATCATCTATAGAAGTCTTGATTGAGATGATGATAACAAACCTTGAGGAAGACAAGAAAAGAGATGAAACACGAAATTAGGCAAATGAGAAGAGGTTAGAAGCCTTGGAGCATCAAGTAAGCCAAATTGTAAGTACTTTGACCAATTTTCAACAAGTTGAAGAACTTGAAGAGAGTAAATTTGAAAAAAGATTAGAGAAAGAAGAGATGTTTGGAGAGGAAGAATCAAAGGAGGTATTGAAAGAGCCTATTGAGGCAAATGATGTTGATGAAGAGGAACAAAGTCTAGAAGCAAATGATGATGACTTGAAGAGTGAAATGAACATTTCTAAACCTTTAAACTCTTTAAGTTGCTTTGAATTTCAAAATATTGTTTACATTGACTTTGTCTTATCCATTGATCATATTCTTAGGAACAAAAGAGAAATCGAAGAGATGTTGGGAGTTTACTTAGAAAGAAGAAATAAGTGGTGTTTAAGAATGGAGAGGGCAATGGAGTGTAAGCTCAAAATAATTGAATTTCTAAAGTCATGCTTGAAGGATGCAACAGAGGTTGTCACTTGCCACAAGTGCCTAATATAGGAAGAATCACAACGTTTAAAATTCGATAGCAAGGACGAAAGATATCCGTGGCCATTCCGATGAGTTTTCCATATCACGTCCGGCTTGAAGACGTTAAACTTAGCGCTAGATGGGAGGCAACCCATCATTATCGTTATTGCATTATTTCTTGTTTTCAATAAGGATGATGAATTTGATTTTGTTTTGCAATTTTTGGTCTTGTAGGTCGATTGTGCTCGTGAGAAGAAGGCTTATTAAAGTAAAGAGAAGTGCTTCATGGATTAGAGTAGACATGCTCACCACTTGTTGCAAACTTAATTCTCGACTCTTATCTCTAGTTAAGTTTGGGGGGCTAATGAGTGGTGGACATTACTCAAGTCAATGGATGCATATGCTTCTCAACAAGAAGCTCATAGATGGAAACTACAAGGGTAAGTCCTACCACTTTTTGCAAACTTAAGTCTCAACTTGTTTCGATTTAATTTTGGGGGGAGAGTACGTGGTGCGACTCACCACTTTTGTGTGCTTGATATGATGAGAGGTCTTCTTATAAAATTGGGTCAATTTTAAATTTTTCTCATGAGTTTTGGTTGGATTTTGGTACGATTGGTGGTGATTGAAGTGCATGATAGTCCATTTTTTATTGAAATTGTTGAGCTAATGGTTTTGTTGAGCATGTATGAAGGGTATTGGAAGCACAAATTGAGCTTAGAGCTAACAACGTCTACTATCAAATGCTTATTGAGGGAGTTCACTCTACACCCTACCACTTCTATGTGCTTAGCATAATTTATGTTGATTTGGATTGATGTGATTAACATGTTGCTTCATGTGTTATGTTTTGGAGGTTTTATTTTCAATCAAGGTGAGGATGTTTGTGAGCTTACTTGATCATGGATGATATAGAATGTGTGTTTTATGGTTAATGATGGTGATTTTTATTTTGCATGCTATGTGTTTTTGTATTGTTTCTTGTTTGGTGAGTCTTTTCTTATGTGCTTTGTGTGTATTTTTATTCTTGTTTAGGAATTATTTTGGTGGTTTATTTTAGGGAGGTCGTGATGCATTTTTGAACATGAGTGATGACATGTTGTGGTAATAAGTGATGACAAATTATGATTAAGAATCTCTACAATTTCGAATTATGACATGTTTTATTTAACTTGTTCAATTTTGAGATGAATGTGGTGTAATAAGTTTCTTAAGGTCCAATGCATAAGCGTGTGAGATTTTGAGCCTCAACCGTGCATACATGGTATTTTTCTTCTTGAGTGAATCAGTTGTGTTTGATAAGCTAGACTTGCTCAAGGACTATAGGAACGAGCCCGATTAGTGGAGATTAATGACATGATCTAAGACCATCTTTGTTATTTAATAGTCATTGTCATATATTTCCCTACCATGAACATCATCCCTAGTCAACCACTTTGAGTCTTTAAGCTTATTTCTTGTGAATTTAGCATATTACAAGTCATGATTACCCACTTAAGCCGTATGTATACCCTTTGTGTGGGTAATTGAGGAGGTGGTAGCTAGAAATGATTGATTGAATAACAAGAGAAGAAAAGAAAATGGTAAACAAGTAAGAAAAATGATGAAAAGAGCAAAAACAAGAATGAACATGCAACTTCAAAACAAGAAAATGAGCAAAGCAACAATAATATGCTCAAGTAGTTAAAAATTCGAAGAAGGAGGCATGCATTAAAAGTAGTTCAATCCAAGGAAAGTTGATGATTAGTTCTTGTGAACATTAAAGACAAGAAAGAAAGAAGAAAAGTGGAGAAGTTGGAGAAATTAGTCATCTCTTTGATTACTTACACTTGTTTAGTCACTATTATCATATTCTTCCTACCCTACCAAAGAGTCTATCATTACATACTTAATGAAAGACATTTTTGATCATTGATTGAAACTTTGGCGGTTTGTGAATGTAGTCTACGAGCAAGCTTATAGCGAGTCGAGTCAATCGGTTAATGAGTGTTGATTTACCCTACTGTAAAGAGTGTTGAATGAAATTGATATCCCATCGTGAGGCTTGGAAAAAGAGGGACTATATTACATTTTGTTCTCTTGTGATTGAACTTGTTAATTCCTTATGTCATGAGTTTAATGATCTAGGATGACTTAGCATACATTGTGGTTCTTATTGCTATTGATGTATTTTTACTTATGTTCGTTTAGTCTTTTTCTAGGTGAAAATCTCACCCCTTGATTTATCATTTTCGTTGTGAGGGGATGCACAACACTTTAAGTTTGGGGGTGTTATGAGTGATAATTTCACCTAAATTTTAGTGTCTTTTTATGTCCGTTTTGGTATTATTTTATCCCATTTTATATGTTATTTGGTTGTGTTATGTATTTTATAGAAATGTGTTAGAATGAGCTTAAACGTATGTAAAACAGATGAAAACGGAGCAAAAATAGAACGGGACCTGAAACGAGCAAGAAACGGGGCTAAAAAGACCCAACTCGAGTTGCAAGGTCCAACTCGAGTTGAGAGAAGGTCGAGTTAAGGTCCAGAAATCATCAGAGAGCTTACTCAAGTTGCAAGGTTCAACTCGACTTGCAACTCTAGTCGAGTTTGGAGCAGGGCAGCGATCAAAAATCATACAGTGAGCTTACTCGAGTTGTCAAGTCGTTACTCGACTTGCAACTCGAGTCGAGCTGCCTTCCGAAAGTTTTTCAGTTTCAGAGCCTCGCAACACGATCGAATAGGCGGGTGCACCAGTTGCCAATACGAGTCGAGCTACTTCAGCTCGGGTTACACTACATGCAACTCGACTCGTGTTGCAACTCAAGTTGGGTAAGGCCAACTCGAGTTGCATGTTTTTTGGCAAAAATTCGGATTTTCACCTGCCAATGTGTGTAAGTGTGTGTAAAAAGCCCATTTGATGTTAAATTCGTGGCCCAACTTGGAGAGGGTATAAATAGCCTCAAGTTCAATATTTGAAAGGAGATTGAGATTTCCACCAAAGGTTTGCACCAAACACATAGATCACACACCATTTCCTTCTATTCATTTCATCATCTTCATTCATTCACCATCCATTCCATCTACCATCAGCCCACCATCAAAACCTTCATTTAATTGAGGAAAAGAAGCAAGGAATAGAGGAGAATTGTATGGGAAGGAATGAGATCACCATTGAAGCACTTCAAGGGAGTTTTCATCCATACTTTGTAGTTAAACCTCATAGTTTCATCATGATTTGTAAGGATCTTAATGTCTATGTTAATTTCCTTTTGAATATGGTATGCTAATCTCCCTTATGAGATTAGCAACATGAGAGTTATTTGTTGATTTTGGGGATTTGTGTATTTGAATTCATATGTTGATTGGATCTATGATTTTCTATCATTGATTGTTAATTGCTTGATTTGTATTATTGATTTGTGTGGTTAATTGTCATGAACATGTGATTAGATTGAGAAATCAATTAAATGTTTAGGATAGTTCATTGAATTAATTCATCATACACTTCATGTTAATTATAAGTTATAAAGAGATTAAGAAATCCTTTAGAATTTAGAACCCTTTGATAGAACATGTAATTGGTTTGATCGAAAGGTTGATTAATCGTGTGAAAGGACTCTCATTACAAGCTTAGTACCTAGTTGGAATTGTTTGTGTGAGAACCAATCCATTGAGCTATTTGATATTCATATCTTATCCATCTCGAGAGGGAGTTTAGGTGAATTTAGTGTTGGTCATTAATCCTACACCCATGATACATATGAATTTGATACATAATTCTTAGAATTACCACTTTTGATTGTTGTTAATCTCACTTTTAATCAATTTGGAAAATCACTTTTAATCCATTTATCTTGTTTGTTTGATCATTGCTTGTTTACTTACATTGATTACTACTATTCATTACTTGTTTGATCAACCAACCTTTGATGATTCGTCTCTATAAAATTATGAGAAACGTGATATCGCTTAAGCACTAGTACCTACCTCCCTGTGGTTCGATAAATTCTTGAATTGGTCAACCCGACTACAAGTTATGGCTAATCACATGGCGCACACACGGCGCATGGCATGGCATTGTGCTCCGTGTGCAGCACAAATCCTCACTCGGCGACTCCCGTGCGCGATTCTTCCTCACACGATGACGTGGTCTTCATGCATGGCTTCGTGGTCTTGATTTCGGCCACTACGACTTTGGAAACTCCTCGCACGTCCTCGTTGGTTGTCATACAGTCGCAACCGTGTGACAAGATCTCACACACGGCTTCGAGCGAGCTCTCACACGACTGTAAGTAATCATGCACGGCTGCAGCCGTGCAACAGCCGTGTGACCTTCTTCTTCGACCATTCCAGCTCCATTTTACTCCCATTCGATACTTGATCACTTTATCCCTCTTTTCCTGTGAAAAACATGACAAAACACCTCTCAAGCACCTTTTATCGATAACAACAAGAGCATTACCTTTTCATGCTAATATCACAACAAAATACATCAAAGAGGTATTAAAATGAACCTAAAAGATCATGAATTTTCATTCTCATCAAGGATGGAGTAAGTATAAAATATTATTATTTTATATAAAATGAAAATTATATTGGTAGTATATGTGGATGGATCAAAAGTGGGATATATATATATATATATATATATATATATATATATATATATATATATATATATATATATATATATATATATATATATATATATATATATATTTATTTATTTTTATTTATTTGAAAAGTTTGATATCTTATTAATACATGAAGATAGTATAATCAACTATTAACAGTCATCACTTAGGGACTAACTAAGTTTATTTATAAAATAATAACTCATCCGTCTCACACTTATCTTCATTATAAAAAATAAATTTCACATCAATTAACAACTTCAAAAGTTATTTTAATCTTAAAAATATTACTCACATCTAACACATATATCATACTTTATACTTTATATATTATCTAAAAATACTTTATTACTCTTAAAAAGTTAAAAAAATTGATCAAAAAGTAATTTTTCCTAACCTACAAATCTACAATACTGGTAAAAATAATACGGGATACTAAATATTAAATTGATATGTTTATTTGAAATTATAATTGAACTTTGAAATTGAAAATAATGATAACTTATAGGACTAAATGAATATAAAATCACATGCTTATAATTGATTTATGCCATTGTGTATAATAAATACTTTCTCCGCTCTACATGTTTTATCTTTTAACTTTTCACGTAGATTAAGAAAAGTGTAAATTGAGTATAATTATGAAGTGTACTTGATGCACCGATGTACATGGAGTTTAATAGATTTAAATTAGAGTATAGTGAATAATATTTGTTTTAGTTTTTAATTATTTAATTTAATTTAATAATAGAAATTAAATTAAAATTTTATTTAATAGTTAAGATGCACCAAATACATTCTAGTTAAATCTTAATTTGATAGATGGTTTGGGAAAATTTAAGTAATAAATAAATAATTAAATATTTTAAGTGTTTTAAGTGGGGGATTATATAAATTTTTATTGGATTTAGATAGTATATTATAAGATGAGCTGTGAAACATGATTCAATTTATTTTATCCACTCACTTACCTTTTAATCTTTTGGTCATAATTAATTCAATTTTAATTGTTTCACATGAGGGTGTTTCGATTAGATGCGTGTTCTTATTTAATTTCACTCGAAGATAATGAGTAAAATTCAAGAATTTCATCCAAAATCCTACCTCACTTGTTGACCATATTAATCATGATGGGATTGTCACAATAATATATAATCACCCACCATCCTTTAAATTATGATATATTCCTTTATTGATTTTGTGATTTTCATTCGTCTATGACAAAGTATTTTTTTTATTGATGCGATTAAAAAAATATTATACTAACTCACTATATAAATATACATATGAGACCTACACTAACATTAATATAATTACACACTACACGATTATATATCTAAATTAATTTAATTCACATATAAAAAAGCAAATAGTTTAGTACAGCTATCAAGGGAATTGTCCGATGACTTGGAGTATATATATGAACAGTATTTGTGACAAATTTTAATCATCTTCAAATACATATGTTTAGAAAAAATTGAGTGTTTACAAAGATTAATTATGTCTTTAATAATTAATTTGCGTCTATAAACAATTATATTAAAGCATTTCAAATTTTTATGATTAAAAGTAAGTATATGTATATTATTTATGAGAATATTTTAGTCCTTTTTATTCTATAAATAACTATATTTAATAGTAAATATAAGTGCTTAAGAATCATTTTTTGTGGTCGAATTTTCACATACACATATATCCAAACACACCCAACATTATGTCTCTCTGTCTTCAAGATTTCAGCCCACATGCTTTAGCAAATCTTTGAGAAATGTGGGAAATCTTATATTAATATTCATTTATTGACTATAAAAATGAAAATATTATGAATTCATATATAATTAAAAAAAAATTTCTTTCTCAATACAAATGTTTTATTTTTATTAAGCAAGGATAAGGTTAGTACGAATGAGAATGATATTAATTGACAAGATTGATTCAAATACTTGTGTGATAATTTTACGGAATTATTTTGAATAAAAAATATAACATTTTAATAGTAAAGTAATTGAATGATGAAAAATGATAATAGAGCAATGAATTATTAAGTCTATTCCATAAATAATTTATATTACAATGAAAATTAATAATATTTTTTTAAAAAAAATAATAACATTTCTTGATAATTAATTATGAAAACATAAAATGATCTCACACAATACTGTTTTTCAATAGATGTATATATTTACAAATTAATAATTAAGATAGAATAAATATTTTTTTCATTGTTTTAGGAGCTTGTATTTTGGATATACATGCATGAATTTAATTGTATGTGAAAAATGATATTTAAAACTTGTGATATTTCAACTTATATTAAAAATAAATTAAATTTGAATAAAATAATTATTATTTTTTAATAAATTTTTTAAAATATTATGTTATCTCGTTTCATTGTGAAAAGAAAAAAATCCCTGCGGCAATTAAACCTTATAGTTCTATAATAATAATGTAATAATAATCAAATTAACTCAAACTAATATAATACCAACATAAATAATATACTATAATGCCACGTCACCATCGAGACAACGAGCATTATATATGCTGACGTGTCTTGGGCACAAATGACATTTGCATAAGTTAAAATTTCACAAAAGTACCCTTTTAAAAAAAGAAAACCAAACCAAAACAAAAGTAAAAAAGTTCACAAAAAATTCTCTTTTAAAAAGGAAAAATACAAAATAAAACAAAATCCTAATGAGTTCACAAAAATATAAACACTGTAGCATACATGTGCAGCTTGAATTCTTTACTTAATAAGCAAATGCACTTCATAATTATTAATTAAAAATATATATTTAATATTAATTAGAGAATTCACAAATCATTCAAGAAAATTAATAAATCATGGAGTACAAAACAAATTTTATATCGAGATTGAATTTTGAAATAGAGATGAACAATGAACTCGTAATTAGGCTAAGAAATTGTCTCACAAAATAGCACACGTGAAACATATAAAAAATGATAATATTTAAAGAAAAATGATATTAAATTAATAAATAATAATATTGGTGTTATGAATTATTTTATAAACAATTTATAATATAAATAAAAATTAATAATATTTTTTTTAAAAAATGATAGAAATAATATCTTTAATAAAAAATAATAATCAATTAAAAAATTGTAAAATAGTAGTATATTGTATGAAGGTATCCCGCGATCCTTTAATTGAAATGAATTCTCACCCACTAATTAAACATTTGGTCACATACTAACAATATTATGCAAGAGTCCAAAATCTAGGATTAGGGCAATACATTTGATGTTGGAGATAAATATTGGGACATCTACTTAATGCATGTTAGGGCTATTCTTTCTATAGTTAGGTGTTACATCTTATTCACATCCCCTCAATCACAAATCCATTTTATCAAATTTATTTTCTATTAAAAATTGTTATATGTATTTCATTTATATATATATATATATATATATATATATATATATATATATATATATATATATATATATATATATATACTCAAATTGTAAATCTTCTATCATAAAACCCAACTAGCTATTAAGTATTTTTCGTATTTAATAAACATCACTATGTGTTTAATTATTTCTCTTTTGAGTATTTTTTTTAGTTTATAGGTTTTTTTTAAAATTATTTTTATATAAATTATAGATTTTGAAAATTTAATGAATAAATTAGAGACGTGAATATGACCATTAGTAATCATTGCTAATAATTGTACTAGTAATTTATACTCTTTCATCCCAAGGAAATGTCCCAATTTTCTATATTGTGCATGCCATTCAAAGTTTTCATTTTCCTCTTTTATCTTTTTTTAGTAAAAAAGCCCCACATATGACGCATCACTCACTATTAATACAATTACCGACTATATATATAAAATAACAATACTTCTTAATCTACGTGCAAAAAAATAATATAGGGACATATGGCCGAGATGGAGGGAGTATAATGATTCCGTTGGTAATTACTAACGAATTGAATTTTTTTGTAAAATAGAAAATAAATCCGTTAGTATTTCGTTGCTAAAAGAAAACTGTCATTTTTGTTTTCAATCTGTTGCTAATTAATTCCGTTAGCAAGTTCCCTTATTAAAAATGGAGTAGTTTTTTTTAGTGTCTATTATTATTTTTAATGGGGTTAAATTTATCCAAAAATTTCCTATTTATGCTCAAAATGAAATGAATTTGTGTTTAAAGAGGAAATCAGCTTATTGGAGTAATTAATTTTCACACTAAGTGCATGGTGAGTATAATGAATGATTAGGATTTCAAAAAAAAAAGTGTAATGAATGATTAAATACTGATTAAACACCAGTTACCCGGAATAACTACACCATTAATCATTATATTGAATGATTTTGGTAAGGCTGTCAATGCTAAAATTGATGCAGCTATGGAAAATATTAAATTAATTAGAACTATAATAATGTCATAATGATCAAATCAATCTTGTTACTGTTTAGGATGAAATAATTTGTGATACAATTTAGTGGTTTAACTTTGGTTCTACTAGTAACATGAACTTATATAGTAGTATATTTAAATATACTTAATCTAAATTAAAATTTATAACCAATTGAAAATTCTTGTACTCCCTCCATCAAAAGATATTGACACATTTTCTTGTTGAGTTATCCCACAAAAATTGACATATTTACTTTTTAAGAATATGAGACACACACAAAAACAATTTATTTATATACATTGGTCCACACACACATCACACTCACCACTAATACAACTACCCACTACACATTAAATATTATTTCTCTCACCTCACTTTACATTAAATTATTATACTCCCTCTGTCCCATAATACTTTTCTCACTTTCCTCATTTGTTTGTCCCATAAAACCTTTCACCCTCCAAAAAAGAAAACATTATTTTATCCAGCAACCTCAAAAGTTACTTTAATTTTAAATTTGTCACTCATTTTTCACACATATATCAGTATTTATACTCCTTTTATTACCTAAAAATACTACAATATCCTCCAAAATCAATAAAGTTGGTCAAAAAGTGCACATTTCTTAAACAACGTGGAACAGTGAAAAGTATTATGGGACGGAGGGAGTACTCCTTAATCTTCGTGTAAAAAAAAATGTATCAATATCTTCGGGAGGGAGTAATTGTTTAGTGTTAATGGGCTCAGCCCTTAACGGGTCTTATTTTCTTTTGGGCCTTTCCTCAACAACATACTTTATTTGGATTTTGGGCATTTAGAAAATTGTTGATAGCTTTTAATTTCAATTTACTTATGGTACTTTGGGCCATACCTCATTCTCACTTATATAAATTAGAAAGATAATTATATGTTTAAAATGTAATGGAAGACAAGAGTAAAATATATCATAAATAAACAATAATTAAATTATTATAATCTAAAAATGATCATAAATCCTAAATGTAAGCATTAATTAATAGCAATAAATAGACATAGAATAATTATTTGCTTCATTAATTTTATTTAACTATATTCTCCCTTTATAATTTTGTATTTTTCATTTTATTTTTTCAATATTTCATATATTCTTTTCTTTTTTCTTTCCTTCAAATTTTAGACTTTGCTATAAATGAAGTTGAAAATTGAAAGGTGGGTGCTATACAATAATGTTGAATATTCTGATTAAACTAAAATTAGATTTATAGCTACCCAATATTTTAAAAAAAAATGTATCAAGGAAGTTTTAAAGAACATTTATAGAACAATATTAAAAGCCGAAGACATCAATAAAATATCTCAACATTGATGAATAGTTCATCCGTTACCACTTGTAATCAAAACAAAGTATTTGTACTTTATGAGTAGCCATCAAATTAAAAATTAACCAAGAAAATATATAGCACATTGAATGAGTGCAACTCAAATAAATTGTTCTAATGCTATTGTCAATTGTCATCGTTATACTCCCTCCATCCCGATTACATATGCTTGTGGCACATAGGATAAGTTAAAAAATAGATGAATTGTTTTTAATATTATTAATATTATCAAGTGGTTTTTTGAAAATAGAAATAAACGAAATTGGAGTTTTTTTTTTATTAATTCTTTCTTGTTTTCTTTCATTATTGTAAATGTATTTATTAAGAATTTTTTTTGTTAATTTAAGAAAAAGTTCTGTATTTATTCTGGGAATATTAATGATAGATAAAAATAAACCTGTGTGTATTTTTTCAATGAAAAAAGAAAAAAAAGGGATAATTTACATATTAATTGATCATTTCTTCTTTTTAACATTTGTTGTTTTTCTAATTTTTTAGCATTATAACTTGTAGGACTAAGATTATTTATTCTTGGAGTTACTTTTTTTTTCTTTTGTGATTCTTTCTATTTGAGAATCTCCTGTTATAAACCGTTGGTGATTGACACTAGGATAAACTATTTTATACCATAACAATCAACCCTAAGGGGAAAGGTTGAGATTTCCTCTCCGCATATATGTCACTCATCTAACACGTGTAACAAGATATGTAATACAAAAATGTAACAGGACATCCAGGATCCCTCCATCCCACCCAAAAAGTCCTCTTTTTTCATTTTGAGTGTTTCATTCAAAGGGTCTTCTTTTTTTTACACAGCCCACACACACCACTAATACAATTAAAATAGGGAACTCACGCTCCTACTAATACAACTACCAACTACACATTAAATAATAATATTCCTTAATTCACGTGAAAAAAATTAATGTAACCTTTTGAATGGAATGGAGAGAGTATAACACGTATAATAAAAAATGTATCTTCACAATATAACTAGAGAAACGTTACTAAATCAAGATGTATAATTTACACTACATATATACTTGAAAAAAAGAGCACATTGTTTTTCTATTTGGGGTAAATTTCTACAGTTACATTGCAGGATCTTGAAGATTACAAAAAATAAAGTAAATTGGAGTATAGATTCCAAATATGAAGTTTATGATTTGTTGCAAACTAAAACAATTCTTGATTCCAAGAGAAGAAGCGAAGCCCAAACAGCCCCCACATGATCTCAAGCCTTCATTTTCATCGTCCCTAAACCGCCATCAACCGACCCACCACGCACCACTCTACTTTCTCCAATCCTTCCATCTTATTTCACCTGAAAATTGAAAACCCTGAAAGCTCGCCCTTTGTTGCTCAATCACTATCACTCTCCAAACCGGAAGCTTCGCCGTTTCAACCTAATTCAGGCGTGAATTAAACAGCAGGGATCTTTCGTCGAACACTTGGAGTGCAAGAAATGATAGGGGCCTTCCAGTTGGGCCTCTTGGCGGCGTGTGTAGTTCTGTTTGTGCCCATGGGTATGGCTGGTTGGCACTTGAGCCGCAACAAGATGCTGTTTTTCAGCTGCGCCCTCTTCATTACCCTTGCTGTGGGCGTCCATTTGATGCCGTATTTCCCTTCAATCCCTGCTTTTCTCTCCGCATCCGAGGTACGTTCGGCCCCCGCTTCTTTGTATCGTGATTCTTGCTTTCTTTTCCTTCATAGTGTTGTGTATAGAGATGATAGTGGTTGTGATGATCTTGTTGATATTAATGAGAATGGGTGTAAGAAGTCTTGGGAGTGGATCAAGACGGGTGAGGTTGAAGAATGTGAGTTTCAGAAGTTGAGGAGATCGGATGTGTCGGATTTGTTGAATGGGTCTTGGGTGGTTGTGGCTGGTGACTCTCAGTCGAGGTTAATGGCTGTTTCTGTGCTAGAGCTAGTTATGGGAGCTGAGGGTGTAGAGAGAATAAGAGAGGATTTGTTCAAGAGGCATAGTGATTATTCGATTATGGTTGACGAGATTGGGATGAAGTTGGATTTTGTTTGGGCTCCATATGTTTCAAATTTGACTGATTTGATGATAAGGTTGAAGCAAAGTAAGAACTTACCAGATGTTTTGATGATGGGGGCAGGGTTGTGGGATATGCTTCATGTGAACAATGCCACTGAGTTTGGTGTTTCTTTGAGGGTTTTGAAGGATCATGTATTGGCACTTTTACCGTTGTCTTCGAATTCAGATGTTCATGGTGGAGGGGTGAGTGAGTCCAAATCTAGCCACTATTTACATATATTTTGGGTTGGAATGCCTACATTGATAACGTCAATGTTAAACACTAAGGAAAAGGTTGAGAAGATGACCAATGCAGTGTGTAATTCTTATGAGAATGAGATTCAGGGAAGCAAGCTCTTGCGCCAATTTGGTGGACCACTTTTTAAACTTGATATGCGATTGTTAAGTGAGTTATGTGGCACTCGTTGTACAGCTGATGGAATGCATTATGATGGAGTTGTGTATGACTCTGCCATTCAAATAATGTTGAATGCTTTGCTCATAGAATCTAATCAGAAACCCTAGTGATGAAAGTTTGTTTTTGGTTGGACCATTGGAAAATTGATCCTTATGAAGGACCTGAAGATCCTTAGGATTTTGAAATTAGTTGCTATTTGGTGGAGGTTGGTTTAATCTTGCATATGTCAGTTTTGTCTCTTTCTGAGGGCTTCCTTATTGACCTTTATGACATTAATTGAGTCTTGACATCGATTCAGTTGTTGAAGGTTTATCATCACAGTTTAGGCAGAAGTGGTTTTCTTATTGCTTTTTTAGTGCTAGACTGATACTCACACAAGTTGAACTATTATTTCTCACATCCAATTTTGATGTGAAGAGATACAGATTGTTGTAATAATCTCCTTTATACAAGTTTTAATCCTGAAAGGGTTAGTCAAGATTTAATTCCAAATTATTTGATCTTCCGTATCTGCATATGCCTCTTTAATTTTCCTTTTCTGATGCATTGATCCGATTACGCTGCCACGTTTCTCTCCTACTCCCTTGAGCACAATTCTGATTCTTGGCAAGTGTAATTTTAGTATATCCAAGATGTTTTATTATTTTCATGATATTGTGATTTTTTAGCATATAATTAATGAGAGATGATGCTAAGTTTGTTAACACTTTATCACAAAGATTGTTTCCTAATTTGTACTTAGGATGTTCAATTGTATCTTGTATCTATGTACTTGTGCAAGTTTCTTTGTTTGGTTGAGCATACATTGTGCAGTTACAAAGATGTTATGTAATTAGGGTACGCCTTAAGCCATGTCCTTAACAACTTTATGAAAGTTCACTCTGATAAACTAGATATATATTTGTGATTTGTAATGTCAAAAAACGATTAAGCTATTTTTATGGAAAGCCTTCTAGTGGAAGGTGGGAGAATTGTTGATTGCAACTTAGAGTTTGAGGCTCACTGATTTTCTTTATCATGATTAAGAGTGGCCTACACCCTTTCAAAACTTCCTATATTTATATATTCATGTTAACATAATGCATATGTATGATGTGATACTCGTGTAGACTGCATATAGTCTAAATTGCCCCAGAGAAAATAATTAGTTGTGAGCATCACATTAACACACATCATTTTCTGTATGCTATCAGATAATGATAGATTCCTTGTTACCTTGCTAAACTTTATTTGTTAAATATATTTCAGTTACCATCTTACTTAACGCCCTAAAGAATACTGCCATGTTGCTCAAGTCTACTGAACGTGATGAAAAGAAAAAGATTGTGTATAATTGGGGGATTTGACTTGGGTAATTGTTTATGTCTGGTATACGTTGTAGACGGAGGCAGATGAATAGATTCTTAGAGTTCTGGTTAGTTTCCCATTTGAGAGTAAGTTCACAGCCAAGCACCAAAGCTACCTTTACACATAGTCTATTAGTCCTAGATAGTTCACTCATCACCCATCAGGGATTCTCAACGATTAGGCGTACTGAGTTGTGGAAAATTGATCGGTCATTACGTTTATCTTTAGCGTTCTTATCTCAGTAATGTCTGTATTGCATGGCTGAATGTGCGTTAAAGATCACGTCTTACAATTATCTACACCTGTGCACACAGCACATTGTCTTTAAACACGAGTTTTGGGTATTGTTCGATGAACTCTCCTTTTTGTGTGATGTACATGGTCCAATGCTTCATGCTTGCATCATTCATGAATACCACTGCCTTCTTACTCTAATGAACTCCTCTTAACTTCTATATTCTTGTCAACTATCATCGTTTTCAGTTTGGTCGGTTATACTGTTATGGTAGTTTTGAAGCTCCTACACGTGTATTTTTTTAAATGTAGAACTAGACATTGACAAGTCATTCTAATTCTGTGAAAATGTGCAGCATCTTTTTAGCCTTTTTGCACTGCTGTCTTTAAACTCTTTATGGCTGTGCAACCCCATTTTCTTGTGCTTTCTGTTGGAGTACACAACAGGTAGGGAAGTGAGTAAGGTGATGCTTTGAAGGGCATTCGTCAAATAGTAAATCTGTAGTTTTTCATCCCCTAATTCAATACAATCGAGCAAATATTTATGTGCAGCATTTGCGGTGTGCAGTTGGTGTATTAGTCTTTCCGTTACAATTGTTTGAGGTTGCAACTGTTGTCACTTGGAGGGTAGAATATGACACAATGGATCATGGGTAATGTGTGGTTTTCATAAGGTCGGAAATTAATCTCGGATTTTCTGTTGTATTTTGATGTTACATCTTATGTTGCACGTTTTAGATGTATGCGAGGAGAAAATTTTCAAATTCAAACTGTTGGAAATTTATCCAATTTCTCGAGTCATTATTGTTTGGACGTGTAATGGAAAATATAACGTCAAAATGTGATGAAAGATTCAAATTGTTGAAATTTATCCAACTTTCTTTAGTTATTATTGTTTGGGGTGATAGTAAAACATTATCTAAAAACCTTTTATACTCCCAAAATCATTTACAGTTTGTAAGTAAAAGTTAAATATGCCAAATTGCTTTTGCTATAATCTTCTTCAATTGACTACATATAGTTTGTTTACTAAAGTTTGGTTCTTTTAAGTAGATTCTGAAGAAAAAAAATAAAAGGTTAAAAGGATCGAAATTGATTATAAAATACTAAAATTGAAAAAGTTAAATAAATTATCAAAATGAAGTCAACAAAAATTATCGAAAATGATATTAAATCAGTGTAAGCCTCGAAAAGTTCACATAATTTAAAAGGAAAATTATATAAAAATCGTGTTAATTAAATATGTTTTTAAATTTCAGATTTCTCTTTCTACCGTCCACGTAGAAATCCACTTAAATACTTAGAAAAGACAATATAGTTAGTTTTTTTTAATTAAAGATTATACTTTTTTTTATCCTATTATTCATCTTAAATTTTCTTTTAATGCATTTATAAAACTCTTCAATATTGATTCTGAAAATGGAAGTGTAACAACAAAATTTGTATTTATTAAAATAATAAATACAAAAGAAATTACAATGATAATCCAAGATGGATTGAACTTGAGAATTTGAGTGAGCAGTCTCCAGTTATCCTCTGATTCCTCTCTTGAGTTAACTTCTTAGACTTTATCAACTTTCGGAGCCGGATCTTCGGATGAAGCTTGTCCGAGCTCGAGTTTGACTTGAAGCTTTAAAACGTTTATCCGGAGGCGTCGAGCCTTTATTCGGATCAAACGTTGACTTGAAGGTTTGGATGAAGTTTGTCCGAGCTCGAGTTTGACTTGAAGCTTTAAAACGTTTATCCGAAGGCGTCGAGCCTTTATTCGGATCAAACGTTGACTTGAAGGTTTGGATGAAGCTTGTCCGAGCTCGAGTTTGACTTGAAGCTTTAAAACGTTTATCCAGAGGCGTCGAGCCTTTATTCGGATCAAACGTTGACTTAAAGGTTCATCGCGAAGAACGCAGTTCAATTTGGTAGAACACTTTTGACTTCACGAATATCGTTAGATGAACTTGATTTAAAGAAACCGTTGAATCTGAGGGGCTCCGCACTTTGATCTCAGATTGAATGTCGTTTCTGGATTGATCCTTGAAGAATATCTTGATCTTCGCAGAGATTCGAAGTTTCCTCAGAGCTCTCCAAGTTTTTTGGATTTTCAGAAATGTCTGGAATGAGGACTGAAGACCCTTATTTATAGGTGGAAGAAATAACCACTTGTGAGATATTTTCTCCTTGAAAAGATATATTGGACTTTTATTTAATTTAATTAGACCTGCTGGATTTGATTTGTGTCTATTTAATTTAATTAAGCCTGTAGGATTTGACTTGAGCTTATTTAATTTAATTAGGTCTTAGCTCATTTCCCAGATGAAAACAATTGATACTTATATTAGGGGTCAAAGTGACTCAAGGCAATTTCCCTACCAATAAGATTGGCAAAAAGACTAGTTTTTCATTGCATATAGGTGTAAAACTGACTCATGACAAAAAATCGATCATTACTATTGACAATTTGGATTTGACTTGAGCCTATTTAATTTAATTAGGTCTGCTGGACTTGTTGACTTGAGTCAGACCCACTTGACTTTGATTGAACCCATTTAAATCGGATTGAGTCCATTTGACTTGAATTTGAGCTCAAATAATTATATTAATTATCAATTATTTATTTATTTATTTTAAGAATTAATTTATTTAAATTCCTTAATAAATAAATATTTAATATATTTTCTTTGTATTTTTATTTATTTAAGTAATAAAATTTAATTTCCTACAGGAAGTTAAAGACTCTTTCATAACTAATCGCACCTAAATGCTGGAGTATTATTTATTTATTAATTAATTAATATAAATTTGTGTGTTGGAGGTTGATTTAATTTCAAGAAGAGAACATGAAGCGGAAAGATGAGTTGATAAATGAGTGACACGTGGCTTTGCAAGATACCATATGGTTCTCTTTCACTACGTGGTGCTTGTGACCTGTGTGGCTTTTTTTTTTCCTTAGTTTTTTATTCCTTCAAATCTACACCACCTCTCACTCATCCCAATATTATTATTATTTTTTTTATTTATTTGTTTATTATCCACTCCTCCCTCTCCCTCACCTTCTCTTAAATCCTCCGTCCAACCATAGAGTTCACCCAAAAAATAATAATAATAATAATAATAAAATTGTTATTATATTTTAGAGTCAAACTATAATACACATGATACACCGGTGTACCTAACTAATCTCAATCATTAGATTAAAATACTAATCAATAATAATCTTTGAATTAAAATAAAATAATTAAAATTTTAAAAATGAAAAATAACTAACCCTAAATTATAGCCTATAACCTCCGGATGCACCGTAAAACACAGAATAACCATACATTTTAACATAAACAATATATTTTACATTATTTATCATCCAAATATATTATATTAATTAAAGGTGAACTTATATTGTAGGATGTTACTAAAAAATTTTAATTTGGACTTTTTATTGTGGCTTGTATTTTTTCTATCAAGAAATCAATTTTGAGCAAATCCCTTTTCCTAGAGTCTCATTCAATGATCAGTTCAACCGATCATTTTCTCAGTCCAAGTTTCACTATGCGACAATTATATATATATATATATATATATATATATATATATATATATATATATATATATATATATATATATATATATATATCAATTATCATAGCTATGCTATTTATTATTAATGTCTCATCCGACTTGGATTTAACTACACAAATTATATTTCAAGTTTGAAAATACCAAGATTTTTATTTTTTTATTTTTATTAAGGGAAAGCAAAATTTGCATTCCAAATTCATCATTATAGCTCATTTTATATTTATATTTATTAATTTTAATTTTAAAAATATAATGTAATTTCAAATTACATAGTAATATTTTATGTTTATAGTACATATTTTATTTTACTCACAAACATATACATTTACTTTTTGCACGCGAATTAAAGAATATTATTATTTAACGTGTATTAGATAGTTGTATTTGTGGAGTCAGAGTGTATGGATCCAATATTATATTAAATATATTAGTGATGTGTGTGGGTTGTGTTTAAAAAGAGAAATGTATACTTTTGGTGCGGACGCCCAAAATAGCAAAATATATACATTTTCGACAGACGAAAGGAGTAATATTTAATTTAAAATACAAGTGATATTTTTTTATAAAAAAGTGATATAATATTTTAAAAATAAGTTTTAAAAATAAATGATAGTATCTTTTATTAAAATAAATACTCCCTCCGTCCCGCACCAAGGGTGCATTTTGCTTTTTTGCACGTGAATTAAGGAGTATTATTATTTAATGTGTAGTGGGTAGTTGTATTAGTGGGAGTGTGAGCCTCATATTTTAATTGTATTAGTGGGTGAGTATGGACCCATGTATATAAAAAATGAAATATAACTCTTTGAGTGGGACGATCAAAATGAAAAAGAGAGATCCTTGATGCGGTACTTAAATAATTACGAAAGCATGTCCTTAATAATAGATTGATCCGTTTAATAATAGTATGTCTTACATATGCATTCTCAGAAAAAAGTATAATTCGCTTTAGGTAGCCCGCGAAATTGTTCACAGATTTATTTTATTTATTTATTTTTCATATTTAAGTTAGGCGATAGGTGGCGGCGGCGGCGGCTTTACATGTACGGCAATTGAGGTGGTGAACGTGCAAAAAGCTTTTATGCCTAAACTAAAACGATTTTAGCAATTTTATTATTCTTCCTTACAATTTTCATGGCTTAATGAATTTGGACAAATTGAAGCCAAGTTGCACAAGAATAATTTTTGTAATACTCAAATCAATGTAAAATAAATGATTCTATTATATACTCCCTCCATGCCATAAAAAAAAATTATATTTACTATTTGTACGGAAATTAAGAAATATAGTATTTTAATATGTAATGAATTGAAAGATAATAATTATATGGTGTACCCCACTATAAGGGCCCCGGTCCCACAGCCCCTGCCCTGAGAATTATTGGAGGAGGTAAATCGCAGGATGTGTCTCAAGTGACTTATAGAAATGACTCACTGTTTAACTTGTGCTTGCAAAGGGCCAAATTTATGCCAAAAAAGGAAATGTATAGTGGGTAGTTGTATTAATATTGTGTGTGGACCCCATAAAAATAAAATAATTAATTTATGTAGGTCATCTACCTAAAAAAAGGAAAATATAACTCTTGTAGTGAATGCTCTATTTAGTAAAATATAACTTTTATGGCGGGACGGAGGGAGTATATATTTATGATTGTGCTTTTATAATTCAATTTTATATACTCCCTCGGTCTCCTTTAAAGAGATTATTTTTTTAATTTTGAGCGTTTCATCCAAAGAGCCTCAATCATTTTTTCATATATGAGACCACACACACTCACTAATACAATTAAAATATGAGACTCACACACCAATAAATTAAAAGAATAAAATGAAATTTTAACCATTGGGTTTATATCAATTATTTTTATTCGTATGTTTATCAATAAACTTAATTATGTGAAATTTTTATAAATGTTGCTTTTCTTTTAATTTAATTATTATCATATGTGAGTTTAAATTCTAACCCAAATTTTTTTATGTCTAATTATTCTTAAGGAGTAAGTATTTAAGTAAATTTATTTAAATTAATAATTTCGAATTATTGTTTTCTTTTCATTTAATTTCACATAATCCTTCATTAATCATCACGTCGCTATCGTCGTCCACCGCCAAAACAACTCTAGCCCTTTATTTAAAATTCACCCTACTCTTTTTCCCTTTTTAAAAAATTATTATTGTTATTATTATTTTATTTTTAAAATCTCTTTCATTAGAATAGTATCGATTATGAATATTGGTTTTCCTTTTTTAAATTTGTGTAAATAGTGATGTTTTTATTAACTTTTATTCTTTACCAGATGGATAATTAAAAGGATTTGAATTTAAATGAAAATATTAATTAAAAAGCAGTATAATAATTGCAATTAATCGGTGTATGAAAATGAAAATATTTTAGATAAGGAAACACTTTTCTTTGCATATAATAAAATTTATCAATTGAGTGTGTACACTTTTCTAAAAGCCACACGTAGTAATCATATAAATATGGTGTGACAAAGATTTTGTGAAGATTTTATGGAGTAAAAATTTGATGTTGGATGGATGAGTAACAAATTTCAAAATTTTATTTGAGCATTGACAAAAGAATTATACATTAGTTTATGATGATAGTTATTACTACTAATAATTTTATAAAAAAAAGGGTTAATTTATAATTCATACGGATTAAATTTTGTGATAAAGTCTCATTAGATAAAAGGTTGACATCTTTCTTTTTTTTAATTACACATCGGTGAGACAAGTTGTCAGACAAATCCACTAAGTATTATATAAATAAAATATGTTTGTAATAACTATATTACGGCATCTTTCAATAATACTTTTATATACTTTAAAATATATATTTTAATACCAACAAAGTATTCTACTCTATTTATATAACAAACATACATATTTCACATACCATCCCACAAGATACTTAACAAACTCATGAATAAAAATAATACATTAATTTATGACTAAAAATAAGAACATTAAAATAATTCCCTATCTTACAAGAAGGTGATTAAGTCTTTTAAAATTCATTATTCTACCATCAATGCCACTCTGATTACCACAATCACTACCAAACACCCATTGTTAATGCTCCATTTAGATCTACAATTCTTTTCCAATTAATAAATACTCCCCCATTCTATTTAAGATTAAATCCTCTCCTAAAGCGAATATTAAAAAATGTGATAATTTTTAGTTGTATTATGATATTTTTTATAAATAAATAATAAAATATGTTAAGTGTATTATGTAAGAATGATTTTTTAAAAATAAAGTGTACGAATAAAAATATGATTGTTTGGATTTTTTACTTTTTTTTCTTCTTAAGTAGATTTAAACTTTTATAGTAACTCTCTAAATGAAAGTGTACGATCTAAAAGGAGGAAGAGGGATTAATATTTAATTTCATAAAAATTATCCGACAATAATATTTAATTTCTTGTGTTCAAATCCTAATTCATGAGAAACCCATTACCATACCAAAAAGCGGTCAACTTTTCTTCTTGAAAATATGTGGGTAAGGCCTAACAAACACCACTAGAAGTAAGACACGTGGAGGGCATAGGGCATCGGATGGCAGGTGAACACACGCGCTGGGGAAAAGTGCAGAAAAAGAGCATGGGTGGGCCCCAGGATGATCAGGTAGCCACGTGTCATTGCCTCTCCTTGGATTTCAGCCACAACATATTCTCCAAGGCATTCCCGATGCTTCAGTGAATTTCCATTAATTAATTTATTATTTTCTTACCGTGCTGACGTGGCACCTCCTCCCTCCCCCCATTTCCCTTTTCTCTCTTCAACCTCGTAACCTAAAACCGTCCTAAAAATAGTGTCCGATCTCTCTCTCATTCTCCAGATAATATTCATAATATCTTCCTTTTTTTTTTTGTTTTTTAATCTGAATAAAATCTGGGTTTTGCAATTCCACTTCAATCGCCGACTGTTTCTTTGCTCTTTTTAGATCTTTCGGTTGAATTCTCTGTTTCGATTGTTGGATTGAGACAAGGATTCGATGTGTTTCTGCTGATAATCTGCTAATTTTCTC
The DNA here is from genome assembly GCA_023678885.1 of Pogostemon cablin. NCBI lineage: Eukaryota > Viridiplantae > Streptophyta > Magnoliopsida > Lamiales > Lamiaceae > Pogostemon > Pogostemon cablin. The sequence continues at coordinate 5,120,784 of CM042992.1, read as the reverse complement.
GGACGCGAACAGCCCTTTTCAGGATTTCCGTCGCTCTGCTCTTGAAATTCTGCTTCCAGAGCTGTTTGTGTTCATTCTTTTCCAGTCAATTAAGCAATTTTGTTTCGTTCTCCCTCTAATGAAATAGAAAAATGGGTGAGTTTTTGTATCATGGAAGTATAAGGGTTTGGTTTTTGTCCCAAAATGAGGTAAAAAGATGAATTTAATCGGTAATTGATTCATCTCAAGATCAAGATTTCAGTTTTTCGTCTAGGATTGAGGATTCGAAAGTAGTTCGATTCAGCTGAGAAGCTTTATTAATTTCTGCTAGAAGATTCGGAGACACTGTTGTTTCCTGTAGCTATGGGAGTACAGGTATAATAACCCATAATTAGATTCTAATTTTATATGGAGACTGTGATTTCATTTTTATTATATTCTCTTTTGGTCTTAATTCATATAGCAGCAAGATTAATTGTGTTCTTTCTCTGTATGGAAAGAGGAATTAATTGTTCAACAATTAATTATGTTGTCTTAGTTCATTCAGTATTTTAGTTGGTTTTATTTCATGAACTTTTATTATAAACTTGCTTCATGTGTCTTCAATAATATTAAAAGGAGTTGTAGTAAAAGATGAGAAAATTAAAATAACCAAGTTTCTTGGACGTATACATAGGCGGTGTTAAATGCTCCCATGGTTTGTAAACTTTGCCTGAAAAGAGATAACTATGTTATGCACTTCTGCATGAATTATGATGACTTGGCAATATATGATAATGGACCCAATCTAACAGTTGGGATAATGGCGTAGTTTGTTGTCGTCTCGTATAGTGATATCAGAAGCTATATGCAGGAATTGTGCTTTGTTCATGAGGAGTCTATGCAGAAATCAAAACTTTGTTTAACTCTGCAATAAATGAATTCAAATTTATGTATAAGCAATATGCTTTCTTCTGAACATTATTTGTTAATTCAGGGACATCTTGAACGTCCTATGAGTGGTAAAGTCGAGTTGGAGGGTAAAACTACTGGTAATGGTGTTCAATTGACGGAGCAGTTTGTTACTGGAGACTCGACTCTAAAGGTTTGTATCATCTCTATTGATATTAATACGTGTGTTCAGACATTCAACTTATCTTGTTGTATCTTGCTTGGGTAGGTGAGGAAGCCGTATACAATAACAAAACAAAGGGAAAGGTGGACGGACGAAGAGCATACACGATTCCTTGAGGCCTTGAAACTTCATGGAAGGGCATGGAAGAAAATTGAAGGTGACTGATTGGATGGCATTGTGTTTGTAAGAGCCTGTCTACTTTTAATGATGTATTCTGATGAGATTGTGTTATTTCATTGTCCAGAGCATGTGGGGACTAAAACAGCGGTCCAAATCCGGAGCCATGCGCAGAAGTTCTTCTCCAAGGTTAACTGTTTGTATGCTAGTGTCATTTTCTTGGTTATATATATGTATATGCTGCTTTTTCTGTAAGTTATGTTGCTTGTAACACTTTGGCGTCTAAACTGCACTGTTCAAATGCTGTTCTTATTCATGTCTGGATATACGTGTGTGGATTTTAGATTGTTCGGGAACCTTATAATGGAGACGTTGCTGATGCAAAGCCAATCGAGATTCCACCTCCGAGGCCTAAGAGGAAGCCAGCACACCCTTATCCTCGAAAGCTGGTTTCCTTGGTTAAAACTCGAATCTCAATACCTGCTAAATTAGCAAGATCGGTATCTCAGCTTTCGTCTATTTCAGAACAGGAGAACCAGTCTCCTGTATCTGTGTTATCTGCAAACAGTTCAGACGTGTCTGTTCGAGCTAATTCATGTACACCTAAAGGTAGTCCACATCCCGTATCGTCCACTCTTGTTCCTAAGGCTGGTCTAAATTTAGGTTCAGAAGTACCTGAGAACATACCAGATGATTCTATATCTCAACTTGACAGTGAGTATGAAGCTCCTAATCCTGAAGAAGTTCCTCTGGTATTATTCTGATTTGCTCTATTTTTTCTAGCTATATACGGCCCAATTCGTCAGAAACTAACTTATGTTTACTTCTACTGAACAGAAACAAGAATCTATTTCTCAAAATGATGATCTTTTACAAAAAGATCAGTCAAGTGCGCAATGCTTGAAGCTCTTTGGTCAGACATTATATGTCAACGATTGTTTTGGAACATCGTATGTGACCCCTGGGACGTGCAAACACACCAGTTTAGATAAGGAGGAGGAGAAATGTCTATTTGCTCGGAGAGACGTACCTCTGGAAAAAGTTCCTGCGAATCCTTGTGAGGATGCTTGCTCTCCAGTTCCTTTGTCATGGCTGACACTTTCTGGTAGTGCAGCACTTTCAACTCAGAATGTGCAAAATCCAACCCCAATCACAGCTCAACCGTGCGCGAAGAAAGAAAACCAGGATAAAAACGAACAAGACGAGGTCTCCTCCAGCGGATCAAATACAGGTTTAGCTAGTGCAACATCAACAGGAGAGAGAAGCTGCAATGTTGAAAAACCATTTACCTTGTCAAAACTACGTAAAAGAACTCCAGCAAACTCTGAAGACTGTAGAAAGGGCTTCGCCCCGTACAAGCGACGTTCACCAGCACCCGTTTCTTCCACAGAAACTGCTAAAGATTGAGAGAAGCAACGGAGGTACATCTGCTGTTAGAGTAGATACTTTTTCACCCTCATGATAGATGAGAAGCGGTTGTAGGTATATAGAGTGATGGTTAACTGGAACGATGAAAACGGTATTCTTTTTATGTGTTAAGCATGGTGCGCTGCGATTGCAACTCTTGTAGAAAAGGAGAAAAGGGGAGTATGGCTAACCCAATAACGAAAATTTCGTAAGGGGACTGGAGGTTTTGCTTCTCTAGAGAAGATGAGAGGCTTAAAATGAAGATTTCAATATGTTGCGTTGATTAGCTCTTTCTCGACATGCCCGTTTTGAATTAATCATCTAGTTTTACGATTTGATCCCGCTTCACACCCAAAACAAAAAGAAGGGAGCATACCATGATTCTTCTGTCTATCAATAACTGCATGCATTGCACGGCTCAGCATGGTACGGTACCCGGGCCACCTCCCCCCACACGTTGTATGTGAGCCGGGGTTAAGCAGCTTTCTTTCTTTACCAAGCGCAGAAGGACCATTGTTCAACTCTTTGACAACATGAAAAAACCAAAAGCCCCGCCCTCTCTATCCATCCAAGGGATGGAACTTGCATCAGTATCTCAATTCAAACATGGGCGAACTAGAATAGGCTGATTGTATCAAGCTTTATGTCTATCTATCATGCGATCATCTGCATGATGCTATGTAGTTACTCTTATTTTAGGATATGTTTTCCAGTTGCCTTTATTGTTGTATAGATAATAGGGAGTGTGTGGTTTTTTGAGATGATAAGACCAGAAAAATCAAGACCTAGTAGTATTCTGAGGTATACACAAACCCAAACACCACCTAATAAAAGGATTAACATGTCATAACTTTCTATCAAAATGTGTGTTTGATTGGTGTGCATTGGTCTGTTTGGTTACCGGATTTTTTTTTAGCAAACCCAATACCAAACCAATTTCGACCAAATTGAATTATTTCGGTCTAACAAAACCGACCGATTTACACCAAAATGGCAAATGTGTGTTTGAAATTGGGGTTTAATGAATTAATTACAGCGATTTGGGTGTTCAAATTTTGGCTGTGTTGTCCATATTGACATGGAATGTATGTGTTTAGTGATGTATGTATATATTTTTCTTAATTAATGTATTACTTATTTATATTGACAGAAGTTCCTTTTATTTCCTAAATTGTAATGAGTTTCTATCAGACAACCTCGATATTTATGGACATTATACAAATAGTCACATGAAAAAGAAAAGAATCCAATACAAACAAGTGTTACACCAACATAATCAACTGGAACTTCAAGTTCCCTGATTTCCATTACACAACTCTCTACATCAACAACATTTATTAGCATCCCCACCTATCCATCTCACTGGGGTTCCATCTGAGAAACAGTGCATTCTCGGATGGTCCCCGATAAAATGAAAAGCACGAAGAACTGTTCGATGAGCTACACAAATGCGCTAAGCAGCATTTGGCACTTGATCAACAATCAGTTTCGCGATCAATTAATTCATTTGTTATCAATTCATTGTAACAGTCATATATTACATACATCCTTAGCTAGTCAACATATCAAAATCTAATCAAAATATCCAAAAATTTACCGCCAAGAAAACTCAAAACAACACCAACACGTGGGAGAACTTTCCTACATCACTTGCGCCTAATCTGCAGGTTGGTCATTCCAACTTTCACCTTTTCAACGCTCGACTCACTCTTCACCTCATCTTGCGTCTGGTTGGCAATGCTAAGCCACGGGTGCTGCAGACACTGCTGGGCAGTTGGTCGCTTTTCTGGATCAAAATCGAGCATGGGACTGAGAAAGTCTGCAAATTCACGAGCATCAGCTTCCGAGAATTTATACTTATCAATAAGCAACCGATCAAGAGACCCGTATTTCAGCCTTCTAATCCGCTTCAAGTCGCCATATCTATCAAAGTAATCTTTGGAGCGACCCCCACCTGTGGCAATCTTTTGTTGAAGCATTAGCACTCAGTGTTAGAAACTATTGCAGATATAATTGAGCAATAAAAATACATGGAAAAATATATGTTCACCTTTCGTGGGATCTTTCCAAGAAGCTCCATCATCAATGCGAGGTGATCCTGAAAAATAAATCTTTTAATGACAAATCAACTGAACTACTTCTAGCAAATTACTGATAAAGTAAAGAAAGAATAACAAAAAAGGTCTAAAAGTTGCTAATTAGTTCATTTTTGGCAACTTAAACTGCAAGCATATTAGGTACTGTGAAGGAGGGCCATTGCTCATTTTGGTCATCAAAAGTAAAACTAACTGTAAATCAATCAGCATGTAACATTTTGATCCCAACCACATGGTACACTGAAAGGTTTCAAATTTCAAGATTGAAGCATCTTATCAAAACATATAATTGATGAAATATTAAGAATACCAAGCAGTCATTAAACACAAGATGCAGATGCAGTGATTTGAAATTTGATCCTACTGAAATGAAGCGTACTAAAGTTGCTTTCCTTATCCTATAATGCATGAAGAAGAAAATAAGAGTAGATTGTAACCTCATCCTCACTGAACCCTTGTCCAGTCTTGGGAGCAAACATCATCTCACCGGCCGCAAGTTCAAATGCAGTACAAGCAAATGACCACATATCAGCAGGAAAAGAATAACCAGATTGAAGTATGACTTCAGGAGCTCTATATTGTCTTGTTTGAATTTCTTCAGCAATTGGTCGATCAGCCCAACACGCATTGCCGAAATCCACAACCTTACATCTCAAGTCTATACCATCCAAACTCCTCACAGGCTTAGCAGGAACCACTCCGACCCCTCCCATAGATGATCGCCTTTCTGATATTCTTGCAACTGCTCTTCTTGCCCTTTGTTTCAGTTTTTTCTCAATACTATTTATGCAAACTCCACCATTTGGGTTTCCCACAGGCCTTTCGAGAATGGGAGTCATTCCGGACCTAATAGGATCCTTTGCAGAATTAATGGTGGAACATAGGAGAATGTTCTCAGGCTTTAGGTCAGTATGTATAATTCCTAATTCACGATGCAAGTAATCCAGAGCAGTCAAAATGCACTTGCATATCTCCTTAACCCTATTAAATTCAAGACCTTTATACCGGTTGTACTTGATTAAACCGAGCAAACTATCCCCAAGAAATTCCAGGACCATGCATAAATGCTGCCCATTGGGGCCCACGTGCTTAAAGTGGTCCACTAAACGCACAACAGACTTATTGTTTGAGGGATCACCAGTGGCAATAGCAGAAAGTATATCAATTTCATGAAGTGCTGCCTGAGCAAATTGTGGTGCACTTTTCTGAATCTTCAAGGCAACATATACCTATGAAACCAAACCAACCACATATCTAAAAATGTCAAGAGTATGCCAATAGAAACCATGAGGAGAGCATACATTCACTAAAACTCTAGCATTCTCCAAAAGTAAGTAATGCAAAACGGAACGCTCCCAAGACTCAGAACAAAATTCAATATCTGTAAGCTTACAGCAGAGAGAACACTCTTTAAACACCAAAACATATTTTCCTTTTAAAACGCTATGCCTGGGAAACAAAACAGTATCCCTTTACTGCTTTAATTACACTTTGCAAATTAATTGATCATTTGGGACCATAAAGCATTCCTCTTCAAGTATGCAAAAATATTAACAAAAATGCCTAACTCTCGTGATTCATCTGAATTAAGTTAATGAACTAAATAGCTATTATTACTTTTGACGTTTGAAAATTTTAATGCATCTCCTTTTTGGAAGTATCTATAATTCACCAAATCATAAACAGAACATGTTCTTTATATCCCCTTCTTTTGCTCATCATCCAGCAATTAAGATATCAACACTCCAGTCTCTACACTAACTTCTGGAGATGTCAGAGCGATAATACATAAATTGTGATTCTACACACGAAAATTAAAAGTTAATACAACAAAATTAAGAAAGACTAAACATGATCAGCCATGATCGCCAAAAAGAAACATCTAGCTAAAAATATAAAACAAAATCGATACAAGTAAATCGAAAAATCTTACAGATGATTGAGTATCATAGGCGAGCCAAACTGTGGAGAACTGGCCCCAGCCTAGTTTCTTCTGAGCGATGTATCGACCTCCGGCGAAGGAATCGCCGATTCGAACGGCATGATAGCCTCCTTTTCTGTAGGAATCGAATCCTTCATCCTCGTCTTCGGATCCTGAGGATGACGATGGGCAACCAGACATGATGATCACAATAGAGAGTCAGAAATCGGCGATCGTGTGGCAAAAATTCCCAATCTCGCGGGATTTGGTTGGCGTGGTAGAATTTATCGAAGGTGGGTGGGGTGAGATTGGAAGGGAAAGCAGCAATGGTGGAGGAGATGAGAGGAGATTAGATTGGAATGGTTAGTTAATTTGATTACTATTTTCTGATTAGTGCGGTGAGAGGTGTCTTTCAGCACAAAACTCTCTCCACTTTTCTCTCTTCCTTCCTCTTTAATTCTACCGGCTCTTCTTTTTTCTCTCATATTCTCTCTCCTCCCATTCTCTCTCTCTCTCTTTTTTAGGGCAATAATCAGGTGCGCCACGTCAAGATCCGACCCGCCCTCATTATTATATTACAATCACCTTTGTTTTTTTTACAAATTCACTCGTGAAACGCTAAATATGTTATACATATTAAAGTATGTCTATAATATAGATAAAGATGTTTAATTATTGTTAAAGTATGATAAATGATGAATTAAAGTATGATTTTAGGGTGTTTGAATATAATTCATTATCCACATATTTTAACTATAAATAAACATATTTTATTTATAAAATAAGCATACTTCAATAATGAGTTGACCCATCTCACAAACAATCCGTCTTACAAGAGAGTAATTCTTGTTTTCTACATTAAAGAGTAGTATTATTATTTTATACTCCTCCATCCGCTTATAAGATGTCTGTTTGTTTTTTGCACGTGTATTGAGGAGTATAATTATTATATGTAAAGTGGGTAGTTGTATTAGAGGGAAGTGGTGAGCCATATTGTTTACTTTTTTACTAAATAGGGAAAATTGATATCTTTGAACCGGACGTCAAAAATAGTAAAATGGACACCTTAGAAGCGGACGGAGGCAATATAATAAAGTGATAGGTTTTTTAGTGGTGGGTGTAAAAGCAACAATTAATTTGTGATGAGTATAAAAGGTGAGTATTTTAATTCTCAAGTGACTCGTGCTCACCGGTGACCCTCTCACATTGGGGTGTGCACACCCCCATGTGTGCATACATGTGAGGAGGTCATCGGTGACCACGGATCACCTAAGTAAGCCCCATAATTTAGTTTAATGAAAATATGTGTAAAATTATTGAAATATTTACAAAAAGTGAGTATTATTGAGATGTACTCCCTCTATCTCTCTAATATGTATCCGTTTACTTTATTCACGTAGATTAAAGAGTATAATATTTTAATGTATAATGAGGTGAGAGAAATAATATTTTAATGTATAATGAGTAGTTATATTAGTGTTGAGTGTGACCCTCTTGCGTGTAACATCAACCCAAAAAAGAAAATAAATACTTTGTATTAGGAATGACTAAAATGACAAAATGATACGTATCAAGGGAATGAAGGGAGTACTAATTTTTTTATTTTAAGAAATGTGCATAAGTGTTTGTAAAGTATGTTATAGTATGTGATAAGAAGGGATGATAATTTTAAAATTAAAGTCGGTTCAAATCTCCTATTCCAAAATGGTATTCCACTTCCTATTTCATAATTTAATTTTTATTACAATAGTATACCATAATTAGTGACCATTAAATCCTTGTACACGTGGCGTTAATTTAGGCATTGATTGTGACATGTTGCATGTATCTAAAAAGTGGAATAAAAGATGAAATGTGTGAATGTAATAGGTGATCCCATTTGAATTTAAAGTGTGTTTGTAGGGAAAGTAGTTGGGTGTCATGTTCTTTTATGAAAGCGAAGTTAAAATTGAGATAAAAATACGCTCATGTCACGTTGAGTAACTGCAGAAGAAAAAACAGCAAAATTCGATCTAATTTATCATAATCGATTAGTTAATATGGGTTTAATCATTTCTATGGTTACTTCTTAAACAACGAGGTCTTCTCTATACACCGGAGCCTTTACTTCACTTCATTTAATATTTCATCAGCAAAAGTGTGAAATTGAAATTAAAATGGAAGAAGTATTTTTCTTGGTTGAATATTAATATCTTTCATATTTTAATCAAAGTATATGTTAGGTGGATGCGGTCGTCATAATCGTCGGTGTTCGTCGTCGGAGAAGATGGTCGAGGGATGAACTCCACAGTGCTCAGATTCCCGTTGAACTCACACAAGAATTCAAATCCACGTTCTACTCGTTAGGGTCACAAATGGGTGATAATATGGGATGTGGTGTAAGGCTATAGGTCATATTCTAATTAATTAGAATATGCCCAATACTTAAGGACTGAAGACCAACATTTGGGCCAAAGGGCCCAACAAATCTCCACATTGACCCAAATCATCCACCTTGTGTTTAAATAAATGAGAATTCATCATCGCACTTTTTTTCGGACATCTGCGAAACGAAAGACACAAAGTCAAATGCAAGATCCAGAAATATGACACAAAGCCAATGTATCACAAAAGATACACAAATCTAAGTCGGAGCAAAGATCACGGACACACAGTCACAGAATATTTAAATTATCCCAAGGACAAAATAAACGGAGCACACAAGCTCAATAGTGAACACAATGTTCACGAGAAAAGAATTGCATATAACATGCTTCAATCAAGAGAGTCAAAATTTAAAGTCCTCATGCAAGACCTAAATTTTTCAACAAATAAGCATTTAGTACCCATATTAGCAGAATTAAACTCAGATGCAATCTTTTCCAGGTTAACAATACATTTTTCCACAATATCACGAATAAAATGATATCAACATCTATATGCTTAGTTCTATCATGAAAAACAGGATTTTTACACAACTTAATCGCAGACATACTATCAAAAAATACATTGGCACATTTATCAAGAAAACATATTTCGTTAAGAAGGTCTTGCAACCAAATAGCTTCCTTTAAAGCATTAGTTATAGCCACGTATTCAGATTCAGTTGTAGATAAAGCAACCACATGCTGTAACTGAGACTTCCAACTTATGCAAGAGCCACACAAAGTAAACACATAAGAAGTTGTAGACTTCCTATTATCTCTATCATTTGCATAATTGGAATCAACATAGCCAACAAGGCTCACACCATTTGCAGATTTGGAAAAGCGCAAGCTTATCTCCATGGAGCCCTTGAGGTATCTCAAGAGCCATTTCAAAGCCTCCTAGTGAGGCGCACCTGGATTTGCCATATACCTACTCAAGCAACTAATAGAATATGCAATATCTGGTCTAGTGCTAACCATAACGGGATAAGGAACTTTTTCCATTTCAGCGATTTCAGAATCAGTCTTTGGAGACTGATCCTTACTTAACATAAAGTGAGCAGCAAGAGGCACATTCACAGTTTTAGCAGACATCATAGAGAATTTACTCAAAATCTTTTCAACATATGAAATCTGATAAAGTAAGAGAGCATGGTTCTTCCTATCTCTATCAATGTTCATACCAAGAATCCTTTTAGCATCTCCAAAATCTTTCATATCAAAATTATCACATAGACTCTTTTGAACATGTTCAACATATTCAAGATTAGGGCTAACAATTAGCATATCATCCACATATATGAGCAGAAAAACAGGAATAGAAGTATCAATCTTGAAGTAAAGACAATTATCATGCAAGCTTCTCTTAAACTTCAAAGATGTCATGCATTGATCAAACTTCTTATTCCACTGTCTAGGAGATTGTTTCAAGCCATACAAGGATTTCTTCAAAAGACACAAATGATCAGGATTTTTGGGGTCCACAAAACCCTCAGGTTGTTTCATGAAAATCTTTTTGTCCAAATCACCATTAAAAAAGTAGTTTTGACATCCATTTGCTTTACCTCCCAATCAAAATGAGCAACTAATGTAAGCATTATACGAACAGTGGTGAATTTAACAACAAGAGCAAAGATTCTATTGTAATCAACCCCTTCCTTTTGAGTAAAACCTTTTGCTACCAATCTAGCTTTAAATCTAACATTTTTAAGCTCATGTTTCACTTTGAAAAGCCACTTACAATCAACAACAGAGCAATGAGCAAGTTTTGGAACCAGAGTCCAAGTATGATTAACATGCAACGATTTCATTTCATCTTTCATAGCATTTAACCATTTCACATAGTTGTCAGATTTTAAAACCTCTTGATAGGTCTTAGGTTCATTATCAACATTTTCAAATGCATTGAAAGCATGAGTATCAATATGAAAATTATCATACCTAGCAGGTGACCTAATATTCCTTCTAGGTCTATCCCTAGGCAACACATAGTCATCATCTTCAAGAATATCATACACATTTTCATCATTGATAGCAGGTTCATTGGCAACAAGTTCTTGATGAACAACAGTGTCAGGCAAGTTTTCAGCATCACTTGACAAAGGAGACAACTCCACCTCACTCGAATAAGTGGTAGGATCATGTAAAGGCACAACATCAGTAAAATGAACAGATAAGCACGGAAATTCATATTCACTGAAGATCACATCCCTACTAATCACAATTTTGAAACCAGATTTAGAAAAATTCCACAGCCTATAACCTTTAACACCCTCAGGATAACAAAGAAAAACACATTTTCTACTCCTAGGATCCAATTTGTCATGTTTCTGACGCACAAACGCAGCACAGCCAAATACACGTAGCACAGAATAATCAATACTTTTACCAAAAAACACATAGTCAGGGCAGTTACCCTTCAAAGGTACAGAAGGAGATTTGTTTACTAAAAATGCTGCGGTAATAATCGCCTCACCCCAAAACTTTTTAAAAAGTCCAGAAGACACCAACATGCTCCTCACCCTTTCTAAAAAAGTCCTATTCATCCTCTGAGCAACCCCATTCTGTTGGGGAGTGTAAGGAGCAGACTTATGTCTCACAATTCCAGATTTGACACATAAATCATCCATGACATTATTGCAAAATTCAAGTCCATTATCAGTTCTAATATACTTAATCTTTTTACTCATTTGGTTTTCAATCAAAGTTTTCCAATTTTTGAACTTTTCAAAAACATCAGATTTGTTTTTAAGCAAAATCACCCACACTTTTCTAGAAAAATCATCAATAATGGACAAAAAATACACATTGCCACCTTGAGTGGGCTCACTAGAAGGCCCCCACACATCAACATGCAGGTACTCAAGTATATCACTACAGGAAGAAGTCTTAGGGTACAGGGAAATAGGGAATTTCACCTTCTCATGTTTGCCTTGCACACAAGAATCACAGAAAGGAATGCATGTAAGCTTATCATTACAAAAGAACCAGCTTTATCCAATAATTCAAGACCTTTACTACTCATGTGACCTAACCTACCATGCCAAATATTTTTTTTATCCTCTTTAACAGCGTTAGCAGACATAACAACAGATTTAGCACAACAAACATACAGATTATTCCTTTTTTCAGCATTAAAGACTGGCACAGAACCCTTCACAATAAACATACAACTCTTTCCCCACCTACCCTCAAGACCCTCATCTTCAAGTGCAGCACAAGAAATCAAGTTGTTACACAAATCAGGCACATGCCGCACGTTTTTCAGAGTGAACACAGAATCATCTTTAAAACGCAAGCAAATGTTACCAACACCAAACACATCACATCTTTTTTCATTAGCCATAGACACAGATCCATGAGAAACATTTTCATATGAAGAGAAAAGATGTTTAAACTGTGTCATATGAAATGTGCAACTGAAATCCACAAGTCATTCACTATCACACAGAGATGAATGCACAGAATTCACACAATTATCAGAAATAGCAAACAAATCACCATAATTCACAGATTCAGAGGCAACATTAGCATGATCATTAGAATATTCCTCTTAGGATGAGGACACTTGTTTGCAAAATGTCCCCTTTCATGGCAATTAAAGTATTTCTTCTTTTTCTTGTTAACATTCTGATTATTCTGGGATTTCACATCAGAATTTTATCCTTGTCCTTATTCTTATTCTTGTTCTTGTTCTTGTTACGATTGTTAGGTTTCCCCTTAACATGCATAACATCCCCAAAATTCTTAACACCCCAATTTTGTTTTAAATCATGCTCTTTGCTTTTTAAGACATTCACGACAATATCAAGAGTAACGTCATCACGACCATACTTTATAGCAGATTTGACATCACAATAAGAATCAGGTATAGCCTTTAAAAAAGCACAATGGGAGTGTATTCATCAATATGCTTGTCACCGGTTAGCTTAATATCTTGAATCAACTTAGTGAACTCATCCAAATTTTCTTCAACATCTTTATTTACATCAAGTTTAAAACGGAAGAATTTTTCCAGAAGAAACATTTTACTAGGCAAAGATGTTTCAGTATACAGCTTATCTAGCGTTTCCCACAAAATATTTGCGGACTCATGCACACCAACTTTTCTAAGCACATGATCAGATAGATTCAAGATAATCGCAGACAAAGCAAGCTCATTCATCTCAGCCTTTTTAACAGGTGTATCATCCTTATCATACGAGTGATCTACAGCTTTGAATACCCTTTGTTGGACGAGTATGCACGTCATTTTCTATTTCTAGATGCTGAAGTCTGGCTTACCATCAAACGGTGCTTGTCCAAACGAAGATGACGAAGCCATGGGTATTTAAAGTTGAGTAGAACACACTTTGAACAGAAAAAATACAAAATTACAGAGCAACAATCTGTCACACACTAGGTTGGCACTACTCTAATCACACACAAAGCGAAAAACGGGGCAGTACATCACACAAGGACAAATTTTCAGCAGCGAAAATTGAAAGACCAAGATGATAGTTCACAAAGAAACAAACAAGAACAATAATAAGAGGGTCAGCCGCCTCAGGGCATCACACAAGAGCAAATAAGAGGGCCAGCTGCCTCAAGGCATCAGACAAGAAAAAATAAACAAGAAAAGGCTTAAGCTATTTCACCAGAGCGGTATCTCCGACGAGAACACCGTACCACCTCTTCGAGCCACTAGCCCGTTACTTAACGGGGATGGATCCCTCGTAGTCTTGTTCAAGCAGTAAACGCGGACGGACAGCCACTCACAGCAAGGTCACTTGCACCCACTTGTACCTGTGACAAGAATCCTAACAAATCGGAGTGAAAAAGTCAGAAAAACTGAACTAAAAATCATAAATGAACTAATCTGAACTTAAAGAACAGGAGGAGGAACTTTCTTGTTTCTTCTGGTCAACGGCCGGTTAACGGAGGTGGTCGCCGGTACCGTACAGCGGCGGCAACAGGAGGATAGACGGCTGAAACCAGCAGCTGCTCGTTTCTGGCAGCAACGTCGACGACTGGTCAGCAGTGAGCGGTGGCTGCCGGAGCCCTAGTGGCTGGACAGCGGATGTGCAGCTGCTACCCAACCCTCGTCGCGTTTCTGGTGGGTGAAGGGCAGATCCGAGTAAATCCGAGCAGCGGCGGTCGCGATGAAAGACTGGCGTCGCGTTTCGATCGCGACTCAGCAACGGCGGCGCGGTCAGATCCTAGCCGGCAGCTCCCGGTGGCGGCGCGAGCTCATTCCTGTCGCGATCCCGGTGAGCAGATCTAACGGGTGGCGAGCGGCGGCTGGAAGCAGCGGGCGTTGACCGAAACTCTAGCGGCGGCGCGGTGGCGGTCAGCTGCTGGAGGTCGCGATTCCGGCGGCTGCGAGCAGATCGCGACGGTGGCTCCGATCCTTCATATCGCGACCAAATTGCGATTCCGGCGGCGGCCGGATAGCGGCGATCTCCCACCGGTGGCTGACGGTCAGCAGCTTCGGGAGACGGACGGACGACGAAATTCGCTCTGATACCACTGTTAGGTGGATGCGGTCGTCATCGTCGTCGGTGTTCGTCGTCGCCGGAGAAGGTGGTCGAGGAATGAACTCCACAGTGCTCAGATTCTCGTTGAACTCACACAACAATTTAAATCCACGTTCTACCCGTTAGGATCACAAATGAATGATAATATGGGATGGGGCGTAATACTATGAGTCATATTCTAATTAATTAGAATAGGCCCAATACTTAAAGACTGAAGATCAATATTTGGGCCAAAGGCCCAAAGGGCCCAACAGTATTTACCCTTAAACACATCTGTATTATTCTCTAATTCTAATTTCTAATCAGTTTATTGACGCGTGATATATTTAAAAAAAAAAAAAAAACCCGCTAGAAGGGAGGAAATAAAGAAAAACTCATATTTTTGTGATCTAGTGTGGCGTTATATGGTTATATGTGACACCGAAGAGAGAGGGTTTTAATTGTGAGGCCATGATTTGTTATGATCATGATTTGAATTACAAAAACTAGTAGTAGTAACTAGTCTTAACACAGTGGACTGGACTGTGAAAATTTGCAAGAATGTGAAAGTTGGATGAGGATATATGTTTTGAGACATTGATGATGATGGGATGAAATTTTATGTTCCTTTAACTTGGCTTAAAGTTCGAATTGGAAATAATTTTATCAGATCTTGATACATGTTTATCCTAATTCTAAACACTTTTCTAAACATTCTGATTAATTTTTGAAGCATAAAATTACACTTCCTTTTCTTTTTTGGTGTAATATTTCAAATTTAGATGTTCCTAATATCTAATCACATTTAAAGCATCAACTGCAAGCTATTTATTTATTGATAACACAAAATTGAGTATCACAAATCTGGCTACTGAAGAAAGACTAAAAATAAGAACATACAAACATAAAAGCTAAGCTGCAAAATAAAATGTTTAACATTTACCTAATTTCCTATGTAACTAGCTAGACTGCCTCCATGGCCAATGTCTCCATCTTGTTCCAGATGGAGACTTAAGCCCGTGCGATCCACCATCAAGGATCGCTCGGAACAACTCCTCGGAAACCACTCCGCAGAGCTCATTGTCCATCATCACAGAGTTCAAAAATATCCTTTTTTTCTTTGTTAAGCGTTGCTCAACACACCTTTTAATAGATCCAAACCCTCAGCTGATATGCTCCTCCTCTTATGTGACCTCGGGATTTCAATCCGAGGAGGAGGATCCGGGGAAAAACAGATCACAACAACCGTTAAGTTATCACACGTGTTGCGTTTGAGCGCCTCCTTGACAAGCACTCGTGAGCAGCTTGCAGGGTCGTTATGTGTCATAAGCTCCTTCCTCACAATGGTTACAGCATATTGACTGCTCATGACATCCCATAGGCCATCACAGCCGATTATCAAGAACTCGTCTTCTTCTGTTAGTTCCAACTCCTCTAGCTCGGGTTCTGAACTTAAAGGGTATTGAGAACCCTTGGGACCCTTCATATGCCAGTCCCCAAGAGCACGTGCAACTGAGAGTTGGCCGTTGAGGTATCCATCATAGATTGTTCCACCCAATCTTTCTATTCTAAGTCGTTCAGATGTGCAATTGGGTTTATGATCTTTGGATAGCTCTATTGCTCTTCCTCTTTTGCCTAGTACTGCTCTAGAATCCCCGGCATTAGCAATTATCATAGTCCTGACAAATAATTTAATAAATGAAAACAAAATGTGTGAATGTAGCAGATCATATGCTTTTGTTTGGAAATCAAGAACAATATACGTAAAAACAGATACGTCAAATATGTTCAGCGTCCTAAAGTAGGGAGATCGAACACCCACTTTTCACGCTGATGATCAATTCATATTAATATTTCTGCGTCAGAAATCCAAATGCACTATATACCACCAAATTCAATATCTAAACAAACTTCCTAATCTTAGAGAATAATGATAGCTTCTAAGAAAGTTTGACGCAAAACCCTATTTAGTCATCCATCTTCTGATGCTTTTCTAAAAATATATTATACCTGAGTTCAGTGATAAGAAGTTTGATTTCTTACCTCCCCAAAATTAGAGCAATGATAGCTGTGGTGCCGGATGAACGATCAAGATACTTGTGATCTGCCAATGCATGATCCGTTCTCACAAAAGCATTCTTCAGAGCTCTCTTTACACCATCAGGAAAATGGGAATCCTCAGTAATGAACTTAAGAATATTCTCTCTAGTGAAAGCTGCAGCATCTCTACCACCATGACCGTCAAACACCTGAAAAAAAGCCACCACTCAACGAAATGTACATAAATCATACATAGTTCTTGCCTTTTCAAGTATGATATAATTAATTATGCCATTCTATGAGCAGTCGGCACCTTTTTTGGTTCATAATGAGAAGACAAACAACATGCTTTTTGTTGATATATGTCATGTCATATACAAGATACCACACTTGAGGATAGACGCACATACAAAGTACTAAACTGAAAGCAAGTTACACACCCCATAAAATGCTCCAGGATTCGGAAAACCAGTAGTTGTACCAAGATATTCGGAAAGATCATCGAGACAAATGAACTCATCTTCCATAAACTGCTTGGGACCTATCTCAGAGCAGCTTCCTGAGCGAAACGCAGGTTGAAATCCAGAATCCTTGTCTGATGACTTTACACCAATTTCGGTAGGACATTTCTGGACATTCAAGAAAAGCAATTGAACCATTGATCTTATGAACCCTCACTTCAAATCAAATAAAGAGTATACTAAACATACATCCATATGTACAGCAACAGGGAGAAGAATATCCTATCATCATTATCATACAAGATCAGAAGAGAGACCTGAAATGCTTTTGATAGCATGAAAGTATGGTAGTTATATAACAATCGATATTTCCATTATAACATTGCACTTATTTTTAGAAAGAGTACATAGTGAGTTATGAGGGATCAGATATACAATCCATCATATTGCTTTGAAGAACTCCAAAATCATTTCTTTTTTTTTTCCCCTTTCAACCTTATGCTTGTAAAAATCTTAAATGCATACACCTTCTAGTTATTCGTATGTTCTAATCTTAATCTTTCAAAACTGAAAGGAAATTTTTGAGTAAAGAAGAAAAACCCAACTAATTGAAGATATCAAACTCATCAACTATCATCCAATTCATGAAAACCAACAATTCATAGCAAAAGAAGCAACTTAATAAAACAGATACACTATTAAACAACACAAATCAATTTCTTCTCTCGAATAATTAGGGATTGAATATTAACACACAAGGCGCATGGTAAAACCTTTTCTACGAAAGAAGGATGATCTCACCATAGAATAGGGATCAACCAGAGTAGCTTGGCTGATGCAATGGCGCATCAATGGAGGTCGAGCTGCTTTCGCTTGTCCTGAATCATCGCAATCCTCCTGAGTTTTCTTATCCAAATCTGAGAGCTTTTCGTGCTCTTTGCTAAACCCATTATCTAGGTTACCTTGACAGGCTATTGCGTCAGTGCCTGGAGCCATGTAAGGATCTCCGCAACAAGCAATCGAGAAATTCCACACTGGCGCGCTGTTCTCCTAGATCTGAATTCACAAACCCATTCCCCACTTTCAACCAATCGACCAAATTATCCAAATTGCAGAACGTCGGACAGAGCTGGATATGTAGTTACCGGAAACATGTTTGAAAGAGGAGAGAAGAGATGTGGCGAAGAATGGTAATAGGAAGAATCGTCTATATATGTGAGGATTTGAGCTTTCATTGCCGCCATTTTAGGCAGAGGGAGAGTATTTCTCAAACCATCAAATTACTGAAACGATGTAACCGTTTTCCATTATTAAAATAATTTATATTAATTTTCAACCCCTCAACTTTCGATCTTATTCAAATAAGCCCTCATACTTTTATTTTATAGTATAATTTTGATAAATATAATTTCCTAAATGCCTTTTTTGCAAGAATGAGGCTCCTGTGCACCCGGGCGCACGGAGCACATTCCTTGTGCCTTTGTAATTTTCATGTCTCTTTGCAATTTAGGTCCCTAACAATACATAGATTTAAATAGGATTGGAGAGGGGAGAGTTGTGTTCACATGGGGACACGAAATAGTGTCCCCAAGGGCGCAAGAGCTTTTGCCTTTTTGCAATGTTGTAATATTAAATAAGTAGAACACACTTAAATAGGACACTCCCTCCGCGTTAGAATAAGTGTCACACTACTGTAGACATTAAGTTTAAAAAAGTTATTTTTGACGAATTTTAATTTCTATATACACTATGTTTAAGAAAAACTATTTTTAACATAAACTTGAATCAAGATATATTTTGAAATTATAAATAAATTGATATGATATTTATTTTTTAAGTATGATATTGTGGGATAATTGAAAATGAAAATTTACATTAATTATATTAATTATGGAAGGGAGTATTAATGATAATTTTTACAAATATACTTGGGGTGATTTCAAGAAGAGTTACTTCCATGTGAGACGAGTTTTTTGTGAGACGGTCGTGAGACAAGTTGACTCATTACTAAAGTATGTTTATTATATAGTTAAAGTATGTTTATTTATAATTAAAGTATGTTAATAATGAATCATATTATAACACCATACAATCATACTTTAATTCATAATTCATTATATATTCTAGAAAACCAACTTTAACAATAATTAAACATATTTTATCAATATAATAGACATACTTTAACCGATCTCACAAGTCGTCTCACAAAATTAAGGTCTCACAACATCTCATGTTAAACTAATATTTTAGATAATCATGACATTAAGATAAAAATAAATCCATAAACAAATTTAGTTTAATTAAATAAACAATACAAGATAAAATTTTCAAATTCTCATCAAGTTAATGGAAACACTAATTAAACAAAACATATGATAAAAACACAACATTAAATTTAGAATCTTGAGTTCACCAAGAGAAATAGACTAAAACACAATGCAAAGCTCTTTACATGATGCAACTAAATCTAACATAATCAACTAAGTCAAAAAAAGCTTAAGTTATTTCTTTGCTACAAAATCTCAAGATAAAGAAAGTTCTAACTATTTGTTCCTTTTCCCTTTACTAACCTTTCTTGAGAACCTTTCTTTGGGATCTAAAACAGCTTCACTGAGCATCTCCTCCCACAGTTGTTTAAACTGATCGTCGAATCCTTCCTGAAACCAATCTCGAATTTCCCCGAACAACGCTGTAGGATTTTCTTTCCAAAGCGTTCGAAGTTTAGCACAACTGTCTATAACTCTTCCCTTTGTTTTTAATTTAGTCAAGAGATTACATGCGCTTTTCATACTCCATGCTTCTGGCTTCAGCATGGTCGCTGGAGAGGCGGCCATAAGTTTCCGAACATGTTTTAGGCACGGTAAAACTTGGCCATGAAGCAAAGCATAACAGAAAACAGCAACTCTAGTGGAATCATGTTGAATTGGCAAACCATGTAAAGGAAGCACCCAAAGATGTGGGCCGAAAGTTGGCGCCACCCATGAGAAGACTTGATCTGACATGGGTTCGTAATAAGGTTTTGGCTCGAAGAGTGGGGCTGAGAAACTGCACAACGCCCGACCATATTCTGGAAGCCAGTTTGCTTTCACACTTGTGGCTCCATGAATATATGGTCTTTTAGTGTGTAATAATACACTGTATACCAAATACTCCGGTGCTGACTTGGAAAGAGATGACCAGCGAGGCATTACAAAAGATGTGAGAGGGCCTATTTATAACAATTACTCCGGTGCTCACATCAATGATTACGCTTCTTTTGTAATGGTTACAAAGGAATGAGAGGGCCAATTTATAACAATCTGTCATACCCTTTCAGAGAGGCACACAATGCAGTATATAAAAACAATGCTAGCTATATTCATACACAACACCAACGTAGATAATAGAAACGAGATCCTCTATATCAAAAAGAGACAACGAAGTACTGTATTCCATCATCGTATATACATGGCGTATACTGAACGCATTGTTGATAGTGAACAGTTTGCAACAAAAGAATGCAACCGGACGATAAAACGAGAGATGGAGCTAGTGATCAAAAGCATACTATTTTCATCAGTGATACCAAGAAAAAGCACAAAAAATCCCATCGTCGAGCACAATCTAGGACGTGTTACGAGGATTAAAGATCAGGTATTAGTTTCCATGTTTGAGCAGGCATCTTATCAGATCAAACTAAAGGGTTTCGGTTTCTCTTATCAGAGAAACATACTGTCAGACGTCCATGTTGTAGTCGTCTTGTTGCAAGTAAGGGTTATAGTTCCCTGGGACTTCTATCTTTCCTATGAACTGGTCCATTCCTGCATTTGTTAATTCATGTGAATCTGGTGAGAGTCGAGATTACATTGATAAAATTGTAATGTGTGTGAGAATTGATATACACAATTGCATATTCTGGATGATACAATATTAAGTAAGAAGTAAAGCAACGTCGAAGCTGAAAAGGCATACCGGACCTACTTTTTGTTCCATACATTCAATCAAATCCAAGCCATGATGCATGGGGGTAAGAAATGCATGACTCGTGTATATATACTTGATATCATTGCATTAAATAATACTAACATAGTATATATTTGCAAAAGCAGATGTATATTCATAGTAGATTCACCACTAACAAACATAAACATACATGAGCACAAGCTGCACAACGGTGTGTGTAATTACCTATATAACAGCAATTTAACTTGTGCAACCAAAGACTTTGTTATTTACCTTGAAAAGTTATCCCGTGACCCTCTAACATTGGTTAATTATGTGTTGGAGCAATAAGTAATAGCAAATGAGGCTCAACATCTAACTGAATATCTAATGAAAGAATTAAATAAGGGTCATATGTTATTGGTGTTTCTTGGAACAATATAACAAATTGAAACGATAATATAAAAAACCAATAAGACTTCAAGTCGCCTAAAAGTTTCGACATTTCCATTCTTAGAAGAAATGGCTTCAAATATGATAGCTTAATCTTAAACAGGTTGTCTCAAGACATTTCAAACATCATCTGAATCTAAAGCCTCAGGTTTTAGGTCAACAGTAGCCTTCAACTTTTGGTGCTCTAGGATTTACCACTGCAGGTAGTTAAAATCTTTCTACAGCATGAACAAGACTTGAAAACTATAGGTTTTTTTTTTTTTTTAATTTTATCTAGATGTATAATATAGCAGTTATAAGCATGAATATTCAAGGTTGGTAAAAATTTAGAAATCAAGAAACATAACAGATAAGGAAACTGCTGTTTAGGAAAGGTATACGTACTTGGATTTGCCATTATACTCCCATAATAGGGCATCTGGCTAAAATTATTAGCAAACTTTGAGTTGCCTTCGGGAGGCAACATAGGTTCAGGTTTACTGGTTCGTGGATCAACCGAGTGAATGGCAGAAGTTGCTTGAGGGTTCTGAAAACAAAGATCTTCAGCCCTAGAACTTAAGATGTGCTGAGGTTGAAATTCTTCTGGCTTTGTTTTCTTCTCATTCGGCGATTCTACCTCCGTCTCCACTTCTGATTCAGCATTATTAGCTGGTGTAGCCTGTTGCTTCCTCTTTGAACGAGCACGCCTATTTTGAAACCAATTATAGACGTTTGTTTCGGAAATCTGGCCGTGTTGAGACAACTCAGAGGTTATTTCTTTGATCTTCTGTTTACTGGGAGTTCCAATCCCCTGATCGAATATGCGTTCCAGAATCTGGAGCTGCATTGGAGTCGGGGTCCACCGCTGTCTTCCGGTGATCTTGTGTGCCCCAGATGTAATCAAGGGATCACAGTATAGATTTCCCAACCTCACACCTAATTCATAACACAAACACAAGGAATTCTTTATCGAGCCAAAGTGCAATCATTTTGCTAGTCTAACTAAACCATTTCAAAAAGAACACTATAATGAAAAACAGAGATGATTTCAAGCATAAAGATCCAAATCAATCCACAAATATTTTAAACTTTAATTTAAAATAAAAATAATGTAATGTAGTAAGTAATCTCAAATTGCAAGAATGCACTACAAATCCACCTCTCAACTATTTAGTTACTAAAAAGGAAAAAAAAAAACTTGGATCATATCACGAGTTGAATGCAAATGTAAAACCAAGACATGGTAGATTGTTTTTCAAAGCAGTTACTTCCAATCATAAAGTAATAAATTGGAAGGTATGAAGGATGGCAGCCTAATTAATACAACAGCTTTGACCAATCAATGCATCAACCTATCCTGTCAAATGCATCAACCTATCCAATACCAGGGTTCGAATACTGCTTTGGTATAGATTTGGCCCCTTGCAAGCACAAGTTTAACAGCCCTGATTTACCTCCTCCATTAATCCCTGATTTACCTCCTCCATCAATCCCACATCAATCCCAGGACAGGGTCCCTATCAATCCCTGATTTACCTCCTCCATCAATCCCAGGACAGGGGCAGTGGGGTCCCTAACAGTGGATACACCATTTTTAATAAGGGTTTTAAGTTTTAATTAACTTCTCTCCACTTTAAAAATTAATCTCAGTAAATCCAAAGGTTAAAAACCCATTCCTGAAAGTTTCACCATCCCATGAACTATTGTCTTCTTCGCAAATTAACTAAAAAAATTGAAGATAATGAAGGAATGATTACCAGCAAGATCGTGCTGCGAAGTGAGGGATTTATGCAACTCGACGAGCTGCTCACAAATGGTGGCGTAGACGGCAATCTGCTTACGGAGAACCTCCATCTGCTCGTCCGTCATGACCTTGACAAACATCCCGCCGCCGGAGGGCTCCTCCGGTGGCTGCTTTTCCCAGTCCATAGCCAGCGAAAATGGAATTGTTGGTAGAGAACAGTGAAAGGGTAACGACAAAGGAAAGCAAAAGGAGGAAAAGAAATCAACTTATATATAGAGGATAAAGACAAAGAGTCATGTGGAGAGGTGAAGGTGAATTGAAATGGCAACTATTATTTTCCACCCCGAAATTAGCGGTGTGTGGCAATTGGAATCGCAAATCGGTGATCTGTTCGTCAAAGGTACCATTTTTAAGAATATCTTTTTCATTTTGCAGTATATACGTACTGAGGCCTGTATTTAATTTGGGGATCTTAAATTCTTATTTTATAAAATAAATGTTTAATTCCCACATTATTATAGATAGATTACAGTCATTACACGATAGTCAAGAGTTCAAAAAACTCATTGCTGCCAAGGAAAAGTACAAAAGGGTCCAAAATGACAAAAACACCCGATAAATACGCAAAGTTGTCTTAATAGTAAATTTTTTTAAAAATTACAATCGTGTTAATATCAAGTTAAGGGTATTTTTGTCATAATGAATACTTTTGTATTTTTTTCTTAAAAACTTACAAAAATGAATTATTTTAAATCAAAGTGGGCACTGTAGTAATCTTTTAAAAAATAATGTACCCAATCATTAGGAGCCCCATCGCCCGTGCCTTGGAGATTGGTAGAAGAGATAAAAAATCGCAAGATGTGTCTCAAATGACTTATAGAGAGGGCTCACTGTTTAACTTGTGTTTGCAAGATGTTATGTTATCGGCGGAATTTTTTTTTAAAATAAATAATTCTTACTCCATTAATGATAATTATTCCCCTAAGATTTAGGAGTATATTTTCCTTTTCTTAGAAGGTTTAGGGGGCATAATTTCCCTTTTTTTTGGGCTAAGATATATGTTCAAATTTTAAAAAGAAGTAAACATTTATCAACATCAAAATCACGTTTTAGATTTATTTTTATTTTTATTTTTTTAATATAATTTATTTATTACATATAAATATCAAACGATCCTAAAATAATTAATAAAAAAAAATTCACCTCTTTAATATTTGTGAAAAAGTAAGCGTCCACAATAAAAAGTTAATATCTAGATTTAAATTCAAAGAAATACATATATTTTAATTAAAAAAAGACTATGTTAAATATGAGTAGACACAAAATTTTTAATTTAGTACTCCTTTACCCTACAGAGTACTCATTTTGCAATTGTAGCATCTATCCAAAGGGATTAATTTCATTTTGTACAATGAGTAATTCACATACACAATCAGTATTAAAAAAATAAAAATAGTACTGCAATTTATATTATCTCATTACAAAAAAGGAAGAAAAAAAAAAGTAAGTGTGAAAAATACACAACAATAATACCCCTCAATTTGCATTAAGAAAAACGTTGGTAAACATTTAAAACATTATATTCTTAAGTGGGATTTGACTTGTCTGATATAATATTTGAATCAATTAATTTATTTATTAAGAATAAAAATATAAAGCTTTAAAAATTAAACACAAATACTTAAGAGTAAGATTTAAAATAACTGTAAGAGAAGATTAGTAGAATTATGGTGTATGAAAATAAATTTAGTACATATGAATTATGTATACACATATTTTGTGTGGGTTCGAACAATAATTAGTGGAATTATTGTTCTTCTTTAATTATGTCTTAATTAAAGGCTTTAGTTTAAGTTTTTACCGTAGTAAATAAGAAGCTCATCATTATAATAACAACTTTATGCAATTTCACCAACTATAATTGATCTACAAAGATCAGATTCTATGTATGGATACGAGGGGAAAGTTGATTATTTAATTTACTTGGTAATATGATCTTTAACAGGGGTATATTTAGTAAAATCTGTATATATCTTTAATTTTTATGGGATGTAGTCCCAGATTATCAAGATCTTCTTTCAAAGTGTCCACTATTTCATTCTTCTCATGTAGCTCTGCCTTCACATACTCAATATTGTTTTGCCAACTGGTTTCCAGGGCTTCTTGCTTTTTTACCATCTCAACCTTTTCAGCTTCAAATGATTCGCATTGTTTCTGCACCCTTGCCTCATGAAAACTCAGACGATTCCAGCGCTTTCTCCATAGGTGCTCTGCTGCTGGCTTTGCTCCAATCAAGGCCCGTTTCTTGCCGCTATTGACGGTCTTCATACTAAAGCGACTGTTGTCGGTTCCCTGCTGCTGCGCTGAGTCGTCTCCAATCTTCAGAGAACGCCGCTGCCTTGTTATATATGTTTGGTTCTTGTAACCGAACAAGTGTCATCTGTTCGATTTTTGGAAGCGAACAAGTGATATTTGTTTGGAGATATGTTTGATTCTTGATATCTGTTCGATTTGAGTGATCGTTCATGATTGATATGTATGTATTTTTAAGGGTTTACATGTCTTTTTGTTTATAGATATTTTAATTTAATATATTTATTAGGTATGTTTAGAAAAATTGGGGTGCAAATAGCCGTGCGGGCTTTATTTATTTTGTCCTTTAAGATTTTTTTCAGAAATTTTAGGATTTTATTAATTTTCAAATACTTTATTTATTCATTTACCCTATATTAGATTAGGTTTGTTTTGAACATAAATAAAAAAAGGTCACATTTCATAGTTTAGGTGATGTTTGTTTTGAACATAGAATTATTACTGCCTAGTAAAAAATATATATTAATATTATTACTAAATAAATTATATATATTTTATTATTTTTAGGTAAAAAGTAAGTAATGAAAAGTTTCAATTATCTTGTTATAAATATGTTTATGAATACAATTGTATTGAACATAATATTTTACTGAATACCAAATCTTTATTTTATTGAATACCAAATCTTTATTTTTTCTTAATGTTTGAATTCTAAATACGTATATGGATTCAGAATACAAGTAAAATCAAATCAATAATTTTCACAACATTCAAATTTGAATACTTAATAATTGAATACCAATTAACTAAATATCATCTAATCTTCTATTATTGATTTGTAGGAAATTTAGCATTACATTACAGAGATCTATGTTATTATAGTTCATTTATAAATAAAAAAAAATAATAAAAAAGTCAAATTTTTTAATGGTGCCTATTGGTTTAAATTTCTTTTGATTCATTCTATTTTTTTCTAATATTTTTTTGAGTTAATCGTTAAAAATAATCAAAATGAGAAGTAAAAAATTATTGACAACCATGAAGATAATTGTTTAACTTCCATATCAAATTGTCCATTTTTGGATCAAAATATTCTCACCTTGTCGGAATGCTATGTCGGGATTTCGTCATCGACTTCGACATCATCGGATGTCGGATCCAGTGTCGGGGATGTCGGATTCGGTGTCGGAATCCCGACATAGCATTCCGACAGGGTGGTCAGATGTTGGATTCAATGTCGAAATCCCAAAATAGCATTCCGATATGATGGGATATTTTGGTTCAAAAATAAACAATTGGGTATGGAAGTTATATAACTTATTTCATGGATATCAATGATTTCCAGCTTAAAAATTTGGTTAAATGGGCTATTCTCCCTATTTTTTTTTATGTATTTTAAAGAGATCTCAAATTCATATACTTTTCTATCATGTATCTTTAAGGGAAAAAAAAGATGGGAATGAAATATGTTTTTATAAATTTTAATAGTATATTATTGAAATCTGAATAGCAAAATATTTTTGACTACATCCACGATTTCATAGAGTAAAACAATATGATCCATGATAGTAATGTTTTAAGTAATTTATTAGCTAATTAATTTTTTAATACAATACAAATCTAAAATACAATACAATAATATTGAAGATTAAATTTTGGGTGATTTTGGGGTGGACCTGTTGCACTGGTGCATTTCCAATATTTAAAAGTTAATGTAGGGTAGTGGGTAGTTATTTTGTAAAAAAATATTAGTTATATTAATTTATTTAATGGTGAAGATTAAATTAAAAATAATATAACGGTTTAGATCGCCTAATTGCACTAAGTGCATTACAATTGGACTTATTAGTTTTATTCTAATAATATATATTATCCTTTTAAATTAGTACTAGTATAATACCCGATTGTTATGCGAATTACAAAATTTTTATTTTAAATTTAAAAATATTATTTAATAAATACGAATGTATTAGTATATTAATAGTTAAATACACCCGCATATTACATTTTTAAACTTTATAATTAATATTTTATATTTTTTATATAGAAAATATTATTATGTGATATTTTTTTAATCTTCTAATATAAATAAATTGATATTCTATGTATTCGTGGATATTTTTAAATAAAATATAAATCAATTAAATTAAATATTAATTTATGCACTTTATCTTTTAAATGTATAGATTATTTCCTTTTATTTTGGATTTGATAAAACTAATAAGAATCAATTTTACTATTATATGTTTTAAATGTCTTAATTAATTTAATATTTATTTTTATTATATAAATTAATTACAATTTTTGTTTTAGTTATAAATGATTTCAATTAATTTGGTGAAATAAAAATTAATATTAAGTAAATATTAAATTATTTATTAATTATTCAACCAATTAAAATTTCAAAATATTACTATTTGTTATTTAAAGTTTTTAATGACATTAAATCAACACTCATGTTTTAAAAATTTTATATTAGAAAATTACTTTAAAATAGATACATCAAGATAATTAAGTTCGATCAAAACCAAAACACAATTAATACATAATCATAAATATTCAACCAATAGAAACAAAACACATACTATAAAATTTTATTTTGAGAAGAACAAATTGCAACACTTGTATTTTCAAAAAAATTCAAATAAAGAAACTACTTTACAAATATACTATTAAGATTATCAAACCAACCCTACCAAACTAGCTGAAAATGTGAGTACGTCCACACATATATACAGAGAACAAAAATGAATGATTTCTGATTTTATTATTAAAATGATATATCTTTTTATTTTAAATTATTATTGAACACATCAAATTAAGGATAAGGACATTTTACTCATTTAAAATGTACTCCCTCCGTCCGGAGCATGAAGGTTAAGGAGTATTCTTATTTAATGTGTAGTGTGTAATTGTATTAGTGGAGATGTGAGTTCTATTTTTTAGTTGTATTAGTGGGTGTATATGAATCCCATATGTATAAAAAAGGAAATGAAACTCTTGGGGGCGGACGCCCAAATAGAAAAATAATACATTGAAAGCGGATGGAGGGAGTATTGATTAGTAAATTTTAAATTGAATGTACTTATTAGTTATAATAATGTTATGTAAAATGTACTTGATAATAATGAACTCTAAATTAAAAAAAAAAAAAAAAACTCACATTTTATAGGTTTAAGTACTTGATTTTAGTTTAATAGCATGTCTTGCAACCGGTTTGTCCTGCATTTCATATTGAATTTTATATTTTCTATTTTCTATCATCCCAAATTAAATTTCATCACCTAACAGAAGATATATTCTCATATAAAAAATATTGCTTACTTTATAATTTATTTATTACTTAAAAATACTATATTACACTTCAAAAGTCAATAAAATTAGTAAAAAAAATAATTTTTTTAAAATTTCGTATCTACAATAATTGTGTTATTTAATTTGGAACGGATGGAGTATAGGGGTATGTTTGGAGTAGTAATAGCTTCTCTGTCACTTTGAAAAGTAAATAGTTTTTGGGAGTGTACAGTAACCTAACCAGTTGCAACATATTTACACCATACAAGCTCGTACATAAATCAACCATTTAACAGCCAACACTCAGTAAATCAGTAATTGAAATTCAGTTCATTAGCATGAAACTAACATAACTGACATAGCGTAGTGATAGTAAAAACTAAGAATCAATACCAACCACAAACCTTTTTTGAAGACCCCAACAGATTATGACTATACACATCCGTTATTAGAACGATTATGAGCAGTCGGATAAACTAATTTGCTAAATCTACCAACAAGATATACCTTCAATGGAATCTATAAATGCATGTATTTGATAGTTTCCTCGATCAGATCACCGACGATGAGGCGTTCAAGTTCTCTACACAGAGCATGGATCTCATCATCCATCGATCTGGAGCCTAAATCGGTCTCTAGATCTTGAGCAAGCATTTTATCAAGAGCATAATATGATTTATAATCGGCAGGGTGCATGTAAGCTTTAATGATCTCCCAGATGCAAGAAAGTAATTCCTTACCTTGAAGAGGCTTATGCACAGACCAAATCGCCTTTCCGGACCTAGACATGATCTCGGGTTGTCCAAGTGTAGTTGGAAGTGCTTCGTTTAACAAATCAAGCAGCATCCTGTGATTTGTCCTTGATCCCTCATTTTTATCACAGCTTTCCTGATCTTTGGTACTTTGTCTGTAAGACTCTTCTACTTGTTCAAAAACCTGGTTGCTAATAGTTTTGCTGAGTGGGTCCGATTTGGAACATGACTGATTGCAAGAGCCATTGTAGTGACCAGAAGCTACAAGCAAGTCTCTAACGTAGGCTTCAGCTGGATCGTCTATGTCTGCTTCCAGTACATGGCCATGGGACTGCTCTTCGAAATTTGGCTCGACTAGGCCAGTGCATTCAAGTTGGTTTACCTCTCTCCGCAGATCTATGGAGACAGAAAAGAGAGAAAAATACATAAGGCCACTTCCATAAAAGGTTCAAGTAGAGAAAAGAGAGGAATGGGAAAAGTAGTGTTGATGAATATAGACAACTAAGGAAATTAATCCATTACGATGTAACATTTGATTTACACTGCAGTTGTGAGTTGCCATGAAATACAGATTACATTCTAAGATCAATCAGTCATATAACAGGGTTCCATGGAAACAAAAAACCAATAAAACAACAGGAACAGCATTTAAGAGAAAAAGAAATGAATAGTCAGTTTTATGATAATAAATGAAACGAGAACAAGTTGGTTGTCCAATTTTACTCTGGCACTAGGATGCAAAAGTTTCAACATGAAAATAAGTTTAGTATGTCAATTTTCTAACCTGATGATCTGACTGGCCCTCCTAGTGTGTTAATGCTTTTGAAAATAAAATTTTAATAAGTTCTGTTAGGAAAATGTGCTGAAATCCAGAGCCTTCAATAAATAAGTCAAGAAAGAAGTGTGAATTCACTTACCATTCAAGTTCGAGTTTATTTGGCTAAAACCATCAGAAACTTCACTGTCCTCAAGAAGGTTAACACTTGATGATGTAGGGCTCGGGAAAGCCGCTGGCTTCCAGAATTCATCACTGCATACAGATGCAGGGCTTGGTGGCACTTCAGTAGAATTCTCCTATAACAAACATAATAAGAGATGCAAGCAAAACTATCAGCAACTCATTAGCATCTGATATCCTTTCTTATAAGAAGTAATAAATGGATATAAAATATAAGATCCTCACACGTGTTTCATAAGAACTCATTATAACTGTTGGTCCACTTGCAATATCATTGAAGAGTGAATCTCCATCGTAATGCAATTCATCTACAGACTGAACTCTCCTACGAAACAGCCTCCCTCTAAGGGTTAAACTGTATCCAAAGCTAGATACCTTTTCCCTTATGTTGAACTTATCCTTCTTCTGTCTTTTTATACTCATTGAGACATTCTCAACAACTTCATGCTTCATTCTTATCTGGGCACCAGTCAATATATGAGGATCCTCTAGAAGGAGCTTCCCAAATGATGTTCCTGGCACTGGAGCAGACAAAGATCTGACAAGGTCCCCAGGAGATGGTTCCTTGCGGCGTATTCCATAGTCATCAATATCCTGCCTGAAAGACGTACTATGGCTTTCAATATCACTAATAAAGTTTTCACACCAGGCCATATCATTATCATTCCATACATCTCTCAAGTGTCCAACTTTGCTCTTTTCGTAATCTAACACAGATGATCTTAGCCTTCGGTGGGAAACTGTTGGAACTTGCTGATGTGGTTCCTCTTTTAGAACATTCGTCAACCTCTCTGTCAATAATCTCCTTGTATTTCTGTTAACGAACTCCGGTGAACCTGCTCCATTTAATTGATTATCAATTCTACTGGACCTCGTGGACTTTGTTGACTCTGAACGAAGTAAATTCATCCCAAGGTCCCTTGCAACACTGTCTCTCACTTGCTGGGCAATTCTCTGAGCTATTTGTCTTGGTTCTGATGGCTTTTCCTGGCAAGGGGTCTCAATTCCTCCTCGAACTGTTGTAGTTATTTTAGAACTTTTACCTTGCAGTTCTGAGTTCAACCTTTCCTTCACCTCTTCAAGAAAACTTAAGATACTTCCCCTCTCCTTAAAAGTGCTAGGACTATCATTCCATGAATCTTCACCGGCACCCATCCTGTCAGGACCAGGTCTCAAAATCACTATCTTGGTAGGGGCAGCAATTATATCCAAGTTCTGAGCAGGATTTATCAATTTAAATGGCTGAAGGTCTTTTCTTGACCTTCTATTTGAATAGAGAGATTCCTTTACCCCATCTAACAAATAGACATTTTTCTTTCCATGATTATGTAAAGTAAGCATTTCATCTTGATACACAGGTAGATACTTAGGTTCCATCAGATTCTCACCATTTTTCATCCTTGTAGAATAAGCAATGGGAGAATTTGTTTCTCTGATATGTCCATCTTCCACTGTCAACTGGTTTGGACCATCGCTATCCACCACCTTAGAACATTCGTTAAACCGTGCTGCTTGCCATGCCACAAATTCTTTCTTGAACTTCTGCAGTTCCTCTTCTTGAGGATGTACACGGGGTTTAGGCTTCCTTAACTTCATTTTGCTAGTGTAACGATCAGAATAGTCATCCAAATTGTCATCAAAGGAATCTAGGTCCCAATGGGGTGAGGAATTTGGAATATACAGATCGTGGCCAACTGAGCCCTTTTGCAATCGTTCCTTGTCCAACAATTTACAAGCAGGGGTTTCATTTTCTTTCCTAATAATTATTGGTGGTTCTTCCAACTCAGCAGGTAACATATCAACTCCCATTAAGCGAGCCACTATGCTGGGTTCATTTCTTCTGGTGTTTGATCTATTAGAAATCTCTTCACTAATTAACTTCTTCATTGGAGCTTCAACCGAATAACAGTTCTTAGATGACTCTTTGATTGTATAACTAGAACACTGAAAACCAATAACAAAAAGAAATTGTCATGCACACAAAATAGATACTTCAAATTTTCAAAACATTATTTTGATTACATCACTCATGGAACTAAGCTTTACTAGTTAGGGACTACAATAAAGTATCAGCTAACGGACATTGCCACAAGGCAAACAAAGAGAAACTTAGGATCATAAAATCTAATAGAATGGAATGAACACTCATACACACCTACAGGCTACGGGCTAGCATGAGACCAACCAGACCACTATCCATACAAGATTAGTCTGATCTCTTAGAAAGATCCCACAGATGATATCGTTGTATAGACAACTCGGTGAACCCAAGAACAAATACTGCAGGGGCAACTTTAAGCCAATAACCTGTACATAACTAAATAATAGTTCTCAGAGGGAAAGACTGGTTTTCCAAGGGACCCAATCTCCACCAGATGATGAATCTTGATGAGGGGATGCAGAGACCCCAATGATTCCCACACTCAGTTTGAGAAACATTAAAGGGAAAGTTCAAATTCAGTAGTCTTTCTAGCGTGCAATACTATACAATACAGAATTCAACATCCACAAGCAGTAGCAAATCATAAAATCAAATCAAGGCAATTATTATTACCAGTTTGCCAGCTCTTCCTGCATACAAACCGTAGGATGTCTCCACTGGTAGCTCAAAACTGTTTCTAGGAGTCTCTAGGCCTGAAATATGGAAAATAAGGAACATGAGTTTTACTGTTGTAGTTAATTTGAAGATAAGAAGAATATAGGAAGGTATGAACTGTCAGTTAATATTTAAAAAATCCTCCCATGCAGAATGATCGTCATATTATGAGGACAAAGGTCAAAAAACATACACCCATTCTTTTCATTCCACAATCAAATATCATAATAAGATAAAATTAATCAACCACCAGAAAATTTAATTATGCTGGAGATTTAATAGAAGATGCCACCTAGACACTCACCACCATGTTTTGTACTTGTAACAACTTTCTTAGCCATAAAGTCTCGTAAATTTCAACACGTTGGATCTATACAGTTGTAAAGAAAAAGTGCTCAAGAGATCATCTCTGTATTACTCCATTAAATTATTGCTCTGTACGGTTCAATCCTGCAGAATTGAACACGGACCATACATTATACAACAATGAAACGCATCAAAATGCATAGAGTGTTCAAAATGACCAGGTTCCAAACAACACCGTTCCCAACACAGAGCACAAGAGGTGTTTGGTCCTTGCAGCAATAAGGAGGAATGTAGAAACCAGCCATAACCAAATTGATCAAACTTCTCATATTTAATTATACCAAATTTTTTTTGTAATTCTACGTATGTTGAAGCTAAGAATTTCAAACGTATTCTGAGTGCAAAATCAGGAACTGAATAAATGTATATTTCAGAATATTACATACATTAGCAATAAATAAGTAGAAACCTCCTCATTTGCGCATGATTCAGATTTCTCTGGAGATTTGGTTTTAGTTTAAGAACGAAAAACAACGAAATGAATCACTGAATACATCATCACATTTGAAAACTGATGAAACAAATCAAAATCAGTCACAAATAATGACTGAAACAAGCGAAAAACTCCAAAAATTAACCAAAAAGTTAAAACAACTGTGATCCAAACTATATATCCACAAAAAAAGCAAGTATGAATCAACAATGAAACTAACATTTCACAATCACCAAAAACTAACCGAATGCGACGGAGAATGCATCTGCATCGAGAGGTCACATGTTTCGCCACCTTCACAATAGCGAAGCCTCACCCACCGCCACCAGGTATTAGAAAAGGAATTTGGACGGAATTAGAGGAAAAAAAGGCGGAGTGGAGTAGGATTAGGGAGGTAGAAATTGAGTGGAGTGTAAAGTAGTAGTGGTAGAAGTAAGTGAAGGAATGAAGTACAGATAATAATGAAGGAAGAAAAGTATGGCTTTTGGCATGACACTCCATTGCTGGAAATCACACTACCAGCAATCCCAAAAGCACCTCTCTAAACCTTTTTCGATCTCCCCCCTCTCTCCTCTCTCTCACCGTTTTGGACTTTCAATTTGACTGTACGGTTAATACTTGCAAATAGAAAATCTTAAAAAAAAAAAAAAAGAGACGTATCGTATTATTGTGCAACTCTTTACATTTGAATAATTAAGGATTTATTATTAGGGGGAGTACAAATTTTTTTATTATATAATTATACTTAAATACAATGAATAAAAGGAAATGAGTATCACTATTAATTATACAAATTAATAATAAAATTAATCTTATGCTGTTGCAATTTTTTAAATTATAAGGTCCTCCTTAAAATCTTATTACTATACTTTATATTTAATTACATGGTTTACAAATCTTATTACTATAATTTATATTTAATCACATGGTTTATAAGAGCTTACATGAACTACTAGGTTTACGGTATAGATTCGATTTATAAGAGATTTATTTATTTTATTTTATTCATATTGCATTCTAACATATATTAGATTTGTAACCATAGTTATATATCATGTGACCCTTTTTACCATTCTTTTATATCCTATGTTTAACTATGGTGTTTAAACTCAAGGAGATATAGTTTACAAGGGTTAACATGGACCACAGAGTTTACAATATAAATTTAATTTATAATAACCTAATTCTTTTTATTTTTTATTTTTTTCCTATTGCATTGTAACATATCGTATTAGTTCTGTAACCATAGTTAAAAGTGGTATTTTTTTTCTTCTTGTAATTAATTCTTAAAGTAAAATTATTTTCGTGGGGGTAGTGAAATATAACGAGAGATGAGTGAGAAAGCATGTGAGAAAGAGTTGGGAAATAAGTTGGAATGATTGCCAAATTAGAAATAGACTGTGGGGTGAGGCGGCTGTGAATTCTGAAATCCTTTTAAGCAATTAAGCCCCACATGCCCCCATCGTTTAGCACCAATATCAATTTTATCACTCTCAGTTATCAATTTTTAAATACACTTTTAATCATTTTATTTTAATACCGCATTTAATGATTTTTCAATAATTCTAAACTAACTAGAATTTTTTTTTCTTAGTATTTTAACTTATAACTTCTTCATAAATTAAATAATGGACCAATTGTTGGTTGTGTGTAAATCAAAGTTTCATATCGATTAGAAGTGGGGTTGACGATGAGTTATAAGTGTGAGCGAGACTCTTCCTAGCATGAGGTCTTTTGGGTATGATGCCCAGAGTGGTAAAACCGTGCGAGTCAGTGGACGGCCCAAAGCGGACAATATCATGTTAGTGGATTGAGTGAGCTTGACTATACTAAGGGCCGATAAACCCAACAAGTCCTATAATTTATGGGTGATTCGTGATTCTAAGGTACATTTGATGCACTGATACATTCTAAGGTGCATTTGATGCAACAAGTCCTAACACTATTTGATGCAACAAGTCCTATAATATATCATAGACAAATTCTCCATTGCACTCACATTCAAAATTTATATATTAATTAATTAAAATTACACACCTTTCGTGAATTTTCTGTTAATTTTTTAATAAAAAATTAAATATAATATAGTTATATATTTATTAAAAAATGTATATATACTATTAAACAAAAAATAATACACATGTAAGCGCAAAGACACCCAGTTGCAGGAGATATCAAAACTTTGTTATAAAGGAATGAATTGGATATTATGAATAAAGAAAATAGATGTGATACTTCATAATTCAATTCCACCCCACCTTCAATTCATATATCAAGGAGATTTTTTGTTTGGTAAAATATTTTTTCCCCCTTCGTACCCACATAAAAAAGCTGGTGTATCATTTTTCTAATTTAATTTATTTATTTTTATTATCAATTCAATTTTTACGTTAGGAATAACACACAAGTCGTTTTCTCTTTCATCTTCATATGAAAACGTTGGAAGTATGTTGTTTTTATTGTTATTATTATTATTATTATATCTTTTATTTTTTAAAAGCATAAACCAACTAATTTAGAAGAGACTGTATTAACTTTTATTATTATTATTATTATTATTATTATTATGCATGGTATTCAATCCTTAGACCGTTAATCTCGGGGAAGCTATAATCTTGCGTTCTGTATGGATTGTCAAACAAATTCGACTAATTTAAAGAAGGCCATAACTCAAGTAGACTAAATAATCAAGGGTAGGCTAGATACCAGCATTCTATATGATTGTTCCACATATCCAATTAATCCGGATGAAGCTAGAATCCAACGTTATGTCTGGATTATTCAGTAATTATTGATCGCATCGTTTATTTCGAATATGAGACATTGGAAATTTTGTCCTTAAAACACCTTAAGTCCTTAGACAAGTCGGTTTTAATTAACTCAATTATTATTTAAAAAAAAAGTTAACTTAAACCTCAAATACATGCAATTAACACTATATTAAAAATTTAATTGAAAAGGGACCACTATTTTATATTCTCTCTTTTTCTTTTTTTAAGAAAAGAAAAGATGTTTTATGAGTGTGAAGATGCACAGACGACAGAAAGCGTTAAAAGAAAGTGGGGATTTTGAGAGAGAGAGAGAAGAGCAAAGAGGAGACATGTAGTGTGAAAGAGGATGACCCAATTGGAATATAAACCAAATAATTGTGTTGGGAATAGGATTAAAAGAGAATAAAATTATAAATATAGTTTTTGGTGGGGCTTTAAATAAAATAAATAAATGTTAATATAGAGTTGTAAAAGCAAGAAAGCTTATATTGATATGATGTAGCTAGTCGTTTGCTGCATGTGCATTGTGCCCCCGTGTGCTGTGCTGCAAATGTGCATGCAACCTAATTGCTTTTCTCTTTTTTATTTTATGTGAGATCCTCCCATTATTATATTAGAAATTCAAGATTATACTTCATTAATTGATAAATTATAATGCTCTCTCAGGAAAAAGAATTAGATACTTCATAATGATATAAGCAAAAGTACTTGGGTGGGACGCTATAACAAATGTGATTCAAACATTTATATGAAACACATATTACCTAATGAAGTAAGCTTTTTGAGACAAATAAGAAGGATTATGATCTAATAAAAAGTGATACTTATTGATAAAAAAATAATAATTGTATAATAAAATATTTTATAAACAATTTCGTAGTATAAATGAAAAACAATAATATTTTTATTGAGAGATGATCAATAAATTGAATTTATTGATGCATACCGTCATCAACGCTCAACAAATAAAATCACAATACCCATAAATTTTGTTTAGAGAAAAAACAAAATTACGACACGTGTGTTCTTTGAAAATTTAAATATGGAAACTACTTCACACATTTAGATGAGTATGGTAAAATATAAAATAAACCATATTTCGTTTTTAAAAGATAATATGAAGTATGTATCGTGTTATACGATACATACATGTGTTGTGTTCCCTTATTAAGAATTGGTAGCATAGTCAGTTGAGCGTGTAAGATAAATGGGCCAGAATTGAAGGCCAATTCATCTCATCTTATGGGCCAAGCCCACCACAAACGAAGCCCACGGATTTAAAGCCACACCCAATCCTCCGTTGATATAAAGGAGAATATCTTAAATTCTATCTTCAATCAACACACTTTCTCTTAATAAAATATATCTTCAATTAATACATTAATTTGACATAAAATTAAAACATATCATACCCAAAACTCAAAATAAACATAGAACACACTATTTATGGTTTTCAAACCCCCAAACCAAACATCACCTCAGTGTTCCATCAGTCTTCCATGATTAACCTGATAAACCTTATTATATTTTGCTTTTATAAAGGTTTGGAGACCGGTTCCTGATTGAATCGGTCGGTCCAACCGATTTTGAAAATCATTGCTTATGTGTATATAAATTAAAAATAAAAAAATAAAATAAAAGTGTTCCTAAACTTTTTCTTCTCTGTAGTAGGTATCCCATGAGATCAAGTCATTGGGGTTAGATTTGGACCATGGTTCCAAATTCTATGTCATGACTACACTAACTATATATATATATATATATATTTAAAAAAAACTACACTATTTGCCATAAAATGATATAATAATGATTTAAAAATAAAGAAGCAATTTAAGGCTGATTTTATCTTTAACAATATAGAAAGATTATTTATTTGAGTTTTTTTTAATAATTTTATGAGATGGATAATAAAGAAGATATATTAATTTTAGGAATTTAACTTCGATGCACCTGGACGATTCTAATAGTTAGATTAAACTTAATTCAATCTTTACCATTAATTATATTAAATAATAAAAATATTAAAATAAAAAACCACCTAATACTCCGTACTTTTAGCCTATAAAATCTTGGGTGCACGAATAGCCCTAATTTTAGAATTTATTTTCGAAGTGTTATTTTAAAAAAAAAAATTGTGAACGAATGTATGGATGAATGCAGTATTATTTTAGAGATCATTGGTTGTGACAAAATAAGGATGAAAATCTTCGGATGAAACGTTGTCAGCTTCCACATGTCCCCATCAACTAAAGAATCGCCCTTTTATGCCTGCCATCTGTAGTCTTTCTTTCTTTTCATTTTCCAAAATTCTATAAATTAATTTATTATTATTATCCAATAGAATGAGAAATTGAAATCAACCGTTTTCCTACAATATTCAATTCTTTTCTACTCTTGTTTTTTGTGAGTATTTGTCTGTCTTGGTCAAGAACTTGTCGAGAAGGCTTCTTTGAAGAAGGTAAACCTCTTCACTTCACTTCATTTCAATTTTTCCTTTGTTTTCTTGGCGGCCCATCTTGGTTTCACTTCTGAAGCCTTTCAATTTGGAGAAATTTTTGCCAAGTAGTTGTGCTAATTGCATGCTATTCTCTCTGTAATTAAGTGTGTATTTTCAATTTGTTTGGTTATGGGTTTCTTGTGGATTTATTGTTTTAGTAATTGTCAAGTTGAGAATCCCACTTGTGAATCTCCTACCAGTAGTTCTCTCTGAGTGTCTTGTAATAGCAAGAATATTATGTTTATGATGAATATTGCATAATTTGTGACAACTTTTGAGCAAATGGAGTAGGTGATTCTCATATTTCGGGATGCTGGAGGAGTTTCCAGAGGCATGATAGGGGATACTGGAAGCTGAAATAGAGAGAGAGAGAGAGTTGGCAGATGCATAATAGTAGTGCAGGCTTGTATGACGAACTGGGAGGAGCTTATGAGCTGCACATCTAAAGCATTTCAATTTCAATCTTCCCTCACACACGAGAGAAATTGCCAATTTCAATTTTTCTAAAGGCATACCCAATCTCACCATTTGTATTATTTCATTCCGCATCACAATCCCTCCTCCTCCTTTCAACCTCACTCCTGCCCAAATAGTACTTGTCTATGTTTAGAGAGTACATGCAAACACTCAACTTGGCAGTGAATGAATTCCTAACTCTCGAGCCTTGCACTACATAGAAATAGCATTCACCAAACACAAAGCACGATCTGAAATCGTGTTGGTAACGCTCGTAATCCTTGAAGGAGGAGGGAATCAAATCACTCTGACTCCCGTGTTCGTTTTCAACGACCTTATATGGAGTAAAACACAGCTCATTTCTCACCACATTACAGCTACTTTGAAAGGAAGTGTAAGGCCAACATGGCTGAATTGGGGGAAACATTTCCCATACATCTTTATCGGGATCATATAATTCAAAATCCATCTTATAATCATGTGTCGTTGGAAGAGTCTATGATCAGATTCATGTCTCCCATGAATCATCGAAAACGTTCTCCTATTCTGGTTCCTACCCCAGATGGGAAACTGATAGTAATGTCATCCAGCATTTAGTCCCACTTTAGGGATGAGTGGATGGGTGTGCGGAAGGGTAAGGGTGTGGAGAAGAGTGTGGAGCCTGTGAGCAACGATGATGATGGTGAGTCTGATTCCATCTTCGGTTTGAAGGTGGACTTTGAATTATATGATCCCGATAAAGATGAATGGGAAATGCTTCCCCCAATTCAACCTTGTTTGCCTTGCACTACCTTTCGAAGTAGCTGTAATGTGGATTGGGCTCTTTTCAAGGACCAAACTACTTTGTTGGTCAAATTTTCGTTGCCGGATCGTCCAGGACTGTTTTGCAATTTGAATTGGATATAAATGAAAGAATTTGGAGACTAAGTGAAGGAGTGTTGGGTGCAGCACGTGCTGGGGAGATGACAATTACAGCGGTGGTGAGAAATGAGCTGTGTTTTACTCCATATAAAGTGGTTGATAACAAACATGGGAGTCAGAGTGATTTGATTCCCTCCTCCTTCGATTACAAGCTTTACGAACATGCTTTGTGTTAGATGAATGTTATTTCTATGTAGTGCAAGCCATTCATCCACTGCCAAGTTAAGTGTTCGCAAGTACTTTCTTAACATAGAGAAGTACTATCTGGGCAGGAGTGAGCTTGAAAGGAGGAGGAGGGGGGAGCATGGGATTGTGATGCGGAATGAAATAACACAAATGGTGAGATTGGGTATGCCTCTTGATAAATTGAAATTGGCAATTTCTCTTGTGTGTGAGGGTAGATTGAAATTGAAATGGGGATGGCAGCCACCTATAGAAGTGCAGCTAATAAGCTCCTCCCAATTCGTCTTAGATGCCTGCACCTTTATCATGCCTCTGCAAACTCTCTCTCTATTTCAGCTTCCAGCATCCCCTATCATGCCTCTGGAAACCCTCTCTATTTCAGCTTCCAGCATCTCAAAAGCGAAATCAAGTAATAGTTGTAACATCCGAAAAAAAAAAAAAAAAAAAAAAAAAACTTCAAGCCCAAGATCCGAATCCTTTTAAAGCCCAACTTCTAAAGCCCATTAAATTCTCTACGCAACGTGAAACAAATCTGATATTTTTTAGGAAGATTGCAGAATATCTCTCAAATCCTGTCTGCAATGTATCACCCCACAAAATTAGG
Source organism: Pogostemon cablin (assembly GCA_023678885.1). Classification (NCBI taxonomy): domain Eukaryota; kingdom Viridiplantae; phylum Streptophyta; class Magnoliopsida; order Lamiales; family Lamiaceae; genus Pogostemon; species Pogostemon cablin. The sequence continues at coordinate 5,079,508 of CM042992.1, read as the reverse complement.
ACAAGATTTTATCTTGTAAATCTTTCCATTCTTCACTACGCTGCAACACGTTATTATTCAAGCCACCTCATATTTTCTCTTATTCTTCTCACATCAATACGCAGCGACGCAAGTTCTCTATCAAGGTAAAACCTCTTCTTACTTGTCTTTCAAGAACAGATTGTTTGTTTGCGATCACAGCCATATATTCAACTTTTCTTTTTCTTTTAAATCAACCATGACTCTGTTATTTTCTTCCCAACCAAAAGGAATAATTTCAGCATTTGTTTCCAATCTTAATCACGTTTCTATCCTATAACTTGCAGAATTTAGTTTCTTACCGAAATTTAGAAATACGTTTTGATCGTTCTCCCTTTTTCAATTGCTGAGTATAGGCTGCGAGGGTAGGACGAGTGAAGACAATCGAAGATTTTGTTTTGCTAGATCAAGTGTTTAAGGTGGGATTTATTATGTATTATTTATGTATTTAAAACCCTACATGATGTGATTATACATGAACATGCTATGTTATACATGAATTATTAAGTACAAGTCAAGGGTATTGAATCGCGATGCTTGCCAACATGGGTATTGAACCGAAAGGTGCTTGCCAACATGGGTATTGAACCGAAAGGTGCTTACCAACATGATATGACGTTTTAAGTTACAAGTGTAAGAATTTTTGTTTCACTCGTAATAGCGTTTGAATGATAAATAGTGCGTAATTTATTTCACTGAGCGGTGGTTTGCTCACTCCCAATCAATCTCCCTCTTTCAGGATAGCGTGGCGGTAGCGTACGAGTGGGGGCGCGTCGGCAAGGAGACTTAATAAATATTTTGGTTAGATACAATAAAACAGATATTTTATATCATCGGCATGAATTCTAAATTTGGTTTACAAGATGCAGTCATGAATCTAATTACTTTGTTTTGGGGGATATTGCAACTATTTTATGTTTTGACAGTATTTATATGTGGATGCTTTGGTTTAAATCAAAACTCTATTTGGATTTGAGTAGGTACGTATATTGGGACTTAAATTTGGTTTTTCTTATGTGACTTTCTATTAAATTATTTGATTGTTCCGTTGTACAGTGGAACGGGAATAGTATTGAGGTCAAACTAGTTACTGTTGGAGTTGTGAATTGTGAGTCTGTCATTAGAGGTTAGTGTGATAGCTATTATCAAAATTGTCATACCCTTTTCAATTAGTCAAATAGTGTATGCTGCATTGTAAAAACTTTATTTTGTTTTATTTAGTACCTATCTTTCAAACAGGTATGAGTGTGCCCTATGTTCAGAAAATATAATAAAAATCTATCAAGTTATTATTTTATTATTGTTCATTTATTTGAGTGTTCAGTCATACCTCAAATCCTTTTATTTACAAATCAATGTATTTGTGGCATATTTGGGTGTTTAAATCATCATGAGTTGTGTGACTGCGTGTGGGGGGTTTTAAACAGCATAAGTGGTAGTATCATTTGGCATAAAGATCAAACTGATAGTTTTGCAAAAGATATGTATTTAATTAATTATATTTACGTGGTAGTTTCTATTTATAAAATTCTACCTTGGTTTTACTTTTGCAAAATTTTTGTCAAGTCCTGTATGTTTGAAGGTTATAAATTTTCAAAATAAACTTACAGGACCATCCCTCTATTTAACTTCATTTATTCGAATTATTTGCTCATTTTTACTTTAAATTTCCGAAAGTGGAGTATGGCATGGAAGGTTGAGTTTGATGCTTTATTACTTTAAGAATTTTGCAAACTTAAAGGACCTACCCCCTTATTTATTCTCTCTTACTTGAATTATATGTTTAAAGGTTGTATGAAACTTATAGGACTAATCCCTAATTTAAAGTCCTTTATCTTTGTTTAGGAGTTGATGGATTAATTAGTTGTATTGGTCATGCCCTATTTAAACTATTTTAGTATAATGCGAAAATTCCCTTATTTAGAAAATTGGGGTGTGACAATAGTCTCATATGATTAGATGTAGGATATGAGTTTTGACATAGGCTAACCTTTTGCTAAGAAAATGATAAATAAAGGAGATGTGTAATACCAAATGAGTTTGTTAAGTTGTTTTCCAAGTTATCCCTTATCAGTGAGGTGTCATAATTTTAATAAGGTGAGACTTTATTATTAAGAAAGACAATGAAAATACCATTACTTGAAACGCATGGACATGTGGATTTGTTGCTATTGCAAATATCTCCTTTCCTCACAAGTGGTTAGAAATCACAAGAAAGAAAACTGAACATTTCATATGCTATCAATTGTAGTATTTTAATTTTAGCTTTAATATATAGTTATGCATTCTGATCTAGGGTATGAGGTAATTGAAACCATTGCACAGGACTATCAGATGCCCTTGGAGATTTGTGTCCAGTGAGAGTTCCACTTGAGTGGAGCCTGATGGGAAGCCGTAATGGAAAATCGGATAAGGTTCGACGTCATCAGGTCTAGGACTATCTGTAAAGCCTGCAACCACAATTGGACAGTTAATGGTGCAACTAAACTACAATTTCAAGCTGTAAGATAATGAGGTTGTTTGAATTGAAGCATTAATTAATTCTCCTTGTCACTCAATTAATGTCTCAACAACGAGAGATTCAATTTTTCAGGTGCAAGTCATGCTGTAACTGGCTTTATATTTCAGCATTAATTCTTCCCAATTATGAGAATCACCTACTCCATTTGCTCAAAAGTCGTCACAAATTATTCATCATAAATATGAGATTCTTGCTATTACAAGACACTCAGAGAACCACTGGTAAGAAATTCACAACTGGGGTTCTCAACTTGACAACTACTAAACAAGAAACCCATAACCAAACAAGTTGAGAATACACAATTAGCAAAAAAGTTGTCCAAATTGGAAGGCTACAGAAGTGAAACCAAGATGGGCCACCAAAAAAACAGAGAAAAGATTGAAATGAAGTTAAGTGAAGCGTGGCTTTAAGCCCGTGGGCTTGGCCCATTATACGAGATAAATCGGCCTTCAATACTGGCCCATTTATCTTCAAATCTCCGTCTCTCTTTCATATAATTTACCCCATCACTGACTCAGAATTACCTCCGTAAATCGTCACGTGCCTGTTCTCCTTTCCCATTTCCGTTCACCCTCTCTAACTCACTTAAAATCGTGGCGGCATTTTGACACATCTTGAACCCGACCACAGGGTGTCTCCAGATTTGGTTCAAGCAGCTTTCAGAGGCCACTGGTGAGATCCTTCATAAATTCTCTACTTTGTCGCAAGATTATATAAATAAAACTTGAGAGAGAGGAGGCCATGTATTTTACATTTTACAAAAAGCACTCTTAACTCCTTGATTGCATGAAAGAAAGAAATACATATGGAGGGGAGGGGAGGGGAGATCCTATCTTATATTTTCCATGACCTCCCTATGGCTCTCCCCCTCTTTTATAATCCTAATCACTCACTAATTTGATAACCCATCCCTATGACATGCTCGATGAAATGTGTAAATGAGTGTTTGTTTTGATTTATGGAGTACATCTTATCCTATTTCTTGAAACTGATTGAGTTTGATATGATAGACTTGATAGTAAATGTTGTTATCTTGTTTGTTTCAGTGATCATTGTAGCTGACTGCTTGTGTCTGTGTTCTTGCCTTCACCTGAGCATTATTGTACTCAAGATTTAATTATTTTCATTCAGATAAATCAATAAACCTTGATATTCAGTCTGAAATAGATTAAATGATGATCAAGAACAGAGATTCTTCAAGACTTGCAGTGTAGTAATTGTGGCATTTGAAAGATGAATGTATGAACAGTAGATATGATGGAAATATTGATCTAAGATTTAGAGGGAAATTAAGATAGAGCTCCATGCCTTATGTTATTTGATGAATTTGATTCTATCCCTCCTTATGCCTTTAAAGCCTGTGGTCACAACCTTATCATGACTTGCTTATGTGTTTTTTCCTTCCTCATTGTGCATTGATAGCTTGTGTATCTACTGGCCCACATACTGTGTTCTACTTATCTGATGTGTGTTTTAAGGTTTGTAAAGTAGGAAATTTGCTTTCATGTGTAGTCCTTTTAAATCTTACTTCCAGGTTATTGCAATACTCTCCAAATCTCCGTTGCACAGCGGTAAGTTTCTTTCACTTTCCTTTTCAAGATATACTTGGGTACTTATGTTTGGTTAAGGCTGTACAAACTACTCTCTTGAAGCATGTGCGCATCCTTTTTTTGAAGAGCTTCGAGAAACTAATGCTCGATTGCCAAATGGCCGCCCATTCCCACCTCTATTTAACTTCAAACAGGAGGCGTGTAGGTCTTCTTAGATTTGTTCGCAAGTAAACATCAAGTGGGTACATATAACCTATTGCTTGATTTTATGTGAAACTGTCTTAGTGGTTATGCATTTGGAAGAAGGTTGGGAATGTGGTAGGCTTGTGACATGTGTTTTTATTTTATATCATCTTCCTATTACTCATTCACGCACTGAAGTTATATACTCCCTCCGTCCCGGAATAAACTTCACCGTTACTGTAGACACGGAGTTTAAGAAAAATTACTTTTTGACCAACTTTATTGACTTTTGGAGGGTAATATAGTATTTTTAGGTGATAAATAAATTATAAAGTATGTTATGTGTGTTAGGTGGGTGTAGTAAAGTTGTAATTAAGATGAACTTTTATGGGTGAGAATTGATGTGATGTTTCCTTTTTTGAGTGGTGATGTTTAATATGAGACGGACGAAAATGGAAAGTGTGAAGTTTATTATGGAATGGAGGGATTAGTATTTAACTTTTTTGTAGTTGCATGCTTTTGCTGATACTTTTTTTGTTTATTGTTTTAGCAAATGGTTTCCCTTTATCAATCTTATCTGTGTGTAACGGGAGGTGTAACACCAAGTGTAACAGAACATCCAAGATCTTCGAGAGGTGTCTCCTCTGTCGAAATTGAAGAATTCAAGAACACCCAAGTTATCCCCTGACGCCAACTCAGCCTCGTCGCTGCTCTCCTCCACCCTCTCCGACAAGCCAAACAACGGAACCACCGCCAGCAAGCAATTCGAAGACGGCGATCCCCTCATCCTGAGTAGAAATTCTTTGTTGCTCAGCCTCATCACCTATGATGGCTCTGTCTTGTTCCGGAAAATAAAAAGAGCCTCCGCCGGAAGAGTGGCGGTGGGAATCTACGTAAGGGGGCGGTCTGCAGAGGGGCTGAGAAGGCTATCGCGGCGGAGGAGGATGAGATCATGATCTGTACGATGTTGGAGAATCTGAGGTTTGGGAATCCGCAGGGTGAGGAGAAGGAGTATTTTAGTGGTAGCATCGTGGAAGCCATAGCTGCAGAAAGAATGGAGGTTGGATTGAAGAAATCGTCCTCCCACAACGAAGAAAAGTGAGCATTTTAATATAATTTTATAACAACAAATATAAAAAAAACCATGAAATTGATAGAGGAAGATTATAAGTCAAATGGTGGAGTTGAACTGAAGTTGAAGTAAACTGAAAGTGTATCATCAGGTGTATTATGGTTACAAAACTCCAAAGAAAATTATACCAAGAAACTAAAAACAGGAAGAAAAAGACACCTAATTTTGAATTTTGCTACAACTTATTAATATTGGGTCCCATTTGGGATTATATATTCAACAAAATTCAATTGACTTATTCCTCTCTAAAATCTACCTTTGACTTCCATCATTTTAATTTTAACCTTAGGTTTTGGTTTTAGTCTCAACATGTTTGTATAATACTAATGCCCAAAATTTTAGAGAACTAACATTACTTGTTTGTCCTATTGTCCTCATACGTACTCCTTTTATTACATTTTGTTTGATCAAAAATTACAAATGTGTGGATAAAGCATCTTTACAAGAATATACTCAAACTCGCCTCGACTCAATTTTTTCGATGATCAGGAGCCGAAGGGCTGGGCTAGCAAAAGCAGTGGATGAGGAAGTGGAAAACGAGAAGGAGGTGAAGGGAAGTGCATTCCAAAGAAGAAGCTATCTTCAAAACCATTTGTTTACTATGTATTAGGTGTAATTTTGTACCAACTTTATTAATATTACTTCGTTGTCCACACTTAGATTTCATGTTTAATAGTAACATCCCCGCACTGATTATTATAATACTATGTGCAGTATTATACCTACTCAATAGGGATGTAAGCGAACTAAACCGTTCGCGAACTATTCGGGTCTCGATTCGATAAAGTATTCATTTGAGCTCGTTCGTTAATCTTAACAAATCAAACCAAACTTAAATTTTGAGCTCGAATAGTCTATCAAACCAAACTCAAGCCTAAGGGTGTTCGGCTTGAAAGCTCGCGAACATATTCGTTAATAAGCTCGTTAATGGCTCGCAAACGTGTTCGTAAATTTTATAATTATTTTTAGTATTATATATTATTATTTATTTATTTATTTATTTATATTCAATAAATATTTTATATTAAACCACACAAATATGATAAAAACTTAAGTTATTATTTAAATATTTAAATATTTTTGTAACGTTTATAATTATATTTTGTTAGTTTGTTTATTTAATATTATGAATAACATTAGATGTTTATAAACCAAAAGTTATTTTAATATTTACGAATAAAAATATTTAAATGTTCATGAAAAAATGTGCATAAACAAGTTACTTTGTGTTCGTGAACACGTTCGTGAGCCTTAACAAACAGTTTGAGTTCGAGCTCGAGTTCGATATTTTTTTTCTTGACGAGTTCGAGCTCGGACTCGAGTTCGATAATAGCTTAATAAACGATACTCAAACCTAGCAGTGTTCGACTCGATTCGATTCGATTACATCCCTACTACTCAATTAACCTTGATAATTTGCACAGAATCATCATTACAATCGCAAACTCCTCTTAAATCACGATGATTCATACACGTACTTGTTAATGCCTCCACCGAAATAATACCCTTACATCTTTCATCAGGCTTTCAGAAAGTTCATTGTAGAATAGACACGTACATTCCAAAAAAGTCTACTTTGAGAGAGAAAGAAAAAGATGAGTAACGACAAATTATTGTCGAATTCATGATACAACTTAAATTGAAAGAAATAAACGACTACAAAAAAATCATTCTCCAGGTGAGTGTGAGCTCCAACTAAGGGAGAAAGAAAAACCTCGCAATAATTATCTCAATCCTCAAAACTAAAATAACAAACACTTAAATAATGATAAGATAATAAGGATGATAAGATGATAAGGAAGTTCTTTCTTTGTAATATTGCAAATCCATTGCTTTCTCCTTCTCTTCAATCTTTTCATTTGCAAGACATTTCTTAAACGGTAAACGGTAGTAAATGTGGCTAACCAATTATCTCAGAATTTACCCTACGTAATGTGACAATTATAATAAATTAAATCTTTTCACCATTATTTTTAAATTATTTACCCCCCTCTCCTTAACATTTCTCTGTTTCTAAAAGAGAGTAATAGAGCTTTAATAAACCGTAAGTGTAAAAAATTAATTATAGAAAGAAAACTTTATCATATTAATTAAATTATAAAAGAATCTTATATAGGAATATCAACTTTTATTCTTTCCATAGTGTAACTTTGTGAATTTTTCAGAAATTCATTAGTTTGAATGATTTTTCCCAAATTTAATCAAAGAATACTTTTAAAAATATTTAATTTCCCCTTGTAATTATTTAATTGACTGGATTTGTTTACCCGATCGATCTTTGTAGTAGTCTAATTTAGGATAAGGATTATTATTATTATTACAATTAATATTGTTATTATTATTTTATTTAATAGAGAAATGAATAAAGTGTTCTAGTATATTAGTAAATAGTAATAATTAATTGAAATAAATGTATAAATTTAGATTTCTGATCTTATTTTTTTTTAAATTGACAGAATACTAGTTGTCCCAAAAAAAAGAAAAACTGAAGTTACTGAACAATAATAATAATTAATTGGTATAAATTGTATAATTTAAAGAGCTAATTTAATAATTTTGAAACTTCTGTCATTTGAATTGAGTCATTTTACTAAATGTATTATGGAGTATGTATTAATTGTCAAAAAAAATTTATTTAAATTGATAGAATAATGTTATTAATTTTAATTGAGTGAACCATTCTATTAAAATTAGTTTATGCAATTTCTAAGATTATTAACTACTCAATTGATACTAGTTCATGTACCCGCGTACAATGCAGGTAATTTAAATGATTTCAATATTTTTATCTACTGACTATAATCATCTAGATACTTTTTAAAATTTTATTCCTCAAACACTTCATTATATTTCTTTATAATCTAACAAAATAAAATAATTTATCTCAATATAATTGAAATATGAGTCACTTATCGCTTAGAGAAATAATATATAGAAATTCGAGATATTCATTACATACATTTTTTACCTAGAATGAATAATCTCATATTTCAAGTAAGAATATGACAATATTATAATTGGTCATCCTTTGTTCTGTCTTCCATCGTTCTGGTAAAGTCCTGAAAATGATCCAAATGGAGAGAATTCTGTCCCAATGCGTCAACCCCTACGCAATTGATGTAGTTAGGTGGCTGATGGATAAGGCTATCCTCCTAGAGTAGTCTTCAACATCTGTCCCCGTGTTATACACCCTAGTATTTATATATGGATCCATTACCCCACTTCTAGTTCCGTGGTTGAATCTGTACGTTGTTGTCTGTTATACATTTCCTACAAGTAATATTAGTTGTAAAAAAAATTAAGAATAACTAAAGACTAACACTGTGGGTGTAAAAAAGCTTGAAAGAGAGGAGGATAGGTTATTCACATTTCATTTGATGGTCAGAGGCGAATTGAAAAGTTAAGCAGTTGGAATTCTAAAGATTCCTCGGGGGAAAAATAGAGATGTCTCCTACGATTACCCATAATATGTGGAAGTATCGGCCTGAATGCTACATGAAGAACATAAGCCCAATGATGGAACGGGAAAACCTAGGATGTAGAAGATAATACCATGAGTGATTCGGCAGATTTTGATTCATATAGCATAATATGTGGAAGTATCGGCCTGAATGCTACATGAAGAACATAAGCCAGATGACGGAACGGGAAACCTAGGATGTAGAAGATCATACCATGAGTGATTCGGCAGATTTTGATTCATATAGATATCCACATCCATTTGGGAAGTAAGAAGCCCCTTTGACATCTCTTCATCTGCAAATAATTCTCGATGTGAAAACACAGAACTAGGGGGCTGATCTTTGAATAGGAAAAAGAGTGGATCCGCAGGGTCCCAAATGAATTGGCTTACAAAAAAATTAATACATGCACGTACATCAGAGGGATTATGGAAACTGAATTAAATTTAAATTTGTTGAGTAGATTCAGGAACACAATTAACGCTATGACATATCAACAACACAACTGGGATCTGCTGAGATGCATCAGAAATCTTACGACGCATCTACACCATTATTTTTTCGAGATTTATAATAATTTTGTTTAACAATCTTTATTTTTGTTTATCGACATTTTCTTAGAGACTAACTAATTTCTTTTCTATTCAGATTTTTGACGTTCAAGTTGAATCATTTATCAGTTTCATGTTCTTAGAACAGTTATTGAATTTTCAGCGTCTCCTGAATAGCAACCGTATGTTGAAAGAATTTCATAGTGAGTTTGTTGCATAAATTGTCTTCCAAGTTGTTTTTTAAATTAACATTTAATCTTTCATCTTTATTACTGTTTAATATGTGTAATAGGTGTAGTATCATAGTATGGAGTAGTTATTATTATTGGAACCCTAACCTAACTGCTTGATTTTTTCTTGATTGTCTACCTTTTGCAGAGCTTCGTTGAATCAGATTAAAAATGAATCCAAATTGACAAGGAGTTAGTTAATGATGCTCAAACATATACTTGTTTTGATTTTGAGTGCCTATTTATTTTCTATTGGTATCCGTGGATTAATTAGATGTGGTGTTCATTAATTAGATTTTATGTTGCTGGTATGTGTAATTTGACTGAGACTTATGTAATTTGACTGATGTGAATCACATTTCCCTTAAACTTGGTGTGACAAGTAGATGATATGAATTTATTATTGGAATTTATTTTGAAAATTAATTTCAACTTATGATGTTAAACTTACATAGAATGAAATGACACAACTTTATTAGATTTCATGTTATAAGTCAATATGAGTTTATTAAAATACTCTTAATTAGAGGTATCATGACCTTAATTAATTTGTCTGAGGAATTATGGTTATAGAAAATATGAATATGTGTAAATTAATTCCAGAGAGTTGGGGTAGATATTGCAGATATATGAGGCTTTAGTTAGCCTAGGTTTGGGTATTAGGTAAATGGGACAAAAATATTGATTGAACATTTTTTTTTAACAGAGTTAGCTAGATTTGAAAAGGTAATTTTAAATTTAAAACAACATTGATTTATAACAAGTTTGAATTTGGTTCTACTTCTGATGAGAATAATTTAGTCCTTCATTAATTTTTGTAAGTGAATAAAATTAAACTTCTACCTCTAAAAAAATAGTAAAGAAAAGAGGCATTTATGCTGAGTGGCTTTGATGCATCAAGGGTGAAAGAAATAGAATATTGGGTTTTAGCCAATTGAGTTATAAAAGAGTTTTATGTTAAAAGCTAAATTGGTCCTATTGTGTTGCTCACTTTAAAGTAGGTGGATGTGTCAAAGTTCAATCATTTTGTGATAAATGGCTAATAAATCCTCATTTCATGTTAACTATTTTAATTTTGATCTACGTCGTTTTTACTTTCTGAGATTGGTATTAATTTAACTTTTAAGTTCGTTCACTAATTTTAGGAGTTACTCGTTGATCATCAGACAAAAATTCGAATATGATAAATTAATTATATAGTCAATTTTAAATTAACCAAAAAAAAATCCATACAAGCAGTGATGTTTGAGTGAATTCATCTTTTATAACCTGCTGGTATTAGACTACGAATCAAACTAGTAAATTTATGTGACCAATTAAAAAAAAAATATATATATATATATATATATATACACACCAAAATTAGAATTGGGATAAATTTAGGAGCACAAAACACTGAAAGATGGAGTTCCTTGCTTGAAAACTGATGATATTGTTGACCAAATTATTAGATCCTCCCGAATTATTGTAGTGTACACTTGCACTCTATAAAATCACAAAATGTTTTTTAAGGTATTTAATTTATAAAAAATGTTTGTGTTTATTTTGAAATTAAAAAAAAAAAAACTGTTTCTAAGGTTGCATTTTATTCTATTAATTAAAATTGATAACAATTAAAAAAAAACATTACAAATTGTGCGGAACTCACACCTAATGTCACAAAACTTCCAATGCCCCTTTATTCCTCTATAATAATAATTGATTAAAAGCAATTGAGATAAACACTTGTGTGGACATTCAATGATACAAGCTCTCAATTCTACCCTTCGACCCTTTCATAGTTTTCACTTTTCACCAGGGGTAATGAGGGAACGCGAGCATTTTTACTGTGAAGTGATCTTGTCTGTATCTGTAAATACTTGCTGCAGTGACTCTTGACAAACAACTAAGGATTTATTGTTTTTTTTTAAAACCTCTATAAGTTATATTTAGGTTTCGGTGTAATATGTTAATTAGAAAAAGGGACGGCTATTTGCACCCCAAAATCTACTAAATGAACTCCAATTGCTGATGCACCCCACTAAAATTATAATAAATAAGCATCAATTACTAAATATACCTCGTACAAGACAATTTTACCCTTCTAATTAGAATCAAACATGACACAATTTTTATAAATAAACCCCACAGTTTTTATAAATAAACCCCATAAATCCATCAAATATAAGAATTTAGAATTTGAAGCTCCAAACACCACCGCACGAGAGAGAAGAAGGAGAGAGCCGTGGATAGTGTAACAATGGATCGAACGTCATTTTTCTACGCCGGATCATTAGATTCAACAAATGCAGAACATATTGATTTTCAGGCCTTAACATCGGTTCATCTTTGAATTCGTCAATAATTTACGTGGATGAAATTTATGCAGCCATATTGATATGGAGATAGTATCTGCTAACATTCCCAGAAGCACAGCCAATTGTTAAACGATCACCTCATTTAAAAGCTTAAACTGATAGGGAGATGAGTCGTTTAATACTTAATTAAATCACTCTAACACCAATTACAAGCCAAACATCTGGAACTGCGATCACTTGCAAGCCCTCACCATGAAATACAATGTATATATACGACTTTCATCACTACTATTTTTTTTTTAAACTAAAAACGAACTTTAATTAAGATCACTGGAATTCAGCCAGCGCTAATTGACAGAGAAAGGTCGGAGGGTCCAACCAAGTATGAACATATTCCACATTACATTTTGCATAAGAAGCTAAAGAATGTGCAACAAAATTGTGGGCTCGAGGGGCCCAAAAAACACCTTTAGTAGGAAGAACTTGAAGTAAGAGCTTGATGTCTTCGAGGATGTGGATGCTGCAAGAATCACAATCCATCTCATCTCAAGCAGCAAAAATGACTGAGGCAGCTTCTCCAATAAAATAAATATCATGAAGTTCCATATGTTTCGCTAGAGTGCAAGCTTCTCTAAGACCAAGAAATTCAACAACTTTTGGTTGGAGATTCCACAAAATACTTTAGCAAACCCCAAAGAGAAGACCCCTCTTTCCTTTTCAATGTAGACCCCAATAGCAGCCTTTGAGAGTCTAGTTGAGATTGCAGCATCAAAGTATACTCTCACACCAGAAGAAGGAGACAGGATATTTGCTGACTTCATTGAAGGAGATGGACGCTCGGGCCAGCCTCTAGATGATTGAAACTCATGAAGATATGCTATCGAGTTCAAATAAATGGATGACGGGTCAGACTGTTCATTAGCAAAAGTTTTCCTGTTTCGACTATGGAGTTGCAAATAATAGCAAAAATATCGTGTAAGCGTTTGTTTCCGGAGGAGAGGAAATCTCGAAACCACAACTCACAGAGAGGTTGTGCAAAAGTGTGGATAGTGTTATGAAAACCAGCAGCTATCCAAATCTGAGATGCAAAAGAGTAAGTAAAGAATGTGTGGGTCAGTGATGGGTTGTTCATACCACAAAGAGGGCAGGAACAAGACACCTCCATTCCTCTTCGAATGAGATTATCAGGTGAAGGCAGGGTATTTGTAAAACACCTCCATAAGAAGTGTTGGATGCGTCCTGGAACTCTGAGCTCAATAGGTAACCCCAAATAGGATCTGGACCGTTGCTAGAAGAACCCGGAGTGGAAGAGAAACCAAGAGCTGGATTGTTTTTAACAAGGTGATATGCTGATTTCCAGTGTGTCTGCCATTTTTTGAGTATTGCCATATCCAATAATCAAGAGCAGTAACATTCCGAAGAGGCATAGCGATGATGAGGGCCGCTTCCTCCGGGGAGAATATGTTGCGAATCAACTCAACATTCCAACTTTGAGAATCTTGCAAGAATAGTGAATTCACAGAAGCAGAATCCGGAAGCAATCTGCGAGGACTAGAAATCCGAAAAGAAGAAGGATTTGGGAGCCAACAATCATGCCATATCTTAGTATTAACACCACTGTTGATCAACTTCCGACAACCAAGAATAATCACTTTTTTACCTTCAATGATGCTTCTCCAAGTCCATGAAAGATGAGGTCCCACCTGAGCATCCATAAAAGTAGAATTTGAAAAGTATTTAGCTTTGAGGACACGAGCTAGGAGAGATGAAGGAGAAGTTAGCATGCGCCAACTTGTTTGCTCATAAGTGCAAGATTAAATGCCCCAAGGTCTCTGAATCCCAATCCACCATCTTTTTTACTTTTGCAAAGAGAGTCCCAAGATGACCAATGAATTTTTTTTGAGTCTGTTGTGCTGCCCCACCAATAGGACCTAACAAGAGTTTCAATGTCAGAGATAAAACTGTCTGGTAATTTGAAGCAAGACATGACATAGGTGGGGATTGATTGGATGACAGATTTAATTAATACTTCTTTTTTCGACACCAGATAAGTGTTTTTCTTTCCAACCTTCTAGTCTTCGTTTGACACTATCTTTCAAGGAGAGAAAAACCTCAGCCTTTTTCCTACCTGTAACAGAAGGCAAATCCAAATATTTGTGGTGTCCACTAACTCTTTGAATTCCAAGAATGTTGCAAATATCATCAATCATAGTTGGGGTCGTGTTTGGACTGAAGACGATGCTTGATTTCTCGATGTTAATGCGCTGGCCTGAGGCATTCTCGTTGAATTTGATAGCTTCCATGATATGGATAGCATCCTCACAAGTTGTTGAGCTGAAGAGTAGGGTGTCATCTGCGAAGAATATGTGGGAAATTGAAGGGGCTGATCTTGCAACTTTAATGCTTTGAATTTTTTCCACATGATTGCAAATCCTGAAGAATGCAAGAAAATATTTCCGAGCAAATGATGAAGAGATAGGGAGAAAGAGGGTCTCTCTGCCTCAATCCCCTCAGAGGTACAAGATTGCCAAAAGGATTACCATTAAGTAGGAAATCAAGAGATGTTGTAGAGATGCATTGATGTACTGTATTTGCAAAAACCTCAGGGAAATTCATTTAAATCAGCACAATGTAAACAAAGTCACATTCCACCTGATCGAAGGCCTTGCTCATGTCCAATTTGATTGACATTATACCTGTTTTTCCTGTACATTTGTTCTTGAGAAAATGATGAATTTCATAAGCCACAAGAACATTATCAGTGATTAGACGACCAGGTACAAAAGCTGACTGAGACTCGGAGATAACACGGGGTAAAACAATTTTAAGCCTATTCGCAATGGCTTTCAAAGCCAATTTATAAATGACATTGCAAATGCTTATAGGCCTGAATTGCGACACAAGCTCAGGTTTCTTAATTTTTGGAATAAGGACTACAAAAGTATTGTTAGCAGTAGTAGGAAAAGAATTGTTATTGAGAAAATTAAGGACAAAATGAGTGACATCATTACCTACTATATGCCAAAATTTATGAAAAAAGACAGGGCTCATACTATCAGGGTCGGGGATTTGAAAGGGTGTATATGCTTTAATGCTTTGAGGACCTCACCCCCTATGTAAGGTTGCTGCAGAAGTATCTTTTGCTCATCGTTCAATCGGTGGTGAATTCTTTCAAGACAACAGCTAGTGTCAAGGTCGGAAGGGTGGGAGGAAGTGAAGATGTCACCGAAGTGATCCAAGATGATTTTCTCCAGATCGGGCTTCTCAAATTTTGAGATACCATGAGGATTTTTTAGGGACTCAATATAATTGAATTCTCTCCGTTTGGATGCATGGGCATGGAAGAAAGTTGTGTTTCTATCTCCTTCTCGAAAATAGTGTGTCTTGGCTCTTTGCTTCCAAAAGAAGCTTTCTTGCTCCAGAAGGATATTAAGCTGAGATTGGAGGGTTGAAAGCTGTATTTTGATTTCTTGAGTGATAATTCCATTTCTATGCTTCTCGATATCAGCTTTGGTTTTCATAACTCTCTCTTTGATGAGACTTTTGTCTGTTCCTCCCCAACGAAGTAATCCCAAAGCACACTTGTTAATGGTATCTGGAAGAGAGATGAGAGAGTTATCCCAATGTTTCTTAATGATCTCCTCACATTTTGAAGATTTGATCCATAATGCTTCAAACCGAAAAGGTTTTTTAAAATTCTGAACATAGGTTCTACAGCGGGTGTCAATCTGAATATGGAGGAAAGAATGATCTGATTGGAAGGATTGGATATGAGAGATTCTGTGCCACCCAAAGATATCTCTCCATTGCTGGTTGCAAACGCTGCGGTCGAGACGCGCACGTTGAGTACGTGGGGAGGTTAGAAGCCTGCTCACGAACTGTAGCTAGGTTCCCAAGCCCTCTACAGTTCCAACTTAAGAGATTCATAGAGACTGGCGGTGCTTGACTAAAATACCAGCCTCCGCCATAAGGAGATCATCAACTGCTGAAATCACATCAACACTAACATTGAAACCCTCTTCAATCAACAGTTTACTTCTCTTAGAGTCAGTATCAAGGAAGGGATTCAGAAGTTTTCTTTTGAGTGAGGGAGAAGTTTTTGTTTCAGGATTTGAGCTATGGCGGGTTCTGTTTTTGGAACGGGTGAATTTCTTGGCAAGTTTTTTAGTACGGGTGTCAAGTGAAATGGGAGCAGAGACAAGAAATTGATCTGATGGGCTTTGAGGTTTTGGGGTGTTTTGAGTTTTAGATGGGGAAGAAGGACAAGTTTGGAATTGAGAAGAATGAAAGGATTCCTGCCCCTCAGGTTGGTTTTGAACGAAAGGAGAGATGTCCATAGAGTGAGGATAAGGGTGTGATGGTGGAGAAAGAAGAGGTATTGTAGGATTTGTCTCAAGGGAAGGGGTACTGATGTTGTTGGAAGGGGCCTTGTGAGGAGGGTTATCTAATTTATGAGGAGAGAGACTTGTGGGGGTTTCATCACTACTATTTAATCGTTTGATTATGATCAGTATGAGAAATGTGTAAGAGAAGCAGAGACAGTGAAAAAGGAGATTCAATCTTGTGCATCAAAGAATATGGATCCATTTCATAAGTTGGAACTTATAGATTGGATTCACTAGTTGGCTCTCTCTCTCTCAACTTTGAGGATGAGATTGATGAGTGTGTGAATGAGATGGGCACCATTGCTTCAGGATTCTAAGGCAGCATGGTTATCAATTTTCTTATTTCTTTATGTTCGGTTGTTTTGATCGAACAACTGATGTCCGTTCAATTATAGTGGCCATTCATCGATATATATATCTTAATTTTAGGATATTTTAGTTTAAGATATTTATGGGGTATAAGAGTCAAATCAATCTTAATTTATTATTTATATAAGGATATTTACGTCTTCTCACATAAACATATTTTTAATTTATAAATTAATAGAATTTGTTTAGTAAATTTGAGGTTGCAAATAGCCGCCGCCTAAAAAAAGTTGACAAAAAAATAAGTTATGTAGTTAAATTTAGACAAGAATTACAGTCTTTTTCCTAATTAAGACGAAATCGTCCACTCTAGTTTTTACGATTCAATGAAAATCATGTCCAAGACACTAAGATTCACAGTGACATTACAAATCACAAAAAAAAAAAACGAATTAAACTGTATTATGAACTTAGTAATAAAATGATTTAATATTACACTACGAGTTATAAGGACAATTCAACCTCACTTGTCATTATCCAAAATTTATGCGTTTGTGATAAGTGTTCTCCAAGTGTACTCGAGTGGTGAATGGTTTTCAAGTGATTCAAATGGTCCATTATGGAAATGGAATGACTTATTTATAAATTTTAAATTGTGTTTTTCTTATGCACCTATTTGAATTTATTTTGAATCTAAATTCAAATATCATTCATGAAAAATATATTTATTTGATAATCATACTCTTTGATAGATAAGGAGTATATTTTAATTTAATAGACATTATTTTATTTACCGTAATTTTCCAACCGCGTGTACATCCTACATATTAAAGGAAATTTGCAGAAATTAGAGTGAGATAGGAGGGGGAGAGAGTTTAATTGGAAATTAATAAAGATGCTAATGCCGTTATCTAAAACTTACTATAAATATTCGAATGCAATTATATCTTAATATTAAAATAAAGGAGAAAAAGAGGTTAGAATGGGAGGGAGGGAGGGAGGGGGAGAGTTTAGGCTGGAAAAAAATTCTTAGAGAGTTTTTTAAAAGCTCTTCAAAATAAATAATTGAAGTTTCAGAATTCAAATCTCACCACCAATTTAAAAATCCACGTACAAAATTTGAGGTAAAAGTGTAAAAATTATGTTCTACCACATGATAATACTCTTTTCTTTTCTTTGATAAGGTTCATTTTATCATTTTGGTTAGTCCTAATATAAAATATCAATTTCTTTTTTGAATTGATGTAACACATATAATAATAATATTATTATACTCAATTCTCTGCACATGGGAACCACACTCAACACTAGTAGAACTACCCACTCCACATTAAAATATTATTTCTCTCATCTCATTACACTCTACAATATTATACTTCCTCCGTCCCAGGAGGGTCATTTTTTCATTTTGGTCGTCCCACCCAAAGAGTTTCATTTCCTTTTTTATATATATATGGGACCCACACACCCTCTAACACAATTAAAATATGAGACTCACACTCCCACTAATACAACTACCCACTACACATTAAATAATAATACTCCTTAATCTATGTGCAAAAAAGCAAATGACCCTCTTACACCTAGGGATGACAGCGGGTAGGGTACCTGCTTTTTTTGGATTACTCGTACCTGTATCCGATTAAAAAATAACTACCCGTATCTGTATCCATCCCGTTTAAAAAATTTATTATGGTACTCGTACCCGTCCCATTACCGTTTATCAATACCTGCGGCTACCTATACCCGTTTAATATTCTTTTATTTTATATATATTTATAGTTTTTGAATGTCTAAATAAGTATAATAATAAAAATTATATTATTATTAATTAAATATAAAATAAATATAATATAAATTATATTATTTTAAATAAATATGATTAAATAAAACTTATAACTATTCATTAAAGATATAAAATATCATATCATATATAAATTATATAATATATATTAAATTTTATAAATATATATATATAATCGGGGTACCCGCGGGTATTTGAGGAATTACCCGTACCCATCCCAAACCAGTTTACAACTACCCGTACCCTATCTATTAGGGTTCGGATAGACCAGGTACCTGAAAATACTCGTCTTATTGCCATCCCTACTTACACCGGGATGGAGAGAGTATTCTTTAATTCACATTCAAAAACTAAACGTACACTTGTAAGGTGAGTGAGCGAGTATGAGTTAAATGTAAAAATTTAATGGGTTATTACACACTTTTGTATCTTCATTATTGTGTTTGCGCAAATAGGATAAGTTTGAACGGTAACCTATACACAAGAATCTTGTCAACTATGTGAATCATGTAGATGGATTATCAATTACATACTCCACAATTGGATTGGCCCTATAATATGTTGGATACGAAAAGCCCAAAATATTACAATTAGGCATGTTGTATAGAATGAGAGAGATTGAATTACTAATTTTAAAATATGTATAGAATATTAGAGTGTATATTAAATAAATAAAGGGTAATTTAAAATTTTTATGAATGACAAATACTCTCGTGAGACGGTTCGTGAGACGTGTTAAAGTAGATAAATTATGCTTAATGATTATTAAAATATATTTTCTAAAATATAATAAATAATGAATTAAAGATTGATTTTAGAGTGTTATAATATAATTTATTATTAACATATTTTAATTATAAATAAGCATACTTTAGTAATGGATCGACACGTCTCATAACCATCTCACAAGAGAGTACCTCTTTATTATATAGTTTAATTATATAATAATGGAGTGTGTGTTTAATAGAAAATGGGTGTGGATTTAGAGGGACCATATTTTAGTCAAATAAATGAAAATTAGAAAGAAAAGAAAATTCTTGGTATTTCTTACCCAAAAAATGAATAAAGTGATGATGTTCAATGGGATATGGCATACCAAACATGATCTCCCTCCTTCTCAACTTTAATTAATTTAGTTAAAACATTTCTCTTGACCAATCACCACAATTGTTCAATGATGGAGAATTCTTTCACTCAAGGCAAATCTGTCTTATATTTATAAATCATAAAAATAAAAAATAAACACAATAAAAGTATTCCTAAACCTTTTCTTTTCTGTAGTAGGTATCCTATGAAATCACGTCATTGGGGTTAGATTTGGACCATGTTTCCAATTTCTATATCATAATTACACTACCTTTATAAAATGATATAATAATGAAGAAGCAATTTAAGGCAGATTTTTATCTTTAACAATATAGAAAAATTATTTATTTGAGTTTGTTTTTATTTTTGAGATGTGAATAATTTTATTAGATGGATAATAAAGAAAATTTATTAATTTTAAAAAAAATTGTGAAGGAATGTATGGATGATTTATTAATTTTATAAGTGCAATGACGTAAATGCCCCTGAAATATTAAGGTGTGGCGATTTTAGTTTGTCGTTTTAGAGACCGTTGGTTGTGACAAATTAAGGATGAAGTTTGATTCGCAATCTTCGGATCAACGTTGTCAGCTTCCACGTGTCCCTATAAACTAAAGAACCGACCTCTCCTTTTATGCCTGCCACCTGTCCTCTTTCGTTCTTTTCATTTTCCAATATTCTATTATTATAAATTAATTTATTAATTACTAATATCCAAATATCCAATCCAAGAAAGAGAAACTGCAGAAATTGAAATCAACCGTTTTCCCACAATATTCAATTATTTTCTACTCTTGTTTTCCTCTCCTCCCACTCTACTTCCATCCCCCATTGCTCTTTTCCCTTTTCTGAACGCACATAGTTTTCAGTGAACTTATCCATCTCTGTAAAGTTTTTCGCTCGACTTTCGACCTTTGGATTCATTACACGATTGTTTGATTTTTGTGTGTATTTATGTCTGTCTTCGTCAAGAAACTTGTCGAGAAGGCTTCTCTGAAGAAGGTAAAATTCTCCACTTCACTTCATTTCAATCTTTTCTCTGTTTTTTTTTGGTGGCCCATCTTGGTTTCACTTTTGTATCCTTCCAATTTGGAGAAATTTTTGCTAACTAGTTGTGCTAATTGTATGTTTCTCTCTGTCTGAGAGTGTGTATTATCAATTTGTTTGGTTATGGGTTTCTTTTGGATTGATTGTTTAGTAGTTGTCAAGTTGAGAACCCCAGTTCTGAATTTCTTACCAGTGGTTCTCTGAGTGTCTTGTAATAGCAAGAATCTCATATTTATGATGAATATGCATAATTTGTAACAACTTTTGAGCAAATGGAGTAGGTGATTCTCATAATTGGGAATAATTAATGATGAAAATTAAAGCCAGTTACTGCTTGATTTGCACTTGAAAAATTAAATCTGGCTGAATTGATCAGACAAAAATAGAGTGACAAGGAGAATTAATGCTTCAATTCAAATTCCAAACAACCTCATTATCTTACAGCTTGAATTTGTAGCTTAGTTGCACCATTAACTGTTCCATTGTGGTTGCAGCACAGGGGGTTTTCAGTTACTCTGAGACCTGATGACGTCAAACCTCGTCCGGTTTTCCATTATGGCTTCCCATCAGGCTCCACTCTGCTCGCCTACGATACCATTCAACAGATTCTTGCTATTTCAACTAAGTAATTAAGTTACTTGTTTCAGATTTTAATAATATGATATGCAATAATTTAGACTGAGTTGGTTGTTTTTGAACTCTTGTTTACTACCTCAGAGATGGACAGGTCAAATTGTTTGGTAAAGATGGATCGCAGGCGCTTCTGGAATCTTCTGAGGCAGTGGCGAGCAAGTTTATGCTGGTACATGCGCGTCTTCCCCCTGCATTATGTTGTGTGTAGTTCAATTGTAAGTACTAAGCATAGTTTTCTCTTGACAGTTTATCGAGAATCAGGGTGTTCTTTTTTATGTAAATGTTCACAACCATATTGAGGTAAGTTAGTTACTTCACAGTTATACATGTGCATTATCATTTCATTTCTTCGACTAAGCTTATAGTCCGCATTGTGTTGCTATTTGAGTTAATAACATATTTCAAAGGAGTTGTTCCTAGGTCTGGGATCTAGACAGGAAGTGCATATCCACTGTACATCATTTTGACAAGGAAATCGTCTCGTTTGCATCCATGTGCAACGGAGCTTACCTGTACTATTACTTCTAAATACTTTTTCATATGGAACTATATAAGTTTTATTGATTGAATCCATATTTGGCAGATACGTTGGCGATTCGTCAGGTGATGTATCCGTCTTGAGGCTACATCAAGATCCACACCGCATTGAACTGATGAAATACCGTATTCCTTCTTCAGAGTCTCATGGTATAACTAGATTTTAATTGTATGTAAAAGTTATTCAGTTGCAAAGGATGGGCTAATCATAATCTAATTCACATGTAGGCAAGTTAAATGAAGTTGGAAGTGATATTGCAGCAAAACATATACTCCCTCAACCGGCAGCTGAAGCTAAAAGGTAGTCTGTCTGTCTGTCTGTCCTTATAATAGGTAGGATATTGAGGTTGAACTTTCTTGTCTTAACGACGAGCTGTTTATGTGCTTCAGGGTGCTTATTATCTATTCAGACGGCGTCATTACATTGTGGGGAATCTGGGAAAGCAGAGCCATATTTACAAGTTCTGGGGGTACAACTTTGCAGTCTACATATCAAGAAACGAAGAAAGTAACAGCAGCATGCTGGGCTTGCTCGACTGGAACTAAAGTTGCCGTTGGATACAGCAATGGTGAAATAATCCTACTGAGTGTTCCATGTCCTGATTCAAATCACCAACAAGCTGCTACTCCTCAAATTGCTCCTATTTGTAAGCTGAATCTTGGTTATAAAGCAGACAGAATTCCAATAGCAAAGCTGAAATGGGCTTATGCGGATGGAAAATCGAGCCGACTGTATGTTTTAGGCAGCTCTGACTGTAATTCCAGTAATTCCAGTAACTTGTTACAGGTAATAAATCATTAGTATTCCCTCCCATTAAGTCTTTTTTCTTTTTTAAATGGCTGAACTTATAATGAAGATTGGCAGGTAGTTCTGCTGAATGAACATACTGAAACCCGAACCATTAAACTCGGCCTCCATCCACCTGAGTCAATCACTGACTTGGAAATTACTACTAGCTCCATCGAACAAAACAAGAACAGACACGATTTCCTTCTTTTGCTTGGGCGGTCGAGCCATGTCTATACCTGTGATGATTCTTTAATAGAAAGGTACCTGGTACTGAGCCAAACTAAATCATCACCTTCCCTTCCAAAGGAGGTGATGATAAAGTTACCTTACGGTGATACACGCATTACCGTGGCTGAACTCATTACAAGCATGCCATGTTATGCTGAAGGGGTAAGTAAACACGAGCTCATAGAAATCTGGTCTTGTTGGATGACGAAACTCCGGTCAACCAAACGTCGTTTGACGCTGCTATTTTTAACATTTTCATTGTGTAGGACTTCAATATGGTGGTAAAGAACAGTTTGCCATTTTTTCCATTTGAAAGAAGTGTTAAAGATGGAAGCAACTCAGCTTCGACTCCGTTTTCCAAGGTGAAGAACCTGTTTATAACAGGTCATAGTTCCGGAGAAATCAACTTCTGGGATGCATCATGCCCACTATTTCTTCCAGTAGCTTCTATAACTCAACAGGTCGAATATTATTGGACGCATAATGTATATGCATCTTTTTTTACCATAGTTTAATCATGGCTACTCATTTATCTTGATTTGTTTCAGCAGAGTGATACAGATGTTTCGTTAAGTGGCGTACCATTGACAGCATTGCACTTCAGCTACGACTCACATCTCCTCGTGTCCGGAGATCAAAGTGGAACGGTATGAGTTTTCTAGACACAGGATTCAAGAGGTGTTTAGTTGTTCACTTGTAGAATTTTATACAGGTTCGGATTTACACGTTTAAAACGGAGATATTTGCCCCACAAACCACTTTCATGTCCTTCCAAGGTAGCAAGCACCTTTTCTATGAATGGACTAATCCTTCTTTTCGAAAATATATGTATAAAATATCATTGATAAAGAGGCTATGTAACTTAAATCACCATAGATCAAGATTATCAGAATATACAAAAGTTTCATACTTTAATATGTTTGTTGGTTGCCAGGAAGTTCAAAGAAGGGAACCAATTATATGATTCGTAGAATCAAAGTCATTAAGGTTAATGGTGCAGTGCTCTCTATAAGCACAACCGAAAACCGAAAACAACTTGCTGTTGGCTCTGAACAAGGATATGTAAGCTTTTCTTTTCCTTGCTGGTTTTTATCTAGTTAATATTCGTGTTGTGTTAGTTTAGATCTTCAAGTTCACACCGAAATACAAAATCGAAGAGCATTTTTAGAGAAGTTAATCATGTTAAGTATAATTTTCACACTGTACCTTTTGCACACAGATAATGTTAATTGATGCAGAGGGTGGCAATATCTTGTACCAAACACACATTGCCAGCGAATTCGCCACGGGGATCATTTCAATGCATTTCGAAACGTGCAGTTTCCATGGCTTTGAGAAAAACGTGATGATTGTTACAACCAAAGATTCATCTGTAGTAGCATTAGAGAAAGATACTGGAAATACTCTTAGCTTCGGTGTGGTCCATCCAAATACGCCGAAGAGAGCTTTATTTACAACGATTTTAGGTGAGTAGTATCATTTTCGTTTAGTCCTCCATTATTTTATTTTTTCGAGCAAGTTGGACATGGTTCATCAACTGCAGGATCCAGCATCCCAGATGGTACAGACATGAACAAGACTAGTGCTGACAACTCGACGAGTCCAAGGCAATCGTTTCTGTTGCTGTGCACTGAGAAGTCTGTTTATGTATTTTCATTGTCTCATTTAGTGCAGGTACGAGAGCGCTCACATACAGTTGGTGTATTCGACTGAACATATGTACGGAGACTAACTTGATAGCATTTTTTGAACACAGGGTGTGAAGAAAGTGGTCTGCAAAAAGAAACTCAGTTCAACTTGCTATTATGCATCAACTTTTGGCTCTCCTGATGTTGGACTTGTTCTTCTTTTTACAAGTGGAAAAATCGAGATCAGGTGATGTTTCTCACCGGCATTGTCGATCAGAAACTGTTTTCGATTAAGTTATTGAATATGGTTCACCTGATCCACAGTTTTGCTAACTTAAAATTTCAGGAGTTTGCCAGAACTCTCTCTTGTGAAAGAAAGTTCAATAAGAGCACTCACTTTTACAACTTTCAGACCATTCTCTATATCAGACATTATAGTGTCCATGTCCCGTGATGGTGAACTTGTTATCGTAAGTCACGTTACTTATTATCTGTTAACGTAATCTTTGCTATCCTGATCACTGATATACTCTACTCACTCTGTCAGGTCAATCGAGACCAGGAGATACTCTTCATCTCCACTATAGTCCACAAGGATGCTTACAGGTAGGTTTAGCTAAGTCCACAATGAGTTCTATTTTCTTGGATAGCAATGAATTACTGTGGTTTGAATGCTACTATTGATTATTCTATCTCAGATTTCTGGACTTTGTTTCCGAAGTTTTTAACAAAGACCTCGTTAATAACGCTCGAAGGCTTGTCGTTTCACCATCTGTTAAAGAAAAGAAAAAGGTTTTCATTGGACTAGCAAACCAAGATTACATAGCTGAATTTTTAAAATTTTTGCTTTTGCTGATTTTAGCTCAACAGGGTATATTTGGCTCTATGATCAAAGACAGTAAGGGTTCAAAGTCGAGAAACGGGCTTGAAGTGGAAACCGAAGATAGCAGACTAAGTATCGAAGAACTATCCACCATATTTTCGACACTCAACTTTCCTACTGATGCAGAAACTGAGGAAAAGATTCTTGTTCTGAATGATGAGGATGTGGACTTGGATATAGGTAATTTCTTTTCTGCAATTTCTTACATTTTTTCTGTTTAGTTATATGTGCTCACTGAGGTTTTTTTATTCGACTCGAAGATGACATTGACATCGAAGATCCTAAAGAGAAACCGAAAGGATACCAAATAGCTGGACTGAATAGACAGAACATTACTAGTAAATTTCAAGCAATCAAAGGTAAGGTCATGACTAGCACTTGATAATTCCTAGATTGTAAGAAGTCATATAAACACTTGTCTGTATGCTTGCAGGAAAACTGAAAAGTACAAAGACGAAAACGGATAAAGTTCCGGTGAATGAGGAGCCACAGGACGAGAGAATTGGTGCAGTCGACCAAATAAAGAAAAAATACGGCTATGCTTCCACTAGTGTAAGTGCTAATTGCATTTCACCCATGCATGACCATAATGCAAGACCTTGACCCGTTTTCAGGAGGCGGGCGCTGCAAACATAGCGAAGAACAAGCTCAGCGAAAATCTGAGGAAGCTGCAGGTATGATGCATGCATGCATTGAAATGTTACTTTGATGCATGATACTATGAATAAGAGAGTGATGGTAGGGTAGTTGATTGAACTGGATGTGGCAGAGCATTAGCTTGAAAACAACGGAGATGCAAGACACAGCACGCTCGTTTTCGACGATGGCGAAGGAGGTGCTGCGGTTCGCTGAAAACGACAACAAGGGAGCTTCCTCATCTTGATGTTGATTCATCATTCATGGTGGTGTATGTGTGAATGTGTGATCATATGTTTCAACAAATGCTACCTCTGCTATTCTTTTATTCACTTTACAACTACATACATATATATATCATATTTTTCTAAGTATATATATATTGAGGGTTTTTTTTTTTTCAAAAAAAAATTCACATTATTTTCCTTTTGGAAGTTAATTTCTGTTATTGTTATTAATGTTCAATTTGAATAAAATCTGATTAATCTTTGCAGTTTGGTATACGCAAAAAAATTCTGCCTTATGTTTGATGATGTGACAATTGGCTTGATTAATACGGTTTATATTTAATTAATACTCTGTATATCATTATCTAAAAAATATAATCAACTTGTATGAGATCATTTTTTTTATTTATTTATTTTTAATAATTAATTTACTTAATTAATTAGGATAGATTACATTTCTTTTTCAAATTGTAATTGTACCGAAATTTTAAATTTTAGATTTTAATGAACAATATGCCATTTCCACACCGATTACAAAATTTTCTAATAAATCTAAAAACAAATAAAAATATTGAAATAGTGATTATTTTACCAAATATCGTTTAGTTATTTACATTCATTTACTTTATCTGTATTTCAATCTGAATTTTTATACATCGATGTTTAGGGCATTCATAGTTGTCGTAAATACTACACTAAAATTTACTATATTCTTTTTTTCTTTCTTAATATTATAAATTATTTTTTATTACACCATTATTATTTTTTATTAAAAATATTTTTTAATTAAAACTCAATGCATGAGACATTAACGCAAGTTTTGACTATAAAATTTCATTTTATGCCAGTGATAGAAATAGTAAACCACCTGTCTATTTATTTGAAAGTCATAACTCTTACAGGTCAAAACCTGTCTATTTCCACCATAGTAAAATTAAATTCTACAGAAAATTATAATTAAAGCATATTGTAAAAAAGTAAAAATGGAAAAATGAGCCATACAAATTAATGTGAATGTATAAGACCATAAAAGACCAAAATTAGTTGCATGTTTTTCTGGTTTCACACACATGAAATTCAATTCTAATTTTGACACGAATAATATTGAAAAAATATAGGAAGTTTCAACGATGTTCAATGGTAATTAAATAATACTATATAAATTAAAAGCATGTCTACTTAAAAAAATTTAATAATTTAACACAATAATGTTACGTATATTTCTATCTTACCATCACTTCAATTTGAAACTAACTTTATAATTGTGCCAAAAATTGCTTGACTTTTTCTAACCTAACTTGGGATTTATATTCAGCCTTTCCCTCATGTTTAATAATAAATTAAGACATAATTATAATACAAGAAGTCCGCCCTTATGAGAATGAGTTTGTGTGAGACGATTAATACGAGTAAAGTATAATTGTTACATAAGATAAAATATATTTTATAAAATATGATAATTAATATGTTAAAGTAAAATTAAAGTAAAATTTTATAATGTTCTAATATAATTCACTACATACATATAATTATCAATAAATATATTTTCCCTATATAATAAACGTATCACGATTGAATGCTTATAATACTATTGTTTTAAAACTACCTATTAATTTAAAATTTAACCTTATAATGTAGCACGTTATAAATTCCAAGCTTTAATTGTTTTTTATTACATGAGGAATTCTCTTGACAATATTTATAATTTTATATATTCCTTAGTGAAACATACCTATTTTGGACTTACCTATTTAGATTAATTCATTCATCCATTCACAAAAGTGAAATTTTGTATATTAACTAATGATAGTTGGGTTTTGGCAAATTAGAAAAAGTATAACACTGCATGTGAACGCTTTGAAAATACTTATTATAGTACTACAATTTAAAGAAGTTCGAGATGATTCTAGACTTTTAGCTATTTTGACAGAATAAATTTTTTTTTATTTAATAATTAACTATTAAAATATTTAGTTGAGCGGTATGGAAAATCTTTTTTGAAGAAGCTTGAGAATTGGAGTGGCCATTGCTTCTTAAATAATTATTATTAATACATTATTATTTCATGACATTAATTAATACTTCGACAATTATGTTTCGATTTATAACTATATATTCCAATCTAATTATTTTTTAAGTGAGATATTTGAGTTTTATATATATATATATATATATATATATATATATATATATATATATATATATATATATATAATTATTATTTTTATTCAATATATATATTTTAAAAATTTATTAAAAATATTATCACTTTTTATCCAAATTACAAATTATTTATGACACAATTCATTTAGTGGGTATCATTATTTATAGATCCAAAGAAATATATTTTTTAATAGAATCTAATACAAATTTTTATCTATATATATTTTACAAATTACCCGACGTATATTACTGAGAATTACCCACCAAATTGTATAAGCACTACATATTTCAAAATACGACGAATATTAAAATTGTATTGTTTAAATTTCAAAATATACAAATTTTATTTTATTTTACAATATATAAATAAGCAAATTAACTAATTACTCAAGATGATTATGCATATTATTTATTTACTGCCTAGACATTTTATAACATTTCTTTTATAAAATACAAAGAAAACATGCATAAATTAATGAGACGAGGAAGTATACGTTACTTAAGAATATACTTCCTTAGTTCCAATAAAAAACGTACTCCCTCCATCCCAGCGGAGCTTTCACACCTCCTTTATAATTTACAAAGGAGGTGTGAAAACTATGTTAGGAACGAGGAAGTATATATTTTTATTTTAATTTGCACAAGGTAAAAATTTACATTTATATTTTTGATAGGCGGCTCTCACAAAATAATTACTAACCATTTTTATTTTTTTTCATTCTCAAAATTTTTCATATTCCTAAAATAATACAAAGGTCAAAACAACTTGCATCTTTCCTTACACTTTATTTACAATAAATTCAAATATATATAACATACTTTATCATTTATATATTAAAAAACAAAATATCCCCTAGTAACACTTTTTTGGAACAGTTGAAGTAATATTTTCATATGGACCCGCACATATCACTAATACAATCATTCACTACAGTTTATATATTAAATATTATATTATTAAATTAAATTCATCATATATTAAAATATTATATATTTTTAATTTTTGTGTAAAAAACAAATCTAAACATTTGCCACATGAAATTAGTTACATAAATATTCTAGAAAATCTCAATTTTGGTCTTGATTAAATTCAATTTTAGTCTTTTAAAAATTTCTTTCAATTTTAATCATTTTATATTAATTTTAGTCCTATGATTTTAACTTTTTTAGTTTTAGACTTTCTGTTAAAAAAATATACTTTACAGGAATTTCAAGTTATTTAAATTTTGCAAGACTAAAATTGATAAAATTAAAATTTAAAAGATTAAAATTAATTTTATAAAAATGAAAATTTTACAAATTAAAGTACCAAGATTCAACAAATAATAGAAATTGATATTAACTCTGATTACTCCTTTATTTTTATAAATAAAACTGGCAGTGCCGCCACATCTTCCGCGTCAATACACGCGCTATTGTTACACTCCACAAGGGATGTAAAAGGGTAGGGTAGTGTACGAGTTGAGCAAATTCACATACTATCCGCTACCCAATTACTCTATCCATACCCTACCCTATTACGCTCAATTATAGCATCAGGTAGAATGCAGGTTTATTCATCGGGTAAATGGGTAACCCGCGGATATACAGATACCCGCAAGAAATGATGGACGTATATTTTAAACGGGTATAATACGGATACACGCAATAACTTAAACCTAACCAACCCTACCCGTATCGACCCACACCTTCCCATATCAATTTTTTTAATCAAAATCGACACAAACATATCAAAATAAAACATAAAGTATAAAAATAAAGTTCATAATAGAGAATATAATATTTAACCCAAGTGCAACAACAAGAAATCAACATAGTTAATACTACAATAACATGAGAAGAAATATCGTAATCCAACACTTTAAAGTATATCGAAAATTATGATCTCCTTAGTAATATATAATATATATACATATATATATAATGGGTAATCGGGTCGGGTGCGCGGGTATAAAAGGGAAACTCGTACCCTACCCTTATCCACTGATTTTTTTTCGGGTACGAGTATTACCCGATCCTCTACCCGATTTTATCTACCCTATCTTTACCCAATCACCCGGGTAACCCGACCCGGCAGATAAAATTGACAACCCTGCCCTCCACTTTCAATTCTCTTTCTTCTCAATATTTTGATGTGTGCATTTTTACGCTTCTACCCTTATATTTCTTCCTTTCTCATTTATTTTTATGCATGTCAATTTCACTTGAAATTACTAGATTTTATTCTAGCATCCGTTTAAAAGAGACCAATTTTTCAATTTTTTTAAACCAATTATTCTATTTTAGGCATCCGTCCATAAATGTCTTATATTGAGTACCTACACACTCATTAATACGATTAAATATGAGACCTATACACTTATTAATAAAGGTTAATTATATTGTGCACCCAAGTGCATCAACTTCAAAAACGTATACAAATATAAACAAAAACATATACAATTATGAACAAAAATGTATACAATTTAATTGTTAGTCTTTTAATGAAAAATTGAGTATAAAAAAATATACAATTATTAAAATACATATATACACTATTGAATAAAAAATTATACACATATGGATGCTAGTTTTTTTAATGAAAAACTTAGTGTAAGAAAAATATACAATTATTAAGAAACACGTATACAAAATAGAATAAAAAGATACACATATGGATTCACACTTATACCCCGATGTACCTAATATCAACTCTTAATAAAATTAAAATATGAGACTCACATACTCATTAATACAATTACTTACTACATTAAATAATAATACTTCTCGAACAAAACAAGAAAAAGAGAATGAATTTCTTAAAAACATAGAGGGAGTAAAATACAGTATTTTCATGCACAAATTGTATATTTGTATCAAGTATTCAATTTTCATATTTTATCTCATACTTCATTCATATATTCTTGTCATGTGTCATAATAAATATCCAAAAAATTCACCACATGCCTTAAAAATTTAATGATCATTTGTAAAATATATATTTTTTATATTGTAAAATACTAATAAAATACCAAAAGTTCAACATGAAATTCAATCCGATAAGATTGTTATTCAAAATCACACATGATAAACTTTTTACTTCTATGATATAATAGAACAAAAAATTAATCTTTCATAAGGGGGGTGATTATTGTCACACACCCAAGTAAAAGCAACGTAATACTTTCTGTTTCTCCCTCGGTTTCATGTTAATTTCACACTTATCATTATTTGTTTCATAATAAATTTTACTATTTAAAAAAAAACATTAATTTCTAACATTTTTATTTGTTTCATAATAAATTTTACTATTTAAAAAAAATATTAATTTCTAATTTTAAAAATACATTTTACAAATTTACCACTCACACACATAACATAACTTATAATTTATTTATTATTATTTAAAAATACTACATTATTTTTCAAAAAAAAAATTAATTAAAAAAATAAATTTTCTTAAACTCCACCCGTAATCTGTATCGGAGCGGGTATATCTAAAAAAAATAGTACAGTTCCCAGAAAATTTGCTGTAGAGACAATTTTATGGAATCCTTGCTGTAGAAACAATTTTATATGGAATCCTTTTGCATTTTTTTTGTTTCTTCTTTCCCTCGTTCCACACTTAATATAAATTATATTAGCTCGAAAAAGGGAAATTAAATCACATGCTTGCATATGAAAAAGAAAAAGCCCCCCAGAATTTTTTTTTTGGGGGCACAAAGGCGAATCCAGATATAAGATTTGGTTTAAGAAATACTTTATTTAACATAATAAAAATCTCTCCGTCTTAGAACAAGATTTTTTTTATTATTATTTTTTACGAATATTAAAGAGTATAATATTTTAACATGTAATATGTTAAAAAATATAATAATAATATTTTAATATATAGTGAGTAGTTATATTAGTTTGTACGTAAGACTTATATAAATATATAATTATTTTGTACGAGTCCTGTCGACCTAATAGAAAAATATTGTTTTGAAACAAACAATAACGTTAAAATGTGTACTTTAATTTGAGATAGAGAGAAATATTTATGTACTTTTATAATTAGTTTTGACTCTTATCTAATTTTAATTTATAAAAAAATAAAATAAAATTAGGCATAACCCTCGCTTGTGTGTATTAAAAAGTAGTGAATTTTAGACAAATTTGTGTTAAACATTTAATAATTTGACGAAACAAAGTAATTCTTATGTGTGTTATATCTTACTCTAAAAATGGGTGAAGGTGCAAAAGGATACGTATACACAATATACCCCATAGGACAAATCCAGTGAGAACAAAGGTTTAAAGGCCAATGATGATAAAGTTTATTCTCATCTGAGCATATTACCATAAGATCAGTTTTACATGAGTTCTAATCTTTTCCAAATTAATCAATCTATGTGTATAAAAAAAATATATAAAAAAATATTTTTGTTACAGCCGTACTCTCCCGTACTTGATATAGGATTTCATGTTAACTTTAAAAGTAGCTAGCTGTAATAGAGTTGATATTAATTGGGACCATCTTAGTTATTATAGGCAGCATTGTTGTTGGAATTAATAAGAACTTAATTGAAATTGCAATATAGTCATACACACTACTCCAAAAATGAAAATAATTCAAAATGAAAAAGTCCACGTGCCTTTGACTTGACACAGTCGTCCGATTTACGTCCACGTGTCACATAACTATACGTTTCTGTTATTTTTGGTGAATGTTTTTATTTTAATTTAATACAAATAATAATGCAACCAAACGTGTTACTGTTGCATGACCCCATTTACGCTGCACCACTACAAATAAGCAAATCGTCAGCTAAAGATTGAATCTATATTATTTCGATATCTTTTCCTTCCTCTTCCTTTGTTTTTAATTTTTTCTTCCTCAGTAAACCATTCCTTGTTACAGTTGGATTTAATAAAATCCATTTATATAAATTTCATGTTACCTCATACTTATATATATATATTGATTTAATATAAGTTAAAATTTATCTAACTTAAATTTCTTCAAAAACAAACATAGATTTAGATTTATAAAATTTAACTAATCCTAAATCCATATTCCTTAATCCTACTTGCAAGCAAAACAAACACAACTTTAGGGCTTTCTTTTTTCTTTTTTTTTTCTTAATCCAAATTTAGGATTATATAATACATTTCTTATTCTACTAGTTAGGATTTAATAAAATCAAATTGAATAAATTTCACAAATCTATTACTTACATAACATCCTACTCTCTCATTCACGGTCTCAGTTCAAATCCAATAGATAGAATACGATAGGAGCTAATCAGTCTAAGTCGCTCACGTCAGGAGCGGGCTTAGAACATAACTAGTATGATCACTACCTACTATTAAACATTAATTTGATATAAAGTTAAAATTTACGTACTTACCCTACTTAAATTCCCAAAAACAAATATATATTAACATTATACGCCCTCCGTCCACAGGAAAAAGTTAATTTTTTTTTCCATTTTGAGTATCCGCTCCAAAGAGTTTATTTTCCTTTTTTATATAAATGAAACTCACGCACATACCTACTAATACAACTACACACTACACATTAAATAATAATATTTCTTAATTTATGTGCAAAAAATAATAATAATATATTCCTTAATCCACGTGCAAAAAATAAAAATCTTCTTTCAACCGGACGGAGGGTGTATATTGGATTTACTAAATCCACTTAGTCCTAAATCTAACTTTCTTATTTCTACGTACACAAAAAACAAACATCACCTTAAAGTATGTACACCCCTCCATCCAAAGTTAAATTTTATATTTTCCATTTTCCATTTGTTTAATATTAAATTTCACCATTCACAAATTTATCAATCTCATCTAACATACATAACATCTTATTTATTTATTACTAAAAATACTACGTTACCTTCCAAAAGTTAATAAAATTAATTAAAAGGTAATTTTTCTTAAACTTCAAATCTATACTAATGATGAAATATAAGTTGGGACAGAGAAAATACATTTTTTTTCACGTTGATCGAGGATGATATTTTAATATGTTTTTGGATTAGTCTTATCCGTACTTTTAATTTTCAACTTTAATTTTAATTTAAATTAATAACAAATTATATATTATGCTATTTCCCCGTACCATATATAAACTCATAATTTACTATTTGTCGGCTTCATAAACAAGTTCACACTACAAAATAAAAAAAAATAACACAATTACACAATCTAATAGCAACCTTTAGGATTATTTTGTGGTGCACCTATTGCACCGGTGCACATGAGAATTTATAGAGTAAATGGGGTAGTTAGTAGGTGATTATTGTTTTTAATTTTAATTACTTTATTTTATTTAGTGGCTAGGATTAAATATATTAATGATCTAATGACTTAGATTATCTAGGTGCACCCGATGCACTGCAGTTTGAATCCAAACTTTAATTTCAAAATTATCATCACTTTATAGCTCACATAATTTTATGATGTATTTATTATTTAAAAATGCTAAACTAGTTTTAGAGTAAAAGATAACGTTTAATTATATAATTTTATTATGAGACAGGGAGTAAATCTGTGGGACATTAGTTTTTATGTGTGGAGACCTACTTAATAAAAAGAGATATACATACTTTGATGTGAGAAAAAATAAAATGAATAAAAATATACTTTTGCGACAGACAGGAAGAGTATCAATTACAAAAAATTAAAATTGCATGTATTATCTGGTATTGAAATAAAGTTTTTAGAGATGAAATACAAACTAGCTCAATTTAAAAATTCTAATATCTTTTTTTCTCACGATTTTTAAAATTAAAAAAAGAAAAAACTATTTTTATATTCTCATTTCTAAAATACCCTGACCATTCTGACAGTTTTTTTTTTTAGTAAATATTCATTGAGTAGTTGATCAGAACAAATAAAACGGTAGAGGTAGAAATTTTGAACAAATAAAATTATGATATTGGAATACACAGGACAAATAGACTAATTTGAAGTTTCACTTAAAATTTGATTTCATGAAATATAAGTTCTTTAAAATATTCACATTTAAGTGGACTTGACGCATTTAATATTTAATAATGCACATTTTAATTTCAGGACTACTTTTTAATGTCCCTTTTTTTCTTTCCTCCTGAAAATGTATTTAGAGCAAATTCGACTAGGTAAATCATAAAAACCTCATAGCTCAAATATATAAACAAGTCAACCATTCATGAACCATTTGAGCAATGATTCAATGAATTTACTCTTTTATCAAACTCATAAACGTGTTTGAAATTATTATTACTCCCTCTGTACATCCTCAATGTATCCATTTGTTTTTTATGTGAATTAAGGAGTATTATTATTTTATGTGTAGTAGATAGTTGTATTAGTGGAGGGTGTGGATCTCATAGTCCAAATAAGAAAATGGATAGATTAAGGAAAAAAGACCCAAAATGGTAAAATAGATAGATTGGCTGTGGAGAGAATATTTATTCTCTCAAACTAAAAACACATGGGTTAATTTGTTACTAATTCATGTGGGTTTTGATACGAGAACTTTAAAAATTAAGATTTAGAAAATTAAATTAAGGGTGATAATTATGACAAAGACTTGAGTGACAATGTCTCACGGAAGTAATTTAATGAGACGGATAAAAAGTAATAACATTTCAATATAAAGTAATAACACGATTATAATGAAAAGTGATATTCTCTTCGTCTCACATATTTTTACTCACTTTCCATTTTGAGGTGTACAAGGTATTTTTACTCATTCCATAAATGGTAAAATACACCCTACATTTACATTTTATTCATTATTCTCAACAACTTTATTTACTTTTTTTTACACTTTATTGATCATTCCCAACAATTTTATTTACTTATCTCTCAAAATTATCAATTTATCCCTACTTTTTCTTATATTATGGAGTACATATATTAAAAACAACACTTCTTAATTTTCGTGTCCGTACAAATATGTAAAAATACTCGAAACGGAGGAAATAATATTTAAAAGAAAAATAATAATTAATTAAAAAATGTAAAATGATATTATCTTATGAAGATCCCACCTAAGACTGTTCCATAATTATGTTAGAAGTCTTTAATAAAGTAACTTTATGTTAATCCATGTATAAAATGCCAGTGTAAAAAAATATTGATTGACATATAAATATTGGGTGGAAAAAAAATTATATGTGGATATAATAATGATTTTTTAAAACCAATAAAAACCTTAACTAAGAAATAATATAAAATGTAGATTTCCGAAATACAAAAGTGATGTTTAAAACTACAAATGAACGTTTCTGCTTGGACTCAAAATTTAATGAATTTTCATTGTGCTAAGTCCAACTATTAATTATCTAATATCTTGTCTATTTGTTTTGGTTTGACTTGTTGATATCCTAAATTTGCATATATATCCACATTCCACAATGCTCCCTCCCCGTTGTATAAAACTCTCCACATCTACATGTTTCACGTCGTTTAAAAAAATTTATTTTTTTAATAATTGTATTAATTTTAAAGAATATTATAATATTTTAATAATAAAAAAGTATAAAGTAATAGTATGTATATGAAAAAAGAACAAAAAATTTAAAATTAAATAATTTTTAAGTTGTTAGATAAATTGATATTTCTTTTTTTTTTGTATTAAGGATTTTGAGAGATAAAAAATAAGAAAAGTATACTCAAGGATTTAATAATAATCAAAATAAAGTATACTCTCTTCGCTTGGATATTTCTTGCACGTTTATTGTAAATATACTAGTTGTCGATAGCGAGTCTTTGAAGATGATGTATTAATTATGTGTCTGTGATGTGTACTCGACTTATCAAACATAGGGGACGAGGAAGAGAAGACCAGACTTCCTTCCACCTCTTGTTCTCTGATAGGGAATGTATAAGCTCTTTATTGATGCGAGCAATAGTACAGAGCTTGCCGTGTCTTCATCGGGACATTGAGCTTTGCTATTTATAAGGGGGCATAAGGGTCTCATTTAAGAAGGTGGGCCCTATAGGCTTTAAATGAGGGAGGTCGATGCGAGGCCTCTTATTGGTGGGTTTTATTCCGTCAATGATATTTCGTCATTCCAGTGGGTGATTTTGGGACTGGTGGGTCCCACCAACGGAGTTGGGCTTTAGTTGCTCTGGGCCTTTGATTCTGATCTTGTTAGGCCGAGTCTATTTTGCCCATCCACACTAGTATAATAATGTGAGCAAAATCTCTTCAAAAATGAGTTCATTGTGTGGATAAGAAGTGATAATATTAAACAAAAAAAATAATACTTGAACGACAGAAATGATAATTGTTCCAATAAACTATATAAACAATTTATAGCATAAATAAATAGTGATAATATTTTTAATAAAAAATATAATTAATTAATTAGAAAAAAAAGTGTAAAACCGTATAATCTCCATAAGACAATTTCACATAAAATGTTGCTTATGTTACATTTTAATATACTCCTATTCTATTGACTTTTATAGAATACTTTTTAGAAATAATTTTCTTCTAGTCTAGGATCAAATGTTTGAAAATTTAAAAAAACGTATGAAGTATTATTACGATAAGTGAAGGAAAAATTAAAAATTTAATAAATAATTAGTACTTTCCTTTTTAAAAAAAAAATCACATTTCAACTCTATTTTTAACCATTCACTTGTAAGTGCACCAGATTCAGAGAAAAAATTTGCAGTACCCTAAAAAGAAATAGTAGAATATTTTTTTATTTTAAATTTAACAATTTTTTTTTTCTTAATAGACAAAAAAAAACCTTTTTTCATAATTAATTTGAGCAATGCAGTCTTTAACCAATCCATCCAAAGGCGGATCGCGGGCTATGTCGGGCCAACCCGCCAATTTTTTTCTTTCTAATTAGGGATGATATTATTAAAATGAAATACCAATAATAGTACAAAATACTACAATATCAACAAGACAATTAAAACATAAACATGATTCCTATAGAATCTGCATTCTTACCAACTCATCTCTTCACAAAAAAGTTTCAAATATTTGAAAATACCCTCGACTTATATTTACTACTTGAGTTCGTATTTCTAATATCATATATATTATTACTTTGATTCAAATCGGCAAACTCCATAATTTTTTTCTTCTAATCTGCAAGAATATAAATAAAAACACAAATATTAATTACCCCCAAACAAAATAATTACCTAAACATAATCAAATTTTTTTTCAAATGTTCAATCTAAATCAAGAATTAAAAGAAGAACAAGTTTGCAGTACTCCCTCCGTCCCGCCCAAAGAGATGCATTTGCTTTTTACACGTAGATTTAAGAGTATTATTATTTTATGTTAAGTGGGTATGTGTATTAGAGAGATGTGATGGGTAGTGGTGGGCCATTGATGTGTCCTTTTTACTAAAATAGGAAAATGTTGCAATTTTGATGGGACGCCCAATATATTAAAATGATGCTATTTGGATGGGACGTAGGAAATATATTTTTGTAAAGCATAATACACGAAAGATAAACTTTAGGCATTTCTCTCGAGTTTGACATGTGGCGGGCTTAGGCAGGGCGGGGTGGGCCAAACCCGCCTCAACCCGCCATTTGGCTGGCTTAGGCGGTGCGGGCCTAGGCGGGTTGCGGACTAGAAATACTCGGCCCAACCCGCCAATTATATAGGCAGGAACGGTTCGGCTCGGCGGGCCCAGCCCATTTTGACGGCTCTTATACATTACTAAAAAAACATTAACTCAAAATACTTTACTCAAATACATCATTCTTGAATGTATTCTGAGTAATGTATTTTTCGTAAAAAAAATATACTCCCTCCGTCCCATGTATTTTTACTCACTTTTCATTTTTGGGGTGTCCCACGTATTTTTACTAATTCCATTTTTGGCAAAAATACATAATACTTTATTACCTACTTTTTACAATCCCAACAACTTTAATTACTTTTTTACACTTTATTCATCATTCCCAATAACTTTATTCAATTTTTCTTTTTAAATTACTAATTTATCCCTATTTTCTCTTACATTATATATTAAAAAAATAAAACGTCTTAATATTCGTGCCCGTACAAACGGGTAAAAATACTCGGGACAGGGAGTATTTACTTCAAATTAAGTTAAAAAAGTTTTTTTTTTCCATAAATCTGATCAGACATTGGTAACAGTTACTTCCCAGATTCATGAACCAAATAGTAACGACGACACGTGGCAGATTCAGATGCGTATCACGCGCCGGCGCTGCAAGAACCACAACAGAACTTTCAGCATCAAGCCAGACGAGTTGTAAAAAGATTTAATAATGGCGCGTAAAATATAAAAAATATAAAATAATAATAAAAAAGAAAATATATAAATAAATTCTGCTGCCTCAATCCACAACTCATCGAAATAACATCGTTTTTTCCAAGTAATTGATTTCAAAAGTCTAACAGGAAAGCCCCTCCACAGCTTCTCCATCATACTCAATTTGTATCTTTCTCCGCTTTATATATACAAAGATTCTCCCCCTTTTTCTCTCTCTCCTTACTCCGAATTGTTGAAACTGAGTTTCGATTGCCCCTTGAACAAGTGGATCCATTGAAGGAACTCTCATAATAATGGGGAATTGCTTTGGATCTTTACTTTCTTCTGATCCAAACCCCAGCTCCACCAATATTAATACCTCCACTCCAGGTACTCTTTCTCACCATTTAATGCTTTGAATTTTTGCTCCAAAAGGGAGGGAATTTGTTTATGGATGACTTTTCTTGATGCTTTTGTCTGGGAGCTCCTTTTTGTGGCCAAACCATCAAATGGGCTCACTTTGTTGTGATTTTGGTAAATTTGCCAAATTGGGATAATTTTCATGTTGGTCCATGAGATTGATGTTTTTTTTATGTGCTATAATTGAAGGTACTTCTTATACTCTGAGCAATGGTGGTGGGGGTATTTCTGGTACAAGCAGTAGTGCAGGGCTTAGCCAATTTTCAAGAACATTGAGTGAGGATGCTAGTTTGAGCAATAATGGGGAGATATTGACCACTCCCAACATTAAAATCTATGCTTTGGATGATTTGAGGAGTGCCACTAGGAATTTCAAGGGTGATATGGTGTTGGGAGTGGGAGGGTTTGGGACAGTGTATAAGGGATGGGTGGATGAGAAGACACTCCTTCCATCCAAATTAGGTACTGGGATAATGGTTGCCATCAAGAGGTTGAACTCCGAAAGTACCCAAGGATTCAACGAATGGCAGGTAGTCTAGTCTAGTCTTTCAATATCTCTAAGTTTGGTTTGATCACAATTTGGAATGCTCACTTAGTTTTTGAATTCAGGCAGAAGTGGACTTTTTGGGGAAGATATCACATCCTAACTTGGTAAAGCTCTTGGGATACTGTTGGGAAGACAAAGAGTTGTTACTCGTTTACGAGTTTATGCCCAAAGGAAGCTTGGAAAACCACCTATTCAGAAGTAAGAAAGTTTAGAACCTAAAGAGAATGAAACAATGTATATGACTTCATGTTTTTTTGGGATCTGCAGGAAATGCTGCCACTGAACCTTTATCGTGGAATGTACGACTTAAAATCGCCATAGGAGCAGCAAGGGGGCTGGCTTTCTTGCACACTTCTGAGAAGCAAGTCATTTATAGAGACTTTAAGGCCTCCAACATTCTTCTTGATGGGGTAAGATTATTTCTGCTACTTTATGGTTTCTTCAATAATGTTTGTTAACATTAGCTTCTTCTAAGGATACAATTTGTATACTATGATTTGATATGAACTGCTAATTGACATTTGACAATCTTAGGATGAATCAGCAAATACTAAGATGATAGATCATGTATATTATTGATGAGTTCATCATGTGTACAACAGGTGTATGCATACATCCGGATTTATTTGAAAGATACAGATTTAAAAAGACAATTGTGTCCTAAGGGTTAATGAGTAAATAAGGACCTTGAAAAAGATATAAAT
This sequence comes from Pogostemon cablin, assembly GCA_023678885.1. NCBI lineage: Eukaryota > Viridiplantae > Streptophyta > Magnoliopsida > Lamiales > Lamiaceae > Pogostemon > Pogostemon cablin. The sequence continues at coordinate 5,038,316 of CM042992.1, read as the reverse complement.
GTGAAAATACAATAAGGTCATAGAGCCATAGAAGTGAAGATTAAACTCTAGGAGTAAAAGAGTAAATTAAGCACGGGCGTATGGAAAACTTTGCAGTTATTGATATATGCCGAGTTGTAAGTCTGTAGTGGCATTTTCTTGGCTTTGTAGAGTTACAATGCAAAAATATCCGATTTTGGCTTGGCGAAACTGGGGCCTTCTGGGGGGGATTCTCATGTAACGACTCGAGTAATGGGGACTCATGGTTATGCTGCTCCTGAGTACATAGCAACAGGTGAATTGAGCTCAATGTCTGTTTCTCAAATCTTCACTTGCAATCACTAACTCTTGTTTTTAATTCCAGGGCATCTGTATGTGAAGAGCGATGTGTACGGCTTTGGTGTGGTGTTGCTCGAGATGCTGACTGGTTTGAGAGCGCTCGACACCAGACGGCCCAATGGGCAGCAACACTTGGTTGAATGGGTGAAACCCATAATTTCTAATAGAAAGAAGCTGAAAACTGTGATGGATGCTCGTATGGAAGGGCAGTATTCGTCCAAGGCTGCGCTGCAAGCAGTTCAGCTTACGCTTAGATGCTTGGAAGCTGAACCTAGAAAACGACCTCCAATGAAAGAAGTGGTGGAGGTGTTGGAACAGATTGCAGCGATCGGTAAACCCAAGGAATCGAAGACCAAATTTACACAATCTCATCGCCCGTCGGGTCACCAAGCTAAAAGATGACCAAGAAAAGTGAGCTTAGCTGATTGATGCTTAACAATCTGTGTATGTTTTCGATAATTAGTGATTGTGGCATTATACAATTGTTTGATTTCAATTATTTTTTAGTATTCTTGCCTGAGAATTTTGTAAAATCAATATGTTTGCAATTGCATCAATGTATCATAGTCTCCTGGATTTGTATGTCAAGTGTAATAGAATAGATTTTTTTTATCATTTTTGGGTGGTTAGGATATGTCAAACAAAGCAAGGTAGTATGATAATGTTGATATGATTTACTAAGACATAACTATAGTTAAAGAAGCTCTACATCTATTGAACTTGGAAACAGAAGCGAGACGAGGCTCATCGCTTGGGATGGTGGAGACGGGGACGATCACAGAAAGCATGGCCATTAGCCTTCACAAATTTTGCTATCATCCAACTCACGCTCCCCCACATTATTGCAGACAACACGTTCGGTGGGTCGTGTCGAACTGCAAAAAGACACATCAATAATATAATCAATGTCATGGATTAAACCACATGTTTTCAGTTACTAAGCAGAACAAGAATCTCTGTAACAAATAGTTTTGGCAACATTTTACCTCGTCTTAGAGACAACGTTGCGTAGAAGAGACCGGTCAAGATCAGTGAAAAAGCCAGTGGAAATGACTGCAGAAGCAAGGGTTACATACAATATTCTTCAAATTAAACCAACCCTGATAACAGAACAAGATTATGAAAGGTGGTTATGGCTGGATCACTCACAGCTAAAGCCTCGATACCGCCATTCGCCATTGCATGATTCTTATTGCCAGAAGGTAGAACGAAGTTCCCTTGTAAAAAATCAATTGCATCCTTCAAGAAAGGCTGAAATTTAGGTTGTCTTTCAATGTAGGGTAATTATTTTTTCATTTTCAATCTCAATTTCGTCCTTCAATCTTTCAATCAAAATGCAAACTCCAGGTTTCAAGAAAACATGGGAAGAAAATATGCAAAAAGATAAAGAAAGTTGGATAAAAACTCAATCTTAGAGCTAAGAGGGAAACCTGTTTTGTACCATCACAGAAGTTGTTTAAGTAGTATCGTACAAGACCAGTCCAGCTATCTTCCAGAATCCCTTCAACTGTTCTTTGGCCAAATCTGATCAAACAAAAAGGATAAGTCGTGATCTGTAACCGTTAGTCAAAGAGGATGATCAAGAATACGAGAGGCAATCAATCTTCAATATACTCCCTCCATTTCGTAAAAGTTTTCACCATTTCCATTTTGGTCAGTCTTACAAAAGTTTTCACCTACTAAAAAGGGTAAAAAAGTCTAAACAACTATCGTCTCCCATAAACTTTATTTATAAAAAAAACCACCCTACCTAACACACATAGCATACTTTATCAATTATATTTATTACCAAAAAAAAAACCGTAATACTCACTTTTCTTAATCTCCATGACCAGTCAAAGGTGAAAACTTTTAAAAAACGAAGGAAGTATGACAAAATATTCGAGCAACAATGAAAAGAAGATAAAAACACATCATTGATTTGAAGTCCCATAAGTATGAATTCAATACAAGATTTTAATCCACAGCTAGAGTTCAAAAACTTTTTGCAAGATTAACATTGTTTATTCCAGAGGGTGTTGCTTTGAACTATCATAAGGATATTATATTTTAAACTAAATTTATTCAATTAAAAACAAAATGGAAGCAAATGGAGTAGTATTTTATAGCAAAAGGTACCTGACAAAATCTATTTTCATAGCAAGAGTACCAGTGTACTGCATGCTAATGTCATCCCCATGGTTAGCCCAAACTGAAATTGAGTTTGAGAAAACAATTATTCAATTTAACAATTAAATTTAGATTAAAAATCAATCATATTTTGTTTAATAAGGTTAAAAACAATTTTTAGAAAATTACAATTTTTAAAGCTCTCATCCAATCTGGGGTGTCCCCTAATAGTTTCATCATCATTAAAAACACCGAACCTTCGGAGCTGAGATTCCAACATTTTTCGAGCTATCATGCTCTACAAAAATGGATTAAAAATATAAAATAAAAACCAGGTGATTTTATTTATTTCTATGATAAAACTCACCAAATAAAAAAATCAATAAAAAAAAAAAGAAAACCTGGGTGACATTAGTACGGTCCAAACAGTCAACACAGTTGGTTCTTACAACTCCTACTTGTCTCTCAACTTTCTCACCCTTTTCATTTACTAAGAAATACCTACACACACATATATATATGTTAACAGTATAGGAAACAAGCCTATATAATTGGAAAATGTAGAGGATAATGATAAGATGATATTAAGTTACTATTTATTACAATAGCTAATGTAACAAGATTTCATAAAACCCAAAACTGAGAGTAATATATATATATATATATATATATATACTACCTGCTTGTGTAGACAAAGGCTGCAATTTGATTATAAAGAATGGAAATCCACCCAACATATAAATCTCCACATATTTTATGAAAATCAAAGTGCAAACATCTGTTACAATGCAAAATCCAGTCAGAGTACAATGTAAAGAATTATGAGAACATAAAGTTAAGCAGAGAATTTACCTCACATTATCACCGGAAACTTTTCGCATAGACGTCCCTCGTAGCCATGCTGTTGAACATTTACAAGAACAAGCATAAAGATTAGGAGAAACACAAGTTAATTAAAGTGAACTGCTGGAAATTAGCCGCATATTGAATGGGAGATGTACGTACCTTGTTGACTAGATTAACAACAAAAACATTTCCATATTTCTTTTGTAGATTCGAGAAGTGTCTCTCGACTACTTAAGGCTGCAGACATGTGCTGACAGAGTCAGCAGAAATTATGTAGGTAGGTAGGTCTGGTTTTACTTTGTTAGAAGATCAGAAAGCTATCCACCACTTCCTTAAATCCCATAATTTCAAACTTAGGCTTATACTTCAAATCAACAATCTGATCCCAAAGTATTGGAATTGATCCTCGAATCTAAGGGAGGAGATACAAAAAGTGTTAAAGCTCCCAACTGGCATGGCACTTAATACCTGATTCAGAGCAACAATAGTTCACCTGAACGAATGACGCCCTGTGGCCGTTCAACTGTAAGATTTGCTCGGTTTCCACGAAGTTTGCCACGTTTCCATCAGAATCAGCTCCTCTTCTCCACATCCGATTGCCTTCAGAAAGATTCAATATGATAACCCACTGGCATACCAAGATAGATGAAGTTAAAGACAGAATCATTGATACTTGAATAATATCAACCTTTCTTAAATTGACTACTAAAGTGTAACATCAGGTCACTAATGTTTAAGATCATAACTTTCAAGAAAACAAAAATGTGATGGGGCGTCTTGAAGATAGTACATAAATATTGAATGATACTTTCTCTGTCAGCTTCAGCATCAGCTTTTAGAAACATCGTAGTTCAATACATTGAAGATTCATCTAAGCTAAATAATAAATCTATAACATAATGATAGTAGCTTAAAGCAGTAAGTGATAATTTCGGTCATTAGTGGAAACTTTATATTATTAATATGAAAAACTTTGGAGCCATAGATGAATAACGAATTCCGAAGATATAGAAGTAAAAATTGGAATTAAAAAAAGAAAAGAAAAGAAAAAAAAAAGAAAAAAAAACTCTACAACATAGACAAATTCCAAGACTACTCAATTATTTACAACAGAGCAACACATCAATTTTGAATTCAAATGAATACTCCACATTTTAAAGGTTAATGATAATACAAATATATGCTCATCATATAGAAACAATGAATGACATTAAGTGTTAGAAAAGGTAGTTGAGGATTACCAATTCTTTTGTTAGATCTTCTAGCAATTAGTGTGACTTCAATAATGTCTTTTCCAATACCATATTGAAAGCTCTGGAAACCTGATGACTAGTTAAGGCTTAACTTCACAACGTAAAACATACATCGAAAATCATGATGTCACGTAAGGTGTGGGAAATGAGGCACATACAAAGGATACTGCCTTGCATAACAGGAAGTAAGAACGGATCAAGCTGCACAACTACGGTAGCATGTCAGTCATTTAACACTTTGAACATAAATTTAGAGAAAAAACATTACTCGTTTTTTCGACTCAGCTAGAAAACTGACCTTGTTGTCTATCAGTATTTCCAACATATACCTATTCCAAAGAAAGTGAGGGTCTGCCTGTGGATTAGTTCGTAAATTATAATAAGTTAGTGGAACCTTATATTTCAATTCTAGGATAGTCATACAAACCATAGACAAAGCTACTATTTGTGGTCAACCCACATTAAAAATAATATGATGAGGGTATTAACAAAACTCACTTGTCTCCACAGAGGAAGCAACTTTGATTCATCACCCAAATCATAGTCTTTGAGCACTGCCAAACAAAAGCATAACCTCTCAAGTATACAATAAAGATGATGCTTACCTCTTAAGTTGCAAAATTTATTCTTGGAAAAAAGAAGAAGCAAAAACATGAAAATAACAGGGGGGAGAAAAACTTCACCTCAATGTTATATTCACATCATACGAAAAATAGAGACCAGGAGTCCTCACTGCAACTTTCAGCAAATGAAGAAATTCACTCTCCATCTTTTGCTGGCAACAGAGGACGTACAATATAGAGCAGTGGAACAAAAAACTTTAAAAATGCTAGCTCCAATATATAAAATTAAAGAAACGTTGTTGTACTTGTTCTTCTTGAGCATTTTTCAGAGAATGGTCACAAGGAAAAATCTTCATTGAAATGATCTTGAAGATGGGGTAACCAAGATAGTGTCCAACACAGGCACGTTCAGTAATCACTAATAAATATGACCCTAAAAGACAAAGATGAAGAACACAGTTGAATTGAAGGTATATGTAAAAAAATTCACAAACAACCCAATGTCATCAGATGCTGAACTCAACATAATCTCACACTTGCCTGCGAGTAGCTTGAGAATCCCAACTACACCAAAGATGGTCCGAATTTTGGGTTGATGGCGAGGAGTGAAGTGAGGTACGTCATCTGAGGGGGGAGAGGGGGGGAATTAGCTAGGGCTGTAGAAAATGCGTGCGAGTTAGACGCATTACCAGTAAGATGAATGGATGCAGTGTCGTGATTGATGGACAAAAAAGGGGCGGAGGAGCCGTCGGTGGGCTCGAGGATGTATTGATCGGAGAATTGCCAGAGGCGCATTCTATTGTACAGCTTATGTAATTTACATAATTTAGTATATGAATATAAGTCTTTTCTCACCATCCCTCTCCTTTCCTATTTATTCTATGCATTGCTTCTGTTCCATTTATCCCATGCATGTATTGCAGGGTTTAAATTAGAAAGAAAATTATAGGGTAAACCCGATAACACTAACCCTTGAAAAATCAGGTGTGCAATACTACCAATCAAAAGTATATAAAGAGCAAGTTTCTTTGCATTTTGTTTTTACAAAATTATTTTGTGTAGTGTATATAAAAAATTACTTTCTAAATAGAAATATAATTCAAAATGAATTATTACTATTCTAAATAAAAAATATAACCTCTCAAATTTTAATTTAAGGGTGATTTTGGAGTGCACCCCAAATTTATATTTTAAAATGGGTAGTGGGGTAGTTTTTCTTTTTATTTTATAAACTTAATTATTTTATTTTTTTTAAAGGTAGATATTGAATTAAAAACTAATCTAACCGTTAACATTGTCCTTGTTCACTCTGGTTACACTCTTAATTTAATGAGAACATAAAAAATAGCAACAAATCAAATTTTTTGAATTCTCTAATAAATAATTTTTGAGTAATCAGTGTCCGTGATATCTTTTCCCACAAGTTTTTGAGATGTAAAAATTGGTAGCCGAATCAAATCAAAATCAAGTCTGGGATAAGGGCTCATACATTTAACAAGGACAAATTATGCAAGATTTGGTCGATGCTTCTGTAGCAAGAGATAGGACATAGACACTAAGATCAGTCTGCTTAAGGATTGGAATGATTCGACGTTATGATTCTTTGAGACTAAGTGGTCGAGAGAAGCGCCAGATAAAGAATCCTCATATAGATCCTCCAGGGCAAGCTATCTATAGTGTGGGGACTAAAAAATTTGATTATGAGCATCGATGGAAATCTAGTGATGATAAATTAGGGAGATTGATCCATAGATTTCCTTAGTTTATTTCCATTGTATTTCTAATTGGAAACTCAGGGAGTTCATTAGAATTTTATGTTCATGACTTGTCAAACTTGGTGTTTTTGCTATTGTGGATAGTTGTTTAAGTTCAATTTATTAGTGACAGTTCAATGTTATTGTTAATTACTTGAACCTTCTATGTGTTTTATGTTTTAAAACAACAATCTAGTATTTTGACATTTGATGAGATTGATGATTAGTAGTCTCCGAGCTATTTTTTGAGATTAAGTTTGTGTTATTTATTGAGATGTCTCTGTTTGGCTTAACGTAAAACTTAATAAAATATTATTAACATACTGAATCACTTTAATCTCTATCAATGATCATGGCATCGAAATCTATTGTCCTTGAGTTGAACGAAAGTGAGAAACTCAATGGTGACAATTATGACACAAGGCGTCATAAAATTTAGTACATATTGTATGAACAAGATGCATTGGATGCTATAAACCTAGTGATTGCCGATCCAGACGCGGGTATTGGAAATCAAGGGAGGCGTGACCAAGAAGCGTACCAGGCATTGGAAAAGAAAAAATTTCATTGCACGAGGTATTTTTGTAAGCTCAGTAATCGATGCGATGATTCATGAATCCCACCGCACATGATATCTGGGTATATCTACGTGAAAAGTATGGTGGTACATTGGTTACAAGGCTTACGCGGTTGATTATTAAGTTCGACACTTATGAAAAGAAACCAAATCATAACATTAGACAACATCTCAGGGAGGTGTCTAATATGATCATTGAACTTAAGACTGCCGATCATATGCTCTCTGATGAACAGCAAAATCCAAGCCCCAATCCGCTCTTCACCTGATCGTTGAAATCATCTAAAAGTCAAATTGACTCATAATGAAAGCATTAAGCTTTTCAATGATGTTGCTCGTCATGTTGAGCTAGAAGATGAGAGGTTCGGAGCCTCATAGCCTTCTTCTGGGCCTTCTCTGCCGGTTCTACTTCTGAGGAAGCATTGGGCTTCGAAAAGAAAAGGAATTGGAAGAAGAAAAAGAAGGAAAGACGATATGATGGTGGTGGTGGTAAACCTGAAAATAATCCAACTAAGACTGATGAATGGAAAAAAAAGCGTGACAAAAAGAATAAGGAGAATAAAAGCAAGATGTCATGTTACAATTATAGTAAGCTTGGTTATTATTCTCGTGAATGACTTGAGCTCAGGAGAGACAAGGTCGATTCATCTTATTCTATTTTGTGTAAAATTAATGTCTCGAGTGTTGTCTTACTGTCTGATTCTTATCCATTGTTGATTATAGACTCAGGAGCAACAGACCATGTGACGAGAGACATGGGAGTTTTTATAGATTTTCGCCATGTTCCGAAGGGGGACTTGGCAGAAATATGTAGAAAACAATGCACGAGTCGAAGTCAAAGGACTTGGGACTTGTAAATTGGACCTTTACGATGGTCCAGACTTTATCCTACATGATGTTCTATATGCTCCGAAGTATCACGCGAAATTTAATTTCTATTCCAGTTCTACTTAATTTGGGTTATGATGTATTATTCATTAAAGCACTGTGGTAATGTGCATTGATGATACTTGTTATTCATCTGGACATATGACTGATGGCTTTATGGTTTTAAATTGTAATAGAATGACGTTTAGTTATTATGATGATTATTCATATTCGCTAAATGCTCGTTCTTCTGGTAATGAAAATGTGAATGATGATGTTTGGCATGCTAGATTAGGTCATATTGGGCAAGATAAGATGAATAGACTTGTGAAAGAAAAATTGTTGAATCTTTCTTCTAAAGTCGAATTATCCAAATGCGAACATTATCTTGCTGGCAAAATGACTAGAAAACCTTTTGGTAAAACTATTATGTCTTAATCTCTATTAGAAGTAATCCATTCTGATATATGTGGTCCTATAAATGTGAGAGCATGACATGGAGCTCACTATTTCATTACGTTAATTAATGATTATTCACGTTTTGGATGTCTATTTGATATCTCATAAGTTTGAAGCATTGGATTGTTTTAGAGGATTCTTGAGTGAAATTGAAAATCAAAAGATATATCTATCAAAGTTTTAAGAACTGATAGTGGACGTGAATATCTATCAGAACAATTCAAGGAATTTTGTAATGAAAAGGGAATAATGCGATAATTAACTGTTCCTTATACACCTCAACAAAATAGTGTTACTGGAAGAATGAATAGGACTTTGTTGGAGATGGTTAGATCCATGATGACACAAGCTAATCTAACGAGATGCGTTACTTATGGCAGCTTATGTGCTTAATCGCGTGCCTTCAAAGTCAGTTGCTTTGACTCTATATAAATTTTGGACGGGTAGAAAATCTGACTTGAGTAACCTTAGAGCTTGAGGATCAGCAGCTTATCTACATGATTTATCGAGTCATTATGGAAAGTTGGATCCTAGAGGCAAACACGTGTTCATAGGAGATCAGGATGGGAGCTTAACTGGGGACAGAATCACATAATGCTCATTTTCTGGAAACTGAATTTCCTAGTAGAGGGGGCATCAGGGATGCTGAACCTATTTTCGAGGTATTAGAAAATCAATACCTACAAGATCCAAGTGGGAGTAGTTTAACTGATGGTATGGATCTTGATATATATTTGTCGATTGAGGATCAGACGATTCCCAATGAGAGCATTTTGTCTACAGAAGACCATCATTAGCTATCTCAAAAATTTCTAGGAAACATGTTGAAGGACATGCCTTCTTTATTTCACTAGAAAATTGAGATGTTTCTCCTGTTGATAAGGAAGAGCCCAGAAATGTCAAAGAAGCTTTGACTTATCTGGTAAAGGAAAAATGAATGACAGCGATGAAAGAGGAGATGGAGTCTATGAAGTCAAATCAAGTCTGGGACTTGTAGATCTTCCAAAGGGACTAAAGACAATTGGGAATAAATGGATTATCAAAATCAAAAGAAAGACTGATGGCTCAATAGAGAGGTATAAAACTCGCTTGGTGGCAAAATGTTATACTCAACAAGAGGATATAGACTACAAAGAAACCTTTTCACCTGTAGTGAGGTTTGTCTTGATTTGTCTACTGTTGGCTATAGTGGCTAGTATAGAGTTAGAATTACAACAAATGGATGTTAAGACCGCATTTCTCAATGGAGAATTAGAAGAAGAAATCTACATGCAACAGCCTGTAGGATTTATTCTTCAAGGTCAAGATGATAAAGTTTGTAGATTGAATAAGTCGTTCTACGGACTCAAACAATCTCTAGATAGTGGTATTTGAGGTTTCAAACTACGATAATCTCATATAACTTCATTATGATAACGAATACCACAGTGTTTACGTTAAACGGTCCAATAGTTGTTTTGTGATTCTATCCTTTATGTGGATGACATATTACTGGCTGGAAATAACAAAGAGTATCTTGAAGTCATAAAAACGATGGTTATCTCCAAATTTTGAAATGAAAGATATGGGTGAAGCAGTGTACATACTTGGTTTGAAGATACATAAAGGTCGTACAAAGAAGTTATTGGGTTTGTCTCAAAAGACTTACATCAAGAAAATCTTAGAACGATTCAAGATGGACATCTGCAAACCTATAGATACTCCTATTGTGAAAGACGAATCATTGAGTCAGCAAATGTGTCCCAAGACTCAAGATCAAAAGAATGAAATGGCCAGAGTACCATATGCCAATGTGATTGACTGCAGACTATTCTCTCTGTTATCAAAGGAATAACAGTACACTGAATGAGTATACAGACGTTGACTGGAGTGGTGATTTAAATAAACGTAAATCAACTCTCAGTTATGTCTTCTTGCTCAAAAATGAAGCAATCTCATGGTGTAGCAAGAAACAGACTTGCATAACACTATCCACTGTGGTAACCGAGTTTGTGGCATGTGCGTCTGCAGTTCAAGAGGCTATTTGGTTTAGAAGATTCATGAAACATTTGGAGGTCTCAAACACTCCAGTAGGAGCTGTTTTTAATTAATTGTGATAATCAGACGGTTATTACTTACACAAAAGACCCCAAATATCATGGAAAAATCAAACACATTGACACGAAGTTCAATTTTGTTAGAGATATTGCAGACAAGAAGAAAGTGATTCTAAGTTACATTTCTACTCGTTTGATGTTAGTAGATCCTTTTACCAAACCAATTTCTAGAGATGTATACATAGGTGTTCTTAGTCGCATTTCTTGCAAAAAATGTGTAAGAGTAAGAGACTCTATCGTCGAGTAAACATGTGGTCAAGTACAAAATTTATAATAATGTCGTCCCAATGGAAAGTAAACTCATGATTGTATTTGGATTTTTCATTGATTTATACTTTGTAAGAATGATAGATTGAAGGTTTGATTATTTAAGCTACTAATTATTGTTCTACTCAATTAACTAAGAATTTGAACTAACAAAATAATGATTCAAACAACACACAAATGATGATTGGAATGGAGGTAGAATTCACTTGAAAAGAGTGCAAGACTAATCATAATCATGGTTAAGACTCTAGTTAGATATCTATAACTTTTGATATTGAACTTCATTAATTTGTGGACTAAAAGTAATCACGATTTTATCCCTAATCCCTATGGCCAAGACAATTAGATTCTCGACTCTTTTACAAGCCTAAATCTCCTAAGATTGATCTTAATCTCAATTCCCTTAAGGTACTATGATCATAAGTTGGTTCTTTTCACTCAATTTCTTAAGTGTCCCTCTATGAATGTCTAAGCATAAGAAGGATATGGCTTACCTCAACTCACACTAACATGCATGCACATTTTAATATATGATTCAATTAAACATCCACTCATAACATTGGAATGACCATCCTAATACTATGAATAGAAAATCTAATCACACAAGTATTGAAATGAAACATAATTCATATATCATAAAAGAAAATCCACAATTTAACTACATTCACTTCTCAAGTTCTACACATCTAGCTTTCATCTCAACCATTCATATGATTAGCCCTACTATAGGATTAGCCACTACACATTGTGTTTAGATCAATACAAATCAAGCTTTGCTCCATTTGAGCTAAAATAGGAAGAAAATCAACAAATGAAAAGTAGATTGACTTCACTTTCATGGAGAAAACTTCCTTCTCTTCAATATGCTAACTCCTTCAATCCTTGATGCTTTCCTCTTCTCAAAATGTTGGATGAATGGATTGGGTGATGGATTTATGGATTGATTGTGGAAGAACAAATGGAATTGGATGGATCTAATGGATAGAGGTAGATTTATGGATCTAGTGTGTGAAAATGTGGTGTGGAGTGTGTGTAACTGCTCTTAATTCTGATCTCTCCTCAAATTTTGCACAAGTCACCCTTTTATATCATTAATTGACCTTCTCGAAGCTTGCAGAACATTATGAAAACTGCACAGGTTTTTGCACCTAAACGGCCCGTGTAGCAGCGCATGGCCAGTGTAGAGCACACCTACTTCGGCGTGTTGTGCGTACTTCCTGACACGGCTCAAGCTACGCTACACGACTTTGATCATGGCCGTGTAGCATTTTCTGATGACATTACACGGCTTCTTCTTACAGACCCGTGTTCTGCACACGGGGCGTGCAGCAGCGCACGGCTCGTGCGCCAGAAAATGGCCTTCCTCCTGGGCGATCTCTGTGTTCTGATGACGGTACACGGCCACCTTAGACAGTCCCGTATTCCGCACACGGCCCGTGTCCGAGCGTGCCTTGTACTTCCATCTCCGTTTTGCTCCCAACTCCATTTTTCTTCATTTCTTAACCTGTTTTACACATGTTTAAGCTCATTTACACAATTCTATCAATTCATACCACATTTCACATTATAACAATAACTCCACCAAAAGTCACACAAATACGGATAAAAATATTCTAAAATCCACAAATAAAGATACTAAAATCTAGGTGAAAATGACTACAATCAACTAGGACATGTAAATGGATTGGGTTTGCGAATGATTTAAAACGATATATTGAATATGTTTGTGTACGTATGTTAATGGAATAGTTAATGGCTTAACTATACATATATATTTTATTAACTATATGTGATGGTTCATATATAATAGTATGTCGGCAAGTTATGATTGGCTCTCTCATACGAGCAATCGCCTCTGGCTTAGTGGGAGTGCAGAGATGAGATTACTATAATTAAAGTAATCGGGATAGATTTCGTCACAAATCAAATCCAACTTGTTGTAAAGCTAAATCGACGGAGATCATATACCTTGGAGGGAGGATATCCGAGTTAAGTGTATGGGACACACTTGAACTCTGATTTACACGATGTCTAAATTAGATGAAATATGACATATGCTTTCTTGGAAGGAAGTTAAAGACATTGTGACATGTGTTTTAGGAAAACGACATGTGCTAAGTTGACCCTAACAGGATTGATAAAATTATCTCTATTTTCTCAAAAGTATGAGTCCTTATCTATTGGCTACCCTTGTGACTTTCTACTATATTCTAAGTCTTCACTTTGGTGTTGCTACTTTAGCATGTTACCAAAAGAGTTATGGTTAATAACGGCGATGCGATACATATCTAGGAAAGCAGCTATAGTGGGAGACTGTAGATACTTAGTGAGATGGGAAGAACGTCTTAATTTAACATATACGATTGTGATTCATTGACTAGTCAATCAAGCAGGGTCTTGATTATGAATACATAATTTTTTTGTAAAAGGTTGAATATGCTTTGACAAATTCAGGGATTGAAAAAAGATATGTCAACTTATGTTAAATGTTCAAGAGTTCTGGGGTATAGCGAGCTTGTTGAGATTCTTTGATAAATTGGTTGAGTTATTATATATCTCTAACAAGTGTATAGCGATTAAAACTCATATCTCGTGGGTCACACGATGTATTAATATGTATGAGAATATGATTCATGAAGAAAATGTGTCAGACGACTTTTGACTTCATATGTGAGTGGGAGATGTAAATAATAATTAATATTATTTATTTATAATATTCCACATATGATTGTGGATAAGAGAGAGAGAGATGGAGTTAATGAACCGTTAATTAACTCTTGTTTCATTGGAAATAAAGCCTACTGCATGGAGGCAGTTTAAGAGAAGACGATAAGCCCAAAACGTGGTAACACGCTGAAGCGTTGCAGAAACACGCTGAAGCGTTGCAGAACGCAGAAAGCAAAAGGCAAAAGCAAAACGTGTACGCTGAAACGTTCATGCGCAAGGCAGAATGCTATACACAGAATGCGAAAGTGTTTCTCTCTCTCGTGTTTTGTCTCCCAAAATCACAATACGAAATTCAGTCATCATATTCCACAGATTAGTGCTATATAGTGGAACACAATCTTTCAACCCCGTGTTGAAGGGTTGATCCAGAAACAGGTTTGTACATTTACTTCAGCTGCAACTTAACCCTACGGAGAAAGGTAAGATTTCTCCCTATGCATGAATAGGGTTAGTGTTTTATGAACAAGAGTTTTCCAACATTGGTATAATCAAATTTTCAACAATTCCATTACATGTTTCATTATTAAAATACTTTATTTATTTTAAAAATATGATCATTAAACATTTTGCTAACTTGATGATAAACTAGGATATCCCTTTAATTAATCAAATTCAGAATTTCTATTCAACAATCCATTACACGTTTTTCATTATTAAAATACGATGATAAACTTTAGGTTATTATTAATTAAAACTAGTACACCATATTCCTCAAACTATACTATATTTTTAATGTGATAAACAAAACATATCATTTTAAAAAATCCTAAAATATGTGTGAAGCGGGTAATATAATCTCATTTGGTGAAAATTTAGCTTCTCTTATATATACCACATGAATAACACTTGCAGTTGCATTCAATCTATTGAATTCAACATAAAAATAAAGTTCAACAATCGCTCTTATAAAAACAAGTATATTTAAGTATATTTGATTAAAAAACAGTACACAACGTTCCAACATATATGGTTCAAAAATATGTGGTTAAAAATAAAACACAAACAACACAACATCATAGATTATAGTATCTGTCTTCTTCACACACCAGCTTCAGTATAATGATTCGTATAAGTGTATGTAGTTCATCTTCATCTTCATCATCTCTCTCACTCAGCATCCGGTGGTGGAGGGTTGTTCAAATCCGGCACCTGGTAAGCCTCTCCCTCTTCTTCTCCCGCCCCCGCCTCCGCCTCTGCACCACCACCCTGTTCAAGCCGATCCATCTGAAGATCAGCAAACTCCTCCTCTGCCTTGAACGTCGGAGGGGGATGCGCCCCCTTCCACCCCCTCCCGGGGTGTGATCGCATGTGTCCAAACAAAGCTTTCGGCGTCTGGAACACCTTCCCACATATACTGCAACTCACCTGGTTACCCGCCCCCTCCGCCGCCGGAGGAGGAGGGTTCCCACCCGCAGCGCCGCCCTCACGGACCCTCTTCCTCGCCGCCGGACTCCCACCAATTCTCAGCGGAGCAACACCCCCAGAGCCACTCCCACTCCCACTACCTCCCACCGGCACAGCCAAGCCGCCACCAATCCCACCTCCCAAGCCAGGCCCGCCGCTTCCGCCGGACAGCCAGTGCGGCTGCGGCGGGGGAGGCGGCGGCCTAGTGTAAGGAGTGAATGCGGAGTGGCTAGAACCGCCTATGGGCGGATTAGGACCCCTGGGTCTTCGAGACGGGCTGCCGCGGCCACGGGGGCTAGCATTGCCGCCGGTGCGGGGTGGGGTGGCTGGGGGCCTGGAGGAACCCTCGTCGCCGCCGTTGCCGCCGCTGGACATGGTTGATTAGAACAGGAGGATGGAGGGAAGAATTTGAAAGGTTGGAGGTGATGGAGGGATGGAGAAAAATGGTGGAGATTTATAGACGACGAAGAATGGCGTCGTTTCATTACAGCCATTGTTGTTCAAGGGTGGCGTCGATTGTTCATGTATCGCCATTTTTGGACTCTTTTTTTCCTTTCTTCGTAATAAGGCGGGAAATTGCTTCTCTCTCTCTTCAAACGCCACAGGTACACTGCTTTTTTCCTGCAATTTTATTTCTTTTCTAATATTTGAAATCTTAACTGAATAAGGGTAAAAATTAAATAAAATATTCGGTTTTTTTATGTTAATTAATTCCAGATAAATGAAATATGTAATGTTGCAGTTTTTTTTTTTTTCTTTTGGATGGTATTCCGCCAAAAACAAATCATTCTGGATTTATTTTTCTTAAAAAATAAATTTGAAAATTTAAATAATTAGTTCACGCAGTTATATATATATATATATATATATATATATATATATATATATATATATATATATATATATATATATGCTTATTCTTACTTTGGATAAATGGAGGCAGTTTAATTCAATTCAAATGATTTAACTATAAACTTATTAAAAGAAATACTCATGATCAGTAGTACTCTTCGATTTAAGTTGAAGTCTATAAAAATCAGTTTTTAATATAAATTCTCTGCTTGATAGTAACAATTTAGAAATATTCTATGCTAAGCACCACTATAAATGTTTAATTTTAAATAAATTAATAATTAAATTTTAAAAATAAAATCTAAAAATAATCAAACAAAATAATGATATAATTTTAAAAATATTAATGCAATAAAGTCTATAAATAAAGAATATGTATTGAACCACAAAACTAAAATCATGTTATATATATATATATATATATATATATATATATATATATATATATATATATATATATATTTTATCTACTCTTTCATTTTTCATTGAAGAAATAATAATCTTATGAATTAAAATGATGGAAAATTTTCAAAATTCGTCCTTTAAGTATAATCGATTCTAATTTTAGTCTTTTTTTATTTGCAAGTCTCAATTTTTGTCTTTTTTTTGTTCAAATTTAATTATTTTATCAAATTTAAGGGTGACTCTGGGATGCAATTGATGTACCGGTGTTTATAGTTTAAAATGTATTAGTGGGTAGTTTTTTTTTAAAATTAATTATATCTTTATATTTGATGGTGTAGATTATATTAAAAATTAATCTAACAGTTAAGATTGTCCAGGTGCACCACACTGGACTCCAAATTTAATTCTATTTTATCCAAATTTCGAACCAAATTTGAATAAATCATGACATAAATGACTAATTTGGACAAAAAAAATTGATTAAATTTGATGGAAATACTAAATTTGAATAAAAATGATCAAAATAAAAAAAAATAAATGATCAAAATTGTGAGTTGCAAATTAAAAAAAAAGGCTAAAAATTAGAATAGACTATAATTAAAGAACGAATTTTTATATTTTCTCTAAAATGAATATTTTTAAGATAAAATATTATATCTTTAAATATCTTGTAAACTTGGGTGCACCAATTCAGATAATATATATATATATATATATATATATATATATATATATATATATATATATATATATATATATATATATATATATATATATATATATATATATATATATATATAATAAAACACACTTTAGGTCAAAATTGAACCAATTTTTAATTTATACCTTGATTACTAAACATTTTCCACTTGACCAAATTTCCATTATCCCATTAATCTCGTCTGTTCATCACATTATTCAATCTCATTCACTCATCACAATTATGATATTAGATTTTGGCCATTGATTTTTTTGTCATAATAATTATACCTTATTTAATTTAAAATGATGTTTTATTTAAAACGATTCCTTATATGTGTGCTTAATATTATTTTTTCATTAAATATAATAATACATAACTACTACTAATTTTAATTATTTCAAATTATAATGTTAATTATTCCTAAATAATTTGAATTAATTTTTTCAAATTATATTAATTATTCCTAAACAATTTGAATTAATTTTTAATTATATGATTTAGGGTTTAGCGTAATATTATTTAATTATTATAATAACTGATAAAATTAATTTTAATACATTATATTGATTTAGGGTTTAGGGATATGGTTATATGGTTTAGGGTTATGGTAATATTATTTAATTATTATAATAACTTATAAAATTAATTTAAATACATTATATTGATTTAGGGTTTAAGGTTTAGGGTTTATGGTAATATTATTTAATTATTATAATAACTTATAAAATTAATTTAAATACATTATATTGATTTAGGGTTTAAGGTTTAGGGTTTATTGTAATATTATTCAATTATTATTATAATAACTTATAAAATTAGGGTTTAGGTCATATTTTTGTAATAGAATTATATTATATTTATTTTATATTTAATCAGTAATAGTATAAATTCATTTAAAATATTAATTTTAATCAATAAAAAATACTTTAAAAATAGTATTAAATAGGTATGAGTAATTTACGAGTATTTTTTATGCACCGGTATCCGATTCATAGACCGACTAATTCGGGAGAGACCAGAACCCATCGTCCACTAAAAGACTTTAAGACGAATACAAATATTGTAATGAATTTTTAAAATATTAATTTTTAGATGATATTTATTTATACATGGGTATGAGTATTACGAAATAAGAAAGTATCTTACATAATTAATAAATACCCTAAAAAACGAGTACGAGTAGTTCAAAAAAAATATCATTAGAATTTGAAATTAAAATAAAAAATTATAATATTTTTGTATTCAATATGCACTACGATAAACATGCTGATTGATGTCTATTTCACCAGCCAGTGAATGTTGAAGCCACTAATGTTAAAAGTAGGCGCTGATAGACATCGATTTTTAGTCATAAGCATATAAATATATTATAAATATATATTAATAATTATAATTTTCATGGGTAGTTCAAAAAATATCATTAGAATTTGAATTGTGTACGTATATGAATCAGGTATCCACAAATATTAAAATTATACAAATATTTTATCTATATTATATAATATGTTATGAAATAATTATATAATTAATTAATAGTTATAAATTTTATTTGATCAATATTAAAAATAATAAAGTTCATATTATGAGTATGTGTAATCTACATGTATTGATAAACGAGTTTGGGATGGTTTTAAGTATCATAATATATTTTTTTAATGAAACGGGTATGAAAATGAGTAGTTTATATTTAAATAAATGGATACGAGTACGTACGGATACCCCTATAGTGGATATCCTACCCGCTATAATCCCTAACAACTACCGATTATACATTAAAATATTATATTTCTCAAATTAATATACATTAAAATAGTATATTCTTTAATATTTGATTTGATTACTTGGTATAACAAATACTTGGTTTGAGAAATTAATCATTGGTTTGATTACAACTAATTTATGAGAAATATATATAAAAGGTTATAGGAAGCCCTCTTATAATATAATTAATTGAAATGCTTATAATCAAATTATGCCTAGATTTAAATGTAGGTTTTAGGAGATTCATAAAAATGTATGAGAGAAGGTTTTCATTTTTCAAAATATAATAACAATTTTAAGTGAACGACTATTAATTTTTTATTTTTTTAATTTATGAATAGAATCTGTGTAAATAATTTTTCTTATAGAAATGAAACCGAGAAATAAATATATTACCTATGAATAATTCTTTCATCGGTCCTAATGTCGATTCGTTTCACCCTTAGGTAAACATTAATCAAGCATACAGGATGCAATACAATAATAAGTTTGGGATGATATTATTATGAATTTTTTAAATTGAACATATCCGATCACGGATGGAGAATATTTAAATGGATACGAATTACGGGTACTCCTAACATCGATGTTGATTATCTCTAATAATTATATTTCCTGGTACCCCATTTTACCCTAAGCATATTGATAAATAATTTTGAAGTAGTTACAAATATAGTAATAAATTTTTAAACAGCACAGATTCGGGTACGAGCTATTGATATTTAAATAAATATGGTATAATACCTTTAAATAAGTACGGGTACCTAAATACTAATTAATAAATATATAATTATCTAATATGATACTCCCTCAGTCCCGGAGAAGTTGGTATATTTTTTTTTGGCGCGGAGTTTAAGGAGTATAATAATTTAATGTAAAGTGGAGTAAAGTGAAGTGAGAGAAATAATATTTAATGTGTAGTGGGTAGTTGTATTAGATGTGATATGTGGGGCCCATGAGAATATATTAATTATTTTTGTGTGGGTCTCATGTATTAAAAAGAAAATGTGTCAATTTTAGTGGGACAAATCAAAAAGAAAAGTTTGTCAACTTCTGTGGGATGGATGGAGTATTACATAAAATTGTATGATTTAATATTTATCAGCAGTAAAATGACGACTTTACCCCTGTGATCTGTGGTATACTTTTTCCCAGTGGTTTAGGGCATAATAGAGCTGTCAAAACGGGTCAGCGGGGCGGGGCGGGCCAATACCCGCTTCAATCCGTGCATTTGGCGGGCCTAGGCGGGTTGCAGGCTAGAAATGTTCGGCCCAACCCATTCAAAAGCGGATCGCGGACAATGGTGCTAACCCGCGATTTTTTTTTCTTTTTTTTAAATTAGGGATGATATTATTAAAATGAAATACCAAAATAATGGTACAAAATACTATAATATCAACATAAACATGATACATATAGAATCTGCATTCTTACCAACCACTGTCTTCACAAAAAAAATTTCAAACATTTAAAAATTCCTTCTACTTATATTTACCACTTGAGTTCGTATTTCTAATATCATATATATTGGTATTACTTTAATTCAAATCGAAAAAGTCCATAATTTTTTTCTTCTAATCTGCAAGAATATAAACACAAACACAAATATTAATTACCCCCAAACAAAATAATTACCTAAACATAATCAACATTTTTTTTTCAAATTTTCAATCTAAATCAAAAATTAAAAGATCATGTTTAAAGCAGTAAACTTTTGTAAAGCATAATACACGAAAGATAAATTTTGGGCATTTCTCTCGAGTTTGACATATGACGGGCTTAGACGGGGCGGGGTGGGCCAAACCCGCCTCAACCCACACATTTGGCAAGCTTAGGCGAGCGGGCCTAGGCGGGTTGCGGGCTAGAAATACTCGACCCAACCTACTAATTATATAGGCGGGTGCGGTTCGGCCCTACAGGCCCAGCCCATTTTGATGGCTCTAGGGCATAATGTCCCTCGAGGGTTTAATATTTATCGACAGGGTTTAGCGTTTGTTCCAATTGTAACATTATGTTTTACCCCTATAGTTTATGGTATACTATTATCCAATAGTTTAAGGCATGCTATACCCTGAGGGTTTACTATTTAACGGTAGGGAATAGTGTTTGTTCAAAGGGTGAAATTAAGATTTTACCCCAGTAGTTTTTGGTATATTGTATCCCAAGAGTCTAAATAGCATGTATTATGGAAGGAGTATATTATAAAAAAAATTAAGGTATATTTTTAGTTAAGAACTATTTATTTGACAAAATCTCTGACCATACAACACACGACACTATTTTTTGGACAATCTAACTGCTGTATGAGACGGTATTACAAGGCTTCTCCTTCGGGTAGAGATAGAATGATTTATCCAAAAGGCATGATTTAGACTTCTCTTTCGGATTTAAATAACATTAGAATACCTTTATCTCGTGCAACGCACGGGTTCAAACGCTAGTTATAGTAATTGTTAAACTCATATATATGTGCAATTACTCAATTAATAATGAATTTTCGCAAATTTTTTTTTTAAAAAAATGTTAACTATATATGAAAGTACGTTAAACAATATAAATAAAATCTGAAGTTGTTTAGAATTTTATAAAGTTAAATTAATCTGTTGATTTTTTAATAGTAGTTTTTAATTTCATTTTTTAAATTCAGTACTTTAATTTTTTATTTTTTTTTCATAACCCAATTTAAGTCTCAATTTAACATTTTGATTTTATAAGTGTTTCAATATAAGGCTTCAATATTTAATTTCTTTTCTTAAATTAAAACCTAATTTTGAATTATTTTTTTCTCAAGACTTACAATAAAATTTATTTTCTTATTTTAAATTATACGAAAAAATTAATAATAATAATATTATACACTTTCAGATTAAATCACACTACAAAAAAATTATTTTTTACCAACGGAATGTTCCGTTGGTAAAAGTCTTAATTTCATTGTTAAATTGACTTACCAACGGATTAGCAACGGAATCCATTGGTAAAATTCCGTTGGTAAATTTTTAGCAACGAAAAATCAATTCCGTTGGTAAATAATTTCGTTGGTAATCGGTTACTAATAATTCCGTTAGTAATTTATATAATGATTTCCTTGGTAATCCGTTGGTAATTACCAACGGATTGAATTCCGTTGCTAAAATAGAGAATAAATCCGTTGGTATTCCGTTGCTAAAACAGAAATGTCATGTTTGTTGCTAACCTATTGATAATTACCAACGGGTGGATAAATTCGGTTGCTAATAAATACCATTTTTGTAGTGTATGACATCGAACATATTATTTTAAGTGATATTTCGTATCAATTTATAATATACGCTTTCGAAAAAAGAAACCATTACAAGCTTTAAGTTAAGAAATAAAATAAAATTTAAACCTTCATATAAAACATTTCTAAAATAGAATACAAAAGTGAGATTTGCATTAATAGTTGAACTTATATACGAAAATTTTATAATATTTTTACATGCATTGTTAATAAGGTGATCAATCATTCAATAAGTGGAGAAAATTTTTTGCGTATCACTTCTAGTGGAAAGAATTTTGCGAAATTTTGCATTGTTAATTACTCTATATATCATTTTTACTACGATTTCAAGATAAAAATAATATTTTTGATGTCTGAAATGTACAATTTACAATTATAAAATATTGAAGTCATCCCCATCGTCATTGAATAAAATGCTCACAAATCACAATATATATTAGATACTATCACATGAATATCACAAGTATTTAATAAATAAAATAAGAGAAAAAAATTAAATTTCTTTCTTTTCTTTTTCTATATGTCTCAAAACTATATTTTTTTAAAAGAGGAAATTCTGCACACAATAACCTCACAGTACACATACATGGATCAACTATTTTAAGAGACAAAAAAAAATAAAAAAAATTTCTTCAATTTTTCTTTCTATACATCTCAAAACTATCTTTTTTTATCTAGAGAGGAAATTCCGGACACAATAACCTCACGCTAATCAATTATTCTATGAGTAAGGCTATTGTGCCCGGGGACATCGTGTCCCTTTGCAATTTCTGTGCCCCTTTACAATTTAAATCTCCTAGCACAATATAGATTTAAATAGAATATGGGAGGGCGGAGAGTTGTGTTCACATGGGAACATGTCGTGTATATAACTATGTTAACATTACGTGAGCACATGTTTAATAATCATTAATTAATTAGGATATAAGTTAGGGTCACTTACTATTGGATATATAAAATAATGCATAATTGATGTAAACTACATGACTTAAAGTACTATTACTCATAACTACACAATTATGATTATGATACCATAAATACCTCTATGTATTTACACAATTTGTTTGTACAATTTGGTACAATTTGCTTTGCACATTTTTGTTTGCACATTTTAAATTCCGGCAGCAGGCTGCGGCGATCAACGCCAGTCCGGCCGTCGGTCAACGCTGGTCAACGGTTGTCCGGCTGGCGGTCAACGCCGGTCCGCCGGGTGGGTGGGTGAGGAGTAGGGTTTGTGGTTTAAAAGTTTAACCACCGGCAGGTGGGTGGGTGAGGGGTAGGGTTGGTGGTTTAAAAGTGTATGGAATTATAAGGTTATATTTGGTATTTTATTTTAATATTTTGTATGTGAGAGTAATTATTTGAATTTCTTGTATCTCAAAGTAATTTAGGTTAAAAGTGTGTATCTATTAGTGATTTTCCCTATAAGTTATATATACTCCCTCCATCCCCTTTGAAGGGTATCATTTTTCCAGTTTGGGCGTCCACCCCCAAAGGTCTCATTTCTTTTTTTATACATATGAGACTCACACACACCTATTAATACAACTAAAAAATGGGACCCACACCTCCACTAGTATAACTACCCACTACACATTAAATAATAATACTTCTTAATCCACGTGCAAAAAGCAAATGGCACCCTTAAAGCGGACGGAGGGAGTATTATACTAGATATATTTATTATTTAAAAATATCAATTATCTCCAAAAGGGTAAAAGGTATAAAATAAGGCTAAAACTTGTGTGTTTTTGGAACACCGTGCGTCCAGATACCCTTTAGTATTAAATAATAGTATACTCTTTGGTATAAAGACGTGTACCCTTTATTTCCCAAAAAAATAAAAAAAAAATTAATAAAAGTGTATACCCTTTAGAACAAAATATTGTACTCTTATTAATTAAAGTGTATATTCTTTAAAATAAAATGTTGTACCTTTACATATTTTGTGCTGAACTAACTCAAAAATAAATTAATAAAAATCGATTTTCTTAAACCGTTTTTTTTTTAAAAAGAGAATATGGAGAAGTTAGTGATAATGAGGGAATAATATATGTAGGGGTGGGCGGTATGGTATACTAAAGTTTTTTAGCTATACCATATATCATACCTAAAATATCGGTATTAGAAAAGTCATATCTTTATCATACCAAAAGTTTCGGTATATCATAGTTCGGTATACCGAAACTTCGGTATAAAAAAATGGCATACCTTTATGTTACCGATATTTAAGTATATTTTACCATATTAATTATTTCAATAAAAACGTCAATACTGGACGTTCGATATGTTGTTTTACATGTACTAATCTACTATATCGTTTAAAATTACATAATAAATTTATGGAAAAAATGACAAAATGTAAATAATCCACCATAAATTACAATGAAATTAATAAAAAAATAAATATGTACATAATTTGAAAATTATAAACAATATGGAAAACAAACCCTTCAGATATAAGAATCATTAATAAAACATAATAAAAGTAAGAGTTTGATCCTAGTAAGTGATTGGTGTACCTGATAACGATTAAGTTCTAAATTAATTAATAATTAATACACACTCTTAGATTAAAATAAAAATAAATATAATTATAATTATACCCTAAATCCTTAAAAATATTATATTGAAAATACTATTATGTCCCCACCTCTAAATTTACTATCTATATCCTTATAATTACTAATTCCACCCAACTAATTTACTAACCTAACCCACATGTACGTATTGCAACAAATTAAAAAAAACACAGACGAGAAAATTGAAAAAAAAATATCGCATTCAAACTGGAAAAGAAGGGGAAGAGGGAGGAAAAAAACGGATGCTTGCTTTTAACCATTAGAACGATGGACATTGTTGGATCAGATGAGAGTTTTATCCATTCAACAAAATGTCCAGGGAAATTTAATAAATAGTTCCAATTAATTATTTTTCATCATAGAATAGATTATATATAATTATTGTGAAGCATTTAAGAATTTACTGAGTTAATAAAATTGATATTACTTTATTTTTGGATAGAATACGATGGATGAAATTTGCATAGAGGTCAATTAAAAAATCATGTGTTCTTCTCTTCCCTTTATGTTTTAGTTGTCTGCAAGTTTTTTTTCTTCTAAGCTTTGTTATCTTGTGTGTGTTTTGTGGTGTATTGTGTGTATGGAGATGTGTTTAATGTGCGATTAGCAAATTGATTAAGTGAGATTAGTAATAAGTTTATGGATATAAATTTAGAAGTAGGGATATAATAGTATTTTAACTATAATATTTTTAAAAATTTTGGTGCTCTTAGTCATCTTTTGGGTGGCAATAGTGCCGCACAATAATAAATCCTATAAAACTTACGTGAATGTTCTTCAAAATTATACTAAATTCAATGATGGGTCAATAATTTTAATATATTAGAATTTCTTTTAAATATATATAGCTTACTAAAATAATTTACGGTATGCGGTTTAAAAATTTTGGATACCTTTACCGTATCAAAAAATTCAATACGGTATCATACATTCATACCTTACCAAAAATACCGAAAATTTGATATACCTAAATTTCGGTAAGTTTGGTATTTTTCGATATGGTAAGTGCGGTATACCGAAATTTTGGTATTTTTTTTCAGCCCTAAATATATGTGGGACTCACATCTTAGAATCCAACGTAATTAGTGCTAGCGCTCAATGATGTTTAACGTTAGATTAATAAAATTATTACAATTTTAAAAAATAACTTATTCACTATACTTATATTATCAACAATCAACTCTATGGTGCACTGCATATACCCTAAAATCAATCCACATTTTGTTTTATGTTCTTGTACAAGGTAATGGTATAATATTTTATTTTAAAAGATATAATTTTTATTTTTATTTTTGAAAATGTCCGTTGAAATATAGAGTATTAATGTTTGATGAAAAAAATTATTTTTTTTCAAAAAATCAAAGATAAAATTATTTTTATTAGAGGGTGTCACATTCATACTAAAAGGTACAAAATTGAATTTGAACATAACCATGATCCATTCGTTCGAATGTCATCAAGAGAATCCCAAACTAATACGACTTAAATATCCTTAATTTTATTCATATAATAAATAATGCACGTTTATTATAAACTGCATTTAGAAGAGAAAGAATAATATTAATAATTTAGCATGATTTTATATATATCTTATGGATATTCATTATCAAGAAAATAACTCATTTTAATTTCATTTTGATTGGATTAAACTTTTCGTTATATTCTCCCGCTCAAGCTAACCTAATGAGGAGTTGATGATTACGCGGGAATAAACCATTCTATACTATATCAATATTCTATTTAAAAATTTGGATTAGAATTATATATTTAATAAAAAATAAAATACTTGCAATTTTTAGTAATGTTATTTGTTTGTACTTTGAGTGATAAGCTATACACAAATTTGGGTGAAAGAAAAAGGATATTTATTTGTATAGAAAAAAAATAAAATTAATGATGTTGTGTTATCTGTTAAATTAAGTTTTTTATCAAATTTGTATATATAGTTTAAAAGAGTGAAAATAAGTTTATATATAATCAAACAATAATGTGTTATATATCTAGCTTATGTCGTAGATTTTTATTAGAGGGTACTATAAGAACTTTATTTATAAATAATTAATAATGCATGATTTTTTTCCAACTAAGAAAAGATTATCAATTTCTTAAAAATAAAATAATAAAATTTTGACATGCATTTTCATCTCGATCCACCAAACATTAATTTAATGGTAGAAATATAGTACAAACTATGATTGAAATTTAAAATGTGACTTAGTCCAGTTAGAGAAATGAATGAGTTATAATGGTTGTCTTGTTGGTAAACATTTATGATAAAAATAAAATATCATTCTATATGTAATTTTTAATTTTAGTTATTTTTTTATTTGATTATGATTATTTTTGTTTAAATTTAGTACTCTACATCACATCATAAGTTATATACTCTCTGTCTCACTAAAGAGTCTCATTTCCTTTTTTATATATGTGAGATTCACACACCCCACTAATACAATTAAAATATGGGCTCACACACTAATACAACTACTCACTACAAATTAAATAATAATATTCTTTAATCTACGTGCATACAATTAAAATATAGGCTCACACACTTACTAATACAACTACCCACTACAAATTAAATTATAATATTCCTTAACCTACGTGTAAAACACAAATAATCAATTTAATGGGGATTGAGGGAGTATTAGCATGTTGTCAATGTCACGTTCTCCTTCTAGTAAATGAAACTCACATCAATTACTACTCCATCTTTATGAGAAACATTAATGCAACTACCTACCCTACATTAAAATAATTTTTTTCACACTCGCATTAAAATACTACTATAATCTCCATATAAAAAACAAATATACTCTCTCCGTCCCACCTAATGAGTCTCTTTTTGTCATTTTGGGCGTCTCACTCAAAGGATCTTCTTTCCTTTTTACACACATGGACCCACACACACCCTTTAATTCAATTAAAATATAGGGCATACACTCCTACTAATAATACTATCCACTATACATTAAATAATAATAATCCTTAATCCACGTGCCAAAAAGTAAAAACTACCCTTAGTGTGGGACGGAGGGAGTAACCATTATAACAGGACGGAGGGAATATTTTTCAAATTTATTCATTTTTCTCCCCAAATTTTATCCTTTATGTTCAAATTTGTCCAATTTAACCTTGAATAATTGACAAATAAAAAGTTTGATCCATTTATATTTAATAGTGTTTACGTGTTTTTTAATAAATTTATAACTTTTTTATATTTCGTTTTTCATTAAAAAAAACTAACATATATGTATAAATTTTTATGTATTAGTATAGATTTGTTTATTTATTAGTGTATACTCCCTCCGTCCCGGAAAAGTTTGCGCCCCCCTTTCCGGCACGGAGATTAAGAAATTGATAACTTTTTGGGATATAATGGTATTTTTTTGTAATAAATAAATGATGAAGTATATTAGGTAGAGATGGTTTTTTTGTAAATAAGTTGTATGGGGAAGAGTGATTGTTTTTTACTTTTTGCTTTTTTTGGAAAGTGCAAACTTTTATGGGACAGCCCAAAATGGAAAGTGTGTCATCTGAAAGGAGACGGAAGGAGTATATTCTTAATGTGTTGCACAATGCATCCGATGCACAAAAAAATTGTGTTATTTATATATAACGAAAATAAAATGAAGAAAAAATTTGTGTTATTTATATGTAACAAAAATAAAATGAAGCAAACAATTGTGTGAACCGAATTCACACGAATGTTGTTTTACCAATTACTTTTTAGTATATGAAAAATTATTTTTTAGAGAGATTAATTATTACTCTCATAAATTGATAAAGCTACTCTTCAAATTCTTGCACATCTTATAAATTGATAAAAACTACTCTTCAAATTCTTGCACATCCTAATTTATCGAATACTTTTTAGTACATGAAAAATTATTATTTAGAGACATGAACTATTACTCTTATAAATAAAAATTATTACTTATTACTCTTCAAATTCTTGCACATCTTATAAATTGATAAAACTACACTTCAAATTCTTGCACATCATAATTTATCGAATACTCTTTAGTACATGAAAAATTACTATTTGGAGACATGAGCTATTACTCTTATGAATAAAAAGTATTACTCTTCAAAGAATAATTTTTTTATGTGCTAAAGAGTAATTTTAAAAAACAGGATTCACCTGTGAACTCGATTCACATTAGACTCGTTCTAATTTAATCAATAAATTAAATTTTTTTTAGCAAATATTAAAATTTCAAATTTCGATACATCTTTGACTTTGACACTTCATTTTCAACACAATTTCAAGAAAAAAAAAAAAACTTATTTGATACTTTGAAATCATACAATAAGGAGCCTAACCTAAATTATGGATATGATAATCATATAAATGGATCAAACTTAACCTTATTTGATACTTTTTGAATCGAGTTAAATTCATTTTTTGCCCTATAACTAAGTAAAAGTTCGATTTTTACCCTAAAAAATAAGTGGTTCAATTTTGCCCTGTAACTAACGAAAAATTTCAATTTTTGTCCAATTTTCGCCGGAAAATGCAAATTTCGCCGGAATCCGCCGCGTCATGCTTTAATTTGGGGGTTTCCGGCTGGTCAATCCGACGTGACAATTTTGATTTTTTTTACACTAGAGTTAAATTATTTTTTGCCCTATAACTAATCAAAACTTCGATTTTTGCCCTAAAAAAGATAAGTGGTTCAATTTTATCATATAACTAATGAATTATTTCAATTTTTGCCCAATTACATGACCTTCTCTTATTTTTTTAATTGAATCACGAATTTTAATTTTTATTCTTTTAAATTAATTTTTTTTGTATTTTAGTTTAATTACAAATTCTTCTATTAATAAAATATATGACTATCTTAATTAATAAATAATAATATAAATTATTAAATACTATTTAAAATAAAATAAATTAATTAAATATATTAAATATTAAAATTTATTAAAAAAATTTCCCGACAAAAAAAATAAATGGGAGTAATAGTTATTACATATATTTTAAATATTATTATATTTTAAATTTTGAATATGTTAAATGTGTATTGGTTTTTATTCATAGGTAAAAACTTGTGTCCACCCGAGCACATGGGGCACACACCATGCGCTTTTACAATTTTGAGTTAAATTGTATACCCTTTAGTATAAAGATGTGTACCCTTTATTTTCTAAAGAAAAATAAAAAATATTAATGAAAAGTGTATACTCTTTACGACAAAATAGTGTACCCTTATAAATTAAAGTGTACACCCTTTAGAACAAAACAATATACTCTTACCCATAATACTAAATTTTAAAGGCGCACGGTGTGCCCGGGGCACATTAGGAATATATTTAATTAATAAAAGATAATGTATTAATGTGATCAAATTGTGAAAAAGAAACATATATTTAATTGGATAAAAATTGTGTATTAAATTAAGAAGATAAATTAAAGTCATATATTTAAATGATATAAAAGAAAAGTTTGTGATTAAATTGACATAAAATGAAAAGGTCATGTATTTTTTTTAAATAAAGTAGTTTGTGATTAAATTGAGAAAATTAGTAAATGTCATGTATTTTATTGTAATTAACCTTTTAATAAATAAATTGAGAAAATTAAAAATATATTCCTAATGTGCCCTCGGGCACACCGTGCGCCTTTAGAATTTAGTATTATTGGTAAGCGTACATTATTTTGTTCAAAAAGGTATACACTTTAATTTATAAGGGTACATCATTTTGTTGTAAAGGGTATACAATTTTTATTAATATTTTTTATTTTTCTTTAGAAAATAAGGGGTATACATCTTATACTAAAGGGTATACAATTTAATACAAAATTATAAAAGCACACGGTGTGTGCCCTGTGTACCATAGTGCACACAAATTTTTGCCTATGAATAAAAACCAATACACATTTAATATATTCAAATTTTAAAACATAATAATATTTAAAATATAATAATGTTTAAATTATAACCATAAATTATATATAATATAAAAGATTTATAAATGCATAAAAAATTACTCTCATCCCATTTTTGTTGAAAATAATTTTTTTTAATTTTTCTTATATTCATATTTAATTTTTGTTAGTTGATCGACACACCATTTTTTTTCCTTCGAAATATACGTAATAACTATCACTCCCATTTTTTTTGTCGGGAAATTTTTTTTATAAGTTTTAACATTTAATATATTTAATTAATTTATTTTATTTTAAATATTTAATATTTAATATTATTATTTATTTATTAAGATAGCCATATATTTTATTAATAGAAGAAGTTGTAATTAAACTAAAACACAAAAAAAATTAATTTAAAAGAATAAAAATTAAAATTCGTGATAAAAATAGAAATTCGTGATTAAATTAAAAAAATAAGAGAAGGTCATGTAATTGGACAAAAATTGAAATAATTCATTAGTTATGGGGCAAAATTGAACCACTTATCTTTTTTAGGGCAAAAATAAAGTTTTGATTAGTTACAGGACAAAAAATGATTTAACTCTAGTGTAAAAAAAAAGTCAAAATTGTCACGTCGGATTGATCAGCCGGAAACCCCCAAATTGAAGCATGACGTGGCGGATTCCGGCGAAATTTGTATTTTCCGGCAAAAATTGGGAAAAAATTGAAATTTTTCGTTAGTTACAGAGCAAAATTGAATCACTTATCCTTTTTAGGGTAAAAATCAAAATTTTGCTTAGTTATAGGTCAAAAAATAATTTAACTCTTTTAAATCAGAGCCTAACCTAAATTATGGATATGATAATCATATAAATTGATAAAACCTTTTATTTGTCAATTATTTAAGGTTAAAAATGATTTATTATATATTAATTTAAGATAACTTGATAAAATAAAATAAAAATTGAATTCAATTTATATTTTAATATTGATATGTTGGAGTAAGTTCTGTGTTTGATAAGTATTGTGTGAGACTCATTTTATACTTTTTAAAATAGTTATCACTTTCGTTATAAAATATTATCACTTTTATTTATATTATCATAAAATAATGTAATCACTTTTTATTTATAAAAATTATTACTTTTTATCCATTCACATAAGTCTTATTCTTTGCCTTAATAATATTGAACTTAAAAGTTCAAAGAATAAAACTTAACAAACGTATTTGTGAAGAGCAAGAAGCTCTTTATTGTACCCGGACCCGGACTGCCTGTTCCCCCTACCGTTGTTCATGTCCCCCTCCCTTTGCCGCCCCTCCAGCTGCTACCCGGCAGATCCGTAAATTAATTTACCTAGCTTTTATAATAGTTTTAGAAACTTATTGTTTATTTTTTTTATGTTTCATCACATAAATACTCTTAATAAAACTTAACAAACGTATTTGTGAAGAGCAGCTAGCTCTACCATGGCATATTTAATGTGTTTAACATGTCTTTGAATAAGTTTAAAAATTAAATAATTTGTAAAGAGATTTAATACATTCAATTTAAATATAACTAGGAACTTTAAGTTTGTATGTGTAGGCAATTAATTTATTGCCTAATAAATAAAAATACAAAGAAAAATAAATTAAATATTGATTAAATATTTATTTATTAAGGAATTTAAATAAATTAATTCCTAAAATAAATAAATAAATAATTGATAATTAATATAATTATTTGAAACCAAATCCAAGTCACATTGGCTCAATCCAAGTCAACTGGGTCTTACCCCAAGTCAGCAAGCCCAGAAAATAAATCATGTGAGCCTGATTCAAGTCAACTAAGCCCAGACCAAATCCAGTCCAACAGGCCTAATTAAATTAAATAGGCCCAAGTCAAATCCACCGGGCATAATTAAATTAAATAGGCACATATCCAGTCCAACAGACTTAATTAAAGGAGAAAAGTCCAACATATCTTTTCGAGGAGAAAATATCTCTCAAGTGATTATTTTCTCTATCTATAAATAAGGGTCTTCAGTCCTCATTCCAAACATTCTGAAAATCCTAAAAGCCTGTAAAGCTCTGAAGGAAATTGGAACTCTACGAAGATCAAAGTCATTCTTCGAAGATCAATCTAGAAGCAGCATTCAATCTGAGATCAGGGTGCGGAGCCCCTCAGATTCATCGTTTCTTCAAGTCAAGTTCATCCAGCAATATTCGTGAGGTCAACGGTGTTCTACCAAATTAAACGACGTTCTTCACAGTAAATCTTCAAGTCAACGGTTGATCCAAACAAATGCTCGACGCCTCTGAATAAATATTTTTAAAGCTTCAAGTCAAATCCGAGCTCGGACAAGCTTCATCCGAAGATCCGACTCCGAAAGTCGATAAAGTCAAAGAAGTCAACTCAAGAGAAGAATCAGAGGACAGCTAGAGACTGTTCACTCAATTTTCAAGTTTAATCCGTCTTGGATTATCTTTGTAATTTCTTTTGTGTTTATTATTTTAATAAATACAAATTTTGTTGTTACAAATTTTGACACGCCCAGTGGGACAGTTTCTACCTCTCATCTCATCTTCACATAAGAAAACCAAGATGACTCCACTCAGAGTCACCAAGCCAGCTTCTGTCTTCAAGTCGTCAGAATTACAACTTGAAGACGTTAATGTTACAACTAGAAGCATGTCAAGGAATGCGCGATTTGAAGCCTCTTCGAAGACAGATTCTTCAGTTGGAGTCATCCCCAAAGGAATACCTTATAATGATAGGGATGATAAAAATAATGAGGGAAACCTTTATGGCTCAACTCCTCTATCTGAAGAAAGTTCATCGTCTGATTCATCCATAGCCTTAGCAATGACAGCAAACACTTCGTCTGTCGAAGAGCAATTAGCAAGTTTGACTGAGTCCGTTGCTGCACTTGCAAAATAGAACCAAGAACAAAGTACTTTGATTTTCAAACAAATGAAGAAGATGGCTGGTGCTGAAACTAGCCATGCAAACGAAAAGCAAGTTGAGGACAATGAAAATGAAGTAAATGACTCCGCGAAATGTCAGTCAACGGGTAAAAAATTGATTGAAGAATTGAATGTTTCCCATGATGGAATGGTTCCTATCAGTCAGCTAAAAAGCATTATACTTGGCACAATGAAGGACCAATTAGAAAAGAGCTCCAAGCCTTCATTCATGTATGCTAAGCCTTTTACTAGGAGGGTTGACAACTTGAAAATGCCACCGAACTATCAACCCCCCAAGTTCCAACAGTTTGATGGCAAAGGTAATCCAAGGCAACATATAGCATATTTCATTGAAACGTGCAATGATGCTGGAACTGACGGAGATCATATGGTAAGACAATTCGTTCGTTCTCTAAAGGGAAATGCTTTTGAATGGTACACTGACTTGGAGGACGATTCTATAGACAGTTGGGATCAGATGAAATATCAATTCCTTAATCGCTTCTACAGTACTAGGAGGACGGTTAGCATGATAAAGTTGACTAACACCCGTCAGTTAAAAGAAGAGCCAGTAATTGAGTACATTAATCTATGGAGAAATTTGAGCTTAAATTGTAAAGATCGACTGTCTGAAGTTTCTGCCATTGAGATGTGCACAGCAGGAATGCAGTGGACCCTTCATTACAACTTCAAAGGATTAAGCCTAAAACCTTTGAAGATTTGGCCACAAGAGCTTACGATATGGAGTTGAGCATGGGGATAAGTGGAGTTGTAGAGCCACCGATTCCTGGATCCTACAAGTACAAATAAAAGCAAGAGGTCATGAAAGGAGGCAAACCCTACAACAAATCTTCTGAAAAAGAGTCCATGGCAACAAATGCATCAACCGTCAGGTTTCGAAGGAATGAGAACGAAAAAGATAATAAAACAAAGAATGATTCCCAAGAAAGGGGGCAAAGAAGATTGACCTTGAAAGAAATGCAAGAAATGAAGTACCCATTCCTTGATTCGGATGTCCCAGGCATATTTGATGATCTGCTCAAAGATAAACTTATCGAGCTTCCTGAAATGAAACAACCAGAAGAAGCAGGACAAATGAACAATCCGAAATACTGCAAGTATCATAGACTGGTGGGTCATTCTATCAAAGATTGTTTTGTCTTTAAAGACAAAGTTATGCGATTGGTTGAGCAATGGAAGATCTTTCTAGATGAAGATGCAACTGCAAACTCTACTTCTGCAAACAGTGGAAATAATTATTCATGTCATATGGCAAGCGAAGCTGTTGTGCCTGGAGTTGAAAGCAAGGCCCATGCTATGAAGATTACCTTCATAGAGGAAGACTTACTGATCGGTTCACAATCTCACAACCGACCCTTATTCATAGCTGGTTGCACTCAAGAGCAAAGGGTGAATCGAATATTGATTGATGGAGGCTCAGCAGTCAATATCTTGCCTCTAATGACGTTGAAGAAATTAGGGATTTCAACCGACGAACTCGGCAGTAGCCGATTGATAATTCATGGGTTCAATCAAGAAGTCCAGAGAATACTTGGTACGATAGTCTTAGACTTAATGATAGATGAGATGGTCTCAACAGTTTTTTTCTTGTCATTGATGCTAAAACATCATACAACATGCTCTTGGGGCGTCTATGGTTGCATGAAAATAGAGTGATTCCTTTTACGCTACATCAGTGCTTCAAATACTGCGATAGAGGTAATATAAAGAAGGTGTTTGGTAATGAAAAGCCATTTACAGAAGCCGAGTCATATTTTGCAGATGCTAGATATTTCCTAAAAAGTAGCAAGGACGTCAAGTAAGAAGAAAGTTCATTACAAGAGAAAAACAATGAAAAACTAGAAAAAGAAAGTACGGATAATGTTTTTTCTACACGGTCTGGTATAAGAAAGCAGTTTCTCGAGACAGTAGGAGAGTTGACGCTACCCCTGACTAAGGTTGACATTGAGAAGCCCTCTTCTCCTCCACTCAAAGGGTTAACTCGCCCAGTTCAAGGGGCTAAAACTGAGCATGGAGATGTATTTGAGGCGGCAGTTTCTAAATCATATAGCCCACAAGCTTACAAACTTCTTATAAAAGTTGGATATAACCCTCAAGAAAAAGCTGTGATAAGTGAATCGTCTCATCAGACTCCTAGTGGATTTAATACCACTCAAGATACATTGAAGAATAATGGTCGCACTTCTAAGTATACTAGAACAGGTTTGGGACACGTTCCACAAAAACCTGTTCGCATTGCGATCAAAATGGCAAACACAAACTACATCACTGAAGATAAATTCTTTCTGAAGAAGAAGAGTCTTATGAGGAAAATAGAAAGACAGAAAGAATCTCAGTTTTTGAAAGCCTCAGACCAGTTGGAATTGAAAATCGTCAGAGATCCGAGACTACCAAGTTCCCAAGGTTCCCAAAAATACATAGTTGGATCACATCTCGAATGAAAAGACGACATTTTCTGACTATATCATGTGACACAGTGTTGAAAGCAAAGAAGCGAACAGTAATCTTCACTCGAAATGAAGATGATGATCGTGAAAGTGTAGGCTCATCAGATGTTGTTCATTCCATTATCATGCAAACAGATATACACAGTGCAGAAAGAGATCTACGAAACAAGATCGTCGAAATGAGGAGAGGTGGTTATGTAGTGGAGAATATTGTTGAAGTGGGAGAAAATGAACAAGGTAGATCGAATCCACATTTTCAAAGGCAAGAATTCCTAGAAGATGTTGTTGCGGTAAATCATGTCACTATACGAGAAGAGACCTCGACTGAATAGGAAGATGATAATGCTCCTCCTGAATTTAAAGAGGGTGTCAAAGCTACTGTTGACCAATTGAAGGAGATTAATTTAGGTGATGCTAATGACCCACGTCCAACCTATATAAGTGCTTTATTGACAGCTGATGAAGAAAAAGCTTACATTGAGCTTCTTCAAGAGTTTAGAGATGTCTTCGCGTGGTCATTCAAGGAGATGCTCGGATTAGATCCAAAAGTGGCAGTTCATCATTTAGCAGTAAAGGAAGGAGCCAAGCCAGTTAAGCAGATGCAACGTCGATTTCGACCAGAGCTAGTTCCATTGATTGAAGTTGAGGTTAATAAGCTCCTTGAGACGGGGAAAATATGAGAAGTTAAGTATCCCACTTGACTCTCTAATATTGTACTAATAAGGAAGACAAATGGGCAACTTAGAGTGTGTGTTGACTTCCGGGATTTGAACTTGACATGCCCGAAAGATAATTTTCCGCTTTCAATTACTGAACTCATGATTGATACAACAACTGGTCATGAAGTTCTTTCGTTCATGGATGGCTCATCCGGCTATAATCAAATTAGTCTTGCTCCAGAAGACCAAGAGAAAACAGCATTCCGCACTCCAAAAGGAATATTTTGCTACAATATTATGTCGTTTGGCTTGAGGAATGTTGGCACTACTTACCAACGAGCCATACAAAAGATATTTGATGACATGCTCCATAAGAATGTAGAATGTTATGTTGATGACATCATGGTGAAATCAAAGAAGAAAAATGACCATCTCCAAGATTTAAGACAAATATTTGAGCGGCTTAGAAAATTTCAACTAAAGATGAACCCACTTAAGTGTGTATTCGGAGTCTCTTCTGGAAAGTTCCTTGGATTCATTGTCCAACATCGTGGCATTGAGATTAATAAAGCAAAGATTGATGCAATCATAAAGATGCAGGTGCCTCGAAACATACATGAACTCAAGAGTTTACAAGGAAAGTTGGCATACTTAAGGAGGTTCATATCAAACTTAGCCGGCCGGTGTCAACCATTCAGTCATCTTATGAAGAAAGGGAGCCCCTTTGAATGGGATGAAGCTTGCACTAATGCCTTTAACAGCATTAAAGCATATTTGATGAAGCCGCCAGTGTTGGTTGCTCCGATAGTCGGATGCCCATTAATTCTCTACATATCTGCTCAAGAAAGATCAGTTGGAGCCCTACTTGCGCAAAATAATGATGAAAGAAATGAGTGTGTGTTGTACTATCTAAGTAGGACAATGACCCCAAATGAGTTAAAGTATTCACCAATTGAAAAAATATGTCTTGCTCTCATCTTTGCAATTCAGAAATTAAGACACTACTTTCAAGCTCATACTATTTACTTGGTATCAAAGGCCAACCCATTAAAGTTTGTTATGTTAAGGCCAGTGCTCTCTGATAGGCTTGTAAGATGATATCGCCAACTACAGCAATTTGTAATAATCTACGTCCCTCAAAAGGCAATGAAAGGGCAAATGTTGGCAGATTTCTTAGCTGATCATCCTATACCCGCCGACTGGGAGTTGTCCGATGATCTCCCTGATGAAGATATATTGGCTATTGAAATCAGTCCTCCTTGGAAGATGTATTTTGATGGAGCTGCTCACAGAGAAGGAGCCGGTGTCGGAGTAATATTTGTAACCTTAGACGGAGGAGTTTTGCCATATTCATACAGTCTAACCGAGAATTGTTCTAACAATGTAGCTGAATATCAAGCTTTTATACTTGGTCTGGATATGGCAGTAGATGTTAAGCAAATACACCTTAAGGTATATGGAGATTCGTTGTTGATAATCAACCAATTGTTTAGCTTATATGAGGTTAAGAAGCACGAGCTAATCCCATACTATAACTATGCTCAAAGGCTTATGAATTGGCTTGGAGATGTAGAGATTGAACATTTACTAAGGAGCAAGAACAAGCAAGCCGATGTTTTGGCAAAGCTAGCATCAACCATAGCAATGCCCGAAGCACGTTTTCAAATACCGATCTGCAAAAGTTGGGTGGTGTCTCCCTTCCTCGAAAAGAAAGATGATGAAGAAGTTGAGTATTGTGTCATAGAGGTGTTCGATATTGAGAAGGAAGATTGGCGACAACCGTTCGTTGATTACATGAAATATGATAAGCTTCCCAATGATCCACATCTAAGGGTTGATGTCTGACGTAGAGCACCGCGATTCTTCTATTATAAAGATACACTCTATAGAAGATCATTTGATAGTGTTCTCTTGAGATGCTTAAGTGATGAAGAAGCTCTTCGAGCTATGGAGGAAGCTCATTCTAGAGTATGTGGTGCCCATCAATCTGGACCCAAGCTACATTTCAGAATTAAGAGGATGGGATATTACTTGCCTTCTATGGTGAAGGATTGCATAGATTATGCACAAAGATGTCAGCCATGCCAGTTTCATGCAAATCTCATTCATCAACCTCCCGAACCGTTGCATCCAACAGTTTCTTCATGGCCATTTGATGCATGGGGCTTGGATGTGGTGGGGCCGTTAACGAAGTCTTCTGGAGGCCATCTTTATATTTTGGCTGCCACTGATTACTTTTCCAAGTTGGCAGAAGTTGTACCCTTGAGAGAAGTGAAGAAAAAAATGTGGTTGATTTCATCCGCATCAACATCATATATAGATATGGAGTGCCTCGGTACATCATCATCGATAATGGGAGGCCATTCAGCAACTCTCTGATTGACAAACTTTGTGAGAAGTTTGACTTCAAGCAAAAAAAATCTTCTATGTACAATGCAGTAGCTAATGGGCTGCGGACGCCTTCAACAAGACGCTATGTAATCTGTTGAAGAAGGTAGTCTCGAAGTCAAAACGAGACTGGCATGAAAGAATTTATGAAGCTTTATGGGCATACCGAACTACTTACAGAATGTCTACTCAAGCTACTCCGTATTCTCTTGTATATGGGGTTGAAGCTGTGATGCCCCTTGAAAAGTAAATCCCATCTTTGAGAATAGCCATACAAGAAGGTTTGACTGAAGAAGTGAACGCACGACTGCGTCTCGAAGAATTAGAGGCACTTGATGAAAAGAGGTTGGAAGCACAACAGAGACTTGAGTGCTATCAAGCTCGCCTCTCTAGAACGTTTAACAAGAAAGTGAAGATACGTTCTTTTCAAGTCGGGGACTTAGTCCTTGCTGTGAGAAGGCCTATTGTCATCACTCACAGAGTTGGAAATAAATTCTTGACCCACATGTTGTGAAAGAAGTATATACAAATGGTGCATACAAGTTGATATCTGAAGATGGTGTGGGAATTGGCTCCATAAATGGCAAATTTCTGAAACGCTACTACGAGTTATCCAGTCAAATCCAAGGAAAGCTCCATGACGCACAAGCCTAAACTGCATGTTACTCCTGGTCCGCACGAGTATAAATTGTGTACGACACCCACCAAAGGTAATTATATGTGGTTAAACTGTTAATTCACCCCACTCAGGTATTTTAAGTGGATAAAGCATTAATACCCTACTTTATCTAGAGTGGTTAAAGAATAGTCACTCCTGGCCCGCACGAGTATAAATTGTATACGGCAACCCCCATTTCAAATCACATAATGTTCAATTGAACTACGTAATGACTTGATCCTCTATGAAGAGGTAGAGGTACGTAGGCAGCTTAGCACTCTGC
The DNA here is from genome assembly GCA_023678885.1 of Pogostemon cablin. Lineage (NCBI taxonomy): Eukaryota > Viridiplantae > Streptophyta > Magnoliopsida > Lamiales > Lamiaceae > Pogostemon > Pogostemon cablin. Next base: position 4,998,227 of record CM042992.1, on the reverse strand, counting down.
TAAGTTAAGTCATGTCTTGGTTTATTCATATCAAGTTTGTATGGCAAGAGATAAGTTGAAGTATGAATGAGTTAAGAAGTGAAAGGTTGACCAGGAGAAGATAGTGGTTGACTGCAAATTCAAGTGAAAAAGTTCAAATTATTGAAGAGGCAAATGAAGATCAAATGAAATAGCCTAAAAATGATGAAGTGATGAAGATGATTGGCAACTATGGTGGAGATGTGTGGCCTGCAAATATTTAATCGAAGCCCAGTTTGGTAAGCACAAATTAATTTAGTTAATTGGGTCATGTGAGTCAAAATAGGGCCAATAAAGTCAAAGTTAGATGGTTGAGCAAGAGATTGATACCAGAATGTCAAGAACTGCAGCTTTCTTCAATCTGCTGCTCATCCTGATGAAGGCCGCCGCCGGAAGACACCATACCGGCCGGATATGCACCACCATCGACGTCGCTTCTCCATCTTCTCTAAGGAGTCCGTCAGCCACCGAGCGATCACCGGATTTCGTTGCGTGGGAAGAAGATGCACTCCAGCCGTGCTACGACGCGTCGAACCCAGCCTGAAGATACACCTCGCTGGAGGCCGATTCCGACACAGCTGAGTTTACTCCGTTCACCACACCGGGCCATTCTGTCACCGATTTTCCTCCACCTGCATCTTGCGGAAATTCTGCATCCGTCCAAGACGCCGATGGGTCTCACAGCCAGCAACCGCCACCGTCGCTTATAATTTTGCCGACCACTGCTTCGGATCTGCCATCACGTTGGGACCTCACTGCTCATCAATAGCCGCGCTAAGCACTGCATCTTACTACCGCACACCATGTCCGCGGGTCTGTAACAACCGCAGCCTTCGCCAACGCAGGGCCTGTTACTACCGCGGCTCTGATTTATTCCAATTGCTGCTATATGTTTCTTAATAAAATATTATAGGGCTTTTGGTTTGAAGCAAAGGACCAGAAAAAAATTCAAATGAAGAAGCACATATACGCGGAAACAAAGCAGAAGAAAATCCTGTGGGCAGCAGCCTAGGTGATGGAAACTTTAAAATATATTCTTATTTGGAAGTAGATTTGAGGGAATTATGGTGATATGTTTTATTAGATTCATGACAGAGATATCCACTCCAAATTTGAAGGTTGGTTTTAGATTCATTACGGGATGTTGAATTTAAAGGAATTAAGTTGAGTGAAAGGGAGTAATGTCGCAATTTATCTCACTTCAAAATAAATTTCAGTGAACAAAATGCAAGGGGTCATTGTAGACAATTAAATTTTATTGCCTAAAAATATATTAAATATTTATTTATTAAGAAATTTAAATAAATTAATTCCTAAAATAAATAAATAAACAATTGATAATTAATATAATTATTTGAAACCAAATTCAAGTTAAGTAGACTCAATTCAAGTCAAGTGAGCCTTACCCAAGTCAGCAAGCCCAGAAAATAAATCACGTGAGTCTGATTCAAGTCAACTAAGCCCAGACCATATCCAGTTCAACAGGTCTAATTAAATTAAATAGACCCAAGTCAAATCCACCAGACCTAATTAAATAAAATAGGCTAATATTCAGTCCAGCAGGCTTAATTAAAGGAGAAAGCCCAACATATCTTTTCGAGGAGAAAATATCTCTCAAGTAGTTATTTTCTCTATCTATAAATAAGGGTCTTTCGTCCTTATTCCAAACATTCTGAAAATCCTGAAAGCCGGTAAAGCTCTGAAGGAAATTGGAATTTCTACGAAGATCAAAGTCATTCTTCGAAGATCAATCTAGAAACTGCATTCAATCTGAGATCAATGTGCGGAGCCCTTCAGATTCATCGTTTCTTCAAGTCATGTTCATCCAGCAATATTCGTGAGGTTAACGGTGTTCTACCAAATTGAACGGGATCCAAACAAAGGAGCCCCTCAAGTCATGTTCATCCAGCAATATTCGTGAGGTTAACGGTGTTCTACCAAATTGAACGGGATCCAAACAAAGGAGCCCCTCAGATTCATCGTTTCTTCAAGTCAAGTTCATCTAACAATATTCGTGAGGTTAACGGTGTTCTACCAAATTGAACGGGATCCAAACAAAAGCTCGACACCTCTAAATAAACGTTTTTAAATCTTCAAGTCAAATCCGAACTCGGATGAAAAGAGAGGAATCAGATGACAGCTAGAGATTGTTCACTCAATTTTCAAGTTCAATCCGTCTTGGATTATCTTTGTAATTTCTTTTGTGTTTATTATTTTAATAAATACAAATTTTGTTGTTACAGTATGTATACTTTATATTAGTCATGACACATTTTTTGTTGAAATTAATTATTTTTATAAGATCATTTTATATGTCAAGCTTTAAGTTTATTAATTAATTGAAATAAATATATTATTGAAAATAATATAGTTTATTTTTTTAAAAAAATTACAATATTCTCAATTTCATTATATAGAAATTGTGGGTAAAAAAATTCCAAAGTGACCCTTCCAATTAAAATGATGAATCCAAACTTTGCAGTGATTAGTCAAAAAGTCAAAGTGGGGAAGAGCGCCTCTCCACACTCTCATATTCTTATTATTTAATATAATTACAATAATATATTAATATCATGATTATTTTCTATTATTATTAATATACTATACCAAATAAAATTTGCAAACTGAAATGCAACAATAATTAAACAACCCCAAAAGCAGACATCAATATCCAATGTTTTATAAACACCATTTGAAAGTAACGTTCTTATTTGCGACGTGGCACGTGCCCACATAGGTGACGGTTGTGCCCTTCTCTCTAACACACCCTAGAGAACTCTTTCCTTCAATGATCCAACGGCCACTCTTCACTAGCCGTTAGATTTGAAAAAAAAACAAAAAGATTTAATAACAGCTCACACTGTTGATTTCTTTCACTGCACAAATACCCTTCACTCTTCCCACATTCCACCATTATTGAGCTTTCTCTCTCCTCCTCCTTCCCCTGCTTCCTCTTCATGTCGGAGCTGTTCTTTTAGTGTTCCTTGGGGGAAGAAGAGGCCTATTTCTCGGAATTCATTTTTTTGTTCTTCAATTTCAAGTAACTGAAGGAAATGGTTATATCTAATGAGAACAATGTTGTTCAGATTGGACCCACAAATGCGCAAGGTAACTGTTTGACAGAATGCTTCTTAGAAGATTAAGAAGAGTACACCTTCAACATTTCCATTTTTTTTTTTATTAATTTGATGTGATTTTGAAATAATGAAAGGTGGGGGAGAAATGGGAGGGAGAAAATTTGGTGTTGAGATCAGACACAACAGAAGAGCTCTAAGTGTTGTTAATCACAATTCTCAATGCCTTGTGAACAAGAGAGGATGTCCAGAGTACATATCTTAGCTCAAAGTTCATCTTTTTTTAATAAATTATGGGAATAAAGTATTTATTTATTTAAAATTTTGAATCTCAGGTCAAATGGGATTTGTGATAAGAATGCTGCAATGCCAGCACATAGGCCAATCACAAGGTTAGATTGTGGATTCATGGCCCTCTATTTCAAGTTTGTGATTTCTTTAATTTCTCTAAAATTTATGTTCTTGATTTATTTTTTAGGAAATATGCAGCCCAAATGGCTATCTCAAAGCATTCATGTCTGGAGGTAATAGACTAATCTCTCATTTGGATTCTTAGTCAATTTTTGAAATCTTTAGAGAGATAAAAAAGAAGTATTCAGATTTGAATTGAGGTGTGAAGTAATAGATACAAATCTTGAATTTGAACTTTTAGTTTATTGTATTATGTGTTGAACTCATCAGTTGTGTACTCTTAACTACTCCAAATAGGAAGCCAAAAAACCAAAGACATCAACAAATGAGTTCACTGTGTGGGAGGATATTCCATTAACAGAGTCAGAGGATGATGGAGCAGCTAAAGACCAACCAGTGCCCATGTCTATGGAACAATCAGATCTGGAAATGTCTGAGGTAAGCCACTCTCTCACCTCTTCTCTCTCTTTTCAAGAGTTATCTATCAAAGTGTTGGTCATATATGTACTTCATCTTGCAGAAAGAGATTGAAATGGAAGATATATTCGAAGAGACGGTTTTAGATATAGATGGCGGCGATGCTAAGGATCCACTCGCTGTTGTCGACTACATCGAAGATCTATACTCTTACTACAAGAAAATGGAGGTCAGTTTAAGGCCTATTAACCCCTATACTCACAGAAAAGAATGCAGATTGTCAATATCTGAACTGTGATGAAGAGACAGTGAAGTGAATGTGCAATTTGAATTTGAACTTAGTTTCAAAAAGTTGGGCTAAATCTGCTGATATAGGAGACACTTTTTAGAATCTGCATTTTATAGGTGGTTTACCAATTGCAATTATTTTGTCATTTATTTATGTAGGTAATATAGAACAAATTGAGCTGTACACTGATATCATTCATTTAATGCTAAAGTTTGAACCTAATGCTCTAAATCAATGCATTTTTTCCAGAATTCTAGCTGTGTTTCGCCTGGATACATATCACAGCAATTTGATATTAATGAAAGAATGAGGGCCATCCTCATTGACTGGCTCATTGAGGTAAAAACACTGTAAAAATGGTTGTAAGTTTGTGTAGCCCATTTCTAATCTAATGTTATTGATCATATCCAACAGGTGCATCACAAATTTGAGCTAAGGGAGGAGACTTTGTTTCTTACAGTTAATCTAATTGATAGATTCTTAGCAAAGCAATCCGTGGTAAGAAAAAAACTGCAGCTTGTTGGTTTGGTTGCCTTGCTTTTGGCTTGCAAATACGAGGAGGTTTCAGTTCCTGTTGTTGATGATTTGGTTTTCATTTCGGACAAAGCTTATTCGAGGAAAGAAGTGCTCGAAATGGTACTTATTGATGCATTTTGTACAGCTAGAATCACCATTAATTCAATTCAATTCACTCCATTTAATTTGGCAACTGTTTTTTTTTTTTTCCATAGGAGAAGTTAATGCTCAACACTTTGCAATTCAATATGTCTGTTCCAACTCCTTATGTCTTCATGAAAAGATTCCTTAAGGCTGCTCAATCCGACGCCAAGGTACTCGATCGATCAGCTTCGTGTTTATGTGCGAAAGCGATTCGATTAATTGTGTTTGTGTGCTTATGAGAATGTTGTTTACATTGTGACAGCTTGAGTCTCTGTCGTTCTTCTTGATCGAGCTCTGTCTCGTGGAATACGAGATGCTCAAGTATCCGCCGTCGTTTCTCGCGGCCGCAGCCATATACACTGCCCAATCCACACTATACGGAGTTGGGCAGTGGAGCAAGACTTCCGAGTGGCGCACTGGCTACTTGGAAGATCAACTATCGTAAGTTTTATATATAAATTATAATATCTAACTCTAGTGTCCGGTGGGGTGGGGTCCCACCCCACCGAACATAATTCAATCAACCACCATCCATTCAGTACACATCCCAGGGGATTTGTGCTGAATGATGGTAGATGATGTGTGTTTGTAAGGCCTAAACGTTAACTATTCGTCGATTCTCTTTCAGGGAGTGCACCGGACTGATCGTCGGGTTTCACGAGAAGGCGGCGACCGGAAAGCTCACCGGGGTTCATCGGAAGTACAACACATCCAAGTTTGGACATGCAGCAAGATGTGAACCAGCAAGTTTTCTTGTACAAAAAACAGCACCACAATAAGGCAGGAACATGTACAGTTTTACTAACTTTATGTGATTTCTGTAATACTTCAAAATTGGGGGGAAAAATGCACTAGTTGTTCTTTAATCAAGAACTAATTAGGAATTAATTACAAAAAAAATAAGTATCATTAGCCAAGCAACTTTGAGGTTGCCCCCGGGGGATTAATTTAATTATTTATATACAATTATTTATTCTGATTTTCAAGAAAGGCTCCCAGAATTCATTGCTGGTTAAAGTATGCACTTTCTTGATTGATTCACTCACATCTCTTCATCATTAATAAAAGGTTGTTTAATCATTTTTGTGTTGCAATGTTTTCTGTATTTTATTTTATATAATTATAACTCTGTGAATATTATAATAATAATAATTCAAGTCCCTCGTCCTATTGATTTGAATTTGAATTTTGATTATAAAAATAAAAGTAAATTATTTTCTTTACTTTGACAACTGTGCAACAAGCTGGAGAGCTTTCAATTAAAATTATTCACCAACCTTTTGTGTATATTATGTAACTACTATATAACAACATTCTTTATAGAACTTTTTAGATCAGTAACTAAATTATTATAAGATTAAAAGAAAAAAATGAATTGTTGGAATTCAAAATTACTGATCTGAAATTCAACGATTAATTTCAAAATTGAAGTTACGGTCGTTAAAGATACAATTTCATATTATCTTGCATGCTGCAAATCTTTTATAAGGATTCAGTTTAAGTGGGTAGACACGTGGGATTTCAAAGAATATAATTTGAAAACATCAAGCATGTGGGTGGATGGTTGATTTGAAAAATAGCTTACTAAAAGTCTAATTTATTTTATTTCTTTAAGTAGGAAAGGAGCTATGACTCAATGATTCATGTTTTTATAGATGGCAAAAACTTTGTATTTCTGTTTGGGATTTGGCATGAGATAGATAAAAAATAGTCCGATTATTTGTACCAGAATTTACAAAACTTACTAGTTACTCCCATAACTAAAATATCTTAAATTTAAAAAAACATAAATGACCTTGCGAAAATTATCTCATAACAAAACGTAACCCTATAACCCTAAGAGCCTCATAATTAAAATATCTCACCTGAGACGATCTCATGTAAGTGTTGTTTTTTTATAGATTCATGATTTTATATAACTGAACATATGCTCCATGGTCATTACTTGTGTGAGGTTGTCTCACAATGGTTTTACATTTCCTTAAATAGTTATCATTTTTTTTATATAATTTTTTATTAAAAATACTATCACTTTTTTTATATATATAATAAGAATTATTCATGAAATAATCCACACCACCACTATCACTTTTCATCTATTCGGATATTATTTTTTATTAAAATATTTATCACTTCTTATCGATCACTTCCTATGAGTCGTCAGCTCATTCTTCAACAGGCACGCGATCAGAGCCCTAGCTCCTCTTACTGCTTGGGAGCTTATGGTTTCATGTTCTATTTCACTCTCCGATGAGGGTTCTTTTCACCCTTCCCTCACGGTACTACTTCGCTATCAGTCATCCAGGAGTATTTAGCCTTGCAATGTGATCCTTGCTGATTCACACGGGATTCCACGTGTCCCATACTACTTGGGTCAGAGCATAAGCTAGTAATGCTTTCGACTACTGGACTTTCGCCATCTAGGATGCTGCATTTATGCCGCTTCGCCTAGCAGACGCTTGCCATGCTCCGTGCGCAAGCATAATATCTTCTCAGCAATTCTGTAAAACGAATACTTATTTCTCTTAATTTACAGAGAAGAGTAACCACATCCAACTCTTCTCATCCGAAGCTTTCTTTTTTGTTTCTTCATATATTTATAACTCCTAAATAGAAAATCAATAAAACAATTTTCCTTCTATAAACTTGTTACATCCTTAACCAAATTAAAAGTTCTCAGTACAAGTTAAAATACAATTAAAAAGGAAAATGCATCTCTGCAGTTTGTCGCAAAAAAGAGAATCTACAAGTGTAGTCACCCTAATATTACAGCATCAAGCAACCTCAAAATGAATACAAGAAACAATATTGCCTCCATAGCAGATGAAACACCTTTTTTTTGTACATGCTTGTCCTGATTAAACTATGGAAGTCGAGACCCATCAGCAGCAACGGCATGATAAAATATCATTGCACGTATAAGGTCTCGACTTCTCCTCGAGTTCTTCTGCAGTTGGTAGGGCCTCCAGCCTGTACATGCTGCTTCTTGCACAACAGAACAGGTATAAATTCCGGCAAATTCCTTGATTGAATGGATACACTCTCTCAGGAATCCCTCTGCAAAATACATCAAAATGTCTGGTGAAAATGGGAACTAGACCAAGTGTTCAGCGCAGGGTTCGAAAATGTTCCACAAATAAAAACCCCCAGCACGCACTGTGTTTTTCGTAATAAATGTTTCTCATAAGGACACACACACAACGTGAATATAGTATACCACAAAAAAGTGCACTTTATTATTCAGCCTAAGACAAGACTTCATGTTGTGGTCTCCATAATAATCAAAACTGTAGAGGATTCAGCACAGTTGTATGTTTGATGCTATCGAGGAAATGGTGGAATATCAATTTCCATGACATTCTACGACTCACTTTAGTAGTTTTGAGCAGCTATTTATAATTACTTTAACAGGCTTCAGTCTCAAATCACTTTATTCTTCTCTGCTTTTCTTTTTGTGGGGTGGGGTGGGTGAAGATTGTTTTGAATTATCATCTATCTTTGAAAGAAACACAGAACAAATATCCAACTTGTGATCATGGAAGAAACACAAAACTAGACATGATACAGAATCTCATAATCTACACGCCAAATGGAACCACTACATGAACAAAATCAACACTTAGATGTCAATGTAATACTTAGTACAAGCTGATTAAAGTAAAAGAACAGTCTACATCATAACCTGTGCAACAAAGATCTAAAAAGACCTAAGGAAAGACAGCTAAAGAAACTAAAGCAAGATGAGAAATCAGGAAAAAAAAATTAAGAACGAACCTTAAATACACAATCCGCCGCCGTCTAACAAGCTCGTAAGTGGTTTGGTTAGTCATAATAAGGTAGCTGTTCCATGAGAGAGTTACAATTATACCAGGAGCAGCACCATTAAACTTCTTAAGAAAGACACAAGAGCATATACACATGATATTAAAAATACCTATGAAAAAGGAGCAGCAGCAGCAGAAAAATTAGAGAAATCGACAAAGCAACCAAGAGCGAGATCAATATTACATCTGCCCACCTGAATGAAATCAAATTCACCTTTTTTTAGCATTCAACCAGTATAGCTCGATCATCACAAAACATAAAACTGAAAAAAAATATATTGGGTAAACAAAGTTATTAGATTTTGCATATACTTATTTTGGGCACATTCAAATGGTCACAGTGCGTATTGGTCTCCTATGAAGAGAATAGAAAAAAAAAAGATGCTTTCTCACACATCAGAAGTTAGCATGTCGCATACCATGACTTCAATATGTGAGACTTGAGGTATTCAACGTACAACATGCTAGTCCAAATGCATAAAGCAGTTTCCTCACATATGTACAACCTGGTATATCATAAAATACAACTACAATTATTACAAAAAGTTTGAATACTCAAACAACATAAAAGCTAACTAAAAATGAACTGAACATGTTAAAAATATATTGGCAGAAATTTGAGGCTTCAAAAATGTCACTATATGAAGAAAATAATAAAGAATGGCGTCTTATCTAAGTAAATACATGTTGATAATCAAGTATAATTAACAATGAAATTTAAATCATCAAAGTAGGATATGATGATAGGCGAGACCTAGTATACTTGCAGAAAAGATGAGACCAAGTTTGTCACATTAATATGAGCTCTCAGATGCTGCATTCAAAGTGCTGCACTAACTACCAATGTCCCCAGCCTTTCTTTATTGTGCCAATTTTTTTCTCACAAAGTAACTCTTTTTTGTTCAAATTCCAAGAGCTATTGCATAATATAACATTTGAAGCTGTGCATTTTATTTTAAAAACATTTATGACCATAAAATTCATGGAGTTAGATTCTTTAAAACAGAAATAATAAAACTTAAGTTACTTAAAAGACAGCATGTCCCAAGCAATGAAAGAATCACATAATAATTAACTTCAAGAACAAGACATAAACAATGATTAGAACAATTAATCAGATTCCAATTGAAAGAAAAAAGAAAAAAAAAAGAAGAAAAGGAACTATACTCACCAAAAACGACAATGGTTTCCCTGGCCAATGCATGTCCCAAGCCAAACACAATGATGATCAAACTGAAGAACGCACTTGTCACAGTCATGACAGTGCTTTGCACGTGGAGGCTGTAAAAGAAATTCAATAATGCCAAGATCATATTTGGACATGTGATATCTATAAATCATGCAGGAAAAATCAGGCATGAGGATTCTGTGGCTTCACAAAAGCACATCGCTTGATCAGCATAAATTTCAAAGGAAATAAGATCTCTCAATCACTCTACTCCCGCAGATTACCTAAATTAAAAATAATTCCAAAACCCTTTCAAGGTACAGAAGCAATAAATATACCAATAATAATATAATTTGACAATCGCATTACTGAATTATTCTGTAGTTCAGCAACTTCATTGCAAAAGCAACCTGAGACCCCTCAAGAATGGAAGTGAAAATCTCACGGTAAAAAACTTCTGGTTCAAAACTCTTTTCTAGATTCAATGTGTGAGACTAAGAATGTCCAGCTTTTCAATCCCACAAAAGAATCTGACCCATCATCGAGAAAAGTGGATTTCTTTCAATCGCGTATTTAATCCCTTATCAATTTCATAAATAATTCAAGAGCAAGCAAGCCAATGAATCCAGGTGAGTAATTCTTAAAGGAGGCTTAACTGAGATATAATCACTATAATGCATCTTACAATAAGATGTATGAAAACTAATAAGCTCCTGGAGACTATTTGGAGATTTTTCTAAAAAGAGCTTGTCAAGGCGCGAAAATAAGATGCAAGAAATTCATAAGTTGTTAATCTTAACATGAACATATGGTGAGTGGAAGAGAAAAGATTGTACCTGTAGGACATTGCAGTATGGGCAGGTCAAACTTCTGGAAAAAATCAACAGATGAGAGAATCAGTCGGATAACTTTTGATGAAAAAAGAAAATAATATGTATGTTCTCCTTTGTTTCAATATATGGCAAGGACATACATGAAGCCTACTTCATGTAGCTTTTAAGTGTCGAAATAAATTAGTCTTCATGTATGAACAATCCTAATTCATTAACCAAACACCAGTTTTCAAGTTGATCAAAGCACCTCCAAGGTCATGATAACGATATATAAGTTGCACCACAGGGCAGATAAACCATTTGTAACATTCATTGCAATCAAATAGCAGGAGTAAAGCTTTATCTGTTAAAGAAATATACATTACCAATTCAGTCAAGTTAAAATAAACCAATTTAGCTTGACTCACATGCAGCAATAAAAATGCTAATGAGAGGTGACATGATCTATTAGAAAAAAAGAAGAAATCAAGTTGCTGACCAATAATTAATCACATTACAATCATAACATCTAAAGGCGTAGATTTTAATTGTTTGCCATTCAGTCAAATGACTCTCCCACCATGTGGGATAGTTTCTGTTTGTCGGGTGTTTCCCAATGAGTTGCAACATTTTTCAAGAATGGGTAAGTAACCAACATGTCTCCATTTTACAGACAAAAGAAACAAGGAATGATGAATACAAATTCCATTTACATGCAGATATTGCATTCAATCTACCTCATATAAATGTGCGCAAAATGATTCCACTTAATACAACTAGGTTTCCTCAGACTTGAGAAATAGAAAAAGGAAAGGAAAATAAAGGCTAATTAATCCTTCCAATAGTCCATCCAAGAGATTTTAGAAACATAAATCTAGCTCCAGAAGACTGCAAACTGTTCCTTCAGAAGGTTCACATCTTCAAAATCATTTAAGTCAGCTTTAAATTTTGGTGTCCTCACTTTCAAAAGGACCCAAGTTTTTTAAAATTCAATAAGTGGCCATTCAGGTTATAGTGGCCTGCTTAAGTTATCCATTTGAGCAGCAAACTGATTCTAGCAATCAGTAATCACAGGCAACTCTTCAGTATCTCATTGAAATGGAACGCTAATTTGCTTTTTCCAAAAGTCAATAATCTTCCAAACCTCAAACAGTGTAAAGTATTCATAACATACACTTACCTAGTAGATATCACAGGAGGATACAAATCCATTACTAACTTTGTCCAAGCAGTTGCATTTCCTCTGTGATTGTTCCTTCCATCCACAGTGATTACTACACTGCCATTTTTGCTTGATGCTGGTTGTCTTTGCTTGAACATTAACAAGATATAACCAAAGGTATGACAATTGGTCAACTTCATACTCAGGTAACACTAATATCATTATTTTTCTTAGCCATAAACATACATGGATTCTAGCCCTTGATGTTAAATGTAAAATATTTCGAAAATAATAAGAAAAGAACCTTCTTACTTTGAGGCCAATAATGCCCTTCTAGCCGAAGCATCTCTTTCATCAACAGCTTTTTGCGCTTCAAGTACATAGCTAATTTTTTTTAAGAAACAAGGAAATAGTCCTAAGTCAAAAGGTAAAGTTAAAAAAAGAGAGGATCTTCTTTGATACCTATTATAATGCATGAAAGGTTAAAAAAATCAATTCGCAAAAAAGGTTCTATTAATTATTTGTGGTGATTTTATTTACCCAGGAGATGTTCCAGCAGTAACAAAATATTGAACCAGTGTAGCAACAAACAATGACACATATATAGCCGTGTACCTGTGTTGAGAAGAAAAGACAAGATGTCAAAAGCATCAAAATAGACATATGATCAGGATAAAAGCAGATGGAAAATGATTATGAGCAGAACTACATGAACAAAGTCAATCAATTAATCAATTTCCTAATTGGCACTCCAATTTTCAAAAGCTATGATTTTTTCTCAAATGACCCTCATGCAACACAAAGATCTAATGTATTTAAACAAGCTACCTTTATAGAAAACACACACACAAAGACATTTTCATAAAGATGGTGAACAAACTATTCCATGAATAATCACAAAGTAAAAGAATATGTTCTTCGGGACCAATACATGTTGCTATCCCCATATCTTCTCTTAGTTCCTGCAAGTTAAATGTTACAGTTTTGGTCCAGTCATGACTCAAGGATCGCTACTTTTCCAAATGAACATTCAAGATGCTTCCTTTAAAGACCCAGCACAATAAATCACATTGCTGTTAGGACACCCATCAAATTAGCCTCACAAGAATCATTTCAGCATTTAGCAAATCAGTCATATTATGAACAGTTAACATTATCTGTGCAACAAAATACCAAATTACTACAGTGGAAGCCAAATAGGCAGTTGATCTTAATATTCTCACCCATCAAGCCCTGAACCATATACGCTTAAACAAAAAACGTTCATGTGAAAATGACCACAGCCATATTACATCTATAACTATCAACCATACTCAAAAATTAATCCAAATAATGATTCATCCCCAACATTGACCTACAAATTTCAGCGCAATAAAATCTAGAACGAAGTAAAAACAAACACAGTAGCTGTACGTTACCATGGTTCCCGCTTTGTCTTCTCAATTAAATCATGGTCAAACATGAACAAAACCCCGGCAAAAACAAGATGCAGTATCACCAACGCTACTTTCAGAGAAAAAGCAGATCTTCGAGCTAAAAACAGATAAATTAAAAAAATTAATCTTGACCAGAATTTCTAGATGCTTCTACAAATCAATTGAGAAAAGAAAGAAGTAAAACCTGGATCAGAAAGACAGGGGAAGAGGCGAGAAAAGCGGTCGGCGGCGCGGTTCCATGTTTGCCGGAGGTAACTGGCGCACGATACGCCCATTGTTTTCTCATACGCTCATAGCCTCAGCAAGTTTTTACTCAGTGCTCCGTCAGTTGTACATAGGTGTGAACGACAGCGAGCCAACAAATATGAGAGAGAGAGTACGGCGGCGCGTGGAATTATTTTGCCAAGAGAGATATGAATTTGCTGACGTGACCTTTGTTTTCTTCTTTATCTCTCACCTCTTTTTTTTCCGAGCACCTGTCCCACAGCTTAACTTTTTTTCTTTATTTATTTTTTTTACAACTTTTTTTCTTTATTTTAGTTCCGAGTAAATTTATTTTGAATCGAGTTCACATACTATTTTTATAAATTATTTTTTAGCAAATAAAAAAATATTGTTTGGAGAGTAACCAATCTTTTAATTAAAAGAGTAATAATTTATTTTTTAATAAGACAAATACTAGTGTGCAATAGTAATTTTGAAGGTACACCAAATGTCACAAATTCAATTGACCTATCATATATTAACAATTTTGACCAAAATTTCATTTTAACTCTCATATTTTCTCTCTCTTCCTTGTTGATAGGAAATTCTCACTGCTCCTTTCCTATCTCTTCTTCTTCAACCTTCCTCATTCTTCTTCAATCTCTCTTTCCCTTCTTCAATCTTCAATCTCTTTTTCCCTTCTTCAATTTTATGGTCGTGTGATCTCTTTTTGAGATTTCTTTTGAATTCAATGGCGGTACTTAGATCTTCCGAGATCTTTATGTGATTTTATTTATGATGGTGGAGATCTGATCTTCTTCTAATGTACTCATGGCTGTGAAGATGACGTGGATCCTATTTTCCGACGGCCGTTCAGATCTACCGCTCAGTGACACAGCGTTGTTGTTGTAAACTTGCTGTCAGAATTGTGAACGATCATCGTTCTTCACAAATATGTCATCCGCCCAAGGTTGTTGACTGTTGCTAGATTTTCTACAACCGATGGCACTGTCGCGAATCATTCGCCGCCACCACTGACTTGTTGAGATCTGCTAATGGTCGTCGGAATAAAGTGTATAAATTTTATTGAATAAGTGTATAACATTTTATTAATAAATATATACTTTTAATTACTAATTGTATTGATTTTCATATTGTCCAGAATATTCTCTTGTAGAATTGTTTGGTTATTATAAATCTTCCATCTTTTTTGAGTGGCTGGACAAATAACTTGTGATGCTTATCCTCTGTTGACAGCATTGGTGTATACTTTTCAATTAAAAAGTGTATAATATTTTATTGATAAATTTATATTTTCAATTTATAGCCATTGTTTGGTTATTATAAATCTTCCATCTTAATGATGTATAATATTTTATTGATAAATGTATATTTTCAATTTATAACCATTATTTTGTTATTATAATCTTCCATCTTAATGACTTACAATGCTTATCCTCTGTTGAACTGCATTGGTTTATACTTTTCAATTAGAAAGTATGTAAGATTTTATTGATAAATGTATATTTTCAATTCATTAAATACAACAAATAGCATACTAAAGAAAAAAGTATATTATAAGTATAAAACTTATACAGTTGGTCATTTAACGGAGATAATTTACACTTTCTCAGTTTTCGTTGCCCAAAATTCATTTAAGTCTTCTAATCATTCTTTCTTTCAAATATAAATCCACATTTAAAAGATATTAAACTCTAAAATCAAATAAACAATTAAAAGTTCTCATATATCGAATTTCAACTAATACATTTATTAAGAAAAATATACACATTATCTAACTACATCTAATACAGTGTAACAATTTACAGAATTGAATAATGTCAAATTCCAGCAATAATTAAATTCCTGAAACTTGAACATCGTGACAGGTATGAACACGAGCAATGGAGATCAGAATACTTTTTGAGATCTGAACATTGTCGATGTCCTGCCTAAACCTTGTGATCCATGGAGATCTGCAAAAATATATAATCGTAACCTAGAGATCGAAAGGCCAATAAAATATAAAGGTAGATCTGAAGCGATTAGAGGAGATCTCCGTCGAATCTGCGAGCGGCGATGAACTGGCAGTACAAACATGAGAAAGATGGTGAAGTAAAAAGTATAAGAGAGATTGGTGGAACAGCGGAGGTAGACAGGCAAAGATCGATGAGAGAGATGGTGAGATAAGAATAAGAGAGAGAAACGGTGGTGCTTGCAGATCACATATCAGTGAAAATGTGAGAGAGAAGGCGTGAGGAAGAAGGGGAGGGAGAACACGTGAAGGAGAAAGAAGGAGAGGGAGAAAAAAAAATGACGTCATCAACCGGATTGTAGGGCTTTTATACATGATCCATTTTCTAAATATGGGCATGTTATTAGTGTGAAATAGTGGCACGGTAGATCAACTCTTTTAATAATTATATATTAAGACTAATTAATAAATCAAGATCAAAAAATTGAGAAGCAATATTTTTTATTTTAAAAAATAAAAGTATTATATTGTTTTTATTAATTTTATGATTTTAGGTTGGCAAAGACTTGTATGAGACCGTCTCACGTAAGCCTTTACGTGAGACGGCCAGAAAGTGATAACTTTTATGAAGGAAAGTTATAATAAATTAAAGAAAAGTGAAATGTTTTTTCATGAACAATTTATAGTATAAATAAAAAGTGATAACATTTTATAGCGAAAGTAATAATGATTTATAGCGAAAGTAATAACTATTTTAAAAAGTGAAAAATGGTCTCACATGAGACGGTCTCACGCAAGACCTACCCTTTTAAGTTTAGGGTTGAAGAGTAATAATTTATTGAGATACTCTCTTGTGAGACGGGTTATTAGTGAGACGGGTGTGGGATGGACCGACCCATCACTAAAGTTTGCTTATTGTATAGATAAAGTATGTTTATTTGTAGTTAAAGTATGTTAATATAAATCATCATATTATAACTAGCTAAAATCATATTTTAATGCATAATTCAGCTTACTTTAAAAAACATACTTTAACAACCATTAAACATGTTTTATCTATACAATAAGCATACTTTAATAATAAGTCGACCCTTCTCATAAATAACTCATATCACAAGAGACTTTGTCTAATTTATTTATCTTTCTAAAAATTAATTTTTCTTGTAATAATGGATAATATGTAAAATAGGGTTCACGCTTGAATTCAGATTTATAGGAGTGTTTGAGTTTACTACTCCCTCTATCCCGAGCAAAGGTGGTCGTTTGCTTTTTGCACATAAATTAAGAAATATTATTATTTTATGTATTTTGTATTAGAGGGAAAAAAATTAGGTAGTTGTATTAAGTATTGGTCGACCCTTTTTACTAAAAGGAAAAAATTGAAAATGGTGACCTTTAGGCTATACGGTGAGAATATTTATTCCTAGTATTTTATTTATCATAATTTACGAGTAATTGCTAATAATCACCTGATTTGGTAGATTCAATTAATATTTGGTTAATTATTATTAATTAATTATTTTATAAAATAGGAGTAGTTAGTTCCTTCTGTCCTAGTCGGCTACTCCGTAATAAAGTTCGGCAAAATGTAGTACACTAGTACTGTGAAGGGATGCAGCCTATACTGCCCATTGTCAAAAAATGATACTCCCTCCGTTCCGTCTTTATAATTACGTTTGTTTTTGTAATAATGGTAAAAAGTAGTCACTCTTAGTTAAAATTAATTTTTAGTAGCCACAAGTCTTAAAAACAATTTATTCTAGACACTTTTAATGAAACAGACCAAAATGCCCTTGAGAGGGACTCACTGATCACATGTTTGAGGTCTCTTTTTGACAAAAAAGTACAACGTACAATAATTTGTTTTACAGTCTATTAAATGCATTAATTTGTTATTTTTATATGCCTCATGAATATATTTTTTATTAAAATACAAAAAGATGCATTAATTTTATTCGTATGAATTTTTTTTAATTTTTTGTGAAAAAAAAATGTTGGCCGAATAGAACAAAATTGTTGGCCGAATAGAAGAAATATTTTTTTCAAATTTTTTTTTAAATTTTTTCTGGAAAAAAAAGTGTTGGCCAAATAGAACAAATAGTGTTGGCCGAATATAACAAAATTGTTGGCCGAATAGGGCGAATAGAAGAAAATTTTTTTTTGAATTTTTTTAAATTTTTTCTGGAAAAAAAATATTGGCCGAACAGAACAAATAGTGTTGGCCGAATAGAACAAAATTGTTGGCCGAATAGGCCGAATAGAAGAAATATTTTTTTCGAATTTTTTTATTTTTTTTGAAAAAAAAAGTGTTGGCCGAATAGAACAATTAGTGTTAGCCGAATAGGTCGAATAGAAGAAATATTTTTTTCGAATTTTTTTTAATTTTTCTGAAAAAAAAAATGTTGGCCGAATAGAACAATTAATGCTGGCCGAATAGATAAAATTGTTGGCCGAATAGGCCGAATAGAAGAAATATTTTTTCAATTTTTTTTTAATTTTTTCTGGAAATAAAATATTTCCTATAATTTTAAATGTGGTCTCACCCACCCTATTTAATGCAGTCAACACTGACATAATCATGCCCCTATTATTGTCGTCCTTTATCTGACAGTTATGTGGGTAATTTGGGGAGTCCACTAAATAGTGGCTAGTAAAAATTATATATAAGATATGTGACTATTTAAAATTGTACTTAGTGAATAGTGGCTACTATAAATTTGGTCCGTTTATTTTTTGCGTGTGAATTAATGAATATAGTATTTTAATGTGTATTGAGGTGAGAGAAATAATATTTTAATGTAAAGTGAGTAGGTGTATTAGTGTGATGTGTATGCCCATGGATATAAATAATTAGTTTGTGTGGTATGCTAGAAAGGGAAATGTAACCATTAAAATGTGACGCCCAAAAAAGAAATATGTAATCATTAGGATAAGACGAATGGAGTATTAAAAAATGTCCGGTGCAGTAGAAAAAAACAAAAATGCTCACTTTTTAATGTAAAAGAGATTTGACAGTGAAGAAACATGACTTCTTTTCTTACTCAGTCTTTCATTCATATTCTGACATATCACTCAGTTTTTCATTCATTTTCTCACCTGGTATTTCATTCATTTTCTTATTCGGTCTTTCATTCACTGGTCTTTCATTCCCTTACTTTACTCGATCTTTCATCCCTATTCTTACATATCACTCGATCTTTCATCCTTTTTCTTATACGGTCTTTCATTCATATTCTTACATATCACTCGGTTTTTCATCCCTTTTCTTACACGATTTTTCATTCCTATTCTTACATATCACTCGGTCATTCATCCCTTTTCTTACTCGATCTTTCACTCCGCCTTTCATTCATTGTATCACTCGATCTTTCATTCCTATTCTTACATCTTTCATTCCTTTTCTTACTCGGTCTTTCATTCTTATTGTCACATATCACTCGGTTGTGTATAGGTCTTTCAATTCTTACATATCCTGTCATATTCTTAAATAACACTCGGTCTTTCAATACATTTGATTTTTCAATTCATACGTCACTTTATAATTTAAGAATACATATGATATTGAGATTTTATATATCTACGGTAATAAAATTAGCAAAAATTAATGAAATATATTATTTAGGATTTTTATCTACTCTCTCAAATTAATATTTAAATATTAAATTATAATAAAAATTGAAAAAATTATAAAGAATTTTATATTTTAATTTGATATAAATGAAATGTTTTATAAATAATGACAAAATTATATATCGACATTAATTAATATCCAAATAAAAATTAATATTTAAAGATGAATATAAATAAAATTATCAAATTAATATTTTAAAAATGTTTATATGAAAAAGTTATTATTTCTCAATTACTCGGTCTTTCATTATTAATTTAAAAATAAAGTTGGTTACAGTCACTTCATCTTTCAATGTAATAATTAAATTTATTTATAAACTCTATTTTTTAATGACACTCGGCCTTTTAACTATAATAATTATAAATTTAATTATAAACTCTGTGATTATGTACACTCGGTCTTTCACTTTAATTATAAATTGTTGTCATAATACCACTCGGTCTTTCCTTCACACACTCAAAATATTATTTTATCTTTATGTTAGGTTTGAAAAAATCTGACACATACTCCCTCCATCCCGTTTCAAACTTTACGGTTGCTTTTTGCACGTATAGTATTTTGATGTGTAGTGAGGTGAGAGAAATAATATTTTAATGTAAAGTGAGTAGGTGTATTAGTGTGATGTGTGGGTCCATAGAGAGAGAAATAATTGATTTGTGTATGTTCCATTTACTAAAAAGATAAATGTAAAGATTGAAATGAGACGCTGAAATTAAAAATATGTAAAGATTGAAATGGGAGGGACGGAGTATAAAGTAGGGATAAATTGGTAAACTCGTCTCCAAAGTGGACAATTTTACTTATATTTAGTTAAAGTAGGTAATTTTGCATATGTTTAAATTAATTTGTGCAACATACCACATTCCTCTACCGTGAATTAATTCATTTTACTCCCTTCATCCCACCAAAAGAGTTTTTTTTTTTTGCCATTTTGGTTCCCACCCAAAGAGACAATTTTCCTTTTTTACACATATGAGATCCACACCTAATCACTAATACAATTAAAATATGAGGTTCACACTCCTACTAATACAAATTCACGTGCCAAAAAATAAAAACAATCATTTAAGCAGGAGGGAGTGAATATTAAAATTTGCCTTGTTTAAATTAAATAAATAAATAAAAAGAGAGACTAGGGTGAACCGGTCCAAAAAAAATTAATGGAATCGGATTGCAAAATCAAATCTCGCGGGTTTGTTGGGTTTTGAGAGATTCAAAGCCAAATCTTAATCATTTTCTTCTCTCTTCCTCCTCAAAGTTCAAATTAGGCATCTGCCTTCGCCGCGCCGCCACCACCAGTGGATTCAGATGAAGAGTAGTGCGTGAGGTCTTCGCCGCCGCCGCCATCACGCTCGACGGAGAAAGACGCGGCAGCACCAACAAGCGTAGAAGATTTGGGCGAAAAGCGCCACCAGTGTAACAGCAAAAATAATTACGAGTATAGTACAATGCCTAGCTTCCTCAGCCCACCGCTGCCGCCGCTCATTATCGGCAGGTATGTCCCTGGACAAAATTGGTTATAACAATAAACGATGGATTAAGAGTGAATGGAAATTTAAGATTGTGGGAATTTACTCCAGGAACGTAAATTTGACACTGATAGTACCCTTGATTTGCATCTTGACTTCGCTTGTTTGGATGATTGTTGGGGGATTATATCTTTGCGTGGTGTTGATGTTAACAGTGGGTTCAATTGTGCTGCTGGCATTTGGATTCGTATTAAGAGTTAAAATTGCAGTCCCATTAGATGTGGTGTGCTACCACACGGTTGGATCCATTTACTACTACTGCACTTTCTTACTTCATGTTTATACTGATTCTTGAGTGATATATGTTCCATAAAAATCTTTCCTTTTCGGAACTAAGATGGGTAAATCCGAAAGCAAGCCTGAATTCTTTTTAATTAGGCTCCCCAAATGGTATTCCTTTAGTCTCTCTTTCGAGTCTACCAATTCCCAATAAAGGAATTGGATGTCATGGTCTTATGCCATCTGACAAGCTAGTCTTCGTCTTCTGCTGATTTCCCTGAGATTTCTTCCTCTGTTGTCTCGTTTCTATGAATAGTCTAACAAGGGATGCTTCCCTCATACTTTAATCCATCTTCATCATCGTCTCGTTTTTGTTTCACTTCTGTGTTATTCTCATGTTGCGACTCATGAAATGTAGAGAAAATCACACTTGCCCATCGGGTCCATACTATCCTTCTTGGATGGTGAAACAGTAAATTTAGATTGCCATTGTTTTGTTTGGTATATTAGCTTGTCTTGCTTAATAAGAAGCAACTGTAGACTTAGTTCCACAGTTATAACTTTTATTCCAACTTAATTGAAATTTGATTAAGTTTACTGTCATTATGTTTTAAGCATTTCGAGTTGGACATTTTTTATTATATTCTACATTCCAAATATGTATACTTCTTTTAATTAGTACAATTAGCAATTTTAATTTATTTTTTATTTTTTCTAACATTTTTTTTAAACATTGTAGTGATCTTCTGGTAGGGCTCTTCATTGGTGCAGCCATTGCAACTTTCTACCACTAGTTTATTATGAGGGCAGGAGCTGTTAAAGCCCTTAGTTCATTTAAGAGCAGTTTGGTTATTCTTATGATCTGATTGTGAATCCCTTAAAAGTAGAGTAAAAGTAGTTGTTCTTGATAAAGATTTGTTCATAATGGTGTTGGAGCCCATTTTAATGATTCTTTAAAATGAGGCTCCAATTTTCTGAAGTGAGGTGAAGAATTAAATTGTATTTAATTTGTAAGGTGATTTCTTTATGTTTATTTTAGATTACTTTTTTTTATTAATTGGATTATTTTTTTATAATAAATTAGGTTACTCTTTAAGATGAGCTCTGATTTTGTGAAGAACTAAATTGTATTCAATTTCTAAGGTATTTTCTTTATGTTTATTTTATTTAAGTTACTCTTTTTCATTAATTGAATTTCTGAAAATTAGATGAAGACTTAAATTGTATTAAATTTGCAAGATGATTTTTTTATAATTTTTTAAGATTACTCTTTTTTATTAATTAGGTTACCCCTTATAACCAATTAGATTATTCTTTTAAATGAGGCTCCGATTTCCTGAAAATGATATGTAGAATTAAATTGGAGTATTCAATTTGTAAGGTGATTTCTTTATGTTTATTTTATATTACTCTTTTTTATTAATTGAGTTACTTTTTCTAGCAAATTAGATTACTTAAGGTTGTCTTATGCCATTTAAGTTCATTATCTGTGGATATTCTGCTCTTTATAATAATCTAATAGAAAGAGTTACTTAATTAATTTTATAAATTATTTTTAGAGTAACTTAATTTATTATAAAGAGTAACCTATATTATTTAAAAGAGTAACTAAACAATATTGACGATAAATTACTTTATTTTTAGAGTAACTCAATTTATTATAAAAGGTAATCTAATTGATTCCAAAGAGTAACCTAACTATTTTTATAAAGTAATTTAAAAACGTATAAATTGTATTAATTTAATTAATTTCAAAGAATAATTTAATTAATAATAATAATAATAATGGGGCTAATAGAAATTTGTAACAATATCCATCAAACGCGACCACAAGTTTGAAAAGAGTAGATCGGAGAGAAACAGGCAATCCAAACAATTAGTAGGTCTAATTCGTTGAATCACGGTTCAGATTAATACATAGCACAAGAAACAAGAGCATCATCATCTCCTCATTAGCTAACACACTATCCCTCTTGGAAAATCTTGCACGTAAGGTCCCTACTTCTGGTGCGACCCGGGCTAAGACCTCGAGCTCTGACAGGGGAACGGCGGAATTTGGCTGCGGCTTCTTGAAACAAACGGAGATCGCTCCCTAACTAGATCTGCAATACAAGGCCACCTCAATAAATACCATACGGCAAATAAAGCTTTTCAACCAACAGAACAACCAAATAATGAATTTCTAGAATTTAAATGATAAATAAATGTGGGTGGAATTTAAAGGAAGATAATTGCGAACAAGCTAAAAATAATTCTTTACAAAATACTGTAGGTGGAATAAAAATCAGAGTATTCAGTCGCTAGTGGATTCTAGAAATTCAATAATTCTTCAATTCGTTGGGATTCCACCTTTTCAGTTGGTTTAAGGCGGCAGGTGGCTAATTCCGGTGGATGGGGAACGCTGCGATGATGGCGGTCTCGACTGAGATGAAATCCGCCACGACCCTCCATTTGGATCTGATTAGAGGAGAGAGTTAGCAGCAGATTAAGAACGAACATTGAAAAAGAAAATCACGCAGAGAGATGGGTTTGACCCGTATGACGTGTACTCTAATAAGTAGATCCGGTTCCACCATTTGAAAAATAAGCCTGGCCAAGCTAGTGTTTGTCATAAATAAATAAAACATGATTTTTAGTTAATAACGATTATGATATTATTGATACATGTGGAAAATCCCGAATACCCAGATCGTTGCTCTATTCTTAAACTGATCAACTGATTTTCAATTGATTTTGATGACCTGAAATTGTTATCACAATTCAATTTATATGTAAGATTGTTTAATCAAGATTATCGGATTTTGATTTGTTTTTTGACGAAATTTGCTTAATGTCTGATTGAAAAGAGTTCAATCGGCCGATGACGATGTCGACGGCGACGAGCTTCTTCACTGCGCCATCATCTTCTCTTCAATGCCGTCGAACTCATTTTCTCTCTCCTCCAATCTTACCTACGTCTTTGCTCAATGTACGTGCTTCGCATCTCTCCTTTTTGCCAGCAATGGGACTATTACCGTGTTTTAATTTGTTGTAATTGCAGAAAGGAGTTCATGGACGAAGATTAGTGGTATTCAAGGTGAGCTGCGAGTTGAGGGGGAGTAAAGGAGCCTTCAAGTCCGAGTCTGAAACGGCGTCGTTATCTTCTTCTTCTTCCTCCGTCGTTGACGGAGATGATAGGAGCATTTTGACATACAAATGGTGTGCGGCTCTTGGAGGCATTGGGTTTCTAGACACAGCATATCTGGCTTACCAGAAACTCACCGATTCGGGCGCCTTCTGCCCCATGGGGGAGGGATCATGCAACACCATTCTCACTGGTGGCTTCTCCGTTTTCGGTATTCACCTTACTTTGTTGAAGGAGATAAATGCTCAAAATTGTATCATAATTGTTGGTTGGATATTTATCTTTTGATTCAATGTGGCTTCATTATTTTGGTTGGTAATTGTGGTTTGGTTTGGAAACTACAACTTGGATTCTAAATATTAGTGATGTCGCAGGCTTGTGCAAATTATGGTGCAGTATTGTAAACTAAAGGACTTCATTTGGTGATTTTTTTATCTCCATATAACTGTGAAAGATATGAATCCAAAATAATTCTACCTCTATATAATCCCAGGGTATTTTAATGGATGTTTAAGATGGATCAGATGCACCTATTTGTCTTGAAAGAAAGTTGCTTAGTGTGCTTGTTAAAGCAATCCATTTGTAACTTGCAAACACAATTTGGAAAAAGGACTAAAGTTGAAATCGACCATATTTACAGTACGAATTGTGATATTTTCTCTTCAATTGTACTACATCTAAAGTCCTTGAATTAGTATACTTTGGATTTAACACATTGTGCACTTGGAGTAAAAGTAGTGTGCGTTTATGTTGATAATATGACTAGCTGCTACTCTTTTTCTTTATCTACTATGAACAATTAGGATAGTGACACTGTCATTCCTAGTCTTCTGGTTAGACACTTTAACATTAGTGTGTTTTTTGCCAGGTGTTCCTCTTCCAATATATGGTATGCTTGCTTATGGATTAGTTGCAAGTCTTGGCCTCCAATTACAACTGGGTCACCAAAAAATGGCATTTGATTTTCAGAAAACTGATATTGAGATGATCTTGATCGGAACAACTACCTCCATGGCACTTGCTAGTGCATATTTTTTATACATCCAGAGCACTGAATTCGCTGGAGAATCATGTTTATATTGTTTGGCTTCTGCAGCATTATCCTTCAGCTTGTTCATGGTCACCTTTAAGGTTTTTCCGAGTAGGCCTTTTTATTTTTTATTTCTTCATCTTTTGACAATAATGATAAGTATTTTAATTCTTTTTGCAGGATTTTGGATTAGAGAAGGCTAAAAAGATGTTGGGTTCACAGTTATGCATAGCTAGCTTGATTATTATTGCCTTGACTACATCGTATAGTGCTCTTCTACCCATCTCATCAAGGTAACCTGGTAATTTTGAGATGCAGTATGGCCATAAGTATTTTTGTTTTTTTTTTGGCTTGATAAACTGATGTGTGCTAAATTACTAACATTGGTTTGGATGCTCCGTCTGAGGAACTGATGCTTAGGTTTCTTAGCTAAATTTTTGGATAGGCTCTCAAAGTTGGTAATATCAAATACAGGGTGATCCGTGATTCAAATGATTGTTTGCGGGGATAATTTAAATTTTCTTCTTTCAAGTTATTGTGTAAATTGTCAAGTAAATCTTTAAATGGGAATCAAGAAATAAAGTGAATCAGTATTTAATTTTATTAGTTGAGAACTAAGGATCTTCAAGGAATCTGGGCTGGGAATAAAATAATTATCTGGTACTTCTGCATCACACTTGCCCAGAATCACATATGTGGAAGTTGTATGTCTTGTGTGAAAATCTGCACTATGCAACAATTAATTATTAAAACATGGTTGTAAAATCCTATGGAAGAGTGCTCATGGAAGACTGAACCTTATGAATTGGACTGAATGACTATCATTCGTGACATCAAAAAACTTCTCATGGTTTCGGTTCACGTGCAGATTGAATTTATTGATGCAATAATGATAAAGATTTGATTGAGAACACTTGGCCTAATTCTCATGACTCAAGAGATTTTGTTTTTGAGTTTTTTCTCTTAAATTCTACAGCTTGGCAGCAACAGAATTGCCATATGTTGAATCTGTGATAACACAAGAGTCTAGTCCGTTGGCCGTTTCTCTTGCGAGGCATTTACACTCTATAGGAGCAAAACTATATGGAGCTTTTTGGTGTTCACATTGTGTGCATCAAAAACAGGTATTTTCGTTTACACGTAGGTGTTACCTGAAAATCTGTTTTTTTTTTTTTTGGCTCTAGGAATTTTCATACTATTATTCAACTGCTAAAAATCTTATGGAGAACATAAAATAAGGAAGTCCGTAGTTATTGATCAAAGAACATTCTGGACCACAAAAACTGTTCTAGGGCAATATAGTACTCCAGTTGGTAGGACTTGGGAGCCTTCACTAGTAAAAAGCTGATTGCTGAACTTATCCTGTTGATCATAAAAATTAATCCGATAAAAATATTTAGGAAAAGTGAATGTTCATACTCCTGTTGGTCATACTCCTCAATTCAATTTAACCCGAAGTTACATCCAACCCTTACATAAAATCAAGAAAAAGGCTCTATAGATTTAGTTATGACTATTTAAAAGAAAATGATGCAAAGACTTGTGGAATAATCTGATTGTTTTCTTTTGCTATTGAATAGATATTTGGGCATGAAGCAGCTAAATTGTTGGATTATGTAGAGTGCTACCCCGACGGGGTAAAGGAAGGGACTACAATAGCCGATGCTTGTAAAGATGTTGAGCTTAAATATTTCCCATCCTGGGTAATAAACGGACAGGTGCAGCACTCCTTTCACTACTGAAAGATCCTGACCTCTTATATTTCAGAAGAAACAAAATAATGTTATCAAAATAACCCAAGTACATCATTGGTGTCCATTTATACTTACCAGTTTTCATGCAACTTCTTCGTCTGAAGTCAGTCACTCCTACTGCAGGTTTTGAGTGGAGAGAAGAAGTTCCCTGAACTCGCAGAGTTATCTGGAGTCAAACTCGAAGATTTGAGTCAATAGATTTTCGTGTTTTTTCTTTCTTCCCTTGCCTTTCTTCAAGATCTACGCATGGTAGCCGATGAGGTGAGAGAGTAAAGTAAGCCCTATGCACAAACCAATTCAACGTCCGGAGATGATTGTCGTCGTAGTCTATCTGTGATCTAAGAACTGATAGGCAGTTGTAAGGGAGATTCTGTTGTAGAAATTAGCTCCATGAATGCCAACTTTTTCTTTCATTTTTCCTATTTGAATGAGCAGCTAAGTTGGCTGCTGAAATATTCTTTCTATATATAGTGATGTCATGTTTTAATGAACTAGGATTTGGGATTCCAAAGTAGACAACAAACATCATAAATAATCTATATATATACATTCATCATAGTTCAAATGGTAGAGAGGGGGTGCAATTTATCGAGAAATGGTGAGTACACACATTTTTATTTTTGATTTGTACCAAATTGATTCCAAAGGATTGGACTTTAATTAAGTGGGATATAAATGCCCTTAGTTTCATGCTTATTCCAAATGGGATCATGTAAAGGGGATGCTGGGTTAATGGACTTTTTCGTAAACCAAATTTGCCATAGTATTTGGGCCTATCCGGTTATGGGTCAATGCTTTCTTATTTTAGTTAAGCTATGCCTTAAATTATTGAATTAGCATGTGGGCCTGCAGCCTGCAATATAAACGATCATATTTTTGGATGTCACAGAATTGTTAGTTAGTGAATTGTTTCTGTGAGAAGTTCTTATTCTTCCTTGATAGATTTGATTTTTTTTTTTATAAATATTTTCTCAAAAATCACTTTATGAAAGATCGCACAACAGATTTACCCAAAAGAATTAAATTAATAAAAGAAAGTGGAAGCATTAAATTTCTAATAGTTGTCCAGTAATATATTATGATAAGTGGTTAAATGAAATAGGAAATTCAAATCATATATCATAAAATACAATCAAAATTCGTTATTTTATTATCGTGTTTCAATGATTTTTCATAAAGTGAAATATTGCTTAGATATACTCTAAAAATAACATTTAAGTTCTTGTACATTTGAGATAATTTAAAAAATATTGCAACCTATCATTTTTCTTATTTGAAGATTGAGGAGTATAATAATTTAATTTTCTCTTTTGCTCCGTTTCATTATAAAGTATCAATTTGTTTTTTAAATTGATGTGACCCACGAAAAATACTATTCAACCCATTACACATGTACCCTATACTCAATATTAACGCATCTATCCATTGTACATTAAAATATTGTATCATTCAATTCATTACACATTAAATTATTATACTCTTTTAATCTACGCATGAAAAATAAACAGTTATCTTTTTAGGTGTGCAAAAAATAAATGGTTATTTTTTAAGGGAACGGAGGGAGTAATTGTTTTGTGTGAATTTCAAGTACTTAAAAATAAAATTTATCCATTTTTTGGGAAAAATAACGCATGCCTAATCGCTATGTATATTGAATTTATGTATATGCTAGCTTATCATTTTTTCTTGCTCATATTGGAATTTGTATGTTTTTTAATTACACCAAACACTAGAGTTTCCAGCATGAATTAAAGTAACACGAGTCTATAAATGAACAATATGTATTTAAGGATTAATTATTTAAAAACTCATCGGCCTTTTCTTTAAATTTGGAATTATTTTTATTATATTACACCTTTTTTTTTTAAATTTTGTAAATAGATTTTTTTTATTCAATTCAATTCACAATTTTAATTTTGACAAATCTATTTATTAACTCAAATTTGTAATATTTGCATCATGAGCACCACTAATCATCATGTGTTTCGTTTTATGTATTTCTTTTTCTTTTTAATTGATGTCACGATATATAATTTATTTTTTGATTGATGCAAAGTGTCAAAAATTTTAATTACCATAAAATGTATTAAACATTTTATATTATATAACGTGCTTTGAATCCTGAAGTTGAATTTCATAATGAAATAGGAAATTCAAATCATATCATAATATACAATCAAAATCCCTTATTTTATTATCGTGTTTCAATGATTTTTCATAAAGTGAAATATTGCTTAGATATACTCTAAAAATAACATTTAATTTCTTGTACATTTGAGATAATTTAAAAAATATTGCAACCTCCATCTTGGAAAAATTATCATTTTTTAATTTGAAGATTGAGGACTATAATAATTTAATTTTTCCTTTTGTCCCGTTTCATTATAAAGTATCAATTTTTTTTTAAAATTGATGTGACCCACGAAAAATACTATTCAACCCATTACACATGTACCATATACTCAATATTAACACATCTATCCATTGTACATTAAAATATTATATCATTTAATTCATCACACATTAAATTATTATACTCTTTTAATCCACACATGAAAAATAAACGGTTATCTTTTTAGGTGTGTAAAAAATAAATGGTTATTTTTAAGGGAACAGAGGGAATAATTATTTTGTGTGAATTTCAAGTACTTAAAAATAAAATTTATCCATTTCTTTGGGAAAAATAAAAAAGAAAAATTTGTCAAGAAAGAGGGTAATATATGATATCCATATAAAAAATAAAATCATAATTAGGAATGACAATGGGTAGGGTAGGGTACGGGTATGTCAAATCCACATACTACCCTATACCCCCCTCCCTATTCATACCCTACATTTTTATCCTAAAATAGAGCTTCGGGTAGGGTACGGGTATACTCATCGGGTATACGGGTAATCCGCAGGTAAACGGATATCCGTAATCTTACTAGATTTTGCGGATAATCCGCGGATAACCGAATCTACCCGAGCCTACCCGACCCGATCCGACACAACTTTTTTTAAAAAATTATAATCCACCAAAAAATAATTATAATACATAAATGAATAACCTAAAATAAAATATGCAAATTAGAAAACAAAGTCGACAACAATAACGTTTAAGTCCGTTAACAAAAAAAATCATAAATTCATAGTTAATCAAATAAAATTATAAAACAAACATCATATTTCAACAATTGATTCCAAGTCCTTGGTTTAAGTATGAAAACTTCAAAGTCTTGCATCTCCTTTTTGTCACCAAGATACCTTAATTCGAATATCATTTTTTTTAAATATTAAAAATAATTATAATTCTTAAAAATAATTATAAATAACACATAAATATTAGATTTAGACATTTAATTAAATATATAATACTATTATTAAATATATATATATATATATATATATATATATACACACACATTAGGGTAATTTTCGGGTCGGGTACGAGTAAATTATAAGGGAATCCGTACCCTACCTTACCCGCACAATTTTTCTTCGGGTTAGAGTACTACCCAATCTATTACCCGATTTTACCCAATTTTTTTATACCCGTTATGCGGGTACTTGTCAGGTAACCCGACGGATAAAATTGCCTATCTCTAATCCTAATAAAACACCCTCTAGGAATAGGTGATCAAATTGCATAAAATATATCAAGTAGTACCACCAAAAGTCATTTTCATCATTTTTCTAAATAATAGTAATAATAACGATCTCAAATATCTGAATGTCGCCGTAAATATTGACTTTACTACGCAAATATATTAAAATGGCTAAATGACTTGGCTGCAAATTTCGTGATTATAGGCTGTGCTCATTTAATTAGTGCCATTGCTGTAAAAATTTGCCATAAAACATCTATTTTAACTCAAATGTTGTTTATGTCCCAAATATTGACCATGAAATTTTTATCTCGGCTGTAAAAATTTTCAGTTTCTTTTTCAAATTTTGCAATGAATCCACTTCTTCCACACAAATATTCGTTTTTTTACTCCAAATAGCTATTTATTGCAATCGAGTTCACGAGTTTTATTTAGAATATCTAATACTATTACCTTTTAAAATGTTGAGTAAAAGAGTAATAGTATGTGTCAAGAGTAAACCCGCCGTATTTATCGTGGAATGCATCTTTTGTGTCATGAAACCTCCAGTGCAAGCCCAGTCGGTCGGTTTACTATTTTTTCTCGCATTCTTCCATGTAATTGGGCCCGTAAAGCGCTTAAACGCTTTATTTTGAGGTCGAAAATTGCGTTGAAAGGGTAAGCTAGCTAGTTCATCACAACCACCAGCTTGTTCACAGCTTCGCGAGCATATGCTATGGTCGGCGTGGGTCCACACGAATTAAAAGTCATGTTATTTCCTTCTAGCAGTGATATTCAGATAATATAATAGAATAATTTTTATTTAGAGTGATACTTTATTATTAAAAAGAGTATTAGCTCCTAAACGATTGCACACAAATTTTTGTGAAATAATATAGTAATTGGATTAAAACTTATTTTTCCAATCTTCATAATCGATTGTCTTTCCCTTTTTTTATTTTATTATTTAGGGGCTGCTTGGTTGGGATAATGGACTAGTGGGAGAGGGTAATGAGAATAGATGCATATTGATTTCCATTATTGATGCTTATTTAGTATAGTGAATTTCAAAATTCCTCAATCACTTTCATTGATTCAATAATTACTCTTCACCCTTCATTCTCATTCTCATTGTCATTAACTCTTTAGTGATACTCATTGACATTCCGATTGAGAAATTCGTACCAAGCGGACCCTAATATTAATCTTTTGAGAGATAATCTCATGCATGCAAATTGTTTATGGGTGATTTGAAAAATATTAGTTTAAAATGTAGTGATACAATTTATAATAAATTACATATCTTCCTTCTCCAACTTGAAAAGGAAATTACAGAAAAGCCCCTCGCCAACTAGGAATACCTCTCAGCAACTCATTATTAATCCACGTGGCAGCATATAACTGGACGCTCGATTATTCCGACTAGATTACGCAGCACTCAGCCGGACGTCGGTGCAACCGACGGCGAAATAGAAGCCGTTTTCACATCACCTACGGTGGCGCGATGCGGCGGCGATCCACCGAAGAACGGAAGGTTGAATCCTAAACCTAAACCTGCAGGAGGCGACGGCGACGATCCACCAATGAAGGGCAGGTTGATTCCTAAGCCTGGAGTAGGAGGCGACGGCGACGTCGGCAGCGGCAGCGGCAATCTTACGGGGGGCAATAAGTTGGGAATGGGGGGCAACAAATTTGGGATTGGGGGCAATAAGTTAGGAATGGGGGGCAGTAGATTTGGAATGGGGGGCAATAGGTTGGGAATGGGGGGAAATAAATTAGGTATGGTGGGGATAAACGGGTTCGGAGTAAACCAGAAAAAATCAGAGCTCCTATTCGGGTCGGGCAAGAGACGACGAGCTGCATGGGATGGAGATGTCATGATGACCATAGCCATGATGATGATGCTGCATACACGACTATCCATCATCATGGATCAAACTCGTGTTGAATATCACTTCAAGAAAACGGAAGAATAGCGATGAAATATTTTCATCACTAACCCATATATATACACGTAATTGGGGAGGAGGGTTGATTGGAATGGCCATGCATGCTTGCATGTGTTGTTACGATGAAGCATTTTCTTTGCAAGATTAATTAGCTGCAAAAATTAATTAATTGCGTTTAGATATTAATTACTCCATGAAATACATGAGTTAATCACTGTGTGATATTTATTGGTTTTAATTGATTATATGAGCTTGGTATAAAAACTTAGTGCTAGATGGTAAGGTACATAGAAAATTTCAGCTATAGTATATACAAAATTTTCCGTATATAGAAGTGCAGGTATTATTATTTTACTCAATTTTTTTAAAAATTTAATTCAATTCACAAGGTTAATTTTGACAGATCTATTTAATAGTGTTTTGCATCACCAACACTACGAATCACTCATTTGTGTTTCATCCTCTCTTTCTTTTTTCTTTTTTTTTTAAATTTAAATTGATGTCACATCATATAATTTATTTTAATTCTTGATTGACGCCAAATGTCCAAAATTTTAATTACCATAAAATGTATAATCTTTTGATTGTAAAACATGTTTTGGAACATAAAATTAAATTTTGTTATGAAATAGGAGATCCAGCCTATCATCAATTAGTACAATTTTGATCCCTTAATTTATTATCGCGTTTCAGTTTTACAATTTTGATCCCTTAATTTATTATGGCGTTTCAGCGCATATATTTTATAAGATGAAATGCCAGTTATACTCTAAAAATGACATTAAATTCTTATACATTTAAGATTGATTTAAAAAAATTATATCACTTAACATCTATTTAAGAAATGAAATAGTAACAAAACACCCTATTTTTGATCAAATTGCATAAAATATATCAACACGTACATAAGTTGTTTCATCATTTTCCAAATGTTGAATTCCTAAAAAATTCATCACCTTATCATTAATTTTCAAATTTATCAAGAACTTTTATTTTTGTCAATTCAATACACGAACTATTTTATATTTTTAATTCTATCAGTTCCTTTTATTTTTATCAATTTAATATTCGATCTATTTAATATTTTTAAATCTATCATAACTTTTATTTTTGCAATTTGATACCTCGCTTATTTTATATTTTCAATTAAATTCATTATTATTGTTTTATCTAATTATTTATTATTACTATTGTTTTTAGAAGGAATTATCTGCACTACAAATTGCTATTCAAGATCAATCTAATTACAGATATGTTCATTAAATTTCTTGTTTTCAATTTTCAATGCTTTGGTTGGTGTAGGGATTTGATTTAATCAGCCTTTAATTAATTTTGGGGTGATAATAATAAATTAAAAACGTCATTTCTTTATTTTTAATTATTACTATTTTTTATAAGAGTTAGTTGGAATTTTATTTAATAATGTAATATACTATAAATTTAGATGAAAGTTTCCCGTTTCACATGGCAAATATGAGATTGTTTGATCCTAACCTAATCCTTTAAAAATTGATATGAAATATTTTTGGGTGGTTTGTTTTATTTTTATATTATTTTTCAATAAATGTTAGCATATGTTATAAATAATAATAGAGTATATATTGAGTCCACCCGGGTCCAAGGGTGCACCTATATGTGTATACCTTTTTATTCTATTTTGTATATATATTATTATATTTTGTATATGTGTTTTGTAATAATTGTATACTTTTTCACATTAATTTTTCATTAAAAAAAATTAACATTCATATGTGTATAACATTTTATTGAATATTATATACAATTTTTATTAAAAAAATTAACAATTAAATTGTATACATTTTTACTCTTAATTGTATATATTTTTGTTTATATTTGTATGTGGGTGCACCCTATCTTTAGGTGCACCCGGGTGCACACTATAAATTGCCATAATAATAATAATTGAATTGAAAATATAAAATAAGTGGTGTATCAAATTGAAAAAATAAAGTTGAGATAGAATTGAAAATATTAAATAAATTGCATATTGAATTGACAAAAATAAAAAATCTTTAAATAGATTATATATTAAATTGTTAAAAATATAAGGTGATGATAAATTTGAAAATTCCAATAAGATTTAATTTTTTTTGAAATTAACCATTTTCTAAATAATAATAATGATAACACAGATATCTGAATTTTGCTGCAAACATTGACTTTTCTATGTAAATATATTAAAATGGCTAAAAAACTTGGCTGCAAATAGGGGTGTAAATGAATTGAGCCGAACCGAACAAAGTGTTGTTCAAGCTTGTTTGAAATATTATCGAGCTTCAAAATATATGTTCGAGCTTGTTTGATAAGCAATCGAGTCGAGCCTGAACGAGCTTTTATCGAGCCGAACACGAGCCAAGCTCGAGTAGCTTGATAAATTTACATTTACTTTATCTATTTTCAATAATAGAGCTCGAGCTCGAGCCGAGCTTTTAATTTTATCAAACGTAAAAGTCTGTTCAAGCTTGTTTGATATTTTTATCAAACCGAGCTTTTACCGAATGATCTCGAATCGAGTACCGAGTTGTTTGGTTTGATTTTCACCCATAGTTGCAAATTTCTTGATTATAGGGTATGCTCATTTAATTAACGCCATTGCTGTAAATATTTGCCATAAAATTACATCTATTTTAACCCAAATGTTATAAGCCTGCTTTTGTCACAAATATTTACCATAGACATTTTTATATTTTTATCTTTGCTGTAAATTTGTGCAGTTTCTTTTTCAAATTTTGCAATGAAAGATATTTCTATTGCAATCGAGTTCACGAGTATTATTTAAAACTTGTTTTCCTGACCTCCATGATCATTGTATTTCTTTACTCTTTATTTTCTTTTTATATATTATTAATCTTTTGAGAGATAGTCTCATGCAATTATATGGGTGATTTGAAAAGTATCAAGTAAAATGTAGTGCTACAATTTAAGTATAATAGAGTACATATGATCTTCCTTTTCCAACTCAAAAAGGAAATTACAGAAAACTCCTTGTCAAATAGGAAAATATATGTCCCGCAACTCATTATTAATATTCCACGTGGAAGCATATAACTGGACGCTTGATTATTCTGCTAGATTACGCAGCACTTAGCCGGATGTCGGTGCAACCAACGTCGAAATAGAAGCGGTTTTCACGTCGCCTACGGTGGTGCGATGCGGCGGCGATCCACCGAAGAACGGCAGGTTGAATCCTAAGCCTGGAGTAGGAGGCGACGGCGAAAACGGCAGCGGCAACGGCAATCTTACTGGAGGCAATAAGTTGGGAATGGGGGGTAATAAATTTGGAACGGGGGGCAACAAATTTGGAATGGGGGGCAATAAACTTGGAGTAGGAGGCGACGGTGACGACGGCAGCGGCAGCGGCAAACTTACCGGAGGCAATAAGTTGGGCACGGGGGGCAACAAATTTGGAATGGGGGGCAATATGCCTGGAGCAGGAGGCGACGGCGACGATGGCAGCGGCAGCGGCAATCTTACCGGGGGCAATATGTTGGGAACGGGGGGCAACAAATTTGGAATGGGGGGCAATAAGTTGGGAAGGGGGGGCAATATGTTGGGAACGGGGGGCAACAAATTTGGGATGGGGGGCAATAAATTGGGAACGGGGGGAAACAAATTTGGGATGGGGGGCAACAAATTTGGAATGGGGGGTAATAAGTTGGGAATAGGGGGCAATAAGTTAGGTACCGTGTGTTGAAACGGGTTCGGAGTAAACCAGAAAAAGTCGGAGCCCCGTTTCGGCTCAGACGAGAGCAGACGAGTTGCATGGGATGGAGATGTCATGATGACCATAGCCATGATGATGCTGCATGACCTGCAAACATGACTATCCATCATCATCATGTACCACTACAAGAAAACGGAAGAATAGAGATGAAATATTTTCATCGCTAACCCAAATATATACATAATGGCATGGGAGGGCCATGCATGCATGTGTTGTCTCTACGATATTGTGCATTTTCTTTGCCTGATTAATTAGCTGCAAAAATTAATTAATTGTGTTAAGATATTAATTATGTAGTATGAATGTGATATTTATTGGTTTTAAATTTTAATGGAATGTATGAGCTTGGTATAAAACCTAATTAGTGCTGATAAGGTATATAGAAAATTTCAATTCATTTATAGTAGTATAATATACAAAAATCCGTATGTAGAAAATTAGAAATGAAGGTATCATTATTTTACTCAAAATTCTGTATATGCTGAAATATTGAAGAATAATAGTATATAGGCTGCAGTACTATACAAATTTTTTTATTAATTGGCGTATTCATTTAATTCATCTATCCATCTCATAAAAATTTTCATGCATGAAATATTTTAATTGAATAATTATCACTTCTCATGAATTAAAATAGGTGTTTTTTTTTTCAATACGACAAATGTGATTTATCAAAATTTTCGACAAATTCCCACTCCTTTATATACCCCTATATTTTAGGGACAATTTGGGTAACATCTCACACATATAATTTATATTTTTTAATTAATTATCACTTTTAATTAAAAATATTGTTATTTTTTATTTAGGATATAAATTGCTCAATAAATAATTTACTTGCATCACTAACTTTTTAGTAAAATATTATTATTTCTTATTCATCTTACCAAGTCATTCCGGTATTACAAAAAATTTTGCCTTCCTCCATGTCTTGTGGCATGAAATGTGAAAGAATTTAATAAACGCATGTTAATAAAATTGTCATCTTGGATCTACGTATAGTATAATTTGTATCTCAAAACAAAAATTTTAAATCTACTTCACTGTTACTTAATCGAGAAATTGTTTCACATTAAATTAATACTTAATTAATATATATATATATATATATATATATATATATATATATATATATATATATTTCTTTGAATAATTATTTGTGCTGATTTTTTTTAAATGAGTGCCTGCATCGTGACTTGATTTCAAAGAATAAATTTTTGAAAGATAATACTTTATTATTAACATTTTTTTAACGTTAATAAACAATTAAATTAATATTTTGCACCTATTATAATTATTTAATTTTTTTTATATAATAATAAATATTCAGAGATCTGACTTGCGAAGCTTTAATGCAGATGTACATCCACAAATTTTAAACTTATGTGATGTAATTCAAATTTGCAGACCTACAAATATTAATTATGAGGATAATTAATTGCTTAAATATGTTTTTTTCTTGCATGAGTTTGCAAAAGAAGGCGTGTGCACCTACCTAAATAAATAGGGATATGTAAATTAGTGGCACAATTTATTTTTAAATTCACATATCTGATTAAACTAAAGTAAATAATGGTATGGAAATTTATATGTACAATTATAATTTTGCATGGTAAATTATTACTCATGAAAATAATTGATTGGATTTTTATTATATTAAAATTTCAAGAGTAATACTTTGATATTTAAAAATAATAATTTATCATATATATAAGGTGACAGCTGATCCGATTCTACATGAAACTAATTTTATTGAACAAGCTCTAAAATTAATTGTGATAGTAAAAAATGCTTATATAATTGTAATTTTTGAAAATTTTAGTATATAATATACAATATACCAAATTAATACATAACTTAATGGAAATTAAAACCAGAAAATTAATTAACGAAGAAAATTAGAAAAGAAAATGTTGCAACTATTAATAATGCAAAAAAAATGTTACGATCA
Organism: Pogostemon cablin; assembly: GCA_023678885.1. Classification (NCBI taxonomy): domain Eukaryota; kingdom Viridiplantae; phylum Streptophyta; class Magnoliopsida; order Lamiales; family Lamiaceae; genus Pogostemon; species Pogostemon cablin. The sequence goes on along the minus strand of CM042992.1, from coordinate 4,960,279 downwards.
TATTCAAAATAAAAATAAATTGTATAATTTAATTAATTAGGGGAAAAAGAAAAAGAGGATATAAGAAAGACAAATTCTCTTGTGAGACTCTACATATGTGAGACGGTTCATGAGACATGTTAAAATATGTCTATTATATAGATAAAGTATGTTTAATTATTATTAAAGTATGTTTTCTTAAATATGATATATGATGAATTAAAGTATGATTTTAGGGTGTTATAATATAATTTATTATTGACATACTTTAACTACAAATAAGCATACTTTACCTATATAATAAGAATGTATCGACTCGTCTCACAACCGTCTCACAAAAAACCCGTCTCACAAGAGAGTGTCTCTTAAGTAAATATGTACTGTAATTGAATTGAAAAAAAAGAAGGAAAAATAAATAAATAGAAAAGAAACACACAGCTTTTGCTTAAATGTTGGGTTAATTTTTATAATACTATAATTTTAGATTGTCATTTTAAAATCTGTATTATATATATATATACACGATTTTTATAGGCGTCACTTTTTATTTCATTTTACATGTGGGCTGATCGGTTCTTACTTCTTAAATTTTTCAATCTATTTTAATTTAAATACTTTGAAAAATTAAAATAACCTTTAATTATATTTATTAATTAATCCAAAAATTAAATTTGACAACCACCCAAAATTAGTTGAATAACAAATTCTTCTCCTCACCTACTTTGTCCTTCGAAGAAAACTGCACACAGATTTTTCAAAAAAAATAAAATAAAAAAATATTAGTTAACAAGTTGAATTTTACAAGAAAAAAAGATGTGCATATAGATCAATAGAAGACTTTTGAAGTGTTGTATAGTGAATAAACGGAGCTCATTAATTTTAGAATCCCAGTTACCCTAAAACCACCTGCAATATTCTCACATTCCCGAAATATTACTTCCTCCATTTTGGTAAGTAACACATGTATTTTTTGTACACGGAAATTAAGAAATTCTTTTTTTATGTATGCAGATGCGTAAAATTATTGCAATGTGTGTAAGAATTGAGTATTTTAGATAAATTAATAAAAAATATGCATAAAATTATTAATATGCATGTAAAAAGTGTACTCTATTGAGATGTATTTTTATCATTTTTAAAAATGTACATAAGTTTTGGGACGAATCAAAAAGCAAATTGTGAAATAATTAGTGACGGTTTGATATTTAAAATCGTATAATAAATAAATTAAAACTAAAAAATTATAATTATTGTTAACACCGTCAAATTTTTATTTATAAAAAGTAATTTAAGACATTATCATCAATATTTATAGTATAAATTTGTGTTATAATAAATAAATTGGGAGTAGAAACTAATTGATTTACAAATAATTGTACATATACTACTCCATATTTTTATTTTTAAATTTGAGCTCCTTTTACACCTCCCTCCGCAACTGATTCCCAACCACCCCAGAGTTACACAAATGTAATCTTTATTGATATTGGCTACATTGATTTAATCTTAAGAGGGGCGTACAGCCTGATACTCCCCACTCTTCTTAATTAATTATTGCTCTATTTTTATTTTATTTTTAAATTTATTTTATTTAAATGATTATTATACTCTAAATCCTAAACCCTAGGGATAAATTATACTCTAAACTACAAGGGTAAAATTACAATTATATCCTAAACCCTAGGGATAAATTATATCCTAAATACAAGAGTAAAATTATAATTATATCCCTAAAATTAAATAAATAATAAAAAAACAGTAACAACAACCGTTTCAAAAAAAAAAGGAAAAACACATGAAAGGTGAAGGAATAAGGTTCTACATTTTAAAATTGGTAGGACAGTTATATTCTCGTCTTTGCCTTTAATCTTTGATGCATTTAAATTAAGGTTATTTTTTTTTTTGAATCAATTTAGTTGAAAAGTTTGTGCAATTAACAGCGTTGCCCAAAAAGAATTTGTGGAAACTTGTTTTCTTAACCTTCAGAATTGAATGTCTTCCATTTTTAGGATGCATCAGATCTGATTCAAATTTAATGATACGCAAGATAAACCAGGATATATAAACCCTTGAATGCGCAAATTTCCCTATTTCTCTCTTATGTGTCACTTGTTTAATAAATGTGACAAAAAATTATATATGGATAATAATTACATAACTCTTTTAATAAATGTGAAAAAATTATATGTAGATAAAAAATAGCTTAAGAAGTTCGCATGCTCAATAGAAATGGAAATAGGTGAAGCTATTCAATAGGGTGACTATGACTCGCCCCATTAGAAGCTCGGGTTGGGTCAGTCTCTTTAACAAATGAATCAGACTTCAATATTTTTAGAAGTCTATTTACTTAAACTGGCTGGCTTAGACTTCTTCGTGAGCCTATCAGGCTTTTTTTTCAATACAGGAAAGATTGATTAATTAAGACCTAAAAGATTTTTTTTAATCAATTTAGGATTCGAAAGATAGGAAACTATCAATATAGAACATAAAATCATAAATTTAATTTAAATTTAATAACGTAAAAATATAAAATTTTCATTAATTAATACTCCTTCTGTCCCACTAAACTCTTCACTCTTTCCTCATTTGTTTGTCCCACTATACTCTTCACCCTCCAAAATAGTAAAAGTTTCAAAATAAATAATCTCTCACTACATTATATTTTCAAAAATGTCACCATCACATAACTCACATAACTTACTTTATAATTTATTATTAGTTAAAAATACCACAATATCCCTAAAAGTCAATAAAGTTGGTCAAAAAATCAACTTTTCTTAAATTCCGTATGTACAGTAACGGTGAAGAGCTTAGTGGAACGGAGGGAGTATGTTATTTTAAAGATAATAATTAATTATAAAATATTATGTTAAAAAACAATTTTAATATATGAAATTTTAATTTTGTTATTAATATTTTTCTTTTGAGAGTATTATTAATTCCTTTATCATATACGTTATACAAATTTATATATATTTTTTTTAATTTAAAATAAACAAGTTAAAAAATCATTAATGAACTTTCAGATCAAACTTGTTAATTCATTATACAGGTTAAGATTGGGCTCATAAGTATTTTATATATATATAAAAACAGAAGCTTAGATTTGAAAATTATTATATAAATAGCAGATATTCAGACCACACAAATCCTCGACTGTTAGTCTCAAGATCAAAGCCCAGATGCTACTCAGTCTCAACTGTTATAACCATTATTTAAATTTTAATTTAATTTCTTTCATTCTGTTGAATCTTTTTTGTAATCTTAAACTGAAAAGTAATATTATAATTTTAAAATCCATAGTACAGTTTATAGTGCACATATTTTTCCCTCAGCAGGAAATTGCATAAATTAGTCACACACACATCTCATATACAACTCATAGTAATTCCACGTGGCAGCATAGAACTGCAGGATGCTTTATTATTAACAAAACTACACAACACAACACTAGTCAAAACTTAGCCGGAGTTGGTGCAACCGCCGGCGAAATAGAAATGGCTTTCAGATCGCCGTCGGTCGACGAACCCGGCGTCGGCTGCACTGATCCCCCGAAGTGGAAGAATGGCAGGTCGAATACAAACCCAAAAGTAGGCGGAGCCGGCGGTGGCGGGGGGACAGGCAGCGGCGGCGGCGGCGGAGGTAATAACATGTTGGGTATAGAGGGGAGAAAAGGGTTCGGAGTTGACCAGAAAAATTTGGAGCCCCGATTCGGGTCGGACGAGAGACGACGCGCTGCATCGGATGGAGATGTCATGATGGCCATAGCCATGACGATGCATGACATGCAAACACGACCCATCGAATGCTATGTGTTGGATGGAGTTTAATTTGAAGAGATGAGTGATGACATGGTTATATATACAGGGGGAGGGTGGTTGGATGGAATGGCCATGCATGCATGTGTGTTATCTATATGTAGATTGGCGCATTTTCTCTTTACTGGATTAATTAATTAGCTGCAAAAATTAATTGAGTATATTTATATTTATTGCTTTTGATTGATTATACTTAGTATTTACTTAGTGTATATTATTTTTAGGAAGCTGGCGTACGCGTGTGCGATATATAACACGTAAAATCCTTATTTTTACTTAACTACTATGAAATATGAAAAACGAGTTTTTTATTCAATAATTTTTTTTCTTTGAAAAGAGATAACATGCCCTGTTACATTAAATCTAGCATGTACGTGCTTTCTCATACTTATTCTTTCTTAACTCAAAAATAATTCTTTATCAAGTGTTTCTCTTAAATAAGAGATAATGAGTATTTTAACATTTGTTTTCAGTTCTAAAATTCAGATTTAGAATTAAGAAATCTCTTCCTTATTTAATTGTGGTTCAGGATTTTTGGATTAACTAAATCTCATCTATTTTTTATACACAACACATCCTACAATCACACACACATTATTCATAGTATTCTTATCATACTTAAATCTTCAAAACAAACATAAATCAACATTATTTGTTAAATTTAGCACTTCCTATGGTGGAGCCACTGTTGCATCCCGAAGTTACATCAATTGGGAATCCCCTACCCCACTCTCATATTCCATCTTGTGTTCCATGGGATGGAACTTAAGAGTACAGTAAGTAAATTAGACTCAGTTACACCGATGTAGCCTTTATTAATATTGGTACATCGATGTAATATTTAATGGTATATCGTTTTAGATTTGGATGTGTAAGGTAGAAAGAGTATTGGATTTTGGAAGTAGGTTGGTGGTGAATTTTGAACGCATTTAAATTAAGATTATGTTTGCCTTTTTTTTTTTTTAATCAATTTAGTAGTAAAGTTTTGTGCAATTAATAGCATTAGCCCTAAACAGAACTCGTGGAAAACTTGATATCTTTAACCTTCAGATTTCATATATCCTACCTGGGCGTCATCTCTTGTATGACAAAAGCTTGTATGTGCCCGGGAACACGGGAGCACATTCCGTGTGCCTTTAGAATTTTGTGCTAAATTGTATACCCTTTAGTATAAAGATGTGTACCCTTTATTTTACAAGGCAAAAACTTGTGTCCGCCCGGGCGCACGGAAACACACTCCGTGTGCCTTTAGAATTTTGTGTTAAATTGTATACCCTTTAATATAAAGATGTGTACCCTTTATTTTCTGAAGAAAAATAAAAAATATAATGAAAAATGTGTACCCTTTAAAACAAAATGATGTACCCTTATTAATTAAAGTGTATACTCTTTAGAACAAAATAATGTACCCTTATCCATGATACTAAATTTTAAAGGCGCATGGGCGCACGCAAGCTTCACTACTCTTGTATTGCAATATTAGATGATTGAAATATAAGATAAACAAGATTCTAAATCCAAGGAATGCGCAGACTTGAAAGAAGCTGCATGGTTAGATTTATTTCTCTTTTATATCAGACTCTTATAACAAATGTGACGAAAATCATATATGGATGAAAATAGAATAGGAAGTCCCCATGCTAAATAGAGATGGAAATAAGTCCGACTACTCGATAGATACCTATAAATAGGGGTGTAAACGGGTAGGTATGATACGGGTACGCCAAATCCATATATTATCCACATCTTATTTTTATTAATCTTACCCTACCCTATTACCCTCTAATGTATCATCGGGTAGGATATGAATAATATACATCGGGTAATGGATAATCCGAGGATAAACAGATATCCGAAATTTTAAAATGACTACCATTGTCAACCAAATAATATATCACTCTAAAATACACAATGATGTAAGAAAATCAAAGTAAATGCAAAAGATTAAAAAATAAAGATTGAGATGTGAGTAGTCTACCTCAATCCCCCAATAATTAAAATAAAAATTGATATAAAATATTAGAGGGTATCATTTTATTAGGCATACTCTTGAAGCCTTTTTGCTTTCTTAAATCAAATAAATAATGTGATGTACATTAGTATGTGTGTTATAAAGTGGAACTATTTTTCAGATTATATGAAAACATATACTCCTATATGTTTATTTATAAATATAAAATATAATAAAATATATTATATATATATAAAGTAAACGGGTAATCGGGTATTTTATAAATACCATATCATACCCCTACCCTCAACATTTTCAAGTGGATACGGATATCACGCTACCCGATATCCGAATATGGTCTACCCTACCCTTATTCGATATGGTATTACCTGCAAGGTATCCGAACCCGCTGATAAAATTGATAGCCCTACCTATAAATCGCTCCATTAAAAATTCAATTTGGCTTGATCTGTTTAACAAATGTTCGACAGATACTTATAAATCTCTCCATTAAAAACTCAATTTGGCTCGATCTGTTTAACAAATGTTCAACAATACCTATAAATCGCTCAATTAAAAACTCAATTTGACTCGATCTGTTTAACAAATGTGTCAAGCTTAAACTTTTTTAAAAACCCATCAAGTTGCCTAAAAATATTACTCCATATATATATTATTTTTCAAAATTTTGAATATGAATATAAGATTATCTTGCATACATTTTTGTGTATATTTTATATTTTAAATGTTAATAATAATAGATTTTAACATTGATTTTTTATTTTTTATTTTATGAATAATTTAATAAATTTATTATAATTAATGTAAAATTTTTTAAATTTAAAATAAACAAGCCTAAAAAAATCATTAATAAACTTGCAACAGACTTGTAAAAACAAATTTGACTTAATTCTGAATCTGAAAATTACTCCCTCCGTCCGAGGTAATGAGGGTCATTTACCTTATGTCATTACCTGGGACGGAGGGAGCATACAGCAGGCTCAAGTCGAAAAAAAAAAACTCTGCCCTGCCTACTTGAGTGCTCAAGATCAAATTAAATCTACATGCTACTCAACAATTATACTCCTTTTATTTCATATATTTATGCATACTTTTTATTTTGAGGTGTTTTAAATAAATAATTATAATTCTTTCGTCCCACATATTTATGCATACTTTTCATTTGAGGTGTTCTAATTATTTATGCAACGGGCATAAATACGTGATTAAGAGGAAATATTCATTATTTCATTTAATTTATTTTTTTAAATTTTACTGAATCTTTTTTTTTGTAATTTTTAATTGAAAAGTATATATTATTATAGTTTAAAAATCTAGTACAGTTTATAATGCTCATATTTTTCCATCCCCAGGAAATTGCATAAATTAATCTCCTAGTCACACACCCTCTCATATAAAACTCATAGTAATTCCACGTGGCAGCATATAACTGCAGGATGCTTTATTATAAACAAAACTACACATCACAACCCTAGTCAAAACTTAGCCGGGAGTTGGTGCAACTGCCGGCGGAATAGAAATGGCTTTCAGATGGCCGTCGGTTGACAAAGCCGGCGTCGGCACCGATCCCTGGAAGTGGAAGAACGGCAGATTGAATACAAAACCGAAAGTAGGCGGAGGCGGCGGCGGCACAGGCAGAGGTAACAAGTTGGGTATAGAGGGGAGAAAAGGGTTCGGAGTTGACCAGAAAAATTTGGAGCCCCGATTCGGGTCGGACGAGAGACGACGAGCTGCATCGGATGGAGATGTCATGATGGCCATAGCCATGATGATGATGCATGACCTGCAAAAACGACTACCCGTCATCATGCCTCAATTTCAAATGCTATGTGTTGGGTGGAGTTTAATTTGTAGAGATGAGTGATGGATGACATGGTTATATAAACAGAATGGCCATGCATGCATGTGTTGTCTAAATGTAGATTGGTGCATTTTAATTAATTAGCTGCAATTAAGTATTATTTATATTTATTGCTTTTCTTTGCTATCTATTATATGAGTATTAATTGCTTTTGATTGATTATACTCCGTATTTACTTGGTGTGTGATATTTTAACTCGTAAAACACCTAATTACCTAGTTTTTAATTAAACAAAATGATTTTTATTCTGATAATTCAGACAATGGATTTTATTTAAAAATAAATAAATAAAAATATAGGAGTATGAAATTCCAGGATTTGTTATTCAGAAATTCAATTAAAATAACTTTATTTAATTCAAATTTATTTTTTAATAATATCCCGTATATCATACGGGAAATCAAAATTTTCAAGTTAGGTTAAGTAATTCACAAAGGCTACTACTACTTTTATCACAATAGTGATTCTAATTTCTAACATTCAACTCCTAAAATACAGATCCTCAACGGCTGAGCCTTCATCGATCAGGTTCATCGGAGCTCAATCTGTATATATACGAGAATGTTCATTCTATCTGGGATAGATAACTCCGAGCGAATACCCCCGGACGCTGTCAATCAGGGCATCTTCTGCTCAAGTAGTCAGCCATATTATCAATGCATCATACCTGTTGTTGCACATTCAGGAGCAAATAACACGGATCATCTTTCAAAATAGTGCACGTCATGAGAAAACTTTCAATACGACTATCATACAAGTAAAAGTCGAACCTAAAACCACAAATACTGAGGTCACCACTTACAGATCCTCACACCAATCCTCATTTGGAATGATTTTTTTTGCAACATAGTTACTATGTAACCTTCATAAACTCAAACTGGTTACATTATATCACTTTGACTTCAACATTAATTCATTTTTAAAACAAAATACTTTCTGATATCAATATCCATATCTAGAGTGCATGTGGTAGCCTAATTGAATCATCCAATACTTTTTACATCCATAAACATAACACAGAAGTGCTGGAAGAAGACATATCTATAAATTTTTGGTATAAGATTAAACCAGGATGCTCTCATTTGAGAGGCTTGGATATTTCTGTTACTCAAACTAGGAAAATTATCTCAATTTCTTACAAAATAGGATCAATTAAAAAAAAAGACTCATCCTGGCACAATTAACTATTAAGTCAACATTTATATGCAACTTACAATTGAATTCTAAAATATGTCAAAAGGAGGATCGAAGAGAGTACAAAAACCTTTTCCTTTATGATTGAGAGGAGTGTGCATGCAAAACATCTCTGCTAAAAATAAGGCCAAAATTTTTATCATTTTTAATTTATGTATGTATAACTTAAGCATCTTTCCTTTCAAGTAGCTTCAGTAGCATTTGCATATCTTCATGGAGAGAGAAACATGCCACTATGGGCATAAGAACTCAAGTCAAAGGAGTTGACCAAACACAAGAGTAAATTATTACTTCTATGTTTAAATTACTTGATGCATCAAAAAACTGAAGTTCATACATCTATTATACAGCATGTTGTTGGGCGCTGCTTTCTCCCACCAATGAATCTGCCCCTGATCATCATTAATCAGAAAAATTGGTATAGACTTTGAAAAATCAACATAGGAACACAAAAAAAATAAAACAGAATGATGTTAAGTAATTGTGAGACACCACTTGTTAAGCGAGGATATTAAGAGATATGGTAGAGTTCCTGTAGAGTCTTTTGTATTAAATAAACATCTTTGAAATATACTACTGCAGTTAGAATTTAGACATGTAACTTCAATTATCCGTAATACGAAACTAGTCATAGTTCTACTTTTTCCACTACTATCCATCCCTCTTTTTCAGCCTCTGTACCCCCTCGTAATCGGGTCAAAATACTTTTGTACCACATTATCGACACAAATGAACTAACATGATTGATTAAATAACAAAAAGAATAATAGAAAATATTGTAAACCACTGAACTTTACTAGCACATCAAAAAAGATTCCCAGTTATTAATGAAAAAACCTAAGATGATGTGGTGATTATTGGGTTCTCCATCCGCTCAACCCTGGCAAGGAATTGAAAACAGAGAAAAACCAGAAAAAGTGGAAAAGATAAATAGAAGATTATACCATGAACCACTCCAGCAGAAAGTAAACGATCCATATTGTCAATTCGTCTTTGTATGGATTTCAAAACAGTATTTAATGCTTTCACCCTTTTCTTAACACCAGAAATCCTAGCAGCGTGCTGCATAATGAAAGGTGATGGGGCGTCCTCTAGCAACTTATCAAGCTCTGGAAACACAGAAAAGCTATATAATACCCAAATATTTCAATATGTTATAAGGTGCACTTCCATCTTAACAAGAAAATTAAGTAATTGCTCAAATTATAGTACAATTGACCAATAGCCACACCAATCTTATACAACTATAAGATATGCAAAAAAAAAAAAAAAAAAGAGGTCGATTGAACATTTCCTTTATAGAGTAAATTAGTACAATAGGCCCCAATAATCTTACCAATCATTTTCTATTAAAAGAGATACAATAAATTTTGACTCACTAGAATATGTCCTCTCAAGAGAGAAAATCAAATATGTCAATAATTAAATTCACCAAAAGTTCCAACCTCAAAGCAAGTCCCTGATATAAACTTCACAAGATCATGCCCATCTATCAAGCATTTGGATCATATAATTAATAGCTTTATCATTTAATAGCACCATAATTAGGATATATTTGAAAGCCAAAAACAAAGTTCTTTTTTTAACAATTACTTCCCAAGCATATATGATAATCAAGGAACATCTAAACATCGTAATCTTACACAGAAGAGAATTTCATTGGGCACTTTTAATTTTAACAAAGAAAATGCATAGTCATTCAAAGCTCCAAACCCCTACATATAAAATCGTTGAATCATTCTAAAAATATAATCCAGCTTCCATGTCGCACATCATGCGCATATTACCAGATTTATAGCACAAACTTAGACTCACGGAAAAAGAAGAAAGGAAAGGTGAGCCATTGGGATAGTAGTTTAATTACCTCCGGTGAGACGATCGAGGGCGAAAGCAAGTTGATCCTGGCTGCGAATTGTGGCTTCGGCTCTAGATTCAAAATTAGTCATCACAGAAGTAATCAAAGAAGATAAACCCTCCGCTACCGATGAGTTCGTGCCACCTGCAGGGTTTGTATCGTCAACATTGTCGCATTTCTCATCACCGTCGTTTACGGCGCCGTGGAGGTCTCCAGCAGTGGAATCTTGCCGGTGGTCATCCGGGTCTCCGTCCGCCATGATCGCAAATCGTAATTGAGGAATTCCTAAAGTCTAATTCAACTCTATTTTGATATTAGAAATTCCCAATCTGGGCAATGATGATTACTTAAACCCAAATCTTATGACCCTTCCGGTGTAATGCTATGCCAATTGCCAAATTCTCTCATTTGCTCACATTGGCATTTGAAACTATGTTATGGGAATAATATCTCCGTGCATAAAAGATGTAATTAGTAGAACCATATACAAAGTAAAAAATGTTATTACAAGCTTCAACCTTCGAATCACGTGTAAGAAACTCAAGAAATAATTAGACAACAACAAATGATGCAGTTTGGTTGTTCACAAGTCAAAAGTTAAGAAATAATTAGATAACAAAAAAAGATGCAAAAGGGTTTTCAATGCAACAAGAACACTTAAAGACCATGTAAGAATCCATTGCCTAATATAGAGATCATATAGAATAAGAATGATGCTTCTAGGTTAAAGTGTGTGAATGCTATTTTTTTCGTGATTTAATGTAAGGACAATGACATAAAAGATAAATGAAGGGGCTTTTTTAAAACGTGAATAATAAATCTCATTCTAAGACTTACAAGTTATAAAAGATAAATGAAGGGGGTTTAAAAAAATGAGTAACTAATCTCATTCTGAGACTTAGAAGTTCAGAAATACAATGTGTAACTCATAAAGACTATGTTATCTGTAAACCAATGATATTGATGAAATCTTTCAATATGATTTTCAATCTCCTTACATATCTCCTTATGTTATAGTTTATTGAAAACAAATCACAAATGGAAATAAGTATGCCACTCTCACAAACAAAAAAACATGCATTGTCTAATTCATCTTTTGAAATTCAAATCACAAATGGAAAATTAGAATACCACTATCACCAACAAACAAGCATGCTTTGTTAGCATAAACAACATATCATGATTACAGTCACTTAAACAAAAAGTGCTAAAACCAAGAACCAACTTTGTCTGACCCAGCCATATCCAATGACTGCAGACATCACACGGAAAGAGAAAACTGAGGAAATCAAACAATATCCCATTCCCCCCAAAGTATTACTCCAATTAATTTCTTAATAAGGCTTTCACATACTGCCGAACTACCATCATTAAAACAAAATTAACAATTACTGAGAAATTTCTGCTTAATGAATCTGTTAATGCGAAATAGGAAAACTAACCTATGTGTGTATGTCGGTGCTCCAGCAAGAAAAATTGGCGACAACTACAACTGTTAAGGTGCTAATCGAGCAGGTGAAAACTCTGTACAAAATAAAGGGGAAAAATTATAATTTCCTGAGCTAAACCAGTTCTTAGGAGTCAATCGTATGAAAAAAACTTAATCAGGACTCTTTTTCCTGTCTAAAATTGGGAAATTGGAAGACAAAAGGAGGTGTAGAAAGATGAACGTACCAGTGGAAAGAGAGAGAAACCAGATGAAGAGAGATGGCGCAGAGAGAGAGCTTATTTGGGTCTTCAGGCGGATGGGCAGAGTTGGGGTGGCAAAATGGGCCTGACTTGATGTTCGGCCCGTAAAACACAATAACTAGGGTGGATTGGGCCTTTAAATGGAAAGTCCGAAAATAATCAGACCGTTATGGCCCGGTCTGATTTTGACTTTTTTAAAAAAAATTATTTTTGTCCGTTCTTTTTATTTATATTTTATTTGAATTTAATAAAAATACATTTTTTCTTAAATAAAGAAGAATGAAAATGACATCAAGATCAATATATTTAACATTTATTTTTAAATCTCACTATTTTTGTAAGAAAAATATCTTTTAAAGGAAAATAATTAATAATTTTTCAAGCCACGGGATTTATTTAGTAATTTGGACAAATCTGGAGGATTTTTTTTAATTTACCCTTTTAATCCTTCAAGAGAAAATCACACGTCACAATAGTCACGATAACAAATCACTAATACAAATCTCTGTGCATTTTTGAAATGGAATATACTGTATGTCGAAAGGAAAATTTTCCATATTAGGTTAATTAAAAATGCGTAACGTCAAGCTGTAAAATTACTTTATTTATTAATTTTAATAAATTTGGTATTATTATTTATAAAATAAAATGAAACGGAAATGGAAACGTGGGCCGTGGGTGAGATGCACGTGATAGCACGTATATTACATAGTGGACCCCACAACTTGTTTTTTTCCCACTCAATCAATCCATTTCTTCTTTCTACAGTTCTCTCTCTCACCAACTCACGCTCCTCTTGCCGCCGACGAAGATTCCCACCTTCTCTCTCCTCTATGTATCTTCGCCATTGTTAACCACCCAGAAACCTTGAAATCACAGACGCATTTATTTCAGAGAAATAAGGTATGGCGGATGAGGAGCCAGTGTTGTACTTGCATGGAGATATGGAACTACATATCTTCGAGGCCCGTAGCCTCCCTAACATGGACCTCGTTTCCGAGCGCCTCCGCCTCTGTTTCACTGGCTGCGACGTCTGCCGCCCCACTGGCGACGGGGAAAGCGACGGAAATGTGAGCGATGGTGGTGGAAGCACCCGCAGGCGTAGCCGCAGCGATAGGAAGCTACACCACCACCGGAAGATTATCACCAGTGACCCTTATGTCACGATCTCAGTCCCGCAGGCAACTCTAGCGCGCACGCGCGTGATCTCCAACTCCCAAAACCCCCAATGGAATGAGCGATTTCATATCCCCTTGGCTCACCCCGTGGCCTTTTTGGATATCCGAGTTAAGGATAACGATGTTTTCGGGGCCGACACCATGGGCAAAGTGTTGATTCCTGCTGCAAAAATCGCCAACGGCGACGAAATTTCCGACTGGTTCCCGCTTATTTCTTCATCCGGCAAACCCCCAAAACCCGACACCGCGCTCCGTATTAAGCTAAAATTCACCGCCTGTGACAACAACCCACTATACAGACATGGAATCGCCGGTGACCCTCTTCACAGAGGGGTTAGGAACACCTATTTTCCCCTGAGGAAAGGGAGCTCTGTTACTCTTTACCAGGATGCGCATGTTAGCCACGACTGCAAAATGCCTGAAATTGGGTTAGATAATGGCTTAATTCGCGAACACTCCAAGTGTTGGGAGGATATATGCTACGCCATTGCTGAAGCTCACCATTTGGTTTACATAGTGGGGTGGTCTGTTTTCCACAAGATTAAGCTGATTAGGGAACCGACGAAACCTTTACCTAGAGGAGGGGACCTTACGCTTGGGGAATTATTGAAGTATAAATCTCAAGAAGGGGTTCGAGTTTTGCTACTGATTTGGGATGATAAAACCTCACATGATAAGCTCTTCATTAACACGGTACGATATCAATGATTTCTTAATTGATTCTTGATTTCATCCATCTAGTTTTGTAACATTATGCATAGGGAAGGGTGTTGTTTTTTGATTGGTGGACTGAGGAAGAACTTTTTAGATCCTGCAGCTTAAGCTTAAAAAATTGAGGTCCGGATTAAATAGTACTTCAGTTTGTGACCTTTTCATTAAATAAGTGAGCTTATTAATGAGTGTTATTGGATTAGGTAATGTTCTTTATCTTTATTAGGGTGAAAACATTTTATTTGCAGGACAGAACTCCTTTTTTTATTAATAATTAATTCATATTTTTTTGTGGATTAGCAATTTAGCATTAAGTAACTTTGCATCTGGTTGAGTGTTATGTCTTAAGGCCTATTATTGTTTCGTGATTTCTTTAACCATCTCCCATTCATTTATGTACAGAAAAAGGATCCATAACAACTATACAGCTTTTATCTTGCTGAACTTGCAATACCTTAGTAACTTTACAGCCATTTTACATGGTGATCTGGGAGAAGATTATACATTTGGATGTAGCAGGACATTAAAAAATAATTGCATCACCCGTCTGAATGTTTACTTGTAACACAGGCTGGTCCTCTTCATCTATGTTTTAGAATGTTAGTGATGGGAGTGATTATTTACGTAAACTTTAAAAGTCTATGCAACTCGTATTTGATTACCTGAATAGGAAATTAGAATACATCTCCTTAACATCCCATATGTGCTTGTATAATACAGTTCTTTTTGGTCACATATTGGACATACATGACAAATTCTAATTACTTTGAATTTTCTGAAGATTAATTGCACAATTCACTCAGATACTTGTCGCTATGTCAGGCACAGTTCCCCTCGGTTATCTCCCTCCTGTTGGATCTATGTAATTTGAACTGAGCGTTTATTATTACTTATTTCTTCCAATGTTACATTTTTCTCTTATTGTTGGCAACTCAAATTGTAGATAATAATATTTTGTGCAAAGTGATTGATGCTTGCACTTTCTTTTATTTCCTGGCATTGCTAATTACAGAATGAGCTAATATTGTGCTATAGCTCAGTTTGGTTGTTAAAACTTAAAGTTGCGTTGATTTACTTAGAAATTTTCGCTATGCAGTATATGAAGCTAAAAGAGATATCCGTGTGCTTACTTCTTTGAATAGCTATTCTATAATACTCTTCTGTTTGGAAATGTGTCTAGTGGAAGTCACTGTAAACTTC
Source organism: Pogostemon cablin (assembly GCA_023678885.1). Taxonomy (NCBI): domain Eukaryota; kingdom Viridiplantae; phylum Streptophyta; class Magnoliopsida; order Lamiales; family Lamiaceae; genus Pogostemon; species Pogostemon cablin. The sequence goes on along the minus strand of CM042992.1, from coordinate 4,944,822 downwards.
TAGCTATATGGCTTTTGGTGTAGGCGGGAGTGATGCAGACGCATGATGAAGAGACAAAGAAGTTTTTCCGGCGTTCATCTGTTATTTGCGTTCTGTCACCACGTTATGCGAGCAGTAAACTTAGCTTTTTGAAACAACAGGTTGAGTTTCATGTACTTGTCTGTTCCACATTACATAATGCACCCCTTGAGTGATTTGAGAACATCCAAACTCCTGAAGTTTTTTTTATCTTCATCCTTTTGTCACCTTTAGATCTTTTTTGTTTTGATCCTGTAATCTTGTGCTCACAGGTTGTTGGAAACCTGTTTACGCACCATCAGAAATGTGTTCTTGTTGATACTCAGGCTTATGGAAATAATAGAAAAATTACTGCCTTCATAGGAGGTATTGATCTGTGTGATGGTCGATATGATACACCGGAGCATCGACTATTTCGTGGCCTTGACACTGTTTTCAAGGATGATATTCATCAGCCTACATTTCCGGTGTGTGGTTTATGCTTTAGTTAATAATATCTGTTATTTCCATTGGTTGTGATTTTCGCCAGTCATTGATAGTTTTATTCATGAATAATGCTCACATACAGGGGTACCAATTTCTTAAGGAAAATAATGCGACAACTTTCTCCCCTGCGTTACAAGCTGATCTTTGCTCAACATTCTTAATCATTTTATATGATTTGTACAAATTGAGTTGGCTATTAAAGTTTTCTCCATAGATGATTTTGTCTGCTATGACACTTCTGTTTAATATACCAAGGGTGTAAAACAAGTCAAATTTTTAATCTTGGATAGATTGGTTAGATGATAATGTAGTCCTGTTATAAGCCTCAACAACAGGAAAGAAACTTTATGGAAAGAAGACATTCTTAACAAGCTGATCAAATGAGGCACAAATTTCATTTGGCATCAGTGAGAGTGCCAGTGTGGAAGGCCATTTAGGGTGTTATAAAATTTAATTTGATGATGTGTTAGTCTCATCATCTTCGGATACTTCACTGGTTAATTTTATCTTATTAGTGACTTTGTTCTCAACTTCTCATTGCTTTCCTCATTAATTATCTAATTTAGGCAGGAACAAAAGCTCCAAGGCAGCCATGGCATGATTTGCACTGCAAAATTGATGGGCCGGCTGCATATGACGTTCTTCTAAATTTTGCACAACGATGGCGCAAAACTACCAAGTGGAAGGAATTTAGTTTATTTAAGAAAAAGATGACCCATTGGCATGATGATGCTATGATAAAAATTGAGCGAATTTCATGGATATTGAGCCCTGCTGTTTCCTTAACCAAGGATGGAACTTATATATCTCCTCCAGAGGACGATCCTAAGCTATATGTGTCCAAGGAAGAAGAACCAGAAAATTGGCATGTGCAGGTTAGGACTCCCAGGCTTGGAAGAGTGCTCATCTTATTTATATATGATCTTAGTTGATTGTATTTAATATTCATATCATTCTTTAGATCTTCCGGTCCATTGATTCTGGTTCAGTCAGAGGTTTCCCAAAGTTCTATGATGAAGCTCAGGCACAGGTAATAAATGAAAATAATCTAAAGGCCTTTTGTCTTTTCCACATCTTTTATATTCAATTCTGCAGAAGATGAAAGATTTCTTTGATGTTCATCACAGGTGGTTACTTTATTTTATTGATGGTGTTTATATTGCTGTTTTATCTCAGAACCTTGTCTGCTCCAAGAATATAGTGATAGACAAAAGCATTCAAACTGCATACATTCAGACAATAAGATCTGCTCAGCATTTTATCTATATTGAAAATCAATACTTTCTTGGCTCATCGTATGCTTGGCCTTCATATAAAGATGCAGGTAAAGATCAGAGTCCTGATTGTGTTTTCATGAAGTTCACGTCATGTTTAATACCCACCCCACCCCCCCTCCAAAATAAAAAAATCTAATATGTTAAATTTTACCTCCAATCAACTGTCTGTTGTTAGGATGCTACTTAGTATCTTCTGTAAATTTGATTGGATTTTGTAAATACTACTTAATCTGGGAAATATATTGTGACTATTATTTTCTTCGTTCTTCTTAATGAAGAGTATTTCTATGTTGCTTACCATCCACTCAGTGATATATTCCCTCTCATGACAAAATCTTAGGGGCTGATCATCTGATCCCTATGGAGTTGTCAATGAAAATTGCCAGTAAAATCAGAGCACATGAGAGATTTGCTGTATATGTTGTGATACCGATGTGGCCTGAGGGAAATCCCGTGGACAATGTTATGCAAGAAATTCTATTTTGGCAGGTAACTTAAATTAAATTCTCTTGATTAATTTGCATTTTTAAGTAATTTAGATTCTGTACCTTAAATATCAGGCGGGGGCTCTGTGATTTGTATCTATATGATATGATGTAATTACATCCAAAGAACCCTTACTTATGTTTCAACTATGCCCAAGCTTCAAGAGAAGTATCATATTGGTTTTGAATCCTCTTATTTTGTGAACATTAACATTTGATTCGTTCATGAGAACAAACTTCTTATTTTATCAGTTTGCTACATTAACTAGATTCGGATTTATGTAATTTGTTTGGTAGCATCTGATGCAAAACATGACAACATCTATGTTTCATGGAACACTGAATGATTTCATTCTTACTTATATTATTATTCAACAGGGCCAAACGATGCAGACGATGTATCAGTTTATTGCAAAGGAGATAAAATCTGCCAAATTGAATGCACATCCACTAGACTACTTAAATTTCTACTGTCTTGGTAACCGGGAGCCATTTACAGGTACTGCAGCACAGGTCAATGGGGGTACTGATAAGGTAGTTATACTAAACAAGGCTTATTCCTTTATTGTGATCAGGTCTGATTCCATATAACCAGGAGATGACACAAATTTCCCAGATGGAGAAAAAATTAAAATAATCATTGTATGTGCTTGAGATGCATGAATAGTAGAACAACTAGAGAAATTTCATGGAAGTCGGTCATTTATAAGAAATGCCTTGCAAGAAAGTAGTACCAACTGGGAAAATATAATATTGACATAGGTTTGTTAAAGAACACAATTCAATTTGTTCAATGCTTTACTCCATCCAGTTATACCCTTGTAAAAGGCCTCCATCCTCCAGGAAATCGGAAGGGATAAGGATGAATTGTATATCTTCTGCTTTATTTTTACCGGCTGATGATTTACTGTAGAAACTTTACTGTAGACTGTGGATGTCATAAAATTGGAAAAAGTATATAAGTTGCAAAAGTTATTTCCAATCATTAATTTGCAATTCATGACAAATTTGGATGAATTTGATTATTAAGAAGATATTGTAAATGTTGACTTAAGACTAGGCACAGTGATTGTATCTATTAGCAATTACCATAGTGAAATCTGTGAAAACATTCTATGTACGCTGATACATTAGTAGGGAAGATATTCCGTAATCAATTTTAGGTTGTTTCTAACTTAAATTGTTTATAACTGTTTTCTAGTTAAAATTTTTATTTTTGCTAGCATGGGCCATTTTGAAAATCCTGTGCAACTATTTCCATGATAAAATGAGTAGTATGTATTCATTTAGTTTTGGGGTCTTTTAGCCCTTTTAGTCTATAGATACCCTTGCCTTGTGAACTGCAAAAAATTACTGATTTATTGGCTTTGAGTGGATCAGAGATTCCTCTACACTGCCATTGAGTGGATCAGATATTCCTGTACACTGCCATAATTCCCTTAGTTTGTATTAAATAAGAGACCAGCGGGCTGAACCTGAAAGGTTATCTGACAATCATATCTAAGAAAACAAAATAGTGCTTTATCTTATTGAGTTATTATAAACAATTTGTTTTGTTTCCTGCTTGTAACTCATGCTACATATTTTAGGCATATGCAGCTACTTTTTTTTTTAGGAACTTTAATTAGGTTTTTGCCTTTTGCTAATGAAACCTATTATTGTGTGATTCCACTTAGATATCAGACTCACAGAAGTTTCAGCGCTTCATGATTTACGTGCACGCCAAAGGAATGGTAGTGGATGATGAGTATGTAATTGTAGGGTCAGCCAATATAAATCAAAGATCGATGGCTGGCACAAAAGACACAGAGATAGCTATGGGTGCTTATCAGCCTCACCATACTTGGGCAAAGAAGCAGTCACATCCACATGGCCAGGTTTGTTTACATCACGAACTTATTCTTGTTTATGTTAGCTTTTTAACATTTTTGTATGTGTAGGCATTATCACTGAGTGTTTTTCGGTCATCAGCATGCTCTAAAATGAATATATTGTGCACCTTGACGTATCAGTAAAGTTAATCTTCCACAATGTCTCTTTTGTACCATGATTTTAATCAAGTGTTAGCACTATTTGAAATTCTTCTTCTTGTTTAGTTCTTTCATGAATATTTGCACGTCCTTTCCCTATCTAACTAAGAAGAATGTACACCATTCCGTTATGCTTCTACACAATTTAGTTTGGTGTGCTTGTTCATCTTATTATTATCAAAGGGATGATGTGGACTTCTTGTACAATTTCACTCTAGCTTCTTACTTTATTTTCTTCAATAAACCTCTAGGTTTACGGATATAGAATGTCACTATGGGCTGAACACCTTGGAATGGTTGAGAGTTGTTTTAAGGAGCCAGGGACGCTGGAGTGTGTACAGAAAGTGAATGAGGTTGCTATAGAAAATTGGAAAAGGTATACAGCTGATGAACTGAAAACGTTGCAAGGTCATCTCCTCAAGTATCCTGTGGAAGTCGATATTGATGGCAATGTAAGTCCATTGCAAGGACACGAGAACTTCCCGGATACTGGAGGCAGAGTTCTTGGAGCTCATTCTCCAACTATACCCGATATTTTGACGACGTGATATCAGAACACCGTGCCTGAGTATTGAACCTGGGATTTGAGCAGCTTGTGTATATTGATTGTTTGATTTCTTTTATCTGATTCGTACAACATTTGGATGTATGATTGTTGGAAGTAGCAGAAAGATAGTAGTGTGATTGAATTCTGTAAATGTGCTGGTTTGTTCATTCCTAAATATCTTATGTATTCATTCAATTTATGTGTGAAGTAAAGGGTTTGCTAAATTGCCAACTTTAGAGTTCTTTTTTTGGTTTGGGGGGTGGGGTTTACTGTATTTTAATTAATCATACAAGCATGTGATTTTTCCTTCAATTTTAATTGTAAAATTTAACAATTCCTTTGTACTTAAAGTTTTATTAATTGATATTCGAGCAGGGAATTCATGTGTGGTAATTTTTTTAAAATACAACATAAATAAATTATTAAAGACATGAAAAAATGACCAAGGTTAAATTTAAAAAAAAAACACAGGCGGATTGATTCAAAATTTATTTTTAGAGTAGGATAATAATTATATAGGTAAAAATTTATTTTCAAAGTAGGAGATAATAATAATTATATAGGTAAAATAATAAAGTATGTTTTTAATAAATCATATTATAAATTTTTAAAATCTTACTTTAATATATCAATTATTATATTTTTAAAAAATTATATTTTAATCGTTAATAAACTATAAAACATATTTAATATAATAAATTGATTCGTCTTACAATCATATATTCTCACTAAAGACTTTGTAAATTGAGGGTATAAAATAAAATATTAAAATAAAAATCCTACACCCTTAACAATTAAAACCATGCACACACCTCTAACTCATCATATTTTCTAAATTTATTCTCACCCACCGCATATTAAAATTACTACATACACTACCACTTCCAAAACATTTCCTCATTCTTAAAACTCAAAAGAAGAAAAAAAAATCTGAGTTTCTTAAATCATAATTGAGTCACTCACACACGTAACTCTAAGGTAATTATGGACAAAAAGAGCTCAAAGATCATAATCATACGTGTTTTTATGTACTTTAATCAATTAAAATGTAGTTTTGTGTTTTTTTTTTAAATCGCAAAAATATCGACCAACCAAGACTAAATGAAATGGACATTTTCGACCACCACTAGTCAACAAAAATCATTCTGGTCGATCAGTAGCGATCGAAAAATACTAGGATTTTCAAATTGTTGACAAACGTCGGGATTTCGACCATCTTTGGCTAATCAGAAGACAAAATTTCGACAAACCATTAGATATTTTGGGCCTAAATTCATCATTTTCCAGATCGAAAAAAAAAAACTCTCAAATAAAATTAACATGCATATATGTCATCCTAACACTACAAATCATCAGCTAAACCAATACCATGAAGTATTTTACACAATTCTACCTAAAATTAACTATCAAATGCAAGATTCATGAAATATCAACAAACCCTAGAAAATTTTAAGTGAAAACTAGGAAGAGTAGTTGTAATCGATCCGCCATAAAATGATTTAGTGTCGTAACTTAGTTCTTCCTTTTCCATTCTTTTCTTTATTCCCTCTTTCTCTTCTTCTTTCGCTCTCTTATTTCTTTTTGGAGGTGGGTGCATGATTGTGGATGTATAAAGTGTTGTTTTAAATGAGTGTGTCAGAGAAATTAAATTCAAATGGTATAATTATAAAAGTGAAAAGGTTGTATTGAATAATAGGTGTATGTGTTAAAAAAGTATGTGTGGATAATAGGACCTAAAATAAATACTAAGTAATAATAAAGAAAAAAAAAAAGAAACACAGAAGAGAAATTGTTAAAATCATTTCTGCATTAATTAAGTGGGTCTTTTAGATGTGGCTGGTTTAAGTCAGATGATCAAACCGCATGGCCCATCAGGGTATTTTCACTACTGAGATGGGCCCATACTATTATTTTACTTTTGGGTCTACTTCATTCTATAAAGTTGCACTCCTACAACTCAATCCATTTATCTCATTTAATTTTAAAAAAATAAAAGTAAACATGTAAATGGAGTACATCATAGTATAAAATAAGCAAAAACTTATATAGGTAGTCTCCGAATGGATAAGAAGTGATAACTATTCGTATGTTCCATACTTATGTTCACCACTCAAAAAATGAAACTTCACATTAACCAACAACCTCAAAAGTTATCTTAATTTCAAAAATACCACTATCACAAAACATACATAACATACTTTAAAATTTATTTATTACCTAAAAATACCACAATACCCCTTAAAAGTTAATAAAATTGGTCAAAAAATAATTTTTCTTAAACTTCGTATTTATAGTGTCACTGTGACCATAAGTTCGGGAACGGAGGAAGTATCACACTAAAAAATATAATAATTTGGCAATTTCAGAAGTATTATATCTTATACATGTAATACTTTGACGAATATTGGGTTATACCTTTTCTTTTAAAATTAAAAGTTTTTGTGTAATAATTAATGAGTCATTTATATGAAAGAACAAAAATATTTGTATTGCGTAATATATTTCGAAGCAGCGCACACGACACTAATAAAATTACTTAATCTTAACTACTGCGAAAAACAAATGTAATACTCCCTTCATCCCATAATATTTTTTTCATTTTCCTCATTTGTTTGTCCCAAAAAACTTTTCACCCCCAAAAAGGAAACATCGCTTTATCCAACAACCTCAAAAGTTACTTTAATTTCAAATTTGTCACTCATTTTTCACACACATATTATTACTTTATACTTTTTTATTACCTAAAAATATTACAATACCCCTCCAAAGTCAATAAAGTTGATCAAAAAGTGCAATTTTTCTTAAACAATGTGGAATAGTAAAGGGGAAAAGTTTTTCGAAACGGGGGAGTAATTATAATGGAACAGAGAGTGTTTATGTAATACAGTAATTTATTTATAATTGTTATTAAGACTTCATACTTGGTACGAGTCTCCGTTTGATTTGATTAGTGCTTGGATTAATTGCCCGCACGCTACACTCGTATAACTGGTACACATGTTTTTGCAATTATAAATTATATTAATATTTTAAATTATAATTATATAATGTAACTTAGTTATAATATTTTCAAAAAAAAAATTAATTTTCTATTATTTCAATAAAATATCAATTTTTTTATTTTTATTTTTTGGCAGTGGAGAATTGTTGAAACTTGGCATTAATAAAAACACATATAGAATATTCCAAACCAAATGTAAAGAATAATACAAGAAGCAAAGAATTATTGAGAGAAAGAAAATGTTGATTGGGGGAATCTAATATATTTTCCAAGAAGTTGGGGGGTGGGGTGGGGTGGGGTGGGGTGGGGTGAGTGGGGTGGTGAAGTACTCAAGTAAGCAGAGATGCAGACAGGATTTTGAGGTGAGAAACTTGGGACAGAGGATGAAACTACGTCGTTTGGACGCGTGTGCATGTACTACTATGTATGTATTGTGCCATCACTTGGACAGGACCATTCACATTGTTAATTAACACAAAACCTCTTTTCCTTTTTAATGCCAAAATGTACAACCAACTACAAATAATGCTGAAGTTTAAATGGAGTACGTAATTGATGAATTCTTTTATGCAAATTTAAATTTTAAGTGAGATATTTATGTTTTTAATGTTTTATACCTTCTTTAATGAGTTTACATAATTCCATCTTTGAAAACTTTTCAAAAGTTTTGTTGAATATTACTCCATCGTCTCCCTACATGTATTTATACTTTTTTTTTTTAATTCGTCCTTTCGAAGTATTTTATATTTTATTTTTATTAAAAATTATAAAAATTATTCTCTCTGTTCAGTTCTAAGATATTCGTTTACTTTTTGTACGTGAATTAAAAAGTATTATTATTATATGTAAAGTGAGTAGTTGTATTAGAGGGAAGTGGTGGATCATATTGTGTAGTTCTTTTTTACTAAATAGAGGAAATGAATATCTTTGAACGCAAAAAATAGTAAAATTGATACTTTAGAAGCGGATGGAGGAAGTACATTATAATACTCACTCCCTCCCGGCTAAAGGTCACCGGTAGCTTTTTGCACGTGAATTAAGGAATATTATTATTTTATGTGTAGTAAGTAGTTGTATTAGTAGTAAATGGTAGGCCATATGTGGGGTCCTTTTACTAAAAAGGAAAAATGAGATCATTTGAATAAGACACTCAATATAGTAAAATGTGGACCTTTCGATGGGACGGGGGGAGTAATACTTATTTTTTTACATACTTCAATATAATACTCACTTTTTTCCTTACAAACCATGCACAAGAATATATGAAATAACTTGAAAGACAAAGGGAGTATCATTTTTCACGAGTTAGACTTCCCTATTTCACCTTATGTTTCATCTTGTGTTTGACATAGGGTTGATAGATTTGAAATTGGGGGTATGTATCATCCATCCAATATAAAACACAATGAAACGTGGGGTGAAATAAGTGATCTCCCATGATTTTTTACTGATTGCTTGTTTATCCATTCAATTTTGGATTTCAAAAAATAAAAATAAAAATTGGGATTCAATAAGTAAGTATTAAGAAAAAATTAAATTGATTTAATACAATTAAAAATATTATTCCCTCTATCCTTCAAGCTATTTCATGCATCAATTTATATTTTTTACACGTAAATTCAGAAGTAATATTATTTTATATAAATTAGATAATTGTATTAATGGTGGGTAATGAGAAAAGAAAATAAATATTATAATGATTGACGATTAAAATAACAAAATAAATATTATATTAGTGGACGGAATGAGTACTAACTTTTATGAATAATTATAAGATGTACTTGGTGCAGCAATACAATCTAAATACATGTTCGTTAGACTCAATTTTTATACATTACAGTTATAATTGATCCAGTTAAATCTTCATTCATAAAAGATCACTTTAGGCATTATCCTCAAAATTTTAAAGAAAATGTAGTGAATTATACAAAAATCTGTACCAATAACTAATAATTTGAGGATACAAATACAATTATATATATTTTTTAATATAAAATAATAAAATTTAATTATTTTGATAGTACAATTTAATGTACAACTATACCCTTTTATACTTCTAGTTCCACCCGTGAATATATAATGTAAATTTAGGATAAAGTTGTAATCATACATTGAATTTTTAATATTTTTAAATTTAAATTTAAAAGTTATGATAAAAAAAATCTGATTTAATGATTTAAATTATTCAAATGTAGAGTCTACTTCCTCCGTTCCAAAAAGTCTCAAAAAAGGCAATTATAAATGTAGAGTCTACTTCCTCCGTTACATGTAGAGTTTACATGTAATATGAGATGAAACATTGAATGAAATAGGTGATCACATTTAAAAAAAAAAAAGTTACACTTCCTTTGTAAATAAAAAAAAAATTATAACTCTCTTTGCGGAATGGAACGAGGATGCATATACAATTTTACTTTAAATAAGATATAAAATATCTCAAGTGAGTTTTCTTAGTTTCCAACTCAATGTGAGCCGTTTAACATGAATCCTCGTACGCACTGAACTAAAGACCAAATTATTTGGGATGCAAATTAACATATTTGCATCCTTTAAATATGTCATTTTTGGAAGATTTTCAAATGAAATCCAACGAGGACCCATTCAATAATATTTTAATTTCTTTTTTAACATTGTGTATTTTTTTTCTAATAGCACGTCATTTTGTACTTTATTCTTAGGTAACAGAAATCTCATTACAACGTATTTAAAATTACTATAGATAAACGATATAAAATTAGAGAGGGAATCCCAAATAATCCATTTTAAATATTGAAAATAATTGTTACCCATTAAATAATTTATATAACATCCATACTTAATTGTCCATTTTTGGACCAAAATATCCCCACTATGTCGGGATGCTATGTCAGACTTCCGATATCGATTTCGACATCCGATAAATTACTCTCACCTTGTCGGAATGCTATGTCTGAGTTCCGACACCGAATCCGACACTCGATGATGTCGGAATCCCAACATAGCATTCCGACATGGTGATGATATTTTGATCAAAAAATGGACAATTGAGTATGAATGTTATATAAGTTATTTGATGGGTGACAATAATTTTTGTCTTTTCATTTTGGATATTTTTTTACAATTATCACATAAAATTAATTATATGCATTAATGATACTTTTCTAAATCATTTATTTAAATGATAAACAAAGATAATGGTAGGAATTCATAAATAGCCATGTGTGACTTATAAAAAATTACTCAATCCGTCTCATTTCAGATGACATACTTTTCATTTTGGGCTGTCTCACAAAAGTTTGCACATTCCAAAAAAAAGTAAAAAGTAAAAACAATCATTCTTCCTCATACACTTTATTTACAAAAAAACAATCTCTACATAACATACTTTATCATTTATTTATTATATAAAAATATTATTATACCCCTAAAAGTTATCATTTTTTTAATCTCCGTGTCAGAATTGGGGGTGTAATTTTTTATGGGACGAAGGGAGTAGTTAATTTTATCAACGTTATCACATCTTCCCAATGATTTGTGAAGTTGAATTATAATCGATTGTAACATCTCATAAAATATGCTGAACAAATTTATAAAATAATATAGTCCTTATGTACGATTCTTGTTTATAGTTCCAAATTATTCAAGAAAAGAGTAGTTTTACGTAGATCACGGTGAAATTATTTTTCACCCTTTTAATTAGCTTTTATTAAATGTTATAACTTTTTATTTATAATATAAATTATTCATAAAATAGTTCACTGCATCATTATCACTTTTTATTAAAAATGTTATTACTTCTTATCAGTCTCACAAAAGTCTGAAACGATCTCACATAAGTATTTGTCCAAAAAAATTTATTTTTTTACTAATTTTATTAATTTTACATGATATATTATAGTATTTTTATATAATAAAAAAAATACTATGTGTGTGAATTGTTTTGTGGGAAAGATAAATAAAGAAAGTACAAAGAATAATTTTAATCACTTTTTTTTATTGACAAGTAGATTATGAGAAAAACATAGACGGTTTGGTTTGATGGGGGGTAATAAATAGGGATTGAGAATAGAAAAGAACGAGCACCATTGATTATAGTTATGAGCTTTAGGTGTAGCCAATGGAGTAAAATTTAAGAATGTAGGAATATTATTAAAAAAACATTATGAAATGTTATACATTTCCCATTTTGTGAACTTAGCCATTCAAAAAATAAATATCACATTATATTAACTAATCACTTTAAAAAATTATCTTAATTTTAAACTCTCATATAACACGCACATAACCTAATTTATTATTTTATTTATTAAACTACGTATTTATAATGTCAATAAAAATAACAAAGGGAAAGATGAAGTACTTTTTTTATATACATAATATTTTGATGAGCACAGAATAGATTTATGGAATATTATACTTTTAAGTTTATCTCAAACTTATCTTACATAAAAAAAATTGCATCAATTAATAACCTCAAAATGACATCTTATTTAAAAAATACCACTCAAACAAAAAGCAAATAATATATTTTTATTTTATTTATTATATAAAAATACCACGATACCCTTAAAAAATCAATAAAATTAATTAAAAAAATAATTATTTTAAACCATGTATTTACAATGCTGGTTAAGATAATTACGGGAATGAGGGAGTATTATAAATCTTTTAAAGGCATTAACTTTTATATATATGATTCATATCTTCTAAAAAGAGAAATGTAAACGGTAAACCCTGTGATGTGAGGCTTAAATTGGTAATATATATTTCATCCATCTCATAGAAGTTGACACACTTTCCTTTTGGTTTGTCCCAGAAGAGTTGACACATTTCATTTTTAGTACATGAGACCCACACAAAACAATTAATTTATTCTCATGGGGCCCACATACACCTCTAATACAACTACCCACTGCATATTAAATATTATTTATCTCACTTCACTTTACGTTAAATTATTATACTCTTTAATCTCTGTGAAAAAATGTGATAACTTTTTCGGGACGGATGGAGTAAAACTTATCATACAACGAAGGGAGTATTATTGTACTACTGTTATTAAAGATATTTAATCCCTCCGTCCAATTCATAAGTCCCCATTAACTTTTTACACGTAGATTAAAATATTTATAAGTAGTGGATAGATATATTAGTAATAAGTGATGGGTTATATATAGGGTCTTTTTACTAAAAGATGAAATTGAAGATATTTGAATAAAACACACAGTATAATAAAATGTGACATTTCCGTGGGATGAAAAAAGTATTTCCTCCGTTCCACCGAAATGTCACCATTTTACTATATTGGGCGTCTCATCCAAATGTCCATATTTTCCACTTTTAGTAAAAAGGTTAACATGTGGTCCACCACTCACTACATATAAATAATGATACTTCTTAATCTACGCACAAAAAACAACCAGTGACATTTGAGTGGGAAAGAGGGAATATTAAATTTCTTCTTCTTCAAGGTATCCTTACTTTATTAGTCCCACGTGGAAAAAAACTAATGCATACTCCCTCCGTCCCACCAAAATAATATTATTTTACCATATTGGGCGCTCATCAAAATTGCAATATTTTTCTCTTTTAGTAAAAATGACTCACTAATGGTCCACCACTACCCATCACATCTCTCTATCCACTTTACATAAAATAATAATACTTCTTAATCTACATGCAAAAAGCAAATGCATATCTTTGGGCGGACGGAGGGAGTACTATAAATAAATGTATAAGAAGTTGATGTCTAAAATAAAATAAATAAATAAATAAATCTAGTGTAGATATTGCATCAAATGATAAAAAAAAAAAATGATGTAAAAAATCCATGAAGATAGTAGTTAGATATTTAGATATATAATGATATGTAGGAGTATATAATTAATCACATCAGAACTGATGAACCAAAGTGGTGGAAATTTTAATTTTGCTAAATAAATAGTAAATAAATAAAAAGTAGATTAAAAGAAAAAGATAATTGTTATTAATAATAAATAAGAACATAGTTTAGAAGCCCAAAATATCCAAACATTTCCTCTCATGTCCAACACCTTTGCTCCTCCAAATGTGGACATCATCTTCCTCCTCCTCCTCTGCTATTTTCAGATCACTCTCTCCCTCCACCTCCACTTCTCCGCCGCCCTCCGCCGCCGCTAATCCCAAAACCATGGAAGAAGTTTGGAAGGACATCGCTCTCGCCGCCGATCTCCACCACCGCCCCTCCACCCGCGGCGTTATTTTCCAGGACTTCTTCTCCAAAGATCCGCCCTCCGACGGCGTTTCCCCCTCCGTCTTACCGCCGTCTCCGCCGCCGCCTGTACCCCCCGTAATGCTCACCCTGAGCTCCGGCGCTGATCGCTTCAACTCGCTGCTGCTCCAGCCCCACCACCATCAGGCTCAGCCCATTTCGCCGGTGAACACGGTGTTCGACGCGGTGGTCCCCGACGATGCTGCCGCCGGGGGGAAGAAGAGGTTCCCGGATTTCGACAAGAACTCCGGCGATCGCCGGCATAAGCGGATGATCAAGAACCGCGAGTCTGCTGCACGCTCCAGAGCTAGAAAGCAGGAAAGCTCTTTCCACCTTCCCAATTTCACCTTAATTATTATTATTTTTTTAATCAGAAAAATTAGAGAAAACAATTCCATCTCAATTTACAGGCTTATACAAATGAGTTGGAGCTTGAAGTAGCTAATTTGCTTGAAGAGAATGCAAAGCTCAAGAAACAGCATGAACAGGTCTGTGTGTTTAAGTGTGTGAGAGAGAAAGGATAATCTGCATCATTCTTACCAATCCCCCCTCTCTCTCCCAATAAACCCTTTTGGAGAGAGAGAGAGAATGTTCACCTTTTCATCACCAAAATTTTCTTGGCACATTTTGGCATAAACCAAGAAAGATAGCCTTGAAAGAAAGGCATGATTTAAGTGTACAAAAATTTCTTCTCAAAATGGTAAACTTTGTTAGCTAAATCCCCTGCCTAGATTTGGGTACACATGTTTGCTTTTTTTTGATATATTTTTACCATTTTCTTTACCACATATAAATAATAAACTCCCTTTTTCTCTCCATTTATGTTTCCATAGAGGGAAAAAAAAGAAAGCTAATAACAGAGTATATAATTCTTTGTCAGTTATGTAGAACAGCAGCAGCTGAACATCACAGAAGAAAGCCACTCTATAGAACTTCAACAGCTCCATTTTAGCACTAGCAAAACTGGTGTAATGTCATATGGAATCTATGAATATCTGTAATAATATCTTTATTTTGGTAGAACAGAGATGAAGTCCAATGTTGTCCAAAAAGTAGGACTTTTAAGGTGGTTGCTGCTTTCTTGCTGGGTGAAGCACAACCATAGAGAAGGAAGGAGAGAGATAGAGAGAATATAATAGTACAACTGTACAGAGGTTCTAAGTTAGAGAGAGAGGGGGGTGGGTGGTATTGTTTTGAATTCTTGCTTTGATTAGCTATCTATCTCCTTCGCCTTCCTTTTCTTTTTCTGCCATTTTCATCAAACCTGATTAATACTGCTGTGGCCATTGATGTTGATTTGATGTTTTGTTGGTTTCTTTACTTTTTTATTTTTTTAAGTAATTGTTGCTCAGTAATAATTTTCCATCCTAATGGATTAAATCTTCTGTTTCATTTGATAACTTATTTTTCATAGAAATAATATTATACCATATTTAATGATCATTAAACTCTTGGAATATTAAACTCTTGGAATATGTGATTGTATTTTAAGCCTTCATTATACACATGTCAAATATTTAATATATGAAAAAGGAGATGAAATATGGGAATGGAATAGGTAAACTTAATTGATTTGATCTGATGTGAACTTTATGTTTATTTGTATACTTCCTTCATCCTCTAAAATATTTCACACTTTTCTTTTTTATTCGTTCAACAAAGTATTTTACACTTTACTTTTACTAAAAATAATAAAAAATACACTATAATAATACCTACTCCCTTCGTCCCATAGAAGTTGACACACTTTCTTTTTTGGTTTGTTCCACTAAAGTTGACATATTTTCTTTTTAATACATGGACCCATACAAAAAACAATTAATTTATTCTCATGGGCTTCACATATTACCTCTAATACAATTACCCATTACACATTAAATATTTTTTCTCTCATTTCACTTTACTGCACTTTACATTAAATTATTATACTTCTTAATCTCTGTGTCCAAAAAAAATTATACCAACTTCTATGGGACGGAGGGAGTACTTTTTACACACATCCAAACATAATACTCACTTTTTCACAAATTTCAATAACTTTACACTCATTTTTCATTAAATTAATTAAAATACTTCTCCTCTTTTTTACTTTATATATAAAATAATAATTTTTTTTTTAAACTTCGTGCATGATAATACGTGAAGTATTCGGGACGGAGGGAGTAATAATCTGATAAAAGTCTTCCACTAATTTTTGGGTGCAATAAGAAAATTCATTTGGGTCCTTTTTGTTTTCCATATAAAGAATATGGATTAGTACTACATTCTCATGGACTATGCACCATTGTAATATGAAAATTACTTTGGTGGACGTTAGACTAATCGAGATCAAGTGGTTTAAGAATTTTTTTTATAACAAAAAAAAATTATGAACTTTACCAATATTACAAAATAATCTCTATGAGAAATTGGGAAAAAATGCATTAAATTTCTAAAGAAAATCCTACCTTTAATCACTACCCATGAAAAAAAAATACTATCATGCATTCAATTCGTTTTGCAATAATAGATGTGACTTTTACTTTGTAATTTCTATATGGAGTTTAATTTGTAATAATAGAGTAAAGTGTTCTTTTTATTTTTTTCAATTAGTTCCTTTTTTAGATACTCACTTCTTCCACTTTTAATGATATTATTTTGGGCGTCCGCTCCCTAAGAATATCATTTCCCTTTTTATTCACACACATCCACTACCACAACTAATAAATGGGACACACACCTCCACTAATACAACTATTCACTACACATTAAATATTAATACTCTTTAATTTCCTTGCCCAAAAACAAATGACACCCTTTAATCCGGATGGAGGGAGTAAATAAAAAGAAGGATTGTAAGATTTAGAAATAAGAATTAAAACTTTGAAATTGACATGGAACGCTTTATTCATAGATTTTTTTCAATTTATTTAATGTTTAAAATAATAATTAAATGTTAACTAACAAATCAAATAAAATAGTGGGCTTCTAACACGTGCTTACTATTTGGTTGGGTCAATTTAGAATTAATTTGAAAGGATATGGGCGTTAAATGCTGATGTCAAGTGATTAAAATAAGGGTTAATCGCAAAAAAAAACCCACAAATTTTACTGCTATTGCAAATTAATCCCTATAATTGAAAAAAAAATCATCATATTTAAGTATTGTTACAAAACACACCCAAAAAACCCTACTTTTAGTCATAAATTGGATTTATTTTGCAACAATACTTGAAGGTGGTGATTTTTTTTTTGTAATTTCTCAAAAGTAAGGATTAATTTGCAATATGTATAAAGTTCGTGGTTTTTTTTTTCAATTAACCCTTAAAATAAATATAAAATGTAACAATTAATTTTCTATTCCCCGTGTGTACAAAATTTAGTTTATTTAGGTGTGCATTCACTTCATCCGAGGAATGGATTATGGATTTGTATATTATTTATTCATTTTAAATGAATAAATAATTATGAAGATTAGAGTGTAAATCTTCAAATAAACAACTTAACTGAATGAGTTAATATAGCTGAGGTTTCAAGTTTTTCATTAGTGTATTAATTAAACGATTATTTTTTAAGTTATTTAAAGGTCAAGAAGTAGCTCACATCATAACAATTCGATCACAGATTTTTTTTACAGTTTTCTTTCTTAGATGATTTATATGTATTTTCTGAGTGTTTTTCTATTTTATAGTATAACTATTATAAATGCTATGCTCATGATTTTTTTTTTGTTACATAATTCTTACTACCAAACGAAGTATTGGCGTGAGTGTTTTAGCATCCAAAATTATTCTTTTTCGTTTCATATATTAGTTGGAATTTTTAAAATCAAGATTTAAAATTTATTCTTGCAAACGCCAACCTAACCAAATTAATCCTCAATTAACTTATTTTTCATGCTCTTTTTTTTTTTTTATCAATTTCTTTCACCATTCTTTCTTATCAAAATCTTAGTATTAAAATTTTCTATGAAGTGCTTGTTTCGTAGTTTATGAAATTGTGCTATTTATCCTTTTAATTTAACACTTATCCTAATTGTTCTTCTAAATTGCTATTGAAACTATAATGGAGTAATACATTTCCGTTTAAACTGAACCTCACATTATGTGATCCGTTCTAAATTGAAATTTTACACTCCCATCATCATCATCATCATAATAATAATAATAATAATAATAATAATAATAATAATAATAATAATAATAATAATAATGATAATAATAATAATAAAATTTAATTAATATCCTACCACATATTTTAATTTCAAATATAATAAAATAACACACAACTCAGCAACCCATAATATCTTTTAATTTTAAAATTATTATTTCTTTACAACTCACATAATTTAATTTATATTTTTTTTACTTAAAAATACCAAACTACCTTAATAGCGAGAAATTTTTTTTAATTTTTTTAATAACTGTGAATTTTATTATGTGAACGGGCGGTAACATATACTACAAAAAAAATGTTTTTTACCAACAGAATATTCCGTTGGTAAAAGCCTTAATTTTATTATTAAATTGGTTTACCAACAAATTCTGTTGCTAAATTTCTGTTGGTAAAGTGGTTGTTAGTAAATTTTTAGCAATCGAAAAGTAAATTCCGTTGGTAATCCGTTGCTGAAAATTCCATTGATAATTTATATGATTATTCTCTTGGTAATCCGTTGGTAAAATAGAGAATAAATCCATTGACATTCCATTGTTAATAGAAAAATGTCATCTTGATTGCTAATCCATTGGTAATTACCAACGGATTGAATTCCGTTGATAAATTTCATTGTTAAAAAGTACATTTTTTTTAGTGATAGTCTAAAATTTATTTAGTAGTAAATACCAAATACTTAAAAGTAAGTCAAAAGTGATTGATATTAATGCGTTACTATCCCATAAAACTTTCACACTACTATTTATTTAAAATTTATTTAGTAATAAATACCAAATACTTAAAAGTAAGTCAAAAGTGATTGATATTAATGCGTTCATATTCCATAAAACCTTTCACAATACTATTTGTTTATTCCACAAACTCTTTACATTAAAAAAAAAAGAAATAATTCTAATAACATTAAAATTTACATTAATTACAATGCGGTCATTCTTATTTAATATATATATCATTACCTTACACATTATTTATTAATTAAATTAAAAATATTACTCTCTCCGTCCCGGGTAAACAGCACCATTTGCTTTTTGCACGTAAATTAAGGAGTATTATTATTTTATATAAAATGAATAGGTGTATTAGAGAGATGTGATGGGTAGTGGTGGACCATTTTTACTAAAAGAAAAAAATGGTGCAATTTGGACGGGACACCTAAAATAGTAAAATAGTGTTATTTGGGCGAGACGGAGAGAATAAAACATTTCTAATAGTTAATAAAGTTTATTAAATAGAGAAATTATCACAAATGATCCTCTAAGTATGAGAGAACCCCCACAATTAGTCCCGTAATTTTGGAAATTATCAATTTTAATCCTATTTGTCCAATTTTAATCCTTTTATCCAATTTTAGTCCAATTTTCTGAAAAAAATTTAGAAGCTCGTCGGCGGCTCAAATTTGAAACATATTCCGGAAGCATCCATTTTACAAGGTCCACGTAGGATGACACAAAATCAATTTTAATATAAATCACTCATATCCCCGGGTTCGATTCCAATTGAGAATGAATAGAAGAGGAGTTATAAGGAGACTTGGGAGAATTAGGGTGTATGGAAGTGAACTAAATACTAACTATACTAACAAGTAACTTTGTCCGATAAAAAAAAATCAATCATTTAACTTGCCACATCATCATCATCCGCGGGGTTCTCCAACATCAAACTGAGAAATAATATCACAAAATCTTCACTGTCTTGGCAGCATTCTCATCCCTCGGCGCCGCGTCGTTGGCAGCATCCTCATCTTCGGCAGAGGAACCCAGAGAATCTGCATCATCCCCAAAATAAAAAACACCGGAGGTTGATTTTTCATCGATTCCGGCAGGACACATTATGCAACATCCAACTTGGCAACAAACCCTACCCTCTCTCCCTTTCTCTACCAATCAAACCAAACCGTACTCTTATGAACAAAATTATCACAAATCAAAACCCTAATCATTGGAAAAAAATCAAAATTTTCAGATCTAAATCTAAGGAAAAAATCAAACTCGAACGGCGGCGTCTTTTCCGGGTATGTGGATAGGCATCGGATTAAAGTCCTAGATCTTGACGCCACCGTGAGCAGCAGGAGCGGCTGCTCTCAGAGTTGTCGACGGTGCGCCATATCAGAATCATCCTCTCCGCCGTCAGATTCTTCGTTGGAATCTGCCGGCCCTACAACCTCACTCTCTGCGTCGCCGCTGTCAGCAGCGTCCGTATCGTCAAAAAGAAATCCCACCTCCGACGCCGGAAAATAGAAAAGGCGGCGGCGTGCTCTACGTCTGCACCCACCGGACCCTCCTGGACCCGGTCTTCCTCGGCACCACGCTTGGGAGCCCCTCACCGCCGTTACGTACAACCTGAGCAAGATGTCGGGGCTCATGGCGCCGCTGAAGATGGTCCGGCAGGCCAGAGACCGTGACCACTACGACAAGACGATGAGGTGGCTGCTCCGGGAGGGGGACCTGGTGGTGTGCCCGGAGGGGACCACATGCAGGGAGTCATACCTGCTGCGATTCAGCTCCCTTTTTGAGGAGCTCACCGAACGAGATCGTGCCGGTGGGAATGGGACTGAGATGTTGTTGAAGATCAACTTTTCTTGTGTTCACCGAGTTCTACTTGAAGATGTTCAAGTGATGTGGCAGCTTAATTTTTTATTTTTATTTTTATTTTTATGTTGCCACGTGAGATGTTGCTGGCATAATGTAGCCTGTCGGAAATGTTTTAAAACTGAAGATGAAGATCTCCGATGGGTTTTATTTTTATTTTAGGAAATTGGATTAAAATTAGACAAAAAAGGACTAAAATTGATAATGTTCAAAGTTACAGAACTAATTGTGGGTTCTCTCATATTTAAATGATCATTTGTGATAATTTCTCATATTCTATACAAACCATAAATGTTAAATTAAAATTAAGATAAAAAGAGTATAAAACATGATCATACATATATTGAATATGACAAAGTTTCTTGTGAAACGGGTCGACTCATCACTAAAGTATGCTTATTATATAGATAAATATATTTAATGGTTGCTAAAATATATTTTTTAAATTATGCTGAATTATGTATTAAAGTATGATTTTAGTGTGTTATAATAATATGATTATTATTAACATACTTTAACTACAAATAAACATATTATATCTATATAATAAGGATACTTTAGTAATGAGTGGACCCGTCTCACACTCGTCTCACAAATAACCCGTCTCAGAAGAGAGTCTAACATTAAATATTTATCACGAAATCAATTTTGATACTTAATAGACCTATCACTTCCAATTTAAATTACAATATTTATTACAGCCCTATCTATAGAAAACCAGGAAAATGAATTGGTTTAAAGTACAATATTTATTACTGACCTATCTATAACAAACCAATAAAGGAAATTGAATTGGTTAAAATATGGTGCATTCATTTTAAAAAAACATATATAAATATGAACAAAAAATATATACAATTATAAATAAAAATATATACAATTTAATTGTTAGTTTTTTTAATGAAAAATTAAGTGTAAAAAAATATATTCCACAATTATTAAAAAACATATATACACTATTAAATAAAAAGTTATACACGTATGAGTGCACCCTTACACCTCATATCAACTCAAAAATAAATCTATATATTTTATGATATTGTTTCTTTCTTTATTATAGAAAATATCTCCACCAACCAATAAAAAAAAGTGTAATAGACCTATGAAGCGTTTAAGACTATTTTAATTTTGTTATTAGTTTTTATTAAATATAGAGTATTACTATTTTATTAATAACATCATCATTTTTTATATAAATTATGAATTATTTCTGAAATATTATGTTAGACTATTATTACCTTACATGAATTAATATTTTTTTTGTCGAACTCTTTTTTTAAAAAAAAAACTATCATGCAACTAACAAATTTATTACAGTATAATATGATGAGAATGGTCGTTGCATCATTGCTGAATTATTCAAATGTACATGTAATAGGTTATTCATTATGATATTTTATATATGATTCATTTAATCTTAATTAATTTTATTTAAAAAAATTCATTAAAATTGAGAATACATAATAATAATATTTTGGTAATATTATTCACAATTTCACTTAACAAAGCCCATAAAAGGAGTCAAATAATATAATATAGTATTAAATATAACAACAAATTATAACACCTCAAAATGTACTTATTAATAAAATAAAAAAGTAACATAATAAGTACATCAGTGATTAATTAATCCTAGAAAATAATAACAATAGAGAAAATAATATATATTTATAAAAAATCTTGTTTAGAAAAATAAATGTTAGAAATTAATATTCTTTTATGAGATTTAATTTAATTCTCCTTTGAGGAAGCAAATTGTTAGGTACTGTTTTGTCAAACTGTCTCTAATTAATGAAAAGGATTTTACATCTTAGGCACTTGGCCCAGTGGGCTTGATTTAATTTGAACAGGCCAGATTAAAATTTCATGTCATATTAATTATTATCTTGAGATATTTTGATGTGAATAGGATGAATTAAGAAAAGTTGATTTATAACGCCATCCAAGGTAAATGCAAACATTAAGCTTTCGGTTTTTAAGTTTAGATTTAAAATTATTAATCCATTCATAATTGGATTTAATAAAATTGAGTTACACATATTTCTTAAGTAAATCACATCTTATTTTCTCATACACATTATCCTCCATTCTAATTTATTCTACTTAAATCCTCAAAACAAATATAGATTGACATTATTTATTAAAATTACTAAATCTATCTAATGCTTAATTTACTTTTCTTATTCTTACATAAATTCAAAACAAATATCATCTAAGAAAGGAGGGAATAAAAAAATAAAGGTATTTTGAATAGTTTGATAAAAATATAAATGAAATTGTGTTAATGTTAGAAAGAATAATAATAAATGACATTTTTTAATATTATATTACACTTACATATTGTCTAATATAAAGATTTCAAGAAAGGTATATAAATGGTGGGACACAAACATAAAATATAAAAATATTTGAAATGGAAAGAGTATATTTCCTTTTAAGAAATGGAATAAATATTTTGCGATCTCCAACGATGTGGCAAAATGGAGATGGAATTGCTCCATTCCCTCCAGCAGCACAACACTGCAAAGTGGAGATGGAGTTGTTCTAATTACTATTAAAAAATATTATTATTATTATTATGTTTTTTAAATGATGTTAATGAGATATTTAGTCTAAACAATGTGTATATTTATATTTTGTTAAAAATTAAAAATAAAAAATAATTTCTTCGTCCTATGTTAAGATTTACATTTTTTATTTTTATCTATTTCAATTTAAGGTTTATATATATATATATATATATATATATTGTCAAGTGGACCACACAAAATAATTAATTATTTTTAATTGGCTTACACGCAATACTGGAGTAATATAATTATTCAATGTACTTTAAATGTTATATCTTTTAATTTACTATTTAACTCGCTATCCATTAAATATTGTATCTCTTGATCTAAGTGCATTATTTTTATTATTTTATTTTGTGTAAAAATGGAGCAAACTGATATATATTAGTTAATTATATTTTGGAGTTAATGTTCCAAAAGTGGATGGTCTAATAATTTTCGATTTGGTTATATATGTGGGGACAAATATTTTTCGATGGGGTTATATTTGTGGGGACACTAAGCTATATTTGCTGATGACAAATGGCAATACATACAAATATGTCCACACCATCATGGTCAATTTTTTATTTAGTCAATATTAATCCAAGTATATGTCATGCTTACGTTGAATTAATAAAAGGTAAATTATTTCAAAATGTCACCTTACATTACTTCATCCATCCCATCCAAAGAATCTCTTTTTTCTATTTTCTATCCAAAGAGTCCACTTTTCTTTTTTTACACAAATAGGACCCACACACACCCACTAATACAATTAAAATATGGGACCCACACTCCCACTAATACAACTATCCACTACACATTAAATAATAATACTCCTTAATCCACGTGCCAAAAAGCAAAAACTACCCTTACTGTGGGACGGAGCGAGTATATTGGAATGAGTGAGGATTGCGTGCGCCCGAGCGCACAGGAACATAATCCGTGCACCTTTAGAAATTAGTATTATGGGTAAGGGTACATTGCTTTGGTCTAAAAAGTATACACTTTAATTAATAAAGGTACACTATTTTGTTCTAAAGGGTATACACTTTTATTAATTTTTTTATTTTTCTTCAGAAAATAAATGGTACATATATTTATACTAAAGAGTATACAATTTAACACAAAATTTTAAAGGCACACGGAATGTGTTACCGTGCGCCCGGTCACACACAAGGTTTTGCCATAGTACACATCTTTATACTAAAAGATATATAATTTAATACAAAATTCTAAAAGCGCACGAAATGTATCTCGTGCGTCCGGGCACATACAAGTTTTTACCCGTTGGAATTTTACTTTATAGAATAGAATGACGAGCCATTATTTTAAAAATATAAACGAGTGATAGGCATACAATATCAACGGAAACAACTCATATAATAATTCTATTTAAATGTAATCTTTCCTTCTGATGCTAATAGCTAGTAATTACGTTTCTTTTGTTTAAAATCTTCAAAATACACCCACTTTATTATTTAAAATAAAAATAAAAATAAAAATAAAATAGAACTCCCCACACCCCTACACCAAGGCTCCAACCAATTTCCACCCCTTTTACCTTTCCCTCTCCGTCCTATTAATTATTATTTTATTATTAAGGCCTAATTAATTTTAGTTTATAATTAATTTTTAATTTTCTAAGGCTAATTATAGTGTCCACCCATATATAAATATAACCAAAAACATATACCATTATGAGCAATAATGTATACAATTTAATTGTTAGTTTTTTTAATGAAAAATTGAATGTAAAAAATACTATACAATTATTAAAAAAACATGTATATACTATTGAATAAAAAGTTATACACATATGAATGTTAGTTTTTTAATGAAAAACTTAGTGTGAAAAAAGTATATAATTATTATAAAACACATATAAAAAATAGAATAATATGTATACAAAATATAATAAAAAGTCATACATATATGAATGCACCCTTGCAGACGGGTGCACCCAATATACACTCATTTTCTAATTTCATTACAATCAAATAGCCCTTTAAGATTATTTAGTTTGATTAATAGATAATCTGTACAATAAAATAGGATTCTTTCACAAGATCTCATCCAATCTTTACCAATATTAATATTGAGAATTGAAGAGAGGAATCCTTTATAAAGATTAATAATGATACAAATACATTGATAAGGTTGCAACTGAGGTGATAATAAAATATAAAAGTTGGGCTCAAGTTGGGCCATGTCCAAGTACGAGCCCATTACGGGGAAGTGGGCAAAGTAAACCAAATCATTGTATTCCTATGAAGATTTCAGATTTGCCTCATTTTTAAATTAAAATATAGTATTTTAAAATCAATAAGATTGATGTGAGCTTTTCTTTTTGATGAAAATCATGGAGAATAAAATGAAAAATACGAAGTTTCTTTTGAAAAAAAGAGTGTAATGCATATTTTTTCTATTCTTTTGAAAATTATTTTTATAACTCCAAATAAAAAAATCTCACTCAAAGTAATAATTTCGTGACACTTTATAATTTTAAAACAAATACATAACACATTTTATACTTCATTTATTTTCATAGATAACATACATATATCCTAAAAAATAATAAAATTTAAAACTCTAATGAATTTTCTTGAATTTCGTGGGGGAGGAGGGTGTGAATTTTTAAAGATGGAGAGTGCAGAAATTTATTGTTGTAGTAAAATAGTATTTGAAAATAAAGTATTTTTAGCTTTATAAACAAACATAAGTTTACAAAAATTACTTCTATATTTTATTCCTCTTTTTCACACCTCAAAGTTTATATTTTGTGATTTAAGGCATCCAAAATAAGGTTTCCTCTTACTTTTTTTTTCTTCTTCTTCTTTCTTTTTCTTTACTTTTCTTTTTTTTTTTCTTCTTCTTTCTTTTCTTTTTTTTTTCTTTTTTTATATTCTTTTTTTACTCTTTCATGAAAATTTACTCTTTAAAGAGATAAACTATTACTTTTCTAAATGAAAAATATTACTATTCAAATTCTTGCATCCTAATTTAACAATTACTAATTTTTAGTACATTTAGAAAGATAACCTATTATTCTTTTTAAATAAAAAATATTACTCTTCATATTCAAATATATTGTGATTATTTTTTTTTTTATTCTTGTTGAGACTAGTAAAATTTTTATTTAAAAGTGTAATAATCAATCTCTTTAAAGAGTAATTTTTACCTATTATACGGTAATTTTCCAAACAGGGTAATTACTATAATTACTTTGAAAACTTACTTTTAGATACAAACATAAATAAATAAATAAAACTATTAACTACATGAATATATGATGATATTCTAATATAATTATGCAATGTTTGGATAATTGAATTTTTCTTATTTATCTATAAGTTTTTTTAAATGATGTATGATGTATTTTATACTCCCTCAATTCCCTTGATAAGTGTCTGTTTGTCTTTTGCACGTGGATTAAGAAGTATAATATTTTAAAGTGTAATAAGATGGGAGAAATAATATTTTAATGTATAGTAGGTAGTTGTATTAGTATTGAGTGTGAGACCATGTAGTGTGGATTGAGTATAATAATATTATTGTGTACGTCACATCAACCAAAAAAAGAAATTGGTACTTTGTATTGGGACGGACTAAAATAACAAAATTGACACTTATCAAGGGGACGAAGAGAGCACTAATTAAGGGCAATTTTGTGTGAGACTATTTTAAACTTTTGTATTACTTTTTTATTAAATATGTTACTCATCTTTTGAAATGTTATAATTTTTTATTTATATTATAAATTATTTATGAAATAGTTCACGCACATTTATTACTTTTATCAATTAAATATTAATTTCCATTATACAAGTTATTATATCTTATTCGTGTCACGAAAGTCATTTAGTAAGTCAATATCACGCAAGTCTTCCTCTAGTAATTATAGTTATTAAGTGTGTATGTAGTAATTATTCAAAATATTAAAATAAAAAATAAAATAAGGACTTGTGTATTTTATAGAAGCCAGTGTGTTTTTAAAAGACAAACTACTACATATTTTAAAGATTAATTATTATCATAAGTACATCAATTTGCTACGTAGAAAATGTGGCATTCTTGATACAATCAATTGAAAAAAAATAATAAAAAAAAATTGAATACTTTCTTTTCAGTATTGCTGCTCAGCAAGAATTAAATGATCATATAATCACCAAATTAGCAATGATAAATTGAAGTTTGAACAGCATGAATTCAGAGTACATTCTATATAAAATGTGTTTGGATTACAGATGCAATTCGTACTCAAATCATACACAACAATTTCTCCATTTAAATGGCATTTACCTTTTCCAAAGAAGTTAATGGAAATCAAGCAGATAAATGGCCGATGAAGCTGACTTCTTCTGAAGGACGGAGTTGCCACCACCGTCTTCCCGCCGGAAGGCCGGCGGTTTCCGCCAGAAAACTCGCCGTCTCGCTCTGGCAATTGACGAATTGCGGCGGTGAAGATGTTGGGTGGAAGCGCGGAAACCTCCGATTTGAGCTTTTTTTGGGAAATACCACAATTTGCCCTATATGGGGAAGTCAACATCTTTTTTATTCTACCTTTTCTAATACATCTAAATTGCCCTAAAAATACATGCAATGCCATGAATACCCTCAAGGATGGTCCACCTTTTTGTATTGGGAATAAGTTGACAAGTACAGTTGCATGCAAAATAGATGTGTCAGGGAATATGTTGATTATTTAGGGGTGACACATTAATTAAAGAAGAAATAAATAAATCTACTAAAATATAACCCCTAATTCGGCGGACAAGCTGAATGAAGTGAAAAAGCCAAATTTTAAGCGCACACCTACAATTTAAAATTCACGAAATTTAATTTTTAAATTCCTTAAATTGTTAGATTATAATAGGCTTTTTATTAATTAACACATGCAGTAATTAGGTGATTAAACACATGCAAAATTAACTACCTACCACTCTACTGAAACACACTTCATTAAATGGGGTGAAAATTAAGGCACTGTGTTCACAATCAGTTCATTTATGTAAATTCTTGTCACATTAAATTCTCAACTATCCCCACCAACCAAATAACTTCACCACCAACAAACAAAAAAATTGGGTACAATAGATTCAAACTTCATTCCTCTGTATTCACAAATTATTGGAGCATAAAAAGGTGATCGGCTCCCGTATTTACCCACCGTTTTTGTCGACGGATCCATAGTTAGAGCCAAAGGTAAGATACAAACGCTATTTGCATTGTATTTTATTTATTGCTTTCTTTCAATGTTGCTGTTAATTTATTTAAAGGTCGCAGGGTTTTTAATGTTTTAGGGTTTTTAGGGCTTTAGGGTTTTAAAAATGCATGTCCGCTGAGTGAAATGGTTATATATATCCATGTCTGTCAAAGAAAATGGTGAAGTATGCATGTAATATGCATGAATACCACTTCATACACCCATCGTAGACTTGTTCGCTAATATGCATGGTTAATTGTGCTTGTCCGCCCATTATTTGAGACTTATCGTCCATGTCCGCCGATTTTTGTGGCCTAATTGAGTGTGTCCGCCTATTATTTGACAGTAATTCAGCTTGTCCGCCAAAATTAGTAGCCCAATTTAGCGTGTCCGCCAAAAGTAGTTTCTCAGTAGAGCCTGTCCGCCGAAAATTGAGCCTATCCGCTGAAAATTGAGCATGTACGCCGATGATTTGACCATAAATGAGCCTGTCCGCCGATAATTTCACCATATTTGCTCATGTCCGCCGAATCTGTACCATATATGACCCTATCCGCCTACTATTTGACCCTATATGAGCATGTTCACCGATTTTCTCACCCTAATTTATCATGTCCGTCGATGTTTTGACCCTAATTGATCATGTCCGTCGATTTTTCACCCGAAATGGTCTTGTCCGCAGATTATTTGGGCGTAATAGATTATGTCCGCTGATTTTTTGACAGTAATTGGGCATGTGAACTGATTATTTGACCCTAATTGAGCATGTCCGTCGAAATGTTACTGGTTTTGGAACATGCCCGCCGATTTTTAATGCATAATTGAACATGTTCGCCGATTTTTAATGCATATATATATATATATATATATATATATATATATATATGCACATAGTAACCTTAGTAATAGGATGAGTTCCGTAGACTTAGTATTGTATTTCAAAAAGGACAATTATTTTGTCCCATAAAATATCAACATATAATACGAGTAAAAGTACCATATATATATATATATATATATATATATATATATATATATATATATATATACTCCGTTCCAAAATAAGGCATACGTTTACTTTTTGCATGGTGATTAAGGACTAAGGATTATAATATTTTAATGTGTAGTAAAGTGAGAGAAATAATATTAAAAGAGTCCAAATTTTTAATAGCCACTATTCACTAAGTACAATTTTATTTGGTCACCTTTCTTAAAAACAATTTTTAGTAGTCACTATTAAGTTCACTTCCCAATTTACCCTATAATTGTCAGGATAAAAGACAAACTGTCAGGATAAAGGACAAAAATCATAGGGAAATCATTATGTCAGTGTTGACCGCATAAAATAGGGTGGGTGCGACCACATTTAAAATTATAGAAAAATCTCAGAAAATTAATTCTACACATTTTTTTCCAGAAAAAATTAAAAAAAATTCAATTTTTTCTTCTATTCGGCTTATTCGGCCCAAAATTTTGTTCTATTCGCCCTATATTTTTTGTTCTATTCGACTAACACTTTTTTTCCAGAAAAAATTAAAAAAATTTGAAATTTTTTTCTTCTATTCGGCCTATTCAGCCCAAAATTTTATCTTATCCGGCTTATACTTTTTGTTCTATTCGGCCAAAACACTTTTTTTCAAGAAATATTTTAAAAAAATTCAAAATTTTTTTCTTCTATTCGGCCCAAAATTTTGTTCTATTCAGCCTATATATTTTGTTCTATTCAGCCAACACTTTTTTTCAAAAAAAATTAAGAAAATTCGAAAAAAATTTATTCTATTCGGCCTATTTGTCCCAAAATTTTGTTCTATTCGGCCAATTTTTTTTTCAGAAAAAATTTAAAAATAATCCAAAATTTTTTTTCTTCTATTCGGCCTATTCGGCCCAAAATTTTGTTCTATTCGGCCTATACTTTTTGTTCTATTCGACCAACACTTTTTTTTCCAGAAAAAATTAAAAAATTTTCGAAATTTTTTTCTTCTATTCGGCCCAAAATTTTATTCTATTCGACCAACACTTTTTTCCAGAAAAAATTAAAAAAAAATTGAATTTTTTTTCTTCTATTTTGCCTATTCGTCCCAAAATTTTGTTCTATTCGGCCTATATTTTTTGTTCTATTCGGCCTACACTTTTTTTCCAGAAAAAATTAATTTCATACGGATAAAATTAATGCATCTTTTTGCATTTTAATAAATAAATATATTCATGAGACATTTAAAAGTAATAAATTAATGCATTCAGTAGACTGTAAAACAAATTATTGTACTTTGGTTTTTTTGGTCAAAAAGAGACCTCAAACATGTGATGAGTGGGTCCTTCTCAAGGGCATTTTGGTCAATTCCCATAAAAGTGGCTAGAATAAATTGTTTTTAACACATGTGGCCACTTAAAATTACTTTTAAGTAATAGTTGCTACTTTTTGCCATTATCACATATTTAAAATGTGTAATGGATAGTTGTATTAGTGTAGTGTGTGGGGCCATGTATATATAATAATGGTATTGTGTGGGTCACATCAACCAAAAAAGGAAATGTATACTTTGTTTTGGGACTGACCAAAATGAAAAAATGTATACTTAATTGTGGGACGAAGGGAGTATTGATTTAAGGTAAATTACAAGTTCTCCTCCTATGATTTAACTGACCCTAAAACATACAAAAACACCAAATAAATTTAGAGCAGCTTGATTGGGTTAATGGGATGGAGACATATTAATTCTCATTGTTGATGTTTAGTTGATTTGGTATAAATCAAAATTCTTAGTTTATTTTTATTGATTCAATAACTAATCCTTATTCTTTAATCATTTCCATTTTCATTATGATTGACTTCTTCAATAACACTCGTTGTCATTCCGATCGTGGGATTTATACTAATCAGCCTCTTATAAGCTTGAATCCTCCCTATCATTTTGATGGTTTTATCGATTTGGGATCTCTTACTCTACTTCCATGAAATATAGGATGGAACATGGGAGCGGAGCCGGGAAATTGGATTCGTTTTCATCTTATTTATCCTACTATTAGATGAATGAATGATAAATAGGAGAGAAGAATTAAGTATTAAAATCCATGGAAAATAAACCAAAATGTAGGGATTAAAAGGCAAAACCCGAAGTAGGGCCTGCAGTTCAGAAGTGTTTAATGCAATGGTTAAGGGGCAATAGAAAGGGGTGGGAGCCCCCCATTCCAATTGTTAGATTTACCCCTTTCTCCCTCGTGTGCCAAATTCAGATCATTAATACCACCTGCTTCTAATTTATTATACATTAATAAATTTCTTATAATGTGTCACACTACAATACTACATACAAGTAACATAAAACTGCAAGCTTTCCTGTCAAAAGAAACCACCTACATAAGGCAACTTTTGTAAATGATCTTATCCTTAGATAAGTACTTTTTGATCAAACATATAGCATTATGTTTTCCATATGCTAATTATTACTCCAGTAAATCTGATTATCAAATTATCTTCTGTAATTAAAGAACATGTATATATATTCAATAAATTAAATCTTATATTAAAAGTTTTTATATTATTTTAAAAAGTATCTGATATACAATTTATTTTAAAATGAAGCAAATCTACGAATTACTTATTAAATATTACTCTCTTAATCCCTAATTCAACTCCACGCTTTCCTTTACATTTGTTGCTACTCTCATATTCACACTACATAGAAATAAATAACAATCAAATAAAATAACGATATAAAAAAGTGTCTTTCCTATTTGATATGTGCAACATACTTTATGTTTTGTTAATTCTCCGAAAGGGCATTCTCCTGAGATGAATTATGATGCGGTCGACTCATTATTAAAGTATATATTTATTGTTAGTTAAAGTATATTAATAATAAATTATTTCTAAAATCAAGTACTTTAATACATCATTCTTCGTACTTTAAAAAAATATAGTTCTTCCGTCTCATAATTTTTATTTTTGTTACACTTTCTTTGTAGTTTATAAAAGAAGTGTAACAAGAATCATGGGACGAAGGGAGTACTTTAATAATGCATGTGGATCCTCTCCAATTATTGGAGTAAATTTTCTCTCATTGTAGCGTGCTACAATAACAGGTAATGCACTCAATTTACCATAGAGGATCCTCATCATTTAATGATCAATAAGCATACTTTCACTTTCTATATTTATATGATACATATCAATCCCATTAACACTTCTCACATACCATCTAACATCTTATCCAAAATGTCAAACCACAAAAAAGGAAAGGTCAGTAAAATAAGTTACTAAAATTTTAATTTATGTGGAAAAATGAAATGTGTACCCCATTAGGAAGGAGGGAGTATTACTGAAAATTTAACATGAATGTCATTATAAGTAGGTGTAACATGACAAAGAAATGTGAAATTTTGAGTAATTGAAAATTGATTATAAATGAGTTATAGCTGTTGAATCCCAAATGTGAATTAAAGGAACCAAAAGTCAGACTTAGTAGTACTCATTTAACAATTATATACATTCACCTTGGCACGTTGTGAGGCCTGCAGAAAAGTGTTCTCTCCATGACAACATGTTACCCACGCACTCAAACTTAATACTCTTATATACCTGCAAATTTCATCCCCGGCAGATCACACCAAAATGCGACGGAACAGAGACAATCCACAGTGGGGATTCATCCGGAGAAAGCTTTTCCGATCTTCACATCACCATCACGACAGCATTGTCCTACATACCAACAATGGAACATACAGCCAAGAACTCACCAGCAGCTCAAATGAAGAGAACGTTGGATCGGATTTCCTGTCCAGGGAAGAAATGGCCTCCATTGCAATACAAGCAAGCTTTAGGGGTCATCTTGTACTATACATACATATGCTTTTCATGATGTTTTACTGCTTTCAATACTGTACATGTGAGTCAAATCATCTACACTTATTGATATACATTGCATACAAATATGTATAGGCGAGACGGGCTTACAGAGCGCTGCGAAGCTTGGTGAAGCTGCAGGCACTTGTACGTGGGGTGATCACGAGAAGACAAGCGCGCATAGCTCTGGATTGCATGCATGCTCTTGCTCGCCTTCAGATCACAGTTCGAGCTCGCCAGCTGCTACTCAACAATTGATTAATGAATCATCATTGATACACCCATCTTCCTCTTCATCACCACAGTTGTGCTATGAATCAACAGTGTATACACAAGTAATTCCAATATTTTGTAACTATCAATTGCATTGCAATTAATCTTTTAATCAAAAAGGAGAGTTCTAATAGAGCAGTTTTCTAAGTTTTATACTATACAACTTCTATGTATGCATTAACAGAGTAGATAAGGACCAAGGTTAAGGTCATTGAAAGGCTAAGATCAAAGATAATGAAAAAGAATTAATCAGATCAAATTTACTATATCTATTCAATAATGATGGTGCAACTAAATTTTGAACAGGTTTGCTATCTGGTTCATCAGATTTAGGTAGGCCAACCGAGCCAGCTGGCGGCACACTTGTGTCGTTTGCAGATTTAGGTCCAAAAGCAGTTGAGAAAGCAGTTGAGTCATCCATTTCATAACCTGCATTCAGCCAGAAAGTTCTTTCACTTAATAATTTGGTGATTTCAGGTAAGCAAATATATATTGACTAGCCTCGTTCAAGCAAAACTTACAATCAAATTTCTTCCAACCAAGGACAAGTCTCTCACGATCAAACACAATGCGATAGCGACTCATAAAATTTTCTGTAGAAACATTAGAGGGCTGAAGTAATTATCTCCAAAAAAAGTAATGAAGTAGGGAGAAACCAATTTTCTTTTTAAAGAAGAGGACCATAATGAAAGACTTTGTACATAGGAAGCGCATCTGCACAAACAAAAAATAAGCACAGACTAGGAAACTTACGTCCAATTATATTCAGTTCTGGACTCTTGACAACAGCAAGGCAATAAATAAATTCATGCTGCAAATTACAATCAGAAATCACTTAGGAGCAGAGAGATAAAAGGACCTGGGACAAACCAATTAAAATGAGATGCATTTATTTAGATTACAGGAGTGGAGATAACAATTGCTGGATCGTAGATGACCATCTGGCCTCCCCCATCCATAGTCAGGCTGATACCAGGAATCCAACTGATGGATGTGTTGGAACTATTCTCATCAACAGAGACGGAAAAAAATTAGAACATGTTTGGAAGAAACTATGGAAGAAAGCATATATTGGATCTGACCTCGTAACATAACAGTACTCAAATGGCATTCTTGGATCAGGTTGACGTCGGGTATCATGAACATGAGAATGGAACTGCAGAAAATCAATAACTAATATGAATGATTGTGGCTTAGTTAGATATGTCATCTTTATCTGCAGGCTTACACTGTCTGAAATCTTTGTATAGAGTGGATCAACAAGATATGTAAAGGAGGTGCCAGAGTCAAAAAGTGCAGTTAATTCACAGTCAAGGACAGTAGTTCCCACTTGAACTTGAGTCACATTAACATTATATACTGGACTGCAAGGCAGTATCAATGGATATAATAAATTATGTATTAGTTTCACAAAATACATGTAAAATAAGATATAACACATGAACTCACTGGAATGAGTTCATATTGAAGGGAGTCTCTTCCTGGTCTAGGCTACCCTTATCTCCAAAGTTAATCCTTCCTGTTCCATCTTGCCCAAAGCACATGGAGAAAGAGTTTGCTATGATACCTGCCTTAGACAAGATACTAGGAACTGATACTTTTTCAAAACCTAGTCCAAATAGGCCATTTGGAGCAGCAATATCTAAAAAAGAACCAGTTTGGACCTGACCACAGCTGCCCAATCAAGAAAGAAAATGAGGAACTTATTAAATATCAATCAGGTAGGTGGGAGATAAAACCAGGAAGAAGATAAAGTTTTCAACTTGCAGGACTTCCGCAATTATAAGGTTTAAAAGGAATTTTCAGAAACATATTCTGCAGTTTGCATAGGGTTCATAAGTCTTTGATACCGTTCTGTAATCTCCAAAGTTTTATTTCACTATAAACATGAGTTAAATGCAATTGGCCACAAAGTTCTGGTGTAGATACGGAATATTTAATGATTGCCAGTGAATTATGAAGGAATAGAAACCCTGCAAGTGACTAGAAAATGTTTCATAGCATGATTTTCATCTTGAATCATGCTGATACGGGTAACGACAACAAATTACACTGTTTGTAAATACAAAGAAACAGGTTATAAAATAAACAGGGGATTCTCAAAGCAAGTGCACCAGTATTATAGGAAGAGATTATATAAGCTAACCCAAATGTAACATATGCCTGTACGAATTCCTTATCATCGTTTAAGGTACGTAAATGTAGGATATCCTCCAAAAGTACTCCAGATGTTGAAGTTTCTGAGGAGACATATGATACATAGTAAGGGCAACTACTAGAATTGTCATAGCAGCTTTCAAAATAGTTACATAGGTCATCGTTGCAAGTGATATTTTTGCTAGTAGATGACCCATCTGGATCATATATGCTAAGCTGGAAATCCTGCAGTCGTGAAAAAAAATTAATAAATACGACAACTAGATACAACAGCAAACAAGAGTACTCAAGATCAACTACGGGATCAACATTTAAGGATCCGGAGATTAAATAGGTAGATATTGAAGCTTATCTGGGGATGCAATGAAAATTTATCAATGAGAATTAAATGTCAAGAATCCTGAAAACATACGGAAGTATAGCAAAAAGCCTACACAGATGGTTGAATCTCATATGAGAAAGATATATCCATGGAGACTACTTATTGAGTGTACCGTGTAGAGGAAACACACACAAAATGCACTTCACATTGCGCGTTTTAGATTAAAAGACAACAAGAAATATGATTTGTGAAGGAATTAACCATTTTGCCAAGCTAATGTAAAGAATTAGTAGTTAGAAAATCAACAGAACCTATCAACTGGTCGGTTCCTATTATAGCTGGTGTTTGGTGGACTAACAACATTAACAGCAATCATTTTCAAGGGAGGGAAACAAAATTAAAGAGCAAAGCATTATTATTGGGAGAATTTAGAAAGCTGAATAAAGAATTGCAGCTAAAAAAGATCGCAAGGGAACATACAGAATAATAAGGTGGATCATCCGTTGAGGCACATTTTTTGCAATTACATGGAACCCAAAACAAATCACTCCCTGTATCAAGCGCCACCAGAAACTTCATCCCCGGAGTGCCCACCATCACCGTCGTGTAGTGCAAACTATACGGATATCCATGTACATAATAAATAACTAATGCCACCCACTCAATGAAGCAAAATCAAATAATAATTCAGCAATAAATCAAGAAACACTACATTGATGTAATTAAGTAAGTCATAGAGCTCAAGGACTGTACGTGTGTGTTCGTGTGTGTGATTCGATTCTACCTCTACTTCCAACGCTTTACTTCTAGCTATAAAAATGTACTTATTGAAGCTTAATTAGATTCAGGAGGCATCAGTTTCATGTGATTGGTATCTTACAATCCTAAAGAGCTGATCCGAAAAGTGCCATTGCCGTCGGAGAAAGTGAGAGCACCATCGGAATTTGACAAAGCGCGCCCACGAGTCGCGATATCATGGCTGACGAGCAGCTTGTAGTAGTCAACGCTACCCTTTCTGGGCCAATTGTGAACCGGAATTCCGGCGCCGCTGCGGTGAGACCACTCCTTGACCTGATCGGAAAACCGGTGGTGCATTTCCATTGTGAAAATCCGAGCGTCGCACACAGAAAATATCCACATTAGGCAAATTGGGAGCGAGAGAATGAATTGGAAACACATTTTTCGACAGAAAAAATTGGGGATGAATTGCAGAGCTCGGAAGTTGGCGGAGGTCCGTTTCAACTTGTAACTATATAACACAGAGCTTTATTATTATAATAAATAAATAGAAAACAAAAGAAAATTTTAATTAAAGGATGAGGTAAAAATGTCAATTTTAATTTTCCGTAATATTGTCATTTTCTTTAAATGTCACTTTTTCAAATTTTAAACATCATTATGCATAAAGTAAGAAAGACATGATAAAATGTTCTATCATTTGTTATAAAAACTCATGTATTTAATTTTATTTTATTTTAAGAATCATTCAAACATTAATATAAGTAATTCTTATTTTATCTAGCTCTTTCATTGAGAAAATAATACTTCTTCCGTCCCCTTCAAAGAGAGTCTTTTTTTTCAATTTGGTCGTCCCATTCAAAAAATCCTCTTTCCTTTTTTACACACATGGAAGCTACATACACCCACTAATACAATTAAAATATGAGACTCTCACTCCCACTAATACAACTACGTATTACACATTAAATAATAATACTCCTTAATTTATGTGTCAAAAAGTAAAAGACCCTCTTAGTGAGGGAGGGAGTACTACTTTTTATGAATTAAATGTTATACTATTAGATGTCTTGTGTGTTTGGGTGCACAATGATTAACTCTTTTAAGGGATATTTTTGGAATTTTATATACATTATTTTAAAAGACTTTTAGATGTCTTGTATGTTTGGGTACACAAGGATTAACTCTTTAGGGGATATTTTTGGAATTATATATATATTATTTTAAAAGCAGACTCCTATCAGATTGTCTTACGAAAAGACTTTCACGAAACAGATAAGAAGTTATAGTCTTTATAATAAAGAGTGATAATAGTATTGTTTAACTAGTATTTCACGAACAAATTATAGTATAAATATAAATTTGATAAAATTTTAAAACAAAATTGATAATATCTTTAATAAAAGTAACATATATTTCACATAATAGTGCTCATGTTTTAAATGGGCAAATTTAGTAGGGGTGAAGTTTGATAAGTTTGAAAATTATTTGGGATGTATTTACAATTAACAGAAGCATAGGGGCGGTAGGCGTAAATCACGTTTTCGTCGCCGGGAATAAAGCTCGAGAACCTCCCCCAGAGTTTTCGTCGTCCTCAATTTCTTGAACAAGTAAAACTTTCTTTCGCGATTTTACGCATAATCACGATCAACAGTTTGCAGATTTCCGGCGGTAATCCTCGGAGAAGAAGACGATGCACCACCAAACTGATACCACTGCACCATCCTATTACCATCAATACTATCAGAACACCGCCGCCGCTGCCGCCGATCAATCGCCTCTCAATTCCGTTTCCTCCGCTCCGTACGCCTCCGCCCCTCCCGTGACGGCTTCGCCATCCGATTACTCAAATTTTCCCTATTTCCCACACTCCTTCCCTTCAAATCCCGATCATGTTCCGAATCCCCCTCAATACTCTTTCCCTCACCTCCAGGATACTTCTCAATATCAGAATCTATACAATCAAAACCAGGCTCCTGTGAATTACGATTATGGCCATGCTAACAGTAACCCTAATCCAGAGCCTGCATATGATCATCACCCCTACTCGAATTCGTATCCTTATGGCACTTCGGGCTTGCCTTATCATGAAAATTCATTTGAAAGTAATCTAAATTTTGGGGGAGATCCGAGGATTTATGATGATGGGGTTTATAAGTATAATGGTGGTCGAGTGGAATCTTCTTATGGTAAGAAAGAAGAACGATCGGAGGAATCTGGAAGAGGCGGCGGGGTGAGGTTTGATGATTATGGGAGGCCGATTGATGTTCATGCTGGAAAAGTGCAGAGCGGGTTGGGAAATTCTTTGCCTAAAATTGTGAAAGCGGCTCCAAAGGCAGAGGATTCTGAGGATGTTAAAAGTGGTGTGCAGAAGTTTCGTGTCAAGCAGCTGTCTGAAGGGTTTGGTCAGAGTGATACGGATGTTCTTTGCCAGGTTTTATGGACTCTGTTTGTTAGTTTTTCTTATTTCTTGATTTAGTCGGTTTGATCTTGAATTGGTCTCTGTTTCTGCATTCGATATAAATATTTGCTTTTACAATGTCTTGCTAATTGCAATATTTGAATTGAAAGTGCTTGTAGTCACTAGTTGTAATTAACTTAGTGAAGTGATAAATGATGAGAGATGTGAGTGCAACACAGAGAGTGCATACGCTGTTTGTTGATGCATCTTGATGCTTAATGATGATTTATGTGGCTGCCTGCTTAAAAGTAGTGTCTTGCTGACTCAATTGACATATCTTTCATTCTTTATATTGATTTTAGATTGGCTTGGATGGGATACGCTTTTTGGATCCTGCAACTAGTCGGACATTGAAAATATACCCACTTGACACGGTTGCTAGATGGGAGGTAAGCCAGAGAAGCTGCATTTAACATTTCTCTGCATTTTTTGTTTCAAGGCGAGATTTTCGCACTCTCTCTTTACATCCCAGGTTTTAGATTCATATATCTTTGCATTTTGGGCCAAAACAAGCGTTGATCCTGAACCAAGACGGATTAGGTTGAAATCAAATAGTTACACTACAAACAACATTCTGGATACCGTGACAGCTGCAAGCATACAGGTGGGAGATTTTCCATATTGTATGAGTTTAGCTTTTGCTACAAAATTTTAATGGCTAATTACTTTATCAAACGTGTTTTAGTCTACTGATATAATACTGCTAGCTCCGTTGTTGATTAGGAATATGCTACTATGTCATATGTTTGTTCGTGGTACCTCATTGTGGAGTTTTTAATGGACTGGTATTTTATTGAAGCCATTGAAATTGGTTATTGAAGTGTGGCTGGCTATCGAGACTAGATGCTTACCTACTATCACTGCTTCGTGTTGTGCTTTAATTCATTGCTAGAGAATTGAATATCTGTAATTAGACTCTTATAATATGTGTCTTCTATAGGCATTACTGCTTAACTTTTAGCATTGAATACTTAAGTTTAAGAATTTTGAATTAGGACCTTTGATTTTTGTTGAGTAAATATTGTTGTTGAACATTAATCTGTGTTTATTATTAACTGAAATTGACATAATGAAATTTTCCTAAAAGGAAAAAAAAAGTTGTACACCACAAAAAAAAAAAAAACAGATTTAAATATAAAAAACAGAGACATGGTAGGGTCAAATATGTCCGCTTGGTCTAAAATCAATTTCTTTTGCAATAATTTCTTCCATAATGAAGCAATATTAATTTGCACAGTAACTTATAATTTATAACTTTCTGATGTTGACCTTAATGTATGTATATATGTTGTGCTTAAGTTATGGATGCAGACTTTGTGACAATCTTTAGGATGTATGTATAATACCTTGATGTTGACTTGTATAATTAGCAAGTTTCTAATTCTGCATGTGATCGTCTTTCTTGACATTGTTGTTACTGCATCTTTTCCCTGTATGAGCAGTCCAAGGAGATAGGTTCAAGCAGCAACCCTTCAGATTCAGTTAAGGGGACTGAGCAGTCATTAGACAAAAAGAAAGGGCTTATTGATTGGAGGAATTTTATAAAGCCAGCCAATGAGGAGAAGGATCACTGGGTCAGTAACATTTTATCTCCATTCTGTTTTCATGTGATTATGTTTTACTTGATCCCTGTGACTTAATGTTTTGCGCCATGCTATAGGTTCCTGATGAAGCAGTTACCAAGTGTACTGCCTGTGGAACTGATTTTAGTGCTTTTAATCGAAAGGTTAGTATTGTTTAAATTGTCAATATATGTGAATTATCAGCATTTGTCGGCAGTATATAAGATAACCTTAGTTTTTCAAAAAAAAAATCTCAATATTTGTAATCAAGATGCATTGGTGATTGTTGAAACTGCAAAATATTGTGGAAGAGTATTGAAACTAAAATTAGTCATGGAAAATATTTAAAAGGCTAAAGAATGGTAAATAAGTCTGAGTTTGTTTCTAGGTTCATTTTTCTGCATTCTGTCAACTTGAGAACAGGTCCTTATGAGTCTATGACCTTCAATTTTTTTATTAAATACGGATAGAATTACTTACTTGGCATTCTCAATTCATGCCTTTGAAGGAAAAATAAGATATGAATTTGCTCGTATTAGCTACTGATTTTTTTTATTTGAAAATTCCTGGGAATAAAGAACTACCCTTAACTCTATAATGCACCAAAATAATGAGATGCTGTGGTAATCCTTGAGGAATCTATTTCTTCACCATAATACAATTATTTTTGGTTATTTCTGTTAGATTATTTTTATTTCCTGTCCATTTACTTGATTAATTAATTAAGTAATTTCTTGTTTCTGTATACTGGGCTTTAACTGATCTTTTACTTCTGTCTGCTTGTCATTAGCATCATTGCCGAAATTGTGGTGATATTTTCTGTGACAAGTGCACACAAGGGAGAATTGCTCTCACTGCAGATGAACATGCTCAACCAGTTCGTGTTTGTGACCGATGCATGGTATGTGCTGTTGTATACCAAGAAAGATTCTGTGTGTTTTCATTTACTTGAATTTAACTCTGCCAATTATCTGATCCTGGGTGTTTTGTGCAGAACTAGGTTTTAGATGTGTGTTTTGTTTTAGCATTGAAAACTAGTGCTATGCAACTTCTCTGCTTTAATGAGCAACTAAATGATTTTAAGATTAATATGGAAAAGTTTATAGTGGGAAGATCCTTGAAATTTTGGTATGCCTGATGAGAGTACTGGTTTCTTTGACTTT
The DNA here is from genome assembly GCA_023678885.1 of Pogostemon cablin. Taxonomy (NCBI): domain Eukaryota; kingdom Viridiplantae; phylum Streptophyta; class Magnoliopsida; order Lamiales; family Lamiaceae; genus Pogostemon; species Pogostemon cablin. Next base: position 4,902,732 of record CM042992.1, on the reverse strand, counting down.
TTGATTGTTTCCCTAGATCAATTGTTTTCGTAGAGCTCTTGAATACGCCAATTTACATGTAATATGCAAAATTGTAGTTGTTGAATGATCTCACTGCCTTGGAGTTCCATTTATGAAATATCTGCCAGCTCTCTGATTTGATCCTCTTTATGGCTTTCCTTCGCATCTTTTTGACATCTTAAAAGTACTTCTTCTCAAATTGAAGAAGTATTATACATGGTACACTTTTTTTTTTTACTTTTCAGAAGTTCTTTTTCCTCATTATTGACAAGATCAGTTATATTTTGTTTATTATAATGAAGTGAAGAATGCCATAATGTATTATTAGAATGCTACATTAGGACTTTTTATTGGTTTCTTTGAATGTTTAGCACTGCAATGTTCTTTTTAATAATATTATTCCCCCCCCTCCCTAACAGGCAGAAGCAACTCAACGACTCAGCAATAAGGCAGCACCGTCTAGAGTTGCTGGGTTGCAGAGCCATGAGGAGCTTGCTCGAAAACTTCAGGTAATGGAACGAGTGTGTAGATCAGAGTCGCGTAGCTAAATTCGTTCCCAAGGCATTATAATCCAAAGTGAAGTTATATACTACTCCCTCCGTCCCACAGAAGTTGTGACATTTTCCTTTTTGGGTTGTCCCATAGAAGTTGTTACATTCCTTTTAAAGCATATGAGACCCACACAAAAAATATTAACATATTCACATTGGCCCACACACACTCCACACACACTATTAATACATCTACCCACTACACATTAAATATTATTTCTCTCACTTTACTTTATATTAAAATATTATACTCCTTAATCTCCGTGCCCAAAAAAAATGTCACAAGTTTAATGGGACGGAGGGAGTATTTTTCTTACATAGGATTGGGGTTATATGGTAAACATCTATTTAAAATTTTATTGCATTTTATCTTTAGTAGAAGTGGGTAGCGGAACTGGGTGGACGGTATTGTATTTTACCACATAGGATCAGTACACCATCGTAATCTAACATTTTTAGCATTTCTGACTTGTTATGTATCTACTGTTTTTCTATGCAGGAGGAGATGGAAAAAAAACGCAAGGCAGGTAATTATCTATAATAAAACAACACTCAATGTTCTTGTAATAATGGTCTTATATTTGGTCACTAAAGCAATGTTATATTTGCAGGAGCAAAACAAGAAGCTTCTGACACTCGAATGAGAGAAGTTGCCTGTCCAACCTGCACCGTCCATTTACAGGTTCTGTTCTTTAGCATCTCCTATTAACATCTCAAGCAGCTTCTCATTCTCAAAACCAACCTTTGAAGAAACTTCCAAATTCATTGAGATTCGTTGTTCAGGTGCAGGTTCCGGCATCTGGCTCCGAAACCATCGAATGCAGTGTGTGCCAGCATCCGTTCCTTGTCAGTGCTCACTGATATGCACCTGCATTGTAGACAATTTCTTGTATACGTAACTGTATGTTGCTTTTCGCAATCCATCTGTGAAATTTGCTGCCCATGATAATAGAACGACGATGAGTCACATTATATACAAGTAGGCTTTGAGTGCAAATTTATTGTAAATGAAATTAATTTCACACCCTGTTGTGTAGAAAATATTCGTTGACTGATTATGCAAGTTATAACCTTTTAACTAATTTACACCACGTCAAATTAATACAGCAATCTGCTCATATAACGATTGACGCAACAAAATCTTCTACCACTGAAAGCCAATCGTTTAGGGTATTAACTGTACAAACCACTAATATATGATACATTATTATTCGAGAGGTTCGAATTCATCTAAAACCTTCCTAATTCTAATAATTAACCCCAAGTTCTCGACCATGATTGAAGGGCTTAGCTATACACAAGAAACCCACTGCAAAATCAACGTAGTTTGTTCTGAGCAACAGCCTGGCACAACTCGTCTTCGTAGAACAGAACTCGATTGGAAGCCTGGGTTTTGCATATCGGCTTCTGAATGACTGAAGGCACCAAACACTTGGAAGAGAATGAAGACTCTTGGAAAAGAACAGCTGCAACTTGCTTCATCTCAGTGATCTTTAAACGAGAAGGGGGGCGAGGTCCATGCTTGGGCGCCTTTGGTGTATGGGGACTCGCAATGAATATCCCTTTCCCGCCTCGTCTGCTGCATGTGTTTTGAATCCTGTTAGGCATATCACAAAGTTGATAAAGGGACTTGAGACTGCTTATTACCTCATAAAAGGCCAGTGATCAGTTGGGAGTGGAGTCATTGCATTCAGCATCTCTTGCCTCGTTCTATCTGGAGTGGTGTAGTTGAAGTGGAATTGCCTCGCCATCACAACCTTGAAAGATCAAATTAATTGTAAGTGACTTTTGGTTCGAAACTTGTACCCTTTTTTGTTCCCAAGAGCACAGGTGTATAGAAATAATGGAGGGTTGGGGTACTTACTGCCTTCCTAATTTTTTGGGATACATGGAATACTGCTCTAAGTTGATCATGGTGCAGGTGGCAGAGTATTTTGACCTAACAATGCAACATAGCAAAATGAATCAAAAGTTCAAGATCTAAAGACACAAAGAAAATACAAAAGAAGAGTACTGGAGGGGGGAGTCTTCCATCTTATATCTCAAATCATTAAACAGGGGAAAAGTGGAAACTAAGAACCTGTACGCCAAATTTACTTTTTGTTCTTGAGAAAACTGAGACCATAAATAAAAGTCTTGTAATTTTTAAAAAAGAACAATAAATAAATAAAATACTTTTATCCAGTGCACTAATTACCATAATCCCAAAACAGAACAGGAAAACAATGTCAAAAACACACTTAAAACCGGCAGATATCCTCCATTGACTTTGTTAAAAAAAAAAAAAAGCTCCTTTAAGATCAGAACAAATGCTACGTCATCATGCTTAAAGCCTAAAGCTTGTAACGTGTTGGCAAGAAATCAAAAAACAGTCGTGCAACTTCGTTTAATTCCCAAACAAGTAGTTGCAGTTATGTTTAACAGAAATAAGATTTAACAAACACAGAACAAAACACGTGATCCATTTCCTGTAATTAAGCATAATGGTTCAAAAATGCGTATCAGCAAACAATTTTCAAGATTCAACAACAGCATTAAATTAGTCTGAAGGTGCATAATACCAGCAAATCAACGGGAAGTGACTCTAGCCTCGACTCGTACTGAGACTCTTCTGCCCGAGGGGTCTTTGGGGTGCTCCCTAAATTATTAGGTATGAACACATCTGACTGGCCAAGCACAGGCGCAAATTGAAACCTTACAGGTGACAATTGTGTGGGGGTTTTATCAGTGTGTTTGTGCTGATTGGTCTCTGGATCATCTGTTCCACCCTGCTTCGCATTAAAAACTGCAACTCTTTTCTTCCCAAGATCTGTACAAGATTTCGATCCAGATGCCCTGCTGTCTCGTAGCTGGGCAAGAGCACCTGGTTTCAAATACTTATTGTTTGCATTCCTTGAACGCCTTTTCTGTCTACCATTTTTCGATTGCCTTTCATTCAGAGACACTTTCCCCATTTCAGAACGAAAACCTTATTAGTGTTCTAATGCTATTGTTGGTAGCAGCTTTTATTTTATCACCTGAAACGAAATCCACACCATCACAAATCAAATCTAAACAGAGAAAGCTAAGGAATTTCAAACATGAATAATAACCATCGAAGCCTAATCATTTCCTTAAATCAACATTTCTACTGCATCCAAATCAAAAGTACACACAAAACAAAGTAGCAAAACGAAGAAGAGAAGTCTATCACTCATTCAATAGCACCAAGAAATATGGGAGAAAAGGCGCAGCTAACCAACCACCAACCAAAAAAAAAGTGAACTCAATCTCAATCAACCAATCTCGAAATACAATAAATTAAGATCACTAACCTTGCAAAACGCCGAACGATTGCTGAAACGCACCATAAAAGCATAAATTCCAGAAACTACAAAACAAGGAAACGCGGCGCTGGAGGAGAGAGAGATAGAGAGAGAGAGAGAGAGAGAGGAGGGAAATTAAAAGGAAGAAGGTAGGGGGCTAGGGTTTTGTTAATGGTGATAATTTGAATATTATTTGGATAGGGAATTTGCCCGCCAATTTTTTAAGGAACAGTTACGCAATTGAATACCTTAGCACAGGGGATGAAAACCCGCAGCCACTCAATTGGCCACGCGTCGCTATCCAATTAGGTGATGACATGCGGACGGACAGAGAATCCAATGCGTGTTGCATAGATTCCGGGGGAACTGATACGTGATTGGCACCCACTCGTTTCTTGTTTTTATAACTCCTACTATTAATTACTCCATAAGTCTCACACTTAAATTCACCGACACTGTAGATACGGAGTTTAAGAATAATTACTTTTTGTAGTTACATTTTTTACTAACTTTATTGATTTTTTAGGGGTATTGTGGTATTTTTAGGTAATAAATAAATTATAAAGTATGTTATGTGTGTTAGGTGAGAGTGGTATTTTTGAAATTAAGATAACTTTTGAAGTTGTTGGTTGATGTGAAATTTCCCTTTATGGGTGGTGAACATAAGTGTGTGACGGACGAAAACGGAAAGTGTGAACATAAGTATGAGACGGAAGGAGTAATTATCATTCGGATTTCATGTCCATTATAATACTGTAAAAAGTAATGTAAAATATTAGAAAAAAAAATTACTCCCTCCGTCCCGGAGAAGATGACACATTTTTTTTGGCACGGAGATTAAGGAGTATAATAATTTAATGTAAAGTGAAGTGAAATAAATAATATTTAATGTATAGTGGGTAGTTATATTAGAGGTGATATGTGGACCTCGTGAAAATAGATTAATTGTTTTTGTGTGGTCTCATGTATTAAAAATGAAATGTGTCAACATTAGTGGGACAAACCAAAAAGTAAAGTGTGTCAATTTCTATGGGACGAGAGAGCAGTACTTAGTTAAAATGTTAATTTGACAAAAATATTTTGATTTGGTTGTTAATTTTATGATTTAATTATACATTATGTTAAAAAATTTAAATTGAGCCAATAATATTTTTATCATTTTTTGTATTTTAACATTTTTCAATAAAGATGAAACATTAAAAAAAGTTATTAAATCTTTCCCTATAAAATGATATACTAGTAATTATTTTACTCGTATTGGTGTGGTAATTCATTTTGAGTGAGGCGGTTAACCGATGGGATTTTTAAAATCTTAGGAGTACATTTAACCTTTCATAATATTTTAATGAGTTGGAAATTAAAATTACTTTCGTTATTTTAATGGTGAAAAAGATTAGTTTTCGAATTTAGTGAATAAAAGAGTTGGAGAAATAACAGCATGAGTTTCCAAATAAAAAGAGGCAGTGCAGTGCAAATCATATGATGACATTCTTAATTGTAGTCAAAAGAGGCAAGAGCAGAAAATGGGTTACCAGTTACCCCTTCATCATCATGTGTGTAGCTTTGCCCTTTATTCCCACTTGGTATGCTATATACTCCACATACAATAATAATCCAACACTGATATGATATGATTCTCAATCCTGTCTATAATACTCTATTTTAGCACCACCACCGCCACTACTATCAAACACTTGAGTGAAAGCAATCAAATTCAGCATTTCGGGTGCTTTCTCTCTCATGATATGAATAGCCCACTCCGTCATGTCTTGTTGCTCGCCAGTTCCTGTTACACTTAAGAATTTGAAGTCTGTCATGGGTAGGGATAAACCACTCATGTTCTCAACCACTCCAAGAACTGGCAACCCAACCAACCTTCTTACAGAAACTCACTTCTTTCCTCACATCGATGAGGGATACCTGCTGTGGGGTGGTAACGATAATAGCACCATCTATTCCAGTTGCTTGGAGGAATTGAACAATAGAAATATGCTCATCTGAGGTCCCTGGTGGAGCATCAACGATAAGAAAGTCAACATCTCCCCAAAAGACATCATTGAGAAATTGCTTTATGATTCCATTCTTTCGAGGTCCTCTCCATATGACAGCCTCGTCGGGGTGGGGGAGCATGAATCCAATCGATATCACTCCAAGGTTGGACTCAACATAAACTGGAGACCATCCAAGATTACTCTGGTGAATCTCTTGTCCTTCAAGACTGAGCATCTTTGGGATGCTTGGACCACAGATATCAATATCGAGGAGACCAACCTGGAAATCCATAGCTGCCAGGGCAAAAGATAATTGAGCTGTGAGAATGTACTCTTGCCTACGCCACCCTTTCCAGACAGGACTAGAATTTTGTGTTTCACTGTCGCCATTCTTCCATTAATAGATACCAAGTCTACAAGGAAACAATAGCATAAGATAAAACATGATCTGTGTAAGAGCAAATCAACAAGTATTAATCATTGGCCAAGAACTAACAAAAACACAAATGAACATAATTGTACATGTGTTTCACATACTATAAAACTCTCCCAAGCTAATGAATGGTAGAGCATCTTAAAGAAGTCCAAAAGTGCAAATATCATTGTAGGCACTTGAATTTTATTGCATATTAAAGAAAAATATGTAGCAAATTAATGTAATAATTATAAATTATTTATTTATTTATTATGGAATTTAAATAAATAAATTCCTAAAATAAATGAGTAAATAATTGATAATTAGTCCAGATCCAGTCAAATAAGTCTGACTTAAAGCTTAAGCAAGTTAAAGGCCCAAGTCCGCATAATCAGGTCAAATCAGCCCTGGACCAATCAGACTGCGAGTTAATTATGGGGCGTCCTCACCCTTCACCTATATAAGAAGTCCTCCTCCATTCATTACACACACATTCAAAGACTTGAAGACACAAACGTTCTGAAGAGATTGAAACACGAGTAACGCTCCTCAAGATCTTCAAGCATCTTCAAGATAAGAACGACAAACGATTCGGGATTAAGGTGCGGAGCCCCCCAAATCAAGCGTTCTTCATAAACTAAGTTCTTCGGTGTTCTTCGCGCCAAGAACAAGCTTCAACTAAAGATCCGACTCAAAACACACAGTCAACGCGGTCAACACAGAACAAGTCAAAGCCCAAATTGAAGAATCAGAGGATAGATAGAGATTGTTTCCTAAATTATCAAGTTTAATCATTTGGATTATTATTGTAATTCTTTTGTGTTTATTTTATTATAAATACAAAATTTGTTGTTACAATCATACATCATATTTTTGCAGAAAGATTGGTCTAATCTAATGCCCCCTCTTTTCCATGATGTGAATAGGTAGATTCATTAAATACCCATGCTTCAAATGAGTTTATTGGTTTTAAGGCCAATTATACTAGTATGCACATTTTCAGTGCTACTTTAACAAATTCTTGTTTTTTCTTACTCGTGACTTTGAATATAAGAACAACAATGTGTCCTAAATGGCGGCAAGAGAAAACTGCACCATATTAGTTCAAGCTATTAGTTCTCACCATAAACTGAACTTCAAAAATAAAGGAGGCATAATTTTGCTTGTAATTATTCATATTTTAAGACTGAAGACAAAATAATGAATCAAGTGAAAAACTTTGGTGACAAGTTCAAGTGTTCCAAAGACATATATTAATAAATGAATTCGATTTGAACATTTTATATGTACGCCAAAAATCACAATCTCACAAGGTACACAATGAAAATTTAAGATGCTTCCATTGTTCAGATGAGAGAATATAAACATAAAGGGAACTCAAATCTAAACCTGGGTCAGGTCCTTTGGGAGCAGTAGCAAATAAGTTTTGCATACGTTCATTGACATTTTCAGGTACTCCGTTGGATCCATTCTCCATTTCCGTCATTCGTTTCAAGCTGCCAACTGTGAATCTTGTTACTGCTTTAGTCCAAATATTAATTTGTGAGAAATGGAATGAAGTGGGAATTCAACTCTCAACAGATAGAGAATGGTAATCAGGTGGAATGGTCCTTTTGCCAATCAGATGATCAGATCTAGCGTGAAAGCCTACTTAAAATAAATTAAGATTACTAGTTAATGAGACACCTCAACTCTTGAGGTGTTTACCCTGTGAAAACTACTTCATTTTTTAATTTAAAAGGTTGTAGATCAAAATCCAGATCTTAGCTCCCAAAATAACTGTTGTTCATTGTTTTCAAGTTAGGAGTGGAAGAATGTTTTAAGCTCAACCTAAGTAGGTTATAGTTTTCTTTTAGGGTATACATTCTTGTCTCTAATAAGTTACAGATTTTGTCTCTCGCAACCGTCAACACCAAAATGGTATAGGAACTAACACAAGTAAGGCGCAATTGTATAATGGTGAAAAGGGAGGAAAATTCCATACCTTCAAGTTTTCATTGGCACCTTAATTGAAGGATAAAAAAATAAAAATAAAAAAAAGTGAATTTTCAATAATATCACCATCCTTTTTTTTTTTTAATATTAATTAACTCATTCTGTCTATATCTTTTAGTTTATTAGTTTAGGTCGAGGCTACGTCTTTTTTTTTTAATCTATTTGGATTTTTTTTATCTATTTAGACTATTTTTTTTGCTAATTCGGTGCAAATTTTTTATCTATTCACTTTATATTTTTAGATTTTCTATCAATGATATTACTATTCGAGTGAGACTTGCATGCACCAGGAACACCATGCGCCTTTAGAATTTAGTATTTTGGGGAATGATACATTATTTTGTTGTAAAGAGTATAGATTTTAATTAATAAGGATACATTATTTTTTTTAAAAGGTATACACTTTTTATTAATATTTTTTATTTTTTTTCAGAAAATAAAGAGTATACATTCTTTATACCAAAAATATACTACATTTAACACAAAATTCTAAAAGCGCACGCAGTGTACCCGTGCGCTCAGGTGCACACAAATTGTCTTACTATTCATCTCTATGCGGATAACTTTTTCATCTATTCGACTCATTATTTTTGCTATATATATTTTTTTCATACTTAATCTCTATTCAACCTACTTTATATTTTTATTCACCTTATTTTAATCTTATTTATTTATATAAATTTTTTTTATATATTCTCTCCGTCCGCTTCTAAGTTAACCATTTGCTTTTTGCAGGTGGACAGTTCTAAGTTCTTTATTTGTTTTTTGCACGTGGATTAAGAAATATTATTATTATAGATAAAGTGGGTAGTTGTATTAGAGGGAAGTGGTGAGTCCTATTGTATACTTTTTTTACTAAATAGAGGAAATTGATATATTTGAAGCTGACACCAGAAATAGTGAAATGAATACCTTAGAAGCGGACGGATGGAGTATTGTTTTTCTAATATAATTGAAAATTAATTGAATTAAGAGTATTTTGAACAAATTTATAAAATAAGCAGAAGAAAATATTTTTATACACAATGCTCTGTATTTAAAAGTGGGCTTTGCTCCAGTATTGTACTCCCTCCGTCCCATAATGGTTACATACTTTCATTTTGGGCGTCCGATCCTAATTGTTACATTTTTCCTTTTAGTATATGGAACCCACACAAATTAATTACTTCTCTCTGCATGATCCACACATCTCACTAATACACATATCCACCTTATATTAAATTATTATTTATCTCACCTCAATACACATTAAAATATTATATTCATTAATCCCCGTACAAAAAGCAAACATAACATGCAAGGGTTACGTCACGGAGGGAGCATTTTAGAATGGGCTTTGCCCCAATGAATACTGTATAGGCAATTATTACTTGGGAAAAAAACAAACTGTCCATTACGATATTAACGACCTTTTAAAAATGTAAAGTAATTATTTTAAAGTTCAAAATAATGGAGTAATTAAAGTTATATTTCAGTAATTTTATATTTTTTAAATTAATTAATATAAACAGTACCCAGAAAATATTTGGACGTGATAGGGGGGTGGCGAGCCGCGAGCCCCATTATTTCCGGGAGACTTGCTTAGTTGGATGGGGGAATATTGTGGTACGGTACCCAGTCATGCACCTCCCTGCTCACATAACTGAGTCCCGACAACCCGCACCGCAGCCGCGACTCTGGATGAGAGTGACATCACACTCTCATACACCGATACACGTGTGTCTGTATGCATTGTATCTATACGTATCTACTCCTTACTCTACACCCATCACTGAGTGTTCTTTGTGCATTTTCGCATTCAATTTTTGGTCTTTTTATATCTTCTCTTCCCAACTGACACCCAACCATTTCTGCTGCCTAATACATTCACACCATGCCAAACCCACCTCCTCAAACTTCCGCTCTTCTTTTCACTGCGCAAATTATAGAATCGTTCACTCTGTGTGATTGTCTTTCGAGCAGAGCTTCTGTTTCGGGGCGTGTTTTGGTGGATTCGTTGGTTGTTTAAAGGTGGGTTTATTGGGTTGTGTTTAATTAGTCTTGAGATTTGATGTGTTTTAATTAAAGGGGTTAGTCAAATGGTCTTTAATTGTTTTGCAGACATTTCTTTATTTGTTTGACCTTTTTTCTTTGTCGGGGTAAAGGATAAATTGGGTGTGTGATTCTGCTTTAAATTCATTCTCTGACTGTCATGGTAGATTGGTTTCTTCAGTTCTTTATTTCTGGGTTTGATTTTGGGGGTGGTTGTTTTAATTGCCTCCTTTTCTGGTTTCAGTTCATTCAAGAGTGATTTTAGGTGGTGGCATTGTGTTGTTGAATCTGAATAAGGGAGAATTATTTACCGTCTGCTTGCTTTTTCTGTAAATATTGAGAATGTGGAATTTGGGAAGTGAATTTAACTGAAACATCCATGATCTTGTGAGAGTTTTGAGCTGATGTTCTGAAAAATCTTGATTTCTCCAGTGATCTGCTGATCTGAGTTGGGTGCATGTTTCTTTGGGCACATTTGTTTCAATTTTGGTTGAGAGATTCATTCCTTTTGAGGAAATTTAAGAATGTCACAATGGGAGCATTTTGGGGAAATGGCAAATGTGGCCCAACTGGCCGGACTGGATGGAGTGAAGCTGATCGGAATGATTGTGAAGGCTGCAAGCACGGCTCGAATGCACAAGCACAATTGCAGGCAGTTTGCGCGGCATCTGAAGCTGATCGGGAGTTTGTTGGAGTCACTCAAGATTTCTGAGCTCAAAAAGTACCCAGAAACTAGAGAGCCATTGGAACAGCTTGAGGATGCATTGAGGAGGTCTTACATTTTGGTCAACAGTTGCCAGGATCGGAGTTATTTCTATCTCCTCGCCATGGGATGGAACATTGTTTACCAGTTCCGAAAAGCTCAAAATGAGATTGATCAATATTTGAAGATCATACCTCTCATCACCCTTGTTGATAATACTCGAGTTCGGGTATTGGTCTCTTTTTTCTCTGCTTTGATTAATTACACTTGAATTTTGTCACACACTGATCCATGTGTTATTAAATCCATGTTATCTCAGTGACAAGCTTGATATAATTATGTGGATCTAAATGGTTATAAAGTTTCATATAAGTGGTGAGTATTCTCCTATGATTCTTGACTCAAATGTGAATTGGTACAAAAATATTTTACATGGATTTATCGATATTGGTATAAGTGGTAATCTATTTTATCACCGTTCCATAAAGTTTGGTAGAACTTTCTGTTTGTGCTGATGTAATTGTGACTGAAAATCCACCTGTGGTTGAGCTGTTGCTTTCAGAGCAGGGTATTTACAATGTTTGCTTGGGTAGGTTCAAAGGCATCTGATTTGTAAAAATCTTAATTTGATATGATAATCATGAAGAGATGAATTCATATAAAGATCACTAAAGGAATTCACAGTTAAGCTGGTAGTCAATCAAATTGAGTAGAGTGGCAGTTGACCATTTAAAATGCTAACCTAATAAAAATAATGTGAAACTTGTTTTTAGTATAATTATAACTGTATTCTTTTGGTGGTGCAATTATACATGCTTGCTGTGCCGTTTTTTTCACTTATGAAAGAGAATTGGCTGTGAAATTTAACTTCAGGCTTGTTTAATCTCATAATGTTTGTTGAAATGGTACGCATTCACTCTTTTGTACTATCAGGAACGAGTTGAAATAATTGAAAGGGATCAACATGAGTATAAACTTGATGATGAGGATAGGAGGGCGCAAGATGTGATTCTCAAGCGTGAGCCATCACAACACGACACCATTGTTTTGAAGAAATCCCTTTCTTGTTCCTACCCAAATGTGCCCATTAACGAGGCCATAAAAAGGGAAAGTCAGAAGCTTCAAATAGAACTGCAACACTCACAAGCTAATTTGGATGTTAACCAGTGTGAAATGATTCAGCATCTGCTTGAAGTTACAGAAGCTGTTGCAGCAACTTCTTTGCCAGAAAAAAGTTCATCTGTCAAAGAATCGAAGGTGGTGGAGCAGACGCACGTCGATGCCAACAGTGAAAAAGAACACTACAATAAAAATTACTCCAAGAACAGCGGAAAACAGGCACCTTCAAGGTTGCTTTTCTTTTATTTCTGTTTAGCAGTGTTTAATTTCTATTTGTTCCTAATCATTTTATGATAAGTAAGTTGCAAGTTGCAGTAAGAATAATGCATATTTTTCTGTTTATAGCCACAACCATCGTTCGTTTTTCCCTATGCATTAGCTTAATTTTATATCTATGTTAAAGTTTCACCGCCTACTGAATAATCTTTTTATTATTCCTTACAGGAATATTTCTTCAGTTTCCTCTACACACGAATTGCTCTCATCAAAAGGTTCACTGGATGAGTGGCACACAGATTTACTTGCCTGCTGTTCAAAACCTCTGCTTTGTATGTTTCTTGTTTGCTTACTCTCTTGCATATGTTTTACTGGATTCTTTCTTAAATGATTTAGTCGATTTTGATTAAAAAGAAATAATAGCAGAAAGAAATTAACATAAAGATATATGGCATATGTCCATGACTAAAATGACCAAAGGGCTAAAGTACTTTTTCTATTCTTATCAAAATCCGGCTATTATTTGATAAATTAAAATGAGAAAGTAATGCATGGATGAAGTCAATCCAATACATGTATAAAATCAGATTTATGGAGTCACAATTACTTCAAAAATCAACTTTGATTTGTATAATATCATTTTGGTTCAAATGCATCTGTTTTCTCAAATGGATGGTGCTAAGGTATAGCAAGATATTTAATGCCAAGATCCCTGTTAATCTTATTATTTGATGCTTATTTGGCTTAAATAACTTAAGGTTGTATTTCTCTGCGGGTCTCAAATTTCAATATATTTAAAATTTAATTTAATATTATTATTTTTTAATTATAAAATGGGGATATGCTGCACGTTAGAAATTTATATGTGTGGAGAAGCACAGTCCTTTGATGTTGCAGATTAGAGCACATCATCCTGCCTTTTATTTTATCTATTCCAGATTTCATTTTGGTTTCTTTATCTCATTCTGCTATAACTAAATAATTTAATTCCATTATTGCAGGTGTAAAAACCTTGTTCTGTCCTTGTGGCACATTATCCAGAGTTGCTTCAGTGGCAGCGAATAGACACGTTTGTAAGTTGCTCATAGTCGAACTCTATATGAACACCTCTGTAATGCCTTTTCTTCTGCATGGTTTAGTTTTAAGGCAAACGTCTCCTTTTCTGATGATACTTGTGACGGTATCTAGCATATTTTCATACATGAAGGCCTAGCTCAAATGATTATTTCTTGTATGGATAAATAACTATGATAGATAGAGTAGATCCTTCCATATACCACAAAAAGTGTGCTGGGGTTTATCAAAATCAAACATAGACTGATTCCTTTTCATCTCCAAAGAAGCTGTCGGAAAGAGAAAAGGTCGTTTAGCCCTCGATATATTGAGTAGAAAGATTGAGGATCGACTGACACAGTTGGTGAGTAACTGGGTAAAAAGAGCATAAATTAAAGACATTTTTTGAACTCTTAAAAACCCTGTATTTTTTAGGCTTCGAGCATCGGCTTCATGATTAATCTAGACAATATTATCATTGTCCTAGCAACTATGTTCATACTATCCTAGGTGTTTTACCAACAATATGTTGAGCATGTCGTCAGCATAAGAAAATTAAAAGCTTCTTAAAAAATTTAAAACATTGTGTTTTTGTAGGACTTTAAAATGTAACAATTTCAAGTACCTTATCCGATTCTTTTTTATTGTTGAAATGATATCAAACAAGAATCATTATTATTTTAAAAGTGGGCATATTTCTTCAACCCTCTACTTTCTGTTAACAAAACAGATTTCCCGTCTTTGACTAATCAATTATAATCAGTTCTTGATTTCTTGGCATCACTTTTCGTCCTTGAAACACAAATAATTTCTTAAAAGGCCACAAACAATGCTTGTGATCTACAGCTCCTGGAGAGGTCTGTAATGACTTAATGGCTTATACTTTGATACTGTCCTGCTGCTGCTACACTTGTTGCATCAGAAAGAAACTTCGAAAGATATTCAACATCAAGGTAATTTACACGCGCATGTCCTAGCATGAAGAAACGATGTTGAACTGGAAATGACGTTTTTTCAAACTAGATCTGCATTTGTATTTTAACAGGGAGGCCTATGTGATGACTTTCTATCCCACCTGATGTGCTGCTGTTGCGCTCTCGTCCAAGAATGGCGAGAAGTCGAGATACGTGAATCTAGAGGTATTATCAACCTCCCTCTAACTCTATTCTCACTTGCATCAGATAGGTTCACTGATGTTGCAGCCGACGCTGTAAAAGATACTAGGGCGGGCAACATTATCAGCTTCTCACATTTGTAGTTTCGAATATGCAGGTTCTGGAAAGACGATGACAGACGCCCCGACTATACAATACATAGAATATTAAACTCGAGAGACTGCCCCGAGTATGGTTGTGTCGTCACGACCAGTGGTCTTCGTATACATTCGAACTCCTGTACATGTAAATGAGTTGCAGCCAGAAATTAGTTTGGATATCTGTTTGTACTTCTTGTTAACCATTCTGTACAGTACAGAGCCTCGTTGTCGTGTTGACATGAAATATATGATGTCGTTATAGTGTATACTTCTGGTTCAAAGACTTTCGATGTTATATCTACAATGAATAGATGGATTTTGATTTGCCTCATTTTCCAGGCAGAATGAACGATTACTACTTTATAAAATTGTTCTAAATAATTTAATGATAATTACATTAATTAGATGTCACTTCTTTCCTAACTAGGTTTAGTTCATCTGATCACTTCGCTCCTTATTAAGGTTTGTAACCCAAATTCAATTTCTTTTGAGAACGAATTGGAGTATGAAGTTATAAGGAGGCTTGGAGTGTGGGTAGAGTCCGATTAAAAATAAATAAATAAATAAGTCACTTCTTTTTTATAAAATAAATAACCTCTTAATGAGAGTATGTAGATTAAAAAAAAAAAAAGGTAAGTCACTTCTTTTTTACTAAAATAAATAACCTCTTAACGAGAGTACGTAGTTATAAGGAGGCTTGAAGTATGGATAGAGTCCGATTAAAAAAAAAAAGATAAGTCACTTCTTTTTTATAAAATAATAATCTCTTAATGATATTCATAACTTATTTAATTATTTATTTATTATTTAAAAATATTATTTTATTCTTAAATATCAATAAAGTTGTCCTTTTATAAAAAAAAAAAAAATTGGTATCTACATTAAATACAGTAAAGTTTTAGCCGGAAGGAGTAACTTTTTTAAGGCAAGATTAATAGATCAATGGTGCAAAATCACACCAATGGCTCATTCATCTGCAAAATTACAAATTTTTTATTTTGGAAAATGTCATCCACTTCTGAAAGTGTAAATTTTTTATTTTTTTGACATAATTAACCTTGCTATGTCATATTTTATGTGACTATGCTTACATGCACAATTTTCATAAGAAAATCTCACGCAACTACATATATGATTCTATACATAATTTTTCGTGCAATGTCTCTTGTAATCAAATCTGCAATTTTATATACAATTTTTTTTCATGCAACCTTACCACTGTGATAAGTTGTACCGATTATACATGCAATTATATATTAATTATATATTGAAGAAAAAAAATCAAAGAGTGAATGTCCTTAAAACTAATTAATCTTTTTTATATTTTAATATAATTCTTTGTATTAAAGGTGATGGTAATTTGAGAAAATTTTGAGAGGAATACTTCAAAATACTTGTGTGATAATATTATAGGTAATTATTTGCAATAATATTTTAATAAAATGTAATAGTTATATATATATATATATATATATATATATATATATATATATATTAAAAGTAACATTGAACAATGAATTATTTAATAAATAATGTGTAATAAAAAAAATAATTTAATATATTTAATAAAAAATGATAATATCTTTAAAATTAATAATTATTTTTTCTTCCACATTTTCTATTATTGTCCCTCCTACATTTATTTTCATTTTCACGGATAAAAATGGAATATCACATTAATCTATAATAAATAAAGTCATTAACTTAAAAAATACTATCCTTACTTAACACATATAATATACATTATATTTTATTTATTACTCTGATTTATCTCATTTCACTATCCATAATCCTTAATTTTCGTATAAAAAATAAACGTATATCTTATTATTTCGGCACGGAATATTTACCAAGGTTCTCTTGAAAAGTTAATACTCCTGTAATTCAACGTTTCATACTTCATGTTTATTGACATCGTTTGATTATGAGTAATATTTTTCATTTTCGTTAGTTTTTATTTTTCTTCTTTTTCGTCACTGTACACTTCTGATTTGTCGAAGTTCTAACGAGAGGGAGGAGAGAGAGAGAGAGAGAGAGGAGGGAGATATGATCGCTGACGGAGTTGAAGACGAAGAGAAATGGCTTGCCGCCGGGATCACCGGACTTCAACAGAATGCCTTCTACATGCATCGCGCTCTCGTACTCCCATTTTCTTTTCAACCTTTTATGCAATTTATGCGATTCAGTTAAACCCTAGTTTTTCTAAATTCTAATTTGGATTCTAATTTTAGGATTCCAACAATTTGAAGGACGCTCTCAAGTACTCCGCTCAGATGCTTTCAGAGCTCCGCACTTCCAGGCTCTCCCCTCACAAATACTACGAACTTTGTTAGTAACTGAATCGTTACTGTTCTTGTTTTACTTAATTTTGGTTGTTTTACTTCTTATTCGTATCTTTAATTTGAGTTTGATCTGTAGATATGAGAGCATTTGACGAGCTGAGAAAATTGGAAATCTTCTTCAAGGAAGAAGCCAGCCGTGGCTGTTCGATCGTTGAGCTTTATGAACTTGTGCAGCATGCTGGCAACATATTGCCAAGACTGTAAGGATCATTGTTTTTGTTTCTTATTGTATTACATTTGCACATACGTTTCTTTTTTGGTTTTGGGAAAATGTTTTTGCTGTTATCAGTAAGTCTTAGTCTCCTTTCTGGTTCTAGAGTCCTGATGAAGAGCATAAGGATATATTTGAACTATAGATCCTTTTTACATCATTGTGCATCCTTTGTGAATTAGTCAACCATTTGGAATAGTTGTTTTATTTTGATAATTAGTTTTTAAAGATGGCATAGTTTGTTCGTAAATCCAGCGGTTTGGGATGTTAGGCATTGTTTTCTCCAAGAGAAATTAAACTTTCATTTTTTCTTTCCATTGATAGTTTGTACATGGTGGAGTTGGTCATACACTTTATCCTCTTATGTTAGGTATTTGCTTTGTACTGTGGGTTCTGTTTATATAAAATCAAAAGATGCTCCAGCGAAGGATGTTCTAAAAGATCTAGTGGAAATGTGTCGTGGCATTCAGCACCCTCTACGCGGGCTCTTTCTTAGGAGTTACCTGTCTCAAGTCAGTAGGGATAAATTGCCAGACATTGGCTCTGAATATGAGGGGTAAGGTTATAATTTTTTTATTATGTGCTTTGCTCTGAACTTAGCTTTATGGTTTTCTTTGTAAGGCCCTTATAGATTTCTGAGGAGCTATAATATGGCAATTCTGAAAATTTTCAAATCTGTCGATGTCGTTTATATTTTGACTTCTGACCTTTTACTAAGTTCTTTACATATTTTGATCAACTGTTATACATGCTTGGTGCTCTTCATTTTTTGAATATATTATTTTTGATAAATTCCTCAGAATTGTGTGAAAGTTTCAGAGAGTAGCAGTTTATTTTTCTGATAATTCCATTATGAAATATATCTTTCATTAGAATTGATGATTTTTATAATGGAATCCATTCTTTACTCATGCTTAACGTTTTTTTTTTCTTCTTCTTTCTGTTTGAGTCATTTGCTTAATTCTGCTGTTATTATCATCTATCAATTTTGTAAATACTGTAGGAAAATATATTTAGTTAGAGCTGATTGCTAATTGTAGAGATCTTTCTTTAGATGGCATAAATTGGTGTTTTAGAATTGTATTGCCTGATTCCAGGGATTAAGTCCTGGTTGTGGAGTTTAAATTGACTAGTGTCCACATACGTGTATACGAAACTCATGTACTTCCAAGCAGCTGAGAAATAAGAACTTCCAAGCAGCTGAGAAATAAGAACGGTGTATTACTGTGTCCTCTTATCGCTTGGTGGATTTATTTTTCCCATTATTTAAAAGATTTCTGTCATTTGGAAACTTTAGTTTGTGAATTTGTTTCATAATGTTAGCATTGTATCACCCAGCCTCTGCTTCTCGTCATATGATAACTTTCACTATTTGTGGATAAACATTAGATGGAATCATGCTTTTGAAACTCTAGATGAAATTAATTTGCCAAATTGTTCCTTTATTCTGATAGGGAAGCTGATTCTGTCGGGGATGCAGTTGAGTTTGTGCTCCAAAATTTCACGGAAATGAACAAACTTTGGGTTAGAATGCAACATCAGGTGAGTTGAGAAACATCGAAGACTAGAAGGCTATATTTAGTAGTCAATGCATTTGGATTTTCCTCATTAAGACATAGATAAAGATGTTAGATTTATCTTATGAAGATGTTCACGTTTGGCTTTGGAATCAGTCTTATATTGATATGGTGAATTATTGCTTTACTTATTTGAAGGGACCAACTCGAGAAAAGGAGAAGAGGGAAAAAGAAAGGAGTGAGCTACGGGATCTTGTAAAAATTCTCAACTAATTTAGAAGTTCTTGATATCATTGGTTGAAATCACTCACCAAATCCTGTTTTTGTTCGTATTATTTTGGTTAGGTTGGTAAGAACCTTCACGTCCTCAGTCAGATCGAGGGTATTGACCTTGAAATGTACAAAGACCTTGTGCTTCCCAGAGTATTGGAGCAAGTAATGGTTAACTTAGTGGATACATTTTTATTACTATTTTCATACTTGTAATTTGATGTTATGCATCTCTGGCTTCAGGTTGTCAACTGCAAGGATGAGCTTGCCCAATATTACTTGATGGATTGCATAATTCAAGTTTTCCCTGATGAATACCATTTGCAAACTCTTGAAACGTTATTAAATGCCTGCCCTCAACTTCAGGTAATTACATTTTCTTGCTCTGTTAGATGGACTGGTCCTTGAAATTGTGTGTTAAATCTATGTTAAGTGGTGTTCTGATTGTATTTTCTGACTGTATTTTGTCATGTGGAACTTCTATCACTTTCCTTTGTGCTTTTTTGCAGCCTTCTGTTGATGTAAAAACGGTGCTTTCACGTCTGATGGAAAGGCTTTCAAATTACGCTGCGTCTGGTGTAGAGGTATGTAACGCATAATGTCATAAAAGTTGGCGTGAAATATGTGCCTTATGAATTTCATGCTGCAGGTCTTACCTGAATTTTTTCAAGTTGAAGCATTTGCAAAACTGAACAATGCCATTGGCAAGGTAAATTTATCTATTTTCCGTCGAAAATTCAAAGAAATTTTAGTACTTTTAATTGATTTGTTGTGAATTAATTTAGCAATTATTACTTTGTTATCGTTGTTGCATTTCAAGTTGAATGAGCATAATTAATGAAAACTTTAGCTAATGCTATGGCTATTGCTGATTAGGGCACATATTATCTTGATGGTTAACAAATCTTGCTCACTATCATTTTATGACTTATGAGATCAGGGAATTGATGATAGCCTTCTCATAATGAGCATGATTTTCTGATTTTCATCCATTATGCTAACAGTTGAATTGATATTTTCAGCATGTTTTTTGTGTTTGCATTTATATAATTGTATGATTACATGACTTATAAGCCAGTGCATTTGCTAGCCTTTATGCAATCTGATTTTATGTTTTATAATTTACACCAAGTTTGGGTTCTGCCCCCCTCCCCAAACTGATATCTGCTCTGAGTGCAGGTTATTGAAGCTCAAGATAATATGCCTATTGCTGGAGTAGTAACTTTGTATGCTTCTCTCTTGACATTTACTCTACAAGTACATCCTGATCGGCTAGATTATGTAGACCAAATTCTGGTAAGTTTCTTATAGAAAGCATTGGATCTCCTAGTCTAAATTTTCAGTGTCATCAATCTGGTGTAAATGCATAGATTGCAGTGCCTTTTGCATTATTTACAAGTGCATTTATTGTGAGAGGACTCAAGTGTATCATTGCATTTCTCCTATATTTTTTTGATAATTATGTGCTTTATGAGAACACTCATGAGGAAACCACTTCTCAACGCACCCTTCTACCCTGCCAACAGATCGAAAGATAGATATAAGAGCACATAGTTCAATTCAACTATATACTAGTGGATGACTTGATCTTGTCCTTGAGTGAATAATTTATCCACGTATTGTAAACATGTCATTCATTTTGAATAACCTTTTTTTTGTGTTGTGTGTGTGTGTGTAAAAGAAAAGATGAAGGACAGAGAAGAAGATATCATACTATCAACTAGTACCTGTATCTTGTTCTTCAAGATTCATGCTGAAGTTTGTGAATATGCTCATAAGATACTTTCTAATCTAACAATGGGCAATTATATTAGCTGCAATATCGAACTTTCCCTAAAAAAGTTCATCTTGCCTCTTCATACATTTTCTTTTTTTTAAAAAAAAAAACTTATGTACCAATTTATCCAAGCAGATCACTTCATTTTCTGCAGGGAGCATGTGTAATAAAACTTTCAGGAAGAGAAAAGCTAGACGATAGCAAAGCAACAAAACAAATTGTTGCCCTTTTAAGTGCTCCACTTGAGAAATATAAGGATATAGACACTGCATTGAAGCTGTCAAATTATCCTCGTGTCATGGAGTATCTAAATGATGGAACACATAAGGAGATGGCTAATGTTATAGTACAAAATATAATGAAAAACAAGACTTCCATCTCAACTGCTGAGAAGGTGTGTAATTTATGAGTTCACTGTTACTGGTTGAAGGTATGCTGCTTCTTTGACATGGGGTTATTTTTTCCTGTAGGTGGATGCATTGTTTGAATTGATAAAAGGGCTCATTAGAGATCTAGACGGAAGTCTTAAAGATGAGGTGGTTTTTGTGATTGTTATCTGTTACTTTGTCGTGGCTGTAACTATCATTTCTTTTTATTTTATTTTAAAAAAAAAAATTGTTTTTCCTTCTCGTTAAATTATAATCTATTTTTGTTACTTTGACTGAGATATCATTATTTCCTGTAACTCTCAGCTTGGTGAGGACTTCATAGAGGAGCAGAATTATGTGGCCCGTCTAATACAAATGCTGCACAGTGATGATACGGAAGAGATGTTGAAGGTAGATATTTTACTTTTATATGTCGCCACCAGGAAATGATCCATCTGCTTTATATAAATTTTAGTTATTGCCTGTATTTGTATAGTAATCTTGTCTTTCTACTCATTCTGATTCATGATTGCATTTCGTGACAATCATATGCATGTTGGATTTCAGATAATCCATATCGTGAGGAAGCATATATTGGCTGGTGGACGAAAGAGACTTCCTTTTACTGTCCCTCCACTTATATTTAGCTCTCTAAAGGTATATCACCGTTTTAGTTACTCTAATCTTTCCTGTTTTTTGCTGGATCCTTTTTGATTTAAAGATTAGAAGAAATCTGTAGATTATCATTGCTTCACTCGATCTAAGATCAATGTATCCATCCTTCTGCAAATGTAACTGATCATAAGCATCAAATAAAATTTTACTCCCTCCGTTTATAAAGGAAGAGTGAAGAGCTTAGCGGGACGGAGGGAGTATTACATAATTTAGGCTTTTCAGTTAGTAAATTCTTAATTCACATATAATCAACTAAACAATCTAGATGTCAGTTATTGTTTTCATGAGATAGCGCCATTTACTTCCCTCTCACAAATGTACATTTACAAATATTATAGTTTTATGAAACACTATTGTGATTATCAATAATGATGTGTCAGAGCAGCCAAATCTAAAATTTCATTTGTACATTTATGGATTCACCAAGTTCATTAATGAGGTATCAGAGCAGCCAAATCTAAACTTTCATTTGTGAAGGACGGTACTTATTTATAGATATTTGTCTTGTGGGTCCATGTAAGATATATTTAACACTTTGTCAGTTGTTGTGCGCTCCTCTCCTCTCCCCTCTTTTTTGTTATTTTGGTTTTCTGTTTTATTCTATTTAAATTTTTAAAATTGAGATATAGTGTTCTTAGGTAGAGGATTTGGATATTTTCTGAAAGTGGTGCAAGCTCTGGAAAGCCCATAAGATAATTTGCTATAATATCAAGAAAATTTAGAAAATCTTTTTGCCTGTTATCAACTTATACAAGACAAAGAGGATATTATTTTAAAACTATTCAAATTTTAGTGGTGATGATTTTGCATCACCATCTAATATCCGACTTTTGTGAAGCTGTTACGGCGGCTTGAGGGTCAAAATGAAAGTGTATCTGGCGATGAAGCATCAGCGACACCAAAGAAGATCTTTCAGCTAGTGACGGAGGTAATAATGGTTTCACAGTGGAAATATATTTGCACGTCGTTTATGATATTGGATTATTATAAATGTATTTAGAGAAAATTCCTAGCCTTGTGAAATTGCAGACAATTTTTTTTTTCCCAAGAAATGTTATCTTATTTATATTTATTCAGCATACATTTCTTCCTTCAGTTGCCAGATGAGCCATCAAAGATATTTAGTTGTGCTGATTTAGAAAATTTCCTCTCCGATGTGTCTTGGGCTATATTTATTTTATATGCAGTGCGACTTTTGCAAAATTTATCTGATAACATTACTGAATTATAGACAATGATTAGCAAGCCCAGGGCCCGTGGTGTGCACCCGTTAATATCCCACTTGAGATTGATGATGAATTGGATCATTAATTATTATGACTTTCTTTTTCTTCTCCTTATATTGTAACTTGTTGGGTCTCTTGTAGACAATCAAAGCCTTGTCAAGTATTCCAGTACCTGAACTGGCTCTAGGGTTGTATCTGCAATGTGCCGAGGTATTTCTTAAGTGGATTAAATGGAATATTGTAAATTATAATATTCTAACGTGTGGCTTATATGGTGATTCTCAGGCTGCAAATGACTGTGACCTTGAACCTGTAGCATATGAATTTTTCACACAGGCTTATATTTTATATGAAGAAGAAATCACGGTAACCTTATATCCAGACGTCATCTTCTTTGACTTGGCATTTTTTTAGTGAGCCTCATTGTGACTTATTGTGCCTATATATGCTTAATATTTTTTGCCTTCGCCTGAATTATTTCTGTAGGATTCAAAAGCTCAGGTGATTTCCATACACCTAATAATAGGGACACTTCAGAAGATGCACGTCTTCGGGGTTGAAAATAGAGATGCTCTCACACACAAGGCCACAGGGGTAAATTATTGTAAGCTTATGTAGTCATTATCGCAATCATATGTTAATCTCAAATAAATATGGGATAATGCTCTTGTTCCTTTCCATGTTTAGTATTCTGCGAAGCTGTTAAAGAAGCCTGATCAGTGTAGAGCTGTTTATGCTTGCTCGCATCTGTTCTGGGTTGATGAACATGATAATATCAGAGATGGGGAAAGGTACGGTAGAACAAGTTTGGAATGTCTAGGATTTTTAGCGTTAACTCGTTAAATCATCATTTGTGATAAATTCTGATCGAGTTTGTTAACGCTTTTATCTTGTCCTAGCTCTTATGTGATTGCTGAACATTTCATCTAGGGTCATGTTTTGCTTAAAACGTGCGTTGAGAATCGCAAATGCTGCTCAACAAATGGCGAACGCAACTAGAGGCAGTGGTGGATCAGTTTTACTCTTCATAGATATACTGAACAAGTACTGAACACTTAACCTGTATTTTTTGCTTACCGTGTCCTTTAATCGTGAAAAAAATTCTATAGTTTTTCACACTGCGATATTATTTTTAGGTATCTCTATTTCTACGAGAAAGGGGTCTCCCAGGTCACTGTAGAATCTATCCAGGACCTGATTGAACTGATCAGAAATGAGATGCAAGGCAACAGTTCACCATCAGATCCTGCAGCAAGTGCATATCTTGCAAGTACATTACGGTATGTAGAGTTTCAGAAGGACAAAGGCGGTGCTGTGGGCGAGAAATACAAGCTCATTAAGGTGTAATTTCCTCATTACTTTTCTTTGGGGGCGGTATGACTCGCTTCTCTCTGGGGTTGCTGCCTCGGCAAGTGTTGATAATTACAGTGATAACTCACAGAGTTGACACAGTTTGGGGGCGATTGTGTCGGAGTTGTTGTTACTTCTCAATAAGCGAATGGTACATATATAACCTGCCTGTAATTAATTTTCTCACTAACCCCAGCTTTTGTGCTACCACCCCGAACAATCCTCTATTTAGAAGAGCGTTTTTAAGCCTTTCATTGCTGTAATGAGGTTTTGTTACTTTTCTACCTATCAATTTATGTTCCTTTTTTCCTTAATTGTGTTGTCCCTATTTCAATTTGGATTAAGTCTCAAGAATTTAATGTGTACTAAAATCAGAATAAAGATATATGCTGAAAATAGCTCTATCTCTTACTATTCGACGTGATTTCTGTCGATACGAAATATAAGCGGTCATCTGCTGGTTGGTGGCGTTTACAACTGATTGACGACTGTGGTGATATCTAAGTAACATTTTTTTAGTTAATTTCAGTAGTAAAATCAGAATTAAATGAATTATTGTAAGAGTTGGAATTTTTGATTCAGCTGTTCAGAATCTGTTTACATTTCATTCCATTATAATTGACGTTTTCACATGTAATATATAGGCCAAGAAAAAAAATAAAAGAATACGTGGGAGAAGTTTATGCAATGCTGAGCAGAAAGTCATACGTGGAGACAAAGGATCGGAACATCTATAGAAGGATGGTGTGGAAAATGGCATGACCACGGTGAATCTAAGGCATAGGAATTATCTTCTAGCAAATACTGAAGACACGTGCCCAATATACAAGAGCAATGAGGAAATTGCCGATAGCTTATTCTTCAACTTTAGTTGGAGCTTAAAAAATCTAGTGAATACCTCAAATGGCTAAGTGGTTAAGTGTAAGTTCTCCTATGCATACATTATCTAAAGTTAATTTCTATCAAATACATGGTTTGGATGTATGTGGTCTAGTTGATTTGGAGGGTTAGAAACGAAGTGGTGTTCTAAAATAAATTAGATAAGTTGAAAATATTAGTTGAAATGAAGTGTAGGATGTGGGGTTGGCTGAATAGAGGGAAGAGTGCTGCTTCAATAAATATGAGATATATAGGGCCCGGACCGGTCCAGACCCGTACCGAATTGAAAACGGGCCAGACCCCGCCCCGGACCCGTTTTGAAACGGGCTGGGTTCGGGTGCTACTCCAGACCCGCGGGTACCTAACTCGGCCTGGTCCGACCCGTACAAATATATTTATTATATTTTTTATTTTAATAATTATTTAAAATTCTATTAAATTACTACTAATTATATGATTATTTTATTATTTATATTTCATTTTTATTTTTTAACATAATTATTATTTGTAGTTATGAAAAATAATGAAGTGAGAGAGGTAGTAATTTAAGAGTGCACATAAAATTATAAAAAATAAATAAAAAAATTAAAAAAAATTTAAAAAAAGAGAACGCGGACCCGCCCTGTTTGGGTCTGGGTCTAAAAAATAAGACCCGTACTGGTTCGGGGCGGGCACCTTTAAACGGTTCGGGTCTGAGTAGTAGGGTACCCGCCCCAGACTCGGCCCGTTGACATCCCTAGAGATATACAACTTGGTGAAAAAAACTACCAATAAAAATAAAATTTGGAAGATATATTGTTGTCACAAGATTGAAATGGATGTAGTTCGACAATGAGGAGCAAAGAGTTGGGTCGTGTTTTTGCTTCATTTTTACACAGGAAGCATGAGTCATGAGTTTGTATAGATTAGTCCTTGTGTTACTGTTGATCTAAAGGCTTTCTTAGCCCCACTCTAATCACTCTAATTGAGTTTTTT
Organism: Pogostemon cablin; assembly: GCA_023678885.1. Classification (NCBI taxonomy): domain Eukaryota; kingdom Viridiplantae; phylum Streptophyta; class Magnoliopsida; order Lamiales; family Lamiaceae; genus Pogostemon; species Pogostemon cablin. Next base: position 4,876,508 of record CM042992.1, on the reverse strand, counting down.
CACTTGTATCCGAATGTCATATCTTGGGTAAATTAACAATAATATTTTCAGTTCGAAATATATATATCAAGAAAATCATAACCCATTAGTAATAAATATATGCATGAAATTATCTGAACTTCATTTTTATGCGCATGCATGTAATTAATGTGGAAGAAAATTATATTTTAAAATACAAGTGTGAATTAAATGAAGATAAATTTAATTGTGAAGAGGACAACTTTCGGAATTTAACAATTAAAGGTACATTCTTTAAATGATGTGGTGTGTGTAGGGTTCATGACATATACGTAAATTTTATTTCACACTACACAGACTCAACAATTAATTGTTCCGATAATTAAATTGAACTTTAACATACTTAATAGAAAAATAAAATTATTTAAATTAATTAGACTCTGTTATGGTTGATTGGATGTTGACGTGTCATTTTTATAATTGAGTTAACGCGTAGTTATGAGAAATTAAATTCGGTCTAAAACTTGAGCTTAATAAATACTACTCCATAAAATGTTGAATATGAGCCCCAATGTATGATTCGTTTCGATATGATAGAATAGTAATATAATAAAAATATAAAGGAAATTCAAACTGTCAAACTATGAGCTTACTTATTGCAAATACCTTACTTCTACTTAAGAGTGCATTTATTAAATTTGGTGAGTAACAATTGCAAACTAAATACACCTTAACTTATTCGAGTTTAATTTAAATGAAATTAATATTAGAAAATGGGGAAAATGATAGTATATACTCTTTTTTATTGATATCTCATCTCGAAAGGCAAACATTCTATCGATTTTCAATTATCCTAAATTCTGTAATTTGACGGATTTTACAGTTTTCACAAATTTGAAAATTTAGACCTCAATATAGTATTATGCCCAAAAATAAAATAGTTTTGTAAAATTCCAAATAATTTTTTTGGATGGATCAATAGATTGTTTTTAAGGAAAACCATATGCTCCGCAAGGGTTCTTTGCGGCTTGGCATGAATATTACAGCCACCCATACTATCTATTGTCTTACAATCTATATAGTTTGGGTGGCTGACTTCGAAACCAAAAATCCTATCATCCATCCCCACATTGGCGTTGTCTTCATCTACACATATTTCACATGTTGTTTGCCGCATACCAGATGCACCATCAACGTCATAACCTATTACTCTATCGCAAGTGACTCTAAGAATTAATAAAAAAAAAAAGAGTTCTGCCTCTAGCAATTAAAAGATATGCAGACCACAACATACATACAAAAGTATCCCAACAAACCACACGAAAACATTTGATGCTGAAAACTGATCACTCCCATAATAAACATGGAAGAGATCATCAATTCAACATCAAGATAGTAGAACGGCTTTGCAGGGTGGCCAGATGATTTAACATCTCGCTCCTTCTGCACAACTAAAAAACAGCAGAACATAAGTAATTAAATTGATTTTGAACATAAGTAATTAAATTGAATTTTTTAGTCTTTATATTTCAAATGCAAATAATCTTATAAAAAATTATATTATTAAAGGTTATTTTCTTACATTATATATTTGCTTATTAGATAAACTTCCTAGAGTATGATGAATGTGCATTTCATCAATATTAGTGCAGTGACACAAATTCATGTAGTACATTATTAGAGATAAATTGGAAAATGTCAAAATAGGATTAGTTCTTGGAAACACCAAGATAGCCTTACTATTATGTCACTCCACAATAACTTGTTGCTGTACTAAGGATGCAGAGTTCCTGAGAACATGAAGGATCTTATTTCCATCGTGAACCAACCTTCCAGGTCCGTCATTACTTTTTCTAATTTTATTTTGACATTTTCCAATTTATCAACCTATCTCCTTTATAACTGTCAAACAATCAGAGGATAAATTTAAGTATTATAAATTAGAGAATAAACCTAAGTATTATAGAATGTTCATAAGCAACTGTACATTAGCTTCATCTACACCAATTTAAGATGATATCTCAACTACTATCTGCCCATACTTCTACTTCTGATATGACAGTTTTTGCAGATTTGAAAATTTACGGATTTTGCAGTGTTTGTATGATTTTTTTTTTCAAATAAATTGATAACTTCATATAATATTATTATTTTATCCCTATAGTTTAGGATTATTTTTTTTCTACTTAAATTGATAACTTCATATAATATTATTATTTTATCCTTATAATTTATGACATACCTCTTATGGAGATATCCTATAACAGTATATAAATCTCTCTTACATAGTATCAAAATTGAATTTTTAAGATGACATACTTATTTAAATAATAATTATTTCATTATAAAATATTACTCTTTTTTCGCATTTAACGGAAGTCATACCTGATACGATTTCTTGCAAGTAAAATAATTAATGCTCTTTCATGTGTTTATTTTCACACTTTACATTTTCATTCGTCTTATTTCTATCTTCATTATTAAAAATAGAAAATATCATACTATTAATTAATAACCTCAATAGTTATTTTAATTTTAAAAATATCACTCCCACCTAACGTACATAATATACTTTATAATGTTTCTTAATAATTGTATACATTTTTCACACCCAAATTTTTATTAAAAAAACTAGCATTCATATGTGTATAACATTTTATTCAATAGTGTATACATTGTAAATACATAGTTTAAAAGTATTTTTTAATCATTTTTATTGAGTTTTTGAAGGTGTACATATTGTGATATTTTTAGGTAATAAAAAAAGTATGTTATGTACGTTAGGTAAAGTGATATTTTTAAAATTAAGATAACCGAAAAGTGTGAAAATGAAGGGGACATTAATTATTTTACTAGCAAGAAATCATATCAGGTATGACTTCCGTTAAATGTGAAAAAGAGTAATATTTTAATAATAAAATAATTATTATTTAAATAAGTACGAAATCACTATGTCATCTTGAAAATTCAATTTCGATAATATGTAAGATAGATTTAAAATTCTGTGAATAATAAGAAAGTGTTTGTTCTAGAATTTTGAATAATTGCAGTTTAATTTATGCCAAATTATTGTAAAATGAATAAATCGCCCTTTTGGTGTCCATTGGCTTCTTGCTTCATGCTGCTTTGAAGAAAGTTGGGAAGGTTGTAATGATTCTTGATTTCATGTGTGTCCATTGGCTTTTATGTTTTATTATTATTATTAAGTACACAACATATAATTCTTACAAAATCTTGCCTTTAGATTTTACATTAATCGCAATTGCAATAATCGTGATGATTTTCTTAACAATTAACGAAAAGAAATCCTCATTTAATTTTCTAGAACCTTCATTTGAATTTCTAGAACTTCGTGAAAATTAATTATAAGGTAAACATAGTTTCGATTTATTTATTTATTATATTTATTTTGTAAAGAAATTTGTTCAAAGTATCTCCATAATAAGATAAGATTTTCGTGCTTAAAAAATGCTATACAATTTGAAAGAGGTTGTGACTAAACAATCTTTTTGTTTATCGATATAAATTATAAACAAATAAAATTTTTATTTATTTGGAAGCTTGTGAATCTGATTATTTTAAGAGCTTTTTATCTCATATAATTTTTAAAAGGTCATAAATAACGAAACACATAATTTATATTCTTGAAACACATGACATAATACTCCCTCCGTCCCGGAAAACAGGAAAATTTTTCACGTTTATTGTTCCACGTTGTTTAAGAAAAATTGCACTTTTTTACCAACTTTATTGACTTTGGAGGGTATTGTAGTATTTTTAGGTAATAAAAAGTATAAGTAATGATATGTGTGTGAAAAGAGAGTGACAAATTTGAAATTAAAGTAACTTTTGAGGTTGTTGGATAAAGTGGTGTTTCATTTTTTGAGATGTAAAAAGTTTTGTGGGACAAACAAATGAGGAAAGTGAGAAAAGTATTATGGGACTGAGAAGTAGATCTTACATAGGGCAACAATAGAAATGCACTAATCCTCAAAATGTGGAGGATCTAATTGAATTCATATTATTATAATCTCCCCTACCCCCGATACATTTGCATGTCATAGAAAAAAATCCCATCTCCAAAAAAAAAAAAAAAAAATCTATGCAAGAAAATGAACCTCACCCCCACAAAAAAGTAATATTGCTTTTATTTTTCAAGGAAGAAAAGCTATGATGGGTCAAGACATGGCATATTTTTGGGTCCAGGTTCGAGCCATTGAGTCATATTTGGATTTATCAGTTTTATACATATGGGCTATCTCTGGAACTAGTGGATCATCTGGGTTTGGATCTGTTAGCAACGAACATATCGAAAGCAGAACCTGTTACGAGTCGAGTTGAGTCGAGTCAATTATATGAATGGTGGTGAAAAAGTAGTGCCTATGAAGAGAAAACTGAAAATATATACCTTGGAAATGGTAAGAGCTGGACTCCATTGATCTTTGAGGATATCCAAACATATATTTCCATTGTTGTTTATATTTGGATGAAATACTTTTGTCCTGAAGGCTACCTGCATCATTTCATTAATCATAACCATTTATTAAACTACACCAACCTAATTATATCTACATCTAAAATTTCATTTTCAAACAACAATTATATACTACTCAATAGTAGTACAAATAAAAACCAAGTTAAAGAAAGAAATTAGAATTAAGAGAGAGAGAGAGAATTACCTTGGGAGGTTTAAAAGGATAATCAGGAGGGAAGTGGATGGTAACTTGGAAAACACCACCTGCATAGGGGCTGTCATTTGGTCCAATTATGGTTGCTTGCCAATGGAACATATCTTGAGCCACTGGCCCTGATCATTCATTAATCATACAAAACCATCATCATATATTTCATTCTTTCTTGTCCAATTTCAAACAACAGATTCTACCTGCACTGCATGAAGTAGGAGGGTCTCTCTGCAACTCTCTAAGTTCCTTGAGAATCCTTCTCGACGCCATTAGCGAACGATTCTTTCGACCGAGCTTTTACGTAGTAGAAAGGGGAAAAAATCAATCTTTTATGTATCTAAGCTAATCTTGGATATCCCAACTTGTGTTGGATACAATCTTTATATAGATGATGGATTGGCCATGGTTGAAAATGGTTTAGGGTACAAATTCCAGGGGACCCCTTTCACTTCTTCCAAACAGGGATCATTTGACTTGCTTCCATTCATTAATCCTTCTTACTTTTCAATTGCATCAATTCCATCCCTAACCTCATTTATAATGTTCTAACATATCATTTAACACTTAATGGACTTGAACTATTTCATTACTATATTAGGAGAATTTATTCCTCTTCTTTTTCTTGTTAAAAATCACAAATCTTTTTACCGATGGAAAGAAAAAATCCCACCCCACAAACAAATTAGAACACGGTACTAGGGTTGGCCATAACATAGCCTACTCCCCAAATTGTGAAAATTATTCCTTTTAAATGTATAAAGTAGCAAGTTGTCACTATCTTCCACGTTAAAAGCATTAATATTCAAGAATCTTGTAATGAAAGAACAAAAAGAAAGAACGAAAATGAAAGACACAAAGAAGGGGTGCCCAAGTTAAGCTCATCCACATATGGTGGATCCTTGAAATGACATTTAATCCGTGTGCCATTCGAGATGTAACACCATTACCACACGGCATGAAAATCGAACCGACCGACAAATGTAGGAACAGCTATGAGTAGTTCAACAAGTTGGAATCACTAAGGGGTCCAATCCTTGTAATTCCAAGTTAGGACAACTCAATTCCCTAAATGAGAAGAAGATAATAATGATGAAAGGTGCAAAAATAGAAAGTAGGAAAAGTTACAAAAATGATGTAATAGAAATAGAAGTGGTTGAGCTCCACCAGTTTTTGTGGTGAGCATGCCACATAATTAATACTGCAAATCAATATGAGTTGGGCCAGTTGGCACAGATTATGTAGAGAAGCCTAGCTGTGAGAGAATCATAGTGAATAATTACATACATGTGTATCTGGATGTATATAACCAAAGACAGAGACATTAGCCGACATCATAATAAATCTTGGTCTGATTAACGAATGAAAAACAACAAATCGAAACAGGGAGGGCACAGCTAGTGGCCTAATGTGCAACTTAAAACTTGGGATTATTGCAAGGATAAAACCGAATTTAAGCCACCAATTGTGGTTTCTAGAGCTCTGATCATGGCATGCAAGGGAGTACTATTTCTTTTGAGGCAAAAGAAGCAGAAAAGGACATAAACAGGGAGGAGCGGAATAGTGACTGGTGGGCGTGTTTCGTTACACCTGAAGTTGATCACAATATAGAGCATGCCTTTTGACCCTTTCCCTTCTTTTTCTTTTGCTTTGGCGGTTGAAGCACTACTTTAATTGCAGCATCAAAAACAGCTTTAACATTCTGTTGGTGGAAACAAATCAAGAATCTCAGCAGAAAGCCCCAATAAAATGATGAAAGAGGGAAGGTGAGACAGAGATAGAGAGAACTCACAGTACCTGTTGTGTCTTTGAACTACATTCGATGTAAGCAGAAGATCCAATCAACTTTCTCAGCTCTTCCCCCTGTATGTTTTAAAGTGGATATGATAATGGAGTTTAGGAATTGGAGAAAATTTTCCTCATGTGACAAAAAGTGCCAAAGAAATAACAAAAATACAAGTAGATTCTCACCTGTACTGTAGTAATTGGTACTGCACCTGGATGTTCAACAAAGAACTCCTTGTCATCCCGAAGATCTGAATCCAAATAAGTAAATCACCAAACCAAAAATATTGCTTGAACAGATTATATATGTATGTGCATGTGCAGTTTTTATACATTGTAGAGAGAGTCCTGATAACACATGTAAGTCAATTATCTACTTTTCAACATAACCCTGCACATAAACCCTATTAGAACAAAAATGGGTAAAAAAAATTGAAAGAGAGAGAATTCCATAAAACCTATATCCACCAGGCACAAATAAACAAATTAATTCATGATAGGTATATATGAGAATCATACAAGGAAAAGAACACGGAAAGGATTATTTGAAAGATAGACTGAAGTCCACATGCAGTATTAAAACATCAAGATGAGATTAATCATAATAGATGCACAAGGGAGTTTTATCTTAAACACTTCCGAGAGGGAAGGCATCAGAAGTTCAGAACACGGGATTGCAAAGGTCAGAAGCAGCTGTAATTTAAGCACTACTATCAAGCTTGAAAAGATAAGACATCCTCATCATAAAACCATATGATAACATATGTAATACCCTGCAAAAAGGGTAACAATGCTAAGAATGGAAAACCACTTCTTTGGCACAACTACTACCATGTAAGCATTAATTCAGGCAATTACATAAGTAGCATAAAATATAAAATGCAAAGTAATAAACAAAGACATTCTCTGCCAGTGTTCACAGAAGTTGCAGTAGGGGATCTTCATACATACAGGACGGTTACTGACCATTGATCCTTTAAATAATCAACTCCATATCGTACTTTGTGAGTGTAGATAAGTTCATGCAATTTAAAAGATTAATTAGAGATCTCACCCAGTTTTGTGCCAACAAGAACTATAGGGACCCCTGGGGCATAATGCTTCAATTCAGGAATCCACTGGAAAAAAGTGATAAAAAAATTCTTTATTAGGCAATGAAATTTTGCCATAGAATATAAAATGTAGGAAAGTAAACACTCTGAAAAAATTAAAGAGCAATCAATCAAATACTTGCCTTCTTGGAAACATTTTCATAGCTAGCCTTGCTAATGAGAGAAAACGCCAAAATGAAAACATCAGCCCCGCGGTAACTCAAAGGTCTTAACCTGTTGTAGTCTTCCTGTCCTGTTCCATAAAATGACAAACATAGGTTTATAAACCTATAACACTAATTCAGGAAGATTAAAATAAAACCCCATAGAAAACTATGCTAATACATATATAAGCAGAAATTGAAGTGCAGGTGCAAGTGTAGGATATTTCTAATAATTACCAGCAGTATCCCAAAGGCCTAGGTTAACGGTAGCACCATTAACGACAACATTTGCACTGAAATTATCAAATACGGTAGGCACATAATCCTGTTGCATTCCAAACATAGAGATAAATATTAAATATGGAAAATCATATTTCCAAAGAGCAGGGCGCTGTGGCATATTATCACATCCAAAAAACCATGATATATTCAAGAAAATATTGTCCATGATACAAATTAATGCTTTACTCTGAATAACATTCTGATATAGATTATAGATATACACGAGTATTAAGCAGGTAAGGAATGATCTGGAGCAATAATTTGAACCAGATTTGGGGGGTGACATGCGAGCCGAATAAATGGATTAAACCAAAATTGATAGAAAAGGCATTAGAAACAAACAAATTTGTACCAGATTTGGGGGTGACATGCGAGGCGAATAAATGGATTAAACCAAAATTGATAGAAAAGGCATTAGAAACAAACAAATATTCCAATTATCTCATTATCAGAGGGAAATTCATCAAATTATGCTTTCCCTCCTTTCAATCATCCCACTCATGAAAGTCTGCAAATAATTCTAATATAGTCCATATCAGGAAATTTCAAACCATCTTTTCATGTCCATTTCACCATACAATTAACATAAAATAGAAAAAGAGCAAATGCAACATATTAAAAACAATATATATAAAGAAAAAAAGCTAAATTTGCAATCACAAAATGAGTGTGATCAAAAGAGAAAAACAAAATTGTGTAAAAAGGGGTCACCGTGGGGAAGGTATTGCTGGTGTAGGAAATCAAAAGACAGGTCTTCCCGACGGCACCGTCGCCAACGGTGACACACTTAATGAATCTCGAATCGCTCATTCTTCCAAACCTTAATTCCCTTGTTCTGTGACAGTACAGACCCTCCCTCCCTCCCTGGGATGCCAGTCAGATCTTCTCGTGAAGACCTGATGCAATGCGCAATTATCCAGGCACCTAATCAGACATAAGGAACATGGCAGAATGAGAAAAAGAGAAAACCCCCTCAAGTCCGGCAGAGGAGCAAGAAATCAAACCCTAACCGTAGAATTAGAATGCAATAAAGGCAATGTATGTATGGAGGGCGAAGAGAAAATGGGGGATCGAGATCTAGAGAGAGAAAGAAGGGAAGAAGGATTGATAATCGAAGGAGAGGAATTGGTATTGGTGTGTTGTAGGTATCAGTGGTGTTGGTAGTGCGTGAGGGAGAGAGTAATGGGCGGGCAGTAAACTTTATTTAGCCGCGAAATGCTGCACTGAATCGTTCTCCTCTCTCTCTCTCTCTCTCTCTCTCTCTCTCTCTTCACGCGCTGTGTATTTATTCTTTCTCGCTCTTCAAAATTGAAATTGAAATTCCTATCAATATCATTCACCCATTATTGCTATTACCTTTCAAATGAAATAAATGTTTCAGTACGTTCCATCCGTACTTTTAATTTCGATATATTGCCCTTGAATTAATTTCAAGTGAAATCAATCACTTTATCTCTTGATTTGGGTATAAATTTAAATTTTTATCAATCACTTTATCTCTTGATTTGGGTATAAATTTAAATTTATTAGTCTCTTTAAATCAATCACCTTATTAATCTTACATATTTAAATCACTCTTGATAATAAATTTAAATTTATTAATCTCTTTAAATCAATCATTTTATTAATCTTACATATTTAAATCACTCCTATATAAATCTACTAACCATATTAAGAATTACCCACCTACTATAATACTCCTATATCTCATCAATTAATATTTTTACCTCTTCTCACCTTGATTTCATATAAAGTTTAAATTTATTCTACTTAAATTAAAAAAAAAACATACTAACAGGTATAGAATAACTCAAATTTATTCTATTTAAACTAAAAAAAAATATACTAACAAATTTAGAATAACATTATTCAATAGTTTATTAAATAAACTTAAACCCCAAACAAACATTCCCTAAATGTTTGATTTTACAAAATTACCCCGTCACACCATAAGAAGTGCATTTCGTCATTTTTATGTCTCAATATAAGAGTTAGATTTTTTCCTTTTAATAGATAAGACCCACACAAAACAATTAATATATTTTCATGGAATCCACACACCATGAAATGCATTTTGTCATTTTTATGTCACAATATAAGAGTTATATTTTTTCCTTTTAGTAGATAAGACTCACACAAAACAATTAATATATCTTCATTGAATCCACACACCACACCAATACACCTACCCACTATATATTAAAATATTATTTATTTCTCCTTATCTACACATTAAATATTATATCCTTTAATTATGTGAGAAAAAAAACCCTCCTTATGAGTTGTGATGAGACGAAAGAAGTACTATTTTTTTCTTCTTAAATTAATTAGATTAAAAAATAATTTGATTATATATATTTATAACTCAATAATATGTATTTAACTCCATTACTATTAATAATATCTATTTTTACACTTTCATTAATAAAATTTACTCCCTCCATCTACTTGAAAGTTGTGCATATTACTATTTTGGACGGCACTTCAAATGTATCAATTTTTTTTTAATTTTTAGTAAAGGAACCCACGTATAACCTACAACATCCTTCTAATACAACCACTCACTAACCAGGTGGATCAGGTGGACTAGTCCACCTGGCCACTGAGCTCCTCACTTAAGTGAGAGACTCAAGTTAGTACTCCTTAATTCACTACAAAAAGCAAAAATAACCCTTTGAGTGGGACGGATGGAGAATCTTGTAAGTGGTCGGAGAGAATATATCAGTTGAGGTATCACTACAATATTACGAAACTTTGAGAGTCTCTCTTGTGAGACGGATATATAAGAGAGATTCGACTCATTGTTATATTATATACTTATTATGTAGGTAAGATATACTTATTGATAATTAAAATATGTTTGTAGTCATATTATAACAACTAAAAGTTTAATGCATCATTCATCATATTTTAGATAAGATACTGTAACAACCAATAACTTTAGATAACATATTTTAACAATCAATAATCATATTTTACATACATGACAACCATACTTGGTTGCACAAACCGTCTCATACAAGTATCAGTAAAGACTTTTTCGTTATAATACAGTGTCATTGAATATTATTAATGTGATTTTAATACAATTTCAACCTAATATTTCACACTAATAAATTTCTCCCACCCTTAAATTTCAAGTGATTCATTCAGTGTGGCGTATTAGTATTCTACTCCCTCACTCTCCTGCCTACAAATCGTTCACCTTTCCTTTAATTTGTAAGTTAAAAAGAGAAGATTAACGATTATGTAGAAATTAGAATGGAAGAAATACATTTTTTGACATGAATTGAAGGGCCTTAACAAATTTGGGCGGAAATAGAAGTACTTCCATCATTTTTCTTTGTTTTATTTTTTTTTTTTGATTTATTATATTTAATTTTATTAATTTTGTTTGCTTGAAATAGGAAATTTAGTACTTGTATTTGTAAAAGTAATTAAATCCATATAATCAGTGATTATATATGGTGCTAGGAATTAATTCTTTATCATTATAAGTTTAGAACTTGTAAATGATATCGAAAATCCAAAACACTTCACGGATGTATATATTCATTGTGGTGTAATTAATTAATCATAAAGCAAATGGAAGATTTGATTGATAAATACAACTTAAACATTACCTAAAAGAAATTAGGATCCATTACACCTCCATAAAACGAGTTGTCTCTTTTGCGCCAGAATGCACCGACTTTGAAGGGTATTATAACATTAAAAATTAAAAATAAATAAAAAAAATCACAAAAAATCAAGAATATAAATTTTTATACAGAGGATATAACATTATAAAATTGAATTTAGGGGTTTAATTCGCTCAGGTAGACACGAGACTTTTTGGGCAATAAAGTACTCAACTGATCTGTTTCCCTTTTTTTTTTTTAATAAAATTATTGAGGACAGTAAGGAGTGCTTGGTTGGGGGTATTAGGTGGGGTTAATGAGAATTGAGGGGTATTGATTCCCATTGTTGGTGCTTGTTTGATCTAATGGGAATCAAAATTCTTCAATCACTCCCATTAATTCAATAACTACTCCCCACCCTTCAATCACGTTTCATTCCATTGACATTGAACTCCTTAATGATACACATTGTCATTCCCATTGAAGAATTTGAATCGGCCCCTAAGTAGAAGTCGAGATCGTTGGTCAAGACTAGTTGATGATCCAAAACCTAAATCGTTAGGTCCACTATTTTTAAACATAAAGACTACACTTTACATAGATTGTACTCCTGTAGTAATACGATACATTTTTTTTTATTAAATGTTCAAAACATTTTTAAATGAGTACAATTTATATGATACCTTAAACATAGGACCTTATGGTATAACTTAGAACAAACAAAACAATACATACATGACGGAAGAAACCGTAGCTGAAAGAAGGCTCGACTAAGACTTACAGAACGCATGCAGGGTATCATCAAGGACCTGTCTGTCGTACTCACCGGTGAACACACAGTTTCCGAGAGGGCCTTTCAGAAGGATGAGTCTTAATAGACCATCAGCTACCTTTTTATCCACCTGCATTCCCAAACACTATTTAGGCTATGGAACAGACGCAAAACTGTGAGAGAGAGAGAGAGTCAGTTTTCTGTGTGCGTTCGTATTCTCTTACCGCCATGACAGACTTGAAAATATCAATGGTCACTGATTCCGGAGGTGCTGTAGGTAATTTTGCCTGTTGCAAGATCTTATGCACTCGCTTTACTAATGAATCATCAATCCAGCCGAGCCGGTAAGACATGTCCACGGCCATTACCTAAATATATATGCACACATTATCTTAACAACAAAAGAAAACATTGATCAAGAAGAAAACCTGTCTTGGTCCAGAGAGTAGCATACCGTGCCAGCAGCAACAGCCTCACCATGAAGCCACTGCCCATATCCCACACCAGTCTCAATTGCCTGCAAATGCACATGGAAAGAACATTAGGCACGCTAAGGACATAAAAACCATATTTCAGAAGTATTACTGTTCACTGAGTAAAGCAGATAAGGCGATACACTATTAGATCAGTCAATTGAGACAATAATGAATGTTGTGCAAGATGAAATATTGTATTTACGTTTAAAGAGCTACATTGAACATCGAGAAATTGATACTCACGTGTCCAAAAGTGTGACCCAAGTTTAATGTTGCTCTCAATCCACTCTCCTTCTCATCTAGAGACACAACCTCAGCCTTGTTTTCACATGAGCGTTTGATAGCATAAGCGAACGCACTTGGGTCCCTGCAGAGGGACAATCACTTTGTGACTAGAAGTCAAAGTCCATAAGGTAACAATAGTGCATGTTCATGGATGAAATGACAGAATAAAATAACAAAATAAATGACGAACACAAGGTATACCTGCTAACTGAAAAAAAGGACAATGTTATTTAGTTATTAGATTACTTCAATACATGCACATGCTTATTCCCCATATCATGAGGTTGCAACAAATCATCACAACTTGTGGCCGGTATAATTCAAAATTAAAAAATTTAGTTGAAAAGGAAAGAGGAATGACATAAGTATCACCACATTGGTATCCTCATATCCAAGAACATGGGGGGGAACTCAGATGAGTATATGTACTAACCTAGCTAGCAGAGCAGGCATATTTTTTTCCTGCCACTCAAAAAATTCAGCATCTCTAATAAGTCCATACTTAATGACTTCTGCAAGCCCTGATGCTAATTCTCGATCTGGTAATGTGTTCAATGTGTCAGTGTCTATGAGCACAGATTGTGGTTGGTAAAATGATCCAATTAAGTTTTTTCCAAGCCGGTGGTTTATTCCAGTTTTACCCCCAACAGAAGAATCTACCTAAATAAGAAAATAAATAGAAATAAGTATAAAGCAATCTATCAATCAGCATGCATCAAATTAGTCAGTCTGACTCATACCTGTGCCATAACAGTAGTTGGAATCTGAATAAAATTCACTCCACGCAGATAAGAAGCTGCAGCATAACCACACATGTCACCAATGACTCCACCACCAAGGGCAACAAATGTACATCGTCGGTCCATTCTTGACTCAATTGCTTTGTCAAAGACTTTCATTAGAGTATTCTGTGAAAGCATCAAACATTGCCATGCTAACTTGAGTCAACAATCCAACCATTGTCAGATGATAATACCCAATAGAACTAGAACACTAACCATCTCCTTATATTGCTCTCCATCAGGCAAAATTACACTCTCAACTTTAATGTTAGGGTTTCCCTCCGTTAAAGCCCAAATAACTTTATCAAGATATAATGGTGCAATTGTCGTGTTGGTGACAATGAGGACTTGCTTGCCGTGAACATGCCTATAACACAATATCGGCTTGGCAATTAAAGAACAAGAAGATCACAAAACTATAGAAGACCAAATTTAAATGTCAAATTATTCTTGCACACAGCAAAGAGATATTACAAAAGAGGAGGCACATCAACAATTCAGAAAAGAGAGAGAGAAGAAAAATCAACTAACAGCAATTATACTTTTAATAGCACCAGTTTTTTTCTTCTTCTCCGCTTCAGGTATATATTATCAAACGGATTTGTCGGTGGTGGGCACATTATTTTATTGTGGCTTGCATCTTCTGTATTTTTGCAGTCTTTTTTATGGGAAGGCAAGGAGAACTATGGCTATATGCATATGGGAGCGTACAGTTTGGCTTATATGGAAATCAAGAAATACTAAGATCTTCAATAATGAGGAGTTATCTGTAAACAAGGTCGAGAATCTAGAGTTGGCCTGTGATAAGGAAGGAGTGGCAGATCAAGAATTCTTTTCAAGAATGGAGCAGCAATCCTAGAATATTTGTTTGAAAATTTGAACTAATACATCGAGACATTGTAATTTCCTTTGAGGTAATTCTCATACCTTGCTCATTTAAAAAAAAAAATCTGATTAAAAAAAGAAGAAACTTTTATGACGTTCAAGTAATCAGTCACTAATAGTAGATATGAACATGAGAGCAAAGAGCAAACAGCAAACAGCAGAACAGCCACAAGCATATCTAATCCTCACAACTTAGGCAACACCCAAACCACAAGGGTCTCCAAAATGGGCAATTTGACATGTACCCTGCTCCACATGATTAAGTATACAGAACTCCAAGAAGCAGCAGCTTACAAACAATGTAGTATGAAGCTCCACCATTTCTAGATTGAATCAATTCAGACAACTATTTTACACTCAAGCAACGCTTATACCGTCAGACTCGTGGGTGTTTAACCACAGTAGACATAAAAATAGGATCGACATACAAACAACGGGATTTTCTAGTGGGATTCAGGCAACCCAATCAACCGATCTAATAGTTCAATATTAACGTCCGTGCAAACAGGCTCTCGCGCAAGGTTCCTTTGAAGTAATTGTAAGTTAATCGAAGATGGCATTAAGAAATAAATGTACATATACCTTCAAACACGAAAAAGAAGCCAACAAATGAACGCAATTAAGAAAACTACCAACCTCTGGAGCAGCTCAGGTTGATTTAGAAGACCAGAGCCAATGTAGATCGGATAGCTACGATTCCCCAAATCGACCTCTACAATTGTAGGAACTGCGGGAGAAGACGGAGCGGATTGATCCATCACCGGAGTAGCAGGTGTGACCGAAGCCCTCACCGCAAAGTTACGATTATTAAAATCAACGCATAAACGAGAACGCGAAGAAATGGATGAAACGGATGCAGGGAAGCGCGGAAGAGGCTGAAGTGAGGTTTTGTGGTTGTTGGAGGAGGAAGAGGAGGGACAGAGGGCGCGGGTGGGGCAGAAAGAGGAAGTAGCAGCTGCCATTAGTGGCGGCGGCGGCGGCGGTTGAATCGAACGACGATGAGTAAACTAAATGGATAGATACGACGGCGTTCGAATTGCGAAACTGGTGAATTTTATTTGTGTCTTGGTTAGGTGTACAGGCATGTTTGGTGGCGAGTGGTAGGTGAATGAGGGGGTGGAGGTGGGCCGGAAAAAAAAAATAAAATAAAATAATAATAATAAATAAATACTCCCCCGTCTCCTTTCAGATGGCACACTTTCCATTTTGGACTGTCCCACAAAAGTTTGCACATTCCAAAAAAAGCAAAAAGTAAAAAAGAACCATCCTTTCTCATACACTTTATTTATACAAAAAAAATCATCTCTACCTAACATACTTTATCATTTATTTATTACATAAAAATACCATTATACCCCTAAAAGTTATCACTTTCTTATTATCCGTGTCGGAATTGAGGGTGCAATATGATGGAGTAAATATTTCAAAAAATTGAAAATGAACCGGCAAGGTGTGCGGAAATTTTGGGCACGGAGGGGTAATTTTTACGGGTAAAAATGTAATTACTTAAAGTAAAGGGTCATTAGTGATAAAACTAATTAATGAAGAGAAGGAACGAAATTACTGCAAATATTATTATAGCAAAAAAAAACCCCAATTAAATAGAAAAAACCTCAAGACTTTAGACTCCAATTCCGTTGCCCCATGATAATTTGTTCTTCGCAGAGGTAAACACACTCCCCAATTTCACTCTATACGCAAAAAGTTAATATAAAAATGCAATGATTTGATCTATTTCTCGTCTCTGAAGGTGGATGACAATGCGTTTATGTGACACTGTGCTATGTGCGGGTTTGTTGCGTCTTCGATTATGCTTAGGCTGACGTTTTCGGAGTTATTGAATCATCTTTTCGGAAGCAAAGTTTTCATTTCAGGAATTCGATGGATATTTGTTAATTGACGATACAACTGGCTTGATACCTCGGTGGTTAATGTGTAATCAAAATTTTATTTTTCCTTTTTCCTGGAATTTTAATTTGTTTACAATCTACTTATTTTTTGCCCTAATGTTACAACGCTTTAGGTATTTATCACGTTAAATTTTTTTGGTTAAAGTTATGGTTATCTCCAATTCCTGTATAGCTTTTAAGTTGACTTGATATTGATTGTAATCTTTGGCTGTTTGAGCTTGATCATTTATGTGTTTTTATTCTTTTTTTATTTGAATGTCGAATATGTAGAGATGACAGAGAACATTAGTGGAAAATTATGGCGATGATAGCCCAGTTTAGTTACATGCCTTTGTTATTGTGTGCTAGGATGCTTGTGTATATCAATACATTGTGTATATCTACTGTCTTGTATTTGTTTCTCATTGTCTTTCATGTATTGGTAGATGGCAAGCCGCCCGACTCGTTCAAAGAAAGCTCAAGTGGTGCAGCAGCCCGAAAATCAATCTCGTGCTAAGTGGACTGCATCCTTGACTAAGGCATTGGTAGACTTGATGGTAGATGAGATTCACAAGGGAAATAAACCGAACAAATCTTTTAGCAAGAAAGGGTGGAAATTCATATGTGATAACTTCCGCATTCAAACAGGGTATTGGTGGGATAGTGAACAACTAAAGAGTCGGTATGTTGTCTTAAGAAAGCTGTATATTAATGTAACTTTGCTACTCGAGCAACCTGATTTCAAGTGCGATGAGACAACAGGTGCAGTCACGGCATTGGATGAAACATGGGATAGATACATCAAGGTATATATTTGTGTATCTTATGTATCTTTTTCACCTTGCATGTCTGATCTATGAATCTTCCACTGTTAACTGTTTTACTTTAATATCACGTTATCAACACATTGATCGTGTCGTTATGTGAATTTGAGTTTAAAGGAAGTAGAGTTATGCACAAATTGGAGATAGGTGATCAATGGTTTTGATATACATAAAAGACCTTGATATGCTCCAGTACGGATAGTAGAAATTGGACGATCATTAACTCAAATTAAAAAGGGTAGACCTAAAACGACGTGGAAAAACATCCTTCAATCAAATATGATCCATATAGTCATCCTGTAAAGTGCAATGAAGGCTTAGTATTTCTGTGTATTTTGAATTTGCATAAATGCTTATCCTGACTATGATGGATCTTTTAGCAATTTAAATGGAGTATTTTTTCTAATAAAACATGCAAATCAGGAACATCCTGATGCTGAGATGTTGAGGACTATGGGCTGCCCAATATACAATCAGTTGAGAACAATATTTGCAGAGCCAGCATATGAGAAACAAAATGGATTAGCTGATGGCATTGAAGGAATTCCCAGTTCATTTCCTTCTCCAGGGAATCCGAATGTAAAACAGGAGGAACTATCGGCATCAGAGTCAGAGAAATTTGTAGATCTAGCTAGTCGGAAGAGGGGCCGTAGAGGAATTGAAGACGCTATTGCCCGAGGGATACTGGAGATGGCTGCTGCTACAAAACTGAGAGCTGAATCTATAAAGAAGCTCAATAGCAAATTCTCTATAGAAGATTGTGTTAGGACGTTGGATGAATTGCAAGGTGTTAGTGACCAAGTTTATCTAGCTGCATTGGATCTGTTCTACAACCGCAATGCAAGGGAGATATTCTTAACTCTTAAAGTCGACAAACGATTGATCTGGTTGCAAAGAAAGTGTAGGATCTGTAGTCTTCCATAGGTTGAGAAGAATTTTCTCTTTGATCTCACAGGTGAATGTACACTGTACATATGCTAAACTTGCATATTTCTTTTTAATGCAGAATTGAGATTGTCTGATTTTTCAACTCATAGTGAGTGAATTGTCATTCTTTTCTCACTCTACAACATAGGATCAGTTTTGTACTGGCTTCTTTAGCACAGGTTGAGGTTAGTTCATATATGTGGAAAATGTTCATTTTGATGATATGCCTCTTTATTTTTTATTTTTTATGGGTGGGAATTCAACTGATCTTTCCATCTGGTGGATATTTAAAATGTGATTTTATTGTTGTTATTGTTTTATAACAGATTAATTCAAACACCATTTAGGTTCTTGACCTCTGATTAACTCTAAAAGAGCTATTACTTCATTTCCAACCAAGTGGGCTAGCCCAATTGGCCACCGAGATTAATTCAAACACCATTTAGGTTCTTGAACTCTGATTAACTCTAAAAGAGCTATTACTTCATTTCCAACCAAGTGGGCTAGCCCACTTGGTCACCGGGCTCCTCACACAAGTGACCCGGGCTCGATTCCCATTGGGAACGAATAGGAGGAGAGTTATAAAGAGGTTTGAGATAATAAATTTGTATGGAGACTTGGTGAACTAACTATACTAACAACTAACTTTTTGTCCGATAAAAAAAAAAGTTACTACTTCGTTTCCCGACAGTACTCCCCAATGTGAAAAATTTTTAACACAATTTTAAATGTGAACATTTCCCTACCCTACCAAAAAATAAAATAAATTGAAAAAAATAGTACTCCACTCAGTGTTAAATATGTTAACAACAGTTAGTATTAAGAATAAAAATCAGTATCCAAGGATGATATAATAATTATAATACCAGTTCACAGAACCAGTGGCAGAACAATTCCATACACAGAATCACAGACAAAACAATTACTACAAGCCTACAACCTAATTAAGGTTACCCTGATTCCATGATGAGCTGTCAAAGAAATGTGATGATTCATCTCCAAGAACACCAAAACAATAGTACAATCAAGTGAAAAACACTAGGATCCTATATAACTCAATCTAGAGCAGAAATCTACCTATAAAACCCTAAATCAGCTCAATACTACAAGAAACAAGAGTAATTACAAACGTCGAAAATTGTTTTACCTAGGCCTTCTTCATTACCTACAAAATGTTGTGGAGGTGCCCCTTTATACATGGAGTAACTTTCGGTATGCATCTCTTTCAGTTCACACTACCTTTGAGCCAGTCAGCATATTCAAGGTAATATCATTTTTATGTTGTGCAGGTCCTCGGTACTTTTGGCCTGGTTGTGCACCGATTCAAATGCCTGTGTACACACATTGGCGAAACCTGTCATCGCCTGAAAGACATGGGGCAGCCCCATCTGTAGGTTGTTCATTGTCATTGCCCTTGTAACACTGATTGATTTTTCGTACTTAGCCTTTTCATCCTCGGCCTTGGATCTTATAGCCTCTACCTTTGCTCTTTTCTCTCTCACAAGATCCTTGCTTGTATCCCCCAAGGAATCTGGTATTGAGTATGGACCATGCTTGCTTTCTAATGATCTAAGTTCACCTACTTTCTTCTCGAGCTCCTTAAATACTGATTCTGACCTCCTCTTTTGTTTCTGTTCTTCTGCTTGTTGCACAACGATTTCATGGATTACTGTAAGGAAACTCTTGATTCCTTCGGACGCCACCTTGTCAGGAGCATTATTGATTGAGAGTTGCCATTCTTCACAGAATAAGTAAATGGCGGAGTCTTGCTTCGTTTTATGGGTTGGGTTGTTACCTACTTGAAAGAGGCTGAGACGGAGCCATCCAGTCAATGATTGAATATAATCACGCTGTGCCTTGATAAGGTTACAGAATGAGATGTGCCATTGCTGAGCTTCAAGCTCAAGCTGAAGTGTTGATTGCCGGTGGATTTCAGAAGTAGGTTCCATAGATGGAATGCAGTTGAGGTACTTGAGCTGCTGGACTATGTGTGTTTGGACCTGATGAAATTCATACATGCTTCTCCACATGCTCATTAACCTGAAGCATAACAAAAGCTTATTGAACTAAAAAATTTTGAAGTACTAAGCAGTTCAATGTTAAGTTTAAGAGCAAAGGAGACGTGATAGAAAACAAGCAATAGAAACTAAAAGCTTTTGGGATCAAATTCAAGATACAGTTTACAGCAGCAAATTTCACAATCAGTATTTGCCAATTGCCATCTGTCCCAAACCCAAAGCACTATGGCTCTCCTTCAAACGTTGTACCATGTATTCGAGTATTTTTGCATTCAGGCCTCCCCAGTTCACACACACACACACAAAAAGGGTGAAGAATTTTCTTTTTTGGATAATAAACAGTATAAAAGGACATGTAATCCTTACACAGATTGTTGAGTATAACCTTAAGACCACAACTTCCACCTTTGACTAAATCTAAGAATGAAGTTGTAAATTAATACAAGGACAATTGAAGAATCAAATACAAATTTAATTGAATCCATGCATATGATGCTACATACCAGTTATCTATTCAGCACTCAACCTCTACATGTTTATTTTATGAGCCATGTTAAGAAAAATAAGAAATTTGAGTTGATATGTACGATGGAGAGGGCTTACCCCTCAACCAGCCGAAGAAGTTGTGGATAGAGCTGTGATTCTCTCAATTTTATAATCTCTGAGGAGGTAGACTCAATCGCTTGCAGTGCAACCATCATTTGCGATTCAAGTTTCTCAACTTCTTTTTTGGCTTTCTCAGTCTTAAAATAATCAGCACTCTTCATCTCTAGCTTCCTGAGAACTGCTGCCTTTTTGTCATGCTCTATTTTTAAATACTCAGCATTCTACAACATCCAAAAAAGTAATGACTTAGATGCTGTAGGTATGAGTCTCCAGAGCTGAGTTTAGAAAGTATTCGTAACAGATGTCGCCATTTTCTTGAACCGTAAATGTAAAAATAAAGTTTATATTTAAAACGATCATAGCAGGATATAAATACAATGCCAAAACTTTCCTAGATGAAAGTTTACATTATATGCTGACAATCTACTGAAATTATTCAGAACTCCGGGAAACAATCTAATAACTTTTAATAATATGCGAAATTGGGACACAAAGCAGATTAAGAAAAGATATGGGCAAGGTCAAGATCCATAATTGGATACCTTAACCTCCTGGTAAAGTTTCTTCTCCCAAGCATATAACCTCTCTACTGTTGAACAATGAGTGGCATTGCCATCAGCAGCTAAGTTACTGACTGTATCTCCCATGGGATCCTCACAGAACTTCCCAAATGCATTCCATTTCGCACTGCTTGAACCCCATGTCCACAATAGTGGACTTGAACTCTTTCCATAACCATAATTCTTATCTGCAGCCAGACAAAATTTTCCGGAGTGAATACAATTTAATAACTCATAGTGTTCAGCAAAGATATTATAGTGAGGTTTATGTTTCCAAACTAGGGTCAACCAAGTCAAATATTTAAACTAAAATTATAGAGGGAATAGGTAAACAACTAAACCAACATTAAACAGTATTTTCCTATCGAAATAGCACTCGTTCATTGATAAACTAATGCAGTTTTCCTGTCAACCATAGATGTAACTGAGAAAAACAGCGATCAACATTCAAAGAGAAACTATTGAATGCTTAACTTCCAAATTTAACATTAGTAGTTAAAACTTGTTTAAAAGATCACTGTTTAGTTGTGAGAAATCTCATTTCCACCAAAGAGTTTTAGGAATTCATAGTCGTTAAGTTTAATAATTGCTAAGCTTTTAATCATATCTAAATAAGTTCCAAGATCAACATGATTTATCTATCACTTCAGTATGTATCTTGTGCATGTGTGCGTTGAAACATGTGATACTAGATTGCAACAAATTAATTGAGAGCAATTACCCAATGAAGTCTGGCGATTGAAATTACAAATGGGAACTTCCAGTAGTGCCGAGAGTGGACCACCAGCGTTGGCAGCCTTGAGGAAGTAGTCATCCAGTTCCTGGATAATCACAACCAGATCTTTGCTCTTGGTGGATACCACCACCGCAAGCTCACTACTTGCAGTGGTGGCGGTGGCCGTTACCATAGACGGCGGAGCAGCAACATTCGCCGCCGCAGCCATGGTGATGGGCGTGGTTGGCACCTCAGACGTAGTAGTTGTCTCCTCCCACTCCTCATCTACCGATCGTCCAGATGTCGGCATGAAAGGGTCCCAAAAATCCCAGTTGGACGCCGACTGAACCGGCGGCGGAGGTGGAGGTGGGCGGATAGCTGAGGAAGGGGAGGTAGAGGTGGTAGTCCAGGAAATGGGGCTCAATGGGGGAGGCAGGTTGGGTAACGGAGGTGGCGGAGAAGGGTTCGGCGGTGGGAGGCGGTGTAGGTTGGTCTCGACGGTGGCGAACTGAAGCAGGGCGGAGCCGGTGTTCCGAAGCGACCTTAAATACATGCTGTGGGCGGCGGAGAAGGCGTGCCTAGCTTTAACAAACTGCTTCATGTACCTCTTCCTCGCCTTACATCTCGAAACCATCTCTTCTCTATCCAACCTTGAATACCAACAACCCATTTTCTCTCTCTACTGCGCGCGAGCTAGAGAGAGAGAGAGTCAATGCAACTTTACTTGATTTGGAATTCGCAAAACATTCACGATTTTTGTCTCCTTTTTCGTACTAATCATCCTATCATCATAGTTAAACCACATCCAAAAAAAAAAAAAATCAGATATGTAAATAAGTACGAATTCTCCCCCTCCGTTCTGAACACAGAAACACAGAGATCAGAATCTACTTAAATTTAGAGAGAGAAAGGAATAGATATTGCAGTTGAACTCAAACAGATAATGCGAATCAAGGCGAACATTCATCTGCAAATCAAAACATTGATTTTATCTCAGATGCGCAAATTCATCCATTCAATTACTTCATTCAACCACTCTCCATCCAAAACCAAAAATCAAAAAAAGAAAAAGAAAAAAATAGTAAACAACTTACAGAAAGAGGAAGAAGACCTAGAATCAAAGCTTTCATCCCCGTAGCATCGCCATTTTAGAGAGAGAGTAAAGTGAAAGAAGAGGAAGACGACAGTAGTACGAAGAAGGTGTTGGGCTGAGTGCCATAATGTTTACTCCCTCCTATTTCACGAATTGGTGTGATGAGAATTTAAGAAAATTTTGTATAAAATAAAAAAGAGAATATATATTTTAATTTATTTAATAAAAAAAATGTATAAAGTTATTAGGAGGTATGTAAAGTTATTATGAGGTGTGAAAAAATAAATATTATATTGAGATGTGTAAAGGGTGAGTATTGTTATAATATATTTTTTACCAAATTTAGTAAAAGTAAAATGTGAAATACTTTGAAGGACGAATGAAAAAATAAAGTGTGAAATACTTTGGTGACGGATGAAAAAAAAAGTGTGAAATAATTTGGTGAATGATGGATTATTTACCAAGTTTATATTCCTAATTTTGTCACTGTTTCACCATTATACCCTCAACTTGGATTTATTTACCTACGTTCTCCCTTTCTTTATTTTGCTCAATAATTTATTTACTTTAAACTAAATACTGTGTACAAATTAATTATTAAAACAGTACAAGAAATCAAATCCGTACATTTTACTATACAGAGAGATTCTCACGAATTTAAAAAAAATTATTTAGTCGAATGAAAAAAATACAATTGTATTTATTAAAAATTAATACAAGTAATTAAAGTAATGACCCAAAAAAATCCTAACACATGTAATATTAATGGTAAGTTGGTAACACATTTTATATGAGATAAATAAAAGATAAAAGACTCGTGTGAGATCGTGTCATATAATAACTTTTATAATGAAAATTGATAATTAATTAATGAAAAGTAAGTAATACTAAATAATTTAGCATAAATGATAATTAAAAAATGTAAAATAATCTCGTATGAGATGTTTCATGTAAGACATATTCTAAATAAAATATATACAAATAATGTAACGTTAGTATATAATATTGGGAAAATATCAAAATTTGTCTTTTAAATATGATCAATTTTAATTTTTGTCATTTTTATTTATAATTTTAAATTTTGTTATTTTTTGTTCGACTGTGATTATTTTCGTTTAAAGGAATTTTATCAAGATCTGAAATTGGATAAATTATGGCATAAAGACTAAATTTAATAAAATGATTAAATTTGAATTGGAAAAAAAATATATAGTATATATTAAAAAAAAACTAGAATTAGAATAAATATTTAAAAACGAATTTTGATAGGAATGTTTCTCGTGAATCGTGACTAATGACTATGCTTTATTGGACAGTAATGGCGTAAAAGAACGAAAATTGGGAGTTAATGGGCATTTGATGAAGTTTTGAGGGCAGTTCTGGAAAGCTGAATTTCCAACAGACGGCAATATAAAATGGTAATGAATTCAAAATGGAGGAATATGGATGGAAGGTAATTATTTCATTTGTTCAGGTTGAAATGTAAAAATATTAAAATCAAGTAGTATTGTAAAATGGGCAAAATAGTAAAAGTAATAATAACAAAAATACAATTTGTATTTGTAATCTTCTGAAGACAGATTTAATGGCACAGCTAATTAACAGTATTTAATTACTGATTAATTCTCATGCTGGCAACGGCCAATGCTTTTTAATTTGTTTTTTACTTTCTTGGGAATAATGGCTAATTAATTATAGTACTAATTTTCAAATTTATTTTAATTATCCGTACCATTTTTCAAAATTTTACTAAATCTGATGGGATAATTTATTATGAGGATTCTTCGGGTATTTTGAAAATAATATAATTAATTCATTTAATCAACTTTTTTATAATATAAACTTTCTAATTTAAACCCCTAAATTTTACATACTTTTCCATTTACTAACGGACATGAAACCCTAAATTTTATAAACTTTTTCGACAAAGTCTCTTGTGAGACGTTAGTTATGTGAGACGGTTTGTGAAACGTGTTAAAATATGTTTATTATATAGATAAAATATGTTTAATGGTTGTTAAAATATGTTTTTTCAAGTATGCTTGATTATGAATTAAAATATGATTTTAATATATTATAATATTATTTATTATTGACATACTTTAACTGCAAATAAACATATTTTATCTATACAATAAACATACTTTAGTGATGGGTCAATCCGTCTCACAATAGATCTTCTCAACTTTTTCGTTTACTAACGGACATGAATTCTTATGAACGGAGCTACCTTCGTAAATTAATTTTCGTTTGATTGGCTATATATGTCGTAGTCCGACCGACATCATCTAGTTCGTTGTTCGACCGCTGTATATATATTTTTATTGTTTCAGTATATATTGTTTCAGTGATCAGAAATCTACTGTAAACCATGAATTTGTGTTCTATATTATAAGAAAAATAAAATAATATCAATGAATGCGAGTTTATGTTTATATATATTTTTTTATTGTTTCAGAGATCAAAAATCTACTGTAAACCATGAATTTGTGTTCTATATTATAAGAAGAATAAAATAATAACAATGAATGCGAGTTTATGTTTATATTACGTAAAGATATGTTATGCACTCCTATATATATGTAGTCGGTTCTATGTTATAGCAATACTATAATTTTTATAAAGTATACATTTATACTGTGATGAATTCTTATGTAAATCTTCAAATTTTATACTACATTAATTAATAAATTAAAATATATACACTGAAATAAAAACTCTATCTTTAGTCAATGCCAAAAATATGGTTTTTATGTGAGTATTTTGTAAATATTATTGAACAACGTATTCAATGTGAAATAAATACATACTTTAGCTTATGCTATATATATATATATATATATATATATATATATATATATATATATATATATATATATATATATCGATTTTTGTTAGAATATGTTATAATAGTATATTTACTGCATCAATTGAACTATTGGGTAATAGGCACCAAATAAAATTTTAGAAAACTGAGGGCAATGTTATATTTGCCTCATGATTTTAAGTTTTGCATCATTACTTTTTCTATTAAACATTATTTTTATTCAGAGGCTATAAATTTTATAATTTTATTTATATAAATAAATGTAATTATAGTATTCTTAATGATTTTTTTTTTACAATTTCACATTAAATTTAATTTTTTAATAACATATATTTTAATTGGTATAGAAATTTATAATTTTATTCATATAAATAAATGTAATTATAGTATTCTTAATATATATATATATATATATAATATATATATATATATATATATATATATATATTATTTACGATAAACTAAGAATAAAATATAAAAATAATAATAAAAATACATGTATTTATAAAATATTAATATATTAAATTTGAAACTAAAGTTATATAAATGATTGATATAAGTGATATGA
Source organism: Pogostemon cablin (assembly GCA_023678885.1). Lineage (NCBI taxonomy): Eukaryota > Viridiplantae > Streptophyta > Magnoliopsida > Lamiales > Lamiaceae > Pogostemon > Pogostemon cablin. Next base: position 4,849,699 of record CM042992.1, on the reverse strand, counting down.
GTGAGATATACATATATCATACGTACTGACACAAGTACTCTTAATTTACATATACACAAATAAAATATATACAAAAATACATAAATATGTACATATTTTTTTATATTCCATAAAAAATTAAAAAATCCTGATATTTTAAATATTATTGTTATTATTTTACTCATCTCTTCTATATATATTTTGGTGTATTGATGTGTAATTGAGAGATATGAGTCACCATTCATCATGAACATGTGTTATAAATAGAGGGTGTTACAGTATAAAAGTCGAATTTAAACCAAGTTTTTAGTTAGAAAATTTTATAATTTCAAGAATATTAAAATAGTAAAAACAAGTACTACTAAAATAATTTTAAGTCAATATTGAAATACAATTTTATTAGGAACAAAAGAAATTTAGGAGAACAAGTTCATCTCCGAATATTTAAAATGCTAACAACATTAAATCATAATTAAGTACTAATTAAAATTAAGTTAAGTTATGAATTCTAATTCCATAAAATATCAAGCTTTTGGACTCAAAGATAGTGTAATATCTTGAAAAACTTTGAGTCTCTTGTCAACTTTCTTCTCTGGGAGTCCAGCATCCACCCCTAAAACAGCAGCAATTATTGCATCCTCAAAATCTTTGCTATCGGGTAGAAAATCAGCCCAACTTTTCTCTGGCGATATAGACTGTTTTCTCAATTTGTTATCCGGTGCCATGTTCTGCTCTATGCTTCCAGATCTTGTTCTCTTTAGAGTTTCAGGTAATGGAACACTGCTGTTAAAAGTTTTGGTGGAGTAGAATGGTGGTGCATCAATGTTGAGTGAATTGAACATGTTTTTATGTGGGAATTTGATGATGTTGGAGTTAACATTCTCATCAGGAAAAATATCATCTTTGAGTTTATTCTTGAATGTGGGAATGGTATTATTTTCTTTGCAGGGTTGCGGTTGCCAAATAGCAGAAGAACCTAAGAAGGCATCAAAGAGTTTACTTTGTTCAACACGATCACCTCCCCTATTCATCATTTCTGACTCAAGATCCATCAACATTTGTTGTGCTCTCTCATAGGCCTTCAGATGAGAGTCTATGCCCCTAGGACCGTCAGACATCGCTGGTTTCACCCTACGGAGGGTTTCTTTTGCCTCAACTATTCGTCCTTGCTTCATCAGGCAAATCCCTAAATTGCACATCTTGTTGTTGTCTGGTGCTAATAGTAGAGCTCTTCTGTATGCTTCCTCTGCTTCTATGTAGTTGTTTTGCTGCATCAATGCCCACCCCAAGTTTCCCTACACCACAATCACTCACTCTTTAATAAGTGAATTATTTACTATACTTTTAACATAAAATGTGTATTATTATACCAGTAATCGTGTAGCCTCTTGCTCTACAGAAACTTGAAATTTCTTTCCTTGGGATCTGGCCGTCTTGGTTCGTTTACCATTGAAGGCCATCCCTTGTTGAATCAGAAACAATTTATGTTTCAACAATGCGATTTGATCATCTAATCTTCCACATCTCTATAGTAAATATTACAAAAACATAAAAGTAAGCAACAGAAATACTACTATTTGACATAAAAGAAAAAATAATAGGTTATAAATTTAAGCACAACCTTGTAGAGATCTAGTAAAATGTTGTCAAGGGATTCTTGGGCTTGATCAGAGCAACGATTTCGCAATGACTTTATTGCTTCCACGGCTTCTTCAGCTCTGTTTTGTTGCTTCATTACAATGGCCATATCCTTTAGAGCACTATCTACCCTATCACCGGCATTAATGGCGGCCCAGAATAATGGTATTGCCCTCTCCGGATCTTTGTCGACAAGCTAATTAAAAGAATACCCAACATAGTAAATAAATTCGGATTTCAATTAGTAAATAAATTGTGATTTCAATCATTTCAATTTAGAAACAAAATTAGAACTCACTTGAACATTTTTTGCTCGGACATAAGGGCTATCGCCAATTGGGACCTTGTGGGTGATGTGGAAGGTTTCTGATCGAGTTCGAGAGACACCCAATGGCTTGGCCGGCGATGACGGAGCTGATTTTGTGGATCGGAAGTCGGGTGGCGCATTCCACATTTCATTCATCATCTTTTATTTTTATGTGTACTTTTGGTGGTTGGGACTTGGGAATATGGACGGCTATATACTTGCGATATACTTTTGACTACTGACACTGGAATGAGAGGGAAGACAACAAGACAATCGATTAGGATAATGTGATGGAGGAGAAGGAGAGATGGAGAATTGAAGTGAGAAGAGGGGAGAGAAGACAACCGAGAGTATGACAATGTGATGAGGAGGAGGCGAGATGGAGAATTGAAGTGAAAAGAGGCGAGTTTTATGTTAAGAAAATTTTGAAAATATGACCGTTACCATTTCTCAACTCCTAACTCCTAATTCAAAATTAGACCGTTGGAAACGAAGGATACTTGCTATAAAAAAAATTAAAATATAATATGCCAATAAAAGAATTATAATAAAATGGGTAGCAACTAGCCGTTGTGGCACAGGGAGAACAAGAGCAAGGGTGATTATTTGACTTTTTTATTAAAATTATTATGACATTTTATATTTAATAAATTTAATAAGTATAAATGTAATAATCTTCTTTTAAATTGTCGTTACTTAACCCTTTTAAAATATTTGTAAAATTCAACTATGTTAAATTTCATTTGTATCTTAATCATAACAGCTTTGGTATTATCTCAAAAGAATTAGAAATTTAAATTATTCTTCTTAGTTTTATCAATAAATTAATTCAAATTTAACAACATTAAAAATTACACGATATTTGAATCCTAAATTTAATAGGGCTAATCCCATAATTAAATTCAAAATTGAATTTGATTTATGACAACTCATTTTGTATATTGATATCATTACATAAATAAATTTATTATGATTTAGAGTGTTGTGCTGAAACATAAGTGCTTGTATTACAATACAAAAATACAATTAATATCAAATCATTAAAATTATTGTGATTTTATATTTTGTTGTGTTCTATGTTGGTAGTTTATATTCCTATTATTTAATTAACCTTGTATTATATGAAATTGATTTGATGAGGAATAAAGATTAAAAAATTGTTATACTTTTATACAATGGAGTATTACTTGTTGAATGTGGAATTATTATTATTTTTATTTTATTTTTATTATTATTATTTTAATAAAAGTTGTTAGTATAATATATTTAACCAACATAGTATTTTTTTAAAATAAAAAATAAGTTACTTTATAAATTGAATTAAACCAATCACCATGTAAATAAATATCCTTTATTCATGACTACTATCTCATTCCAATTTCTTATTCAATATGAATACAGTTCAACGGTAAAAATGGGGTATATTCACTTCAATTATGTGTTAATTTTTCTGTTAAATAGTGATCTTATTTTATTTTACCCTTTTTTTTATTCAATGTTAAATAGTGAATTTTTGAGTAGTACTAGTAGTTTGTCATTTCAAAATGTACTAATTTATCATGCAAGAGAATCACTTCAAAATGTACTAATTTATCATGCAAGAGAATCACTTCAAGTATGTGTTAACTTTCTGTTATACCATGAGTTTTCAAGAAATATTAGTTTGCCATTTGGAAAAATACTATTATACAAGAGTGACAAATCCTAATACGGTCTCAATGGAACTGATTTCATAGAATAGAATCGTGTAAATAATTTAATAAAATTTGATGCATAATATTTACACTCTTATTTAAAGCAAACGTGGTTGGAATAACTTAAGCACAAATACATATCACAAGCTAACAAATCATAGATATATATCAAGTGGGTTTATTACAAACTTTTAAGGTAAAATATCCAATCTTATGACATATTCTCACATGCATACCTAACTCACTTGCATACCTAACGTAGAAATATAACATTTCATAATGAAAAAAACACAGTGTCATCATCTACAGAAGATCCAACATAATCTTTGCTAACAAGAAAGTGTAGCCTACATGTGGCAATACATGTACATATAAAACAGAACATGGTGAGCTTAATCAATAGTAAGAAAAATCGGTACGAAGAATTAGAGCTATCATTAGCACCAGTAATGAATCTTAAACTGCTCTAAAACTGTCCACTTTATCAAGTCTTACAGTTCCTGAGCTTGAAGATTCTCCCATCATGTCCGGAGAAGCAGCCGTGTGGGATGATGCCTTTTTCAATGAAGTTGGTAGACCTGAAATTTCCTGAATAATATGTAGAGAATTTAATCAATAAATGTGAAGTCCTCTTTGTTTCTGTTATTCAGCTTTAGCTTAACTTTTGAACGCATAAAAGATCCATTTATGAACTCAAACATTATATAGTTAATAATAACACTTCTGTGGAGCTATTTTTTACTACAGAAGTTATCATAACAGAAACCATGAAATTTTCGCTCATAACATAGTTACGCCAGAATCTTGTTCCTCACATGGAGTCCTAACTAAATAATTTGAGCTCACTTTTTAGTTGGAAAAAAGAAATTTACCACCGAACTTGTTGAGCAAACATATTTTTCTTGAATTCTAAAACCACCGAGAGAGGGTTGTTCTGTTGAAGTAATTTTTTATTTTTTATCTTTTATTTTTTAATTGGTTTGCATAGCTTGAGCAAAATGAGCTTGAAATGATGCCAACAATTCCAGAATATTTTTTGTAATAGAAAGTAATTATAATAGAAAAGAGAAAATAAGGTTCAATGCATAAAGTACCTTCATCAGATGCAATCTTAAGTCGCAAGGCCGAGCCTGATTTCCAAGACAGGCCAAAGCAAATTTTGAATATTGAAACAGGACATCTGCAGCAGCTTGCTTCTTTTCTTCAATCTAAAACATAATTTATAATCATGATGGAGTAACATTGACAAATAGAATTCAGACACAAGCACCATGATAACAATAAAATATAGCACTTTAAAACGGACATCAAATGATGGAAACTGCTAAGAGATCTCCACTTATGGATTAGCGTTTCATTCATGACTTGCATTTTCTGAGTTACAGATTACGTTCACTAATCATACTAGTCACATAAAATCTTATGAAAATAATAACGATACAAAATAAGTGAATATCAAATTATTACTCACATTTAGATCATTTTATCCACTTGCTTATAACGAAAACTTTCTAAGAAGGCAAGGAACATATTCTTCACTCAGCGCCTTCTGGAAATTTTCTACCTATTCAGAGTCATGGATACTTTGTGTTATTTTGTTCTCATTCTATGTTTATGTTCAGTTCAGCAGTTTTGATATCATGCTGCATTTTTTTCACTTATTTCAAACTTCAACTTTACATTTCATTATCAGGCTGCTACCTGTTTCCTGCATGACTTCTCTTCTTAAAAAACTAAATCTTACTTAACCTCCAACTTGATCTATAATACTCATCCTTAAAGAACCTTGAAAGGGAAAAAAGACTTATCAATGTTAAGTACAAAGATACAAAAATGCACGATCTTCAGAAAGTGAAAATTTCCACCATAAACACTTTCTCCTTTAAGTGTCTCAAACCTTATCCCTTGCACCAATATAAGGCCCACTCTCCATATATATGGTATATTGTGACAAAGAGGAAAAAAAAGGTTCTGACTTAGCCAGCCAACACATTGATGAGAACAATACAATATCCACAACGTTACAAAAATTTCATTAATTTAAGAATGTTTACAAGCTTTCCTTAACTGAGAACAAACAAAGGACTGCATGATTTCATAAAACTATCAGCCATGGACTACTAAATTCATCTTCAATTCACAAAACAGGACCAATGAGTAAAAGTACACCTTGAACCCTGCTTCCCAATCAACCTACCCATTAACCAACCAATAGACACACATTTAAGCTACGTGCTTTGCAAGACGAACAGATTTTTCACTTTCAATATCCCCAAACCCTTTGTATAGGAGGATCTTTAGGGTGGATTTCAAATTTCACAATAATAATTTCACTAACACCTACGTTTTCACAAACCTTCCCACTATATACTAACAACCAAACATACACTTTAAAATCCACCATCCTACCATCCCATGATTTCTTATTCAAGATTTCCAGCAACCTTCATCCAAAAATAAACAAAGCCTTACTCCGCCACAGCTACTAAATAAGAAGTATATGTGTCATCTCTATTTTATAAGCAGTAAACAATTCACGAACTGATCAAATATCTTCCAATTATGCAATCATGCTAGAAGGTTCTAAAAACTCCTAAGTCCTAATACCAGATTGTATTCGATATTAGAAAAAAAAATCTCATTTTTTTCTAATTAAGATTATGATCCAAACACACACTGATGAGAAAAACAACGCCCAAATGAGATTCAATAATAAATCATCAGATAGCAGATTCGATAAAGCAGTAAAAAGTAATCCAAACCTAATAACCACAAATCAAACGATTTTTAACCCGAGAACAAACATATCCAAAGCAAATTTACAAACAATTGATAAACATTTGTCGAAATTACCTCGTAGTCTTTCATGGCGAGACTCTGAACCGAATCACTTTTCAACAAAATGTTTGCAAACTCTAATTGGGTTCTCAATTATGTATCAACAAAAATTAGATTCTCATTAAGTAAATAGTTATAAATATTTAAATCAAATTCTCAAAGTCAATTGGCCCATTAGCTCAGTTGGTTAGAGCGTCGTGCTAATAACTGCATGGGCCAAGATTTATTTTTGGGCCATCTTTTTTTGTTGGTCTGGCCCCATTTACTTTTTTCGGACATGCCAAATTAGGTTGATCCCATCTATTCTTAGTGCCCTTTTCTGGCCAGTCTATTCACTTGAGCCCATTTCTAAAATCTTTTTCTGGGCCGTCTGTGTTCTAACTTTAGTCAAGTTAGTTTATAAAGCCCTGGCACCTGGGCCGATTATTTCCATCATCCGATCTAATTTTTTTAGTTTTGGGCCTGCCTTTTTAATTTACTTAATTTTGTGTAATTTGTTTGTTTAACATGGTGCAATATTTGATAGATTATCAAATAATAATAAGATTAGAAAGTAGGTGAAAGAAAAAATAATATTTACAAATAAACAACCACTCCAATAATAAAAGGAAATAAATCCAACATGAAGAAGGAACTACTTGGAAGGTTTTCCTCCCATCTTTTCAGCTAAATAGTTTTGAGCAGCGGCCTTGGTTAGAGCAGTAGGCTTCAAGACAGCTTTCGGGTTGAGGGCTTGCCGGATCTTGAACACAGCCCAGGCTGTTCCCACAGCGTGCCCTGCTGCATCCATTCCCTCGCTCGCTGCCTTACCCGCCTCTTCACCGTACCTGCATTACAACCGATGTGAATACCCTACCCGCCTAACCGAATGGACACCAAAGTGAGCTAGGTTACCTGTGAGTGACCAGCCCGGTTGTCACCGTGGATGAGGTTTCCATCACGCTTTTTCCTGCTACTTCAACAGCATCACAGATTTTGCCTGCCAGATCAAAAACAAATCAAACACAATGATCATATCTGTGTGTTGTTTTCCATCTGCTGTACCTATAATTATGCAATCTTCTTTCTTTAGTGTAACTTAACAACTTCCATTTACAAGAAATGTGTTTATTGATTAATCTCTCTCTCCCATTTGCTTAGACCACTTAAGGACAGTATTGGGAAGATCAATATCAAATTGAACATGTAACTAAACTACCATTACCAGTTGCTGATTTAACCTTCTAGGAGTGATGTTCATAATGTGTTGAATAAAATCTATGTTCATAAACCCATCACCATCTAATTCCAAGTTCCAACACATGCAGACAGCAGATAAATATAGAGATTAGGATGTATGACAATGACATACTAAATCCATCCAGAGAAGCAAGAACCATTTCCCCTGGCAACAGACCAAAGAACTTCTTCCCTACTTTGGAGTTTGCAACTGAACCAGCAAAGAAACCTGAGACTTTCACAACTCCAGATAGTACCCCTGTTGCCACTTTTTCAGTAATTTTAGTCACCTTCTTCACCCTGCAAGGATCAACCCACCCACCAAACAGATTAAATATTTGCTCATGTTGCTTGAAAGTTGAAACAAACTGATGACGTATAAAGCTATGAAGATAATGACAACAAGAAGTTCAACCACAATCAAGAATGAGGAGCTAACAATCAAAATCAAAGCAGCTTTCTTGAGCACAAGAAGCTCTCAACAATCCACTGTCCCTAAAACGTGCAGATCTAAACCAATTTAATCACAGTTTTGAATCATAATCATCACATCTCCTTTTCTTTTTAACACAAACGATCAAAATATCATATTTTCAACAAAACTAAGCTGCAAGAATCTACATTATGCATGAAAGAAACCATCAACGGAGCTACTAATCAAGTCAACGCAGAACGAACCGTTTGATCCTCCTCATCGTGCTGGGATCGATTTCGGTTTGTTCACCGGGAGTCATCCTCTGCCTCAACACCTCATCGCCCCACTTCAACCGATCCACAGTTACATCTCCACACCATAGTATTCCCTTAACCAGCTGGCCCGACCCTTTGGCGATCAGCTTCGCCGCCGTGCCACTGTACTCCTCCACATTCGGCGCCAACGTCGTCCAATACGCCGCACACTGCCCCTCCACTTCTTCCTTCTTCTTCTCGTCCCTATTAAACTCCCCTGCAGTGATCTCTCCTGCAGTAGCTCCTACCACCGCCTTCGCCGCCTTCTCCTCCACCTTCTGCACCGAGAAATTACAGTAGCTGCTTAGAATGGCTTCCAATTCCTTCAGTAATCCTTCCTGCCCCTTTGAAACTATGGTTAATCCATAGCTCAATAAATCATTTTCTTCCTTCTCTTTCTTCTTGCTTTTCTTATCCTTTTTTTTATTCTTCTTCTTGTTCTTCTTATCGTCCTCGTCGCTGGAATCAGAATCATCGGCTTCGTGCGGGGCTCGGAAGGAGAAGAAGTAATGGGAAGCGTCGAGCTTAACGGCGGTGAGGTCTTCAGTTAACGGCCACTGGATGTCGTCGGAAACCGAAGCGATGGCGGCGACGGTGTTGTCACCCTGTGTGAGGCGGAGGATGCGGAGATCGCCGGTGGCGAGCTCGACGGAGTAGTGCTTGTCGATGAGATGGAGGATTGCGCCGGGGATAGTGATGAGTGATTCCTCTGCGGAGTCCGGCGGGGCAGACGGTTGGGAGGCAGGGTCAGTGGAGTCGGGAAAGAGGTTTACCAAGAGATCATCCATATCGACGGTGGGGTAGAGAGAGGAGGAAGTGTTTAGGGGAGGGGCAGAGGGGGGATATGGGTCGATTTGGGGGTACATAGGGGTCCGATTAGGATCTTGGGACGCCATTGTTACGCAGATTGAAGCTCTGTAATTACCCTTATCGGCGATCTACTGTTTGTTGAAGACGAAGAAATTGGAAAGCGTCGTAAAGAGCAGTTGGGTAAAATAAGAATCCTCCCGCGCGAAAACCGGTGTAATATTTTTATGATACTTTAATTTCAATTCTAAAGTTTTTAAAATTGAGTAATAGGAGTACAAGCAACTCAATTCCCTTATTCCACCCATATTACATCTCATGTTTCATCACCCATGTTATATCTCATGAAACATGAGATGTAACATGAGTATGTGAAATGGGACACTTGTTCTTCATCCCAACCCATAAAACATGAAATGTAACATGGGGTGAAATAGGGGATCCCATGTGGAATACAAGTTGCATAAGGGACCCACCACTCGGCTTAGGATTGGTTGAGAACTTAAAAGGCAAGACGTGAATCAACAATTGGCTCTGGGGTCCATTAAACAACTCGCATAATGTGTCTTAAGTAATTTGCATTTATTTACCAATTTCACTAAGGGCCATCCCAATATGTGAAGGAGATTGTGAGAAAATGAGTGGTAATATTACTAAGGGCCCACCACTAATACAATTAAGGAGTATTATTATTTAATGTGTAGTGAATAGTTGTATTAGTGGGAGTGTGAACCCCATATTTTAATTGTATTAGAGGGGGTGTGTGGGTCCCATTTGTGTAAAAAAGAAAATTGAACATTTTGAGTAAGACGACCAAAATGGAAAAAAGACATTCTTTGAATGGGACGGAGAGAGTATACTCATTTGACTAAAAGATATAACAAAAAGTTACACATACCATATCCAAAATTCATAACAAATACTCCCTCCGTCCCCTTGAAACGTAACTGTTTGCTTTTTGTACGTGGATTAAAGAGTATAATAATTTAATGTATTTTGAGGTGAGAGAAATAATATTTTAAAGTATAGTGGGCAGTTGTATTAGTGTTGAGTGTAGGGTCATGAGAAGTCACATCAATCTAAAAAAGGAAATTGATACTTTGTTATGGAACGGATCAAAATGGAAAAATGGAGGGGACGGAGGGAGTATGAGTTTCAAGAAATTAAAATTGCAATCAACAAGATATCAGTTTTTATTTATGTTTCTTTTATAATCCACAATTCCTTTTTTTTCATATTCAAATTCTAAGGATAAATAAATTTTAAAATAACGTAAAGAGTATATTCTTAGGATTGGAACATAGGAAACTTAGCCATAAATATTTGGTGGGGATACTCTTTAATTACCCTGCTGCTCATTAGATAGATAAAACTAATACTCAAATACGACATTATTTTAATTTAATTCCTATTGAGCAATGATGTTATAACTTAAATATTTAATCACCATTACAGTTCTTTTGTTTTCTTCTTCACTTTTTAGTCCGCCATTCATGTAATAGTTGTAACAAAAATGCTAACTATTTAACATTCCAACCAGAAATTTATTGAGTGAAGACATTAATTAAACAGTGATTATTAGTTACTGAAAACAAACAAACGACCTTCTCTCTCTCTCCTTTATTCTCGCTCTTCCACTGTTCTTCTTCGCTGTTGCTGCTTCTGATGCAATTAGAATGTTAAGATAAAAGTGCGTATCTCCATGGGACCAAGCTCGACAACAAGACTTGACGTGTCCACAGGACCACCCCTCATTGGCTCCACCCCATTCTGACTGACACCTTCCAACTTCCACAGCATCTTCTTCATCTCCGACTTGTCTTGAGTTGCAGATAAGTTCGTCTCCCTGATCTTATTTATCTGAGATTCAACGTAAAGAGAAAACTCATGACATGTAGCTGCAAATCAATTCATGGTAACCTCCACTGCAATGATCATTTTTATGTTGACAGAACAGGGTAGTCGAACGTTCAAGTCGAAACGACCAACTTATAAATTCTACGATAAAAAAGCAGCAATGTGGCAAAAATAGAAAGTTCAATCTTGGAGATATGATTTAAGACTATTTTAGAAGAGATGAATTTGTTTAGACGCCATCATGATACTCATATGATCTTCATCTGGTGGGCAGGAGGAGAGGGAAAAAGAGGAGAGAGAGCACCGCCCTCATTCACTCAAGCATGACATTCTTGAACTTGGAATAAAGTAGTTGAAATAGGGGATCCAAAAATGCTTGTAGAACATACATACCGTTTTCTCAGCAAACATCTTTTTCAGTTCGACTTTGGCAAGTGTTGAGTAGTCAGGATCTTCACAAGCCTACAACATAATTGCAGGAATGAATTTCCAACACTATAACTTGGGATATTTATAAGATTTATAAGGTTTTCTTGGTAATCAGATTATGCGTCTGCTAGCTCTTTGACTAAGATGGCAAAAACGAGAAAATGAGGTCAAGGTTGATGGCTTTACCTCGTATAGATTCGCTAGACGAATGAGTACACTTCCATCAGCCAATTCCTGAAGTACAACATCCACAGAGATCAGTGAGAAGAATTCGCACGTTGAACTACGGTAATAGAGGTGGTCACCTGTAGAGTAATTAGTGCAACGTTTAAGGGTAAAGTATAGTTTGGTTCCATGGTTGTGGACTTTGTCAAATGAGAAGATTTCCATTTTTCAGAGTCCTGCAATGGTTAAAAATCGAGTAATCAGATTACGGGTTCATGCTCAACCCTTATGTGACATCCATCCACCAAGATCTACCTCGTGTGTAAAAGCTAAAAGAAGGGGCGAATATATTTCTTGACCGGTTGTTCGTCTCCAACGTGATCCAGCTCCAAGTTCATTGACGCTGATATAATAGTTTCCTCGAACCTAAAAATAGGTGACAAGATCAAATAAAGTACATTTTAGGAGATGAAAGATAAGGATAATGTATGTGATTTCCATGCTATCAAAGATGAAAAGAAAATCAATGTCTGATATTCTTTTCCAATTTTGTATGCTAACTGAAGTAATGCAGTCTCGCACCGTGAGTCCTTCACATGTACCGTTGTTGTTAATACAAACAGTCTCGTCCAGAGGTTCACCAACTCCTCTACCATCGTCTTTGAGAATACGCCTGGATATATAGTATTTGATTAGACATGTTCACAAAAGGAAACAGTGGAACGAATTTATAAATGAGAAAACAACTTAATGACGATAGTTGTAGAAGTTGTCGAAAACCCAAATAAGATTTCAACTGTCAGGTTGGAAAGCAAACCTGGACAAAGAAACTATTTCTGATTTTTTTTTTTTTTTTTTTCTTTTCCTCAATATACCTGTGTAGCATTAGTTCGATTTCTCCATCATTGATGCTGGCTCCTCCAATAGCCCGATCAACCAAGACAGAAAGTTCAGACTGTTTATCCTCCACGAAAATTCCAAGATTAATCTGAAAGCAACAAAATTCCAATAATCAAAAGTGATACAGAACCATGCTGCAAACCATGGAGGGCAACAGCTTCTTTATGAAAATCTTGATTTTATGGTCTCATTGAGATCATTCATAGCTTTAACTTTTGATAAAAGATGCAATCCACCTTTGGTTCTAAAATTGTATTTACATTCAGATATAGTTCAATATAACAAGTAAGGCAACAGCATTAGAAGGGCTTAGGTTTATGTATCGAGACAGAACAAAATGGAGGAAAGGAGTATCAATACTTCAGTTTCGCACGTATTGAATTATCAATCCAGAGCCACATGATCTGCAGCCTAGCTAGAGATACAACCTTCTAAACTATAAGCAATGCAATTACTTAATGGACCACCTAAATATTGAACCAAATCCAGAATAGAGCGAAAAGTGTCTTCTAGTGCTTTTAAGTAGTAAACTAGAAGGTCTACAGCATTCAGAATAACAAAAGCATTGAATTATTATTTGCACCAACGAGATCACTTTCATGGGCTAAAAAAATAAAATTAAAACACTTCAACTGAACAATTTCACTATATAATACAAACGATTAGCCGAGTTTTCAAGAAAATCTACATATATTAAGAACTAAGTAATTTGCAGGTGCTAGTATTTTAATGAGTTAAGATTTGAGAAAGTTACTGGATAGTAATTCCCTGCTACAGGTTGAGTAACTGTAAGAGGCCAATCTTCTCTGTAATCTCTAACCTGAAATTTGGAGGATAATGATATCATAATTTGAATTTAAAAAAGATGAAAATAGATTGACAAGATATCTGAGTCACACATGAAGCAATACTTCACAGAGAGATATAATCATCACAGCTTTTCTGTTTTAGCCATGATTTAGTGTGCAATCTTGATAATTTAAAGGACATGCTAATACCAAAAGATTTGAAAATAAAATCATGAATACATAATAATTACATCAAGACTTGAGAGGGAAAATAAATTTTAAATTTTACAAGGTCAGTCTAAGAAACTAATGAATTTAAATTTTCATCTCTGAGTCCTGAGGATTTTTTACATTCACCATTTACTATAATTTTATGTTCCAAGGTTCATTTTAAATTAAACTGAAGATCCAAAAAAGTTGCTTTCAAATATATGTATTCATCGTGGCTATATTATTAGATACATGATAGAGTATAAGGTAATTTTCTAATCATTCAACAAGTGTGATTATTAATAAGAAAGCAAGGATTTAGCGCTGCCTAATTCACTGGATGTCCGATTCTAAAGAAAAACCAGTATCACAATATACTATTTTATCCCCAATCTTGCCCAAATTCCAGTAGACTATTTTTATTCTCTAACACGACCTTAGTAGTATGCAGTGTCATTACTAGACATTATAAACTTACACTAACACTTCTGAAAAATTAACATACTCTGATAATTTTTCTCGAAGAATATGAATTTAGAGAAATTCAAGCACAGCATCATAAGTTTTACATATTTAGGTATTCAGAAATCATTTACCAGATTTTGTTTGAATAGTAATTACCTCCAGCAGGCAGACCTCAACTAAACTATAGATATGTTTACAAGGTTAATAAGTAACTAGAATAAGTAATCAATGAATACAGGAAATTCAAGATTATCAGGACTCAACGAAAGAGGCCCTCTCACAAATCCAGAAATTTATATCTGAAAGGGCTATGGTAGACATACCCGTTTGAGAAAGTCCCTTCCATTGGAATCAGTATAGAAAACTTTATCAGTGGCCATATTTGCAGTCAATCTTGTTATAACCTCTTTTCCAATACTATCATCCGTGGGAATTGGACCAATCTTTGGGTGGGTTCACACATCAGAATGACATGAAAAGTTGCATAAAAAATAATAGGTGATCGGAAAAGGAAAAACCACAAGGACAAATAATGAAAATATGTAAAAATATGTATAGTCATATAGCGTGTTCCTTCAGGAGCGAATGAGATAAAAATACCCTATGGTAACAAAGAGTAAACTAGAACCACTAACCGTGAACTCAACTTCGGCATGATCTTTGTCTTTGTAAACTCTAATAATCTGTAAATCAGACAAGCAGTAACACAGATCTTGGTATAAAATGATAAAATATACAGTTCAAAAAACATTAAATATTCATTAAACCACCAGCAAATACTTGAGAAAAATCAAAATTTCCTGAACTGAAACTACAGATTTTAAACTTTCACAATCTATAAAAATGTGAACTAATCATTATCAAGTTTCAGGAGAAGAAAAGCATAGATAGGAAAATGATCAAAAACTAAACCTGGTAGATCCATGAACTAAATTGCTGATGAACTTCATCAAATAGTGGTCCCCTGAAGATCTTCAGAGGGACCTGCAAACAGCAAACCAAAAGGAAGAAAAAATTTGCAGAAAATCAGATACCTATAGAGGTAGAGTTCAAACTATGGACCTATGGTAAAGTGAAATAAAAATAATTATTCTTAGGTCCTTGAGTGTACACTAGGGGACAAAGGTGACTCACTGATCTAGAGACGATTGAAGGAGTTGATCCAGTAGGTCGGAAAATGTATGCACCAGAAGCCTGAAAGGTTAGATATAGCTCAACAAGTAGCAATGACTGTATTCATAAAAATGGTAGAAGTATAAGAGAAACCTAATAAAAATACTATTATGAGTATGTACCTGAGGATCGGCATCCCCAGGACTTGAAGCATACCATAGATAGCTTTGCTGTACTGGTACATCAATCTGGTATAAACAAGTTGATCTTGTTCAGTAATATTTTATTAGTTCTTAGATGGAAACTCAGAGATTGGGAGAAAGTTGCCCAAGAGGCAAGAACATGTTCAATTGCAAAATGCTAAGTTTACAGCAAACCAAGTTAAAAGGAAGATATTAATTATTACTGAGATTGAAGGAGATACCAGCTAAATTTCTTGGGGATGAAATTTCAACAAATTAAATGTTCTATAAATAAAGAAACCTGTTAAAAGTTATGGTTACAAGCATTTACTATCATAGTAAACATACCCAAAATTTTGAACAGCTAAAATTTGACACTTTTTTGCAGGCAATAATCTAGAATAGTAAGTTATGTTTAGACTTGGAAGTTAGATAGCTTTTATGAAGCCAAGTGCATTTATCACAATTTTCTAATATAACTATCTGACTTTATTCATTCCCTCTTTATCCATACAGTAATATATCTACATGACATGCCATTACTGAACTTTCAATCTTTACTTGATATCTTGCTTAGCATGGCCAGCGCATCAGAGCAACACGGGATCTTACCCCTGTTTTAGAATTGAAAATGCGTTTAAGTTGCCCAGATGAAGAGGAAAATGATAGTTTCAAGTTTCCTGGTCCAATTTCAATTGTTTCATTCTGAAGAAGATCGGCCATTGACACAAAACTACTTACGTTATCTGCATCACATAAAAATAATAATAATGATAAAATAATAATAATAAATCAAATTGATAAAACACAAGAACAGAGTTAAAATTACATCTGCAAGTTATATCTAGTGATAAATGTTGCATTGTCTTATGGTACCATTTTTAGATTGTTTGGAAATGAAGTATGTACTCCAACCCAAAGGCTGCACGGATGCAGGGAAAATAAGCCAATATTTGGCAGGGTTTTCATCTGAAATTCCAGTATATGCCTCCACATAGAACTTCCTTAATTTCGTTGTCACATTATCCACTTCAACAAATTGAGATTTGACAACATTTCCCAGGGAATCTTTTACAACAAGATTGTGATCATTAACCTGTAGTGTGAGTCTGTTAATTCAAGTCATGAACACATTATAACAGGGAAAAAGTCCAGCTATGAACCTAAAATTCTGTCTGTAAATCAAACCTTCATCATCTACTTGAGAGATTGGATTAACTCAAAACGAGAGAAAAGATTCAAGTATACAGATCCATATGGTCATTGATGATGAGGTGCCGAGGTCATAACAAACTATGCGCAGACAATTATAATGTAAGATCACTTTCAAGATTCTTAGAGCTTAATCTCCATGATTACAGCTTCTAATTATTTTTTGTCAAAAAAAGAATTTTTTTTTTTTTTAAGAAAACTAGTAGTAAAATCAATTAGAAATATCCTTGCTGGCAAAGTTAGCCAAAATTCTCTACTCCAAGATATGTTATGTGGCAATCTAGCTATCTATGGTATAAACAATGCTTTATAAGATTAATTAATAATGGCAGGTCATGTTTCCATGGAGGAGAGAATGGCTCAGAGAAGCACATGAAAATGGCTATAAGAGCTAAAGGTCACGTGAACGAAATCTCAGGAAAAGGAAACTTTTTATGATGGAAAGGAAATTGATATCTTGGCAGCTAGGATTCTTGAAAGAATTATGTAATTGGAAACTGTAGCTGGTCTTGCTAGCGATACCTGCCAGCAACTCAGGTTGGTGGTGCAAATGTGCATTAAAAGTAAGGTCTTGGTTTGATTACAAATTATGTGATGATTCATTGCTGAGTCAACTCAACTTATTCACTGGAAGGACAAGGATTAATATCACTATATCCAATTATTCCTCTAATTCACTCTAGTCAATTTCATGCAAGATTAATTAGGTATTTTGGGGCGATAAAGTAAATCTACAGATAATGTACTCTGGCGCATAGAGTTAAAAGGTTCTCTAAAGAAACTGAAGGGATAGGAAAAAAAATAATATTACTCACAGGAATCCTGACATAATCAGTACGGTTCCATCCAAGTGGATTATATGCCACAATAACCTGAAAAGAAAGCCATACAAGATCAAGTAACATTTTTCAGGGTTTTGCCAGATGAACAGTTGCAAAAGCAGAGAAAATTATTACCAAACTCTTCTCTTGGGGAATATCCTCTTCTGTTGATGGACAGTAACTTATGTTGAGCAACAGACACTGTACACACATCAAACAGTTAGAAAAGGTTAAGTTTACTGTTAGAACGTTACAAATAAAGAATGACAATAAAAAAGTTAGCTAGCAGTTACAGAAAAAAGAAAATTTTGGCTAATTTTCCAACTTCGCATATGCAACAGCAGATCATATAAGAATTACCAAAAGAACGCGTGTATATAACTTCCATGCACTTAATGCTTAACTAATATCACCCAGGTCAGTCATGACACCATTCGATCATGAACAAGCGAAAAGCCCAAGGGTAAAAAGGCATGCAAGATATTTCTTCACATAGCCCTCTATTGCAAATATGATTAATCCAGTTGCCAAAAGAAGTCACTAGCCCAACTAATAAACCGGTCAAATTTACATCAAGAACCAATGAGACACTAAATGGTATATATGCACATAAATTAACACTGGAAGAAGACCTAGAGAAATATATTGTCCCTCAAATAAATGAAAAGCAGAGCATTAGTTATCAGCATGTGTTCACAGAACATATTTCTCTTGTAGTTGATAAGAAGACGCAATATCTGCATATCATATTCGTAATCTCACCTACATGAGATTTCAGTTGATGTCACCATTGCTTTCAGGTATACATTGTGGACATCAACAATAATTAAAATAGTATTTGCTGTTCAAAAGAAAACCAATTTGCAATTTCACTGGAATTTGTTACGTAAAATCCTTAAACAATTGTAAAAGTTTACATTTCAATATATTGTTGCAATTGAAAACCATAGACTTATTCACAGTCACACTAGTGCAGCCATGATGTTGGGGTTAAATATAGTTACATCTCCAGGAAATCTGGAGAGCAGCTAAATCACAATGAAATTGGGTACGACAGAAATTTCTGGCAACATATTTGAAGCCTACTCATGAAAGCTAGAGAAATCCCTATATTTAAAAAGTGAATTACAACGTAAAATTATGACGAGGTAAAGTAAATTGAAAACGGTAAATAGAAACCTGGCTAAATTTCACTGTAGGAGCAGTACAGTTATTCAACTCTGAATCAACCAGACATGATAAAGCTGAATCCACAAGAGTCTCCGCCTGCATAATAATACATTTTAACAGCTATTAGTATTATGAGATCTGATTTTTGTTTGTAAAAGGAAATAAAAAATGAAAAATAATAAGAAGTGATTATGGACAAGTCACACAAAAATGAACCTCTGAGGATCCAATAGCCAACCGTTTTGCATAATCGTCCGTGGTATGCTGTTTGGCAGTACCAGAAACTGCATCGTGGTGCTGTGCAATTCCTAAAGCATCACTTAAGTTATCAATATTAACTCTAATTGAGCTCCTTCCCACCAGATATTCAAGTTGACGAGCTGCCTATGAATTCAACATCATACTTCAGTTTCTTTTCAAGATACTGATAGTACAGGAAGCTACATGAGATGAAAAAAATTTAAATGTATCCTTCGCAGCATTGCATGTTTGAAAAAATCAAACCAAACAAAAATAAACGAATAAATAGTTACGGGGACTACAAGAAGGGATATTGTCAGTTGCTTTGCCTGATATGCAAGCCACTAAAACTACTGCCTAAAATTACCAGATAATATCCACTCAGCAAACGGACATATCTCTTCAATGCCGGGCGACTAGTATAAAATCCGGTCCAATAAGCATTAGAACTGTCTGCATATCTGTCAAATTATGGGAATATGTAGGTTGGCATGTTTAATCAAATTAAGAGAAAACATGAACATGCTGGAATTAAAATAAGGTTCATCAGATCTCACGGAAAATAATCATCAAGTTTCAGAGGCCAAGTAACATTGGAAGCATATTTTGCATCTGTGTATATGGATGGCGTTGAATATAATGCATTGACCCGTCCATCCTGTTTTCAGTATGCTCTGTTAATATGATGAAATGGGACGTTTAAATTTTGCACTCAAATATATGCAGATGACATGATTCAGTTCCTAAATTTCAAGATTCATCAAGTTATACGACTCTATGGTTTTATGATATTATCATCCCAGAGGAAGGGACATCTTAATTTGCAATGACGTGTCTAGTTTCTGAGAGCATTACTAACATATATCCTGCACAACCACATTTCCAACTTTAAACCCATCCACATAAATGCGTACACAAGTCATAATTGCTTTAAAGGAAAAGAGAACAACTATCCATCTATCAGCTTTCCCTGTTCAAAAGAACATGTACCTTGTTAACATAGTGAATAAGTTTGTCCATCTGCTTGAACCAGGACTCAGCATATTGATATTGGAAGTCATCTCCCATTGTCCACATTATATGATTAGTTCTTGTAACATTTGCCTGTGTTTTAAAGCCAAATGAAACAACTGTGCATGAACTGGAAGCTGATGTTTTTCGTAGTTCTTCTCTTTCTTTTTCTTTTCTTTTTTTTTTTTTTTATATAGTAGTTTTTACCTGAGTCAAGGCAGCAGCAATAAAATCATTTACACGTTTCTCAACATTATAGTCAAATAGGAGAGGATTATCCTGCAATGGAAAAAAATCCAATAACCATTAAAGAATGTGATGGTGCATAGCTACAAGTTTAGAACTGACAACAATTCTAATTGATTGGACCTGAACAGGCTCAAAGTAATCATCTACTTCAAAACCAAACCCATTGGGTGGGCTATAGTGAACAGGAAATGCATTGGTGAAGATCTGCAAATGAATAGAACTCAAAGGTGACTGATAAAAGCACTTAAGTAAAAATACATGTAAATCATGCAAATTATTCCTTCTTTACCTGAGAAGAGGAGCCAAATGTCCTGGAACCCTGCCAAATGACTTCAAGAGTTTTATCCGCCTTCCGCTTCGCTCTATCTTGGTAATCAACTCGTGCAAAATGAATTGAGTCAAATCCTAGCTACATATCCATAAATATTATTACTATGTATTAAGATAACTTCAAAATGAGTTGAAACAAAGAGTAATATAGATTTGATTAAGCTAAGAAGTGAAGATTAATGTTACTTCAGCAGTAAAACGTCGACCAGCGCTATGTAGTAGTATACCTCAGCACCTAGTAGGTAACCTTGTACTGCAGAGTGCCCAAATGGATCAATCTGCCATCCAGCACGAGGTGTCTTATTAAATTGACTCTTTAACAATTGATGACCAAGAGTTGTTTGGTCAATCATGTCAATGTAATGAGTAGCTGATTCATCATGCATGCACCATCCACCATTTCTGTAAAGACAGATGTTGACATCATGTTCGGTCTCTAGAAGTGAGTAAAAAAGAATCAGTTTACTAGAAATGATCATACACGAATTCCAATCGTCCATCATCAACCAGCTTTCTTACTACTTCTTGAATTTCTGGACTTTGCTCTTCCCACCATCTATTGAAAAATGCCTGTGTGGACCCATTTTATAGACAGGTCATTAGCATAAAAATAATATTTAAAATTTAGTTAATTGCATAGTGTATTTGATTATATGCAAGTGGTCTGATCTCTAAAACACATTATCGCAAATTTGAGATTGTCTAATATGACAGAATCCTACAGAAGACAGAAACCTGCAAAAAAATCTACTCCATTATTTTACCTTTGATACGTCCTTCCTATACATGGAACCTCTAGAGCAGTACATTTTTTACTTACTATGCCTTTATATCATTCAATACAACAGTGTCTGCTACACGAATAAAACAACAGAAATTTTCCACCGATATACCAGTCATTAAACCTGATTGATGCCACTGTAGATATTTATTTTCTTAAAAACACCAAAAATAACTTTCTAGTCCATAATTTGAATGCCTCTTTTGCAATGTAGTTATTAAAACATAATCCCATTTTTACATTATAAAGACAACATATTCTTACGCAAACATAAAATAGCCATATACATAAATTCAACCTACTCACACGATGGAAATTAGCATGCCAAACAGTGAAACTCATTATTTGCCAAAAACCAATACGAAAACTGGAATAAAATTATAGCTACCATTTCAACAAATATAAACTTCCTGTTAGGGTCACGGAGCAACGCAACAACAACGCTGTCCAGAACATTTTCCACACATGCACCCTGCATTAGCAAGCATTAAACAACAAAAGACCAAAGAAATGCTTAGACTGGTCAAATGAAAATAAAACAATCATTCATACAGCCAAACAGTACTTTTACACAGGATTAACATCAACCTGAATAGAGTTATTGGATCCAACATAGTACTGATCAACAGTCTTGAGCCACCCGACATCATCATGCGAGTGAGGAACCAAGTGAACATTCAACTTCCCATCCACAATTCCACTCCCAGTATCGTATTTAATGTACTCTTCAACACCATACGAACATAAAACGGCTGCAATCCACAAGAAAGCTGAAAAGAACAATGTTGAACTTTTCATCTCCAATTTCTAACCAAGAATTATTACTAATTAGGGTTCTGATTGAACATATATTAGAACATTAACATAGAACAAGAGAACAGTGTACCTAACTGAAGCGGTGTAAAGCAAACGACAAAGGGAAAAAGACAAATGTTCATTGTTTTCTTCTCTTTGAAAAAAATTCTGAAGCCGGCAAAAAAATATTATTGCAAAAAAGAAAATGATTGAATACCATTCTTGAAGAACTCAATTGGATTTCTTAAATCATCATATTTTAGTTAAAAATTTTATAATCTGTGGATGCGATATGATAAGATTGAAAAAGTATATTCAAATCGATGTTATCATAATTGAAAACATAGTTAACTTTAATACCATATGGTCCATATCCACGTGGGGCTGTTGCAGTGCTGCAGTCGCCCACTCAATGCTGAGAAAGTTTATGCTTAGCTCTGCTAATTTTTTTTTTTTTTTAATTTTTTTTTTAGAAATAGCTCTGCAATACTTGACCGTTATATGTTAAACAGATTTTTTCGAACAAAACAATAATGAGAATATCCTTAAATAGCTCTGCAAAACTTGACCGTCATATGTTAAACAGTTTGCGCAATTCTCATTTTGGCTATCCCACGGGCGGTTTGCAACAATTACCATCGTTCCATACACTTTATTTTTTAAAAAAAACATTTCATACCTAACTTTCATTCATCTTTTTAGTATACTTTCTCCGTCTTTACTATTTTTTACGTCCGGTTCAAAGGTATTCATTTCTCTTATTTAGTAAAAAAGTACACGCATATCACTTCTCTCTAATACAACTACCCACTTTACATATAATAATAATAATACTCTTTAATCCACGTGCAAAAAGCAAACAGACATCTTAGAACCAGACGGAACCGAACGGAGGAAGTATAAATAATTATGTTTTGAAGAGAAAGTATTTTTTTTATTTAGAAAAGTAATAATTCATCTCTTCATGAGAAAGTATTTTTTTTATTTAGAAAAGTAATAATTCATCTCTATGAAGAGTAATTTTTCACGTACTAAAGATTAATCGATATATGTTTACAATAATTTGAAAAATAAATTTAGAGTAATTTTTCATATATTCACATATGAACCCGATTCATACAAATATTTGCATTTCATGAATAACCCGTTCCAAATTATTGGCAACAATTATTAGAGGATAAAATTAGTTGACCCTTTTCATCTTGTAGCCGACTGGTTTAGATTATTGCAATGGGGTAATGGAAGACTTAAAGAAATGGACAACAAAATGAAAACAAGACGGAAATCAGCCTTCAATTCCTATTAAATCAAGTTTTGTGTGAGCTTGGAATGATTTTCGTGGGAAAATGCGATTTTTTTTTCTTTTTTCCATCAAGTACACTATTCGATTAATATTGTATGACAATAATTTAACGAAATTAATCCGTAAATATTTCTGTCATTGTCGTGGAAAAAGAACCATGTTATATATGTCAATGATAGATATTAGATACTTCGCCATCCCACTAAATGTGTAGGTTAATGTTATAATATTTTAATATATAGTGGGTTAATATTATAATATTTTAATATATAATTAATTATGAAATATAATATTTTAATATAAGGTAGGTAATTGTATTAATATTGAATGTCTTGGAGGAATGAATTGATTTTGTTTAGATCTTATCCACTAAAGAATGAAATTCATATACTTTATATTAGGACAGTCCAAAATGCATCCTAAATAATGATTGCACACAAAAGAAGAAATTGTCATGGAGTAATAAAACACTCACTTGGGAACATATGAAGTTCAGAGATAGATCACTCCCAATTGAAATAAAAGCAAACTATCATGGAGTATAGGGAATCAAGAAGTATCCCTGAACATTGATAAATACTCAAAAATCTGCAGTAACAAATCATAATAAAGGTAAATGGGACAATCAACGGGCAGGGGAAGAATGAAGTTCAGCACAAAGATTAAATAAGAGGAACGATATCGAAATTCATTAGGTTATGCTAAATCAGTTTGTAACATGTATGTCTGCATCATAACAGAAATATCATTCATGGCATATTCTCTCTGAACGACGACAACTGCCAACCATCTCAGTGTGTGCCCATCTGGTAAACTCTCACAACCATTTGCATAAACGAGATCCATGACCTGAGCAGCTGAAATTCTTGCATCTAAGTAATTTAACACTCATTGAATGAATCTAAATTTAATGGAAAAGGAAGAAAATGATAGATGTACATTGCAAATAAAATATCAAATGAAATTAAACCACATTTGAAATAAGCAAAGTTGGATTTACACCTGATTGCGGAGACGAGGCTGTTCACTTCTTTTCCTCTTCTTTTGGGTCCTTGTCTTCTTCCTTCTTCTGATGAAAACATGTCAGTTATAATTAACAAATCAGAGGGAAGGGAGATGGAGGGCTATTAGAAGACCCATGCTTAGATTCATGGCAGACAGTTTATTTAAACACAAAGGCCTATTATACTTCAGAGCTCACTTTGTTTGAAATAGTGGAAAAGATATTGAGCAGGACTCCATTATCAATCATATTGCATAGAACAAGCAGCGAAAGATCAGGTATAGCATCTCACTCTGATTGTTGTTCTTGTTAAAACAAAATAATACTGACAATAATAAAGGAAATAAATCTCTCCAACACAGAGAACAATTATTCTTCCAAATAACAGGTGTATTTTGAGACATGAATTTGGGGGGGGGGGGGGGGGGGGGGGGGGGGGACAACCCAAGGAATTACATAATTTTGCAGGGGGACCCGAATTACAAGAATACATAATACCAATAATGCTTGCCAAAATATATATATATAAATCAATTGATGGATACAATATGCAAGGGACGTTGCATCAATCTCATTCGTAAACTGAACATTGAAAAACTAAAGCAGTATTACCCTTCTCACAGAGAAGAGAACTAAAATCGTACACACACAAGAGTTATCAAAATTAAATTAAAAAAAGGAGCAACATAAGAGTGTAAAAGTCCAAATATAGCCATTTGACCTACAGTTCTTAAAAAATACAGTAGATTAAGATGACTTTTTGTCTGCGATTCACTTTCATCAACCAAAGATAAATTAAAAACTCATAACTCACCTCAGATTGATTCTGCATGGAAGCAAGTAAATCTTTGACATGGGGGTCATTTGGATCAACTCCTGGAAGCTGTAAAAGCAAATCAATCATGGATACAATCGACAATTATTGCGTTTTCATTTTGCTTAAAATGTACTAGATTTTTAATAATATTTCAAATATGATGGTGTAGATAGGAAAGCAAGAATAAATCAGCACACTATACTTACTGAGGCAAGGATGGAGGAAACAAAGGATTGATCTGCCAACAACTTATTCACCTCTGTTGGGTTGGATTGATCCGCAGCGCTATCTTTGACAGACAATTGAAGTGCTACAAGAAAAAAATAGATATTATAATAAGAATAAGTCATGTACAGATTATTCCTCCAAGGTCCAAAATCGTGATATCAAAATAAGGCGTAAACTTTGGTAAATTGGTAATAGACAGATATAAATTCAGATGCGCGCCCAAGGAGAGCCATGGATGCTAGGCAATGCTGGGGAGCCTGGGATATACTTAGGGTGTTAAACTTTTCTGATGCACACTCAGGTGAACAGAAGGTACAAGGTGAAGCAAGAAAAAATGTGAAGGCTAACATACTGGGAAAATCCATTAAAAAATAAAAATAAAAAATTATAATTTCTATTACATTTCTTAAAACATAGTAACTACTGAAAATTTTAAAGATAAAAGCTTACAGTAGAAAAGCCCCATGTCACAAATTAAAACTAAGGTCTTTTCTCTCCCACTGAGTGTGAATTTTCCACCATCTTATTCATAATTACTTCAGATTATGCATGATTACTTTTCACCCTCTTTCATCCTCTCTTCTCCTCCATCTCTCCAAATGAAATCCCAACCATCTCTTAAATAGAGCACACAAGAACCCAAAACTATGAGATGGGTTATTTCAGACTCCGTAAATAAAGAGCATACAAAATACATACGATAGACAAGTTGATAAGAGATTATAGCTAACACATAAAAGCTCTCACCAAGCTGCAAATCATGATCATCAGCAGATGCATCTGACATGTCAGTATCTCGCACAGCAACCGTAGCAGAAGAATCATCCATGGACATAGCAAGGGCTTGTTGTAACAATGCATTCTCATCATCCTGTAAGAATATATCAAATAACATCATGATCAATAAGTTGAAGGATACGAATACAGAAGTTTTAGAAAGTTTCAGAGCAATGCATTCTTGTCATCCTTTATGAAAGAATCTATTATTGTTAATTGTTTTAGCATATATCATCATAACCAAAAAGTCGCATGATTTGAATACAGAAGTTACAGAAAGTTCCCCAGTGCTCCTTCAAAAATCCACACAACAAATCGTAAAAGGCATTTGTCAAGTAAGCTATACTTTAACATTTTGATAAAGTGCTATGTCCCAGTTAATATTCATGAAGAAGAGAGTCCAACCGTAAGGTCATGTGTCTTCTTCTCAGGTTCTGATGTTCCTGGGTTCACATTCTCAGTCATGGTTGCATCCTGGGAAGTGGACTGCTCATCCCCTTTCTCCTGTTTCGAAGCTTCTTCAGCAGCCTTCTTCGCAGCCGCTTCTTGCCTTGCCCTCTCCTCTTCCATTGACACTCGAAGTGCAAGAGCGAGTTCAGGATCCAAGTTCGGATCTACACCAAATTCAAACCCGGAAGCTGCTGCTGCCGCAGCAAAACCACTTCCCCCTTCTCCATCACCAGTAAATATTGGGGTACTATGGAAAAGAATAAACAGTAATTATTAAATAGTACATTTGCTTTGAGTAGCATATATTGCAATTCATTAGCAATAGACCTGATAAGCACATCTGAAAGGGCACTTGGACCAGGAGGAACATGGAAAATGTGACTAGTGTCATTGTTATTTACCGCAGCAAGTAACGCCTCAAGCTTCTCAGTTTTCTCTTCATCTTCTTCGCCAAAGTTTACAATATCAAGAGCTACACTATTCTTTTTCAATTTTCTTCCAATCAACTCTAACACCTTCTTGTCGTATTTAACAGGACTAAAATCACAGAAAATAACAAAACGTTTAATTAAATCAAGAAACTAAAGTTGAAGAGGTAAGTGCAAAGCATATATCTTCTTAATAATTTGTACCTTCCCACAAACACAATTATCCTTTGCTGCTGCTTCTTATTTTGGCGATGCTTAAGGGCCAACTGTGCAACTTGGATCCCAGCTGCCAAGTTCATCTCCCCGCCTATCTCCAAACCTGTAAGCAAATCACAATATTAACAATAGTGCATCAAAACAGAAGTCGCCTCTTTTTAAAAAGAAAAAAAGAAGACGACAAGACTAAAACTTGCTTAAAACAAGCTGATGCACTAAATTAAGCTAACCGTGCATGCAGGCCAAGATTTTCCCAAGATCGCTGGTTGGGGTGACCAATACGCGAACACCTTTTCCAGCCATTGTCAACACACCTACTGTGTTTTCAGGATTTGACTACACAAATACATTTCACACCACCAAACAATCAAAAACCCTCACTACCTCACTACGAAAAATTGAAAACAGGCAAAGAAAGAAAAATACTTGAGTTTTTGCTCCACAAATTAGGCTAACGGCGTCAGATTGAGCTTGGAATCGAGTGGGAGAGTAATCACCGTTCCGCATCCATTCTGAATTGTCGATGCATATCATCGTAGCCTATTTCAACAACATCAAAAACAAATCAATAAGCAATCGACAAGAAAAACTTAACCCTAAACTTTAAAAGAAAAGGAAATAAAAAGCAAATCAATAAACAATCAATCCAAGAAAAACGTAACCCTAATTTTTAAAAGAAAAAAATAAAAAATTAAGTGACAAACCTCAAGCACCATGATTTCACAAAAATTGAAATCAGATTAACAGAAAGAAACAAGACAAACAAATGATAAACTGAAACTCAAAATTGTATCTTGGGTTGATTTTAAGAGAGTGCGTCGTATTTCTTGAGGAAGGGTTTTCTAAATTTATTCTGGAATGCATATGGTAATTACAGATTTACCCTCTGTATTTATAAAATCGCAATTAAGCCCTCAATTTTGTTTATCGCTGCGCGGGTACGGGTACCCCATATATATAAGCGGGTATTCCATATATATATATAAATTTATTAATATAAAACTAGATATTATCCGGAAAGAATTATATTATGGTTATTTAGTTTTATATTTAAGTTATTACTTTTATATTAATCATATATATATATATATATATATATATATATATATATATATACTAGCATAGATCCGTGTATTACACGGGTTTTAAAATTATAATTTAAAAAAATATAATTTAAGTTTAATATAATTATTTATTCAAAAATTTTAAAAACATAATTCAAGTTTAATATAACTATCTATTCAATTATAATCTAATATAATATTCAATTATAATCTAATATAATTTAAATTGAAAAGTAAAATTTAATTTATATACTCTCAAATGTGAATTTGTTTTCGTTGGTAAAAGTTTAATTTCGTTATTAAATTGATTTACTAAAAAATTAAAAAAATATATTAAATTGATTTTTCAAATTTTGTTATGTTGTTGTAGAATATAATTAATCAAAAATTTTTAAAATATGTTAATTTAATCATTGAAGATTAAAAAATTATAAAAAGTCAATTAATAAAAGATAAAAAATAATGTAAATCAATTCGATAAAATAAAAAAAATTAATAAAATTAGTTTAAAAAATTATAATAATAACCTTGAAAAAATTTTTAATAACTTAAAAGAAATAAAAAGTTTAATATATAATAAAAAATTAAAAAAACCGAATTAAAATAATTTTAAAAATAAATAATTAAAAGAAAGTTTGAAAAGTATAAAAGAATATTCATAAAATTTATCAATAGAAAATAAAAAAAATTAATAATGGATACTTTTCTTCAGAAATTTAATAGAAATGAAGAAAACTTTTGTTCTTTATGTATGTATAATGAATGAATAAAGAGTTTTATTTATAGGTGCAATGTATATTATTTGCTCAAAAATTTATATGAAAAAATTAAAAAAAATCAATAAAAAAGTTTAAATAAAAACAAAAAATAATTAAAAGAGAATTTAAAAAATATAAAAGGAACAACAAAATAATCAATAAGAAAATAAAAATAACAAAAGAAATGGAAAACTTTCTTTAGAAAGTGTGTATTGATAAATAATTTATGCGTACTAATTAATAAAGAGTCTTATTATATAGGTGGAGAGGAATAAATTATTTTTATTTTTTAGGTTTATAAATAAGATTTGTTTTTATTTTTATTTGCATATAAATATTTAAATCTTAAAAAAATTATGTATTTATCACTAAATATTAATTAGTAATTATTAAAATTAAAATTAATTCAATTGACGACACATATTAAAATTTAAATTTTTTTATAAATTTAATCATGAAAAAACATTTAATAACGTTAAAAATCAAAGATTACAAATTACTAATAATAATAAAAATTCGAATTAAAACAAAAAAAAAAGTAAATAGAAAAAATAATCTAAAGAGAAATCATATTAAAATTTTAATTAAAAAATAATAAAAATAACCAAGAAAAAAAATTATTAACGTAAAAAATAAAAGATTAAAAAATTACATACTAATAAAAAATTTAAAACAACATAACATAATTAAAAAAAACAATAATAAAAACAAAAGTTAATCAAAAGAGAATTTGAAAAATATATAAAAAAAGCAAGAATTAATATATATATATATATATATATATATATATATATATATATATATATATATATATATCACATCCATATTCAATCTTAAAATAAATTTATTTTATACCATTAAATTTTAATGTTGGTGAAAATATATTAAAAAAAACAAATTAAAACAAAATAAAAAAACGAATGATAATTAAAAAAAAAACTTTAGAAAAATATAAGAAATTTTTTTTACAGATTAAGATAGTGTTCCGTGTGTGAAAGGCGGCGACAAGCATTGATCTTTTGAAATAAAAATAGAAAATAAAAAAAATATTATAAATAAATTTGAAGAAATAAGAAAATAAAAAGAAATCATAACAAAATTAATTAAATAAATTTGCAAAAGCATGAAAGATAAAATTAATAACGTAAAAAAAATTTTAAAAATTACATATATACTAATAATAATAAAAAACAAAACAGAATTGAAACCAAAAAAATAATTAAATAAATAAAATATAATAAAAAGTATTACATACTAACCATTAAAAAAACATAACTAAAACAAAAATAAATAAATAAATATAAATAAAAAATAATCAAAGGGGATATAAAAAATACTTCCTCCGTCCCATAATATTTTTCTCACTTTCATCATTTGTTTGTCCCACAAAACATTTCACCCCCCCAAAAAAGGAAACATCACTTTATTCAACAACCTCAAAAGTTACTTTAATTTCAATTTGTCATCTTTTTTTCACACACATATAATTACTTTACATTTTTTTATTACCTAAAAATACTACAATACCCTCCAAAAGGTCAATAAAGTTGGTCAAAAAGTGCAAGTTTTCTTAAACAACGTGAAACAGTTATGAAAAGTTTTCCGGGGCGGAGGGAGTATAAAATAAACAATAAGTAAAATATAATCAAAAGTGAACTCATGAAAAAATAAATTAATTATGTAAAAAAAATCAAAAGATTATAAAATTACATGCTAATAATTAAAAAAATAAAAAAACAGAAATAAAACAAAAAGTAAATAATTAAATAAATAATTTAAAGAATATAAAAGAAACAACAAAAATAATACTCCAAATAATAATAATAATAAATTGATACCTTTCTTTAAAATTTGAAGAAACTTTTGTTCATAGTAATGAATAAATTATGTGTGTAGAACGAATGAATAAAAAATCTTATTTATAGGTGGAGAGGGAATAAATTTTCTAAATCGTATAGTAAATATATGTATTTATCTATATTATTTTTAATTAATAGCGATTTAATAATATCATATCAAATTTTAAAATAATATATGTATTTATTGATGAGAGTGGAAATTTACGTCTTTTTGATCTCATAATACCTTGTTTTATTAGAATAAGGTCATACATTCGTGTCAGATTGCGTAGTCTACATATTTTACATGATTATGGTGCTACTAATGGGTTTTATTGAGTTTTGAAGGTTAAAACATGGTAAAAATGAAGCAGGAACGAAAACGAGCAAGAAATGGGGCTGAAAAGACCCAACTCGAGTTGTAACATGCAACTCGAGTTGCAACACGACTTGCAACACAGGTCTAGTTGGGGTCCGAAACGTGTCCAGAATCGTCCAGAGAGCTTACTCGAGTTGCAAGGTCCAACTCCACTTGCAACTCGAGTCGAGTAGGAGGCAGAGCAGCGTCCGAAAATTGTCCAGAGAGCTTACTCGAGTTGCAAGGCCTTACTCGACTTGCAACTCGAGTCGAGTTGGGTCCCGAAGGCAGTCCAATTTCAGAGCATCGCAACACAACTTGACAGGCTAGTGCTCGACTTGATGACACGCCTCGTGTAGTGTGACTCGAGTTGCATTGAAATGCAGCATTGGTCGTGTTGCCAAAATCGAGTTGGGTTATTTTTGGCTAAAAATCGGGATTTTTGATCCCCTGTGCGTGACAACATGGAAAAATAGTCCAGTTGAGTAAAAATCGTGGCCATGATACAAAAAGGGATCAAGACACCTGGAGAAAAAGACCAATCATTCACCACGAAAATACACCGTGAATTCAATTCACGATCCATCCATCCATCCACCAACTCACATCAAATCTTTCATCATTCATCCCATCGGTCCAGAGGAGAATTCTAGTGCGATTGAGAGAGCAATCCAATCGGAGAGATGGAGGAAGAACGCAAACCATATGACACTAGGGTTTCGTATTATTTTCTTTATTTTCCCTTTGTTGATTTTGTTATGAATTTGATTGTCATGAGGGTTATGTGTAACCTCATGGGCTAAAACCCTTTACAGTTCTAAGGATTGAGGGTTAAATGTAGTTGATTTGGGAACCTAGACTAATCTTGTGAATTTATACTGTTGATAATCCTTATTTATTCGTTTTTATCCAAACATTGTCATACGTTTGTAACGCCTTCATAGCATATTATTGATATTGTCTGTGATGTTTGATATGTTTTGTTAGCTTGTGTGCATCTGTAATTGATACTGTTTGATAGCTAGGGATTAAAGTAGTTTGTCCGTGAACACATTAATCCTAAGAGCTGGTAAATATGGTACTTGATTATCTTAGTGGAACAATGCAATTAAGAAGTCAAGTAGGAAGTGAATAAGATTGAATATGAATTCCAGAGAATATATGTTAGTCGAATTGGCCATCCGGAGGTTTATAAAATTCGTCTTATTAGTATCTAGGAAGGAGGATTAAAACTATTCATGCGTTATTTTATAATGTTAATCCATTAAAACAGTATGAATGAACAGTAGGACGTCTAGGAAACCAAATCAATTACATTAAACCTGATACCTTAGAGCTGTTGTTTCTCTTTTGATCAAACTTGAATAATTCTCATTGCTTCTATTTATTGTGTTAACTGTTATTTAAATTATTTAAGTTATTAATTCATCAAAACAATTAGAAATTGGTTACAATAATTCTAGTTAGTTAGTAATTTAAGATAAATAAATAGTTAGTTATCTCAGTGGGAACGATATTTTTTTAACTAGTGTACTTGTCTCTGCAATTGACATCCCTACACTTGGGGGTTTAAATTGGAGTGCGTAATAAAAGCCTAACAAGTTTATGGCGTCGTGCTACCGGGGATAGTAAATTATTTATTTGCTTTTATTACTTATTTGATTAGAATATTCTTGTTGAGATTTAATTGTCTTTTTCTTTTATTTTTCTTGAAGTTGTATGCACACCAGGTCAAAGAAGGGAACACAAATTCTTGAATTTGATCCAGAGGTTGAAGCATCTGCTAGAAAAAGAAGAGGAGCAGCGAAAAATCTTAACGCACCTCCTAAGACTGTTAAGGCACCAATATAGAAGAAGAAAACAGACAAACCGGAGCCCAAAGTAGTTGTAGAGGAGAAATGAGAGCGAATTGAAAATCCAGTTATCCCAGAAAATTCTGAATCAGACTCAGAATCAGTAGTTATGGTAGATAAAACTGATGAGGATGACATTGTTATCCAGGAGACTTTCAAGTCCACCAACATATGAGGATCAGACGTAGTTGAGGCCATTCAAGCTGATGAAGCGAATGACATAAGACCAGCCCTGATACATATGGTGGAGAAAAATCCCTTCGCTGGAGGCGTATTTGATGAACCCTATGGACACTTGAAGCGTTTCAACAGCTACATGGATACAGTCAAAGCCACGGATACTACAAATGACAGATGTAGGATGAGGCTTTTTCAGTTTTCTCTAGCTGACAAGGCAAGGGAATGGTATGATAAGCTCAAAGGAGATAGTTGCTCAAATTAGACTGAGTTGCAGCAGTTGTTCGTGGATCGTTTTATGCCACCAGGGAAGATTCTTGCACTGAAGCAAGAAATTAATCAGTTCAAACAGAGGATAGACGAATTGTTTGGAGAAGCTTGGGAGAGATTCACTGATGCATTGAGGAGATGTCCACATCATGGACTCAAAAAGTCACAGCTCATCAGTGTCTTTTACAATGGTCTTGACAACGAGTCTAGAGTGTTGGTTGATGCATCTGCAGGAGGTACTATCTTTGGTAAGACTTCTAATGTAGTGGAGAAGCTGTTTGATGACA
Source organism: Pogostemon cablin (assembly GCA_023678885.1). NCBI lineage: Eukaryota > Viridiplantae > Streptophyta > Magnoliopsida > Lamiales > Lamiaceae > Pogostemon > Pogostemon cablin. The sequence goes on along the minus strand of CM042992.1, from coordinate 4,815,944 downwards.
TCTCTATGAACTCTAGAGATTGGCCATCGGAAAGGATTAGAGGTACTTATATACCCGGGAAAGTTGCTAAGGTTGAGGAGAAGTTTTCTGAAGCGGATAGAAATGATAAAGTTGTCTCCCAGTTAGAACAGATGAATAAGCACCTGGTCACTTTGATATCAGGAAATACTGGGGGAGACAACCAAGGGCCAGCAAGTGATGATGTAGTAATGAATGTTCAGGGGGTTGAGGACGTGAATTGGGCCATGGGACAGAGTTTACTGGGTTCAAGAGCACCTCAGAATTGGCAGGAAAACAGGTACTCCCAAGGAAATTCTAATCAAAGGAATAACCAAGGGAGAGGTCCATGCAATTAAGCAGGCCCCAGCAATCAAGGAGGATGGCAGAATCAGCAAAGTCATGAGAACTTTGCTTATTCAAATTCGAATAATGTTGTTCCATTCCCTCCTAATTTTGATTATGGAGCCAAAATTGAATAGGGGAAGCCAAGTATTGATGATGTGTTGGCAAAATACATGCAGAAGAATGATGCTGCCATCAACAAGATCAATAAATGTATAGTGCTCATGGACTCCAATATGACAAAAAAGAATGAAAAAATGAATGAGCAGTTGTAGAGTCTCACATATTCAATGGGTCAGATCTCTACTATGGTAAATCAGCAGCAGCAGCAGATTATGAAGGGAAAGTTTCCTTCAGACATAGAAACCAACCCGAAGGAGAGTGCAAATGTTATTTCTTTGAGGTCCGGGAAGCAGTGTAGTCAAGAACTGATGCAGGACATGACAGAAATGGTAAGGGAAGGAATAGAAGAAGAGCAAGGTAACTTGGTCACTAGTTCAGTCCCTGTTCAAGCCGAGTCAAGATTGGGGGTGATCATGTTGAGCCAAACGACGTTCATGTGAATCAGACAAAGCTTCAGGATGCTGTTCAACCCCAGTTAGATACAGACTCACCTCCTGGGTTCCCTGCGCTTCCAAATTCTGTTGTGAACCAATCTGATCAAGCCATAGCTGATAAAAATGGCAGCGAGCTAAGAGGTTGAGAGAAATGAAAAAGGTTTTCGAGAGAGACAGTTTGGGGCTTCCAAAAACAAAGGTACCACTCCCGTTTTCTCAAAGACTGTTGTCCAAAAGCTTGGATGAGAAATTCAGGAAGTTTGGTGAGGTTATGAGGGATGTCCAAGTCACTATTCCCTTTTCAGAGGCATTGGATCAGATGCCACATTACGCAAGGTTTATCAAGGAGCTTATCTCCAGGAAAAGAAAGCTGAACAGTTTGGAGACAGTGAGTTTGACAGAGAACTACAGTTCTATTATCCAAAGAAAGTTACCTGAGAAGCTGAAGGATCTAGGTAGCTTTATCATTACTTGTGAGATAGGAAAAAGACCGTCAAGAAAAGCATTGTGTGATCTAGGAGCCAGCATAAACTTGATGTTTTTATCAGTGTACAAGAAGCTTGGTTTGGGGGAGTTGAAACCCTCATTTGTTGCTTTACAGTTAGCAGATAGATCGTTGACATACCCCGAGGGAGTGATTGAAGATGTGCTGGTAAAGGTATCAGATTTGGTTTTTCCTGTGGATTTCCTAGTACTAGACATGGAGGATGAAAAGGGTGGCGGCCCTCATATCTTAGGGCGTCCATTTCTTGCTACTGGAAGAGCTCAGATAGATGTATTCAATGGGAAGTTGAAGCTTAGCGCCAATGATAAGGAAATGATTTTCTTGTTGAATAAGGAGATGCAGTGGCCTAAAAATCAGCAGCAATGCAAGTCTGTGGATGTAGTGGACACAGAGCATGATGAGAACTTTGTCTTGTCTGATGCTGAGTTTGAGAGTTTGTCCAATGATGCTAGTATTGAATACCTTGAGAAGCTACTTGCATTAGGGGATGCCAGGGATGCACAGTTAAGGAGGACCACAGCAGACATGAATCATAATAAGAATGGTGTTGATGAAGAGAGAAGGAGACCTGCGGTCGAGAAGGTTGATTATAAGAAGAAGAGAGTTAAAATAGTAGAGGAGATCGACAAAGCAAGTGTATCTCTCACTTTTCCTTTTACTAACTCTGATGTTATGTTTGATAATATTTTGGTTGCAGGAATCATGGATGATCCATATTTGAAGCCTCCGGACTTACCTCCGGATTTTCCTTCTTATATGGGTGTCAAAAATTCTATCTTGTTCAGTCCGTGTGTTGCCATGGAGGATCCTGTATTGGTGATGAAAAAATGTGAGGTGGTTGTAGCTGTCAATGATAGAGGAAGGAAGTACTTGAAGGTACGAATGCAAGAGGATTGTGCTCCGAGTAAGTAGTCAATAAGAGGTATTCGTCGTCTTTTTGATGTTAAACATGAGCGTCTGTTGGGGGCCGGCCCTCTCGTTTTATTTACTTTATTGAGTTTGTGTCAATGTAGTAAATTTTATTAGGTGTTGCTCGACTATGGTATACACTTCTTTACAAACTTATACTCTCACTTCGTTTGATCTAAGTTTGGGAGGGATACGTATACACCTGCGTCTTGCTGCACCAAAGTAAAGTAGCTTCATTGTGTTGTGTGCTTGAATGATTAATTTTTTGTGATTTTCAGTATTTTTGATTAATTTGATTATATTAAGAGGTCGATTTTTTGTGATTGTCCAAGTATGTGTCGTGTAGTTTGTCTTTGTTGCGTATTTATCCTAGTGTATGTGGTTATATTTATGGTTCTTGAGGATGATTGATTGCTTTGCCTAAGCACTTGATTGAATTTGTGATTAATTGATAATGTGATGTTATGAAATGGATAATCCAGCTAGAGATGTGTACTTGGATGTTGGAATACTTAAGATTGTTGCATGTATTAAAATTGGTTCATAAGCTTATGAAAGAGTGCTCGTTATTCCGCTAAACCCATGTGATAATTTGAGCTTTGATAGATCATGAAATTACACATGATTGGTTTTATTTTTGAGAGCATCGTTTACATGCATGTATTCTAGAACTTGACTCTTAATCTGCTTGAGACTAGATGATTGATTAGATGATGGAAAATGACCTTTGGTCATTTTGTTCTTTATTGAGTCACTAGCCAAATATTTATCCTACCTTAAAATATAATCCATAGATCACCGTTTGAGCCTGTAAGCCTTATTCGTTGGAAGCCTATGAAGATAGCCAAGTTATTCCTTTAAAAGCCTTTTTGATACCTATACTAGTAGAGAATTAAAGGAGTAAAGTTGGTGTAGTGTGAAATGAAATCTGGAAAGATGAATGTTGGCGGAAAGTGATTGAAGATGAAGTATGGTTAAAAACTTGCAAAAAGGTGGGTTAGTGCTCGAAATTGGTACCCAATTATAGGGTAGTGCCTGAAACTAGTACCCTAATTTAAAAGGAAGAGAAAGAGATGAAAAGAAGACGTTGAGCTTGAAAGTAATGGGAGGATTGAAATGATGAAAAGAAATTGAAAGAGGTAAAAAATGAGATTGATTTGCCAAGTATATGTATTGAAGATATATCTCTACTTTTAATTCTCTACTAATGATTGAGTCACTTATCTCATATTTACCTACCCTTATCCAAAAAGCCAATGTTACAACCCTTAAGCAAGTCCTTTGTGATCCCATCGTTAAGTCTTCCAAATTAGTGGAGAGTTTAGATAATTGCCAAGCTTAGGTTACGCGTGCATGTGAATTGATTTGAGTGCATATATTTTAGCCTTGAAAGTGTATATCTCACACTTGAGCGACTAGTGTAAACACTATCTGTGAGAGTGGATGATGAGCATTCTGAAATGAGAAGTGACTAATTTGACGTGCATGTTTCAATTGATAATATTTTGACATTCGAATATATTATCTTGGTTTGGATGTGTGTGATCCCTTATTTGCTGTAGAATTTCAACTCTCATCTCTCTCTTGGTTTGAATTCGTTGTTCGGGGACGAACAACATGGTAGTTTGGGGGGTTGATTAGAGTGGAAATTTACGTCTTTTTGATCTTATAATACCTTGTTTTTATTAGAATAAGGCCATACATTCGTGTCAGATTGCGTAGTCTACATATTTTACATGATTATGGTGCTATTAATGGGTTTTATTGAGTTTTGAAGTTTAAAACAGGGTAGAAATGAAGTATGAACGAAAACGAGCAAGAAACGAGACTGAAAAGACCCAACTCGAGTTGTAACATGCAACTCGAGTTGCAACACGACTTGCAACACAAGTCGAGTTGGGGTCCGAAACTTGTCCAGAATCGTCAAGAGAGCTTACTCGAGTTGCAAGGTCCAACTCGACTTGCAACTCGAGTCGAGTAGGGGGCAGAGCATCGTCCGAAAATTATCCAGAGAGCTTACTCGAGTTGCAAGGCCTTACTCGACTTGCAACTCGAGTCGAGTTGGGTCCCGAAGGCAGTCCAGTTTCAGAGCATCGCAACACGACTTGACAGGCGAGTGCTCGACTTGATGACACAGCTCGTGTAGAGTGACTCGAGTTGCATTGAAATGTAGCACTGGTCGTGTTGCCAACTCGAGTTGGGGTACAGTTGGGTACCCCAACTCGAGTTGGTTTATTTTTGGCTAAAAATTGGGATTTTTAATCCCCTGTGCGTGACAACATGGAAAAACAGCCCAGTGGAGTAAAAATCGTGGCCCATGATACAAAAAGGGATCAAGACACCTGGAGAAAAAGACTGATCATTCACCACAGAAACACATCGTGAATTCAATTCACGATCCATCCATCCATCCACCCACTCACATCAAATCTTTCATCATCCATCCCATCGGTCCAGAGGAGGATTCTAGTGCGATTGAGAGAGCAATCCAATCGGAGAGACGGAGGAAGAACGCAAACCACGTGACACTAGGGTTTTGTATTCTTTTCTTTATTTTCCCTTTGTTGATTTTGTTATGAATTTGATAGCCATGAGGGTTGTGTGTAACCTCATTGGCTAAAACCCTTTACAGTTCTAAGGATTGAGGGTTAAATGTAGTTGATTTGGGAACCTAGACTAATCTTGTGAATTTATATTGTTGATAATCCTTATTTATTCGTTTTTATCCAAACTTTGTCATACGTTTGTAACGTCTTCATAACATATTATTGATATTGTCTGTGATGCTTGATATGTTTTGTTAGCTTGTATCCATCTGTACTTGATATTGTTTGATTGCTAGGGATTAAAATAGTTTGCCTGTGAACACATTAATCCTAAGAGCTGGTAAATAGGATACTTGATTATCTTAGTGGAACAATGCAATTAAAAAGTCAAGTAGGAAGTGAATAAGATTGAATATGAATTCCAGAGAATATATGTTAGTCGAATTGGTCATCCGGAGGCTTATAAAATTTGCCTTATTAGTATCTAGGAAGGATGATTAAAACTATTCACGCGTTATTTTGTAATGTTAATCCATTAAAACAGAATGAATGAACAGTAGGACGTCTAGGAAACCAAATCAATTGCATTAAACCTGATTCCTTAGAGTTGTTATTTCTCTTTTGATCAAACTTGAATAATTCTCATTGCTTCTATTTATTGTGTTAACTGTTATTTAAATTATTTAAGTTATTAATTCATCAAAACAATTGGAAATTGGTTACAATAATTTTAGTTAGTTAGTAATTTAAGATAAATAAATAGTTAGCTGTCTCAGTGGGAACGATGTTTTTTTTAACTGGGGTACTTGCCTCTACAATTGACATCCCTACACTTGGAGATTTAAATTGGAGTGCGCAATAAAAGCCTAACATTTATCTACATTAAATTTTAATTAATAATTAAAATAATTGAAATTTTAATTTTAATTAAAAATTAAAATAATTGAGATTAATTATCGTGACGACACCTCATCAAAATTAAACTCTCCTTTAGTATATTAAGGCATACTGTGCGCCTTTAGAATTTAGTATTATGAGTAAGGTATATTGTTTTGTTTTAAAAGGTATACACTTTAATTAATAAGAGTACACAATTTTATTGTAAAGGGTATACATTTTTCATTAATATTTTTTTTCTTTATAAAATAAAGGGTACACATCTTTATGCTAAAGAGTATACAATTTAACACAAAATTTTAAAGGCACACGGAATGTGGTCCGTGCGTCCGGGTGCACACAAGTTTTTATTTTTTAATTTAACATTGTTTTATATTTATCAATTAAATTTTGCTTTTTCATAAAATCAATTTTGCTTATATATATAGGGATGACAATGTGTATTTTATACATGTTAATTAATTTAAGAGTACTCGTCTCTATTAAAATTAAAATATTAAATACTCGTATTTATACTTGTCCCATTAAATAAAAATTTTATGTAGTCGTCTCAAACTCATTTATCAATACATGCGTGTTACTCGTATCAATTTAATATTAATTCATGTTATATTTATTTTTTAAAATACTTAAATTAATATTTTAATAAAAACTAGACAAACACTTAGGTACTCTTAAAAAAATTTGGATAAAAAATCTTAATTTTGCTTAAAAAATGGTGCATGTATAAAGCACTTAAAATTAAAGAAAATTTTTCCTATTAAATACACATCCCTCTTTATTAAATACACACCCCTTATTAAATAAATACCTCCTTTTAATCTTTTAAATTTGAAATTTTATTATATTCACACCTCTAAACACCCAATTTTACCCTTTTAATTTTAAGATTATACACCCCTCTTAATAAATTAAAATTATCTAATGAAGACACTGTTTTTTCACCGTACAACAGATTGATTTCAAGAAGAGCTATTTTCATTCAAGTTCAGAGCTACCAACACACACCCCTGTTTGAATGTGTCTGGAATGAGTTCGTACAACCTGTTGGTATATATCCATGACAAAGATCCTCAGGGTTCCAGTCATGTTTCCAATACACGTCGGGATGGTTCCTTCGAGAGTGTTGTTCGACAGGTATAGAACTTCGAGGGATGGCAAGCTACAGATGGATAATGAGATGTGTCCAGTGATTGTGTTGGAGTAGAGAATGAGGGTTTGCTAATTTGAGAGGCCTCTAATGGAGTCGGGAATTGGACCTGAAACCTAGTTTCTTGCAAGGTTTGTGTAAGAAAGGTTTTTGAAATCTTATAATGTTGTAAGGAAGAGAACCCTGGAAATTGTTTTCAAATAGAAGAAGAGTTTCCAGATTGGGTGAGAACAAGTCCCATGGAATGTTGGTAAGAAATGCCAAACTGGAGAGAGAGTGTGGCAATTGTCCTTATCCCTTAGCTCCCATCAGCCATCCGTTCATTAGATCCATAGTCCAAATGAAATCTATGGTCATTGCCATACGTATATCACTGTACAAAGAATTTATTAATCTAGGGGTGTGTATTTAATAGGTTAGAGATAATTTAGACTTTTTTTAAATATATATTTAAATTTTATAAGGATTAGGGATAATTTAGACTTTTTTAAATATATATTTAAATTTTATAATAATAGGAGTGTATTTAATAAAAGAAGATGTGTATTTAGTCTATGCATTTTTCTTATTACTTATAATAAACATCTTTAACATAGGGGGAATAATAAAAGCTTATAGATCCCCCATGAAATTGTTATAGAATTTAAGCTCATGCCCTCTTATTCATAAGAATTCAAGACACATAGAAAAAAAATTTTAAATAAGAAACGAAATAATCTGATTTCAATCTCTTTCAAATCCGACCAAGTTTCTTGAGTTGTTAGGACTCAGCTAGAACTTACTTTCCTTCATCACATTTAAAAGTTCCTTAAGTTGATCAAGTGCAACTTAGCAAGATCGAAAATTCAGTTTACAACTCATCTTTGCTACTCCTATATCCTTTTTAATTATTAAATTTCAAATATAAAACTCATCATCACGGCATTCATTAGTAATAAAATAAGAGACATCTGTAAAATTACAAAAACTCAAGTAATCGCAAAATAAAAAAATATCAAAAATTACCGACTCTCCAAAAAAAAAATCGTCCTCCATACTCATCTTTGCATTCCATTGCCGTTCCAAAAGTATTTAACCAAACATCTCCTTAGTAATTTATATAAGGGAGTAATTCTTGAACTCACAATTGTCTAATTACATTGCACAGAACTGTCGAGATAAAAATAAATCCATAAGTGGTCGTGTTTGCCTACAAAATTACGAACTCTGTAACTTCTTTAGTCAATTGTTTAAAATTTTTTTTTTTTAAAAAAAAAAGCAGATGTAAGAACATCCACTTTGATTCACAAGGTTGATTCAGGACCATTATTCTAAAATCCAACGTTTCTTAGTTAAAGGGAAATGCTCCTATTTAGTTATCCTATTGTGTTTCTATTACATATGACCTTAAATCCATGCAATCTTCACCTCTGTCAGCATACAACATTCCAATCCATCTCATTTTTGCTCTTCTTCTGAGACAAGCACACTAGTTTCAATCCCCATATCGCATTTTTGGTCAGAATGCTCGTCGTGTGGAGCACAACAGACCGGATCTTGGAGATGTCGAACCGACGTCTCCAAGCCGTCTTGTGAACCGGTTGAGCATCCTTCCATGTTCCCAGAGATCTTCTCTGAGTCGCCTTCTCCCTCGTCCTCCACTTCCTCCAAGGATGCTGGCTTGCTTAGGACAGCGGAAGCTGGTCCGTGTCTAGTCCTCACTTTCCTCCTCCACCCGTGCAGTGAGTTCCTCACATTTTCAGACACTATGGTTTTCTTGAACTTCGACCCCATCTACATCAACAGAGCTAGTAAGAACACAAATCTAAGAGAGTGTAAGTCGCCAAACTTGTGTTACCTGAGCTACAATGACGTAGAGTGGGAAAGTGATGAAGCTACACCAGCACTGGGATACAACCCTGCAGAAAAAAAAACAGTCGATTTTACGTATTGATCATATGTGTCTCCGTTGGAATCGCAAGAAAAAAAACTGTGGTGTACCCAAACGTCAAGCGAGTCACTAGGAATGTGCGATCTCCGGTGTAACATGAAGGTTCCTTGATTTCCCACTGGACAATAAACCAACCAAAAGACATGAGTCATAAAAGGATGTCTCCAACTGATGTAGTATCAGTTTTCCTTTGCATGTTCCATGATGAGTGATTGATCCGTGGATTCTTACCATCGACCATAAGTATGCGGTCATCTCGAATGCATTCTGTCAAAAACACAACAGCAGTGACAGATGAAGCTAGAAAAATCTGATGTGTCAAGTCACAAGAAAGCTGCATTTAGTAACCTGAAAGGATATCAGTTGTATTAACCGAAGCAGCAGCCGGGGTTTCCCGAACCAGAAGAGCTCGTCCCTCAGATTGAACTTTTGGAACTCTGTCCATTGACTCGAATCCATGATCTCAACAGCCAGCTTCACGACTATACGATGCAGTTTCGTACCTACTAGAAGGATCAACTACTCGAGCACCATCAAGAAAAGAAACCGGGGGCGTAAGCGATTGACAGGAAGATGCACAACGACATTTTAAAAGACGTTTAAAGGCCACTACGAGTTGCAACTTACAATGGCAGGGAGGAAAGAAATCCAGAAATATAAATTCGTTCCTGATGCCAGAAAACATTATACCTCAGAACAAAGTGCAGATGTGCTGTAGTAATAGTCTGCAAGTATATAACTGTAAAATGCAATCATGCATTCAAAGCCTACTTCATCAGTACTCAGACATGCAAAAGGATATTCATCAATGTGCTTGATGTATTATCATAAAGTTAAAATATCGAAGATATGAACCTTCAAAAAGGGATAGTAAAGATAGTTTCAGATATTGGAGTTTACCATGAAAGTTTAGGACAATGCAGGTAATAGCAAAAATCCAAAGTGGGATGCTGCAAAATAGGGGAAGCTGTGTTAGACTCTTATCTTGTAGGAGAACTTCACTGCACAATAGCACTTCTCCAAAGCTAATAACTTAAGTGTGAATATAGAACGCATAGTGAGAATGGATCTCGAAGTTTTCCTACCATGATTCTTTTGATGGCACAAAAACCCTTTCAGGAAATAATTTTGCTAGATGAATGCTAAATCATGTAAGAGAATAATAGCCTTCACAGTTAACTATTGTAGTGTTGTGGTACCTAATGCCAACAATGTCTCGAAACTCTTCCTCCATGCTCCGGAGCATGTAGTTGTGGAAGTCATACGTAAAAGGCAACTGATGGGTCTGCAATGCTTAGCCAAAAACCAAAAACACAAAAGTTATATCTGTATGTACCAACTGTATTGGAATTCATTCGAGAATCACAAGTTCAATAACATAATTAGTTGTAGAATATATCTGAATCCACACATGAATGTACAGAAATGTGTATCTTTATCTTGAATCTGACTGTTTCTATAAATCCAACAGCTTAGAAATAAGTAAGATTGGAAGAGTTAAAGAGACAACTTACGGTGATAAAGCCCAGTCGCAGAGCCATGTAGTCGGCTTGGCTGATTGAACTCCAGAATTGGCGTGTGAAACAAAGCTGAGGAAGACAGCTTATGAAGAGTTCAAATGCAGTGGCGAACACAATAACATACCGGAGAATGATTGACCTGAATTTTATGTCAAATGGAGATTGGAACAACTAGACCAAGTGAAGGTTTGCTACTCAGATGTTGATCTTAGATTGATTTTTTATAAGTTTATCATCACTGGTTGTTCAGATACTTAACTAGTGAGATGGTTTTACCAAATAATATCAGCAGAATCTAAACTACGAAGCCATTAGCAAAGAACTATGATACTCTAGAAGGGTGTAAGTTCACCAGCCAAACAAGAACTCTGTGCTGACTCCATGGATGAGAGGTTTGATGAGCTACAAAACTTGTTATGCGCCTCAACCGTACGCCATCTGGTCCAACATCAGCAGAATCTAATTCGTTTTTTGAAATGAAGTATGTCATTAGCCATTTTCTGAGGATAAAGTTTCTGGATAAAACAATTTGAACATGTGATGTACCAGGAGAAGCACTTGCAGTGAGCAAGCCTCGAAGAGCCAATGTTTTCGCATGACTTTCCCATGTCCTCCAGCTGTAGATCTGCATTCAGAACAGTAAGCCGAGTGAGAGAATGTGCTGCTAGTCTAAGTTAGAGGTACCTTGTGGACAGTATATTGACCTTTATCATGGCTAGTGCAATAGCTAGAAAACTATACAAGACGTGAGTAACACCGAGGACAAATAAGAAGCGGTGAAGCTGCTCAAGGCTCTCATACGAAGCAAATGGTTCACGGCCCTGGAGAAAGAGGCAGATGTTGGAAATTTGCATTCTGAAGATATATCGATTGTATTCAATCACACATTACATAATAATAAAGGCAAATCATCACATGTCATTTCTTTTAACAAATTACACACAGAAACAGGACTCATCTATCGGTTTAACCCAACAAATTAAGCACATGCTGAACTTAAAACAACTTTGAATACGAAAAAACAGCTTAAAATGCTCAGATTCAAGATAAGAACTACAAGAGTATGGAAAATGCTGATCAAATGCATACATAAGTCTAAATAGAGTATTAATGCAATGAGTACCTGAGGACAATAATCATGATCCATGTTCTCCAACAACAATCGTGAAGTCGAGGAATTCGAGTGGTGAGACTGAGACCATAAAACATCAGAGTGATTCACAAAGGGCTGTTTCGTATAATTCGGAGGAGTACACGGATAGAAACGGCTGCTCAATGTCGATGACTTGACACAAATTTTGGCCACAAATATGATCCAATGACCCATCAGCAATGACAGAAGCCCAAACACCATTAGCTCTGATTTTCACAAAAAACATATCTCATAGAACCAAGACATCAAGAAACACCAACAAAGAAAACCATTGCAACAAAACAGAGTTTACTAGTGAGCATTTCATTTCATATCATAAAAACAATGAATAAATAAATAAATTAAAACTAATAGAAGAACACAAATCAGCTAACCTTCCTTGATCTTTTCCAGTGCAGAAAGAAGATGCTTCCTCCTAGTCCTATCCAGCCACTACCACACAACAACACACAGAAAAATTCACTAAATAAATTCAAGAATTAATCAACCCCCTTTCAAAAAATAAACTCCAAACATCACTCTCTCTCACACACAAACACACACACATGAAATCAAGAATCGTTACAACCTTCCCAAATTTCTTCAAAGCAGCATGAAGCAAGAAGCCAGTGGACACCAAAAGGGCGACTACAGTGCCAACAGCCCAGGTGGGCGTTTCAGCTAACGATCGTCCTTCCGTACTTTTCATTCTAAACAGGGTATTGGGGGGAGGGTTTCAAGAATTTAGTAGCTGGTTAGAGGAAGAAGCCATTTAAGAGAGAAATTGTGGCTCGATTAGGCACACCAAAGTTGAGAGTATAGCATTTAAAATAGGCTGCATGGGGTGTTACGAAACAGGTAAGCACAACGGCCCCATTTACTTGCCTTTGCCTACTATTTTAACAATTAAGGACATGTTTGTTTGCTTCGGAAATATTGATTTTTATTTAATAATTCAACAAAATTCAAGTTTTTTTTTAATAATTCGAATATGATAAATCTATTAATAATTTAGCAATATTTATTCATTTTACAATAATTTGGCATAAAATTAAATTGCAATTATTCAAAATTCTAGAACATTTCTTACTATTATTTACAGAATTTTAAATCTATCTTACATAGTAGTATCAAAATTGAATTTTTAAGATGACATAGTCATTCGTACCTTTTTAAATAATAATAATTATTTTTTTATTAAAATATTACTCTTTTTTCTCATTTTACATAAGTCTTACATGTCTTGCAAGTAAAATAATTAATGCTCAAAATAAGAATTATCAAACATTTTAAAAATATCACTTCCATATAATTCACATAATATTTTTTTTATTACCTAACAATTATGTACTTTTAAAAATTTCAAACTATGTATTTACGGTACGAGACTTATAGATTATGAAACGACTTACATTTTTTTTTAATTATCGGACCAATTTACTGCTGTTAATAAAAAAATGACAGGTCTGCGGTAGGTCCAGTAATTGTGGGGTAATTTAGCATGTGAACAGAAGACAAATGTTTCTATTGAAATTATTTATCTATTGATAGAAAAATGTTTATTATGTGATCAGTTTATATCTAATTTAATACTTGCATTGTAGTATTTAAAATTACAAAGTATGTCCTGATGTTATATTTTATACATTTATCTTTGTCTATTTCCTATGTATTAGTATATATTTTTGTTAAAATTAATACACATTTGATGCAAGAAGTAACATCGTAATAATTAATTTAAATTACATAGCTTTTTAGACCAAATTGAGGAGGCTTTATTAGGATGTAAAGTATGTGAAGTCTGTGAAGAGAAGACAAGTGTCTTGGTGTTTATACATTTATCCATTTACTTTATTAATTTTATGAGAGTAATTTGATCTTAAAAAAAATATAAATGTAAAGTATAATATGGTGTTTATACATTTATCCATTTACTTTATTAATTTATGAGAGTAATTTGATCTTTAAAAAAAATATAAATGTTAAGTATAATATTATATTGCATATTAAATTGTGAAATGATGGTGATGATATCATTTAAAGTCTGATATATTAGTAAAATTTTATTTCTTTTAGAGGACTATTTTCTTTTTGAGGGGTGTAAAATTTATGCATGCGTATAAGACAAACCAATAAAAATAGGAGAATATTTATTTTGACACGAAATGAATATATTTTTGTATACATAAGTTGATGTAATATTGGAGTCATAAAATATATAAAAAAAATACTTTTAGTAAATTGTGTTTTACCAATTAATCCACCAATGCAATCGTATTTCTCCCTCAAAAGATATTTTCTCGTCCCATTTAAGATTACACTTTAATATATATATATATATATATATATATATATATATATATAAAGGAAATGTGATTATTTTGACTTTTTATTTTTTTTAAAGGGATGAAAACTTTTGTGAAACCATCCAAATAAAAAATTCACAATTTGAAAAAAAAAAACGAATTAAAAAAATATTACTGTTATTATATATGAGCGAGTAGAGTAATTCTAAACATTTCATAAAGTAATCCTTGTACTTTCTAAACTTTAATCTGTTGCACCATAAAATCTATCCACCCTAACAATCTTAACACTATAGTCTATAAACAAAGTATCTTGTAAGACATCTTATATATACTAATCGTAAATATGCTGCTATAAATAACTTTTTAAAAGTATGAGCTGTTGCGATGTGTTAATTATCATATTTTTTATTTTAATTTTATATATATAATCTTTCTACTTTTATTTATTTATTTATTTATTATTATATTATTCATGTTTATCTATAAATTAAATAGCACCTTTAATTTTTTTTAATTAGTTAGGAATAGATAATTAAACCAATCCATAAAAATATATCCAACTTATTATTTTATTATTTATTATTATTCATGTATATTTTCAAATTAAACACCAACTTTAATCATATTTTTTTATTGGTTAGGAATAAATATTTTTATTTTTATTTTAATATCACATATAATCTTTCTTTTTTTATTATTATATTACTAATGTATATCTTTATATTTAGAATTAAAAATTAAACATTAAAATTAAATAAATAAATCAATTAATAAAAATATATCTTCAAAAATTTTGAATGTATTCTCATTATTAAATTACAATATACATTTAATATTGAATTATCTAATTAATTTTCTTATAAAATATAATGCATCCGCATATTATGTGGGAATATGTACTCGTTATATATATATGAGACGATTTATGAGACTTGTTAAAGTAAGATAAAATATGTTTAATAGTTGTTAAAGTATGTGTCCTAAAGCAGACTGGATTATGCATTAAAGTACTATAGTTTAACGTGTTATAATATGATTTATTATTAACATACTTTAACTACAAATAAATATATTTTATCTATACAATAAATATATTTTAGTGATGGGTGGACGACATTTCCCCATTTTCTAATATTAATTTCATTTGCATTGAACTCGAATAAGGTGGATTTAGTAATTGCATGCAATTGTTACTCACCAAATTTGATAATTGGACTTTTAAGTTGAACTAAGGTATTTGCAATAAGTAGGCTAATAACGTCATAACGTGACACGGTTTATTATATTATATTATTATTCTATCATTAAAATATTGAAATTGAAATAATTCTCCAACTGCACGAATCAAACATTAGGGCTCATATTTAACATTTAATGGAGTAGTAATTATTAAGCTCAAGTTTTAGGCCAAATTTAATTTCTTATAACTATGTATTCGAACCTATTGAGATGGCCCATTAATTACCTCAATTATTAATATGACACGTTAATTTACAACTTGCAACCAACCATAAAAAAATGTCTAATTAAGTTAAATAATTTTATTTTTCTATTAAGTATGTTAAATTAAATGTTCTAATTCTATTATCGTACAAGATTCACACACTGATTCTCACTTATACAAGCAAGTAGCAACCCTTATTTATTGAGTTTGTGTAGTATGAAATAAAATTTACGTATACGGTATATGTCATAAACCATAAACGTCATAAAGTGAGAATAAACGTCATAAAGTGAGAAAATGTCACGAGATTATTTTATACTTTCACAATTAGTTATCACTTTTAATTAAAAATGTTATTACCATTCGTTTATATAATAAATTTATTAGAATAATTCACTGTATAATTATTATTTTTTATTAATTGAATATCACTTTATATTAAAATTGTTATAATTTCTTATACGTTTTATAAAAGTCATTCCGTGAAACTATCTTTTATAGGAGTGAACTTGTATGAAATCATATTATTATATTCTCCATAGGATGATAGTCAAGCCGCAAGCGAGACGTTGGTTGAAGTCTGGAAGATAACAAAGAACGTGTAGAGCACATTGAGAAAAGTAGCCTTCTATAAGACGTAGTAAATTAATAAAAGTTAATCATGGTAAATTAATCACTCTCCAATTAAATTAAACTAAAATCATCTCCTTATATATCAAAACAAAATAAAAAGTGTAAGGTGTCATGATTAGGTTAATTAAGTATTTGTGATTTTTGTGAGTTTGTGAGGTGTCAAAGTATTATTGATTGATTAATTATAAAGAGGTCATGGGTTCAAAACTCAACATAAGCATTTTTTTTTAAATTTTTTTCCTTTAAATAAAAATTTTAAATTGAGTTGGGCTTAAAATTTAGTAAAAAATTAAAATTTATCCATACCAATTATCTTAATAAACCCAATTTTCACACAATCAATTTTTCTTTCAATTTAAATATGAATATGATATGATTTTTTTTAATGTATTGATTTAAAGATTTTATTGGACTTATAATTGTATATATTTATAAAACATAGTATTGAGTTTTTAAGAAGCATAATTATATAAATGGGTAAAACTATATTAATTAAATTAAAAAGATATTTAATTAAGTTAATATTATTCATTGATTTTTTAATAATAAAAAGATTTTTTAAAAATATCAATTCTATTATCTCACGTAACTTTGTGTAGCATTTGTGGTTCATATTAAAATTTAGATAGGGAGGACTAGAATTGTCGTGGGTATAATAACATTGTCATATTTTTAAGTCACTCACTATTGAATACATAAAATAATGCATAATTGCTGTAAACTACATGACTCAAAGCACTATTACACATAACTACACAAGTATGATTGTGATACCATAAATACACCTATGTATTTGCACAATTTGTTTGCACATTTTAAATTCCAGCAGCAGGTGGCGGTCAACAGCTGTCCGGCCAGCGGTCAATGCCGATCAACGGCTGTCTGGTCGGCGGTCAACACCGGTCAACGGCTGTCCGGCCGGCGGTCAAAGCCGGTCCGGCGGGTGGGTGGGTGAGGGGTGTGGTTGGTGGGTTTAAAGTGTATGTGATTATAAAGTTATATTTGATATTTTACTTTAATATTTGTATGTGAGAGTAATTATTTAAATTCCTTGTGTTTAATAGTAATTTAGGTTAAAAATGTGTATCTATTAGTGATTTTCCCTATTTTTAATTACTTTAAATTTGATTTTAATGTATACATAAATTATATTTAATTTATTTAATTTGTTATTAAGTTTTATTTAATTTATTTGTTTTAATGTCATGAACCATCACCAACTTTTCGTTACATAAATATGGATTAAATATATTGTGATTATTTGTTTTTGTTTTATATGTTATCTCACCTGAAAAGAAAAGTTTTAAATTATGAAAATTTAATAAGTAATTATATTATCATTAGAGTGAATAGATATCATAAGATAAGATGAACAAAATGAAGAATTTAAAGTTGCTCCAAACTCAGAGCCTCAATTCTACACATTTTTTGTAGAGTAATAGTATTTTTTTGATAAAATCAAGATGTAAGGTGTGCTAATTTCTATAAGTATTTGTTTATGTGTATGTATGGTTTAATGTCAAATTAATTCTTCACACTTAATATTTATTACATTTTTAAACTTAGCAAATTTGTGTTTCTGATAAACTTAATATTTATTACATTTTTAAACTTAGCAAATTTGTGTTTCTGATAAACCACCAACTGGAGTGGTTGGTGTTCTCAGGACTACATGGGCAGTTTACTGAGGATTGTTAAAGTAGAGCCACTTTTGGATGAGCTTCTCTTCCTGATAAAGTTACAGTACCTATGTAAAATCTTCTTCACCAAAAATCTATAAAGCATACCAGCAGTAAAAAGATGCAGATGATGCGTTTTTTTTGTCAGCCTCATCTTCGCCAGCGTCACGCCGCCTCCCTCCAGACTGAATCTCGCTGGCGAGTCGGCGGTGAAGCTCCTCCCCACCGCCGGCGACATACTTTAACAGCTTTAATCAACCGTAGGCGTTGAACCCTGTGAAAAAAAGAAAAAAAAAACAGAAGAACAGATGATTTGCAGAAAGGATCTAAGAAGCAAGATTAAATCAAAGGGTGAGGTTCTGTGGCAGTAAAAGGGGAATAAGCAGTAAAAGAAAAACTCCAGTTCTCTCCCCCTCTCCCTCTCCCTCTCCCTCTCCCTCTCTCTCCCTCTCCCTCTCCCTCTCCAGGAATGATGAGGTTCTGTAGGCGAGAAGAAGCGTTTCTGCCACTTACTCTCGCGCTCTCTCTCTATTAAACAAATTTTGAAATTTAAAATTCATCATCAATTAATGGGACAAATAATGCTTTTGAGTTCTGCAAAAGTTAACAGACCTTCTAAACAATTAATGGGGGTGTTCTGCAACCCAAAGTTCAAAGATTAGGCTTTTCACATTCCCAGGATTAGTGCGGCCGAAATTAATATGACTCTTTACCTTTTTTTTATGGACTCTGATACCTTCCCATTAATTTTTGTTAATCACGCTAGTTATTATTTAGCTTATTCAATAATTTTATTCATTAAAAATTTTACTTTCTAAAAATAGGCATAGTTTAGGCGGGAAAATACTGCTTTCCATATTTAGCAAATTTTTCTACTTTTATATATACTAGTAATGCTCCCGTGCGATGCACGATTATTGAATAAAGGTATAAATTTTAAGTGATATTTGAGATTTTTTATCTTCATAATAATAATGCCCTGTGTGATGCACGATTATTGAATGAAAATATAAATTCCTTTTATTTTAATGAGTGATATTCAATAATGATATTTATTTATTTTGAATTTTTGATATAGTAAATTTAAATATATGTCAAATCAATATATTAGAATATATATTAATTTATAAGTATAGAAGGTGAACATGTTGAAGGTTTTACTTTTCATTTATATATTATAAATCTATACATTTATGTAAAAATTAGACGTTCGATCCTATCACCCGATTCGGTAAATATAGTAGCATAGTTGTAATAAATGGTAATCACCCGATTTGGTAAATATATCAGTATAGTTGTAATAAATGGTAATGAATATATTTATGTAAAAATTATTTGGTAAATAATAAGAATGATTATCCTATTAATTAATTTAATATATTTTTAAAATAATTTATATCTCTTTCATCGTTCGTATAATTTGTATATTACCGCATATATTTTATTTTTCATTTAAATTTGAAAATCACCATATTTTGTTTATTTATTTATTTTAAAAAAATTCATCATCATTTTTTGTTTATTTATTTATTTTTAAAAAAACAAAATTTCTTCTTGAATATTATACTATTATTTTGGAATTTATTTAAATCAAATTAGTGATTTTTTTTCCTCTTTCAATAATATCTATTTTGTCTTTTCTTCTACATACATTTAAAAAAAATAAAATTTTTATATATATTTTTTTAAATAAATCAAATTATCAATTATACAATGTCCACATTACCACGAAATATTTATGAGATAAAAGTTCAGAAATTTTTATTACTCCTAAAATAACATTGTAAATAATGCAAATTTTATGTTATATATACTTGTGGATACTTTGTTAATAAAGTATATGAATTTTAGAAACTCGTTCCACATAATTTTATTTTTCATATATTAATAAATTAATAATACAATATATACTATAAATCTATCCACGGTATAATTCAAAATTCTAAATAAAATTCAATAATACAATACCTTTAAATATATATCTAAATGTATAAAAATAATAGAAAATGAGTAAAAGCCATATTACTCTTTTCTCATTTATTTAAGTGTTCACAAATTAAATTATTTCTTTCCATATATTACAAATTATTTATTTGGGTATTATATATTACAAATTAAATTATTTTTTGTCATATCTCCAAATATTTTATCATTTTGTTTGTAAGATTCTCATTTTATTTGTAAAAGCTACTTGAGCTTCTAATCTAATCTTTTTTTTTTCTGTAATATCGAATTGGGGAAAAAATTTATTGCCAATTTCTCGGCACTCCCGCCACTTCCGTCCTATTAATTTTTATTGTCTGTTAATATCTTTGCTGGGTCATATATATACATATATATATATATATATATATAAAGCAAATCTTAATCTTCTCCTAGAAGATTTAGGTTTATCGAAATATACGATAAAATAATACTTTCTTAAAGATCTTTTTCTTAATATTTTTTTTATATTTTTCGACAACTTCTTATGCTATATATATAGTATAGATTTTGAATGAAGAAAATCTAAACAATACAAAAAGGTAAGCAATATACTTTCCATATATCTAAATTTTGTCAATAAATTAAATTTTAGATGGAGAACTATTTATTCATATATATATATATATATATATATATATATATTTATAAATGATAGAAATGTAGGCAAGTTCTGTTCCTTCGATCATCTTCCCATTTTCTTTCAACTTAGTCAATTTTAGTTCCGTAGAAGGAGATAAAATTTTGATACTTTTCATATATCTCAATTTTGTGAAATCTATTTTCTTTGAATTAAATTTTAAATGGAGAAATAAAGTTATAATATTTTCCATATATTTCAATTTTGTCAAATCTATATATTTTTAATTAAATTTTAGATGGAGAAATAAAGTTTTGAGTTACTTCCATCTTCCTTTTTCTCGCATCGATCTTCAATCTTTTCCTTCGTAAGAGAAGTTGCGACTTTACCCATTTCTTGAATACAATAAATGTGGCTAACCAATTATCTCCAAATTTACTCTTGTATTATAATATAGGGGATCACTTGGGTGACCTGGGCCATCTATAACCCAAAAATTCACTGATTATTACCTGTAATTAATCTTATATTATTTTTTAAATAAATAAGATTTGAGAATAATGCGGTTGAATATTCTTACACTCTTAATCATCTCCTTCAACTTAATATTATGGATTTTGTTAAGATTTTTTGTTTTTATATTTTTAATTTATTTAATATTTCATTATTCGTAAAATATTTATAAAATAAAAAACAAAAAGTCGTGGAAAATTTATTTTTTTATTTAATACAACTTCTTACTAAAAAACTATTTTGTTATTTGTAATAATTTATCTATAATATAGTTAATTAGATAAATATAATTTCTTTAAAATCAAATATCACTTTTTATTATTATGATTATTAATTTTTTTAATTGGTATCACAATATTTATTTCATCAAATAATTTGATGCAAGACTTATATAAAAGTAAATTTTTTCATTAAAAATATAATTAAAATTTTAAATAGATAATTAATTAAAAAAATCAAAGTTTTTTCATTAAAAATATTAATTAAAACTGTAAATATATAATTAATCAGACGATATAGATAACCGTCTATTCAAGTAATCTGTGGTTATTATATGTTTTTTATCCAACCATTCATTTATTTCAGTGGATATCTAAAGGTGATTATGATTTTGGTCATATATGACAAATGTCACATAAGAATCTGCCTATAATATATAGAATTCTGAGATAATCGCTTTCAGAAAAATTTGAGCTAATAAAGTTAATCAGCCTTCATTACTTAAAAAATAAAAAAATAATAATTAAAAAAACCAACAATATAGTAAATTAATTATTAAAAAAAACCAACAATTGCAATTATAATTAAATTAATTATAGTGGTTGCTAGAAAATAGCACGATGGTTAATTGTTCTCATCGTAACTCTGCTGTTTCTCTATCATGCGAGTGAGATATTCTAATTACGAATAATATATTTTCTCAAAATAAAATTTTTAAATTTTCACTGAATAAATACTCTAATTTACTGGGGAAGAAAAACACCGGCAATCTGAGAAGGAATGGAGGAATCGATACAGGCGTACTTCAACTGATCCACCGTCAGCCGCCGCTTATCTCATTGACTTTCTCTCACATCCTCCTGCATCACCATCTCTCATCAACTCATCCAATTTCTCGTGCACCGAATCCGGATCCATCAGGCACCGACTCCAAGTTCATATAATTCACATAATTCCCCAATTGCCCACTCTTTATGAACCTCCCTTATTTTCCTCATCCCTCTCTAAAATTAGTCACGAATATAAGTTTTAATTTTTCCCATATTTCTTCCCTATATATATGTTTGTATATAAATAAAAAATGTTTCAAGCTTCTTCTAGAAGAAATATGTAATCTCTCAAGCCAAAAGATGGCACCAAATAATTTAATTTTAGGGTTATTATGTGGTGCACCAGCTAGGTTAGTTCATAGTTATTTATTAATTATTTAATTATTTTTATTTTATTTGATGGTTGAGATTGATTTAAAATATAGTATAACGGTTAAGATCGTACAAGTGCACCGGTGCACTAGGTGTATAGCAGTTGGACTCTTAATTTTAATCTTCATCATCTACAATTTTAATCTTCATCATCTATTTAATGATCTTGATCTCAGCCATTGACCTTTTTTTATGCCAATAATAAAAATTTTAATTAACAATATAAATTAAAAAATATTACAAATATTTTTGGCATATTTAACTAACTATCGATTATCAGCCTATAGGTATTGGTGCTTTTTACATTGAAGTGTAATATTTTAATATGTAATAACGTAAGAGAAATAATATTTTAATATATAATTAATAATTGTATTAGCATTGAGTGTGGACCATATGTAATTTGAGTATAATAATGAAGTATTATTTTATGTGTCACATCAACCTATAAAAAATAAATACTTTATACTATTGAAACTGATCAAAATGAATACGTACTAAAGGGACGGAGGGAATAATATGTTATGCAGAGATAAACGTTTGGAAGAACCAAAAAGTGTGTCTGATGCTAGATGGGAAGATTGGAGGCCCAACTGTCACTCAATGCCGCCCAGTAGGTTGTAAGAAGACAAATGGGCCTGATGCTGGGTTTTAAGAATGGAGGCCCAATGATGCTTGTATCATGAATTAGGGCCCAGTAGGTTGTATGTGGAACTGTGAATGCATGAAAAAAAAAAATTGAATATAAATAGGAATTAGGGTTTTGGCATATGGGAGATTAGAAAGAGCCGCCTGTGACATTTGCTTTTGTCAATCCCCTCCTCTGGTACGCTCTCTCATTTCTCTTTGACGTGGGTTAAGGGTTCATCAAATAATTTGTTACTGGAGTTTCATATATATGTTCTTAAGGATTCGTGAATTTGTTTTTCCGATTGTTGTAATTTTGTGATAATTTTTGAATTACGGTATAGTTACTTTTTGCTCATTCTTTGACAAAGAATTAAGAATTCTGTCAGTATGCGTTTTTTCTTTGGACTTCCTGTTTTATTTTTTGTTCTTCGATTGACTGCAGCTCTCAACTGGAATATGAGTTGAAGTATATTCATGAGATCTTGTGGGAATACTTGTTTAATTTTCTTCGTTCTCTTTTTTGCGTGGCTTATTTGAATTTTGGTAATTTGTTTTTTTATTTTTTTATGATATTTAACTAAAGGATATAAATATCTTCCCCTGTAAAGAAGTTAATGAAAAGTATGTTTGCTGGATGGTTTGTTAAAGTATGAATGTTGAGAAGTGCAAAATTTGGACTTCTTTGATTATTTAACTTTTGTATGGTTAATAGGGCGCAAGCTATTCCATTGTAAATATTGATAAGTTTGTTGAAATTTGTCCATTAATCTGTTCCTGCTTTGACCTTTAAAGGTTTGTTTTGATCTTTCATTGGTTCAGGTGCTTTGATCTTTGTTGATTTTTCAAGACTTAGCCAAGATGCAGAACGAAGAAGGTCAAAACATGGATCTCTATATCCCCAGGAAGTGGTGTGTACATTGTTCATATCTTGCATTTCGATTACACTTGGCTTATTAATTTAAGTAACGAATTCTTGTGTGGATTTATGTAAAGCATTTATTTGTTTTGATGGTGCAGCTCTGCCACTAATAGGCTGATCACTTCAAAGGACCATGCATCTGTTCAGATCAACATTGGTCATTTGGATGAAAACGGTCGATACACTGGCCAATTTTCTACCTTTGCTCTCTGTGGATTCATTCGGGCCCAGGTATGTGTCCTCTGGATTTCTTTTTCCTTTTATGACGATATAATTTTTCTTATTCAAGTCTGTTCCCTAGCTCCTTTATTTGTGTTTTATGGGAATTCTAGTTTTTGTTTGTTTATCTTTTACTCCATATTCTTGCTAATTCTGCATTGTTCTTCGTAGCGCGGCAATAGGCATTCTTAAATGTGGTATTATCTTTATTATGGAACGCTGCAGTAGTTTAGAACATGTTTATATCAATTAGCAAAACAAATTTACTCTTGGTTCATATAACTTGCCTTGCATCCACTGGAAGATGAGTATCACAAATCTTCCATCGAAAGTCAATTTGATTATTTGTGGGAGTTAGATGGTTAGGATTCTATTAGGATTCTTTGTATAGATCAAATATAGCCGCCCAAGGTTTTTGTATTTCATCAGTTTTGTTTTATCCATGCTAATTATCAATTACTGATTCTTTCATTTTTTGTTGTTGGAGAGTGTATAATCTGTTCTATGCCCATCGCGTTGGGTTTGAGAGTGGCGCATAATTACTGTAACATGGTGTTTGAAATTCTGGTTTGCAGGGTGATGCGGATGGTGCACTTGACAGGCTCTGGCAGAAGAAGAAAGTCGAGGCCCGACAGCAGTAATTGATGTTTTGGGTCATATAGCCCTGAAGTTTGTTCTTGAAACTATTTTTTGCAGTTTATTGTGGTTGAGATATCAGTGATGTACAATTGAAGTTTTGTGTACTCATCACTATTTTCAATGTTCGACTAAATTAATTTACTAGATTATAAACTACTAATATCGTTTGAGGTCGTAAATTGTGAGAACTACTGTCTCCCAATGTTTAAGCTGCCTAGTTCAGTTTTCTCCATTAAAAAGTAGGTTGATTTTTAACCATATGGATTTTCTAGGTTTTCTTTCTAGGCTTTTCTAACGAGAAGTCATTCCATTTGATCCTATAAGAATGTCAAAATTTGCTGTACTTCAACTATTGCATTGTTTAATTTTTGTTTTTTCTTCTGTTTAATTTTGGTTCTTTTTGTCTAATTTTGGACAAAAAGTATCAAAATTGAAAATCGTAATATTTAAAAGGATCAAATGGGAGTTTTGTGATAATTTGACAAGTATTTAAAGAACTAAATTTTATAATTTAATCAGAAAAAATTATACTAATTTCTTACATTATATTAAAGTACTCATTATATTAGCGAGAAGGATGTTTTGAAGTGAAAGAAGAATAGGACAATTTGTTCTACTAATTTCCTTTTCGTACTTTTTTTTTCTTTTCAAAATAGTTTTTTTTTAAAAGATAGTAATTCAAACTACATAAATATTTTAGGAATTAAAAAATAAAATCTTCCAATATTATTCTTAATTAATACTCCATATAAAAAGATATAGAACTAATGTACCATAAAATTAAAATTTTAGTTACTTTTTTATATTTTTTTAATTAAACGAAGTCTTGTGTTAGAGCATTTCACGGTGAGATCATTTTACACTTTCGTAATTAGTGATCGTTTCCATTATAAAATATTATTATTATTATTTATTTATACTATAAATTGTTAATGAAATAACATTATCACTTTTCACGGTGAGATCATTTTACACTTTTGTAATTAGTGATCGCTTCCATTATAAAATATTATTACTTTTTATTTATACTATAAATTGTTCATGAAATAACATTATCACTTTTCACTAATTGAGTATCACATTTTATTATAGAATTTATAATTTTTATTCATCTCACATAAGAATCATAAGTAATCCTTGCGTGAGACGAGCTCGCACAAATATTTCCATTAAGTTTTTGTTAGAACGTAGTAAAGAAAATTTTAACTTTTATTTAACCCATATTATAGAAATTTGCTAGAATTTTTCTTCAGATTGATTCATTTTACTTTTATTGAATTTACATAAAAAAATGTACTAAATATTAAGGGCAAAGAATAAATTATAGATCATTAAGTGTAAAATAATATATTACATTAATATTTAAAGTGATCAATTTAATTATAATTTTGACGATAAAATTCCAAAAAAAAAAAAGAAAGAAAAAAAAGCACGTGTAAATGAGACTTTTCCGCAATAAAATAATTCAATCAACTTCGAATACATCATTTTAAAGAAGCTTCATGGAACATTTATAGTACATAGCCCATGAAAAACCTTTTAAATTTTCGTATTTAAGAAAAATGATGTCACAAATATTTTGATTAATTCCTCAATCCCTTAATCTTATGCACATATTATGTGTCGTATATTTAAAAAAGAAAAATAAAATTTATCTTCATATACTATTATCATAGGTCTTCAAGGTTGAACCAGCTTTTCTGGTCAGTATTTGTATACAGCATTCATGTTTTAAGAAATATATAAATTTCATATTTTAATTGTATTAATTAGTAGATATATTAGTGTAGTATATAAATTATATATTTTTAATTGTATTAATAATATGTATGAACCACAAATATGTCTTAAAAAAAATGAGACCCGAAGTCTGCAAAAATAAACACCTGGGAACGATACAGATATGGTCTCTGAAGAACCGTGTAATTGGTTAATCCAACCATGAAACTTATTCAAATCAATTATATTAAAGACTAGCACTAAACGTAAGAGGTAGCTCTTACGCAATACTAAAAACTAAAAACTACGTATTTAAAGAATACACATCACATTATTTCTCTACTTCAATAACCAATAGATAATAATAATATAAATAAACAAATATAATAGTTCATTCAATAAAAATTCCATCCGTCCTAGTAAAATTTTCTAGCACAAACATGGATTACACTATTCTAATTGAATTTCATATTCTTAATTTTCAAAATATGGTTCCCACCACCCACTATTATGGCACCTATAAAGAACAGTCAACCAATTGCATTGTCACAAAACCATTTGAGTTTTGGTTCCATTAGTTAAGTAAAAATTAACACAGCCCTGTCAATAATAATACATTAATATCGATAAAATCTGCATTAGACGTGGGAACTAAGGGCCGCTTGTTTCGATTTCTTCAATTAGAGACAATGGGTATCAATAAGGAGATTAATTGCAATGGGATTGAAAATGATTGAAGGGTTGAGATAGTTATCGAGTCGATGAGAATAATTGAGGAATCCCATTAAGTCAACCAAGTAATAATGAAAATCAATAGTATACCTCAATTCCCATTAACCCTACTCAATACTCCAACCAAGCATATCCTAAGACCTTTTTTTCAGACTCAATTGTAATAAATTCAGACCTGATAGAATCACATATTGTCAACAAAGATATACAGTAATGCAAAGAAAACCATTCATGAACAGGATCCATTGTGCAATTAATGATAGTAACCAAATAAGATCCCACAGAAACAACCATAATTCATGCCACAACTACAAACTAGAAAGGATACATCAGATTACTAGTATATAACTAGAACTCAATCGTTCTCTATTGATCATGCCTACAAAGGTTACGAATTGTTGGGAAGGGCAGCATAATATACCAAAATTCTAAGATTTTCTTTTTGAATGAGATGAAGGGGGTGACAGGAGCAAAAGCCACACCACCGCTATGCACAAGATAACAAATGACAGATGTTTTAACTCATTCAAACACTCATACGGTGAGACTGAGAGTACAAGAACACCTGTATGTTCTTTCAGAAATCTGATTTAATCCATTCCTCAAATTAACAGAACATTTCCTTTCGCAACATTCACACTAAATATAGTTATAATCAGTCACTAGCTCCAATTTCCAAACGCAGCCAATCCATATTCAAATATAGGATATTAAATGCCTCAGAAAACATGCAAATATCAGTAACCAAAGCTAGTCAATAGGATCGAACCCCGCAAAGCCAATCATGTTCATGTTGCTTGAACACAATGCAGGGTCAGAATTCATGCTCAAAAGGGGTATATACTACATGTTGCAAGCCAAAGAAAAGACTCGGATTGTAGTGCATTTTCTTTGCATTGCATTGATTAAGATAGTTAATGGTTGCTCTAATTATCAACCAGAAACAGGCATCTATGAGAAAAACGTAAGCATTATGGATATATATTTATAAAAGAAGAGAAACCAAAGCAGACTAAGAAAGAGGTAATGAAATTAAGCAGATATTCCACAAATCAGAAAAGAAGAAATTAAGAACCGAACCACCATATTATACAGTTATGTGGCAACTAACCGTAAAATTCATCAGTTCACAAAATCAGTGGATCGTACGCCAAAACAATGGAAACATAGCTAACCAAGAAACCATTCAAAAATATCTCAAGCACCCATTCTATAGGTAAGCATAACAAAAACATAATACCAGCATAATAGACCGTTCAGAAATAAAACCACGAAGAGCAAGATATGAGATTGAGAGTCAACTCATTAGTTTATTCACGAGGTGCTGCAGTGCATTCCCTGGCAAAGTGTCCAGACTCCCCACAGTTGTAACATTTGCCTCCACCGCCGCCGCCTCCCCCGCTGAACCTCCCCCCATAACCACCACCTCCACGGCTGTAACCACCACCGCCACCGCCGCCGCCTCCTCCATGGGGACAGTCTCTCGCCAAATGCCCTGGCTCCCCACAAGAAAAACAGGCTCCTCCTCCGCCGCCGCCGCCACCGCCGCGAGATCCACTCGGACACTCCCTCGCCATATGGCCGTACCCCCCGCAGTTATAACACCCTCCACCACTTCCACCACCACCACCGCCTCCACCGCCAGGGCAATCCCTAGCCATATGCCCATACTCCCCACAGTTAAAACACTCCCCGCCGCCGCCGCCTCCTCCTCCACCACCACTCCGATACCCGTAGCCATTTCCGTCATTCCTCCGATCGCTGTACCCAAATCCTCCGCCGCGACTGGTGCTGTTATTCGCCCTGCGAGAGGTGGTGTCCACGGGGCCACCGCCGGGAGCGGTGACGTCAGTAGCCTTGGTTTTGCCACTCTCTACGATGATCGTGAACTCAACCGCCTGGCCCTCGCGTAGGGTGCGATAGCCGTCAGATTTGATGGCGGTTTGATGAACGAACAGATCTTCTTCGCCTCCGTCCGGCTGGATGAAGCCGTAGCCCTTCTGATCATTGAATTTGGTAACAACGCCTTTAGATCGAGTAACCTTTTCCTCCGCCATTGAGATTGGAGAAAGATCGATAGAAACCCTAAAACCCCCGATATACACAAAAAGCCTTTTACTTTCTTTATGTATAGACGGAGTTTCGCTGGAAGTGAGATTATGTGATATTTATATAGGCTCGTGCCTACAGAAGCCCTAATATCATCGTACCCACTTTTTTATTCATCTAATTTTACATTAAAATATTTTATTTTAATAAATATAGTATACAGTATATTTTAATAATATTAATTAGTTTTAGTTCTTTTCATAATCTTAACTATATTTATCTGTTGAATTATAAATTTTAGTTTAAATCATAAATTTATATTTAATGCTGAATTAATTGAACCATTTAAATAGAATTAGTTAATTAACACTTATCTACACTAACCATAGTCATTAATGAGAATTTCTTCCAATTGTGCTGCAAATTCTAATGGAGCATCTTCATTTAGTTTTTCTTAATTTAATTTAACAAGGCACACTGCACTAAAAATAAAAGTTTTCAACATTTTATGTACTACTCTTCCTGGAGAAGACGTCTATCCCTATTTTTTTTGCACAAATAATAATAACTACAATAATTTAATGTGGGGTAGATTGAGAATATAATATATAATAATAATATAATGGATAACAGATAATTATATATTTATATTGGTCGTGTGTGTGACTCCCATTATAGGAGTATACTCATTTTGTTCTAAGTAGTGATCTCATTTTGCCATATTAAGCGTACACTTTGAATTGTATAATTTCTATTCAGAGATTTTTTGTTTTGTTTTGTTTTATTAAATAATTCCATTGAATGTAAACTGTTATACAATAGGGGTGATCACGGTGCGGTTTGGCGGTTTTTCAACAAAATTTAAATTGTCTTGCTATGGGCGGTTCGGTTTTACGTTTAGTTTAAACCGCGGTTTTTCAACTATAAATCATCGATCAGTTTTTTGCCGTTTGACTGTCGATTTTGGCGGTTTAGCGGTTTTAATAA
Source organism: Pogostemon cablin (assembly GCA_023678885.1). Classification (NCBI taxonomy): domain Eukaryota; kingdom Viridiplantae; phylum Streptophyta; class Magnoliopsida; order Lamiales; family Lamiaceae; genus Pogostemon; species Pogostemon cablin. The sequence goes on along the minus strand of CM042992.1, from coordinate 4,786,000 downwards.
TAAGATTGAATACAACTATATAAATAATATGAAACTTAAATATAGATAAATATATATGTTTCAATAAATGTACACAAGATAACAATTACAATTGTATAATTCTAAATTAGTATAAAATATCAATTTCTTGACAGTAAGAACTCATTTTTTATTTTAAATTTATATTGTATCTCTTTCTAATCATGAATTTAAATGTCTCTATAGAGTTTTATGAATGTTTTTTTTAAGTTATCATCATTTGTTAGAAAATTTAAGATCATAAAATTTGACAATAGCAAAGGGTTACAAGTATATAACAAGTTGAGATTCAAATATTTAAATTAGTTTAAATCTCATACATATAGTATACATGTAAATAATATATATTGGCGGTGCGGTGCGGTGCAATTTTAGGGAAAAATAGAAATTGCACCGTTAAGGCGGTGCGGTTTTCATAAATAAAAATAAACTAAAGTTTATGTAATTATATTGTTAGTGGCGGTGCAATTCGTTGCGGTTTGAGCGGTTTTGAAAAATTTATGCTCACCCCTAGTAACAACAATTAGGGTTTTATTATATGTTTCAATAAATGTACCCATGATAACAATTACAATTGTATAATTCTAAATTAGTCTAAAATATCAATTTCTTGATAGTAAGAACTCATTTTTTATTTTAAATTTATATTGTATCTCTTTCTAATCATGAATTTAAATGTTTCTATAGAGTTTAAATAATAAATTATCGTGAAAGTTTTTTAAGTTATCATCATTTGTTAGAAAATTTAAGATCATAAAATTTGACAATAGCAAATGGTTACAAGTGTATAACAAGTTGAGATTCAAACATTTAAATTAGTTTAAATCTCATACATATAGTATACATGTACATAATATATGTTGGCGGTGCGGTGCGGTGCAATTTTAAGAAAAAATCAAAATTGCATCGTTAAGGCGGTGCGGTTTTCACAAATAAAAATAAACTAAGGTTTATGTAATTATATTGTTAGTGGCGGTGCAATTCGGTGCAATTTGAACGATTTTGAAAAATTTATGCTCACCCCTAGTAACAACAATTAGGGCTTTATTATATGTTTCAATAAATATACTCATGATAACAATTACAATTGTATAATTATAAATTAGTCTAAAATATCAATTTCTTGACAGTAAGAACTCATTTTTTATTTTAAATTTATATTGTATCTCTTTCTAATCATGAATTTAAATGTCTCTGTAGAGTTTAAATAATAAATTATCATGAATGTTTTTTTTTAAGTTATCATCACTTGTTAGAAAATTTAAGATCATAAAATTTGACAATAACAAAGGGTTACAAGTGTATAACAAGTTGAGATTCAAACATTTAAATTAGTTTAAATCTCATACATATAATATACATGTACATAATATATGTAGGCGGTGCGGTGCGGTGCAATTTTAGAGAAAAATCGAAATTGCACCGTTAAGGCGGTGCGGTTTTCACAAATAAAAATAAACTACGATTTATGTAATTATATTTTAGTGGCGGTGCAATTCGGTGCGGTTCGGACGGTTTGAGCGGTTTCGAAAAATTTATGCTCACCCCTAATACAACACAGGATGAAGTGACTTTTATTCCATTTTCCCCATTTTTCAGTATGATATAGAATCAATATAATTATTATTCTATAATTTAATTAGAAAATAAAATTATAAGAATAAAAGCTATAAACTTTATTTCTAAAAATCCAAATTCTTAAAGGATAAATGTCTATTTCATAATAACATCGTAATTATTAATATATAGTGCTCCAAACCTTATATGTGGACGTGACATAAACATAGAGTATATGTTATGGAAGATGTCCACTAAAAAAAAGTAATTTAGAATATTATTATCTATACAGTACTTAATAAATAAGTTGGGCAATAGGCGTGAATAAGTCTTAAACATTAGTATATTTATTAACGAAAACACGTGTGACAAGTAAAATATGTTACTGAACGTGACATTTGTAGGCGAATTTAATTTAATCTTACAAATACGAATCATCTTTTAAGTATGTCACATAGCTCTATAGGCTATAGCCTTTATTTGCTGAAATAAGTATGATTGTTGCATTGTTCCATCAATGAGAATATATTTCAATCTACATTAGCAAATCTAAGATCAATATTATTTGTGAAAATTACATGTAACTTTTTATTAATTTTTTATTATTTATTAGGTAATAGGTAAGAGAAAAGAAATAATTTATATTATGAAAAGAAAAAAAACCTTATGGACATGATTTGATTTTGTTCCTTGATTAGTTTTATTAAATGCAATAACTTTGTGTACCTGAACATATGGATTTAGGTCATGTGCCCAAGTCCGATAAAATCCGATTTTCATATCCATGCCCATGTGGAATGTCATACTTTTAAATATAAAAATTTATACCTTGATTATTTTTTTTTAAACATTAATACTCATTTAAATCAACACTCTCAATAAAAAAATAATACTATTATTAATAAAATGTACAATATCATTTAAAATAAAATGTTAGACCTTTATACATTTTATGTACTTGGATGTACAAGAAACTAACTTTTTATTCAATATTGTATATATATTCCTTAAAGAATGTAATTTTTTTAAAATTTTGCAAATTCGCTAAAAACCGTTAAAAACTTTACAAGTGTTTATTCATTAGTGTATATTTTAATTTTATTAATAAATGTATATGATTTGAATATGAATACACGGACTAATACTCATTCACTCGGGTACACATGATATTTTACCTTGTGGAGAGTCTCCTGTAAATTCGATTAACACATGCATCCTATCATTGCAAGCTTGACTATTTCGTATGTGTAAATTACTTTTTAGAGAGATGAACTATTACCTTTTAAATAAAAAATATTACTCATATCATCTTGTAACAACAAAATTTTTGTATTTATAATAAAATACACACAAAAGAATTACAATAATAATCCAAAGGATTAAACTTGATAATTTAGGAAACAATCTCTATCTATCCCCTGATTCTTCTCTCGAACCAATTTGGTTTGACTTGACTTTGACTTGTTTACTTGATCGCGTTGACTGTGTATGTTGAGTCGGATCTTCAGTTGAAGTTTGTCCGAACTCGGATTTGGGACCTTATAACGTTAATCCAAAGGCGTCGAGCATTTGTTTGGATTAAACGTACTTGATCCGAAGAACACTCGATCTGTGGGGCTTAACACCTTAATCCCGGGACGTATGCCGTTCTTGGCGCGAAGAACACCGAAGAACTTAGTTTATGAAGAACGCTTGATTTGAGGGCTCCGTACTTTAATCCCGAATCGCTTGTCGTTCTTGACTTGAAGATGCTTGAAGATCTCAAGGGAGCACTGCTCGTGTTCTTGATCTCTTCAAAGCGTTTGTGTCTTCAGGTCTTTGAATGTGTGTTTGGAATGAATGGATGAGGGCTTCTTATATAGGTGAAGGATGAGGATGCCTCATAAATAACTCGCAATTTGATTGGTCCAGGGCTGATTTGACCTGATTCTGCGGGCTTGGGCCTTTCACTTGCTTAGGCTTTAAGCCAGACTTATTTGACTGAATCTGATCTAATTATCAATTATTTACTCATTTATTTTATGAATAGATTTATTTAAATTCTTTAATAAATAAATAATTAATTGATAATTATTGCATTAATTTGACACATATTTTTCTTTAATAGACAATAAAATTCAAGTGCCTACAAATGCCCCATCGCATTTTTTTCACGGATGCCTTTGTGTTGAAGTGAACAAATTTATGTGTGGAGAGTTTATTCTCTTCCCAAGGAGATTTGATTTGATGTGTAGATAGTTTATACTCATATCAAGGAGTACCGAACATGTAGAAAGTTTTGTCTCTTCTCAATGAGATTTAATTTGAGTTAGACAGTTTATACTCGTATCAAGGAGCATTGTGTGGATAGTTTTTTTGCTCGTATCAAGGAGCCTTGAATTTGATTTGTGTTAGATAGTTTAGGCTCGTATCAAGGAGCATTGTGAGTAGATAGTTTTAGCTCATATCAAGGAGTGTAACTTGAGAATTTTAGATAGTTTAAACTCGTATCAAGGAGTATTGTATGGACATTTTTAGCTCGTGTCGAGGAGCGTAACATGTAGAGAGTTTTGTCTCTTCTCAAGGAGATTTAATTTGAGTTAGACAGTTTAAACTCGTATCAAGGAGCATAATGCAGACAGTTTTAGCTCGTGTCAAGGAGCTTTGCACTTGAGTTTGTCAACAATTTATTCCCCTCAATCTTGGGATGAGCTGCTTTCTAATACTTCAACTTTATTTCTGTAAATTTTTATAGAAACTGCAGTTTTATTTGCGGTTTCTCTTCAACGAGCTCATAAAAAGGCATGTCTTCAAACTCATAAGAGTCTTGATTAAAGGGTCATTCGATGTCATTTGATGTCAGACTCAACTACATGTCGTGAGCTCTTGTAGCCAACTCTTCAAAAGTTTTAGGCCGAATTCCTTGGAGTATGTAGTGAAGACTCCACTGCATCCCTTGAATGCATATTTCAATAGCTGAAGTTTCTGATAGCTTTTCTTTGCAATTGAGGCTTAGGCTCCTCCATCTGTTGATATAGTCGATGACATATTCTTCATCACTTTGATGAGTATTTTTTAGCTCCATCATGCTAACAGTTCTTCGTATGCTATAGAAACGTTTAAGGAATTCTTTTTCCATTTGCCCCCAACTGTCAATGGAGTTAGCTTCCACGTCGATATACCAATCGAAAGCATTTCCTTTTAGAGATCAGACAAATTGTCTCACCATGTGATCTCGGAAGGTACCAGCATCATTGCATGTCTCGACGAAGTGCGCCACATGTTGTCTTGGGTTGCCTTTGCCATCGAATAGTTGAAACTTGGGAGGTTGGTAGTCAGCTGGCATCCTCAATTTGTCAATTCTATTTGTATATGACTTTTTGTAGGTGGCAGGAGATTTAGAGCTTACTTCAAACTTGTCTTTTATCGTCTCTATGACGATGTTCTTTAATTGTTTGATATGAAGCATTCCGTCAGTTGAAACTTCCACTTTTCCTCAACTTGCTTCTTTTCAGGTGAATGATGTTTCGTCGAGTCTTCCTTCTCGTGCTCATCCTCAACTTGTTTCTTATTTGCATGGCTTGTCTCCGCATTATCCATTTTCTTCATAAGTACGGAGATCTTTACGTCTTGAGCTTCTATGTGTTTGTTGAGTCCTTCAATGACTCTCATCATACTTGCGAGTTGATCCTCAATGGTCATAACACTTGTCGTCATCACTGCAGCTGCAGTTGAGGCATATGGAGAGCTTGGTGTGGAGCGAGGAGTTGAGCAGATAGAATCATCATCACCATCTTTATCGCCCTGCAATGGCTTATTGAGAATAATTCCCACCATGTGGTTTGTCTTTGAGGAGCCTTCAGGCATACTTCCTGTAATGTCTTCAACCTTGTCAATTTGCAACTCTGGAGGTTTTGATGCAGTAGACCTTCGTATTGCAATCTTTAATGGAATCATCATTTGAGTCTTCACAGCTTGCAGCTCTGAAGGCTTTGAGGTAGATGACCTTTTGATCGCGATTCTAAGAGGAGTCATTATTTGTGTTTGTAGAGAGAAGAGATGAGAGGTAGACATGGTCCCACTGGGCGTGCCAAAATTTGTAACAACAAAATTTTTTTATTATAATAAAATAAACACAAAAGAATTACAATAATAATCCAAAGAATTAAACTTGATAATTTAGGAAACAATCTCTATTTATCCTCTGATTCTTCTCTCGAACCAATTTGGCTTGACTTGACTTTGACTTATTGACCGTGTTGAAAGTGTATGTTGAGTCGGATCTTCAGTTGAAGCTTGTCCGAACTCGAATTTGGGACCTTATAACGTTAATCTAGAGGCGTCGAGTCTTTGTTTGGATTAAATGTACTTGATCCGTAGAACACTCGATCTATGGGGCTTAGCACCTTAATCCCGAGCCGTATGCCGTTCTTGGCGCAAAGAACACAGAACTTAGTTTATAAAGAACGCTTGATTTGGGGGGCTCCGCACCTTAATCCCAAATCGCTTGTCGTTCTTGACTTGAAGATGCTTGAAGATCTCAAGGGAGCACTGCTCGTGTTCTTGATCTCTTCAAAGCATTTGTGTCTTCATGTCTTTGAATGTATGTCTGGAATGAATGGAGGAGGGCTCCTTATATAGGTGAAGGATGAGGATGCCCCATAAATAACTCGCAATTTGATTGGTCAATGGCTGATTTGACCTGATTCTGCGGGCTTGGGCCTTTCACTTGCTTAGGCTTTAAACCAGACTTATTTGACTGAATCTGACCTGATTATCAATTATTTACTCATTTATTTTAGGAATAGATTTATTTAAATTCCTTAATAAATAAATAATTAATTGATAATTATTGCATTATTTGACACATATTTTCCTTTAATAGACAATAAAATTCAAGTGCCTACACATCTAAAGGAGTATAAAAAATCACTAACATATCAAAATTAGAAATAGAGTAATATTTTTTATTTAGAAGAGTAATAGTTCATCTCTCATTCTCTTTAAAGATGAATTAGTAAAATCATATTGTAAGAATTTGATAAATATTGTTCTTTCAAAAAATAATAGTTTATCTTTAAATAATGATTTTATGTATTAAGAGTAATCAATAAATCAAGTATATGTAAATTCGATTTACGAAAATGTTTTCATTTAGCCTATTAATAATACTATAAGAGATAAAAGGGTCAACTATGATCCAAAAGATACATGTAAAAACCACAGAAAAAATCAAATTCTACTTCGAATAATAATGGTGAAAAAAAGGGTGATAGTAAAGTTGTTTCACTATAAATACTTTGTAACCATTTCCTCAAGTCTTAACATCCATAATGGATGTAAGAAACAGATTGAGATCTGAGAAAATAAACAAAAAAGGAAGCAAAGAAAAACAATAAGGTTACCTATCTACATGAGGAGAGATAAAACCATGTAGGTGAGCTGATATTTGTACAACAACATTAACAAGCAAGAATTAGTAGACTTCCACATTCCATTGCTCTGATCTCTTCAACTGCTTCTTGTAGTCTATCCAGTCTATCCCTGAAACACGAAATAATCGATCGAGGTGTGAGTGAATGCTGTGTACACAAAACCTTAAACCCGATAGACGACACAATGTAGTTACCATCTTTGGCAGCTAAGCTGACCATGATGTCGTCGATTCCTTTCTCCATGCCCTTCAGACCACACATGTAGACATAGGTGTTGTCTTTCTTGAGGAGCTCCCACAGCTCCTCTGCGTACTCAGCCATCCGAGTTTGGATGTACATTTTCTCACCATTCGCGTTCGTCTGTTCCCTGCTGACAGCAAAGTCTAGCCTGAACTTGTCAGGGAATTTCTCCTGCATCTTCTCGAATTCCTACCAATACAAAATGCTTGTTTGGTTATTCGCCCTTGGGGCTGATTCAAGAATGGTGAACGAGAGTATAATCGAGCAGTGGGGATGTATTGGTTTAGTACCTCTTTGTAGAGCAATGAGCTGCTTGTGGGCACACCCAAGAACAGCCATGCTAAACCATTGAACTGAAATACACCAGAAGAGTGATCCTTAATGCATGAATACAAGAATAAAGTTGTCTGAAATTCAAGATTTCATTTGGATATAGGTGTCTATTATAAGTTGTAACCAAAAACAGTTGAAGTTCGTTTATCTGAAATAATCAAAACTTGGTGTTTTGTCTCCTTCTAGTTTACCTTGTAGTCGTCGTGCTTCTCGAAGAACATCTTCCACAAGAACGAGCGGAATGGAGCAATACCAGTTCCAGTGCCAAGCTATGTCATAATTCAATTAAAAAACAATTCTAAATCAGTTCTAACATTGAAATGTCAGAAATATTTATAGGTGATCAACAATCTCAAGTGGTGATAAGAAGATACCATTATGATGGTAGCATTAGGGTCTTTTGGCATGAGCATCTCTTTCCCGACAGGCCCGGTTATTTTCACCTCAGAACCGGGTTTTAAGTCACCTGAACTCGAAGATGATCTCAAGTTAGCTCATCTCACATCCAAAAACAGACAATCCAAGCTCTGAGATAGGTATATTTCTCAACAAACAAATGAGTACTTACACAAAAAGTTAGAGCAAACTCCTTTAACAATTTCCCCTTGGTCATTGGTGTAAACGAGTCTCTTAACGCACAAAGAAACCTATTCATTGCAAAGAATCAAAACGACCGACCAGTTTGAATTCGACAAGGATTATAGGCAAAAAAAAAAATCTTAGTCATTCTAAGAAGGCTTACAGTCTTGGAGTCACCAAAGTCACCAAGAGCACTACTTGCAATCGAATACAACCTCAACTTGTGAGGCTTCCCATTCTTGTCTTCGCCATCCGGAATCACCCCAATCGACTGCCCTTCTCTGTAGGGCACTTCCCCTGCTCAACATTGTAACTACCTTAGAATCACACCCCTCCCACTCACAGTTCAAATTCAACAAACTAGTCCATTGCAAAGGAAAGACACACTAGTTTCATTCAAACAACCTTAATGAAACAAAATCAAAATATTGGTCAGCAAAATACCTTCGGTGCTGAACACCATGTGCCAGGTTTCACCGGGGGCATCGTCTCCGGTGATCTTGGTGTTCAATAGGCACCTACCAATATAGGGTTCTTTAGGCTTGTATTTGTTGACAATCACCCCTTCTTCTTGCTTCTTTGAAATCTTCTCCACCTTAGCAGGTGCCTCTGTGGTCACCTGAGCTCTGATTGGACCAACTTTGGCTCCAAAAGAGGATACATTTCTGTAGTACAAAGGTACCTACATGGATAACCCCCAAACCCCAGCTAGTGAATTTTAATTTATTGATCAAACAAATCATAATTTGATAGTAAAAAGTTAATGAAAACCCCCGAACCCCAGCTAGTGAATTTTAATTTATTCATCAAACAAGTCATAATTTGATAGTAAAAGTTAATGAGAGCCAAAGTCCTCGTTAGGAAAACCAATTCTTAAAATAAAAGACATCCTATTAGTAAACATAGATTAAAATGCACAGAACTGAAAAAAATACTCTGTAATAAGATTGCTTGTAATAAAGAGAGTATATATAAGTGAAGCAAGGACTGTACCTTGTTGAAATTGATTCTCTCTGTAGAAATAATGGAGGTTCTGGCTGGAAGAGAAGATGATTGGGAGGAAGGAAGAGAGACTGCAGCACTTACAGCAGCAGCCATGTTTGTGATGAAGCAAGAAATCAAGAATGAGAGAGAGAGAGAGAGAGATTGTGTGAGTGAGAGAAGTAATTGGAGAAGATGGAGAGAAAAGAGAAGATTAAGTATTGGGTGGAGGAGATTGGAGAGCAAATGCAGTGGCAATAAAAAGGATAAGAAAATGTTAGAAATGTATGACTCTCGTATTTCAGACATATTTCTTAGTAGATTGATCAGTCTTTGATTTTTTGATTCACCACTTGACCATACTAAAGATCTTTGTATTGGTAGTGTATATCCTGTTCATTACTCACCCCCACCCCACGAGAAACTATACATTATCTGTGATACTTTATATATGTGAGAAGGTTAAGGAGTAATAATAATAAAAATAAAATTTAATAAGTAAACTGCATGCCATTGCAAAAATATGTATATTAAATATGTGTATTAAAGAAGTTTTAATAAACAAACCATCTAATCTTAAAACTTTTCTGTTTATAAAACACAAGCTTGAAATAAATTTATAATTATTCATTTATTAATCAAATAAACAAGCTCTTATTGAATCAACCCATGAACGCTATGCTTTCATCTAATTAAGTGTCACGTAAATTGAGTTTTTTTTTTACCCGCACTATCCTGCATCATTCCTTTTTAAATCGGACCGAGTATATAAAATTAGAGGAAAATTAATATAAATAAATTTTGTTTAATCTTAGTATTTTCGACATATTTAATGTAATTCAATACTCATGGACCCTTAAAGACATTGGGCCTGAATCAGGTCTGAAACTTGGCCTCGTTGATTGCTGGGCAATGACCGGCCCTCCTCCATTCCATTCCGACGGCCGCCGTAGCTTATCTGGCGATTCTTCACCACGCGCTGCTCTCCAGGTACTATCCTTCATTTGATTTCATCAAACCTTCCTCTCAATCTCAATTGCCCCCCGTATTCCGCCGTCGATTCGCCGGTGCTGCTCTTACTTTTGTTCTTTATTTTTTTGAATCTCATCTCTTATTCTTTGAGAGGCATTCCGAAGATAATAGTGTTAGAAAAACCTACCATTTGATAAAATTCTGCATTTCCATGAATCGCACCCTGCGCCTCTGGCCTCTCGCGCTAAGTGGTGCATACGTCACGTTAAGGTGATATCTGAGAAAATTTCTTAGAATGATAATTGGAGGACTGGTGTGGAGTTGGGATTGGTGTTAGCTTTATTCACTGTCTTTCACATGAATGTGATTGTTTCTCCGATCACTAAGTAGGAGAAAGGCTTGTTACTATGTTCAACTAAAGATTAGAAATTCTCTTAAGAGTTGATAACTTCAGAATTGCATATCTAATGGTGATGATTGGTTTACTTTCTTATTCATATCCACCTCGGTGAGTTGATTGTTGCCTTGTGGAACAGCTTACTTGTGAGTGGCTGGTAGTTTTTTCGATGATAAGATGAAGGCTGTTTCCAGCAAGAGTTTCTCCTTATTATCTGTTGAATCATTATCATCTACGTCTCACTACATCTCCCCCCTCCGACACCGGAGCCTCGTCCCAACTGAAACTACACCCCCTCGAAGAGAATCCCTTAGGAAAAGTAAATATATCTCCCATGATCAGGCCGTCGACCTTTTAAGACGTGAGAGAAGTCCAGAACAGGCTTTAGAAATCTTTGATAAGAGTATCTTCCCAGAAGGGATTTCAGCATAACAACTCCACTTATGCTGTGATTCTTCATAAGCTTGCTCAATGCAGGAGGCATCAGTTTCTGGATGCTGTTCTTCGTCGGATGACCTATGAGACCTGCAAATTCCACGAAGGTATATTCCTTAATCTCATGAAGCATTATTCAAAAGCATCCATGCATGAGAAGGTGCTCGAGATGTTTCACTCTATTCTCCCTATTGCGCGCACCATGCCTTCCTTGAAAGCCATTAGTACTTGTCTTAATCTTCTTGTTGATGCGAATGAAACTGATTTGGCGAGGTCTTTCCTTCTGAGTACTCGGAAGGACTTTCACTTGGATCCCAATACGTGCATTTTCAACATTATGGTTAAACATCATTGTAAGAAAGGAGATTTGGAATCTGCTTTAGATGTAATGGAAGAGATGAGGAAGTCTGAAATATCTCTCCCTAACTTGATAACCTACTCGACTCTGATAGATGGTCTTTGTGCGCGTGGAAGTTTAGAAGATGCAATTGATATGTTTGAGGAAATGGTATCCAAGCTTCATATAGTACCTGATGCATTGACATACAATGCTTTGATCACCGGATTTTGTCGTGGCGGCAAAACCGATAGAGCCAGGAAGATTATCGAATTTATGAAGAAAAACGGATGCAATCCCAATCTATTCAACTACTCATCCTTAATGAATGGACTTTGTAGGGAAGGAAGGCTCGAGGAAGCCAAGGAAGTTCTAGATGAGATGAAAGCTAGTGGGCTGAAACCCGATACTGTGACCTACACTACCTGATTAATTGGTTGTGTAGAGCAAGCAGGACCGATGAGGCTATCGAGCTGCTTAAAGAGATGAAAGAACAAGAATGCAAAGCTGATGAGGTAACATTTAATGTAATTCTTGGTGGATTGTGTAGGGAATTCCGATACGATGAAGCTCTTCACATGCTAGAGAGACTTCCCAACGACAGTGTCTATCTTAACAAGGCTAGTTATAGGATTGTGTTGAATTCTTTGTGCAAAGGTGAACTGCAGAAGGCAGTTGAGTTGTTAACTCTGATGTTGCACCGGGGCTTTTGGCCCCATTTTGGGACGTCGAACGAGTTGCTAGTTAGTCTTTGTGAGGCCGGAAAGGCGAACGATGCTGCTAAGTTATTGTTAGGTTTGCTAGAGACTGGATTTAAGCCAGAGGAGGTTACATGGATTGTGTTAATAGATGTGATTTGTAGAGAAAGAAAGCTAGTATCAGTTTTTGAACTCCTAGACAAGCTACTTGTGTAAGAGTTGTAGTTGAGATGATGATACCCCAAAAATTGATGGAATTGGCTCTTTTTTCTGAATTCACCTTTTCAATGGATAGTCTTCTCTATCAATTTTTTGTTGTATGATACAATGTTTCATTTTATACTATTATTATCTTAAAATACTACTCTGATCTGTTCCCATAAAACCCTTTTATGTATTATTTCATTTATTTGTTCTGTGAGATAATACTCTATCCAATAATATAGAAAGTTCCTTTAATTTTAAAATCACGGTTATAATGAACACATAACATACTTTTTATTTTATGTATTAAAAAAAAAAGCTAATAAAGTTGATAATAATAACTTTTCTATTTTGTTGCTGTGGGACGAAGATAAGTTATGTCAATAATTTTTATCTCAAACATAATTTATATCTACAATAAAACTATGGTGATATATTGAATTAATTTAACATTGGAAAACGCTTGATGAATATATTACAAAATTAGAAGCAAAATTAGATTGGGCATACGGAAATATCCATTTTTGGTCTATTAGCTTGTCTTAATTCTAGAATAAAGCAATTCAAAACTTCTAATTGCTTCTAAATCCAAATAGGATCCAAGTTTAGATTAGGCAATTTAAAATCTCCAATCCAACTGATATGCAATTCTAGGTAAAAATCTCTTAATCCAAATAAGATGCAATCATCAGTATCTTATTTTGAATTCCACTTCTTGCATTGCCCTAATGTCATTATTTGTAACATAAAAGATAGGAATAGTAAAAATGCAAGATAAGTTCAATATAGCTCAATAAAAAATAATATTAATAATAAAAATTACCCTTCCAGACAATGTGGATCATTAGAAATCATATAATGTGAAAATATTTGGTAATTTTTCATGTGAATGACAGTGCAAAAAACAAGAACACATTCTTGAAGTTTTTTTTTTTTTTTTTGCCTTTCCAAAGAATCACAGGCATAAACTACTATACCCTATATATACTCAAAGCACAACATAAAAAAAATAAAAAAATTAAAGGGTTCAAAAGTGAAACCTTAATCTTAAAAAGAAAAACAAAAATATTTGCACATGTAGTAATAATTAAACCTTGAATCCCCTGGATCCTCTGGATTGATAGAGCTCCAACTTTCCCTTAGCCTCCAGTAACAACTTCTCCACCTCTTCAATTTGATTAAAAAATGTTTGTTTAAATGCCCATTCTAAGACAGGAAGTACTTCTGCTTGAGCTAGCTCTTCACTATCTGGCACATGCATGGCAATGTAGCATAGCAAGATCAACGCGCTTTTCTGCACAACCTGTTCTCCGAAGAAGACGAGCTGAACGAGGTGTTTCGCCCCTCCTTCACCAATGATGGCCTTGCAGTGATCGAGGTGGAGGTAGTTCTCCGTGCAGCCAAACTTTGTTAGGGCAATGCAAGCTTCCTTTGTAACCTCAGCCTCTCTCTCATCTAGTAGTTTCACCAAAGGGCTGATCATCATCGTTTCGGTCGCCTTGAATGTCCTAGCTAAGCTACCAATGGCCTTAATGCAGGGGATTAGGAGCTCTGAATCCCCTGTTTCCACTACTCTGTAGAGCTGATCAACCACGGCCTTACAAGCTGGTGAGTTGGGCTTGAACGCTGAACGTCTTAGTTCGGCATCTCCTTCGGCTACTGCAGTGATCTCCATCAATGCCATTGCTGAGTCGTATTTGACTTCCTCTGGCCCTTTCTCTAGGAGGACGGCGAAACATAGCAATGCTCTCGACTCTGTGATGCTTCTGCAGATTGGAGAGTTTCCTTTGGCTAGATGCCAGAGGGCTCTTGCTGACATTGCTTTTATATTTGCCTTCGTCTCGGAATCCTCCATTTCTCTTGCTTTGTTAGTCGCCCCGGATAGTGATATATTGGATGGATGGTGGCTGTGATGGTGGTGTTGATTTTTGGCTCCATTGATGGTGCTCTTTGCTGACATTGTTGTTGCCACTACATTATACATCTGATTAGGTTGCTTATTCCTGCCTAAAGGATGAGGTAATAGAGTTTTATCCTCATCAAATTCGTTGATCTTTGCGATGTTGTTGTTGGAGGGGGTATTGCTGGCCAGAACAACAGCAGCGTGCATCGAAGTTGCTTTGCTAACAACAGCATATTTGCTATGTTCTTGAACAGTTTCGAATGCTAAATGACTGACCAATAGTCTTATGATATTGTGTTGAGCGAAGAGATCTTGGCATTTAGGATAGTGAGCGCTCAGCTCCGCCACAGCCCACGCCACCACGGCCTGAACCTTCATTGGTCCTTCCTTGAGGATTTTTGCAAACACTGAGCAAACTCCGGCATGTATCATGTGTTCAACGCTTTCTGGATCTCTTCCCAGCAATCCAATGGCTTTAGCTGTGTTCTCCTGCCCTTCTAATTTCCCGTCTTTCACGAGTTTCAATAGGGGTCCAACCCCTCCTTCTTCGATAATCAGTTTTCCATATCTGTCATTGTCACGAGCCAGAGAGACCAGTGATGCAGCGGCGTCAGCCCGATCGTCAACGGAGCCGGTGTACAGAATTGCTATCTGCTCCCATATTAACCCAAGGATTGGCTCATTAGCGGCTATGGGTGGTAGGCCAAGGTACTCTTCCCCACGGTCGTCTGCGGAAGCAGAGACGCGGAGGAGCCAGGACACATCACCAATGGAGTTCTCCAGTTGGGATAACATTTTGCGAAAGGCAGCAGCAGGGATGATGGTGAAAACGCGCTTCATAAGACCATTTCCACGACATTTCAATACCAGACCTAACGCCTTGTCGAGAACCTGTACCGTGTCGTCGACGATACGGCGCGTGGGTCTTTCATACAAATCGTTGCTCGCACGCGCTGCTTGTCGTAAAAGTGCAGCTAGTTTTTCAGTCTTCGACTTGAGATCAGCACATTCTTGTTTGAAGTTTGCAGCGTCATCTGCTGCCTTTATCACTTGGTCTGTTAACTGGATTGGCGTCGCTAAAGTTTGCTTCACTAAATCTCCCATTTAAACATCAAATCAAAATTGTCGAAAATCCTCGCACTAAAAACAGATCTAGGTGAATTCTTGAAATATAGTTGTGAGAAGATTGAACAGAATAGGAGCTGAGCTCCTTTTCAATTACATAAACAACTGTAAAGAAATGACATTTATTACGTTTAACTCAGTCGACGGGTTTTACAAGGTCAAACGCGTATTTCTCCGTTAGAGCGTCCGTTTATTCAATCAAATTACAATCTGTTTCCTACACGATATTTGTACATTATCATTTATTTAATTAAATAATAATTCACCTATTTATTCTGTTGATTCACTGTTTACGAGGCAGATGTGCTATCGTCTATGATGTTTCTGTTATATATCAAAATTACTTCTTAAATTACCGATAGCTGATATGCAAGCCCTTAAAAGATAAATTTTAATGAAATATAAAATACAAAGTATGGAATAAGAAACCCAATTTGCACACAAAAAGTTTATTTTAAATAATTTTATTCAATTTATATATTTATTCCATTCATTTAATATTTTTATGTACAATGTTAAATTTATATTTATATAAGCTTACATAATATATGAGAATGTAATTTTATCAAATATAACTATGAAAATATAAATATCATAAAAGATAGTATTATTATAAGTAAATAAAAGAATAGTATTATAAGTAAATTAAAGAGTTTAATTCAAAATATAAAATGATACTTTACATATATTTTGTTGATGTATTGATGAGTATATCTAGATATTTCAATCGATAATTAGGTAAAATTTATAGTATTTTAAAAAAAAAATTTAAAAACTTTAATTAAATAATGTCGGATACTTCGTATCTATTTCCATTTTTCGAATGATTTTTTTAAAAAAAACTTTTTTACCTTAAATTTAACAAAAACAATACTTACAATTTTTTCTTAATTTGATTGAAATATGATACTAGCTTTTTACCTTCAATTCTAAAAAAAAAAATAACAAAAAACAACAAAACTATTACTTTTACTGTAAGTTGATTGAAACAAAATAGAAATATAAAGATTTACACCATTTTAAATCTTTAAATGTTTCAAACAGAAATGACTCTTTATAAACATAAAAATGTGGTGAAAAATTTGTATATGTGTTTTATCTAAATAGGTATTTAATTTTGGAAAAATGGTTAGGGTGTTTGGCCTCGACCATTGAGACTGCTATGAAGTGAGGCTGCTACGAGGGAGAGAGGATTCAATTTTAGAAAAAAATTTAGGGTGTTTGGTCTAACACTAGTACGGTTAAGTAACTAAATTTAAGGCAGTAGCTTTTTTAAATCCTAAATCTTGAAAATTTTAAAATAATATCTTGAAATTTTTGAAAAAATATTGAAAATTCCATTATATACAGTGCTTCATCCTATCACTACAAAACAAATTTTTTTAGCAAAGAACTTTATTAAGCAGGAATTGTTGTCAGTGCGTCAAACAATTGAAACAATATTTTTCGTATTTTTTTAATAAATTATATTATTAATTATTAAAGTT
The DNA here is from genome assembly GCA_023678885.1 of Pogostemon cablin. Lineage (NCBI taxonomy): Eukaryota > Viridiplantae > Streptophyta > Magnoliopsida > Lamiales > Lamiaceae > Pogostemon > Pogostemon cablin. The sequence continues at coordinate 4,769,320 of CM042992.1, read as the reverse complement.
TTATATATTTTTATATTTTATTTTTTAAAAAATGTAATTAGATATGACAAAAGCTTGTGTGTGCCCGGGCACACGGGAGCACATCTCGTGTGCCTTTAGAATTTTGTTCTAAATTGTATACCCTTTAGTATAAAGATGCACCATTTATTTTACAAGACAAAAATTTGTGTGCGCACGGAAGCACGCTCCGTGTGTCTGTTAAATTATATATCTTTTAGTATAAAGATGTGTACCTTTTATTTTCTGAAGAAAAGTAACAAATATAATGAAAAATGTATACCCTTTAGAACAAAATAATATACCATTATCCATAATACTAAATTTTAAAAGCGCACGGTTCATTGAATTAATTATAAAATATTTTATTTGATTGATTATCACTGAATAAATGTATAATACGAAACAAATAATTTGATCTATCTTTTAATCTGTTTTAAGTCTTTGTGTGTCCCGAAGCAATTCGTCTAAATACCTTTTATTATAAATTGGTAGTATATCTTTTAGTATAAGATAATCTTTGTGTACCCCAATTCGTCTAAATACCTTTTATTACAAACTGGTATACTTTTAGTACAAGACGTGTATCATTTATTTTTTGAAAAATAAAATAAAAATTTAATAGTGTATACCCTTTAAATTTAAAACAAAATGATGTACCTTTATTAATTAAAATATAATACTCTTTTGAATAAAATATTATACCCTTACACACCTTGCGCACATGTGACACAAGAGACCAAAGACATGTTTTGAATTTAAATCGGCTCAAATATTAGTATTTCTTTAAAAGGTTGTGATTTTTACGTAAATTAGGCTCTTTTTACTTTTTTACTTTAAATTTAACAAAAACAATATTTATTTATTTATTTTTAAATTTGATTGAAAATATGAAACTTATGATTTTTTTTATTTTTTTTCCGTAATTTGATTGAAACCAAAAAGAAATATAAATATTTAGATTTTCCACCATTTCACGGTGACATCTTTGAAATGACTCCTTATAAACTTAGAAATCTATCACTAATGTTGGTGTTGGTGATATATTGAAAATTTTTATCATTTCATCCCAAATATATGTCATCAAACACACATAAATATATGTCATCAAATACATATATTATCATTGGCCACTAAATTTTGAATAGAAAGGATTTCCATTTAACTATTTTTCTAAAATATTGGAAACAATTGGTTACCCACTTTAACAATTACTACGGAAATTAATTACATTCGTATTGGGCAAACAACACTATTTGTTTTTTTCACGTAAATTAAAAAATATTATTATTTTATATAAAGTGGGTAGGTGTATTAGAGAGATGTGATGGATAGTGGTGAATTATTGGTGAACTCTTTTTACTAAAAGAGAAAAATGATGCAATTTGAATGAACTTCCAATATAATAAAATAGTGTTATTTGGACAAGAAAGATAGAGTACACATTTTACATTTAGGCTGTGAATGAGGAGAAACCCAAATTGTGACAATAACCCCACTAAATCATCTCAACACTATTAAAGAGTCAACCGTCGCCAACGATTCTGCTGTGATGTTTTCAGTTTACCAACTCAAAATTAATACATCATGCCAACACGTCATACACCTTATTTATCTTATTAAATTAAAATAATGTGATATAATTTATAATTTACAACTCTTAATTAATTAAGTTAACACAAATTAGTTTGATTAATTCAAACAATGTATATTTTTGTAAGACTTCCACAAGTAAATAGAAAAGTGTGTTTATATCATCTTATAATATAAGTTTACTACATAAAATAATTTCTCTTACAGATAATAAAAATCTGCAGAAATCATTACCTTAAATCGCGCCACTCTCACAACATCAATCGCGGCCCAAACAGATGCATATTTGCAACTTTTTATGTTGTATAAAAATGTACGTATTTAAATGCATTTTAGTATTAATATTTTATTTTTAAATTGTACTTAACGTGCTGAAGAATCTCTCGTAATAAAAAATAAAAAACATAACAAGGATTTTAGCTCCTCAACTACTATATATTCGTATAAGGATATAAAAACATCTCACCATAATTAATTTGTTAATGATCATAGTGGATGTTTGAGTTTTATATTTTAATAATATTAGTGGATAAAAGTTTCATACTATATATAAAAAAGGAAAATGAGATTATTAGTATCGAAAATGAAAAAATGAGTATCTTTTAAAATAAACAGGGAGTATGTAGTTTTATTATTATTATTATATTGAAATGTTAAATAATATCCTCATATTCCATTACTATCATTTACATATCAAAATTCTACTCCTTCCATCCCAGATTTATCTTCACTTATACGTAATTTTAAAAAAAACTGTTTTTTTAACAATTTATAAACATTTTAAGGGGTATTGTGATAATTTTAGGTAATAAATAAAGTATAAATAATGTTATGCCTCAGAGTGATAATTTTTTAAATAAAGATAACTTTGAACTTATTGATTAATATGATTTTTTTTTTTAATGATGAAAGATAAGTGTGTGGGACAAAGAAAACGAAAAGTGTAAAGAAAATTGTATAAGAATGGAGTATTTAAGTATTAACTGAATTAAAGCAATATTCTCTACTAAATAAAGTATTCTTTACTTTGCGGTTTAAATTTAGTATTAAGAATTTAAGACAGCAATACAAAATCCTTAATGAGTAGAAAGGGAAGAGAAGGAAAACTGATTGTTGGTTTTTGGGGAAACGGGCATAACATTTGAGTTGTCAAAAGAACTTAAATAAATAAATCCAAAATTGGACGAGAAAAATGATTAATTATTAAACTAAAGCTGGCAAACAAAATTATATCTATGACACGGATAAACGAATTTGCGACAGATTATTCAGATTTCGAAAAAATTCCGTCATAATTAATTGATTTTATATGTAAATTCAAGTTTTTTTTTTTTGGGTTGGTAATTATTAAAAAATAAAAACTGACACTAATATATTAATAATATAAATAAATATTTATTTTACATACTTAACTATACAATAATGCATTCATCAGTTAAATAAAAATATCTAAAGAGCATTGATGACTGACAACTGTGAGAATAGCGTGGTTAGTAGTTATGATGCTATCGGACATTCCAGTATTGTTAATTAACAAATAAATTATATATGGCTGAATTAAGGTTATTAGGTATCGATTTTTATTTATTTATTTATAGTTAATATCTTATAAATTTGTTATTGGCCTAGAGAATAGAGATAAATGAAAAAGAAATATTATAATCCGACTTATTAGATTTTGTTGTTGGTTTAATGATGAAGTGGAAACATTAGATAAGGTCCATAAGGATAATCGAGGTCAAGCTCGAACTTTATACCTCTATAATTCATTATAAACATGTGCACATTAATTACATGAATTAATATTTTTGTAATTAATATTTAACTCAATTAAAAAACTTTTAATATTTTATATACCGTAAAATATTTGATTTGATTCAAAATAATCAAAGAGTCCACATATTTTTTTTGTTCAAACTTTATTGATTCGATTTTCGGTATCAGTTTGGTAATATCCAATTATTATGCATGACGCAAATTTTATCAAACATTCTCTCTCTCTCTATATATATACCGTTGTGATGTGAATTCAATTGCATATAACATTTTACTAGTAACATTTTAAATTCAAACATGCATATTCTATTATGTTTATTCATCTCTTCTCATTTATTCAATCACTATAATACTAATATTCATGTAATCATCTACTCTTTCATCACAATATTATAACTATTACTCAAAATCATACCTTACTACAATTCCAAATAAAATATTACTCCCTCCGTCCCATTAGAGGTGTTACATTTTTTTGGGACTGAGATTAAAGAGTATAATATTTTAATGTAAAGTGAAGTGAGAGAAATAATATTTAATGTGTAGTGGGTATGTGTATTAGTGGTGTGTGTGGAGTGTGTGTGGATCCATGCGAATATGTTAATATTTTTTGTGTGGGTCTCATATGCTTTAAAAGGAATGTGACAACTTCTGTGGGACAACCCAAAAAAGAAAATATCACAATTTCTATGGGACGGAGGGAGTACAAATCATCACCTTGGTGATGCATTTTCACTTATTAAAGCAAAACCAAGTTGAAAGCAGATATTGATGGAGTCAAGAATTGGACAAAGAAATAATTGGTAGACTAAATCCAAGCAAATTAGTAATTACCCCATGATAGTGAAATTACTCCACTAATATGTACTCCCTCTGTAAAGTATTTCACACTTTCCTTTTTTATCCGTTCCTCAAAGTATTTCACATTTTACTTTTATTAAAATTAGTAAAAAATACACTATAATAATACCTACTTTTTACAGACATTCCAATATAATACTCATTTTTCACATATCCCAATAACTTTACACAACTTTTTCATTAAATTAACCCAACTATTTATTCTCTTTCTCACTTTATACATAAAAAAGTAAATTTTTCTTAAACTCCACGCATCACAATACGTGAAATACTTTTCGGGACGGAGGGAGTTCGCTAGAATTGTCAACTACACTAATCTTGAACCAAGTCTTCTGAGTACAAAGAACATGCCTTTGTTTGCTGAATGTGTGGGAAAAGGCCTTCCATTATTTTTGTCTGGTCCCACATACTGCACACGTGGCTTATTCATTTTCTCAATATATTAAAAAAAAAAAAAAAAGGCAACCATATCCATGTGACGATGTCATCATCGCAGTCTCTTTCCATCGCATACGATTCTATTTTCTAAAATACGTATTTCATCTAGTATGATGATGATATTTATGGAGTATCATATTGTATATACGTATATTGAGATAAAAACACGAATTAATTATGCAGATGAAAGTGGACACGAAGACATAGCTTGAAAGGAGAACAATTTATTTGATGATAGATTATACATTTTGGTTAAATTTATAAATACTACTCCTTATAATCAAATGTGATACTCCCTATTATTGTCACGAAGTTTAAAAAATATATTTTTGGTTTATTGATGTTAAAAAAGAGTAAGGATTTTTTTTTTTTTTGGTTGATATAAAGGGTATGATATAAATAAATAATTTATTTTATTTTATAGACCAACTAAATCGCTAAAATACCAACACATTTTTAATAAAAAAAATCCAGGAGGGGCTGGTAGTGGTGACCCCAGCTCCACAACTAGCTTCTTCTATTCTTGGACCTTCTAATAATAAATGAGATCAAGATAGGTGCTATCACTTCACTTAAAAAGAAGGAAAAAAAACTACTTAAGGTGCCGAACGTAACACTTCATAATAACTAGTATTACTCTTAGAAGAAGAATAGTAGTAGTATGTAATATAAAAGAGTAAATATTAACACTTGTTAATGATAATAAGTGTAAATGGTAAAAATAATTAATTTGAATGGTTAAAAATCATTGTCATCCAACTCCTTATACCCAAATAATCATTTTTTACTAAAATGCCCACACTTTTTTTTTAATTATTCAGTATCAGGGTGTAAAAGTCCCTACACAAGATATCAACAGCATGTCCAAGTCCGACACCATAATCATATAACCAATTATTGGAATCGGTATTCGGTACTTAGACAATAGTGTCGGTATCCTATGTCGGGGACTCCGACACCTTGATCAACATCGAATTCGATGGTATCGAACATGATGCTGGTAACCTGTATCAGGTATCCAACACTATTACTAACACTGAATAATAAAACAATAAAAAAAAAGTTGGGTACATTTTGGTTAAAAATGATCATTTGGGAAGTTAATGACAATCATTTTTAACTTTAATTTTTTTTTTTTAACTATTTTGGTCATCCTCCTGATAATAATCTGTCATTTAGAGAAATAAAACACAGTTCCAAGGCATACCAGCATTTGACTCGCATAAATTGGCATCCACTATGAGCACCTGATCATTTTTATAAACTTAAAATGCTAAATATAACAAGTATAATCATATTTACTCAATTTGATACTTTTTCCAAGTACATACATTGACATTTTCATATACGAAAAACCTAGTCATTAAAATTACAGGGTTTAAACGACATTATTATTCAGCACGCATATAATCCACTAAAAGATAAAACAGTCTTTGAATAAAAGCGACTAGTGAAAATCACAAAGATTGTCTTGATTCGATACCATCAATAAACACATTTCATTTTTATAGTCCTGATCATATTAGCAACTGTATGTACACATGTATGTATATGTCAGGCAACCAATGACAATACCAATTCATAGAGGCAATCATGCATTTAAATGTGACATGTTTGTGCCAATCAATAAATGGTCCATAGAAGCTGGCTTTACCTGTGCAATAGCGAGTCAGCTAGCATAGAACAGAAGAGTACAAAACTTACGCCTCCCCAGGTTGCATAAACGAGCAACATATATACATTAAATTCACATATCAAGCCTGTCATTTCACTTGTTCTGCTGTTGCAAAACACACTACCAACATTGGCTATTTCACGCCCAATTACGTATTTACTCCTGAGAATCATTGTAATAAGTTCCTAACAGTAATTTGAACAATATTGAGACTTGTATCAAACGACATCCCAAAGGACAGACAGAATCATTGTACAAATGGAATGATATTAAACACTCAGCATGCCCCATTCTTATTTATTCCATCTAAACTCACATAACACTTCTCAAGGAAACCTACCTTCTTTTTAGGTCTTTACTTCAAAAAGATGGCAACGGAAAGAGTTAAAAAAAAAATGAAGTAATGTTAACTATCATCCTAGTCGGGTGGGTAATTTGTAAACATAGGCATTCATACAAATTAAACATAAATTATTAAAGCTAAGCATGGCAGAAATACAGATCATATTTCTCCTTTGTATCTGACCCCACATATGCTCACATATATTAAAGTATTTGACCCCTTATAAAATAACAAACCAAAATATGACAAGCAATGCAAATCTCCTTAATCATACTTAGGCTGCTTTACCAGAATAACATATTCCTAAGTTTATTTTGTCATTGTCACTTTAAGAACCCAATTCACAAATAAAACACCCTTCCATCTGAGGAAGGGTTGGGAACAATAGCAAGCACCTTCTAAAATGACGAATCTATTCACTTACCAAACTCAACCCTTATAATGCTCAAATATATTTGGTCTCAATGCACACAATTCATGTTATACCCAAATATTTACGTTTTGATATAAAAGATAAATGCCCCTTATTAAAACATGTGTATGATCTTACCTGATGTAATCGATCATCACGTGAAGTTAATACGTTCACAATTAGTGGACTAAAACTCAATAAAACTTCCTTTTAGTGTCTCAATGTCACAACAAGTGTTTTGCTAGCTGTTTCTCGATGTCTAAGGGAGTCTACAAGAACCTCGCAACTCATCAACCCAGCCTAAACTGCACAGCGCTGATCAGCAAGATGACAGGTAAGTAGTGAGTTTAAAAAAATAATTAGAAATCAGGATCCCATGCAGTTTAGGCAAATTTACTGTGAAACAGAAATTTCTACATGTTATAAGTTTCAGCTCAAAAAATTCAAGTAGACAAGAGTAGCAGATTGCTATAGAAGAAACATAACAAAATTTCACATTTTATTACTCAAAATATGTAATATGAGTATGTTAAATGAACACAATACCTACTGAGAAGAACAGAGAGGAGCTTTAGAAGTTATAATTAGAACTGACAGTGCCATCACTGAAATTTGAATATTGACCAAAACCGAAATGGGTCATTGCCCATAGAAATCATCATTTGTTCTTCGATTTTACAGAAGCCCATTTGAAAAATCCACAATTTGCTTCAGGATTAGATGCAGGTCCCTGAGATATATATAAATAAAGTTTCATCAAGAACATATATATCTACAAGAGAAATTTCCTTTATATTTGATCCTAGTATATCAGCACCAAAAGCTGTCTATATCGAAACAATTTCTAAATCCTAAAACCTCTCACTGTCATGGACAAAATGATTCTAGAATTCATCATTCATCAACATAATATATTACTAACAGCGTTAAGATAGTCATTTAAGTAAAGGGTATGCATCAAGAATGAATGGATGACTTTACAGAAATTGGTATTTGAGAAAAACAAAGCGCACAAATTAATAAAAGAATTCACAGAGTAGCTACCCAGCTTTTGGCTAAACAAAGCTAGATGTGATTCGGAGATCAACTTTTACTTATGATTTTCTTTGTAGAGTTAAGCTACAAGCTATAAGTTGGCGGTAATGGGTGTTTTGAGCAGCTTGTATTTGTTTGCAAATAGAAGAAACCTGGACAATTTTACCACAAAAACATTTGCATGATAGCCCAAATTCAAAATGCCCCAACAATACCTTTTACATTCATTTCGCTGTAGAATTCTTCACCAACACGACAAATGTCAAAGCACTTATACTGTACATTTATACATAAATGTATTAAAATATGCATTAAACTTCATAATCTTATGCTCATCATAATTATGTTACCCTACAGACAGAAAATAGATAATGTAAAAATATTGTGCAACAATAGTAGTAGTGTATGTATACATAGAAAATGCCATACAGCTGCTAAAACACCATTTACACATGTACACGCATATGTCAAAGCTGTACTCAAATGCTTTATGCCTATGAGTGTGTGCATGAGTAACAATCCGATATTACATGTATAAATATGTGTATAAAATACACATACAATAGTAATACAAACATTTGGATTATCATATAACTGAACCAATACATGCGACATAATAGCATTTATAAGTTTTTAAGTCAATACATTTAAAAGAACATACAAATAAACTCATAGGATACAAATTAAAATAAGTTGCTATACCAAAGTCCAAGGGCAACTTAGTCTAGTACACACAAAATATAGGCTTATTCTTGTAAGGACAAGCTCTTAAACACTCTCCTAAATGAACTTAGAAAAGAACCACAATACTTACCAGAATGGATCTATCTCAAAAATGTGAGGATACAATAATAGCTTTACAGCCAGGTACAAAAAATAAGTACTGGCTCAATGCATACAGTATTTAACTATGACTGTACAATGTACAAATATATTATGTCTTGGGAACTTTTTAAGAGGTTCAAGAGATAACACAACATAGAGAGACAGATCTTATTCATTCTCCACGAAAGATGTATATGCTAGAAGGATGGAAATAAAGCAATTATAGCCACACAATACCTCAGCACGAGCACAGACATAAAATCGGCGCCCTAAATTAGGACCTGGTTTCTTCACTACACGGGGAACACAAGGTTCCTTGTGGCCCTTGCAAAGAGGTATGCTAGTTTGCATAAGTTGCTGAATCCTTTGCCACTCAACTAAGGCCATATTTTTTTCTTTTTCAGAAGCTTGAGACTTGTCCTTTTGCACAGATGTGCTTTGTTCCAACTGCAACTCCTTTGCAGCATCAAGCTTCTCACCACCATCAGTGGTAGTTTCATTGGATTCACAGCAAGGAATGGAGTTATCTTCTTGAGTTAGCTCCTTCATATCCGAAAAATGACTGCTGGAGTCAGCACTGGTACCTATAGTTTTCTGGAAAAACAATTTGAGTGAAAGCTGAGACCATTGACTCTGCTTAGATTTTTTCTTGGAAACCACTGAGAACAGTTCAGTATGACCAATTTCAGAGTGAGGTGAGCCGGATGATGGTTCACCAAATGAAACTTCAGGACAGCCATCTGATGTACAAATCCCACCTTGTTTAATCGAATCTGATGAAGATGGATATGGATGTAGAGGTCTTTTATTAAGTTGACTGCACCTTTCAACAACAATTCTGCCATCTGAAATAGAACTGGATCCTCCAGATAAGTTAATTTTTTCAGCAGATCGGCTTTTTGCAAACATTGATGCTGTATATGACAGGCACAGATATAAAACTGAGTGAGAACAAATTCAATAACATTTGTCATTGTCTAAAAACTAAATAAATATAGAACATCTCCAGAAAGTGGAGAGAATGAGCTGCTTTGAGTATCTATTTACAGAGCAATGAGCCAAAAAAAAATATATATCCACATAAGCTCTAAAGAGAAGTTGATATCACATTGTTTCATGAAATTTGTTTTCAGTACATAATCCTATCGTTATATTTTATCCTCCTGTTTTTATATCAGAGCTCACCAACCAATAAAGTTACGCAGGATAACCTCTTCTGATCAAATTAGATTTTTCCAAATACCTTCATCCAAATTCATGACTGGACATTATTTGCAATTGGAAAATACTCTTCACCTAAATTTATAAATACTTATTTAAATCGTTCAAATATCTCAGCTACCTGCAACATTTACAGCTTCATAATCACAGACATCTTTTTTATCAATAGAGTCAACAACAACCAAATCTTCAAAAGTAACTGAACGGTGAAATTACAAGTCATTGAAAAACAAATTGGACAGAATTATCAAATATTATCTCCACCATATCTGATGGAAAATATGATCTGCCCAACATAAAAAATTCAGTACATCTATTCATGATCACCTTAACTGAAGATTGGCTTTAATGCTAATATGTGTCTTATGTAGCCTAGGAATTCTCTTCCCCAAAGTTGAAAAACTCTTTCTTAAAAGGGACCATTTTCTGTGCCCTTGTATGGTTGAAGAAGTCAGTATTGGTTGACAGAGGGAAGTCTCTTACGGAAGCCATGATCAATTAGTGAGCTCTCTTTCCAGTTATTTGCAAAGTTTACTAAGGTAATAGACCAGAGGTCCAGAACTGGGATGTAATGTTCATGAAAGATGAACCAGGCTTTTACAATTGATTTAAATTTATTGAAGACAGAACTAGGCTGTCACTGTTACAACCTTCAGCTCAGAGCATGATTGAATACATGCCAACAAAATCAACGACCAACATCTAAATGTGTGTGTACATACATGCAGGTAAAAAAAATAAAAGAACATTATAATACATTGTTTCAAGTATAATTCACATTCCCCAGAGCAAGCAATGCAATGACACCTTCAAACGCGTAATCAAGTTCTTGCGAATTTACACACACGAGACACAATTATGAGAAATTAGTACCTAGTGTCTGCTGACATCCATAGACCTGGGGACAGTAACGAGTAGACAGAGGAGGAGTATTATGCTGCTGAATATTGGGAATCTCAACCAAGCTCATGTATACAGGAGCATGATCTGAGCCCTCCAATTTAGCATTTCTCAAGTTTAAATCTTTATGCCTAGAATAAAGATAGCAGGAAGTTAATAAAATAGGAGGAAGTTACAAACAAATCCAAATCGATGATTAGCAATGTCGATTGATAAACCCAGGCATGCTTCTATGTATAAAATTAAGTTAATGATGCATAAAATGCAATAACGCACACACACACACACACACTAATCCCAGGAATCATTAGTGAAGAAGCATTGCTTCCGAAGAGAGATAGAGAACCATTCATTCCAAGTTAATAATTACATACCTTGGAGTATTACCAGGTTTCCAGCGTTTAAACTGCTTTAATATGCCACACTCGTTAACATGGCAAGCGGCAAGGGTGTGTTCTTGAACTTCTCCTTTATGTAAGCATGGCCCAGCAACAAGAATGTGATCAATACGTGTTCCATAGTTGAACTCCTCCGCCCCACTATTTGTTGGCCAACAGGTGTAAGCATCTTTTCTATCATAAGGTTAGAAATGCAAGATCACTTCAGGTATGTAGAGCAACATAGTAAGATACAGAAGTTGGAACTACATCAGACACGCCACACCACACCATAAGATGATTGAATCACACAAATATAAAAATGTAATAACAACAGCAAAATACATAAAGCGTCAGAACCTCTGAGGATGTTTTTCCCGGAAAACATCACAAAAGACACCTCCATTTCTCACCAGCAAAGACCTAAACCAAGTTCTAAACCTGCAATGATGTAATTATGTATAACTGATATTATTCCAGTAATATATCCAGCAAAAACCTTCACTTCTTTATCAGAATATGTATTTATTAAGAAGTGAAAAAAAAAAAAAGAATCAGTTAGCAACTCACTCATTTTTCTCAAAATCTGGTCCAGCCTCACAACAATCTATGGCAGAGGGAGCAATATTTAGATCCCCAACAACAAATACCCTTCGCCCTTGACCTAGAAGAGACTCCCACCTTTTCTAAACAAAATCATAAACATTATTCTAAAAGTATGAACTTCATCACCCAAGACATAATAACTACAACAGTAATAAAAAATGTAACACATTATCAGAGTTTGATTCCTTAAGCTGAATGCATCCAAAGTATATACATTGCTTCAAATGTGATCGATGCTTGAACAGAGTTCAATAATTCATTTTATAAGAATTCTTGTGCATTGCCCACTTATTGTAAAACTAAATCAGGCTACATTTTCATGTATGCACACCATGATCTGTAAATGACATCAACACTCTCATATTCAGCCATTATAGGAACAAGTGAATTTACCTGAAGTATACTGAAAAATTTGTTCTTAAATTGGATTCTATCAATATCATCATGTACAGCTCTCGGTCCATAGACATTGAAAAGAACTGAAGAAAGAAACATCCATTCATTAATGAGGACTGAGGTTGTGAAACCTTTGATAAAAAGAATGTCAAGATGGCCATAGAAGAGTTATTGAAAGCTGATTGTGGAGAAATAAGTCTTCCATAGGAGACTCTTCAATTGCAGTCTCAATCCACTAAATTAGTTACTCACCAAAATGTTCATGGTCAGTTATGATACAACGCCCTTCACCGTCGATTTTCAGAAGCTCATCGACAGAAAATTCTTCCAGCCCTTCCACCATGGATGGGTATTCATTTTTACTGGACCCAATAACTGAGGAAATCTTGAGAACACTCGTGAAGCCCTCCTCCGCAGAAACTGGCAAAGATACTTCATTGCTAGAAAATGCAGATTTGACTCGGCAAAATGTCGCCACTCCTAATTAGCATATAAAATAAGTAAACTTATCCAACATTCTCCAGTACAGAATATATGAAGGAAAAGAGTAAATTGTTGCTACAGTTGAGAAACCAGTTTTCAAGGAAATGATTTTCACCCCTCAATACACCTCAAACTCTAAAGCGGTTAGAGAAGAAATTCTATATAAAGAAAAGATATCACCAAGCTCATCCCAATTCATTAGTCTCAGGAAACATGTTTTCAAGGAATGAGAACACATCCAAGCATAGGTCTCCGACGATTAACACTACTCATATCTAAGCTTAAAATCTGGAAGTTTACAAGTAAGAAGAGAGCGCAAGCCTAAATTCACATGCTACAAAGCAAATTTGGCTTAAGAAGCTGGTACAGAAGTTCAATCATTACTAAACAAAAGCAATAGAACTAGAATTAAATTGATGAACTCGTGTAAATTATATCAATAGAACCAGCAAGGCACATATATTTTATCACTTATAAACAAAAACATAAGAAGTAGAAGACGTAAAGGAAGCCATTGCCACCAGAATATCCTGTCCGGCCTTTCTGAGAAGAGCGAGTGCAAGAGAAAAATGACTCATAACCCTCCGCCTGCATCAAATCCGCTTTCAATTCTTGCCTCGACAGTTTCGTCTCCTGCGTAAATTGAACCGATTAAACTGAATAAGAAACACTCACCAAATGAATTCAAAGTAATATATATTAAAATCAATTTGAAAGAAAAAAAAATTGCGAACTCGTAGATGAGATTCGAAAGAAACCTGAAAGCAGATGATATCAGCGTCAAATGAATCGAGCAATTTTCGAAGAGAACCGAACTGTGAAACTCGAGGCCTCAGCCCGTTCACATTGTACGTCACTATTTTCATTCTTCACTTTACAAACTCTTTTTCGTGCATCGAGGGGAAAGGAAATCCGCCGTTCTCTAGTTATGAAAATTCAAGATTGAATCGATTAATACAAACTCAACCTAGAATTTGAGAAAAATAATAATAATAAAACAAAAAATAGATACAGAACAAATGCACTACTTAGTTTGCCACCAGAGCAATCTGCAACTTCAAAAAAATACAATCTCCATCAAGAAAAGAAATCACGAAGCGATCCTGCGGGATAAAATCATGAGAATTAAACTATGGCAATTTTCTTGACGAGTAATAGCTATACAAGTTCGATTTCCAGCAAAGATTAAAAGAAAAGAAATGGAAATAATACAGAAGGGTGGTAATGGCGGGAACGACGTAGTTTCGACCCTGTCCTGAGAAACATCGAGTCTCCATCACTCAATTCAATCCCATAAAAATAAGTATTAATACTTAATTAGTTTTTCTGGGACGCGTCTATTTCTCAAGTATTTGTATTTTGTCCTTAAATATATGCCAAAGTCTATTATACCAATTGTTAAGGTATAATCAGGTCAAAAAAAGACCCACTACCCAGAGTATTTATACTGAATTCAACCCATAGGATATTATAACAGCCCTAATTTATTTTCTCCCTCTACCCACGTTCTCGCTGCTCTCTCTCCCAATACCTCTTCTCTCTTCAAACGCCGCTCTCACCGCCATCGCTCCACCGCTACCATTCTGCCACCGCTCCACCGTTGCTCCTGCTGTTCCACTCCGCCGCTCCGCAATCGTTTTCTTCCAATCTTCTCTTCACACCGCCGCTCCACCGCCTCACTGATTCTCTCTCTCCTCCGTCCCACTTTTCCCCACATATTTCTCCATATTTTCTCTTCGATTCTACCCTAATTTTTGTACTTACACCCAATTTTTACAATCATGCACTCTTTCTTCATATACTATTTGGAATTTTAAATGTCTTAAATCTGGATAATTGAAACATTGAACTAAAAATTAATCATCAATTCTAATGTCTAATAGAATTTTTACTCTCCGTCCTCCGATTCTAATTATTACCGTTATTGTTTGTGCTTTGCTTTTGAGATTTGTATCTCTTTTTTCTTATATAGGCAAACATGTAGATTTTTCACTTGAGAAAGCAAATGAGTTTGAGAAATTGATAAATTGATTCTGATGGTGGAGCTGTAGTGGTTCTAATGGAGGAATTGAAGAGTTTTATTTGAAATAAAAATGTATGAAAATTTTTTAGTTATTTAGAAAAGCCATTAGTGTATATGTTTTTTAAAATAAATGTATTATACTTTAATGTATAATGGTGGAATTGAAGAGTTTTATATCAAACATTTTTTAGTTATTTTGTAGAAGAAAAGTCACAAGTGTACATGTTATTTAAAATAAGTGTATTACATTTTATATTATAATGTATAACTTATTAATTTTGAATATAAATGTGTCAAATGGATACATTAATTCTGATGGTGGAGCTCATGGATATATTTCATCAAATGAAATGGTGGAAGTAGAAGATGTGGGCAAAGAAACGTGCAAGGAGTTAGTTTTGAGATCTCTTTTACAAATGAAAGTAGACGGAATACTCCACATGCTTGATCTCGTTCCCAGTCTCGTTCCCAGTCAATCATGGAGAATAAAATTCCTGGCAAGCAAATGGCCGAGGAAAGTGTTGGAAGTGTATCAAACATTTTTTAGTTATTTTGTAATAGAATAGCCACTAGCGTATATGTTATTTAAAATAAATGTATTACTTTTTATACTTTAATGTATAATTTATTAATTTTTAATATAATTGTATCAAGCATTTTTAGTTCTTTATTTATGTCTTTATAAGTTTTAATTAACTAGTGTATATATTATATACAATAAATGTATCATTTTCATTCATAAATGTATTTGTTATTTAATATGTATGACACATTTTGAAATTAACGTATTAATTATAAACCAATAATATATATTTTATTCTTAATAAATGTATTACTTTTTTTATTTTTAAAATTTCTAATATTTTCCTTGTCGTTCATTTATATTTGATTTTATATATTGGTACTATAAAATGTCATACATTTATGTAATAAAACACATTTATTAATTAATTAATAAAAAATAATACATTTATTTAAAAATATGTAAATTAACAATCAAAATTAATTCCACAAATTTGAGGACATCATTAGTATAAAGAAAAATACATTTATGTAAACAAAAACGTACAATAATGAATAAAAATTAATACATTAATTTAAAAATGCATAATCTCAAGATTTGATACAAACAATAGGTTTGATTTTGAGATGGAGGAATAACAAAACAATAGATCTGCCTTTTTTATAGAATTTCTAATGTATGAAATCTTATTCATCGTCAACATAAAGAATCAAAACATAAAAAAAATAATGAATAATTAAATTAGAAGAAATTAGAAATAAGATATTGCTGAATTGAAAGAGGGAGAAAAAAGTTTAAACTCTAATTTCAATTGTAGAGATTTGAGACGTGGTAGTGGACACGCAATGGAGGCGGAGCCTGGGGAAAAGTTTAGAGTAGCAAAAGTGTAGGAAGAGGAAGGAAAGACGAGTGGTGGCGGTGCACCAGTTTGGAGGACGGAGAGACGAGCGGCGGTGGAGCAGAGGAAGAAGAAACGGTGGAGCGAGAGGGTGAGGGAGACTGAGAGAGCGAGAATAAGATTTGAGATTGAATGAGAGAAAATAGAAATTCAGACGGGTTAGTGCTTTATATATATGATCCATTTAGAATATAGATTAGGTTTAGTGTACACTTGTGTACAAAAATTGTCATAATTAATTAGTTGTAATAAAACGGTAACCTCTCAACCATTAATTATTCTTTTTTGCTTTGTAGATATTTTATAAACTTACCTCCTATAAAAATTATCACTTCTTATCTTTCTAATCTCTCTCACAATAATTATCTTGTGAAACGTTTCATTTGAGTATTTAACTTATAAAAATGACAAACAGAAGATAATTCTAGTCTATCTTATTTAAAGAAATTTATAAAATATATATAGAAATTTCAACGATTAACAGCAAGTTACATGAATAGAGTCACTCATAATCTTCTACTGCACACAACTTGCCAAAAATCTGGTCATTTTTGGACAACATAAAACTCAACTAATCGACAACGATTTCATTGACGACCACTTCATCAAGCATCTTACAAAGGCAACTATATATACTGAACAGTACAAGCACAAAATTTACAGCAACATAAACCCTGCCATTGTTGAGGGCTACGATGAACACGACGTATCAATCCGTGGCCGCCACCTGATCATAGGCCAACTCCCGAGAGATCCATCGAACGTTGTTGAATACGAGCAGACGAAAAACGATGATAGTAGTCGGAATGCACTCTCGAGATACTCCCATTATTACCACCACCACCACCACCTCACGTGCACTTTGTCATACTTCAGTGCAGCGGCATCTTCTGTGCAGCTCGATTTGCAGACGGGCTAGTCACACCCCGTGAGCTCATACTAGCTGTTCTGAGGAGTCTGCGGAATTCAGACAAGCTGATCTTTCCGTCTTTGTCAATGTCAGCTTCTTCCAGAAGAGGGTCTATCGAACCCCTTAGCCCCGTATGCTGTAGTTGTGCGATGGAAGAATGAGTTCCTGGTTTTGAGGATATAATAATCAGTGCTATTTTTTACTAACCATTTTGAGTTCTTCTGGAGTGATGAATCCATCTCTATCGACGTCGAATTTTTCAAATGCTGAGCGTGATCTTTGCTGCCATTTCTCGGAGTTGTGCTCCTCCAGTTGATGGACGTGTAAAGTAGCTGCAACGAACTCCGAGAAATCTACGAGGCCATCGGTGTTGCTGTCAATCTGCTCACCCGAATTTCATATCAGTACCTTACATGAGCAAATAACAACAGATAGACGCAAGCTTCTTGCATAGAGCAAAACATACCGCTTGGAGGATTTCAACGACTCGTGAATCCTTCATCTTCCAGGGAAGATCCTTCTCCAATGCCTGCCAAATACGAACGTGTTTACCGTGATGACACGAGACAAACAAATGGTGTTTGCAGTTGAAACTTGGATGCTAGCAAAAAACAAAAAAATTAGATAATGCATACTTAAAAAACCAAACTAACCTGTCTCATTTCTTCGAGACTAATGACACCATTTTTATCCACATCAATTGCATCAAACTGATCTCTAACATCAGACAGCTCCTCCTCGTCGAGAGTACTAGCCAATGCCTGGTATACAAATTGATCTCAGTACAGACTAATCCCAAGTAGTTATATTTTGGAAGAGCAGAAGATGAAACACAAGGACAACAGTACAACTTACCCGAAGAGCAAATTGCTTAAATCGACTGTACTTGACAAATTGCCGCATGTTAGACAGAACGGAAATGTCAAGAGGAATCTCTGAAGCCTCACCTCCTTCTCGTACCCATGGATGAGCTGCAGAAGCCACAATTATTAGTATACTATCCAGTAGTGGAACGGGTTCAAAAGTCGAAATCACATGCAAGGATTTCACAGACAGCCAAATAAAATGCACGACACAATTTGATCTACAGACAACATCAGCGTGATAAATGTCATAATGCCAGGGGATCATTACTGCAGAGTAATTTAAACATCAACTAGAGTAAAATTAACTCAACCCGACTGCACTCATTTTTTTGGCCACCAAAAATATCAAACAGGTCTTGATCCATGATTCAATAGTAATCTAAATACCATTGCAGAAATTAGCCCTATAAACTTCATCATTGTATTTATAAAGTCCAAGAAAACGAAAAACGTGAAGAAAAGTATAAATTGCATAAAACCTAATAATCATTCTTGAACCCATGAATATAAGCAAAAGAAGACAAAAAGATACTGATTTCTGGAGGGAGTAATGGTTATATTTCAGCATCTCTTTCTGACAGCAGATTTCTAGAAATCATTATAAACCTCATTTTCCTGCACAACTGTTTGCTAAATATCAGGTTTCATTTCCTCGACTACCACTTTCAAAGTTTAGATTCAATATGGGGGTAACCAACAGAATTGAACTCAGTTTCAGATAATGAACCTTTTTTCCATGTAGAAAAATTATGAGACTTATCATTGCCATTTTATAAATAGAACTGGTCTCAGACTTGAAATTTCTACAATTATCTAGTCAATACTAGATTCCATTTCCAGTGGAGGGCTGTTTTTCCAATTAACATTTTATGAGGTTATTTAATATCAAGGAAATAAGGATAAGGCAAATAGTCTGTACGAGAATCATAAAAAATAAAGTATGCATGTATGGAAGGTAATATTTCAACAGCTAAAGAGCATAGATGCCGAATACTCTGATGAAATGCAGTAATCCGTTAATATTATAAAATGTAAACTAGTTGTTTGAGAATCAGCTAGGACATACATAAGGCCTGAGCTGCAGTAAGTCTCGCCTGCGGATTTTTTACCAGTAACTTCTTTACAAAATCTTTAGCAGCATTGCTGATTCCTGGCCATGGTTTGCGCCGAAAGTCAGGCTTGTTCCTTAGAACCTATAAACGTAATATAGGCATAAATCAATTGACATACAAAAGATAAATTCAGTGAGGTTAATTATCATCATGTTCTAAAAGTCCAGTTCTTGGAGTATCAATCACCAACAAAACTTTTACTAGGACTCCAATAACTGTTCATATATTGATTAATAACCATAAATGTTAGAGTAGTAGATGGCAGATGGAACATGGACAAAATAACACAGCAGGATTTATTGGAAATTCAAGTGCACAGTACTTGGAAAATAGCAAGTGCATTTAATAATGATCCTTACTTGGAATTTATGATCAGATTAAGAAAATTTTAGAATCATATAAAGTTTTAGGTTAAAAAGAAAATGAACATAATAGTAGCATCCAACCTCCTTAAATATGCCATCCTCGGTTTTGTCCCAGAAAGGCCGCCGTCCGCAGAGCAAAATGTAAGTAATTACACCAATACTCCAAACATCTGATTCAGGACCGGATTTACGCTTCAATACCTCTGGAGCAACATAATATGCACTGCCAACAATGTCTTGAAATTTCTTTCCTGAAACAAATTTGAAGAGATTGAAAAAGTCAAGATTTAAAAGGTTTGCTTTTTGAGTAATATTAGTGTATAAATGAAACGACAACACATTCCAAAGGTAATTACCTGGTCTTATAAAGTCTGAAAGACCAAAATCTGTGGCCTTCAGTGGTGAATTCTCTTTCGTAGACTTAAACAGAAAATTCTGAAGAGAAAACGAAGCCTTAGAACATCAATAAGAGTTACCAGCTAAAACAAAATAATTTTGCACATACTTCAGGTTTCATATCTCGGTGTACAAAACCGTGTAAATGGCACTCTGCTGCAACTTTGAGCATCTGCCTTACAACAATTGCAGCATCTTTCTCCGTGTAACGGCTATCCTTTCTGTTAGAGAAAACTAATTTGAAGTCCCAGAAAAATTGTTCTAGCAAAAGAAAAGAACCACAATAAATGCAGTCGCAAAATGAAACACTTAACATAGAACTTAAAGACACTTACTTAGATAGAATACGGTCAAGCAATTCTCCACCCTCACACAACCTTAAAAGAAGAAGTTGATAACAACTCATGAGCATTGTTTTCAATTACAAACTGCTTTAAGCAGGGTAAATAGTCTGTATATTGATGACTCAAAGGTAAAACTTACTCCATCACTATATATACATAAGAATCATCGTCAAATGCATTATAGAATTGAACCACGTTCTCATGGCCTGCTAAAGCTCTCAATATCTTCACTTCCCGTTTGACATCCTCGACAGCAATGGGAAGAACCATCTGATATGCATTCAAGAAATTCTCATCTTTGAAACTAAATAACTCAGAGAGGATGGTTCATTAGTCAGTAGTCAAGGATTCATCCATTAAATAAAAACCCTGAATAAACTTATCCATTCTCATATAACACTGACCCTAACATTTCCAGGATTCCTCAATGCCAAATTGATGGTCGATATACATTGATACACAATAGAAGCCAGAGTGCTAGTAAATATAGCCAAAATCAAGAATCAGATTTTATTAAGAACATAATACTACAAAGGTCTACAAAATCATACAGCCATTAGCGTGACTTAAACCACATCAAGTATTTTGGTAGCGTATCGGACAGCGGAGCTGATAGACGTCTTAAGGTGGCAACGAAGAACATCAAGTATAATACATTATGGGAGAGAACACTGTAAATGCCCTTGGTATCATTAAAAAGTTTCAAAGTGAATTTAGAACATAAAGAAATTGAGATCCTGATACCCAAAAAAGATAATTAGCAAATATCTCAGTTCAAACATGTTCATCTTGCAAAGTTGACACCACAGAAGCTCAGAAGTATGAAGATTCTCCTGAATCATACTTCTGAAACTATGTTCTGTTTAACCACTTCAACTAGAGAGCTCATAAACCATAAATGGCCAGCAAAGAAAGGCAGAGACTCGATCAAACAGTACAATTTCACTCATTTTAATTACTAGAACTCAATTTAATAACTAGAACAAGTAAACATTAATACTGAACCAAAAAACAGACCATTTGAGCAATTAAAAGAAAAAAAAAACATAGCATAAAACAGCCCTCATTGAACCAATTGCCTACTAATATAAGAAAATAGAGAAAATGAATGAAAAGAGAAGAACAAAAATGCAGGAAAGAAGATTACCTTGTTCTTATCTATTTTCTTAACAGCTACACGATCTCCATTGGACTTATCAATTGCAACATATGTATAACCAAATTGACCATGTCCCAACAATTTCCCGATGGTATACCTCTTATCAAAATCCTTATCATACCCGAAATCTGTTCTTTTGCCGCATGGAATAACCCCAGATGGCCTTTTTGAGGAATTCTTGATAATCTGCTGAGATGGCCTCTGTTGTTGATTTTTAGCATGTTCTCTTGTCTTAATATTATGAGAGCCCTCTTGCTTTTTCGCTGTAACTGAGGAGGAGGTCGCAGGGGCCTGCTTGGCTGCGGCGGCGGAGCGGCGGTTCTGGTGGTGGCTGGTGGTGGCGTTGGAGGTGGAAGGGGTATTGCTATTGGCACCACTGACTTTTGTGGTAGAAAAACAGCTGCCCATTTCTTGATATCAGAACAAAACCCCCCAAAAGATTCGAACTTTTTGTTTCAAATCAATGGATTCTGAATATTCAAAGAAGAATTCAACGGAGATCAGTAATAATCAGCTATGTAATCAGAGGAGCATAGGTTGATAAATTGAGAAAAAAGAAGGGATTTATATTGGAGCAAATACAATGTGAAATGATGAGACATATAATTTAATTGAGAGGAAATATTGAAGCGAGGAAGAAGGGAAGAAGGAGATGGAGACGGTGGCTAATGGTCAAAGAGACTTTTGGTAGGAAAACAGATGAGAGAGAGCGAGAGGAGAGAGAAACAAAACGTTGCAAAAATTTCCCCCTCTTTTTTTTAATTCTTATTTATTGTCTACTTTAATTTCTTTTTTCTTACAAAGGAATGTGAGATAAATTAGCACTACTTTAAATTTCTCTAGTTTATTAAATGAGTCTTCAAATTTGGAAAATTTTAAAAAATAGATTTATCATGTTCTTTGTTCAAACTTGGGATTTTGAAGTGATATGCATCATGCATAGTACATCTTGAGAAGTACAATATCAATAATTGAATGTTTATACTATTTGTTTTTTACGAAAAATTAAAAAATATAATATTTTAATATATAGTGGATTAAAAAATAGTAGTATGATATTTTAATATATAATATTATAGTTGTATTAGTGTTGAGTGTGAATCCGACAGTAATATACTCCATTATTATTAATTTTTATGGATCATATCTCAAAAAGTACAAATATATATTAAAGTGAGACATACATATAAAAAAACATGTAAACTTTAAAATAGGAAAGAGTATTATTTTATTATTGAAGTTTACATTGCATTCTTTATTTTTTATTATTTATTTATTTAAAATAAATAAATCAATTTAATATCTAATATGAAAATTACATTCTCCATCTCACACTAGTTTGTACCAATACTGAAAATATTGAGTTTAAGATAAAAAAAATAATAATAAAGTTACTACCAATTTTATTAACTTGGGATAACGTAGTATTTAATTTAAATAATAAATAATTATAAATAATTTTATGCGTTTAGGTGAGATGATGATTTTAAAATTAAAATATATTTAAAAACTATAAATTGATGCAATGTTTTTTTAAAAAAAAAATTACTCCTAGTGCAAGTTATTATGAGATGGAAAAAGTAAAAATAATGTTGAAAATGAAAATATAGTAGTATATACATTAATAGGAAAATTTTGTAGAATAATTCATTTATCACTCTTTTATTTAACTAATACTTTAATCACAAAAGATCTTGTCTTTTTTCTATGTACTAGCGCTAAATAAATTATGTGAAATATTTCTACATCTGTAGAATTTAATATTAGGGTGGCACTATTGTCACTCGAGATATTACTAACAGCATCCGATTCTTAAAAAAAATGATAGTGAAAATACTATTTTAACTCTGCACCCAAATTTATAGCTAAGTCCTAATTTACTATATTTTGTGGTGTTTTCTTAGATTTCCATCAAATTTCACGATGAGGTGATGGACGACCATCAATATGTCTCCATAGCATAGCAGAGTGTGCAGAGGATGCCGACCCGCTGCCGCATTTCCCCAACCCGTCAAGAAGGAAGAAAAAATCGGGAATAATAAGGCAACAACTCTTAGGTCAATGGAAATCAAAAATTAAAACAAAAGAATGATAAATCGAAAATCTGCGTCAAACTATTACTATAATTATGAGTATATTATTTATTTATTTTACAATTTATTAATGTTTTTTGAAAATGACGTCAAACTATTTTGAATATGAATGTTGGAGTTAAAATTGTATAAATTTTAAAGGAAATTAGAGTTGAGAAATTGGGGGAAAAGAAAAGGTCAGGTGGCTTATGCGATGATAATTAGAGGAAGCTTGTGTGTTTCTTTTATTGGTCTTCAAGTTGAATTAAAGAAAAACTGTATCATAAAATAGAAAATTGATTTTTTCATTTTTTCAGAAAACAAGAATTCAATTCCGAATTAGAGTGTTTTCAGATAGTAAATTGCAGTTGACATGGTATTGGGTGTAGTTAATAAATAAAGTAGGGATTAGTAACAAGGGGATTAGGTATGTGGGTTGTAAAATCAGGGATGAGGTTAAAATTGTATTTTTACAATATGTATTTTTTAAATTTGGGTGTCTTTAATAATCATTTGGGTAGCAATAGTGTCACCCTTAATATTATTATCTTGGGGTTTCTTTTGTCAACGCATTGATTATTCAAGTTCAAATATTTTCGATCTTGTTAATTGCATTACTTAAATTTAATAATAGTTTTCCTAATTATTTTTATATACGGTTATCTTACATTAAATTTCCTGAAAATGAGAATGAAGTATTCGAAGCGATTATACTAGTTGATAGAGTTTCTAGGTCATTTTTTTATATTTTTTCGAGCTAAATTGTAAAATACTTATGCATGTGTGACATTTTTATGGATTATTTAGTGGAGTTTATCTTTTTAAAGGCGTGGAGATAATTTTGAAATAGATTTTATTCATGACACATAAATAGTTTATTACTCGAAGAAAATTTTCGGGTACAATAGGGTACAGTGCAACTATAAGATTTTAAATTAAGGAATATTCTTTTTGTGAGAGGAGTAAATGTAAGATGAGTCCATTTAATAATGAAGTATGCTTAGTATATTTAGTTGTAGTTAAGATATGTTTGTATTTAATCATACTATAACACTAAAAATAAAATTTAAATTAATCATTTATTATACTTTAAAAAATAAAAAATTATTTTAACTAATAAACATACTTTGTTATATCACAATCACACATTTAATAACAGGTCAATTAGTTGCATAATCTATTTTACATCTTCATCGTCAGACTTATTCTTAAACTAATTATCATTCAACGTTTTTTTTTTCCTTTGAAACTATCATTCAACGTTGAAGTAAATTTTAAAATATATTTTTTAAAATTAGTATTTTTTGTAAAACAAATTCATCTTATAACTTATGAGATGCATAGGTGCACCAATTTCACTCTAGAATAACTCAAAATTACATGCTACCAAACGATAGGAGTAATCAATCAACTTCTTGTTTGAGAAAGGAAATTAGGCATCATTAATCTGGTGTAATAAAATGTTAGTTGTTTAACTAAAAATAATAGAATTGAATTGAGCATGTGAGGTGTGTTAGTTGTTCCACATTGTTTGGAGGAAAGTTGAAGGTCAAAGCGTATGATTAGTGGCCACATCCATACTTCAGGTAACTTCGCACGACTTTGATAATAAAACTATATTAGGGTCAGAATTACCTTTTATGGTGAAATTATTTTGTGTTTGGATAAGTTTTGTATGAGATGTCTCATGTAAACGAATAAAAAGTAATAACACTATTAATGAAAACTGATACATAATCAATGAAAAAAAATTGATAACATTATTAATAAAAAGTTATACATAATCGATGAAAAAAGAATATTAGTTCAATGAACTATTTCATGAATAATTTATAAAATGATAGCATTTTATAGCGAAAGTGCGATAATGATGCTATCACTCTTTATCACGTGAGAAGGTCTCACACCAATATTTGCCTTCAAGTTTTTGTGATTAGTGGAGTATTATTTTTTTTATAAATATTATCAATTTTTATTTTTACTATAAGTGATTCATAAAATAATTTACTTTTTGTTTTTAAATAGTACCTTTATTACTTATCATTAGTTGAGTACTCCATTACATTTGATTTTAGAAGTTATGAATTTTTGACTGACTCTATCTTTTGATTAAGAAAAGGAATAATGACAATTTATTAATTCTTGAATTATCAAATCATTACTCGTATTATCAGGTATTTAAATTTTATATATGCCATCACTTTCAAAAATAATACTCCATCATTTATTATTATTTTAATTTTAAAGGAGTTACTGTATTTTTTAAAGAAAGGCTCGATAACTAACTAACTTACTGTGCTCTTGATTTAAAAAATAAAAATAAAATTTTTCTTATTAAAACAAAAAATATTGTTGTTTATAATGACTACACACATATATACTCATTTCTTTGAATGTTTTAAACTTAATTCCCGTGTAAAACTTATTTTCATTTATTATTCTTTAATATGAAAAATTATTTTTTATAAACATAAATTGTTTTTTACTAAGTGAAAAAAATTATTTTTCAAATTTTTGTATACCCTTCTATATAATTACTCTTTAGTATACAAAATTTTAATATATAAAAAGATGAATTATAACACTTTTAAATAAAATTAATTTTTTTATTATATTAAAAAATAAAATTTTAAATATATAATTTACGTGTGAACCCAATTCAATGTTATGGAATTTGCCATGCATTAACCGGTATCATAGTGTGTGATGCCAAATTTTCCCCATGTGCCAAAATCAACCATATTCACCACCATCTCCACCTTTAAAGTATTCTAGCGGCGGGAATGACCGCCACCGTCCACCACCACCTCCACCTCCATCGTCATCTCCGTCTTCACAAGCTCCTTTGTCTTCCCACCTTCACATTGTCACCATCTCTTCACCATCGTATATTTTTATGCATATTAAAATTTAAACTTTTTAATAGAGCAAGTCAGGTACCAACTCTTCATATAACAATCTTTATAGTTCTTTCGATATAACTCTAAAATTTACTGTGAAGTATTAAAAATAATGTAATTTAAATATTTAAAAATTTCTTCACTAGGTTTTAATTATTGTACATTTTTTCGGTATTTTTAAGAAATTCAACTTATTGATATATTATTGACTAATCAATTTAATTACCACCAAAAAATAAATAATTTAACTGAAAAGATCTCTCTACGCTTAATTTCTTCATTCAAATCAGTTTACACCGGTGAAAAATTCAATTTACTTTTACCATTTTTTAATTTGTATAATTATTTAAGATAAAATAAAATAAAATAAATCAGCGATTAATTAAGAATATTTAAAACAAGAAAATTGAGCCTTTTATAAACAGTTATTAGTGAAATGATTCATTATTGGATAAGTTTGGTCAAGTGTGATTACCTTCACAATGAAAAAATCACGTTGTGTCTTATTTATTTTATTAATTAGACTTTTTTTTTTTAGATTTAAAAGGTTAATTTTTCTTTTGAAGATGTGGTATGTTTTGCGTGAACTTTATGTTCTTGTGCTTTTAATATTATTAGTTACTAGTTCACGTTTTTAATACCTTATAAGTTATAACTTTTTTATAATTATAATACTTCCTTCGCGACAAACGTTTACGTGTATATTTTATATTAAGAAATATAGTTTTTTTTATGTATTGTGAGTATTTGTCACACTTATTTTTACTTGTTTTTTTGTTTTGAGTCATCCAACATATTTTTATTCATTTTATAAATGGTAAAACATCTTATCTATTTTTTACACTTTATTAATTAAATAAAATAACTTTATTTATTTATTTTTCTTTCAAAATTACCAATTTATCTTTTTTTTCTTGCATTATTATTATAAATAAAAACAACACTTCTTAATTTTCGTGCCCGTACAAACGGATAAAAATATCTGGAACAGAGAAAGTTGCATTTTCTTATCTTTTTGTTCATAATTCTATTTTAAATCAATGGCAAATTATATAATATTATAACATTTTTATAGGTATTAATGTTTAGTTGTAGAATCCACATTTATTAAGATGAAAAAATGTAAATCTTTACTTGAGAATCATAAAATAAAAATATATAAATTTTACGGTAATATGAAGAGAGTAAAAATTAAAAAAAATATATTTATTCAAAATAAAATACAAAAAATTTATTGTAAATGATCACTTCATCTTAAATCGTAACTTGTGTCCCCGACTCCCCAATCTTTATCGAACCATACTATCACACTATGTTGAATTAGTATTACACCCAAAAAGAGTCCAACTAGTGTGCACTGGTGCACGAGACAATTTTAATCATTAGATTAACATACAATTAAATCTCCACCATTAAATAAAATAAAATAATTAATATTTTTAAAAATAAAAAATTACCAACTATTTATTTTACTCTATAAATTTGGGGTACAGCGGTGCACCCAAATAACCCAAAAATTTAAGCTCAAAAAAAAATTATTATTTAAGTGTAGCATTAATTATATTGACTTTATGATAAATGAAAAATGATAGATTAAGTATTTTATAAAATAATTTATAATGGATAATAAAATATTGAAAATCTACATTATGCTGCATAAAGTATTATAAGTGGGCAATGATATAACGTGCTTTCTCCTTAGCTAGTTTGATTAATTGTTAAAGTTAAAATAAATTCAATATTTGATTACTAGGACAATCACTTGAAAATATACTTATTATTAAACTTCCTACACTTTTTATATCTTTAGATAACATAAATAATGACTTCACTAACATCGTACACTAAATTTTACCAGAAAATATATAATCTAATAAATATATGTGACAACTATATCAATATTCAACTTTATCAAATTAAATTTTATCAAATTAAATAAGACGCAACGATTAATCATAGAAAAATATATAATAATAATTTAATTTGGCGTGACATTATTGCAAACCCATTTTTTATAATAATAAATGTAGTTTTTTATTGACATGGTCCACTAATAAACATGATATTTTGAATGTGTCAAATATTCATAATTAAATTTAGGGGTACATCGTGTGAAATGAGACACACTTTTCACAAGTCATTAAATTTGTGGACATAATGTTGACAGATTCTTTTGGACATTTGCTTATTCTTTTTTATTTTTAATTAATTAAAAATTTATTTATTTATTTATTTTTGCACAAATTTCATAGTCCAGTGACTCCAGCTATCACTCGGAACAAGCTCAAGTCCATTCCCTTCTCTCACATGCACATGACTTAATTTTAATAGTTGACCGACATAGATTGTTTAGTTATTTTGCAACATAAACTTAAGTGGTAATCGGAATAATTAATTAATTTAATTATTATTTATCTAAAATAATTTAACTATCCAATATTTTGCGCAATTTACTTTCGTCGTGAGAACTGCATCAACTTTAGTTGTGAGAACTCAAGTAGCTCAAAAATAAGATAACTAATGAAAGAAGAATGAAAAACACTTGTTATATTAATTTGAAATGCCAAAATGCCTTGAAGAAACTTACAAGTTCATACTCTCTTCTCTCTCTATAATATGAAATTACAAGTGATCAAAAGATATTATGGATTTGTATCTCTTCTTATGCATAGTTTTTTTCTTCTTCCTTACATGAGTAGAGATATCATTATCTTCTCTCAATAGATGATTGTCATGTGTTTTTTTATGGAATCCCTAGGTAACCGATATGATGCTCTTATGATTCCTTACGCCTGATTGGTTGAGAGAGAATCAAGTGTGAGATATTTTTCCTTGTTGTTGGAGTGTTTTCCGTCGTTGCCGATGTCCTGCTATCCTGGCGTTCTGTCGTTTATCATCCTCGGGAATTCCGAGTTTAATTTCTGGCTGTGATCCTCTTATTTTTCTCGGAGCTTTATTCTCCGTATATCCTGAGTTTATTATCTAGACTTCATCTGTACTGTGCTTCTTGTTCTTTAGTCCTTCATGGGCCTTTTTCCTGTTGGGCCTATCTTGTTGGACCTCCATCAGTTATCATTGCTATTTGGATCAGGTATTTTATCCCCATAGCACAATTCTCATGAATTTTAGGTTGTTTAAGTATGACATAAAATAGACCAATTTATTCAAATGCACATTCAAAACAATACATTTATTAATAAAAACATGGAGTATGTCTTTCGAAAATTTAAGTTTAACAAAAATAATATTTTAATAGTTAATAGGTAGATTAAAATAATATTTTCACTTTTACATCTTTAATTTTAATTTGAATTGATGACAAATTGTGTAATATTATAAATTTTTTAGAAGTATTAAATTTTAGGTGTAGGAGACACGTACTTACTAAAAAAATATACTTATGTTAGTGGGACGCCCAAAATGATAATTCATAAATGTTAGAGTGGAAGGAGCAAATATGCACTTATACTGTTTGGTAATGGATGTTTAACAATTTTTCTTTTAGATTTTACAGAATATAAAAAATAATATATATATATATATATATATATATATATATATATATATATATATATATATATATATATATATATATATATATATATATATATAATACAGGTACACGTGCAAACTAACACATTATATATGCTCGTATATCATATTGAACTTTTAAGACTAGCAACCGACGTAAGTTCTCCTCAACATAAAAATTGAAAAATAAAATTACAAAAACAATTTAGTCCCATAAGTATATAATTTTAGTAAATGGGCTTAAACATTGTTATGGAGATTTTAGTTCAGAGGTGGATTGGGCCAAGCCCAATAATAAATTGGGCCGAAGAACACATCCCGAATCAGAGTATCGGTTCAATTCCAACGGCTAGTTTTCGCCGCCTCAGTACGCTCTAACGGTCATATTACCCCGTTCCAAAATCATTGCTTTCTAAATATTTTTCCTTAATTGCTTTATAAAACCTTTCAATCTCCACCTTTAAATCATCCAATCGCTTCAAATCTTTCTACATTCTCCTCCCAACACCGCCGGCGATCACAAAATCTGAATCTTCCGGCGACCCACAACAAGAATTTGCAATTTGTTTCAATGGAAACCCCATCATCCACAAGAAGAGTTACTAGATCCCAAACGTTGGCCTCTTCTGCCAACAGCACCAATTTGCTTCTGTCAAGTACGTTCTGTTTCTATCTATGAGAAGAATGATCCAAGATTTTCTTGATTTCGTGTTTTTTGAATTGTTTCTTTTGTTCTTGCAGAGAAATTCGAGGACTCTGAGAAATCCATGGCGAAATCGAGGAAACATCAGCAGCAAGATCGATCTGCTCTGATCGATATCACGAATGATTCGCCGATCGTTGGGCTTGCAATGGGGAATCTGAAGACCCCATCATCGGCAGTGTCGAAGAAGAAGATGAGTAATGGAGGGCAATTTGTCCGAACTCCGGGTTCGGGTGAGGCTCTGTTGAGGGGTCAAGTGAAAACCCTCTTGCAGAAAGTTGAAGAAGAAGCGGAAATGTCGAAAATAACCCTCGAGAACAGGCCTTTCTTCAATCTCCATGGCCTTGTTAATTATTCCCCTATGAATCTTGTTGCCCCCACTCCTGCAAACACACCCCAGGTCTTGAATCTCTCTGCAGAGAATGGTGATCATGTTCTGATCCCACAGGTCTGATTATTACCACTCTTTCTTGAATGATGATTTGATTGGTTGGGATTTGATCGTGTTTGTTAATTTTGTTTTTCTTTTATTTGGTTAATTTTAAAGATGATGATGAGTAGATGGTTGATGAGAAGAAACAAGATAGTGTTAATTTGGTTGGTTGGGATTTGATTGTGTTTACTAATTTTGTTTTTCTTTTATTTGGTTGCTTTTAAAGATGATGATTGAGGAGGAGATGGTTGATGAGAAGAAACAAGATAGTGTGGAATGTGAGAATGTGATCACAAGGTCTTTGCTCTTGGATTTCTCTGAGAAATCTGATTCATCTGACTGCTCATCTGTGCTTACTTATCAAGGAGTAGTCTATGGGGAGAGAGAGAAGGCCTCAACTGATGATGATGATGCATCAGTTTGGTCTATGCAGGTGAATGCAAGCAGCACCCGAGACGAAGAGGAAGACGAAGAAGAAGTCGAAGGCTGTCTAGACGAAGAATGCTGCGAAGATGATGACTATTACTACGAAGAAGATGAGGGCCTGCTTGATGATCTGTGTGAAGGAATCAGCAAGATGAATGTTGGAGAGGCTAAATTTATGGGGAAACACATTCGGTTTGTGTACAACAGTGATGATGAGACTGAAGAAGAGAGTAGTGAATGCAGTAAATCTTCATCTTCGTCGTCTTCAGCCGGAGTGCTTCGTCTGAAAGGGCTTCCGACGCCAAAAGGGAAGCACCTCCGATTCCCTCAAGAATCGGAGGAGAATTGATGTGAGTAAGAACTAGTGTTCTTAGTCACTCTCTACTTCTAATGATGATGTTATGTTATGGTTGTCTTCCTTGTGACACCATGTTTGGTTGGAATGGTTCTATTTTGTGGGGTATTACATGAATTCTGAGGATGTTGCACAATTTTTTTTTTTACTGATTATGTTTGATTCAAATATGAATATGATCTCTCTCTGTTTCTCTATTATTTTTTTTTTACTGATTATGTTTGATTCAAATATGAAAATGATCTCTTTCTGTTTCTCTATTATGCATTATTCTCTGATGTTACAGTTTTAGTTCAGTTTTATTTTCTTGTATTACGAGTACATGAGATCTTAAAACAGAGTGTTAATAGTGTTTTTATTTAATCAAAACATGAAAACATTTCAAATCTTTGTTTGAACTTTCTAACGTGGAATCAACTATATATTCTATGGTACAAATAATTCACTATAGCAACATTATATGTGAATGAAGGAGTTTTGTAGGCTTCAAACTAAAAGATTAACGAGGTTATCTTTTACAAATTTTGAATAGTTTATATTTTCTCATATAAAATATAAACCATAATAGGAACCTCCAAAATTATGTATTGAAAAAGTTGAAAATGTATCTATCTTTTACAAATTTTGAATGCTTTATATTTTATGAGAAAATCGAATAATCAGGAAAATATCCTAAAAATGCAAATTAAAATCCTGAAATAAAAAATATTTTATAACCACAAAATTCCATTAAAATTGTGTGAATTAAATATTTAGGGCATAATTGTAAATTATGAGTCCTAGAGGGTTAGATTAAATTTTAATTTAATCTTTATCATTAAATAAAATAAAACAATTTAAAATAATAATTATAAAAAAAAAAATCAGTGGTACACCCCAAATCACCCATAAATTATAGATATGTCTTAAAAAATTAAATCACAAGGTATGGTTAAAACGTATGGTGGGAGGCGAAGAGAGATCTGATTGCTGCTGCATTTACAAGCAATTAATTATCGTCCTATCAGCAAATACTAGACCCACCTCATTTGCAAAATATTCCTACTCCCACCTCTCACATTGATTTAGGGTTCATCACTTGTTGCACAATTTAGCCATTACTCTTATAATAATAATCTTATTATACTATAAGAGGGTTTAACTTTAATGATGTGGCAGCTTTAAGGTTAATTTGAAAATGACGTGTCATTTTCTTAAAATTTAGAATTTTTTTTTGCTTCATTTAGTTAAGAACTCGGTGCCATGTTTGTAATATAAGCTGTATTTTAGAACTCATCTGCAAATTTAAGAATTTTAAGGCCAAATATTTAACGCAAAACACAATTAATCTTCCCAATCTTCTCTTTCACGCCTAACCTTCTCCCCCTACTCTCTATATTGCCGTCGCCGAAGAAAGGTAAAGGCTCCTCCACGGCTCCACCAATTTCCAAGCCTTCCGTCGTACATCATCAGAAAACAGAAAATCCCAACTGCAGCCTTCCGGCGAATGTCATCAGCGAAAAGAAGAATCCCAATCTGCCCCCTCTCTCTCCTATACCTCTCTCCAGTCTCCACCCTACCCTCTAAATTGCCGGCGCTGACAATCCACGCCGCCAACAAGCTCTCCTCGCGCCACGTTTGCATTTGGGTCTGCGAGGTCCGCGAGCAAGCCTCCGCCGTCACCTGGAAAGCCGATGCCGCCGCCCTCTGCGCCACCTGCGATCGCGACATACACTCCGCCAATTCCCTCGCCCGCCGCCACGAGTGCATCCCCGTCGTCCCCTTCTACGATGCCGCCTCCGCCGTCAAGTCTTCGCCCTCCGCCGCCGAGGAATTCTCCGAGGAGGAATCCGAGGCCGCCTCCCTGGCTTCTGCCCAACCCTAATAGTAAGCTGGATGAGGAATTCGGGTCGCCCGAATACATGTCCGCTGAGTTCCTGTGATATGGATCCCTACCTGGATCTCGATCTGCGATCTGAAACAACCAGAACCCTCTCTATCCGCCCTAATAGCCTGCCCTTTCTCTCCACCCTAAACTCCGCCCTGTCGCCGTCAAAGAGATCGGCTTATACATTGTCGATCAGATTTCGTTTATATCTTGTGAAATCAAATCTTCTGTCTCGATTTAAGAAGAACGAGTTTAGCGGCTAATCCACGAGTTCTATTCAAGTTATCATCGTTTTGAAACCCAGATTTGGAATACAGCTGGCCATCACCCAGAGTTGGAACACAGTTGGAACACAGTTGGAACACAGCTGGCCAGGAGAGGTAATTACCTCTTTTCTAATTCCATTTTTATTTATTTGGTGGATTGTGAATTCAATTGGATGACATTTATGTTCATGTTTAATGTTTAATTAATTTATCTGTTGGAGTATCATTATTGGCCGATTTCTTATGGATAATTGATAGAGGTGAGGATTCAAGGTTTTTTGTTAAATGGGAATTCTTTTATTTTCATTTTTGGTTACTGTGAATGTGATTTAATTTAATGGATTTTCACCTAGATTTGTTTATTAGTTCTTTGGAATTATTTCTCCGATAATATCCCCTATCATAGCCATTTCTTGAAAATGAAATCCTGCCATCGACTGTTTGATAATTTCGTGAACTCAAATATTTTTTCAAGCAAAAGGTATGAGATTAATCTTTAAGGTCAACAATGGATTAATCAATGGGCAATGGGCAATGGGCAATGAAGAACGTATCTTTTTTTTTCTTACATTTTTTATAAGCTTTGATGTGTTCTAATTATTAGAAGTAAATGCTCGCAGGAAAGCTTTGGGAATTTGAGATTTCACAATGGATTCCATCAATGGCAATGAAAAGAGGAATAGATTATTTGGCAATGAAAAGAGATAAAGAGATTACTTTGAGATTTTTACACAATTTTCATCAACCATGACAAAATATGAAATAGTTAAAAGAAATATAGATAATATTGTTAAAGAAATACTATAGAATATTGATGAAACGGGGATTCAATTGAATAGCACATTTGGGTAGCCATATAATTTTTCCATGTATGCTTCATATGAAATATGGATTCGGGTAGCCATATAATTTTTTCATATATGTTGAAATATTAATTATGAAATAACATATGAAATATGAATTCGGGTAGTAATTTTTCCATGTATGTTAAAATATTAATTATGAAATAGCATATGAATATGGATTGGGTAGTCATATAATTTTTTCATGTATGTTGAAATATTAATTATGAAATAGCATATGAAATATGGATTCCGATAGGCATATAATTTTTCCATGTATATTGAAAGCAATATTATTAAAGATTGGTAGTTAAAGAAACGAGAGCCAATATAATTTTTCCATGTATATTGAAAGCAATATTATTAAAGATTGGTAGTTAAAGAAAGGAGAATCAATTAGCATATATTTATATGGATTATTGTGAACAAAAAAATTAAAATACAAAAAAATTATGAAATATGAATATACTGAAAATAAAAAAATAAAAAAAAAAACTTCCTGCCCATCTTCATATTTTTTTAAATAAATATTTCATGCCCATCTTCATATATTTCAAGGGAAATATGATCATTTAATGAATGAAATATGAATATATGAAAATAATAAAAAAAAAACTTCCGGTCCATATTCATATATTTTAAAAATATGTTTGTTTAATATTGTGATATAATAATAAATATATGTATTTTTTTGCGAAAATCTAATAAGGAAATTATACATATTTTAAAGATTAATAGTTAAGAAAATAAAGAGACGAATAGCATGAAAAAAGTATATTATTATAAACAAAAAATTGGATGAATAAAAAATGAGTGAAATATGAATATATGAAATTAATAGAATATTTTATTTAAAAATAATAATTTTCTGGCCATTATCATTTACTTTCATGAAAAATTTTTATGTTCAATAAATAAGAATAAATGGACTTGACATTGTTATATAATAATAATAATTGTATTTAAAAATATGTTGCATATTAATAAATTGTTATGATGTAGATGAAATTTTTGTGATACATATAGCAATATCAATTGCTAAAATTTAATAGTAAATATAGGATTTAAAATTTAAAAGATATTATTATTATAAAATTCAAAATACAACTATATATATATATATATATATATATATATATATATATATATATATATATATATATATTAATGAATAAGAGAATTTATAAAGTTTGTTAACATTTTTTCCCCCAAATTTTTACTTAATTTTTTAGAGAAACTCTCTTGTGAGACGGATTTTTGTGAGACGGTTGTGAGACGGGTCAACCCATTACTAAAGTATGCTTATTATATAAGTAAAATATGTTTATTTATAGTCAAAGTATGTCAATAATAAATCATATTGTAACACTCTAAAATCATACTTTAATTCATCATTTATCATACTTTAGAAAACATATTTTAACAATTATTAAGCATAGTTTATCTATATAATAGATATACTTTAACACGTCTCACAAACCGTCTCACAAGAGAATTTGTCAAATTTTTAATAAATTACTTAATATAAAAAAATAATACATTTATTAAGAAGCACATATATATTAGTATTGAATAAAATTAATACAGATGGGTGTACGCGTATGTTCGAATGCACGAGATATCAATTCCTTATTATTTTAGGTATTCGTTTTGTCATTTTGATCTATCTCGTTACAAAGTACTATAAATTTTTTTTTTATGTAGATGAAATTTAAAAAAAAGCAATTAGGGAATGTTTGGTTGATGGGTGTGGAGAAGGGGAATGAGAATGAAATAATAATTTGTTTGTTTAGAGGATATGAAAGTAGCACAGTAAATTTGATTCCTTAAAATCAAGGAATGACCCATTCCTCTCCATTTTGAGTATGAATTTCATAGTAGTCTCTATACCTGTTAATCAGATTTTTAATGATATAAATTTTTTATTATAAATTATAAATTATAAAATAATCATTTACTCTTCTATATAGTAAAATTGCTTTACCTGTTAATCAGATTTTTAATGATATAAATTTTTTATTATAAATTATAAATAATAAAATAATCATTTTCTCTTCTAAATAGTAAAATTGCTTTCAAATAAAAATTAATTTGTAAAAATTAAAAATTTATTCCTATAGTACCAAACATAATCAATAGTTATAATAGTCATTTCCAAATATCAACCAAACAATATAATTATAAAATGCAAATCCTTTACCATTCCGTACTATTATCATTATAATTCTCATTCTAATTCCTTACAATATACCAAACACCCCCTTAGTATTCAACTCACCCCTTAAATTATTATACGAGTTAGACTCTTTTACCCCCAGGTGCACAAAGTGTGCAAGGGTATATCATTTTGTTCTGAAGGGAATAACGTCTTTATACTAAAGGATATATAATTTAATATTAAAGAGTATGCGTATACGACATGTCCCGGGAACACACAAGTTTTTGCCTTATTATACACCTTATTCTACATCTAAAGTTAGACATTTTTATTAATACAATTTATAACTTTAATATTTTTTAATTTCAATAATATATTTTAAAAATAATATCTCAATGATCCCGCGTAACGTGTTACGCGGGTTTCATACTAGTAAATAAAAAAAAAGGAAAAGAAATGAAAAGGCAAAACATAAATTTAAATTTGGACAAATTTATTTACAGCTTAACATCCTAACATGATTAAAGTTAGGAGGACCTAACTGCAGGTGTTAAAAGTTCAGTGATCACTATCTACAAGATGGATAGCAGAGATATACTAGTAT
Organism: Pogostemon cablin; assembly: GCA_023678885.1. Lineage (NCBI taxonomy): Eukaryota > Viridiplantae > Streptophyta > Magnoliopsida > Lamiales > Lamiaceae > Pogostemon > Pogostemon cablin. Next base: position 4,731,629 of record CM042992.1, on the reverse strand, counting down.
ATAGCTAAGTTAAGGAAATATACATCAAAACCAAGGGTGCCAAGTCGGATCCATCATGCACAAGTTTCTGGGAGTGAGAGCAGCCTCCACCAACTCAGCAACGCCCCTCTGCACTGATTGTGGTGGATCCACACCATTTTCCTCCTGTTCCAAATCCATTCGGAACCGTAGTCAGCGAAAGCGATAACCGATCACACAAAATCAACGGCAGTGATGATATGCTAGAGAATGAAAGAAATTGACTAAAACCATACCTCTTCTGATATGTATTGCGGGGCGATGCTATTGATGCGCCCTATGACATGCTCAACGTTTGTGGTCACTTTCTGTTTGAGGTCGGCATTATTTAAACCACCACCTCCAACAGGAGCCAGGGGCATCCCAAGAGGTCTTCTCCAAGACCAAGAGATCAACTCGTCGCGGAAAAACATAGCTAAATGATGCCACAAATGCTGATTTTGCTGCAATGAGGTAGTATCATCATGAGAGATGGTGTACTGATAAGCTGAAGATAATGTATTACAAGTGCAAACTTACTTTGGGTGAAACCACGGCCTGCGAGGCTGCGCACATTGCGGACACAATTAGGCCCTCTACACCAAAGTGAGAGAAAAATGCCTGCAGATTCCTTGTCAATCTAAAAGGTACTGGCTCATTAAACTCGATCATTCCATTAGCATCATATGCTGGATGAAAATCTGTCTGAAATATTTTTCCAGTGTTCTTGGCAAAGAGAATCTTGTTCGGGGACCTTCCTCCAATTTGAAGCATGAAAGACATAAAGCTAGAGAGAGCTAACTGGACCGCAAATTGTTTCTTGAATGCCCATGTGTGAGTTCCATTTAACAAAGTTTTATACATGTACTGTGAGAAGATGCTCTCTGTCACAATATTTTTTGTGATATCATTATATGATTGCAGACGAAGATCCACCACAGCATCTGGTGATATCTGGCCACATATGGCTTGGTTTAGTTGCTCTTTAAAATAGGTAATAGGTAAGTCTGCCTCCCGGTCGTTTCTAGCACAATGGTTCTCATACACCTCAAGGAAGGTGCTGTACATCAGATCATCTTCAACCATTCGCACCTGGTTAAGAATAACCAAGAAACGAATCAGGGTTATACGTTGGTTGAAGCTATGAGATGGGACTATCAGGGAAACTCTAAGAAGCTCTTTTGAAAAATTAATAGAAAGCCACAATCATACATCAAAACACCAATGTATGGTTATAAAATATTTATTCTTATGAGATTACACTCTGATTTTCACAGCAAAAACCATACCTGTGACCAGACAGGAATTATGATTGGAGTGTGAATGTTAATGTGGCGACGCCTGGATTCCTTGTGCTTATCAAACATTCGGTTCATTACACGGAAGAGTTGCAAGATTCTTTCATCGCTTCTAGCATTTGGAGTCAATGATGTCTGAACTATAAAATGGCGCTGAGAGCCATCAGAACCTATAAGAGTCAAACGCCGGAAACTGCTACCATGCCTTCTAACAATTGGAATGTCAGCTCCCACCCTATCTAACTTCACAGTATGATCAGGTGCAACCTCCTGAAATCAAAGATGACTCGTTACAACTTTACAATTACAAGATATAGAAATGAAAACAATTACAAGATATAGAAATGAAAACCACAGTTTTAGGAAAGATATAAGATTTCAGAATGCAGATTCAATTCTAAAAGAGCATACCAATTATCACAACACCATGGACAAATAGAAAACAATTGCATGAATATTTATCTAAGGGTCAGAAAGGAAATCATGATTAAATAGTGGTCCCAAAATTCAAATGGAATACCTGATCAGCAAAATATTGTCCTGGAACTTCAACATCAACAACATGAAAATCTCGCAAGACCCTGCTTTCATCCTCCAACTTTAAAACAGCTGGAAAGCGATCTTCAACATTGCTCTGTAGAATATTTTTCCAGTGTTTCAATCTTTCTGTTAGATCAGCAAGAGTAGCTGGAAATGTAGCAGTACTTTCTGGATCTAGGTCCCTCTCAAAATCCTGCTTATATTCTCTTACAAATTCAACGTGCTTGTTCACAGCATCTGCTGAAAAGCAAGCTCTGCAAACACCAGAAAGCTCTTTTTTGAGAGATTGGGGCACTTCTGCCGTAGTTGCAGTGGGGTACTTGTAACAACGATGAAGCAAGGCATTGACTACAGCAAGCAGTCTCTCCTCCGGCAACGTAACAAACCTTGAACCAATTTCTGTGAGTAGAATCTGCAGAGAACATAAGACTCAACAATGTCAGTAGAAAACCATTTTAATGAAAAATATCTAATGATGAACCAAGCAGCTTTCCAGCATCAATCTAAGCGCAAGCAGTAATACAAATTTACACGCATACTCTATAATATATATATATATATATTCATATATGGTATTTTAAATGCTTACTTGAATGAAGAATGAAAAGATGGATAGCATAATCTATAATGACCAACATAACTGCATGACTCAGAGACACCAGATAAATTACCTCCAGTTCACTAGCAAGATTGGTATGTTTGCTTCTCAGAGTCTCCATTATGTCCTTGGCCGCATCAAAAGCACTAGCAGCAGAAGCGACCAATCCCATTGCACCATTTCGTCTCAAAGCATTTTGACCTTCATTGTTGGATGTGCTTGGGTGTAACGATTGGTCATTACCAGAAGGCATGCCACTGTCAGCAGCACCTGACCTTTCAGTTTCTTGCACCTGAGAGCCACTTCCATCATGCGACCCAATACTTCCACCAGTTTGAGATCCCTGGTGGAGTTGATTTTCTGACACCAGTGTTCCCCCACCTTGAACAGGTACTCTTGAACTTCCATCAGGCAATCCAATAGACCCAGGTCCACCTACACCAGAAACATTTTGCTGCATTCTTTGCTGAGCCATTGCCATTCTACCATATTCAGATTTACTAGCAACATCACGCCGTTCGAGCAAATATGTGCGGAGCCAGTAATATAATGCCTAGATTTTGAAAAGAGATGGCATTAACACTAAGGTTAACAAGAAAAAGATGTATCATGACCTGTTATCATAAGTGATATCTACCTGAGGATACACAGTTGCAACTTTAAGTAACACAAGTTTGCAGTGAGGAGCTTCAGACCTTTGTAGCGATAAAAGTAGCTGGGGAATCCAGGAAAGCCACACCCAATGAGGTATTTGGTCTAAATACTTATCGAATGCCCTGCCCACGGGTTCACTAGGAGCATCAAAGCTAAGAAGATATAGAACACGGGCCAGGTGGCTTCTTGAATTTGGAATGCCAAATTTGATTCCCTGAAGAAAGCAGCTTACTGCATACTCTAACCAAACTTCTTCATGTGTTTCCCTATATGCCTGTAAGGACAGTGCACAATCAGCACTCACATTATCAGAACCCAAAAATATTAGAAACCAAGCGTGGTGGTATTCATACCATGTCACAATAATTTCCCCAACTAATCCATCCTTTGGGCAAGTTCTTAAAGAGGGAAATAGCATTTGAATATGCAAGGTTGGCACCTTCACAGTCGCTAAGCTTCAATAGAAAATCACCTTTAAGGCGGAAAATCTCAGCCTTGTGTTTGACAGGAAAATATTCCAGATTAGTACTATTAATCAAGTTAAGACCACTAGTTAACTCTCCCTTCATTTCCAAGTACGCTTTTGCTTGTTCTCTTATTTTAACAAAGGCCTCCTGCAGACATAAATAAAAATGCAATGAACAAATAAAACAGGAAAAGCAAACCACAGTCGCCACTATTTCCTTGATGAAACTAATAGAAATGTGAAAATATGATTTATATTAAGGTTCAACGAAGTCCACTGTACCTGAACTTCCATTGTGGAGTGACCATACATCTTCTCCAGGATAGAAACACAAACATCATGCAAGCCATGCTTGCGAGATATGTGAGCAAGCTTATTGACATTCCATGCCTTATCACGGAAACCAAGATGATGAAGTTGTGAGTTTGTATTGCCAAAATCCTTAAATGCTTCTATAACTGCATTGTACATCTCATTTCTCCATTGAAGCAAATCATACCAAACAGACATATTATCCCATTCATTTGGGGTTCTCAACCTCCAAGTTTCAAGGATATCCTTGAGATCTGCATATAAGCCACCATGAACACCACCAACAGAATTTCCAGATAGTTTGTTCCCATTAGCAATATCAACTATAATCCGAGCTGATTCTTGGACTTCAACCAGCTGCTGAAACTGTTGCAAAAGGGGTATTCTGGCATGAACAGACATTTCGGGCAGTTGCCACCACTGTTCCAAAGCAAGATCAACACCTTTTCCAACTATGTTTTCAGCATCAGAAACCCCACTGGTATTCTTTTCATGAAGTGCAAAATATGCCTGGATAATACGAAGTTTTGGAGTTTCTTCCAATTGAGCCTTTGGTATAACGTGATCTTTCAGATATGCCCAATCAGGCTGTTTCCAGAGACAATCAAGTAGTATCTCATAATTCTCAACAAGCTTTCCAAAATCAGAAAGAGCATCCCATTGACTAAGTTGAGTAGCACATTGAAGCCACTGCTCTTCCCAAAGGCACATCTCAGCTTTTGGCACAGTGTTGTTGTAAGTACCTTGCGTTGCTTTCATCATAGCCTGATAAAAGAGGCTCTGTGCCCGTTGCCAATAACCATGCTGAACAAGTGAAAGACCAGCCCTAGTTTCTGCTGTAATTGAACGTTTCATCCACAAGCCACACCTCATATCCTCCTCGTTGAGTAATCTGTAAAGCTCGGCCAGAGACTCAGAGCATTTTGTATCATTCAAGAACATTACATGACTTTCAAGCAACCGAAGTGCAATATGCCAAGCATTATAAGTCTTTCCTATGTATTTGATTAATTCGCTGGGCATTCGAGGCTGTGGATGGCTTAGTTGAAGCCCTTCTAAAAGAGCTTGCACAACATTTGGTCGATGTGATTGCTGCTTCCTGTGATAATCTTTTGATAAAAGTGCAATCATTGGCTTAGCTAGTGCTACCTGCTCTTCCTTATGCAAGGTCACCCAAACAATGGGAAAAACCAAAACCCACAAATTATAAGCAACATTGGCATCTGTATGGGCCAGCTCTCTCAGTGGGATGATAAGATCTGCAACCTACAAGAACAAAATAGATAGAAGCATTTATTAACCACCTTAAGTTGGAGGGAAGAATGAAAATTCACAAGGATATGCCAATATCATATGTTGAAAAACACTTATACATGCACAAAACAAAGAAAGAAAAACTAATTCAATCCAAAGAGCAACTGATAATTTCTGGTCAGCGAAGGTATGATGTCTTAGAGAAGGGATAAACTAAAATTTATAACAGCATGGCACCATGTGCAATAGAGGCAACATGAACTTTAAAATCACCAGATTCACATTTAAGGTCACAGGTGAGGCTCTTTCATTGCTGAGGGTAAAGGTCCTAAAGGAAGAATCAGCTTTAAATCAAAACACGAGCGGAAAGAGTACCTTAAGTTTGCTCATTTCGTTAAGAAAATGAGCATGCTTCAAAACAAAGCTATCAAGTGTCATAGGAGCTTCCCCTGAGCTTTCTGGAATATCAGCAACCATTGGCTGCACACCTGAGCAATCAGCAACTGCACCTGATAACAAAACAGGTCGGATCTTTGCAGAATTTGGAGCCAGGGTTATGGGTTTGTCCTCCACTAATATAGCCAAAAGGAGATCAAGTCCCTGTTTAAGCCAGAAGACATCACTCAAGGCCTCCCAATCCTGATTCTGAATGATATACTGAAGCCTCGTAAAGAGTGTTTTCCCAAGAGAGTCGTGATAAAGACCAAAGAATTTCGAGCGAACTTCAGGATCTTTTGCCCGTAACCCCAGTAGATACTGCCTCTCTACCTTCTGAAATACTTCTTGACGAAGCGAATGAGGGTATCTGCAAAAGCATCTAGATTAATAAATTGAGCATGTATCCAGGTGTTTAAACAAATAGGTACCAGGAATATAATTACTTATTGGCGTCGGCACAAAGCCCATAAAGAAGTTCAAGATACTTCCGATCCCATTCTTCTGCAGTGCTGGGAGAAAAATTCAGCTTATCAACTTGTGAAAGCTTTTGGAGCAAAGAGACAATTTCCTTGGGCGTAAGAAAAGTTGTAGATGCAGTAGGAGGTCCAGGTTTTCCAAAATCATCATCTACCCACCCCTTTATTAACTCTAAAATGCAGAGAAGCACAGAAGGATCAACGCCCTTCTCAGATAGCAGGGTGTTAAGAATCTGAGTCACAGTTCTTTTACAATCAGGTATGGTCATGACTCTTTCCGTAATTAGCTTCAAAACAGATTTCAGATTTTCAAGGACAACTCCAACTTCAGCACCTTGACGTGAGGAAGTGGCAGAGGAATCTGGATCCGTTCTTTGACCCTAGACAAACAAAAAAGCCTTGGTCTGAGAGGCAAGAGAAGATGCAATAAAATTTGACAAGAACAAAAAAGTAACAAGGAATTTCAAGAGTGGCAAAAATGATAACCAGCTATTTTTATGACTGAAGGAGACACTAAGCAGAAAGAGCATGGGTCTAAGCTCAGAATCAAGCGATGAGTCCACAAGCGTTGGACGCAACCCAAAGACATTGAAATTTAAGAAGCAAAGTACAACCAACTGTGGTGATTGGAAATAAAACATACTTGTCTTGTATAAGTACCACTTGATGATCCCATATCACGTGCAAGTCGCTGAAGGACACGGACCAAATTGTAAGGGTCAACAAGGTTTTTATGCACTTCTGCCAAGGATTTTATGACATGAAGCACAAAACTAATCATACTGGCAGAATTATCTTCTCCTGTAGTCTGAGGAGTAGCAATTACAGCAAGATGCTTCTGGACAAGTTCATCCACTTTTTGATACAGCATCTTCACATCTTGTGGTGTATTCACTGCTTCAGGAGGAAATGCAGTGGAAACCATCTTTAACAGGGAGCATAAAGAATTTCCAGCATCGAGCATCTTGAACTTGAAACATGGTTCAAGAATCTGTCAAAATATACAAATTAAAAAACAGTAATGCCAGAGTATTGGCCTCTCATGAAAGAAATGCAACAAGATCATATTCAATGGCACATACTTGAGAAATCTGGTTGATATTATTTCTCACAAATAAATGTGGTTGCTTTTCAAGAACCTTGTTCATCACATCTAGACCCTGGGAAAGGGCAGTAGATGGGTCCTTTGATTGAGATGATGGAGTGCTGCTGAGCAGCTTCTCTAAATAATTGAATTTGACATTAGCATTTGGCCAAACTTCCAAAGCTTGTGACAGAAGCCCCAATGCTTGCTTGTACATAAGACTTGCCTCCTTATCTTTGGGTTCTATTACTAGAGCCACCTGCATAAGAAAAATGCAAACTGCATTAGAATAACAGCTCGGAAGTCATGAATGATAATATAACCTACAAAATGTACAAGATGGAAAAAAAATTAATACATTGAATATAACTTCACCTTCAATTATTTCTTACTTATTATTCAAAAAAAATTAACACATTGAATATAACTTCACCTTCAATTATTTCTTACTTATCATTCCAGATTTGTAGTTATAATTTCCTCAGCTATGGAAAAGGTTGACAATATAATAACCAGACAACAAAAAGCCCACAGTCCAGTCACATTATTTGTTCAAGCACGACTCAAAGTGAAATGGGACTGATATAAAATAACACCAACTAATTCAATAGAGTGGACAAAATTGAGCAAAGTAAATACTAGAATCAGTAACTACCATGAAGCATGGCCCATTTGCAAAACACAATAAGTCGCATATTAAAAAGGTATTCTACACTCAGATAAAGAGAAAGCCATAAAGCACACTCATAAATTGTTTCAGGGAATTTTGATGTCGATACAATGGGGTGCATATGCATGTATACACACCATGGAATGGAAACATACTCTTATAAGAAAGTTGATGATCATCTCTTCCATTGCCGCATTAGGCTTGAATTCTTCATCATGTTGTCCTGAAGATCCAGGAGTTTCAATATTGGGTATGGATGAGGGACCTCCAGGTGACATCACACAGAGAGATTGAAGACCCGGTTCAACCTTTATTCTCTTACTTGAATCATCAGAAAAAGTGGATCCATCAACAGAAAGCTTAGAATCCACCACAGCAGAGGTAAGATTGACTCCATCATTACTCTGACAGGCGACGTCATTACTTGTCCCTTTTTTCAAATCACTTTGTCTTTGTTTTTCCCAATTGACAACCAATCCAGCAAGTTCAATAGCAAGGCGCCTGTTTTCTGCTGTAGTATTAAAAGGTAGCCCAAGGCGACTGAGAGAATTCACCATCTGAGGGACAAACTGGGCCCTACAGCTGTAGAAAAGATCAGAGTGGCGAACAACGAGCTGGAATATGTGAATAAGGTTAGGAATTGAGTGACCCTCCTCAACTAATATTTTCTTAGTATAGCGTATCCAAATAGGCATACGCGAATCGCCTAACGGCAATCTTCGTGGAAGTGCTGGCATAAGAATATCAAGCGCTTGTTTGACCAACATTTTATTCTCTTGCTGACACGTCCTTAAAAGTGCAACAAATACCTGCAGCTTCAGGTTGTAAATATACTCAATAGAATGAGGTGTAATTAACATGCAGAAGGAATTACAACAATAAAAAATGAGTTGTAGAGAAGGTAGATCAAGTATCTTAGGAATTCCATATTAGTTGGGGAGTGATCACATGCAACAGAAATATTTTGTTCAGACTGGGAAAAAAAATTCAGACTAGAAATATTACTTGATTTCCACCAGGGAAAAATAGATTTTGATCAGATCTCAATCGACTCAACTTGCATAAGAGCATAACTCAAGTAAATAGTTACGAGTTTGTGATAACAGAATAGCCCCCCAAAAAATAGAGAAAGCACAAGCAACTCAACAAGAAAAATGATGCATCAGAAGGGAACAGCAACTAAAGCCAACTAGACCACATTTCCAAAACAATGTGAAAATATATTTCTTTATGAAAGAATAACAGTACTTAAATTGGAATTGATACATTAAATTGTTCAAATCTGAGCACACATGAATATGTCTACAAGCTCATGTTTACACTGAAAATTCTAAACTCAACACACAATTAGATATAAAATTATTTAGGAATGCATATTAACATGTACAAGAACCTGTAGGATGATTTTCTCTGGAGCTTGATATGCCTCCAAAAAGTGGCAAACATTGACAAATGCCCACTGCTTACTAGCACTTTCTTCACGCTTGAGATGATTCCAGCCAAATTTTATAAGTTCCTTACGATGATGAACAAGGTCATTCTGAAGATACTTGAGAAGCAGAGTAGCAAGCTGCAGAAGCTCAATCCTGAGGGGCTCATCATATTCCGCAGATATCTAAGAAAATAAAAGTAAGATCAAATGCACAAACCAAGATAAATAAAACAGAAAAAATTTTCTAGAGCTATTAAGAGACATGAGAATACTTCCATTTGAAAACTCACTCACTATGCAAGTATTAAAATAGGGATAAGCTCAATTAAAATTTAAAAGCTTAATGAATTCCACAGTCCACAGTCTTTCCAATCCATCTCACCATCACCAGCCAACCTCTGTGAATTGCTCCTCCGACACCATTCCAGTACCCATCCTATCTTCTTCTGCTCACACATACGTTTTCCCACAAATCCATCCCTCCATGTTGCTAAAAGCCCCTTAACCATACCCATACCTGCCACATTGGAACTGAATTCTCCACATTTATGACACTTTTTTAAGGTACATATGCATCCACCTAAATAGCTGCATACATGTATTATCGAAACAGTATATACAAAGAGGAGATCTCTGATGCAGACGAAACTGGCGCTAAACTGTGACTGTACTATTCCACCCGAGCTGAATGGACAATTGAGATGCAGAAGTGGCAGGATACAAGGGATGGTGGCAGAGGAATTCACTGCAGGGAATAGAAGGGGAGAAACCATTGGCTGGTCCTGAGGAAAGGTAGATTTAAATACCCGAGGGGCTGTCCAGTCCTGGCCTTTCTCTTAATATGTTTCCAATTTAAGTTTAAAGTTTAGTACTCATGGCTAACTAAATTTTTTGTGATGATGTTTAATCATACAAATTAAAGACAGTATGAACCTGCTCAATCCTTACACCACTGAATAAAGGGTGTACAATTAGCACGGGAAGACATTCTTCAATACATAAACATTGTGGAATTTCAACTCTTATCTATCAGAAGTTCGATAGATTGCCAAAACTCAAACATCACAACCAGAACTGTGGGTGTAAGAGTTTACATCCCTCTATATATATATATATATATATATATATATATATATATATGTTTATAAATGTATATGAAAACACAGATTCAACCTGGAAAAGCCATAAGTCAACCAATCAAAATAAAATAGACGTACCTCTTCTGGGGGATCAAGCAGTTTGTCTACTATTGTCTTGATTGTAGCCGCATCAATAACTTCCCAAGTTTGGCCATTTTGAAAAGCATGACCTAACATTGGGATAATGAGCATTTGCATAACGATTACCATATGATCATGGCTCAACTGTTTTAGCTGAAACAGGTCCAGAAAATGGAGCAACAGAGTTTTCTTCAAGTTGGGTGGATACCCCTCCGCTATCTATATTTATAGATTATCAATTATCATTAAAGCATCCATGAAATGAAAAGGAAAAAGGAAAAAAATTATCCTATAAAATGGTGAATGCCATAAAACACACACCTCAATGATATAGAACTCCTTTAAGAAAGTAAAGTCTATGCGAGTCCGGTGCAGAAAGATGGCAAGAATATCAAACAATACATTAACCTCCATTCTGTCATGGCGCAAGTAGTTCAAGAAACATTTGACAAGCCACTTGCTTTCTTTAACCTGCACATATTTAGTACTTTCAGTAGTTATACATCTAGAAAACAGAAGCATACAGGTATAAAGAGAAGATGGTGTACATGTAATAGATGGAATTTTTAAGCCTACAATTTCACGTATAAGCAAGGCTGAAAGGAAATGGAATTAATGAAGAGGTAATTATGATTATGTTCCACATTTCAAACTCCAATTGATATCAGTTTTCTTCTCTTAAGAGGGATAGGCCATTATCTAGAAACAAATGGAACAGATAATAGTATGAGTAACAGTTCTGTATCACAGCAAAGATCATGTAAAACTACTGAGTATCTACAATGATTATAGCACACAGAGCAAGGAGAAGTCATATGGAAAGGTCACAAAAAACAGAGTCCAGATAAAGAACTAAACATGCTTTTCAAGAACATATATACGCACTCCGACTACGTTATGCAAAAATATAAATTACTCGACTTACTTGCATTAAGTTCAATTCCTGCTCATTTTGTAAACGAGATATTCTAGCTGGAGACTTCCACAAGAGAACCAGCGTATCAAAAATGACACGGTTGCTTTGCAACCAACCAGGCATCAATTTAACAAGAGTTTTCACTAGAGCAAGACCCTGAAAATAAGCATCCGAAGTAGCCACAGAGCCGGTTACCAATTGAGCAGCATCCTCAGATTTAGGTGTGACCAATTCATCGCCCGCTAAAGAACCAGAAGGATTAGAAGATCCCTGAGCCACCTCTGTTTTTTGTGAAAATTCAGGAAATGCACAAGATATTATCTTTTCCGGGGACTTCGCAAGCTCTTCCCTCAATGGTTGACCAGCATCTGATTGTATGATATACATGAACCTGAATATCATAGATGAACACCATCAATACAACGAAAAACCCTCTTTTAAACTATAGCCTAGCACAGACATTCATCATTATCTAAAGATTACCTCCTGAAGTACTTGGGTTGGCTTAGCCGGATTAAAAAATAATCAACCGCAGCTGCTGGATAACGATTAAGAAATTTAGTGAGCGGCAAGCGATATGGGCTGTTGATCTCACTGTAGAATTGACCAGGAGGAAGGGCAGCTTCCAAATCAATAGTCAAAGTTACAAGTTCATCGAGAAACTTGCCAGCCGCAGAAGGAAGCAAGTGGAAAAGCTCAATGATAGCTGAAAAATGATCAATGGAATCCATTGAAAAATAATAATAAACGCTCTAATTGTGTTGGTATTCTATCATATGCAGCTATCATAAGGATCATGCACTCACCAGCAGCTATTTTAGGTTCCTCGCCAGCCTTCCAAGACTTCTGGCTCTGTGCTAGTTTTTCAGGTTCCAACCATTTCTTAAGATGTTCCAACAATTTACCACCTAAGGTAACATTGAACCAGTTCGACAAAAGTTCAAGCAGCCGGGCAAGACCTTGCAAAAGAGGCATGCTGAGATTTTTGGTGTGTGCCAAATTAACTAATATGGGCCTCAAGCTGCTCTGCAGAAGTTCTTTTGGCATCCTCTGCTGTAGGATGACCTAAAAATGATAATAAATTATTAAATAAGCTTTGGCATCACTGTATTGAGCTTCTAAGTTCAACTCCTTGAAGTTGGACACAAGAAAAAGCCAAATTTAGGCACAGCCGCACAAGATCATTCATAAGAAATTAATATCTAGCTCAACCGTACAAATCATATTCATGCAATAGTCAGTTGAAGTTAAAAAAATAAATAAAAAAGAAGAAGAAGAAATAACCAGTCTTATTATGCAAAATAAGACCGTGAAATAACTGGCTTTACATAAATAGCAGAAGGCACATCTTTTCCTACATAGATATGACAAAAAAAAAAAACACTATGAAACACTAATAAAACAAAAAATGAAGTCACAAATATATATATATATATACACATACATACATATGCATAGTATATACATATATATTGACCGAATAAAGGACCACATAAATAGGGAAATAACAGACGGGAATTAGCAAAAGCAGTAGAGAGTTATACTAGCATAAGTGGAAAGATGAATATGATAAAATGAAAAAAATTAAAAATAAATCTTCGGAAATAGGTTCCATTTGATTGAAGAAAACAACAGATTAAGATGCTGCACTCATCATGGGTAATGACTCTTCATCTTGCGTCTAGTTGTCTATCTAATTTTGCAGCTACTTTAAATCCCAGATGTTTTCTAAATAAAAAAAAAACAATCTTTTGGGTTTTGCTCACTTTTAACTCAAAAAATTCTTTCATATCTTCTTGAGTTCCCAACATGCATGCAAAACAATAAAAAAAAATCGTGCAAGGATGCTAAACACATACAACAGCCAAAGTGAATTTCTATAGACTATAATAACACTAACCTTAATGCTCCATACAAAGAATATCCCACATATACAAAACACAAACCAGAATTCGACCAACAATATTAGGAATTGCCTACATAAATTTTCTATGGAACCCTTAAACATTCGAATAGATGAGCAAAAACTAAGAAAACAAACTTTATGATATGAAAACAATATGATGGAAAATTTCTCAAATAACAAGTAATAAGGTAAGCTCAACAAACCTGACGCAGACCTTCCTTGGCAACAGCTACAATTTCAGAACTTCTACTTGTCAACGACTTGAAGAACATGGAAATTACTTTTGCTCGCAAATCTGAGTGATTCTGAGTTTTAAAGTCTGCCCATGCCATGGCAGTACATAAGAGTTCAATACAAGCTGTGCGTAGTTTATTCAGTGACGTTGCCACTTTTGGGTTCATATATTTCACAGCCCACACAGTTTCGTCGGCTTCTGCTATTTGCAAAGCTTCTTGCAAAAAATTAATGAGTTCTGGTGTTAACTTAAGAAGCGGAGGCCTCAAAGCCAGGCAGAAATTTAGAGCTGTTACCGTACCAACCTGCAAAAGAGTATGGTTTAATAACAACACATGTGAAACAAGTTGCTTCAAGAATCCAACCTTACCTGTTGTTCAACAGTCTTAGACCGTAGTGGCCGCAAAATAAGAGGCTGTAGCAAAGGCTGGTGCAAAGATTCAAGCAACTCAGAAACCTCACTTCCAGTCCTACTAGCCAGAAGTGCCAAAGAAGACTGCACAATCCTTCTCACGTTTATAGAAGAGTTGGCGTTAAACAGTTCTGAAGCCAGATACTCAACAACCCCTTGAAAACTTTGCCTGCGTGCATCACTGTTTGCCTCGTCAACATTATTCACCACACGTAGAACTTGTGTTAGCACCTGACTTGTCTCTTCCTGTTCTTTAGTAGCATATGTAGGAAGTCTTTTAAGAACATAGACTAGTCCTCGAACAATACGTACTTGAAACACACATAAAACCTCAACAGTGACCTTTCCAATCAAGGCACCAAGACCCATAACTCCACCCATTTGTGCTTGCCAGGTACTTCCATAGCAACAATGTAAAAGTCGGGGCAAAAGTTGCTCAAAACAAGGAACGCGTATACTTGGAGGAGGTGAATATACAGGGCTCATTGAGGGACTGGAGACAATCATAGGGGTGCTAGGACCTCCTCTAGACATAAGCGCATCAGAATGTTTAGAGTTAGCAAGGAACAACAGAGTCTCAGCAAAAATATTCAATGCATTCCATGCAGCTTTTGCATGCAGCCTATTTTCATCAGCCAGTACTTCAACTAAAGCATCCAAAAAGATCAAAGGATCCAACTCTTTCAAAGAAGTACTATGTTTCAACTTTGAACTCATGTTGGAATTGGATGAATGAATGAGGGCACCACTGGATGTTGAAGAAATTGAACTCTGAGCAGCTGGACACTCAACATGGAATATAACAGCGAAATGCCGACATATGTTTGCAACATATTCATCATTAGGATCATGTAACTCAGGTTCCACACTTGCAGCAATTATTGTCATCAGGAGGATCTTGAAAACAGATTTCTCAGCCATAAGTTGGGTCTTCGTCTTGACACCTAAATCAGCCTATGTAAAAGACATTCACAACAATAGTCAAAATATATGGTCAGAAGAATGCAAAGGAAGTTAAATAATTATTTACCTTTATATCAGATGTATCGGATCTTCTCCAGGATGCATCAACTGAAGAACTTATACAAGTAGAAAGCAGCCTAGATGTTGATCCATCATCATTTACAAGCCCAGGCAAATTTAACTGAGAAGACAAGCATACACGAAGAAACTTAAGAGCTTGCTTTCGGAAAAAGCCATCGACACAGCTGCTCTTTTGCATTACTGCTGCCACAGCAAGATTAATACAGCGATCTAGAGGCACCAGAAATGGGGTAGAAGGTTCAAATGTGAGAATTAATCGAAGCCCATGCTCTGGATTTTCCTTGCATTCAAGTGCTAGAGGTTCTTTGAGAAACCGTCGGTTGCGACCACCTAACTTCCCAAGAAGCTGCAATGACTTGCCACCCCAAGGGTAGGGTGGAGGTCTTAAATGAGACCATAATGCCAAAATCACCTCACACATGACATTTGCCATGCTAGGCTCCAGAAAGTCAGGGTTCAAGCTATCAATCCAAAACTCAAGTGTTCTTAAACCAAGATTTATGAGGTCATCACTTCCCTTGAGACACATAACCAGAGGCTTCATTAGACGAGGAAGGTGAGGGAGCAACGAGCTTAACCGTGAAGGCAATGTCAAAGAAAGTTCTAATAAAAGTTCTCGCATATCTTCCCCAGTAGGTCCCTCAAGCATAGCCAGCATCATATTTAAGCATGGTTGGAGCATAGGAATCAAATCTCGAAGCAGAAGTTCAAACTTGCCTCCAGCAAGAGCACGAAACATAGTACGAAGAAGTTGCAAATAAGCAATTGGTCTCTCAACCTCAGTTGCATTTTTCATGCAAGTTTCCATAATCACAGGCACATGTGGTTGAAGGATGCGTTCACAGTCTGATGGAGCCTTCGCAACTGCACTAAATAAAAAGCGGAAGAGATGCAAAACAAGTTTGGCAGCAGGAGAATCAGGATGCTTAAGTACATCAAGTTTGCTGCTCACAAGAAAATTAACTAAAACATCTGCAAAAGGGCGAAAAACTTTTGGAGCTTGGAGAAGAGTAGAAAATATATGAACTAGCTGGCCATTCGAAATCATGTACTCAAATAGCTCCGGCATGCACAATGAAAACATGTCCATCAAGTCTCGTGGCTCCATGATAGCCAAAATATTGGAAAATAGATGAACCATTTCTCTCTCCTCATCTTTCTCCTTAAACAAAGCTAAGCAATGCACGCCACTCTTCAAAACACCCGAGGCTTTGCAGACCTATCAAACTCAAAAAAATTAATAATAATAAGATAAAGATCATGCTACATATGAATTAGTAGATATTGTGATAAACGATACCTCATCCTCTCTCATCCCTTTAAAAGGTTGTGATATAGAAGAACCAGATGATGTCGATGCAAGCACTTGCTGAGGGTTAGCATGTGTTGAAGGTGAAACCTATATGATTAAAATATTCACACAAAGGAAGGCAAAAACTTGCATGAAATACTATCTAGAGGTGGCACGCATACCTGTGACCTGGGTATGTGCGCATGAGTGATGCTCCAGATAATTGTCTTCATTCCTGTAATAACGTCATAATGACATGAGAAGAAAACCTAGGGTACTAATGTCACGATAAATGGCATATACAATCTGATCATGTATCAGCCTCTGAATGATGGGACAAATGAACATTACCCATGACTAATGTCTTTATCAGATGCTTACAGTCAGTGACTTCCTTGGAATGCTCAACGGACATTGGTAGATTAAGGACTGCCTGCTAAAATAAAGCCCACAGTTAGACATTTTGGGAGACTTAAAGGGATCTTGTAGCAATCTGATTGCTCAGTTATAAAGCTAAATAAAAAATTCTAAGAAACCTACTTCAAAAGAATCTACTTTTTTTCCATTAAATAGAAGAAAGCAGTACAAAATTGTAAGTTATGCTCAGAAGATAATAAGAATGTCCAGCGAAGAGAGCTTGAATTTTAAATTTTGAATTTCTTACATACTAATTCTAAGTATCAACAAATTTGTTATAGAAGCTTGCCGCAACATGTATTGATTCCCCAATTTCAAATGCCCCCTCCTAACAATTAATATCACATTGTAAATAGTTACCTGCAAATCCCACCCCAATACAATACTAAAATTCACAATTTCCACCAAGTTAAAATTGAGATTTATACTGGAAAAGGTACCAACTTAAAACTATCCAAAACCTAATTATTTTAAGGATAACTTAATAAATTAAATAAGATATAACACACTCTCGAAGAGTACTGGTTTAGTATCTAGCATCATCTATTCTCACTAGAACAATCTTAACACATAATAACAAACACAAAACAGATGTTCCTAAGAAGACAAAACTAAAATTACATAAACATTTTTTGGTTCTTTGACAAAGTAAACAATTTTCATGCACATGAATAATGGATAATATCTTCCGTTGTAGAGCAACAAACTACACGCCAACCTACACACAGTAATTTTGAAAAAAGCAGAAGAAAAAATAGATTCACAACATTTGAAAAACTGGTAGTTTGCAATCAGTGTAAACAATTGAACCAGTACTAAAAAGTAATTAACAAGTTATTAACTACTGAGACATCACAAACAAAGTATATACAGAGGAGAAACAAATATAAAGAAACAATGTCAAGGGCCAGAGGAAGTGTATCAGATTACTTGAACTGGTATTTCAAGTTTTGCCCTCAATGTAGAACGATTTTTCCCCTCCTCTCCCTCTTCCAGTAGCTATCAGCCAAACAAGCAAATGAAGTGTCAAAGTCATACTCATGTCAATAGAATCTAACCATACATTATTTCTCGAAACTTTGAAATTTGGGAAATCAAATCCATTCAAAGTCCAGACAGAAGTGGAGCAGAATAATCATGCAAACAAATAAATGGAAATTAAACAATATCAATTTTAACAGACAGAGGATTTGCCAAGAATCTAACCTAAACATCATTTTTCTCCTCATTTTTAAGAATTATTAACTATCACCAATATGCATCTATTTCATAACTTTTTCTCTAGCCCCTTTCCCACTCGAGGCTTCTCTCTACATTCTCCAGACAGGAATCATGTACTGTGTACTGACAAACATGCCACTGATTAATAGACTACACTTATTTGAATTTCCAAGTTCAGATCACATTATTTCTCTTAATACGACAAAAGATATTATTCTCCTGAAGCTATATTATCTAATCTTCCAAGCAGGTTCTAAGGAAGGTCCAAGGGCTCAATAGTCAAAAGAAAAATTAGAAGAGAACTGCATAGGGAACATAAATGACTAAAGGTGGTCATTTACACAGTCATAGACTTTACTGATCCTAAGAAAGTTATGCTGAAAAAAATTTTAAAAAAATAAAACTGCCAATAAAAATTATTTGGGACATGAACCACTTTACCATATTTTTATATGTTTTGCATCAACACTAATTTAGTAATAGAACAAATATGAATTTTTATGTCTTTACCATTATTATTTAATTAATAATAGTTTTAGATATTCAGTCCTGATTTTTACAATTGTACAAAAAAGATATATTTATCTGTTTTAATATCATTAAGTAATAATTATCACACCTCACATGTAAAGCAGCCAACAAAAAGTAATCTTTTTTATACATCATTGTTATGTTAGTTTGATATTTCCCTGATAATACTTAAGGCTATAAGCACTCCAAATTAGATTTCTTAAAAAAATAAAAATTAATTGAGTTTCACATAATATGCAATACATGTACTTAAATTTCGTGTCAATGTCAGAGCATTATTAGATAGGTATGAGAACTAGAAGAATATTTTAACTACTCATATGTATGAGCGGTACACGTTGTAACTAACCAACTTCCTAAAAACATACTAAGAAAAGTAAAAAGACCTGAGGAATAGTGCGATTGAAAGTGTTAAATTTCCCAACAAAAGCATCCAATATCCTGCCCTGCAATATAAGTGGCATCAGGCTTAATTAATATATAAACAATAAATTATCACATAAGATTCTATTAAGGAATTGTAAAGACCACTAAAGGTGGACATACCAATAAAATTCGCGCTTCATCCATTGATGCCTGATCTAAACCTTTCTCGAAAATGGGTTCCACCTAAAAAGCAATAAATCAAATGGAATCTCTTACATAATCAAATCATATTGTTTGCAAGAAACTCGATTTGTTATAATCTTTAAGAATAAATTATTTTGAGCATATACCAGATTCAACATCAAGCGAGCACATGTAGTATGAATGCTCAAGGACAATGAGGCATCATGCATGTTGCTTGAGAACAGATAAATAATCCGCGATAACTGCAAACGCATTTATTCAGAAAAAATAATAAGAGAACCTTCAGCGATATATAGGTAAGTATAGCAGACCAACAACATTATTATCAAATTAAGGAAAAATAGTTTAATGAGTAATATTCAATACTCAATTAACAACAGCCACTGCAGAGCCAAAAATAGGAAAATTGCAGGGATCTACAAGTTCATGATAGAGAAGATGTGCTTACCTGTGACAAAGAAAGATCTCCCCTAACATGGTGAACAATCTCTGCCAAAAGACTATATGCTAAAGGCCGCAATGTCTCAAAGCATGCTCTGCCGGTTCCAACAAGGACCCTGGTGTGGTTAAAACATTGCTTCATGAGGGTCAAAACACAAAATACAGAATGTAAAACTAGAAAATGTGAATTCTGTGTAATGTGGTTGAAAAGTTTAAAATTGAATAGCACAAAGAACAACAGATAGTATAACCACAACATGAGACACAAAATCTAAAACTTCCAGCTTATTAATGCAAGAAGTGCAAAGAAATTTAATTTTTTCTGATTTACTGTAATTGTGATTAAGAATTGCGGTCACATTTAATAAGCCCTACTGATCTAAGAATAAGTTTGACTATCAAGACAAAAACGACAAAACAAAGGTTTCTCACCACCAGCCAAATAAAAAACAACCTATTGTGACACTTACATCTACATATGGCTACGGAATCAAGGAAAATTGATGTACAAGGAAAATGCAATTTCCAAAATGAATTCAATATACTATACGATTAGCAACACTGTAAATAATATACATAAAAAGGTTTAGACCATAGAGTAGAAATATCAGGCACGAGCTCCGCTGCCTTTCATGAACTGCATATCCAGACATTCAAACTATACAAGTGCAATAACAGGGTTTCCCCCAAATTATAAGAGAAAAAGTAAAATCACACATCCCATACAGCAAATAATATCACAATCCAGAATTAAGGACGGAACAGAGAGTCTGAATCCCCAAAATGTTAACATAACCTATTTCTATTTGGTAGAGTAGCATACCTCTCATCCAAGAGTGTATCAATTAAAGGAAATAAACCCCTTTTGAAGTCTGTCCCAAGAACGTGCTTCAGAGCTACCAATAGTTCCTAGAGTCATCAATTAACAAGGATTAGTTTTCGAGGAGTAAACTATGAAAATGTATATTGTTGTTGCAAAGAGAAGCCAACCTTCCGAATTGAAACTGAGTCAGAGCACGTGACAAGCAAATTTACAATGCTTTTGCATATGCTTTCTTCATGTTGCTTGATATAGTCAACAAAGCTCTTCAACAGATAAGTTAAGAAAGATACCGTCTGCACATAAGAAATGAGAAAACGGCTAAGAAAAGAAATACAAATGCCGAAAAGGGGATAAAAATAGCAATTCTATTGGTTGTCTGGGACATAAATAATGAAAAAGGTGAAATAGATCGTACATAATGACTAGTTAGGTACTATCAAAAGTAAAATATATAACCCATACAAGAATGTCCCTGACGTTAGAAGTTAAAATGGTCTTCTACTTATACAACAACGTTTGTACGTTGATCTTAATCTTAAAGATCGCAGCTAAAAATATTGAATCTATGGAAGATACAGAAGTACAATCGAGCTTGACTGTAAATTCAAAATTATTATAACTAACCTTAACTTGTGCGCCTTTCAGCTCAATAAAATGAGTCTTCAAATGAGGTGGGACCTTCTCTGGACCTGGGACTGAGATTGCTTGCACCATCAACGGCAACAGATGCGGTATATTAGTCTGAACAAGTCGCCCATACAGCTGAAATAGAAACATAACAACCAGTGGACTCTCGGTAACAACCTTAAACGACCTCGTGCTTGGATTAAGCTGCCCTGCAGCCCCAACATAAGATCCCGAAGGACCCATTTGATCAGAGAGTTCCATAGGCTTCACATCATCACCGCTAAGTGATGACCCTAAGGATCCAGAGGTCGAGGGTGGGGCTGGTGGAGGTGCCATCATGGCCCCACTCTCAAAGAAGTAAGTGACAGTAGCCCTGAAGTTCTGGTAAATTTTGCAGACAAAATCCAGAAATGGCTGAACTTCAGCCTCTGAAGTAGGTCGAAAGTTCCTAAGCAAGTCAAAAATAATCCTAATGCAAATCAATCCATTTTCCTCGTTGTCTGTGGTGAGCACGTGCATTGCTACTTTGAGAAGCTCCTGAACAAACGGCCTTAGAACCTCACTGTGGGGTAGACGATTAAGAATTTCAATTATAACATTCCGCAGCCTGTGTTCCTGGTTATCAACAAACTGTGGCTTGGTAATGTGGTGTAGAACTGCGGAAAATGCACGAAAATAGCACTTCAAGAAGTTCAAATACTCGCCAGTGTGGCATATCTCCAAACTGTCCCGCACCTCCATTGCCATTTGTAGCCTCGACTGAATTGCTGCAGAGTTAAAACACACACAATCAACGCACGAAGTACATAAACAAGGAAAACTCAAACCTAATAATATTTTTAAAAATAAATAAAAATTGACAGCTCGCTTACGGAGGTCGGGCTCGGTTAGGTGACGAGAGTGCTGCTCGAAATTCTGAACGGGGCTCATGGTTGATGAACTTTCTCGAATTAACTAGGAAATTCAGGGCAACAGCAAGAACTAGGGTTCTTCAGCAGTGGTTTAGGGAAAAACGAACAATTAAGGTTTTTCCCTTGAAACGGCTATACTAACATTAAATTGGGTAATGGAAATTCACATGTGCAGGTGCTGCTTCAGATTGATGAGCTAATTCCTGCAAACTATTGATCTAAGTAGTTAATTAGTCATGTCTAGGGTTTTTGGATTGGAGGGAGAGAAGTAGGGGTTTTCAGTTTAGTGATCAATCAAACAAGGAAAGAGTTCCACATGGTTTGATTTCCCCAAATTGAGTAAATGACTCATGCATAGTACGAGGCTTCTCAACTTATACAAAGTAACAAGCACACTATAAATTTGCGACATAAGAAAAAAAATGCATGAATACCCTATTTCTTCGATCTCTATCTTTGCCAACATTAGACTAAATTGTACTCACCCCATTCCAACCAAAGGTTTTTTTTGGTCATTTTTGTCGTCCACCAAAAGGGTTCTATTTTTTTTTTACGCAGATAAACACACACACTCCCTCTAATACAATTAAAATATGGAGTTCGCACTCCCACTAATACAATTACCTACTACACATTAAAAAATAATAATACTCTTTAACTCACGTGCCAAAAAACAAAAATAACTCTTTAGGCGGGACGAAAGGAGTATTTAATTTTAACCAAATTTATGTGTTTGGACAAATATTTTTTTACCAAATATAATTGGATGACGGTTCTCCCTGACATCCGTCGGATTGGGCGTCGATTTCAGTCAGTTCGAGTGTCGATAGATGTCGATCCCTCACCAACAACCCGATCGACATTCGTCAATCCCCCACCGACATGCGTAGGACGGTTTGGGTGTCGATGGTTGTTGGTTTCCTACCGACGAGCCGATCAACATGTGTCGGGCCAAGTGGCAGTGGCTGTCAGTCTAGGTGGGTAGGGGTCGATTTTTAAATTTTAAAGAAGGGGCATTTTTGTCCATTAAATAAAAATTGGTTAAAATTGATCACTTTTTACTTCATAGTTGGCAAAGTTTCTTCTTAATGAAGAAGTGGCAAATTTGCCTATTGATACAATAAATAAATAAATAAATATATATATATATATATATATATATATATATATATATTAAAAGTCACTACTTAACAAGGAAACATCACATCAATCTCTACTTTACCTTAATTACAAATTTAGCACTTTCATTTAACACTGACATACTTTATAATTTATCTACTACTTAAAAATACTACATCACTTCAAAAGTAAATAAAGTTGGTCCAAAAGAAACTTTTCTTACACTCCGTGTTTACATTAAAGAATAATATGGGGGGTATATATTTGGATTTTAATTCAAAGAGTGATATTTTTTTAAAGTCTTCCAATATCCTCTTTATATTTAATTCATATTTGTATTTTTTTTATTTTCAATATTATTTTATTACACATATTTTCTATTCATTTTTATTTTGATTATTAATGCAATCCAAATTTGATGTGACTCTTCATCTCATGTAGATATGTTTGTGGGTCGGGTCTGGGGTGAATATTTAATTACCCACATTTACCCCAGTTTAAAATTGCTTGCCCCGAACCAACACGGGTCTTATTACACAACCCCATATACAGACCCGAACGGGGGCGGTCCGCCGCACTCCGACCTGCTCTCTATTATTTAAACTTATGTGGCTGGAATTTTAATTACTATCTACTCATAAATCAGTAATTTTCTGTACTTTATCATTCTCTATAACTTCAAATAATAATTATGTAAAAAAATTCAAATAATAATAATAATCATAAAATTAGTAGTAAATTATAGAATTTTAAATGATTATAAAAAATAAATACTATAATATTAATATTTAGTACAAGGTGGGGCGGGTATTCGCGAGGCTAAAGTATTACCCAAACCGGCCCGTTTTAAAAAAAGATCCAGAGCGGACCATCCCATTTCCATTTTGGGCGGTCTGGGTCGGCCCAAATCGTGCAACCGAGTGGGTACCCGTGGGTCAATCCAAATTGACATCCCTAAATGTTATTTTCTTTAAAAAAAAACATTGATAATAATAAGTTCTAACTCCTTAATCCATGACAAGGCTTCATGAAGTTCCATAGCCTCACCTTCATCCACTCGAAAATTCCCCAGAATCAATATCAATCGACATGCAATAAAAGCACTTTCATCATCTCGAATGATCATCCCAACACCTATCTCTGTCGTATCAAGAAAAAAAACAGCGTCAACATTCACTTAAAAAACTTGATTTTGATATCTAAATTTAAGAGTGAAAATTATCATGTAAAATTAAAAAGGGCGGCACTAATGTCATTCAAATCATTATTAAGGGCACCCAAATTACTTAATAAACCCTTGTGAAAATACAATTTTAACCATTAAAAAAAACTACTTTAAATTAATATATTAAACCCAAAATCTTAAATGGATTAGAAAGATGGAGAAATGTGTTTCGAACTTCTTCACATTCAGATTCACAGATGAATCAATCTTACGGTGGTGCATGTTAAATGACCACCTCATCTAAAAGTTAAGCTTATAGAGAGTTGAATTGTTTAATACTTAATCATGTCACACACTAACACGCCCCCTCACATAC
This sequence comes from Pogostemon cablin, assembly GCA_023678885.1. NCBI lineage: Eukaryota > Viridiplantae > Streptophyta > Magnoliopsida > Lamiales > Lamiaceae > Pogostemon > Pogostemon cablin. Next base: position 4,707,186 of record CM042992.1, on the reverse strand, counting down.
ATGTGGAGAATTTTTGCCTCAAGGCTTGCATTTGTTTTCATAAATGGGTGGCGGTGAGGTTCAAACTCTTAACATTTGTTAACCATAAGCTCTGATACCATGTTAAATGACCACTTCAATTCAATGTCAGCAGTTCTAAAACTAAATCATCAAATAATGGCACCCCAATGAAAAACATACATATATCTAAAGGTTTAAAATATCGATATCGGTAAAAATATCGGTACCTCAATTTATGAATATATCGATGGATATATCGAATATCGATATCGGTAAAAAATTTAAAATTATGGAAATTTTGTGAGAAAAAAGATGAAATTTATTATTTAATTTTGCAATATATTATAGTTAATTTTAATATATTAATACAATTTATAAGCAAAATAAAACTTAAAATATATGATAAGTAGATCAATAACAACATATTTAAATAGTGTGAAATCATACAATAATTATTATTAATTGTTTAACACATAATAACTAATATCAAAATGATGATCTATTAGATTCAAATATAAAATATGTCATGTTGTCTTGATCTAAATAATATTGATACCAACTAATTGAATTATATAAATTTTTTAACATTGTTCTGAATGTGTTAGTAGTATATTGTTCTATCTTATCCAATCGTGCCAAAATAATTATATTTTTAATCAGAGTATATTGTTTACGTGAACCCTTCATATTTACTAGTTATACAATTTTTTAACGAAAAGTGATAACTATTTTAATATAAAAAAAGATAGTTAATTTAGAAAACGTAAAACATCTCACTATGAGATGGTTTCACACATGTACTGCTCCATTTTTTATTTTATTTTTTAAAATTGAACAAATTAATGACCAAAGAAATGTATTTAGTTGATAAATAAAAGTAACATAAAAAATTATTAAAATTTCTTTAAATTATGAATAATTTTTCGATATTTTCGATATATCTTCGATATTTTATCGATATATCTCGATATCAAAAAAATAAATTGTGACAAATCGATATCGATATTTCCACCGATATTTTTTTATATTTACGAATAATTCTTCAATATCAGAAAATAAATATCTTTTTCCCTAATATCGATATCGGTACTCTCAAAAAATGGATATATCATGTAAATATCGAGGATATTTTGGGATATTTTAAACCTTGCATATACTAGATGTACAAGGATTCATATTTAATCCCCATAATTTAACTTCGGGTTTGGTCTGAGTGACGTTTAGGCTCAAAAAATGCTTGTATTACGGGAGGACCAGAAAGGGTCTGAAGGTCATTGCTCGTATTACAAGAGGACCACAAAGGGTCTGAAGGTCATAACCAAGCCGATAAACTCAACTACTTTCAACACGAAGAAAACCAGGTGAACACCTGGTAAGAAGTCTGAATGCTTGCGGCTTTGAGCCTAAGAGAGCAAGGCACCACCGGCAGCGGGGCCAACAGCTTTGAAAAGAGACATAACAGACATGGATATGCCGTTTGCAACTTCTCTATGTTCCTTGGCCACCGCTCTATTTTGAAGAACTAACAGGCCTGTTGTGATGGATAAAGAGAGTACATTCTTCAACATGGAAGCACTATTAAGCACCAACAGGAGTAAAAGCCCAAATAATTTAGCTATGTAAGGGTAGCTGGTTAGCAATGGTATTGAGACCACAGCTCATATACGAGAAATAGTGATGGTTCCGAGTATCCTATCTATCCAAGTATACACAAAGAGCTGAAAGAACAGCATACCAAACCATGTGATGGAAAGAACTTTACCAACGTCTGATGTGCTAAAACTCAACCCGTCAACCCTCTTTGAGCTGACAGCCCATAAAGAGAATATCTCACTATAGGCCATATCGTGAAGTTGGAAAATACAATTCACCAAAATAGCAGACATCAAGGGCCAATTTCTTAAGAGGCTGCTTCGAGATTCAGGGCATCTGACCACAGAACTTCCATCTTCTCCAGCTGAATGGGCACGTTGGCAGTATCTTCCGACAACGAATCTCGAGCTATGTTTTCTATACTGTGGGCATTAATAGTTTCGGGAAGCCAGCAGGACATGATGGCTACCACCAATGCAATGATTGAGATCACAAGACAAGGTAAAAAATATGGAAACCTCCCAAATATGGAATTTTGAGAGAAGATGTTTGGATACTTGTCAGCAGGCTACGAAAGAAAACCTCCGACATCAGGACCAATGACCAAACCTATGCCCCAGGATGTGCTAATGACTGACATCCCTAAAGCTTGGTGCTCTTTACGACGAATTTCGAAAGCATATGCCCTAATAGGACCCAGCATTCCACATAAACTTCCAAGAAAGAACCTCGCCAAAATGGCCATCCAGTAGTTTACACTAAGACCAAAAAGTGCATTGAATATAACCACTGTAATTGTGCCAATCATTCACTGGTTTCCGATCATATTTATCAGCTATCATTCCCTATAGAAGAGAAGTCAAGGCTCTTCCAAACATAAAAGATGACCCTACATATCCAGCATGGAAACTTATATATTCCTCCCTTTTCGCAATATTTAAGTCCCTGATCATATAATAAAGGAAAGAAAAGAGAGATGATATTGGCAGAGCTGCAGCAAGAGTGATAATCCGGACGTAAAAGAAGAGCTTGAAGGGTATCCCAGTGTTGGAATCGTTGCGTTCCTCAATCTTGCACGCTTCGCAGTTCTCATGATAATGTTGTTTCTTGATCAGAGGTTCAGTATTCTCCGGCATTTCCTCACCCTTCTTCGACCTTCAAACTCCTCCTCATTCAACAATTTTTCATTGACTCTTACAGTTCATATGACTACATTAAAGTTACGGAAATTGTACAGTGAATAATTTATAGAAAGAAAAACCTGCCACAACGTACGCAATTCCACGTGGTTCTCTGTCTTATGTGCAACGGCCAACGACTACACAGTCGTACTCAAATCATACATGATAATTCCACAATTGAATTCGCTCTAATGCTATGTTAAATGACCACCTCATCTAAAAACTTAAGCTTATAGATAATTGAATTGTTTAATACTTAATCAGGTCACACTCTAACGGTGCAGGACACGGTGAGCAATGATCCATAATGTGTGATCACGTAACCTGTGATACACCACAACCTGCATCTGATACACCACCATTTCCGACTTCGGAGTTAGCAATCTAGGTAAGTAAATTGCAAAAATTAATAGAAAAGATAAAAGGTGTCACCATTTTACAGTAACCTGTGATGCATTAATGGTCATTACCCATTCGATTAATTGGCGTCGCCTATTCAAACAAGATCAATCTACATTCTCCACATTATTCCCACAAATTTCATTTTATGGTGGTCATGAGAAGTGTTTAAAAATCAGTTTCCATTAATATCTTTCGTTCATAAGATTAATTGAAATGAAATATCGTGCTTTGAAGGAGAGTGTACTGTGTGGAGAAGATGATGCAGACTTTATTTGAACTAGAAACTTACCGTGCGTTGCGCACGGGCATTAGATTTTACAATGCTATTTATATTTAATATAAATTATAAATATTTTAATAGGAGTAGTATTTTTTATAACAATTTTTTTAATTATACTATTTGAAATTTATATGAGTATTATATTTCATAACCTTATTATTTTTAATATAACCATTCATTAATAAACTTTAAACCCTAAAACTATATACACTAAATCTTAAACCCCAAACCCTATACCATAAACCTTAAATCCTAGAACTCTAAAGCCTATATCCTAAACCTTAAACCATAAACACAAAACCCTAAATCCCTAAAATCAAAACCCTAAGCCTTAAACCATAAACCCCCTAAACTCAAAACCCTAAATCCCTAAAACCAAAACCATAAACCCCCTAAACTAAAAATCCTTAAACCCTAAACCTTAAAGATCAAGGCAGCAACAACTAACAATCATATTCCAAAGATCAATAAAGCATGACCATAATGTAAATTAGAAAAACTCACATAAAAAATACCATGACATCAATATCTTTTTAAGTTCTAGATTCTAGTAATATAGTGTCATATTGTTGTAAAATATAATTAGGAATGATCGAAATTTCTTTATTTCCGTAAGATCATTATTAATGCTAATTAAGAAAATACTTTTAATACGAATAAACATGATATCACTTCATAACTTGAGTGAATAAACAATATTGAAGAAGTAGAATTAGAAATGTTTAAACCTTGAAAAACATACCTACACATGCTCAATAAATATGACCATTCTCATCTCGCAAACCAAAATAACCAATAAAAATAAAATAACAAATGATGAAATTATAATCTATGATAACTTTGCATAATTAATCACATGAAAATAGCAGGATCATAAAGACATTTTAAACAATAAATTATATAGTAAGATTAACCAACCTGAGAACATATAATGTTAAACAGGATACATATACAATACTCATTTCGTCCCATGCAAAGGGTAACTTTTGTCTTTTGGCATGTGGATTAATGAGTATTATTATTTAATAATATGTAGTGGGTAGTTGTATTAGTGGGTGTGTGGGCCCCATATTTTAATTGTATTAGTGGGTATGTATGGGTCTCATGTGTTTAAAAAGGGAAAGAGGACTCTTTGGGTGGGACGTCCAAAATGAAAAAAATGAACTCTTTGGATAGGACGGAGGGAGTACATCTATCACTTTAAACTTTAATGAGTGGTATATACCCATGTACATTAATATAAAAGATTGATTTTCAACCTTTAATATAAAAAATCGCAACAAACATAACTATAAAACCCTAATCCTAAACCCTAAAACAATAAAACCCTAAATCCTAAACCATGAACTCTAAACCCTAAAACCCTAATACCCTAAACACAAAAACTTAAAACATAAAACCCTAAACCCTAAAAATTTAACATAATGTAAAAAACTTTATTAAGTATTATACATTGTTTAAAGTATTAGCATTGAGGCTTTATAAATATTAAAAACTGTAAAATAGGTAAAAAAATCACAATTATTTTCTAAATTAACTCTTATAATACATAATTTATTCTTTTACCAAGAAAGACAAATAACTAAATGTGGTAATTCAAAATTAAATATGATCAAATGTGTATACTAAACTATGATCACAATGAATAAAACTTATGGGCTTAATCAGTTTAGGGTATTGAAAAGATTGTGGATAAAATTGATTAACGGATAAAAAAATGTACAAATAAGCCCAACTTAGTTGAATATGCCCAATACAACATTATTAGTAACTAAAATAAATATATAAATTAACTAATGATAAATGGCAAACATCACACAATAATAAATAACAACGAACTATTTATGAAAAAAATTATTGGATTCCGTATGTTGTAAATAATATATATTAATTTTATTAAGGCTAATTATAGTATGCACTCGACACCCTAAGATAGGGTGCACCCATATATAAATATAAACAAAAACATATACAATTATGATCAACTATGTATACAATTTAATGATTAGTTTTTTAATGAAATTTGAGTGTAAAAAATATGCAATTATTAAAAAACATGTATACACTATCGAATAAAAAATCATACTCATATAGATGTTAAATTTTTAATGAAAAATTTAGTGTGAAAAAAGTATACAATTATTACAAAACACGTATACAAAATAGAATAACATGTATACAAAATAGAATAAAAAGTCATATACATATGGGCGCACCCTTGCACCCGGGTGCACCCAATATACACTCTTTTATTAATTAAAATTATTAGTATTTAATGACCAAGATTAACCATTTATAAATCAAAGGCGAATTGAAAAACATACCAAATATGGACAAAATTGTTGAACGGGAAATTAAATAGGGGGTGTCATTAATGAACCCGCTTTTAGTATATAAAAAGACTTGGGTGTATTAAGCAATTAATGTTTAATACATATTATACTTTAATTTAAAGTAGTTACTCCCTCCATCCCACACTTATGTTTACACTTTCCGTTTTCGTCCGTCCTACAATTATGTTCACCAAACTCCACATCAACCAACAATCTCAAAAGTTATCTTAATTTCAAAAATATCACTCTCACCTAACACACATGACGTACTTTATAATTTATTTTTTACCTAAAAATACCACAATACTCCTAAAAAATCAATAAAGTTGATCAAAAAATAATTTTTCTTAAATTCCGTATCTATAGTGCCGTGAACATAAGTTCAGGATGGAGGGGGTATTATTTTAGGGTTAAAATTGTATTTAATAAAATTTTATTAAACAATTTGGGTGTCTTAAGTAAAGTTTTGAGTGTCAATAACGTCACTCAATTAAAAATTATTATACATTATAGGGCAATTCTTAGGTGACCTGTGGTAACCGGTGACCCATTCACATGTGGTGTGCACCATGTGGTGTGTGTGCACATCTTATGTGAGGGGGTCGTGAAGGGATTAACAGTGACCACGGGTCACCTAAGTAACACCTACATTATATATTATTATATTATAATTATAAATTAATGCTTAATGCTTAATACTTAGTAATTAAAATATAATACATTAAAATTAATTTTATATAAAAATAAAGCTTAAAGAAATAAAAAGTTACAGATGGAGTGAGTCTCTTCATATCTTTTCCAAAAAATGTGAATGGATTATTTGATGTAATGAATACTAAATATCCTATAATAACATGGAGTATGTCAAATAGAATTGAAAAAAAATATATTGGGGGCTGCAACCCAATCACTCTTCATGGTCATTTTATTGTTTTAATGTGTTCTGTTGGTGAAGGAATAAAGGAGATATTTTTTATGTGAAAAGTATATATATATATATATATATATATATATATATATATATATATATATATATATATATATATATGTATTGTAATTTCATATTAGTTGAAGTATATTACAAATTATCCAAAGCAAAGAATCTTTGCTAGTTTTTTTTTTCTTTCCCTGATTAGAAAATGGTTATTTTTATTTTTTTGATGTAGAAATGAAAGTAGCACATAACAAATTGGGCTCCACAAGGAAAGAGATAAGTCCAAACCAAAAGGCCTATTAGAGTAATTAAATTTGGGCCTTTTTGACAGTTGATGGTATATGGTAGCAGAATATAACTCAGATATACAAACCTAAGTTACAGTAATTATATATGACTTTAAAAATAAGTTTTTTATACATATATATATACTAGCAAACTCAACCTTGCTCCAAACTAAGTAAACAAACCTGATTACAGTTAGAAGAATTACACATTTGCTGAATTTTAAGACTAAAGTGAATAACATGTCAACATCTAATGACAAACCCCTCCATCATCTCTTTTCTTCTAAAGTACTTTTTTCATTTTGAGTAACTACAAAATGAATATAAATATAAATGTATATTAGTTTTTTTTTTAATGGTAAACTGGTTCTTATATAAAAACAACTATCAATAGAAGTTCTAAAATACATAGTATATAGTTTCCCATCAATTTAAATAAAAATTACGGTATTAAAAGATAAAATCATACTCATAAACTACCAAACAACAGCTAGCTATTATTAATCTTCATATTCTTTAACAATTTCCATGTAATGTATACTTTTCAAGCTCTTGGAATTAAGGAGTGGAGAGATAAGTATACATGTATCATATCATATCTATATATTTTGATGGCCCTGGCCCAACCACCACCACTATCACCCCCACCCCCACCCAAAAAATAAAATAAATAAAATAAAAATAAAACAGGAAAAACCCATCAGCATCAATTAACAGATATCTAGTGAAGTGGACGCGAAGAAATTAAACAAACTCCTCTATGATTCTTTTTATTTAACCTCCATTTAATCAAACTCATCACTTTATCAACACTTCTTCCTACCACCACCACCTCTGCTAACACTAACTTTTGAGTAGCTAACTCACCAATTATTATTCTCTCTCTCTCCTCTTAATAACTAATAACTTAATCACATTTTTTGTCACACTTAAAGTTAACATGACTAATATTAGCCCAAAGTTGAGAACCATGCAAGGAGATGGAGAAGAAGGGGTGGTGGTGAGGGGCCGCGTCGAGATCGACACACGGCAGCCGTTTCGCTCCGTGAGGGAAGCCGTCGCGCTCTTCGGCGAAAAGGTACTCGCTGGAGAAGTCTATGGCAACAAGCTTAAGGAGGTCATCTTGCTTGATTTTATATCTAACTTTCTTTTCGATTATTAATTATGTCCGTCGTAGTATAATAAATCTGCAATGATTTATTATACACGACTTTAATTAATACATGCATGTTACTAACTAGCAAGTTACTCTTCAGTTTGCTAGTCAGACACATGCATGTCTTAATTTTATTACATTCATGACTGTTCAATTCATGGTCAAATAGTTGGATAATAGATTTTAAATGATCAGATGCAAAACTCAGCAAATTACTGCATTCATCAACCAAAGATTGGAGAAGTGAAAGCAGAGTTAGAAGAAACAAAGCAAAGCCTACACAAAGCAAAAGAAGAAGGGGACCACATGGCAAGCTGTCTGAATTCATTAAGGCAGGAGCTTGAGCAGACAAAGAGAGAGCTCCATCAGATGAAGAGCAGGGAAACAATATCGTATCATTTGGACCAGCCGGAGATCGAAGAGCTGAAGTTCGTCGAAAACACGAGCATGATGGTGGTGACGGACGAGGGGGAGCCGGAATTCGAGAAGAAAAGATCAGTGAAGTTTGCAAGTCCAGTGCTGGCAAAGGTGATGATGGAGGGTGGTGATACCATGCACAAAAAGAAGATCAAGAAGAAGCCACTCTTTGCAGAGTTGATTTTCTTGAAGAAGAAGAAGAAAGAAATGAAGTAGTATTGAATCTTGAATTTCTCTGTTTTCCATTTCCCGCCTTTTTTAATTCGCACGAGTGAGGGATAATGATCATCGATTCGAAACTCCTGTTACATTTTGGTGTTACGTCTCCTGTTGCAAACTGTTAGATAATTTATCTATCGCGTGTAATAGGAGACTTGTTACATTTTTGTGTTACATCTTCTGTTGTAAACCGTTACATGATTTATTTAACATGGGAGATATAACATTAAAATGTAACTAGAGATCAATAAAAATTCAATTAAATTCAGTTTTTTTTTGTTTATGTTATATTTAAGCTTGTTGTTTTGTTAGTTGAGGTGATGATTCTAGTCCTAACAGATTGATGTTAATGGTAGATTTGATTATAAAATGAATTTCTTGATGCATAAATGATATTCACATTAAAATTTAAAAATTGGTGGGTTATAGCAGATGGTAGCCCAATCTTTGGCCCAATTTATGAAAATTAAGATGAAAGGTTAAATAATAATGGCCCAATATTGGCCCATTTACTAATTAGAATGCTGAAATCGTTCTCTTAATTAATCATGAATACGAAATTCTCTAAGGTTCGAATTGTAGAATTTAGCACCAAAGCCCAAATATTAAATTTCATCCGTTCCAGATTTAATTGGTAAAGAAATCTAAAATCAAAATTAAATTAAATAAATGAACAGCTTGGACCCATTTCACTCTACTAATAATCATACATAAAAAATTGCTTATCGTATGATTACAATAATTTTAATTAAAAATAAAAATATACATGATTTAATAAGTAGTACATAAAAATTATTTTTTAAACTGATGAATTTCCCAAAGACAAATTCTTTAATATATTAGTAATACCTACCAACCGTTATCGATCATTCTTGATTAAAGCTAGAATAAAAATGATTATTGAGAAAAATATCGCATTCATCATTCATGTATTTACCTTAACCATCTGCATTCTCAATGTGGGATAGCTAAATTTATAACTTTTATTTTTTTTTCCATTTAATAATTTTGCTACATCTTCCAATACAAAGTTAAAATTTGATATAGAGACATTGAATAGAATGTTGTTTAGGACAAAAATACAAAGAACAAGAGATTAGATAAATATACTGTCGGTTAGTCGGTCGTGGTGAAGTGATGATAACATGGAATAAGGCATAAAAATATGTTCAAAATAATTATCAAATTAATTGATTGGTTAATTAATTAATTAATAAAATGCACATGTCTGCATGTGAACCATATCACAAGATTTACATGTTTGACAAAGTCTTTCACACCACACAATTAGTCCTTCTTCCTCAACCTATTTCCTTTTTTTTTAATTATTAAACCATTTGTGTTTGAACAATTTTGATTGATCCCCTGAAAAAAAAAATCTTTTAATTATTAAACCATTTGTGTTTAAACAATTTTGATTGATCCCCTGATATATATATATATATATAAAATAAGAGTTGATCTCTTGTGTTCCCACGTGCACAAATTGTATAAGTGTATAATATTTTATTTTGAAGGGTATACACTTCAATTAATAAGAGTACAATATTTTTATTCTAACGTATTTATTTAGATTATATTTCCTGCCATAATTATTATGACACTAAAAAAACAGCAATAAAATTTAACAAAAATTCAAACTATTAACCATTATCAATGATTTTATAGTTTACTACTAATAGAATAATTACCAACAACATCATTATATAAACAATGGTAAAATATTAATTCGTTGATAACGTTCATATATTCCACAGTCCTGTTAATCTCTTCATAATTGTGTTTTTAAATAATTTTAGAAAATTCTCTTTATTAATCTTGGAGGGAAGGGTGTTAAGGAAAATAATTCAAATGTATTAATTTGTTTGTAATTTATATCATTTTCATGTATAGATTGATTTGGTCCTTTAATTATGAATGTTGTTGTTGTAATCTTGTATTATTTATTTGGGTAATAACATCAGCATATTTACACGATCAAATAATCTTTCTCCTCTTTCAAAAGGGGAGAATTTTGATTTTAAGTTGAATACAATTTAAAGTATGATATCTAAATTGGTTAAAAATAAAGAGTATATTATGAAATTAATGTTAAAAGAATTTTTACTTTTATACATGTGTGTGAATATATAATAGATGTAAATAAAAAACAAGTATATATAAGGATACCTAAACGTAAGATGGAGAAAATATTTTTTATAACTAGACCGTTTTATTTATTATATATTTTTAATTCGTCAAACAAATTATTAATCAAACAATTCAACTAGACTATTAACCTTTTTCTTTCGATTAAATAATTTGATTAAAACATTAATTATTAATACTTCTTATTCATTTTATTAATACCTTTTTAGCGTCACTAGTTCAAATTGAAACTGATCATGACTCTACTTACAGAGTTGCTATAAATCTTCAATATATATTTATTAGTTTTCATGAGGAATAAAAGTCAAATCTTCTATAATTAATTGACCTTAAATGATAATAATTTATTAGTGGGGGCCTTTTTTTAAATAATTGGGCTCCAGCATTTTCAGCCAAAATTTCTGGCAATTAATTACCCTCGTATTGGCTGTCGTAGCCATTAACTTCCAGACTTTAATGATGCTCTTCCTTTAAATATTATATTATATATTAAAATATATTCTAATATTTACTAATTAATATTTTTAAAATATTTCCAGCATTGCCCACATAATCAATCAACACGCCACAATCTATCTAAATCTAATTAATACTAGTATTTAATTTATTTTTATTCTAAAATTCATATAGTTTTTCTTTTATTTAGCCCAAACTAGTTTTAAATTAGCTTGACTAGACGTGTTTATTCGTAATAATGTAAAACAATTAAATGAGACTACATAATGATACTTAAAATATAAACTGAATTCTTAGTATTTTTTTTCCAATGTCTTATAATAGATAAATTATCAAAATTTGAAAGCTAAAAAATTATATCAAATAGATACCTAAAACTATAAAATATTTAAAATATCTTTTGGACAAATACATTAAATTTCGTATATTTAACATGCATTTTAATTTAGGACGGCACCATTGACACCCGAAACTTTACTAAAAGCACCCAAAAATTAAAAAATATTATATAAAATACAATTTTAACCCTCGTATTTTGAATTCTTTAATTACTTTGTACACTCAATCCAACTGTATATAGTCATCTTCTTCAAGTAATTTAGAACGATTTGTATCCTCTTCATCAAATTTCTCCCTAACCTAATATGATTTTTTAAGGTTACTTTAAATGGTTATTCTCTATCTCTCCAAAATCTAGATGGTCTTATTCCTTTCTATCTAAACTCTTGTTTAGATCTACTCCAAGAAATTTTGAAAGTCCCGACAACATTAGACAGATCCATTTGCAGCACCGCTTGTTAATGCTGCATAAATATCTATGAATAGCAATAAGATTTTGACAATTAATACATATTATCCCAATTAATTATCAGATAGATATGAAAAAAAAATTGGGGAGTTTGAATCTAATTGACAATCCTTTGGTTCGAGAATGAGTTTTTGTGGATTGAGTTTCAGGGCATAACACAAATCGAATAATGTTCTATTGTTAAATGATTTGTGCATTTTCTTTAATTAATTTGCAAATGAGATTGGAATAATTCCAGAGGTTTGAATATGATTTACAGATATTTTTGTTTAATTGTTGATCATTTAAGAATGTGTTTGAACATTGTTAAAAGAGAGAATTTTGAATGTAGAATATTTTGTGTTTTAGGGTTTGGAAAGATTGGGTGTGCAAAGTAATTTAGAGATTGGACAATTTTAAATGTTTAATGTCTAAGGTTAAATTTGTATTTTCATAAGGCATTTTTATAATTTTCGGGTGCTGTTAGTAAAGTTACGGGCGTCAATAGTGTCACCCTTTAATTTATTGAATAATTTATTATAATCAAAATGATTTATAATTTATTATACTGTAATTTTATAAAGTTATCATTACCTTATAATTTTAGGTTCAAATGGGTTGTTTTATATTTTTTTTCCTTAATTAACAAAAAATAATTTAAATTCCAAATGGATATTTATTAATTTTTTTAAATATTTTAATTATTATTGTTGAACTGTCCTAATTATAATCATTTAACGTGATACATAAATTTCACGCTAAATAGCATGTCTTGATCTTATTAAATGATCATTTTGGGACTAGAAAACTATGGATACCTATAAACACTTCTCAATCTACATCATACTCCCTCCGCCCGCCCAAAAGTGGACATTTGTTTTTTTCATGTGAATTAAGGAGTATTATTATTTAATATATAGTTGGTAGTTGTATTAGTGGGTACATGAGTCCCATAAATTTATTGTATTAGTGATGTGTGTGGGTCTCATGTGTTTAAAAAGAGAAATGTGGACCTTTGGTGCGGACGCCCAAAATGGCAAAATGTCCATCTTTCGAGCGGGCGGAGGGAGTACTAAATTTTAAAAATTTCAATAGTGTGGTTTTCATTTGATGAACAAAATTAATTAGGGAAAAGGGTCAAGTATGACCCTAATATTTTCTACAAGGATCATCCATGCCCCCTAAACTTAATTTTGGTACATTCTAACCCTTCATTTTATAATAAAGGATCATATTTGTTCTCCAACTTTTATAAACTAACAAACTAATCCTTTTTGGCTAATTTCCGACTTTTTACTACTACCAAATTTTATTTTTACTACTAACAAACTACCCCTTTTGGTTGAACGTAATTTAATATTATTAATTAATACTTGAAAATATTAATCAAGGCATGTAAAGAAACTTCTTTTAATTTAATATTAATTTTAAATGTATTTTAAATTTTTAATTATTTATAAAAATAATATATGTAATTTAATTTTTATTTATACAATTAATAAAAAAATTAATATAATTTATAGAGTATAAATTTTTAAGAAATTCAATTTAGAGAATAGTTAGAAATTTGTGACTAATTGATCATCTTTCTTAATTATTATTATTATTATTATTATATTTTAAAAATAAATATTTACGTTGTAATTATTATAAGAAAAAATAAAAAAATTAAAGAAAATAAATAATTAATATTCTTAAAATAAATTCGTAACAATTTATTATAGAAATGTATAACTAATAAAATTGAAAAAATATTAACATTTTTTTAAGGGAATGAAAAAATATTTAATTTTGAACCATACATAAAATAATAATATTATTTTTAATGAAAATTTATATTGTAAATAATTAAGATGAATTTTCTTAGTTATAATCTTTTGAACAATGAAAATCTATAACAAAATTTTAAATTTTTTAATGATCCGAGATTAAATTTAATTAATAATAAATAATAGTATAATTTATAATGATGAGTAAGGATAAATTATAGTAACAAACTCCTATAATTTGATTAAAATCAATAATCAATCTAAATTTATAAATTAATAATAAATAATATAAATTAAATAGAATTAATTACAAATAATATAAAGTAATATAAATCAACAATCATCAATCAAATTTAGAAAAGATGGGGAATTAGCCAAAAGGGGTTAGTTTGTTAGTTTATAAAAGTTAGAGGGCAAATATGATCTTTTATTAGAAGATGAAGGGATAGGATGTACCAAAATTAAGTTTAGGGGCGTGGATGATCCTTAGAAAAAAGATTTGGGTTCTACTTGACAATTTTCCCAATTAATTAACTCACGCACTAATAGTGTTTTTTTTCTCTTATAAAATAATTTAAAATAAATTTAACAAGCCAATGACGTTTACCCAATAAACTCTAGATTGTATTAATGCATCAAGGCCCCTAATTATAACTTCTAATGTAAGTTAATTGGAAACTGATTGATATATTTAATTTTAATTGAATTTATGATAAAAATAATTCTAAATGATAACTAAATGAGCATAAAATAAAAATAAGAGATAAAATAATATTATCTCATTTTCATGCTTTTTAAGTGACGAATTACTTAATTTTAAATGAAGAAAATTTATTTAAAATAATTAAATCACAAAAATAAATCTAAACTTCAAAATTGAACTAGTCATATATATCATAACTAGTATACTACCCGCGTAACACACGGATTAAAAAAATTTATTTTAAATTTGAAATATTTTATTTAATAAATAACAAATGTATTAATATACTAATAGTTAAAAAGAATATATATATATATATATATATATATATATATATATATATATATATATATATATATATTTAAGCTTTATAATTAATATTATGTGATTTTTATAAAATATAAGTAATATTATATAGTATTTTAATTCATATAATCTTCTATGTATTTGGAGATATGAATTTAGAATTTATGCACCAAATTTTATTTTATTTTTTTCCTACTTAATATGCTATATATTAATTTTATGGTGATTTTGAAGTGCACATGATGCACTGGTGTACCCCCAATATTTGCATAATAAAATAGGGTAGTTGGTAGTTATTTTATAAAAAAAATATTAATTATATTATTTTATTTAAGGGTGGAGATTAAATTATAAGTAATCTAACGGTTAAGATCGTCCAAGTGCATCGATGAACTGCAGTTGGACTCTTGATTTTATTTCAATAATATATGTATATATTTCTTAATAATATATAGGGAAAATAGATTTTTTCGTCCGTTAACTTTGTCCAATTTTGAATTTAGTCCATAAGTTTTTCACTTTTTGAAAATCGTCCATTATATTTGTAAAATTTTGAAAATCGTCTATTATATTTGAAAATTTTGAAAATGGTCCATCATGTTTACCAAGTTCAACAAAATCGTCCGTTTCAACAGGTCACTAGCAGGTTATTCTAAAAGATAAAAATAAAAAATATGTAATATATATATATATATATATATATATGTATATATATACTATTTTACAAAATAATAGCCCCACTAAGAATTTATATTATACTTCCTCCGTCCGTCCGAAAGAGAATATTTTGCTTTTGTGCACATTGATTAAGAAATATTGTTATTTAATATGTAGTGGGTAGTTGTATTAGTGGGAGCGTGGACCCCATATTTTAATTGTATTAGTGGGTGTGTGTGGATCCCATCTGTGTAAAAAATGAATTGACCCTCTTTGAAACGGACAACCAAAATGGAAAAAATACCCTCTTTCAAGCGGATGGAGGAAGTATCAATATTTAGTTAAATTTGCTTCACTTTAGTATTGAGATTAATATTATTTGTTTAGTATACGGAAGTGAAAAATAAAAAGTGAGATAAAATTGGTTAAATAAAAATATGATATAAATTAATTTGAGTGAAAATATTCAAATGACCTGCCATAGCAGGTCAAAGAGCCAAAATGTTGAATTTTATGAAGTTAATGGACTAATTTCAAAATGAGTGAAAGTTAACTGACGAAAAAATCTATTTTCTCTAATATATATCACATTTTATATTCAATTGTAACATTAATTTTGCATATAAAAACTATGTAAATTTTTGCTACATGTATTCATGACAAATTGCATCAAATTAAATTCAATAACTAATAGTATTAATTTTTATTTACTAATATATATTTATTTATTAATAAATGTATCTGGTTTAAATTTAGAATATATATTTATATATTAATAAATGTATCTGATTTAAATTTAGGTGCGATTATTAATTCATACACCCGAGTACATAATATTTTATCAATTTAAATTAATTACAATTTTTGTTTTAGTTATACTTGATTTCATAAATTTGCTGAAATAAAATTAATATTAAGTAAATATTAAATTATTTATTAATTATTCAACCAATTAAATTTTCAAAATATTATTTGTTCATTATTCACATTTTTCAAATAAAAATTTAATTATAGACGTTATCTCTATAAATAATTAAAAACTTAAAATACTTTATTTTAAGATCAAATTAAAATTATTTTTTATGCATATCTTAATTAATAATTTAAAATTTTTAATGACATTAAATCAACACTCATGTTTTAAAAATTTTAGTATATTAGAAAATTACTTTAGAATAAATATATCAAGATAATTAAGTTCGATCAAAATCAAAACACAATTAATACATAATTATAAATACTCCACCAATAGAAATAAAATACATATAAAAATTTTATTTTGAAAGAACAAAATTACAACAAGTGTGTTTTTAAAAAACTCAAATAACGAAACTACTTTACAAATATATATATTAAGATATTAAGATTGGTCTATTTCATAAATTTTTTAATTTATTCATTTTCCCATTCCGTTATTGTCCCAATAATTAGTTAATGTGGCCTCGCTAAAAACAACTCGAGCCAAATATTAAAATATAGGTCTATTTAGAAAAAAAAAACTTAAATAATACTAAATTAATTAAAAAATAAAAACCTCACTAAATAGTGCCCCATATATATATATATGTATGCATGTGACTCCTCATAGTCAGAGATTCTTTTCAACAAACAAAAAACGATGATTAAGAATCCATTCTGTCGCCCAAGGCTGAGAGTGGCCGGCGCCGCCGCCGCCGGCAGAAAATCCGGCATCTTTTCCCCCATGTCCCTCCTCGATCGCCTCAGGGCGGCCGTATTCCGTCTCATCATGCTCTCCACACTCTCCAACGGCGCCGCCCGCCGTACATCATCGACGCCGCGGTCGGAAGCTAACTACTACCCCAACGACCCGCACCACAGTGAAGCCGTCGCCGACTGCATAGAGTTCATCAAGAAGTCCGCCACCGCCAGCGATGAATCCCGCCACTCCACCGCCGGTAGCTACTCGGAGGCCGCGGCGGCGCAGAGGTCGTATGTGATTGAGTAATTAATTTGGTATATAATAATGTATTTCAGGTACAGTTAATATATGTTTTATGTATATTGGTGTGTATGTAGAATTGAATAGAACATTTTTTTTTCTCCTCATATCAACAGAAAATTAGTGTTTTTTTTTTAATTTTTTTTTTTGGGATTTGTAACAATTTAGGTATTTAGATTCATATTTGAAATTCCAAGAGTTACATAAAAATAAAATAAAACAAAATATTTACATACTGTGGTTTATAATTTTTTTTTAACAATAGAATCAACTTATCAGTTTAGTGATAATAATAATAATAATATTATTATTATTATTTTTTTTTTTTTGAAGCTTGTATTATATACAGCACCATTCCAAATCCCAATTCTTAAGCTGAATATATATCAGTTATATACCGTTTATCAACAATTGAATTGAAAATAAAATAAAATCAAGAGCTGGTTTAATTTAACAATTCATTAATTAATTTAATTACAGCTATGACCAGATGCTAAAATTAATCAGTGATTCAGTTCTTATATATGTTTTCTTGCTGCAGAGCGTTGGAATTTTATGGTAAATGGAGAAATCAACTTATAATATTGTCCATTAGATTAAAGTGTTTATGAAGAGAATGATTTAAAGAGTATGAACAGCAAATTAATCATGTTTCACTCCATAATAAATAAATAAATAAATAAATATATATATATATATATATATATATATATATATATATATAATTTTTTTCCCCACAATTTTCAACACAAAAGACATACTCCGTCCGTCCTAGAGACATTAAATTAAATAGAGGAAAAAGGCATTCTGACTTCTGAGCTCAAGTCATCATTATTTGACGGGCTGCCTGTTTAGGCCCAAAAACAAATAAGGCCTTTTAAAACATGTTTAAATCAGAGTTTTATTTTTTCAAACCATTTAGATCAAACTTGTTAGGGTTGTTGGAATTTATCAAGGCTCACTTAATAGCCCGTTAACATATTTAATATTATACGATAGTATTTGGTTTATATTGAGTTAATAATTTTTTATAAATTTAAAAAAATTACTAAAAATAAATGAATTTACACGCTAAATGTATTTAAATGTGCTTAATTTTTTTTAGCCATTAAATTTAAAGTAAGGAGCGTGTGAAGTAGAACTTAAGGGGAGTGTTACACTAGCTCACGAAACTAATAAAAAATTAAAATAATTCTCATATTCATTTTTTTTTAATTTGAAATTTGCGAACTTTATTATTTCATCAAATAATTTTAATGAACCAAACACTTTATTAGAGTAAATACTCTAGAACTGTATATGTACTCCCTTCATTCCGTCTCAATAGTTATGTTTGCTTTTTGCAGAGATTAAGGAATATGATATTTTAATGTGTTGTGGTTGAAAGACATACTTCTAATATTTTAATAATATAATGGGTAGTTGTATTAATGTTACGTGTGAGCTCAATGAAAAAGAAAATGTAACTATTGAAGTGAGTCGGACAATTTGAAAAAATATACTCCCTCCGTCCCATAATAAACTTCACCTTACTGTAAACACAAAATTTAAAAAAGTTACTATTTTTTGACTAACTTTACTGATTTTTGGAGGGTAATGTAATATTTTTAGGTAAAAAATAAATTATAAAATAGTTACGTGAGTTAGATGAGAGTAATAAATTTGTAACTAAGATGAATTTTCAGGGTGGAGATTGATGTGATATACAATTTTTTTTTTGGTGATGAAGTTACAGATAAAAATAGAAAATGTAAAAGATGAAGGGAGCAATTATTATTGTGGAATGGTGGGAATATAAGTATTAAAAAAAATTTTAGATGAATGAAATCAAATTTATAAATATACTTTTTTTATTTGAAAGCTGTTGTGTATGTACTACAGAATCCAAATTTAATTTAATTTAATTGGAATAATCTACATACAGATCCAAATATATTTAACCCAACTGTCAGGCCCAACAATCCAGAATCCGGGTAGGCTAATCGGGTCCTGCAGAACGCTCACAGTTTCTGAATTCTGAGAAGCTCCAAGCAACTTCTATGGCGGGTATGTTAACAGGCGTCGAATTAACACCTTGTTTCGTATATTTTCCAACTCCGCATCGCCTTTCTGATGTGCTATTGCAATTCATATTTCAATCGCAATACTGACTTCCGCAATTTTATTTTATTTTTTCCTGAAAAGGAGGTCAGTCGGAGAGAGAAGACAGAGTATCGTTAGAACTCACAGAGGAGATCCTTCAGAGCATGGAAGTTGGAATGGCCTTCCGCGATTACGTTGGTGTTCTCGTTATTCTATCATTGATTAGCAGGACTATGCGTTTACTTAACTTGCTTTTGGTTGATTAGTGTCCTATTCTCTTTTTGCATAACCTAAGACATTTGATTATGATGGAACTTTAATCAAGTAGTAAATGGAGGGCCTCATCATTAACGCTGTATTTGGTCTATTATTTTGGTGTCAAAATGCCTAGGGAAGTATTTTTCAAGCATCAATGAATGTGTGTTGCTGCTCCGTTTTTCTTGATACTTTTTCTTATAAATTTAGTTTCTCACCAAAATTTGTGGTCTAATTGTGCTAATAGTTTCTACAAACCAACCCAAAGAAGGAAATACGTTGACTGTTAAACCAGATAACATATTTTGTCAAGCTCAGTATATTATTATGGGGAATATGACTAGGGTTGCTTCTGAAACTTATGCCCTTATGGCTTTTAAGTTGATGATCTCCCTGTATCTTGTTGTCTCTACCCCCTCTAACACACAGTTATTGATAGTTGATACTTTCCAAGAAAACTTTTTTATTGTCCTTAGCATATGAAAAATGAAAAATTATGCATTTTATGTTTAGTACCAAAATTTGTTTATTAGTAGTTTTGCAGTTGTTAAATGTGTTCATTGTGTAGATTTATTATAGAGTATGACTTTTCAGCCTTACGCTTAAAAATAGGTTTTTTTCAATTCACTAGAAACCTTACTGCATGAAGATGCCTATACGTCCAACTTCCTTGACATGAAAATTAGTGTGAGTTAATGTTTTTTGCATTGAGGTTTCATGTACAAGAATTTTATGTGGAGTAATATTTTTCTTTCAACAAATATGAAAGCTGTTGAGGTATTTGCAATACACACTGATGTAATACTTCCCATCTGCAGAATGGAAGAATTAGTTCAATGGATTTCCATAAGACATCAAGTTATTTGGTAACTGCCAGTGATGATGAATCTATTCGCCTTTATGATGTCGCTAATGCTACGTATGCATCTCTCTCTCTCTCTCTCTCTCTCTCTCTCTCTCTCTCTCTCTCTCTCTTTCCTCCTTTGGATTCACATTTAAATTTCATGACTCTTATTTTTGGTGAAATTTGAGTCTTCTTTGATTATAGTGCCTCAAGCATTCAACATGTCTAGGATTAAATGTATAGTTGACCATATATTGACATTAAGGGATGAACATTTGTTATGGTTCTCAAGAATATGTGCTTGAAAGTTAACGACACATCTGGGTACATTAGACTCTTATTTATATATAATAAGAAGCTGTTTTGGACTTTCTCCCCAACAACATTATATGTGTACCCAGAACTGTAGTTGGAAAAGCCTAAGATCTGGGAGTAATTCGTACTACTTTTTTCTATTGGAACTTGTATCCTGTCGATTTTATGTTTTTAAAAATCAATCATAAATTACAGAAAGCCCTTAAGCAGCAAACGATGATGCTGCCATCAATTCAGCAAGCCAAAGAAAGTAGCCCTGACTACAAAATAGAAGCTCTGTTAATCAAGTTTAAGAAGTTCCGTTTGGTTGGAATTTTACATTGTGCTTTCTCACCCACCTTGTGGCATTGGGTGCTGAGTCAGAGTTTGAAATGATTGTACTAAGTTCAGTTGCCGATTTATATTTGTTTGATTCTAGGGAGTAATGCTGACCTGGTGTTATGGGGGTAATTGTTCCAGTTTTATGTTTGTCTTTATGGTTAGAAAGAAATAAATGGTTTTGAGGACACAGAGAGCCTTAGAGGAGTGTTATGGGGTCGAGTTTAACATTGCAATATGCCAATATTGCATGATTGGTGTTGACTGTTGAGTCATAAGGAGTTTGAATCTCTCTTCTTTTCTTTTCTTTTTGTTCTTTTGAATTGTGCCCTGCAACTTCATTATATTACCTTGAGCGATAGCTCATCCCTTTGAATTGTATTTTTTACTTTTCAATAGTAAAATTTTCTAGTTTCTTATCAGAGAAGGAAAAAAAAAATCTAATTATCATCTTAATTTTCATCCTCATGTAAATACTTGCATCGCTGATCTAAGCTGTGCTATCATTAGTCACTGGATCATCCTCTTCCTCTCACTTATTTCTCATAAAAAAAAAAAACTCTAGTTACATCACTATCATCGTAGGATCAGTGTTATCAACATGTCATGTTGACACTTGTTAGTTCTAATACAGTCATATAATTAAAAAGTGTAAGCTTCTCCCATTTCTTTATTTATAGCTTCGTTTATAAACTGGAAATACTGTTATATTTAACGAAATGAAAACTTATGCTTCTTCCGAACTTCTAGTTGTCATTGATTAACAAGTAGTAATAGTTATAGTCCAAAAGGATTTCCTTCCTTATATCTGGACATCTTCTGATGCATTTAATAATCATCAAACATGGTACTCAGTACAAATGGTTTAGTCTCTAGTTCGTACTTGTGTTGGATGATTCAAAGAGATGTTGCTTGTTGCATTCAGATGTCTGAAGACAATCAACAGCAAAAAGTATGGAGTTGATCTTGTTACCTTTACCTCTCATCCTACAACTGTTATCTACTCCTCCAAGAATGGCTGGGATGGTATGCATTTGAAAATACTGTAACTGCCAACAATCCAAAGTAACACGGTTACACATGCTATTGCTAATGAATTTTCTCAATGACAACAGAATCACTGAGGCTTCTCTCATTGCATGATAACAAATACTTGAGGTACTTCAAGGGTCATCATGACAGGCACGCCTTCTTAACCTTAAAAGCATTAATTATTTTCTGAACTTTGAAAAGTAATATTTTTATATGGTACCATGGTAAATTGTAATGTTGGATTTACAGGGTTGTTTCCCTTAGCCTCTGCCCAAGAAATGATTGTTTTATTTCTGGATCGCTTGATCTAACTGTTTTGCTTTGGGACCAAAGAGCAGAGAAATGTCAGGTAGAGACCTTGACATTCAATTCTTAATAGCTTTAATTATATATATATATATATATATATTCTCTATTAAAATTGAGTCTTTGGAAATAGGGTCTTTTACGAGTGAAAGGGAGACCAGCTGCAGCTTATGATGATCATGGACTTGTTTTTGCCGTTGCTTTTGGAGGGCACATTAGAATGTTTGATGCAAGGAAATATGAGAAGGTCAGGATATAGCATATGAATGCACCTGATGATAAAGTTGATCAACTTTTATTCCTGCAGATGTTGATTTATTAAATGTTTATAGGGTCCTTTTGACATATTTTCTCTTGGTGGAGATATTTCGGAAGCCAATGTTGTGAAGTTCAGTAATGATGGAAAACTTATGCTATTAACAACGTCAAATGGGCATATTCATGTGCTTGATTCATTACGTGGCACCCTTGTGAGTTGTTTCAAAATTTTAAACTTAAAAAATCTTGTTGTGTCTTTGAATACCTCTAAATTATGTTATTTTTTCCTCTAGTTATCAACATACAATGTCAAGCCAGTTTCAAGCAATTCAACTTTGGAGGCATCATTCAGCCCTGAGGGAATATTTGTCATATCAGGTCTATGTAACTTTCAGCTTTTCAATAGACATTTGCAAGCATTCTAGTTTGAGTTGATTATGTTGGAATTATTGGAACAACTTTTTCTTAATATGTCTATAACGTTACAATGCTTTGGTGATCAAGTGTTCCCAGCAGACTGTTCAATAATAAAACATTCATCGTGTGATGACTTTAGTCAAGTATATTTTTTCAGGAATCCAGTTGAAGAATTTAGTGTTTATATACAGATAGGAAGTACTTCTTTACTAAATAAAAATTTTCTGTTATGCACACATACAACTCTCACAAGTTTTCTGTGTAATACTTGAATTTCCAGCTCTTCATTAATTTGGGCTTATTTTGGTATTGAGTAGTGATAATCAAGAGAGATAATTAAAATGCTTTTATGGCTGGTTTCTCTTCTATCTATGAAAATAAGTTGTGCTGGAAATTTCTTTGTCCGTAAAGTATAAATGTATTTAAAAAAAGAAGTTATTTTCGCAGTTAACTATAGATATCGTTAAGAAGACTTCCAAGATTAGCTGTCATGGAAGAAGAATTGTGCATTTCAATCTTTCTGGATCCAATCAGCATAGCTTATGACTAATAGAATGTCATTGTGTTGAATGAAATGGTCCAGTAAATCTCAGATTGTGTTTTTTTTTTTTCCATAATATTTCTGTATGCACTTTTGATGCCAAGGTTGTCATTGTATTAGCAGCTGTGGTAGATACATGACATTAAAATTTGTTATCCATGCCTTCTGATAATAGTCAATCTTATTGGTGGCTCCTGAAGAATTTGTTGATAGAGCTAAATATCTGAGTGAGTTAAACACCGCTGATATTTTGTTCTTATGCTACGATGCAGGTTCTGGAGATGGTAGTGTTTATGCTTGGAGTGTTCGAAGTGGCAAAGAAGTACATAAACTGATCTTTCTTTAATTGTCGTTTGTTTTAAGTATTTCTTGTTCACCACTATATTATTGAGGGTAATAAAAAAATTCATCCTGAAAAAATGGTGTACCGTTTTAGTGTAATCCTTGATAAGTTAGTCATTATTAACGGTAAAAAATTTCTTAATCTGTCCAAATCATTCATGAAAGGGGAAATCTTCAGAGATTTTGTTGCAGCAATTTCAGCTTCTTGCACTTATACATATTAATGCTGAGTTTCAATTTGTTATCATCATTTGCCAGTGATCATATTCTCTATATATTGTTAAACTAATTTATTAATGTTTGGCACCTGTGTTCATTTTAGGTCAATAGAACTACTTAATTCTGCTTGTATACCTTAATGTTCTCCTCAATTATATATTTCTTTTTGTCTGACTTTACAAATCTTTTTTGCATGTTAACAATTATCATTTATTAATATATCTTTATGTATCATTGTCTCCTGAATCTCTTTTCGATTTTACTAAATTGTTACGCTACCTACTGAAGCATATGCATATTTTAATTTGTTGTAAAACGTTTTTCAGGTAGCCAGTTGGATGAGTACAGAAGCTGAACCTCCTGTAATCAAATGGGCCCGTGGAAGCTTAATGTTTGTGACGGGCTCTTCTGAACTATCCTTTTGGATTCCCGACTTATCAAAATTAGCTGCTTATGTTGGAAGGAAGTAGGAAATTTTGACCAGTAAGTGGGTTTTCTCTTTATTTTCTGTACTATTCTCGTCCATCTTATGATTATCTATAGAATAACCATGTATTAATCTACTTAACTAAGCTTTTGATTACTTAGTCTGCTAAACAATTAGCTGCAGATGAAGAGGGGCACTGTGAATAATTGCCTGCATATGTTGTATATAAGAAATGATGGCAGCTTGACGTGACGTAGATATTATTCCCCTTGCTGCTGCTTATTGAAGTGAGCATATGAGAGAATTTTCATAGCAGAGGTATGCACGTGCAACTTATTCCTGGTCCCATTCTTTACTCTTGTCAGCAATTTTTGTTACTTCAGAAGTCATGTTTCAATACACATGTTGTACCTTGAATCACACAGCATATAGTATATATATATATATATATATATATATATATATATATATATATATATATATATATATATATATATATATATATATATTAGAAGTATATATAATGAATTGTTGTTTTTGATCATAGAGCATTTTTCTGTCCAAACAATTTTTAACATTGTGCAATCATTTAAGCTATTAAATCACACTGTTGGTTATTTGATTTGGATTATGGTTATTGTAGGGCAGTCGACAAGCACGCACCGAAGCAACAAAGTTCCTAATGTACGTCTTCTCCAACCGAATCATATATACCAGCATCTTGTTCATCTAAGTTATTTAGGAACTGATTAATCTCCTTCCTTTAAAACTAAGGAAGAATTAGTGAAGATGATTTATTTATGTACCTTCCATGCCTGTGTTATTTATGCACGGTTATTTGTGGTCTTCTACATTCTTCACTAATAATTTACACTTGTCTATTTAAGTCAAATAATCACTAGGGTTTCCTCTACGCTTCAATAGATAGACTACACTACAGTACTTGAGTTTATCAGAGTTAGATTTTGATATCTGTAATGATCATGGTGAAGTCACATATGTGGTGAAAATTGAAAAAATTGGGCACCAAATTCCATCCATTTTTTCAATTCCAAATCCTTGAACCAAATTCTTAGATTTACACACTTGGTATTCTGTTGGGCATGGAATAAATATATCACATGTTTGTAGAGATGACATCATTTCTTGAGAGAGAGTGATGATGAAGGAAAGGTTTTTGGATAGGAGGAAAGTTGGAAGAAAATGGGATTGATTGGTTGTGTTATTTTTGCTAGTAAGGGACATTACGTACCCAAAGACTTAAAAAGCTTGGAAAAACCCACCTAAATCTTGGTGGATGGGGTGAAGAAGCATGCCCCATGATGAACCCATATTACCCATTTTGGCCTACCCTCTCTTTGGGATTGTGCCTCATCAATTGCCATAAAGTGTGCAAATATATCAAACCAACTTGAGGAAACACCATCCACACCAAATCTTTCTGACTATGACACTCCACACATTCATTCACTTCTTCGTTTTCTTTTTCGAGTTGATATCCCGTGCACTGGGTCCAGTGCACATAGTTAATTTCTTTGCACTAAATTTTTATTAGTTTTATTCAGTGATGTATATGTGTTTTTTAATGAATGTATTACATATTCAAGTTTTCATTAAAAAACTAACAAAAATTTCGTTAAGTTAACAAATTATTTAAGTTTTTATTCATTAGTGTAAGTGTTTTTATTAATAGTTACGTAAAAAACTATCATAAAATTCATAAACAACACTAGTTTAGGGAGGCGACCAGTCAAAAAAGGCAAAATCGTGTGACGAAAAGAGTTTTATGAGACAGATAAAAAGTGATAATATTTAAATAAAAAGTGGTATTCAGATTGATGAGGCAAGACGATTTTGCATGAGGCAGTATCATATCCCATCAGAAAATAACCATTCACAAACTAAGAAAGACATAAATTGATGCAAAACACAAATTTCTATATTTTTTTACTCATTTTATTAGTAGAATATAGTACGAATAATGATAAATAGGAGGAGAATTAAATAAAGGAAATTGTAGGGAAAGAGGAAAAGTACTTGGTTGCAATTATTCCGACTTATTTCAGTTTATTAGAGTGAATGCTACATCATTGGGCCCACCTGTCAGTTACATGGCCCTGTCTGTTATCCGTAGAAATACTATGATGGACTAACTTCTTCATCCATCTTTAGAACCAATCTCAATTTTTTGCTGCCCCCCCCTATTTTTTAAATAGTAATTTTAATTCTACATACTCCATAATTAAATCCTAAATAATTAAAAGTTCTTGCTATTACTCTCAAAGTGACTTGCTAAATACTTTGGAAACATTTCTTTTAGGCACCGATACTAAAGAAGTGCTTCTTCATCCATCTTTAGAACCAATCTCAATTCTTTGCTGCCCCCCTATTTTTTAAATAGTAATTTTAATTCTACATACTCCATAATTAAATCCTAAATAATTAAAAGTTCTTGCTATTACTCTCAAAGTGACTTGCTAAATACTTTGGAAACATTTCTTTTAGGCACCGATACTAAAGAAGTGCATTTAATCGATATTTCAATTAAGAATAAAATTGTTTATTTGCAGTATTGTGATTAACTTTATAGATAATTTTTTAAGGGTATGATTGTCCATTTGTATAATAATTTCTTGTTATTTTAGGAAATATGTGATAATGTGAACTTCATTGGGACAAAGAAGTATTATCACTTCCCTTTCACAAAATTCGCTACTACGAGGGACATTTTACTGTGAAACAGTTATATGTAAGATGTATTTTGAAACAGTTCGATCTAACAAGTATAATTTATTATACAAGTAAAATATATTATTGAATAATTAAAGTATGATTAATGATACCTTGATGTTATAATACAATTCACGATCTCCAATAAATATACTATTTTAGTAAACAATTATACTTTAATAAATCGACAACCGGGAGGGTATGTAAAAGAGATTCTTTATTTTCCATCACTTTGACATATGTCAAAAAAATATTGTGACGTTTCTTTTCTGACAGTCTTCTCAAATCGGTTATTTTTTATGTATCGAAATGGTTGATTCCATTTATTCAAATCAAAAAGAATATTTACAAGAGGTTTGTCAAGGTTTTCAGTTTTTTGATCAAATATTGAATCTTGAATTATCATTATCCTGATTTTCATTGATATTCATTAGATAAGACTCTCCAGAAACGAACATATACTATAAACTAAATGAGAGTTTTTGATTTATTAGGTGACATCATGTGATCAATTTAGACATGATGTGTTATTTTTATAGATTTTTGAATTTTTTTTAATAATAAACTTACCTAGGAAGGAAGATTAATTACTTTATTTTAAATAACCAATCAAAATATTTCATTTTTCTTTATCTTATTTAAAAATTTTCCTAAAACTTTAAGTGTTTTTAACTTTTTATTTTTAATTCGGATATATATAAAAATTATATCAAATTAATTGTCTTTTCATGATCTTTAATTTGACATCCATATTACTTATAATATATGATTCTAGAAATAGATTCTTAAATTTAATAACAATTTCTATATTGTAAAATATTCTTTAATAAAATATATTAATAAATAAAATATTTTTAGAAGAGTA
Source organism: Pogostemon cablin (assembly GCA_023678885.1). Classification (NCBI taxonomy): domain Eukaryota; kingdom Viridiplantae; phylum Streptophyta; class Magnoliopsida; order Lamiales; family Lamiaceae; genus Pogostemon; species Pogostemon cablin. The sequence goes on along the minus strand of CM042992.1, from coordinate 4,678,647 downwards.
AGAAATTATTTAATATATTTAATTTATTTATCTTTAGAATTTTAAGTTTAATAAATTTAGTTAATTACAAAATTCTAAATAAAGAATTTTACGAAAAAATAAATCTTAGTTTAAGAGTAATTAATTTTCATAATTTTTTATCGCTAATTATTTATTTTATTATATTTAATAATTTATCCTTAATTATACAATAATTTATAATTGTTACATACATTTATTAATTTTATTTATTAAACGATAATAGTTAGGGACGGTAATGAGATGGGCATTTCAAGTACCCGTTATATCCAAATCTTAATAGGGCAGGTATGAATAATTGTAAATGGGTTTGGGACGAATACAGATAGTTGTAAAAATCTCATTAGGGTTTGGAACGGGTACGGATAATACCTCAATACCCGCGGGGTATATATATATATATATATATATATATATATATATATATATATATATATATATAACACAAAATTTAATATATTTATTATAAACAATAGAATTTAATTTATATTTAATTCATAATAATTTAAATTTAAATAATAAAAGAGATATAAATATTTATATAATAAATTAATATTAAATGGGTGTGGGTACCCGCGGGTATTGATAAATGGGTATGAGATGGGTACGAGTACCATAATAAAATTTTAAATGGAATGTGTACAATTAGTTTTTATTTTAAAATTGCATAAGAGTTCAAGTACCAAAAAATAAGTGAATACCATACCCATTGTCATCTCTAATAATAGTTTTATGTTTAATTATGATTTCTTAAGATTATACTCCCTCCGTCCCAGTGAAATGCGAACAGTTACCTAATAATAAGATATTGCGAACAGTTACCTAATAATAAGGCATTGTTCGCATTTTATCGAGACGGAGGAAGTATTTTTTATGTAATAATTTGAATATAATAATATAAGAACTTAATATATAAAATATATTTTTTCATTGGCAATATAATATTGAAAATTATATATAAATTTACACTATAATGTTATAAAATTTTTAATAGACATTATAAAAGTTTAACGTATTGTATAATTTTTTTTTGGTTTAAAAATGTTAATATTAAAAAAATTAAAACTTTTATGAATAAAATTATTTTTATTAATTTATATAGTTGTTAATATTGTGGAAAATACTTGTGTAAAATCGTCTCAGGTGATAATTTAAGTCATAAGTATAAAAAGTAACAACTTCTATAATGGAAAGTGATACTCAATTGACGAAAAATGACAATATTATTTTATAAACAATTTATAATATAAATGAAAATTAAGTGATAAAATTTTATAATAAAAGTGATAAAATTCATAGTGAAAGTGTTATCATCATCCCTCAAGAACCATTCAATTTCTCCAACCGAATACATCTTTCGGGTACTCAAACCATATAAGTATATTATATTGTTCGGTACTACAACCGAACACAATATAAAATTTTATTAATTTTGAAAATTTTAATTTAATTTTTTTAAGTACATTTAGCAAATTCGAAAATACGAATAGCTGATTCTATAAAAAATACAAATTTTCCCGCCGTATTACGCGGGCTTCGTACTAGTGTCTCACATGAAACAGACTTTATCTTTTGACAAATACTCCTAAAATTAATATTTCTCCCATTTCTGATTTTACAGTCATGAATTCTTCCAGTATTAAATTGGATAAGATATCTATACACAAACGCGTACGGTTTAGAAGTTAAATGATAATAGTTTATAGTTAAAATAACTAGTTTTTGATTATTATATATAGTTATATTCTTTGTTATTTTAATTTCTTTTAATGAATTTTATTACTCTTATGGGTAGTTTGAACTTTGATACATAATATAAAGTTTATTATGTTTGTTACGTGTGGGCAGGGATGATAGGTTATATGTGATTTTATTATTTCAGAATATGAAAATTTTATTGAATAAAATATGAACACATTTTATTATACACACGGAGTAATTTCCATAAATTTACTTGGACAACTATTTGAATTGGATTTTATTTTAAATTAATACTCATTCGTCTAATGTTGTGACGTTCTTACAAAAATATGAATAATGCACCGCTTTTATATATTTATTTATTCCTTTATTATTATTATTATTATTAAATGAAATTAAAAGGGTTGTGTTGGGGGGGGGGGGGGGGGGGGCGTGGGGTTGGGTTAGGGCTAATGAGCGTGTGACTGCAAAGTAGCATGCAAATAATTTGTGGCATTTACGATGCATAATACACAAAGTTCTATACATATAGATACAGTTAACTACAAGTGTGTGTATATATATATAGGACAGGGGCGGTGGGGGCGGGGTACACCATTTTTTTTTTCATATATAGGAGTATTATTTGGCTCAAAAATAGCGGCTCAATATCCCCTGCCCTAATCTTTCACTTCATGTCCACTTTTTGCAGTTCTATTTTTCAACACCATCATCATTTCACATCAGAAATTCTCTTTATTTCTTTATCTAACATTATGGAGTATTTTTTTAATACTTAATAATAATGTAATTATCTACATATACTTAATAAGCCTACTATATAGGCAATTTCAAGAAAATATTTAGGCTCGAAACAATTGTTTGTTTGCCTTGTTTGAATGAAAAATCATCACATAATTATATTTAAATAATTGAATATGTATAACTATATATATATATATATATAACCTTTTGGGAATGAATGTTTTAGAATATGGAATGTTATATATTCTTAAAAATAAATAAAGTTACGATGTGAGCTCATTATTAATAGTAATATTACTCTTTATATTAAAAAATAATTTTGTTATTCTAAAGAGTAATCCTCCACTATATTACTATAGATTAATCTCAATTACACCATAAAATTTGTTCTCACTCTAATTTTTGTGTAAATCATCATTTATGTGATGAATAGCATATATATGCTTCATCCGTCACTCCCTTTCATAAAATTCATTTGTCTTTTATACAAAAATTAAAGAGTATAATACTTTAATGTATCATGTACAGTTATATTAATGTATGAGCTCTATGTTAAGTGGATTGTGAATAATAATTTTTTTTTTTGTAAATCACGTTAAAAAAAGAAAATATATAATGAGACATACTAAAGAAATAAAATAAATACATTTGTAGAGAAGGAGGGGAGTACTTTGTATTACTCCTACAATTTTGTTTTCGTCAAGCTGTACCCACTTGATTAATTAGTCGAGGGCTAGAATAATTAATTATAATTATAATTATTAAATTTAATTTATCCTTATAGTATCTATCTGTACGGTACCTTACATTACATATGATCGCCATGCGCTTTAAAAGTAAGTTAGATCCTAAATATTTATAATAATATAAAAATATAAAAATAATGATTATAAAGGGTAAAAAATACTGATAATTAACATAAAATTAGGAATATAATATTCAAAATCTATAGAAAAAATTACCGATAGGTACACACTTTGTACCCCTAATTACTATTAGATATATTGATTTAAAATAATTATTATCACATACAAAATATTTAAGTAAAATACCAAATATAACCCTAAACCCATGCACTTTTAAACCACAAACCCTAACCCCCACCCACCGCCGACGCGGGACCGCCGCTGCCGCTGCCGGACCACCACACTTTTTTGCTGCACACACTTTTTTTACTGCACACACATTTGTTACTGCACACACTTTGCTGCATACGAATATTTATGTACAACACATTGTATGAGGTAATATTGAAATATTACTATATATTATTGTAGTTAGTAATAATATTTTTGTATATTTATATTTTATAGTAATTAAGAGTTTTTTTTTTACAAGTATTAATCCTCCCAAATCTTTATATCTATCATTGAGATGAAAACATTATCTTGAGCATGAATATTATCTTTAAAATACTTTCCGTAACAAGATAGAAATGTCTGTCTATCCCTAGGGACTGCACAAATGTCCATCTTCCAATCATGTTTGTCAGATCAAGATTGAAAGTTTATTTATTTATATAATTATTTATTATTAAAATTATAATTATTTCATTTAATTTCTTATACTATACTCTCTCCTCCCATGTTGCGTTTATTGCTTACAAATTGGAAATTAAGAAATATTATAATTTAATGTATTATGAGGTGAGATAAATAATATTTTAATGTATGATGTGTAGTTATATTAGTATAGTTTTGTGAGCCCATATAAATATTTAAATATTTTATGTGAGTCTCATCAACAAAAAAAAAAGAAATGTTACATTAATTATGAGACACATTTTTTTGATAAAATGTAACAATATTTACGGGATGGAGGAATACTATTTTTTTTAGCTCTATATACATAGAATTCTTGTGACAATGTTTATATATGATACAAATTGTAATTAAAACATGTCGATCTATTAATAAAGTATAATAGAATGTTGAAGTAGTACTATCTAATAATTATATTTTTACAAATCATACTATACCATTTTAAAATCATGTTTAATATATTATTATAAGTAGGAGCATCTCCAACAAAACTTCTAATTTTTTAAGCATAGTGTACTTAAATTAAAGAGCATCTTATCATTTAAAGAATAAAATTTCTAGTTCTTCCAACTAAGGATGGCAATTCGTGCTAACGAGTTGGATTTCGTGACTACATAATAGTGACACGACACGATAAGGGCAAACCCAAACACGACACGATAAGAATTCGTTCCAACACGACATGAACATGAAAAATAACGGGTTGACATGACACGACACGATAACAACACGATAAGGAAAAAAATAAAAAATAAAAAATACTAATAAAAATAAATAAAAAAAATTAATTAAATATATTTTAAAATTATTTATAAGTATTTTTATCATATATCTGTCTAATTTTATATTTATATTGGGTTGTTAACAAGTTAATGGGTTGTTAACGGATTAATGAGTAACTTGTTAATATTAATCATGCTTAACGAGTTAACACGAACACGACACGAAATTTTCGTGTCCTTATTGGATTGACACGATAACAACACGAACCCAATAAAGCCAAACACTAACCCGCAATTATCGTGTCGTACTCGTGTCGTGCTATCGTATCGTGTCTGGAATTGCCACCTCTACTTCCAACACACTCTTATAATTTATTTTCTATTTTATCTTTTTCTTAAATATATTTATTACACATTTTTTTCAACCAATCACATATTTATTCTTTAGTTATATTAATTTATTTATCCTTTATCTTTATTCCATTATTCCATGTATTACACGAAATGAAAAAGATAAAGAGTTGTAAATAGTTAAATAATAAATTTATTTAATTTTAAAGAACGCTTAAGGCTCTTTAAATTGGGGAATGAATTACATTATCCAAATCTAAATATTATGATAGAATTTATTGGAGATACATTTTAGTGACTTTATTTTTTAAATTATTATATAATAATTTGTATTTAGTCTTTAAATGGTGTTCTAAATCATGCTTTAATCATTTAATATTATATTTTAATATTAAAATAGTAGCCGTCCCATTTCACTATGATTTCATAAGTCCTCTTTATATATATATATATATATATATATATATATATATATATATATATATATATATATATATATATATATATATATATATATATATATATATATTCCAGCCTAACACGCGAATGAATTATTATAACCAATCAAAAAATATAATTAAAGATAATACTTAATTTATAGATATACATAATTTAAATATATACATTAATAATAATAATGATAATAATATAATAAAAATAAAAGTAGTATTACTAACCAATCAAAAAGTATGAATAAATATTGTATTTAATTTGAAGATATACATGAATAATAATAATATAATAATAAATTGGATATATTTTGTTAATTATCTATTCCTAACTAATCAAAAAAATATGATCAAAATAGTATTTAATTTATAAATATATATAATTTAAAGATATACATGAATAATAATAATAAAAAAAATAAAAGTAGAAAGATTATATATGTAATATTAAAACAAAAAATAAAAAATATACGACAATTAACCACGTCGCGACACCTCATAATTTAAAAAGTTATTTATAGTAGCGTATTCGTAATTAATATATATATACTAGTTTTTTTCTCCAGCGTACTACACGGATTCATTAGTATATTTCATCTTAAATAAATAAATTGGTTTAAATATATTTATTATTATTATGAACATAATTAAATTATTAATTTATATAATTGCATGTGTTTTCCTTTTTGTCATGTGTTACATGATATTCATTATTTTTTAATTTAGATTTATGAGTTAAAAAATGTTATATATATAATTATAAATAGTTACTAAGAAATGGTGTAATCGTGTAAGATAATGTGGGAAGGGGAATATAATATATTATAAATAGTTACAAAGCAATGGTGTAACCGTGTAAGATAATGTGGGAAGGGGCATATAATATTTATGTTAAATAAATATTTTATAAACATTATTTTTTATTAGTGAAAAGTTTACGGTAATTAAATACAAATTTTTTTAAAGTAATTAATTATTAAATATAGTTTCATAATGAAATGAAAAGAGAGTGTAATTTAATTTTTAAAATAACATATAAAAAAGGTGGTGTATTTCATTTTTTTTCTCAATATATTATGATATTTCAATAATTATCTTCTTGAAATAATTAATTAAATAAAAACTTATCAGATATTTTGTAGATAAGAAAAATATTTTGAAGATATATAATAGTGATAAAATAATAATTGTTAATATATAAGAATAAAAAATTAAAATAGAAATATTATATATGTGATATTAAAAAAAAAATATACGACAATTAACCAGATCGCGACACCTCATACTTTTAAAAAGTTATTTATAGCAGCGTATTCGTAATTAGTATATATATATTGAAAAATTATTAAAAAGAAATGTAATAAATTTTAAAAGTAAAAAATAAATTATACATTAAAAGAATAAAATAACAATACTATCACTCTTTTTATAACCTAAATAATTTAATTAGAAATGATTTAACCATAAAAATTCTAATTAAAATGGAATGTAGTAAATTCTAAAGTAAAGTCATCAAAATATATACAAGGTTAAAATAATAATACTCCCATCGGCTATAACACTAATATGAGTGCCCAAAATCTTTTTATGTACTCATTAGAACACTTGTACTTTATATATATATATATATATATATATATATATATATATATATATATATATATATTCTTTTTTAAAATAAGTAATTTTAATAAAAATATTAATAAATAAATAAATATATATGCATTAATATATAAAATTAAATTCAGAATTACAAAGAAAAATATATAATTAGCTCAAACTCCATAATCACATACCCCATCTTGGCAACGTGTCATAGCCACATAGTGATTGAAGAAAAAACAAATCCAAAAATTTACTATTCAAGTCTCTAATTTATTTAAGGCAAAAACTCCTGTGCATCCGGCGCACGGATCACATTCCGTGCGCCTTTAAAATATTGTGTTAAATTGTATACCCTTTAGTATATAGATGTGTACCCTTTATTTTCTAAAGAAAATTATTGTGTGTATCTGAGTACATGAACAACACTCCCTGCGCCTTTAGAAATTTGTGTTAAATTGTATACCCTTTAGTATAAAAATGTGTACCCTTTATTTTCTAAAGAAAAAAAAAATATTAATGAAAAGTGTATACCCTTTAGAACAAAATAGTGTACCTTTTATTAATTAAAATATATATCATTTAGACCAAAGCAATGTACCCTTACCAATAATACTAAATTTCTAACCTCACTCTTTATTTAATGTTGGATATATATGTAAGCGTCACACATAAGTTCACCCTTTTTTTCATGTAAGTGTAACTACTTCCAATAATTCTTTTATGGGGATTGCTTGTACAAACATTAAATGCTCCAAATTAGAGAAATTCTCATGATATAATCATGTAATTTGAAAACTATTAATTTCACCATTAATTATTGCACCAATTAATCCCAATATTATAAATTTATTATATTATTTGAGTCATTAACTATATTTGGTGACTAAAATGTTGCTATTCAACACACTTAAAAAAACACCATTAATTTTTTTTATAATTAGTAATTAGTTCACCAAGCACTCATATTTTCCCTTTCTCCAAGTCTTCTTATTATAACTCCCTTTCTAATTCGGTTTCAATGAAAATCGAATCTGGATCCTCACTTAATTAATGTGGGTGTATGTGTGTTTATACCCACGCTAACAAGTCTATGAGCAAGTCTTGGGTGAATTCGTATGATGCACGTTGATATCATTTTACATTTTCTTGATTAGTTATCACTTACTACTAAAAATGTTAATATTTTTTTATTTATAATTTAAATTGTATAAAATAATTCATTTAGATAATTATCATTTTCATCTATTAATTAAATATTATTTTTTTTATTAAAAATGTTATCAGGTTTTATTTATGTCAAAACGATCTCACACTTAATCGATCGCGCGTCAAATTATTATACATATGTTACTTAACATGTATGAAGAATTTTAAAAGGTTGTTTATTTAAATGGAGAGATTATTAATTATATTGAAAACTAATATATCATATATTAAGAGTTTGAGGACGTCAATACAACTACATATAATACTCCAAATTTTATTCTCTAGAGATAGATTATATCCAATAGTTAAATTAATTTGCACTCCCATAAAATAATTAAATCCTACTTAATTAATCATCATAAATTAATACGATTTCCTGTATAAAGGTGGATTACGAATATGTAAAATTAGTTAATTAAAAAAAATTTCAATCCAAGAAGTTAAAAAAAACACAGATTAACTATTTATCTTAATTAAGTGTGAATGTATTTTCCATCGATATTTAGTAGCTAGTGTGAAAAATAAAATATAAATACCTATAAATCATATTGTTTAAAATAATTCAACAACAATTAGATTACAATTCATCTTTTAGGCCTTAAGTGATGAAACTCTTTCAAGCCCAAATTTACAATGAATTTACTTCTCATGTCTTAAATCGAAAGACTCTAATCAAGAACAAAATCTTGTAAATTAATTAATCGGATAAAAAAAAAATTCCAGACTCTAAATCAATTATTAGTCTATTTTTTAGACGTTGATCAATTAAAAAAAATCCAAATAATTTATCACACAATACGAAATACGCATCAGAATTTAATTGCATAAACTTAATAAATAAACTAAGCTATATAAAGGTATATACACATGAGCTGTTCAGTATATATAATCCTATTTCCTCATGACCAGAAATAGAAAGTATAATTAGGAAGAATTTATGAGAAGCTAAACACAGATTTAATTCTAGAAACATTCTTATTTTAGAAATTAACATTCTAATCCAAAGTTAATAAAATAAAAGTGACATCATCAATGTTTCATACGTAAGCTTTAATTATGATAATTAGTCATCATTAATTACAAAAGATCATCCCATAAATCTAGATTAATACGTCCTAATTTAAAAGGGAGTAAATTATTTCACAATTATTAATTGCATTATATATATAATTGATATTCAATAGGTGGTGGGGAATCCCGCGGCGGCGGCGGCGGCGGCGGCGTAGGAGTTGAGGGTGAGCTCGAGCGATCCGGCGGCGAGGGTGTCGTCGAGGCGGCGGTGCCAGCCGTTGAAGTAGCCGGCGGTGTCGTCCTTGACGTCGGCGTGCATGGGGAAGAGAGGTAGGGTTTCGATCTCCGGCGGACGCGGCGTCTCCTCCCCCTCCTCCATTTCTAGGGTTTGATCTGTGTAGAGGAATTTCCTCTTTTCAAGGAAATTAGGGTAGGGTGTACAGTAAGGATCAACCCCTATCCATGCACCCCCATTCCCATTTTGATTTATGGAGCAATCCTGCACAAATTCAATTACTCCATTAATTACTAGTACAATTTTTGACAAATTATCTATGTTAATGAAATCTTGATATCAAGGTTTTTTTTTTAAAAAAAAAATCTTTTAGTAAATGTTCACTACAATTTTCAAGAAATTATCTGTGTTCATGAAATTTTGAGTTTATTAAATGATCATATTCATAACTTGGGCAAAAAAGGGTCTTGAAATCAAGGGGTTTCTTTTTAAAAAAAAAAAAAAATTCTCTGTCTTGATGAGAGAAAGATCCAGAAAAGAATCTGAAACTGTGAAAAATCTTCTTACAAAATCAAAGTATACACAAAAGAAGACAGATTTCTGAGAGGGTGGAATAGAATGTACACAAAACAAGTGGTGTAAATGTAATAATGTGTCCCAAAATGAGAGACAAAAAATGCAAGAATCTCGTACTTGATCATCAACAACAACAATTAATACATACATACAATACATGAATCTATACGTATCAAAAAAAACAACTCACCCTAAAGCTCTCCTCCATGCCCAAACATCCATACCCATAATTCCCAACGCTCATCAAACCACTTGAGTTAGAACCTGATGCAAAATTCCCTACAAAAACACACACACACACACACACAAACCTTAATAAAATCAAATCAAAACTGCAAGAAAAAAAATCAACTTAAAGAAGAAGAACCTGGAGAATGATGGTTGATGGTGGGGTACTTGGAGTAGATGGGGGAGTCATGGGAGATGTGCCAAGTGGCGGGAGATGGGGGCTTGTGCATGGGGATATCAGCAATGAAGCGTTTCTTCTGTCTCTCACGAGCCTTGTGATTCTGGAACCAGTAGAACACGTTCTTGCCTTCAATCTTTCCGTACTGTCGGAGCTTAGCAGAGATCCTCTGAATCTGCTCTGCACTCGGAGACCTCACGCCTTTGTTGTAGTAAAGATCCTTGAGGATTCTTATCTGGTCCGTCGTAGGAGTCCACCTCGTACTGCTCTGTCTGCACACCAAGTTAGTGTTCTTCCCCCCACCCCCTTGTTCTTGATCACTTGCACCATCCATGAGAGAGAGAGAAAGAAACAGAGAGAAAAATTGGGTTTGAATTTTGATTAATTGGTTGTTGGTGTGGAGATGGAAGAGAAATAAGATGAGAGCTATAAAAAGAGTGAGGGGGGAGTCAGAGAACAGGCCTCCACATGGAGTAAGAGAGAGAGAGAGAGAGAGAGAGAAGTGAAGTTGACAGAGGGGGGGGTAACAAAAAGGAAGGGACAAAAGAGGGACTATAAAGTAGGAATTCAGAGACATGAATTGCTTGGATCAAAAGCCATATCCATCAACAACATTTCTTCTCTACTGATTAGTATCATTAACCAGTCATCACATGCCACTATATCATCAACAAAATCCATATTGCATGTGAATTGAAGTGAATGAATGATGAATGAAATGATACAAGAAAGAAAGAAAATTCTGGGGGGGGGGGGGGGGGGGTTCTTCTTTTAATGGAGATAGATACAGTGAGTATATATTATCATATCTGTCTTTTTGAGAGATATTCTTGTCATAAAGGGCCTAATACATTCTTATTCATATCCATCTTTAAATTAATTACTCTCTTACTTTATTTATATTTTTTCAAATTTCTTGGACACATATATTTATAATTTCACTGGGATATATTGATGAAAATAGAACATTATATATAGTACTAATAAATAATGTTTTGCCATATATATATGAGGAATTGTCAACCAATTACATTTATGTCTCTCAACTAGAATAAATTAACCTGCCCACAGTTGAATGGTTAATTTGAAATGTTAATTAATTTTACTATTTATGTGAAAAAATCATATTCTATGAGTGATCTATTTTGAGATTCATGTTCATATGAGGCATACAACTCATTAATCAAGTTCATACCACATATATATATATATATATATATATATATATATATATATATATATATATATATATATATATATATATATATATATTTATTAGGAGTATTATAATTACTATTAATTAATATGTAATAACACCTCCAAAAACTGAGGAAAAAAAATTCATATATTGAAATAAAAGTAAAGAACTTCAACACTCTTTATTTTAACACTCATGTTTAGAGAATGATAATCATTCTCTAAATTTGGAGAGTGAAAAACCACTCTTTATCATTTGTTGCATTAAATGTAATTTACTTTTCTTTGTGTTTTAACTTAGGAAAAAATGAAAAATTAAAAGGGAAAATATATTATAAATGTATGTTAGAAATGTAAATATGTAGGAACATAATAAAATATAATTCTTTAAAATTAGAAGATCCTCTATATTTTAAGAAAACGTTTTTCAAATTTTATGGAATCTGCTCTAAATACTAAAAAAAATTATTTTTTACCAACCTCCGTTTGTAAAAGCCTTAATTCCGTTATTAAATTGATTTACCAACGGATTAACAATAAAATCCATTGGTAAATTTTTAGCAACGAAAATTCAATTTCGTGGGTAAATAATTTTGTTGGTAATCCGTTGCTAATAATTCCGTTGGTAATTTATATAATGATTCCCTTGACAATCCGTTGGTAATTACCAACTGATTGAATTCCGTTGGTAAAATAGATAATAAATCCGTTGGCATTTCGTTGTTAAAGGAAAAATGTCATTTTTGTTGCTAATCCATTGGTAATTACCAACAGATTGAATTACATTGATAAAAATTAATTTTTTTAGTGAAACTAACTACTTCTAATTTAAAAAAATACATAAATCATAAATAAATATTCCATCGGTCTCGATTTCAAGTTCGCATTTATTGTTTGTACGAGTATTAATAAAAATTATATTTTAATTTACTTTTGGGGTAGTTTAATATTTTTTGTAATAAATAAATAATAAATTATATTATTTATGTTAAAAAAGCAATGACATGCAATTTTAAAAATATGTTAGAAGAATATTAGTTAAGTGTAATCTCTTTTATAAAAGTGTGAAGTTGAAAGGTTGGAATTGCCATAACGAAAAATATAAAGTAGAATTGAGATGGAGTGAAATTGAGGTTGTGATGGATAAAAATAAAAAATGTAAAATTAAAGTTAGGATAAATGTTTTTTTTCCTTGACAGCACAAGATCAATATTAATTACTCCAATAACTAAGTAGTAAATGTCTCCAAAACAAATATTCATGAAAGAACCCTAGGCTATCATCCTTGTCTCGGTAATTTTTTCACCTTTACTGTAGATATGAAATTTAAATACTTTATTAAGTTTTGAAAGTAAAATTTTATTTTAAAGTAATAAATAAATAATATAATAAAATATGTGTTAGATAATAATGACTTTTTTAAACCTAGAATGTAACGTGAGGTTATTTATTTTAAAAAACTTTAGTAATATATATATTTGAAAGATAAAGAGTATAATGAAATAAATAAATAAAGAAAAAGTAAAAACTTAAATTTATTAGTACAGAGAGTATATGAAAGGCTAGGGCAACGTCATCTTCATAACACAATAGTAGCATAACAAAAAGGCTAATTAAATTATGTCACAATATAAATTAATTAGAAGTAACATAATTAAGATTAAAAAAAATCCGTAGGGATTGAAACACACATAGGGTGCTATATATTCTATTCTATTCTGTTCTGAGAGACGCATAATTATAAGCTGCCAACATATCCTTCTGTGCCATAAAAGTACATTTCGAAAATCCTATTTTACATTTTCATTTTTCATTTTTAATTTCAACTTTTCATTTTGCTGTCACTTATTTTAATATTTTGAAGGACTAGTTTTCTATGGAACGATTTTATTAGAATGTCTTTTGTGTGGGATCGAATTTGAAAGATTAGTTATTTAGTTCATTTATTGTTGGAGTTTCCTGAGAACTACACTATTTTTTTTTTATAAAATTACGTAAAAATTATTTTTTTAGAGTGATGAATTATACTCCATTATTCTGAATAAAGAGTTGGTTTTTTTATTTCCGTATGCATAAGGGATATAATAATATTTTATTCTAAATGATATACACTTTAATTAATAAGAGAATAATTTTTTCATTGAAAAGGTTGACTAAAATATGAGTAATATAAATGTTTGATTAAAAAATTTATCTTTTTTTCTCAGAAAATTATGGGTACAAGTTTTTAAACTAAAGAGTATAATATTAAATTTTAATTAAATGGTACAAAAAGTGTGAGATTTAGTAAAAAAGTTATTACTCCCTATTAGTAAAAATTTGTTATGTGACATAACTTTTTAACACTTTAAATTTTGTTCCAAAAAGTTATTTGTATCAATTTTATCACATAACTGTCCGTTTTAGTTTAATTTTACCCAATTTTCGCCAAAACCCTTGATTTTTGTTTGGATTGACCCAATTTTAAGCGCCACATCATCTAAAGTCGCCGATTTTCCCCAAATTGAAAGATCACGTGTGGTGCACGTGATCTTTTTTGGCGAAAATTGAGCAAAATTGAACTAAAATTGATAGTTATAGAACATAATTTATACAAATAATTTTTTTTGGAACAAAATTTAAAATATTAAAAAGTGATGGGTGAGAACAAATTTTTACTATGTCATGCTTCTTTTAAAATTTATTACTCTCTTCAATCCACCATGAAATTTACATTTATAATTTTCAGTTAAATATTTTTTCTACCTCATTCATACTTAATAGAATCCAACAAATTTTAGTAATTAATGTTGAATAATGATATATATTTTATCTAATAAAAAGTAATTAATTATTCATATAACAAAAAAAAAAAAGCACATAATTTGAAATACACAAGTCATTGTAATTATGTGACATAACCAATTGTAGACTAGACAACAACCAATTTATATACTACAAATTCTTATGTACATAATTTAAAATACACATTTTCTTTAATATTTGGGTCTAATCTTTCTCTAAATTAAAATTTGACCATTTTTGAAAATACTTGAGTAATTTATTTTACTTTATTTCTCCTTTCACTCTTAGAAGTGGTATCTAAAGTGAGAAATGTTTAACCGTTAACCCTCTCTATAAGTCACTTGAGGCACATGCTGTGATTTATTTCCTTCACCAATCTCCAGGGCAGAGATGGTGGGAGCCCCTAATGGTGGGGTACACCATTTAAACTGAGAAATGTTGAGGCTTTTGGGATTGGGGTCATATTGAGAATATGAAAAAGGTGAAGGACGGGCCGTAAAATAGAAGATTTGGTATGGTTTGTGCAATACGAAGAAGCACGTGGCCTTATAATTAATGCTACTACAATTTCATTAGCTATCAAATCTCCCATTATTTGTGCTCTAATTCTCTCTCTCTCCTCATCTTTCACTTCAGATCACTATCAGTTTTAATTTTTTTTTTAAAAAAAAAAACATATTCAACATTTTTTTATGTTGCATTTACTATCATGTAGATTATCGATTGAACCACAAATGTATACTCCTCTTTTTAAGAGAGAGACACAAATTTTAAATAATTCTAAGATAAATTAGAGGCAATTTTTTTTTATATATACAAAAAAATTTGTAGAGTGTTAAAATTTTGGAATTAATAGGTAGTGATAGATAAAAGGAAATAGGAGCTAAAACTCCAAATTTTGAGATTGTAATTAAGCTTGTACTCCCCCTTTCTTAGGGTTAAGAAAACTATTTTCATAGTGATGATGTATTAAAATTAATGTATTTTAATTCTTGATTTGGATTTAATAAAATATAAAAAGTGGAGTATCATATCATTTTTATAATAATTAAAGGGTGTCAGGGTTTTTTGTATTTTAAAAGGGTGTGCAAGCAATTTGGAGATAAATAAATAAAGAAAAAGGTCCAAATATTCGATAAAAATTTTATTAATAAGATGTACGTATATATGTATTTTGTAGGTATAATAATTACATGATGGATGTAGAAAATAGAAATAGTTAGGAGTAAATACTGAGTTTCTTGAGAATGGAGAAGGCTAAAGGGGGTTGGAAACTATTGAGAGTCCCTCCTTGAATTCATACTGCCACACTCTAATTCCACTTTTTGCATCTTCTAATTATTTCTCTCTCTCTCTCTCTTTGGTTCAACTTTTGAGATTTCTGCCCTATTTCTTTGATTTTGACTATAACATCATCATATTTCCCCACTTCACTTTCATACATTATCATATCTCACCCTCCTGTCTCTCACTCTGCCTTCGTTTATTTCCATGTACTCCATATTTCGATCAAACTACATCGTTTGACTGCATAAAACTCTAACAAAAGTTACAGTAAACGTAGCAATATGGGCGGGACGAGGGAGTATGATGTAAACTACAACTTCAATTAGGATATGAATACACCACATAGTTTAATAATTTTAATAAATGTATGCATCCCAACATTTAAAATATAGTATAACGAATCCACCATCATAAAATAACAAATATAGATATATAGTATGTGGCAAATTCTCATTTGATTCATATTTAGGACTTATACACTACTAATGAACAAGGGTCTTCATTAGAGAATTTTTAACGAATTTTTTTATTAATTTTTAAATGAAAAATTGAATTTAAAAAGGTAATATATTTATTAAAAAACATATAGCAAAGACTATTAAATAAAAAGTAATACAAACATATGAGTGCACCCCTACTCAGTTAAACCGGATAGCAGCTCAAAAAAATAAAGCCTATTTCTAGTGTTTTTAAAGGTTTTAATATAGTATATAAATATATTTATTAAAATTATTTATATTTAATTCTTTTTAAACCCCAGTACATGTTTGGAAGCCAAATTTAAGCAGAAGAACAGTGTTATAATTGCAACATGTACATTAAAATACAAAATATTAGTATTTATTTAAAGGTTTATTGTGGTCATTTCTTAGTCTAATTAGGCATCAAATAGCAGTAGTCTTGTGGGCTATCTTATACTTTGGCAGTAAAAGCTCAAAATTCTGTCCTCCTAAATCCCAAATCCTGGACAGCTTACCTCATGAGATATATAATGCCCCCCTACCTACAATTTGCACCCACCCACCCCCCCCCCCCCCCAACTCCCCAACCACAATTTACCCTTTCTTCAATATTTTCTTTCTTAAGGGTAATTATCATCTTCTTCTCTTCCATATCTCAAAAGATTTGGTTTCTCTCACTAGCAGTCTCATTTTCTTGTTTGCTTTTTTGCAATTGAATTGCACTTTAACATCAAAAGATTGCAAAAATTTGATGCTTGCAAACAAAGTGAAGCAAGTTACCAAGATTGGAAATTATAATGGTGTAACATAGAATGGGCCTAAAATCATATTGTTGGTTTCATCTACTTTATGGTTTTGCCACTTTCATGATCATCAAACAAATTCCTGTAATACATATAAGTGTGTGTGTGGAGTTATTAAATGGGGGCATTTCTTTTCACAAGAATGGAGTATCAAAAATGGTTCTTGGGCTTCATAACTTCTTTCAAACTTACAACTTTTTTAGCTTTTCTTGTTGAATATTCTTGACTTGAATTTGTTTCTAATAGAGGGCTGCAACACAAACCATTTAATTCTTTCTGCAAAATTACTAATTTAATGCTATTCTTTTCACTTATATATATATATATATATATATATATATATATATATATATATATATATATATATATATATATATATGAGAAATTCTGTGCAAACCCTTATACCAATGTATGTATGTGGTGATGAAAGAAAAGAAGAGATTCATATTTTGATGATAAGTTAATATTTAGTTACGTACAAAATAATGGCATTAATTTTATTAAGTTGAATTACTATTACAAATTAATTACATGATCCTCAAGAAATCCAATTATGTAGTATATCATCATACTATTTCAATTGTATAGTAAATATTCAAAACTGAGTTGTTAAGATCATTTTATGTAATTTATTATCACTTTTTATTAAAATGAATGTTATCACTTTTTTTTAAAATGTTTTATACAATAAATAAATAAATTGTTTATTAAATAGTTTATAATATTATTATTACTTGTTTGGCCAATTGTGCATATGGAGTATATGTGTAAGTGTAATATACTATACCATTTGTCTATTGCCATGAATCGACTCCAAAACAGTGACTAAATGATTTATGAATACATGAACATTGATTCGTTTGATTTGCATAATTTTGTTTTATTATCAGTTAGGTATGTTGTTTTAAAAAAATTACTATATATTCACAAAGTATACAACTCTTTCACTTAATTAGCTACATTAAAAAATATATATAGAAATGGTAGGAAAGTAATACTCAGTGCCATCTCATTTGTGTAACCTTCTTGGGCTTAACAAGTGTAATACAAAAATCTTTAGTTAAGAACATATAACAAATTTAGTTCTTAATAGGTTTATAATCAACATAAGACCATGTATGGTGTGAAATTTTTATTTAAAAAATATAATAAACATATTTCATTTATCTTGCCAATTATTTATGAAAGTAATTAGATTAGACAATTATTATTGGTCATTGCTTCCCATAAATTATATATTTTTATTTTTATTAGCAATATTATCACTCCTTACCTATATTTAAAAAATACAACAAAAAGCAATAAATGTCACACGAATGACAAGCTTTTAATTATTGATCAATACAAAACTTACAAATGAAATGAATTATATTAAGCAAGAATCTCAGAGTCAACATTCTATTCTGGAATCTCAATCAACCAACAGAAACTATGAATCAGAGGGGTAAAGCCCTCAACTGTAATATACAAATCGAATAATACACCTTGAGCAAAATCCAAGGAAACCACCAATGTTTCACAGAGAATGCATGCTATAATCAAATCAAGACATGCTTACACACATCAATCTTCCAAATTATTCAAATCTCTTCTTATGTACAGCACCTTGTCTCGGCCAGCCTGAGAAACGAGCATACGAATATTCTGAATTCTGCGGTCGCCCTTGGTCTGTTCGATCCTCTCTACCGACGGGCTTTCTTGAAAAACGCCTGTTTTTTGAAGCATCATACCTCCTTGATCGGTCACTTTCGACTGGCAATGGTTCAAGCCCCAGCATATCGGGCTCTGGAACGTAGAAGCGTGGCCGTTTAGACTCATCCATTCTCCTAAAGGTAATTGATATCCTGAAGCAAAGCAAGTCAAAATCAGACAATGCAAAACGATAATAGAAGATGATGAAGAAGAAGAATTGGCATTCTATAGACTGTACCTTTTGGAAGGGACTGCTGGCACACAGTGTTTAGCCACATCAGCTCCATTTCCTTTTAGAACTAGAACAGATCTGGTTGAAAATCAAAATAAAAACAGTTGATCATTCGAAATGAAACAAGAAATTGCAGGTACAAAACTGTAATGAGCAGGCAGAACATACTTACCCAAGTGGTAGGGGGATAGCAAAAGAACCAGAGAATTCACCGGGACCCAATATTTCCAAGTTTGATCCGAACAATATGTTGCATTCACTGAGAAATGAGACCGTACAAAACGGTCTGACGAACTCCTGGTTATCGATATGAGGAGGTATACAATCCCCCTCATCGTAAATATTCACGATGCAGCTGTCGGGGACACAAGAAGGTGGTAAAACATGCCACCGTACCAGCCTTTTGATCATAGTCTTAAACAGTTGAGGCAAGGGATCAACCATTTCATTCTTGAGGATGCCCGGAGGATTGCCATTTTTATCCTGCCACCACCAAAATTAATTGCTTAGACCTCGAGTTAACTTCTGTTACTTGGCAAGCAGCAACTATGGAAAAAGAAAAAGAGGTTTTTATGGGAACTTACTGTCGCATAGTTATAGCAGCAACCAAATTGGAGAGTTACACGCCCCTTTCCCTTCATCCACTTCCGAGGTGCAGAGTAAGTGCGATCTACAATTAAAATTATCAAAAGAGAATCAGATTTACTGCAATGACTTGGTGAACAAAGATTAAACTTTTAAATGCAACAAAAGAAACTATGCCAATTTGCTGAATTGAACCCAAGGCATATTACTTGTAAACGAAAGGACAAGTGCACTAATAAGTGCCACAGGTGCACTAAAACTCTGTTATTAAAGGGCTATAAAGGACTTGACGAATAACAAATCAAAAGTGACCATAATTTCAAGCCTCCATGCATATAATCTCTCAAGAGAAAAGCAGTAAATCGCACTATTGTGTAGTTTTCAAGCTATAAATTCAATCTGATAAATAAACGATTTAAAGCCAAATAAATGAAGAGTGTATTGCATACAAGGAAACAAGCTACAAGATACTCTACACTCAACTTAAATCTCAAGTTGGAAAATTCGTACCAAGGAGGGGGGGGAAAAAAGATTAATGTGGGATTTTCATTTATAGACATCTCAAACTCCTGAAAGTTTTAGTTCATACCAATATCAAATTGGTGACTAATCAATCTAGGACATTGACACTTAATTTGAAGATTAATGAAATATAACACATCACATTACAAACAATACCTACTGTCTATTAATGAAAGGGACACCAATCTCTTAGAAGTACTCAAAAAACAGGCTGATATAAGCAAGTTAACAATTCTACAATTCTATTCTGCTTGTCTAGATACTTGTATAATCTAGATCTAGATTGCTTTTAAATCATACATCCACCAACAAGTTCAGATCCATAAAATAGATATTTACAACTAATATGAATATAGCCATAAACAATCAAGTAACTGATCAACCTCGGCGCAGCGAATTATATTATGATTGTAAACATGTGGCCAAGGTTAAACAGGTAACAGTTAAAGTTAAAAACTGCAATCAACTAAGATTCATGAGAACAACTCACCTTTCAACTTCCCATCACTTCCCATCTGTTGAAGTTCTTCGACATAACCAACAATCCTCTTCTGTTCTGCAGCACTGAAGACGCCTTTATGCAACTCCAAGCCATCCAATATGTTGACGATTTTCCCTTTGACCCTTTCTAAACATATGAAATCCTTTTTCCTTTCAACATTATTAAATCGAATGTACTCCCTCTCATCTCTAGACAGTCCCACCTTAGGCTTAGCTTCAACCCCAGATGTTGCCTCTGAGTACGAATCATTCACAATACCAAGCCCATTACTCTCTTCGTGGCCATCTTCTTCCGCAAGCTCATCCTCAAGAGCCATATCAGCCCAAGACTTTTTCTGCGTTGGACTCGAAAGTCGTGTTGAGGAGCTATATGTTTCGTTTGTTGATGATGCTTCGATAGCATGTTCTGGTGACGCATCCAAATCGTCTTTCCAACTGCCTAACGAATGTGTATCGGCATCATCATTGTTATCTGCACTAGCTTTTGTTGTTCCAATGGAATGAGCATAACAATTTCCATGATCCTCCTTGCAGTCACTCAGATCGGAAACACTTTGAAAAGAATCAGCAGAATTGCCATCTATTTCACAAATTTCAAATAGTAACATAGTTAGAAACAGACACAAAATAAATCAACCCTCATAACTAAACTTTACAAATTCCCCAAGAAAATCCCTAATTAGATGAACACATGAACAAAAAAGGAACTTTTACAGGGAAAAAAGAAAAGTAAAATTGGGGCAAGAATCCCTAATTCCAAGACTTAGTAAGAAGGCGACAATCTTGATAAAGCGAATTCTATTTCTTTAGCGAAAAATCGAAACACGAAGGCGAAGAAGTCACTAGACAGTCCAGAAGCGGAAAATCAAGGAGCAGATAAATATACGATAATTTCACAAATTCACATGAAAATTGAACATCTAAATACCTGTATGGAGGGATCGGATGCCATGAGAAAGAGTTCTGGTGCAAGATTTGCAGAGGCCGCGGGAGAGGAACGGCAACCAATTGGACAAAAATTCAGCAGCGATCCGTACTTCGTTTGGTTCGAAATTGTGGAGGAAAGGGTCCATAGCTTTAGGGTAATCACTCATGGCGAAGAAGTCGACACAGGGTTTCGCTAACAGGGTTGGGGGAGAAGAGATGTGTAAGGAAACTTCAGGGAGAAGTACCAGGTGTGTATATATATAGACAGAGGGGGAGGGGGGAGGGTTAGCTGTGGATTATAAATGATGTACCTCACCATTAGGGCCCTACCGCCCCCACCCCGTGGATTGGTCGAGGAGGTAAATCACAGGATGTACTTCATGTGGCTTATAGAGAGGGCTCACTATTAAACTTGTACTTGCAAGGGGCCAAATTCATGTTAAAGGCAGGATACCACTTGAGCTATGCCCTGGGGATTCGAACCCCCATCCCGTGGATTATAGGATTCAGATCAAGAGACTAATTAAGGTAAAAAAAATATATTTTGGATAAAAAAATAAATGTATGTTAAATAATGAATAATTAATTCTGTTATTTTTGAAGATTTCAGTTTGGAAAAAATATAAGTATACTAAATTTAGAATGTTAGATTCTACTCCCTGTATTTTCCAAATTTGAAATGGAGAATTTTTATTTATTTATTTTACCTAAACTAAAATGTAGGAAACGTTAATGAAGTATAATTATGTTCAAAAGATTTTTTTTTCATGTGTAAGTAAAATATAATCCAATTCTCTATATCATATACTCATCTTGTGAGACGACCACCTTACACAACTTATAATTCAAATATTATTTAACATAAACATCATCATTATAAAAATCTGCATATAAATTTTTTTTCACATAATATGTTTATAATCAACACCATCACACCAGTTCAACATACGTAACTGGTTTCTGATACCACTTCAAATCAGACAAACTCGTGACAATACTTATTATATTACATAACAAAATATCAGCGGAAACAAAATAAACTCACGGCCTAGCCCAACAGGTCGTCATCTATGTACATCTGCTCAAGACTCTGAAGGAGCTCCACAGCTTGCACAGTCACATCACAAACTCAATCATCAATAGACTCACCTACAATGCATAAACTAGTGAGACAAAAATCTCAGTAAGTAGAAATCATGCATGCTAGTGCATGAAAATGTATTTAGTTCTCTATCGCCTATTTCCTAATATTTCTAGTTGATCTCTTTTATTTTAAAAAGTGTTCACGTTGCAGGATCCCTACGACACACTTATGATATGCACCCCAAATGAGCTCAATAGACACACTTAGTGTCGGATCGATTCCGATCCCTAAATATAATATCGAGAATAATTTTTTTTCGAACCCTGACAGAGTGTTGGGGACGATTTTTCCGAACCCCTAATAAAGTTCGAGAACGATTTTTTTGAACCCTGACAGAGATGCATATATAGTGGTCACACACATCATTAGTATCTTATTAATTTTGAGGAAAATACTTTTCATGTTTATGCATGGTATGCACCCAGAACAATTAAATGTGCATCACAAACCATTTACAATATCAATATCAATATTTAATCACAATAAAGCAACAATTTAACTTCAATTCGAACAGATCCACTTTTTGAAATAACAACTTCACCTCGGATCTCACAGATCCTTATAACCAATATCTTCTCAAGCCATACAAATATATTTTCAACAGTTTCCAATCACACAGATTTATATAGGACAATGATATTATTTCAAATCACATAGATCCACAACTTGTATCGCAAAATTATCACAAATAATTTACAAATAATATTGTTGAATATGAACCCTACTTTCTCCAAATCACATAAATCCACAGCTTGTATAACAAATTAATCTCAAATAATTCATATCGTAATTAAACTAATTACAAATAGTCCATAACATAATTATCACATACTAATTACAAATAATTCACAAATAACATGTTTATGCATTGTAGTTGGACTTCTACTTACCTGGACTCCGACAGTAATATCACCCTCGTGAAGAACTGTAACTAATCTCCTATCTTCCGTCCCGACACGAACCCTCTTCCTTTCCTTTCTTCTCTCTCTTTTTTTTCTCTCTTTTTTTTTTCTTCGAGATGGTGAACTGTTGTTACTTACCCAAAAGGATTTACAAATAAGGGCTTATATATTGTGAAAAAACATGAAGGTTACTCAATTTTTTTTTTTTACAATTACCAATACTATACGTGTACTCATATTGACCACGTAAAATGAAATAACTTGTCAAGCTGCCAGGTAAGTGCATTGTTACTGCTAACAGACTTATCCAAATTATTATATATTTTTATTATTATTATTATTATCCATTCTTTATTTACGTGCAATATTTAATAACTAAGATATAATACATACGTGTACATTTTTTTACCCACTATTATTCTTACGAGAACATATGTGATACTTAATAATTAAGAAATAATATATTTATTCACATAAAATAATTTATTTATATATCCAAATTAATGCACGTAAATATTTATGTACACATATATTCACATATTGTCACCATTTTATCAAGGATGTCTCAATTAAAATGTAAGGATAAATAAAATGTAAAATCAATTGTCACATAATTACCACATTATTATCACATAATTGCCACATAATTATCACATAATTATAAAATGCACATAACACAAATTAAATTATATTGACACATGAGTAGTGAGAAGCTCGGGTATCACATTTTGGTTGAACTTTTTATCTGTTATATGGATGACAATTAATAGAAAAAAAAATTATAGCACTTTAAGAAGGAAGATACCAATTATTTTGGTTGAACTTTTTATCTGCTATATGGATGACAAATAATACGAAAATAAGTGATTTAAAAAGGAAGATTCCAATTCTTAAACACAATAGTTAGAATTTTCTTTTTCTCTTGTTTCTCCCCTGCCATGGATTGGTGGAGGAGGTAAATCGCAGGATGTGCCTCAAGTGGCTTATAGGGAGGGCTCACTGTTAAACTTGTGCTTGCAAGGGGTCAAATTCATTCCAAAGGCAGAATTCGAACCTCCATGCCAAAGGCAGGATTCGAACCCTCACCCTTCAGCAACCAAGCTCAGCTGGAAAGCCTTTCCACCATCCCCTCTTGAGCACGAAAACAATGTGATCCTTTTTTCGTTTTTATCTATCGACTTTATCTTCTTTAATTATTACTTTCTTAAATATTTCAATATTTGCCTTAATTAATACCGAAATCAAGTAAAAGTTGAACTTTACTTAGTGTCCAAGTATTAAGTTTTAATTCCCAAACAAAAGTATTACTTATCCATAATATATTACTCTAATATATAATATGCAAGAAAAAATATAGATAAATTGGTAATTTTGAGAAAATAAATAAATAAAATTGTTGAGAATAATGAATAAAGTGTAAAAAACAAATAAAATTGTTGGAATTGATGAATAAAATGTAAAAATATAAGATATAGGGTGTATTTTTACCATTTATAGAATGAATAAATATACTTGTGACACCTCAAAATAAAAAGTGAGTAAAAATACGTAAGAGGACGGAGTAGTATGTTTTAAACTTTTCTTTAATTAAATTAAATGTATATGTCCTCCTTAAATATATATATTTTTTATTCCTTAAATAGTATTATTATTATTTAAAAAGTAATGAACAAGAGAGCTCTCATATACATAAGAATTTTTTTACCACACTTTTAAGGAACTTTTAGATCCCCAATTTTATAAAAATAATCTTAACTCAATTAAAATAAACGACTCAATTTTACATACTTATAACTCAATTTTACATACTTATAAATTGATTGTACATATTATAACTCAATTAATATTTTTGAATAATCACAAATTGAGTTGAGAATATTTTTATCATTTTAAACATTTATCATTATATATTAATATTTTAAAATTTATTCTTATTTTTTATTGCGTACTAAATAGTTGTATTAATAAAATTAGTAAGTTTTATATTTAAATTATATAGAGATGTGTAGGTCAAATATCTCAAAAAATGAATTTAATATCTTGAAACGAATTAAATAACAAAATAAATACATCCAAATAGAATACTTAAAAAAATTACTTTACTCCACTGTACGTAGGACAAAATATATGATTGAGAAAAAATATTCCCTTCATGCAATTTTTACACATAATTTCTTCCACGTAATTCTAAAAATTTAATTACTGTATATTTTATAAATTTTATTTATAAAATAATAATAATAAGACAATCACTGGGCCTGAATTATTTTTCAAATTCATATTACCGGATCTTTTTAATGAAGTGGGTCAAAAAGATTTAAAATGGATCCCACTGACTCTCTCTCTCTCCAGATTTCGCAACGCTTCCTCATCTTTTCGCAAAACGAAATCGAGAGGAATCCAGAATCCCTCCGAGATGACATCTGCTACTCCTTGCTCCACCTCTTCATCGCCGCCGACCATCACTCCTCCGCCTTCATCCCCTCCAAAACCACCGCCACTGAATTCACCTCCAGTGGCCGACCACCACTGGGCCGCCCTCTTCGCCACCGGTGCTTTCGGCATCTGGTAAGTAAATCATCGATGAAGAAAAGAAAATGGGAGTGATCAATTTAATTTCCTTTATTTATTTAATTGGTTGTTACTGTACTGTATTTATTGGATTGAAGGTCAGAGAAGACGACGATTGGGAGTGCACTGAGTGGGTCATTAGTGAGTATCTTGGTGGGTCTTGCTGCAAGTAATTTGGGCATCATTGAAGTGAAGCACCTGCATACAAGGTTGTAATGGAGTTTCTGCTTCCATTAGCTGGATCATGACTATTGAAATGAAATGAATATCTTGCATAGTGAATTTCCCTCTTAGAATCTGTTGCTGCCACTTGGACCCCAGCCACTGTTCCCGTCACTTGGCCGCCACCGATTCAGTAGAAGCGGCTGATCTGCTAAGCTTTAACTCCAATCACGGAAGGGGCAGCTTACGCCCCTGTTTCGTCCTTAATTTCTTCTTGGTTGGATTTTGTTTTCAAGAACACT
This sequence comes from Pogostemon cablin, assembly GCA_023678885.1. NCBI lineage: Eukaryota > Viridiplantae > Streptophyta > Magnoliopsida > Lamiales > Lamiaceae > Pogostemon > Pogostemon cablin. Next base: position 4,652,010 of record CM042992.1, on the reverse strand, counting down.
ATGCTGCAGTTTTTATTCAAGCAAATATGATCTAGTTGTTGATACTTACTTTCTTATTGCAAGATAGCAGCAAAAAATCTAACTATATATCTCTATGTATTAATTGCTGGGCTTTGCTCAATAATTAGATGACGATGATTCTGAATATAACATCCTGTAGTATAATGTATATTTTGGTTTACAAAACTACGATGTTTATTGAGAGTTAGACACTTGTTGGTTCTCTTAGGGCCATATTAACCTTATTTAGGCTATTTTCTTTTCCAGCAGCTAGATTGAGATTAGAATATGATGGTTTAGGTTGCTTTTTTTTTTTCTCAAGGCCGACTGCTTTGGCCTTTTTTAGCTGACTGTTTTGGCCTTTTTTTAGCTGATGGTTAGGATTTTATAATTATGATGGTTTTTAAGTGCAGCCTTGAATTCCGGTACAATACAATATTGCTGCTGCTGACAGGAAACATGAAAATGCTGAGGTTGCTATTGATGCTCTTTCTATCTGGTAGGAATAAAAATCAATGTTTCTTGCACCTTCTTAACTTTAAATTTATCATTTAGATAACACTATTTTGTTGCTTATTGTTGTGCATCCTTAACATCAGTTGGTGGGCTATGATGATATCCTTCGGTTTCATGGCGATTATAACGTGTGTTAAGGCTCGTTTATGTAGGGAGCTGTGACCATTTAAAGAAAATGATTAACAGTTTAATCAATCAAAAGTTTGTTTTTTACATGTCAAAAGGTTGATGTTTGTGAGCTACTTCATTTTCGAATTTTAGCAACAGAACTCACTACTGAGGATATTAAATAGTGCTCTGAATGTGCTAATATGAACGGTAATAATACTGAACTTCCATTCCCCCTCCCCCTCTCACACAGTTACGTCGATGAGATGAGAGACTTGGCGGCAGGTTTCCAACACCTCTTGTTTATACTACTCTCCCAATTCCTGCATTTCCCCCATTTTGATCCCTTCTATCCAGAATTCCGTCACCAATGTGCACCGAATCACTCCCTTTTCCGACAACCACATTCTCATTTCCCTCACATGGTCCACTCTCTCTCACGGCGGCGCCGCCCTCACCATCATCTTCGGCGACGACTCTCCACCACCTCCCGAATTTTCCGTAAGCTCAAATGAATCAAAGCCCTTGACTTCCACACCGCCGCCCGCTACGACTCCGGCCCCGAGCCCGTCGACGGCTACTACGCCCTAATCACCGTCGATTCCGAGTCCAGCAAATTGGATTTTTGCGTGGTTGGGACTCCGGCAAGAAGAAGAAAAGTGGGGCGGGCGGTATTGTTTGTAGGTGGTGTTGTGTGGATGAGACTTCGACTACAGTAGAGAAAAGAAAAGTGAGGTGGCGGTCTTGAAAAACGTGAAGTGGGTAGAGATGCGGTAGCAACCAGCAAACATTAAGCTGATTGGGATCCAGAAGAGTAACCCCGAGATCTATATAGATTTGATTTAGATCCGGTTTCTCTAATAATAATTTTAAATAAATAAAGTATAAAATATATCACACTAGGAAATTTTTTAATACTAAAATAGCATGCTGAGAAATTTGTTTAAATAAAAATTAAAAAAAAAAACTTTCAAAGCAAGTCTTGGGTTTCACATCATACACTATATATAGTTGAATCTGTATTCTGCAAAAGAAGAGCAGCGACCAAGTTTCAATCTATATTTCACCAAGAAAAAGATTGTTTAAGTTACAAAACAATGACTACATCCAGTCCAAGCTTTGAATTCCATGTAAAATACCTTAAATATCCCTTTCACTGGAAATTCAAGAGAGCAAACATCACCGCCGAGAGGTTTTAGAATATTTGAGCTACGCAACACTTACTGGTTGAGCCGGCAACTCTCTCTGAGTTTTGCACCTACAAATACAAACATAGAACAAACCAAGTCAAGCCGACAGCACCGCTGCATATAAAGTATTTACTAACTTTGTTTGTTTCATGATCTTCCAAGGTTAATGCTCCCTACTAGCAGTAAAATAGATTTGGAATGTACTTTACCAATCTAACAGGAAAATATAGAAAATTTTGATGAAGCAAATGCACCATGTAAAAAATTGTCAAAAGAAGAAAAAAGCTTCATGAAGATTTTTTCCTGTTTGGATCTGTGAAGAAACTTAAGGACTGAAAAAGATTTGCAGCTTTGAACTGTAATACATCAATTTGTAATGCCTATTTATTCAGGGTTGAGATTAATAGAATACACTGGAAGTATACAATTATGCTCACAAAATATCATAATACACAACTAGCAATATAAATGCATCTCAACACTTTCAGATATAATTAAGAGATCTTTATTTATTGGATTCATTTTTTAAGCCAGAACTCAAAGTTGCTACAGAAAATTGATGGCATTCATTAAGTAAGATAATCAACTACATTCTCAATAACTCACCTATTACATTGTTCTCTAGAGGCATAATTGTGATTATTGCAATTTGAACACATCCAATCCCCATCTCGCCATTGCTTTGCTCTGCAAAATACAACACAGCACTAACCTTAAAGACAAAAGTGGGGGCAAGAATATAGAATGGGGTAGTGCAAGTAGAATTTTCAGACTCCCACTTGAAGACACTAAAGATTAGGCACACATGATCCCACCATAAATTCTAAACAACGTAACTCAGACTCAACTAGGTCTTGGCAGTCTTGCTAACAGATTAGATTGAAAAATAAAAAATCATTGTTTACCATGGAAAATTATGAGGTTAGTTAACTTCAGTTTTTTTAAAAAAACTAGAGCTAAGGACGTAATCTGCACAGAAAAACATGAAAACACAAGATTTGAAAGAAAAAGATAATGAAGCAAAGGGAAGAGGGTGATGAGATCATGAGAGTGAAATTAAAAAATAAATAGCAAGAATTAGGGCAGTAAAGTGCAAATTTAGAATGATATTAATGGTTGCCAAATCTCGGAATGAGTCCTCTTTTACCCTTTCCCCAGAAGTGCCGCAGTTGCTGGGGGACATGAGATTTGAAGGTTGACTTGCCAATTTGTGGGAACCGGTGTGTTTCCACTGGGAATTGCAGGGTAAAAACTGCTCAGTTGGGTGCTGCCAGGACTTTGGAACGTCTCAAACCCTGAACATGGTTGCTGCAGTCCCCATATGCTAAGGTTATCAAATAAAACGGAGAAGCGCGAATCGCAAAATATTCAAATTAACAAAATATAAGATATCAATGTCACGATGGAAAAAGTTCCGTACTTGTCCAGCATTCAGTCTCTTATTATCCAAATTATGAATAAACTCTTCAGATGCCAGACGTTTTGTTCCAAGAGCTTCAAAAGAAAGAAGAGAAACTATATCACCAGTTGTTGAGATAGTAAATCTAGAAATTTAAATGCAATAAGAACTTGAAATTTAATACTAAACTATCGGCTCAGAGACACGCCTGGGGCAATTTACTTGCTAAGAAAATTTAAGATTTTAGAGTTCACGACTATATTGTAGAATACTCAGCTTTTGAACTGATGAATTCATTATCAAATAGATCCTTAGCCAGAAACCAAATCGAATATAACTCATATGAACTTATTGTGCCAAGACCAAATTAAGAGTAAGAAAAAGAATAAACAGAAACTTTGTGCATCAAACATATACATACAAAGAAAACATTTAACTGAACATACTAATAGCCAATCATATAAAAAAATAAACAAGTCAGTGAAATTCATATCATATAGCACCCGCCACGTAAGCATCACCATCAGGCTCCCATGAAAGAAGAATTAGAAAAGTATGGTAGCAACTTATATACAAGAACCCAGGGAACTGTTTCTTATGACTAAACATGAATTAACAATAGACAAACCTGTAACAACAGAGCCGACAAGAGATGAAGGTGCTGATATTGGTGTGGGGGCATTGCATTTTTTGCACTACAAATGCAACAACCAAAGATGAAGAATCTCACAAGATATTACATTCAATAAAAGAATATAAAAGTCAAAAGATCACTGCGACCAATTAGGATTTCATAAATGCATAGCGAAAATATTAAATTAAAACTATCCTAATTAGTAATAAGTAATAACAATTCAAAAACAATATCAGATCAATACAGAAAATTTTCTTTTTTGAGGACACAATTTTTTATATCACAAACAGCCAAGCAACAGAGATACACTCGCCTTTGACTTCTTAAATACAATTTTCTTGGTCAGGTAGCCTATATTTTCAAATCCAGCTAAAATTATTATAGCAGTTTTTTTTTTTTTTTTTAACTATTTGACCAAGTTATAATGCTATCAGCAAACTGTAATCAACAAATTCAAAGCAAAACTCTTTTGTCAATCCCAGCAAGACAGCAAAAAATAACTGCTTAATTGCATCTCTTATTATTGGCTCCATAGATTTTATAATAAAATTATAACTCAGTAATTAGCCAATATTTACAGTTACACCATACCTGCACACGCGAAGAATAATTGTGGAAGCCACAACTGCACATCCAATCACCAGTACGCCATCCATTACCATTCGGAACTGGAGAAAGTTGATTATTTTGGCCAGCATATAAAACTCCAGATATGCTGTTTCCTTCCAAGGGCCAATTAGAAGCTGGATGAAGTCCAAATGGATCATTAGATTGGTTTCCATATTGACCAGTCCCTCCAACAGCCCAACCAGAGTTCAAAGGCAATGACGGTTGGAGAGATCCAACATTGACCATTTGTTCCATTCCTCCTCGAGCCCTGGCAAAATAAGTTGGATGAGTAGGGACAGAAGCTCCAGGGATTGCAACTGCCGGCATTGCTGCTAGCTGCTTAGGTTGCCCACACTTTTTGCACTTTTCTCTTGATGCATAATTGTTGTTAGTGCACCCTAGATCCATTGCACACACACCCAACCCATAACGCAGCCAGGAAGAAGATACAAGCGAAGAATACGCACGCCAACCCGCCATCCAATATCACAATACACATACAGAAAACATGAAACAACTCAACCTAATTGAAACCAAGTTCCCAATTATGGCAAAAAACATACTGAATTTAGAGACATTTAGTAAAAAAAAAAAAAGATTTTTAACATTGTGACTGCTAATATAATGGCGCATCAGCTCATCATCAACAAAGATAAGTGTTTGCATTTATAAATAAGTAAACAAGTAAATATATTGAAACAAAGTAGTTCTTAACTAAACTAGAAAATTGAGCTAGAGTACCAAGTTAGAACAAATCATAACTTCATACCGACAGTAGTAATACCTTTACATAAAAGTAAACAAATCAATGATCCTGATTCCTGACTCCTTTGTGATACATTCAAAATAGGGAGTGATTTACAAAAGGTGGACTTCCATTCCAAAAGCACAATCTCTTATTCTCTGAGATTTGAAGATTAACGTTGGAAAAATACAACCTAATCTATTTTAAACTCATTTAACTCTCTGACCTAACTCTTTATTTTTAGACCAAGGAAATAGTCTGAAACATCATAGGTGAGAAGAACATGAGTTCATTGATAATTTTAAATCATATAATAGAACTACTCATTCAAAAAATTTAATTAGTCCAACTCCTACAAACTCTAGTCAGCAGCGTAAAGATTTAGAGAGAATATACATATGAACTGTACTCACCATGTAACATAGCTTAGTTACTCATACTGTTAAATATGCTACCACTATGCCAGTGTCCTTATGTAAACATAATGAACAAAAGATGCAAACATACGTTTGATATGTATTATGATGACTAAAACTATTCATTCTACCACACCAAGTTCAGTCATCTGGTACGTTAAGGTAATCAAGTGAATAGATTCACAGGTTTTTATATTAATGTCACACCACAGTTTGATATTAAAGGTAGTTTTTAAACTGAAGGTTTTGGAATGGATTAGAAACTCATAGTGGCAAAATCCTATGGTGTTGTCAGGGTTGACATGAATTCAAAATCCATCACTCTCATTAGAACTAATTTTCAATAATTTGGGAAGTGCGTAAAATCTATTTTTATCTAAAATCTTGCATTTTAAAAAATCCCTAAATCCGTACACAATAAGTGCAGGATTTCAAGAATAATTCGATAAGCTTTGCATAAACAGTTCTTTTATAAAAGAACATAACAGCATCACTGCATCAGCATGCAGCCAAAAAATTGGCAACAAAAACATTTTCAAAACACAATAGATTCATGATACAAAACATGAAAGCTGCCAAAGGAGTTGAATCAAGTCAAAATGGAGCAGCATTTTCTATTTACTGGTGATGTCATATATAATAATTAAAAAAGGGCTTACATCATCAGTTCTGATTCAACTCCGGACAATATTTAAACACCGACTCAGAAAGCAGAAGGAAGTACTCGTTGAATTACACTCCTCCCAACAAAGGTACTTCATATATGTTCAACAAAAACGTATAACATACCAGTGCAGATCCAATCGCCAATTCGAGGAAGCCACTTGGAATCAGCTGGGGTTTTGGTGTCGACGAGAAGACGAGGCTGCTTGCAGCGATTGCAAAAGGATCTGAAAGCATAGTTCCTATTGTTGCATCCGCTGCACTCCCAGTCGCCTTCTTTTCCACCGCCGCCTACCATTTCGTCGTCTCTACCAACCCCGATTCAGGATTTCGAACAAAGTAGGTTGCGGAAAATCCTGGTTTTTGACGAAACTCGCGTTCTGATGAATGAATACCTAAAAGGCTAAACTATTCAGCTAAGAATTTTGAGCCAATGTTTTTCGACATTTTGCACTTTCACTCCCCAACATTCTGACATTTTCATTTCGTACCCTCGACTAAAATATAAGGGTGTGATTTGCAATTGATTGTTTGAATTAACGCACCTCATTTAACATGTTACTGAAAAATAATCACTTTTTTATTTATTTTTATGTTGCAAAACCGGTCATATAGTGCTCCTTTTCGAAAAATATTTCTCTTTAAAATATCGAGTGTTACTCTTTAAAATACATAATATTTACTCTTTTAAACACATAGAGTTAGTTATTCAATTAGAGTACTTATTTATATAAAAGAACAACGATCTCTTAGAATAATCCCGATAATATGATTACTCTATAAACACATTGGATTACTTGAATTTATTAACAACAGTAGTATTTCGATTTCACTATGAACCAATTCCATGTCAGTTTTGCAACAATAATGTAATCCTTCCGTCCCATCTTTGTTGTTACGTTTACTGTTTGCACGGAGATTAAGGAGTATTATATTTTAATGTGTTGTGAGGTGAGATAAACAATACTATTATAATGTAAAGTGGATAGTTGTATTAGTAGAGTATTGTGGACCCCATTGAGATATTTAATAGTTTTGTGTGGATCCCTTCATCCAAAAAAGGAAATGTAACATTAATTGTGGGAGACTCTTTTTAGTAAGTGTAACAATAATCATGAGACGGAAGGAATATTAATTTTTGTTTAGAAGAGTAACTATCTCTTAGATTAATCACAATTTTACCGAGAACAGATTTTATGCTAGTTTTGTGTTTCCGCTGATAAACAGTGTCACTAGTATTTACTTACATCAATCTCTAGTTTATGAGTAGGCTCTCACATTTCAATTAAGTTTTATGTTTTATTAATGAAAATGTGTACATGTGATTGCAAAAACTTGCATAAATTCGAAATTTATGTTACTATATTTTTTTTTAGTTTATAATTTGCAACTTTATTACTCCTTTTTCAAATTGATAACACCTCTTTTGCACAGGTGACTCACTCTAGTATTACACAAGTGGAAAATCTTAAACTGAGCTCCTAAAAATGAAAAAAATAAAAAATAAAAAATAAAAAAATGGAAAGTTCATCAAGAGAAAATGTAAATACTACTGCAAAAGAATAAATGAAACTTCAGGTCAATGAGACAATTTGATACACACATTGCACCAACTGAATATAAAGGGGTCCCAACAGTACAAGCCCCAAAGGCAATCAACTCAACACTTCCGAAGAAATAGAACAAGATAGCAAGTATGTGTTCCTGATGGCAGTTCGAAAAAGTTAAAAAAAAGCTAACGTGAAATTCACGCGATACACTCAGCTTAGTGGTGCTGCTGGCAATGGCTGCACATTGTCAGTGGAGTTGGAGAAGAAAGAAAGCAGCTCTGTCAAAGGACTTGAAGCGTGTCGAAGAATTAAATGTTGGACGAGTTAAGTGCCATGAACTTGCACTGCTCGTTCATGGCTACAAGTTGGGCCTCTTTTTTATCCAGTAGAGTATTCAGCCTCACGTTCTCTTCCATCAGTTTCTGGACCTCGGCTTCCTTCTGCATCTTCTCGTTTTCCAACTGCGAAGTCTTTGCCACAAGCCTATTCGTATCCAGCAGAATTAAACGAAGTAAGTTAAAGAAATTTGGCTTTCTAGGTAAGACACTCAAATATATAATGTAGTGATAATTGCCAAAATCATGGAGGTTCATTAAAGGGAGGTGCAATGGCAACAAAAAAGAGAGAACAAGAATCGAAAATAAGCGAAAATCTGCAGCTTAAAAACCTTATTGACAATGAATCTATCTTCTTCATTATAATAGGACATCACAAAATAGAAAAGACATCATATATTTGCTGCAGATTAAAAACCTTATTGACCATGAATCTACAATCAAGAATATGCATATCTTCTTCATTATAATAGTGTATAAATTGATGGGGAAAATATACAATCAAAGTGAGAAACTAAGTAATTGAGGAATTTATAACATGGCCAGCATCCAAACTAGATCATAGAAGTTCGAACATACTTACCGTTCAAAGTGCTTTTCAATTGTCTGAAACTGCTTTTCTGATGAAAGAAGTGTTTCCCTCACGCTAAGCAGAGTACTGACATAAGATTTCAAGGTTTCAAAGTCTTGCTTAACACGGCAAAGCTCCTGCTCATTATCTGCAGCTCTTTGCCTTTGTCTAGAAGTTTCTTCAACCAAATCTTCAACCCTCTGCCTCATCTCATTTAAAATACTATTCGTGCCCAATGCAAACTGTTCCATCTCCTCTAATTTTACTGACATATTCTCAATTTGAACTGCCTTCCTGTTAATTTCCTCCTGCCCAACTGTGACCTTCTCCTTCTCAATACTCGTTTCACTCTCTGCCATGATAACTCTCTTGACAAGAGATTCCATCACATCTGTAACCATTTGTACGCTTTTGAGCAGTTCACTAATATAAACTCCATCTTGTTCTTCAAGAGGACCTTCCTGACTGCTAAGTGCTGTCCATGTTTCCTCATCTGCACTGTCAAAGGAAGAAATATCTATGCTCCTAGACCATCTAGATAACGGTACACCGTTTTTATCAACAAGACCCACGCCATCCAATTGTTTAATGCCACAGGAGGTATGGGCCAAGTGAGGAACAGCCATGATTCTGGCTTTAGATTTCAAGTATGTCAATAGGGTTGCAGATGTTTTGACTCTTCGCCACAAAACACTTAATTCCTTCTTAGCATCTGCATCTGACCCTTGTATACAAGCCTTGACCTGTGTAAGCTTCTCTTGCAAGGCATCTACTTGGGACTGACTTTTTTCCATCTCCTGCTTCCAGTTTATCTGTGTTTCGGCCAATTGTGGAACATCAATATCTTCCTCCGTTGCCATTGCCTTCCAGATAATGTCTAATAATTAAAAGACACAAAAACCAATTATAGGTAATCAGCAATCACAAGAACATTCCATGTACGCTAAAGAGTAAAAAAATCAACATATCTATGCAACCTTCATCTGTGAGAAAATTTTTTGAGTCTGTAGCTGCTAAACAAGATAAGTGAAGTTCCATTAAAATTTGATTCAACTCTTTGATCATAAAGATGTTGGTTTCAATTTCATTACATTCCTCTAAGCATTCAATTTCATGTGATATTCTGTGAGGATAAAATAAGGGATACACAAATATAAATAGACGTCTTATGGACTGGCTTTGGGCATTGGTGAATCCTAAAGCTTCTCACAGTGATAGATTTGGGTACGGAAGAAAATGCTTCGGAAGCAGCAGATTCTGCCACGAGGTTAAAGCAAGATCATGTAACATAATAATCACGCTCAACATAGATACTTGAAAAAAGTGTTTGCCTTACAAGTGAAGGAAGTCAACAAAGTCTAAAATCTTTCCACATGGCACAAACTAAAGTCTACTTTTCATTCCAAGGTCACAATGAATCCAACAATGTATGAAATCACGCATACTATTCATGATTCATCCCACCTGCCAAAGAGCAAAACCACTAGAAATATTATGGAAGTTTACTACAGAAATTGAAACAATATTTAACATAAAGGACTCAATCCACGAAAAACCTAGAATCTACTTTTCATTCAAGGTCAAGTGCAAAAATGAGCATGTTAAACAAGACTACAGCCGGCCATCACCATGAAAACTCAGTGTATGACAACAAGATAATGTGCTTTAAGCATGGACACCAGGCACTCAAATCGAGAATCTCAAATGCAACAATAGGGATTTAAATGTGTTTTCTCAGTATTTTGAAACCTACAGATTATGTCATATGGATTAATAAAGATCCAGACAAATTCTTAGTGCTTGATCCTAGATAAATGCAGTAAAATTCAACGAAGATCGAGCATTTAATCTCCTTGAGAACAATAAGAAACAAATATGCACATTTTGTAGCCATTAATCAATTAAAAAGAAAAAAACAGATGGCTTGAACTAGTTTCGAATTTTTTCATTGAACTCATACTAATCATACACAGATGCCTTGTCCATTAAGCTCGAGATATACTGTCATCGTCGTACTTAAACAATCCTATGTTAAATTCATCCTAGCACCTTAATCGAAGTTTCGAAGTTATCCATTCTACAACTATACTTAAAGCATTTCAGACAGCATGAAACCATATATTTTAAACTTAAACAAAGCATAATATCTTCCCTAAACTTTAACTCGCTAACAAGATCAAAACGCACATTAAAAACATATCAAACGCAGAGCTAACAAGAGATAGAGCAGATTCTTCCAGAATTACCTAAAACCCAAATAAAAAAAATCCGATTCTTAAAATCTAAGAAGCAAGAGATTCTTTCCACCCAAAGAACCAACAACTTGAAGTTTTATTAACAGTAAGATCCGTAGATTTTTTACATTTTTTCAGCACATTTGACAGGAGCCCACGATAATTCCTCAAATATTCAACCAATTCTAAACATAAAACAAGCGCTCAAACAAAAATTTCAAACAGAGAAATGAAAATCTCAAAGATCATGAAGTCGCAATACTTAGGAATATAAAGAAAGCTACCAAAAGAATTAATGTCAGTTACCTTGTCTATATCTGGGAAATTATAGAGAATCCAACGGGAGAAGATGACGACGGAGACGGTCTCCCTAACAGGGATTGTCAGAAAAAGGTCGCAAAATATAGAGAGAAATAAATCGAGAAAAAAAGAAGGAAAAAGGAAAGTGACTGATGACCAATTATGGTACTTCAATTTTTGTGATTTTGCTATCCACCCCTTCATCTTTCGCTATTTGCACTTACCCCCCTTCTTTGTGTATTAATGGATGTGTCTGTCTATGAGAAAATGGAAAAGTACAAAGCGAACCCTTCAATTATCATTACATATTTTTGATGTAGTAATCAAAATTGGAAAACTACAAATGGTTATTTCACACGTTCAATTAGGTTTATTGTTCAATCAGTCTATTTTTCATAACAAATTTGCAAAATACTTTTGGTCACGATTTTATTTGTAAAGTTAGTGTAACATTTTTTTTATGGATGACACAAAGGAGAGAATAAAAATTATATGATAAAAGTAAGATAAATTTTCATTAGACCCTACATTTAGAACTTATATTTTAATAAATAGAAATTGATACATTTTATTGGCAAATTTTAGCAAAATTTTTGTTAGTTTTTTAATAAAAATTTAAATAAAAAAAATTATAAATTTATTAAGAAATACATATATATGAATTTCATTCCCCCTCTTATGTTACTCTTATGTGTTATTGATAAGAGACCAATTATATAATTAGTGGCACACGAAAAAATAACATAGAGGATCTCATGTGCATTCCATCATACAAAATCAAGGGCATACAAATATTTATATTTAGGAACACACTTGTTTTAACCCGTTTTACAGGAAAATTATTTTACACTTTCTTAATTAATGAGTTTGTATTTTATGCACTTAGGTGCACAAAGTGTTCAATTGTACTATCACTGTAATCATTCTTTAACTACTAAGAAAAATATACTTGATATATACAGTAAATATATTTATATAATACTCTCTTTGTCCCATAATAAGAGAGTCTTTTATTTTTGCACGTGAATTAAGAAGTATTATTATTTTTGTAGGGTATAGTTGTATTAGTGAGACCCATATTTTAATTGTATTAGTGGGTGTGTGTGGGTCTCATGTTTATAAAAAATAAAAGGGGCTCTTTGGATGAGAAGCCCAAAATGGAAAAAAAACCCTCTTTGAAGGGAACGGAGGAAGTATATATTTTTTTATTAAAATATTATCACTTTTTATTTATTTTATTTCAAAAATATTATGATAAGTTGTTAATGTATGTTTATTATATAAGTAAAATATGTTAATTTGTAATTAAAGTACTCCCTCGGTCCCTCCGTCCTTCACTAAGAGGTCTTTTGCTTTTGACACGTGGATTAATGAGTATTATTATTTAATGTGTAGTGACTCAATGGCGGAGCCAGTGTAGGATTAGGGGGCCATTGGCCCCCCTTGGAAAATTAGTTATTTCTATATATTATGTAAAAGTTGTTGATTAAGTAGATTGGCATAGTGGTTAAGTTTCCCTGGTCATTCACGCGACACATGTTCGAAAGATGGCAGCCGCGTTTCCTTTTTATTTTTATTTGTTATTATTTTCTCATTATTATTTCTATTTTAATTATTTACTTTTTATTTTTATTTGTTATTATTTTTCTCATTATTATTTCTATTTTAATTATTTATATTAAGCGTTTCCATTTTATTTTTATTTGTTATTATTTTTCTCATTATTATTTCTATTTTAATTATTTATATTATTATTTTTTATTCTCTTCCCCTTCAAAACTTTGCTTCAAAATTACATGTGTATTATTTAGTTTATAGTCGATCTAGATCTAATACTAATTATTAAATATTAATTTGACTCATATAAACTATCTTTCTTTATTATTTTCTCATTATTATTTCTATTTTAATTATTTATATTATTATTTTTTATTCTCTTTCCGTTCAAAACTTTGCTTCAAAATTATATGTGTATTATTTAGTTTATAAATATGTTATGTTTCTATTTAAATTAATTCACTTTACTATGGTGTATAGTCGATTTAGATCGAATACCAATTATTAAATTTACGTATATTAATTTGGTCCCCCTAAACTATTTTCCTGGCTCCGTCACTGTAGTGTGTAGTTATATTAGTGGGAGTGTGAGTCCTATATTTTAATTGTATTAGAGGGGGTATGTGAGTCTCATATGTGTAAAAAAAGATAACTCTTTGAATGAGATGTCCAAAATAAAAAAAAGATAAACGAAGAAAGTATATATATTTTTTTATTTTATTAAAATATCCTTCTAAAGTCTTTTAAGTATGATTACAAACATATTTTAACAATAAATATACTTTATGTCTTACAAGAGATCTTGATAATAGTCGATCATCATTAAAAAAAAAAAAGGGGTAGCGACTAGCGGGTTTAGGTGGCCAATAGCTAAAGCAAAGCAGTCAAATCAGAACACCTTTTTTAGCGCCAGAACAGGAGCGACGCACTACCCGAATTCATAAACCCTAAATCCTGCATAACTGAAAATCACGAAATCTATACACCCTTCTCCTTCTCAAATGCGTAGGAATGGCTCAAACAGTACAAAATGACGCTCAATTGGAACAAAATGCCGGCGAGTCTGCTCTCAAGCCGCAGCGGATTAAAATTACCAGGGTTTCTGATGACGGCGAAAAAAAGGTTCGTCTCATTGACTACATTTGATTTTATTTATCTCCTGCACAAATTTCTCACTCTGTCCTTTTTTTTATCTTTTTTATCTGTACATAAGATGCAGTAGTTCTATAATTTTTTTAAATTTTATGGAAATTGTCTTCTGGTAGTTGGGGGCGTTGCAATTTAAGTTCGCTTAGTTAAAAGAATGGACTATTAATCACTTTGCTGGATTTCTCTTGCTTGACTAACATAAGTCGATTTTTCTCATATATATTCGTTGCAACCGAGACAACGTATCAATGATTGATTATTTGGTTAGGAAAATTATGTAATTATTGTCGAAAATGGATAAATTGAACGTTTGAGAAAGATAATTCACTTTGTGTTGCGGCGTGAGTACTTTTGAGTTTTAATTTAATGTAAATTTTGTTAGTTGTGTTTGCATCGTCACTGCCATACTGTTACTACCCAATCACTTGATGGTAGAATGATGTCGGGCCATTGAAGAAACGTGCATGCTTTTATAGTTTGATTAAAAACAGGCTCAACTCATTGTTAGACTGAATGCCACATAATAATCTTTTATCAGTAAAAGCTTGTGTGATTCTTACTTGATTGTTTTATGTATGTGCTGCAGAGTTTGCAAAAGAGACTCAAAGATGTTGAGATCAGTGTTCCAATAGTCTATGGAACGATTGCTTTTTGGCTTGGTAGAAAGGCCTCAGAGTAAGTTGAATCTCAGAAATATGAAAAATTTTGGTAAAATTCTTGTTTTGATGGGCCTTGATTTAACAATTAATTTATTTTTCCCTTCTATGTTTTCTCGATCATCAGATCTCAATCACACAAGTGGACTATTTATGTGCGTGGAGCAACTAATGAGGATCTTGGAGTGGTGATAAAACGCGCCGTATTTCAATTGCACCCGAGTTTCAATAACCCTGTTAGAGTTGTTGAATCACCGCCATTTGAATTATCTGAATGTGGTTGGGGGGAGTTTGAAATTGCCATTTCCCTATTTTTCCACAGTGATGTTTGTGAAAAGCAGTTGGATTTGTAAGCCAATTTTTATATTGTCTTTGAGAATGCTTCATAATTTACTAATCCTTTTAACTTTGGAAAAAAATTGTTTCTGTTCTTGTGTTAAGGTATCACCATCTCAAGTTGTATGCTGAAGATGAAAGTGGTCCTCAGTCCACCAAAAAACCTGTTGTCGTGGAATCATACAATGAGATAGTCTTTCCTGATCCTTCTGAGGCTTTCTATGGTCGTGTCCACAAGCATCCTGCTGTAATTGTGCCTCGACTTCCAGTCACATTAAATTTTTCAGCTGGTAATGTTGCAATCATCTTCTTGTACTTCCTATTGTTTTCTTATCTGGCATAATTAGCATCATTCTTATTTTCGACCCGATCTTTCTTTGGTACCAAAATAGAAGACCTGAATGAAAAGAAAGCTGACACCAAAGATCACCCATTGAGTCAATGGTTTATCAATTTCTCAGAGGCAGACGAGTTGTTAAAACTTGCTGCTGCTCGCCAGCAGGTAATAGTCTTATGCTTGCTCAACATTTTAAGTGGATGATTCATGCATATGCCCTCTTGAGTTGATTTTATTTCATTTGCATTGTAAATCATGCCAACAAACTTGTTTTGAGTTAATAAATACGATAGGGGTGTTCATTTTGTACTTTTAGCCTGTTTTTTACCTTATTTACCAAACAAATTTTAAAGAGTTGCCCATATTGAGGTTTAGGGGGAAAAACATATTTATCATGGTCGGTTAATATGGTTGCTTCAATGAATAAATCAAAGCCCACATATTTCTTGTTTGTTTCTCGTTTTTCTTGTTTTTAAAAGATAATCTCAGTTTTGTTTTCCGCATTGACTTTGGGGGATTCAAGTTTGAATCCGAACTTGAATAAGAGCTATATGGTGCTTTTCAATTTTGTACTTAGACATCTACCAAATAAAAAATTGAATTGCAAATCTAATATAAAAGAATCAATCATAAAGCATGAAATAAATAATATGCATATAATTTTTTTTATTTTTTTTTTCAGTTTTATGCTCACCCCTAAAATACTATGTGATTGCATCTTTCTGTCCAGATATTCAATCTAACCTTCTTCTTTTTCATGCGTGTACCTACGTAATAATCACATTATGCCAATTTCTGTTAGGATGGTACTCATTGAGGTCATGATTCAATCTCAAATTAATGAATTATGTATTGGAATGTACCTCATATATGTCTCGAGAAATTATGATAGTAACAGTGTAGTTTCCTTATTAAAGTTCAGTTCGTTCATCTTATATGTCTCGAGGACCATGAAATTAGAGAAATTTATTGCGACAGTTTATGCATGAAAATTTATTGCATACCTGTGAGATCTGAACATTCATTCCAATACTAATGTCAATCTGGATGGAAGAAGTGCAGCAAGCAATACCAATTCTGAGAAGACCTTTCAGCAGTATATCCCAACTCTTCCCTTCTGCTCTCTCATAAGTGCGACAAGTTTATCTCTCTTGCTATTCTTATTGCCTTCAACTCTGATCTCTATCTGTCTTCTTAGCCCAATGGTGTTTTTAGGGTTCTCTCCATCCATTAGAGTTCATTTAGCTGGCAACCTAATAATCTGTTCTAATTTTAGTTGAAGATAAATTAATATATCGGCTGTGGCTTTCTAAGTACTATTTACCTGTTAGAGATTCTGTAAGCTGATTTTTTTTTTACTGGAAAGCAACTTTTGTAATTCTTTATTTGATCTATTTCTATATAGACTGACATAAGTGTCAGTGCGAGCATGAATTAACACGGCTTCAATATTTCCAATGATCTGTGATGCTGCACATGGAGTAGTCTCAACGTATTTTTTTTTACATGTATAATTATTTTCTTCATTGACTTCTGTTGGTTAATCACTTCATTATTTAACTTCTGCTTGTTTACTATAACTCCCTCCATCCCAATGATTGTGCACATTTCCTCATTTGTTTGCCCCACAAAATTGTTCAAGTTTCCTCATTTGTTCGCCACACAAAATTGTTCATACCCCAAAAATAGAAAAAGCGCTCGAACCTCAATACATTTTATTTTTAAAAATGTCATCCTCACCTAACACATATTATAAAATACTTTACATTTTCTTAATTACCTAAAAGACTACATTACCCTCAAAAAGTAAAAAATTCTCAAAAGTTGCATTTCTTAAATAATATGGAACAGTACGAGTAATCAAATTCATGGGACCGAGGGAGTATAAGTTATTGAATAGGTAATTTTGTTATTTTGTACTAATCAACCGTCCTTATTGCTTGACACTTTATTTTTAACTTTTCGATTCAGTTCAGCTTTTTGCTAATATGGTATCATAATTTGGAGTACAGTTCTGCTCTGAGTCAAAATTTGAGATTATTTGTGAATCCTGTTTGCATTTAAAGTTGTTTATATTATTGAACATTATCCACGATTACTTCATTGCTCATGATTATCACAATTAGACGTTAGTATCTGGATTTTTCAGATTTTGGATTTATCCGACACCCCTTCTGACATCGGTTACATTATGGTAGGTCCAAGCTCATATTATCAAGCTAAGAAGGCAACTGAGCATCTTAGATGGGCCACCATTACAGTCATGGAGACCAGCTTCTGGTTAGTGACAGCTATGACTACCAAGGATTAGGAGGTTAACCGTAAATTACGTATATATGTAGTAGCTTAGAGCAAGAAGCATTAGATTATTGATTATTGTCTCGATTGCCATTTTGTATTCCTCCTCATGCTCTCATCGCATTTGGGGTTGAGGACTGCTGTCTTCTCATATTAGAGGACAGATGATGGTCTTCCAGGATAAGTGGTAGTATCATAATTGATTGTGTAACACTGAAAAACGTCATGCGTTGCCTTATGTTTTCTAGATATCTCTGTCAAGAGGAATTCTTGATAGTTGTACCTTTCCTGTGTAGCATTTAATGCAGATTCGTGTTCTATCAGTTACTCAGTAAGACATGTATGAAGGGAGATGTCTTTGAGTCGCGATCCTCTTAGCAGCCAAGTACCATTCTGTCTTTATTAGAAATTTCTCAAGGCAAGAGTAACATGCTGTCACATGCTTAATTAGTGTCCTTGTCACCAATTATGTGTTATTAGTTATAGAACTTCTGTAATTAATTCCGACAGTAATTGCCTCCCAGTAAAATTTACGACTCCATATTGGCATCCATTTCTTGTATATCACGAACCCGCCATCTCTTTCTCCCTCATGAATTTAAAATATTGGATCTCCTGTACGGACCAGAGGCTATGGGCTGCATTACACCATACAAGTGTGCTGAATTGACCTTTGTTTCTTGCTGCATGATTTTGGACAAGTTCACACACATAACTTGCGTGGAGGAATGGGAGAAACGGAACATAAAGATGGTGCTGCTCTGGTCCCCATTACACAGGATACTACTTATCCATCACTTGAAATAGATACAAGTTTCTGGTGGTGTGACCCCTTGGGCTATGGGGGCCAACACTGTTTGGGAGATTTATTTCTTTGCATTTTTGTTTTATTAGAGTTTGGTATGGGCATATGGGTAGTTCGAGATGCTTGCATAAATCGTATTCTATCTATCTGTCTAATGAGTTGAGAACAGGAAAGGATTTAAAGCTGAAGTGTGTGGTGCAATGGTACATCACGGAAGGTTGGTTCGATCCATCTGTTATTGATCATGATGGAGCTTTTGCTTGCAAAATGTTTTGTATCTAACCAGGTATCGCTTTCGTTCTCTTCACTCTGCCGGACAACCCCCGGGAGGAGAGGAAGGGCAATTATGTGAATGACAGGTAGTTTACATTGCTTTTATCTGGAAAAGTACTTGTGCTGTGCAGCTCATCTATATTCTTTTTTAGTTGGGTATTTAATGCTACGGCAAATGAATTCCGTTTTCTTTTTTTGGTATTGCACTACTAAGCAGCAATTGAGCTCTTGTTTCTCTAGTGCAGACGCTGTTTTTTCTACTTATTTATACTTGTGTGCTTTATATTCATGGTGTGCCGTGTCATTTGCTTTTTGCATGTGAATTAAAGAATAATTTAATGTGTAAGGGATAGTTAGTTGTAATAATGGGGTGTGTGAGTCCTACATTTTTAGTTATGATAGTAATGTGTGTGGGCTTCATATGTCCAAAATAGAAAATAAGATCTTTTGGAATGAACGCTCAAAACTACATAATGAGACCCTTGTTGGTATACGGAGGGAATATTTGTGTGTGTACACATTTAAAAAAAAAAAGATTTTACTCACTCGGTCTAGATATTTTTGCATGCCTAGGTTCGTGGATATAGAAGAGTGAGTCTCTTGTGCGTCCGGACACACATATTTAGATCCGAGTCCCTTTGCAATTTCTGTGCCCCTTTACAATTTAAATTCCCTACCAATACATAGTTTTAAATAGAATAGGGAGAGAAAGAGTTGTGTTCACATGGGGACACGAACCGTGTCCCCGGGGGCGCATGAGCTTCTGTCGATTTAGAAAAGTTGATTTTAAAGTGTCATGCAAGATAAAATAGGGGTATTTTGAATAATTCAATAGCAAAAGATAATAAAGTTATTGAATTTTAGTTAATAAAATGTTAAAAGTAGGTGTATTTTTGTAATATTATTGTATTGTGAGGATAGTAATATCATGTAATGTTATTATTTTTGAAAAGTGTTTAAGTAGACATACAGAAAAAATAAGTATGAAAATAAATATTTATTTATGAAATGTTGGATGTATCGTCCATTACACTTTTTGAAACATTACAAAATGCTTTTAAATTTAATTTATGGCATGCTTGTTAGTAGTCATTTCAAATGGGTCACTAATTGATTTTCTCATCTACAAAATGTGATTGAAACTCTAAAATTTTAGAGCATTAAAAAAGATAAATATTGGCTTTGCATTAAAATGAATGGAACATATTGATTGAGACAAGAGTGCTGGTGAACAATCAATGTTAGAAGGATTAATATCATAGCATTATACATGATTGGAAATGTTTAAATATCTAGCAACTTCGTTATAATATACTGTTTTGGCATTTGGAATTTTCCTAATGTAAACAATTGTACCTTTTTCTCCCTCCCAAAGTTAGGAGTATATACGTATATTCGAACATATAGACATTTCGTGCCACGGTTACACCAAAAGATTTTTTCTCGAATCAAATTTCAACTATCCTGTGCACCAGGAGTACGGACGATAGTTCACGCATCTACATTCAAAATATTCACGCATCTACATTCAAAATATGTATACTAATTTTTATTAATATCTATCTAACAATGAATAAAAATTTATAGTCTTTGTTAGTAAGTTTTTAACTAAATTTTTGTTAATTTTTCAAAAAAACTGAATAAAAAAAAGTTATACATTCATTAATATAAGTTCTGAATAAAATTAATTCGGATTTTTTTTGTGCATGTGGATGCGCAAGATATTAACACATCCTCCAAATACCCTTCTAGAAATTAAGTTAATTTTGTTAGTATCGTGATTTTTCGAATAGTAATATTTTATATTTAGATGGAGTAGATTATCACGTAGAAAGGTGATACTTCCTGATTTGGTATTGCATATAACTGTTCTATAAAATGTAAGCTCATGGAGTATACGAAGGTTTAATTATATACAATTTCACAATATTTAATTACAATATCAATTTAATTACTATTTTCAGTATTGCTAAATAAGTAAAATAAGTTTGGTAATTGAGAGACTATTATAAATGAATATACATGAATTAATTGTAAGTATTTATGGAGTACTTTGCGTGTCAATAATATATATCATAAATGTTGTGAATTGACGATGATAGAATATGATTAGGTGTGAAATAACGTTTTATAATGGTGTGCTCTACTATTAGTTTGCAGTTCATGAAATCTAATTTAATACGACCATAAGCACATGGGAATTAATATATTGAGTACAAAAGCTTATGAATGTAACTTAATACAAGAATAAAAAGTATGATTTTTTTATTTTTATTATTATTATTTTTATTTTGAAGTCATACAAAGGCCGGTTTTCTTAACTAAACAGTAATTCATATAAAAATAAAACAAAGTTTTTTTTTATTAGAATGAGACATGTTAAAATATAATTATTATATAAATAAATTTTATTTTTTTGAAGAACAAGTAGGACTATTATATAGGTAAAATTTATTTATTTGATAGTTAAAGTATGATTTTAAGTGTTATAATATGATTCTTATAAACATACTTTAACTATTCATAAACATATTTTAATAATGGTTTGACCCACTAAGAGTGTGATCCAAACACCAATTTTTTTTATTTTTTTTATTTTTTAAGTTTATTTGCAAATATATAAAAAGCAACCCTTAATGCCACCACTAATTATATGCTCATTCATTGAATACCTCATAACCACACATATCCTATGCAACTTAAATGAATGGGGGTAGTTTTCCTCTTTTGAACTAATCAACTAAGGCATAATCTAATGCAGTGTTTGTCTATCCTCGCCCAACAACGGATACATACTTTTGAATTTGAGGATCCAATATATAATATTTTTTTTTTTTTTTTTAAAAAAGCAAGAAATATATTTTGTAAAAATAAAACACTTCTATTTAAAATAGTTATATTTTTGTTATGACAAAGATTTGTACGAGACCATCACACAAGAATTTGCCATTTTGTTAATGTGAGAAACAATAGTATCCCATGTTTTTCGCTGCACCCTTGTTCAAGTCAATCATTGTATCCAACTCTTGTAAAGTAAGCCACGTATATCGATTGGTCAAATCATAAGACATGTACGGCTAATTTGCAAGGATCGATCGGATACAATGCCGACGCTAAGAAATTGGGTTGGGATGGAAATTAGAATATAAGCATTGAAGGGTCCTATTGTCCTAAAGAGGTGTAACAATGTAGGACACATTAGAAATGGTGTATGACCTCTTATCATGACCCATACTAAAACATCCATGCAACGATTAGTTCTTTGCCCCCACACTTCACATGTTTTTGTTCTTTAAAATCTCTCATTTTCTCATGCTATAAATACCTCTACTAACTTCAAATTCTTCAGACAACTTATAATTTTCAAATTTAAAACTTCAAAAGAAAGAAAGAAAGATGGCGATATGGAAAACGAACAAGAACAACCCGGGTAGCACGACTACGACTACCAATGCAGCCGGTATGAAGCAGATTCTCAACAAGTACTCGTCTTTCAAGAAGAAAAACGACGTGCCTAGGGGGCATTTCGCAGTGTACGTGGGCGAAAACCGGAGTAGATATGTTATTCCTATAACCTTTCTTGACAACATCATGTTCCAAAGATTGCTACAAAGAGCAGAAGAAGAATTTGGATTCCATCATGATATGGGGATTACTCTCCCTTGTGATGAACACCAGTTTTGCTCTTTGATTTCCATGATTGGATGATTAAGTAGGGTTAATTTTTCTTTTCTTTTCTTTTGTCCAAGGAGTTCATGATTCAGATTTCAATAATCTGCAATCTTTTAATTTAATTTAGTTAATTAACTTGAACTATTATCTCTTTCTGCAATTGGTAGTTAATTGAGCTTGATTTAATTTGTATATATTTATCATCTTTGTACGAGCTGAAACAGCTAGCTTCTTTTTTTTGTTATTATTACGTCTATATATATTCTTAGATTTTGCTCATGAATTACAAATTATGATATCATTCGTGGTAAATTTTCGGGAACATAATGTAAATATGATTGATTCCTGCTTAAATTTTTTTAATTGCAAAGCTCAATTAATTTTTTTTTTTTTTGATTTAGGTCATTTTCTCGGATCTTTGTCCAAAATTTGAATTAAAAGTGGACAAAAAACATGATTAAATTGACCCGACACAAATGACCATAATTGAAAAAAAAATAAAAATCAAAACCAGGAATTACAAATAATAAAAAACTAAAATTGAAATTACCCATACTTACTAGATGAAGATAAATGGTGATATTTTCTCTATTTTTTCACAAAGTATTATTGTAAGGTGTAATAGTGATGGTATAATGATTGTTAAGTTTTATAGAATACTACATATTCTACAATAATTACGCACAAAAGTATAAGTCATATTGTTTCATTGTTAGTTATCGCTTCTTATAAAAATATTCTCACTTTATTTAAAATATTATTACTTTTGATTTTTGATTTATGCTATAAATTTAAATTATTCATTAAAATGTTATTACCTTTTTAAATAATTTCGTAAAGAGGTGTCATTGGTTTAACAAAAGGTAACACAAGTATAACACTACTATATGTTTTATATTATATTTATTAATTCATGACTGTTCTCCTAATTAGGAACTAAAATTAAAAAAAAATCCAACTATTTAAAGAGTACCTATCGAATTCTCCATCTAGAATTTTCGTTGGGTAGCATTTTAATGTACTCCACCAGTATACTAATTTAAAAATCAATTATGTATAATAATAATTATTATTATTATAATTACTAAGAGAGGATATACTAATAATGTTAATAATAATTATTATAATTATAATTATTATAATTATTATAATTATAATAATTATTATTAACATTATTAGTATATCCTCGATTAGTAATTGTTTTGAGCTCATCACACATAAATAAAAATAATAATAAATAGAGAATTGAAAATACCTTTGTACATTTGAAAATATAGAGAATTGTCACAATTGAATAAATGATTCACAATAAATTGAAAGAATATTGAAAAGGACAAGGAGGAAATTAAATGGGGGCAAAAGACCGGTTTTGGTCGGTCAACTCGAATATTGGAGCATATCATCAACCCCACATATTTATTACATGGATATATCATCATTATTTACTTAATAAAGCATATATTATAAAGTGAAATACTCTCGTCTATTAATAAAATATTCATTTTGTCTCATTTATTACAGAATTATTAATTTTTCTTTTTTAACAAAAAAAATCATGCATGATTTACCTCTTATCTATAATTCAATACTCACTAATTTAGTATAAATAAAAAATAAAATGGTTTAGGGAGTACTCCATAATATTCTATTCTGATTAAGTGTGTGAAAATTAAACATGGAATGTTACACGGTGAAATTGAAATTAATGAATCGTAACTATGTTGTTTAAGAGTAGTTACTGTTTTGTGAATAAGAAATAATATTTTTGTTCTTAATGAATTCTTTCAGTTAAATAATTTTATGTATTTTAAAGATGAGATACTTGTGAGTTATTTGTGAGACGGGTCAATCAATCACTAAAGTATGCTTATTGTATAGATAAAGTATGTTTATTTGTAATTAAAGTATGTCAATAATAAATTGTATTATAACACTGTTGATGGTCGTTTTTAGCGGGTTAAATTAAAATAAATCAAGTTTGAAGTAGCGATTAACCGGACACTAAAACGGACACATCAAACACAATAGTTTTCTCCATCGCCCCATAAATTTGGTGTCCTTTCCATATTATTGATATTTATATTCCAGAGTTCCATCCAAGAACATTACATTTATAGAGATAATTAATAGAGAGAGAAATATATGTGGGTGTTGAGTTGGGGAAGATCAAGTTGGAGTGAAGTGCCAACCAAGTATCGTGTCCTTCGTTGCTGCAGATGGATTGTCTTTATAGGAGATATTTTGTAGATAGTCCCCCCTTGATTTGTCAAGTGTTGCCACGTGTCCCTCCAAGGGGATCTTGTCTGTAAGAAGGTACGATGATATCTTAACAAGTTATCTCCATGCAGAATGCGTGTCTCTTCGGTCGGCTGGATATGCTTATCGAACCAATGGCAATTCTTAATGGGCTGAGATCGATTACACTAGGCCAATGTTAAGGGTCGATGGCCGAGACCGAGTGCTTATCTTGTCCTCGGTGTCGGCCCTCGATGTCGGCATTTAGTTCTGCCTCCTCGGTGTCGGCATCTGCCTCCCGTCTTCTTCTTATGCCCAGTCAGCATGTTGGTCGGCTTCTTCTGTTGTTTCCTTCTTTCTTGGGCGTATGTTCAAATCTCTACTCTTATCCTTAGCCTCGCTTATCTTCCAGGTTGCACCGTGCGTATACGTCATGCCCTTATATGAGAGGGTATACACACCCATAACAAACACGCTAAAATCGTACTTTAATACATAATCAACCATACTTTAGAAAACATACTTCAACAATCATTAAACATACTTTATCTAAATAATAGATATACTTTAACACATCTTACAAACCATCTCACAAAAGTAATATCTCACAAGACAATTTGTCTTTAAAGAATAATTTATCATACACCCAATTACTTACCAAGCACATTTAAGTGAATGATGTTGGATAAAATGATGAATATATTTGTATAATATGATGAGTTGGTTTTCATACATATCAATGCACAAAGTGTTCAGCGATATATTATTTTTGTTGATTGAAATATAAAGGGTATAATACGGCGTATTTGATTAATCATATTTTTCTTAAAAAATTAAGAATATTTATTTTTATAGTAATAAAGTATATAACATTAAATATTGGAAAATTTTCAACTTTGGTCCCATAAGAATTGTTGGATTTCAAACATAGTCCCATACCTATAAAGAAGTCCTAAAAGTTACGCTTTCGATCCCATCCGTTAGTTTATGGACGGAAAACGATAAATAAAAAAAATAAAAAAATATTTATGCTAAACAACAGCTGCATCTTCGAAATGAAAAATGAAATACAGGCAAATTGACAGGTTAAGGTATGAAACAAAATTTCACCCAAATTAAACTTAGTAAAACCCTAATCCCACAAAATATAATAAAATTAAAAATTGAAACTATCACCTAGGTTCATCATTACAATCGGGGGCCTGTGAAATTGTTGAATGACAGATCAATGGTGGCATTTGTGGGGTTTTGCAAAAAAATTCCGGTGGGATTTCGCCGGAGAGTCTGTTGAAGGAGATGTTGAAGTACACGAGATTAGCGACGTCGAACTCCACGGCAATGACTCGTCGATCAAATTAGAAGACAGATCTAAAATCTAAACTGAATAGAAACCAGTAGGAAGTGAACAAAGACGGCACCGCGCGCCACCGCCAACTCGGATGAGTCGGGCTGAAGAATGAAGAGAATCCGTGACACCAATAATTCTAGCACCAAACACCCGGTTTACCGTGGGTCCCAAATGAGCAATTGGGGCAAATGCGTCTCTGATAGCCCCGCAAGAAATCCACCTTTGCCACCCCCGAGATGGCGGCGTGTACCCACAACGTCGCCGCGCTGAATCAAGGGCACCTTCGCCTTGCTCAAATTTTCCCGACCTCGTGGCGGCGCTGCCCCGCTCGCCTCGCCTCGCTCAGCCCCCGCGACGTCCAACGAAGGCGGCGACGATGGACGTGGTGTCTTCGCCGGCGTCGAGCACGGGTAAGCTGTCGTCTTCGTCATCGCTTTCGTCGATAGACCTGTCGACAAAGTCGGAGGAACTGGGTGGGATCGTCGAGCTTCGAGTCTGGATATCGCTTTCGTCTTTTGAATTTTTTATTTTGCAAATTAGGGTTTGAGTTTGCAGTTGATTTGGGAGAAAGTGGTTAGGGGATTTTTTTTTCAACTTCGCAAATCACACTACCACTAACAACAGGTCATTCTTACGTGAACTTGCGTTAGTTAACGACAGAAAGTGATCAAAAATTCTTACGGGACTAATTGTGATAAAAAAGGACTGTTTTGAAAATAATTCATTCTTATGGGACTAAAAATGAAATTTTCCCATTAAATATTTAAGTAGTATAAAATATCAAATTTGTCGGACATGAACTTGGACAAGACATGTCTAATGTGATTAGGCCATTGAACTCTTATTTTCAAGTCCAACAATGCGCAAGTTTTAAATTATTATTAGATTTCAAGATAA
The DNA here is from genome assembly GCA_023678885.1 of Pogostemon cablin. Classification (NCBI taxonomy): domain Eukaryota; kingdom Viridiplantae; phylum Streptophyta; class Magnoliopsida; order Lamiales; family Lamiaceae; genus Pogostemon; species Pogostemon cablin. The sequence goes on along the minus strand of CM042992.1, from coordinate 4,625,177 downwards.
TTAATTTAACTCTTAAATTTAAAAATTAAAAATAATAAAACAAAATATATAATGGGAAAATTACTAATAGATACATACTTTTAACCTAAATTACTATTATTATGAGATACAAGGAATTCAAATAATTACTCTCACATACAAAATATTAAAATAAAATACCAAATATAATCTTATAATCTCATACACTTTTAAACCACCAACCCTACCCCTCACCCACCTACCCGCCGGACCGGCGACCGACGTTGACCGCCGGTCGAACAGCCGTTGACCGGCATTGACCGCCAGCCAAACAGCCGTTGACCGGCGCTGACCGCCGCCTCCTACTGCCGGAATTTAAAATGTGCAAAAACAAAATTGTGCAAAGCAAATTGTGCAAATACATAGGGGTATTTATGGTATCACAATCATAATTGTGTAGTTATGAGTAATAGTACTTTGAGTCATGTAGTTTACAATAATTATACATTATTTTATGTATCCAATAGTAAGTGACTCATATATAATTATAATTATTTAACTTATAAAATTCCAGTTGCACTCAAAATTACCTGAAATTAATTAATGTATCAAATATTACACCGAGATTCAATAATAATTTTGAAATTTTCAAAATAAGAATAATTGCACATCATACTTAGAATTATTCGAGGTGGCATGTCATGAGAAGAAAACTCTAATTTAATATACTAGAGATTTGAACAAAATAAAAAAATGCATTTTGCATGGAATTATGAGACATATTGTCATGAAATATACAAGCCAACTTGGTTTGTAAATTAATTTTGTGGTTACATAATATATTAAATCATACAACTTGTGAATTATGAATCATATTTCACTATCATGTCATTCGATAAGGTTACATTGAATAATAAATAAATTAAATAATAATGGAGAGGATACAAAACTTGTTTGATCATATAATCTTCTTCTATTCATACTGTTCTTCCAAAATTTTGTACTTGCTGTAAAATTAATTTGCAAAAGCAAGTTGGAAGAATTAATTTGCAAAAATAAGTTGGAGAGAATTTCCAGCATAGATACTCTGATATTCAAATCAGTAGCTCATATCCAAACCTTCATTCTTTTTTATTTCAAGATAAACTATAAACTATAATAATATACTCCATATCTTTACTTCTTCCGGTAGTTTCTGAAATTTCTCCACGAACGTAATAAACGTTAAACCACATAAAAAAATTATATATATATATATATTCACATATCACAATTATTATTAGATTATATCTTTTGAGATAAGAAGGATCAAACACAAGAAGTTATAGCAAGTGCAAGTTGTAAATTTGAATTATCTTGTAAATTTAATAGATTATTTTCTATTCAATTGTATAAATAAATAACTACACATAAAACAGATAATGTTAGACATGCCCCTTTTTATTTCCCCACAATTTATAAGGATTTGATCCATTAAATAACTAATAGAGAGCTTATGTAATTAAGTGGGCTAGCACACCTGATTATTGGGCTCCTCACTAACGTGAGAGATTCATGTTCGATTTTCTTTGAAAACGAATAGAAAATAAAGAGCTTATATATAGAAAATAGAGAGCTTATGTAAAAATTTAATAAAAAATAATAGTAATATTTTTAATAAAAAAAATGATAAGACATGCAACTGTTGTCCTTAAAAGTTAAAAGGGTGGTAATGTGTTATAAAGTAAATATGTCTAAAGAAATGTGGACATATTCTAAATAAATAAAAGTTTTGGTAGCACAAGAACTATTGTGAGGGGCACAAATGTAATTTAGGCCCTCGGTAATATGCTGTTTATCTATTTTCCGAATCAGCGACGTTTTTACTGTTGAAAGAATGAGGGAGACCTCTGCACTTTTCATCCTCATTATTATTTTATGGGTGGCGAACTCCGCTCTGAGTATCAGATTTCCGAATCGGATCTCTGAATACCCGAATGGAGGATCCGATGAGCCCCTGAGGACGGCGGTGTTCGCTCTGGGCAGCTTTTGGAGGTCCGAAGCCGCGTTTGGATGCTGCGACGGCGTCGTGCGGACTGTCGCAGGTTATTCCGGCGGATCTAAGCTTAATCCCGAGTATCGGAGCTTAGGTGATCAAGCGGAGTGTGTGCAGGTGATTTCTGTCCTCTCCTTTCACTTTTTTACTCTATTTTGTGTGGCTTTTGCGGAATTCGGAGGTTGAGTTTGATCTCATGTTCGTAATGTACATTTTTGTGAATTTTGATTGTTGAGAATAATTTATGCTTGTATTTATGAAATAAGCCATAAACTGGAAGATTGACATGAAAAGTGTTTAATGTGACTTATGAATTCTGGATGTCAAATTAAGGCATTATGCAATGATGAAGACTACTTGCTCTTAGGTTTTCAGAGATAAACGATGACACATTTCATGAATTCAGTATGTTTTGATCTGAAATTGCTAGTTGGACTTATCAGTAATTTGATATTTTATTAAATCTTGTAGCATAGTTTTTTCATGCTGGTATAACGGATTTGATAGAGCTTGCATTGGCCATCTTGTGTACTCCCTCCGTCCCGCTTCCTTTTTTTTTTTGTTACGATGTAGGTATTATGGAATGTATTGGATGACTCCGAACAGAAAAAAAAACTTCAAAATTCAAATATGAAAGCTCTTTCTAAACTTGAATGCTTTTGGTGAGTGACTAATTTTAAATGTTGAAGGACAAATAGTGTTACACTTTAGCCATTTTGCAAATCTTATGTTAAATCAGCAGCTAAGTTGGTATTTCTCTTCAATAATAATGTGTAATTAGGGATGGGTATAAAAAACTAGGGCCAGAACATATTTTGCAATGAAATCCATCATTATCTTCATTTAAGCATATCACTCTTCAGCAACTTAACAATTTCTCTGAACAAGGGCTCGCCTTTGATGATTTGGCCTTTTGCGATTACAATCAGTTACTGAATAGCCTATTGTGATTACAATCAGCTTAACTCAGATGCATTATCAGCTGAATTAGTGAATTTGTCAATCTGATTTGTAGATTTTAGGTGTTTTTTAGATGTTGGAATGCTGTGCAAACTCACAATTAACATTTTTTCCCCCTTCTTCTTTTTTTTTTTATTTTTTATCATGATTCTGCATTTTCTGAATGTTTAGCTGATAAATAACTGTTTGGTTGCACTTGGAATATCAGTTTGTGTTTTGTAAAGAAAAGTTGCATGGACTGAAAAGTTGCACCTTGTTTCTTCGAATCTTTGTTTCACAACCCAACCTGAATATGATTCTGATACAAACTTCTTAAATTATTCTGTCAATTTTAATCAGGTAGAATATAATCCCAGGATTATTAGTTTTAGACAACTACTGGATGTCTTTTGGAGTAGTCATGATTCTAGACAAGTATTTGGGCAAGGTCCTGATGTTGGAAATCAATACCGGTACTGTTTTTCAGATCCAGTACTTCCCCCGTGTACAATCGTACCCCAAAAAGATGTAATCTTACAAGTTACATCATTTTACCTGAGCAGGTCTATAATCTTTACAAATGGAACTGAAGAATCAAGGTTTGCTGCTCTCAGCAAAGAAAGGGAGCAAACACGGTCAAGGAATGGTGTCATTACCACTCAAATCCAACCACTAGGAACATTTTATCCTGCAGAGCCTGAACATCAGGTTTTATTCATAACTTTTCTTTCTTACACACACACACACACACACACATGATGCTCTATAGTGTCGTTGGAGTTTTAATGTGGGAAAGGAGTCAGAACATGCCTGAACTTCGTTTGATCTTAATATTCCGTTTCTGGCATGCTTTCCTATGTAGCAACTTTTATCAATGCGATGATGATAGTTTTATTATTTTTATCAAATCAAATAAACTATAAAAAAAAAAAAAGAGAGCACATTCTTACTTGATCTTTCTCTTTTTGAACATCTATAAGATCATCATAGACTTAATGAAAACTTGTTACCCCACCTGTAGAAATTTGAGCTTAAACGAAATCCATTTCTTCTTCAATTGATTGGAAACTTACCCGAGGAAGAGCTTGAGAAGTCTAGCCTAGCAACAAGGCTCAATGGATATGCAGCAGAGCTTTGTCCTCCTAGAAAGCAGAGGCTAATTGATGCTAAGATCAACGACATATTAAGAAAAGGTTGGCCGATCCTTAGGGAGATATAATTTGACATTTCGCTCGTCCTAGTTGTACAAATCCCACAAGTTTGACATCTACTAGCAGAGAGTAGTGTTGTTGATTGCACCATTTGATCAAGCTGAATAGCTCAGAACTAGGTGAGCATTTTTGAGTATCATCATTTATCTGTTGTGCTAATTTTAGCATTGTACCACTGCTCACTGTGATATTGAAATTATCGAGGCTTTTTTTTTTTGGTCCAGATTGTTTTATATTTTGAAATTGTTCCTATAAATTTACGAATTTAACCTTTTTATTCCAGTGACCGTTTATATGGATTACCCTTATGATGGCTGGGATAAAAAGTAAGCTGTTTACTGGACTAAAGTGTCGAATTCGTAAACTTATGATTAATTTCAAAGAATAATACGACTCTACATCAGAAGTGATCGGCTGGTGATGTCCTGTAGGCTGTAGCCGGTCACTAGATTAAAAAAATTGAATTTCTGAACTTACATAATTAATATCATAAAGTGAAAACAAATGGGATCAAAATTTAAAGAGTTGATATCATGTAGACTAACTAAAAAGAGTAAAAAAAATTCGTAAAAGAGTAAAATAAAATTCGTTAACAATGCTGTACACATTTTTATTTATGGCTATATGGGAGAATTTGACAAATTCAAATTGCAACAACTTACTAATAAAATATTCCCTCCGCCTGGTTCTAAGAATTCTCTTTGTTTTTTGCACTTTGATTAAAGAATATTATTATTTAACGTGTAGTCGGTAGTTCTTCCTTTTTAAGGAGTACGTGAACTCAATATTTTAATTGTTATATTAGTGGGTGTGTGTGAGTTCCATATATAAGTGTAAAAAAATGAAATTTTTTGAAGTAAACAACCAAAATAAAATAAATAAATAAATAAATAAATAAAAACTCCCTAACGGAGGGGTATGAACTTACATAATTAATTTCAGAAAGTAAAAACAAAGGGATCAAAATTCAAATTGCAACAACTTAAAAAAAAAAAAAAAAAAAGAGAGAGAATATAGTACTGCTAAAATGACAATACTTGCGTGTGATTTTTCCACTTTTTCTTAAATAATTATTGCTATTTTTTTATCAAATATATTAAGCATTTTCATTAAAAAATTATTATTATTTTTGTTTATTATAAATTATTTATGAAATAATTCATCATCATTATCACTTTTTATTAATTCAAATATATTTTTTTTGTTAATATATTATTACTTCAATATTCTTTATTTATGTGAGATGGTTTCTATTTGTTATTCCGAAATTATGTATTAACTGGTAGCGTTTCTTTTACTGATTTTTTTTCTATTAATTTAAAAAAACAATTATTGGAAACTAAACAAGTAGAGTGATCGTTCAGTTGTAAGTTAGTCTCCAGTTGCTATACTCCACCCCATGTAACTAAAATCAAATGTAACCATAAAGACGTCCTTCTTAATAGAAGAGAAATATTTTACAAATCAAACTCATCATATTTATTAAAAAAACATTCGACTTCAAAACAATACAAATAATCTTATATATCTCATATTGTTATCCATTCAATACACTAGCATTTCAAACAACACAAACATATACTCCTACTATACTTAATGCATAAACATACACCCACATAATCAAGAGAGGTTATAGTGAAATCTTCATCCAAACAAATTTTTATTTGCAGTCAATCACGTACAACATATCAATGTCTTCAAACATGGCGAGATCTTCTGCACAATCTTTCTCCTCTTGGACTAGTGGGAAGGAATGTTGAAATCCCATATTAGGGACAGAAGAAATAGTATGACGTAGGTATTCAAAGATTGTGACTTGGGGTCAGGTTAAATATCACAATATAGTATGATAGTAGGTATTCAAAGAGAACCTGAGAACATGTTCAATATCACATCAACTGGGATACGTTGGTATCAGAAAGGAAGAGTGAAGAAATGAATCAGAAAAATTATGATTAAGAGATAAATATTTTACATAATTATTTTATTTGCAACAATATATATATATATATATATATATATATATATATATATATATATATTTTGTTAAAAAAAATATTAGGATAAAGTTCATTTGAAATTTTGCCATAGTCTATTTTCTCCAATAAAAAAAATTATAAATATGATATATTCACTGAAATTAAAAAAAAATATCCGTCAATTCAAACTTTTTTAATTTATTTTTATATTATTATTATTATTATTAATTTGAAAATTGAAGTGGTTGATAGTATAAAAGGTGTGACAAATGGATAGTCAAAGCAGTGGACAGTCGCCGAAACCAAGTGGAAGAAGAAATTCTTCCCAAATCTCCCAAAATTGAGTCCGATCGGAAGAGGAAGAAGTCGGCGGATCTCGCCGGCCGCAACCACCACAAGCACACCGCCGCCGGTAAAAAGACCAAAATGGCCTCGTCGGAGAAATTTAGGGCTTCGCACATTCTCATCAAGCACCAGGCCTCCCGCCGCAAGTCCTCCTGGAAGGATCCCGACGGCCTCGTCATCTCCGCCACCACCCGCGAAGATGCCGTTTCTCGGCTTCAGGACTTCCGCAACCAAATCCTCAACGACGGAGCCTCCTTCTTCGATATCGCCCGGAAGCACTCCGACTGCAACTCCGCCAAGCGCGGCGGAGATCTCGGTCCGTTCCGATTTCATTTACTCTGCAATTTTATCGTGATTTCTGCATGCGATTTGTTGGATAAATTTTGCTACCAACGTGTTTGAATTTTTAGTGATTCTGCCAATTGTTTGCAAATAATTACTTTCTTTGGCTTCTTAATAAAGATTATATCACTTTAATAATGTGTTATCTCACTTTAATTATGCCATAATATGGTGGTTGCGTCAGATTGTATGCTTCTAATTGGCGAGATAACTCATAATAAATGCCTTGCATGAGTTTAAATTGTGATTATGCTGGATTTAGATGTTAACTTCTATTAATTCCTCATTGCATAAGAAGAAAGCCATAACGTTTGTTGAAAAGAGGAATGATCCATGTTGATATGGTGGCACATTTAGGTCGAAACTTCAGAACTTAGCTTTGATGAGCTTGATCTCGTCTCTAATCTAATACAAATTGAAAGTTTGACAGAGCTTGATTTGGTTACTTGGACTTGCTCGAGAGCTAATCGAGTAGCTGAAGCTCAATCTGAGTCGAGTATGAGTTCGAATTCTATCTGAACTGACCCCTAGTAACTGACTCAACCTGATAGTACTACAACAGTTGAATCTTTTATTGACATGAATTGGAATTGCATAAAATATGTTAGTTCCAATCAGCTCCCTTTGTTTCTAACTGAAGAAGAGCAGATTATGGGTAATAGAAAGCCACTAGATTATCCCTCCACAACGAGCTAAATAGGTAGACTCGTTCGTGTTCATGCTACATGTATGACTGCGGTAGTTGCAGTAGCTCATTCTATAACCCGATAGCCCCTATCCGCAGCATGCATATATCTGGTGGCTCAGCTTAGATTAAAATATCGTTAAGGGCAAAAGACGAGTATACCCTTCACCACTTTCGTTTGGGATACCCTAGCTTGTAAGGTGGTCCGGGGAAGAACGAACAGGCAAATTGTGAAAAGTAGGTGCTTAGTAGTTGCCAGTTGGTATACATGAAGCTAATGAATGAAACCCCTCTTCAGGATTGAGATTTGTGTCACTTTATATGAATTTCTTCTGCACTAATATGCTGACAGTTGATACATTCTATTCTGTTTTATGATCAGTGTCAAATCTACCTGTCACGTTTTTATAGATTCCAATTTTTTTATTACAAATTCTACAACTTCATTCGAGGTGTTTCTCCTGTTCACACTACTCACGCCTTTGTGTCTACAACACCCCTGTCTATCACCACGTTTGTCCATCCTAGTTTCTTATATTCGAGGTGTATGTTTATACTTCTGGTGCAACTGTTCATAACCTCTGCAGACAAAATTTAAACGAAGCCCACTACAAACTTGGGGTGAATAACAAAGCTCAGTTCAAACTTGTAGCACATTGGCATATATAATCATGTAAACTTCATATGTTGAGTTCACGATATTGAAATAATAGTGACCGCTTTTCATATTTGATAGCTATTTGTCGAGAGCAACTGAACTGAGAGTTGGATCACACTGCATTGCTAGAATGTACATCCTACTTGTAAATGAAGTTGGAAATCTTCGCTTTGCTTCACATTGCATAAAAATGATTGGTGAAGATGCAAATTTATTTCTGTTTTTACGTTGAGAATGCAAGTAGCCATAATAATATTATAAAGCATCTGCAACATTTCTGGCCTCTTTTGCCCCTTTATTTGGCGTTGCTGGTTTAATCTTTTCTGTGCAGTTCTCTAATCAATGAATGCGAGTAGGTGATGAATAAACGAGGATGTTAAAGCTCTAAACAATGTTATCACCCGTGGTATCACTTGTGAACTAAAATTGTTATGTCACATCCCTGCCTAATGTTGTCGAGTCAATTTTAATCAAGACGAAGCTCAATTAATTTTAATGACATTTGAATTCGAGCCTTACGTTTTTTTGAATACAAAAGAAGTGTGTTCAAGTTTGTTTATTATCCACATCTGTTCTTAATAACAAGTCATCAAAAAGCTAGATGAAACTGAATTTCTGGCATTGTGATGCAGGTCCATTTGGAAGAGGTCAAATGCAGAAGGCGTTTGAAGAAGCAACGATTGCTCTAGAGGTTGGGAAGATTAGCGACATCGTTGACACCGACAGCGGAGTTCATCTCATCCTACGAACTGCCTAAGTTGGATCTTACATTTGACATATCATAAACTCCGTTTTTAACAGAGGAGCAAATAGAAGAATCTGCTTACATCCAAAACCATATATAAAACCATTATTACTTGCCTTGAATTATTTATCAAATCCAGCAACTTACTGTAAACGTTCCTTCTTCGCTCGTCTCGTGTCATGTCTTTTTTCTCTGTCTAATAATCACTCTCCTACAGGATGGCTTACGCCCACTAAATCTTCCTATGTGCATTATGTTGTTTTATTTTACAAGGCATACACGAGCACTAGTAGTCGATATCTCAAGTTAACATCGTCTTAATGTAACCAAGGAAGAAGTACGAGCACTTGTTATCAATGTCTCGAGTTAGCAGTGTGTTAACGCTACCAGGGGAGAAGTATATAAACAAGTATACGAGCAATTGTCGAGTTAGCATTGTCTTAATGTTACCAGGGAAGAAGTATAAATACGCATACGCACACTTGTCGTCGAGTTAGCATCGTATTAATGTAACCAAGGAAGAAGTATAAATAGGCGTATTACACGAGCTTGTCGTCGATATCTCGAGTTAGCAGTGTCGTACGTTACCAGGAAAGAACTATAAAATTTAAAATCATACGATGTAGTATGCATGCCTACACTGATTTAGAGATGACCTACATATATAAAATTTGAAAGGATAAAATAATACGAACCACCAAAATTCGGCTTAATAACCCAGTTGATTTTAAAAAAGAGTAGCCATTTTCTTAAGTCTACTTAAAACCTTGCAGAGATAGAGAGTATGTTTGTTGTGAAAAGCTTTGCGATTTGAATTATCTTTAAATCCATGTATGTAATTATCACCTGTATATCCCTCAAACACCATGTAGCTTCATGACTCCCCATTCCAGTCGAGTGACACTCGTCGATATTGGAATGAGGGAACCTCCCTTGCCCCATTGCCATTGGCCCTCAGTTTAGACACATCATGGTGGAACTGGCAATTGTAGCCGTTCCGACATCCCCTTTGGACTACCAAAGTATGCACAAAGCTTCCTCGGATTTGGATTAGTTACAATTGAGGTTGAAGGGTTGCTATGTGCTCCTTGCATGTAATTACCATATTGACCATTTTTTAGGAGCCTTTGCTCCCCAGTTTCATGCCTTTCTCCATGTTGATTGATTAGTGATTTATGGTAATTTAAAGGGGCAGGATAAGAGAGATTACCTGGTGGAACGAAATTGGACGCTGATGCATTTGGCAAGGCGTCGAGATTTCTCGCCGGAGATGGAGGAAGCAACGGCCGACTTGGTCTGGTACAAGGCTTTCCCCATCCATGATCAACTCCATATCTGTCTATTCTTTCCCTCCTCTCTTCCATGATTAGTGATCTTGAGGAGGAAGACATCAGTGGAGCTCCTGGATTTGGGGCTCCATATTTGTGAATCATTTTCCTCGCTTCCATGTTTCCCGTTGAGGAAGGATGAAGAGAAGCCCCAGCAATATCAGGCATTAGATATTTGTTAACCACTCCATCGAGAGAATCAAGATGAGCCACGGTAGTGATGCCAGCAGTATCAAGCGTTAGATATCTATTAACCACTCCATCCATTGTTTCCTCGTCAGGGCTCAGTATGGTACACATTGAAGTTCTAACCTGCTGAATTCCAGAATTTAGGTGGATGTGCGACCGAGCAGCCTGTCCAACTTCGCCGGTTGAGAATCTTGATAACTCTGGCTTTGATGCGCGCATTGGTCCACTTCCAGCATTGAAACCATCCGGTTTACTCGCCGATACATCAACTTCTCTTTTGATTTCAGAGCTAGGAAGGACCCTAGAGGTTGCTCTATTCCATGTTTCGCCATATCCAGAAGCAGCTTTATCAACCACCGAAACAGGTGTTGTGCTTGGGAAAGGTTCAGGTGTGTTCTGTACAGCTGCGGGTGAAGTTCTGTTTTCGGGCAAGGGCCCACCAATCAGTTTCTTTACCATTTCAGTTTCAACTCTAGAACGCGGGTCCGGTGAGTCACTCACCATCTGAGCAGTGCATGCAGGAGCTGCTTTATTGACCACTGGAGGTGATGAGCTAGGTATAGGTAAGGGTGCGTTTGGTTCTGGTAAAGGTGGAGTTCCATTTTCGGACATTACAGATGAAACATTTCCAGCAATCAGTGTCTCCACCATTTCCGGGTCAGAAAACAATTTGATCAACAGTTCAGTGTCAATCTGTTCTTTTCTATCCATAGCGGCAGCAACAGTAGCAGCTGCAGCTGCAGCAATTGCCAGATAATTCCTTTCTGAACCATGTGATGTGTAGGGAACAGATCTACCATCGAAGGTCTGATCTTGAGGGCCAGAATGAACGCACTGAGATGAAGGCGGATTCCCTGGTAGCGTTTGATTGACAAGAGTATTTGTAGTCGCTGACGTATCAAATGTCATTTCATCAGCTTCGTCTTCGATAGGATCTATCGGGATGACTGGTGTCCTGCTATCATCAGAGCATCCACCTTCCATACGCGGAGGAGAACAGGGGCTACATGCAGTAGATTGGATCAATTCGATTTGGTCAAATTGATAATAAAAGGCATAAAATTTCGTTGTAAGATGAATTTACCCGGGAGGTATGGCACCAGGATGAGGACAAACTACTTCTTGAATTTCTGAAACTCTACGCCTTTGAGTCTCTGCCTCCTGGCTTTCTTCACCGCCAGCAACACGCCAACGATTATTTGGAGCAATCTGTTTTACGGAACATTATAACAGCAGCTAGGTGAGATAAGAACATCTTCCAAGAGGCTAAATCAAAATTCACCTAAAGCTACTTACTTCGGGAGGGCATTTCCATTTGATGACAGGAATGTGTGAACTCTTTATTTCCGATGGCTTAGGATTTAATGCAACATACCAAGACAGACGATTCCTTAGTTTTGCAGCACTAGAACATGACAACATTGATTTAAAACCAACTGTTGAAGGCCCATCTTTCGCCTTCTTCACCTGGTTGGAAAAAAAATGGTCTAAGCTTATTTACAATAAAACTCCAAAACAAAATCATGGTAATTTGAACGGTTACAAAATAACTAAACAATTTCTTAATACATCCACAAACAACAGAAATCCATTTTCCCAATTCACAGGTGGATATGGTAATGTAAGTTGATTAAGATATGCCGAGATCTGTTGCACCCTATTGGCTTCATTCAAATAGACAAAAAGAGAGCACATCTTCTGGCTAGAACAAGAAGGTATTACAAAATGAATTCTCATTCACTCTCAAGGGAACAGTCAGAAAAGCACAAGCAATCTTCTTTGCTAGAAACTAGAAAGAACTAAACATTAACTTTTCCTGTTATCTTTTTTCATTTTGAAAATAAACATCAATCAAAATAATTATATCCTTCAACTAATTAACAAGAAAAAGGAAATTGGTTTGCATTTGTAAACCTCAAATCCCACTTGACTATCTTTCTAAAAGTTGTCATTTTATTAACCTGAGGAATGAGGATGCCACATTATGAAAGAAAGCCCCCATTCTTTTTTACATTAGATGGCAATAGAATAATGCAATTTTAATGCATATTACCTATCAGCTCTCCAGTAATCAAAAAAGCATTTACCTATATGTTTTTTTTATTTTCAATTACACGTAAACTTTATATTGTACTTAAGGAATTCGACCTAGTAATATTCCTATGCATCAGTTACCACAGAGGTCCTAGAGATTGAAAACATATTTCTTAATTTTGGCAGAAACTCAACATTGGTCTACCAAGATTACCAACAATTTAAATGAAGTTAATATATTTTCTATGAATTGAAAGGACGCAACGAAGGCGAATAGAGAGTTGAAATGATTGCAGCAATAAAAGCTAAATAGGAAACAAGATAAACTAATTGATAACAAAGGATTCTAAACTAAACATATGTGGACAACTAGTTGCCCACGTGGCATTCATACACGAAACAAGCATAAATTCATCATGCATCAAAAAGGAATTGGACTATACACCATTGTCTAAGCACCCACTAAGTAAAGTGACATTGGTTTTTATCAATAGTCTTGCACGCAAAAATCAAAATGAGATAAAGTAATCTTATATTCATAAATTGGGCACAACAATGAGGAACGCGTGAAAATGTTGGAACTCATATACTAGTATCAAATTGGTGATACGGAATTACAGTATTTTCATGAGAACTCGAACCTAAGAGCTGACAGTATTTTCGTGTTCTCCACATATGTGTATGCATTAAAGGTGACATAGACTTACAAATGCAAATGAAAAAATCCACAAATAATGGTGAAAGACACAAATTCCCCATGTTTTACAAATTAACCGACAAGATATACAATACTCCCTTCATCCCAACTTCAACTCACACCTTTTATTTTGGTTTGTCCCAAATTCAAATTCGTTATTCCATAAAAGGAAATGATACTTAACCAATATCCCCACAACACATCTTAATTTTAAAATTGTCATCCCTTTTTAACACACATAACATACTTTACAATCTATTTGTTACAGACCTACGGTAATGGTATTACCTAAAGAAACTAAATTGCCCCCAAAGGTAAGTCAAAAAGTAACTTTTATTAATATCCTTGCAAACAGTAAAAGTGAAGTTGAAGTTGAGACGGAACCATGGAGGGAGTATTAGTTATGAGAACGTGCAAGATACCCTTTCCTAAAATTGAAGACCATATAGAAACCCCTCCTATCATCAAAAACAAGTGTGATCCATGCAGTATGATAAAATATCTAAAAACATTAGATAAGGAATGTGCAAACACCCCCTTCCCTATAGTTAAAGACAATAAAAACCCTTTCCATTATAGAATGGAAGTGTGATCACATGCCAAAGTAAAGTTTAAAATATAAGATGAGGAAATATGCAAGAGGCTTTGATCCCTAAAATTAATGACAACACAACCCGCCCTTCTATGATCAAATAAACAGTGTGATCCACGCGCTAAGGTGAGACTATGCTAATTTTTCTACAACTTTAACAGCAGATGACTATAATGTCACTGCATTTAGTGATCTATGCCAGTACACCTGTTTCCTCCCTTCGTATAAACAATATCTACTACTAGGTCATTGATGATATCCAGGTCAGGATAACAAACTGAATAAATATTATGAAAATTCATATTTGGCGCATTCGGTTCATTTTCCGTAATCATTATTGTCCATCATCTATTATGGTAAATAATCCATACTGTCCACTATCTTTTTGTCCTATTATCTCTCTCTTTTCTCTATCCCAAGCTCGGCGTCAACCCATCTGGAGCCGCCACCTTTGCCACAAAAACAACGTGGACACCAAAGCTTTCCCATCATACAATAGCGAGCCACAAAAAGCTAACAAAATAATGGAGGCCAGTCTCAGCAAGTCCATCTCTCTCAAACTATCTCTTTATACCCATTAAACAGCAAGTCCATCTCTCTCAAACTACCTCTTTCTACCCATTAAACTTCAATAAACCCATCAATTAGATAAATGAGCCACCAAGTCTCATAAGGAAGAATCTTGGTTCAGCTCATTGTCCAATTGAAACCACCACCATGATCAAAGGTTTTCTCATCCCCACCTTTTCATTTATCCTATGTACAATTGGTTGTTAATTTCAGGGTATCTTCGGGCCTCCGCTGGCTAGCCTGTGGGCGCCTTTATCATTTGATGGCATGACATACAACTTTTGGTCGTAGTGCTACTAACTAGTTCATCTTTTCTTGCTTTTATTTCCACAAAGCTGCATTCTACCATAATTACTACAAGGTACCATGCATGTGTATAATATGAATTTTTAATCATGCATGATGAGTTCATTTGTATAAAATCTTATTACGTTACAATTTAGTTATTTAATGATCTTAAAAGAGCATTTTTGTCAACTTGCGTTAGTTTTAGCGTCATACTCCCATTTGCATGTTTTCGTATCTAAAAACTGATCTGTTTTGTGATCTTAAAAACAAGATGTTAACTCCGTCTTGTCGTTTTCATGTTCAGTTACTAGTCAACAACAATTAGAATCTTGAAGATTAACATTTGTCAGGGAAGACAATTATTTTAGGAATGTAGAAAGTAACTGGAATTTACACTTTCTGTTCAACAAATGTTGGTTGGATAAAATTGCTTTAATAGAGTTAATCAGTGTTCATGTGGTTCTAAAATGTCTCTATAATAATAATAGTCTTGTTCACAGCAGAGGACTGAACAATTTCAAGAAAATAACAGGCCTGGGCTATTTCTTGTCGTTTTTTGGGAGGACTGCTGCTAAATCCAAATCACCATATTTTCGTATTCTCGCCGCGTGTCATTATTAGAGCTATTCATCAGCATCTGAGCAGTTAGACAATGACCTAAGGTCATGTGTAGATTGAATGGCTGTTAATCATCAATCTTTCGACGTGTTTTTACTTACTCAATGAATTCCTTAGCACCTCTAGTCGGGGGGAAAGTAATGTAAAATGTGGTTACAAGGCTTTAACTAGACACATGAACAGACATGGAAAACCCTGTGTGGTCGGTGTACAACACAAATACTTCAATTCAAACATATACCACCCCCAATCACCAAAGATATTATGCAACTTCATAGTTTCATTACCTAATAGAAGTGAATAAAATAAACTTTCTATTTATTCATTCCATTCCATATAAATTTTGAACAAATCCTCCGGAATATCTGCTCTTGTTTTAGATGCAATCGATACAATTCCATGCAATTTCAGATATCTCCACATAGATCATAAAAGTCAAGCAAACATTCACCTGAACAGCTCAATTAAACAACTAAATAAAAATGGAATAAACAACCAACCAAAAAAAAAAAAAAAAAACCAAATTAACAAGTGAATTCACTGATTGAAACTGAAGTTGAATCCAGCAGAGCTATACCTGATGGAGATTGGCCTCAGGGAGCCGAGAAACACTACTCGATTTCCTCGAATCCTTCATCTTCGAGTCATGCTAGATCAATCATACATAAAATTAAAGCAAAAATTCACACAAAATTAGAGGCCAAATAAAAATGTGAATCAATTAAAACTGAAGTCGAATTCAACAGAGAAAAATGCAGCCACACCACCTCACAGAGGTTGGCCACAAAAACCGTTCGACTTCCTCGAATCGTTCACCTCCAAATCATATCATGCAAAAACAATCACTCACCGTATTTTCCACATTGAGAGCAATTCCAGTAACGCTTCCAAGTAAGTGACAGCTTTGGTGACTCCGCAGCAGCAAATCGAGACAACAAAAACGCGAAAACCTAGAAATGATTCACAAAACCTACGGATAGAGAGAGAGAGGACGCAGAATGAGAGTGTGAGATTACAGTGAGAGCGAGCGCTTTAATAGCAGTTGTTTGACAGCGCAGCAAATATGTGTCAACAGTTCACAAGAATGAATCCCTGCTTTTATATTCCAAATTTTTCCTGCCTAATCCCAAACTTTTTCAAAATAGAGTTGGACTGAGAGCAGCCTTTGTATTTGTGCTTAAGAATGCAAATATAGAATTTTAATTATGCTTTGTCACGTGACACAATTCAATTTAAAATACTTATAATTTTCGTAAAATAAATATTTTTGTGGTGTTTTTATTATTATTAAAATAATAATAATATACTAGTCAAAAAGCCTTTGTCTTCATATAACGCTATACGGTTTTACGACTGAGTCGTTATTAAATTAAAACTTTGATAGTTGAACTCATTAGTAGATTCGGATATACTAGTATATAGTTTTTCTTAGATTCTTACATTAATATGATATATTCTATTTGCATGCATATTTACGTAGGCATAAAATTACATGAACATGCAATTTTATGAGTTTTTTTTTTCCTTAAAGAAAATGTCTATTAATAATAGGGGTAGACTCATAATTACGTGAATATGAGAAACGACATTGCAATACGAGAAAATTGAAAAATTTTAGAACACTTGGAATCATCCGTCACATGAGTTAGTCTATGTTAACCGAGCTTATGGTATAAATCTTGTAGTCTTTCTTTAATTTAAACCCTAATAATATTTAGGATATAATAAGATTGGAAGAGAGGACAACATAATTTACACCGTGAACTCAGTTTACACAAGTGTTTATCGATATTCATTATCCTCTTATTCCTAATAAAAATCTCTAACACATCCTACCAAACAGCTCCTAAAATAAAAGGCTGCTGATGAAAGTGTTTGCCATTAGCCATTACTTTTCTAGTATCAACCCGTTGATGACTGATTTTATAAGAAATGTCTAATTAATCTGTAATTATGTGATTCGATCATTAAATAAGAATTAAACGTAACCAAAACAGAAAATAAGTATAGTATCGATGAATTAATTTAAACGTGATTAAAAAGAATTTTGTATTATATGGATTGAATTGAAAGTGAGAGTATGCTCATACAAATTAATATTCCTTACAAAGCATACTATCAACATCAACAGCAATAACGAGTTAGAAAAGTTTTGTGTTAACACAATTTTGAAGATCCTAAACTTCGAAATAAAATCAAGATTTAGAGAGTAGACATAGAACCTAGTAGATGTATTTATTTTTAATATCTTGTTTTAATTAATCTCAATATTCAAACCTATAAAGTCGTGTATCCTATTATTATTCAACTTTGTATTTATTCTTCTATGATTCTATTTTACATACCATTTACTCGCTGAGCATTGGTTTACTTTTATTACCAATTATAGCAAAAGAAATAAGAGTAAATTTTAATTTATTAAAAACATTGTACTATTTTTTATCCAAATTTTCATTTCATTTGTAGAATTCATTTGATAAGAGAATAATTTTTTTGTCCTGTCTCAAAAGTTAAACGATTTCGAGATAGTTTTCTTATAAAGCACAATAATTTAGAGGATTTGCATTTTTAAGATATTATAAGAGGAAATTATATCTCATAATTTTTATAATTAAAGAATAAATTAGACCTAGATTGAAATTTTTGGGTTTTCAATTGTTTTTTTTAACATGATGATTAGCTTCTTATGGCACGTCACTATCACATCTTCTAAAATTACATTATTAAATTTGTGGATATAGTCACACTCTTTGTATTATTAAACCCGTAGAATCTAGATCAAGTTGAAATAAACATGTGAAATCCAATTAAAGATACTTAATTATTCCCTCTCACTATCACATCTTCTAAAATTACATTATTAAACTTGTGGATATAGTCACACTCTCTAAAGATTGTATTATTAAACCCGTAGAATCTAGATCAAGTTAAAATAAACATGTGAAATCCAATTAAAGATACTTAAATAATCCCTCTCGAAAACGAAGATTTGAAGTGGTCACCGCGTAAAAGCAGTTGTCCTCTAAACGCTAAATCGATCTAAGGACAAAGTCTACATCGATATGTAAAGAGAAAAAACTTCCGTTGAAGTCGTCTTCTCAGAAGTCGTTTAAGCGGCATGAAGCTCATATTCATTGGTCTCGAGTGCTGTGCTGATGTGACTGTGCTTGACTGTAATGTATTTTATCCGCTGGGTGACGGGCGGGATTGGTCAGACGACGACTTCTTAGATTCTTATTCTGCCGCTTCTTTTTCCCTCTTCTTTAGGGACTGGAAGACTGACAAGGTAGTATGCGCTAATATAGAAAGCTCCGGATTCTAGAGTCAAGTCAGCCGTATCTCAATTCAAATCCATGCGCATGAGGTGGGGGATCTAGCAACAGTTCGGTAGCAACAATCACTCTCTATAGCCCTTTCTCTGCAAAATCTATCCCAAGTCACCCGAGTAGACGGACTGACTGGCTTGCAAACGACTTCAGCATTGGGCTTTAGCCCTTATTTCGTCTAGTAGAACCCGAAGCATTGACATTGAAAGAGCTTCTTTCCTGGATTCCAAAATAAATGTCGCTTCCGGTTCTTCGGAAGAATCCACTTACCCTTCTATTCTACTAGGTAGACCACAGGTTCAATGGTGGTTGACCGGATACGAAATCACTGGTGCTCGATCTAGTGGCTAGGGCACTCTTCATTCGAAACTAATGAGTGCCCCCTCCAAGTTGTTGATCGGAATGGAATTGAAAATCCCCCAACATGCTCAATAACCGAGAGCCTCCCTCCCCGTGTTCACTAGCGCTCGTGTCCAGCTTTCCTACTGTTGCTAAAGTGGATGTAGCTAGAAGATGACAAAGACAATTTTAGAGATGGAGTGACATGAAAATTTTGGAGAATTTGATCGTGAGAGTATAACATAATGTCATTAAAAAATGTGTAAATAAACCCAAAATTTTCAATTTGAACCTAATTTACTCTATAATAGCGAAAATTAAAATATAACACTCTAAATACTAAACCGACAATAATGTTTTCGAATTGCACTCCCGAATTACTCTCGAAATTAAAAATTTTCCTATTTATAATAATAATAAAAATTGGACCTAAATGGAGTAGTAAATAATTCACACTTTGACAAAATTAAATCGTAAAAGAAATAAAATAGACCAAAACCCACCCACCCCACCCCACCCCACCCACCCTCCACCCCCCTACACGGCTACACATGACTATTCTATTCCTCCGTCAATAAATTTCCAGTTGCAGTTTCTCAACTTTCCTCTACCTCCAGTCCTCCTGCAACATTCCGATGGCCACCGTCGCCGACAGTGCAAACACCGATTCCAATCCCCCCAGATCTGAATCCGAATCCGAAAATGGCGCACTGAACCCCAACTCCCTTCAACCCTCCCGGAAAATCGCCCTGATCACTGGCATCACCGGCCAAGACGGCTCCTATCTCACCGAATTCCTCCTCGATAAGGGCTACGAAGTGCACGGCCTCATCCGCCGATCCTCCAACTTCAACACCCAACGCATCAACCACATCTACATCGACCCTCACAACGCCCACAAGGCGAGAATGAAGCTCCACTACGCCGACCTCACCGACGCCTCATCCCTCCGCCGTTGGCTCGACATTATTCTCCCCGACGAGGTCTACAACCTCGCCGCCCAGTCCCACGTCGCCGTCTCCTTCGAGATCCCCGATTACACCGCCGACGTCGTCGCCACCGGCGCCCTACGCCTCCTCGAGGCCGTTCGCTCCCACATCTCCGCCTCCGGCCGATCCCACATCAAATACTACCAAGCCGGGTCATCGGAGATGTTCGGATCCACGCCTCCGCCCCAATCCGAAACCACCCCCTTCCACCCCCGCTCCCCTTACGCCGCCTCCAAATGCGCCGCCCACTGGTACACCGTCAATTACCGCGAAGCCTACGGCATTTTCGCGTGCAATGGCATCTTATTCAACCACGAATCCCCTCGCAGGGGGGAGAATTTCGTGACCCGGAAGATCACCCGCGCGGTGGGTCGGATCAAGATCGGGCTACAGAGCAAGCTCTTTCTGGGGAATCTGCAAGCTTCCCGTGACTGGGGGTTCGCCGGCGACTACGTGGAGGCGATGTGGCTGATGCTGCAGCAGGAGAAGCCGGACGACTACGTGGTGGCGACGGAGGACTCGCACACGGTGGAGGAGTTCCTGGTGGTGGCGTTCGGGTACGTGGGGCTGGATTGGAGAGATCACGTGATGATCGACAAGCGGTATTTCCGACCGACGGAGGTGGATAATCTGAAAGGGGATGCAAGCAAGGCGAAGAGAGTGTTGGGGTGGAAGCCAAAGGTGGGATTCGAGCAGCTGGTGAAGATGATGGTTGATGAGGATGTTGAATTGGCGAAGAGAGAGAAGGTGCTGGTTGATGCAGGCTATTTGGATGCTCACCAGCAGCCATAAAAGATAATCATTTCATCCCTTTTTCTTGAATTCCTTTTTTTTTTTTTTTTTTTGGATTCTGAGTTGTTGGTAATGGAAAATGAGTCTATAGAGGAAGTTGTTAGTACAGAATGTGATGATGTTTCATCATATTGATTGATAAACTCTTGTTGTTTTTATGGGGAATACTATTTTTGTTCACTATACTGTCTGTATTTTCTTGGATTAACCAATGAATTCACTCATCTCATTCATTTTGTTTCTTTGAACTGTATTTTGTTGGTTATCTGAAGTTCAATTATCATTTGTATTTATAGATTTTTGAAACAAATGAAGGGTGTAGATTCAGGTTTAATTTTATGGTAAACTCTTTTATACCAGCTTTGCCAAGATTATTTACTTTATTACTCCATACCAGTGAATTACACTATACATTAGATACTAGTAGAGATATTTTGGTATTTTATTATGTTTAATATACTATAATTGATATGTAGACATTTCTAACCAAGTTGAACTTGTTGAGCCTAATCAAACACTTTTAACTTGAATCAATAATCAAGCAGTTGAACTTGAGTTTACCAAAATTCTTGTTTGAGCTCGAAAATTTAAATTTCATTTCGAGTTTTTGAGTTTTTCAGCCAAACTCGAGCATGAGTGCATCAATCCAACTGGGATCGATCGCACCTCTACTCTTAGGAGCTAATAAATGCATCTCTATGAGATGACTAGATCTAAATACAGTATGAGAACTACCTCACATGAATTAAACTCCACGTTGCCCGACAGCACACTGCTTCACTCTTCGTGAATAACAATGGGGGGCAGAGGCAAGCTTAAATTCATGTTTGTCTTTAAATGGGATGATATGTCAATATGTTGTCGCAATTTCAACCACGTCAGTTTTCTTTAACAATTACAGAACAAACCATTGTGTGTTTAATACGAGTAATCATACAGAGTGCATCATTACTTGAAATTTATCTGCTTACAGGAGTTTGTCATCAACATATGTGATTGGAAATAAAAAGTTGAAACTACACCAAAACCGGGTTTTGTGGCCTGTATCTAACTCAAACTAATTGCAATTTTAAGAGAATGCACAAAAAAAATGCCAAATATGAAAGGAAAAAAAAAAAAGGCCTAAGTTGTCTGCTCCTGTGATTGCTCCTCCTTGTCCGCTGTTGAATGCAGAGGCAGTACGACAGATTGATCGTTGGAGATTGCTGATAATGGCTTCACAGAAGATCGCAGTGATTCTGGTCCCTCGCTAGCAATTCTCTTGCATAACGCATCACAATTGCTAATGACTTCAGTTAACCTTCCTTTGAACTCTCCAAGTTCAACTTGCAATGAATGTACTGTGGCAATTTTTTTATGATCATCAATAATCATGGTCAATTAGAGGTTCCATGGAAATTGTAAGCAAAATTTATGATTTAGAAATAAGCAATTTGTACAGATTTATATTACTCTCCACATCAAATGCTATAAGCATTCCAACTATCCATTCAAAATGACCTTCAAGTTTGTCGTATTCTGAAGAATGAATCTGATACCTTCTGATAGATGATTAGATGTGGTTTTTATTGCTGAGACTGAGTAATTGTAACGTTGAAGAATCTTGGTTGCCAAAGCATCTGCAACCTCTATTTTATTTTCAACCTCTTCCTGCATATTAAAATAAGTGGATATAGCAAAATACCTTTTCCTCCCCACAATAGAAATTACCAACGTATGTAACATAAATATGGAAAGAAAATAATGATATCAAGCAACAATATTTTACAGAGAAAGATAAAAACCAAGCAAAAGTCTGTTATTTATCATAAATGTTTATGCTGGACATAAGTTTACTGTTTACATAAGTTCATGATGAAAAACCAGCCAACATACAGCATGAAAGATACATTTGTCAAATGGTGACTAAATTATCACTTTCAAGGTTAACATTCACATGATTTATCTGAAAGAAATAAAAGAACCCAACAGGTGAATTTCGAGATGCAGGTCAGCCAGCATGCTGATTTTAGAGGCAACACACACCATTTACTCTTTCTATCCCTTGATCTTAAAGTAGAACTAAAGGTCCTGGTGAAGAGTTAGTATGTGAAATGGTGAAGTTGATAATTGTCCTTTAAAAGTTGTGACGTGATTAATACATAGACATACATGCATGCCTTGAAAAGAGATTCACAGAAATAAATGATTTCAAACACATATTGCAAAGATACTCAGGATCAATCAGACACACAATATTATAGCAGATTTTATTGGTCTAAACATGGTCATGTTCAAACATTTTAAGGATCTGCTCAAATGCACAAAACTGATGCCAACCTGTCTTTTAATAATTTTTTTAGTCTGCTCCTCTTTCCAGTCACG
The DNA here is from genome assembly GCA_023678885.1 of Pogostemon cablin. Lineage (NCBI taxonomy): Eukaryota > Viridiplantae > Streptophyta > Magnoliopsida > Lamiales > Lamiaceae > Pogostemon > Pogostemon cablin. Next base: position 4,602,154 of record CM042992.1, on the reverse strand, counting down.
ATAAATTGTGAAGAGTTCCAGTAGCACATTAGGATTTACAGTACCTAATACAAATATAGTGGAAGAAAAATCAGCAGTCAACAAAACTAATGGGAGCTAGTATCAACGCTCAACAGATATATCAATTTGATTGAATCGGGAACACAAAAAGAATGGTACGATTGAACGAATGAAAGAAACAGTATCATGCCTATTTCTTTTCCCCAGACACCTCTAATTCTGAAAGTCTATCATTGACATACAGCGAATTTCAAGACAAGTTATCCTCAACCCATAACAGAATGCTTTTGGGGGGTTTTACATAATAGTTCATTTCTATCATCTTAAATATGGCTCTAGCAACAGATTTCCTGCAGTCTATGTCATTTTCCTTCAAAAGATACATATAAAATTCATGGTTTTTTTTCTTTTTATTTTTTTTTTGGCGTAATATCAGCACTTACATGGTGTAAATGATCTGAGTGAGTTCATGGGTTGACAATTTCTTGCACAACTAAGTCGATGGTAGTATAAATCCTGAAAGTTATTCTAGCAGATCAGATATTGTTGCTTCTATCTTTGATGCTTTTCTCGTACTAGTGTAAGTTGACAAAACATACATCAGTACATTAGCTACTGTTAAGTGTGAGAAAGCAAGGGATAGAAAGAGGGATGCAAGTTAATTGTTCTTGCTCTTGGCCTTTGAAATGACAAATAAACCCTTGAGAATTGCCAGAATTGGGCACAACTCAGCTGACCAGCTGAAGCAGATAGAATAATTCTTATATGAAACAGCTTGGTGAAACTATCAGCATGCCTAAGATGCTAGTGAAAACAATAGTTGGAATCAAATTTGGCATACAAAAAGAAAACTAAATTATCACCAGTATAGCCCTACACACATCTGCTTATAGAACAGATTATCATTACACCAACCCAGCACCACTGAGCTGCTGCATTTGCAAATTTCATTAAGCATCTCCCACCCCCACCCCCCCCCCCCACCCCCCACCCCCCACCCCACAACAATTCATCTTGAAATATGAACACAAAACAGAAACAAGGCGCAGATATAGTAGAACATCATGACAAATAAAATTAAGGAAACAAAGAATCAAATATTACCTGAAGTGGGAGGAGAGAACTGTTTCCTAACGAGAATATCCGTTAAGGTATTCTCTGTAGGAGTTGATGCAAGTATCGGCTTCGTCTATTGGAACATACATATACACGAAATTGATCAACGCTTAAAAAAATAAAATAAAATAATAAAAGAGGGGCATGAAGCAAATGCTGGGTAAAAACTCACAATTTCTAGGGATTGAAGCCTCTGTAGAATTGGGTCAGCGCCCTCTACACGCTCTGAAACCATGGTGATTCCATCCTCCGATACCTTCACCCAGAAAGTAGTAATACACCGATAATCAAACACGAATTGCAATTTGAATAAAACATTAAAACAATCAAACTATAAGAAAACTTAAAAACAGAAACGGATATCAAAGGGCATGGAAATAGGAGCTAGGGCTTCTTACCCTGGAGCTCGTGAGAGATGATTCTGAAGCGCCCATCAACAAACGGTCAGCTGGGAAGTTAAATTATAATGCTCTTTTTCATTTTTATCATCGTTCTAGAACGACAATTGCACCTCTTTTTTTTTTTTTTTAAGACTTTCTTGTGAGGCGAATTTTTTTTAGATGAGTTAACTCATTATTAAAGTATGTTTATTTGTACTTTACAAAACATACTTTAATAATCATTAAACATACTTTATCGATATAATAGACATATTTTAACGCGTTTCACCAATGGTCTCACATAAATAGCGTCTCACAAGAGACTTTGTCTTTTTTTTTTTTTTGTTGAAATACTACTTAGAAAAGAATTGCTTCCTGTTTTCTCCTAAATCGTGCATATTTATTTTTTCAAAAAAAAAAAATTACTCCCTTCTTAATCAAATAATAATTAAAGAAAAACATATTGTTATGTATTAAAAAGAATTATAATATTAAAAACTAAATTTTATGATAATTTTGGGATGCATTGACATTTTAGAATTTATAGGCTAAACTTAAAGAATAATTGTAATAATATTTTTAAATTAAAATTTATGTTAATTTTGTGGTTCATTTGACATATCATTAATCATTAATACTATTAATTTAAAGTGGTTGTCAAAAATAAAATTTTGAAATTGTTTACGAGGCTGCGCCACGCTTTTCTTTGAAAATTTTTGTGTATGTGGCGTTGTCATGTCCGTTCTTGAAAAGATTGTGTACGTGTCGTTTTCATGTTGTTCCTACAATTAATATTTTATTTAAAGTAATATGTTTTAATTAATAATTTTAAAATAATTAATATTTTGTTATCTTGCAATTAATACTATATAGATCTAATGTTTTAATTCTAATAAAACTAATATTATTTGAAGTTGATTTTCTTATAATAGTTTATAATTTTAGGAAAATCTATTAAATAAAATATCTTTTATTGTTTATGAATTATTTTAAGTAACTTTTAGTCATAAGAGGGAATATGTTATAAAGGTTTAATATTTTAGTTATAATAATAATACTTCATTATTTTAAGTAATTTTTGTATAAAAATTTATAAGAGGGAGTATATTTCTTAATACTATAATCAATGTATTAAAAATGAAAATATAATTTGATTGTCATAATTTGAAATTAATAAAAAAAATTATGCTCACACTATATTATTCACATACTCCAAATTTATTATATGAAAGATTAAGGTTATTATTCACATGCTCCAAATTTATTATATGAAAGATTAAGATTATTACTGATAGGCGATATTAAATATACAAAATTTTTCAAGAACGAATATAATGACTCCACATATACAATTAAAACATTTTGAAAATATAAAAATATTTTTATTAGGATTAAAATAATAAATTTATATTAAAAAAACTTAAAATGTTTTTATTAACCAGATTAAATTAAATATTGATTAATAGACAAAATATTTCAAACTCGAATTGATTGATTATTCATTTTTCGTGTTTTGAATTGAAAATATTCTTATATTATGGTACATGTTTCCCTTCGTGTTAATAAAATGTTCATCTTTAATATAATATCATAAAAATATATTTTTAAAATAAAGACATCACATATAATATAATCCGTGTAGTACGCGGGAGACAAAACTAGTTAGAATTTATATGTTAATCTTAAAGTATTATTATAATAATTTTTTCAATTTTTTTAATTTTAAATATAAGGATGAATTTAAAGATTTAAATTTTGTAAGTAGGGGTGTAAGCAAATATTTGTGACCTGACTCGATAAGAGCTCGTAAATAAGTTCATTTAGTATTTGTTTAGCGTGTCCGTGAACAAGTTCGTTAAGAGCCTGATTGATATAATATTTCATTAATTTATTATTATTATTTTAATATTTTATATTAACAATATAATAATAAATTAAGTGATTATTTCATTTTAAATTTTATTACTCCTATACATTGTTAACTTGTTTGATTGTTTAATATTATAAATAATACTCCATATGTTCACGAATAAATTAACGAAAATATTTGTATGTTCCTCAAAATTCACAAACATGTTATTAAACATATTCGTGAACAAGTTTGTTAACAAAACACAAGCCTTAGCAAACCACTTTTGTAGAGTTTGAATTTGGTAATTTTTCATGACCGCTTCGAACTCAGAATCAAACTCAATTACTTTATAACAAACAAGACCCAAACAAACCAAAACTCAGTTCGATTACACCTAGTAACACTTTTCAAAATAGGCTAATTATAGTGTGCACCCATATACAAATATAAACAAAAACATACACAATTAAGAGCAAAAACGTATACAATTTAATTGTTAGTTTTTAATGAAAAATTGAGTGTAAAAAATATACAATTATTAAAAAACATGTATACATTATATATACACATATGGATATTAGTTTTTTTAATGAAAAACTTAGTGTCAAAAAAATATACAATTATTATAAAACACGTATACAAAATAGAATAACATGTATACAAAATAGAATAAAAAGTCATACACATGTGGTGCACCCCCAATATACAATATATTGAATAAAACTAACCTTATTTCGGTACTGAGAATCAACCCATCATATATGCATCATCTATACTTCATATTTGAGTTCAATAATTTATTGAAAATTTTTTAGAAGCATTTTAAGTATTTTACTTAATTCTCAAAATCTCGGAAATTGTTTATAGCCTTCTAAATTAAAACCCTCATCATATCACCGGTATGAACCGAATTCACGTAGTGGGAGTATTATAGATACGATTTTCATGAGTACACGGCAATCCGACACCCCTAAAGCGGTGGCTAAGAGTACGCCTCCACCGCCCAAAACAGCCACCGCCAAGCCACACTCCTCTGCAGAGCCACATGTTGATTCTTCTCCAATGGCAACCGTCACGCCGGAGCCGGTCGGACCAACACCTGCCTCCGCCGGAAGACCTAAAAAAGTCGGCATCGCCCCGAATTCTGAGCCGGATCTATCAGGTTATATGACACTTATGTTATTAATCATGTAGGTTGAGGAAAATCGCCTAACTCGCTTGTTTCTTTTGTTCTTTGTGATAAGATAAGTATTAGTGATATCTACTCTGCTAGTATGAATTTGATTGAGATTTTTTTAGTGGGCTGTAATACAATAGGATCACGTGCTTATTCATTGAGTAAATAAACTGAAATCTTCTTATATGAGGACCAGAACATTACCCAAATCCTGTTTGTTTTAATTGATCAAGCCTTGCGGTTGTTTTCTAGCTCAACGATTTTCTAAGAGGACCCATTTTATTATCTTCTTTTGGATATTGGGTAAGGTTCTGGGCCTCATTTCTGTGTAGGAACTTATCTTAGTATCTTTTAGCTCAGTGTAGTTTGTTTGCAGCAATAAGTAGCGTCTGTGAAGTAGCATGCATGTGGCTTGGAAGCAGCTTAGTTGTTTCATGTTTAAATAATTTTATGATATACTCTAATAAGTAGCTTCTAAGCTGCTTATATTACTCCTATATGACGTCTGTTCTGATGTTTGTGTGTGGGACACAATGCTTATCCATCTTTTGAGTCTCTAACAATTATATTTCATTCATATCCAAACCTCTGGAGGATGAGTATGCTTGCATTCCTATGGATCATGATCATGTTTCTTTTATGATATTTATTCTTAAGCCCATAACCAATATGAAAACTGCTTAATATCTATAGTCCAGCAACCGGCATTTTAAAGCTAAGTTGCTAATTATTTTATTCTTTAATGGGTTTAGCATCTGTTGCAGTTGACTCATGATTTCACACATAAACCAACGTTCAACATAATTTTCTAGAAATGAACATTAATGGTCCCTTAATTGAGAGTATTTAGACCCGTAATCAGACTGATCCTATACATACTGACTATATCTCTTTCAAATTTGCTGTATTATGTATTTATGTCCATTTTTATATCTGTTAAACTGTCTTGATATGCGAAGCTTGTCTCTTCATTTTGTTATCTTTTGTGTTTTTTTCCATAAATCATCTAATGAACAAACTTGGTCTGTTATGTCGGATATCTATTAGGAGTTTGTATATCTGCTAGTCTCTGGATATAGAAGCTTCCTTCAGGCTTATTTATTTCTTTATTATGGGTAAATGGCTTTGAAATGTTATTGAATTGCGTTTCTTATCCTGATTTGTTGCAGTTGAACCGGTCAGTCAGATATCAAAAGTAGCAAAATCTGTTTCTGGAAAAAAAGTTGTGAAAAAGTTAGTAAGAAAAGTGATCAGAAAAGCTGTTGGAGCTCCTAGAACTGTTTCTGCGTGCACTACACCAGGGGCAGTTGGGAAGGCAAATATAGATCAGACCACGGAAGAGAGGACAGTAAATGATAAAAAAGAAGTAGAAGCTGGCAATGATGGACCTGCCGCAGATGACATCTCTTTTTACCAAAATGTCAAAAACTCTGTGTTGGAGGATGAAAACATTGATAACTTTAGTGGAACATCTAAAAGGGAAGAACAAGAAGCTGATGAACCGAAGAATTACGTGATAGAAAGTGGTGGAGAGTTTGTGGAGGCTACTGACTCTATTGTTCCATATGAAAAGCTTGTGGATGCTCAAGAACCCATCTTAGCCAATGAAAAATACGAATTAAGGGTAAAAAAGGAGAACCAGGTAGAAATAACTGAAAAAGAGGATCTTAAAGGTAAAACCATTGAAGTTGATGATGCCAGTGATGTGAAGCTGGAGAATACTTCCATAGAGGAACTTGATGGTGAAAAAATTGAGGCTCTCAGTGATCAAGAGGTCCATGAGGAATTTGAGGGAGAGGATCTTGCTGATGATGATGGGCTAGAGAATGAGGCAGGAACTGAGACTTTGGAGGAAGAACAGGTGCAGTTGAATGCTGTGGCGAGAGAACGCAAGGTAAGGAAAGAGAGGGAGATTTTTGTTGGTGGGTTGGACAGGGATGCTCTGGAAGATGATGTCAGAAAGGTATTCGAGTATGCGGGTGAGGTTGTGGAAGTCCGCATGCATGTGGACTTTTCAACAAACAAGAATAAGGGCTATGCTTTTGTTCAGTTTGCAACGAAGGAGCAAGCAAAGCATGCTTTGTCTGAGATGAAGAATCCTGTTGTATGAATTTTTGTTGAATTTATATGCTTTTCGATAGCAGTTCTTGTATAAATGTTGAGTTTTGTATATTGTTTATTTTTATTTGAATATTTTCACAAGTGTGCGAATATATAGGTAAACTCTGGTGCAATTTTGGTGTTTTTTTAGATACGTGGAAAGAGATGTGGAACTGCAGCAAGTGAGGATAACAACACTTTATTTTTGGGTAATATTTGCAACACATGGACAAAGGACGCTGTAAGACAATTCCTCTTTCCTTTAGCTGCATCTGTGTTCATTATCTCATATAATCTCTGATTATCAATGACAGATAAAACAAAAACTGAAGGATTATGGCGTAGAAGGTGTTGAAAACATCACGTTGGTTGCAGATCCCCGACATGAAGGGTTGAGTCGTGGTTTTGCATTTGTTGAGTTCTTCACTCATAATGAAGCCATGTTAGCTTATAAAAGACTCCAAAAGTCTGATGTTGTGTTTGGGCACTCTGAGAGAACTGCCAGAGTGGCTTTTTCTGAGCCTTTACGTGAACCAGACCCCGAGGTCATGGCCCATGTTAAATCAGTGTTCATTGATGGACTACCACCTACTTGGGGTGAAGATCATGTTAGAGAGAAATTCAGAGTTTTCGGTGAAATTGCCCGAATCATGCTGGCACGAAATATGTCTACTGCTAAAAGAAAGGACTTTGGATTTGTTGATTTCAGTACACACGAAGCCGCAGTTTCATGCGTTGAAGGTGTAAACAGCAAGGGATTGAATGATGATAACACAAAGGTATTGCTGTTATGATGTGGCGAGTTTTTGGAAGAACTTGGAGGGAGATACATGATGTCTTTTTTAGATATTTGTGTGTGTTTGTTATGCTATAGGATTGCATGTGGTTCATTTAGGTGTTAATCTTGAATTATGGATAAATTGAGGGGAGTATGAAAAAAGTCTGATTCATTTACTTTGTTTTTCACTTCTTTTTTGTTTTTTGTTTTATGTGGATGACACATGCACTCTCTCTAATTTATGCACAATATTTTCTCTGTAACACATTAACTTAGTTTTGTAATTTCCTTTCTGTTTGTTCGTAGGTTAAAGTTCGGGCAAGGCTTTCAAATCCTTTACCCAAGATGCAGGCCGTAAAAGGTGGAATGTGTGGAGGATTTCGTATTGGTCATGGTAGCAGTGGAACTTTTCCTAGATTTTCTGGTATAGATTCATCCAATATCTGTGTAGATTCTTGTTTTTCATACGATTAAGGCTGTTAGTACGGTATATTGCGTTGGTTGCAGATAGGGGCTTTGGACGAGGTGGACGTCCTTATAACCGATATGGGAGGGGTTCTCATCCTTGTGGTCCTGGACACAGTGGCAGAATGAGCTTTAGCAGTGAACCTGAATATGACTGTCCATATCCTCCTTTTCCTGGAAGGCCAAGCTTTGGCCGAGGTGTTTTATCCTCCCTAGATATTTCTTTTCTTATGTTTTAACTGAAATCCGCAAGCACTGTCAGCAATGACTTTGACCTATTTGAGAAATTACACAACTAATGATCAGGTGGAAGATGGAGTTCCAGGGGTGCCCATCAAGGCCCATTGCCTGGAGGACCTTACCCTCCCAGAGTGAGGCATGGTGCAACTGATAGAGGCTATGGAGACTATGATTCATATAGGAGATATCCATATTCTTATGAAGAGGGATATGACAGGTCATTCATGGGGAGGCATTTTGATGATCCATATCCCTATGATGATGTTGGCCATGGAATAAAGAGGCCCCACTACATGATGGTAAGCTGGAAATTTCAGTGGATATATTTTTAGTACTTATTTGTTTGGATGTAATTTTGTAAAGTCAATGCTATAATGCTGAGGCTACCCTGTTATTCATTTCTGTTTAGGAACAGGATCCAAATCTAGCAGAGCCTAGTAGGTATCGTTCTCGATTTGCTCAATCAGATCCTGCGGTTCCATTTCGTGGAACTAGATATCGAGGTATGTGTATATAGTGCCAATCTTCATCTTCATCTGTCAATTGGTGTTTCTAGACTCGTCATCTTAGTTCATCTTGGATGCAGAGGAGCTTGGAGCTGACGGTGGCCTATACCGCCAAAATTTTAATGGTCCTCCTCGTGTAAGAAACATTAGTTTTCTTTTTTTAATCATGATTGGAGGTTACATATGGGACTCTTTTTACTTATTTATATATCATGTGCAGTATGGTGGTAGTTCATATTCAACATTTTACGGTGATGATCACTCATATGGGCGTAGTTATTACTATTAGTGACATTTTGGTCAGGTATTTATAAACATGAATCTGATTCTTTATGTTGGGCTGCAAGATGATGATTTTCTTGTTACACTTTTTCTTTTACCCATATTGCAGGTGATAGTGAAGTTTAAGTTCTCAGTGTGATGGTATGACAAGATTTTGCTGTCTGGCGGGTTAGAAGAAAATTTAATGATGTTCTTGCATTTTCCTGTTATCTGTTTTAATTTTGCTAATACTTCTTCTTTATCAGTCATATCTTCTGCACTTTCCTTGCCTTCTTTTTTTGTCAAATTGTAGATTCAGTTTAAAGATCATGACTATTAGGGAATGGCCTATGAAAAGACCTTAATGTGGATAATAGTATCCATGTGTTAGGATGCATGGATTTCAGTGCTAAAGGCTGGAGCCAGTCATTTTGCTAGTTTCTTCCATTCTGGTTCAGTAGTTTAAGGACATTAGAATGTTCTTTTAAGATGTGGCCAACTAATTCCTTTACTAAAATTTTCCTTTAGGATTGAGTGCATATAATTGACCACTTGCTTGAATCTTGAGGAGGCACTTTGGGATTTAAATTTCTTAATTAGAGAGCAATCTCAGATCAAAAGCAGTAATCTATGGTAATACTTGGAGCTGTTATCTTTGATGAATGAAGCAACATTTTTCAATTGGAAAGTTTTAAGTTTTGGAGTTTAATGCAATTGAGCTTGGTTGAGGAAGATGTATGGAAACTCCATCTACTCAGAAATATGATGATTGCAATATTCAAAATGAGACTTTGGGAATGAGATGAGTTATATATGTACTTCAGTAAGTGTTGGATACATTATAGGTTAGTGTTTTTATGGTTTATTGTACTTATGATAATTAGTTTCTGGTATTTATTCAGAGACTGAGGTTTACCAGAATCTCTGTAACTGTGGTGTCATTTTGCTAGGATGTTGATGTAATTAGTGGGCTTTTACAACTGTTATTACAGAATATCTCTGGGGTGAGAGCTCAGTAGGTTTATTTAAAGATTTGGCGTCGAGCCTTAAGTTCTTGCCTTTTGCTTCATGAAGACATTAGTCACCTTGATTGATGCCCTCTTTTTTTCGAGTAGATATATTTTGTAGCAAGTGGTTATGTTAATGACACTTTAATGACAGTGTGCTATGTTATTCACAGAGGTTTCATTTTTCTGTTTGAATGGGTCTTTTTGTGGTTTCTTGATCTTTTAGAACTCTTGAGCCTACATCAATCTTTACTATGAACAAGGTTTGCTATTTTTCTATCCACTTTGAGGACTTATATTAGTTTATAGCAATTTGCTAAAAGGAAAATTGTTGTTAGTGTAGATTCTTACATCTTCACATGGAGAGAATATGTAGCCTTATTGAGCTGAAATTACATTATCAGTTATAGGAGAGCTAGACTCGAGGGAAGAGTTTTATTTTTCACTTTAATAATCGGGTAAATTTGCGGGCATTCAGCATTTTGTTTTTTCGCCCCTAAGGTTTACTGATGGGTTTTGCCCCTAAGGTTTTCATATGGAGCTGAAAATGATTGGTCCTTTATTGGATTTAAACGGGCAAGGACATTGGTTATTTTTGGAAATAGTTTTTTAAGTGGAAGCATATTAGTTTAAGGAGTGCTCCTTTTTGGCCATATCTTACTCCTATAGGTATTATTGAATTTAAATAATTCAAGAATGCATATTAGTTTTTACCGTTGTGTTGCCTGCAATAGAGCCCTAATTCGTACGAATACTAGATTATATGCGTAATGTCCCCCCACTAGTATCTTGCACTGTTTTGAGGAATGTCTAATTTACGGTTGCTTGGAGAGTTTACATCAGACTGAATTTGCTTCTTATACCACAGATTCTGCAAAATGATCCTTGACTATTCTAATTGATGTCTTGTTGGGCATATCCTTGACGTATTAGGTTCTGAACAACTAATATTTCTATAATTCTATTTGTTTATTTTGTCCCTGCCAAAAAAGCCCCTACTATCAATATCTTGATGGTATGCACATATAGAGCTACTCCCTTGAAATCTAGAACAATAACAATAAGTAAAAGTAAAATCACACTAAATTTTCCCTGAAGATACCAGAATTCATGGAATGTAGAGCTTCTTAGCCATTTGCCATCGTCTACAATATCGTTAACCTAGTCGTGTTTTCTGTTACTGTCCTCATCCACTTGTTCTCTTTTATCTTTTAGGTTTTTTCTATATTGTTTTTTCGACAATTTTTGTGTTATTTTTTTTATCAGTGAGGTTCATGTATGGAAACAGCAGATCCCCTTAGTGAATATCCTGTTTGCTTGTCAATTATGGGGGGATTAATTTATTCTTTTATGTACGAGGAATGAGCTGAATGTTGTGAATTTGTGTGAATCTTCTGTTTACTTCTTAATTAATTTATTCTTGTGTGTGCGATCAACGTTATGCATACATTATTTTCCTATTAATTAATTTTGCATAGTTATCAACGGGAAAAAGAGTTGATAGATGAGTTTAAAACAAGGAATTTCTGACATTTGAATAAATTATTACTCCATAACGTTTAATCTACCTTAGTCATTGTAATTGGGAGCAAGTCATTTTTCTTAATTTAGAGTTTATACCATGAGGTAAACATTTAAGTTACCATTGGTTTAATCGTTTGAATCATGCATTCGATTCGAACGAAAGACTGGATAGAATTAGTGAGACCTGAATTTTTTGTTATCCAGGAGATCAGTCTGTAAAAAAAAAAAAAAACAACTCTCTTGATTTTTCTTTGAATTATCTTTGTATATGTTTTCTTATGGATTTCTCATTTTACTTGTATAAAAATACATAAATGCAGTATGTAGCAAAGCACAGGTTAATTTTTGGTAGAAATATATAACAGCTTGTTATTATGATTGCGATCCAATTTCAAATTCATCTCGTGTTATGATATAAATGTGAAAAGACAGTTGCAGTAAATTTTAAAAATAAATGAGTAATTTTATTTTATTTTTTAGTATTTTTTTTTTGTAAGACTAGTAAATAAATGATTTTGGAAAATATCTGATGTTAAAAATTGAATCTTCTAGGTTAAAGAGTAAAAGTAACTTAATTTATATGACGTTTTTTTGTATAATTTTAGAAAGTAAACTTGGAAAGTTTAACCAATCGGTGCACAGAAGTTTTACTTTTTTACCTTCGAATTAAAAGCTATTATACGGCGTGTTTGGTATTTTAAAAAAATAAACTTGCAATGTTTCAAATTAATAAACTAGCATTCCCCCTTGTGGAGTTAGCCATGTTTAATTCCACCCCCCATTTTTGTAATTAAATATCATACGATCTGATCTTGATTGTACACTATTTTGATCTAATTAACACACGAACAAACAATTTAAAATATTTTTCTACATCACGAACAGACAATTTAATAAATAAAAAAAAGGGGGTAACAGAGAGAGATTTTTAAACATTTCCTCGTACACAGTGTATACAATAATACAAACAAGAATCCAATCTGGGAAAATTACATGGGATGTCGCAATTATAAATAAAAATAAAAAGCCTAAGTCTGAAGTGAAACAGAGCATCGAGTGCCTCCATTACCTGTGCAAATAAGCAATTATTTATCAGATAGAAAAGCTACTTAAGAGTGCTGTAACGATTCGTTCCATGCTTAGCCCAGTGGTCCTTCAGATCGAGCGGAGACGAAAAATCGTATCCCTCCGCAGCCAGTCGATTAAGCAGCTTGGTGAACGCGCTCCCACTCATCTTTCTCCCGCCAACCCTGGAGTATCGTTTATTCGCCACCTGAGGCAATGGATACATTGAAATCGTAGTTGTACAGCAGGCCGACTGCCATCCACCGTTTCCCCATCTGTAGCACGGTTGTGGCGAACCTGTGCACGTGCATACTGGAACTGGCATGGCAGACTCATCAAAGTTTATCTGGTTCAACCCTAAGTTATCCTTCCACGAAACCTGCTTTTCTAAGTAGTCCTCGTCGCTTTCCAGACCCTGCTCGTTACTCCAACCATTGTACGTAGCAGAATTTACCTGCTGCTTGCTCGGTGATTCAGCTGTTCTTTTGCCTGACCTTGTAGACTTGGCTGGTTTTGATGCTTTTCCTTCTTTGGTCGACCGCCCTTTCTTGGGCTTGGGATTCTCAGCAACCTCTGTGGCACTGATTTCACCGCCTCTCAAGCTACCCCTCTGACTGTACGTAGCATCAGGGACGCGTACTTGCTGCTGTTGGTAGTGGATGCGTTTACCCCCACTACCAAGTTCAGTTCCAAGTGGATCGGGTATACTGGTGTTGTCGTTCATTGAGCTCTCTCGATACCTCAAAGAAGCTACTGCCTCATCCCGTTCCTGTATTGCAGCATTTCGCTCTGCAATTGCAGCATCTCTTTGCAGCATTGCCATATCTCGCTCTGCAAATGCTCGCTTTCTCTCTTCCAGTGCCATGTTTCTTTCTCGAATGGCAGCATCTCTTTCAGCCGTGATGGCCATAAAGGTTTTTATAGTCAAGTGATTATGGTCCTTCATTAGAGAAAAGAGATGGAAAATCAGACGTTTTTATCTCAATTTAAATGAGAAAAATTACAGAACTAAACAGAATTTCAGACAAACACGAAGGTTAAACATACTCTTCAAGATTTAGCTAGCTGTCAAGATTTTATATCTGATCTTTCAGCTAAATGAGAGTATCTGAAAAGATTAATTCAACATGCAAGTGCTACAAATATTTAAGCAGTTCTTTCAATTATGAAATTGTTTCACGAGCATGAAAACTCTTAAACCATTTTTAGTTTAACCTATCATTAAGCGTAATAACAACCATCTCAAGCAATTAACCCATAACTTCCCATACTAATCATTTCTCCTACCCTTTAACCAATTTACTTTCCGGAAAATATATTACATAAAATGCGCATCTTTACCATCAATAAAAATGAAATATTATTCAGAAATCCATCTCTAAGTGGCCTTTCCTGCACAGATAAAAACAAAAATATCAGAAATCTCAAGGCAAGTAAAGGCAACTAATATACACACATGGTTTTCAATGAGATTTCAGCTGGGATGTCAGTGATGAAAATGAAAACTTTAAGGTTTTTCTCAATTTAAATTGTACAACTCCATGATTATACTCTATTCCAAGCTACGTCCTAAGTTCAAGTGAAGTCACAATTGAACATAAGTTCAAGTCTGATTTTGTAAACTTAGTTTATGATTCCATACTCCCATCAGATTGAATTTGGTGGAAATTTATAGCAATCAATTTCCTACCAGCTGTTACCGAGGCTCCCAACTATTAAGCATATCATTTCATTTCGACGTTTCAGATACAAGATGGCATAAATTTCGGAAAAGAAGAGGGGGTGAAAGTTGTTTCTTCTATACATTGGACTTCTCATTTTGATCAAACCTGCATACATCTTGAAAAGCCCTTTGCAGGGAAACTTCCAAATGAAGTTGCATCAACAATAGAAATGCACTAGCTTGAACATTTGAGCAAGAGAACTCCAAAGCGAACTCACTCAGCTATTTTAAACTTTTGAATTGAATATGAATTTCACGTTCTCAATTTATCAGCTCCTAATTCTTAATTTTCTGAAAAAAAGAGAGAATAAACTAACAAATCAACAACCAAGAGCTGAATTTAAACAAAAAAAAGAAAGGATGAACAAATTGTACCAACCAAAGGTCCAAGACCCTAAGGGAGAAGTTGTAAAAGCAAGCAATTAAATCCTTAATCTCCAATAATTAGTCCCATGTATTTTCAACTCGTCAACTACCCAAAATCAGGAGCTGTAAAACAGAGATCGCAAATCAGAATGATTAGGTGAATCCAAATGATTAGCTAAAGATCAAGAAGAAGGAAGCTGGTTTCAAATGCTGGATCAAAAATCAGAGAGTTAGCGAGAATAACGAAGCAGATCGAGCAATCAAAGCACATAAATGCAAAAACTTCCAAAAATCAGAACATACCAGAGTGGAAGACTTCCAGCAATGGAGATTCAAACACAGTGGGGCGTTCCCTCCCTCCCACCCTCTCTCTCCCCCTCCTTTTGTCGGAGAGAAGAGAGCTGAGTGTGTGTGTGTGTGTGTGTGTATCCGCCAAGTTGAAGGCGAGAGAATAAAGATGCCTATTTGTGTGCGTAGCTTTCTGAATTGGGAATTCAATTCCATTAATACGCCGTCGTTGGGAGAACATGGACGTTGTAACGACGTCGTTTGTCTTGTCGGGTAGGAGCGGGTCATGGCAGTTGGAAACATTCGGACCCGAGTTTGTCTGCCGGAGCTTCACTTCGGTTCTCTCTGTCCCTTTTAGGTTGACCGCCCACTCGCTATTTCTAGTCAAATTCGAGCCAAAGTCTCTTTTGTTCCTCACATGTTTCTTTCTCTTACCTCCCTTTCTCTCTCTTCTTGGTCCTTTTTTGGTTAGAACTTAGAAGTTAGAACTTGATAGTTGATACTCTCCCCCACTGTAGATGTGCAAATTAAACAAAAATTTTAACTTTTTATAGGAATGCTATATATAATAAATAATTGTAAAATATGTTATGTATGAAAAAAAGTGATATTAATTTTAAAATTAAAGTTTGTCGTGGGAATATTAGTTAGGTACTTAAGTATTATTTTCTTTCTATGAAGGTGTGAAGTTGAGACGAAATAAAATAAAAAGTTTAAAATTAAAGTTGTAACAGAGGAGTACTAATCAAAATCGAAATAGTACATTCTTTTTGGATAAATGTGTAGCCATTTTCACCCAATTAATTGATTTCACTCGATCATTTCGAGAGTATGAGTACATGATAAATTACTGTTCTTATCTAAGAATGTCAATTTTACTTGTCGAGTTGGGTTACCCAACGTGTAACAGACACAAGTAGGAGGGACTTGGTCGGGTATTACTCGAATTTGAAAGAAAAAACGATGGATATGGGTAGGGTACGAGTTTTTCTTTTATACCCGATTAGCTAACTCGAGCCCAACAAGATTTATACCCGAAATTAAATAAATAAACAAATAAATATATATCCATATTATTAGAGATATATTATTATATAAATTTATTTATTTATTTATTTATGTAGAAACATGTTTTATTGATTTTTCAATTTCTAATTTGCATGTTTGGAATGACTTTGTTATTATTTTATATATTGAATCTAATGTTTTCTTATTTATGTTTTGTTTTTACTTTTTTGTCGTTTATGATGTTTAAAAAAATATTAATTAGGGTTGGGTGGGATCGAGTAACCAACAATTATCTGTATGATTGTCGAGTGAGGTTCTTGTGCCCTCAGGGGTATCGTGCCTCTTTGCAATTTAAGTCTTTAGCAATACATATGTTTAAATAAAATATAGAGTTGGAGGATTATGTTCTCATGGGAGTACGGTGTGTCCGGAACACACAAGTATTTGCCATGATTGTCACACCGCAAATTACCTGTGTACTTAATGGGTATATACAAACCATGCCTAAACTAAGTTTTAAAGTAATAAGAATGGGTAATGATAGGAAGAATAGGGTAGAGGATAATACGTGGATTTGTCATCCCTATTTTACCCATTTACAAAAATTAAGTTTCTATTGTATCATGAATTTCTAAAATTATTAATTTGTCATTTAAAAGAGAGTGATATGGAATAATGATTTTTTTTTTAAATAGAAGCATGTTTTATATTCGTTCCATACAATCATGTCCATCCACTTCGTATTACATGATTTATATAAATATAAGACCGAATAGGTTTGAGCTAAATGGTTTTGGGTTTTTTTTGATGAAATAGGGAGCTGTATAACTTTTTTTCTTTTAAAAAACTTATTTTATGTTTATATTTATGGGAATATTTAATTCATTTTAGTTGCATGAAACATTGAAATTATCCTTCAGCTTTTAAGGAATCTCTCAGAGATGCACTTATATACATTAATATTTCAAAAATTCTCTTGTGTATTTATTTATTCTATTAATATATATTTATATAATTTTCTTGATTAAACATCTTGAAGAATGATCCAAAATTAATGAATAATGAGTTCTGTAGTCCAGTAATGAAGAACGTGTGAGGGTGACACCAACTGAATAGTTGGGACATGATTGGGCCAACCAAAATAGCCCAAGATAAAGGCATAATTGGCCCAAGATGTATTTAAAATGAGAAGTACTTTAAAAAAAAATAAAATAAATTGTCGAGGTCTCAAAATATGTAAATAATTGTCAAAATGTATATTCAGTTGAACTGGTATGAAATTAGGGATGCACTAGATTATCAAGAAGCTAAAACATTTCATATAGTTTTTTTTTTAAATTAAAATTAACATTGGAAGAATAATTGCATTTAAGCTCACGAAGGATTTTTCATAATTTTTTTTAAAATCATTTTTTCATAATAAGATATCATTTTTTATTAATAATCTCACATAATTTTACTTCATATTTTTTAAAAAAATATATATCATATGTTGATGCTTGTTTTCGTCATGAAGACTTAAACAATATCAAATATGAGTAATCTCCTCCGTCGCCAACAAAGAGCTTAAAACTTGAAGAAAAGTAAATGAACACAAGGAGATTTAACGTAGTTTGGTTCAATAAAACCTACATCCATGGGAGTCGAAAGAGTATTCTTATTGATGAATGTTACAAAGAACCCATTTACAGTGTTGAAGATATGTAGAACTATCGAGAGAGAATTATTTGTGGGTGTTGAAGGTATCCAGAAGATGATGAAGTGAGCCCTCCTTTTATCCTTGTATATTCATGTGTCCTTCATGAGGCTCAAGCTTTTATCCATCCCCTCTTGTATAAGCCAATGAGGTGTTGTCATGTGTAGAAGGTGGAATCAAATTAATTGTAGAGTGATCCAAATTTCTCCCCATTGATAGATAGAGCATATTGATGTGTAATGAGTGAAAGAGGATGTGCTCCTCCATGCTATAGTTGAGCATAATATTAATCAGCTGTGGATGGGTATAAATGGATGTGCTTACACTCGGGCAGACTGGGGATAAATTCACTTGTGCTGGGAATGAAAGAAAGGTTTATCCTCGGTGATGAGCTAACTTTATCCCCCGTCTTCAGACTGAACCCGGTTTTCTTATCCTTAGCTGGAACGAAGGTTATCCTCTTCGTATGTTCCATACATATGTTTTTTCTTAATATTTCGCATATATTATTTGCATCTCTAGCGCGTAATGTTACATCTTAGGTGTAATAACACCATAACATCATACTACTTTAAATATTTTTATTGGGACTTTGGCCACACACAAATCATCATCATTTAAAGTTACCATATCATACATAAAAATTTTCCAACAATAAATTAGAATCACTATTCAAAATAATTGTATCATATTTCAAGAAATCGCTAACAATGCTTTAATATAACAAATACTTATAAAACCTTCCCACATGGAGAGTTTTGTGAGACAAATAAAAGTGATAACAATTCAATAAAAAGTGATATACGAGTTAATGAAAAGTTAAAATAATATAATAAATTATTTTATGAACAATTTGTAATATAAAAAAATAAGTAATAATATATTTTATTAAAAAAATTGTCACAAATTAGTTTCACCGTTTCACATGTTGTCCTTGATATTTTTATACGTTAAATTATACTCGTAATTACCTAGGTTATCAATTAAATTAAATTAAATTAATTATTTGGATACATATATAAATTTGAATACTGTCTAATGACTCGTGTTACTAATTCAGTTTCACAGTGAAGTGTTCATAACTTCATATTCCTAAATCATTAACATTCTCATTTAAATATACTCTCTCTTTTCTTATCTTTCTTATTTTAAATTTATTCTGTGAATGTAACTCTTCTCTAAAAGATAAACATTTGTTTGTTTGAGGCATCTACAATAAAACTTTCGTGAAATTTATTAAAAAAATGTTATACTCAAATATAAAAAGTATAGTAGTGTAATAAATTATTTTACAAAAAAAAATCATAGTATAAATAAAAATTAATAATAAATATGATAAAATATGATAACTTTTAGAAAAACTTAAAAACAGTATCATGTGAGATAGTTTTCCTACAAGTATTATCTTTTTTTTTTATCTTTTTTTTTTAAGTTGATTTAGTAATAAAGGTATAGTGATAAAAGATAATAAAATAACTATCAACTATATACTATAAGATATATTAATACTCTTTGATCTATGTAAAAAAAAAGGTAAATAAATAGATTAATGATCCAACAGCTGGTTATGACATTTTCTTCTTTTAAAATTGACCACTGTAAACAACATTGGTGTGATACTATGATGAAATTTTTTTTGTTACTTTTAATTATTAATAATCAAATTTTATTAAAAATATTATTATTGTTTATTACTTATGTAGAAGTAAATTATTCATTAAATATTATAATTATATTCTTATCATTCAGATTTTATTTTAAAAATATCACTCCTAAGTCCTATCACATCACTCATTCATCTTTTGGAGACAATTTTGTTAACGAAAATTGCTTTTAATTTGATGCATCTAAATTCTAAAAATGTATCAAAATTGCAACCATTTTCCTTAATTCACCCCCACATTACAACCCCAATTTCGTACAATTTCATCCCAATATAATCACCCAATTAAATTCATGAAAAAGTACGAAATGATTTAGATTATAATTTAACAAGAAAACACATTCAAACTGGGGGGTCAATAAAAGCGAACCCCCATTTCCCATTCTGGATAAGGCAGTCACCGCATCGATCCAATTCGAAAAAGATCGACGACTATCAAGATACCACGTGTACGATCGCGATTTCAAGCTTTAAATGTTCTCGATCCGTGACAACACTAAATGTCCAATCAGAAATCAGTATCCATATTCTACGGATCCTGACCCGCTATATATACCGTTAAACTCCTGATCCGTTCAGTAGAAGTTAATCACCTTCATCTGAATTCTGTGTTCTCTAGAAATTTCTGCTGAACTTTGATTGATCGTGATGTCGGCGACTGAGGAAATCAAGAAACCTGCGGCGGCGAAGCTTCCTGCTCCGGCGAAGGAGAAGAAAACCAAGGCGGCGCCGAAGGAGAAGAAGGCTAAGGTCTCGAAAACTGCTGCTCATCCGACCTACTTTGAGGTATTATATCAGAGTTTGCGAATTGAGTCTTCCATTTTTACCTGATTAATTTTGTTTAATTTGTTAATTTCTGCATCAATTCGGACTTCGAAACTGATTTTCTTATGAATCTATCTGTTCAGATGATTAAAGAAGCTCTGTTGGCATTGAACGAGAAGAGTGGATCGAGCCCTTACGCAATCGCGAAGTATATGGAAGAGAAGCACAAGGGCGTTTTACCGGCGAATTTCCGGAAGATTCTAGGGCTTCAATTGAAGAACTCTGCTACGAAGCAAAAGCTCGTCAAAATCAAAGCTTCCTACAAGCTATCTGAATCCGGAAAGAAGGCAATCGTTGTAAAGCCTGCCAAAAAGAAAACCGCCACCACCGCTGCCGCCACTAAGAAGCCTAAACCGGCTGCGAAGGCTCCCGCTGCTGCCGCTAAAAAGGCTAAATCAACAAAGAAGCCTGCTACCGCCGCCGCAGGAACAAAGAGGAAGGTAGAGGCGGTGAAGAAGAAGGTGGCGGTGAAGAAGGGTGGAAAGAAGGCAACTCCGGCGAAAGCTAAGCAGCCGAAGAGTATAAAATCTCCTGCTGCTAAGAGGGCTAGAAGGGCTACTGCTGCTTGATCATGGAAGTAGTATGATCTGCTATGGGTTTGTGAATAGTTTGTAGGTGGGAATCGGGGGTTTAATGTCCTTTTTTCTTTCTGTTTTAGATAATTTGGATGTGAATTTAGCCAACTACTTCGGTGAATATAGTATGGTTTTTTATTTCAAGTGATATTATGATTAATTAGAGTGTGTTAATTTTATTTTAATTTTTGAAGAATGTATGAAGATGAAAATGGCATTCTTTCTGGATAATTCACCACCCACAGGGCCACAACGCAGTCCTTTTTGAAATGACGAATTTGCCCTCAGGAGTTGTGTTTTTTAAATCTTAGCCAATCAATATAAAAATTTTATTACTAATATTTCTTTTAATTGACGAAGTTTAGAACTATATGGAATGTTTATTTCTTCGGAGTATGTATTTCTATTTTCGTATGGATTTCTTCATTACTTGTTTCTTCCGCTGAAGTTTTATTAATGTGGTGTGTATTTTCGTTTAAAGGTAAAAAATATTCTAGTAAAAAGTGATAATTTTATAATATTGTGATGCGTAATTCTTTAATAAGAAAACGTATGAATTGATTAAGGTCTTATTAGACGACGACTACATTACGTCTTCTCTAAAAACAATTCCTATAATTATGTCATTTGGATTTTGGAGTGTTACTAGGTACACTTTTAACTTATATATCTAAATCATTGAGTTTTAAAATAACTAATATTCACCCGCTGGATTATTTAAGAAGTTAATTTTTAAAATTTGTTATTATTAGTATTATTATATATCCATACACTAAAACTTATGAACTTAGATTCAATTTCCAGCTGCAACTCATAACTACTTGAAAGTTGGCGTAAAATAAGCTATGATTAGTAGAGCATACTTATAATTAAATTAAGATTAAATTAAGTTAATATGTCCTTAGTAGAGCATACTTATAGTTAAATTAAATAAAATATATTAACGCATTTCAAACTTTCTACAATTTTAATAAACTTAAAAAAATAGTAATACTACTCCCTCCGTCCCAAAGAGAAGTTTCCGATTACTGTAGATACGGAGTTTAAGAAAAAATTACTTTTTGCTTTACTTTTAGTGGTAGTTTGATATTTTTAGTTAATAAATAAATTATAAAGTAAGTTATGTGAGTTGTAAAGGAGTGACAATCTTGAAATCATGTGTTGTAGGGTTATTGAATTGTGTGTATTTTTTTATTTGGGGGTGTGAACTTATTTATGTAATGAACAAAAATAAAAAGTGTAAATTTATTTATGAAACAAAGAAGTACTTCCTTTTAAAGTTAATCATTTAAGGTGTTTAGTAACGGTATCAGTGTAATTAGAATGAATGAGTTAATAATTTAGGTGATGTTTGGTTTGAGATTATGTGGGGTTTGAAAATCATGAATAGTCTGTTTTATGTTTATTTTGGGTTTTGAGTAGGGTAAGTTTTAACTTTATGTCAATTAATTTGTACCCTAAATTGTTAAAAGGAGACGACTATTTATACTCCCGACTCTACTAAATAAACCCCATAAAATTATAAATTAAGATATTCAGATTTGCTAAAACATAAATACCTTTATAAATTATAAATTAACATTTTTTTATTCAGATTTCATGAATATCTTGGAGTTCTGCTTGCTGTCAACAATCCCTTTTCGGATATATCAGGTGCCTTCCTTACAGACAAACTCTTTTATCAGATATGTCATCACTAAACTTAAGAATAGAAAAGCTTGAAGCTGCTTCATCAAACATATTTGGTGGAGATAGATCGAGGATTTGGAAAATAGAAGAGTTGCGAGAATCTATGAGAGTCACTGAGATTGCTAAAAAATTGTGCAATCAAAGAATACGAATATATACCCTTGTCAAAATCATTATATGAGAATGCAAGTAAACATGGCGAATGGAATTCAAGTGCGAAATTTATTAAGGATAACCAAAATCCCTTTCTAAGTGCTAAGGGAAAAATAGTAAGAACATCCTCAAGCTTCGTTATACAAGACATGCTCAAACCCATTCTTAAGCTTTCGGCATCCACATTATGGAAATGGGCTCCCTCTGATCATCGTCTACAGGGACTTGGCCATCGCGTTCAACGTGTACGATTGGAAGGGAAAAAGGGTTGACCCCAATTAGGATGTTTAATGGGTTTGTGTTTAGGCAAAATAATCTAAAATGAGATACGTTTATAAATGTATGTATATATTATTTTCTAATTTTAATAAGGTTTATTTAGTAAAACTGGAGTGTAAACAGTCGTACTCTTATTAAAATTAACATAAATTTTTACTCAATTCATTACTATTTTTATAAATTTATATTATAAAATAATAATAATTATGTTGTAAATTATTTTTTACAAATGAAAATTCGACTATATCAATAGAAATTATACTTTTAAAGAGTTAATATATTTATGGTATGATTTTTAATATCAAATGCTCTCAAGTCTCTCTAATTATTCAGACTTTTATTTTATCTGTGTCAATATTTATGTATGTTTTTTTTACTATTGATTTTTGTTCTTACTTTAGAGACACTTCAATTTAGGAAGTTGAAAACTTTTATACAAGAATCCAAAATACAAAGGTGAAAATTATTGAAAAACAAAGAGAGAGGAGTATTTATGATTTTATTACGAGGATGAAATTAAGACATACTCTACTCCGTAAGTGGGTAAAATAGAAATCTAGAATGGGTTTGCGCACAGGACATATCTCAAATGGTAGAGGGGAGGGTGGAAATGCTTTCCAACCGAGTTTGGTTGCTGTAGGGTGAGGGTTCGAATCCTGCCTTAGGTCCCTTGCAAGCACAAGTTAAACAGTGAACACTCTCTATAAGCCACTTGAGGCACATCCTGCTGTAACAAAAAAATTTGTATTTATAATTAAATAAATACAAATTGAGTACAAAGATAATTTCAAATGGATTTAATATAAAATATAATATAAACGAGTTACAATCTCAATCAATCATCTGATTATTCTCTCGAACCAATTTGACTTGACTTGACTTGTGTGTGTTGACTTTGACTTCTTTGATTGAGGTATATGCTGAATGTGTTGACAGCATGTGTGTTGAGCCGGATCTTCAGATGAAGCTTGTCCGAGCTCAGATGTGTAGTCTTGTGACGTTGATCAGGAGGCGTTGAGCTTTTGTTTGGATTGAACGTTGACTGGAGAGCTTTCTGTGGAGAAAGTCTTGACTGGAAGAACGCCGAATCGGAGGGCTTGGTACCTTTATCTCTGATCGGAGGCGGTTGGCTGGAAGAATGCTGAATTGGAGGGACTTGACATCTTGATCTCTGATTGGAGGCGGTTGGCTGGAAGAACACCAGATCGGAGGGGTTTAACAAATTGATCTCTGATCGGAGGCGGTTGGCTGCAAGAATGCCGGATCAGAGGGGCTTGACACCTTGATCTCTGATCGGAGGTGGATGTCTGGAAGAACGCCGGATCGGAGTGGCTTTACACCTTGATCTCTGATCGGAGACGGTTGGCTGGAAGAACACCGAATCTGAGGAGCTTGACACCTTTATCTCTGATCAGAGGTGGATGGCTGAAGAACGCCGGATCGGAGGGGATTAGCACCTTGATCTATAATCAGAGACTATTCTTGACTTGAAGATGCTTGAAGATCTCAAGGGAGCATTGCTCGTATTCTTGATCTCTTCAGAAGCGTCTGCGCCTTCAGATGTGTGTATCTGGAATGAATGGAGGAGGACTCCTTATATAGGTGAAGGGTGAGGAAGCCCCAAAAAATAACTCGCAATCTGATTGGTCCAGGATTGATTTGACCTGATTCTGCAGGCTTGGGCCTTTCCATGTATAACGCAGTTTGATTGGTTGATCCTTGATTTAACCTAATTCTGAGGGCTTGGGCTTATTTGGCTGGATCTGTCTCAATTATTAATTATTCACTAATTTATTTTAAGAATTTATTTATTTAAATATCTTAATAAATAAATAATTAATTGATAATTATTGCATTAATTTACCACATATTTTCCTATAATATGCAATAAATTCAAGTGCCTACAAATGCCCCCTTGTATTTTGTTCACGGATGCCTTTGTGTTGAAATGAACAAATTGATATGAATAGCCCGAATTATGACTGAACTTAGCAGAGTACTAAGCTGCCTACATACCTTTTTGAAGAGGATCAAGTCATAACGTAGTTCAAAAGAACATGATTTGATTTGAATGGGGGTGCCGTATACATTTTATATTCATGTGGGCCAGAAGTAACATGCAATTTAGGCTCGTGCATCGAGGAGCATTGAATTGAATTTGCTGACAGTTTATACTCGTGTCAATGAGTTTTGAATTTGAACTTGTAGACAGTTTATACTCGTGTCAGGGAGTCTTGTGTGGACATTTTTCACTCGTGCCGAGGAGTATTATGTGGACAGTTTTCTCTCGTGTTGAAGAGCATTGTGTGGATAGTTTTCACTCATATCAAAGAGCTTTATGTGTAGAGAGTTTATTCTCTTCCCAATGAGATTTGATTTGATGTGTAAATAGTTTATACTCATATCAAGGAGTATCGAACATGTAGAGAGTTTTGTCTCTTCTCAAGGAGATTTGATTTGATGTGTGGACAGTTTATACTCATATCAAGGAGTATAGTGTGGATAGTTTTTGCTTGTATCGAGGAGCCTTGAATTTGATTTGTGTTAGATAGTTTAGGCTCGTATTAAGGAGCATGACTTGAGGCATTTTAGATAGTTTAAGCTCGTATCTAGAGCATGCCTTGTGGCTTTTTAGATAGTTTAAACTTGTATCAAGGAGCATGATGTAGATAGTTTTTTGCTCATGTTAGGGAGCTTTGACTTGAGAGATTTTAGATAGTTTAAGCTCGTATCAAGGAGCGTAATGCAGACAGTTTTAGCTCGTGTCAAAGAGTTTTGACTTTGATTTATCAACAGTTCATTGCCCCAAATCTTGGGATACACAATTTTCTTTTCCTTTCACTTCATTTCTATGAATCCTTATGGAAACTGCAGTTTTTGTTTGTGTTTCCTCTTCCACGAGCTCATCAGATGACATGTCTTCAAACTCGTAAGAGTCCTGAGTAGAAGGCCATTCAATGTCATTTGATGTTAGGCTTAACCCTATGTCGTGAGCTCTTGTAGCCAACTCTTTAAAAGTTTTAGGACGAATTCCTTGGAGTATGTAGCGAAGATTCCACAGCATCCCTTGAATGCACATTTCAATAGCTGAAGTTTCCGACAACTTTTCTTTGCAATTGAGGCTTAGACTCTTCCGTCTATTGATGTAATCGATGATATAATCACTTTGAGGAGTATTTGTTAGCTCCATCATGCTAATAATTCTTCGTGTGTTGTAGAAGCGGTTGATGAATACTTTTTCTATTTACCCCCAGTTGTCAATGAAGTTAGCTTCCAAGCCGATATACCAATCGAAGGTATTTCCTTTTAGAGATCAAACGAATTGTCTCACCATGTGATCTCCGTAGGTCCCTCCATCATTGCATGTCTCGACGAAGTACACCAAATGTTGTCTTGGGTTGCCTTTGCAATCAAATTGTTGAAACTTGGGAGGTTGGTAGTCAGTTGACATCCTCAAGTTGTCAATTCTATTTGTATATGGCTTTTTATAAGTTACAGGAGATTTGGAGTTTACTTCAAACTTGTCTTTTATCGTCTCTATGACGATGTTCTTTAATTGGTTGTTATGAAGCATTCTGTTAGCAGAAACTTCCATTTTTTCCTCAACTCGCTTCTTTTCAGGTAAATGATGTTTCGTCGAGTCTTTCTCCTCGTGCTCATCCTTAACTTATTTCTTATTTTCATGGCTTTTCTCCGCATTATCTATTTTCATCATAAGTACGGAGATCTTTACGTCTTGAGCTTCCATGTGTTTGTTGAGTCCTTCAATAGCTCTCATCATACTTGCGAGTTGATCCTCAATGGTCATAATACTTGTCGTCATCACTGCAGCTTCAGTTGAGGCAGGTGGTGAGCTTGACGTGGAGCGAGGAGTTGAGCAGACAGAGTCATCATCACCATCTTTATCGCCCTGCAATGGCTTATTGAGAGTAATCCTCACCACATGGTTTGTCTTTGAGGAGCCTTCGTGTATACTTCTTGTAAAGTCTTCAACCTTGTCAGTTTGCAACTCTGGAGGTTTTGATGCAATTGACCTTCTTATCGAAATCTTTAATGGAGTCATCATTTGAGTCTTTACAGTTTGCAACTCTGAAGGCTTTGAGGTAGATGACCTTTTGATCGCGATCCTAATAGGAGTCATTATTTGTGCTTGTAGAGCGAAGAGATGAGAGGTAGAGACGATCCTACCGGGCGTGCCAAAATTTATAATAAAAAAATTATATTTATAATGAAATAAATACAAATTGATTCCAAAGATAATTTCAGATGAATTTAATATAAAAGATAATGTAAAAGAGTTACAATCTCAATCAATTCTCTGATTCTTTTCTCGAACCATTTGACTTGACTTGACTTTGACTTGACTTGTGTGTGTTGACTTTGACTTCTTTGACTGGAGTACGTATATACTGACTGTGTTGACAACATGTGTGTTGAGTCAGATCTTCAGATGATGCTTGTCCAAGCTCAGATGTGTAGTCTTGTGACGTTGATCAGAAGGCGTTGAGCTTTTATTTGGATTGAACGTTGACTGTAGAGCTTTCTGTGGAGAAAGTCTTGACTGGAAGAATGCCGGATCTGAGGGGTGATCGGTGTCATTTTCACCTAAATTTTAGTGTCATTATTATATATTTTTGTATATTTTTATTAATTTTGTATATCATTTGGTGTTGTTATATGAAGATATGAATATTTGTGCTTTGAAATGATAAATGTGTGATTTTCATGATTAAGTGTCTTAAATTGTGCCATATTTATAAATATTTAGAGAATTGGTACTTTGGTGTGATTTATATAATTTTCAGGTAAAAATATATTCTAAACACGATAAAGAAGATGTGGGAAAAAATAGAGCTCAATTCGGAGTTGAAACGAGGGAGAACGAGCCAAAGCAAAATGCTGAAAAACACACGTCCAATTTATTTAATTTTTCTGTATTCTTGTGGAGCTCAAAACTGGACGTGTGATATATGGTTGGAAAGCCACGGAAGAGAGGATCGCGTGAGCGTAAGAATCACTCGAATCGGGATTCAAATGTGAAAGTTATACGCAAAATGGCGAGACTGCGCTGCATGATATACATATACACGCCCTGTGCTGCACCTACACGACCCGTGTAGGTGCAAAAGTCAGTTTTATGATATGCACGTGTTCTAGAAGCTTCCATGGGATATAAGGACCTATTTTGACCACATGTTTGATGAAATAATTGTTATGAATATTTTCTATCATAAATGCTTATTCTCATTTTGTATATGATTTGTTTGGTTAAATTTTCTATTCATAGTGTTAGGATGATCATTCCAATATTATGCTTAGCTGTTTAATTGAATCATTGATTGCATGAGTCATTATCAGGTCCTTATACCCCATGGAAACTTCTAGAACACGTGCACATTATAAAACTGCCTTTTGCACCTACACGGGTCGTGTAGGTGCAACATGGGTCGTGTAGGTGCATTGCGTGCAGCGCAGTCTCATCGTTTCCTACATAACTTTCATATTCGAACCCCGATTCGAGTGATTCTTGTACTCACGCGATCCTCTCTTCATTATCTTTCCAACCATATATCACACTTTCAATTTTATGATATAAATAAATACTAAAAAATTATACAAGTGAGAAGTGCATTTTTCAGCATTTTGTGGCTCGTTCTCCCTCGTTTCAACTTCGAATTGAGCTTCGTTTTTCTCACATCTTCTTTATCATCTCTAACATCCATTTTCATCTGAAAATCACACAAATCATACCAAAGTACCAATTCTTTAAATATTCACAAATATAGCATAATTTAAGGCACTTAATCATAAAAATCACACATTTATTATTTCAAAGCGCACATCTCCATATCTTCATATAACACCACCAAATGATATACCAAATGAATAAAAGTACACAAAAATATATAATAATGACACTAAAATCTAGGTGAAAACGATACCGATCAACCCCCAAACTTAAAGTGTTGCTCGTCCTCGAGCAACGAAAATGAGAAAACGAGAGGAAAAATTTTCACCTAGAAAAAGAGCTAAAGAACACAAGCAATAACACATCATAAGTAACAAGGACTACAAATCATATCAAGTCACACTACAACATTAAAATCATGACATAAAAAATTAACAAGTTCAAGTCTAAGAAAATTAAGAGTAATAAAGTCCCTTCCAATCCAAACCTCACGTCGAATATCAAAATGCACTCAACACTCTATGAAGTAAGATAATTTTCACTCATCAATCGATTGAACCCGACACAGCATAGGCTTGCTCACGGACTATATTCACAAGCCACCAAGGCTTCAACTAATGATAAAAAGGACTTTACTTTTGGAGTTAATGGTAGACTTTTTGGTAAGAGTATGGAGATTATGGATAAGAATGACTCATTGAGTGTAAGTAATCGAAGATATGATCAACATCTTCAACTTCTTCACGTTTCTATCTTCCTTTCTTTTCTTTTCTAATCACAAGCACTAATCATTATCATTCCTTGGATTTCTTCAGCTTCTTTTAATTTGCATGCTTCTTTTCTTGAGCAGTAATCGAAGAGGGGCTTGACACCTTGATCTCTGATCGGAGGCGGTTGACTGGAAGAACGCCGGATTGGAGGGGCTTGACACTTTAATCTCTGATCGGAGGCGGATGGCTGGAAGAATACCTGATCGGAGGGGCTTGACACCTTGATCTCTGATCAGAGGCGGTTGGCTGGAAGAACACCGGATCGTAGGGGTTTGATACTTTTATCTCTAATCGGAGGCTGGTGGCTAGAAGAACGCTGGATCGGATGGGCTAAGCACCTTGATCTCTAATCAGAGGCTATTCTTGACTTGAAGATGCTTAAAGATCTCAAGGGAGTACTGCTCGTATTCTTGATCTCTTCAGAAACGTCTGCGTCTTCAGATGTTTCAGTGTGTTTGAAATGAATTGAGGATGACTCCTTATATAGGTGAAGGGTGATGAAGCCTAAAAAAATAAATCGTATTCTAATTGGTCCAGGTCTAATTGGTCCAGGGCTGATTTGACCTGATTATGCGGTCTTGGGTCTTTCTTTGTATAATGCAGTTTGATTGGTTGATCCTTGATTTGACCTAATTCTGAGGGCTTGAGCTTATTTGACTGGATCTGCCCCAATTATCAATTATTCACTAATTTATTTTAAGAATTTATTTATTTAAATTTCTTAATAAATAAATAATTAATTGATAATTATTATATTAATTTATCATATATTTTTCTATAATATGCAATAAAATTTAAATGTCTACATCTATAATTTACCTTCTTCAGTAATTTCCAAAGTGGTGGGGCCTAATGATAAGTTACATCATTTTCAGAATCGGTGATTATAGCTTCTGCCTTTGTTACAGATTGGGGGCCTTGGAATTCATGTTTGCATATATTCACACTTGAAATTATTTAATATTTCCTCGGAATTGATGCACCCACCAAAACACGGCTCTGAGATTTCATGTTTGATTCTTTTCGGTGACAGCCTTGTCTTTTTTATTTTTATTTTATTTTTGTATTTATTTTAACACTTATTACCCTATTTCTAACCGTTGATATAAACTCGAAATTTGTGAAATATTGCACTTTTTAGAGATAGTATTATTAAATGAAAAACTCGCAGAACAACTTTTGTAAGACGTAAAAAAAGTGAAATACTCCAAAAATTAATATTCTATCCGTTTTACTAAAAGATCACTATTTGCATTTTGTGATGAAATTAAAAAATATTATTATTTTATATGGAGTGAGTTATATATTAGCAATGATGTGCTATATGTGAGACTCGTTTATTAAAAGTAGATAATGAGTAGTTTTGAATGTGACACTCAATATAGTAAAATATGAATTTTTCAGTGAAATGGAAGGAGTAGGGATGACAACGGGTAGAGTACCCGTTTATTTTGGGGTACCCGTACCCGTATCCAATTAAAAAAATAACTACATGTATTCGTATCCATCCCGTTTAAATAATTTATTATGGTATCCGTACCCGTCCCATTGCCTTTTATCAAAATCCGCAGGTACCCATACCCATTTAATATCATTTATTTTATATATATTTACATTTTTATTATCTAAATAAGTATAATAATAAAAATTACATTATTATTAATTAAATATAAATTATATATAATATAAATTGTATTACTTTAAATAAATATTTAATAAATATGATTAAATAAAACTTATAACTATTAATTACATGTATAAAATATCTTAATCATATATAAATTATATAATACATATATTAAAAAAATATATATAATCAGGTTACCCGCGGGTACTTGAGGCATTACCCGTACCTATCCCAAACCCTAATGATAATTTTCACAACTACCGGTACCCGTCCTAAACCCGTTTACAACTACCCATACCCTAACCCATTAGGGTTCGGGTAGAGCGGGTACCCGAAAATACCCGTCTCATTGCCATCCCTAGGAAGGAGTACAATATATAACTAGTGAAAAATGATAACATTATGTTGTAAACTATTTCATGAGTAATTTATAACAAAGATATATTAATGATTAGAGTTAATTGCACTTTCAGTCCAATAACTTTTGTCAAATTCAATTTCCGTCTTAATTTACTTAAAATTTTCGATTTAATCTCATAGCTATCTCAAAATTATAGATTTTGTTCTAAAACTAATTTTTCATCGCAAATCGTTCCATAACTCCTCAAAAATTTTCAAAATTGTCCCAAATATTTGGAAGCTTCCAAAATTTTCTGATTGAAATCGTCTCATAGCTCCTCAAAATTTCTAAGATCGTCCCTAAAAAAAGACCATTTCTGATTGAATCCAAAAGTTATGGGACCTTATCAAAAATTTTAATTATTTTGGAACGAAAATCGAAATTTTCAATGGTTGTAAGACATTTAATAAATTTAACTCTTAATTGTTAACTCCATGAAAATTTTACTGATGACAAATGGAGTGTATCTTAACATAGATATTATTCCATCTGCCAGTAATGTATACATTTTTCTATTTTATGCGTCTTTACATTAAAGGTATAAAATTTTCTTTTTAAACACATGAGGCACACACATCAGTATTACAATTAATATATGACCGACTAATACAACTATCCATTATACATTAAATAATACAACTCTTTAATCGACATGCAAAAACAAGTGTCCGTCAGGAGTATTTTTATCACTTTTTATTAAAAATGTTACTATTTCTTATATTCCTTAGACAAATTTACACTTACTATTATTTTTGTCCCATAAATAAGATCACTCTCCTAAATAAAGAAATAGCAGTGGACAATCACACCACACCAAAATTGTCATAACTTTACCATTCGCATAACTTATTTTATAATTTATGTCTCTCTTTTCCAAAAAAACAATTCAAGTTTATTGTTATACATTTTTAAGGAAAGTTATTTTTTTTAAACTAAGTTTGATGACCTTAGAGTGTAATATAGTATTTTTTAGTAATAAAAAAAGATAAAAATAATACTAGTATGAGCGTGAAAAAAGAATGACAAATTTAAAATTAAAGTAATTTTAAGTTTTTTTTATATAAAGTGATATATATATATTGAAATACTAAGTGTTTTGTGGTACAAATAATACTTCATCCGTCCCCTAAACAAATTCACACTTTCTATTTTTTTCCGTTCCATAAACAAGTTCACACCTCCAAATAAGAAAATACACACAAATCAATAACCTCACAATACACTTTAATTTCAAATTTGTCATTTACAACTCATATAACTTACTTTATAATTTATTATCTAAAAATACCAAACTATCCCTAAAAGTAAAGTAAAAAAAACAATTTTTTTCTTAAACTTCGAATTTGGAGTAACCGTGAACTTCTCTTTGGGACGGAGGTAGTATATGTGAAACATTTTATGAAACTGATGGAGTATTTGTTATCTTAAGATACTACTTCCTCCATCCCACGTATTTTTTCACACTTTTCATTTTGAGGTGTCCTAGGTATTTTTACCAATTTCATTACGCTCTACATCTTACCTACTTTAACACTTCAATTCCAACCACTTTATTTACTTATTATTCCCAACAACTTTATTTACCAATTTATATCTATTTTTTCTTACATTATATATTTAAAAAAACAACATTTCTTAATTTTTGTGCCTGTACAAACAAATAACACTTTTTAATTTTCATACCCGTACAAACAAACAACACTTCTTAATTTTCATACCCGTACAAATGGATAAAAATATTCCGGATAGAGGGAGTAAAAGATCCTTAACAGCAGGTTATAAAATAATTTTGATAGAATTATGTATTTTCAATAAGGGGACTAGATATTTATGCCCTATATGGAAAATTAACATGCAAAAATGTTCACTTCCTTTTTTAAAAAGCAAATCTTTCCATTTTCATATAATTTGTCATTAATACCCTTTGACCCACCATTTTTATTTAAATTAAATACTTAGTTTTGAAAAAAATTCATTGATTCTGTCAATCATTAAATGATTGACCGATTAGAAGACCAATCATTAAATGATTGACCGATTAGAAGATCGAATAGAAGACCGAATAGACAAAAATAAAGATTGACAGAATAGAAGACTGATCATTAAATAATTAACTGATTAGAAAACCGATCATTAAATGATTGATCGATCGGTCAATTGCCTCTGTTGCTCCCTTGTAAATTACTCCCTTAAAATTATCATTCCTTCCTTAAGGTGCCCAAAAAATATAAGAATATTAAGGTCATTCAAGTACAAAAGTGGACAATGTTTAAGTTTTAATGTCAATGTGGGCTCTCTTTTGCATTTTAAAATGCATGATAGAGCATCATAAGGTATTTCCTCTTTCAAATGTCAATAATCATAAACTTACAGCAAGATAAATTAATTTGCCAATAATTTTGGTAGAATTATGTATTTTCAATAATCATAAACTTCTTTATGGACACCTTGCAAGATAAATTAATTTCACTTATCACTTTTTATCACATTATTATCGTGATAAGTACTCCCTGCATCCTTATTTTAATGTCACATTCAGAAAAATAGGAAAAACCCTAATTCTATTATTCAAATGTTACAGTAAGAAATGCAAGGCAAAAAACGATTAGTAAATTAATTCATTCTTAAAATAAAAGGCAGATTAAATTACAGAGCAGCAGATACAGAAAGAGAAAAAGCAAATTCAGGCAACACAACC
Organism: Pogostemon cablin; assembly: GCA_023678885.1. Classification (NCBI taxonomy): domain Eukaryota; kingdom Viridiplantae; phylum Streptophyta; class Magnoliopsida; order Lamiales; family Lamiaceae; genus Pogostemon; species Pogostemon cablin. The sequence continues at coordinate 4,568,234 of CM042992.1, read as the reverse complement.
ATCAACGTTCCTTTTTCTCTCCACTCACAACAGACGACACTAACACGTAAAACTAGAAAGCAAGACACACGGCGTCGTTTAGTGGCAGAAAATCACTTTAAGCTCACGTGGCGCAGAGCACTCATGCATGAGTGATGGCTTATCGTGCGCATATGTGAACGTCTCCGGACACGCGTTCTTGAAGAACCTCGAATAGCTCGACTCGCCGCACGTTGCCGGACTATTGTAGTGCCCACGGCAGCACAGCTCGTCCGTCCCGAAGGCGGCGCAACCGCTCTTGCATCCCACCACGCCGCCGTGCGGCGGCCCCCTCACCTGCAGCGCGTGCGGGCACGTCTGGCGCAGATCCGCCTTGCAACCCACCACGGGACACTGCCCCTTCCCCTCGTGCGGCGTCACCGTCATCGGGAGGTTGAACCCGTCGACGAGGCTGACGCCGTACGAGGAGAAGTCGGCGTGGCCGTGGTGGAGCGAGAACTGGGCGAGCGTGGCGGGGGCGACGCCGCCCAGGCCGTTGCACTCGAGGCGACCGCCGCAGTCGCCGGTGGCGCAGGAGAAGTGGCCGTGGGCGTAGGAGCAGTCGGTTCGGGCCCAGATGCGGCCGGACCAGTGGGCGGTGGGGGCGGGGAAGGAGCGGTGGTTGTTGGTGGTGAGGGCGAAGCCGCCGCGCTCGAGGGTGGGGTGGCCGGCGTTGGCTTGGATGGCGGGCCAGATGGTGAAGGGGCAGTGGTTGACGACTGTGAGGATGAACTCGGGGTGCGTAGCATTGGAGAGGGTGCACAGGATAAGAATGAGGGAGAGAGAAAGGAGAGAGGTGGATGTGGCTACCATTTTCTCTGATTTGCGTGTCTGTTAACCTTTGTGCAGCGTTTCTATATATATAGAGGGAGCCAAGGTCTTTACCTACATTTTTCAGTTTTACTGCAATTTTGTTTTAACATTTTTTATGTCACCTTACATAGAAATGTAGTAGAAAACTAAAAATAAAAATGACACAGATCAAAATAACAAAATAATTGGACAATGGTTACATTTCCTCTATAACATCAAAAAGTACACATTTTCGCCATTTTAAGCAGCTAATTCAAAAGTATTTATTCTCCTCATTTATAAAAGACCCACCCAACTCATTTTCATCGTAATAATACATGTATAAAAGTAAATGAATACATTTAATTTAGCTTGAAGGAGTACACCGTATTGTTTTATTTTACTGAAACCTGATGATTAACTTTTAATTTATGAAATTAGTTATTTTATTATTTAAAAAATAAGTAATGACAATATATTTTTTCATACCCATAAAAAAGGTGTGAATGTAAATGATACTGGGGATAATAATTATTAATTTAAGGGACCCACCAAATGTAGCACATTCCTATTTTGGACCATATTTGAAGTACTCCCCTTCCTATTCTAATGTTATAAGTATACTCTCTCTATCTTCTTGAAACGTATTTGTTTACTTTTTACACATAGATTAAAGAGTATAATAATTTAATATATAGTTAGGTGAGAAAAATAATATTTCAATGTGTAGTAGATAGTTGTATTAGTGTTGAGTGTGAAGCCATGTGTAGTGATTGTGGGTCACATCAATTCAAAAAAGGAAATAGATACTTTGTAATGGGACGGAACAAAATAGAAAAATGGATACGTATCAAGGGGACGGAGGAAGTATATATTTTCATTTTTGGTGTAACACTATAATGATTACAGTTTCCTTTTGATGATATTCATAAAAAAACAATTAAAATATGGCAAAAACTTGTGTGCACCCGGACTCACGGGGCAAATTCTGTGCGCCTTTAGAATTTTATGTTAAATTGTATACCCTTTAGTATAAAGATGTGTACCCTTTATTTTCTGAAGAAAAATAAAAAATATTAATGAGAAATGTATACCCTTTAGAACAAAATGATGTACTCTTATTAATTAAAGTGTATAACCTTTATAACAAAATAATATACCCTTATCCATAATACTAAATTCTAAAGGCGTGTGTGCACCCGGGCGCACGCAAGCCTCACTCTTAAAATATACACTACAACATAAATGAGATTATGTTACACTTCATCGTAACACTTTTATTATATATATAACACATAATTGTAACACTATTTAAATTGTAATAATATATAACACTTATTTTATATGCAACATCAATAAGTAATATTTTTATGAAAGTAACACCTTTTGAATAACACTTTTATAAATATAACACTTTTTAGATTACATTATTTTATATGTAACATTTTAGTAGTATCATTTTTCATATATTACACATTTTATGTAACACTATGAAATATTTAACACTATCATATTACATTAATAAATACATAAATTTTTATATAAATGAAATATGTAATATTTTATATATTTTAAATAATTAAAAAAACTAACACACTACTAAACAATTAATATATTATGCGAGTTGAAAAAAAAAATGCTCATATTAATAAAATATTTATTATGTAAAATATTTATTATGGTATATAAAAATATTAATAATATATGAAAAAATATATTTATATTTATTTTAAATAATTTTAATACATATAAATTTATTTATAATAAAAATATATTTTAATTATATATAATATTATTATTTTTAATTATTTAAATTATTATATTTCTTGATAAAATTATATCGTATAATATAATAATTGTACCATAAAAAATGTTACATATTATCTACAATAACACATTTTTACTATTAAATAACACTTTAGACGTGTTATATAATGCAATTTATGTTGTAGTGATATTTTCCTTTTGATACATGAGATTCATACAAAACAATTAAAATATATTTTTATGAAATCCATTTACAATTCAAATACAATTATTCACCAATTCCCGTGTAAAAGTAAACGTAACTATTATGACAGGATGGAGGGAGTATGAACTTTCAAATACTCACTTTTTCTGTATACAATTTTCATTTTACACATAAATTAACGAGTATAATTATTTAATGTGTAGTGGATAATTATATTAGTAGAGGTGTGAGTACCATATATACTTAAAAAGGAAAATATAATCCCAACAACTTTATTAATTTTTCTATTTAAATTATCAATTTACCTTTATTTTTTCTTATACTAATATATTAAAAAAAAAATTTAATCTCCGTGACCGCAAAAATGAACATAACTATGTGGTTTGAGGGAGTATAAAAAAAGTAGTATTCCTAACTATTCCATCCGTCTCGCTGATAGATATTCATTTTCTTTTTGTACGTAGATTAAAAAATATAATAATTTAATGTGTAGTGGATTGATGAATATAATATTTTAATGTGCTATGAATAGTTATATTAGCATTGAGCGTGTGCCCCATATGTAGTTGATTGAATATAATTCTCCTATAACTCCCTCCGTCCGGTTCAAAGGGATACATTTACTTTTTGCACGTAGATTAAGGAGTATTATTATTCAATGTGTAGTGAGTAGTTATATTAGTGGGTATGTGAGCCCTATATTTAAATTGTATTAGTGGGAGTGTGTGGGTCTCATGTGTGTAAAAAAAAGAAAATGAAATCCTTAAGGACGGACGAAGAGAGTATTATTTTGTGGATCACGTTAACCTAAAAGGAAAATAGATATTTTGTATTGTAACATACAAAAATAATAAAATGATACGTATCAAATGAATGAAGTATTTTGAAAAAAAAAGAAAGAAAGAGTGATGCATGAGATAGTTCCAAGTGAAACGGTTTTACATGTTGCACTTTATAATTAAGAATGTATCTGCCCATAATATTTAAAAACTGACTACCCAGTAAGTGACATTGTTGTCTACTAGTTAAAAACCCACAGGCCATTCCCTGAAACAATAAACCATGGCTCATCCTTCACAATAGCGTCACGTTTTAATTGTTTTTCAAATCTATGTTATGATTAATTTATTTAGACAAAGTGTTTTGTGAGAAAGTGAGACGTGTTGATCAATTATTAAAGTATGATCGTTATATATGTTTAATTTATTTATTGATAGATGATTAAATGTATCTTTTTAAATTATAATGAATAATACATTAAAGCATAACATACCTTTATAATAATTAATACTATATTTTAATATTGAGCTGATTCGTTTCACAATTCATCTCAAGAGTGTAAGCCCAGAAAGAAAAACTGTGCTTACTATGAACGGTTCAAAGCGGACAATATCATATTATTTAATTGAGTGGGGCCGACACTCTATGCGCCAATAAACCCAACAAACAAACCAGACAATAACCTTAATGTAATGGTTTAGTTTTAAAGGATTTCGTCAATTAATCTTCAAACCACCACCATTGTTGCAATTATATATAGTACTCCTAATACATAAATAATGCGAACATTGTAAAGAAGACATTTAAAAATGTAAGTCAATACATGTACATATATTTATGATTACACGAAAAAGATAATCGATGTTTAATTAGTCCAAATCCGGACAATTAAGAGCCACCTTAATCTTCTGACAGTGGAGTTTATAAGACTATGGACGGTGGCAACTGACTCCATATTAAGCTGCTTCGACTTTGAGCTACAACAACCCAATATCTGAAATGCAACCGTCAGCAGTGACCCTGAATTACCCTCCACGGAACCCTTCTCCGATCGACTGTCGCTCGAGATCACGTACCCCGACGGAAGGATCGGGATCCGCATGGTGTCGTCGCCGTTCATGACCGAAGTTATAGCCGGCAGGTCGATCGGAGCGTAAACAATGGATGCTCCAAGGGAGTCTATGCTAGCATCAATATGTTCTCCTTAGGGACAAATGGCTGGTCCAAGGGCATTTTAGTCAATTCTCAAATAAATTAAGTCGAGTTGTCCGAAAATGATTACCTGGATTATGGAGATGCAATTTCCTGGATCCGTCCCGGTTGATATGCGTGCAATTGCGTTTACAGGATTTCCACTGGATAAGATATCCCACTGCATGCATGCATTTTACTACTTAGATATTTAAGAGTCGAGTGGAGTTTACCTGGGCTCGTTTGGTGTCGTCGTCGAAGAGCTTGTGAGTGGAGAAAGGAAGACAAAGAGATGTAGCTGCAGTGACAATCAACCCCTGAGGTTGTCCAATTCCATTGCCTTTTCTGAGGGAGACTCGAACACCACTGTTGTTCAGTTCGGACACTATCCGACATGCTCAATATTTCACTCAAACTCTTCACCATTCTCCCTTCCGACGAGTTAATAACTAACAACCAAACCAAATCATGAGACGACAAAAGTAAATTATGGCACCCATTATTGGATATAGATATACCTCCTTCGAGTTCATTATTATTGGGGGTTATCGTTAGCCCCATAGAACATGCCATTCGTTGGCATGTTCTCTGTAGTGTGGTTATCCATCGCTTGGCAACCACACACCAGATCTCGATACAGGCGATGGGTCAGAGATTTATCGTCTACTTGAACATGCTCCATCCACGTAATCTATTACCATCACGCATGATGATCAACAACACGTGTGCATGTATGTATTGATGAGATGAGATGAATATGATGAAGCGATGAGTACAACTTACAGATGAGTTTCCATTGGATATATCTTCTATCATGCATCCTGATGGAAGCTTCCAAGAACGAGTTGGAGCAGCATCTTGTACTTGTTTGATGAAATCATAGGATACATCCACCACCACCCATGTCTTGGCGTTATGCTGTTGGACGAATCGAATGAAGAAGAACTCTCTCGGTGCCACAAGAGGCGACAGAATGTGCATCTTCTCGTACATCTAAAATCACAAAACAAACATCACCTTTTATTGAAACCATGCCCTAAGTCAACATATAAACTCTAGGGATAAGGCTGCACAAAATTATCACAAGACATCTCGTGCCACAGAAAGATTCTTACCAAATGTAAAGAACCGTTGAGTAAGACTGCAGCATGATCAAGAACTTGGATGGTTCTCGCCTTCGTCACGATAGTTGGAAACATGTCCCTCCATTTATCCTACATGCAGAAGTGCAACATGAGACGAGCAATACCATACCGGATCAAGAAAGGTCTTGACTAAGTGAGGCGGGGACATGGCAACCTCGCCCGAGTGTTTGGAGGATTCGACCCGAGCATTGGCGGATTTGAAATGGCTGGGCTTAGGGAAGAGCTTGTCGTAGCTGTCACGATGAAGCATGTATCTGCCGTCAGCAGTAGAAGTGATCCAGACAGGATCATTCATGCGTAGAAGCTCCACAACTTCATCCATGGCTGACATGGCTGTCTCTATAATCATAGCTTTGTCCATCTCCTGCAATCCGTTCCAAGGATACGGCGATCTGACAGGATTAATGTCCGAATCTGCTGCAGGTGTGTAGGAGTTGTCGAGTCCAGCTGGTGAATTCCCAGTGTAGTTGGAGAAGAAGCTCAGTGTTCTTTCATGCTGAAGTACGAGTTTAGTTTGATTTCAAGGGAAAATATCAATTTTGTTTCTCTAGTGTATGTCAAATCCAACTTTACTCCTCAAGTTTGGTAATTTCTCAAAAGTGCTCTTCCGATGTCCGCTTTTGGTCCTTTTTGTCCACTTTTGGTCTTCTAAATAGGCCAAATAAGTACTAAAAAAAGACAAAAATGACCAAAAGTGGATTGAAAGCGGACACTGGATGACCACTTTTGAAAATTTACCAAACTTTAAGACTAAAAATGAATTTTTGAAAATTTACCAAACTTTAAAACTAAAAATGACATATCCTAGAGAACCAAAATTGATATTATACCTGATTTCAACATTACTTCAAATAATGAGTAAATTATATTTGAGAAAAAAAATAATATATATATATATATATATATATATATATATATATATATATATATATATATATATATATATATATATATATAATGTATTTCAATTTTATGTTCCCTAATATATTTGCCACTTTTCAATTTTATTCGATACCAAATAATTTACACACTTAAAAAGTAAAAAATATACTGTACTTTATTAACACCTATAATATTAAAAAATGCGTAAATTTTTATGCAAATAATCTCAACTTTATAATATACTTTTTTTTTCTATTCAATTATTCAAAATGCATTTTTTTAATTCTTTTATTTCATAAATCATTAATGAAACAAAAAGTTGTTTTTATTAAATTTTGTGTTACCAAATTTATAGTCAGGAGAGAGTGTACAATTTTTTAAATTAAATACCATAATAACTTCTTACATTTGGTATTTATTTTTTTCTTTCCAATCTATATGATGTGATTAAATTTTTAACACGAGCTATCAGTTGAAGTAATTAATTCCATACCTTCTAATAGATGCATGACTACTTTTGTAATTTACTCATGATCCACAGACACAATTATATGCTTGTCACATGCATGTTATAAAATCAAGGCAGATGTTCAGTTTATGAATTGAGTACGTACTAATTGCTGTTAAAATAGTTAGGAATAATTTTTTATCGATCAAGTATATTACTCACTTATATTAAAAATAAATATTCGTATCACTGGACCCATGTCATCGAAAAGTCTCACAAATTTTTTTGCGAAAGATAAGATTGCAATTAGGGAAAATGAATACCTGTTGTCTCAAAAGAGAATTTTCATTCCTCAAAGAGAGCAAATTTGGTTGTGGATGTTGAATAGAGGCATGACAAGATGGACAAATGATGTTTTTGAGGGCTTCTCTCATGCTTATATTCTCACACTCTAGCCTTTCATTCTCTGCTCGAAGGGCATTGTTGTCTGCCCTTTCATTCTCTGCTCGAAGGGCATTGTTGTCTGCCCTTTCATTCTGACTCTGAATTTGTTTTTTTTTTTTTTTTTCAAAAAAAAAAAAACATTAATATTTGATTACAACAATTTTATGTATAGCAAGCAAATACACTATACTTCTTTTTCAAAATTATTATTTTTATGATACATACAAAAATATAATAATGTTTGCGAAATAGATGTTCGGTAACTTAATGTGTCCCGATACTATACAAATATCTTTATTTACATGAATATATACGTAAATGGTGAGTTAATTATACATTCGGATTTAATCAATCTAAAAATGTGTTTGATCAATCTCTTGTTCTATAGGTTAATACAATCACTGACAACACACATGACACTCGGAATATAGGTAGTTAAAATCTAGAATAAGAGATAAAATACGGATTTGAAATAGTTGGTAGAAATAAAATTGAAAGTACCTTCTTTTGAGTTCTCTTATTTTGAAACCAGAACTTTATCTGCTTAGGATCAAGACCTAATTCCTTGCCCAATTGAACTCTTTGGAAATTCCCTAAAAAATCTTTCACCCAAATAACAAACAAGGAAAATATATGAAAAATAGACTCAACACAGTTGCCCTGTCTGTACATAATAAATTACTAAATATTAGATTAAGATTTTCAAAAAACAAAAAACAAGAAGAAGTAGAACCATACAAGCATGTTACTAATAATCAAACTAAAAATTATAATTTATATATATAAAAAAAAAAGAAAAAAGAGAAAGTGTGTAATTACGATTCAAGCTGCTGAATTTGGTGCGCAGAGTGACGATGATATTGTTTTTTGCCCTTTCTTGGATCCGAATTCGTTTCATCACCCGACACACTTCCTCCATATGCTGAATCCATATTCTCTTCCGACAAATAACCTTTTTTATGATCATTAACAAAACAAATTAAAGTTGTCGAAATTTCCGTACAATACACTATTTAAATGTTGATAGATATTAACTGAAATTAATTACTCACCTTGAGAATTATGTCTACCTCATGACAAAAAATTCAATTGTGCTTATAAAAATTAGTACACCCACTGTACGGATTTACTTACATCGAAAAGAGTCAACCTTTAGATTATATTGAAACAAAAAATAAAACAGAATGAAATAATTAATAATCCTTGCATTATTAGCTATGCATTGAATTATTGAAATAAAAATACGACAAGAAATATTAGAAATTGCAGTATGAAAAGTTCTTGATTAAATAATTTCCTTACTTGATACTGATCTACCAAATATGGAGTTTAAATTATGAACTAAAATAAATTAATAATTTATTTTTCATGTTGGTTATATTGCACATAGAATTATTTATTTATTGTCATAATTTATTAAAAAATATAATTATGATGTCATATTATACAAGACGTGGCAGTAAATCGTGTTTGGATATTGTCATTTATTTTAAAGATCTGCAATTTGTAAACCAAGATCCTTCATTCATTATATATGTTTATATGGATTCTTATGGATGGTAATTAAGAAAATTATTCGCATTTATTCTGCAAGTTTAGTGCTAAAATTTCTCGAAAAAAAAACATCCCTCGAAATTTTTATAAAAAAATAAAAAATCGAGGAGGACTACGTAGGACTAAGGACCGGTCTTGCATAATACCGTATTAAATACGACTGACAACCTTTTAGAGAGTAATCTAATTATTTGGGGATAGAAGCGTTTCCATAAAATTATTGCCTAAAAAAATCATATTTCCTCCCCTCCATCCTTAATGTATCCATTTTATTATTATTTTAAGAGGTTCATTCTTAATGCATTTATTTTCATTTTTAGAAATATGAGACTCACATACATTACTAATACAATTAAAATATGAAACCACACTCTCTACTAATATAATTACCTACTACATATAAAATAATAGAGTAATACTCTTGAATCTAATTACAAAGAACAAAACAGAAGTATATTGATAATGTACCGAGGGAGTACTAGCTTATTACATTATTTTATTTTATTTTAACTTTTAAATAACTTCAGTAGTACATGAACATTTTATTGGAATAAGTGCTAATTTATGTTTAATACACATTCACAGATATTATTATTGATGTGATATAATTTAATATAACATTAATATCCTTTTTTACAGTTGGATATAGCAACTGAAAAAATTATTGATTTATTGATCAACTAAAACTTTTCTAATGAATAAATTTAGAGAGGTGTAAACGTTTAGTTAAATTAAATCTATACTATTAGTAATTAGATTAAAATAATAATAATAATAATAATAATAATAATAATTGTCGGACCTAAATAGTAAAAAAAATTGTTAAGCCCATCAAACAAATATATTTTTTTAATTTAATTTTTTCTATGGAAGCCTATAAACTACTTTTCTTCATAGTGGAGTTTTTACTACACCGTTCAAATAAACAAATAGTAAAAATTTTTACTTTTGCAAATTATAATTATCTTTTCGTATTATAGAATTGACTCATATCATTATTTCAAGCAAAATTACCTGACCCAAATAAAAAAAACCCTTATATTCAATTATCATGATTTTGATTAGAATTAAGGTAGGACTCTTACAATAATAATAATAATAATAATAATAATAATAATAATAATAATAATAATAATAATAATAATAATAATAATAATAATAATAAAATGTGTAGGACTCAAATTGAGAAAATATTTTTTGTTAAAAATCTTAAATTGCAAAACCAAAGAAAATAAAATTGTAAAATTTGAGCATTGGTTTGAAAAATGAAATAACATACTCTAATTAATTGGATCAGACTTAAATTATAAATAATTGGGCTTTGGCAAGAAATTCTTTTTAATAAAATTAACCTCAAATCCAAAATCAATGGGTCTAACTAATAAGTTTATTTTTAATTTCAGAACATAAATTCATGTTTGATGTGGGATTTAGTTCATTAGGGTTTAAAAAAATAGTAAAATAAAATAAAAATAAGAATTAGATGGAGTTTATTTTTTGTTTTGCTAACTAAAGCCATTTAAAGTAATTTTCAATCCATGAAAAAGATTTTTTAATAAAAGTGAAAAGTCAGTAGGCCCAAAGACTAAGACTAGCCAGTAAACAAGAATAATTTCTTAATCACACGACTTAAATATACACAGAAAATATCTAATAATTTCAAACACATTTCTCTATATATTTGTATGTGTACAAAAAAATTTACACACGTGGTTGCATGCGTCTTGTAGTTTATTTATGTTTTAAAATTAAAATCTACAAATTAATTATGGGTGATTATGTGGTGCACGGGGTGCACCGCCTAGGGGTTAATAGGTTAAAAATAGGGGTTAGCGGATAGTTATACTTTAAAATTTTAATTATTTTATTTTATTTTAGGGTAGAGATCGAATTAAAATATAATCTAACGATTAAGATCGTCCAGGTACACCAAGTGCATAGCAGTTGGACTCATTAATTATATTCAATGTTTTATAGTAATATGTATGAATTTATGGAATAAAGAAAAGGAGTTATGTGAGACCATGTTGTAGAGTTATTTTTAATGAAATGGATAAAAAATTATAATATTTTAGAAGTAATAACAAGTGATATTAATCACACTTGAGTTTTCAACATTCCTCAAAACAGAGGATTTAAACATGGTTCTCTAGGGCAGCTTCCTTCAACACAGAGCTCTCTCGACTCGACTTTCGGCTCGCGATACGTTCGCGAAAGCCTTCCTATGTAACGAGTCGACTCACGACCGATTTGCATTTCTTTCTTTGTGGTTTGTAATGCTCCAATTATACTTATGGATGTGCAGGTACAAGATGGGGGAGGGGTTGATAACGAGCGAAGCTGCGTATCAGATCATACACAATGAGCTTATGCTGGATGGGAATCCGAGGCTAAACCTGGCTAGCTTTGTGATGACGTGGATGGAGCCGGAGTGCCATAAGCTGATCATGGATGCCATCAAAAAAACTACGCCGACATGGATGAGCTACAGCCTTTCCCGTTACTATGTATTTATTCATATTATACTCCCTCTGTCCGCTTATAAGCTGTCAATTTTATTATTTTTGGCGTCTTGTTCAAAGGTATACATTTCTCCTAGTAAAAAAGTACACAATATGGTATAACACTTTCCCTCTAATACAACTACCCAATTTACATATAATAATAATACTCCTTAATCCACGTGCAAAAAACAAATGGACACCTTAGAACCAGATGGAAGGAGTATTAGTTTTAGCTTTACCAAATATTTTATTTTTATTCCCCATCACTCAAATTTAGGCTATTTAGATCTCTCGTCACATTTTGTATTTTCTGTTACAAATCGTTAAATAAATGACATATTAATGAGAGAATTTATACCCTAAAAGAAAATGTCAATCCAAGAGAGAAAATATTAAAATTTTCCTACCTCACATATGTCACTCATCCACTTCTATAAAACCAAAATATATTTTTAATAAATTTATAAATCTTGATTAGTGACTATATTTATCATCAGAGTGTATGTGTATCTTCTGGGTTGGGGCAATCTCAAAGAATGAGGTTGCAGAAAAACAAGTTACATTGGGTTGGGCAATATCTTTCCTTTGCTAACGTGTCAGCATCTCATTGGAGAATAGAAAACTAATGGTTAAGGAAGGTGAGTCTGCATGGTCCTACACTCCTAATGATAGACAAGTGGTAGCTGGTGACAAGTATAAATCAATTGATTGAACAAAAATCTTCATTTTTACTTTCTCTACTTTTAGGGTAAATAATGATGAATTCTAGGCAGAATTATTGATAGGGGGTAAAATAAAAGTGTATTTCTATCAAACAAACATTTGTATACAATCATTTCGTTGCATACGTCAAAATTGTTTCATTTTTATTAATTGTTTCATATTTTTACCTTTGGTAGGGTGAATTTAAACAGTGGGCTTCGGCATTTTAAAATTTTCTTTGTCTTAATTTTAAGAGAATGTTTAAAAATACCTAAAATAACTAAAGGATTAATTACTACTAGGTACACACTTTATATCCCTAATTACTACTAGATATATTGATTTAAAATAATAATTATTATATGTAAAATATTAAAGTAAAATACCAAATATATCCCTAAACCCATACACTTTTAAACCACAAACCCTACCCCTCACCCACCCACCCGCCGGACCACCGTTGACTGACAGATGATCGCCGTTGACCGGCAGTTGATCTCCATTGACTGCAGCCGCCGGAGCTCCGCCGGACCACCACATTTTTTTGCTGCACACACTTTTTTCTACTGCACACACCTTGCTGCACACGAACACTTGCTGCACACAAAATTTATATGCAACACATTTATAGGGGTAATATTGGAATATTACTATATATTTTTGTAGTTAGTAATAATACTTTTGTATGTTTATATTTCATAGTAATTAAGGGTTTTTTGTGTATCTAGTAGTAATCCTCCCATAACTAGAAAAGTCCTTAACTCAATAAAATATAAAAGACAAAATCTTGTGTACACCCGGGTGCACATGGCACACTCAGTGCGCCTTTAGTATTAAGATGTGTACCTTTTATTTTTTGAAGAAAAATAAAAAATACTCCATCTGTCCGCTTCTAAGTATCCATTTTACTATTTCTGGCGTCTACTTCAAAAGTATTTATTTCCCCTTTTTAGTAAAAAAATACACAATATGGCTGACACGTGCAAAAAACAAATGGATACATTAGAACCAGACAGAGGGAGTATTAATAAAAAGTGTATACCCTTTAGAACAAAATGGTGTACCCTTTAGAACAAAATAATATACCATTATCCATAATACTAAATTCTAAAGGCGCACGGTGTGCTCCGAACGCACCAAGCGTCACTCAATATAAAATTGATGCACTTTAATGTCACCCTCATAAATTGGTTTTTATCTATAAAATTATGCTGTGAGGACCATACATACTCATATAGTGATATTTTTATGAATTGAGATACGTTTGAAAATTTTCTAACTCATCAATGGACCACTAATTACGTGTGGGATGTTATATAGTAAAAACTTGAGGAAATATTCTCCGTTGACATATCCTGCATTTTTAAATGCAAAAAAATCTACTTTGATTTTAAAATTTAAAAACTGCTTACTTCCATATTTGAATAATCTTAATACCCTTATTTATTTTTGGGTTAATTCCAAAAAAAATTCAATAAATTATTGAAAATTTTCATATTTATCACAACATTTTATTTTTGTCAATTCAATACATGATTTATTTAATTATTTCAATTCTATCACAAACTTTTATTTTTGTCAATTCAATACACGATCAATTTAATATTTTCAATTTTATCATTTTATTTTTTATAATTTCATACACCATTTATTTCATACTTTCAATTCATTTTTTATATTATTATTATTAATAAAAGTTATTTAAAAGTTAAAATACATAGGTCGAAGACTCATTTCGTAAGAGTTTTTTTTTTCTGTCATTATAAGTAGTAAATTCACAAATGTAATTAACTAGTGATAGGAATTATTTTAATAGGTCGACCGTTTGTAAATTTATTTTTAACTATAATTAATAAAATTCTATTTTTTTCTCTGTTCGACATAATTACTATTATTATAGTAAACTCAAAATTATAATAAAAATATTATATAAATGAAATTAATTGAAAATAAAGATTTTATATCGAAAGAAATTAGTAAATAATTTGAATTTAAAATAAAAAAGAAAAAAGAATGGATAAATCCCATCAATTAATAAGTATACAGTTTTATACTCCCTCCGTCCCAAAGATATTGACACACTTTCCTTTTTGGATTGTCCCACAAAAATTGACATATTTTCTTTTTAAGAATATGAGACAACCAAAAAAATAATTTATTTATTTACATAGACCCACACACCCATCACACTCACCACTAATACAAATACCCACTACACATTAAATATTATTTCTCTCACTTCACTTTACATTAAATTATTATACTCCTTAATCTCCGTGCCCAAAAAAATGTATCAAAACTTCCGGGACGGAGGGAGTAATAATAATAATAATAATAAATTAAATAAAAATTATAAAATAAGTGGTGTATCAAATTGTCAAAATAAAACTTGTGATAGAATTAAAAATATTAAATAGATCGTGTATTTTGAATTAACAAAAATTAAAGGTCATGATAGAATTGAAAATATTAAATAGATCGAGTATTGAATTAATAAAAATTGTTGGTCGTAATAGATTTGAAAATCCACAATAAGGTGGTGATTTTTTTTAGGAATCAACCCTTTATTTTTTGGGCAATTGTACCTTAAAGGGGCAATGATAATTTGAATCAAATTAAATTAATTTCCTCTTAATTTTAATTATTATATTCTGTCAATGCTTCACAAGGGGGCAACAGAGGCAATTGACCGATGGGGGCATAATCTTTATTTTGTTCTATTCGGTCTTATAATCGGTCAATTATTTTTGTTCTATTCTTTCAATCTTTATTTTTGTTCTATTCGGTCTTCTATTTGATTTTCTAATCGGTCAATCATTTAATAGTTGACAGAATCAATGATTTTTTTTCCAAAATTAAGTATTTAATTTTAGGAGTTTTTTCAGTAAGGGACCCGAAAGATGATTCAACTATCAATATAAGACTTAAAAGATTTTTTTATCGATTCAGGACTTCAATTATCTAAAATTATCAATCCAAGATCTGCATCCTTAAAAGCTTGTTTGGTGGGCACTAATTACAGGAAAGAAAATATTAACGTTCAATTTTCTTCTTCTTCTGCAATTCTCTCATCTTCTACAGCAATATAAATTTTCATATGTTACTGGAGAAGGAAATTTAAAAAAATAATGAAGATGATTTTATGTCTCTTTCAGTACTAATCTTGCTCGTATGCTTTCTTCCCTCGGCGTTGGCCAATATCGTGAAAAAAAATTTATGAAAGTACCAAATCCTTCTCCTAGCCTTCTGTAATGCAAGCGCCCAGTCTTCATATTTCTTAAAGAGTGTAGAATTAATTGAAAAAAACACATCATACATAACATTCCTTCCATTAATCAATTTCTTCACTCATAATTGAAAATAAGAATTAGTGGAAAAGAAAAATTGAAAGTCAATATCTCTTATTTTCTCTTTTTAATTATAGCGTTCCAAACAAGTTTTAAGAATATATGTCTTTAATTGATAATTTTAGATAATTGAGGTATTGGATCGATAAAAAAATATTTTAAGTCTTAAAATGATAGTTGACTAATCTTTCAGGTCCTTTAGTGAAAAAACTCCTTAATTTTATGAAAGTGGACAATTTGCTTTTTAAAAAAGAAAGTTGGCATTTTTGAATGTTGATCTTTCATATAGGGTATAAATGCTTAGTCTCCTAAAAACTTTGGCATACTTTTGCATAAAATCAAAATTATAAGATGAATCAAATATACTATCTCCTACGTTTTCCATTTTTGTTTGTCTCAATTTAAGGTTTATGTATTTTTTTTAAGACAAAACAATTAATTATTTCATATATAATCTACATACAACACTAATATAACTACTATTTTACATTAAATATTATTTCTCTCATCTTATTATATATTAAAATATCATATATTTTAATATACGTGCAAAAAGTAACTAATGACGGAGAGAGTATAGTATAATTTTAGTCTTTGTTGGAAACTACAACATACATGCATGCATTCTATATCTAATTTTCTCGCACAATTGTTTTATTATGGAACATATTGAAACTGAACTAATTTATTTTATATGTTCTCCCATGATAGAACATCCTACATACTTCATTAAGTAAAAAAAAAAAAAAAAGAATCTGAATGTTTATATACATGTAAGCAGAACCGATGTGTGAATATTATAGCACACATGCTCAATGCACCCGTGGGTGACAGTGAGGCAGCTGTTGGAGTTGGAACAGTTGGTTCTTCAGAAGCCATAATGCTGGCTGGCTTAGCTTTCAAGAGAAAATGGCAGAACAAGATGAAGGAGGTCGGCAAGCCTTACGACAACCCCAACATCGTATGTCCAAGTCTGTTGGGAGAAATTCGCCCGCTATTTCGAAGTTGAGCTCAAGGAGGTGAAGCTCAGAGACGGGTACTACGTCATGGACCCGGAGAAGGCGGTCGAGATGGTCGACGAGAACACCATCTGCGTCGCCGCTATCCTGGGATCCACCCTTAACGGTGAATTTGAAGACGTAAAGCTCCAGAAGAATAAACAAACAGGGTCCCTTTATTTTCTAAAAGCTTAAGCTAGCTGTTGGTGAATTTGTATACATTGAAATAGTATTTAATTATTGTAGGTGGGACACACCAATCCACGTGGATGCAGCTAGATTGCTCCGTTTTTGTACCCGGAATTGGAGTGGGATTTCAGGTTGCCACTGGTGAAGAGTATTAATGTGAGCGGGCATAAATACGGGTTGGTTTATGCCGGTATCGGGTGGGTCATCTGGAGGAACAAACAAGACTTGCCTCAGGAACTCATCTTCCACATTAACTATCTCGGACTCGGAGCTGATCACCCCACTTTCACACTCAATTTCTCCAAAGGTATGGTTAATAAACACTTTCTATTTTGTATATGTTAACACATAAATAAACGTAGTATGGATCAAGTCAAGTTATTGCTCAGTATTACCAACTTATTCGTTTGGGTAATTTTTAAGTTTTAATTAAAATAATTGAATGTATCAAATTAATTACTATTATAATTTGAATACATTAATTAGGGATACCGTAACATCATGGAGAATTGCCAAGAAAATGCAATGGTACTAAAACAGGGGGGGTTGGAGAAAACAGGGCAATTCAACATTGTATCAAAAGACAAAGGTGTACCCCTGGTGGCCTTCAGCCTCTAAGACAACAGCCAGCACAACGAGTTTGAAATCTCCGACCTGCTCCGCCGCTTCGCCTGGATCGTCCCCGCCTATACAATTCCGCCCGATGCGCAGCACATGACTGTGCTGCGCGTCGAATCTTCCCGGGACCCTGGCGGAGAGGCTCGTGCTTGATATCCAGAAAGTTCTGAGAAGCTGACGTCTACTGCGGAGGAGCCCCACCCTGCCGTCATCAAGAAGACGGCGATTGAGGTGCAGAGGGAGATCACTGATGCTTGGAGGAAAATGGTGGCTGATAGGAAGAAGAACAATGGGGTT
Organism: Pogostemon cablin; assembly: GCA_023678885.1. Taxonomy (NCBI): domain Eukaryota; kingdom Viridiplantae; phylum Streptophyta; class Magnoliopsida; order Lamiales; family Lamiaceae; genus Pogostemon; species Pogostemon cablin. The sequence goes on along the minus strand of CM042992.1, from coordinate 4,550,353 downwards.
TGCTAATTAAGCTTAATTTCTATTAATAATTGTATTATTGATTAAAGAAGGAGAGTTTTATTTTTAATTTTTCTCAAATTGGGTACTGGTTTTAATTTGCCAGAGAGGATATTTGTTGTTGTCATGTTGATGATTTGTGAGTATTGCAAGACAATGCAGTATTAATGTTACCTTTTGATTTTGTTTAACGAATAGTTTAGTACTTAATTAAGATACTCTAGCACGCCCCCTCACATGCAGGAGGAAATTTTTGCCTCAAGCCTTGCATGTGAAATTTTTTCATAAATGGGTGGCAGTGAGGTTCGGACCCTGAACATTTGTTACTCTGATACTATGTTAAACCACCACCTCATCTAAAAGTTTAAACTGATAGAGAGTTGAATTAGTTAATTAAGACACTTACATATTTATATACTCATACTACTTTATGTTCATGTGTTATTCACTTTAGTTCTTGACTTCATGCTTGTTTATTAACAAAGATTTAGGTGAAATCACATAGAAGAATTGATAACGTATTAATAAAAAGTAATCTAAAAAGAAAGTATCAATCATAAAAAGAAAGATTGAGATTTCATGTACATCAATACAAGAAATGTAATAGGACATCTGGTGCCAATCAGATAGTTTAAAACCATTGGACGTTGGATTATATATTTTTAATTTTACATCATTTAACGATGATAAAAAAACAACTCTTTCAATCTTACAAAATCCTTCATACTTTATCGGACCTCAAGAAAGGAAATATAACTTTATCGAACAACTTGAAATTCAATTAATTTCAAATTTGTCACTTATTTTTCACACACATAAAATTACTTTATATTTTTATTTTATCTAAAAATACAATAATGCCCTTTAAGATTAACAAAAAAAGTAAAAAAGAACAACTTTTTATAGACAACGTGGAACAATAAACCAAAGTGTTATGATAATTTGGGAGATGGATGTCCGATGACATAGATCACCCAAAATTTGAATGGCCAAAATGCAAACCTCACCCTCTGCGCAAACTGGGAATAGCCCAATTCATAAAATTTTCAGATTTATTATGGGCCTGGTCTTATAATAATACAACCGTCAGCCCATCTTCAGTTAACCACGGTCTACCCAAATCTCCTTTCGAATTGGGCCGGCCCAGGTTTTTCTTTAATAAATAAATGAATGAATTAATTTATGGAAAGTAATAAGTTCAGTTAAAATGGCAGAGGCTTGTTCAGGTAGGGTGTCATAATCCCTTGCCTAAATTCGTTATCAAGTCCACATTCTGTGTCAACTGTATGAATGAATTCCACCTTCTCCTAAACGCGCGTCGAATTTGTTGAACATCGTTTCTTCACAATTCTTCTACTCAAATAGATCCAGATCTGAGACTTCCATTGCTCTCTCTTTCTCTCTCCTCGGGATCTCTGTCTTCTGAGTTCTACTATATAACAGCGCGAATTGTTGAATCCATTACTCAGCGGACTTTGCGGCGTGCTCAGGAATATTATGGAAAGAGGAGGGTGGTGGCACGTCGTCGTTTTTCTATTCATCTGCGCAGCACTTCGGGTGCAATCGGATGGATCGGATCACAAATACAAGGTTGGGGATGCAGTGCCGCTCTATGCCAACAAGGTCGGACCCTTTCACAACCCTAGGTGAGTATTCTCTTATTTTTGTCCTTCCTGTTTGAGCTGATCATACGTCCGGGAATGCTTTTGGTGTGAGTTTCGGTTACTCGAATCGATGATTTTTGGGTTTTGGGATCCGGCTGCTATGTGTTCTTGGAGTTTGCAGATTGTTTTGTACTTGATTGAGTTAAACGTGTCTGGTAAACTTTAATTCTATTTATTTCCACGGAATGAACATTGTTGAGGAAAGGTTGTGATTCGAATATTGGTATGATCTTTTGGTGGTGGGAGCGGGTGTTTATATGGTATAAGGAGTCATTGACTGCTGGAAATTTACAGCACTATGACATGGTTGCATCTGATGTATGTGCTATGCTAATTGCATTATTTATTTATTTTTTATTTTTTTCTGCTGAGACTTGGAAAATTGAAGTCCTCTGGGTTGGGTGCAATGCAGTACAAGTCAATGGATCTATCAAGGATCATGTTGAAGTTAAGAGGGAGGGGGCTTGATATATCGGTTCCATTATTCTTTTTCTGGAAAAGATATTTTTGATTTATGTTATTAGGTGCTGGGCGAGATGCTTCTGATAGGATTGTTGAGTGATCCTTTTCAAATTGTTATTAGGGTTTTTACATTGTAAATGCGTGTGTGTGAGTTTTGTTTCCTTTTATATACTGACATTGCATTATTGTGCTTGATTCCAGTGAAACATACCGATACTTTGATCTCCCCTTCTGCTCAACAGGTAAAGTTTTTACTTTTATTTGTCTCTTCCCTGCACAAGAATACTCTTTTTCTCATATTGACATTCTTGCCAACAGGTGAGGTTAAAGATAAAAGTGAGGCTCTTGGTGAAGTTCTAAATGGAGATCGTTTGGTCAGTGCACCATACAAACTTGACTTTTTAGTTGATAAAGAGTCTGAAGTCATCTGCAAAAAGACGCTTTCGAAGGATGATGCTGCTGTGTTCCGTAGGGCTGTTGCAAAGGACTACTATTTTCAAATGTACTATGATGACTTGCCCATATGGGGATTCCTTGGAAAGGTTGACAAGGAAGGAAAATCTGATCCTAGCGAATACAAATATTACCTATTTAAGCACCTTCATTTTGAAATATTTTATAACAAGGATCGCGTGATTGAGGTCAATGCTCGCACAGATCCTAATGCTCTTGTGGATCTTACTGATGATAAGGTGTTTGATGTGGAATTCATGTACTCAGCCAAGTGGAAGGAAACTAATGTTCCTTTTGAAAAGAGGATGGATAAGTACTCTCACTCTTCTTCACTTCCTCGCCACTTGGAGATCCATTGGTTTTCAATTATCAATTCTTGTGTAACGGTTCTCCTTCTTACGGGATTTCTTGCTACTATTTTGATGCGAGTACTCAAAAATGATTTTGTCAAGTAAGGACTCCATTCTTCAAAATTCAACAATGGGAAAGTGACTAAGATTCCTACTGATATTGTTTTTTTGGTTCTAAATAGATATGCTCATGATGAGGAGGCAGCTGAGGACCAAGAAGAAACTGGGTGGAAATACATCCATGGTGATGTTTTCAGGTTCCCAAAGCACAAATCTTTGTTTGCTGCTGCCCTTGGAAGTGGGTCACAGCTTTTTACCTTGTAAGTTGATCTTTTGGGTCTCATGCTTTTTCTATTGTATTTTGAGAAATTCTGTTGGTAAAAATGGGATTGCCAGATTGGGGAGTTCTGCTATTATGTTTTGGAGATAGTTTACTCCATATTTTTCCTTTCCAGGGCGACTTTTATCTTCTTGCTGGCTCTTGTTGGTGTATTTTATCCATACAACCGAGGAGCACTTTTTACTGCACTAGTGGTTATATATGCTCTGACATCTGGCATTGCTGGCTACACAGCAGCTTCTTTCTATTGCCAGTTAGAGGGAACAAATTGGGTAATTAACTCAAATTAACTTATAGGTTATGTAAGTTTCTTTATTAAAGCATGCCCTGTGTAGTGTTTTATGAATTTAGGATAAAGTTATTTTTTGTATGCCTGCCTTGTTGTGGAGTATTGCTTATCACTTATCATTTATGTTAATAATCAGATGTCTCTCTCTTTATATTTATTTAACTGTGGGTATATTTCTCTGCAGTTATATGATTCGCAGGGGCATTTCCAGTGTAGACTGTATTTTTTGTAGGGCTTTAACTGTAGTAGATCTGTGTATCATTTTTGTGAATATACAGATCTTTCTTTGTCTCGATTGCTTATATCCCTAGTATAATACTCTTACATGAAGTTCATCATGCAAATCCTTATAATAGTTAATATAATTTGTTGAAAAAGCAGAGCTGTTAAGTTTAAGTCTCGTTGTGTAGCTTTGAGAAGACATCTAATTCTACTGTTCCATACATCAGCTTCTTCTAATTTTTACTATTATTTAAAAAAAATTGCAGCCTTTTGATGATCCCCCTTGTTGGATGTTGGTCTAGAGCATCGGGGTCATGGTAAAAATTGTGCTAAAGTACACTTTTTTGTTGTTGATGCTAGGGATTGACTGTTTGGTTGTATGTGCCTGTAGTTAATGGCTGCTGCTTTAAATCAGTTTATACATACTTCTACTATCATACTAGTATACCAGTATTTATTTATTAAGACAAAAATCACAAAATTTGGGAATTATTGTTCTGGATTAGATATTAAGTTGCATAGAGGGCCAGATTAATTGATGTCTCGTGATGATGATTTTACAATTTGTCGAATTGCATGCTATTGTATATTTGTTTATGTGAAAGGTTTGGAAATTTTATTTTACTTTTGAAAGTTATCGATTGTTATATGGAGCATATTATGTGAACTATCTTGATTATAAATTTACAAATCTAGTATGTGACAGTGCCTTTACCTTCTCGACTGATTTTTCCGTTCTTCTTTTCTCTCCCCATTCATGTCACAGGTTCGGAATTTATTATTGACTGGGGGACTATTCTGTGGGCCACTTTTTCTCACCTTTTGCTTCCTTAATACTGTGGCCATTGCTTACCATGCTACAGCTGCTCTTCCATTTGGCACTATTGTGGTGATATTTCTCATATGGGCTCTTGTGACATCTCCCCTGTTAGTATTAGGAGGGATTGCAGGAAAGAATAGCAAGGCTGAGTTTCAGGCTCCTTGCCGAACAACAAAATATCCTCGAGAGATTCCACCTCTACCGTGGTACCGTGGAACCCTTCCTCAGATGGCTATGGCTGGCTTCTTGCCATTCAGTGCCATCTATATTGAACTTTACTACATATTTGCAAGTGTCTGGGGTCACAGGATCTACACCATCTATAGCATTCTGTTCATAGTTTTCATTATTCTCCTAATTGTGACTGCATTTATCACTGTGGCATTGACATATTTCCAACTAGCTGCTGAAGATCACGAATGGTGGTGGAGGTATGTAATGATGCTGCATTTTTCAAACATAAATTGCTTAATTTATGCTCACATTTTCAACCTGTTGCCAAATCTCAAATTTTGCCTTCTTTCCAGTTGTATTTTCACGTTTGGGGAAGGGTATGCAGCATGGTATTTTTTGCTTGTGAAATAGTTTCAGATCTCTACATGATATTATGTGCAATTGATTCTACTAAATACTGCCGCCTTTAGTTTGTTTTAAGTTATTCATTTATTTTTTGACTCTTTCGCCAATCTTGCTCATTCTTTTATCAGTCCATATAGACCTCATAATTTATAACTTTTGATCTCAATCTTCCCTATCCCCACTCTCAAGGGGTTTATTGTATTTTTGGTTATCTTGGGTTGCATTTGTATAGGATTTGGAAAAAGGATTGGGTCTTTTAAAAAAAAGAGTTACCAATCCATTTGTTGTTTGGTTGGATTCGTTCTATGATGGATTTAATATCCAGTACAGTAGTACTTTCACTCTGAACTATATTTTGGCGTCTTGGTGGAAAAAAGAGTCACTTCATATCATTTTCAAATTTGACCTCCCAAATTCTCCTTTCAACTCAACTCCTATAAATCAAATGCTATAGACTGATTTGTTTGACACCTGATCTTTTTATATGCCAAAAACTAAATATATATATTTTATAATTGAGAGAAACTGCACATTTAATATGTGTGTTAGAACTACTCTGATACTTTGTTAACTTCTTGTCCAAATTTTCAAACTTGGGATGGACATGTGGTTGGGAATTTTTTTTTTCTTTTTTGTTGCAGGCACATCTATTTCTCTCTAACAAAATTTTATGAGCTATAAGTTGAGATCTATAGTAAGTTAGTAACAATTACTCCGTAAACAGCACATGAGCACATGAATGCAGTCCAAGTAGAATCATCATTATTAAGTTTAACTGTATATGATGCGGGACCACATTTTTTTTAAAGTTGTTAGTTTCTCACACATTAGCATTTTAGTATAACTTTATGATTTCTATTTCAGAAGTTATGTATCCTCTGTGTGCCTCACTTAAACCTTTTCTTCTTTTGTTTCCTGTTTTGTCATCTTACCAGGTCTTTCCTTTGCGGTGGATCCACTGGCTTGTTTATTTACGGCTACTGTCTGTATTATTACTATGCACGGTCGGATATGTCAGGCTTTATGCAGACCTCATTTTTCTTCGGGTACATGGCTTGTGTATGCTATGCTTTCTTCTTAATGCTTGGTGCTGTAGGCTTCCGTGCTGCTCTCTTCTTTGTGCGCCACATATATCGTTCTATAAAATGCGAGTGAAAAATCAGATTGGTTGTGCCCCCAAGTTAACCGGTATGTATATTCTGTGAAAAGAATCACCCCAATTCCTAATTCTATGAAGTGTTCACATTACTAGTTTAAAGAAGCTATACTTAAAGAAGCGTTTTCCATTTTCACAGAGCAATCTTGACTGGGAAAAAAATGATTCGTGTATCATATGATCGAGGAAGTAGCATCAACGAGGAATCGTTAGGGCTGCGTTCCGGAGGAAAGTCTCCATTTGTGTAGTTGTGGAAGCATTTTCCAGTTACGAAGTAGTTTATTGTCTAGGGCTGATAAATAATATAGAAAAAAAAAAAAAAAACTTAGGCTTCATACTGCTGTTTTCTATTGTTTATATTTTTGAAACGATTTTGGAATATTACAAAATGTGAGAGTTGAATTGTTAGCACGGCTTGCTCTTGTTTCTTTATTTGGGTTTTCTTTATCATCACATCACACCTCATTTGAATGATATCAATAGTAAAACATTAATATACACTGATAAATATTGGCTCATTATATAAAGAAAATGAGATTGGCAATTTGATTTTATGGATTTGAAATCTTAACATTCCAATTTTGAAATATTTTGAAGCGGTGATTTTGTGGGAACTAAACTCTAGCCTCAAGTTGTTCTATTTTTAATAATATCCTAATTTTTCCCCCATAGTCTTAAAGATTCATTTATTATTGAGTGTGACGATTTCAATTTATTACTATAACTTCTATATATACCTGTAATGTCAAATTACATTATTAAATTCTAATATTTCCTTTTCAAAAAGGGAATGTAATTTGATTCAGTTCAAATTTCTTTAATTACATAGATACGTAGGAAAGAAAATTCTAAATGTAAAGGAGCCAAACTTTTCATGTGGTAAATTAAATTAAATTAAATTAATTTAAATATTAACTTTTATATTCATAAAAGGAAGAAAATAATTTCTAGTTGTGGACCTGGAATGGCCCATCAAAAAACTTTGTTTTTAGATGGGCCGTTTGTTTTTAAAATAGGCCCATTTAGATATTTGGTTCGCTTATGGAGTCTAAATCGGGTATTATCTGCACGTCAATTGTTTGTATCCCACTCTCTCGTAACCGCGCGTGGTTGTGTTTAAACATCTTTCCTTCGAAATTCATTTAATTAGATCCCGATCTGACACTCTCTCATCTCTCTCTCTCTCTCTCCGTTTCAGTGCTGATATATCACGATAGACGCACTCAGTTGACTGAGCCAAAGTGAAAGAATGGCGAGAGGAGGAGGGTGGCACGTCGTCGTTTTCCTGCTTGTCTGCACCGTGATTCGGGTGAGATCCGATGGATCGGATCACAGGTACAAGGTTGGAGATGCGGTGCCGCTGTATGCGAACAAGGTCGGACCGTTTCACAACCCTAGGTGAGCATTCATTTGCTTCTGGGTGATGATTTGTTCGGAAATGCTTATGAATTTCGCTACAGTTGATCCGGTTAGATTTAGGTTTGGGATTTGGCTGCAATGTGTCTGTCAAGGATTAGGATTCGGACTAGATTGTGTTAATTTTGTTATGTACTTTGAGAATGCGCCGTTTAGTGTTGGTGATTAGCATTGTTGAGGAAGTTTAGATGTTCGGGATTGGGCTCTTTACTTGGTAAAATGAATAGTCGCAGGAAATGATCATCACCGTGACATTTTATGATGGATGTGGCTGCATCCAATTCAATTGCCATTATAATTGCAATACTCCGTGAGAAGGAACGTTGTAGCTAGGGAATGGTGTAACATTCAAGCATGATCACACCTATCTTTGTGTACTGTATGTAATACAGCTCAATGTGTGTGTTACCTGGAAATTTAAGGGGGGGTGGGGGGTGGGGGGGGGGTGGGGATGGCAGTTTCATTCTTGCCCCTAAAGTGTTGCTTTGATTTCTGCCAGTCTCTCAGGTGATGAAATCCTATGCTTTATTAAATAAAGGCAATTTTTGTTTCACGTGGGCAGATATTTCGTCTTTTTAAAAGTTGTTGCATTATTATCTTTTTGCTTATGTTGTGTTATTTGTGATTGGTTCCAGTGAAACATACCGGTACTTTGATCTCCCATTCTGTTCAACAGGTAAATTTTAATTCTTGTCTATTCTCTGATCAATCATGCTCTATTGTTCATATTATCTTTCTTTCTAACAGGTGAGGTGAAAGATAAAAGTGAAGCTCTTGGTGAAGTTCTGAATGGAGATCGTTTGGTCAGTGCTCCATACAGGATTGATTTTTTAGTTGATAAAGAGTCTGAAGTTATCTGCAAAAAAAAGCTTTCAAAGCAAGAAGTTGCTGTGTTTCAACGTGCTGTAGCTAAGGACTACTATTTTCAAATGTACTATGATGACTTGCCCATATGGGGTTTTCTGGGGAAGGTTGACAAGGAAGGCAAATCTGATCCTAGCGAATACAAATATCACCTATTTAAACACCTCCATTTTGAAATATTTTATAATAAGGATCGTGTGATTGAGATCAATGCCCGCACTGATCCCAATGCTCTTGTGGATCTTACTGATGATAAGGAAGTTGATGTGGAATTCATGTTCTCAGCCAAGTGGAAGGAAACTAATGTACCTTTTGAGAAGAGGATGGACAAGTACTCTCATTCTTCTTCACTTCCGCGTCACTTAGAAATCCATTGGTTTTCAATTATCAATTCATGTGTGACTGTTCTCCTTCTCACGGGATTTCTTGCCACCATTTTGATGCGAGTGCTCAAAAATGATTTTGTCAAGTAATGACTACTCCAATCTTCAGTTTCAAGAAAGTTGTGGCACATTGAGATTCTTACTGTTTTTTATGTTATTTTATTTTTTCTTAAAAGGTATGCCCATGATGAAGAGACAGCTGAGGACCAAGAAGAAACTGGGTGGAAGTACATCCATGGTGATGTTTTTAGGTTCCCGAAGTACAAATCATTGTTTGCAGCTGCCCTGGGAAGTGGCTCACAGCTCTTTACCTTGTAAGTATATCTTTTGAGTTTTACCATTTTCATATCAGTTTTTTCATGTACTTGTGTTCATACTTCATAGTTATGAGACTCTGTAACATTTTGTGAATAAAATTAATTCCATGTTTCTCCTTTCTAGGGCTACTTTTATCTTTTTACTGGCTCTTGTTGGTGTATTTTATCCCTATAACCGAGGAGCTCTTTTTACTGCACTTGTGGTCATATATGCTCTGACATCTGGCATTGCTGGCTATACAGCAGCTTCTTTCTATTGTCAGTTAGAGGGAACCAATTGGGTGAGTATGTCTGAACTATCTTGATTATAATTTTATAACTCTCAAGTCAAATGTGAGTATCTTCACTTGTTTTGGGACTGATTTTTACCTTTTGTGCTGAACACAGGTCCGTAATTTATTGTTGACTGGGGGGCTTTTCTGTGGGCCACTCTTTCTCACCTTTAGCTTCCTTAACACTGTGGCTATTGCTTACCATGCTACTGCAGCGCTTCCATTCGGTACCATTGTTGTGATTTTTCTAATATGGGCTCTTGTGACTTCACCTTTGTTAGTGTTGGGAGGAATTGCTGGAAAGAACAGCAAAGCTGAATTTCAAGCTCCATGTCGTACAACAAAATATCCTAGAGAGATTCCACCTCTACCGTGGTACCGTGGAACCCTTCCTCAGATGGCTATGGCTGGATTCTTACCATTCAGTGCCATCTATATTGAGCTTTACTACATATTTGCTAGTGTCTGGGGTCACAGGATTTACACCATATACAGTATATTATTCATAGTCTTCATTATTCTCCTGATTGTGACTGCATTTATCACTGTGGCGTTGACATATTTCCAATTAGCTGCTGAAGATCATGAATGGTGGTGGAGGTAATTTATTAATGCTGCATTTTCCTCAACATTCGAATATTTATAAATTGTAAATAGCTTACATACCTATCTGGACCCAAATCTTATAATCTCAATTCTTTGTTGGACTGTGCCATTATGCTTGCGGAAAACTGATTTCTTGTCTTTACATGATATTGCATGTCTTCATAATATTAAAAGAAGATTGTTGCCTTCCTCTTTTTTCCTCTCGTCATAATTAAGTATTCAACTTTTATTGCTCACTCTTTTAACATTTGTTTGATTACTTTTAATTGCTTTTGGATTGAATGACTTGGAGATGTGCTTTAATTCCATTAATAGAATTCCAGTGATGGTTTATATGATTGATTCGTATTTTTTATCCATCACCCATCTTTCTGAAAAAAAAAAGATTTTATTGGATAGTGTTCAGGCTTAGATTTTATTTGTTGCAACAAATTTTCCTTTGTTTATTTGTTTGACACGTGAATCATGACCATTTATCTTCTCGTGACTACAGCATAATAATAGGGCGCAAGACAATTACTCATATGTTTTGATTTGGGGATTGATCAGGATCATTATTTATGAAATACTCGTATGTTTTGTAGATAAATTTTGAATTGGATCCGGAAACTACTAAAATTGGTGTGCATCTCTCTTAAAGCCCCTTTTTTTTTTCTTCTTTGAATTCTCATCAGGTCATTCCTTTGTGGTGGATCAACCGGCTTGTTTATTTACGGCTACTGCCTGTATTACTACTATGCACGGTCAGATATGTCAGGCTTTATGCAGACCTCATTTTTCTTCGGTTACATGGCTTGTGTATGCTATGCCTTTTTCCTCATGCTTGGAGCGGTAGGCTTCCGTGCTGCTTTGTTCTTCGTGCGCCATATCTATCACTCAATAAAGTGCGAGTGAGAAAACAAATTATTTGTATTCGGTTCAAGTTTGACTGGTATGTATCCGATCTACAACTGTCATTACATTTGAAAACATTACTATAATTTAAAGGGGCATTACTTGAATGATGTTTTCTTGCATCTATACAGAGCAAATGTTGAATGCGGAATGAAGGTTGTGTATCATATGATTGACAAAGTAAGCTTCGACGGGCTCTCTGAGGATTTGTTTCGACCGGTCTCCAATGGTGTGTGTACACGTGGAAGCATTTTTCAGATTACTGAGTAGTTTATTATATAGGCTATAATAATTAATACTCCATGAACAAAAATACTCGTATGTAGGCTTCTTTTTGCTCTCTTTTTTATCGTTAATATCTCTGAGAAGATTTTGGAATCACTTAAAAATGAGATATCTTGTTTTGCACCTCACTTGGACGATATTCTCTAGGTTAAATATTTCGATCAATATTGTGGTTGTTTGGTTTGTTACAATTTCGAACCTCACATTTTGCTCGTGAGACGTCAATGGATATGATGCTTTTAGTCGGTTTAAATCAAACTCATGAATTTTAGAAATATTTTGAAAATGGACAACTCTTCACTGGTATCCTGAAAATTACTTTCGCAATTAGGGTGTATGGTGAGGGTTACAGCTAATGTAGAATTCTTTGAAACCATAATAACTTCTTACTAATTGAGTACGAAGTTATTCATTAAAATGATATTAATTTTTATCCCTCTCATCTAATGGAAGTCACTCAGTGAGTCACACAAGCTTTTGTCACTGTACAATTGTTTTGATCGGATTAAATACGCAAAATAAAAATATTCCAAGAACAATCTTTTACATACATAAAATTAAGGTTTATTGCAAAAATAATCTCGAACTTTACTCCTATTGCAAATTAATCTACATCTGTAAGAAATTTGCAAAAAAAAAAAAAAAAAAAACTCACCTAGTTCATGAATTTTCTTGCAACGAACCCTAAAATTACTCCAAGGAATGAGAAAGTTCATCTGAGACACAATAAAGTATCACGTAGAATAAAGGAATTCCAAGAAAAAACTTTTAGATTGAAAATTCCAAGAAGGAATGAGAGAGTTCATCTATACCAAAATGTAGGGAAGCAATTTAATAAAGTGGAGATGAGCAATGCAATAGCAGCAGGAGAGGAGAGCAGGTTTATATCGAGTAATTGAGATTACAAGTTGTATCAATGCTTTTCATCAAATACATCGAATATACATGCTTTAATCTCTTCATTGGCTGCACTTGAACACCATAGCCATATCTAATCTAGCTTCAAATAGGAGTACCAAATGTTAAAATTAACAACAAATAATGAGATGAAAAGTGATGGTCTCAAAGATCTCTCTTTCTAAGATAAGAAAGTCCGATTACCTCCACGAAGAACCACCCAATCGAAACACCTCCTCAGTACCATTAGGCCTGTTGGAATTGCCCTCCACTACTTCCTCCTTTTGATTGCTAAGCACGCCATACATATCTTTAAGTTTGGCAAGATTACTTGCTGCCGATTTCTTTTCCCTATTGTCATCTCTAGAGGGACTACGACGATTTACATCATCTGTGTCCTGTTCACGGATGCTTTGACTTCGGCCCCAGCTTGGGCTCCTGCTACGACTCCTCCTTGATCCACCTCTCGAACTCAGTTTTACATGGCCCCTCCTATCATGATCTCTTTCATAGCTATCTCGGGACCTATCATAATCATACCGCCTATCTCTTTCTCTTTCTCTTTCCCGCTCCCTGCCCCTGTCTCTACCTTCTCGGGTTCTCTCCCTCTCTCTGTCCCTATCCCTTCTTCTATCCCTATCTGAATAGTCTCTTTCAGACAAATCACGACTTCGGTTCAGAGGACGACTTGGAGACCCTCTCGAATCATCATCTCTTTCAAAAGAAACAGTGACAGCACGCCGAACTGGTGATGAGTCCCTAGTTGATGAACGATGAGGAGCACGCTGGCCAAATGAGACAGAAAGGGAAGCTTTGACAGAAGGTGGCCTCCTTGCAGTCTCTCCAGTTCCCCGGGTGCTCTCACCAGTGACTCCACAATGTTTAGTTGGCAATTTCATGTTTTCAAGATTGGCTATAACGGTTCGAAGTACAGGAACAGGTATACGAGGAAAAAGTGTGTCGAAGTAATACTGCAAGAAGAAACAATTTGTTAACAGAAGACTAATTTGATAAATCCCATTAACAAAAAAAATATAAAAAAGGGAAGTATAACCTGCCCAAGAAGCAAATCTCGAATGTACACTCCCATTGTTGTCATTCGGCCATTAGAACCAGGAGAAAATTCCTAGATAGAATGAGAAGACAAGCATGTCTGTTAGTGATTTTCAAACAGAAAAGTTTTCATTTGGCCAGAAAATGCAAATTATGTAGACTAAAAGATAAAAAAAATATAAAAAACTCTCTTTGAATTCACTGTACCATCTTGAGAATTAGTTGAAACTCATCCAAACAAAAAATCAAGAATTTGTTCAGAAATGCTCCTAATCTGAGACAATGTAATAGCATCAGTATTCAAAGCCGCCAGTTAATACTACATGAAAAAAGAACTGGAAGACAGATATTTAGTCATGCAACGCTAAATATGATAAGAGACCTTTTTCTAAACTACTTTTTCATTCCCAAAAATGCAGTTCACATGGACAGAATCATGTTGTAGCACCAAGGAATTGTAAAACACCATCATCCTGAGCCATCAAGTATCACAACATAACCCAGATACTTCGTGAATCATAAACAATAGACTTTTCCACACATAGAGACCCCATAAAAATTCCAATATAATATGTAGTAGTTATTTCAAGTAATATGATAAAAAAAACTCAATAAACAAGCAATAAACCATCCTGAACGAATTGAAAGAAAGAGACAGATGAGGCACCTTTCTCATACCTCATCATCTTTTAGATATGGCTCGTACCAACTCCATAAAGTCTTTGGATCTGCAACATACCTTAAATATAAGAATCCAATCTGAAAAGGAGAAAAAAAAAAGAAAGATGTTGGGGTGCAGTGAGTATTTTTCATTACACATCAGAAACACCGTAAAGTGACTAGTACAAAAACTGCCAACAACGCAACCACATGTAAGAAGAATTAGAAATCCTGCCTGGAAATATTAATGAAACCGATAAACATAAAGATATAAAGTTCAAGAAACTTACTGCTCTGATATAAGGAGAGTCTGGATGGTTTAACAAACCATGCATTTGTTTAACAGTGAGCTTCATGAGAAAGAACTTATATAGAAGGCAGAATGCAGTTGAAGGGCCTCGACAGTTTCCAGTCATCCATGGTTCCACATGTGTGATGGTTACATAAATCTCATCAATCACTTCATGGTAAGTTTTCAATCTCAAAAGGTCTCGGAAATAATCAGAAGAAACTATGTTCACAGATAGGACTTTCTCCAATAATTGATCAACTGGTCTCCCAGATGATTTTATCTCAGACATCTTAGATCAAACCAATCCCTTCTACAAAAAAAAAAAGAAAAAAAAAAGTAGACAACAATCACACAATTAAACAGGAGATCAGATTGATGAAACAATTCCATGAAGAAGCAAATAATATATAAGTAATTAGAATGCAAGGAAAAGAACCACCTGGTTTAAGATTCATGCCAGGAAGAATTATAAAAAATTGAACCGACATATCACATTGGTTGAGAAAGTTCAATCAATATAAACAGATATTTGTAAAACCCTCCACTGATATCGGTTTAAAATCTACATCTTAAAAAAGAACTTTAAAAAAAATTCAAAAATTACCAAGAAACACCTTTAATTAGACCTATAATAACGCATACCTGGAACCTGAATAACACATAAGACCTAAAACTCATTTGACACTAGGTAGCCCCAAATTCCAATTCAAAGCTTAAGTCAATGAGTTCAAAATACGCCTGATTCAGAAAAGAAAACACCATATTCTTCTAAAATGTCAAAAAAGGGCCACATGAATTCATCGAAGCGATTACAGTTAAACATCGACGATATGAAAATCAAGATGGTGATCTGCTTTCAATTAAATAATAGTATTACAGCAAGGATACTCGCTGCGCATTATTCAATAAAGGAGAAACTTTGAACGATCATCTTACCTTGATCAATCCTGGAGGAACAGAAAAAATTGGGAAGCTAACCCTAGACGGATAGTAAGAATTTGGGGGTTCAAATTGTAACGGGACCGTCAATTGTAAAGCATTCGACACCAAAGAAAAAAAGTACAAATTTATATCCACGCTAAGGATTTTTATATTTTTCCGTTTTAATTTTAAAAAATTCATTTATTTAATGTGGGTATCCAATACGTGTCGAGTTTTAATAAGGTTATTGGTAAGAAGACTAGAATAGTTTTAATAAGGTTTTTTTTTTTGTTATCTTGTTATACTTAATTCCTCGTGGAAAAAATATGTACAAAGAATTTATTTTTGTTACGCGTACAAATAATGTTGAAATTTGCTGTTTAAGAATTTCATTATTGTTATTCTTTAGAAAAAAAAAAAACTATCATTTTCGTTATTGAAATATATGAGTATTACTTTTTATTAAGGATTCTATCAACTTTTTTATTTTTTATTTTTGCTTTTTTTTATTTTTTTATTATGCAATAAGTCACTTGATTCAGCTTTTAATAAAAATAAATCAATTAAAACAAAAGAGGGAGGATAGTACATGTATCAATCTCTTCACAATTTATCATCAACTCTAATAGAAAAAGACAGAAAAGCAAAACAGTAGAGGGAACTCTGTATTCATTCATAAGATGAATACTTATGTAGTAAAATAATGAAAGTTCAATATGGTTTTCTCAGACGTTAGAAAGACCAAAAAAAACCAGTGCCTTTGTGGCGATGAAAGAGCATCACTTCTTGTCATCAGAAACCTTAAAAAATGTGTAAGAGAGAATCAAGTTGTTGATACCATCCATTTTCGGATCTGTTTCGAACTCTGGGTCGATGTAAAAGAACACCTGCAGAATCCATGCCATGTTATGTTAAATGAGGCTACAAGAGAACTATGCGTAAAAGCAAATAGAATAGCACACAACTTACCGGCATGTCAATTTGTTCCCCAGGGAGTAGCCGCTGCTCTTCGAAGCAGAAACACTGTATTTTATTGAAGTAAACACCAGCCTGAAATTGTCCACCCATAAAACACTAGTCTGCACAATAGTCACAAAGTACGAACAAAATGCAACTCTAATACTCTCTCAAGTTTTAGAGTACTGCAAATGAAACTCTACAATTTTCTATCAAATTTTTTCTTTCTATACCCTAAAACTACCACGCTTTCATTATCTCCTATCCATCAACTAGGGTTGTCCATGGTTGTGGCCTTAAAACGGAATCAACTTTTTTGACTTAACGGACTACATCATACAATGTGTATCTTGATTGTACAAACACAAACATATACTTCAAGAAAAATATATCAGAATGCCAGTATAGATGTGACATGCAAAGACCACTTAAATTCAATGTCCATACAAGAAAGATATGTAGAAACTGATGTTATGCTACATTAATAGTGCTGCAACACTTTTTACACATTTATTTATATATCAGATGAGATCAGATCAAAGACACAGAAAAGCAAAACAAAAATTTAAAGAACAACCTTCTAATTCCACCCATCACTTGACCATTTATTCTAAACTTTTTGTCCATTTTAATCAACTTAAAGGACCTCGTTGAAGAGAAATTGATATTTATATAATGTCATGCTGACAATTACCGAAAAACTATCATATTTCTTTGAAGAACACACAATTTGCAGTGCTCAAGGACAAGTAAGAATTTGTGTTTGTAGAAACATATTGATGTGTGGTATGTCATTTGTGACCAAATAGAAAGGCGTAGTTGTCATCAACAATTGGTCAAACAACTAAATTCAAAATCAAGAGACGCTCACAACTTAGGATAGAAGGAAGATCTACGAAAAGAAACAAAATAAATTTTTTGAGAATAAATGAATGAAATAAATATCATAAGCTTTAACTTTTACTCTAATACCTTCATAGGAGTAACATTATAGGTAGATACACCGGTTATTGGAGTTGAACTTCTATTTTCAGCAGTATAAAATGCAAGGGCACTCTCCCCAGGCTTGACCCTAACCTATATATTGGATAGCATAAAATCAATATAAAAGAGAGAAGCAATTAAGAAGTCAAGGAAGTTCGTCCAAACATGACCTCCTAACATGCAAACAGCCAACAATCTCATCTGCAGATGGAAAACATCAATATTACTTAAGCACCTCTCTCTGTGTTGGAACAAATTTCCAGGGCATCCCATCAGCCACGTCAGCATTGAACTGCACAACAATCTCCCTGTAAGCACAGAAAGTCATGGTCACAGATGCAGAACACACCTAAGTTAAAATAACAATCTTCACGGTACTAAAACTTCTCTATGAAAAGAATTCCAAACTCTTGGATAATTACAAAGCACTTGAACGCCCTTGTTTATAATCCTTTAAATCATGAATAAAATCGTGATTATAAAAGTAACAAGTGGAACATCTCTTCACGTTTAAGCTATTAGCTCACACCTGGTTGTGACAGTTCCATCCTTATCATGACGAGCAATCTTTTCTTCAACACTCTACAGTTCACACAAACATTGCTTCTGAATCAATAAAAAGCAGATTATCTAAACAAAACTGGTAACACAGACGAGATCTTATGATACGAATTTACCTCTCGACGCTGAACAGTACCCCCATAACCAGTAGCTTGACAAAATCTCCTATACAGAGGAACTGCAGCATAACTACACCCTACCATAGCAAAGACCAATCCAGTAAGGTATAGTAACATCTTCTTTGATTTCTTTTCAGTTGTAGCATGAGTAGAATATTTCCGGCCAAAAATGGCATACGATGACTCTGGGGGACTATAAGTCCTTAACTTATATCCATGCTTTGGCAGAGTACCATGAGAGTCAAAGCCAAATGGTCGTATGCATAAATTCTTGTTTCTTGCTCCAACAAAGGAGCTATATCTTGAACCCACGACATCTATGTTCCTTAATTGAAAAAATATGTTAGTGAGATTCTAAATAACACAACATTCGTAACAAAATTTTCACAATCACACATGAACCTAATATTTAAAAATTAACAAATCATCAATTTTATTACCAATAGAGCAGCATGTGATGTTAACTACCTGGATGAACAAGGTCCTTGATGAAGAGAGATTTTAGTACAAGAAATGGAATATATTCCTCTACAAAGTCTGGAAAATGACATGTTCAGAAAGAGTTGATTGTATGCTACTATATCAGAATAAATTCTTCAGCATCTGCAAGACTGCAACTAATGAAGAATTAAAATCTTATACAACCAAAAGATGAAATATGATGATATTACCAAAAAAACAGAATTACTGGTTCCAAATCTTGGTTAGATGAAGAATTGTCTACCATAGATTTCTGTTCTTATTCTAATAAATTTTTTCTCTTTTACTTCACTTCAGTATAATCTCTACCTCGTAATTTCGATTATTTCTAGTTTACTTGAGTGAAGAATTATCAGTTGAATCATTCATTATTGTAAACTAAATACACCCATTCTCGCATAGCTAGTGTTTGATGAAATGCCTGAGTGAATGGATTGCTACATCGTTTGCGTTGATTCTTCTTTATAACAACAGAGAAGTGACACTTAAATGGTCAGTTTACACAAATATTAAACTCCTAATGAAATAAGATTACCGCAGTTTTAACAGAAACAGTTTCGGTAATGATTTGTTTTACTTCAGCAATCAAAATTGCTGATTATAATTTAGAAAAAATCAATCAATCTAAAAACATTGAAGCCTTACCGTAGCTCTATAATCCGGAATTCCCTCTCAGCAGAGTGAAAGCTTGTCGTGTTAAAGAAGAGGAGCTGGGATTCGTGATGAAAATTAGGAAGAAATAGAAAATGTAAAATAAAAGCCTATTCGTTTAGACTTCAGAGTTCTAACAAGTTGCTTCTTGGGCCTGGTCGGGTCTTTGTAGGTCCTACCCATAAAACCGATCCGGTCCATGACCCATGACCAGTTTCGTTCTACTCCATTATCAAAAGATGATTTACGAAAAAATTTAATACCAGAAAATTTATGTGATACCTTTCACTTTGTTAATTTTGTGCCATTTATAATATTATGACATTACTTTTAACTAGAAAAGTCAGGTTAGGAAATAAAGCTCCACACTCAATATCAGAGTATATATTAGAATGTTGACAAAGTATATACCCAACACCAGCTTACTCAATCTACTCTCAAGAGAATATTACCTAACTCAGTGTAGAAGCTGCACTGGTTATCTAAGCAAGTGCAATTCAAGAATCGGGCGCAGTAATAGGGGCAGGGCATTTAAGGAAACTGTGCGGCACTCAAAATTTGTGGGTGAAGCAATTAATCAAACAGCTTGTGTGTAGTGCCCATCTCCTTTCCAAACATTCAAATCACATCAGCAGCAAAAAGGCAAAGACTAAAAGAAGTTCAGATCCGAATAAGTATTCTTAAGCAGTTCTTTCGATAAGGCTATAAGCACAACAGAATGAAGAGGAATTGTTATCATTTAAAATCCCTGTTCTTATCGAAGAGAAGGAACAATAAAATCCTAAATAATCATATCCCTGCTCAAACAAGATATCCTATAGTTCATAACTTTTCTTTATACAGTAATTTAAGGTCAGCTCTGTAGAGAGATTAATATCAATTCTAAATTAATTTAAGGTAATTGCTGGCGGCAGCTTCTGTATTTTTAAAAGAAGTTTCGGTATCATTACTGCACAGGTGCAAATTAAAGAGGAGCTTTCGTGAAGCCAATAAGGAGGTAGCAACTGAGGAAGCTTAAAATGTCATTTGCTTTGCTAAGTGTTAGTAATTATGCTGTCAAAAGATGTGGGCAGCTGTGCCATTTAAAAAAGAGTTACGTTTTCCTAAGAATGAGCAACAACACACAGCAATAGAAGAGGTAACACAATTCCCAAGCAAACAAGTACAGCATTTACACAAGTTTCTCAGCATTCTTCGTTCAAAACATTATATTGCTCAACCTCGTATATATTAGTAGACAACCTGGACTTACTACCAGTTGCAAAGATTATGGAAGCACCTGTATTTCTCCTCCACGATCAGTGAAAGCCTTCATGCTGTCTGCTGTTATAACCAGCTGCGCCACAAATCTTATCGGTCAGCTGTCACACAAGAATATGTACCATATATGCCACCAAACATTTGGGTAAGTTAAGTACTTGTATTTAATAAATGTACAAATTTAGAAATTTTATGTACTTCTTTCAACCCCAAGTAACGCAGTAATATCATAACAAATAAAATGCGGTAACGAGTCAGAAAAAGAATAACTCAGGAGGGAGACAAGTAGACAAGAGAATATATTCAATCAATAATGTCCATATAAACATCCGGATCTAGAAATTGAGTGCTGTAGCATGCATTTCTTCAGTGCTCGGGTGCCGTGTAACTTAAATTACTTGTTCTACTCACGATTCTCAGACCAGATGAAATCCTGTATTTATGCTTTTGTAAACTATATATGGCTGGCATGTAAAAAATATATCCTCCCTTCCACATAGTTTTTTGTAACAGAAAGATGAATACAGAATTAGATAAATACTCTACGTGTTCAAATAAATATTTTAAGACATCTTTAATGCTCACTCAAACAGATGCGGAAACTCTCCAACACATGTTATAATCATGTGACTGTAATTCCCAACTCTCAATCAGTTATTTGCACCACTAAATGAACAGCTTAACATTTCAAGAATGCAAGAAGACCCACAATTCATAGCGTAGGATTTACAAGGAAAAAATGGCATAACAAACAACTGAAAATTTAACCAGCAACAATGAGCCAATAACATCCTAACCATTAATAATATCCAAATGCTATGCTGCAAAATGGCAGTTTGCCATCTTCGTGATCATCGACGTAGAAAGCAGTTGTGAAAATCTATTCTTCTCAACTCCAATTCTTCACACTTACAGAACTCTCTTCTTCTAAAAGCCCACCATGGTTGGTATTTCCAATTCTTTGGTGATTTCTAATAGCCCTAATTTTTATTTCTCTCCCGTAAATATTCTGATCCATTTTGTAAATTGACTATTCACTTATTGATTTTTTTATTTTTTTAATTTTAATATTAATTTCAATGTTAATGGTTTCACTGTTTCCTATAATCTTTGAATCTGCAATGGGTTTAAATCTTCAATTTCTTGTTTCCTGTATATATATTGGGGTATTTGAATTCAAGATAGAGAACTTTGAATTCAATATAGAGAACAATAACAGCTACGTAATTTCCCTCTAAAGCATTTTATCAAATACATGGCGAGCAATACCAATCCAAACCTACATACTATATCTCGAACACTAAAGTACGAATAGCTGAGGGACTACAAGTCTACACTGGCAATACCTCAAGTTCGAAGGGGATGTGGGTCGAAGAAGGACGCGTGAGTGGGAAACTCTGAGATACCTCCAAATGTGATGTAACTGTAAGGAATACGATGTACATATATATTGTAATGGAATAGTAGAAAATAAGTATTTACTTTTTAATTTTGAGGGCCCAGGCCCAAACCCATAATTGGGCTTTATAATCCCAGCGGTGGGCTTTAGACGCCTCTCCAGGCCCAATTATGTTAGCAAATTTGTCGATGCACATAAAAATATATTTCCTAGAAATATATACTTTATTTTAAAAAGATATAAACATACCCGGATTTGAATTTTATCGTGCGGTCTATATTCTTATATTATACATTACATGAACATTTATACACATGAGTAGTGGTAGACTTAAATTTTAAGTAGTTATTAAAAAGTGAAAACCAAGTTATACAATCCCTTACATACTATCATTTAATTTGATTCAAGTCTAGAGAAGGGTGATCTGCCTACATTACAGATAGGAAAAAATAGTTTCAATTGCATAAGGTTCAGGTTCAGCTGCAAAGTTAAGATTTGTCCAAAAAAAAAGTGATGGATAGCAAAAAGTAATATAACTAAGGATATATGAACAACAATCCATCTCTGATTCACTGCTGGTATTGCAAACTACTTCTTCCAATAGTCTTTATATTTACAACTAAAATTAATTATGTCGTCTGTAGTTTCTAATATTCCAAAAGGTGGGAAACACTGCAGACCATTATGGTTAGTAGGAAGACATTTTGAATTACTTCAAAACCGTACTCTCCATAACAAAGCACAATTAATCAATTAATATGTGACATAATGTTATATAATTTTTTTACAATTACAAATACATAACACAACACAATAAACTCAAAAGACATTCATTTCATACATCATTTAGTTGAATTCAGCATGGCATAAAAATGATTTAGTTCATCAGAGATGCCTAGAAATAAATTATTCTAAAATCATCACAATGTATACAACACAACTAATCTAACAATAGGAATAAACATTTCGAGGGAGGGACTAGGAGGAAACATTCAATATTCCAAGCCACTAAAGTTGATCACCTAAGTTGAAAACAGAAACTCCTACAGTCCTACATCACATCCCAAGAGGTCATGGAACTTAATCCTTCCAACATTAAAAATATTACTTGATGATGTCCAAAATCAAGATTTCGTAGTATGTTGTTTGCATGTGTGTCACAGCTGTGTTTAGTTTATAAGAGGATTCATTATTGAGTTTATATTTGTAAGTAATAATGTTTAACCTACAACATGACAAAAATTTTCCTACACAGAATCTGAATGAAACTTGTTAAATAAAATAAGGCCATAGATATTACATAACTTGCAAAAGATAATGATATTTGAATCTTTAGGCAAGATTAATTTACCCAACTACATGGGAGAAGAATGCAACTCACATTCCAAAAAGAGAAATTGTATGAGGAAAACAACTCAAAGAAAAATTTTCACAATTAAACATCTTTAAGATCTACCCGAAATGCATTGATATGAATACATTCAAATGATTAATAATGAACTCCAAGATTTGTCAATACTTTATCATAGAGAATCATGTTATCCCAAGCGTGGATATAAATTTGTTATTTGGTGTCGAATGCTTTACAATTGACGGTCCCGCTTCTAATATGAACCCCCAAATTCTTACACATAACAAGGACTACTTATGAGGCAATTTGTCATACACTTGGTGGGCGGAAGTATCCAAGAAAAAAAAAATTCTAACAAAAGTCATATAGAGCACCCGAAGAGAGATGACTGAATAGGAAGAAGGAACTGTTGCAAGAGAAAAAAAAAAAAAAAAAACTTAGAGAGAATCACCTTGTCGTGGCAAGGCCAGAGGGAGGAGAGAGGCTGACCGTGACGTTAAGGCGGTGTTTGGGAAAGGGGGACGCATAAAAGGAGTATTGATGGGCTACCGGTGAGTTACCGGATAAAGTTTCGATTGAACCGTATTGATGAAGTTTGTTGAGTATTCCAAATGAGGTTGAGCCATGTGTGCAGTGGAAGCAGCGCAACCATGGTAGATTACTTCACCACGCGTCTCTACTCTATCTGTCGCCTCTCTCTCTCTCTCTTGCTCTCAAGCTCAAATTGACAGTCTTCGTTTCAATCAATCGCCTATTCAGTACTCTTCTCCAACCTCCACCTTCACTCTTTCTAATCAACCCTGGATATCACAACTGATACACCAGTAAAATGACGGAAGAAAATGCCACCAAGACGCCCAACGGAGTGTCGATCGTGGATGATGATAGTGAAGAACAGACGCATGAGCTGAATCTTTACACCATTCTTAACCGTTTGATCGCTGCGATATTCTTCCCCGCTCCCAATTCAACCGCTACTCTGTTTCAGAGGATTAAACTCTCACTTTCCGATAATATCCCTCTGCTTCCCGATGCTTCCAGAAATACTGCTCACAGCCTTCTCCTCTGGACTCGCCGTGGCAGCACCCTTCGCGCTCTTCTCGTTGTTTCCGTAAGTCCATTTTTTCCCTTGCTTTTTGGATCCGGGGTTTATCTACGCGAGGAAATTGTAAAGGAGTAGGGTTTTATTGAATTGTATTCTTGTTTTTAAGAAATTTCTGAATGGTTGTTGCTCTAGAGTTTACTGGTTTCTTGTCAAAAAGGACATTTATTGGTTTGTAAAACATATCAAAGCTATGTTCAGATATAAATTCAGAATGACAATGTACAAAATCGTGGCGCAGTGAATGTTCATACATCAATACTGGGTTTTGTGGCTAGAAAGTCCCCTTTACTATTGCAATGAGAAACATAAACCTCAAACCTGAAATAAGTCCTACCGACACTCACGAGCCCCAAATTGCCATTTGCTAGTATTTGCTATATGCAACCTGCGTTCTCTTTTTAGTCTGTTAGTAAACGAGATCCTTTATTCTTTAAACAATGGAGCTTAGAGTGCAGTCTTTTAGGGGACTTCTCAGAGATAGGATGAACTGAACTATGATGATGGTCATGAAATCCTGTAAAAGACATTTATCCTTCCTTTTCTTGGATGGTAGTGGATAAGAGTGGCACTGTGGCAGTTTGCTCGGAGATGGTTCAGGTTAGGGATGTAGTTCATAGGCCTTACCTGAGTTACCTCTGATGACTGTATTCTACCTGAGGTGGGGAAATAAAGCGTAGATTTAGCTGATCAAAGGATCTGAGAAGCAGTCCCTGGTTTCTATATATTGCAAAATGGATAACGTTCAGTTTAGCCAGGGTGTAGCTTCCTTTTTTAGCGGGCTGTTTTATTTACTAAAAAAAGGTTAACTCATGATCTCATGGTAGAATAAGAAGGCTAAAGTTTCCATCTGAATCATGGGCGGGGAAGGTACTGGTTCACTAGGAGGAAGCTGCTCTTAATTTTAAAAATACAAAGAAGTATTACCTTTTAGGATAAAATTTTTAGACATGTTTGAAAATCTCTTTTTGTAATTGTCTTTTAGACTTATAATCAGCCTGGCAAGGTCAAAGGATAATGTTTGTGACTCTGATCAAGTACAAATGAAAAGAAGTGGTTCCTATAAATTGTTGGAGGCATGGAAAACTGAAACCTAGATGTTTGCTCATATTTTTATAGCTGCCATTCTGCCCAGCATTTGTGGGCCTTTTCATAGTTTTTCTTGGCAAGTATATCTGCCAATGGATGCCTAATATCTGATCTTTATGCATCTTCTGTATAGTTTATCCTTTCTATTAAAGCTTGAGTTCCAAAAAGTAATTGTAGAACCTGAGTATTAATGTTTTTTGTGATATGGCTAATTTAGACAGAAGAAATAGTTACTGAAGGAAAAATCAAGACTGAGTTGTTCTCCCTCTATTTCACATCCTCATCCTTGGGGTGTATGAGCAATTTATTTTCTCCCTCTTCCCTTTAATTTATTGATAAAGCTGCTCTTTTTTTTTTAAACTCTAATGCGATATGGAAGGCTCACATTTTCTTCTTCACAGTTCTCAAAATTAGTCTTTTCTAAGTTTGAGATTGGATATCAATCTTTCTTTGGGTAAATAAATGAACTAATACTCTTTTCTCCTTGTTTTAGATCATCTATCTGAACATCAGATTCTTGTTAGTGGCTTGTCAAAGCACTTGACTATTTTTTTGCTTATTTGGTTGATTGCCTGAAAACTTCAATTTTTTGTTTTCTTTATTCTTTCACAGGTTCTATTTTCTTGAATATTTATGTTAACAGAACTTCAATAGAACAACAGTTTTTTTTTTTTAAATGTCAACAACCATCTCATTTACACTGAAGCTTATGCAAATCAATGATCGTTAGTCCCTCATTCAACCAGTAGGTTCATGGCAGACCCTATCATTCATTTTCTTTGCCTAAGTAGTATGTTGGGCATAATCGATTGAATACCTTTAACTCTCTTGGTTTCTTTAGCTAATATTCTCATCTCATAAAGTTGATCCCTCTTGCAGGTAGGGACAATTGTTTTCCTCACACTGGCGGGATTGTTAGTCTTTATGCTTTTCTTTGTGGCAGCAACGGTCAATGCAGTTGTTATTTCTCTTGTAATGTCTTTAGCAGCAGCAGGAGGATTCTTGGCTCTGTTCTTTGCCTTCGTTGCAGCCATTTATATTGGTGCATTATCTGTAGCTGTATTTGTCATCTCCATGGCAACAATTTCTTGTATTGTTGCAGTTCTTATTGCTACAGGTAATGACATAGTGTTATTGTGCTTTTCCATTAATTCTACTCTGTCATGTGGCTCCTCTTATAGTGTTCCATAAGAAATATAATGGAAAAAAGAGAGTAAAATCTTTTATGATAATGAAATAAATTGGTGGAGAAAGCAAGAACTGAAAAGAAATTATAAGGCATAATAATAATCACACAAGTTTGAAAGGCAGTCCACGTGATCATGTTTGGTCAGAATTATATTATTCACGTTACTTTTTTTTCTTTTGCTTGATCAAAAATAACTAGCCTCAGAATTTGATTTATTTTTTGTCCACAATTCTATGAAATTATAATCTACTTCCACAAAATTTCGCAATGAAGTTTCTTCATACAGCATGCCAATGATTGTTGATGGTGTGCTTCATTTCAAGCTCATTAATTCTCATGTTTCTGTAAATTATGCAGTCCATTAGTTTCATGGGATTGATCTAATTAGTCTTCTTCCTCTACTTTCTTTTCCAAGTAATGGTCTTTTGGAAATACTATTTCAGCACAAAACAAAACAATCATGTTATTGTCCATGCAGATATGCCTTAATTTAAGCTCTTGTTTATTCAATAGTAATCATTACTACTGTATACGTACAAGGAGTTATGTTTTACCAATGGTTTTCTTTATGGAAGATTGCTCCAGGTACTCACCAGTAATAGCCCACAATTCAGTGAATTTTGATATGAATTTAACATCAGTCTTTAGATAACGAGTGTCACCAGGCTTTTTAAGTCAATCCTGGCAATAATTTCTAGGAGTTCATTTTAATTGTTTGGCCTAAAGCAACATTTAATCTATCTGATAGTTTAGTGATTAAACCATAATTTCAGTAATAAGCAGCTGAAATTGTTTTCCTAACAAATGCAAGTCTTCCTTCATCTCAGTTTCTTTAGGAACTAATTTCTGCTAATTATTCAGTCATTGGCTTCACCTGAATGACGAAATAGGGGAGTGGCTCTTCTTCTTAGAATGTTAAGAGAGAGTTTGTGGAAAACGTGTGTATTGTCCTCAGTTGGGGACTGGATTAGCATTCTACAGAATATTGCTATACTACTTGTAATGGCCGGGAATAGTTGTCTGAACTGACCTGGCATCTGATACATGCTGATATACCCATTTTCCCTGCAAGTGCAACGAGATAGTAAAGATGCTAGGCTTTCTGGTAAAGAATTAGGTTGTTATTGGAATTTATCATCTACAAGTCTCTCTCTCCCCCTCCCCCTCCGCATGCTTCTTTGGTTTATATATATCACTCGTAACACATATTATGTATGCTTAAATCAGGTTGGATCGGATTCTTTTGGATGTTGTGGATTGCAGCACAGAAAAGCATAGGTCTGGCAAAACATTCCGTCCACATGACAGGATCAGCGCTGTCAGCTTACTCGACTGCTTTGCATGCCCGACGCAGCAGCTATGTTTCAAACAAATTGGACTGAGTGTGTGTGTGTGTGTGTAGATAGCATGTTTTGTATGTATCTTTGCACTTCACTGCCTTATGAATAGTACCAATAAAGATGCTGACTGATGTTGTGTATATTGTATGTAAGCATCTAGTGAGCTTTTGGGTAGAGATTTGTAATGCCTAGATTAGCTATACTAGTTGCATTTTCTGTTGTGAGGCATTCTTGAAGATCTGTCTGTTGTTTTGTATTGTGTAATGATCAGATCCTACTCTATATATCTTGCATTATAAATAAACATTGTTTAAAGAAAGAAAAGAGAAGTGGAAAATGACGTGGATTTTGATGATTCCAGCTAGGAATTACAATACTTTCATAATAGGAAAAATGTATAGTACTGAAATTTGTAATATATGCCCTTTTGGATTTAATAATTTAATTTAATACTTCATATGTAGTGATAAAAGTTTAAATGTTCAAAACAATAAAAATATTATTGATTCGAAAAGCTTTGTTCAATTCATAAATATGTACAACATCATTATTTTTATCGAGTGAAGACTATTTTTATAAATTTAAGCATTTTAACACTCCTATCTAAAAATAGGATTTTGAGAAAAATATTCCTAATGTATAAATGAGTTCTGTCACCCATTTCTCCAATAATTTATGTGAGGCAAATAAATGATACTCCACCTCCGGCATTCAACACATTTTTTCGTTTTCACCCACCCTAATATTTACAATACACTTTTAACTTAAAAAAAATATATATTCAATCCTTAGAGTTTAGTGTAGCAATAAGGGTTTGAGTTCCCTTAGGATAAAATTTCCTACTATTTCAGGTTATTCCCTTCGAATTTTAAAAGTTTTTACATTGTTTCGTTCCACAAAATTTTTCATTTTTCATAAAAAGTAAAACAACAATGCTCTCATATACTTTATTTCTAAAAAACACACTCCTACACAATACACTTAATATACTTTATTATTTATTTATTAAAAAAATATTATAATACCCTTAAAATTCATAGGAGTAATTTTCTTAATCTTTGTATCCAATCAAAAGTGACAATTTTTAAAATATGGAAGGAGAATTATTTTACATAAAAAATGAAAAATAAACAATGAGAACGATGTTTTTCAATTAAAGTGAATTTTGATATTATTGAATTGAGGTTGTATTAAAAGTGCAGATAGCTCGCATGAGCAACTCAACTGGTCATAGAGGTGACATCTTGTATATATAGCTAATTAATGATCGGATTCTACGGTCCCAGTGGGAGCAATCTCTCAAAATATAAGGGTTTCTTGTATGCAATAAGCATAATTTATCCTCTATTCATCAGTTAAGTCATCATGATTAACTCTCCGGTTGAATTGGGATGGAGTGGCGATTCCACCTTTTTATAACTATTAAAAGGCCAACTCCACCTTTATAACTATTAAAAGTGAAGATAATTTTGCATACCCGGTCAAAGATGAATTATATAAAGATTGATTTGTGAAAAGTTATAATTTAACATCTATACTTACTAATTAATGTTTTAACTTTGGTTTTTTTTTCTTTAGCAACATATTTAATATAAACTTATTATTACGTACACAAGAAAGTGCTAGGAATGTAGATCAGCCCACCCCCTGCCAACTGTCACATTAATCTTTTGTTCTACTCAATTGATCATGTTTCATTAATTTAGGATTCCAGAAACAAATCTGGTGGTCTGGATTGATACGTGGCCTCAATATACATGGAATGGACCCAACTATTAATTATAATTATATTTATTTATGGCCCTTATTTTAACCTACCGAATTATCTGTAATTTCCAGCCTTGCAAATTTAATGGAATATTAGGTTAATGCTATATATCTTTTTCCAAAAAAAAACAAATTATTAAATAGAAAACTTTATATAGCCGTGCCACAGAAAATAAATTTTGTACTATTTGGCAAATGAAAATATGATTATATAATAGAAAAAAATAATCATTCAATTGAAAGAATAACCAAATTAAGCCATCACAAAAATTACATAACAGATATTAATAATGAATGAAATAATTGGGAGATATTCACATACACATATCTCCACTTCATGCATAATTGTTTCTTGATCTTTGATCATCAAACACACACAGAGAGAAAGAGAAACATACACAATTAATCTCATATATAATTGATGAATTAAGTACTAATGAACTGCTGTAATAACCCTATCAATCTGCATAGTTTTTGAATGCATCAATTTCCTCTGTCCACTTTTGGGCAACAATAATTTGGACCAAAACCCTCCTTTATTCTTCTCCACAAACGCAATCGATCTACTCTTCTTGAAAACCCTCGCCCCGCCCTCCCAGTTCACCACCGGAGACGAGCAAGACGAAACTTCCGAAGAAGTCAATGAAGAAACGGAAGAGGAAGAGGAAGAAGAAGAAGACGAAGATCCCCCGGCTCTAGAACTCGAAGACGAGTCACTAGAGTTGGATAACTGGAAGAGCTTTTCATTCAGACACATGGAACAAACACCTGGAGATTGTATGTGTTTGGGATGCTTCTTACAACCTGCATTACTACCCTTGGATGTTTTTGTGATCACTTTTAGCTTCCAAGGTTCCATGTTATAAGTTGTGTGTTCTTGTTTGTGTTTGTCAATACATACATTCATATATATATATATATATATATATATATATATATATATATATATTTTGAGAGAGAGATGGGGGGTGGGGTGGGGTAGGGGTTGGGTCATGGAAGTGATGCATGGGAACTTCCATGACGTTTCATGTGAGGTTCAAAGGGGCTTCATAAAATGGCTTTTTTTTATTTGGACGGTGTGTGATTAAAAAGTCGATTTTCTTGAATTGATCGTACGGCTGGATGTGTACCTATGGTGGGGCCCACGAATGTAATTTTGTTTTTATTAATTTTAATTTAATTTCGAAATGTGTTCGTCTTCTTTCTTGTGCTGGCGGCGTGGAAGTCTTGCGCCACTTTTCTGTATTTTTATTTTTTAATTAAAAAGTAAGAGAGTGCACGATTTTTTTTGCTATTGCCACCCGATCTTTACTAAGGGCATCCTAATATTAAAAAATAATACAATGAAAGTACTAAATTAACCCTACACCCTAAATAAAATTATACATTTAAAATTTTAAAATATTCACAATTAATTTGCTTTTTCCACCCAAACCACACAATACACATGCTTATCTGGCGCGGTAGGCATCAGTTCTTGCCACCGGATCCCTTTTCTTCACCACCTTCAAGAATTGCCGGCGGCTCTCGGATTTCCATTGCTACTTAAATATCTATGAACAATAATTTTAAAATAATAGTTTTCCAACTCTGACATCCATGGATTTCCAAAAACTGTATATAAGAAATAAATTCAAGGTCTAAAGAAGAATTTAAATGGAAGGACAACCAGTGCAGGAAAAATCAGTGTATATATTGCGTTTGAAGAGGAATGTTTGAAGAGAGAGAAGCAATTTCCTACCCTATTACATAGAAAGAAAAAAAAGTCCAAAAGTGACAATGCGTGAACAATTGACGCCACCCTTCAACAACAATGGCGGTAATGAAACGACTTCGTTATTCGTCGTCCATAAATCTCTGCCATTTTTCATCTCTCCATCACCGCCAACCTTTCCTATTCTTTCCTCCATCCTTTTTTAATCAACAATGACCAACAGAGGCAATGATGGCGACGAGGGTTCATCCAGATCTGGCGGCAACTACCCCACCACGGACCGATGGCAATGCTCCTCATTCCAGCCCGCGGCCACGGAAGCCCATCTCGAAGACCCAGGGCTCCTAATCTGCCGATGGGTGTTCCTGGCCACTCCGCTCACTCCTTACTCTAGGCCGTCGGCGGCCTCCCTGCACTGGTTGTCGCAGGGATACAGTGGGTGGGAAAAGCAATTTTAGAAAATTAATTAAAGTCTATGTTGGGTGTGAAAAACAATTTTAGTTAGAATATATTAATTTATATTGAATTTAAATATGGGGTTATAATGGTCTTCTCACTATATATTTTTTTTAAATATTGGGTGTCTTCAGTAAAGATTCGGGTGACAATAATGCCTCCCTTTTTTTAATCGCATACTTAATTAAAAACTAATCCATCTTTATAAATAAATAAATAAAAGTGGGTAAATTAAGAATAGTTAAATATGTATAGGTCCATCTAATTGGTGATTTTTTTCAGAAAAAGAATTGGGGTTTTTTATAAAAATTAAAACCAAATTTCCAATCGTGAATTTCAAGATCTATATGCGTACTCTATTTTAATTATACTAGAACATATATATTTTAAGGCTTATATTTTAAGACAAGCAATTAGAAGAAAATTTAGAGAATTAAAATTGATATTATGAAGGTTTTAACATAATTTCAGTAATTATTAGATTTTTGAATAAAAAGTGTACCATATTATATAATCCTAGAAATTATATTGAGAATAAGTAAACATGTTTTAGGTATTCATTTAATTATATTAGAATTGTAATCCAAACTAATTTGATTCTTTTTGAGCTAGGTGCATAATTCTGTAATTGCCTCACTTATCTTATTTTAGTTAATTAAGATATATATTTATATGTAGTAGTATAATAAATGAATATGTAACTTTTATTTTATACGGGTAAAATATGTGCATCAAATGCACTCTAGAATTGTGTAAGATTATATATTTTAATTAAATCATAGTAGTACATTAAACATTAGAGTTCACGAATTTAGCGAATTGGGTTTACACAAATATTCAGTAAATACTTGGATAAATTACTGTGACTTAAACAAAAAAATAAAATAAAATATGAAGATTTAGAATAATTGTACTTGTGTGAAGTATCAGTATGTGACTTAAACAAAAAAATATGAAAGGTAAAATATGAAGATTTAGAATAATTTTACAATATTATTAATATGTATGCTGAATTAACCAGCAAGAGGAGGTTCTCTTGTAAAATGGGTAGATTAAACCACATTTATTATATATACAAAATATTAGTAATTAAAGTATATATATTTATAATAAATTATATAATTATAATAATCTATAATCATACTTTAATGTATCGTTCATCATATTTTATATTATATACTTTAACTATGAATACACATATTCTAATTATATAATAATTATTCATTGAGTTGATCTCTTGTATCACCGGATGTATAAGGTGTGTAAGAGTATAACATTTTATTATAAAAGATATACATTTTAATGAATAAGGATATGTTTTTTTCATTGTAAAAATCGGCTAAAATTTGAATGGTATAAATATTTGATAAAAAAATTAATTTTTTTTTTCAAAAAATAAAAGGTACAATATTTAATCTTAAAGGTACAACTTTTGAAAAATATAACATTTAAAGTCACAATATTTCTAAAAATACACCAGTTTTAGCCTTATACTTTGATATTTCTCAGAAGCAGTAAGCTATTGTTTCACACAAGACTTTTGTCTCAAGGGCCTATTTGAATTTTCATATGCATATGTATATTGAATTTAAATTATTGATAATTTTAAAAATAATTTAAAATAGTAAAATGAGAAAAATATGCTATCCATATGTTAGTTGCCAGGTGGCTTCCACCGTACGGCAGTATATCTCCAACATGACGTGCCTAATCGGTTCGAATTAAATCGAATTAAATTCAGATTTAATTGGGCCATGGGCCCATGTCCGCTTTTTACCCATATAAGATTGAGTCTCTAATCCTATTTTTTAAGGGCTAATCGGCATGTTTTCAGCGTTAGTCTCTTGTAAATCAAGTTTACATTATAATTTTTTTTAAATTCTGTGATTTTTTTTAATTTAAATACCTTAACAATACATAGGATATATAGAATTAAAATGGGGATCACAGAATTTACACAGTGAGCCATGTTTACACAAGTGTTATTTTTGATCGGCTAATTATACACGCAATATTCATTTTTTTCTCGAGTGAACTCATATACTATATTACATCCCAATCTAATAATGTCAACCTAGTAAAACAACTTGCTAAGCTCAAGACTCATGAGTCACGAGTCAACTCATGTATTAACATTACCTCAACTCATTTATTTTATTTTTTCAGCACCCAGAAAAAAAAAACACACCGACACATATTCGAATAAAATTATTTGAAAATTGAGGAATAATATGATCCATCTGAATTAAATATGTCATATTTTCACATTGAATAGTCAACAAGAAACGAAAGAAAAGTTGGAAAAGGAATATCCTGTAAGTAGTGTAGTAGCAATTGTCAACCACCAAATCACAAATGAGGATTAATAATCCCAACCTAATAAACAACCACCCATCACTTTCTGCTGGGTGTGGACAGCAGACCTCTATTTAATTCTTTAAATAATAAATAAATATTGTTGGATTATATTTATATTATATATTTACCTATGATATAAATGTATTTTGAGAATGAGGGTTGTTAGAATGTTCCCAATATTTTGACTTACAACAAAATCAAACCATCTCTATCACAAATAAATCTGATCATCACAAGTAGGAACGATTTTCATATGGATAATTCTAAATGATTTCGCCATTACTTTATTTGAGAAGTTGGTGTTGCATTGCACCACCCAATCCATTGAGAAATTAATGTAAAATCAATTTGAAAGGAATACTAAAAAACATTAAAGCCTAATTAATTAGTGCAAAATATTAAACTTCAAACACAAAATTAAAATAAAGATAAGAAATTAAATAGGGTGTGCAACTTAACATATTGGGAGGTGGAAAAAAATACAAAATATGCGTTAGCCAAATTTTCATTTTACACCTACATTTAACTTATGCATTAATGAATAAAAAAAATACATATAAATAAAAAAGTTATTCATTAATTAAAATTAGATAATCGAATTTGGTTTAAACAAATTAGTGACATGTTAAGTTTAGCAGGACCGGACTCAAATAAGATTGCTGACCCTAAAATCCTTAATTTTTATCCAAACGACGGCGTTTCATAATCCGGCGAGCACAGAGGGTTCATGATTTCACTAATTGGGCTGTAAAGGCCGCAGCCCATTTTTTAAATTTAAGTGGGCCTTTTATTCTGTACAAGCATTTGGACTGTACGGAAATCAATCCACCTCAATATTTTGGTTTTTCACAATTCTTATACTCCCAAAATGTCATAATCATTTATGCTATATGTTTATGTAATTATTTCATCTGTTTTTAAATGATCATAAGCATATATACAGGATTAATCCTTTTTATTTTCCATATGTATATTCTATACATTATTATTACTAATAAATGCATTAGTTCAAAATTATTGTTAATAAATACAATATATTATGATAAAATACTCAATATATTCCCACATCTATTCTGAAGTGTGACTTCTGAACATAAATATCATGAACACCAATTTTATGATTTCTGAACACCATGTTGAGATTAGAAATCATAAAATTGGTGTTCAGGATATTTGTGTTCAGAAGTCATACACTTGTTGGTGATCAGAATATATGTGGGAATACTTGTATTCATGAATCATAAACTTGGTGTTCAAGATATTTGTATTTAGAAGTCATACACTTGGTGTTCAAAATGTATGTAGAGATATATTGAGTATCTCACTATAATATATTTTATCTTCTAATAATATTTTCACCTTAGTGTAACTAATAGTAATATGAGTATATAATGTGTATTAAATAATAATGAACCTTATTTTTTATTGAATTAATTAATGCTAACACTCTAAAATTAATGGAAATGTTATCAATCTTAAAGAATTAAAGAATAAAACCGAAAGGACATTGATATAATATATAATAAATGTTGCACTCAAGTGATATAAGAGAGATTTCATGGATTAAATTAAAATTCCAATTTAAATGTCGAGCCCTAGCCCTAATTACTAGAGGAACACTTTATCACATCCCAATTTCCTAAATGGATCAACAAAGTATATAAAGTGGAAATTAACAACAAAAATATATCGAAAGTAAACATACACTAAAGGAGCTATGCATCGAATAACAACACTGAAAGATCTCTTGCATGGCTTCGTGCATGTCATACTTAGGTGTTGTTATTCGCTACATATCTCCTTTGTTGTATATGTTGTACCACGAATAAAATAACTGCGAAATGTGCATGAATATTTCTAAGAAATTAACCAAAATCAATCCATGGATCGATCTTATCGATCAACAATCCTAACACCTCTTTATACATGTAATCTTGCCTGGATTTCCCAAGAAACTATTTGATTATATATTTTCCAAAACGAAGATGGATTTTTTGTAATAACACGATCACAATTAATTAATTAAGCTGTTAAATTAATATAATTTCTATTTTTCATCCCAATTTGTTCTGTTCAATCCCAGTGTGAACTCCAAGCTCGGACTTTTGTGTTCATTTAACGACATTAAATAGCTCTTCGGACAAGAAGCTTCACTTTCCTGCAAATCCAATGTCAAGCGCTCAATTAAATGAAACACAAGAAACGTGTATTGTGGAGCAAACAAAAAAGAAAAAAATGAGTCCATTTCAGTGGAACGGAGTTCTTCATGAACAGAAATTCGAGAGTCAAGACTAGAAATTTAACCTCTGTCATAGGACCCAAATTCAAGTCGGATGGAAACGAAGATGATCTTATGAGGCCATTCGATTCACCGCCACTATTAGCTTGTATCCAATTATCTCTGTTACTACAAAAAAATAAATAAGTCGTTTATATCATGAAAAAAAGTATATAGTATAATCTAATGCAGAAAGAATTTAGATTATTATATGCATGGCAGTGTTATGCTTTGAGTACACTTATATACCATAAATTTGTTCATCTTATTTAATTAGACCATATATTGTAATATTTGTAAAGTGGTCATGTGTTATGATGGAAGAAAAATAGATCGATCGATGATTTAAATTAATATTGTCTAAAGTGAAATAAGAAATGTTTTGATTGGTGAAAAGTTTGAGTTCCCCAAATTCAGACTTTAGAGATGGGTAAAACACAAACCCTGAATAAGGAAACTGTATCTCAAAATAGACAACAAAACAAGTGAAAAAAAAATTCTACTAAACTACTGCATTTTATAGATATTAGGACATTCTATGTTTGAACATTCTTGACAAACATTTTATTGTTTTTATTTTTATTTTTATTATTATTATTATCAAACCCATGGATAGGGCAATTAAGTTAGCTATATCCCTTTTTTTTAATTAAGTCAAATATTGAAAGTTATTTTTTTTAAAAAAATACTTAAACTATATAATTAGGTTATGAAATTATACAATCGTTTAAAATAGTTTGACAACAGTATTGATTATTTATATAGTTAACCTATCTTTTTCGAATTTTTATTTTTAATTTATCATCATTAATTAAAATAATTATGAAATTACCTGACATATTTTATATAGTTACAGTGAAAATGATTTTGACAGTTTTATGATTTCTAGCTTGAATTAGTGGTTTCTCATTTTCCAAATCTAAGATTAATAGTTAATTAAGTCTTGAATTGAAAAAAAGACTTTGAAATAACAAGGGACAAATCAATGTATAATAAATTTACAAAAGAAATAAGTTTTTCCTTTTACCCACAAGGTAAAAAAGAAATATGACAGAGTAAAAAATATTATGCTGCACCAAAAAGAGTGTAAATACATTCTTTTACACAGCCAGTAAAAATCGTGTGGTAGGGATGTTGGCAGCAAAATTCACGTACTATCAACTATGCCTATGTAAATGTAAAAAAAAAAATGTATTAAAACTGTTGAGAATATAGATTAATAAACTATGACATTCGAATTAAAGGAAAAGATAAATTAAGTCAAGATACTGCTGCTTTTTTTGGTCCTAGACGCAGGATTTTATTTCCTCATGAAGAGAATAAAAACAAGCTGGGTGTAAGAATTGGATAACTTTTTAAAATAATAGTATAATTAAAGAAATAATATAATTAAAAGGTTAAAAGAATTAATTAAAGGTATGGCTATGGTTGCTTTCTCTTATCTTAATTCAGGCTTTAGATTGTGTTTGCCTGACCTTTTGTTTGAGAAGCCAATGAAAAGCTATGTAAACATCTCAGGTGGAAAATCTTGCAAAGGATTAAATTAAGATTTAATTTAAACAACAATAGTATATTAATTAATAAATAAAGAAAAGAAAGAGAAGAAAAGCAAAAGCTGCCAATTAAGAACCCTTTTATTCTTCAAAAATGGTGGACGTGAGTCTGCATTAATTCTCAGTTTCAGTACCATGCAAAAAGGAAATTAAAGTTCTATTCTGTGTTTATTCCATGTTTAATTCATTATTAATATAATAATTAATTAATCATTAATAATAAATTAATTAATTGAGTAATTACCTTGAGGAGTTGCTCCACAATGTAGGGGTGGTGGGAGGGTAATCAGCTTCCGAAGATCCGTCGGGCGGGCCTCGTTGTTCCGTGAACAGACGAAGCCCGGCCCGGTCGGCGCTGGTGCCCATGGTGGAAAGATCGTCCTCTCCAGATCCATCTGAGAGGCCTAATTTAATTTAATTATGATTAATTAATTAATAGTGATGAGATAAATTAATTAATTAAAGGGTCTGTTAGCAATCCGAAGTACGTACCTGAGGAAGCAGCAGGTTTGTCAGTGGTTTTAACAGTTCTATACATCTGCATTGGGAATTATATGGAGAATTCAATTCAAGAAAATTAAAATTAAATCATCAGCAATATATATAAAAGTTAAAACAAAGAAAAAAAAAGAGTTTTTATCAATTCAAGGTCCGAATTATGGGTAAACTATCAATTAGAGGCCTGAATTATTTTTCTATCAAATTAAGACCTGAAATATGTAAAACTATCAATCCAAGGCCTGAATTTGTCAAATATTATCACTTATTTTTATCAATTTAGGGCCTAAGTTTAGGTCCTGAATTAATAGTTTTATATAATTCAGGCCCCTAATCGATAGTATACATAATTCAAACTCCAAATTGATAGATTACCCAGTTTTTAGACCATGTATTAATAAAATTCCAAAAAAAAAAAAACCCTCTCTCTCTCTAGGTTGTGCGTCATGTGTTAGTTTAGGACATTAATAACGAGGTTGATGTTTGATAAGGTTTGTAATCTCTGCACTATTATTGAATAATCATCACAATGCATTTGCCTTCTATTCTCATTCTCTATCTCTCTAGAATCTCTCACTCCAAGATTTCTCCCATTCTTTATTCATTCATCTGCATTCATCGGCTAATGTGCCGGAGAACAAACCCAAATGACTCACCCCCCACCCACCCCACCCCACCCCACCCCCATAAAATAAAAGAGATGGTATAAAATGTTTGTCAAATTGGTGTACCTGCAAATGGCTCTTGACGTGAGCAAGAGTGAGATCTTTGACATCCATAAGCTCAAGAACTGACTTTGGAGTAGCCCCTAAATTCCGACACCCAACATTAAGACAATTAAATCATATTGAACAACCAAAAGAATATGGGCTGATTATAACATATTAACATGGACTAAATTAAACCAAAAAATTAAAAAAGTAGAGAGAGAGAGAGTACTTTCATGGCCGCCAAGAAGCTCAACAGCATGAACAAATCGAGCATGGAGAGTGGTGGTCCATCTCATTCTGGGTGCTCTCATGCTCCGTTTTGCTGGAAATTTGGGCAGAAATCTGGATCTTAAAAACCCATGATGTTGTGACACTTCATGATTGTGGTGGAGCTGGTACGATGGCGCCACCCCACCACACCTCCCGCCGCCGCCGCGATAACCCGTTACTGCGGCGGCAGCACTATTTCCGGGGCCCGAGAACGGCATCTGATGATGGTCGAAACCAGCCTCAAAACCCGAGCTATGATATTGGTGTGAAATTGGAGAAGGAGACGAACTACAAGGCATTTGGTAGAAGCACATCTTTGGATCCTTGTCTCTATCCACCGCCAAGAACGGAAACGGACGGTTGGGATACACCGGAATGCCCTTGATGGGCCTCAAACCGTCGGATACATCCAAGGCAGACACTCCATGGTTAATCTGATAGATATGGTGTTGAGGGTTTTGCAGTGGTCCGCCATTGAGGCTCTTGTGAGCGGTTGGATGAGATAGACATAGCTCATGTGGGACGGAGTTCATCGATCTAGTCGAGGAGAGTTCACTCATCATGTTGTTGTTGGAGGAAGAATTAGGGGGAGAGATTTGGAGAGAGAGATCAGGTAAAGGTTTGGAATTAGAGGGCTCAATGAAAATCCCTTCTAAGGGCATTTTCTTTACTACTTGATGATAACAATAAACAAAACACCTTTCTTTTTTTAAGTTTCTAACAATCTTGAAAAGTAGTAGACAAAGATTTTCCCTACAATTTCTTGTAATAAAGGGAAGGAAGGAAGACCTAGTTATTCTATAAAGGACTACTAAAGATGGTTTGATGAGAGAGAGTTCAACAAGTAAAGCAAAGAGTACAACAACAACTAGCATCTACTACAAAGAGAGATCTTTAATTCTTCTTTCAATATTTCACCAGCAAAATAAATCTGATGTCAGGTGAAACAACATAAGAGAGAATCAAAAAAGAGAGCTCAAAGTTTAAGTTTTGATTCTTGGAGATTTGCTCAAGGGGGGTTGTCTGAAAAGAGAGACAACATGTTTGCAGTTCAAAAGAGCTGAGAAAGAAGCAGACATGGTGGAAAGAAGAGAGAGATGAAATTAAAGAGGAAGAATTCCAGAAATGGTGGGGTGGGGTGGGGGGTGGGATAGTAATTCCTCGAGAGTATATCTCGGAAAATGACAGTATAATAGAGGGCTCACCTTCAGTAGTCAAAACACGCAATGAATAAAACAAGAAATGAAATAATTTCACAATAACAAGATAAATTGTCACTTTTTCATTTCCTTCCCCGTAGACGACGGGTTAAAAATTCTTCAAACAGAAAGTAACCCTCTTCTGTGATTCTCTTTCCCCCCTTTCTCTCTCCTCTCTCTCTCTCTTACACCCATACATACAGACAGAAAAAAATACACACAGACACGAACACACAATATTGTTTCTTTTTTCTTTTTTTGTTTACTTCTACTAGGATGGTCATTAAAGAAATCCCATTTTCATGTTAACAATGGGGTAGACCATAACATACATTTTCTTGAAAAATCTATTTGCTTTTCATCAATCACACGAATTCCTACTTATTTTTATCTTTATTTATTTATTTTAATATTGTTATAGTTGGAGCATTGTAACTTTACTTGAGATTTGACCATGTTTATTTAATTTATTATTATTGTATTTGTGATCCCACCCAAAAATTATCCAACATTTCACACAAATTTATTTTATTCTTTAAGAAATTTAATTTCTCTAAAACAATCCTAAATTTTAAATGCTATTGACATCCATCATTTTATTACATTCACCATTTATATTTACATACACTAAAATTATATATATACACATGTAAAAAACTAAAATACTCTTAATTTAATAAACTCAAATATCCATTCCATTCATC
This sequence comes from Pogostemon cablin, assembly GCA_023678885.1. Taxonomy (NCBI): domain Eukaryota; kingdom Viridiplantae; phylum Streptophyta; class Magnoliopsida; order Lamiales; family Lamiaceae; genus Pogostemon; species Pogostemon cablin. The sequence goes on along the minus strand of CM042992.1, from coordinate 4,509,172 downwards.
CCCTCAAACTTAAACACATACACCCACAATATTCAAGAAGAAAGAGAGAAAAAATAGAGGAAATAGAAATACAAACACCCACGTGAAGAAGAAGAAAGAAGAGAACAACGGGAAGAAAAGAACATCACTTCCAATTATTGCTTAAAATTTTAAGATTCGAGTTTTAGGGTTCAAATTAAGTTAAATAAGTTGTGTTTTGTTGTATAACGATTGTGGGTAGTATGAGTGTTTGTTTTGTTAGGAAAATAGATTGGACAGTGAGTGAATTAGAAAAAAACGATTATAAATGTTCAACCCTGGTATGCCATGAATTAAAGGTTTGTTCGACCGTGATGAACGAATTTTATGAATATGTTCAATCAATCCTAGTCGAATACAATTCAAATAATAAGTGGATAAAATACTCTCTTAGAATCTAGAAAAAATTATCTTTTTGATAATGTAATTTGTAATCTCAAAATTCGCAAATTCAAGGTGTTTGGGGATTCTTGGAAACGGGCCAAGATAATATATCAAATTCAATTGTGCAATTTTATTAGATATTTTAGAAAGATCTTCACATCTCCTCTTTTTTCACTTCACTTATATAAAAAAACATGTGCGTCGGTTGTGCCGTATTTTTAAAATGCATAATTATTTTGTATGTTAAAAAAAGATATTAGTGTTTCATTAAAGATATTAGTGTCTCTTGCAAATGATACTTTGAAGAAAAAATAAATAAATAAATAAATAATAATAATAATGTACTGACTCGGGTCGGGTCGGGCCACGAGAATTGATGGGCTTAACAACTGTAAGGCATCAAACGCCGTATGCTCCGTCACATTTTAGTATTACATGAGAAAAATCTCTAACATTTTTTTTAATAATAATATTTTGTTTTTATGATAGATTTTATAATATCTTATGTGTCAATCATTAATAATTTAAAATTGAAAATAATTTAAAATTGAAAATGTAACATTAAAATCTAGTGGATATAAAAAACACCTCTTCAAATTGAGTATATAATTTCTCACTTAGATCTTTAATAAGTCCTAATATATTTCTTTCTATATTTGCTTCAAGCATTTCTAAAAATCATTTATATATAGAAGCTAAGTAGAGGTGAAAAAAGAAGATAATGTGTGTTGTACGTGGGATTAAGTAGGGGGCATTGACTATAAATAAAGGTTGGGGGTGGGGTGGGGTGTGTGGGGGTTGGAGGGGGGGGGGGGGGTAGTGGATGTGGATTTAGCATATGGGTCGGCCAAAATAAACCCACATTACCTTCTAAATCTTCTTCTTAATCTCACACTCCCAAATATTCCTTTCTAATTTTTCAACAACTTTGTCTCCCATCTTAGCTAGGTTTTATTATGTCTTCCTCCACATCATCTAAATTAAACCCCTGTTTTACCCCTTAACCATTTATTCAAAACCCTAGGCTCAATCAATGACTCCATGTATATTAAATAAATAAATATTTTGATTATTAAATTCAATTCACATAAAATTCTATTTTATTTTAGTTTTTTGTGGGTGTCTATATTCGATCTGTAGCACTTTTAATGCTGCAGGGGTGGGTCATTCAATACACGGAATACTTTGCACCTCATTAGATTTTTAAACTTTTACACACTAGATAATAATCAACATTATTAAAAAAAAGAAAGGACATTAAAATATTTTCATACCAAATTTGGGCTCACTTATATGAAATTTATGAAAGGTGGGTATTGTCTATTGTGCCATGCCAATCTCTATTAATCCGTTATTATTTATTCATATATATGTCAAAATAATTTAATTAAAAAAATCCAATTTTGTTCTTATATTGTTGAATTAATTATTATTTTTAAATATACATGAATAATATTGTTTTTAAGGTCATATTATAGGTTTATTAATTATTGTAACTTAATAATTTTTTAAAAAAAATTGCCATATATTTTAAACATAAGTTATAGTTCATGAGAGTCTCATTTTATTTTTTTACATATATGAGACTCACACACAACTACTAATACAATTAAAATATGGGTCATATTTTTATTAATACAATTACTCAATATACATTATAGTAATTAGGGGTGGGAAAAAATACCGAAAACTCGGTATACCGAGCTTGTCGTATCGAAAATTATCGAAAAATATCGAAATTTAGGTATATCAAAATTTTCGGTACGGTATGATTGCCGTACCAAAAATTTCGGCACGGTATCAGTAACATATTTAAAAATTTTCGGTATTTCGGTATACCGAAAAATATTTTTGGTATTCGGTATCGGTATACCATACCATGAATATCGAAAATTTTTATACTTCCTCCGTCCCAAAAGTTTTTGCACACTTCCTTTGTAATTTACAAAGGAAGTGTGCAAAAAATTCTGGGACGGATGGAGTATTTATTTAAAAATTTTTTAATTATATACTCCCTCCGTCCAGTGCAAAGGTAACCGTTTGCTGTTTGCACGTGAACAATTCTAAGGTCTTTATTAGCTTTTTGCACGTGGATTAAAAAGTATTATTATAGGTAAAGTGAGTAGTTGTATTAGAGGGAAGTGATGAGTCATATTGTGTACTTTCTTTACTAAATAGAGGAAACTGATACCTTTGAAGCGGACGCCATGAATAGTGAAATGGTTACCTTTGCACTGGACGGAGGGAGTATAATATACTTTTTAGTACATTTCTTATTATTAAAATTTATATGACAAAGTCTCTTGTGAGACGCTAATTAGGTGAGACGGTTTGTGAGACGTGTTAAAGTATGTCTATTATTTAGATAAAGTATGTTTAATTAGTTGTTAAAGTATGTTTTTTAAAGTATGTTAGATTATGCATTAAAGTATAATTTTAGTGTGTTATAATTTAATTTATTATTGACATACTTTAACTGCAAATAAGCATACTTTATCTATGCAATAAGCATACTTTAGTGATGGGTGACCGTCTCACAACCGTCTCACAAATTACCTGTCTCACAAGAGAGTCTCTCAATTTATATATCTAGCTTTAAGAACAAATATATATATTTTTTAAATTTTTATTTAAATACATTTTTATTTTATAATAACGTATAGAGTTAAATTTATTATTAAGTATGTGTAATTATACAACACATTTATTCATATATATATATTTGTTAAGTGTGAAAATAAACTCTAATACTTAAATATAATTATGTTACAGTTAATATTAGAATATAGGGTAAGAAATAATAAATAAATTTATATACTTATTGTTTAATAAATTAGTAGTTGATATAAATATCATCTAAATAATTATCTTGTCCATTCATTGTAATATAAAATGTGTTAGAATATATTTTATTTTATCTTATTTTTATTTTTTAATTAAAATTTTTAAAAAAATCGGTATAACTCGGTATATTGATTTTTTTCGGTATACCGATATTTCGGTTTGAAACGGTATGTCAAATTTTCGGTATAAATCGGTATTTATTAAAAAATCGATATAGAATCAATATCGGTACGGTATCGGCATGGAAATAAATTTTATCGAAATTTTGGTATGCCAAAAATCTATACACCGAAAATTCGATATCGGTATGAAAAAATCCATACCGATATTTTTGGTACGGTATCAGTATTTTTGGTATACCGATTTTACCCATCCCTAATAGTAATATTTATTAATTCACATTCGAAAATGCAAAAGCCCCTCTTTAAACTGGGACGGGGGAGGAGTTCTAAATATACATGTAAAAAACGAATATAAATGTTCTGAAGGAAGAGTATTACCATGAAATTGTTAAAAGAGGTACACACAAGGTTTAAAATATCTCAAAATATCCTCGATATTTTCACGATTTATCCATTTTTGGAGAGTACCGATACTGATATTAGGAAAAAATATATTTCTTTTCTGAAATCGGGGAAATATCGAGAAATATCAAAAAATATTAGTGAAAATATCGATATCGATTTGCCACAGTTCAAATTTTTCTGGATGTCGAGATATATCGATGAAATATTGATGAAATATTGAAGATATATCGAAAATATCAAAAAATTATCCATGATTTTAAGAAATTTTAATGACTTTTTTATGTTATTTTTATCAATTAAAAATATTTTTTTTGCTATTAATTTGTTCAATTTAAATAAATAAAATAAAAAATAGAGCAATTCTTGAGTGAAACAATCTCATAGTGAGATTATTTTACGTTTTCTTAATTAACTATCTTTTTTATATTAAAATAGTTATCACTTTTCATTAAAAATATTATCTATTAACTAATAAATATGAAGAGTTCACGTAAATAGTATACTCTGATTAAAAATATAATTATTTTGGCACAATTGAATAAGATAGAACGATATACTACTAACACATTCAGAACAATGTTTAAAAATTATCTAGATGGTACCAATATTGTTTAGATCAAGACAATATGACATGTTTTATATTTGAACCTCATAGATCATCATTTGATATTAGTTATTACTATGTGTTAAACAATTAATAATAATTATTGTATGATTTCAGACTATTTAAATATGTTGTTATTGATCTACTCATCATATATTTTAAATTTTATTTTGATTATAAATTGTATTTATATATTAAAATTAGTTATAATATATTGCAAAATTAAATAATCAATTTTCTTCTTTTTTTTTCACAAATTTTCATAATTTTTAAAATTTTTACCGATATTAATATTAATATTCGATATATTTATCGATATATCCATAAATTTGAGGTATCCATATTTTACCGATATCGATATTTTAAACCTTGGGTACACGTAACGTAAGTGACTCTCATAAACATGGTTTAAATTTATAGTCTTCAATTCTTAATGTCTCAATGCATGCCACGACGTTACAAGATTAGATTAACATTTAATCCAACAAACTTGCAATTCCCTATTATATATATATTAAAATAATTCATAAAGTACATCTCATAAGTATTGACATGCATGGAGATTCGTGAAGATGAAAACACTCTAGAAGAGTATAATTTTGGTACAACTCAAAATAACGTAAACATAAATGTTTCAATATATTATCTAAATAATACTCCCTCCATCTCATATAAAGAGTTATATTTACTGTTTATACAAAAATTAAAAAATATAGTATTTTAATATGTAGTGGGTTGAGAGATATAATAACTTAATATATAGTAAATAGTTGTATTAGTATTGTGTGTGAGCTCCATAATGATAAAGTGATTGATTTATGTGGGTCTCATTTACTTAAAAAGGAAATGCAACTCTTATAGCGGAACGTCTAATTAGTAAAATGTAACTCTTGTTGCGGGACGGAGGGAGTACTATTTGTACTCAATGATTTAATTTAACTTAATATTGAAAATTAAATTAAAAAAAGTGGAATTCAGCGTGACACCTAGTTCGATGCTACAGTAAATGGCGCAAAATTCGTAGGCGCTGTTTGGGTTTGCAATTAATGCTCAAATTATTGTTTAATTGTGGCCCACATTTTTAAGGCATATTAATCATATATAAATTACTATATACTATTAATATCTTGTTTTTCTCGAGCTACACTTCAAAATACGAATTTTGGCTCTGGCTTTTATTGTAATTTTTAATTCCAATTTTCCAAAACTCATCTCATTCAATTAATCGACAAATTATATAAATATCAACCCAAGATTCTTGGCTTTTAATGCCTCGGGCAAACGAATTATTATTTATTTAATAGTTTTATTAATTATAAAAGCCAATTTTATTAGAATTCTGACATTGAATAAAAAAGTATTAATTTTACATAATAACAAGCTGTTATTTTTTGTGATTATAATTTAATCTTTAATCTTCAAAATAATGTTGATCACATTACTTATGATTCTTGAGACTAGGCCCAATTGTACGTTACTTTTGATGACTTAAATTATTTTTTGCCCTATAATTTTTGCCCTAAAAGATAAGTGGTTCAATTTTGCCCTTTAACTAACGAAAAATTTCAATTTTTGCCCAATTTTCGCCGAAAAATGCAAATTTATCCAGAATCTGTCACGTCATGCTTCAATTTGGGGGTTTCCGGCTGGTCAATCCGACGTGGCAATTTTGACTTTTTTTTACACTAAAGTTAAATCATTTTTTGCCATGTAACTAATCAAAACTTCGATTTTTGCCCTAAAAAGGATAAGTGGTTCACTTTTGCCCTATAACTAACGAATTATTTCATTTTTTGCCCAATTACATGGCCTTCTCTTATTTTTTTAATTGAATCACGAATTTCTATTTTTATCACGAATTTTAATTTTTATTCTTTTAAATTAATTTTTTTTTGTGTTTTAGTTTAATTACAATTTCTTCTATTAATAAAATATATGACTATCTTAATTAATAATAATAATATTAAATATTAAATATTTAAAATAAAATTAATTAATTAAATATATTAAATATTAAAATTTATTAAAAAAAATGTTCGACAAAAAAAATAAATGGGAGTGATAGTTATTACGTATATTTTAAATATTATTATATTTCAAATTTTGAATATGTTAAATGTGTATTGGTTTTTATTCATAGGTAAAAACTTGTATGCACCCGAGCACATGGGACATACACCGTGCGCCTTTATAATTTTGTGTTAAATTGTATACCCTTTAGTATAAAGATGTGTACTCTTTATTTTCTAAAGAAAAATAAAAAATATTAATGAAAAGTGTATACTCTTTACAACAAAATGCTGTACCCTTATAAATTAAAGTGTACACCCTTTAGAACAAAACAATATACCCTTACCCATAATACTAAATTTTAAAGGCGCACGGTATGCCCGGGGCACATTAGGAATATATTTAATTAATAAAAGATAATGTATTAATGTGATCAAATTGTGAAAAGAAACATATATTTAATTGGGTAAAAATCGTGTCATATATTTAAATGATATAAAAGAAAAATTTGTGATTAAATTGACATAAAATGAAAAGGTCATGTAATTTTTTTAAATAAAATAGTTTGTGATTAAATTGAGAAAATTAGTAAAGGTCATGTATTTTATTGTAATTAACCTTTTAATAAATAAATTGAGAAAATTAAAAATATATTCCTAATGTGCCCGACCGTACGCCTTTAGAATTTAGTATTTTATTTTGTTAATGAATTGGATTCAGGATTAATATGTGAGAACAAGACATTATTGAAAACTATGGGGCTTCTCCTGCATCAGTGAAATTTATGTAAAATGTTTCTTTTGGGGTTTCTTTTATTCAACAGAACTTTTGAGTTATTAAATGAAATTTATTTGTTTCAACAACAATGGAAGAATTTGTAATAGGAAAAACAATGATTAGGAACAAGCTTTATATATTAATCTCCTTTGCATTGTTGTGGATTATTATATTTATGTTATGCTTACCTTCTTTGCAATCATGCATAAATTTAAATCTTATCTAAGGAAAAATAAATTGATATTTGATACTCTCTTGCATGTTAGAGAGTACATTAAAATTCTTCTTGCTATTTTTTAGAGTTGATATATTGACTTTAGAGTTGATATAACAATTTGAATAGAATAAAGTTCTTTTTAGATGTTAGCACTAATGCAATAATGTGTAATTTGCAATTTTTAAGTTAATTTTTACCTCCAATATTCAAATAGTTTTAGTGATTCATGTGTGTTGTTGTGGAGGAATCTTTACATTACTTGGAAGTGAATATTAAGAGATTATTTTTCAAAGGTTGTGGATGTTTAAGATCTTTTGATTAATGTAATAAAAGAAGTGTCATACCACCAATACAAAACTTTTCAAATTGTTGCTTGAAGGTTTAATTCCTATCATAGATAAATGGTAACATTTTTTCACGGGAAGAAATCTGGAGATACTGAGAAGAAGATTCAAGTTATTGTGGTGATAGATAGGGAGGGGATTCTGGGACTTGATAACTTGGCTGGCAAGTTATTATCTCTTTCTCATACCTATATGAAGCTCACCACGATTTTTTAAGTGTTTGGCTTATTATGTCATGATTTTATGCTTCTTGGCAGTTCTCTCTAACTTATATCAGAATCTTGCATACAATCTTTCTTGAATTCTCTGTATTGTTAAATATTATCAAGGAATGAGAATACTTGTAGGAAAGCTTTCATTATATTCTATTTTTGGTTGCATTCGTCATTTTGCTGTAATTCACATATTATGTCCCAGTACCTCTTCACCTTGGAAATAGATTTGGGTATTTTTAATGTTTGAGCATATTATTAGGCTCAAATACTATACAATATATAAAAAATTGTGGTTCATTGATAAGTCATAATTCAAGTTCCTGCTTGCCTTGCTGGTTTCTTTAATGTATGTCTAATGGGGTTATTCTTATTTGTTCCAGTGCTTGCCCCATTACCATTTACGTTGGAACTTGAACTTTCCATATCATTAATATTGAAATGATGTTGTATGTAATGTGCAATTCAAAAAAATATTTGTTTTAGGTTAGTGTATTCTATTTAATTGAGATTTCAATTGTATAATTAGAAATTTGAGCTTTTAAGTTTGAAAAATAATTTGGCAATAGAAATGATCAATTACATGATTAATTTTCTTTGTTCTTTAACTTTGTAGTTTTTCCATGTTTTATGCAAGCTTCAAAATGATTTAAATGAAGTTCCTTATTGAAGGTTCACATTTCTGTATGTTAAAAAGGATTGCTCCCTATTAAGTTCACATTTCTAATTTCTTCTCTAATGTCTACGTCAACCCTACCTATTGAATTCTTTGTTTTCCTTTGGCCTTCTCCATGCTATATTGAGAAATTTTATTAATACTTGATCCTAGAAAAGGTTCAAGTGCTCAAAAAATAATATTTTGGTTCACAAATATTGGAAAATATTTTAAGAAGGAATATTGAAATAAAATTTTGTACCTTTGGTTCAACTTTGATCTTTGCCAAATACTAATCATCAATATAAGCCAAGTTTGCTAACTTATAACTATGATTAAAATACGGGTTCGTTGATTTATTGCGGATTATGGGGTCCCATTGATGGTTTATGTGTGGATTGTTGTATCTAATATACCTATTAATGATGTTCCATGAGGAACACAATGACAACTTTTTAGCCCAAATCCATGGTCTGCTGGTGCATACTTAAAACTAGAATTCTATCAATATGCTTTACTTTCTCTATTAATGATGAATAACATGTGTAATATTAGTAGCCAAACGTAAAACATTATAACATATATGTGGTAATTTGCATTCTATTTTTGAATAAGATTTGGTGAATGTGTTTTCTTGGGTCAATAATGGTGTTGTGAAGCAGGATGCATTCATTATGGGAGGTCAGCAAGAAGGGAAGATAATAGAGGCTTCCTTAATTCCAGGTAAATTTATAGTATAAAGGATGTGGTTCTTATTGAATTAGGTATGCTATTATAAAAAGAGGAAGTGGTTTTCGTGCTAAGAAAAGGAAAAAGAAAAGGGACAACTCTTAAGTGAAATATATGCTTTCTTTTCTTATCAATTTTTTAATGGAGCAGTATGTATATATAATTTTTAAATTTCACCAAAAATCCAATATCTTTATTGGTTTATTTGGAGAGAGTGAGAGTTCTTATTTGTTCTGCCACTTCTTTTCTAGGCCTCTTAAGTGTGAAGAACATGTTATATCTTTAGTGATTTATGGTTTCTCTTTCGGGATAATTTCAGATTTAGTCTCATAAGAATTGTTCAATGTCAAAAAGATCTCAAAACTGACACATTTAGTCCTATAAGAATTTTTCATCAAAATCTCTTAATAGTTGATGAAATATTTTGAACCATTAACAAGACCAAAATGGATTATGTCTATTTTGAAAGACATAAAATAATAAAAATCTTGTAGTTTATAATAATATAAGTTAATTTGGGATAAAAATTTTCAAAATTATGATTATAATATTCTTATGGGACCAAAACTGCTAGCTATGGGACCAGTATATTCCTACAAAACTATAATTGAATTGAAGGAATTCTTATGGGACCAAATGTGATATTTTCCCTTTCTCTTTCTTATTTCTTCTTTTTCTTTTTCTATTTATATTCATTCTTTCTTAATCTTCGCATAGCAACTATGATTTAAGATATTGATGCATCATTAGCAACTGAGTAGAATTAATTTGTTGAAGATGATCAGAATGACACAATGTAGGTAGAAGGTGGAGTTCTCCATCCATGTATGAGCATAAAATCTTTTCATATTCTTAAATAGTTCATTCTCCTTTTTAATTGTATTATTGGGCATCTTTTATTCTTTCTCTATTTTATTTATTTATTTACTTTGAGCATTATTCTTAGTAAAATTTTATATTCTATGTATCTTATAATTATTTCAACTAATTTAGTGTTCAATGTGAAAATCGTTGGGAGCATTGCTAATAGACAATAAACATACTTAAGTGGATAAGTTAGATGAAAATCGTGTTTCTATTTAAATATTTAATAGACAATTAACTATTTAATACTCATTTTAACTCTTTCTATTTTATTCATTAGTTTATTTTGTCACAAACAACGCATCTAATCACTTTGATAAAATTGAAATATCGTCTCAAATTGATATTATATTAATTGCAGTATAAATGATGTAGTAGTTTATGAATATAAATAAATAAATGCTCCATTCATCCCATACTTATCTGCATCATTCTTTTGTAATTTACAAAGAATGATGTAAATAACTATGGGACAGAGGGAGTAATAAATAATAAAAAATTTAAAAATTAAATTATTGGTCTATATTGCATTGAAAGTAAAAAGTAATTGATTTAACTTAATCAGATTTATATATATATATATATATATATATATATATATATATATATATATATATATATATATATATCATATTGTTATTTTATTATATATAAAAATTTATCAATTTTATATTTATTTTAAGTGCAAAATAAAAAAAATATTGTACTGCGATTTTTTTAATTGAAAGTAAATAATATTTTATATTTTTAATTAAAAATATGATGTGATTATTGAGGTTTGATTATTAGTAGGTTTTCTAATTTATGGTTTCAGTTTTTTTTTTTGTTTATTTAGATGATTAGCTATATTTGTATTGCGATTTTTCAGTATAGAGAATAAAGTATTCGCACAATGTAAAAATATAGGCGAATGTGAAAAGTATTCACATGTTGGGGCAACTTAAAATTTTCTTAAGTTAATATCATTTCGTATGTTGCTGTAATAAATTATTGGGTTTAGAAAATCTTGAACTCTTTGTATGTGTTTGCAAAATAAAAAAAATTCTCATTGATTCAGAAGTTACAACTTTGGTATGAAGAATTATATACAACTGTTAGGAACTTTATTTTGACTCTTCAAAACAATGTGACACCATCTAATGTATGCTACTAAATTTCTGAGTAAAAGGAGTTCCCCTTCAATTTGTGAATATCAATTTTTGTAGTAGTTTTTATAAGTTTAAAATATATTTTGATCCTTGCAGCCACAACAAGTGGTGAAAATTTTTAATTTAATTTCATGGAAGTAGAAGTTGCATATACATTTTGAATTATATGACTTTCTTTAATTTAGATTTTGCTGATTTCAAGTAGAAGTTGCATATATATATATATATATATATATATATATATATATATATATATATATATATATATATATATATATATATATATATATATATATATATATATATATTAAATTATATGGCTTTCTTTAATTAGATTTACTGATTTCATATTCATAAATATTTTATATATGTTTATTGGAGGGTTTAATTTATGAGTTTAAGTACGCAATATGTATTAATTTTGTACTTTATATTATGGTAGTTTGCCACGAACTGAGAGTTTTGTTGGCTCAAGATATTCCCTAAAGTTATGTTCCATCTTTGATTACTACTAATGTTTTCTCCTATTCATGTGATATCTAATTTTTCACTTTATTTATGTATGTCCATTGAATTTATGCATGTAGGATGATGACCATATAATCTAGCTTGATAACATGTTGCCCATGGCATCAATGTTGATTAAAAATGAGTCTTAGCTTAATCCATTTGTTTCTTCATATTATAATCAAGAATAATAGGAATATCTCACATTCAAGGTGTTGTTTATTTGCTCATTATTAATGTATTCCTACTTTCTTTTTTTGCTTTAAATTCACCTTATTGCCTCTTTTTGCTTTTGAATACTAATAATCCTATTAGATTTTGAATTATTTGTTTAATATTTATTTTTAGTGGTGTTCCTGATTTTTCTCAACTTCTTAACCTATTTTTGTTTGTATATTATTGTTCTGTTCAAAATTCATTTTAAATTAGTTGAAACTTAAATCCACTACATCAATATAGGTTAAGTAATTGCAGGTTGCTCATGTTGCAACACTCCTTACTTAAAAATTTAGAGTTCTATTTCTATAGAGATTATGAATCTTATGGAAAGGCGAAAGAATATAACAATAACATAGGCTGTTATATTTCTTTTAATCAATTGAATCATCCTCCCTTTGTCCAATTAAAGTTGTAACATTTTTTTTAGGCACAGATATTAAGGAATACTATAATTTTTTAATAATATTTTAATGTGTAGTGAGTATGCGTATAAGTATTGTGTGTGAGCCCCATATGAATATATTAATTGTTTTGTATGGATACCATATGCTTGAAAATGAAATGTGAAAACTTATGTGGGACAACCCAAAAAGAAAAGTATCACAACTTCTATGGGATGAAGGAAGTACTATATTTAAGGAAACACTAAAGAACATAGCAATGACATAGGTTGTCATCTTTCTTTTAATCCAATACAAGTAAATTGTATAAAATGATAATATAATGGGGTGATTGATACGTTTAGTAGTTTTATGTGTATCTGACAACTGATCATACATTATTTAAAATAAAACTTGAAGCCAAAATATTGAGATATACATAAAGTAACGATACCAATGCTGATCCCAACTAATCACAATTTTGCGTTGTAATGGAGCGTGTTCTGGGAGACTTGAAGAAGAGTATATGGAGTGTGTTTTTTTTCATTAGTTTTCCTGGCATATGCATTAGTTTTCTACTTTCTACTTATTTCTGTTCATGCATGCACATGTACATTTTTTATAAGTATTTTCAAATATGCTTGATTTCTTATGTGCATGATTTTGAATAATTTTCCTATGAGATCTATATGCTTATTGAGAGTTCATCATTCTTATTAAGTGATTGTTACAATGAATACTAACTACAGGCACTAGGAAACCAACCATGTAGGCTGACAATGGCCTTCAAGTTAACAATGTAGGGTATCAATTTCCCTATTTTTCCTGAGCAAATTAGGCTTCAGAGAATAAAGTTGTTGCAACATCCAAGTTGAAGCCTCTGATGCCAAGTTTAACTGCATTAGAAAAGTATAAATTGTCAACTATTGTAAGTATGTTTGAATCTATGATTGTATTTAGCTTATCTATAGCACGAAAATGTTTGATATCATGTGCAAGGAGCAAATTTTTTTAAGTGTAGCATGCAGTGATTCCATTAAGATTTTTTTTATGAAAATTATTAAAAGGAAAGCACTTTATGCCAAAAAAATATGGCTTTCACACTCATGCCAATACATGTAATTGAGGTTATACTTTTTTAAGGTTAAAAAATATGACTTTCAATAGAGTTGTTATACTTTTTTCAAAATTTATTATTTATTTTTATAGAAGTTTAATTAGTTAAGTTTTTAAAGTTTTGTTGATTTAATTTCTTTGTTAAGCACAAAAATATATTATGTTGATTTAATTATATTATTTGTAAATATTTATATTTAACCCATTAATTTTTATAAAAATTATGTCAATGCTATATTAAAGCTTCGACTTTAAATTGACTAACCAATCTTTTTTTAAAGTCTTCACTTACATTTTTCATAATATAATAAAATTTCAATTTCAAATTTTATTATTGTACACCTAAACATCTTTCGTATACAATGCTATTTTATTATATTAATAAGGGATTCACCATATTAGTCTTAATACATTAAAAATTAAACAAAAAATAATAAATGAGATTGCACTCACAATATCTTACCTTAAATGCAATTAAATAACCAAAGCTCATTCTTTTAAACTTTTTATAAATTACAAAACAAATACATTATTTTTGTCATAACGTCTCCCCGTGCATCGCACGAGTTAATATATGTTATATAATATATATATATTGTAGGATATTTACATATTTAATTAATACTTAAAAGTTTTTATTTAATTATATTTATTATATATTTATTTAAAATAGCATAATTTATATATACATAATTTATAATTTCTCACATTATATTAAAACTCTTACAGTATCATAAAAGAGATATTCAAGGATATTATTCCATTTAATATTTTACAATTTTAAAAAATTATCAATAAGAAATTATTATATTAATATTTTTTAAATTCAACAAACCATTTTAATTAGTAAAAAAAAATACTTTTATAATTAAATTATTAAAATAAGTAGTTTAAAATAAGTTTTTTTATAGTCAGACCAGAGGTTGAACCGATAAAGACAACAATTCAAGGTTCAATAAAAAAAATTAAATTTTACATATTTTTAATTATATTTTATAAAATTATTATTTACAAAAACATTTAATTAACAAAATTATTTTATAAAGAAAAAATTTCAATATAAATAAAAGTATGATAAAATAAAAATATTTATAGTTTATAATACATACATTGTTATAATATACATATATAATACCATAATGCATATTTAATTTAATATTTAAATAATGTTCTAAAGAAAATTATAAAAGTGAAACATCATATAAATAAAAATAAAATTTCTTTAAAAAAATTAAAAAATATATATAAAACCATACAGGGTTACTGATCATCTAAGGGTGAAATTATGACTTTTACCCATGTGGTTTATGCTATACTTTTTCACTTTGGTTTAGATAGAGATGGCAATAGGACGGGTATTTCTGGGTACCCGTCCTACCCGAACCCTAATGAGAAGGACATGGGTAGTTGTAAATGGGTTTGAGATGAGTACGGATAGTTGTAAAAAATACCATTAGAGTTTGTAACGAGTACGGGTAATGCCTCAATACCCGTGAGAACTCCATATATATATATATATATATATATATATATATATATTTATAAAATTTAATATATGGAGTATTATATAATTTATATATTATGAGATATTTTATATATTTATATAATAGTTATAAATTTTATTTAATTACATTTATTACATATTTATTTAAAATAATAGAACTTATAGTCCCTTTGTCCCATTTCAAACTTTACGTTTGTTTTTTGCACGTAGATTAAGAAATATAGTATTTTAATGTGTAGTGAGGTGAGAGAAATAATATTTTAATGTAAAGTGGGTAGGTGTATTAGAGTGATGTGTGGGACGTCCATGGAGAAAGAAATAATTAATTTGTGTGAGTTTTATAATTCATTGAAATAAGTAATCAAATTATGTCTGGAGTAGAAATGTAGTTTTTAGGGAGGTTTATTGAAATGTATGAGTGAGGGTTTTCATTTTTTAAAAATATAATAACAATTTTAAGTGAACGATATGTTAAAATTTTATTTTTTTCATTTATTAATAGAATCTGTGTAAACCGAGAAAAATAATTACCTGTGAGTAATAATTTTTTTAACGGTCCCAATATCGATTCTTTCACTCTTCGATTCTAATATTAACCAATCATACGAAATGCAATACATAATAACTTTATTCTCTACTTCTAAATGCCCCAAAAATCTTTGACAATATTTTATTTCATTGTATATTTTAAATGCATTATTTCCTGTTCTTCTTATTGTTAAAAATGAATATACCTAACATGGATTGTGGGTCAATATTTACCACTACTTTCTTTCCTTATATATTTAAAGTGCGCTGTTTCTTGATCTTCTTACTGCTAGAAAGGGACATACGTAGCACGGATTGAGGGGTTGTATTATATAAAATTCCAATTCAGATCAAATTTAACTAAAAATATACTTCTGTTATAAAAATGTGTGATTGTGCAACGCACGGCCGCGTATGCACTAATCTAACTAAATAAATTCTTAAATGATGGTTATAATTGATCATAGTTCAAACATAATTAGTTCTTAACATGCTTAGCGGTGTTGTAATTCAATACTCACATTATTTTACATATCACTAACATTTCTCATCATTACATATCTATAATCTTCCTCATGAAAAGTTATACTTAATGTGACAAAGAATTTGCAGATTCTTCCAAATATTTAGTTCCATGTTCAAGCTCTATTACATTTTAATATTAACAATTGAGAAATTCAACCTAGAACGACAAACGTGTACTCATCAATATGATCAACATCACCAGGTAAAACTATCATATTTCTCATGTTTCTTCCCAAACTAAGCATTTTAGTCCTCATAGTTGTAGATGATATCGGTTTAAGAATCACAATCAAGTCATACATGAGATTGTTGTGATTTTAGATTAAACTAAATTACTCTTCAATTACAAGGAAATATTATTTACCTCATAAAAAAAGTTTACATACAAAAATATTTTAAAAAATATCCCTGTCCGCGCAACGCGCGGCCGGGTAAAAACTAGTACTTTATTAATAGAAGAATTTGTAATTAAACTAAAACACAAAAAAAAATTAATTTAAAAGAATCAAAATTAAAATTCGTGATAAAAATAGAAATTCGTGATTAAATTAAAAAAATAAGAGAAGGTCATGTAATTGGGCAAAAATTGAAATAATTCGTTAGTTATAGGGTAAAATTTAACCACTTATCTTTTTAGGGCAAAAATCGAAGTTTTGATTAGTTACAGGGCAAAAATGATTTAACTCTAGTGTAAAAAAAAGACAAAATTGCCACATCGGATTGACCAGCCGGAAACCCCCAAATTGAAGCATGACGTAGCGGATTCCGGCGAAATTTATATTTTCCAGCGAAAATTGGGCAAAAATTAAAATTTTTCGTTAGTTACAGGACAAAATTGAACCACTTATCTTCTTTAGGGCGAAAATCGAAGTTTTGCTTAGTTATAGGGCAAAAAATGAATTTAACTCTACTTATCCTCAATTAAGTTTTTTCAAATAAATTTATCATAGATTATTTATTTAAATAAAATAGATTAATTCTATTAATTCTAATTGCACCTAACTAATTTGTCATAAAAACAATTTCCCACTTTCACTTGGTCCATTGGGTTTTGGATTAGTCAAAATTCCATTTATCTGTCACAAGAGATATGTAAGCATAATGTGGTTGTTTCCCTATTGCAAATTCATTCTTATTATATTTAGTCTTCATAAAGTATCATTAAGAGATTCTTCAAACACACTTATTTAATATGATGTGACATGTTTATTTTTATTATCCATTACTTTAATTGTAATAAGGATCGTTTTAGTTTTGAAATTAACTTTATGTTCGCCGATCAATAGGTAAGAACTAGTCGAACCATGGGCCACGTAAATCTCTAGTTATTTTTGGATGAATTTTTTTTTTTAATCTTTAAAGGTATATTCTCTTGTGAGACCTCAATAGTATATTGTTAGAGTATATTTATTACTATATAAATAAAATATATTTCTTAATAGTTAAATATATTTATAGTGAATCATATAATAATATTTTAAAATTATATTTTAACTATTAATAAATATATTTTACACATATAACGTACAATCACTATTTAACACATCAGAAAAAAACTTTGTCAACCTTTAAAAATATACTACTCCAAATTTAAGCTAGTAAAAATCAAATTATGTTAATGTCATCAACCTTTTATCCACATCACCATTTTCTCAGACATACATCATTGCCTCTTATAATTTGATTTGATATAGAATTAAAACATACCCATTTAATTTTAAAAACATATAAATTAACTATTGATTAACGTATATTTTGCCAAAAGTGAGAGTGAATATTTGGGGTAGAGAAAGCAAGGTTTTACTATTCAATAATAATTAAAAGAGAGAGAGAGGGAAAGTGAGTAGTTGAGAGTGATTTGAATAGAGAGAGATGTAGAGGATGTAATTAAATTAAAGGATTAATATTAATATATAGTTAAGTTGAAAAGACAGAAAATACAAGTGGGTTCAACTGAATTAGGTTAACACTAAGCTAGATTCCCGGGTCAAATTAAATTACATATAATAATACTAATAAACATAGTTATTAATTCATTATATATAATCATATGCTCATTTCTCACATGAAAAAATAAAATAAAAATTCTTGGTATTATGTTTGAGTTTTTAGAATGAATTTTTATTCAATTCGGCAAATATGCGAGAGTTTGAAAGCTCAAATATTGAGTAGCACTGAAGTTTGGAAGCTCAATGTTGTTTTTATTGAATGTTATATAATAATCTTAAGACGTGAATTTTTTACGTAACAATTTTTATGACACTTTTTGAATGAATCACATGTTCAAGAAAAAATTCATTTTTTGAGATCCTTAGTGAAATATTTTTTGTGGGAGTGCCAATAAAATTAATGGAAAATGTTCGAAAACATGCCACCTTGTTGTTATTAAAACAAACTATATGTGCTTTCAAGATTATGAAATTAACACTTTTTTTATATAATATTATTTTTTAAATAAAAAATTGGTTTTATAAATAATCTCTTGAGCATATTTGTGACTTGTGAGACGATTGTAAACAGAAGTTGTTCTTCCTAATTTGTTAGGTTAAAATTTCAAGTTAATGAATGAGTTAATAAAATAAAATAAAATAAATATAAACATTACATAATCCCACAAAGAATTCATAATTCCTAGATTCTTATTCTACACAATTATAGGAATGAAAATTCATTGTTATTTTTTAATATAGGTGAACTAAAATAGAAATTTACTAAACAACTTTTACGAATAGAGACGGAGCCATTATAGGATCAACGGCGGCACTGAGCTCCTGAAATTTTAAAAATTATTAATATATATATTCAATTTATGAACATGTGTGGCTACAAAATGGATATATTTCACAATCCTACGGTTTTTCCTTGCCTATATGTCAACCCTCTTTTTTTTTTTTTAAAAAAAATAATGTGGGACTAAAATGAATTTTAATTTATCGAAACTCTAACAAAATTTCTAAATATTCCATCAACTATGCACATATAAAAGGATAATAATTAGGTATTAGGCTTTATTTAGTCTCAAATCTGTCACGTGCAACATTCTTCATATGGGTCCATAAAAATGTTTATAGTCTTTTTCCCAGCTGTTTTCCTCATCAATATACGTTTAATTGAAAATGATATATGAAGGGGGTATATTGAATGATGTTGTGCTTTAAATAATTTATGGTGATTGTTTGTTATTTGGATTATAATTATAAGAAATTGTTTTTCATGTCAAATGGAGTATGAAATTTATAATTTTTTATGACCTATACTTTTCCATTGTCGGTTGGAAGACTTATGTATCCATTGTTATGACTACTTGAGTTATCCATTAGGGCAATATATGTATTAAATTAAATGCCATTTAAATTATATCAATGTATTATAAAATTATTATAAGGTAGTAGAATATTTATTTTACATATTGCATTTTGGCCTTGGGACATTGTTTTTTAAAATGTAATTTTATTGATGTATCTTTTTGAGTTTTTACCATTAACTGTTCTTTTTAGTGTGTGGATTATAAAAATGCATTTTTAAATAAATAAAGTATTAAGTATGTTATGAGTTTTATTTCATGGCAATATTTTTCAAAAATAAGTTGTATGGATAAATTATTTATTTTGAGTGTATTTCCCCTCTTAAAATTATATAAACTTTTATGGACAAATATATAGATTTGGGATGGAGGGTTGGAGTGGTTATTCTTATTTTTTTTTATTTTAATACTCCATTCGTAATGTATAATCCTTTAATTACATTTTTTATATTTATTCTTCCTAAAATACTCTTCATATTTAAGAAAAGGAAATAATTTCTTTATCATTACCTTAAAAGCTATTTAAATCCAAATTTATCACTCTCATAAAAAAAAAAAAAATATATATATATATATATATATATATATATATATATATATATATATATAAAATACTTTTTTATTACCTAAAAATATTACAATTTATTTTAAAGTCAATAAAATGAGTTTAAAATAACATTTAAAAAAAAAAGAATAGTAGAATTTTTTGGTACGTAAGGAGTATTTAAATAGATTTACCCTTTGATGATATCGATCGATCATTTAAAACTCCAATAATCCAAATAGAAGTATTTGCCAACTTTATTTAAAACTCCAATAATCCAAATAGAAGTATTTGCCAACTTTTAGGCCATTTGTATGGAAAATAAACGTGTATGTTTATACACGACGTACCTTTATTGATTCCAAAAATCAACGTGAACTTTTTGGAAGCCTGTCTTCTGCAGCTTTTGCTTTCTCTCCTCTTTTATTTTATTTTTATTTTTTTTATTTTTATTTATTTAATTATTTATTATTTATTTTTTATAATACAAAACTATCAAAACAATAACGATAATTTGAATAGTTATTAGTTAATTAGTTAAGCTATTATTTTTTATTTATATTGAGAATCACGGACAATACTTGCATAAAATTGTTTTATATAAAATTGGTTTTTACGTTTTCATAAATTGTTATAACTTTTTATTTATACAGTAAAATATTCATAAAATAATTAATTGTGATATTATTATTATTTTTAAAAAATTATTTATGAAATAATTAATTGTAATATTATTACTTTTTATTGATTCTAGTATCACTCTTTTATTAAAATATTATCACTTCTTACCTGACATCTCATAAAAATCTTGTCAGGAAATAGTCTTATTAAAGTGTTTCTCATAATTTATTTATAAAATAATTCAAAGATTATCATTTTTCATTAATTAATTATATATATATATATATATATTTCTTATTCGTCTCATTTATCTTATTTTCTTAAACTAAACAAGTTTATAGTTACTATTTTTGTCTAATTCACAAACAAGTCCATACTTGTTTTTAGAAAATAATACTCATTCAATAACTTCATAATAATTAATTTTAAATTAATTATTTCTTTTTCACCTGATTCAATAACTTCATAATACATGTTAATTTTAAATTAATTATTTCTTTTTCACCTCATATTATTTACTTTATAATTTATTTATTACTTAAAATTATTTTTAAAATTAAGTGAAAACTTAATTTTTCTTAACTCCTTATTTACAGTAATTATGAATTTAAATATGAAACGGAAGGAGTAGTTAATTTTATTTGATGACAAATTAAACACCACTATATTTTAACATTCTTATTTATTTCTTGATCTTGAATTCTTGCTGTTTATTCGACTTAACTTAATTTAAAAAAAAATAAAAAAAAATCATTCTTTTAGAAATATTCATTTTAACATTTTAAGTGCATGCGTTATAACATTTTTTTAGTAAGTTGATCCTATGCAAATAACATAAATAAATAATTTTAGTAGATTTGAAATATTATTACTATATCATCAATTTGAATTATTTTTTCAGGGATAAAAAAAATTAAAATACATTAATTACACATTAAATTTTATGTATTAAATTTCTTAATCTACCTAACGACCGAAAATTGTTAATTGAATAAGGGAATGGAGAAAAGTGAAATGTAATTTTGGGAAAGAATATGAGGCAATTACAAATCCGTTAAGTAGAAATGTCAGTGTGTGTCCATTTTATTGAAAAGGTGACACCAATTCTACTCACAAAGCAAATTGCTAATCACCTTTTTATAAAGTGATTTAATTCCCCTTCTCAACTCTCACTTTCATCCTTTTTCATTCAAGGATTTCTTTTGTATTTTATATACACATATATAGACCATAATGATCTGTGAGAATGAGACAATCCATTATTAAAGAATGATTATTATACAGACAAAATATAACTTTCTTCGTACAATAACAATTTTTATGTTTACTGTTTCATGGTGTTTAAGAAAATTTATATTTTTGATCAATTTTATTGACTTTTAAGAATATTTTAGTATTTTTATATAATAAATAAGGTATAAAGTAATGTTATGAGTGTGAAAAAGAAGTGACAAATTTAAAATAAAAGTAATTTTTAAGGTTGTTGTATAAAATTTTGTTTCTTTTTTTGGGATATGAAAGTTATTGTGAAACAAACAAATGAGTGAAGTGTGAAAGATGTTAAGAGATAAAAGGAATATTAATTTGTTAAAAAGTATGATATACTAAAATTTATAAACTCTCCTTATAACAAGTGGATAGTGTGTCCTGATCTCACAATATCCTTCTCGAATTACTCTATCTATAAATTGGAATAACATGCGGATCAACTCCATTTAATTTAAATTTAAATAAATTGGATAAAAACTATGAATTGAAGACCAATCATTTAGGTTAAAAATACATCTTGAAACATAATTAAGATTAAATAGTAAAAACATACATGATGTTTCGTATTAAGCAAGCAATATTTGTTATACTCCATTCTTATTAGTTTGACGAATGATTCTTTGCATTTGTTATAAATAGAGTAACATGGAGTTAAATTCATTTTTTGCCCTATAACTATGCAAAACTTCGATTTTTGCCATAAAAAAGATAAGTGATTCAATTTTGCCCTATAACTAACGAAAAATTTCAATTTTTGCCCAATTTTCGCCGGAAAATGCAAATTTCGCTAGAATCCGTCATGTCATGCTTCAATTTGGGGGTTTCTGGCTGGTCAATCCGACGTGGCAATTTTAATTTTTTTTCCACTAGAGTTAAATCATTTTTTGCCCTGTAATTAATCAAAACTTTGATTTTTGCCCTAAAAAAGATAAGTGGTTCAATTTTGCCCTATAACTAACGAATTATTTCAATTTTTGCCCAATTACATGACCTTCTCTTATGTTATTAAAAATATAAAAGAAGGTCATGTAAAATGGTGTGTTGATCAACTAACAAAAATTAAATATATATGAATATAAGAAAAATTAAAAAAATTTATTTTCAACAAAAATGAGATGAGAGTAATTTATTACGCATTTATAAATCTTTTATATTATATATAATTTATGGGTTATAATTTAAACATTATTATATTTTAAATATTATTATGTTTTAAATTTTGAATATATTAAATGTGTATTGGTTTTTATTCATAGGCAAAAACTTGTGTGCACCCAAGCACACGGGGCACACACCGTGCGCCTTTATAATTTTGTGTTAAATTGTATATCCTTTAGTACCCAAGCACATGGGGCACACACGGGGCACACACACATCCACTAATACAATTAAAATATGAGATCTACACTCCCACTAATATAACTATCCATTATACATTAAATAACAATACTCCTTAATAAACGTGCACAAAAGAAAAATGCTCTCTTTCGAACGGATAGAGGGAATATATATTACATATTTTTAATTAGATGAGATAGTCCACCTGACCACTAAACTCCTCACTAAAGGGAGTAACCAGGTTCGTAAGGAGGCATTGGAACTTTATGCTTATTCATTTTACCTTTAATTGTTGTATTTCTATTCATGTAGTTCACTATGTATTTTACCTTTTTAATTCATAATGCATCTTTAGGATTTAATACTAATTATTGAAATATTATCTCTTAAATTATAATTAAAATTAAAAAATTATTAATTTGGAACAACTGTATGGTGCAGACCAATTGCATATTAGCACATCTTATTTCTATTTAGCCCTAATTATTTTATTATTTCCACACATTTCGCTTTCATTTATTCACTCATCTCTCTTAAGAATTGGTAATTATGGCACACCATGCGCCAATACATTATAGTATTAATGGGTATATCCTACAAAAAAAACTATTTTTTACCAACGGAATATTCCATTGGTAAAAGCCTAAATTTCATTGTTAAATTGGTTTACCAACAGAATCCGCTGATAAATTTCCGTTTGTAAAATGGTGGTTGGTAAATTTTTTTTGCAACGAAATATCAATTGCGTTGGTAAATAATTTCGTTGGTAATCCATTGCTAAAAACTTTCCTTGGTAATCCGTTGGTAATTATCAACGGATTGAGTTTCGTTAGTAAAATAGAGAATAAATTTGTTGGCATTCCTTTGCTAATAGAAAATTTTTATTTTGATTGCTAATCCATTGATAATTATCAATGGATTGAATTCCATTGATAAATTTCATTGCTAAAATTTTTTTTTAGTGATACCTTGGGTCAATCAAAATTTTGCCATCTCTTAATTGAAAATGTTTCAAATTAATATATACCCAATTAATTTTTATTTAGATATTTACCAGTACACCTTCGATAATTAGTCAAAAAGTATTTCTCAATATCGTGTTAAAAATATTGACATCAATATTAAATACGAGCCTGTTAGGAAATGAATATTTTTCTTTAAAAAAAATATTTTTCTTTATTTCATTTTATTGAAAAATGTAAATATTATTCAGATTGATTAATTTTTATTTAGATATTTACCAGTACACATTTGATAATTAGTCAAAAAGTATTGCTCAATAATGTGTTAAAAATATTAACATCAATATTAATTACGAGCCTGTTAGGAATGAATATTTTTCTTTAAAAAAAATAATATTTTTCTTTATTTCATTTTATTGAAAAATGTAAATATTATTCAGATTGCAATTCAAAAGTTTACCACTTCAAATAAAAGCAAATCACCCTAAAGCTAGGACAAGAACACAAATAAAATTAAAATAACAACTCCAATCTACACACTTCTAGAATAATTCAATCTGCTAGTTGATTTGGGGAGGCACTAGCATTGTCAAATAGGACTGTATTTCTGTGATCCCACACTCTCGCCACTTAGATAGCAAGTGCTAATGTTAACCGCTTTTTCAATTGAAGAGAAGCTCATTTATCCTTGTAGATCCTTTTAAAGTCTGCTTGGACAATATGAAAGAGCGCATGTTTATTATATTCCCTTCGTCCGAATCAAATGGTCTAATTTTTCTATTTTGGGCGTCCGCTCTTAAGGAACTGATTTCATTTTTTACACATATGAGACCAAATACTCCCTCTAATACTATTAAAATATAGGGCCCACACATCTACTAATACAATACTCACTACACATTAAATAATAATACTTCTTAATACACGTGTAAAAAGCAAATGAGTCTTTTTGGACCGGATGGAGGGAGTAGTATATACTATATATATACATATATATATATATATATATATATATATAATTTTAAATTTTACAAACATTGCTTAAATCACGCAAAATGTATATGACTTTAATGATTATTTGATAAAATATACTTCCTCCGTCCTGGAGAAGTTGGTATAATTTTTTTTAGCACGGAGATTAAGGAGTATAATAATTTAATATAAAGTGAAGTGAGAGAAATAATATTTAATGTGTAGTGGGTAGTTGTATTAGAGGTGATATGTGGGGCACATGAGAACAGATTAATTATTTTTGTGTGGGTCCCATGTATTAAAAATGAAATGTGTCAACTTTAGTGAGACAACCCAAAAAGGAAAGTACGTCAACTTCTATGGAACGGAGGAATAATATTTTTATAAAAAACATGTTATGAACTCAAATGGAATAGAATTGCAAAATAGAATATTACAATGATTTCATTTATATTTAGTACCAGCAAATATCGTATTGTAGCTTCCATAATTGGCCACGAAGTACCTTATACTAGATATATAGATCTTAATTCTTAATCACTTGATTATTTCAACTAAGATAAGGCATGCAGTCTTAATCAAACATGTATACTGCCTTTGTAAATGCTTATTTTATTATTTTAGGTATCCACTTACTTACTATTTATATAAAATAATAATTTTTCTTTTAATTCACTAGCAAATGACGAATGAAAGTCTCTCGTATAAACACGTAGGAAGAATAAAATAAGAACTGTAGATAAACTTGACTCAACCTGTATAAAATGACAAACCACAATTAATGTTGAATGTAAGATTATCTTGGAATTCTTTATAAATGTATTGATGTTATTCTCTCTTATTTCTAAGATTTTAATAAAATTCTTTTCCCGTAAAGGAATTAAAGGCAGAATATATAATACATCTAGGAGAGATAGATGAGAGATTTATGTGAAGAGCAAATATGGAGAGTTGGAAGAAAGGTGTGGGCATTAGAAGGTGAGAGAGAAGAAGGGTAAATGGGGGTGTCTAATCTAAACTCTGTAATTGATGGGGCATTCCTCGAAAACAGAGTAATATAAATGAAAAGAAGGCAGAAGGGTACACCACTTTTTTTTGGCAGAACAGAAAAGATGGACATTGTAAATCATTTTGTAATCGATTGCTTTATGATTGAATTTAGTCCACCTTCCCAACTACTACTATACATACACACATACATACATTACCATACCCCACCCTTCTTTCTCTCTCATCATCTCTCTGTGTTTCAAAGAGAACAAGAGAGAGAGAGAGAGAGAAACAAAAATAAAGTGGTGGTTGTGACTATTGACGCTGGAGGAAGAAAAAGAAATAAAGGCCTTTTATAAAGAATACCCTCTCTTTTTACTTTTTCTAAGGACAAAAGTTAAGAACCCCCTTGTGGGGTGGGTGGGTGAGGGTTTAGGGTAGGGGGTAGGGGCCATTACAATGCTATCATGGCACTATGATTTTGAGAGAATAGAATAGAATTGTGGTTTCTTTCCACTTGTATTTATTGCCAATCTCACTGCCCTAGGTGAAAACATGGGGATATACACCCTTTTGCAATTATTAAACTATACAATTCTTACTAATTCTATTCCTCTCCTCTTATTTTCATTTATTTATAATTTCACCCCCAATCTCAATCATGCCATGCACATTAAATGACTTTGATGGGCAAAAATATATATGAACTCAATGTTAGGGTTTATCTATTTTTATCAAATTAGGTAATATCTTTTTATTTTACATTAATATAACGTCTCAAATATAGTACCCAAAGAAATCTAATTGTATTTAATTTCTTGCAAAGTATTCTATTTTCCTTAGCATTTCTTGTAAAACATTAGATGAATGATAAGTATGAAAAAAAAAAATTTAATAGAAAAACATATAAACTTTGAGGGCAACGATTGGATTTCTTTACACTTTTACGTGTCAATTTTATAATTAGTAGAACAAGAGATGATATACGAAAATAACGTTGGAGATCTTGTGCCATGATCCTATTTCCCTGCGCCATTTAGTGTAACATAGATGCATAAGATTTTAATTGAATGAAGCTCGAAAATTTCAAAAAAAATAGGTAGAAAAGAGTGAATTATTGTATTATTATAGTAGTAGCACAAAATAATTATAGGACATGCCCTTGGAATAGGAGATACATGTAATTATAAATGTATGTATATGGTTTAAGAGTTAACTAGAGAGATATATTATAGGGGTAGGGGGTAGGGTAGGGGTAGGCATGGGGAGTGAGATTGTCGTAGACGAAACACGCTGACCACATTGTCTACCCCGCATTTAAAGTGCTCCTCATTTACATATCCTCATTGACATGCATTCTCACCACTTGCACCCTAAGTTCCTTTATTATAAAAAAAAAAATATGTAATGTAAAAATATAATAGGTGACCTCGTAATATTAAATCAATACTTGTGTAAATTGAGTATACGATGTAAAAATTTTATAGTTTTTCTTTTAATTTTACATATTCTATGTATTGATAGAATGTTTAAATTAAAAAAAATCATAGGATTTACAATAGTTTATGATGTAAAACCAATTTACAAGATTCTAACTCATAACATTAACCCCTAACTTCTCGTGAATACGAATTCTTATTATATTATACTATACTTTTACATGTTAAGTGACGATAATTAATGAGAAAATTTATGATATAATTAAATTTTATCTGTTTAAATTGCTTTTTCCCCTATTTCTCTATAGTGTTAATTTTAATGAGTTCATCTATTTCATTTTTGTGTTTAAGTTCCTATGATATTTGTTTGATACTCCTTGTTATGTGAATTGTATTCCCCCCTACCCCCCCCCCCCCCTATTTCTCTATAGTGCTAAGTTAAATGGGATCATCTATTTCATTTTAGTGATTATGTTCTTATTTTACTTTATACTTGTTACATATTTGTCATGTGTTATAATCAATGCGTAAATAGACAAACTCTCAACGGATCCTCGGCGCGCTGGGCATACCTCTTCCGCACATCTTTATCATGGGTAAAAATTTAATGATAATTAATTAGGATATACTCCCTCCGTCCCACATTAAGAGTAGTTTTTTGCTTTATGCCATGTGGATTAACAAGTATTATTATTTAATATATAGTGGGTAGTTGTATTTGTGGGAGTGTGAGTCCCATATTTTAATTGTATTAGTGGGTGTGTGTGGGTCCCATGTGTTTAAAAAAGGAAAGTGGACTCTTTGAGTGAGACGACCAATGTGGAAAAATAGACTCTTTGAGTGGGACGGAGGGAGTAACATTTTAATAGAAAACAAATTATGAAAGACGGATATGTTGAAATAGGGGATTTCGACAGCTACTAATTAGTTCATCCTAACCGATTCAATTAGGGAAAGTTATGTGTGAGATCATTTTATGGTAAGATTATTTTTCATTGTAAAATGTTATCACTTTTTATTTATACTATAAACTTTTCTTTAATAACGTTATTAATTTTTATCCACCACACAATAAGAGTTAGCGATTCTTTTCCATTATATTATTGGTTCATTTCAATATTCACATATAGACTAAGAAATTTCAATTAATGGTGTTCAAAATTTAAAATTCTTACCCTACATTCCAAAAATATCAATTTAAACTTTTACCCCCACATTCCTAAAATATAGTAAATCGTAATTATAATAGTACCATAAATAAGAATTAAATGCACGGTGCATCCAATTACAAATGACTTTGTAGGTTAGATAAAATTTATTCAATTTATTTATAGTAGTATAGATTATATCATCGGGTTAACACAAGGGAAAGTGACCTATCAAATGATCTAATTGGGGGAAGGGGTAATTTTTTTAGAACACACATTTAATTTACTTTTTTTTTCCAAATATTTAATGCACTTGTATTTTAGTTGAGATTTTACTATATTTGTACCAATTTGATATAATTCAAATACTACACCTGTTCCTCATTAATAATGGTTACTCCATATTAGGTCATTGTCCAATTCCAAAATCATTATTTTATTGAAAATATAATTATACTTTAGTATAAACTCTAAATTTAACGGTAACTTGTACTACAGAGCATTAATTTTAAGGCAATTATACTATTAGAGAGTGTCTGGTTCTCTAAAATTATTAAGTTAATAAAACTTTAAAATGTCATAAATAAGGAATGGATATGAAAATTGTGTTAATTCTTTATTAGTTTCATAGTTGTGATACATTTGATCACTTACTTTGAATTAATGGGCCTAGGAGGAATTTAATCCTGCTTAAATGCAATTAGCAGATAAACTCCGTTATTTCTAATAACTTTTATGGCTCATTGAATATTAATCACTCTCTTATAATTAATATTAAATTCTAATAATAAAGATTAAACAACACCATGGTTCATAAATGGAAGGGTAAAATAGGTTATGAACAATAAAGTAAAATACAATTGTGTTATAAAAATTAGCATTAGTCCCATAGAACACTCCTATAAAAATAATATAGAACTACAAAGACAAATATTGAACGTTAAAAATGAAATAGTATATGGCACATATAACAATAATAAAAATATTGTAAAAAAATTCAAAATATAAATATAAATTACATATGACATTAAACAATTCTTTGTACTACACTTGTTAGAGAAATTAACTTACTTTTCTTTTTTTACCCTATGCCTGCAAATTGATGTACAAACAAATACAAATCTGCAGAATAGCACTTGATGAGACATCAGACATGTCTACCAAAATCCCTATCCCTATGCTTCTTTTACTGTTATGTGTGTGTATATATAAGTGTGTATATATTTATAAATGATTTATTACAGAATGACATTCATGGTTAATTCAAGTCATAAAAGAATATATATATATATATATATATATATATATATATATATATATATATATATATATATATATATCCAGTAAGCCCATCACTTGCAAGCAGAGAATGATCAGATGTTTTCTTATGAAATTTAAGGATTCAAACCTTTTGTATTAAGTACTTATGACTTTAATAACATGTTAATTAATCAGACATCTCCAATGCTTGATCTGGAATTTTACTTTATTACCCATCACTGGTGCTTTTTAGAAAATAATAACCTAGGGGAGAAATTCTATTACATTTACTTCTACTATTACATTTAGGGAAAATATCACATTTGGTCCCATAAGAATTCCTTCAATTCAATTATAGTCCCGTAGGAATACACTGGTCCCATAGCTAGCGGTTTTGGTCCCATAATAATATTATAATCATAATTTTAGAAAATTTTCATCCCAAATTAACTTATATTATTATAAACTATCATATTTATATTATTTTCTGTCTTTCAAAATAGACATAGTCCATTTTGGTCTTGTTAATGGTTCAGAATATTTCGTCAACTATTAACAGATTTTGAAGAAAAATTCATATGAGACTAAATCTGTTAGTTTTGAGACTTTTTTGACATTGAACAATTTTTACGGAACTAAAATCTGAAATTATCCTATTACCGTTATAGTTATGTTAGATTAATTTGATTATGACATTAACAATCACATTAAATATTAAATACACCCACAAAACGATTTTTTACATTTAATATTAAATAATTCTGTCATATTACTATATCAATAATTCCAAAGAACAGCACCGAAAAATATCTATTCGGCTGCTGCCGACTGTCACATCAGATAATATAAAAATCATTTTCCAAACTTACATAATTTTTGGACATTATATGAAGGAATCATATTGGGAGATTTGCAACAATAACACTCCAGCAATTAAATTAAAAATACATTTGGAATGGTGATACATCATAATGTGTGGAATTAAGTACTAAGGTTGTCAAAGCTTATTCTTATTCTCCCACAGTTTGTAAGTGGGCACAAAATTACAAAAAATTGGATAGATAATAAAAACATTGAAAAAGTGGGGTCTCTTTCACCCTATTTTTTATGCCACACATTGGAATAAGAGGATGTTTGGAAGAAAATCAGAAAGGGCCAAATGAGAAAATTGAAGAAGATGTTGAAATTTCAGATTTTCATGGTGGGTGGGGTGGGGTAATAGTCTTATTCTGTTCAGTGTAAATCTGTATTGGCTGCCTTCCTGGAATTTCTTTGGTACTTGAGTTGAGTGCAGATATTTGGACTTATCTTCGAAATTACTGGGCCTTAAGTCAATTGGTTCATTTCTCTTTTAGGGTCAGATCCATGACACCAAGCCCATATAACTGGGTCGACTTAGAGAATTTTAAATTGTCTGATAGTCGTTTCAATTGGGCCAAGCCCAAATGCTTTATCTTGGCGGAATGTCCTTATAAATACAACTGCTTTTGGGGAGTTCAAATCAGATTAAAAACATTAGTTTAGATTTTTTTTTTAAAAAAATCAGATTAATTATAAAATATTCGGGGAAAAAAAAATGATCTCAGTGTATTTACCAAGGAGACACCCTCTTGTGCGAAATTTTTTTTGTGAAACGGGTCGACCATTACTAAGTATGCTTATTGTATAGGTAAAGTATGCTTATTTATATTTAACGCATGTCGATAATGAATCATATTATAACACCATAAAATCATACTTTAATTCATCATTTATCATACTCCCTCCGTCCCACCACAAGGGTGACGAAACTTTTTTGCATGTAGATTAAGGAATATAATATTTAATGGGTAGTTGAGGTAAGAGAAATAATATTTTAATGTATAGTGAGTAGGTGTATTAGTATAGTGTGTGGGTCCCATGGAGATATATTAATTGTTTTGTGTGGGTCTCATTTACTAAAAAGAGAAATGCACCTCTTGTGTTGGGAAGGACGAAAATGGTAAAATGCACTCCTTGTTGTGGGACAGAGGGATTACTTTAGAAAACATACTTTAACAATCCTTAAACGGGAGGATAACTACTAGGTATACTAAAAAATCCTTAATTACTATAAGATACAAACATACAAAAATATTTTACTAACTACATAAATATATAGTGATATTACAATATTATCCTTACAATGTGCTGCACATGAATGTTTGTGTGCAGCAAAAGTTCATGTACAGTAAAAAAAGTGTGTGCAGCAAAAAAGTGTGGTGGTCCGGCGACCGGCCGGCGGCGGCGATGGTCCGGCGGTAGGTGAGAGTTTAGGGTTTGTGGTTTAAAAGTGTATGGATTTAGAGTTATATTTGATATTTTACTTTAATATTTTGTATGTGAGGGTAATTTTTTTAAATCAATATATCTCACAGTAATTATGGATACAAAGTGTATACCTATAAGTAATTTTTCTTTAAACATACTTTATCACTTTAACAAGTCTCACAAACAATCTCATATATATATATATATATATAATGTCTAAGAGAATTTTTATTTACGGAGAATTTCGATAAGTTTATTATTACTGCAAGTGTTGCGAGTGTTGTTTTATGATGAAAACAAATAAATATTCGCTTCAACTGTCACGCTTGTTTAATTTTATACAGAGATTAGAAAATATTACTCAATATTTTATTCGGCAGTGAATGGATATTTAATGTAGTTTTACTTTTCTTTCCTTTATTTTAATTTGAATGTGATAAATTGTGTAATATAGTAAAGATTTTAAGGACATTAATTTTTTAGGTATAAAGCCTCACACTTATTTAAAAGAAAAATATAAAGCTTTTAAGTATAAGGTGAGGCTCTTGTGCCCCGAGCACACCGTGCACCTTTAAAATTTAGTATTATGGGTAATGGTATATTGATTTGTTCTAAAATGTATACACTTTAATTAATAAGGGTACACTATTTTGTTGTAAAGTGTATACACTTTTCATTTATATTTTTTATTTTTCTTTAAAAAATAAAAGGTACACATCTTTATACTAAAAAGTATGTACGTCTGGTGCGCACAAGTTTTTGCCTTTTAAGTATAGCACTTAAAGTGATACTCTCTTCTAGTATTTCATAAATAAATTAACTCTTATTATTTTTGTCTGTCTCATAAACAATTAATTTACACCCGAGATTAATAAATTACTTTCAATCTAAAAACCTTACAATATCAAAGATTATCATCCATTTATCTAAAAATATTACATTACTCGAAATGAGAAATTTTTTTAGTTCAATATTTACTATAATTGTGGACTTGACGGAAGAAGGGAATAATATTTAAACCTCACGCTGCTAAGGAGGGAGTACTTTGATGAAAATATGTACTGTATATTTATTTTTGAGTTTTGAGGTTTAATTGCTTTAAAAAAAAATATTTGGTAGGAGTACCATATTATGCATATCATTTAAGTGAAGAAGTACATGTCTAAAAACTAGTAAAGTAAATGAAGTCATCATGAGAAACAAATATGACTCCTATTAAATTTAATTCGTTGGATTAAGTGGTAAATAGTAGAGTGAAAAGGTAAATTTAAAAATAAATAAATAAATAAAAAAGGTTGAATTCTTTGGTACAAATAATTATAAAATATTTAATAAAAAATTAATAAATGTGGAAGTGGGTAGTGAAAATATCATCTATGCTTATCTTCTTCCTGTCGCTCACCCTTTCACTGGTGTTTCTATCTCTCTCCATTTCCTCACAAGCAACTGAGCAACAAAGAAACAGAAAAAAATGGCCGAAAATGAAAACCCAATTCGTTTCGGAATCATGGGATGCGCTGAGATCGCTAGAAAAGTATCTCGAGCAATACAGTTATCCCCCAACTCCACCATTGTTGCAATTGCTAGCCGTTCAATCGCCAAAGCCAAACAATTCTCAGCTCTAAACAAATTACCAGAAAATGTGAAGCTGTACGGAAGTTACGATGAAATTCTGGATGATCCTTCTGTGGATGCAGTGTACATGCCTCTGCCCACCACTCTGCATGTTAAATGGGCGGTGATGGCGGCTGAGAAGGGCAAGCATCTGCTGCTTGAGAAGCCCACGGCTCTTGCCGTCAATATGCTCGACGAAATGCTTCAATCGTGTGAGTCTAATAACTTGCAGTTTATGGATGCTAGTATGTGGTATCATCATCCAAGGACTGCCAAGATGAAGGAGTTGATCTCGAATTCACAAGTCTTAGGACGCGTTAGAGCTGTGAGTACACTTTGTTTTTTGCTCGATTGATTATTAGTCTTGGGTGAAAAGATTTTTCTTTCTTGATGTTTATAAATGCATTCATGGAGTTGGAATTTAGAACAGGGCTGATAATCAATTTAACTAAGTGGCCTTTTGATTAGAATTCTTCAATCAGATGTAATAGGTATCGAATTCTTCAATAGTACTAATAGGTATTGTTAAGGAGGTAAATAACAATCGGATTGAAATGATTAAAGAGTGGGGAGTAGAGAGTAGTTATTGAATCAATGAGAAATTTTGATTCCCATTAGATCAAACAAGACAATAAGAATCAATATATCTCAATTTCTCATTAACCCCACCCATTACCTGACCAAGCACCTCCCAAATTTACAGTTTATCCTCAAGAAAGCTCTTCAGTTAAGGTTATATAATCAAGAAGCAGTTTGTTCTTGATTTCTGAAAAGTAAAATGTGATGTGAATTGCCACTATTTGAGGAACTCAGTTGATTTCTAGACTGATGCATCCTGATTTGTTGAAAACTTACGTAGATTATATCAGTTCTTCAATATGAAACTTAATTCAAAATTCACATTTTAGGTCAGTGGTAGATGTTGTTCACTGTTCTGCTTTGCATAATACAAAAGTTTCTTTTTTCTCTTACTCTTGCAATGTAAGAAACACAAGATATATATCTAGTTAGTCCCCCACCTCCCACCCACCCACAAAGTGAGAGTTTATTTTTTAATTGGCTAGTTTTTTATGTCTTCCAGATAGACAGTTCTTCATCATACCATGGTACACCTCAATTTCTTGAGAATGATATCAGAGTGAAATCAGACCTTGACGCCCTTGGTGTACTAGGAGACAATGGATGGTACTGCATTGGAGCCATAATGTGGGCTATGAACCAAAAACTACCAACAACTGTGACTGCATTGCCCACCACCATAAGAAACGCAGCTGGAGTCATCTTGACATGCAGCGCCTCTTTATGCTGGGACGAAGAGCAAACAATCGCGACATTCTACTGTTCCTTCGTCTCACACGAAACCATGTCCTTGGCAGTGTGCGGCTCCAATGGAACCCTTCATGTTGATGATTTCATTATCCCCTACGAAGAGAATTCTGCAGGGTTCAGGTACACTTCCGGTGCTAAGTTTGTTGATCTGCACATAGGGTGGAATGTGAAGCCTCGAGAAGTTGAAGTAACCACTCAGCTACCGCAAGAGGCTATGATGATTCAAGAATTCTCTAGGCTTGTTAAGGGTATTAAAGAGCTTGGACATCAACCGGATACTAAGTGGGCTCGAACGAGCCGGTGTACTCAGCTCGTGCTGGATGCTGTGAAGAATTCTATAGACAATGGACATATAGTAGTCCATATGTAGTTATATATGATGCTACACTTGATGGAATCTAATGATACTTATACAGTTATACCTTTCATATTTGCAATTTCTATGATTAATGCAAGAATATGACGTTGGAAGTCAATTGCTGCTATATAATCAGCTTATACAGAGGGCTGTCAGAAATGATCAAATTAAGTGATCAATTTTGTGCCATTTATACAGATCAAGTGGATATCTGAATAAGAACATTAATCGAATCTTGCAAAATCTCTAAAATCCACAAGTCACTAACACACAAATTTAAGATGATGGAAAGATTGCTCTTTCAAAGCTGCATTTCCAGTTTTTCACTGGTTACAGTATGCACATTAAACCAAAGTACACATGGTTAGTTTTCAAAGCCTGAGCGTAAGATCTGGCGTAGAATCTCCGTCTATAAAATCCACGCTTGAGTTTCCATCCTGTACGAAAATGGGAGCAGTAGGAACCACACGATGGAAGCTACCTGGCCATACAAGTTGAGCATCTTCATCCCCAATATAAATAGGCTGACACATATTGTAATAGCCATCTCCAAATCTAGGAGTGGTTTTAAGTTCTGATGGCCTAATTGGAGGTACAAGCCCTTGATGCAGTGAAGAGTGGGACTTAATTCCCAAGCACTTGAATGATGATCCATGCAAAGGCAGAGAAGCAACACTAGCATATCTATCAGCAAATATGCCCATTCTAATAGCTCGTTTGGCGAGCGTTCTCTCCCGTTTGTGTGCATTTTGGTGACCTCCGAGTGCTTGTGAGCTGAAGAACTTTCTTTGACAGAAATTGCAAGAAAAGGATCGTGGCGCGACAATGGGGCGATCAGTGGTGGTTTCGCTTGTGGACGACTCCCTTTCGGATGATCCCTCTTGGAAGCTTAGGGATAAGTTGAGGGAGATGGAATCTCTTACAGGATCTGCAATATGATTAGGTTCTCTTATGCTGCAATATGAAGAATCCAAAAAGGTTTCTTGGATTGACATGTTGTAACCAACTTGATCAGAAACAGCATCAGAATCATTTTCATTGATGGTCTCCACTTGGACATCTGATTTTGATGTTTTCATGTTCTGGGATTCTTGAAAAACAAGATCATCACACTGTCAACCATGCATCACAATTAACAACATGTAACTAATTGGGTTTACAATAGGAATTTAATTTTAGATCATAAAGCTGAGAAGATCGTACTACTATAGCATTCAACATTTCTTTACTCACAACTAGAGCATAACAAAACAACCAATTTGGTGAAATTATTACCGAAAGTATAACCTGCCCAATAATCGGCATCTATTCAATATAAATAAATACCGATTATCGGGCAAGTTATACTTTCCCTCGCAATATCTTGTATAGGGAATTAGGGTAATCTAATCATCAAAAGGGAAAGCATATTTGGGGTTTCATAGTTCTCATTTGCAACTGTGAGATATTGAAGCAACACAAGCTTAATGAAAAGAAAAAAAGAAATTGAAATTTAATACTACATATATTTAATCTCTCTTCAATTAATCTTTCTATTTGAAAAGATAGCTACATCAATCTAATTTTTTTCAGCAGGTGGCTACAAATTAACATGAAGTAATAATATTACTTAAAAGCAATTAATATTTTGTCTCCTTCCCTCCCTCTTCCCCCCTCTCCTCTTTTATTACCAGGATTTATGACATTAGAAAAGACAAATACTTGGGCTTTAATGGTTGACATGTAGCAGGAAAATCATGGCGCATGAGAGAAAAGAAAAGATAAGAGCATGATCAATCAAAAGCAAGAAAAAAGGAGAAGGTAAAATATCCATAAAACCAGCAGCTGTGTGTGATTAAATAGTGGTGTTACCAATTAGAAAAAGAGTGGGTGAAAATTCAGGAAACAAAAAATGGGAAGATGTATGAATGAAACTAACTATGTAACTAACTCATCAGATGTAAACTTAGCAGGATTCAGTTGTTGAACAGAAGAAAAAGATTTCTGCAGTGTCCAGTTGGGAGTGAGAGAGAGAGAGAATTGTTTTGTTGTTTAATAATGGAAAAAACAAAGGTGAGAGGAGAATGTGGGAGAGACCAGACCACAGGTGGAGACTGGAGTAAGGAGAAAAGGGAAGGGGTGGGGGTGGGGGTGGGGGTGGGGGGGGGTGGGAGTCTATAGACTATATATATATAGATTGATGCCAGGGCATAGATCAAGTGGTGGAGGGGAGGGTGGAAAGACCTTTCAACTGAGCTTGGTTGCTGCAGGGTAGGGGTTCGAATTCTCCCTTTGGCATGGATTTGGCCCCTTGCAAGCACAAGTTTAACAGTGAGTCATCTCTATAAGTCACTTAATGCACATCCTGCAATTTAGATAGATACATAGTTGTACGTAGTACTAAACTAAAGGCAATGTAGTGATCTGAGTGTCAGCAGGAGCAGGACATCACCCACCCACTCCTGCTTTTGAATGTTTTTCCATAAACAAAGTAACATTCACCCACTCCATGCAACCATTCCATTTTCTCAAAAAAAAAACTTCATTTTTCCATTTTTGTTTTCACAATTTATGAACACAATTAACCTCCTACACACTTTATTTAAAATAGAATATTCCTATCTAGCAAGCTTAACAAAAATAAATAAATAAAATTAGGATTTGAGATAGTGTTAGCCTACTTTGATACCATGTAAAGTTTGAGAGAATACTCCTTTCGTCCATCAATAATGTAATCCCTCCGTCCCGGGCAAATAATATCATTTGCTTTTTACACGTAAATTAAGGAGTATTATTATTTTATGTAAAGTGAGTAGGTGTATTAGAGAGATGTGATGGATAGTGGTGGGGCATTGATATGTCTTTTTTACTAAAAGAGAAAAATTGTGCAATTTGGACGTGACGCCCAATATAGTAAAATTGTGTTATTTGGGCGGGACGGAGGGATTACTTATTTGTTTTTTACGTAAATTAAGAAGTATTATTATTTTTGTATAAAATGAGTATTCGTATTAGTGGTGAGTGATGAGTCATGTATGAGTCATTTTGCTAAATAAAAAAAAACTAATACCTTTAGAATAAAAAACAAAAATGGTAAAATTGATATCTTATTAGTAACAGATGGAGGGAATATAGGTTATTCTATACCTTTAACATGAAAGATCAAACTAAAATGATATAATGAATACCCGAATGTAGAGGGAGTATATGTTATTTCTTTCACGCGTAGAGTATGTATACAAGTTATAAGAAAAGAAAAAAAAAGTAGCCTTATACAAATAGCGTGGGATGCAAAATAAACATAAGAATAGTTATACAATAAAAAATACAATAATATAGAGTATATATTCTAATACATATTTTTATTGTTTATTTATTAAAAAGATGTTTAAAAAAAATACATTTTGTTAATCTATATTGGGTACTAATAGAGTTTTTTTTTTAAATATTCATGTACTCGTGTAATGCTTAAATATAGAAATATCTCAGAAGAAAAAAATTTTTGAAAAAAAAAATAATTAAAAAAAACCCATTTCAGTAGAAATATGTTTCTTCTCTTTAATTTATTATAAGATAAAATTCCAAAAGGTTTTATGGAATATTTTTTAATAGTAAACTAAGAGTTAATTGCTGGAAAAGTATGAATCTTTATTTCAATTGTGAATTAATCTAAATTTTTTGGGATTTGTAAAATAATACTTTATTTAATTTCGAGTTCAAAATGAATTACTGGGTAGCAAGAGATCTGTTCGGCCGCTGATGTATCGTTCTATCATCTAAGTCTCCACGTGTCCAAAATTAGGTCGGGGAGCTTAGGATTAAATTCTTGAAAATGTCTCCATTTTTACTTCGATTACAAATTAGTCCAAATTTGAAAATTTGCAATAAAGTATAAGTTACAATTTGAACCATTGACTACTCCGGTCATTGATGTTTCGTTCTATCATACATGTCATCCTCTACCCTGTTCAAAATGATGTGGTTTTGTAAGTTTTATCTCCAAACAAAATAGAAAATAAAAATTAAGAAAAAAAATTCACGATTTTATTATATTATTATTATTTGTGTGAACCTTATCCAAGAATACTTTGTTATTGAAATGGAAAATAGTTTATGTTTTTGTTAAGAAAGAAAAGGGAAGGAAGTTCGTAGATGAAAACAAAAGCAAGTTGTCATGTGGCCGTACGAAGTGGTTACCCATTCTTGTCGCATTACATGTTTTTTCTCGCTATCCCTATTTTTGGCTCTCACATAATCAAATCAACCTCCATCCTAACCTAACTTCCCATCCTCTTTTTCAACATCTTTCAAAATTGGCAATGTCTCCCTTAACTCACGGATTTAGGTTTGTGCGTTTAGGTCCGACCTCATTTTAATGATATATTTTTATATTTAATATTATACTTTTAGTAACAAAATGTATATCCTTAGTTAGACGACAACTATTTTCGAAATTATTGTTGATCATGCAAACAATCACTAACAATAAGTTAATTAATTTCTCTAGCAAACATTTATGTGAATCGTGTTCACACGTGCATCATGATTTATTAGTCCTACTTTCTAGTACATGAAAATTAGTTTTTTTAGATTAATGAGCTATTACTCATTTGAATGAAAATTAATACTTCATTCATCTCACTACAGCGTATGCATTTTATCATTTTGGGTCTGTCTCAATATAAAGAGTATATTTTCTTTTTTTTTTTGTAAATGAGACCAACACAATCAATTCATATCGCTTTATGGAGCCAAACAAAACAATAATATAATTATCCAATATACATTAAAATATTATCTCTCTCAATTCACTACAAATTGAAATATTATATCTCTTAATTTATGTACACAAAATAAATAAATAGACTGAAGAAGTACTCCTCAAATTCTTGCATCCTGAATACTGATTACTCTTTAATAAAAGTGATACCTAAACATTTTGTAGTATTTGAAGATAAGTGATAACATACTTTATTTATTTAAAATGTTATAAACATAATATTTCCTCCGTCCGATTCTAAGGTATCCATTTATTTTTTGCACGTGAATTAAGTAGTATTATTATTATATATAAAGTAGGTAGTTGTATTAGAGGGAAGTGGTGGACCATATTGTGTAATTTTTTACTAAATAGGGGAAATTGATACCTATGAATCGGACGCCAAAAATAATAAAATTGATACCTTTGAAGCAGAAGGAGGGAGTACATTCTAAATATGGCTCAAAATAAAAAACACATTTCAATTTTTACATCGATAATTAAGTTTTAAATTCTATTTAATAATAGTATTCAATTTTCTTTATCTGTCTATATAGTCAATTTGATTACTCTCCATTTCAATACATTAAATGCGGAGAATTATGAGTATATTTTTATTCCCACCATACTAAGAAACAAAAAAAAAATCATAATATACCACTAATTACACAATAAAATAAACCAAAAAGAAATATTAATCCTTAAATAACAGCTAGAAATGGGAATGCCACGTGGAGGAAGGAGAGTGGTGGAGGGGGGAAGTTTTTGGCCCTTGAGTTGAGGAGAAGTCCTTTTACCCCTTTGGTGCGGTCCCCCAGGGTGAAGCATCTACAGCCCCACTAAATTATTACCAAAATTGAGTACAATTAATTAACAATTAAAGATAATTTAAACTAATTAAATTATGTTACTATAATTCGTCCACCACGGTAGTGCCATCACTTTATCGTTCACATGCTCAATAATAGCTTTAACTTTTAATTAAGGTTGATTAAGAATGTAATGATGGGGATTATGTGGAGATGAGTTTGATCCTACTTTAGTGGCATATGCTGTGTGCTTATACTTGGTATTAGATTCTCCTACTAATTCATGTGGGGATATGTAATACTAGGTTGTCTTTCTTCCAACTCCAACACTTGCATACCTTATCTTCTTCACTCCAACTTTTACTTGACTTCATTATTATTATTATTTCGATGCCCGATATCCGATTAATTTGGAGGAGGTCATAACCCGATGGCAACTGAATCTCACTTGGACCAATTACTCATTTGACCTTTAATATGTTGAATTTATCAGAGTTAGTACTGTGTAACTTTTACTGAAACTGAATCTCATTTGGACCAATTACTCATGTGACCTTTAATATGTTGAATTTATCAGAGTTAGTACTGTGTAACTTTTACTGAAAGATAATAAATATAAGATTATGTTTGTTTTCGATTTATTTTTTCAAATTTAAGATTACATATCTCTTCTTTATTCTAGTTGAGGTTAGTAAAATCAAATTAAATTAATAAACTCCACCTACCTCTTACACACACATTGCTACGTACGCTCACATACATCATCCCTTATCTCTTATACATAAATTTGACATAAAGTTAAAACATATACTATCTAAACCTCCAAAATATAGATTTATATTTTTTTGTTAAATTTATTAAGTCCAACTAATTTAATCTTAAATCCAAATTTATTATTCAAACTTAAATTCAAAACAAACTTATACA
Source organism: Pogostemon cablin (assembly GCA_023678885.1). Lineage (NCBI taxonomy): Eukaryota > Viridiplantae > Streptophyta > Magnoliopsida > Lamiales > Lamiaceae > Pogostemon > Pogostemon cablin. Next base: position 4,467,149 of record CM042992.1, on the reverse strand, counting down.
AATTAAATCATGGATACACCCCCAGTCATGGGTGAATATGTTTTAATTAAGTGTGTTAAGGATATTTTGAAATCAAGTCAATTAACGAGATTGACAAGGAAACAAACCTATAATTTGGAACAAATAGAGAGGAAATTTATTTTTGGAAATGAATAAAGCAATGAAATATATATTCAATAACAAAATAAATTATGTGAGACGGGTCGAAGTGCTACATTTTTAAAATGGTTATTTTATTGACTTTAATTTTTATTTTTTATTTTGGTATTTTAATCTACTTAATAATAAATAAAATGTAAAATATACCATGTGTGTTGAGTTGAGCGCCAATTTTAAATTAAAATATATTTTGAGGTTATTAAATTAAATTTTTATTTAATATTTATTTTATTATAAAGACTAATGTGGATAAATAATTGAAGTATGTAAAAAGTTTAACGAATATGATACAGTAATCCATGAATGACACATGTAAGCAGTATTGAACAACGTAGGGTGCAATTGAGAGCCCAAACCCTTTTATGAAAAATAAGTCCAAAATGGTTGATAAATGGGCCGACCCGTATTCACTATTAATAGTTGTAGCAATTGCATACATGAATTAAATTGATCATTCCAATAATCTGAATATATAATATATTCACTCTTTTGAATTTGAATCTTTCCAATTATACACCATGCTTCCAGATCCGACAATAGAAAGTTGTACTCTTTAATATACTTCATTCGTCCGCTTTTAAGGTATCCATTTTACTATTTTTGGCGACCGCTTCAAAGGTATCCATTTTCACTATTTAGTAAAAAAGTACACAATATGGTCCACCACTTCCCTCTAATACAACTACCCACTTTACATATAATAATAATATTTTTTAATCCATGTGCAAAAATCAAATAGATACCTTAGAAGCGGACGAATGGAATATTAAATTTAGTACCTTTTAGTATAAAATTTTATATCTTTAATTTTTCGGATTTTTTTTTCTTTCACAAACATTAACACAATTTATATTTTAATCGACTCTTTTATCAAAAAACAATATTCTTATAAATTAAAATATATATTATTAAGAACAAATTGAAAGCCTTGTATGTCCGGTACATGAGATAACAACTGAATGGTGAAGTGTACATGAACATAGTATTTTCTTTAAAATTTGAAGAATATATGCAATTCATTGGAATTTGGATGTGTAAAAACAGGATTAAATTCAATATTGAGATAATCTTAACGCCATTTAATTAGAAAATATTAGTGATAAATAGTTTAATGATAGGAAAAGGAGAAATGATACACAATCTAATCATTTCACTACGCGTCCTAATTTTAAAATCAGCATTTCTGCATAAAATACATACTAACATATTTTAAAAATACATTGGCACACTCTATTGCTCGGGCTTCGCGATCAATCGCTAGTCCCCATTATTGGGTCGAGCCTCCTACTTTTGTGGATGACCTTTTCGATAGCCTTTGTTCTTGTTCTACTTAATAAATGAATTTTTGTTTTGTTAAAAAAACTAAATTACCTTACAAAAACTAAATTACCTTACAAAGCCAATAAGATAAATTTTAAAATATGATATTAAGTTAATTGCACACAATAAACTTAATATAATTGAGAATATTTTAAATATTAGTCGATGATCTAATACTATTTATGTTTAGAATAAATAATAAGTTGATTAAGGACTATTAATTTAATGTGTAATATGTAGTTGTATTAATGAGAGGGTAAATATCAAAATTAGTCATGTAAGTATGTCATTTTTCAACGGTAGTCCTTTATCATTTGCAATTCTCAATTTTAGTCCTTTTAGTCCACTTTTAGTCCTTTTGGTCTAGTTATTATCATTTGGACAAAAAGGACCAAATTTGGACAAAAAGGACTAAAAGTGGACAAAAAATGACCAAAATTGAGAATTGCAAATGATAAAAGACTAAAATTGAAAAATGTCATACTTACAGGACCAATTTTGATATTTACACATTAATGAGATGTATGAGTCTCATATTTTAATTGCATTATTAATGTGTGAGAGTCTCGTATCTTTATCTAAAAAAAATAAGTCCCTTTTAACGCGGACAAATAAGTAATTAACGCAAAGACTAGGATGGAATTGATTTACTTTTTAGAACAATAGAAGGTTAATTACTCTTTAATATAAATAGTAATATTATTAGTTTTAATAAACTTTCTAATATAGTGATCTTATATATTTTAAAAAGACACTCAATATCCTAAAGAGTAACACATGAGAAAATGATGTATGATACATCTAATTATACATTACCATCTCTCATATATTAAAATATATATTTGAATACACAAATTTTTATGAGTTGTACATAATGTATTACACGAACTTGTGTCCATTTTGAACTAGATTTCCAAATATGACCGAATTTCGACAATGCACATGAAATTATAAATGTAGATAATTAACTGAAGGACAAAAAAGTAGAGATTTCTATAAATTGATAAGAAATGATAATATTTTTAATAAAAAGTATGAAAGGAACTTGCACGTACTACCCATGTGGCCGTTTGTAGGAATAAGGTGGAACGGGTTCGACGCACAGTGCTTCATTTTTCCCCCCTTGAAACCTAGCTAGTTGCCGTGAATCCCAAATTCTTCTTTAAAAAATAAGAGTCACACTCGACACGAGCTGATTTTAGCTTTCTGGTTAGTTACAGTGAGATCATTTTACATTTTTAACAGAAATTTTGCATTTTTTTGTCACATACGAAGAGTCTAATTGCATTTTTGATCATTTTCACTAACTTTTTGATCCCGTTGCTTATTTTTTTGAACTTCTGTCGAATAAACAAATGGAACTCGCATGCACTTCCCACGTGGCCGTTAGTAGGAATAAGGTTGAACAGGTTTGAATCACATGAGTGCTTCATTTTCTCCCTTTTCTTGAAACCCTAGTTGCCATGAATTCCAAATTCTTCTTCCAAAAACACAGAATCACACTAGAGCGTAATCAATTGATTGAAGAAGATGTTTCGCGTAGGTTATAAATTGGGCAAGGCTCCACCCATCGGTATGTTCTCAGAATTTTCATGAAATTTCGAATTCGTTTTTCCAATTTTTTCGAATTCATTATTCAATAATTTATCTATCAAATTTATTCTTTAACAATTATTATTGTTTAGCCTAAATTTTTTTACATAATTAATCTTTTAATCAACAATTAAAAGAAGAACGTAGAAAATTTCCCCAAATAGTTTCCCGAAACTTACGGAGTTAGTATTTGGTTAAAATTTCTCCAACAACACTAATTCATTAAACCTTGAAATTTAAGTGTAACAATCACGGATCGATAGATCGAATACGTCCTCAAATTAATCCATGGAGCCAAATTAATAATTACAACATGATTAAACTTATCGACATATAATTCAGTATATATACATACACGCACAACTTATATACACACACAATCAGAGCTCCATTAATTCTAATTAACCTCAATTCCCACACACCTGTCTAGATTATGATCGGTTTGCAACCCCCCCCCCCCCCCCCCCCATTAAAATTACTAAACAATAATTTTTAAAAAAAAGTTGCATTATATATATATATATATATATATATATATATATATAATCACTTACTAATGATTAATCAGAGTTTTCAGACAAGAGTTGATCCAGCAAATCAGACCCCAAGTCTTGAAGCACGACCAGGTCCTCTTCCTTCTTCTGCAAAATCTTGTGTTTTTTATGGGAATCTTTTAGGGTTTCAGCAGGTGTGGACCCATCTTTGCAGCTGTAGTTCATCTCCTTCAATGACTCCACCACTTGTTCCACTGGGAAGTTGAGTGGAGCCGACGATCCACGCGTTGCGAACGCAGCTTGGTCGTAAGCCAGAGCTGCCTCTTCAGCCGTGTCGAATGTTCCAAGCCAAACCCTAACTCCATTCCTCGCGGAATCCCTTATCTCCGCCGCGTACTTCCCCCACGGCCGTTTCCTTACGCCGATGTATCGTCTTCTCGAGCCTTCTTGAGCAGTATGAGTTGAGTTGGAGGACTCACCTTCTTCTACTGGAGAACTGCTCATGATGTCATATGAGGATAATAGGGTTAAGCCACACATTTTTAGAATGAATATGGTTTTTGATGATTTTATTTCTTTTTTTACAAAATTAATTTTTTAATATTCCCTTCAAACAAGATTAATGGTGGGAAAAGAAATCAAATTAGGAGATGACTAATGAGGTGGAAATTAATTATTTAATTAGTCTATGAGGAGTCAAGCTTCAAAGACAATCATGCATTGGCTCGTTATTATCAATCACCATCCTCTATTTTTTTATTGTAAAATATAAATATATCTCATCTTATAGTATAGCTAGTATGATTATTATACGATTGGATTTATGTAGATTTAAAAAATTGTGGATAGATTTTAAAAAATTGTGGATAGTGATAATTTTGTATTTGTTTTAAAATTTGGTGTGGTGAGTTTTAATTTTATGATAAATTAATATGTAAGAGTAGTAATATGTGTTAAGAGGATATTATTTGATATTATTTGGTGAGTAATTTTTCAAGTATAGTAATTGATGATAAATTAAGGGTACAAAAGATTCGAAAAGTAATATTATTTCTCAATCTAAAAAGTAATTTTTCATATATTAAAAAATAATCCATAAAACAGGGTTTTACAACTGTTTGTCATATGATCACTACACCAAAAACGCTGATAGATATCACCAAATAGACATCAGTTTATAATCAAACCGATGTCTTTTCATGTAAAACCGATGTCTTTTCTTGAACCGATGTCTATCGGTGTGAGAAAACGCTGATAGACATCGGTTTTCAAAGAAAATGCGCTGATAGACATCGGTTTTTTATTAACCGATGTATTTAAAGCGATGTCTATTCGGAATTTAAAAAAATATGCGCTGATAGACATCGGTTTTTAATAAACGATGTCTTTTCTTGCGATGTCTATTCGCACCTCTAAATAAAATCCGTTGATAGACATCGGTTTTGAAAATTGATGTCTTTTGCGTGATGTTTATTCCATAATAGAAATCGGCTCCTTTAAAAATAATCTGATTGACATCGATTTTGCGAAACCGATGTCTTATTTCCGATGTCTTTTTAAATTAAAAATTAAAATTTTTTTAACAGGATTCAAACTTGACTCTCCAGACTTGCATTCCCTAAGCTTAACCAACAATGCCAATTTACTTTTGCTACATTTATTGGAAAAAATAATATTAACTTAAAAAAGACAAACCCTAAAAAGTCTTCATTTCATTATCCCGCCTAAACATTTACATTTAATGCAAGCACGAATGCAAAGAAGAAGAGAAAACATACTACATGGAAAGTAATTAAGGTACAACAATAAGCGGTTCATCGGCTTAATTTTAAATTCTTAATAGTTTAATTTGTTAATATTATATTTTTAATATAGGCTCCAAAGCAACGAGATGAAGTCACATGTGGTTTTTTCTAATGCGATAGATGAAACAAATATTGTTGTCCAATCTAAAATTAGATATCAACTCAATTCAATCATTGGTAAGTCAGATCATTGTGTTGATAAATTGGTTATGATTAAATAATAATTGTGTTTGGTGTTTATATATTATAGATCATGCAAGACACTTACACTGATGCTGAAATTGATGAAGTGCGAGCAGAATGTGCTGAATGTGTACTGAAAAACATGGTTTGAGTACGTAAGGTAATAAATGGCAATCAGAATAATCAGTAGTGATCTTTATGGTATGATATTATATTAACCTAATGGATGACAATAGTGATCGTTATGGCATGATATTATATTAAGTAAGATTATAACTAGTGGATGATGATATGAGAATTATGTTGTTGGGTTGGAGTAATTAATAATTAGTGTTATCCAGGAACAGTTTTTTGTGCTAGATTTTTATTGTCATTAATCAAGCAAAGCATGCAAATCATTGTTGATGAATTTATTTCTTTAATTATGGTATCTTGTGTTTTCTTACAAGATGTTTTGACATGGCAGGATGTCAAGTTTCCGAAAATCAGTGCAATTTGTTCCAAGTATTTGTTCGAGAAGTATTGGTGATATTGTTCCGGTGCCTACATGGTAATTCTAGGCTGATTTTGCATAGTGCATTTAGAATTGAAAATAAATGATTTGGACATATTTTGGAGATTTTTAATGTATTTAGAAATGGATGATTGGACATGTTTTAATGTACTTGAGATTTGATGATTTGAAAATGTTTTAATTTATTTGAGATTGGATGATTTGGAAATGTTTCAATGTATTTGAGATTTAGATGATTGGGCATGTTTAAATTTATTTGTGATTGGATGATTGGTTAGTTGTGAAATATATATAGCAGATATTGTATAATAAGACATCGCTTACAAACTGATGTCTAAAAGTATTAAAACACCGATGTCTTTTGTGTGAAAATCGATGTTTATTTAAGAAAAAACATCGGTGGAAAAGCGATGTGAAATGTGTGCTAACCGTTGTCTTTACGTGGATAGGCATCATAAATAAACTGATGTTTAATGTTTAAAAACAGATGTCTTTTCTAAGAAACGACATTGGTTTTTAACCGATGTCTAACTACCCAACCGATGTTGATTAGTGTTAAGACATCAGTTAATAGGCGATGTCTAAATTATCATCACCGATGTCTTTCCGTTAAAAGACATCGGTTAATAACCGATGTCTTTTGTGTGACAGCCGATATTTTTCCATTAAAAGACATCGGTCGATAACCGATGTCAAAGAGTGAAATTGATGTCTTTCGACAGAAAGACATCGGTTTTTAACCGATGTCAAAGACTGTAACCGATGTCTATATAAAGAAAAAGACATCGGCTAAAAATCGATGTCTATCAGCGCCCACTTTTAACATCAGGGGCTTCAACATCGGCTGTTTGGTGAAATAGACATCGGTTTTTAACCGATATCTATCAGCGTTTTTGGTGTAGTGGATGTCCTATTATATTTTTATATTACATCTTCAATTACGCGCATGAGTAAGTCACATAAAATAAAATAGAAAAATCTAAAATTTCTCCAAAGATTTATATATATACTTGGAAGTACGATATACGTTCCATAAATAAAATAAATCTCCTTTGGGCTTGATAATGACTTTCAAGTACTGATTTTGGAGTCATAAATAATATTTTAATTGTAACATAGAACCACAAATTCTTAATGAATAATAAACACAGAATTTTAGTTTGAGTTATATTCAAAATGAATAAAATATATCAGCTGATTAAGGGGCCTTCTACATTTTTATTAGCAAAAACATTATCTGGCTTATTGGGCCCGTTGTGTGATTTGGGCCTCGTGGTCTATACATTATTTCTAAGGCAATGGGCTTTCATTTTGTCTCACAAATCGGTTAACTATATTGGACCTCCTTATCTAATCCCTATTTATCAAAACTTGTTTAAAGATAACACTCCAATATATTTCTTTGTATTTTATTTCATTTCAGAATTTTATTAATTATTTTCATGATGAAAAATGCATTTTTATATCTAAATTTACGTGTAATCTAGATAGAAAATTAAATAGTAACTAGCCCTGTACTCATGAACTTTGTGAATAAAATAACCCTTTTTGCATGTGAATAAAATAAATTAAAATTAAAATTTACATGCTTAAAACCCTTTTAAAAATATTCGATTAATTTGGAAATTAAATGCTAGAAACCCTTTAAAAACCCGAAATTAATAAACGTATAATATAAAATTACCAATAATATTCAGAATTGTTTAAATTATTAACAAAACTAAATTTATAATTTGAAAATAAATTTAGATTGCTAATAAAAATTGTTTGTAGTCTAATTCTAGTAAATCAACAAATCTTAATATTTCTACCAACTTTTCAAATGTTTTTTTTTAAGAAAAAAATTAAAACTCTTTAATTTTTTCATACTCTCATTTTATTTTTATCACATAATTTTTTTTTTAAAAATTTGTTACATATAGAGCAGTTTAATGAGCTATCCGAGAGCTCGGCTCGATTCGTGACTGCTCGAGCTCAAATTCGAGCTCGCTTTATGCTTATTTCATTAATGAGTTGAGCTGAGACGAGCTCGACTAGATAAAACTCAATTATTTTAATAATTATTAATACTATATAATACTAATAATTAATATTATTTAATTATAGTTTTAATAATAAATAATTTTTAAATAAATAATAAATATAAAATATATTAATTAAAAATCAGTTCGAAAAGCTCGACTTGCTTTGGTTAATGAGTTTAATCGAGCTCGAGTTCGCTCAAGTAATTTCTAAGCCGAGTTATGCTCGTTCTTAGACTCGTTTCCTTTTCGAGCTGAGTTTAAATATACAAAACTCAAACTCGCTCGACTCGCTAACTACTCTAACTTAAACATATCACTATTCAATTCTTATACTCCATATTGATTTTAACAAATGTTAAAATTTACTCTATAAAAAACTTAAAATGATCATTATTCAATTATTTTAAAAACCCCAAACCCATGTAAACTTCAAATAAAAATGAATAAATGGTGTAAAAGTTTATCGGAAATTGAATGAAAACCATCATTTATTTCCAAAATAAATAAAATAAGATAAAGACAGCAATGGTGAAGAAGTAGGTTATTCGTTATAATAAGAGTACCTATGTGAGAGTCTCTGCTTGTTTGTGTTCCCCTGGCCGACAAGAAGAATAGGCGTATGTACATCTCCACTTTATATATATACTTGTTTATTTTATTTTTTTTTTATTTTTTATTTTTGCAAGATACTTGTTTATTTATTTATTATTGTACATTAATGTGAATATGATGATTTTATACTGCTCCTTTGAATAGTATACAAAATTTCTTCTTCTTCTTTTGACAACTTTCCAACAATCTGAACTATGATATATACTTTTCTTCATAATATTATATATACTTCTACAACACTTAATTTCTTATTCCTTATGTTTTTTTTGAACAAGTTCAAACCATCTGTATTGCGAATGTATACTTTTCTTAAACGGGACCGTCTCATGAAGATTGCTGTAGGGTGCATAAGTTCCAATTATGATTTCACTCGCTTGTTTAAAAATAGATATAAAATAAAATGCTCCATAAAGTAAATTATGCGTATCAGTCAATAGATGCCGTTTTAAATTAAAGGTTGGAAGGTTATGGATGCAATGGTAGTGGTTATGATTCGTCTAAATCATAACCACTACCACTGCCACTTCCGTAGATAGAGCAGAAACTTACTTCCATGAATCACCATCTTTCTTTAAAGATTGATGTCCATTAAAAATATCTGTTATCTTATTTATCTAAATAAATCACAAAATCTTGTTCTATTTGGTTGCTGCAACCGAACATATATATGAATTCTTTGTTCTGTTCGGTTGCAACAACTGAACAGATAAAGATAGATGACTATTCGGTTATTGCAACCGAACAGATATAAGTTTTATAAGGATAATTATGTTTTATAAAATATTTTGGAGTACGTTTAGTAATTCTGATGGTGCGAATAGCCACCCCCTATACTATTTTTTTAGTGTGAAAAGAGTACTAATACAAACAAATACTAACCCCTTGAATTAATCACTTTTGTTATTTTGGTCCGTCTTATTTCGAATAATCCATTTTATTTTTCAATAAATAGAATTTATACAAAATAATTAACATATCTCCATAAAGCCTACAAATTACTAATACAATTATTCTACGTATTAAAATATTATATAATTCAACCTATCAAACATTAAATTATTATTTTTTTAATCAACGTATAAAAAGTGAATAAATTTTTATTAAGAGAATGTAGTGTCAATAAAATGTAAAAAATATAATGAGACAAAGAATATATATATAGTGTAGTATTAAAGGTATCATTATAAAATAATGTATAATTAAGAGTATAATAAGAGTATCACCAAAGTCTCTCTAAATACAAGTTATTATTGTATAATTTAAAGAACAAATCTCTAAAATGTATTCCAACAAACTCTCTATTACTATTTCTAATATTTTATCATTTAGTATATTGCATGAAATGAAGATACAACATAAATAAATTATAATATAATTAAAAGATAAATATGTGATTCGAGGAAAAATATGTATAATATATACTTTTAGAAAAAAGATAAAATAAAGAGTGAATTATAAAGAGTGTGTTGGGAGATTATAGAAAAAATATTTTTTAAATGATAAGATGCTCTTTAATTTAACATATATGCTTTAAAATTTTAAAGTTATTGTTGGAGGTGCTCTAATAATTTAAAAACTAAAAAGTGTCATAAAGTTTAGTTAAATGTGTAACATGGATTTTGAGTTGGTAAAATATCACAATATTAAACATCATAATGTGTTTAAAATTTCAAAATTACACTTTGAGTAGGACGCATAAATAATGTGCACAAGCGTTACTCTTTTAATAAATTTCCTCCCTATTTACAATACACATAATTACACACATCTTTACTTTATTATTTTAATTTTAAAAAATAAATTATTGCTAAAAATAAGTATATTTTTCTCAATTCAAGGAAAAAAAAATATATTTCCGAGAAGGGAGGATTATGCATAATATTTTTGCACATGCAAAACAATTAATAATAATAAAATCCCTAAATATTGGATTGGTGTTGGTATAACTTATAGGAAGGCAAGTGAGTGGTTTCAATTAAATGGGCTTTTTTGTATTTTGGTAGTGGGCGGCGGATAGAAAAGTCCATAAAGAAAAAGCACGTGGCTTGGAATTGGCCTGTTTTCAATCCTAAGAATATTTCTCTAATTAGTCGCCATTTATTCTTCCTCCGTTCATATTTCTAAACACTTTTTTTTAATGACAAATGATTTGGGTGGGGCTAGTACACCAAATTCAAATTTTATAACCTCTCTCTTCACCTTCGATATATATTTTGTTATTTCATTTAATTTTTTTTAACAGTTACTACTGTTTGTATTTTTTTTCTTTTTTATTTATTTATTTTTAAATATATTATTATAATTTTCACCTTTGTAGTTTAGGGTATATTTAAAACTTAGAGTTTAGGGTATAATTGTAATTTTACTCTTGTGGTTTAGAGTATAATTTATCCCTAGTGTTTAGGGTTTAGGGTATAATGGTAATTTTACCCTTGTGGTTTAAGGTATAATTTATCCCTAGGGTTTAGGGTTTAATAGTCATTTAAATATAATAAATTTAAAAATAAAATAAAAAACAACATTAATGAATGAGAATGAATTAATTAAGAAGAGTGGGGATCATAGGTTCCACCCAAATCACACTCTTTTTTTTTTAATAATGAAAAATACAATTTTTTTTCATTTTATATGCATCAAAATACATCAAGTATATTTTTAAAGAATGATCTAATTAATTTTAAAGAGTAATCTAATTATGTTTATAAAATGGTCCATCTATCTAATTTTTTTTGGAGGGACTATGATTCCTTCAGGCTTCAATAAAACCGGTGATATACTAGTTATATGCCATAAATATGTGTGCAGGATCATCTAGTTCTATTGAATGACAATCTAATTTCTCATTTAATGTGTATATTGTATTTTGTGTGCAACACGTTAATTATTGAGAGACTGCAATGAAATTAATAACATAGATTAATAGAGCTAGAGAATGTCTGGTAGAATATCATACAGTATAATTATGTACTAGGTTAGAATCATATATACTACATTAATTTGTGAAGCCAAGAATTTGATATGTTGGACTAACTAGCTAGAGAGAGAATTTAGTACCATATATATTGTGCACAATCTCTCATCAATCATGTATTTCTATTAGTAATTAATCAATTATTAAACCGTGCAACTACACACTATATTCATGATGGTAGGGATAAAAACTAATTAAATCTCATAATTTTGCTTATTGACTATTTTAGTCCCAAAAAATATAAAATTGTCAATTTAGTTTCACCGGTTAAGAAATAAGGTCAAACATGTCCCATTTTAGCCGGAAAAACCACGTCACGCCGATTTCCGATCAGAATAATAATGTGGTGCTGATGTGGCATGTGAGTCAATATCTTAAATAGTATTTTATTGCAAACATGGCATTTTCTTTTTTCTTAAATTTAAAATAATTAAATAACATAAATTAAAAACTATTAAACAAATTTAAAAAAACTAAACGGAGATGAAGGCCGACGATGAAGGGGTGGCCGCCGCCTGCAGAGTGGAAGGAGTGGGACAAGAAAATAACTCCTGAAGCGTGCTTAATCTTCGGATTTCAATTGGGATTTCGCCACTGAAATGATTCGCCATTGATAGCGACTAGCTCTCTGCATTTCCATACATTCGCCAGAATTTCGCCGGAAAGTTGGTTGAATGAGTTCTCGATGACTCAGAGCTTCAGCTTATTATAACAAATTTCACTTGGTAGACTATTTGAAATTCGATTAAATGTGAGCCTAATTATCGCCATTGAAGAAACATTGAAGATCCCCTTTGGTATACTCACTGTCAGCCCATTACCCTTCAAATTGAACACTTTCATGGAAGTCACCTGGTTGGTAATGGCGGAAGAGAGTAGGGTTTTGAGGTCATCTGCGCATTGTTTCAATGATTTCTTGAAGGGTTACTCTTTCAAGTCTTTAATGGCGGAGTGGAGTTCATCCACTGTATCTGTTGGATTTTATACTAAAAGTCTAGCTTTTTGTATGAACAATACTTTGATAATATTTGATATGAGAATCATGTGATCAAACGTTTGCAAAAATGTTATTGCAAAAGTCCATTTACTTTATACTGTAGATAATGTGGTGTGCGTCGTCACACGGAAGATCATATTATCGGCTCCTTATAAAGTATAAACAGATGTTCACAACCGAGATAGACGGGGAATATCTATCGGTATGGTTGTAGTGTAATTTGACACGTTAGTCTGTCTTGACTATAAAATTGCACTAGTGCACTTTAGTGTATTGAGCAGGATCGCTGTGAGATCGTTCGGTTTATACTGACTATATAATAGAACTTGATCTCTGTTATTATGGATGTTCGTATTCTTAATCCCTATACAATAACCTCTGACACGTAAGCCAGTATTTATTTATTTGATTCATCAATGAGTGAGATTTAAAAGATAAATCAATATGCTTGGTGAGTTGGGAGATAATGCTGTCTCTATGGTGTGATATTGATTGTAGAAGGAATCCGTGTCCTAACGGAATTGGTTGATGATGTCCCCTTGAGGAGCTCATGATGATTATCATGTAAACCCTGCAGGTGAATTTATTCCGGCATGATAATAAAGTTGAGTGGTACTACTCTCGGTAAATATATTAATTAATAGAGTTGTCAGTAACTTAATTAATTAATGGACATTGAATCTTAAATACAGGGAGATTAATGGACTCATAATAAGAAGGAGCCCATAACGTAATTTGGGATTATGGTGACATTGCAATAATATTTCTTTAGTGGAATGTTTATTATTATTGTACTTAAGTATAAGTTTTGGGCTAAACTTGGATGCTTAAGCCCAATGGGAGGCCCAAACCCTAATTGCTTCTCCTGGTCCCTGTTGTAGCCTATATAATAGTTAATCTCAGCAGTCCGGATTATTGATTCACAAGCCAAAAACGTGAGGAAGAGAAATAGACTGCAGATTGAGTTCGTCTTGTATATCGTTGCCCATACCAACGTCAAGATGTGGCTTCGGAATACAACAGAAGATCGGAAGGTCGTTTGTGATCAGAAAATGGAAGCTGGCCAGCCATCGAGGCTTGCTTAAGTTTCTTGGTTCGATTGCCGCTGCCAGAAGGAACAAGGCCAAGTTGGTTTGCAGCGGCGGAGTCAGGGTGGTGGATGCGGCACTCTCCATCGCCGAAATGAGTGCCGCTGCGACCAAGAAACTGCTCAAGCTCCTTGAAATGGCATTCTCGGGTTCAAAGAAGGACGGAACGAGATTTATGGAAGCCATATCTGCATAGGGACTGTCGTGAACAAAATGTTGAAATGGGCGGTGACAGAGCGGGCGGTGGCGGTGCTGTGGAGGCTGTGTTGTTTGTTCGAAGAGGTGATGGAGAGAAATGGGATGGGGAAGATTCTGGTGGTACTGCGGAGCAATTGCTCGCCGCTTGTGAGGCAAATGTGCGCTACCTTTAACTCGGTTACAATTGCTGAGTTGCACATTCTTCTCCCACTCCGCAGGCGGCGGCAACGAGCACCCCTTCGTCGTCATGTGCCTTATCTTCCATGGCGTTTAGTTCTTTTTAATTTGTTTAATAATTTTTAATTTATGTTTTTTAATTATTTTAAATTTTAAATTTAAGAAAAAAGAAAATGCCATGTTGGCATTAAAATACTATTAAAGAGTTTGACTCACAAGCCACGTCAGCGCCACATCATCATTCCAGCCAGAAATCGGCGTGATGTGGTTTTTCCAGCAAAAATGGGACATATTTGGCTCTATTTCTGAGCCGGTGGTACTAAATTAACAATTTTATCTTTTTTGGAACTGAAATAGCCTATAGGCAAAGTTATGAGACTAAATTGGTTTTTATCCCATGATATATATTGTCAAAGTTCATTAATCAGTTCAAATCATGGCTAATGAAATTGAGTTTCTTGTCAAATATAATTTTGTTGTGTTAGGATTTATCTCAAAATCCCAAATTTTAAAAGCCCTACTCAATCAACATTTCAGTTTATTATCCTAAGCACTAATCAAGGAGATTGATACAAGAGTTAATCTCTTCTAAATCGGGTTTATATCATACTCTTATAAACTCTGTGGTTTCCTTAATTTAAACACTCAATCAATACATAGGGTATATAGGATTGGAAGGGGGCCATATAGTTTATATCGTGAACTCAATTTACACAAGTGTTTGTGTTGAAACAATGTCTTTTATGAGTAAATATTTTGTTCTTTTTTTTCTCCTGAATGGTGAATCATGCATATATTTTTGATTAAGGAAAAAAAAAACCAAAATCGATTATAATTTTAATTTTTTTTATTTACAATTCTCAATTAATTTGATAATTTTTTTATGCGATTTCATCTTTTTTATCCAAAATGTAGTCCTTTAATCAAATTTAATCATTAAATTTAGTCATTTTTTTATTCAAAGTTGAATCAAAATTAGATAAATTCTAACATAAATTATTAAATTTGAACAAAATTTGATTAAAGGATTAAATTTGGACAAAAATAACCAAAATCCCACAAATTAAGAGTACCAAATTTGAGGAAAAAAAAAACTAAATCAATCTTACTTAAAGGTCGAATTCTGATATTTTAGAATATACATTCAGAAAGGAGAGAGAAAGGGGTTTAAATTCCACCATATATATATATATATATATATATATATATATATATATTACTTGCATCTTTATTTTATTTCCTGCAATATCCCAAGTTACACATTGCAGATGATGAATTTGCATCCTGAAGTAAAAGGGTGCCAATTAATTCACATCAAATTACTTGTTTTGAGTGAATTAATTAAATTAAACACTCATGACTCACCATAATTAGTTGAAGAAGATTGAGATAAGAGCTGATCCAACAACTCAGATCCCAAATCCTGAAGAACCACTACCTCCTTATCATCATCTTTATAACTATCACATGAATATTCAATACTACTTGTAGAGCTAGAACTAGAGCTCCTCTTTAGCCTTTTATGTGATTCTTTTAATGCAGCTGCTGGTGATGACCCCTGCTCAACCCTAAACCTCATCTGCTTCAACGATTCCACCACTTTATCCAACGGAAAATTCAGCTGAGTCGCCCCTCCTCGCATGGCGAATGCAGCTTGATCGTACGCCAGCCCCGCCTCCTCAGCGCTCTCGAATGTTCCCAGCCAAACCCTACTTCCGTTTCTCGTTGAATCCCTTATCTCTGCCGCGTATTTACCCCATGGTCTTTTTCTAACTCCGATCAACCTTTGCTTTTGCTCTTGTCCCTTCTTCGAAATGGCGAAAGAAATAGTGTTGTCTTCTTGCAACAAATGAGAGAAGTCCATGGATTGATCTTCCTTAATTAGGGTTGATGATTAATATTGGCATGCGATCTCAATCAAGAAAGAGAGAACTTTTTTTCATTATTCTTTTTTTGGGCAGTGGATGATGAAAGCTAGATTCTAGGACAACGAAGATGGGGTGGGGTTGTCTTCATCGTTTTTGGAGTACTTGTAAGATTAATTTAAGGATAATGATAAGGTATTTATTTATGAAATTAATTAATTAATTATTGAGGATTCAAGACTACATTATTGTTTTGTTTAATGTGTAACTTGTGTTTTAAAAATTATAGTGTTGTACTATGTAAGAGTTAAAATAATTTAAGTGATAATGTTTATTTTAATTTTTATTTGTTATATTCCTCCATCTTTGAAAGTATATGTCTAAAATGTTTTTGCAGGGTTTCAACATTTATGGTCATTAGAAGATGCCTCACGTGAAATTGAGGAAAGATTATTATATATTGAGATGATGATTTAAACATTAAAAAAAAATAATACTTGCAAGTTTAATTAGTAGAAAGTTTAAAAGTAAGGTTTTATTTAATCTGAATCTTGAATGCAAACTATTTATTTTGGGAGAATAATTTGATATATATAATTTTCTAATCATTTGATTTTATCCATTACATTTATACTTCATATTCATCAGAAGTTGAAATCAGATGAGATAAATTAGTCAGGTGAGTTTATGTGGTTTATTTCTAACATTAAAATAAAATTAATTAAATAAGTTGAAATGTAAGTAAGCATTTTGGGAGGGCAGACCCGATGTTTTGTCTTTTTCCGTCGGCGGAGTTACTTTTCATCGGAATAATAACGTTAAATTATAACAAATAATTGTTAAATAAATTCTATGTTGTAGGAATCATTAAAATAAAATACTATTACTTAATTAGGAAATTTTAAAAAGTGGATTAATCTCATTCTTTCAGTTGACTCAGGGTTTGGTCCAACCTTTGAGAGATTCAAAATATGACAACACTTAAATATGACTTGTAGATCTGGATCACTGCCCTAAAATAGAAAATACTAATAGCGAGGCTTGTGCACCCGTGCGTCTTTACAATTTTCGTGTCCCTATGCAATTTAAACCTCTAATAATACATAAGTTTAAATAGAATATAAAGGGGAGGATTGTGTTCACATGGGGACATGGAGTATCTCTCCGTGTCCCAGGAAGCGCAGGAGCTTTTGCCAAATACTAATAATTTAAAATGGAAAAGAGATACAAGCAATGTAGGGGGATTGTGAGTAGTGAATACTGATCCTTCTTACATCTTACAATATTGATTGCTACTTCTTTCATAAAAAAAATACTCGATCCCTCCATTCTCATTGAATTATGGCGTTATTATAATATTTTAATTTATAATGAGTTGAGAGATATAATATTTTAATGTAAATAAAATAAATAATTATATTAATGTTGTATGTGGATTCAAAGACATGAATTGATTTGTGTGTGTCTCATCTAACAAAAAGATAAATATACTTTGTATTATGACGAAATAAAATAAAAAAGTATTAATAGACGGAGGGAATATGTATAAGAGCAAATTATATATAATAAATGACTTAATTTATATATATTGTACTAAAAATGGAAAACGGTTAGCATGAAAAATTGTGTGCAACCATTAGATATTGGTATTTAGGATTTTGTAGATGTAATATATTTTTTTTTAACAGATTATTGTTAGACGTATATTGTTTGTCAATTTTGTTTAAAATAATTTAATCAAATAAAGCGCCAAAAACAATTCTCTAAATTCTGAAATAATGAAATTGCACAAAAAGTTTCAGATCAAACAAGTTAGATTAAACATGGTTATACAAAGTCATATCCTTTTGACATACTATGAAAAAGTGATGGAGTATATATCATGTTAATACGAAGGCAAAAACTTGGGTAAGATTGTCGTAGGTTTTTATGTGGAACGGATAAAACATGATAACATCATTATTATTTTCGTTATAAAATGTTACTCCCTTCATCTGCTTCTAAGGTATTCATTTTACTATTTTTGGTGTCCTCTTCAAATGTATCAATTTCTCCTATTTAGTAAAAAAGTACACAATATGACCCACAACTTCCTTCTAATACAATTACCCACTTTACATATAATAATAATATTCCTTAATCCACATGCAAAAAGCAAATGAATACTTTAGAACCGGACGGAGGGAGTATGATTTTATATTTGTACTATAAATTGTTCATGAAATAGTACTTCATTGTACTATTAAAAATTTTCATCGATTAAGTATCATTTTTCGTTAATAATATTATCACTTTTTATCCTCCTCAGATAAAGCTTACGTGAGATGGTCTTACACAAGATTGGTCCTAATATAAAATACTCTAATGTTCAAATATATGTATATATTTAAATTTCAATTTAGGTGTAATTTTTTTCCTTTTGATGTGTGAATTTCCACACTTAAAAAAATTAATATTCTTAAAAAGCCCAGTGCACCACCACATAATAACCCCATAATTTGTCCTCCATTCAAATTATAACAAGGATAAAAAAGTAAAAACACAGTTCATACATATTCATTACGTATAAAATTACTATATTTCTTAATCTCTATAAATAAATTAAACGTAAAGATTAAAGCAGAATGACAGGAGTCAATTTAATTTTATATTAAATTATGAGTAATTTTGAGGTGCACCGATACACCTAGGTTTTATAGGTTAAAAATAAGATATATTGGATAATTATTTTTTAAAAAATTAATTATTTTATTTTATAGTTGAAATTTAATCTAAGGAAATCGCTCAAATTCAGCAGTTGCACTCATTTGAAAGGCATTTTACCTTGCATTAAATAAAAGTATAATCTCAGTACATAAAATTTCCTAATTATTAGTCAACTAACCTGCTAATTATTTGCAGAATTAAATAATTCTCACAAGATCTTGCTCTTTCACGTCATAAGATTAACCTGTGCCTTGTATACTTAATTAATTGTATATATAATAATTAAATATGTAATTTGTCCTTTGATCATGAAGCTAGCTCGATCGACCTACTTTATATAATTTTGAAAATCAACATCAAATTAATTAAAACAAATATACACACTTTTTCGTGCCAAAGCGTGCTCAACTACTAATTAACCACTCGATAATGATATATTAATAGTACTTTCGATAATGATAAAATCCATTAAAATACAGAATAAAACATGCGTGCTCAAGGGATACCTTGCCTCCATATCACATAATTTTCGAAAGTTATACACTTTAATATTAAATTATATACCCTTTAATATATAACGATGTATATTCTTGATTTTCTAAGAAAAATTTTTAATTTTTTAAATCAAATATTTATACAATTTATATTTTAGTCACCTTTTCAATAAAAATTTATACTGTTATACTCTTGTATATCTTGTGCACCCGGGAACACAAGAGACCGATATTAAATAAAGAGTTAGTCTCATACGAACCAGATTTACAGTGTAAACCATGTGATCCTCCTTTAATTTAAACTCTTAGCTAGTAATACATATGGTAAATAAGATTGAAAGGGGAGACCAAATATTTGGAAGGGGGACCAAAAGTTTAAAGTAAGAAAAGACTCGAATTCACATATTAAGCTATGTAAACCGGATTTATATAAGAGTGTTTGTGTTAAATAAATACCACATTTATTAATATTATTATAAATTGGGTATCCATCCATCAATATTGACTCCTCTAGATACAGGGCCGGCCATGAGGGTGGCAACATGGGCCTTTAGCATTGGCCCCAAAATTTTGGGGGCCCCATTTTTTTTAATACTTTTATACATTTATTTATTGTGTTGATTAAAATTTAGGTCCAATATATATTTATTTATTAAGTTTAATTAAATTTTAGAACAAAGCAACCATTTAGTTTTTAATTTATTTAATTTAATGTAATAATGCTACTGAATTAATTTAATATTATGGGATCAAACTAATAATTTTTTTTATTAAATCAATGATGATCAATGAGATTTATCATTTATCCCCTCAAAAAAATACAAAATCACTACCTGCTGTACATTTTTATTTTTTCTTAAAACTAACAATATTTACGCATAAACTCTAAAAAAACACCAATTTTATATTTCTTGCAAAATTATTAATTTAAAATACCTAATTTAACATTCTAATCCTCAATTCTCCATTTTACTAATTCATTTTAATACTATCCATTTTATATGGTCAATGTATCAAAGATATGAAGGTAAAGTATTTTTTATTTTATAATTTTTTTAATATTTTTTTTCCTTTTCATATTCTATAAGATATATTTTTATTATGAAATTTACTAATATAGAAAAATAAAATAAAATAATTGAGGGGCCTCGATTTTTATTTTGGCACGACCCCAAATTCTCAGGGTAGGCCCAGTCTAGATACAAATTTAATTACAAGTGTTTGAAATTAAAAATACATGAAAATAATTAAAATTTATGCTTAGAATTCCACAATGCATTAGTCTTAATAAGGGGAACAATGACATGTTTATTCTAGAAATTTCTAGCATTGAGGGTCGAGTTTTTATTTTATTTTATTTTATTTTATTTTATTTTGGATGAGTAATCCTTATATATCAATTCGTTTAACACTTCATCAACTCTTAGAAGTTCTATGATACTTCCTGTTAGCATGGACATATATATGTTCTGTTATTACCTAACATTGAAAAGCTGGAAACGGCGATCTATATTCTATTCCCAAACAAATATTCTAAATTCATATTTGGATTTAATCATTTAAAAATAAAAGAATTTAAAAGTTTTTGAATTTTAAATTAACTCATTTGAATTTATATTATTTAGACGTATGTTGAATTTATAACTTTTCAAATCAATAAATTTCAAAAATTAACTATTATAGGGAGATGTGAGGTAGGGGTGAGGGGGGTTATAAATTATTAACAATTTATTATTTTATATTATTAAAATATTCTAATCACTTTAAATAATTTCAAATGATATGATTTGAGTTGAGAATTCAATAAATCATGAATTTATAAAAATATTTTTTTGTCTTTGGAAAGATTGGATGGTCCTATACATGGGAAAGTAGACTGAAAGAAAATTCATCTATCTTAATTGTAACTCATGTCTCAATTCATAGTATATATGTGTCCAAATTTGATGCACTCTGTTGTCCAAAATATATTTTATGGAGCTTAAAATATTAACGGTGTCACACCTTTTTTTATTTTATTAGAAAGGGTTATAAAATAGTTAACATTTTGGGAAAATATCAATTTTGGTCCTCTAGGATATGCCAAATTCAACTTTAGTCCTCAAGTTTGGTAATTTCTTAAAAGTGGTCCTCCGATGTCAACTTTTGGTCCTTTTGGTTCAATTTTGGTCATCTAGAATAGGTCAAATAAGGACTAAAAGTGAACAAAAAAGACCAAAAGTGGACAAAAAAGACTAAAAGCGAACAATGGATGATCACTTTTAAAAATTTACCAAACCTTAAGACTAAAATTGGATTTTGTATATTATAGAGGACCAAAATTGATATTATCCTTAATATTTTTATTTTCGTTTAAAATTTTTTACTTTTTCTCAGATTTCATTTCAAAATAAATATTTTAAACTAATTTTGTCTCATAATTTTTATAAATGCATTGATTTGGTCCCCTAATTCGAACATTTACGTCATATTCAAATTACTCTTCATTTTTAAGCATAAAAAATCATTTTAATGTGAATTTAAAAGCTATGAAGCTATCTAGGTGTAATTAATTAAATTTTTTGGGACTATTTTTGATAAAGTAAATTTATATGAGATGTTTTTTATTTCTTTGAATTTAAAACATATAGTTTCGTACCTTTATAATTTATTCGAAAATATTTTAAAATAGTTAAAATTTCAATTTTCATCTCCAACCATTTAGTTTTATTCAAATTTAATCTTAAGATAAATTTTTTAAATCAATTTAGTATCATTGCTTTTGTAATTGCATCAATTTGATCTCATTATTAAAAGACTTGCTATATATGTTCAAACCCTTAATTTCTAATAAAAAGTATCATTTTGATTTGAATTTAAAAAATTATAAAACTACAAAATTAAGTTTTTTAAAACTATTTTCATTAAAATAATTTTATATAGGATTTTTTTTTTTCGATCTAACACGACCTAACACGTGGAAAAACAATACTTTCTCAAAATATAAATACGACCTAACACGTGGTTTGAAGTTTGAACTTCTAAAGGTCCAATTTAATTAGGTTAGATTATAGTTAGTGATTAATTCATTAATTATCTTTACCAACCTTGACTTGAAATTTTGTTGACTGCATTTTGAATCGGTGAAGTCCGGCATGCGACCAAAATACTGTTTAGTATTAATTTATACCCGTTGGTATGAAGGAGTGTACTCTTTATTTCTTAAAAATATAATAAAAAAATTAATATGAGTGTATATTCTTTGAACAAAATATTATACCTTTATTTTAAAGTATATATTATTTAGAATAAAATTTTATATCCTTACTTTGTGCACTGGGACAATGATACAAACTCATTTTAATTAGCATTAATTCTCAATTTCATTCATTAACATTAAGTAATTTTCAAGATGAAGCTTTGAATCCCATTTTACTTTTAAGTAGAGTTGTTAAACGAAACGAGTCGCTCGAGAGTTCGGCTCGACTCGGCTCGTTAAAGCTCGAGCTCGGCTCGACTCGTGACTACTCGAGCTCGAGTTTGAGCTCGTACAAATACTCGTTACGTTATCGAGCCGAGCTCGATTCAATAAAGCTCGATAATAATATTAAAATAAATATTATATAATGATAATATATATATATATATATATATTAATATAATAATTATTAAATATAATATTAAATATATTAATTTAAATCCGGATCGATTAGGCTCGAAAGCTCGATCTGCCTTGGAAAAACAATACTTTCTCAAAATATAAATACGACCTAACACGTGGTTTGAAGTTTGAACTTCTAAAGGTCCAATTTAATTAGGTTAGATTATAGTTAGTGATTAATTGATTAATTATCTTTACCAACCTTGACTTGAAATTTTGTTGACTGCATTTTGAATCGGTGAAGTCCGGCATGCGATCAAAATACTGTTAAGTATTAATTTATACCCGTTAGTATGAAGAAGTGTACTCTTTATTTCTTAAAAATATAATAAAAAAATTAATATGAGTGTATATCCTTTTGAACAAAATATTATACCCTTATTACTTAAAGTATATATTCTTTAGAACAAAATTTTATATCCTTACATACTTTGTGCACTGGAACAGTGATACAAACTCATTTTAATTAGCATTAATTTTCAATTTCATTCATTAAAATTAAGTAATTTTCAAGATGAAGCTTCGAATCCCATTTTACTTTTAAGTAGAGCTGTTAAACGAAACGAGTCGCTCGAGAGTTCGGCTCGACTCGGTTCGTTAAAGCTCGAGCTCGGCTCGACTCTTGACTACTCGAGCTCGAGTTCGAGCTCGTACAAATACTCGTTACGTTATCGAGCCGAGCTCGGTTCGATAAAGCTCGATAATAATATTAAAATAAATATTATATAATGATAATTATATATATTAATATAATAATTATTAAATATAATATTAAATATATTAATTTAAATCCGAATCGATTATGCTCGAAAGCTCGTTAAGGCTCGAAAGCTCGGCTCGTTTTGCTAAATGAGTCTAGTCGAGCTCGACTGAATAATTTTCGAGTCGAGCTCGATCGTAAGCTCGTTATCAACTCGAACCGAGCTCGAGCTCGACTCGATAACTACTCGAGCTCGCTCGACTCGAGTATCCACTACCTGAGCTCGCTCGATCTGTTTAACATGCCTACTTTTTAAGTAAACAATACTTTATTATATACTTCCTCCTTAATTTTTTTTTTCACAAAAGTTTTCATCTTGAAATAATAATAAGGAAGTTAAAATAATTATACTTTATTTACTAAATAAAATACAATAACACCTACACTTTTTTTTAATTTTAAGTTGAAAAGAGAATTATATCACATATATTATTATAATCATAAAGGATATATAACTTAATTAAGGCAAAAGCAAATCACTAGGTAAATAGCACATTGCAATATAAAAGTAAAATTATAATTACATTTTTAAAATAATAATTTAATTATCTTTAATTAAACCCAAAATGACAGATGAATTACGAGATCGTAAGGATTTTTCAAACATAACACTTAATAGAAAATATTACTTACATTAAAAGTATTAAAAGTCCATTTCATGTTGCATTTTTGGAATGCATTGCTCGTTTTACTTTTGCAGGCATTAACTAAGTAAATTGCTCTGCATTTTGGGCTTGATCCTGGAGAGGCCCAATGGACTCTTCAAAATATAAAATGTTCATTAGGCTTTTGATTCTTTAATAATTGGGCTTTTTAAAGCTTTCAATATTTGAAACATAATTTCCAATAAAATTGATTTTTTTTTCAAGTACATGGATCATGGGTGCTAGAAAGGGAATTTAATAGTATTACTTTTTGAAATTCATGAAAAGCTTTACTAGTATGGTGAGATTTTTATTAATTTAATTGAATTGTTCATAAAAAAAATATAATAAGAAATTATTTTTTATTAATTAAATATCATATTTTATTAAAAATATAATCACATTTTATTAGCCTCACATTTTATTCTTTTATAATTACTCTGTATATTGTTTATAAATATCTAGATTCTAATCATATTTTTAAATTTTTTTTCTTATGTCATTTTCTTAAATCACGCTGATTTTTCCTCAAAATACATATAATTTTATTCTCTCAAAATTCATCCTTTCATGCTCTTAATTTTCATATATTGTTATTATATTTATTTATTAAAGTGGGGCATCACTAAAATTGGTGAGTGGATATTGAGCATACAATGGAACAAAATCATAGCAAATGCCAAGTTGGCGTTGTCCCATGTTTGGAATATATAAATATGCATTCACAAGCTTTGCTTCATATTGTGTATAACATCGATCGTCACAATAAAATAGTTGGTATTAATATATATATATATATATATATATATATATATATATATATATATATATATATATATATATATATATATATATATATATGCGTGCCAGTATGATTTGCTTAAGGGCAACCTCCATCAATACATGTTAATTTGATAATTTCACGTAAACTATCCATACATGTATATAAAAAATTTTAAAATGCAAATTACATTATTACCATAACTTTAATTACCCAAAAAGAAATTCAAAATTTTTTAAATTTGAGTTGGTCTAAAAAAAACTGTTTTTTACCAATGAAATATTCTGGTAAAAGCCTTAATTTCATTGTTAAATTAGTTTATCAACCGATTAGCAACAAAATTCGTTGGTAAAGTGGTGGTTTATAAATTTTTAACAACGAAAATTCAATTCCGTTAGTAAAATAGAGAATATTTCTGTTGGCATTCTGTTGCTAAATTAAAAATGTTATTTTTGTTGCTAATCTATTGGTAATTACCAACGGATTGAATTCCATTGGTAAATTCTATTGTTTAAAAATAAGTAATTTTTTTGTAGTGTATGTGTCCCTTGGTGCACAAAGTGTGTAAGGGTACACCATTTTATTTTAAAGGGTATAAATTTTATTTTAATTAATAAGAGTACAATATTTTGTTATAAAGGTTATACATTTTCATTACTCCCTCCGTCCCGCCCAAAGAGATACATTTGTTTTTTGCACGTAGATTAATGAGTATTACTCCCTCCGTCCCGAAATTTTTTTCACACTTTCTTTGTAAATTACAAAGGAAGTATGCAAAAAATTATGGGACGGATGAAGTATTATTTTATGTAAAGTGAGTAAGTGTATTAGAGAGTTGTGATGGGTAGTGGTGAACCATTTTTACTAAAAGAGAAAAATATTACAATTTGAATGAGACGTCCAATATAGTAAAATGATACTATTTGGTTGGGAATGAGGAAGTAATATTTTTATTTATTTCAAAAAAAAAAGATACACGTCTTTATATTAAAGTGTATATAATTTAATATTAAATAGTATAAGCGCATGGTGTGCCGGTACACACAAATTTTAGCTTATAAATTTAACAAATAAAGACATAACTTTAATATTAACATCTTAAATTAAATACTACTAATTTTGCTTTATAATATTACTCGATAGCGTGCTTGATACATCTCTTTCATAAGAAACATAGCCGCAAGTTTGGATTTGTATTTCTACTCATCTTATCAATTTTCTTGTATATATGTGCAATTCAAGAAATTCAAGAAAAATGTTGCATTGTCTTGAATTTAAATTTTAAATATAAATAAGTTTTTAAATCATATTAATCTACTTTCTTTACAATTATTCTCTTAAAGATTTATATAATTAAGTTTTTAGGAATTTAGAAAATTAACAATTACAATCTTTAAAGTGAAGTTTATGATTAATATTGGTATCGTATTTACTTATAGTAATAATGTTCTTATGAAAAATCATTTGAAAAATGTGAATAGGGATATTCATATTGCATATATACTAATTACTACTTGTTAGGGATGTAACTAAACCAAACCGTTCGCTAACTATTCGAGTATCGGTTTGATTAAATGTTCGTTCGAACTCGTTCGCTAACCTTAACGAGTCAAACCAAATTTGAATTTTGAGTTCGTATAGTTTATCAAACCAAACTCAAGCCTAAGGGTATTCGGCTCGAAAGCTCGCAAACATATTCATTTATAGGCTCGCTAATGGCTCGCAAACGCGTTCGTAAATTTTATAATTATTCTTTAGAATTATATATTATTATTTATTTATTAATTAATATTCAATAATTAAATATTTTATATTAAACCACACAAATATGATAATAACTTAAGTGATTATTTAAATATTTAAATACTTTTTACCGTTTATTATTATATTTTGTTAGTTTATTTATTTAATATTATGAATCACATTAAATGTTTATAAACGAAACATTCTTTTAATATTCAGACACAAAATTATTTAAATGTTCATGAAAATATATTCATAAACAAGTTATTTTATGTGTTCGTGAACATGTTCGCGAGTCTTAACAAATAGTTTGAATTCGAGCTCGAGTTCAATATTTTTTTTCTTGACGAGTTCGAGCTCGGGCTCGAGTTCGATAATTTCTTAACAAACGATCCTCAGATCTAGTAGTGTTCGACTCGGTTCGGTTCAATTACATCCCTACTACTTGTTACGTATTAAATTTTTCATTACAATGTCACTTAGAGAAACATTTTATTTATTTATTTATTTTAGTAAGTATTATATATTTCAATATTTTATTCGACAAATGAAAATTTTATTAATAATAATTGGATATAAGACATGATTTTTTTAATACAATACAATTGTCCTAAAATCATTTTTGGCTTAAAAAATTATTAATTAGAAGACAATTTACACTATTTATTTATTTTAATAAATAATATTAAAATACAATAACAAACGTCAAATAACTATGTGAAAATGTTTAGTACCCATTCTCAAAATATATTTTTTACTCACTCAAAATTAAAAGAAAAATTTTATCCACTTTATTATTAATTCCAAGAATATCCGATTAATTGTTGGTAGTGCAATTAAAATAAACGATCGACTCGATTAGGTTCATAATTATTTGAGCTCAAGTTCGATCTTGCTCTAATTATTGGTAAATTCTATCCTTCGTTCTTGTTAGTAAATGGAAGCTTAAAAAAGAAGGGAGAGAGAGAAAGGTGGTGGTGGTGATGTGGTGTTTAGGCCCATGTTGAGGCAGAATCATCCACTCATTATACAGCTTTTAAACTCTGTCATCTTTTCTTCACTAAAATTATCTCTTTTTGTGGGGACACCCCTGCATGTGCTCCAGCTCTCTTCTCAATGCTTTCTCATTCCTCTCATCATTTTCTTTCTCTTAATTTCTCAATGCTTCCCATTGGAATCCAATGGTCCTAACAATTATCCACCAGAAAAAAATTGTGCAGCTTTACTAAATCTGTTCCGACATCTTTCATCTCTCTCTCAAATTCCCAAGAAAACCTTTTTCTCCATTGTTTCATCTTTGAGAAAGAAAGTTCCCATCTTTTCCTTCCCCTGTTTCTAAGTTCCCATTGCATAATTTCTGTCAATTTTTAACTGAAATGAAGCCCCATTCAGGGCTAAAGATTCAATCTTTTGAGTTTCTCTTACATGGGTTGTTGTTAGTTTCTGCAATTTCGTATGCTAGCTCACAAACGACGTCGGATGATTCGCCAGCCATGTTTGCGCTCAAGAAGAGTCTAAATCCACCGGATCAGCTCGGCTGGTCCGACCCGGATCCATGTAAGTGGGACCACGTCTTCTGCTCGGAGAACCGGGTGACCCGGATTCAAGTAGGGCACCAGAATCTTGCAGGTACACTCCCTCCAGAACTCTCTTCTCTCACCCGCCTTGAGCGTTTAGAGCTTCAATGGAACAATATTTCTGGCCCTTTGCCCACTTTAAAGGGTTTGAGTTCATTACGAGTGTTGATGCTTAGTAACAATCAATTCTCTTCAATTCCTCCTGATTTCTTCTTCGGCATGTCTTCTTTGGAATCTGTTGAAGTTGATAATAATCCATTTTCTGCTTGGGAGATCCCTCAAAGCCTTAAAAATGCTTCAACCCTTCAGAATTTCTCTGCCAATTCTGTCAATATTACTGGCAAAATACCATCTTTCTTGGGTCCTGATGCCTTCCCTGGTTTGACTAACTTGCATTTGGCTCTTAATAACTTGGAGGGAGAGCTCCCATTGTCGCTTCTTGGTTCACAGATTGAGTCTTTGTGGTTGAATGGTCAGAAGCTTAGTGGAGGAATTGATGTTATAAAGAATATGACATTCTTGAAGGAGGTTTGGTTGCACTCTAATGGCTTCTCAGGTCCATTGCCTGATTTTTCTGATTTAAAGAATCTTGAGACTTTGAGTTTGAGGGATAATGTGTTCACTGGGCCTGTCCCTGTGTCTTTGGTGAATCTTGAATCATTAAAATCTGTTAATCTAACTAACAACTTGCTGCAAGGGCCAATGCCAAAGTTTAAGGATTCAGTTTCAGTTGATATGTCTAAGGGTACTAATAGTTTCTGTTTGTCACAACCTGGTGATTGTGATCCTAGAGTTAATGCATTGCTTTCGATTATAAAGTTGATGGGTTACCCTAGAAAGTTTGCTGAGAACTGGAAGATGAATGATCCATGTAATGACTGGTTTGGGATCACTTGCAATGATGGGAACATCACCATTGTTAACTTTGAGAATATGGGGCTTAATGGCACCATTTCTCCTGATTTTGCTTCAGTTAAATCTCTGCAGAGGTTAGTTCTTGCTAATAACAATCTTACTGGGACTATTCCTGAAGAGCTCACCACGTTACCCGGCCTTATGGAATTGGATGTGTCGAACAACCGTCTTTATGGAAAGAAACCTGCTTTCAGAAGCAATATGATGGTTAAAACTGATGGAAATCCTGATATTGGGAAGGATAAAGTCGGGTCAAATTCCACGGGTGGTTCTTCTACGGGTACATCTGGTCCTGGTTCAGAAACTGATTCACAGGAGAGTCGTAGGAAGTCTAGAAATATGGTTGGAATTATCTTGTTTTCTGTGATTGGTGGTGTGTTTGTTCTTGGTTTGATTGGTGTTGCTGCTTTCTGTTTGTACAAGAGCAAGCAGAAGCGTTTTAGCAGAGTTCAGAGTCCGAACGCGATGGTGGTTCATCCTCGCCATTCTGGATCGGACAATGAGTGTGTGAAGATCACAGTTGCTGGATCAAGTGTGAGTGTTGGTGCTATGAGTGAAACTCATGCTGTTTCAGCTGGCGAATCGAACGACATTCAAATGGTTGAGGCAGGGAACATGGTGATCTCCATTCAGGTCCTTAAAAACGTGACGAATAACTTCAGTGAGCACAACATATTAGGCCAAGGAGGATTTGGGACAGTGTATAGGGGAGAACTACATGATGGGACAAAGATTGCTGTGAAAAGAATGGAGTGTGGGATACTGACAGGGAAAGGAACAGCTGAGTTTAAGTCTGAGATTGCCGTTTTGACAAAGGTTCGACACAGGCATCTTGTTGCTCTTCTCGGGTACTGTCTCGATGGAAACGAAAAGCTTCTTGTGTATGAATACATGTCCCAAGGGACACTAAGTAGGTTTCTTTTCAACTGGGCTGACGAAGGGTTACAGCCGTTAGAATGGAAGACAAGGTTGACTATAGCGTTAGACGTTGCTCGGGGTGTCGAGTACCTCCACGGATTAGCCCACCAAAGCTTCATACACAGGGATCTTAAGCCTTCCAATATCCTACTTGGCGACGACATGAGGGCTAAGGTCGCGGATTTTGGCCTCGTTCGCCTTGCTCCGGAAGGGAAGGGCTCCATTGAAACAAGAATAGCTGGCACATTTGGCTATCTCGCACCAGAATATGCAGGTAACAATTCCTTACTATGTTAAGCTTTTAGACGAGGTGATCAGTTAGTTAACTGTACTATTAACAGCAATCTTATGCCATTTTGTGTTCATAATGTGACAGTGACAGGTAGAGTGACAACGAAAGTAGACGTGTTCAGCTTCGGTGTCATCTTGATGGAACTGATAACAGGACGAAAGGCGCTAGACGAGAGCCAACCGGAGGAGAGCATGCACCTCGTTACATGGTTCAGAAGAATGCACATCAACAAGGACACCTTCCGTAAGGCCATTGACCCCACAATAGACCTGAATGAAGAAACTCTAGCTAACCTCAGCACAGTTGCTGAGCTAGCAATGCACTGCTGTGCAAGGGAGCCATACCAGAGGCCTGATATGGGGCACGCAGTGAACGTGCTCTCGCCTCTAGTCGAGCTATGGAAACCGACGGATCAAACCTCAGAGGACATATACGGCATTGATCTTGAAATGTCGTTGCCTCAAGCGCTAAAAAAGTGGCAAGCGTTCGAGGGAAGAAGTCACATGGACTCCTCATCTTTGTCGTATCTACCGAGCTTAGACAACACGCAGACGAGCATCCCGACGCGACCGTATGGATTCGCGGAGTCGTTCACATCGGCGGATGGCAGGTGAAGATGATGAATTAAGGTGTGATGTTGTCACTGATTTTACATGTTGATTCTGTTCCATTGTTCTCCCTCAGTGAAGCTTATTTTGTGTTAATTTGCTCCATTTTATCCAGCTTTTTTTTAAACTTTGTTAGATCTCTTTCTCAAGTCTCAACTTCTAATTTGTTACTTTCTTTGTAACGTGTTGTTAATAATTATATATATGATCTATGAGTATGTATTCCACATTCAACCAAATTTCATTTGGATCTTTACATTGATCATTAATGAATGTTAATTGATGTATAAACTAGGTATGTGAAATTTGGATCATATTATCTGCATTAGGTACTTTAAGACTCATATAATTGTTTTTTCCGTTTTCATGTATGTAAGTAATGTGAAAATTTAACATAATTCTTTGGATTTATGTTTTTTAAGGATATAGCTTGTTGTGTTTTCTCCAACATCCATCTAACACATCCAGATAAGGAGGTATGGAGAAGCCCACACTGATGATCTCTATGAAAAAGATTTTATATTTTATTTAAAAATTTTCCTTTTTTTTTTAAATTTGTTCAATAGTCTATATTCTTTTAAAGAAGAGGGACATGAGTTTTAGATGAAGGGAAAAAAGATAGGGAAAGAAGGCAAAAAAAAAAAATGGGTAGAAATGTATAAAAATCTTTATGGTAAAATGGGTTTTAAATTGGGTTTTTATGGTAATGTATTTATTATAAAAATCTTTGTTAAATGGTATACTAAGATTTAAATGGTGAAAAAATCATGTGAGTTTTGTCGGGTAATTCACATGATCTGTTTCCCAAATGGATCTCCAGCCTTGTCCAGCTGTCAACTAGAGATGTATTTCTTGCTCAAATTCTCTTCATATTCTGGGATGTGGGCCATCTTTTTCTTGGAATAACGATTTATGACTATTGCATTTTATTTTTTTAATGGTGGTATAAGTTTTTTGAAAACGTGCTTTGACTAAGCTCAAAACACGCGTGAATTATACGTTTAGAGATTGCTAATCGCTTTCATATAAGTATCAATTTTCAAGGGCATAATAGTAATTCACGCCATTCATACTCATAATTAAGCAGAATCCCACTTTTTGAGTATAACACACGAGAAACAATTCAGTTGTCTTAAAGAAATGAATCCTCATCTACCTGTTGCGCCTCCTGCTCCCATGATAATTCCTGTTATACCCAAAAATAATAATAATAACAAATCATCCATCATCATCATACAATTCAAATATATATATATATATATATATATTCTACTCAATAATAATAATTAAAAAAAAAAAAACTACCTAGTTGGTTGTGATTCAGGCTCATCCTTCAGACTAACAGCAGCAAGTTTACCATCAAGATCATCACAAGTAAAGGTGCTTCTACTTGCGACAACCGGCCATGGCATAGGAACGATCACGTCTCTGAGACAACAAAAAGGCAATGTTAAATGCGAAGTTCCGAGCATGATATATATTCGAGTTGGCATTCACTAGGCACGAACCCTTCAATTCGTTTGTCAAGGCAACGACTCATTTGGTTCATGGTGTAGTTGCCGAACATAACGCTGAATTCATCGTCTAGTTCTGATATCTGGGATTTAGGCAGCATATCCAGCACTTTGATCACTTGAATGTCTGTTTTGTTGTCCCTTAGAATTTCAATTGTACAGATGAGCCTAACTTCCCCTTTCACAACACTGCATTTCAGCAGCGGTGAAGAGGGTCCTTCCAAGTATCGGGTTTCATCCACGTGGTGGCGATGAAACCCGTTGGAAAGCTTCTCCAGTAGAGAAACCACTTCTTTCTTGATCTCTAACTCGTTGTATTTAGCGAACGAGTCGTGGAATTTGGAACAGAAACACACCTGTTGATTGACCACATATATGATCAGACTTCACTTCTTTTCTAGTACTTTTAGTTAACACATCAATTAATATATAATGTTGTTGTATTGTACCTTCCACCTAGCCAGTTTGAAAAGAATGGAGTCAACTCTAAGCAAGGAATCCAACTGCCCTATCTCAGCTAAAGAGTTGCTAGTTGCCAAAGTCAACTCCTTATCCTCATAAGCATTGTGAAAACACCCCCTCTTCTTGGCATCCATTACTAACATTTGCCAAACAGACCCACTGTTTAACAAGGTTGCTCCATTACATAATATCCACAAGCAGTACCTTGCTCGAGTCAGAGCTACTTTGGTCCTCTGTCGATTGCTGAGAAAACCAACCGAGCCAGTTCCGTTGCTTCGTACTGTGGAGATGATTATCACATCTTCTTCTCCCCCTTGAAAACCATCAACAGAGCTCGCATTAACCGAAAATGCTTCCTTTGCATCGCTGCTATACTTGTTTCCGACGACTTCTTGAATGGCGCGGACTTGGGCTTTATACGGAGAGATGCAACCGACCCGTACCCTTTGTTTTGACATCCTACATTCTATTAAAGAAGTTAAACATGATCTAGGTAGTGATTAAAAGAGGAAGGTTGTTTATATTATACCTTTGGAGAGTTTAGAAACTATCTCAGCCACAATGGAGACTTCCATGGTGTTTTTAAGACTGTGCCTTTTATCAAACTCCTCTTTCCCATTGGTCACATTTATGAAAGAGAATGAACCAAATAAATCTCCTTTGAGAAATTGCTTCTCATGAGCACTTGTAGTGACATTGGGACCATCTCTAATTAGGTTTCCATAGAACACCTTATTTGGAAATGAACTTATTGATGGATGCATTCTGTACTGAACATCAAGAAGATGCTTTTTGTGTCCTAAGTTCACCAGCCTTTCAAACAAGCTTCTAGCAAATCCAGCTTTCTCACAGATCTAACAATGCAAAAATCAAAATATTACAGACATGAATGCTCATCAGACAACATATTAAGTACTTATGTAGAGCTGATTTAGTTATACCTCACTTGTAACCATTGCAGGGAGCTGCTTCTCATCCCCGACGAGTATAGCGTGGCGAACGCCAGGAAGCTGCAAGGGGATCAGCGATTCGCATTCTTTAACTTGTGCAGCTTCGTCGATGATCAATAAGTCAAAGGGAGACATTCCTTCTGTATGGAATTTAGCAGAGCTTGAAACAGTGGAAAACACTAAACATGCATTTTTCAGACAGAAGTTTCTGATTTGAATATGGTCTGAAAACTCTGGAAGTGAGACTGTTTTATGGAGGGACTTCAGTTCTTGAATGCACACTAGTTTATTATAAGGGTATTTCTCAAGATTAGTTCCAATACCATCTCCAACTAGTACTGATTCTTTCAACCCTCTTACACAATCAAGAACTCTAATCATGCTCCTCAGTTCATTCAAAGAAAGACAGGAAGTAGGCATGTGAGTGTACAATCCTACTGCAAATATGTTAAGCTTCCCTACAATTGCAACCACTTGTTGTCTTAAGAACTCATCATACGACAACACGACAACTTTGCTTTCCTCGTGTTGTAATAAGTATAGTATATACGACACATGGGGTTCTTGAAGCAAGCAAATCATGTTATCTAGAGTACCTGTCCACCCAACTATAGTTGCTGTGAGATGTAAACCTTAATGCATCACATTGAAGTGTTGGGATAAGGTGGTCAGAATGCTCAGCTGATGTAAGACCAAGCAGTGCTTAGTGGAACGGGTGCAGCAAATGATACACCCGGTGCATAAGGTGAGCAGGGATGTTTGTGAGGGTTTTTGGATGGCTAAACAGATGAGTTAGGAGCGGTTGAGCACATGACTGGAAAGCTTGACACATCAGCTGTTAGTTGGGATCGGTTTCAGTTAGTTTGGTAACTGTTTGATACACCAACTGTAGGCTCTAAGTCGATTCAGCAAGTTGGTCCCGTAACTTTCTGTTTCAACTAAGTTGTGTATATAAAGCTGTATTCACAGCTTTATTCAAGTGTAATCACCTCACCTATCAATGTAGCAATAAGATCTTTTTCCCCGTGGACGTAGGAGTTTCATCTCCAAACCACGTAAATCGTGTTTCGTCTCATTTTTCTTTTCTTCTATTCCGTAATGTGAGTTCGTGTGTAGTCTTTCTTGTGTGAGTTTTCTGCCAATTTCATGACAGTTGACGCTATCTGTGGGAAGAAGGGGCAGACCAAGGAAGAAGATGGAGATTGAAGATCAAGATGGTGTTTCCATGAAGTTTGAAAGTGGTTTCAGAGGATATGAAATCTGATCGCGATATGAAGATGAAGAAGAACAGTGAGATGCAAAAAAAGTAGGCGATTCTTGCAGATCAACGAGAGAGGGATTCAGAGTCGTTCTTTGGACGACGGTTCAGAGGAGAGAGAGAAACAACGTCAAAAGTGGGTCAATGTGCAACCAAGTTGGGATTCTGGGATCTGCAAGATAGGGAGTTCTTGATATTCAACCGTTGAGATTAAGACGTTGCAAGGGGTAATTGGCAACATGGAAGTGTTCTCGCAGAAGATCGGCGGACAGTCGATGGTGGTTGGAGGTAGAAGAACACGGAGGCAGATGGAAGAACAAGGAAACGGTGGTTGCGGGTTATTGATCTACAGCAGATGGGAAGAGGGGGAGATCAAGAAAGCGATGGAGGTGGTTCCAAGAAAGGGAATTCTCGGCAGAAGGAATGTGAAGTATTATTGTCCAGCGGGTTATGGGATTCTAGCGAGTTTAGCGATGGAAGCAGGTTTTGCGGTGGAGTTGCAAATCCAACAACGTGAACCTGGTGGTGGGCCGACGCGAAAACAGATCCGAAAGACATTATTGGTTGGGGGAAATCAAACAGTGGCAATTCTTGAGGTGAGTACGAATCTGCAGAAATTGATGTAAATCAAAGAGGGCTTGGGCACAATACTAGCAGCGATCGGAATTAAGCAATAATGGTAATCCTCCATCAAGGAAGACAAGTCTCAAACAGCGGCGGTGTTTGAAATTCTTGTGATCGGAGTAAGGCAGTCTAAGAGTGGAAGTAAGGTGGAGGCCCAGCGTGACAAGAGTACACCACAGCAGTTCCACGGAATCGAGCAGCGTATGGAATCGTATGACAGCAACAACTTCTCTCCGGCGGTGGATGATGAAGATGGCAGCTGGGTTCACAAATTGGATTGATGTGATATTCAGGCAAGAAGGTAGGTCAATCCAATTGTGATTAAGAGTTGCTTACAGCAAATTAAAGGGAAGCAAAATTGTTCATATGTGAAGGACAATTTCTATCCAACGATTATCAGTAGATCACTTGTGGAGATCAAAAGTTAGAAGTGGCTGGAAATTGTAACTTTAGTTCAGTATAGGTTCAAAGAAATTGATCAGTACAAGGTGGCAATCACAAGCAAGAGACATGAAATTTTTCATGGATGTTTCAGCATTGTTTTGGGATGCATGGCATGGTGTAATCTGATGGTACAGTCAGATTAAAAGAAACATGGGTTTCCCATAGGGTGAAATCATGCTCACAACAGCTTGATTTTCACAAGATAAGGTCAGCTCAACAAGTTTGTAAGGAAAAAGACTTTCCGGTAAGTGAATGGATGGTGTTCGGGGGTGAAGTAGCGATATAACGGGGTAGCTAGGAGATGTGGTGGCTTGGACTCGTTGGCGTTTAAGAGCAGCGTGGTAACAACGAGCAAGTAGGAGAAGCATCGGGTAATCCTAGTGAGTTAGAATCGACTTCAAAGTAATGGCACTTTCATTAGGAAAATGGTTCGAACTTGTTGTGGCTTGGCGGTATGTCAACGTTGTTACGTTGCAAGTATTGCTCAAGGTGGAGCAATGGTAAAAGTGTTGCTCAAGGTGGAGCAATGTTTATAGGTTGCTACTCAAGGAGGAGTAGTGAAATGGAGAAGAGGGTTGATATGTGTTGCATTAAGTTTAAGGTGGAGATTGTGAGATGTAAACCTTAATGCATCACATTAAAGTGTTGGGAGAAGGTGGTCAGAATGCTCAGCTGATGTATGACCAAGCAGTGCTTAGTGGAAAGGGTGCAGGGTGCAGCAAATGATACACCCGGTGCATAAGGTTAGCAGGGATGTTCGTGAGGATTTTTGGATGGCTAAACAGATGAGTTAGGAGCGGTTGTGCACATGGCTGGAAAGCTTGACACATCAGCTGTTAGTTGGGATCGGTTTCAGTTAGTTTGGTAACCGTTTGATACACCAACTGTAGGCTCTAAGTCGGTTCAGCAAGTTGGTCCCGTAACTTTCTGTTTCAACTAAGTTGTGCATATAAAGCTGTATTCACAGCTTTATTCAAGTGTAATCACCTCACCTATCAATGTAGCAATAAGATCTTTTTCCCCGTGGACGTAGGAGTTTCATCTCCGAACCACGTAAATCGTGTCTCGTCTCATTTTTCTTTTCTTCTATTCCGTAATGTGAGTTCGTGTATAGTCTTTCTTGTGTGAGTTTTCTGCCAATTTTACGACAGGTGCAAAGCATTTAGCTAATGTTTCAACACGATGATCAAGAAATACATGGTGAAGATCATCATTTTTATCTACCTTCATCCTCTTCTCATTTCCAGACAAAACAACGTCCCCTAAACCGTAAGTTTGTTGCTCCAATGTACCCGACAGGAAGCTCATTAGCCGCTTCGCCACCCCCACCACAGCAACATTTGTCGGAGTACAAATCAGCGTCCGGCGCTTCATTTTCAACAACGCGAAAGCCAATGAAGCTATCGTTTTCGTCTTGCCGGTTCCAGGGGGACCCCATATCAGCTTCACCGCGTTCCTATGATGACATTCTGTTAATGCAATGCAACTCAAAACATCTCCCCTTTGGGAACCATCAAGCCCAAATGACATCAACAGATTGCCACTCTCATCTTTTTCTGTACAAAGAACACAATTTTCTTTCACCTGCACAACAAATTACACAACATATATAACGCATGAAATGTGGATTTCTCATACAAATTTACTTTATTATTCAAAGTAGTTTCAGGAAACTTAATTTCTATGAAATACTCACAAAAAAAATGGCCCCTTTTACTTAATAATGTCAATTTTTTTTCTAATTTCATATGATGAGACTGAATAGGCGCTTTTACAAAGTCATGAAACGAAATTGGTAAAAGATATTTTCTCAGAGGAAATCAAATCAAAACTGAAAGATTTTGGACGAAAATGAACATGAAGACTTTTTCTAAATGAGACAATCTATGTTTTAAACTCATAAAAACTTACAGATGGATTTGTCCTGAGCAGAGTGTTGATGATATCCGGGAGCCCTTGTTCGAAAGGGTGCAATGCCTTCCATATTCTCATGTTAGTCGTCAAGTTTGTAAGACTCACAGCAAAGAGTCGACATTCATCCTCGAAGTTGAAGATTATGGGCTTTGAACACCGGATTTGGACACTAATCATGTCAGGACCTTCATCAGTGGAACCCAGAACTAATGCAATAACATACGACATGGTATGTGAGTCCCATGATGCTCAATTTTATGTTGATCAGTTATAACAACTCTAAAGATTTCAGAAACAGGGGCAGATTGCAGTCCCATGATGTTGGATCGAAGATCTGCAAGTGTTTCTTCGAGGAGAGGGATGGTGAATGGGGTAATGTAGTGTCGTACGGACAAGAAGTTTTCTGGGATGCGATTAACCTGAAACTTCATGTTATCAGTTTAAGGAAGAATACTGCAAGAATTGATAATTATGAATGAGCACACCTTGTTCTTGTAAACATCTTTGTTCATTACATCGGAAATGGACCAACCAAAGACGAAATCAATCAATTCTGGAGTTCTGTCTTCATCATCTGTGGATCCCATCATCAACTGATCTCCTTAATATATATGCCTACACTATCATGTTAACTGCATGTAATGAAAAACTCACAAAAAAATAAAGTTTACAAGTGTTGGAAAACATACTGAAGAGAAGAGGATTAAAGGAATTCAAATTTGTGTAGATTACAAATACTGCTTCATTTCTTAGGAAATGATGATGATGATGCGAAGAATATGAAGAGTTCTTTCTGCTTTTAAAAAAAATGGTTGGGTACACCATTCTTTCTGCTTTTATCGTTTCTCCTTTTATAATTCAAATTAATCAAAATTATAAATTGGAGAGATTTTGGGCAAAATAAAGAATCTCTATTTTTATTCATTTCCAATAATTTTTTTATATTTATTCTTTTTTCAATGCTTATTTATTACATTTGTTTTTTCCTATTTTTTTTGTTTCAACTCCTAATTTATTTTATAATTTTACTCCACATAA
Organism: Pogostemon cablin; assembly: GCA_023678885.1. Lineage (NCBI taxonomy): Eukaryota > Viridiplantae > Streptophyta > Magnoliopsida > Lamiales > Lamiaceae > Pogostemon > Pogostemon cablin. The sequence continues at coordinate 4,427,867 of CM042992.1, read as the reverse complement.
ATTTTTATAGATCTATATATTTTTTAAACATAAAATAATCATAATTTTACAATATAAAAAAAACATTTCAACGTACCTTGCCTTCCTATTTTTTTTTTAAATTTTTTTATTTTTACTAATACTAGAATTATTTAAATCTAATCTTAATAAAATTTGAGAAGCATCTATTTTTTTAATAATAAAATCAATGTAAAATAACAATATATGCATTATAAAAGTAAAACAATGACTAATAAATTGAAAATTTCAAGAAATTAAAGTGTTGGAAGTAGTAAAAATCTCAACCCATTAAATTTTAGAGAGTTGGTTTGACTCTCCAAATTTAAAGAGTCAAAATTATTATGTAAAAAAAATTATTATTTTAAAGAGGATTTTGACGGTAAATTTTTATGTAAATCTCTTTAAATTATACATAATTTGGTGTTTGAAGAGTCTTTTGGAGTTGCTCTGGACTAATATAAAATACTCAATGTATTTTCACAAGATGAATATGGTTTAATGAAATAGTATCTCATGTTGTATTCGATGAGGCTAATTATAAAAAAAAAATTAAAAAGTTTATAGTTTTTAATTGTAATTTTTTTTGGTCAAAAAATGAAAAAGAAAATTTATAAAAACAATCTATAATTAATTGGCCAAATTTGCGATATAATTTAAAATTATGGGATTATAATTAATGAACATCTTTGCACCACATTAAAAGTGCACCACATAACATACTTTATAATTTATAAAAACAATCTATAATTAATCTACATGTATAACTCTCTTCATTCCAAATTCATTGTCTTAGTTAATGTAAACATGAAATTTAAGAAAAGTTTTTTTTGACTAATTTTATTGACTTTTTAGGGGGTACTGTGGTATTTTTAGGTAATAAATAAATTATAAAGTATGTTATGTGTGTTAGGTGAGAGTGATATTTTTGAAATTAAAATAAACTTTTGAGGTTGTTTGTTGATATGAAGTTTCTTTTTTTGGAATAAGACAATTAGTTTGGGGCGAATAAAAACGGAAAGTAAAATAACAAGTTTGGGATAGAGGGAGTAGTAAATTTTTTATTTTAAAATTCTTTATTTTAAAATAACCACGCCTTCGATTTCCATCATGAAATCAGTAATTGATTGATGTCCTTTAATCGGGTTGTGCAATTTATTTTTTAGAGCCAAAATTCTACCACAAGTTGGTTTTTCATAAGTGTTGGAGAGAATCTTCCACGCATGACGGGATGTTTTAGATGCAGCAATGAAGGGAATCAACGTTGGTGTGAGAGATCCAATAATTGCGGAAAGAATGAGTTGATCTTGTCTTATCCAGCGAGCATGTTCTGGATTCGGAGTCGTGACATTGTTCATGGTCACGGTTGCTGCAGGACATAAGTGAGTGCCATCAAGAAAACCATACAAACCAAATCTTGTGAGAAGTGTTCGGAATTGAAAACTCCATGCTGTGTAATTTGTAGAGGTTAGTTTCAATGGGGCTTGTGCAATAATATTAAAAACCACGAACTGAGAGTCAGTGATGGTGTTGGAGTTTGTAGGGGCTGCCATGATTTCTGTAGAGGAAAGAATAAGGTAAAGGCAGAAAGGTGGGTTGCGGTGGAGAGGAAAAAAAAGGAAGGGAGAATGGGTCAAAGTTTGAAAAAAAAAAAAGAGAGAATGGGTCAAAGTTTGAAAAAGAAATATTTGACAGATTCAGAATAAGTCAAATTTGGAAACTATTTGACAGATTGATATAGCAAGGATCGCGGGGATTGAGGCGTTAGCCCAGCAATGCTCTGATACCATATGAGGAAAATATTTTTATATATAATAAACAATTAAGGGTGAGGTACAAATACATGTACAATATAGAAAATGAAAGAAAACAATCCGATGTGGGATGTTGGACTAAGCTATATACAAAGTTTATATATATTATACAAATAGTTCTATCGCATTTTTGCAACAGTATGGAGTAGATTAAGAAGTCGTCCTTAGGATTCTTCTCATCAAATTCATGTTGATCAGTTATAAAAACACTATAGATTTCAGAAACAGAGGCAAATTGCAAGCTCATGAAGTTAGATCGAAGATCTGCGTGTGTTTCTTCGAGGAGAGGGAATGTGAATGAGGTCATGTAGTGTCGTACGGACAAGAAAGTTTCTGGGATACGATTAACCTGACAGTGCAGTTCATATATGCATGCATACATGTTAATGTTAATTATGATCCCACAAACACAGTATGAAATGAATAATTAGTAATTATGAGCAGAGAAGACCTGGTTCTTGTAAAGATCTTTGTTCATTACATCAGCTAAGGACCAACCAAACACGAAATCAATCAATTCTGGACTTCTTTCTTCAGCTGTTTCAGTCGTCGTAAAATCATCTTCTGAATACTCCATATCTATTTCTACATCATCATGTCAACATATTCATTAATGAAAAACTCAAAAAAATAAAAGAATTAGAGAAAAAGAAAAATGTTAGAAGCAAACATACTGAAGAAGAGGAGACAATTTGAAGTGGAGAGGATTCAAGGAGCTTACAAATACTGCACTGCACTACTGCTTAATTCATTTCTTGTGAAGAGTTCACTCGACTACTCTTTCTGCTTTTATTTATTACGACTCTTCGTTTCTCATTTCATAATTCAAATTAATCAAAATTTAAATGGACTAATATAAAATATTCAATGTATTTTCACGAGATGGATATGGATACAACTGTTAAACTAAACAAGCTGCAGAGCTCGGCTCGCCTTGTGACTACTCGAATTCGAGTTCGAATTTGCCTTATACTCGTTTCCTTAACAAGTCGAGCTCCACTCTAAAGCTCGATTATTTTCATAATAATAAAAATTAATAATAATATTATTTGTAAATATTATTTAACCATAATTTTATGTAATAATATAATAAATATTTAATATTTATTAAAACCAGCTCGATAAAGTTCGATAAACCGACTCAAATTGCTTAACGAGCCCAATCGAGCTCGAGCTTGATTCGACTCGAAAATTACTGAAGCGAGCTCGGCTCCATAATTATTCGAACCGAGCTTGAGTACCCACTACTCGGGCTCGGTCGGATCGATAATTATTCGAACCGAGCTTGAGTACCCACTACTCGGGCTCGGTCGGCTCTAATAAAAACTCTAGATATGGACCATATGCTATACTATTGAAGTTGGAACTTCAGCTTTTAAGAAAAGTTATCATTTTTTACTTTTTCTGTTGACTTTAGAGGATATTATAATATTTTTTTATAATAAAAAATAGTATGAGAGTGAAAATTAATTGTGATAAATTTGAAATTAAATTAACTTTTGACATTATTATACAAGTGATGTCTCTTTTTTAGGTTATGAAGAATTTTGTTGTATAAATAAATGAAGAAAGTGTAAAATGATTTTACAAGAGCAGTACCTCATGTGCAACGTTGCATGCAATGAAGCTAAGTATAAAAAAAATGTTTATAGTTTTTTTTTTTGGGTCTTAGTATTAGAATGTATGTAACAAACAATGAAAAAGAAAATTCATTAAAAAAAATCTAATTAATTGGCCAAATTAATTACGATCTAATTTAAAATTATGGGATTATATATATTTTAAATGAACATCTTCGCACCACATTAAAACTTCATTTTTCTCGCTTACTATATGTATTTCACACCAAATTATATGTACTCCATACTATAGTTTTTTTTTTTAAATTTTAAATAAGGCGTTCAAATTTGAAAGACTTTAATCAATTTCATATAAAAATAATTAAAATGAGGTAAAAGTAATCAAAATTGATCAAATGCAAGGGACATGCTCATTAATAACTATTTTCAATGTTGTGAACATCTTTTATTTGTATTGACGTATAATCTGCGTTGGAAACTTCAGTTTTTCCATAGAAATAACTGTCTCATGCATTTTGTCTTTACTCTTTATAGTAAAGCTAATATTATTCCGTAGAATTAATGTTGTTATAGTATCTCCTAAAGCCTTTTTAAATAAGAAATTATTTATAATTTAAAGAATCATATAACAAAGAGTACTTTCAAGAGTTCTTTAAACTAACAAAAAATTTTACATAAATCATTTGCCTCTTCAAATTTAAAGAGTCTCAACAACTCTTTAAATTAAATGTGTTGAGTATTTCATTAGGTCTAACACTCTTTTTTTTGAAATTAACATTAAAATATTTATTACTTCATATATTTAATTAAATAAATTAGGAGTAAACACAAAAAAATAAAAGAAAAAATAAATACTATAATAAATAAGCATTGGAAAGAGAACAAACTAAATAAAATATAAAGAATGTGTTGAAAATGATTAAAAATATGATTATCTATAATTTACATACTCTTTATATAATAGAAAATAATCTCTAAATTATAAAGAAACCTGGAGATGCTCTTACCAGTTATTGTTTGGGGTTTTAATGAAGTGTCAAATTAATATTATTTGCATGATTAATTAATGAGCACTTGCAATCCATCACTATTGAGATAAGATTATAATAATCACAGTTAAATTCATTTTTAGTACTCAATATTTTATTTTTATTTTGAAAGAGACTTATTTTTTTTCAATTTAGTACCATAAATACCTACATTGCCGGACTATAACACCAAAATCACCGAAAACCTCAAATTGATTGATTGATTACGCATGCATGATTCCTAAAATAAAAGAAAAATTAATTTTTCGAATAAAGTGAAACTAAAATCAAATATTTTAAGTAATTATGAGATTAAATTTTAAAAATACTTTTTTTTGGGGGACAAAAGAAAAATACTCTATTATTATGAAATGTGAAATGAATTTAATTCTAATAATCACGAATTTATGTAACATAGTAGTGATTATTAGAGTAATATTGTGTAAAAGTACTTTCAAAAAAAAATATTGTGTAAAAGTATAAATGCTTTTTTAAAATGAATTAGTAATGATTCTTTACCATTTTTGTTTTCATCTAATAACTTGCATCATAAATAAAAAAAAAATAAAATTAAATATAAAATCTCAAAATACATCTTAATTAATTTCAAAATTGTCATACATATGCATAACTTTATAAATTATTATTTTCTACAAAAATCTCGTTGCGAATATCAAAAGAATCCAGAGCGAGTCAACAACAACTATCCTCGTTAATTAAGATCGATTAATATTTCACAGTACGTAATTAATACTACAATTCATCTGGATTGAAAACACATAATCGAACCATCTAAATAACTAGGAAAAAAGTAAACCCTAAAAATATAAGACTTACATGAAAGATTATGTTACATAAATCTAATTTTATAACCCCCACCCCCCTCTCTCAAAAAAAATAAAAATAAAAAATAAAAAAATGAAAGGGATCAAACTTTGTCATGCACCCTTAACATGCTGAAGCTGCCGAAACTGCTTCTGAGCTGCTATATTACCATTAATTGCACCATCTTTACTATCGTCATCGTCACCGCCACCACCGCTGCCGGAGAATATGCATAATATGTTCTCCCAAACACACCCTAACAAGGGAATGGAAGAAACACGAAACCATATAAATCGTTTTGTAAGCATTTTTTTTTTGGTGAATTATATGTAGAAAACAAGTCACTCGTGACTCTACTTATAAAGGTTATTAGCGTGTTATTGTTGAATTATTAATGGTCAAGTGACCCCACCACTATTTCTCTTGAGATGGGTAGCTAGACGAGGTAAATAGTTGGATATTGAATAGGAAAATTGTACTATTAGAGATTTTTATTGCCGCTCCTGTCTTGTGGAGTGTGGTAAAAAAAATAATTTCCACATAAGTAATCAGCAGGTTTTCAGCTACTCGATGTCTTGATTTGTAAAACGGACTTAAGGTCGAGGAGAATTGCAAAATAAGATCCGTAGTGAATTATAAAATAGAGCTTAATTATTGTTTAATTGTGCTTACAATAATGAAATTTCATGCTAAATTAACTCGAATCATCGTCTTATATACCGCTGTCAGCTTAATTGATTAAAAAGATTTTTTTTTAATTTCCCACTATAAAACTTGATCTATGCCCTGATAGCGGTCAAATTATTTATCCAATAGTTTATTTTCTAAGCTTTAAAATACTATGCTGTATGGATAAAATGTGTTCTCTGTTTAAGTAAATGCACGTTTATTATTTTAAATTTATTACTTAGACAATATAGTTTGATTATGAAATAGTTAAATATCTTATATATTAAGTGAAATCATAGGTTAAGAAGTAAGATACATCGAAATAGAACGATTTTTTTTCATCTTAATATGTTCTATATAATTCATTATTGTACGAGATAATAAGTCCCAATCAATCTTTGAAGAATAGTCCCATTGAAGAATTGTAATAATCAACCATTGGAGAATTGTAATAGTCAAATATGCACGCTAGTTTTTGTGTTATAATTCGTTGTTTTCTTTTCTTTTTTTTTTTCTTTTTTTTTCATTCCTTAATGTGCAAGTTTCATGTAATCTTCGAATATCATGAGATGGATAATTAAAAAAATTTATTTTATATAAAAATATGATTACATGATGGGTTATATTTCGTGCATTCGAGGATTCATATTTAATTTCTGTACACCTTTTATATATATATATATATATATATATATATATATATATATATATATATATATATATATATATATATATATATATATATATATATATATATTAATTTTATGGTAAATAATTGTCAAAAAGTAATACTCCCTTTTATACTGAAAAGTGGTACTCCTTCTGTCGAGCGTCCGCACCAAAGGTATACATTTTTCATTTTAAACACATGGGACCCACACACATCACCAATACATTTAATATATAGACCCGCACATTCCACTAATACAACTATCTCCTGCACATTAAATAATAATACTCATTAATCCACTTGCAAAAAGCAAATGTATACGTTTGTGGCAGATGGAGGGAGTACTAAAATAATGAAAAATGATAGTGTTATTTTATGAACAATTTTTTTTATAGTATAAATGAAAAGTGATAATATTTTATAGTCAAAGTGATAACGTTTTATTTAATAATGTATATTTGATTCATTAAAAAGTGTAAAATGCTCTTACGGTCTCACGCAGTACCTGTACTAATTTTATTTAGTTTTGTATATGTGGTTCATTAAAAAATTAATATGAATATTTATTTTTTAATGGAAATTTTTATTAAGTTTTAAATTTGGATACACCGATGCACAGTATATAATCCTTTGATCTTCACTTAAAAAAAAAACTTTCTTTTAACCAACCAAATTTACATTCGTAATTACAATAGATTGTCGACAATAATAATTACATTTATATCTTTTAAACAAATGAATATCAACAAATCATAGTGTTTTTATCAACAAAATAATATTTATCGTTATTATATTAGAATTATTATATAAATTATCCATGATTATTAGTAGTGGATTACCAACTAAAATATTTACAATAAAAATTAATTTTCGTTGGTAAAAATTTACTAACCACAATTTTCCCAACAAAATTTATAACAAACAAATTATGTAATTAATCTGTTAGTAAACTAATTTAACAATTAAATTGATAACTTAACAAATAGAATATTTATTGATAATGAAATTTTTTTTCCATTTTTTATTGCTTACAAAGAAAATATTTATATTTTTCTACATTTCTAATTTGTTCAGAAATTATTTTACACTTTTTATACCAAGGAAACTATAATTAAGTATTCAATAATTAATTTTACAATTTAATTTAATTTAAAAATTGTTATCTTATCTTCGTATACATAATATATACTGTATATTTTAAAATTTATTAATTAAAATAAATCAAGTAGCCCTAAATTTTTATGATTAAAAAAAAAGTGATTATTTTTAACTGTATGCTATTAAAAGAATTATGATATCATGTCGTGAAATAATTAACTCACGTAATTTCTTGTTTTCAGCAATTTATTTTATATTATACTAATTGATTATTTCAAACCAAATAATATTAACATAATTTTCGAATTAGTCGACTTTTAAGTGTAAAATTTTTTAAAATGTGCATCCAAATTTAATTAATAGAAGTAATTTAGTATCAAAGTGTATAATTATAATTATTTACCGATGTTGCCATTACTACTATCATTTCTTACAACAAACAGAAACTGCCTGTTAAAATTAGTTTTGAGTGGATTTTTAGTATTCTTCAAAAATAAATAAATACTATATATAAAAAGTTATATTTTTTTTAATAAATGTATAGTTTTTTAAATTTAATTTTTCATTAAAAAACTTAAAAAAATACAATAACAATGTTTATACATTTTTTTTCTCACTGTTATGGAGTATATTTTTATTGATAAGTGTATAAATTTTTTAAAGTGAATGTATGGTGTTGTCGGTGGAAAGAATAATTTCTAATGAAGTATATTAATAGTATTGCACCGTAGCCTCTCACTGTGCCTAACCCCTTGGGCCTACAAAAAAATGGGTCAGGCCCAAATATATTGAATTTTCATGTTTTAGGTAATTAAACAATTATTTGTTTTTTAACAAATGAATTAGGTGGTTTTTTTTTTTTTTTTTGAACAAAATATTTTACATTTAGCTGCATTCATAATCATTTATATACATTTCAATAGAAACAAAGCCTACTTCAAATCACTTCTTTCAATCTTAATTATATTATATATAGTGTATAAAAGTTAACTTTTAGTTTTTCTTAAAATAATAATAATAATATTTTAATTTGATCATGGTTCAATTGCTCCAACTTATATAAATTAAAGTGCAACTAATTTCTAAAAATATATATATATATATTAAATTAACTAAGTCAAGTTTTGAAATGCACCCGATTAAGAACCATCGGTTCTAGTTTTGGTTTCCAAATATTAAAAATCGAAATTGAATCAATTCTAGAGTGGTTCCAGTTATTGTTCAGAATTGCCTATTTTGAATTCCTTAAGAAATCGTGTTTTAAAAAAAGAAAAAGAAAATCGTCAGTTCGCATGGTTCCGTTTTTATAAAATATAAGGAACTGAAATCGAATAATTTTGGTTCTATTTGAGTCGATTTCGTTTAAACCCGTTCCGATTAAAATGTGCAGTTATAAGTCTGGAGATCAACCATATTTTAACTAATGGAATCCAATTATTCCTATAAGCTGATTTTAAGTGTTATATTTATATTAGACTGATATGTTTATCTTAATCTTCAACTATTCATTTATCTCGACTTCATAAATACCAATCAATTATTGCAACAAATGAATTCAAATCTTCGTTATTCTCCTTTAACTGTTCACTTACAAAAGCTTTCTCTATAATTAAAATTTTCTTATGATTAGGCTATTAATTAATCTTTAATTAATAATGATTAAGTAAACCCATCAGCGCGAAATAAACCCCCCACTAAGCGGTTTAAGCTAAACACTTTGATGAGGCGCGATGCAGTTTAATCCAACTGAAGTTTAAATTTCGAAAATATATACTCTCTTTGAGCTCGATAACTGCTAATCATACCACAAAATCTCTTCAAGAAAACAAGAATTTCATTTCGAAAAATAATGGTTTAGCAAAGAAGGTTTAAGCTCAATTCGGAAAATCAAAGAAATGAGGCCACCCAAATTTTATGGTTTCCACACTTTCGCAGAGCCCGGCGTCCCCGTCGCGATCGCCGCCGGCGCATTCCGGGACAACATCGGCCAGTTTGTAAGAGAGTGCGCCGAGCCGGAGGATTACAGTCTGGAGGGAATGCCGATTTGGCGCACGTTGTTGGTGTATGAAAATAGAGGAACAGTTCTTCCCCTTTACACCATTGAAGAGAATGTGAAGCTTTCCGATCGACCCTTCTGCGAGTACTGCCGCTGCTCTGGTTAGTCGGAATTGGACACCCTTTTTTATTGTTTTCTTGAAATTTGAATTGGGGTTTGACAGTTCTGCGGGTTCTTTTTTGGGTGGTTTTAATGTGTGGAATTATATGGGGTTTTGAAGTCTCTCTCTTTCTCTTTCCCTGCATTTTCAGGGCAGAGTCATCATTTCGTGTCGAAAATGAAGTATCATTTTATAATTCCTACAAACAATGAGTGGAATGATCCGCTTGATAAAGGTGCTTTTGATCTGCGAACCCATCTCTTGCATGGTTTGATCCATGGAAACGGGTTTGGCCACCTGATTTGCATCAATGGGATTGAAGGGGGTTGTAAGTACATCTATGGTAGAGAGATAATGGATCTATGGGATCGAATCTGCACCACTCTTGGTGTGAGGTAAAGTATATATATATGTTTAACTCTGTCCTTATAATTATGCTTGAAATCCTTTTATGTGGTAATGAATACTCAACTTTTGGATAAGTTATGCATTCATAGGAACTCAGAAAATGAGTATTTGTTCATTTTGCAGGCAAATTACAGTTGAAGATTTATCGAAGAAGCATAAGATGGATCTTCGGTTGCTCTACGGAGTTGCTTATGGCCACTCGTGGTTTGGTAAGTGGGGTTATCGCTTCTGCCATGGGAGCTTCGGTGTGAAAGAGCATAACTACGAAAGGGCAATGGATGTTCTTAGCTCCCTTGAGCTTGATCAAGTAATTGATGATTTCAGACGCGCAAATGCAAGCTCAAATATCAAGCAGATGATCAATCATTACAGAGATATGAGTGATACAAACTTGCATACAATCAGGGACTTGTTCAAATTCATGCTGACTCTAAGATACACAGCTCCATCTGGTAGATGTTCTACCATGTCCTGGACTGTGAAGAAGTTCTTTCATGCTCCTGTCCGGAGGTGTTCATTTAAGTACTCGGCAGGGCCTGCTCCTAGTGTCAGCCACTTTAGGAAGGAAAAGCCAACTAAGTGCAGAAAGTTTTCCAATCTTGCTGCTAATTTGGACAGTAGGTGGCCCGTGAGAAGACTGGAGCAGGTTGCAGAAGTCATCGTCGAAGCATTGAAGGAAAAACGAACAGCAAATAATGTGGGGAGCTGTGGAATGACCAGACAAGAGGCGCGAGATGCAGCCCGCCTACATATTGGTGATACGGGTTTGATTGACCATGTGCTGAAAGTTATGAACAATGTAATCATAGGAAACTACATCATCCATAGAGCGGTGAACAGATCGACTAAAGTGCTAGAGTATACCATCCAAGAATTCAGTGGTGGTAAAGAGGTTTTCCTCTCAAAAGTGCAGGAGCCAACTGATTTGACACTCGCTACGAGTCGTAAAAGAAGCATTTATGATGATGTGGCCTACTTGTATGAGCATGTATTGCTTGGCTATCCAGACTCTGGTTCGATTGAATTGGCCGTTGAAGTGATTCTCCATAGCAAGCATTTTGTCAAGGAATGGCCTTTCAGAGATGAGGATGATGACTTACTGAGGTTCATTTGCAGACTCACAACAAGCTCCATCGATTTAAAAACCGATGTCTCTTACAACTTATCACCTAGTGAATACATAGAAGTTCCACTCTACGCTACAATTGGTGATTTGAAGGTAGCAGTGCAGAATGCACTGAGGGATACTTATTGTGTAATGGAGAAGGTGATAGTGACTGAAGTGTTGGAGATGGAAGGATGTGAAGATGATGAAGTTCTTTTTGGCTTAATTGAGTCAGGTAGGGAGGTTTGGCTGAGGGGTTGTGGATTGGATTTGGAGAATGATTTACGATACGAAGGGGGCACGGAGAGTTGGACTGTAAGATGCAAGTGTGGGGCGAAAGACGACGATGGGGAGAGAATGGTTGCTTGTGATATTTGTGGGACGTGGCAGCACACACGATGCTTTGGAATCGAAGATGTTGAGGCTGTGCCTAGATTGTTCGTGTGCGATGCATGCTGCAGCTCACTTGTACCCGCGGATAAACACTACGCATTGGCGTACAACAAGCATGACTTGTATGAGGATCCTTATATGCAGATTCATCTTGCAGATCAGGTTGATATGGGGCTGCTAACCCATCACTAGTTGATATCATTGGAATACTTTTTTTGTTAATAGGAAGAATAAGCAATTGTACAGTTCTTTTTTACTACAAAATGTGCAGAAAATAATTCTTTCAAGAATGTGTGGATCAGTTCATATTCTGTGTGAAATAATACTGTATGATTTTGTTGAAGTTGATGCTGTTTTACTTTATGTTTGATTTGTTCTACTGTATGTTTTAGAAAAAGGGTGGTTGGTGTCATCAACTCTTTTCTTTGTTTACAGGATTGAATTGCACAAACTTATTCTTTAGATGGCATAGTAATTGAAATGTGGACCGAATTTGTTGCTGTCTATGATTTTTGATGATTTGCGCACTGATTGAAAATTGAGAGGAATTGTGTTGTGTGATTTGTGATGCCTGTATAGATCTGGACCAGTTATTTTAAGCCTTGGACAGATCATCTCTGTGGAAATGCAGACATGTACTTATGGGACTGTTCATGTTGTATGTTTACTCAAGTTCCATCATTGGAAGGTTTTCAATACCAAAGAATGTGTGTTCTAAATGTGTTGGTGAATATTCAAATTCTTCAGGGTTTAATCAGTTGAATGTGTGCATTAAATTCCTGATTTGTGAATCACTTGCACATTGCAAGCAAAAGTTCCAATTTTTGAAGTGTTATCCATAGCTTGGTTTAGTTACAATATCATAGATTCTGGTTTTAGAGATTCTCACCTGGTTGGAGGAATTAACACCTTCAACTTTGCCGCAAAAACATATGACTATCACGTAATCACGGTTCGTTTCCGACATTGCACTTCTAAGACACATTCTAATGGTAACTTTGCTTTATACAGACAAAGAAATTTGACATCTTGTTACATCATACGATTTCATCATTGTTTTCCTTGAGAAATGTAAAAGAACCCTCTGAGAAAGAGAGTTCCCATCTTTTCCTTCCCCTGTTTCTAAGTTTCCCTTGTGTGCTTCTGTCAATTTTTAACTGAAATGAAGCCCCATTCAGGGCTAAAGATTCAATCTTTTGAGTTTCTCTTAAATGGGTTGTTGTTAGTTTCTGCAATATCGTATGCGAGCTCACAAACGACGTCGGATGATGCGCCAGCCTTGAGCATTTAGAGCTTCAATGGAACAATATTTCTGGTCCTTTGCCCACTTTAAAGGGTTTGAGTTCATTAAGAGTGTTGATGCTTAGTAACAATCAATTCGCTTCAATTCCTCCTGATTTCTTCTTGGGGATGTCTTCTTTGGAAGCTGTTGAAATTGATAACAATCCATTTTCTGCTTGGGAGATCCCTGAAAGCCTTAAAAATGCTTCAACCCTACAGAATTTCTCTGCCAATTCTGTCAATATTACTGGAAAAATACCCTCTTTCTTGGGTCCTGATGCCTTCCCTGGTTTAACCAACTTGCATTTGGCTCTTAATAACTTGGAAGGAGAGCTCCCATCGTCGTTTCTTGGTTCACAGATTGAGTCTTTGTGGTTGAATGGACAGAAGCTTAGTGGTGGAATTGATGTTATACAGAATATGACATTCTTGAAGGAGGTTTGGTTGCACTCTAATGGCTTCTCAAGTCCATTGCCTGATTTTTCTGATTTAAAGAATATTGAGACTTTGAGTTTGAGGGATAATGTGTTCACTGGGCCTGTCCCTGTGTCTTTGGTGAGTCTTGAATCATTAAAATCTGTTAATCTATCTAACAACTTGCTGCAAGGACCAATCCCAAAGTTTAAGGATTCAGTCTCAGTTGATATGACTAAGGGTACTAATAGTTTCTGTTTGTCACTACCTGGTGATTGTGATCCTAGAGTTAATGCATTGCTTTCAATTATAAAGTTGATGGGGTCCTCCTGGGACGAGAAAGACGAAAACCATCGCTTCGCTGTCTTTCTCGTTGCTAAAAATGAAGCACAGGACACTGATTTGTGCTCCAAATAATGTTGCTGTTGTGGAATAATATAGTAATGTTACGTTATTCTTTGAGCATGAGAATTTTCTTATGCATGCATTATGCTCAATTATTATCCTTTTAAAAATTAATACTCCCACAAGAAATTGCAGAGAGTAGATGTGTTAATTAACTTCTGTTGGACAGAGGGAGGGGGAGTAACATTTTTAATTATATACTCCATATAATTTTAACAAAAAAAAATTATGATATATATATTGATAAAGTAACAATTATTATGCATGGGTGTAATTTTTTAAAAATTTGGGTTCATTTTTATTTTTTATATATGCTCTTTGAGCATCTATCTCAAAGAAGTTACACATCTATTATCTGTAGATGTGTCAAATACTTTGGGATATGGAAGGAAGAGTACTTAATAATATAATTATTTTGCATGATGCGATACCTAAGTAGTTATTTTTCTAGTATTTTAATACATTGCAATGCATTCTTTCTTGACAGAAAAGTAGAAGAAAGAATTAATTCAGGGAATCTGATGAGATCATAGCTATGAAGAGTATATGTATGTATAGAAAAGAATAAGAATTTGACAAGTTGAATTATTTGGATAAATGAGAACTTTCATTTAATTGTTATGTTGATGAGTTGGAGCACAAATCAGTTGATGAGTTGCGTTGTTGGAACGTCCGAATACGACACGTATGGATCAGGGGATGTGGTTTTGTTTGGAAATGGGATGAGAATGAAGATTGATGAACATGATGATTTGCATGATCATCGTGTTGATGAGTTGTGGAAGAGGAAGATGACAAGAAAATGCCAATTATAAAGAGTTTATTGAAGAAGTTGCTCACTCAAAAATAGAAAGGAAAATAAGAAGAAGAAAACAAAGGACAAGGGGAGATGTGAATCCGACTGTAGTAAGGAAATGGACATCGTCCCACTGATATTCGAAGAGTTTTTTGCAAAAGAATTCATTGCACTTGGATTAAACTGAGCCTTTGTGCTATAGGATTGTACACACATATGCCAACTGCATGTCTTCCTTTTAGACTTCATGGTCTTCTCCAAGTTGTACAAATTACTTTCTTGCATGAAGATATGATTAGTAAAGGAGGGTTGAAAGAAGCTCCAAATGGAAACAAGCTTGAAGGGTGGACAGATTCACAGACTGCTAGTTTGAAACATTGCAGACTAAAATGCTTACAAGAAATGAAACTTCTCAGTGAAACTTTGTCACTCCAAATGATCTATTAGAACATTATCAAATTAAGAACTTTTGTCTGAATCATGCATGCTTAGTTTTCTGCACTGTTTCAACCTCTGCAAAATTGCATCCTAAAGGAATGTCACCATTCAAAATGGTGATCATTGATGAAGCTGCACAAGTTAAGGAATGTGAATCGACGATCCCATTGTCGCTTCCGGAGGCGATGAGAAACAGCTCCCTGCAATGGTTGGAAGCTAGGTAATTCTATATCAACCCCACATCAAATTTATATGTTTAAACATATGAAAGATTTCCCTTTGTCATTTAAGCAGTTTGTTTTGGTGTTGACAGTTTTGTAAGAAAATTTAGTTTGGAAGGAATTTATTTGAAAGACTTGTGTCATTAGGAACAGCAAGCTCCTACTCTTTCATAAATGTAACCAATGGCCAAGAAGAGTTTGACAAAAGTAGTCATCGAAAAAACGTTATGGAAGTCTCTGTTGTTGCTGAAATAGTTTCTAAACTCTATCAAGGTGTATATCATTGCTCTCCAGTTTGAGCTTTTGATTTACTTCACTGTCTATATTTTCTGTTTTTTACAGTACTTTGTTTGGTAGACTGTAACAAATCCAAGCAAAAGGTTCAGATCGGTTGCATATCGCCCTACAAAGCACAAGTCTTTGCAATTCAAGAAGTGCAAGGAAAGACTTACAGCAGTGATGCCAATGCTGCATTCTCTGTCAATGTGCGATCCGTTGATGGTTTTCAAGGCGGTGAAGAAGATATCATCATCTCCACTGTTAGGTGCAATGGAAATGTCTCAGTTGGTTTTCTTGACAATCGTCAGAGAACCAACGTAGCTTTGACTCGAGCAAGGTACACTAGTGTTTGAAACTAGAGTTTATTTTGATCAATATGTGATTGATTCTAAAGAAATTTGTCTGCATGTTTGCTTTTAAATAGGCACTGTCTTTGGATACTTGGCAATGGTGCAACCTTGTTAAACAGTGGCTCAATTTGGCAAAAGTTAATAAAAGATGCCAAAAATAGGGGTTGTCATTGCAATGCTTATGAGGATAAAGAGTTGTCAGTGGCAATGAGGAACTCCTTGATAGAACTTGGCCATCTCAACTCTTTGCTTACACCTGATTCTATTCTGTTTAAAGTTGCTAAGTGGAAAGTATGGTTTTCCTACCTAAGATTGCTTCAGTATTACTACAACTACTAGTTGTAATATTGGGTCTTATGATGCTGATGCTGTGTGCAGGTATGCTTCTGTCCTAAGTTCCATGAGACGATAGCCAGATCTACGGATACAGTGATGAATAAGGAGGTGGTTTCTCTAGTCGAGAAGCTTTCGAATGGGTTTCTTAGGCACCACAAGGATGAGTCTGGATACTTAAAGGGACCTTTTTCTCAGCTCTTGAAATGTAATGATGTGAAGGGGGAATTTAGACTGATTTGGACCGTCGATATTGTAAGAGATAGCAAGACAGACATTCAAGTAATCAAAGTGTTGGATGTCCTGCCAAGATCCCAGATATCAGGACTAGCTCACGAATTTGAGCTGCTGTTTGAAAACTACACGGTGAACCAAATGAGTCGTTGCATGGATGAACGACATGAAGTGTAATGCGAACTTATGGCATCAAATCATTTGTATCATTTCTTGAAACTAGTCTAGTGTAGATATTCCAATGTATGTTTCAGCTATGGTTTCTTTGTATGCCTGTGGATGCAGGGGAGTGGTGATTCCGTTGAAATGGCCGGTCGTTGCCAACGCAAGAAGCACATTTTCGTGCAACGATCTGGCCAGCAAATTTGGTGCAGTGAGTTTGAGGGATGCCCCTAAATCACACACAACTAGGTACTTGAACTCATCATGTTCTTACAACTGATATGGGGCTGCTAACCCATCACTAGTTGATATCATTGGAATACTTTTTTGTTGACAGGAAGAATAAGCAATTGCACAATTCTTTTTTACTACCAAATTTGCAGAAACAAATTCTATCAAGAATGTATGGATCAGTTCATATTTTGTATGTAGAACAATTTCATCCATTGAATAAATAATACTGTATGATTTTCTGGAAGCTGATGCTGTTTGAATCTATGAACCATCTCTGTTACTCAGTGAAAGTTTATTACAAAAGAATTGAAAGAATGGATACAAAAATCTTATGATCCTGTGTTTCTGTACAGCATCACTAACAAAAGTTTTAAGTAATGTCCTAAATTGTTACAGTTGTAAAATCAATTGGGCTTTTTTAGATAGTGGAATCCCATGGATGAATCAAAACAATCTAACTTGTCTCTATACAAATTCATTAGTTTTAACAATTCAGTCACTTTCTCCTTAGTCCCTTCACCAGTTCCAATCTGCAGCACAACTAGAAGCTTCTGGAAAGCCCCAACTTGAACTGCCTCAACCAGAGCATTCTCATTGTTATCTCCTAAGCATAGCTTCCAGAGACTCGAAATCGAGTACTCCGTTGCAGCATTCGACACTCGTAGAATCTTCTTTACGAGCAATGGAACGGACAGCGCGTTATCGTACGCACTGTCCCTCCCTTCTTTCAAACTGCAGATGATGTCCATAACACCTAAAGCCTTCTCAGAAACACCCTTGTCTCCATCCACAAGTATCTCGAGGATCAAAGGGATTAAGCCCATTTGAATGAATTTCATGCCACTCTGTTCTGAAGCAGCCATGATGTGATGAATGATCACTAGGCTAGCCTTGGTGGCTTTGGGGCAAATCTGTACTTTCACTATGTGAAACAGAGTCTCTTCTATGGCATCCATTTCCATCAATCCATTAACGCAGTTTTCATCTGCAGAAACGAGGTGTTTCAACACACAGATCACGTTCTGCTGTGAGGAAAGATCGTGATCCCCCCTCTTCAAGAAACGCTCCATGCAACGTAGAGAAGCTGATGAGCTTAACTTGTGAATGCCTTCTTGATCCAGTGGGAATGTCCATGTTAATACAGTCAGGATCTCCTTGAGCAAATCCACATTTTTTTCGACCGAATAACGTGCGAAAGAATCGAATGAATCTGCCAAAGCTGATCCCACCCCATTCACCACAATGCATCGCTTATTGCGTTCGCTTTCCTTAGCCAAATTCTTGATCTTGAGAAGCAATTCTTGGCACTTTCTTACATCCCCACGGCGTGCGGAATCCTCGATTCTCGAACAGATCTGAGTAACCTCGTATGGGGTGATCGGAATTCGGGGAGTTGGAATCCTCTCGACGCCGTAAGACTTGTTGTCGACGCACCAATCTTGGATCATCTTTCGAATGGAATGATTGGGAATCTGATCAAAATTTCTGAGTATCTGATTGGTAACAGGGCAGGTTAATTTTCCGGCCTCCATCCACCTGTCGATGCTCTCTCGATCGTACGTAATTCCGGTGGACAACGTCACCGGATCTTTCATCAAGTCGAGCGAAATCGGGCACTTGAAATGGTTAGGAATTGTGAGCTCTGTTTGATCTGTAGAAGTGTCAGTGAGTATTCCGGCGCGGCGGCCTCCCCTCCTCCACCTCCACGAGAAAGTCATTCCGACCAAGTGTTATGTTTTTCAAAGCTGATTAAGAATATGGGAGCTAGATAGATTCTTGATTTGTTGTTAGGAGAAGAGGAGTAATGTTAAAGTATTTATATATTGGGGTTGATTGGGGGGTCAAAGGGACAAGGGTGTTAGGAATTAGGGGGGATTAAGGAAACGTTCAAAATGATGTTTTGAATTGAATTGGTTGAGAGTTGAATTTTTGCTAGCTAAGCTAAATGAGGGTCGGCGGAGGTTTGACTTTTTGACCCGAATAGCGGGTCAGCGTGGCAGTCGGTGCTGACGCTAATATCACCGTCGATCAATTATTGAATTATAAGCGGCTGAGATGCTGCCACGTTTACAGAGCGCGTTTGGTTTATTATCTTTAATTTATTGATTTTCCGCGTTCCAAATATTACCTAAATCGTATCTTCGTTACCATCTAGTAATATCTACCCGCCACCAAGAACAAATTTTCTTACGACATTTATTTACTTTTTATATTTTATTAAAAAATTACTCCATTTGTTTTTTCTTCTTGAAACACTTAATAACATAATTATAAATTACATTACATTTCCTTAATTTTCATGATATGTGAAAAATATGCATGGCGTAGAGAACATTTATTTCTTTTTGTGAAAATAATGTTACTTCATTAATTAGTATCAAAGTACTACTGTAATGGTAACATACGAAAATTACTAAAGCATCCTTAAATATAATTAATTAATTAAAAATAAAATTTAATTCTTCGAAAATAGAGGCTATATCATACTCCCTCCGTCTCCTCGATAAGTGTCCATTTTACCATTTTGTCCGTATCAGTACAAAGTGTTCATTTCCTTTTTTGGTTGATGTGACAACACACAATAATACTATTATACTTAACCCACTACACATGTGACTCACACTCAACACAAATACAATTACTCACTCAACATTAAAAAAAATTATTTCTCTCACTTCATTACACTTTAAAATATTACACTCCTTAATCCACGTGCAAAAAGCAAACGGACACTTATCGACGGGACGGAGGGAGTAGTACTTTACTAATAACGAAACGAATTATAAAGTCAAAAATCATGCATTATGTTATGTAAATCCTATCTTTTAAAATTATTTTTTAGTATATAAAATATTATTCTTTGAAAGAGTAATAATTTTTATATAGAAGAATAATAATTTATTTCTCTAAAGAGTAATTTTTTTATACTAAGAGTAATCGATAAATTAGGGATTATAAAAATTTGAAGAGTAATTTTTTTAATTTAGAATAGTAACAATTTATGTATTTAAAGAGTAATTTTTCATGTACTAAAAAGTAATAGAATTTACATATAAATGTATGTAAACTCGATTTACGAAAGTGTTTATGTACAAATTACTTCATTTTTAATGGCTTACAAAATGCTAAATTATAAAATAATAGGGGTATATTAAATAATAAACACCAAATATATTAATACAATGATAATCCATACAGAAATACAATGATAATCCATACCGATCAAATTTGGAGAATTTAGTAAACAATATCTATCTATCATCTAATTCCTCTCATTAATTAACTTTTTTACTTATTCAGCTTTAGGAGTTGAATTTTTGGATGATGTCCGAGCTCGGATTTGAGACTTTATAATATTGATTCAAAGGCGCCAAGTCTTTGTTCAATATAAATGTTGACTTGAGAACTTTCCATAAGAGGTGTCGTTGACTTCACCAAGAAGTCTAGATGAACTTAACTTAAAGAACGCCTGATGAACTTCACTTGAAGAACGATGGTTTGGCACATTGAACTCGGATCGAACGGTGCTTTCCGAGATGAACGTTGTTTTATTTGAAGAACACCGTTGAAATCGTAGAGTTTGAAGAACATCGAAAAACTTGACTTTCATCAAATAACGGATCGAAGAGGTTTAGGACTTCAGATTAAAGGTTTAACACATACTTCATCTGTCCCACATGATGTTCACATTTGTTTTGTTTTTTTTTTGGCAAAGAGATTAAAAAATAGGGTGTGACTATTAACACCACTGATATTACTAAACGTACCCAATTTACTATATATAAACCCCAATAATTAATATAAAAAAAATAAAATATTTACTATATATACCCAATTTGTACCATTAATCTTAAATGTATCCATTAATATTCCAACCGTATCAATTAGTGATGATGGGCAAAGAAGGTGGAATTTTTCGACATGTCTCGGCGGCAGACTGGTAATTCAGATGATGCTCGGGCGGCGTTATTAGTAGTGATCTCTGATCTAATTAGTTATTAAATTTTGTAATTATCGCCTTTGAATTCAAATGTTATACCAACATGTTCATTTTTGGGTACAAGTGTGCGGCTGCGACCATCCATTGCTGGGAGACTTGTTCACTCATGTGGATTAATTCTATCGACTATGTGTTCACTGTTTTGTTTCATCTTTTTCTTCCTTGATAAATTTAATTTAGAAAATTATTTTCAATTGGAAAAAGGATTTGAACTAGTAGAAAACCATGATTTTCAACCCAATTGATTACACCGTTATGACCCAAATAATATTTTTGTATTTTTTCAGAAATATAAATTCCAACTCTCAATATAATAAGAAGGAAACAGGTTCTCAATACAATAAGAAAGAAAATGTGAGAAAGAAACACGCTTCTTAGGGAATATAAGAAAACTTCTTAAGATAAAATAAACTGATGAAATCACGTCTCAATTAACTTCCACCATTTTCAAGATTCAAGCTCAACCTGCGCAGAGGAAAGGAATTTAGAAGAAGAAGGAAGGGGATTTTGGGGAAGAAAATGGGATTAAAGAAGAGAATTGAAGAAGAGAGAACATATGTATTTCTTGTCTGCCTCCTTGTTGAGAGTGAAAATTAGCGTGTTTTACTGTCCAATTTAACACATTTTTTTATAGGAATTGTTGTTATATATTAGCACAAGTATCTTATATGTAATATATGTGAGATAAAGGTGCACTTGAGGTGTTTTATTGTGTTTTAAGTGGAAAAATGGATCAAAAGTGTCAAGTTGGAGAAAAGGTGCAATTTTTCTGTGTTCTTGTGAAGCTCTGAATGGGAAGTGTGATACATGGTTGGAAATCCACTGAAAAGGGGATCGTTTTGGCGTAAATAACACCCCAATCAAGTTTCAAACAAGGAAGTTATGAGCAAAATAGTGACGTAGCGCGAGCTGTGCCGAACAGAATTATTGTGCTACTTTCCGTGGTTTGTTGCACATTCAAATCTTGAATTTTTTGCGATTTCTTTATATAGATAGAAAGACAAGGAAGAGAGGATCATGTGAGCGCAAGAATCACTCAAATTGAAGTTCGGATGTGGAAGTTATACGCGAAACAGTGAGACTGTGCAAGCTGCAAAAAGCCAATTCGACCACGACACATTGATTCGACCAAACCCTTTGGTCGAATCAAGGTCGAAACGGAAGCCTGGAGTGTGGAAAATTGCCGATTTCGATTCGACCAAGCCCCTAGGTCGAATCCCAGGTCGAATTTCATGTCTCGGACGTGTTCGGATCCGATTTTTACATCCCAAGTGCGTATTTTTTGCGTATTTTTCAAGTAAAAGCTCATCCAAGGTCCATAAGGAGTGCTTACAAGTATAAAAGGGGATGTAGATCACATCATTATTGATCATAGATCTATTATACAAGAGAGTCATAAGAGAGGCCACAACCATACCGCACCCCACAAGGGGGGATCACCCTCCAACCATCATCATTTCCTCCATCCATCCATCACTTTGAAGATTCGTTTGTGGAATCAAGTGGAGAACTAAGAGGAGAATTCAAGAGCGAGAAGGACGCGATGATGCCACATCTAGGGTTTATTTATTTTCTAATTTATCTTGTATTTTTTGAACATCCGGGTAAGATCTATCCAACACCCATGATTGTTCTTCGCAACATCATGGGCTAGAGCCTTTTTGGTAGAACTAGGGTTGTGAAGGTTTTATCTAGTTCATTGAACTTTCGTGTGTACACTCCGTACAACACTACTTGTAAATTTATTTTATATATGATTGTGCTTTCTTAATCCATACTCACGGTCATTTTGTGCATCATTAACTGTTATGTAGAGTCTGAATACATATCTTGGTTATTGATTGAGTGCGTTCACTGCTGAGCAGGATTTCATGTTATGATTCTAAATGAGGGGACTCCGAAGCTTCATGAGAACTATCATATATGAATACTTATTAATTGAATTGAATTCGGGTTAATAAGTAGGATAAAGAGGTTAATTTTATAGTACCTATAAAGGGAGATCATATCGGGTTAGAGTATCAATCCTAGGGGAAAATAATTTATACTGATAGTACCTAGAAAGGGGGGTGGAATTATATCTCTTTCTCCGAGGTTATTCACACGTATTACACTCATGTTTACTTATGTCTATAGAGTAGATATGAATGGTTTAGTGATGCGTTCATATTCCACAAGGCAGAGTCGGACACCGTCACACGGAAGGGAAGTTAAGTAGTAAAACTGTATTACCCTAGATCTATCTATTCTCCTACTTGATCCACTTCCGTATTCTTCAAGTGACTTTATTTTATTTGTTATTTTAATTACTTGTTTAGTAGTTGATAATTTCATACCTCAACTTTATTGTCATAATCGTCTTAATTAATTTAGATAATAATTAAATTGATAATACGTCGTCCCTTGGGTTCGATATTCACTTGGTCACCTTTCGAAACTACAATTAATATCCTTCATAATTGAGGATTAATTGTGTGTTGAGAAAACGCTCATCAAGTTCTTGGGTATTTCTATCATGCACTCTGTCCAGCTCTAACGGTTTCTGCTTCTCACAGGTAGTACCCGCTCACAACACTCTGATAAGTGGTCCTTGGGTGAGAATATCTATATAGTCTCCATTAACGTTTATGGACAAGGCCCATTCTTCTTGAACCCATTGGGCTTCTCTTAAATTCAGGTAAGTCAAGCCCATTTCTCTAGTTTCATTCCATTTCTCTAGTTTCATTCAATCGGAGCACAAACTTGTTGAATTCTGAATGTTTGATTTTTCTGTGAGGTGAGATGTGAGAGTTGGTATTCTGTCTGATTACTTCTTCTATTTCCATGGTCATGACACTGCGATACTAAAACGCCGCCGAGTTCAGCCTTCCGCTTCAAATTCCAGTTGCACACTTCATCTAAAATATCACCCCGCCTTCAAGACATGCCTGAAAATCCCACCGTATTTGCCCATTGTCGGTGATTGACGCTATCAAAATATTAAAGGATGAATTTAAGATCAAATAATTAAAATTTAAAAGGGTATAATAGGTACAAGGGGGTATATATAGTAAATATTTTATCATTTTATAATAGTTATTGGGGTTTATATAGGAAATGGGGTACGTCTAGTAATATCGGGGTGCGAATAGCCGCACCCTAAAAAATAATGTGTAATGAGTTGAAAGATACTCCCTCTCCGCTTGAATGAGATTCATTTTTCCATTTTGATCTTCCGGCCTAAAGAGTTATATTTCCTTTTTTTACACACATGGGATCCACACATACCCACTAATATAATTAAAATATGTGGCTCACATTTTCACTAATACAACTACCCACTATATATATTAAATAATACTCCATCCGTCCGCTGAAAAGGTATACATTTTGCTATTTTGGGCGTCTGTATCAAACGTATACATTTCCCTTATTAAACATATGAGACCCATACACTTCACTAATACTTTTAATATATGAGACTCACACACTCCACTAATACAACTATCTACTACACATTAAATAATAATACTCCTTAATCCACGTGCAAAAAGTATATGTATACATTTATGGCAGACGGAGTGAGTATAATATATACTCCCTCCGTCCTGGACTTATGTTCACCTTTGCTGTAAATACGAAGTTTAAGAAAAGTTGCTTTTTGATCAACTTTATTGACTTTTTAGAGGTATTGTGGTATTTTTAGGTAATAAATAAATTATAAAGTATGTTATGAGTGTTAGGTGAGAATGATATTTTTGAAATTAAGATAACTTTTAAGGTTGTTGGTTAATGTGAAGTTTCCTTTTTGAG
This sequence comes from Pogostemon cablin, assembly GCA_023678885.1. Lineage (NCBI taxonomy): Eukaryota > Viridiplantae > Streptophyta > Magnoliopsida > Lamiales > Lamiaceae > Pogostemon > Pogostemon cablin. The sequence continues at coordinate 4,403,185 of CM042992.1, read as the reverse complement.
TTGTGAACATAAGTGTGGAACGGACGAAAATGGAAAGTGTGAACATAAGTATGAGACAGAGAGAATAGTAGATAATTGTATTCGTGTTAAATATAAACTTATGGTGATATATAAATTGTTTTATGTAGATTTCATTAATCAAAAAGATAAATGTATATACTTAAACAAGTTAGGTTAAACATTGAAATTGAATTGAAATGTAGGGAGGAGTACTCCCTTTTTCCCGCTAGGAAGTGTAACTCTTTTAACGGGAAGGATGGAATATATAATTAGCCTCATAATAAATCAGAATACTATATCCTTATATAAATACAATCTAAAAACTGTTGGATGGAAATGTTGTACACATATTCCAAGTACGATGGATGCATGGAGATGATGAGTAAACCATGAGTCACACCATTTTCAAGAAAAAAAAAAGATGGATCCAAAATAAAATATTGGGATATGACTTATAATTATAAAAATATGTATTGTTTAAAATCTACATTAAATAAATTAAATTTTATAAATTATAATTATTACTGACACCGTTAAATTTTTATTTATAAACAGCAATTTATGACATTATTATCATAAATCTATAGTATAATTTTCTAAAAATTATAGTGAATTAAGTGTAGTATATGCTATATATTTTTAAAATAAAATATAGTACTATTATTTTATTTTATAAATATTTAGTTAAAAACTTACTTAAGTTTATAAATTAATAATGTTATAAATTTGTGTGTTTATTTAAATAAACAAGTTTTGAATGAAAATGAAAAAAAAGGAAAGAAAAAGAGACTTTGTCTTGATTTTTTGATTTGAAATATAAAATAAAATAATGATAAAAAAAACAGGAAAAAAAAGAAATAATATAAAAAGAAGGGTAAATTACGAATACCCCTTGAGGTTTGTCCAAACAACCTCGTGATTTGAATAACTACCAATGCCCCTTGACTTATATTTAATTTGATTTTTGACAAAAATATCCCCATCTTAAGATAAGGTGTGCAAAAATTATAATAATACCCATTTATTTAATTTAGGAATTAAAATATTAACCTATTCCTAAACAAATCAATACTCTGATTTTGTATCCATCGGCACTGTCGTAATATTTACACTAAAAGTAATAGAGATTCAAAGCATACAAAATGGTTATTAGTTCGGAGTGTTGATCATGAGAAATCTTCTCGAATGAAAAATTTGAACAAGTGTTTGGGTGGGTAAAGTCTCGACAAGCCACCTATCCAAACAACAATTTAATAAAATGTTGGAACCAGCAATTCATCCATTTTTTTCTTTAATTTACACCATTAAAAACTCAGAAAACACAACCAATTTAATTTATTCATATAAGAAGCTAAAGATGATTTCTATCTATATTATCTAAAACTTCTTTAACTAAGTAACTCGATGCGAGAGAGTCGACGAAGAGCATTCTTGTTCACCAAGTGACCAGAAAGAAAATAATTAATCACAGTCAAAACAAAAACACCTCACTCAAAATTCAGAATTCGAAAATAAATCGAAAATCTTTTGCAAATTTCAAGTTTTATGCTATAAATAATCAACACAAATAAATGCTTACATAGTATAGTTATATGCAAGAATGTAAAATTTCACAAAAATATTACTCCCTCCGTCCCATAGTTAAGTTTACCGGCACTGTAGATACGAAATTTAAGAAAAATTGCTTTTGACCAACTTTATTAACTTTTTAGGGGTATTGTGGTATTTTTAGGTAATAAATAAATTATAAAGTATGTTATGTGTGATATGTGGGAGTGATATTTTTGAAATTAAGATAACTTTTGAGCTTGTTGGTTAATGTGATGTTTCATTTTTTGGGTGGTAAACATAAGTGTGAGACAGACGAAAAGGAAAGTGTGAATATAAGTGTGTGACGGTGGGAGTATTAAACATTATCCCAATAAATATATGTTTAAACCCCCAAAATCATTGGCCCCTTTTTTGCTACTACAAATTCAAATACAAAACACTTCTTTCCCCTCAAATTCATCTCGATATCATCCCTGTTATTCAAACAAAAGATGCCGCAGAGGAGTACCCATTCTTCTGAGAATGGACATGAATCATAGATTTTCAATTTCTACACTTCCTTACCGTGCCATCGTCTGTGACTTTACCGGTCTTGTTCTCGTTGCACCGGTCTTGTTGCCGTTGCAACAAGCCTTGAATGATATGAACATAAAGGAAATTAGGGATAAGTCTTTAATTCAAGAATAAATGCATATTATTGTAATTTTTGCACATCATATCTTAAGATGAGGATATTTTTGTCAAAGATCAAATTAAATATAAGTCAAGGGGGCATTGGTAGTTATTCAAATCACGAGATTTATTTCGTAGTTAGGACAAAGCTCGAGGGGGCCAAAAAAGAAACGCTTTAATATGAAGGAGGTGATGAAGGTTCCCCTGTACGATAAAAGCATAAGTTAACACCTTAGACATTAAGCTAGTGTAGTTCCTAAGTCAATGTCAATGTCAATGTATACTAAAAGCATCTATTTTCTACTTGTATCAGTTCAGATCCCTCTTCAACTACAACATCTATCCTCCTCTTCTGCATATCTGAAGCAAAAAAAATCACTCTCTAGATCTCGTAACATAAATACTCAGGGAAGAAGATAAACAGCAGAAAGAGAGACAATGGAGTTTGAAGATTGCGAAACTCCAAATCGGAAGACATTGATAGACGTGGTGTTCGGTTGGTCCTTAGCTGATGTAATGAACAAAGATCTTTACAAGAACAAGGTGTGATTAATTAAATCTATCTCATCATTCTTGATTTGCCCTAGATCTTGTTAGTTGCTGGTATGTGATCGGTTTGAATTCTCGGTGCCATTTTGGTACATGATCTTCTGAGTCATACCGTTGGATGATTGACACAGAGAGAAGCTATGCTAAAAAGGAAAGCTTGGGGTAATGGTGTGTCAATCATACAATGTATGACCGTCTTTCCTATCAATCATACAGCAAATGACACATAATACTACGATATAATATGTAGTTAAAATCATTTTTTATCTCATAACTATAAAAAATTTTTGATTATGTCAAAAAAAAAATAAAAGTTACAATTTCGTCATGTAACTCCTGAAATTGACCAATTTTGGTGCCCGGAACCCCATTTTTGACCGGAAATTCTCATGTGCACACACCAAAATTGAGTCTTTATGGCAAGATAATTGATTAGTGCAGTGGGAGAGGGCATGAGGGGCAGCAATTATATATTATCAGCATTCTGAAGCTGAGATCAGATTCCAGCAACCCAGCTTCCCTAATCTCTCTCTCCATTCACATGCCGAACCTCTCTTCCCCCATCACTTGCATCTCACCCTCTATGCTTTCGAATTTCATAATCGTTCTGAAATCAAACAGATACGCCTCTTCTTCTGCGTATTCCCCTGCCTCCTCTTCATACGGTGGTGGTGGTGGTGGTGGGGAATAATCTGGTGAATGTTGGAGTGAGCTTGGAGAGGTTGGATATGGTGGAATCGAGGATGGAGGAGGTGAGAATAAGCGTGAAGGAGAAGAAGTTGATATCCAGGCCTAGTAGAGTTCATGACCTGGCAGTGATCAATTACCTGATAATGATGATGAAAATCAGGTGTTTGAATATCCCTGCATCTCCACCTCTCTCCTATTTCATACCTTCATATCTGTTTTAAAGGACAGACATGTGTGGCGCACGTGCCGGCCAAAAAATTGGAATTCCCGCGATTTTGGGACCAAAATTGGCCAATTTTAGGAGTTACGGTACAAAATTGAGATTTTTATCTTTTTTTGGATAGATTCAAAAATTTCTTATAGTTATGAGATCAAAAATGATTTTAACTAAAATGACGCAAAAATCCGGTGTGGTATGGGATGGAATTTCATACCATGAACTGTCTGCAGGTTAATCGAATTCCAGCAACTTTCTCATCTATCCATCATTACATCACCTCGTTCACCATCCCTCTTCTCGAAGAAACACATGCTGATCTTCGATCCAACATCATCACTCTCCCCACTGCACCAGCTTCTCAACTCTTAAGTGTTGAAACTAGTAAAAATTTCAAGCCTCCCAACAACTTGTCCTACTTGTTAAGATTGAAAGAATCAGGCAGCAGTAGTTCTGTGGGGGCGTATGAACCTTTGTGTGGGGATCTAGTTGCAATAACAGAGGGCATACCCAAGTGTATTGATGATCTGAATGGCTCCAAACGATCATATGTTGTTGCATTAGTTCGATTTCCAAGGGACGATGAAGCCGGCCGCAAGATAATTCCCATACTGTCTTCAAAACTCATAATTTCTGATGATGCAGTTCTTGGTAAGAAGGGCAAGAATAAAGTAGGGGATGGAAATGGAGTCTTTGTTGTTTATCTTACAAACTTGAAGACGAACATGCGAATATGGACGGCATTGCATCATTGTAAGAGAGCATTACCAACCATCACACACTCTGTGCTCAATATAAATCCGTCAATAGAAGAGAACTGCAGTGTTTGCTCTGAAAAACATGATAGCAGTACTAATGTGATGAAGTGGAGGCAACAAATAATGCCATTTGGGCTTGATGATTCACAAAAGAAAGCAGTTTTGGATTGCATGGCATTAACAGAATGTGATCATAGATACAGCAGGAAGCTGATATGGGGTCCCCCTGGAACGGGAAAGACGAAAACTATCGCTTCGCTGACATTCTCGTTGCTGAAAATGAAGCACAAGACACTGGTTTGTGCTCCAACTAATGTTGCTGTGGTGGGGGTTGCAAAGCGTTTGATGAGTTGCCTTGTTGGCAAGTCCGAATACGACACGTATGGATTAGGGGATGTGGTTTTGTTTGGAAATGGGAAGAGAATGGAGATTGATGAGCATGATGATCTGCATGATGTGTTTCTCGATCATCGTGTTGATGTATTATGGAACTGCTTTGCCCCTTTAACTGGATGGAGAGGTACTCTGGATAAATTGGTTAAGTTGCTTCAAGAACCTAAATACCAATATCAATGCTACTTGACACAATTTGAGAAGGAAAAACACGAGCATACTGAAAATGATGATGAGGAAGAAGAAGAGAGTGATGAAAATCACAAGAAAATGCCAACAAAGAATGTATTGAAGAAGTTGGTCACTAAAAACAGAAGGAAAAACAAGAAGAAAAAAAGAAAAGAGAAGGTGATATGTGAATCCAACTGTAAGGAAAAACACGAGCATATTCAAAATGATGACGACGAAGAAGAAGAAGAGAAGGATGAAAATCACAAGAAAATGCCAACGAAGATTGTATTGAAGAAGTTGGTCATTAAAAACAGAAGGGAAAACAAGAAGAAAAAAAGAAAAGAGAAGGTGTTATGTGAATCCAACTGTAAGGAGGAAATGGATGTCCAATTGACATTCGAAGAGTTTTTTGCGAAAGAATTCGTTGTGATTGGAGAGCGATTGAACCTCTATGCCATAGGATTGTGCACACATATGCCAACTGCATGTCTTCCTTTTGAAAAAGTAAAGAATATGATTAGACTTCTTGATCTTCTCAAAGTTCTAGAAAATTTCTTGCATAAAGATATGATTAGTAAAGGAGGGTTGGAAGGAGCTCTGAATGGAAACAAGGTTAAAGGGTGGACAGATTCACAGACTGCTAGTTTAAAACGTTGCAGACTAAAGTGCTTACAACAACTGAAGCTTCTCAAAACATTGTCACTCCCAAATGATCTTTTGCAACCTTATGAAATCAAGAACTTTTGTCTGAATCATGCATGCTTAGTTTTCTGCACTGTTTCAACCTCTGCAAAACTGCATACTAAAGGAATGTCACCATTCAAATTGGTGATCATTGATGAAGCTGCACAAGTTAAGGAATGCGAATCGACGATCCCATTGTCGCTTCCGGGGCTTCAGCATGCTGTACTCGTAGGCGACGAGAAACAGCTCCCTGCAATGGTTGTAAGCGAGGTAATTCTATATAAACCCACATCAAATTTATATGTTTAAATATTTGAATGATTTCCATTTGTCATTTAAGCAGTTTGTTTGGTGTTGACAGTTTTGTAAGAAGGCTGAGTTTGGCAGGAGTTTATTTGAAAGACTAGTGTCGTTAGGACACAGCAAGCTCCTTCTTGAAGTTCAATACAGGATGCATCCATCAATAAGTGTGTTTCCGAATAAGATGTTCTATGATAACAGAATCAAGGACGGCCGAAATGTCACTGCAACTTGTTACAAGAAGCAGTATCTCAAAGTGAAATTATATGGCTCCTACTCTTTCATAAATGTAACCAATGGTCAAGAGGAGTTTGACAAAAGACATAGTCTAAAAAACGTTATGGAAGTCTCTGTTGTTGCTGAAATAGTTTCTAAACTCTATAAAGGTGTACATCATTGCTCTCCAGTTAGAGCTTTTTTATTTACTTCACTGTCTATATTTTCTGTTTCTTACACTACTTTGTTTTGCAGAATGTAATAAATCCAAGCAAAAGGTTCGGATCGGTTGCATATCACCCTACAAAGCACAAGTCTTTGCAATTCAAGAAGTGCTAGGAAAGACTTACAGCAGTGATGCCAACGCTGCATTCTCTGTCAACGTGCGATCCGTTGATGGTTTTCAAGGCGGTGAAGAAGATATCATCATCATCTCCACTGTTAGGTGCAATGGAAAAGGCTCCGTTGGTTTTCTTGACAATCTTCAGAGGACCAACGTAGCTTTGACTCGAGCAAGGTACACTAGTGATTGTAACTAAAGTTTATTTTGAACAATATGTGATTGATTCTAAAGAAATTTGTCTGCATGTTTGCTTTTAAATAGGCACTGTCTGTGGATACTTGGCAATGGTGCAACCTTGTTAAACAGTGGCTCAATTTGGCAAAAGTTAGTAAAAGATGCCAAAAAAAGGGGTTGTTATTACAATGCTTATGAGGATAATGAGTTGTCTGTGGCAATGAGGAACTCCTTGATAGAGCTTGGCCATCTCAACTCTTTGCTTACAGCTGATTCTATTCTGTTTAAAGTTGCTAAGTGGAAAGTATGGTTTTCCTACCTAAGATTGCTTGAGTATTACTACAATTACTAGTTGTAATAATGGGTCATATGATGCTGATGCTGTGTGCAGGTTTGTTTCTGTCCCAAGTTCCATGAGACGATAGACAGCTCTACGGATACAGAGATGAAGAAGGAGGTGGTTTCTCTAGTCGAGAAGCTTTCTAGTGGGTTTCTTAGGCACCGCAAGGATGAGACTAAATACTTAAAGGGACCCTTTTCAAAGCTCTTGAAATGCAGTGTTGTGAAGGGGGGATTTGGACTGATCTGGACCATTGATATTCAAAGAGATAACAAAACAGACATTCAAGTAATCAAAGTGTTGGATGTCCTGCCAAGATCCCAGATATCAAAACTAGCTCACGAATTCGAGCTGATGTTTGGGAATTACAAGGTGAATCAAATGAGTCGTTGCACGGATGAACGACACGAAGGGTAATGCAAACTTATGGCAACAAATCATTTGTATCATTTCTTTAAACTAGTCTAGTGTAGATATTCCAATGCATGTTATAAAACTAACCTAGTGTAGATATAAAAGAACATTAAAAGTAGAAAAAGAGTATCTATTGTGCTTGTGTGCAAACTTCATGCTATGGTTTCTTTGTATGTCTGCGGATGCAGGGGAGTGGTGATTCCGTTGACATGGCCGGTTGTTGCCGACGCAAGAAGCACGTTTTCGTGCGATGATCTGGCCAGCAAATTTGGTGCAGTGAGTTTGAGTGATGCCCCTCAATCACACACAACAAGGTACTTGCACTCATCATGTTCTTACAATCTAATTTGGTTTAATTTAAGTGTTCTTTCACTAGTTCAATACACTGTCACATTTATATTACATGGAATGAATGCAACTATGAAATGATGAAACTTATATCAAATATATATGATACAGGAAGTTTGGTGGGAGAAGACGCCGCCAGAATTGCTAAATCCAGATTAATGGCTAGTTATTCTAAATATAAATAGGTTGTTTCAATTGCTTGTTATTTTTGTAATGATGAACTCAATATTTTGGATGTTAATGTAATGTTAAGGGTCAGTATTTATTTTTCCCCAAATTTATTTCTTTTTCCACTGGACTTCACTGTCAAGTCTGAATTTTAGTGTCACATTTTGTCCGCCTTTGCTACATTCAACTTTCTTTTTTGTCAAAAAAAAAAATCCATGTAGTTAGGAAAATCTAGACAATTTTTTATAAACAAATCAAATTTTATGATATTTACTATTACATTTTTTTTAATATATAATTGGTATAGCTATTATTATAAATAAATGTAAATAAAGTCTTGGGATGCGACCATAGAAATAGATTGGTTGGAGATGTTAAGTATCCCACATCGTTTGGGAAGAATAGAAATAGATAGGTGCGAGTACTATAAAATGTGAAATAATTGTATTATGTAGGTATGATCCTTCAGGCATGTTTAAGGGGATATGAGGAGTGGTCAATACTTGCAATTAAAACTTGCGAGATGGGTGCGTCGCCCAAGCCTGGTTACGACACTAGGGCACTCTTAACCTATCTGATCCCTTATGTTGCCAATAATTAAACTTACTCATTAAAGAATTATTTATTTATATATGGATTTTTTTTATTTTGGATTTAGTATATACTTAATTTTATGAATATGTAAAACTGAAAGGAGAAAAAGACTATACTTAGTAGTCTACGCCTTTTTTTGGACCAGTAGCCAGTTTGTGTGAATACAAAGTTCAAATCAAAATGTCACAATAGAATTGTAACTTAAATGTAACTTTTTTAATTTCATGGTATGGGATTGCTAAAAAAAATTACTGGATTGTCCCACAAAAATTTACACATTCCAAAAAAAATAAAAAATCAAATATAATTTCCCTCTCCCCATATGAACATAACCCTTCCACTCTCTATTCTATTTAAACCTATGTATTGTTAGGGAGTTTAAATTGTAAAGGGGTACGGAAATTATAAAGGGACATTGATCTAAATTCATGTACTCCAGCGCACAAAAGACTCACTCCTTTATTATAGTAACAAATAATTTAAATGTAATGATTATAAGATATATACATTGTATTTTAGGTTATGTGTGCATCCTTTTACCCTCCGGTCATTGTTAATGTATTCATTTGCTTTTTGCACGTGGATTAAGGAGTATTATTATTTTATGTGTAGTAGGTAGTTGTATTAGTGGAGGGTGTGGATCCATATGTCTAGAAAGGGAAATGAATATATTGAGAGTGGACGACCCAAAATAGTAAAATTGATAGATTAACAGTGGACGGAGGGAATACTAAAAAGTGAAAATTAATATCTTTGAATCAACCGCCTAAAATAATAAAATGAATACATTTCAAGTGGCCGAATAGAATAATATCTTTCAATCTACATACAAAGAACAAATGTAAACCTTAATGTAAGACATAATAAGTACTTTATATCTAAATTTAAAATGTTTCAAAAACAAACGTAAACTTTAATGTGAGATGAAAAGAGCACATTGTATCTGCATTTAAAATGTGAACAGAGATAAAAAAAAAATCCATAATAAAGGGAATTCAGAGTCTTCCCAGCTTCACTCGGATGGTAAAAAAAGCAGACTAGGAATGTGGGAATGCAGAACAGTCCATTCAAATCATTTCCAAGAATCATTGCTTTTCAAGGAAAAAGGTTTGTTCGTTTCACATTTCAGACATTGATCCATCCATATCAAAAGGACATTACAGATTTTGATCCTTTGTAAATGCAGTTGAGAGATGGAGGGAAGTAGAATGAAGAAGAATAAAGCAGAGGAGAGGAGGGCCCAAAATTGGTTGATTTCATTTTCTCTTGGTCCATCCCTGATCTAATGAACAAAGATGTTTACAGGACCAAGGTAGTTAACCTTCTTATGAATGCAGCAAGCTTGATCAACCAAATTGCTCACACTCTAATCTAATATCTAGTTGTGTATTGAATCAAAACAGAAATTGAACTAAACGAAGAAGGAAGACACGAATTATAGTGGTTCGATCATGTTGATCTACATCCACTTTCTAAAGGAGAGTAATCAATATATGATGAAAATATGGTTACAATATGAAGATGATGATGAAATAAACCACTCAGAAAACCCTAATTCTATGCACTAGCTTGAATGATGATGATTCACACACTCTGTCTTCTTTGCTGTGCATGATCATGTATTTATACTCCACTGCTGTAAACTGAATGCATCAGCAACATCACAACTTCCACATGATCAGTTCTGAGCTTAGTTGTAACTGCCTCCAACTGCTTCAACTTCTCAAACCAACCAACCAGCATACTTATTATCTTATAGCTCAACTTTACAATTGATCATATGTGTTGAATCTCTATCACCAAAACCTGCACTTTATCTTCTTGATCTAACTTAATATCCTAACCAACACTAACTGTCAAGTGATGACAGACTTTATCAGCTGCAGCAACACCACACCTTCTCAACTATCATGCATGTGTTATCAAGAAAACAGCCAAATGATCAGTTGGTTACAACCGATTCTTGTCAACTGATCCTTACCTACTGATCATTATCCTCTTTAAACTGTGATCAATTGCTACAACTAGCTAATCCTTACACATAATTGGCTTGATCATTAAACATGACAGACTTGTCAAGCTTCAGGCCTTACTGGTCTCTGCAGCTTGATGTTCTTACTTATTCATCCATCTTGCTGCTACTTCAAGCATCATCTCCTTCATATTTATTTGTTATATGTACACATGTATGCATGCATGCATGGTCTACATATTCAACAAACTCCCATGTAATAATCATTTCAGATTGCATTTGCACTCTCCTCTCATTACATTCTTTGTCTATTTTCAGGTTACTGCAATCCCAGATGCTTTGCCAAGTGTACCCCATTACTTGAACTCATTCACCACCCCACTTCTTGAAGAAACACGTGTTGATCCAGTGTCGGATCCAGGAAATATTTTTTGGGGTAGACATGTAATTATAAAAATATAGAGAGGTGTTCAAGATGATGGGCTGGATCGTATCATATTCACATTGATGCACCGATCTTTCTTCACCCCAAAGTTAAGTGTACTTTATTTTCCCCGCGTAGTGGAATCTTAAATGGAATTAAATTCTGGAATGGGAAATCTCGGGTGACTTTCTTATACACGCAAATCTCAATCGGAATTTCTCTAGTATATTTATGGCAAACAATCTTTTAAAAATTTTGCAAAATTACGCCATCACATTCAATTTCTTCATGACGATCAACGGTAAGATTTAAGAAGCATCAGTATTCATCTATTCTTATAAGCTACACAATTGCAGTATCAATATTCTATTCTCCCTTTTCTTTTGCAGATTGACTATAAAGACTCAAATACAGTGTGTATACTTGCAGCCAAGACAGCAGAGTCTATTTTACTTTTACATCAAGAGTGTAATCTCACTTTCCCTTACTTCAATTCTTTATTTTAATGTGTGAGCAGCAAAACATACTTGCATTCTTACTTGTTTCTTTATGAACATGCTTTCCCTTTCTTATCCTGTTTATTACCCTCGAATTTCGCACCACAACACAACCCCACCTAAGGTGTCGTGTTTCCGGCGAGAAGCGGCGGTGGGGTTGGCTTGGAAGTGGAGAGAGAAGACTTAGATTGACTAGAAAGAAAAAGAAAAAGAAAAAGAAAAAGAAAGAGAGAGAGAGCCACGTTCTTGGATTGGAGGGAGCCTTTATATTTTCCTTTATGGATGAATTGATTTGTCAACCAATCCTTCATTTGGGCCTGAGCCTCTTTAATCAAGTTGAAGTTATATTTGATAGTGGGCTATCAGATTCATTTGGGCTACTTAATCACATTCCAAGCTTCCTAGGCCATCAAGCCCCAACCATGCACTTGGGCTCATATTTCTTCCCAAATAGCTTGACTGAACTACTTGAGCTTCAACCTTCTAATACTTAAACTCCAAAATTAACTCATCCTTTAAGCCTTGTTTACTAAACTTAAGCATGTATTAATTTAATTGCTCGCTTTAGTATTTTGGGCTTCAACTATCTTGGGTTTCATTTATAATTTTGGAATTAATAATTAATTGATCCCATAAATTAATTTTGGGTTCCTTAATTAATTAAATTCATAAATTAAAATTATTTTCATGCCCATTTTCTTTCCTTCTAACACTCCTTCACTTGCTTTGCCTTTCTTTCTTTTCTTTCAATTCTTCTTTCTCCTTTCTTTGTTTCTACACCTGCCTTTATAGGCCATACACAATTCGTTGTTGAGAAGACAATTCAACAATATAAGATCAACAAGGCTTCAAGCACTCCTCGTGGGGGTCTTGAAAGAAAATTCGTGGCTATTTGGAGCATATTCAAGCACTCTTCGTGGGGGTCTTGAAAGAAAATATGTGGCTACTTGAAGCATATTCAAGTATTCCCCGTGGGGGTCTTGAAAGGAAATCCGTGGCGAGGCTTAATTTCAAGCGCGACGGCAATTGTCGAATGTTGGAAATGGGAGGCGACGCCATCCGTTGGACCTTCTAGTTTTCCAGGCAGCGACATCCTTTATCATTTCACCACCAACTTTGCATTCAACCACCGTCTTTTCCTTGTCAATCTTTTGCTCCTCAACTCATCCATATTTCAACTTATTACTTGTCTCACAAACTTGATACGAATAACTTAAATTATGACTGAATTTAGCAGGATGCTAAGCTGCTTTCGTATCTTCTTGTAGATGATCAAGTCATAATGTAGTTCAAAGTGACATGATTTGATTTGAAAGAGGGGGGAGTGCCGTAGTTTATACTCATGCGGGCTAGGAGTGACTATTCTTTAACCACTTTAGACAAAGTAGGGTATTTAATGCTTTAACTATTTAAAATACCTGAGTCGGGTGAATTAACAGTTTAACCACGTATAATTACCTTTGATGATCGTCGTACATAATTTATACTTGTGTGGACCAGGAGTAATATGAAGTTTAGGCTCATGCGTCATGGAGTGTTCCTTGGGTTTTACTGGATTACGCATAGTAGCCTTTCAGGAACTTGCCATTTATGGGGCAAATTCCTACCCATCTTCAGATATCAACTTATATGCACCATTTGTATATATTTCTTTCACAACATGTGGGTCATCCCACTTGTGCAAGAATTTATTTTCCACTCTTTGATAACAACAATAGGCCTTCTCACTGTAAGTACTAAAATCTCCAACTTGAAAAAACGTTTCTTCACTTTCTTGTTGAACGTTCTAGAAAGGCGAGTCTGATAGCACTCAAGTCTTTGCTGTGCTTCCAACCTTTCTCATCCAATGCTTCCAATTTTTCGAGACGCAGCTGGCGTTCTCTTCTTCGGTTAAGTCTTCTTGTATAACTATTCTTAAAGATGGGATTTTCTTTTCAAGAGGCACAACAGCTTCAACCCCATACACTAAGGAATATAGAGTAGCTTGAGTAGGCGTTCTATAAATGATTTGATACGCCCATAAAGCTTCATTAATTAATTATTTCACACCAGTCTCTCTTTGACTTGGAGACTACCTTCTTCAACAGATTAGATGACGTCTTGTTGAAAGCTTCAGTTAGTCCATTAGCGGCTGCATTGTACATAAAAGATTTCATTTGCTTGAAGTCAAACTTCTCACAAACCTTATCAATAAAAGTGTCACTGAATGGACTTCCATTATCAGTGATGATGTATCGAGGCACTCCATATCTTTATATGATATTGATACAGATGAAATTAGCAATATTTTTTTTCTTTACTTCTCTTAAGGGTACAACTTTCGCCCACTTGGAAAAGTAATCAGTGGCAGCCAGAACATAAAGATGGCCTCCAAAAGACTTTGTTAATGGGCCCACCACATCTAAACCCCATGCATCAAATGGCCAGGAAAAAAACTGTTGTACGCAATGATTCGGGGGGCTGTTGAATGAAATTTGCATGAAACTGACATGGTTGACATCTTTGTGCATAATCTATACAATCTTTCACCATAGTTGGCCAGTAATATCCCATCTTCTTGATTCTGAAATGTAACTTGGGTCCAAAATAATGGGCGCCACAGATCCTAGAGTAGGCTTCCTCCATAGCTTGAAGAGCTTCTTTATTACTTAAGCATCTCAAGAGAATACCATTAAACGATCTTCTATAGAGTGTGTCTTTGTAATAGAAGAATCTTGGTGCTCTACATCGGACATCAACCCTTAGGTGTGGATCATTAGGGAGTTTATCATATTTCAAGTAATCCACGAATGATTGACACCAATCCTTGTTTTCGATATTAAAACTTCTACGGCACAATATTCAACTTCTTCATAATCTTCGTCTTCAAATAGAGGAGGTACCACCCAATTTTTGCAAATCGACACTTGGAAATGCGCTTCAGGCATTGTTATGGTGGATGCCAATTTTGTCAAAGCGTCGACTTGTTTGTTCTTACTCTTTGATAGATGTTCAACTTCTACATCTGCAAGCCAATTCATAAGACTTTGAGAATAGTTATTATAATAAAGAAGTAGTTTGTATTTCTTAACCTCATATAAGCCAAGCAATTGGTTGATTATCAACAACGAATCTCCATACACCCTAAGGTGTCGTTTTATATCTACTGCCATCTCCAAGCCAAGTGTAAGAGCTTGATATTTAGCTACGTTGTTGGAGCAATTTTCAATTAGACTGAATGAATATGGCAGAACTCTTCCATCTACAGTCACAAATACTACCCCGGCGCCTGCTTCTTCTATGTGAGAAGCTTCATCGAAATACATCTTCTAAGGAGGATTGATTTCAATAACCAATATGTCTTCATCAGAAAGATCATCAGACAACTCCCATTCGGCGGGCATAGGATGATCAGCTAAAAAATCTGCCAACACTTGCCATTTCACCGTCTTTTGAGGGATATAGATAATTTCAAATTGCTGCAATTGGAGATACCATCTTGCGAGCCTATTAAAGAGCACTGGTTTCGACATGACAAAGTTTAATGGATTGACTTTTGAGACCAAATAAACAGTATGAGCTTGGAAGTAGTGTCTTAATTTCTGAATCGCGAAGATGAGGGCAAGACAAATCTACTCAATTGGTGAGCATTTCAACTCATTTGGAGTGATTGTCCTACTTAGGCAATATAATGCACACTCATTTCCTTCATCATTGTTTTGTGCAAGTAGAGCTCCAAGTTGCCTTGGATTGCCTTTGTCATCAAACTGTTGGAACTTGAGAGTTTGATAGTTAGGTAGCATCTTCAAGTTGTCAACCTTTTTGGTATAAGGCTTAGTGTAAATGAAAGAAGACTTAGAACTCTCTTCGAGTTGGTCCTTCATTGTCCCAAGTATAATGTTTTTTAGCTGGATGACAGGAACCATTCCATCATTGGAGATGTTTAGATCTTCTTCAATTACTTTTTTTCCCAGTCGTCTAACGTTTCATGAAGTCACTTACTTCATTTTCATCATCCTCAACTTATTTTTCGTTTGCATGACTTGTTTTGCCACCAGCCATTTTTTCCATTAGCTAGAAGATCAAAGTATCTTGTTGTTTAGTGTGAAAATCTGCATGTTTTAGGGTCCGATTTAGCACCATTTTGTGGAATTTATGTTAGTATTTTAGCACTAAATGGTTAGTTTTCATATATTTAAGATATTGGTGCATTTGAAGTGTTATTTTGTATTTTTAGGTGGAAAGCGGATTAAAAGTTGAAGGTTTGAATGAAGAGAGAAATCATGAAAGAATGTTAAAAACACATATCCATTTTGCATAATTTTTCTATATTTTTGTGAAAGTCCAAACTAGTCATGTGATATATGATTGGAAAGAAATAGAAGAGAAAGTCATTTTAGCTCAAGAAACACCTCAATCGGAGCTCAGATGAGATAGTTATGATCAAAACGATGAAGTCGCGCAAGCTGTGCAGGAAGAGCACGACTCGTGCCAATCTTTCCACGACTCGTGACACACTCAAATGGGAGAATTTTTATGATTTCTTTATATGGATAAAAATTTAAGAAAGAGAGCACAAAAATCACCTCAATCGGGGATCGGATGAAGAAGTTATGAGCAAAACCGTGAGGACGCGCAGGCTGCCGACAGGTGGCACGACCCTTGCGGACGTGCGGCACGAGTGGGTGGCACAACCATGCCCTGGCTGGCACGACCCGTGCCACTGCCCTGCAAGCCCAATCGCGTTTTTTGGCCTGTTTGTGGTTTTTGACGTGAAAAAGCCATATTTTGAGGTGGAGTCCGAATTTTAGCAGCCCTCAACTATAAAAGGAGACCTTGGGGAGTTCCAAAAGAACCATAACTCTCCACCAAACCCTTTGGACTACACAATCTTAATCCATTACCTTCCACCATCTATCTCTACCCTTCACCCATCTTTCACATATTACACTCAATCACGGTATTTGCTACTTGAGAAGGAAAATGAAGGAGGATCATCAAGATGGAAAAAGAAGACGTAGAATTATTCCAAACAAGGGTTTTTCTTCCTTCTTTAATTTCTTATTGTTGATTTATAGACTCATGGGTAAGTTTTTATCTTTAACCATGGGTGTTGCTTGAAACACCATGAGCTAGTACTTCTTGGATAGTTCTAGGTTTTGAAGGTTAAATTGGATTGACTTGAAGGTCAACTGCGAGACAATACGATGCAGAGTAGAGTTGTATTCTCTAACTGATTTGAAATCTTGGAATCTTAAATTCAACCAGTCATATTGAGTTTGAGGGAGAATTATCACAGTTTGTTGATCAAAGTGATCCTTCATGGATTGCCATAAGATAAGAGGATCTTTTCGATTAGGTACTCATTTTTTAAATTTTTGTTTAAATGATGACCAATGAATATAAGTGATTTAGCCTTCTGGGCTGGAGTAGTATTAGCATTTGGAACTACTGTGTCACTTGAATCACAAGCAACTAGGTGCATTTCCATATCTAGGACCCATGTTAAATAGTTGTTGCCATTTAAGGACATATTCAATGAACTACAATTAAAATAGAATTTGTCAAATTATTATTACAAAAAATTTCAACATTATAAAGCACATTATTAAAAATATGAATATTTATTATTATTACATAATATGAGTAATTTTGCCTTCTAGGCCTTTTATAGCATGTAATTTTTTTTACATTATAACATTATTCCACGTCATTAAAGAAAATTATATAAAATATTATATAAAACGTTTATCCTTGATATAAAATGGTTATTCCATGTCATTTTTAAATGAAACTATTTCAAAAGAAACTGAAAAGAATATGATTTGGATCCTCTCCCTTTTTTCTGTTGTCAATTTCCTAAATTTCATTTAATCTCCATCGTTCAATTAACATCTATGTGAATTTTCCAAGTCACAAAGTATTAATTAATAAAATCATTATTTCAAATTTAGTTAAATAAGGAAGTTTTAAAAGTGGGTAATGTGTCTAATTGTAATTGGTGGAGGTGACAGTTAAATGAAATTTATATAAATGGAGAGGGTATAAACTGCAGAGGATCCAAATCCGAATGAACGCATATTCTAAAATCTTAAGTAATAATTTTTGTTTTCATTTAATACACCATAATTTCAGTTTGAGATTGTGAACTGTGTGGTTTAAAACTCGTTATTAACCAAAAATTAAGCAAACATGTATGGTTGATTTCAAAAAAAATTATCCGCTGGAAATGTTAAATCAATGGAATACGCAAATATAACCAGAACATGTTAACATCATTTGAATATGCAAACATAACCAAAACATGTTAACTCAGTGAGATACGAAATCATAACCAGTAGTCCAAAACATATAAATTATCCATACTCAAAAACTGTTAAAATAATATAAGTACATATAAATCATATAAACCGTTCAAATTATATAAGAACTCATTTCATATATGCAGTGTAAGAATATGGTTTCACCGCACCAGTGCAAGTTTTAAAGCCAAGGGGTGAACTGCTGGGACATCAAACCCAGTTGATTCAAAAATAATATTATCCGTTAGAACATGTTAAATTAATGGATATGTAAACATCCAAAACATATCAATTATCCAGACTAAAATAAAACATTCAAATCGAACATGTCAAAAACTCATTTCTGATATGCAGTATAAGAATATGATTTCATCAGCGCACTCAAAATAATTACCTATTAGGGAATACACGATTATTCGCTTGGGCAACGTCAATTTTTCTTTTGGTTAGAAATATCACACCTTCAGGATCTCAGGAAGAGAATGGTACTGATAACGTGTTGTAAGATAAGGATCTCAGAAAGAGAATTGTGCTGATAACGTGTTGTAAGATAAAGAAAGCATAAAACTGTAAACCAAAGAAAATTGAAGAACACAAGAGTCGGGGGAGAGCTAGTTTTCATTAATTCGAAAAACGTTCTTATGTTTATCATCTAAACAGACCCAGTTCTCTGCATAGTAAGAGAGTGGGTAGTTAACAAAGTAATGACCAATATATTAAATACATAATATTACAATAGTAAAGAAATTATTTCGGTATATAATAACGAGGGGCGTTTATAATTTAATAATATACTGCTATAATAATTTTTTTTAATTTTTAACCTTTAAGTAATTTGGAGCATCAGTAAAAATATCACTTTTACACTTCATTTTAAGAAAATGTCACACTATAATTTTTTTTTTCAAAAAAAATGCCACATTTTCAAAATTTTAGACATAATTAACTCTAGTCTCCGACCTCTTCTACGACTACGCCTGCATCCCTATACGCGATTATATGTGCAATCCTATCAGCGACTATATGTGCGGTCATACACATTTATTTACTAACATACACGCGATTATATGTGCAATCCTATCAGCGACTATATGTGCAGTCATACACATTTATTTACTAACATATGTACGACAGTGCACGCGACTATATATGCATGCGACTAAATATTAACTGTACAATGAAAAAGCACTAGGAGAGGAACCCTTCTCTCTTAAGGTTAGAGGAATACTTTTAAGGATTAAATTGGTATGATACTTCCTTTTATGAGTGGTGTAATTTAATATGGGGTAAACGAAACGTTAAATGTGAAATTTAACATGTAACGATAAAATATTATTTTTCACTATTTCTCTAAATAATTTTCCCTTTCTAGTGTGGGATTCTTACGAGAAATTAGGCGGTATTTAGTCTATTGTTATTACCAATAGGCTAGTGTTAGCTCGATACCATGATATATCTACTACTTACTTAAATCCCAAAGGAAACTGCGGACGGCTAACGAGAAAAATATACTTTGTCATCAGCAAATAAGGGTATTATTTTTACTTTGATTCGTATTATTTTATTATTTTGGTCCGTTTCAATACAAAATATCTATTTTATTTTTTGAGTTGATGTGACACACAAGGGTATGAGGAAGTATCATTTTTTTTTTCTAATTTGGAAAAAAGTCCCCGATTACCAATTTTTATTAATACAGATATTTACTACATATTAAATAATAATACTTTTTAATATATTATGTAAAAAGTAAATAATTTTATATTTTGATACGGAGATAATGAGAATTCAAAATTTTCCATTTTCTATTAGTTGATTTGTAGAGTTATGCTAGAACATAACTTAAAAATTACTCTTTTATATGGAGTTTTAAAAAATATATTCCATGTATATTTATAAAAATGTGTGAAGTTGTTAGATATGTGTAAAAAGTGAGTATTTTAAATCATTTAATGAAAATGGTGTGTAAAGTGATTGTAATGTCCGTAAAATGTGGGTATTATTGGAGATGAATTGTTCTTCTATTTTTACGACGAATTAAAAAGAAAAATGAAGTAATTAGCTGGAAAAAAAAAAGGAGAAATGATATTGTGGATCATTGCTTTTTCAGTTCCTTTAACGGAAAAAGATTTGTTGGTATCACAAGGACAATTGAGGTTTTGATGATCGTTTGTAAATGCAGTTGAGAGATGGAGGGAAGTAGAATGAAGAAGAAAGCAGAGGAGGGCCCAAAATTAGTTGATTTCATTTTCTCTTGGTCGATGGCTGATCTAATGAACAAAGATCTTTACAGGACCAAGGTGGTTAACCCCATGTAATAAATAATTTCAGATGGCATTTGCACTTTCTTAATTCTCATAACATTCTTTGTCTACTTTCAGGTTACTTCAATCCCAAATTCTTTCTCAAGTGTACCCCATTACTTGAACTCATTCACCACCCCACTTCTTGAAGAAACACATGCTGATCTTCTCTCCACTCTCACCAACTTCAACTCTGCACCACTTTCTGAGATCTTCAGCGCCAACAAAACTAAGTCTACTTCCAAGGACTTATCATACATCTTAACTATGAAAAAATGGGGTAAAAACGACAAGCTTTATGCTCCTGTGGCCAAGGACTTGATTCTGCTAACAGATGTGAAACCAACGATTGGTAGTGATGGTGTGAATTGTCCTAAAGAATCATGTGTTGTTGCACTAGTTCTTCGTGTTTTCGACTCTTTTTACACAAAGATGGTGATTAGATCATCGAAGCCAATACTGTTCAAGAAAAGCAACAATGGGGTCTCACTCTTTGCAGTGTATCTTTCTAACTTGACCACCAATTTAAGGATATGGGACGCATTGCATCCATGCAGAGGAGGAAATACGAGGATGATCGACTCTGTTCTTACAGTTGATCCATCTGTAAGATTGTTTCATTACAGATGTGAATTAATTAATTAACCTCCTGTGGTTGGAAATTTAATCTGTTGTCTGTTCTGCAGGTTGGAGAGGATTGTGGGCTTTGTTCCAAGAAAAGTGAGAGTGTGAATCTGTCAAAGTCAAGGGAAATTGTGTTGTCATTGGGGCATGATGATTCTCAGAAGGATGCTGTTTTGAGTTGCATTGCTTTGACAGAATGTGGTCATCGAGATAGTGTGAATCTGATATGGGGTCCCCCTGGAACTGGGAAAACCAAGACAGTTGCTTCATTGCTTGTGTCCCTTTTAAGAATGAAGTGTTGGATTGGGAGATATAGTGTTGTTTGGAAATGGAGAGAGGATGAAGATTGATGAGCATGAAGATGTTCATGATGTGTTTCTTGATTATAGAGTGGATGAACTTGTTGCTTCATCTTGGAAAGGCACCCTAGATGAGATGATCAGCTTGCTTAAAGATCCTGAGGGCCATTATAAATGTTACTTGGAGCAGAAGAAAGCGAAAGACAAAGGCATAGAGGCCATTGACAACGACGAAAGGCAAAGCGAATCCAAGGTTGAGAAATCCAAACAGAAGAATAACATGAAGGAGAAGGTGTCGTTACAAGAAAGAAGCAAATCCAAGTGTGATGTAGATAAGGCTTCTGAAAAAAAGGAGCTCTTGGATGTAGCCTGCAAAGACAACAATATATGGACATTCGAGGAATTCTATGAGAAAAGATTCTCCAAGATAAGAAAAGAACTAAGTGGTAGCATAAAAGGGTTGTACACTCATTTGCCTACTTCATTCCTTCCACTGGAAGTGGTAAAGATGATGATTACTGCACTTGATAAGCTCCAAATGCTACAAAATCTCCTTCAGAATGCTTTGCTCGAAAACGGAGACAGTGGAAGTGGAAACGCAAAAACTAGAACAAGCATGATGAGATTACAGTGCCTCCATTTACTGAAAGTTCTTAGTAAAACTCTACAACTCCTAAAAATTGGAAAGATCAGAAATTTGTGTCTGAATAAAGCATGTCTAATTTTTTGCACAGTTTCAAGCTCAGCAAGATTGCACACAAAAAAAATGGCACCATTTGAGTTGGTGATCATTGATGAAGCTGCACAGGTTAAAGAATGTGAGTCCTTAATCCCCTTACAGCTTCCTGGGGTCCACCATGCTGTACTTGTTGGTGATGAGAAACAGCTCCCTGCAATGGTCATTAGCAAGGTTTTCTTTATTCATCTTTAGATTGCTAAATAGTTGTTGTTTATAAATCTTACAAGTATTGTTTTAATGTTAATAATGCTTTCATTGGTATCAACCAACAGATATGTGAAGAAGCACATTTTGGGAGGAGTTTATTTGAGAGACTTGTAATGTTAGGACACAGAAAGAAACTCCTTAACATTCAGTACAGAATGCATCCCTCCATAAGTTCATTTCCTAATAGGGAATTTTATGGAAATCGAATCACGGATGGTCAAAATGTGAAAGAAAGAAGCTACACAAGCCCCTTCGGTTCGTATTCTTTTGTAAATGTAAACAATGGTGAAGAGGAGTATGACAATAGGCATAGTCTGAAAAACATGGGGGAAGTGTCTTTGATTGCCAAGATAGTGTCAAAACTCTACCAAGGTATGATGAGTTCATATGTTTCTTGAAAAGACTTAAAGTATGGATCCCTCAAAGCATGTTTTTATGTAGAATCTATCAACTCCAAGAAAAAGGTTAGGATTGGTTGCATATCACCGTACAAAGCTCAAGTCTCCGCGATTCAGAAAGTGCTCGGAAAGACTTACAGCTCAGACGAACAAGAAAGCTTCTCTGTTAATGTGGCTTCTGTTGATGGCTTTCAAGGTGGTGAAGAAGACATTATAATCATCTCTACGGTCCGGTGCAATTGGAATGGCTCCATCGGGTTTCTCGACAATCTTCAGAGGGCCAATGTGGCCTTGACTCGGGCAAGGTAGCTGCTACCTATGTAACTATGTTGGAGAACTTCTATTTGAGCAAAATATGACTCTCTTTTTTATTGGTTTCTTTCTTTGTTGTTTTTTCAGGTTATGTCTGTTGATTTTAGGCCATGGTGAAACCTTATTAAAGAGTGGCTCTGTTTGGAAAAAGCTAGTAATGGATGCCAAAGAGAGGGGTTGTTTTTTCCATTCTTATGAGGATATTAACAACTCTATTCAACTATCTGACCAACTAGCATCAATCAGTTTGAGGGATGATAATCCTACATCAATCACAACAAGGTATTGATACACAATTAACACTTTTATGCAGTCATAATATCTCTCAAGAATCATAAATGATGATGTGTATATTTATTGTTTGATAGGAACAATATGATGTTGAGTAAATATTGGAGGAAAGTGCAGCAATCTAAAAGCAACATGGGTATGTAGACAACATGGTTTTTCTATTCTAAGTAGTATCAATCTGTGTTCAAACTTAACTAATCCACTGATCAAGTACTTATCAGTGCAGTTATTTTGTATAGTTTATTAATGCACAGATCACATAAATGGATCCTGTTTTGCACCATATAACATATCAAGTAGATACACATAACAAGCATAGAGCTATAACTTAGGATAAGTGATCATTCTGCCTCTTTGGAACTTATCTTTGAGAAGGATGAGATGCCCGTCTTAGCGAACGAGCTCTCCCAATTCTGCCCGTCATAATGCCTGATCTCGACATGCTTTAGAGTTCCAGGATCAACACATTTATACGTAACCGATACACCATCTGGATTCGACCTTGGAACGTAGAAGGAAGTTATCCCACAAACTTTGCAGAATGTGTGCTTTGCAGTGTGTGTCCCAAACGCGTACGTCGTTAGGTACTGTTTGGAGTCTTTGTTGAGCTCGAAATCCCGGGCTGGGACGATGAACTGAACGCTTGCTCTCATGGAGCAGATTGAGCAGTTGCAATCCCATGCTATGATGCTAGGTGGACATCTTACTTTCCATTGTACTCTCTTGCAATGACATCCACCACTGTGTTCAATCACTTCATTGTCCATTTGAGGTTTTGAATCTAAGGATAGAAATATCAAATTACTCGAGCTCAGCTCATGTTTGACTCGATTAAAGCTTGTTTAAGCTCAGTTCAACTGCCTATCAAACATAGTATTTCTAACAAACTTGAACACATCTGTTTTCAAGTCTACTTGACTCGGCTCAACTCATTTACTGCACCAAGGCTATGCATAGTAGTTCAACGACCACTATTAAGGATGCATATAGGAATAAATCTTGATTTCTAACACGATTTAAATTAATAATTAGGCATTAATTTGATCAGTAGAAAGATGATTCAGAAATTATTATAGACAGTAAATAAAGACATATATAGAGAGAAATGGAATTAGGAGTTTCATATGCCTTACCTTGAACTGAAGCAGTTGAATCCCAAGTGAGACTCAAAAGTGATTTAATGAACTATTTACGCTTTCATAGGGAGTATATGATAAATTTGTGAGAGTTATTAATTTGACTCATTTTTATAGTCCCATCATGCACTCTACTTATTCAATAAAAAATTATATTTGATCAATGAATTAGTTCTCAAGAGAATATTTTTCCTAAAATCTTGTGGATAAAAAGTTTGTGGTTGAATTAAATTTGGAAGATTCAACGGAGGTATAACACTAAATTTTTCTACAGTCTCTTGGAAAATAGTTTGTGGTTGAATTAAATTTGAAAATTCAACCGTCAAATCAGTGTAAGTTGTTTTTAATTTTAAAGGTTCCTATTATTTAATTAATGTATAGTTATATTTTTCCATTATTTAAATATATATTGAACTGCAAAATTGGCTGTAAATTAATTTATTTACATGAAAACTAATATGCGCTCGTAACATGCAACTAATATCCGTGTAATTGGATCTGATACTGTCTAAATTTGGTAAAATTCTAACTCAAATATAAAGTTGGGAGTATTGATAAAAAAAATTTAGAGTTTAAAAATATCAAAGCAATACCGTTGATATTTAATGATCCTAATACTAACACCTTTGCAACTGATGCAAGAATATAGCTATAAAATAATACCTTATGCAAATATGTTGCAAATTCTTGAATCAGATCAAATAATTATACGAATAATAGATCCATAATTGTTACCCACATTTCTAACTAATTTATTATCACTGAACTATCACTTAAAAAAATATTTGGACAAGGCCCATTTCGGCCGTTTCCCACTTCCTTATTAATAATACTCTCAATTACTTTAGTTGGCTGATTAATTTGATGTTATTACAGGTTAAAAATAAGTAATATTCAGAGAGAGTAATTAGAAGATTTGAATGCATTGATTTATTTCAATAGCTACGGAGTTTCAATTCAATTAGGGCCTATAAATTTGTTCATGATCCCATAACCTAAAAGGCTAAAACCACCCCAATTATTTTTAGTCATGAACCCTAACAGATACATCCAACCACACCAAACTTTCAATTACATAAAAAAAAATAATTACACTTGAATTCCTCCACCCACTATTAAAATAATTTTTTATTTTGTTTTTAGCAAAAGTTCACGATTTTATTACTTTGATACAAATAGTTAACATTTAATTTAATCTTAAGAAAGCAATTGCTTGACAGTTGACACACGTCTCACTTGAAATTACTTTTAATTAAAAATTGTTATGAATTGTTTACTAAATAATTTACTGCATTACTTACCATACAAAACTTAATTTTAGTCCTCCTATTTTTATCCTGATATTCAAGCTAATGTTTTTATAATTTTTTTTTTAAATTTGAAGAATAATAAATTAAATAATAATTATGAAATATTTTCCAAGGATAACGACAAATTGTAGAATTCTTTACATATAAGGCCTTTTGATTTGTTGACATCATTGATATTATGTATGAAAATATGGGTGGATATATTAATGTCTAAACTCCAAGGAAGAGGTTCGGGTTGGTGGCACATCATTTTGCATACTTTATTACTAATAAACAGATGAATCAAAGAAAATGAACCTGCTTTTTTTTTTTTAATATATTTTTTGGGACATATTTCGATTACTAAAGCATGATACTAAATATGGCTGTTGGACGAATACAACATACAAAAACTATCTACAACAAAACTCAGTTACTCCCTCGTCTCGTGAATTTATGCACACTTCCTTTGTAGTATAATTTAAGACAGTGATCATTCAGGCTATTCGGAACTAATCGTTGAACACGAGGAGATGCCAGTCTTACCAGACGAGCTTTCCCAATTCTGGCCATCGAAATGCCTGATCTCAACGTGCTTTAACGTTCCGGGATCAATGCATTTATATGTCACTGCGACGCCATCTGGATTAGACCTTGGAATGTAGAATGAAGTTATGCCACAAACCTTGCAGAATATGTGCTTCGCTGTGTGCGTTCAAACGTGTACGTCGTTAGGAATTGTTTGGAATCTTCATTAAGCTCAAACTCCCGGGATGGAACAATGAAGTGAGTGTTTCCTCTCATGGAGCAGTCTGTGCAGCTGCATTGCCAAGCAACGACGCTAGGCGGTGCTCGTACTTTCCATCTCACTCGTCTGCAATGGCATCCGCCATTGTGCTCGATCGCCTCACTGCCCATTTGAGGTTCACAGTTACACCTCTGCAATATACAATGCTGTCAATGCAGGATATTGTGTTGTTGGTAGATGGTAGTTGATAAGTAGTACTACCTTAAACTATCTCCTATTAAACTAGTTAATTTCTTTAGCATTATACCTGTGATCAAGAAAAGGCATCACTATAATCCATCCCCAAAAGATCAATCTTTTTACACATGGATTCAACACTCTTGACCAAAGTCAACTCCAGACATAACCACAAGAGAAAATTGATATCTTGTTTAAGTTTTAACCCCAGAAAATTGATGTCATGTTAAGGTTTTTAGACGAAACGATCATTTAAGATGATATCAGAGTCATGACCAAATGAGAGTCGAGGATTCAAACCTCATCACCACTCAGGTAGAAATTCCACGTGCTTGGCTTGAGACAAATTGAGCCGTCCGCACACGAGGAGGGGTGTGTTAAAGTGACTTTGATTAAATATTAAATAATACTCCTCTTTACAAGGCTAATCACAATCGGGCGATATTAACCATTGATCATCTCACAAATGCGATTGCAAAAATATCATTCAATTCCATTAAATTAATCATGGTATGTCCATCGATTGCAGTTCAACAACCATACTAAAAGGATTCAAAGCCCTAATTAAGCAAGGAAGAGTAAAGGGAAAACAGGGGTAGGAAACCCTAGATTTAAAACATGATTTAAAGCAATAATTGTAAAATTGGGTATTTCAGAAGAAACATCATTCAGAAATTAAATGTAGAGAATAAATGAAGACATTAAAGCGATGGAAAATATCCAGCTGTAAAGAGAGAGATGGAATTGGGAGTAGATACCTTGTCCAGAAGCAGTTGAATCTGAAAGTGAAAGAGAGAGTCAAAAGTGGTTTGAGAGTAAAAAGAGGCTGCTCACGAGTTTTAATGAACAACACTGTATCTGGATTCACACAATAAAACGCCGTCGTAGTATTCATTCTCTGTGGTGTGGATGAGCACGGGCTCTCTTTTTATTCTGTGTGTAATGGTTTATAAATTCTGAGGGAATAATTTAAGCTATTCACTTTTGAACATTTTATTCAGAATAATTTTTAAAAATTATTTTATTGGATTTTTAGTGACAATTTTGTAATTCCTTTTCCCACACCACCCTTCACATTTCACATTATTTAAAAAAAAAATCTTTTTTATTAATTTTATTGAGTTTTGAGTATATTTTAAGTAATAAATAAAGTGTGAATTAACATGAGTACGTGGAAATAGGTGCAAATTTGAAATTAAAATAATTTTTTTTAAATTGTTGTACTTTCTCGATTCCGTAATAATTTTTACAATTTTCTCATTTGTTTGTTCTACAATAACTTTAAATAATAAATTACTTATCAAATAACCTCAACAGTTATTTTTTGCTCATTTTTTACACTCATAACATTATTTTGTAATCTATTTATTACCTAAAAATATTACAATATCCTTAAAAGTCAATAAAATTAGTTAAAAAATAATATTTCCTAAATAAGGGAAGATTTTTTGAACAAATAAATTAAGAAAGTATAAAAATTATAGTATGTGGTATAGAAAAAGTAATTTTTTTTTTTACTTTTTATCCTTACTCGAAATTCATCTTTTAACATAGTGTTGCACAAATTATTTACCATAAAATAATAAAATCGAATTGGCATTTCTTAGATCTTATCCATTTGACCTCTATAAGTCTGGGATTTAATGAAGTTCAAACTTTTGGTAGGTTTTTCAATAAATTGGTCATAAATTAAATTTACATGCAAAAGATAGACATGGTCCTCGTTACATTTTTTAATTTTTTTTTCACATTTCTTATTACACACAATAAATGAGTAATTCATTGTAAAAAAATTCTCAATACTTCCATTTTAAACTTTTAAAATATTCAACACTCACAATGGAAGATGTAATTTGGTAACGTTTTATTAATCAGGTTGCATGCACGTATTGATAAAATAAATTGTAAAACAATAAAGAAAAATATCTTGGTTGACCCAACCCTAATTGAGATGAAGGTGATTAGTGATTATTAGACACAACTACACTCTATTATTATTATGAGAAAGAAAGAAAGAAATAAAAGCTGGCTGGAAACCGCGTTTTCTCTTCCCCTTCTTCACTCTTTCATTCAATTCAAATCCCATTTAAATATCCATCCACCTCTCACACTTTCACTCTCACTCCTCACTCACACACTTTCTCTCTCTCCTCCTCCTCCTCCATTGTTGCACCTCAAAATGACATCCTCCTATCCTCCCTTTCTTCTCCTATTCATCCTCCTCCTCCTCTGCAACTCTTTCCACCCCACTCTCCAAAAGAGAACTCGCTCTTTCTCCTTCCCTCTCACTTCAATCCCTATCTCCAGATCAAATCATGCTAATGACAGGCCCAATAAATACCTCTCTTCACTCCTCCAGAACAGCACCGCCGCATCTCCGCCGTTGGATTTCGACTCCAAATCCACCTTCAAGTATTCAATGGCCCTGATTGTTTCTCTCCCCATTGGGACCCCACCTCAGGCTCAGCAGTTGGTGCTGGACACCGGAAGCCAGCTCTCCTGGATTCAATGCCACCGGAAAGCCCCCCGGAAAGCCCCTCCGACGTCGTTTGACCCCTCTCTCTCCTCCACCTTCTCCCAGCTCCCCTGCAACCACCCCATCTGCAAACCCAGAGTTCCCGATTTTACCCTCCCGACATCCTGCGACTAGAACCGCCTCTGCCACTACTCCTACTTCTATGCCGACGGGACCTTGGCCGAGGGCAATCTCGTCAGAGAAAGATTCACTTTCCCTGGTTCCCGAAGTACCCCTCCCTTAACCCTCGGCTGCGCCGTGGAGTCCAGCGACGCCAAGGGCATTTTGGGAATGAACCAAGGACGTCTCTCCTTCGTATCACAGGCCAAAGTCCCCAAATTCTCCTACTGCGTCCCACTCAGACAAGCTCGTGATAAGATTAATCCCACGGGAACATTTTATTTAGGACAGAATCCCAATTCTCGTAACTTCCGATACGTTGACCTGTTAACTTTCCCCGACAGTCAACACAAGCCCAATTTTGACCCCTTAGCATACACTGTCGGATTGCTAGGGGTCAAAATCAACGGCAAGAAACTAGACATACCCGAGTCAACTTTTCGGCCGGACGCCGGTGGATCCGGCCAAACAATGCTCGACTCGGGCACGCAGTATACGTTTCTAGTCGATACGGCCTATGCTAAAGTGAGGGAAGAAGTTGTTAGATTGGTCGGCTCGAAATTAAAGAAGGACTACTCCTACGGCGGGGCGTTGGACATGTGTTTCGACGGCGATGCGGTCGGAATTGCGCGGTCGATAGGGGACATGGCTTTTGAATTTGAAAAGGGTGTGGAAATATTGATCAACAAGGAGAGAATTATGGATGATGTTGGAGGTGGTGTGCATTGCATTGCTATTGGAAGATCGGATTCACTTGGCATTGCTAGTAACATCATTGGGAATTTTCATCAACAAAATCAATGGGTGGAATTTGATTTAATTAATCGACGAGTAGGATTTGGAGTAGCAAATTGTAGTAGATCTGTATAGTTAATTAATGTGTGTTCTTTGTAAAATAGTTTTTAATTAGGACTACTTTTGCTAGGTCTAGAGTATAAGTATCTAACATGAATTGTTTTATTTTGAATTAATATGTTTTTTTTATATGACATATAGAATTTAAAGTTTGGATGAATTATTTTTATTTTATTGAATTAATTTTTTTTTTAAAAAAATCTATGTAGCTAGATACTATATTAGTACTTAGTAGTTAATTCTCATCTGTAAAATTAATTAGTTGGGCCCTACTAATATTGGTGCTTGTTAGCAAAATGGAAGACAGGCTTTGTAAGTACGAATTTTAACTTTATATCTCACGTTTTGATTTCACATGCACTTCATTATGTTCTTTGGTAATTTTTTTGATTAGTTTATTCTCAGTCATCATATTAATTTGGCTGTCGCATTATTCACGTGGCTTAATTTGGATTATACTCAAATTTAATCATTGCTTTTCTAATTGGGTGTTATGATTTTTTTTATTAAGTTCATTGTATTTAATCTATTTTCAGTAATCACAAGATCCTGCATCCCTCATTTTCAGATGGATGAGAATTGATTAATAATTTTAAGTATTTGTTAAATTTATTGTGCATTAGATATATATATCTACATGGCAATATCGAATCACTTGGATTTTCATTGTGTATTAGATATAAAACTTAAGATCATTCAAGCTTCAAATGATCTTAGTTAAATTGAGCTCAAATAAAATGTTAAACATCAAAACATAGAATTGTTCTCGATCTTGCAAATTTAAAGCGTATATATAAAAGGGTTAAATTTTTATAGCTTAACTGATTTAACAATTTTTAAATGCTCCATATTTAATGATAGATGTTAAAATGCCTAAAGTGGTGGAAATATCTTTTACCGTATTTATAAGTTGGTTTAAAAACTTAAATTGAATCATAATATATACAATTAAATCATAGAAAAATATGCAATCAAATTATAAATATATATAAACAAGTCAAAAAAATATATGCAATGGAATCATTTATTTTAATCAAATCAATGTTGTTTTTGTAAAATTAAGTATTTTAACAAATATCCAAAAAATCATGGTAAAATAAATTATTGAAAGAAATAAAGGCACTGTCGCTCATTGCTTCTTTTTTAAAAAAATCCAAGAATTATGGAGAATGCCCATTTGCAATTGAATGTTGGAGGGTTGTTGGTCTGTTGGGTTAATTACTCCATTATTTTTACAAATTAATTCAGCATCTTAATTATGGCTTAATTTTCTTGATAAGCTGGAGCATGTATCAGTGACAAGAATGATGATGCTGATATGGTGCATATGGAAAGAGAGAAATTATAGAGTTTGGACTGGAAATAATAAATCTGTTACTTGTTCAGTTGTTGCAGCAGGGAATTATCTTGTGAAATGGAAAACAGCAAGGCAAACTCTTATTCATACTCATCATCTTAATGAGTGCCAGAATTGGCATAAACCCCCATGTCCTTTATGAAGCTTAATGTGGATGCGACCTTCTTTGCAGACTTTTATGAAATTGGTATATGTATGGTTTTGAGAGATGATCAAGGTGTGCTCATGACTTGTTGTTCCTTGATTTGGCGAGGAAACCTAGAGTGGATGAAGGAGAAGCATTGAGCTTACATGAAGCCCTTTCATGGATCAAGGCTATGGGGATGAGTCAGGTTATAGTGGATGTTGATGCTAAATTAGTAGCTAATGTAGTATATTCAGTTCGGGAAAATGATTCAGCTTTTGGAGATATCTTGACAGCTTGCAAACAAATCTTATTGTCAAATCTTGGGTTTATAGTGCGTTTTGTTCGTCGTAATGTCAATATAGTGGCACATGGTCTTGCTAGGGCCTCTCGTTCTTTTTCGAGCCCTCATTGTTGGGTAGAGTCATTGTTTCTTGTGGATGACCTACTTGATGTTATTTGTTTTTGTGAACTTTAATTATTTTTTGTAAAAAAAAAATAAAAAAAATCCAAGAATTTAAGATTAAATTCAATTTAATGACACATGCGCCTCTAATTATTAGCTTCTTCTTTTTTTTCGAAATATATAATGATACCAAAAGCTTTACTGGAATGAGACATATCATGGATAATGTAACAATAATAATATCATAGCACACACAAAAACGTAAAAGCAGAGAAAACATTTGAATTTGGTGGTTGGTAATGGATTTTGGGTTATCCCGTGAAAGTGTCTTGTCCTATATACTGCTTTTTATGTATGGAGTCGACGCAATTTTTGAAAAATATAAACACTCTCACTATATTTTAAAAGAGAATTGAAAGGAAATAAATAAATAAAAAAGTGGAGATTGTATAATGAAATTGGGAATGACAACATCACATATATTTCTATATAAGGTAATATACGGGGATTAATAAAGGGCGTTGGGATAGATACAATTATCATAATGGATTTTTTAAATGAAACGGGTACAATTACGTAAGGGTATCTCTAAAAGAGTGGATACCCGGCCTGCTACCATCCCTACTCGAAACAACTAGAGTGATAATATTTTTAATAAAATGATACTTAATAATGAAAATTGTTATTTTAATTAAAAAAAATTTCAAGAATAATTCAAATATAAATAGAAAATTATACTAATATTTTAATTAAAAAATACCCATTAATATTTTTACTAGAAAGCGATAAATGTTGCTAAACACTACATATATACTCCTTTGGTTCAATAATAGATATACATTTATTTTTTTTAAGCTTTTTAAGTAGATTAAGTGATACTTTTGTGATCTTATATCTTTTAATGATAAAATTTTAATTGTATTTTTACTTTTGACAAATTCTCTTGTGAGACGCTATTTATGTGAGACGTGTTAAAGTATGTTTATTTTTTAGTTAAAGTATATTTAATGATCGTTAACATGTTTTGTAAAGTATGTTAAATTATGCATTAAAGTATGATTTCAGCGTGTTATAATATAATTTATTATTGACATACTTTAACTACAAATAACCATACTTTATCTCTACAATAAGCATACTTTAATGATGGGTTAACCCGTCTCACAAATAACCCGTATTGACAAATAATCCGTCTCACAATAGAATTTCCCTTTACTTTTTGCTGTTAACTTTAAATTAAATTGATGGTAAATTGTATACTATTGTAAAAATATTAGTTTTTTTTTGTGTAGAATCCTATTTATTAAAGAGGGATGAATGTATATCTTATAGTTAAACAAATCAAAATGAGAAATTATATATTTCTTCCAACATATCAGTGAATATTTAAGATCGTAAATGTTCGTGGATTTGATGATACTTGAAAAATGAAATGACTGAGTCACAAGAGTTAACATCATTCATTTATAATTTTATTTATTTATTTTTATTTCGAGATGGACATTCGTATTGAGACAGGAAATAGAAATTTTATAATTTTTATTTTTATTTTTATTTTTATTTAAAGAAATTCCAGCTATACATCAAAGAAAAATAGGAGTAATAATTTTCAACTTTTCTTTAAGTTATGTTGACCCACAAGTTTTGACATCACAATCATAGCTAGCTTGAATAATAATATGATAAAAATAAGTGGGGGCCTTATATATTGTGATTTGATTAGTATTCATATAAATTGTGGGCATCTTCCACATCCATGGAAAGTTCAAATGCCCTTTCCCAACTCCTAAATCTGTGATCATCTTTTATTCATAAATAACGGACAATAACTCTTGTACTTACTAAGTGTAATAATATATTTGGGTTTTTTTTTAGCTCTTAATTTAATTTTATTTACAAATTATAGAGGTTGGTGTTTATAATGCACATCGGATCTTCTGCCTCATTTTATGTGTCACACGTTGAGTGATTGACACGTAAGAGGAGAAAATAAATCCAATCATTATCCATAGGGTTTAAGGTTTATGATATAATTTCTCTCTCCTAGATGTCGTCCATCTAACAATGCGGCACAGTAAATGATGTACCAAATGGCACAGAAAATCCTAACCATTCATAATGATTAAATAATTTGGTAAGAGAGAGTAGTAATATATTCACACCAACGTGATGAGTTTTTTTTTTTTTAATTATTCATTTCGACCTTGCACCCCCTCCGTAATATATAATAATTTTTAGAAGTATTATAATATTTTTTATAGATAATATTTTTTATAGTACATAAATGATAAAATATATTAGTTGTGTTAGAAGATGTGATTTTTTTAAAAATAAAAAAATAAAATGAAATGGTGTACCACATTTTTAAGGGCACCTCTCCTATCTTGATTTTTTTTTTCAAATTAAATAGGAGTATAAAGAAGGGTAATTGTTTTGACATTTTTTAAGGAATGTACTACGAAACAACCAAATAAAAAATGTGTCAAGAAAGAGAGAATTATTTTTTGGGTAATTCTTGGTGACCCATGATCACTCATGATCCTCTCACATGAGGGGTGTGGATCATATGTTAAGGATGACTCCCACCTCCTCATATGAGAGGATCATGGGTGACCACGGGTCACCCAAGTGATCCTTTTATTTTTGTATTGTATTTGTATGAAACACAATTCGTGAGTATGTAATTTTTAAAAAAGATGATATCCATGTGTTTAAACGGGATGAGTGGTGTAAGGTAAATAAAATTGATAATTTTTAATTAATAGTGATAACTATGCACTTTAATTATTTCATAAATAATTTATAATTTAATAATTTATAATTTAATAATGAAAAATGAAAACATATACTCTCTCCCTCCTTCAACAAGGAGTGTATTTTATTATTTTCGTTCGTCCCAATATAAGTGGTGTATTTTCTTTTTTAGTAAATGAGACCCACACAAAACAATCAATTAATATATCTCAATGAGACTTATACATCATACTAATAGACCTACCCACTAATATACATTAAAATATTATTTCTCTCGCCTCAACTACCCCCAACTACCCATTAAATATTATATCCCTTAATACATGTGTAAAAAAGTTTCGTCACTCTTATTGTGGGACGGAGGGAGTATGTAATTAAAAAATAAAAAATAAAACAATTCATACAATCTCGTACCAGACTTGTTCTTAATTCTATTTAAATGTTATTATTGAAATTATGCAAGGAAATGGAGTATAAGATTTTGTTTTCAATTAAAATAATATAAATACTGTATTGTTGTGTTGTGAATATATAACCAGCTTGTATTTTATCGAATAAGTGTAATTCAGAAATATTGAATTAGAAAATGTAACTCTTTTTCGTGATAAATCATTCATTTTTCTTTTAAATAAATTATACTTTTCGAAAACTTACAATATAACAAAAAAATTAATTTATGAGACACTCTCTTATAAGACGAGTTATTTGTGAGAGTGTGAGATGAGTCGACCTATTACTAAATTAAGTTATTGAAAATATATTTTAATACAAAAGAATGTAACACGATCCTGATTTTTTTTTATTAAAAAAAAACTATTATTGTGAAACAATATCAATATAATCATTTGCTCATACAATATACTATAGTTCGATCATCATATTTTCTCTTGAATATAGTATTGACCGTTTAATAATTCCATAGTTGTGAATGTTTTAATAAGAAAAAGTGATGTAAGGCTGAATTGGTGTCCTCATAAAACCTATTCCATTATGGGATGTAAATTGACAAAAATATTTAAGATAATTATTTTTTTATATAAATTAACTTATTAAAAATATTACCCCTAAAAAGTAAAGGATAGAATAAGATAATTTAAAATATATTTATCCTTCCATGTAATAGCAATAAATGTTTTTTTGCGTGAAAATATAAATGGGACAATATCTCAATAGAACTTAAGAAATATGTACTTCCCAAATCTCAAATAAAATTTCAATTATATTATAATATTATCCTTAAAAAAATATCACATCAATCTCCAACTTAAAAATATATTTTAATTACAAATTTGTTATTCTCATATGAAACATACACATACCCTATAATTTTATTACTTAAAATATTATATTATTTTTAAAAAATTAATAAAATTTATCAAAAGATAAATTTTTTAAAATTTTATATATACAGTAACGGCACCAAATAAATTGGAACGGAGATTTTTTTTTTATTTTTTTGGGTGGCCCACAGTACCATGCAATTAAAGGCTAACAAATTCTCCAATATTTTCTTCTCCTACATAACCCAACTAATTAATAAGTTTGAAAAATATCTAACAGTTTTTGGCAGCTGACAGCTGGCACTGAATTATAAAACATACAGCAATAGGGTATACTTACAAGTATAAGGTCCCCTAAAATAAAATAAAATAAAATAAAACATTTAATTATAATAGAAAAAAAAGAAGGCGATCACTTTCATATTGTACCCCTCTTTTAACCGAAAATCCAACATGGCTCGTTCACACACACACTTGTGTCTAGCGGGTGTGTGTGAAATTACATGCACGCCCCTTACACAACTCATGCACATTATCTTTAATAGCTCATGCCCACCTTTACACATTACACTTCTATCTCCCTTTTCTTCAAATACTACATTATATGTTAGGTGAATGCGGTCGTCATCGTCGTCGCCGGAAAAAGTGGTCGAGGGATGAACTCCAGAGTGCTCAAATTCCCGTTGAACTCACATAAGAATTCAAATCCACGTTCTACCCATTAGGGTCACAAATGAGTGATTAAATGAGATTGAGTG
Source organism: Pogostemon cablin (assembly GCA_023678885.1). Taxonomy (NCBI): domain Eukaryota; kingdom Viridiplantae; phylum Streptophyta; class Magnoliopsida; order Lamiales; family Lamiaceae; genus Pogostemon; species Pogostemon cablin. The sequence goes on along the minus strand of CM042992.1, from coordinate 4,366,677 downwards.
TAAGGCCCAATACTTAAGGATTGAAGACCTACATTTGGACCAAAGGCCCAAAGGCACCAACAATCTCTACATTGGCCTAAATCATCCACCATTGTGTATAACTAAATGGGAATTCATCATCGCACTTTTTTCCATACACCTGCAAAGCGAAAAACACAAAGTCAAATGCAAGATCCAGAAATTTGACACAAAGCCAAGGTATCACAAAAGATACACAAATCTAAGCCGGAGAAAAGATCACGGACACACAGTCACAAAATGTTTAAATTATCCCAAGGACAAAATAAACAGAGCACACAAGCAAAAAACAGAGCACACAAGCTCAAGTGTGAACACAACGTTCACGGAAAAAGAACTGGATACAACATGCTTCAATCAAGAGAGTCAAAATTTAAAGTCCTCATGCAAGACCTAAATTTTTCAATAGATAAGCATTTAGTACCCATATCAGCAGGATTAAACTCAGATGCAATCTTTTCCAGGTTAACAATACATTTTTCCACAATATCACAAATGAAATGATATCTAACATCTATATGCTTAGTTCTATCATGGAAAACATGATTTTTACACAACTGAATTGCAGACATACTATCAGAAAACACAGTGACACAATTATCAAGAAAACCTATTCTTTCACAAGGCTTGCAGCCAAATAGCTTCCTTTAAAGCATCAGTAATATCCACGTATTCAGATTCAATTGTAGATAAAGCAACCACATGTTGTAACTGAGACTTCCAACTTATGCAAAAACCACACAAAGTAAACACATAAGAAGTTGTAGACTTCATATTATCCTTATCATTTGCATGATTAGAATCAACATAGCCAACAAGGCTCACATCATTTGCAGATTTGAAAAAGCGCAAACTTACCTCCATGGAGCCCTTGAGGTATCTTAAGAGCCATTTCAAAGCCTTCAATGAGGAGCACCTGGATTTGCCATATACCTACTCAAGCAACTAACAGAATATGCAATATTTGGTCTAGTGCTAACCATAAGATACATAACAGACCCAATATCATTGGAATAAGAAACCTTTTCCATTTCAGCAATTTCAGAATTAGTCTTTGGGGACTGATCCTTACTTAACACAAAGTGAGCAGCAAGAGGCACATTAACAGTTTTAGCAGACATCATAGAGAACTTACTCAAAATCTTTTCAACATATGAAATCTGATTAAGCAAGAGAACATGGTTCTTCCTATCTCTATCAATGTTCATTCCAAGAATCCTTTTAGCATCTCCAAGATCTTTCATATAAAAAATATCACATAGACTCTTTTGAACAAGCTCAACATACTCAAGATCAGGGCTAACAATTAGCATATCATCCACATATATGAGCAGAAAAACAGGAACAGAAGTATCAATTTTAAAGTAAAGGCAATTATCATGCAAGCTTCTCTTAAACTTCAAAGATGACATGCATTGATCAAACTTCTTATTCCACTGTCTAGGAGATTGTTTCAAGCCATACAAGGATTTCTTCAAAAGACACACATGATCAGGATTTTTGGGGTTCACAAAACCCTCAGGTTGTTTCATGAAAATCTCTTTGTCCAAATCACCATTAAGAAAAGCAGTTTTGACATCCATTTGCTTTAACTCCCAATCAAAATGAGCAACTAATGCAAACATTATACGAACAGTGGTGAATTTAACAACAGGAGCAAAAATTTCATTATAATCAACCCCTTCCTTTTGAGTAAAACATTTTGCTACCAATCTAGCTTTAAATCTAACATTTTCAAGCTCATGTTTCACTTTGAAAACCACTTGCAATCTACAACATAGCAATGAGCAGGTTTTAGAACCATAGTTCAAGTATGATTAACATGTAACGATTTCATTTCATCTTTCATAGCATTTAACCATTTCACAGAGTTATCAGATTTTAAAGCCTTTTGATAGGTCTTAGGTTCATTATCAATATTTTCAAGCGCATTGAAAGCATGAGTATCAATATGAAAATCATCATACCTATCAGGTGGCCTAATATTCCTTCTAGGTCTATCCCTAGGCAACACATAGTCATCATCTTCAGGAATATCATGCACATTTTCATCATTGATAGCAGGTTCATTGGCAACAAGTTCTTGATCAACAACAGTATCAGGCGAGTTTTCAGCATCACATGACAAATGAGACAACTCCACCTCACTCGAAGAAGTGGTAGGATCATGTAAAGGCGCAACATCAGGCAAAGGAGCAGATAAGCAAGGAAATTCAGATTCATTGAAGATCACATCCCTACTAATCAAAATTTTGAAACTAGATTCAGACAAATCTCACAGCATATAACCTTTAACACCCTCAGGATAACCAAGAAAAATACATTTTCTACTCCTAGGATCCAATTTGTCATGTTTCTGACGCATAAACGCAGCACAGCCAAATACACGTAGCACAGAATAATCAATACTTTTACCAAAAAACACATAGTCAAGTCACTTACCCTTTAAAGGCACATAAAGAGATTTGTTTATTAAAAAAGCTGCGGTAATAATCGTCTCACCCCAAAACTTTTTAGAAAGTCCAGAAGACACTAACATGCTCCTCACCCTTTCTAACAAAGTCATATTCATCCTCTCAGCAACCACATTCTGTTGGGGAGTGTAAGGAGCAGACTTATGTCTCACAATTCCAGATTTGACACATAAATTATCCATGACATTATTGCAAAATTCCAATCCATTATCAGTTCTAAGATACTTAATCTTTTTACACATTTGATTTTCAATCAAAGTTTTCTAATTTTTGAACTTTTCAAAAATATCAGATTTGTTTTTAAGCAAAATCACCCACACTTTTCTTGAAAAATCATCAATAATGGACAGAAAATACACATTGCCACCTTGAGTTGGCTCACTAGAAGGCCCCCACATATCAGCATGCAGGTACTCAAGTATATCACTACACGAAGAAGTCTTAGAGTACGGGGAAACAGGGAATTTTTCACATTCGCATGTTTGTCTTGCACACAAGAATCACAGAAAGGAATGCATGTAAGCTTATCATTACCAAAAGAACCAGCTTTATGCAATATTTCAAGACCTTTACTACTCATGTGACCTAACCTACCATGCCAAATATTTATTTTATCCTCTTTAACAGCGTTAGCAGACATAACAACAGATTTAGCACAGCAAACATATAGGTTATTCCTTTTTTCAGCATTAAAGACGGGCACAGAACCCTTCACAATAGACATACAACCCTTTCCCCACCTACCCTCAAGTCCCTCATCTTCAAGTGCAACACAAGAAATCAAGTTGTTACACAAATCAGGCACATGTCGCACTTTTTTTCAAAGTGAACACAAAATTATCTTTAACACGCAAGCAAATGTCACCAACACCAAGCACATCACATCTTTTTTCATTAGTCATAGACACAGATCCATGAGAAACATTTTTATATAAAGAGAAAAGATATTTAAAAGGTGTCATATGAAATGTGCAACCGGAATCCACAAGCCATTCACTATCACACAGAGATGAATGCACAGAATTCACAATATTATCAGAAATAGCAAACACATCACCATAATTCACAGATTCAGAGGCAACATTAGCATGATCATTAGAATTATTCCTCTTAGGATGATGACACTTGTTTGCAAAATGTCCCCTTTCATGGCAATTAAAGCATTTCTTCTTTTTCTTGTCACCATTCTGATTATTCTGAGGTTTCACATCAGAATTTTTGTCCTTGTTCTTATTCTTGTTCTTGTTACGATTGTTAGGTTTTCCCTTAATATGGATAACCTCCCCAGAATTCTTAAAACTCTCATTTTGTTTTAAATCATGCTCTTTGCTTTTTAAGGCATTCACCACAATATCAAGAGTAACGTCATCACGATCATACTTTATAGTAGACTTGACATCACTGTAAGAATCAGGTATAGCATTTAAAAACACAATAGGAGTGTATTCATCAATATGCTTGTCAACAGTTAGCTTAATATCTTGAATCAACTTCGTGAACACATCCAAAATTTCTTCAACATCTTTGTTTACATCAAGTTTAAAAAGAAAGAATTTTTCAAGAAGAAACATTTTACTAGGCAAAGATATTTCAGTATACAACTTATCCAGCGTTTCCCACAAAACTTTTGTGGACTCATGCACGCCAACTTTTCTAAGCACATGATCAGAAAGTTTCAAGATAATCGCAGACAAAGCAAGCTCATTCATCTCAGCCTTTTTAACAGGTGTATCATCCTTATCATACGAGTGATCTACAACTTTGAATACCCTTTGTTGGACGAGTATGCACTTTATTTTCTGTTTCCAGATACTGAAGTCTCGCTTACCGTCAAACTGTGCTTATCCAAACGAAGAAAACGAAGCCATGGGTATTTAAAGTTGAGTAGAACACACTTTGAATGGAAAAAATACAGAATTACAGAGTAACAATCTGTCACACACCAGGTTGGCACTACTCTAATCACACACAAAGCGAGAAACGGAGCAGTATAACACACAATGACAGATTTTCAGCAGCGGAAATTGAAAGACCAAGATGACAGTTTCACAAAGAAGCAAATAAGAACAGTAATAAGAGGGCCAGCCGCCTCAGGGCATCACACAAGAGCAAATAAGAGGGCCAGCCGCCGCAGGGCATCAGACAAGAAAAATAAATAAGAAAGGCACAAGCTATTTCACCAGAGCGATGTCTCCGATCAGAACACCATACCACCTCTACGAGTCATCAGCCCGTTACTTAACGGGGGTAAATCCCTCGTAGTCTTGTTCACGTAGCAAACACGAACGGGGCAGCCTCCACTCCAAGTTTCAATCTACAAACAAAGTGAGAAACATTGGGGGTTAGTGAAGGAACAATCTGAAAAATTTTCAGAAAAAGAACTGTCCGAAAAATAACAAAACAAATCTGAAAATTTTCGAAACAATATAAAATAAGGAGGAGAGACACTTTCCTTCCATAAATGGAGAGGCCAATCTGACCGGAACCCTAACACCGGCGGTCAACGGCGGCGGTGGCCAGAGGTCAACGACGGTGGCGGTCGAAGGTCAATGGCGGCACGATATGACCGGGCTGAGTAGATCCGCAATGATCCCTGCAGATCGCGAGCCGGCAGATTGAGGAACCACGCGATGGTGGCGACGGACGGCGATCAGCCGCGTTCAGCAAGGGCAGCTGGAAACCTAGAGGCAATGGCGGCTCTCGGCGTCAGATAGCAACAGATCGGCGGCTAGAAGTGGCGGCGCTGGCGGCATATCGCGATTCCGGTGGGCAGATCCAGCAGCAGCGGCGCGTCCCTCGCGATCTACTCCTTCAGATCGGCGACGCGGTGGTGCGCTGCAGATCGGGCGTCAGGCGTCGCAATTCGGTGGTGGAACCCTAGCGGCGGCGTGGCAACTTCGGGTAGTTCGGCGGCGAACAGATCGTGACATGAGCGGCTCCGATAGGAGATGAAAGACTGACGGGCGGTGCTGAGCACTGACGACGGGCAGCGGTCGGGCGTCGGTGCGAACAGATCCAGATATCGGCGGCGGGAGAACTGGAACAACGGCGGACGGTGATCTGGACAGAGGCGGGGCAATCTTCCTAGCGGGCAGCTCCCGGTGGCGGCGCGATCCGATCAGATCGCGACTCAGATCGCGATTCCGGCTGTCGCCGGACGACGGCGATCTCCCACCGGCTGACGGTCAGCAGCTTTGAGAGACAGACGGACGACAAAACCCACTCTGATACCACTATTAGGTGGATACGATCGTTATCGTCGTCGATGTTCGTCGTCGCCGAAGAAGGTGGTCGAAGGATGAACTCCACAGTGCTCAGATTCCCGTTGAACTCAGACAAGAATTCAAATCCACGTTCTACTCTTTAGGATCACAAATGGGTGATTAAATGAGATTGGTGTAAGGCTATGGGCCACATTCTAATAAGTTAGAATGGACCCAATACTTAAGGATTGAAGACCAACATTTGGGCTAAAGGCCCAAAGGGCCCAACATTACATTATACTCACGTGGAATTCAATTTACCTTATAATTCATATGTGGATTTTAGAAACCTAAATTAAAAAAAAATGTCTTAAAAATCAGTTAAATAATGATGAAATATGTATATTTTGAGCTATCGGTAGAATGAGTGTTAGTTTATGTTGGATTTGGTTTGCGCGTTGATGGGTTAGGCACCAGCTGCGTGCTTTTTGTCGCACGTCTTAATCTTATATATGGCCTTATTAGAATGAAGAAAGGATATATATGCTGGCATTTAACTTTATTTATTCCAATCACACAATCAATTGTCTATTTCTATGTGGTCCTAATTAATTGCTTAATTTCTCCACTATATATAAACAAAAAATATATGATGGATATATGTTCCAGTAATTATTTGCAATATACTGCTTCATGCCATAAATTTTTTTATCAAACAAATAATAATAAAATTGAACTTTTAATTTAAATTCCTCCTGCCGATGTTACACAAAATCTGTCCAAATTATATTTGTTTGTGTTTTATTCTTCATCGAAAATATAATAAAAGGGCTTTGTGTAATTTTATGAAAATTCAAACTATCCTTTTGACATTTTATAGGGTAATTCTTGTGAACTCGAGTTACGTTATGAATGGCTAAGAATCATAGGATAAGATCTCTTAAATCTCAAATGATTACAAAAAAAAAAAAAAAAATTCCCAATTTTTATAAGATAAATACTCCATCAATTATATTTTATGTAAGAATTTATAATGAAGCAAGTTTTGTGTAAGAGCACCTCACATTAAAACTAATACTTTGTTACTTATTATATTCTATTAAGGATTTTATAACTCATTATTTATTTTACATATTGTTCATGAAATAATAAAATTGGACAACAACTATTTTTTATAAATAACGTATCATTTTTTACTAAAATATTACTCCCCTCTTCCCAGAATCAAATTTAGGGTTACGATGGATAAATAATTTTAGAAAAGTTGTATTTTTACTTGTTTTTAGGGGTAGTTTGATATTTTTAGTTAATTAATATATTATAAAGTTAGTTATGTGGATTGTAATTAAAGAGATGATAATTTTGAAATTAAAGTGTATTGTAGGATTGTTGTATTGGATGTTACTTTTTTTATTGGGGGTAAATTTGTCCTTGAGATAAAATAATAATAATAATAAGGAATTGCTTTATTCCAAAGAGGAAGTATTATTTTTTTTCTTATTTATGTGACGAAATCCATTTTGTGACGTCTCATTGTTATTGGGATGAGAAATTCCGATTTTTATTGCTATTGGGCTGGGCTACAACATATAGGGGTGTCAAACTATCAATAAAAGATATTTAGTGGGCTGGACTGGTTGTTTTGGGCTGAAGAGTAATTGGACCAATCAATCTGTACTTATACTCTAACTTCTTGGCTCAAATTATTTATATCTATGAATCGACATTAAATTATAATTACGCAAAATCTCAAATGAAAGAAGTACTAAATCATATTCATGATCCAACATTAAAACCTACTTATGAAAACAATGGATTCGACTTGGAAAGGCCGTGTTAGAATTCCAATATATGTTCTATTTTTTCTTTTATGTAGACAAAAGAGTACTTCCTCCGTCACACACTTTTCAGCTGTTCCAAAAATTTGCACCTTCTTAAAAAAACAAAAAATCAATTACAAACAACATTCATCATACACTTTATTTATAAAAAACTCACCCGTACCTAACACATTACTTTATCATTTATTTATTATAAAAAAATATCATAATACTCTTAAAAGTTATCACTTTTCTTAATTTTTGTTCTGAAGAAGGGTGTAAACATTTGGGGAATGGAGGGAGTATGTATTATGGAGTTAAAATCAATTTTGGTCCCGTAACTATATTGAATTTTTTATTCTGACCCAAAAGAGATAAGATTTTAAATTTCGTCTTGAAATTGGCCAATTTTGGTCTCAAAGTTGCCGGAACTCCAATTTCAGGCCCGGAATTCGCACCATGCACCGCGCTTGATCACTAATTCCGATAGGTGAATCCTACGTGGCAATTCACATTAACATGGGGCAATGAAAAATAGACAAATTTATAGACAAATTTTCTTTGTGAGACACTACATATGTGTGAGAGGTTTGTGATACGTGTTAAAGTATGTCTATAATATAGATAAAATATGTTTTTTAAATTATGATAAATGATGAATTAAAATATGGTTTTAGTGTGTTATAATATAATTCATTATCGACATACTTTAATTACAAATAAGCATATTTTCTCTATATAATAAGCATATTTTAATAATGGGTTGACCCATCTCATAACCGTCTCACACACAACCCGTCTCACAAGAGAGTATCTCAGAATCTATAATACTCACGCCAGACCAAACATACTGACTTTGAGATTAAAATTAAATTAAAATCAAACATAATGAATGAGTTGGATTAAATATCCACTTTCCAGGGTGACATTTCACGTGCTATATATTTACACTTTAGTCGAAAGGTACCTAACATATATATTGCCTTGTCTGAATGTTTAACCATGTCAATGTATAAGATATTTTAGGCACATACATAAATAGCTATAGCATGCATGTTGATGTAAAATATCTTGTTTTAAATTTCGTCATATCATTAAAAAAAATCGTAGAAAGTTGACTCATGCGCCAATTGATTGAAATTTTGTTGAATATATGTAAGAGAGTATTGAACGAAATTGGAAGTTCCACGTGGAATTAGATTCCGAGGTATCATTTATTTTTATTTTAGCGCCCCTCGGTCGAGATATATAGTACATAATTTTTATTTTTTTTAAAAAAAGCTTTATTTAGTGAAAGTTTTGGATAAACTGCATAAGAAAGGGCATGAAATTGAGCATATGATTTAGAGGGGTAAAAGGGTGTCAAATGTCAAATGGAATCATATGTTCCACAATGATGTTTCATCTCCTATTTCACTAATTAAATGATTGACATGTGTCATAATCAATGCCCAAAATTCAATACTTGTCCTAAGAGTTTAATGGTCATTTGTAGGGTATATTTTTTTTATATTGTGAAACACAAAAAATGTAACAGGAATTCAACTTGATGAAATGTGATGAAATGTGGTGGGGACTTCATCTGAAAATGGTTTTTGCTTGTTTCTATTGTGACTGCATTTAAATCGTGTGGACATTTGTGACATTAAACTTTTGTTTTGGTGTGGATGTCGAGATCACTATAATTAAACCATGGGTTTATTTATTTACATACAGTTCATTACAGTAATTTATAGGATATTTCTGGAAACTTTAACTGGCTATACGCCAATATAGATATTTTGGGCAAATATCTTACTCTATCAATTGAATGCATACACCCTGTCTAAACAAAATACGGTTGCATGCATCTCATACTCATAATACAAAATTAATACCCCTTTATCCCGAGTATTTTCGTACACAATGGTCATAGGGCATACACGTATGACCATAAAATATTACTCATATAGTTAACACGTTTAAACGGGCACGGAGGTTAATAAATATTTTTTAATACATAATATAAGAACAATTATTTGTAAATTGGTAATTTAAAGAGAAAAGTTAAATAAAATCATTGGGAATGATGAATAAAGTATAAAAAGTAGATGAGATGTAGTATATTCTTATTATCAATAAAACATGTATAAATACCTAAAACAACTCAAAATGGAAAATGTGTATATCTAAAAAGAATGACTGCGTCTCACAAACGACTTGTATAATTCATCAATTGATAATTAATAAAATTAATGAACACATAAATACATATAACACGTTTAATTGAAAATGGATAATAATAATAATTTATTTGGCAATGTTTTCGATGTAAACATATAATTTTCAAGTTTTGCACAAAATTTATTGATTGATCAAATACAAATCTTTAAACAAAACCTGTTTATCCTTCGAAATCCACTGAGATTCTTTTTAAATATTTGCCCAACCAAAAGACCCAAGTATGACAAGGAATGTTTATTACCTTGAGTAATCAGGATATATCTCTAGCTTTAATTTCACCTTCGACACGCAGAATTTCGCCTTCTATATATTTTACTTCACCTGTTTCAGGCATCAACCCATTGCTTATCAAGCGAAACAGGTTCCGTAAACAAGACAGATACTCCTCTTTTACTTGTTGAGAATCAGTGATTGAGTTTTTAGAACCAAACTGGCAACAAAGATAAGCACTCAAGTTTGCATTAGAAACATCATTCAATCCATGATGGCAGTGAATCAAAAAAATTAACAAAACGTACACCGGCGCAACACACAGATATTATTATTGTTTCAGTTACTAATAACAATCATAACTATTATTACTATTATTATTGTAAATAAATAAAAGAAATGCTAGAAAGATTTAATTGCATGTACCTCCCGGAAAGTGGAAATACATTGACGAAAAGCAGCCCCAGCTGCAATTTGCTCCTGCATTGACAAGTATAATGAGAGACGGAGAATATTGAGGTTAAAAAATCCCAAATTTAATTGAATGGCCAAGAACATGATGTAATATTTCCAGGGTAGTAAGTAAATAACAGCTAAAAAGAAGGCCACTAATTCCATGTCAATTCATCCACGAGTAAGATCATAGAGTCGTTATGGTATTTTTTTTTACATGGACACATCAAGAAGGCAACAGTGTAGAATATCACTTGGCCAAATTTGGACTGCAAGATAATGAATATATTGCATCATCAAAGAGAAATCTGGGTGACAAATTTAAGGAACATTTACTCTGAATGCAATTAGCATCCATTTATCACAGAGAATGAAAATGCATGTTTTTAGCTTAATCCATTGGAATTCTGTTCTAGACTGTAGTTGCAGAAGTTAGGCTTTTCCCTCGGGCACTTAAGAATTTGATAAATTGTGAGGGGTCTACTTGTAAGCTCCCAAGAAAAGCCTCAAATCCAAGTTGGAATACTGACAGCAGTTTTGATATACATATAGCCCGTTACTACCACTCTATGAAATGTGGCATAAGAAAAAATACTAACCTTTGAACCGAGAAATTCCTGGTACATGATCTCCAGTGATCCCAGAGCATTGAGTGATTGTAGCTTCATAAGGTACAACAAAATTAGATTACGACTTGTAAGCTGCACGAATTTAAGGTATTACAATGAATATCAGATGTTGAGTTCAGAAAAAATGTGGCAAGCTTACTAGAACCATAGCTGCTGAATCTGCATCTTTTCCAGTTTTTCTTGGCGCTCTAACAGGCTCTTTATTTCGATTTTGCTTCAGAAGTTGATCAAGGAGGCGTCGAGCTACCCTGTAAGAATACATCTATTTAAATTGACAAAGCTCACACATATACAATAACACGGATAAGCGTCAAAGTTCCTTGAATACAATATCATCAATCACAAAGCTACTGTAACTAGATGCCAAAGTGTCAATTTATCTAGCTCAAAGTATTGTATTACTGATGCATCCCTAATCAAGCATAATTTAAACAAAATGTGCAGTGAAAAAATTTGGTAATGAAGAATTCACGAATCTAACCTTGATGAATCTTTCAAAAGGTGTTTGGCCTTATCAAGCTCTGCAATAGCTTGAGAAGGGTCTGTCTTCAATTCCTGGTAGGAGATGAGCATTTTAACTCTGGCAATGTAAAGCATGTCGGCAGCGCTCTATTAACAAGAGTTATAATCATTAGTTCTTTTGAAGAGACAAGTACTCCTAAAGGAAGTCGGAAAGATGAGTATCAAATGGTAATTCTGTTTACAACCCTAACCCTGAGCCTACGCTATGCAGTTACACATAATTCAGTCTTCATAATATTATTTGTTGATGAATGTGAACATTTTAGAAATAATTCATATAGAGGATCCAAGGAAAGTTTTCTTAAGGCAACACCAGGAAAATCTCAATGCCCATATGGAATTACAATTTCAATTGTGAAAACACATAAGATTTAAATATTTGTCTAGATGCTTAGATAGGTCAGAAACCTAAATCAATTAAACCTGAATATGTTCATGAGGAATCAAATTTTTCCAAGTATCAAGACATCTGCTTCAGGAACAGCATTTGTTATTCTTCAGATCAGTAGGAAGTAGGAACCATGTGTATTGCTTCCTCATTTAGTGCTTAATAACATGTACCTCTCTAATAGTTCTTCTGCTTCCCTTAAGCTCCCAGCTGCTTCAAGAGTCAATGCAAGTCGTTCAGCTACAACAACAGTGTCTAAAGATTCCCATCCCTATGTCATAACATAATTATTGCATCTATTACTATCAAGAATAATAAGGAAAAATCACATTCCAAGTGATCAAAATCACATTCCAAGTAATGTATGCTAAAATAAATGCATGCTAAAATCTAAATAGGTGAAATTTATAGAAATTATTTTGATATATTCAAGAATCAAAATCACTACTGCAGAGAAATAAGAATCAAACAACCACCAAGCAGTAATGCAGACAAATAGTGAAACAGATAACAAAGAAAGAACAGAAGATACTCCTATAAAGAAAAACATTAAAGATAATAAACCTTGGATACTTCCACAATGTGAAGACACTTTCTCAACAGAATCTCAGCTTCAGCAAATCGCCTGGACTTGGAGTACATCTACAATAGATAGAGAGATAGCAGAAAAAATATTGAATAAAAGGAAATGCGTACTTCTAGGGTTTCAAAACCAATCATGCCTAGCCAGAAAACGTAAGAGTACAAAGCTAAAGGGCAGATATTATTAATTAACATCAATTTTATTCACTTATGTAGTCTCTCTTTCACAGCATGCTCAAAGTAGAAACTATATGTACTCTCTACAATCACAGGTGTGGACCTTGAATATAATATACAGCAACTTTTAGTCAAAGTAGAATGTAGGAAGCAATAGATAATATTTAAAAATAAAAAAATAATAATAAAATAAAATAAAACATATTTGCAATTATATTATCACAGTTTCTCCTCTTTCTTTTCTATTTTCTACTTGCAGAGCAGAGAGGCTCAGACCATCTGATTTCCCTATTTTAGAGTAAATTATCTTGTATAAGTTAATCCCCAAAAATCCTAACATACATATATATATCCTCCAGTCTGCCATGTGTATGGTTGTGCATACAACATTATAGAGAAAATATGCAAATACCCAACTGAATAAATTTTCAGTTCAGATAAATATATATTGCCAGTTGGTTTAATATTCTTTTCCACCATTCTGATCATTGGGATATATATATAGCCTTGTCCCTCGTGTAAGATGTGGTGGGTGGAAGAGTGCAGGGGTTGTATACATGTTTAACTCATGGATTTTATTGCATACACAGTGAAAAAGCTTCATACAGACTATTAATTTGGAACCAAACCTGACCCAGATACTGCAGTCGTCTGATGCATATGATAGTTTCTCCTTGGCCATCAGCCTAAGAGACAGAAAGACAGATTTTTAAGTATTGCAGAAATGAGAAAACCCATAAGTATTCATTTTGAAGAATATTGACAGACCTCCAATATTTCTATAGAATCTTTAATGAGGTCTTCAGCAACCTTTTCTTCCCCTTCAAGATATAAAACCTGAATTTTATGATTTACAGATAAGAATTACTTCATAAACACTATTAAGTATGAATAGTTCCAAGGCATGTTCATATTTACTTCTATGCCTAATGATGTTTCTCTCCTGAACTACTAGTGAGCTTACGATGAGATTATTATTTTTTACTTACAGTCCCCAGGTTATACATAGTATGAGCATATTCTGAGTGTGTTTCTCCCAAGACACGACGCTTTATCTGACCAATCAGAAAATGGTAGTACCAGAATGTGCTATACAATTCATAACTGAAGAAGATGAAAGTGTGACATAGTGATCAGTACAAACCTTCAAAGCACGCTGATCAGAAGAAAAATAAAGATTTGTCAGGATTAAATGAACAAAAGGAGCCATCATTCAAATGATGCATGAATAGCACAAAAGAGTTAACATTGTAATTATATTATTAGTAGTAGTTTATAATTCATGATTTTCAATTGCTTGCCCATAGCATATCCAAACATTGCACAATATTAAGTACACCTAATAACTCATGCTCTACGTCCAGGGAGATTAATTGATGAACGGGCATTAGTTTCAGATTCAATAATTTACTCATATCTATATACCATGGCATGCTGAAAATGGTAGATATTCTTTTCTTTTTTTTTTTTTGGGTGTGTGTGTGTGGGGGGGGGGGGGGGGGGGGGGGGGACTAAGTAGTTAGCTGTCTAATACAACTCCAATCATTTAATTACATCAAAAGGATCATCACTCTAGAACTAGTTTATTGGTGAATCCAATCAACCATTTATTTGTACAAGCTTGTCTAATGAGAAGCCACCTCACTGCCTCACTGTTGGATTAAAATAAAGTAACCAAGATAGGTTTAAGTTAATATATCAGGCTTTATTAATTCCAGTGTTAGATTATTTGAAATTGATTGAACTTCAATAAATCCATAAGATGGGTACGGCCTGATATATGTGCAAAAAGATATCAATATTAATAATTGAATCTATTCTGACCATACAGATTCTCTGTGTTATTGAATGACTTCAAATAAATTGGAACAGCCCTACATATATTTGAAGTGATCTAGTAGTCAAACACAAATAGAGTGATAACATGGTGGATAACATATAGATTCTTATGATATTTTTGTGCAATGGTCAAGAAGATACATAATTCAACATAGGAACAAGATAGTATTATTAATTTTGAAATAGTTCAACTAAGCCAAGTTACAGCAGAAGTTGTATTTATGAGAATTAACCTCATAGCATACACGAGCTTTTTCCAGTTTTCTCTGTGCATAGTAGAATTGACCAAGATTATGAAGGGCTGCCCCAACCCTGCAACATGAAAGAAAATAGACTCATGAGTTAAGAGTGTTGTTCAAGCTTCATGAGAGAGATTCCAAATACAACGAGTTATGCCAAAGAAAAATTCAATCAAGCGTCTGTAAATTATTATATAGATCCTCATACAAGTCTAATATGTAAAGATAATTATGAGAGGCCCACCGTAAACATGCATCAAAAGATGAACCTATGCATCAATGCTAGATTTACGCATACTCGCACCAAATCACATCAAGGACTTTGCCTTTAAGGAAAGTCACATAAACTCATATTCTGAGTCATTTCAAAACAACAATACTCAAGATGTGAAAAGGACAATTGAAAGCCTTGAACGAACAATACATTATTTGCGAGGCTCTATGCTATAAGAAACTGCAGCTTGCGTAACCTTCCTTCATACTACATATAGTTCCCTCCAAGCCAGCAAATAGAAGTAGACAACAGTTTTTAGAAAAAAAAAAGTTGTGCATATTCACTAAAGTCTAAACTGTATGGTATTGGAGAGACTAATGTCACTTTTATTACAGAAAAGGGGATTAATTTGATTTTTTTTTTTTAAAAAAAAAAAAACATTCAAGGAGATGAAGCTTATTTAGGGGCCTCCCGGAAAGTACATAAGGGTCATAGAGTTCACAACGATGGCATACTGCAGATTGTGTTAAAAATTATCCCAGCATGGAAAATTAATTTATATATACTATGCCAAGAGGCCTTTTATCATATGACAGCAACTATCACCATGTTGAATCAGCATAAGATAAATTGAAATGTAAATGGTAAGAATCGGAATGAAGGTTTACTTGCACACAAATGTCTCTCTCTCAACTTTTCATTGAACAGCAGCCATTACATTTTCCAATTTACAAATTGACCACTTCACCAGATTAAAAGTTTCATAATCTCTTACCGTAAAATGTGCTTCCTCAGGAAATTAAGTGAAGAAATGATACCATCCAAATATCATTATTTACCTAATGTCATTTATTCCAAAATATTCCTCTAGTATATTAATGGCCTCCAGATACAAGGGTTCCGCTTTATCAAAGTCCTTTTTTACTTTAAAGAGCTCAGCCTGCAATAAAAATAATAATATAACCAACTTTTGGGTAAAAAATAGCAACATAAAAGAAGAGGACAGTGGTATATGCGTATGAACATAGTGAGATACAATGCTCTAATAACATCCTCAAGAAGAGCCTTTTCATGAGATATGCAACAGATTTCTATTAATAGAAAAGAAAAAAAGAAAATGTAACTGCCCAACTCCAGTAAAAGATATAACATTATCAAAGTTCTTATGATCAAAAGCACCAAGCTCGATCTAATCAGCTAAAACATAAAGTTCCCAACACAAATTTTAACATATTAACTAGACAAAAACCTCCAAATACCAATCAATGGTTGAGTAAGATGCATATACCAAAGTTCAATGTATGCCTCACGGTCTTTGGAGCCCAACATGAGACAACCACAGATGAGATAATTAAATTATAACAGAACCTTATAAGGTAGACCCACCAGGTTGTTGCATGAAGAGGCAACATGAGGATCCCTTTCCCCAAAGCTTTTTTAGCTTCTTGTAGTGCTAAAACAAAGTATTCCTCAGCTCGTGCAACATTGCCCTAGATGGCATAAAAGATCATCAAAAGAAAAGTTCCTGCAAATAATAGTTAATAGAGCTTACAAGAATGGAATAAGAAACACTTGCCTTCATAAAATAGTCCCTTGCATTATCTGTAAAAATTTTCCACTTAGATGTATGCTCATTTGAGATCATTGCATCCTCTATTTTCCGCAGATCATCCGTACTCGTAACAATTTTGGAACTTGACTCCGTTGAAACATCCTCTGCCATAGATGGCAAGGAACAGGTCCCCAGAATAATTGCTGCAATAGAAATATTCTATAATAATGTCTTAATGCCACATATACTCGTATGTAAAATAAAAATATGAGGGAAAAATTATCTAGCCGTCAACCAAAGACTTTGAACTTGAGTACGTAAATAATGCCAAATACAATTTAAATATGTTTGCAATATACTGAAGATCACATTTTCATTCAATTAAGTGGTTGGGATTATACTGTTATACACTTTATAAATTTATATACATTTGAAACTGTCACTATGTCAATCAGTCCTCCTGCTCATAACATACTTTACCTTCTTTACTCTATATTCTCAAAAAAACATACTTAGACCAACCAAAGGAATACGCACAATGGAGCATTGAATATGCAATTCAATAAAAAGAATTTACTGAAACCTTGATAAAACATATTTAGACCATGATTATTCAGCTTCCACAGAAAGATGAAACCTAAATTCCTTAACTCCCATTGGTCAGGACATAGCAGACGTCAGATTCAAGATCAGTTCAGGCAATATATAGATGACTTGAAATCTGGCATAAAGCATACTTAAATAAAATCTTAGTGTCAAATCCCAAAAATCAGCTGTCTCATGCACAATAATAAAACATGGCAAAAATGTTTCCCAAGAGTCGAATACCATGTAAGAACTAGTTGTTTCACCCGATCCACATCTACCGGCATTTACTAACATCCCTCCCACAGATGAATTTGAGATATTACAATACGCACTAATAAATTTGTAAAGGTATCATTGAATATGAGATAAAAAGTTATACAAATCTTCGCAGTACTTTGTTCTTTTTATTGATTGGATAAATCTATGTTGTATTAATCAAGAAAGTGCATACCAGCTTGTCCAGAGATCAAAGCCCATTTAAATACTTCTAGCCGGTGCTTAGTCCATGTATGTCTTCTACTGTCATGTTCACTGCGAACTAACACCTTTCCTGGGGATGAAAGTGTATAAGTAGCCAAATAAATTGAAACCATGTGACTAAAAAAAAAAAGAGTTATCTATGAATAAATCGATCCATTTGAATTCTAGAATAGAAAATAGAATGCCCCAAAAGATCTTTGTAAAGCTTTCATGATGACAATTGACAAGGAAATCCATACAACTATCAGATGATGGTAAATACTAAACAGAAAACAAACACATGACAGAACAAGCAGAAGATGGTAAAGTGAGTAAATAATTATGATTCCCTAGCAATAGCACTCTAACTTTCAATAATATAAGTATCCAGCAAATGAAGACAGTAACATTGGAATTATAAGTTGATAATAGTCGAGTGCTAAGATTTAACCAAGTAGTCGAATGCACGTCATAATATTCGAAAACCTAATTTATCATCCTTCAAAAGATTAACTGTATGTCATCACAAGACAAGCTCCTTACTTTCAAAACCAAAAAAGAAGGCTTGATCAAAATCTATATCAAGACTCTGTAATCCGCACCCTAACCACAACGTCGTACATTAGGAAAAAATGGGAGGTAATTATCGCATAATTCATTGAATTTTAATGAGGGGGGAAAACTGATGGACCTACTACTTAGAAACACTTCATGCAGCGTATAAAGTTCCCCCCGTTAGTTGATTCAAAAACATTGTCAAGAATACTACAAACCTGCATTTGGCAGAGAATTGTACGTTTTGATCCTAAGTGATTCAAAATTGCTAAATTTCTTGCGCAGCTCGCTAAATGCTCGTCGCAATAGCTTTTCTTTTAAGATTATTCGATCGGAACAATCAGAATTTGAGTGAACTGTCGAAGCCCTAAACCCAGAACCCTGAACCCTAAAAAAGTTCCTTCCAACCTGAACCCTAAAAAAGTTCCTTCCAAACGACGTCGTCGTAAGTACATTAATTTCTGATTACCGCTGTGCCTTTAATTACCTTTATGCCTTTAAAAGACACATCCTAACTAGCAAATTGCAATCATCTTTTACCCATTATCAATTATCTTACGTATATTTTTCTAATCATCTTTTATTAATCATCGTTTCCAGTTATTTTTGATCAAGTATACGTATAATCATGTTTAATTAAAAAAAAAAGACAAAATTTTCTTAATTTTTCCCCCCTTTTATTTACTGATTGATTTATTTACTCCATTTATTAATAGCCATCTAAACTACTAAATTAAGTAATTTAGATATTCAGCACAAAAGGTATGAAAAGTGGGAAAATTGAGCTAAGTCCCAGTTTTTTCCCCCCATTTTCTGCTTAACTGGAGTTTTTTTTTTTACTAGGAAGTCATTTTGATGGAAGAAAAAATACACTACAATAAATTATAAAGCGAAGTACTATTACAAAATAATTTATTTTACTGAGTTCATTTTTTTCTTTTAATGAGAACTGAATAAATTATGAAACATAGAAATTTTATTTTCACTATGTGAAAGATTTAATGCCAATTATGCCATTGAGTTGTATATATGTGTGTTCGTGTGTATAAAGTTTGAGAAGAACTAAATTGCAAAGAAGCACATAAGTAGCAAAACAACATCCATCAAACCTATAGAAAAAGTTGATCAACGTAGAAAAACAGCAAATAAAGACTGCACATCTATCCAAGATGAAGTAAATCCAAGGTTGTATGATCAATATATATATATATATATTCTATTCTAATAAGCTTATTTTCCAAGTATGGTAGTCTCTGCAATCATGGAGGTGACCACATAAGGGTCCATGTTGGAAGCAGGCCTCCTGTCCTCAAAGTACCCTTTTCCTTCTTTCTCCGTGTCCCGCCCAACGCGGACAGACGCGCCACGGTTCGCCACTCCCTGATGGAGGAACTATCCTATTTAGTTACTTCACAATAAAATGTTGGACAAAACAAGAATGTCAAGGTGCATTACCCATTGGAAGGTTTCAATGCTGGCAGTTTCATGTTTTCCTGTGAGTCTGCGCTCGTTGCCCTCCCCATAGGCAGCAATGTGTTCCTTGTGTTTTAGTCTAAGCTTTTCGATAGCCTTCTTGATGACTTCATAGCCTCCATCCTCCCGCATAGATTTAGTGCTGAGAGAGATCCATGATTCAGGGCACTCTTGATCCAGAAAGAAATATTCAATCTTATAGGAATCAAAACGCTTACCTATAATTGGTGTGGGCACCAGCTCCGTTCCAGTCACCCTGGTGGAAAAGAATTACAAACAATTTCACAAACAAGCCCGGTGGTCCTAAAGTACACAGTTTACAGTCCCGAAGACTGCTTGAATGATTATCATGCTAATTGATGTTCATCAAAAGATTCCGATCTAGCACTGTCTCACATAACACATATCTAATTATACTATGAAACAAGATTGAGAAATGTTCACCTCAATAGGCTTAGGATCAAATGATAGAACAACTCCAGCAATCTCAGTGATCCTCTGTGTAATTAAAAAAAAGATAGAGATTCAGTACTATCAATTAAATCCCATTGACATTTGCATTGATCTCAAATAGTATTAACCGTACCTCCAATATGTAACGAGCTACCCACACTTCATCGCCAGCTGAGATACCAACGGCAGGTCCAACTTGAAACTCCCACTGCATATGACACATGAATATCTCAACTATTTCCTAGAAAGCCAATATATAGATAATATTCGACCTAGATGAGATTTTGAATACCTGGCCAGGCATCACTTCTGCATTGACACCGCTTACGTTGATTCCAGCATACAGGCATGCCTTGTAATGTGCATCAACAATATCACGTCCGAAAGCTTTATCTGCTCCAGATCCACAATAATATGGGCCCTATATGCAATCAAAGAATCAGTTGTTGCAAGTGATCAAGATTAAAGAGTTGATTAGGATGCACCAGAGTGAATAAGATTAGAGGGAGGTTCGTATCACCTGAGGTCCAGGAAAACCCCCAACGGGCCATCCAAGAGGCCACTTGATATCCTTTTGCAACAAAGTGTATTCCTGCTCAACACCATACCTATATTAACAACACGATTTAAGACAAAAAAGAGTTTCAGCAAACACGAGTAGAAAAACTATGCACCAAACACAATTTCTAAGACACACACCATGGTTCTTCAGCAACGACATCAGCATGGCTGAAAATCTTAGCTGCACTGTGTCGGTTGTTCCCCGAGATTGGCAGGCCAGAAGGAGTGTATGCATCACACATGACCTAACAAGACAGAAGAGATAAAAACATATTTAAAACAAACTTACAAGCAAAAAAAGGAGTAAAATTTTTTTAAAAAAATCTACGATAGATAACAGCTAACCAGAATGTTATTTCCCCTCCTGAATGGATCTTTGAAAATTGCTTGTGGACTGTTTCCTCACAACATAATACATTAGTATGCCTAAAGTAGTCTGAAACATTTCAAAGGAAGACAAGATAATTCATTTAACTTACTGTAGGATTACTTCACTGTCTTCTCCAGTAGCTTGGCCAGTGCTCGATCCATCGTAATTCCACTTAGGAAGCTTTGCAGGATCTTTTACAGGCCCAGATAGAGTCTACAAAACACAAACAACTTATTACAGAAATTTATTTAAGCACGCAAACATTTATCTGTAATTTCGGAAAAGAAGGTAGAATACCCTTGCTTTACTTCTAATGTCCATACCGGAACCACCAATCCTGCCAATAATTTTACACAACAGATACGAATACATAAGTATTCATTATCAGAGAAGGATATCAATAGATTGAATAAAGCAATGAAATATATATATTGAGCACATTTTTAATTACAATATATTGGATTATATATACCCAGTGTGCTCAATATAGTACTCCATGATTTAATTGGGTGTAACATAAAAATACAGCAAAGATTCAATGTATGAGATGGTTTCTGAGGAATACACCATTTACACACTGTACATTCAATATTGTACAAACATGTGGAGTGCACAATATCTATACACTCTTCACACTATAGTTGAATAAAAACATTACAAAATATGAAAAAAGAGGCGTTACATGCATCTCTGTATTCAGAAAATCTGATCTCTAGAAATCCAAACAGAGCAGCATCAAACACAAATAAAACCGACGAAAATAAATCGAAGGATTTTACGAAAAAATGAAAATAGAAACACAGCAATATGGGATCAACAGAAATAAACCCTAAAACGCGAGAAATCAAATTAGGAAAAGAAGCAGAGCATGCAAGGAGACGCATACTAGCCCAAGGAAAAAAAAAACTCACCAAATATATTCGGCGATGATCTTCTGAGTGGCGTCCGAGAGATCGAGATTAATGAGATCTGAAAGCGGCGACATCATGCAATAATTTCAACCAAATTTCAGAAAATGTGTATGCAGAGAATGAATTGCAAGGGGCTGGGGCTGCTACTTGCATTATATAGCAGAAGATTTTCCGGAGAAGATTATGTAAATAAATAAATAAATAAACAAATAAATAAATAAAAAGAGAAGTGATAAATCAAATTAGCTCATTAATATTTTTTGGGCGTCTATTGTATTTCCTTTCTTAGTATATGGAATCCAAACAAATTAATTACTGCACATCACATAAATACACATACCCACTTTACATTAAAATATTATTTCTCTCACCTTAATGCACATTAAAATACTATATATTTATTTATCGACGTGCAAAAAGCAAACGTAACCATAAGTAAGGAGAGGGGGAGTAACATTTTTGAGACCATACATGTGACGATGATTTTGAAGAATCCAAATTTTTCTATTCACATGACAATCTCTCACCGATATTGAGACTGATCGATATCTTGTTAATGTAAGATTGTTATAATTATTATATAAATATACATATTAATATTTAAAATATATTTATAAATTAAAATATATTTATCGTGAATTATATATAATTTTTTAAAATCATACTTTAAAGCATTAATATATGGTAGTATAATTAGGGCTGGGGAAAAATACCGAAATTTCGGTATGCCGAAATTTTCGGTAAGGTATAATACCGTATTGAAAATTTTGGTACGATAAAGGTATATAAATTATCAATACCGCGGTATTTCAATATATACCGAAATATCGTAAAATATTCAATTTTTTGGTAGTATAATATGGTATATCATACTACATGATATATGCAATTATAATTATTATTTATATATTATAATTTTTAATAAAATTATATATATACACTATTTAATTAAAAAATTTAATCTAAAATCCTACTGTAAATTTTATTATTATAAATGGGTGTGATTGACTTTCATGATATTTTATACTTCTTTTTTAATTATGTAGTTCTATCCTATGAAAATTTAAAAGTGTTGATTTTAATATAAGTTCCATATGGTTCTAGTGTAGATCTATTGGATACTATTTATTTAATGACAAACACTTGTGTAAATCGGATTTACATACATTAATTATATAAACTATGTTATTTTTTAGTACATAAAAAATTATTCTTTAGCACATAAATTGTTACTCTTCTAAATTAAAAAAATTACTCTTCAAATTCTTGTAAATCTCAAATTTATCAATTACTTTTTAGTACTATATGAAAAATTATTCTTTAGAGACATGAATTATTACTCTTCTATATAAAAATTATTACTCTTCAAAGAGTAATTTTTATATATTAAAAAGTAATTTAAAAAAATATGGTTTACATGAAACTTACTCTTATTTAATTTGGTCGTTTGTTAATTGTCATATATTTTTCTTATTATGAATTTATTATATATTAGAATTTATTTTATAACTATCTTTCACTTTTCTAGTACAGTTTTTAATTAGATTTATTGAATTTTCGGTGCATAACGACATAACAAACTATCTAATAGGACGGTATATCCCGATATTTTAAGTATGATACGATATATCAAAATATTGGTAAGCAGAAGATATATTATTTTTCTATACCGAAATATTAGTATACCGAAAGTTTAGATAAGGTAACAGTATGATTTTTTATGTACCGAAAATTTCGGTACGGTATTTGGTATGACAAAAAAATCTTCGATATGTCATACCGCCCACCCCTAAGTATAATACTCCATACTTTAAACATCTATAAATTTTATTTTATGTATGGCAAAAGCTTGTGTGTGTTTGGACACACGGGAGCACATTCCGTGTGCTTTTAGAATTTTGTGCTAAATTGTATACCCTTTAGTATAAAGATGTGTACCCTTTATTTTACAAAGCAAAAATTTGTGTGCGCCCGGGCGCACGGAAGCACACTCCGTGTGCGTTTAGAATTTTATGTTAAATTGTATATCCTTTAGTATAAAGATGCGTACCCTTTATTTTCTGAAGAAAAATAAAAAAAATATAATGAAAAATATATACCTTTTAGAACAAAATGATGTACCCTTATTAATTAAAGTGTATACCATTTAGAACAAAATAATATATTCTTATCCATAATACTAAATTCTAAAGGACGTGGACCCAGATACACGCAAAGCCTCACTCTTTATGTATATAATATGTTAAAGTCGACTCGTCTCACGTAAACATTCATCCACGTAAGAATTTGCCTCGATCAATACTACATCTCTCTCGCTCTTAACAATATTTAATTTAATTAATTAATAATAAAGTTTACCGAGTTTTACCGCCACATAAATGCATTCTTGATAGATTGGGCTTTTTTTTTTTCGTAATCCAAGACAAAGCATCTGTACTCAATAGGTAAATGAGCCTAATCTAAAAATAGCCCAAGTTTTGAATCAAGCAAAGTAATGGGCTGGAACTTAAATCATAACAAGCTACAACTAATTACTAACTCGGACTGGATAGGTTGCAAAGCCAACTCTAAAAGAGGCCTTTATTTTAAAAAGAAAACCACCTATAAATTTTTGTACTAAATTTTAACAAGGACGGCGCTATTGGCACCCGAGATTTTTCTAAAGGCACCCGAATTGTAAACAAAATATCTGTGAAATTCTAATAATATCCTTCTATCCCCCAGCCCATCCCATTTGTTAATTAGAAAAACACAATTTGCTTTAGATACCCAACACATTACACCTAAAATACACGTTAAAAACATAGTATTCTCATTCACATGCACTGTACACATCACAACAATGAGAGAGAAGGAGAAAGAGTAGAAGAAAGAAGAAGAGAAGAAGCTCGATTCAGTTTCAAAACATCAAAATAATTGCATGCACTCATATCACAACAAAGAGAGAGAGAAAGAGAAAATAGAGAAGAAAGAAGAAGAGAAGTAGGAGAGAAGAAAGCTCAATTTCACTTTCAAAACATCAAAATATGGAACAAACTTGATCAAAAGTAAATAATTTTACACTACATTCTTCTTCAAATCAGTCTTTGTATTATTATAGGATTAATGGGTTTGTGAAATTGTGTAGTTTATTGATAAAATTATTGGTGGGTTAGTGAAAATATAGATGTAATTTGAGTTTAATAAAAGGTATGGACATGAATTAGAGGTGTATGTTGTTTGGGGTTGAAAATTGAACTTAAATTTTTCAAGACTGGAACAGCGAATTACTGTTTGTATTTCGGTGAGAGCTAGTCGAAATACTTGTTAAAATTTCCTTCTCTCTTTGCTGGGATATGCGTGAGATGGGTGTTATTGAGTGTGTGTTTAGGTGTGGTGTAGGTGGGTGGGTGGGTGGGTGTGCAAGCAATTTTGTTTCTTTGTTTTTTAATGTAGTAAATGGGTTTGGGGTTTAAAAGGATGGGGTATTTTAATAACTTCATGCATTCTTTTGTATACAATTCGGGTGCTCTAAACATAACTTCGGGTGACAGTAGTGCTGCCCTTTTAACAATAAACACATAGATTTGTCCATTTGCGTTGAGCCCGCGCGTCTCAATCCATCCCATTCCACTAATAATCCAACACACAAATGATCCCATATGACTCGCCACAATAATATGGCAAAAACTCCTACACCCTCTTCTATACACCGTGTTCCTATGGGAACACAACTCTCCCCCTCTATATTCTCTTTAAACTTATGTATTGCTAGGAGTTTAAATTGCAAAGGGGCACGGTGTTCCCATAAGCACAAGAATCTCACTCCAATAATATTACCTTCATTAATAACTAACCATGTTTTATTTCAAAAAATAATTAATTTTTAAGATATTTTTTTGTCAATACTTGTCAATTAATTTATTTCAATAAAGTATTTTCACATGTTTATATAAGTTTCTTTTTTTATGAAATTTTTTATAAAAACAAGAAAATGAGATTAACGGCCCGCGTGAGCCAACTTATCCTGTTCCACCATAACCCATTCAAAACCCGTCCCACCAATGACACGAACCACATAAATCTGCCCATTCGAACCCATAAAATGATGGATTGTGGTGGATTGTGAATCAATCAAATTCATCAATTCATTTTGACACCTGTAATGACAGCATTTCACCAATATATGTTGAGGAAAACATTAAGATAAATAAACTTCTATTTGCACTAAATCTCTCTAATGCGTAGTTAATCACACAAATAAAGCCACCCGCTTATTGTCAAATTAGTTTTATGTAATAAAACAAAAATAAGTTAGACAAGATTATATCACCTTAGATATGGTTAATTATGGGTTTGAAGCAATTCAGTTCATAACTAGATTAAATGAGTCCAGTTAACCACAAATTACTTTTTTAAATTTAATTTCATGTTTTCCAAGAGTTTATTAGCCAACTTTAACTATTAAAAGGGAGAAAACTTGATCATCGTTGACAATATTACAACCGACATAGAATGGAGGGTTTACAATTTGACCTAAAATGTAAATACATGACAAAAGATTTGTATAAGATCGTTGAGAAGAAGTGATAACTTTTATAATTAAAAGTACCCAATGATAAATGATAACGTTTTAAAAGAAAAATAATAACATTGTTAATAAAAAGTGATACACATCCTCATTAACAATAATCTTAATTGAATTTAGTGTCTAATGATAATCATGATATATTGCTTGCACATACTTATTTTTATAGTTATATTATGATTTACGAAAATAAATTTCTTTCTATTGAAAAATACAAGGGAGAAAGCATAAAATGATGGTCTCACATAAGTTATATATATATATATATATATAGATGAGGTATTTGTACTTGAATATGTTTTTTAAAAATGCTAAGCACCCGCTTTTAAAAACCTATACAAATATAAACATAAACATATATAATTATGAACAAAAATGTATACAATTTAATTGTTAATTTTTTTAATAAAAAATTGAGTGTAAAAAAATATACAATTATTAAAAAACGTGTATACACTTATGAATGTTAGTTTTTTAATGAAAAACTTAGTATGAAAAAAATATACAATTATTAAGAAACACGTATACAAAATAGAATAACATGTATACAAAATAGAATAAAAAATTATATACATATGGGTGCACCCTTGTATCCGGGTGCACCTAATATCCACTCTTTAAAAAAATGAAAAAGAAAAATAATTTGACATGATCACAAAATAAGTTAGTAAATGGAGTATAACATATATATATTTGAGTAGATAAGGAGTATATGTAATTAATTTAATCATATAAAAAATGTGAATTTTATTTTAAAATTGAAAAATAATAAATGTCGCAATGCATGCAACACATGTGATTGTAATCCACAGAATTGAAGAAAGAGAGAGGTATCTTCTGGAAGAAGAAGAGACGAGGGATTCATACCATTTGGACCAAGTCAAATTATAACATTAATTAATTGTATTGATTTACAGCCATACATACTTTAATTAATTGATTAATTAATTTATATATATCCTTTTACTGGGCTTGACATTTCTTGTATGAAAACTGTTGACTGTTTATACTTTTCCACGGAAGATTCATGGTTTCATTTGTCTGTGATGAATATTGGTGGTAGACGAGGTCACTTTATTATGAAATTAAAAATTATTCATCTAATTAAATATAATTATTTTAAAACATAAAATTATGGGACTAGCTCATGTTTGTATTATTATGATTCTAAAAAGTGACTTCTTCTCGACCCTTATTGAGCTACAGTACAATTTCCAAGTGACCTTTTATTATATACTACATCTATCCTAAAGATATTGACACATTTTCTTTTTTGAATTCTCACAAAAATTGACATATTTCCTTTTTAAGAACATGAGATTCACACAAAAACAATTTCATTATTTACATTAGCCCACATACACATCACACTCATCTCTAATACAATTAACAACTACACATTAAATATTATTTCTCTCACTTCACTTTACATTAAATTATTATACTCATTAATCTCCGTGCCCAAAAAATATGTGTCAATATCTCCAGGTCGGAGGGAGTATATATAGGAGTATATATATGGATATGTTTAATCAGTATACTATTTTTTAAGAATTTGTTTCTTCTGCATTTAGACGTAGAAAACGTTCTATAGTATAATATTTTATTTCAAATAGCATAAACTTTAATTTATAAAGTTTTTTTTTCAATGAAAAACTCAACTGAAATACAAATTGTACTAATTTTTGAATAAGAAAAAAAATCCAGAAAAATTAAAGATATAGTAAATTTTTATATTAAAGTACAACATTTAATACTAAATGATACCACATATAACGTTGGGACACTTATCAGTGTGTCAGTAACAATCAAATGTTGTCCATTTTTTAATTAGTATTTTATTTTTAAGGTTATAAATTAATAATTATTTAATGTTTAAGGTATGTATTTTTTTTTATTAAGTATGTTTTTTTTTATTTTACTCATTCATTTTAATATCAATTTTCCTATAGTAGAGGTCTCGCATAAAACCAAATTACTTCATAACTAATGCATAATTAAACATTGATTCAAAGAATGGGTTATAAAAACACAAGTGTATTTATTTATATATAAATCTAAAAATTCCTTAATAGTTGCCGTATTAGGTTATTAATATTAATTAATTGGTATTAGGTTTTTTATTTCTAGAACACGAAATAAATATATTTACTATACGGCGTCGATAATCATTATCATAATTACTATTCCCATGAAATCCCAAATAAATTTATTTGCCCCTTACGTTTTTCTTCTAGATCTCCAAATTAGTTACATTATTTCTAGAACCTTACGACAATTGGTATTAATTAATTTTCAAATTAAATATGTTTGTCTTTTTTAGATAAAACAATTACAACCGCATTTCATAATTAAGTCATTACAACAATTATTATGATAATATGACTTCAATTAAATCAATTGTGATTACTCCTCGAATTTAATCAAATGTATTAATTCTCATAACTTTATTATATAGCACCCCCTACAAGTTAATACCATCCATTTGATACGAAAAATTTTATTAATTCACAGAGATATTGTATAATGATAAATTAATAAATTATTAATTTAGAGATGTTATATACATAAGGAATGCCTTTTGAACTTATATAGTATTCTGCAACTTTAACTTCATACTTTTTATTTTGATCCATTCCAATTTTAACTTTAATATTTTATTAAAGAAAAAAAAGCACAAATAATATCTCTCTAAAAACTGTAAATTTAAAATTGTCGTCACCTTCTTAACAAAAATAACATAACTTATTAATTAGAGTATTTATTATCCAAAAATATCAAACAATCTCAAAAATAATTCAAAAAAAATGATTTTTGTTAATTTGCGTACAAGCAGCATGGGAAGATGAAAATAAGATGGAGTGAATATTAAAAATGTAGTATTAATTAAATAATATAATACATAATTTAGGATCCACATTTACACATTAATATTCTTCATATTTCAACAAATTTTTTCATTAAAACTCTTATTAATAAAAAAAATACCCATAATCTTTTAAAACAAAATATTATATTTTTAAAATCATTATTCACCTAACAAGAGACTAACTATATATATTCTAAAATATGCTATTTTATATCAATAATATGGCGATGTAAAAAAATAATGCACAAAAGAATAACTCTAATTCGTATTTTATATCAACAATAATATGGTGAGATTAAAGAAAAAGAAATTATATCGATCGACAGTTGACGCGAAATCAACACGAATGCATTTATTAATTATTATTAAAAGTTAATAAATAAAAAAAAACTAAGTATATCTCTTTCATGACATCTCTCACATGAAAATTCAATGACTAAAGTCGGTTGAAACAGGAAGGTCAATACAATTAAATAAATTCGCATATCCAGCCAGTTAATTAATGTATTAAATACCCACTGCCATATTTATTTAATTAAATGGAGTATAAAATAACTTGTAATTGCTACTGTTTTAGAAAGAATATTGTACTCTTCTTTCTAATTTAAAGAAGAAAAAAATCTAACATTAAAAATATAAATCCAATTATAATTAGAAGAATTTCATAGGAATACGTAACTTTTAGGTCTCAAATTAAAACCTGATTTTATAAGTGTTTCAAATTAAGGTCTAAATTTAGATATTTTTCTCAAATTAGGGCCTAATTTTTATGTTTTTCAATTTGTTCTCATTTTGAGACTTACAATATAATTTATTTTCTCATTTTTAATCATACAACATAGTTTAAAAATATTATTATACACCTTCAAATTAAATTATAAAATTAAAATATGTTATTTTTATTAATATTTTATATTTTTCTATATTATATTGAATTCGTAAAAAAATAAAATTAAGACAAGTCTTAATTTGAGAAAAAATTAAAATTAAACATTCAAATGAGACAATTCTAAAATGAAATCCAAAAGTGAGACATAAAGTAAAATTTGAATCTTTATATGAAATTTTTTCAATTATAATTTATAGTGCATTTAAATGACTGTAATATCAATCATTATATAAAATAATATTTTTTATAAAATAACTATCTGCTAAGTCGACCTAAAAATAAACTCTTTACAAGCTGAGTGATGCAGTGAGATATACAATTTTGAGCCAGGGTAGGACCCAATAATTAATCAGTATACTTATGTATTCATTTATTATTATTATTTCTAACTATTGTGTAAAATTATAGTAAAAAATGTCACATTTTATGTTGCATTTTTTTTATTTTAAATAATTAATTAGATAAATGGCACATAAATGTTGATACTTACGGGTCCGAATCTTTGTGTCACTTTGATGTGACATCTATTATGTCACTCTATTGAATGATTGACATGTAAAAAAGAGGAGGATAACTATATCATAAGTCAATACTTAAACTCTTGGAACAATATTGGATTGAATTTTTTTCACCACACTACGTTTCATTCTCTAAGAATATGATGTTACAGACAATGTTACATCAAAATATCATAAGATATCTCGTGTCACACTAACGAGGTAACAATCTCGTGTAACAGAGATTGGAGAAAGGTAATACAGTAATACTCCCTTCATCCTCTTATGGAAGTAATTTTTTTTTTTTTTACTTAGTTTAAGTAATTGTGTACTCTATCCGTCTTATCCAAAGCGTTCCTTTTTTTTTTATTTTGGGCGTCTCACCCAAAGGGTCATCTTTCCTTTTTTATACACGTGGATCCCACACACACTCACTAAAACAATTAAAATATGAGATCCACACTTCCACTAATACAACTACCAACAAACATAAAATAATAAAACTCCTTAATCCGTATGCAAAAAACAAAATGCACCCTTTGAATGGGATAGAGGGAGTAATATTTAATGTGTAGTGAGTGATATTATTTTATGCTTTTACCTCCAAAATTTTTTAATACAATCTTCATTCCCTTATTAAGGTAATTACTTTTTTTTTTGCTTAATTAAGAAGTTGACTAATACCATTTAATGTGTAGTGCGTGAATTTTAAATGCTATTTTAGGCTTTTACCTCCTTCATTCCCTTGTTAAGGTAATTAATTTTTTTTTTACTTAAATTAAGAAGTTGGCTAATATTTAATGTGTATTGCGTGAATTTTAAATGCTATTTTGCGCTTACCTCTAATTTTTTTCTTAATTAAAATGGCCGTACATTCCTAAAAAAATTTTGGAATTTTATTTTGAAAAGCGAGTATTCCTTTACACCTTTTTTTATTAATTTGTTTGTTTCAAAAATTTCTTTACACAAAAAAATAAAAAAAAAATTATCTAATAATTTCAAAATTTATTTTAATTTTAATTTATAACTCATTTTTTTATACATATATCATTAATTTATAGTATTTTTTTATTATCTAAAAATATCACGATATCAAATTAATAAAGTTTAGAATATTAAAAAAATCAAATTTTGTTAAATAACGTTTCACAGTAATAAGCGTAAATGACACAAAGGAGTATTTTTTATGGTTGGTATTAAAAAGTGAAAATTGATAAATAATTCCAACGGTTTTAGGGTAGAGAACACAATAAATGGGGATAGACGCAGTCGTGTTTCCTGTTTCTTAATTGACACAGACACACCCCTTTTCTTGCAGACGTTCATCATTTCGTCAT
Source organism: Pogostemon cablin (assembly GCA_023678885.1). Classification (NCBI taxonomy): domain Eukaryota; kingdom Viridiplantae; phylum Streptophyta; class Magnoliopsida; order Lamiales; family Lamiaceae; genus Pogostemon; species Pogostemon cablin. The sequence goes on along the minus strand of CM042992.1, from coordinate 4,334,605 downwards.
CACCTATTCTATTTTTCCCCAAAATGTTTACTATATATAATCATCATCATCTTCTCACTCCCAAATCCATCTTTGCATCTCTCTCTCTCTCTCTGCACACAGGAAGGATTAATCTGCAGTTCTATGGAATTCAGCAACATGGTTGCTCTCGTTTCACGTACTGGAAGACATATGCAGCGTTACAACTTTCACGGCCACCGCCAAGTAGTCGGGTTCGTCTTCTCTATCTCTCTCTCTCTAACTCAAATACAGACAACATCATCTGGTAATGGCGTTTAATATATGTATGGTTTGTTTGTGCAGATGTATTCCGTACAGACTCAGAGTTCCCGTGGGGTCATCGTCCATGGTGGCTGAGGAAGACATTGAAGTTCTTGTTATTTCTGCACAGAGAAAAGGAAAAGGAATGATGTTCCCTAAGGTGTTCGATGAAATTCCTCTTCCACTCTAATGCTTATTTTCTGAGTTTACTGTTAAAATGTCACAAAAATTTTAATTTCTCCAAAATATTCATATATTCTCAGCAAAATAGCATTTTTACTAAAAAGTCCTAAAATTATTTTAATTCAATGAGATGAGACTGAATCGTTATTGAGATGAAATTGGAGCAAAATTGAAAGATTTAAGACGAAAATGAATGTTTTAGTTCGAATAAAGTAAAAGGATATGAAACGATTTATGTTTTAAACTCCTCATTTTCTAATAAATAAAAATGCAGTCTGAATTTGATCAGTTGAACGCAGGGTGGTTGGGAAATAGATGAGTCAATCGAGGAGGCGGCAATGCGGGAAACGGTGGAGGAAGCCGGTGTAGTCGGCGTCGTTGAGGTGGCTTCTCTTCCCAATTGTCACAAAACTATGTATACGTACTCGTATTATACTAATGATGAAATAAACTACGTATTCTTATACGTCCATTGTAATGCAATTTGCAGCATAAATTGGGGAAATGGAGTTTCAAAAGCAAGAGTAGAGACACCTTCTATGAAGGCCACATGTTTCCATTACATGTTACAGAGCAACACGAGTTCTGGCCTGAGAAACACATCCGACAACGAAAATGGGTAATGTCTGATTGAAAACCCTTTATTTTTATCAAAGTTAAAAAAAAAAAAAATTATTAAGAATTTGCTGATTTAGGGTTGAAATCTAATGCTTTGGACAGGTGAGTGTAAGAGAAGCTAAGGCAGTTTGTCAACAATGGTGGATGAAGGAAGCATTAGAATCACTAGTTAGTCGATTGATCAACTCACAACCTAATCACGAGGCGAATACGCAAATAGTTCAATTAGCCCGTACGGGAAGTCTAGGTTTAATAGCAAATGCTTTGAACCCGATTCCAACACCACAGACGGCTTCAGTTTGAACAAAACGAGACCAGATTTAGCTGCATTCGTCTAAATCTTGTCTCGTTTTGCAAGTATTTTGTACAACTTTAGTTCGAAGGGAACAAAAGAGATGTTATATATGATCATGATATGAGAAACCATATACTTAAAAAATAAATGATCATGAGAAATGATCCTTGATCTCTTCAAATTCGATCTCTTGTTATCCTAATACTTGAGTTAACATGTTTCTACTAGTCCCTCACATTTCACATTCATTTAATATTAATATCTATTTGAATTCGAGGGTGTAGATGTTTTATTACTTCTTCTATCCATTCCAAACGTTCTCATTTCATCAACTTCAAAGGTGGTCATTTTTCTTTTTAATAAAAGTGCTCTACATATTGCTCACTACTCTCTACTAACACAATTACATAGAATAATAATACTCTTTAATTCACTTATAAAAAGTAAATGGATCTTTCATGTATTAGGAGGGTGTATTTTTTATGTGAATATGTTGTTATAAGGGCATAAAAACCAACAAATTATAATGGGGAATTGAGTACTTAAATTTTTGTTTAATATTTCTATTGTTAGTGAAATCAATCATTTCTTCTTCTTTTTTTTTCATTCCATGTTTTTCTTATTTTAAACAAGTGTTCATAGTTGACTTTAAAACAGAACCTATCAATTAACGTAAAGGAAACCACCCCCCAAGCACAACGGCCGTTGACCTAGAATCCAAATTAAATATCTTCTTAAGTACTTTTATTTATTTATATATTTATTTGTAATAAGTAAATTAATTTTACTCATTCAATTGTCTTCCTTTTATGGGAGTTGACCTTTCCTAAAGGTAAGCTTTGCCCGCTTTCATTGGAGTTTTTCTTTCTTTAGAAAAATGCATGTAATGTTTGTTGGGTGATTGGGATGTTTTGATAGCTACTTACATATCTAAATCTCAAACCTCATTGAGAAACAAATCATATTTGGACACAAATTTTTAAAGAAATAATAATTGCACACAAAATTTTTAAATTTTACTTTAAAAATATACTATTAAATAAATTTAATACAAATTGATTGTATGGAAGTTAACTTAGTGCACCTGGATGTACGAGTATCAACTCATAGTATTTATATGGTCCGATGAGTAAGTTTTAATATACTTTTATATTTTTATCTCTTACTTTTATATTAAATAAATTTGGAATTAGTGTCCTGTGAATTGGGTTTAAAGTATAAATATTGTGATCCACTTTTTAATCTAAACTCTAATAAAATATATAATAGGATTAAAAGAGAATATCACATGTTTTATCCCTTAAATCTGATTTACACATATGTTTTCCTTAAATTTATAACAAATTGTTTATATGTAATTTTTCTTACTTACTAAAGATAAGCTACGAACCAAATTAAAAATAGAAAAGAAGAAATGTTTAAGATTTGATAATAGAATTGATGTGGATTGGGTTCACCAAAGGTAGGGTGCAGATTAAATAGAAAATTCCAGATATTCTAGAGCCAAAATCTAGAAGTAGCCAAGGTTTAATTTTGGATTAATTCAATAGAAATAGTTATATTTAGTAGTATTTCTTAAACTCCAATACAATTCAAGTTTGTTTGGCACCCCCCTATACTTTGAGAGAGAGATTAAACAAAATTCTAGAACAGGTATAACTTACGGTTATTTTGGGATATGTACAACTTAGGGTTTATTATAGTTTAAATTTATGATATAATTGTAATTATTTATTTTATTTTATTCTTTAAAATTTTTAATATACTAAAGGAGAGTTTAATTTTGATGAGGTGTCATTTCATACACACATAAACTATTCTACTAAAGCTTTCTGCAGGTTAGTATTCAATCTTTTATTTATTTTATTTAAGTTTAAATTTCTTTCAATTAATTTTGTTATATTTTATTTTAATTTCTATTTATTGCTACGTATTTATTTCTTTTGAATTAATTTTTTTATACTTGATGTCAAATCTATATTTAACTATATATATTTTTTAATTAGCTTTTGACATTGTTATAATTTTGTCATTAACTTTCATATTCCTTTATTCTTGCTTCACACGCATATAAATAATTCTCCTAAAGCTTTATTCATATTAGTATTCAATCTTTTATTTATTTTATTTAAATTTCTTTCAATTATTTTTTTTATATTTTATTTTAATTTCTTTTCATTCATACATATTTATTTCTTCTGAATTTATTTATACTTTATGCCAAATTTTTATGAACTATATTATTTAGTTTATTTTTTTTATTAATTTCATTAATATCTTTAATATTTTTACTAATATTGATTGACTTTATATATTTTTATTTCCTTTGACATTGTTATAATTTTGTCATTATCTTTCATATTCAACCCTTATATATATATATATATATATATATATATATATCAATAATAATTTTTCTTTTTTTTAAATAATTTTTTTATCAACGCATTTATTATATTTATTTATTTTATTTTATTTCATTTAATTAATATATATATTAATTTTGTTACATAGAGATAATTTGATGAGACGTCGTCTTTCAAATTTCTCTCTTTTTATTAATACAAAATATTAAATTTATATTAGGATGATTTTAGGGGTGGGTTAATTGATTTTATTTTAGGGTATAGTAATTTACTTAATGCATATATTAATTTTGTTACATAGAGTTAATTTTGTTTAGTGGTCTATTTATTAAAAAAATATTATTTTATTATTAGACAAACTAATATAGTAATTCAAATACATTAAATCGAAATAGAGAGAATATTATTATAGATCAAAAGGTAAATCACTTGCATGTTGCATAAATCAAAATTTTACACTTAAAAAAGCAAAAATTATATTAAATTAAAAAAATAAATATATTAAATTTAAATTATATTTTTTTAATTATAAGTTTACATTCCACGTAATATGCGGGATTTGTACTAGTTTAAATATAGAAGTGAGATTTAATTGATTTAAAATTTAAATTGTACTGGTGCATCTTTGTTTCGTATCCTTTTTACTTTATTTAAAAAATTCTAAAATAATTAAGATATTAATTTTCATCCCAAACCTTTTAGTTTTGCTCCGATTTCATTCCAAAATAATATTTTTTGTATCAATTTTGTCTCATAACTTTGTAAAAGTACCAAATTCATAAAATTAGAAAAATTAAATATTTTTTATGTAAAAATAATTATTTTAATGAGAATTTAAAAGAAATGTACTATTTCGAAAAATTAAATTATTTGGGACTATTTTTAAAATAACGTAAATTCGTATGAAAATTTTTTGATTTTAAACTCCACCTATTACTTTAAGTTTATTCAATTTAAGTAAAAAAAAAATCATATTGCAATGGAATGTCAAAACTATGCATCTCTCTTTTTCCCTAAAAGAAAAAATAACCAAAAATTAAATGGGAACTTTTTTTCTTTTTATTAAGGTCTTAATTTGATACTCCATATAAATTGTGTTGGAACACTATAAGAAATAATTTATTAGTAAAGTAATAGTTTGTAAATTTTTAATACAATTTCATCAACCAGTACAATGTTTACCTCTGTAACTATACCAAAATGACATAGAAAATCCGAATTAAAAAATTATTACTCTTACTAACACACATAACATACTTTATAATTTACTATTTATTATCATTATACCCCTAAAAAGTTAATAAAATTGATTAAAAGAATAACTATACTAAAACTACATATATCTTCCGTATTGGTGGAGGGAGTATTAATTTATTACTCCAATTACTTAAAAAGTGTAAAACACTGGAAAAAAAAATAAAATTGATCAAAATTTAAACATTGTATTTGTGAAGGTGCAAGATATATAAGACTCAGACGTAGAGGGAGTAGCTAAAATAGAAATTGTAATTCAAAATGAAATAAGGCGTGAATGATTGATTCTGACCTCCTTTAAATTAATGGGTGTAACACTTATTCTAAAATTCCATAGAAGATGGTACCTTCATTAGTTGAAGTTATGTATTTAAAACGTAAAATATTCTCCATGCAAGCAGACCAGTTTATATATTCACAGACACTAGAAATACTGTCCATCTTGAACCCCCTACCAACAACGTACACATGGAAAAATCTTCGTCTTCCAAAATTCTTCCACTAATATTATTTTTATTAATTATTTTCACCATCACTGGATTCTTTCCTCTACGGCGGCTGCTCACAGATCAAATATGCACCCGATTCTCAATTCGAATCCAACCTCAACTCACTCCTTACCTCGCTCGTCAACTCACCCACTTACTCCACCTACAATCATGGGCTCAGGCCCACAGGACATCCTTTACGGGCGTCTGGCCTTTCCATGTTCATCATTCATGTGTGGTGGTGGGCATCAACTTGCCTCTACCTATCCCTTTATTATTTCTGAAAAATTAAATGTAAGATTACTTTGATTTAAATTTCAAAAGGAAACAACTTTGTTAGAAAAGCTAGTATCATCAACTCCAATACAGACTTAAGAGAGAAGGGTTCTTCAAGATTCCTCTACTAGTGCTTTTCCACTCACACAAAGTTGTGTTGTAAAATGTTAAGATCAAATTATCTATATTGCCTTTAATAAAGGTGCTTTTTTATGCTCATTAATTACACCTAGTTTAAAAGTTTCTTCAACAAAAGACATCATCTTTTTCTCCAATATCATTGCGAGACTCTTTCATTTTTATAGTATTCTTTTTTAAATTCCAACCCATAGTATCATTTTATGTTTGTTTTAGGATTTAAATATGATATATTTTAATTTTATATCAAATCAATATGTAAAAGTAAGGGGAGACGTATATGAAAGAGTATGATGTTAGCGTGCAAGAGTTATGTAAAATTTATGTAACCTGACTTTATTAAATCCAACTAGAAATAAGGAATTAATTCTATAATCCTAAACTTGAAGTAAAAAATAAAAAAAGAATACAATATTTTTTTTAGTAGATGGGACCTATATAAATTAATCACTTTATTTTCATAGGTTCATATACAACAATAGTACAACTATCTACTATACATTAAATTATTATATTTCACAATCTGTCACACATTAAAATATTATATTTCTTATTTTATGGGTTAACAGTAAATGAAACTCTTTTTGTGGGATGGAGGGAGTATAGCCTAAGAATTTAGCCACAATGTGCCCTTACTTTTAATAGGGCTCATAGTTATACATTATTCTTACCTATTACAAGACTTTAGTCACCTAGCTCTTGTTAATACTCTCTACCAAACAGTTGTTAAAGTATCCATGAGTATAAATTAAATTCAATGTAATGAGTTTTGGGCTCTATAGAAATTGGGCTTTTATTATTGTATTGTCCAATTTAAATCAACTCTTTTGGGCTATTGTCTAATCCTATTGTAGATATGCATCTGTTTTCTTAAAAGGCATTTGGATTTTTGATTAAGTAATTAGTCTTATAGCCTAATTACAAATAAATTCATCATGTTTTAAACACTCAAAAATATCCCCCTCTCCCAGTACTATTTGAGTTAAATTTGTAAAATAAGTAGTAAATGTCTATTTTATCCTTCTCATCTTCAATCTTTAACTACTCGGTGCTTATAAAGGTATAGTTTAATGATTTAAATTTGCAAATATTTTTTTAGCTAAACTGAATTCGCACATTTAAGAATTCAAGTGGCACATCTATAAAATTGCTTTAAAAATCTTAGCTTTCAATATTTTATCAATTTATTAAATGACTATCTGTAAGGATTTAAAATACTATCGCTTCATTAATTCATTACTCTCTAAAACTTCATTCCAATGTATGAAACCTAGCTATTGTTATTGCAAGAGTTTTAATTTAACTTTAAAAAATAATAAGTTGTTTATTTTAGCTGCTACATTTTGAATGAAGAAAAAAAAAGCATGATGCAATAATTTTGATAACAAATTTAGTGACGGATTAGGAATTAGGTTTAAGGGGACAAATTTTAGAGTCCAACTAGGTTAAACCAGGTGCACCGGTGCACCTGGACGGTCTTATCCGTTATATTATGTTTTAATTTAATCTCAACCGTTAAAAAAAATAATAATAATTAATTTTTTTTAAAATTAAAACTACCCACTACCTATATATTTTAAACTATAAATTAGGGGTGCACCCCAGAATCACCTCAAATTTTAATACTATAACATAGCATTAAAATTTAAGACGGTTAAATTATAGAAATTAAAAAGTCTAAAAAAAAACCACATACATAATTTATAAAATTTTAATTGTCCCTCTAAATTATTTGGGGATGCACCCCAGAATTACCCCTAAATTTAACATAGTATTGAATAAAAATAATTTAGATTGTATTAGTATTCATGAAAAAAATTTAACATTTTCTCTTAATGTTTATATTTTTCTTTTATGGTGTAGAATTTATCTATATCTTATGTGTCGTTCATTCAATGATAACCCCAAAATGTAATAGAATTTCGAAACAAATTATTTAGGACTTGACTCATAATTTCCCTAACTTAGAAAACAAAATCTTAACTACAACGTTTAAATAAATCACCAATATGGAGTATCATGCGATTCTTAATTAAGACACTTAAAATAATCATCATTTTCTTCTTCACCTTCCACTATCCACTACTTGGATAAATCATTGAGTGTTTGAAATGAATTTGAGACAAAATTGGTCGATCCCACTAATCCAATTACAATCAAATTTTAAATTATTTTATAGAAATTTTTTTGGTTAAAATTTGGCTATAGGATAATCAAGATTAATGAATGAAGTTGATTATTTCGGAAGAAATGTACATTGGATGAGAAATTTAGACGAACACGAAAAATAAATAAATAAAAATTAATCAAGTCGTTTAAGAAAAAAAAAAGAGTGAATTAGAATTTGGAGATGACTTTTAAAATAGGAGTAGCATGCGAAAATGTAATCTATTTATGTATGTTAAAGTGACATTATTAAACTTTAGGAAGCGATTGTGAATTTCAGACAGTAGACTTTAGAGGGTCATTCGTAAAATAAAATAAAGGGGGCGACTATTTGCACCCCGAAATTATTAGATGAACCCTAATTACTACACGCACCCCACTTAAATTAAAACTTACATTATTTAAGTTACTAAATACACCCTATGCAAAGACAATCTTAACCTTTTAAAAAATGATTATACAACTCTATTTAAACTTCTAAATGCACCCAAAATCCAATGCATCCCCTCCTTCCCTAAATTCAACGTCTCTTCTTGTACGTCAAAATCTAAAGTTTCTTCTGTCATATCCTGTTCTTCCCAATCCTCCAAGATGAAGAAAAACAATGGAAGAGGGGACGTCCTTCACCCATTCAGGCCCTTGACAAATCTAGCCGGGTTAAATTTCTGTGCATCGTGGTACCATAGAGTCGGATCGTGATGAACTGCTAGAATTGGGATAAGGATTTTAGTTCCCCGGAAGATGTGAAGCCCACCCAACTGCATACCCATCGTGATGGACCAGCTGATTATTGTCAATCCTGGTGTGTACAGTGTCAGTGATTCGTTTGGGAATTATTCATCATTCCCTAGGGTTGGACAAAAACTAATTATTATTATTTTTAATTAATTAATTAATGGAATTTCACACAAAATCATTTTTATTGAGCTTGTTATAAGATGGCCTACAGTGAATATACTTATTAGTTCTTGGAGGATTGGGAAGAACAGGAGGTGGCAAAAGAGGCGTTAAGATTTAGGTGAGGAAGAAGAACAGTTGGATTTGGGGTGCATTTAGAAATTTAATTGGAGTCTATATAATAATTTGTCTTAACTAATCTTATTTTATTATTTATAAAAGGGTATTTATGTCTTCTCACATAAACATATTTTAAATTTATAATATAATGAGGTTCGTTTAGTAGATTTGGGGTGCAAATAGCAACTCCTAAAATAAAATAATTATTTGTCTAAAATTTGTTACCTATTAAAAAGAAAAGTAAAGGAAAAAAAATTAGGCTGTGGGTCCACTTGGTTGCTCCTCGATTCCAGCACATGTTTTAAAAATTTGCAAGTGAGAAATGATAATTTAGAATAATTAATATTATATTGGTGCAAATGTTTTTTTGTATATGTAATGTTACTCATCTATCGATAATAACTTAATTCATTCATCTAAACAGAACGTAACATAACTAATAGGATATGTAGTGTCATACTTGTACATCCAACTGTCCATTTTCTTTTTTCTTTTTTATTTTCTTTTCCTTTTTCCTTATTTATTTGTTGGTGCAACAACTCCTTGATCATTCTTAACGTCAAGAAACCCCAAAAATGAAAACGATAATCGAGTCCAAAAGGGGTGAAAACGACACATAAATTTTGAAAGAAACAAAGACGTCACAAAACAATGCAGTTAGTCGGCATCACGTCTGTCCGAATTCGAGTTTGAGTTGGCAAATGATGAACACCACCTCAACAAGAATATATAAAAATTCATCATCTACTTATTTTACATTTTTCAGACAACCAGAATGGCCATAAATCTCCAAAAAGAAACTATTAATTCTCTTTCAACAAAAATATTACAAGAAAGAAATAAAAAATGGGCAATGCACATGTTGATTCTCAATCAAGTAGCTGTAGTAGTAAGTACTCCAAGAATTAAACAATCAAATAAACCACAATTTGAACTATAATAGTAACTTTGAACAAAACACCTTCCAAACAAACTCCACACCTCATGTCTCCTCCGCTGCAGGATCTTGCGAACCCCAACGACAAAGCTCCTCGATCTTCATCACCACCTCCACCATTGAAGGCCGCTTGTCTGGATACTGAGCCGTGCAGTCGACCGCCAGCTGCAACAGCTGAACCATATCCTCCTCCACATTTTGGTACCGGAGGAGTTCTAAGTCGAACACCTCCGCTGTCCACTCCTCTCGGACCACAGACTGCACCCATCTCGGCAGATCAACACCCTCCTCGTTTGTCAATGTGTGTGTTGGAGCCTTGCCTGTTAACAATTCCAATAACAAAACTCCAAAACTATACACATCCGCTTTCTGTGAGACTTTCCGAGGATCAGTCACCTCTGGAGCCCTGTAGCCGGTTACACGGTTGGGAGTAGCAGCTGGGCCGGCTATTTGAGATAGACCGAAGTCTGATACACGAGCTTCATATGATTTCGTGAGGAGAATGTTGGATGATTTGATGTTGCCATGGGAGATGGTCGAGCCGTGGGAGTGGAGGTATGAGATCCCTCGTGCTGCTCCCAGAGCAACCGTGGCCCTTGTCTCCCAATTCAATGATGTTCTGCTTGCTCCCCTGTTTCCTGCAATGGATTAAACAATCATCATCATCATCGGATCATGAAATTGTAGAACAAGAATACCTGAATCCAGATGTACAACATATAATCTATCAAGCACATTGCAACCAACAATCTTAAGTTCATTCAAAATCAGATTTGAAGTTATCAAAATTCAATATTTGCAGATGATAAAGTAACACGGAAGCTTAAACATGGATCAATTTCAGGAAATCAAGAAAATGATGTACCATGTAATAGAGCAGAGAGGCTTCCCATTGGCAAGTAATCATAAACCAGAAGCTTCTCATCGCCATTGTAGTAATAAGCCCTTAAAGGGACCAAATTCTCATGATCCATATTCCCAATCTCCTCCATCTTCTTCCTAAACTCTTTCTCCGCCATTGTTATATCCCTCAGCCGCTTCACCGCCACCGCCAGCCCCGTTTCCAGCACCGCCTTGTACGCCGTCCCTAAAGTTCCTTTCCCCAGAACCTCCGCCGACGCCCTCAACAGATCTTCCAATTCAATGTTCCATCCCATCTTTCCGAAGAACACTAAACCCTTCTTCCCACCACTAATCAAATCTCCATCCTCCTTCCCCTTATACTTCGCTCCAATAGCGGCAGCGAAGGGGTGGCTGTTAGCGCCGCCGTTCTCCGCCTCCATTTTGTCCGCCGGAATCTCAACTTCTTTCACGTTCGCCACACTCTGATCCCTCGATTTCACTTCCTTTCTACCCAACATTCTACACAAACAGAATATCAGCAATAAGAGGAAGAGAAACCCTACCACTGCACCGATTATAATTCCGGCAATGGCTCCACCGGAGAGTTTCTTCTTGGGCTTCATTTTACCGCCGCAAGAATTAATTGGATCTCCACAGAGTGAATTCCCAGAAAACGAGCTTTTGGGCTTTCCGGCAATCCCTTTCGGAATTTCACCGGTGAGATTGTTGTTCGACACATCGAATTGAACCAAACTGGGCAAATTGAGGTCAGGAATCGGGCCGGAGAATTGATTATTCTGCAAATAGAGGGTACCTAAACGGGTCAGGTTATTGAAGGAAGGGGAAATCGGGCCGGAGAAATTGTTTTCAGCTAAATTCACCCGCACTAGGGATGTTAGGGAAAACAATGAATCAGGGATTTGGCCACTGAAGAAATTGTGCTGTAAGTAAATATTACGGAGAGAAATGAGCGAAGAGAACATGTCGGGCGGAAGCGGGCCGGAAAGCGCGTTGTAACGGAGGCTGAGCGTTGTTAGATTGGTCATATTGGAGAAGACTTTAGCCGGAAGTTGGCCGGACAATCCCATTCCGGGGAGGTGAAGCTCCACGACGGAGGAATTGTCGGGAGCACAGTTAACTCCGGGCCAGGCGCAGGGAGTGGGGCTGGAGAGGTTCCAGAGGAGGACGCGGCCGCCCACGGCTGAGCGGAGGGATAGGAGGGCGGCGCGGTCGGAGGCGATGTCCGGCGTGGCGGATGGGAGGAAGAGAATGGTGGCCGTGAAAAGGAGGATGGCGAATCGCATCATATTTCAGACAATGCAGATTTGAAGATCCCAGAAAGAGATTATCAGGTGCAGATTTCTGAGGTTTGATGAATTTAGGTAGGATGTTTCATCGTCAATTTGATTCCTTCTTCTCTCTCATTGTGGATATTTTGTACAGAGGGAGAGAGAGTGATAACTGTGGACTTGAGAGAGAGAGATGGAGAGAGGGGTTGTATTGTACAGGTACTTAGCAGTAATGGCCATGAGAGTGGGCTTTGAATATTTAATCCAACTAGAAAGTAGAAACCCCATGTTACCCTTAATGGGCCCTTCTATTTATTTTATTTTATTTAATTTAATATTTTTGGCTCTCATTTCTAAATTCTTTTCTTATTTTATGATCCATTGCTCGAAAATAATGATTCTTCCATCTATCCGAAGAATTTTAAAATTGAATTCTACTGTAAAATGAATTATGAAATGGAGGGAAGAGTTAGACGGTTTAACATGAGAAACAAGTTATATAGAGAAAATGTTTAGTGATAGGAAAAAGTTATCCTTCCTCCATCCAATACTTATCTACATCGATAATGTATATAAAGAGTTTATGAAAATTTATTTTTTTGATAAACTTTATTGATTTTTTAAGGGTATTGTGGTATTTTTAGATAATAAATAAATTATAAAGTATGTTATGTGTGTTAGGTGAGAGTAGTCTTTTTGAAATTATGATAACTTTTGAGGTGGTTGCCTGTTGGTTAATGTGAAATTCTTTTTTTGGGTGATGAAGATAAGTGTGGACGAACGGAAATGGAAAGTGTGAAGATAAGTGTGAGATGAGGAGAGTATTAATTTATGTATGGTGAATAGTTGTATTATTTAGGAGTATGACATATTTTAATTGTATTAGTAATATATTTTAACTATTAATAAACTTATCTTTGCTTATTTAATAATTAATCAACAATTCCTCTCATCTTACATGTTTCATAAGAAAGTATTTGATCCAAATCTCGATAAGGTGTACTGACATATTTCAATTAATAATTACGTATAATGCTATATTATGATTTGAAGTTATATATAGTATACAATATGGTATGTATTGAAAAGCTCACCACAAATGCTATATCGAAATTCGAATCCATTTAATATCATGTTAGTTTTACATTAAAACGGCGTATGAATATTAATTCATTCCCAATAGTTTACATTATTTTCTACCTTTACATGATGTTAGCTAAAAAAAAAAAAACTATTTAAACATAAATCTATTATATAAATATACATAAAAATACATGTCACAATTATTATTATTATTATTATTGTTTTTATTTATTTATTTTAAATGCAGTAACACACTAGTAGCTGTAAAATACAATTGCTACGAGTACAACATTAAATGCATAAATGCAGTACAAAGATGAATTTTGTGCTACAATTCAATTCTCCAGCATGGACTACTCTATATATTTGCTCTACATTCTAATATTCTTATAAACACATTGGATTGGATGTACACTTAAATAATAATCCCTCCCTCCCACGAATACATTCGCGTATTCTTGGGCACGGAGTTTAAGAAAAGTAACTTTTTGATGGTGTGATGTAAGAAAGATAAGGGGTATTTTAAGTAATTGAGTATAATAAAGTGTATGATATAATTGACTTTGACTAAATTGTGTGTAAAAAGAATGTGACATTTTTGTAATATTGTAGTATTGTAAGGTTATTAATATTGTATATTGTTTCTATTTTTAGAGGGTAGATATATTATTGAGACGGACAAAAATAGAAAGCGCGAATGTATTCTTCGGGCGGAGTATCATATTTTACGTATTAGAGCAGCAATACTTCGTAAAGAGGAAAAAGTAATTTTAATTACTTGTCCGTGAAACTACATGTATGGTACAGAATTCTCCTATTTCATACTCTATATTTTACATCTCATATTCCATATTTATGTAACATTTAGTTTCCTATATATATCCCCTATTTCAAAATTAATTATTCTGAAATCTAATTAGAATTTTCGTTTATTTATTCGCGGTTTTTTTTAATTTATTTTATTTTATGGTATGATAATTAAATCAATTGTTATTTTATTGCAATAATTTAGCTAATTAACATACATTAAATTGAATTTTTAATATTTATAACATATAACAATATTATGACTTTGTTTTTAAGCATATAAACTCAAATAACAACAAATTTAGCATACGAAGTACATGTACGTATTAACTATTAACACTAATATATTTATATATTTATTATTAGTAGCTAGCAAAACATCTATTTCAATCTTCAAATAATTAAGATTGTGAGATTTTTAATAATATGTGAAAGGAAAAGAGTTGTCAGTACATAAGCATACCAAACTCAATTAGACTAATGAATGAGCAACACCAAAATTTTCTTCTTAATTGGTTCTAAAAGCTAAGCAACATGGACCAATGATGTCATAATGTGTTACATCCAAGTTTGTAGCTATAGTTTCTATCAATAATGTCCCATTTGAGTATCCACTTTACTACAATTTTTATCACCATGTAACCACTATATATAAATATCATACTAGGAATAATATTTTTGGCTTTTTTTTAAAAAATTAAAAGACTTCCTCCGGTAAGGAGGCACATTTATTTAAAGAGGAAGGTTCTTGTGCTCGTGAATACCGTGTTTCTTTACAATTTAAACCTCTAACAATACATATGTTTAAATAGAATATGGAATGAAGAGTTATATTCCCATGAACGCATGACGTGCCTCTAGAGGCATGCGCAGAAGATTTTGTCTTATTTGAATGGAATACTCCAAAGTTAAATTAAAATGAATAGTTATTTCAGCCTTTGAGTAATGTATCGAGACATACTTTCATACAATCAAATTTGAGTGTGTTTTTTTTTGGAAAAATACACTTTAAAATACCGTTTGTTACTTCTTAAACAATTAAGTAATACTAACTTGTAAATAATAATAATAATAATAATAATAATAATAATAATAATAATAATAATAATAGTAATAATCTATCATGCAAAAGAGTAAATATTACTTTATCAACTCATTATTAGTTTATCATAACCATGCATTATATCCATGTCGTTTGTAGAATATAGTATTGTTCTTCAATTTCAATAAAAGTTCCAAACATTGTAGATGGTCACCTGATTATATGTTTTTTTTTAAAAAAAAATTACTTTAATGTGTTGAGCTTAATTAAATGTTGAATTTTTAGCTAATTAAATACTTGGTTTGTACCGATTATATAAGCCGATTTGTCTTATTTGATTTCCTAATTTGATGTAGGCTAGTTTCTATTTGTAGGAACAATTTTTTAAAAATTAATTTACTTTTACAAACCCTATTTATTATACATTATTATAATCGGGGATGACTAATTAAAAACAATGTGGTTTATTATAGTTTTCTTCCTAAAATTATTCCTAATCCTTTATTATGCAAAACACAAAGATGAAAGAAGGAATAATTAATTTAATGCAGAATAATTAAATGCAGAATTACTGTAATACAGCTTAGCGAAAGAGACTTTGTTGACTAAATGGGAGACGTTTCGGCCAAGTTTTATTACTAAAATACCCTTAAAGCGCCGTTACACCCACGGGCCCATTGTCTTCTTGTCATATTTATTGCCACCAATACCCCTATCAATTTCTATTTTGTGAATATTTTTCCTTTTTTTAATCAAATAAAGTGATCAAATTTTAATAAAAAATAAAATATTATTTTATTACATAAAATTATTTCTACTATTACAATATCTACAAATACGTTAATTTTCTTTTTATTTAGTATTATATTATGACTTATGTGAGATCGTCTCATATAAGAGTTTACGTGTGATGACAAAAAAGTGTTAACTTTTATATAGGAAAATAATAATAAATTAATGAAAAGTGATAATGTTATTAATGAACAATTTATAATAAAAATAAAAAGTGATAGTAATATTTTATAGCGAAAGTGATAATTATTTTAAAAAGTGAAAAATAGTTTCATGTGAGACGCTCTAACGCAAGACCTACCTTATTATTATTATACGCATTTATTTAATTTACAATTGAAATGTTTGAGCTATAAATATTTATGTTGGCTATATTTGAATTGTATATGAAATTTAAATGGTAATTTTAGCGAATAATTTTGTTTTTAATATGCAATTTCAAATGTTTTAATGTATATTTAGTTTTTCTATACTAATTAATTTCCTTTGTCTTTAAATTTAATTTCATAAAGGAGAACTGCAAGTTTTTTATTAGAAATAATCCATTTACTTGATTTTATTTTTTTAAATCAAGTTATGTAATCCAGACTTTGGTCAAAGGAATTCGAACGTAGGGTTATGTAGGACAATATTAAGAAGATCAATAATTTAAATTAAATATTTATCTCAACTCTTTATTTAATTCGAATTTTCTATCATCCTATCTTATTTTCTTAAGAAATGGATTATAGTGTAATGTATTAGGTAGCAAATAATATGGCAGCTTCGAATAATGACAAATTTTGTTACCGTTGAAATTTGAAAATGTTGTGCCATACTCTGTCTCCTGTGGACTATGTTGATTTGCGATATTATAATTTTATTTTATACTACATTTATTAGCCCTCTCATTTCAATTTTCTAAAATATAAGTATTGCTTTTACATATTATAATTTTGATAATATTTATTAGACGAATCGATTTATTATTAAAATATAATTATTATATATAAAAAAATTAAATTGCTTTTATAATCATAATAATGTGGTTTATATGATTCTTTATAAATATATATTAATTACCAATAAATATATTTTACTTAATAATTAACTGACTCATCTCACAATATAGTAGAATCTCTATAAATTTTATAAATCTATTTAATTTTAAATGAATTAATAATAAAATTCAGTAAGAGAACGTAATATACATTTAAAGGAAAAAAATTAACGACTATATATATAAAGGTAAAATGCTAATTATACTGTTATTCCATAATTTGGTTGAATCATTCAATTATGGATGAATTGATACTAAAAAAAATCTTCAAGAATATAATAAACCTAAGAATCATCATGTATTATAAAGATGGTATTATATATGTTAATAAAACTTGTAAAATGCAAAAAAAATAATATGTGAAACCAATATACATGCAAATACTGATTGCATTACTTTGTTAATAATTTAATAGGTTATTATAACTCGCAATCTCTCTGTCAATTGTATTCTGATTAGTTTTAAGTAATATATGCTTGGAAAATGTAGAATCCCACATAATGTAAGCACATTGTAATATAATTACATACTAAATAAATTTTTATGTACATTGAGTAGTATCAAAAAATATGAGCGAAACATGCTCGTAAGATAAATGATAAACTCTAGATCATAAAACTATTGGAAATGTTTGATTCATTAAAAATTATTAAGTGGGTTGATAAGACTTGAAAATGTTAAAGACAAGGAACAAGCATGAAAATTGCATTAATTCTTTATTAGTTTCATGAGATATTATGACTCATTTCACCCTTAGGTTCTGATTCAACGACCTCTTACTTTTAACTAAAAGATTTATATGACAGAAATCAAATTCGCTTAAGTGCAATTAGTGCGTAAATTCCTCGTTTTTATTTAAAATTTAAAGCCCATGCAACATATATTGTTAGTTGAATATGTGAACCAATCATGCTTTTTAGCCTCAAACGTACATAATATTTTGCCAAAAATTTAATTAGAAAAGCGCCTCTTTATTAAATTAAGGTGTTAAGGATCCATCCTGTAGTCACATGAAGAGCAGGAATTAAATTATAGGACCATGTTGTGTAATAGTACTAATATTGGGATAGAGAGATAGAGAGAATAATATAGGTATGAACTACAATCTCTCACTAATTTAATTAGGGTTTAATGAAATGTCCTAGCTGGCTCTAATTATCTGAATTTCATAAATTAGTGGGATCAAATTAATAGCAATTTAATCACCGTTTTCACAATATTCATGTAATCATTAATGACAACTGAATCTTATTGATTTAATTGGCCTAAAATATGTGATACATCTAGATAGAATCTGACAGCTTCTTGCAGACCAGAGATTAGTTGTAATTAATCATCTCACAACTATCTTGGTGAAGTCATAATTTCATGTAAATTTATACTTTCAGAAGCAATGCTGGGTATTAATTAACTTTGGAAAGTTTAAATAAATTAGAAAAATATTTCACTAAATCCAATTTTACTTCAACAATGTTTTACCTTTCCTTTTCTTTTCTTTTTTTTAAAGAAAAATATTTTGATCCTTCATTTATCGATTTCAATCTTTTTTACATTTGAAATTATAAATACAATTGACAAAATTGGGATCCACTATAATATGTGTTGGTTAGGAATGACATTTTGAAAAAAGTGTTAGAAAAAATATTTGCTTGAGTGTGTTTACACAAATTTGAGTTTTAGTGTAACATTCATATAATGAAAACATAGAAATTTAGGTGGGATTTGGGAAGGAGTATATTTTTCAAAATTTTGGGCCTTTGTTTATTTTATTTTTATTATCCGTCCAGCTGGATCGCTTCAAGTCTCGGGCCCATTTCATTAAATGATTAATAAAATGGGCCGGCTAGTATTGGTATGAGTTCATCAAACTGGCCCATATATAAAAATAAACAAATTATGCAAAATTATGTTAGGTGCAAGAATATCAGCATCCGGACTCCTACGGATGACACGTGGCAACTGCCATGAAATAAAAATCCAAAATCGTTTGAATTCCAAATGTTGATCCCTTTATCTTGAAATATGTTATTCAATTCGCCCTAATAAAACCAACACATCAAAAGGGATCTATATTGTTTTTCAGGATCGTGGAAATTGGAGAAGATGAGGTAGATAGGGAGGATTGCAATCATCCTGTTCGATCAAATGATTCAGTGAAAGTTGGATTCAGTTTTATCCAATCGCGATTGTAAAATTAATATAATATACAAGTGATGCTGGAGAAGTGAAATTCTGTTTTTTGAAATTGTGCGCTGTAGTAGTACCGCTTAGAGAATCGTCTCTGTTTCTTAGAAGGTTGAATTCCTTCATTACTTGGTTTAGGTATATTCTTATCAGTTGTCTATTTTTCTGCGGATTTAAAGTTCATCAGAGTAAATGAGTTCGGGTTTGTCGGATTCCGTATCGAAATTTTCATTTTTGCGGAGATGGTTGGACTCGGAGGTATGTTCTTATTCACACCAATCAAGAAATCTCACTGGTAGCAGTTCTGAATCATATTGTTGTAAGATGTTTTTGATTTATTCTTTTTTATTGGTTGATCAGTCAATAGCAATGGTGGTCGTTTTGCTGTTGAGAGTGGCGTGGATTTCAGCTATTTTACCTATTGTGGTGGCTTCCATTCCATCATCTAAAATCACTCCATATCGTGAGTTTTTTATTAGGCTCCTTGGTCGTGGCAAGATTATGGATTCTTCCTCTAAAGTGAGTAATGATATTCTAGAATTTAGATATTTGATTTCGAGTAGATTGCAGGATTTGATGTATTAAAAAGAGATGGATATGAATCGTAACTCATTGATTTAAGTGCATTTTCAATCAATTGAAGTTCAAATCCAAACATTAAACTATCAGTTCAGTTTGATTAGTTCCTGAATTTCACATCTATATGAACTGTTTTATTTGGTTGCAGAGACTCAGTGTCCCCCAGAAATACTTTTGTCACTTTTACATAATAGCAGTTATATGGACTACTTTTCTGCTTGTTTTCACTTGGACCTATGCATTCAATACAACTCCAATAGTTTCCGAGGCTGAGGTTTATTCGAGTATAGCTAGCCACTTGGCTGGAGCTTCACATGAGCGTTTCTTGCCAATGTCCCATTTGCACGGGGTTTGGAAATCTGTTTTTCTGCTTTTTTTGATGGAAGCACAAGTACTTCGACGCCTTTATGAGAGTATATATGTATTCAAGTATAGTCCGTCAGCTAGGATGCATATTTGCGGCTATCTCACTGGCCTCTTGTAAGTCTTTCTATCTTTTAGAGTGCATTTTTGTTGTCATATTGATGCATGTAAGGGCTATTACTGTTGGTTAGTTTGTGGGTGCGTTATCATCAAGTTCCTAGTAACTAACTATTCCGAACAGCTAGTATGAGGGCATATGACTTATAAGCTTAAGCGCTAAATATAACGAAAATGGTCATCAGTTTACATCATCATCTAGATATATAGCCATGATTTTTGCATTACAATCATAATTTACCCTAAAATTTTGATTAGAAAAAGAATAAAATTGTTATTCTTCTCTCTGATTACTTGTCTTTCTGGTAATAGTTTTTATATAGCAGCTCCACTATCACTCTGTAGCTCGTACACTTTGGAGGTGTGTAAAGTTGTGGCTGATTTGTCTAGGGAGTTTGTCGTGAAAGGGAAAGATAGAATGCAATTCGGACGATTTGATTTTTCAGGACATGTGAATCCTCTCATGCAACTCGAATGGTGTACATGGATTGGTGCTGCAATTTTCGTCTGGGGTTGGATTCATCAACTCCGATGTCATGCCATTCTTGTGAGTCCTTTATCTCTTTATTATATGTTTCATTCTAAATCTCCCTGTTTAAACCTAGATTGTAAACATATTATGTACAGTAAAACTACAGCTGTTATGAAGCCAACAAACATTTTAACCATAAAAATATAATGCCATATTTGTTCAATATCTTGCATTCTCTCTAGGAGATATGCTGCATTATAACTGATAAGAGAGAAATTTCTTCATATTGAACAAACTTAAATGATTACTGTTTGTTATTCCTTGATCCTCTTGCATTGTGAACAAATTTTACCACTTGAAAGTGTGCACTATTACAGTTGATTTGTTCTGTTTGTGGTTAGTACAGCACTAATGATAAACATTTCTATCGAGGCCTCTTACACGTCTCTTGTTTTTGATAATATCAGGGCTCTATAAGGAAAAATAGTCGAGAGTTGGATAAGTATGCTATTCCACATGGCGACTGGTTTGAACACGTCTCGTCTCCACATTATCTTGCAGAAATTGTGAGCTTTTATTTTTCTACCAAACACTTTTCTTGACTAGTGCCAACTAATTTAACAACACATCTCGTTAACTCGCCCTTGTGTAGGTCATGTATGGTGGAGTTGTGATTGCAAGCGGATTTACAGACATTTCAATCTGGTTGGTCTTTGTATTCGTGGTAAGTCCTAATTTCGTTTGACATTCACAGAATGCAGAAACACCCCTTCATTATTTTGAATTCTTATCTACAGTTGGCCAATCTCAGCTATGCAGCTGGTGAAACACACAAATGGTACCTTCGCAAATTCGACAATTATCCCAGAAGACGTCGAGCAATAATACCTTTTGTTTATTAACCATGTTGTACCCTGTTTATATAATAGCACTATATCTATATGTATGTATACTCGAATTTGGTGGTATGATTTCATGTAGAGGTTGAGAGGCTCAGGTGTAGTTCAAGCGACATTTTGAATGTAAATGAAAATTTATTAATATTTCAAATGCATAAATCTTGACAAATTAATCTATGAGGAGAAGGTATTAAATTAGCATGAAATTTGTTTTATATGGAATTTTTTTTTTTGACAGATGTTTTATATGGAATTAATTTTTTAGAGTTGATATTTTTATGTTCGGGTCTACGGTGTTAATTTCCGTGTACCATATTTATTAGCTTTATCCATGAATATATCACTTTTTTTCATATTCAACTGTTTATTAACGGCGCTATTGCCACCCGAAATATTGTTAAAAGCACCCAAATTCCAAAAAACTTATTAGTGAAATTTCTAATATATCCCTATCTATAATTTACACCAACACCTGTTTTGCTATGTTCACCCAATACTATTATTAAGTGTACCCAAATACATCCCCACAAACAAACACACACTAAAAATTAACAATTAAATTCAATACACTCAAAAACACGCAATATAAGGTGAGGGAAGAACAAAGAAATGGTTTCATATACTGAGATTTTTTTATTATAATATTATCAGGTTTAAATTTTTTCTAAAAATTCATACAATTAACATCCTTCATCTGCGAAAACAGAAGAAACGATGCACTTGAAAAAAAAAAAAAAAAAAAAGAACGCTGATGTTCATTTCATAAATTTCTGCATTTTTTTCACCCAATAACCATCCCCAAATTTTATAACATTGATGCGAATGAGTCAGAACCCATTTCCTAAGCCTTGGTAATTGGAATTTTGAAGAGGATAAAATTCAATATAATGATCTCAGAATTATGGGAAATTTTGCTAAGGATAATGAATGATTTATCTCTCACTTTTTCTATCGTGTGATTCTGTGAATTGAGAAAGAATTAGTTTCTTCACATATTAGATCATCTCGTCATTCCCTCTTCTCTTAGAAACGTGTTTCTGCAAAATTTGAGTTTTAGGTTTTGGGTGTAATAGTAATATAATTGATTCTAAGATTTTTTTTAAGTGTATTGATATCAAGGTTATTATAGTCTATTTAGTTTTTAAATTTTCAATTATTGGGTGCCTTTAATAATTGTTTGGGTGGCAATATATATATATATATATATATATATATATATATATATATATATATTCTGAACGTGCGTGAACTTGCATCCAGGGTGAAGATGATACCCGAATTAAAGGGGGGAAAAAAAACAAAATAGCTGCAGCTCCTTTGAGATAGATAGATGGTTTACATTTTTTTTCAATAAGCTAATTAAAGTTTTCTTTTTTCTAAGCAATACTAGTTATGATTTTTTTATTAAATATTCATAACCTACAAATATTCGAGCTATAGCTCAAGAGCTCCTTTGAGACAGACCTTGGGAGTATATATTTATTTAACTATACTCTTTATTTTTTATAAATTTATTTTAAAGCAATACTCCTACTAATTAAAGATTTTTTTTAATTATAAATTTCATAATCATGTTCAAATTTCGTGCAATATCTCGAGCAAATTTGACTCATCCGATATATAGT
The DNA here is from genome assembly GCA_023678885.1 of Pogostemon cablin. Lineage (NCBI taxonomy): Eukaryota > Viridiplantae > Streptophyta > Magnoliopsida > Lamiales > Lamiaceae > Pogostemon > Pogostemon cablin. The sequence continues at coordinate 4,311,472 of CM042992.1, read as the reverse complement.
CAATTAATGTTAACACTACTTTTTTTTTTTTTTTTTCAAATATCAATTTCTATTTCAAACTGTTGTATATATGTGAATCCAACTTCTAGTGACAAAACCTTCTTGAAATTTACTCTCGATAAATAGTTGACCTTTTTATTATAACATAAAAAATGAGTTGACATTTTGGGGCAGTCAAACTTTATCCTAGATATGTGTAATATGTGGTACATTTAGTCCAAGAAAATGTAGAACTAATTAATTTTGGTCTTCGTTTGTGTATTGGATCACCATCTTATTTATAATGCAGACGTTGTGGGCTATTGTTTTGTTAGGCCATGGAATTCATGAATTAAAGCTTTAGTCTTATTATTAGGAACATTTCTAATGGAGTATGAAATGAAAATAAACTAACGATTACGTTGCTATTTTGTTTTATGCTAAAATTCATCGAACTGAATTTCACGAGACGTTAAGAAGCATTGTTGTTAAAATAAAAGATTATATCTAACTAATGAAATTTGATAATTTTATGATTCATCGAACTTTTAATGAAACCTTAAGAAGCATGGTTGTTTTAATAAAAAAATATACCTAATTAATAAAAAGTGATAATCGTTCCACTAACCGAATTTTTTAATGTACTATCGTAATATAAATAAAAAGATAAAATATATTATTCCATATTTACTGAAAAATGAATTAATTAAGAAAAACTAAAACGATCTCATCATACGATGCTTCATCATAAAAAGAAAATGACAAAAAATGATAGATTCTACTGTGCACTTGATGCACAAATTCAAATCCATGCACTCACGTTCAAAACTTATATATCAATGAATAAAAATTTATACATTTCTTTAGCAAATTTTTGGTATTTTTTTTATTTAAAAAAATTAAATATAGAAAGATTATATCTTTATCAAAGAAAATACTCCTCGATTAAATTAATTACTCTGAGGGAATCATAATTGTTGGTATAATTAATATCACTTATTTTCATAAATATCTCTCATAATTTTTTAATCATATTGGTGATTTTGACTATTTATAATCTGTTGCATACCTCTCTAAAATGGTAAACTCCCCGCAGGTTGTGAGGGAGGAGGTTGCATCTTTGGTCATTGTGAAAAATGTACCCTTGATTAATTAAGTTGTTCATGCGGACACTTTATAAATAAATCAACCCAAGTAAAACCAGTGGGCCAAAAAGAATTTAAAAAAAAAAATCTTTTATTAAGGGTAGAAAATTCAACAAAAGAAAATTAATCAATTTTACATTAAATTGATTGGTGATCCGTTACCATCCCCAAAGAAGGTTCCACCACCTCCACATTATTCTTCTTCATTTCGTCCACAAATTCCGGCAGGAACACGAAATCATCGTCCCATATGTTACTATTCAATATCTCGCTGCAATAATCTTCCAAACTCGCCGAGAATTCGAAATCTCCGAGCGCGTCTGTCGCCCACGCGCCGCTGCCATTCCAAGATGAAGAAGACGACGACGACGACGTAGAGGAGGACGAAGAACTCGGCGAGTGCTCGTTCGACGAAAGCAGGATTTCATGGGGTTCGATCACCGGAATTTCGTCTATGCAGAAATCAGCATTGTTGATTAATTGCAATTCCGGCGAGTCAATTGGGATTCTGCTTTTGTCGTCATTTACTGAGTCTTGGGTGGGCTCCGCCGCCGGTTCCTGCGGCGGCGGTTGATCGTCGGAGGGCGGCGGCAGGGGAGTGTGAGTGAGAGGATCGATTCCCATTTTCCTTAGCTTCTTCTTAATATGAGTGTTCCAGTGATTCTTGATTTCGTTATCTGTTCTTCCTGGCAGATGAGAAGCAATTTTAGACCATCTGCAGAAATGAAATAAATTACAGCTGTCAATTTCATAAAAGGAAATAAATTAAATAATTACGCAAATTTGCCAACAATAATAATAATATAAACATGCAAGAAAAGTATTCTGCACGACAAAAATGGGTCGTCTGCAAATTTTTGTGATGAATTTGTCTGCCACACTATGCAGATTGAATTTCAAGAAATAATTACATGAAAAAATTAATAAACTTCACTTTCTTTTAAAAAATTTATATATATAATTTCAAGATTAATTCAAAAATAATAATAAAAAAAACCTGTTTCCAAGCTGAGCATGGAGATCAATCACCATCTTTTCTTCATAATCAGAAAGAAGACCCCTCTTCAAATCTGGCCTTAGATAGTTTGTCCATCTTAATCTGCAACTCTTTCCACACCTCAAAAGCCCTGCAAACATTATCATGATGATCATCATTTCTCTCTCACACATATACACACAAAAACAGAGGAGAGAGAGAGAGAGAAAGAAACCTGCAAGTTTAGGAACAGCTCTCCAGCAGCATTGGCCATTGTTGAGGATGAAATTGATGAGTTTTTTGTCTTCATCAGCAGTCCATGGGCCTTTCTTTAGTCCAACTTTGTCACAACAGGGTTGTCTTCCCATCTTCACTGCTAAAAGGGATGGATGGATTAGTGGCAGTTTAATTAAGCTTAAGGTGTTGTATGGATTACAGAGAATAGATAGCTAAGGTGATTTATAATGAAACATAGACTAGAATTGTGAGCACTACACTAGTCTGTCTACTTATATATAGAAACAAACCTCTACAGCTCACTCCTCATCCTGCCCCACACCCAAAGATTCTCTATCCTAATTCCTATTTTATCTACTTATTTATATTTCACATTATCTATATATACTTGCAAACACTTTCATGGAATTCAGTGTGTGTACCCTTATAATTTATTCATGGTTAACGCTATATTTTATCACTGTGATTCGTGTATTATTTAATCTTTATACCATGTTTGAGAAATAAAAAAAAAAGTGTTGCAGATGTGACTCAAAGTAATTACAATGACTACCTTCAATTTGTGTCTCAAATAGAGCTGTTAAAATTAAACAAATTGTTCGAAAATTCGGCTTGACTCGACTCGTTAAGGCTCAAGTTTGACTCGACTCGTGACTGCTCGAGTTCAAGTTCGTCTAAATACTTATTACGTTATCGAACCGAGCTCGACTCGACTCGACTCGACTCGATAAAACTCAATAATAATAATAATAATAATACTATAAATATTATTTGTTAATAATTATATATATATATATATATATATATATATTAATATAATAATTATTAAATATATTAACTAAAATCCGGCTCGATTAGGCTCGAAATCTCGACTCGTTTTGCTTAATGAGTCGAGCCGAGCTCGACCTCGGCTGAGTAATTCTTGAGCTCGAGGTCGCTCGTAGGCTCATTATCAAATTGAGCCGAGCTCGAGTATGCACTACTCTAACTCGCTCAGCTCGTTTAACAAGCCTAGTCTCAAATGACTTTGATAGAAAATTTACTGTTTGACTTTGCTTACAAGGAGTCCAAATGCATACTAAAAACAGGATTTGAAGCCCCACTCTCCAGCTACCACTCAATTGGAAGATCTTTTCACTCCCCTCTGGGCCCCTACCACTTGCAATTAAGTTGAAAAGTTTTATCACTCTCTCTACCACTTTAACTATGACCTGAGGCAAACTATGTTAGTTTTGAGTTTAAATATATTTAATAAACCAACAAATATGATAATACATGTTTCTTTTGGATTTTGATAGAAGTATAAGCTAGTATTAATTGATGTAAAATGAAGAGATAAAGAGGATAAAGAAAAAAAATACTATTAATTAAAAAGAGATAATTTATGATAACTGAGCAGGTGCATGTATATAAGTAAGTATTTATTAATTAAAAGAAATAATAAACCAAAAACAAATATTATATTCTTCTAATACTTACCTTTAAAATTTTAGTATTATTAATTTTTAAGAAATTATAATTTGATTTGTGGTATATTCTGTCTCTGAAATTCATGTTTTATTATATCTTTATGTTTAATATTACCCCAACATTTTAGATTTAGGGACAGTCTTGTGTCACCGTGAGAATATTTTAAGCAGTCCTAATTAAAAGTGTTATCACTTTTCTTTTAAAATGTTATTACTTTTCATTTACACAATAATTATTTATGAAATTGTTTACTATACCATTATACTTTTAATCAAATAAGTATTAATTTTCCATTGAAATGTTATCTCTTTTTATCTATTGAAGTCGTTTTGTGAAATGAAATAATACAAGTCTTTATCTTAAATTTAACTCTTAAGATATAATTGTAATTTTACTCTTATAATTTTTTCTTTTGGTATGTATTTAACCTAATGATTTATGTTTACCTATGTTACTCCATTTCAAAGGTATGTTTGTCTTTTAAATTAAGAGATGTGTAAATTTCATTTTCTAAATTTTATACTATTATTTTATCCATTTAGGATTATATATGAAATTTATTAGATTTCGGTAATGAAACAGAAGAATTATATATTTTTAAATTCTTAATATATAATGATAAGAATATACATATATTTTTATAATGACATCGATTAACATAGGCATGTTTATTTAATGAGTCAGTATTTTACATATCACTTATATATTCAATTAACTAAAGTTAATTTAAAGGATATAAACTACAAACATTAAAACTTTGATAAAGCATTTATTTAAAAAAATTGAAAAAATACTTCGAAATTATGTAAATCTTCAGAAATTATATAAAATATAATAGTTGGGTTGATGAGAAGTGATAGTTTGTACTATAAAGAAATAATTTTTTTATAACAATTCATAATATAATAAGAAGTGATATATAGTTACGAATTCAGAAAATATTTGCCCAATATTTTTTCCAAGTGCGAGGAGTAATTTTTATTCATCGAATCGAATGCTGAATTATGAAGATTCTTCTCAATTAAATAAATATGACAAGATAGAAAATAAAGACAGGTACTGTTTATGAAGAGAAATAAATAGCCAATTGGGACCCCAAAGGAAAAGTAATTTTAGGCAAAAATAAAAAAAAATAAAATTGGAAATTAAAATGATTCAGAATTTCAGGAATTGCCACGTGTCGTTCAGGAATGAAGCCTGTAAAACTGCGCTTGTACATGTCAACTTCTGGAAAGCGCCACACCAACACACTCTCTCCATTACTTAGATTTTAAGCATTAAATATTAAAATGTCACAATATATATAATTAATCAGCAATTGATAAATAACACATTTTCAATATAAACTCGAGTAATTAAAAGAATAAATGCATATACAAAGTATAGCTAATAAAGCTTAATTATTCATCGAAATTAAAGATGTTGAGTATAGTGTAAATTTTTATTGGTATTTTGTAATAATTAGTATCAAATTACTTAATTGAATTTTTACTAATTCTTAAAATTATACTAAGAATATTATAAATTAAGTATGCAGCAATCAATATATATATATATATATATATATATATATATATATATATATATATATATATATATATATATATATATATATATATATATATATATATATACTACGTTTAAATTCTACAAATTATTGTACTACTAGCTAGTTTCTAGAGGATTATTTTGCTCTTAAAATAAAAAAATAAAAAAATTATATATATATATATATATATATATTCTAGAAAATTCATAAACCAAGGGGGATATTTTAAATAATCAGAAATGTAAATTTTTGTGTTAATGTTATCCCTATTAACTAATTAATAATTAGTTTCAGTTTTATTAACAAGTGACAAATAATTAACTAATCACCATTCACCAGACTTTAATGAGAGATTGAATAAAAAGAAGTTTTTTTAATTAATATTATTTGGTATTTTCTATACTCCTTACGAAAACACAGAACATTGTTTTCGAATTTTCATTTCTGTATATATAAATCGCATTATACGTGTATCTTATAGAAATTAATTTGATTATCATTTAACTTGAGAACGAACAGATATAAAATAAAAACATTATTTAATAAATTCCAAAAGTTTGATATTGTTTACAATTAAAGCAAATGTCTTGATTTATTATGCAATTAATTAAGAAAATGAGTATCAACAATAATAGTTATAATATTTAGTCAGAAGCTGATCATTGGAAGCAAAATCATTGTCATTATACCTATAGTGTATCATTATTTTCTATACACTCCTAAAGGGACCCACTCTCGTATTTCCTAAGCAAAATTTGCCTAAAACAAATTAATTAAGTAAAATATTACACTCTCTTCATCTCATTTCAAAATTTACGTTTACATTTATACGTAAATTAAGGAATATAATATTTTAATGTGTAGTGAGGTGAGAGAAATAATATTTTAATCTAAAGTCGATAGGTGTATTAGTGTGATGTGCGGGCCTATGAGGAGAAATAATTAATTTGTATAAGTCTTATTTACAAAAAGGGAAATTAAAAATAAGTAAAGATTGAAATGGGGGATGAGTATTTCAAATAGATTAATGTATGATATGTTCCAGCAAGCAAGCACAAGCATCTTATAATTTTAATATAATATACTTGTAATTTAATTAATGATTGTTTCCTTTGATTATTTGAAAATTTAAAACATAGATTCTTCTACATTATATTCATTATGTTATGGTATAATTTAGAAGTACAACATTAAATAACAGAATTGTTGTCATTGATTATTTCAAGTAATTATAAAGTCCAGTAATATATTACCACTCAACATTATTGAAAGGAGAAGTGAATTAATGACAGACTCTTGGGACCCCTCATATTTATAGGACCGGCATTTCTTCTCTAAAAATTTGCTGTGAATTGGTACATAATTCTTTGAATAATTGGATCACCATATAAAATTAACTAGATTATATTTTTTTAATAAATTGCATTACCCATAAAATTAATTAAATTATTCCAAGGGCACCACAAAAAAAAATACAATGGAAATAAAACTTTTACCAACAAAATATTCCATTAATAAAAACAAACTTTTTTTAGTGGAACCAATCCTATTTAATATTTAATATTTTATAGAACCGTTCTGCAGTTAATAGTGCTTCTCTTCTCAATATACTAATCCTGTATGGAGAAGTTTTAGTACGTAATGCATTTTTATTTTTTTTAATTTATTATTTTATGAAAAATAATATCTGCACTATTAATTCTGATGACTGAGTTGAGACTGGAGTACCAAAATAGAGTGTGAACGGAATCACGCTTCGCTTAGTTATAGCATAAAAGAAGTAGCATAGTCCAACAAAGTCTGCATGAGATAACGCTTTTTCACACAAACGCGTTTTTACTACTTCAGTTAAAATCCATGAAATTCTGCTTTTTCGTTGACACTGAACGCGTGTTTTTTCTTTTTCAAATCGAATCTTCCTAAATTAATTTCAATAATACTTACTAAAATATTAATTAATTTAGTAATAATGATTTTTTTAATTAATTAAATTAAATCAACATTCATGTGCACAGTAATACGAATTTAATAATCGTGTAATTTGTCGGAACTCAATATAAATTTAATTCGATCCAATTAAAATATGTCTAAATTAAACCGGTCTCAAATTGGGTCCATCTAAACGTGGCCCAACACCTGAAGTATTAGAAAGGTATATATATATATATATATATATATATATATATATATATATATATATATATATATATTATTACTAAGGATAATAAAGTATTTCAGAAATCAAATTTATCTTAGTTCTAATTTTATCGAAATCACTCGATAAGGTTCACTCTAAAAAAAATATATATCATCTTAAATTAAAATGTTAAAAGATATTTTAATTTCAAAATTATCATATTTTTTATTTTTAAAACACACAAAATACTTTATGAAATATTTATTACTTAAAAATATAATATTACCCTAAAAAGTTAATTAAAAAGTTATTTTTTTCTTAAACCACACGAATTAATAGGTGAACATATTCATAGAAAGGAAAAATTATTTTTATCAAAAATATTATCACTTTTTATTTATTATTTATAAAATAATTATGTGTTAATTCAAATATCAACAAAAGTCATCTCGTGAAATAATCTACCACAAAATTTTGCCATATTTCAGTTGATTCAAAAGATAAGTATGGAAATAGCTAAAAGAGTAGTAGTCGTTGACGTACTAGTACATAGGATGAATAAATAGGTGGTGATTTTTTTTTCTTTTTGATGACATTTCGTATTGACTTGTAACAGCATTTCACGTTGACTTATGTTGTTATTAAAATATTATATTAATTGAAATGACTTTGAAGCTTGTATAATACTTTTGCCTAGCTAACGACACATGCTCACGTACCCCCATTTTGTGGAGGAACAACTCACATTAACATTCAATTAATTAATCTCCCTCCTAATACATCATTTTATAAAATAAATAGCATAATTTCATTTTTGATATTAGAAAAATAGAGCACTTCAAAGTTATTCAAAATGAAATACGATTGCACATATGTTATACATCACATATTAATATGGAAACAATGTTATATTTACAACAACGAGTGTTCTATATGTTATTTGAGTGTAACATGTCATATGTCACACCTTCTAATGAATATTACATTATTCACGTAGAGAGGAAAAAGAATATATCTTAAGAAAAGTATCAACTCAATAAATAATATTTTAATTTTCTTCTATTTTTACGTGTCAATCATATGAAACAATATATATATAAATGACAATGTGGAATAACAATATTACAATGGCTGTCTCATTGACAATACAAACGCTATTGCGAAGAATTAAAGAAATGCCAAAATTAATTCAGATCAATTCTCAAAAATAAATAAATAAAACTAATTATGGATGTAACAATTAAGATCCGGATTTTCTATTCACGTGTGTATAATTTCTTATAACATTAAATGAGAATCATATAAAACAAAATAATGAAATGTATCGCTCATATAACTATAGGAAAAAATAAGGAGATTTTTGGTTGGGAAATAGTTGGAGTTAATGTAATAACTAATTTCTACTCTTCAATCACTTGTAGTTGCATTGTGAATATTGACTTCTTTAATGATATCCAATATCATTCCAATTGAAAAATTCAAAGGACACGTGATATGATCGAGATCGTACTATTACAAAGTAGTGATAAAGTGAAAGGCATTAGCATGAAATAATGCTCTTGTAAGCATTTGATAAGCAAAACCGGCCAACCCATTTTGGTTAACCAATAATTGAGTGATAGTGAGGTGCAATAGTATACAAATTAGACCCACCAAAACATACATGCAATTTATGATTACTCTTTCCAAGTGTACTTTCAAATAACCAAGCTATATTATTAGTGCATGCAAAATTCAAAAAATATTCATATGAGACAGCTACCAAATTAAAGCCAACCTTAATGTGGTGATGCTAGCGTGACGAAATTAATTAAGTGGATTCAAAATGTTAAGTTAATTACTCATTTTCGGAGTTGTTATTGGATTGAGAATATAATATTTCAAGGCAAACACAATCACTGGCTTGAGTCAGTTTCAAATTTCAAATAGGTGGAATTGGCCCCACTCCCACTTTATTTAGTCCATTATGCCCCCCAAATTCACGGCTTCTCACCCCCGGTAATTTAATTCTTTTTTTTTTTTCTGTCTTTTATTCCTTTTTTTTGTTTTTTTTTTAAATTTAATTTTAAGAATATAATTATAATTTAATACTTGTGGTTTAGGGTATATTCACTTTTAAAGTTTAGTGTTTAGAGTATAATTGTAATTTTACCCTTGTGGTTTAGGGTATAATTTATCCCTAGGGTTTAGGGTTTATGGTATAATTTATCCATAGGGTTTATGGTATAATTTATCCCTAGAGTTTAGGATTTAGGGTATAATTGTAATTTTACCCTTGTGGTTTAGGGTATAATTTTATCCTTAGGGTTTAGGGTATAATTTATCCATATAGTTTAGAGTTTAGGGTATAATTTATCCCTAGGATTAAGGAATTTAGGGTAAAATAGTCATTTAATTATAATAAATTTAAAAATAAAATAAAAAACAATATTAATAAAGAATGATGAATTAATTAAGAAGGGTGGGGACCACAGTTACACCAATTTATTTGGTGGAACTGTTCCACCCTAGTTGCTCTCATATTCCAATATATAATTAGTAGGTGTATTAGTGGTATTTGTGATCTAGTATTAATTTCTACAGGACAATTGAAAAGGGGGAGGAGTATTAATCAACTCTGAAGTATTTAATGTAACTACGTTGGTGTTATTAAGTCTTTCATTAATTCAGTACTAATTTTGAGTGTGCACATGTTTTAATGTTAGATCTAATTAATTGAGACTTTTAGTGCGAATTTGTATTCAATACTCCATGCATGTGTTAGAGTTGGCTAGAATTAGATTTTACGTACTTTCCTATAGTATTTTTTAAGGTTTTGGAGTATATAATTTATAATGTTGTCTTAGTAATTACTTTTTTTAGATTTATAAAATTTTCATAGACTCAAAAATAAAAATAAAAATAAAAATCATTACTACTACATACATATTTTTAACGTCATTACAAATAGATACATTTTTATTATTTCAATTAAAAAATATACAAATTTAATTAATATTATTGATATACTCCTACCATTTAAATTCCGACAATGACAGAGATTATACAGAATACAAAATTCTTTCTGGCTCTTCTTTAACTTTAACTTTGTTTATAAAAGTGCCACTTATTACATTAATGAGAAAATTAAACTTAAGCAACACGCTGAAAGAAAAATGCAAATCAAATAAATGAGCGCTAAAATCGTTTTATTCAATGCATCTCACATATCAAACAAAAATAATATTAATACCCCTACCTTGTATCTACTCCAAACACTTGGCCGGTGATTTTTGAAATAACTTACCATTCTACTATTTATTTCACAATTTTCTTTTATTTGTCCCATACTAATGCACATTTCATAAAATGAAAAAAAAAATTAAAAAGGGGTTAATTGCATAAAAAAACCACGAACTTTCAACGGATTGCAAATTAATCCTAACTTTTATAAAATTGCAAAAAAAATCATGGTCTTTCATATTTGTGCAATTCCCACCCATCGGGCAGCTGAAGCCTGCTCGACCGCTGACGTGGTCGTTGACCTTGCCAGATCAGCTTTTAGTTGATTGCAAGAAAAACCCCAACTTTTACTTAAAATGCAATGTAATCCCAACATTTGAAATTTTGGCAAAAAAGACCATAAATTTTTATTTTTTTAAATTGCACCATCTAATAAAAAATTATATTTTATTTTAAAATTTAAACTCTAAAATATTATTAAATAAAATAATAAATTATTATATGAATAATTTCTTACTTAAATTATGTGAATGAAATTAATTATATCTATTAAGTAGTAAAAAAATTATACAATCTCTAAATATTTAAATTCTTTTAATTTTTAAAATGTTTTATACATTATAAAATTATTATAATTTATAAAATCAAAGTATTCGTGAATATATCTCAATATCTTTTTCATAATTTCACATTATTATATATAGAAGAATGACAAATATACCTATCATATGTTTAAGAAACTTTATTATTTATAAAAAAAATCATTTAAAATTAATTTATAAACTCAAATTTTATAATGAGAAAAAATATTCGTTAAGATTTAATTTATACAAATCAAAATAATTTCATGTACTTATCATCATATTTTCCGTTTTCATTCATCATACTTACCTTCATCACATCAAATCAATCAATAACCTCAAAAAGTTATATATTAATCTAAAAAATAACACTCTCACCTAACACACATAATATATTTTATACTTTATTTATTATCTTAAAATATTACAATGCCCTTAAAAAGTCAAAAAAAATTGTCAAAAAATAACTTTTATATAGCTAAATATCTACCGTACTAGTGAAAATAATTACGGGAAAGATGGATTAGTAAAAAATTAATAAATAAAAATTTAAAAGACTTTGTAAAAAAAATATTTAATATAACATTTAATATGAAAATACAAAATAAAAATAAATATTTAATATAATCTTTAGTTATAAATTTAAATTTAAAATAAAATATAAATTTTTTATTAGATGATGCAATTTAAAATAAAAATAAAATTTTATGGTCTTTTTTGTTAAAATTTCAAAGGTTGTGATTAAATTGCAATTTAAGTAAAGGTTGGGGTTTTTCTTGCAATCAACTAAAAGCTGATGTGGCAAGGTCAACGCCACGTCAGCGGTCGGGCAGACTTCATTTGCCCGATGGGTGCGAATTGCACAAATATGACAGGTCATGGTTTTTTTTGCAATTTTATAAAAGTCAGGATTAATTTGCAATGCATTAAAAGTTTATGGTTTTTTATGCAATTAACCCTTTAAAAAATGAGTTGGTCTCTTGTGCCTCAAGTGCACAAAATGTGTAAAGATACTTTGTTCTAAAAGGTATATACTTTAATTAATAAAATTATAATATTTTTTCCTAAAGGGTATAACACTTTTATTAAAAAAAAATTTTATGAAATAAATGGCACACGTCCCTATACTAAGGGTATCTCATTTAATACTAAAAAGTATCTGGGCGCACGGTGTCCTCGAGAGCACACAAGTTTTAACTTTAAAAAATATTTACTTTTTACACATATTCCAACAACTCTATACAATTTATCATTTAATTATCTAAAATATTCACTTTTTACGCACATTTCATAATCTTTATATATATATATATATATATATAAAATGAATGATATGGGCACGAGAGAAAATTTAATTTTTTTTAAATTGATAATTTTTTTAAATATAAATTTTATACTATGTGTCATTAATTCAATCAACGTTTAAAAAGCGTATAATAGTAGTACAACATTAAATTATAATTATAGATCCGAGGAATATCAACAGGTCGGGTCTGAAGCGGGTACCTAACTACTCAGACTCCATCTGTTTTAAAATTGCTTGCCTCGGGCTTACTCCAAACTCGCACGAATCTTATTACTTTTACACAGTCCCATACTTAGAACCGAACGGGGCGAGTTCGGCCCGACCCGCTCTCCTTCCTTTTTTTATTTTTTTAAGATTTATGTGGCTGGAATAATTCGTAATAAAAAATAAAATAATAAATTTCAAATAATAATAATAACCATAAAATTAGTAGTAAAGTATAGAATTTTAAACGATTATAAAATATAAATAATATAATATTTATATTTAGTACGAGACAGATATCCGCATAGTTAAAGTAATAATACTTAGATCTGGTCCGTTTCAAAATGAGTCTGGGGCGACTCGTCCCGTTTCCAGTTCGGGGTGAGTTTGGGTCGGTACAAATCGTGCGGACTGAACGGATACCGGGAATCGGTTTCAAATTGACATCGTTAGTATAGACTCACGCCAATATATATAGTTGATGGAAGATATATAAGGATACAAATCAATCAAATAATATAAGTTTAAATTGAATCATTTTAAATAAAATGAATTTGAAAATGAGTGGATTTTAAATTCCTTAAATTTTAAATAAATTCATTTGAATTCCACTATTTGGATGAATTATAAATTTATGAAAGGATTTTCAAATTCATTATTCAACTATATTTTTAATTTTTAAAATAGAATTTTATATATAATAAATAGAAATAATAAAATTTTATTATGTTAAATATTAAAATCTAAATTTTTATTAAAAATATATATTTTTAGGGGGATGGGGTGGGGTTGGGTGGGTGGGGTAGGCTAGATGGTAAATATTTTTATTATTTAAATATTAAAATCTAAAATTTTATTTAATTTTTTTTGTGGGGAATGGTCGCGGGCGGTGGTGGGACGTGGGTGGGTGGGTGGATAGGGGTAAGATGGGTGGTAATATTTTTATTATTTAAATATTAAAATACAAAATTTTATTTTTTAAAAAAAATTGAAGGGTGGGTGGGTGACAATGATGAAAATCCCAAAATTTCCACGATATATCCATGTTTTTAGAGTACCGATATCGATATTGAGGAAAAAAATATTTCTTTTTTGATATCGAGAAAATATCGGTAAAAATGTCGATATTGATTTGTCACAGTTCAAATTTTCTGAGATATTGAGATATACTGAGAAAATATCGATATAGTATCGATAAAATATCGATGATATATCGAAAATATCAAAAAATCATCTATAATTTTAAAAAACAAAATAATTTTTTGATTTACTTTTACTAACCAAATACATTTTTTTGTTATTAATTATTTAATTTTAAAAAATAAAATAAAAAAAAACAGCACTTGCGTGAAACCATCTCATGGTGAGATTGTTTCACGTTTGATTAATTCGATAGAACGACGTACTATTTGCACATTCAAAATAATGTTCATAAATTCTCTAATTCGATGAGATGGTACCAATATTGTTTAGATCTAGACGCTAGAACATTTTTACATTTGAGCCTCAACGATCATCATTTTGGTATTAGTTATTATGCATTAAATAATAAGTAGTAATTATTGTATTACTTCAGATAATTTAAATATGTTGTTATTGATTTGCTTATCATGCGTTCTGAATTTTATTGAGATTTTAAAGTGTATTTATATATTAAAATTAGTTATAATATATTGAAAAGTTAATTAATTAATTTTCTTCTTCTTCTTTTCAAGTTTTCTTGATTTTTTAAATTTTTACCGATATCGATAACGATATTCAATATATTCATTGATATATTCGTAAATTTGAGGTATCGATATTTTTTTCGATATCAATATTTTAATCCTTGGTTGGTGGGATAGGGACTGAGTGGTAATATTTTATTATTTAAATATTAAAATTTAAAATTTTATAAATTTTTTTTTGTATGGGTAGGATAGGCTGGGTGCTAAGGGTTTAAAATTTAAAAAATATATAAACATATATTTCTTAATTAATTTATTAATTTTTATACTATTTTTACATATTAATATATCAATTACATAATGAAATGATTTTAAATAACACGGTTTCAGTAAGGATTTGAAAATCCTTCTAAAATAACAAAAAAAATTCAAAATCAAATCCATGATGAACTTGCAATGTCCTGAACTCCCTGAAAGGTTTGGCATTTGGGTGATTTATGTTGTTTTACACCCTTCCTTACAGCAGAAGCATGGAATTCCCACCCTGGCTTTAGGTTGAGCTTGACTCCCTTGAAGACAAGGATGAAAATATCACAAGTTTTTTTAACCTCAAAAGAAATTGAAAATGAATTATTATTTGAATTACACAATTACAACTTTTATTTCATTTATTTTTATTTAATTTATATTTAAATTTAAATTCAACTCTTAATTTTTGTTTTAAATTTAATTTAAATAATATTACTGAAGCACGTGAATGCGAGTAAATATATAATTAGATTAATGTATTTTTCAATCAAGGATGAAAATATTCCGAAATTTTAACGATATGTCCATTTTTTAGAGTATTGATATCGATAATGGGGAAAAATATAATATTTCTTTTTTGATATCGAGGAAATATAGAGAAATATCGGTAAAAATGTCGATATCGATTTGCCACAATTCAAATTTTACGAGATATCGAGATATACTGAGAAAATATCGATATAGTATCGACAAAATATCGAGGATATATAAAAAATATTGAAAAATTATTTATAATTTTAAAAAATAAAATAATTTTTTGTTTTACTTTTACTAACCAAAAATATTTTTTTGTTATTAATATATTTAATTTAGAAAAATAAAATAAATAAGCAACACTTGTGTGAAACCATCTCATGATGAGATTGTTTTACGTTTGATAATTCGATAGAATGACGTACTACTTGCATATTCAGAACTATGTTCAAAATTTCTCTAATTCGATGGGGTGGTACCAATATTGTTTAGATCTAGACATGACATGTTTTACATTTGAGTCTTATAGATCATCATTTTGGTATTTGTTATTATGTATTAAATAATAAGTAGTAATTATTGTATGACTCCAGTCTATTTAAATATGTTATTATTGATTTGCTTATCATGTGTCCTGAGTTTTATTGAGATTTTAAAGTGTATTTATATATAAAATTATTATAATATATTGAAAAGTTAATTAATTAATTTTCTTCTTCTTTTTTTCAAGTTTCCCTGATTTTTTAAATTTTTACCGATATCGATAACGATATTCGATATATTCATTGGTATATCCGTAAATTTGAAGTATTGATATTTTTACCGATATCGATATTTTCATCTTTGATCTCAACTAATTAATAATTTTTTGGTATAAATAGAATAGCTACTCCCCTTAATTCTTCCCTCACAAACTCACTCAATACCATTTCTCTCTCGCTAAGTTTCATTAAACCAAGAAAATGAAGGTAAATTTGATGACATTTTTTTGATTTTCTAAATATGAATTTATTTTTATTTATTTTAAAAAATAAATTATCAATTGATTGTATGGTTGTCAGATCATTAGATATATCATTATCATCAATCATCAGAATAGCTAAATTTACAATACCTCCACACCCTCAATGGTGACTAAGCAATTAGATTCTATCACAAAAGAGGTCACAAAAGATGTTATTCTTAATCAGGTTAGTATTTGCTGCATAAAAATCATATAATATCCATTTTCTAACTCTCAGAAATATTTCATCATTGAAATTATACACAATACAGTCTCCTAAATAAGAAATAAGATTATTACTTCTTATTGGTGGCTTTATTGTAGGTTGTACCAACCATTAAATATAAGTGGCCAAGAGATGTGAGTAAGGATATTCTTATTCACCAAGATAATGCACCCCCTCATATAGATGATAATGATCCAGATTTTAGAAATGCAGCAAGTTTTGATCGTATTTCAACCACCAAAAAGTTCAGATACAAATATAAATAATTTGGGATGGTTTATGGCATTGCAATCTCTTCAATTTACTACAGCAACATATACAATAGATGAATTGATGGGGGTAGTGCACAATTCATTTAAAGAGTTGTCACACATCAAGCTCAATTCAGTATTTCTGACACTATGCTTGTTCACTTTTTTGCGTGTCCCCAAGTGTAGGGAATCAATTGTAGCTCAACGTGTGACCAAGTAAAAATATCGAACCCAAGATATTAGAGTTAAGCAAGATACACACTAAATAACTGTCACCACTAATAATTAAGACATAAAAACATTTTGTAAATTGGAATTATTAACTAATATTGCAGAAAATAAATACTAAATAAAATAAATAAATGGAATCCACACTCAATCACATGTGTTTCAAGAGACAAGAGCATTATAGTTTTAGGAAAATCTAATTTATCATGCGAAATAAGACAAATAGACAAGTGAATCAAATCATGCAGAATTTTATAGGAATGATCACTTAAACATGCTAAACCACTCATGGACAAGTGAGATTTAACAATTTTAAAGAACATAAATTCCTAGAACCAAATTAATAAGATAATTTCATATTCCCTTTAGGTACTAAGGAAATTAAATACCCAAAACTCCTTATTCGCTTTCTAGGTGATTCACATGCAAAATTCCATATACGCTAGTGCAAGAGATCTATCCTATATAGGTACTAAAGGAATTGAATTAAGGCTTCCTTACCATATTTCTCTTTAACAATGGTCATGCAAAGATAATAAGGTATCATATATTGATGTTCAAATAATCAAAGGTTATATATTGGCCAATCCCCTTCAATTGTCACGAAATAACAAATATAATCATGAAACACATTCAAACTCAATCATACATCAAACAATGATAATATCATAAAAATTAAGAAACATGATTATATAAGTCTAAAATAAAATGTCAATAAGGAATAAATATTTTGCAAAAATTATCATCATAGATGTCTAAAATCTCAAATCAACATTATAAACTTTCAAACCCTAAAACTATCAAGAGGAAACTAGTACATAGTGTTACAAGTAACAACCATGGTAAAAGATGAAAAGTTAATCATGAGTCTATAAATCAACAATAAGAAATTAAATAAGGAAGAAAAACTCTTGTCTGGAATAATTCTCCGTCTTCTCTTTCCGTCTTGATGATCCTCCTCCGTTCTCCTTCTCAAGTAGCAAACACCGTGACTGAGTGTGATAGGTGAAAGACAGGTGAAGGGTAGAGATGGATGGCGGAAGGTGATGGGTTAAGGTTTAAAACCCTAGGTGATGTGGTGATGGTAGATTATGCGGTTTCTCCAAACTTTATGTGGTGATGAGAATGAAGTATATATAGGTGTGAGAATAGAATAAAAGATAAGGAGTAAAAGGATGTGGGATCTTTAAAAATTAGGAAAAATATAATTATAAAAGATATGAAAGGATATTAAATTAGAAAATAACTTGGCCACCAAGAAAATAGGAAATAGAGGGTAATTTTCGTGAATTTTTGGAATTCTCGGTGGCTGATGCGTGATCTCACGGTTTTGAGCATAACTTCTTCATCCGAATTCCGATTAAAGCTATTATTGTGCTCACGTGACCCTCTCTTCCTTGTCTTTCTATCCACATAAGGAACTCACAAAAATTCTAACATTTGAAGGGTACGAGTCATCCATAAATGGCACGAGTCGCGCTGGATCGGAACAGCTTGCGCGCCTTCACCGTTTTGATCATAACTCCTTCATCTGTCCTCCAATTGAGGTGTTTCTTAAGTCAAAATGACCTTCTCTTCAGTAGTTTTCCAACCACATATCACATGATCAATTTGGACTTCTACAAAAATACAAAAAAATTATGCAAATTGGACATGCGTTTTTCAATATTCATTCACGATTTCCCTCTTCATTCCAACTTTGCACTTTTAATCCGTTTTCAACCTAAAAATACAAAATAACACCTCAAATGCACCAATATCTTAAATATATGAAAATTAATCATTTAGTGCTAAAATACAAACATAAATTCCACAAAACGATGCTAAATCGGACCATAAAACATGCAGATTTTCACACTAATCAACTACAGTCATGCCTTGAAGATATTATCAATTTTCATAGATCAAACAATTATAAGATCCCTCATATGAGAAAGGAGGCATTGATAAGGTCGGGAAACCTTCCCATAGATTTAGAGGTAGATCAGGAATCGATTCAATCTGCCATGAATTTGTTGATGCAAGAAAATGAATTTGGAGGGTTGGAAGATTTGATCATAAGTATAGAGAAAATGGTTTAAAAAATTCCATCTATAAGTGTATGAAGAAAATGGTGCAAGTAGAAGAATATGTAGAGTTGGTGGAAAGGTATATGATAGCTTTTTGAAGTCAATATTATATTTGGGAGCAAGTTTTTGAAAGGATAGTTTTTGTAGAAAAACTTTTTGTGAAGATTTGGAGATATAAATTTGGAGCACATTTCTGGAAGATTTGGAGATGTAGATTATTTTGTCAGGGAAAAATCAATATGTTTATAACTAAAACAACTCTTTATGAGAGATTGTTTAAGCACTAAACATAGATATAGTCTTTACTTATTCAACTAACCAGATTATAATCAATTAATGGTTTAAGCAACTAAAACTTCAGATTATATTCTCATCATAGAGGGTGTCATCTAAATGGCCATGTGATGACTGCTTTTGAGAATTAGTCTCTAACCAAGACAAATTTGGATGCACATAAATTATTGCATATTTTATTTCCACATTTTAAAACCATTATCATGCATTTATCATCATATTCAACTAGCATACTCTTAGATATTATCATCACAGAATATGTGTAGTCTAAATCACCATGCGGTGACATAATCAAAGAATTAGTCTCCATACATGACCAATTAAATCTACTAAATAGTCAAATGGAAACAAACATTCATTACTCTCATATTCATGTTTCATCATATATTCACTCTCATCACAGATTCACTCACATCATAGAGTGTGTGTATAAACAGACATTGTGTAAATGATTCACTCTCAGGTTCTATTCTCATCACAGAGTGTGTGTGTCACCTAATTTATTTTATATATTAATATATCAATTACACAATAGAAGGATTTCAAATGACACGGTTTGAGTAAGGATTTGAAAATCCATCCAAAACAACTAAAAAAATTCAAAATCAAATCTATAATTTGAAATCCATTGATTTAAAATTTTTGATTTATAAATCCATTAATTTCAAGTTGCATCCAAACATGGAGAAGGGATTTATAAATCCCTCCTCAAATCCTCTCATCCAAACACACCCAGATATTTGCATAACAACTTTCCTAACTAGGAGGATCCTTTAGGGGTGCTTGGTTGGGGGTATTAGGTGGGGTTAATGGGAATGGAGGGGTATTGATTCCTATTATTGGTGCTTATTTGATCTAATGAGAATCAAAATTCCTCAATCACTTCCATTGATTCAATAATTACTCTTCACCCTTCAATCACTTTTCATTCTATTATCATTGAACTCCTTAATGATACACACATTGTCATTTCGATTGAAGAATTCGAATTAGGGTTACATAGCTCGTGATAGTAGCAAAGGAGTCAAAATTTGCTCGTTGGCAACTAATTGACTGCGTAGGCGATGACATCATCAAGGTCGGAAATGCCCCTTTATGACAAAGTAGCTGAAGTCACCATGATGTGAATCTTTGTTCATATACAGTTTCTTTTAATCTAAATATTCCAACACCAAATTAAATTACAAAAGCTTTGGGAAACACATGTACTCCATATTTTAATGTGAAATCATGTATTATATCTAAACAAACACGATTTGCAAATAAGCAAGTTTTGTGTAAGAATAGAGTTTTATTTTTTATTTTTAGAAAAAAGTATATATAAAATTAATTTTGGTAGACAAAAAAATAAAAGCTGTAATTAATTTTAGGGCGGCGCTATTGCCACCCAAAACATTGCTAAGGACACCCGATTTCTAAAAAATTTTGTACTAATGTTCTATTATATCTTTAACCCTAAACTTATACTCACACCACACTAATCCATTCATAGTTTTGCTAAGTTCACCCAAAATTATTACAAATTATAGGCATAGTCTTCTTTTACACGAACTGAAGAATCGTAACCCAGATTCAATACTGCAGCAGGGTGGGATGGATTAATTCAAAGAAGAAACAAAAAGAAATAAAATTACGAGGAGGTAAAAATCTAATATCATGGGTTCATCATCGCACAGAAATGGAGTATTCATCGCACTCAACTGAAGAATTAACACTTTTCACCATTTCTTTTAAATTATTATTTCTCACTTTTTACAGCGACAGAATGGATGGCCGCGTGTGAAAACCTCAAATTAATACACAGTTACATTACTCAGGGTTATAGTCTCCAATCGTCCACTACAACAAATTAAACTATTAAATTAAAAAATAGGAATTACGTTTTAATAATTTAAATTCTAAATTTTCTTTTTAATGTAGAAAGTATTAATGTTTATGTATAAAACAATAATTACAAACAATTTACTTAAATCATTTGCATTGAATATTTTTTTCTTAATTTTTATCTTGTTCTTTTATTGTTCTCTTTCTTCTAATTTTTTCTCCCGATATGTTTTTTAGGGTTTAAAATTTGGTGTATGAAGTATTAATTTAATTTTGGGTGAACTTAGTAATGGTATTGGGTGGATTCAACAAAATTAATTAGGTGGGCATGATATGAGTGTAAATTTAAGGTGGGGGTATAATAGAAATTTCACTACTAATTTTTTTAGAAATCGGATGCTCTGAGTAATATTTTGGGTGACAATAGTGCCGCCTTAATTTTATTGACGGAGGAGTATATATTTAATTTTGACAGTAATAATGTAAAACTGACCAAGATGCTATAATAATGAGCGTGACGCTTTTCAAATAGCGTATCATGATACTATATACTGTATTTAGTTGTACTTCAAAACTTATTCAAATATACGAATTTGGATCATATTTAAACGTTTTTTTTTCTTATCACTGTTAATATTTGACAAAATTTAACTATATTAGGCTGTAATTAATGTATTCATACGAGACCAAATTATAATATGTGCGTGTGTGAAAATGTATGTATTTATATTTGAAAGATTAGAAGAAGAAAAAAAAAACTTTAATATGAATAATTTAGCAAACGAAGTAAAATTTATTTTATAGTCATGAGAAATGATTGTATGGAACAATTTCATAATATGCTTTATGTACAAGAGATTGGCAAGTTTAATTTTCCCACACAAGAATATTATTACTTTTCTGCATGATAAATTATTATTTTTTATGAATGTACTTATGTACTTTTTGTTATACCGTGAGTTTTTGAATAATAATGGATCACTTTAAAGAAAAAAAAATATAATTTGTATGAAAAAAAATACTATGGGATTACTAATTCCATTTCAAATTAATTTCTTGGAATACAATTAAGCTCTTAATTATATAGTTCACCTCACTAATACTAATTTGTTTCACAAAATACCCTTCATGATTAGTATTATTTTTATAATATGATAAGAGGTAAGTAATGAGAGAGATCCAAAAGCAATGTGTTGGCCTAATCAATATAAGTAGTAAATACTAAATATACAAATATTATGGAAAAAGTAGAAAACGTAGTGGAATAGTGAGATGGATTATTATTATTATAGAAAAGAAAAGAATATAATCTCATCTAATGATTGTTTGGAAAAGGGATTGTATAGAAAGTGGGGGTTGGAAAATATACTACGTATCGTCCCCCCGACAAAAAAGCGTGAAGGTTGGCAAATTAATTAGGGTTTATTTATTTATTTATTTATCTATATATTAATTTAAAAAGATGACATTTTAGCCACATCTTTATAGCTCCTCTTGTTCAACAATCCCAATTGATCCAATTATGATTAGAAAAAATTATCATGTTATCTTAATAAGGATGTTGGTAATTTAGTTTTGTATTTTATGTTTATCAACATTAGTATACTTATAATGCATATTAGCTAGTAATTAGTTATTTGAAAGTCGGACACTAGATTATTTTTTCTAAGGCTAAAATTGTGTGTCAGTCATCGTGCGCCCAAATATTCTTTAAAATTAAACCGTATTCTTTAATTTTGTATTTTATGTTATCAACATTTAGCATTGTAATGCTTGAAATAAAAAAGTATGGAGTAATCCATTCGTATTTTAAAAGTTTTTATATTGGACTTAAAATTAAGAAAAATGTAATTTAAATATTATAATATTTTTTAATATTAAATAAATGATAAAGTATATTTTATATATTAGGTAGATGTGATTTTTTATAAATAAAGTGTATAAAAAATAATAAATATTTTGATTTTTTTCTTTTTAAAAAGTAAATTTTTTTGTGAAACAAACTAATGGCGAAATTTCTCTAAGACAAAGTCTCTTTTAAGATATTACTTACATGAAACGTGTTAAAATATATAGATAAAGTATATTTAATGATTATTAAAGTATACTTTTTAAAATAGGTTGGATTATAATACATTAAAATATGATTTTAACATAATATGATTTATTATTTACATATTTTAACTACAAATAAATATATTTTATTTATATTATATAATAAGTACTCCATATTTTAACGATGAATTGACTCATCTCACATCTTCACTATAAATAGAGAAAGTAAAAGATGTCCTCAGGGCATAGCTCAAGTAGTAGAGGGGAGGATGGAAAGACCTTTCAACTGAGCTTGGTTGCTGCAGAGTGGGGGTTCGAATCCTGCCTTTGACATAGATTTGGCCCATTGCAAGCACAAGTTAAATAGTGAGTCCTCGCGGTGGGGGTCCCTCTCTCTATAAGCTACTTGAGGCAAATCATGCGATTTACCTCCTCCACCAATCCCCAGGGCAGGGGCGGTGGGGGTCCCTCTTTCTATAAGCTACTTGAGGCAAATCCTGCGATTTACCTCCTCCACTAATCCCCAGGACAGGGGGCTTTTTTAAGAGAAAGTAAAAGACATGTAGATATTGGGGCGGTTGCCAAATCATAAGGGGCTTGGTTTCCCCATGCGCCAATATTTCTTATAGCTTTGTTGCTTAAGTGGATGATGGGCCCTACCTCTTTCTTCTACTTCTTAATTTTCACTTTTTTCTATAATAGATTTGGGCAAAAGTTCATGCACTTTCAGGGATATACCGTGTTCTCATATGAACATAATCCTCTCATTTCTATTCTATTTAAAATTATGTATTGATAGGAGTTTAAATTGCAAAGAGGCAAAGAAATTGTAAAGATGCATGGTGTCCCCGGGATATAAGAGCATCACTCATATTTTTATTATCCAGAAAAAAAGTTTATTTTTTCTAATTTTTTTTAAAAAAAATTAATTTAATCAAATATTTAGTTGAAAATTTTCTGTTGGAATTTTAATGTTTTCTTATCGTGAATCCTTGTGCAAGCTCTATATTCGAATTTGTGGATGCACAAATTGCATGCACGTATATATGTTCTAAAAAAGCATAGTGTTAGAAATGATTTTACTATATATTAGGTTATTAACAACCACATTTTCAGGACAACGCACCATAGCCCCTAATGTGTGTATTGCTGACGTTCACAATCTCTTTGACCTAATTCGTCTCTTTCAATTTCATGCAAAACAAGTTCAAGAGAATATATCTCCCATAAACCCTATTTATTTTAAAATTATAAGAACATATATACCTTTCAAAAATTTTAAAGCTTAAATATAAATGTTAAGAATATAATGAAATATAAATTAGTAGTGTTTACAAGTGTGTGACAATAATTTCAACCCATTACATTCTTAAATTAACTTATATAAACTTCAAAGTGCATCGGTCCATGCTATATCACTAAAAAAATATTTTTTAGCAACGGAATTTACCAACGGAATTCAATTTGTTGGTAATTACTAATGGATTAGCAATCAAAATTATATTTTTCTATTAGTAATGGAATGTCAACAGATTTATTTTCTATTTTACCAACGGAATTCAATTCGTTGGTAATTACCAACTAATTAACAAGGGAATCCTTATATAAATTACCAACGGAATTTTAGCAACAGAATACCAATGAATTATTTACCATCGGAATTGATTTTTCGTTGCTAAAAATTTACCAACCACCACTTTAGCAACAAAAATTTACTAACAGATTCCGTTGTTAATCCGTTGGTAAGCTAATTTAACAATGGAATTAAGATTTTTCCTAACTGAATATTCCATTGGTAAAAAATAGTTTTTTAGTGTATGTACCAAATACTATTTTTTATGGGTGTTCATTTGATTTCATTAAAAATTAATATGTTAAAAATAATTACATATTCTAAATGAAAATCAGATAGTTCAGAATACAGGGTGCAAACATTGATATTTTAATTTTTAAGTGGCAAATCATTTAGTGAGATGGTGAAATATAGTAATTAGATATAGATTGGTTGTAAACTTTACTTGAAATATTCTATGCACTCACCAAATTATCTTTTGAATAAATTAATGCAGGTTGACCGTCACAAATGGATAAAGTTACATAAAATAAATAAATGAGAAATTATCACATTTGGTCCCATAAAAATTTCTTCACTTCAATTATAATCTCGTAGGAATACACTGATCCCACAGCTAGCGGTTTTGGTCCCATAAGAAATAATATTCTCTCTAAAATAAATATATCAATCATAAATCTATCGTAAATAATATTCTCTCCGGTCAATTACAATTACAAGGTAATCGTTTGATTTTTACGTGTAGATTAAGGAATATTATTATTATATGTGTAGTGAGTAATTGTATTAGAAGAAAGTGGTAGGCATGTCGTGTATCTTTTTATTAAATATGAAATATGAATACCTTTGAAATATACGTTCAAAATAATAAAATGATATCTTGTAACTGGGAGGATGTAACTTTTATTAAAATAAATTTATCATTCATAAATGATAATTTTTATAATAAAAATCGATATTCAATTATTGAGAAGAGATAATAGTACAGTACTAATTATCGAGACGGGGTTGAAAAGGATTTAGAACCTTACTAAAAGATGGTAACAAGTGTTCTATAAATATTAAGAGTATGTAAATTAAAGTATACATCTCCGTCTGAATTAGTTATACTTTTTTTTTTTCACGGAGATTTAGTAAGTGTATTTTATTACTTACTTTTTTTTGGTGTGAAATTGTCTATTTATGTTACTTTACTGTTCTAATTAGCTTTATGTGTCAACTTTCTAGGGGTAGAACTATCCATTTGTGCAATTTTAAGAATTGTGCCAACATTTTGTTGGACAACTAAAATAATATATATAAACTTTGTAGGATAGTGGAATAATTTTTTTAATAAAAATACATTATTTTATTTGAAATTGGATACATCCCCTTAGTTTTTTTTTTTTTTTTAATTTTTTTGTCTTCCTTCTAGGATATGCATTTCGAACATCAAATCGTTTTTATCATGCATCGCTACTTGCTCTTTCAACATTAATTTCATTTCAAATTGTAACCCAAACTTAATTTGTAGACACTTCCTCGGTAAAGTAATTATATGAATCACATGGATTGAATTTATATATATGTATCAGTTTGCAATCTACTTAAATTTTAAAATAAAACAAAGTCATGATAAGAACATTAAATCTCAAATGCAAAAATTGAAAAACGAAATTGAGTAAAATAAGTAGATAAAATTAGGAATTTTATCAATCGAGAACCTGAAAAATGGGTAAACAATCAATTCGGTACCTGAATTATTTTTTCTATCAATTCAAAACCTGAAATATGTAAAACTGTCAATCTAGAATTTGAATTTAGAAAAATGATAAGTACTAAACGGTGTGCAAAAATAATTTCGATCGATATATACTAATTTACTTTCATTTATTTATATATCCATCCAATATATATACTCCCTCAATCCCAGGCTAAGAGGGTCAGAGACCTTATGTTACACATAAGATCTCTGCTAACATAAGGTCTCTGGCGCTCATTACCTGGGACGGAGAGAGTATATATATTATTATAAAACCTTTATCTCTTCCACCACTCTATGAGTTTCTACAATGTTCTTCAACATTCTTAGGTGTAATCTTAATAAGGACTGTGGAGGGGCATTTTGTTATTGGGCCACTTTGTACTCAATGACCAATTGAATCCTACTTTTTTCAATTATGTTTTTAACACGTCACTCATATTTTTTCTTCACTTTATATATTTATTTATGTATATATATGTTTGAGTTAAGTTGTTAAGATTGGGAAGTATGTGGCTTTGTGTTTTATTTGTGGGGTTGGAGGGTTTGGTGGATAT
Organism: Pogostemon cablin; assembly: GCA_023678885.1. Classification (NCBI taxonomy): domain Eukaryota; kingdom Viridiplantae; phylum Streptophyta; class Magnoliopsida; order Lamiales; family Lamiaceae; genus Pogostemon; species Pogostemon cablin. The sequence goes on along the minus strand of CM042992.1, from coordinate 4,284,395 downwards.
ATAATATTTGGCATTTGAGTTGCAATAAAGAAAAGAGGCTTTTAGAATGGAGTTCAATCCATAATTTCTATTGGTTGAGTTATTTTTAGGTCATATCATTATCATTGGAGCATTACCTTAATAGGGCAGGAAAGAGATTTTCAAACTTCAACCATATAAATGGTAAATTTGGAATGTGAAATATACAAGTGAAATGCTCATATTATTTGTTACACGTTGAAGGAGATTAAATATATGCTTTCGTATTTGTTTATGAATAGTTCAAATATTATTATTATTTTTTATTAATCGATTATATTTTTTATTAAGAATATTATTACTTTTTATCCGTCTTATGAAAGTAAATATGTGAGAAGGTCTCATACAAAACTTTACTTTTATCATATACATCTAAAGAGTGTTTGATCCATTCAAATTATTAGATGGGTTAATAACTCTAGAATATGAAAGACAATGAATGAATAGGAGGATTGCCTTAGTTTTTATGGCATGACATATTCTTGAGGATTTTCATATGCTTTCAGGTTGATAAATTAATGAATCAACAGTATAGCAAAACAACCGTTGAAATTTAATAACAAATGTTTGAATACATTTAAAAAAATTACTTCTGTTTCAATTTTAATTTCACAATTTCTTTTAAAACATACTCCTTTCGTCCCACGTTAACGTTTACTTTTTGTATGTAGATTAAGAAATATAATATTTTGATGTGTAGTAAGGTGAGAGAAATAATATTTAATGTGAAGTGTGGTAGTTGTATTAGTGTTGTGTGTGGGTCCTAAATGTAATAATTGATTAACTTGTATGAGTCCAATTTGATAAAAAAAGAAGCGTAAACCTTAGCATGTGACAACTAAAAATGGAAAATGTAAACCTTAACGCAGTTCAGAGCAATTATCTTTTCAATAGATGAGATATAGAGAAATTTTGAAGGTCATGAATGTAATTGATGATGATGTTCTGTAGAACGAGGCTTCGTATGAGAATTGAATATTTTCTTGGGCTTCCTACTCCCTATTTCAAAAGGCCCAAATTTTAGGTGAGAAGCCCACTTATAGGCCCAATAAATAAATATTCCAAATGGAACTGCAGCCTAATATTTGAGGCGTACAAATGGGCTTTAACTAAAATATTAATCCAGATATAAGGTGTTAACTTATACTCGTTTCAAAATTGGGCTTACTATTATTCACACTTAATTTAACATATACACCTATCATTACTCTTGCGAATACTGAGCTCCAAGAAAATTAAAAAACACATCAAGAATATCAAGAAAAGATCTCTTAATTAGAAAGAAAAAAATTACCTTTATAGGAGTAATTATTCTTCTTTACATTCAACCCTCGTACATGGAGTATTTCACTTTTTTTTATCCATCACTTAAAATATTTCACACTTCACTCTTACTAAAAGTGATAATAAATACACTATAATAATACTGTTTTTTACACACATTTTCCAACAAAATACACACTTTTTCACATCTTTACTTTATACATCCCAACAACTTTACACATTTTTTTATTAAATTAACTTGAATATTTCTTCTCTTTCTTACTTTATACTCCCTCCGTCTGTCTGAAAGATGGTCTTTTACTTCTGAACACATAGATTAAGGAGTATTATTATTTAATATGTAGTGGATAGTTGTATTAGTGGGAGTGTGAACCCATATTTTAATTGTATTAGTGGATGTGTGTGAGTCTCATGTGTGTAATAAAGGAAATGACTCTCTTTGAGGCGAACGACCAAAATGAAAAAAATATCCTCGAAGTATATAAAAAAAATATTTTTTTCTTAAACCCCACGTACACAAATACGTGAAATTCATTGAGGTACTGATGGAATATGTATTTGGAAAATATGTCTGGCTTGAGTTATTCCCTTTCCCTCGAATCAGAATTCATTACGCCTAATCAAATCAATGGCTTATGAAGACAAAATTCCTTCATTCTAGTGACTATATTCATCATTGCAAGAACTCTAAAATGCATTAATCAAATATTTTCTTAGTGTACTTAAAAAAAAGAAAAAAAAAGGAAATAATTTCTCCATTTAATTTTGATGGAACTAATGATTAAAATTTCAAGGATAACATGTACTTCCTCCTCCAAGTTTATAGTTTTATTATTATTATTATTATTATTATTATTATTATTATTCTAAAAGTATCTATATTCTCTTTTTAATAACTACCATATGACCTACTATCTCCCTCTAATATACAAACCAGCTATACGTATAATAATAATACTTTTTCGTGAAAAAAAATAAATGAATAACTTTATCATAACCTCAGTAATAAAATTTAAAGGTAAATATTTAATTATACAGATAAAATAATCATATCACGTATGCATATATAAAGTTATCAATTTAATTTTAAATAAACTCGGGATTAAAAGAAAATCCTTAAGAAATACAATGAATTATAAAGTAAATAATGCACTCCAAATTACTAATATCGCAAACAATATTTTCATGCACGAGAAATGGGGACTAAAAAGAAAGAAAGGGTTCATCTCCAAAGAGAAAAAGGAGTTAAAAAGAGAGAATGTGAAGATGATTCTTTGGACTTTGGATCATCTAAAACTACTTTAATTGATTGATTCTCAACTATTTTTTCTCCATCTTTAGTTCACTTTTTCCACTCTATCTACTAAACTCTTTCAGCTTCAAGAAAACTTCTTTCTTTTTCTGCATTGGTTTTGATAGTTTGATGAGCCAATAGCCATGGCATTGGTGTTGTTTCTTTTGGTTCTGATTGTTTCAGTTGCTGCTTATCAAGGTAAGTTTACTCATTTAAATGATCACCTTCTACTGGAACTAATGCATGCTTATTTTCATTAGCTTACTCTCGATAGCTTAAACATTTAAACGAGATAGACATTTCTATGTTTAGTTTAACATACTTATCAATATTGATGATGTCATTCAGTACACGGGTATAATATGATCTGTATGTCTTTCTGTTTCAGACGCTTTTATCGGTGTAAACATTGGAACGAACGTGTCCAACATGCCTAGCCCGACCCAAGTAGCTGCACTCCTCAAAGCACTACAAATCCACCATGTTAGGCTCTACAATGCAGATCCAGACATGCTTCTTGCACTTGCGGACACAAACATCACTGTTGCTGTCTCTGTTCCAAATGATCAAATCCTCTCAATATCTCTCTCAAATTCCACTGCTGCTAAATGGATTTCACAGAATGTTGTACCACATTGTCCTGCCACAAACATTACAACAATATGTGTTGGTACAAATGTTCTAACATCCCTGCCAAACATACCCAATGCACTAAAAAACATACACTTAGCCCTTGTTGGATCCAATCTTGAAAACCAAATCAAAGTTTCCACCCCCTTTCCTTCCACCATTATCCTCAACTCCTTCCCACCATCTCAAGCCATCTTCAACCGTTCCCTCGACCCGTTTCTAGTCCACATTCTTGAATTCTTGCAGTCCACAGATTCATACTTCATGATCAACTTACATCCTTACCATGATCATGTCCAGTCAGGCGGCGATCTCCCATTAGATTACGCGCTCTTTAGGCCTATCCCTACAAGCAAACAACCTATGGATGCTGCTACTCATCTCCACTATTCCAACTTATTTGATGCAATGGTTGATGCTGCTTATTCTGCCATGGCTGATCTGAACATCACCAACCTCCCCATCGTAGTGGCTGAAACCGGGTGGCCTTCCAAAGGCGATCCGGATGAGCCCAATGCTAATCCAGACAATGCCAAAACATACAACAACAATCTAGTGAAACATGTTCTGAACAAGACTGGAACACCTAAACATCCTGGTGTTGCTCTTAGTACTTACATTTATGAGCTCTACAATGAAGACATGAAACCAGGGGCCCTTTCTGAGAAGAACTGGGGGTTGTTCGACCCGAATGGAGATCCTGTGTATGCTCTGCAGTTGAGTACATCACAAGTAGCAAATGGCACCACAAACCAAACTTACTGCATTGCGAAACCAGGGGCCGATGCGAAAATGCTGCAAGCTGCACTGGACTGGGCTTGTGGACCTGGAAAAGTTGACTGTTCACCATTGATGCCAGGGAAACCTTGCTATGAGCCAGATTCTTTGTCTGATCACGCTACTTACGCCTTCGATTCGTATTATCATCAGATGGGGAAGGCCACTGGGAGCTGTGACTTCAATGGGGTGGCTACTATCACTTCCATAACTCCAAGTAAGTGATTTCAAGATTCACTGTTGGAACTATGTTTCTTGTCTGAAATTTGATGTTTTTGCAGGTCATGGTTCTTGTACATTTACTGAAAGGTATATAGCTATTCAATCTTCCATTGATTATGTAATTAAACACAACACACCTGATGAATTAATAATTTTGTACATTTGTTTAGCAGTGACAAGAAAGGTGGCAAGATGAACAGCACTGATACAGCTATGGAGTCAGATCAGAGCTCATACTCTTCTGCAAGGTTCATCCATGGCAGTGTATTTTCTGCTGCACACATTGTGATTGGAGCAGTGGGATTGATTGCAATTCTGTTTTAATGATCATATGCTTGTTGTTTTCATTCGATGTAGTAAGATTATGCAGGGAGAACTAATCGAGTTTGAATTAAATTAATTTCATGTTGGCAAACACTTTTAGTGCTTTGTTTCCTCATTCGTCCTCAAAGTTTGTTGCGATAATTGTTTTCATACAATTTACAAATTTGCATCGCATCGTAACACAATATAAATATTTTGTAAATAAAAAATAGAAAAACTTAATACTATTAAAATGTGAATGGATAAGATACCAGGAAACAATCTTTTGATGCACATAATGAAAAGTGGTATGTATAAAGAAAGAAAAGGTTTCATCAAAAGTGAAAAGCAGAAAAAGAAAGAATGAAAATGCTTCTTTAGACTTTGGATTTTCTGGAAACATTTTTATACTGAATGATTCTCAACCACTTTTCATCCTCGTAATTCAATTTTCGCTGATCCTCTGAATGTCATAATTGTCATTCATAATTTATCTAAGGAATATGATTTACATTTCATGTAATTTGTTAATATATCAAGTGGGATTTATTATAGCAATTGTGCTCGTTTAGTTAATATGAGTACATTCAAAATCTAAACTTTCGGATAAAGATTTTATCTTGTTCAATTATTAAAATAGAAGTCTAAGAACATCAATCATAGTATTCACTTTTTTTAGACGTTAAGAGTTCCAGTCTCACGCATAACTTGCTCTATATATAATTAATTTATTGAAAAATAATTAAAATCCACCATAATCCTACAACCAAAATTGGACCTAAGAGAATAAGCTAACAGCTACAAAAGCTCCACAATAATAGCATGCAGATTTAAATGGAAAGAAAATGGTTTCTAACTATTACTGTCATTAGAATGGGGTAGCAATTTAAGGATGACTAAGGCAGACAGATATCTTTAAGCAGAACCTGAAGCTGCCACTTCATCATTTTCTGGTTCAGAATCTTTGACTGAATTGTCCGAGAAGTCGGGTGCTTTTGGGATGAGCCCGAGCAACTTGAACATCATCTGATCAGCATCATAATCGTTGTTTGGAGTCGTCAACAGCTTCTCTCCTGTGAAGATTGAATTTGCACCAGCAAGAAAGCAAAGAGTCTGCTCGGGCATGGAGAAACGAACTCTCCCAGCTGATAGCCTAACCATTGCCTTGGGCATTACAATACGTGCTGTTGCAATCATCCTTATCATCTCCCATATTTCAACTGGCTGAAAAAACAATAAGAGAGTGAGAGATGGACTTACTTTTTTTTATTTATTTTTTTCATCTCACAAAATCAGGAGAACATTAGATGTCTTTGACATTTTTATATTTTCTTGTGTGGTTTTCTGGCACTAAGCTCATTAGGGTTAAAACTAATTAGATATCCTTTCTGGTTGATAGAACTTTGTGCTAATATCTAACTTCAATTGAACGCCTATGAACCAATTTACCCGAACTAAACCATCTTGTCATCTTAAATTGAACCAGAGAGATGCAGTTTAAGCATTCATACTAGACATGACGAATTAATGAATTTTAGAGACGAGAGTAAACTTCCACTACACCTTGAGAAGGGCCTAGCTTAATCATAGTAAAACTTTCAGTGGTAAATTTATACTATATCGTTCACCTAATTTTTGTTACTCTATGTCTATGAAGTTCTATAACACTTGTGAATTTTAGATGCATGTAACTTGCTACCCCTTGCATCTTGCATCTGCTCCTCAGATACGCCTCTTAGGCTCTAATAACTATGGATAATATATTACCTTTAGCCACCTCCTTTGTACATGGACCAGTTTCTTTAAACTCATTTATACTGATGTTTGGTAAGCAAAACTAGCCAACCGTTCACCTAGAGCTTGGGCTGGCTGATTTTGGGTAGTTGTGATACCTAACTGGTGAATGATGACATATTTAAAACATACAGAGTTTGGTCCACTGTTTCAGACTTTTAAATTAATCACTCAGATAGTCTCGGCTTCCAGGAAGTTCAAAATGCAATAAAACAGATGCACAAGAAATGCAGGTATGCAGTCAGTCAAAAGGAGCTACATGCATAACTCTCCAGATAACATACGTGAACTTTTAGGTTCAATATTCCTCTCTATACTCATTTAAAGTACTTGATGACAGTGGATAATACCAATTCTTCTTTAAACGCTAATGGTAGTAATTGTGTTTTATCCTATGTATGTGGGTTGGGACGAAATAGCACCTCCTCACTGTCATATATCTTGAGAGGGAGGAGGGGGTTAAAATTATTCCTATTGATTCCACTTTCCTACAATCATTTCCTGTATACAAATTTTTGTGGTGGTATCTGGTAAAGAACATCATTCAAACATTGATAAGCTTAAAATTTTAAAAAGCTGATAAGAACTACCTTTTGATCTTCTAGTGGTGTGCCTTGAACTGCAACAAGTGCATTAATCGGAACACTCTCAGGGTGAGTAGGTAGAGTTGCCAATGTATGCAATAAACCAACTCTGTCCTCCTCTGCTTCTCCAAGCCCAATTATTCCACCTGAAACAGAAGGTTGGAGGTTAATTATATGTGCAAAAACTGTTATGATTAAAGACTCAAACACTTTCCCAACAAAATAGCCTTGTGTTTTTAACGCAAATGCTCAATCAATCCAAATATACTCATGATAGAGTATATCTGGACATATTAGCACAAGTTAAAAATTTATGCAAATTACCTGAACAGACATTGATACCAGCATCACGTACAAACTCAAGAGTTTGCAGACGCTCGTCGTAGGTTCTGGTAGTTATGATGTTGGAATAGTATTCTCTTGAGGTGTCAAGATTATGGTTGTAAGCTGTAAGCCCTGCCTTCTTGAGTTCTAAAGCTTGCTGCTTCTCCAGCATTCCCAAAGTGCAGCAAACCTCCATACCCATACCCCTTACCATAGGAAATGTTTATGATAATTTAGATAATGCAGATGAGGGACAAAATGCTCACAGCAATTGGCAGATTGAATTAAGGAAATGCAATTGCTCATTATTAATTCACCAAATTTTAAAAAATTTCTGGTATGCTTATCCACTTTTAAGTACAGGAGGAGCCTCACTAGGCCAATCTAACACGTCCTAGGGAATTATAAATAGGCTATTTTGCCACAAGCACATAAGTTGTCACCTGTTCTTATAACCTTGACTCTGGGTATTATTTAAAAATAAATACAAAGGAATAACAATGTATCAAAATGCTCTATACCATTCACCACTAGAAAATATTTCATATATTATTAAAAACTAGTATGTTCACAGTCCATCACCTTATTTCTTTGACATATTCAAGGATTTGATTGAAATTGGTCTTCCTTCCTATGGTGTCTCTCCACGCCGCACCCATACAAAACCGAGTGCTTCCAGCTTCTTTTGCCTGATGATATATGTATCACATTCAAATCATAAAACTAAGACATGGCATGCTTGCAAGTTTAATAATGTATCATTTTCAAATCATAATAACAAGAAGAAATCTTTACAGACCCATCTTAATTTGGACCATTGAAAGGGAGAAAAAAACTCAAGGTCGGAAATTCAACTCAAAGCGGACCCATTTGGTCGGTATCAGCTTGGCATACACCATATCTCAATACAAATATAATTTATCAAGGAAAGAAAATTCCATGTACATGTGAAAGACTCCACCTTTTCAGCTGCCTCTATAACTGCATCTTTATTCATAAGCTTGTGTGCTTTGAGGCCAGTGTTGTATCTGGATGATTGAGGGCAATACGAACAATCTTCACTGCATCCACCAGTCTTAATAGATAGAAGTGTACACTGCTGCACTTCCATGAAATTATGAGCATGTCTATGAACTTGAGCCTGCAAAAATAAAACCACCCATCATAACTAAATTAGTACACACGAAACAAAAGAAAAGAAAAGAATCTAATTCAAAAAAAGAAAAAAAATAACCAACACAGTGAAACAAAAATAGGAGTAATGGACCAGAAAGGAAACACCACGTCCCTACAAATGAAGTGGTTTCAGCTTTAACCATTTATGATTCTAGTAGATACTGAATTGTTTACACTTAATTGGTAATTTCCAATATAAACTTAAAAACAACAAACAGATCAAAAACAGCTTAACCACAGAGGACGTATTAAGTAGTAAACCGGAAAGGGTAAATCAAATAATGAAAACACAAATGCGCAGCATCCAGTAGTCAAAGATAATTGCAAACGACGACGCAGTTTCGCATCAGGGAAGAAAATGCAAACAACATACAGCATGGAACAGCAGATCAAGAATAGGGGAATCGTAGATGGACTTAATTTCATCCCTCTTCCAATCATTCCTCGGCCCTTCTCGTACGGACCTTTCTGCCTCCAACGCAGCCGCTGAAGATGAGAAATTAACCGCCGGTGTGCGAAACGGGACCAATGGCCGTCGAATCGATTTCATTATCCACATCATTATGCTATTTATTCACAATTGAACACGAACCTTCGAGCAGTTAGCAATCAAGATAAAGAAATAATGTGAGGGATTGAGATTTGGATGAAAATGGAGGTGAATTTGTGGGTTTCTTAGGGGAATCCGCCGGCTGAGTGAGAGCTTGCTGAATGCTGAGTGTAGGTACACACAAGTCCGATACAGTTGGGATTGATTACCAAACTTAGCTCTGTTTTATTAAGAAAATATATTTCAAACATTTTATTCTTATTTTATTAAAATAAATTCATATTATATAACAATAATACTATCAAAATTATTCCGTTTTTTTTATGAGACGGTTGTAAAACGGGTCAACTCATTACTAAAATATACTTATATATTTATCTATAATTAAAGTATTATAACATCCAAATATCATGCGAGAGAGTTTGTCTACTCATTATAACTAAAAAAATATATTATCAAGCGTGTCCATCTCTAGTTGTTCATATACTAATAAAATATGTATGAAATAAAAGTGAGCTCTGCCATTTTTTTCTCCCTTAAGTTTTGGCTTATGCAAGCTCTGGATTATTCCCTTTAAATTTGGAATTAAATTATTATTATTATTTACGAAATGGTGAATCGAATTTGTTTAATAATATTAAAATAATAAATAGTATCCCCGTGGGCATCGAATTAATTCTAAAAAAAAAAATTCAAATAGCAAAATTAAATTGCAATTTTTAAAATACAAAGTCTTTGTAATTCAATGAATGATATATTAGAGTACTCCATAGTTTAGAATATTATAATATAGTACTATAAATAAACTTATTTTATTTATATAAATATATATTTTAATAATGTGTCAGACTCATTTCATATATAGTCGTCTCAAGCTCTTTCTAAAAAATATTAAAAAAAAAAAAAAGAGGGGAAATAGATTTCACTACAATAATCATTCGTATTTTCAATAAAAAACATTAACATTGGTTATATAAGCCGATAAAATTATTTTTAAAAAAATGCAAAAGCAAGCAAAACTGAATAGCAGTGAAATAGTGAGGTATGAATGTGCAAGACATGAAGCAGGTGGTACAAGTGGTAGCTAGTTCTTGAATCTGACACTACGGCTAATCCTTGCATTAATACCAGCTGCTTCCCCTCCATACGTTCCCGTTAGCTTTCTGATCTCACGAACTTGCCCTTTTCTGCGTGTTTCTGCCTTCTCGTGTTTTGTCTGAGAGAGACAAACTAGATTAAACCATTTACTTATGGGGGAAGACGGAGAGAGGGATGGAGAACAGATTATTGTACAAAATAAATCAAGTACCCGGTAGTTCTTCCTCGGATTTTTCTTCTGCTTATTGCGACTGCGAGTTAACCCTCTATTCTTTAATATCTGGAGAAAATACATACAACCAACGTAATGTTACGTGGAGGAGTTTATACGTAAAGTTTAAATACCAAAATTGGTCTGTGCTGAAAATTTCATCTACCTGATTCGATATGTTGCGTTTTCCATCAACAGTTTCTGGCAATGATGGAACTTGGGGAGTTCTGCAGGCACAATAACTTATGGAAATAAGAACAAATCCACTAACTGCAAACAAAAGCATGACATGCAGTAATAACAGACTAAGCTTATATCGCTCCAACTGTGTGATGAATCTAACTCAGTATCATCTTAGATCAAATTCTTTAACCTTTAAACATATCATTCATAAAGTTTCTTTCCAGGTCTTGTTATTTCGCCTCATATCCCTATTGATTTGAGTTAATAGATTCTTTGACCGTAGTAGTACACAAGCTTCATGTTTTAAGGTACCCAGAGTTGTCAAAAAATAAGGAAATTGCAGTTTTGGCAAGCAAAAATTGTTCAATGGTACCTAGAGTACTGGTCAGATTTAGCAGCGAGCTTTGCAACATGTTGACGTTCCACTTGTTTGTAAAATTCCAAATCAGAATCACTATCATTTTCTTCATTAGCATCGGCAGTTCCATCACTCGAAACGTCACCAGTCTCATCATCAGCATAATCAGCAGATTTGATTCCAGCTCCTGCCAGAACTCGTAGCTCATGCTTTCTACGCCTTTCTCCAACATCATCACGTTTTGGTATATCATCATCACCAGAAACAAACTTTTAAACACACAATTTAGTTCCAAGGTCAGCTTATAAAGAAGCAAAAAAGAGATTTAACATTTAGAAGTTAGACTGACTGATCTAGGATTTAAATACTCACACGATGAATGAATTTCAACTCAGAATATAAAACAAAATAGAAATTGTCATCAATATCTCATTACCAAACTTAATATGTTCTAAATTTGAGGGTTCATAGAACAAGGAATTGCTTTGCGATAGTAAAAACATAAAGCTATGCATAAGTATCACTAGTTTAATGTGCTTATTTGTTCAATTTGCTATTATTGCAAAAAGTGAGTTTCTATATTTTACAGTACCAATTTTCGGCTACAATTCCAACAAATTTCAGAATGCAGTCAGTCGCTGGTTCCAAATTTTTATGATTACATTCAAAATACCTTATATTCTTCATTTGTATTGATATATGATTTACCACTATCTCTCTTCTTTAACAAATGAACAATATTCACAACATTTAGCTATAACAGTGTTTTCAAGACTTCAAGTGATTGTAGCATGAAACCCTAACAAAAATACTGTTGAAATAAAGAAAAAGATATTGATGAATCCATACCTTCCGTTTGTTCCGGTGTAGAGTCAATTGCTGCGAAATTTTGCTTGAATGTGTTAAATTTGTGTCCCCACTACGCCTGCCATTTGCCACAGCATCTGTTTCCATGGCCTCATCAACAAAATCATCCAATGTCTCAAGTTTCCTAAGAACACAAATTTGCATTTCCTCTAATCAGCATTAAATAATAGACTATAGTATTAATTAATAAAGAGAAAATGGATGCATATAATTGTATTAGAAGAAATACCTGTTCAGTGGGTGCAAATGTTCCCGGGCCCTACCATTCTTTGGTGTAATGGAACTAAAAACACCCTTTTCTTTGAGTTTCTCCTCAAGGGAAGCCCTTATTTTTAACATTTCCATGCTCTGTGGTCCCACTTGTTTATCCTGACATATTTTGATTATATAATCATAGCCGTTCTAAGTAATTCCATAACATAGAACATCTAGAAATAGGAATCGCAGTTTAGAATAATGAACAAGAGCAAATACACAGAAACAGCTAGGCATCCCTGCTTACTTGATGCTTCTGTCGTGACTCATTATTCTTCAAACTTTTCAAGGAATTCAACTCAGTTTTTTTGTTGAGCTGTGAGTCACCACACAGGAAGAAAGAAGAATGAGGCTACAGATTCGTGAAAAGCAACATAGCAAGTCGCCTTGAAAAGGAGATAGAGAATTAGAGATTGGAGTCATTGGACCATGAAAGAGCTATCAGCATAACAATCAAAGAGGGTCTTTTGACTCCTACCTCAACAGGCTCAACTGTTGATTGTATGGTAGATGACAAAGTGGTATGCGTCTGACAATTATCCAAAGAATTTGATTGTATAGAAGTTGTCTTTTCAACTAATTTAAAATCTGATGAACTATTCACATCCTTCTTCAGAATATCTTCCATGTCAAAGGGAAGGTTATCATCCATTTCTTTAATCTGCACCACAGAAAAACAAGGTTGATAATCACCAGGAATGCCATAAACCCAGAGTATGCTCCTGTTTTCAGTTTTCAAATAAGGATGCACAATAATCATATATACATGTTTATTCTTCACTTTTAAATTTTTTTCTATGACAAAGAGTTAAATTGGCACTCTTGATCCTTTATATTTTAGAAGCAAACTAGGTAAAATTAGGAGTTTCATACCATTAACTATTAAGTATCATTTCAGCGATTGGTTGGTTAAAATGCTCTCCATGCCATTGCCATTAAAGAAGTTCAAGCATAAAACCCAAGACTATCTTGTTGTCCAACTAACTGCTAAATGGAGCAGTCTAATTTCTTGAAGAGAAACTAGAACAATAGGAATATATATTATGAACAAACCATTCTTGCCTAATACTGTGCATTACAATATAAGTGTTACTTTAGAAATTTTCGAACATATGAAAAAGTCAAAGTACCTAATACACCCTTGATTAAGATTTACTGAATAGAGGAAAAATCATTATAGATACGATTTCCAAAGTTATTTACTTGAATATAACTACATAAATGTAATTTAGGGGAAAACACTACCAATCAACAATGAAATTAATATTATAAATTTTATTTTGTAAACCTTGAACCACATTTCCAGTATGTAATTGCTAAACCCTCAGTCAAAACTGGAGTAAATGACCCTCAGAACTAAATCAGAGAGAACAACTATGCCCAGCAATGAAAAAGACTTGACGACACTGAATCTGTAGCATATGTTAAAAAATTGGTAACATAGGAAACTTTTACAAGAGTGAGATTAACAGTCAGAAAATCATAAATAAAGTTCACCAGAAAAATGAGAAAAAGCAAACCTTATCCAATAAAGTCTTGATCTCCACTAGGCGAGAAATAACTGGATGATCACGAACTGGCTGCCCCTCAGACTTAAGAAGAAGATAAAATGTTATGGCCTGACAAAAGGATTGCAACAGGAGCTGCTTCACTTCCATATAATGCATCTCTCCCTTCTTGGCACTCTCCCGTCCTCCAATCTTTACATAAATGAATGATTAAAAGAATGTATTCTAAATTATCAATTAACTAAAATTCATTATTAAAAGTTGAATGAGCAAAATGTCGAAAACAAATGAAACAGTGTCTAAACAGTTTAATATTATGTATATTAAACTTTAATTTTCCAGAGAAATTTTAATATTACATCACTCTTCAATTTTCTAGAGAAATTTTACTAGCATAAGAGCAGTACTCTTAAAAGTTAATGCTGCTGATGTAAAAGAAAATGAGAAAACCCAATCAAACACATGAAACAATCACTTCCAATATATGAAATAAAACCAAACAAGAGGAAGAATAATATAGACACAAGCAGCACTTGTAGAAATGCTAGCAGTGTTCAGGAACAGAAGTTTTATATGCCTGAAGATAAGAATCATTTAATAAACAAGTACTCCAAGTTAATCTATTTGACTTTTGAGTCAGAGAAGCATGAACAACTAAAATAATTGAAGATGAAAAGAGTCCTATATCAATCACGCAAACACCAACTCATTAGAATGGTTAGCCATACAAGCTCATTTTTTAATACAGAGAAACTAATAGATTGAATGAAGATCAAAGAATGTAATATGACAAAATGGCCTAATCCTTAGAAACACAACATCAAGGAGCATCTGCATAGCTCAAATTTATACTACTCTCTATCGTATGATGTACAATCTTTATCCCTTATAGAAACTTATAGATATCATTTTATCTGTTCATTTTGCCATGCAAGTATATTTAAAAACCAATTAACCAGCACTTCAATGAAAAGATGAAAGAACAATGTGAATGAGAAAAGTGATGAAGAGTTTTGGGGTTCATAAATATATCTCCAGACTTTTCCAGTAACTAAGTAAGGTACTGCATACATACTAATATAATAGCACAATCAAGTGTAATAAAACCCAAGAAAGTGCAATAATGCAGAATAAATAATATGCAAAGTTACCAATCAAATTACCATACCTTATCTAAAAATGGGTTAACTTTGTTCTCAAGTTGCTCAAGGGCGTCATTTAGCTCCAACAAAAGGCCAACCAATTCAGGAGTAGAGCTGTAAAACCAGTCATTAGGCTGGCTCTCACAAGCATCAATATAAACTAAATGTGGATGAATTCTTATATTTTAACTAAATGTATAGAAGCTAGAAAATCTTTCAGAAACTAAAGTGCATGCTATCATATTATATGCGGTTCATGATATATAGTTAAATGTAAACAAAGACAAGTCACAATCTTCCCCTGATTATGGACAGGAATAAAAGACAGTTGATGCAAAAATTGTAAAATAAAAAAGTATAGTGAGAAGAGCACCTGCACACAACATAAAGCAAGATTTAACCACATTATAACCTACTCATGAGGACGGTCAGCATAAATGCATCAAAACCATAAGACATCCATACTATTTCAGCCATAGGAAAATTGTGTTTGCTTTGGTTGCAAATTTGTGTAGTTTGCAATGAGATGTCCCTCTCCCTAATATTCATATCCTTCTTCATGTAAAACCCATGTACAAAAAAGGTGCATTGTCACAATTTACAAACTGACAAACCATAATTGAGAAAATAAGTGCCTTTACTAATAAAAATTCATCATATGCAGCAATCAATTAACCACTTGATTAGATCCCACTATGTTCAGATAAAAATAAGAATAAAAGAAGATACAGAAAAAAAACAGACCTGAACACTACATCCATTTGCTCTTCTTTTGTTAAAGCATCTACATCCTTCTTTACTGTCAAATACAGTTTCTCATCTCCATCTTTAATTCCTTTGTCAGGAGAAGCTTTTGACGCAAGTTCTCCACGGTCCAAAATTTCCTGAAAAGCAAATATTGATATCAAATCAGCAAAATATCTTTGAATTCCCAACAATTTCTTTGGTACTAAATGTATAGGGCACCCAAAGATCAACTTTTTAGCATATTTTTTACCTCAGAGGTGGGCTCATCTTCAGGACAAAAATCTCTGATTGAAAATTTTTTTGATTTTTCACGTTGCTGTTTCAAAACCTCCTTCAACTCAGCATCTGCATCCTCATCATCACTTGATTGTAACTGAAGATCAAGAGAAAAAGAAATACCAAATCAAATCATCAGACCTACTTCAATGCGTGGGGCTTGTGATTATGTAAAATCAGCAACTTTATGACGCCTTTTAAAGGTGAATGGAACAAAATTGCAAAAATAAGATTGTAACATTGTTTTTTTCTGCTTTGTGCAATACACAATATTGTTTCCTGTACTTTGTGCTACAAATGTGGCCTTCCATTCCATAGCATGTCAGTAATCACTCTAGCGCTGGAGAGATCTTCACCTCAGAGCATTACTATATTTTAATTCTATCTAAACATTTACACATTAGAGCAAAAGAATTCATAGTAATGAAGCACATCACAACATCACAACATGTCCAATATTTCATATAAAGATCAAAGGAGTTTAGGACTGCATTAAAGCATACCTCATTGTCAACATCATTGCCGTACATATTTGCTTTTTTAATCCAACCATCCCTTTCAGATTCTTCTTCATCATCTTCGTCAAGATTTTCATCATCAATCCCGCCAAACTTGGATCGCAGATAATTTTGTGTCCTTACAACTAAAAAAATCCTATAATTAAATTAAACTACAAAACATTTTTAAATAAATAGGAGAAATTGAGTAATTAAAAACAGATAAATTTTACATTAACAATTCTATACCAAAAGTAAAACAGAACCAAAAAGGAGAACTAGCTCCTTCATAATTTCAGGATATTCTAACAGTCACTATGGATACATCATACATTATCATTATGGGCAAATTACTAATGCATGGATAACAACATCAAGGGAGAAACTGAATCATAGCGACTAATGTCACTAACATGTACCATGCACGAACATTATTTCTGAATCAAAATGCAATTTAAAGTGCTGGCATTTTAAAATAGTACTAGAGCTTCTATCACACTATATCACTAATGAAGCATAATATGGAGAGAAAAATTGCAACAATACTGAACGCATGTCAACAAAATGGAGGACTCAATCTGTTATCAATTGAATATGCAAACCATTGTCGACTAATCAGTGAGATTCTGAACCAAATTTTAGTTATAATGCATAAACAAAGGAAACAGAAATAACATAAAAAAAACTTGAGATTTTTTATCTTAAATATGCCACATTCATTTGGATAACAGAACAAAGAGGTTTTCTCTAGTCCAGAGTCTAACCAGAACAAACCCATATCATTTTGCATAGCATGCTCTGCTAACAAAAAATAAAAAAGTAAATTCAGTTCAAGAAACAGAGGAAGCTACGTTACTTTTGGCTGCTAGACCCTTAGGGGGCTTATCATCAACATCATCAGAGTCATCCTCTTCATCCTCCTCATCTTCCTACTCAATAAATCACAAAAGAGTTCGATACATTTGTGAGACAGATCCCATAGTAGTAGCATAGATAATAAATATTTTTATCACATTGTAATCTTTTCAAACATAGACCAAAACAAAGTGATGTGCGTTTATATATATAAATTAAAGCCCAGAGGAGCTTAAATAATCATATTATTCAATGAATATATTCTGAGAATTCAAAAACAAAAACTAAAATGATATAAAATTCATACATTTAAGAAAATTAAAGTAAAGACGAATTACTCAATGAACAAAATAAGGATGCCTAGAGGAGACAGTAGTAGTACAACCTCAAAATCAAACACTGGCTGCTCATTATCTTCATCAGACTCTTCTGAATCCTCGTTTATGTTCAGTGGTACAACATCTCTATTCTTGTGAACTACAAGAATCCCAACCGGAATTTATAAAAATGGCGTACCAAAAAAAAAAAAAATTCAGCGAAGGTTGTGTGAAGCATGCTTGAACAAACACATACAGGCATCAATTTCATCGTCCATCATGTCATCATTAGCAGAAGCAAGCCGCAATGATTTTTTCTTGAGAGTGTCATTATCTCCCTTCTTCTTATACTTCCCTGTTTTTCTCCCCATGATTCTTGATCTCACTGTTACAACAACGAATACATTAAGAAAAATAAGACCAACTCCTCAAACTAAAACCACCCGAGAATCTGAGAATACTTAAAAAAGGCAAAGTAGAGCTGGTGCCAAAAGACGCAAGAGAATGCAACCCACAGATAAAGAGTAACGGAAAATTGTCATTAACTTGATTATTAACCCGATCATGAACTTGAAATTAGAAGGCATATACAACTGTTTCTAAATGAAAATGGATTACGAATTTTAGCGAAAAAAAATAAATAAGTGAAATACATAATTCATTGATACAACGAATAACAAGAAGTCACCATATACATGAAGTCTAAAATATCTAATAATAACACCCAAAGATAATGGAATAAACCACTAACACCGAACAAAAAGTTTTGCCTTCTGCAATGGTGTAAATTTTGATGGCTCAGCAAAATAAACCAAACATGGAGAAAAGGTCAAGAAAGTAGAAAGATGATAGCAGACGAATTTTCCGAAAAGGAAATAACGGTTACCTCAAGCTCGCGAACTTTCGAGAGAGTGGAGTCTGAAAGAGCAGGTGGTGGCAACGATGTTGCTACTTGATGGGTGGCGGACTGGTGGAGGCGCTGCTCCGTGATTTTGGTGGCGCCCGGCGACGCGCGACTCGTGAGGGAGAAACGGCACGGTACGCCTTTCTAGTTGGTAGTGAAGCCGACTGCAACAGAATTGGAATCGGTTGTCTTTGCGTGAGAACGATGGACATCTGGGCCTCATGGCTTTAAAACTAGGTTAAGAAATAGGATCAGAAATTGTTCGGCCCGGCCCATTAATATTAAAATTGATTTTTAAAATAAGTGAGCCCAACTTGAACCTTTTCTTAAAAGTATGTTATTGCAAGTAAGTCGGCCGTTGAGCCTAGTATTATTCGTAGACGGTAAGGGATGGAGAAAAATACCAATAGAAATTTTAGGTGCGGTGTCGTATCGAAATTTTCAATATGTATCGATATTACACACTAAAATTCTTCGTATTTCAGTATTGGAATACCGTACCATAATATCGAAATTTTATATTAATTTTAAAAAAATTAATTATACAATTTTATATTTAAGTATACTTTGTATTATTAATAATTATATATGTTTAATTGTACATCAATTTTATTAGTATTAATTAATAGTTAACCTAATATCATTCTATTCTAAATTGATAGAAAAAATCTTTTGATCCCTAATCTTTTATTAATTTACCTTTTGGATTATGTATTGAAAAACTCCTACTTTAGACTATAGTTTTTTTTTTTCTCCTCTATGCAAGTTACGTGATTAATAAGAAATTTTATAATTAAGTGGAAAGACTTGGGAGAAGGAAAACCTCGAACTGTAGGAAATTCACTCAAATTGACACCCATTGTTGCTAATAAACAATAAATGAATTCATTTCTGCAAATACAAAAGAATTAAATGGGTTTTTTTTTTTAACAAAGAAGAGTTATACTATTAAAAATCTTGAATCATTTTTATAAATACATGCATGCATGTTAACATATTAAGATCGAGCTCTACCACAAAAATGTTTGGCAATGCAATCCATAATTGATTTGATATACATACTCACTAAAACATCCTGAAGTATTTAATTAATCTTAACTCATCTCATTTTAAATTTTACAAGCACATCAATTCATAAACTACTTTGATAGAGCCATGAGTATTAATTCCTCTTATGAAATCCTGTCATGTTTCAATAATGTATATACTATCTCATTCCATATTAAATTTCATACTTTGTTTTTTTTTTTTTTCTCTAACATTAAACTTCTTTTTTTCAGTCAACTCCATTAAATTAATTTTCAGGAAAATAAAAATCAGTACAATTGTAGTATAACTCGCAATTGTAAATTAAATGTAACAAACAATAAAAATCTGTACATTTATAGTATAACTCGCACTTGTAAATTAAATGTAACAAACAATTATATGCATTTATTTCCTTAATTCACATGAACTCATCCAACTCTCAGTCATATGAGCTTAATTTCATGAATCACAACAAAAGAATGAATGTATAAATGTAAATAATTATAAAATATATTTTTATATAATAAAAAATAATTATGTGTGTATATATATGCGCGTCCATCTTGAAACACGATAATATCTTCACTCAATTCAATGGCCAGGTCCTCTAGGGCTAGGTCCTGAAGGTAAACGTTGAAGCCAAATAGACATTGTCTCTCTAGCATTCTCGTACATGCTTGGAAGTTGGGTAGATTTCAAAATATCATCACACAAAATTCTCGATCCATCCACCTGCAATACTTGGGTCATGCATACGGCATACAACACGAAGAAAATAAGAAGAATGCTCGTTCGAGTGTTCATGATTGTGATGAACTTGTGATCGGGATCAAGTAGTGCAACGTTGGAGAGTGGGAGAAATGAAAATGAGACCAAAAAGAACTCTAGGAATGGTGAAGTTGTTGTAATGAATTTGAGAATGAAAAAGTATGCATGGATTGCTTCCTATTTATAATGAAACCTAATATGAATGGAATTGAAATAAACTATATGGATCAAGTGGAATGGCGTTAGCATTTGTGGTGTTGACAAAACGTATATTCCTATGTCATATTGAAAAGGTCATAAATTCACCAATTGAATATTTCAACTGCTCTATGTGTGTACATATATATTATTAAGACTTATGTCACATTATTAATTAATTAATTTTTCGAGTTTAGGTTTGGAAAGGGTAATCTCGTAAAATTACGTGGGTCAAAGATTTGAAATTTTGACTTGACTAATGACCTACTGATGAACTCTCATTACCTGGATGCTGCGGGCTACGAAAATTACCTAATTGACATCCATGTTCGACTTTGCATCCATGATAATATATATATTTGTATTTTTATTTTTACAATTAAAAAATAAATGGCAAGCTATTGAAAAGTTTTACTTGGAGAGTAAGTATAGTCGAATCGTATTATGAGACCACTTCACCTTTTTCTTTTATTTATTAGTTTACCGATTCGAATTCTCTGTGTCATTTTGGTACATTATATCATGTACTAAATCGTTGGATGGACAACACGTAAGAGATAGGAAACTATACCCTAAACTTTAAACTCTATGGGCAATGATTTGATTTAATTCCCCTCTTACGTGTCAATCACTTAACACGTGACACAGGAGATAATGCACGAAAATGGCTCAGAAAATTCGGTGTTTTAGTTTACTACATATCCACGGACTACGTAATAATGGTTAATATTATTATTTTTCACGGTTCTTTATTTATATTTTTCTTTTATATGGAACCAAACAGAATAATTAATATATTTTTTTATGAATTCATATACAACACTAAGTCTGTGATACTCGAGCTTCTCACTACTCATGTGTCAATATAATTTAATTTGTGTTATGTGCATTTTATAACTATGTGATAATTATGTGACAATTAAGTGATAATAATGTGACAATTATGTGAAAATTATTTTTACAATTTATTTATCTTTATATTTTATTTGGCACATTTATGATAAAAATTGTGACAATATGTGAATATATGTGTGCATAAATATTTACGTGCATTAATTTGGATATATGAGTAAATTATTTTATGAGTATAAATATATTATTTCTTAATTATTAAGTATCACACGTGTTCTCGTAAGAATAATAGTGGGTAGGAAAATATATACGCATGTATTATATCTTAGTTATTAAGTATTGCACGTATATTCGTAATGGATAATAATAATAATAATAATAATAAAAAGGAAAAGTTAGTAAAAAAAAAGTTGTTGCAATTGATGTGTTGGGTTGGCAATAGTTGGAATGGTGCATGCATGACGGCTGGCAGCAGCCAAAATTGATTTTCATTAAAAAAAAATTCGGCCACTTCTCTTTCCCCTTGTCTATATATATGGGGGTGGGGAATTCATCACCTCACACCCCAAATCAATCGATCGAGAGAAAAAAAAAAAGAAGAGAGATAGAGAGAGAGAAAGGAGAGAAGAAAGAGGGAAAGGAAGGAGTTCATGCCGGTGCCGGGACGGGAGATAGGAGATTAGTGATAGTTCTTCACGCGGTCTATAGTATTACTATTGTCGAAGTTCGGGTAAGTAGAAGTCCAACTACAATGCATAAACATGTTGTGTATGAATTATTTATGATTAATATGCATGCCATGAATTATTTGTGATTAGTTTAATTACGTTATGAATTATTTGGGGTTAATTGGTGATACAAGTTGTGGATCTATATGATTTGAAATAATATTATTGTCCTATATAGATCTATGAGATTGAAAACTGTTGAGATATATCTGTATGATTTGAGAAGATATTGGTTATAAGGATCTGTGTGATCCGAGATGAAGTTGTTATTCTAAAAAGGGATTGTGTGATCCAAGGTGAAGTGGTTATTTTATAAATGGATCTATGTGACTGGGGTGAAGTTGTTATTCTAGAAGTGAATCTGTGTGAATTGAAGTTAAGTTGTTGTTTTATTGTGATTAAATGTTGATATTGATATCGTAAATAGTTTATAATGCATATTTAATTGCCCTTGTTATACCATGCATAAACATGAAAAGTGTTTTCCCCAAAATTAATAAGATACTAATGGTGTGTGCGGCCACTATATATGCATCTCTGTCAGGGTTCAGAAAAATCATTCCCGACACTTTATTCTGAGTTCAGAAAAATCGTTCTCAGTACTTTATTTTGGGGTTCGGAAAAATCGTCCCCACCACTTTATCAGAGTTTGAAAAAATCGTTCTCGGCACTATTTTCGGGGTTCGAAAAAATCATCCCCATAGAGCTCTTTTGGGGTGCATATCATAAGTGTGTCGTGGGGATTGCGCAACGTGAACAGTTTTTAAAATAAAAGAGATCAACTCGAAAGATTAAGAAATAGGCGATAGAGAACTAAATGCATTTTCATGCACTAACATGCATGATTTCTTCTTACTGAGATTTTTGTCTCACTAATTTATGCATTGTAGGTGAGCCTGATGATTTTGAGTATGTGGTGTGTGGTGCAAGCTGTGGAGCTCCTTCAGGGTTTTGAGCGGGTGTACATAGATGACGACCTGTTGGGTTAGGCCGTGAGTTTATTTTGTTTTCGCTGAGGTTTTGTTATATGATATAATAAGTATTGTGACGAGTTTGTTTGAATTGAGGTGGTGTCAGAAATTAGTTACGTATGTTAAACTAGTGTGATGGTTTGGTTATGAATATATTATGTGGAAAAAAATATATATGCAATTTATAATGATAATATTTATGTTAATTAGTATTTGAATTATAAATTATGTAAGGTGAGTTGTGTCAAAGTCACTAATACAATTAATTAATATATATATTAAAATATAATATTCTTCAACCTGCTAATATAACTTTTTCAATAATACCTTGGTTACTCTAATTTGTTTTATGAATGATTCATGAAATACTTTAATCGAACATCTATCAATTGTTTATCAATTAAATATCATTTTGTATATAGAAAAAATATTGCGTTTTTCTTTTATCTTATATAATTCATTTTGTGAGATAGTCTCGATAAATTTTATTCGAAAATGCTTGAAACAATTAAAAAGTAATCCAATTAAAATTTACTTATCTTACACTCGGCATATATAGTACATTATACTCCATCGTTCCGTCTGGTTAATTACTTCATTTTTTTTTTAAATTCCGTCCCAACACTTATACATTTTTCTTAAAATAGAAAAATACATATTAATAATATTACGTATTTTTGCTCATTTCATTAATGATAAAAATACATAATATTTATTATCTATTTTTTACAGTCCCAATAACTTTAATTACTTTTTTATATTTTATTCATCATTTCCAACAATTTTATCTACTTTTTCTTTTTAAATTATTAATTTATCCATACTTTTTCTTACATTATATATTAAAAAAAATAACACGTCTTAATCTCCGTGCCCGTATAAATGGATAAAAATACCCGGGACGGAGGGAGTAATCACTTTTTACACACGCAATAATTTGACATACTTTGTTCATTATAATATCTAAAATACTTAATTTTTACATACATTTAGATAATTTTACATGTTTTTATACATAAAAATATATATATATATATTTTTTAATCTTCACGTATATGAAAAAAATACATGCAGTAACTTCTGGGGCGGTGATAGTATATTATTTATATATATATATATAGTTTGTTGATGTCATGTTGTGAGTGTGACCTCTTCAATTTACGAATTTTCATTATAGTTGGTTGTGTAGAAACACCAACAAATTTACTCTTAGTCACATCCAAAAATGATAGTATTAAAATTCTATATATTTATCGTACCAAAATACGTTTCTTCCCAGTATAATAGAGTAGTTTACTTCTAATTAATGTAAATCACTTAAAAAAAGATAATTATATTTTTTAATGTAATTTACCATACAGGTGGAATACATGAGTACACGAGTCATAAATAAACATTATTCATATAATTTTATATGGGATTGAATCTCTGAATCCCGTAATTTTATTATTTGATTTATCTCACTTTTTACCCTAGTCAAGATGTACATTTATCTTCCTAGCAAATAAACATTATTCCTATAATTTTATATGGGATTGAATCTCTCCATCCCGTAATTTTATTATTTTGATTTATCTCACTTTTCAACCTAATCAAGATGTACATTTATCTTTCTAGCAAGTCTAGTTTATGGACAAAAATCAATACTTTAAAAAATGATTAATATTACATAATTTTTCATCAACTCAAATAAAATTAAATGCAAAAATGTAGAAGTACAACAAAAAAAATTCTACTCACTGCTATCAAATAACTATAATCATTAATCTATATGCACATGTAACTTAATTCAGAACACAGACTACTACATTTTTTAAACTAAAAGGCAGTGCAAATTAATTAGTGAAGATAAATTACTAACTTATTGATTAATTAAGTAATTATAAATTAGGCTTGATTTAATTCAAGGCTAAACAAGCACACAGATTATGTGCATTGTGAGGCGAACGTCATACTATTCATGTAATTTAGTTTATGTATTGCATTTAGATTAAGAAATATTTTTCTTTTATATATTAATAGTGTGTATGGAGTTTTTTTTTATTGGACAAAGTTAGTTGTTAGTGTTATTAATAGATAGTTCAATAAGTATCCATACATCCTTCTATCTCCAAGCCTCTTTATTACTCTTCACATAATCTAGGTCACTCATCTTAACGAAGATCCTAGTGGCCAGGTGGGCGCCACCTGATTAATAGTGTGTATGGAGTCATCAGTCATTACGTGACTGTTTTATGAAAATTAGAAACATAACCTTTTAAACGAGTGTTAAAAGAGATAAAATATAAACCTTTTAAGTGAGGGAATGTATATACATATTTTCTAATTGAGAAAATACATGAGAAAATATGTATCATTTGAGAAAAAAAATTTAAAATTGTAATTACACGAGAGCAGTTGAGTAATATTTTTAAATTATTATTACGACTAATTTTCTTTTCAAACGAAGTGATATATTCCACACGTCATTCTATTATCGGACTAATAAGAAATTTATGAGAGTATATGCCTTTGAATGAATCATTTGAATATAAATATTTAATATATGTGACGAATTATATGGTTATACATATTCAATATGGGCAGATTTTCTCAACAACTCCAATTTTTTTTCTCGTTTTTCTTTTTCTCTAACCACATGGTTTAACAATAAGAAAAGTATTTAATTTAGGTAAGTTTCATTGCACCCCTGGTAAGGTTTGAGCTAATCTCTTGTAAATCAGAATGTATACTGTATGATTAATAAACCTTATATATTATAGATTGAAAATACAGTTATATCTAAATATTATAATTCTTTAAAATTAATATTAAATCATAAACCACAAGAATATAAGGTGAACTCAGTGAAAGAATATTTTAATTTAATTTTTAGAGTATAATTATAATTTTACAGTTATGATTTATAGCTAGTATATATATCTCGAGGGTAGATTTTACTATATGGTTCATAGTGTATCTCACCATTATTGTTTATGATATATTTAAATGATACAGTTATCTCATAAAAAATATAAAAGGAGTTTATATATATACAACCTACTTAATAAGAGAACAGTTCTTTAATTTAACTTTAAATTTTGGATAATTTTTTATTTTTGATGACAAAATAATTTTAAAGTATGTATGTATTACATATGGGTGGGTGATAATTTTAAAATTAAAATATATTTTTATTTGGTTGAGTTAAAGACATTTTATTTTTAGAGGTAAACGTGTTTTGTAGGATTTATTAAAAGAAAAAAAAAGAGAAATTAATTTGCTATAACAAATATAAATATGAAGATGTATAGTGCAGTGGCATATCTAAGAAAATCGCAGTGTGTTAAACCAAAAGGTTAAAAATACAAATTATTTATATATAATATAATAGGCTTTTGGTGAACATCACATGGCTTGAGGTCGTGGCTGTCCCACATAAATCCGCCCTTATATAGTGTGATGGAATCTGTTACTCCATGTATGTATTATAATTTCACTACATGCATCTCCCTATAAATATTTATATACATTTATTTAATGGAGTAAATAATTGTGCATGTCATGTGTTTAACAATTTTGGGTGATAACCTACCCATCCAACTAACATTCTATAGATCTGCTACAATGGTTGGAATTCAAACTTTTAATTCAACTTTCAAAAAGAGTTACAAAATTTGATTAATATTTCAAGTCAATATTGGAACATATATACTTTTAATTTTCTCCTAGGACTTATATATTTGTCAACATGTTACATACAATTTTTTTATTTTTTTAAATGACGATTTTGATTGAGTTACATTAGGTTATTATACCATTTAATATTATATTTAATATTATGGTAGATGAGATTATTTAAAAGAAAACAAATAAAAACGAAAAAAGAAATAAGGAATGAAGAAAGGAAGAACCATTTATTTATAACAAAACCACATAAATTATATAATAATTTGTTTTCTAAAGGCTAATACTATTGTGCACCTGAGTGTACCTACTTTTAGAAACATATATAATTAATAACAAAACATATACAATTATAAACAAAAAATGTATAAACTTTGTTAGTGAATTTTTTGTTAGTTTTTTTAATGAAAATTTGAGCGTAAAAAAACATACAATTATTAAAAAATATGTATACATTATTGAACAAAAAATTATAAACATATGAATGCTAGTTTTTTTTAATAAAAATTGAATATGAAAAAAGTATACAATTATTAAAAAAAACATGTATATAATATAGAATAAAAGTTATACACTGGGTGTAGGGATGACAATGGGACGGGTATTTCCAGATACCCGGTCTACCCGAACCCTAATGGGTAGTGTACGGGTAGTTGTAAACGGGTTTGGGACGGGTACGGGTAGTTATAAAAAATACCATTAGGATTTGGGACGAGTACGAGTAATGCCTCAAAATCCACGGGTACCCCGATTAAATATATATATATATTAAATAAAATTAAATATATATTATAGGTTTACTTGATTATAAACATAAAGGGTTGCCTAATAATCGACGAATAAAAAATATAATTATATTATAAGATTAACCTAAATATTAACAATAACATCAAAAGAGTTGTTAGTATGTCATTGTTACGTGTGGAAAGTTTTCTTCTATCCAACATTGCTGAGTAAGAAATAAAGTAATCCCCTGCATGGCACTTTAGTTGGTTAATACATTCGTGTGAGACTGTGAGTACATATGTTTCTCTTTCTTTTGTTTCCCTCTTTTTTATTTTATTTTATTTTATGTTTTTACTAATTATAATTAATTTTATTTTCAGTAAGAAAGAAAGTCTTTTATTTAATGGACACAATAATATAAGATGGAGTGATGATTTGCTTTATGAAAACACATTGTCTGTTATTTTGGTATCATTTGAAAAGATAACAAATATTCACTCCTCTTTCTAGGATCCATTTACAGTTTTGCAGTTTATTGAACACATTAAATTTTGTTTTGCAGTTTCAAATCCATGGCTGAACTCGTAGATTTTAATGAATAAGGTGATGACAACATAAGTTCACCTATGGAGATGTCGCCGAATACATCTCGATCACCTACTCCTATAAGTTCTCCAACTACACCTTATTCTTCATCTCCAGATTTGTCAAGCTTGCAAGATGGTGCTCCATTAAATTCTGAAATTAATGCTAAACCAAATGCAGAGGTGAATATTGGAGCTAGTTCAAAAACAAGATCAGAAATTTGGGTGCATTATACCAAAGAGAAAATTAAAGGACAACAAAAGGCTAGGTGCAAATATTGTAACAATTTGTTGTTGGGTGATCCAAGCTAAGGCACTAGTCATTTGAGGAAGCATTATGGTAGATGCCGAAAAAAGGACTATAAAGGACATAAGACAACAAACATTGCAAGCAAACTTCAATAAGAACAAACAGTTAGAGCTTTCATCTAACAATTTTGATCAGGAGTCTTCTCGTAAAGAGCTAGCCCGCATGATCATTATGCATGAGTACCCTATGAAGATGGTAGAACATGTAGGCTTCAAGAGCTTTCTTAGCTCTGTGAACCCTTGTTTTAAGTTGGTGTCCGAAAACACAATCAAGAATGATTGTGTGAAGATGTACGAGGCTATGAAGGTTGATGTAATGCGCATATTTGAGAAGTGTGAAAGCCGAGTTGCAATTACTACTGATATGTGGACATCTTCATATCAAAAGAAAGGATTTATGGTTGTTACCGCACACTTCATTGATACCAATTGGAAGTTGTAAAGTCGAATAATTCAGTGTGAGTTGAACTTATTTCTTACTCAGTCACTTATTATTATATTACTTTGATTCTTTTTTTTTATTATTTGTAATTGTTGCATTGTATTGGAAACTTTTATACTAATCATGTTTCACTTTTAAATTTCTTTTGCAGCTTTATTTATGTGACAAGCCCTCATTCAAGTGAGGTTCTATGTGAAGCTTTAATTGAATGCTTCCTAGATTGGAACTTAGAACGTAAGTTATCCACTATTACAGTGGATAATTGTACGACTAATGATTCAATGATCAATATGCTATTGGAGAAGCTATCTACGGATTTTTTGTTGGTTGGAGGAAAACTACTTCACATGCAGTGTTGTGCACACATTTTAAACTTGATTGTGAAGGTGGGATTGGATGTCATTAGAGATACGATAGAGAATGTGAGAGATAGCGTTTCTTATTGGTCGGGAACACCAAAAAGATAGGAGAAGTTTGAGGAAACAACTCGTCATCTTGGGGTACAGATTGGTAAGAAACTTTTACTTGATTGCAAGACTCGTTGGAACTCGACCTATTTGATGCTACAAACTGCTTTGGAGTATAAAAATGTGTTTTTTTGCTTGAAGCATCATGATGCAAAGTATAAGTGTGTGCCTACTGAGGCTGAATGGAACTTAACAAACCAAATATGTGATAAACTCAAATTGTTTTACAATGTAACTGAGTTGTTCTCTGGTACTAAATATCCAACTGCTAATTTATATTTTCCAAAAATATGTGAGATCAAGCTTGACTTATGCCAATGGTTGATTTGTGGTGTAGAGGTTGTTCAAAAAATGGCTTTTAATATGATGGATAAGTTTGATAAATATTGGTCTGATGTGCATGGAATCATGGGGGTAGCAACATTGTTGGATCCTAGGTATAAGACGATGTTATTAGAATTCTATTTTAGAAAGATTTATGTTGCTGAAAGTGAAAAAGAAGTGGAGAAAATTCTTGATTTGTGTCGTGAGTTGCTTACTCAATATGAGTTGAAGGAAAACGATTGTGATGTAAGTTGCTCAACTGAAAATCATATTGCTGTCGACCTTTCACTATGTGAGTATGACTTGTATGCATCCATAAGAAAAAGAAAGAGTGTGAGATCGGAATTGGATCAATACCTAGAGGGGGATGTTCTGCCACGAACTCCTGATTTTGATGTCTTAGTTTGGTGAAAGTCTAATAAAGGGAAATATCCTATTTTGCATCGAATTGCAAGAGATGTTTTAGCCATTCTTGTTTCTACGGTTGCATTAGAGTTTGCTTTTAATACAAGTGGACGATTGATCAGTCCTCATCGTAGTAGGCTCACCATAAGACAGTGGAGGCTTTGATGTGTGCTCAAAATTAGATACTTTCTGAAAGAGGTAATTATGTTTCATAAAGTCAATTTAATGAGTATGAATAGTTTAATGTGATTATTTTTTTGTGACAATTTACTTTTATATATATATTAGAAAACTCAACAAGTGGAGAGCATGAAACAATGCTCTATAATTCAGATGATGAGAAGATCGAGATATTGGTATGTGTAAATTTATTTTTAATACGCTTACAAGTTACAAGTTATCTTTAACTTATTTCAAATTTTATTTTATCTATTATAGGATGTCTAATAGTGAAGAGTATCATGGGAAGACAGATGCTTGAATCAGTGATGACTTATGCTCGAATCAGTGATGACTTATTTTTGAGAGTTTATGGATTAATATCTATTTGACTCCTTATTTTTATGACTCAATTTCTGTTTTGAATTTTTTAACTTGTGTGTTTTCTATGTTTATGGAATTTTATGCTAGTATATGTGATGTTAGTACATGTTTTTAATCATAGTTTTTAGAATTATGGTGCAAGGAATAAGATTACAGTGTCATTGCTGAGATGTAACATATAATTTTGATGATTGTTTATGGAGATTATTGTTTACAGTGTGAGGGTTGTTGAGTGTTGATGGAAATTATAGTGTGAGGGCTGTGATTTTTAATTTAGGTGAATGTTGATTTAAAAAAAATCGAGGCGGGGTGGGACAGACCCGCCCCGTACAGGGCGAGACGCGTGTCTGTGAAGTAGGACCCGTGCGGGGCACGGGGCGGGTCCGGGGTGGGGAATTCTAAAACGGGCCAGGTCTGGGTAGTTAACCCAGCCTGACCTGGCCCGTTGACATCCCTAATTGAAACGTACGTCTTCCTTTATAATTTTTCAAAGGAAGCGTGATTAGCCATTTTGTAGTAGGGATGACCAATTAAAATAATTTATCGAACCACAGAGAGGTTGACGCTAGAGCTTAAGAGAGATCACGTTTATCGCAATTTTATAGAGATGAATCATCAATGGGTAGTTTGATCAAACAAGAAATTAAATCAATCAAAGCAAGCAAGCAAACAATGATTAGCAAACAAGACAGATGGATGAAAAGTGATTTTCCAAATTAAGTAAAAGTGAGATTAACAATAATTAAGAAGTGAAAATCCTAGAATAAATGCATCGAATTCACATGAATCATGGATTGAAGACTAAGGGCCAACACTAAGATCACCTAAACTCTCTCTCAAGATGGATATGATATGGTTCTAAATATAGCTCAATGAGTTGGTTCTCATTCAAACAATTCCAACTAGGTACTAAGCATGAAATGAGAGTCCCTTCACACGATTAATCAATCTCTCGATCAAACCAATCATATGTTCTATCAAAGGGTTCTAAACTCTAAAGGATTTCTCAATCTGTTTACAATTTATAATGCACATGAAGTGTTTGATGAAATAATTCACTCAATTATCTTAAACACATAATTAATTTCTCAATCTAATCACATATTTAGAACAACTAAACACATAAATCATCAATACAAATCAAGCAATTAATAATCAATGATAGAAACCATAGATCCAATCAACATATGAATTCAAATACACAAATCCCAAAATTATCCAACAACTCTCATGTTGCTAATCTCACAAGGGAGATTAGTCTACCATATTCATAAAGATATTAACATAGACAATTAATCCTTACAAATTATGATAAAACTATGAGGTTTAATACAAAGATTGAATGAAAACTCCCTTGATCTATCTTCAATGGTGATCTCCTTCCCTTCTTTGCACTTTCCTCTCTTCCTTGATCCTTTTCCTTCACTTGGATGTAGAAATTGATGGTGGAATGATGGTAGATGGTGTAGATGAAGAATGGATGAAGATGATGGTGTAAAATGAGAGAAATGGTGTGTGAGGTGTGTGAAACAGTAAAATCCTCGTCCCATCTCATCAAATGTTGAATTATTGAGTATTTATACCCCTTGGGAAGCTTCTAGAAGGTTCTAAAATTTTTAGCAGCTTTTTACACAACACGAGTCGTGCTCTGCAACACGGCCCGTGTTGGGTGAATTGATGTCGCTGCACGGCCAAGACTCACAGGGGCGTGTTACGCAACACGGCTCGTGTGCTGCAACACGGCCCGTGTACTGTAATACAGACACAGGGTGGTCGCGTTGGATGAATTGATGACTGCACACGACCACTTCTTATTGGGCCGTGTTTTGTACACGGCCCGTGTTGGTGCATGCCCCTGTTTCCTTCACTGTTTTAGCTCGTTCTCCCTCGTTTCAACTCCGAATTGAGATCCGCTTTTTCCTACGTCTTCTTTATCATATCTAGCATCCATTAAAAACTGAAAATCATAGGTTTAAGCTCATTCACATACATTTTAATAAAAACACAAAATACAACCAAATAACATATAAATACAGGTAAAATAATATGAAAACGGATATAAAAAGGCACTAAAATATAGGTGAAAATATCACTCATCAAAGCGCGCACGTAATTTCAAAGGAAGCGCGTACGTTTCAATGGGATGAAGAGAGTACTACCTTTTATGCGACTATGCCTGCAACCTTACATGCGACTTTATGTACTACACTACACGCGACTAAATGTGCAACGTGTGGCGTGAAGCACGGCGATGGACATAGCTCACTCGATGACAATCGAGCATTAAATCTCTTCACACGACCATGTGATCTTCATGTACGACAGCGTGTTTTGGCACTTCTCACTCGACAATCTCTCACCTGACATCATGTGTTGACAGTGTTGTCACACGGTAGCAATCGTGTGACAAGATTTCTCATACGGCTTCGATTGCTTCTCACGACAGCGAATACTCATGCATGGCTACAACCGTGCAATGGTCGTGTGAGCTATTTCTTCAACTATTCTGGCTCCATCTCACTTTCATTCGATCCTTGATCACTTCATCCCTCTTTTCCTGTGAAACAAATGACAAAACACCTCTCGAACACCTTTTTATCGATAACAATAAGAGCATCACCTTTTTCTGCTAATATAATATCAAAATACATCAAAGAGGTATTAAATCAGACCTAAAAGATTATGAATTTCCACTCTCATCAACTAGCATATGTGCAACCATTGCACGCGATTATATGTACTACTATACATGCGATTATTAATTATATAATGAAAAGGGACAAAAAATAAAAAAAATGACATTTTTTCAAAAAATAAAATAAAAATAATTATTATATTGAGTTTACACGTAAATCAAATTTACACAAATATTTCCTTTATAATTAATACTCCACTTACAACTTACAAGTGACTCTAATCAATATTTCAATTTCATTTTATTTTTTAAATAAACACAATTATAAAATGAATTAAATCCGACCGAACCGCCTAAAACGAGCCAGCCCAACAAACAAAGCCCAATTTATCGCTTCCATCGAAACCCCTAGTTTTCCCATGAATATATGCGCAGTCTCACCGCAATCGTTTCATAAGAAATCAATTTTCTTAGCAATATTTTTTCATTTAATCATTTAGGCTTCTCTTGTAATCTTATTTTGTATATTTTTGCGATTAGCATCCATATGATTCTTTCTGCTTAACAAAATGCAGAAAATGGAATCACAGATCTAAGTCAGAAGGATGCCAAATCAATTGATTTTATCTCGGTACTTATGGACGCAGCTCCGATTTTCAGCGTGGATTCTGTGTTTTCTCGAGAGTTCCACAATTTTATTTATATATATTTTTTTGTTTTGGATATTGTTCGGTGATGATTTTTCAGCTTTAACCACACCGAAGAGATGCTGGTAGGTTTGCACATTCCGATTTGAGTTTAGCCTGAAGGAAGTTTTGCAATTTTTCTTTGGATCTTGATTTGAAGGTGTTTGTATGAATCTTTCTCTATTTGGTTAATCTTATGGATTAAGATGAAAACACTGTCTATCTGTTCAAAGTAAATTGTTAATTCTCACGAATTTCTTCCTTTGGGTTAACATTTTTGAGGAATCACCACCACTTCTCATGGGGAAGAAAACTGGCCTTCGACTGAGAGCTTAATTATTTTTATTTAATTTTTTATTATCTTGTTAACGTAAACAATTCGCACTTTGTTATTTTCATCTAGTTTCCAGTTTTTTTTTTAAATTATTATTATAATTGAATTAATGCACGGTCAACTTTAAATCATCATTTTAGTGATTTGGTTTGAAACTTTGAATCACGCAATTTGATCAAAATTTAGAGTCACACTAGAATACACCGTTGCACTAACCGGGAACCGGAACCGGCTAAAACAGAACCGAAATCGGATATATTTCGGTTCAGTTTCGGTTCCTCATTTTGTGAAATCGGAATCGGAAAACCGGCGGCTCCGGTTTGAAACCGTCGGCTCCGGTTCGAAATCACCATGCATGTCTAGTTTTATATGAATAATCTAATCCGTTAGATTAGATTTTTAATTCAATTTATATCATTAAATAAAATAAAATATTTACTCCCCCTTTCCATTTCCGAACTATCGTGCATATCTAGTTGTATCTCGATAATCTAATCCGTTAGATTGATTTTTAATTCAATCTATACCATTAAATAAAATAAAATATTTACTCCCTCCGGACCGCACTAAGGGTGCATTTTGCTTTTTTATGTGGATTAAGGAGTATTATTATTTAATGTGTAGTGGGTAGTTGTATTAGTGGGAGTGGACTACATATTTTAATTGTATTAGTGGGTGAGTATGAGACCATGTGTATAAAAAAAGAATCTTTAGATGCTTTAGATGAGACGATCAAAATGGAAAAAAAAGACCCTTGATACGAACGGGACGGAGGGAGTATTTTTTTGAAAAAAGAAACTACCCACTATTCATTTTAAGCTATAAAATTGGGCCCAGAATTACTCCAAAATTTATGTCATAAATTTCCTTTTTCTTAAATGATTTTTACTTTTTTATATGGCTTCCAGTTATAAAATTAAAATTTGCATTTTTATGTAATGTAGTTATGTTTTGAATATATTAAATGAGATGAATAACTATTAGTACAAATTATTACCTTAAATTACGTTTTAAAACATATTCTTAAATTAACTCATTAGAAACTGCACAACTACAATTACATATACACTTGACATATAAAATTGCAAATACAGTAAGAAAAATAATATAAAGATGAATGAATATATGTGCAAATTGAGTCATTCTTTGATAGTTAAAAATCCGGATGAATCATTCTTTGAACTTCAAGATGTTCACATATATAATTAAGACCACTCTTAATTATTATTTTAGGTTACACGACCTAAACTTGATATGAAATACTAACACCAAATCAATTCTCAATAGATTACAAATTTAAGATTAAAGTATTTTAAAAAGCATTAAATTAAATTACAGTCAATGAGAAATTGAATTTTTCAAGTCAAATAGCGAGCCGAAAGATGCTAGCTGCTTGTGAGTTTCAGCTTTGTTAAATTAGTTCATGAAATAAGATGCAAAATTCATTATACTTTTTCTCATTATTGAATATATCTTCTTTAGGCCCTTTATATAACAAATTATTATGAATTTTCACGAATAATAAAAAAAATTAGAGGTTGATTGGTTAGATGGTAATGATAAATGAGAATTATTATTGAAGGTAATGACAGCAGTGTCAATGAAATTGATAGAAACAGTGTAGACTCTCCAAAAATATAGCTTAAAATGTATGGTGGGGCAGTCTTTTAAAAAAATTAATTATTTTATTTTATTCTATTTAACGGTGAAAATTGAATTAAAAATTAATCATCCAACTAAGATTGTTCAATGCATTGGACTCGAAAATTAATATTCTTTTATAACCTCCCCACTAATCATTACTGAGTGCTCTTAATATCAATTATTTTTTAGATTGGTAACTGTTAGTCATGTAAATCGTTGAAATTTATCGCATAAAAGAGTGAAATTTTGGATTTGGTTTCATGTAAAAATATTTACTCTTATCATATAATCATTCCATACAATCATTTACCTTGTTTAAATGGAAGACTCCGAATATATTTTCTGCTCCTTCTCTGTATCATGTAATTATGAACCAAATGCGCTCTCTGCATAGTAATTACTATACTTTCTCAAGTTTTAATATCAATTCCTATGTCATCCCTTTGCCTTATTTATGATATTAAATCCTACCATGGCATCCCTTTTGGTTAAAATTTGTCAAAGTGAAGTGGTTGGAGCAGGGGAAGGAGAATTTGCAAACATGGCTTTGAAGAAGCGTTTTGCCAGCACATAATTGGCAGCTTCTGATGGATGGAATGCATCCCAAAACACATACTCACTCCTATTGTTGCACACTTTTGAGTTGGGCAAACACAGCCCCCCTAACTTCATGTCCACGTTGCAACAAGAAGTGTTGGACACCTTAAATCCTACATCAACAATCACAACGTTATTGCTGTTAAATGAACGTCTCGTCTAAAAGTTTAAACTTTAAGAAATTTTTATACTCACCGGATGCAGTGGGGTTGTTGATCAATTCTAATACTGATCCATATGTGTCTGCAAATGTCATCTGTGATGAAGGTAGGTGGGAGTTCAGAGTAGTGATTAGCTTCTCCACTTTGGAGTTGAATTCTTGCACCCACAGATTCACTTGCTTCAGGCATTGTCCGCTGCTCGACTTCACTCGTTGGGACGGAATGCATCCCAATGGTCCGATCCCATGAAATATCATCTTTCTTGCACCTAGTTGGTGCAGTCTCTATACAAAAATGATATATATGGAACCCTACTGAGTACATAAACTTGCATGACATGTATGTTTTTATAAGATGCTATAATGCTATGGTACTGTGAGTTGTTCGCCTAGTTTTGAGATCAAACGCTCCACAAACTCGTCGTGTGTGAATTGTTGCCCGTCTTCTAAAAATGGCTGCAGGAAGTTGTTCACGTAGTCGTTGCTACCTGAAAATTGTTTCACATACCTTATTTGGATCGAAATTAGTATTGTTTTCATCAAGAGATTGTAATGGTGGTGCAGAATTACCTATTCCGATGAAGTAGACTGCTTCATTGCATAGTTTATTGGCTCCCTCGTCTCAAAGTTTAGTCCTAATGGTCTGCTTTGTTCTCTCAAACTTGGTTATTTGATCATCAAATGACATCCTCTGTATCTACACATGTTCACAAAGTAAACCATGATTCAATACTAAAGTAGCTTCGCGGAGTATGTGAGGATTGCATACAAAGTAAAGCCCTGTCTCGTTGAGAATCCCAGCTCCACCCGACGCGTAGTTCACCCCTTTCATGAGTGCATCGTCGCTTGGAGACAGAGCAAGATATGGAGGCGGCGGTGGGATCCCAAGCTTAGCAGCTGAAAACAAGCCAATGATCATCATATAAGCTTTTCTAAGGTGATTTTCTTATGACGTTAGCATCAATGATAAGAGAATGATATGGTTTGGTTATGACATATTATGTCACCGATGGTCTTCCCGTTGGTGAATCTTCCGGTCGGTTTTCCACCCTCAAAGTCGACTCCATAGTGAGGGTAGTCGGACCGGGCGAGCGATAGCTGCAGGTAGTTGTTGTTCCCGACTTCTGTCAACGAGTCACCGAAGACGAAGGTGACTAAAGGTGCTGCTGGTGATGATGGTTGGAAATCCATGGCTATAAGCATCATTAGAAGTGCAAACTTCCACTCCATTTTTTTACTATGTTTTTGTTTGTTGTGTGGTGATGTAGGAGAATGATCTATATTGTGGTGATGGAGATATATAGATTGGAAGTCATGCCAATTTCACCAAGTTAATATCATATTGTAGTTGATTAGCTTACCATATGAAATGCTGCTTCTTATTTGTGTGGAGCAATGGATTCTTGAGTGGATTAATTTACTAAAATATGCATGGTAGTTGCCATTTTTCTCTTATAATTGTTGGCCAACTCTTATATAATCAGATTCCACATTATTCTATCTAATTCTACACTACAAGGATTTATAATGATTGGTTTGATATAAATAAAGGCAAATACTCATGTGACGGATAAAATGTATATTTCACTTTCGTTATAAAATATTACCACTTTTTATTTACACTATAAATTGTTTATTAAATAATTTACTACACCATTATCACTTTTCATCGATTGAGTATAACTTTTCGTTAATAATATTATCACTTTTTATTTGTCAAGGCTTACATGAGAGTTTCACTTACGTGAGACGGTGTCACATAAGATCTACTTATAAATAAATAAAAAATGTATGATATAAGGTAGAATTAATAAGTAGTTGTATTAGAGGAAGTGGTGGGCCATATTGTGTACTTTTTTACTAAATAGGGGAAATGAATATCTTTGAACCGGACGCCAAAAATAGTAAAATGGACACCTTAGAAGCGGATGGAGAGATTATTATTTTACTTGCTAAATCTTTATTTTATTTTATCAATCTCAGGAGAATTAATATGGTTTTTTTATTTTTAAATTTTATCTTATATTCTTTAAAAGAAAAATAAAGTGCACACAAATAAATAGTACTCCCTCTGTGTATGGTAAGGGTCTCATTTGTCGGTGTAGATGTTGCCTCAAAAGTTTTTTTTAAGACACCTACAAAAGATTATTAATACAATTAAAACGAGGAGTGAGAAGTAATGTAAATGTGAGAAGTTTAGAATAGAATTTTTGAGTAATATTAATTTGATCATAAATTTCTTTCATACTTTCATTTAGTATGGTTGACCTTTTTTAAAGCTTGCCAAACAATTAATAAAAATGTAAATGGACTTTCGACATTAATAGCCTATAAGTAATTGCATGAACTATAATGAGTTACTAGAGTATGCAGAAGTGGAACACTCTACAACAACACTTCTACACAAGGTTGAGTCTAAACATTTTAATGAGATCACAAAGACCCTAATATATAATCTTAGAAAAATTATACGTAAAAAAAAATTAAATAAATAACATTACTTAAGTTACTTGATAATAATTAATGATAGAGATATAGCTTCAAACCATCCTTAAAGCATTCACAAGTCATTTACATGATTTAGATTTGAAAAGGATACAAGCATGGAAAAGATTGACTTGGATTTTGGAAAACCACACTCATACAATTCTTATAATCCTCAACACCTAGTCGTACATTTCTTCCTATTTAATACTACTATTTTACTCTTTATTTCTTCCATCTCATCAATTTATTTTTATAAATTATTATTTTCTTATACATTTATTTCAGGTAATGATAAAATCATCAAGTAAAAGACACATAAGAAATGTACTTATGTATTCATTTTATAATTTTGAAATGTATCTTTTTTTGTAAGAAAGATTGGACTCTCGCACAAATAAGTAATACAATTATTCACTACATATACATGTTAAAATAAAGAGGTACTCCCTCCATCCATTGATGATCCATATTGTTATTAATTCGTTTCAATACTAAATATCATTTTCTTTTTGAATTAGCGTGACCCATAAAATAATATTATTGTACTCAAAACACTTTGTATCAAATTCAGACTAAATACTTACTCCCTCCATCCACTGTCAATCTATTCATTTTATTATTTTTGGTCGTCCACTTTTAATCTATCTATTTTCCTTTTTAAACTGTGGGACCCACACTCTATATTAATACAAATAAAATGAATACCCTTCACTAATATAATTACCTACTATACATAAAATAATAATACTCATTAATTTAAGCAAATGACAATTGGGCATAGTTTAGTCCATGAGCAAAAATAAATGGTATTCTATTGGCATGCTATTCAATTGATTTCATCATTCAAAAATACGAGTATGACTGGAGAATAAAGTACAGTAGACATCAATTCTCTACCAGCAATCGTTCTACCATTCAACGCAATTTTGTCTTATTCCCCGAAGAAAAGCATCACTACAATTATAAACCATTTTCTTTCAGTTATGATCTTCAAAACCCCACTAGAACACGTACTCACTACACAAAGAATCAGCAGCACGTGATTTACAGCTACCAATACTTGAAGCTTCCAGCTCCATCCCACAACCAATCTTCACGTGGATCATACTTCACCTTTTACTTCCTTGGTTTTGCGAATCTAAACTCCACGCAATTTGGCTAATGTCTGTGGCTTGTGGAGTGGAATGTGTGGTGGTTTTGGGGTGTCTCAGGTGGGCATGGAAGCGCTGCACCTACATCGGCTCCTACGACAGCGCCGAATGGCCCATTGCCACGGCGGACGAATTCCTACCGGTTCCTCGCGTCTGCCGCATTATATTGGCCGTCTACGAGCCCGATCTCCGCCGCCCCAATTACATCCCTGCCGGCGGCTACCGCCTCAACCCGGACTGGGTCGTGAAGCGGGTCACTTACGAGCAAACCCTCGGCCACGCGCCGCCCTACTTGATCTACCTGGACCACGATAATCGCGAGATTGTGATGGCGATTCGCGGATTGAATTTGGCCAAGGAAAGCGATTACAAGTTGTTGTTGGATAATAGGTTGGGTAAACAGATGTTCGATGGGGGTTACGTGCACCATGGGTTGCTGAAATCGGCGACGTGGGTTTTGAATGCGGAATCGGAGACTCTGCGGCGGATGTGGGAGGAGAATGGGAGGGAGTATAAGATGGTTTTCGCTGGGCATTCATTGGGATCTGGAGTTGCAGCTTTATTGAGTGTGATTGTGGTGAACCATGGGAATGAACTTGGGGGGATTCCGAGGAGGTTGGTGAGGTGTTATGCGGTGGCTCCGGCGCGGTGTATGTCGCTCAACTTGGCGGTGAAGTATGCCGATGTGATATGCTCCATAATTTTGCAGGTAACTGAATCTGTAATATCACCAAATCTCTGATTCATTGTGCATTCATTTGTTTCTTATGGTGTTCTTGTTCACTGTTAGAAGATAGATAGATGATCAGGAGCAGATCTCAATTTCGTTTATTTGGGTGTAGAATTTGTTGGATGGATTTACATATCTTGCTCAAGCTTTTTATTGTCAATTACCATATCTGTTCATTGCTAAAGTAATTCATGTTTGCTGAATCTGTTTCTTGTGGATGGTCATCACTCTTTTGTCCATGTCTGTTCAAGATTTTTAGGCAGAATCTTTCTTGTGTGTGTGTGGACAGCCTGACTTAAATGCTTGTTTTTTGTGCTTCATTCAGTCCATATATAATTGAATGATGACCAGAAAAGCACGTTGCGAAATCCATTTGTCGGCTAAAAAACCTGAGCCTTTGGCTTACACATGTTGGTAATGTTTTTCTAATCAAGCCTTGGGTGACGCTAGTCGGGCAGGAGATGAAACCTGTCTCTCCTACCATGTTACATGTATTGGGAATTCTGTTTTGTGATTGTCTTCCTTACAATGTGTTGATATAGTCTTTTCCTTCATCATGGCAGTTTCTTTATCAGCCATGAATTACATTACTAGGCTTGGAAAATTCCTACCTTTTTTCTTTTCTTAGCACAAAAATTGCCTTTTCTGATTTCCATAAACTTTTAGATATCATTGCCACAATGCTATAAGAAATGAGTCATGACATCCAATGGTGCAATGTGCATGGTGAGGTCGTGACGAAAAAAAAATTGGAAATTCACCTTTTTTGCCACATAGCTTCCTAGCTTGAAACTTTTATTTTTGGACCAGAGAGTCAAATTGGCCTATATGTTTTTGGATGGATGATTGCCACATAGCTTCCTAGCTTGAAACTTTTATTTTTGGACCAGAGAGTCAAATTGGCCTATATGTTTTTGGATGGATGAATCATCCATCCATGTATGAGTACATTTTTCCATTTACGAATCTATATCTATGTAGTAGATCCCCAATATGGTGAAGGAAATGAATAGTAAAGTCATCTCAATCAGCTTTCTAGTTGGAATGAATCAAATAAGTAATAACTATCTTTATCTGCACTTTGCTCAGGATGATTTCTTGCCGAGAACACCCACCCCGTTACAGGATATCTTCGGATCCATCTTCTGGTCAGTGATTTATTAGCCAATACACGTGAAGATGATTTTTCACAATTTCACATTTGTTCAAGTCTTTGGCTCTTGGAGTAAAATTTTACCTCCGTTTTCAACTGGGCATTGATACCTTGTGACAGTTTACCTTGCTTACTGTTTCTGGTATGTCTGAGGGACACATTCATACCAGAAGGCAGAAAGCTCAACGACCCAAGAAGACTATATGCACCTGGTCGGATATATCATATCGTTGAAAGAAAATTTTGCAGGTATAATTACAGCGACCTAACTTATTAAGGCATTTAATGAAATTGGTTTCAGTAAAAGCTTATTATATGCAATGTCCTTCTAAAATATTTCGTAGCTGGTCCAGGAAAAGCTGAAAATAGTACATATGTACACAATCAAACCCGCTTCAAGTTCATGTTCATATCTGATAAGAATGGTCTGATTACTTTTATTTTATAGCAGTTTGAACATATTAGTCTTGTTATTTCTTGCATGGAATTTATACATCCATGGGACTTCAAACATTTAACAGTTCTGACATGATCTACTCTAACAATGATGTCTGAGGAAATTC
This sequence comes from Pogostemon cablin, assembly GCA_023678885.1. Classification (NCBI taxonomy): domain Eukaryota; kingdom Viridiplantae; phylum Streptophyta; class Magnoliopsida; order Lamiales; family Lamiaceae; genus Pogostemon; species Pogostemon cablin. Next base: position 4,242,069 of record CM042992.1, on the reverse strand, counting down.
CCTGTACATTTTTCCTAATCATATGATATAACCTACCCAACTAGTGACATAGTTCGGAAACACTTCTTTAGAAAGACATCAGTTTCATGACATTATCAGCGCATGCGCAATGTATACTACTATTTAGAAAATCCAACATATATTTCTTGTCTAATATTTCATTCACTGATTAATGTAGATGTGGAAGGTATCCTCCAGAGGTTAGAACTGCTATTCCCGTTGATGGAAGATTTGAGCATATTGTCTTGTCATGTAATACCACATCTGATCATGCTATTATTTGGATTGAAAAAGAAGCAGAGAAGGCCGTTGAGGTAAGCAAAACCCATCTTTTGGGCTCTTTTCTGTTGTTTTAACTCTACCTTCGCCCAATTCATGTCGCTCTAGTTAACTAGAGATGAAGTGTTTCTTGTACTTACCATAACCACATCTCTAAAGCTCGTAGCTCAAAATTTATCCTTGTAATATGAATTATATTGTGAGAGACCACAGAAATTGTGTTTCCAACTCCACTGAATCCAGAGTGTGTTACTATGCAGAGATTAAAGGAGCAAGGTGCAGAGACCATAACAAGACCACCAAAGGTACAGAAAATCGAAAGGAAACAGACATTGGAGAAGGAACACAAGGATGCATTAGAGAGAGCTGTCTCTCTTAATATCCCTCATGCCGTGATGTCCGCTGATGATAAATCTGTGAGCAATACTGGGGAGGGAGAGGGATCATCACGGGTTGAACACGTAGAACCTTTAAAAGACGATGCAGAACAGTCCCCGAGATGTGATAAATCATCAAATGAAAATGCTGGGACCAATTGGAACCAAGTGGTTGAGAAGCTTTTCAATAGAAATGAGTCGGGAAAACTGCTATTGAAAAGTGATATCTCTTATGTTGATAATGTCTCTGAATCAACTCGCGGATAACATACTTTTCAGTGTGATTTTTCATATTTTATGTAATTATTATGTTCAAGGTTCTCTTTCCATTCATATACAAACTGGTAATATTTTCCTACTGTAAATTTGCTACTGCAAGATTCTTGATGTCCTTCAAAGTAACGATTTATGCAACTAGACGTTCTGTCATATATTCCATTGTCATTTTCAAGGTCACTGAGAAATGCTACTGATTATTTAACTTAATAGATATATTTATTATAGTATCAACCAAGATTATACAGAAAATTCAACTTAATGCGAGCCACATGAATAAATGAACATTTCTTTTTGGTATTACCAAGAAAAATACAAAATTAAACAGGATAACATAAAGCAAGAAAGTCTACTAATTAATTCATCTGAAAACAAAGCGCCACTACCAGTACTGCACTATACCAGAAACATCGTGTTCATCCATCTACAGAAAGCCATACCATGAAACCAGAATTTGAAGACAAAAACAATCTGCAGCAGTCAAAATACTAGACATTGTACAGCTAAGAGGTTTAACCACCCAATCATAGCAAGTCAGACAGAAAAATGGCCATCAAATTTGCATGGCTTCAGCATGATAGCTATCGAGTTCCTTGTCAAGATCATCAGCTGATTTCTCTGTCTTCTTTTTCCATTGTGCGCCACCATGGCCACGTCCTCGGCCTCCACCCCGCCCACGACCACCTCCTCCACGACCACTGTTTGGGCCACCGCGACCCCTTTGTCTGGACAGACCAAATGCAAAATAGAGTAAGTACCAAGAGCACATACAATAAACAATATTAGTTCCAACATGGTACAAATGAAACAATTCTGCATAACAATGCAATGACCTTTTAAGATAAAATTTCAGCTCCTTATTTCTATAAAGAATGCAATGCTATCATGGCAGTCTCTAAATACTAGTCAGCAGACTTGAAGGAAACCATGATGCAAGTTCAGCATAATATTTGGCCACTATAGCATAAGTTGCTATATCCATATAGCGTCAAACTCTAATCTAACAATAATATATAATAATTAACACAAGGAAAAAATTATTAATAACTAAAGATAGGAACAACATTCATTTGAGCATAATCAAATACACTTCTCAAAAAAGGGGTGCCACTTTTAGACCACAGTAAAGAGTCCATACTAACAATTATAAACAATGCATGTGAAACAACAAAATAAAAGTTCCGAGGCCAAAAGAAACCATCTAATTAGAAACTTACACAGAGCCACGATTAGCAGATGCAAAGACACCTCTTGCACGACCACGCCCAGGCCTAATGAAAAGTGAACATTTACTTAGAAAATAAAAAATGCTTGGTATCCACTATGATTCTCAATTAAAATTTTCTAAGTCGGAAAATTGAATTGGTCACTTACGCCATAACAACTGTCCTCTTTTTTCCATTGGCACCTCCAAACACATTTACACGGGCTGAGACAGGGATCTCTTTGTTGGTATTAACAATCTCTATCTTCAAAAGCTTTCCATCCAGTTGAACATTGTTATAGCGTTTGAGGGCTTGAAATGCATCACTTCTTCTAGCAAAAACCACTTCAGCTGAACCCTGTTAAAAAATTAAGTTAATGATACATTGCAGCAAAATAGCAAACAAAAACTGATATATTTGACAATCTTGTCTGCATGCCATTTGAAATAAAGATTAGAATCATTAGGGTCTAGGTATACCACATAATAGAACATATATTAACGGAAGGTAAAATTGAGTGCAACTACAGTCAATTGCTAATATCAGTTGCAAATCTCACAGAAACAAGATGTAAGATAAATAACTGCAATATAATACATCAGCAATAGAATAACAATTTACATTGAACAGAATTTCTTTTTCATTAAATTTCTATACTTACACTTGGGTGACCATTTTTGTCAAAGTGAATGGCGTAGCGAACCAACTCTCCAATCTCAGAAAAAAGCTCCTGTTTCGCAAATCCTCTTCAGCAAATTTCCAAAAGAAACCATTTAAAGATATACAAAATGTCAAATGGCACAGCGGCAAAGTTAATACCCTTATATCGTCATTGGACACCCCAGCGTCCAAGTTGGAAATAAATAACTTTGTACCAGCATCCAACCCCGACAACCCAGCTGCCTTAAGACTTTCTTCAAACAAACCATTCTGCCACGGCAAATTCTTTGTTCTGCGGAAGGACTGATGCAAGCAACCAAAACATATTCGAGATGTGGAAAAGTGAATGTCAGCAAATGACCAGAAAATTATATTTTACCGCTCTTCAAGATAAAGTAGATATCATCAAAAGATCCAGGAAGGAGTCACATGGAAAAGCTCAAAGAATATTTATCTAATTCCATTGATAATTCATGTAAATTAATATAGATTTTGAGATTTGACCCACAGCATGCCAATCAGTTCCATGCAAAAGGTGAGTGCTCCTGATGTTCAGAGAAGGAAGCCACCTCTGCATGATGCCATGAACTGAGATACCACAGAATCTCCACCAGAGTATTTCCACAGTAGCGACAGTATCCATCAGAAAAAAAATAGTTTTCCATCATAAACTCCCCATCTATTTATTGAAGATACAAACTAGAGAGACCTCGACTTAACAATTATCAATAGAGATGGTCAAAAGGTTTCGATCCTCAAAGGGATGTTAAGATGGTAAAAGATCTTAAGTTTTGAGGAAAGAAGCTCCTCTACATAAGATGCTATCCACCAAATCTCCCACTTTGGACTAGCATCCTCGCAAAGTGCTTGGGACAAAAACCCACAAGAATAGGACCATCGGGATCTTAGAGCATTCACTAGAAAATAACAACTGTTTTCCCTCTCTTAGGAACTTTGGTCATCTCCCAGGACCATAAAATGTTGCAAACCTCTCAAATTGAATTTATAAGGCAAATCTAGTGAACCGCATAGCAGATTTGTCTACGTAATGAATAAGACATCCATAGGTTTGAGCTTGCCTTGGCAATTGCAAAAGATGACGGTCGAGCATTCACGCCGAGCGGATTTCTGCGAGGAGGCCCAAAAGGTCTTCCACCTCGGAATGACCCTCTTCCACGTCGAGGCCTGCCTTGTCCCCTGCCCACTTTATCACTATTTCTTCTACTTTTTATCATATCGTCCAGAGACATATCCAAAGAAGCCATAAATTGTCAAAGAAGGAGATCTGCAAACAAGAACACAACGCAGATCTAATTAACCCCAGTTTCCGACACATAAAAGTAATTCACGTATATCAGATACAGGATCTCTGTATTAGCTAAATCAAGCGTAAAAACATACAGAAGAAAAATTCTGCTCGACAAACTACATAATTAACCAATTCAAAGTCAACACATGAAATCAGATCATACATATTACACATATACAAATAATACGCTAAAGCCACCCAGGGAAAACAATTTTCGCAAAAATCAATTCACAAAATAAGAATATGAAAAACCCAAAACAACATATATATAAACGTAGAATACCTAGATCAGATCGCAAAACCTTCGATCTGTGTGCAAGAAGATCCGCAGCAAAAACTATTGCTGTGAAACTATAGATAATCGAGAAGAAACGGCGGGAGGTAGAGAGATCTGACGTAATAGGCGATTTTCTTTGCGGAAAGGGGTATAATTCCCGAGAGGAACTAGGGTTTCGAGGAAAAAGAAGGAAGACTGTGCATCCGAATATCTAGAATGATACAATTATATAAGATTTTATATGGGCCTACATAGTCGGTCTTGTTTTGGGCTTTTATTGGGCTACGCCGTCAAATATAATAATAAATTTTGGCCAATATAGAAGGGCATAAATTTTGGGATTTACTTTATGGAAACGCGGCCCATAATTATTTCGGCTTGGTTGTCCATTTTTCAACCGCGAAACTTCGACAACAGTTGAATATAGCGCCTCGCGTGATTCAGCCACTACCCCCAACGGCCAACGCAACCACCACCGCCACCAATACAGAGAGAATGCGAACCAGAAGCCAATCCAAGCGCCCCCGTTCAGCTGGTACGGCCCTGAATCGCAAAGACACTTCCATTTTCTGATTTGTAATTTTTTAGTTTTTGGGAAATTAATCTTTATCTTCAGGAATTGTTTCTAAAAAAATCTCCGGTAATGGTGTCAAAGATGGGAAATTATTCGTAAATTCCCTTTACTTTTTGTGTTCTCTTTCATTTGGTGTAGGTGAACAAGAAACGATGAAAGGCGAGAGCATTGATGGTGATGGTATGTTTATTGTGTCCATTATACTATCAGAATTGCTAATAGTGAAGCCTTTTCTTTTCGTTGATATATGATATGACGATATCTGTGTTGTGGGTTTTCAGAGACTCTTCCGAATATTTCTCGAGATGCTGTAGGGAAACTCTTGAAAAGGTTTAAGAAAGGTTTTAACAGAGAAGCCGTTGGGTACTTGCGTCGCTGTGAACATGCTACTGATGTGAGTTCACTCCTTCTTTCATGTTTCCTCATAGTATATTTGAAACATTGGGTTGTTATTAGCTATTGATTTCTGCAGTTATTTTGCTTAAGTTTCCCTTGTGTAGCTGTTAGCTCTAATGGGGTTTTAGTTAAAGTTTGAGTTTGCTAGCCTCGCTGGAATTATGGTGTTGTTACTTTTATGAAGGAACAAAAAGATTTTCAAACATGATGGGTTGCATATTCATTTTTAAGTACTGATGCAATGACTTCTGTATTGCATTATAGACCTGTTCGGTGTGAATACAGGGATACATTTAAGATTTTTAACTGAAGCGTTCTAAAAAATCCAAAGTATTTTTGCTAAATTTGATTATCTGTATGTGTGATGTGGTATTATGTATAATGGAATAGGGATTAATGGCGAAGGGATGATGCTCTTTTACCTTGATTATGTTTCTCTAATTTAGAAATTTAATCTATTATATTGCTTGTATCACCATTTAGATGGATAGAGAGTCAAAGGTCATTGAGACTAATTATACGGGTACAAGAGGAGATGATGTTACAGAACCTGAAGATGTCAGTCGAGAAGAAATGCAGTGTGCTGATACTCCTAAAATGGATGATATGGGTAATGATTTTGATGATTCTGAGTGGGAGGATGGGTCAATTCCTACATTATCTTCCCAGAAAGATTTACAAGAGGATATAAATGGAGTTTCCGTTGAGTTTCATATTTCTAGTGGCTTGGAAAAGCAAAAGACTGTTCGGCGAGCTACTGCAGAGGAAAAGGTACATTTGCAAATGTGTCTGAAGTATGTAGAACTGCCTTCTGATTGAAACTCTTTGCCTGCTGCATTCCAAACTGAATTTGTTTTCTGACAGGAAGCTGCTGAGCTTGCCCACATGGCTCATTTGCTTTGCCTACTGGGAAGAGGAAGATTGATTGATTGTGCTTGTAATGATCCTCTCATTCAGGTCATTAGCTTTTTCTCCATTTCCAAAATGAGGATAGCACTCAGACCATAACTTTAGATTCTGCATATTTAGTGTCAAAAGTCATATGTTTGCTCTATTTATTACGAATCTGATCAGCTTTTCTTTGCTTTTCTTTTCCTCCCGTGTTCATCTCTTTTTTTAGCCATTGACTGAAGCATAATAAAATTCTCATCAAGAATACGTAATCATGGCAGGCTTCTCTGTTATCTCTTCTCCCAACACACTTGCTCAAGGTAGCAGAGTCTCAAAAACTTATGGCTAGTCATTTGTCCCCACTTGTCAGTTGGGTATGAGCTCATGTACTTTCATATGTAGGACCTGATAATCAAATTTTAATTTGTATTCAGCACTATTTTCTGGTTTTACAGTTCCACAAAAATTTCCATGTTAGAAGTCCAAGTGCAGCTGAGAAATCATGTCATTTGGCGTTGGCTTCTACTCTGGAAACTCGAGAGGGTACGCCAGAAGCGGTAAGATTTTACCTTTGTACTTTGGAAATTCTGTTAGGTTTTGACTTTCACAAGAATTCTCAATGCTGTCATTTAAGTGGTGGAATCTAGGAGTGGGCTGTCTATCAATATTTATTTATTGATAAAGAGAGAAATTGATTAGGATAATGATTGTGACTATCTTCCAAAGAAAACTAAGAATATTTGACATTAACACAAATATTTTTGGACGTGTAATTGAAGCAGTGGCAAAAAAAAATAAAATTATTTAGGTGAAAACCTGGAGAAATTTCCTTACTGTTAATAACATTGTCTTTATGCTGCTTCTTGTTCCATAAAATTAACAGCAATAGATACAAAAAATTGATTAGGATTGTGCGGTAGTTTCAGAAGATGCAGCATGTGAACTTTCGGCTGACAGTTTCCATATCAACAAAATATTATTCGATTAATAAGCTTTTGGCATGTTAAAGATAATAATTAGCAGGAAAGAATGATTAGGTACTTATGAGTCTCATAGTACTACAATCTAAATAATGTGTAGTTTCTTAAGATAATTAAAGTATACACACACACACACACACACACACACACATATAAATATATTGAAAAGAGAGGGGGGAGAGGAGAGCCATTAGTTTATTTTGAGCTGATGTAACAAACAATATTAACAAACTGGTTATAAAAACAAAGCCAAGGAAGATTATTGACGTCTCTTTTGCTTAGAGTATGAGTACAGCATAGCAACATAAAGGCTGGTAACGCACATAAGAGAGCAATATCTATAATAAAAATTTTGAATCTTTCATTTGTACATTCCATGCAGACTTTTGCTAGGGATGTTATTTTAGAATGCTCCTAAATTTTTTCCAGCATATCTATCTGTTTCTACATCTTCAGTGGATTATTTTTTGCATAGAACACTTTGTCCTTCCTTCATGTAGGTGCGAGGTTTGGGTGCTGATTGAAGATTCTTCTGGTTATTTTCTTGCAGGTAGCAGCATTATGTGTGGCTCTATTTAGGGCTCTAAATCTGACTACTCGGTATTGCATGTTTTTAGCACAGAATTGAATTCGCTGGTTGTCAACTCCACTATATTTCTATTGACTTGATTGAACCCATTTTGTTATGTGCTTGCAAGTGATTCTGGTCTAGGCTTTATTGTTTCCTCTGCGCTTAAATTATTAAAACGTTTTGTTCCTGGGTAAAGGGTAGTTAAGGACTTGACTGTCTAAGCTGGCTTCCAGGGATATATATATTTAGGATAAATGCCCTTCTTGATGCAAACAGCTTTTCATGATGAAAACTCTTGGGCAACTTTGCTATCTCTAGATTTCAAGGCTTCAGGATAAACTTTTGCTATCACATTTCTGTCTAGAAGGATCACCTGCGTGATTTATTTCAAGAGCATTATTTAGTCGCCTTCATGATATAAAATTAACTATACAATTAAAATGATTGTAGTCGAGAGTAGGGAAGGAAATTTATCAGAATGATCCTATGAATGGCATCTCGGCTTGCCTCTTATGACTGTATTTTCCGGTTCCCATCACATTCTTCTTTTTCTTTGAATGTTCTTTAGAGATTGCTTTTTCTAGATCAGATAGTGCCATGCTTCTTTTATTTTATAAAAATGCTTCTTATGTGACTTAATTGCTCTCATCAAATATGTCAGAACTCCTTGATGTTCAGGTTTGTCTCTATTTTGGATGTGGTGTCTTTGAAGCCTGATTCTGACAAATCAGAGCACATCATGGAAGTGGGAAACAAGAGAGGAGAAAATATTTTTAGCTCAGCAACACTGATGGTTGCTGGACCTAGCTGTTCTCCCCGTACTGCAAGATCATCTCTAGATGTTGGGCAAGGCAGCAGTCAGGCTGGTGGAAATGGTTCTGGTAGACGTAAGGCTCATAAATCAAGAATGAATGTGTTGCAATCCCAAGATGCTCTTAGTACTGAAGAGCTAACAGATCAAAAGCCAGAGATTTCAGTCTCAGAGACCCCAACTGAAACTTCTGAAAAATGCCTTGTGAAATCTGAGGGATTGAAAAGGAAAGGAGATTTAGAACTTCAGATGCAGCTGGAAATGGCAATTGCTGCCACAGCAATTGAAAGTTCCAAAAGCAGTAATGCATCTATAACTCCGCCTTCTAAAAAGAACCAAAAAATTAGAAATGAGGAATCTCAAATTTCCTCAAATGGAATATCTACAGCTATTGGCTCGAAAAAGGTGGGAGCCCCACTCTATTGGGCAGAGGTTTTCTGTAATGGAGAGAATTTGACCGGAAAATGGGTGCATGTCGATGCTGTGAATGCAATTATAGATGGAGAGGATAGAGTAGAAGCTGCTGCTGCTTCATGTAGAAAATCTTTGAGATATGTAGTTGCTTTTGCTGGAAATGGTGCCAAGGATGTGACACGCAGGTGTGAAATCTTTCAAGCTTGACGATTAATTGACTTAAACATGTACGGAATCTGAAAAATGTGCATTTTACTCAAGGGTATGTACATCAGTACATGGGAGGTGTGGGGCATGCTTTATGTGAAAATGGTAGTAACATTAGCTAAATATATTTATTCACCGCATTGTTTCTGGAATGCACATGAACCAGTGGAGCACCTAACTTTAGTAGAAACTAGGATTTGCTTATGTTAACTAGGTGTGAATGCTCTCTCTCTTTCTTACGCACCCAATCTAATTGTCATGTAAGTATATGGAGTTTGAGTCACTTGTGTTTGTTGTTATAATGAAGTATTTTATGAATGCACTATATATATATATATAGTTTTTTAAAAACAAATTTTAGCAAAGAATGCATATTGACTTGGTGGACCTTTTCTATTTAACGCTGCCCCCTCCACCCCCACCCATGTCCTACCTGTGGAAGAGGCTATCAGAATTACTAAGGTTAGGTACTTACACTAGAACTTTCAAGTACAGTGAATTTAGTGGAGGTATTTCTGCTTTGTATGCTTTGAAGCTTTTGACTTGTCAATATCATCTTATTACAATATAAATACTACTTAGTTGTGTGTCGCATTCTCATTACATTATTCTCTGATTCAGTTCTTAGCTGGTTTATAAGGAGAGACTATATTAGTTATAGCTACTGGTTTGTTAAGTTCCTTGTCCATGATGCAAATATTCTATATAATATGAGATTCTTATTTGTTGCTCAACGTAAACTTAATAAGAAGAATATCATTTCAGATACTGCACAAAATGGTACAAGGTAGCGGCACAAAGAGTTGATTCAAGCTGGTGGGATGCAGTATTGGCACCTTTGAAGGAGTTGGAGTCAGCAGCAACTGCTGGTGTTGTCAATTTAGAATGCGAAGTTTCAGGTCACAAGACAACTGATGCATCCCAAGTAGCAAGCACAGATCATGGATGCCGTGGTGTAAGCAAATCTACCAGGAGCTCCCTTGAAGATATGGAACTAGAAACTAGAGCCCTGACTGAACCTCTTCCCACCAACCAACAAGTATGCTAGATGTTCTCATATATTATCAATTTATTTACTTGATTTTCCATATTTAGAAAATGAAGTTTATACTTTTTTAAAATTTCTGAAATATTCAGGCCTACAGAAGTCATCACTTATATACAATTGAAAGATGGCTTAAGAAGTATGAAACTCTGTATCCTAAAGGACCTGTATTGGGGTTTTGTGCTGGGCATGCCGTATATCCACGCACTTGTGTTCAAACACTTCATACAAAGAAAATTTGGTTGCGAGAGGGGCTGCAAGTGAAATCTGGTGAAGTTCCTGTTAAGGTCTGCAATTTGAGAAAACTTCGTGTTGGATAACCTAGTTATATCTTCATCAAATGCATTTGAGAATGATTGTTCTGTTTCAATTAGGTTCTGAATCGCTCCCAGAAGAATAACAAAGAAGATGCTTTGGATGATAATGAATATGCAGATGGGGATCATCAAGAAATCACTGCTCTATATGGAAAGTGGCAGACTGAACCCCTTTGTCTTCCTCACGCTGTTAATGGGATTGTGCCTAAGGTAGATCTGTTTTTCTCTATTGAAGTTGTGTAATATGTTGATTATCTGATTTCGGCACCTATAATATGCTGTTGGAGATTGCTATTTCTTGCTGATATAATTTTTTATTTTTGCCTATGTAAAGAAACTATGGAATTTTTTTTAATTTAAATATTTATGAAAGCATGTATCTCAGAACGTGGCAATATATAACCCATTTAGCTGATCCCACGGTATTGCATAAAGTCTTAGTTGTTACATAAAATTTGATTTATCAATTTAAACCATTTATGATTTTAGTTTTGATTCTCCTAACCTCTCTACTGCATCGCATCTTTGGAAGATTGTCGTCTTGTTGCATCTTGTTTGTGAGAACTCCCATATATGTATTCATTTTTCTGTCAAGTGTTTTCTCTTTGCATTCACACCGGTTAGCATAGCTCATATCTAAAGATTGATTTCCAGAATGAACGCGGTCAAGTGGATGTGTGGTCTGACAAGTGCCTCCCACCTGGTACAGTTCATCTGCCCTTGCCAAGGGTGGCCCATGTTGCAAAAAGGCTGGAGATCGACTATGCTCCAGCCATGGTTCGATTCGAATTCAAAAAGGGACGCTCCGTCCCCATATTTGAGGGCATTGTAGTTTGTTCAGAGTTCAAGGATGTTATTCTGGCGGTGAGTGCATAATAGTTGGACTTATCTTGATCACCAGTTCCAGTGTGTCATATATCCTTTTATCCCTAAGCATTGATTGCTTCAGTGCTTCAAAGGAATTTCACATCATAACTGTAGTGATTAATTACTGGATTCAATAAGGTTTTGTTTTGTTTTCAGGCATATTTAGAAGAGGAAGAGAGAAGAGAAGCTGCAGAGAAGAAGAGAAATGAAGCACAGGCACTATCAAGGTGGTATCAGCTTCTTTCGTCCATCATTACGCGGCAGAGATTGAACGAAAGATATGGAGAAGCATCAGCATCACAATTCACAGACGAACCCCCAAAACCGAGTGATGTTGAACCCCCAAAAAGGAAGGCATCTCCCCGATGTCATCCAGTGGAAAAACGAGATGCCCCAACTTATGTTCACATGGAAAACCACGAACATGAATATGTTTTGGATGAGCAGGTTTCTAGTGAAGATGGTTCAACTCGAATCAAGCGGTGTCATTGTGGATTCTCAGTTCAATTTGAGGAATTATAGTACCTTTCTGATATGCAATCTAGTTGGAAAACCTTGTAGCAGATCTCAAAATGTGGAAAATGATGATGAAAGTCCACGTGATAAATTGATTTTGTCGTCATATGTAAAAAGGTTTGTTTGTAGGCTAGGTGTCGATGTGATGGGCCTTCAGAAGAATATCAAGAAATCGTCAAACATTAGAGGTTACTTTCATTTGACTTAATGTTATGTACTTATGTTGCAAGACGTTTGATGTAGTACTAATGTGTTGTAATTGGCCATTTATGCTATGAATTATCAATTTTACAGCCACTTTGCTGCTCTCATACATGAGAATTAAAGTGTTACACATTAGGACTCTGAATGTCCAACACTTTAGTGTAACTTGTGTTATGCTACTCTCGTCACATGGTAGAGAGGATAAATCTAACGTGTTGCCTATCCAATAAAGTTTCATGACACCAAAACATCCAAATCCATCAAAAAGATTGGGGAGGATAAAAATTACTGTGTCACTCATCCAATAAAGTTTAGTGACACCAAAACATCCAAACCCATCAAAAGAGGAGTAAAAACACTAACATACACTCTGGATTCAGATCAAGGATGAGGTTGTAATTACAAATCCAATAAAAAAGCCAACTACTCATTAAGATCTTAACAAACCAGTACTGTTTGGTTAAAGTCTTTGTACTTGCATAGACTTGTATTTATTCCGGGACCAATGGAATGGTGGGGAGGGTGGGGGGAAGGGGGGGACCACTAATCCACATTAACAAAATCCCTACTTATATATAGTAATATAGCAATGATTAATCAAACTTAATTTCAAAGCTTGCATTCAAGACTACCAACTGAGTAGGAAGAAACTGGGAATCACTAACAACTTTGATGCTGTACTCTTTCAATAAGAACAAGCTTTGACAAATCAAGATTCCTTGGTGGGGCTAAGTGCTTTGATGAGGACCTAATAAGAGCGACCTAACAAAATGTTCCTCTCATCGACCATGCATCTTACGATATAAATCCTCCTAACGTAAGTCAAATTCTTTATCCGTCTTGTCGTCTCAAAACATTAACCCTAGAAATTTCTCGATAGCTAAGTATACTATAGCAACATAACCATACTTACCCTGATAAATACACTATAAGTGCTAAATACACTTTCATATAATATAGCTATGATCAAGCATCCATAAGAAATAGAACAATGGTAATCTGCATTATTGCAACTTAAGTTAAATTCATCCCATAATCAAAGGCTACTCATATTGAACTTCATAAGCAGAAATCAATAGTGACCCATTCAGTTAGGCAAGTAAGTAATCAATTATAGTACTTTCCACAAGATGGCCCACTTTTGCAAGAGAAAAAGAACTTCTTGGCCACACAGAGAGAACACACATGCAATACCAATAATTGTCAGGAAAAAGCATGAAATGTAAATGTTAACCGTACAACAACACCAGAATCCTAAGTTAAACCCATGAATGAGATCAAGTATCTCTCTTGTTGAAACAGCAAGTAGTGGTGGACAATCACTTCCCAAATTTACATCAACACTACACACTACACACAAACACTAAAAGTTAAAGCACAATTCAGTGGAAAAACCTACTGACACATAAGTTAAAGATCCAGTGTAACATCACCTTCAATTTCCATATCCTCCTAGGCCTCCACTCCATTCTGTAATGGCTGTGGATTCACCTTTCTTGGCCTTCCCCTAGGCCTTCCAGTCTTTGAGATGCTTGGAGGACCCGATGGAGCTTTCGGCTTCTTTGGGGCCGGTGGAGCATTGGGATCCTTTCTCGGTCGGCCCCGGGGCCTAGGCGGGGCCGAGATAGCCCCCGGAGGCAGAGGATCTTTCGGCTTGGGGGGCCGACCTCGGCCACGCTTTAGTGGTGCACCTGGGCCCGGTTTGAGGTAGTTGTTCTTTATGAACAGAAGCTCCCCACTGTCCTTCATCCTATTCAAGTGATGTGATAGCAGATCTGAGTGGCCAGCAGACATTTCACCGTACTTGGTTTCCATGTATTTGGATATTGTAGATTTGTTAGCACCCTCTGGCTGATTCAGAGCATCAAGAGCCTCCATAATCATCTGGAGGGAGCAGAAAGACAGTTGAATATTGAAAAAGGTCACATTTTTAACATGATTGTTAAAAAGGGACTTAAACTAGAATTCTGAGATCTTTATAGATTCAGAACGATTAAGGATCCGAATTATGGTCATAAAAAGGGGCAAACTCAAGCTGTTTCTATATTATTGCTGTATACATAGAAAAGAATCACTTAAAGAGTACTTAGGCCAAATTTTTTTGCTTGGATAATAACGTAGAGCAAATATGCATGTTAAAAGCTAAAGAAATTGCTAAATTATGTCCATCTTAAGAAGAAAAATCACATATTACACAGGCAACAATTAAAAAGCAAGAAAAAAAAAAGGGTTTCACATACACTGAGGAAAGAGGGTTTCTCTTGAAATGTGAAGATTCTCACTATCATCAAAATTAAACGCAGCCCAAATTCCAAAATATAGGCACTAACTTACATTTGGGTAAAAATGTAAAAAATTTTAAGGACCAAAGATCTGTTTGGAGCATGGCGTGTGCAAAAACAAAAATGAGAATTGTAAGTGGTGAAAAAAAGAGAAATGGAAGAGAGGGTAGGGCTACAGATTTTGGTCATTATACCTGTGGATATGGTGGGAGCGAAGATCTTATGGGGTCTTCGGTCGCCATTATAGTTAGCTGGCTAGTTGTAAGATTAAAGAGAGAAAAACCCGTAAACGAGAGAGAAGGAAGAAGATAGAGAAAGAAAGAGCCCCACCCAAAGTGAAAAAGTAAGGAACAGCTTTGCATCGCGGTTAAAAATTATAAATAAATTCCTTTTAATTTTTTTTTTCTTTTAAATTGTACTCCCTCCGTCCCAAAAAAGTTTGCTCCATCTTTCGGCACAGAGATTAAGAAAGTGATAACTTTTAGGGGTATAATGATATTTTTTTATAATAAATAAATGATAAAGTATGTTAAGAAAGTGATAACTTTTAGGGGTATAATGATATTTTTTTATAATAAATAAATGATAAAGTATGTTAGGTAGATATGATTTTTATGTAAATAATGTATATGAGGAAAAATGATTGTTTTTACTTTTTGTTTTTTTTGGAATGTGCAAACTTTTGTGGGACAGTCAAAAATGGAAAGTGTGTCATCTGAAACGAGACGGATGGAGTAATTCTTTTTAAAGTTATCTCTCCCCCTCCCCCTTTTTTATTTTAGGGTAAAGACTTATGTGAGACCGTCACGTGAGACTGACATAAAGTGATAACTTTTATAAAAGAAAGTGATAATAAATTAATGAAAAGTAATAATGTTATTTCATGAATAATTTATAGTATAAATAAAAAGTGATACTCCCTGCGTCCCATACTTATCTGCACCGATACTGTAAATAGGGAGTTTAAGAAAAGTTTTTTTTGACCAACTTTATTGACTTTTTAGGGGTATTGTGGTATTTTTAGGTAATTAATAAATTATAAAGTATGTTATGAGGGAGTGATATTTTTAAAATTATGATAACTTTTGAGGTTGGTTAATGTAAAGTTTCATTTTTTGGGTGGTGAAGATAAGTGTGGAACGAACAAAAATGAAAAGTGTGAAAATAAGTGTGGGATGACAAAAGTAATAATATTTTATAGTGAAAGTGATAACTATTTTAAAAAATGAAAAATATCTCACGCAAGACCTAACATCGCAATTAATAAAGAATTAAGAAGGACTCAATATTACATCTTATATTTGTTGTAATTTTTTAAATAAATTTTTTAACTTCATAATAATATTTGTTGTAAAATTTTTTAATTAAAATTTTAAATTTATAATAAATTAATTTGTTAAAGATGTTATTAATTTATAAAAGAGAAAATATGAAAGAGAACCGAGCAAGAATATTAATTAAAATATATATATATATATATATATATATATATATATATATATATATATATATATATATACTAAGTGGATAGATTAATAAAATTTATAAGAAATGATATATGAACTTTTGTTAAGAGACCCAGATTATATTTGATGCATAATTTTTTTTAGGATGTAGTTCCGGACTATTAAAAACAAAAATTAACTTGATGATTTTTAAGTTGAATGTTAAGATGACTATAAATTAATAATTAAAATTGATAATATTCTAAATTCTATAACTTCACCGCTTAACATTCTAATGAATTATAAAAAAATTGTGCTAGAAAAAAATAATGAATACTCCTATCTATTTATTTATTTATTATTTTATCTTATTTTGTTGAACTTCAATGCCTAATGCCTGTATTTTCATGTGATTTTATAATACTGCAGTTATGAGCACTAACTTATCTTTATGTTGTAAGAGAAATTTTAAAAAGCATGAAAAATTTAAGATTCCAACTGTTCTCTAACTTTAATACACCAATGGTCACACCTGCTCTACAACTTTATTGTGACTCCCACAAGTGACGGAGCCAGCATTTTCAGTCGGGGGCCAATTATCAATAACATAAAACAAAGTTTATGAAAATAAAAAGTAATGCCAATTTTCAACAGATCAAAATGGTAAATATAATTTCATCAACATTCAAAATAAAACCTAATAAACTACAATATCCCTCTTCGATTCTTCATGTTTTGAAAGCATCGCATGATGGATTCATTGCTAATACTTCGAAAAACATCTTTCCCAATGTAAGCCACCAAGCAATCATTCAATAATGCATCTCCCATTTTATTGCGAAGTGAAGTCTTGATGAATTTCATTGTTGAAAATGCTCTTTCCACTGTGGCAGTGATAACTGGTAAGATCAATGATAACTTTAACAACAAATAAACTAATGGAAAAACAATATGTCTATTTGTAGCAACCATCTTTTGGACGAGACCACCTATTCCAACTACATTGGAGAAGTTGTAATCCGAACAGACATCAACAATAAAATTCTCAAGCTGACTTTCAAGTTCAAGCAGAGCAACTTTGGTAAAGTCAGATGGATAATATCTTGCAAGTTGAAGCAACTTATTTTTATCAAATGCCGAAAATGAATCTTTTGGATCAAAACATGACATACATAAAAGCAATTCGGTGTTAACTTCATTAAAACGGAGATTTAGCTCTTGAGCTTGCATGTCAATCACCGAGTAAAATAAATCAACACGATAATGGTGAAGATTAGTATTTTCCTCAACTCTACGCCTTGATCTCCCCCGAGCTACATATAATTCTTCCATGTTTATCACTGATATCTCATGTTTGATACAATAATCAGAAACTTCAGCCAATAAAGTATCCCAATATTCATCTCTAACTAATTGCAAACGAGTTTTTGATACCTTCACAAGACTCATTGCATTAACAATGTCCTGATCTTTCCTTTATAGAACTTGTGATAATTCATGCGTAATTCCCAATATCTTTTTCATAAGATGTAATATGAACACAAACTCAAACTTATTGATGATATCCAATATATCAAATGCTTCAGCCCTTTGCAAAGCATCAATACCACTATCTCCAATATCCTCAAGAACATCAACAACTGAAGAAAATAAATGCATCAAATTAAGAAGAGTACCATAGTGAGAGCTCCAACGAGTATCTCCAGGTCGCTTCAATGCCATTTCTTGATTTTTACCTCTTCCCGCCTTGATTTCATCATTTGCAATTCCTTCTATAACCTTCTCTAATTGTGTCTCTCGAAACACATCTCTGCATTTACAAGAAGCCCCAACAACGTTGCTCAAACGTGTAATTGTATTGAAAAAAGAAGCAATAGTTGTATGTTGTTTAGCAACAGCAACAAGTGTAAGCTGAAGTTGATGAGCGAAATAATGGATATAATAAGCACTTGAATTCCTCTTTAGTATCAAACTTTTAAGTCCATTGAATTCACCACTCATATTACTAGCTCCATCATATCCTTGACCTCTTAAACTAGATATACTCAAACCATAAGTGGAGACTAAATGATCAATTCCCTTTTCAAGTGATATTGTTGTCGTATCACTAACATGTACGAGCCCAAGAAAACGTTCGATAACACAACCATTCTTGTTCACATAGCGTAAAACAACTCCCATCTGCTCTTTAACTGAAATATCACGACACTCATCAACCAATATAGAGAAAAACTCATTTCCAATATCTTTAATGATAGCCTTAGTAGTCTCAACTGCAGCCGCATTAATAATATCCTTTTGAATATCGGGTGATGTAAGTTTAAGATTTTCAGGAGCATTATTCAAGACAACATTATTGATATCCTCATTGCACAAAGCAATAACTTTCAGAAGTTCAATAAAATTACCTTGATTTAATGATACTTCAGACTCATCATTTTCTCGAAAAGCTAATCCTTGTGTAATGAGATACCTCAAGCAAATTATAGATACATTTAATCTACAACGATAATCAATCTTTGACTTCACTGATTATTTAGAAATAGCCACATCTATATGCTGAGCTTGATTCATCAAATCTCGACAAGCTAGTCTACACTTATTATGATCACTATTAACATCTCCAACATGCTCCTTTAATTTTTCTTTCTTGCGCCATTTACTAAATCCACTTGAAACAAAAGCATCATGTCCCTTATCACTATACCCCTTCGAGAAAATATAATAATACAAATAAAATACAGCATCTTTTACTACGCTATATTCTAGTCAATCCTCATTATCATCATACCAAGATGTAGCAAATTTACGTTTTCGAGTCCCATCCATTGTTTGAGGGAAATTGTGGTTACGTGGTTGACATGGACCTCTCAATAAATAAGTTGCTCAATACTGTTAGGTGGATAACTTCTTATTTTAGGCCGAAGTCCTGGATCACTAGGAAGATTTTCTAAATCATATTCAATATTCTTATTTTCTTGACTTGATGTTTCTTGAACAGGAATGCTAGTAGATGACATATCTACTGGTAGGTAGATGATACATTTTCAATATGTGACTTCTTTTTATAATATCTCTCAATTGCCTAAAAAAGATTAACATAATTAAATTTAAAACTATAAAATACTTGAAAATAACAAATTATAATAACAATATTGTTAATATAATTGTGTTTTCAATAATTAAATTACAAAAAATAGAATAATAAATGTTAAATTAACTAATTTATTCTCCGCATACAAAGATACGATGAAATACAACACTACAACGCAAGATGGAAGGAGTATATATATAATAATAAAAAGACAAACAAAAAATTTAAATAATAATCATTAATTAGATTAAAATAAAAAAAAATCAACTAAAAGAAATAAAGACATACCTAATGATTCGTGAGCACACTGTCAAGTAAATTATAATTTTTGGTAATTGGTATACAGAGAGTAAATATAAGATGTCATATATATATATATATATATATATATATATATATATATATATATATATATATGTTAAATATTTGATATCTTAAATCTAAAGAAATAAAGAAAGAATATATCTATCTAATAATAATATGCAATCTGTCACATAATAATCAGTTAAAATTACCGTAAATAATAATGACATAATGCAATCTGTCGCATAAATTATCGCATAATCAGTTAAGATTACAGTAATCAACAAGATTACACTAATCAATGTATTGTATATTTATTTATTAATATTATATATATATATATATATATTAAATATGTGAAATTACAAAAATACCCCTAATTTTTTTAGAAAAATACAGGAGGGCCACCGCCCCCTGTCCTTAACTCCCTCCAGTCGTTGACTCCCACTATCCATAACAAATCAACTAAATATACAAACCTTGTCTAATGCAAAATAAAGTTTATATACACTATTGTCATGTATCCTCTTATATCAAAACAGTTTTCATCCTTGATTTGCATCTAAATTAAATAAAATGTAATTTCAGGAGTATTATGGTAATTTTTTGTGAAATAAATAAATAATAAAGTAGGTTAAATGTGAGGTTATATAATTTTTTTTAAATAAAGTAAAATTGTTAAGAAAGGTAAAAATTTTTATGAGATCTACAAAAATTGAAAATATAAAAAAGAATTTGATAATGAGAGAATATAAGATAAGAAGTTTTAAACATGTGAAGATTCACACGAATAAAATTTAGTAATGATTAACCATATATAAGAAAGGTAAAGTACATGACGAGGCCTAAGATGAGGTATGCAATGAACCGATAAAATAACAATTTTAGTTGTTGGTTAACACTAAAATCTAAAGTCCATCCCATGGTCATAGGTGACACTTCTTTAAATAGACATATTATTAAGATATATAAGTGGGGGAATACTTTACCAAACATGTATGGTTTTGAGATACAAGTTCCATTTTTATTCAATTTCACGTCATTTTAAAAAAAAATTACTAATTTTTTTTGGCTTATATGAAATGATTCAATTTTTTTTAGTAATAAATAAATTGTAAATTATGTGTGAGAGAAATTAAAATATAAGTGTCTTTGAGTTCTTGAGTTGAATTGACTTTTTTTTCCGGATATGAAGAGATTTTATGAAACCAAAAAACTTAAAATGTGTGATAATTTTATTCTATTATTATTATTATTATTATTATTATTATTATTGAAAACAAACGAGAATTTCATTAATTAATTAAGTAGAACAAGAACAAAATTATTAAGAAAACCATTTACAAAAGTAGAAGGTCCACCCAAGAACAGTGTGACAATTTAATGAGTTCTTTTAATTTGATATTTAGTAACAATTTCAGTCTATTGAATTTATTGTCAAAAATGGAGTAAGAAAGAGGATGGGGGGTTAATGGGTTGAATGTATGAGAGTGATGACCAAAGTGAGATGAGCTGAGTAGTAGTGACATTTGAGTTGAATCATTCAAGAATCTTCTGTAAACATGTTTATTAGTGATTGCCATCAAGATGTATGAATTCAACAATTATTCAAGGTTAAGGTCAAAATCTCACCGTCTCACGTAATGTCTTGCGTACGACGGGGAAAACGTTTCCTCAAGAATGTAAACTTACGACGCCAAACATTTAAACTCCCAACTCATCCTAAACTTGACCTTGTAACTTCATACGCCAAAAAGCATGCTGCATATGCAGGAACACTACGGGCCATAGCTGGCCCGAAACCCTTGTACAGGCCTTTAACTCCTTCACTCTTTAAGATCTTCCTGAATGCATCAATGGAGCCCGAAAACTTGGGATTCTTGTAGTCATCAACTTGAATTACACACTTGATAACATCGGTGGGGTAAACCGACACCCAGAATACACCTCCAGCTATGCCTCCAGCTAGCATTAATGAGCCTCTTCCTAATTTGGAAGTGTCTGGCCCGCCAGCAAGATACTGCTTCAATGCTTCGTACACACCGAACATAGCAGCATTACCTGGTACTTCACGGGTCATGGTGGGAACCAGCCCCTTGAACATACCAAGCGCGCCTCCATCCGACTTGAGGACGTGTCTTGCCACATCCATCGGCCCACCATACTTCACAGCACTGGTACCGGAGCTAATAGTTGCTAGTGCACTCTGGGCTTGCAATCTGCATCAAGAAAAGTTTGATTTTGAGTATAGGCGTTCGTTAGTTCAGGAATCAACAGTTCAGTAATTATAAGGTGCTCAGAATATGATGAATGCTGCAACACCCCATTATAGTACGGTCAAAAACCTACGAAAAAGATAGTAGCTGTGCTAGTGTGGATTTTGTGCACTGAAATGGACAACTTCGGATGTATCTTATAAATGTCTATATTGGACACAACCCAATCCATGGGTTTTGATCAGATCAGATCTCAATTCATCATACAAGGATAATGTAACAACTAGGCCACATCAGAACAGTCTAATGTGCCTTAAGGAGTTATGAATCCATGCAAAGAGGACATGCACCGAGTAGGAAATACTCGTCTCGTAAGTATAGTAACTCAATAGGGATAATCCATGTCTAATTCAACCTCTACTATCCCATTGATTTGATATGACTTGAGCATCGGAAAGTTATAGTAAAGTGCAACCCTAATAATTTGTCCATTGTTTTGCTAGTCAAGTCTTACCTTTTGAATCAAGTTCGACCATCAACAGCAGTGGAAGCAGTCCAAACACTTTACCCTCAATCATATTGGGCACGGCACTAACTAAGCTAAATGAGGATCCACGCGTTTTTTTCTAATGGTCTTTTCATTTAATTCCATGGAAGAAACAAGGTGTGATATCTTATCAAGAAACCTGTGAATTCTCAAAATTTATGCTACCTCATGATTTCATTTGTCAGGAATCAGGATAACATAGAGTCGAAGTACCACACTATGATTCCATCAACACTCTTGCTCATGAAGAAAACTGAACTGCACTTTATCAACTCAGTCGGGCAGGCCAGAATGGCTACAGCAACTCCAGCTCCTGCCCCACAAACAACCTGTTGGTTCACTGTTAGAGGAGCACCAGGTGCCGACCTCAGCAATGCCTCCATTTGGCCTCGAACAGTGAAGAGCACAGCATTGAGAGCTGCCACAGTAGCAAGTGGGGCTCCCATGCCTTTGTACAAACCCCTCGGACCCTCTGCAGCTATTGTTTGTTTGACAGCATCAATAGCTCCTGCATATTTCGGCACTTGGCCAGGAAGAGGAGCAGGCTGACTTTGGAGCTTGACTTTGATGGTATCGAAAGGATGCCCACATATCAATTGTGCCGCCCCTCCAACAGTTCCAGCAGTAAGATCTTTAGCTACATCACCCATCTAAAAAGTTTTCACAATAATTTGCACAATCAGCATATTTGTTCAGAGCTGTATATATGTATGAGTAGAGAGACACACATATTGCATAACACCCTGTAAGAAAGTATAAATTTATAGATATAACCATCACCAACTCTCATTCTGGTTAAGAATCAAGAAATATTTCAGAGGCCTATAAAAGAAACCCATACATAAATTGGTACATGCCTACACAGATAATTTTACATGGTCATTGTTGCATGATTCAGGGATGCCGTAAACATATCTATCACTTATGACTGTAATTTGGATAGGATGATGATTAAGCTTAAAAAAAAAAAAAGAGGTAAAATTCATGCAATAAAATTTACTCTTTGGAAGAGTGACTAAAAGCGAGAATCTGTTAATATGAGTGTAGATGAGAGCGAAAAGCGAAGAGTTGGATCACTCTAATTGTATATCCTTAGCTTCATATTAGGGAAAAACCAATTCTCATCTTCAAATTAGTCAAGCACACTTAAAGAAAAATTCCGACCACCATTCAATTAATCACATTATGACTCTCAAATTTAACAAGCTAATGAATTTGACTTGAATTGTTGAGATGATCCAAAGTTATCAAGACTGAGATAATACATAATCACAACAGGAAACTTCCAGCAGAACACAAATGGCAAACCAAAGCAGCAGTTTTATGAAAAGCAAATGGACAAGTGAGACAAAAACAAACAAATAATTGGACTCATCATTCTGCCAGTTCAACACTATACTTCTCCAATTTGGCATATAAAGAAAGGCAAAAGCTCCTGCGCCCCCAGGGACACGCCGTGTCCCCATGTGAACACAACTCTCCCCCCTCCATATTCTATTTAAACCAATGTATTGCTAGGGGGTTTAAATTGCAAAGGGGCACGGTGTTCCCGGGGGCACAAGAGCCTCACTCTATAAGAAATTCATATTATTAAGATTAAGATTGCCAATTTTGGCATATGAGAAATTAGTTTTGTCCAGAGTAACCAGACAGAGCTTTAGATTCACTTCTTCTAAACAGACAAATCAAAACATCAACTAGAAAGTAGAAACTGAGTTCCTTCGAATCCAAATTCTTAACCCTTAAGAAGGCCAATAGATTATAAAAGCAACTTTAAACAAACATGCCAGTATCAGAAGAAATTTTAAACCAATTGAATAAAATACAATAACAGAAAAAAAAGTAAGTCAATTGTGATTTACTATTGGAGAAGAACAGAAAAACACACCTTCCCCTGTTCCTCTTCAAGCCCTGGTGAGCAAATGAAGAACCAAATAAATGGCAAGAGAACCCAGAAACCGGCAATCTGTGATTACAAATAAACAAGAAGTGTAAATAAACACAAGATATTAGAATCAGGGAAAAAGTGCAAGAAGAAAGGAAATTACCAAAGAGGTTAGCAAATCGCCATTAGTATGAATATGCAAGAATCTGGTAGCGCCCACTAGGGGGAGATGAGTTTCAACTCGACCGGTGCAAGTCAGTGGTTGGTGGGAGGAATGAACAGTAGGCAGAGCTGTGTAGCACCTCTAATGGAAATTTTACATTTAGACACTACAAAGATTGGAAACTTAGGTATGTTAAATTATACTAATAGAATAAAATAATATATACTCCATTAAAAAAAATAAAAAATTCCTCACATTTTTCTATAGAATTAATATAAGAGTGGTCTCCTCTCCGGATGCAAAAAGTATATAAGAATATACATTTTAATTAATAAAAGTATAGTGTTTTTATTGAAAATATCGTTTAAAATATTAATAGTATAAATGATTAATCAAAAAAATTACTATTTTTTTTTTCAAGAAACAAAGAGTACACATGCTTATACTAAAGATTATATTATCATTTAATACTAAAACTATAACTTTAAAAAATGTGGAATTTAGGGAAACCGTGTAAAGTTCAGCTTTGTTAATAGTTGAACTAATGTGAAAATACAAATGTAGAAATTTTAATAAATTAAAAAGTAAAGAAACAAATCCAACCATAGATGCTTTTTTAAAGAACACAGCTGTAACAAACTTAGAATTTGAATACAATTCATTATTTTTAGATAGCATTAATATTTAGTAAAGTCGACAAATTTAATCTTTTATACACTATTTATCAATTGGAGGTGTATATAAATCATCAGGAGCTGAAGAAGCATGTTATGAAAATCTCCAATGATGATTAATGAACCTAAAAACAGTCTAATCTACATACAATACAAAGTGGGTTCCTACTTGGTCTCATTATCATCAACTACTTCACCAAATTGGTTCATCATGAACCTCCAGCTATCTCCTTCCTCTATCTCCCACTGTTTCTTCAATTCATTGATGGTATTCGATGCAGCTGCGGCAATGGCAGGGTTGCTATCTTCAGCTAGCCTCTGCAGTCGAATAATAAACTCTTCAAGAATACGGAAAAATCAATGAAGAATAGCATCAAGAGATGGATTGCTGTGTTGTAAAGTACCTGCAGTGCACCCATGCCGGCGTTTCCCAGAGTCCAAATTGATGGAGCAGCTGATAACGCGTTCGCCAGTGCTCTCCTGCTCATCGAAAAACCGGAAATGAAGAGAGTTGATTGTTTCAGGGATTAACAATTGTGGGATCATCAGTTTACAAATGGACAATGTACATTGTGTGTAGATCGATTGAATCAAGAATCATAGCTACCTGGTGCTGACATCTGGAGAACTCGAACACTCTGCTAGCAGAGAGACACTGCTTTTACCATCCATTGCATCGAGATCAATGAGAGCAGCCACAAGCAACTCGAGCTGCTCCATAAGGACAGAAGGGTACATAAATCAAAATACCATTCAATATAATTCAAGATTTGGATGGTATTGTCTAATCAGACCTCTTCAGGATCGGTATAGTCAATTCCATCAGCTTCGGAAAGTGCAGAAGCTATGCTCAAATAAGCTTCCTATACGGCAGCAATACCGAGAAATTAAGTAAAATGAAGATTCAAGATAGAGATAGAATATGATCTCTTTAAAGTAGAGATATGGCAACGACAAACCTGAATGGCGTTAATACGACCTGCAGATACCTCCCCAGGGATCAAGTCAAGAGTTACCCCGTTCTTTTCGAGTGTTATACGACTTGCTGTCGAACTAGTGTGTGCAGGGTCCCTTATCCTATGCCAAAAGAAATCACTTCAGCCAGGAAAGAGTGATACAGCTTGAAGGGCCAACACGCATTTAATGTTAACAAACTTACGGTCTGTACATTTTGCTCACCATCATATCATGAACATTTTTTAGAAACTGCAACTCCAACAAACAGAAATCTGAGTCTCAAATCATTTATAAAAAGAAAGGGAAAGTATTATTAAGGTCTGGAAAATAACAGATCATAGAATTTCCATTATGCTCCTATTTGGTGAACTTTGTCAAATAACGATACCTCCAAAGCCGTCAGTGAATCTTCCATAGCACGTTGCTTGGCCACAAAATCAGCTCGTTTCAAATCAGCCTGAACAAGATTATGCAGCGTTTTTTTCCTCTCGAAGAAAGAAATATTTACAGTGCGCTAAAACTAAGGGGAACTAAATAACTGTCATAACACATCTTTGTTTGCTGAGAAGGGTGAGATTGAACAGATGACATATAAATCCATACTCATACATGTGTATACACACACACACACACACACACACATATATATATATACGAAATCGTTGACAATGAGACTAAGATCGTAAATAACATGCAACTTCAGTTTAATGCAGATGGATGAAGAAAGGATTGTTAATTGCATAAGACCTCGAGAATATTGCAATAACCATCTGGGTTGAGTCATTCTTCTGTACATCCCATGTTCAAATTAACACTGAAGCCAAATGGCTCCCCAAAAGAAAAAAGGAGATACCTTGCGAAATAACTGACTCAGCTGTGTACAAACATCAAATAATAAAATAAGGCAGCACTAAAGTAACCATCATCACCTCTAATGCTCCATCACTCCAGTGTTTGTCAGCAGCACTTTTCAGTCTCGATTGAGCTTTGTTTTTCAGTATCTGCCAATACATGCATTAACAACAGAATTTTCTTTCGTTGTTTTTCAACAGTAAAGAAGAGGATCCCTTACAGTGGCTATATGATGAAGCCTTTCGGCTCTTCTCTCAATTTTCTCGGTATCTTCTTTGACCCGTGCTACCAAATGAGCCACGCAAGTTATTATTCAATAGATGAATAACAATTAAGTACACTGTGCTGTCCAAATTAGATTGTTAAATCTGTTGACTTGGATAGTCATCTAGAAATGAGACTAACTTGACATGGTTTTACTGCAATAACTACATTGATGATCATAAGCATCTCAAACAGAACTAAGCATCATTTCATATTGACAATATGCAAGAAAGTATTGTTTGATTCTGGTATTCGAATTAAATCCAGTTACCATTCCAAAATACAGTAACAAAGAAATGCTTACCATCAAGCTTAAGAAACTCTGAACTAAGAAAGGCGACATCTTGCCTTGCACGGGCATCCAACTTCATAATGCCCCTGAAATGTAAATTATTAGAGTTAATACAGATACAGACTAAGGTTATTCAATTGGGTGGCAGTGCAGAAATGGTGGTGCTATACAAACCATGGCCAGCAACAAAATCAGGAAATAAACTCATAGGTAGCATCATACATCTTTACAAGCTCTAAAACAGAAAGACTAAAGGTATTAGCTTGTGGACTAATTGTCAGTGCTGAACAATTGGACATTTATCATACCGTGAAAGAAGTACAATATCGTTTTTAGCCCTTTCATTCATGAATTTTGCATCATTAGAAACAAATCGGCATGCTTCAGCTAATCCTTGATTATGCAAGATGTTTTTGCCAGCCCCTATGGGATGCTCATCTCCACTTTGAGAACTGGCACAACCGTAAAATACAAAGCATCAAAATCAACTACAAACAGATATTATTTTACCAACAAATGCAGATGATAGAAAAACCAATAGTGGAAGAAAAGATGCATTACTGGAGGCTCGTCGCCATCGATCAAAATTTTAAAAGATGAAAATCACAGGATGATAGCCTAAATCCATACTACCTTCATGACATAACCGATTCTATAACTAACATACTCAACTAGTAAGCTGAAAAATATACTGTACATTGGTAATTCTGTCATCTTGCTCATTCAAGAGTGTAATAAAAAATCGTAGAAGGCAATGAAGAAAAATGGTACTCCATTTCACACAAGAGTTTGGTGTATTCTAGTCTTTATTATATACCTGCATACATTTGAATCCTGACCATAGTGCCTCACCCGCTCTTTCGTTTCTGTATTATGTGTTTCTGTCGAATGACATACCAAAGAAAATCCTTGAGATCCAATAGAAGTACTTAATTTTCTAGTTAAAGGCCAGAATCTCTTTTTATAGAACTTCACTTTCGACATCGAGAGATGTTCAGTTTCTTGGACGTAATGGTTGGCTCCTTGCTTTATGATATGTAACTTAGGGTGCTGTGGCGACTTTACTGATGAATATATAACCCCATTTGCTTTAGCCATTATTATGGATTACTGGAAGCTCCTGTTGAACTATGGCTTCAGTGAAACAGACGAAGAATTGATCAATTCAGTGATTCTCCAGAATTTGAAGGCTGTATAACAGAAGATTATAAGACCAGGATAAAGATGGAAGATGATACTGAAAACTGAAACAATACATAATCAGATGGTGTTGGTGAAAATGTATTTGTTCCTGATTTCACTATAATTCAAGAAAAAAAATCCATTTAGTGAGTGTATGAAAATTTCATGATGAAATTAATCATGATTGTAACGTATAAGTGAAAATCAGTACTAGATCAACCATAGACTTTCTATGGAATTCATTTTACCATGTTGGGGGGGGGGGGGGGGGGGGGGGGGGGTCAAATGGTTAGAAAACAATTAAAATTTTCAATAAATCTCATTTGGGAAGAAATCTATTTCTCCTTTTCTAGATTACAACAAGCACCAGAGATTAATTAAACAAACTAAAATTCAGTATAATACTACAACTAAACTTATATAATGTGGTTTCTCAACAAATGGAAACGATGGATTAGCATGATTTCCAACTAAAACATACACCCACCATTAAACAAACATATTCATACATCTACAACTATATAAGCACAAAATTTTGCAGGAGAAATTGCTAAACAATTTCCAGTGAGTACAGAATGAGCAACTTAGAGTAAGTTTGAAACAAATCACCAACAATTAACAAGCAATGGAAAATATAAACACATTCACAACAAAAATCCTGTAAATTCTGAATTAATTACAGAGAACGGATAGAGAGGACTTTTAATTAAAAAAAAAAAAAAAAACCTAGATGAAAATCGGGATGCCCAGATCAAGAAATTACCCCACGCATTTCAACAAACCACAAATAACGAAACGCAAGAAAGATGAAACTAAGAAAAGGAGAAACACTGACCTTAGTTAAAGGGAGAATGAGAGAGATAGAGAGTGGTGGGAATCATAAGAGGGGAGAGAGAGAGAGAGAGAGAGAGAGAGAGAGAGGGCCCTTTGAGGATTGAAGAAATTCCAACCACAAGCTCAGCATGTGGCCCCTCAATTGCCAACGCTACGCAACAAAGAATGTAGCCAAGGAAGGAGACGTCTGCTCATCTCGATCTTCACAACAATGGCTGAATTTTATCCCACTCGCTAATAAATACCAGTAAAACTCTCCTCTCTTTTTTGGAGCGAAAAAATACCATTTAAACTTTTACAAAATGCAAGACCGAAATTCTTAATTAAAATTATCATTATAATTTTTCTTTGTCTATTAAATAATTTAATTGGATGTAGGATAGAATATCACTTTTTATTAATTTTGCAGTATTTCAGCCCATACATGACAAATCAATGTTATTATAGGGAAAATATTTTTTTTCCCTTAATTTTACCCTTTTTTTTATCACCTTTATTTTTTTTTTTTAATTTTAGCTCCTTAACTTCCATTTTTTTTATATTTTAGTCCTAAATTTTCTTTAAAAGAATTTTTATTAAGTATAGGGGTATGAAATTTAAAAAAAAGTACATATTTATAATATGAGTAATAATATTTTTTAAAATAAAAAATTGACAAAGTGTCTTGTGAGACGTTATTTACGAGACGGTTTGTGAGACGTGTTAAAATATGTCAATTATTTAGATAAAGAATGTTTAATAGTTTTTAAAATATGTTTTCTAAATTATGCTGAATCATGCATTAAAGTATGATTTTAGTATATTATAATATAATTTATTGTTGATATACTTTAACTACAAATAAGTATACTTTATCTATATAATAAGCATGCTTCAGTGATGGGTCAACTCGTCTCACGCCCGTCTCACAAGATAGTAACTCTAAAAAAATTCACCAAATTTGATGGAATTATAACTTTAATAATGAAGTTAAAACTTTTATTAATAAAATATTCATTAATAAAAAAAAATTTCTTCATAATGAAATATTTATAGTAATTTGAAAAATAAAAAATAAATCATCGAAGTTAAGGGAGTATAATCAAAATAGAAGTATTAAAGTGACTGATGATAGTATATAAGACTAATTAAAAAAACACATACATCTTTACCTAAAATCAGTACGATATACACTATAAACATACTTAAGAATTATTAAAATTTTCATTTCATTATTTGGACCGATTTTTTACTTAAAAACAAAATGAAATAAATCAATAAACTTAACCGGTTCATTTAGTAGTACTAATTAAAAACAATAGTGGGCCCTTGGAATAATCTAGAACTTATTGGCCCACAATTTTGTTATTGGACAATATGGGCCCCTTTGTGACTTTGAATCTTTTCTGATTCTTCAACATGAAAAGATGAAACCCCATTTTCTTGAGATATACTGTATTACTACAAAAGTTTGCATCCTAAAACATTAGTGCAAGTTATAATGGTGGCATGAAAAGCCCCTAGATTAATTTTAAATGTTTGATGGAGGTTTATTTGAAATTAAAAAATTATGATTAATGTTAATTTGTGTTTTGGATTTTTAATTGATAAGTATCACAATGTGAGAAGGGAGCAATTATACATATTTAAGAATGTATTAATTGATGTAAGAGAAAGTATGATGGGAAAGAGAGTGAATATCAATTGAAGAGAAATTTTGCATGAAGTATAAAAAATAATGAATTTTACATATTAAAAAATTTTGTAAATATATATAAATGTTTTTTAAAACTATTTAAAAAAATATATATTATATTATTTTTAATTTTTGGAGTGTAAAATGAAGTAAATCATTAGAAATTAGATTTTGATTGGCTGTGTTTTAAAATAAAAGCCGTTTGAAGATGGTCTAATTCATGAAAATAATAAATTGATGAATTTGGAGTATTTTATTACGTAAATACTCCAATGATTAGGTGAATTCCATGTTCCAAATTTTTGGAATATTTAAATATAGTACATAAGTTTGTATAACAAGTTTAAATAATTATTATTTGTATTTTTTAATTAATTAGATATTACTCATTCGTGCATTACTCGTAAATAATTATATTACAATTATGCACTTTTATATTTAATTATATATATATAATTATTTATTTATTTATTTGAATTTATTTATTTTATAAAAACTAATAATGATTTATGTATTATATATAAATGTATTTATTTTAGCATAACATAATTTAATATTTATCAATTAAATTGCATTGTTTATACGCTTATTTTTTATACATTAAATTTGATCCGCTATTTAAGATAAATAGAGTATATATTAACTTTTATCATCAATTATATTAATATTTTTATTTTAATTGATATCTATTTATTTTTTAAAAAATTAGATATGATCTCTCTGTAAAACTCAATTACTGTTTTTAAGAAATATATATAGTATACTATAATTTATATTTTATTTTTAATTAAATAACATATGTATAAAATAAAATATGATGTATTATTTAATATAATAAATTATAAATATTAAAGTAATATTTATGGAGACGATCCTAATGAAAATAAAATCGAAAGAAAACTTAAAATAAATCACAAAATTTTGAAAATAAATTTCATACATTAATCCTAAAAATATAATTAAAATAATATTTATAAAGACGATTGTAATTAAACTATAATTGCTTTGAATCTTCAATTCTAAAATTTCTGAAATTAATTTTAGATTGTCCAAATTTATCACTTCAAACATTGGTGACTTTTTTTTAATGATTGTAGCTGTAAATAAGATCAAATAAAATAAGAACAATACAGTTAAAAAAATTATAAAAATAAAATTTATAAAATATAAAAAAAACAATAAAACTGAAGAAAAATTATAATTCATAAGATAAACGATTTTTTTTTAAAAGGAATGATACCTCAAAAGAAAATAATTGAATTTGAAAATAAGATCAAATAAAAATATAAAAGATAAAATAAATTAAGTATGAAAATAGAGTTTATAAAATTATATAGAAAACATTCTGAAATTAATTATGGATGGTTTAAATTCATCACTCCAAGCATATGATTTTTTTAATGATTGAAGCTGCAAAATAAGATCAAATAAAAATAAAATAAGATTAAAAAAATATAAAACAGGGTTTATAGAATATAACGAATACACAAAAAAATGAAATAAAAAACATAAATCATAAGATAAACGAAAAATAAAAAAGGAGGATGATATCTCAAATAGAATAATTGAACCTGAAAATAAGATCAAATAAAAGTATAAAAGATAAAATAAATTAAAGTATATAAATAAGGTTTATAGAATTATAAAGTAAATACAAAAATCATAGAAAAACGAAAACAAAAGAATAAAAACTAAAAAAGAATAATGATACTTCAAATGAGAATGGTTGATCCTGCACATATGATCAAATATGAGAATGATTGAAGATAAAGATAAGATCAAATAAAGTATAAAAGATAAAATAAAATTAAAGTATATAAATAGGGTATAGAATTATAAATAAAACAAAAAAAATCGAAGAGAAAAAAGGGTAATAAAAAATAAAAATGAAAAATGATACCTCAGATAATGATTGAACATTGCACACTATATCAAATAAAATAAAAGTAAAGTGCAAAAAATAAAATAAATTAGAGTATATTAGAAATAGTATGAAAGTGAAATAGAGAAGATAAAGAAAAAGCATCAAAAATCAAATCAAATTAAATAAAAAAAGTATAAAATATAAAACAAATTAGGGTAGTTTATATAGAATGATTTGAAATAATGAACAATTGTAATTGAAATCAATTAACGACGTAAGAAAAAAGGTAGAAAATTACCAAAGATACCGTTGAAAGATTTGATATTATTAAAATTAGTGTATTAATTGTCAAATAGTAGAATATATGCCAATAATATTTTTTATATTTATCAAATTTGTATTGTTAATTAAAAATTAAATAAATAATTTATTATTACAGTAAATAAGATTTATGATTGAGATCAAAAGCATAAAATTGACGGCCAAAATTAAAATTGAATGAAAACTAAATTTATTAAAATTGAAAAGATGGAGAAAAATTGAAGATAAAAATAGAAATTAAGTTTGTTTTTATATATGTATATAAATTAAGTATATATTGATTAAAAATTAATTAAATATGCTAAAAATATCTCTCATATTTACCAAATTTATATTGTAAAATAAAAAAAATTTTAATAATAAAATTAAAAAACAAAAGTAGAAGTTTATGTTTACTTTTATATATATATATATATTATGAATACGCTGCTATAAATAATTTTTTAAAAGTATGAGATGTCACGACGTGGTTAATTATCATATATTTTTTATTTTTTATTTTAATAATACATATATAATTTTTTCACTTTTATTTATTTATGTATTTATTTATTTATTTATTATTGTTATTATTCAAGTATATATTTAAATCATGTATATCTATAGATTAAATATCACCTTTAATCATAATTTTTTTATTGATTAGGAATAGATAATCAATAAAATATATACAACCTATTATTATTATTTATTCATGTATTCAAATTAAATACCACTTTAATCATATTTTTTGATTTGTTAGGAATACTACTTTTATTTATTTATTTATTTATTATTATTATTAATATTAATATTCATGTATATCTATAAATTAAATATTATCTTTAATTATATTTTTTGATTGATTATAATAATTCGTCCGCGTATTACGCGGGAATATGTACTCATATATATATATATATATATATATATATATATATATATATATATATATATATATATATATATATATATATATATATATATATATATATTTGAAGTAAGTAATAATTTATTAATATTTTGTGTTGTTAATTATTCCATATAAATTAAAGAATATGTAGGAATTTTTTTTTAAAATATTTATATTTAAACTTAATTTATATTGACTTTAAAATTAAAATTATATTCATTTTAAATTGACTTTAAAATTATTTATTAATGTCGATTAAATAATTATAGTTAAAAGTAATTTAATATATATAATATAAAACAAAATATATTAATAACAATATAAAATTTTAATTAATTCAAACTCACAAAAATTATGAGTATTGACTTTCCCTAATTATTGTTTATTTATGGAAAAAAAATATAAATTAATCAATGAAATCAAATAACTTAATTAGTAATTGTATCTTAACGGAATAGTATTAATTAATGTGATAAAAGTGATCCATTCAGCAAGTCTTTTATTTTTAAATTTGATC
This sequence comes from Pogostemon cablin, assembly GCA_023678885.1. NCBI lineage: Eukaryota > Viridiplantae > Streptophyta > Magnoliopsida > Lamiales > Lamiaceae > Pogostemon > Pogostemon cablin. Next base: position 4,207,634 of record CM042992.1, on the reverse strand, counting down.
CAATTGCAAAAATTGAAAATCCATGCAATCAAAAGCAGAAAAGAAATTAAATACCCTACATTCATCTTTCCAACAGTAAGCGTGCATTATTATTATTATTATTATCTAACTAAAAATATTATCAATTATTCTTAATTTAGTTTTATTTCCGAAATCAAGGTATTAATTATTTCATTAATCTTAGAAATTGCAATATAAATATGGACTAGTCACAACACAACTATGCATTCATTTGGCACACCATATTTTTACCTCCCTCATTTTTTGTCATTAGTACGGCGTCGTTTCTTGTGTTGTCTTAATCTTGTTGAAGAGATGGCTAAACGTTCATGCAACATCGTAGTGTTGCTTTCATCCCTACTTCTCCTAATTTGCTTGGTTCAAGTAAGTTCAACTTTCTTATTTAATTAATATAAATTACATATATTTTAGTTTACAAACAAGTTTAATTTTCATTTATATATCAATCAACATAATGTATTTCTCTTTCTAAATTCAGGGATTCAATAATCTACGGCCCGAAGGTACCTATTAGCTCCATATCCTTTTAAAAATCTTGAATTTAATTAATGAAGAATATAAATACTGGAAAAATGATACTATGGATCAATTAAAAAATTATAAACGGATTGATCATCGTTGATAAATAACAACGGATTAGTAATAAAAATTTCATTTGTTGTTAATAATGAAATATCAAATGGATTTATAAATCCGTTATTATTTACCAACAGAATTATTAAAAATGATTATCGATAAAAATATTTACCAATAGATTGAGATTTGCATAGGTAATATTTATTGATTCAACATTTTGTCAATATGTTTCATTCTTAATCCGTTAAGAAATCACTCTAACAATAAAATTAAAGTTTTTATCAATCAAATATTCATTTGATTTTTTTTTAAAATAATATTTTTAGTGTCTTTCAATTAACAAATTATTACGGATATGATGGAATATCTATTCCATAAATGAAAATAACATTATACATTAGAAATAAATGGTGATTTGTCAATTATCATTAAAATATATTTAATCATCAGCGGCTGTTATAATTTTATAATATTATATTGATAGTGTAATGTTTCTCTATCCTAAGGGTTATTGTGGTTTTTCTATTATTTTGAATATGTATTTTCTAAACTTTTAAAGATTATTTCAAATAAATTTACTTTATGTATATCATGAACTTTCGAAGAATAATATTTGAATGGGTAATAATTTATAGTGCAAAAGAGCACACATACATCCTAATCTAATTTCACATTAAATTGATATATTTATTTCATGATTAATGAATTAATTTAAACTGAAATAATTAGTTTGGTACAACCACAGAATGCGAGGGTCGTTGTACGTATCGGTGCTCAGAAACATCACACAAGAAGCCATGCATGCAATACTGCTTGCAGTGTTGTGCCACGTGTCTCTGTGTGCCACCTGGCACTTACGGTAATAAGGAAACATGCCCCTGTTATAACAATTGGAAGACTAAAGAAGGAGGCCCTAAATGCCCTTGAAATATTTCTCATATTGTTATTCATTTTTATTATTCAACCATCATTATTGATATAATAATAATCTATATAAAATTACATTCCCCCCACACACTTTTTTTCTTTTTTCTTTTTTTTTTTTCTGATAATTTTTTTACTCTGCCTCTATTTAGTTTTGTTCTTCGTTAACTTGTTATGGGTCTTCGTTAGAAAGTATTTAATATAAAGAAAAAGTATTATAGTATTAATTTTAATATTCATTGATCAAAATTATATAATACAAACATGCATGCACATAAAACTGCAATTCTGAACCTCAATTTCGCCACTCAGTTTAACCCAAAAACGTGTATTCCACATGCAATTTAAGTGTAATTTTTACTGCCTTTTAGGGGAAATAAATAATATTTTAAAAATACAATTTAAGGTTCTTGTAGTTAATTTAGAAAGCAATTATAACCCACTTAACCCGTTTTAAAGTGAAACTTTAGATGAAACATAATTTAAAATATGTAAAGTATTCGTTACACACGAATTCAATTTGCACCTTAAATTTACAAAATTAATCGTAATTAGTATTTGAAAAAATTACTTTATAGAAATATAAATTATTATTATCCTAAATAGAATATATTACTCGTAATCAAATTTTGATGTGCTGTAAATTACTATTATCTATAAATAAATATTTTCACAAGAAAGAGTTACGAACACTGAAAGATAATAAAACCACCCTAAACACTACAAATATAGTCAAGATATAAAAATATGGACTTATTAGTCAATATTATTTTTGTTTCGAAATTTATTCTCGCATTTTATCACTATACTAACCCAATTATAGTCAACAATCACCCACTATATTCTCAACTTCATCATAGAGCAGAAATAACTGAGAAGCCAATAATTTGGTGATTAATTGTTTTATTAAGCAAATTCAAGTCAAATTAATATCCCTTTATAATCTCAACTACCATTGTAGCTTAGGCCTATATAAAGGCTCAAATGAAATTCAAGATTACTAATCTAATTAGCCAACCAACCTAATCTTTGTTCTAAGCTAGAGTATCACTTTAAATTCAGGTACATTTTCGTTTTAGAATTCAGATTTTTGTTTAACTTCTACATTTATGTGGCACAATATATTGTACTTGTGTGTGTTTTAATAATTTCGAATGATTATTATTTTTAGCACGAGATTGATTATAAATTCAAATTTGAACAATATAATAATACATTGCACGATGACATTTTAATTACGATAACAAATACTCCCTCTATTCCATCACATTTTTCACATCTCCTTTGTAAATTACAAAGGAGATATGAATAGAGTCGTTGCTGGTAACAATGGAGTATTTTTTTTTCATTTAAGGAATAAAAAAAAGGCACAACGATTAATATTTAATTTAATCTTTTAAATGAGTTTGATTAAGAAAATTAATTTGTATTATTAGGTTGTTTGTACATAACTTTCTTTTTTAGCAATCTGTATATGGACAATTTTCTATATTTATTTGTTGATTTTGTACAAAGTCAATGGCAGTACTTGGTAAATTTAAGAGCTACAATATGCCTAATTAGGAATTAGGATTGATTGATTGTGATTGACCATATTAATATAGTTGTGATGTTATACCTTAGTAAAAAAAAAATCATTAGAATTAATAATTAATAATGCTCATTGATTCAATATAAATTTTAGCAAAACTTATTATTAATTAATTGTTATGCGAAAGGTCTCGATAACGCAGAATAAATTGAATCGAGTGCTTTGAATAGTAATTATTTATTAATATTAAAAAAATAATATATAGTATTATTTATTAAAGAGGATCAAAACCAGATTGTTGTTCTCGTTCAGTTTTAGAATATGCATTTATATTAATATTAATATTTCTCATTAATCCATTAAATTTAAAATGCGCGAAAGAAGATCCTATCTAAGTTCAAAAAATATTTTGCATTAACAAATTAATGATTTTTTCAAGAAAGGAAAAAGGGAATATTAACAGACCAAAAAAGACAAAAGCTGGCAAATTTAATAGCAAAATCAACCAACACGGCGCCGTTTTTTAACAAACATTTAATGGGCTTTCCTTGTACATTTGAGTAATACTATAAATAATTTCTTCAATATTTCACTATATATAGACTTTGCATTCTCCATTTTCGTTTTTATTTTATACTAACACAATGTATTTTCGATTTTCATTTCTCAAGGAAGAAGTCGAGATGACGTCACGCAGTTTCTTGTTGGTTTTATCACTGCTTTGCTTGATCTCTCTCATTCACATGGTTCAAGTAAGTATATATATACATAATACATACAACTCTTTTCTACTTTATCAATTCAAAGATTTAATTTCATTTAATTTAAATTTTGATTATGAAAATTGTATGTTAATGTCTGTTTTCTCATTCTTGATTCAGGGATACAATAACTTGCGTCCCCAAGGTTTGCCTTTTTTTTTAAATTAATCAATATATATATATATATATAGAGGTGCACCCGTGCACCCATATACAAATATAAACAAAAATATATATAATTAAAAGTAAAAATGTATATAATTTAATTGTTAATTTTTTTAATGAAAAATTGTATATAATATTCAATAAAAAGTTATACACATATGGATGTTAGTTTTTTTAATGAAAACTTAATGTGAAAAAAGTATACAATTATTACAAAACATGTATACAAAATAGAATAAAAAGACATACACATATGGGTGCACCGATATATATATATATATATATATATATATATATATATATATATATATATATATATATATATATATATATATATTTACTTATTTATTTTCATCAGATTAAAACTCCAAATAAAAAAGAATGGTTAAACTCGAAAGACTGTTTATATAGTGATTGGGTGCACAATTACATTTGCATACTGAGTATCTTCACTTGGTATGTTTGAGTTTAAAATTAGAACCCTCTCATACAAATTTATTATGTTTAATGGTTTCAAAAAAAAAAAATAGTGTCATACTTTTAAAATCTCATCAAAATAGTTCTTTTACTAACAAAAAAAAAAGTTCAATTTTTTAAATATTATGGAGATGGGACTGATTAGATCTTATCGAAGTTGTGTATTATTTTAGAACTAAATGGAAGCAAAACTGTAATATTTTGGATGAAAATGAACGGTTAACTATTTTAAAACTTTTTGAATAAAGTAAAAAATGATATAGGATGATTTATCTTTTAACCTTTTGAGAGGGCATGTTTGGATGTTGATATAAAATTGATGGAAATTACAGATTGCTCGGCGCGGTGCGAGTTTCGTTGCTCGGCGACGTCGCACCGGAAGCCATGTTTGTTCTTCTGTAAGAAGTGTTGCGCCAAGTGCCTGTGCGTGCCGGCGGGTACTTATGGCAACAAACAAACATGCCCTTGTTACGATAATTGGAAGACAAAGGATGGAGGCCCTAAATGCCCTTAGAAGTTAGAACTACCTACCTTCTTACTATTTTCCCATTCGTTATTGCTTTTTTATTTTTAATTTTTAATTCTATCGTGATTTTTATTCGACAACGTTTTTTCTTTAGTATAGTCCGTATAGACCATGTTTGAATTCGAGCATTCCTCTCTATCATGAATAAGTTCGAATATTGTATTATCTTTTATTTTGAATTTAGTTGTTATTTTATTAAATTGATATATATTTTTTTAATTATTTATCAGAGTTTATCGTTACTCCATGTTAATTTGTGTAAAATTACTTTTTATTTATTTGAGTTTCGAGTTCATATATGTGTTTGTGTGCGTAAGAGTTCATGGAGTTCTGAATTATGTTTGTGTAAAATTATTACTTTTTAGTTTTTTTTAAAAAATTATTTTTTATATATTAAAAAGTAATAGAATGAAAATTGGGTTCACGTTTGAATCGGTTAATATGATTGCTTGTCAAAAATATTTTTATGTATTTTTATGTTATTAGATGAGATTTTATCTTTAATACAAAAGTTCTTTAATTTTGGAAGTGGGTGGTAGAATGGGTACTCTTTGATAAAAGAAATATTTAATCATATATCTCCTACCTACATCTTTTATGTATTTATACTACTAAATGGATTATAAATAATTGTAAAATTTATTAATAGAAAAAAAAATTCAAATTTAACATTCTAGTTAGTTAATTTAGATGATATATTTATTAAAAAAATTAGATTTATTATTTCAATTATTAATACTTTCGCAAAATAATTTGTAGTAATTTTGAGCTAATGATTTTGGTGCTACACGCTAACAAATCAAAATTTATTTCATTTAATAATTTTGAATTGATCATTTTGGTGCTATGCTGACTAATAAAAAATTATTTACTAAATTAATTTTGAATCGATCATTTTGGTGTTTTAACCAAATCAAAATCTAGATCATTTTGTGTTATAATCCAATCAAAATCTATTTTGCATTTTATTAATTTTTATTTGATGCAAACACTAACAAAACAAAATTATGTATTAAATATATTTTTTTTTTAGTTTTCTTTTTATAGTTTTTTAATATTTTATTATGTAAACTGTTAAAATGAATAAATCTAATTTAATTTTTAACCGATTATTTTGGTGCTATGCTAACCAAATCAAAATCTATTTCATTTTATTAATTTTGATTTGATCATTATTGTGCTAACACTAACAAATCAAAATTGATTTTGTTGAATTTTATCATTAAATATATTCTTTTTAGTTTTTCTTTTTGTGAAATGATAATATGAATAAATGAGAATGTATTTTATAGTAAATTGTTGAGTAATTATATGTATTAAGTAAATATTGTTGAGCAATTATATACTACTTAAAATATACTCTCCAATAATTTAGATAATTATATATTAACTTCATTCAAATTATTTAGATTTTTTTCTAACTTTTCACATGTATATATTTTTTTTCATCTACATTATTCTAGATTTTTTTCCCTCCCTTTCTGTAATATATTTGTCTATAGAGATTTCTATTTTTGTTGACACCTCAAATAATCTAGAATTTTCATATCATATCCAATTATCTAGAATGTTCATTACTTCTTCAAAAATATTTCAACAGAAACTAATGAAATCATATGAATCCAATATCTCGACTTAAACCTATCTCGTGACAACTGTTTCATCTGCATTCGGAAGTGTACTACCATTTAAGCCTTCAATTATTATTATTACTAGTTTTGTCTTCCACGATCAACGCAAGTTCTATTATGTGTGATGTCTTTACTTTAAAAATATATTTTTATATTTTATTATAAATGTATATATATATTTGTTTGTTTATTTTTTTTTTCATCTTACTTTACTATTAAATAAATTTTTTATTTTTGTGTTAAGAAGATAAACATTCAATGAAAAAAATATACAATTATTAAGTGACATTTATACAAAATAAAATAAGATGTATACAAAATAGAATAAAAAGTTATACACGTGCGCACCCAATATCAACTAATAAAAAAAGGGTAGCATGTCATAATAGGATTTTTTTTATCGTATTTATATAAAAAAATATTAAACTTATGATTAGTTGCAAATTTAATTAATAATCAACTATCTCTCTTTTTATCTTTTAATTATTTTTTTTATTGAATAAGTAAACCAAATTATTAAAGTTAAAACTCAATTAACTTTTTTTTATTGAATAACTAAATCAAAACATTATAAGTTTGTAAATTAATTAATAATCGAACTCTTTTTTTTGTCTTTTACTTTTATTTTCTTAAATTGAATAACTTAAATAAAACATTTAAATGTAAAATATATTAAAAATCATTATCATTTTTTATTTTAAATATTAATTGTAAGTTATTAATTAGAGGGACCTAATAAAATATTAGTTAAAATGTTAAATTACTTAATATAAAATATTAATTGTAAAATTAAAATATTTAAACATATTTATAAAAATATTTTTATTAGAATCAAAACAATAATCTATACATATATAAAAGCAAACTTAAACTTCTACTTTTGTTTTCAATATTTTTTCAATTTATTTTCAATTTTACTCTATTTAGAAATAATTCAATTCTAATCTTAATTGTCCATTAATTAATGCTTTTGATTATAATCATAAAATTTAATTATACTAATATCAATATACTAATTTTAAATCAATATACCAAGTAATATATTTTAATTTAATCTATATATAATATCAAATCTTTCAACGCAATATTTGATAACTTTTTACATTTTTTTTCCTTTGGTTGATTGCTTTCAATCACGATCGTCATTCTTTTCAATCATTTTATATAAATATTTTCATTACCTAATCAGATCATTACTTCTTTTTTTTTTTCTTTCTGAGGCTTCTTCTTTTTCTTCTCTATTTCACTTTCGTACTATTTTTAATATACTTTAATTTGTTTTATCTTTTATATTTACTTTTATTTAATGTTGCAGGTTCCTTTAATTTGTTTTATCTTTTATATTTACTTTTATTTGATCTTGCACGTTCATTCTCTCAGGTATCATTCTTCTTTTTTATTTTTGTTATTTTTTTCTTCTATTTATTTATTTTATTTATAATTTTATAAATCCTATTTTTATACTTTAATTTTTATTTTATTTTTTATACTTTTATTTGATCTTATTTTTATAGTTAATCATTCTCATACTTGATCTTATGTGCAGATTCAATCATTCTCATTTAAAGTATCTTTTTTTTTTTTTTGCTTTTTGAAATCTTATTTTCATTTCTCTTCGATTTTTGTATTTTCTTTATAATTCTATAAACCTTATTTATATACTTTAATTTATTTTATCTTATATACTTTTATTTGATCTTATTTTCAGGTTTAATCATTCCATTTGAGATATCATTCCTTTTTTATTTTTCATTTATTTTATGGTTTATATTTTTTTCTTCATTTTTTTTATATTCTTCATATTCTATTTAAATTCTGATTTAAAAAAAAATCTTATTGATTTTTTTATTTGATCTTATTTGCAACTTAAATCAATAAAAAAATCATCAATTTTTGGAGTGATGAATTTAGACAATCCATAATTAATTTCAGAATGTTTTCTTTATAAATAATAATAATAATTATTATTATTATTGTTAAAACATATTTAAGAAATTAGAGGACAAATAATATATTATTAATGGATAAATATATTAGAATAAACATCTAATGACATCTAAACACATACAGAATTATACATAAATTAAATGAGTTTAAAAAAAATATACTTCTATATTTATTGTTGATTTTGGCATACTCAATAACAATAATAAGTGTTTGGTTTGGATTGTTCCTCTCGTACTGCATCAATTGTCTTGCATATTCTTCCCACAATGTACCATTCATGATCGTATGTCTTAAATTGATGTTAAAATTTTAATCCAAAAAATAACATTAAACATAAAAATTGAGTAAAAAAAAATGGATAAATAATTAAAAGAAAGTTACCGTTCATCTTCAAGCTCAATATCAATTTTATCTGTAAGCTTGCCCCTTGCACTAACACAAACTATATCTCCTATTTTTACCACCAAAGCAATTATATTTGTGGATATTGTCATTGTAAGAAAAAATAGAACCAATTTTTTTTTAAAAGTATAATTAGTTTCTATTAAAACATAATAACAAACTTTTAAAACATACCTATAAGTAATTTATCTCTAGTGTTGTCTTGAGAATTGATTGTATCAAAATCAATAAAATTCAAGCCAGTTTTGTTGATTTCCAATGGCGAAGTCAATCGCACCAACATGTAATTGTTGATGTTCAATTTGAATTCATGATTTGTAATAAGGACCGACCCAATATTTTCAGCAACACGGAAGTTTGATATAATATATGTTGCCCCTCACTTAACAATTTCTCAAATTTAAAAATAAATAATATGATAAATATGGTAATAAATAATTTAAAATCAACACCAAAATTATTTTAAAAATATTAAATTTTAATAATATACTCCATCTTTCCCAAAATTATTAAAACATAATTAAAATAATCAAACAACAAAAATATTTTTTTGTTTCCTCATAAATTTGCCAAAACTTTATACCTAATCGATTGTGATATGCCTTAATTAAAAATTTATATGCTAAATATGGAAATAAATAATTTAAAATCAGATAAAAATAAATAATTTAAAATCCACACCAAATTTACATATTAAATCAAAAATATTTAAAGTATATTAAATTAAACTACTCACATAAACTTTTATAAGAAAATTACTTAAAATAATATTAAGAAAATTAATTAAAATAATATTATTACATAATACTAAAAATTATCAAAACTTTATAACTAATTGATTGTACTATGCCTTAATTAAAATTTATATGCTAAATATGGAAATAAATAATTTAAAATTCAATGAAAATAAATAATTTAAAATCCACACCAAATTTACAGATAAATCAAAAATATTTAAAGTCTATTAAATTAAATCACTTACATAAACTTTTATAAGAAAATTACTTAAAATAATATTATTATGTATTAATGATAGCATAAGTAAATATTTAAATTATGATGTATTAATGATAGGATTACAAAATATTAATTATTTTAAATTTAATAAACATTAATTGCGGGAATTTATATGCTAAATATGGAAATAAATAATTTAAAATCCACACCAAATTTACAATAACTCAAAAATATTTAAAGTCTATTAAATTAAATTACTTACATAAATTTTTATAAGAAAATTACTTAAAATAATATTATTATGTATTAATGGTAGGATAACTAAATATTTAAATTATAATGTATTAATGGTAGGATTACAAAATATTAATTATTTTAAATTTAATAAACATTAATTGCGGAATTAACGTGGGAGCGCCACATATACAATTTTTCCAAGAACGAACGTGACAACGCCACATACACAAAATTTTTCAAGGAGCAACGTGGCGTCGCCACCTCACAGTTTAAAAAATAATATTTTTGGTAAGCACTTGTAAATTAATAGTATTAATTATTATTATTATTATTATTATTTATTAGTATTTATTTTTGGGTGAGAGCTCTAATTAATTAATCATATCACTACAAGAAACTGTGAGATTACCGACGGAAAAAATCCATCAATAACATATGAAAAATTCGTCAGTAAATAATTTGCCGATGGATTACCGACGAAAATGGATTTGTCTCGAAAAGCTGCGTCAGTAATTTTTTAGCGACAGAATATTAAAACCGTCGGTAATTACCGACGAAAATGGATTTGTCGCGAAAACCTACGTCAGTAATTTTTTAGCGACGGAATATTAAATCCATCGATAATTACCGACAGATTTTTTCATCAGTAAAGGAAGATTTTCGTCGGTAATCATTCAATGTCAATTCGTCAGAAGTTATAATATAGTAACGTTTTTACCGACGAAAAAATTTGTCGGTAAGTTTACTGACGGAAATAATACATCGGTAAATTCAACATTCAAAATTAAAATAAATAATAATTTACCGACGAATTTTTCCGTTGGTGAAAAATCCATCGCTAAAATGCAAAAGGAAAAATAAAAAAAATATAGTTTTTTTTCAATTTAATAAATCTTCAAAAAACCACCTAATATAAATTCTTCACTCAATATAACATTGAAATTCAAAAAACTTAACATAATTTCAAATATCTAGAGCAAAATGTTGTCTCTAAATTTCCAGCAATTTTGGGTAAGAAAAGTACAAGAATTTGGTCTACCTACTTCAATTCCTATTACATCAGTTAAGAACAAATAGAGAAATTACTCCACCTAAATAATTGAATATGATCGCACAAAAACAAAGATTGGTATATCTTTGTCATCACCTTTTTTTCTATGTTGTTTTGATTTCAAAAGCTTATAACTGGACTCCTAACACAATAGAAACACTACTTTGTTACAAAATGAAGTGGTCACAAAAGTGGTATAAGAAAACATGTTAAAATTCTCAAGTAACTAAAAGAAACATACATTTGTAAGAAGCAGGTGCTTACTTCTGGAATTTAAGGAATTTAAGTAAATCATGGATAATTAATTAGTATATATAATCAACCTGTTGTTCAAGATCTACTAAATGTGCTTGCTTTCTTCTTCTAGAGTGACGGGCCGATTCCCTATTAGAAACCATTCTGCAATCACCTTATTCTCATCATGCATGCTTTGAAAAATATCACTAATTTCTTACCTCATATATATACAAAATAATTAACCATAAGAAACAACTCCGTATGTGTTACCTTTTGATTCTTTTCTTATCAATGGGATTAGTGGATTGTTCACAAGATCCCTCCAGGTCGTCTTCATCTGACTGTTCATGTGATGAACCAATTCTACCTCCAATCCCTTCATCTGACTGTCCACGTCACACTAATATTAACTAATTTTTTTTATTCATAAAATTTGAAAAATGAAAAATAAAAAACGAAATAATGTCAAAAATATTCACCAGTTAATTATAAGATCATGATTGTAAAAGATTGATAAATAAAGCTTACAATTAGTACGAAGGATTATTTAATCGAAAACTTGAAATTAATGGAGTAATATATTTGCAATAGGGCTGGAACTTTTGGGTGATGAGGATATAAAAGTACTTGTGATGGAAAAGTCGCATTGGTTGGAAATTCCTTAAATTCCAGAAGAAATTAATTAATTTCACAACCTGCTATACTTCTGGAAACATACATTACGATACACACATACATTGAGCAAGAGATTTTTTTATTGTTTGTTCAACAAGCACCCATAGTTCCCATTGAGCAAATGTATCAATTCCTGATCAAGAAAAAATGGATCTACATTTTGCATGGGCACAATTGATACCACTCGGAGATGCTGAGCATTACCATTGTTTGGCTTTGACAGAGTGAAACGATACAAACTACCAGTAGAAACCCAATTATTAAGCTTTGATTAGGAAGTGGATTGAGAAAACATTAGAAGGAAGATGAAGCCACAAGCACACTCAGAAAGAAAAGTATAAAACCAACATTTCGATAATTAGCAATAACTACATTTAACACTTAAGCCATAAAAAATGTATATTCAACACTAAGTAACAAAAAACAACTAAAACTTGCATTTCATCTTCATCCTCAAGAGAATTTATCATCCTTTCCTCAATCTAATAAGCATTAACCCCAACCTCAAGCCATATGGTATTTGCTAATGCAGACACATAATCTCCACATTTTCAACCTTGGTATTGCACTAAATCTAAACATCTAAACAAAAAAAGTGACAAACTTCTTAGAAAGCTATACCAAGTTGAAGAATTTGTTGCACAACATTCAAATTTGTACAAGCATCCAATAATGAGAACCTAAATTCTCAAGAAAATTATTTCAACATACTCATGCTCAGGGAATAGTAGATTAAAAAACAGGGGAATAATTTTATTTCATTTTTTCAAATTAAACAACTTGACCTAGATGAATACATTTTGAATCAATTGAATGCTCCTCCAGAACATTAATTGATGAACCCTAATCACAATTAAAAGAAACAATTTCACAGAACAAAGAACCAATCACCCACAATCACACAACATTACTCGCGGAAACAAATATATCATACCGTGATATCCAAAAACTTGAGGAGTTCAATGGGAATGTAGTGGAATTTTCCCCAAATCGGGCCGAGAACGGTGGTAACGGTGTTCTCAGCGGTGTAACGGCGGCCTTAAGGGGGCCCGAATTCTCCTTGGCAAAATTGAAGAGTTTTGCAGCAATTGAAGCCGCATAGAGGACCACAACCAGCACGAATCCCAAGTACTTGAGCTTGGGCTCATCCGCCTTCACAAAATCGCTTAAAAATCAAACTAAAATCAAAATAAATAATTGCGAAACGGAGAGAAATGAAGAGAACGATTGAAGATCGAATAGAGAGTTACGAGTGTATGAGGATTTGGGTGGGATTCCTGCTCCGCCATGATCGATATCCAAGTATTGAAAAGGTGGCTCCATTACTTCCTTCATTATCATCAAAAATCAAACGTCACACCTACTCAAAAAGTAAACCAACTGGGGGAGGAGCAGCAGCAACAGTGACCGGCGACAATAACGGCAACGAAAGTAACCGACGGCGAGAGTGCGTGGCGGCGGTAGCAACGGCGGGGTGGAAGAGAGGTGAAAGAGGGGTGGATTTGCTTTCTACGGCTGTGGATTCGTAACAAAGGCAGCCGTAATAATTTTTCTAAGACGACCCTAATACATAAAAAATTACATTACTCACGAAATTAATTTGTCGGTAAATTAATATATAAAAAAATTATATTTGCCGACAGAATGATTTCCTCGGCAATTTAAAAATTAATTTTTTTAAAAAAAAAATTATTTATTTATCGACGAATTTAATTCATCGTTAACTTAAAGAACTAGTTTTTTTTTTAAAAATAAAATTTTAAAAAAATTATATTTAACGACGGATTGATTTCGTCGGTAACTTAAAAACTAAATTTAAAAAAAAAATAAATTTATATATTGATTGAATCCGTCGCTAACTTAAAAACTAGTTTTTTTTAAAAAAAAATCGGTAACTTAAAAACTAATTATTTGTTTAAAAAATAAATTTATATATTTACCGACGGATTGAATCCGTCGTTAACTTAAAAACTAGTTTTTAAAAAAAATTAAAAAAATGATTTGCCGACGGATTGATTTCATCGGTAACTTAAAAACTAATTTTAAAAAAAATAAATTTATATATTTACCGACGGATTGAATCCGTCGTTAACTTAAAAACTAATTTTTTTTTAAAAAATAAAATCTAAAAAAAATTATATTTGCCAACGGATTGATTTTGTCGGTAAATTAAAAACTAATTTTTTTAAAAAATAAATTTATATATATTTACCGACGGATGGAATCCGTCGTTAACTTAAAAACTAGGTTTTTTTTAAAAAAAAATCAGTAAGTTAAAAACTATTTTTTTTAAAAAAAATAAATTTATATATTTATCGACGGATCCGTCGTTAACTTAAAAACTAGTTTTTTTTAAAAAAAATTACACTCTCCGTCCTCTTGATACATATCCATTTTGCCATTTTGGTCCGTCCCATTACAAAATATCCATTTTCTTTTTTAGATTGATGTGACCTCTCATGACCCATACACTCAACACTAATACAACAACCTATTTCACTTTAAAATATTATTTCTCTCACCTCAAAATACATTAAATTATTATACTTTTTAATCCACGTGCAAAAAGCAAACGATTACGTTTCAAGGGGACAAATGGAATATATATTTACCGACGGATTTTAATTTAAAGACTCAAATTATATTTTTTAAATAAAATTTATTATATTTACCGACGAAAAATAGTCGTCGGTAATTTTTTGGGATTTAATCCTTCCAAAATAATGACGGATTTACCGATGGAAAAAAAATTTGTCGCTAATTCTGTCGGTAATCAATCGCAAAAACCGTCGAAAATTTCTAATGACGAATTTTTTAAAATAAATCACATTAAACCAAAAGAACGTCGGTAATCCGTCGGTAATTACCGATGGCTTTGTTCCGTCGATAAATTCATCGATAATTCGATAGTTTCTTGTAGTGTTGATGTGCTGTCGCCGACACCCAAAAATAAGATTTATAATTTTCTAAACAAACCCACTAAGAATGTAGTAGGGTAAGTAAGGGTCGAACTCAGCGAGAGTAATCGAATTTCAATTGAACTTAACGTGTTTCTAAAGTAACAATGGGGGAATGGATTGAATTCTAACAACTACTAACATGAAAATAAATAATTAAAATAGCAAACATAAAATTAAATAATAAAACAAATAAAATAACAACCTAGTCCAATGATTTGATCCCATACCATATCCTAATTCATAAAATCGCAAGAATTAAACATGCAAACAATTATACAAACTCAAATCCCTAGGCTAATGGTACGACCAAATTAACCCGAATGTTCTTAAGATCATCAATAAGGGTACGACTACTAAATTGAACTATTTACGAGTGACCTTATGGATTCGAACTCGCAAATGCATTAAGATTCCAAACATAGAATTACTAGGCTACGAAAACCGGCAAGGAATCATACAACCTAGATCTTATTACACCTAGAGGGTCTTCCTCTATTTCGCTACTCAATTCAATCCTCACAACAATTACGGATCATGGATCATGAAATAGCAATAAACAATTTAACAATTAATCTAGATGGACAGTCTAAAGCAATTATCAAATTATTATAAAATCAATTCAGTGCATGTAATAAGATAAATTCATATACTCCCTCCGTCCCAAAATTGATTGAACTGTTACTGTAGATACGGAGTTTAAGAAATGTTGACTTTTTAGGGGTATTGTGGTATTTTTAGGTAATAAATAAATTATAAAGTATGTTATGTGTGTTAGGTGAGTGTGATAAAATTGTAATTAAGATGAACTTTTATGGGTGAGGATTGATGTGATATTTCCTTTTTTGGAAGATGCAATCTATTTTGGGACGGATAAATGTGGAAAGTGTGTAATCAATTTTGGGACGGAGGGAGTAAAAGTTTGCAACATAAAATTTCCTAACAATCAAATAAATAATTCATGGGAGGTTCACAACCCTCGAACTATAAACGAAATTAAATTAACAAAACCGATAACATCGATGTTTTAAGTAGTGGAGTTCTTCCCGTCGCCTCCTCAAATGGCTGCCTTCTAACGTCCCGCCGTGATAAAAGTGTAATCTGCTCCAGGTAAATCACGTCTTGATCGTGTATCTCCTCTTTTTATATCTTTTCTTCCACATGATATGAGAGAGATCCAATCCTAAAAATATATGGAAGATATATTTCCTTATTTGCTCCTTTAATAACATGTTTCCACATCAATTCATATAATTAAAATAATTATCTCCCTAAAACAATATAAGTCAATATTAGCACATAAAAATATATAATTAAATCAAATAGACTTTAATTACCACCAAATAATCATGCTAAAATATGACTTATCAAGTGTATTAATTCAAGATTCAATCATATACTATTCGTAACGATTAAGTATGGTTATTATTTTTAAAGATGTCAATTTTTAATTATTTCCACTAAATAGGAATATGCACTTTTTATTCTTTTCCAAATTTTGGGTGGCATATGTATCTATGTGAGAACGTCTCATGGAATGAGTCATGTGATTGTGAAATGGATAAAAAGTGATATATATTTTTTTATAATAAAAAAGTAATGCATGTTAAATGAAAAATGATAATGATATTGTAAATATTTAATGAACCATTTATAATATAAAATGATGATACTTTTAAAAGAAGAAATGATAACTAAATATTATTATTATTATATAATAAGATTGAAAAAGAAGGAAATAATGAATGTAAAAGAAACACTGAAGGCATTTGGCAAATAGCCAATAAATTAATGCTGTTAATAACTTAATGAGGATGCATGCGACTATTTGAGCATGTTATCACATGTGCCCACTCCCACAATTCCAATTCTCTAATAATCCCTAAATTCAATGCCATATTAACGGTTATCATTTCCATAATCTTTTTTTTTATAACTATATTAAAATTATGACTTAGATTATTTATTTATTTGAGTATAAGATGATCATGTGTATGGAGTGATTTGTAACTAAGATAAATTTATAATTATTTCTAAATATTGGGGTAAGTATACTGAATTATGCATTAAAGTATGATTTCAGCGTGTTATAATATAATTTATTATTGACATACTTTAGCAACAAATAAGCATATTTTATCTCTACAATAAGTATAGTTTAATGATGGGTTGACCCGTCTCACATCCGTCTCACAAGAGAGTTTCTCAATATTTTTATACAATTACTTGTATCATTATTCCTATTTATTTTACTCTTAGAACTTAATTAAATTTAATATTTTTTTAAGAGTATAATTAAGTGATAATTCATGTAATATTATATTTCGATAGTTCACCTCTCACATGAGGGGGGTGGGGCCCACTCCCTGACATATGGGACCCACCCCCTCATGTGAGAGGGTCATGGATGATCACAGGTCACCCAAATGATCCTCATAATTTAATATTTAATTCTAGAATTTTAAGGTAAATTTTCTAAAGCATAAATGTCTTTATAATTTATAATTGGGTATGCAATTTCACCCATTCAATGGCTGTGTTTGCAAGGTAGCCTTAATCGTAATTAATTATCATGTGCGAATTGTTTGTGTACGTACGCACCGTACTTATCACTGATAATTAACTAACTAACTGAATTAATGGCTACGTCCTTATTACCACATGGCCTCACTTGTAATCTTTAATATGATTATTATTATATGTATGTATTAAGGACATATAATTTGACTTCTAACTTACTCCTTTATTTGTTTATTGAGTATTAATTTAAATAATATACTCAGTTGGTAAGTTAATAATATTACGTAATTAATTATTTTTTCTTTATTACAAAGTCGAGGTTATTTGATACGATCAAATATTTCAAAATATTTGATTTTATTTAGATATGATCTTTTACTTATTTTATTTATTTATTCATGTTTTCATATTTATATTTTAGGAGTGCTTTAAATATGTGTTTAGAGATTAATATTTGATATATTGAAAATAAGATATTATATGTATCTTTGTCATTCTTATTATCTCTCTCTTTTTTCTTCCTCCCCCGATCTCTCTTTCCCTCTCCCCTCCATCGGTATCTCTCTATCTCTCTCAATCTTCTTCTTTATTCTGATTAAGGAGTTTGCACTCACTCGAAAAGTGTTGTTTGATACACTACAAATTTGGGGCGTATCATTGGTGATCTCATTGAGAGATTTCAACATCGTTGAGAGATCTCAATATGGACGATCAATCATAAAAGCAACCGTGGGAAATAGCCTTTCAACGATTACAAGGGCGAATTGACAAACAAATCATCATTTATCACCAAACACAACAATGATTTTCTAACATGATGGAAGATATCAGATCTATTATTCGAACCATGCCAAATCAAGGAGCCTCGAATTCTTCTGCAGGAAAAGTCCCCAAGTTCAATACCATGAAATTGGATCTGCCAAAATTTAATGGAATTGATCCTCATGGGTAGGTATTTCGCATCGAAGAATACTTTAATTTTCATGATACCCCAGAAGATCAACGCCTACGCATCGCGACTTTTACGTTCGAAGGAAAAGCAAAAGTCTGGTACCAACACATGAAAACTAATAATCTTTTTGCAGGTTGGCCAGATTTTCTTGAAAGAGTAAAGCTTTGCTTTGGTCCGTCACAGTTCGAAGATTGTCACAAAAAGTTGTCAGAGTTAACTCAAGCCGACGAGTCGCGATTTTCTTCTCAAGGAGGGTTAAATGCCAATGTTGATGACACTCCCGCTAAGCACAATTCTGATGCTATGGCTAAAGTAACCAAACAAGATGTGAGTACTATCGCAAGGGGAAACTCACTTGGGCCAAAACAACTAATAGGGAAGCCCAGTCTGCTGGTACGCCGATTGTCAGCCGAAGAGATTAAAGTGAAGCGTGAAAAAGGCCTTTGCTATAATGGTGACCAAAAGTGTTCAGTCAATTATCGTTGTCTGCTTATGGGATCTGATGATGGAGGCCAATATGAGATCGGTTCTATTCTACATCAGTTCAATTATTATCCACCTTGAGGACAAGGTGGTTTCTCAAGCCGGAGAGAATGATACGATCAAATATTTCAGAATATTTAATTTTATTTAGATATGATCTTTTACTTATTTTATTTATTCATGTTTCTATATTTATATTTTAAGAGTGCTTTAAATATGTGTTTAGGGATTAATATTTGATATATTGAAAATAAGATATTCTCTGCATCTTTGTCATTCTTATCATCGCTCTCTTTTTTCTTCCTCCCCCGATCTCTCTTTCACTCTCCCCTCCATCAGTATCTCTCCCTCTATCTCTCTCAATCTTCTTCTTTATTCTGATTAAGGAGTTTGCACTCACTCGAAAAGTATTGTTTGATACACTATAAATTTGGGGCGTATCATTGATGCTCTCGTTGAGAGATTTCAATATCGTTGAGAGATCTCAATATGGACGATCAATCATAAAAGCAACCGTGGGAAATATCCTTTCAACGATTACAAGGGCGAATTGACAAACAAATCATCATTTATCACCAAACACAACAACGATTTTCTAACATGATGGAAGAGATCAGATCTGTTATTCGAACCATGCCAAATCAAGGAGCCTCGAATTCTTCTGCAGGAGAAGTCCCCAAGTTCAATACCATGAAATTGGATCTGCCAAAATTTGATGGAATTGATCCTCATGAGTGGGTATTTCGCATCGAAAAATACTTTAATTTTCATGATACCCCAGAAGATCAACGCCTACGCATTGCAGCTTTTACGTTCGAAGAAAAAGCAAAAGTCTGGTACCAACACATGAAAACTAATAATCTTTTTGCAGGTTGGCCAGATTTTCTTGAAAGAGTAAAGCTTTGCTTTGGTCCATCACAGTTCGAAGATTGCCAAGAAAAGTTATCAGAGTTAACTCAAGCCGACGAGTCGCGATTTTCTTCTCAAGGAGGGTTAAATGCCAATGTTGATGACAATCCCGCTAAGCACATTTCTGAAGCTATGGCTAAAGTAACCAAACAAGATGTGAGTACTATCGCAAGGGGAAACTCACTTGGGCCAAAACAACTAAAGGGGGAGCCCAGTCTGCTGGTACGCCGATTGTCAGCCGAAGAGATTAAAGTGAAGCGTGAAAAAGACCTTTGCTATAATGGTGACCAAAAGTGGTCAGTTAATAATCGTTGTCTGCTTATGGGATCTGATGATGGAGGCCAATATGAGATCGATTTTATTCTACATCAGTTCAATTATTATCCACCTTGAGGAAAAGGTGGTTTCTCAAGCCGGAGGGAATGATACGATCAAATATTTTAGAATATTTGATTTTATTTATATATGATCTTTTTCTTATTTTATTTATTCATGTTTCCATATTTATATTTTAGGAGTGCTTTAAATATGTGTTTAAGGATTAATATTTGATAAGATAATATGAATATGTAAAGGACACAAGTAACATGGTGGAGTGGAAAATAGTCGACAAGTAATGATAACAAATTAGGAGCACAGCAAACACGGCGTCGTTTCCGCATCAAACATTTAGTGGAATTTTTACCCCTCCAAAATCAACGCCTCAAACAACGCTATCTATCTTCTTCACAACAATTTTTCTCTATAAATATAGATTAATTCTGCATTTCTCAATCGTACCCCTCTCTCTCTCACTAAGACAAGGTATTTTTGGTGTTGTAAGAAAAATGGGGTACAACACATCCACTCTTTTATTCAACATCTCCATTCTTTTTCTAGTTTCTCTAGCTAATGTGGCTGAGGTTAGTTCTAAATGCCTATTTTCACTTTAATTAAATTTTTTGTTAAAATTGGTATCTATTGATCACTAGGTAGTCAACTATAGTCTATATTTGATTGTATTTAATTACTAATATAAAATGGGTTTTACTCTATTGGATTTACTATATGTTATTTTAGTGTGTATCATTTTTTTTATATTGATGAGTGACTGTATGAATAACTGAGATGTTTAGGTTTCCTCTTATATTTTATTTATTAAATATACAACTGATGGTAGTTAAAAGATATGATACATAAAAGTGTTGTAGAAAATTTGATTGGATTTACTCACCTCGGATTTCTATGCCACTTCATTTACTCCCTCCATCTCATTGAAACGTACGCGCTTTTTTTGTAAATGTTTTAATGGGACGGATGTAGTATAATACTCCTTTAATTAGACATGACCGTTATCTTTACTCTTATTTCTAGCTCATGTTAGTTAATTCTTGTATGACAGGGTTATAACCACCTTCGTCCTAAAGGTACATACAAAATCGTTCTTTCTTTCTTTCATGTATGATACGAAAAATTGAATACAAATATACTAACGTTGTATGTAATACATGGAAAATACTCCAGATTGCCAACCTCGTTGCAATTACAGGTGCTCGGCGACATCCCACAGGAAGCCGTGCATGTTTTTCTGCTTGAAGTGTTGCGCCAAGTGCCTTTGCGTCCCGGCAGGCACCTACGGGCGTAAACAAACGTGTGCATGTTACAACAATTGGAAGACACAAGAAGGACGCCCTAAATGCCCTTAGGAAATGAACCCACATTTTATCTTACTTTATTTCCATATTTACGATCAATTTCACTCACCAAACCTTAATTTACTACACATTCAATTCCTTTGATGCATAGCATTTGGTTGTCTCTTTGTGACTTGTATAATGTGAAGGGATGACCAATGTAGCTAGTGATTACTTGTTTCTAGTCCTTGCCCTGGTATTGGCATGTGTTTCTTATCAATTTTTCATTTAGAAA
This sequence comes from Pogostemon cablin, assembly GCA_023678885.1. Taxonomy (NCBI): domain Eukaryota; kingdom Viridiplantae; phylum Streptophyta; class Magnoliopsida; order Lamiales; family Lamiaceae; genus Pogostemon; species Pogostemon cablin. Next base: position 4,185,787 of record CM042992.1, on the reverse strand, counting down.
AAAGTTTGATATGTAATGATGTTCAATTGAGCTGGATGATTTTAATTTAGAATTACGTTGTTGTAGTATAACAAGAAATATTAAAAAAAAAAAAAAACCAAAACGTGTGAGAGTGTATTCAATAATGTTCAAAATACTCATATTCTAATTATAATTTTATAATGAGTCGATTTGTACGGAATTGGGCCATATTAAATCACTTTATCCCATTCCGTAAACTGATAGTACCTTTCTAATTTATATACGTGACAAAGTATTTTTCAGCAAATAAATAATTTTTTGGTATCTTGAGTAAAAGAATGGTGACTTATGGATTATGTTATTTTGATGCAATATTTTCTAAGCCACAAGAAATAATGAGAACAGGCAATAGTTGGATGTATTACGAAAATAACACGGAAAATCTCGTGTGCCAAATTACTACATATAATTATTTCCTTTATTAAAAAAATATTGTCACACATTAAATTAGTAGTACTGTACTACTCGCGGAGCATGTACAAAATTCTCACTTATAAATTTAAATTTCCTTAAATATGTGTGAAATTCAAGTTTAATAACATTCTCTTTAGCCTGCTAAAATGGAGCAGTCCACAATGAATATTCCTTGAGCCCCATAAGGCCCAAAAAGAAAGCCCATATAAGCTCAGTTCTTTTTCTTTTTTTTTTTTAAAGATAAAAAGATAATTTGAAGAATAACCTCCAGTTTATGATTAAAAATATTAAAATTTATTAAAGAGTATAATTTATAAGTAATTGTATGTAGTATAAATTTCTCCCAACAAGGGCTGGTATATTAATTTGGCTCTTTAATAAAATTTTAATTTAATAATTCAAGTTGTTATATCTATAATTATAATTATATAGAGGGACCGGCCAGGTAGGTTATCGGGCTTGTGGGGTCGTTAATTAACTATGCTCATCAAATAATTAAAAATAAATATATTTGTACTTTCTTATGTGGTTATAGTGGACTTGATTAATAATTGACTTAAAAAATAAAATCATTCATGTTTTATTATTTTATTACTCCCTCCGTCCTACGTATTTTTACCAACTTTTATTTTGAGATCTCTCACGTATTTTTACATATTCCATTAATGGCAAAAATAACAAAGTCTTTTGTGAGACGCTACTTATGTGAGACGTGTTAAAATATGCCTATTATATAGATAAAGTATGTTTAATGATTGTTAAAGTATGTTTTGTAAAGTATGATGGATGATGAATTAAATTATGATTTTAGGATGTTATAATATGATTCATTATTAATATACTTTAACTACAAATAAGCATACTTTACCTATGTGATAAACATACTTTAATAATGGATCAACCCGTCTCACAACCGTCTCACAAAAAAACCGTCTCACAAGAGAGCCTCTCCGCAAAAATATACTATAATATTTTATTACCTACTTTTTACAATCCTAACAATTTTAATTACTTTTTTACACTTTATTCATCATTCCCAATAACTTTATTTACTTTTTTTAAATTACTAATTTATCCCTACTTTTTTCTTACATTATAGTATATTAAAAAAATAATATGTCTTAATCTATGCTCGTATAAATGGGTAAAAATACACGGGATGAAGGGAGTATTAATTTCATCATAATCATTCCAACACATGTTATGAGTATTTAACGTTATATTTATTTATGTTTTAAAATTGAGGGGTTTTTTAAATTCACAATTATTTTATTTAAGATGGAATTTTAGAAACCACACTATATACTTTTATACATTTTCACCTCATTTTTAAATATTAATTTAGCAAAAAATTAAAATATATTATATCAAAAATTCAATACAATCATAAACTATTACTGTTCATACAACTATATATAATTCGAACAAATATATTCTTCAAAATACTATAGAAAAAAAGGCAGTAATAAAACCGGATGAGAAAATATTGTATGGAATGAAAAAATTAATAGGAGTATCAAATAATTTTAGTGTGGCTTGTTTGAATTGTGTTAATAACTTCTTTTTAAAAGTATTACTGTATTATATAGCATGTTCTTAAACTTCGATCTCATGTTTATAAAATGATATTTAAGAATATAACAGTAAATTTCGTAAATTCACTTTATTAATATAAAGAATAGTAAAAATTTTAAATAAAAAGTACAGTGAAGCTAAAGAAGGAGTATATTTTTATCCAATGCACCTGAAAGTCCTGAATCTCGGAGCAACTTAATAATTATAATTTCTAAACAAACACGTGTATGAAATCTTCTCACAAAAAAAATTCATGGAAAAAAATGAAAAATATAATATTTTAATAAAAATTGATATTCGAATTAATGTAAAGTGACAATAGTTCAGTGAATTATTTTATTAATAATTTATAATATTTAAATTAATGACATATTTAATGAAAAGTGCTAATATTTTGATAACTTTTAATAACTTATTATATCATACTCCCTCCACCCGCTTTTAAGGTGTCCATTTTACTATTTTTGGTGTCCGATTCAAAAGTATCCATTTCCATATTTAGTTAAAAAGCACACAATATGGGTCACAATTTCCCTCTAATACAATTACTCATTTTACATATAATAATAATACTCATTAATCCACGTGCAAAAAGTAAATGGACACATTACAATCGGACGGAGGGAGTATTAAATTATATAATATGTTATTTTTAATGGGTAAGTTGCAAAAAAACCACGAACATTACTCCTATCGCAAATTAATCCTCACTTTTAAGAAATTGCAAAAAAAAAAAACCACCACCATTAAGTATTGTTGCAAAACGCACCCAATTTTTGACTAAAAGTATGGATTTTTGGGTGTATTTTACAACAATACTTAAATGTGATGATTTTTTTTATTTTTTTTGCAATTTCTTAAAATTTAGGATTAATTTGCAATAGGGATAAAGTTCGTGGTCTTTTTTGCAATTAACCCTTTAATTTACACGCAAAGTAGATGCTATTATTAAATTTAATTTAATCGGATGTGGTGACACTATTTGGTAATGGCATGAGAAGCTAACTTCAATTTGCCAAGCTAGAGTTGGAAATTAGAGTTGTGATTCCAATTAAACAAATTATTGGAATTTGTAGACGGTAGAGTGTAGAGTATCAAACTGATTATAAGATAATTTTAAAAGAAAATGATAAAATTAGGGTAGGGTGGGGTGGGGTGGAGTGGGGTGGGGGGTTGGGGGATACTTCAAGTTTCAAGAATTAGAAGATAGTTAAAGATAGAGGGTTTATAAATGGTGTAACCCACCATTAGGGGGCCACCGTCCCTGCCCTGGGGATTGGTGGATGAGGTAAATCGCAGGATGTGCCTCAAGTGGCTTATAGAGAGGGCTCACTGTTAAACTTGTGCTTGCAAATGGCCAAATTTATGCCAAAGGCAGGATTTGAACTCCCACCCTGCAGCAACCAAGCTCAGTTGGAAGGTCTTTCCACCCTCTCCTCTACTACTTGAGCTATGCTCCGAGAGGGTTTATAGCCTTATAGCATGGAATGTGACATGTGGGTGACATAGTTTTTGAAGAGGCAAGAAAATGTCTTGAAATAGTGGCACAATTCCCATAATGTGACCCAATTAAGGAGGGGTACCCAACATATTTCTTGGGGTCCCTAGCAAGAGATGGGAACTATGTCAATGATACATAAGTATTCATAAATAATTGCAACATAACATGATGCACATGCCCCATCTAATTCACTGTCCTAACTTCCCATTTAAAGTATGTCCTCTCTATGCTCTACTTTTTTACACCATACCCCTTTTCTATATCTTATACTAATAATTCATCACTTCCATTCTTTTTCCATACAAATGCTTCATCAACTTTCCTTTTTCTTTTTCTTTTTTATGTGGCCCTTCCACCCTGTGTTTTCATTCAAAAACATTGATGATAATTCACAAGAATTACTTCTTTCTATCTTTTTCTTGCTTGAAATTTCTATGTAATTTAGTGTATTAATTTTATATTATACGTAGTTGAATGAGCAATATATATGAAAGAGAAAAATGTCAAGTAATAAGGGTATGTTTTCTTTGCATTTCCAAAACTAATTTTAAGTTTTGAAAATCTACATCGGTTATAATTTGAGTTTTAAAAATTTCTCTCTATGTACATATACAAATCCTATTAATCTTCAATTTAGCTATCTTCTCTATATTTTTTCTCATCAATTTATATTTTGTACTCACATTTTTCATATCTTCTCTCACATCACTTAATAATTGTACATATCATTATGTACCTTGTACACGTTAATTTGAAATAAAATTAAAATTTACATTGATAAAATTTCAAAATAAACACATCACTATTGAATCAATTTTCAGAACTCACAAAACCATTAAAAACACACCCTATAAAAGAAAAACACCATCATAAAACTAAGTTATTTTTCAGGTTTTAAAATTCAATTTTGTGTAGTCATGTTAAACATAGTAATTAATTTGTTCAATAAGTATATCTGGTTGCAAAGTCATTCACGTGAGTCCATAATAAAATACCCACAATAAAATCCGTACTACTTATTATTTACTATTTGCGAGTCTCATATAAAATACCCACGATAAATTTCATTTTTTAGTTTTTTTTAGGTCCCATTATAATGTACACTTTCGAAATTTAAGATTAATAATTTGTGTGGTCCTAAAAAAAATTATTATATTATTGGCAAACCACAGCATTGATCCAATTGTTAATAACAAAGATAATGCTTTTTAATGCCATATATAATTGGAGTAAGTATTAGGAGAAAGCTATCTCTATAGTAATAAATAAATTTCATAAAACATATAAAAAGTAATACTCTTTAATTGAAAGTGATATAATATAAAATAAAATAAAAAATACTATTGGTCTTATTAAACTATTCCATAAATAGTAATTAGTTGGGACATAAAAGATAACACATTTTTAATAGAAAATAATATCAGATTTTTTTTAAAAAAAATGATGCATGAATTATAAAACAAATACAAATTGTTCTAATAAAATGTAGGAGCAATTTTGGGTGAGACCGTCTTATTGTAAGATAATTTTATGTTTCTGTAATTAGCTGTTCTTTTTTATTAATAACGTTATTACTTTTCATTTATACTATAAAAATTATATTCATGAAATAGTTAACTTCACTATTATTACTTTTTATTAATTAATTATCACTTTTCATTAAAAATATTAGTATTACTTTTTATCAAAATCTCACAAAAATCGTTTGTGAAATGATCTCACACAAATTTTTGTGTAAAATGTATCATGACTTCATTCAAAGAATAAGTTCAAAGTCTTGTTTGAATCTCCAAAATTTGAAAAATTAATGGATAAAATAATGAGGTCTTAATCAGGTGGAATTGACGCTCATATCTTAATCATCTCCAAAGTCGAATCATTAGCTTCATAATTCCTCCCATAATACACCTTTATTTTCATAAAACTATTTAATTAATTATCCCTCCGGTGGATTTGGGATAATGTTTGGTGAATATGGTGACTACTTACCAAACTGTAATCACAACTAAACCTTTTAATTATGATTTGGACTCAAAAATGATCTTCATCTTATCTATATAATTTAACCCTTTATTACATAAATAACGTCATTAACTGAAAACCAAAAATATCCCACTTTTACGAAAATATTACTCCACGTACATTAGTATTTATTAATAATGAGTAGTATTCACTTTATAGTATGGATGTTGTACTAAATTAGATATTTAACGGGATAAGTAACACTTAATATAATTATATATTTTTTACACATAAATTAATTAATATAATATTAAATGTATAGCGAAATGATTTTGAAATTCTTTTTGCTAAAAAGTTAATTTAGATTTATTTATGATATTACATATTATATCAAAATATTTAGAAGCATTGATTTGTCCAATTACCCAAATGGGAATGGAATATTTTATAATTAGACGCTTAGGATGGATATCTTTTAAAAAACACTAAAAAACACATGAACTCTCGTTCGTTCAAATATTGAGTGATACTTTTCTTTATTATAGTATTACTGTATTAAATGAATAATGGTAAAATCTAAATCTTTTCATTTAGGTTTCACTTTTAAAGATATATATATTTATCACTCTTTTACATATGTAAGTATTAAAATGTACTAATATATAGTAAATCTAGGCCAACTTTTATGAAGATGAAAGGATAATTAAAGAAGAATATGTCTTGTGTGAATCTAGATTTATATAAATTGTTATTAAATTATGAATAAAAAGACAATTATACCCCAAAAAAAACTCTAAATTTTAAAAATTAAAATTAAACTTAATATAAGATACAATATGAATATAAAAAAATTAACCATATATTTTAAACAAAAATTAAATTCTAAAAAATCACTAAAGTTAGCTACAAAAATGTTAGTACTCCCTTTGTCTTGGGAATTTATGATTATTTGTACCAAAATACAGATTAATTTTTTTTAAATATATAAATATAGAAAAAGTATGTATAAGTTGGCTATTTAAAAAAAATGTAAATAAAGTTATTAAGAATAATGAATAATAGATATATACATATTATATTATGGAGTTGGTCTCTTGTGCCTGAAGCACACAAGTTTTTGTCTTTATTATGATTTATTACTATTGATGAGTAAAGTATAAAAAGTATGTAAGATTTATAATGTTTATTATTAATAAAACATATAAAAATATTTAAAATAACTCAAAATGTAAATTGTGAATAAATAGTATGGTGGGAGTATTTAATTTTACATGCTAGGGTAAAGTATCATTTACTATTGAAAAATGAAATTTATATTTGAGAACTTTATAGGGGGTAAAAACAGATTTCCCCTTACATAAAATGATCTGGAGTATATAACATTGGTTACTTAGTTTATCAATACTCCGTATTATTTAACTTTAAATTTAATTAATAAATACAACCAACCAATTAAAATAAAAAAAGGTAAAATACTAGCATCTGAAGTCTAAGCTTGTAGCCAGTAGGGTTACCCAGAAATGCCCGAAATAGATAAGGAAAAGGACCCAAAATGCTGATAAATCATTAATGCATGAAAATTAATCAATGCTCTCCATGGGTTAATTAGTGCATGAAATTAATATTCCTCGTACATTTATTAACATCATGAGCTAATAAAATAAAAATAAAAATAAATTAATAATCAATTAAAATTTAAAAAATACTTATATATTTAAAATAAAATTGAAGTACTAAAAAAATTATGAAGTATAAAGAATAAAACAAGAAGATTTAAAACTAATTTATAATAGAAAGGATAATACAGTATATATATATATATATATGGAGTATGTATTCTTAATTATACTATTAATTAACCGATGATAAAGTCACTTTAGTTTTATAATTCTTTCACTTGAATAAATTTATAAAGTAAGGTTTTTTTAATTAATGAAGAGATAAATCTTTAATAGTTTCAAGTTTAAACTAATTGTGTTGTTTATTTTTATCATTTAATTGAAGTGAAGTGAAAAGATTTTACACACGGAGCATGAGTTATTATTGCCACTCTTTTGCACAACACACTAGAAGAAAGAGAAGATACATCAAGGTAAAAATAAAGGAAAAAAAAAAAGTAAAAATAATTTCACAAAGTTAAAAAGAAAATATACCAAGATAGGAAAAACGTAAAGTAAAAAAAAAAAAGAAAAAGAGAAGCTGACTCTGAGAGGTGAAAAGTAAAAAGACAGGATTTGACGCGATTTAGGTCAGTCTCTCTCACTCACTCTCTATCACAAACAACTCAGCAAACACCACTTTCTGTGGTGTCAGTGTCTTGAGTTGGCCCACATCACCCAGCGAGTTGACTCACCAACCGCCACTACTCCCCCGCCGTGAGCCGCCACGCCGAGGTGGCGATCAGCGGACGGGTATGCCACCCCAGCATCAAACACCCGTCGTTCTCCTCAACCCGATACCCATCACCCGAGAAGAGCGCCAGCAACATACTGGCCTGCTTGAACGCGCTGGAGCCAAGATGGACTGGGTCGAACCCGGCCGAGTTCATCCGCCCCCTCCACTGAGCCAACGTTTCGTGCCGCTCCACTCGTTCCGACCCATCGCATGCCACCACATTGCATATTTGCCGCCCTAAGTACAATTCCGTCATCACCAGGTCCTGGCTGTTTGGCTGAGTTAACTGAGTCAACTCGGAATTCTCCAGCGAGTCGAACATCGTCGAGTAGTAGTGCAACGCTTCGTTAAACCTATCCAAAAACGAATTCCCATTGTGGTTCGCCTCCTGTTCGACTATCGTCACGATTTTAGGGTTCATAGCCTTGATCGAATCGAGCACCTTCTCCGTCGCCCCGGGCCGGGCCAGCAGTCGGTGCATCTCGAACACCGAGTTCACCGCCACCGTCTCCACACTCGCGGGCCTAATGTCCAACATTTTAGCATCCAGATCCGCCAGAGAGTTGGTCACAAATCCACGAAACTCGAATTCAACACCAATGGTCTCCGCCAATTGAGCCAATTTCCAACCAACCTGCTGAAGCGCATCCGTGTTGTCGGGCTGCGGCGGCCCGATTCCAGTGAGCCTAAACGTGGGAGGCCCGCCAGGCCGCAGAGCAAGGGCCTGCATCAAAGCAGGCCACTGCATCCCCTGTTTCAAACTGAAATCAATAACATGAACGCGATTAGCTCCGGCAAAAGCCTCCAGTATGGCCTGATTGGCGGTGAAGTGCGCAAATTTCAAATACGGGCCAGTTTCGTAGAAATGCATCAGCAGATCATCGGATTCAGGCCCGTCGTTTGGGTAAATCTTGTAGATTTTTCGGGCCAACGCCTCCGCGAAATAGGTGGCGACTTTCCTCATCGCACCCACCTGAGAAACAGCTAAAATCCCAATATGCTTCACCAAAGCATCCGCCAATTTGAAGTTCTCCTGGTGAATCGCCTCCCCACACGCCATTATAGTGTGCACCAGCTGCACCCCAGTCTCCTGCGAATCCACCAGCACCACCGCCGGCGCCGCCGGCACCCGACTGCCCTCCGACGATTTCAACCGCTTATTCGAATTACTAAAAATAGCCCCACCAGGAATCGCCCTCAAATCATCATCATATATGTGCTGCCGATTATCGCTCGAAAAGCTAATGAAATTACCGGTGGAAGATTCACCTGAAATCCCGATTTGGGTGTCGAAGCCACACGATTGGCTTATCTCCGACAGCATGCTCTCGACCCACCCGGAAAGATCAGACGGGTTGTAATGAACGGTGGTATCATTGGACAGCACCGACGACCCATCCTCCATGGTGGACCCCAAACCCATCGCCATCTCCAACTGCTCCAGCTTCTCCGCCACTTCCGCCATGTCCGACGACTTCACCTTGTAACCCAACACCGCAAACAGCTCGTCCATACCGGATTCCTGCATCTTCACCTTCCCGGCAGCCGCCGCCGCCGCCTCCGCCTTGCCGCCGCGATCACGATCTCGTTTCATTTTGGGATTCTGATTCTGATTCTTATTTCGCTTTTATTATATAATTTATCGGTGGGCTATTGGTTCAAGAAACATGGATGACTACAAGTGGGTGAGTTCGAACTCGAAAGTCATGGATTTTGCTTGGTTTTTTGCAGCGCTTTTTTATTTTATTTTAATTTATTTTTTGGGAATTAAAATATAGAAAAATAGCAGAGAAGAAGAGAGATAAAAAGAGGGGGCTCGTGAAGAGGGCGCGAGCTTCAAGAAGGAGCATCGGAGGAGATAAGGAAGCCAAGAAAACCTAGCCATAATAATGGTGGGCCATTTTTATTTTATTTTTTTTAAATTCCATTAATTAAATTTAAAATTCATTAATTAAAATTTAAATAATAATCTGTACGTGTCTTTTTTATTTCTAGCAAACAAATTTCATTAATTGTAATAAATAATCTTAGCTCGGATTCGTTGCAATTTTTTACATGATGTATAGATTTAGTGCACCCTAATAATTTTACTTGTAATAAAGTTACTATATTAAATAAAATAAATAAATTATCGCTGAACTTTATAAATGGTCTATAAAAATTAGGCGCACCTATATATAGATTAATGATTCATAATTTTACTATAGTTAAAGTAATCTCGGATATTTGGTTTCAAGGATACTAATTTATGCTGATTCACGTTAAATTCATATACTTACTCCGTTCCTTGGTAAGAGTCTCATTTGTTTTTGGGCACGTGAATTAAAAAATATTATTATTTAATATGTAGTGGATAGTTATATTAGTGGGTGTGGGCCCCATATTTTAATTGTATTAGTGGGTGTGAGTGGGTCCCATATGTCCAAAAAAGAAAATAGGATCCTTTGGATGGGACAACCAAAATGGCAAAATGAGACTCTTACCTAGGAACAAAATGAGTATATACTTTCATAAGTTAAAATTTACTTTTTCATATGTGGACAAGTTAAAATTTACATTTTCTTTTTTATTAAATTGAGCTCATACAAAATAATTAATTATTTAATATAGAATTCACACACAATACTAATACAATTACTCAGTACACATTAAATTTATTTATCTCCTATCACTACACACTAAAATATTGTACCTCTTAATCTTCATACAAAAAGCAAACAACAAACGTTTATACGGGATGGAGAGAGTATTTAAAATATATCATACATTGATTAATAAAATTTTAAACGGTTTGTCAATAATATTCTGTTAGTTTTTTAATAACATATTAAAAAAAATAATAAAAGACAAAGATTTGTGTGAGATCGTCTCACGTAAGGTCTTACGTGAATAAAAAGTGATATTGTTATTTCATGAACAATTTGTAATATAAATGAAATGTAACAACATTTTATAGCGAAGTAATAACTATTTTAAAAAGTATACTAGAATGGTTTCACGTGAAATGGTTTTACGCAAGACCTTCCCTAAATTTAAATGGATATACTACTTATATGAGTTATAAACTCTTCAAGTATTGAGTGACCTAATCGGATAAATTTCTATACTAAAAGGTACAACATTTAATACTAAGAGTCAATACTAAAGGATACAAAATTAAAATCCAACGCAGACAGCTATATACGTTCACACAAGAGAATATAATAAAAAATAAATAAATGAATAAAAATATATTACTATATTTTAAAAATTATTTTTATAAAATACTTCATCAACGAGTTTAGAGAATTAATGTTCCCAGTGAAAAAAATAAATAAAACGTATATAAGGATCATACAAAAAAATTGTATTCCCTCCAGATAAATGTGCATAATTATTTGATGTTATCATAAGGTAATTGTACACATTTTCTGGAGGGGCGTGGTTATACACAACACTACATTTGCTTAAATTGAGATAACAACCAATTCGCATTTAGGGTTAATTAAAGGACTAAATTATTCATGAGAATTACATAAATTGCAAGACTTTCAATTTAATTATTTATTACACAAAATTATTTCCACATACATGAAAATCCTTCTATAATTAATACAAAGGAAAATACGTCCCATCACGATACTAAAATGAGTATGAAAGCATGTGTGTATTGTGTGGTGGTGTTCATTACTTGATAACTTGGAATAAAATTATAAATAGACTAAAGTTTGTTTGATTAATGCAATTTAATCTATCTACGACAATTATGCTTTTTATGTTTTCTTGTATTCACTTATTTGATTACACAAGTTTGATTATGCCCTCTAATTTTCTATGAGATAAACAGTGGGCTATTCGATCATACAGTCTGAAATATTCATATTCTACATTAGAATTTAACTTCATGTTAAAAAAAACCTATATTTTTTTTATTAAAATGTTATATTCTAAAACTAAAGTAACTCTAAACCCTCGATAATTAAATTATTTTGTCTCAATTGCATGTTTTTTTACGTGAAGCATAATGGAATTTTAATATAAATTAAAATTAAAATCAAGATATGATGTCCTCTAAATATTGTCTTCTTACATTTCACTAAATTAAATAGCTACGGGTTAACAAATAATATTGACTATTTATTATTATTATTATTATTATTATTATTATTATTATTATTATTATTATTATTTTATACTTTTGTGAAACCCGTAGTTTGCCATGAATATGCTTATTAATTGTGTCTTAAAGAGTTTAAACCTAACTTTCTAAGAGAGTTTAATATTAAATGCAAAATTTAGTGAGGAAAGCAAATATCCAAAGAATGTTTAATTCGATCAATGTTTTGCGTGAAATTATGAGGGGGTAATTTTTGGTGTGTCAAGTTTTATTTTATTCAATTTGTGATTTAATATTTATTTTTAAGATTTAGTTTTAAGTTATTTAGTATAATTAAAATTTTGTTATGTGATTAATCTAATATTTCATCCATGTAGTTCATAAAGTATTTAATCATTGATTCATGGTTCTTTGTGGTTCATATACTTAATATAGTCTATACTCAAAGGTTTAGGATTTAATTTTAGGGTGTAGTATTAGTTTATGGAATATAATTATCTTTTCGATTGTAATCAAAGAGATTTTATCGTATCATAGTTGCATACAATACAGGAAAAAAAATGCAATTTGAAGACGATAACTTAGGAGGTTCACATTTCTATGACACTACGTTGCCGAGCTTGTAATTAGAGTATGTTATGACTTAATTTTTGGAATTAAAGAACAAATTAAATTAAAATTAAAATTATTTTGTCTCAATTGCATGTTTTTTTACGTGAAGCCTAATGGAATTCTTTTATATATATATATATCATGTTACTGTGATTAGATCTTTCAAATATTGCATTATTAAATCCATGAAATCTGTTCCACGAATGTATAAGATTTGGGTTCACATGATAATGATAATATGGCATAAAAATCCCTTTTGTTGGACCAACTTGAAGAAAAAAAGTACAATTAACCCTGAAAATGATATGAATAATCAGCCAACATTATTTAATTAGGTGGGTTATGTCACATTTATTTATCTAGAGTGAGTTTTGAATATTTAGTCATTAAATAGAAGCATTTGAATTAATGATGACGATCTAATCAAAATCACAGTGATTAATTTGCCTACCGCAATTTGATCATATATAATTTATTGTTGTATTTATCCATTATGTTATTTCTTTAACGGCCTAATCTTGCTTTATTTAGTTTATTTAATCCTACACCTGAATACCAATGCATCAATAATTAATCTCAACACTTAGATGAAATTATTATTAATCTTTATGTTGGATTAAATAAAATAACTTTTAAAAAATTAGTAACAAATAAATATTAGGATGCAATGCACCTATTGCAACATTTTTTTGTTTATTGAAGAAATTAAACAAATGCAACATCTCAACTCAAGAATTCGACTTTTACCATATATCGTCACTGCAAAAAATTATTTTAAATGTGTGCAGATCATCAAAATAACATTTGGTTTTGGCCATTCACGTCATAAAAATAATTATAAAAAATAAATAAATAAAAAGGAAAAGAAAAGGAAAGACCCACATTCTAAAATTTATTACTCAGCCTGAACTCTGAGGACACATTAATTTATGGCCACTACAGTTTGGTGAATACTAATGTGAATAATCAAACAAATATTTATTGTTTACATTCGAGAATATTACACAGATAATGACCTGATTATCTGGCTTAACATTATAATTTTCTTTTCTTTTTTTATCAAAAGCTATTAAAGCCTAATTATGTTAACAAGTTTTTTTTTTCTTTCTTTCTTTCTAATGGAGTATTATATTTGACTGAGTTATACAAAGAAAATGTAAAACCCACTAAAAATCCAATGCACAACTATAATCGCACACACTTAATGGTCTATTAACATGAGAAAATGTACATAAATATATAATAAAAATACTTTCATCGAGTAAATTTTCTTTTAAAAAGTGTTATTTTTTCAAGAATTATTGTTTTTTTTAAGAGCTATAATTTATTATACACAAAAAATATTTATTACTACTCATTATTTAGAAGAATACATATACTCCCTCCCCGTCCCACTTAAAAAGGGTGTCTTTTTTTCATTTTGGCGTCTCATCCAAAGAGTTTTATTTCCTTTTTAATACACATGGGTCCATACACATCCTCTAATATAATTAAAATATGGGGTCCACACTCCCACTAATATAACTACCTATTGCACATTAAATAATAATACTTCTTAATCCACGTACAAAAAGCAAAATGTAACCTTTTGTGGGACGGAGGGAGTATCTGACAATATACAAAAATTTCTTCCCTCTCGCTAAGAATAATATCAGTTGTGAAAGCTTATACTTCCGTTTTCATTAAAATGTACTACCTCCGGCCACTTACAAGGTATCCATTTCACTATTCCTGGCGTCCGCTTCAAATGTATCAATTTCCTCTATTTAGTAAAGAAAGTACATAATATGACACACCACTTCTCTCTAATACAACTACCCACTTTACCTATAATAATAATACTCCTTAATCCACGTGCAAAAAACAAATAAAGACATTAGAATTGTCCACGTGCAAACAGTAAATGGTTACCTTGTAAGTGGCCGGAGGGAGTATTAATTTGTGTTCTGATTAATTATATTACAAAATATTTATTTTTTTATTTGTAGATGAGATACACAAAATATAATTATTTTTTTCAATCACTATATATATATATATATATATATATATATATATATATATATATATATATATATATATATATATATATATATATATAACTATCTACTAATTATTAAAATATTATATTTTTAAATTTATTATAAATGAAATTATTATACTACTCCCTCTTCCGCCGGAAAAGTATATATTTTGTTAATTTGGGCGTCCGCACTAAATATATATATTTCTATTTTTAAAAACATGTGCGTCTGCACTAAAGGTATACATTTCTCTTTTAAAACGCATGAGACCACATTCACTAATACATTTAATATATGGTCTCACACATCTCACTAATACAACTACCTACTACACATTAAAAATACTCCCTCCGTCCCACAATATGCTTCATATTTATTGTTCCACGTTGTTTAAGAAAACTTGCACTTCTTGACCAATTTTATTAATTTTAGAGGGTATTATAGTATTTTTAGGTAATATAAAAATATAAAGTAATGGTATGTGTGTGAAAAATGAGTGACAAATTTGAAATTAAAATAACTTTTAATGTTGTTGGATAATTTTTTTTTGTGAAGGGTATTGTGAGATAAACAAATGAGAAAATTGTGAAGGATTTTATAAGATGGAGGGATTATTACTTTTTAATCCATGTATAACTATTTGGCGGGGAGGGAGTACTACTTAATTTAAGTAAGAAAAAGCGTGTGAAAAAAAAACATATGAATATATATCTAAATAACTTGATACTAAAAAATAATTTTTGAGTGAGGCTTGCATGCGCCCGGGCGCACGGGAACACGTTCCGTGCGCTTTAAAAATTTAGTATTATGGGTAAGAGTACATTACTTTGATTTAAAAGGTATACACTTTAATTAATAAAAGGTACATCATTTTGTTCTAAAGGGTATACACTTTTCATTAATATTTTTTCTTTATAAAATAAAGGGTACACATTTTTATACTAAAGGGTATACAATTTAACATAAAATTCTAAAGGTGCACGGAGTGTTGTTCATGTGCCCAGATACACACAATAATATTCTTTAGAAAATAAAGAGTACACATCTGTATATTAAAGGGTATACAAGTTTTTGCCATGATTTTTTCTTAGGGGGTGGGGGTTGTGTGGGAATAAGGGCAAAAAGGGAATTAAAAAAGAATAAAAGGAGCCGTGTATGATGTCAATATTGTCCCGCCCCGACCAACAAGATTTGGGGCGGTCCAGACCTGACCCGGAACAAAAACGGGCCGGCCCGGACCCTTAAGCATACGAGGCAGGTCCGGATCTTGATCATACCCCGCCCCGCCAAATATAATAATAATTATATTATATTATATATGTTATATAATAATATATTATATATAATTATATTAATTATTTATTATGATATAGTGTAACCCTAGTTCCTCTTTCCATTTCATTTCCACTGCCCAGCCGTTCACTCCCCTCACTCTCTCTCTCCGTCTCTCGTCTCTCGTCTTTTTCACCATCCACCGGCCACAGCTCGCGAGCATCGGTCACTGCCCGCTAGCTACCGTCGACCGCCTGACAGCCACTGTCCTCCCCCCATTTTCCAAGTCTCGGCAGTACTCTCTCGTCTCTTTCATCTCTTCCAAGTTTCAAAGGGTCAGCCACCATCTGCTAGCCACCGTCCGCCAGCCGTTTATTCGTCGAAATCCCATAATAATCAAGGTAACTATTAATTTTTGGGTTGCCTTGGTTGCTGGTTTAAGATTTTCAGTTTGTGATTTGCTACAAGTTTTGCCAATTTGTTCCTTGAAAGCTTCACTCTTGGCTCCACTCATCCTATCCCTAATTCATGAGATTATTTATCTAAATGTGTAATAAAATTTTTATCTGTACTTATTTATTTCTTTAATTTTTAAATATTGGTTTGCTTGTTTCACCTTTTAAATATTGGTTTACTTGCTTATTAAATTTCTAAACTTTCTTATTCAAATAGCAAGTCTTCAGCATCGTTCAGGTTTCAAACTAATTATTTCACAGATTTACAAATGGTGAACTTTTTAGTATATCTTATGTAAAGGACATAAATTGCAAATTTCTATAACATTTACTTCCACATTCTCTATCCTTTCCTTTTTTTTTTTTTTTTTAATTTTAATTGTTGTCAAATACTAAAGGGGAAGTTCATCATGCACCGTTTGTCATCTATCATCAAGCAACAAATTGGCATGACATGACCCACCTCAGCGTGATCTTCAGGTTTACTTGATTATAAACATGAGGAGTTGCCTAATAATCGACGAATAAAAAATATAATTATATTATAAGATTAATCCTAAATATTAACAATAACATCAAAAGAGTTGTTAGTATGTCATTATTATGTGTGGCAAGTTTTCTTCTATCCAACATTGCTGAGTAAGAAATAAAGTATTCCCCTGCATGGCACTTTAGTTGGTTAATAGATTCGTGTGAGACTGTGAGTACATATGTTTCTCTTTCTTTTGTTTCCCTCTTTTTTATTTTATTTTATTTTATGTTTTTACTAATTATAATTAATTTTATTTTCTGTAAGAAAGAAAGAAAGTCTTTTATTTAATGGACACAATAATATAAGATGGAGTGATGATTTGCTTTATGAAAACACATTGTCTGTTATTTTGGTACCATTTGAAAAGATAACAAATACTCACTCCTCTTTTTAGGATCCATTTATAGTTTTGCAGTTTATTGAACACATTAAATTTTGTTTTGCAGTTTCAAATCCATGACTGAACTCGTAGATTTTAATGAACAAGGTGATGACAACATAAGTTCACCTATGGAGATGTCGCCGAATACATCTCGATCACCTACTCCTATAAGTTCTCCAACTACACCTTATTCTTCATCTCCAGATTTGCCAAGCTCGCAAGATGGTGCTCCATTAGATTCTTAAATTAATGCTAAACTAAATGCAGAGGTGGATGATGGAACTAGTTCAAAAACAAGATCAGAAATTTGGGTGCACTATACCAAAGAGAAAATTAACGGACAGTAAAAAGCTAGGTGCAAATATTGTAACAATTTATTATTGGGTGATCCAAGCCAAGGCACTAGTTTTTTGAGGAAGCATTATGATAGATGCCGAAAAAGGATTATAAAGGACATAAGACAACAAGTATTGCAAACAAACTTCAATAAGGACAAACAATTAGAGCTTTCATCTAACAATTTTGATCAGGAGTCCTCTCGTAAAGAGCTAGCCCGCATGATCATTATGCATGAGTACCCTATAAAGATGGTAGAACATGTAGGCTTCAAGAGCTTTCTTAACTCTGTGAACCCTTGTTTTAAGTTGGTGTCCAGAAACACAATCAAGAATGATTGTGTGAAGATATACGAGGCTATGAAGTTGATGTAATGCGCATATTTGAGAAGTGTGAAAGCCGAGTTGCATTTACTACTGATATGTGGACATCTTCATATCAAAAGAAAGAATTTATGGTTGTTACTGCACACTTCATTGATACCAATTGGAAGTTGCAAAGTCGAATAATTCGGTATGAGTTGAACTTATTTCTTACTCAGTCACTTATTATTATATTACTTTGATTCTTTTTTTTATTATTTTTAATTGTTGCATTGTATTGGAAACTTTTATACTAATCATGTTTCACTTTTAAATTTCTTTTGCAGCTTTATTTATGTGCCAAGCCCTCATTCAAGTGAGGTTCTATGTGAAGCTTTAATTGAATGCTTTCTAGATTGGAACTTAGAACGTAAGTTATCCACTATTACAGTGGCTAATTGTACGACTAATGATTCAATGATCAATATGCTATTGGAGAAGCTATCTACGAATTCTTTGTTGGTTGGAGGAAAACTACTTCACATGCGGTGCTGTGCACACATTTTAAACTTGATTGTGAAGGTGAGATTGGATGTCATTGGAGATACGATAGAGAATGTGAGAGATAGCGTTTCTTATTGGTCGGGAACACCAAAAAGATGGGAGAAGTTTGAGGAAACAACTCGTCATCTTGGGGTACAGATTGGTAAGAAACTTATACTTGATTGCAAGGCTCGTTGGAACTCGACCTATTTGATGCTACAAACTGCTTTGGAGTATAAAAATGTGTTTTTTCGCTTGAAGCATCGTGATGCAAAATATAAGTGTGTGCCTACTGAGGCTGAATGGAACTTAACAAACCAAATATGTGATAAACTCAAATTGTTTTACAATGTGACTGAGTTGTTCTCTGGTACTAAATATCCAACTGCTAATTTATATTTTCCAAAAAATATGAGAGATCAAGCTTGCCTTAGGCCAATGGTTGATTTGTGGTGTAGAGGTTGTTCAAAAAATGGCTTTTAATACGATGGATAAGTTTGATAAATATTGGTCCGATGTGCATGGAGTCATGGGGGTAGCAACATTGTTGGATCCTAGGTATAAGACGGTGTTGTTAGAATTCTATTTTAGAAAGATTTATGTTGCTGAAAGTGAAAAAGAAGTGGAGAAAATTCTTGATTTGTGTCGTGAGTTGCTTACTCAATAAGAGTTGAAGGAAAAAGATTGTGATGCAAGTTGCTCAACTGAAAATTATATTGTTGTCGACCCTTTACTATGTGAGTATGACTTGTATGCGTCCACAAGAAAAAGAAAGAGTGTGAGATCGGAATTGGATCAATACCTAGAGGAGGATGTTCTGCCATGAACTCCTGATTTTGATGTCTTAGTTTGGTGGAAGTCTAATAAAGGGAAATATCCTATTTTGCATCGAATTGCAAGAGATGTTTTAGCCATTCCTGTTTCTACGGTTGCATCAGAGTCTGCTTTTAGTACAAGTGGACGATTGATCAGTCCTCATCGTAGTAGGCTTCACCTTAAGACAGCGGAGACTTTGATGTGTGCTCAAAATTGGATACTTTCTGAAAGAGGTATGTTTCATAAAGTCAATTTAATATGAGTATGAATAGTTTAATGTGATTATTTTTTTTGTGACAATTTACTTTTATATATATTTTAGAAAACTCAACAAGTGGAGAACATGAAACAATGCTCTATGATTCAGATGATGAGAAGATCGAGATATTGGTACGTGTAAATTTATTTTTAATACGCTTACAAGTTACAAGTAATCTTTAACTTATTTCAAATTTTATTTTATCTATTGTAGGATGTCTAATAGTGAAGAGTATCGTGGGAAGACAGATGTTTGAATCAGTGATGACTTATTTTTGAGAGTTTATGGATTAATATCTATTTGACTCCTTACTTTTATGACTCAATTTCTGTTTTGAATTTTTTAACTTATGTGTTTTCTATATTTATGGAATTTAATGCTAGTATATGTGATAGTACATGTTTTTAATCATAGTTTTCAGAATTATGGTGCAAGGAATGAGATTACAGTGTCATTGCTGAGATGTAACATATAATTTTGGTGATTGTTTATGGAGATTATTGTTTACTGTGAGGGTTGTTGAGTGTTGATGGAAATTATAGTGTGAAGGCTGTGATTTTTAATTTAGGTGAATGCTGATTTAAAAAAAAAATTGGGCGGGACGGGGCGGACTCGCCCCGAACAGGGCGAGGCGTCTGTGAAGTAGGACTCGTGCGGGGCACGGGGCGGGTCGGGAAATTCTGAAACGGGCTAAGTCTGGGTAGTTAACAACCCTGTCCATTGACATCCTTAGAGACGTGGGAGCATCGCAATGGTAGAAAGATGCGACAGGGAGTGTGTGAGTGAGAGTGATATGGTGTTGTGGGTGGGCTCACCATCTACTATCTGTGGTGGGCCCCTTTCTTTCTTTTTTGTTTATTAAAGTATTTCTTCTTTCTTAACTAATTAAAAATATGGCCTACTTTTTTTTCACTTTGAGTTAGACCCCGTTATGGTAAATTGGTGTGGTTTTCTCACGCTCCAATTGGCAATTTCGTTATTTTCTTGAATGAAAATATCTCAATGTATTGTATTTTTTATTTATTTTTATTCTTTAATTAAATTTATTTGAAGTAGATATTGAGTGTAATATTGATATCGTTATTAGTATTATCATAGTTTCATTGATGGTCAACCCTCAAATCACCCCATAACATATAGATAAGGCTGAAGGTTCTCAGGGTCCGACATGCAGAGCTTCCTGTCAAAGCTGCAGTCTTCCTGTCTAATTGTTTGTTGAGACCGAAGTCTTTCTACCGAGCAGTCTATTGAGATTGAGGTCGATCTTCCTGCCGAAGCCCAGGTCCCTTGAGAAGATTGGTTTTTCCATCTTCTAAAACAAGTTTTTCCATGATGCAGATTTTTTCATTTCCCAAAGCAAGCTTTCACATATTCCAAATTTAGATCATTTAATGCCTGCAGACTACAAATCTCGAACTAATAGAGCATTTAATGCTAAAGTAATAAGATCATGACTAATTCACCTATATAAACAGGAAGCTCTCCCCCAGTATAAGACAAGTCTATGAACACACATCATTCCTCTCGACTGTAAATTAAGAAAAAGATTAATTCTTCCTAAGCCGAAAAAAAAAGGGAGAGAAATGAACTCTCCACCTTAACTCCCACACACTTGATAGGAATTCTTATGTTCTTTTCCTTCATGTTTTCTCTTCGCATAATGTTTGATTAGTCCAATTAAATTTTATTACAACCATATCAAACACTCACTTTATACATAAAAAAACCGATTATCAACAAGTATATAACTTTTACTAATACTATAACCTTACATATTTTCATTTTAAATTTCACACTTTCTATTTTCGTTAGTTTCATATTAAATTTTACTATTCAAAAAATGAAATATCACTTAAATCCTCTATCTTAAGAATACATTTTTATTTATAAATTTATCACTTTCACTTAATACAAATAATATAATTTATAATTTATTTATGAGTTAAAAAATTTACATTTATTAATGTCTGTCTTTAAATAAATTAAAATAAAATAAAATATATTTTTGGTGCGCGGTGGTTAAATGTTGCTACAAGACGCTCACTAAAAATAGTGTGTGAGAAATGTGACGTATTTCCATTCTATATTCCGGAAAATAACATTTTTATTGGTCCATCACCCACATGAACTGCACGGGAAGGGCAACTGATCGCACCACGCGCTACAGCCCTTCACTTGTACCACGCTCTTCTGTGGAACGTGGATTCGGAAGAAGAGGTGCACGCGCTGAGATGTAGATTGTGGAGCGGAACATGAGGTGGGACCATATTGAGGTTTCAGACGTCAACATCGGTTGGAGGGCCTCCATGTGGGGGCCCACACCACGAGACAAAGAATTACGGGATAGGTAAGGAGGGAGTCCGTTCCGTTATTCTGGTTTTCCTTTTTATTTATTTATTATTTAATTAATACATAGGGAGATGGGCCTTTACTGTCGACGAAAATGAACTGTGGAGAATCTTGGGACAGGTGGCACCACCGCGGATTGCAACAGATTTTTGATCCATGACTATCAATAATCAATGACTCGTCTTCCTATTTTTATCTCTACTTTTATTAATGGGATTAATTGCGTGGCCCATGTCACCATTACCCTATTATTTACCCGCGGTTATTGGCAAATTATTTTTTTATTAATTATTGCACTATTTCGATTTCCACGTATACATCTCTTAATTTATAGCTTTGATTCATCTGTTTAGATTTTTTTTATTATTTTAAAGTAAAATTTTATATAGATATGATTAATTTAAAAAATATAACATTCTGTTGGAAGATTATTATGTAAGGCTTAATTTTTAGTTTTAAATTTTAATTTAAGAAGATTTTATAAAATTTTCAATTTGAGGCTTATAATTAATCTTTTTATTTAAGTTTTTTTATTTTTAGTTTTGTTTTACATTTTAAAAAGTAATTTTAAATAAAAAAAATATGTACTCTTTCTAAATATAAAACATATTATTAAAAAGATATAGGGATACGAATAATTCAAAGGCCTATAGATTTTTTAAAATAATTATAATAAACTTATTTATAAATAAAAAATATTTATTAGATTAATTAATACATTATTTTAATTATTCGATCATATATCCTGTAATGCAAGCACATGGAATAAAGAGAGCACGAAATAAAGAGAGCTAATATTAATTTGCTACCTAAATAGACAATAATCTTTTAAGAATATTTTTTTATCTAATAATAATCCTTGAATCCAACAGTAATTAAGGATTGAGTCATCTATTACCCAGGTTACATAAGAATTTGCCTTTATTAATGGGTTAATATTAAAAAAAATTAACAGTTTTATTTAGTTTGCAATTTTTTCCGTACGCATAAATTTTATTCATTTTTTTAGTAGGTTGGAAAAACACCTATTAGATCAATACACCAAATTCTCATTAATTTACATGATTAAAATAAAATTAACAATTACAATTATAGAGATTGAGCATGATTCACTTGTAAATTTTCTTATTTAAAAATTGTAAAGATAATTATAATTTCAAATATTTTAAATTCTAAAAATAAATATTAATTCATTGAGATAATATATGATATAAATCTAACTAAAATTCACATAATTAATTATGTGGATTCAATTCACACAAGTATTTATCTTTAAAAATTAACAATCTACCAACACACACGAATTATTACTCTAATCAAGGAAGCCATAATTTTGTGTTGAATAATCGTTTTCTCCAATTCATCTTCAAGTCAGAGTCTTTAAATTATCAAGCAATTTCGCCAAACTCTTTATTATGAACTATAACATTGTTTACTGCTTTCCACAGTAACCACGTAACACACTCTCAAATACCCATCATAATTACACTCCCTTACCTTTCACTAAGCATTGAACTAAACTGAAAAAGGTTGGTTAGAAAGATAATATTTGAAATTAAAAAAAAAATTACCACCTTAAAGTCTATTGAAAATCGCATTCTTCAAGCGGCCAAATGATACCCCACCGTTAATATGACTGATCTATGCTACATCAACTTTCATATTTCATGTAATCTTTATTTGATTGCATTAAAAATCTCCCCATTATATTAATTTCAATAGTTCCAACCTTAAAATTGGAAAAAAAAACTTAAAATCCAGAGGGCTAAATGCTATTTTAACATACTTAATATGAAATCAAGATTGGAGATTTTAAAATATTAATTCAATTTATATTGTATACTTTGATTCGAACGATTTTTTATTATTATTTTTTAATTTTTAAATCATACACTTCTAAATTAGAGCCCAATTAAAACATGAACTAAATATTTCATCTATATAAAAAAAAAAAATCTTCCTTGATTTTATAAAATAAAATAAAATCAAAATCGATTCGACACTGATAATTTCGATTTTATTTAAACTTCGTATTTTAAGTATTAATGTATCAGTTTTTACGGTAACATCGCAACATGTCCGTGAGTCATGACTAGGGCTGGACGGTACGGTATACCGAAGTTTTTTAACTATACCGTATACCGTACTGAAATTTTCGGTATTAAAAAATGCATGTCGATACCGTACCCAAAGTTTCGATATACCAAAATTTCGGTACCCTAATAATCGATACCGTCATTTACCGTATACTGAAATGTTATTTCTTACCCATACACCAATAGGTGTTGTTCATACCGAAAAAAAATACAGTTGTACCAGCAGGTGTTGTTCATACCGAAAAAAATACAGCTGCTAATTTATTAGCATTTGCCTAATTATCCAATGAATACCTAAAAAGGAATAAAATTCATACAACAAACCCAATATTTCAACAAATTATCATTACTCAAACCTTCCACCATGTAATAAGGTATATCAGAACACAATATCATCATTAAAATAATTTAAAAAAAAATAAAAAAGTTCTGCTTCTAATAAGGGAGGCGAGCAAGTAAAGGTTGAGACTTCAGAGATTGCGAAGACTTGTAGGGCATTAGCGGCTAAGAGACGGCGGAGATCGGTGGACAAAGGAGTACATCAGATGGAGATTTAAAAATTAAAATAAAGAAGGCAAAAGCTCCCGTGCCCCTGGGAACACGGAGGGATACTCCGTGTCCCCATGTGAACACAACCCTCCCCCTTTAATCCTATTTAAACCTATGTATTGCTAGGGGTTTAAATTGCAAAGGGACATGAAAATTGCAAAGGCGTACGGAATGTGCGGGTGCACAGGAGCCTCACCCAATAGAGAAAGAGAGAGTTGGGGTCGGCCGTCACAAGGGGAGTTAGCGGCTAAGTGACGGCGGAGGTCGGCGGGCGGAAGGCAACAGATGGAGATTAAAAAAAAGAGAGAGATTTGGGGTCGGCAGTCGAAGGGTGTTAGGGTTTGGTTGTAATTTCAATTCCCATTTCAAATATATGGAATGTTAAGTAGCCATGTAAGTAAATTTAATGAATTAATTTTTTTCATGGCAGGCTTCAAATTAGCGGTTTTAATTGATTTATATACAATTATTTATAATTATAATTAATATTATTTTACTTAATGGTTCAGTACACCGATATATATCGAAATACCGACAAAATATCGGTATTTCGTTATATACCGAAATACCGATTTTTTAAAGTAAACTTACCGTTACTGTACCCAAAAATTCGTTAAAATTCAGTATGGATACCATACCGAATTTTTCGATATGCTGAAAATTTTGATAAGTCATTATTTTACGGTACGATCACTACGGTATGCCGATTTTTCGGTATTTTCGTCCAGCCCTATACTCGCGATAAATCTAAGTGGGTGCACATACGGTGTTAAAAAGTCAATGCAAATTTCAGCACCATATAACTCAACTCCGGCTTGTGAAGATAATAAATTTATAAATAAGTTTGATTTTTTATTTGAAAATTAATCAATCGAATTTAAGCTCGGCTCCACCCGCTAAGGAGAAGGAAAAGAGCTTTCGAGCATAATAATAATAAATATATTTTATATTTATTACATTTAATAATTTTAATTTTATTATATATTACTCTCTCCGTCCCATAATAAGCTTCACACTTTTTATTTTCGTCCGTTCCACATTAACTTCACCACCCAAAAAAAGAAATATCATATTAATTCCCATCCCTAAAAATTCATTTTAATTACAAATTTACCACTCATACCTAACACACATAACATACTTTATAATTTATTTATTATTACATAATAATATTATATTACCTCCAAAAGTCAATAAAATTGGTAAAAAAAAAACTTTTCTTAAAATCCATGGCTTATATGTCTACAGTAACGTGAAATTTGTTATGGGACGGAGGGAGTATTTTTTATTACTCCCTCCGTCCCATTGAAACGTACGCATTTTTCATTTTAGTGCGTCCCAGTATAAAGCGTGCATTTCCCTTTTTGGTAAAGAGGACCCACACATATTAATTACTTCTCTCTTCATGGCCCACACGTCATACTAATACACCTACCCACTTTATATTAATATATTATTTCTCTCAACTCGCTACACATTAAAATATTATTCTTCTTAATCAACGTGCAAAAAGCAAACGCCCACGTTTCAACGGGACAGAAGGAATATTATATATATAT
Organism: Pogostemon cablin; assembly: GCA_023678885.1. Taxonomy (NCBI): domain Eukaryota; kingdom Viridiplantae; phylum Streptophyta; class Magnoliopsida; order Lamiales; family Lamiaceae; genus Pogostemon; species Pogostemon cablin. The sequence goes on along the minus strand of CM042992.1, from coordinate 4,159,738 downwards.
ATTATTATTATCATCGAGCCTTATTGAGTGAGTTGTACTATGCTAGTTAACTCAACGAGCATAAAACAAGCTTGAGCTTGAGCTTGAGTTTTGTCGAGTTTATTCAAATTGAGCTTAGCCTTCGAACTGTTTGGTTATTTCAACAGCTTGGGCACGATCGAACGATTTTAATCATTAAATTAATTTTTTCTTTAATCTCCACTATAAAATAAAATATTAATTAAATATAAATTTAATAACTACCAACTACATACAACCTAATTTTTACCTCGGGACAAGTTTCTTGTGAGATGGTAATTATGTAACTCGGGTCGACGCGTTGTTTAAATATCCCTCCGTCCTCGAAAATGGTTCACCTTTATTGTACCACAGATATTAAGAAAAAGTTAATTTTTGACTAACTCTATTGACTTTTAGGGGGTAATGTGATATTTTTAGGTAATAAATAAAGTGTAAAGTATGTTATGTGTGAAAATAATGGATGACATTTTTGAAATTAATGTGTACTTTTGAGGTGTTAGATTAGAAGAATATTTCATTTTTTGGAGGGTGAACGGCTATGTGGGACAAACAAATTAGGAAAGAGTGAACGATCTTCAGGGACGGAGGGAGTATTTATTATATAGATAAAATATTTTAATTAAAAGTATATTTTTTTAAAGGATGATAAATAATGAATAAAGTTTGTTTTTAAAATATTATAGTATGATTTACTACAAACATACTTTAAGTATTAATATATGGAGTATACTTTATCTATATGACAATCAAGGATGAAAATATCTCGATATATCCACGATATATCCATTTTTTAGAATACCGATATCGATATGGGCAAAAAGATATTTCTTTTCTGATATTGAGGATATATAAAGAAATATCAGTAACAATATCGATATTAAATTATCACAGTTCAAATTTTCTCAGATTTCGAGATATATTGAGGAAATATTGACACAATATCGACAAAATATCGATGATATATAAAAATATCAAAAAATTATCTATAATTTTTAAAAAATAAAATAATTTTTGTTTTCTTTTACGGCAAAGACTTGTGTGAGATCGTCCCAAGTAAGAGCTTACGTGAGACGGTCAGAAAGTGATAACTTTGTATTGAAAAGTGATACTAATTTAATGAAAAATGATAATGTTATAATTTCATGAATAATTTATAATATAAATAAAAAATGATAAAATTTTATAGCGAAAGTGATAACGTTTTATAGCGAAAGTGATAAATATTTTAAAATGTGTAAAATAGTTTTACGTAAGACGATTTCACGCGCGAAAAATGGTCTCACGTAAGACGATCTCACACAAGACCTACCATATTTTTACTAACCAAATACATTTTTTATTAATATGTTTAATTTAAAAAAATAAAAATAAAGCAACACTTGCGTGAAACCATCTCATGGTGAGATTATTTTACTTTTGATTAATTAATTATCACTTTTTATTAAAATTTTTATTACTTTTCATTAATAATTTTATGACTAAGTAAATCAAGAGGATTCATACGTATACAATATATTGTGACTAGACGTTCCATTCAGAACTATATTCAAAATTTCTCTAATTTGATGAGCTGGTACCAATATTATTTAAATCTAGACGTCATGACATGTTTTACATTTGAGTCTTATATATCATCTTTTTGGTATTAGTTATTATGTATTAAACAATAAGTAGTAATTATTGTATGACTCCAAACTATTTAAATATGTTGTTATTGATTTGCTTATCATGTGTTATGAGTATTATTGAGATTTTAAAGTGTATTTATATATTAAAATTAGTTATAATATATTGAAAAGATAATTAATTTTTTTTTTAAGTTTCCATAATTTTTGAAATTTTTACCGATATCAGTATCGATATTCGATGTTGACGTCTGAAACCTCGATGTGGTCTCACCTCATGTTTAGCTCCACAATCTACATCTCGGCGCGTGCATTGATTGGTCATTTGTAGTCCGGGCGACCAAGCAACAAAATATCGAACCCAAGGAAATTTAGGATTTATAGCCTTTAGGTATAATATTGTGATTAGTTAGGGACGATCGAAAAGGAGGCTTGGAAAATAAAAGAAAATAAAATGCATGGAAAAATAAATTTAATTATAATATTTTTGGATTTTCAATGACATGGTAATTATCATGATGCACTCATATAATCAAACATCCAACATCTTTAAATGTTTTTCATTTTTAAGCAAATCATGGTAAGGGCGATCACGATTTCCACCTATCCCCAATGGCCATGGTGAATAAGATGTAGATTATTTTCACAACCCCGAAAAAGCTCCTAAGATCAATCCTACTTGCAATTCCCTTCAAGATACTATGTTCGTATGGATTGGGTTCCCTTCACTAGTTTAATCCTCGGGCAAAAGTGATTTACTAGTGTTCATTTACGTTGTTCTAAATATAAGGACTTCTTGGCTAGGCTCCCCTTATATTAAACCCACATGTAATAAATGGAAAAATCTCACATATAATAATAATGCAAAACTACTAAGGGTAAAGCAACGACAAGACATGCCGATACACAATACACAACTTAATCACAATGCACTAATACCAAAGATATAAATCCCATATCACTACAAGGCATGTGAATTTCATAAATGAAACCTAATCAAAGCCGGAAATACAATCAAGACATTTTCATAACTTAATCAATAATCATGCCTTCAATCAACTACCAAAACATAGAAAATAGAAAAGATAATAAGTAGGATTAGATTACACCTTAATGAAGTTTTACATTCAAGAAGATTACCCACTCCTTAGTGTCTCCACCTTTTTTGAAAATAATAAAATCCTAATCTAGACAAACATTAAAACTACGGATCCCTCACCCCGAAAGGGGGAGGGATCTCAACTATGGAGATCTTTAATTAAAAAGCTCTCTAAACTATTTAATGGGGAATTTAATGTATGGAAAAATAATTGGTCTCATGACCTTCATATGAGAGGGTATTTATAGTAGTGGGTTGAGAGGAGTGTTGAAGTAATTTTCCAACGTGGGACAAGAATGAAACTTATGGAATTTTTAGTGATTTTTGGGAGGAAATTTGGTTCCAGCAATTTGGTATAAGAATAAATCGGGCGAGATCTAATCACATGTGGTTGTCTGGCCAAGTGGTTGGAGGTGCGGCCAACCATTGTGGAGGTTGCGGGTTCGATTCCTCCTCCCCTCAAATTTAATTTCTTAATTAAAGGAGGCCTTCTGTGAGCGCGAAGTAGGAGATCATTCCCCCGTTGGGCCAATCGAGTTTCTCCTACAGAATCTTCAATCTTTGATTTGTTTCGTACAAGATCACTCCCCGTTGGGCCCAAAAATTTGATCGAGGATTGAAAAACTCGATCGAGTTTCTCTTACAGAATCTTCAATCTTTGATTTGTTTCGTACATAGGACAACACTTCCAACGTCCTAAAAGACAACGCTTTCAGCCGTTGTCTATGCCTTTCTTTCACAATGCCCAGAAAAAGTGTTATCGTAGCTCCCTTTAAAATTTGTTGTCTATTAGCGTGCCATCATTTTTTCTCGTTCTCATCCCGATTTAAATCCCGTATCTTCCATGTCTCTTTCAAGCTCAAAAACACTCATTTTTCTGCAAAAATACATAAAAATTCATCTCTCTAAGTAATCAAGCAATTAATAGTATTTTCATTAAAATCATGCTTAATTATTAAATTAAATCCAATTAAATTCATGCAATTAAGCCCAAAATTCTAGGTGAATTTCTCGCCGACCAAACCCCCCAAACTTAAAGTGTTGCTCATCCCCGAGCAACGAAAGAAATAAAGAACGAGGAGGGGAATTCACCTAGATTAAATCAAGACATCAAATCATTTCAAAACCATTTCAATTCAATCAAAACAAGAGACAATACATTTAAATGTATACAAGTTAAGCTTAGGAAATATGCAAGCAAGTGAGACATTCACTACTCCTCTCTAGATTTTGCATTACTCTCACACTCAAAAGAAGTGTACGGGAGAAGTGTGATACACTCTCAAAAATTGATTCAAATGTATGTCATTACCATATGCTTGCCAAAAGTCTAAGCTCTCCACCACTTATATGTGTGTTAATTATTGGATCAAGAAGGTCTTTATATGAGGTTGTAATGTAGACTCTTTGGTATTGTTTAGGAAAAATATTTAAGAAAAGTAGGCTCAAGATTATAGAGAATTTAAATTGACAACCATTATCAACTCTCACTCTCTCTTTTCTCAAATTAGTGAAGAATTCAAGTTGGTTGGTAGCATCAACTCTCATTCCCACTTTTTTTCATTTTTCACCTTAATCAAAAATAGAATTTATCCATCCAACAAATCAAAGAACCTTTTTCTTCTCTTCTTCCACTATTGAGTTTTTTTCTCTCATTTCCCAAAGAGCTCTCTTTCCATTTTTCTAGTAGAGCTCTTTTATGCTTATTTTATACAAGCTTTACTCAATTTTTTTTAACCTCCATTATTTCTTTTTCATCTTTTCTCCCTCGTTTCTTGTATTTTCACTCTTTCTCTCTTTCCAAATTCTATTGTAAGTTCAATTCAACCACTTCATCCCCATTAATCCTCTACTAATCGACAAAGGTGATTAGGATATAAAATATGGATAAAAATAGCTAAATTTGTAGGTTGCCAAAGAAGTAAGGATAATAAGCTCAAAGGGGCAAACTATGAAATGATTTCATTTGGCAGGATAAATTTGGCTAAGTGACTTGTCAAAACAAAGATGACCTTAAATCATTTTCAACAATCTTCACATACATATAGCTTCAAGAAAACACAATGGCAAGTTCTAGAATGCACACAAAAGAATGATGCACACACAAGAAAGGAAAAACCATTTGATTTCATGATTTTAAGGCTAAAAAAACTCACAGGTTTGTAGTAGTAAAAGAAACACAATACAAGCAGAAACCATAACTCAACAAGTACACAAACAAATATCCATTAAGTCACAAGTTTCAACCAAAAATCTTAGTCTAAAAAATTCTCACAATGAAGCACAAGAGAGCTAAGAAAATTTTCTCATTATTAAAAACAAGATAAATCAAGAAAAACAAAAACAGCAATAAAAAGGAGAAAATTCACACTTTTTATTTTCGTCCGTCCCACATTAACTTCACCACCCCTAAAAGAAAATATCACATTAATCCCCACCCCTAAAAGTTCATTTTAATTACAAATTTACCACTCCTACCTAATACACATAACATACTTTATAATTTATTTATTACATAATAATACTATATTACCATCCAAAAGTCAATAAAGTTGGTCAAAAAAAACTTTTCTTAAACTCCATGGCTTATATGTCTACAGTAACGTGAGGTTTATTATGGGATGAGAGAGTATTTTTTATTACTCCATCCGTCCCATTGAAACATACGCATTTTTCCATTTTGGTACGTCCCAATACAAAGTACGCATTTCCCTTTTTGGTAAAGAGGACCCACACATATTAATTACTTCTCTCTCCATGGCCCACACGTCATACTAATACACATACCTATTTTACATTAATATATTATTTCTCTCACTTCGCTACACATTAAAATATTATACTCATTAATCAAGTTGTAAAAAACATATGCCCAAGTTTCAACGGGACGGAAGGAATATTATATATATATATATTTATTATTATTATTATTATTATTATTATTATTATTATTATTATTATTATTATTATTATTATTATTATTATTATCGAGCCTTATTGAGTGAGTTGTACTCTGCTAGTTAACTCAACGAGTATAAGACAAGCTTGATCTTGAGTTTTTTCGAGTCTATTCTAATTGAGCTTAGACTTCGAAGTGTTAGGTTATTTTAATATATTAGGCACAATCGAACGATTTTAATCATTAAATTAATTTTTTTTAATCTCCACTATAAAATAAAATATTAATTAAATATAAATTTAATAATTACAACTACATACAACCTAATTTTTACCTTAGGACAAAGTTTCTTGTGAGATGATAATTATGTAAGTCGAGTCGACTCTTTGTTTAAATATTTTTATTATATAGATAAAATATTTCAATTAAAAGTATGTTTTTTAAAGAATGATAAATAATGAATAAAGTTTGCTTTTAAAATATTATTATAGTATGATTTTCTATAAACATACTTTAAGTATTAATATATGGAGTATACTTTATCTATATAACAATCAAGGACGAAATATCCTGATATATCCGCGATATATCCATGATATATTAATTTTTTAGAGTATCAATATCGATATGAGGGAAAAAGATATTTCTTTTATGATATCGAAAATATATCGAGAAATATCGATAACAATATCGATATCGAATTGCTACCGTTCAAATTTTCTCAGATTTAGATATATATTGAGGAAATATTAAAATTAAAGCAATCTTTGACATTTTGAAATATTTTATCTTTTATCTGGAAGAAATTATTTTATAAGACAATAAATAAGAAAATAATAAAATATTAATTCTTTAGGAGGGATTATAATTTTATTTTTTTATTATAGAAATATTCCTCAAATTCAATTTTATGTTTATACTTTCATTATTAATCAATCCGTCAAACATGTATATAATTACAAACTAATTAGAAAAAAACGGTCACTTAATATCATTAATTTAATTTTAAAATTAACATATATTTTCAATTTGTATAATTTAATTTATAATTTATTTATTATTAAAAAATATCATATTATCACAAAATAATTATCAAAATAAGAAGAAAAAAAATCTTAATAGTTTTGAGCAAGGAATGAAAATATCGCGAAATTTCTATGATATATCCACGATATATCCATTTTTTTAGAGTATCAATATCGATAATGGGAAAAAAAGATATTTCTTTTCTGATATCGAGGAAATATCGAGAAATATCGATAAAAATGTCAATATCGATTTGCCACAGTTCAAAATTTTCCAATTATCGAGATATATCGAGGAAATATCGATAAAATATCAAAAATATAAAAAAATTATCTATAATTTTAAGAAAATAAAATAATTTTTTGTTTTATTATTACTAGCCAAATATATTTTTTTTGTTATTAATATGTTTAATTTAAAAAAAGTAAAATAAAAAATAAAGCAATAATTGCATTAAATCATCTCATAGTGAGAGATTGTTTTACGTTTGATTAATTTGATAGAACGATGTACTACTATCACATTCAAAACTATGTTTAAAATTTCTCTTATTCGATGAGCTTGTATTAATATTATTTAAATATAGACGGCATAACATGTTTTACATTTGAGTCTCATAGATCATCATTTTAATATTAGTTATTATTTATTAAACAATAAGTAGTAATTATTGTATGCTTCTAGATTATTTAAATATGTTGTTATTGATTTGCTTATCATATGTTATGAATTTTATTGAGATTTTAAAGTGATTTATATATTAAAATTAGTTATAATATATTGAAAAGTTAATTAATTAATTCTTTTTTTTCAAGTTTTCTTTATTTTTAAAATTTTTACTGATATTAATATTCAATATATCTATCTATATATTTATAAATTTGAGGTATCGATATTTTTAACTATATAAATATTTACATCCTTGGTTTTGAGTAAGATGTGAAAGGCTAATTTGGGAAAGGACCCACAGGGACCATGGAATCCCTCTAACGTGGCATTATCACGTGATGTGGGGGTGCAACGCTAACCTTGTCGCATCAAACACTCCTCCCACTTGCGATCCACCGATTGTGATTTATTTCCATTTATTTTTCTATCCTGATTTTTATTTTATTTTTTCAAATTCGTTATACTTGTAATAATGTATGTAAGATCAAAAATTCGTTATAAGGTTTGGTAATAAAATGATAAAGTTTAAATAACCACTTGGGTTTTTATATACCGGGGAAAAACAAATTAATGAAGAATATTTAATTATAGTGTTATTTTGGGTGAATGCTATGAGATATATTTTTTAGATGGTGGATTAGTTGTTAAAGTATATTTCCGTCTCATGTCAAATGACATACTACTTTTTATTTTTAGTTGTCTCACAAAAATTTGCACATTTTTTAAAAAGTAAAAAGATAAACACAATCACTATTCCTCATGCACTTTATTTACAAAAAAAATCATCACTACATAACATACTTTATCATTTATTAAATTTATTACCAAAAAATATCATAATACTCCTATAAGTTATCACTTTTCTTAATCTCCGTGCCGGAGTAAGGGTGCAAACATTTGTGGGATAGAGGGAGTAATTGTTATCAAGGATGAAAATATTGATATCGGTACCTCAAATTTATGGATATTTCGATAGATATATCGAATATCAATATTGATATTGGTAAAATTTTAAAAAATCACGGAAACTTGAAAAAAAAAAGAAGAAAATTAATTAATTATTATCTTTTCAATATATTATAACTAATTTTAATATATAAATACACTTTAAAATTTTCAATAAAACTTATAACACATGATAAACAAATCAATAGCAACATATTTAAATAGTCTGAAGTTATACAATAAGTACTATTTATTGTTTAATATATAATAATTAATACCAAAATGATGATATATAAGACTCAAATATAAAACATGTCATGTTGTCTAGATTTAAACAATATTAGTATCAGCTCATCGAATTAGAGAAATTCTGAACATAGTTATGAATGTGACGTCTAGTCAAAATATACTATGTACGCGAACCCTCTTGATATACTTATTCATAATAATGTTAATGAAAAGTAATAACAATTTTAATAAAAAGTGATAATTATCAAATGTAAAACAATCCCACCATGAGATGATTTCACGCAAGTGTTGCTTTATTTTATTTTATTTTTTAAAATTAAATATATTAATAAAAAAATTTGGTTAGTAAAAGTAGGGCAAGTCTTGTGTGATATCGTCTTACGTGAGACCATTTTACGCATTTTAAAATATTTATCACTTTCGCTACAAAACGTTATCACGTTCGCTATAAAATGTTATCATTTTTCATTTATACTATAAATTGTTCATGAAATAACATTATCACTTTTCACTAAATTAGTATAACTTTTCAATACAAAAGTTATCACTTGACGGTCTCATACAAGTCTTTGCAGTAAAAGTAAAACAAAAAATTATTTTATTTTTTAAAAATTATAGATAATTTTTTTGATATTTTCGATATATCCTCGATATTTTGTCGATATTTGTCGATAAATCAACATCCTTTTTAATATATATATATATATATATATATATATATATATATATATATATATATATATATATATATATATATATATATGTGGTAGGTCTTGTGTGAGACCGTCTCACGTGAGATCATTTTTCACTTTTTAAAATAGTTATCACTTTCGCTATAAAATATTATCACTTTTTATTTATACTATAAGATGTTCATGAAATAACATTATCACTTTTCATTAGTTTATTATGACTTTCCTATGTAAAAGTTATCACTTTCTGGCGCCTCACATAAGCCCTTACATGAGACGGTCTCACACAAGTCTTTGCCATATATATAACATTTTAAAATCTTAATTTAATAAATTATTATATTTTAACATTTTAAATCATACTTTAATAATTTAGAATTATATTTTAATTACATTAGAATTGTACTTTAAAACTACATATAATATTTTAACAGATTAAAATAATATTTTAATGATTTGCATATCATATTATAATGAATTGTATTTCAAATAATAATTTATAATCCTACTTTAAAAAATCATACTCATTTTATATTTTAATTTTCTTACCATCATACTTTAATAAGTCACATATCCTATTTTTATAATGTTGCAGTTTGTATGCTTTTAAATAATTTATTTACTAGTTTATTTATTCTTAGAATTAAGATCAGTAATATTTGAATTTTTTTTATATTATTAAAGATTATCGTAAAATGTTCATGTTACTTTACCAAACACATTTCATGAGTAAATCTAAGCACAAGCATTCTCATTTTAATGTGATTCTAACTATTTTTTTAATATAAATAAATAAACATATTTTTGTTAATCTTTTAAATAAATGAGTTTTAAAGTTTGAAATTATTGCTATATATACAGGCCGGCATGTCTAGTTTGGCAGTCCAATCAAATTGATTTAATTGGTAACATTATTTTCAATACTACTATAGCTAGCTATATATTGATAGTTCTGAAATGTTATAAGGATGCAAATAAATTATTGAAAATTCTGAAAAAAAATATTAGGATGCAAAAGTTTTACTTATATATACTTTATATTAAACCTTGAATATATTTTATTGTTATTTTATCCTTGAATGAAAAATTAAAATAGACCTTGAGAATTAAATCCAAAAATAAGAATGATTGTTAACGAATAAACTATATTAACGTTACGTAAGACAAAATAAATAAAGGAATTCTAACATAAATAAAGAAAATAAAAGCTTAAAATGATTAAAAGCACACTTGGCTAATTAGACAAATTGGATATCTTATATATTCTAATTGCAAATTAGGCATGTGAATTTTATTTTATTTTTTAAATCTCTTAAATTATTTTAGTAAAACTTGTACTCACAAATTACAAAATTTAATATTTGCATAATGATTTTTTATTTCATCCAAAAATTTTAAAATTATTTTATGTTTGTACGTTTATTTTTTATAGTCATGTATATTACTTTAACAGCTACTTTCTGTATAATTAGTATGCACAAATTTTTACATTAAAATGCATAAGTGCACTCGCGTGGCCTTATTTTCACAATATATAGGATTATTATTTTAATATATACGTTGATAGTTGTTCTTGACCCGTTAATTAATGTTTACGAGATAAAAATATTTTGTAACGGAATCAAGAACGAACACAATTAAGCATAATAAAACTACAAACAACAGGATCAAACCAATAGAAAACCCAATTCAGAACAAAACTCAACCGATTTTATTACTCTCCTCTTGAACAACTCATAAAATCCTCTCTCTACAAGTGCAATGTCTAGAGCCGAGTATTAGTTACCTGCATCTCTCCTTGCGCCATTTGGATGGAGACAAGCCATCTTTAATGAAGATGTTGGTATGCCGACCAGTTGCAGGAGAAGTCAGGGCGTCGTTTGTTGCTTTTGCAGGGTTTCGCAGGGTGCCTCCGTCCTTTGCTGGCCTCCCATTGGTTGTTAGGTTGTTAGAGCAGCATGTGGCAGTCAATCGTTGTCTTCTAGTTAGGATTGCTGCCAAAGACACCTCTTCTTCCAGTTAGTGTTGTCCTCTAGCCTGCGGTACTTGTCAGCTTTCATGATAATATCTGTTCTTCACTGTCCCGCTTTCGTTGCCCCCCTTTGGTCTTTGGACAGGCCAGCTTTTGCTGCTGTGGTGCTCATCCAAGCTCTCGGACAAGGGAAGGACGTCGCCGAGGCTTCCTGCCGAGGGTGCTTCCTGGCTTCGGCCTTGTTTGGCGGGTTCCTCTTTGTTCTTTCCTTGATTGGGACTTCGGGTTGTCGCAACCTCCTTGGGCTGTCTCATTCCCTTTTCAGTTCTGTCTATCGTTTGGGCCACCGAGGGGTTGGGCCTTTCTCTTTAAGTATAATAGAGGTTATTGGGCTTTTGGGCCTAACATGCATGGGGGATATAATACCCATAACATTAGCCCTTCGAGCCTGAATAATTTCATGACTTGAGATTGTTTAGGGTCGAACTGTATTTCACGAGTTATATCCATCATACTTTGGTGCCTGCGATATTAGGGTCCTTTTCGTCTCGGCTCCTTGTTGTTCCCAATCGCTGCCTTCATCCTGATAAGTTCCTGTCTTATCGGGTTTTCTGCGATGTTTTTTGAGATATTTTCGTTCAGGTGGGAGGTGTATCTGGCATTTGAGTATAACTGTCGATTTGAAATTTGAATCTTTTTCTGCTAGTTTCCTTTTTCATTCTTCCTCTTTTTTCTCCTTTCGATTCTTTAGGCGGTTGACATCCCTTTTATTCAGTGTGCTCATCTTCTTCATTCAGGTATTATTCTCCTCTCACTAAACCTTTCTTTCTTCAGCTCTCCCCTTTCGCGCCTCTAAACTTGTCGTCGTTGTAGCTTAGGGTTTTTTTCTTCATTTCTTTCCGCGTTTTATTTCCCTTTACGACTAGCGTGATATGGCTTGCGAGGGCTCTTCTTCTCCTTTTAGATCCCCTGGATCCCCTTCTCGCTCGACTGATTCTTCGCTTGGCAGTTCTGGGTCATCCTCGTCGTCTTCAGAGAAGTGTTTGGGTCCTCCGTCCCCTTCCCGGATTGCCTTTAATCAAAGGGTCACCGACTTCGTGTCTACTTTTACACTGGAGCGCAACCCTAAAATTGCTGACGCTGGTCCCGGGTTGTTGGGCCTTCTTGGAGAATTTCCACGGTGGGATCGGAATACGTCTTTTTTAGCCGCTGAGGTCTCCTATACTCTTGATGATTCGTTACTGAGAAAAAGTGCCGTCATCGCTCTCAGCAAATTTCAGTGTGGGGGAGATATCAATTTCTTCCTTCCTTCCCCTGATGGCCGCATGTGTTATGCTCCGCCGAACGCTGTCGCAGCCTATGAGTTGCAACTTGAGCTTGGCCTTAGGTTTCCTCTCCATCATTGACTTCAGGATATTTTCAAGTTTTGGGGTACAACCCCTGCTCAATTGGCTCCCAATGGTTGGGCGGCTTTGATGGGGATTTTAATTCTCTTTCGGAAACGACTTATTAGTAGATTAATAAATCACTTCGGAATGATATATACATCACACATCCTAGATCAAGTAAAGACTTTGGGTTTTCAACAAGCTATTGTTACATCCATTTCATTAGGAATTGATGATCTTTTAACAATACCCTCGAAGAAATGGCTAGTTCAAGATGTGGAATCTACTCGATCATCAGATTATAAGTTCATAACCCCAGCCCGAAGAAGTATTCCTTCTTGATTACCGCTGAAATTAATTTTCTATATCGGCTTACCCCGAATAATAAGATGAAGGGATACTATTATTGGGTACCTTGCCACACTAATCTTATTGCTTCTTTGCCCAGTTCTGTTAAGGGGTGGAAAAATCCGTGGTTCTGGGTTCATGGGCCTTGGAGGGGAGATTCTATGTATGACCTCGGGGATCCTCAAAATCCCACAGTGCTCCCTAGAAGTTCATTCTTCAAACATGTCCTCAGTGCGTGTATGTTTCTTTCGGCTCTCTTCTAGGTTATTTGGGATATTCTGACATTTCTTTCTTTTATTTTATGCAGTAGGCGATTCGTGTGCTCTTAAGACGCTGTCGGCAGAGTTTCAGGACTCCTTCCACCGCATTCGCAAGCTCTCTGAACAAGAGACGCCATTACCAGCGTATTCTCCGAGGGAAGAACCTTTTTCGAACCGGCTTTACTACTATATCCATAGCCATGCCAGGTGATTTATTTATGATTCTTTCCCCATCTGCGGGGCTCATTGTATAGTTCCATCTCTTGCACTAACCTTTCCTCCTTTTCTGCTACGTTTAGGTGAAGGAAAGCGTCTTATGCCCGATATTGCTCGTATGGGTATTCTAATTTCTGCTCGTCAGCGGGATGCGCTCACTAAAGGGAAGAAGAAAGTTTCTAAGATTTCTTCCCTGAAGGCCTCTGGGATCCCTCTTTTCGTGCAGTCCCTTACGTCCGCAGGATTGAAGAGCCTTCGGATCCTGTCTCCAGGAGGTTAGAGGCCGATCTCATCCAGGTGACAGCTATAGGCCCTCGTGAAAAAGTTTCCAAAAAAGCCCCTCGAGCCCCGAAGTCTAAGAAAGGGGCTTCCGAAACTGTCGCCGTTAAGTCTGTTGCCCCTAAACGGAAGTACAAGTTGGTAGATGATACTTCCGAGGAGGGTACTCATGATAGTACCGCTCTCATTATGCGTCCTTCACAAAGGATCAGAGACGATGATGTTGGCGTTGCTACCTGTGGTTCCTCTGCTGCGCCTAGTGCTGCTCCTCAGGAGAATGTCGAAGTCTGTGACATCAGCTCTTCCCCATCTCCTGAAGCCTTTGTCCGATCTCTTTTGGTCACTTTCGGTCAACCTGGAGCCACCATTCCGTCCGACCTTAAACAGGCCTCTGGTGGTACTTCCTATGACCCGGCATCTCGGTGTTCCCCTTCTGAGATGTGGTGGTACTACCGGGAAAAACCCCCTTGCATTTTTGGTCACAAGGGGGGTCCTCTTTTGAAGGTGTCTCTTCTGCTCTGCCTCTGTTAGATGATGCTACTCCATTTCTCTCAATAGATCCGGTAGACGACCAGGAGCTTTTACATAAATATGGTCACTTGGACTAGGTTGGGAAGACCTTCTTTCGAAATCAGGAGCTCCTGTTCGATTTTGACGCTCCGGCGTGTTTGGCCAGTGCTGCCACTTTCTCTTTTAAAGGGTGTACTCGCGAACTCCTCGCTCATATGGAAAATATGTCTGCCAAAGATTCTCTCCATAGCATTTCTAGTTATATAGGTCGGCAAGCACTTCATGCCGTTAATGCCTTGCATCATATTTCTGAGCTGGAAATGAGTGACTCCCGTATGACGAGGTTACTTCACTGGCTCAAAGGTGAAGGATTATGAAAAGAAAGCATCCGAAGCGGGCGCGGCGGAGGCTTCAATCAGGGGTCAGTTGAGGATCGATCAGGATAAGAAAGCTGAGCTCCGGGAAGTTTTCGAGACTCTCAGTGCTCGATATGACAGCCTGTTGGCCAAATCCGAAGAAAAGAGGAGCGCTTTGGAGCTTCAGAACAAGGTGCTTTCGGACAAGATTGCGGCTTTGGGGGTTCAACACCAGGAAGAGATCACTGCGAAAAGATTCAGTTCCAAGCCGAGTTATCTCGAGTTCAGAATAATCTTCATTCTTTCCGGGTGTCATCTGAACTGGAGCTTGAAAAGGTGCGGCAAGAGAAAGAAGCGTCAGAGGTTTCTTACTCCCGACAGATCAAGGCGTCCGAGGATGTTGTTGCTGAGGTCTTAAAGGAACGCGATGGGGCCTTGGTCGAAGTGGAGCCTGCAAAGGATGCTTTCCTTCTATAAGAGGCCGACAATCTATACTATAGAGAAGTTATCATTCCAAAAACCAATATTCAATGCTTCTGCTCTTGCGCTTCTACTTTTGCTCAAGCCTTTGCTCGGAAGCCCTATCCTGATTGTCTCGATGACATGCGTGGTATTTTTCGTCAAGCCATTAGCGAGGAGATAATGCCTCCTGGGAGACTTTGAGGGGCATATTGATTTTGGGGTGCTCGGTGAGTATTTCGACTTCATCACTGATGTCCCTAAAGAGTCTTCCGAAGAGTCCGAGGAGGGTGGGTCCGACGAAGGCTTTGCCGATGATGTCTTGGATCTCGTAGCGGTTGATTCTGGGATTGAGGATCCACTTGCCGCGCTCTCCATTGAACCTGTAAGGGGACCTGCTCGAGAGATTTCCGTTGAAGCTGAGTTCTCCGCCCTCGGTGATGTACGTATCTCCGGTCAGGTTGCTGCTACCGAGGTTTTCGAACCTCTGTCCATCGAGGCTGCTATGGCTCTTTAAATTCCACCAGTCCCAGAGGTTGATCTTGCTTCGGGAGGTACTTCGGAAGTTGACATTTTGCCGAGGCCGGCGACCTCCGAGGCTCCCTTGGGTGTTTCTGAAGATACGATGCCGAGAAGTGGGGAGTCATAGTCTACAGATGCGGTCGATTCCGAAACCTTCCTAGCTGAACAATGAAGTACTACTGAGCCTTGATGTTGAATCGAATGTATCTTCCTTGTTAAAAGTTTATTCTGTATCTTTCTTGTGTTCCTTTTATTTATCGATTGATAGGATTCTGAATTTTTTTTGCTTCCATTGTATCTCACTTATCCATGAATGAAATGTTTTCTCTTCCCTGTTAGTGGATCTCGCAAGGGTATTTTAGTAACTCACCTTTTAATTTAAAACATAACCGCCGTTTTTCTGTCATGGGTTGTCACGACTTTGGTCAATTGGTACGTGGATCAATCTGGATCCTCCCTTCTCCTTGGGAGTTGTAAGGTCTCTTCGTCCCAGTCGTTGGATCTTAGACGTTTTTGCTCCATAATTTCCAATGATGATACGTATCACCCTTCATCTTGTCAGACAGTTTCTATTTTGGTTTTTCAAATTTTAAATCCCTCATATCCCCCGTATATCTTTGCCTTTCAAATTGGAAGATCTATGACTCCTCGGCTTTCTGCACCTGTTATCCCTCCTTTGAGAGACAGATGGGGTCCTGCGTGGGACTTCGCTCTCCGCCGGCATTTTCCGAGTCACAAGTCGGCCTCTCATTTGGTTCTGCGACTGAGGTTGGTGAGGTTCTACTCCTCTTGGCCTCTCCCTCGATGGATGGTTCTCAGCCTCTTGATTTCTTCTGGATCATGGTTGCGCTCGAGCTTCATTTCCTGCTGGTACCCTCGAGGGCGGGGGATTCCTTCTATCTGGATTTCCTCCATGCTGAGGTTGCCTTTGAACATCCGTTTCCGAGCATCGAAGGTATTCACTGTGCCCACCTTCTGTCGGGGCCTCGTTCACACTCTCCCTTCTTCAACGTTCCTCCTTCGTATGAAATTAATAATTTCTCTGGCATCTCCTCTCACTATAACATAAATGGCTTTACGTAACACGTAAAAAATATTATATAATAACTTAAATATGTTATTATAGACGATAGATAACACTTTTAGGGGTGTCGCTGTTGCTCATGTTACCTATTGTCTTATGTAACACTTTTTCTTAATATAGTAAAACTTTTAAAAAATGTTATATTTACTTTAGTAACACTTTATAAAAATTACAACAAAATATTTATGTAACACTTTAAAAAATAAAATTGTAATTGTTTGGATTTGATCTCATGACCTATGAGTTACAATACATTTCATTTACCAACTTAGCTAGTCCATCAATCTTAGTATGTATTGGATGTTTATTTTATTATATATTTCTAGTCTTTTTTTTCCTTTTCAAATAAAAATTTTGCAGTTTAATATTTTAACCATTAACATAAAAGGTAAGTAAATATATTTGAAAATATTTTTTCGTGAATAATAGTATTCTTTTTAATTATATATATATATATATATATATATATATATATATATATATATTTATGTGTGTGTAACGTTTTAATTAATATTTATCTTATAACTATAGAGTATTAGAAATACCACTCCATTTTAAATGTTAAGTAAATAATTTATGTATGTAGAAGTGTTACTTAAAAATGTTTCTTATGTATAAGTGTTATATTATAGTGTTACCTTTGTAAAAGTGTTACATAAAATGTGTTATATATATAAAAGTGTTATATGAATGTGTTACATCTTAGAAAAATATTACATGAATGTGTTACTTATAAAAGAAGTGTTAAAAAATATTACATATCATAATAATTTTTAAAGTGTTACAATTTTATGTTAAATATATTTAAAGTGTTACTATGAGGTGTTATTTAATGCTACTTATGTTGTAGTGTCTGCATGTTCCCGTATGGCATCATTCCTTCTTTCGAGGCCTTCCCGTAAATCGTTGTGGCTTGCTCCTCGAGGGCCGCTAAAGCTCAACCTCGTCGGTTGGACCGGGGGAGCCCTGGCGGCGTACTCGTCAATCACCCTCTGAATTTTCTCGTTCATCTCTTTTGTCTTCAGGGGGTCCCTTATATTCGGGACTGGAATTGACCTCGCCGGGGTGGGCACCTCCATGACCGGTGCACTAACTTGGACATTATTTTCACTTCTCGTGATGTTCCGCTGGGCTCTAGAACATTCCCCTTTTTCTTCGTTTCCATGGGCCGTAAACCCTTCACCTCCCTCTTGAATCTTGATTTCCAGATACAGAACAGAACTCAAAGGTTTTTCTCACTGAATCAGATCAAGAATTCGAGAAGGTAAAGAACAGGGAGTGGCTAATCGTAGCGTTTCCCACATACGGCGCCAGATGTTGATGGCAGTTCTTGACCCATTAATTAATGTTTACGAGATAAAGATATTTTATAACGGAATTAAGAACGAACACAATCAGGCATAATAAAACTATAAACAACATGATCAAACCAATAGAAAACTCAATTCCCACCAAAGAACTCAACCGATTTTATTTCTCTCATCTTGAACAACACTCATAAAATTCTCTTTCTAAAAGTGCAATGTCTAGAGCCGAGTATTAGTTACCTGCCTCTCTCCTGTGAGAGAGGCTATTTATATCGCCTCTAAACCCTAAACTAAGGCCAATCGCCTTGCGCCATTTGGATGGAGACAAGCCGTCTTTAATGAAGCTGTTGGTACGTCGACCAGTTGCAGGAGAAGTCTGGGCGCCATTTGTTGCTTTTGCAGGGTGCTTCCGTCCTTTGATGGCTTCCCATTGGTTGTTAGAGCAGCATGTGGAAGTCAATCATTGTTTTCTAGTTAGGATTGATGCCCAAGACACCTCTTCTTCCCATTAGTGTTGTCCTCTAGCCTGTGGTAATTGTCAGCTTTTATGATGGTGTCTGTTCTTCACTGTCCTGCTTTCGTTGCCCCCCTTTGGTCTTTGGACAGGCCGGCTTTCGGTGCTGTGGTGCTCATCCGAGCTCTCGGACGGGGGAAGGACGTCTCCGAGGCTTTCTGGCTTCGGCCTTGTTTGGCGGGTTCCTCTTTGTTCTTTCCTCGATTGGGTCTTCGGGTTTTCGCGACCTCCTTGGGCTGTCTTATTCCCTTTTCAGTTCTGTCTACCGTTTGGGCCACCGAGGGATTAGACCTTTCTCTTCAAGTATAATAGAGGTTATTGGGTTTTTGGGCCTAATAAGCATGGGGATATAATACCCATAATATATATATATATATATATATATATATATATATATATATATATATATATATATATATTTATTTATTTATATTTATATTAATAGTGACATAAGTAATTAAAAATATACATGCATGGTAAATTATTAGCTATTTAAGTATTTAACATATAAATTTAATTTTTTCAAACCAGCTGTAAGGTCTCATGAAATGTGTCTGATTAGCAACCAAATTTATTAACGGAATTCAATCTGGTAATTATTAATGGATTAACAATAAAAATGACATTTTTGTTTTAGTAATGGAGTGCCAACAGATTTATTCTCTATTTTAGCAATGAAATTCAATGTATTGGTAATTACTAACAGATTACCAAGGAAATCATTACATAAATTATCAACGAAATTATTAACAACGGATTATCAACGAAATTATTTACCAATGAAATTGATTTTTGTTACTAAAAATTTACCGACCACCACTTTACCAATGTAATTTTACTAACGGATTTCGTTGCTAATCCGTTGATAAACCAATTCAACAATGAAATTAAAATTTTTACCAACGGAATATTCTGTTGGTAAAAAATAACTTTTTTTTAGTGAGTTGTCTGATTTATTACATTTTTTAACATTTTAAAAGTAAATATAAAATAATAGGATTAATCATTCTTTAAGATTTCGATTATCACATTACCATGCTTATTATTTATATATAAAAAAAATTAGAAAAGAACAATAAATCAAATAATTGAACGTTGTCATCAGAGGCAGATTAATTTAATCTTAGCGCATCGAATATTCGTTGCACCTTCGACTGATTAAAAATAAAAAAATGGGTATTGTTCATAAATCACATCGAAAATAATGCAAGATTATGCCTAAATTAAATATTAACGACCAAAATCAATGATGTAATAGCGATTTAATTAGTTGAATGTCATCTGTCAGTAAATATAAACTCTAATATTATTTGATAATATTAAAATTTTTGAACGGGTGTAGTGCACTAATTGGTCATTAGTAATTAATAATGACAGATTAATAAATATAAAACGGAGTTTAGCTTTTTGTAATATGTATGTTGAACGTTGCTATATAAGAATCTATGATTGAAGGATCCCTTTCTAGTTGCACTCAATATTTAAGTTACATTCAGTTGGTATAATTAAAGAAATCAAGGAATTATTTATTTAATTTTTAAATAGTAAGTTGTTTCTCTTTTGATTTCAATCCAAATTCTTGTGTTAGTTAAAGAGGCCAATTAATCTTGTAAGCGAATTAATTTGACTATTTAATTTTGTGAATAACTATAGGGGTATCTTTTTAAATAAAAAGTATAGTGTAAGACAATGCTTATTTGAGATGTTAAAATATATTAAAATATATATATATATATATATATATATATATATATATATATATAATTGTAGAGTATTATAATATAATTCATTATAATGATATTTTAATTATGAATAAATATACTTTTCTTAAATACTCCTAATAAATATATTTTAATAATATAACCTTCAGTCTCACTTATAAATGTCTCATTTAAAATTAATCTTGCTAATTTATCGAATCTTACATTTCTCACTGAGTGCTTATAAATTCCTATAATTAGTCACTGAACAATGAAGTCAAATTGAGTAACTTCTTGAATTAAAAGTAATATAATGTACACTACACATTGTATTTTATAAATAAATGAAATTGAGTTAAATTATTGGGTGATTCTTGTGTTACCCGTGTTCCCCTCTCACCCATGACCACGGATCATATGAGTGATCCTCTAAATTATTATTATTATTTTCTTTTATTTTCCTTTGTTGAGATTTGAGTTTAGAATGCATTGTAATTTTTTACAGTGAAAGTATTTTATATTTTTTTAATAATTAATATTTTTTATAATAAAAATATAGTTATATTTTTTAAAGAATGTTATCAATTTATTTGTATCATATACAAGAGAATTGTTTATAAAATACATTCACGGTGTTATTATTATTTTTTATCAATTAATTATTATTTTTTATTAAAATATAATTGAGATGATCATCTAACAACTTATAGTGATTATTTTTAAAAGAATAAATAAATATCTCACTTCAACTCGATGCATTAAAAAAAAACCATTTTCCTTTAAAAACTTTCCTAATTAAATATTTCAAACCTAGTTTTATTTAGACGATTGAGCACCAAATCAAAGCTAATAGATCATAAATGTAGTCATAATGTGCTTTCCTAGTATGTTCATTTGAAGAATATATATATATATATATATATATATATATATATATATATATATATATATATATATATATATATATATATATATATATATATATATCAACCAAATTTGATTATAAAAGTTTGGATTATGAATTAAAATGAATTTGCAAATTTTATTTAAAGGAATTAAAGGTATTTATGTCATAGGAAATTGTGATTAAACAAATAATTCAAAACATCATTAATAATGCAAATAACAAAAGTTTAGCATGGATAGCTAGATATTCATAGAGTGTTGTAGGATAGAAACAGATTTCAAATTAGTTGACTTTAAATTTAAAAAATCCACATTAATTCATATAGTAATAAATTATCCCCAAATCCTTGATCAATTAATCTTCAGATGCAATCTAGGTATTTCAATATGAATTAGGTCAATGAATGAGTTATTTATTTATTTATGTTAGGGAAACAATGTAACACTGTTTTATGTAATGATTTTGTAAGAGAGCAAAAGGTGATAACAATTTAATT
The DNA here is from genome assembly GCA_023678885.1 of Pogostemon cablin. NCBI lineage: Eukaryota > Viridiplantae > Streptophyta > Magnoliopsida > Lamiales > Lamiaceae > Pogostemon > Pogostemon cablin. The sequence continues at coordinate 4,138,195 of CM042992.1, read as the reverse complement.
AAAAATTGATTTTCAATTGATGAAAAGTGATAATGGTATAGTGAATTATTTTATGAATAATTTATAATGTTAATGAAAAATAATATTTTTTTTAAAAAAAGTGATAATATTTTTAATAAAAAATAATACTCCACTTATTACAAAGCGTAAAATAGCCTAATCATCACACAATCTTACATAAGTCTGCTATTATTTTATTTATCTTTTACGCTTATTTTTTTTAATGTGATAAATAATTTTTTTTAAAAAAAATTTACTTCTCATGCAAAATACTCCACATAAGGATTGACAGGCCTGGGCCGTCAGGATGTATGGGGTAAGGGCCTATAGGCCCATTTAGAAAAGGAAAGCGGTAGAGCAAAAGCCCGTTTTATATATTGAGCAGAGCCCTAAAGCCCATTCTTAAAATTATATTCTAGTTTTGCATTATCCTTCTCTTATACAAACTACTTTCACAATAATAATCCAGCAAATCAGTATATTAGTAGCAATTACAAACATAAAAGATTAACAATATTTTTATTAATATACTTTGTAAATGGAATTATTTTTTAAATACGACGTATTCATGAATATTTTGTGTTAACTACAGATAATTGAATGCTAATTATTCGTAATCAAGGTTTAAAATTTCTGGAAATATTCATGATATTTTCAAGATATATCCGTATTTGGAGAGTACCAATATCAATATTGGAGAAAAATATATCTTTTCTGATGTCGAGAATATATCGAAAAATATCAGTAATAATATCGATATCGATTTGCAACAATTCAAATTTTTTTAGATATCAAAATATTTCGAGAAAATATCAGTAAAATATCGATAAAATATCGAAAATATCGAAAAATTATTCATATTTTTTTAAAAAATAATGAATTTTTATTTTATTGTCACAGGTTACCAACTAAATACAAAATTTTTCTTTAATTTGATCAATTAAAAAAAAATAGAGCAACACTTGCATGAAATTATTAAGATTGTTTTATTTTATTTAATTAATTATCACTTATTATCACTCTTCATTAAAATTATTACTACTAAGTAAATGATGAGTTTTCTTTCATATACACAGTGTGATAGTATACACTGATTAAAAATACAATTATTTTGGTATATTCAATTGAATCGGGACAGAGAGAGTATTTTATTGGTACATAACAATACTACTGGCATATTCAGAACTATAATCAAAATTTCTCTAATTCGATGAGCTGATACCAATATTGTTTAGATTAAGATAGCATCACATGTTTTACATTTGAACATCATCAATTATCATTTTGGTATTAGTTATTAAGTATTGTATGACTTAAGACCATTTAAATATGTTGTAATTGATTTGCTTATCATATGTTATGAGTTTTATTGAGATTTAGACTTTAGATTATTTAAATATATTGTAATTGATTTGCTTATCCAATGTTATGAGATTATTGATTTTTTAAATTTTATTTATATATTAAAATTAGTTAAAATATATTGCAAAGTTAAATAATTAATTTTCTCTTTTAATTTTCAAGTTTTCGTGATTTTTTTAATTTTTAATGATATCAATATCGATATTCGATAAATCCATCGATATATCCGTAAATTTAAGGTACCGATATTTTTATCGATATCAATATTTTAAATCTTGTTCGTAATTAATTACACTTTATAAACCCCAAAAAATAAAAAAATAAAAACCTAAAATTTTATTTTCATTTCCTATATCATTGACATTACTTTTCTTCACAGGCCTCTACGAAAGTAGATATGCACGCCGGTTCGAAACCGTCGGTTTCAGTTTCCCAAAAATAGGGAACTCCCAAAAATAAAGATTCGATATTAACTCTGTAAACAGTGACCAATTTATAAAACAATTGTGATGAAAATGGAGCAAATAGTAAAAAATTTGGGAGTAATGGGGGCATGAGAGGCTGTTTGGACAAAAAAAGAATAAGTCTAGTTAGTATGTGTTGCCATGCATAGTGTAACCACAAAACTGAACATAGTAATTACTTCCTCTGTCTCTGTTTGCATACTTTCTCTGCATATAAATTAAGAAAAGTGATATATTTTTATGGGTATTATGATATTTTTTTATAAAAAATAAATAATACTTTTTCCGTCTCATTAAAGTTGTATATAATATTTTAATGTGCAGTGAGTATGTGTGTTAACAATGTGTGTGAACCCTATGTGAATATATTAATTATTTTGATTGTGTTTCATATACATAAAAATGAGATATGACAATTTCTGTGGAATATCTCAAAAAGAAAAATGTCATAAAAGTAAATTGTGAAATATTTTGGGTAGCTGCTAAAATAGGAAAGTGTGAAATAAAAGTAATTAATTAATTAATGAATGAAAGCCGTCTTGGTTACTAAGTGAAAGAAAATTGTGTTAGTTGTAAGATGTTTCCATTTATATCCCCCACAATTAATAACTTGTTCTGTCACCTCCCCACTCTTCCTTCATCCCCGATCAACAATGGCTCTCCCTGCAGTTTTCACCACACTCTCACTCTCTCTCCTCTCCTCTAAACCTTTTCATGTACACAGAAACCAGGTTTCTTCTTACTTTTCCATAGATTATTGCTTCAAATTAACTACAATGTTTGATTGTTGTGTGAAAAAATGTTGTAGATGTGTGTTAAAGCATGTGGGGGTGGTTCAGAGAGAGGTAGGGTGGAGATTAAGAGAGAGAAAGTTGATTTCTCCGGCGAGAAACCGGCGACGCCGTTGCTGGACACAATCAACTACCCCATTCACATGAAGAATCTTTCAAGAAAGGTAACATAATATGAGATTAGAAAACAGAGGTGATTCAATTGATTCATCTTCTTCTTCTGTTGTATTAGGATCTTGAACAGTTGGCAGCAGAACTTAGAGCAGAAATTGTACACACTGTAGCAAAAACAGGAGGCCATCTGAGTTCAAGTTTAGGTGTTGTGGAGTTAACTGTTGCTCTCCACCATGTTTTCAATGCCCCTCAGGACAAGATCATATGGGATGTTGGCCATCAGGTAAGAAAGATGATTCAAACTCACTCTTGTAACACAACTGTGGTTGGATTTTGAATGAATCTTGGTTTTTTTAGGCTTATGGCCACAAGATTCTAACTGGAAGGAGGTCTAAAATGCACACTATTCGTAAAACATCAGGATTGGCTGGTTTTCCCAAGAGGGATGAGAGTGATTATGATGCATTTGGTGTTGGCCATAGCTCAACTAGCATTTCTGCTGGACTTGGTACATACATATACATATGATATATGCCTCTACATTTTTCACAAATTCTTGCTCAAGATTCGAATTCCCATTGTTGGGTTGCATTAGGTATGGCTGTGGGGAGGGATCTGTTGGGGAAAAATAATAATGTTGTGTCTGTGATTGGAGATGGAGCAATGACAGCAGGACAAGCATACGAAGCAATGAACAATGCGGGGTTTCTTGATTCTAACCTCATCGTCATATTAAACGATAACAAACAGGTTTCGTTGCCTACAGCCACGTTGGACGGCCCTGCAACGCCTGTCGGAGCCCTCAGCAGCTGCTTGACCAAGCTCCAAGCTAGCCCCAAGTTCAGACGACTAAGGGAAGCTGCAAAAGTAAGTAATTAATTAGTCTTAGAAGTACAAGACATGATCATGTGACATTGTACTCTTCAACTTATGATAGAGCATTACAAAGCAAATAGGACCACAAGCACATGAAGTTGCAGCCAAGGTTGATGAGTATGCAAGAGGGATGTTTAGTGCTTCGGGTTCTACGTTCTTTGAAGAGCTCGGATTGTACTACATTGGACCGGTTGATGGACATAACATCGACGATTTGGTTACAATTTTAGAGAAAGTAAAAGCTATGCCTGCACCAGGGCCAGTTCTAATTCATATTGTAACTGAAAAGGGAAAGGCTATCCACCAGCAGTGGCAGCTGCTGATAGAATGCATGGTTAGATCACAGATGATCACAACATTAAAACTACTACCTAGGAGTTTCAGAATACCTAGTTTGATTCTGTTTCTTGTGTTTTCTCAGGTGTTGTGAAGTTTGATCCGACTACAGGAAAGCAAATGAAGTCCAAATCATCCACTCTTACGTATACTCAGTACTTCGCGGAATCTCTAATAAAAGAAGCTGAAGCAGACAGCAAAATTGTTGCTATCCATGCTGCAATGGGAGGTGGAACTGGTCTGAATTATTTCCAGAAGCGATTTCCAGACCGTTGCTTTGACGTTGGAATCGCTGAACAGCATGCTGTGACATTCGCAGCTGGACTGGCTTCTGAGGGCCTCAAGCCATTCTGTGCTATCTACTCATCCTTCTTACAACGAGGGTATGATCAGGTGAGAAAGAAATCACACACTGAAAATTCATGTTGTTTTTCTTGTTCGGAGGTTGTAATAGCTGATGTAATGTATGTGAAGGTGGTGCATGATGTTGATCTTCAAAAGCTACCTGTCCGGTTCGCCATGGATCGAGCTGGTTTAGTAGGCGCTGATGGGCCGACTCATTGTGGAGCGTTTGATGTCACCTACATGGCTTGTTTACCTAACATGGTGGTCATGGCTTCATCAGACGAAGCAGAGCTAATGCACATGGTTGCAACGGCCGCAGCCATAGACGACAGGCCTAGCTGCTTCCGATTTCCAAGGGGAAACGGCGTAGGAGCTGTTCTTCCTCATAGTTACAAAGGAACACCACTTGAAGTAAGCACACATCATCTATCACACTTGAGTTCAACACGAACACTAAGGATTCGATTCGTTTTTCCTGATCAGGTTGGCAAGGGAAGAATACTCATAGAAGGGAGCAGAGTGGCTATTGTAGGATACGGTACAATGGTTCAGCACTGTCTGAAAGCTGCAGACATGCTCAAATCTTACAACATATCAATGACAGTGATTGATGCAAGATTCTGCAAACCGTTGGATACTGATCTGATCAGAAGAGTGGCTAAAGAACATGAGATAATGATCACTGTGGAGGAAGGCTCCATTGGAGGCTTTGGATCACATGTTTCTCATTACCTAAGCTTAAATGGTCTCTTGGATGGACACCTCAAGGTACTTACATTAATGCTCTTCTCCAACATTCCCTGAGCCCCCTTTTCGTCATTTGTAATAATTCAAACTCTTGTCTTAAAAATGCAGTTGAGATCAATGATGCTTCCTGATAGATAGAACATGGAGCACCAGAAGATCAGATTGAAGCAGCTGGTCTCTCTTCAAGACATATTTGTGCAACGGTTTTATCGCTCGTCGGAAGGCCAGTGGAAGCTCTCAAACTGCAATGAAGCAATGTGGTGATGCACTGAAAGTTTCACCATCAAAGTAATCAGATCATTACGTGGGATTTGATTAATGTATTATCCTACCTATCTTCATTACATGATAACAATTAATTCAAGATTATGGGCTTCCATTTGTAGTTGTACAGACTCTTTAATTAAGAAATTATATTTATAATATAAGGGAATGTTTGATTTAATATTCTTGTATGAAAATTGTTGAAAATTAGAGAGGTTGAACACTAATTGCATTTAAATGAGCTTTGTTATCTTTTAAGCCCGTTAGTAAAAAATAAAGGGCTCTCACTCGGTGAGAGATGCAACCCAAGGAGGAGGGTTTTAGAGGTTTACTTAGATGACAACAGATCATCACTGACCCTCTCATATGGGGGAGTATACACTGTGTACATTGAAAGGGTTATCATGACCCGTGGTCAGGTAAAAACTACCCAGAATTTTAATACTCGCACCTATTATATTAAACTACTACATATTAACTCAATTGAACCAAACACCTTTTAAGTATTAGTAATTGATACCAATTTGTTCAGAAGATAAGATACCAAAGTTCATTAATGGAAAATCCAAAACGTCGGCAATAAATTTACGAGTTACATAAGAGAGAGAACGTCTAATTAAATGGTAATACAAGCACAAGAATCTCACTTATAAGACGAGTTACATAGGTTGCAATTTTGATTACAAGTGGTATATAAATATACTCCATCTACGATGAAATTTATACATGTATCATCTGCAAAAGATATGCACCATTTCATTTTACCCCTAATTTCGTGTGGTATTAGATCAATAACTACAGCCTACAGGCTTTATATAATTACTACTTGCACTTTGATTAGTGTGTGAGATCCCCTCCAAATTTACGAACCGGGACCAAAATCGATCAAATCATTAGTGTACGATGATTACAAATGAATTATATTCTTAGCTATTCAAGCATTACAAAGGATTTACATCGCAGCATATTACATTCATCTACAAGACACTGTAGGCAGCAACGGGAGTGTAGGGTGGGTGAACTTTCGCAAGCATAAATAATATTAATAAATTGCTATTTACCGTGGAGGGAAATGGTCGTTAGACTTAGAGCAGTCAATCAATGGCTGGAAATCTAGAGAGAGGCTCGATTAAAAGGAAATGAATGCTTGAAGTAGGCTCTGGGCAATCTGGATACGCTCAGGTGTCCCGGTTATAATCACCTTCCCGCTGCTTTCCCCAGGGCTAGGATCTTTTAGAACGACAGTAGCACCTGATATCTACCAATAAGAAAATCAAATAATGAATGGCATTTATAGAGAGTAGTTCAATTACAACGGGTGTGAGGTTAACAGTCAATTACAGGGGAAAACGCAGCATGGAAACTAGCTTCATCGAAAAGATCACCAACTTTAATCACAACATTTATATGTACTTAGAAATTATGGAGCAGAGCAGAAGCAAAGAATACATTAGCAGGACTTGAACCAAACTTGATCTCTTGGTTTTTATCTTTCGTATCTAAGTTGGATTTCACTAAAATTATAGCCAATACTTAGAACTCCGAGTTAGTAGCTTTTGTCAAATTCTACATGTTCTCCTGGCTTCTATGGGATTACAGTGGGTTGAGTGGACAACTCAGGTAAGAACCACCAGTCCCAAAGGGTCAATTTTCACAGAAAAAACGCAGTGTTATGACAAACAAGGCAGACTATGAGATAAATGTATCCAGCTGCTATTTTTACAGATCACCTAAGAGGACCAAGAATGAGAAAATAAGTAAAAAGCAAACATATCCATTTAGCAGGCAATAGGTTTATGAGTATACCTCTCTTAAGCGAGCAAGGTTGCTTCCTTTCTCACCATAAACAGAAGCAAACACTTCTTTGGCGATCACAACCTCAACATTTTGTTTCGATCCCTCATTTTGAACATTACTGCAATATCAATTCTAATTGTCAAGCAAATGTTAATAACATTTCTATATGAAGTAACATCAGAAAATAACACGAAGGCTCATATTTCATGAAGATAACAGTTAATTTTTTAACTTAACATTCAAATTAAACAATTCCAAAGATTAAATGTATAGAATCTCTAATTTCATCTTTCTATCCCAAGATAAAAGAACAATAAACTTCATCATCAGCTGGCAATAAGTGACTATATTCCACCCTTAGGCTTGCAAGTGATCCTTGAGAATCTAACCCCTAGTTACTCTGGAACAGGGAAGGTTTCAGTTCCCAATTTTTGCTTGTTCTAGAACTGAAACCTTCAATCCTCTCTCATTCTCTTGGCCCCACCAGCCTCCCCCTCATACTCAATGATTACGACACCCACCACTTCTAATATAATAATGCAACCGGACTAAACATTTCAAATTTAATAATATAACAACTTTTTCATTTGACAATTACTGATTAACAACTGAGTAAGCAAGGTAGTTATATCAAATGAACTCCAAATTCTAAAATTTGTCATATTCTTTTATCGTATCCTATGAACCAATGGACTTATTAGATTTCATATACTACAACATATTTTCAACTCCCGGCTGTGATAAGATAATTAATCAAGAATCAAACATAAGGGTTTCTAGTATGATTAGACTATGAAATTGAAGAATCCAACAAATTGTAAGCAAGAAATAACTGACGTGAGACATATTTGGAATACGAAGCTAAAAAATTACGGCACAAATTCAAATATAATTCCAACCAGATGAAAGCATGCCAAAAAAAGTACAGTTCCACTCGAAATATGAAGATAACACTACATGTAGATCAGAAATCACAGACCAAAACACAAGATAATGAATAATTATATGAAAATAATAAAATAGCCAAGTTAACTATTCCACTACGGAAATAAAAATAAAACTTTAAAAAGATTTGAACCATGGTAATGGTTCACACCTTTCACGCTTAAGCCCAAGAGGAAAAGGAGTCAGGCCACTATTTACAGGTGTTGGGAGACTCTGTCTGCTGTTTGACTGTGAACATGAAACCACTCAAAACAATGAATTACTCTAAGAATACAAGTACGTTGAATGAATAGAAAATGTACAAGGCAATGTTAAGACTTGACAAACCTTTACATGTTCCCTCTGCAATCCTGGTCGTTGATTATTGCTTGACTTATGTACAAATCCAAGGTGATCCAGTTTATCAATATCAGAAAGTCTTGATAATTCTGCTAATTGCATTGAGTAAGCTGCTTCTCTTCCATTAGGACTGCTGGTAGGAAGAGCTGAATATGAAGTATGCCTGCAGCCTACTCCTTTGTGCCCCTTTCCAGTAAAGAAATTCTCCCTGAGTCTTCCAGAAAGTTGAAAAAGAGCGCTCTTAACGTTCTCATAATCACCTGAAATCTGCCAAATAAAACTTTTGCAGATTACAAAAAAAGTAGGCCATTAATGACAAGTTGACCAATCTATAACATTCTAACATATATGGTGTCAACCAAAATCAAAGGTGCAGTATCTTGTATTCATGTTGAACTAGTTCTGCATGGAAATTGCTAGTAACATCCCATAAGACATACTAGTTTCGTTGACTCGAAAAGTATATAACAAAAAGCAATGTCATTGACAATGCATAATATAGGTAAAGATGTGCATCATTAAAACACATTCAGTCGAACCAATTAAGAGATATTTTAGAAGTTTCCTTCTCTATCGTTAAGGTCAGATCAACAACATAGATATGCATGAAATATTATCCATCCATATCCCAGCGTGAAACACATCCTATCTTGGTTTGTGTTGACCAAAATCAGGAGTTTTCACAAATTAAGCCTTGGAGGAAAAATAGCAATTCAAGCTCAGACCTGGATCACTCTATCATCGACTCCAGCACAGTTTGGAAGATCATCTGCTCCCATTAATTGTATCTCAGTGCCTGATGCAGCACTTATATCTGAAGCAACCCTTCCATCCTCATCCAGTACGCAGCTAACCTGGTTCGATGCAACCAAAATTCTGGCAGACACACTCTCCCCATTACCTAAGGTTGATATCATCCCTTGGTCAAGACCAACCTCAACACACCTGGAGAAAACTCGAACCATAGCAATTTGTGCAGGAGAGAACAATGGATCCGGATTCTGCAAAGATAACATTATAAAATTACAAGACGAAAGAGTTGACTAAAGTCACTAAAATATGATATTGTTGTAAAATGGTGATATTTTAATCTGTAGAACATAAATATAACAGCAGGATGGGTAACCTCCATTGACGAGATAATGGCAATACGCTCCTTTGACCCAAATACTGGAGATGTAAACTTTATAGAAGCCCCTGTTTCTTTTTCCAGATACTTAACAATATTGGCACCTTTTCCAATCACACCACCAGCTATTACATTGGAACATAGAAATCTGAATAGAATTCTTCTCGGGGAACTATCGTCATCGACGTGAAGAATTCTCTCAACATCTGCTGACAAAGAATGGCCAGAACGATGCTCGACAGCATTATCAGTAGGATTAGTTTTGGAACTAAAATCTGCATGAAGATTATGTGACACGCCATGAGAAGACATGTGGCCAGGAGCTCCTTCGCCAAGAGTCCTATCCTGAAGACGACGGGAAACAGCAAGAAGCGCTTTCTTTATGGCCAGAATTCCACCCATAATCTGCAACGGAATTGTGATCTTAGATGTAGGAAGTTGTTGAAAAGAGAGACATGTTTTAAGTAAAAACAAAACTATCACAAAATGGCATGCCATAAACCCTTTTAGGTGCAGTTTACCATGGACATTTATCACATGCATACACAACTGGTAGTGCATTCTAAGAAGATAAGGCCACTTTCGAAAAGCAGCTCATAGAGAGCAATGTATATTGACATGAGTAAAAACATGAGCTGTAACAATTTGGCAACATTTATTTGCAATTAACCCATATCTGATAGCATGAATGATGAGATTTGAGGTTCCAATCACTGCACTCTTATGCCTTACAACATTCATCTACAGGTCATCTTTTGGTACCTATTGCCTATGTAGGTAGCCATAAAAACTTCACATCTTCACAGAATCAATCACAACCTTTCCAATAATAAAAGTAGTCTAAATAATTTATATATATAATCAAAACAAATGGAATAAGAAAAAGATAAAAAAAGGTGACAGGGGAGAGACAAACTCATGCAATTTAGGCAGCCTAGATTCTGACTCTAGCGCAGAATAAAATCAAATGCCACAACTTATTTACAAGATGAAGTGAATAATCTACCAAAATCTTCTACATGAACTTTCTGGAATTCATCTTTTTCCCAATTTCACTCACTGCCTAAACAACCAAATGAGATCAACCGACGTCATTTATTGCCTAACATAATAGGAATACAAAATAAATACATTTAAAGCAACTAAAATTGAAGGCAAACAACAATCATAACTACAATTGCGAAATTTTACATCATTAAAACTGAGAATGAAATAATGATAATCACCTGAATCAGCTCCTCTTCGGGTGCAGCACAAAGGGGGGTTTGCTCCTTCTTCAAAACCCGAATTTTAGCCCCGGAGCTTTTCCGGATCGCGTCGACAATCTTCCCTCCTTTACCCATCAGCGCCCCGATTTGGGTCGTTGGAGCCAATAGCCGACAAACAATGGCCCCATTGCTATGATGCGCATTGTTATCCACAGTCTCATCATTTCCGGCTTTTCCTTCTACCTCCAAAACCCTCTCAAAAACTCTCATCAAACCTTCCTGCGCTTCGGACACGTCCACCATTACATCTTCTTCACTTCCTCCGACGGATATCTTCTTCTCCAGAGAGGCGTCGCCGATTATATTGATCACGCGCTCATGACAGTTGGGGAGGGGCTCCTCGAACCGTATTTTCGACCTCGTAGAGGTTTCTAGTTGCTTGATTATGGAACCGGAGTTCCCAATGACTCCGCCAGCAGTGTGAACGTGGCACAGCATGCGGAACGCCACCTGCCCCGCGGCGGGCGGATCGAGGTGCTGTTGTTTAGAGTTGGAGGGGGTTCTGTGACTGTTCACCTGCTGCTTTGTTTCCGATTTAGTGATCTTCTGAGGGAGAAAAGGGGTTTCCTCCATTGCAATCGAAGACCCTCTTCGGTCTACGAATGATGATAATGTTAAGGAAATGTCCGCATTAATCAGTTCCAGGGTAGAGGGGCGGCAGCGGCGGCGTATTGACGGCAGAGATGAAATAGCCGGCCGGAGCAGAAGGGGCGGTGAGAAATACAGATGTCGTGTGCAAGTACTACGTCGCTTTAAATATTGGGAGTGTTTGGATGCTGATACAAACTTTTCCAGGATAAATTAAACTTGTTAGGATTAGGATTAGGATTAGGATTAGGATTAGGATTAGTGGAGTGCTTAATTAGCAGATGATTTGGTGCTTTGCGTGGTGTGTGGATGGAGGAAAAGAATGTCTTTAGGACTTGAGCTGTGATTGCGAAAAATCAGTTTGGGTAATTGCAATATAAACTCTCATTTTCTAAAGAAATCACATGTAAACATGAAATTTTTTTCAAATGATTGTAATATTAGTATCCCGATTTCTCGTATTAGATAGATCAGGTAACGTTATTAAATACTTCCTACATCCCACCATTGAAAATTTCATTTTACTATATTGAGCATTTCATTCAAATATTTTTATTTTTCTCTTTTAGTAAAAGCAAATGAGGACCTATGACTGAAACGGAAAGAGTATTATTAACTTGTTAGTATTTACATTTTACTTTTATTATCAAGTAATAACATGCAAAATAATTACTCCCTCCGTTCCGGAATTTTTTGCACACTTTCTTTGTAAATTACAAAGGAATTGTGCAAAAAAATTTGGGAGGGAGGAAGTAATTATTATGCATGGATCCATACAAAACCCTAAACTCTAAACATAAAAAGAAAAGAAAGAAGAGCATGAAAATAAGATTCTATGTAAGGCTGTCTTCTTTTGTTGGATAGAAGCTTATACTCTATGAGAGAGGTCTTATCATTTTCAGTATCAAAACAAATGTAAATTTCAATGATAGGAAGGATGGTACTGTAAAAAGTATAATAACATACCAACATTATGGTTATAAAAATTGATCGATGCATTAATTAGAAAATACATTAAAAAAAATAGCAATATGCTAATCTATTGATTATACCAACAACGAGGAAAGTAGTGTAAAAATGGACGGAAACACAGTTAAAAGTGATAATTCATTTATTCGATCCAAATAATTTTTTAAAGAGCATATAAAACACGACAAAAAGACATAAATCCTAACTTTTCCTTAATATAAATTGGCAAAGTCTTATGAATATCTGAATATACGAATTTAAGTTTGTATACTCAAATTTCTTTTTATAACTATTAGTATTATTTAATTTTTTAGTATAAAAACTTTATTTTTATTTTTTGAATAATTAATCAAATATTAAAGATTTTCGCATTTAAATCGATCTTTTTAATAAAATAAAATAATTTCCATTTTAATTTTATTTTTTTAAAACAAAATATTATATTCTGAACATCTAATTGTATATTTGGATGCACAAGAGAGACCAATTAATAAATTAACTATCTGAATAGTAAAACATATATTAAAGTAATAATAAGATTTAAGAAAATAATGATAAACACACGTGAAAGGAACAAATCAAAGCAAAATCATATGGATTACTTTGGCACTTAATAAATCAAACTATTGGAGTAATTATTTTAAATCTTCTAAATTTCCGTCGTTTTCTTTATAAAATCGGTGATGTTCAAATATACAAGTTTATGTTCACATTAATTTATCTCTTATATGATTGCAATTAAGTTACAAAGATAAATAAGGAGTACATGAACGAAATTTGTGAGTGTGGCAACTTCGAGTAATTATTAAGCTACTAGTACGATGGTAAACGAATTTAATCGAATAATAAGATATTTGAATGGTATTTGATTAAATATTTGAATATTCGTATTCAGTCAAATTCGTATTTGATTCGAAAGTGATAAACGAACTATTCGAATATATTTGAGTATTCGAAGTTGAACATTCGAAATTAAATATTTGAATTCGAATCCGATTCAATTTGAAATTGTAAATTAATTATTTTTTAAATAATATATAAAATTTTAAATTTCTTTTGATATTAATATTAATAAATTTAAGAAGAAACACTCACTAAATACATTAATCATTAAATTATTAAAAATTATAATTAAATAATTCACATTATATAGTATACAAAAAAATTAAAAATGTGTCTTTCCCTCTTTATTTTAAGACAGTAATAAAAAAATTAGGTAATATACATATTGATTTATATTTATAAAGCAAAATATTATATTTAATATATATATATATATATATATATATATATATATATTTGATATTAATAATATATAATTAATACATATTATATATTATTATTCGAATATTTTACGAATATTCGAATCGAATATCTTACTAATCATATTCTATTCGATTATTATTCGAATTAAAATAATTATTCGAATTCGAATTTGAATACTCACATTTGAATTCGAATTATTGATTCATTTACAGTCCTACTCGTATCATTTAAGAATTTAAGATTTAAGATTACACTTCCATCTTATTTAATCTATATCTATATATCTATACATTCTATATAAAATGAGTAACTGTAGATATATTCTATATAAAAGGAATAACTGTACCACTTATTTTCTCGCTCATAACAAGAGTCCTTACTTAGGGACTCTTAACATTTGCTTCTGTCACACTTTATTTTTATTTAGTAAATATTTTAATTAATTGTAATTGTTTAAACACTATGGTATCTTAATAAATCACCCACTAACGTGAAATTAGATCAAACTTGCCATTTTCAATATACATTGTGTGAGAGAGTGGTTATTCTCCTTCCCCATAACATTTGCTTCTGTCACACTTTATTTTTATTTAGTAAATATTTTAATTAATTGTAATTGTTTAAACACTATGGTATCTTAATAAATCACCCACTAACGTGAAATTAGATCAAACTTGACATTTTCAATTATACATTGTGTGAGAGAGTGGTTATTCTCCTTCCCCATTTTTCTCTTGAATAAAAATCGAATTGAGTAGAAAGAAAACTGAGAAGCTTTTCTTCACACATATTGATTCGAAACTAGGGAATTGTGTTTCCACCCGCCGAAGAAGAAAAGACGCCATTCCTCTGATCAAGTTCGATTTCTAGTGAAGAGCTTTCAAGTGTAAAACAAACTTTAAGAGAACGTAAAGATATAGAACGAGGTATACACAACTCACACAATTCGAATTGGGGATTTCTGACCTAATAGCGTAAAATTTTTCTTCTTAAAATGTGGTACTTACTTAGGGCATGTAGAATCATATACTTATTGAGGTGTGTTTATACAAACTCTGGATGATGATCTACTTATATTATAAACATTTTTTTTCGCTAGTTATTAAGTTTTGTTTTAATATTATAAACATTGTTTTTATTTAATTTATAAAGAGGTTTTTGTAATTATATTCTTTTAATTTCTTTACTAACGAATAACAATCTAAATGTTCTCGAATAACAAATATAAATATATTTATTGCTAATTATTTTTTACGTGATTGATATTGATTCTTCATCAATCAAAAAATTGCCCAACTTTTTAGCAAATCATGATGACATAATATAAACAGTATTAATTGTTATTTGATTTGATTAATTAGAGCTGTCCAAAATATTTAATGTTTATATTTACTAAACTTTGTATGGTATTTTTAATTAAAATGAATTTGATTTTATACCATCTTTAATGATATGTGTGATTTTGTATTGCATATACAAGTTTTGCATATGTTGTTTAATTACTAATCTGCTTAAATGAAATTAAATTATTTATTCCTTAGGAATTCTATATTTCCTATCTCATATATATTTTCATATCTTTTCTGTCCAAATAATGTTTATAGTTTTAAGAGACATGATTTATAATTTTAGTATTTAGGGCTAATTTTTTAAACCATAAATTATTAAATATACAATTTCTATAGCATTCATATTTTAATCTTAACCATTGGATTAATTAATAATATACCCTTAACCGTTAAATAAAATAATACCGTTAAATAAAATAATACATTTAATAATTTTTCCCATTTTAAAATACCAATCATTCACTTTTAATCTATAAGCATTGGATGTAAATCATAACCACTCTTAAATCTAATTTTTCTCATGTAAAATATTATAATTTGTTAACATAATTGTCATATGTGAAAGTTATTCTATAGAATATAATTGAATTTTTTTAATTAAAATGTTGAATAATAAATTAAACAATAATAATTTCTTATCTTCAACGACCGTAATCACCACAACAATCAATTGTGTAGTCCGATAATATTTTTGAAATATTCATGTTTGACCTTTCCATTTTTAAAAAAATTATCAACTATATAATTATTGTTTTTTGTACACTTTAATTATTGCATTCATCATTGTGATTACATATCTTCACAACATTTTTTTCTTTTCGCACAAGACCTTAAATTTAATGTGTGAAGTTTCAACCGAAGTCGTGATCGATGATTCTCCTTACATGGTGATTCTGAATTTATTTCTTTAGATAATATTGATGTTTTTTTTTTGTCTTTGTGGATTATATAATGGATTATTATGTAATCAGTGTATACATATGTTGGATATGTATTTTCAAAATTTAATAATCTTATGCGGTTTCTCTATGGTGAGTGGTCACGAAAGATGTGTATCGATTCAGAATTTGATGGGAACTTAAAGTTAAAATAAAGAATGAGTTTTCAATGACACTATTTTCATGATGTGTTCTCTTCATTTTCTTCAACATAAAGTTAAAATCTTCAACGAATGAAAATATTCATATAATAATAACAAATAAGAACTCATTACACTATATAAATGGAATTTTACATTTTGAAAATTCAATATTAGATAAAAGAGTGGAAAAACTCTAAAAGGAAGACAAAAGTATGAATGTGATATACAAAAATGAAGTAATTTCTCGAATAAGATATGCGATAGCCCACAAACAGTATGAACTAGAGAATAATTTATGCACTCTTATTATTGAGGAAAATCTCACATTTTTCTAAAATTATAGTTCCGTTTAAAACTTTAAAGCTTGACATTGCTTATCATTTTTATACGCATTTTCTTCAAGAGTCCACAAAATATTTTGCTTTTTTTTAGTCATTTCATTCTAAGAGTGAAATTACAATTTAACACTTGTTGTTTATGATATACTCTTATCTAATGGTTTAGGACATTATATCCTCAGAGAATTTAATATTTATCGACAGGGTTTAGTGTTCGTTCCAAGGGTGATACGACTTTGTCCATGTAGTTTATGGTATACTCTTATCCAATTGTTTAGAGTATAATGTCCCCTGAGGATTTAGCATTTATCGGCAAGATTTAGTGTTCGTTCCAATTGTGAAATTATAAATTTAACCCTATGGTTTATAATATACTCTTACCCAGTGGTTTAGGACATATTGTATCCCGAGGGTTTACCATTTATCGATAGAGAATAGTGTTTCTTTCTAGGGTGAAATTATAATTTTACCCAAAGATTTTTGGTATACTGTATCCCAGTAGTTTAGGGCATAATGTTTTCAACCCTTGACCCTTCACCCTCAATCCTAAACCCTGAAAAAAGACATTTCTAATAATAGACCTCTCGGTTATAGCTTACTAATTGTGAATTATATAGGTATTTAGTAATGCAATACCTTTCGGTTCTTTTTGTATAAAAATGGAATAAAATTCCTATAAATGAAAAATTGAAGTTGCTTATAACTCGAGCATTCTCTAATGTACTTAGATATTTAAGAGGTTACTACACTATCTTCATGCTTATACAAGATGTCAGTTAATGGTGTACTCACCGTTACATCATTGAAAAAAGACTTGCAAATCCGTAAAAAAATTGCGGTTCTTGATTGTTCCGATGGAGGATTTTTTATATGACACTTGATTGATTGTGTAGAGATAAATTGGTTTAGATAAAAGATATTTTTAATATATATTTATTTATAAGTCATTGCTTTCTCTACTTTTTATATGGTTGTGGGGATGTTTGATAGAAGATGTCAATTTCTATGGTGTAAGTTTGTTCATATCATTGTTGGTTGTTTTTTTCCTCCGAGATGTTATTTTTGTACAAAATTACTCCCCGTACAATGCACAGGTCAAAAAATAGATAACATGGATGGAGGGAGTATATTATATAAAAGATAATTTAAGTTATATTTTTAGTTAAAATTTATTTATTTGATAAAAATCCTTAAATGTATAACACTTCACACGGGTAACATTATTGGACCAATATAAATGAACTTTTAATTTTTTAATTAATAATACAAATAATTTATGAACATAAAGGAAAATATTAAAATTAAAAAATTTATATATATATATATATATATATATATATATATATATATAATTTTTTATCATATGTAAAGAAAATATTCAATTTGGTTGTCAAATTAATATTGAATACTAACTACATACTATAATGTTTTGTATTCTCAAATTTTTATTATATAATAAGATATTTTAAAATACATCTCCCACGGTTCGGTAATTAGTAATGTGAATATAATATAGTTGTATGATTCGAGGAATTCAATGGCTTTGTCCACGTATCCGTTGTGTAAATCTAAATCGCCAAACACAACACACATTTCCTTAGCCTTCTCTCTGAGTTGGTTTCCATCATTTTCCAGCATAACCAGCTTTACTGAGTCAGCAACCGAGTTCCTCGAAAACCACCCGTCTTCTTCATCTCTACGGATCTCCATTGCTACCTTCTCTTCTGAAACAACCTTCGAATTCAAACCTTGATCAATCGCAAGCGGTAGTGTTATTAAAGGCCGGCCAAGCATTAGTCGATCCCTTTATAGTCGAATTCCACCCGCAGTGAGTCAAGAATCCACCCACTGAGTCGTGACTCCGAATTCTCAACTCTGGCGCCCAACTCCTCCACACCATCCCTCCACCTCCCACCCTCTCTTTAAACCCGTCGGGCAGCGCCATCGAGTCGCGACTCGGTGCCGCATAGAAGAAAGGGACTCCGGATAATTCCAGCCCATGAGCCAACTCGGTGAGCTGATCTTGACTCGGTGTCGCCTCACTTTCTAATGCCACGTATACTACCGACCCCCTTATGCTGACCGTCCAGCCAATTCTTGATCATGATCCATCCAACGGTCACGATTGTCGGTATCATGATCTTTAATTGCAGGTGGTAAAAACCCTATTGGAACAACCGGCTTATTGTAAAGCTCTTGGATCAAACACAACCACTGTGGTTCAATTTCGAAGCAGTCTCTCACAAGAATTACATCCGACCCGGATATAACTTTTCCGGCCCGATAACTGTCCGAATAACCCGAATCATTATTCGTTGCCAGGTCATCAACCCATTTAGCTTCGAATCAGCGAAGAGCTAGTGTGGTTTCGAACTTGACCCATTTCGGGGGAGCCACGAAATCTTCGGGCTTGGTTCGATAATTCGATCCCAAATTACCCGGCCCGTAAAAGACTAAAAATAGGGAATTCATGTAAAGAAAAAGGTTGTGGAGATCCCAAGACGGGCAGCAATTGGGGGCAGTCAATGCGGGGTGAAATCGTAGATGATCCAATCGGGTCGGGAGTCCTCTAAGACTAATCAATAAAGAAGAGGGAGTGATTAACACTACAAACTACCTAAGAAAGCAATTAAAGGATAGAAAATGTACATATGAGATGATAATGGGTGATGGTGAGAAATCTAAGAAGTATGTAAGGCAAGCAATATAATAGAAAAGACTCATGTAGATTCACACACACACATGCTTTGAAGGTCATCATGTTATGATATTAATGACAATCACTTATGTACCCCTAATCCCTATGGCCAAGACAATTATGTTCTCAACTCTTTTACAAATTTAAATATCATAAGATTGTGTCTTATTCTCAATTCTCA
The DNA here is from genome assembly GCA_023678885.1 of Pogostemon cablin. Taxonomy (NCBI): domain Eukaryota; kingdom Viridiplantae; phylum Streptophyta; class Magnoliopsida; order Lamiales; family Lamiaceae; genus Pogostemon; species Pogostemon cablin. The sequence continues at coordinate 4,118,948 of CM042992.1, read as the reverse complement.
TGAAGGTACTATGATTATAAGTTGGGTTCCCCTCACTAGTTCATCACTAATGTCCTATCATGAAGTTCTAAGCACAAGAAGGGTATGATTTATTTCCCCTCACACTAACTAAGTCATCTCGTGAAATCAACGATTCAATTAAATCACTAAGCATAATATTGGAATGTCCATCCTAATACTATGAATAGAAAATTTAACCACACAAATCATACACGAAATGAGAATAAACATTTATGATAGAAAATATTCATACAATCATTTCTTCGAACACATGGTGTGCAAAATATACATTATTCTTCACCAATCATATTGCTAGCCTCACATGAGGACTAGTCACTCCAAATCATAATAAAATCAATATTGTCCATGACATGCTCCAATTGAGTTAAATAATGAAGAAAATAACAAATCAAAGGTTGATGGGCTTCCCTTTTGAAGTTGGTATTCTCTCCCTTCAACATGCTTCAATCTTCACTCCTTGATTTTCTTCCCTTCTTAGATTGGTGGATTAGTGAAATGGATGGATGGATGGATTTGAGGAAATCAAGAAGAATGGATGAATGGATTGAATGATAGAGGAATGAGATGGAAGATGGAAGATGGATGAAGATGGAGGTGTAAAATGTGTAAAATGGTGTGTGATGTGTGTGGGCACCCAAAACCTTGATTTTCTACCTTCAAATGTTGATATTGGGGGTATTATACCCCTTAACACACCTGAAAATCGCACAAAGTTGTAAAACGCGATTTTGGCCAAAGTGCAAGAAAACACGGTCGTGTTTTCCTGCACCTGCCCGTGTTTTTCTGCAAAATTTCAGCATTCTGTATATTTTGGTCCCTGCAGTAAAACACGGGCACTACATAAAAACACGGGCATATTTTTATGTATTTTGGCCAATTTTCTATTTTCTTCAACTTTCTTCTTTCTTCATACTTTTTATCACCATTTATCTTCATAATCACCTATTCAAAGACATGAAAATCATCATCATCAATTTTCCAAAATACTAAATACAAAAGATACAAAAATATTAAATAAAAGAACGAAAACACACACAAAAATGACATAAAATTTAGGTGAAAATAGCGACAATCAGTTGGTCTATCCAGCATCTCCGCTCTTCGAGAGGCCGACACCAGAATAAATGACCATTATTGCCGGATGAATTCAGAGAAGAAGGGTATCGGAGTTGCAGCAATGGAAATTGTGAGTGCATATATATAGAAGAGAGAGGGGGAATAATATATGTGTTTGTATAAAATAATATATATATAGAAAGAGAAAGTGTAAGTATATGAGTTTTCCAGATTTGTGTCATGATAGCACATCAGATGTCCGGAAGGAAAAATGGTGTGGGTTGTGACAAATTTCTCCGACGTGGGCAAGACTTGGCAACTGAAAGTGGGAGACGACGGAGGGCAACGGTGGCACTCTGCTTCCCGACAGCACGCGGTGGTGAGCGGCGCAGTTCTGGCAGCAGGATCAGATCTGCAGCGACGACGTATGGTTGCGCGATATTAGCGGCGGTAGCTGCGCACAATGGTGACCGATCTGCGACAGTTGATTGGCAACGATCTCCGACGAGGAAAGGGCAGATCTATGGTGGTGGTGGAGATGAATTGCAGATTTGTGGTAGTGGACGGCGACGGAGGCGGGGAGATATTGGTGGAGGTGATGGAGGCGGTTCAGATGGTGGGGGAGGAGGCGGTGGTGGTGGAGGCTGTGGAAGAGGCGAGGAGACGGTGGAGGGGGTGGTGGAGATGGAGGCGCCGTGGTGGTGGAGGCCATGGAGGAGGCGGGTGATGGCGGAGGAGGAAGAGACGAAGGTGGTGGTGATGGCGGTGGAGGAAATGATGGTGGTAGGGGAGGAGGAGGAGGGGGACATTGAGGTGGTGGAGGTTATGGAGAAGGCTGGGGAGACGATAGTGGAGGTGACGGTGGTGGAGGAGATGGCGGTGGTGGTTTTGGGGTTGATGTAGCAGTTGTGAAGTTTTAGGGTTAGAGAGACAGGGGTAGGGGTAGGGGTAGGGGTAGGGGTGGGGGGTTAGGGATGAAATTAAGATTAAAAAAATTAGATGAACTTTAATTAGTGGAAAATATTTCTAACGAACACATCATCATTCCGTTAGCATGATGGACAGAATTTTAAAAATAGAGCAATGAGACCAAAAGTGTAATGAAAATGACCAAAAATGAAATTGGACATTTCATATGGGACCAAAACTGCATTTTACCCTTATAAATAGTAACCAATTAATAGAAAAGAGTAATCTAAAAGATGTTCACCAAATAGTCCGAATATGAAATTAAAGAGTAATTCGAATTATTAAAAAGAGTAACTCAATTAATAGAAAAGAGTAATCTAAAAGATGTTAACCAAATAGTCTGAATATGAAATTAAAGAGTAACCCGAATTATTAAAAAGAGTAACCCAATTAATAAAATAGAGTAACCTAAAAGATGTTAACCAAATATAACAATATTTTATTTTTTAAAATTCGATTATGAAATTAAAGAATAACTCAAATTATTAAAAAGGATAATCCAATTAATAAAAAAGAGTAATATAAAATATATTAATAAAAATATAAAATATTTATAGGATATGTGATGTTTTGGATTGTATACATCAACTTGAGGAACTCAAGGCCTATTGTCACAAGAATAATAAATGACGTTTTATTAAAAGGTAAAAGAAAATAAGAAAAATTGAGAAAAACAAAAGAGTACAACAAGTAAATAAAGTATGAAATTGAAGAATAATCCAAATTATTAAAAAGAGTAATCTAATTAATAAAAAAAAGTAATCTAAAATATGTTAATAAAAATAGAAAATATTTATAGGATATGTGATGTTTTGGATTGTATACATCAACTTGAAGAACTCAAGGCCTATTACCACAAGAATAATAAATGATGTTTTATTAAAAGGTAAAACAAAATAAGAAAAATAGAAGAGTGCAACAAGTAAATAAATGACATAGTCGACCTGGAGACGAGGAAAAACACAAATAGCACGAATTCAATGGCGAATGATGTCGCAAGTGTCATCATAATTGACAATTTGGCAGCTCCAATATCTCCCTTCCAAGCTCACACGCGAACATTATCATACATGCACATCATGTCAACTACCTGGAAAATCAAATAAGATCTAGCTAGGAAATAGATATACAACACTTGTACACACACGTTACAGTCGCCATGAAACCGAATGATTGATGTTAAGGCTGCACAACAATAAGCAACAAAGTAGTGTTATCCGAATGATAAATTTAAAGTTAAGAAGATGCAAGAAACATTGATTTTTATTCCTACCAGAGCATCAATAGCAACCTCAGCATTTTCATGTTTCCTGTCAGCAGCAACAATATAGTATTATACCAGAATTCAAGGATGCACTTAAAAACCATCACAATTATAAAATCCTAACCATCAGCTAAAAAAAGGCCAAAACAGTCGGCTAAAAGAAGGCCAAAGCAGTCGGCCTTGAGAAAGAAAGAAAAAAAAAATCAACCTAAACCATCATATTCTAATCTCAATCTAACTGCAGGAAAAGAAAATATGGCCCTAAGAAAACCAACAAGTGTCTAACTCTCAATAAACATCCTAGTTTTCTAAGCAAAAATAGACATTACACTGCAGGATGTTATATTCAGAATCATCAAAAGCTCTTCGTCATCTAATTATTGAGCAAAGCCCAGCAATTAATACATGGAGCTATATAGTGGAATTGCTATCAGCCAAGAGTAACACAATCAAAACAGAAGCAATAGAATTTGGCAAGGGCTCATTCTTCCAATTGAACCTGCTAACAACAAAGACGAATCCCAAAAAGTAGATTTTTTGCTGCTATCTTGCAGCAAGAAAGTAAGCATCATCACGAAACACAACAACTAGATCATATTTGCTTGAATAAAAACCGCATCATAGTGTTCTTAATAACAAAATCCAACCAAGAAGAAATTAAGGACAAAACAGGGGCGTAAGCTGCCCCTTCCGTGATTGGAGTCGAAACTTAACAGACCAGCTGCTTCTACTGAATCGGTGGTGGCCAGGTGACGGGAATAATAGCTGGGGTCCAAGTGGCAGCAACAGATCATTCAACACGGGCTCTAAGAGGGAAAATTCCAAGAGATAACCGACGACTGGATCAGAACAGTCATCCACCAAGCCTACTAGCACTATGCAAGATATTCATTTCATTCAACCATTGAATTTCCAAAAAATTTTGTACTTCTCAAATCTCACTGCCAGAACTAACTCAACTCACTTAATGATACGAGGCCACCAAAAGGGTTGCTTACATTACTATAAACAAGAACTCATGTTCTTTTCTCCTGTATGTGACCTCAACAATCTATTGTTCATCCTCTTCACAACAAGGTTATAATAAGCATTCAACGGCCACATGTTAAAATCCTAATTTCACATCACCTATATAATATAAATGAACAGAAACTTGAGAGATAAAAGGAAACGTGAAAACTCAAAAGAAAATGCCAGCCAATAGGGGGCGTCTTAAAAAGTGACGCCAAAGGGGCCAACAGAGAAGGGACCTTCATAAAAAAAGGACCAATTGAGGGCAGGAAGCCCAAAAAACATCTGTACCAAGGATGAGCGAGGGGCAGGGACCCCAAATCGAGTCAAGAGTATACAGCGAGCTGCAACCAATAATCGAAACGGCGGCAAGATAGAAGACTGTCCTAGGAATTAGTCATTTCTGGAATCGATGGAGAATCCCCGCGGAGGAGCAACGCTTGCGGTGGTTGTGGGAGAAAGAGAAAGAGAAAGTGAGAGAAGATGAAGATGGGAGATGGATCAGCGGAAAAAAAAAAAAAGAATTGAGTTTGTGACGTGGCTTTATTAGCGTATTAGTGATTTGACCCGCATGTTAATAATAGATCCGTTTCTATGAATTATAAAAAATAAGACTGCCCAAGCTAGTCATTATCATTATAAAAAATTAGATTATTTCAATCTTACAATAACAAAAAAGTTCGGCCGAATCATGCCTCGAGTTTTTTCAATTCAAAATTTAAATCAATTAAGAGTTTGAATTTGTCACTTATTATCTCTTTTATAATCAATTCATGATTTTAATTCAACTTCTAAACTAATAATTTTATTATTTCAATTCCTTAATTGGCAGAAAAAATAATTAAGTTCATGAATTGAAAATTTCATTTTGTATTTACAAAAATTCTAACACCAATTTTTAAAGTTAATTATATTGTTTTTTTAAATGTAATATTTTATCTTCCATCCATAAAATTTACCATTATATCTACTCTCCCATCCCACGCAATACCTTGTATCATTCCTTATTTTACAAATAAATAAATGTTGCAAGATATTATGGTACAGGCGAGTAGGTTTTTTACTGCATGAGTTCATAACAGAACACCGTACTTTATTACTCACACCTTATATATATGCAAACTTTGATTAAAAGTCTAAGTCTCTTTGTACATTTTTATTAGAATAAAATATTTATTGTATATGATGTTATTGATTTTAGAATTAAATCTTCAATTAACGCCGTACGTATTTCAGTTAGTATTATTCTTTAACATTAGACAAGTATTTCAGAGACCGCACATGCATGGCATATATATAATTAAATTCATTAAAAATAAATGAATCGAAAATTATCTCTGATAAATAGAGTTTATTATATACTCCATATAAATAGATAGATTTGAGAATTTGTCATTTTTAATTACATTTTTTTTATTGATTATTATAATAAGATTAGGTAGAACTAGTTTGAGTTTGAATAGGTTATTTCAATTTTAGAACCACCCCTCAATATTCAAATATAATTGGATCAGTATTCATTGTCTGATAACCGACCAAAAAAATAATTAGATGATAACATAATTAATTAATAAAAACTAAATAAATTAATGCCAACATGGAGAGGATGGAACTCCGTGCGTGACAAGATAATCACTGCAAATTAATTACTCCTAATTACTTATTTAACAAATCCTGCATTTTAATAAATTAATTTTTCTTGATAAATTAAAAATAAATAAATACTTACTTAACAAATCCTGCATTTTGTGATTTTAATAGTAAATTAATTTAGCTTGATTTAAAAAAAAAAAAAAAAAACTTACTTCACAAATCCTGCAACTCCACTTGGAGAAGCAACTTCGTACATTGTACCCAACGTGAGTTTTATATATATACTCCGTAGTATAGTATTAAAAATAATACTCCCTCCGTCTCAAGAATACATTCGCCCTTTCCATTTTAATCCGTCCCAAGAATACATTCGCCCCCTAAAAATGGAAATAATACACAATACTAATAATCTTACAATACTACAATATTACAAAAATCTCACCTTCTTTTTACACACAATTTAGTCAAAGTCAACTAAATCATACACTTTATTCTACTAAATTACCCAAAATACCCCTTCTCTTTTTTACATCACACCACCAAAAAGTTATTTTTCTTAAAATCCGTGCTCAAGAATACGAGAATGTATTATTGGGACGGAGGGAGTAGCTCTTTATAGAGATGGAAAATTTGAACTTGCAAATTCTCTTTTGCACTTCGGGCACGAATTTAAATACATGTAGTTATATTCAAAATTTATCAATTAATAAATAAAATTAAATATAAAGTATACATTAATAAATAAAAGATTATATATTTTGTTAAAAAATTTTCTATTAATTTTTTAATAAAAAATTGAATATAAATAAAGTTTTATGTAATTTAAGAAACACATATAAACTATTGATTCAAAATTAAAATACATATTGATATGGGTAGATATATATACTCGGATGCATAGGACAATTTATGGGTAGATAATGCACTCACATTTTTATATAATAATAAAACTTAATATTTAAACGAATGGTGAAGAATTAAGACATTATTTAGCCAAAACAATTAAAAGAAATTTTCTAAAAATACCTATATTTCTTTCTTTTTTTTTTAAAACATGGTTTTCTATCCAAAAGTAGATGAAATGTATCAATCGTCATTAAGCATTGAGATAGTGTTTAAAGAATGAAGATAAGATATTGAGGTTCTATATAAGGCAATGAGTTTCTACAGTGTGTAATAAGCTTCTAGACAAGATGAATTACGTTATTACACACCCCAACTAGGAAATTATAAATTGATGTTTTATTTATTTCCTATTCATTATACTTTAACATAAAATTGGTGGATATGATAGCCTGACTTATTCATTCAACGCATGCATGCAGATACAAATTAAACACATCCCAAAGAAATTAAGTAAACTAATACTCTCTCCGTCCCATAGAAGTCCCATAGAAGTCGCTATAATTTATTTTGGGCATGGAGATTAAGGAGTATAATAATTTAATATAAAGTGAAGTAAAATTAAGTGAGAGAAATAATATTTAATGTGTAGTGAGTAGTTATATTAGAGGTGATATGTGGGGTCCATGAGAATAAATTAATTGTTTTTGTGTGGGTCTCATGTATTAAAAAAGAATGTATCAACTTTAGTGGGACAAACAAAAAGAAAAATGTGTAAATTTCTATGGGATTGAGGGAGTAATTAATAACCTCCATCTTTGGATGATTTAATCTCCATAAATTCAACGAAATTGTCTATGTATTTAGCATGTAACTCCACATCACCAAATATTGAAGCCATTTCTTTAGCTCTCTCTTTGATCAGCTTCCCATCTTCTTCCACCATCACCCGCTTAATCGAGTCAGCAACCGAGTCACGAGTGTACGACCCGTCCTCCTCGTTTCTTGGAATTTCAACTCCAATTTTCTTCTCAGCAATAAGCCTGGAATTCAACCCTTGCTCCACCAGGAAAGGTAGTGATATCAATGGCAACCCAAACATCAAACCTTCCACAACAGAACCCCACCCACTGTGAGTCAAGAATCCACCCACTGAGTCGTGACTCAGTATCTTCAACTGAGGTGCCCAACTCCTCCACACCATTCCTCGACCCCTTACTCTCTCCTCAAACCCATCCGGCAGACTCACCGAGTTGGACCCGGATGCCTTCCTCAGAACCCAGAAGAAAGACACCCCGGATAACTCGAGCCCATGAGCCAACTCAGTGAGTTGGTCCTGAGTTGGAATGACCTCGCTCCCTAAAGCAACGTACACTACTGAGTCTTGATTTTGTTCATCGAGCCAATTTCTAATGGAAATCCAACTCTGATCATCACTGTCATTACTGTGGTCCTGCACCGCAGGGGGCATTAACCCGATTGGAACGATTCTTGTCGTATTGTGAAGCTCCTGAAGTAGAGCCAACCATTGTGGTTCAAACTCGTAGAAATCCCTCAAAAGAACCGCTTCACAATCCTTTATAAGCTTCCCAGCCCGGTGCACATCTGAATGACCCGAACCCGTGTCGTGCACCGACCGGACTATCCATTTTGCCTCGAACAGACGGTACGCCACTTTAGTCTCGAACTTGACCCATTTAGCTGGCGGGACCGTGAAGTCCTCGGGCTTGACCCGATCGTCGTGACCCATGAAGGCGGGATCCGATATCGGGCCGTAGAAGGATAAAAACCAGGAGTTGACTATGAAGTAGAATGCCCGGAGAATCCCCAACCGGGCCGTGATTGGGGGCAGCCAATATGGGAAGAAATCGTGGATGATCCAGTCGGGTCGGTCTTCCTCCAGGAAACGGGTCAAGGCGGGTTGGAGACCGTCGCATGCTTTTTTGAGAAAGTCCATCTGGCCGTCCTGAATGTCGACGGTGGCTTCGGCATTTTCCGGCAGCTCTGCGATTCTTGGGAGTGGAATCTTGACGAGAGTGATGGAAGAAGCTAAGTTGGGTGGCAATTTTGGGAGGCGATGGATGTTTCTTGGGGTGGAAATGAAAAAGATGTAGTGACCCTTTTGAGCAATTTGTTTGGCGAGGTCGAAGTAGGGTAGAATATGTCCGAAGGCAAGCCATGGAAACATTGCCACGTGGAGGGTTTTCCGATCACCTTTGGCCGCCATGGATGGATCCAGAGAGTTAGCAGAGTAGGCTATTGTCAATCCTTTGATGAATTAGGATTAGTAATATTAGCGTGTTTTATAACACTCGAAATTCAACAAAGAGGAAAGCAGAGTTTGGAGATATTCATGTTGCCTCACCCAAATAAGTTTTTTAACGTGACAGGTTAAAATAAATAATTCAATTGTCTATATTTATAATTTGATTATAGGGTGACTTTGGCGAACGTGCACTCCATGTGAGAGAGTCATAACTGGTGGTCAGTAAGTAATTTATTGATTATATATATTTTTATAATTTGATGGTATATATTATGATTTGATTAATATATATATTAATGATTTAAAGATATTGGGACAAATGCTCAAATCTTATATTTTTTGGGGTAAAAAGTGTACATGAGCGAACTTACGGGGCAAAAAAAAAAAATTTCGCTGGGAAATGCCAAATCCGATGTCACTTGACATGCACGTGATCGATTCAGGCAAAAATATCAAATTCCGAAAAAAACGGGGCAACATTGGCGCTATTATGAAGTTAGTGGGATAAATGCCCAAATGTTATCTTTTTGAGGCAAAAATTGTATATGGCCAAACTTATGGGGCAAAAAAAAATTTATCCCCAACTATGATCTTGGTCACACGTGTACAACAACGATAGAGTCTTTTGCTCTAATTCATTTTACTAAAAATGGGACTAAGAACAGACGCCCAATATAGTAAAATTGTGATATTTGGGCGGGATGGGGGGAGTATTATTATTTTATGTGTAATGAGAAGTTGTATTAGTGATGTGTATATGTGTCTAAAAAGAAAAATTGATAGATTAAGAATGAACAATTTAAAATGGTTAAATAGATAAATTAAGGATGGATGAAGGGAGTACTAAAATTACAATTTTCCCCAAAATAATGGTGTCAATTTTTTATTATTGTATATGACCGTGATATTTGGGCCCAAAATATTAAAGGTTAACGTTTTTGGTGTACTTTGCATAAAAACATTTTAAAATAGGCTGGCCCATGTTTAAAAACCAAGTCTCAAGAAATATTAAATCGTGATTTGATTCTGTATTCATTAACCCTTGCCAACCCAATTATATATTGTATATCTTATTTTATTCAAATCTGAAATTTCTGGTCACTCCATCTTATATTAGTTAGTTAAATACACACCTACTAAATAAAGTTACTTTAAAATCGTAATCAATCAAAATGATAAAATAAAATAATGTTGCATCATACACCCTTTCACACTTTCGTTTTTATTGGTCTCACACTTATCTTCATTATCTCAAAAAAACTTTACATTAACTAACAAGTTCAAAAGTTATTTTAATTTCAAATCAATCATACCTAACACACATAACATATTTTATAATTTATTTATTTATTACCTAAAAAATATCACAAAACCCCTAAAAAGTTAATAAAGTTGGTCAAAAAGCAAATTTTCTTAAATTTCGTATCTACAATGTCGGCGAACATAAGTTCGGGACGGAAGGAGTATCTGTAAATCTAGCGGAACTTTTTTCTACATACATATTGTCTTCCAGAACTCTCTAAAATGACGTGTAATTTTTTTCATTTTTAAATATTTTTTAATTATTTTTTTAAATAGATCTAATTAATTACTCCCTACGTCCCGTTTCAATATTTACGTTTGTTTTTTGCATATTGATTAAGAAGTATAATATTTTAATAGATAGTGCGTGGATTAAAGAGTATTATTATTATATATAAAGTGGGTAGTTATATTAGAGGGAAGTAGTGAGTCATATTGTGTACTTTTTTATTAAATTAGATAAATGAATACCTTTGAAGCGAACACCAAAAATAGTAAAATTGATACCTTCGAAGCGGATGAAGGGAGTATTTTATTTTTAAAATAATGTATGGGGCATGCATAAATATGAGAAACGCCTCAAAATAAAAAGTGTGATATGGGAAACATAGTACATGCTACAGTAATATATAATTTTCAAATATAGGAGTGTTGTGTTATACACTCTACATTAACATTTAAAAAAAAATTAGTCTAAGATTTCTTAAAAGTTAAAATATATTATTTCCATCAATTACTAAGTATACATTTTGCTGTTTTAGTCCGTTCATATTTAATATATTGATTTTTCTTTTTTAGCAAAAAGGTACACATATGACCACCACTCCTCAATAATATAACTACCTACTTTATATAAAATAATAATATTATTTAATTCACGCGTAGAAAACAATCAAATACGAGAGAATATGCTATATTAACTTTTTTTTTAGTATATGATAGTGTTACATGTAAAACAATAAAAAAATTAATGTTAAATAATTTTATGACATTAATTACTCAATTAACATATAACATTTAATTTCAATAAAGACAGAGCATGGCATACATTATAGAATAGATTTGTATTTATTAATTAAAATTTTCATCCAGAGTTCATAATATAATTAAAATTTAGCCTAGTTTTTTTCATCATATATAATATAATAAATATAACAACCCAATTCTATTGGAAAAAATAATAATAATAGACCAATTCTCTTGTGAGATTATGACGGTTTGTGAGACGTGTTAAAATATGTCTATTATATAGATAAAATATATTTAATAGTGGTTAAAGTATGTTTTTTCTAAAATATGATAAATGATGAATTAAAGTATGATTTTAGAGTGTTATAATATGATTCATTATTGACATACTTTAACCATAAATAAGCATATTTTATCTATATAATAAGCATATTTAGTAATTGATCAATCTGTCTCACAAAAAACCCGTCTGAAATGAGAGTTTCTCATAATAATAAAACTTACCGCATCATTTCATAAAATCATTTTTAGCAAAAAGAAGAAGAGATAGAAATTGCTGTAAGTAACCTCCTCTACTTCATCATCAAGTGCTAATCAACTCCTCATTGTTTACTTAATTAAACGCCGATATTAATGATATTGTAATGTTTTCATCCACACCTCTACCATTTAATGCACACTCCAAGAAACCATTAACACATTAATCCAAACATAAACGTACATGATTATTAACAAATGGCTGCAACCCTTCAGGCCTTATTTACCACTTAAAATAGGTACATGTACTATAATTTATTATCGTTAACTAAGATCTTGGATGATTTTCCAGAAAATCGACGAATTTATCAATGTATTTATCATGCAAGTCTCTATCACCAAATACACCCGGTGTCTCTTTAGCTTTTTGTAGGTATTTCTCTCCTTCAATTTCTACCATCACTCGTTTCACTCACTCAGCAACTGAGTCCCTCGTGTACGACCCGTCCTCCTCATCTCTTGGAATTTCAATTCCTATTCCCTTCTCTGCAACGATCCTAGCCGTCAATCCCTGGTCTATCACGAATGGAAGTGCTATCAGAGGAAGACCAAACATTAACCCCTCCACATCACTGACAACAGAACTCCACCCGCAATGAGTCAAGAACCCACCCACTGAGTCATGACTGAGTATCTTCAACTGAGGCGCCCAGCTCTTCCACACGATTCCGCGTCCACTCACCCTCTCCTCAAACCCACTCGGCAGCGACCCGGATGCTGCTTCCCTCAGAACCCAAAAGAAATGGACTCCGGAGATCTCGAGCCCGTGAGCCAACTCGCTGAGCTGATCTTGACTCAGCGTGGTCTCGCTCCCAAATGCCACGTAAACAACTGATCCTTCCTTCTGACCGTCAAGCCAATTCTGGATACCGACCCAAGATCCATCCACCTTAACGGGTACCTGGGGCGGCATCAACCCGAGTGGAATCACTCGCTTGTTGATAACCTTTTCAGATTGAACTAACCACTGTGGTTCGAATTCATAGCAGCTCCTCAAAAAAAGCGCTTCACTTCCGGCGAGTATTTGTCCACAACGGTAGGCATCTGTACACCCGGATTCGGTGTTGTGAACCATTTTGCTTCATGCGGCGGAAAGCCACCTTAGTACCCATTTCGGTGGAGCCATAAAATCTTCGAGCTTTGTCCGATAGTCCGACCCGGAAATCACATACATCCACGCATTTACTATTGCAAAGTGTCGTGAGATTTTGCAAGTTATCGAAGTAAGAAACTAAGTTAGAAACTTAAACATTGAAGGATAGATCCTAATCTATGAATGAAGAAAAAAACGAGAACACGAGGGTTTTTTAGAGTGGTTTACATCCACTATGGAGAGAGTATCTTATTGCTACATGATTGTGGAGGTGATTACACTTACAATAAGCTGTGAACAACAACTTAAATACACTTGATGCATAACTACCCAAAGTTACTGGACCAATCAGAGTAGACAACTTCGTAGCTTGTGATCAGCCTTCAAACGGTTACCAATCTGATCAAACCGACTTCCACCAGAATGTTGATGTGTCAAGCTACTAATCCAATTACATAACTTCTCTAAACTGATCCATTTAACCACCTAAAGTATCAGCTGAACCTACCCTGCTACCCATGCATCCAAGTGGCTTCATTTAACTGCTGCCCTTTGTCATTAGTCAATTCCAAACCTGCATTCCACATATAATACTCATGCAGAACTATCAAACCAAAGCTAAGACACTTAACAACCTTAACTAATGCTAAAACAACAATTAGTATAAGGTATACTCAACAATTCTTCACCTTATACATTGTACTATCATAGCAACCCTCTTCTCCATTGCACTACTCCACCTTGAGTAGCTACCTTTAAACATTGCTCCACCTTGAGCAACACTTGCAACGTAACAACGTTGACTTACCGCCAAGCCACAACAAGTTCGAACCATTTTCCTAATGAAAGTGTCATTACTTTGAAGTCGATTCTAACTCACTAGGATTACCCGATGCTTCTCCTACTTGCTCGTTGTTACTGCGCTGCTCTTAACCTATGTAACGCCACCGAGTCCAAGTCACCACATCTCCTAGCTACCCCGTTATATCGCTACTTCCCCCGAACACCATTCACTTATCGGAAAATCCTTTTCTTACAAACTTGTATTGAGCTAACCTTATCCTTGTGAAAAACAAGCTGCTGTTAAGCTGATTTCACCCCATGGAAAATCCATGTCTTAAACTCCACATTCAGAGGAGTCCCATGCACTTGATGCATCACTTTTAACGATGCTGACATTACTTTATACCGATTCAATTCTTCAAATCTTGTAGTGAACAAATGCCCACTATTTCAAGCCATTTCTGACTCACTATCTCCACTGATGATCCTCTGCTAATTGTTGGAAATTGTCCACCTATGAACAGTGTTGCTTTCCCTTGCTGGAAGCAATTCTGAATTACTCCTGGATTTAATTCACTTTCCTTGTTGAAAATTACCGATGTCTTTAGCCAATTATTATTTATAGAGTCTCCACCTCAAATCCAAATCCTGGAATGGCTACTCTTCTCATCAGAAGATGTCCCTGCCATGTTCACCGCACTTGACCGCTGCTATCGGAGAAGAGGCACTACTAAGAACTCTGCCGTCGGAAGCTGCGAACTTCCGCTGAGCCTAATGGATACCGCTGCTGCCTTCTCGAATCATCACTGCTGCCTAGAAATTAAACCACGGAGTATCTCTTCACAGGAACTCAAATTCTCACCGGAACTTTATCTTGCCACGCCAGTTAATTTTCACCTGTAGCCCACGATCAACAGGTTCCAATTGCCGGAAATCGTCGATCGCTACCGCTTCTTATCTGACCGCCGATCCTATTCCAACAACTCCAAATCTATTGCTGATTACGCCAGACAACACTTGCAGAATCAAGAATCCCGCTGCTTCCGGCGCGTCCATCTCCGAAGAGAATCTTCCTCTTCCATCCAGTTACGAACGACGCTGTCTTCTGCCAAGAATCCCTTCTTGGAACTTCCTCCACTGATTTCTTGATTTCCACCGCTTCCCGTCTGTTGTAGTCAATAACCCGCAACCACCGCATCCTTGTTCTTCCATCTGCCTCCGTGTTCTTCTACCTCCAACCACCATGGACTGTCTGCCAATCTTCTGCTCCGCTGGAAACCAGAACTCCTTTTTTTGCAAATTCAAGAACCCCCGTCGGCTTGGTTACATTGACCCGCTTTTGACGTTTCTTCACTCTCTCCTCTGAACTGCCGTCCAAAGAACGACCCTGAATCCCACTCTCGTTGATCTGCAAGAGTCACATGTTTTCTTGTATCTCACCGTTCTTCTTCATCGTAACCGCCTCGGATCAGATTTCATCCTCGGCCCGCTGTCAATCTTCATGGAAAACACCATCTTGATCTTCAATCACGTCCTTCTTCTTTGGCCTGCCCTTCTTCCCACAAACGGAGCCAATTGTCGTGAGATTTTGCAGGTTATCGAAGTGAGAAACCAAGTTAGAAACTTAAACATTGAAGGATAGATCCTAATCTATGAATGAAGAAACAAAACGAGAACACGAGGGTTTTTTAGAGTGGTTCGGCATAAGCCTACATCCACTATGGAGAGAGTATCTTATTGCTATATGATTGTGGAGGTGATTACACTTACAATAAGCTGTGAACAACAACTTAAATACACTTGATGCATAACTACCCAAAGTTACTGGACCAATCAGAGTAGACAACTTCGTAGCTTGTGATCAGCCTTCAAACGGTTACCAATCTGATCAAACCGACTTCCACTAGAATGTTGATGTGTCAAGCTACTAATCCAATTACATAACTTCTCTAAACTGATCCATTTAACCACCTAAAGTATCAGCTGAAACTACCCTGCTACCCATGCATCCAAGTGGCTTCATTTAACTGCTGCCCTTTGTCATTAGCCAATTCCAAACCTGCATTCTACATATAATACTCATGCAGAACTACCAAACCAAAGCTAAGACACTTAACAACCTTAACTAATGTTAAAACCACAATTAGTATAAGGTATACACAACACAAAGAAAACACCTAAGATCCCAAGGCGGGTTACGATGGGTGGCAGCCAGTGTTGAGCGAAATCATAGATGATCCAGTCGGGTCGGGCCTCCTCTAAGAATCGGGCCATCTTGTGTTCGAGTCCATCAAAGGCTTTCTTGAGAAGGTCCATCTGCTCGCCGTCGATGTCGAGGGTGGCTTCTGCGTTCTTCGGGAGGCCTATAACTTTGGGTAATGGAAGCTTGACGAGAGTAATGGAGGATACGAGAGGTGGTGGGAGTTGAGGGAGACGATCGATGTTTCTTGGAGTGGAGACGAAGGAGACTTTGTGGCCCTTTTGAGCAATGAGTTTGGCGAGGTCGAAGTGAGGTATGATGTGTCCGAAGGCTAGCCATGGAAACATTACAATGTGCAACTTTTTGGAAGCCATGGATATGAAGATTAATGGATTGTTTAGGGTTACTTTGTAGGAATAGATTGTAAACAACTTGAATCCCCTATTACAATTTTCATATTTTATTGATATTTCATAAAGTAATAAAACTATACCCTACAATTTACCATTAAATCTTTGGGGTAAGTATTAAATTTTGATTATTGATTGTGACACGTGTCAAGATCCTAATATATGAAATATTAGATGAAACGTGAGAATGGTGATCTCATTTGGATTGCGAATAGTAGCAAACGAGGTTTCATGATCAATCATTGGTCCATTGCTATTGTATGATAAGATGATGTATCCTCACATTATTTGGACTCGTATACGACTATATTCCATCTCCGGCCTTCTTTAAGGACAAAATCTCAATTTTAATTCAGCAAGATTATTAAATTTTTATTTTTTTCTTTTAATATTAATTTTAGTCCTAAAAAATTTTATTTTAAATTTTTGACACATTTGCAAAATATTTTACCAAATTTATAGGACTTGAAATTTTAATACTCCCTCAGTCCCTTGATAAGAGTCTCATTTGCTTTTCGGTACGTGGATTAAGGAGTATTATTATTTAGTAATGTGTAGTGGTTAGTTGTATTAGTGGGTATGTGAGCCCCATGTTTTAATTGTATTAGTGGGTGTGAGTGAATCTCATATGTCCAAAAAAATGGGATCCTTTGCGTGGAACAATCAAAATGATAAAATAAGACTCTTACCTAGGGATGGAGGGAGTATGACTTTGCCAGTATAGTTTGATTTACTATTATTATTCTTTTGTAAAGGATTAAAATAAAAAAAATTATAAAATTAAAATTGATACAAAGTTAACATTAAAATTAGATTCATTCAAAACTAAAATTGATACTCACTGTTTGTATGCGTTTTTTCATTTTGATTCATCACAATACAAAGTGTGCATTTTCTTTTTTGGTAAAAATACTATACCCAAATTAATTATTTTTCTCTCTTTAAACTCACACATCACAATAATACATCTACCCACTTTATATTAAATAATTATTTTTCTCATCTCATAATATATTAAAATATTATCTCTTAATTTACTTGTAAAAATCAAACAAATATGTTTTTATGAGATGGAGGGACTATTATCTAGCCTCTTAAAAGGAAATAAAAGATCTGATACATAGGCTTGCTAATTCTAGCATGTGATAAAATGATAGTACGGTAGTCCCACCTTATGGTCAAATTATTTTTTGAAAAAATAAAAATAAAAATATAAAAAAAAGAAAATAAAATAAAACCTTTGCCTCTTAATTTAATTGGATTGCGAGTACTTGTGGATTTATCTATCATCAAATTAGTTGTATGGAAATAATCGTTTGATTCGGGATTTTACGCGCATCCTTATTTACTGTTAGGATCACACGTGAAATTATTCTTTTCAATATGAATTATTATCCTTTTAAAAAAATAAAATTTCTTAAATTCATGCGATAAAATTTAGGAATACTACTTTTAGGTGCAAATTATATCCTATTATTATTTTTAGGTACATTCACCTAAAATTAATACTATTATATACCAAATTATATTGTACAATCCTAAATATACCCTTATCCACTTTTGTGATATAATAATATCCTTGAAATCCTATTTCATAATTATCGTAACAATCTAACTGATCTCAAAATTGCAACAGATTTTATCATAATTCAATATTCATTGGCCGTTGATATAAAACTCTTCAAATTGTTGCATAATTGATAATAATTCATTTTCTCAAGAAATAAGTCTAAATATGTTACACAATTAGTTATATTTATGCACAACTTTTGAATAAAGTTTCACAATCTTACTAGATGTCATTTATGAATTACATTTCTTGTAGATAGTAAATAATTTTGTTGGACATAAAAACATGTCTGTATCATGTTGTACATTATATTGTGTTGTACAACCGATTGCATTATTGTACAAACCTTTAAAATGTCTACACAATCTAATATGTTATTGCACAATTAGTGTATAACTATGCATTATCGTTGTCATTCGTCCACGCCCTTTCACCATATTAACCCTACCTTTGCTGAAATTGAAGAACCAGCGAACCAACCAAATCACCACCGCCACGGTTGTGGAGGCAATCAGAAACGGTAAAATTAATTATAGGCATCCAGATCTCACTTACTCATTCCTCTTGAGTTTTACACATCGAGTTTTGATGCCGCGGTGAGAATCAATTACAAGGACAATGACATAGACGATCTTGTGTTTACCATCGGTCATAATGATGCTGCAGGAGACAATTACGAAGACAACGATATAAAACAAGAGAAAATATGACGCTGTTGATGAAGAAGAAAATCACGACTAATGTTGTTAATGGAGGAGCAACAGTAGAAAAATCATCATAATCTGGCATTCTATATACCTTCTCAACATCAGCAGAAAAATCAACACGATCTTGTATTAGGCTTTCTTCTGGTTCATTCTTTAAGGTATATAACGCCAAACTTTTTTTTGATTCATTCAATGTGTTGAAACAGCTTTCATCTCAAGGATTGAGATTATCAGGTACCATGGCAAAGTGAGGTCGTGTCAATTAAGTTTTGACTACGGCGAGGGTTTGAAGTAGATTCTTATATTGGTACTGCGTGCCTATTAATTAGGCATTTAAATAGGAGAGATGTGGATAAAATTTTATTTTTATTATTTAATTATTATTAGGGTTATATTAGGTATATTATTCTAACTTTTTGTATCTAACAATAATAAATTTAGCAGTATGTATCTTACAGTAATATCATTTAATACTTTACACTAGAAAGTAATTAATCATAAAATTTACCGATGGCAAAAACTTTTGTGCACCCGGGCGCATGGACCGCACCTGGTGCGCCTTTAGAATTTGTGTTAAATTGTAGTATACCCTTTTATTATAAATATGTGTACCCTTTATTTTTTAAACAAAAATAAAAAAATATTAATGAAAAGTGTATACCCTTTACAACAAAATGGTGCACCCTTATTAATTAAAATGTATATCCTTTAGAACAAAACATTATACCCTTACCCATAATACTAAATTCTAAAGGCGCACGATGTGCTCCCGGTGCACGCAAGCCTCACTCTTTACCGATAGTATATGAAAAATTATTTTTTAAAGAGACGAAATATACTTTTCTGAATTAAAAATTATTACTCTTTAAATTCAAATATGTTGGGATTTATATCCTATTAAGACAAGTAATATTTTTCAATTAAGAATAGTAATACTCCCTCCGTCCCATTCTTATCTTCACATTTTCCATTTTCGTCCGTCTCATACTTATATTCACCACAAAAAAAAAAGAAACTTCACATTAACCAACAATCTCAAAAGTTATCTTAATTTCGAAAATATCACTTTCACCTAACACACATAATACCACAATACCCCTCAAAAGTCAATAAAGTTGGTGAAAAAGCAACTTTTCTTAAACTCCGTATCAATAATATTGGTGAATTTAACTCCGGGTCGGAGGGAGTACTTTATTCGTCTAAAATTAAATTTTCACGTACTAATTTTTAAACTAAATTTTCACATAGTAAAAGGTAATTTTTGCATAAAATGGTACACGTGCTCAGCAAATTCTTGCACACACCACTCCCATGCAGAATTTAGTTAGTAACTTATTGAATTATTCCATATAGTAATTTGTTACCGAGTTTCCTGTTAAATTTTTTAATAAAAAATTAAATATAAAAAAAATTATACATGAAATACCCTATCCATAATATATTATTGAATAAAAAAAATACACTGTATACACATGCTACATGATACACCATATATCAATTCATTTTGTATTAATCATACTACTAAAGTCCTCTTACTTTCATCATTGTTGAGCTAATCACTCATTGTTTTATTTAACCAAACGCTTATATTAATGATATTGTAATGATTTAAGGCGCATCTCTCAACATTTATTAGACAATCCATGACCACTGCTAAAAATGAATCCAAACATAAACTTAGATGATTATTAATATGGCTGCAAACTTGGGCCTTATTTAACCTAATATGACTTCAATAGGTAGGTACAAAATTAAAGCATTAATCAAGATCTTGCATGATTTTCAAGAAAATCAACGAAATTTTCTATGTACCTATTATGTAAGTCTCTGTTACCAAATATCCCTGCTGCTTCTTTGGCTTTCTCTCTATATTTCTTTCCTTCAATCTCCACCATCACTTGTTTCACTGAGTCACCAACTGAGTCCCTCGTGTACGACCCGTCTTCCTCATCTCTTGGAATTTCAATTCCTATTCCCTTCTCTGCAACGATCCTAGCCGTCAATCCCTGGTCTATCACGAATGGAAGTGCTATGAGAGGAAGACCAAACATCAATCCCTCCACGACAGAACTCCACCCGCAATGAGTCAAGAACCCTCCCACTGAGTCATGACTCAGTATCTTCAACTGAGGCTCCCAGCTCTTCCACACGATTCCGCGTCCACTCACCCTCTCCTCAAACCCACTCGGCAGCGACCCGGATGCTGCTTCCCTCAGAACCCAAAAGAAAGGGACACCGGAGATCTCGAGCCCGTGAGCCAACTCACTGAGCTGATATTGACTCAGAGTCGTCTCGCTCCCAAATGCCACATAAACAACTGATCCTTCCTTCCGACCGTCTAGCCAATTCTGGATATCGACCCAATGGCCTGCAGAACCCAAACTGCTTCAAATGTAATTGAATATAGATGCTTATTTGAAGCATAAATTCAGCCAATAAGAGAATCCTTCCCCACAAAATCAAGAAATTAAAGAAATTAATCACTAAAATCAACCTTATATTTATGTAAAACCTAACTAAAATTTTTATGCTCATTAATTATATGTATGACATGGTTGGTTAATTACTGGCAACATCTTAATTTAATTCGTTATGGATTAATTTATTACTTATATTAATTAAGTATCATCATATATTAATTCATGTGAATATTGTTATGGGTGCGACATAAATGATCTGTAGTATTAACATTAGCATTAGAAGACATTGACTTTAGATTTTCTTAGAGCGCGACAGAAACAATTCTTCATAGAAATTTTCTTTTAGAACCCAGTGAGAGGAATTAATCCTCACTTTTTTCAGTACACGAAAATGAAAGATTAGCTCTAAATAGTAGGAACTTTTAAGGAAGGTTTAATTGTTAATTATTGCCTAGAGGGAGGTAGTGATGGGCATTGATCCTTAAAACTTTTGAGAGTTTTTGTGAAAGCCTACAATCATAGTAAATAGAACGAGGGCTTTGAAAAAATTCGTGATCGACTTTAATTTAATGTTTGTCTCGTCTATTTCTTATGCATGATAAAATGAATTTTAAGATATTTTAATTATTTCTAATTTCATATCTTACTACTTTCCGTTTAACACCAATTCTCTAATTTATTTTCACTTATTTTATATTGCTTTTTTTTTAGTTTGAGTTTTTTACTTATTATTATCTTTGTTCGTTCTAATTAAAACGATTAAAATACAAGTATTTTTTCAATTTAAACTTAAACTTCCTAGGATTTAATATTTTTATTATTTGTGTATTTCTCTATAACAACCGAGTACATCTATTCCTTCTAAATAAAAAATATTCCCTCCGTCCCATAGAAATTGTGACATTTTCCTTTATGGGTTGTCCCGCAGAAGTTGTCACATTCATTTTAAAGTATATGAGACCCACACAAAAAATATTAACATATTCACATGGATCCACACACACTCCACACACTACTAATACACTTATCCACTATACATTAAATATTATTTCTCACTTTACTTTACATTAAAATATTATATTCTTTAATCTCCGTGCCAAAAAAATGTAACACCTTTAATGGGACGGAGGGAGTATCAATCTTCAAATTGTTGTACTATGATATAACGATTACTTCTAAAAAAATAATTTAAAAAAATAGAGTGCATGCATGTGTGAACTTGGTTTAGTGCTCCTTATTTTGTATTGATCATATTAAAGTCCTCTTCATCATCATAATTGAGTAAGTCACTTATTGTTTACATAACTAAACGCTTGTATTAACGATTTTGAAATGTTTTAAAGCACACGTCTCATCATTAATAGATAATCCATGACCAACACTAAGAAATGAATCCAAACATAAACTTACATGACTATTAATATGGCTGCAAACTTCTGCTTTATTTAATGTTCATGAATCAACTTAAATAAGCACATGCATAATTTAAGCATTACTTAGATCTTGCATGACTTTCAAGAAAATCAATGAAATTTTCTATATACCTATTATGCAAGTCTAGGTCACCAAATATCGCTGCTGCTTCTTTGGCTTTCTCTCTGTATTTCTTTCCTTCAATCTCCATCATCACATGTTTCACTGAGTCAGCAACCGAGTTCCTCGTGTACGACCCGTCTTCTTCATCTCTTGGAACTTCAAATCCTATTCCCCTCTCTGCAATGATTCTAGCAGTCAATCCCTGATCTATTACGAATGGAAGTGCTATGAAAGGAAGACCAAACATCAATCCCTCCACAACAGAACTCCACCCGCAATGAGTCAAGAATCCACCCACTGAGTCATGACTCAGTATCTTCAACTGAGGCGCCCAGGTCTTCCACACGATTCCGCGTCCACTCACCCTCTCCTCAAACCCACTCGGCAGCGCCAACGAGTCGGAACCGGATGCTGTTTCCCTCAGAACCCAAAAGAAAGGGACTTCAGAGATCTCGAGCCCGTGAGCCAACTCACTGAGCTGATCTTGACTCAGCGTCGTCTCGCTCCCAAATGCCACGTAAACAACTGATCCTTCCTTCCGACCGTCAAGCCAATTCTGGATACCGACCCAAGATTCATCCACCTTAACGGGTCCCACCTGTGGTGGCATCAACCCGAGTGGAATGACTCGCTTGTTGAGAAGCTTTTCAGATTGAGCTAACCATTGTGGTTCGAATTCATAGCAGCTCCTAAAAAGAACCGCTTCACTTCCGGATATAACCGTACCAGCACGGTAGGCATCCGTGTACCCGGATTTGGTGCTGTGAACCGACCCGAAAAACCACTTCGCTTCGTGCCGCCGGAACGCCACTTTAGTGTCGAACTCGACCCATTTTGGTGGAACCAAAAAATCTTCGAGCTTGGTCCGATAATCTGACCCGCTAATCATGTTCTCTTTACTTCCAAAGAAAACAACAATCCATGCGTTCATTATTACAAATAAAACACTTGGGATCCCAAGCTGGGCTGTGATTGGGGGCAGCCAGCAGGGAGCGAAATCGTTGATGATCCAGTCGGGTCGGGCCTCCTCCAAGAATCGGGCCATCCCGTCTTGCAGCCCATCGAAGGCTTTCTTCAGAAGATCCATCTGCCCACCATCGATGTCGAAGGTGGCTTCTGCGTCCTCCGGGAGTCCGGCAATCTTGGGCAATGGAATCTTGACCAGAGTAATGGAGGATGGAGGTTTAGGGAGACGATCGATGTTTCTTGGAGTGGAAACGAAGGAGACTTTGTGACCCTTTCCAGCAATGAATTTGGCGAGGTCGAGGAATGGTATGATGTGTCCGAAGGCTAGCCATGGAAACACTACAATGTGTAGGGTTTTGGTCGCCATGGATACGAAGATGGTAGTGATAATGGATTATTTGTGGAAGAGTATTTTAGTAGCAGCAAAGGAGATGTAGGATGTAGAGTTCAATACTCCCAAATTATTGATAAGTGGAACCCACACCTGTAATACCAGTACATCCATCAAATGGTCCACCCCTTAAATAAACCTTTCCTTTCATTTCAACTTCTTTTACTCTCTTTTTCCCATAAATAATAAAATAATATTACATATAATCAAATATTGTGGTTTTAAAATTTTTTTAACAAAATATTATAATTGCATGGTGATTTAATCAAATAAGCAAAATTGCCAATTTTGGTGAGGTGGCACGTGTCAATAGTAAAGTTGGCCTTTGTAGAGGCAACTTTTGAATCTCACGATAATTTTGAGAATTGACTGATAAATAAAGTAACTTTTGAATTGATGAATTTGAGTATTATCATTACAAAATAATTGAATAAATTATAATTGAATTTAATTATTAAATCAATTAGCAATCATTACAAAATAATTATCCTATATTATAA
This sequence comes from Pogostemon cablin, assembly GCA_023678885.1. NCBI lineage: Eukaryota > Viridiplantae > Streptophyta > Magnoliopsida > Lamiales > Lamiaceae > Pogostemon > Pogostemon cablin. The sequence goes on along the minus strand of CM042992.1, from coordinate 4,094,541 downwards.
TGATTTATTATTTTGTTATAATTCATATATATTATTATATAAATAATAATGTAATAAAATGATAAAAATTATTTTTGCAAAATTACTCTTTAATATATTAAAAAACATTCTTTGAAGAGTAATATTTTTTTATTTAAAAGAATAATAGTAAATTTTATTTAAAGAGTAAATTTTCATGTGCAAAAAAGTAATAAGTACAATAATTTGAAGAGTAATTTTTATATTTAAAAGTGTAATAATTTATGTCTTTAAAGAGTAATTTTTCATGTATTAAAGAATAATAATTGAAAATAGGGTTCACGAGTGAATACGGTTCACACAAGTGTTTGTCTTATATAATTAAATTGTATTATTTTTATTTACTTAAAAATTAATTATAAAATTATTTTTAATTTATCTTATTATATTATATAAGTATATAATTTTGTATCTACATAACATTATTTTCATTTTCTAAAATGGAGGTAGAATTTTGAATTTTTATATATAAATACGGACATATATTATAAAAAAAAGTGAATGTTATCAATCATGCGTTTTTCATAATTAACAATATATTCTTATACTAGTGATAAAATTTATGGTCTCCTCTATCACATCTAGGAGGTTGTCTTTGTCGAGTGTTTCGCCGTCTGTTTATTTCTCTAGTATCATGTTGGATTGCACTCTCATGATCATCTGAAACAGAAGACGATGTCTCGTGTCCTCGAGCTTGCCAACCAAAATCAAAACCTAAGGTATCACTGATAAGTCACGCTGAGGTGGATGATCATTATCTGTTTGCAAAGGAGAAGTGAATGATGGCCAATATGGAGCATTGCTCTGCAAGTCAACATCTGTCATTTCTGGTTGAGGGGTATAGTAATTAGGCGTTGAATACTCTGTGATAAATAATAAAATACTACATTGTTAAAAACTATAGATACGTTAATTCATTAAATTAATGAAATAATTATTTAATTTTATAAATTTCATACCGTTTATTCTATTAATTTTATTTTAATTTTTATTTAATAATTATTGTGGACCTCCTTTAAGTAATTTTTGAATAATTAATAAATAATAACTAATATTGCAATTATAAAAATGATTGGTTACGTATTTTCAATTTAAAGTCGCATTCTAATGGTTACATTTCCTTTTTTGGTATATGGGGCACCCACCTACAACACTAATACAACTATCCAGTACTATATATTAAAATATTATTTATTTCACCTCACTACACATTAAAATATCATATTCTTTAATCCCCGTGCAAAAAATAAACGTAACAATTATGACGGGACAGAGGAATATATGTTATCAGAATACTGAACTTCGAATGTGAGTATCTTGTATATGTTATCCACACACATTACTAATATAATTAAAATATGAGAAATATACATGACACTAATATAACTACTCATTACAAATTAAATAATAATACTTACTAATTCATGTGTAAAAGTAAATAACAACCTTGAGAAAAACGGAGGAAATACATTGCATGTGATTTTAACAATTTCGTACCCCCAGATCCAAAATTCTGGGTCTGCCACTGTTTTGGTGTATCCTACAGGAGACGTCTAAGTAGATTCCCAAATCTATTGATAAATGGACCACAGCATTGTATATATCCATCACGTGTCCGAATGCTAGCCATGGAAACATTGCTACGTGCAGCGTTTTGGAAGCCATAGACGGAGACGATGAAGATGTAGAAATGGCAATGAAAATGGTATGGCTATCAAATCAAGTTAAGCATCTCCATTAATGATGCACTGTAACAACAGAAAAGGAGAAAAGTGATGGAACTATGCGCTAGATTTCCACGCTGTACAAAAGTTGACATGTAACAGATTTATCTTACACCCTAAACATGAAAAATCAGAATTTAGAGTAATGAATTATTAATCTTTTGAGTGAAAAAGTATTATTACCTGCCATTAACTTGGTGCATTTTCCCACTCTAGCTAAAGAAAATGCATTCACATTAATGGAAAGGATTCACACTCAGATACAGAATGTTATGCAATTTTATAAGTATAACTATTAGGTGTAAGCAAAGATTTTATTTTTTATTTTAATAGGAGACTCACAGGCCCATACATTTAGAACAAGCAAGCATGTAATAAAAGAATAGCATTTTCTCACAGAATAATCAAACAACAATTTTGGATATATAACCTAGCAAGCCATGTAACAAATCTTTTTCTAGCTAGAAGCATAGTTGAGAAATTATTGACAAATGCCAAGAAAGAACAACCTCAAGAATTAGACTAAGTAGAAACTACACCTGGGAGCACCTTGACTGAAGCCATGAAGTGGCGGCATCTTGGTTGTCAAAAACCAGCCAACCTGATCAGGTGCCTCATGAAATGGGGCATTAAGTTCCTTCAAATGCGACTCAAAAATGCCGGAAGGGAAGGCCTCTCTCGGAGAACTTGTGTTTCCCGTGCCCTGTGTTAATCCCAAGTAAAGAGGGCATTTCCTCCCTGTTTTCGAGAGCTCTACACAAGTCATTCGTCCAAATATGAAGTGCAGTCAAAGCTGCCCCTGTCGAAAGGCTCTTCAAGTGCAACGACCATTGTGTATCGGTCCTAGACATCATGTCGGTGTATATACCGAGCTTGAGGCCTGGGTTTAACAATTCACAAGCTCTCTCCAACTGATTTAGGTTTACACAGAGATCAATCAAGCAATTGCAGTACGCTTTTTTTACATCATCGCCAATAGATGCAAAGAGTTCCCCAGCTTCATTTTTAAATATTTCTCCTTCAGCGTTTCCTTCATGAACAATGAGTTTCACAACATAACCAAGCTTTGGATTGGCCTTCTCGACGCAAGTAATCAGCTCATTGAGTTCTTCTTTCGGTGCTTGGCTTACTACATTGAGAAGACAACCACAGAACCGCTCATCAGGCGTTATGTGCAACTCTGAGAGTTGATTAAACGTCTTCACAACATCATCCGTACGACCAGCTTTCCCGTAACACTGGATGAGTGAGGTCAAGACAAAGATGTTAGGCTGAAAGCCGGCCTCCAACATTTCAGTGAACACCGCCTCTGCTTCATCAACTTTCCACTGCAAGCATACATGGTTATCAAAGATGCAAATGTCCAATTGTCTGGCGAGCAGGTTCCTGAATTTTTCATGTCCTGAAATATCTCCAAAGCTTCATCAGTAAATCCGAGATCAGCACACGTGGACAAAAGAGTATTATACAAAACAACACTCAACTCCAATCCCTTCTCCTTCATCTCTTTGTAAACAGCAATAGCATCTTCTCCATAGCGAACCCTGCCGTAGGCCCTGATTAATGAAGCATAAGTGCCCCAAGTCGGCTGAACTCCATTGATAACCATATCCCGGTAGATGTTTTTCGCTTGCCACGGTCTTTTGGCTTTTCCCATGGCATCTAAGAGTAAGTTAAACACAAATGCACTAGGCTTTCATATCCTCGTAGATATTCAAGCATCCATCAAAATTCCGTATAGAGCCATAAATCCTAATCAAGGTGGCGAAAGTCACAGCATCAAGACGCCATTTTTCACTCCTCGCACGATCATATAGACTCAAGGAAACCTCCACCTTACCCACCCTACCATACACATCAACCATCACCGAGCAGGTCACCTCATCAGGCTCACATCCAAAAGAAGACATCTTCTCAAACCACTCAACGGCCTTCTCTGGCAAAGAAGAGAGCCTAGCACAGCTAATTATTGTAGAGAAAGTCACATTATCGGGCTTAACCCCATTCTTAAGCATTTCGTCGAACAGATTCTCTGCCCCTTCAAATCCTTACACTTCCTGAACACTAACAATGTCACATTATATAAAACTACTTCTCGACTCATCGTCAACCTTTGTCGAAAGTAATCGAGCACCAGTAATGCAGTTTCTGCATTCGACATATTGTTCAAAACAATAATAGCATCCTGTTCGATAAATTTATCCTTCAAAATATCCATGGCACTCAAAATTTCCTCTTCTAATCATTTAAAGATTCAGATAATTTCACCAGAGAAGCAAACCTGGAATCAGACGATTTCAGCCTGAGCTTCGAGGCTTGAGGGGTGTTGGGATTGACCCAGACATAGGTTTTCGCAGCTTTTCCTGGGGTTTGAGAACCTCGAGAGATTACGCTGGGGGATTGCTCTTGCAAATGGACATCGGAGGAGATGCAAGAAACTTTTGTGTGGGGAATCTTGACGGGAAAATTGAGATTCTTATGGGTTCTGAGTTGAAATGGAGGCGCGAGAGAGCTGCAGAGGGGAGTGGTATCATAAGGAAGCGAAACTGAGGGTGAAGCTCTGAGATTGTACGCCATTGCTGTTCACTTACACGATCTATGTGTGTCGACTCATCCATGTGGGTGCACCCGAGTGCACACTATAAATTGCCAATATTTAATTAATGTAAAAAAAAAGTGTGGATGAATTGGTAAATTAAAAAGAAAAAATAAATTAATTTGTTAAAAATAATGAATAAAGCATGAAAAAATAAATAAAATAAATGAATTGATAAATAAAATGTAAAAAATATAGTGTATTTTTTCAATTAATAAAATGTACCTAAATACTTAAAACACATTAAAATGAAGTATTGCCATCTTTAAAATATACTACTCCATTTGAATTGAGTTGTCATTTTTTAAGAGTTTTAATTTTTTTAAGAAATTAATCTTGATGTATCTAAGGTGACATTACAAGAATTTGATGGTTATTTAACGTGCTTCATATTCTAACCTTCTCTTTTTATGTTGGTGCAATTATTTTTATTAATCTTTAAATTAAAAATAATTAATTAATCAAATAAAATACATGGTCATTGTTAAATTGTTAACTATTCCTTCAATTTCACAATAAATTTCATATTTTCCGTTTTCGTCTGTACATGTAAAATTATACGAAACATCATATAAATTAAAAATATGATGTAGGAATAATAATTTAAATTAAAAAAAAAAAAAAAAAAAAACCAATGAAATGAAGCGCTTATAGGAAGTAGGTAACTAATTCACCTTCGAGAATTTGAACCCTCAAAGTCAAAGAGGAGAATTTACAGCATATTACTTTTGAGGAGAAAGTAGCTTATTTTCCTCGGAATCATGCTTCATGGAAGAATCACCCCCCATCAGCTCTTGAAACCCTTCAACCTTAACCGGTGGAGCCCTAGCCATTGTCATACTTGTGTTCCTGAAAAAATAAAATAAAACAAACCTCGAAACTCAGAAATTATGCACTTTGGATCAATGGTCAGTCAGCAAACAGATACAATTCATTTTGATCTCCCAAAAGGCATGAATATAATAAGGTCCAAAATAGTTACGGTGATTGTATTTGTGGAATCGGAAGATTGGTCATAGTAGGGCGAAAGGTAGCATTGTTGTTGTTGGCTTGTTGTGCAGATGTTGATGATATCGCGGCTAGTTGTTGTTGTCGCATATGTTGCATTTGGGCTTGTCTGGAATTTATTGCTGTGAAGGCATTTGTGTCCATTGGAAAGTCTGATGAATTCTCCATCTTTACTTGCACCAGAGGCCTGTCCTTGTCCATGTTCATATTCACATTCATGCCAGGCCGGGGTGTTGAAGTTTGCCTCCTCCTCATCCTGTCCCACTGCTGTTGTTGTTGTAGTGCCAGATACTGAGGATTATTCATCTGTCTTAAGATCTGTGACGGGATGAGTGAATTAGTTTAGTGACGTAAAATATATAAGAACAATCATAAAGACGAAATAGAACAGTTCAATGACTCGACAGTATGGCCAAATTAATTGATAAAGCGGGCAATCACAACAATCTCCCCATCCCAAGTGGTAATGCTAGGTTGAGCACTGTTGGCTCTGAGTTTTGGGTGGGACAGACTAAACAAGATTTTACAACAGCGCATGTTTGGAATGTACATATAAAAAATACAATGGCGACTATGAAAAAAAATGGAAAAATTCATGTACCTGCTGAAACTGCTGAATGGAAGGTTGCTGCTGCGATTGCAACTGTCCCTGGATGCTGGGTATTTGCTGCTGAGTTTGCTGAACAATGTTCTTAGAGTTATCCTTCATGATTTCCATCAGAGCCCCCAGGTTACTGAAATTAATGGGGAAACACATCGATAACTAGAATACTAAGTAATACTGATGACGGATCTCTAGCAACCGTACAGTGATGGTGATTAGTGTGTGTGTGTGTGACTTGAACGCTTGTAATAATGTAAATCTACAAGATATGCAACAGAATGCCACCGATAACATAAAACATCATTCATAGAAGGATAAACCATCATAAATTATGAGCCACAAAATTCAACTCAAAACGCAGAATGCATCTAGTTGGAGGTTTAAGCCAAACCATTTCAACAGAGTATTGAAAGAAATAGATATCGACAAACATATGCCAGATAAATCTTCCATAATCATCATAAAGAGAGCAAGACACATATATCATTGCAAACTGTCAGTGTTTACATGTACAGCAACACAAGATTGATTAATGAGTTGATTTTAACATGTAGATGCACGCCAGTGTTATATTTTAAAATAAGATTCAACTTTTCACAAATTCTAGTAGCTTCAGTTACCTGGTGCATGTTCTCATATATGGATGAAATTTATCTTCATTATCTCAAAAAAAAAAACTTTACATTAACTAACAAGCTCAAAAGTTATTTTAATTTCAAACCAATCATACCTAACACACATAACATACTTTATAATTTATTAATTTATTACTTAAAAAATATCACAAAACCCCTAAAAAATAAATAAAGTTGGTCAAAAAGCAAATTTTCTTAAATTTCGTATCTACAATGTCGGCGAACATAAGTTCGGGATGGAAGGAGTATCTGTATATCTAGCGGAACTTTTTTCTACATACATATTGTCTTCCAGAACTCTCTAAAATTATGTGTAATTTTTTTATTTTTAAATATTTTTTAATTATTTTTTTAAATAGTTCTAATTAATTACTCCCTCCGTCCCGTTTCAATATTTACGTTTGCTTTTTGCACGTTGATTAAGAAGTATAATATTTTAATAGATAGTGGGTGGAAAAATATAATATTTAATATAAAGTGGGTAGGTGTATTAGTATTGAATGATATATTAATTGTTTTAGGTGGGTCCCATATTTCAAAAAGAAAAACGTAAACATTGAAATGAGACGCGCAAAATAGAAATGTAAACATTGAAACGAGATTGAGGGAGTATTTCCTTATTTAATACTCCCTCCGTCTGGTTCTAAAATATCTATTTGCTTTTTGCACGTGGATTAAAAAGTATTATTATTATATATAAAGTGGGTAGTTATATTAGAGGGAAGTAGTGAGTCATATTGTGTGCTTTTTTATTAAATTAGAGAAATGAATACATTTGAAGCGGACACCAAAAATAATAAAATTGATACTTTCGAAGCGGACGGAGGGAGTTTTTTTTTTAAAAAAATAATGTATGGGGCATGCATAAATATGAGAAACGCCTCAAAATAAAAAGTGTGCACAAATTTATGGGACACAGAGTACATGCTACAGTAATATATAATTTTCAAATATTGGAGTGTTGTGTTATACACTCTACATTAACATTTAAAAAAAAAAATTAGTCTAAGATTTCTTAAAAGTTAAAATATATTATTTCCATCAATTACTAAGTATACATTTTGCTGTTTTAGTCCGTTCATATTTAATGTATTAATTTTTCTTTTTTAGCAAAAGGTACACATATGGCCACAACTCAATAATATAACTACCTACTTTATATAAAATAATAATATTCGTGAATTAAACAATCAAATACGAGAGAATATGCTATATTAACTTTTTTTTAGTATATGATAGTGTTACATATAAAACAATAAAAAAATTAATGTTAAATAATTTTATGACATTAATTACTCAATTAACATATAACATTTAATTTCAATAAAGACAGAGCATGGCATACATTATAGAATAGATTTGTATTTATTAATTAAAATTTTCATCCTGAGTTCACAGTGGTTTTTTTTTTTTCCAAATTGGGTAGGGTTTTGTGTGGTCTTTTCATGTTTATATATATATATATGTTTGGTGACTTGTCAAAAATAGAGCATATATTTCATGAAATTGGTTTGGTTTGGAATTAAGAATTGTCATTCTTTTGTGAGACAAATTATAACTTTAAGGAAATTCATAATATAATTAAAATTTAGCCTAGTTTTTTTCATCATATATAATATAATAAATATAACAACCCAATTCTATTGGAAAAAATAATAATAATAGACCAATTCTCTTGTGAGATTATGACGGTTTGTGAGACGTGTTAAAATATGTCTATTATATAGATAAAATATATTTAATAGTGGTTAAAGTATGTTTTTTCTAAAATATGATAAATGATGAATTAAAGTATAATTTTAGAGTGTTATAATATGATTCATTATTGACATACTTTAACCATAAATAAGCATATTTTATCTATATAATAAGCATATTTAGTAATTGATCAATCTGTCTCACAAAAAACCCGTCTGAAATGAGAGTTTCTCATAATAATAAAACTTACCGCATCATTTCATAAAATCATTTTTAGCAAAAAGAAGAAGAGATAGAAATTGCTGTAAGTAACCTCCTCTACTTCATCATCAAGTGCTAATCAACTCCTCATTGTTTACTTAATTAAACGCCGATATTAATGATATTGTAATGTTTTCATCCACACCTCTACCATTTAATGCACACTCCAAGAAACCATTAACACATTAATCCAAACATAAACGTACATGATTATTAACAAATGGCTGCAACCCTTCAGGCCTTATTTACCACTTAAAATAGGTACATGTACTATAATTTATTATCGTTAACTAAGATCTTGGATGATTTTCCAGAAAATCGACGAATTTATCAATGTATTTATCATGCAAGTCTCTATCACCAAATACACCCGGTGTCTCTTTAGCTTTTTGTAGGTATTTCTCTCCTTCAATTTCTACCATCACTCGTTTCACTCACTCAGCAACTGAGTCCCTCGTGTACGACCCGTCCTCCTCATCTCTTGGAATTTCAATTCCTATTCCCTTCTCTGCAACGATCCTAGCCGTCAATCCCTGGTCTATCACGAATGGAAGTGCTATCAGAGGAAGACCAAACATTAACCCCTCCACATCACTGACAACAGAACTCCACCCGCAATGAGTCAAGAACCCACCCACTGAGTCATGACTGAGTATCTTCAACTGAGGCGCCCAGCTCTTCCACACGATTCCGCGTCCACTCACCCTCTCCTCAAACCCACTCGGCAGCGACCCGGATGCTGCTTCCCTCAGAACCCAAAAGAAATGGACTCCGGAGATCTCGAGCCCGTGAGCCAACTCGCTGAGCTGATCTTGACTCAGCGTGGTCTCGCTCCCAAATGCCACGTAAACAACTGATCCTTCCTTCTGACCGTCAAGCCAATTCTGGATACCGACCCAAGATCCATCCACCTTAACGGGTACCTGGGGCGGCATCAACCCGAGTGGAATCACTCGCTTGTTGATAACCTTTTCAGATTGAACTAACCACTGTGGTTCGAATTCATAGCAGCTCCTCAAAAAAAGCGCTTCACTTCCGGCGAGTATTTGTCCACAACGGTAGGCATCTGTACACCCGGATTCGGTGTTGTGAACCATTTTGCTTCATGCGGCGGAAAGCCACCTTAGTACCCATTTCGGTGGAGCCATAAAATCTTCGAGCTTTGTCCGATAGTCCGACCCGGAAATCACATACATCCACGCATTTACTATTGCAAAGTGTCGTGAGATTTTGCAAGTTATCGAAGTAAGAAACTAAGTTAGAAACTTAAACATTGAAGGATAGATCCTAATCTATGAATGAAGAAAAAAACGAGAACACGAGGGTTTTTTAGAGTGGTTTACATCCACTATGGAGAGAGTATCTTATTGCTACATGATTGTGGAGGTGATTACACTTACAATAAGCTGTGAACAACAACTTAAATACACTTGATGCATAACTACCCAAAGTTACTGGACCAATCAGAGTAGACAACTTCGTAGCTTGTGATCAGCCTTCAAACGGTTACCAATCTGATCAAACCGACTTCCACCAGAATGTTGATGTGTCAAGCTACTAATCCAATTACATAACTTCTCTAAACTGATCCATTTAACCACCTAAAGTATCAGCTGAACCTACCCTGCTACCCATGCATCCAAGTGGCTTCATTTAACTGCTGCCCTTTGTCATTAGTCAATTCCAAACCTGCATTCCACATATAATACTCATGCAGAACTATCAAACCAAAGCTAAGACACTTAACAACCTTAACTAATGCTAAAACAACAATTAGTATAAGGTATACTCAACAATTCTTCACCTTATACATTGTACTATCATAGCAACCCTCTTCTCCATTGCACTACTCCACCTTGAGTAGCTACCTTTAAACATTGCTCCACCTTGAGCAACACTTGCAACGTAACAACGTTGACTTACCGCCAAGCCACAACAAGTTCGAACCATTTTCCTAATGAAAGTGTCATTACTTTGAAGTCGATTCTAACTCACTAGGATTACCCGATGCTTCTCCTACTTGCTCGTTGTTACTGCGCTGCTCTTAACCTATGTAACGCCACCGAGTCCAAGTCACCACATCTCCTAGCTACCCCGTTATATCGCTACTTCCCCCGAACACCATTCACTTATCGGAAAATCCTTTTCTTACAAACTTGTATTGAGCTAACCTTATCCTTGTGAAAAACAAGCTGCTGTTAAGCTGATTTCACCCCATGGAAAATCCATGTCTTAAACTCCACATTCAGAGGAGTCCCATGCACTTGATGCATCACTTTTAACGATGCTGACATTACTTTATACCGATTCAATTATTCAAATCTTGTAGTGAACAAATGCCCACTATTTCAAGCCATTTCTGACTCACTATCTCCACTGATGATCCTCTGCTAATTATTGGAAATTGTCCACCTATGAACAGTGTTGCTTTCCCTTGCTGGAAGCAATTCTGAATTACTCCTGGATTTAATTCACTTTCCTTGTTGAAAATTACCGATGTCTTTAGCCAATTATTATTTATAGAGTCTCCACCTCAAATCCAAATCCTGGAATGGCTACTCTTCTCATCAGAAGATGTCCCTGCCATGTTCACCGCACTTGACCGCTGCTATCGGAGAAGAGGCACTACTAAGAACTCTGCCGTCGGAAGCTGCGAACTTCCGCTGAGCCTAATGGATACCGCTGCCGCCTTCTCGAATCATCACTGCTGCCTAGAAATTAAACCACGGAGTATCTCTTCACAGGAACTCAAATTCTCACCGGAACTTTATCTTGCCACGCCAGTTAATTTTCACCTGTAGCCCACGATCAACAGGTTCCAATTGCCGGAAATCGTCGATCGCTACCGCTTCTTATCTGACCGCCGATCCTATTCCAACAACTCCAAATCTATTGCTGATTACGCCAGACAACACTTGCAGAATCAAGAATCCCGCTGCTTCCGGCGCGTCCATCTCCGAAGAGAATCTTCCTCTTCCATCCAGTTACGAACGACGCTGTCTTCTGCCAAGAATCCCTTCTTGGAACTTCCTCCACTGATTTCTTGATTTCCACCGCTTCCCGTCTGTTGTAGTCAATAACCCGCAACCACCGCATCCTTGTTCTTCCATCTGCCTCCGTGTTCTTCTACCTCCAACCACCATGGACTGTCTGCCAATCTTCTGCTCCGCTGGAAACCAGAACTCCTTTTTTTGCAAATTCAAGAACCCCCGTCGGCTTGGTTACATTGACCCGCTTTTGACGTTTCTTCACTCTCTCCTCTGAACTGCCGTCCAAAGAACGACCCTGAATCCCACTCTCGTTGATCTGCAAGAGTCACATGTTTTCTTGTATCTCACCGTTCTTCTTCATCGTAACCGCCTCGGATCAGATTTCATCCTCGGCCCGCTGTCAATCTTCATGGAAAACACCATCTTGATCTTCAATCACGTCCTTCTTCTTTGGCCTGCCCTTCTTCCCACAAACGGAGCCAATTGTCGTGAGATTTTGCAGGTTATCGAAGTGAGAAACCAAGTTAGAAACTTAAACATTGAAGGATAGATCCTAATCTATGAATGAAGAAACAAAACGAGAACACGAGGGTTTTTTAGAGTGGTTCGGCATAAGCCTACATCCACTATGGAGAGAGTATCTTATTGCTATATGATTGTGGAGGTGATTACACTTACAATAAGCTGTGAACAACAACTTAAATACACTTGATGCATAACTACCCAAAGTTACTGGACCAATCAGAGTAGACAACTTCGTAGCTTGTGATCAGCCTTCAAACGGTTACCAATCTGATCAAACCGACTTCCACTAGAATGTTGATGTGTCAAGCTACTAATCCAATTACATAACTTCTCTAAACTGATCCATTTAACCACCTAAAGTATCAGCTGAAACTACCCTGCTACCCATGCATCCAAGTGGCTTCATTTAACTGCTGCCCTTTGTCATTAGCCAATTCCAAACCTGCATTCTACATATAATACTCATGCAGAACTACCAAACCAAAGCTAAGACACTTAACAACCTTAACTAATGTTAAAACCACAATTAGTATAAGGTATACACAACACAAAGAAAACACCTAAGATCCCAAGGCGGGTTACGATGGGTGGCAGCCAGTGTTGAGCGAAATCATAGATGATCCAGTCGGGTCGGGCCTCCTCTAAGAATCGGGCCATCTCGTGTTCGAGTCCATCAAAGGCTTTCTTGAGAAGGTCCATCTGCTCGCCGTCGATGTCGAGGGTGGCTTCTGCGTTCTTCGGGAGGCCTATAACTTTGGGTAATGGAAGCTTGACGAGAGTAATGGAGGATACGAGAGGTGGTGGGAGTTGAGGGAGACGATCGATGTTTCTTGGAGTGGAGACGAAGGAGACTTTGTGGCCCTTTTGAGCAATGAGTTTGGCGAGGTCGAAGTGAGGTATGATGTGTCCGAAGGCTAGCCATGGAAACATTACAATGTGCAACTTTTTGGAAGCCATGGATATGAAGATTAATGGATTGTTTAGGGTTACTTTGTAGGAATAGATTGTAAACAACTTGAATCCCCTATTACAATTTTCATATTTTATTGATATTTCATAAAGTAATAAAACTATACCCTACAATTTACCATTAAATCTTTGGGGTAAGTATTAAATTTTGATTATTGATTGTGACACGTGTCAAGATCCTAATATATGAAATATTAGATGAAACGTGAGAATGGTGATCTCATTTGGATTGCGAATAGTAGCAAACGAGGTTTCATGATCAATCATTGGTCCATTGCTATTGTATGATAAGATGATGTATCCTCACATTATTTGGACTCGTATACGACTATATTCCATCTCCGGCCTTCTTTAAGGACAAAATCTCAATTTTAATTCAGCAAGATTATTAAATTTTTATTTTTTTCTTTTAATATTAATTTTAGTCCTAAAAAATTTTATTTTAAATTTTTGACACATTTGCAAAATATTTTACCAAATTTATAGGACTTGAAATTTTAATACTCCCTCAGTCCCTTGATAAGAGTCTCATTTGCTTTTCGGTACGTGGATTAAGGAGTATTATTATTTAGTAATGTGTAGTGGTTAGTTGTATTAGTGGGTATGTGAGCCCCATGTTTTAATTGTATTAGTGGGTGTGAGTGAATCTCATATGTCCAAAAAAATGGGATCCTTTGCGTGGAACAATCAAAATGATAAAATAAGACTCTTACCTAGGGATGGAGGGAGTATGACTTTGCCAGTATAGTTTGATTTACTATTATTATTCTTTTGTAAAGGATTAAAATAAAAAAAATTATAAAATTAAAATTGATACAAAGTTAACATTAAAATTAGATTCATTCAAAACTAAAATTGATACTCACTGTTTGTATGCGTTTTTTCATTTTGATTCATCACAATACAAAGTGTGCATTTTCTTTTTTGGTAAAAATACTATACCCAAATTAATTATTTTTCTCTCTTTAAACTCACACATCACAATAATACATCTACCCACTTTATATTAAATAATTATTTTTCTCATCTCATAATATATTAAAATATTATCTCTTAATTTACTTGCAAAAATCAAACAAATATGTTTTTATGAGATGGAGGGACTATTATCTAGCCTCTTAAAAGGAAATAAAAGATCTGATACATAGGCTTGCTAATTCTAGCATGTGATAAAATGATAGTACGGTAGTCCCACCTTATGGTCAAATTATTTTTTGAAAAAATAAAAATAAAAATATAAAAAAAAGAAAATAAAATAAAACCTTTGCCTCTTAATTTAATTGGATTGCGAGTACTTGTGGATTTATCTATCATCAAATTAGTTGTATGGAAATAATCGTTTGATTCGGGATTTTACGCGCATCCTTATTTACTGTTAGGATCACACGTGAAATTATTCTTTTCAATATGAATTATTATCCTTTTAAAAAAATAAAATTTCTTAAATTCATGCGATAAAATTTAGGAATACTACTTTTAGGTGCAAATTATATCGTATTATTATTTTTAGGTACATTCACCTAAAATTAATACTATTATATACCAAATTATATTGTACAATCCTAAATATACCCTTATCCACTTTTGTGATATAATAATATCCTTGAAATCCTATTTCATAATTATCGTAACAATCTAACTGATCTCAAAATTGCAACAGATTTTATCATAATTCAATATTCATTGGCCGTTGATATAAAACTCTTCAAATTGTTGCATAATTGATAATAATTCATTTTCTCAAGAAATAAGTCTAAATATGTTACACAATTAGTTATATTTATGCACAACTTTTGAATAAAGTTTCACAATCTTACTAGATGTCATTTATGAATTACATTTCTTGTAGATAGTAAATAATTTTGTTGGACATAAAAACATGTCTGTATCATGTTGTACATTATATTGTGTTGTACAACCGATTGCATTATTGTACAAACCTTTAAAATGTCTACACAATCTAATATGTTATTGCACAATTAGTGTATAACTATGCATTATCGTTGTCATTCGTCCACGCCCTTTCACCATATTAACCCTACCTTTGCTGAAATTGAAGAACCAGCGAACCAACCAAATCACCACCGCCACGGTTGTGGAGGCAATCAGAAACGGTAAAATTAATTATAGGCATCCAGATCTCACTTACTCATTCCTCTTGAGTTTTACACATCGAGTTTTGATGCCGCGGTGAGAATCAATTACAAGGACAATGACATAGACGATCTTGTGTTTACCATCGGTCATAATGATGCTGCAGGAGACAATTACGAAGACAACGATATAAAACAAGAGAAAATATGACGCTGTTGATGAAGAAGAAAATCACGACTAATGTTGTTAATGGAGGAGCAACAGTAGAAAAATCATCATAATCTGGCATTCTATATACCTTCTCAACATCAGCAGAAAAATCAACACGATCTTGTATTAGGCTTTCTTCTGGTTCATTCTTTAAGGTATATAACGCCAAACTTTTTTTTGATTCATTCAATGTGTTGAAACAGCTTTCATCTCAAGGATTGAGATTATCAGGTACCATGGCAAAGTGAGGTCGTGTCAATTAAGTTTTGACTACGGCGAGGGTTTGAAGTAGATTCTTATATTGGTACTGCGTGCCTATTAATTAGGCATTTAAATAGGAGAGATGTGGATAAAATTTTATTTTTATTATTTAATTATTATTAGGGTTATATTAGGTATATTATTCTAACTTTTTGTATCTAACAATAATAAATTTAGCAGTATGTATCTTACAGTAATATCATTTAATACTTTACACTAGAAAGTAATTAATCATAAAATTTACCGATGGCAAAAACTTTTGTGCACCCGGGCGCATGGACCGCACCTGGTGCGCCTTTAGAATTTGTGTTAAATTGTAGTATACCCTTTTATTATAAATATGTGTACCCTTTATTTTTTAAACAAAAATAAAAAAATATTAATGAAAAGTGTATACCCTTTACAACAAAATGGTGCACCCTTATTAATTAAAATGTATATCCTTTAGAACAAAACATTATACCCTTACCCATAATACTAAATTCTAAAGGCGCACGATGTGCTCCCGGTGCACGCAAGCCTCACTCTTTACCGATAGTATATGAAAAATTATTTTTTAAAGAGACGAAATATACTTTTCTGAATTAAAAATTATTACTCTTTAAATTCAAATATGTTGGGATTTATATCCTATTAAGACAAGTAATATTTTTCAATTAAGAATAGTAATACTCCCTCCGTCCCATTCTTATCTTCACATTTTCCATTTTCGTCCGTCTCATACTTATATTCACCACAAAAAAAAAAGAAACTTCACATTAACCAACAATCTCAAAAGTTATCTTAATTTCGAAAATATCACTTTCACCTAACACACATAATACCACAATACCCCTCAAAAGTCAATAAAGTTGGTGAAAAAGCAACTTTTCTTAAACTCCGTATCAATAATATTGGTGAATTTAACTCCGGGTCGGAGGGAGTACTTTATTCGTCTAAAATTAAATTTTCACGTACTAATTTTTAAACTAAATTTTCACATAGTAAAAGGTAATTTTTGCATAAAATGGTACACGTGCTCAGCAAATTCTTGCACACACCACTCCCATGCAGAATTTAGTTAGTAACTTATTGAATTATTCCATATAGTAATTTGTTACCGAGTTTCCTGTTAAATTTTTTAATAAAAAATTAAATATAAAAAAAATTATACATGAAATACCCTATCCATAATATATTATTGAATAAAAAAAATACACTGTATACACATGCTACATGATACACCATATATCAATTCATTTTGTATTAATCATACTACTAAAGTCCTCTTACTTTCATCATTGTTGAGCTAATCACTCATTGTTTTATTTAACCAAACGCTTATATTAATGATATTGTAATGATTTAAGGCGCATCTCTCAACATTTATTAGACAATCCATGACCACTGCTAAAAATGAATCCAAACATAAACTTAGATGATTATTAATATGGCTGCAAACTTGGGCCTTATTTAACCTAATATGACTTCAATAGGTAGGTACAAAATTAAAGCATTAATCAAGATCTTGCATGATTTTCAAGAAAATCAACGAAATTTTCTATGTACCTATTATGTAAGTCTCTGTTACCAAATATCCCTGCTGCTTCTTTGGCTTTCTCTCTATATTTCTTTCCTTCAATCTCCACCATCACTTGTTTCACTGAGTCACCAACTGAGTCCCTCGTGTACGACCCGTCTTCCTCATCTCTTGGAATTTCAATTCCTATTCCCTTCTCTGCAACGATCCTAGCCGTCAATCCCTGGTCTATCACGAATGGAAGTGCTATGAGAGGAAGACCAAACATCAATCCCTCCACGACAGAACTCCACCCGCAATGAGTCAAGAACCCTCCCACTGAGTCATGACTCAGTATCTTCAACTGAGGCTCCCAGCTCTTCCACACGATTCCGCGTCCACTCACCCTCTCCTCAAACCCACTCGGCAGCGACCCGGATGCTGCTTCCCTCAGAACCCAAAAGAAAGGGACACCGGAGATCTCGAGCCCGTGAGCCAACTCACTGAGCTGATATTGACTCAGAGTCGTCTCGCTCCCAAATGCCACATAAACAACTGATCCTTCCTTCCGACCGTCTAGCCAATTCTGGATATCGACCCAATGGCCTGCAGAACCCAAACTGCTTCAAATGTAATTGAATATAGATGCTTATTTGAAGCATAAATTCAGCCAATAAGAGAATCCTTCCCCAAAAAATCAAGAAATTAAAGAAATTAATCACTAAAATCAACCTTATATTTATGTAAAACCTAACTAAAATTTTTATGCTCATTAATTATATGTATGACATGGTTGGTTAATTACTGGCAACATCTTAATTTAATTCGTTATGGATTAATTTATTACTTATATTAATTAAGTATCATCATATATTAATTCATGTGAATATTGTTATGGGTGCGACATAAATGATCTGTAGTATTAACATTAGCATTAGAAGACATTGACTTTAGATTTTCTTAGAGCGCGACAGAAACAATTCTTCATAGAAATTTTCTTTTAGAACCCAGTGAGAGGAATTAATCCTCACTTTTTTCAGTACACGAAAATGAAAGATTAGCTCTAAATAGTAGGAACTTTTAAGGAAGGTTTAATTGTTAATTATTGCCTAGAGGGAGGTAGTGATGGGCATTGATCCTTAAAACTTTTGAGAGTTTTTGTGAAAGCCTACAATCATAGTAAATAGAACGAGGGCTTTGAAAAAATTCGTGATCGACTTTAATTTAATGTTTGTCTCGTCTATTTCTTATGCATGATAAAATGAATTTTAAGATATTTTAATTATTTCTAATTTCATATCTTACTACTTTCCGTTTAACACCAATTCTCTAATTTATTTTCACTTATTTTATATTGCTTTTTTTTTAGTTTGAGTTTTTTACTTATTATTATCTTTGTTCGTTCTAATTAAAACGATTAAAATACAAGTATTTTTTCAATTTAAACTTAAACTTCCTAGGATTTAATATTTTTATTATTTGTGTATTTCTCTATAACAACCGAGTACATCTATTCCTTCTAAATAAAAAATATTCCCTCCGTCCCATAGAAATTGTGACATTTTCCTTTATGGGTTGTCCCGCAGAAGTTGTCACATTCATTTTAAAGTATATGAGACCCACACAAAAAATATTAACATATTCACATGGATCCACACACACTCCACACACTACTAATACACTTATCCACTATACATTAAATATTATTTCTCACTTTACTTTACATTAAAATATTATATTCTTTAATCTCCGTGCCAAAAAAATGTAACACCTTTAATGGGACGGAGGGAGTATCAATCTTCAAATTGTTGTACTATGATATAACGATTACTTCTAAAAAAATAATTTAAAAAAATAGAGTGCATGCATGTGTGAACTTGGTTTAGTGCTCCTTATTTTGTATTGATCATATTAAAGTCCTCTTCATCATCATAATTGAGTAAGTCACTTATTGTTTACATAACTAAACGCTTGTATTAACGATTTTGAAATGTTTTAAAGCACACGTCTCATCATTAATAGATAATCCATGACCAACACTAAGAAATGAATCCAAACATAAACTTACATGACTATTAATATGGCTGCAAACTTCTGCTTTATTTAATGTTCATGAATCAACTTAAATAAGCACATGCATAATTTAAGCATTACTTAGATCTTGCATGACTTTCAAGAAAATCAATGAAATTTTCTATATACCTATTATGCAAGTCTAGGTCACCAAATATCGCTGCTGCTTCTTTGGCTTTCTCTCTGTATTTCTTTCCTTCAATCTCCATCATCACATGTTTCACTGAGTCAGCAACCGAGTTCCTCGTGTACGACCCGTCTTCTTCATCTCTTGGAACTTCAAATCCTATTCCCCTCTCTGCAATGATTCTAGCAGTCAATCCCTGATCTATTACGAATGGAAGTGCTATGAAAGGAAGACCAAACATCAATCCCTCCACAACAGAACTCCACCCGCAATGAGTCAAGAATCCACCCACTGAGTCATGACTCAGTATCTTCAACTGAGGCGCCCAGGTCTTCCACACGATTCCGCGTCCACTCACCCTCTCCTCAAACCCACTCGGCAGCGCCAACGAGTCGGAACCGGATGCTGTTTCCCTCAGAACCCAAAAGAAAGGGACTTCAGAGATCTCGAGCCCGTGAGCCAACTCACTGAGCTGATCTTGACTCAGCGTCGTCTCGCTCCCAAATGCCACGTAAACAACTGATCCTTCCTTCCGACCGTCAAGCCAATTCTGGATACCGACCCAAGATTCATCCACCTTAACGGGTCCCACCTGTGGTGGCATCAACCCGAGTGGAATGACTCGCTTGTTGAGAAGCTTTTCAGATTGAGCTAACCATTGTGGTTCGAATTCATAGCAGCTCCTAAAAAGAACCGCTTCACTTCCGGATATAACCGTACCAGCACGGTAGGCATCCGTGTACCCGGATTTGGTGCTGTGAACCGACCCGAAAAACCACTTCGCTTCGTGCCGCCGGAACGCCACTTTAGTGTCGAACTCGACCCATTTTGGTGGAACCAAAAAATCTTCGAGCTTGGTCCGATAATCTGACCCGCTAATCATGTTCTCTTTACTTCCAAAGAAAACAACAATCCATGCGTTCATTATTACAAATAAAACACTTGGGATCCCAAGCTGGGCTGTGATTGGGGGCAGCCAGCAGGGAGCGAAATCGTTGATGATCCAGTCGGGTCGGGCCTCCTCCAAGAATCGGGCCATCCCGTCTTGCAGCCCATCGAAGGCTTTCTTCAGAAGATCCATCTGCCCACCATCGATGTCGAAGGTGGCTTCTGCGTCCTCCGGGAGTCCGGCAATCTTGGGCAATGGAATCTTGACCAGAGTAATGGAGGATGGAGGTTTAGGGAGACGATCGATGTTTCTTGGAGTGGAAACGAAGGAGACTTTGTGACCCTTTCCAGCAATGAATTTGGCGAGGTCGAGGAATGGTATGATGTGTCCGAAGGCTAGCCATGGAAACACTACAATGTGTAGGGTTTTGGTCGCCATGGATACGAAGATGGTAGTGATAATGGATTATTTGTGGAAGAGTATTTTAGTAGCAGCAAAGGAGATGTAGGATGTAGAGTTCAATACTCCCAAATTATTGATAAGTGGAACCCACACCTGTAATACCAGTACATCCATCAAATGGTCCACCCCTTAAATAAACCTTTCCTTTCATTTCAACTTCTTTTACTCTCTTTTTCCCATAAATAATAAAATAATATTACATATAATCAAATATTGTGGTTTTAAAATTTTTTTAACAAAATATTATAATTGCATGGTGATTTAATCAAATAAGCAAAATTGCCAATTTTGGTGAGGTGGCACGTGTCAATAGTAAAGTTGGCCTTTGTAGAGGCAACTTTTGAATCTCACGATAATTTTGAGAATTGACTGATAAATAAAGTAACTTTTGAATTGATGAATTTGAGTATTATCATTACAAAATAATTGAATAAATTATAATTGAATTTAATTATTAAATCAATTAGCAATCATTACAAAATAATTATCCTATATTATAATGATTTATTATTTTGTTATAATTCATATATATTATTATATAAATAATAATGTAATAAAATGATAAAAATTATTTTTGCAAAATTACTCTTTAATATATTAAAAAACATTCTTTGAAGAGTAATATTTTTTTATTTAAAAGAATAATAGTAAATTTTATTTAAAGAGTAAATTTTCATGTGCAAAAAAGTAATAAGTACAATAATTTGAAGAGTAATTTTTATATTTAAAAGTGTAATAATTTATGTCTTTAAAGAGTAATTTTTCATGTATTAAAGAATAATAATTGAAAATAGGGTTCACGAGTGAATACGGTTCACACAAGTGTTTGTCTTATATAATTAAATTGTATTATTTTTATTTACTTAAAAATTAATTATAAAATTATTTTTAATTTATCTTATTATATTATATAAGTATATAATTTTGTATCTACATAACATTATTTTCATTTTCTAAAATGGAGGTAGAATTTTGAATTTTTATATATAAATACGGACATATATTATAAAAAAAAGTGAATGTTATCAATCATGCGTTTTTCATAATTAACAATATATTCTTATACTAGTGATAAAATTTATGGTCTCCTCTATCACATCTAGGAGGTTGTCTTTGTCGAGTGTTTCGCCGTCTGTTTATTTCTCTAGTATCATGTTGGATTGCACTCTCATGATCATCTGAAACAGAAGACGATGTCTCGTGTCCTCGAGCTTGCCAACCAAAATCAAAACCTAAGGTATCACTGATAAGTCACGCTGAGGTGGATGATCATTATCTGTTTGCAAAGGAGAAGTGAATGATGGCCAATATGGAGCATTGCTCTGCAAGTCAACATCTGTCATTTCTGGTTGAGGGGTATAGTAATTAGGCGTTGAATACTCTGTGATAAATAATAAAATACTACATTGTTAAAAACTATAGATACGTTAATTCATTAAATTAATGAAATAATTATTTAATTTTATAAATTTCATACCGTTTATTCTATTAATTTTATTTTAATTTTTATTTAATAATTATTGTGGACCTCCTTTAAGTAATTTTTGAATAATTAATAAATAATAACTAATATTGCAATTATAAAAATGATTGGTTACGTATTTTCAATTTAAAGTCGCATTCTAATGGTTACATTTCCTTTTTTGGTATATGGGGCGCCCACCTACAACACTAATACAACTATCCAGTACTATATATTAAAATATTATTTATTTCACCTCACTACACATTAAAATATCATATTCTTTAATCCCCGTGCAAAAAATAAACGTAACAATTATGACGGAACAGAGGAATATATGTTATCAGAATGCTGAACTTCGAATGTGAGTATCTTGTATATGTTATCCACACACATTACTAATATAATTAAAATATGAGAAATATACATGACACTAATATAACTACTCATTACAAATTAAATAATAATACTTACTAATTCATGTGTAAAAGTAAATAACAACCTTGAGAAAAACGGAGGAAATACATTGCATGTGATTTTAACAATTTCGTACCCCCAGATCCAAAATTCTGGGTCTGCCACTGTTTTGGTGTATCCTACAGGAGACGTCTAAGTAGATTCCCAAATCTATTGATAAATGGACCACAGCATTGTATATATCCATCACGTGTCCGAATGCTAGCCATGGAAACATTGCTACGTGCAGCGTTTTGGAAGCCATAGACGGAGACGATGAAGATGTAGAAATGGCAATGAAAATGGTATGGCTATCAAATCAAGTTAAGCATCTCCATTAATGATGCACTGTAACAACAGAAAAGGAGAAAAGTGATGGAACTATGCGCTAGATTTCCACGCTGTACAAAAGTTGACATGTAACAGATTTATCTTACACCCTAAACATGAAAAATCAGAATTTAGAGTAATGAATTATTAATCTTTTGAGTGAAAAAGTATTATTACCTGCCATTAACTTGGTGCATTTTCCCACTCTAGCTAAAGAAAATGCATTCACATTAATGGAAAGGATTCACACTCAGATACAGAATGTTATGCAATTTTATAAGTATAACTATTAGGTGTAAGCAAAGATTTTATTTTTTATTTTAATAGGAGACTCACAGGCCCATACATTTAGAACAAGCAAGCATGTAATAAAAGAATAGCATTTTCTCACAGAATAATCAAACAACAATTTTGGATATATAACCTAGCAAGCCATGTAACAAATCTTTTTCTAGCTAGAAGCATAGTTGAGAAATTATTGACAAATGCCAAGAAAGAACAACCTCAAGAATTAGACTAAGTAGAAACTACACCTGGGAGCACCTTGACTGAAGCCATGAAGTGGCGGCATCTTGGTTGTCAAAAACCAGCCAACCTGATCAGGTGCCTCATGAAATGGGGCATTAAGTTCCTTCAAATGCGACTCAAAAATGCCGGAAGGGAAGGCCTCTCTCGGAGAACTTGTGTTTCCCGTGCCCTGTGTTAATCCCAAGTAAAGAGGGCATTTCCTCCCTGTTTTCGAGAGCTCTACACAAGTCATTCGTCCAAATATGAAGTGCAGTCAAAGCTGCCCCTGTCGAAAGGCTCTTCAAGTGCAACGACCATTGTGTATCGGTCCTAGACATCATGTCGGTGTATATACCGAGCTTGAGGCCTGGGTTTAACAATTCACAAGCTCTCTCCAACTGATTTAGGTTTACACAGAGATCAATCAAGCAATTGCAGTACGCTTTTTTTACATCATCGCCAATAGATGCAAAGAGTTCCCCAGCTTCATTTTTAAATATTTCTCCTTCAGCGTTTCCTTCATGAACAATGAGTTTCACAACATAACCAAGCTTTGGATTGGCCTTCTCGACGCAAGTAATCAGCTCATTGAGTTCTTCTTTCGGTGCTTGGCTTACTACATTGAGAAGACAACCACAGAACCGCTCATCAGGCGTTATGTGCAACTCTGAGAGTTGATTAAACGTCTTCACAACATCATCCGTACGACCAGCTTTCCCGTAACACTGGATGAGTGAGGTCAAGACAAAGATGTTAGGCTGAAAGCCGGCCTCCAACATTTCAGTGAACACCGCCTCTGCTTCATCAACTTTCCACTGCAAGCATACATGGTTATCAAAGATGCAAATGTCCAATTGTCTGGCGAGCAGGTTCCTGAATTTTTCATGTCCTGAAATATCTCCAAAGCTTCATCAGTAAATCCGAGATCAGCACACGTGGACAAAAGAGTATTATACAAAACAACACTCAACTCCAATCCCTTCTCCTTCATCTCTTTGTAAACAGCAATAGCATCTTCTCCATAGCGAACCCTGCCGTAGGCCCTGATTAATGAAGCATAAGTGCCCCAAGTCGGCTGAACTCCATTGATAACCATATCCCGGTAGATGTTTTTCGCTTGCCACGGTCTTTTGGCTTTTCCCATGGCATCTAAGAGTAAGTTAAACACAAATGCACTAGGCTTTCATATCCTCGTAGATATTCAAGCATCCATCAAAATTCCGTATAGAGCCATAAATCCTAATCAAGGTGGCGAAAGTCACAGCATCAAGACGCCATTTTTCACTCCTCGCACGATCATATAGACTCAAGGAAACCTCCACCTTACCCACCCTACCATACACATCAACCATCACCGAGCAGGTCACCTCATCAGGCTCACATCCAAAAGAAGACATCTTCTCAAACCACTCAACGGCCTTCTCTGGCAAAGAAGAGAGCCTAGCACAGCTAATTATTGTAGAGAAAGTCACATTATCGGGCTTAACCCCATTCTTAAGCATTTCGTCGAACAGATTCTCTGCCCCTTCAAATCCTTACACTTCCTGAACACTAACAATGTCACATTATATAAAACTACTTCTCGACTCATCGTCAACCTTTGTCGAAAGTAATCGAGCACCAGTAATGCAGTTTCTGCATTCGACATATTGTTCAAAACAATAATAGCATCCTGTTCGATAAATTTATCCTTCAAAATATCCATGGCACTCAAAATTTCCTCTTCTAATCATTTAAAGATTCAGATAATTTCACCAGAGAAGCAAACCTGGAATCAGACGATTTCAGCCTGAGCTTCGAGGCTTGAGGGGTGTTGGGATTGACCCAGACATAGGTTTTCGCAGCTTTTCCTGGGGTTTGAGAACCTCGAGAGATTACGCTGGGGGATTGCTCTTGCAAATGGACATCGGAGGAGATGCAAGAAACTTTTGTGTGGGGAATCTTGACGGGAAAATTGAGATTCTTATGGGTTCTGAGTTGAAATGGAGGCGCGAGAGAGCTGCAGAGGGGAGTGGTATCATAAGGAAGCGAAACTGAGGGTGAAGCTCTGAGATTGTACGCCATTGCTGTTCACTTACACGATCTATGTGTGTCGACTCATCCATGTGGGTGCACCCGAGTGCACACTATAAATTGCCAATATTTAATTAATGTAAAAAAAAAGTGTGGATGAATTGGTAAATTAAAAAGAAAAAATAAATTAATTTGTTAAAAATAATGAATAAAGCATGAAAAAATAAATAAAATAAATGAATTGATAAATAAAATGTAAAAAATATAGTGTATTTTTTCAATTAATAAAATGTACCTAAATACTTAAAACACCTTAAAATGAAGTATTGCCATCTTTAAAATATACTACTCCATTTGAATTGAGTTGTCATTTTTTAAGAGTTTTAATTTTTTTAAGAAATTAATCTTGATGTATCTAAGGTGACATTACAAGAATTTGATGGTTATTTAACGTGCTTCATATTCTAACCTTCTCTTTTTATGTTGGTGCAATTATTTTTATTAATCTTTAAATTAAAAATAATTAATTAATCAAATAAAATACATGGTCATTGTTAAATTGTTAACTATTCCTTCAATTTCACAATAAATTTCATATTTTCCGTTTTCGTCTGTACATGTAAAATTATACGAAACATCATATAAATTAAAAATATGATGTAGGAATAATAATTTAAATTAAAAAAAAAAAAAAAAAAAACCAATGAAATGAAGCGCTTATAGGAAGTAGGTAACTAATTCACCTTCGAGAATTTGAACCCTCAAAGTCAAAGAGGAGAATTTACAGCATATTACTTTTGAGGAGAAAGTAGCTTATTTTCCTCGGAATCATGCTTCATGGAAGAATCACCCCCCATCAGCTCTTGAAACCCTTCAACCTTAACCGGTGGAGCCCTAGCCATTGTCATACTTGTGTTCCTGAAAAAATAAAATAAAACAAACCTCGAAACTCAGAAATTATGCACTTTGGATCAATGGTCAGTCAGCAAACAGATACAATTCATTTTGATCTCCCAAAAGGCATGAATATAATAAGGTCCAAAATAGTTACGGTGATTGTATTTGTGGAATCGGAAGATTGGTCATAGTAGGGCGAAAGGTAGCATTGTTGTTGTTGGCTTGTTGTGCAGATGTTGATGATATCGCGGCTAGTTGTTGTTGTCGCATATGTTGCATTTGGGCTTGTCTGGAATTTATTGCTGTGAAGGCATTTGTGTCCATTGGAAAGTCTGATGAATTCTCCATCTTTACTTGCACCAGAGGCCTGTCCTTGTCCATGTTCATATTCACATTCATGCCAGGCCGGGGTGTTGAAGTTTGCCTCCTCCTCATCCTGTCCCACTGCTGTTGTTGTTGTAGTGCCAGATACTGAGGATTATTCATCTGTCTTAAGATCTGTGACGGGATGAGTGAATTAGTTTAGTGACGTAAAATATATAAGAACAATCATAAAGACGAAATAGAACAGTTCAATGACTCGACAGTATGGCCAAATTAATTGATAAAGCGGGCAATCACAACAATCTCCCCATCCCAAGTGGTAATGCTAGGTTGAGCACTGTTGGCTCTGAGTTTTGGGTGGGACAGACTAAACAAGATTTTACAACAGCGCATGTTTGGAATGTACATATAAAAAATACAATGGCGACTATGAAAAAAAATGGAAAAATTCATGTACCTGCTGAGACTGCTGAATGGAAGGTTGCTGCTGCGATTGCAACTGTCCCTGGATGCTGGGTATTTGCTGCTGAGTTTGCTGAACAATGTTCTTAGAGTTATCCTTCATGATTTCCATCAGAGCCCCCAGGTTACTGAAATTAATGGGGAAACACATCGATAACTAGAATACTAAGTAATACTGATGACGGATCTCTAGCAACCGTACAGTGATGGTGATTAGTGTGTGTGTGTGTGACTTGAACGCTTGTAATAATGTAAATCTACAAGATATGCAACAGAATGCCACCGATAACATAAAACATCATTCATAGAAGGATAAACCATCATAAATTATGAGCCACAAAATTCAACTCAAAACGCAGAATGCATCTAGTTGGAGGTTTAAGCCAAACCATTTCAACAGAGTATTGAAAGAAATAGATATCGACAAACATATGCCAGATAAATCTTCCATAATCATCATAAAGAGAGCAAGACACATATATCATTGCAAACTGTCAGTGTTTACATGTACAGCAACACAAGATTGATTAATGAGTTGATTTTAACATGTAGATGCACGCCAGTGTTATATTTTAAAATAAGATTCAACCTTTCACAAATTCTAGTAGCTTCAGTTACCTGGTGCATGTTCTCATATATGGATGAAATTTACCTCCTAAATGCGTTTTAAATCATGATCAAATGATTCTAACAGTTAGTATGCTCAAAGATCACTGGCAAATAAATTTAAATAACATCAAGTAGACTACAGAGTACATCACTTGCCTATATCCTTTTGTTTGAAGAAACATCTTTAACAACTCAGGGGCTGAACACTGCTTTCTGTAACTATCTGCAAGGAGCTTCAAGATTCTTCCTAACTTATTGATATGACTACTCATAAACTGCGACATAACTTCTAATGAGGTGTCTGAAGAAGATTCAAACCCCAGGTTGTTTAGCAACCGCGCTAACACCTTCTGTGACGTTTGTGATGCTTGTTCTGAACTAAGTAGTTTCTTGCTCCCTTGATAACCATTTTTCCCTCGAGTTTGATGTCCTTGTTCCATGCTTAGATACTCAGGTCTGATACCAAGTCTCTCGATCATTATAGGGCTGATGACTGGGCTCTTGGTCGTGATCTGAGGTAAGTTGTCCAAAACCCCATTGAATGGCACAGTTTGACTGGTTTCTAGCCTGCTTGTTTGCAGGACTGCACTATCAGGAACACAATTCAAAGTAAACAATGCTTCAGGGAAAAGGGTTACATCATCAACTACATTGCTATCAACCATAGTTGAGTTTGATCGCAAGTTTGATACATTGTCCTTGAAAGCTACTCTCCTTCTTTTGTGATTCTCAAGCGCTCTGAGATAGGTAGACATTTGCTCAGGCGTCCGTTTCTCAGGTTCTCTATCTCCAAACATCAACCTATAAGATTTACTTGCCTTGTATTTCTCAAAGAATTGAGTGTACCATGTTTCTGGAAATTCTTCCAGCTTAAGCCTTTGTGACACAGCATCAGTTTCCAACGCACTAAATCTTGATCCAACACCAATAGATGCTTTAGAATGCCCCTAAACAATGCCAAAACAACGTTGACAGAGAATTAAGATACATAAATAAAAACATTAAGGAGATGATAAAAGAAATTTCTAGACCATGAGCACACAACAAATTCATAAGGTGTGAATAACTTTTAAAAATTGGTTATTATTATATGTCCATGTGATCAGATAACTTTATAGAAATGTTCAATGGATATTGAAGATCAGTGGTAAGAAAATTCATTAGGTTACATAGACAAGGAATACAGCTATATGCACCAAACCTGAACTAAAATTGGGATTCAGAAACATGGTGAGGGACCATAATATAAATTGAGAGTAGGGAAAGAATCTATAATATGGACCGACCTACATGCAAGGAATGCACTTATTCCATCTGATTAAATACAAAACAAAAATGAACGCAAAAAACACAATGACAATTAAGACGGGATCAAATTATTATTACCCATGGATCTGGTGTACCCATATTTACAAAGGTATATAGCTCGTGGTTAATGTGATATCAATTATAGAGATATCCTGCAGTTATCAGCTGAAGAATGCTACTCAAATTAGATACTCCATATAACTTTATATTGGTAAAATATTGGGGGGAACAACTCAAAGAGTCCAGCATTAAGCACAAATGATGCTAATGCCATAATCAAACAATTCTGGTAGATAATTTGCGAGGAGGAGAACGGACTTCTAGCATATTCCTAAGCTCTAGTTTCTTTTCTTCATTTCTTTTATTCTGAAGCACGCAAATGCAAAAGAATTTCTAAGTCACTAGTGCTGAAGAAGAAATGCAAGCAGCTCCAAAATTTAAAAACCTTAGACGCAGAGTTTGAAACGGCTAAACCAGGTTGCCTTTGATCTCCATCTTGTGCACCATTGTCCAGAGTGAAATACACATCATCCCCATGCAACTCTAAATCTGCAGGTAATATTTTATTCTATTTTTTAAAACAGAGAGATATTTCTGAAAACTCAAGTACATGAATTCTGGAAAGAGAACAGATATTAAACAAAGAATCGCTTGATAAATCATAAACCTAAATACAATAAAAAAGAAACACACCAGACTTCTATTTCGACTCCCGCTAAAATAAGAAGGCGAAAGTAGAGCCATTATCAAATTTAAGACTGTCTAAGAATAGAATCCGAAATCGCAAGTCAGAAACCGTTATCCATGAAATCGGATACGGAATCCACAATTCACAACATAATCAAAACAAAATTTCAAACAGTCTCCAAAATTAATTTAACCATTCACAGAATTCAAACTGAACATAAAATTGGGGGTAAACTCGGAAAATAAAAACTCACAATTAGGATTGAGCTTGGATATTGCAGCAGCGGGAGAAGCTGATTGATCGAAGAGAGAGACGGAGGCTTTATCGAATAGGAGAGCGCGTACCCGGAGCTGGAGGCAGATCTGAGTCCTGGTCTTAGAGTCATCTGCTCTCATGAAAGCTTCCCAAGCGGCAGGGGAGGAGAGGGACGGAATGAAGGTGGAGTAAACGGCGTCGCCGAGCCACGACCGCCACACGCCGTGGCTCTCCAGCTTCTGCGCCAGCTCGAAGCCCCGCCTATCGTCGCCCAACAACGACATTACGGAGAATTTTTATCTTTCGGTTTACAGCAAATCGCAGTTTTGCAATTCTGCTGATGAAGATGTGCAATTATGTATGCGTAACTAATTTATGTTTAATTATTATACTTATTACTTTTATTTCTAAATTTAAGCCCATTAATACAACGATTTAAAAATTAAAGCCCGATTAGGAATCCTTCAATTGGGAAATCAATTCTTAACGATATCTATTTATACATTTAACATGTAGAGTACAGAAATTAATTATAAAACTAGTTTATCATATTTGTAAACAATATTTTTCCTTAATTATGCTGGGTTTAGCTTTTAATAATAAGAATCTTGGATCTCTACTGGGCTTCAGACCAAGAAACCATTCTGGGCTATCATTAAGTGGGCCTTTACAGCAATTCAGTTATTAAAAAATGGAGTACCAAAATTTAGCCCGAACTCAAACAGGCCTTTAATTTTTATTTTGTTATACTATGTGAGATTAGCATTAAGTCAAACAGGCCCAAAAGAAAAGGAGTATCTAAATTTAGCTCGAACTCACAACATACTCCATTATTATATACTCCCTCCGTCCCGGCGTAAGAGGGTCATTTATTTTTTTGCACGTAGATTAAAGAGTATTATTATTTAAAGTGTAGTGGGTAGTTGTATTAGTGGGAGTGTGAATCTCATATTTTAATTGTATTAGAGGAAGTGTGTGGGTCCCATGTGTGTAAAAAAGGAAATGGGACTCTTTGGGTGGGACGATCAAAATGAAAAAATGACCCTCTTAAGCTAGAACGGAGGGAGTAGTAATTTTTTCACATCCTTATTGAGACGAAAAATAATACCCTCCTCCTAAGTTAATCTTTAAAAGGTACCATTTTTCATCTTTAGAAACAAAGAACTTACACATACTACTAATACAAAAAATGTGAACTCACATACATCATTAATACAACTATCATTACATATTAATTAATAATATTCCTTAATTCATCTTAAAAAAACAAATTATACACTATCTAGAGTAATAATTCAGAATTTTAAATAATAAATTTTTATGTACTAAGGAAAAAAAAATAGAATTATGTCTGTATCACAAGAAACAAGGTCTTTACATGTATCAGAAGAAACAAGCTCTTTATATATACTATCTTTAAAATTTTGAAAAGTTGAAATGAATGTGAAAATGTACACCAACTAGCTGAGTACTATATAAGAAGGGGCTCGAATATTAATGCGTCTGAGATGATGTATTTACTAAATTAAACCAATAAAATTCTTACTGATTAATGATTTACAATTCATAAAAGCTTATTAAAAGACATAATTCTTCAATTAATTAATTGGTTCGATTATTATCCACTACGGCCAAAAATCATGCAAATAAATTATTTAGTACATCAAATCAAACTTACATTATAAGATGTAGTTTCAACCCTATTTTTTGGTAGGGTCTTAAATATTGTAGCCCATCCACTCATTAAGTCCCTACAACTATGCAAAATTAATACTAGCATTTATTGAAAAAGAAAAAAAAAAGTTTTCTTCTGGCTATCATCAAATGCACCATTATATTTGAAGATGTGAAACTATGGCACGAAAATCAGTTTGATGTGAAATCAAACTATAAAGTATTATTGTTATTGTTATGTATGATAAATATATTATTGTGAGAAATTTAATTAATTTTTAGGAGGATAATAATTACTCATACATGAAAACTTTAAGGAATCATTTGTGTTGAAATTTTATCTTTATATATTAATACTATATTAAGAATTAGACACAGATAATTTACAACCCATTATATTATGCATAGACAAATAAGGCTTATAATTAAATTATATGTTCTGAATTTTAGATTGATCATTGATTGATTTGATTCAACGTTACGATGAGTTTGAAACAATTTTTGTCATATCATATGTGAATAAAGGTTTAATTAGTGTTTGGAGATTTATTTTTAATCGCAAATAATTACTTTTACAAAATAATTTTACTCTTTCGATTATGTTCGTCGTACTGTCAATGATTTGACACATTGTATTGTTTGGGCGTCGCGATCTGTTGTTAGCTTCCATTGTTGAGTCGAGCCTTTAACTTTGTAGATGACATTCTCAATACATTTTGTTCACGTGATCTCAATTAATAAATTAATTGATTTTGTGTTTTTAAAAGAAATGGTTTTTAATTCTTTTTCCAAGTTTATCAGGTATGTACCCTCAAAGTGACTCTGTATATTATTCTGTATAATTAATTTCTCCTTTTCATTCTCCCAAATGAATAATAATTAGCACGATGCACTCTTATGTTACAGATGGGTTTGATGAAATCACCTCAATGTTGGATTGGTTAAGCAAATTCACTTTCTACAAAGAATATTTATTCTTAATATTTATTTATAAATAAAAAATAGTAAAACGTATTGCATATTGATGTCATTAATTTGTTAATATACACAATAAATTAAGCACAAATTGTGTGTGAATGTTCGTATTACTGTAGGAAGATTATTCTTATGCTAACACAATTATATATACGTTTCATGTACAATAGTGTTCAAGTGAATTAAATTTTATTTTAAAATATTTATTTTAATTAATAAGGATATTATTAATTATTAATATTTAATTAATCTAAATATAATATTAATATTATTTTATAATAATTACATAGTAATATTATAAGTACGTATCAAACCTTGTCTACTCCTCCACGTTTGGTGCCCTGCCTTTTGAATTTGGAACACCAAATCCTATTAGCATCTTTTGGTGTTGTTGCTTTTTATATTTTATTAAGCTAGGTCATATTGATCCAGACCATATAAAAAGGGGGTGAACTTGTGTGAGTGCGTGATAAGATCATCTTATGCTTTTATAATTAATTAAATTATTACTTTTTTAAAAAAAAATATTATCACTTTTTATTTATATTAGTATAAAATTTTCATGAAATAATTCATGTTATTATCTTTCATTAATTGAATGTTACATTATAAAAATTATCATTTTTTATCTGTATCACAGAGGTAGACGACCTTATACATGTCTTTAACTTAATATAATGATCAATTAAAAATTTGAGGTTGATCCTTTAATTTATTTAAATAAATATTCATATCTCACTTTGGGATTTGAATATATGACCATTTAAAATTGTTCAGATCAAATTAAGAGAAATAAATTTTGAATTCGAAAATTTAAACAGATTTATTATAATATATATATATATATATATAATTTTATTTTATCCTAACAAAATGTCACATGGAGGCTATTAAATTTTTGGGTTGCAAATTAATGTGATGATTGAATTATATCATAACTATGTTCCATTATTGGAGACCATAGTACATACTATAATTAATATTGCAAATCGACCTATAATATTGATAAATAAACACATCGAAACATGTTTTGCTTTTCGGACTAATAAAGTGATCTATAAAATTATTGTGTATATATTGTATTATTTGGGGCTCAATTATATGCATGTGTAATTTCTGTATATTTATGATACCATGCTATAAAATTAATAATTCATGACTTGCGAAACTTTTGTGAAAAAAAAAATCTATCTCGTATTCATCAAAATGAGTATATTATTGGAAACGAAAATTTGAGTAAACTAAATTCATAAATATATTTTCCGTACAAAATACATATTCAATCGTGTGACAATGTGACGGGTGACTTTGCTAAAAGTGCAAAATTTCATTTGATACTCTATGGCATATAGTTGGCGTATTTTTGTGGAACAAATATTTAAGAGGCACTCAATTAACCAACTTTTCCTTTTATTTTGAAAACACAAATTATGGTGTCAATTTGAAGATTAGACATGTGAACTAATTTGACTTTAAATTTCTTCATGCCAAGTGTCACGCAAACATCCATCATGGCAAAAATATAATTAAGCTAGTTTTCTCTCTAGAAATAAAAGATGAGAATCTATTATTAAAATATAGTTCATTTATTAATAATTAAAATATATTTATTATAAATTATATTATAATATTCAAGAATTATATTTTAATGATTTATTTATTATTATAATATAATTACAAATAAACATACTAAATTTATATAATAATCATACTTTAAAAATAACCTTTTTCACTTAAACACCATATCATATAAAAAATTGTCTTATTAATAATAAGTTATTTTATATAGTAATTTTTATGATATAAGAATATTTAATTAATTTTAAAATTTTAATAAAATTAATTAATAATAAAGGTGAAGTATGAGTATATGATTTTAAAAAGAATAAGTTAATATTCCCTCTATCCAAAGTTTAATATTACCAGCATTGTAAATTCGTGATTAGAAAAAATTTGTATTTTAACTAATTTTGTTAACAGGGGTATTATAATATTTAAAATTAAAATGATTTTTTTAAATTATGAGTGTATATTGGGTGCACCCGGGTGCAAGGGTGCACTCATATGTGTATGACTTTTTATTCTATTTTGTATACATGTTATTCTATTTTGTATACGTGTTTTGTAATAATTGTATACTTTTTTCACACTAAATTTTTTATTAAAAAAACTAACATCCATATGTGCATAACTTTTTTATTTAATAGTAGTGTATACATGTTTTTTAATAATTGTATATTTTTTTACAGTCAATTTTTCATTAAAAATTAACAATTAAATTGTATACATTTTTACTCATAATTATATATATATATATATAATTTGTTTATATTTGTATATGGTGCACTAAGTTTCACACTATAATTAGCGATAAATTATTGGTTAATGTGATTTTTTAGTGAACATTAAACTAGAAAATGAGTGATTAGGAGTATTATTTATAAATGCATGTAAAACTACTAAAATGTCCTCCCTCTGGTTCCTAAAATTTCAGGGTGAAGCGGTAGTTGCGGCCGTTATCACGAACCGTCCAGATTTCATCATCTAACAAGCCCAATTTATATATTACAATAATTAAACATTAATTAACAGTATTATTACATTAAACAAATATTGATTAACATGTGGTTTATAAATATAGCATTTATTTATATCCCTACACCACAAAGCCTGTTTCAATTTCCCTCTCCTTCTCCACCTCTCTCTCCCCTCAAAGATCATCATTCCAGCGTTCTTTTCTACCCTCTCTCTCTCCCCCCCCTCTGTTCTTGGAGAGGGGATGAAAATTTAGCTTTTTTCTGACCATCTCCTGGAAATTGCAGAAGCAAGCGTGAAGTTTGTGTATCGTTTTTTTTTTTTTTTTTTGGTTTTTTTTTTTTTTTTGTTTTTAACTGGGACGCTTGTTCTATCATCATGGCGATGGAAGGTAAGCTGATTTTTTTTTTTAATGCAAAATTTTCAAGCACCAGATTACAGGTGTGCATGCAAGGTGTTTGTATTAATGACGTACGTGTTTGATTTGAATGCAGATGGTGTAGATGTTCCAAGAAGGAATGCAGAAAACAGCCCAGAAACAGATTGCTTCGAAAATGGAGCAGATGATGAATCCTCTGTAGTAACAGGGATGAATCAAGAGGAAAACTATGATCATGAATCATCTCCGAGAGGAGTATGGGATACACCCGTATCGGGTTCGGATTCAGACCACAGCAGCACCCTCGGCAGCTTCGAGAGAAGCACCAGCTTTGGGACCGAGATGGATCCTGATTATGGAAATTTGCATTGGAAGAAATTGTTTGGTCAAGTGAAGAAGCCATCAGTATGGAAAATATCGACTATCTCGTTGCTCGGTGGAGCCAATGCGAAGAAGGCGATGAGGAAGAAAATGGGGAGGAAGAGTGCCTCAGAGGACGCCATTGAAGCTGGAGATTTTGTCATGCCTAAACCATCTTGGAGGAATTTTAGTTTTGAAGAGCTCAAACTAGCTACTAATGATTTTAATTCTGGTATGTTTTCTTGGAATTTTGGATAACATAAATTTACTTTTACTGTGGTTAGAAAAAAAAAATTGCTTTTACTTACATGACCTGTGTAATCTATTGGAATGATTAATAGGGTTATCTATAAACTGTAGCTCTATAATGAGAGGTAATTAATTTTTTTGATCTTTTGTCATTTATTATTACAGTTTTTGGTTGCATATTATTAGCTTCATTAAAGTTCCCTGGCTATGTGAATTCCCCTACAAACATATCATCTACCAAGTTTGACTTAAATTAGGTAGCATTTTACCTAAGTTGATATGCTAACTTCAATTAGGAGTTGGTTTGACATTAAGTTCTCTACGGATTTATTTATTTATATGATTCTTATAGGTCTGCAGGTGTTCTTGTTTTAAAAAAAAAAAAAAAGACAATTTTTTGTGTTTATCACATCCATATTCATTGGTGAAACTTATTATCATATCAAGAATTGGTTTTAAATTGACCCATTGCTTGATGTAATCACATTTGGTGGGTAGACATGATCATGGAACTTAAGTTTAACTTATGAGGTATATAAATAATGTTGTACAGAAAAGGAGTGTAATAGATTTGTTCTTTGTACGTATAAAGTAAAGAAAAAATGAATTGACTAATAAATCATTGTGTTTAATCTGCTAACTGCTTGATCAAACTCTTTCACTGCACTTCCTTTTATTAGATAAGATGATTGGAAAAGGAGGACATGCGGAAGTGTACAAAGGTTCCTTATCAGATGGCCAAGTTGTAGCTGTGAAGAAGATAATAAAGAAGGATAAAAATGAGGAGGATAAAAACGGTGACTTCTTAGCTGAGCTCGGGATTGTTGCTCACATTGACCACCCGAACGCTGCTAAACTGATTGGATTCAGTGCAGACAAGGGTTTGCATCTTGTTCTCCAGTTTCAACCACATGGAAGCCTTGGCGCTGTGCTACACGGTGATGTTCTCACCCATAGTTTTTCTAAACTTGTCTCCAAACTGAAAAATGTGCCATGTTGGAACATCATGTGATCACATCTTGTGTAATGAAGATGATTTTAACATTTCAGGTTCATCAGAAGAGTCTCTGGAATGGAAAATACGGTACAAGGTGGCAATTGGAGTTGCAGAGGGTTTGCAGTATCTGCACTGCGGTTCCCAGAGGCGAATAATTCACAGAGACATAACTGCTTCAAACATATTACTCTCCGAGGATTATGAAGCTCAGGTTCTTTTGACCTTGTTTTCTTTAGGATATGGATGGATTAGGATTTCTGTTCCCTGTTTATGGAGTGTTGCACCTTTTAGCTTTAGTTGTTTTGATTCATTTGCAGATATCAGATTTTGGACTAGCAAAATGGCTCCCAGAGAAATGGCCTCATATTGTTGTGTCTCCCATTGAAGGCACTTTTGGGTATGTCCTAAAGTTTGAGTTTTTTACTGATGCTTATTAATCCAGGAGTATGTTGATGATGTGAAAATCAGGTATATGGCTCCGGAGTATTTTATGCACGGGCTGGTTAATGAGAAGACCGATGTATTTGCATTTGGGGTTCTTCTTCTCGAGCTAATAACTGGTCGTCGAGCAGTTGATTCATCAAGACAAAGTCTTGTCATGTGGGTAAGTTCTTGTTCATCCATTCTCATATTACATATCAAATTCATATGTTTTCTCTTAGAATGGCTAACTCAGTTTGTTACTGTCATTGTCAGGCAAAACCACTTCTTGAACAGAACAACGTGGAAGAAATAGCAGATCCTCGACTAGGAGAAGCATTCGACATTGTAGAGATGAAACGTGCCATGTTCACAGCTTCAACTTGCATCCATCACATGCCTAACATGCGCCCAAACATGAAACGGGTACTCACCCTAGCGCGCTCGATCGCACTTACCCGTGTTTTCTTGAAAACCATGTCCCCAACACTTGTTTTTGCAGGTTTCCCAGCTTCTAAAAGGTGAGAAAGGAGTAGACATGAAGCATAAATCCATGGGAGGAAGAGCAATGGTTTTGGATTCATGTGATTTCGATGACTACACCTCTGCTACTTACATCAACGACTTAAATCGCCATATGCAGTTAGTTATGGAGTAGATTTTTTACTCGTTTTGAACCACCCCGATTATCTTCTCCGGTACAAGCTGCACCGTAAACCAGGGCTGCTGCATTGCATATGTGTGTACATATCATCCTCATCCCACAAAGTACGCTAAATTTTCGTGTTTTTTTTCCCCTCTTTTTGGTTTTTTTTGGCTTATTTTCTTTTGGATTCTTGGTGATGTTGCTAGCCTACTATCAAAATGGCAGCACATACTAAAGAGAAGAGTGTGCACCAGTAGTAACTGTACGTTTTTTTTAGTTGTTTTAGAAGACGATCGTTGTTTTTTGTCATTATGTGGTGTGGACAAATGACAGATTACTTACTCTTACTAAGTCTTTATCTAACTATGTAAAGTTAAGCGTCTCGTCTCGTCTCATCTTCGGTCGACTCAGACGAGCAGGGCGCGCGTTTAGGGTTGATTTTGTACGAATTTATAAGCTAAATTCAGCAAAATTGATTGATAACAGGAGCAGTTTCTGGGGAATGGAAAACAGGTTGAAAATTAATCCATGCCTACTGCCCCTGTATCATTCACCATACATCTAAACAAAGCTATTTGAATTAAGCTACTTACAGCACATATCCAGCTTCTACCTAGAAACTAAAACCTTTTTATCCTCCAATGATCTGATCAGAAGAAACTAATCCTAAAGATTAACAGTTCCAACAACTATTGGTTAAACATTAGTAGAAGACCAGTATTGCCCTATGTAGCTACCATGTTAATAGGACCGGTGAGGCCAGACGAAGAACTCCCCAGGTGACTGCATCAGGGACGAGACGGAGGCGTCGGAGATGCCCTGATTGCCCGGGTATTGGTGGAAGAAGAGGTTGTGGTGATAATACGGTGTGGAGCTGTTGTCTAAGGGAACTCCACAGGGGATGTTGGAAGGTGGTTGGATGGAGGAAAAACTGATGCTGCTGCTGCTGTTGCTGGCACATGGAGCCTGAAGGATTGTACCCAGGGCCCGCTTGTCGTCCGCCTCGAGAGAGAGCTTCAGCCGCTTAGCCGTCCCACCAATCGGAAGAGGGCTCTTAGCAATGGCTTCAACGTCGTATCTGCTCATCTCGAAATTGGTTACTGCATTTACTCCTCTGAACTTGATTGCTGCTATGTCGTACGCCTCCGCTGCTTCCTCCTCCGTCGCTGCATCAGCATTACGAGCGAAAGTTAGCATGACACGACGAGCATAATGCTCTTCAACTTTATTTTGCCAAAGAAGATATAAGTACTCAACAACCAACATCAACACCACCACCACCACCACCACCAACACAACACCAAAGCATGTCAGTAACTCAGACGAACATGCATACCAAATGTTCCGAGGTACAGATCTTTATTCCCTGCAACGCGGCCAATCCTTGCTTGCCATCGACCTTGTTGATGATGCCTGCACGAGTTTTCAATCGATCAGTAAGACGAGCACACCAAAGCATAGTGCTAACTAGAAAACTTGCAACCAATAAGGAGTTCAAACCTTGTAACACCCCTATAGATTGATGCCCCCCTTGAAAAACCACTACTTTTCCTGAAGGAATAAACGAAACAGACGATTAGATGAACTTCATCGATAAAAAGACTGATCTTGCGCAACGACAATGATTGAGAAAGCAAACCTTCTAAGTGATG
Organism: Pogostemon cablin; assembly: GCA_023678885.1. Classification (NCBI taxonomy): domain Eukaryota; kingdom Viridiplantae; phylum Streptophyta; class Magnoliopsida; order Lamiales; family Lamiaceae; genus Pogostemon; species Pogostemon cablin. The sequence continues at coordinate 4,054,701 of CM042992.1, read as the reverse complement.
CAATGAACTCTTGTTTAGTAGAATGCTTCATTTCCTCCAATTCATTGGCGTAATTCGATACCTGAAAGTACATTTTCTTGTATTAGAATCCAACAATAGAGAATCAACAAAACTCAAGGGATTAACGTTATTCGAACTAAAGACAATACCGGGAAATTGGTGGTGGCGGTAGGACCCCAGTACTTAAGCGCAGCCAAATCGTAAGCTCGAGCTGCCTTATCTTCCTTGTCATATCCACCTGCATATTCCACCATAAGTAATGACCAACCAACTAACTACTGATCAAGAGAGCGCGCGTGTCGAGCGAAGAACACTTCTTACCTAGATAAACTGCAGCAAGTTTGAGCATCAAAGAAGTCCACACGATCACAATTCATGCAAAAGAATAGAACCCCATTAGATCAATTGATTAAAAAAATTTAACATGATAATTGATAATCAAAACCTGTTACAAACTTAATTGAATTCCAACAAAATTAGAAAAGTAATCCACCAAATATCATTCTATAAGCTCACATACAAAGAGTAAATCATAACATCAACTTTCAATTTCTCAGTTCCCAAATATAGTAATGTGGGACATGAATACATCACCCTATGCCTATGGTCAGCCTTCTCTATACATATCCAGCTCATGCATTCATCTCATTGGATCATTTAAGGGGATCCATTATATATAGATATGCTTAAAATAAGAAATTCTGATAGAAGTACTAATAAGTAGTATAAATAATCATTTTAAATAAGAGACATCAAGGGTGTGAAGTCCATAAAATAAGGTGGGCATTTAAATATTTATATGGGGTGGGGTGGGGTGGGGTGGGGGTGGTTCTTTGGTCAAACCCCATTGAAAGTCCTTATCCCAGGAAAGGAAAAAAAAGCAAAAGCTTAAAGCAATCTGATAACATTTCAGAATTTCAGGCACTAGTGTTCAGACTAGCTGAGGTAATTGGAGGATGTTCACGGACCAGGGTAGGGGTGGGGGTGGGGGTGGGGGTGGGGGTGGCTATAAAGAAGAATATGTTTGGACAACAATTTCATTAACTTTTGGTCAAATTTTTCTATCCCTGGTTCTGGATCAAAATTTCAGATAAAGTTCATCAATTGCAGAAAATGAATAAAAATGGCGGCCCATATCATCAAATCAGTGAAAGATTGAATGGGATTTTTTTTAAAAAGTACAATATGTACACATTTCTCAGTCATCATAGAAACCTGATTGAAGGAAAGAAAGAAATCATTTTGCAATTTTTTTTTTTTATTTTAAAAATTGGTACAAGGTATTAATTGATTATTCCTGTTTGAAAGTACAAGTCGGTAGAGCGTGAAAAGAAGGCTAAAGAGAGTTGTACCTTGACGCCCTTTTCTCGCTTGGCCCTCCCTTCTACAGCTGTTATCCCATAGATGCGCTTCGTATCTTCCCGTCCATCTATGTCTGCAATTACGTCACAAATTAAAACCCTAATTCGACACCCCCAAATCAATTGCAATAACATCAACATCCATGCATGTAAGAAATCAATCCTTCAATCAAGAACTCGTTTCGAAACTCGTACCTGGTTACACCTCGGTAGATGGAAGTTCTTTGACCGAACGTATCCGCAATTTTCTTGCAGCTCTCTGAATCAACAATGGCGTTATTGTTATTGCTGTTGCTGTTGTTCTTGTTGGCGTTGACTCCGAGGGACAACCCATTAGTGGCGGCGACAGCTGTGATAGGGCAGTGTGAGTAGGCCACCAACTCGCTACCTGACTCAACCGGCGACTGAGTCTGCCCAGCGAACGCCGAGTCATCGACCTCCGAGCCCGAGTTTGCAGAAAAGGCCTGGAACCCAATAATAGTCTTCAGATCTTGCTGCTCCCCATTGGCGAAGTAGGCGGCGCCGTCGCTCTGGTGGTGGTGGTCGTAGATGTGAGTCAGGGACGAGTCCTGAGTCTCCGTCGAGTCGCCGCCTCCGGTGAAGAAATCCTCCAGCTTGGGCGGCTGCTGCATGTAGTAAATGGGGGAGGTGTGTTGATGATTCTCAGGTTGTGTGTACATGGCGTGAGATTTGTGGTTAGCCCACTCTGCTGCAACTCAGTAGCAGAGGATGATGAGTTTGATGATCCAAGTTGTAAAGAAGGCAAATTAATAGGCAAGAAGGTGGAAAAAAGCAACCCAAATTTAAATTCTTTAACTAAATATGCACATTGGTGTATTTAAATTGAATGCAGAAATGCCAAAAAATAACCGAATGAGTGCTGATTTTGAAGCAAAAAATAGGAGCAAATACAGTGATATTTTCTTGTCCTATGTATATCCTTACAAACAAACGGAAAAATCGAGGCGTTTGAACCACATTCAAAGATTCCATAAAACATCCAAAAAAGGTGATGAATGATGATATAGAATACACACAGAAATGGTGTTTCTTACCAGTGGTGGTATTAGTATAGAAGTTATCAGCAAAGGAGTAGTAATGGTGGGGATCAGCAGGCTGTGAAGAGGAAGAAGAAGAGTTGAGCATTTCCATTGAGGAGAGAGAGAATGATAGCCAGTTGCTTTCGGGTGCCATTTTCTTATAACAGCTCAAAATCTGCAGATTAAATCAAGATTATTAATCAATCAATCCCAGTAAAAACTGGAAGTGAATGTGTGAATGATTAAGAGAAAACATACCCCATTATCCAGAAAAAGGGAGACGGTGTTTAAATTCTTTCACTTGAAAGAAGAATTAGAGGAAGAATATAAACGAAGCCAAAAAGGGAAGTGATTACATTTAAGTTTTAGAGAGAGAGAGAGATGAAAGAAGAGCACATGCAAGGTAAGAATAAGCAGTAAAATGAGACTACCAAACAGCTAGCAATCACACACAAGTGAAAGCAGTAATAGGATTCAAGTTTATATTAAAACCTGTGAGATAAAAAAAGAAAGATGAGAGAGAAAGAGAGAAGAGAGAGAAGGCAGGTGGTGAAATGTAATGGGGAGAGAGAGGCGGTTGATTTAGGCATTGGGCGTATTAGCAGAGGAGAACAACGTGTTCTTTTTTGTTTTAAATTCTTCTCTTCTGGTTCGAATGAAATTAAAAAGCTTACAAATTTGAATTATTATGTTAAAATAAGAGGGGGGGGGGGGGGGGGGGGTGTTGGGTTGCGAGCAGAGTAAATTTTGTCTGCGCCAGAGGACGCGAAAGATACGGGGTGGCGGTTCTTCGATCAAATACTTTATGGGATTGGGTTTTGCACGTCATATCTTCTTACATTCAAAATGCCTTCAATTATGCCTTGTTTATCAATATTAATTCTCTATCTTCATTTTAGTAACAATTCTTTTTATGGTCGGTTTAGTTAAAACAGTCTTCTACGCTAATGTATAAGTGTATAAAAATTTAAAATTCATATAAATGCTTTAGTATGTATACGTGTATATTAATTTTTAATACACGAATGTCATATGCACAACTTGTGTAAAAGAAACTTTACATTAGCGTGCATAATATTCATTAGGGATGTATATTTGTATCCCACTCAGTGATATTTTCAAATAATCTGCAATTAATTTTATTAAGAAAAATTGCACCACTTAAATAATGCAATTTTTATTTTTATTTAAAATTGCTCGGCATCGCAATTCTGTTTATTATTCAAATTATAAATATATTTAATTATATAAATGTATATATATGTATAATTGAGGAGTAAAAAAAATTACACAAAGTTAAATATGTTTGATTGTAAAATAATTTTAATACAACTGTGGATTATAATATTTTGAGTTGTTTATGGAGTTCAAAAAATAATATCATATCAAGATCTCTTTATTTAATTTTATGACCTTTTTTTTTCTAAGGACCCTTTAAATTAATACATTAATTTTCATATATATTCATACGTATTGTATTATTATATATTAGTCATAGTATGCTATTTTTTAAATCATCAAGATGATGAAAAATCGTATGATAAATTTTATTCGATAGATCGCGATTTAAACTTAGCCACAAAGTCTAACCACGTATGATAATACAATTTAAATTTTATCAAAATAATCCCGAAACAACGCCCTAACTGCCCCTAACTATAGTGTACAAAAAGTGTGTACACGATTCTATATACACGAATGTTATCCACACTTATATATAAGATTGTATATAAATACTCATGTGTACGATTGTTCGTGTATAAAAAAGAAGGCTAATTATAGTATGTATTCGGGGGCACCCTAAGATATGATACATCCACCTTCAAAAACGTATACAAATATAAACAAAAACATATACAATTATGAACAAAAATGTATATAATTTAATTGTTAGCTTTTTTTAATGAAAAATTGAGTGTAAAAAAATATACAATTATTAAAAATATATGTATACATTATTGAATAAAAAATTATACGCATACGAATGCTAATTTTTTTAATAAAAAGCTTAATGTGAAAAAAGTATATAATTATTAAGAAACACGTATACAAAATAGAATAACATGTATATAAAATTGAATAAAAAATTATACACGTATGGGTGCACCCTTACACCCGATGCACCTAATATCAACTCAATAAAGAAACACATGTACATAAACTATTCGTGTATAATTAACATGCGTTTATAAAAACATGTATAAAGTCATTATACATGTTAATTAATTTATCAAATTATTTTCGTCATTCCAAATATAAAAGGAATTTTCTCTATGAATTGGACATAAAAAAAGAAAAAATTACTCCTTCCTGAAGACACGCGTAATTAATGGATAAGTATTACGTGAGACTGTCTTACATTAGACCATTTTAATTTTTTAAAACAATTATCATTTTTACTCTAAAAGTTATCTCGATATAAAATGTTACCACTTTTTTATTTATATTATAATTGCTCATTAAATGACATTATCACTTTTTATTAATTTAGTATCATTTTTTATTAAAAATGTTACTATTACTTTTTTACCGTCTCACGTAAGCTATTACGTGAGAATGGGTTGGTCTCACCGTCTCACGTGAAACCATTTTATACTTTTTAAAATAGTTTTATTTTTGTTATAAAACGTTATCTATTTTGCTATAAAATATTATCACTTTTCATTTATATTATAAATTATTCATAAAATAATATTATCACTTTTCATTAATTTAGTGTCACTTTTTACCGTTTCACGTAAGCTTCTACGTGAGACGATCTCACACAAGTCATTGTCGTCTTTAATTAGTTACCTATTTTCAAATTTCATTTTATTTCATGTATGGCAAACAACTGCCACATGAGTAAAAGGTGATACTCTCTCGTCCCACAATAACGTTTACACACTTTCATTTTCGGCGTTCGATAAAAGAAAATTATTATATTTCTATTTATAGTATATGAAATCCACAAAAATATTTAAATATTTTCATGGGGCCCACAATGTTAATGCAACTATCCACTGTACAATTAAATATTAAATCTCTCACCTCAATACACATTAAAATATTATATTCTTTAATTCATGTGCAGAAAACAAACGTAAATGTTTTAAGAGGACGAAGAGAGTATTTTTTGTGAAATATTTCATGAATAATTTATAATATAAATAAAATGTAATAATATTTTTTTTAAAAAAATATAACATAATCTTTAATAAAATAATAATAATAAATTATGAAGGCATAGAATTGTGTCACATAAGGCTATCTACACTGATTTAATAAATAAGCCAACTTTTTAAATATAAATAAATAAATAATTCATGTCACCTAAAAAAGCTATAAGAAAGAATTGTCGGTTGAGTGACATATTCCAGTAACTGAATCAAATAATCGAATTTTGAAAGTTAATAAGAAAAATAATATAAAAAAGCCTACCCTCCTTTAAAATTGGAAAAAATGATGAATAATTAAAAAAAAAAAAGTGTCGACCAGCGGGCGAATAAGCAGGCGAAAGAGTGAAGCGTTGATAAGGGATTGTTTGGGTTTAGGGTAAATAAGAATCCAGAAATTAAGGTGGCATGTGTATTATTTTCAGCACCCCTATTCCATTCCATTCCATTCCATTCATGCCACCACCAATACCAATACCATCCATCACCTATAAACCACCACCAAACTATCTTCACTCACCATTAATCCACCCTTTTACTCACACAAGAATCATATATCTAATCAATTCTGGAATTTGTTTTAAAATCAGTACATATGAAGATTAGAAGATTTTAGGTTAATAGAATTTGTAGGAAGAGTATAAGTTTTAAATGATGGAAATATTTTTGTGTGATCGTCTTACTAAATAGATTATGTGAGATGGATAAGCTATAGCATTTTAACAAAAAATAATATTCAATTAAGTGTAAAGTGATAACAACACTGCACACTATTTTATAAATAATATAATATAAATAAAAATAATAATATTTTTAAATAAAAATGATAATTAACAATAAATGTCAACTAATTAAACAATAAAATGATGTCACGAATTTAAAACGATATCATATACTACAACAATAAGCAAAAGAATATACTCTTCCATATTATTTGTAAATACGGAATACTCTCTTCGTCCCATAATACTTTTCACACTTTCCTCATTTGTTTGTCCCACAAAACTTTTCACACCCAAAAAAGGAAATTATCACTTTATCCAACAACCTCAAAAGTTACTTTAATTTCATATTTGTCACTCATTTTTTACACACATATCATTACTTTATACTTTTTTATTACCTAAAAATACTACAATACCCTCCAAAGTCAATAAGGGTGTGGAAAATCCAAACGCGATACCATAAGTCAAATCCACACTCTTTGAAATTAAGTTAATATTAATTTTAAAAATCATGAGAAAACTTTGTAATTTTATGTGCTACAATATTTGCAATATGATTAACGGTTGGGATAGATAGATCCTATTTATTCACAAGTAAAGAAGAACATAAAAAAGTACAATAAAAAAATTTATATGGAAAACTCCAAAATCGAAGAAAAATCACGGACCAAGAAAATACTATTATGTGAAATTTTTTTATAATCACACAGAATTTCTCTTTCCCGACCCCAATCCCTACATTCTTACAAATCTTTGACTAATTCACACATTTCTCCCCATTATCACAATCGAGAATTCAAGAAATGAATTTAAATAGAATTAAACACAAAGATTAAAGTGTACTTGATTGGTGCACTTGATATCAAGTCCAAGGGCCTCCTTATATAGCACCAAGATCCATCCCCTTCTACTCTTTATCCCATGTGGGACAAAGAAATAAAAGAAATCCATTCTTTTAATCTTGACAAAACCAACATTAACATTGTAAATCGAAAATAGCTAGATTGAAGTAAAGATTTGCTTATAAGTTGTCACGAAATTCTCAAACACCGAGTCTTTCACAGATAGGACTTGTAGTGCATTCATTATCCATAATCTTTGCATGTATTTTTACAATCACTTACTTTAATCCCAAATCTTTTAATCATGACAGTGCTTCATACATATCCATAATCTCTCCTTCATTCACTCAAAAGTTTTCAGATATTACTCATGAACGATAAACAACAAAGTTCCCTGTATCAATTTTGGAACAGTACAAAAAATAGTTGGGTATACATTTAACCTTGAGAATGAGATAGTTGGTTTATGCCACTCTAAACATGCATGTTTTGTCTTGAAAAACTACTTCTATTAAATTTATAAGCCATATTAATTTTCAATTACCCATTTTTATACTACATCATTTTCCTCAGGTAATACATTCTCTCAAATTAACAAATTTTAATACATTATTTTTATCTCTTCTTTATTTATTTATTTTTATTTTTTTATTTTTATCTCGATTAATACAATATCTCTAGCAGTGCGGTCCTTCTCGATAGTATATATATGTTGATGAGGGCGTTAGTAATCTAATCTAATTAAAATTATTCTGAACTAAAAAAATTAATTACAAACTATTTATTTATATTTTTCAAAAGCCCATTCAAGTCTTTAAAAAATAATGCATGACGAATCAAGTTCACAGGAAACAAAATTTTAAGTTAACTGTAGATTGAAATTTATCCCTCTAGCTACCCTCATATTTTAAAATTTTCCTTTTTTAAATTTTTTTTTTTTTAATTCTTGATGATTTTGCTATCTATTCCACTCCAAATTTGCAACCTACTCCAATTCAATTAGAATTGAAACCGTTCCATTTAGTTATACGGCTAATTAAATCTGTAATCTTTAAACACAATCACAATAATTTTTTTTCGTTCACATTTCAGATAAAATGAGTATATTTATATAAAAAATGTATTAACAAGGAGGAACACGCAAAGCACGATAAACATAATGAAGTCACAAATTCCAACACAAAAATAATAATTATACCAAATATTAATTAATATTAATAATGTGAATGCATGGGTGTATACTTGATCGAAAAGGACAATCCTCCTCATCGCTCTTATCCTAGACTTAGGGGTCTAATCTTTTTGCTTTTAATTATTTATATACATTTTTATAAATAAAAATACATATTAAAAATGTAGGCTCGTGCAAGGCAATCACTGCCTTTTGACCTTTGACTGAGAAGGCACGTGCGCGGCATCTTTTGACTCAAATATCTCGACGATTGCGGGGAGGCGCACGTGCAATTCTGTCTCCTTCTACATTAATTATTGTTAGCGTAATTAATGAGATTATAATTTTAATTAAATTTACAAATTAGTAGTATATATGTATCATATTTAGGATTCTTTTATGCTCTAAATCTATGAGTGCAATTATATCACTGCCATGTCAGCCGACTTGCCAGAATTCTTTGATCATTATTTGCTTTCTCCTCATCACTTCATTCACACTTAATCTTAATGATATGAATCATGATCATTTTCTATTTTAATATTTATTTTTTATTATTCTTTTTTCTTTTGAATGTATAAGTATTATATTATGCATATCTAACTTACCGTATGAATGAATAGTATGAAGGAGAAAAAAAAAAGAAAGTTGATATGGTATCATTCATAAAAGCAATTTTTTCAATTTTCTTATTAGTTCTTATCATGACTCAACTTATATGAATTACAAAGATGTATTAAAGTACACATAAGAAACTCAATATTAGATTTTTTGGCATCAATCAAAAATATTTTCAATAACACATATCTTTTGTTAGCAATTATATTAATTTGTGAAATATTGGTCTAAAATTAATTTCCACCTTAAAAAAATTTAAACATTTTAATGAATATTATAATGTTTAAATGTTTATAAAAAATCATGTGATTTAATGTGCAGACTTTTGATTAGTTTTCTTAATTCGCCATATATAACAAATTGTGATTATTGTATTATTAAATTAATAGGAACAAAAGTAAATATTAATAATAATTTAAAAAGGCTAATAAAATCACATCTATAATAATAATAATCAACAAATAATACAAAAGAGTTAGTTAATCATACTAAACTTGCTAATTCTGTGACTTGCTTATTCGAGGAGGTCATTATATGAAGGTTTAACCTCGTGATTTGGGTTCTTAATTCTCTAACTAACTTCTAAAAAAATGTTTATTGGGATACTTTATTTAATTTTTCACCAAGTCCTTTGTGTGTATGCATGTGGAATAATTCAAAATAAAAACTTTAAAAAAGAAAAAGAAAATTTTTCAAAATTCAAAATTATATTTGTTGGACAAAGAATTAAGACTTTGGCAAGATACGCATGGTGATTAATTATTAATAATTATAGATTTTTAAGAAAAGCCGACCAGCATGTTTAAAGTATTGTGAATTTCGGCCAACGTTTTAATGCAATCTACTTTAACAACCCAAATTTTCTCAGACAGAATAAAACGGGATATTTGGAAGTTTTTTAACTTTTAATCCTTTTTTTTTTTGGTCATTTGAAATTTAATATAATTTTGCTTATCTCTTTTCGTTGAAATTATAATCGTTTAACAGCTAAATATTGATCCTTTATTTAATTCTATATGTTAAAAATATGACAATATGATCAATTAATAAATGATTAATTGCGAACAAAAACCTCACATTTCATTCTATTGCAATTTTGTCCCAACTTTTGGGAAATGACAAATAAAATCACCACCTTCTACATAATTTGCAAATAAAGTTCATGGGCAGAAGAGATGCTGCCCTAGATGTCAACGTGGCAATAAAATCCATATCATCTCCCGGACAAGAGTAAATTCATGTCAACGTGGCAATAAAATCCAGATGTGGAGGAATAGATGCTTTGCATCCGGGTTTTGAAACCCTCGGGCAAGATGCGAAACTGACCCATTTCCTGGAGCAAATTCAGACCCAGCAGCGGTTCCTGGACGCCCATCACTACGCCACCACTCCAGTCTACTTCAAGCTCGATCTCAACTATTACACCATTATTAATGGCGGGCAGAGGAGTAGATGTTCTGCGATATGATACCCAACAACTTTCTCTTGGAATGCTCCATTGTTGGCAAAACCCACAAAGATTCCATTAATAAACAAACATCTAATTGTCCATTTCTTTAATCATATTCCATGGAATCAAGGTGCAATTTTGCTCTACTCTAATTCTTGATTAATTAGGATGTTTCTTAATTTTTGTCTTTAAATTAATTAATTTACTGTCCTTAGCATTAATAAATGAGGAACCCCTCCCACCAGAAGCATCCAATGAAAACAGTGAGATAGTTGACAAACAGCAACACTTGGAAATGAAGCAGAAGGATCTAACGTACTGTTTGGAGAGCAAAATATGGTACAGTTTGGAGAGCTGGAAGCCATTTACAGTCGCCACCCAAACATGTCCTACTCATTTCCGGCGTGCAACAAGGCTTGATAAGGGCGTCAGAAGCGCAGTGGGGAGATCCGGCGAGGAGGCTTGCTTGCGAATGATCCGATCGACGTCAATGGCAGCACGGTAATGGGTTCGTGAATTTCTGGCGTCGTGGACCATATCTTCGACGAAGAGCATACGGCGCTGTGGATTTCGGCTAAGGGTCCCGTCGCTGCTGTCGATTGGGAGCTCTCAGATCTGCAGCTGTTATCGGCGAACTCCGGCAACCGTTGGCGGCGAACTCCGGCGAGGGAATAGTAGGGGGTGACCACAAATCAGCAAGTAGAAAATTCTTCGACGAGAAAGACAAACGGATGCAGATTTGTTGAAGGATCTTATTCTAATATTAACGCCGTCGTTTTGGGTGAGAAGAGAGGTGACATGGATTTTATTGCCACGTTGACATCCGGGGCAGCATCTCTTCTGCCCAAGAGCTTTATTTGCAAATTATCTAAAAGGTAGTGATTTTATTTGCTAAATTTCAAAAGTTGAGATAAAATTGCAATGGAACGAAAGATGAGGTTTTTATTTGCAATTAACACATTAATAAACGACTGAATAGTAGTACAAGGTAACAAGAAATATTACTAAGGTAAATTTGAAAGACTACAGTTTTCAATTTTCATGAGCAAATCCTGTGTTGCCCCTGAATTTAAAGAATTGTGTAAAATCGACTTATGAAAAAATTTTGTAAGATAAATAATAAGTGACAAAATTTAAATGACAATATTAATAAAAAGTGATGTTAATACAATTGATAATTTTATGAATAATTCACGGTATAAATAAAAAATAATATTCAAATATTTTTAACAAAAAATGATAGTAATATTAATCAAAGTGATAATTATTTAAGGAAATTTAAAAGTAATCTCACGTGAGATCGCCGCACATAAAAATAATTTCATAATATAATATGTTATATGCCGTTCAATTGAAGGAATAACACGTGAAAGAAAAAGAAAATTTAAGTCATGACTCAAAACTTAAATCGTAAGCTAAAAATTTTAAATTTGCATCCATCCTACATATGCCATTACTCGTAACAAAGTTGTATCACAAAAGAAGTCTAGTGAAACAGAATTTAAGCACATGCTAATTGCTGAAAATCATTAAATACGACAGTACCATTTTTTAAAATAAGTGACAGAGATTTCTATTAAAAAATAGCATGCTAATATTCACAGTAATCTGTTTAAAAAATAAATTACTACAAATATTAGACTGTTAGATTAAATTTTAATTTAATTTTTAAATTTAAATAAAATAATTAAATAATAATAATTACATACTACACCACAATTTAAACCTACTAACCCATAACCCATGCATTCCAAAATTGCCCCAAATTTTAATTTCTAGATGATTTAATAAGTACTCTCTCCATCCTACGTGTTAAGTTCATTTGTACCGACATGAATATTAAGAAACGTTATTATATTTAATATTAATGTAAGAAAAAATAAAGGTAGATTGGTAATTTAAAGAAAAATATATTAAATAAAATTGTTGAAATTGATGAATAAAGTTTATAATAGGTAAGATGTAAGTATAATTAATGTAACATGCATTAATACTCAAGACACCTCAAAGTTGCAACGATTGGGTACCATTACAAAAAGTTGGGCATTGTATTGGACTCAAGGGCCGATTGTTTTGGGCTCACCCAAAGATTAACTTCATACTATAAAAGAAACAGGCCCATCATGATCCAAATCCAACTTCAAATTAATACTATATAGATTTCTCTATCACACTAGGGACTTTTAAAACTACAGGCCCATCATGGTCCAAATCCAACTTGAAAATCAATTAACCATTTTAGAGTACAAACTATACTATATATGAGGCTAAATAATTTTATGGCCCATCCATAGATTACACAAAGTTGAAAACCACATTATTCCTCTTTTTCCATTTCCTAATTCAATGTTGAAACCAAGGAAATGGGGATTCAAGGTGAGAGTGTATGTAGCCATTGGAACAGAATGCTGTAATGGATTATCCACCCTGCAATGGACGTTAAGAAAATGGTCTGATCATGGAATCAGAATAGTGATCCTCCATGCGCCAAACACCAACTCCAAAGATTATGTTTATACACCTAGTGAGCTTTCTTGAAATCTAGCCTTTTTCAATTTTTTTATTTTTTTAATTTCTCCTATGAATTTAGTTGGCAAACTTCCTGCCAGTTCTGTTAGTGAGGAGAAGCTCAAAGTTCTTGAAAAGACAGAGGAAGCCAATAGGGACATCATTCTGTCCAATTACATAGCCTCTTGTGGAAGGGTGAGATGAATTCATATGATATGATAGTATTATTAGAGTAAGTATATGGATGATTACTGAATTGGGTTTTAATTATTTCTTCTTAGGTTGAAGCAGAAGTGATCAAACTCAAGAAAAATGAGCAGGAGCAGCCATTACACAAGCAAATAGTGGAAGCAATATCTAATCTTGGAATAACCAATTAATTTAGTCATGTCTTTAGCATTCATGAAGTCCTCATCACGGTACTCATGCATGTTCTCAATCTTGTGGGTCCTGATTTCATATGGATATCTGTAGGAAATCAAGAACTGCAACTAGTTTCGCTACGAGAAGGAAATGAGCAAGGGTTTGTAGAGGATGACAGGGTTTCCATGCTTGCTAGGGTTAAAGACAACAAGTACAGTATCAAGAACAATTCCTCTGTCTCGCCTTCTTCGTCAAGAAGCAAGGATTCACATCATCGATCAGAGAAATGTGGTCCAGAGATTGAACAGTATGTAGATGAATTGTTGTGTTCGCATGAAGATGAAAGAGGACATTCAATCAAGAAGCAAGGATTCACATTCATTTTTCTATAATGTTGCCAAATGATACTCAAGATGCAGCGGAAAAAAAATCAGTTTCTCAAATGCAGAATACAAAGATGCAATCCAATTGAAACCTGTCTAGACCAAGTGATCGTAAAAAAAGACAAACTGAACGAAGAGATAATTGACCTTCAGAGGGAACTCAAGGAGAAAAGAAGTAAGCTCAACTCAGTTGTTGAAATGCAGAGAGAACTCTCAGACAAACTTCACTCGTCCTCCTCGGTTAAAGAACATGTAAATGGAAGAATGTGTAGAGAGGAGAAATCCATCATCTAACAGTTGCAATTAAAATGCACAAAATAGCAAATGAAGTATCCCCGCAAGCTTTGACTTTTACAACTAAGGTAGTGTGTAAGTTGGCAGAGTAGAAATTATGGTTTAATAAAATCAGGTTTAAGAAACATGATGCTAACATACGAAACTTCTTATTGTAGGTGAAACTTTTTATCCTAATGTTCTAGCTATGATTGACTTCTGCTCACAACTCAACTGCATCGTATACGAGCACATGCAGCACGGCAGCCTACAGAAGCTGTAGTAGAAAGAATCGGTCTCTAAGTTGCCATGCTCGGATACGTATAGCAGCAGAAATTTGCACAGCTATAGGCTTTCTGCACAAAAGCAAGCCAAATCCTATCATCCATGGCAACTTAATACCCTCCAAGGTTCTCCTTGATCAGAATAATGTCGCAAAAAATTCTACGGGATGAAGGGTCCTTGGTCGTGCGATCAACCTGATGTCTCACTAGACATCCGGGCTTTCGTTTTGCAACTTCTAAGTGCCAATAATTCAAATGTAACGATGGAAACTGGAAGCTTAGATAGTTCAGCAACATACCTGGTGCTTTCCTTTGCCCTGTCTTTCAGGCAATTCATCGAACACCTAAACTACAATACATTTCCAAGAAACCATACTAACTGCAATTTCCATAAACTTTTTGCTGCTTTGAATTTGCAGGACGTAATGCATAACCCACACATTGCAGCAGATGGATTTTCATCACCAATGACTAACTTAAGGCTAAACAACAAGATACTAATTCCAAATCACACCCTGTCGGTCCCTTATTGAAGATTGGAAAAACAAAAGATCAGATGTACTTGCTTGAGGATATTGATTGATGAGGGAACATTGTTGAAAGCCATGATCGAAAACTGCAAATCATGGCATATTTGAGTACATTTGTTTTTATGATTTTGTGTAAATACCTTTATGTTTGGTATACAGAATTAAATACCGAGTAGATATAATTTATGTTTGGTAAAACAGAATAGAGTATAGTAGTGCTTAAATACCTCAGCACAGAGAAAATCAATCGCCCTCAAATTTGGAACATTATAGAGAAGATTAGTATGACTCCTGCGCAAGAATGACACGCATTAATCGAGAATAGTCCCAAATTTTTTAAAAAAAAAATTCCTTTTTTTTTTTCAACTCTTTTTTAAAAGAAATTAGTACTTTATTGTTTATTCTGGTTTTTATTTTTTACATAACCAAACTTTCTTCTTTTTATTTTTTTCAACTTTTTTTAAAAAAATTAGTGCTTTACTGTTTATTTTGATTTTTATTTCTATTTTTTACATGAGTAACATATGTGGAGAAAAAATTATAATAGTACTTTTTTAAAATTTATATTAATTTTCGTCTTTTTTTAACCTTTTTTTTAATTTAGTACTTTCTGTTTATTCTGATTTTTATTTTTATTTCAAAAGAAAATTAGTACTTTATTGTTTATTCTGATTTTTATTTTTATTTTTTACATGAGTAACCAAATTTTTTTTTCAACTTTTCTTTTAAAAAAATTGTTCATTCTGATTTTTATTTTTATTTTTTACATGAGTAACCTATGTGGAGAGAAAATTATAATAGTTCTTTTTAGAATTTATATTAATTTTCGTCTATTTATTTTTCAACTTTTTTTTAAAGAAATTAGTACTTTATTGTTTATTCTGGTTTTTATTTTTTACATGAGTAATCGAACTTTCTTCTTTTTATTTTTTTCAACTTTTTTTTAAAAAAATTAGTGCTTTACTGTTTATTTTGATTTTTATTTCTATTTTTTACATGAGTAACATATGTGGAGAAAAAAATATAATAGTACTTTTTAAAATTTATATTAATTTTCGTCTTTTTTTAACTTTTTTTTATTTAGTACTTTCTGTTTATTCTGATTTTTATTTTTATTTAAAAAAAATTAGTACTTTATTGTTTATTCTGATTTTTATTTTTATTTTTTACATGAGTAACCAAATTTTCTTTTTTTTTTTCAACTTTTCTTTTAAAAAAATTGTTCATTCTGATTTTTATTTTTATTTTTTACATGAGTAACCTATGTGGAGAGAAAATTATAATAGTTCATTTTAGAATTTATATTAATTTTCGTCTATTTTTTTACTTTTTAGAGTTTGGAACATTATAGAGAAGATTAGCATGACTCCTGCGCAAGGATGACACACATTAATCGAGAATAATCCCCAAATTTTTTTTCAACTTTTTTTAAAAAAAAAATAGTACTTTATTGTTTATTCTGGTTTTTATTTTTTACATGAGTAACCGAACTTTCTTCTTTTTATTTTTTTCAACTTTTTTTTAAAAAAAATTAGTGCTTTACTGTTTATTTTGATTTTTATTTCTATTTTTTACATGAGTAACATATGTGGAGAAAAAAATATAATAGTACTTTTTAAAATTTATATTAATTTTCGTCTTTTTTTAACTTTTTTTAATTTAGTACTTTCTGTTTATTCTGATTTTTATTTTTATTTTAAAAAAAATAGTACTTTATTGTTTATTCTGATTTTTTTTTTATTTTTTACATGAGTAACCAAAATTTTTTTTTTCAACTTTTCTTTTAAAAAAATTGTTCATTCTGATTTTTATTTTTATTTTTTACATGAGTAACCTATGTGGAGAGAAAATTATAATAGTTCATTTTAGAATTTATATTAATTTTCGTCTATTTTTTAACTTTTTAGAATTTGGAACATTACAGAGAAGATTAGCATGGCTCCTGCGCAAGGATGACACACATTAATCGAGAATAATCCCCAAATTTTTTTCAACTTTTTTTTTAAAAAATTAGTACTTTATTGTTTATTCTAATTTTTATTTTTTACATGAGTAACCAAACTTTCTTCTTTTTATTTTTTTCAACTTTTTTTTTAAAAAAAATTAGTGCTTTACTGTTTATTTTGATTTTTATTTCTATTTTTTACATGAGTAAAGTGGAGAAAAAATTATAATAGTACTTTTTAAAATTTATATTAATTTTCGTCTTTTTTTAACTTTTTTTAATTTAGTACTTTCTATTTATTCTGATTTTTATTTTTATTTTTAAAAAAAAAATTAGTACTTTATTGTTTATTCTGATTTTTATTTTTTACATGAGTAACCAAATTTTCTTTTTTTTTTTCAACTTTTCTTTAAAAAATGGTGTTCATTCTGATTTTTATTTTTATTTTTTACATGAGTAACCTATGTGGAGAAAAAATTATAATAGTTCTTTTTAGAATTTATATTAATTTTTGTTTTTTTAACCTTTTTTTAATTTAGTACTTTCTGTTTATTCTGATTTTTATTTTAATATTATAATGTAATTTACAGGAAGAAAAAATTATAAGAGTTAGTCTCTTGTAAACCAGGTTTATATTATAAACTCTAACAATACATAAGGTATATGAGATTGGAAGGAGATCACAGGATTTACACCGTGAATTTAATTTATACAAGTGTTTGTGAAATTATAATAGTTCTTCTATTTATATTTTACTTTTACCTTATTTATCATAAATAGATTTCATCTGCATCAAAAATATCATTCATAATTTTTAAGCTATAATTGAAGTGGGGTAGGATAAGCCAAAGGGGTGACATAAACGAGAGTGAAGTAGCTATGTAGCTCAATTTTTACATTAATCTCATATTCTGTATTTCATAATGTATTTTATAATTTGTTATTTATTTAAATATTGCATTTTAATTAATAATAATTAAATCCTAAGTAGGGTATTTTAAGTATTGATTATTACACGTGGCAGACATCTAACCATTAAAATTAAGAGATGAAACACATAATTGAAATTAAGAGATGAAACACAAAAATAAAACGGTGATTTTTTACTTTGGTTTTCATCCCAACCACCTTCATCCTCTCTTTTACTCCTTATTTCTTCAATATTCTATATTCTTTCCTTCTCACAAAAATCTTTCATTTTTTTATTCATAAAACCCTTCACATATAAAAAAAAAATACTCCCTCCTTTCCAAAATTAGGTATAAACTTTTTTATTTTGATCCGTTCCAAAACAAAGTATACAATTCTCTTTTTAGTAAATGGAACCGACACAAAACAGTTATTATATTCACATGAGGCCCACACACTACACTAATACAATTATTCATTACACATTAAAATATTATTTCTCTCACTTAACTACATATTAATGTATTTTAATCCTTAATCTACGTGCAAAAAGTAAGCGTATACCTTTTTTTGGGACGGAGGGAGTATCATTTCATCTAACAATTTCAAAATTATTTTAATTTCAAATTTGTCACTCATTTTTCACACATATGCATTACTTTATATTTTTTTATTACCTAAAAATACTACAATACCCTTTAAAATTAATAAAATTAATCAAAATATTTGTCGATTTTTTTTTAAAATATCGATCTTCTATCCAAATTTGACTTCTATTTTGTTTATCAATAAAAGGATTATCGATTGTTTGAGTTTAAAATTTAAAAGTTTCTAAAAGCAGTAAAATTGAAAGGAGAGAGTAAAATTAAAAATAAAAATAGTATTTTAGGTTTATTTGTATGTATTTATAGATTATATACTCAATGTTTTTCTTTAATATTTATTTATTTACTCTACATTATTATATTAAAATATCTCAATTTTTTAAAGCTATTAAATATTTAGGTATTACTTTTAACATTGATATTATATGGCAAAGATTTGTGTGAGACCGTCTCACATAAGGGCTTACATGAGATGGACGGAAAGTGATATTTTTTATAATAAAAAGTGATACTAAATTAATGAAAAGTGATAATATTATGCAAAAATGATAGCATTTTATAACAAAAGTAATAATTATTTCAAAAAATATAAAATAATCTCATTTGAGACGGTCTCATGTAAGATCTATTATAATATTACAGTTTCATTTAAAAATCTTCTCATAATATCTTACCATCATCTATACTCCCTCCGTCCCTCGTTACCTGGGATGGAGTAGTATACATTGGTGGATATGTGGATATCAACTACTATAGAAACAAAACTCAATTTAAAAAATGTAGGATTTGGATGAAACTGTCTCACGGTGAAACAATTTATATGCATTCATAATTAATTATTACTTCCTCCGTCCCCTTTATACGTATTCATTTTATCATTTTGGTCGGTCTCAATACAAAATATCAATTTCTTTTTTGGGTTGATGTGACACATAAAGAGCCCACACTCAACATTAATATAACTACCCAC
Source organism: Pogostemon cablin (assembly GCA_023678885.1). Taxonomy (NCBI): domain Eukaryota; kingdom Viridiplantae; phylum Streptophyta; class Magnoliopsida; order Lamiales; family Lamiaceae; genus Pogostemon; species Pogostemon cablin. The sequence continues at coordinate 4,035,569 of CM042992.1, read as the reverse complement.
TATACATTAAAATATTATTTCTTTCACCTCATTACACATTAAAATATTATATTCATATTATTTCTTTCACCTCATTACACATTAAAATATTATATTCCTTAATCCACGTGAATAAAACAATAATTTAGTTCAAATCTGAATCATCTATTTCTCAAAGAAATTTCAACCATCCAATAAAATAATTAAATAATTATAATTATAATTTTATTAAATCAAGAAATAAAATATCAAAATCTTGACCACTTATTTCTCAACAAATCTCAGTCACCCACTATTTCTAAAAAAACAATTCAACCACCAATTAAAATAATTAAATAATTATAATTAAATTTCATGGAGATTTGGTGCATAACGTCACGTGCATTTGTTTCTAAGATTTTGTGTAAATACACTAAATTTATGCATACCTTTATTGTAATATATTTATACCCTTCCATTTGGTATACAGAAGTAAATACCGACTAGATATAATTAGTCATTGTACTAAAATATATTTATACCCTTCCATTTGGTATACAGAAGTAAATATCGATTTGGTATACAGAAGTTAATACAGACTAGATATAATTAGTCGATATAATTTATGTTTGGTATTCTCATTAAATATACTCCCTCTAAGTTACACTTCATAAAAGGAAGTGTAACTCTTTCTGAACCTTTATCAAGCCCAAACGCCAATAAGTTTGCAATCTTCTACTTATTTTTTCATGTTTAAAATCTTGATTCTCATTAAATATACTCTCTCTGAGTTACATTAGGAAGTGTAACTCTTTTTGCGGGACAAAGGGAGTAAACTTTTATCAAGCGCAAACGCCAATAAGTTTGCAATCTTCTACTTAATTTTTCATGATTAAAATCTTAAAATCTTTTTGATCTAGAACAAAGGATTTATACGACCGATCCTATATCTATCGTTAGGATTGGGATAGACCCATAGATCATGGAACAAATAGGGTGGGTAGGCCCAAGCACCACACTACACGTATAGACACAAACCCCCCTCGTTACCGTACGTGCAACCAATGGTAGCAGAAAGGCCAAGCATTCTGATACGCCGTAGGGGCAGCAATCCGGTGATACAATCTGGGGCAAAGAGAGCCGTATGATGGGCAACTATCTCCTGCAGTTCGGAGAGGACTCAGCTGTTAGTTAGTCCCCTTCGGGATGGACCCTTTCACTCTATTTTATTATATACGCTTACTTAATTTTTCATGTTTAAAATCTTGATTCTCCTTTGATTGCGCTTAACCAACACTCGGTATACTAATTCACCAAACGAACTTTTGTTATTTATAAAGTTGAACAAATACTGTGCGGGTCTCGAACGGAATAGCGTATGTCCTTTTACATTTTGGTATTACATCTCCTTTTACACAAGTCAGATGAGTGATAGTGGAAAAAATCTCTAACCTTTCTCCCTATAATTATTAATATTTTTCTTTTATAAGGTATAGATTCTATTTTATCCTTGGGTACACAGTTGCTTTAAAGCCCAGGAATGGTAGTACAATCTCAAATCTCAATAATGCAATTCATGAACCAAAAATTCTACCTTTAAGGTATGAGTATGGCATACAGAAACACAAGCAACACCAACGGCACATAATAGAAGAAGAATGCAAGATGCAAAAATGAGTGTATCCGATCTCATTCATACAAGTCTATCACTGTTACACTCTCCCATATGTGCTAAAAATACAAGACAACAGAACACAACAAACTAGGTTGGTTGTAATTCAAGAAATATGGCTACGTGTAAATGGCATTGGTCATAGTTCTAACTACAAGCTAAACAAGAAAGAATGATGACTGTTAACAACAATGTAGACTGACATTGAAGAGTCAGAGCAAGCAAGCAAACAAACAAACAAACGAGAGACACGAAAACACAACATCAGGAGCTGAAGCAGAGATGCCACAACTCAGGATCAACAACAATGTAGACCAACATGGAAGAGTCGGAGCAAGCATTCACAGAAACACAACATTAAGAGCTAAAGCAGAAGAAAAGGCAAATGTTGGAACAGGGCATGGCATATATCAAAACAACGCGTGCAATTTCGTTAACCGCGAACTCAACCATTCAATATTAGAATAAACCTTGATGTACCTCACAAGTTGCTGCTAACTAAACAGTCTTTGCATTCAGCCTCTGATGTCTCCCTTTCGAACTTTCATCAACTACAAGGATGCTGCATGTTTTCAAATTGAAGGTGAAGCACGAATGACCACAAAAATCTCATCTTTCGGATGATTTTATAATAAAGAACCTTAGCTATCAAGAATTTGCTATTGTATCCAATACAATCATCTAAAGAGGTTCACAAGCAACTTTTTGATCCAGGGACTAAACTAATTCGAAAATTGTACAATGCTATCATAAACCTAGTAGAACAATACTGATATAATGTTGCGAATGCCCAAGATTAAACCCCAAATCTACAGATTATATCCATTTTTAGCGTGTCAAAACAATCAATATCCTGAAATGGATTCACATGAGCAAATATACACAATCATTTCAACATATTCAGCGTCACAAACAACAATTAAAACACCACTACGTAAAAAATACCTACATTTTATATATGTAAAAAAAAAAAAATAAAAAATCGAGGCGTAACTATTGGGAGGGTAAACGCGAAGGAGAAGGAGAAGAGCAGAGGCGCAAGAGGCGGTCGTGCTGTTCAGCGTACCGGCGGCGGAGGTAGGTCTCGAGAATCTCCATAACGCGCACGAACTTCTTCATCTCATCAAGGCGGCGGCTCAACTCGGCTTCCCTTGCCCTGGCTTGCTCGAGCCGCGCCTCCGTCTCGGCAAGCCGATCCCTCAGATTCTCCACAACTAGTCTGTTTCCATTTCCTGCCGGCGGAATTTCGACGACGTCGTCTCTCGACGGGAATCGGTCGCTGCCGTAGCACATGGTGGTGTTTGTACCTTGATTTTGTCTCACTGGGGAAAGGAAATGAAAGGAACTTGCCCAATGCCCACGAGTTGTGAGTCTTTCTATAGCCAACCAGGTCTCAAATTACATAACTACCCTTGTTCATTTTTTATTTTTTTTCTTAATTTTTTTATTGTTGCATGAACATCAAAGGAAAGTAATCCTGCTTCATTAAATCATCAAAGAAATGAAGTGAAATACATTATACATATGATCAGACAGGAATTCTTTTACAAACAATCGAAATTATATTAATAAAAGGGTAAAATGCTAAGAAGAAGGACGAGTGGAGAGGCGAATACCAGCTCTTAGAAGCTGATATCTTTTATTTGGATGCATGATGGAGAATAGAGAATTCTTCTGCTTCTTCGGTTTTGATCCAAAGATAAACGAGCGAAGAGGAACTTTGTTTCTGTTCGAATGATCCGATTGATCGTTAGAAATCCCAAACTCATCGTTCAGTTTGGTCAACATCTTCTCGATTTGAAGTTGAAGTATGTTGGCATGATCCAAACCAGCTTGCAGTTCTTCTCTTACTTTGTTGTTTTCTTGTTTCATGTTGAGGATCTCGCCCTGAAGCTTTGCAGCTTGATGACTGCTGAATCGGATCTCGTCTTCCTCGACGCCTTCTCTTAGAGCGCTCGTGATCTCCTCTTGAATGTTGCAAAGGGATGCAAATCTACTCTTGAGTTCATCTTTCAATGGCGTGCTTTTCTCTAGCCACACTGCTAGTTCTCTCTGGATCTCTCTCAAGTGCTTGTATATGGGAACCACCTCTGATTTCATCTCTGGATTTGGTTTCCGTTTCTCTTTGATTTTCGTTATCTCGTCCTGCAGATCCTTCACTTCAGTCTTGAACTTCTGGACCTGATGAAATGCAGTGCTGAACCTCAACCAGAAATCTAAGTTCTCGTCTAGTATTGCATCGATGTCTGAACGGAGCTTTTCTTCGACTCTTGAGGTGGAAGGGCATCTATCAACGAAAATCAACTTGTCGGAATCTTCATATGTGATGGGAGTTTGGCCAAACTCTCCACTCGCATCCGAAACCAGTAAACTTGAAAGAGTGCTTTCTTCCTTCACATCCTCCACATTGCCGTCCACAGAACTTAATCTTCTGCGAAGACGCTTAATCTCTTCGTCCCTCTTCTGAATGGATTTCTTTAGCTCTCTCATTTGTACCATGGTATCAAATTGGCTTTCCCTTTCTTTCTTCTCCGTTTCGTTCAGCTTCTTCTTGACATCTTTATAATTCCTAAGGATTGTCGTATATTCCTTGAGAAGTATTTTCTCTCCATCCTCCATTCCGTTCAAGAGAATCTGCTGCCAGTTTAGCTCTTCGTGTTCCTCCGTTTTACCTTGTGCTTCAGCATCATCAGCTTGGTCTTTAGCAGCATGTTCTTTCACCTTACGCTCTAAAAACGTATCAGTTCTCCTAATTTCTTTCTTAACATCTTCTTGTTTATCAAGAGATGGATCAGAAGAAGCATTAACATCTACATCCACTTCTTTCACATCCTTGACGTCTTCTGTTTTGGAAGCACTGAGATGTCTGTCGTTTTCATTGAGGCTCTCGACATCTTTGGTCTCCTCCACAGAAGTAGACATGACCTCTCGAATTGATGATTCTGTTACCTCCTGCTTATCACATGCCTTTTCATTACTTTGCTGCTCTGAAACATGATCAGGATTTGCAGGACCGACCAGCTCTTGTCCCGATTTTATTGGAGGACGATCAACATTACTTTGAGGAGTCTCAGGCTCTTCATCTGCTTTCACGCTGATGAGTTTCTCCGAAAGATGATCAAGATTCGTACGAGCTTGAGCAAAATTCGTTTGAAGATGGCTATTTCGAGTTTCTACACTCTTGTTCAAATCTTGGACCTTAGTCAGTTTTTCTTCCACTTCTTTCACCCTCGAGGTCAAGTTCTGCGACTCATCAACAAGATTCGCATTCTCTTCTTCCAAATCCCGGATCTGAGCATTTAAGTCGTCAGTCTCCGATCTCAACGTGTTCACAAGAACGGTCTGAGACGACACTGCAGTTTCTAATGTGATAACCTTATTGACTAGCTGATCAATCTTATCAGCCAACTGAGACACCGTTAAACTTGACAACGAGCCTAACTCCAAGCTGTCTTCACTTTTTTCCGGTAATGTTTCAATATCCGTCTCTTTTATGAAATCATCCAAGTCTTTACTACTCAACTTTCGTGATTCATCTCCCACTTTCTTGGCTTCATCATCACCAAGTGCCATAACATACTTTTCCCTGAGGGACTGCAATCGTTGATAGGCAACTTCGATTCTCTTGTATTCCTCTCTTGCATCTCTAATTGAAATTTCTTGTTTCTGCTCCAACAAAGCCAGCGTTTCTTGACACGACTTAAGAGCTGCCTCAGCCATCAAAGTTCGAGCATCATCATCCTCAATCACACTATCCAAATCAAATTCATCTTGCAATCTCGACACCTTTTGCTGCATTTCCATGATCTGGTTCTCGATTCCCCAGTATTTCGCTACACCGCTTTCATAGGAGCTCTTAACAAACTCTTTCACAGTTTGCAGTGCTAGAATCTCTTTCTGAAGCTTGCTAATCTCCTCAAGGGCTTCTTCTTTGGAAAAACCAGACACCACCTTAGGATTTTGCGCTTTCAATAATTTTTTCTCTTGATGCTGCTTCGAAGCTTTGGATATGATTTTTTTCAGCTCTTTGATCGGTTCCTTGGGAACTCGTGGGACCTTCCCCACATCCCCTGCCGGGTTTTGAGGAAATTTAGGAGCAGTACCATCACCTTCCTCTGACATTGCAAACTGAACTTGTTCAGGAAATACAGTTGCGATTGTGTGATTGGCATTTTGTAGTTCTTTGGACATGATGTCATAACGATCCGCCAATGCCCGGAATTGCTTGTAAGCTTCTTCGACAGAGCTTACCAGCTCCGGCCTCCTCTTGTAGTACATCTCAGCTCGCTTAGCAAAGGAATCCCCATCCCCTTCAATGAGCTTAAGCATACTTTGTACTCTCTCATCCATATCTACAGAGCAACAACTTTTTTAGACTTTATTCAGACAAATACACTACAGAATGATGTATCATATGAAGCCAGATATATACAACTCCATATCATTCCCAATCATCCGTGTACGTAGACTTACGAGACATGAGATCATTCATTTTCCGGAAAAAAAAAAAGAAAACAAAATTCTTGATGAAAAAGATTTGCATTTCTGAGAGCCCCCTTCCCCAATCAAGATGAAAAACAGAGCAAAAAGGAAAAAAATGAAGCAAAGGTTTGAAAGGTGATGTCCCTAACACCCCATTCTCCATGTAAAAACTGAGCAAGAAAAAAAACATTCAAAAACATAAGCATAATTTTGAACATGATGCATTAGTTTAGCTTCCTTTTCATTTTTCAAAATGATTTCATTTTACATAAGAAAAGCAATGATGGGAAAGGATTCCAAGTTCAGAATCCCAACTTCTACTTTAAGAGAAAAAAACAAGATACCACCTTACCTAGCATGAGTTGGTTGTTTTAAACAAGGTATTATTGGAAGATTTAAAAGGAAATGGGGACCTTCTATATTACTAAGACTAAAGAACTACAAAAAGAATCCATTAATTCGAGGAGGTTTTTGCTAACTAAAATAAGCTTTTGTCCAAGAAACAAGACATCTCTCCCTCTCTCTCATTCTCATCTGTTTTCTTTAACTTCATAAAAAATAAGTACTTAACAGCTGATCCAGCAAATAAACAATCTAAATATGATTATAACAAAACAATGACATATAACAAACACAGCAGAACACGTACCAAACCCTAGAAAACATGATCAAATAACTCATTAAAAAATGAAAGAGGAGAGAGAAAGTTGAGACCTTGAAGACACTGTTCGAGCCATTTCGATTGCTTTGTCCGGATGTGGCTGGCCCACCACCATGAATACGCATTGCTGGCAGCTCTCTGCAACATCTTTCAGTTTATGATCTCCTCGTCCACCTCCTCCTTCATGGCATCTTTCCGACGTCGGGAGACATTGCAGGCCGGCCCGGCCCGAAACCCCTAATACAACTCGAAAGGGTTTGATCGAGAACCAATCAAGAGAGAGAGTTTTCAGGGATTCGAGGTTTTCTGGAAAGAGAATTGATTGAAAAGAGGGAAATTTTGACCTAACACAAGATAAAAGGGATGATTGGGTATGAAATGAATCATTACAGTTATATGGAGAAGAATAAAATGTGAACGTGGCGTCCACTGGCCATATCCAGCTTGGCGATGCCTTTCTTCTCTCTGAAATCCACAAAGCTGGCGCCTTTTACCTTTTAACACTTCTCTCCTACCCAACTCACCAATAAATACTTTTTCAAAAATAAATAAGGCAAAGTGGTGCGTACATCTAGTTGCTCAGGCTGTGGTTTTATGATTTTTTTTTTTCAATTCAAATTGCATTATTATAGATTATCGGTCTTCTGCAATATATTAATTGGGCGGTTTCCATTGTTTATTTTAGGGTTTGACTGTTTTAAATTCGTGTAAGTATTAGTATTAGTTTATACAATATAACATTTCAATCTCATATTACTCCCTCCATCCCATTATAAATTTCGTATTTTTCATTTTAATTCGTTCCATATTATATTTTACCACAAAAAAAAAAAACATCACATCAATCTCTACCCCTAAAAGTTTATCTTAATTACAATTTTACCACACTCACCAAATACACATAACATACTTTATAGTAATTTAATTATCACTTAAAAATACTACATTATCCTCCAAAAGTCAATAAAATTGATCAAAAAGTAAATTTTCTTAAACTTCGTGTCTACGGTAACAGTAAAGTTTATTCCGAGACGAAGAGAATATGTTGTAAATTGAAAAGTATAAATAAAATGAAGAAATAATTAGAATACTACGTTATCATGAATTATGGAAGAGTCAATGTATTTTAGGAGATTAAATATAAAAAAAAATACTACAATATATGTTATAATACTATATAAATTAAAAAACTTAGACTAAAAAGACCTTGTCTAATTACATGAGTTAATTTATTGTAAGAGATTAAATATTAAAAAGCTAGTATGGCATAGTACCATGTAAATTTAAACACTTAGACTAAAAAAATCATGTCGTATATGATACTATATACTCATGAAATAAGTCAAAAATTGATGATTATTAATAATTAATTATAAAATAATTTAGGCGGTGTGGTGTGGTCGATTTTTAATAAAAAAATATAATTGTTCTGACTATGCGGTGCGGTTTTGCATAAAAAAAATAACTACGGTTTATTATGAAAAATAATCAGTGACGGTGTAATGCGGTTCGGTCGGTTTTGATGGTTTCGAAAAAAATATGATCACCCTTAGACAGTGTTCATACTTCATTGGACTTGAAGGAAGAAGAATGGGACAACATAATTCGAAGGAATCTGAAAGGAACATGGCTGGTTTCTAAGTACGTTTGTAAGAGAATGCGTGATGCTCAACGAGGTGGTTCCATCATCAACATCTCCTCCATTGCTGGTCTTGATCGAGGCCATCTACCCTTGAGGTGGTTCCATCATCATCATCAACAAAGCCTTGAGAGATGCTTCTGCTGTTTGGATAAGTTTAACAAGTTTGAATGGATACATTCTTTAGTTTCTTTGGTTCTGTATTAGCTTTTTTCTTGCTCCCACAGATAATTTCTTTGACAGTTGTTCGCTTCTTCTCGCAAGATTTTACTATTCTATGTTCTCTGACTATTTTGAGCATTTGAGTCTGATTTCATCTCTTCATTACCACATCTACATACATATAATGGCACTGGAATTGAAATCAAGGCTATAGATTGGTTACATAATCCTAAAAGTTGTTTGGAGTAATTAGATAAGCCTAGTAAATTAATGTGTCTAGGATATAATCATATTAATTTTTTTCCAATCTAGTTGTATTATATCTCGAGTCTCGTTTTCATTTGAATAAAAAAGAAATTATTTTACTAATAATAAAAAATAATGGCATTGGAATTAGGGCAATACAATATTAGAGTGAACTCTATATCTCCCGAACTTTTAAAGTCCAAGATAACAGACTCTCATCAAGAAAGATTGACTCAAAAATGTGTCTACGAAAATGGTCCCTTTAAGAACATTTGATGATTAAATTCAGCATTGACATCGATAGCACACTACTTGATCCATGACTCATTTGAGTATGTTTCGAGTAATCTTTTTATAGTGGAGGCGGGGGCGACCTTGCCTAGTATCTCAATCTTCTCGTCTCTTAGATGTCAAACTCGAAAGCTTTGTTCTTATGGAGGATTAGAGAGTATATGAATCAAGGGTAGCTAGCATCTCCACTATGCATTACCTCATCATTTTTAGTTCATTATTTTTTTGCCTCGAAGTTGAATGTAAACTACTTGGGTTCCAATTTTGCATCTTTAGACAAGGCAATTAAATTGAACAAATTGGGTATAATTTTTATTTTTATAATATATTTCAAGAAGGATGGATACGAGGATTTTTGTAATGGTTTATATTATATATAAAGCTTATTAAATCATAACTTATGCTGGGAACTGATAATCAAGTTCACACACTGCACCTTAATTTTATCAAAATTATTTTTTTAGTACATAAAAAATTACTCTATAAAGTGAAGATAATTCTAAATATTACCCTTTAAATTCTAATATATTATGGTTTTTTAAACATTTTTATTAAAATGAGTAATATTTTTTATTAAAAAATGCAATAATTTATTTCTATAAAGTGTAATTTTTTATGTATTAAAAATTAATTTTGTAAAATCTAAAATGTTACAGGAGAATGAGTAGAGTCTATCTTTAATCTTGTCTTATAAGTAATTAAAAGAAATAGACACCTCCGTCACTCAAAAATAAAAAAATAATAATAATAAATAAAATAAAATAAACAACACTTTATCCTTTAACCTCAAATTTACCACTCATTACTCACATTCATAATACTACTTTATACTTTATTAATATTATTTAAAAAAATACTAAAATAATCCAAAAAATAAATAAAATTGATATAAAAAACTTTTCTAAATATTATGGAACAATCTCCTAGTAGTAAACTAAAGGCGAATTCCATTTTGTTCAACTTTTTAGCATATATAGGCGTATATGTATTTTTTTTAATTTTTAATTTTTAAATTAAATTGATTTTATGTGATATCAATTAAATTGGGGAGTAACTAATAGTTATTTAAGATTCTTAATTTCTTAATTTATATTTAGGGTCATTATGGGTGCACTTGGTGCACCAGTGCACCCGATAATTTACAAGGTAAATATTAAAAAGTAGTGGATAGTTATTTTAATTAATTTTAATTATTTTATTTTATTTAGTGGTTAGGATTAAATTGAATCTAATCTAATCTAATGATTTAGATTATCCAAATGCACCAGGTGCGCTAAGTTTAACTCTTAAGTTTATTCTAACTTAATCAATTTATTTATTTTCAAATTTTTAATATGATCAATTTTGAGAATAAAAGATGTCATTTATTCCAATTTATAGTATTGTCTTTTATATTATTCTTACCCACCTTTTTCTCTATTTTCTTTACATTAACCATACTTTTGAATTTTGTTGCCTTTTTCTTTATTTGTTACATTATAGTACAATTTTTTGAAAAAAGTACAACACACATTTTTTTTAATGAGAATATCAATTTTATTATTTTTTAATTTAATTATAAAAAGTATATAGGTTTAAAATATTAAGGATTGGCATATCCAGATGCAACTAAAAGATTAAAAACTTTTTTAAAAATTGGATAAATAATTATTTTTTTAAGTTATGTTGAGATAACTATATATTTTTATAATAAAATTACGAGAAAAAAATTGAAGTTCTCATTAAAAAAACTGAGCGTTATTTTTCATTAAAGTTATAATAATGTTAGGCATAAATTGCGCACTCCAATTAAATCTCAAAGTGTAGGGTTGTCAATTGCAGAGGCAAATACCCTACTTAAATATTGTTACCACTGAGACAGTTAATTATCTATTTTACCTTAAATTACTATTCAACTAGAATGTATGTAACAAATTTCCAAGTGTATAAATATGATTAATTACTAAAGTGCTGAAATAATAAATATCAAATTAAATAAATGCCAAGATTGAATCAAGAGAGAAGAAACAGCTCTAGGTTTCAAGTATAAAGCAATTGATTTGGTCTCCTAAACGTCCTATTGTTTATTCATACTATTTTAATAGAAATACATCACAAGATGATGCGCGAATAGTTTTGAACCTCCTTCCTAGATACTAATAAGACAAATTTCATAAACCTCCGAATGGCCAATTCGACTAACATATATTCTCTGAAAGTAATATTCAAATTTATTCACTTCCTACTTGATTTCCTAATTGCATTGTTCCATTAAAAATATCAAGTATCCTATTTACTAGCCCTTAGGATTATTGTGTTCACGGGCAAACTATTGTAAACAGACAATATTAAGTATGTATGCACACAAGCTAACACAACATACCAAGCATCACGGCAATATCAATAGCATGCTATGAAGACGTTACAAACATATAATATAATCTGAAATTAATCAAATAAATAAGAATCTTAATAGCATGAAATCACAATACTTTGTCTAGGGTTCCCAAATCAACTACCCCTAATCTTCAATCCTTAGAACTGTAGAGGATTTTTAACCCATGAGGTTACAGACAACCCTCATGGCTGATAAATTCATAATCAAATCAACAATTGGAAATCATAAGAAAAGATACAAAAACCTAGTACGTGGTCTGCTTCCTTCCTCCGTCTCTCCGATTGGAGTGGCTCTCAAAATCACACTTGAAACCTCCTATGGATCGATGAGATGGATAGATGATAGGATTGATGTGAATTGGGTGATAGATGATGCGTGAATTGAATTCACGTTCTGTTTCTGTTGTGAATGATCGGTCCCCTTTTCTCAAAGTGTTTGATCCCCATTATATACTCTGGGCCTCGAAACTAACTCATTTGGGCTGCTTTTACACGTTGTCACGCACATGGATCGAAAATCTCAATTTTTTGCCCCAAACTTACACAACACGAGTTGGAATGCCCAACTCGAGTTGATAGCACGACTCGTGTTGCACTGAATCGCAACTCGTGTGCCCTAGCATGAGTCGCGTTGCCAAGTCGAGCTCTCGCCTGTAAAGTCGAGCTGCAATGCTCTAAAACTGATTCGGCCACGGAACCCCAACACGAGTCGAGCTAGCAAGTCGAGCTACTGCCTGTCAACTCGTGTTGGCTCAATATATAAAATTTATCGCAACTCTGCCTCACACGACATGTAACTCGGCTTGCCTCAGACACAACTCGACTCGAGCTGCAAGTCGAGCTACGCAAAACAAATCGAGTTGACTCACTGATCAATTCTGGCCCTCTACGGCATCCAACACGACTCGAGTTACCAAGTCGTGCTGACTCATGCAACTCGAGTAAGCTCCTTTTCAGCTCGTTTCTTTCCCGTTTTCGATTTCGCTTCATTCTTACCCTGTTTTAACCTTCAAAACTCCACAAAACCCATTAGAAGCACCATAATCGTGTAAAATACATAAACCACGCATTTCAATACGAATATATGACATTATCCTAACAGAAACAAGGTAATATGAGACCGAAAAGACGTAGATTTTCACTCTCATCAACCTCCCAAACTACCATGTTGTTCGTCCCCGAACAACAATTTCAAAACACTAGAGAGGTAAGAGTTGAAATTCTAATGCAAACAAGGGATCACTCACAAATCCAAACCAAGATAATATACTCAAATGTCAAAATCCTAACAATTGAAAGCACGCACGTCAAATCAGTCACTCCCCATTTCAGAATGCTCATCTTTCACTCTCACAGATAGTATTTGCACTCCTCGCTCAAGTGTGAGCTATTCACTCTCATGGCTAATATATATACACTAAAATCAATTCACATGCAAGTGTAATCATAAGCTTCACAATTATCTAGACTCTCCACTAACTTGAAAGACTTAATGATGGGATCAGAAAGGACTTGCTAATGGTTGTACGTTGGCTCTTTAGACAAGGGTAGGTAAATATGGAATAAGTGACGCGATCACTAGTAGAGAATCAACAGTAGAGATACATTTTCACCACATCTACTTGACAAATCAATCTCCTTTACTTTTTTCTCTTTTCACTTCTTTTCATAATTCAATCCTCCCTTAACATAAAAGATCAACGTCCTCTATTTATTTCTTTTTCTACTTTTCAAATAGGGTACCAGTTTCAGGCACTACTCTATCGGGGTATTAGTTTCAGGCACTACCCCTTCTACAAGATTTAACTATTCTGCACTTCAATCACTTTCCTCCACGTTCACCTTCCCAACTTTCTTTTCACACTATACCAATCTGTCTCCTTTATTTCTCTACTGGATGGGTATTTAAAGGCTTTTAAAGGATTAAATTGGCTATCTTTATAGGTTTCCAACGAATAAGGCTTAAAGGCTCAAACAGGAAACTATGGATTAAACAAAAAGTAAGATAAACATTTGGCCAGTGACTCAAATAAAAAAAAATGGCCTAAGATCATTTCTCATCATCTAATCAATCATCTAGCCTCAAGTAGATTAAGAGTCAAGTTCTAAAATACTTGCATGTAAACGATGCTCTCAAGTATAAAACCAATCATATGTAATTTCATGATCTATCAAAGCTCAAATTCTCACATGGGTTTAACGGAATAACGAACACTCTTTCATAGGCTTATTAATGCGAAGATTGCTAAATTCGTACTCCCTCCGTCTCATCCAAAGAGATGCGTTTATTGTAACTTTTGTAAGAGTTTTATGATGTCAAACGATGCAGTTTGACCGGGACAGATGGAGTATGTCTTTTAGGGAACACATTCAAATTGGAATTGTCGACAGAGAAGCGCAAGGTTGACATGCTCGGATTCGGGAATTGGTCCAAATATTTTTTGAAAAAAAATTCCAAAAAAATATTATTGATCTTCTATCCAAATTTGAGTTCTATTTTGTTTCCCAGGTAAAGGATTATCGATTGTTTTAGGTTTTTGATCGATATTTCTCCCCATTTTCATTTCACTCTCACTCCCGTCGACACCTCTCCCCTGCTCCCCGCTGCCCTACGTATACGGCCGCCGGAATCGCTCCAACAATCTTCTTCCCTTTTCTTTCTTTTATTTCTTCCAAATTCGATTTCTAGGGTTCATGTTCAAGAGATGTTTTAAGTTTCGAATTTTAAAATTAATAAGCATTTATTTCTTCCAAATTCGATTTCTAGGGTTCATGTTCAAGAGATGTTTGAAGTTTCGATTTTTAAAATTAATAAGCATGAACTTTTAAAGAAGCCTTGTTATTTGAAGCGTGAAATTAGGAATTATTGTTTAAATTCGTTTGAGAATTTTCTATTTTATTTTTTCTTGCAGATAGTTCAATGTTGTTGCCAGAGTATGTAAACAAGTTCTCAAGGTTGAGGTGTATTCAGTTCAGAAAATATTATTAGGGGTTTCCACTTTGGGATGAAATGGAGGGTAAAGTTATTGGCAATGGAAGAGATGACCACTGTGTCTATAAACATGCTATGTAAGTCCATGAGTTATTCGTGTTAGCAGACTGATAAGTATTTTTGTTGCCAATGGTTATGCAAATACGAATCTTATGATGCTTTTGATGAAATTAGGATTATTTATTACTTTTGTGGAGTTGGATTACTTTGTTCCAGTTATGTGTTTATGCAATTCTTGTTACTTGTGATGACTTGTTTTTATCTGCTGATGTCTGTTAGTCATGTTGTATTAGCAAATACTTTCTTTTGTTTTTGTAAAGAGAATTAGTATTTTTTATGCAGCAAGGATGTAAAGGAAGCATCTTTATCAAACTATAAAACATTGAGCTCGTCATTCAATCTTCTCTGCACTCAGAGAAACTGAATTAGTTGGACTTGGCAGCTCCAGGACACTGATTCATCATACAGTTCTCAGAACTTTACAACAGATATAGAACACAAGGTATCTTGATGCTTATGATTGATTCTGATTGGTTGGAAATGGATGCTTGACGTTTTCTTATGGAGTTTAGGATAGTTCTAAATTGAATGAATTTAGCTGGTGCAGGTTTGGATTGATGTAAATATAGTTATTGGACTACTCATATTAGTTGAAACTTCAAAACAACTCGTGAACTGTTTCACAAAAAAGTAAAGAATTGGTGTAGAAACTTAATAGGGATTAGGGTTACCTCAATTGTGGCTCAAATCTGTATTTTAACAGTTATATATGCAATCCATGTATCATTCTTATCTCTTCTCCAGATTCCAGAAAAACAATTCATTGTATTTTATCAGTTGGAAAAAGCATTAAGATTCTGAGCAGCCTTCAAATTTTGGAGCCTGCTAATTTTTCTAAGAGTTATCATGATCCAAATTGCTGCCTTGGTATAAAAGGCTCTAATGTTGTCGTAAGATGTTTATCAATATACTAGACCATCTTTCTGTTTCTTCTATTAAACATTTAAATTAATTGATAGCTTTGTCATAGTGCAGTTGTTGGGTTCAGTGCCTTGTTTTTTGAAGATTGTGGAAGTTGGTCCTAGTTTTGTGATGATTGTACATAATGGGTTTAAACTTTACTAATTTGAGCAAGTCAATTAATAAATTAGGAGTTTGAATCAACTTAAATAGTTATCAAGTGGGCTAGCCCATTTGGCCACGGGACTCGAATAGGTGAGAAATAATAAGGATGAATAGGTGAGAGTAATAAGGAGACTTAGAGATAGGAGCGCGTATTGGTGTTTGGTGAACTAATTACTAGTAATAACTAACTTTGTTCAATAAATAATAATAATAATAATAATCAAACTTAAATGGTTAATGTGACACACATGTTGTACAGTAATATTTGTGAATTTGCAACACGTGAATCTTGTGTACAAATTTTTTAGTCATATTTGGGAACTAAATTGATGCAGCGTAGAGATTAAAGAAGACACCTTCTATCTACGTTGATTCAACATAAGAAAACCGTAGAATAGGAGTTTCATAACACTAATATTTTCTTTCTGTTCTGTCCTTTAAAATATTACAAGGCAGTGCTTAAATATAACATAACATCTTAAACATCCTAAAATAGCAGTTATATGAAATAGGAATAATATATATATATATACATATATATATATATATATATATATATATATATATATATATATATATATATATATATAATTATAACTATTTTTTCTTTTTATCGATAATTAACAGATCCCTTCTTCCCAAATAGACTATCGCAGCTACATATCCATCATTCTCCTCCTCTTCAAAACGATTCGCCCTCGAATCGTATTCAGCTACATCTCCATTGATATTGTCACCATGAAAAGGAATAAGATGCTTGACATTGAAGACATTTGATGTCCGAATATGACTAGGAAGATTTAAGCTATAGGCATTCGGATTAATCTTTTTAATGATTTCCACCGGACCTATCTTTCGGGGAGCCAATTTATTGTATTCACGAAGTGGAAATCGATCCTTCGTCAATACAGCCCAAACATAATCCCCTACCTCAAACTGAATGTCGCGTCGCCGAGAATCCGCTGCAACTTTTTTTTATTGGCATCTTCTAGCTGAATCTGTGTATTCTTGTGAATCTGTTGTAATTCGGAAATAAGATTAGATGCACGCAGTTCTGGAATGTGATCAGCCGAAAGAGACAACAAATCAATAGGAGCACGTGGAACAGCACCATATACCACAAAAAATGACTAAATCCAGTACTACGATTCACAACTTGATTGTGGGCAAACTCAGCAATACACAACTTCGTATCCCAAGATTTTAAATTTTCACCAACTAAACAACGAAGTAAATTACCTAAAGATCGGTTAACAACCTCCGTTTGTCCATCGGTTTGCGGATGGTAGGCACTGCTAGTTCGTCATACGCCAAAGAGTCCGGCAAAAATGACTAAGGAAACGTGAATCTCGATCGAAGATGATAGACAAAGGGAGTCCATGCAAACGGAATATCTCACGAAAGAACAAGGTTGCCACATTCACAGCATCGATAGCCTTCTTGCAAGGAATAAAGTGCACCATCTTAGAGAATCTATCAACCACAACATAAATAGAATCATTCCCCCTTTGGGTCCATGGAAGACCCAAAATAAAATCCACACTAATAGAAGACCACGGTCGGGAAGGAACAGGCAGAGGACGGTAAAGCCCCGCATTTGTAGCTGTACCTTTAAAAAGTTGGCACACACAGCAACGGGATACAAATTTAGCCACATCACGACGAGCAGTAGGCCAAAAGAAACGACAATGTAATATTTCAATAGATCGATCACGACCAACATGTCCAACACCATGCACCTTTGCAATAATTTTCTGGCACAAACTGCAATCAGGAATACAAAGGCGTACTCCCCGGAAAAGAAATCCATCAACCAGAGAATAATCGTCGTGTTGACCATTCACAAGAAGATTGAGAATTGGACCAAAAAAAGTATCAGATACATACAAATCACGAAACATATCAAAATCCCACAACTTCAACACTCATGTCAACCAATAAAGTATGACGGTGACTCAATGCATCTGCTACACGATTTGATACCCTATACTGATGACAGACCACAAAAGTAAACTGCTGAAGATAAGCAAACCACTTAGCATGACGGGCTGAAAGGGATTCCTGATTAGCGAGATGTTTGAGAGTTTCATGATCCGTATACAAAATAAACTCTCGCTGAAACAAATAATGTCGCCAATGTCGAACAGCTTGCACCACCGCATAGAACTCAATATCATAAGTACTATAACGAGAACGAGCACCCGTCACCTTCTCACTAAAATAAGCCACTGGTCGACTACCCTGACTCAAAACTGCACCAATACCAATTTTTGAAGCATCACAATGTAATTCAAAGGGGGACAAAAAATCTGGTAAAACAAGAATAGGTGCATGAGTCAATTTTCTCTAAATTGTACGAAATGCCATGTCAGCTGCTTCAGTCCATATAAAAGATTTTCCGTGTATGCAATCAGTAATTGTGTCATGATAGAACTGAAATGTGGAATAAATCTACGGTAAAAAGAAGCCAATCCGTGAAAACTACGTGCCTCCGTCATAGTCTTTGGTGTTGGCCATTCTTTAATACTTCTAGCAGCTATCTTTGATTCATCTACACCAATACCATCACCAGAAATCCGATAACCAAGAAAAATAACAGACTTAGTACAGAAAGTGCACTTAGATGGAGATGCATAAAAGTGCTCAGATCTTAAAATCATCAAGACTTTACGAAGATGCTGCAAATGTTCCTCCTCAGACTTGCTATAAATCAATATATCATCAAAGTAAACCACAACACAAGTACTAATCAAAGGGCGCAAAGTTTGATCATAACTCGCATAAAAGTACTTTGAGCATTAGATAACCCAAATGGCAGTACTAACCACTCAAAAAGACCTTTGCGAGTCTTGAAAGTTGTTTTCCATTCATTCTAGGGACGAATCCGTATCTGATGGTATCCACTCCGTAAATTAAGCTTGCTGAAAATAACTGCTCCACATAACTGATCCAACAGGTCATCCAAACGAGGAATCGGAAACCTGTAACGAACAGTAATCTTGTTGATAGCTCTACTATCAACACACATGTGTCATTCACCACTTTTCTTAGGAACAAGAAGAGCATGGACGCACTCAGACTTAAACTTTGACGAACACTGTCTTTTTTTGAAAGCTTCTCCACCTGACGTCTCATTTCTTCATGTTCTACTGGACTCATACGATAATGGGAACGATTTGGTAGGGAGCACTCGGTATTAAATCAATTTGATGTTGAATATCACGGAGAGGTGGTAAACCATCGGGTAACTCGAAAGGAAAAACATCTGCAAACTCAGAAACAATTGAACCTACTGCAGGTGGAACATCAGTAGAGACAGAAATGTCATGAGCAACCAATAAAAGAGTAAAAGGAGCATATGACATCTCTTCAAGAAAAGCACTATGTGTCAAACAAAGAACCTGAGCATCAGAAGTTGTGATTGTCGTGGCACAGTAGGTAACTGAACAATCTTAGTACTCAAAAATATAAAGTTGTATGTATTGCGGCGCCCATCATGTATAACATTACGATCAAACTGCCAAGGCCGACCTAATAAAATATGACAGGCATCCATCGGGACCACATCACACCAAACAGAATCACAATATTTACGCCCACAGAAAATTTGACTAAAGTACGATGATCAACAGTAATAACACTCCCTTTCTGTAACCATGATAAAGTATACGGTTGAGGGTGCAGTTCCGAATTAAGACACAATTTATCCACAGCATATTTCGCAATCACATTCTCACAAGAGCCAGAATCAATAATAAATTACATATTTTACCATTAATAGTGCAGGTAGACGTGAAAAGAGAATGTCGCTGGATGTCCTCTTCCGAAGTTCGAGGAGCTAAACATGTCCTACGCACAACCAGAGCTGGACCAGTATCTCTAGGAACAAATTCCTCCGGAATGGTTTCATCTCCAACACCATCATTAAGCACAGGAGTATCAAAAGAGTCATCTCCATTATCATCCACATATAAAGCCCGATTGCCATTTTTGGGGCAATTAGCGACGCTGTGCCTATGCTCCCCACAAGAAAAACAAGGACCACGAGGTTGAACTCCTGATGTAGAAGGCCCCAGAGGACGTGGAGGTGCAGCAGTAGTAGGGGCTACACGAGTAACAGATGGCCAAGTGTCTAAGAAACCAGACGGAAAAGGTGGTCGGTTAGACGAACCCACGAACGGACCTAATGGACGTCTGGCAAATTGTTTCTCCAAAGTGACAGCCCGTTGATGAGCCTCAGAGACCGAAACTGGAGCAAACAAATTAAGAACGTCTTGAAATTAAAGACGTAAACCACCCACATATCTTGAAATTAAATGATCAACACTTTCATTTAAATCTGTGCGTGCTAATAATTGATAGAACTCCTCAGTATAAGCATCAACAGAACGGGATCCCTGACGTAAATTCTGTAGTTTCTGATAAAGAATGCGAGCATAGTTGAAGGGCAAAAATTCCTGACGAAGATGTTTGGTGAATTTCTCCCAAGTAGAAATTCGAGATTTACCCCGCTTAGCACGCAATGTCTTCAATTGATGCCACCAAAAAGCAGTGCGGCCTCTAAAGCGTGTAGCGACAAGAGAAACACGACTATCTGGTGGAACCTTTTTAAAATCCAAAACTTCCTCTATCGCAACTAATCAATCTAGAAACTGATCCAGTTCCAGACTCCCATGAAATTCGGGTCAGTCAAGTTTGAAACTGCTTTCCCATTTTCGGCTATCATCATCGACCGCAACAACCCGCCTCGCCATAGGAGCGAAAGGATTTTCAGGAGTCACTTCATCATCATTAGTTTCATTGACGTCATGATGTGGGGGTGGCGGAGCCGCGGCGTGTGGTGCCGGAATAGGGGCCTGGGCATCGGCCGTGAGTAATTGGATAACAACACCCAATTGTTGTGTCAATTCATCCAATCTGAGAGCAAGAGCATCATCGCGATTTGCTGCGCGTCTCGGTGGCATGGCAGATCGTTGACTGGCAACGTGATACCAACTGATGCAGCATAGCGTAGAGATTAAAGAAGACACCTTCTATCTACGTTGATTCAACATAAGAATATCGTAGAATAGGAGTTTCATAACACTAATACTTTCTTTCCATTCTGTCCTTTAAAATATTACAAGGCAGTGCTTAAATATAACATCTTAAACATCCTAAAATAGCAGTTATAAGAAATAAGAATAATATATATATATATATATATATAATTATAACTATTTTTTCTTCTTATCGATAATTAACGGATCCCTTCTTCCCAAATAGACTATCGCAGCTACATCTCCATCATAAATCCATAAATTTATCGATCTTTTATAAAAAGATCTAATAGTGGAATATAATAAATTAAAAGATCTAATAGTGGAATATAATAGATGTATGTATTGAGAAGTTTGAGGCATTCAGTGACACTGTGAGCAAAGTGTTGCATGAAAACGAATTTAGATTTGTGCGCCAAAACTTAATTTTTTACCATTTATTAATTGAATGTTAGTAATTTAGTGTAAAAGGTTATATTAATTAATCTTTTTAATGATAAATGGTTCCCTTGTTAATTAGAGAGTATTGTGTATAAATCAAAATATTAATCTTTAAACATTTTGTACACCAAAACGTACAAGAAATTTATAATAATACATCATACTCCGTATAGATTAAATTTATAAAAGAAAGTGAATAATCTCTTAAGACGGATGTAATATATAATATTTCTCGTTACATAAAATTTTGTTTTTGTAAAATTGTAAAGAAAAATTGAACAATCTTTAAACCGTAGTATATAAACACTCTTCGTTACGTGAAGATTTTATTTTTTCTTTTTCTTTTTTTAATTCGAAAATGTTTACCCTTCAAAAATGAAAAAAAGGAAAAAAATCAATAAATCTTAATATAAATATATATATTTAAATCGAGTAGAACTCGCAAACTATGATATATTTCATAGAATTTCATGTAAATGTCTTTTTTTTTTAAAAAAATCATAATTATCATTTTTTAATAAAAATATTAATTTTTTATTAGAAATATTATCACTATCTAATTATATTATAATTGTTCGTTAATTAGTTCACATAATTTTTTATCACTTTTATGAAATGATGATTAACTAGGTGCATCATAATTTAACCTTTTTTTATTAAATTAAATGAATTAAAGTTGAATTTAGTATTAATTGGCCTTTCGGCATGTGGATTTGGTTATATTTTACTACTTTTTTGTAATTTATTAATGAAGTAATATTTCGAATCACCGGCTTTGGATTTCTATTGTTAGTCTATTTCTTCTTTATATTTTTGTTGGTATTTTTTGTAATAAAGCTCAGACCACAATTGTCATCCCATAAATTCGTTTACGAGAACAACTTTTTTCTCTAAAATAGTCAAGAGAAATGGATTATTATTATAGTTATTACTATTGTTATTAACACAATAAATTCAATACAATAAAATATGATAAACCAAATTTAAGTTGTATTATCCCAGCTAGGCCTACAAATTCATTAGTACACGATTAAGTTGGTTATGAGGAGCGGCTCTTGTTTAATAATTTGTGCAAGCAATAAAAACGAATACTTCTACAGTGCTCATAATAAACACTACACCTCTACCGTCTAAAAATTTCTCTGTACATTTTGAAACCTCCTCTGCCATTTCATACCCTTCTTGAAACCTTTTTTTCTTCCGAACAGCTAATGTTCAAATTCGATCGCAGAAAACATCACCATTCATCGTCAAGATTAGTGCGATGAAAGCAAAGCACCGTGCAGACAAATATGAAGAAAGAAGTGAATTCGATGAACATAGCTCCTGTTCCAATCAAGCCAGCATGCCTGAGGATAATGGGGATGGCCATACTTCCCACAGCAGATGCCCCTGTTAAAAACTTAGCAGCGTCTATCCAGCTGCAAGAAAATGACGATCAAGGTGTCAAAGAAAATGTGCAACATCTTCCATTTACGTGCGTGCTCAATCATCGTTAGTTTTTCAAGTACTATCTCTTGACACTGATGGAAATGAATAATTGTAAGTAGGGACTTTAAGGCAGTATTTCTGCAGGGATGAAATCTTATTGAATAAATGTTTTTATCTTTGCTTTCGTATGTCTTTGGAAATCAGGCTATCATAACAATAGCCAAACATATACTAACCAAAATGCACAAAAATATATCCATGATGGCCTATTTAACGCAAGAAAGGTATGAAGATGAGGTGGATTTCTATTTAGAGAAATTACTCACCCCCCACCATCTCGGCTGGTCAGGAACTGAGTGGATCCACCACCAAAAAAAAGGCATGGCATCGGGACTAGTACGTACATAAGAGCTGAGAGAAACATGTTTCACCATGTTCAGGAACATAATGTAAGTCTAGCAACTAAAAGATGAAAACAAATTCAAGCCTTTGTAAGAACCTGATAGCATTGGCCACCAATTGTTGTATACCGCACAAGCCTGCGTGCAGATTATAATTGGAACCATTAAAGAGTGCCGCATCGACATGTTTCTCACAGCATAGGTATGGTGATGCAATAAAATAATCACAAGTAAACTAAAATTTGGACATATTACTATTAGAAGATCAAGATAACAAAAAAAATACAAATAGGCATTCTAGAAAGGGCATCAAATTTCTCCTGACTCCTTGACTATCTAAATGCAATACAAAAGTAGACCATTTTCCAAGTCAAATATATATGACTTGATCACACAATAATTTCAATTGGTTTGATTGTCTAACGTGCTATAGTAAAACAGAGAAGAGACTAGAGAGCACATGTATTATATTTTAAATTAAGTAAAAGATGGACATAATTGCAAACAGGCAGCAGCAGGTAGCATAGAGCATATAGAACAGAAGTAGCATCTACAAAATTCTAATATATGGCAATAAATAGTAAAGCCACTTAAATTCAAAAGCGAGACAGTGCTGAACTGTTACTTAGAAGAATGATGAACCTTAGAATGGATATCAGGCTAATTTTCCAATACAGATCTTCCACCATAACGCAAAATGTCCAAATGTGAAGCTAACTTTATGCTACCATTTTAAAGAGCTTAAAAGGTTTTTCGTTACCAAGACTCATACAAGATTATCTATGTAAGGATTTATTCATTTCCAGAAAAAAAGAGTTTGATTATAATTTAGGTATGACTATGGTGAAAATATAATCACACCATTTCAGAAAAGAACTTCGGTACAATCAAATACAAATGGAAGCTTCGAGAATTCCACACATGAGATCTTAACACCAACAAATCGACAGACACAGTTTTCTCAAATAAACTGATTACACAACACACATAGTATTGGAGCATGACTGGATCACATAGATACATTACAAGTATGAAGTATCACAAGGACCATCAACTCCTTATAGCAACATGTCAACATATGAACTGTCGACAAAGATCAGGAATAAGATGACTTAGAGCCTGGGCTGTGATGGTGGAGTAAGATTCAGAGTAGGTTGTATACTTAAAAAAAAAAAAACTTACCAAGATTTGGAGTAAGATGCTAGCTGAAAACATGAAGGCAAGTCCTGCAAGACTGAAATTAAACGCCAAAAATTTTAATGGTTGGCAACACATTTATCAGCAATAGAATTAATTTTATATTTTTATGAATTTACAGCGATTACTTACACTGCATCCAATTGCCACACAAACCACGCGATAGAGAACATCCGACCAGAAAATGGTGCAAAATGAACAGCCAAAAAAGAAAAGAATTAAGGTTGGAGTGAATTCAAATCACAATAGTGGGAAAAAGAAAAATTAACATACCCAGATAGAAACAATAATCAACACAAAGAACCCATCAAACTACAATGTCAATGCTCCACACCACAAACATTCTTCTTCAACACAGTTTTCTACCAAGATATTTAATAATAGTTGAATGGATTGGTAGGTGAAATACAAAGAACCAAATAGATTGAATGAGAATCAAGAACTTAGACCACTGATGTATACCAGAACGGAGGGAATAACTACATTTCATAAAAATGATGCAACAAAGCCAGAACAGAAATGAGAACCCACTTGGAAACTTCAAGCACATATAAGATGCAGTCTACACTCGAATAATAATAACTCTGCCCGGAGTTTCCAGAGTTACCTTAACCTTAACACAGTCCATCCGATAAAGGACCCACTAATGTGTTCCTTATGGAGCCAAATAACCACTGTGGGTTACCACCTCAACATATCTTTTGTGTCATTGTATCTATCTCGATAGGTTCCTAGATTAACCTAAGCCAAGCTACATGAGTTATGCACCTTTACAAGAAACCGATTAATGGGTTCCACTCATTGAAGTAAAGAGAACGAGAATAATTTAAATTAAGAGAACAATTAGCCAATAAAAACATACAATAAAAGGAGCAGTAAACACAAGCAACAATTTAACAGATTTGAGTATGTATTTGTGGTTCAGCACTTCTTAAATGCTAGCAGAAAGAATGACAATATAGACACAATATGCTTTAGTTATCTCCTATGGTTCCAAAATTACGATCCAACAGAAAAATAATAATAATAATAATAAATACTATTGTTAATCATGAATATAGAAGAGAAGGAATAGACAGACGAACCTTCAATGGTCATTGCCATTTCTGCAAGTATTAGCGCAAGCCTCAAACTTTTGGAATTATCCCAACTTGATTGTGATATTTCTACAAGTTTCAAGAGTGGAAAACAAGAATCAAATAGGATGAGATGAGATTCATAAAAAAACTCAGGCTTACAAACAGATAAACAAAATCCAACCAATAAACGACAACGATGAAGCAAATCGAAAAAACGTCGTTTACTGTAAAACCCTAAACACCAACAATGATAGCCAATTCTCTAAAACTTCAATTTCAAATGGACCATAAAATCCATGCCAAAGTAAAAAAAAATTAAAAAGAAGAAAGAAAATTCGAAGAATAAAAAAATTGTTACGCAGTAAGCAATTCAAATCCCCCCAAATAAAGGAGGCAATTCGAAATCTAAAGGGATTGAATGGAAAATGAAGAATTAAGCAGAGTTGTTTTTCCCGATCGTCAATGGTTGGAGATTACTCTTTACTTAAATTCTACTTTAACTATTTATTAAAAATTAAAAAAGAATAAATCGGTAATTATCGACCACCCCTTAATTATTATGAGAATATACAGTTTGCCCCTTTCCACCTTTTTATTTTATTTTAGTTTTTAGATATGAAAGTGATGTAACAGTTACCTTACTATTTTCTTTGTATTTACGTTCGTTCTTTTATTGGAAATATAAATTTTAAGAAAATTATTTAATAAATTTTCTCAACCTTTTTGAAGTAATATGATACTATTTTGAATAATAAATAAAATGTAAATAGGAGAATATTATTTTAATTGCAACGTGTTGGCCGGTGAGATATTAATGTGTTTTTCGGTGAAATTCTCTAAAATTTATGGTTTGCAACCCGCAAATACGGTCAACAATCATAATGTCAGTCTATATAGAGCATTAAAATTTGATTAATATAGCAGTTTCTAATATTGGGCAATAAATTCTGGTATCAGTCGTTTTAACTTAAAATTAAGTCCCACCAGGGAATGACTTAAAATTGAGGTTTCCGATAGTGGACGGTAGGTTTTGATATAAGTCGATCTAACTTGAAATGAGTGGGGATCCCCACTAGTGAATGTCTTGAAATGAAGGTTTCTGACAATGGACGATGAATTTTAGCCTCAGTTTACACTTGAAATGAAAGTCCACATTAGTGGACGATGAATTCTGACATCAATCGGTCTTAACTTGAAATAGAGGTTCTCGAGTAGTGGACGGTAGGTTTTAACCTTCCGAATTAATCGATCTATTGATCGGATACCGAAACATTAAAAAAAAATCATAACATGTTTCAAGAACACGTAATAAATTCAAATCATATATAGATATATAAAATATACTAAAAAGAATTGCAAGAGTCTGCTAGTAAATTAAGCAATCATTTCATGCTATGTTTAAAAGGTAATAACTAAAGAAGCAGACATCAACCAAAGATTAATATGCAGCCACTAAGGCGGTTGTTTACAAAGAAACTCGAGTAGTCATCAATCAGCCCTAGTGGCGTTCCGCTCCATCAAGCCACTTGAGTGTTGGCATCAACTTGAACAGAAACGCGCTCAACCTCACGTCAACAACCGCATTTCCAATAGCATCTAACTGTATCAAATTCAAGTCCTTGAACAGTTGATATGCATCCCAGTGTCTATTCAACTCAATATCACTATCTGTATATTTATCGAGATGCCAGTCGCTTCCAGCAGTGAGATTCAGGGGAGAAGAGCATAGGTTTCTTCTTGTGTCGATAGTGTGAGCACCAATCTCATTATATGATATATCCAATACTTCTAATGACTTCGCCATTTTCAAAGGCTCCAGAGCTGTAAAACTGCAGAATCTGTTGTTGCTAAGATTTAAGTGGGAAAGCAGTTGCAGAGCCTCCAAACCTGTTCCAAAATTTCAATTAAAATTAACATCTTAGGTCGGGTATCTCAAGCATAATGATACAATATAACCATAACAGAACGCTTGCAGGAGAAACGGAAACTTATATTCGCATAGATTTGTTGCTGAAAATGCAATATATTTCTTTAGATTTGTTCTACTAATTCAACAATTCTATTGCTAGATAAACAAGAATCACTAACCCCTAGTAGTTGTTTAAGTGAAGTTTGCGAGCTTTATTCATATTTATATGCATCGATCACCTACCTTCAATAGAATGGAGTTTGTTGTGACTGAGATCAAGCATCTGAACCCACAATAAGTGCTCTATACACCAAAATCGTGATAATGAGAGGCCCGTTAGTCGTAGACATAAATAAGGACCCAAAGCTGGTGAAGAAGATTCTTGATACAGATAAAACTGCTTCAATAAAGACTCAATATTTGAAGTCAACTGCAAAACAACCAATTCAAATTATCTCAAGTTAATTAGAGATGTCATTCCATGCAGAAAAATACAAAAATGCATTTATGAAAATCCAGAATGGGACCCTCACCACCACCACTAAAAAAACAGGAATAAAGTTCAAGCTAATAAAAGAAGTATTACTAGTCAATCAACAGTAAATCACTGAGATCATATAAGGGTAAAAGAGAAGTGTAAAGTTTAAATTATGACAAAAAAATCCTATATCAGATAATAGTATTAGAATGTTCTTATCCTGTCTAGTAGACAAGGTTGTTCCCTTTTCCAACTTCATTATATTTCTGACTAAATCTCTTTTCAGTCTCTGCTTAGTTCCCCACATTCCTTAAACCAGGACAAACTAATACCAATCTTTAAACAGAAAGAGGCCACAGGAAATGATCACCTGCTTTAATAACACTAAGCTAGACTGATCTTCATAATAACAAATATGTGCATTATCCATCTTCACTAAATCATGATAAAGTGCGAGAATATCTTCATAATGGCCCTCAACTCCATTATCTATGCATCCATATGAGATCAACATGTTCAGAGCCATCAACAGTCTTGCAAGAGTCAGTTTTCCAATTTTACTACAAAACAATGAACAACGTATGAGCCATCAACAGTCTTGCAAGAGTCAGTTTTCCAATTTTACTACAAAACTATGAACAAAGTAAGAACCGCATGGTGCAAAACTATGCTACTTCTAAGTCACCTTCTACAAGAATTTAGCTTACCAGTTTGTTGCTGACAACAGTTCCTGGCAGTGACTTATTTCATTTGATATAGTGTCCAAACTCCTCTCAGAAGAGGTGGTTTTATTATCTTTCGTGATTTCAGTCTTACAAAGTGACTGAAGTAGGATTGCCTCTTGAGATTGTGTAGCACACGTTTTAAAGTTGTCCTCCTTCCATGATATTTTATGGATTACTTGCACCTCGGAATGTTTTTGATCATTAGACAATTGGGACACTGTGAAAGTTATAGAGCTAGACTGACTACAGGGCATACCGCTGGAAGAAAAAATGCCAGGAAATTGTCCAACAGTAACCTTTACAGGACAAGCCTCTAAGAGATCATCAGGAAACTTAATACAAGTAAACCAAGCTTGGGATAAACCAGTTTTATTTACTGAAAGTGGTTTCCATATTAATTCATCACCAGCAAGATAATCATGTTCAACAGTGACAGTGGATGAGCTTACACCTTCAACTACCTCGCTGAAATATAAAATTATAGGAATTTGTCTTTCTTTAGACTGGAAATGTAGCATAGGAAATGGTTGTTGACCATTTAAGTGAAGATCAACTGATAAACACACATTAGAACCATGAGGGGGCCAAGAAGAAAGGACCATGGGCTCTTGTTTCAATGTCTGATCCAGAAGCCACAGATGATAAAACCACCCACTTTGATCATCAGGGTCTGTGAAGAGAGCATTGCGCACAAACTCAAACTCCTCTCTCAAGACGTTCTCTTTGTCCTGATATCCTTTTCCTCTTTTCTCAAGTAAATTAGACAAAAGCATGCTGCAAGTGCATTAGGGAGAAGTGTAATATTTAATCAAATTACAGTTGATTTAAATTAATTTTAAATAAATATCGTTGATCATATGCACCTCAAACAAATTCATGAACACAAGGTTGTTCAAACACATACACTTAAGACCAGAGAGTTTCATCCAATTGTATTTGTGATGCAACCATGCAAAGCGGATTTTTCTCTATCGAAAACATTTCATATTTAGTATATCTTTAAATTTCTAGTCATATTAACACTATAAAGCAAACATGGTTATATTCTGCTTGAAAGCCTCTAAATCAGCTATGACAGATGCTTTACTAGGTCCTCAATTCTCCAGTAAAAGAGTTGTGCACCCAAAGTGATCAACTGCCAGTACTTTGTCCAATGCATCAGTATATAACACTAGTTATCAAGTACGAAGAAATGAATGTACAGACACTGCAATAGTAAGTAGAAGTTTAAGTGGACTATTTCAAATTCTCATCCTACTAAAAAAAAAATCTACTTCCAACATCCAACTATTGCCTACAGAACAAAATGCATCATCTTCATACAAATAGTCATCAGATGATAAACTCCAAACAGGAGAATTGCTTCAAGAGACATAAGGACAGGTGCATACATTAGCCAACATTGTAATGCAAACAAGTGAAATTTGAAGCGAAAAACTACTGTACCTCCGGTTATGCCAGGCAGAATAATTACTAAAATTATCATATATCATATCAGTGGTGTATTGAAGTTCCTCTTCATCCGGAATCTTCTTCAACGAAGTTATGAACCTGGAAAAAGGAGCCCAAAATAACCACATTACAAAAACACTTGTGTTGCCAGCTGAGCACAATAAATTCAGCACATCACCTCCTGTAGTTCCACGCATGAAAATTTCGTGCATCCAATTTCTGGAACTTGCCTAGGAGCCGCAACTCCCTATCCGAAGATGAATGACCCTTGCTTAGGATCCATTTGCGATGATACCACGCCCCATAAGACTTAAAATTCGTCCTCAGAGCACTCTCTACCTAAATGAAAATTCACACCCTAATAAGCCAATTAATTATAAAACCTAAACCAGTTACTACTAAACATGTAAAAACACATCAAATTCAATCAATCGAGAACAGTGCATAAAAAGTACTAAGACTTACAACTCTCAATTCTTCATCGAGAATTGATTCAGTATCATCTCCATTCTCCGACTGGTGATCTAGAAGGTACTGAACGGCAAGCTTCCGGTAATTCCATCCAGTATAGTGCTCAGGATTCGATTCTAACAATTTTGCACTGATTTCTATTGCTTCTTTAGTATATCTACAAGAAAATTCACGCAAATTAAGGAAAAAATGTTTAAGAAAGGGCAATTACTCTAACTGGGTGTAGATTAATGAGAAGATTACATACATTTTGTTGTGGTGAAAGTTCAAGACTTGAGATTGGAGATCGCGAAGTTTGGCAGCTTTAGTGGAGGACGCATCTTGCTCTACTTGAGTTGGGGCTTTCCGTGGTACACCGTGCATCTCTCTCTTGTTGCAACAAATCTTGAATTGATTGATTTAGGGTTTTGATCTTAATATCTTGAACATTCAACTCCAAACAAGATTGACATTTGGTACTTTAGAGAAGGTAAAGGGCTTTTTTACCCTAAAATCAAATCAGTTGGGATTATTTTGAACTTTTGCAGTTTGCACTCGTTTATTTTCCTGGGGGAAAAAATATTATTTTAATTTTACTTGATTTTTAATTAGTACTAGTAACTTTTTTTTTAAGTGTGTTTTTCTTTTCATTGAGTAGTCAACTAGATTAGATATAATTAATTATAAATTTATGAATAAATCGTAATTTTAATTAATTTTAAAAAACACTCATAAAACATGAAAACAGTACGAATTTAGGAATTGGATAATATATTATTCCAAGAATAAAAATTATAGTAATAAAGTAAGTAAATTACTAAATCATTTATTTAATTAACATATTAAATAATTAAACCGAATCGGTTGTTAATTTTTTTGAATTAAAAAAAAGTAACAGATTTCTTGTGTTGGTGCAGTTAAAAATTCAGTTTTTTAGTCGTGCAGCAGTAAAATAGCTAGAGCATGTAAATAGTATAATGTAAGCTCAAGTATATATACATTTGAATTATTTTTTTAAATAAAATACTAATAAATTGTTATTCATAAAATGGTACTCTCTCGCATTAAAGATTACGTTTTTTCATTTCGAATTGTCTCAATTTAAGGTTTTTTTTTTCTTCACACATGACTGAGAGGATATATTATTATTATTTTTCAATTATAAAATACCATAATATAAGTTAATTGAAATATAGTATTAATTTTAGAGTCTTATTTAGCTGACTCATAATTCACTATGACCCAAGATAATCTCAACCATTAAATTTTAGTATTTCAATCTTAGTCATTAAATATTTTAAAGATAAGTGGGATACTTATTAGGCTGGTTATCAAAAAAGTCATGCACTTTGTAAGAACGTTTAATATGTTATCTCTCATTACCAACCAATCATAATTATTTTTAACTTTTATCTTATCAATAATTTTACTTTTTATGAAAAAATTCAAATGTTTATTATTCTCTTATTACATATTTATTATTAATAAAAATTATATTAAATTATTCGTCTTTTCAGAATCTTTAATTTGATACACATATCAACTATATAATAAATATTTAAAATATAATAAGAAATTTATTAGTAATTAAAGTATTTTTAATTAACTTTAATGATTAAATTTTATTTTTATTTTAGTTAAAAATATTAATAAATTTAGAGATACGCCCATGTTTAAATTGTTTTAGGAATCTAATTTCGTGAGATTAATCTCAATAAACCCATGATCTTAACTCACTCCATCAATATTCACTATTCAATCTAAATATGAAATATAATTATTACGCTGTTTAGATTATATTCAATCTATTTTTTATTTTAATTATTATTTTATAATGTTAATTTATATTTAATTTTTTAAAATATAATTGATATATAATTCATTTGATTTAAATTTTTTTTGGCAATGATACCATCTCACGAGTGAGATCATTAATTTAATATTTTTAATTAATTATCACATTTTATTCCAAAGATATTATCATTATTCTTTAAAAATATTATCACTTTTTATTTATTTATATTATAATAGTTCACTGTTCCAATATCACTTTTTATTTGTTTATACTATAAAGTATGTAATTAAAAATATATTTGTTACATAGATAAAATATGCATGTTAATACTTAGAGTATGTTTGCATGAATCATACTATAACACTTTAAAAATATATTTAATTCATTATTCATCATGCTTTTAAAGACATACCTTAACTACGAATTAACATTTTTTACCTATATAATGAGTATATTTTAACAACGGGTCGATCCCTCACAACCCGTCTCACATAATTACCGTCTCACAAGAGAGTTTGTCTATATACCCACAATTATATATTTTTTTATATTAAAATTTTCATTAAAAATGTTAAACAGAAAATTCGTTTACATAGTGTAGATAGTTTTATGACAAAGTCTCTTGTGAGACGGGTCGACCCATCACTAAAGTATGTTCATTATATACATAAAGTATGTTTAATGATTGTTAAAGTATATTTTCTAAAATATGCTGGATTATGCATTAAAGTATGATTTTAATGTGTTATAATATGATATATTATTAACATACTTTAACTGCAAATAAATATACTTTAATTATACAATAAACATACTTTAATGATGGGGCCGATCCGTCTCAAACCTGTCTCACAAATAACCTGTCTCACAAAAGAGTTACTTTTTATTTATTCATATAGAGTATATTTTTACATATGTAAATATATAAATATAAATTTTTAAAAGTGAGTGCATGATGTATGAGTGAACAAAATAGTATACCATATAATAAACAATTACTCTTTAAATAAATAAATAATATTTCAATTATTTATGAGATCTCTTCATCCTCCGAAAAACTGACTATATATTTAAAATAATTTAATAAAGGAATTGGATTAAGTAATTATCATGTATAATATATATTAATTTAAAAAAATAAGAAATTTCATTAGATTAACTAGTGAGAAGATTTATAAAATTACTATGATATATTGAGATATGGTATTTTAAATAAATAAAAAGTAATATTTTGTCTTTTAAATATATTGAAGCAAAAATAATAAAAAAAATTACTCAAATCTCCACATTTATCGCGTAATAATCTTTTATTTATTTAATAATTATAAATTCATTACCATAACTAAAATATTTTAAACAAAAATAAAATATAAAAAATAATACTAAAATAGAAATAAAAAAGTACACTAAAATAAAAAATAAAGTTCACACATTTTTTTATTAATGTAAAAAATTACACAACACGTGTCCATATGAATAATAATTATGGAAGTAAAAGAAATTAATTAAGTAAAAGAATAAAATATAAAAATAAAATACATTTTATAAATAAATAATGAATCTTTTAATGATTGATTTGGGTTGTGTGAGCCCACACCAACTATGAATGACCCTTAATTTTATTAGTGAGAAGATCAAATTATAAAATTTAGCATAAATCAATAGAATACGAATAAGTTGGGAGAATCTATCAAATCAGTGAATTGATTTGGGCAACAAATTGCATTGATTATCAATTGGCCAATGAAATATCGAAACAAACGACGAGATGGGTTCCACCTGCTAATCATGAGCACCACATAAGAATTAAGATATCTCAACAATGTCTATTTCAACATTTTTGCATCAATACCTATATTAGTCAATTTGTAAGCAAATGATAGAAAATTTTAATCACTTCAAAATTCAATAAAAGATCAATAAATGAAATATTAATGAGAGTGATTGTGAATCACGTGTTAAGGGCTGTCTCAATTCTTATCAAAATGACAATTAGGGTTGAACCTAACCAGCCCACGTGGATGAGTAGTATTGGTGGGCAGGTAAGGATAAGTACTAGAGCAAGCATGGTGAGATTTAATGACAAACGTGTGGTTAAAAATTTAGCAATCATGGATCAACACAATTGGACAGCCACAACCAACTAACAGCATTGCATTGGTTGTCTTCCAAATCTTTGGATGCTAACCTATGGGAACTCTGTGGGCCTTCATAATTGACTTTGTTTGGTTAACAAAATGTAAACCCACTTTTTCTTCATCACTTTCTATCCACAAAAGCCTTTGCATCCACCATTTTCTTGTTCACTAAACTGAGTGAGATAAGGCTCTTCTTTGATCATCACAGGAGATTATCTTTCAGACCCGAATTAATAGAAACATAACCATTTATATAAGCAGATTTGTTACAACAGTTGAATAGATAGAAATAGAACCATTCATATAAACAGATTTGTTACATCAGTTCAACCGTTCGGATACATCATTGACTTATTTACACCGACGAGTTGAATATATAAACATTTCGTACGTACTCATATCGGAGGTATTTACAGAAATTACACTACACATATCAGCAATGTATGTCACAAGTTTTCCCCAGAATCAAAATCGTGCCACAGATATGTGATTCTTCTAAGCCCTTTGTCATGATCAGAGCAGTACCTATTTTACATGCTAAAGCCATCTCCTCACTAATGTTATGGGGTTTTTAAGCAAGCGAAGATGACGATTCCATTCAAGTATGGCGAACAATTAGCACAGACAAGCATCAAAAATCGTGGAGGGAGGAAAGCCATTGCTCCATGTACTTTGTGCCATCTGCCCAACAACAACTGCAATAATCAGTTTCTGATAGCATCACTTCAATTACAATGGTGGTTCGTGAGATCAGTGCGAACATAAAAGAAAAACTCTCTAATCAGATAACTAAGAGCCCCAAATATGATCAAGAAACAGGATAATCATATGGAAATGGAAAAGCGTATGTATAAATCAGATCATGAGTATGGCGGAATCTCTTATCAAACTTGAAAAGCATACATAACAATTAGAACTCTATCCAAATGAACACAAACTAACATAACAGGAGAAATGCAATGCATAAAGTAACCGAACAACAAAGAATCACAAGTGAAATCTAATCAACTGAGATAATTTAACTTGACAAAGCATCCAATATTATCCAATTTCCTCACAAAGCAGAGCTCTTACCAGCAGAATAACCAACAGGAAGGTTCTTAACAGCATTCAAGAATGGACCAAAAGGCCTTTCCTCCTCATCCTCCATTACTCGTTTAGAGTCATGCCTATAGCAAGGGACCAAGACAGCAAAACTATCATTTGCCTTGTCGTCCCTCTGGAAATCGGGGGCGTGTGGCTCCAGCCACCCAATAGACCAGTCGGAGTCATCGGATTCTGAACCTGATAAACATACCCCATCTGAAGGCACCAAAACTACATCATACTCTTTATCTACCCACCTGTTCCTCTCTTCCCTACTCTTCCATTTCTTCTTCACCTTCCTATTTGAGCAAGAAGAGGGCACACTTCTATCAATCTCCTTCACTGAATAAAACTTCAAACTATCAGCCTCACCCCTCAATCCTAAACCCCAATCACCCAATGAATTAATTGAATTTATTAATGAGCCGTTTGAGACTTGCTCTGTTTCTTTCCCACCCATCCACAGCCATGAAAATCTAGGGAAAGAAAGTGCCATTGTTTATTCCCTTCTTCTTCTCAAAGACCACAAACTTAATTACTACAGATACCAATCAATACGAAGCTGAAAGAATCGACGTTCAACAAGAATTGCACTTTTCATACGTCAAATGAAAAAGAAAAATCCAGTAAACCCAATAAAGGAACCAAATCAAATAACATCAAACATCAAACAGCAACCATCCACCAACTCAAGAAAAAAAGTCGCCCATTCAACTGGTAGAGGGGAGTGTGGAAAGGCCTTCCAACTGAGTTTGGTTTGATTGCTGCATGGTGGGGTTTGAATCCTGATTTTGACATGGCCCCTTGCAACAACAGTTCACGTTCGTGGAGATAATTAAATGATGAACAGAAAAAAAGATGGGTCTCAGATGACGAAAAAAAACTCCAACCACCTTTACTGATCAGAAAATAGCTCTTCAATACTTCGATTCTCCGAAAATCCGTTGATAAAATCAAACTTTTTTATAGCAAAATTCAGATGGCAATTGAATATGAAACAATTAGGAAAAGGCCCCTCACTACCCTCTCATCTAGAATGGTGTTTTAGGAGGATTTTTGGTACGATCGAAAGATGTGAAATCGGAGAAACCGAATAATGTATCTGGGCTTAAATTAACAAAAGAATTCACCACCGAAAGAAGCGGAACTTCTCGAGTGAAAATTACTACCCAAAAACAAGAACAGATTGAAATCCCAAAGGGAAGATGTTTCAGCTATCTCTCGAAGAAATCCATGGTTTTATAGAGTAGCAAAGAACGCCCTCTCTCTCTCTCTCTCTCTCCTCCACCCGAATGAACATTCACTTTCTGAGAAAATGGAACAAGATTTATCGGCTGTGCTCGTATTTGTAGACGCATGGGATTATTACCCTCTTATTTTGCCTAAATTTCCCTTTGGCCCCTGAACTTCTTCTATTTTAAAAAATTGCCCCTTTGTCAGGATGAACATTACATGAAGCGTAATTAATTTGTAATTAAATTTTGAATTATAATGTTATATATAATTTGAGTGTCACAATATTTTAAATTTATTTTTAACAAGAGCTAATTTTGTTTCTATATTAAGCTAATTGCCTATGGAGTCAAATTCAACATGCTTATTTTTAGGCCAAACTTGAGTTCAACCTACCACCAACAAATTCCTATTCTTCTTTTTTGAATTAGAGAACTAATTGATGGCATTATGCATTGTTAATTTTCCCATTAGATGCAATGAATCTGGTCTATTATGAAATTCGGTAGTTAACAAACTTCCTAAATATCTCCATTTAATGAAAATTTAATTTTGAAAAATAATAATAATTTTAAAAAAAATTGTCCAACAATGCGAGAAAAATGTGTTTTATTATAAGGGACACTGTAGCAACATTTTGTTGCCGCCTGAGTCTATTTTTCAATATTAAATATATTTATTTGCTTAATGATTATTATCTGAATTCTAGAAATTTCTACAGGGGTGGAAAAACATAGTACACTAATAACAGTAATACTCTAATACACGTGATTAGTAAATAAATATATTCAGGGGCATGGTTGTATATTTTTATTTGGAACGAAGCAATAAATAATGAACAATGTTACCAATTTTGCGTGTCTTCCAAGTATAGGTCAACTTATTACCAAGGTTTAATATGTATACCCAAAAAATCTTAGTCGATGTAACTCATATTTGATTTTTTTTTCCGGATATTTAAGTTAGCGGTATTATTTAAAAAATATTTTTTTTATTTGAAAATAAAGGTATTATCTTTTAAATGAATCTAAGGGATTTTATAATGTTTTTGTAAGCTTTGGTAGTAAATTTTAGAATGGTTAGTCCTAACCTATTATGATTTTATTAGATTTTGACCCATTAAAAGGATTTTATCAATCGAGTTTATTTAAACGAACTGCTAAAGATGAATATAATCTTAAGTCTAATCCTAACAGATTTTAGGCTAAATGAATCAATCATACGGGCTATATATAATAACAATCAAAAAAAATTATGAATGCAAATCTAAAATTTAAATTAATAATATAAATATAATAAATACAAAATATACTGAATAGTAAAAGGAGAGTATCAAATCCCACTATCTTGGATAATAAAAAAGAAAAGTGAGTGAAAAAATGGAATATAGAAATAGAAATAATAATGAGATAGGTAAAATAAATAAATAAATAAATAATAATAAGTTCAGCACTATGACTAACCTATTAACCCGTGGTTAATTGATCCGAATCAGAAATATTTTTTTAAGAACCAAAAAGATCTAAGATAAAGTTTCTTGTGAGACGATACTTATGTAAGACCGTTTGTGAGACGTGTTAAAATATGATAAAGTATGTTTAATGATTATTAAAGTATGTTTTGTAAAGTATGATAGATAATGAATTGAAGTATAATTTTAGAATATTATAATATGATTCATGACATACTTTAACTACAAATAAGTATATTTTACCTATATGATAAGCATAATTTAATAACGGGTCAACCCGTCTCACAAAAAAACCCGTCTTAAAAGAGAGCTTTTCCTAATTTTAAATGGGCTGAAAAAACATGATCTTAACCTTATTTTTTTCGAGGTTAATTTTAAGGGTCCAAATTTTTACTAGCCACCATTTACTAGTTACAATTTTATTTGGTCACTTTTTTTAAAAATAATTTTTAGTAGTCATTATTAAATGCACTTCTCAATTTACCCCCTATAATTGTCAGGAGAAATG
Organism: Pogostemon cablin; assembly: GCA_023678885.1. Taxonomy (NCBI): domain Eukaryota; kingdom Viridiplantae; phylum Streptophyta; class Magnoliopsida; order Lamiales; family Lamiaceae; genus Pogostemon; species Pogostemon cablin. The sequence continues at coordinate 3,997,132 of CM042992.1, read as the reverse complement.
ACAAACTGTCAGGATAAAGGACAAAAATCATGGGGGAATCATTATGTCAGTGTTGACCGCATTAAATAGGGTGTGCGTGACAACATTTAAAATTATTCAGAAAATTGATTCTACACTTTTTTTCTAGAAAAAATAAAAAAAATTGAATTTTTTTTCTATTCGGCCTATTCGGCCCAAAATTTTGTTATATTCGACCAACACTTTTTTTTTTCAGAAAAAATTCAAAAAAAAATTCAAAATTTTTCTCTTCTATTTGGCCTATTAGGCCCAAAATTTTGTTTTATTCGGCCTATATTTTTTGTTCTATTGGGCCAACATTTTTTTTCAGTAAAAATTTAAAAAAATTCGATTTTTTTTTCTTCTATTCGATCCAAAATTTTGTTCTATTCGGCCATACTTTTTGTTCTATTCGGCCAACACTTTTTTTTCCAGAAAAAATTAAAAAAAATCTAAATTTTTTTTCTTTTATTCGACCTATTCGGCCCAAAATTTTGTTCTATTCGGCCCATACTTTTTGTTCTATTCAGCCTATACTTTTTGTTCTAATCGGCCAATATTTTTTTCAGAAAAAATTAAAAAAAATTCGAAATATTTTTCTTTTATTCGGCCCAAAATTTTGTTCTATTCGGCCTATACTTTTCGTTCTATTCGGCCAATACTTTTTTTTCCAGAAAAAATTTGAAATTTTTTTTCTTCTATTGTTCCCAAAATTTTGTTTTATTCGGCCTATATTTTTTGTTCTATTCGGCCTACACTTTTTTTTCCAGAAAAATTAAAAAGAATTTTATACGGTTAAAATTAATGCATTTTTTTGCATTTTAATAAATAAATATATTCATGAGGTATGTGAAAATAACAAATTAATTCATTCAATAGACTGTAAAAAATAAATTATTTTACTTTGGTACTTTTTGGTGAAAAAGATACCTCAAACATGTGATGAGTTGGTCCCTCTCAAGAGCATTTTCGTCAATTCTCATAAAAATAACTAGAATAAATTGCTTTTAATAAATGTGATCGCTTAAAATTACCTTTGAGTAATAGTGACTATTTTTGTCGTTATCACTAATTTTAATCCTACTAAGTGCCTCGAGTTTTTAACCACTCTAGTCAACTAGTCAATGTAGGTGACCTGTTTTAATTTTATTTCTATTTTATTTTATTATTCTTGTAATAAACTTCACCTATTTAATTTTTTAAAATGAGTCGTTCTGTAGAGTCGTAAAAGTTAAAACCTCTTTTCCATGCATCTTTCAAAATTTTACACGTTTTTTTTGTACGACTACCATTACTGGTAATAATGTAATATAGTCATACGTGTGCATTTAATTAAACATAAACAAATCATAGACGACAAATTATGACCTAATATTTATGTGTTTTGTGTTGCTAATTAAAAAAATTGAACTGAATTTGTTGATACATAAACGAAATATGGACTATTTAATTTGACAACCCAACACAAAAAATTTATCTTCATGAAAATTTTATTTTGTACATTTATTGATATAGTGATACTTTAATTGTTTCGTAAATATTTTTATATGTACATATGTGTATTTTTTAGGCTAGCCAGTATATGAGTGAGCTGCAAGCAATCACAAAGCAAAATTATTTATAAGGGTGCACAAAATTAAATAATAATTATTAAAAAAATATTTGTTTTGCTATTATGTTCTTTCTTACTAGCTACACCCTTTTCAATACCTAATATCGTTATATATTTGTTTAAAAATAGTACTCCGTTTTTAAATATGATTATTTTAAATATTCAAATATTCTATTGATTAGGTAATCCCTCTATATTTTTCGATTTTGTAATATTGAAATTCTAACATTTTAGTATGGAATTTTAAGATTCATTTTTTTTAAACCATACTATTTACTTATACGTACGCATAAACTCTACTGATATTTTTGACATATATTTAATTTTCTTCTATTCTACTATGTCACATAAGAGTGTGATATTCAACCATACAATATTTTATCACCTCTTTTACATACATTTTCTTCCTATTATGTAAATAAAAGTTAATTTAGCCTTTAAAAAAAATCTAGTGATATTGAAAAAAATTAAATTTAATGTAAAAAAAACTCAAAAAACATGCTCAAATACTTTCCATAAGAAACCTCAAAAGAACACGTTTTAATAAAAAATCATTGTATTTTGAAAATCGTTTTAAAAAGTCTCTAGAAGCCTAAGAAAAATGGAATTTTTTTTATAGTTTATTTTATCCTTATTTTTATGATTTAACATTTATTTATTTTAGACTGAATTTTAATGTAATTCAAATGGCAAATTATTTTTAATTTATTAATATTTAAAAAGAGAGAAGGAAAAAAAAAAAAGAAAAAAAAAAGTTTTCTGGAGCACGTGTGCCATAAGGGCAATATCAACGTGTCATCCCCTGGGTTAAAGAATGAAGAATCACACTTTGGCTTCATTTGTCTTTCACTTTATCTAATTAAATAAAATAATACTCCATTAAATAATATTAGATTTATTTTTTTTTCCAGTAAAAAGAAAATTGATTTTCATTTTTGCAACTTGCAAAAAGCAATATGTGACAAAATTTGCCCCAATTTGATTACCAACCGCCAATTAACCCTTGCAAATTGCACATCCCCGATTAGTCATCATTACTTATGACTAATTCAAACTTTACACGCTAATGACGATTAGAATGCTTTAGTCACTTCTTATTAAATTATATTCAATTAAATAAAGAGTGTTGTTAAATACACACCCTCTTTTATTGAATACACACCCCTTTTAATTTTTAATTTTTGAATTTTATTATATATACACCCTCTAAAATTTCAATTATTGAATACACACCCTTTATTGAATACATACTCCTTTTAATTTTAAAATTTTGAATTTTATTATATACACACTCTCTAAAATTTCAAAATTACCCATTTTTAACATTAAATTAAATAAACACCCTATAAGTTAGATAAATACTTTATCTTCTCCATTCTACCTATCTACTTTCAATCCGTTTCAATTTAGCCTTTTTCATGTTCTTTTAATTTAGTTTAAATCGATCCCTTCTCTATTCCCCTGCTTTTTTTTTTTCATTTCTCTTCTTCACTCATGTTCTCGTGCCACTATTCTTCCTTGTCTTTTTTTTTTATTTTATTTTATCGATATTATTCTTTGTCTTATAGAAGAAGAAACGATATTCACTCTTCTTATCAATTTCAAGTTCCAACTAAATAAAAATATATACACATTACTTTCCGTTTCTGCTCAACTTCTTATCATTTTGCAGTTCCAAATCCACATAACGAAAATATGAAGGACATTATGTAAAAAATAAAGGTAAAGACTTCATCTTTCAATCATTAAAAAATCATAGAAAAAAATATATTGAATGACAGTGGTGAAAACGAGTACCTGGATTAAAAAATAAAAAATGATTATGAGAAAAGCTTCAATGAAATCACATTGGTTATATTCTTTTCTTAATTATGCACTATTTGCATAGAATAAATTGAAATTTAAAAAAAAAATTGAGCATTAATAAAAATTGGGAAAAGAAGTGTGTTTAACGAAGATTAGAACTGTGCAATATTCAACCTTGAGTTTACAAGATATATTGAGTTGCAGAGAACGATAATATGGAGATAATTAAGGTAAGATTTTTTTTCTTTTTTATTAGGTTTGTTTTTATTATTAAGGAGTGTGTATTTAATAAATTAAAGGTAATTCAGATTTTTTTAAAATATATATTTTAATTATATTATAAGGGGGTGTGTATTTAATAAAAGGGTGTGTATTTAGTGTGACCCTTAAATAATTTTTCTTACCTAGCTATTAAACAGATAAACTAATTATTCGCGTTTTCTATAATAATCAATTCCATTTGTTGGACTCAACTCTACCTATTTACATTTTTATTCAAGAAATTATGTCCACATTTTAATTAATGTTCCCCAACCATCATTTTTGGATTGATCTAAAGTCATTTATTAAGTTTTATTAGTGATAGTTAACATTTGTACTGTTTGAAATTGATATCATTTGCACATGGCAAGTGAAGACTATATAGAAACCAGCATTTTGTCACATGCGACCTATAGTATTGACAAATTAGCTTATAATAAAGCGCATAACTGTGACATCGTACTATAGTGAGACGATTTCACATTTTTATAATTAGTTATTATATTTTATTAAAGATATTTTTTTTAAAAAAATGTTATCACTTTTCATTTATAATTTATAAAATAGTTCATAATACCATCATCACTTTATATTAATAAAATATTATTTTTTATTACAAAATTTATTATTTTTTATTCTTCTCACAAAAGTCATTACGTGAGATTTTGTGATATAATGTCTTTCACTTATAATAATTAAGAGGCACCCATTGCAGTTAACTGGAAGACAAGATAAATAAATGATTAGCATGTGTTCAAATGAGTGTCAAAATTATGACCACATGATGAGCAGCTATGGAGACACCAAATTTGATCAAGTCTTTTGGAAGGATACATATAACTTGAATTGGACTCCACAAATTGCATTTTGGCTGACATATTTTTTTTCAGCAAGATTCTCTATTGAAACTCAAATCATGTAATAATATAGCAAGATTCTATATTGAAACTCAAAATCATGTATAATAATATAAAATCATTATTTAGATTCAAATGGTAGTTATTATTATACTAATTACTTAATTTTTAAATAAAATCGTTACTTATGTAGAAATAATTACTCAGTATTCTAAAATTTAATTTTATGTGATAGTGTGAATCAGTATCGTATTTATTTATTAATTATTATTTAAGATATTGTCAATTTTAATATATCCTATAAATTATTTATGAAATTATTTAATTGATGATTATTTTTTCCTTTGATTAAATATTACTCTATTAAAAGTGTTATTATTTCTTATTTAATATTGAGATAATTTTTTTGTCATATTTTATAAAATCAACTTTTTTTTTCTTCATTCTCGACTAAATAAATTGTATAGTGAAGCTTAAAAGGTGATTCTATCAGAAAAATAAATAAATTAAATGGTAGTTAAATTAATGATTGGAGAGATGTGTATCATATATGTGGCTAATGAAGAATGGACCAAATTGGCTGATTAATTATAGTATAGTGCTGTAATTTTCAAAGATGTTTGTGAAAGTACTCTATACTTCTTTTTCAGGGAGTGTCACAATTCATTCATTATTTCGTTTTAATAATTTTATAAATTAACTTCCACTTAAAAACAATAATACCGATTTTGTTTACTATTATTATTATTACTATTTTATATATATATATATATATATATATATATATATATATATATATTTTTTGGTGTTGAGAATTGATTGTGTCTTGATCCAAGTTGTATGTAAGGACTTGGTTATCTATTGGATGAATTTGGAATTCTTTGGTTGAGCTTCCTGGAAATTAAAGTTTAACAATTGAATGAGCGTTTAAAATGATTATAAGTTCATTAACCGCCCAAAGTAGCAAATTAGAGACAATTTTGTTGGTGCAATATAAGTTCATTAATTAACTATTTGATAGCAAACTAGAGACAATTTTGTTGTGCACAGATGATTATTAAACGATTTTATGGATTAGTTACAACTTTAAGTGATTTTATGAATTTTATTTATGTTTTGATTTGATAGTTTCATATGTTTTCCGTTTCTTTTTGATAGAAAAATCTTTAGATTTACTAATTGATAGTTTATCTAAATTTATAGTGTTTTTTTTTATAGAAAAATCTGTAAATTTTCTAATAGGCAGTCTATATATCTTTCTAGTATTATATTAAAATTTTTAATTTATTTTTCAGTATAAAAGATATATTTAACTATTAATAAACATATATTACTTTCTACAATCCGTTGATCTGTCCCACAAGTGGTGAGCATAGTTACCATTTTCGAAGACATTTTTGCTTTGTTGAGTATATTGTTTTTATCTTAATTTTCTGGAGGCATTGATCTTGTTATTTTCGTTTTTATCCTTTATTACACGCAAATAAAATATAAATACGCAATACTATTCATTTAAATATATTCAGAATATAATATACTTTTATTACATACGTTAGACAGAGAGGTGGGGAGGGAGGAGAGTGATTTTGGTCTTCGTCCATTAACATGGCTGCGTATGGTTCTCTGCAACTATCTCTGCAGCTCGGATTCTGCAGGAACCAAGGGCGCAGCAAGAGATTTTGGGTAACTATTTATCGTTGATTTATTTCCCATGTGAAGTGTGTCGATTTTTTCCTCAATATTTCCTAATCCGTATTACATTTCCAGTTACAGAATCCGAAAACACAAGACAGATTATGTATGTTGAGAAGAAATTCGCCGTCAATTTCACTGGTATTTGATTAGACTTTCCTTTTTCAAACCCTAGTTCTGAAAATTTTCCAAAAGGGGAATTGTAGTCTTGACCTATGTATGTATATATATTTTCAGTATTGGCTCCTCTTGAAGTAGTTTTATTGAATGCTTTGATAATAGGAAATTAGGAATGCCTATCTTACTTGCTTCGTTTTTCGGCGATCTTGTATTTTCTTAGGGGAAAGAAAAAGTTCTCTTGGTTATCTGTATGTTATCTGCTTATCTATTGGAAAGCTTTCATCGACTCTGTTAATTATCTATATGCATACTATACAAATTTTCTTATCTCATATGATTTTGGCTTGTAGGTCTTTGTTATTGGCAAGCTTGACAATGTTCCTAATATTTTCAGGAACCGTATCCATGGACTTCAAAATTTTCAAAGAGAATACGTAGAAGAATGTGTACGGTTCCTTGTAAAAACCACCGCCTTAGATGCCAATGTATTTTAAATTTAAATTCTGGCTTCCCCTTGGACTCTAACTGTGTAAAGAACGCAACTTTAACTTTAGCAAGGTAACCACTCTCTTTCACCTAGTTTATTTTTGCTTATAGTCTTAGAGGTTGAATTTACATATTACTGCAATTATATGAGGTGGAGTAGACTTTATAACTTCTGAAAATTTCTTCTCAATTGCTTTAGTTCCTTTCTTGATTGATGGTATAGTAAAGTTTATATTATGGTGTAGCATTTGCCATTTTGAACAAGCAAGGTAATTTCAGTGAGCTAACCTAATAAGAAAATGGCCAATATGTATTTTTATATAACTGTGCGAAGGTTACACATTCCTCCAAAATCTATATTCTATTTCCATAGTGTGATAGACTAATTAATAGATCAGCATTTGTTTTGAAAAATAGTTCTTGAGTGTTGTAGATGACATAGTAGTTTGCCAATCCATTTTCGTTATGCTAGTTCAAAAGTACAGGAATTTGTTGAGATCCTTTTCTTTTCACAGTGGAGTTCACTAGTGTTTATCTCATTTTAGGAACTTTTATGCTTGTCTCATATAAATTTTAAGGAATGACTGAGAATACCTTATAAACTCTCCAACATCTGATCAAATGTTATGTGGAATGTTTTGGAGATGATATTTTTATGGAACTTACATAGTCTCTCGGACATCCTCCAATTACCTCTATGAATAAAATGTCTGAAAAATGATGTTCAAGAAGGATGAATTAGAGATCATGCTGCACTTGTAGTAATTGTAGTTTCATTGCATTCTTGATGAAATTTTAATATCTAAGTGAATATTTTTGGCTTCCTGCATTATAATTTTAATGCAATTATGAAATAAATATAAACATCACATGCCTATTTATTGTGCCTGCTATATATATATATACTTTTTTTTTTCTGGCTTCTTAAATCAAAAGTTCATGTTTTTCAGATCTTTTAATCGTCTGCAAGGAAGTCCTTTTGTGGTTAAATTGGCTTCAGCAGTTGGTATCATTATTTTTGCTGTATGGGGACTTGGGCCACTTGTACGACTAGGCAGAAACATACTTTTGCAAGTACAGCTTTCTTAATTCTAGTTCTCTTCCTATTTCAGTTTCCTAACATTTTGTTGTGATTTACGCCTTTATATTAGGGGTTTCTGAGACTGAGTTAAGTTTGAAACTATCTACTAATTAATTACATTTAATCATAACATCATGCAGAAAAATGATAATAATTGGAAAAAGAGTAGCACGTATCAAGTTACAACCTCTTATATTCAGCCCTTGCTACTATGGACAGGAGCAATCGTTATCTGCAGGTTGGTTATCTTTGGTGAAAGAAGATTGAAAATCAGATTTTATGACATACTGAATAGACTTTATCTTTATAATATCATACAGAGCATTGGATCCAGTGATCATGCCCACAGAAGTTGGCCAAATTGTTAAACAAAGGCTTCTAAACTTTGTCAGATCATTGTCAACGGTGCTGGGCTTTGCGTACTGTTTGTCAAGGTTAGTATCATATGATATGCACTGCAGATATGTGTTTTTATTTGTCATTCAAGAATCCAGATCTGTTAAAAAAACGAAACTGGAAACTAACCTTTAAAAACATGTTCATTCATTTTGACTACATTTGCATATTTTTTCATGGTAATTTAACACCGTCTTTCCAGAGTTCATTTCCAGTTAATGAAATGCTCTAGTATTTACTAATAGAAATGGAACCTAACTGAATTACCACAACATTTATGTTGGTAGCCTTGATGATCCACCAGGGTTTGTGAGAGAGCATGATCATTTTTTATCTGTTTATCCTAGTTTAAATTACAATCCTTTGTAATCATGTCTAATATTACATTCATGTCATGTTCTGTTTCATCATATTTTTTTTATCTTTATTACAAAAAACTCCGTTTTATATTGCATGTGCATATGAGAGGAGTAATCTTGACTTTGGATTATTCTGTACAGTCTGATCCAACAATCACAGAAATTCTTCATGGAGACAAATGATCCTGCTGATACTAGAAATGTATGTTTCCACTCTTTTATTCTGCAAGAGGATTTCTGGTATCAATCTGACTCCCGATAGCATTTTAACCACAGACTACCAAATTATTTACCAAATATACAATCTAATTTTAATATCTACTGCATTATACTGTTATTTAATTATTCAATACCCATATGCTTGCCTTGGACAGTCTTTCTCATACAATTCGTCTGTAATCTGATAATTATGATAATTTACTCCTATGGCATATTTAGTGCATACTCCTAGAATATGTAACTTGGGAGGCACTTAGTAAACCATTAAGTTATGGTGATTAGTATAATCATATAAATACTTCTAGAAATTTTGTATTTCTTAGAAAATGAGAAACCAATCCATACTATTAATGAACAGAATAGGTTCACTTGATCTATCTGTTCTTTAGTGTTAATACTCTAGATTATCTTTCTAAAAGCTTTCAAATTGTTTTTCTCTTAGATTCAATGACTTATATCTGTCTGTGCTAGCCTAAAGAGGTTTACCAGTAATTTTAGTTTAGCCTGATATAACAAATGACAACATTTTCCGCTATTGATATATTACAATTAAGGTCATAATTCTGACACTGAATTCAAAATTTGCTAGGATGATAAAATGATTTATGTACTATAAGAAAAACTGAAATGGAAGAAATACACAATTATGAGTGAAGAAAAAGTAGAATATTTTTTTCTTCAATGATAATTTTCCATCTAATGCAATGTACGTTTTGCAACTTTTGACTCAAAAAGTATTCCGACAGATGGGTTTCCAGTTTGCTGGCAGAGCTGTTTATTCTGCTGTGTGGGTTGCAGCGATATCATTGTTTATGGAATTGTTAGGTTTCTCAACCCAGAAATGGCTCACAGCTGGGGGGCTAGGGACAGTTTTGCTCACACTAGCTGGACGTGAGGTGCAATAGAATTTCTATTTGTTTGCTCGAGTATATCATAATCTAAATTGCAACATCTGAAGATGGATTTGCTAGTTAACAACTGCTCAAAAGCTCCACTCAGAATCCTTTTCATAATGTGTTATTCAGATTTTTACAAATTTCCTCTCGAGTGCAATGATCCATGCAACCAGACCATTTGTTGTGAATGAGTGGATTCAGACTAAGATTGAAGGCTACGAAGTTTCTGGGACTGTGGAGGTTCGTGCTGGGTTTCTATTCCTATATCCATAAACAGATGTGCCTGTTGAAAATAATTGTGACATCAAAAGATTTTATAAATTATCTAGTCTAAAGTCATTGAAACTGTGATATGGCTTGCATTCTGGCAAGTTTCAAGTCGCATTCTACAGTGAGCATAAATTTTCAAAATTTCAATTACCTAGTTTCTCAGAACATTTACATGGAATTTTCTATTGTTATTGATATGCCTAACTTATCTATTTTCTTGCATTTTCACTTTGCAGCATGTAGGGTGGTGGTCACCAACAGTAGTAAGAGGTGAAGACCGTGAAGCTGTTCACATTCCAAACCACAAGTTCACTGTGAATGTTGTGAGAAATCTGAGTCAAAAAACTCACTGGCGTATTAAAACCCATCTAGCCATAAGTCACTTGGATGTCAGAAAAATTAATGTGAGGATTATCATACTTCATCTCTAGTTGATAAGTTCTACCGCATTAAAGAATTACTTCACTCCCAAATCATCCTGCACTTAAATTTCCTCACCCCTCTCTGCAGAACATTGTAGCCGATATGCGCAAGGTTCTTGCAAAGAATCCTCAAGTGGAGCAACAGAAATTGCATAGAAGAGTATTCTTGGATTATATTAATCCTGAGAACCAGGCCCTCATGGTGAGATCAATTTCTTGATTATGTTCGTTTTTTCTTTTAAATTTGGGTTTTCAGTTGAATTTTTATATTATATTTTCATGGAAGAAATTATAAAATTTCTTTCTATTGTTTAGATTTCTTTAACTCTGGAATTAATTGCTACTTGGTTTTCTGCCGTGAGTTTGATTGGTAATGTGTTAGTGCCAATGAATTCTGTTGATCACGTGGATGCATGAGTTAAGTGATGCATGAACTCAAAATAAATGATTTGTTCCAAAATATTGCAGATATTGGTGTCCTGCTTCGTGAAGACCTCACATTTTGAAGAATATTTGTGTGTTAAGGTGAGAATTCCATTCTCCGTCATTACCTTTTCAATTAAGGTTGCTCTGCAAGCTTAACTCTACTTATGCAATTCGTATTGCGTGGTCCAAGTTTATCTGAAACATAGTAAAAAGGGGTCTAGCTTATATATGTATTTTGAATGCGCTTGCTGTAATTTAGAATCTTACAGAGAATCCCCACCACATCAACAATTTTTTGAATATTTCTTTAGCCTTTTTGCAACATTATTAGAAGCGGCTTCTACGACCTTCTATATTTACTTTGTCTCCATGTCATTTGGATTCTTTTCCTTCGATTATCTTTACTGAATTTTCCTTTTCATTGAACAACAGGAAGCTATTCTTCTTGATCTTCTCAGAGTCATCGGATACCATGGCGCTCGATTAGCCACTCCCATCCGCACAGTTCAGAAAGTAATTACTGATACAGACTTGGACGGTGTACCCTTTTCAGATTCTATATTTAATAGGGGTGAAGCATCCAACCGCCCTCTACTTTTGATCGAGCCATCCTACAAAATCAATGGGGAAGATAAGACTAAAAGTCAAGCTCGATCATCACGTGGAAGTGGGGAGGAAGACATTAAGGCTACTGCCAAGTCTGTTCCAGATAACAAGGTAGATGCTAAGGGTGAAACTCCTTTGAGCCCCGAATCTAAACCTAAAGCAACAGCATCTCCTTATACTAAAACAAAGGAGACGCTAGCATCATATGCGAAAACTGATGCTGACTCGAAGGAGGATCAAAAAATTGCTTCAAAATCTTCATCCGATGCTAAGCTCAACAGCAGTACAAAGACCCCTAAGACTGACAGCAAGTCGGTTGAAGAGACAAGTTCGACTGCTGATAATTCTTCTAAGAGGGACTCCCAGAAGGTTGGGCAAGAAACTACCTCTGTCTCCTCTTCCGAGTCTGGGACCAGAAGATCCGACATTGGGGCTTCAACTTCACATTCAAAACAAGATTTAAGACAACCAGTTGCACAGACACCTTCGTCTAAGCCTTCACTGGAGGACAACATAGTTCTTGGTGTTGCTTTGGAGGGGTCGAAGAGAACCCTGCCCATTGATGAAGAAATAGTGCCTCCATCAAACCCTGAAATAAAGGAGTTGGCTGCATTACGTACTGGTAATGGGCCTGCCGTGGCAGAGAAGGATAAAAACGACATAAAGAGATCAAACGTCCCCGGTTCGCCAAGCAACGGTCAGTCGGATCAGCAAGATTGAGTCATCCATTCTTGATGATGTACATATATATTTGTGATCGGAAGATGGTAGGCATCAGAAGCATCATCATGGCAAATACCTTCTCTCTATATTTTCCACGAGAAATGGTATTTTTATCCACCCCATCAGAAAATCGAATTCTTCAGGTGGAATTGATTTCTTATCAATGTGGTGTGAATATCTTAAGAGCATGAGCATTCTTTTGGTTTAATTTGACTGACTTAAAAAAAAATAAAAAATTTAGGATATAGTACTATGCTTCATCTGTACCTTGTTAAAGAAAAATTGGATCCATTTGTTGCCCAAATCAATATATTTACATTTTATCCATTCAAATTATCTTTATTGTATGAAGTAGGCTAATTTTCACCTTTAAGAGTGAAGTTAATGTAACCATAAAAGAAAAAAGGATGGTTGCTGGTTGAACATGCAAGGATGGCAAATGACACATCTGTTCAAAATAATATTGTATATAAATATGAATATAAGTTATAAGCTCACATTTTACATGCATCCAACCCCTAAATGTATCCCTATATTGTGTAATAATCAACTAAACATGAACCATTTATTTTTTTCAAGCCACAAACAGTATTCCAAGTCCAAAGCTATATAAAATCAGAGGCAATACTAAATCACTCTCAACCACGGCAGACACAATCAGGAGCAGGATATGTATATATCGACTGTTGGGGTTTCCGTAACCGGAGTGCGCCTTGTCTGCTTTTATGTCCGTCCACAACCGCCTCTTGGAACTCCGGCCAACTCAGATTCTTGTTCAAGAACAGCTGCCCTAGCAGCGCCATGTTCGGCCTTATCGTCTTCTTGTTTTCATACGTCCGATGTCCCACCTGTTATTTGGACATGGTGTTACCATTTTGATATTCAAACTAAGTTAACACTCAGATTATGCAGTTGAAGAACTTACTACGGCATTGTGCATGTTTCCGGGCGAAGCAGAAATGAAGATGTCGCTGTGCATGCTGACATAGTAGTCTAATGCAGCTAATAGGGAAGCCTTCCCTTTAATCAGAGCTCGTTCTTCTGAAGATGCAAGACTCTTTTTGTCTTCCATCAGAGGAAATAAACTTCGTAGAGTCGAGATCCTAGCTTCTCCACCATATACCTGAAAGTTGCAAAATTCAGAAAACAGAACAGTTGTAGTATTGTAAAGCCATGGAATCTTGCTAAAAATATACCTTGTGGGAAGCAAGATACAAGCGAGTGGTGTTGTCGAATCCCAAAGCTGCTAGCAGCAAACCGACTTCTTCAGGAGTCAATGGGCACCGTCCCTGACCCCTCAACTCCTCGTCCGTAAATTGAGAGTTTAACACCCTTCCCTGCCAGATAACTTGCCGATACTTGGCCAGAGCCAAGTTCTCAGCTTTACCTCCACCAAAATCACAGGCAGAGTGCGCGGCCATATCCTAAATGAAGTATTCATTAAACATTCTTGTAGAGGAACTAGATTAAAGGATGTTATCTATGAGTAAACATGCATACCTTGTCAAAGCGAAGGTGGATTACAACAAATTTTCCATTTCCTTGCTTGTCTTTAGAGTCCGAGACTTGCTTAAGGTACGTGGTGCTGTCATCTTCGCTAATGCTGGGAGGATTTCTGAGTCGACTAACGAGAACATCGCCCAGAGCCCTAATGTGAGGAACAAAAGTTAAAGCTTGGAAGTTGACTTTACATCTTAGTTTTTGGATGTCCTCAGGCATATTGTCGAAAGCCAAACGGTGAGAAAACGGAGCAATTGCAGCGATTCCATAACTGGGCAGTACAAAATATTAAAGTCAAACCTGAAAGTATGAATAACATAATGTTTCAATCTGGTAAAATAAAAAAACTCTCATAGACTAACCTCTGCAGGACAGGTGATACATTTTCCAGGTACCAGTTGGATGAAGCATGAACTGGTGCATTTTTTACTCGGGTAGCTCGAATTGCTGCTGCATAATACTCCCGCGTGCTCCAAAAGTACTCATCAGGCAGCTCTTTCACAATAGATACGTCATCTTTCAATGCATTGATGAAGTGATCCACATCAAAAATATCCTCGAATGTGCTGTAAGAAAGACGCAATAATCTCTTTTAGTTGAAGCTTCCAAACTAAAATAAACAAGAATTGATGATTGTCATCCTAGAAGAGTAAAGAGGACCTTGAATCTTTCCAAACAGGATTTACTTCAAGATGTGGAATTATGAGTGTTGCGTTCAAAATTTTAGCAAGAGCAACTGCATCACAAATCTTTATAAAAAAAGTTACTGAGCAATTGCATCACAAATTTTTTTAAAAAAAAGTTACTTGTGATCCCAGAAAACCAAATATTAATCGAACAACGAGTCGAAGTACTTACGCCCATTCTCTGCTGGTTTAGTCCTCCATCAAGGAACACTTGAATATAACCTTGAGATTTCTCTGGTAATGCTGGTTAATGCATAAGGCCAGTCATTCAAAAAAGAACAAACAGATGAATCAGCTTGGCGGAAACGGTAAATAACCAACTTTTCTAATGATCGTTCAAGAAACTAAGAAAGCATAAGAAAGCCAAACTATCATTCTTACAGGGAGCACCGTCACGGCGAAGACAAGTTTTCCATCCTTGGTGGGCCAAAGGCGCCCATAGTTCGGCCTGTTGCTCGGCAGACTGAACAAAAAGAAACAACCGAAAGCAGCATTAGTTGATTAAGAACAAACAAAAAATGAATACTATCATATTGTGCAAACTGGTTAATGAACTCTTACTCACAGTTTGGCGCTGCAGAGCACTATTAATTAAACGGGAATGTCTTGGCTTTGGAGCATTCCACTCCTGCACAAAAATATTAGCCAATGAATTGAAACAAAAATAGAGCATTCAAATATACTTTTATAGCCCCGGAAAAATGAAATATACTAGTCAATTATGTAAAAACACCCAAGAACGAAGAAGGAACCGGAGATTAATGTGAAACCATTCACTAATGCCAGGACTACACGTGATTTTGTGGGTCAACTTTGAGCTGTACTTCCATAGATTCTTGAGCATTTAAAAATACCATTTTACATGTATGAATACAGATCCACCAAACTCAGGTCAACAATCCGTATGAACCTAATTATACATCACACACCTACATATCCAATAAACAAATATGTTGATCAATTTGCCAATAATATTGTACTCTTTTAACCATTCCCTTTTGAGACACTAAACCTATACTTCATCCATTTTAATGCTACATAAATCTTCTAAGTAGAAATATGAATGGTATTTCAATGATTAATGCCACCTATTTAAAGAAATTAACACTGCCGACAAAATTGCAATAACCAAAAAGCTAACCAAAGAATACAGAGTCCCATAATTCCCACCAAGATCAAACCTTCCTAAATTGTTCCCAAATTAGTATTAAAAGACACGAGTTGCTTCATAAAAGAGTATAGGCCTCCTCTATCCACAATATCCCCTTTTGCAACCATTTATTTGTTATAGCTAAACAAGAAATTAACAACGACATCACGCATCATAAGGATAAAGAAAACCAATATGTCCAAAGTGGAAACCAACAAAAATCATCAATTATATACATAGATCAACACAAACATAGCTATGAAATCCATTGGTAATAACAACATACCGAGAGAACAGAGGGCAAGGCATGGCTGAGAGGAGTAAATAGAGTAGGAAATAGTAAGGGAAGCAACAGCACAAGAGCAGCAGCCATGGTTCCTCCTGTGTAGCTATGATTAAGAAAATGACAACCACCTCTCATACTACTAATAATGGCTCTTGATGCCCCCAGGGCATAGCTCAAGTGGTAGAGGGGAGGGTGGAAAGGCCTTCCAGCTGAGCTTGGTTGCTGCAGGGTGGGGGTTCGAATTCTGCCTTTGGCATGGATTTGGCCCCTTGCAAGCACAAGTTTAACAGTGAGCCCTCTCTATAAGCCACTTGAGGCACATCCTGCGATTTACCTCCTCCACCAATCCCCAGGACAGGGGCGGTGGGGGCCCCTAACGGTGGGGTACACCATTTTCAATAATGGCTCTTGATATTTATTGTGTTCTGCAGCTGTGATATAATATAATTAAAATAATAGTATTCAAAGTCTTAACCTCGGAACACTTCACTAAAGCGATTTCATGTGAGGTAGGGAGGAGAGATAAAGAAAGAAAGAGAGAGTGAATACAATTAAAGAGGGGCCATTTTCATTATCAGTCTGTGTAAAAGCATCTCACATGCCCACCTGTCTCTGTGTGTAAATCAGTACGCCCTATTTAATACACACACATACACACAGTATACTAGTTCACAACAAAATGGAGTACATGCCAACATACACTGCATCCATGATTTAAAAAAAAAAAATATTTTTCTTCACATTTATGCTGAGAAATGTGCAAGTAAACCCCTTGATGGGTTTTCTCTGACAAGCAATCACTATTCCCACAAATAATTTACAAAAAAAAAAAAAAAAAAATGCACCCACACACCAGTCACCAGTCCTCATAATGCGTATTAATTGCACACAATTATACTACTAATCTACATGAATTCATGCACCCACCTACTAAATAAACATCCTCTTCACATATCTGATCAGAAATCAGCAAACCCCTCAATGGGTTCTCCTCACAATTATTAATATCAAAACAAAAATGTAATCTTGGAGTCTAAACAGCAGGAATAATGCAGTGAAAAGGATTGCAAGAAAGGACAATAAAAGAAGAAGAGGAGAAAGGGTTTAGGGGAGAGTGAATTTAATTTGTTGGGGGTGTCCTTTTCAGAAGAGGCGACGGTGCAGATTTGATCAGCTACGCGTTTGTAAGGACGTGCGTGTCGCTTCAGGAATCGAGCTCGTATGCTGCTTCAATTTTTCTTACTTTTTTTCAGTTTTTAGTTTTTACAGCAACACAAACCACCCCATTAATGATTTGAGGTTGCACTTTGCCACCGTGATTTTACGTTTGAGGCCGACATTGTGCCACCGACACTACACACTACAATTTTTAATTAATTTATTTATTATCATACACCATAGTGTTTTCACACTATTTTCATTATTGTTTTCCTTTTCTCAAAACACTTTCTATTTTCATCATTTACAGTAATACTTCCCCTCCCACACTGGCACACAGAGTTAAAAAAAAAAAAAATTCCACCCAATAAATCCCCTTCCATTTTTTTACATATACATACCTACCTACACCCACCACTCATTAATCTAATTAAAATATGATGCTCAAATTCCCACTAATATAACTACTTATTACACATTAAATAATACTCCTCACATCCCCTTCCCCTTAAAAGGTATTTATTTACTTTTTGCACGTGGCTTAAGGAGTATAATAATTTAATGTATAGTAAAGTGAGAGAAATAATATTTTAATGTGTAATGAGTAGTTGTATTAATGTTGAGTGTGAGGTCATGTGTAGTGGTTGTAGGTCACATCAATCCAAAAAGATAAATGAATATTTTATAATGGGACGGACCAAAATAGAAAAATAAATATGTATCAAGGGAACGGAGGAAATAATACTTTTTAATTCACGTGACAAATAAAAAAATTATCATTTTAGTGAGAGGGAGGGAATAATTTGCACTAATAAATATTTCCTCAATCTATGTTAACGTTTATGTTTTTTATTAATATTGTGTGTGATTTTTGTAGAATAATTAATTATTTTCCGTGGATTTACTAAAAAAAATTGTAATTTTTAATTTGAAACAAATTAAAATGTAAATTGCAGAACAGAAAGAGTATATACTATTTTTTTCGTTTAATAATAAAATTTAGAGTCTGCAGTACACATGAGGCACTTGGATAATCTCAACCGTTAGATTGATTTTTTATTTAATTTTAATTACTTAATAAAGTTAAATAATAAAAAAAATAAATTTAATAACTACCCATTAAACTCTCAATTTTACTATATAAACCACTAGGTATACCGGTGCATTCCGAAATAATCTTAAAATTCAAAGTTAATCTAAATAAGTAGTTTCAAAATTTTTATTTTTTTGACACAACTCATTTTATAATTTATTTATTAAAAAAATTACATTATTAAGTTAATTTTTTTTTAATATTTAGTATATAAGAAAATAGTGTGAAAGATGAAATGAAAGGAATGGAGTACATTATTAGCAAAAATTTCTATTATACTATATATTTAAAAAAAAAAAAGTTTAAAATACTACATGTTGGTTCACGGATAGTGAACATTATTGAGGGGAAATAAAAAAAAGGTGGAAACCGCAGCCCGTGAGTACTCAATTTGGTATGACATTACATGTGTCAATTTTTGAATGATTTATACCTACACATTTAGGTGTAAAATTAAACTCTCCTTAGTAGTATTGATTAAGGATTTTTTTTTTTTTTAAGTGTACCCATTTACTGAAATGATTTTTTAAAAAAAATCACATTAAAATGTCACACACAATCAGAAGCTAGTTTATACCATACGGATTCCACTTATAGTATTAACAAACAAATAATAATATTAGTAAAAATAAATTATAATAATAAATAAAAAAATATATCTCCCTTTGAAATGTATTCTTTCTTTTCTTTTTTCTCTTTTTTTCCTTTTTATTTTTTTAACTTCGGATTGTTTTAATAATAATTTTATACTTTTTTTGTAACACATTAAAATTAATATCTAAGGGAGTATTTTAGTAAATATCTTTTGAATATTGCAATAAAGAAAATGACACTAAATAAAGAACGGATTGAATAATGCACATAATAAAAATATTTTATTAAAAGAATAAAATCGTCTCGACTATAATTGTTTAATATTATTCCACCAAGAAAAGAAAAGGTGGAGGTGGATTTATTAAAGAAAATCTGAAAATCGAGTAATATTACTTAAAAAAGACAAAATTCCTTGTGAAACTAATTATTTTTGAGACGGGTTACGGATCCACTCATCACTAAATTATGTTTATTGTATAGATAAAGTATGTATAATAGTTATTAAAGTATGTTTTCTAAAGTATACTGGATTATGCATTAAAATATAATTTTGACATGTTATAATAATCATATTATTAACATACTTTAACTACAAATAAGCATACTTTATCTATACAATAAACATACTTTAGTGATGGGTCAACCCATTTCAAAATAATCCGTCTCACAAGAGAATCTCTTTTAAATTAATTTAAAGGCATAATCATTTTAAACACAGACATTTTCAATTGAAGAAGTGGCCTCAATTATCATCCCATTATAGACTTTCTAACATTGTTAATTTTTTAGATCATCCCAACCTTATAGTTTAAAATAATTAATTTAGATTCTAATTAACTATTAATTATATATAACAAATAAAAAAAGGAATAGTTACTAGGTACATTGGAATCTCCTTAATTACTATTAGATACAAACATAGAAAAATATTACAGCTAACTACATAAATATATAGTGATATTTCAATATTACAATTATAATATTCTGCATATAAATGTTTGTGTGCAGTGTAAAAGTTCGTGTGTACTACTACTTTGTGGCAGCGGTCCTGCGGTGGGGTGAGTGAAGGGTTTAGGTTGTGGTTTAAAAGTGTATGAGATTATAATAAATTAAGGTTATATTTGGTATTTTACTTTAATATTTTGTATGTGGAAATAATATTTTTAAACCAATGTATCTCATAGTAATTATGAGTATAAAATGTGTACCTATTAATAATTTTTCCATATATATATATATATATATATATATATATATTATTTATAATTTTAATAACATAACTAATATTTTATTTTAAATAATTTAATATGAATACCGTAATAAAAAAATCATATTGTATTATTTAATATTTATATAACCATAATTAAAATTTATTGGTGATACTATATATAGACAATATATTTTAAGATTAATATTTTATTTAATCTTGCAATTAATGTTTGATTTTAAGTAATTTAATATAATATTTCAAATATTATTTTATTTAATATGTCATATTATTTTAAGTATTTTATTATGACTACCACAATAAAATTTGTATATGTGACAATCTCAATCTCACATTAATCTTATAATTAATATTTTATTTAAATAATTTATTATTTTAAATATTAATTTTTATATTCTCTTATTTATTTATAATTTTAATAACATAACAAATATTTTATATTAAGTAATTTAATATGAATACCACAGTAAAAAAATTATATTATATTATTTAATATTTATTTAACCATAATTAAAATTTATTGGTGATACTAAATATAGAAAATATATTTTAAGAAAATATTCGATTAAATTATTTCTGGTATGCAATCACTATTATTTTGGCAAAGGATATAATAATACTATAATAAAAGGTTTGTTTCGAAACTTAAAATATATATTGTGTTTTGTGAAGTTTTTTAGAAATTTACAGTAGTTAATGTTACAGATAATATAAATATGATTATATTTCACTTTTTATTTATTTCAATTCAGTTACATAATGTACCATTTAAAAATAAACATCATAATTACCATAAATAAAGATAAATATATACGAACATGAACATTACATAAAAACATATCGAAATTAACATAATAAAGTAGAGATCATTTAAAAAAGTTATTTTATAAAAAATATAACTCGTGTAATACACGGGGAAACATACTAGTTAATACTATTAATTTACAAATGCTTGCCAAAAATAAAATCTTAGATTTGTGTATGTGGCGTTGTCACGTTCGTTCTTAGAAAAATTATGTACGTGGCGCTCCCACATTAATCATGCAATTAATATTTTATTTTAAGTAATATATTTTAATAATTTTATTAAATTTAAAATAATTAATATTTTGTAATCTTACCATTAATACTTTATTTTAGAATTTAGTATTATGAGTAAGAGTATAATATTTTGTTCTAAAAGGGTATACACTTTAATTAATAAGGATACACCATTTTGTTCTAAAGGGTATACATTTTTCATTAATATTTTTTATTTTTCTTCAGAAAATAAAGGGTACACATCTTTATACTAAATGATATACAATTTAACACAAAATTCTAAAGATGCACGGAATGTGCCCCCTTGCGCCGGGTGCACACAAGTTTTTGCCTTTAATTAATTAAGATTTTATAATCTTGCAATTAATATTATATATTTTAAGTAATTTTTTTATAATAATTTAATTTAATCTAATAAGAATATTTTATGTATTTTTTAATGAAAAAATTATTATTTTAATTCTAATAAAAATATTTTTATAAATATGTTTAAAAATTTTAATCTTGCAATTAATATTTTATATTAAGTAATTTAACATTTTAACTAATATTTTATTAGGTTACTCTCATTAATAACTTATAATTAATATTTAAAATAATAAAAAAAAATAATTTTAATATATTTTTCATTTAAATATTTTAGTTGGGTTATTCAATTTATAAAATTAAAAGTAAAAGATAAAAAAAGAGTGAGACTCGATTAGTAATTAATTTACAACTAATAATGTTTGGATTGAGTTATTCAATTAAAAATAATAATTGAATTTTAACTTTAATAATTTAGTTTAATTATTATTCAATAAAAAATAATCAAAAGATAAAAAGAGAGATACTTGATTATTAATTAAATTTACAATTAATCATAAGTTTAATATTTTTATTATATAAATAATATGATAAAAAAATATTCCTATTATGACACATTGCTACCCAATTTTTATTGTTTTATACTCCCTCTGGCCAATGCAAAGATATCAATTTTATTATTTTTTGCAAAGATATCAATTTTATTATTTTTTGCGTCCAATTCAAAGATGTTCATATTTTTTTCTAGTAAAAAAGTACATCACATGACCCACTACTTCCCTCTAATACAACTACCAACTACACATATAATAATAATACTCCTTAATCTACTCATAAAAAGCAAACCGGTTACCTTTGCATTGGTCGAGGAAGTAGCATATTTTAATATTTCTAACTGATATTAGGCCCCAAATCGATTGTATATCCATTTTTTAGGTTTCGGATTGAAAATAATCTAGTATGATAGCTTCCTTTTATATTAATTGAATGTTTATCTTTTTAACACGAAGGTAAAATATATATTTAATAATAAAGTGAAAAAACAAAAAGCAAAAAAAAAAAAATATATATATATATATATATTTAATAATAAAATATAAAAATATATTTTTTAAATAAAGACATCACACTAAATAGAACTGCATCGTTCGCGGAAGACAAAACTAGTACTCTCTCCGTCCCGATTCAAACTTTACGTTTCTATTTTGCGCGTCTCATTTCAATGTTACGTTTTCCTTTTTGGAATATGAGACCCACCTAAAACAATTAATATATCATCTAACACTAATATACATACCAATTTTACATTAAATATTATATCTTTCCACCTACTATCTATTAAAATATTATACTCATTCATCAACGTCCAAAAAGTAAACGTAACAGGAAGGAGGGAGTATATATTATAATGATCTCGACCCTAGCTAGTCCCATACTATTCATAACTGTGCGTAATTTCCTTTCAAACAAGAATATTAATTGCATTTAGTTTCAAATCACAATTATTGCACGTATTTTAATTGTGACACTAAGAGCAAACGTGTTTGGTTAAACTCTTTTACATAAAGGAATGACAATGTGAATAAAATTTTAAGTTTGGTGAGCAATTATGATTCCAATGAATAGTAATTTGATATCCCAAAGTTGGGAATCACCATTCCCAAAATTTTGAGTGGTACAACTATCATTCCATTCCATTTGCACCCTTAGTTCATTTTTTAATTTTTTTAAATTATTTTTAATTTTCTAATTTAAAATCTATTTTTAAAAAAATAAATTTTTATTCAATGAATCTTAAAAAAAAAAAGATTTTGGATTCTATCCCAAAAATGAACCAAACAAAATAAATGACTATGATAATGATTCCAAATATTAACCAAATATCATTCTCATTATTCTTATTCTTATTCCCATTATTTTATATTGTTTAGTTAATAATGAAGAATGAGTATTATAACTATTGATGTTGTTTGGTATGATTAAAATTTTTTAGAAATGAATTAATATTTTTTACTATTAATTTTTTTATTTTATCATATTTTGTTATTATAAGCATAAAATTATTATTTTAACAATTTTTTATTTTTAATAAAATTTTATATCATTAATATAATATTAATAAATAAGGATATGATTTTTATGGGTGGAATGAATGTCATAGGTTCCAAATTATGGAGGAATGGGGAATTCCTCAAAAGTATGGAATAAAAGTTACTATTCAACTATCAAACCCTTCAACCAAACACATTTTTTTAATTCCATTCTTATTCCCTGCTTCAAAACCCCCAACCAAACATGCCCTAAACACCCCCTAATTTAATCAATATAGGTTATGAGTCATCTATAAATCTAATTCCACGTTATCTAAGTTACATTTTATAATGTTATAAATGCCATGTCAAATCACGTAAAAAGTAAAAATTATCAATCATTTCATATTTCTTGCTCTTTAATAATTAAAACACTTTCCAAAATTATACTATATTATCTTTATCCTATTGAAAATGATGCACTAACTATCATATGTTTGGCATTTATTAAGGAGGCATCTAAATTATTGTACCTCACACTAATTACTTTTAGGCTGGTGTGTATGTCTAAATAGTTGTCAATTTCTACATAATTCAAGTCTTAATCTTCATGACCTTTGACTAGTTTTATTTTAATTACGTGTTTACTCCATTTAATTAATCTCTTTTAGACCTTAATTATTGATATATTGATATAAGGTACTTTCATATAATTGTTTGTGTCTTTCTCCTTTCAAAAATTATTACAAAGTGTCTAGGATTATAGAAGAGTAATTATATGTCGTATAGAAAAATTATGTTAATATTTTTTAAGTAGTTAATTAATAATCAGTCATGTAATTAAAATATAAATTAAAAAATTCAGATGGCACTATTCTATTTTTTTTCAAAATATGAAAAGTAAAAGTGAATATAAAAATACAGGGAAAAACTTTTCTGATATCTGTAAATTCAAAAATGAAAAAAAAAAGGAAATATAACAGAATATATTTAAATATTTAAATAATAAAATTAATTAAAATAACATTTTTCTTCTTTAAAATAATTTTCTTTCTTGACTAGATGCATTCATACTAGAGCTAGACATTACGTCTGGAAAGAAAAGCGAAATACAAACAAAAGACAGCAGGTTGGTTAATGGGCCAATATCGGATGGCTAAGTCCTACTCCAGGCCCCACAAATATTGGGCCAGAGCACCGTCAAAGCCCAAAATATCTCTTGTACCTTATTTATTTTATTTTCTTTCTATTTAGGAGGTAGTACTATCTAAGCATTAATTGAAAATCTAACTGGTGGACATGAAAATCTGGCAAAATCTAAAGATTGAGAAAATATCTCACCTCTAATGCTTTTTCCATCTCAAAAGAAGTTGTATAATCTAACCTTAATTAACAAATAAACTTACTCATATTTAATACGCATTTAAAAAAAATTAAATATTACTATATTATTGAAAAGTAAAATCTTTTAGAGCGCACGAATTTATATGTATATGCCCAAATCTGACCCAACTCAAAGGGAATGTTTAATTTGGATTTACGTTAGATTTTATTTCGAGTTTAATTTGAGTTTTAGTAGAATAAATTAAAACTTTGTATCAAATATAGTATTAAATGAGGGGAGAGAAGAAACGAAATAGTAAAGAGAAAGGAAGATAAGTATTTAGGGGCAGTTTTGGGCCAGTTCGTCTTACTAGACAATTTTAATCAGTTATCTCTTTTAATTAAAAATTATATATATTTTTTTATGATGTTATTAGTATAATATATTTATACTATAAATTATTTATAAAATAATTTATTACCCTATTATAACTTTTTATAAATTAAATATTATTTTTTATTAAAATATTAACACTTTTTATTAATTGTCTCTAGAAAGTCATGATGTATTAATTGAGAAGAGATTTTATATGGATTTGTGTAAAAGTTAATAAGACTTGTAGTTATATATAGAAAAGATTTAAGAGAGATATATTAAATTTAAATATAGAATAAATCTAAAACAAATTAATATCACCCGCGGTAATACCTCTGAAAATTAAATTAAATACTATTTAGCATAAAAATTAACACCTTACTTTCTAAATTAAAAATTATTCATTTAGCCATTAAATGTTTTTTTTACATTACTACTCAATTACCCATCAGTAATAACTAAATACAACACGTAAATAGGAAACAGTAACGAAGGATGCATAGATCATTGTCTCAAATAAGAGACAATTGCATTGTCATAATATAGTACATGGCGTTATGAAGTCATATTAATCGATTGAAGTTAGCTTTAATAGATAATATTCCATTAATTAATTAATTAGAAATTATGAGTTACTGCACTGTAAATTTGGTATCAACGTGCAACTTTAAAAAGTCAGCTCCTCTAGTTTCACCCATTGTAAGGAAGCCTGCATTAAATTAGATTTCCTATAAATAAGAATAAAAAAAAAACTTGCGTAGCCATACATACTATAAATCAATTTAACATCTAATTGTTGGTGTAATTAATTAGGTAAATATTAATCGAAATGAAGAAGTAATTAAGGTACTGACCCAAGCTTAAGAGATGTATCTGAGCTGTCATAATCTTGTGGAGGTCCGGTGGAGTTTCCGGCATTACTCACCGACTCCGATGACTGTCCTTCGTACATTATGTTTTCCGACTCAGCCGTTCCCATCCTCCTCGTCCCGTTCGATAAATCCAACACCTTTATCATAACAGAAGTGATATACAAACAAAACTTTCAGACCATATAAGTGACATGAGAGATAATGCTAAATGACCACCTCGTCTAAGAGTTGAAGCTGTTAGAGAGGGGTATCTTTTAACATAAATTGATGACAATATGACAACAGTTGAGATCACCTGCAATCGTAATCTTTTGTTCTCTTCCATGAGTTGCATACCCTGCATGCATGATAATTTCTCATAAGGTTAAGATAGTATAAACTAAAATAAAATACTAAAAAAACACAAGATATTCATCATTAGGAGGAAAGATGGATAGAAAAATGAATGGTCTAATGACGTGATTAACAAGTAAGATGCAGACCTTCTGTTGAAGTTGATTGATCTCATCCATGATTTTCTCTCCCTGTCAAAAGAATTGATCATTTTAGTCCTCTGCAATATCCAATTATCTCCTATTACATTTTCCATTCTGAGTCGTTTGGATGAGTTACACATAGGAAATAAATAGACTCTATTTCTTAAAACAAAAGCCTCTTTCCTACATGTCACTCATCTAACGTGCGTAAAAAAAATGTAACGATGAAATACAACCAGAGATTTCTGTTATATATACACCAACCTTTTTCTCAATAACACGGCTCAATCCAACTTCAAGCGTCTTCTCGAGCTGCTGCAGTTCTTCGACGCTCAATCCTTGGAGTTCTTCCCCCCGCATGCGCCTTTTTTTCACAACAAAATGCATTCATGCCACTATACTACTCTACATGATTCATTCATTATGAATATTGAATATACATATATATAGTATATGAATGCACACCTAAGCTGTTGGCTTCTCTCAGCCACTTCTTTGCTAAGCCTCGCGTGGTTGATATCCTCAACAAGCTGCATGCATGCATATTATTTTCAGACATCCATCTTTTTTGTCATAATCCACATTAATGCATTGGAAAGAAATTCATGAGAGAGAGAGAACCTGTAGTTCAAGGGATGGCTGCTCCAATTTATTAAGGTTCTTAGAGTGCAAGTTATGCCTTTCTAGTATGTCCTTCATACTACACCATGCACCCAAACAAACTCAGATTGTAATATTATATCTTTAATGAAAAAGAATACTGTTTAAAATCAAAATCGTCGCACTTTATTCAAAATATCTCAAAAAATTTAATTTCGTCAAAATAATCTCATAATTTTTAAATTTCTCCAAAATGGTAAAAAATTATCATTTTTTTCTAATTCATGGGATGAGAGACTGAATCAGTGCTTTTACAAAATAATGAGATGAAATTAGTAAAAAATATTATTTTGAAACGTAATAGGAGCAAAACTAAAAGATTTGGGATGAAAATAAATGTTATAACTATTTTTGGACCTTTTTAAATAATGTAAAAATGATACGGGAAGGTTTATGTTTTAAATTGAATGTGTTAGGATATTAAACTGAATTGTGCATCAGAATTGAACGATTTCACCATGAGTGCGTGCGTGTATGTATATATTTATTATTATTATTTTTAATTTTGTCTGGATGTCAAGTGTGAACTGCTTTAGTAATCGTAGAGAAAACATAGAATATATAAATTCATCAAAGATAATTAAATATATATATATATATTTTATCAATTGATATTTAACCTTGAGAAGTATAAATGACAATATATTGAAGATTGATGTGCTAAGGCTCTGAATTACATAAAATAAGTTGATGAAAGGAAGTTGAGGTAGTTTCAATAGATAGATGAGAAAACCAAACCACATTCTTAATCAAGTAGATAAATTAGGTGAAGAAATGAATGCATAAATAAATAAAAAAAATCAATAAATAAAATTTATAGATGAGAAAAATCAGAGAAATGCACATAATAATTAGAGAGTGCATAGCTTTTTCATCTATTAAAATATTATATCCTTAAAATATTATATCCTGAAAAATATAATTAAATGCTAATTGGCATAATTTTGACAATGAATTACTTCATGAAACACCAAATAAGATAGGCGCGCGAGCTTATTCAAAAGATTTTTGAAGTTTTTGTGGATTTTTAGAGCAAATAAGATGTAAGATGTATTTTTTAAAGTTAAAAACCCATAATTTTCAATTTGACACGTAAAGAAAATATCAGTGTGACAAGACTGCATAGAATATATATTGCATTATGTATTGTCATTAATTAAAATACAAACACTCGGTTTACATTTCTTAGCATATGAACCTATGTCTTTTCTCAGTTTAAATTATGTGGTCCAACTTTGATCTTTTTTTTAATTTTAATCGTTTTGTATCAATTTCAGTTCTATAACTTATAACTTTTTCAGTTTTAGTCCTTTTGTAAAAAATAAAATATAAAAAATTCAAGCTACAAGACTTCCAAATCCTTTAATTTTTGAAAAATATTTGCAAAAAGACTAAAAATTAAAAAAATTAAAAGTTAAAGGACTAAAATTGAAAAATTTAAAAGTTATAGAATCAGGATTTAATTAAAATTACAGCAGTGTAAAGAAATAAAGATTGCCCTTAATTACTTATAATAAGAATTGAACAGGGTTCTTTCGTTGTTCTCATTGTTCTCACTTTCCACATTCAACTCCAATTAGTTTCTTTTTTAATCCTACACTACTTTTTTTTGACGGCCAAAATTAATGAAAACTTAAATGTTTACCAATTAATTAATAAGAAGATGAGTTGTAGTACTCTGTTAATGTTCATTATCTTCTGGTTGGATTTTCTTTAATCTTGTTAACTAAACTATATATTAAAGCTAATTAAGATTCGCCATATAATAATTTCTTATGGGGATAAGATGACAAACATAATACTAGAGTTGATTTACAATTAATTGATTACACTGAAATGGGATCAAGCATATTAATTTGATTTGTGGAAATTCCATTTTTGATTAATCTTGCATTTTATATTTCATAATAATTAAATTCAAATGCATGGTGTATGTTCATGTGATCAAAGCTTAAAATCAGTCCGATCTTTTAAGCACTTTGGTATATGCATCATCTCATACCACATTGGATGAAAAAAGAATTATGGCTTAGATGTTTTTTCAATTAAAGAACCAAAAGATAGGTAAACTATCGATTAAAAATTCGAAAGATTTGAGATATAAATCAATCAATTTAGGTTTCTAAAATTATAATAAAATTGGTAAGTCATATAGTGTAACCGTATAAATTTTTCTTCATTAATTAATATGTTATTTTAATGATAATGAATTATAAAATTTTACCTTAAGAAACATGTTTAATATATATAAAATATTAATATAGATCGATATTATTAAATTATTTTGAATGATTTTATAATTTTAGAACCTAATAGTTTCATATCTTTTAGGTTTTGAATTGATAGAAGAAATTTTTATAGTCCTTAATTGATAGTTTACCTATTTTCGGAGTTCTCAATTTTCTGATTTCGTCCCTACATATCAATTATCATTAACCAAAAAATCTCCATTAATACGTATTATTAGCTCAATAAATAAAGATCAGACTCATAATCAACTAAACAATCCCCTGAACTGAATCTTAGGCAATAAACGATTAACTGTAAAAAATACACACATACATATAGCTAGCTGATCAATAGTACTTAGAAGTCCAACACGAAGGCCTACAAAATCTCACTATCTCTTTACCATGTTACTACTTATTTTAACTAGAAAATTAAGACACACAGATTTTATGTAGAAAGAATAAACAGACAGATCGACAATCTAGTAAAGAAACAACTAACAAGTAGTATAAAGTGATGACTGATAAGTAAATACACATTACTAATAATTAAATACTCCATATAGTTTGAAATAATCTGAAATTAGCATAATAATTAAGCTAATTAAATTAAATATTATGCTACCTTGGTGAAGAGTAAATAGCAACATCCCCATATTCATGGAAAACACCAAAAAAAAGCTAAAAAGTGACCCATACTAACACCATGTGAGATTAATTAGTAATAATGCTCTATATTTGATGTGATGATGAAATATTAATAGATAATTAGTGTCGAAAATCAGGGGACAATTAAAAAGGATTAACACTTCCAAATAATGCACCCTCAACAAAAACCGATCAAAAAAAAAGCACCCTCAACAAAAACCCACCTTCTACTACATGACTAGTGATACTACAGGAGATTCAAGATTACTTATGTTTGATCCCTTACCCCCCCCCCCCCTCCTCCCCCCCTAAACCTTCTTACAGCTGTTTCAGATACCCCACTAAACTTCACTCAGAGAGAGAGATGTCTCTGCAGTTTCACAAATCACAGTTTGACCATAGACAAACACACACAAGTGTGTGTGTGTGTGAGAGAGAGAGAGAAAGAGACCTGGAGCTGGCAAATTCAAAGAGCTTGCCAGTGGAGGAGAAGATGATGAGACCCACGTCAGCATCGCAAAGAACTGAGAGTTCTTCAGCTTTCTTGAACAGCCCTCTTCTTCTCTTGGAGAAAGTCACCTGTCTTGCTGCCACGTTGTCGATTTTCTTGATCTGAATCTTCTCTCGAGCCATCTTCTTACCAGATAAAAATTCAATCTTGGACAGGGAATTAAGGGAATGGAATAAACCAGCATACAGTGGAGTGTTGTTTCTAGAAATGGTGTGGGTAGTGGCAAAATCTAGGCAAAGGGTATTTTGCCATTTAAAGATGGGTAAAAAAACCCTAAAGACATGAAAAAGAGAGATGCCCTTTGATTAAAGAGGGAAGTGAGAGAGAGACACCCACTTCATTTCAGGCCATTGCCATCATTTAGATCCAGTTGATTAGATGAGAGAGAAGTCTGTCCCAAATATTTCCACCAAATGCCGACACAGATATAAAAGAGGAAAGTATTGCAAGATTGGATCTTCTCTCTCCCCCCTTTTAACTGCTGGAGTTTGGTGTTTTATCGTTTCATGTTTGCCGAAAGGTCACCAATTAGGAGAATTGTGTGGGTTGGTGTGTGTGTGTGTGTGTGTGTGTGTGTGTGTGTGTGTGTGTGTGAGAGAGAGAGAGAGAGTGGGGAGCCAAGAAAGATGGGGTTGTCATAATCTAATGTAATTTCTAAACAAAGTGAGAGTTTTTTGTGGCTATCACATCTTTATTGCCTTAATTGGCCATTTGGTCTAATTAGAGCTTAGGTTAAAAAGGAGATCAAACCATATCTTTTTTCACCAATACCATTCAATTATTGCCAAATCAACGCCCCGACCCGGCCCGGCATCAATGTACTTTGACTATTTAGTGGGTTACTTTGATTATATAGCAAGGGATTATTTTGTTCCACCTTGTGGTCCCGCGGTTTCCTTTTTTAGATTAACTAAGTAAGATTATTTCTTTTAAATCAATACTAAATCTCGGCTCGGATTCTCTGTACCATTTGATACACCATCTCTTGTGACACACCGCTAGATTGACGACACACGTAAAAGAGAGAAACTCTACCCTAATCCTTAAACCCTAGGGGCAATGGTTGGATTTGTTTCCTCATCTTACGTGTCAATCATATAACGTGTGGCACAGAAGATGATGCACTAAAATGGCGCAGAAGATCCGGTGCGACTAAATCGTAAATAAATATTCCATTCGTCCATTAACTATGGTTACATTTAAATGTTTGCACGAAAACTAAGAGATTTAATATTTTAATGTATAGTAAATTGTAAAACGAACCCACTTGCTCGTTATCTATATGTATACAATAACCCAAAATCTTGTGTGAGATTGTGATCTCACGGGAATAAATTTTGATAGTATTTAATAAATAATAATGTCATTTGATTGATGAAAAGTAAATAAATAAAATACAATGAACTATTTAATAAATAATTTATGGTACAAGAGAAAGAGATAATATATATATATAGGAATTAATTAAATTAATTAATTAAATTAAATGGGTTTAATTGGTTAGTAAAGATTAATTGTTAAATTAATCACCAATTAAATGAGTGTAGTGAGTGAGTGTAATTTGACTCATCTACTGGAGAGGTTATGTGAGGCGTAATGTGAATTAATATGAAATTATTGTCCCACGTGGGAGGAAAATCCTCAAAATTCGGATCAAGCCAGAAGACGAATCCTTTCGTATGGAAAGATTTATTGAACTTGAAGTATGTTCGTTGAATCTTGACAACCCTCCATAATTGCTGATTAGAGGGAATCACGCAATCAACAATCAAATCGTCATAATTGCTGATTAGAGGGAATTACGCCATCAGCAATGTAAATCACCCAATCACTATTATGGATGAGTGGAATGGTGCACCTATAAATAGGGTCATTCACCATGCATTCCAACACACCACAATCAACGAGCACTTACATCTCAAAGCATTTGAATCATAGTTACGATCCAATTCTCCATCATCTTTAGTTCGTCGGAGTTCCTGCGATAGCGGTGCTGCTTCGCCGGAAATGAAGAACCGTTTTACCTTTGGGGGCGTTGCGCCAAGAACCGAAGTACTACCGGGGCGTTTTACGTATTGCGGAAAGAGATCCAATCTCGACTCGGTTCAAGATCCAGGTCCAGTTCCCACATCAATTCCGTTTGAAGTTCTAGGTCTAAAGATAAGATTTGAAAATCTTTCTTGTTTCTTCATTTCTTGTATTTTATTTATTACTTTTTCTTATTTATATTATAAGGGATTGTGTGGTGCACCCCATATTCCCCAACAATATATTTGTTTATTTTTATAAAATAATGATAACATTTTTAACAAGTGATAATTAATCTAAAAGAGAAAAAAGTATAACGATCTGTTGCTCATTATTTTTTTAGAATTTGTTTTTATAGTTTGAAATTTTATCTTCAAATTTTCATTGACAATTTTTTAAAACTCAAAATTGAGTCCATAATGTGTGTGTACACGTAAGTCATGTAATATTCAGTTTAAGGAGTGTTTGGGTTTAGTTTGAATATACATTATTTAATGGATAAAAAAAATTGTATACTAATTGCATTTTTTTTATCGGTGACGTACACTAATTTTAGACTAATTGCATTTATATATAAACTTATTTATTTTCTATGCTTGTTAAGTTAGTATTAAACAAGGCGTTCAATAGAATGCAACCTTAGGGAGGTGAGTTATATCTCTCGAAAGTAATTAAAAAAAAGACAAAATATTTTTTACATCAGAGTGTATAGACAGTTGTCTGTGCGCCTACATTCAGTTCGTATAAATATATATATATATATATATATATATATATATATATATATATTAATAAATAAAAGTATACACAGTTTGTTAGTAATTTTTTAATAAAAAACCTATTAGTTTTCTAATAGAAAAATAATGGTACGATTGACTATAAAAAAATGCATTTATTAAGAAGCTCATAATATATATATTTGAAATTAAAACTAATACAATTTGTTACGAAAAACATTGAGTGCATAAAGCTACATTTATGCCCTTTTTTAAAAAAATAATGTTCACCCTTTATCAATCACATTATAAAACATTTATTAACTAACATATTATTAATTTTTTTTAAAACCAATCACTCTTTAATTAATATAAGCTCACATTGTGATAGAATTATTTTCAATACTACTGCTTTTTAAAATAATAGAATTGTTATTTTAAGGGTTAAATTTAAGAGAGAAAAACTCATGTAATTAATGTGAAGATGAAGATCCAATATGGATTACAAAAAATTGTCCAATGAGGTGGATGGAAGTTCTCAACAGAGCCGTGAATAGTAAAAATGGTGCCGGCCCTAGAAAAGAAAGATCCATATTAATAGTTCGTAGGGTATGATTTAATTTTAAAGTAAAAATTAATTAGTGATGCCACCTAATTATACTTTCAATTTTTTCAAAAAAATAGCTTTTGTCGGCATGAGTTAGCTTTGCATATACTTGCCCGCGATCCCTCCATTTCATTATTGACTGTACACTATTTTTTTTATTTTTCTCAACACTTAAAAGTGTATTCCAAAAATTTTACGTACGTTTTTTTATTAAATTATTTAAAATATTCACTTTTTATATATATTTCAATAACTTTATACATCTTTATACATAAAAAAATTAGCTTTTCTTAATCTTCACACACTAGGATACGTGCACAATTTATCGAGATGAGAGAGTATATCTTTTAAACTATCAAGAAAAAAAAAAGAAGATAAATTTTAATGTGTTACAAGGGAGTACATTGGATGACTTTTTTTAAATAAAGTATTTGAGATAGGAAATCGTACTTTGGGCCAAAAGAATTCTATTGGATTAGGAAATAGGAAACCCACTTGACCTGGAAAATAAGCCCCAAGCATAACACAGTCAAAGCACAGATTTAAGATTCAAAATAAAATATTTCCACCTTAATTTGAATGATATCACAAATTACCAATTAATTTACCAGATGTAATACTCCCTCCCTCCATCCGCTTCAAAGGTTATTTCACTATTTTTGGCGTCCGCTTCAAAGATATCAATTTCTTCTATTTAGTAAAAAAAGTACATAATATGACTTACCACTTCCCTCTAATATAAATACTCACTTTATCTATAATAATAATACTTCTTAATCAACGTGCAAAAAAAAAATAAAGACCTTAAAATTGTCCACGTGCAAAAAGTAAACTGTTACCTTTGAAGCGGAGGGAGGAAATAATTAACTAGAAGGGCAAAGGGTCAAGTAGACTCTTTAACTTGTGTCGTTGGAGCAAAAAAGCTCCTTATTTATTTTTTTTCTCAACCATGCCCTTTTTCTAGTTTAATTGGATCCCCCTTTCCTTCAACACATTATTGTTAAAGCTCAATTAAACCCACCAACTTATTTTATTTAAGCAAAGAAGCCCCTCGTTTTTTATTTTTTTATTTTATTTAACCATTTTTTTAATTTTTTTTATCCAACTGACCCTTTTCTTAAAATAAAAGTTATTTATGGTAACTCAACTATAAAAATGTAGCACAAGTGTACATTGATTTTTTTAGTGGATTTTACAGAATAATTACTTTTTCTTTTATTTCCCATTAATTACTTTTTTTTTTATTAAAAGAACGATAATACCTTGAATTATTTTTTTTTTCTAAAAGAACGATAGTTATCCTGAATTATTACAGATAATTGCAATCTCCACTAACTAACCAATAATCACCTTATCGATATTTAGAACTTAACTTCGGAAGATCCATTAGGATTCTAAATATTTGAATAAATTGTAATAATATCGTATGATTTAATTTTATATATATACGTTAAATATTTTAATAAATTTTGATAAGAGTGTATATTGGGTGCACCCAGGTGCACCTATATGTGTATAACTTTTCATTCTATTTTGTATACATGTTATTTTATTTTGTATATGTGTTTCGTAATAATTGTACTTTTTTCACACTAAATTTTTCATTAATAAAACTAGCATCTATATGTGTGCAATATTTTATTCAATAGAGTATATGTTTTTTAATAATTGTATATTTTTTTATACTCAATTTTTCATTAAAAAAATAACAATTAAATTGTATATGATTGTGTTTATATTTATATATGGGTGCACCCTATATGTTAAATTTGTGCTTGCAATGGACCAAATCCATGTCAAAGGCAGGATTCGAACCCCTACCCTGCAGCAACCTGCAGCAACCAAGCTCAGTTGGAAGGTCTTTCCACCGCCACTCAAGTGCTATGCCATGGGGGCTAAATAGAATCA
This sequence comes from Pogostemon cablin, assembly GCA_023678885.1. Classification (NCBI taxonomy): domain Eukaryota; kingdom Viridiplantae; phylum Streptophyta; class Magnoliopsida; order Lamiales; family Lamiaceae; genus Pogostemon; species Pogostemon cablin. Next base: position 3,961,478 of record CM042992.1, on the reverse strand, counting down.
TTTCACAGACTAATTGATGTACATACAACACAAGTCTCCAAATAAAAAGGTCATAATATTCCTAGAAAAATCTTATTTAGAAAATATCGAAAAGTTACAATAAATTTCAGGGAAAATTGAATTTTAGGTCTCATACAAACAATTTCTTTTTATTTCATTTTTTGTGTTTTACTTTTTTTTTTTCTATTTTTGCGAAAAGATGCAATTTTGGTCACTACTGTTAGCTTTAGGAACCGTAAAATAAAAATTAAAAAACTAAATAAAGAGTGAGAACATTAAACGCTTTAATCTATCAAAATGTTAATAGTAGGAATCAAAATTGTAACTTTAATTTGGAAAAAAAAATATAATAAAGAGAAAAAATAAATGAAACTGCTAGTATGAAACCAAAAGTACAATTATTTCTAAATTTTAATAGACACTACTCCATTTTACAACTCTCAATGAAAATACAATGTTTACGTCTATTTATATAACACTATAACAGTTTGATCATAATGAGAGTTCCATGTAATCAGCATATCGTCATTCATCATGCACGTTTTTTACACGTCAAATGTTATTTATATTTTAATAGTATACCCCATCATTAAGGGGCTTCGTCGCCTATGTCTTGAAGATTAGTGAAAGAAATAAATTGTACTCCCTCCGTCGATTTACAAAGGAAGTGTGAAGTTAAGTATAAGACAGGAGTATAGCTATTTAACTACATTTGTAATGGGCTAAACAGACGATTCAAACCCCTCACTCACTGTTGTTTTCCATCTTTTATATGTGGATTGTATATTCCACCAACTCCAACATTTAAGACTATAGGAATTGAGGTTGACATAATTAAAAATCATTTTCAGACAATAATTCAAGAAGGGATGTGAATAATTTAGTAAAAGTTGTGGGAAAGTAAATGTTAGAAGATAATAATATAATAATGAAATAAAAGCAGAGCATCCAAAGCAAATGAGGTACCTACATTCTACCTGCACACATGGTCAAAATTAAGTCCTTTCTTACTTTTAGGTAAGTTTTTTCACTTGTCATTTTCAAATAATACACCTTCTAATTAAATTCCTTTTTTCTAACATTATATTTATATCTGATCAATATTTACAGAATAAACAGTCTAACTGATCAGTCAGTTTATAGCACAAGGTACTCAAATCATGACTCATAATCAAAACTTACTAATTATTGTACTCCCTCTATTCATTTTGTTATTTTCTTAAGTTGTTTAAAAAATATTTTATTTTATTTTTTTTAATTAGGGATCCACTTATGTTATACTCCTACTCAATTTTCTTAAATTAAAATTAAAACGTATACCATCCTTTTATATTTATAAAAATAAGGGAAAATTTATTATAGAAAATATATAAGTAAGTAGCAGTACTATATATTATACATAAAAAGATAATACTCTTTCCATCTCATTTCAATTTTTGTATTTGTTTTATGCGCGGAGAATAAATGTATAGTGGATTGAGATTATATAATGGAGTATTTTAATGTATAGTCGGTAGTTGCATAAATATTGTGTAAGTCTCATAAAGATGTACTCCATTAATTATTTTGTGTAGGTCTCATCTATTAAAAAGAAAATATAAACATTAAAATAAAATGTTCAAAATAAAAATATATAAAAATTAAAATGACACGAAGAATTCTTCGACAATGCGGAAAAAAGTAAATGAGTATTTAAGACATGAACAAAGAGAATAAAACTAAGTAAGATATTTTTATTAGAATTGAATAATATAGTATTTTCAGTATGAAATATTTTAAAAATTATTTTTTTGGGGTGATGATAAAAGAAAAATAGGAGGGGTATTTTGAATGTTTTGATGGAATATTATATAATGTTGCTTTAACTAACTAAATGAAAAAAATGAGTTACATCTTCATAATATTGTGGTATTATATACAAAAATTTCGAAGATTAACATATCTGCTCTAAATGCACCAACTTTTTATTTCTAAATAAAAGATTTTATAGTCCATATTAATATTTTTGGAATTGAACAACAGAAAATTAATAATATACATTGAGGTTGTTAATTAATCCAACACTATACAAAGGCAAATACTAGCATATGATAGTACAATACAAATATAATGATCTTATATATTAGCATATGATATTATCGTTAATTACTCCCATAAAAATTATTACAAATTTTATAAGGCTTGTTCTTTAATTTGAAAGAAAAAAATAAAATAAAAAATCCAGTAGTTTTAATTTACTAGAACTAACTTGGTTATTAGTTAATTTGATTTTTTTTTTTTACTACAATTCTACAACTTTACTTTGAACACACGTGGAGTTTCATCTTTTGAATCAGTTTGTTAAAAATCTATCATTCTATTTAGGGTTAATTTCTTAAAAATACACCACCTTATTGGGTAGGGGTTTTCAAATCTATCACGAACTTTTATTTTTGTCAATTCAATTCATAATTTGTTTAATATTTTCAATTTTATCACAACTTTTTATTTTTGTCAATTCAATACGTGATCTATTTAATATTTTTAATTCTATCACAACTTTTATTTTTACAATTTGATACACCACTTATTTTATATTTTCAATTCAATTCATTAATAATAATAATAATAATAATAATAGGTTTCCTAAGGAGAAATTCGTACGTTCGACCATTTTTTTATTTTATGTTTAATTTTTAAATATTTGGCAGTTAAATTTTATTATATTATTTAATTATTTTTTGGAAGACATTTTTAAATTTGTTAAATTATTTTCAATTTAAAATTTTTTTAGTCAAACTTAGTTAATCTTTAGTTATTTTTCTGTTGCAAAATGGAATAATTAGAAATAACAATTATAATTATTTTATTATTATTAATAATAATGTATTGAATTGAAAATATAAAATAAGTGATGTATCAAATTATAAAAATAAAAGTAGTGATAGAATTGAAAATATTAAATAGATTGCGTATTGAATTGAAGAAAATAAAAAGTTGTGATAGAATTGAGAATATTAAAAAAATCGTATATTAAATTGATAAAAATAAAAGATCGTGATAAATTTAAAAACCCCAATAAGGTGGTGATTTTTTTTGAAATTAACCCTTTAATTTACAAGCAAATACAAACTGATCATAAAAATTATTTAAATCCATTTATGGAAAGAAGATTATTCTATATATTTATTTATTTATTTATTTATTTATCTATCTTTTAATCGGGTAAAATGATATGCATGTCTGCACAGTATTAAATTGAGAAATTTTCTTGCCACACGGGTATGTGAGATGGATGGTGAAACGAGTTTGTTAAAGTATGCTTGTTATATAACTAAAGTATACTAATTTGTAGTAAAAATATATTTGTAGTAAATTATATTATAACATTTTAAAAATATATATTTTAATTTATTATTTATCAATACTTTAAAAATACATATTTTAATAAAAAATTAATATATTTTACCTATATATCAAACATACTTTAACAACGGTTCGACCAGTCTTACGAAATTACCATCTGAGACATTGTCTATTAAATTAAGTTGTGACTGAGTAAACAACTTTTTTGTTATTTTTTAAAAAAGAAAAAAAATTCTTACGAAAATCAATTTATAAGATTTCATATATAAAACGATATTTTTTTGTAAATTTTAATCTCATTATTTTTTTCTGTAAATAATTTTTTACTATTTCAAAATAGAATTTTCTCATTGTGGACCCAAGTTCGGGCCTTTTTAAGACCTGAAAACGAACAAACAAAGTGTGCTGATCCAGCACCTTTTGGGCTTTATATGGGCCCTTTATAACCTGTCATTTTAACATTATTTGAGCCCATTCTTGAAGCCCGGCCCACCACTTCATTTATTTCATCATTAGAATATACTCTCCAAATCACCTAGTGAAACTATGCGTTTGATTCATGAGCAAGTATTATATAACTACTTTTAGGATTTTTTTTAATTATAAATTTTATCACTTTTTCTTTATATTACAAATATTCTTCATCAAATAATTATTCGAATAGTTATTACTATCACATTTATCATATCATTATTTATTAAAATTTTATGAATTTCTATCCACTTTATTTATGTAACTGATAACTCATTTGCCGAGATGTCTCACATAAATTACTGACCATGTGTACAATTAATTATACTTTATGTAGATGAAAAGTTTACCTATTTTTTTTGGAGTTATAATTCTAAATAAATTAATAGTTTTAGAATTAAAAATGAAGGCGGTAGATAATAAGGTAAAATAAGAAACATTAAAATTGAGTGGTTTGATTAATATAATTTCTGGTTTAACAGGGAATTAAAAACTATCATTAGATGCTCCTAATAAACTTATCATTCTTTTCTCATTTAGCTATCTTATTATCTCTTTATCTTCTAAAAATAAAATAGTTTAAGTTTCAAAATAAATAATTTTTAATATATCACGTTTTCAAAAATGTCACTTTCATTTGATACAAATAATTTATTTTATTATTTATTTATTACTTAAAAATATTTTTTTAATCTACAAAAGTTAATAAATTTAGTAAAAATAATAAAAGAATTTCTTTAATTCCATATCGCAGTAGAGGTGAAAAGCTAAATAGAATTGAGAAGTATATAATGTAAAAAGATTTCTTTTGGTCAAATATTGAGAAAAACAGTCCAGACTATGGAACAAACAATTATCCATTTCTTTTTTGTTGTTTCCTTAGTGTGGGCCATTCAACTATTTACTTTCCTCAAAATATCATCATCCATCATTTTACCCTCACTTACCTCATTTATTCATTAAAAAAAAAAATTCTACAGCTTAATTAAATTATATACACAACCCATATGAATATTTAAAAATATATCCTAGTAAAATTTACAAACTCATATAATTGAATATACAACTAATAAAAACTATGTAAGCTTTACTTTAAAATATAGTATCATTGCCCATTCATTTTTGTTTTTCTTTTTCAACTTTAAATAATAAAATGCAATCAAATTAATGTAAATGCAACCTTGAAAAAAAATATAATCCACTCTTCTAGACAAACAAGAAGAAGAAAAGAGAAAAGAAAAGATATAATAATAGTAATAATTAATTTTATACCAGATATATTCCATTTCAAAGTCATCCCATCTCGTGAGTTGCCGTTATATACTAATTAAAAAATGATATCTTTTGTATTAATTCAACAAAACACACCATGTACTTTTTTAATATTTTAAAAAAAATTATTAAAACTTATGGAGAGTATAAGCTATGAACAACAAGATGCTAATAATGGGCGTGATTATTTTGGTGTGTATGTATAAAATAGATATTTTTGTGCCCCGGCCAGTGATTTGTGAATGTCTAAATTATAATTTTATTTATACAATTATATATACATATATTTACAATAAATAATTTAATTTTTATTTATAATATATAAGATGATGATGAGATGGAAAATGGTGGATTGTTTTATAATATATAGACTATAATTAAATTATACTCCATTAGAAATCCAAAATAAATGTACCAAAACTATCCTTTATGGAGTATATAGTATTATACTTCTTAAAACTCTTGAAAAAAAAAAAGTATACCAAATGGAGGGAATAAACCTTCCACCCACGTATTCTTCATATGCTTTTTGTTACCTCGCTTTTATAAATGATTTTACTAAAAATAACTTTATTTTAAAATTTGACATCTCTAATTAATATTAATATACATACTAATAAAGTAATTTATAGAGCTAAATTCATTATAGTCCCACAGAAATTGACTTGGTCGATTTCAGTTTCAAGATATTTTTTTTTTCAACTTAGTCCCGGAACTATGTTACAATTTCCGCTGGAAAAAAGTCCACGTGCGGTGCCGCACGATTTGGGGGAATCCGACGACCTGATGTGACGTGGCAACTAGATGAATCCGGCCAGCACTATGGAGAAAGGTACTCCCTGAGGCGACAAGTGGTAAACTTCGAAACAACGTTGAGTGAATTGAGAAGAATTACAGGGGCAGGTCGCGATCCATTGCAGTTTTGGTTTTTGGGAGCAAGTGCAACGACTACATCAACAACTATCTAATGCCCTCCATCTACCCCTCCAGCTTAACCTACAATCCCTCCCAGTACGCCAGCCTCCTTCTCAACCACTACGCCAGACAACTGGTAGCGCTCTACACCCGCAAGATCTTCGCCAACCAGCTGGCAACGGGGCAGGCCCCTCCCGAAAGGTGCGTGGACTACGTGAACCAAATGGTGGGACCCTTCAACCAGGGGCTGCTCTCTCACCCACCCGGGGTCCATGTTCGTGTACGGAAACACCTAAGGGGCGATTGGGGACATCCTGAATAAACCGGAGAGATACGGGTTTTGGGTGACTGACAGGGGGTGCTGCGGCATCGGGAGGAATCAGGGACAGATCACGTGCATGCCCTGGAGCCCCCTTGCGCAAACACGATTTCATCTAGTGCCACGTCACATCAGGTCGCCGGATTCCACCAAATCGTGGGGTCATGTGCGCCACACGTGGGCTTTTTTAGGCAGAAATTGGGATTCCAGTCGAAATTGTTCATAAATCGATCAAATAACATAGTTACAGGACTAAATTGAAAAAAAAATATATATCTTGGGACTGAAATCGACCAAGTCAATTCTTGTGGGACTAAAAATTAATTTAACTCTAATTTATACTCCTTTCAGTTAGCAGACATGCTCATTTTACTCGGAATCAGGGTTCAAATCGGAATTGTAGCTAGTAATAGAATAAGTTAAAATGTAATCGAAATCGATATTAGTTCGGTCGGTTCCAATTCCATGAAATTAAAAATTGGGACCGACGATTTCAATTTGAACCGACAGTTCCTAATTTAAAACCTCGTTCCTCTATTTTATTTATTTTGTAACTATTTGAGGCTTAAATATAAAAAAAAGGAACTAGCGATTCCAAATTGGAACTGGAACCGTCCTATGATCGGTTCAATTTCAGTTTCTTATTTTTGGAAATCGGAACTGAAAATTCCGAATTTGGGTGCATGGCTAAGTTATAAGGTATTAATTTTTTTTCACGTTGATTAAAGATGAGCATTATTTTATGTGCGCGAGGTAGTTGTATTATAAGTATGTGGTGAACAATATTACGTGGGTCCTTTGAAAAATAAAAAGAAAAAAGAAATGAATAGTACGTTTGAAGTGACATCTAAAATGGTAAAATTAATGCCTTGTTAGCTGGAGGAAGTATTTTATTTATTATTACTTCATTCGTTTGAATCAATTTTACCATTTTAGATGTCCATTCTGAACGCATTCTCTTTTTTTATTTTTGAAAAAATAGTTATTTAGTGTGAAAATCTGCATGTTTTAGGGTCCGATTTAGCACCGTTTTGTGAAATTTATGTTCGTATTTTATCACTAAATAGTTAATTTTTATATATTTAAGATATTAGTGCATTTGAGGTGTTATTTCGTGTTTTTATGTGAAAAACGGTTTAAAAGTGCAAAGTTGGAATGAAGCGTGAATTTGTGCAAGATGTCAAAAGTCACTTCAATCGGAACTCGGATGAAGAAATTATGCTCAAAATCGTGAGGTCGCTCAGCTGCCGGCGAGAATTCCGAAAATTCACGAAAATTACCCTCTATTTCCTATTTTCTTGGTGGCTAAGTTATTTCTTAATTTAATATCCCTTCATATATTCCATAATTATATTTTTTTCTGATTCTTTTAGATCTACTTTTTATTTTATTCAATTCTCACACTTATATATACTTCATTCTCATCACCACATAAAGTATGGAGAAACCGCATAATTTACCACCACCACATCACCTAGGGTTTTAAACCCTAACCCATCACCTTCCGCCATCCGTCTCTACCCTTCACCCGCCTTTCATCCCACACACTCGATCACGGTGTTTGCTACTTGAGAAAGAGAACGGAGGAGGATCATCAGGATGGAAAGAGAAGACGAAAGATTACGCGACAAGGATTTTTCTTCTTACTTTAATTTCTTATTGTTGATTTATAGACTCATGGGTAAGGACAATTTTACCATGATTGTTACTTGTAATACCATGAGTTAGTTTCCTCTTGATAATTTTAGGGTTTGAAAGTTTACCATGTTGATTTGAGATTTTAATCATGTTTCTTAATTCTTATGATATTATCATTGATTGATGTATGATTGAGTTTGAATGTGTTCCATGATTATATTTGTTATTTCGTGATAATTGAAGGGGATTGACCAAGATATAGCCTTTGATTGTTTGACCTTATTATCTTTGCATGACCATTGTTAAAGAGAAATATGGTAACGAAACCCTAATTCAATTTCTTTAGTACCTATACAGGATAGATCTCTTGCACTAGCCTATATGAAATTTTCCAAGTGAATTGCCTAGAAAGCGAATAAGGGGTTGTGGGTATTTAATTTCCTTAGTACCTAAAGGGAATAGAGAATTATCTTATTAATTTGGTTCTAGGAATTTATGTTCTTTAAAATTGTTAAATCTCACTTGTCCATGAGTGATTTAGCATGCTTAAGTGACCATTCCTATAAAATTCTGCATGATTTGATTCACTTGTTTATTTGTGTTATTTCGCATGATAAATTAAATTTTCCTAAAACTATCTTGTTCTTGTCTCTTGAAACACCTGTGATTGAGTGTGACTTCTATTTATTTATTTTATTTAGTATTTATTTTCTGCAATATTAGTTATTAATTCCAATTCACAAAAGGTTTTATGTCTTAATTATTAGTGGTCATAGTTAGTTAGTGTGTATCTTGTTTAACTCTAATCCCTTGGGTTCGATAATGGACTTGGTCACACGCTCATCTGCAACTGATTCTCTACACTTGGAGATACGCAAAAATGTGAACAAGCAATAATCACATGCATCCTTAATGTATCAATTTTAGACATATGGTATCCACACACATCACTAATACAATTAAAATATGCTATCCATACACATCACTAATACAACTACTCACTTCATATAAAATAATAATACTCCTTAATCTACGTAAAAAAGAAAATGAACACTCCCTCTGTCCCCTTGCTAAGTGTCCGTTTTGCCATTTTGGTTCGTCTCAATATTTTGGTTGATGTGACACACACAATAATATTATTATACTCAACCCACTATACATGGGACCAACATTCAACACTAATATAACTACTCACTCCACATTAAAATATTATTTATTTCACCTCATTATACTTTAATGGGCTATTTGGTTAGGAGGTTTAGACACTAGAATGAGAATTAAAGTTTGAGGAGGGTGTTTGTTTAGCCACTTTCATTCCAACTACAATAATTTGATTCCATAAAATGTAGGAATCATCCATTCCTTGTAAAATTGTGTTCTATGACTTTCAATTAAATTATTACGCTAATTTTAAATATCAAACCAAACACTACACTTATAATAATTATACCGATTTTCATTGTCCACTGCTATTACTATCAATATCATTCAAATTCCAACTAATATATCAAACACCTCCTAAAATATTATATTACTTAATTAACCTACAAAAAAAATAGATTGATACCTATCAAAAAGGGGGAGTACATTGATAAAGGAGGTACAGAAAAACACTTTAATTTAATTACTTCCTCAATATTAAAAAAATAATAATAATAAAAAAAATCATGAAGTAAGTTGGGACCCAAAAGCAATGAAAGAAATGTAGTCTGCGCCGGAAAATGATTGTGTTTTTGAACTTTCATGCCAAAAATCAAACTCCTCTCTTTCTCTCACACAGGAAAAAGATAATTCTTCTCACTCCTACCTAAGCTACCTACCATATATTCTCTACTCTCTGATATTCTCCTCATTTTTCTTTGATAAGATGCATGCTTTCAGTCACACTGTTCAAATAATGCTAATTGTACTTCCTTACTCCATGAATTAAAGAATATTATTATTTTATATGTATTAGATAGTTGTATTAGTAAATGGTGTGAGTCTCATGTTTTATTTGTATTAGTGGAGGGTGTGGATCCAATAGTCCAAAAAGGGAAATGTACAGATTAAAAATAGACTACTCAAAATGGTAAAATAACTAGATTGACAATGAACGGAGGGAGTATCATAGTACTATTATGCATAACAACTGTTTTTTTCATGCTAATTTTTATCCTTCTAATAATACAATTTATTGAAAATTCATATAAATCGGTTTTTTACAGTACCATTATCTCCGTCCTTCTAGGTATTTTTACACTTTTTTAGCCGGCTTTAGCATTTTTCACATTCCTGAGGCTAATGATGTAAGTGAATCAAATTGTTTATGAACTATTCGAGTCTCGTTTGATAAAAATTTGTTTGAGTTAATTTGTGTAATGAGACGAGCTGAGCCCAAATTTCGAGCTCGATTTTTTATCGAACCAAACTCTAGCCTGGTGTGTTCGGTTTGAAAACTCGCGAACATATTCGTTTACAGGCTCAGGAACATATTCACGAATGCGTTCGTTTACGGCTCACAAATATGTTCGTTTATAGAATCACGAATTGTTCATCAATAGGCTCGTCAATAAGTTTGTTCATTTTTTTAAAAATAAAATTTATTATATTCACAATTTAATACTCCCTCCATCCGGAAGAAATGTTTACATTTGCTTTTTGAATGAGAATTAAGAAATATAGTACATCATTTTAATGTGTATTGAGGTGCGAGAAGTAATATTTTAATATGTGATGGATAGTTGTATTAGTGTAATGTTGTGGAACTATGGAGATATCTAAATATTTTGTGTGGGTCTGATTTACTGTAAAGGAAAATGTAAACTTTTTTATAAGATGCCCAAAATGAAAATACGTAAATATTTATATGGAACAGAGGGAGTATATGTGTAATGATTAAGGACTATTATTATTTAATGTGCAGTGATTAGTTGTATCAGTGAGTGTGTGAGTCTCATATTTTAATTGTATAAATGGGTGTTTGTGGGTCCATGTGTGCAAAAAAGAAAAGTGAATACTTTGGGTGAGACGTCAGAAATGAAAAAAAAAAACCATTTAAAGGGGTCATATGGAGTATGTATATCACGCTATGTAACATTAGGGTGATATTTTTTGTGGGATTTTGAGGAGTTTGAAAACCATGAATAGTAATGTTATGTTTGTTTTGAGTTTTTGATAGAGTAGATTTTAATTTTATGTTAAATCGATGTTTAAGAATGTATTAATTTATGTAAAAAAAAGATGAGAGGGGAGAGATAAAGAGAAAATGTGTATTAATTGAGGAGCGAGAATGTATATAGGTATATGTAGGGGTGTTTTTTTTAGTAAAAAAGGCAAAAACTCATGATAAAGACTTCGATACCGACGTCGCTCATCAAGTCAAGTTTAAAAACGTACGTACTCGCGCTCAAAAGCCATATCGCGCGCTTCGATCCGAAAGAATTGGTATTCTCTTAAGAAAGCTCATTGTACCTGCTAGTACGGTATGTATAAAGTCTACCCCTTTTTTTCATATCGATCTAGTTCGGTGTAGAAAAATCCATCAGCACTAGTTGGGAAACAAAGAAAAAGTGGAAGTCATAGAGAGTAAACTGTGTTTAGACGCTTCGTAAAACCGCATCGATCTACCCCTAAAGCAGTAAATTGATCTCGGGCTTCTATCGGCCATTATCTTCCTCATTTGATCTGCCCGTACTCTCTCAAGTCTACTTCTTTGCTGTCTTTCCTAAGATTAAACTCTTATGTTCACATTGGAAACACGGTTGTCCCGGAGGCACAAGAGTCTCACTCATAAAAAAAAAGATGAAAGAGGAGAGATAAATAGAAAAAATATATTAATTGAAGATATAGGATGTATATAGGTATATATTAGGTATATAGAGATGATTTTTAAAATTTAGGGGTGGATTTTGAATTTCAATTTCGAGTTTCAAATCCGAAAACAAACATTCATAGATGTACTTGTAAAATCCATTTACGTATCTACAATAACTTGTAGATTATGAATGATAGAGGAAGATGATATATACTTATAATAAGCTCTATAAATAAATAGATAAATTAAATAAAAATATTCATTCTATTATAAGATTTGAGTGGACTTCTTAGTAGAACTAGTTAGATCATAATATATGAAACCTAGTTTAGGTCTAAAAGTCACCCGCAATCCGGCAAATTAGAGGATTCAGATTTTTTCGTTGAATTAACGCTTCAATCATTATAAAAGAAATGATTATAAGAAATTATTTATTCGTAATATTAATATTTACTTTTTATTCATATAATTTAATTTTTATTAGTATTAAGCATGATACCGTCTCACGACGACTAAAAATCGATAATATTTTAATAAAAAAATGTTATAGCTGCTAATTAAATGAATATTTCATTACGATATGTATTATAAATGAAAAATAATTGTAATATTTTTTATTGTTATCATGAAATTAGTGATACAGCTAATTAAAAAAATTAAAAAAATTTATATTTATTCTTTTATATTTTAGAATTTTAATTAACCTACATTAATCATCAATACTAGTAGTAATTTCATGAGAGTTTTACACTTTTACCTTTGAACTGGGTATTACCCTTTTCAGTTATACTCCGTATAATTATGACACCTCACTTTTATCCAATAGAATGCGACATTTTTACCTTCATTTACATAATTTTTTTTATATAAAAAATAGTTAATTAAATGAGAAAATTTTAACTTAAACAATTTATTTTGACATAATTTTTGGAGTATATATTATTAAGAAGAGGTTAGGGTTAAAGATATTATAAATTAATGCACTTGTATTAATAAGGGTCGGTGCATTAGCATATAGTATCAAATATATATAAATAAATAAATTCTTTGAAGACTAAACATTAATGATGAAAATTAATTAATTCTCCTCGTGTGCAGTGGGATATACCTTTATTGCGTAGATATAACTTTACAAGTATTACTCCATTTTAATATAAATATATAAATCAAATAACCTTATTAAATGGAAAATGAGAGAATCTATAGTGGTGTAATGATACAAAAATATTTGGCAAAAGAACAAAATATAAATTGGACATATAGTCTTACACCACTACTATAAAAGGAGCAACAGCTGAATAATATAATTTACTCATTTGGACAAAGAAAAAATATTAAAGGCATATGAAACCAACTCTTGAAAATCAAACTTGGCTGTCTGAAGATTGATTTTGCTGATCACACACACACTAGAAAGTTAATTAATTCCACACACATCATCTTCTTCTTCATATCATATCTCATGATTTCTGATTCTTGCAGAGTGTAATCAAGAAAAGATGTTCTCCCTTCCAAGCTTCTACGAAGTGGGAAATTGTTCAGATTCTTACAACATCCTGATGGATAATGAGAATGCAAACCTCAGCCCTAAATCCATGGCGGAACTCCGAGCAGCAGCAGCCAGCAATAGCCACAAAGAAGCTGAAAGAAGACGAAGAAAACGAATAAATTCCCACATTGCCACCCTCAAATCCATTCTCCCCAACACCATCAAGGTACTTAGCTCTTTCATTGTTTTCCCGTGAATCGAGTTTACGGTGTAAATACTGTGGTCCACTCTTACAATCCTGTTATGCCTATGTTTCGCTAAGATGCTTAAATTAAGGAGAACACAGGGTTTACATGAGTATGTAAGGGGACAACAGGGTTTACACTTTACAATACTCGTCCCGTCCCAAAATTTATATAGTTCACATTTCCTCTGTAAATTAATTATTCCGTCGTTAGACGGACAAGGCTTCGCTGCTGGGGGAGGCGGTGAAGCGGGTGAAGGAGCTGAAGAAAACGACGTCGGAAGTGGGGGACACCTTCCCGAGCGAAACGGACGAGCTGAAATTGGGCCGGTGCGACAGTTCGGGCCTGACGAAGGCGACATTGAGCTGCGACGACAGGCCCGAAATCGTATTCGACATGATACAGGCCCTGAAGTCGGCAGAGGCGAAGGTGGTGAGGGCAGAGATGGCGACAGTAGGGGGGCGGACAAAGAGTGTGTTGTGGGTCAAACTGCTGTCGGAAAACGAAAGCGACGGGGGGTTGGGGAGGCTGAGGCGGGCACTGAAAACGGTCATGGATAAGTCCACTTTGGTGGCGGGTTCGGGTCAGGGCGGTAAACGGGCCCGTTACTAACGACAGGTAGTTATCATGGGCTTGCGGACAAGAAACATGAATCGCTATCATGGATGTTTCTCAATTCATGCATCACTCTGCCTTTCTCTTTACGGTAAGAATTCATCATCGTGCTATTGAAAAAAGGTGAAGATTTTCCACTTTTTTTCTTTCATTTTTTGGGGGTTTTTCCTTTTTGGTTTTTCTATGTTGCTATATTTTTCTTGCTGCCTTATTTCTATATATGTGTATATGTAATTATTTTTTTAAAATAAATTATTTACATTAATCGTTTTATGTTGGGCTTTATAAATGGATGGAAGATATGCACCCTGACAATTCTGCAGATACACTATTGGAATCTTTTGTGCCACTTTTCATGACTCCTTCAGTTTGTAAATACTAAAAGCATGAGAGTTAAAATCATTTGTTTGCCACATAAAGATATACTCACTCTCCGCTTCTAAGATATTCATTTTATTATTCTTGGCGTTCACTTTAAAGTTATTAATTTCCTCTATCTAGTAAAATAAGTATACAATATGAACCACTATTTCCCTCTAATACAACTACTCACTTTATCTATAATAATAATAATACTCCTTAATCCACGTGCGAAAAGCAAACAGTTACCTTTGAACCGGACGGAGGAAGTAGAAATTTTGATTTTGTCCCATAAAAGATAAATTTTTTTATTTCGTCTCGTAACTCTTAACTTTGGCCAATTTTGGTCCCAAAATTGCCGTAACTCTTAACCTTGGCCAATTTTGATCCCAAAATTGTCGAAGCAGCACATGTGATCGGTAGAGTTGAGGCTTTTCGGCGATTTTATCCTATGTGGCAAATGATAATTTTTATGGACCAATAAAACAGACATGTCATTCCTTACATAAAATTTTAATATATTGTGCATTTCCACATCACATATAATATTAAATTAAATATATAATATATAAAACATAAAAAAAAATTAAAAAATTTTGAGTGTCTCAAGCCACGTTGAAGTCGAAACCCTCTTCCATCGCCAAACTGTGGCAAGCTCCCCTGCCGGAAAAGAGGCCGATCTATAGTTCAGTCGTAGACTGCGCCTCCACTCTCCTCGTCAATAGCCACCGTCGAACTAAGATTGCTGCCCACAGCTGTTATAGCCCCGTCGGAACCCTCGTCAATCGCCGAAAAATGTCGCATCGCTGCCGGAAAAGACACCGATCCAAAGTTCAGCCGGAGATTTCAACTCCGATCTCCTCACTGAAAGCCACCCGTCGACTAAAATTGCTGCTCACGTACAGCCGTCAACCACCGTCAAATTCTTCCCGAGCGGCACCACACGTCGTCGGAGGCTTTCGCCATCTCAGGCCCATCACCTGCGTCGGAGATTTTCGCCACGCGCATCGGTGCAAGTGCTTGCCGAAAATCGTCGCGAATCCACTCCCAGTTTGCCTAATCCGACGCAAGATCTGGCTGTGTCTCAAAACATCGTGAATTGGTAGATCTTCAAACCCAGATTTTATCTTAATTTTTATTTTCTGTGGTTAACAGGATATATTAAATTTTTTTTTATATTTTATAAATTATACATTTTATTATATATGAGGTGGAAATACAAAATAAATTTAATTTTTATAGGAGGAGATGATGTGTCAGTTTCATTAGGACATATTAATTCTTATTTGCCACGTTGGATTAACTGCACGAAAACCCCAATTTCACACTAATCATGTACGCCGCACATACATATTTCTGGCGAAAAATTAATTTTCGGGGATTTTGGGATTAAAATTAGCCAATATTAAGGGTTATGAGACAAAATTAAAAATTTTATTTTTTTGGGACAAAATAAAAAATCTGCTAATGTGATGAGACTAAAAGTAATTTTAACTCAAAAACATGATTTCTAAGGCTTATAACTTATGAGGGCTCAAATTAATTTTTTTTATTCTGTTTGTAGACTCATTTAATTAATCATGTAATAAACCAGAAATCCGATCCACGTGTCTTTTACGTTTCAATTTACAATTTCAACTAAATTTTTAAAATTTTAAACATTTGTAAATGTAATAAATAAAGGATCCAATTTTTTTTATTTTTTTAAACACATTTGACGTATCTATGACATGAACCTTGCGGAAGGATTAGATTTACTTCTCTCATTTACATATCGCTCTTATAATTATTAATATGCGAGATAATAAAAAAAATGGCACTAGATAAATATTTACCTACTAGTAATATATATGTTCATCCATCTATATAAAATACCAGTAAAAGGAAAAGAATATAAAATTAATAGTTCCTCTTTCCAAATATAAGTTCTCCTTTAAATGTTTCAATGTTGTTTAAGAAAAATTTATTTTTTAACAATATTATTCTTTTTTAAGTGAGTACTGAAACTTATCGTGATACTTACAAATTAAAAAGGGGTAAACTTAATATTTAAAAAGCTGGTATATAGCAAAATTTGATGAGGGTTTTGCATCTTCTATCTATCAGCTTAAACTTATAGATGAGATGGTCGTTTAATATGTACGAAATAAAAAACAACTTTAAAAGTGGTTAATCAAGGGTTTGGAGTTGCCAATTGACCCTTTCACGAACCACACGTGTGCTTTAAGTAAAAATTATCATTTCTATGAATTTTGAATTAAATTGATGAAATTTTAAAAGTGAAGATTTAATTGTCTTAACTTTTTCTTTTGAATCATTTCGAATAAAATAAAAAAGGTGTAGAACGTTTTGATTTTCAAGCCCTAGGATTCTTTCTAATAACCTAGGATCTCATAACAATAATATTTCACATTCTATAACAATTTCAAAAGAATATACTCTCATTTATAAATGCTATACCTCTCACCATGTTACTGTTAGTAAAGGAAGTAAATCGCAAAATGGCCCTCAGGGCATAGCTCAGATGGTAGAGGGGAGGGTGGAAAGGCCTTCTAATTGAGCTTGGTTGCTGCAGTGTGTGGGTTCGAATCTTGCCTTTGGCATGAATTTGGCCTCTTGCAAGCACAAGTTTAACAGTGAGCCCTCTCTATAAGCCACTTGAGGCACATCCTGCGATTTATCTCCTCCACCAATCCCCAGGGCAGGGGTGGTGAGGGCCCCTAATGGTGGGGTATACCATTTAGTAAATCGCAAAATGTGTTTCAACTCTCAAGTAACTTACAACGAGGGCTTATTATTTGATTATGTTTGCCATGGTGAAATTCATGTCTAAGGAAATTCACATTGCAACTAGCTATGCGTGAGGCAGTATACTCTCATTTATATCAATATTAAATGGTGTTTTAATACCTCATTTAATGAGAATTATATAGAAAGCGTACATGTCATTGTGCCAAGATTTGGGCTTTACAATCGAAACAAACGTCTTGGGCTGTACAGTTGCAGCCCAATGTTTTGGACCAATACATATATGACTTGTAATGTTAGAACTTTGGATCACATATCTCATTCAATCTTTAAAACTGAGGGCGGAACATTACTAATGGCACCCGGATTCAATGAAAAATGATAGTGAATTTTCTATTTTGCCCTCACCCCTAGACTTATACCCATATTAATTCCAATTATCTATTTTACTAAGTACATCCAATACAATTATTTAACCCACCCAAATACATTTCTTTCCCACGTATGAAAAATTTATGTTATCTCATCGCGATGGTTACTGAATTTTGAGCAAAGTTGGAATGAAAGCGTGGGTGTTTGTAAACAATTTGTACGATGAAAAATTTATGTTATCTCATCACTGCCTTTGCATTCTCTCTCTTATGATGAACATCCAATCCAAATGCATCCGTGGGTTTAAAGAGGGCTATGTTCAATTATTCATCCTGCATATATACAATAATATGTCATTTACTTGAGAAATCTGTAACTCCACCCATCTTGTATAATTATGATTTATGAATCAGAAAGTGTTGGTCTAAGATTTCCAATTGCACAAATTTTGTGGATAATTAAATATCTGTCTTCTCTTCTGGGCGAGGAAAAAGTGTCTCGATTGGAGTTTCTATGTTACTTCTCTATTTAATAATTCATCCAGTAAAATAATTTGGTAAGGTCCTGTTGTAAGCCTTGCCACTGTTTCATAAACTCTTTTTGATATTTTCTAGAAAAATGCCAGAGAATTTTATCTTGAATGCGTTGTTTGAAAAGTCTCACCAACTCTACGCATTTTGATGGACAAGTTTAGTATGCCTTTTTTTCTCCTCTTTTTCCTCCTCTTTCGCGTCTTCTATCTTTTTTTTCTTCTTGCTATCGTTCTTTGATTTGTTAAACTGTGTTTATGTGGATGACAAATGTATTTGGGTGGGTTTAGTAATTGTATTGGGTGGGCTTAGTAAAATAAGTAATTGAAATTAGTGTGGGAGTAAGTTTAGGGATGAGGGCAGAATAAGAAATTCACAATCATTTTTTTTGTATCCTTAAAACCAATTCCAAGGAATTTAATTATATACATATATATTTTTAGAATATATATACTAGCATTTCAATAGAGGAAATATAAACGAGATGCAGGTAGATTTGGTATGTTAAAACCACATACAGATTTATTTGAACATGTGAGAGTCCATTTAAACATTTACTATATTATAGAAATAAAAATAATACTCCATTTAATTTAATTCTTGGAGTGAGTTTGTTTATATGCTTGAGCTTGGGCAGCAGTAGCACAGCAAGTGCAACTGTAATAACCACCACCCGTATGGCTGTATCCATAAGACTCACTGCAACATCCGAATTTACAAATCTGCCCTCCTCCGTACACTCCACCGTGGCTGAACCCCGCCGAATAACTACCTGATCCGCCGCCCCCGCCACCGCCACCATAGGCTGTTTCCTTTGCTTCTCCAGTACCTAATATACAAACAGCCCAGAATCATATAATTAAAATTTTAAAACTTATAGCCTAATTAATTAAAAAGTGACCAACTTTTCATTTCATTGTGAGGCTCTGGATCTGCAGAAACAGAGCAGAAGAGAAGAAGAGCAATGAAGATCAAAGCTACGGACTTCATTTTAGTTTGATCAGAATGTGCGAGTAGATATGGCATTAAAAGGGTCTTTATTTATAGGGGGAGACTTAAATATGGTGAGCTTTAATGGGGGACGTTGGTGGTTCGATAACAAGGTTATGTGGTGAGTTCTCAAGTGTTTCTTGTTTTCATGAGCAACAGGTGGAGGAGGGAGACAATGTAGCCCTGTTTTTTAGGAAACAAACAAATTTTTCATACTGTATCATTAATGGGAAGTGAAGATACAGATTTCAATATTTCTAACATACAATTATTGAATGTAAGATTTAAAGACAACAAATTCATGCTCATACCCCCCTAAATTCATCTTTGATATGAAGTGAAAGTTTTGTGATACAACTTTCACCTAAATTATAGCTAATGGGATTACTTATTCCATTTACCTGGAATAAGGGTATTTTATGTTCATTATTAATTATAAAAAACACTATTACAAGTTACACCTATAATGTAATGACATTTTATCAAATGTAAGATGTGTCCACTTTATGTACTATTATCCTGTTTCTTTTGATCTTAATTTTTGATCTTATTACACATTTAGTATTTCACTAGTTAACTCTATGATGGCATGTCAGATGGGCCTTCTAATTCCATCAAAACAGATGATGGGCTTTGTAAGATTTACTGGGCCTCCAGTAATGAATTGGGCCATAGTTTGCACTCAAAGCCCCACACACAGAGAGAGAGATATCAAGACCAGATGATGTCACAACCAAATTTATTACTTAAATCTCAAATACAAACCATGTATACATCATGGTATACATATCCATTAATACATACTGCTAATATTACTACAAATATGTAGCAATATTAGTATTTATTTACCTTAAATATACATATCATATGGACTTAATTACACGCTACTAAATTTTAGTTTTTGATTTCTTCTTTAGCTTGGGTTTCATTGAAGGCTTTAGCCTCCGCAGCAGTGCCGCAGCATTTGCACCCGCCGCCGCCTCCATGACCTCCGCCACCACAGCAACCATATTTGCAACCTCCTCCCCATCCGTGGCCGCCCCCGCCGCCATAGCCCCCACCAGACACCCCACCTGCTCCACCATAACCACCACCCTGCCCACCGCCTCCTTGGCCACCTCCGCCACCATATCCACCGCCACCCTGTCCATCACCGCCGCCCTGTCCACCACCTTGCCCCCCATTATTTCCACCCCCACCCTGTCCTCCACCTTGTCCCCCACTATTTCCACCTCCACCCTGTCCTCCACCATATCCACCGCCGCCCTGTCCACCACCTTGTCCCCCACCATATCCACCGCCACCTTGTCCACCACCTTGTCCCCCACCATATCCACCACCACCCTGTCCGCCGCCGTAGCCACCGCCTATGTAGTGCTCTGGCTCGACTTCATTTCCTATAAAATGTGTACATGTTGATTAGCTAACTAAAAAGTTTGAAAAAAGAATTAGCTACGTACCATAACGGCAACAGTAGCGGTTGCAGCCGTAGCGGCCCCATCCACCGCAGCACCACCTGTTTCTGCAGTAACCACCACCGCCGCCGCCACCACCACCTCCCTGGTTTGGTTCTTCCACTGACTCCAATTCATTGTCTGATCAAACAATTAAACTTTCAATACATACTGCATATAGATTCTACTATATTATAAATTTAAAATATATATGTACCATAACGGCAGCAGTAGCGGTTGCAGCCATAGCGGCCCCATCCACCGCAGCACCACCTGTTTCTGCAGTAACCACCGCCGCCACCTCCACCTCCACCTCCCTGGTTGGGTTCTTCCACTGCCTCCACTTCATTTTCTGATCAAACAATTAAACTCACAATATATCATTATCTACTTAATTACATTATATATATATATATATGCTTAATTTCTATATATAACGCCTACCGGAGCGGCAGCAATAGCGTCTGCATCCACCGCCGTACCATCCACCACAGCACCACCGGTTTCGGCAATAACCACCGCCGCCACCTTGGTTGGGTTCCTTCACTTCATCACCTACACAACGTAGAAGAAATTTCATTAATACATGCATGCGCGTGTGTGCTAATGAGATATATATATCCTACACTAACTGACTTAAGTAGTAAAGTGTGACATTATAGTACTATAACATCAGACTCATCATATCTATAATAAAATGTTGGTATCAATTTAGCAATAGAAGATACCTTTAGTGTCTTGAACCACTTCTTTGGTCGGCTTTTTGACTTCATCAGCGAGAGCTGATGAAGCGAGTAGAAATATAAAAAAGAAAATCAAAGCCTTGGATATCATGATTTTAGTTGGAAATAGATAGAAGACGATTTGAATGATGGAAAAATAGAGATTGTTGGATGGGTATTTATAGTGCATGTAAGCATGCAAGAGAGGAAGGGATTCAAAGTGCATTTATTACAGTGGTTGGGTCAATTGGCACCGATACGCCCTAGTTTTGGTGATAATATTGAATTTTAATTTGATATTTTGTGTCTTCCTATGCTTATCAACTTGATTACGTACTATGTTACATCTATTGGGATGCTCTGTTACATTTTCTATTACATGAGTTAGATACGGGAAAGAAAATTAAAATTATTGTCCTTAGGATTTAAGCTTTCCTTTTAAGGGTATATGTTTCTCTGTTACACTTGATGTTACATCTCCTATTACATGCATTAGATACGGGGAAGACAATTACAATTATTGTCCTTAGGATTTAAGCTTTCCTTTTAGGACATATGTTTTATTATATCATATGTGTCAATCATCCAACGGTGCACAATAGGAAATATAATATCAAAATGTAACAAGAGAATCAAACCGCGATTCTCCTACATTTTCCAAAAGATCATATTTGTGCAAAACTATCTCATACAACTAAGATCGTTTTATTTAATTTTAATTAATTATTATTTTTATTAGAAATATTCAGTACAAAAAAATTATTTTTTACCAACGAAACATTCCGTTGGCAAAATCCTCAATTTTATTGTTAAATTAATTTACCAACAAATTAACAACGAAATCCGTTGGTAAATTTTCATTGGCAAAGTGGTGGTTGGTAGCAACGAAAATTTAATTCAGTTGGTACTGTTGCTTATAATTCTCTTGGTAATTTATATAATAATTAGGATTACCAACCGAATGAATTCGGTTGGTAAAATTGAATATAAATCAATTGACATTTTTTTGTTAAAGAAATTGTTACTAATCCGTTGGTATTTACCAACGGATTAAATTCTGTAGTAAATCTAGTTGCTAAAAAATATATACTATATTTTTTAGTGATTACTATTACATTCTATTAAAATTATTATAACTTTTCATTTATACTACAAATTATTTTAAAAATAATTCACTACAACATTTTCTCTTTCTATTAATTAGGTATATTTTTTTATTAAAATGTCACGAAACAAAAGAAGGTCCTACAAATATTTTGAAAAGAAAAATATACCCTGAAAATACATGTAATTTGATAAATGTCAAGTATTTCAAGGGTGTTGAGTGGATATATAAGAGGATTTTTATATATATTCCAAGATGAACTCTTTCCACGATAAAATCGTTTTGTTTAAAATAATTATTATCTTTTATTAAAAATATAATTTTTTTTCTTTATTACAAATTATTTATTACAAATTGTTCATGAATAAAATTATTATCACATTTATTAATTATGTATAAGTTTTTAATAAAATGTTAACATTTTATCTACTAACAAAACTCATTTTGTATGTAATGATGTTACGTTAGTGTTAATCCGATTTGAATTTTCTGTGTTATTTTGGCGTAATATCTCTAATGTTTGATTTGGATTTCCTGAGCCATTTTGATATAATATTTTTGTGTTACACGTGGAAGAAAAGAAGATACTATACCTTTAAAGGAAAATATTAATTCTAAGGGCAATTGTAAAATTTTATTCCTTATTTATGTGTTAATATAGTGACATAAAAGATGATATACAAAATAATTCAGTTTCGTGTTCACCATTTATATATATATCACTCCCTCTATCTCAAGATCACATTTCATTTTGGTGAAAAAAAAATGTGTGTACATATGTAAATATTTTATAAATAAAATGAAATATATAGTATGTGTATTAAGTGATAGGAATATTTTTTTTAAATAAAAATGTATTTAGAGATTAATGATAAGAAGTACTCCCTCCGTCCCACATTAATGTTCACACTTTCCATTTTCGTCCGTTCTACACTTATCTTCACTACCCAAAAAAGAAAACTTCACATTAACCAACAATCTCAAAAGTTATCTTAATTTCAAAATTATCACTCTCACTTAACACACATAACATACTTTATAATTTATTTATTACCTAAAAATATCACAATACTCTTAAAAAGTAAATAAAGTTGGTCAAAAAATAATTTTACTTAAACTCCGTATCTGTAGTGTCGGTGAACTTAACTCTTGAGGGAGTATATCAAAATTTGAAAATGTGAACATGTTCATGAAATAAACTTTAAAAGAATGTAATAATTTTATGATGCATATATTGAGGAAATATTTAACATTTGAAAGGTCTATACGTCATATAGAGGAAGAAAGTCAAGAGTAAAGTTTGGATTTTGTTGGAAAGAAAAATTAGATTCAAATTTCATTAGAGGCTGCGTTGCGTTTGCATGCCCATTCAGTCAACACTCACTTGGGGAATGCACCACGTGTCCTTTTCCAAGACATCTGTTTCATATTCATTTTTAATTTTTTAATTTCTCCTTCATTATAATAATGAACTTATTGAGCTTATTATACAATCCCACTTCAAAGTGAGCCCATTAACATCCCTTGTTTTTAGAATTGAATGGCCCACCAGATATTGGGCTTGGCCCGTCAACTAATTTCAGTACTAAAACTAGCTAGGGAGGAGAATTTACACTTGGACAAAACAACAAAGAAAAATTTTAAATGTAAGATATTAGTATTCTTTTATGGAACGGACTGACAAAAAATAGTAAGTACTATAAATTTATTTATACGACGAATGAGGTGTTTCATTTATTCTTTTATTCTATTATTACTGCCTCCTTTACATTGCAATGTCGGCGTTTGCTTTACGCACGTAGATTAAAATAAACTCCCTCAATCCCGTTTTAAATTGTACGTTTGCTTTTTGCACGTAAATTAAGGAATGTAGTAATTAATGTGTAGTGAGGTGAAAGAAATGATATTTTAATGTAAAATGAATATATATATTAATGTAATGTATGAGCCCATGGAGAGAGAAATAAAAAATTTGTGTGGTCCTATTACTAAAAAGAAAAATGTAAAGATTGAAATGAGATGTCCAAATTGAAAATATGTAAAGATTGAAATGAGATGGAGGGAGTATACTCTATATTTTAATGTGTAGTGGATTAAGAGATAGTATAATATTTTTATGTAAAGTTGGTAGTTGTAATATATTGGCCCATGAAAAAATATGAATGGTTTTGTGTGGGTCTCTTTTACCAAAAAAAAAAAAATACACACCTTATATTGAAATAAACTAAAATGGCAAAACGCATATATTGCGGGGGGACGAAAGAGTACTATTTTAGTAATTTAACTTTGACCCAAATGTTAACCTAAATCATCATTTTCTTGCTGTGTATAACCACTAGTATGATCACAAATTCACAGAATTATAGGTGAGACAAAAGAGTTGAGAAGTTAACCTAATAAGTGCCACTTCATTACCTACCCGAACTACATCTAATCAAACAACACCTTTTTCAACTATAAATATGTAACCCTAATCTCTCATTCTACATCATCATTCATACACACTACATCAATTCCAACTCTTCCATTCCAATTCTTAAATCTTCAAGAAAATCCATCGATGGCAGCCACCTACTTCCAACTCGTTTTACCATTAATAATCGCTATCTCATTCTCAACCATACACACGAGTTGGGCGGTTCGCAACCTACTGCAAGCCACCCAACCCGGGTTGCCCACAATTCCGCCACTTCCTAAGGCCACACAGCCACCACTACCCGCCAATATGCCAACCATTCCAACCGCCACACTGCCACCACTGCCCGCCATGCCAAAGCCAACATTGCCGCCAATGCCAAAGGTGGCGCTGCCTCCAATGCCGACTATGCCTTCACTTCCGACAACATTTCCTTCTTTTCCTACAACATTTCCTTCTATTCCTTTCCTCACGCCACCCTCATCAAACTAATCCTTCAGCATGAGGGCTTCGATCCATCCATTACAAAATTTGAATTTATGTTATGATATATTCGAGTGAGTAAATGTTTGTATGCCACCATTGTTAGATTGGCAGTAGCTTTGCTTCAGGTTGCAGGGTATTGGATTGTTGATTACAGTGCTGTGTGATCTATCTTCTTTATTTTGTATTGCTACATCTTTAAATAAATTCTCTGGTTGTTTGCTACATCTTTCATAGACCCTCCAACCACATTAAAAGCGTGTCTTTACTATTTTGTTAATAATGGGAAGAAATTTGATAAGCATTTGTCACCTTTTTTTAGAGGAAGAAACTGGAAAATAAACATCAATAAGTTCTGATATTGAAGTCGCTCGATTTAAAATCATGACTCGTGACTCATCATGGGTGGGTCATATGAAAACTAAATGTTAAATAAATTAAAAGGTAACTTACTAATAAATCTTGCCACTTTGATTCAATTTTTTTTTAAAAAAAAAAATCATATATTTTGAATTCAGTCCAAAAAAAAAAAATCTTACTCAAATAATAATCGAAATTAAAACGTGTAGAGAAATATGAAAAGAGTTGAAGTACATATTTAAAGGCAAAGTTGTGTTGTTTGAGAGAAGGTTTATCTTATATTCCTTGTACACAGAGTGAGATGTAAAAAAAAAAAAACTACATTTTGTTTTAAGATGCAAATACAGTAAAAAAGTTGGGTTTTAATTTACTCAAATTTCAAAAGTTCAGTATTTTTTTTTTCAATTAAGACTTTATATATAAATTAAATAACATCTCATTTAATGAGTTTCAAATAAGAAATAAAAACGTTTTAATAAAAATTATACTTAATTAATAGAAACCGATAATAGTTCAGTAAAATATTTTTGTAATTAATTTTATTGACTTTTGAAGATAATTTGATAAAGTATTATAAAAAAAAATGAATGATATTTTAATGTGTAATTTAGAATAATATTTCCCTTTTGGGGGATTGAACAATGATGTGTGACGAATCAAAGAGAAAAGAGTGAAGAATCTCCGAGGGAGGGAGTAACATGTAACATCTTGAATAAAAAATAATAATTAATTAAAAAATATACTATAAACTTAATCTAATCGCGTTGCTCTAAATCGAAACATTGTTTTTTTTTTATTTACTCCTTAAATTTCAAAAGTCATGTATTTTTTTTTTCAATTAACCCAAAATAAATTCTGGCTTTAAATCTACAATTGGAGAGCAAAATGGCAGAATGATTGAAATGGTGTAGAGAGATGCCAAGGGCTTTAATTTCATATATTATTTGACAATTATAGCTCAAAAGATTACAACTCTTGATTAGGCACACAGCTCAAACTCCCAAAAACAAAAAGAAAATTGTTTGAGCTGCCTCCATCTCCATCTCCATCTCCATCTCCACCTGTTTCCCTTTTGGGTAAACATAATTATTTCCCAACTCTACCGTAATTTTATCTACTAGTACAATTATTTAGTACCCAACTATCTACTTAGTATACAAGGGAAGCGCCTTTCTTTTAGAATATGCTCCCCTGAAGTTTTGCACTCTCGTTCCATGTCATATCAGCATACTCCGACAACCCTTCAGCGGGTCAAAGCCCAGGACGACGGCTTCTCTACATAAAATAGATTCCCGCGAATTAATAGAATTACGGATTGTACCAGCTAGAACCCCCGAATATGTAGCCAGATATGTCCTCCGCGCTAGAGTCCTTGTTGCTATCTGTACTACATGAACCAGCATCTGACGTGCTGAAAATGGACGAACTGTCGCTTGATGAATCTACCAAATGGACTCCAGTGAAATCATTGGGAGACATCCAACCAACATGTTTATTAGACCCCCGACGAGGTTCAGTATTCCAATCATGAGAGTTCGGTTTAGACTTGGGATTTTTCTTCTTAGTACTGGAGGAAATTGTTTCCATGTTCCTCTTCGTTTTCCCATCTGAAGGCAAACTGCTATTTATAGCAAAAGATGTACCCCGTGGAGTTTCCCTAAAGGAAAAAAAACGATTTAGTTCAACTTAGTTCCAAATACAACAACTGTGTTTGAAGATATGATTCGTCATTAGAATAACCTGGCATAGAAGAGAATGTACGCTTCAACAGATAAGACTGTCTCCAGATCCACATGGCTTACCTATATGAAGAAAGAAAAATATTGTCACACTGACTAAGAAAAACATTCCAAATGCCTATTAGTCAAAGTGGCAGGAGAAGTAGAGAATAATAGTAACATACCCTGCTGTCATCAATTCTAAACCAATCTCCACGAAAATCTTTGACATAACTGACGTAGTGACCACTGTAAGCAGCATTCATTACACCCAAGTGAACCACCACGGCATATAGATTATAAATAGGATATTTGTCGCTCATTCCACTCAAATAAGGAGAAAGGTTCAGGATCTCAGGAAATCGAACTAGCTTATTCAGCTTATCTAAGTTACCAGACTGGAAGCAGAACTTGTGCAGTTAGTTTAGAAATCATGATCAGGTTAATTCAATGTGATTCTAAATTACAATATCATACCCGAAATCGCTTCAAGACAATAGTAAGAATATTTGGAGCTTCGAGTATAGTCAACCTCTTCTTAGCTTTCTCATAAGATTTACATCTGCAAAGAAAACAAATTAGAGCCTGAAACTACAACCTTAGCAAGAGATTCAGTCTTAATTTCACCACTAAATGCGGTGAGAATCACCATCAACATAATGGGAGATCACAAGAAATAGAGACCACAATCATGATGATATTGGTTTCATCAAGCCAGCAATACATGAGATAAAAAGGTTTCAGATGAAGTAATCTAAATTTTGCATAAGGTTCAAGAAATTGTAAAATCCTGGTATGACAGAGAAATGGACACACTTGTTGCACTTATACTTATCATCACCACCAAGTATCTCAGATGTTGTAAATTGCTCAAGAGCCTCTTCAAGTGTGTATATATTCCCATCAATTTCAACAGTAAGATCCATCATCCGGTCACATCGCTCGGATCTCCCTAAACACTTCATGCACTTAATCTGGCACGTCAATGCAACAGAAGTTAGCAAAAGCCCAACACAGCGCATCCTCTCACTATACATCAGATTAACTGACAATAGAGGACATTCAACATCCAAAAAAAAAAAAAAAAAACCAAGTTACTGGACACATCTATATGATGACAGACCTTGGATCGAAGGTATCCGCCAAAAGTTAGACCCATAAGGGTTGTCTCTTCAGCAAATGAACCAGAAACACCAGCTTCCTCAAGATATATGGATTGCATTTTGTCAACCACATTTCTGATATGAACATAAATATGAACTTTTTAAGTTTAGTCATCACAAAGTATTCAGATATAAACACATCAGATAACTGACCTCAAAAACTCATGGGCATCTTCCTCTCTTCCAATTGGCTGTATTTGAGACAATAATCCAACAGGAGATAGAGGAGAACATGTTCCTTGTCCCTTTTGTATTAGATGTTCAAATTTGCAAATGAAGCATGGATCCCGCTTCCAACCTGAATTATGGTAATGAAGTTGACATAAGAAATAAAGCTATCAAGATCCACACAACAAACATTCAGAGTGAATCATAAAGTGGTACTTGCATGTTTTTGAATGCAACCCTTGGAGAAGGTATGAAGTAATTGGCCGAGTAAAAGTCAGACATTGTAACACAGCATTTGCATAACAGCTGCAAGAAAGAATAAAAATGAGTTGCAATCTGTACAAGAAAAGAGTACAATTGTGTCAAAACATATATTCATATTTAACAAGCTGATCTTGACAAAAGCGCATCATATGCTTTGCAACTTAAACCCTGGGTGTAACAGGCAACATGAACAATTGAATAAATTTGAGCCCTAAAAAAATTTTTCAATAAATTACTATGCTATATAGAAAGTTTTTCATCAAATATCACCAATAAGTTAAATCAGTTAGCACATCGGTAGTTCAAGGTCTAGTGAACACTTCACAACATGAAGAAACCAGCTCATACGACGTAGGACTGATCAATAGAGGCCAAGCTTTTAAGTGAAACTAGTTCTTATCTCACTTAGGAAGTAAACCAGTGGTATTAAAAAAACATGCCACCCACCTATTTCCACAATTGACAAGGCCAAATGGATGAAGTCCCACATCATCACACGAGTATAATTGCATGAAAAGTTTAATTGAAAATACCTGTTAAGAAAGTAATCAACCTATCAGTAAGATTACTAATAATCAAGTTGAAAGAAAATCACATGAATATTATAAACATGAAAGTTTGTCTTTCAAGAAAAAAACAACCTTGAGATTTCCTTCAGAATCCTTCACCGCATCACATGCATAGGACTTCAAATGCTTTGGCACTTTAAAATGTTGTACAAGTTTCCGTACAGAAGTTTTCAGACCTTTGCCAGTAGACTGTGACAAAACATGACCAACTTCAATCTCTGGGGAAAGAGCCTGAGGACTATCAATTTTTGTTGACAGCTTCGGACAATTGCCAGGACTTTTAAACATATTTGTTAATCTTATTTCACTGGTGTTGAAAAATTCATTTTCCCAGTGTTCATGGGAAGACAGTGTCTTCGAAGATTTTGAAAATAGTGAATTTAGTTCCACATTCGGAATTTCATCACTGCCTAAAGCCTTTGAGGGTGTAGATCTTGCTACTTTACTAGTAGATCTACGTGCTTGTACAGTTGTGGATGTCCTAGGAGGACTTCCTACTTTATCAGTAGATGTACGTGCTTGATTTTCTGAACCTACAGTTGAGGATGTCCTCGGAGGACTAGTGGATTGTGTACTACCCAACTCAATCTCATCCTGTACAGAATCTTGGATAACAGCAGCTCCATCTCCTTTTCTTTCATCATTGAAACTAGCTGAATTGAGGTTACCATCAATCTCATTAGCTGGTCTTTTTTCAATCTTCTTATCTGAAGGTAGATTAACAGAATGAACAGAATCTGATGTACTTGGCAGATCTACTCCATCAGACTTGGAGATAGTTTCTGATACGTGAGAATCAATACTAACAGGAGAAATTTTAACTGGCCTGATAGGAGTTCCTAACTCTACATCCTCACTAAAAGAGGCATCAAATGGTGTTTTGCTTTGTTCAGTGGAAGATAAGAAGCAAGAGGTTGAGCTACTTGAAGATCTTGAATCATCGAAATCTTCACTGAGATCAGAACAATTTTGAGCTTCATTATTCAACTGGACTGCAAACTGATCTCCTGGAGTATTTTCCACAAATTCACTATTCTTTTTAGGATGCACTGCAGCCACTGGTCGGCAGTCATCTTTATGGCCCTGTCTCCAATGAATTATTTGACACTTACCAGAACTAAAAAAACAAAAAGACAAAAATTAAAACATGGAGAATGGAAAGAAAAATTATATTAGAATTAAAAAACATATTTTCAACAAGACACAATAAGTTGACTTAGATTAACCAACAACATGTTGTGAGGATATGAGCTATTTTTACACTCGTTTGACTTTAAGAATTTCTACTGATAATAGAAAATAATCATCCCTGATAAGTAATAAATTATGCTATAAAAGGGGAAGATTCCAGACAACGGGAAATCAGAGTCTAAAATAAAGGATACTTCAATTCTGCCAAAAAAAAAAAAAAAAAACTTCAATGCTACACCATTTTTGATGGAATTCATAATTTAAAAAAAAAAAAAAAGGTACAGAAGTAACTGATCAGAGCAGTTCGATACAAAAACCATAGCTTCCAACTCTCAACCCAGTTGATGCTTGTACTTAAAAGCATATGAGATGATTGGGGAATATACGATCATGAAAGAAACATTAGAAGCTAGAATTAGATTTCCTATCCCCTAATAAACAACTAAATAACATCATTTATGGGCCACATTTTATGCCACCATATGTTCACCTAGAATCTACAGTCTACTACTATTTCAACAATATTATAAGCATTTTTCCAAGTAACCTTCGGTTCATAGCATCAAATTTTACCATGCTTAGAAGCATAATTCATTGTCCAAGATAGAGAGAACATACACACAGAATGGATGTGTATCACCTACACGCCTAAACAGAATGATCATTCAGACTGAACCACAAAACTTCTCATGTGATAAGCCAATAACACAAACTATTTTACGGCAATGTACTTAGAAGAGTTATAGGACATCATTTAAAACAACAGTCCATAAAGGGTCAAACCTCATTCGTAAATCTTAACACAAATTTCTAAGAGTATATAGTTTCACCAAGACTAGATTTAAAGTTTTGAACAATGCAAGCAAAAGCTAAATGTCATCATAGTGTAAATAATATAAAAATTAAAACTGAAATGTTGGAGCTACTTATCAAATGATCTTGGCAGCAATTAGATGCATAGCAAATAACAGTAAAAAAGAAGCGCCATCTCAATCAACCCTGATGCTTTTTAGTTTTTATTACAATTATCCATACGTTAAATGTATTCAAACGGTTTGAATGTGGTAGCTGTCATTAAATTAGTGTCTTTGTTAACGATTTATTTATTTATTTGGTGAGAAAATGAGATACATTCTGTAATTGGTAGATCAATCCTAGCCTATGCAGTTTACAACATTCTGTTCTTACATTCAATACATGACACTGGTTGATATCAATATGAAGATCCAGACAAAATTGTCGCCCAAATTGAATAAATCTCTCAAATAGTGTACCATCACAAAACCGTAAAATTTTTAATAAATTGTTTTATGTTTCTTCTATCAGCAATGAATATTAACAGTAGATAAATATTTTATCCATGGAGCACATATTGTAATTTTCACATTTCCCACCTTACTAGATTACTAGTGCAAATTACAGTGAAATGCGAAATCATAATACTTGATACGTCTTACATCAAGTAAGATAACTCATCACAGCATGTCCATATCGAATCTAAAGCCTATAACTCCGACCACCCGACTTCCGAAATCATAAGAGTAATCCCAAATTCAAAGCCCTCTTTTCCCATTTGTTAGATATGAATGGGCAACAAATAGACAGAACATCACTAATATTCCTCTTTCCACTTCCAGCCCGCATTTCCATTTCCATTTCCATAATCAAATTATTCTTCATGAATCTCTCTAACACATTTTCTTAGTACAAATCACATACTGGAATTACACACAACCAACGGCCTTGAATATCCAATCAGACAACAAATCACTCCCAAAACAACAATTCCAATTCAAAATCATAACATGACACCTTGAAAAACAAATTAAAAGAAAAAAAAGCACAAGTTCAAAGAGTTCCACTACCCAAAAATAACAAAAGCATAACAGCACTCACCAGTATCTAACAGCTTTACACCGAGAACATCGAGTTGTGGTGGGGCAATGACAAACGGCACAATGATGCAGCGATTCGACCAGCTGATTAGATTGCGAATTATACTCAGCAATAGCTTGGAGCTCAGTAATCCCCGCTTCTTCTTCGGAAGTGACAGCAATAAGCCTCAGTATCTCCTCCTTCTTCGCAGCCCCATTCCTCCACTTGTGACGAACTATAACGCCGAAAATCAGTAGAATCCCGATAATCACTAGCATTGGTGTATTGATTCCAATCAAATTAACCGGATGCAAGGATTAACAAAGAACTGAACAAAAATCCCAAAAACCGGACTTTCTTGAAATACATAGAGGTCCGATGTGGCGACTGGGTTGTTGGCGGTGGCAGTAGCGGCGGAGGGTGGACGGTGAAATCGGAAAGGTAAAGAAGGGAATTTTGGAGAGTGAATGAAAAGGAGAGAATATAAGAAAGTAACGTACAGATAGAGATTAGAACCTGTTTGGTTGGGTGGGATTTTATTTTCACTCTTTTTCTTTTTTCAATTTTTTTTATTTTAAATTTAATAATATTATGTAAAATATTAATTGGTTACAAAGTATTGATTTGATTTTGATTAGGTTGTAAGCAAATTTTTTGGTAAGTTGGTATGTAAAATCATAAATACATTACCCCTAATTAAATAGTATGTGTATATTGCTTAACTTTTATGCAAATTCTTTTAATGAATAATTATTCTTTTCTTCCTAAAAAGGAAAATATATTCCCATGGTCTCATGAGATTACTATGGTATTTCTTGAGATAAAATTAACTCTTTAGTTCTACATGAATCTTAACATATACTCCTGCATTAACAATTGATTATAGTAAATTTTAATTTCATGTTATTCATTTAAAATGTACTAATATGCAGGTATATCTCATTAATATATAATAATTATATTTAATATTTATTAGTTAAAATTTTTTATCCTTAAAATAAAATTATAATAATTCTATTTAATACGCATATAATATTAGTACTGTATATGAATATTTTTATAATTGTACTTGCACTGAATTGGAATAAATCCAATTTAAGTAATACATGCAAGATCTCCTTCCATGACTAGAAGATACGCATATTCAGATGGAAATCTTTAGGTATTTATGAACTTTAATGTATTAAGAAATTATAAGATATCATTTGAAAATTTATTTGACTTATTAAAGATAAATAAAGCAATAAAAATCATATATATTCACTCTATAAATAAAATATCTGCAGTTTATGTAAGGATATTCAAGGAACGTTCCAACTAACTATCAAGATTGATGAAAAAGGAAACTCCATGAGTCTTAATATTTATATATTGTCTTAACTAACAAGATTATAATTAACCATTTATTTTTATGAAGTTAGTATAAGAAATAAAATATCGTAATCTTTACTACACGGAAAAAATTAAATTTAGAACTATTAATCGACATTTAATTGAAGTTCAGTCTTAATTTTAGTAGGCTTTACATTTCTCAATTGTAAATATATATAATATTTTGACATAAATTTAATTTTTTTTATTAATTCAAGGAAGAATTGGTGTTTACATAGTAATAATGTGGTAAAGATGATGAGAAAGAAGACAAAACACCGTTAAAAGTAGTAACAGTTATGTTATGTGCTAGAGAATTTTCCTCTCATCGAATACAGTTGAAGCAAATTTGCTCAAATGAGGAGCAAAGAGAAAGAATTCCCTTCGCTATGATGGCAAAATATGATAAATTTATCAAGTTTGTGGTTCATCAATGCGTTGTAGATGATCTGAAAATTTGTTTTTACTATCATACTATTATGATTTTATTCTTTCACAATTTCTAATCCTTTTAGAGAAGCAAGAACCTCATCTATCTCTATAGAGAAATCTGAATTTCTCACTCCAACAAACGATCGCACAATCTATCCGTGTGTCCTTTCGCAACGCCTTCCAAACCAATGCAACCAATATGATGAACAATGATTTTCGAATAGAATTGCTAGAAAATATACTTCTAAAGTAAAATGAACAATAAGATCTTTCTGCCTAAATTGCCAAAAATGCACATATTCTACCATAATATATAAAGATACTAAGGGGGATATTTTCTTTTAAAACCTAACATTTACATGTTCAAATGAATTTAATTATGATCTAATAATATCTAAACACGATTAACTTGTAAATTGAAAGAAAGTTGTTAAACACATAGTTCATAAAATGTCCGAATAATTTCCTAAAAATGAATCCAAACGAATCTTATCTTTTCCAAAAGAATACAAAAATATAAAATATAGAGAATTGACTTTCAATCTTTTCAAGGGCGTGAGATCACATGTTCCCCCACCTGTTTCATCTCGTGTTTCACAGGATGGGTGGAGGACAAGTGTCCCATTCCACATATTCGTGTGTGGAATGGGACACTTGTCCTCCACCCCATCCTATGAAACACGAGATGGAACAGGCGTGGAATAGGAAATTTGTATTGCTTTTCAAGTATATATCAAACAATTCCACCACATCCACTTTTTTGGCCCACACGCGTGTTTTGAATTTTGACGCTTTTACTTTCCTTCCAACGATTTTATGTGGCTACACAAATTTCAAATTCAAAATGTGTGATTTTGAATGTGCAACTTTTTATTCAAATATACTCTTCAAATGGGCTCTTAAATGAATCATTATCTTTGCAATTTTCATAAGAATCTTTTGTAAAAGGAAACCAAATTATAATTTCAATTTATTATATATTGTATTAATTTGGAGGAAGTAATATTTTGGTGTATTAGGAGTTAAACAAAATGGGGGTCTCTTCAAATGTTTAAAGAGCCATAAACACTTGATTTATCAAGAATTAATTAAGATTGTACTATTTTATTTACTTTTCTTTACTCTTTTCTTTTTAGATAACTTTTTTTTTCTAAGAAATTATCTGTGAAAGTAAAATGAATTGCTTCATGTGTGAATGTTTTGCCTCTAATAGTAGTTGTGACCACCAACATAGCTAGCTAGATTTATGGGTACATGCAAATCCCTCCATCAATAGTTTGGTTTAAAAAATAATTATACCAACTATCATAATTATTATACTAATAATAATACTCCTTGCTTATTTTTACATATATTTTTCATTTCGAGTCATTTCAAATATTTTTCTTCACGTTCCGCTAATGACCACCAACCTACTTTCGACACTTTATTCATGAATCACAATAACTTTATTTACTTTTTATCTTTAAATTATTCAATGTAGTCCTACTTCTTTTTAGATTGTACGCCTAAAGACCAACTTTAATTAATCTATATGTTCTACGTAAGGAAAAATACCCGGGGAGAGAAATATACTCCTACTATTGTTCAAGAAATTAAAAAGAAAAGAAATGTACTTGGACTGTGCATACCAGTTTAACCAATCAAGTGAGGATCACAATACAGGCCCAAGACCCAAGGCCCAAGTACTGAGGCCCAAATTTACTATGTAAATGAGAAATTCATTGGGCCGAATGACAAGAGGAAAGCAAGTAGTCAAGCTAGTTACTTAAATCCAATCTGACTTTCGTCTCCCATTCTTATTAACAAATTGAATTTTTCCCATATTTTTATTTCCCAATATGTTTATACGTTCAGATTTAGATCTTAAGATATATTTTTAAAATAAAATAATATGATATAACTATATTTTAATTAAAATAACAAAATGGTCGCTTTGGCCGAGTGGTTAAGGCGTGTGCCTGCTAAGTACATGGGGTTTCCCCGCGAGAGTTCGAATCTCTCAGGCGACGATTTTTTTTTTTATTAATTAATTTATATTTGTATTTAAAAATAGGTCAAAGTTGACATACCCAGTAGGCAATAACACCTTGCTATGTGGACTTGGCCACGCCATATTTAGGTCAAAATTTGCCACGTGGAATGACCACGTTGGACATATAGTCAGCTTTAATATTTTGGAATAATTTTTACACTAAATAAAATGCCATCTTTTTTCTTCTCTTTTTTTAACATCTGAAGAGTATATAATTTTTTAATTGATTAAAGTGTTTAGGTCAAAATTTGCCACGTGGATGACCACGTCGGACAATAAAACAAAACTGTCCACTTCTCCTTGTATTTTATCAAAATATCCCTGTGCGTTTAAAGATGGTGTTTGTCGCAGTTTGGATTCTGCTTAAATATATTTTCACAATTATCAATTTTTGTTAACAATTTTGAATTCTGTTTGATTAATTTAATATTTGATTCTAAATTTAATTAATTTAATATTTCATTTTAAATTGGAATTTTTCAATTAATATTAAATTAGATTATTAAATTTGATTTTAATAAAATGGCCATAATTGATTATTTTTCTTAATATCTAATTAATTAAATTAACTACTTGAGTATAAAAAATTATTATTAATTAATTAGTAATTTATTCTGAATAAATTTATATATCTAATTTATATTTAATAATATAGTATTAATGCCTGCATGGAATTTTTTTATATACCTAATTTGAAATTATTAATTAATTTTTTATTGAAATTAATTAATTAAACATTTGTATTTTTATGCCATTAATTAATTATAAATAAATGTCAATTAACATTTGGATCTAACTTTTCCGATAAGACATAATGATAGTAGGGATATATACGTAAAATCATTACTAAAGTGGGCAGTTTTTTTATTGTATTTAATGGATGTGGGCATTTTTGATTGCTTTAAATTCATTTTGGGTAGGAAGTGACATTTTCCCTTTTTAGAAAACGAATATATATGCCATCTTTTCTTCTCTTTTTTTAACATCTGAAGAGTATATAATTTTTTAATTCATTAAAGTGTTAATTTCATGCATATAATTTCTGATTTAAAAAAAAAACGTAATTCCACGTTAGTTTCATAAAAAGAATGCTCCCTTTTTTTAAAAAAAATAATACAACATATTTTCTTTTTTGAATTTATAATTAATTAAAATTTGAATATTTTTGTATTAATTAATTTGAATTAGGAAGCATATATTAAATATATTTATATAAACTAGAATAATTTTTTAGTTAAAAATATATTTATTTTGTTGTATATATGTATGGTAAATAATAAATACTAATATTATAAGAGCGAGGCTTGCATGCACTCGGGAGCACACCATGAACCTTTAGAATTTAGTATTATGGGTAAGGGTACATTGTTTTGTTCTAAAGGGAACACAATTTAATTCGTAAGAGTACACCATTTTGTTTTAAAAGGTATACACTTTTTATTAATTTTTTTTTATTTTTCTTCATAAAATAAAGGGTATACAATTTAACACAAAATTTTAAAGGCGTGCGGAGTGTGCCCGTGCGTTCGGGTGCACACAAGTTTTTGTCATACTATAATGATTGAATGTGATAAAATCTCTTCCACAATAGTATATGTTTTAAAAATAAAAATAGATACAGAATACAGATTTATAGTAGTGGGTGCACTCTTGCTCTTTTTTTTTTTTACGAATAGGAAGATTTACATTAATATTGAAAGTCTCAATCCAAGACCAAATGACAGAAGGTTAAACAACGTTAAATACTTATTTTCTTCTTTTCATTTTATACATGAACCCTAAATTAAATTCAAAAGATTTCAAGTCATGAAGTTGCAGTTCCTTTCATTTTACTGCAGTCCGTACCAAAATTAACAGACCATAGGTAACAAATCAAAGCATTTAAAATAATACGAATTCTAAGAGACATTTTATCGGACACTTTATATACATCCTACCCTCATCTACACATGATTTAAAAAGAAATACTTGTACCCAAAATCTTCATGTGAATCCACCAGACAAAATCTCATCTTCTAATAACAAATAGAATTGAAATATATAATTTGCATATAATGAACAAAACCAGCTTTCACCCTTATGTGATGATTGAGAAAGAAGAATTAATTTGTAGTTATTTATGAAATTAAAACACAGAACGAAAGTCTTCCCGCCTACCAATGATTCATCTGGTCTTTGAGAAGTTGAATTGATAATAACAATCACATGAAAACAAATGTTGAGAAGCAAGACTCCATTGGCTACAAACTTCGTTTTCCTTATTATTTTCCTTTTTTCTTATTTCGTTATTCAGTAAAGATACAAGCTTATGTTAAATGGAAGAATAAGTGAAGTATTTAATGGTGTTAAATTTTTCTATTAGTTGGTCTTGGATTGAGATTTTCAATTAAAATGTAAATCCTAATTTGAGAAAAAAACATAAAATGAAGTATTGATTTGAGATGAATGTTAAATTGAGCCTTATTTTGAGACAATATCTTAAAATTGGGACCTATTATGAAAATCTTCCTTAAGAAAAAGATTTTAAAAGAATTTCTAAATCTATCATGACTTCCTTATATATATAATGAATTACTTCCACATTGTTAAATAATTAAACAAAAATCTTATTATATTCACACTGTGATCCACCTTGCTTCAATCTTACCATACATCTTAATTAAATACTCCAATTGGAAAGTAAGGCAGGACTCACTTTCCTGTTTACCTTCACAAGTCCATGACTTGGTTGAGAGGCGCGTTAAAATTCCGACTCAATTGGTATCTGACTTTTTCAATTATTACCAAATTCTTTCTTTCCTTCCTTCCTTTTCCCTTCCCATGCCTTTACAATGGGCCCCACTTATAACTATATATATCAACTATACCCTCCCTCTTCTCACTCATTCTTCACTCCCACTTTCTCTCTCATCTCTTCATTCCAAGTTACACTCTTTTCTGCAATTCTTGATTCTTGATCAGATTAATTATAATCATGGGTTTGAAGGGATTT
Organism: Pogostemon cablin; assembly: GCA_023678885.1. Classification (NCBI taxonomy): domain Eukaryota; kingdom Viridiplantae; phylum Streptophyta; class Magnoliopsida; order Lamiales; family Lamiaceae; genus Pogostemon; species Pogostemon cablin. The sequence continues at coordinate 3,922,055 of CM042992.1, read as the reverse complement.
GTTGAGGGTGGTGTTGCTTCAATCGTCGCCGGTTGCTCCACCCACCCCCTCGATTTAATCAAGGTTCGGATGCAGCTTCAGGGAGAGGCGCCGCCGCCAGTTCATTCTCTCCGGCCTGCCCTTGCTTTCCACACAACCGTCGCCCACAACATCCACGCGCCTCCTCCTCCTCGCGTCGGACTTCTTTCCGTTGGACTCAAGATTGTGCAGCAAGACGGCGCCGCCGCTCTCTTCTCCGGCGTCTCCGCCACCGTCCTCCGCCAGACACTCTACTCCACCACCAGAATGGGTCTCTACGACGTCCTCAAGAACAAATGGACCGACTCCAACACCAACACCATGCCACTAACAAGTAAAATTGCCGCCGGACTCATAGCGGGAGCCGTCGGCGCCGCCGTGGGGAACCCCGCCGACGTGGCGATGGTACGCATGCAGGCGGACGGGCGCCTCCCCCTTGACCAGCGGCGCAACTACAAGAGTGTGGTTGACGCCATCTCCCAGATGAGCAAGAAGGAGGGCGTCACCAGCCTCTGGCGCGGTTCGTCTCTGACGGTGAACCGCGCCATGCTGGTGACGGCCTCCCAGCTGGCGTCGTACGACCAGTTCAAGGAGATGATTCTTGAGAAGAAGTTAATGGCGGACGGGCTGGGGACCCACGTGACGGCAAGCTTCGCCGCCGGGTTCGTGGCGGCGGTGGTGTCGAACCCGGTGGACGTGATCAAGACGCGGGTGATGACGATGAAAGTGGAGGCGGGGAAGGCGGCGCCGTACAGTGGGGCGTTGGACTGCGCGGTGAAGACGATCAGGGCGGAGGGGCCGATGGCGCTCTACAAGGGTTTCATTCCGACGATTTCCCGGCAGGGACCCTTCACTGTCGTTCTGTTTGTGACGTTGGAGCAAGTTCGGAAATTGTTCAACCCAAAGAAATTTTAGTGGAAATTAATTGTATTAACGAAAGGTTAATACAAGTATACGACAGATTAATTAATGCTAGTAATATTCTTTCAATTATTATATTGAGATACTAATTGATTTAATTTCCAAATATTATTAAACTTACAAGATTTCGTACTTCTTGGCTGTCGCTTAAAAGTGTTTCTCCCGTCATAATTATGGTATACTACTCTGTTCTAAAAAGATATGTTCTCCACAGTATAACTTCTTATTTTTAATGTTTTAAGTATAATTTGACCATAAGTAGAACTCTCTTTTACAGTTAAGTTTGTAGCTCATAATATGAGCAAATAACATAAATAATTAATCTCGATATCTAACACAAATCTCTTTCGATATTTATATAAGAAAGTAATTTATTTCGATATCTAAAAAAAATTTGTATTGAGTTGAGAGAAATTATATTTTAATGTAAAATGGATTAATGAATATAATATTTTAATGTGTATTAAAGTGAGAGAAACTATATTTTAATATAAAGTGAGTATGTGTATTAGTGTGATATGGACTCATGGAAATTTGTGTGAGCCTCACATATCAAAAAGAAAAATATAATCATTAGAATGAGACGCCAAAAAGAAAATACTTCCTCCCTCCATCCCACAAAAGATTGCACCCTTAATTCCGGCACGGAGATTAAGAAATTGATAACTTTTAGAGGTATAATTATTTTTTTTAATAAATAAATGATAAAGTATGTTAGGTAGAGATGATTTTTTTTTTTTGTAAATAAAGTGTATGTGGGAAGGGTGGTTGTTTTTTACCTTTTGCTTTTTTTGGAAATGTGTAAACTTTTATGGGACAACCCAGAATGGAAAGTGTGACATTTGAAATAGGACGGAGGAGTATGTAAGAATGAGAGGGAGGGATATGTAGGAAGAATCTTTAGGGTTCATAGTTTCCTTCAAAGGGAGTATATATTTTATTTATATATACTCCCTCCGTCCCGTTTTAAACTTTGTATTTACTTTTTATACGGAGATAAAGAAAAACGCTTTTCATACGGATATTAAGAAATATTTTAATGTATAGTGAGGTAAGAGAAATAATAATTTAATAGTGATGTGTGGGTTTGGAGAGAGAAATAATTAATTTGTATGAATCTCATTTACCAAGAAAATAAATGTAAAGATTAAAATAGAATACCCAAATTAAAAATATGTAAAAATTTAAATGGGACGATCATCTAATATACATCAAAGAACACTTACAAACCCAATTAATTTTCGACTTACCTACCTTTCATACATATTCCTTTCTAATTTGAACCACTCTATATACTTATAGAAATTCAATTAAATCTCTAACTTAAATTCAATTAAATCTCTAACTTACATACCTTTCATACATAATACTCCTTTCTCATTTTTTTTTTCTGTGTGCTCTCTCATCTCTTTTATACATATAAAATAAACTAGAAATTACAAATTAAGAATGATAACATCTCTTTTGTCACATGAAATAAAAAATTACAAATTTAGGACGATAATTTAAAGGGTTTTTAGGATACTATATTATTGGACTGACAATTAAAATATACTTATTATGTTTTAATTTTTGCAATTAAAGTTCATATTAAATTCAAATTGAATTTTTTAGGTTCAATTGTACGTTTTTTAATGTGAATCCTAATATTATGTTATGCCATTGTCACATTCTCCAAAAATCCGTTATTAAACCCATAAATGGTGAAATAAGAATTGAGGTTACATGACAATTTTATAGAATATATGGCAGTGACGTATAACGTAAGAAGAATTATTGGGTGCATGTGAAAAAAAAACAATTAAGCTTGAAAATTTTAATTTGAACTTAATTTGTCCTTATATTGTAAAAATTAAGACATTTTTTTTTTCTAATTATCAGCTGGAAAACATAATATCATAGAAATACAAACTATCTTGAGTTACTGATTTGAATTACAATTTTACTCGCGAACTATCATTCTTTAACGCATATTACCGCTAATGTATTTATTTAATTTAAAATAAATTTAAAATCTATGACACAAAAAGCTTAAATTATCAATGCTAATGATTTTTAAAATCCAACTTTACTAAGTTGAAGGTTGATTTTGTTTAAATTTCCTGCTTAATCAGACCTTAGTCGAATTATATGTACTAGTCATTGTAATCTCGTAGATCCGACCGTTCTCTACCATAATTTGGATTTATTCTCAAAGAGACTAATAAATAGATTTATCATCCAACTCCAATCAATTCAAGAATGCGAGAACGAACTAACGCTATATTTAAAATGTTTTCCCAGTTATATTACGAATCTTTTAGATAAATCTCTTAAAGAATTAGAAAACCTAGTATACTGCGATGTGTGATTTAATTTAAATTCTAATTTTACAGATTCGGAATGACTTAAGGAATAAAAGTACACAAGACTCTATATATGATAGAAAGCATAAGAATACAAAATTGAAAATTTACAAAATCTCGATTGTCCCGCATTATAATGAATCTTTCGATAATTTGTAAGAAACTCTTATTAGATTCAAAGATAAGAACAAAACGCAAAGAAATGAAGAAAGATAATAAATTGGATTATACAAAATCAATAGAGAACCCTTCCTTCCGTATGAATCGATCTTATTCTATTCCAATTCCTTCCCACGGTTTTGGAAGTGAAATTTTCACCTATCTCAATAAAGTCTATGATTGGTTTCCAATTTCATAAATCTATTTAGGAAAAGTTATTTAGCTATTCATCCATATCCCAATTCCATTGATCTAATACCCCCTTTGAGGTCATTGACATAAAAATATAGGGGTATAAAATAGTTGAGTCGAGCCGAATGAAGAGTTGTTCAAACTTATTTGAAATATTATCGAGCTTCAAAATATATGTTCGAACTTGTTTGATGAGCAATCGAGCCAAGCCCGAACGAGTTTTTATCGAGTCGAGCTCGAGTAGCTCGATAAATTTACACTTACTTTACCTATTTTCATTAATCTAGTTCGAGCTCGAGTCGAGTTTTTAATTTTATTGAATATAAAAGTCTGTTCAAGCTTGTTTGAATACATGGAAATCAAACAAAACTCAAATGAACTTTTTACCGAACGATCATGAGTCGGGTATGAGTAGTTTAATTTGATTTTTACCTAGACAAATATGTCATTTCTAGTCTATCTTTTTCTATACCATCAACACACTGAAAGGAAAAGATTTCTATTCCACGGACTTAGCTATATCCCCTCTTAATTTTCTTTATCCCGATCATGTTCCTTGGTTTATTAATAATTAAAGCTCAAATTTAGGCCTTGGAATTGGGTGGTTCTTGGGTCCTGAAATGAGCATATGGTTTTGGTGAATTCACTCTCTCTCCTCAGTCTCTCTCACCCACTTCTCTCTTCTGGACTATATATTGCTCTTCCCTCACTCACTTCATCGTCCTCACACTCCTCCTCCTCCTCCTCACAAAATTGCCATTGGATCTTCTTGTAATTAACATGGGATTCAAGGCTTTTTTTGAAGGAGGAGTTGCCGCAATTGTCGCCGGCTCCACCACCCACCCCCTCGATCTAATCAAGGTCCGGATGCAGCTTCAGGGCGAGGCGGCGGCGCTGCAATCTCTCCGCCCCGCCGTCGCCGCCGCCACCGCCATCAACATTCCTCAACCCCGAGTGGGACCCATCACCGTCGGCCTCCGGATTATACAGCAGGACGGCGCCGCCGCCCTCTTCTCCGGCGTCTCCGCCACCGTCCTCCGCCAGTCCCTCTTCTCCACCACCCGGCTGGGTCTCTACGACGTCATGAAGAACCAATGGACCGACCCCACCACCAAAACCATGCCCCTGACGAGAAAAATCGCCGCCGGTCTAATCGCCGGAGGCATCGGCGCCGCCGTGGGGAATCCCGCCGACGTGGCGATGGTCCGTATGCAGGCGGACGGGCGCCTCCCGCCGGACCAGCGGCGGAACTACAAGAGCGTGGTGGACGCCATCTCTCAGATGAGCAAGAAGGAAGGGATCACCAGCCTGTGGCGGGGGTCGTCGCTCGCCGTCAACCGGGCGATGCTGGTGACGGCGTCGCAGTTCGCGTCGTACGACCAGGTGAAGGAGATGATCCTGGGGAAGAATTTGATGGCGGACGGGCTGGGGACCCACGTCACGGCCAGCTTCGCCGCCGGGTTCGTGGCGGCGGTGGCGTCGAATCCGGTGGATGTGATCAAGACGCGGGTGATGACGATGAAGGTGGAGGCGGGGAAGGCGCCGACGTACAGTGGGGCGGCGGACTGTGCGGTGAAGACTATTAGGGCGGAGGGGCCGATGGCGCTCTACAAGGGTTTTATTCCGACGATTTCCCGACAGGGACCCTTCACCATTGTTTTGTTCGTCACGTTGGAGCAAGTTCGAAAATTGTTCAAGGATTTTTGATGCTCCTATATTTTTTTTTTTTTGTCTTTTTTGGATTTATTTATTTAATTACTTATTTATGTGTATGCATTTTTTTGAGGTAAAAATGTGCGTGAGAACGTCTAAATTTAATAAATTTGGTACAAAGTTGAGTGATATATTTTTAATATTTAAGTGTACTTGATCAATGAATTATTTACAAACCAAACATAAGACTAGTGATAGGAGTGAAAAATATTTAAGGAAAATTTATATGTTTATTAAACATTGTATACTAATCCAAATCTAAGTCTAAAATTTAATTGAATACTAAGAGAGATATATGATGAAGAGGGAAGAGATTAGAGATGTAGAGATGGGCTAGGCAAGCACATGGGAAATGTGGGGTATGATCATAAATTGTAGCATATGGTTGGTTAGAGGGAGAGTGTTTGGGTGGTAAGCTAATTTGGAATTTTTGGGCAACAGTAATCCCAACTGTTAAATTTTTGATACAAAGGGTCACCACTTGCTAAGCTCTATTAGAGATAAACAAATTCATAATGGTCAAATTTGTTTGTATCTATATCTATATGGATTGATTACCTACTAAGATTCATGCACATCATTTTGTACAAAAGTACACTCAAATGAAATCATTTAGTCATGTATCACATTGTATTAAAAAATAGAGTATATTACACAGTATATTAGTAAAAATATCATTTTCAAAGTTAAAATATCATAATATAAAAATATGATTAGTTTGTAGTATACTTACAAAGTGCAGTTATAAAAAATATCAATTTCTGTATTTCTTAACTAGTGATATTTATAAATGTAATGTTGTAGTACTATTAATTTTGCCAAAAAAATTGGATGAAAACGTGCCACAAAATGAATTTAGTGAGACGGATTTTAAGTAATTATATTTTAATGGAATTTCAAAATTGATAATAATATCTTTAAAGTAAAATGCACTGTACATTCTTACCCTAATTTATTTTTTTAATTGAATTTATAGGATGGATCAGCAATTGGTTTGCTCACGTTCTTACACTTTGTTGGCAATATACGAATTTCCGTTGAAAATTAATTGAATTGAATGAATAATTATCCCATCAGTACAACCCAGCGAACACGTTAATGTCTCTGTAATGAATTGATTATGTCCAAATGCCATGACTCAATTATTGAGGAAGCTGTACAGATTCAAACATGTGGTGGTAAGAATCAACCACCAATCATAATTATAATAAAACATGAAGGCCCTCATAAGATTCCAAACCCCACATTTTTTCTGGTTTATATTAATTTTCTTTTATTAAATCTACAATTTTTAGTTGGCTAGTCGTATTCCCACTGAACAAAAACACACTGTAACCTCCAATCAACTACTTCTACAATCAAATATTTAATTTGTAAGTAATATCAAATGATTATCATGCAAATATCAAAATTTCAAGTTACCAAATGCAAGAATGAATTAAAACAAGAAGCCACGAGGGTTGGCCTTTCTGCATCAACTTCTCTTTGACTCTCCATCCTGAGCTGTTATAGCTCAGGACGACCCGGGAGAGAGCTCGTTCCGTCGCTCTCTCCCACCATGGTCTTACGACTCAACAAGCGGTAAGGGGTCGTTTTCGAGAGTAATCTGTCCAACTCTCCTAGTTTCTAATAGTAGTAGTTGTTTCCTTTAGTGCTCTTCACATCTTTGCAGAGCATCGATCGAACCTCCAGGATGCATCGTGGAGGTTCCAAATCCTTCTCCTGTAGTGCATTGCCGAGCAACTGCTGCATCTGCGATGCGAATACATCGTCTAGAACCTGAAAATTTAAAAGACGGGCGATGTGAATCAGGAGATTAACGAAGAGAAGTTCATCGAGCACATCAAATGATCAGACGAACGTACATTTACTGCAACGCGTGAGGCTCTGTACCAGGATCTGTTTTCTTTCCTGTCTTCTAGAAACTTTAGCACATCCTGCATGGAAGGATCGTGCTATAGATTAATATCATGGCATTGGAAAACGAATAGATTTGTAGCGTGGTAGGAATAGAGCTTTCGTTACCTGGCCCATGCGGTCCCAAAAACCGCGACAGACTATAACAAACACTTGTGTTTCGAGAACAGTGTTCAGCTGATTGATCGTATTGGTGAGCAACTCCTTCAAAGGCTGCATCCTCTGTCGTAAATCAGACTCCACCACGTTCTCCTTCGCATCTTGGATGATCTTCTTTAGCTTCGTGACATTGTGCAGTTTCGTCTGAACAAGAACAAAAAATGCATCAAATCATCTTCTTTGACAGATAAACAGATGAAATCATCAATTTGCGAGTGATATCCTTAAAACTAATGATCAAACACTCACATTCTCAACGAGTTTATCTATCACTGCTTGCACGTATGCTCTGAATTTCGAACGAATCATCACTGTTATTTCGCTGAGTTTCTCTCCTGGGACCATGTTACCACTCTCCGGCATGCATGAACCCCACATTTTGAACTGTGATTCTATCTGGGGCCGCAGTACATCAAGCATTCGTTTCATGGAATTCAGAAGAACGCCCAACTGAAAAAACGAAGAGTTAATGAGATATAGTCTTCTGCTCACTGAAATACGAGAGAAGATGCATCCTATACGTACCTCAGCAGAGACATTATACGGAGGCGCAGTCCCCTTCGTGAACTTCTGCACATATTTGAGACCGAATTTCTTAGGCATTGTATTTTCCTTCAATGGAGCTATAACCTCAGCATACTGCTTCTCCATGCTTTCCACCACCGCCTTCTCAACGTCTGCTATGGCCTGTTTGAAACACAAAAACAAACATGTTCAACAAAAGAATTGGCATTGGTTGTCTAGATTAAGTAAAAGGGTAGTCGTACAGTTTCCAATGCGAAAGTATATTCAGGCCAACGACTAATAATCACATCATATTCAGTGAGCGTTTCCTTAAGGCGGCCATAGATATCATCGATGAAAGGAGTTGTGGAGAAGCCACAAGATTTTGCCTACATTACATCAGTTCATGTTACAGCAGAATCAAGTAAAAAAGGAAAGTAAAAGTGTTGAACAGTAAGAATCGTACTCTGTCAAGCTTGCATAGTTCCAGTAAAGCAAGACGCTTATCCTGGATCCAAACAGCTATATAAAAGTGGAACAGCTCTTTCGCGTCAACCCCTCCTTTAATATAGCTGCAAAAAAGGATTTATAGTCGAGTTGATATCCGAGTTGTCAAAATAGGGAACATAACCATCACTATGTATTCTGCCATTACCTGATATTCCATAAGGAAAGATCCCTTTGAATATCGGCTGTAGCTATGATGAGTTCTACCACAGGAGGAGAGGGTCCAGCAGGAGGGCATGAAACAAGGAATTCCCGCAGCCTACAGTAGAGTTCCGTGCTATATATGGATGATGAAAGGTTCGGGAGGTCTATAAAACTGCATAAAATGCCACATACTATTAGTGAGAGAGGAATTGAAGGCCATATATTGCTTGTATGTATTAAAGGCATCAGTGAAACTGGGGGAAAAATGCCATATATAATCACATCATTCGACCTTGAACCTTAGTACTATGCAACATGAATAGCTTAGGGGACACCGGAGATTTTTAGACACGAGACATGAGGACAATAACTTATAACATAGAGATAAAAGTATCAATAAATGTAACTACTAATTAGCATTGAATACCTTGGAAGAAGATCCTGCTTATGGATTTCGATGTCAGTCAGAATCTCATTACGGATGTTCAGACAGAGAGACTTCATTTTCTTATACGCGGTGGAGAGAGCCACTGGATCCAACAATAAGTTGTCATTGTTGTTGGAAACAAACTCATCAGTCTCCGAGAGGTGCCTTCTTGACCTTTTCTTTGTAGCATTCTGAATAAAAAAGAACCCCCATTATTATTGTTGTTTATTAATACAAGGGACACAATACGAGACACGGTATGAGCTTGACCGCATTGCCCACCTGAAAATATCGGCACATTTTCAACTGCACCTCAGGTGAAAGAATGTCATGCAAAAGTTTGTAAAGCTTTAAAGCAGGAGCAAGACCAGGGGCAGCCACTCCTGTAGCAGGTCCAAATACTTCCATCATACCGGAAGGCGATGCCTCATCCAGAGACTTATAATTCTCCAGAGCCAGTGTAACAATTTGCTCAACTTGATCGGACACTTCTCCCAGCAGACGGACCTGATTAGTAATCAGTAAAATAGTCAAGAATTCTAAAGTACACGTCTCAGTTCCTCAACAAGTAAAGATGGTAGGAAGATTATCTGCGGGAGAGATATGCTATTGACCTACCTCTTGATGACTCAGTGAGTGCTTCGTTTTTCCTTTTATAATCACAGGTAGCAGGTTTTCATGCACCAAATTGAGACAGTCTGCAGTCGGTGTGGCTACATCCATTACATATGAAAGATATCTGAAAATACATACAAATGAAATTTAAGGCTTGTTAAAAATAAAAACATCCCAAATAAATGGCAAAGCACAAATTATGAACCTGAGCTTCGTATACGCCTCTGAAACACCAAAATATGATGCAAATTCCGCTACCAACCATTTCCATGAACCATGCAGCAACAAATTTCTTTTCTGAAACTGTTGTACTTTCATTGCTGTCTCCAAAACACAATCATATGCAATGGTCTCTGCAACAGATGCACACTGTGTACAAATGCAAAAAGTTAGTGAACTGTAGAGGTTAATTCATTATGAATATGTATGATTTCCATATCTTCAACACTATTTCTTTCTTTATATTTTGGGAATTTGAAGAACTGGAGCATGATGTTTAAAATATTTAAAAAGCACAAAAGAAAGAATCCTACAACCAAGCAGATCTCATTGTTTCCACAGAATGATACTCAATAAATACGTTTTTTTCCATTAATTATCATGCAAACACACCAAAAACACGTCCCGTAAATAATTCTCACAAAAAAAATTAAAATGACACCAAACATAGCCTAAGAGACTCAAAATAAGAATCTCAAGAAAAAGTGATTTTTCCATATGAATTGACAATACCTTACGACTAGTTTCATCAGCAGTAGTTGAATAGTTGATGCTTAACTGTACTTTCCCAACTTGTTCATGTTCTGGCTCCTGATATATAAAACACTGACGAAGCTTCTCCCCCTAAATTAACACAATTAACAAGCTCAACCAGTTCAGACATGGACAAATCTGCTTTACCAAGAAAACATAATCAAACTGGTGGTTTAGAACAGTACTGAGTCATCAGCAATATCAGCAACTTGAACTAGAGCTTGACCACAATATTTTCCCTTTGAATCATGGATTTCGATAATCAAATCATCTCCAAATCCATCTGGCAAACTGTACATGAGTAGCAGATAATTAGCATATTACTCTGTTAAAACAAAAATATACCAAAAGAGTAACAGATTCATGCACATACAACAAGCGAGTTTCACCAGATCCAGGTTGCATTCTCAAAGCATCCTCTTCAGGGGAACTTTTTAATCTCAATAAACAAGAATATGATTCTGCATTGAGAAACGAAATTAGAATTCAGCAAATAGTTACACAGAATTAGATATTAGATGTCCTGGTAATAATTTGTAATATAAGTTATAATTTATTTATTCATGAATTTATTGGAGAAAACATGTCATATTATTCAAAAAAGATCCATGCCTTAATATCCATACCTTGTACCACTTCATAGGATGATGAAGTGCTGCGCCAAGCATTACAACCAATTTTAATAAGCTGGGGCACTTCTTTCAAATACCTACGAGTCCCAACAATTATGTATGCCAGGCTTTGATGTAAAAAAGAGCCATTGATAGTCATAACCGGGGTTACATGTTCTCTTCGTAAGGCCCTCCTCTCAGTGGAAACAATTGATTTCACATTTGATAGCCGATGCTGCAAGGATTCAAACTTCACCATGGATGATGACTTTAAAGATGTGAATGTGCAGCCAGTTGGGTGCTCCAGCCCCATTTTAACCTTACGCACTGCAAAATAGTCAAATTTACGTTGATGTTATACACCATGCACAAACTTAAAGAGGAAAATGATTTATAATTGCAGAGAATGAAATCATTCAATGAGAGTATAAAGGAAAATAGAGAAATGCATATAGGACACCTTGAATTTTTATCTTTCCAATAGTTTTCTTAGTCTTTACTGATGCGCCTTCACCGACAAGTTCCGAAGAGTCTTTTCTCAACAGCTCTTCTTCTGATTGTAACAGTATGTGTCTCAAACTGCAAGTTCAAAAAGAAATCATTCAAAGATTACTGCCAGTATACACACTTTTTAAAAATTCCAGAACTTTCAACTACAGATTATTTAAATATCACATGAAATGCCAAAATAAATACAAAACCAAAAAGGAAGAAAAAAATTCTGACTTGTTGATCCAGCATAAGTTCCAGGTTAAGATGTTTTTTGTGGCTTATGATTCGAAAAATATAGCATTATACTTGCCAGAGATTAGAGTCTTTTATGCAGCTGAAGATTAATTAAAAAACCTAGTCAAAATGTTGTGATTAGTGATACAGAAATGTACATCATTAGCAGAAAATTATTTTAAAAAAAGAAAAAAGAAGTAAGATAAAAAGTTGTGATCTTACCCAAATGCATCCCTGAGCAATGCACACTCATTTTCCAAAAATGGAGGAGCTTCCATGCAGCCCCTGGCCCAAGAGTGAAGACATAGCCGGACACATGCATCGTATGATAAAACTGAATACCAGTAACCTAAGCCACTGCATCCAATTTTGGATGATCAACAGGGATTAGTAAATCTGGATACTCAAATAAGATATGTGAACTATTAGTAGGATTACTAGCCAGGTTACCTTGCATGATATGTAGGGAATCGAGCAGGCAGAGGATTAGAAGATGAAGCTGCATTCCTGTCAAATATGCATACTTCATTTTTAAATTTTGCTTATTCAAAAAGCCCGCAGGCTGTATGGTTTTTTGGATGCAATTCCAGTCCAAAGATGTACCTTTCAGGTACTTCAGGAGTTTCAACTTCTGTAGAACCCATCATTGTGCTCTTATTCTTGTTAGATTCAACCTCAGCTGTAGAACTTCTTGACGTTGCAGAGCAAGGTTTGGCGTCAGCTCTAGAAGTTGGATTTTTTTCTGAAACTTGATTTATGTGTTGAAAAGGTCCAGCCAGAGGGGGCGCGCTGGGGATGTCGTCGTCATAGTAGGAATGACTTTGCTCTCTTGCACGAAGAAAGTCCTGAAAACCTTAGTAAAATCAGTCAAACTACAAAAGCATATAACAAGGACTAATCTCAAGATGAACTAAACTAGTGAGATGATAATGTAAGCTCCCTCTAAATAAGCTTCCTTATGTTTCCAAAACATGTAAGCAAATATTCTAAAAACAAATTCCTTAACATCTCGTCAGTGAGTAACAAATTTAAAAACTAAATTGAGAAGAACTCAAATATAAAGAACTTATAAAGGCCTATCTCAGCTTCATTATTGAAAAGATATTAGAATAAATTGTTATATTTCTCTACAACGAATGTAGATCACATAAACATGTAGGCAGAAAAAACCATAACCTGTTTCACTGTTTTTGAATTTGGTAAATGAGCCCCTGGAATGTGGTTCCTCTCCTGTGAAATGCCATTGTTGTTGCTCGCCCTTGGTGGTGTGGAATTCACTTCAGAGCTAGTGACAGATTCCGATGATTCGTCATAAACAGCATTACCAGTGCGTCCATTCATAAAGGCATTGTGCCTTGAAACACTATTGGATGTGGATACTTTATCATCTTGAGGTGATGCTTCAAGTGAGTAACGAGCACCGTAGCGCTCACCCTCAGAATCAGACGTGTCCATGTCCGACTCCGAGAGGTTGTCAATCACTCGGGAGACATTCATCCCTGTAGGCATGTGACCACTCCGGAATCTAGACACTGAGGGCAGTCCCAGGCTACTGCCACGGTACCTCAACCCCATAACTGAATCAGATTGTAGATTTGACATTGGAAATCAAATATTTCTCCACCTACTTTACAACATTCCAAATCAAATTATTAACAGATATCACTATCTTCAGTAATTCAAATTCACATATTCAAACAGATATCACTATCTTGATAAATTCAAATTCACATCTACAAAAACACTAAACCAGCAAGGAAAAACTCAAAATCATTTGAAAGAAAGAACTACCAGATATTAACTAAAATTTAGCATACAAGTATCGAATTAGCACCTAGGCAACACGAATCCCAGTTCTCTGTTTTTCTCTTGTCCTAAGATTAAGCACTCAAACAACCAAGACAAACCCTCTTCAGAGCTGTCCACTCACTACAAATTCTAAAGCCTAAAAACCGAACAAAACCCATTTTCCATTCTTTACTATAAAAAATTGGAAACAAATTTAAAGATAAATATACCCCAAATTACCATAAATACCAAGAAAATAAACAGCGAATATATTTCATTTACCTAAACAGCGTAAGTGGAAATCTTGTAAGAGAATCAACTTTCTCTACTCAATGCACCGCTAAAATAGTTTCTCTCTGAAGAACCTTTTTCTATGTTCAAAATTCTACTTCAAGCCACTCCTCATTTCAAACAAAACATGGGTTTTAAAAGATTTAACAAAACCATCTCTCATAATTGCAACAGAAAAAGGCGAACAAACAAAAAGAGGGATTTTTTTGAAGACTTTTCTTTTGCAAGAGAAAAGAGAAGACGTTAAGAATTGAAAAGAGATGATAATGGGGGATGAAGTTTGAATCTTTTTTGCAACGGTCAAGTGCTTAGTGGCTCCGCTTTAGGAGTTCAGAGCTGTTTGGATCACTTTTACTAAATTAATCTTCAATAATGGGTAATTAAGGATTTTGAGTAATTATTGGCAACACAACTTTTTTTTTTTAATCATATGATTATTTAATGGCAAATTACATTCAAATAAAAGGAGGAGAAGTTTGAAAAATAAAGAGAGGATGAGTGCGTTTGAGTGAATTATGAATGATGGACCTAATTTGTAAAAGAGAAATTCTCTTCGGCCGATTTTTTGTGAGACGGATCGATCTAATACTAAAGTATGTTTATTATATAGATAAAGTATGTTTATTTGTAGTTAAAGTATGTCAATAATTATTTATATTTTAACACTATAAAATCATACTTTAATTCATAATTTATCATACTTTAGAAAACATACTTTAACAAACATTAGACATACTTATATATATAATAAACATATTTTAACACGTCTCACAGACCGTCTCACATATATAATGTCTCGCGTCATTATAAAATTCAAGGTTGAGTGCTGCACATCGTGGGACCCACCTTGCCTTTTGTTATTTTTTCATTTTATTTTATTATTCAAGTTTTTGTCCATTAATTGCAAAGTTTGGTTATGGAATTACTCCCTCCATCCCCCTGTCAATCTTCACATCTTTATATATTTTTAATTTGAGCATCTCATTTTGACTTTTATATTTTTATTTTTAGTAAATGAGACCCACACAAATTATTATTTCTCTCTACATGACTCACACATCACACTAATACATACTCATTTTATATTAAAGAATTATTTATCTCACCTCACTACACATAATATTACATTTCTTAATCTACATGCAAAAAGCAAATGTAAAGTTTGAAACGGGACGAAGGGGTATACTCTTTGAAAGAAAAATAATAATAATAAAAAAAATTAAGAAGTTCTCTCTTCATCCCAAACTCGTTGTCTTAGTTACTGTAGATACGGAGTTTAAGAAAAGTTATTTTTTGACTAACTTTATTGACTTTTTAGGGTATTGTGGTATTTTTAAGTAATAAATAAATAAATAAATTATAAAGTATGTTATGTGTGTTAGGTGGGTGTGATAAAGTTATAATTAAGATTAACTTTTAGGGATGAAGATTAATGTGATATTTCCTTTTTTTGAATAAGTCAATTAGTTTGGGGCGGATAAAAACGAAAAGTAAGACAACGAGTTTGGGACGGAGGGAATATTATATGGAGTATTGTGTAAGTTTTATATTTTAATTATATTAGTGAAAAGTGTGGATCTCGTATATATTTTTATAAAAAAATAAAACTTTTTGAGATGAACGTCCAAAACAGCAAAATGAGACCCTTACTAGTAGTAAAAGAGGAGTATTAAATACAAAAAAATACTTGTGAGAGATGTCTTATGAAATAATTTATGTGAAATAAATATGAAGTGATAATTTTATAATAAAAAATGATATTCAATTAATGAAATTGATAACAATAATGTAAATTATTTTGTTAATAATTTATAGTATAAATAAAAAATAATTAACATTTAAAAATAATAATAATTAATTATAAAAATATAAAATTGTCTCGCACTCTCACACAAGTCCACCCATTCACATATTGTATACTCCCTCTGTCCCCTTAAAATGTATTCGTTTACTTTTTGCATGTAGATTAAGAAGTATAATAATTTAATTTATAGTTAGGTGAGAGAAATAATATTTTAATATGTAGTGGGTAGTTGTATTAGTGTTGAGTGTGGGGTCATGTGTAGTGGTTGTGGGTCACATCAATCTAAAAAGGGAAATGAATAATTTGTAATGGAACGGACTAAAATAGAAAAATAGATACGTATCAAGGGGACAAAGAGTTCCTATTTGGAAGGATGTAATTTCTTAACAGCCGCAGTTTCGACTCCTGCTAATCCTCCGTCCCGCTTAAAGGTGGTCATTTACTTTTTGTGCGTAAATTAAGGAGTATTATTATTTTATATGTAGTGTGTAGTTGTATTAGTAGTGAGTGGTGGATCACATATGAGATTTTTTTACTAAAAGTTGGAAATTGTGACATTTGGATTGGACGATCAATAAAATAAAATGTAACCTTCTTGGGATGAAGGTAGTAGTAAAGATTTTTTTTAATAAAATGATACCTATTTATTTTTTTGACAGGCAAATATAAGAAATATCGACAGATGGAGAGGGAAGTATGTATAATTAATTTCTTTAAAAATACTTGAATGAATCATTAAAGAAGCTGAAAATACTAAAATTTCGATGAGAATTCTTATAGAAGTGTTGAAATTAAAATTTACTAAGAAATTGGTTAGTGCTTAGAAATAAATAAATAAAAACTATTAAAAGTTAACATATCATTTAGTAATTGATAATGAATTTTAAAAAATTCCAATAAAAATAAAATTATGTGAAAATTTAATTTAATTTTCATTGCATTATTTTTTTTATATGCTAAAGATAATAATAGGGATCCAAAAGTATTTTAACATATAAGGCCTGACATTGAACAGTGCTACATTAGCCCACAAAACATTTTAAAAATAATATCAGAAACTTCAGTAAACAAACATCTAAATACTTTCTCCGTCCCGCTCAAATAGCACAATTTTACTATATTGGCGTCCCGTTCAAATTGCATCATTTTTCTCTTTTAGTAAAAAAGACCCACCAATGGCCCACCACTATCCATCACATCTCTCTAATACACCTACCCACTTCACATAAAATAATAATACTCCTTAATCTATGTGCAAAAAGCAAATGACACACTTTGACCGGGACGAAACGAGTATTTATTAGATGAATATATGATTAATTAAAACGTGAAATATATGATGAAAATAAACCAAGAAATGGAAGTGATGGAGAAGCCTTGTAGTTTTCAGCAGATGCATAAACTGATAAACATATATTTTGTACAATGAAACTAATCAAGTTACACTCTATTATTTAGCTCTCCAAAGCCTCTTTTTACATTAACATAACTTCATGCAATGTGTTTTACTAAACTGGAGGTAAAAGAGGCAACACTACAGACCTAGACCATTGAGATGGAATGATGCGATCCAGTATTAATCATCCTTTGAGCCGAGCACCTCCTGCTTAATCTGTTCGACTCTGGAAACCAACTCATCCCTATTTTCCTGCAAACCAAATATGAGTACCTCGGATCAGCACCAGTAAAGGGAGGCAACATTTTAAGTGAAATTTTCTGATACCAACCTTAAAAATAAGATAACGAGAGCTGAACCAGATTGTGTAGCCAAGACCGATGAGTTCCAACACTTTTGGGAACTACAGATATCAACAAAATTGGTAGTACCATTGCTGTAGTTAGTAAAGAATTTATGCAAGTTGAAAGTCACATCCATTCATCGAAGAAAATTTACTCACCACTGGAATGGAATCAATGGCACCAACAATTGCTGCGGCTAGCCAAAGTACCACTGCACCGCCACCACCAAACACGAGAGCAGAATACGAATCCACATAATCGAACTGAAACAAGAGGTGAACAACATTAGTGAGATTCAACTCAGAGGAACAGTTAACTTTTGTAGACTGAAATGCAGAACATCTGAATCTTAATTCAAGTGAAATTATAGTGGAATTAAGAAGATTAGATAGACATTTTGATGGCCAAATAGAAGTTTCAGAGGATCAATATAGATTATGATTCAGGTAGAGGTCTTCTATCTGCATTGGTTCTTCATAAAGTTCTAAAAACATTCATAATAGTTTGAGGAAGCACAATTGAAAGGAAAATCTTGGTCACAACTTTGAGAGACCACTCAGAATCCTAACACTTAATAAGAAACGAGTTTCCATATTTCCTGCACAACTTACTGGATACACTCTCTCAAAATCCAAATTAATTCTCAGATACAAATAGTGCGTTTCTTTACAGACTATCCACTTTGTAATAGTTACTTCCTGCTTCTATTCTATATAAAATACAATGTAATAAAGTACTATGACAGCACGATATTAATCCTAGTTAAAGTCATCAATCTGATTACTACTATCAACTTTACAGTAATACAACATCAGATTCAGCAACATCAGATTGACACTATTTGAAGCTCCATAAGACTTGAAAGTAGAGACTCTTATTGGAGCTCCACAAGACATGATTACACATCTAAACACACTTCCGTTCTCAAGCAAAAACAGGAAATATTTTACATCTTTTTCAACTTTCCTTCGAAACATTTTGAGAAAAGAAAAGAAAATATCCAGGCAAAGATATATTCATGAGGTTGCTCAGGTAACCGCTCAGCATCGATCTGGAAATCGATGTTTCATCAAGCATATAAGTGCTTTCAGAGTGTTGAAACATCATAGCAACCAATTTTATTAATATCAATTGCCCATCGAGCTTTTTTTTTTTTTTTTTTAAATTTCAGACATTCAACACATGGGAAATCCAACAATAAGTCACATGCAGTGTTCTATTACTCTATACACTCTTACTAGTTTTTTCCACCCCCTACATCCTAGATGCTATGAACATAAGACTCAAACGTATCATAGAAGAAATTGACCATTTATTAGGCATGATTCTGAATTACCATCAGTGCACAATACCACACTCAGTGAAGGTTCAAAAATCTCATGAAATATGATCTGGATCTTAACGTAATACTACAATTTAAGGCAAACATCAAAGAGTATAAAAGAAAGTACCTTAATATCAAAGTCCTCCAAGAACTTAAACAATTGCAGCGAATCGACAAAAGAACCTTCTTGTGGCGCTTCATTGAACTCAGAATCAAAACCCTCTTTCTTCCCATCAGCTCGAGTGTCCTCCACAACTATCCGACCATCAGGTTCAGGTTCAGGTTCAGGTTCATCAGAGTCGTACTGAGTTGACTCAGCAGAGGTTTCCTCAGAAGTCGTTGACCTCAGAGATGAATTGATACGGTACCTCAACCCAGTAACTGTAAGCCAATTATCCGCAAATCAATATCACATATACATCACTTGAAAAAATAAAGGAACAAAGTAGAACAGAATGTTGATAAAATTTGGAAACATAAATCAAAGGAAAAGGATGTTAATTGAACTGAACTGTAAATCTGATATTTCACAGTAAAAGCACCATGTGAAGTCTAATTTCTCACAATTCACAAACACCATACTAAATCGCAAAAAAGACCAATAAATAGGTTAATTTAAATTATTGCAGCCTATGTAATATTGTCAACAATTCAGAAATCCTTCAGCTCAACAAATATATCGACAAAAACATTGAAAAATTCGGAGAAATTATAAGAAGCTAAAATTTGTAGATCTTAATCATCAAAACAAAAGAAAACAAATCCAAATTAGCAAGAAGGAAAGTAAAACTGACCAGAGGTGAAGCACGTCTGCTTGAGAATGAAAGGAAGCTGCGTCTTGCAACCGATGGATTGAATGTGCTTCGGAATGAGGTGGTTGGGATAGGGTAAAGGAAATTTGGAGATACCTCGAGCTGTGTAAACCTCCATTTTTTCCGATCAAAAGCAATCATAAAAGGGAGAAGGAATAAATAGGTAAATTTGCACTAGGGTTTAAACCTTCTTTGATTTAATTGGGTGGCCTAACGGTCTTTATACCTACCTCACTGTTTTCTCACTAAAATGTGAAACACGACTATTGTTTCACCTGTGAACACGCCTACTTTGCACCCTTTTTTTTTTTTTTTTTTTTCAGTTAGTACTAATAATCGTTTTATTATAGACATATTACAGAAATTAACGTTGGGCTTTTAATGAAATTTCACTATTTAAAATAATACTGTTTATTAAAGTATATGATTGTTAAATATGTTATATATTTTTATTGGTAGTAAAAGTATTTTAAAATTTTAAAACACATTTGAATATACTTTAATAATGAGTCGTTCTTTCTCTCAATTTATCTCAGATATGGGTGTAAATAAGTCAAGTCAAAGCTAACAAAATGTTGTTTAAATTTGTTTGAAATATTATCGAGTTTCAAAATATATATGTTCTAGCAATTGTTTGATAAAGCGATTGAGTCGAATTTGAATAAGCTTTAATTGAGTCAAATACAAGACAAGCTAAAGTAATTTGATCATATTACACTTAATTAATCTATTTTTCACGTAGTGAGCTCTAGCTGAGCTTTTAATTTTATAGAACACAAAATTTGTTTAAACTTATTTAATATCTTTATCAAATTGAACTCAAACAAGCTTTTTTTTATCAAATAAATTTGAATCGATTATCGAGTAATTTAATTTAATTTTCACTACATCTACTAAGAAAGTGTATCAAAGGGTTATGTTTAAACATTGTTAGCAAGATCAATAATAACAATGATATATAAATTAAATGCAAAACTTAGCTTTTATTAAGAGTATGACCCAAAGTATTTGGGTGGATATAAAAGGTACCTTGTATCATTATTGAAGAAAGCTACTTTCTAATCCAATAAGAACCTCATTATTATATGCATTAAAAAAAACCAAACTATTATTTTTCATTAAAAAAAGTCAAGTAGAGATACGTAAAGTATTAATGTTTATTGTCCAAAATTAATTTTAAAGATATTCAAGAATGTAACAGTTTTTTTTTTTAAACCAGTCAAATCATTAAAAATTCAGAAACACTTTGAGGAAGCAATAAATTGAGGGTATATTTAAAAAATTAAAAAAAAAAGAAAGAAAAAAGAAAGAGGTACTATGAACAGTCTTGGGCTGGGGTTGGAAGGACAATCGGTTATGGCCCAATATATGTGCATGTTTTTTCCGAGTCCAAGACAGAGAATAATCCAGTATATACACACACAGTACTTAAAAGTTAATTTAAGGCCATTCTTAGGTGACCCGTCAGGGGGTCACCGGTGACCACGGGTCATACCCTCATATGGGATCACTGGTGACCACGGGTGAGGGGGTCACCGGTGACCACGGTCACCTAAGTAAACCCTTGAAATTTAAAAGAAGTTAGAAATTTATAAACTAGTAATCTCAAATTTTAGATTTAATTAGATGTATGTGTATATTTTAGTTTTAATATAATAAATTAAAAAATTTACGGATAAAATAGAAAAAAAAAGTGACATACAAATAAATTGTGAAAACTAACGTCTACTATGTTTAAATTTTAATTTTTATCCTAAGATTATTTGATTCACGTAATAATATTGTATGCTTATAGATTTTTTCAGAAAAAAATTCAACGTAGAATTACCGTATTAACGTTCAAAGTGATTAGAGGTGAAGTAACATAATTAGTGGATTTTTTTTTTTGTAAAGCTCCATAATTTGTGGGATATTGTATTTTCAATTACCCAATTGAATTTCAGTTTTCGCGCCCCGGGGACACGGAGGAATACTCTTTGTCCCCATGTGAACACAATTCTTCCCCCTTCAATTATATTTAAGCCTATATATTGCTAGGAGTCTAAATTGCAAAGGTGCATGGAAATTGTAAAGGCGCACAGAATGTGCTCCATACGCCCGAGTGACAGGAGCCTCACTCCTTTTTCTTTTTCCTAAAATCATAAGCACTCATACAAAATCTTTACAAAAAATTAGAATATGGTTAAAATTAAATAAAATCGATTAGATTAAATTATGTATCAACTCTGCAAGACATTCCATTTAAATAAACAAATAGATAAAAATAAAATTATATAAATATATAAGAGAGAATATTTAAATTGAATAATTATTTACATTTGTGATTAATTTGGTTGTCACCCACTCTGGTATGCACGTGCTGAAGAGACATCCATGAACCCCACATAATTCAAATGCCATCAGATTTACTTCAAAAACAGCTCACTTCTTCATATTTGCTTCAATCCAAAGTGTGACATTCACATTATAAAACACAAAAATGAAATGTTTGCTTCAATCCCAAGTGTAATGTTCATATTATATACACACACAGAAATGAAGTGAACTCAATTTTTGGTTTTGGAGGTCGACAATACATGTGGTTAAGGGTTTATTTATTGTTTTGAGGTAAATTATTATGAGATTAATCTCATCCATACACATGTCAAATATAACTCCATAAAAAATCTACTGTTTGATTTCTTATCATAACTTGATTCTTTAAGGAGCCTAACAATAAACGTGGTTAAGAGTTTATTCGTTTATTTAGGATGATAGTTTTAGATTAATCTTATATTTTCACATGTTAATTATAGCTTCATAAAAACGATAACTTGAAATGATTTGATGCCATTGTGATATATATGTTATTCAAATTATATTGCATATAATTTTATTTTTAAGTAATAGATACAATTTTCTCATTCTCAGACAATTTCAAACTGGATGACACATAAAAAGAATAGATTCATAACATTTTGATAGGGTTAATCTTCCTTGTAAGTTGTATTGTTTGATGTTTCAATTGTTAGGGACAACAAAATCTTCTATGATCAATTTGCTTTAGGAACAACATAATCTTATACTGTATATTATGTGAACAAAATTCTTTAAGCTTAAATCTTAATTTTGTAAATGATGTTCTTAAAATATTAAGGAGAAACTAAAGATTGTTATAATCCCACATTAGTATACATTTCAGTAATTAGGATTTTTGCCTTTCGGTTGATTTGCATACTTTAGAATATCTACATCGACAAATCTACTCCACTGAGCATGTTAGTCGTCTTATATATGCATAAATCAAAGATAATGTGAAAAATTAAAACATATTAATGATAAAAATCATTTTTATATAGTAATAAGTAACAGCGCGAGTTGGGAAAGGCCCAATAATAATATAGTTTGAAGGCCCAATAACTTGACTTGGAAAAGGCCCAAGAGTGGTGAGATTGGTAAATGGTGGTCCTGGTGGAATCTGAGTGGACCCCACCTCAGCTTCATGTTAATCCCATCACTCTGCCTACTCGCATCATCACAAACAACCGTGTACTCGCCGCCTTCTCATTTTTTTTTTTTGAAAAAATACCAATAGGATTTTTTAAAATATTAATTTGAAAATCAAATTGTGCACATAAAATTGAATCCTCATAAAGAAAATTCTATAACTCTAATTCTTTTGTATTTGTATATTTATACAAAATAAATAATGGACATGATTATATTATTATTATTATTTTATTTGCATGGATTCAATAAAAAAATGTAAAAAAAATTATTTTAGCGAGAAAAAAATAGTTTCACGCGCTGTCAATGGCTCGTAAACCCTCATTCGAAAACACACACACGCGTGTATGTTTGTGTTTATATGTATTTCAATTGAATATCTTTCACCAGTTTTTCCCCAAATATTTCACGACAAATTCAAATCCCAACTCTCTCTCTCTCACTCATGGCTCTGACACGCGAGCAGTATCTGTACATTGCCAAGTTGGCCGAGCAAGCCGAGCGCTATGAGGAGATGGTCCAGTTCATGGACAGCCTGGTGGCCAGTTCCGCCGGAGGCGAGCTCTCCGTCGAAGAGCGCAACCTCCTTTCCGTCGCTTACAAAAACGTCATCGGCTCGCTCAGAGCGGCCTGGCGCATCGTCTCCTCCATCGAGCAGAAGGAGGACGGACGGAAGAACGACGAACACGTGGCTCTTGTTAAGGAATATAGATCTAAGGTCGAGACGGAGCTGTCGCAAGTGTGCGCCGGGATTCTGAAGTTGCTCGCCGATCACTTGATCCCCTCGGCCGAGTCCAGCGAGTCCAAGGTGTTTTACTATAAAATGAAGGGGGATTATTATAGGTATTTAGCGGAATTCAAGGTTGGGAATGAGCGGAAGGAGGCCGCCGAGGATACCATGCTCTCATACAAAAATGCTGAGGTACATTTACTTTTTGAATCGATTAGTGTTCTTGCTGTTGCAGTAATTACTAAATTTTTCATATTTTATTTTATAATTCGCATAATATAAAAAATGCGCGCGCTCTGTATTTAAGGCTGAGTGGTCCTCAGTTTTTGTGTTGATTATTCTTTGCTTTGTTCGTTAGGGTGGGGATTCAAAATCCAATGAGATTGGCTCTAGATTTAAAGTTGATAAATCCGACGGAATATTTATGATTTATTGTATCTCAATCTGGAAACTTGAAATTTTTTATAGGAATATTCAACTGCCAGATTTGTATTTTTTTTTTTTTTAATTTTTTTATCTTGAGAACTGGAAAGAAGATTTGCTGTTCTGGTTCTGGGACTTACTAAGCTGGAGAAGCTATGTTTTTTTTATTTTCACTGAATGATATTATTCAAATTCAAGAAATAATTTAAGTTAAACAAAGATTTTCCCTGAAACGACTTGTATTTATTCCTGATGTATTTTAGTGAATCAAAGAGGAAGAAAGATATCTTAAGTTTGTAGTGACCACACAAAATAAAATGGAAGTAGAACTAAAATATCTTGTATAATAAAATCTAAGATATAGCCTGCTATTAATGGTCTTGAATTTTTTAGTTGTTACATTTACATTATGTGTAGCATTGTGTGTGTGTGTGTTGTTGAGTGCATCACTTTTGCCACCTAGACCCTATTAGAAGTTAGACCCCTATCAGCTCCCCGCTCGTAGTGTTAGTCCCAGGGTGGACTAGGTGCCTTCTGAATGCATCGTTTCTCATTTCTGGCAAGCATCTGAAGTTTAGTTGGGAGGGCTTGAAGGAATTAATCTTCCCTCAAAATGTTTCTGTATGCTAATGGGTCTGTAGATTTTTATGCAAAAAATTGGAATGGTGGATGTTATATTGGTGTGAATGATGATTTAAGAGAAGCTTTTGTCCTGGTCTGAATTTTCATTCTAGTCTGCCTCTAATCTTAATTAGAACATTGCGCTTGCTGATCTTGCACCCACGCATCCTATACGGTTGGGTTTGGCACTCAACTTCTCGGTTTTCTACTATGAAATTTTGAATGCTTCAGAGAAAGCTTGCGACATGGCGAAAAAGGTTAGTCAATGTTTCTTGTTGTATTTATTTTGCATGTACTCTTAGGTATTTTCCCTTAGGAAAACATAACATTTCTGTTTCTAAATGTAAGTCTTTTTTTTTTTTTTTTAATTCTTTTGGGTTTCTCAGAGTTGGTCTCAGTTTTAGGACATAAAGTTAATAAGTAAAAGTTGTTGACTGAGAAATGTTGCTTCTTGACTAATACAGTCCAATTTCTGCATATAAATTGTCATGTACTAAATTCTGAAGCATAACTGAGAACATCTATTTCTTTATACAATTAAATTAAATGTTCCTGATCAATGTATTAGTTGGCCCTGCTGTTATACGAAACTTGTTTTGATCTCTTGCAGTAAGCATTACATGTTTTTGGATAACTAAACCAGCCAGATAGCATCGATAATTAACCTTAAAACCATATGTGAGTGAAAATATTCAACAATAAGTTAAATCTAGTTCTTGTGGTGGACAGCAACATCCACCAGTTGTGTAACTCTTTCTGGGAGTACCTTTGAGACGAAGAACATTGAAACCTATTTATGTCACTGAACAGGCGTTCGAAGAAGCAATTGCTGAATTGGACACTCTGGGTGAAGACTCGTACAAGGATAGCACTCTCATTATGCAACTTCTCAGGGACAATCTCACTCTTTGGTCCTCAGATGCGCAGGTAGACAACTAAACATCGGAAATGCTTGTTCTAAAATTTTGTAGTTCCATGCATATGAAATCTCGAATTACTAAATTGCCTGATAGTTTGATGGGGAGTCACTACGACCTACCAACTATTCATAGGCACAAAAAGAGGTGCTGGGTATTGTTCTGCTTTCTATTCTTTTCTAGTTAGTTTCTTTTTTCTTAGTAAAACCAACCCGAAAACTATCTTTCTGGTGTTGCATTCTCAATGACTTCATTTCAGTTTTGAAAGTACCAAAATCACTCGAAAAACAGTTCAAAATGAGAGTGATTAATGTCAAATTCGTCATAACTATAACTCTTCCGTACGACTTCGATTAATTTGTGTATCTGTTGGTGTGTTGATGCAGGATATGATAAGTGAGGCTTGAACCAGTTATCTTTCATCTTCTCCTCAAGGAGGTGGGCTTGAATGTCACTGTTCTATCTGTAATTTGCATATATGCTACAACTGGTGATGGCTCTGTATTTTTTTCCCTTTTTGATATTATGATCCTTTTCTTTGCAGACTAATTGAACCCCATTAATTATTCGTACATGCCATATTCCTTTCTTCTAAGACTGTAAGAAGAGAAGTAAGAATATGGGATGTATTGCAAAAATCTTTCCATTAGTTGTCTCAACATTTTTAAGTATACAAAAAGATTCAATATTAATTTATTAATCTACAATATTCATTTGACAACTTTTCATAGATGAAAAATAAGTGTTGCATTTCAGACTTAAAAATAAAATAAAAAAATGTTAGTTTCATGATGGAATGTTTTGGCATTCTCACAGTACTATGAAATGATTATTCTTTTTTTCTTAAATTAATCCTCCACGAGATGCGTCTCATAGGAGTATCAGCATTCTAAATTACTCCTAACACTGGACCCATTATCAAACTAGGCTTATCATATAGATAAAGTATGTTTTATGTCAATAATAAATTATATTATAACATCATAAAATTATACTTTAATTTATCGTTCATCATATAGTGCAAAACATACTTTAACGATCACTAAACATGCTTTATCTATATAATAGACATACTTTAACGCGTTTCACAAACGGTCTCATATAAGTAGCTTCTCACAAGAAACTTTGTCTTTTTGAAATAAGATGTAAATATTAATTTAATATTTTATCATTATTTTATAAGTTTTTTATAAAACTAATATTAAACATAAATATATTTGAAGATTTATTTAAAAATATCTTATATTGCTAATACTATTTACAAATAAGTATTAAAATTAAATAAATAAAATAAATATTATACAATTAATATAATATTATTATATTATATAGTTAAAGAAAATTATTATAGGATAAGAATTTAGGCTTTTATAAAATAAAATAAAATAATTAATAACATTTTGATTAAAGCAAAAGTTGATCAGTTTTAATATGGAGGTAATTTGAAATATTATTTTTAATAAGAAGATATTAATTTAAAAGTAGAATACAATTATTATTTTTTATTATTGAATTTTAGTAGGGTATAAATTTTGATTCTTAAAGTATTTTTATACTCTGTTTTTCAGTACTCGGGCTTTGGCAATGATGTATCAAATGATATTCAAAATTATACCGTTAAATATTTTAGCTCAATTCTGTTAAAAAGATCAAATAATCAAACAATTTTATTACATTCGGTTTTAATATGGACTCAATAATATCTCATTCCCATGCGCGACTAAATAAAAATGAAAATTTCAAATGAAAAAATCACCCCCTAAAAAGAGCCACGTCACAAGTAGCACTGTCAAAATGGGTTGGGCCAACCTGCCCCAACCCGTCTTAACCCACCAATTTCTCAACTCAAAATTAACATGCCTCACTTCAAATACTAGAGTGTGGACTAACAAGCACCGCCCACCAACACAACATCAACCCACTTTTATAAATTAAAATTTAAAAAAGTAACATACAACTTTTAGATTTTAATACGGAGTATTTAAATAATAAAAATATTATCATCCAACCCTATTCCTGACCCACCCCCACCCACCCACCCCCAATTTTTTTATTTTTTTTAAATTTTAATATTTAAATGATAAAAATATTATCACCCAACCCTACTCACCCACCCACAAAATTTTTTTTATTTTTTTAAATTTTTATTTAAATTATAAAAATATTATTACCCAACCCTACACCTATCCACCCCCACCCACTCCCCCCCCAAAAAAAATTTCTTTTAAATTTTTATATTTAATAATAAAAATATTATCACTCAACCCTACCCCCTACCCAAAATTTTTTTTAGAATTTAATATTAAAATCTAAAAAAAATTTAAATTTTTTTTTTGGGATGGGTGGGTAGGGGATATGGTTGGCTGATAATATTTTCATTATTTAAATATTTAAATCTAAAATTTTAAAAAATTTTGGGAGTGGGTGGGGGTATGATTGAGTGATAATATTTTTATTATTTAAATATTAAAATATAAAATTTTAAAAAAGATGGGTCGACCCACAATAACCCGACCCACGATAAACCCAACCCGTGGTGACCCAACCCATTTGAATCAATCAAAGGACGGGTTGTGATGGGTTATGGGATGAACCAGCCCAATAACCCAAATTGACAGCTCTAGTCACAAGTGGACAAGAATTGTTAAAACCAAGATTTCGTTTGTAAGGAATCCTAAAACAAGTTTAGAAGAATTAAGTACGTTTAACCATTATTTTAGCAATGATAAGTCTGCATCCAAAGCAACCAATCAAATTTGATCTCGACATTGTCTCCCTCTTTTACAGTATTGATGTTTGAAGAAACTGAAACATTTAATGATGATTATAAGTCATGACGTGGACCATTTATTTTCAGAATTAAAAAAAAAAAATCTTAGGGTGATATCCAAATACCAAGAAGTCAGTAGAATTAATGGTGTAGCAAAAGATCTAAAAATCATTGCTGTTGGATGGAAAAAGTAGAATAAAAGGAAAGCAATGTTTTTTGCAGTAAGCTAGCTGTTCGTTTCCAAAGTTTTGACTCAACAAACAGTTGAATTGGATACATCTTCAATTTGTGTCACTAATTGTTTACAATTTATGTCACTAATTGGATTAAAAAATTACTCTTTACGTCTAGTTAAGCTCTTCACTCTTTCTTTGTATATTATGAAAGAAGAGCGGGGAGCTTATCAAAATGAAAAATAACTCAACAACAAACTCTAGTATAAGGGCGAACAACGAGCAGGAATTTAAAATATATAACGTATAAGTCTAATGACCTCCAACTTAATGCTTTTCGCAACTTGTACTGTAGATAGCTTCATACCCTAAAAGCTGAGCATTTCTGCATTCCCACACCTTCGTGACACATGTTAAGATTAAGAAATATTATTATTTTATGTGTAGTGTGTAATTGTATTAGTAGTGAATGATAACCCTACATGAGATCCTTTTATTAAAAAGGGGGAAATGAGTAATTTTGAAAAAGGATAAAATAGGTATTTTTGAATTCAAGCATGAAGGGAGTATATATTTTTTTAAACTCTAATTAGATACTATTTTAGTTCTAGATTAAGCACTCCCACTTGATTGCCCTTACTAATTAGAATTTGTTATGAACCAAAGGATGAAATGGTTAAATTGTACTCCCTCCCTCCCATAGAAGTAGGTATAATTTTTTTTGGGTACGAAGATTAATGAGTATAATAATTTAATGTAGAGTGGAGTAAAGTGAAGTAAGAAAAATAATATTTAATGTGTAGTGTGTAGTTGTATTAGAGGCTATATGTGGAGCCCATGATAATAGATTAATTGTTTTTTGCGAGGGCCATATATTAAAAAGGAAAGTGTGTCAACTTCTATGGGAAGGGAGTATATTGTTTGTTACCAATCAATATGCTTGAGAATAATAAATGGAGCATTATATACATTTTGTTGTTTAATATAAATGGCATATTTCAATGTTGGGCATGACAAAAATCATCTATATGAAATAGTAATAATTTCTTAATAACGTTACAAATAAGTACAACAAAATCTTTAGAGAATAAAACATTAAAGATTGGTCAATTATTTTGAGAGTGCAAATTAATATAAAATACAAATTTAGACTACTTTTAGAATGTAACTAGAAAAAAGTTTGACTGTGAGGTCATAAAACTAAGAATTTTGTGGATTGATTCTCTGCTATGTGACTATGTCACAGATCCATTTTTTCAGGAATCTAAGTTAATCAGTCAAAAAAATTTTGAAAAATAAATTTATTATATTTAATTAAGAAATTGATTTTAGGGAAATTTGAATATTAGCGCCATTGAGAAAGTGATATTGACTTGGATTCTTTTTCTTTTAGAGTTTGTAAATGTGAATGATGAGTCTTTGGACATTATAAAGACAGAAGACTAAAGGAAGTTAAAAGAGAAACAATTTTTTGATTATTTATTATTATAATATAAAATAATAAAATGAGCTGTGAATTTCAAAGTCTTTTCTATTTTCTGACCCTATATTGGTTTGATATAAGGTAATTAATTATATACTCTCTTCATCCCAGATTAAGAGGGTCATAAGGTCTCTGAGGGAGTATATTCAAGACCAATTAACGACAAGTCTCACGATACTTCAAATCAATATTTAAGATGTTCATAAAATATACGATAATTTGCAAAATACTGTAAAATGTTATTTTATGGAATATTGATTTAGGTTATGATGAATTTTTATAAATTAATTAATCAGTTCTTTTGTTTCAATTTTGAACGCATGCATCATCAAACTCATGAAACGATAAATTCTAATTTTACCGTTTTGAATGGCTATCGATATAATATGCAAAGATTTTAGTGATACCGTTATACAAATTTGTGAGATTGATAAAAAAAATAATTTTTATAATAAATAAATGAATATTTAACATTTAGAAAAAAAAAAGATAATATCTTTAATATAAAAATGATAGTAAGATAGCAAAAAATGATTTATTTCATCCATACAAAAGACAAACATTTATGTAAATCAGGTTATTTTGTAAATTTTTTGGTCCCTTTACAATACTATTACACTTTGACTGAGTTTCTTGTATGTTTAGTTAAGGTTTAGATAAGAAAACACAAAATTTATATTGTGAACCAATTAATTTCACACGAGAGTGCCCCTATTATATGGAGTATTATATACGCCATATACTTATATATCTATTTATGGTAGTTGATTACTAAAAAAGGCACTCTTATTAGATCTTACTTTTACTACCATAATAACTGTCACTCGTATTAACTTATTTTAATGAATGTAATGTTGGAGAATAAAACATAGTTTTTCTTTTATAATTAATAAAGAGAAACGGGAATATGTGCCTAAAAAACATCAAAATATTTTGTCACTAAAAGGCAGTTTTCAGCTAGATCGTCATAATATATAGTAATAATCAGTAAAAACAAAACAAAAGTTACTCTTTTTTAACTTCGCATATTGCAAACACCTCCTCCTAAGCATTAAAACTTATCCACTTAGTAATAAAACTTAACTCGCCATTAATCATTCAGTTGTTTAGTAATAGTATATTGTAATTATTGAAAAATTATTAAAACTTTAATTTTAAATTATAGTTCATAAATTTATTTATACCTCAAATTATTTATAATTCACAATCCAAATTATAATATTTTTAATTTAATCTTACTCTTACAAATATATCATCTTTAAATGGCACGAATTTAACTTTGATTTTTTAGTATAGTGGGTTGAAAGATATACCTCATATTTTAATATATAGAAGATAAGGTGATATTTATTTTGAGGTTTTGTGTAGTTTGAAATCCATAAATAGGGATATTATGTTTGTTTTGGGTTTTTGATAGTGTATATTTTAACGTTATGTCAAATCAATGTGTAAGAATGTACTTCCTCCGTCACTTACAAAATATCTATTTTCTCACGGCCACTTCAAATGTATAAATTTTCTCTTTTTAATAAAAGGACCCACACATGCCTTCCCACGTTCCTCTAATAAACTACTCACTACAATATAATAATATTATTTCTTAATCCACGTATAAAAAGCAAATGGGTACCTTGTAAGTGGCCGGAAAGAGTATTAATTTATATAAAAAAATAGATGAGAGAGCAGAGATAAAGAGAGAAAGTGTATTAATTGAAGAATGAGAATATATATAGTTATATTGTGTTATGTGTGAGAATCATGAAGACATATTTCATTTTTTTTTGTTGGTCTCTTATGGAGTACTCTCTCTGTCCCGGTCAAATATCCTCATTTGCCTTTTGCACGTGGATTATATTATTATTTTATGTGTAGTGGGTAGTTGTATTAGTAGTGAAGTTGGGTCATATATGGAGATCATTTACTAAAAGATAAAAATAAGAATATTTTAATGTGATGCTCAATATAGTAAGTGGAGACTTTCCGGTTGGATGGAAGGAGTATTTATAATGAAAATGTAACTTTTTAAAGTGAGATGACAAATTAGAAATATGTAATCAGAATAAATTAGAAATATGTAATCATTATTCAGGATGGAAAGATAAAAAAGTATTAATTTTATTTCAATAATATATATTAGGGATGAGTTTCTTAATGAATGCAATTATTATTATTATTATTATTATTATTATTATTTCATGTATAACCGTGCCATTAATTATTATTCATTGAAAACCTAACATTTTATTAAAAATTGTAGTTTAAATAATTTACTAACAAACCGTATAAATGTCAATTCACTAATTCATACTCCCTCCCATTAAAAGAGTTATGTTACTATTTGCACCGAGATTAAAAAATATAGTACTCATTTTAATGTGTAGTGAATTGAAATATATAATAATTTAATGTATAGTGAGCAGTCATATTAATATTTTTTGTGGGCTCCATGAAGATAAATTGATTTATTTATATGAGTTTCATTTACTAATAATGGAAGTATAATTCTTATAGTGCGACGTCCTAATTAGTGAAATATAACTATTGTGACGAAACAAAAGGAGTATGTATTTATTAATTAATTATATATGAATTAAATGTAACGCACCATGTTACGTATAATTAAAAATATTCAGGGTGCGTCTTTAGTTATAGTAATAATATTAGAAGGTTGTAAGGAACACGTGACATGGGATGCTGGTTGTTTAAAGGTGATTTTTGAATATGTAAGAATTTTTTGGATTAAGCCTTAATCTTGTAAAGAAGTGCACTTAAAGTCGTGTTAATTTGCGTGCGTGGGAATTCCATGCTTATAGCCTTAGAATATTTGGCCACCTTCTCTTTTTTACCACCTTTCTACCAGCTCTAAATTTAAATCTATTTTATTCATCTTTTAATCAGTATCCTAAGTACTGTTTTTTTTTAATTAAATATTTATTTATTTATTTATTTATTTATTTATAATCACCTTTCATTTCTCATGATATCTAACCCGAGTAGCACAGTATGGATGCGTATAACATTAGCTGAAGCCTGAACACTGGTCAGCTATTTATTTACTTAGCTAACTTTCAACATGAGTTCTCCAAATATTTATTAAAGGGACATTAATTTCTGCATTTTTTTACAATTTTTATGCTGTTTCTGAGCTCATTGTCGACTGCAAATTTCTGGTATTATGCTTAGGTCATAATATTTGAGTTCATATATATCCAATATTTTTTAATAAAAAATAGGGTAAATTATGTTGTCACACATTTGTACTGTTATTTAAATAAATTTTCAAATAATAACATATAAAATAAATCGCTAAAATTTAAAATTTTAATAAATGAGAACCCTACTTTATTTAGGGTTAATGGTTAAAAAAGTTGCCACTTTTAGTATTTAAATTGCAAAATTTATCAGAAAAGTACATCACTTTATTAAGTGATTGCAATTTGGACCTCCAGTCAGATTTTGACTGACATATGGAGTATAATTTTCCTTCTCTCTTTTTTTTTAACATGTTAGATCTTATACATTTCTTTTAATTATATGTATACTTTCGTTTGCAGAAATGAAAGTCTTTTTTTCCTTTTGATTACATCTAAACCAACATTTGGAATAAATTGAGAACGTTTTCAATCTTTTTCAAATTGAAAGATAAAAAAAAAAGAAAAAAACTTAATTTCATAGATAAAAATGCAAGATCCCAAAATAAAAAAAAAAGTAAACATAATAATTACTATTGAACATATAGGAACTCAAATACAATCTATATAAATAAAAAATTTTAATTATGAAAACACAGAAAAAGGCGTTGCCAACATGATTTGGCAAGTCAGGTATCAGACAAAATTTCATGAATACTAATGCACAATTTTTCTTAGTGTAAAAATCTTTTCCATTGCTGGCATTGCTTCGATGATTACATTTCAAATAGTTATGATTCCATCATTTAAGTTTTAAATGGTAATTATTCTCAATAGATTAATTACTACTAATAAATAGCACAAAAAAATTTCAACTACTATGCTACATATATTTAACTTCTCTTTCAAATTCAAATCCAATATCTATGTGGAATAATAAAGTGTCTATCAAAGGAGAGACTTAAAAAAAAAAACTACGGAAGGATCAAAGTTTTAAAGGGAGGTAAATAAGTGGTTAACATTTCATATAAATAAAACTAAAGGATGAAAATGATAAACTTAATTACGTGGAAAATAATTTAAAATGCAAATCTCAAGTATTTATTAATTCTTTGGATGCATAATTATTACACAATCACTGTCATACTATCTATCTATAATTCAGTCAATCATCATAATAAACCAGCTGAAATAACAGCACTTCAGTAGGAAATTTACTAGAAATCATACTCCATTTTTCATATATTAACAATACTAATTTATGCCCTTAATTGTGTTTGTGCAGTTGTTTTCTTCAACATATATATAGAGATACAAATAAATTTAAAAAAATTCATTACTTTTATAATTTCTAATTAATTATTGATGTAAAAGGTGGAATTGCCCGTGGAAGAATAAATCATGATAATTCAATTAATCAATACAGGTTAAATTACAATCATTGCGTACAAGAAATCTCTCATTTTGAGAGATTATTCACACACTGCAATTGTTAGGATTTGATTCTTAATCATTGATACAAATTCTCACCCTTAAAACGAGTTATACTACTCAAACCTCTAATTAATTTTTCTTGTGCACAAAAACATACATTCTTGTCAAAGCTAGACAAATACTCCCCCATCCCGTCGAGAGGTCCCTATTTTATTATATTAGGCGTTTAATTCAAATGTTTCTATTTTTTTTGTTTTAGTAAAAGGGGTTCACCACTAACCATCATATTCATCTAATACAACTACTCTATAATATTTAATGTATAGTGGATAGTTGTATTAAAGGTTATATGTGAGGTCCATGAGAATAGATTAATTGTTTTTGTGTGGGTCTCATGTATTAAAAAGGAAA
Source organism: Pogostemon cablin (assembly GCA_023678885.1). Lineage (NCBI taxonomy): Eukaryota > Viridiplantae > Streptophyta > Magnoliopsida > Lamiales > Lamiaceae > Pogostemon > Pogostemon cablin. Next base: position 3,887,006 of record CM042992.1, on the reverse strand, counting down.
CTATGTCAATTTTAGTGGGACAAACAAAAAAGGAAAGTGTGTTAAACTTTTATGGGATTGAGGGATTAGTAGTTTTCTTCTACATGAAACTTCTCTTAATGGTCAGTCAATAGCACCATGTCTACAAACGTAACAATCTCTCTCTCTCTCACTATTTATACACTCTTAGTAGTCTCACTTTCACTCCTCACTCCCCACCCCACCCCACCCCCTCTCTGGGCCTAATAAATTGCCAGAAACATAATGCCAATCTTTATAGCATGCAAAAAAGAAGCCCCATCAAACAAACTCCTCTCTTTATGAGTTTTTTGCAACATCGATCACTCCATTGACAGCAAAGCACATTGATTGAGTGTGTGATTTCCCAATGGCTGGTAAAAACAGTTTTACTGACCTCTTGTGTGATGAGGAAACAAAAGGCTTTTGCTTTGATGATACTATTGATGATGGTGAAAAACAAATGGGTTTATCAGATTCTCTCACTCATTTGCCATTGCCATGCCTCACTGAAGAATGCATTGAGTTCATGGTGGAGAGAGAAAGTGAGCACTTGCCCAAAGATGACTATCTCAAGAGATTGATCAGTGGTGAACTGGATATTAGTATCAGAAAAATGGCTCTTCATTGGATGTTTAAGGTCATTCATTTCATCAATTATGTCTGAATTATTGATCCAATTTTTGATTCATTTTCATTCTCTCTCTTCATTGATATTACTGTAGTTATGATCATGCCTAAACTGAACCACTCTGTCTCAAATTTCAAGCACTCTGTTATGTTCTGTTCAAACTTCAAACACCTTTTTCTTTTTTTCTGAATTGAAACCTGCATCAAAAAGTGCTTTTTATTTTTTATTATTTTTATTTCTGTAACGGTTTCCAGTGATAACTCAATGTTTTTTGGTTGATTTACAGGCTTGCGCCCACTTCAGTTTTGGAGAGATGTGTTTGTATTCAGCTGTGACTTACTTCGATAGGTTCTTATCCTCCTACGAGTTGACTCAGTCTTCCTCAGAAACTGTAATTAAATCATTTCACTCTTGTCTGAATTCAGGCACCATTTGATGACTGATGCTCACATTTTCTTGAAATTTCTCAGGGAGGTAACAACTGGGCTATCCAACTGGCTGCTGTGGCATGTTTATCACTTGCAGCTAAGATGGATGAGGTTAATGTGCCTTCCACATTGGATTTGCAGGTAAATATGTTGTCTAATGAATTGACGGATTGAATTCTCTATTCCATATATATGGCTCGTGTTTCATTGACATTTTATAATATTAAAAAGTATACCTTACGAATGACCGTTAAAAAGTGGAATACAAGATGAAACATCGATTTTATTGTCTTTTCACGTCTATGCATTTCCTCGAAAAGGGCGCGGGCGTACCGAAGGTGCTGTTCGAGGGAAAAACAATACAGAGGATGGAGATATTGGTGCTGAACAGCTTGAATTGGAAGATTAAAGCGTACACTCCATGCAATTATATGGATTATTATCTGAGAAAAATGAATGATAATAAATTCCCATCAGGACAAGCCATTAATAGATCACTCCAGATAATGTTGAGCACCATTGAAGGTCCCTCACATTTAATGCACAACAAGATTCTTGAATTCAATACACTTGAATTAATTATGTTGAAATCTTATTGAAATAATGTTTGGTTGGGAATTGAATACTTTGCAGCAATTGAATTCTTGGAATTCAGACCATCTGAAATAGCTGCAGCTGTGGCTATATTTGTTTCAGGGGAGATACAAAAATTGGACATTTATAAGGCACTGCCTTGTTTGATAGGGGTAGACAAGGTGGGTATTTATATTAATTGGACCCCCCCTAATAAAAACCTTAGCCAACAACTTTATTTCTTTGCATTATTATTTAATCAACATTTTTGTCACATTTTTTTTTTTAAAATTAAGGAGAGGGTGGTGAAGTGCTTGGAATTGATTCAAGAATTGCCATCCATCGACGAGTCGATTACTGCTACTGCTACTGCTACGACTACAAGTGATCGGGGTGGTTCGCTCGTTTCGTCGATGATTCCTCGTAGTCCAAATGGGGTGTTGGAAGCAGCGTGTTTGAGTTATAAGAGAGAAAGGAGTGTTGGATCATGCTCAAGTACTCCTTCACAGGGTAGTCCTGATGCTAAGAGGAGAAAATTGGACCAAAATGGGGGAGATTCTTGAAGTGTTGAAATTTTCTGAAAATAGATGTTACTATTGTCAGTCCAAATCAGTTCTTGGTCAATGGGATGTTTTTGGTTTGGCATATCCCCTAAAATTTAAAAGAAGGGGAAAAAAAATGGACAATTGATGATGGGATAGTTGAGAAATAGGGATGTTTATAAGCATGAAAGGCAGGAGTTGAAAATGACCAAATGTATTGTTATGGCAAAGAATGGGTTTCTCGGAGGGTGGGTAGTTGAGTCCAATAAGATGAAATAATGTTTTTTTTTTTTTTGTTAAGAGTCCAATAAGATGACATAATTTTTTTTTTTTAATATAAATAGTTAAATTTTGTCTGCTATATGTATTACTTTCTTACCTTAATATTTTGTAATAAAAATGAGTATTAGTAATAATTATTGCCCGCATCAATTTTATTTTGATTTTATAAATTAATATTTCTCGTTTGCAATAACACACCAAAATGCAGCATATGTACAGTTCCAATTATTTTGTGGCACTGTACTGTGATTATGATGGGTTAAGAAAATACTCCATCCGTCTATCCTCAATGTATCCATTTACTTTCGTGAATTAAGGAGTATTATTATTTTATGTATAATAAATAGTTGTATTAATGGAAGATGTGGGGCCTATATTTTATTGGTATTAGTGGAGGGTATGAGTCTCATAGTCCAAAAGGGGAAATTAATAAATTAAGAATGGACAGTTTGACAGTGGATGGAGGGAGTACTATACAAGTATATTTATGCATATTAATCAATAATTAAATACTAGTAGTATTTTTCTAATGAATATTCTAAAATTGATATGAATTTTTTATGTCATTTTGATATAACATTTACGGTGTCATATCATTAGATGAATGATAATTAAAAAAGAAATGAAAATGGAGTATACCCTAAGCAGGAAATTATCAACCCTAAACAATGATTGAGATTTTTTCATATGATTTAGTAGCATAGAAAATAATGTATAAAAATTGTTTAGAGAATCCCGCATGCCTCACATCATTATTTCTCATTCTTTAGAAAAAATACTTTAAATAGCAATAAACATATTTTACTTATATAACCATAGTACTTTTACACGTTTCTCACAAGATATTATATCCTAACTTTAATATAAACTTTCGTGTTACTTGTATTTTTTTGTATAACTTAAAATGATTTTAATAGTAATATAATACTCCCTCCATTCTCTTAATAAGTGTTTATTTTGCTATTTTGTTCGTCTCAATACAAAATATTCATTTCTTTTTTTGTTGATGTGACATACACAATAATATTATTATGCTCAACACACTACACATCAAAATAATATTTCTCTCATCTCATGACACTTTAAAATATTATATTACTTAATCTACATGCAAAAAGCAAACTGACACTTATCAAGAGTATGAATGGAGTAGTAATTATATTTTGTAATTCAAGGGTGCAATTTTTAAGCTGTTAAAAAATATTCCCTCCGTTCCAGAATTTTTTACGCACTTTCTGGGACAGAGTATTTCAAGAAATTAAAGCTAACATAAATTGGGGTAGGGAGACTTGACGACCAAAAGGAGTTATGAGAAGCGGTCGAAATAAAAAATAAATATATTTAATAACAAATTTCCAACAGGGGCAATATAGTCATATCAATAAAATTCAAATTTGCAACAAAAGCGACGTCGTAGCCAGGAGATTTCTGCAATGATGACATGTCATGCGAATTTTGGGATCTAAAATGGGACTTTCATTTTTTTACGACTTATATGTAACTGTTTGACCAGTCAACATCCTTTTTTCCTCCTTTTTTTTAATTATATTCTGAAACTACTAAATAAAGAAATAAATCTCGAAAAGAATCGAATAAGAAACAATGGGAACACAATTTTTTAATAGTCAGAGTGGATTCATTAAGCTAAAGTATTTGATTTTGGAATTTAATTATGAGCTTAGCCTGGCCCAATTATGATAAAGTTGTTTTCTTCGCTTGCTACCATAAATTTGAATGATTAATTTTGGGAGTATTATCGATATATTAATTATTTATTTATTTTTTAAATTTTTAAAAAAGCCAACATAATTAGAGGAAGTCCTCAACTTATATAATAGGAACTTTATTCTCTAAGGTGTATGTTATGTTATTAGTCGTAATGCATATGGTTACACTTCATGCATCTCACTTTAATGTTTACCTAGGTTAAATTTTAATGCTTATCTTAATATTTTTCTTTTTACAGATGAAGAACTCACACCTAAAAATTTAAACTTATAAAAGTAGTAGAATATCACACTAACATCAATTTAAATTAAAATAACAGAGAAAAAGATAAAATTGCAACTAAAACTTTCCAACTACATTAACCTGTTAGTATATTTAATCTCAATACAACAAATAAACATACACATTAAAGCGGAGAGGAAGTATAATATTTCCTCCAAATTAAATCAAATTAAGTATAAGAGAATTGATATAATAAATTTAATTAAAAATCATAATATAAGTGTGTGTATTTACCCAAAAAAAATAAGTTAGATTTAGAAGAAATAAATCATGCCAGTGCTTCGAAGTGTTCTCATAATTGAAAAAACTAAAAAAAAAAAGACTGTAGGCATTGACTGAAAAATAGTAGAAAATCAAAGTCAATCTAAGTTAGTAAAACTGCCTGTGCCTGTCCCGCTTCCGGATCCTAACCACGTACGCCTCTCGACATAAATCTATATTTGCAGGCTAGCTAGGGGGAGCCACCCTTCCTACTATTTTACATTTTTCATATATTATTAAAATATTACTAAATATTTACCAATTTTATTAATTTTTTTAGAGTAATTTTTTTAATAAATAAATACAAGTATAAAGTACGGAGTATATAACATGAGATATATGTGAATGGCAATTTTAAAATTAATGAGCATTTCACAATTATTAACTGTGGTTTTCTTTTTGGGGTAAAAGATTGTAGAATATGTGAACTATTCTACAAGGAAGTAAAATCTTAAATAATGTTCAAGGAAAAAGAAAGGATAAGAAAATTTTATATTCATTAATTATCTTGAATAATTAGTTTGATAATTTCTAAGTGCATAAGTAATGAAATCATTAATTATCTTTAAATAACACAAAATCATAAAAAGACCACATTTATTTAAGTAAAAGGTGGTCATAAATTGGAAGCAACCCCTATAAATTAAGAGTACAACAGATTTAACTAATCCCAATTAAGGTGCTAATGGCTTTTTTCTTGAGTCTATTTTCTCCTGCCAAGCCATAAGAATGGTGCTCTCAGTTTCTTAAACAAAACTTATTTTCAAAAAGCCACATCAGAATGGCATTGTGAATGCTGTACACTTGAGGGAAAAAAAATCTTGAACAAGAATCCGGCCTTCTGGTCCTCTAATCTGCAGTAATATAGATATCATTGGTTTATCAGGAATAAATTACTTGCTTTTTCCCAACTAGATGAAGTCTGGTTGACCAGTTGACGTTAGGCAACGATGCCACATTCGGCTGTTAGGGTCGAGCACCTTGGGCTGAGCTATGACTTCAGGTATCGGAAAATAGGCGTAGTGAGTATTGCATAATCCAACTGTGATTCCACTGTATCCAGCAAATGCACCGTGAACCTGCCAAAATATTTGGGTGAAGTCAGTCATACATATGCTAAGGCGAACAAAATGTCGTTTATAAAGTAAGATCTTCGAAAATAATGAGTAGCAGTCTTGCTAAGTATGAAGACTTGAAGAGAAGATGATTTTCATCTTCCACCATCAAGATTTACAATGTGATAAATGACCAGAAAATCATACGTGAAAGTAGCGAACGAGTAGCGATTATATCTGGTTTGAACCCCCAACTTAAGATCTATAAAGGTGCCATATACCAACCCTAGTAATGAGTTGACCTAAATAAGATTAAAAACTCAAAAACATAAGACTTACTGCATTTTGACCGAGAACAGTGCAGAGAATTCCATCTGATGCATTTGCACGGCAAGCACGGATCATGTATGTTGGGTCAATGTATTTCACATCCACTGGAAATTCAAGGGCCTTAAAAAACTTTTTTGTCTGTAAGGTATACGGAATGCATGTTAACAAGAGATGAGGCAGACGAAAAATTACATCTAACCCTCTAAACTAGATTATGATCAATTCACCAAGAACTTGTATAAACATAAATATAGTCTTTTTTCATAAAGGAGAAATCTTAGCATCTTTTATTGGACAATTATGTTGCAACTACAATAAAAATTGCAGTGTGGCCATCGAGAATAAAATCTAGGAATTGAACAATAGAACAGGTCCAAGTTAATTCTAAAACAGAAGGATATCAGTTCAATATCTCCACACATAATGATGCATGCTGTAAAGCGTCAAGACAAATCTTAATACATGGGGGAGTCGCAATTGAATCATTGCAAATATGCCAAAAAGATGGGTGGTCAACCAAGAAAGTTAGGACGGTTAAAATAAAGTTAAGAACAATATATGCTGTTGAACAACTACAAGTAGATGAGGAACCAACCTCTTGTTGTATGTGAACACCTATATCTCCTAGAACAGTGTTTCCTGATGCATCTGTAGCATTCGTTTTCTCAAGAAGATCCTGTACAAAAATGTAGAAAATAACTATAAGGTTAAATTCCATCTAAAATATTCAGATATTTCAATCTAGCCAGATTTCAGACAATGTTGAATATATAATGATAATAATAATAATAAAAAAAATAAGCAACAATATTCTCTCAGAATGTCCAGAAACATTACAGAAAGGGAGCTAACTGCTCCAGCATATACATCTCTCACTAACCTGACCAGCTCCCTCCGCAACGCAGATAACAGCGGATCCCTTCCTTTCAAGCAGGTATTTTAGGTGATTAAGGACACCGTGAGGCCCATGCAAATTAAATGGTACCTGATATATTAAGAAAACTTAATAAACATGGTATAAAAAAAAAGAGAATAAATTCTAGAATTGGCTAATTGCATCTGGAGAAAGTACCTCAGGTATCAAGCATACATCAATTTGCCCACTAGCAAGAGATGCTTGCATAGCTATAAAACCACTACTTCGACCCATCAACTTCACAATCCCAATGCCATGATAAGCACTGTGTGCCTATTATAGCAGAGAAAGGATTGTCTCAACGAAGGATGTAAATAAGGTAGGTAAGAACAGCTAGGCAATAAATAATCAAATCCTCTATGGAGATAAAGTTACAGCAAAAAGGATTCACAAAAAAAGGAGTATGAACTTGGACCTCTATATATGCAGAATTAATAGCTCTTTGTGCCTCTTCAACAGCTGTATCAAAACCAAATGTTTTATCCATAAGCAAAATATCATTGTCTATGGTTTTTGGCACACCAACTACAGCTACCTTCAATCGCCTTTTACGGCACTGGATAAGGAAACACAGAGAATATAAAACCATGTTAGAAGTGTATGGCATGATGCATATGCTACACCATATGAGAGTAATCAAGACAGTTCAAAAGGAGGCCAACATATTCATTTAAACTTCTCTTCTTCCTTTTCACTGGGAAAGAATAAATCCAATTTTAATTTTGGTTTTAGTTTAACATCCAAATTTCTAATACATGCAAATCCCAAGTAAGCGAGCTGTAATTCAGATGAGACTGGGAGTTTTATTGTTAATAACTTATTTTCATATCTTCAACTTTGAATGTAGTTTATATGTAAGAATGCAAGCTACATATAAGTACAAATGTTATTAGCCAAAAACCTCTTCATGTATAGCATTGGCACCAGCATGTGTACCGTTTCCACCCAGGACAAAGAGCATATTTATTCCTCTTTCCTGCCATCAAATGTTGAATCAGTATGCAGATAGCTAAGGTATTGTGAAATGTAAATGATGGAGCCAGTAAATTGAGGAACATTCACCGAGACACACCTCCATACTATCTACAATATCACTAACTTTAGGTCCTCCACGCGATACTCCAAGCAAGCTTCCTCCAGACAGATGAATATTTTGGACCACTTTTCTTGATAGCTGAAATACACATAATAAAAAAACATAAAGACACAGTTTGATCAAATGCGCAAAACAACAAGCATTCATGTGAATAAGTGATCAAAGCCATGGGCCATAATCTGCCCAAATCTTCAAAGAATGATTACGTATATCATAAAACCCAAAAAAAAAAAAAAAAACGCTGAATTGTTGAGAACACGTCAATCAACAGATTACCATGTTGGCCAAAAGAGGGTGATACTTAGGAGTTAGGATTTAACATGTTACACTATACAACGGTCTAACCAAGTACAATGGAAAATGCATTACTTTACAAAGTACTATGTTCACTGAACAATAAATCACAGTCATAAACAAAAGACAATTGTAATATTTGATGATTATTGTCTCAGGAATTATGGAAATAATGCTGAGCGTTTAGGAATTAATGGGGAAATTTGCGAAATTGATCACGACTTGTAGGCTAATATAGAGCATCCAACAAAGCTAAGAATAATGATGCAGAAAGTAAAAACTTCCTTTTTTCATAAAGAGAGCATTGATAACTTAATAAGATATACCCCTTGCAAAATATACTCACAGGCATCTCAGCTAAACTACTGTCGGAAAATCCACGATAGCCAAAAGGGATTCCAAAAATCTTTTTCACACCATATATCTCAAGGGTGATGACTATCTGCAATGATAACAAAAATAGTCTCATTTAAATTAAAATGCGGCAATTCACAAAATACACTTTTAAGCTTGTAAGGAAGTCACCGTATATCTAGCATACCCAAAATATCATATATCAATCTACTTCACTTCTTGAAGTCCTCTCTACCAAGAGAGGTTAAAAAAATAACCCCTACAGGAAATAAAGATGATACCAAGTCCTCTCTTCAACCAAAAAATAAAATGAAATACATAATTGAAGATAGAATGTCTATTTGTCTATATAGATAACTCTAATGCTTTCTTTGGAATTAGAGATTATAAACATTCAGATGTAACTTTTAACAATTTTCTTGATTATTTATGAGAATACCTGCCGTATGACATCATTGAGTCCAGGACAAAGGCCTCCACAAGTAACAATTGCTGCTTTTACATCTTCTGGCCTGAAGTATATCTTCTCTCGGGGTCCAGCTCGGTGTACCCTGAAAAGTGGAGTGACATGTTCTATGAATTGAAGCATCAATTACTGTATGGGGAAAAGGTTGGTGTATTGGATAGGATAATAATAATAGTAATAAGTTCAAAACAGAGCAACAATTGTATTTAAAAAATAAAATAAAAATTATTGCTTTATAAAGACATTTCGATCACCATTGCTCAATCCATGTGCAATCAGGATCAATACACTCAGCACCAGCAGATGTAGGAGAAGAGTAACGTATCACCTGAAACCATCAGATAGAGTACTTTATTCAGAGACATTCAGCATGAAAAAAAACAGCATGTTTTATAAAGGCAATGAGTCCATGGTGCTTAGAGAGTAGTCTTTTTTTCTTTTTCTATTTTTCAATTCCAGCCAGTTTTATGTAGTCTGAGAAGATTCAAACAATTCAGAATTACAGGATTGCAAACAGTTATCCAATAAGACTTAAAACAAATGAGAATTGGTTTTACATGCTAAATCTCCCTAACAACAAATAAGTGATTTATTTCAGCAAGATGTATCATTAACATTCTAATTCAATTATTGAGCATATGAATAGATTATCCTGATATTTAAGACGCATTACACAAAACATAGTTCACAAACTTAATAACAATAAAAATACTAAATTTGAAAATACATCAAATAAATCTCGAAAGAAACTCAACCGACATGACCATAAAAAGTTATATATTCTGCTTTGCAGTCATACCTTAATGACTAAACACTAACTTGAGATAAAAACAAACAAGAACCAAGTAAACATCAAATGGTACTTACAGCAATATCTATGACTAACAAAAAAGAGGAGAAAAAACTAATACTACCTTAAGCAGTACTCTATCATTGTTGTTAATATAACCGTGCCACTCCTCATCTGATGGATAACCTTCCGCAAAATCCGGACTCACAGGAGTCCTGCAAATAATCTAAAATTAATTTCTCTGACTAATCCTCTATCTATCTTTTTTTATTTTCATTTTTTCTCCGCAAGCAAATTTTCTGCCATCTGAGTTTCAACGAAAAAAAAATTAAACAGAAGAATGTTAAGTATAAGTCACATCAAACTATAAAACCAAAAGAGACTAGCTTATATGTCTCATTAATTACACCAGCCATCACCAACAGATTTCAGCATGAATCTCTAGTTGGCTGGTGTTCTTCTCAATTCTGGCGTGCATACTCTAAATTTCTATAAGAATAGATGTATATCTGACATCCGCAATCAAGCGTGTAAACTACGCAGCATATGCACAATCCATCGCATCACCAATAAAAAAAAAAAAACTACACTTTCCAAAGTCACATTCAAATAAAAAAAAAAAAAAAGGCAAAGCAGAACTGATCATCATCATAATTCAGAAGAACGACAGTAACAAGTATAGAGAAGTGTTTTTCCCAATTTAATTAGTGTAATCATTCAAGTCCGAGTAAGAACCGCATCTTGAGGCAGAAAGTGGAAGGATAGGAAACGGCGTCGGGATGCGAGTCGGTGATATGCGGAATGCGGAAACGCGCCTCGAAGTCGCTCTGGTACTTTGACTTCCAATCCGGATCGCTGAAATCAATGCTCCCCTGCTGGTTGGATTGCACCTTCACCTCAAATCTACTCCGAATGGGAATACGCTTGGACTTAGGGTTGCAACGGAACCTGAAAGAGAGCAGAGCATGATCGGAGCGAGCCGTGGCCGGCGGCAGAACCGAAGCCGGCTTGATCGCCGGCGAAAGAGCGTCCATTAATAATGCCGCAAGGATACGTATATCTGGTGCGTGTGTGTGTATATATTGAATTAGGGTAGGGGGTGGAGATCGGTGACGGAGAAAGAGAGGGAGGGAATTAGCGTTGGATTTGGCTTTTAGTTGACACAACCGAATCGAGAAGAGAAGACTAAATAGTGTAGGAGTGGCGTTTGCTTTTTTGCCTTTTCCCTTTTCTTCTTTTACTTATCAGTCTTCAACATTGTTTTGTGAAAGCGGCTTTTTTATATGACAAATTTGTCTTCTTTCTCGTCTCACACTTCTGTGGTCCCTACTTCTTCTTTCACGTAAGCTTACGTGGCTTTCTTCTTAATTAAATCTTTCGCCTATTCCATGCTTACTCTGTCCGATATTAATGATTATTTACACATTTTTTCAGGGAATAAAGTTTAATGAATATAATAATTTAATGTAAAATGAAGTGAGATAAATAATATTTAATGTGTAGTGAATAGTTGTATCAGTAGTGGGTGTGATGTGTGTGTGGGCATGTAAATAAATAAATTGTTTTTATGTGGATTCCATATTTTTAAAATGAAAATATGTCAATTTTTGTAGGACAACCCAAAAAGAAAAGTGTTTCAATATCTTTGGAATTGAGGGAGTGTACAATTTCTATTTTGTACGTTTACGTTTCTCTTTTTGATAAATAGGAATGCGCTAACTTTAATATATTTTTATTAATCTACACATACATTAATACAACTATTTACCATATTCTTCCTTCATTACAAGTGAATTAAGAAATATACTCCATCCGGCCAATGTAAAGGTAATTGTTTGATTTTTACGCGTAAATTAAGAAGTATTATTATTATTATATGTGTAGTGGGTAGTTGCATTAGAGGGAATTGGTAAACCATGTGATGTATTTTTTGCTATAAAAGGAATATAAATACTTTGAATTTGATACCCAAAATGATAAAATTGATACTTTTGCATTGAGCAGAGGGAGTTTTTAATTTGCAATAGATAATTGCATTTGTCCTGTGAATCTCATATTTTACTACTTCCGTTAATCTATCCATTTTATTATTTTGGATCGTCCATTCTCAATCTATCAATTTCCCTTTTTAGACATATGAGACGCACACTCTCACTAATACAATTAAAATATGGGACTCACACCCTCCACTAATACAACCACTCACTACACATAAAATAATAATTCTCCTTAATCCATGTGCAAAACAAATGGATACATTAACAATGGTTGGAGGGAGTAATATTTTAATTGTATTAACGATGTGTGTAGGTTTCATATATTTGAAAAGGGGAATGAGATCCTTTGAAGCAATCCTTACCGAAGAACAGAGAAAATATTGAATATTAAAAATATTATATTTCTTAATATCCACATAAAAAACAAACGTAACCATTATCAACATGGTGTTCCATCTCGCGTTGATACCATTTAAGTTTACAACTTTTTAATTAATTGTTACTCCCTCGGCCACTTACAAGATATCTATTTTATCATTTTGGGTGTCCACTTCAAAGGTATTCATTTTCCATATTTAGTAAAAAAGTACATCCTATGGCCCACCACTTCCCTCTAATACAACTACTCACTTTACATATAGTAACAATACTCCTTAGTCTACATGCAAAAAGCAAACGAGTACATTTCAAGTGGCCGGAGGGAGTATTTTTTATTAAAAATATTGTCGCATTTTTATTTACACTACAAATGATTCATAGGATCATTCATTACATCTCTATCACTTTTTTATTCAAATATTATTATTTTTTATCCTTCTCACATAACTCATTATACAATCTATACAAATTTTTGTCTTTTTTAAAAAAATTTAATACAATCTAACGGCTCATATTCTACTGAAATTTTAGTTATATGGGCAATTAAGGTCCTTAAATCATTTGGCTAACCAATACAAATATTCAAAATCATACAAAGAAGGCAAATTATTTCCAAAGACAAATAATCTTAATAAGAGAAAAATTAGTGTCGGTGCGGCCTTAAAAAGAGAAAAAGAAAAATTAAAACTTGTTTAGATATGTGGGAACTTGTCCATACATCTTCCTGAAAATTTTAACAAGATTATACATTATTCCTTAAGCAAATATTCTCTATTACCATGTAAATGGATGTTTTTGTTTTTTAGATATTGTTGGAACTTGACCATACATTTTCCTTGTGAAAATTTTAATAATGTTATACATTATTCCTTGAGTAAATATTCTCGCCGTCTCATGCAAATGGATGTTTTTGTTTTTTTAGATACGGCGGAACTTGGCCATACATCTCCCTGAAAATTTTAACTAGGTTATACATTATTCATGTTAAGCAAATACTCTCTCCGTCCCATGCAATGATATTTTTATTTTTTGAACGTGAGTTGTATTAATTGGTGTATGGACCCATATCTTAATTGTATTAGTGTGTGTGGGTCCCATCTGTGTAAAAAATGTAAGGGGATTCTTTAGATGAGATGCTAAAAATGAAAAATTTACCCTTTTTGAAGGGGATGACGTGAGTACTCATTTGACATTTCTTAGTAAAATAAGCACACATATAGCACATCACTCACTACTAATACAATTATTTACTACAAATAAAATAATATTACTATTTAATCCATATAGACGGTGGAGTACTCATTTGGCCTTTCTTAATAACAGAGTCAAATTCATTTGTTTTTCATTATTTGATATTCTATTATGGGAGATCCTAATAATGTTAGGGTCTTTCACTGAAAATGGGGTAAAAAATGCGGAAATGGGGTAAGAAGATAATTGATGGTTCATATACTTATTAACAAATAATAATCAAATTGAGTTCATGGATTTCCCAGGTGAGTTTGTGGATCAATAAATAATTTTTTTCTCGAAACCCATTGATAGGATAGTACAAGAGAGACCTTGGAAATCTTAATGTCATAGTGCCTTTTAAATCCTCCTAGCCATTATCCTACTACAATAATTCTTGCTTAAGAAGAAACACCCATGTTGTGGCAATTAATGGGTTACTTCTACATCACGTTCCCACGTATAGCTCATCACTCACTACCAATACAACTAGAGTTAAAATCATTTTTGGTCCTATAATTATAGAGAATTTTTTATTTTGTCCAAAAAAAGATAAAATTTTTAATTTCGTCCCGTAACACTTAATATTGGTCAATTTTGGTTTCAAAATCGCCGAAAATTTATTTTTTGGCCGGAAAATTGCACGTGCACCGCACATGATGCATCAAATTGGAAATTTTCGGTAGCTTCATCTAACGTGACAATTGAAGAAGAATTTTGGACCAATCCCAACTCAAATTCCATTTTATTTTTATTTTTCATTTCCATATCACCAAGCGGCGGGCTCTTTAGCTTGCACCATTCACCGGCCGCTTTTTCTTGAGGCGTTGAATTTCCTGAACGATAGCTCCACCGTGTGGTTGGAGAGGATGTACACGCCATTTCATCTCTTCTTGAACATGTTTGGCACTGCCAACACTCTGGTCTAAAGCTTCTTCCTCATCTTTCTTCTTATCCATTCAACAATATTTTGTACTTTGCTCCATTAGAACCACTCATAGCTGTAGATGTCACTCTTCTCATCAACCTTCAAAGTGTATCCATATTCTGCAAGCCATTGCCACAAATGTTAACACAAACAAAATGAATCCATAAGAGAGAGATGAGGGAGAGTTAGAGTTAGAGAGAGAGAAACCTGGTGCTATATATCCATAAGATCCAGCAACCATGGAAACAGTTTCATTCTTCAGGAGATGGAAGGCAGGGGAATTGAGGAGGTGGGCCCAGCGGAGGCGGCGTTCAGTCGGCTGACGATAAGGATAAAGTTTGGCTCCAGTTGCAGAGGCTTTCCAATTCCAGTGCGCACTCTCACCAGAACATAGGTGGGTTCATTTGCCGGTCTCTGTTTGTGAAGCTCTGCCAGCATTTAGGGATGAGATTTGCTACTTTTTTCCATGTGGTTGTGTTCTGATGGGGAAATAAAAATAAAAATAAAATGGAATTTGAGTTATGATTGGTCCAAATTCTTCTTCAGTTGCCACGTTAGATGAAGCTACGGGAAAGCTCCAATTTGAGGCGTCATGTCCGATGCACATGTAATTTTTCAGCTAAAAATCAATTTCTGGCGATTTTGAAACTAAAATTGGCAAACATTAGGAGTTACGGGATGAAATTAATTTTTTTTCGGAATCAAAAATTCTATATAATTATGGGACCAAAAATAATTTTAAATCAATACAATTATCTATTATAAATAAAATAATACTACTATTTAATCCTTGTACAAAAGTCAAATGTGAATAATGTTTGATATACACGGAGGGGGTAATATTTAGGTTGTGAGGTTGGAGGTTATTTTTCATTTATATGCACCCTATTTCATTCTTTATATTTAAAAGATTTAATTATTAAAAAAATGTCTTTTTTACAAAGTATTATTTTGTATTTTTAATAAACAAAAATATTTTTGTAAAGTTTTTCAAAAATTATACTCCAATCAATAAATACCTAAAACCCTAAAATTTCCAAATAAATATATTTGAAATTGTGTAATTAGGATTATATTTATAGTAACGAAAACTTCTAAAATTGACAAAGTTTATGGAAAATTTTACAAAAATTATTTAACAGTAATGAGAACTTCTAAAATTGACATAGTTTATGGAAAATTTTACAAAAACTATTTCCTTTTATCTATGTTAATTAAAATATAAAATAAGGTTTGCTGAATAAGATTAATTATGCTAATTTTTTAATTGAAATTTGAGAATCACTCACGTTCTAATTTAAAAAATGACGTTCTAATTTAGAAAAAGCCAAATTATTTTGAAAGGGAAATGGATCTTAAAAAATGCACAATCATAATATATATATATATATATATATATAATGTTTCAAATGTCTTTACTGCAACGTTGTTAAAAATAGAAGTCTAATGATTTCATGCTTATACATAAAGCTTTGCTCGAGACTAATCATTAAATGAGTATGGTCTTTTCGAAACTTTTAAAGTTTCTTCAATTGCACTGGGGGCAGCTAACAGGCTACTAATTGGCATTAAGATATAGATAATTAAAAAAATTAACGGTAAAAAATGTCAATTGAACTGGGACTGGCTACTAAAATGTTTTAAAACCTATTACAATTTCCAATTTTGAGGACTCAGTAATTACGAAGTTACAAATTCATAATTTGTCAGAAATCTAAAATCACTTAGTCAAACTATTGCAAAAAAAATTACTCAACAATTAATTTAATAAAAAACTCCATATCGTCTTTGTGGATTCTCGCAAATCCTCCGTGGCAAACTTTATCGCCCCAAGAATTCTTCACAGTGTAGAACGGCACCTTCTTAAAGAGATGTTTTTCGAAACCATTAGCAATTATGGTCCTGCCTTGTGTAGAATGTCAACGTAAATTCCAACTTATGTCAACGTAAATTCCAACTTGTAAACTGTTAAAAATGAAAAACTATAAACTATAAAGTCAACAACCATATGTGTGCACGCATTGTCACGCATGTAGCTGTAATTTTTTTTTTCAAGATTTATAATAGATTTTGCTTTATATTTCTTAATTGTGTTTTTCAACATTTTTAGGGACTAATTAATTTGATATAGACGAAAAAATCAATAAAACAGGGTAAGACAGTTTGGAGAGTGACTAAATTAAACTATGAATTATATCAACTAAAATTAAAAGAAATATTTTATCAAGTTCAACTTATCACACACTATAAAAATTAGAATATTATGAATTAGATATTTTGAATTCTCTTTTCTGTTCTAAAATTGATATAGTTTTTGGAAAATTTACAAAAATAAAAAAATTCTTTGGTTAAAAATGCAAAATAATGTTTTATGAATAAGATTAATTATATTAATTTTTCAATTTGGAATCACATTACTTTTAAGTTTTTTTAACTTTCAATTTGAAATGAAAATTGCACACAGTAACATAGTAATAATATAAATACAACAAAAATATTAGTTCCTAAATATTCTTTCAATTTTTTAAAAGTCCATTTATATAATGGGCTCTAGGCCCATTAACACTAGTTAGATTTTTAGGCCCATCAATAATATTTATTAGCCCATAAATATCATATTATTATTTTAATTTATACAATAAATGATGAAATTCATATAAAAGTAATAATTATAAAATAAATAAAATTAAAATTTGTGATGAGAAAAACATAGGAATAAATCCTTAATTTATTTTAAGTGCAATTATGATCAAAGTATGTAACTTTTAGTAATAAATCCTTAATTTTATTGTTTATCTAAAATAAATATCAATTATAAATAAAAAAATCTCAATTTATTCTTTTTTTCTATACATGATTTGATTTAATACTAATAAATGTATTTATATCGAATGGTTTATTTATTTATTAAAAAATTAATATAAAATATATACATAACATAAATAAAATTAATTTATATATAATATTCTTTTAAATATTCATAAATTTGTAATGAATTTATTAATTTTATTTTTTATTGAATTTTATTAGTTTCAAATTATATAAACAACTAAAGAAAGTTAATTTTATAATTCATATGTCATAATTGAATAATTAAAATATATGTAAATAAATAAATATTAATGTATTAAAAAAATTAAAAAATATTTACAAACTCAATTTCAATGTTATTTTACATGAAAAATGATTTAACTTAAATAACTTAAGCTTTCGATTCTATACATGAATTAGTTTTTCAACCTCTTATTCTCTAGAGGTAAATCAATTCAAGAGTACTTGAATCATCGATCCTCTTTCACTTGAAGAATACTTGAATCAATACTTTAGAGATATATCTTTCACTTGAAGAATAGTTGAATCAATACTTTAGAGATATATCTTAAAGAATATTTGAATCGATTCTTAAGAGGTAATACGTGAATCCATTTTTTTCTCTTGAAGAATCAATTCTCTTACTCTTGAAAAATTGATTTTTAAGATGTAAATATATTTAAGTATCTCTTGAAAAATTGATTTTTAAGATGTAAATATATTCAAGAATACTTTAATCTATTCTTTTTCTCTTGAAGAATCTATTATTAAGAGGTAAAACAATTCAATAATACTTGAATCAATTATCTTCCTCTTGAAGAATACTTGAATATATTTTTTAAAGATAGATCGAATATCTACTTGATTCGCTCTATCGAAATAAAATTTTATACTTTCATGAATCAATTATCCAGAGGAACTTGAAGAAAGCTCATATTCATAACGAAAAAGTCTTATTTATAGGTGGGGTAAGAGAGAATATTATTTGGAATATTTTTTCCCTTTATATATATGATTTAATTTAATTTGATATTAATTAATTTATTGCATTAAAAGATTTAATAACTAATTAATGATACTCAAATAAATAAAATATTAAAAATTTAATCATTATTAAAAATAAAAAACACATTATTTAAAAATGAAAATATTAAATAAGGAAGTTTATTAAAAGAAAATTAGGAAAATATTAAAAAAGTATAAAAATCCAAAAAATTGAGAAAATTACACGTCACATTGGAGCGCTCCGGAAACAACACGCTAGCAAGAAAAGTTTCTTTTATAGTATACTTAAGATATATATATATATATATATATATATATATATATATATATATATATATATATATATATATATATATATATATATATATATATATATATTAAAAGATACGTTGTATTATAAATAATATTTAAATGAAATATTACATTTTACTCATGATTATGGTTTAGTATTTCTTAATTAACTATATAATAATAATTCTATTTCTATTAATTAATTATTTTTTTTAGAAACTAATGAAATATATATATATATATATATATATATATATATATATAATATAAATAAAATTAATTTATATATAATATTCTTTTAAATATTCATAAATTCGTAATAATTTTATTTTTTATTTAATTTTATTATTTTAAATTATATAAACAACAAAACAAAATAAATTTTATAATTTATATGTTATAATTGAATACTTAAGATATATGTAAATAAATAAATATTAATATACTAAATTTAAAAAAATTAATAAATATTTTAATGTTATTTGATATAAAATAATGATTTAACTTAAACATCTTAAATTTTCGATTCTATACATAAATTAATTTTTCAACCTCTTATTTGCTAGAAGTAAATCGATTTAAGAGTATTTGAATCTTCGATCATCTTTCACTTGAAAAATATACTTTAGAGGTGGATCTTAACGAATACTTGATCGATTCTTGAATTAGTTTTTTTCCTCTTGATGAATCGATTCTTGAGATGTAAATCGATTCAAGAATACTTAAATCGATCCTCTTACTGTTGAAAAATTAATTTTTAAGATGTAAATCTATTCAAGTATCTCTTGAAAAATCGATTTTTCAAATGTAAATCTATTCAAGAATACTTGACTCGATTATCTCCGGTTGAAGAATTGATACTTAAGAGATAAAACAATTTAAGAATACTTGAATCAGTTTTCTTTCTCTTGAAGAATACTTGAATCAATTTTTTAAAGGTAGATCGAATCTCTATTTGATTAGCTCTATCAAAATAAATTTTTATACTTAAATAAATAAAATCTCTAGAGGAACTTGAAGAAAGCTCTTATTCCTCTTGGAGAAACGAATGTGTGTGTTTAGAATTAATAACCAAAAAGTCTTATTTGTAGGTGGGGTGGGAGAGAATATTATATGAAATATTCATTTTTCATATATATATATATATATATATATATATATATATATATATATATGATTTAATTTAATATCAATTAATTTATATATTGCATTAAAAGATTTAGTAATTAATTAATGATACCCAAATAAATAAATAAAATATTTAAAATTTAATTATTATTGAAAATAAGAAACACATTATTTTAAAAAAAATATTAAATAAGGAAGTTAATTAAAAGTAAATAAGGAAAATATTAAAAAAAAATATTAAAATTTACAAAAAATTGAGAAAAACATGACGTATAAAATTGTTGTTAACTTATTTTAATTTAATTATTTATTATTTATTTGATTTAAAATGAAGATAATGATTTCGGTTGTTTCAAAATAAAATGACCAGAAAATAATTAGTCTTAATATTTGTGGACCACAATTATAATATTTTGCAGCTTTTGCAGATACTGAAAAATCATCTACTTAGGTTGCAGGTTGGCATGGCACTGCTGCAACACCATTTTCTAATTATTTAACTACTATACTTTCAATTTCCCAATTATTCCAATGTATAATGTGACAATTAACAACATCCAACCAATTGGGAAAAGCGTAATTAAGTAGGGCATTGTTTTTATTTTTGAGTTGGTCTTGCGCGTTTTGGCCTTTTAGAATTTAGTATTATTAGTAAAGGTATATTATTTTGTTTTAAAAGGTATACACTTTAATTAATAAGGATACACCATTTTATTCTAGAGGTATACACTTTTCATTAATATTTTTTATTTTTCTTCAGAAAATAAAGGCTACACATCTTTATACTAAAGATTATACAATTTAACACAAAATTCTAACCTCATGCGCCCAGGTGCGCACAACTTTTTGCCTTTATTTTTTTCAAAATTTAATTGAACTTCAAATTAAATATTACTAATATTTTAAAGTTTTAATTTAGCATAATTTAATTAATTAGTTTACATGGACAAAGTTGTTACGATGTATTATTTCTTTGGGTTAATTGAAAAAAAAAACCAAGAACTTTACTCTTATTGCAAATTAATTCTCACTTTTGAGAAATTGTAAAAAAAACAATCACATTTAAGTATTGTTGCAAAATAAACCCAATTTTTTTACTAAAATGGAGTTTTTTTTGGTTTTTTTGCAACAATACTTAAAGTTGATGGTTTTTTTTGCAATTTCTCAAAAGTGAGGATTAATTTGCAATATGAGTAAAATTCGTGAGTTTTTTTTGCAATTAACTTTATTTCTTTTTATTAGATATTCAATTCAAGAATCATGTATATAAAGTTATTGTAAATTTAATATTAAAATGTAGTTTGAGATTTTGGATTGAAATGTTATTTTCTTTTTAGAGAATGGACGGACTGACGAATGGGAAAATGATAAATTTAATATTAAAATATAGGGAGAATTATTTTTTTATTTACTATAATTTATTCATGGTACCATTATTACTTAGATATTCAATTCAAGAATCATGTATATAAAGTGATTGTAAATTTAATATTAAAATGTATTTTGAGATTTTGGATTGAAAATTTATTTACTTTTTAGAGGATGGACGGACTGACGAATGGGAAAATGATAAATTTAATATTAAAATATAGGGAGAATCATTTTTTATTTACAATAATTTATTCATTGTATCTTTATTATTTTTTATTAATTTAAATATTTTTTTTAAAAATAAATACTTTTCTAAAAAAATGGTGTACCCCCACCGCCCCAGGTGGATGAGGTAAATTGCAGGATGTGCCTCAAGTGGCTTATAGAGATGGTTCACTGTTTAACTTGTGCTTACAAGGTGCTAAAGACAAGGTTTGAATCCCCACCCTGCAGGAACCAAGTTCAGTTGGAATGTCTTTCCACCCTGCAGGAACCAAGTTCAGTTGGAATACATCCTTAATTATACGAGTTAAAATCATTTTTCGTCCCATAACAATATGAAATTTTTGATTCTGTCTCCAAAAAGATATAATTTTCAATTTAGTCCCATAACTTTCTATATTGGCCAATTTGGTCCCAAATCGCCGGAAAGCCCCAAATTGAGGTGTCACGTGAGGTGCACGTGCTGAATTCCGGTGATTTTGGGACCAAAATTGGCCAATATAGAAAGTTATGAGATTAAATTGAAAATGATATCTTTTTTGGGACGGAATCAAAAATTTCATATTGTTATGAGACGAAAAATGATTTTAACTTTTAATTATACTATTAAAAATGTTAAAACATAATTCTTTATCCTTTTCTTTTTCAAAATAAAAATGGTAAGTTTTGCATGAGATCGTTTCACGAGATATCATTTTATACTTTTTAAATTAGTTATCACGTTTGCAATAAAATACTCCATATGTTATTACTTTTTATTTATACTATAAATTGTTAATGAAAAATATTATAAATTTTCATTAATTGAGTATTACTTTTCATTTACATTTGTTATCAATTTTTATACATAAGCTTTATGTACGTGAGTTGGTCAAACAAGTCTTTGCCAAATAAAAATTTGCTAAGTTAAAAAAATACGGAAAAAATAAAACAACGGGCATGTCAAGATGGAAAGCTATGTTTGAATTTTTCTTGAAATATCGTTGATTCCTCTGTGGTTTTATAAAAACAAATAAAATAAGAGTTTCAAAATGCACACCTGTGGCAGTTGTATTTTAATTTGAAGTCCACAGTGAATTCACAAAAAATAATAATTTGTGACATAATTAAATTCACGAAATTGAGAAATTCGACCAATTAAATGAGAGCATCATGAAATGTGTTGGTGTTGGTGGCATTAATGGATAATGTATGTGTATAAATGTTGATACATTAATGTGTATATAGTAAAGTGTTCCATCCAGAAGCCGTTTATATATGTTGCAGTTGTGCCCACATGTTTCCTTTACAACATTACAAACATTGAAATTTAATAATTATAATGAAATATATAAAAAGGTTGTTCGAATAAAGAGATTGCAATAACATATTTATATACAACAAAGCTTTGGATCTATCGACTTTCTCGAACATCAACTTAGTGCATTTATATATTTAAATAAATTATTATTAATTTTTAATATTCCCATTCCCAATGCACGAGTGTGTCTATATTAATACTAAGTTTTGGTTTTCCTATCGTGATTATTTTGACATGATGAATGGAGTATTGTTAGAATAAGAGATTATATCAATCCATATTAATCATACTTAAATATCCCCGCGTATTATTTCTTATTATATTAGTTATAGAGTGACAAGTAATTAAGAAAAATGAATGAATTTGTATAACAATTGACACTGTTATTAATAATGTTATATACCACTTCAAACACGAGTTAAGACTCAATGACGATACGAATAAACAAAAGAGTTCATAAGACCCAAGTCCAACAGGTCGAAAATAAAGTACGTCCAAGGTATAATCGACAAACAGTAAAGGCCTAAATGTCAATAACAACGAAGCCCAAGTTTATATGGGGATATCACATACCTAACCTAGTATAGGATCAACATGAATATCCTGAGTTGAGCTGATCTTAAATAGGATCGGCTCAACTGAGGATAATCTCGTCTAACTCCTCAGAATTTAGCATATCAAAATCACATCAGTTACGAGCACCTAAAAATGGAAAATGACACATCACTCTCATAATTCCTTATAAACGGGCAATACACAAAAGGGATGAGCAAGCTCTAAACCAATAGAAACTCTACATAACTTGGGGGCCACTTAGGTACATAACAACATTTTGCAGAGTTGATTCCCCATAGATAGCAGGTTTGGCCCCTCCAAGAACACATAACATCCTCTCATGGACCTAACAAATGTGCAAGGTCATGATACATGTGATAGGGCAAATGAAGAACATATATGTAGCCATCCCTACAAATTGCAACACAATGGATACTACTTCATCTTCTACGTTTCATGTATAAAGGGTGAGTGTGAGGTTGAGGGCAAAAAGAAATAATCATCAATACTAGACAGTGTGCTCTAGTTAATTATTTTGCCTTGTCGGGGTTCTTTCGATTAATTACTATTTTGTCCTTGTGATTTATGTCGTGCTATTTATCCCTGTAGTTTAGGTCAATTCGAATGTATGATACATTTGAATGAACATGAGAATGATTATTTGTTTCAAATTATGTTTACTTCTCTTTCTTACGTGTCAACCGTACAACGATATTGACAATTGACACATAAGATAACAAAATATAAAATACACCTATATCAATAGCTCTCTCACGCCATATAAATTCACATCATTTTTATTGTATTTTGAGCACGTCTCCATTCCTTTAAGAATGAAAATAAGATTTAAATTGTTAACATAATATATTTCTCCAAAAGTTGTTTTGAAACTATAATATTTTATTTGAATTTTCTTTTAGATATCACATATACTTTTGCTATATAATGATATGTGGCTCGTGTAGTACTATATATGAACATGACCTATATTTGTGTTTGGCATATACGTACTGTATTAATCAATATGATAAAGACTTCAAATTCTATTGCAAATTATTTGATTTAGATATGACAAGATGACATAGATTTGCAAGATAATCTTTAGTATACTAAAGGAAAGTTTAGTTTAGCTTAGGTGGCAGCATATCAGTAATTTAGAAATGAGGTGTCAATTTCATAGAATTTTGAATTTTGTTTTACGAGTGATGAAATCGGTGCCTATTTAATTATTTCATTGTATTTAAAGGACTTACTTGCAAATTTTATGAATTTAAAGGAAAAAAATAAGATCGTGGAAATCACAATTCCAATTCTCATCCCAATCTGACTCTCTCTCTACGCCCTAATCTGCTTTCCGACGACGAAGTAAGATTTGGCTCCTCCACCATTATCTAAGCCGTCGAAATCCTGTGATTCCAAGAAGAAGAATCCTAACCTGCCACCTCTCTACATCCTAATCTCTTGCCTACTCTCGCCCGCGCCGAAGAAAGATAAAGTTCCTCCACCATCATCCAAGTCGGGATCTGGTGGTGGCAAGCAGAACAGGTGTTTGCCTCTCTTTCACTCTCTCTTTGCGTTTTCTATATGAATCTGAAATCTAATTTGTGGATAATGTAATAAGATGCTTTTGAAATGTAATGTTTGGAAGACAAATTTTAGATTTAATGTTTGATTGGATGAAATCTTGAATGTGGGGATATGTTTTAATGGTTTTAGAAATTAGCAAGATTTTCTCCTAAAATTGTTTCAATGTTCTTCTGCAAGCGTCTTCTGTAAGATTACTCACAGCAAGCTTCTTCTGCAAGATTCCTCACGGTTGAACCTTTCCCTGCCAATATTCACATAGATTTAAAAAAAAATTGAAATAACGAATGCAAAGTGTTAAGGTTGGATCATTTCACATGCCTTATGATTCATATATGATAGAGATTTTGTTGAAGCAAAAAGTCAAATTAGACCAAAGGTAATTTCATTTACAAAAGAAGAGCATATAAGATATTATATTATGATTGAAATTTTATAACAACCCAAAAAAAGAAAATGTAGATAGCATGTAAATTTAAATATTGGCAAACATAAAGAAGGTAGTACTCCTCACAACGATCGGCAAAGAAATAAGTAAGAATATTTGTACGGAAATAATTTGAGGGAAAGACAAAGGAAAGGAAATAAGTAAGAATATTTGTATGGAAATAACCTTGAGGGATAAGATCAGCAAAGACAAAGGGAATGAAATAAATAAGAATATTTGGCTCGATGTGATAAACAATTAATCATTTCACGAGACCAATAATAGCTTACAAAGAAAAAAACTATATACTATACAATAAACCTATAATAGCTCACAAAGAAAAAAACGTATATACTATACAATCATTTCACGAGACCAATAATAGCTTACAAAGAAAAAAACTATATACTATACAATAAACCTATAATAGCTCACAAAGAAAAAAACGTATATACTATACAATAAATAGCCTTTGTGGAAATTCAGTTCATATCACATTTTTTTTCTTTCTCCAGAAATGTGCGGGTTGACAGTGAATAAAATACATGTTTTGAATATTGACAATTAAAGTGTCTTTCTCCAGAAATGTGCGGGTTGACAGTGAATAAAATACATATTTTGAATATTGACAATTAAAGTGATATAGACATAACATGGAAAAAAATGGATTTGAGAGTGAGTAAAATACATGTTTTAAATATTAACATTTAAAGTGATATAGACATATCATAAAAAAATAGATTATACTCCAGAAATATTTTTGCTTTTATATTGATATAATACTCAGAAATATATTTTTGGTAAATAATTATTAATCATTATATTTCAATTGATATATACTTATATTTTTAATTATAGTATTCTATGGAAACGAATGTGTAGCATAGTAAATGTTTATATATATACTTTTATTTTTAATTCGTTTTATGATTGTATACTGCAGCACATCTGATATAAGTTGAGTTGATAACATATTATTTATTATTTATATAAGTATTAATTGTGAAAGTATTTAATATTGTATTAATATTACAGATGAGTTTGTCTTTGGTATATGAGCTATAATTGATATATTAAAGAAATATATATGATAGAAAAATAAAGTATATATTATATATAATTATAATGTTAAATTTCGCTATGATCAGAATTCCTTTGTTTGATCCTAAAGTTCTTATTTTTAGGAGAAAAGAGAAATTTTATTTTCGATAATGTTGAATTCTACCATTTACGGAGTATTTTAGATTACAAGATAGGGGCTCTTTCAGGTTGTGATAATGTTGAATTCTACCGTTTATTTTCGATTGCAAGATAGGATAACAATGCAAGATGATAAATATTTATATGGATATATAGTTACGAAAAATAGCTTCTACGTTTATTTTCGATTGGAAGATAGGATGATAAATATTTATAAGGATAGATAGTTACGAAAAATAGCTAATAAAAATATTTAGTATATTATTATTAATAATAATTCAGACAAGTTTATTTTTTGTGAAAATTATTATTTATAATTGAGATATTGAAGGACTATAAATTTGGTAGTTTTTTCTTTCTGATTGTAGATGATAAATATATATATTGGTTGATAGTTAAAAAATAGCGAATAAAAATATTTATATATTATTATAAATAATAATGCAGACAAAAGTTATTTTTTTAAAAAATTATGATTTATAATTAAGATATTGTAGGAGTAAGAAAAAATATATATGTTAAATATCGATATTTTTGGTCAAAATTATGATTTATAATTAAGATATATATATATTAAAGATTGATGTTTTTGGTGAAAATTATGATTTATAATTGAGTTATTGAGGAGTATATGTTAAAAAGATTAATTATTAAAAATAATAATGTAGACAACTTTATTTTTTGGTGAAAATTATGATTTGAGTACATGAAAAAGAAAAAATACATATATTAATTAATAGTTTGATTTAATGTAGACAAGTTTATTTTTGGTGGAAATTATGATTTGAGTATATGAAAGAGAAAAAATACATATTTTAAATATATATTAAAAAGATTAATAGTTAAAAAAAATGATGATATTAAAAAGACTAATAGTTAAAAAAAATGATGTAGACAAGTTTTGAGTACATGAAACAGAAAAAATACATATGAAGATGATATTTTTGGTTTTATAATTTGATTTGAGATATTGAAGGAGTACACGAAAGAGAAAAAATACATATATTTTTTTGTAAAAAATTATAATTTATAATTGAGATATTGAACGATTACATGAAAGAGAAAAAATCCATATGTTAAAACAATATTTTTTGTTTTGTAATTTGATTTGAGATATTGAAGGAGTACATAAAATACATATGTTAAAAGATTATTTTTTTTTGAAAAATTATAATTTATAATTGAGATATTGGAGGATTACATGAAATACATATGTTAACTAAAGATTGATTGTTAAATTATATAGAGAATATAAATATTTTATATATTGTATTATAATAATAATGTATACGAGTTTATTTTTGGTGAAAATTATGATTTATAATTATGATATTTGAAAGATATTTGAAGAGTAGATGAAAAAGAAAAAATATAGTGAAAATAAATAATAAATGATAATAAAAAAACGATATGAGTAGCATGAATAAAAAGGAATGATTGTAAATAAAATATTTGAATAACATAAATATGTAAAATATGATATGAAATTAATAAGATAAAGAATAAAAACTATTTCTGTCAATCATCATTTCCATTTAGCCATATTAAAGGAGTACTAGCGAAAGAATACATGTTATAAAAATTATTAATAGTTAAAGAAATAGATAGACAAGTAGCACAAAAGATTATTAATAGTTAAAGATATACATAGACAAGAAAAGAAACAATAACAAAGTTGAGCGATCGTAAATGAAACATTTAAATGACATGAAAAATTGATAAAATATGAATATATGAAATTGATAAAATAAAAATAAATAACTTAAACGAAACATTTAAATGACATGAAAAATTGATAAAATATGAAAATATGGAATTGATAAAATAAAAATAAATAACTTTTTCTACTCTTCGTCTATGAAAATTTTATAATATAAATATTTTTTATTAATTAATTAATTTTTTTTATTTTTAAAAGCTCAATTTATTTATTCATAACCATACACAAAAATATTAAAATACTCAAATTATTATTGAATTTAAATAATTAAATATACATTATTTCATAGAAGAAAAAAAGTTGAACTCTTTTGAAGAGTAAATTTAAATTTTTAAGTGATATTTTTCTAATATTTTTGTATTTAATATACACCATAAAATTATTGTTAAAAATAATTATATATTTCATTTTACTATTTTAAATATTTTAAAAAATATTATGAAATTAAAATCTCGAATAATTTAAAATAATAAAAATTATATATATTTGGATATGAATGAATCTATTCAGATTTGATCCTCATGAAGACAGAAATATTTTTTTTCCTATTTTATTTATTGAGGCTGCATATTTTGTTCCTCATAATAACATGTGATATTTAATTATATAACACAACTATTTAATAATAAATTATAATTATTTTAATTTTAATACTTAATTGAAAAAATATTTTTGATTATATTTTAAGACATGTGATAATTATGATAAAATTAATTTAATTAGGGGTAGTTCTTGCGTGCTATCCTCTCACATGAGATCATTTTTTTACACTTATAGCGATAAATATTTTAAAATTTATAAAATGGTTTCAAATAATGCATCTAAGACTTACCCATTAAAAAAAAAAATTGAGATTATCCTTTAAAGAAATTTAGAGATGAGTATTGGAAGGCGGTTAGTATTATATAAATTAAGGGCCTTACTTAGAGTCCATAAGGTCAGGATTATTGCCCCTAGGTGCACAAAGTGTGTAAGGTACACCATTTTGTTTTGAAGGGAATTGAGTATATTTTAATTAATAAGAGTACACGTCTTTATGCTAAAGGGTATATAATTTAATATTAAAAAGTATGGGTGCATGGCATATTCCGGGAACATACAAGTTTTTTTCCTTATTATACTCTTTATTCTACCCGTAACGTTAGATATTTTTATTAATACAATTTATAACTTTTAATATTTTTCAATTTCAATAATATATTTTAAAAATAATATTTTAATGATCCCTCGTAACATGTTACGCGGGTTTCGTATTAGTTATGATTTAAATCGAACACGTAACCCACCCCCCACCCCCAGTTGAAATCATCTTGTAAATTCTTGGACAAATTAATATATATGTATGTACAATTTTTGTGTTGATCGTTTATAGAAAATATTATAAGAATCGTTGCACACTGCTGTTTTAATAGGTTAAAACTGTGATTTATGGTTTAGATAGTTTGTAATGAAAAAGAACAAAATGTGGAACCAAAATTTAATCTTTTTTTTTCTCCTTCAAGTTAAAAGTATTAAAATGCTAAAGAATTTAATTTCAGCGTTTATTCGCAACATGCATCAATAATTCAAAGTAATTATATACTATATGATTAAAATCTCGTTAAACAATAATATTCTTGAGCTATAGTTAATTAACATTCTTGAGATACAATGCAATAATAAATGTATGTGCAAATATATATGTAACTGAATCAATACATTAATGAAAGATATATAGAGTAACAATTAATGAATTTCTCATTCTGTGCCCAAAAAATATATATATGAATCTCATTTATATATATAAATAAAAAGGCATGAAAATTTGCTCTATTTGAGTACGGTATCGAGGAACTTCAACTCGGTACATTTTTTTAGAGTAACTTTATTTTAATTTCGGTTCGATTTCGAGTAATTCGCGGAGTAACTTTATTTTAAATTCGGTTCGGTTTCGAGTAATTCGCGAACTGGCTCGACTTAATAATGTAGAGGCATAAAATAAAGTACTTAATTCAGATGGTATAAGAGGAAATACAAGCATGAAATGTCAGTGATATTTCAAAAAATTTAAAGGGGTTTTCTCCCTTCCACATTTAATGAATAAGGTGAAAATAAAAAGTTACTTGAATTTTTGATCCATAAAATGGTAAGAAAAAAAGAAAAAAGAAAAAGAAAAAAAGATTAGCACAGAATTCGAAATCCTACCAACAAACAATGAATGCTGTGCAGAATGGTTCAGGTTTTTCTGTACAATGAAAACAAGAAGGTTGTTTGGAAGAAGTGAATGCTCTCAAACTAACAGAATGGCTCTAATTTGAGAGAAAGCAAAAAATTATCAACAAACCTTAAAAATCATTTATCACAACATCATTATTTTATATCTTCAGACATCCATAAATTAACATATGAAATTAAGGAATGCTGTCTGAAATGGCAATGTGAGGATATGATATATATACACATAAGAATTAAGAACCCTAATTTGAAGAAATTAATTCCATCGAGGTAGTCTAAATTAAGTTACAAAATGATAATAGTGTATATAAGATAAGATGAATTAATAAAATGATAGTTAAATTAAACATATGAGTAATTGATGAAGTTCACTCCAACTCTCTCCACATACTACTACATTATTATAAAGAAAGAAAGAAAATAGTAGTGCCAATAAAAGCATAGCTAGGTTTTCTTACCAAGGGTGTGTTTGTTGTTGTGCATCCACACTTTGAGCACGTGCCTTTTGATCCCCAACTCAGTGCAGAAATGGTGCACCATTTCTTCATCCTGTTTCTGAATTTTCCAATCCAAACGCTCCGCTAAATTCAGCATCTTCTCCTTTTGCTCCTGACTAAATTTGGTCCGAAACCGTTTCTTCCCGCCGCCGCCACCGCCGCTCGGCCCGGAGTAGTAATCCTCCATCTCCTCCCTCGATCCGCTCCCCCCGCCGCCGCCGGAGCTCGACGGCAGCGCCAGGGGCGGCGCAGCCCTTGCTTGCTGCGCCGCCACGTGGAGGTACCCGCTCGGGCTTCGGTACCCGAAATGCCCGTGCGGGTGGTGGGTCAGCAGCAGCTGCTGCTGCGGGTGGAACGGGAACCCGCCGCCGCCCCCGGCACCGGACTCGTTCTCCTTGCGGTGGAAGTTCCGGTGGCAATTGCAGGCGGCGCACTTGAGGGATTCGAGGGTGCCGTCCTCCCCCGCCGGCATGAACTCGCCGCAGCCGTCGACGGCGTGGCCGCCGATGCTGACGGCGTGGTTTTTGAGGCACTCCTTGTAGCGGTGCTTCCGGAGCTGCGGCGGAGGGGGGGAGGGGATTTTGGTGGGGGGGCGGAGGGAGTCATTGTAAGCTTGTCCTAAACCCACCTCCCCCTCTTGCTCCTCATCTTGATCCTCAAACTCCATGGATTTACCTTAAATCCACCACCTTAATTATGCTATATATATATACTTGTAATAGAATTTTAGTTTATATACTCCAAACATGCATTGCTTAACCCTAGGTACAGTCACCGGCAACCCGGAGCTACGGGTTTCTCTCTCCTCTTTCTCTCTCTACTCTACTCTTTTATCTCTAGCAAAGTTTTGGAGTTAAGAGAAGTGTAGTGAGAAGATCAGATAAGAGAAGTGGATAAAAATATTCTTTCTTAGTGTAAATGCACTTTTTTCTTCTTTCCCAAATAAATTAATAATTATTACACTATAATCTCAATAACTATTACATACTACTTATATAATTATTTTATTTTAAAATGTATATATGGAGTATTCATTAGGGTGACACGTGTGGATTTGTTGAGTAGTATTAATTAAGTTGAATAGCTTTATTAAACTAAAGTTGAATTAGTTTACAGGGTTGAAACTATATATATATATATATATATATATATATATATATATATATATATATATATATATATATATATATATATATATATGTATCCCCTTTGATCGAATTTGGGTTCTACTTCTTACCAAATATAGTGTGGTTTATTTTTATACATCACATGATGTAACTGGTCAAGGTGTCTTTTCTCCTCTTACCTCTTTTCATCAAACTCAAACAAATTCAGCAATTATTAAACGCTTTAATACCTTCATTTACTTCATAATGTACTACAATTATTACGGAATTATAACAACAATTTATACCATTTCACTATGTGAATGTCGACTTAATTACTTATACAAAAGAGATACGTACTTGACACCTAACGACACACCATATTTTTTATTTAACATTTTCCTTAATTCGAAACCCAATAGCTAACTTTAATTTTTATTAGTATTTCATCAACAATTCATAATATAAATAATTATAAATAAAAAGTGATAAATATTTTCTATGTAAATCTTATTCCATTATTTATTTATTACTTAGAAATTAAAGACTGCAATATCATGGAAAATCAACAGAAGTAAGTATAAACTTACCAAGTAAAATATTTAGATTGAGTTTCACATGAAGTATATTTTAGATTTGTCATTAATTTATGGTAGATTGTTTGCTTTAGTTGTTATAATGATATATAATTATAATCTGCTGACTAATATCAATTAAATTATATGCTCAATAAGATATAAACACCTCATACGTTTTTTTTAAAAAAAATCATTTAAAAGAAAATATTATAAAAGAGTTTAAAAATACAATGTGTAGACACCTGAATTTTATTGCTTATTAAATAAAATATGTGTCAAATTAATGCAATAATTATCAATTAATTAAGAAATTTAAATAAATTAATTCCTAAAATAAATGAGTAAATTATTGATAAATTTGGTCAGATCCAGTCAAATAAACTCAAGCCAAATGGGTCTGACTTAAGTCAACAAACCCAATAAATCAAATCCAGTTCGGCATGCTTAATTGAATTAAATAAGCCCGTATCCAGTCCAGCAAGTTTAATTAAAGGAAAAAACCCAACATATGGAGAAAATATCTACAAATTTTATTGTTATACAGTGCAAACCTCAAAACACAAATAAAAATTACAGGTAGGAGAGAATGTAATACATGTATTAAGTATAAGAAAAATGAGATATATGTATTAACTTTTATTTTGCTTTTATTGCTTAAATTTTATTTCGTTCACTTTGCATTAAGTATAATATCTATAGTAATTTTTTTTATAAAATTTGATTTATGTCAAACAATTATGTGAGATACTTTCATGAAAGATTTATATAAATAAGAAATTATAATTAATATTTTAATAAAAATGATAGTGATGAAATAAATTGTTGATTTTATGAATAAATAATTTATAGTATAAATAAGAGTGACAATACTTTTATCCAAAAAAAGTAAAATATTTTTAAGTAACAACTATCTAAAATATATTAAAACGATCTCTTGTGAAATGATTTCAAGTTCTCTATTTATACATAGTCTTTATTTCTAATACAGACTATTTCATTTAATTTGAATTTATGATTTAATAAAATAGGTAATGATCTTATTATAATTCAAAACCATTAGTTTCAGGATACAGTTAATGCGCACACATCTTAATTACTCATTAAATGTATATAATTTGTTGGAAATTTTTAATTAAAAATAATAATTCCCTTTTCGATTAGAAAGATTTTTTTTTCAATTATGATCATATAATTTTAGTCATTAGTATAACGGTAAAATGTGAGTTTAATATCGAAATTCCCTCGTAAAAAAATATTATATTCAAGATAATAATTTTAAAAAGTTTTAAATAGTCCTATAATTTTAGATTCTTACCAAAATAGTTTTTTTTACATAAAAAATATTCTTTTTTTTTTGATGCTATGGAATGAGATAAATTGTATCCACACTTTAAATACGCGGAGCTCGCTTTCTATATTTGGCCATATCAGGGTTAGCTTCTTTCAAGGTTTATTTATATAAGTATACACTCATATACCTAGCAATTTAAAAAATGCAAAAACTTGTGTGAGACGGTCTCTCATGTAAAAGCTTACGTGAGACGGTAAAAAAATAATAATTTTTATAAAAGAAAGTGATAATAAATTAATAAAAAGGTAAAATGTTATTTCATTAATAATTTATAATATAAATAAAAAGTGATAATATTATATAGTGAAAGTGACAACGTTTTATAGCGAAAATGATAACTTTTTAAAAAAGTGAAAAACTATCTCACATGAGACGATCTCACGTAAGATACACCCTTTAAAAAAATCATAAAATAAAATTGGGAGCTGGCATTTTTTGTGCTATTTCTTAAAATTTGAGTCAGTTTATGGTAAATTTGCAAATTTACACTATATATTTAGAACCACTGCCATAGTAGCACATATGGATCCTATATGCCATCTTCTTCAACACTAGAAAAATTTTGTTTTAAGTGATAAGGATTTATTGACAATCATATTTTGGCTTGTGATTAAAGGGAATATAGTAGAAAAAATTCATATGACTATAATTACTTCAGTAATCCTAAATCTTGTGCAAATGATTGAAAATGAGCCTTATTTATATTATAAAATGCAACTCTCACCTCTATATTCTATTTAAACATATGTATTGCTAGGGGTTTAAATTACAAAGGGGTACGAAAATTGCAAAGGCGCACAGAATGTGCTCCGTGCGCCCGGATGCACAGGAGCCTCAATCATTATAAAATCATAGTGTACTGTCTACTTTCCACACTTATCTTCATTCCCCTATTTTTTTTACTTTTAAAATTTATCTACAAAAATATATATATACATCACATTAATTAATAATTCCATAGGGCATAAGCCAATTTATTTTTTTTGAAAATATCAATCTTATTTAATACACTGACATACTTGAGTATTTATTATATTAAAAATGCCATAATAACCCAAAAATATATAATAAAAATAACTGTGAGACGAGTGAAAGAAGTATTTTATTTGGTAAAATTTTAGTATATCATTTTAGATTTAACAAATTATTTTTAATGCCTCATCTTTAATGAAAAATGTTAAAATACTCAAAAATGGTGAAAATACTCTTGATTCAATTTGTAACTTGATTTAAAAATTTTAAGTGAGTCAATAATAAGTAATTGAGTCATAAAAATATATGTAACCAAATTATATATTTTAATCAAATTAACAATCATCAAGTCAATGATATATTTTTTTTATCAAATTAAGCATTTTAACAAATACCCTTAAAATAAAAAAAAATCCTTAAGTGACATGGGCAATATTACACCTTAGTTCTATCTTATATGGGAGTATCCAGTTTAGTCCTTATTTAATTGAGTCCAAACTTTTCTGTCAACTGAATTATGTCAGCATAAAATAATGAACTTGTAGTTAATTATTAAACATATCTAAGGATATTTGGGTCATTTAGTCACAATTATTATAAATATAATTTGATTTTATTTATAGAAAATGGTGGGGTAATAATCCTTTGGCACAGAGTAATTGCATCTGCAGTGGGGAGCAGAGGAGCGCAGTGAAAAACAACGCGCATAAGGAATGCGTGTGGATTCGCAAGAGAGGCGGCGCGTGGTGGCGGCGCGTTGAAAACAATGCATGCAGGATGTACTACTATTAATTACAGTGTAAATTAAATTTAAATAAAAATAAATAAATAAATAAAAAGGTTGTTAGCAATAAAGAGAGCTGGTGTGAGTTATTAATATTACGTGTGAAATTTGCGTTTCTGACATCACTGACCTACTCCAGGCGTCAACCTTAATTAATTTTTCGCCTCTCTAATGTTCAAATTCGACTAAACCATTTAATTTTATCTAATACTCCATCCGTCCATTTTTAAGGTATTAATTTACTTTTTACACGTGAATTAATAAATATTTTTATTATATGTAAAGTGGGTAGTTGTATTAGAGGGAAATGGTGTGCCATATTGTATATTTTTTTACTAAATAGGGGAAATGAATACCTTTGAAGCAGACACCAAAAATAGTAAAATGGATACCTTAGAAGCGGATGAAGGGTGTATATTTTTTTATAAGATAAATTTTTATTAGTAAGAGAGTTAAGCTCTTAAGAATATATATTTACATCAATTATTTAACACATGGAATAAATTACTCCCTCCGTCCCATAAAACCTTTCACAATTTCCTCATTTGTTTGTCCCACAAAACCTTTCACACCTAAAAAAAGGAAACATCACTTTATCTAACAACCTCAAAAGTTTTTTTAATTTCAAATTTGTCACTCATTTTTCACACATATATCATTATTTTATACTTTTTTATTATCTAAAAATACCACAATACCCTCCAAAGTCAATAAAGTTGGTCAAAAAGTGCACATTTTCTTAAATAACGTGGAACAGTAAACGTGAAAAGTAGTATGAGATGGAGGGAGTATAAGGGATTCGCATAGAATATACGATTATTATTATTATTTTTTTGTAATTTTGGGTAGCTTTCTTACTCATCATTATTAATAAAATTACTATTTATTTTGCCAATTCAAAAAAAAAGGATTGTATAACCAATTTTATAGTTTGATTTTAAGATCTTCCAATATTTTCTCTGAATCATACCGTTCTCTATGAAAAATTAAGTTATTTCGAGCTTTACAAATCAACCAAACTATACATTCCTAATCACATAGTGCATCATCTGTGGAATGCTTATACTATATTTCAAGGCAAACAATTTAATGTGGAAAAGGTGTTAGAGGAATTGAAATCAAGGCCATGGAATTGCCTACAAGAAGATTTTATGAGTAAAACATGTAGCATACATAATTGGTTACATAATTCTAGGAGTTGTTTGGAGTAAATTAGGTGAGCGTAGTAAATGTTTCTAAAACATGATCACATTATATTTTTCCAATATAATCGTATTATATCTCGAGTGTAGGTAACTCTCTTACCTCACTCGTTTTCATTTGAATAAAAAGAAATTATTTTACAAATGAAAAAAAAAATGCATAAAATTCTTTCCCCTTATAAAATAAGACTATTAAAGTGTATTAGACATACTAATGGAATATAGGGTAGAGTCGTTTACACACCTATCCAGTTGAGGCACTTCATCCACACTTGATATGCAAAATTTAAAATCTAATTTATAAATATACTTGTTTAATCAAATTATAAAATCAGGTTAAAATTATTAAATTCCAATTTATATTTTATATAAATATTACACAAAAAAAATTTATTTTTAGCAACGTTATTTACCAACTAATTGCAAATAGAAATTACATTTTATTTCAACAATAAAATGTCAATGAATTTATTATGTTTTTTTTAACCAATCACTGCTATTTACTCGGAATTATTATATAAATTATTAAGAGAATTATTAGCCACGGATTATCAACGAATTATTTGCAAACAAAATTAAATTATTTTTGTTACTAAAACTTTATTAATGGAAAGTTATCTAAGGATTTGGTTGTTAATCTACTAGTAAATCAATTTATCAAGTAAATTAAAATTTTTACGAACAAAATATTCCGTACACTAGACATAAAAAAGAAAATCAATATCTTTTTATTTTCATTATCATGCATCATGCATCTTCATAGTAAAATCTATTCCCTCTCAATCTATAATAATAGCTGCAACGTGTGGTATTTGGTACCGATCTACCTCTCAATATTTATTAACTTATTTAATATAGTAATTAAAAATCAACTGCAAATACAAAAAAAATAATAAAATAAAATACTCTATCCGTCTCTCAATAATTTGCACACTTATTGTCTTTTAAAAGTTTGCACTCCCTAAAAAAAAGTAAAAAGTAAAACCAATCACCTTCATCCATACACTTTATTTTTTTTAAAAAAATTATCTTTGCCTAACACACATAACATATGAAGTATTATAATAATATCTTAAAAATTATAGCTTTTCTTAATCTCTGTGTTGGGAGAAGGGTGCAAAGTGAAGAGATATGGGGAATAGTAGAGAATTTTATTTTAAGTGAATACTCTCTCGGTCTAATCTAAAGATTTTTATTTTATTATTTTGAGCTTTCACTTTAAAGATACTCATTATTCTATTTTAGTAAAAGGACCCATATGTCTCATTACTCATTACTAATACAATTACCATATAGAAAATAATTCTTCAATTCATGTTAAAAAAAAATGATGATTTTGGAGTGGATGGAAGGGGTAGAATAGTTAAGAAAATAAAAGAAATGAAAAGGAAAGCAAAGAATAATAATTAGAGTAGATGTAAAAAAGGGGGAAAATGGTGGGGACTGGGGTGTGAGGGAGTGAAAGCAGCAACACACCAGAATAGAACACACACTACACACTCCTGTCAGCCCCAAGGAAACAAACCACTCTAGTTTATATACTTACATATACATACACATGTGTACAATATATATATATAGCTCAATTTCAAATTATTTTAGTAGCTTTTTTTCGAAACATACATCAATTTTATATTTCATTGCTAAAAGTTTAAATGATGGAAAATAACACAAACTATAGAGCATTGTTATTTTTATGTGCATGGTATAATTATATACAACTACAGTAGTGGACCTTACATGAAATTTATGAATTTTTTTTTTACTTTTAACTTTTTTTAGAATGATTCTATAAATAATATATTAAGTGTAAAGTATGATGGGTGATTTTTAAGATAAACTATGATGAGTTGCACATCATGCATATATACTATAGCACCTCTATTGTAATTACATCTACAAGCCTCACCAATACTATTACATCATCATTACTATTACTATATAGTATATACATGTAAATGTTTGGGATAGAGCAGCAGAGGGGACAAAAAATGTGCAGTGAGAAGACAGACAATGGATGAGATTCCTTAGCTCAACTGTGTTTGTGTTATCATGATTCCTTCTCTCTTTTTCTTGCATCTCACTTTATCATATGATAATACCATCTCCCATTCTTTTTCATTAGCACATAAATAAATAAATATATGCCACCATACATTTTCTGCCATTCCATTCATCTCACTCTATAATCTATTTATATAGAGAGATAGAAAGAGAGAGAAGGGAGTAAATAAAATTGAGATTATTTGTGAGGATTTGGAAGCACAATTAGATTAGTGGAATGTTTGATGATAATTAGGGTAAGTTTGAGAGAGATAATTAATGGATGTATTGAGTGGAAAATGATAATAATCTGTTAACAGCTTCATCTGTGATTTATAGTTGTAAAGGGAGACATTTTGGCAGTGAAAAGGGGAAGCAGATTGTGACAAGACAAACAATGGAAAACCTGAATTTCCAATTCTAACAATTTGCCTTTTCTT
Source organism: Pogostemon cablin (assembly GCA_023678885.1). Lineage (NCBI taxonomy): Eukaryota > Viridiplantae > Streptophyta > Magnoliopsida > Lamiales > Lamiaceae > Pogostemon > Pogostemon cablin. Next base: position 3,847,647 of record CM042992.1, on the reverse strand, counting down.
TTCTTTTTTCTTTTTTAAAATAAAATTAAGAAAAGAGAGAGAGGGCAGAAAGAAAGAGAGTTGATTGGGCAGCAAATCAGAAGGCATGAAAACTAGAGAATTGTTTTCATGTGTTTTGTCTGCTATTCTCACTCTCTGTCTCACTGCTCCCTCTTCTCCACTCCTCTCCTCCCCCTTCTTTTCAACTTTTCATTTCATTCCAGCTAGCCTTTGACATGACATCCACACCTTTTATTAATTCTTACTTATTTGCATGTCTATCCGGCATAGAGATTAAGAAAAATGATAATTTTTAGGGGTATTATGGTATTTTTTTGTAATAAATAAATGATAAAATATGCTAGGTGTGTTAGGTAAGGGTGATTTTTTTTTGTAAATAAAGTGTATGAGGAAGGGTGATTGCGTTTGACTTTTTGCTTTTTTAGGGATGTGCAAATTTTTGTAGGACAACTCAAAATGAAAAGTGTGTCATCTGAAATGAGATAGAATGAGTATACAATCTTCTTTCTTATTACTATAATTATAGTACTAATTATTTAGCTAAGAATTAAAAAAAAAATTCTGAATAAGCTAGTATGGAAATTCCATTAGCACTCCTTACACACTCTAATCAAATAGCCAATGTTATATATAATCACCAAAATTACATGCACCCATTTAGTTTTTGTTGCGACATATTATTTATCGAGTATAGATAAGTAATAGTATAAATTTAATTGTAGTGGAATAATGTTTATATTACTATAAAAGAGTATAAATTGTCATATAAAACTAATTTATTAATTGTGCCCCAATGTCACACAACATGTCTCTATATGTTATTGAGATGCAAGTTTATGAAGCCCTAAAACTATCGTTTTCTATTTTATGCTAGTTTTCTTTTTTTGAAAAAACCACACCAAGTTATTTGAGAAAAGAAATTTTGGATTGACTTGATTCTATGTTTATTTATCAATCCTTATCTATAGATCTTCTACTTACGTATTTTATTAACAATTAATATGATCAATAGCTATGGTGAAAGTAAGTGATCAAGTCGGATTAGTTCTAGTCTCACCTTTTAGCTGTGGTTTTTTTTTATATGAATCCTATTATTCTATAAATATGGAGTATTTAAATAAACCTAGTTAAATACTTCCTTTTATTTGGGAAGTATTTTACATTTTATTTTTTATCGGCTCCACAAAGTATCTCACGTTTTAGTCTTACTAAAAAAGATTAAAAAAAACTATAATAAACTCACTTTTTTATACACTTCCCAACATAAAAATCTGCTTTTTTACCTTCCAACAATTTTACACAACTTTTTCATTAAATAAACTAAAATATTTCTTTTTTTTTCTTACTTTATACAAAAAAATCATATTTTTCTTCTAATCCTCGCACAAAAATACGTAAAATATATCGTAAAATACGTCAATAAACGGAAGGAGTAGGATTTTGAGATACATCTTAGAAGTGGGTTAGACCGTAAGCTCCCTTCGAATAATGTGACGTATTTCAATTCCTATACGTACTCTCACTTTCTAAAAGAAGAAGTTACACATTTATATTAATTTGTTTTCTAAATCATAATTTGATCACTTTAAATCGAATACATACAATAATTTAAATCTTTAAGTATTGATTAACATAAGCTATATTCAAAAAAGAACAAAAAGAAAGCAATTTAACCTCTTGCAGCTATAAATGAAGTCAAACATTTAGAAACTTAATCCAAATCTTTAACGTAATTATTTTTTGCATGGATACATATATTAGTGCACGAATAATTAGCCCTTTTAGAATTTTAAATTTTTACTAATTAAAGACATAATTTAATTTAAACCTTTGATTTTTACAATTTATATCATTTTGAATTATTATAGGATAAAATAAAAATTTCTCAATCGTAAACTGATATGTCACTAACGGTTTTGGACCAACGCCTTTTAAAATGGCAATCACATATACACGCATAAAATGTCTCCATAATGTGACGTTATTAATTATTGGCATAATTTATAAAAATAATTTGATATATAACCCACTTAATAATTTACATTTTTTTGGGGGTGGGGGTGGGGGTGGGGGGGGGGGGGGGGAGAAAGAAATACGAAGATCAGTTCTAAATACAATCTGCATAAAAAAAAACAGAAAATTATACTCTTGATATAAAATCTTTGGGTTAAGTATGACATTGTTTTATAAAACAATTATTGAATTGATCATAAAAGAGTATAAATATAATAAATCTTAAATTTATAGGAGCCAAATCATTTAGAATTTATTAAGGTATCATCAAAAACTTTATTGGAGGAGATGTATTGAGGTGACTCATCATTCATTTACAACTCTACATATCATATCTCTCTATGTATATACATACCAAACTGATTTCATTAAATTCTCAACTGCAAAAATTTGCAAAATGCTCCCTATAAACTGTAGCATTGTTCTAATTTGGAAACAAAATTATAACACCCAAATAGATATAATGGATTTACATAATTGATTAGAGAAGCATGCATGTGACTGTTGCAGGGTAACAGGGTACTTGATTAGATTCTCGGGTTTAATGGTGCAGAAACAAAGATCATCGGGGCCCCATTTTAAATACTCCGTTTCAATTATTTCATGAAATCATGCATCCTACTGCCATGTTTGGATTTCACATTTACTATCCATTATCAACCCTCAACTAAACTATTCCACTCCCAAACATGCCCTATACCCCATTCATATCCACATATTTCACTCATTTATTAAATAATTAATCCTATTCCACACAACGCACCAACTTAATAAAATGGATACTCTCCTATGAGACGGTTACGTGTAAAATAGTTGGGAAAATATCAATTTGCTCTTCTACAATATGCCAAATTCAATTTCAATACTCAGGTTTGATAATTTCTCAAAAGTAGCCCTTCGGTGTCCGATTTTAGTCTATTTTTTTTGGTCTTTTTTGTCCATTTTTTTGTCATTTTTTCGCCGGAAAATTCCTTAAAGTCACCGAAAAAATGATCAAAAGTGGACAAAAATGACAAAAATCGGACACCGGTGGATCACTTTTGAAAAATTATCAAACCTGAGGACCGAAGTTGAACTTGATCTATTTTAGAAGACTAAAATTGCTATTATGCCTAAAACAGGTTTTGAAACAGATCGATCAATTATTAAAATATGTATATTTATAGTTAAAGTATATTAATAATAAATTATATCATAATATTTAAAACCATACTTTAATGATCATGTTCATAATTTTTAAAAAACAAAAGAAAAATATATTTTATCTGCATAACAATCGTCTCAAGAGAGACTTCATCTTCATAAAATTACTAAATATCATATGTGGGAGAGAAATTAATCGTGTGGTTATTTAATTGAAAAAAAAATGTCAAACACCCTTTTGTAAAAGTTTTTAAAGGGGGTAATGTACGTAAATATGTAACTTTGGGTCCGTTAAAGAGGAAAAAAAAGGTTTTACTTTTGGGGGTAAATTGTCACCTTTGTCATGAATAAATTTAAAGAAAAAGTGAACTACTTGTGTTCTTTTAATGTAGGAGTATGGTTTGGGTCATTTTATTGTTGATGAAATGACTTCAAGAGACATTCAAAATCATCTAACAAAAGATAGATATACAAATTAATACCACTAAATTATACTTATCAACATTAAATACATATAATTATTTTTTAATTCAATAATTAAAATTTTGTACTGAAATTATTCGTCATGTATAATAATCTCTCCTAATTTAATTAGTTTTTTTTTTAATTTCATGTTCTTAAGGGCTCCTACTTTATAGACTTATAGCACTAACTTTAAATATATAGAGCAATCAAAACCTTCCTAAATAATTTTTTTTTATTTATCTTCTTTCTTTTTTCCATCAAAACCTTCCTAAAATATTTTTTTTTTAAATTTATGTTCCACAATAGGAAACCAAATAGAATATGTATATTGTACTTGTAGGGTTGAGCCCGTAGGCCTGTAGGTAGAATAGTCCAACCCGAAGAAAATGGCCCAGCTTTTTGTGCTCTAGACCGATATTTTTAGGCCCAGAATTAACAAAAATGTTTTCATTTCAAAGAGTAGCATTGGAGCCCGGCCCATTATCACTGGATTTCCAGTTATATATTAGTGAAGGCCCAACTTTATTGAAAAAGAAAATGAATTAAGGGAAAAATCGTGGCAGTGAATTAAAAAAATAATAATAATAAAGTCAGTAAGAAATTAATATCTAAATTTTAGAATAATTGTGTATTTTATATTTAAATTTAAACTTTTATAAAGCAATATAGACAATCTGTTAATTCTGTTACAGCTTCAATTGTATTATTGTGTATTGAAATCAAATGAATGATTATAATCGACCTTTTCTTCTTGCGATCACAATATGAAACAATAGTCATAATTCTTTTTGGAACCATTATTATGGTCCACTTCAACGTTATGTTGATGTATTTTTAAAGCTACTGTATAATGCATATTAAATGTATAAATAAAAAAACACATGACACGTCATAGATAAAATCACTACATTATAACTTAAAATATTTAATACTCATCAATCGAAAATTTACATGGATTGATTTCAACATAAAATTAAGCGCATTACATTGTACTACTATGGTATAAAAATAAATAGTTTTTTTTTCCTTAGTCCTTAATATTGTTGGGTGGGGATTCCATTAATCTTGTAATTTTAATTAATCCCATATTCAATATTTTTTTAATAAATAAATTAAATGTTATCTATCCAGATATTTGATAAACATGGGAATAATTTAGAAAGTTGGAGTTGGGACCATGTAAGAAACATGGAATGTATAGATACATCATTTGTTAGCTAAGATAATGAACTAATCATGTGATGACAGGACATACATGTTGCACAACACCTATTTTATTAAATCTAATTCTTGGCTGTCCTCCACCAATGACTATTTTCTTTTATTATTATTATTACTATTTTTTTTTAAATAAAAATAAAAATATCCTAAACATGTTCGAATAAATTAATAGAACAATCTTCCGTTTTGACCGCTACATAACTACTCCATAAGTGTAGTTACATTTACCAATAACGACATTAACTAGCTCATTTATTTATTAATTGTCATAAAAAAAAACTAATCGAATTGAGAATAATAAAGTGTGGGTTTATTCGTACTCATATCAAATGTATAGGGAAGGGTTTATAATTTTTTTTTTATTATTATTTTTTGGTTCAGAACCAGGGGTACATTATTATTATTTTTAGTTTATATCCAAGTGTATTTGAATTTCAAATTTCTATATATTCAAGATATATTTGGGTCATTGGAATATATATATATATATATATATATATATATATATATATATATATATATGTGTGTGTGTGTGTGGGGCATATCATTGCCATCACATCTCTCAAATAATTTAATATTTTATTATTTGAATTTAAATTAACATAACTCAGTTTCTCTTGGTGGGTTCTGTAAGAATTGGAAAATTCACGTTCGAATCCGTCATAATTCTGAGTATTAATTAATATAATTGTTTAATAATTGTGATTAAGCATGTCATTGCAAGTTAATTAATAAAACGATAGCTGATAATATAATTTCTACACTTACAATGAAATAATGATAAATATTAATCCAACTAATAAATTAATTTAATTTTAATATACATTTATATCCTACTGGTAGTCGTGGTACACCACTAAAGAAGCTGGAGATTATAAAGACAGTCTGTCACTGGCTGTCCCAATTAGCTAACCACCACTTTTATACTGGATTTGTTAATTAAAAAAATTAGTAAGGCACATTTAATTACTTATTGAGTAATTAAGCAAGATTAATTGTAGAATTAGTAGGATGCATGGTTTAATGAGGTGATAATGACAGAATACCCACCAAAGAAAATGTTAGCAAAAAATGGGAATAGAAATGGGCAGACTTAATAAAAATTGTTGAAGAAAGTAAGGCAAAATGGTAGAAGATGCCAAATATTGTAGAAGCTTGAAGCATAAATTACGACTCTGCACCAAGTGGACAAACCTTACAGCTCATTCTTCAATCATTCTACCACTTTTCTAGATTATTTTTAGAGAGAGAGAGATTGTAGTGAAAGTTAAGACATGAATTTGGGTGATGTTCACTTATTTTTCTTGTAATTAACGAATTCATTCAATCATTTGGGATAAAAGAAGCTTCTTCAAATCTCGAATAACTAATCGTAATGTACTAGTGCCAATTGTTGATAGCATCGAAATTGTAAGGGTGTAAACGATTCGAGTTGAGTTAAACGAATAGTTGTTCAAGTTTGTTTGGAATATTGTCAAGCTTGTTTGATAAGTAATCAAGTTGAGTCCGCACGAGCTTTTATCGAGTCAAACATGAGTTAAACTTAATAGTATGATAATTGTATACTTACTTTATCTAATTTCATGAATCAAACTTTTAATTTTATCAAACATAAAAGTTGCTCAAATTTATTTGATATATTTATTAAATCGATTTCAGATGGGCTTTTATCGAACGATTTCAAGTCGATAGTTTGATTTGATTTTCAACTCTGCAACGGATTTAGGGGTACAACTGTACCCCCAAAATCCCACCAACCCACCTACTCTCCATTAATTTTTTTTAAAAAAAAAATTATGTGTATATATATACAAATATTTCTATATTTTACTCCCATATTATTAAATTAACAAAAATTTATACTCAATTCATTACTATTTTTATAAATTTATACTATACATTTATGATAATAATGTGTTAAGTTGCTTTTTACAAATAAAAATTCAACGATATAACAATATAAATAATTTTAGAGTATTGATTTATTTATTATACGATTTTAAATATCAAATATTCCATTCATCCCTTTAATTATTTCATATTTTTTCTTTTTATACATCTCAATAATTATAATTTTAGAGTATTGATTTATTTATTGTACGATTTTAAATATCAAATATTACTATGTCTATTTAATTATTTCACATTTTTCTTTTTATCTATCGCAATACTTATGTACATTTTTTAAATGGTAGAAATGTATCCCAATAATACCTAATTTTTACAAATCTCAACAACTTTATACATAATTTTTATTAAATTATCTAAAATATTTATTTTTTATACACATTCTAGCAACTTTACATATTTTTAAACATAAAAATTAAATTTTCTTAATCTCCACATACAAAAAATACATTTATTATTTATCGAGACAAATAGAACAATATTTTTATAATTACATGTAGTACCCAGAAAAAATTTTCTGGATCCGCCAAACTTGATATCTTAAAGAATTTCACTTAAAAACACTTCAAAATTCTGATAGCTAGTCCAACCTAGTAATCTAATTATCTGTAAATATTGTTTTATAACAAATTTTTGTCAAGTACAATAATTGATGGATAATCTTTAAAACCAAACAATGAAAGTTGGGAATAAAGTTAACAATCCAGCTTTTATCTTCTTGAGACAACACATGGACGTATCTTTAATTAAATTGTACTTTATCATCTACAAATTATTTTAAATTTAGAAATAAAATGTAGTAATATTGTGCAGGGTAGATCTATAATGATGGATGTACTTAAATCTTAAATTTCACTTTTTTGGCGATTGATGTGGCTGATCAAGTCAACGTTAGCCAAGTCAACAATAGTTGTAAGTTGATTAATTACCACTTCTAAATCTAATTTTACATCAAACAGAATTCTCATGATGTGCAACCTTACCAACATATTTCCATCTAATTATTAAAAATTATATAATTTCTCCTAATTCACACATAAATTATGAAATATGAATAATGTCTCTCCACCACCCTTGATTATTTAAATAATAATTTTCATGGAATCTCATCATTATTGTTCCACTAATCTCTCTCTCTCTCTATTTCCTTTTTATATATATATCTTCACTTTCCAATCCTCTTTTGTCCATCTCCAAACTTCAAAATCCTCACACAGTAAAACACACACACACAGTCTCTCTCTCTCTCTTTCTCCCTCTCCTCTTTCTCTCTCTAACAATGGGGCTTAGGGTTTTCCTTTTCTTGGCACTCTTGGCCACCTCTTGCATGGCACAATCACCCTCAGGTGCACCCACAGTCTCCCCCACCGCCGCCCCAACACCGCCACCGGTGGCGCCGCCCACCTCCACTCCATCTCCATCGCCGTCGACCGCCGCACCAACCCCAGGACCCGTGGCCGCACCCGCCCCATCGAAATCATCGCCGGCCCCCTCACCGGCAGCCGGCGCACCAGTTTCACCGAGCCCGAATGCACCAGCACCCGGACCCGCCGCAGATCAGACTCCTTCAGATGGACCGAGTGGCGGCGCATTCGTGAGCAGGGCGGCCATTGGCGGCACCGCCTTCGCGGCGGCGCTGGTTGCGGTGGCGTTGATATAGGCGAGCCACGTGGACGTCGTAGATCTGTTCCTTTTTTTTTAACTCGTGGCCGGATGAGACTTGGCTTTGTCCTTTTGTTGGGGGTTTATTAGTCATTTCACTTTTTTTAATTTTATTTTTTTTGGGGTATATTTCTTCTTGTGTTGGTTTATTTGATAATTTGTTTGGTTGTGATTATTTATTTGGGAGATACATTAGACTCTTGGATATGTTCGAGGATACTATATTTATCTAGGGGAGTCACATGTACATGATATCTATCCTTTATTAATAAAATTCACTTATTATTCTTTTATATATGCTTTAGTAAAGTAATTATTAATTCGCCCAACAATAAATTTTAGGTTTAATTAATTTGTTATTTATTTAAACTGTAATTAACTAATTATAATTTAATGGATCAATATTGTGGCAATATCGATTGATAGTACAACTTTGGAACACATTCTTTGGAAATTGAAATGCAAGTACATGGAAGAAGGCTTTGTTCCAACACAATAAGTACTTCCTATACAAAATCTCAATTTCCTATATTCAATGTTGCATTATTAATGTGGAAGAAATTTAATAAGCATATCATATTCATACCATTCAATTCAATTTAGACGTTGTTCCTCTCATAACATCCTTCATATTTACTTCACAATGTCCTTTCCTATATATATATATATATATATATATATATATATATATATATATATACTTCATCCTTCCCGCATCAAGGGTGCATTTTATTTTTTTGCACATGGATTAAGGAGCATTATTATTTAATGTGTGATGAGTAGTTGTATTAATGGGAGTGTAAGCCTCATATTTTAATTGTATTAGTGGGTGAGTATGAGATCCATGTGTATGAAAAAAAAAAGAGGACCGTTTGGGTGAGACGACCAAAATGAAAAAAAAGAGACCATTGGTACGGGACGGAGGGAGTATTTACAAAAAACAAATGACATATTTATTTAATAATCCCAAGATATGTTTTAATTTTAAAATTGTGCTCAAAAGACGTAATAACTTTACACTTTAAAAAAAAAACTTAAAACCTAAAAAAATAAAATAAAAATATTAATCAATAAAAGGTTAAAATTAAGAAACTTGATCAAGAAAATATCGGTTATATTAAACAAAGTAAAACAACAAATGTGAATATTATTATACTCCATCCTTACGCCGGTAAGAATTTCATTTATTTTATGCATCTTTATTAATTATTAAGAAGTAATATAACTTATTAGTAAAGTTTGAGTTCTATTTTTTTATTGTACTATTTTTTTTATTGTACTAGTGGTATGTGTCGATTTTATTTATTTAAAAAGAAAAATTATGTTATTTGGAGTGAACGCTCGAAATGACAAAATAACTTTCACGTTTGCGGAAGTAGGATGGAGGTATTTTGGTAAGAATATATAAAATGTATCGATTTTAGTTTAATTTCTCTTTATTATAAAGAACAAGAATTAAAGAGGTAGTTGATGGAATTTGTGAAAACCCACTTTATGAAATGCAAAAGAAAATGTTTTTTGAAAAAGAAACTCTTGAACTTTATTTGAGAAAGTTGAAGTATTTATCTACAATATTAACATTGGATACCAAGAAATATCTGCAGCTTTCACTGGTCCACTATCTTGAAGCATTTCTTTATCACTGAAATATTTCTAATTAAACTTTATGCTGAAAGGAATGTATGAGATAGACAATAATTAGATATTAGGCTTGTAATTTTAATCATGTAAGTTAATTTATTTTTATTTCAGTTTAGACTTATTCCATTAAGGATTGATCCTATAATTTTATCAATTCAATATTTTGCTGTTGTGATCCGTTATACAGCATATGTCGAACAATCTATTCTTGAATTAAAACTTAAATTTTAAAAAATATATTTATAAATAAAACTCTACGTAAGCAGTGACCGACTGAAATGCTCATAATCATATCACTTGATTAAAATGTTAAATGGGACAAATATAAAAAAAGTAAAAAAAAAAAACCAAATGAAAATCTAAATTAAGACAACATGACGTACTAAAAAAAGATATAAAATAAATAATTATGATATAAAAAGAAAATATTAGTATTAAATTTGACTTGGTGAGCTATGACACCTGTCATGTGAATCGGGCACATGGAGCACCGACTCCACCGCCGTTGAAAATGTGGAGCACTGCAATTTTATTAATTAATAATTAAATAAGATATATAAGGAAACTAGCCGTTGAAATTATTCGTGTAACGTTCATCATATGAAACATCATATTTTGGAAAAAAAAATTTAAAAAAATGAAGAAAAATCTAATTTTACATCTAATTTTGGTTCCTTGAATTCAAATTAAATATGAGAGTAATATAATATGAATGTTATATGAGATGTAAACATGAATTATTTTGTTGGAGTCGTTTCAGTTAAGATAGCATGCATGGAGTAAATAATAAAGGGTGAAATCTTAATTGAATAAAGAAAAATAATAATTATGATACATAGATTTAATATAGCCCTTTTACATAAAATTTATTAAATTCTGTTAAAAAATTTACGAAATATTGAATTTCATTTTTAATGTCACTACTTTACTAGTGAATAGTGATTAGTTAATTTAAAATTTAATTTATTCTAAAAATTATTTTAAATTTTATTAGAATTTAAAATTTCTCCTTTCTCGATTAACATATCCCTTATTTGCTTGATCACTTATTTAATTAACAATTAAGTTTGCCTTACTATTTATTATAATAAGGTTTTGGAAAATGAATGCCCCTTATAAATAGCATCTAGAGTCTAGGTTGGTTAGCTAGCTAGAATATGAATTATAGACATTTTGTAGATTTTATAATTTCTATTATCATATTTGTGTAGATTAAAGTTTAGTAAATGGGAATCCCCCAACCTATTACTCCCTCCAGTTACAACGTATGAGCTTCCTTTGTAATTTATAAAGGAAGTGAGTATGTTTCAATGAGACGGAGGTAGCAGTTACTATGCATAGTGAAACTATTATTATAACGTAGGTCAATCCACTTTAGTTATAACATTTTATATTTTATTAGTTATATGCATAGAAAATAAAATAATGTAGTATGACATAATCTCTCACGTTTTTTTTAAGTAAATAATTGGATTGATAAAGAAATCAAATAATCGATGATTACATTATATATAATAGACTAAGTGATAGATCAAAATAAGAGAAATCAATGAAAAAAATATACGAGACAAGTTTATGTGCCAGTGAATTGATGACTAACCCAGGTAAAAGAGACACTCTCAAATAAAATAATAATAATGTGGTATGGATTAATCTCTCACATCAAATTATTATTAATTATATTAACAAAACTTTGTTACTTTAAGTAGGGAGTCTTGGTTTGGAACAAGTGCCAATTTGGGTCATAAAATTCTAGCAGATGGGCCTGGTATTTAGATTAGGTTTAGCAGTTTAGGCCCAATCTTAACACCTTATCTTCAAAACATGGGCCGTCGTGTATTCGATTTTATGGTTTTCTATGAGATCCAAAACAGAAAACATAACACGATTCATGGAATGTGTGACCTAAGCAAAAAATAGATTAGTTGTTTAACGGGCCACAAAAATATAAGCCCAATATGAACAAACCCAAATCAATTATGAGCAACTCTAAACAATTGTGAGTGGGTTCTTGTGCCCCAAGGATACCGTGCTCCTTTGTAATTTCCGTGTTCCTTTGCAATTTAAACTCCCTGGCAATACATAAATTTAAATAGAATAGGGAGAGAAAGAGTTGTGTTCACATGGGGACACGGACCGTGTCCCCGTGTCCTTCGGGGCCCAGGAACTTTTGCCAACAATGTAACAAAACAAATGATTGTTTCATCACAGAGCTAAAAATAATGCGGTCTGAATCTCATGATATTCCATCTTATATTTAACACCATCAGGTGATACGTAGGAGAAAGACAGTCTAAATCTTAAAAGAAAATAATAACTAGAGAAATAAGTGATGTAAATCAAAATGAAATAGGACACCATGAAAATTATAAGTGCAATTAACTTTGACAGAATGTTTGTTTCATTAAATTATTATAGGTGGATTAATAATTTTTTTTTAAAAAAAATAAGTATTTTATTATATAATATCACTCAAGTATTTTATTATATAAAGTTGTAATATACTCCCTCCGTCCTATACTTATCTGCACAATTTCTTTGTAATTTATAAAGGAATGGTGCAAATAACTATGGAGCAAAGAGAGTATTATATTTTATAAAAGGATATGAGAATAATGTTAGTGGTTTATTAGTTTCATGAGATATTATAATCTACCTCCACTTAGGCTATAATCCATTGGTCCCTTACTTTTAATTAACAGACTTAAAAGAGAAAATTAGGCATGTTTAAGTACAGTTAGTGTAAATTCCATTATTTTGAATAAATTTTTAAGGTATACTCCCCCGTCCCATCCAAAGGTTAATTTTTTCCATTTTGAACGTCTCACCCAAAGGTCTTCTTTCATTTTTTAAATACATGAGACTCATACACACTCACTAATACAATAAAAAATATGAAGTCACACACCAATTAATACAACTACTCACTATAAATAATAATACATGAACTTATTTTGTTTATATTGGAAATGTATGTAATCCCATTGTCGACCACGCAGTTCACATGCACTATTCACAGATGGCTGTCTTCTTCTTCTTTTTTTTTTTTTTTCTTGCTCTTGATTACACGAGGGCCGGCACTCTGTTTTTTCGAGATGCACACTTCATATTATGTTCTTTCGACTAGGGATGCTTCGTAGGCTGACTCGTCTAGCTCGAAATCCGTTACATTTAGGTTCACCTTTTAATTGTCCGTTTAAACATGTATGTGTAAACATTTCCAATTAACCCAAAATCTGTTTAATTTGAAACTCGATGGGATTGACTCAAATCAATTAGGATTGATCCATTAATTTAACATCCTAATATTATGCCATGCATGTTTTCCGATGTAATATATATTAACCGTCTATCCCAAGGTTATCTCCATTAGAAAATGTTTTTCAATATTAACCTACCTATTCCACACCTGGTGTTTCATATAAAAAAAAAACTAATCCTTACAAATAACTATTAAACTCCTGGAGCATTTAGCGTTATTTTGGGAAAGAATGATAATACATTTTAATCATTTAAATGTGGAATTCAAGAAGAAACATCTCATTTGAATAGGTGATTCCGTGACAAAAATATTGGAGTTTTTCCAAAATCGGGATCTAAAAATAAGTAATCTATAGATTAGTTTCCGAAAGACTAAAATATTTTACTACATATTTTATTTATATATATAGGAGGGTAAGAGGACATAATGACACGAGAAAATAAGAGGAAAGTATGGGAGAGGAACACTCACATCCATTATTATTGGATAATAATAATATCTCAATTCCCATTGGAGATGAAGAAAGAGGAGTTGGAAGTAGGGTTTGGATGGAATCAAAGATGCTATGGCGCATTGTAGCACCAGCCATACTAAGTCGAACCTTAACCTACTCCTACAATATCATCGCCCAAGCTTTCGCTGGCCACCTCGGCGACACCGAACTTGCCGCCATCTCTATTCTCATCAGCGTCATCACCGGTTTCGATTTCGGCCTCTTGGTAGTTAAACCTCTCTCAGAACATAAAATATTCTATTACATTTTAGTGTTAAATCTAATATTACAAGTATTATACAAGTATTTCTTCATGGTTATATTTTCCTATAAATATTTAATCTATATATCCAGAATTTCACAATAAAATATGTAATATCAAAATGTAATAAAATAACTTGTTAGTGTTTGCTTGGACTTTGGACTTTAGTTGGGAATGGCGAGCGCATTGGAAACACTCTGCGGTCAGGCATACGGAGCGAAGCAGTACCACATGCTGGGAGTGTACATGCAGCGTTGTTGCATAGTTCTCCTCGGCGTCGGAGTTCTTCTTCTTCCACTGTACATCTTCGCCGGGCCTCTGCTGACGGCGCTGGGGCAGCCCAGGGAGGTGGCGGACATGGCCGGTAACCTAGCCCTATGGATTATTCCGCTACATTTCAGCTTCGCTTTCATTTTTCCGCTTCAAAGATTCTTGCAGTGCCAGCTGAAGAACGCCATTTACGTGTGGTCGGGGCTAGCGGGCCTGGTGGTGCACGTGGCGGTCACGTGGTTGTTCGTCACCGTCCTCGGGTACGGAGTGGTGGGCGCCGCCGTGACGTTGAACGTTTCGTGGTGGGTGTTCATTATGATCATGTTTATCTACGCCACCTGCGGCGGGTGCCCCGGTACCTGGACCGGGTTCACCATGGAAGCCTTTTCGGGTCTTTGGGAGTTTTTGAAATTGTCTGCTTCATCTGGGATCATGATCTGGTATTTATTTATTTATTTTTTAAAATAAAATTTGGCTTTTTATTTATTTATTTTTTATTATTGAATTTGATGTGGATTAATTGGGTGCAACAGTTTGGAATATTGGTATTACAGAATACTGGTATTGATGACTGGAAATATGAAGGATGCTAAAATTGCAGTTGATGCTTTATCAGTTTGGTAAGACAAAACAATCATACATTAATTAGTTTTAATTATTGATTGAGTGTCAGTGTGTAATCAATAATCAAAGTCAGTTTTCATCAACCCAAATCCCCTATTCCACTATGCTATTCCACTCTCTATTCCATAACTTATTTCCTATTAAAAAACTATACCCTAGTTAATGACCAGTAAACCCTTGGGGCATGTGGCGAAAATTTGGGCATTGATTACGACATGTCGTGAAAATTGGGCAGATTGCACAAGAACTTACATTTAAGATAGACGAAAGAAAATGAAAACACGAGAGGATTTACGTGGTTCGGAGATGAAACTCCTACGTCCACGGGAGAGAGCTTCTTTATTGCTACATTGTGGAGGTGATTACACTTGAATAAAGCTGTTAATACAACTTTATATACACAAACTAATGAAACAGAAAGTTACAGGACCAACTTGCTGAAGCATCTTTGAGCCTTCAGTTGGAGTATCAAACGGTTACCAAACCAAGTGAAACTACTTCCAACTAACAGCCTATGTGTCAAGCTTTCCAGCCATATGCTCAACCGCTCCTAACTAATCCGTTTAGCCACCAAACAAACTCCTCAAACTTCCCTGCTCACCTCATGCACCGGTTGCACCATTTGCTGTCATCTTGATTATAAAACCCACTGATACATTTCTGAATTCTTCCATGCATCATATCCATATGTAATCTAAGACATATGCAAACTTAACTATGATTGAATAAGGTTTATTCTTCACAAATCTCCACCTTAAACCTTAATCAAACCATAGCAACTCTCCCTCCATTACACTACTCCACCTTGAGTAGCACCTCTTAATCATTGCTCCAACTTGAGCAATACCTTTTACTATTGCTCAATCATGAGCAACACCTGCAACATATAAATGTTGACTTACCGTCAAGCCACAACAAGTTCGAATCATTTTCCTAATGAAAGTGTCATTACTTTGAAGTCGATTCTAACTCACTAGGATTACCGATGCTTCTCCTACTTGCTCGTTGTTACCGCGCTGCTCTTAAACGCCAACGAGTCCAAGTACCACATCTCCTAGCTACCCCGTTATATCGCTACTTCTCCCGAACACCATTCACTTACCGGAAATTCTTCTCTTACAAACTTGTTGAGCTGACCTTATCATTTCTTCATGAAAACCCAAGCTGTAGTAAGCTTGATTTCACACCCATGGAGTACCATGTCTTGACTTCACCTTCAGGGGTTCCCTTGCTGCTATTTCCACTGCTTGTCCACAATCCTGTGCCTGCAGCCGGAAACACTACAGCCCGTTGCTCAGAAATTTGAGCCACTTCTGCTTTTCTATCTCCACTGGTGATCCTCTGCTAATTGTTGGATAGAAATTGTCCTTCACCAATGAACAATTTTGTTTCCCTTTAATTTGCTGATAGCATCACCACCGTTGGAGACCTTTTCCTTATTGGAGAATTAATTGCTGATGCCTTCAGCAAATTATGACTCACAGAGTCTCCACCTCTGTCCAAATCTTGGAATTTCCTATGTGCCATCCTTCTTCCAAAATTCCGTCGCCGGCCGAATCATCCATTCCTTTACACTTCTAGAGAGAAGCTGCCACCTCCGTTCAATTTCTGAACGCCCCGAATTCCATCGAATCGCTGTGGTGCAGTCCAATATTTCCCATTGTTTAAAGATGACTCCACCACTAGAATCAAATCTGCCAACGACGGTTACCACCGCTCTCTTTATCTTTGAACAACCGTTGAAATATGTCATTGGCTATCCTGAAATACTCCAGCCGTCTTCGACTATCCGCAAAGCTTCTGCCGAGAACGCCCAAGATCACCTCTCGTCGAGCACGCCAGAAATCCATCACCGCTGAGACACCATAGCGTTGATCATTATCATGCAAGAACGCCCAACATTGGAAATCTTCACACTGCTGGACCATCAGAGTTTTAATTCTTTCTTACTGAGAATTCCGATTGTGATTCCCTTTCTTGGAATCACCTCCATCTATTTCTTGATCTCCCTCTCTTCCCGTCTGCTGTAGATCAATAACCCGCAACCACCGTTTCCTTGTTCTTCCATCTGCCTCCGTGTTCTTCTACCTCCAACCACCATCGACTGTCCGCCGATCTTCTGCGAGAACACTTCCATGTTGCCAATTACCCCTTGCAACGTCTTACTTTCCACGGTTGAATATCAAGAACACCCTACCTTGCAGATCCTAGAACCCCAACTTGGTTGCACATTGACCCACTTTTGACGTTGCTTCTCTCTCTCCTTTCTCCTCTGAACCGCCGTCCAAAGAACGGCTCTGAATCCATCTCTCGTTGATCTGCAAGAATGGCCTACTTTCTTGCATCTCACTGTTCTTCTTCATCTTCATATCGCGATCAGATTTCATCCTCTGAAACCGCTTTCAAAACTTTATGGAAACACCATCTTGATCTTCAATCTCCATCTTCTTCCTTGGCCTGCCCTTCTTCCCACAGATGGCGCCAATTCTTATGAATGCAGCCAACTTTGATCAATCAAAGAAGCTTACAATCTACCCTAACCTCTCAAGTTTTGTATTGATTAAACTAAAAGAAACTGAAATCAAAACATGAAGAAGGAAGACAAGAATTATAGTGGTTCGATCATGTTGATCTACATCCACTCTAAAGGAGAATAATCACTATCTTGATGAAACATGATTACAATATGATGAAGATGATGAACTAGAACACTTAAGAAACCCTAACTTGATTTGCTAACTTGTATGATGATGATGATCGACTTCTCTCTTTTGCTGGTGTGTGCATATCAGTAGTGTGTATATATGATCATGCACTGTAGCAAAAGAGAGAAGTCGATCATCATCATCATACAAGTTAGCAAATCAAGTTAGGGTTTCTTAAGTGTTCTAGTTCATCATCTTCATCATATTGTAACCATGTTTCATCAAGATAGTGATTATTCTCCTTTAAAGTGGATGTAAATCAACACGACCGAACCACTATAATTCTTGTCTTCCTTCTTCATGTTTTGATTTCAGTTTCTTTTAGTTTAATCAATACAAAACTTGAGAGGTTAGGGTAGATTGTAAGCTTCTTTGATTGATCAAAGTTAGCTGCATTCATAAGACGACACGTGACAAGATTATAATAGGTGGAATAGGAGATGAAACATAGAATGGAATAGGTGATCCCATTTGAGTTTTCAGAGGGTTGTTTGTTAATTTGTCCAAAATCATTGCACATAGAATTTTTTAATAAATGTTTCGGGTGAAAGTTCAAATACTAGACCTATTAGTTTATAATTCTAATATTTTAAAATTATTTAACCAAATCATTCTAATATAGTAAGTGAAGTATATACTTAAGATTAATAAAGTAACTCCTAATTTTAATATTGTGGCAGCATGGCTATAAATGGATGGAGATGAGCATTCCACTCTCCTTCTTTGTTGGAACTGGGTAATAATTTGTACTATAATCTCTTAAAATATCTCAATTACTCTTTTCTTTTCTTCTTCTTCTTCATTATTATTATTTATAATTCAACACTTTTTTTTTTTTGCATTACATGGTACGAATGGTAGGGTAAGGGTGGCTAATGAGCTTGGCGCGGGAAATGGAAAACGGGCGCAGTTGGCGACGGCTGTTTCGGTGGTGACATCGACTGGCATAGGGGTGATGATTGATAATATTTGTAGTGTTTCACCAACAAATTGCACTGTTTTTCTCTTCTAGCAAACCTGTGTTTGATGCAGTTAATACAATCACTCTTCTCTTGGCTTTAACCATTCTTCTCAACAGCATTCAACCCGTTCTATCTGGTAATTACCTCATGCACCCATAATTTTTATCTTAATCCATTTATTATATCTGTTTTTTTATTTTTTGTAAAAAATAAAATAAAATTGTGAATGACAGGAGTGGCGGTGGGGTCAGGATGGCAAACAAGGGTGGCGTATATCAATATTGCCTGCCATTATATGGTGGGACTCCCTCTTGGCATCTTTATGCAGTTGGTGCTCCACATGGGTGTTATGGTAATTTCACCCATATTACCCAAGATTTCCATTTACGTTTTGATAATATATACTCACAGTTGCGAATCATTGAATGAATAGCACGTTTACGAGAGACAAAATTTATATTTTAGAAGAAAAATATCAACTACAAAGTTGGGGATATCTAACGCGTGTAATATGATATATAATACTCTCTTCATCTTACAAAACCTTTTAAACTTTTTTTTTGTCCCACAATACTCTTCGCACCAAAAAAAAATTATTTTATCCAACAACCTCAAAAGTTATTTTAATTTTAATTTTTTCACTCATTTTTCACACACATACGTACTATTTTTTTATCACCTAAAAATACTATAATACCCTCTAAAGTCAATAAAATTGGTTAAAAATGCAACTTTTTTTAAACAATGTGGAACAGTAAATGTGAAGCGTATTGTGGAATGGAGGGATTAATAAAATGTACTTCCTCCGTCCCACAACAAGGAGTGCATTTTACCATTTTCGTCTGTCCCAACACAAGAAGTGCATTTCATTTTTTAGTAAAAGGGACCTACACAAATTAATTTTTTCTCTCTCCATAACCCCACACTTCACACTAATACACCTACCAACTATACATTAAAATATTATTTCTCTCACCTCAACTACCCCCAATTACCCATTAAATATTATATCCCTCAATCTACGTGCAAAAAAATTCTGTCACTCTTGTTGTGGAATAGAGGGAGTAATAGGATGTGTGTTGCTATATTATTACTTCCTCTTTTACTGAAAATTAGATTAAATGGATTGGGTTAAAAATTTATATTGATTGATTGATTGTGGATTAAATTAATTAGGGAGTGTGGGCTGGAATGATATTTGGTGGAACTGCACTGCAAACAATCATTTTGCTCATCATCACCATGAGATGCGACTGGGATAAAGAGGTCATTGTTATTTATTTTATTTTTACTTTAATAAATTGGATTTTTTTTAGCCAATTGCATGCAATTAATAAATAAGATTTCTTATGTGGCATAATGAATTAGTATTTGTTTTCTATATATACATCAGTTTAACGATACTATTAAATTTGATTTTTTAATTTTAAAAAAAAGCATTTGAAATAATGATAATCTTGGAGGAATGTCTTCACATGTGATAAATGAATGAATTTAAATATTTATCTCACTTTTTTTTAAGGAATAGACTAAATAGAGCGCACTTTTAAAATCAGTGAAAAGTATTTATTTTTAATGAAATATTTGTTCTGCAATATTAATTTTACTAGAAAATATTGTTTTTTCTTACCTAGCAGAGAGATTATTTGGTGAACTCATGATTATAATTACTTACTTAAAAAAAATTATCTACTAATTTCATAATTATTGTTTTTGTAATGTGTAATTGACAGGCGGAAAGGGCTACAAAGCATGTGGAGAAGTGGTCGCGAATTTAATTGATAAATGCAAAATTTGCACAACTCTTTGCCCGAATTTACATTAAACATGTCAGAACAATAATTAATAATATCAATCTTGATTTATTTTAATTTATATAAATAAACTTGTAACTGAATCCGTGTGTTGTAAGGGATGTGTTATTTTTTAGGGCAACAATTTTATTTAATTTTATGATATATGAACTGAATAATATTTATTTGAATTATATTTAACCTAATATTTAAATATTAAAGTCTAATGTAGTTATGAGTAAAACACTTATAAAACCTTGCGAACCTGTTAAGTTGATCAATTCGTATAAGTTTATTAATATATTTTTCAATGAGGATAAAATACATTTTAGCAATTTAAAATGCAATAATAAAATTTTCTTTTTTTCAAAATTATAAGATAAGACTCTATATTTCTAATTTATAAATATCAATCAATTAATAAAATATTTTAATGATAATTAACTCAACCAAACTTCTATTGTAAATAATTTAAAATATTCATCTAAAGTTTGTATATACATTTTAATTATTTTAATGGGTGGCTCAATTTTTTTAAAATTCTTTAATATATTCAAATAATATATTTAATATTATTCGATTTTTAACAAATAATATCTTATTTATAATTATTTAATTATTTTAATGGGTGACTGAGATTTTGTTTGAGAAATAGATGGTCAGGATTTGGACTAAATTATTTCATAATTTAAAAAGTTATAATTACAATTATTTAATTATTTTAATGGGTGACTGAGATTTGTTTGAAAAATAAATAGTCAGGATTTATTTTATTATATATATATATAGCTGATGAAATCAATGAAAACAAAATATTACTCCATTAATTAGTCAAATAGAAATTTGTAGGATATACGGTGTGAAACTATTAAGATGGGCCTTGGCTCAAGAATGGTTTCAATTAGTGTACTCATGCTTAATAGGCCCTTTTTAACGGGCTCATACATTTTGCTCCAACTGAAATTATATTTTATTTATTTCTTACCTTAATATAAATTACATTTCGCATATTAGTATTTGTTGAAGTAATTAGCAGAGAACAGAGTAATAAATTATCTCACAAAAGCGTTTACATTTAAAAAAGATAAAAAAAAAATATAACCACTAAAAACACTTAAAAATAATTTACATTTGATTTATTAATAATATATTAAATTATTTTAACTTGGTTTCTAGTAGACCACGTATTTGAGCGTATATCTTTTAAAATTATATTAATATCAAATTTATAAACGTCTACTTGCTGGGCTATAAATTCAAGTAGAAAAAGGGAGAAAAGAAAAGGTAGACAAGAAGTGGAAAAGTGAGAATATTTGTTTGGACCAATAATATTCATCATAAGTGTATATATATATATATATATATATATATATATTGTGCTTTTATAATATTTATTTAATTTTAAGATTACTTTAGGACCATCTACAAAGCAAGCCTTTTGTGTTGCAAACGACACAAGGAATCATCAACAGCTCATGCAACAAATACACGACCATAAAAAACAAACTCAAAAGTGCAATCATTACCACCTTCTGGCTCTCCTAGATTTTGTTTTCACTTAAATTAATAATTAATAATTTATTTTTTATTGCTGTCACATATATATAGGTTCACCCTTTAATATACTAGCTAGCTAGCCTCACCACATACTGTGCTTTTTTTGAATTATGTCATTATAGCTCTCAAAATGACTCTACCCGCGCGGGTCAATCAACCCGCTCCATCAAACCCGCTTAATTAATAGCCCGACTCGCAAATGGTCTGGTCCGTATATGACCCCCTCAAATGATCCTATACGATCATGACTCGCCTTGTTTAATTTCGAAAAATATTTGATTTTTATAAATTATTTGATAGTGTTTGTCAATTAATTTATTTCGATATCCTATTTTCATATGTTTTTTTAAATAAAAATTACGTACAAAACATAAAAACGAGATTTGGCCCTCGTAGGCCAACCTATCCTGCCCCATCAATGACTAAGGGGCTGTTTGAAAAAAATGAAGGAATGGAAATGGACAAGGGAATTAGAATGGAATGGAATGAGTTTCATTCCTCCCATTTATGGGAGGTATGATAGATTCCCAATAAATTGAGAATGAAACCCATAGTAGTACAAAAATCAAACATTAAAGTTTACTCTCATTCTCATTCCCTACTTCAAAAGTTCTCAAACAAACACTTCCTCAATTCATATAGGCTCGCCCCATAAATGACCCAACTCGTATAAGCCCATCCAATTTCATCCCACAAATCGGTGAGTTGTGAGTCCACCCAACTCACCAACCCATATTGACAGCTATAAATATTACATACTCCCTTCTTCCCGTTCTTATGGTTACGTTTGCTTTTTGCAAGAGGATTAATGAATATAGTATTTTAATGTGTATTGAGGTGAGAGAATGATATTTTAATGTAAAGTGTGTAGGTGTATTAGTGTGATGTGTGGGCCCATGAAGAGAGAAGTAATTAATTTGTGTAGGTCTATAAAGGGAAATATAACTATTAAGATGAGACGCCCAAAAAGGAAATATGTAACCATTAGGATGTGACTGAGGGAGTACATTTGTAATTTTAAGCAATCAAGTTAAGCCTAATATCCTACCACAAATTAATACTAGTTCACTAAAGCTTGTATTTTCCTATTATGCAATTGTATAGTTTATGCAATTTTAATGATGAACTTGACATACCGTCACGTTGTCGAATCAAGAACACTATTTTGGAGTGTATGAGAAAATATCCCAATTATATGTTCGTCAGCAAACGAGATTTCAAACATATATTCACACTAATATTATATCTCATATATCAATATTTATATTTTATAATATGAGTGACGAGAAAACAATTCAAGCGGTGTCACATGAGATGAAAATGTACGAATGTGACACAGAGAATCTTATCCTGAAAAAATGTCCCCATAAATATGGATTATTCCTTGTTGATCATTAAATGAATGATGTTTCTTTTGGGTAAGCTTTGGAATGAAATCGGGGTAAAATTGAAAGGTTGTAACGAAATTGAATGTTATTATAACAATTTTGGGACTTTTTAGATAATGCAAAATGATATGAGAAGTTTATGTTTTAAACTATGCTTTATACGTATACATATGCACTGTAGATAGTTCAATGTATTGGACACAATTGCATTTATTAAACGCTTACAACTTAACTTACTATTACGTATATATGAGTTAAAATTTTTGATCTCATAACTACTTATAATTTTTGATTCCGTCTCAAAAAAGATAAAATTTTCAATTTCATCCCATAACTTCTGATATAGGCCAATTTTGGTCCTAATATCATCAGAAATTGATTTTTTGGCCGGAAAATTGCACGAGTACCGCATGTGACGCCTCAAATTGGAGCTTTCCTACTTCACCCAAGCTCCACTTTTCCCATCTCCTGTCGGCACCCTCCACCCCCATCACACCCACCCCACCCTTCAGCTGGAGCAAGAAAACGTAGTGTAGTCAATGCCACACTGAATAACAGAAGACGTTAAAAAACGTACTCAGTGTGTGTTCTTAGGGGATTCAACTTCTGAATCTAATTGAGCCCCCCAAAAATGCAGGTCCAAGATCGCGTTTTGCCTACTTCCGATTCTCCAAAACCCAACAATCATCAATCCAGAAGCAAATCCTTTGCGATTCAGTCCAAGAATCTTGATTTTTCGGCATGGGCTTCGAAGAATCTGTACAAAATCATAACAATTCTCCTCCTAATTACCACCGTCGCTGCCCTCTTCTTCATTCGTAATTACTCCACCGACGGCGGCGATGCTGAGGCGCTGCTCTGCCTCCAATCCGCTCAGTCTCATGTAGTCCACCCCAAGTTTCCTCAGATTAATTGGAATTCGATCAATCGCATTGTTAATAAAGCCACTCCATTCTCCAACTTCCGATCGGAGAAATGGATCGTTGTCTCTGTTTCGGATTACCTCTCTGATTCGTTGAGGAAATTGACTAAAATTAAAGGGGGCAGGTGCTTACAATTGGGAATTCAAGAACTCCAAAAGATTGGAATTTGAAAGGTATGATTTGGCATTAAGTACTTAATTTCAGTTAGTATCTGAATGTGGGTTAGTTGGATTTTCCGGCCAAAAAACTAATTTCCGGCGATATTGAGACCAAAATTGGCCAATATCAGGAGTTATGGGACGAAATTGAAAAATTTACCTTTTTTAGGATAAAATCAAAAATTCTCTATAATTATGGAACCAAAAATGATTTTAACTTTTGTATATATATAATTAATTCAGTGCGAAAAAATCCTGTCCAAATTATAAATATCTAAGCAAGTCTTATGTGATAGCATTTCACTTTATTTATAATTAGTTATAATTTTTGTTTATTAAGAATTGAGTTAATTGAAAAAAAAACCCACGAAATTTACTGCTATTGCAAATTAATATCCACTTTTGAAAAATTATAAAAAAAAAACCACCACATTTAATTATTGTTGCAAAAAAAACTCAATTTGTGACTAAAAGTATGATATTTTTGCAACAATACTTAAAAGTGGTGATTTTTTTTGCAATTTCTCAAAAGTGATGATTAATTTGTAATATAAGTAAAGTTCGTGGTTTTTTTTACAATTAACCCTTAAGAATTTTATTAATCTTCATCTTTTAGCTCAATAAAATAATTACCATTCCTTATTCATAATGTATTACCTTTTATTAAATTTATTTATCAATTTTTATCTGTTTCACATAATGAATTTAACGAGACACTCTCCCACAAATTCTTATTCATTAATAATTATTTGAATTGGTATTTTAATTGTAGCTTCACAAATAACACTATTTTATGGTGATTATATGGAGATAACAATTAAGAGATATTGAAAAATAATAACTAAACACATCCTTTTTCCAAATCATTTTGGTCGTTTCCACCACCTCAGCACAAACTAAAACCATGCGATATTGCAAGGCTAAAAAATATCAGTGGCAAGAAAAAACCAAAAAAATATTTAAAAAAATTAAAAAAGGATCAAAACGATCGAAGAAAATAAAAGCTAAGCTCCTGCCCATTTTTAGTAGCATCAGGATCAATCAAATGAAACGACTCAGAATACGTGGAACCATGAAACCTCTCGAACTTTCCACGTAGATACATGAAGTCATCCTCTAGGTTAACAATGCCCGCCCCAACGACGACGTTTTGTATCCTCTGCAGAACCTCCAAATCCGCCACCGACGGCTTCCTCTTCACCGGAAACCCTAATTTCCTCCCGTTGCAGTACATCGTCCACGTCGGCAAGGCCAGCAAAGGATCCGAACCCGACTTGGATTCGAAGGCGAATCGGATCGACCCTTGCTTCATTTCCTTGGCGAGAACATTGGTCGGAATGTCGAGTTCGAGCAGGAGGATAGGAGATATTGACTTAGGGTTTGTTTGGATGCAGAAACTGACTTTTCCACGGCGGCGGCCGAACAGCATGCCGGAGATGTGTGCCTTGTGTTGAGTTGTTTCATGACTTTCCTGCGTGATGATGCAATTGCACGTCGGAATGAGGAGCTCGGCGATGGTGCGGAGGAGCCGCCACGACCGGACTTGATTCTCGCAGTCCACGGTGGTGACAGTGGCGGCGGCGCCGCCACGTGATGGCGGATGGGATAATAGCATGATGTGCAGTACGTGTGGCTGCGAGTAGTGAAGGCTGTGGAGGAATTTTAGTGTGTATGTGTGTATATATAAGTAAATAAATTTGCATGTAATTTTGAAAATGTATATAGTTTATTTATTTAAATAAATTATGAATATTCTGGTAGTACTTTTCAAATGTATATAGTTTATTTATTTAAATAAATTATGAATATTCTGGTAGTACTTTTCATTTTAATGTGCAGACGAATAATATAGTGGGTAAAGTGATTCGACCAATTATTGTGTGGCCTTTTGGGCTGGAAATTAATAAAGGAAAGATAAATAAAACAATAATGGTGGGGCATAATGTCAATATTTGTTTCTTCGTATTGAAGTTTTTTTCAAATTGTACGTAAGTCCAAATAATTTAATTAATTCTTAAATACTACTATAAGTGTGTATAAAATTATTGCACTCTTCATCTAAATCAGAAGGGTTTAGTTATACCATTCGTCTCTTTTTTGTTTGATTTGATGGTTTAATTTTGTGCCTAATTCTTAACTCCAATTCCAACATTTACAAAAATCATACTCAACAATATACCTTATTCACCCTAATACTTATCTAAAATTTTAAAAATGAGTGATAAATTGTATGCCTAAAAAGAAAGGATAAACATTTTAGGAAAATGTTCTATTCTATGTGACGCCCGTCTAAATAAATAAATATATAATAATGCAATATCAAAATATAATAAAAAAATTCATAATATGATAAATTACGTTATGCCACTTTAATATTTTATATATATTGTCAAAGTGATGATAGATCGATCACTTGGGATTGTGTATTCCAAATGGTATTTCATCGAACATTAGATGGAATAACGTTTGAAATAGGTTTTGTTACTCATGATGGATATACTATATTTACTCATTTTGACAACTTAATTAGCGGTTCGGATCTTCTATTACATTTTGGTGTTACATCTCCTGTTACAAACTGTTGGATAATTAACACTTAGGATAAACTAATATATACCCTAACAATCAACCCTAAGGAGAAATGTTGAGATTTTACTCTCCGTATACGTGTCACTCATTTAACTAGTGTAATAGGAGATGTAACACCAAAATGTAAAAGGACATCCAAGATCCTTAATTAGTATCACCTTCATTAAAGTTTAAAAAGAAAAACACACACGGTGTATTTGTATTAAATTACCTTTTGTTTTAAATTATGATCGCCTAATCCAGATTTGTTCACAAACATTCAATCAAAGGCTTCTCTAAGATTTACTAAGCACTGGCCCAATGAAGTATTGTGCTATTTTCATTTTGGGCCTTGAGTTTCTCCAACATTGGAGAATTGTGGAACCACGCAAGCGCAACTGGGCAAATGGAAGCCCATGGGCTTCAATCTCAAAAACCTCCTTAAATCTTATCTTTAAAATTGGGTGAAAAATCGTAAGTAATTTATTTCCTCATTGTTGCTTCTTAAAATAATATCGTAAAGTTTTGCGATTACGCGTCGAAGGTTTGTTAATTCGAGATGAATATGAGAAATATACAAATTAAACATGATGCTCCTTCCCCTAAAAATATTAATCAATAAAAATGATAATTCAAATGAAAATTGATGTCGTTTTTAATAAAAATTAAATGATCTATAATATCACTCGTTATAGAACTATATAAATGGGATATATATATAAGTAAATGATCCCTCAATTGTCAATTTCGTTCTTAATTCTACTCATATTATTATTTTTCTTGATGTTGTTATAACCTTGTTTAATTAATTATTTATTTACTATTCCATTATTATAATTTTTTTTTTAAAGAATTGATCTTATATGTCTACTGTTGGCATGATCAGAGACCAACATATATAAATGGATGATGGTCAACTAGATGAATATAGTAATGTTATTCTAAATTTATAATTAACCCCATGTGAAATAAACTATAATTAAGTTCAGTCCAAGTGAAGGGTGCAAATTGAAAAGAAATAATTAAAAAAGAGCACAAAATTAGGAAATTTTATTTGTTATGGTTTTCACTTAGATGAACTTTTGACTGCTCACTCATTTTCTGAATATATATATATATATATATATATATATATATATATATATATATATATATATATATATATATATATATATATATATATATATATATAATTTGGTGTGACCTTTTCATTTTTTGTCTACAACATCATGATGACCGACTCACCCACCCACCCACTGAAGACCCCTAATAAAGAGAGGAAGCCATTAATTTTCCGGATGATGCCAAAATTTGGGATCAATTGTTTATCACCTCAATTGGATTAATTTTACATTATTTTATACATTTAAACTACTCTTTTTAGATTTTTTTCTAATTGAGGTAATTAAGTGGATTTAAGGCACTGAAAATTTACTAAAAAAATTATTAAAATTTAGAGAAAGAAGTAAATTTTTTTTTATAGTTTTCTCTATCACAAAAGCATTCACAAATTAACTACAGTTTTTTAGTATAAATATATAGCTACTTTCTTGTGTATGTAAATATAAACGGATTGTGAGACGGGTCGACTCACTGTTAAAGTATGTTTATTATATAAGTAGAGTATATATGTTTATTTATAATTAAAGTATATTTATAGTGTATCATACTATAATACCCTAAAATCACTATTTTAATTTATTATTCATCATATTTAAAAAAAAAATATTTTAATTAATAACAAGCATTCGTACTTTACCTATATAATGATAATATTTTAACAATTGGTCGACTCGTCTCACATAATAATCGTCTCACTATAAATTTTCTCATAAATATAAATAAAGTTCCTATATTTTTATTTAATTTAATGTGGTAGCAGCTAGGAGTTCAAATGGTCAATGTAATTACAAATTTGTTGTTTTGAGATATTATAAGAAAGAAAAGCACATGGAAAGCAACATGACCTAATTCAATTAATTTAATTAATGTTTTCTTGACCCAAAGTTAGAGCTTGATCGTTTTTTTCCTTATGTTCTAAGCGTGATATATTAAATACAAGACAATAAATTATTTAGAATGCTTTGTGTTTGGTGACAAATAAAAATATATAAATGCAATCTCACATAATGAATTATTAGGAGTGATATTTTTCTTTGAAAAAAAATGTATAACTAATGGAAAGTTATAACTGTTTAAATAAATTATTTAATAAATAATTTGTGGTATAAATAAAAAAATCATAATAATATCTTTACTAATCATGATAACATATACTCTATTGGAAGAAAAAAAAATCATACAAATATAAAATAAATTGAATTTTTTGATACAAATAAAATGACATCTTCTTGTCATAAACGATCTTATTGAATTTCTACCGAACTTTTATGAGTTGATATTTTTTACATTTATATGTGTATTAATTTTTATTCAATAGTGTAGATGTGCTTTTAATACTCTCTCCGTTCTCTATAAAGGGATCCATTTGTTTTTTACATGTGAATTAAGAAATATTATTATTTAATGTGCAGTGGGTAGTTGTATTGGTGGGTGTGTGAGGCCCATATGAGTGTGTGTCCCATATGTGTAAAAAAATAAATGAGATCCTTGGAGACGGATGCTCAAAATGGAAAAATATGATTCTTTTGGACGGATGGAGGGAGTAATGTTTAAATTTTTTATATTCATTCAATTTAAATAAACAAAAAATAGTTAATTATTGTATAAATTCCCAATGTAAAATGTAAATATACAAATATATATATATATATATATATATGATCAAATAATTATAATATAATTAGTAAAATTGTACGATCTCAACATGTAGATATACTAGATATTTAAAGAGCATGCAATATGCATATTTTAAAGGTTTGTTAGTTTGTTCTATATCATCCAAGTTGTCATTTTGCAATCAAGTTGATAATCAAGTTGCATATCCTTCTATTTGACTTTATTTTTTCATAAAGATTTTAATATATTCATTTTAAATTAAATAGTATAATGTGATATCCGTACCAATTTACAGATTTTTGAACAAATTTGATTTAAGAAAAATATAAAATTTTGACTTCTTTAAATTATCTGGATTTTTCTGTATCAAAACCGAATTTTTAAAATGTGACCATCCGAGTAATTATTAATCAAGTCAACATTTATCAATTTATTTAAATTCACGACTTTGGAGATTCATTAACCTGGTAATTCATAGGATAGTACTATTTAAACCTAGTAATTATACAAGAATCATTAGACTAATTCAAATTAAGCCACACGCATAGTGTGTGTATATATCTTATAATAAGATTCCTAATTAAATTAGGATTAAAATAAAAACTTGTCACAACTCCTTTCAGCTTCATCCTCCCTCTCCCTCTCTCTCATAAAAATGGGTAGAATTACCAGTTTTAGAGATATTTTTGGATTGATCAAAGATAAGGCTTCAATTTCTAAGGCAGCTTTGTTGACTAAACCAAATGCCACCACCACTCACCTAGCAGTCCTACGCGCCACCACGCACTCCCCCCAATCGCCGCCGTCTGACCACCACATCTCTGCTCTTCTCCTCCTCGGAGAAGCCTCCCGCTCTACCGCCTCGCCCATCATCACCGCCCTCATGGATCGCCTCCACCGCACCGGAAACTGCGTCGTCGCCCTCAAGTGCCTTCTCATCATCCACCACATCATTAAACGCGGTCCCTTTATCCTTCAGGACCAGCTCTCTGTTTTTCCGGCCACCGGCGGATACAATTACCTAAAGCTGTCCGATTTCCGCGACGGCGCCACCGCCGCCACGTGGGCTCTCTCGTCGTGGGTCCGGTGGTATTCACGTTACTTGGAAACACTGCTTTCCACTTCTAGAGTTTTCGGCTACTTCCTCTGTTCTTCTACCTGTGGATTGAATCAAGAGAAACAAGAACAGAGGATCTCTTCCTTCTTAAATGTCGATTTGATCCAAGAATTCGATTTGCTCGTCGTACTAAACGAAGAAATCTGCAAACTGCCGGAATCTCTGATCGTAGAAGGCGATATGCTGCATAAAGAGATTAAGGGATTATTGTTGAACGACTATCATTACTTAGCTAATCAAATACTGTTGCGACTCAGTGAGTTCAACGAGCGACTCAGTAGCCTGAGTTTCGGTGACTCAGTCGAACTCATTTGTGCTTTGAAGAGATTACATGATTGCAGAGAGAAGCTTTCGACGTTGTTCATTGTAAACAAGCCTTCGATTCAGATGATCTGGAATTCAGTTCAAGAATTGAGAGATCAAATTGGGACGTTGAAGGTGTACAGAGAAGGTGGGAAGTTTCTCACATGGGGTACTCGGGAGAAGGGGAGTGAGTCAGCTCGGTTCGAACAGCGAGTTCTGTCAACTGGTCGTGACTCGGTCCAATTTCAATCGGGAAGGTATAGCATACGGAGGTTGCCTAGTTTCTTATTAGTGGATAATTCAGTTTGAAGTTTGAACACTTGCAATTGTTAGTATTATTTTTTTACATTTCATTTAAGAGTTAATAGAAATTTTCAACTGCCCTTTTGTCCATATGTAGTCTTTGTGAATGAGCAAATGGAGTGTAATAGAATTATTGCGAAATTTGAGATCTTATATTATCTCATCATTCTAATTTATTAATTCATCAAATGTGTCCAAGTTGATTTTCATCTTTATGATTGTATATAACTTCAAAACCATCCTCCAAAATAATATATTTGTGTCGGCTACGCACCTCACTTGATTTTTTTTACAAATATTATGATTTTTTTTATTTAATAATTTTTGGGATAATTTTGTACTTTTTTCTAAACTTATATAAAAAAATATATAATTATGATATTTCTTTTCAAAAGTGAGATAGAAGAACGAAAATGAAAATGTGAATATAAGAAGTAAGAATATATAAGCGGGAAAGTGTTAGCATAAATATTTTCTTGTGTAGTATTTTCTTGGGGGCGTGAGAGGACAAAATACAGAGTAAATAGGTTTTGTGGTCGTATTAATATTAATTAAATACAATAATCAATAGATTAATCATTTTACCTTGTTGAGGTACGTCTCTTGGTTGTAAGTATTATTAAAAAAAATAAAGGGTCTATTAAAAAATAGATTTTTTTTCCAATTATAGTGCGTTTGACCATCAAAAGAAAAAAAAAGTTTTTCGGACAAAACTAATAATAGTAATACTTTATTTTGTTATATTTATAATAAAATTTTAGATATTTTTTCATAAAAAAGTTCAAATTACCTGCCATAGATCGACACTTTAGAGAGATATATTTGGGAAGGTTTAATTGCAAATAAAATCACAAATTTTATACCCATTGCAAATTAATTTTCACTTTTGAGAAATTGCAAAAAAAATTACCACATTTAAGTATTGTTGCAAAACGCACCCAAAAAATTCATACTTTTAACCACAAATTAGGTGTATTTTGCAACAATACTTATAGGTTATGATTTTTTTTTTGTAATTTCTCTAAAATAAAAATTAATTTG
This sequence comes from Pogostemon cablin, assembly GCA_023678885.1. Lineage (NCBI taxonomy): Eukaryota > Viridiplantae > Streptophyta > Magnoliopsida > Lamiales > Lamiaceae > Pogostemon > Pogostemon cablin. The sequence goes on along the minus strand of CM042992.1, from coordinate 3,815,126 downwards.
CAATATGCGTAAATTTTTTTTTTTTCAATTAACCCATTTGGAAATTATCAGTCTGAATTAACTTCTCATGCATCAAAGAAAAATATGTTTATTCTAACATAAACCAATCATAAAAGACATGTATTGTTCTGGGTTAAAATAATAAGGGCGTGAAAACATTATTACATTTTGTTAAATAATTTTTGTCAAATAGTATACATATACTTTTCATTAACAAGTTATATGGAGTACTTTTTTTTAAACTACTAATAATTCATGAAATAATTACTGTCATGACTTTTCATTAATTCGAGTATCATTTTTTTATTAAAATATTATCACTTTTTATTTATCTCATAAAAATCTTATAATGAGATATTCTCATACAAGTGTTTCACAAATAATAATAAAATGATTACTTGTAAAAGAAATTACGAACTTTACTAATATTACAAATTAATCCTCATATTTGAGAAATTGTAAAAAGGGATACTACCAAATTTTTTTTTTAAAGAAAAACTTTTAATCACAAATTGGATACATTTTGCAACAATGTTTAAAAATAATATTTTTTTTGTCAATTTCTCAAAGATAAAATTATTGTTTTTAAACATTATTTGCAATATGATTAAAGTTTGTAGTTTTTCATTAAATTAACGCATAATTAAATCACTAGATAAGATCTATCATTTTTATTATGCGAAAGTTTCATGCATAGAACCAATTTTAAATTATATATATATAACCATAATTATCTTTTATGTCTAAAAAAGTAGTAGTATTACTTATTTATTATAGGAGTACTTTACATCTATTGAAAATTAATCCTTACTTTTGAAAAATTGCAAAAAAATATAATTATATTTAAGTATTGTTGCAAAATAAACCCAATTTTTGACTAAAAGTATAGTTTTTTGGGTGTGTTTTGCAACAATACTTAAAGGTGGTGATTTTTTTTTCAATTTCTAAAAAATGAGGATTAATTTGCAATAGCAGTAAAGTTCGTGGTTTTTTTTTTTTTTTTGCAATTAACCCTTGTTAAATTTTTTCACTTACAAATTGTTAACTTTCTAAAAATTAATTAAAATTCATGTAATAATAATGATTGTATAATTTTCTTTTATTATTATTATTATTATTATTATTATTATTTTAACCAATTAAAGTCGAGCATGAGTCTAAATTCCAATCCATTTCAATGGGGGGAAGGTTTCAACTTCGAAAGAAACAACCTTAGAATTTTTGCATTCTGTTCCATGCTTATTTAATACACATTAAATATAAACTAATTGACATTGATTGCATTAAAGTATATAAGTTTGAGTAAATATTTATTTTTTCTCACTAGCCTCAAAATATAGATTAATTATCACGGAATTGATAGAAAATATTTTTGAATTCTTATTCGATAGTAATTAACTTATCTTTTAGTTCCTTTATTTTGTGAAACGGAACTTATATGAGACATGTTGAAGTATGATTAGAGGTGAGCGATATGGTATATCGAAGATTTTTTATCATACCAAATACCGTATCGAAATTTTCGGTATATAAAAAATCATACTGTTATCTTATCTAAACTTTCGGTATACCATAGTTCGGTATACCGATATTTCGATATAGGAAAATAGTATACTTTCTACTTACCAATATTTCGGTATACCATATCATACCTAAAATATCGGTATATACCGTCCTATTAGATAATTTGTTATGCCATTATGCACCTAAAATTCAATAAATCTAACTAAAAACTGTACTAAAAAGTGAAAGATAGTTATAAAACAAATTTTAATAGATAACAAATTCATAATAAGAAAAATATACGACAATTCACAAACGATCATATTAAATAAGAGTGAGTCTCATGTAAATCGGGTTTACATGTAAACCTTGTTTTTTTAAATTACTCTTTAATATATAAAAAATTACTCTTTGAAGAGTAATGATTTTTATACAGAAGAGTACTAATTCATGTCTCAAAAAAGTAATTTTTCATGTACTAAAAAATAATCGATAAACAATTATTTACAAGAATTTGAAGAGTAATTTTTTAATTTAGAAGATTAACAATTTATGTGCTAAAGAGCAATTTTTTATATACTAAAGAGTAATAGAGTTTATATAATTAAACGTAAACTCGGTTTACATAAGTGTTTGTCATTAAATAAATAGTACCCAAGAGATCTACGCAAGAACCATGTGAAACTTATATTAAAATCAACACTTTTAAATTTTCATATAGGATAGAACTACATACAATAATAATTAAAAAAAAGTACAAGATATCATGAAAGTCAATCAACTTTTCACCCATTTATAATTATGAAATTTACAGTAGGATTTTAAATTTAATCTTTTAATTAAATAGTGTATATATATAATTTAATTAAAAAATATAAATAATAATTATAATTGCATATATCATGTAGTATGGTATACCAAATTATATTACCCAAAAATTGAATATTTTACGGTATTTCGGTATATACCAAAATATCGCTGTATTGATAATTTATATACCTTTATCATACCAAAAATTTCAATACGGTATCATACCTTACCAAAAATTTCAGCATACCTAATATTTCGATAAAATTGGTATTTTTCGATATGATAAGGGCGGTATACCGAAATTTCGATATTTTTCCCCAGCCCTAAGTATGATTATTATATATAGGTAAATTATGGATATCGGTAGTTAAAGTATATTTTTCGAATGTACGATGAAACATATTTTAAGTACCAATATTAATCATACATTATCTATAAAATAATCATTATACTTTAATAATAAACCGACCCGTCTTGTAACTCATTTGTTATGTATTCATCTCACAATAGATTTTTTTTTCTAAAGTGTTATACACTTATAATTAAGAACGTGTCAGACTAAAAGTGTAGATATGTTCTATAAAATTTATAATGATTACATTTGGGAATAAATAGGTGTAGAAATTATATATAAAACTTAATAACGGGCGAATAACTTTCGTTAAATCGACTTTTCAGTCGTTCTCATTTGAACTATTCTATTAAACCTAGAAAGAAATAAAAAATTAAAAAAGTACGTGTATATTTGAAATTTAAAATATATCCTCAAAAAAATGAAAATGTCTTAGTATTATTGTTTTCATCTCTTTATTTTGAACTTTCTGGTCCCTTGTGTTTCTGCTTTATTCCAACTGGAAAATAGATAGGACTCACATCATCTGTATCAAAGAATTGCCTAATATTTGGTTGTTCTTTAAATATGCAGAATAATGTTTGGTTGAAAACGGGAAATTCTTTTACTTGCTTAAAAAATCATATTCAAAGGAGTAGCAGAGAATTTTTATTTTATTTTATTTATTATTATTATTTTTATTTTTAATAGAAATTTGTGGCAAATTATTATATGATGGACAACATTTCAATCTTCAAAAAGGAACTTGTATATGAATGGAAAAAGTCTCTTTCTTGTGAGGTTGTGCTTGTATGAGTCGGTTTGAGATGGGTTAAAATGTTTGTTATATAAGTAAAATATATTTATCAGTCGTTAAAATATGTTTTTCTAAAGTATGATGCATTAAAATATGATTTTAGAGTGTTATAATATTTTCATTACATATATTTTAATTATCAATAAATATATCTTACCTATATAATAAGAATACTTTAACAATAGATCCATCCGTCTTTTAACTCGTCTCACATATATTAATCTTACACGAGAGTGTCCCAATAAAATGACAAACAAAACACTTACTAAATATTTTAAAATAATAATAATAGTATATTGGTTACTGGTTAGGGATATATGTTTGGGCTTCTGAAGTGAAGTTATTGGACTATTTTCGAAGGAGAACCTTGGCCCGTTACTTGGAGCATACTCAGTGTGGGCCCAATATTTTCCAATTGATAGGTGAATTAAAAATCTGTAAGCCAATCCTGATATCCTTAAACAAGGCCCAACGGGCCAAAAGCTATTATAAAAGCAAATTTGAAGTGTTTTGGTGGGTTCACTGCCTTGCTCCACCCAATAGGCCTATATATCCTCTTTTAATTCTTCCAAATAAAATCTTTAGTAGTATACTTCTTCTTACTCAATTTACACCTTCCAGGTTCTCAATTCAAGTTTTACACTTCAATACACAATTAGTTAACTCATAACACACTTAAATTTTAAAATTGTGTTCACTTTTTAATGCATATAATATATTTTACTGTAATTTACTATTTATTTAAAATAAAATACATCATCTCAAAAAGCAACTTCATTAATATATGTGCAAAACAATAATTGAGTTCAAAACTTGCATTTCAGAGCATTTACATTGGACATTCGGTTTAAATCGCCTTCTTTCTCCTCCATCTCAATTTTCACTGTATTTCAATAAAATTCAATTAAGACCCACATTCATATTTAGTTTAAATTAACTAATAAAAACTTAAGCTAACGTGCCCTCACATGCAGATGGAGTTAACTTTAACCTCAAGTCTTGCATGTGCAATTTTCTTATAAATTGTGGCGGTGAGATTCAAACTCTGAACCTTTGTTAACCATGAGCTCTGATAACATGTTAAATGACTATCTCATCTAAAACTTAAATTGATAGAGAGTTGAATCGTTTAATAGTTAATCAAATCACTCTAATAACAGTAATCCAACAGTATTACTGATGAATTTAAACTAATAATCTCACATTGGTAAGTTTAAGATAAATCTTGATTTAAACTGAAAATTTTGCATCAAATACATATGGTATTAGATATGATACTATATAAGAATACGGAGATTGTCTTGTGTACACTACATTCTTCTTAAATGCTAAATAAATTAAAAAATATATATTTACCTCATATTCTAAGAATTATAATTAAAGTATAAAGTTAACAATTAAATTATATAGGTAAAATGACAAATTATTCTATAGAACCCTTTTATATATAAAACTTTTTTTTTGTCTTTTTCTTATTTTATATTTTATTTTCTCAGTATAATATTTATCTATAGTAAGAGTATACTAATTGTAATTAATCCTACAAAAGTGATTGAGACTATAAATGTTTCACAAACAGTTCCATGAAATACACCCTCTCAGATAAAATAACAGTGAACCATATGGGTAATAATATATAGTAAGAGAATTTGTCAAAAAAAATGTCATTAACATAATTATTTATTTTTATTTTTAAAAAATATTACTCCATTATTATTTTTTTACTCCTCTTCATTATTTAATTAATATTCTCTCCTTAATTTTTTAATTCAAATAATGTGCTTAATTTAAGTTTTACTTTTCAATAGAAGAAAATATTACCCAACTAATAAGTCCACAGTACACTTAAATTAAATTAAATTAAAAAAATTAAATACTGGATGTCATCTTTAGAATATACTCCATGTATAGAACTTGTGCTTGCGCCGTGCAATATATTTGAATGTACTTAATTAGAAAGTAATAATATTAAAATTTATTAATTGTTTCATAAAAATAATTATTAATTCATACTTTTCAGTCACACGACGGACTTATTCTTATTAATTCATTAAACAATTGCAACATGCATGTACCATAATACGTATCATAATGTGCAATTAGTTGGTAAAAGCAATATTATTATGTTTACACATTTAATAATAGCCTTCAATATACGTACTAATACATAACTAATTGATTTTTAGTTTCGCAGGCATAAATATATAAGAGAATATTTAAGATAAAATTAAATAATTTGTGCAGTTTATCAAATTATTCTAGTACATGTTTCAATTCCCTGGCCTATAGGGCAGTGCACACCTACAAGTCGGTGGTGGTAGGTCACCGATTTATAAAACTTAATACGTACTAATTTAAATTGATTAACCAAAATTGAAATTTATTAACAATATTTAAGAAAATAATAATAATATTACTCCATTCAAATTATGTTCTTGCGATAATTTGTTCTATTTAGCTATATAATACTGCTAATATATTAGAAGAGTAATTGGTCTCTCTTGTGAGCCCAAACATTTTAAGGTATGATCACATTTTGTTTTAAAAGGTATACATTTTAATTTATAAAATGTGTTATTTTTTTAATGAAAGAGTCAGTTAAAATATGAACGATATTTATGTTTGAGTAAGAAAAATATCTTTTTATTTGAAAAAAAAAAATATAAGTTTTTATATTAAAAAATACTACTACACATTTAATATTATAATTTTTTGAGGCTGATCTAGATGCACGGTGTGCTAGGAACACCTAAGTTTTATCATCTTAGATTTATAAGTAAGGCTAAGTAAATTTTTGGGGAAAATATCACTTTCTAATTATTTTAAATTTATTATTATTTATACTCTTACATATACTTTTTTCTTGATTAAATTACACACACATTTTTTTCTTCTTCCATCATACTCCCTCCGTACCATCTTAATAATTACATATTTTCATTTTGGACGTCTCATCCTAATAGTTACATTTCCCTTTTTAGCATATGAGATCCACACAAATTAATTATTTTTCTCTCCATGGGCCCACACATCCCACTAATACACCTAATCACTTTACATTAAATTATTATTTATCTCACCTCAATACACATTAAAATACTATAGTATTCATTAATCCCCATGCAAAAAGCAAACGTAACTATAAGAACGAGACGAATGGAGTACTATATACTAGCACTATATACTCCATAAATTACCTGAAATAGTTATTTTAAAAAAAAATGAAAAAATGAAAAAGGGAAAAAGCAAAACCAGGTAGAGAAAGAAGGTGGTATTGATATGAAAAATGGTTTGAGCACACAATTTTAACAAGTGAAATAAAAACAGAATTTGTTTTGGGTTGAAGGGTCTGCAGCTGATCGAGAAATGACATTGACAACATGTATGCATGTTCATGCACATCAATTATTCTTATTAATTTTTTTTAAAAAAAAGATAAATAAATAAAATTAATTTGGGACACATGATTTATATATAATCATGTGATCATACATTTGTCCACGTCTAACCATCCTCACCTAAGTATATACACTACAAATCTCTCAACTAGCTACTTCACTTTATTACTCCAGAGTCTCCAGTTATTTTTCTTTTTCTTTTTATTTACAAATACATATAATGTATATATTGTTTATTTAATCATTGATGCTTATGTAATGAATAATGATATTTAATTGGTGACAATTTTAATAATGTTATTGTTATTGCTAGTGCTAGTATTTTCTTAACGCGCTTTTCTTTCGCTTACTAGATTTTTTTATTTTTTTAACATCAAAAAAAAGTATTAGAGCAAGATATAATGGGGCAATGAGAAATACCACGATCCCTTTCTTTTAATAGCATGACAGTAACTTCAATTTTATCCGAAAACAAACGTATTGCAGCATAATATTTTTAAGTTAGACAAATTTGTGTAAAAGAATTAAAATATAATTGTTCTATAATTAAAGTATATATACTTAGAGATAAGTATACACAAGCAAAAAAACGGTAATTAAAATTAAATTGTGGAATTGATAAAAGTAAAAAAAATACAAATATATATTGATATAAAATGCAAGTTTTGCTAACTGAATAAAAGCGCGCATTAAATGGTACACGAAGTGAGTAAATATTAAAATCGGTCCTGTAAGTATGGTCTTTTCCAACATCAGTCATTTTTTTTATTGTATTTCTCACTTTTGGTCTTTTGGGGTCCGTTTTTGGTCCTTTTGGTTCAAATTCAGTCCTTTTTCGCCGGGAATTTAAAAAACTCACCGGAAAATTATGCATGAGTTGCACGCGCTCAAAATTGGTCCTGTAAGTATGGACTGTTCCAACTTCAGTCATTTTTTATTGCAATTTTCACTTTTGGTCCTTCATTGTCCATTTTAGTCTTTTTTGTCCAAATTTAATTATTTTTCGCCAAAATTTTAAAAAACTCTCCAGAAATCATGCGTAAGTTGCACGCGCTATTATTGTATCGAATGGATAAAATGTGATAATGGAGTAATAAATTATCCCTAATAATAAAAAATATATATATTCATCTAATTGAATTATTTCACGAATAATTCACTAGAATAATAAAAAGTGATAACATTTTTAATAAAAAAAGTGAGACATGATAAAGGGAAAAGTGATAGCTATTTAATTAAATTATTTTATGAACCATTCGTAGATTGAATAAAAAGTGATAACATTTTTAATGTAAAGTAATACCTTATTAAGAATAAAAAGTGATAACATTTTTAATGTAAAATAATGCTTGATTAAGATAAATTGATAATAGAACAATTGAATTATCTAATAAACGATTAATATAAACAATTATTATTATTATTATTATTATTATTATCATTATAATAAAATTTTTTATTAAAAGCAATTAATATGATAATAAATTTATAATAAATTTAAAAAATAAAATGGTTAATTAATCATGGGCTTTCACCGCGTTAATTGGTTAGTGTTTTGAGTTGTAAACAAAACGGAGCCCTTGTTTCTTCCTAATTTATTTTTAATTTAATTTTAAATAAATTTAGTTAAATAAATGGATAATATGAATCATTGGCAAAAGCAAAAATATAAATAATAGGTTTTTTGCATTGGAAGATGTAAATGTTTTTTTAATGAGTTTTCTCACCATCCAAGTTTTATAAAATTGGAGAGAATGGAAGAAGAGAGGGTGAGAATCACAGTGGAATAGCAGAGCGCATGTCTCTCACGCGGGCCCGTGCTACTCTCACCCTGTAATTTTTTTTAGTTCTTTTTTTCTTCGGTGCTCATTACACATGATTACCCCTGCTCTTTTTTTTATTATTAATATCTTCTTTCTTGGCGCGTGTAACTTACGCATGATTTTTGGAGAGTTTTTAAATTTTCGGCGTAAAATAATTAAATTTGGACAAAAAGGACTAAAATGGACAATGAAGGACCAAAAATGAAAATTGCAATAAAAAAAGGACTGAAGTTGGAACAGTCCATACTTACATGACCAATTTTGAGCGCGTGCAACTCACGCATAATTTTCCGACGATTTTTTTAAATTTCCCAAGAAAAATGATTAAATTTGGAACAAAATGACCAAAAACGGACCCCGAAGGATCAAAAGTAAGAAATGCAATAAAAAAATGACTGAAGTTGGAAAAGACCATACTTACAGGACCGATTTTGATATTTACTCCTCAATTATATGGCTGGAGCAACTAGCCTAGATACTAGATAAATCTCTTCCCTCGTACTTTTGTGATAATATTTTGGAAATATTAAGTAAAAACCAATTTAGTCTCAAAAAATTTTACTTATATTCTTTTTTCATCCAAAAAAAATAAAAAATTTCAATTTTATATCACTAATTCTAAAATAGGGCGAAAAATGCTCAATTTTCTTTGAAAAATGCTAAATTAATCACCGCCAAATTTTGTTGTCACGTGACAATCACTTATCATTTCCCGGAATTTTCAACATTTTTCGGTGAAAATTGAGCATTTTTGGCCCTATGTCAAAATTGATGGTACTAAATTGAAATTTTAGTTTTTTTTTTACGAAAAATGAACATCAGAAAAGTTATGAGATTGAATTGGTTTTTATCCCAAATTTTTCCTTTAAAAAAGAAGTTAAAATATGTTTATTTTTAGTTAAAGTATATATTATGTTTTTCTAAAGACTTATGATGAATGATGCATTAAAATATGATTTTAGATGTTATATTAATATGATTAAATTACAAACATATTTTAACTAGCAACAAACATATTTTACCTATAAAATAAATATACATTAATAATAGGTCGACCTCACATATACATGTCTCATCAGAAGTGAGTGCCCTTTTAATTATGAAATGTTTTTTATTCATGTAAATATCCCAATTATACAAATTTAAAATCCTTTCAACTGCTACAGTCAATCATTTTTTTTTATGTTTATATATTTATTTGCAGGCTTATTGGGTCTTAACAATATTTTGACAAATTAATTAATGTATTGTGAGATTATTTTGTAAAGTGATTCTACTATATTTTTGGATGGATCACAATGAATATGCAAATATAGAAAAGAAAAAAAAATGTTTTCGTTTCTTTGAAATTCAAATGAATGTAGGTTAATTTAGAGACTCAAAATTGGAATGAAGTGATGAAAAGCATGTGGCTAGGGTACGCCCAAAATATTTAGTCACGTCTGCAATCAATAATATCAGTCGATTTGGTTCATTATACATTAATTATATTTTAACCAATTAATTTATGTGAATATATATACGTCTTAATATTGTTCTATGGTTCTACATCAATTTTATAAGCTAGCGAGATATATATTTTATGACATTGACAAAAAAAAAATTGATCACTATATTAATGAATTGGCATACTCTCATTTAATGAAGCAGCTATTCTAGAAATTTATACAAAAGATTATTTTTATTAATTATTTTATAATTAATAAAAAAATCGCATTAAAAAGATAGTTTGGTATTTTGTACAAATTTTAAATTAACCATACTAATAATAACTTAATTGTTCAACAAATCAATATTTCATAATTTAATTAAACAAAATTCGAGAAGGGTAATCATGATAACTAAATTTACTCAAATATTTATACGAACTCTAAATACTCCATCACCATCATCCCAAAGTAATGGCTAGTTCAACATTTTCCTTTAATAATATATAACTTATTAATATATTTTTTTTAAAAAAATATCAATTTTATATATTCAAAATAATGAATAAAACAAAAGCAACAATAATTGAAGTTTCATTTTCTGAAAATTTTTGCTTGTGATTCACAAATAATTTTGAAAATGACTCTATAGGTTGCAATATTAATAATGAGACAAATTAACGATTTTAAACACGAATTTAGGGGGCTAATTTGCTCAGTAAAGTTGAAACACTAATTAGCCCCTATCTGAATTAATTATATTACATCATGTTTCTTTGTCTATTCTTAACTTTTGCTAGTTTCATCTACACTTCACTAGATTACAGCTAATCTTAATTGAATAACCTAATTGTCATTATATATCTGATCTACTAACTAATACTCCTTTTAATTATATTTTGATTGGACATTTTGTGTTGTATTATTATACTAGTTACTCCTTGTGTTCACACCTTCAATCTTAATGAAATCAAACCATGAAAAGGACATCAAGTTGAACCAAGTTACTATATTGAATTTTCAATATTGTATATACACAAAACATTTTTTTTAATTATTATTATTACTATTATTTAATTTTAAGTAACGCGTAAATGATATTCAGAATGTATACCTTAACTTTGCCCTCACGTCACTAACTACCCATAAGAACTAAGAAGCACAATTATATAAATAATGCACATTGAGAATTTGAACTCATAATTAATAAGAATTATTTGAAATTATAATTATACTCTAAAAATTAATATTAAATTTAAAAAAAGATTAAACTCCATAGATAAAACAATACATGAACTATTAAGGAAAATAGTAAATAGGTCCTTTAAATATGACCGATTCTATTTTTTTTTTATTTATAATTCTCAATTTGAGTTTTTTTTGTCCAATTGTAGTTATTTTTATCCAAATTTAGTTATTTTTATCAAATTCAATCTTTATTTTTTCTAAAACTTGGTCTAAAATTGGACAAATTCTGACATAAATGACTACATTTGGACAAAAAAAATTGGACTGAGTTTGATAAAAATACTCCCTCCGTTCCAATTTCAACTTTACACTTTCCATTTGGTCCATTCCAAATTTAACTTCACTTCTATAAACGTGAAGATGAATTCGGAAGGAAGAGGGTAGTAAATTTGGACAAAAACAAATTTGAGAGTGACAAAAAAAAAATAGAATTAGTCATAATGAATTTTGATATTTTGTCAGTAATTATTTTAGTTTTTTAGAGGCTGATGATGTAATAATTAATTAACCCCTTTCAAGCAATCTAGAAATGTAAAATATGAGGTGTAGTAAGAATAAGATGTCAACTGGTGTACAGCAAATACGTTTGGATGTATCCAGGAAGGAATAATTTTAATATTTAATTAATAGCTAACAATGTAGGAACTGGCCTAAGTAAGTGTGATTAACAAAGTAATGGATTTTGATCAACTTGTGGTCTATTAATTATACGCTTAATTAGCATCGAATATTTTGAACAGTGGAATGTTTGGATCATTATTCAAATTGTTGGATATGTAATAACCATAATTTGTAATTAAATAGTAGTATATCATTTCCTAAATAATTAAGATACAGACTAGGGAATGTAACACATATTCTGATTATATTCTGATGTTGATTGTTGAATATTCATATCTCATCAACCAAATTAAGAGTTTCTAAGCATTTTATGTGGAAGTGAACCATTTAAAAATAAAATACTTCTAATTAAGTTTTCTAATTTCTTTTTTTTGCTTGAGTTGGCACTTGGAAATGATAATATTAAAAAAAATAATAAAAATAGTACTATGTAATTAATGAAAAGTAATACTCACACGTTTTTTTTTTTAATATTCTATTCTAAAAATTTCTATTAGAATTCTATTATAGAATATAGATAATCTATTTTAATTACGATTAGTGGATCATTGAATATAAAATTCCAAAAGGATCTCACGTATAATCCTTAATCCTATTTTTATTTGTTTTCAATTCAATAAAAATATGAAAAAATCGGAATGAACAGCGTCCATTGTCTAATGGATAAAATGAAATGATACAGTAATATATTTATTAAAAAATAATAATTTCACGTAAGACGATCTGACACGAGTGTGCTCGTATAGAAAAGGATTGATGAATTTATTTTTTATTTTTTATTTTTTATGATGAAATGTATAAGGCTGTGGTGGGGTATGAGAAATGAATTTTAAGGGTTCCAATTCAGAGTTTAGAACGTCTAAGTGGGATATAAATTGGGTCGGGTTTTAGTTTGGCTTGGCCCGAATCGATATTATACTTGAAAGTTGAAATTGTACACGAAAATGATCCAACAACTCAGTTTCTACTTTCTACCCCAAGGACCAGGGAATCGGGACCGGCAATTAACTTGCTAATTAATTAGTGCTAACCATGCAATCTCCATGTTCATTCTCTAATGTCAAAATAATTATTTTTGGATAACATCTTAATTATAACTAAGAGGGTCATATCATCCTCTTAGTAATCTTATATAATTCTTTGTGGTTGATTTTGAGTGCATGCTCTAAAGATAGTTAATTATTATGATTGTTTTTAGTTAGATAATTGTGGTTGATTCTACTTGTGTTGTAATTTGTTTCCTTTTCTCTATAAAAATAATAATTTGAATATAATTTTAAATTTATTAACTTGGCTCAAAATTTAATATAATAAATAAAATATACTCCTATTAAACGTATGTTAGTTGATATAATAATATAATTATTTTATAAAATCTTATATCTAATATAAATTGAATAATTTCCGTTTAACAGAAGCAATTTAATAAAATGATTTCGCTGATCAAATCTTTTATTTCTGAATTAAAATGCCATCAACCTTAAATGTCCTAATTTTTTTTCTTTTTTTTTTGTTTTTCGTTTTACATTTATATATAAGCTAATATATTTTCTAATTAATAGATAATTAAAAAGATTGTCAAATGTGTGATCTTAAGCAATCTTTGAATTTTACCTGTGATATTATAACTACCTAGGAAACAATAATAAAAAATTAAGTTAACAATTAATTGTTAAGCCACTTCATATCACACGAAGTCTTGTGTTTAATTATATACACTAATCACGCTTATAATAGACATTCGTAGTACACGATAGTATAAATTTTCTAATTACAATTTGAATTAATAAAATAATAATTTCGGAACCAAATTACATTTTATATATATATATAATCCTGAATCCCCAGAAAAGTTGTGATTTTACGGATCACTCTTTTATTATAATGATCGAAATCTTTGAAACAGGTTGAGAAATCTGGCAATTTATAATAATTTTATTAATTGCTAGTGAATATTAATATTACAATTTAATTGGTCATAATCTGGATGGATCAAAAGTGGTCCTAAAGTTGAAGACTAGGAGTGGCCTGATTTCTGGTCTACAACCAGAACTAAACTAAGTAACTAATTAATTAAGGGCAACTTACATTAATTAATGACTTGATTAGAACTTAATAATTGAGGTGGTTAACATGGAAGAAACTATATAGTCCATTAGTAATTTAGTATGGAAATCTTGATATGGGATCACATAAATTAATGATCACGAAATTTCCGAGTGTTAAATTAAAAATGGATTAACAAAGAGCGAATTTCGGTTCGGATTTCTTGTTTTAATTGAATTTTGTATTATCAGTCATTGAATTTTGTATTATCAGTCACTTTTGTCGAAGCGTTAGATGGGAGCCGATTTTATGAAATTTCTATGACAGAGTATATGTGAGACGTTATTTATGTGAAACGATTTGTGATATGTTTTAAAGTATTCCTATTAAAAAATAAAATATATTTAATGGCTGTTTATATATATATATATATATATATATATATATATATATATATATATATATATATATATATATATATATATATATATATGTTGGATTATACATTAAAGTATGATTTTAGCGTGTTATAATATGATTTATTATTGACATACTTTATCTACAAATAAGCATACTTTACCTATATAATAAACATATTTTAGTGATGGATCGACCCGTCTTACAAAAACCCGTCTCACAAGAGAGTGTCTCAATTTCTTTAATTATAAATTGAAAAGATAGTTATACTATTAGAAGTAAATAATGAATTAAGATGTACTTTAAATTTAAAATAAAATAGATTATGAAAAACAAGAATAATATATTATATGAATCATGTATAAGAGGAAAATAGAATTATACTCTAAAAATTGTTTTTTTGTGCGCAAAATATAATAATATTTTAATATGTAGTAGATAAATAAGTACTATTTGTTATATTTTTGTTCATAACTTTAATTTGAATTTATGATAAATTGTATAATATTGTAAAACTTTTAAAAGACACTCTCTTATGAGACGATTTTTTGTCAATACGAATCCCCTGTCCCACAATCGTGTTTCACTCCATGTTTCATAACTTGTTTTTCATAAAAATAATGTACTCTAATTAATGACCATTAAATCCTTGGGGCATGTTGTTGTATTTTAGGCTTTGATTAATATATGTGGCAAACATCTAATAGATGGAACAAGAGATGAAACATGGGAGTGGAATAGGTGATCCCAATTGTTTTTTTTTTGTGAGACGGTTGTAAAACGGGTCGACCCATTACTAAAATATGCATGCTTATATATAGGTAAAGTATACTTATTTGTAGTTAAAATATGTCAGTACTGAATCATATTATAATAATACCCTAAAATCATATTTTAATTCATCATAGAATATATACTTTAACAATTATTAATCATATTTTATCTATATAATAGTCATACTTTACCATGTTTTACAAACCTTCTCGTGTATATATATATATATATATATATATATATATATATATATATATATATATATATATATATAAATAATGTCTTACAGAAGAGTTTGTCAACTTTTAAGGATATTAATTAATTTAGCGATGCACACCTGCTAAAAAGAAAACGTTAATTAATATGTAAGAATTGAAGTGTTGCGGAGTACATGATAACATGGTTGATGAAAATGTATCATGACATTTTGTCAAACAATTATTGTTGAGCTATACTATAAAATTAATAATTTACATCTACTATTATGATTTTACTGAATTTACAAATATATACTCCCTTCGTCCCAGGCTAAGAGGGTCATTTTTCTATTTTGGTCGTCTCACCCAAAGAGTCTTCTTTCCTTTTTTACACATATGAGACTCACACACCCCTTTAATACAATTAAATGTTGGAACACACGCTCGTACTAATATAACTACCCACTACATATTAAATAATAATACTCATTAATCTACGTACCAAAAATCAAATGACCCTCTTAATGAGGGACGGAGGGAATAAATTTTTTGGAGAAATAAATACAATTTTTTTAGAAATAACTAGAAGACGCTGCAAAGTGTTATTGTTAAATTAATTGAGTGAGGCTCTTCTGTCCTAGGGACACTATGCCCCTTCACCATTTAAACCCTTAGTAATACATAGAATTAAATAGAATTGGAGGGGATGATTGTGTTCTCATGGGGGCACGGTATGTCCCACACACAAGTTTTTGCCAAATTAAGAGTGAAGCTCTTGCTAAATTAATTATTGAAATAGGCATAAATTCAACATTGTAAAATAAAAAGAAAGAACATCATAAAAAGAAGTTTGAAGAAATGTAAGGGCGATAAAAAATGATTGTTTGTCCCGTGAACCAAAAAGGCTTAATTATTACAATCTTAACCAGAAATATATTTTGTACATAAGAATCAGTCAATTCTTAATTATTTTCTCTTTTACATGATTATAATTTGCTCCTTTTTTCACTGTGATCATTGTTTCACTCTTGTAATTATTCCTGTAATTAACGCCTTAAAAGCTTACAATTAAAACAAAAACTATGCTTTTATTCGCATGATTAAAGGTTTGAATTGTATGACCCATAATGTATGACGAATATATATAATAGATAATTAAATTAAATTCTATGAATTAAATTTGACAAACATTTGTGTCACCATTTTGTAAAAAGACTTAAATGATATGGATAAAAAGAAATATTCAAATTATTAAAAAAATGATAGTGCTACAATGAATACTAGTGTTTTCACCTTATCTTCTTCAAGCGTGTCTTCTCGTATTAGATATGATGTCTTCGTTATTCATGTTTAAGTACTCTCACAATGTTGATCAACAAATCAGCAACACACTTTTTACAACATTTGAATAAATAATATAAATGAGCTAGAAGTGATAACATGTTTAATTAAAAGTGATAACTAATTATGAAAACATAAAATGATCTTATCAACCGGGAGAGTCGATATGTTTTCATACAAGTCTGCCCTATTAAAAAACACACACACAAGTTTAGGAATCGTGATGGTACGGTTTGGGTGTCTATGGTACTGTACCATTTAAATACTAAATAAGTTCGACAGAATATTGTTTTTATTCAACTCTTGGTTTGCTCAAAATTGGTTTGAATACTTCAAATTAACTGTAATGTATATAGTTTAAATTAATAAATAAATAGAGGTGTTTGTTAGTGTAAAAAGAAGAAACAAATTAGACAGGAAAACGCTGTTGTTTTTGATGAATAAATATGATAAAAAGGTTTGCAGATTTCACTAATTTGTTTGTGTGTGTTTTGTCATGGATTCCTTACACAGCCTACGACAATTTCACTCTCCCATCAACTTTTTTTTTTCGCCTCTATTATTTATTTATTTTTATTTACAGGTTTTGTGTAACATGCTATATAATATTAATCGGCATGAGTTAATTATATTATAAGCATTATTAATTTATTTATGGTATGATCGAAATAAACATGATTCAGTATTGCAAAATAATCAACTTCTCAAGTTGCAATGTTTTCATTCTCATTCATATTGGAAGTTCATTACATTTATTGACACCTATGGAAAAATTTTAAATTATTAATTTCAAATATATTAATTGATTAATTATCATTCACATCAAATGTTGTATTATAGCAAGGATATTGCATTTCTCTACAATATCCATCTGAGTTTAACAAGATTGAAGCATGAGATAATACTAATTAAATAATTTTCTATCAATAATTGCTTATTTTAGTTAAAATTTATTTGTAATAAATTATATTATAACACTCTAAAGTTATATTTTAATGTATCATTTATCATATTTTAATTACAAATAAATATATTTTGCTTATATAACAATTATACTATAATATATCTCACATTTCGTCTCACATATGCACCTTCTCATATTAGAGAGACCTTTCTTTTTCTTATTAGTTAGTTTCACAATATCCTCCCAAAACTAAAACTTAAAAAAAAAAATAAAAAATTAAACTCCAATTAATTAGAAAAATCACAAAATTCTTTTAAGTTGTTTAAAATTTCATGAAATAATCCGTCATGTGAATTGTAATCTCTCCAAACATTTCACACTTTCTTTAGTGTTTATCCCATAAAACCCTCATCTTAAAAAAAATAAAAAAAAATTATTCAATAATCTCAAAATTAATTTAATTTCAGATTTGTAACTATTTTTTTACTCTATAATAGTATTTTACTTCACATTTTAATTATTATTTAAAAACGTGAAAGAGTAATATGTAGGGTGGTGTGAGATAGAACAGAACACGATTCAAATTTTCTGTATCTATTAGTATATCATCTCCTTATCACATAATTGGATGATTGATACGTAGTAGAGAAAGAAAAATTATACCCTAAAAAGAAAAGCTTAAACCCTAGTCGAATTTTTTTCCCCTATGTTTGAATTATATAACGCATGAAATAAAAGATGGGATACGAAAATAGATAGAGGAGTAGAAGCATGTGGATGCAGTGGACACTCATCAATTTGTTGCCTTTCTAACAATAATTAGCAGTCATGAGAATGAATCTAATTTTATTTTCTCTCCCCCCAAAACGCAATTGGAGACAAACGAGACGCAGACTCACGTGTGAGTTTTCTGTAGCAAATATGCCAACTTGGTATGTTTTAAAGACAACCAATCCGCTGAACCCTTTAAATTCACACCCAAACCACACACACCTATTCACCACTCTTAATTACGTGTACCTTAATTTTCTCACTCCGAAACAACTGCAGATCTAGAGAGAGAAACACAATGGCTCTTGAGGCTGTCATTCTTCAACAACAAGACCCTTTTATTTATGCCTACAATTACAAAGATTATAAATACAACATGCCATCAGATTCCACCTTTCAACCCCCAATTCTTCATGACATTAATGAATATTGGGACTCTTCTTCTTCAGCTGCCGCTCTAAACCACACTTCCTCCAGCTCCGAGACTTGCCCGCCGCCCACCCACGGGAAGAGACGGCGGACGAAACCACTCAAGAACAAGGAGGAAATGGAGAATCAAAGGATGACTCATATTGCCGTCGAGAGGAATCGCCGCAAACAGATGAACGACTACCTCGCCATCCTTCGCTCCCTCATGCCTCCGTCTTATTCTCAACGGGTAACAATCATACTTTAACACGTTTAACAGCAACCAATGTCTGCATATGTTTTTTTTTTCTTTTATCGGTAAATATTAGTATTTGTTAGTATAGTCACTAGTTAGTTCACCAAGCACTCATACTTCCCCCTTTCTCCGAGCCTCCTTATAACTCCCCCTGATTTGTTCTCATTGGGAATCGAACCTCTGCATATATGTATATTATGTCCATGCAAGATTTATTTATGATTATACATACGTGTAGGGAGATCAAGCATCGATTGTTGGGGGTGCAATAAATTTTGTGAAGGAATTAGAACAACTTGTGCAATTTTTGGAATCCCATAAACCTTGTCCGAACGACGACAATATTCGTTCGGACAAGTTCTCCAGCTTCTTCACCTTCCCTCAGTACTCCACGGCGGAGGCGGCGGCAGAGCGACGGTCGAGCGTCGCGGACATCGAGGTGATGATGGTGGAGAGTCATGTAAACATCAAAATATCGACAAAGAGAAGGCCCAAACAGCTGCTGGAAATTGTGTCGGGATTTCAATCCATATGTCTTACAATTCTTCACCTTAACATCACAACCGTAGATCAATCCGTACTCTACTCTTTCAGTGTCAAGGTATGTCGCTTCCCATTTTGCCCTTCTCATGTTTTTTTTTTCGGAATTATTAATAATAGATATCATACTATTAATTCATTGAATACAACAAAACGCATGTGTCACAATGACATGGAAACATTTTACAAATTTGAGACGACCATATTTTATTTTTACCACTAGAATCTTTATGGTACATAGTTAGTATTCGTATATACATACATAGTTAGATTCAATTTATAAGAAAAAAGCACTTTTTAAAAAAAAAAAGCTATAAAAGTTATGACATTTTTGTGATATTTTAAAATTGCATTCTATCTTTTTATTTACTATTTAATATACCTTTTTTTGGGCAATTTAAAGAGTTACTATTATTTTCCTACCTCACAATTGAAACTTATTGAAATTAATTCATAATAACATTTAGAATTGGAATTTCAATAACTAACAAATTTTAAAAAATTAAGTAGATTATGCATTTCATAATGTAACATGATAAATTCACAAATTAGATATGTCTTAAATAGTTATATACATATTATGTGTTTAATTAATTAATATTAAATTTGAATAAATTGTGCAGGTTGAAGAAGGGTGTCAATTGAGTACAGTAAATGAGATAGCCACAAGTGTTCATGATATATTGGAAATGATCCAACAACACTCTTCTATTTCTAGCTGAGACAACCCACCCTCACAACTGCTTATCTGCTCTAATTTAATTACTTATATATATAATATATATTTACCAATTTAATTTCTATTTTTCTTCTGGTCAAATTATTGCCTACTTTTCTGCATTTAAAAAATTAGTTATTTAGGTTAACTTTTCAAATAATGTTTATTTTATGTTACTCTAGGAATATTCTGTACCATATAATATAGAGAGTGTTTGGAAGGATGTTGCCTTGATGATTTGCCCACTATGGCTAATGTGGGGTTATTCTAATTTTGGTCGAAATATTCAATTTCCCTTTGTGTATGAATCAAGAAAATGGTGACAATATAAATGCCAAATTTACAGATTTATCGGGATTTAATTTATTTAATATACCAACTATGTGATATGAACTTGTTCAATTTATTACCAATTTAATGTTGTACGTACCCTTATCTTTTGTTATCTCTATTTAATTTGTTTATTATTGGTTAGGGTTAGAGGAGGAGGTGAAGAGTCTATATTTTGTTTCTTATATTGCTTTAAAATGATGTAGGGCTTTATATGGAAAATATTTCAATTATTATTTTTTAAAAAAAATCAATTTTATTATAATTTTAGAATAGTGTATAAAGAATAATATTCAAAAGAGTTACGATAGAAATGACATTAATACACTTATGAAGAACTCCAAAACAATGATATCATATTATATTCAACATTAAAGAACTGTTCATAGATTGAGCTCTAGTCTTCAAAACCATATTGATTAATCAATCTATTCTTTATCTGAATCCAACTTCAAATACTAGTCTTTAGCTCTTTTACTAAGTCAGCTACCTACACCTTTTCATTTCGAAATATGATGACATTTTTATATTTTTATATTAATCATATTATAATACATTCCCAAATTAAAACTGAAAGTTGTTTTTATTTAATTTTATAGTAGGTTTCTAACGTGTCATTCGATCTCATAGGATAAAGTATTTATTGTGTGGAAACATGATGAAACTTTGTTAAATATGATTTGAAAAAATAATTATATCCACAAATTAAAACCATATTGTATTGGCAAACACAAAATTCTAAAGATAAATTAAATTATAAACCAAATGTTAAAATATTATATACATGAAGATGAAGACAAAGGTAGAGTTATAAATATACCCTTAAAATTATAACTAAAAATTAAACCTAATTAGGAATAATAATAGTATATAAAATTACAAGCTAGCTTTATATATATATATATATATATATATATATATATATATATATATGATTGAAATTGTAACTGTGACACATAAACTATTGTCTAGCTAGAGTATAATATCATAAAAATTGTTAAGTCAGGGTTTATATATATAATCTTGTATTTTATTTTTATAGAATTGATTTAATTGAAATCGAACTAGAAACTGTCACTTTTTTATTTTTTATTTTTTTTACAAATTATTAGTTTTTGAACTACCAAATATAACCATTCTAAATTTAAAACTGGCGATATAATAGAAAACTAAACCACTTTTTAAGTGAGTATAATAATAATCTGTCATGTAAAAGTAACACTTCGTGATCTGATTCTTTAAAAAAAATAAAAATCTTACCGTTAAAATTTTTCATTAATTTGTTTATGAGCATAAATTGTATGGAACTAATTCCATGTAAAGCTTTCCTTATTTATGAGTTCAACAAACAACTATAAACTAAAATTTGACATTATACTTTAAGGATAAACTATAAACAATAAACTCGAGTATAATTATAGATGGTGAACTACAAGATTTATTATACTATGAAATATCACAATTATTATATTATTATATGGTACCTTTAAAATTAGCATTAAACCTTTTGAGATAAAGGTTACACTTTAGGAGCAAAATAGTATGCACATGAATCACGACAATTCATGGATCGACGAATAAAATTAACCATGAAACACAAGGATATATACGTTACAACATGAACACAAAAATTAAATTAC
Source organism: Pogostemon cablin (assembly GCA_023678885.1). NCBI lineage: Eukaryota > Viridiplantae > Streptophyta > Magnoliopsida > Lamiales > Lamiaceae > Pogostemon > Pogostemon cablin. Next base: position 3,792,806 of record CM042992.1, on the reverse strand, counting down.
CATTTACACTTAATATTATTATTAAAAACTAAGATTAAATCTTATAAATAATAAAATTAATTGTATCTTCAAATCTTAATATAAAACCAAACATTGCATGCATGGGCCATGTTAGGGTCTCGATTTTATTCATGATGTACAATTCATTTTTTCTTTTTCACTTTTTTGGTGATAAGCATTTGATTTACACCAAATTTAATGTCCCATCAAAAACTTATGTAGAACTTTTATGATATGACTCAATTAAATTCCTCTTCTACATAGTCTATGAAACTCCACGTATAAAGATCCCTCCATTCCACAAAAGATTGCACTCTCAATTCTGACACGAAAATTAAGAAAGTGATAATTTTTTAGGCGTATAATAGTATTTTTTTTAATAAATAAATTATAAAGTATGTTAGGTAGAGATAATTTTTTTTTGTAAATAAAGTGTATGGAAGAAGGTGGTTGTTTTTTACTTTTTATTTTTTATAGAATGTGCAAAATTTTGTGTGACAGCCCAAAATGAAAAGTGTGGCGTCTGAAATGAGACGAGGGAGTAAGTTAAATTAATAGTATTTAGTTAATTTCTACATAAAAGTATTCAATTATTTTTTGTTAGAAAGATGAGGTAAATGATTAGTAATTAATGTCAATAATTTGTGACATATGTAGCAAACCCGTGTCACATGACTCGCTCATCAAATCAATTTCTTTTAAAAGGTAATTAAAGTTTAATTAGACCAATTAAGAGAGTCCAACTGTACTCGTAACGTCCATTCAAGATTTTTATTTAAGATTTTTTTCCCTATTAGAATTAAAACATTAATAAAGGGAAATAATTATCATGTTCCAAAACTTTTGTCCTAAATTTGCTTACTTTTGCATAAATCGACATGATACCCTACTGATTTAAGGCTAGAAGAGGGGCCACATGTTTTTTTGGTAGGTTTATAAATAAATGTCATGTTATAAACACAAACACCACTCTCTACTCATTAAAGATAAATTAGTAATTTTGATGAAAAAAAAAACAAACAAACAAAAATTGTGTTGATACTATAGTCAATGTAAGATATACGTTTTTTTTTTAATCAAGTAATGTCATTTTCCGCTGAGAGCTAGGTAAGATGGGCAGTTGGATATTAATGATGAAGAATTCAGAAAATTGTAAGAACCGTAATGAATTTAATTTTTACAATGGCCAAAAAATTAGACTGTAAAATGAAGTTGAGAAGAATAAATAAATAAACTTGCCCTGTAATATTTCATTTATGAGCTAAATATCAATAAATAAATTTAAACAATCGTACATACAAAATCTATGCAAGCATACTAGTAATTAAATCAAATTATTGTAATTTATATTACATTTCAAGGTAAACACATATCCCAGTAATAAAACCAATTACCATTAAGTCCAAATTCAAATGGATTTCTAATGATGTTTGTAAGAACCCTTGTCGGCTTATTGTTGTAAGGCCCAATAGCTAATTGGGCCAAACTTGGCCACTGCATTTTAATATTTTAATTAGACACATTCCAGGCTTCTGCCCATGAAAAAATAATACTCCATTTGAAACTTAACTCCTGCTAATTTAGTTAAATACCTTCCGGATTTAATTTATTTTTAAATTTTGATGATATGTTCTTAGAATTTTACGGTGATTTTTGGGTGCACCCCCTAGTTTTTAGTTTGGAGGCAGCTATTTATACCCCGATATTTCTAAATGTACCCTATAAATTTTTTAATTTAAATATTTAATGATGAAAAGACTAAATTATCCTTAAATTAACTCCCTGGAAAAATATCAATTTTTGTCCTCTAGGATATGAAAAATCCAACTTTAGTCCTCAGGTTTGATAATTTTTCAAAAGTGGTCCTCCAATGTCCGATTTTAGTCATTTTCGCCTACTTTTAATCATTTTTGTCCACTTTTGGTCCATAAAGTAGTCGAAAAAAGGACCAAAAGTGGATAAAAATGACCAAAAGTGGACAAAATGGACTAAATTCGGACACTGGAGGACCACTTTTGAGAAATTACCAAACTTGAGGACTGAAATTAGATTTGACATATCCTACAGAACTAAAATTGATATTTACCCTTAACTCCCTCATCCTATAGTTTGTTTTCCCTGTTCATGGTGGCTAGAATGCCTCTACCACCACAATGTCATCGGTGCATCATTCTGAAGGCTACGTTCCCAATAATCCAATCTGAATCGAAGCCTTTTGTGGCAATTTGTAGATGAATTTTCTTGGCATTTTGATCACTTCTGCGAGTCTTTTTCATTCTTGACTTTGTTGTTGTAAGCCCATATGAATGCTGGACAGTAAAATGCCAAGAAAAAAGCGCAGTGGTTACCACTCCGATTTTGCAGAGATGGTTGTGGCATTCTCGCTTCTTTTAGTTGTTGTGGTGGTGTTTGAGCCGCTGGTGCGGCGACAGGTGGCGACGGATAGGATGAGTCCGACATTACGCCATCATGTGCCGGTGATGGAGTTAGTGTTTTAGACGGCGGCACCAAGTTGTGACATGGAGTTTCATCGAATGATAAAGCAACAAAAATGGAATCTTTCAATATATATTGTTGGAAATCAATAATTGCAAATATAATTTGTTAGGTATCGATCTTCGTCATCTCGTCGGTCTTCGTCGTCGCCGGAGAAGGTGGTCGAAGGGTTGAACTCCACAGTGCTCAGATTCCCGTCGACACAAGAATTCAAATCCACGTTCTATCCGTTAGGGTCACAAGTGGGTGATAATATGGGATGGGGTGTAAGGCTATGGCCCAAGTTTTGAATTAATAAAACTGGCCTAATACTTAAGGAAATGAGGGCCAGCAAATTGGGCCAAAACCCAAAGGGCCCAACAAATCTCCACCTTTGCCCAAATCATCCACCCTCGTGTTCAACTAAATGGGAATTCATCATCGCACTTTTTCCCGAACACCTGCTAAACGAAAGACACAAAGTCAAATGCAAGATCCAGAAAAATTGACACAAAGTCAAGGTATCACAAAAGATACACAAATCTAAGCCGGAGCAAAGATCACAGACACACATTCATAAAATGTCTAAATTATCCCAAGGACAAAATAAACAGAGCACACAAGCTCAAGAAAACACAAAGTTCACATAGTCATGCAATCACATAGATTAAAACTCACAGTTCTCATGGCACACGAATAGTTCACATAGAACAAAAGTCACACAAACACTTCACACTGAAGCACATGCAGTCACACAGACATAAAAGTCACACAGACACTTCACACAGAAGCACACGCAGTCACACAGACATAAAAGTCACACAGACACTTCACACAGAAGCACACAGTCACATAGACAATCAACAATCAAATGTTACACCACATTTGAATGCACACAACAGGCTCCACCTCACTAAGAGAAACAAATAAGTATGTAAACAAGACAAGTTTAACACATAAACAAGCACACAATAAGAAAACACATTTCTAACAAGTTTTCACACAAAGAAAACACAAATTCACAAAGAAGCACATAGATTCAAAGTGAAACAAGATAAAAAAAACAAATTTTCAGAAAAAAAACAAAAATTTCAAAGTCATTTAAACACACAAGTTAAAGGCTTAAGCAATTCACACAAGCACAACTAGTAAACCTCACCATAACACTCAGTTTCAGTCACAACATTGGTTTGTTCACTAAATTTATCCTTCTTGGGGTGGGGACATTTGTTAGGATAATGGTCATGCTCATTACAATTATAGCATCTATGATTCTTAGCCTTAAACTTATTATTATGTATTCCCTTAACAACCATAACACCCCCAGAATTCTTATCACCCCCATTGTGATTTGAATCGTGCTCTTTGTTTTTTAAGGCATTAACCACCACATCTAGAGTAACATCATCACGACCATACTTAATAGTAGATTTAACATCACAATAAGATTCAGGAATAGCATTTAACAAGACAATGAGGGAATACTCATCAATGTGCCTATCACCAGATTGTTTAATATCAATAATGAGCTTTGTAAACATGTCCAAGTTTTCATCATTGTCCTTATTCAAATTCAATTTGAAACTGAAAATTTTTTCAAGCAAGAACATCCTACTAGGCAAAAATGACACATTGAACAATTCATCCAATTTTTTCCACATCTTTTCAGCAGACTCAAATTGACCAACCTTTCTTATCACAGAGTTAGAGAGATTTAAAGTAATGGATGACAAAGCAAGCTCATTCATATCAGATTTTTGTTCTTCAGTTACAGTGGCAGCATGCGTTCTATCAATGGCCTTATAGACATGTTGAACCAAAACACATTTTATTTTTTGTTTCCAAATTTTAAATCAGTTTTACCATCAAAATGAGTCATGCCAAAGGAATTAGAAGCCATTTTTAAGCACAAAGCACAAACCACGCCACAAGAAGAAATATACTGACAATCAAAAGTATACACAATAAAAGCAGGATAACAAATATCACAATAAAATCTCACAAAGAGAAGACCAGCCGCCTCACAGCATCACAAAGGAGGATCAACCGTCTCAGGGTATCACAAAGATAATATAAGTTAGAAAATAGAACAAATCTATAACAAAGAGGATGAGAGAAATTCCCATATCGCCGAGGGTCAGAACTGATCTGATCGAAATCGGTAGCTGCGGCGGTAGGCGGTCAGCAGGCGGCCAGAGGACGGTCAGCGTTGGCGAGTCAGAACAGATCTGACAAGATTGGCGGCTGGAGATGGTCGGCGGCTGGAAGGCAGCGTCGAGCAGATTCGGCTATCGCTCTTCCGGCTGGTGGTGGACAGCACAGCATCGGCGGTCGAGGTTAATTGGTTTGACCAGTTGGTGGCAGTCGGCGGCTAGTCAGCCGCGTTCAGTAATAGCAGCCCGAACCCTAGTGGCGGCGAGTTGCTGTCAGCGGCTGAAACCCTAGCGCCGCCACTGGCAGACCTTGCTCCAGCGATAGGTGGTCAGCGGCTGCAATCGGGGGCTACGGTCGGCGGCGCACAGCTGCACTGGAGAGGGGATGGGGGCGGTGAACGGAGGTGACGAGCGGGTGCTCATTTCTAGCAGCGGCTGACGGACAGTGGCGGTGAACGGAGGTGACAAGCGGGTGCTCATTTCTAGCGTCGTGATTCCGGCAGCTGTGAGCAGATTGGCGGTGGACTGATCGCGATTCCTGCAAATCGCGGACAGATCGCGACTCAGCGGCGTTGGAACAGTAATGATTTTCCACCGGTGGCTGAGAAGGGCGGCGGTGGCGGTCAGAAGTGATCTGGCCGGATCCACCCGCGAACAGCGGCGATGTGATGAAACCCGCTCTGATACCACTGTTTGGTATCGATCTTCGTCATCTCATCGATCTTCGTCGTCGCCGGAGAAGATGGTCGAGTGGCTGAACTCCACAGTGCTCAAATTCTCGTTGAACTCACACAAGAATTCAAATCCACGTTCTACCCGTTAGGGTCACGAATGGGGAATAATATGGGATGGGGTGTAAGGTTATGGGCTAAGTTTTGAATTAACAAAACTGGCCCAATATTTAAGGAAATGAGGGCCAGCAAATTGGGTCAAAACCCAACGGGCCTAACATAATTGGATACTTAGCTTCAAGTTGGAATAAGATACGTAAAGAATATGATGAAGAATGGGGAGAAGCTCGCCGGAAACTGTAGTCCAAGGCGCCGGAATGTGACGGGTTTTGAGTATAAGATTTGCAGGCGCTAGAGTTAGAGATCTCATTTTTAAGAGAGGGCAAAATGGTCTAATAGGGTATGTTAAAGTAAAAATTTATTTTCTTTTATTTATTATAGGATTTATTTAGTTAATGGGGTAGATTTAGTAAAAGTTTGGTATAAATAGTCATGCTCTTTTAGTTTAAAAATGAGAATAGTGGGTGGTTTTAGTTTTAAAATTTATAATTATTTTATTTTATTTAACAAAAGAGATTAAAATAATACTTAATATAATGGTTTAGATTATCAAGTGCACACTCTACTCTAGTTGAATTCAAAATTTTATTGTTTTCTTTGCATTTAAATTTTAAATTCAATGGATTTTACGTGGACCCTGTCTGTACATGTTCAAATGTAAGTGCTACCTGAAAAACTCTCACTAATAAAATTATACACAACAACATCTCTTCTTTTATCTTTATTATATATAAAATACAAGATGAAACATTAATTTAGATTTTAGTGATGATTTGATTTCACTATAATTACACATACTAAATATAGAAATTAAGTAAGTTAATACTATACTATGAGTAGACGATATGATGAACGACTAGATGGTTAGTCAAAAGTTAGTCGGTTAACGGACGAACACTCATTGTATTACGAAGAGACGAGGGTTTGATGTGCGATGGTGTGGTAAATCCTGGAAGCAGAAGAATCATCCATCGAAATGGACCTTCTCACTCCTTCCAATTCTTGATCAACTTTGGCCAGATTATCATCCAAATCACTCACCACTCGTATCCTCCCAATCCCATCACCCGTTTCGTTGGTATCCGACTCACTCGACTCCTCCTCCTCCTCACTCACCTCCGAGTCCGAGTTACTCAAACTCGGGCCCTCCTCGGCCACCACGGGGGCCCGACAGACCGGGCAGTTCTTGTGGGACCGCAGCCACGTGTCGATACACGATACGTGGAAAGCATGGCTGCACTTGGGCAGGATCCTGAGTCTATCATCCTCCTCGAACTCGCTCAGACAAACAGAGCAGTCGCTCCATTCCGACAATCCCTGTCCGGATTTGTAGGTAAACACCTGAATTGAATCGATCGTGGATTGCGGGAGCCCGATCGTGCGAATATACCAGATGGGGTTATCAATCACTGGCCCTTGGAGATCATCCACGATATCCACCCTGAAAACACCGTCCTCCGGCTGCAGCGGCGGGTTCGTCCTTCTCCGCCGGGTGGAACGCCACCAGACGACGGCGAAGTAGGAGAGGAACAGAAAACCGGCGGCGAGGACGCAGAGGGAGACGATTAGAATAGGGGAAATCGCGTGATGATGATGATTTTTTTGGCAGTAATCGGAGCAATCATCATCGCATTTGTCGCAGGAGATAATCTTGTGTTCATCTTTAGGAAGTAAAACCCTCCTTGCCATTGATTGGTTAGTGAGAGAGAGAATGGAAGAGGAGGATTAATCAGACATGGTTTTGGAGAGAGAAGATGAATTAATGAAAGAAAGTTTATGTAAAGTTTGATTGCAATATCTTGGAAATTTCGTGTTCGCTTTAATGAGTCAATGCATCAGGTTGACTGTTTTAGTTCCTCCAACGCGCTATTCTTTGTCAAGCTTTTATAAATGGTGTACCCCCAACAACATTAGGCCCATCCCTGCTACGGGGATTGATGGAGGAGGTAAATTACAGAATCAGAATTCAAACACCATGCAGAAATTAAATTTAGGTGAAAGGTCTTTCCACCCTCCCCTCAACCAATTGAACTATGCCCTGGGAGCAAGTTCCATTAGTAAATACTCTCAACTCGATTGGTTATCAATAGAGCTTAAGCTTGAAATGACCCTTAGAATGATCTCAAGCTCTTAAAAGTAATTTTTAAGACTAGTCTAACTCGAGCTCGATCTTGCTCATTAACTAAAGTGAGTCGAGTCAATATAGTTGATTTTTAATTAAGTTGTTAACTCGACTCGGTTTTAAAATCAATAATGGCACGTATTAATCAATTAAAAAATAAAATAAAATATGAACCACCAAATTATACTGTTTAATCTAGCTTTTATTTTTTTAAAATGGAAAATTAAAAGAAGTTTCTTGTTGGAAAGAGAAGTTATGTACAGTAAGTCTTTTAGATGAATAATCCCTTTCCTCAGTAGTCATTTAAGCCACGTCACTCTATGTACTTCGATAGATACTGCAGGGCTTTTGTGGTTAATATTTAAATGGGCCTAACGATCTTTGTTTCGTGGGCTGGACTGCATAAATTCTAGTTGGGCTTCGTTTTAAATTTACCCGTTAGTTAGGGTTGTGATATCCCAAATAATGCATCCCTAATTCTAAGACTAGATACCATTCTCATTCAACCGTACGTCACACAAAATAATTGATTTACTTAAATTTTCAAATCTTCACCCTCCCCAAACACATATACTATAGTTATTATAAATTATAATCCATCTCCCTCGTAGATTGTGATCCACCGAACTCCTTATTTTTAACTAAGGACTTACTCGTTTAAATGTAATGTAATTAGTGTGTAAATCCCCTTATTTTTATTTTTAGTAAATTAAATTAAATATTATTAACTCAAACACTCCCCCTCCCAAATTTCCCCAAGTAAAACCTAGTTATGAACAACAACCATTCTAATAACCTATTCAAGTCAACCCAAAATTTTCCAGTATCTTAAATCATTATTCTATGACCACCACGTGGTTTTATCAGACAAAAGATGCAATCAAGCAATGATAGAATTTAATATGTTTCACTCATTTTTTGCACATTTGAAAACAAACATCACATCTCAATAACTAAAGGCAACTAACTTTCTCAAGAAATTTATTGCACATTCTTCTCATTTAAAAAAAAAAAAAAAAAAAAAACCTTTATTCTCACTTTTAAAAGAAGGACTATATTGTGATCGATCAAATTTAGAGTTCAAAATGATGTCTATTAAAGTGGGTAGTTCATCACCAAGCTGCTGCTACATCTGCCATGGCAGACCTTCCAAAACTCAAGCTTCTTTGCTCCTCCCACGAGCTCGTAGGATCGATAAAACTCGAGATTTCTTCAAGTTGATCAGTACTAAACATGGAATTTCTACGTAAGTTAAATAATGAATTATTTTTTTATTTGTGTTTTTTTATGGTGTGTTTGATTTGTTAATTAAAATCCAGGGCAATTTCAAAGGGAGGCAACTTTCAAGGCAAAGCTTCATCTTCTCCAACTAACCCTTCATCTTCATGGTAGTTTTCACAACATTAATTAATCTTGTTTAATTTTTTTTAATCCCATATATTTTTTCTTGATCTTAGGTAATTAATATCATGGATTTTTATGTTTGTAGGAAAAAATGGTTGGTGGGAATCTTTCTGACAGTAATTCTACCTGGACTTGGCTACAAAGGAGGGCTACTTTTAAGCCTTAAAAGTTAGAAAGAATTTCCAACAATTTTGTGACATTAATTAATCATTTAATAATTAAAAGAGAGAGAAATTGTACTCCATGCTTTAGTGATATATATGTTGGATGATGTTATAACTAGGCAAGATCGACAGCGCCGTAGGGAAGGTGGAGCACGTGGTGGAGGTGGTGGAAGAGGTGGCGGAGGAGGCGGAGAAGATAGTGGAGGAGGTTGAGAAGAAGCTTCCCGGTGATTCAAAGCTGAAAGAAACCTTGGAATCATTCGATAATCTTGCAAAAATGGCTGTCAATGAAGCCAAAAAAGCTGAAGATGTTGTTCATAAGGTATATTTTCATTCATCAATAATCTTCTCTCCTTTAATTCTTCTTATTATTTTCTAATTTATTAATTAGAATTTCTATTTTATGAAAAGTATAATAAATAGTTGCTCCTTTTGTCCGGAGTAACTATTTTTTAAGGATAAAGGAGTGTAATATGATAGCCTACTAAGAAAAGAGTGGAAACATATTAAGATGGAAGAGGGAGTATTTTTTTAATAATAATTAACAAATTAATTTATTTTTTGGATAGCATAGTTCACCATTAAAAAAAAATAACATTACAGTGAAATTGTACTATATAATTAATATGCCATCTTGTTTCTAGTAAATTAAATGTCACCACTAACATATACTAAACTTAATATATTGCAATAAGGGATACTAATTATATTGCATCAATATTTTTATTTTTTTCAAATGATATTTTTTCGCATTTCGCATATTTACGTAATCATCCATTAATACAGTTAATATTAATCAATTCATGCAGTAGTTAATTTAATGTTTATTTATATATATCAATAACATGAATATTATTTAATTGCATATGAATGATACTTTCAAGTCTCTTTCATGTCCTTCGTAATAATAAAAATTATTGGTACTATTAATTAATTATTAATATTAATTTGATTAGGCAAGTAGCCCACCAGTACATGGAACCTTCACCTGCTCCAAAGCCACTATTGATGCACGAAACATGCACGATTTATAAATAAAAAAATTTAATTACTATTACTTATATTTATTTAAGCCAATATAAAAAGAATTGGTTTTGTATTTAACCGGTTTCATGTGGAATTAGATCTTAAAATACCACTTTTATTCATGATATTTATTGATGTTCGAAAATCACAAAAAATTGAATTTATTTTTAAATACTCCATGTAATAATTTATCATACAATTAATAAGAAGTGTCGAGCATAAAAGAGAATACTCCATATTGTTTAACAAAAAACCTTTCCATATAAAAATTGTGTAATTAACTTATTTAATGATACTTTTCTCTTCTATTTTTAAATTAGAATAGATTATTCACGGTACTTTTTTTAGTAAAATGGTTCGACCCATTATTAAAGTATTTTTATTATAAATATAAATTATGTTTATTGTTAGTTAAAGAATATTAATAATAAATTATATTATAACACCGTAAAATCATACTTTAATACATCATTTACTTAATAAAGTATTTATTTTTTTAATTAAAAATTTTATACTGATGTTTTTGTATCTTAGCAATAGCTATGGACCTAATTGGACTCCATAGGTCAAGCCCAAATTTAAGCCCATCTTAATTTAATATTTGTAGTAATTCTTGTACAAAAATTAAATAGAAAAGGAAGGAAAAAGGGGAAATAATTGAATGATGTCATGTGGCATTAATGTTGCAGGTGAAAGATATTGAGGAAGAGATAGAGGAGACACTCATTAAAGAGGGTAAAGATCAACCCACAAAGTAGCCACATATGAACCAAATTTCATAAATAAAAGAAATCATTTTATTAACTTTTTTCTCTTCCTTTTTATCTCTGTTTTTTTTTAATTCAACTAGGATTTAGTTAGTAAGACCAATATCCGTGCTGATTTTTGTGATTAATTGGAATCACTGTACAAGCAGCTATTTTGTGTAGTAAGCAAATTTTCTCAATTAAATTTGGCATCTGATTGCTTTTTTTAAAAAAAATATATATTTTTACAGAATATTGATGGGTGGTTAAATAATAGTAAATATGAATTAGATTTGAATTGGAAGGAGATTAATCGTGTTGGGGATGCATATTTTTCTAGCACAATCTTGGCAATAATTCCATTCGGACCATTTCCCATTATTTTCATTTTTGTTTTACATTTTCAATTGTAATCCCTTTTTTAATTTTTTCAATTTTTAATCCTTTCGTGCATTTTCCAAAATTTCAAATTACAGAGAAATAAAGTAATAAAATAATAAATAAATGACTAAAACTGAAAAAAACGACTAAACTTGAGAATTAAAAAAAAAAAAACCAAAGTTATAATCGAACAGAATTAAATGCGATATTTTCTCGGAAGGAAATGACGTGCAGCTAGAAAGAAAAAGAGTGAAAAAACAAAAAAAATGCTTGAATTAATGAATAAATTGAAAATTAGTTTTGAAAATTTCCCCAAAATATGTTCTTTAAAAAAAAAAAGACCAATAGTTGTAATGAACAAATATTCAAAAGTCAACCATTGGTAGAGATTTATGTTCCATTATTTAAATACTCATTTTTTAATTCAAAACTTGGACACAAGTTAAAAACACCATTTCAATTCCTTTCTGCACACTCAATTCCTTTTTCTTTGAAGCTAATCCCAAGTTAGAATTTTGGTTACTCCCTCAAGAAAAGCATTTTTTTTCTTCTGTAACAACCTAACATAAAATCATCATACCAATCCCCTGAATTCAACAACAATAAACGCGTCTTTTCAGTTAGAGAAGATTAAGAAACACCTTTTTTCTGCATGAAAATGGCAACGAGGGCAGCCGCATCGAATCAAAAGTTGAAACCTCTTATATTCGAGAGGATCGAGAAAGATACGAGTTGTGTTCTATCTCCCAATTCGACACACGAGCTAATGCAGAACTGCGACTTACCACCTCCCATCAAGCTATTTTCTGGTCAAGAGGGAGTGTTTCTTTCATCAACAGGGAAAAACTGCAGAATGGGAAGATGCATGGAAGTCGAGGACAAACACCTCTGTGCGTGTAGAGATTGGTTGGGAGATGACAAGATGGAGATTCTCAAGGCACTGCAGCTATCACAAACACGAGCGAGAGAGGCGGAGAGGAGAGTTGGGGTCCTGTCAGAGGAGAAAGACAGGCTGTCAAACATGATCGTGGATGAGTCGATGAGATTTTTTGCTCATAGGCAATGGGTTAGACTGATGGAAATCGAAGTCATCAAGTTGCAGAATAGAAAGAGTTGTCATACTAGTACATGTAATTGTGCAGAAAAATCGATGAAAAGGGAAAACCGTGATAAGAGCAATAGTAACAAGCAATGGTGCACAGCTATAGCACTGTGTTTGGCCATTGCAGGGATGAGTTTTGTAGTTGGTTGCAGATATCTTCTCTGAATATATTTTTTCAAAGAAAATCTTGTATCTTGCTAGAACACAAGGGTAAAAAAGGCATTTTCACATGTCCAAATATGATAACAAGAGAAGATGATATGAGCAAGAAAATGCAGGATTTTAAAATGCATTATTCATGTCATCATGTGTATAGTAACTACTAGGGTCTAATTTGATTACACACAATGCATGTGAGCACTTAAGAGGAAAATCCACGGTCGATAACAAGTGGCAAACATTATGTAATCATGATCAATTGCTATATCAAGAATACATATACTAGTGTGTACGGACCTCAAATGGCTGTAGCAAACATGTGGCAAACATTATGTAATCATGATCAATTGCTATATCAAGAATACATATACTAGTGTGTACGGACCTCAAATGGCTGTAGCAAACATGCCCTCGACGTGATAGCAGTGATCCACCTTCCTCGAGAGTGAAGTGACACCCCTCCTTGAGAGAAATCAAGGTCGACTTTGAACTGAAAGGAGGGTTCAGGTTGACCACATAATAAAGGATGCCACCCACCTATTGAAGCTCCACTACCCCAATCTGGGGAATGTAAGACTAGGTACACTAATTAGTGTGCTTCAAGAGAGGAGGATTAAAAGCACTGAATAAGGGAGAGGAAAAAACAGAGTCGACTCTAAAACCTCAAAAGCCCATCATGTATATTAATTAGTGTATTATATTGCCATATCTAAAATCATCAGATCAATTAATGTTCAGTATAGCAATATAATACAAATCAATCAAAGTGACCAGGGAAAATAAGATCAGTAAGTATCCATAAATGGTGAATTTGAGAGTTTACCTGCTGCAATTGTGCATCTAAAGAATTCAGTCTTCATCTGCCTATTGGCTGAATCATATTTTGGTGCTCTTTTATGATCACCGGCGAATCAGATGAAATGGATCCAAGACCTGATGAGCATTCTGGGAGCATGGCACTTGCAGGGCATTTAAGTTTTAACCAACATCTAGTGGTTTTTTTCAATTTCAGATGATCGATTTTCAGAGAGAAGTCCTTTTTTTGTCAAGATATATAAATCATCCATGTGAGAACAGTCAAGGGAGTCCATCTATTGGAGTTGCAATAACAATATTTTGGAGTAGACAGTTTGCAGTTTTTAGGGTTTATGAATTGTATTTTAGTAGTATTTATTGGCCAGATAATTGCAGTTCAAATTCAAAAATGGAACTTGTTCAAAAGTCAAGAGTTAAAGGTTCCATCAGGTACAGATCCATTATTTCTGTCAATACTTTACAAAAAAATACTCTCAATTTCTAAACTAGTTCAATGTAGTAAATTAGGCTGGATCAATCAGAACATGAAGAAGACAATTTTGCAGCACATGGAGTTAAACTTAACTATGTGAAATATATATTTACAACGAGAAGTAGGCAAGATGATGTTTTGAGTTTGAAGGGAGGACATATATACATACACGCATGGAGCATGATAATAGTGGCAAACGGGAGGTTATTACAGCAGTTTATTTGTTTCTACTTATAAGGCATAATCAAATAGCTCGGTGTGTACCGACCTCAAATGGGCGTAGCAATCTTGGCTGCACTCGAACATCTCCAGGCACGTCCAGCACACATGCTTCCCGCACTTGCACTCTATATGATTGCACCCGTCCACCTTCTCAATTGTGAACCCACAGCTCGGGCATTCCTTCACAAAATCCTTCCCCATACGCCACTCCTTGAGCGAACTATCTGGGTCTTCTTTGAACTCACGATACTTCTCACACGACAGGTATGGGTGATGCTCCAGGTGGCACTGAGTGCATGTCTCCACAAAGCACGCGCCACACACAAACACTGAACTGGAGCTGGAATTTGAACTGGAAGGATCTGCCACTTGGTAAACATTGGGGCAATCAGGAGACGGGCAATACCTGTATGTGCCACCACTACCCGCCAAATACGAACCCAATGAAGCCCGGAAAAGTTCTTCTTGCTTCTCTTTAGACAGCAAGGACCTCAAATCTGACAGTAGGATAGGGGCTCCACAACCCTCTCTGGTACACCTTAGTGGGAAACCATCGCGGCTTTTCATTGCTGACTCACACTGCTCTACCAAGCACAGGCGGCAGAACTTGTGGCAACAGTCTTCAAGCATGTACGACTCCTCCACTTCACACAAGCAAATGGGACAAGATTCTGAATAATCATTTTCATTCGTCAGACACTGCACTGCACTTGTCTGAGCAAGATGGTGAATGATCGCTTCAACATGTTGCTTCAATTCTTTGGCACCTATGATAGATATACTGTGCCGTCTCGTATTTAAAGAGAACTCCGCCTCAGGCACCTTCTCTCTGAGCCCATGAAGATCCGGTCCAAAATGCTGAACAACTCTCTTCATCATATCAGGGGGGAAATCTGCATCACGAAGTTGAATCTCGAGTTGCTTGCTGTCATGCAGGCCAAGGAGGCCCTTTACAAGGCTCTCCTCCGCAGCCTTAATCTTCTCTGGAGAGCCAAAGACTCTCAAAATCATCCTATGCCTCTCAAAGATTATGTGTGTCCCAGTCTCTCGTTGAATGGATTTCATAAGCATGATTCCTTCTCGTGAAAAAAGAATCTGATAAACAGCAAGAGTCATGTCCGGATGATGTATGATTGTCCCTTCCATGAGCTGCTGGAGCGGTCTTCTCAAATCTGCTACAATTTTAGTCGCACTAGCAGACACCTTTACCCGATAAGAAGAGATTTTACCCATGTCATTATGGATGGGCTCAAGATTACATTCTACACCTGCAAAAGATTCAAGTGTTCCAACATAAGAACTTAGCATCAAAAAATGAATGCCATCCATAAATAGGATGAATTACATTTCAGCATATAGTCTGACTCAATGTGAAAATAGGATGTCTAGCTACGAAGATAAAAGAGGAAAACCAAGAGCAACCAAAAGGGCAGGTTCTGCTACTCAAACATAGAATGAAAACATGCTATACATCTAAAAAAACTTTACAGCTCTTTCCAGTAGATATCGTTGTGATCCAAGTCAAAATGAGATAAACAAGATCAAGAAAATGCAAAAAACCATACTCAAGAGAATGTTGAAATGTCAATGGTAATGGCTACCCATAAATGATTTATTAACCCACAGTAACTTCATATTGAACGGGACAAACTAAACTTGAATCATCTTTGAAGATAAGCCCACCTTGCAAGCACTGACACCATTAAATAAGTATAAAAGACAATTCTGCAAGTATATATTGTGGATCACAATCAAATCAATA
Organism: Pogostemon cablin; assembly: GCA_023678885.1. Classification (NCBI taxonomy): domain Eukaryota; kingdom Viridiplantae; phylum Streptophyta; class Magnoliopsida; order Lamiales; family Lamiaceae; genus Pogostemon; species Pogostemon cablin. The sequence goes on along the minus strand of CM042992.1, from coordinate 3,777,011 downwards.
TATACAATAAATTATGGGGAAGGTCAATAAGTGAGACATATGAAACATCGACATATGCGTGTTACTCAGCACATAATGATCATATTGTGACTAAGAAGTAAGAAAGATACAAAAATCACTTCATAATAAGTATATCAAGTACCCTTCTGTCGCCGCAGCCTTGAAAGCAAAGAATGTAACTGGCGATTGATCACAGCATAGACAGTTGCAGAACAGGAAACATGACTATGAAATGAATGCTGGCATCGAATCTTCTGCCACAGTTCACATCCAGGTAAGACTTTTCCATTTATATGTTCCAAGGCCCTTGCAGCCTCCAAATGTAAATTTCCATCAAAAGTAATCAAAGCCCTCATATAACTACCTTTGGGTTCAGGTTGAAATACCTGAACACGGACACAATTACTCTGATTCTTTTTAGGCATAAAGGGATTAATTAGTCGCAGAATTGCTTCTTCACAAGCCGAAGGGGGAAGATTTTCTACGGCTTTTCCTCTCACCAGAAAGAAGTCTTTGATCATCCTATTTGTTGATGCACTGAGCACCTCATATATATCAGCTTCGGAAAGCTCCCTATCTAGTCCAGTAATTATGACGCTGTCTGAAGTCTTCACACCTGCTTCACACCGGACAAGCCTGCCTCCAATTACTAGATTGGAAAGATCATTGACCACCAAAGCAACATCTTGAGGATCACACTTCAAAATTGCAAGTCCTTTGCTGCACCGACGAGGCCAAAGGATTTTTGACTTTATGGAATGAAATGGCATCATTTTGTGATCACCACCATAGTGTTTACTAGAAGGAACTATCTTCAATATACCACCACATAACTCAGACTGATCAAGGTCAACAGCCTTACTGGCGGCATCAGGAGAGGAAAATGTCACCCTTCCCCACTTGTCCTCTTCATTGCCCACACCAAAGCCTGAAAACTTGCTAATGGCACAAATATGACTTAGGGTGGACTGCTCAAGAAAATGGAGAAGCTCCTTATCAGTAAGTGCAGTTATGTTTGAATGAAAAATGTCAACAGACAGAGTTCTTTTATCAAGTTCCAGGTGTATTATCTCAGCTCCAGCCCCAAAGAGAGCAATAGAGGGTGAAACAGTGGGACCTCCAGCATATAGACACTCTTCTGAGCACTCATTTAGCAACAATTTCTTTTCATAATTCAATTCTTCCTTAACTAAACTGATCACATTCTCCATGTCTTGCGATGAAGCATGCACAAGTACCTCATTCTGATCAACATCAACTTCGACACCTATACGTTCATCTGCACATGATCTTCTGATACTCGAAACAATGGAACGCAGATTGCTATTAAATTTCCCACAAAATCTCTTCAACCGAACACTTCCAAACCCAGATAAAATCCTCTTTTGCAACAGTTGAATGTTCATGTTCAAGAAATCAAAGAGTGGAGGAGGAGAAAGGGAAGAAAAATAATCAAAGTCACATGCAGTAACACAAACTAAATAATCATTTGTTGATGAAAGTATTTCACTAAAAACCACCCAGGCTGGCCTCTGGCAAAAATTATACAACGAGCATGAAGGATGCAACTGTACATGTTTTCTTGTTAAAGCCACTTGATAACCAAGCTGATCATAGCCTGAGTACATTGCCACGTTTTCTGGCATAGAAGATAATATAATACTTTTCAAAGTCTTATCATACTCCGAAAGTTTTAGCGGATTCCAATACCAATAATTAGGCACAATGATATTCAGTTCATTTTTAAGACAAAGTTCCAGCTCTAGCACAGTGTCCTCACATCTCCTCATAGACTTCGCATTAATGCTATTTTCCCAACACCATGAATTTTTCTTTTCGCGTGGCACAGCCTCCCACTCTTTGTATACAGCAAGTAATGTGAAAAGATCACCGCTAGGATGGCAAAATTGAACCTTAAGGCAGTCAGATTTCAGCTTATCTTCCTCTGTACCCACTCTACAGAATATGCTACTAGAATTTGCCATAACTGCAGCAAGAACAAGACCCTCTTTACCCAATCGCCGACGGAAGCATTGTAGGATTATTTTACCGAGCCGAGGCTCAACACCCAACTTGACCATCTCCCGTCCGTCAAGTGTTAACTCATAAACATCATTTTTCACGACAATTGCTCCAATCTGAATGAGATTCCTCAAAGCCATATCTATAGCTCCTGGACTAGGGGAATCAACAAAGTCAAACTCCTGTACATCTTTCATGCCTAATGCTATAATTTTCAAAATTGCTACACCAAGATGAACCTTACGAATTTCTGGTTCCTGATGGGGCAGCATAGACTCAAAATCATTTTCTGAGTAGAGTCTGTAACATGTCCCAGGTTCAGTTCTCCCAGCACGACCAGCTCGTTGATTAGCAGAACTCTGGCTGATTTTACAAACCTTCAGAACATTCATCCCGGTAGCAGGTTCATACATGCTCTCCTTTACCATTCCAGAATCAACCACATACTTGACACCAGGAATTGTTAATGATGTCTCAGCAACATTGGTGGTAAATACAACTTTCCATTTACCAGGATAGGTCAGAAATACACGACGTTGGTCCTCATTAGAAAGCTTTCCATGTAAAGGTAATGCAATGGCAGAGGAACCTTGAAACTTCTCACAAGCCCATTCTACTTCCATCTGAGAAGTCAGGAATGCAAGGATAGTGCCTTCCCTCTCAGTTTTGATAATCTCGGTTACCTTCCTCAAAACATCATCAACATAAGCAGGCAGTGACCTAGAAGCTGAAAGGCCCAAAGATTCAGAAGGTACATATTTAATATCAACTGGGAAATTCCTGCCGGTAACATGCAAGGTCCTGCAACCGAAAAAATAGTCAGAGAATTGGTCTGCATCCACAGTTGCAGACATGATGATGAGCCTAAGACTAGGCCTCTGGCAGAGTAAACTCTTAATTAAAGCCAGAAGGAGATCTGTGTTTAAACTTCTTTCATGCGCCTCATCAACAACAATGCAAGAAATCCAGGATAATTTTTTATCCACCATATAATGCTGCAAAAGACAGTGATCGGTCGTAAATATCATTGTGGACTCAAACTTCTGAGAGGATGAATATGATGGATAACAAATGGCTGAAGAATCAGAATAACAGCCATGGCTTTCCTCTTTGACCCTCTCTGACAATGAAATAGCAGCCAGTTTTCGAGGCTGCGTGCAAACAATAGATCCCTGAGCAGAAAATCCGGAATCACCAAGGAACTGTACCAATTGTGTGCTCTTTCCTGAACCAGTCTCACCCATTAATATGGTAACCTGCAAGAGTTTTCAATCAAAATAGTCTCATGATATTCTAAATAATTAAACCTAAAGCGTCCAAGCCACAAGGAATTTTACAACTACATCTATCCAAAAAATATTTCATAACAATTCCTGATATGCATGTTCTCTAAGTAGAAACATGATCTTAAAACCTCGCTTCATTTTCTATCATCACTTGCTACTAAGGTATAAAATTCACTAGGGATAAGTAATTTCAGTCAAAGTAACAAAACATATAATCTATAGATTAAATAAAATTCAACAATGTTAAGCAAACCTGTTGGGAATGTATTTGCTTCATGATATCCCGACGATGGGCGTAGATAGGAAGTCCATCATCAAGCCTCCTGCATTCCCTCATCATCAACCTATAAATCCTCTCCCAGTCAACCTTTCCATCAGAAAAGTGAAATACTGGAAAATCATCATCGTAATTCTTTTCTCCTTTCAAATAATCTTCAATATACTTAATCCCACAATTGAACTCCTCAACCCTGTTCAAAATCAAATCCCTCTCCGCCTCCAAACCCTTCCTTTTCTTCAACTGCGCATCAGCAATGATCAACCTCTGTGAATTCGACAAAAACTTTGTAATCTTATCAATTTCCCCCACCAAGGCCCCCAATTTCTTCTGCCACTGCCCCACCAAATCCCCTTCTTGCAGGCCCTTCAACTTCTCCAAAAACAACAATTTTAACCGTTCGTCCAATTCGGCCCTATCAGAGGCAACCTCAACGTTGCAAATAACCCGAGGATAAAAGCCCAGAGCTTCATCATTCAATTTCAATTCCCACAAATGAACCATCGTCTCACGAGCCTCACTCCACTGCTCATAAAAAAGAGCAGCCACAATGTAATTAAAAAGAACAACGTTCCACTTCTGAGGCTGGAACTCAAGCGCCTGAATTATGGCCTCCGTGTCAGTCCCTTTCACCGCCCGTTGAGCGTCGGATCGAAACTGTACAATGAAATTGGGGCGATCAGGGGGTGGACCGGGGGGTCGATCACGGTAGTCAGGAGCAAAGTGGGGTTTCCAGCGGTTCTGCTGATACGAGGGTCGCTGAAACGGCGGCCCATGGTTGCTGTAGACACGGGGACCACAACGGGGCTGGGAGGCAAACGGCGGGTGGCGACGGCCGTAGGCGGTGCCGTTGGAGCGTTGCATTGAGACCCTGCGGAGAATTGAAAGTTTGAATAACCCTAGAGAGGGAGGAATTCTGAGTGTGTTTGTTGTGAGAATAGAGTGTGAGCTTGTCGGTGGGAAATAATGGCTGCGTGGATGACGAATTTTTTCAATAGTTTTTGCAGAGGGTTTGATTTTGAAATGCAGAGTTAGGTTTGGCCTTTTATTTGTAAGCACGACAGTCCAGAATAAATTAATAATTAATTATGGATTAATTATTTTGAGAAATCAAGTACTACTATACATACAGTGGTTGTTACTATTTTATTTTATTTTTGTTATTGAAGTGGTAAAGTGATTAATGATCAATGTATTTTAAGTAAATTACAGTAAATATGGAATATAAAAGGAAATAAGGAAATGTACTTGGGTGTCTGGGGCACCGCACTTCTAAATCTCGATTTTTTTAAGTGTATAAAAATATATGTACCATATATTTTTTAAAAGAATAATATATATTATTCATATTTCATTCGATTTTTTCAATAAAGAAAATATATTTTTATAAAATTAAAGTGTATATTCTTTATAAAAAAATATTATACTCCCACATATGTTGTGTATCCAGAAGAGACCTATATATATATATATATATATATATATATATATATATATATATATATAGAGGTTGTTAAAATTGATTATTTTTTTTTAATAAAAAAATTTACCATGCAAATTTTTTTTCCTTTTCTAGTACAATGTAGTAAATGGGTTAGTTCATTTTTAAGAAAAATTCAAAAATATTTTAATGGGATAATTTTGTCAAAATAATTAAGAAGTAAGAAAATGTGATATCTTTTCATGATATCAATCTCTTTTTTGGGCACATTTTATTGATTAAGTGGATAAAGTTCATTTCTTTTGTGTGACTGAATTATGATCCAATGAAATGTAAAATCAAATTATGATTTTACACGTCAAATCTCCTCACGCGAGCATAGTTTTTTTTTTCACTACTGTTCCTTAAGAATATTGGTAATGGAAAGAAAACAAATAATTGAATCTAGGGCAAAATTTAGCAAAAGTATTAATTAATTCGAGCTATATATTTTTTAGATAATTGTTATTTGTTATTAAAGATAATATTTTTTTATTAAACGTATTATCTTTTTTGTTAAGGAATATTAATCGCATTGATCTCATTGATACCATTTTTCATTAATTAAAATGTCAATTATTTATTAAAATATTATTAATTATCCATTTTCATATAAGTTTTTCCAAAGTATTTGCCAATTTTTTTTTAAAAAAAAAAACATTTAGTGCTAGGAAGATTGTCGCTTTGACAAGGAGTAATTGGCATGTAAATTGCCCTGGAATATTTTTACATGATATATTTTGCGTGACAGTCCTTAAACACGTGATGAATTTTTTTTTTTAAATAATAGTAATAATATTACTATATTATTATGCTTACCAAAACTTCTCTCGTCTTTTCCCAAGTTACGTAAAAATATTACTCCGTAATTTTTTAAAACCAGCAGACATACAGACTAAATCACTTCATCCCATTCTGCTGCGCCTGCACTCCAAAATATCCGTTGCTGATGGAACTTCCATTTTGTGGGGACGTATTAAGGATTCTTCTAATTAGAAAAGTTATGCAAATCTTTTACATTATTCGATTGATTTATATCCTTGTACATCTTTCATCAACTGTATATATTGGCGTGAGTGTCGTGTAATTAAATTACAATTACCCATTACATTTATAGAGTTTTTTTCCCCTTGATTTCTCTTAGACATAATACTTTTTTTTTATGTATTACAATGATTTATTATAAACTTCTTTAATATATATATATATATATATATATATATATATATATATATATATTACCTCCGTAATTAGACATGCATATTTTAATCGGAACCGTCGGTTCGGAACCGGAACCGGCGGTTCTGGAACCGGTGAAAACCGAACCGAAACCGGTTATATATCGGTTCGGTTCCGGTACTTCATTTCGTGAAACCGGAACCGACGGTTCCGGTTAAAACCGGAGATTTTTTAATTTTTTTTTACATTTTTAGGTTGAAAAGCAAAAAAAAAAAAGGAACTGAAACCGAAACCGTCCTACCCTCGGTACGATTCCGGTTCCACATTTTTCAAAATCGGAACCGGCGATTTGGAACCGGAACCGCCGGTTTGGAACCGCCATGCATGTCTATCCGTAATACCACAGTTTTCAGATCTCATGTGTAATTTATACATGAGATATGAAAATTATACACGAGTTGTGAAACTTGTGATTGGATAGAGGGAGTAATATTATGAGTTCAGATGATGAGCTGTGAAACATGTAAATCATCATTGTAATATATACTAATAAAAAATTATACATGAGCTGTGAAACTTGTGATTGTAATTGTTCAAATGATGTTCTTGAGAAATGTCTCTTAAGGTGATTTACATGTATTTTTTAAGAAAACAAATGCACATTGCTTAGTTAAATTACTTTGAAGAATTTAAAAGTGTGATATTTATTATAAGATTGAGGGAGCATGAAGTTAAAATCTATTTTTAAAAAAATATGTACATTAAAGGTGAGATAAAAACTGATTTCTTCTCTTGCATTAAAAATTAATATATAATCTAATAAATAACGATTAAAAAATGAATAAATTTTAGTATAGTTGATTATAGCCATAGGATGAGATCTTAGATATTATCCTTGATTCGTTGGTTTGACATAAGCTAATTCCTGTTGAATGATTTTCGTTATTAATTGAATTAGTTATGACATTGCGATTTAACTATTTAAATGCTCCTTTTTTAATTATTTTATTTATAAAAAAAAATTCTGACATTAGTTCACTTTATTTTATTAAAATATTTGATCCAAATTTGTGTTCCCTTCCAGAAACATCCTTCCTTAAAATCATAAACAAGAAAACATACAATGAATGATTGTTTTGAGAAAGGTCACATAATTAAACATACAAAAATAAGTCAGGGACGCTGTGTATTACCAATGTGAATCTAGAAGCATCATATTTATGTATGTTTACTTATGTGACCTTTCTATATATATATATTCTGATAGAAAACACGTGTACATTATTCAGTTGAAAAATCAATATGCATTTACTCTGAAGAAAATATGTGTTCATATTACCAACCATATGTGTTTATATTACCAATGTTAATAAACACGTGGTGAACAGTAAAAACAAACACACACACATAATATTCTTATTTCTCAGTTTTAAGTTTAAGCAAGCATAAAAATATTCAAAAATACATTTCTCAGTTTAAGTAAACATAGAAACATCCTTCCTTAAAATCATAAATGAGAAAACATACCATGAATGATTGTTCTGAGAAAGGTCTCTTAAGTAGGTCAGCAATAAGAAAATATACAAAAATGTATCATGGACGCTGTGTATTATCGATGTGAATATGCAAGCATCATATATATATATATATATATAAACACATGTACATCGCTTAGTTGAGAAATTAATATGCATGTACTCTTGAAGAAAATATGTGTTCATATCACCTGTGTTTATATTACCAATATTAATAAACACGTAGTGAACAGTAAAAACAAACACACATAATATTCATATTTCTCAGTTTTAAGTTTAAACAAACATAAAGATATTCAAAGATATATTTCTCAGTTTAAGTAAACATAGAAATATTCAAAAATATTTTCTTTATGGCTTTATCATTGATATTTCGCTTGTGTTCAATAGATAATTAGATTGAATTTTTTTTCTTTAAATAAAAATATTTAATATTTGATATATTTTTAATAATTTTGGATATTGGAAGAATGCGTGTATTGATAAAGGGTGACGTTTGATTTTATTTTTAGTTTTTATAGTTTTCTAGTAATTTCAAGGAATTGTGCAGCAGCAAATATGGCTATATCATTGATATTTCGTTCGTGGTCAATAGATAATTAGGTTGAAGTTTTTTTTCTTTCTTTAAATAAAAATATTAAATATTTTGATATTTTTTAATAAATAAACATGGATTTGAAATTTACGTATAGTTCGGAAAACAGTTAGATGCGAGTAAATTAAAACTAAAATTCCACTATTTAAAAAAAATCTTTATATCTTTTAATATTTGAATTTTCAACGTTATTTAAACTAGAGTCGTTCTCTTGTGATCTTTTAATTTAATATGTTTTAATATATTAAAATATTGTGATGTAAAGTATTTTTAATATATTTTAAAATAAAACTTCTTTTTGTAAAAGTATCTTGGTAAATATTACTACTTCCGGTCACTTGAGAGGTAATTGTTTGCTATATGCACGTGGACAATTCTAAGGTCTTTATTTATTTTTTGCACGTGAATTAAGAAGTATTATTATTATAGATAAAGTGAACAGTTGTATTAGAGGGAAGTGGTTGGTCATATTGTGTACTTTCTTTACTAAACAAATAAAATTAATACCTTTGAAGCGGACGCCAAGAATAGTGAAACGAGTACCTTGTAAGTGGCCGGAGAAAGTATTAAACAACTACTCAAATACGACATACTTTAACATATACTAAATATACTTTTGTAATAATATTTTATCTAGTAATATTTCAAATTAATCATATTTTCATAAATATATTTAGTATAAGCTAAAGTATGTCGATTTATGTTAGTAGTATGTTGTTTAGTACTAAAATTATGTATTTAAATTGTATTGTGATATTGTTAAAAAATTAAAATAAAAATTAATTTATGTTAAAATATGTCAATTTATTATTAAAGTATGTCGGTTTATGTTTATTCATGCTAGAGTATATTTAATGTACCCCAGTTTAATACTAAAGTATGTCATATTTATGTTAATGTATAATTTATATTTTTACAGTATAAAAAATTAATTTATGCTGTCGTTTATATGGTAAAGTGTGTTAAGTATAGTATGATTTTTTTAGAGTATCTTAATAAACATTACTCCTGCTTTCAAAAATAAATAAATAAACATTACTCTACACATTATATTTTATGTATGTCATATTTATGTTAATGTATAATTTATATTTTTACAGTATAAAAAATTAATTTATGCTATATGTCGTTTATATGGTAAAGTGTGTTAAGTATAGTATGATTTTTTTAGAGTATCTTAATAAACATTACTCCTGCTTTCAAAAATAAATAAATAAACATTACTCTACACATTATATTTTAATACAAAATCAACATATTTTTAACATACATGTTCTGGATATACGTACAATATTTTTTTTCTGATTAACGAAAGAATAGAAGAAGTTGAATAACTATTGAGTGAATGCCACTTAGAATAAATAAAAATTCAGAAATAAAAAAAATAATCAAAAAGTTCATGAATTTAATATTTTGTACTCAGTTTAGTGCCTACCTTCATCATAGTACTGTAATAAATCTTATTTCTGTAAACTTCAAGATTTCTCGTTTAATTTTTTTTATGAAAAAAGTCAATTAACATCTCATTAAATTAGCATGTTTGTAGGAGATTTCATAGGATACGATAATTCTAAATTAATAATTATTAATGGGTAACTGTTCATCTCATTTAATAAATTAAAATAATTATCCATCTCACGGGATAAACGTCTCATAAGAGAGTTTGTCTTTAAACTAAACTGCATGTAAATAACTTAGGGTGATTCTTAGGGTCACACGTGACCACGGGTCACGTGAGTGGTCCTCAATAATTTATCTAATATTTACAATTTCATTAAAATTAAAAGAACAATTAGGGACACCTTAACAAAATAAATAATTAAATTAAGCACGTTTAACCATAAAATAAAATAATTAAAAACAACTATCACTACACTCCCATCGAGTTAATTTTCGTATATTCAAAATGTATTAATTTTATTTAATAATAATAATATATAGAGTATGTGTTTCCTAATAAATGGAGTATTACTTTATTACACCCGTTCAGGAAATTCGCTAAAAACCATATTAATTTTTATTCACTCATGTGTATATTTTTACTACTTCCACACAATTTTTTTTTAAAATTTTTTTTTACCTTTTCCATAGTAAAAAAGTAAAAACAACTAACCCACCCCTTACACGTGCACCCGAGAGTACATGTGCATGTATTGATTTTTATTCAATAAAATATATCCCTTCGTTTCACTAAAAGGGTAGTTTTTGTTTTTTCACGTAAATTAAGAAATATTATTATTTAATGTGTTGTGGGTATTTGTAATAGTGGAAGTGTATGCCTCATATTTTAATTTTATTAGTGGGTGTGTGTGGAATCTATGTGCGTAAAAAAATAAAGAAGACTCTTTGGGTGGGACGCCCAAAATAAAAAAAAAATTGACTATTTAGGAGGGATGGAGCCATATATTTTTTTAATAATTGTATTTTTTTTACATTTAGTGGCGGGTAATATTAGTATTTGAGGTGTAAAACATATTACACCTCAAATTCTAATATTTTATTATAAATTTATTTTTTATTTAAAATAGTGGAAATTAATTTATATAAAAAGTAAAAAAATAATTTTGAAAAATATAAAACGTACAAGAAATGTGAATTGGGTTAGAGTTGCTCATCAATGAATAATAAAGTCCAATTAATATTTTTTAATAACTTTTTATTTTTCCAAATACAAGCAATGGGTGTATTCGACCTAGCCCAAACTTGATTCTGATTGGTCTTCACAACCCAGTAACTTTTTGCCAAGTAATTGGCCCACCAGCTCATCGGTCAGATTACATATTTGTCGATTAAATTGGGCCGATCCATTTAGACCGGTTCACTAACCACTCCAACAAATTTAAGATTTTGGTGAGATTTTGGAGATTAGATTCTGAACATACACAATAGCATTTCTTTCCACTTTATTTACTACATAAAAATACTCCAAAAGTAAATAAAGTGTTAAAAAAAAAATTCTTAAATGATGTGCAATAAACCACTCTATATAACAAAAGGAGTATATTATGTAATTTTTCATATTCTACATTCTAAAAATAGTATTATTATAATACAATGTTAGTATCATTCACCAAAACCCAATAATTTTTTTTGTTATTTTTTTAAATTAAATTATCCAAAATACTTTTAATTTATCTTATATGAGAGTATATTTTAAACCATATTAAGATCATCACAACATTACAATTCTCAAAATATCACTTACTTTTTACACTTAATTTACAAAAACTTATAATTTTATTCACTTTTCAATTAATTAAATTATAAACTTACTTTATGTTATATTATACATTCAAAATGCATTTTTTCTCCGCATATTCACATTTGTGAATTAAAAAAAAAAGTTGAGTGATTAAGTATAATTTTATCTGATTATATATATAATGTTTGCAGAGTCACATCGATAATATATATTAAACTCGTGTGTGCGTGACGTATATTTGTATGTTTTCTTAGCACTCACTCACCCAAGTGTTAGAGACCTTTATCATTCATTATATGTTTTTTATTTATAGTTTCCTCAGGAGGAAATGTGAGTAGTGAAGGGATGATTTTATACTATTATTATTACAAAGTTCAATGTTCAACAAACTAATTAATTTCATTTCGAAATACTGATAGAAAATTCTATGTATTGATTTGTAACGACAAATTCACACTTATATTTGTATGTAGAAAATTATTGGGGTGATTTTGAGATAAGGTAGAGAATAAGGTGAAGTATATAGTTGTTTTTTTTTTTTATTTATTTTATTTTAATTAATAATGAAAATTTAATATAATAATTTAGATTTTACAATGCACATATTCCTAAATTTGACCTCCCAAATTATTAACAAAAAAAAAATTATACATCAAACTCACTATCAAACATAACAAATAATAACGCTTTACATATCATAGGAATATCATAGGAAATTAACTGTTGAGTAAGAAAACCTTTAGTGCTATATTAATGATAAACCACCCCTAAAGAAAACTCATTTTCAATATTACACATCAATATGAATAAAAGGTTAGAATATTTTACAGATCAATATGAATAAACGGTTAGGGACAGTGGTGCATCTTTAATGATAATTATAGGTATATATACTAACTTTTTAAAATTAAATTGCTTCCACCGTTTAATATAAGAAGATTAAAAAACAATGGATATTCAATATCATATTAATTAAAATAAAAAGGGAAGTGCAAATATCCATTTTTACCATATTAAATATTATTATAATTTCTAAAATAATAATTTTATTTAAGAGTAAAAATATTGAAACATATTTGATATTTTCATTATTAAATTGTTGATGTTTCATTTGTATTAATCGCAATAATTATGTGAGACAGATGAAAGATTAGTAACATTTATAATAAAAAGTGACTAATAAATAAAAAGTAATAACGAGGTTGCAAATTATTTTATATATAAAAAGTGATATATTTTTTAAAGAAAATTAATAGTATCTAATATATAATAATAACTAATTATGAAATTGTGAAATGACAAGAAAATCTCAATGTGTATTTTTATTTTAGATTTATAGTAGAATAAATTTAAATTAGAATTCCACATATTTTTTAATTTATTTTATTTTCATAAATTTTTGAACTTTGAATTTCTAAAAAAAAAAATTTAATTAATTATAACTATATCATATTCAGTAAAATTAGATACTATAAAAAATATTAAATTATTAATATATAAATATTCGCGTTGACGAGTTGACCAGAACAATATGTATATCTTTTGATATAATAAATTACAATGTATTGAGGAAGCGGTGGATGAACAGATGTAATGAACAGAGGTAGCATATCATTACACGTATCCATACACGCGTTGCAATAATCAAGTTGACCAGAATAATATGTATATCTTTTGATATAATATATTAAAATGTATTGAGGAAGCGGTGGGGATGAACAGATGTAATGAACAGAGGTAGCATATCACACACGTATTCATACACGAATCGCAATAATAAAAAATCAACGTTTAACATTGAAAGATACATGTGGTGAGCAGAATATTAAGGGACGAGTATCGAACATGTAGAGAGTTTGACAGGCGTGCGTGTCGAACATGTAGGAAGCTTGACATACGCGTGTCGAACATGTAGGGAGCGGCGTGGAGAATGAACCAATGAACAGAAAGAGAAATGAACAAATGAACAGAAAAAGAGAAGGAATATAAATAAAAAATACATATCTTCTGACACATGTGAACAGAAAAAGAGATGGAGAGTAAATATTATAAAGGTTATTCTGTAATGTACGAGTGCACCGGTGCACCTGAAATTTTATAGGATTAAATAATAGGGTGAGTGGGTAGTTATTGTATTTATATTTAATTATTGAGTCTTACTAAGGTGCACCGGTAAGGTCAAACCCATTAAAATTTAAAACAATCAATCTCTACACTTAAGTTTTAATTAGTAACCAACTTTTTAATTTATGTAATTACTATTATACCATAAATTACAACATTAAATCCGATGCATCCTAAAATTACCCCTTATTTTATTTAGTAGTTAGGATTAAATAAAAATCTAATCTAACGATTTAGATTATCCAGGTCCACCAATACATTCGGTGCACTGCGGTCAAACTCATATTATAAACAGAAAATACACATCTTCAGCATGGAGACAAATGAACCGAAAAAGATAGAAAAAATGCTTCTTCGGTATGGAGACAAATGAACAGAAAAGGAGATGGAGAGTAAATATTATAAATAGAAAATATTTGTATCCAATATAAAGAGAAATGAATAGTAAGATGTGTTGAATATAAAGAAAATGAATAGAATGACCTATGAGACAAACAATAATAGAAAAACACAGATAAATACAAAATACACTAGTAATAATTACCTACGACAATAATGAGAAATAAACAACAAAATACATTAATAACTACATGAGACAAAATTCATCTGCACGACTTAAAAGCAAAACACTCAATATAGATAAAAAATAATGTACATATACAATTAATTAATTTGCAATATGCAAAAACACTAATCAATTCACAAAATAAATCACACAAAAAACTCACATTAGTAAATCACAAAACCTGTACTCAACGAAACACACAAATCACTAAATAATAATTGTAATGTAACTAGGCAAAAGTTCCTGCGTCTCAGGAACACGGAGGGATACTTCGTGTCCCCATGTGAACACAACCCTCCTTTCTATATCCTATTCAAATCTATGTATTGATAGGGGTTTAAATTGTAAAGGGACACGGAATGTGCTCCGTGCGCCCGGGTGTACGGGAGGCTCACTCATGTAACTATTTTTAGTACTATTCGCCAATGAACCAAGTAGCCCATTCAATCCGGCCCAAACTCCACTTTAACAATCATTTCAAGCCCAAATTAATTAATCTAAACTTTAAATTACTCATTATGTAGGAATTTGGGCTTAAACGGCCCTTCATACCATCCCAACCATATTGTCATCTAAAATTCTCATCGACCATTGACTGTTTATCTGATTAAATTATTAATCGATCTATGGATTATTATTATGTTTTATTTATTTAAATTCGACTTACACTCTAATAAAAGGATAATATACTACCTAACTAATACTCCACACACTTTAATTTTAAAATTAACATCAGATTTTTAAAATATTCTCCCTCCATCTCTAAAAAGCTTGCACCCCTCTTTTCGGCACGGAGATTAAGAAAGTGATAACTTTAAGGGGTATAATAGTATTTTTATATAATATATAAATGATAAAGTATGGTAGGTAGAAATGGTTTTTTTGTAATTAAAGTGTATAAGGAAGGATGATTGTTTTTTACTTTTTGTTTTTTTTAAATGTGCAAACTTTTGTGGGACAGCCCAAAAGGGAAAGTGTGTCATCTGATGTGAGACGGAGGGAGTATATTAATATGTACTTTATAATTTATTTATTAAAAATATCAAACTACTTATAAAAATATAAGTTAAAAATAACTTATATTAATAACTATTTGTGAAATTGAAATTTGCGACGGAACGACTAATAAATAAATAATAAGGTAGGTATAACATGAAGATGACAATTTTAAAAAAAATATACAAGGTTATTTGTATTTAGAACTTTAATTATTTTTCAGAAGTGAAAATATAATGGAACTGAGGAAATGTAAAATCTTTATTATATGCAGAATCAGTTACATAATTGTCTTTTAAAATATTATTACGTTCATGGCATCTCAAAAGAAATTGTATATACGTGTTATCTCAATAATTTTTATTATATTTTAAAATAATACATATTTATTATTAGTTATTATTTAATTATTTTATTATTATATCACCACCCTAAAATATATTTAATTGTTTATATTTGAAAAATGCAAAACTTCGGCCCACTCAGCCCATTTACACACCCCCATTGATAAATAAACGGGCCTAATTTGTAAGTTTTTTTTTTTTTTTGAAAAGATGTGATCTGTATACAGGTATAAAAATTAACGAATATAATGATATTTATTTGGATTTATTACTTCCCCACTACAAATTATACAATCATATTACTATTAGATACGTTAGGATAAAAATATTACTAATAGATACAATAAAATAAGGTGAGTTACCCAATATATCCCTATATAACTACATAAGAAATCTAATCTCCATTTCCGTAACAGTATCCTGAACATCAAACAATCTTCTTCTCACTAGTTTCTCCTTAAAAAACTCTTATTAGTATTCCATAGGTTTTCTGACGTCCTTTTCCCAGTCAGAAAGGGAGAGTGTTTCCCATCGTGGCCTCGCTTTTGCTTCTACTTAATTCAGTGCAACCGAGTTCACTCACTTATTGACACGGAGGCATTGTTCCCATAAGTCGTGGCAGTTTCACTCGATATTCGTTCCCCTCCCTTATCATGTGGTATTGATACGATCTCATTTCGTATATGAATAGTTTTCATTATGTTATGTCAATCTTGTTATGTAGAGATATAACAAGATATGATCGGCAGAC
Organism: Pogostemon cablin; assembly: GCA_023678885.1. NCBI lineage: Eukaryota > Viridiplantae > Streptophyta > Magnoliopsida > Lamiales > Lamiaceae > Pogostemon > Pogostemon cablin. The sequence goes on along the minus strand of CM042992.1, from coordinate 3,760,655 downwards.
ATCCCCCTATGTTCATTGTTATTAGGATATTATGTTTTATTTTTTAAGGGCTTATTTATGAAATTAGGGATTTCTTCTTGTCTGAGTTCTGATTTATTATCAAATTCAGTTTTTATATATGAAATTAACTTTTAATTGAAGCATAAGCCTTCCATCTAAGTCTGATTGTTCAGCAGCTTGCCACATTTTTATAAAGTTTAATGTTTTTTCCTTCCTACAGTGACATCATTGACTGTAATTGATTTGCAGACGTAAAACTCATCCAGCGGTTAATGAAATTAGATAGTTCATCAGCTTTTCTCACAAAAAAATATGATAAAGTTGACTATTATTTTCTGAATATTAATATTTTGAACACCAAATTCAGAATACAAATGAAAATACTACTCACACAAGGCATTCACATTGAACATGAATATTATTGCAAACTTGAACACCAATATATTTGAATATTCAACTTTGAAAATTAAATAATATGGGTTACGGGTTACAAAATATTGAACACACAAACTTAAGAACACAATTGATGCTTATTATTAATAAATCAAGTAATATAATTGTTATTTTGGAGTTATTTTGGAGTTACAATAAACATTCACCTTTTATTAGGGAATGAATCATGAGATAATTTTATTTACCTTATTCAGAAATATTAGAAAATAACTTGGATTTGCGGTAAATCTTCACCGATTTTTAGAGAGTGATTTTATGGATTCTGTTTACCTTATTCAGAAATATTAGAAAGTAAGCTTGGAATTGGGTAAACCTTCACTAATTTTTAGGGAGTGAATTATGGGATAATTTTTGGATTCTATTTACCTTATTCAGGAATACTAGAAAGTAAGCAACACAATTGGTATTCAGAAAATTGTTAGCATAGTATTTAGAAAAAAAAATCTAAATCGTATAGTTACATAACGCATACATTAAAATTCAAAAAATGGTATTCTGCAAAATAATACTCATACATAACAGAATCCAATATCATACGGTATTCAGAAAAATGAAAGAATAGTATTCAGAAAAACCTAAATTTTATATTTTTTCACACAAAACACCATTGAACTTAAATAATTTTACGAATCATTTTGCAATTTTAAATCTTGATACCGAAGAAGAAATAAGTTCAATACATAAATCATACAAGGTGAATATATGAGTGCATGTTTCTCGCCTTTTTTTCTGTTAATAGATAGAGTGGTGGAGGTATTCAATAGTGAAAATAAATTAAAAACAGTTGGGGCATGAAGATTCAGGATTGAAATTTGAACACGACAATTTCCAACATTTTTCCTATTTTCATGGAGAAATTAATGGGTAAATTAATTTTTTGAATACAATTAAACTTAAAATAAGGTTAAAATTGGTAATTGATGGGTTCAATTTAGATATTATACCTAGTAGTAATATAGATACATAAATTGTACCTATAAGTAAGAGACCCTATTTATTTTAATTTTTAATGTGTATTGAGGTGGAAGAATGATATTTTAATGTATAATAAATATAAGCAAGTTACTAATTAGGCTATTAAAACTTGTATTTATAAGTAATAATTAAAAAAACAATTAGAGAAAAAAACAGGAGAAGGTGAGTTAAAGGTGGGACCACACATACTAAGTGTGAAAATAAACTCGAATAGAAAAATAATTAAAACAGAACCCCTCACCCAATAAAATTAAATAATTGATTGGCTAATTATTAGAACATAAATTATTATATAAGTAAAAATACGGGCAAATTTAATTAAATATTCACTATTCCTAAAATTTTAACTTAATGTTTTCTTTCTCCACAATAATTTTGTGCAGAATATTAAGAAAAGGCAAGAGTTAAGTGCCTCCGAGAAGCCTTGTCCCTAAATTCCACACTTTTTAAAAGTTGTAGATTTTGATATTAAGAGTTATATTCTTTCGTATAAGAATTCATACCCTAAATTTTTTCAAATGTTTTTTAATTAAATATTTATCTTATTCATATTTCAACCTACTTATTCAATGAAAAAATTATTTTGTTACTAATGGAAGTGTATACATTTTAAAACAAAATATTATACACTGTGCCCTAAGGGACACAAGAAACCAACTCTTAAAAAAATTATACACTCTTTGTCCTCAAAAGTATTTTAAATGCTTATTTTTTATTTGTTTCACATTTTACTTTTATTAAAATTGGCAAAAAAAATTTTTATATATCTACATATATATCCCAACATAATACCTACTTTTTCACACATTTTAACAACTTTACATACATTTTTCATTAAATTAACTAAAATATTTATTTTCTTTCTTACTTTATGTATAAAAAAACAAAATTCTCCACACACAAAAATACATGAAATATATTTGGGATGGAGAGAGTATTTTTTATTAGTTAAATTTTTTTAAAAATTTATAATTAAGATGGTATATGTTTTAATTTTTTATTATATATATATATATATATATATTAATTTTACAATCATTGGGGAGAAGATTTATATGTGTTTCGTATTCAATTCTTAGAATAAGTTTGGATACATTTTAAATTAATGAATGAAATTCTAAATTTATAATTTTTAAAAAATAAAAAAAAATCTAAATGGTGAATTGGAAGTTGGTATTTTTAAAGAATATATTCGGAAGGTTTTAAACATGTTTATAAAACCTTCATAATCCTTTCCCTGCTTTTTTATAATTTTTAAAAAATAAAAAATTTCTATATGGTAAATTAGAAGTTGGTATTTTTAAAGAATATTTTGGTTTAAAACATGTTTATAAAACCTTCATAATCCTTTCCCTGCTTTTATCAAATACTCTATAATATTACATGAAAAAATTATTTTTAAAAAGATAAATTATTACTCTTTTAAATAAAAAAATTACTTTTCAAATTTTTGCACACTCTATAACTTTTCAGTATATGAAGAGAGATGAACTATTAATCTTCTAAATTAAAAAACAAAAAATAACTCTTTAAAGAATAATTTTTTATATACTATGGAGTAATTTAAAAAAAAAAGATTCACGCGTGAACTCGATTCACATCAAATTCACTATTTTCTATAAAAAAAAGGATTTTTTCATGAATTTTCACTTTTTATATTCAATTTAATTAGTTATTTTTAGTTTTCAATATTTTATAAAATTTGAAATATTTTAGAGTCTGGTGTGAACAGATCCATATGACACATAAACTTTGCTTTTTAAAATTACTCTTTAATATATAAAAAAATTACTTTTTGAAGCATAATAATTACGTTTCACATTAAATATTCATGTCTCTAAAGAGTAATTTTTAATCTATTAAAATATAATAGATAAATTAGGGTATGCAAGAATTTGATGAATAATTTTTTTATGTAAAAGAGTAATAATTTATCTATTCAACAAATAATTTTTTCTTGTAATTGTAAAAAACAAAGTTCACAATATTTAAAATTGAATTTAAAAATATCAAAATACTAAAATATTTATTAAAAAAACCATATTTTTTTTTCTAAAAATTAATACTAAAAGTCAACCTATAGGAAAACAGTAATTTAAAATTATCAAACAAAAAAAATTAAAACAAAAAGTAAAATTAATTAAAAAAAAAACATAAAACTGATGCTGCATAGTCACTATTACTAATGGTGACTTTATTTTTTATAAAAAAGTTACCTTTATATAACTTAACAATTTTTTTTTTTATTTATAGAAGACCTATTTTATTAAATTTGCCACAAATATGCATATTAATAATTAAACTATATTGTAAGATTGATCGCCTCACTATTAAAATATGATTATTATGTAGGCAAAATATGTATCTAAGTAGTTAAAGTATGACTGGAGTGAATAATACTAATTATAACATCCTAAAATTATACTCCCTCCGTCACATGCAAATGCATTCTTTTATTTTTTGCACGTGGATTAAGAATTATTATTATTTAATGTGTAGTGAGTAGTTGTATTAGTGGATATGTGTATCTCATATGTGTAAAAAATGAAAGGAGACTCTTTGGGTGAAAAGCCTAAAATAGAAAAAAATGACCTTTCATAAGGGACGGAGGGAGTATATAGTTACATTATTATTATTATACTCTAAAAAGACATTTTTAAATATTAATAAACATATTTTATTTATACAATAATCATTCTTCATCAAACTTTGTTAAAATTGATACTCCCTCCTCCCAAAGTTTACATTTACTTTTTACCTATAATATTTCAATATATAATGATACGAGAAAATATTATTTTACTCCATAATGGATAACTATATTAATATTGTGTGAATCTCATAAAAATATTAATTATTATGTATAGTTTTATTAATACAAAAATGTACTCCCACCGTCTGCTCGAAATATAATTTTTTTTTTTCATTTTGGTCATCCGCTCCAAAGCGAGTCATTTTTTTTTACACATATGAGACTCATACATACTCACTAATACAACAAAAATATGGGGTCCACACTCCAACTAATACAACTATCTACTACACATTAAATAATATTCTCTTCATTCCATGTATTTTTACACACTTTCCATTTTGAGATGTTCCACGTATTTTTACCAATTTCATTAATGGTAAAAATACATAATATTTTGTTACCTAATAAGTGAAAATACTCAGAATAGAGAGAGTAATACTTCTTAATCAATGTGTATAAGAGTAAAAGATTTTCTTTCGTGCAGACGACTAAATAAAATATTATGGAGGAATACCGCAATTAAAATGCGTAAATCGGGTCAATGCTATGGTGAGGCATGTGACTAAATCAATATGAACCGCAAATAAATTCACATTTGGTAGGGTCCACCTCACACTTGTAACCATACATGACAATTTATTCAACTTTCTTGTTAAAGGATGTCCACTCACCCTTGTCCAGTGGACCAGTACTATGCTTTTACATTTTACGAATAATTTTTTTAATTATTTTTAATACGTAATTTTCTTAGAAATATAAATACACAAAATTTACTTAATGACATTCCATTTTGTTTATTACAACTGATTTAAATAAAACTAGATTCGAACTCTTAAAAAAAAAAGAACAAGAAAACTCTAAATTTTTTGAGTAATGAAAATTCTAAAGTCGCATTCGTATACAGAAAAAGAGGAGTAATTAATAATAACGACAATAATTAATACTTTATCCGTCTCACAATTTCGTTCACGTTTCTACATTTGTTCTTCCCACAATTTTGTTTACAATCTAAAAATGGCAAACATCATTTTATCTCACAACCTCAAAAGTTACTTTAATTTCAAATTTGTCACTCATTTTTGCACACACATATCATTACTTTATATTTTTTTTATTACCTAAAAATACTACTATAACCTTTAAAGTCAACAAATTTGGTCAAAAATAACATTTTTTCTAAAAATCATGGTACAGTAAACATAATTATAATTTTGGGACGGAGAGAGTAATTAATATTAACATATGCAATATTCTCTTGCTAAATCTATTCCTAATCCTAGCCTAGACTGTGAAACACAAGAAATTAAACATATTAAAAATAGGGTTAATTACGTTAAAATACACCACATTTTTCTATTTTTTCAATTTAATCACGAATTTTTTTTATCAAAAAAATACATGACCTTTCTATTTTTTCTCAATTTAATTATGAAGTATCTTTTTATCAATTAAATATACAATCTTTTTGTATTTTTTCAATTTAATCATGACTTTTTTTAAAATAAATTTAGTCATGATCATGAATATTTTATGAATTACAGTATTTAATTTTTATATTTATAATATTTAAATTTATTTATATTATAGTTTAAATATGTAACATGTGATCATTTTTATATATTAACATAGTTATATATTTTATTAGTGGAAATTTTTGTGATTAAATTATAATAAAAATATATAAATTGAAATTTAAAATTATACCAAATTCATTCAGTAATGATTTTGATTTTAAAATTATCGTTCGTTAATCAATAATTTAAATTTAAATAATTTGCAAATAAATATTAAAAATAATAATAATAATAAAAATTAAATTTATAACACCCTTTTTTTATGAGGTCTCGGAAATTTTAAATACAAATAATTTAATTTTTTTTAATATTTGGCCAATATCGATTACGAATTATTTTATGTCTTTTTTATATTTATAATATATAATTTATACATTATTAAATAAAAATTTCTTTAATTAAATATGAAATATAAAAGAGATTTTAAAGAGATTTAAAAAATCATGATTAAATTGAAAACATACAAAAAGACAATGTATTTAATTGATAAAAAGATACTTCATGATTAAATTAAAAGAAGATAGAAAGGTCATGTATTTTTTTTATGAAAAAAAAATCGTGATTAAATTGAGAAAAGAGGAAAAGACTAATTAACCCTTAAAAATATGTGCTCATCTTCATCTCACCATACATAAATTTTGTCATCTCTAGTGTCCCAAAATGAAAGAGTGTACTCTATGATAAGTAAGGTTTCATTAACATTTGAAAAAGATAATAAATATTATATATATATATATATATATATATATATATATATATATATATATATATATATATATATATATATATATATATATATATATATATATATATATATATATATATATATATATATATATATATATACACTATGGTTGACACTAAGCAGGTAATAAAATCCAATCATTCTACATTTAACTTTAGAGTATAGACTCTTCCTTCCTCTTACATATCACTAATCCAATGGTGTAAAAAAATGATATATCAAAATAACTCATGGTTGAATAGATATAAATAGGTTATGCTTGCAAAAGCATGTTTACTTTACTTTATAATTACTCCACTTGCTAATTTTACATAAATTTTTTTTATTAGGGACACTATTCTCATATAGTTCAATCATCTTCCATCTTACTATATATTTTTAAAATAATCAAATTAAAGACCTGAACCCAAATATTATGTTTAGGAGGTCAGAGCTTGAATAAAAATTAGCGAATTGTTTGCTATTTTAAATAATATACCCCATTTCAATTTTATTTTTATAAAATAGTTCACCCCATTATGATTGTATTACTACTGTGTTTTTAACTAATTTAATTATTGAGTTATTGGGTTAATATAATTTTTTTATGTAATAGTAATTAAATGTAAAAGATATTATATCTGTTAAGTGAGAATAATACTTTTGAAATTAAAAAGTATGTTTGTGGATTATTACATTTTTGGCTGTATATATATATATATAATTATAAGACACACAAAAATAAAAAGTATGAAAGACTAATATGAATAAAAGAGGATCAAAACTCGAATATAATGTAAACTCTAGCTATAGATGAGGCTGTGGGTAATAAATAATTCAGTGGTGAATGAATCATAAATTTATAGATCTCCCATATTATTTAGTATCAACTTCTGATGATACTATTTATATAATTGATTAGTAAGAGAATGAAATCCAACAATTGTCTCTACTATTGATATTTTTCTTTTAGATCTCTCATCTCTTATGTGTCATTCATCCAATGATAAGACACAAAAAATGATACAAAAAATAACATAAAAATTCCATTATAGTATAGTTTTCTTGATTGATTTTAATTTAGTCAATGAATTCAAAATTCTTGTTCTAATAACTCCATGCAATAAAGCCAATTGGGCCTAGCCCATTCTTATGAGGCCTGTTGGACTGGACTTGCCTGCACTCGGGGGAAGTCGATTGCTTGTAACCTTCCAAAGGCGTTGATGGGCTGTTTATAGATTATTATTATACATTCATTACATCAAATACTTTTTTTTAAGTAATTATCAATTTATTACAAATTTACACTTATATTAATATATAAATATATTTATATTCACATTTACTGGGAATTTTATGAATCATAATTGAAATAATGAAATAAATTTAAAAATATTAATTAATTTAAATTTTAAAATTAGTTTAATAGATCTAAAATAGTGTAAAACCCCCAGCTCAAGTGGTAGAGGGGAGGGTGGAAAGGTCTTCCAGCTGAGCTTGGTTGCTGTAGGGTGGGGGTTCGAATCCTGCCTTTGACATGGACGTGTTAAAGTATGTGTTATAACATGATTTATTATTAACATATTTTAACTACAAATAAATACTACTCCCTCAGTCCCGGAGAAGTTGTGAGAGAAATAAAGTATGTTTAAAGTATGATTTTAGTGTGTTATAATATTTAATGTGTAGTGGGTAGTGTATTAGAGGTGATATGTGGGGCCCATGAGAATAGATTAATTATTTTTGTGTGTGTCTTATGTATTAAAAAGGAAATATGTCAACTTTAGTGTGACAAATCAAAAAGGAAAGTGTGTCAGCTTCTATGGGACGGATGAAGTATATTTTATCTATACAATAAGCATATTTTAGTGATTGATCAACCCGTTTCACGCCCGTCTCGCAAGAGAGTTACTCTTATAAAAATACTGGAATTTAAAAATATCTTTATTAAATATAAAAATGAAAATATAAGAATTTTAAATAAATTATAATAGATTTTTTTATCGTTTAGATATCATATATTGAGAATTTCAATAAATGCAAATTTTTATGATTTTTTCTAAAGATATTTAATACTACAAATATTTTTTTGTTATATATAAGTCCACAGCATCCATGAATCATGATGTACCTAACTTAATTCAATTTGCAAGGGTAGTTATGTAAACTTATTCGATATTCAATTTTTAAGCATTAATATTTATTATTATTATTATTATTATTGTTGTTGTTATTGTTGATGATGATGAAATACTCATACATTATCCATTCAAATAATAGATTTATACTTAAATAAAAAAGATTTAGCAATACATAATAATAAATAGATTTATATTTAACCTATTAATTTTTATAAAAATTATGTCAATGTTACATTAATCATTCGACTTTGAATTGACTAACCAATCATTTTTTAAGGTCTTCACTTTCATTTTTCATAATATAAAAATTTTCAATTTCAAATTTTATTATTGTAAACCTAAACATCTTTCGTATACATGCTATTATATTATATTAATAAGGGATTCATCATATTAGTCTTTATACATTAAAAATTAAATCAAAAATAATATATGAGATTGCACTCACAATATCTTACCTTAAATGCAATTAAATAACTTTAATATAATTCTTAATAACCAAAGTTCATTCTTTTAAACTTTTTTATAAATTACAAATAAATATATTATTTTTGTCATAACGTATCGCACGAGTTAAAACGCTAGTTTAATTGATGTAGATAACAAAGATGAGTGAGGCTTGCGTGTGTCGGGTGCGTGTCGTGCGCTTTTAACTTTTAATATTATGGATAATGGTACATTATTTTGTTCTAAAGGGTACACTTTAATTAATAAGGGTACACCATTTTGTTATAAAGTGTATACACTTTTCATTATATTTTTTATTTTTCTTCAGAAAATAAAGGGTACACATCTTTATACTAAAGTGTATACAATTTAACACAAAATTCTAAAGGCGCACAGGGTGTGCTTCCGTGCGCCCAAGCGCACACACGTTTAAAGAGTACACATCTTTTATACTAAAGAGTATACAATTTAGCACAAATTTCTAAAGACACACGGAATACGCTCTCGTGTGCCCGGACACACACTAGCTTTTGCCTATAATTAATCATCATATACTTCATATTTATATATAACATTATACAATAGTAATTTAATGCATCATTCATTATATTTAAAAAAATATATTTTTATTATTAATAAACTTATTTTAACTATATAACATCATACTTTAACACTTATAATAATACAATTCGAAATAATCCCACGTTAGGGTTTATGATTTATTCATTAATCATAAATATATATACTCAAAAAATATATATATATAAAAGGTGGGGAAAATAAAAGATGAATCATAAGAATATCCAAACTCCACTGAGAGAAAATGCATGTGGTCAACTCTCAATGATAAATCGTCCAAAAGCGTTTGTCGTTATTGTTGAGTGCATCAATGGAATTCTATCCATTCATAGGCCATGTTTGGATGCCATATTTTTGCAAGTCTGTCAAAATTTGTAAAAAAAAATAAAGAAAAAGAAAGTATATACTTCTAAATAATATGTTTAATTAAGCTCATATTGTTTCATTTGGGACCATTACTTCTTTCATTTTAAGTCATCATTTCAATTGAGTTATGTTATATGTCTTCTTGTATCATAATTGAGCTATTGTATTCCTTCCACGTAACACATAACATTGATTGAATTATTTGATGAAGCAAAAAACATTCGTACTGCCGAGCAATAGTCTAATGTTGGCTATGAAAAATCTTGTAGTTGTCTCCCCATTATATTTTTCATCAATCAATTATCACTTTTAATTATAAAAATTATCACTTCTTATTTACTCTCTCCGTCCATCATTAATCTATCAATTTGTTTTTTGTATGTGGATTAAGAGTTATTATTTTATGTGTGGTGGGTAGTTAGTTACATTAGTGAAAGATATGGATCCATATTTTAATTGTATTGGTGAGGGCGTGAGTCATATATATCTAAAATGAGAAATTGATAGATTAAGAGTGAATCATTTAAAATGAAAAAAAAAAAATAAATGAAGAAATGATGAAAGGAGTATTATTTTGTCGTTTTATGAGACAATTTAACACAATTTTTTGCCAAAATTAAAACGATATCACTTGTAAAATAGTATTTAAGTGTTGTCCATAAAGAAAAGATGCCAAACATTTGACGTAGAATCAGAGTTGAAAGAAAGTCTATTGACATTAATTATGTTGCTTTCAATAGAGAATCGCGTGAAAATTGGTGGAACAAAATTTTGCAATCAAACAAGGTGTAATTTTGGGTGGTGATTTTGTCTTTTTATGGAAATTCAAGAATTGGGATCATGCATGTCGTCCATCACTCCCCATCCTCCATTTCTGTTTCAGTTTCACTCATTTCTTCGCTCTAATGTCTGCCCCCAATTCCCCCTTCCACTCCCCCTCGCCGCTGGCGCGACCTCTTCCAATGGGATGGCGCCCGCCCCCTCCCCCTCCTCATCTGCGTCGACCTCGGCCTCATCATCCGCTTCGCCGTCCCCAAACCCGACCAGGTCACCCACAAGGCCTGGTCCCTTCTCGCCATCTTCATCGTCACCGTCGCCGGTCTCATACTCAGCCCTCTGCCGGTCGGCGCGTAGGCGTTAGTTTGCCTCACGCTCACACTCGTCACCAAGACGCTGACCTTCGCCGCCGACTTCGCCGCATTCATGAACGAGGTTATATGGCTGATTGTGGTGGCATTCTTCCTCTCGAGGGGGTTTGTGAAAACAGGGCTCGGAGATCGAATTGCCATGGTTTTCGTTCGGTTGCTCGGGAAGAGAACACTGACGCTGTCGAATGGGTTGGTTTTGGGGGAACTCCTAATCTCGCCGGGAATGCCGTGTTCGACGGCGAGAGCCGGCGGGACCATTATTAAGTCTCTATCCCTCGGCGTTGATAGTAAACCCAACCATCCATCCTCTAGGAAGCTTGGAGCCTATCTAGTTCAATCCCAGAATCAGGTAATTATTACTCTATTATGTTAATTACTTTTTTAATTGTTCCTTTCGAATGCTAATTACGATGTTTTATCCGTAGATTTTGTGGGGTTTATTTTGATTTTGATAATTAGTAACTTTAATTTTTTACTATGGTTATCCTGCCATTGGAAGATTATGATGTTCTGTTCTATTTGTATTAAAGATTTGGTGAAAATTCTTCATGGATGGTGGAGATGAAGTTCTAACAAATACATGAAAATTTACTCTGAACTACTCTAATGCGTTGAATTACGATGGCCTCATCTTAAAGTTCAACTTCTCCTAAGAGCTTTAGTTAATATCTTCAACTATTAGTCTGAAATACAGGGGTATGTTATGGATGAGCATATGATAAAAGAGTTGAAATCTTGAACTTTGTTCAATATCTGCAAGTTTTCAGCTATGGTATTTGATGTATTATCTGCAGTTAACGTTATCGAGAGCGATTGTACGTTAAGGTTTTCATTGTGGGTAGAAGGGGCATAATGAGTCTCATGGAGCTTATCAAATTAGAAGGTTGCATTGTTTGTAGTACAAGGAGATCTTTCTTATGAAAATATGGTATTTTCAGAGATTTAGCACTTACAACTTCGTGTAATGTTCTTGGATTTAAATTCTAGAAGATATGAATCTGAATCTTTCATCAGTTTCTCTCTCTTCTTGGAAGATATTTGCTAAGAAATCAACTCCATGTTTGCCTATGCCAAACCAACAATTTAATGCTTGTTACCTAGCTAAATGCATTTAATCCTCCATATTTGTCACTGGAATAACCCTTTTATTTATACAAATTGATGTGTGCAGTGTTGTAACAATACGAGCGCTCTCTTTCTAACGGCTGCAGCTCAAAACCTTCTATGCATCAAATTAGCCGAAAGCCTTGGAGTCAATATTCCAAACCGATGGATCACTTGGCTGAAGGCATCTGTCGTCCCATCTCTCATTGGTGTTGCAGTCACTCCGTATATCTCGTATTTGATATATCCTCCTGAAATAAAGAACACCCCAGATGCTCCTACCATGGCCAAAGAGAAATTGGCAAGGATGGGCCCTGTCAAAAGGAACGAATGGATCATGATCGGATGCTTACTTCTGACTGTTGCACTATGGATTGCAGGGTGAGCAAGTAAATGTGAACTCCTGCTCATCTTTTTATCTCAAGCTTTTTTCTGTCACTACACTAAAATGATGTTGTAGTATGTCTAAGTTCAAGCTATTCTTGGTGTTGCAGCTGGATACGTAGATCTCCGAGATGTGTTTACTATAGGTTTAGCCATGGCTGTAATTAACCTCGTCCTGTGGGGGCTAACCGGAGCTGCGTGGTGGAAAATCATCGGACTCTACTGAGATCAGTTGATGCAGGTACGTAATCTTGATCATACTACGTAGAGCAGACGAACGACGAAACGTCTTAAAATTCATTACAATGTATGGTTTTTTGGAACAGGGTGAACCAATGGTGTAATCATGGAAGTTCATATAGTTACTCTCTCAGTTTATGGTGTAATAAATAAGTTTTACATATATAGGATACCAACAATAGCATTTCTTGCTAGTCGCCAAAAACGAAAGAATTGATTTCTAATGGCAAATGTACAGCTATAGATCTTCATCACTGCAAATTCAATGTTTCATACTTTTACTTTTACCTCAGAAATCAATTTTAGTCCCTTAATTTTAAGGGAATCCAATTTTAGTCCTGTGTATTTTTTTAAATTTTCGACCCTTTGTCTTAATTTAGTCCTAAAGTTTTTTTAGAATTTTAGTTTTAGTATTTTGCAAAAACTTTGCATGTCCAGTTCTTCAATTAGTATAAGTTTAGCAAATTTTTTTTGAAGAAGTAATAAAATAAAAAATTTTAAAAAAATTATAGAACTAAATTTGACAAAAATAATCAAAATTAAAAAAAGTGAAAACTTAGACGATTAAAATTGAATTTATAAAAAAAATATAAAGAACCTAAAAAGTATTAGAGTTTTGTTTGAATAATTTACCAAAGTCTAAAAACAGTCAATCGATATTTAATGGTTTACACATACTCCACGATGATAAATTTTAAACAAATTAATCTCATCCTTATAAAATTGACTCCAAAAAATCCATTGGGCTCCATATATTTCATCACAAACACTCTTATAAACCTGCTTTACTATGTTTAGTACGTGAATTCGGGTCTTTTTTTACTCTAAATTCTGTTGTTCCCATTCCAATCATATATTCTATATGTATTACTAGGAGTTTAAATTAACGGACGGGGGAACATAGGATTTACACAGTAAAACTGGTTCACATGAGATTATCGGGGAACATAGGATTTACACCGTATAACTGATTCACTAGAGGTTATTTTTGCTCTAAATCCTGTGATTTCCTTTTCAATCTTATATTCCATCTGAAGAAAAAAAAACTCATATTAGTCTTCTATCTTAAAAATACATTTTAAATACAAATTTATCACTCTCACATAGCAAACATAACATATTATATAATCTTTTATTACAAAAAAGTCTATATTACCTTTCAAAAAGTTAATAAAATTGATAAAAACTCTTTTTTAAAAGAATCATATATAAAATAACGTGCAAACAAACATTAACGAGAGGTATTTTGTATTAAATCACACCCATGCTGATCAAGATTCTACTTCTCCACACCTTTCAATTTATCTTTTGGAGAGTGGAGAGAACCCACAATATGGAGAATGGAAAGAGACTGACAATGGCATGAATCCATTGGATTTATACTAACATTTTTAAATAATTTTTTTATATTTTTCTCACACAGAGTAGATTTTTATTATTTTTTCCTTATAATATTTAAAATAAAAGTAGTAATGTTTCAACAATAAAATTATGTGTAGACTGTAATAGTGCGTTTAACAGTTCAAGTCATTATCCAATAAAAGCTTCTATATCCATAATTAATTAGATGAAATCTTTTAATTTTCTCTGAATGAAGTATAAGAAACTCTCAAGCAACTATTTTCATGTGTCATTTTCCATCACAATAAACAAATTAATTTTAATCAACATAAAAAGTGAGTCCCACTTTTTAGACAACATTAAAATTTGGCCCTTCAAGTTAGCATGGAGCTCCTCTTCAATGAAAATGACTTTTCTACCCTTTCCAAGAGCTCCCTCCCACTAATGCTATGTTTGGCTTACCACAATTTTTAACTTGATGTGCTGTTTGTTGTGAGGTGTTCCAATTTTATTTTGGCATTTAAAATTTTTAAATTAATCCTGTGAACTAATAAGTTATTAGTAACTAAAACTATAATTTTTCGTTAAAGAAAAGAAAATCTTAAAAAATAAAAAAATGTAACAGCAGATTTTAGACATTGATGCCACGTACACAAGATTCTGATTGTTGCAGCGATGACAACAGTAATCAGCTTCCTAGAAACGAATCAATTAAATTTGTCCCATTGGACATAATAATAATTAAGCTGTATTAATAATTAATTGTGGGAATATTATCAAGATTATTTATGATTTTTAATTTGTGGCCGTAAATTATATACGTAAGTGACATTACATGAGGGTCAAGAAACACCCACATATTTGTGGCTTATTTGCGACATTAACCCAACCCTAATCCTGCTAAATAAATATCACAATCATTTGTGTCACTAATTATGGATTAATCTTTACTCCCAAATTAAGTATTAATTATTATTACAATATAAAGATAAAGCCCACTTATGATTCAATTGTTAGAATATAATTTTATCTTTATCTTTATAGTTGAGAGTTGATGTCCCTATTTGATGTTGGGTTGTAAACTTAGAATTTAGTGTAAATTATTAATGAATTAAAGTTTATTTATATTTAACATATAATATCAAATTAAATCAAAATTAGACGTAATTAAGAGTGGTAAAAATAGACGAGTGCCCTCTTTCCATAATGCTTACGTGTAGCTGTGGAACAGCTGGAAAGCAATTAATTCCTACTAATTAGGATTACCATCCTATTATTACCATATTTATTTATTTATACATCATCTAATAATTTGAATATCTTAATCTTAATATGTCTATTTTAAATGTTTCAAATAAAGGCATACAGTGGCCCAGCAACCGTTAAAAATCACAATGGGCCCAAATTCCATAAAAAACATATTACACTTATTTGAAAATTGCAAGCCCTGCCCAATGTGGGTTCCAATAATGTTACATAGTTTTACCTTTTGATAAATCAAGAGAAAAGCATGAATATTTACAATAAATATTTTTTTTATAGAAAAATAATTCATAAACCACTGAATTTTTAAATACAATTTGTTTTGTTTATAACCATAAGAAGTAAGTTGTTTAAAAGTAGAGATCTTTTTTTAAAAGTTCATCCAAAATTGTGATACGGAAAATTTTGTGTTACTAGAAAAGGTGATACTTAAATTATTTCTGAAATATTATTTTTAATATGAAAGAATTGCAGGATATAAGGAGATTTATTGCTATAAATTAATAAGAACTTTGATAATTCCTTTAAAAAAATATATACTCCAGTGTCTTCACGCTTCACACACACCAAAGCACAAGTATACTCAGACAAATAATATGCTTTTAGAATGAAATTAATTATATGCACACATATGTTGGGGGATTTGGGGTCCCACCTAACTTTATAGGAAGAAAGATACAATAATATACTAATTTGACGAAAACTTACTGATTTTTCCTTCCGAATAAATTTTATTGTGAAATGGTGTCGAATTTTTTTAAATAATTAGATCACATAAAAATAATTAGATTATTATTTTCAATAAATAGATTACTTTATAGAAATAAATAGGGTATTTAAAAAAAAAAGAAAAAATCCAATCTATTATGTAGGATCGATTCTACCGTAGTCCTTCTCAACTAATTTTATATTCACAGACTATTTAGGGAGCTTATTGTGACCAAAATAATAAATTTTCAACTCAAATATTAATAAGGCATAATAATCTCTAATTAAGAAAAGTATGAAAATATTCCAAATAAATAAGTCCATTTCCCATCATTGTCGTTGAAAAAATAGACATCCATCATCTCAAAAATTAAAATTAAAATTAAAATTAAAATTAAATTAAACAAAATTAATATTGTTCACATCCATTTATGGGTCCTCAAGAATACAACCCTTCATCTTCTTTCTTTAAGCATTCATTGTATTCATACTTGGAACCGATTTTCCACGAAAACATCAGTTCACTTTGCGTTTTGATTATTATCACCAACTTGTCTGCCCAAAAACTCGAGTTTACATAAAAATCTTTTTTATTGTATCATAAAAATAAATTAAATAATGACATTAAAGATTAAACCTAAAACTTAACTCATCAATCAATTCCAAGGATGGAGCCGATGCTTTCTAATGGTAGAGCACGCCATTGTTATGTATAGAGTTCCACAATCATAATAAAATTATACTCTTACTTGGAAAATCATACTCTTATTTTATTCGTTTATTTATCTCTTATAATACTTCAAACTCCAAAATACCAAATAACACATTAGCTCAATAACTTTAAAATAAATTTTCATTTTAATTTTAAAATACCAAATTATACTTTACCTTTTTATCTTATTATACAAAAACATTAAATTATCCTCAAAATTCAATAAAAACACTAAGTTTAAATAACATGGAATCGTATATTGGAGATCCCATCGCGTTGTAGCTTGCCACTATTAGAATATATTAGAGTGATTTGATTAAGTATTAAATGAATCTTCTCTCTATCAGCTTAAGTTTTTAGATGAGTTGATCATTTAACATGGTATCAGAGCCCATGCCTAACAAAGGTTCATGCCTAACAAAGGTTCAGGGTTTGAACCTCACCACCATTCATTTATGAGAAATTTCCACATGCAATGCTTGAAACAAAATTTCCCGCCTGCATGTTAGGGGGCGTGTTAGATGAAGTGGACATTTAACAGAACAAATTAGGAATAATTGTAAGAAAAACCATGAATTTTGCTTTTATTACAAATTAATTCTTACATTTGAAAAGTTGAAAAAAAAATCTCTATACATTGTAGTAAAAGGCACACAAATTAAGTGATACAGTATATATTTTAAATGTGGGATTTAAAAAAAAATTAAATGTGCAACAATATTTAAATGTGGTGTACTTTTCTATAATATCTCAAACGTGAAAATTAATATATACAATAAGAATAAAATTTGTGATTTAATTACAATTAACACAACAAATTAATTATTATTATTATTAATTTTTATTTTGTTTTATTTTTTGGGTGGGGTTGAGAATTTCATGGTTATTGGTGTACCCCACCATTAGGGGCCCCCACCGCCCCTGCCCTGGGGATTGGTGGAGGAGGTAAATCGCAGGATGTGCCTCAAGTGGCTTATAGAGAGGACTCACTGTTAAACTTGTGCTTGCAAGGGGCCAAATCCATGCCAAAGGCAGGATTCGAACCCCCACCCTGCAGCAACCAAGCTCAGCTGGAAGGTCTTTCCACCCTCCCCTCTACCACTTGAGCTATGCCCTGGGGGCGAATTTCATGGTTATTGCAGAGACAGTTGGTGGATGCAATTTGATGAAGTTCGACAAGATGGCTATTTGTGAAAAGGTATACACGCACATATGGGGCCCGGCCCGCAAGCTGGATGACCCGTTTTCGCAGTTGCCAAAGTTGAGGAATTTTGATGGAATATATGTTTCAACTCTTTTGTGCTCCATCCTTCTAAATTATTAATGAACATTACTATGAAATTACCAATCCCACATGCCTTCCAACTCATTAATACTCCATTATTATTTATTTAGGGTTGCCTCTCTTATGCTTAGAGCAGTTATTTTAATATAGCGATTTCGAGTAGGGCATATATGAGCTCTAGTCGAAAACGAGTTTAAAAATGAGTTTGACACAAAAATTATTAGAGCGAGTTTGATTAGACTTGTTAAGCAATGCGAGTCGAATTTATTAGATCTTATTCATTCGCGTTTTAATAAATGTATTATTATTATTATTTAATTAATCCAACTTTATCGAGTTGAACTTGACTAAACTCGTTACTCAAGTTGGAATGGCTCGCGAAATAACAGCTATACAACAGTTATGCTTTCCCTCCTACATTATTTATATTGGCCCTCTTAATTACAAACATATCATCTTCACTTCTTTAATTAAAGCTGCCCACACGGACTATGTTGATCCATATGATAAAGTACTCAAAAATAAATACACGTCTTAAATTAATGAAATCAAGAAATTCTTCTAAACATAGAAAATTATTCATATCATAGTTATAAAGGTCACAAGTTTAATAAAAAGAAGATTAAGAAAGAAATTTGACAATTTTAAGTAAAAATATCATTTTCCTAAAAATATAAAAGCTATTGAATCATTTTGGAGAAATTTAAAATTCGTAAAAATATTTTGAATATAGATTTCGTAAAAATATTTTGAAGAAAATAAATCTATTAAGTTTTAATTTTAAACTCCATACACCATATCCCAAATCCCAACCTCTTCATCTTTTTCTACCTTATTGATGGAGTCACATTTTTAATATTCACCCTCACATAAATTCAAAAATGAGCCCTTATTTTTAAATTTTGCTTATAACTATATTATGTTAAAATATTGCAATATATATATGTATAGCACACCATAGATTAGTGACTGTAATGCGTGCTTTATTGATAGGGAGCAACATTTTTTACACTCACCTTAAAAAAAAAAAGAAACTTTATGAAGTGCTCTTAACCTGATTGTGACCATGTTATAAAAATTATGGGCAAAGATTGTCTAAAGAATGGTCCAATATTTTTCTCAGTAGAAAGTAAAATGGACCACATTAATTTTATGTAATGGGTACTTTAACTTTATTTTTATGTGACAATTACAACCATCAAGGATTTCATCATGTCATCAATTTTAATTTTTCTTTCCTAGTCCAGATAAAAACACAACTTTCAAGCTTTTTTAAGCCTGTTAGGTTTACATTATTTATGCCCCATATTTAGTTGTAAATATTTAAATATTCAAAATGATGAAAATATCTTAATTCGATTTATGACTCAATTTAAAAGTTTAAATGGAATCATAAATATTTATGATCTAGTCATAATATATAAGTACAGTCAAGTAATAAAAATATATACAATCGAATTATAAATATGTACAATCAAATTATAAATATTAGATAAATTTAAATATTTGAATTTATCATAATAATCCAGCAAAATTGAGGTGTTAAATTGTTTTGATGAAATAAGATTGGAATTTAAGTTTAGTGAAATGCCTTTGGATCTATAGTTAAGATTATCCTTTTTTTTTTTTTTGAAACAAAGGTCATTCTTGTTGATCTTCGTCTCAACTTTTTATAAGAATCTAAAGGAGTTTGTGATGACAAGTTATGGAGGCCTTTTTAAATTACACTGAGCCAGAAACCTTAATTATATAATTTTTATAAGCTTATTTATAACTTTTTAATTAAATATATTTTAATGATGTGGTATGTTTAATAAACTAAGGGGTATAAATAACTGGCTCCTTTCATTATATTCTTTTGGATTTTTAGTTATTTTTTTTACTTTATATTTAGTAATAAATGTTTAAATACTCAAAATAATAACAAAATTTTTGAGTCCATCTGTGACTTGATTTAAAATTTTTATCTAGTCACAAATATGTAGTAATAATATATACAAACAAATTGTTAAAATATATAGGTGTATAATTAAGTCATAAATATGTATAATTAAATTATTTATTTTAACAAAATTATCAGTGAAATCAAAATTATTTTATAAAATACGCTCTATTGAAAGTAGGATAAAAAATATATATATATTTTTTATGGGACAAAGTTATCATGTTAGTAATTAATACATTCATACTTTAATATTATTCTCCTAACCCTACTTATAATTTCTTACCCAATTTGTTTCAAAAGAGAATCGAACCTCAATTGCTAAAATTAGTAAGGAGCCAATCGTAACAATCAACCATTTTTCTCTCGTAAAGGGCGAAATAGTAAAATCCTTGTGGAGATTCGGATCGGATCCGCTTACTTACGCCACCAAAAATTCTGTAACGGCTCCACCGAAGCCGTGTCCCGAAGCCAAGACAAGCCGCGCCGCACTTAGCCGGTCAAAATTTACTGGCTATGCCGGTCAGCCGGTGGACCAAGAAAATTTTGCATTTGCCTTGAATTTGGGGTTCATTTCATTTGGTAACAAATAACTCAAAGTCCCAAACCAAACCACAAATTGCTAACAAATGGACCTTAACTCCAGTCAGATTCTAACCATACAAGAAACCCCATTCAGTTTTTATTTAAAGAAACTGAAATTGTGCAATACCAGCTGGGTAGTGATACTGGTCTACTCATCCCAACCCCCCCCCCACCACCCCACCCACTCGATCAGCTCATCATCTTCTCTTTATACATAGTTTGTTGAATTGATTATCATGTAAAAGAAACAGTAGAAAGTTGCAGCTTTTGGTTAAGTTAAAGTCTTTAATTCTCTCTCTTATTTGGTTTAGTTGAATTTTGATTTTGATGGGTACAGAAGTAGAGGAGGTGAGTAAAAAGGAGGAATATGGAGTACTTAAGAGAGAGAAAAAGCTGCACAATGATTATTACAGCATACAAAACTGTGCCTTTTCTTGGGATTGTGTGTTCTCACCGTGAACACATCACACACACTCACACAGACACACACACTCTCTCTCTCAAAAGATAAAATCTTGCTGTAAAAACTTGGGAATTTAAACCAGAGTGAAATTACTTTGGTGAGATCTTATAAACAGATCAGATCACATATAAAAACACTTGTAGCACTGTGCCATTCTTTTCTCAGTCATCATCAACCATGAAGAGACTCAACAATTCTGATTCATTGGGCGGATTAATGTCCATTTGTCCCAACTCCACAGGTGTGCTTTAATTCAATATTCTATTAATGGATCATGTTATGTAGACTGTAGAGATTCTAACATTGCATGTTTTCCTGTTTTCATCAACTTTATCGATTTTGGGTTGTAATGTTAATTACAGTTGATGGAGATGAACATGGGATGTACACTCGGGAGTTTCAGACAATGTTGGAGGGATTGGATGAAGAAGGGTGTGTTGAAGAATCTGGTCAGCTTTCGGAGAAGAAGAGGAGGTTGAGCGTTGACCAAGTCAAAGCTCTGGAGAAGAATTTTGAGGTTGAAAACAAGCTTGAGCCAGATAGGAAAGTGAAACTTGCTCAGGAGCTCGGATTGCAGCCGCGACAGGTCGCGGTGTGGTTTCAGAACCGCCGCGCGCGGTGGAAGACGAAGCAGTTGGAGAGAGATTACGGTGTACTCAAAGCTAATCACGATGCTCTCAAAGTCAAATATGGATCTCTCCAGAAAGAGAATGAATCCTTGCTGAACGAGGTAGCTATTCTGTTGTTTAAGGAAATCATTCGTCTCGTGTAAGAATTTCGTGTTAATTATTTTTAGTGTTGCAGATTCGTGAGCTGAAATCGAAGCTGAATGGAGACGACGGCAAGATTACGGTGAAAGAAGAGCCGTCGATTTCAGATTCGGAGGAGAAAATGGAAGCTGAGACAAATGAAGATGCGATCGAGTTCAAACTCAACGGCAATGAGAACGACGTCGTTGCCGGAGTAGCTTCGCTGTTCGGAGATTTTAAGGAGGGATCTTCCGACAGCGATTCGAGCGCGATCCTGAACGAGGACAACAACAGCAGTCCGATTGCGGCGGCGATTTCCTCCGGCGGAATATTCCACCATCAGCTGTTGGACGCCGCCATGGACGCAAACTTCCAATTTTCCGCCGGCGGCAAGGGTTTCCAGACACAGTTCGTTAAAATTGAGGAGCATAATTTCGTCGGAGAAGAATCTTGCAGCAATTTGTTCTCCGACGAACAAGCTCCGACGCTCCAGTGGTACTGCTCTGACGAATGGAATTGAAAATTACCGATCGATCATTGGACAGAATTTTGTACAGTAAAAAAAATCTCTCTCATGGGGGGAGAGAGAAAGGTGGATGAGAGAGAAGGGGAGGAATAAGAGGATGCGTGTGTGGACTGTGGATGAAGAAATGTTAGAGGAAATTTGGCAAAGTGTAAAAAGGTTGGTTAAAATGGAGATGAATTTAGGATGAGAATTTCTGCAATATTAGGGGTAAAAAGATCTTTTCAGATTATGTAGTTTAAAGATGTTGCAGTTAAATGTTACCTTTTCTACAAATCTTTTCTATTTTCCTTTTCTTTTTCTGTGATAGTGTTTTACCTTTTAAAGAGTAAAACCCAGTTGTGTGGGTGAAACTGGAGCCAATTTTCAAGATTTGAACATAAAAGAGAAATAAATTAATTAATAAAGAAAAAGAAATTATGTAAAAATGATTCACTTTGTTTTGTGCTTGCAAGGAGTCAAATTCATGCCAAAGGAAGGATTCGAACCCCCACCTTTCAGCAATCAAGCTCAGGATTCGAATCCCCACCCTTCAGCAACTAAGTTCAACTGGAAGGTCTTTTCACTCTTCAATCTACCACTTGAGCTATGCCATGGGGGCATAATATTACATTTTCTATTTAAAATAGGTGGGAGAGTGTGACACTTATAATCGAGATACTACGCATTAAAATTTAATGAACTTGTTATTAGGAGACCTTAATTACACTTACAATCATGAAAACAAAAACAATGCTACCCTCGGTTTCAAAAAACACCTTTTATTTTGATCAGACACAACAATACTTGTACATCTTAAAAATATGAATAATACATAACATTAATAACTTTACTATACACAATATTAAAAAATGCCATATTTTTAAACACAATTTAATCAAAATCAAATATATTTATTCTATTCAATTACCAAAAATATTCATTCTCTGTCTTACGTCATTACAACAAAAAAGTTAGTTTTCTTAAACTCTATACCATCAAATACGACATGTATTTCTGAGACGGAGGGAGTATCAATTACACAAATTTACAGCAAATAGTGTACATTTTCTTCTACAAATTGCATTATTGCACGATTTTTTTTTATCAGGTAAAAGGATTTTATTAAAATAAATATACTAAAGGTAAGAGAATTATCTTATACAGACTGGAAATAAAAAATTTTGACAACTCACAATTCTAACATGTAATAGAAATACCCTCTCTCATCCACCTTGAGAAGCTTACATATTTGATACTATTATTTCTCCAGCATAACCAATTCCAAGATCGGATTTTTACTTCCTCGATTGTGTCTCGAGTATTCGGCTCAACATTCTGAAAGATCTGTCTATTTCTGTTTTTCCAAATTGTCCAAATTGTGCATGACCAAATCATCATCAACATCTTTTTTACCTTGTTGTTCTGATGGAGATTAGTGAATATTATCATGCTCCTATTCAACTTACGAGGCAGAGGTCCATAAAAGTCAATCCACGCTAGAATACCTGCCCAGATTTCTTGTGCTTTGGGGCATTCAATGAATAGATGTTGCACATTCTCCATTCCAATATTGCAGTTATTACAAGTCATTTTTGATCCTTCCTGCCAACATCCTCTTCGTAGCAAATTAGTCTTTGTCGGGATTCTATCCATGAGCGATCTCCAAACGTAGATTTGCACCTTACTTGGAATAGCCTTGTACCATGTGAGTCTAAGTGCCTCTTGCTCCATGTCGTCTATCCTCGGTGTAGCTTTCCTGTTCATCAACATGAAATATATATCTCTCACTTTGTATCCATCTTTTGTATTTAGTTTCCATTCCCATCTATCACAATGATTGTGAACTGGTGTGAACCTGTTAACATACTGCATAAATCAGAAAATATGTCAAACTCAAGACCTCTTAAACGTCTCCTCCACCTAAATTCCCATTCCCATTTTCCTTCTACCCAAGTCCCCAATTCAGCAATCACTTTCATTTTATCCAAACTGATATTATACAATCTAGCATATTTATCTTTCAACGATTTATTCAATATTAAAAAAATACAGAAACTTACAATAATGCAATATGCAAAAAAAAATGTACAACAATTAATTTGTTCAGAAAAAATGTGCATAAAAAATATACTCCCTCCATCCCACGTATTTTTACCCATTTCCATTTTGAGATGCCCCATTTATTTTTACTCTTTTCATTAATTGTAAAAATTTACCTATTTTTTACACTTCATTCATAAATTTCAACAACTTTATCAACTTTGGGGTTACTTAGGTGACCCGTGGTCACCGGTGAGTGACCCCTCACATGGGGGTGTGCACACCCCACATGGTGCACACCTCATGTGAGGGTCTCACTGGTGACCACGGGTTACCTAAGAATTGCCCTTAACTTTTTTATACTTTATTCATTATTTCCAACAACTTTGTTTTTTTTCTTAAAATTATCAATTGATCCCTACTTATTATTATATTATATATTAATCGAAACACAACAACTTCTTAATCTTCGTATCCGTATAAACAGATAAAAATATCAGGACGGTGGGAGTAATAAAGAAAAAAAAGTATAACTACCATGGAATAGAGTACTTTTTAGAATGATAGGAGTAATTTTTTTTTAATTTTTTTTAATGGGATTATGAAGTATAGTAGAGTTCCGGCCCTTTAACAAGAATTACCATAATTTGGCAAAAATTTATTTGCCCGCGGCATATCGTGTGTCCATACAATTTAGTATACATACATGTATATTAAATAGTATTAAATAGTATGGGCGCATGGTGTGCTCTAGAGACAAAAGAGATCAACTCTATTAATTTTGTTTTATGATTTTTTAAGATAGTTAAATTATTTTAAATGATGAAAATATATAAGATAATTGACTTTTAAATGATAATACTAGTAGTAAAAATCTTCTAAATGCAAAAAATATCACTAATTCTAAATGCAAAAAATATCATAAATTTTTTTAATTAATTATCTGCTAAAGCGTGTACTTACAGAACAGTCTCAGATAAATGTATTTATTGTCGGACTTAAACAAATAAAGTGATACTTTAACACAATCATAAAATTAAAAGGAAATTAAAAACAAAGGTGCTTTTTTTCTTTATCCCTCTATTTTAATCTTAAATTCATAATACTAACATTTTATGATACCTGTACATAACTGAAAACTGCCCTTAGTAGAGCTCTTCGAAAAGATTATAACAATGTCCATTATTCACTTGTGAAATTCTAATAATTTTCTAAAATTTTGTTATGTAGTTGTGGAATTATTTAATTAGTATCTAAAAGTTTAATAATAACAACTACAGTATATATTAATAATCTAATTTATAATTGATTTATATTTCTATGCATTTCAATTAATTAAATTTATCTATAACATTCTCTCAAGGTTCTAAATTATATTTGCATTCAAGAATCTAATATAAAGAAAGAAAGAAAGAATAAAATATACTATTAAATTACAAATAATTCGGCAATCTTTAGAACTAAACATATAAAGTCAAACAGCTAATCTATCAAATTAAACTCATAATTCCAAATTATCCAAAATTATGAAATTATATGATTACCGAATTGATATCTTCCGATATAAAATGATTGTAATTAAATCCATCATCATAAGGCTTGACCATCTTAGCTAAAATTAGCTATCATTATCTGATCAAATCCCGTTTAACTTAAGAGTGTTAGTGACGTATGATTAGCCATTTATTTTAGTTAATTTACTAATGTTTACTCCCCTTTTTATTTTTGTTTGTCTCAACTTAAGATTTACTTTTTTTTTTTAAGGTTAACAAATTATAGAGATGTTGTACTGAGTGTTGTAAAACTACTTGTATAATACTTCCTCCATCCGATTTTAAGGTGTTTGTTTGTTTTTTGCACGTGGATTAAGGAAGAGTATTATTATTATATGTAAGATTGGTTAGTTGTATTAGAGGGAAGTGGTGAGTTATATTGTGTATTTTTTTACTAAATAGGGGAAATTGATACTTTAGCTTTGAACCGGATGCCAAAAATAGTAAAATGGACACCTTAGAAGCGGACGGATACAGCAGGAAGAATCAATGCAATGTAGATTTAATGAACACTGAAATTATAATGGTTCGACCATGAAAGTCTACCTCCGCTTAAAAAAAAAGAGTTTCTTTCATTGATGAATCGTTTTAAAAGATAGAGGAACACTGAAAAATGACTTAAATTACATCAAAATTGATCTAAGAGAAAATGTTTTGGAATCTAAGAATTGTGATCTATCCTATCTAATGTGAATTACTTCTGGACTTTTAAATGATTTGCAAAATAACTGTTTTATATACCAATTGAATGTAACTGATCTGCTTTAACCACCAAAAATTGCTTATAACAACCCTACTTAGTCATGTTTTTAGAAACCACAAATTATATGATTTGTAAATATCTTGTTTCATGATCATTTTGCACTCTTTTAATCCATATGCCGTGTCAACTACAAACTAACAGATTTAGCTAACCTGTCCACATTAACACTTAGAATATATATATATATATATATATATTAAAATGCATAATAATTTGAAATGAGAAACCTTTTTAATTATCCAGAAATCTGTTACTACTATATTTCTTTGTTACGGCCCGGATCCTCTCCCGTAACTGCAGTGCAGTTCTCCTCACTGTAGCTCAGTTACGGGAGAGGATCCACTGTCTTCTTTGTTAACAAAAGAAAGAAAAAAAAAGTGGTTCATTTAAATACTAAGAAAATAAATAAAGAAAAATGGAAAAATACAGAAAATAACTCAGCATGAGATCATCTCTGGGAATTGCACATGGCTTAGGCACCGCTCTGTCAATGTCCGTTACACACGCTGCAAGCACCCTGAAGGCCCGGGCCGGGCCGGTCTGGGCTGCTCTCCGGAATGTTCACAGGTTTCCGGATAAGTATTCATGGGATAAATATTTATAATAATTCGAGAGAAGAATTATTGTAGACTGGTGAATAATATATTTAACGAAAGTAATATTTTATGAAAAACATCATTAACAAAAAAAAAAAAAAAGAGAAGATAATGAATTAATTTTTGCAATGTAATCCTCCAAGAATTGAGAATTCAGTAAATATGTGTTGAGAAATGCAAAACAATGAGTAAAGTTCATAAATTTTGTTAGGAACATTAGCTAAACCTAAATTTGATGCTTGATTACTAATGAAATTTGAATAGCACTGTTGGAGAATTGAAAGCAAGATTAACATTTGTGCGTATATCCTATATTACGTTTTGATATTACATTACATTTTTTATAACACGCGTTACATAGTTGATACGTAATTTGATTGAAGATTCGGATAGAAACTTTGTTGGGTGGTATCAAATTTCAATGCATCATTTTAGTAACTCGTAATCTACACGCACGCACAGTATTTCTTTTTTTTAATTAAATTTTTTTTGTGCATCATTTGGTTATCCGGACCTATTATCATTACGAAAGAATTACTATATGCAAAATTTGTAAAAGTTTTACACATAATAATTCTTTCCTAATAACCAAATGATTATTTATCATTGATCAACTTTCCAATTGTCAAAATATTAGTAGTGGACTAATTAAATAATGTTACTGCAAAATTGAAAGTAAATGTGTGAAAAAATAATACTTGTGGTATATCAATATACATTGATACTATCATTATGTCTCAAATGTAAACATTAACGTAACAGATCGTGCTAGATTCATTAAATTTTGATGTTTTAGCTATAAACCTAAAATTGGGTAGTTATGTCTCGTCCTCAACAAATGTTAGACTAAACTCCATTTATTATAAAATTTATTCTTTTAACAACAAAAATATCTTACTTCATAAATTTCTCTTATTTGTGGTACCGAAAAGGTGTCGCTTTTTATCCATCTTACATAAATGCTTACATGAGACGATCTATCACTACATGAAAAAAACAAACGCCTTATTTTACGGGAACGGAGGGAGTATTATTTTAATAAAAGATATGGAGTATCTTTTTTATTAAAAATATTATCATACTCCCTCATTCCGCTATTAATGGAGAGTGGTGGACCATGTATAGAGCTTTTTTGGTGTAAATAGAAAATGAATACTTTTATAGTGAACGATGAAAATGGCAAAATAATATTTTATCAGTGAACAGATGAAGTATTTTTTATTTATTTATTTTTGAAATAATTCACTCTTCTACTATAATTTTTATTAATTTGAGTATTATTTTAATTAAAATATTATTATTTTTATTAGTGTCACTAAATTCTTCTGGTGATATGGTTGTGATATCTTAGATAGACCAATCATCATACTATAAATTATGAAATTTTTCGAATCCTGTCTTCTGCATTGATTTGACTCCTTGCAAACATAAGTTTAACAGTGAGTCCTCTCTATAAGCCACTTGAGGAACATCCTGCGATTTACCTCCTCATCAATTCTCGGCAGGGGCAATGGGCCCTAGATGGGGTACACCATTTTATAAATTATGGAATTCCTCCCGCAACAACATTACAAACAAGTCCAGAAAATTGAAGCGCGTTAAAATATGCAAGGAAAAAGATCATAGAAAAGAGATATTCCACATTAACCTTTTTTATTTTCCCTATGTACCCCTACTAGTACTAACCAAGGTGAAAGTGTGGTCCCCAGCGAAAGGTGGGCCCTGATGTTGAATAAAGAATGGGGGGCTTAGGTGGGGGCATGTGAGCTGGGTCCCATCCAAATGTCATAACAAAGTCACATCATTTAAATAAAAATTTACTAATCAAAGGCTCTCATTGGTAATACTTATCCGCTGCGAACCAACAAATTTTCCATGCACGAAGAGGAATACAAACTAATACTCCTTCCATCCCAACTCATATTTATTATTATTATTTTTAATTTAGGTTAAAAAATATAGAAATCCCACGTTAGAAATTATTTTTTTATTTTATTTTAATTTATCTCAAATTAAGATTTATATTTTTTTCTTTTTTTAATTGGATCTACACAAAACAATTAATATTTCTTATTGGGCTCACACAACACTAATACAACTACTAATTTCACATTAAATATTATTTCTCTCACCTCATTACATATTAAAATATTATCTTTTAATTTACGTATAAAAAGTAAACATAAATGTTAACACGGGATGGAGGGAGTAATATTTTAAGGGATACTAAGTTAAAAGATAAAGTAATACTTCCTTCGTCCTATCGAAATATCCTCATTATATTATATATGACGTCTCATTCAAATATCCTTATTTTCTCATTTTAGTAAAAGGGATCCACATATGACAATCACTCACTACTAATATAACTACTGACTACACATAAAATAATAATATTCTTTAATCCACGTGCAAAAAAAAACAATTGAAGACCTATGACCAAGACGGTGGGAATATATAATATGTTTTGGGTAATTATATTATAATTATTACTTATGTATGATCCATATAGAATAATTAATTGTTTTATTCACCATATTTATCTCTTTTAACTTTAAAAATAACTCCACAGAGAAGATTATCATAATTGTATCAATTATTTTAAGGAGTACTACACATGGAAAGTTATTTTTAACATAAGAATGATACCATTTTTTTTAAAATAGGCTTACTTATTGGTGTGCTGTCGTCGGCACCCAAAAATAAGATTTGTAATTTTTCGGACAAATCCAAACTAGATTGTAATAGTATAAGTACGGGTCGAACTTAAAAGAATAATCAAATTTAAATTGAATTTAACATGTTTTCAAAAGTAATCGGGAGGGGGTTGGATTGAATCTAATAACTATTATAATTCAAAATTAAATAAATTAAAGAACAGAAATAACAAAATTAGATAAGAGGACAAATAAAATTGAAACCTAGTCCAAAGACCTGATTCCCTCTCGTATCTTAATTCACATGAATTATATTATTAAAATTCCAACAAGTTTATAAACTCAAGCCCATTAGTACGACCAAATTAACCCAAAATGTTCTTAAAATTAACAATTCAGTGTAGAACCACCAAATTTAACTAATCCCGAGTGACCCTATGAATTCGAACTCGATAATGCATTAAGACACCAAACATTAGAATTACTATGCTATGAAAACAGACTGTGAATCATACAACCTAGATTTCATTATATCTAGAGAGGCTCTATCTATTTTGCTACTAAATTCATCCCTCACAACAATTACGGATTTTGGATCACGAAATAGCAATAAACAATTAAATAGTCAAACTAGATGGTCAGTCTAAAATAATTATCATACTGCTTTAAAACAAACAGTTCAATGCATGCAATAGAATAAATTCATATAAAAGATTCAATGTAAAATCCCTAAAAATTAAATCAATATTCAACGGGAAGTTCACAACCCTAGGACTAGAAACGAAATTACATAATAAAAACTAAATTAAAAATAAAATAAAAGAACCGATATTGTTCTTCGTGGTGGAACTCCCTCTTCCAATGGCTTCGTTTTTTGGTAAATTTTCCTTTTCCTCCTCAAATCAAATCATTTCTTTATTTTGCTGGTCAAATCTTTATTTCTAGTCGTAAAAATTATTGTAACAGTCACATAAAATAAATTGTTGCAATCTCAATTTTGGCTTGTTTCAATAGCAATTTAAATTTTGGCATGTTTCAATAACAATTTAAATAATTAAAGTATAAGTGTATAAAATATAAATAAGTCGTAATTAGCATTAAATAATTTACTACTCACGCGAAAAGAAGTAAATTTAATCCAAAATAATCATGTAAAATTACGACTTATCACTTATACCTTACCATTTAAGCCTTGAATATAAGTAGTTTTTTCTAAAAAGAGTATTTATATCCAAGGGTTCTTTTATTTTTTACACACTCCCTTCTCAAAACATATACTATATATTTTTCATAAAGTTGTGAGATTTGATTATCATTTATTTGAGGGTAATTCAATCCAATTCCTATGTTTTGAGAAAAAAAATTGAGAAGAGTGAGTAAAAAAGATTCTGATTCAATATGTTTGAACAACAACATGCACATTCACTTAATTTCCTTTTTTTTTTTCCAAAAAGAAAACCACAAATTTTCTATACGTTATTTTTTTCAATTATTTTATAAATAAATTGAGATTTCCTAGCATTATCTATTTAATTACAGTGTAAAGATGATTTTTAGGTATAATAATATACTCCATATTTTTTTAATAACCAAATACATTGAACAAATTTAATTATGAATTAAAAACACGTACTAATATACTTTGAAGTATATTTTTGGACAAACTAAAATGGCCACTATCTTTGTAATGGACAGCTGTGGCTCTCTGGCTAAAGATGCAACCCTTTTTATTTTTCTGTATATTATAATGAAAAGATTTTATCAATAACATAAAATAAATTATTATTATTATTATTATTATATATATATATATAATTCTTTTTTCATAAAAGAAAAGAATCACAATGATCTCATATATGTATCTAAATCACATTAATGAAGTTAACTGCGTACATGTCTAGAGGTTAAGCACTTTTAATTTCTGAATTGTTCACTTAACAATTTTAAAGAAATTAACACTGTAAAATTTATGTCAAAACTCAAAAGTAACAATTATCTGGGTTAAAATCATAAAATATTGTTACCCAAATTTAAATAGAACACTAAACAATAGGATCACTATTCTATGTGATTTGGAGAATAAAGATAAATAAAAAAATATATAAACTTTAAATCCAATATAATCTTAGGAGCAATAGCTAGCTCTATATAATATTAAAATTATTCTTGCTATTTCAATAAAAAAGGAAAAAAAATAAATATAAAGGTGATAGCTAATGTAGCTGAGATGATGAATAAAACGTACATACGCATTGATTAATTGTGACAAATTAAAATTGTTAGTGTTGATGTTTGAAAGTTGAAACATTGAACCTCACAACAACTCAATATAGTTTCGTGCATCATATTTAATTTCTTATGGATAAATAAATAATAAGTAAATCATTTTTTTTTAAAAAAAAAGTAAAGATACCAATTATTTAAGTTTAAACATGTTAATGATAAAAGTTTTAAAATAAAAATAAAATAGTATTAAATTCTCAAGATATAATATAAACCATAAACAACGAAGTTAAATTAAATTAAATAACACTCCATATTGAATCAGTGAGACGAATTTATTCATATAAAAATGTGCATACAAATTTATAAAATAAATTTAGAAAAAACACTTGTATGAATGGAATGGAGTCTATTTAATGAATTATGAGAACTCTAGTATATTTTGTAAACCTTAAGTTCTAAACTATTTGAGAAAATAATTATCTTTATAATTTTAAATTAAAAGATTCACATTAAATAAGGTTTACATAACACTTTATAATTAAATAATTAATTATTTAACATGCTTAGCATAATGTAACTTGTAGTTTTTCTTTTGATATATGGTTTATAAAAGCTGGTTGATTAATTATAAGAAAAGAAAAAATAAATAAAATATGAATACTTAAATAAATAGTGCAGTATGATGATTCACTTTATTGAAGTCTATAATTACATTAAAAACTTAGGTGGGAATAATTGGGATTAATTAAAAATGGTTTCATTGGATAGTTCGAAGCAGCTATCGAATAAGGTGGCATACTTCTTCACTCATACCCAATACCCATCAATTTTATATTTTCTCTTTTTGTCTTTTCTATTTTCCTAACATATAATCTCACATTTCTACATTATTAAAAAAAAAAAAAACTAGTTGTAATTATGAAAAAATAATGTACCCTACTTTCTCCATAAGTCGAGCTTTCACATCTCCTTGCGAAAGCTTCGATGATATGAAAAGAGAACAGACTGTACAGTATGTATTTGTGAGTATATGAATATTATTTTTATTTTTGTATTTTAATTACTTTAAAATAAATTTAATGTGAAAGACTCATAGGATGTGCTTGATCCATTCATCTATTTTAAATAATTATCTTTTTTTTTTCTTTTAAATCCTGTTCCGTCCAATTTAACATAAAATTTTACTCTAAATTTAATCATTATTTATGAGATTATCACAAGTAAAACTGTTTCATTCAATAAATTAATTGGAAAATCAGATTATGAATATTTTTTTAGGAAAACTTATACTACCATTTATATTTCGCACGATTATTTTTTACCCCTACACATGCATGTGTTCATTCTTTTAGTACTCCTATATTTGTTTACTCTTTCTCTAAACTTTCAACTGTAATATAATTATCATCGAATATATAGAGTTATTGTTTATTTATTTATTTTAAATCTTTAAGCACATTTAGTACTCCATATAGTGATTATCCTACGCTTAAACTATGTCAATTAATTGACAAATCGGCCACACTATATTTTTAAAATTTTATATGTATTGATGCATGATAGAGAAAGCGGATTAATTTAATTAATTAATGATAAGTATTTGTGTAAATCGAGTTTGTACTGGAACTCTATTATACGAATTACTCTTTAGTACTTGAAATTTTATATTTTAAATAGATAAATTATTAATTTTTTAAATAAAAAATCTATTATTTTTCAATTTCTTACATCTTGATTGTACTTAGTAGATGAAAATTACTCTTTGAATAGATAAATTATTAGTCTTTTTTTTAAGTAAAAAAATATTATTTTTCAAAGATTAATTTTTATATACTAAATAATAATTTTGAAAAAACAGTAAACTCGATTGACATTAACTTACTCTTAATTAATTATTAGTGTATAGTAATATGAAAACGACTACCATAATATTGAATCTTTTTGGTGTAAGATTATATAAATTAAAGGATCTAAATCCAGGATTTGTGTTGCTGCTTATACGTAAGCATCCAAAGATATGGTCTAATTTTCTTTTTTAATTAGCTAAAACACTTCCAAAAACCTGTACTTTAAATGTATATTAATTTCAATCTAATATAATATATCCCTTTTATTTTTATAATATAATTTTTCCCTTATAAAAACATTACTCCATTTTTTTTCGTAAAATATCATGATTTTAATTCATGATTGAAAAATTAAAGATTTTAAGAACTAACTCAACTAGTATTGCCTTTTTACATGATCTTTTAAATCACATTTTTTATCCATCAAGTTATATATCATCAATAAGCATATATTTTTAATCACATTGTTTCTCTCTAAAAAATGTATTTATATATATTCTTTATTCTTTAGAAAAATAGCCACTGCAACCAATCAATTTTCTATACATGTATAATATGTAATATATATATAAAGCCAACCACTGTGTTTATGTTAGCATGTATTTTATATAAGCTTATTTTCCTAATATTTTGTGAACCATACAATTAGCTCTATGTAAAATGTTATATAATTATTATATACATTTGTAAATGTAAGAATAATAATTTATAAAACTTTAGTAGGTAGAAAAAAGATTAATAGCAACTCAGTAAAATAAGCCCCAATTTTATTTTATTTTTATTAAATTAAATAAATGACAAACATTAGTAATTTACAAGAAGGAATCATTTCCTAAAATACTACTTCTAAATTTTGTTTTATTTTGGTTTAGTTCTAATTTGCCATAACAATTTTCACTCTCTAAATTTAAAGAATAAAATCAAATTCCTTAAAATGATTTGCTTTAAATATTTATCATCATTACCCTTTCTAGTTAGAAATCTGAAATGGAAAGTCAAATTAATTTTAAATTTTATTAATAATTAAAACTAGAACATATAATATTAATATAAATCTAGAAACTTAAAAAATATTGAAATAAATAAATATGATGAGTTTGTTGAAAGATAATAAGAGTATAATTCTATAAAATAAAAAAAGCTTTCTTTAATAATAAAATATTATTTTTATTTAAATTGTAAGCGTTTTGGGAATGCACTTTCGTAATTTTTCTTCAGCCTATTATAAATTCCTCGAAATTAACCAAAAGAAAATTAGAAAGAAAATTCAAGAAAATGGAAAAGGAAAATAAAAGGTCATTTTCTGATGTAAGAGTAATTGCTTGGAAGGAAACGCAACGTTGAGGGCGACATTAGACCTCATGGCTTTTGTGTATGGTATTAAAACACACTAAAATGACGAAAATGACCCCTTCATTTATTAAATACCCTTTTATAACCAAAGTTACTACTCAATTCTATTTGTCTCATGTTTATTTATATATATATATATATATATATATATATATATATATATATATATATATATATAATTTTATTGATTTTAAAAGAGATATATAAACATTTTAACTACTTATAAATAAATAAATTATAAAATATATAATTTATGTTAGGTGAAAGTTGTAAATTTGTAATTACGATATAGATTAGTATTCACATTATGTTTTTTTTAAGCAGTGAAATTTAACATGGAAAAAACAAAAACATAAAATGTAAAATTTAATAAAGAATTGAATGAGTATTTTTTTAAGTTACCAACGAATTTTTTCATAACTAATTATCTAATTCTTGTAAAAGAAACAATTAGCGACACATTTAAAATAGTAAAAACATAGTTTTTTTTTCTTTTTTTAAGTCTGTTTAGGGAGTAATTCTTATTGGGTAATAATATGAAATAATGCAAACGTTAGTTACATTTTTTTTATTAAAAAAATAATTAGTATTTTTGTTAGAGTGACAATTATTATTATTATTATTATTATTATTTTAACATACAAATATTTTTAGTATTTGAAGTAACACATTTGTATCGTTGATGGAGATCATTAATTTTATTAAAAGAAAAATGATTTTACGAAACTCATGTTAACAAGTTTATTATTATTATTATTATTATTATTATTATTATTATTATTTTTAGTTTTATGTTTACTCTGAATTGTATATTGAGATTGTAAAATATGCTTTATTTACTCATTATTTATAATGTTAAAGCTTCAATTGCAGGGCATTAATATATAGGGTTTTGTTATATTTTAATGTCTATATATTTGTTTATTTATTTTATTTAATTATTTAACCCTAAA
Organism: Pogostemon cablin; assembly: GCA_023678885.1. Taxonomy (NCBI): domain Eukaryota; kingdom Viridiplantae; phylum Streptophyta; class Magnoliopsida; order Lamiales; family Lamiaceae; genus Pogostemon; species Pogostemon cablin. The sequence continues at coordinate 3,724,224 of CM042992.1, read as the reverse complement.
TTTAAGCCTTTTGCGTTGAACAATATTAATTAATTATTAAGATAATATTATTTATCCACATTTAATTTTTTTTTTAAAAAAATTGGGCGTATAAATATGTTATTATACACAAGGGTACTTTAATTCTATATATGGAAGCGAGTACATCCTTTAAAGGATAAAAGAAAATCGAATATTTTAATTCTGCTTCTAATGTATAATTCACACAAATTTGTATACAACAATTAATCACAATGCAACTTGTATTTATCTTTTGAGAAATCTCATTATGCAACTTGTATTTATCTTTTGAGAACTCTCTTTTGACCTGGTATTTATATGACATGGGATTGTTAAACGTATTAAAAATAATTTTTATATAGGTAAAATAGATTTATATTTAATAGTTAAAATATTGTGAATTATGAATTAAAGTATAATTTGAACGTGAAATAGATATAAATATTCACTTTATTCCATTTCAAAAGTATATCTTGAACGTGAAATAGATATAAATATTCATTTCGTTCCATTTCAATTTTATATATATTTTTTACTCATAAATTAAGTAGTATTTTAATGTGCAGTGAGTTGAAATATATACAATTAATGTAAAATAGGTAATTGTATTAATTAGAGTTATGTGTGAATCCCACAAAGATATATTAATTGTTTTGTATGGGTCCCTATAAAAAAATTTAAAAATTAAAATGAGACAATTTAAAAATATGTAAATATTAAAATTTTAATCGGAATTTAGTGAGCCGTAATAAAAGAATAATTTTTATTATAAAAAAAGTGATACTTATTTATTTAATTAAATTTTTTTATGGAATTTTTTTAAAAACTTATAAAAACGATAACTTTCGTTAGATTATTTGCGTATTTTTATATTTTAAACTTCTTTCAAATCAAAGTCATGTGTGATAAAGTAATAAAAATGATCATTTATACATTATCAATATCAAAGTCGTGTTTCATTTTTCGGTTTAAACTTTTTTTTTCAATTGATTTATTGCAGAGACATTACAGCACATAAGTTAGACTTAAGATGAATCATACTATATTAAGCCAAACCCATTTACTAATTTTAAAATATTTATTTATTTATTTATTGACTTCTTATTACAAACAACTTTCCTAATGATTTCCCATAAAGAATTGTACATACAAATGAATATTTGATCAAGAAAACATTAAATATGATAACAGTTCAGTTATTGTTTGGTACTAGAATTTACAGACCTTAAACTTGCTTGATTCAGAACTCATTAATATTCCAGAATTAATTTAAGATTTCAGATTAACTATTCTCAGAAAGTAAATCTGAATGCCTACAATTGCACCTCATCCTAGATTTAATTCCAAATAACTGTACCAACAGACACCCCATGTGAACACTTTCACATTAAATAAAATTAGATAAATAAATAATAAATAATAAAAAAATACGTACACATATATGTATGTAGATAAAATATACTCCCTCCGTCTCGGAAAACTTTTCACGTTTACTGTTCCACGTTGTTTAAGAAAAATTGAACTTTTTGATCAATTTTATTGACTTTGGAGGGTATTGTAGTATTTTTAGGTAATAAAAAAATATAAAGTAATGATATCTGTGTGAAAAATGAGTGACAAATTTGAAATTAAAGTAAATGACAATTTATAGTGTGCACCCTGGTGCACCTAAAGATAGGGTGCACTCATATACAAATATAAACAAAAACATATACAATAAAGAGTAAAAATGTATACAATTTAATTGTTAATTTTTTTAATAAAAATTTGTATATAATATTCAATAAAAAGTTATACATGTATGGATGTTAGTTTTTTTATGAAAACTTAATGTGAAAAAAATATACAATTATTACAAAACACGTATATAAAATAAAATAATATGTATACAAAATAAAATAAAAAGATATACATGGGTGCACCCTTGCACCGGATGCACCCAATATACACTCAAAGTAAATTTTGATGTTGTTATATAAAATGATGTTTCCTTTTTTAGGGTGTGAAAGGTTTTGTGGGACAAACAAACGTGAAAAGTATGAAAAGTATTATGGTGGAATTTAAGTCAATGTCGTCTCCTATTATTATAATTATATATAAATATTAGTAAACAATTTTTTGAAAAGGACGATTCAAATTTAATAATTGATTTGGGTAATGTACATATCTTCATATTTAATTGATTTAGTATTATTAGTTTATTTTATGATTTTGTCTTTTATGCAAGGTGTCCGAATATATCATATTTTTTAAAAATAAAATTAGTTATTTACTCTTTTAATAAAAAGATAAAACGGGAATATTAAATTTTTATGAGCAAAGAGTGGGCACCCTAGGATTCCTGAAATGGGCCCAGCCCAGTTCAAAAATAAGAAAAATTGGCTTTTAGTAGGTCCTATGACTACGAATGGGCCCAATGAAAGGTTAGTTTGCTAGTATGGGCCCAAGTGCCACCCACCTCATTTAAATATTTCCACCACAATTAATCTATATCATATTTTTATTTAACCAATTTTATCTCACTTTTTTATTTTTCACTTCCGTATACCAAACAAACAATATTAATCTCATTACTAAATTGGAGCAAATTTGACTAAATATTGATACTTCCTCTGTCCGCTCGAAAGAGGAAATTTTTTCCATTTTGGTCGTCCGTTCCAATGAGGATCACTTCCTTTTTTACACACATGAGATCCACACACCCACTAATACAATTAAAACAAGGGATCCACACTTCCACTAATACAACTACCCACTACACATTAAATAACAATACTTCTTAATCAACGTGCACAAAAGTAAAATTCCCTCTTTTGGGGGACGGAGAAAGTACAATATAAATTCTTAGTGGAAGCTATTTTTTTAAAAATAGTATATATATATTACATTTTTTTTTTTTTAGAATAACCTGCTAATGACCTATTGAAACGGACGATTTTGTTGAACTTGGTAAACATGATGGACGATTTTCAAATATTTCAAATATAATGGACGATTTTCAAAATTCTGCAAATATAATGGACGATTTTCAAAAAGTGAAAAACTTATGGACTAAATTCAAAATTGGGCAAAATTAGCGGACAAAAAAATATATTTTCCCTAATTTTTTCTTCTTCTTTATAATTGTTATCGTTATTTTATAATAATAAATAATGAAAAAATTCGACATCTAAAATCTAAACAGTAACTTCCTGATACTATCAGTGTGTTTTAATTCAAATCAGAAAATGTACGTTGTGCAAAACGAATTTCAAAGTTCAAACTAAATAATTGAATTTTTACTATGTTAGGAATTTAGTTTTCCCATATATGTATATGGGTGCTCATATACATATTGGTATCAAACCTTGGATAGTTAGGTGCAAATTAATAAATATAACATGTTAAAGAGTAGTTGAAAACGAAGATGAGATCAGATTAAAGATAAATAAATGCTTAAAAGACTAATATATAAATAAAATTAAAAATTAATATGTTAGTGGAATTATAAATAGTATCATATATTTGGTAGAATTTGGACGGCAAATTTTGCTCGTAGTTATATAAGTGCCTTTTTTGTTTTTTATTTTTTATTTTTTTTCCCTTTTCCTTCTTTTTTTTAATGCTTGCCTTTTTATAGTACGAGGTTTCTTACAGACTGATAGAATTTGGCCAACATATATTGGTTTGCTGATTATCAAAATTAAAGATTAGAATTATGGAAAATGAATTATAATAAAGATTTTTTTTCCTAAGAAAAGCTTCCGTAAGGCTTGAAAATTGAAATAACATATCCTATTATTTAACAACGTATTGAAAGCAAATTGGACCACTTCTTGAGTCCAACTTTTATGATATGATTGTAATTTGAGATTTAATTAAAAATTAGGCTTAGAGTTTAGGGTTTCAAGCAAATCTTCATTGTGAATATGATTCTTATATTGAGGGAAATTTTTTTATCATCATGGTATAATATTTTCTTAGACACAATTTCTCAATCATTTTAACATAACACCTTCTATCTTTTATGTCACTCATTTTAACATAATATCTCCTATCTTCTATGTCACGTATTTGGATAGATAAGGAGAGAGAAACTAAACTTAAGAAAGAAAACATAAACTTTATAAGTTATGATTGAATTTCATTTTCCTTTTACGCGTCAATTATATAATGAATTAGTCTCTTCTGAAACAAGTGATGGATATAAGTGAACCTTTTAGTCTCATGGTTATTATTTATTAGTAAATTCCAACATCTGATTAACGAGTGAGTCCAATATAAATTTTGTTTTATGCAAATTCATCTTATTAAAAATTATAAAGATAATCATTATCTTAAATAATTTAAACTCTAATAATTTATACAAGTGCATTAATTTATACTTTTTGTGCTTGATCCATTTAAACAAGTCTAATCGATTTGGATTTTGATTAATCGAAGCCTGTTAGAGTTAATCTAATAAATTATGATCAATCCATTTATAAAGTCTTTCATGCTAACGTCTTAACTAAACCAAGTTTTGTTTTATTATTAATGGGTCAATTTCTTTTTCTATCCATAGTTTGTTAATGATTTTAGTCTATTTTGAATGATGGATGAGCATATTCCAATTTAGCATGGTAAAGAAATAATGTTGTGACATATATATACGTAAATTAAAATGTAATACTACCTTAGTTCGCAATATTCCAAATTAAGGAGTTGGATAGGGATGGGCCAAGTTCAGTCAGACTAGAATGGGCCTAATTGTCATCCTGGGTTTTGTCAAATGACCGAACACTTGCCAATCATATTTGAATAATTCAAGTTTCAATTTAATTTATTTTTTTAATTAAAAAACCATTTCCTCCTTTTATTTGTGTAATTAATCTTAATTTTAACGAACATATATGCACGTACAAATAATTTTATTTATATCCACGTGGCACCTTATTTAGACCAGCTTGGCTCTGTTCAATTATGCCTCAATTAGGTCTGGTGGAAACCTACGACGCTACATAATTCTGCAGCTGCAGACTGCAGCATTTTATAGGGGGAAAAATGCAGTGTAATAAAATAATAAAAAAATTAATTTTCTATCCTAAATTTAATAAAATACTCTATTTTTTTGTATTCTAATTAACAGAAATATCCTTCATTCGAATTAATTTAAGTAACATACCCTTTTCATCCCAGGTTAATTAGTCATTTTTTCATTTTGGTCGTCCAACCCAAAGAGTCTATTTTCATTTTTTACACACATGAGACTCACACAACTCTTCTATTTCGATTATGCCTGCAGTGATTTGATTTCATGTAGTTTAAGCTTAGTAACTTTATGTGATGATTTAAATTAAAAAAAAAAAGTGATACTTTGGAAATTGAAGGGAATATGGTGAATGACATTAAGGACTATGACCAATTAAATATAAAAAAGTTGATGTCAATTATGTAAATTTATAGTATTTTATCAATATTGTGAATTATTATTACAATTTTAAAAGTGTAGTAAGTTATTCTGAAATGGATTGAAAAGTTAAGTATACATGTATAAAGGGTTGAAGTACTAACTTTGTTTGACCATATAATTATTATAACTGTGGCAGAATAGATAAATATAATCTTTTAACAAAAGTTTAAAAATTTCAAAGTATATATTTATTTTTTTCAAATTTATTTTAAATCCCAAATTCAGATCTCTAAACTGAAAACAAACACAAGCTTGATTAAAACTGCATTACTATTTGCCATGAATAAAAATTCTAATACTAAATCAAATATTTATATCTTTTAATCCCAAAATTTTAAAGAAAAAGATGTACCATTTTTTTAAAGAGAGATGATTGGTCCCCTTCTGCAAAAATGTACACACAACTTCCCACCTACACCATTGACCTTAATCTTTTACACATGTGAACTTTAATTTGGTATAAACCCTGCAACTTTGGGCTAAAAGTTGATAATGACAACCAATTGATTAATAGGGGTTAGTTAGATCAGCATCCACTACACATAAGGAACTGCTGCGGTAGGTTATGTACATGGGTATGAGGAGAGTGGCGGTTCTTCCCTCCCCAATTAACATTAACACTCTTCTCTCTTACTCCCTCCATCCCGGACAAAGAGATGCATTTGCTTTTGTACGTAGATTAAGGAGTATTATTATTTTATGTAAAGTGGGTAGGTGTATTAGAGAGATGTTATGGGTAGTGGTGAGCTATTGATGGACCATTTTTACTAAAAGAGAAAAATATTGCAATTTGGATGAGATGTCCAATATAGTAAAATGCTGTTATTGGGTGGGACGGAGGGAGTATATAAGTGTCATTGCTTCATATATTTGAACAATATTTCGATATCTTCTCATACGATTATGCTTTTTCTCCAAGTAATGAAGAGGATCGTGGTTTCCATTCAAAGCGGTGTTTGGTTCATCGTGAAGCTCCTCGTTGTTGACCGATGATGTTTGTTTTGAAATTTTGTGGAGTTTAAAACCCACCCTATCAAAGAAAGTGTATAAAGGCACAAGTAATGTGTTTTTTAAGAAATCTAATGTAAGAGGTTCATAACTTTTTTCTATGTATAAAAATGAACCAAAAAAATATTTGGATTACATTAGCGAACAGTTGCAGATGGGCTGGCCCAGTAGTATGTAAATGAATAATTTTCAACTCTTTAAATAGCCCAGGATATTATTGGGCTAAAAAGTTTGGCCCATTCAGTAATAATTAAATTTTCATCTTTCATGTATTTATGTGTTAAATGCGTCGTTTGAGTTACTATGATTAATTAACTTCCTTCACATGCTATCGAGTCTTCACCTTGTGAGGATGGCTAGGGTTAGGGACTCCACCTTTTTGCACAATTTATTTATGTATTAAATTAAATACTCAATAATTTTTTGATAATGATTTATCTGTGTTCTCTTGCTAATGAATTAATTTGTATAGATTTCCTTCTATAATTTTTTTTATTTGAAATCTCTTTCCAACATAAATCTATTATATTTGGAATTTTAAGAAAATCTCCTTACATGAGTTTGTTTAATGAATGAATGAAATTATTTTACTCCCACTAATAGCTTTATACATTTTATATTTAGACGTGTCATTAGATGATTTACACTCTATTTTTCATAAATAAAAATATCTACTCTCTCCATCCCGTCCAAACGTCATCGGTTGCTTTTTGTGCGTAAATTAAGGAGTATTATTATTTGATGTGTAGTTGATAGTTGTATTAGTAGTGAGCGGTGGGCCACATGTGGTACCTTTTTACTAAAAGTGAAAAATATGAGTATTTGGATGTGACGCACAATATAGTAAAATGGTGACCTTTTGGAGGGAGTATTATAAATAAATTTCTAATAAATTTTATTTTTTAAAATGCCATAATCACCTAACATACATAATTTTATTTTATTTTTTATTACGAAACAAATCTATATCACCCTAAAAATTTCTAAAACTTCACCTCTGCAGAGTACTAATTGAAGAATGGAATACGACAATTCCTCTGAGAACTCATTGCTTCCAAATATGCAAAAAGTAATCTCATTTTTGAGTTTGTAAAATTTTAAATGATGAATTTTGGTATGGTTGATTAAGGTTGAAGCAATTGACGAATTCAAATCCGTACAGTTTGAATTTCATGTATTAATGTTGATGAAGAGCCCAACGTGACTTTAGTCAACATTATCGACATCAATATTAATTCGGTGCAACTCCACATTATTATTTTTTGCTTATTTGAAATAGTATGTATGAATAGAATATAATGTGATAATATTTGAATGAAAAAAATATATTCAATTGATAAATTATAATAAATAATAGCACAATTAATCATTTCATGAACAAAATACTGTAAAAATGCAAAGTGACAACATTTTTTTAAAAAAATAAATATTTTTAATAAAAAGTAATGGTAAGTAATGAAAATTATGTAAAAGAATCTCATCGTATCACTCTTAGCCCATTAAATATTACAATTAATAAAATCGAAATTATTTGAGAAACTATTCACTCTCGTTAAATGTAGCAAAAGAAGTTAAGAGTCCATAAAACATGTATGCATAATTTTTGAATTTATTATTATTTTTTTTTTCTTATTTGGACCAAATGAAATTTCTATGCATTAGATAAAAAGCAATTAAAAATTGTGGCGGGATGTCATACTAATTGAAAATAGAGATCTTAGGTATTAAAAACAAATTGGTCAGCTAACTAATGCACTAAATTAATAAAAGGCCCATATATCAAATGATTTCTTCAGAAGAAACCGCCAACGTTATACGTTATTTATAATCCTATGAAAATAAATTAAACTAGCAAGTAAATTGTGTAAAAAAGATTCAGAACCCTCCTATGGGATCAATATAATTTTTTAAACAAAATTGACGAAAGAAATAAATTCACAATATTTGGAAGATAAAGTTTCTTATGAAACCTTGTATGTGAGACAATTTGTAAAACATGTTAAATATGATTGTTATAAATGTATGTTTATTACTTGTTAAAGTATAATTTTTTTTAAGTATGATGAGTGATATATTAAATTATGATTTTATAATGTTATAATAATATAATTAACTACAAATATATTTTAACTACTAATAAATTTACTATAAATAAATAATAAACACACCATTCACATCACAACCTATATTAATTATATCCGTCACAAAAGTGTGTGACCCTAATTGGAATTCATAGGGCGATGAACCTTCCAAAAAGATGAGTATAACAAAGGAGGATTTTCGGGATATGTTAGATTACAATCTTTATAATGAAGCAATATTAAACCATTTATTACATTTCTTGGCCTAATTAAATTAATTAATTCCAGCGTACACAAAACTTAATTAATTGAATTTATCTTTAACTTTTTTTGGGACATTGCATTCTCGATCTCTCTCTTAAACTAGACCCATAACCCACGCCAATGTGGCCGGCAACTTAGTAAATAATGGTAAAATTAAAACATTTGTTTATAATTATTAAATACTCCCTCTATCCACTATCAATCTATCTATTTTACTATTTTGGGTCATCCATTTTTAATCTATCAATTTTTCTTTTTAGACTATGGACCCACATCATCCACTAATACAAATAAAATATGGACACACCCTCCACTAATACAACAACCTACTAAACATAAAATAATAATACTCCTTAATCCACATGAAAAAAACAAATTGATACATTGAGAATGGATGGAGGGAGTAATATTTTATTTGGATAATACTAAATATGGACATCTAATTTTTTAGAACTAATTATATTTACATTTACTAATACATAAACTATATGAAATCAATTTTATTTTATTTTTATTTCTATTTAAATGATGAAACTTGATAGGTGGGTGAGAGGGTTTACTAATACATAGACCCATGATTTTTTTTCTTATTTACTTTAAACATCAATCATGATATATATATATATATATATATATATATATATATATATATATATATATATATATATATATATATATATATATATATATATATATATATATTCTTACCTTTCTCTCTTCTTTAAAAACTTCTCTTTAGCAATAAAATTTAGCAATGAATTGTCAATTATTTAGAAATGTCTTTTAACAATAAGTTGGCGATGGATATCACACCTGATCTTCTATGTCATTTTTGTGCATTATTTTCTGTGTGACACGTTAAGTGATTAAACATTCCCATAACCAAATAATTAAACATTCTACCCTAAACCACCAAAAACTCAATCAACTCTGAAGCAGAAGAGATTTGCAAAGACACCCAAATCAAATCCCACAACCTGGTGTTTGCCCATCTTGTCTAAGAGAAAGACTATCAACAATAGCTACTACTACTGCTTCCAACTCCATCCCATCTTGTCTAAGAGAAAAATTATGGTTATATAATTTTGTTTTGCCAATTATATTTATTATTCACATAAGTTAATACTTAGTGTTATAAGATTTCCATTTTGATATATATTGATAACATTGGTAAAGCAAGAATGTCCATCGCAGGAAATCATACAACAAGATTATTATTAAACTATGACTATATAGTATTCTACATACTCCATTAAATTAGAGTTAGGATAAAAGGTCTTAGAAAAAAAGGTAAGATTTTCTTTTTTAAAAATAAAATCTGGTCCCACGAATTCACTCAAAATTCTGGCTAATATAGTTATTTTATTTGTTTTTCTTAACATACATGTTCGTGTGGAGTATTAAGTTTGAAATAGTAAAATATTACTCCAATTTTGGAATAAGTTTCATGGTTTAAATTTTTTTAAAAATAATTTTATTGACTTTTGAAATATTTTAATATTTTTAGATAATAAATAAAATGTAAAGTAATATTATGTGTATTAAACGAATTTATTACTCCATCAATTTTGGAATAAGTTTCATGGTTTAATTTTTTTTAAAAATAATTTTATTAACTTTTGAAATATTTTAATATTTTTAGATAATAAATAAAATGTAAAATAATATTATATGTATCAAGCAGGTATGATAAATTTAAAAATAAAGTAACTTATAAGATTATTATTAGATAATAGGTGTATTTTTTTAAGCGTGAAGACTATTATTAAACAGATGAATGAGAAAAGTATGTCGTTCACGAGGGAGTAAATATTACTTAGAGAAAAATTATGGAGAATGACAAAAATATCCTTTCTTTTCCTTTTCTTCTCCTTTTCTTGATAGTGACATATAATTAATTATATGCAGTGAGTTTTAATAATCAAGGAGATTGAATATTATTTTGGTTCAAATTAATTCAATAAATGACAATAACGTAAAATTATTTATATTAATTTAATGTGTTATTGATTGGGCTAGGTCCAAGTTCAATTTATTTTTAGCTAAATATATTATAATAATAATTATATTATAAATTAATTTAATGTGTTATTGATTGAGGTCCAAGTTAAATTTATATTTAGCTAAATATATAATAATATAATATAACTGTGTGTGTGTGTCTTTCAGAGTCTTGTTGGGTTGCACTTACCATTGACATGAATTATCATGCTAGTATAATATTATTAGTTGTGCTCTTCGTGCATGTACGCATTATCCAATCGTTATTAAATTATTAGATTATATTAAATACATATGAATAATAATAATAATAATAATAATAATAATAATAATAATAATAATAAATTATTGATGCATGTATGGGTTTTTGGTATGGTCCAAGGGCCACTTGCATTTGACATGTTTGAGCATGGAATCAGATACTAGGTAGAATTGCAATTGAATTTTCTTCCAATTTTTTTTTCTTTTAATTCTCAAAAGTCAAACTACTTTCATATCAGCCTAAAATTAAATCTTAATTCTGAATTTTTTAAGACTTGGATATGAAATTTTATAGGTAAACTTGCATAAATAAATTTTAGAATATTTTGTTTAAGCAAATGTCAAATTGAAATAAGCATTATTGTATCATAGAAAATTTTATATGAAACAAATAAAAGGTTTAAAAAATAGCCCATCTAAGAATTCGTAATGATAATTACTTTGGCCCATGTTTATTGTGTGTACTATTATGGGCCACTAATATTAAAAAATTAAATCGACCCAATAATAGGCCCACGTTATGCTATTGGGTTTGGACCAGTTTCGTATGGTGTGATTTATTTATTTAAATTAGGGTTGTTGAAGGCTTAAAGCTACCAAACCTCATTTTAAGTCGTGTTAGTTAGCCTGTTATGGAGACTTTATTAAATACTAATTTTTTAAAGATTTGGTTGATTAATATTTTTTCTTAATGCTTTTACGTATAATGATTGACCTTACACCATCAAACATAATAAATAACTAAATAAGTTGTAATTTTGGATTTTTTATTTACACCTTCTACATCAAACTTGAAGATTTAGTTAAGTAAATATAATTGAGAGCATGGAGAAAATAAGCATTTAAGCCTTCTTCTTTTCATTTCCATTCTGTTGAAAAAAAAAATAACACACCTAAATGAAATAGTTGATTTCCATATCGTTCTGTTGCATCCGTATTTGTATTGATTTTATTTAATAATATATATATATTCATTTCGTCATTTAAAATAGTTATATTTACTGCTTGCACAGAAATTTAAAAATATGATATTTTAATATGTAATGGGTTGAGAGATATAATATTTTAATATATAGTATGTAAGTTTATTAGTGTTATATGTGATCAATAGAGATATATGGATATTAATTTTTTGTGTGGATTTTAGTGGGTTGAAAGATATATAGGAGTAATATTTTAATAAATAGTGTGGAAGTTTATTAATATTATGTGTGACTCATAGGGATATATTAATTTTTTGCGTGGATCTCATCAATGAAAAAGGAATGTAACTATTGGTGTGACACCTAATTAGTAAAATGTAACTTTTGTGGTATGACTGAGGAAATATATATTGCTTAATAAATGTACAATTGAGAATTCATTAAAATTTCACTAACAAAGTCTATAAATTCTCATTCAATTAATGTATATGTTTAAGTGGTAAATATGCATGAATGCATAAATATTCTAAATATGAATGCATAAATTTTTAGTCATATCAATTTAATGTATATATTATTGAATAAAAATGGTACAACTATGGATAAAGGATATTAACCCTTAATAATTAATGGATTACAATTTTAATTATAACGATGTTAGGATTAATATATACCTAAGCATCAAACCGACAAAAAATGAATTTGTTTCTGCAATTCGACTATACACTTCTAAAACATTTTTTTTAACCAATCAAAATTTAGATATTGATGTTCATTGTCCAATCAAATTCAGTAAGCAATCAAGATAGATCGAGTTTGTTATGTTCTATGGTTACCTTAATCACAACCAAGGCAAAAATGGTCCTATAATGTCATAATCAATTACATACATATAACTTAACTTACAAATATCTGTGTGATATTATCAATATCACACATAGACAAGGCTCAATTAAACGTGGTTAATAACACTGTGTTCACTAACATTATTATCAATAAGTGAATTGAAGGATTAAATCATTAATTTAGAATTTACTGCAGCAAAATTGTAGTTGGTCAAATAAATTCAAATTCCATCACTTAATTCATTTTAAAAATTTTAATACAAATTCATACTTAGTGAACTTGGTACAAAACATTATGTTATATTCTTAAATCTCAAATTATATACTATATTTTTTCAATCATATCAAGCTTTTTTATTTTTTTAAAAACCGTTTCGAGTGAATTAAGCCTTTTACATGTGGCTATTAGTAACTCTATGAATTTGACAAAATTGATCGGAGTTAAAGATTTGTTATGTCCTATATCTTTTTAATACTTTAAATTTTGTTACAAAAAGTCATGTTTAACTCTATGAATTTGACAAAATTGATCGGAGTTAAAAATTTGTTATGTTCTATAACTTTTTAACACTTTAAATTTTGTTGCAAAAAGTCATATGTATCACTTCTGTTCCATAACTATTAATTTTAGTTCAATTTTCGCCGGAATCCTAAATTTTTGTTGGAAAATGGTCACATGCACTGCATGTGACCGTTCAATTTGGGGGAAACCGGTAACTTTAGATGACGTGGTGCTCAAAATTGGGCAAATCTAAACAAAAATCGAGGGTCTCGACGAAAATTGAACTAAAATTGATAGTTATGAGACAAAATTTATACAAATAACTTTTTTGGGACAAAATTTAAAGCGTTAAAAAGTCATGGGACGTAATAAATTTGTAACTCAAATTGATCGTTTTAATTGTGAATCAGTTCAAATTTTTTACCCATAAACAAAAAAAATATAAAATTCTACGTGGTCTGTATGCTCTACTCAAATATGAAGCCACGCGTAACTGAATCAAGATAGTCCCTATATTGTGAAAGGTGAGTTTGAGCTAATGCATAAGGACAACCCTATTGTTTGGGGGCATATGATTTGTTGAGTACACACATATTTGAGCCAATTAATTCATCACAGTATGGTTGTATGTTGAAAATGAAAACACAATATAAATTCACCAAGAATTCCATGCTATTTATATCCTAAGATGTATCATAGCCATAGAAACTATTGCAAAGCTTGGGAATCTGAGACAATTACATTTTCAACTTTATTTCTTGATTAGGACATACACCCTACACTTACATGTGTAGGGTTCAACTATTTCAGCCTACTGTACAACTTCCGTAGTCCCCCATGATGACACTTATTACTATTTTATGTCAATTTAAATTGGACCACTATTTATATTCATAAAGGACAACCCCCACCCCACCCCACCCCACCCCCAATACTATGTGGTTCAAATTTTATTTGTGTCACCCAGCTACGTTGATTCTTGCTTTGTTTGATTCATTGGATGATTTTATTCTGATCACTTGATTTTTTATATCTACATTATTTTTTAATAATAAAATTTTGTGAACTACTGAAAAAATGTCAGTTATCACTTATAATATTATATATTATCCGAATAAAATAACTCCTCCCTCATGAATTCTATTAAAATATACTTTTTTTTTTTTTCATAATATGGATCATTTTCTCGTTTAATACATTATCTAGCTGTAAATGTAATCAATATTAATTTTTTTAAAAATTTGATTACTGTCTCCTAGCTAGAAATATATGTATAATTTCTTGGAATAATCAAGAGTTAAGATTATAATGAAGAATTGTTTTGAATGATATATATATATATATATATATATATATATATATATATATGCTTTTGAGTAATTTATAGAGCTTTGATAGTACTGAATTAAATTTATTTAATTTTATGGGCCCACTTTATAACATGCATCATATTACTACTCAAAATGAAATTCAATCGTAATTCTTTGGAACAGTTGATAATATTCAAGATAAATTGATAATTCATTTCAGCTAAAAAAAACTACATTAGGTAGCCAACATGAACATTTTAATAAGTAAAGGGACATTTAATTTAAAAAAAAACTAAGTCAATGTTAAAATTACGCTAAATTTTACCTTTTTGTGATTATAATTTCAATAATTAATGATTTAATTAATAACAGAAAACTTATGAGGACTTTTTCAAAATGGGACAGTTGTTTCTTTATGAATAATGATTAGAAGTGCACTATTTTTGCAATAAAATTCAACTCCTATTTCTCCCTCTTTTGACCTTTAATTAAATGGGGGAGCTTTAGAAGATTCTCAAAGAGGCTGCTAAAAGCCATTCCACTTCATCTACACATCTTCCCTTTAATTAATGAGCAACTCATTCTTTATGTTATAAAATAAATAAATTAAAAAATTAAAAAAACTTTTCCCATTGGATATGTATACATGCACGGTAATAAATTAATAAATTCTAATTTTCATCAATTAAAATCAACTCAACTTCTTATGACATTGCATTGTCTCACAAAAGAGAAATGCTAGACCATCCTTCAAGTATTTTAAAGAAGTTGCTGCTATGTGGAGTATATTTTGATTCAATTTTGAAGATTAAATTTTTTTTTATAAATTACATAAGACTAGAGTTAATGAGAAGACTTTTTCTTTCAACCTTTGCATTAATCCAGAATTGGCTGAAATTTCTTTGACAGCCCATTGGCATCTTACATTATAAAATAAAATGTGACATTCATGACATATATTAGTATTAATTAATTAGTTGATAAGTGATTTTTTCTTTAAAATTACGAATTAATTTCTCGTGTCATTCCTCATATGGAGGTGTCAAAGATTTTTCAGCTCACATGTTGATTAATATATATTATATATAAATATATTCAATTATTTATAGGTTAATTCCCATACATTTAATCTCTAATTAGGATAAGTGACATTGTTAGGATTTATTATTTGAATTAATTTTATCTGTATTATTATAGTATAATAACATCTCTAATTTGGATAAGTGACATTGCTAGGATTGATTTATTAATTGAATAATTTTATCCACATCAAATTTCATATCAAACCCATATTTAGACTTGTTATCAAAATAAAAATACGGAAATAGTATGAAATCTAAAATTAGATTTTTTGTGGGACCCAATATTTCATTGTGCAATTTATTTGGAATTATTTTACATTTTCTTAATTAATTATTATTATTTATTAAAAATGTTATTATTTTTATTTTAAATATTATGCATTTTATTTGGAATTATAATACGTTGTAATAATTAATTATCATTGTTTATTAAAAATATTATCATTTTTATTTTAAATGTTATTATATTTTCAAATTATTTATTAATTGATTTTTGACTATTTCATGTGGTAAGTGTTTACTTGAGAGAGTAATTTTGAATAAATTTAGGGAGTACTAATAGAGTCCGTAATATATAATAATAAAATAATAAAAGAAAAGAGAAGAAGTCCAAGTAAAAGCACATGAGATAAGGCAGTGGACAAAGTATTCACCTAATAAAGCAAAAGAAAATGACTTCCATTGAAATTTGGGAAAGCAAAATTGTTTAATATACTTAAGACATAAGAAACCTCATCTTTATATATGTCACATTCTGCCAACACATTGCACATTACTAACATTTTTTCTTTTTATTTTTTCTTAAATGTTCCCTAATTTTAATTCTTTTATTTAATCTGTGTTTGAATAAAGTTCGAGCCAACATTTATTTATTTTTTCTGCAAGAAGAGTTAAATATTTTAGTGAAACCCAAACTTGTTTGACACTTCTTCATATATATTTCTACGGTTGTTTGACTTCAATTCAATGAGAAAATCATGTCAAAGTAATGTTTATAAAGATTTTTTTTTCTTTTAATTTCCTTATAATAAATACCTTTTCATATTCAATTATGTTAAGTTATAAATTAATTTTATTATTATTATTATTATTATTATTATTATTATTATTTGGATTCTCATTTTTCTTGACATAGTGAAAAGTAATATTTCTCTTATAATACACCTTAAATATTACTCTTCAAGTAATAAATATTAATTTTTTTATTTAACTAAAATAAAATAAGAGAGCTTAGACTCGATCCAGTCTCGAATAACCATTTAAAAAAAAAAAGAAAGCATATTGCACATCGAAGAGGTTCTTAAATTATTAAGTTTTATTTTGATAAAAAAATTTAGAAAAATAAAAATAAATAAATAATATATATATATATATATATATATATATATATATATATATATATATATATATATATTAAGTTTATAGAGTGATGAAATATTATTTCATGGTGTTCATCTGGAGTAATATCTTATACTTAGATGATTGATACTCCATATAACAAGAAAAAAACATTCTCATTTGTTTAATTAGTGTAATGTGAAAAGAAACATGATGAGAAGTTGAGAACAAAATGAAAATTTCGATTGATTATGATAAATAACTCGAATACTATAATTAAACACATGATCGATCATGCAAGTCCAACTTTTTCGTCCCTTTTTAAGTAATAGTGCGACTTGAAATATGAAATCTCTTACTAAATAAGAGATGCTAATCATTTCTATATTTAAGTGTAATAACTACTTACGAGTCCAATATGGGTGTATCGTGCACCTAAACGATCTAAACCATTAAATTAAGTTTTAGATTAATCTATATTGTTAAATAAAATAAAATAATTCATTTTTTTTATAACTAAAACTACCCACTACTCTCATTTTGCACTAAAAATTAAGGGTGCACCTGTTTTAGATTAATCTATATTGTTAAATAAAATAAAATAATTCATTTTTTTATAACTAAAACTACCCACTACTCTCATTTTGCACTAAAAATTAAGGGTGCAGCGGTGCACTAGGTGCACCCCAAAATCACCCATTATTTAATGATAAAATTTGCGTGTCTTGTGCCTTTGCTCATCTCCGATCGTTTTAGAAAATTATATTTTTTAATATTAGATGTCAATACACTTAGTATAAAAATCTATACCCTTCATTTTTTTGAAAAATAAAAAAATAAAAAATAGCAAACATTAATCATTCATATAAATAGTCTATTTCATTATAAGAAATAATATCTTTATAAATTAAAATATATATCAATATATTATATTCTTAAATGTTTTGTGAGTCTTACAGGACCAACTCACCGCTTAATATTCAATATTTGGCATCTTAATTGATACTCCTATTTTTTTCAATTACTTTTTAGAGAGAGCTTGAGAAAACGCAAACAAAATAGACAAATAAAAATGTCAAATATATGTGAATGATAAAAAAAAAAAGTGATTAATAATTATACAAAGTGACACGAGTGGATGTGTGAATAATCAAAAGGATGGGGACTCAACACAAATATATGTCCAACTAATTTTCCACCTTCATTATCTGACTTATGGGATCCAAAAGTCAACACTCCAATATATATATATATTTATTTAATTAATTAATTTTCCCAAATATTGTTGTTCCATCGCATCTCACAATAGTTCATTTTTTTACACAAGTATATTGACTTGTCACATGTCGTCGAATATTCCTTGAGCCTTGTTTGCTACGTATTACAATACTACTTATGATTTCACATATTGGTATTATTAATTTCACTGGAAAATATATTTTCCCTCAAATTAATGGAGTATTAATTTTTACCAAGTAACAATAATTTTATTATTAAAAAAAATTAATTGCACCTATTTTTCTTTCTTATATATAACATATATATTTATGTATTTTATATTTTAATTTCAAGAACTGGCCTGCAATTATATATATCATTCAACATTTTTTGGTTTTAATTAATCAAATTATATATATAGTTGATACATGCAATACATAAGTATTGTGTACGTGTGGGACACAATTTAATTTTAAAATGAATTATGGGTAGACAAATACAATGATAGGCAAATGAATAATTAAAAGTCAATTATGCACAGTTAGATCTAATTAATTAGCATAGTACACCTGATGATTATATAAAATTTGAAACATATCATTATAACCTAGCTAGAGAATATATATTTATAAACTGAGAAAAAGTGTGCAATTTAATTCGGAAGAAAAAATAAATTCATTTATTGATGAGAATATTGTTTAAATCGAATATAATGAGCAACGAGTGTAGGAGTATTGTATTAAGCAATTATATTAAATAATACTCCTAATAATTAATCCTCTATGTATATTTGTTCTGTCGGTCACGATGAAGTGTGGGTAAAGAAAGGATTTAATTATTTATTTGAACAAATAAACCAGAAATTTAATCAATTAATTAATTAAGCCAGAAATGGCCAGCTCTTGTTAATGAGTAATCTTGCAGTTGTGACAAAAGTGATAGCTGTAAGCTAAGTTCATCCATATATTAATTATTGATATATATTATCTCCAATAATTCATAAGGTCGTATGTTGCTAATTTATTCTAAATGGCAGCAGTGCTCTTCCTCACATCGATATTATTACATATTTTACATTTTTTTAATTATATTTTTCACTCTCTAAAAGTATTATTTAGAAAGATATATATAAATGAATTGCTAAATATACCACATTTTAGACCATTTTACCCTCTTAATTAGGGAAAACTATTTATACCCCAATTTTTTCTTAATAAACTCCATTATTTAAATAAATCCAATTAAAATGAAGAAAAATGAAATTTTGGGCAGCTCTACCCTTTCCTATAAAGTTATAAAAATATCGTGTTCATCAATTTGATGAAATTGGAGATTCATGATATATCAATTTGATGTAATTAGATCTATTTGAAGATGATTTCCAAAGAAAATTATGAAATGAACATATCCATTAAAAAAAATTGTGTAAAGATTCATTAATAAGAAGTTTACAGCATTTCTCATAAATTTTACCATAATTAATTTGTTTAAAATTCATTAAAATCCACGTTCAACTGAGGTAGGGCAAGAGTGCGGAATGAGAAAAATGGAGAACTTTGCCTGCTTTTCGGATTTCTATTCCAAATAGTATACAACAATGTGCAAGTTTTAAGATTCAATTTTTCCCCTCTTTATGCTTACTTGTTCAATCCACCACCATCAGTCTACCATACTTATATGAATATTTTTTTTACGAAACAGTAGGTAAATTTTCGATCCCTTTACTCGATGGAGACAGCTGCTTGGTAATTATATTTATCATGTCATCGTTTATTAGATGCATAATAATATTTCTTAAAATTAGGGTTCATGGAGATAATCTTTTAAAATACAAATTAAAGAGGATAAGACATGGGGTACATTTAGTAATTTTAGTATATGTTTAATAATATATTTTTTTATAAGGGTGTTTAAGTCATATTAATTAAAAATATTTAAATTTGAATATTTTCGAGGTACATTAAGTAATTTTGGTGGTATGAATAGTCGTCCCTTTATCAATTTCACAATATAAATATGGAGCTGCTGTGAGGACTATCATCTCGTGGCCTAACAAGCTTTCTGCCGCTCGTCACTTGTCTCGCCACCAAGAATCATCTCCAACCATAGAGTCTCACTGGTGCATTCCGAAGATTCACCTTTCATTACAGCCCGTTAACTGATCCCCCATTGCTCGGAAGTCCACTCACTGAACACCACACTATCTCTCACAATAATTTAAGACGGTGGCCCACTCTAGGAAGCCTACTCTGGATTTTCTCAGGTCACTCCTTCCTAGGTCGCCCCTTCTGCCACTCAGTGCATATATAGTGGCCGCACACACCATTAATATCTTATTAATTTTGGGAAAAATAATTTTCATGACTATGCATGGTATGCAAGTAAGAGAAACTAGATATGCATCACATATTAAATTAAGACATTAAGATCAACATTGAACTAAAATAGAATAATTATTTTATCTAAGATCACATAGGTCTTCATTTAGAACAATTTTTGATCACATAGACCAACAAATATAAAATAACGATAAACTTGTATCGCATATTAACCACAGATAATTCATAACGTAATTAACCTAATCACAAATAATTTATAACATAATTATTAGTACATATTAATCACAAATAATTTACACAAAACATGTTTATACATTGTAGTTAGACTTCTACTTACTTTCAATCACATAAATCCACAACTTATATTACAAATAAGTTAAAAATAATTCACACACAACATGTTTATGCTTTGTAGTTGGACTCTACTTACTTCTAATCACATAAATCCACAACTTATATTAAAAATAAATAACAAATAATTCACACACAACATGTTTATTCATTGTAGTTGGATCTCTACTAACTTCCAATCACATAAATCTACAACTTATATTACAAATAAATAACAAATAATTCACACACAATATGTTTATACATTGTACTTGGATATCTACATATCTGAACTCCAAGTAATAATAATTCTAAAGACCTTGTAACTACTCTTTTTCTTCTCGTTACGGCACGCCCTGTCCTTCCGCTCTCTTTTCTTTTTCTATCTCTATTCTTTATTTTTTTTTTCTTTCGCTGAACTCTTGTTTTCACTATTAAAAATGAGACGCCTATATATATAGTAAAGGGTGTGACTGCCCTATTTTATTATTATTATTATATTATGTGTATAAACATCATCCAATTTTATAGATAATCATCATACAATTTTATTCATTTACTATAGATAGACATCATCTAATTTTATTTATGCATTATAGATAGATATCATTTAATTTTATTCATTTACTAGATATCATCCTATCTTATCCATTTATTATACATAAACATTATCCAATCTTATTCATTTACTATAGATTGATATCATCCTATCTTATTCATTTATTATAAATAATCATGTAGTAATACTTTTTTTGAAATAGATATGTAGTAATATTTAATAACTAAGTAGTATGATATATTAATGCACATTTTTTTACCATTATTATTAATGTATTTATACACATATATTCACAAATTACCACCTATTAATATTATAGATGTGTAAAATATACACCAAATAAATTATAAAATGCCTGAAACACAAATTATATTACCATATAAGTAGGAAAATTTGGGGTATTACAATTTACTTAAAGTGAGGATTGAGAGCTTTGTGTATGAACAATCAAGTGCATTATCTCAATATTAATGAAAATAGTGATTCTATTCCACTATTTACTTTTTAATTAACGTATCACTTAAATAAAATAAAATAAAATGCTGGGTGGATATTAATTTTGATTTTCATCTTGAAATAAAATGATAGGATTTTGTGGGTTGCAACGAAAAGCGACGTAAAACAATCAACAAACGCCTTAAATGAAATCAAACCGTATCTCAATTCACCGTAACGACCCCTTTCTCTCTCTCTCCTCTCTCTCTCTCCTCTCTCTCTCTCTCTCACACACACACACACACCTCCTCCCTCGCACTGCAACCACTCTCTCCCTGGCAGGGTGCACACACTCCGAACTCCTCTCCCCACTTATCGCCACCAGAATACCAACCACTTCTTCCGCCGCCCACCGCTTTCACCGCCGCCACGGTCAACCGGAATCCATCGAGGAAAAGAACCACTAATCAAACAACCATAAAAACAAAAACAAACAAAAATAGAATATTTTGACCCATTTCTGACACACGAACAACCTATTTCCTCCATTATCCAGCTCACTCTTCACTCCTCCATCTCTCTCCTCAATTAACAATTCATAATTCCTCACGTAGACTTGTATTTCCTTATTTTTGCAACCACCTAGCTAGACGAAAAATGGTGAAGTTCATCGAGAATCAAGTGAGCTGAAGTTGCTGTTCGGTAGCCTCTCTCAAATCTTAATGTCGAAGGACGACGAAGTTGCGAAGCAATTCCGCGCTCACGTGGAGACTGCGGAGCGGAAGTTCGCGCGCGTACGTGACGCGCCGCTGCATCCGTACGGAGGGAGTGGGCCGCAGTACGGCCATTTGTATCATAAAGTTTTCAAAGCTTACACGCGTTTGTGGAAGCATCAGCAGGAGAATCGGGCCAAATTAATGGAATTTGGCCTTCAGCGATGGGAAATTGGGGAGATCGCTTCTCGAATCGGTCAACTCTATTTTAATCAGTATTTGAGGACTAGTGAAGCTAGGTTTCTTCTCGAGGCGTACATATTTTACGAGGCGATTCTCAATAGGAAGTATTTTGAAGGTTCATCCAAGGATCGAGCTGTTAGGTTTAAGGAATTGAGGTTCTATGCCAGATTTTTGATGGTTTCCTTAATCTTAAATTCCGTGGAAATGGTGAAGTTGCTCGTTGAGAGGTTTAAGGAGCTTGTCGATGACAGTAAAGTTAATTTTCGGGTAAGTAATTGTTATCCTTTCTCAGTCAATTCCACTTACTTTGAGATTCAATTGAGTGTCAGATGATTTGCCATTTTTGCTTTCAATTATCGCATTGGTTGATCTTTGCTTTCTGGGAAGGAAAAAAGCTTAGCGATTTTGTTCCTTAGAATTTGAAACGCATTAATCATTGTTGTTTCCATCTTTCTCCCAATCAGTGTTAGGCATTTTTTACGAAGATCTATAGTTGTGATTATCTTTCACACATATAATGATGTCTTTTATTTATGTTGCTTTTGCGGGGAGAGTTCCAAGGCTGTAATAGTTGAGTTGACTAAAGACATGTTGTGTTGGTTAAATACTGAAGGTCTTGATAATTTGTCAACGAAGGTGCTCAATGAGATCTGAACTATCCTTGGGAAAAATCTGTGGTTCTTCTGCCATAGCTAGGAGTTCTTAATTACCAAAATTATGTGTTTATCTTTTCATAAACAACACTATTATCATATACCTACTCCAACAGACGTCACAGTTTATGCTAGCTTTAGCCGTGATTAAAAAAAAAAAAGAGTGCCCCACTATATATTTTCCTTTTTATTGAAGTTTAATATTATGTGTGAGCTAAAGACAATTCTAGGCTATTTGTTTAAATAGGCAATGGTGTAAAATTAATGTTTCCAGTTATACTGGCGAAATCATAAGCCTTATTTGCTTCCATGTTGGCTTTAAAACCTTGAAAGAGACAACTGGTGGAAAGCTATTAGTGATTCATTTCAGTTTCAATTTCAAGTTTCAGTTTCATAAATTTATTCATTTGCCCAAGTGCCTGGTTCTTCCTGGATTAATCTGTTTGTCTTATTTCTGTTTGCTTTGTTGTTTTATCCATAAACAGTGAGAAATGTAAACTCTATGTTGAGTGATTGTGATGTTCGGTATTACTTTAATTGGTCACTATTTTTTATTGCAAATTAAAAGGGTATTATAATGTCTTCCATAGTTAGCAAGAACTTTTGGTGATTCAACTTCCCTTTGAGAGACCTTGCTAGATGCTAAGAATTATCTCCTCTGCAAATATATAGTGCACTACATAAAATTAGGTCTCTATCCCTGTCTAACTGAGGAATGCAGAAAATTGCTTAAGAAAAATAGAAGTTACCTGAGACCTTGTTTAGCTGAAAAGTCAGGTCTTCTCTCATTTATGGGGAAAGTGGATCTTAAAACATATTGTTGTGGTTCATGCATGAAACAGAACCTCTTTGATCAAAAGATATATCAAATATAATCTGCGAATATGAATTTTACTGAAATTACTATGGTTTAGAAGTTCACATAAACTGGTATAGAACTTTACATTGTACGGTCGGTGTATGTCTATTTATCTGGAGTTGGGGACTCGATCTTGTAAGACAAATATTACCTAAAAATAGCAACTCTGATCACTTCTCTATAAATGATAATCTCATTGCTTCAACCGGGCACATGTTGTTGCAGTTGCAATTCAACTCTCTAGATTATATCAAGCAAATTTTCTCTTTCTCATTTTACTTAGAATGCCCTCTTAGGCTTTTTTCCCTCATGCATAAGACTTTCATATTTCCAATCTATGAGCTCTAATAGTCTTTTGGTAAATTAACTAAATTGTGTTTACAAACTGTTTTATCTTTTATGCCAGTGTTGTTTCTGTGAAACTGAATAACAAATCTTAAAAAAAAAATGAGTGAATTTGTTAATTTGAGATAATTAGTTTTTATTTGTGTTGCCAAACATGTCACGGTGTCGCCTGCGAGACGAGGTTTCTGGTGAATTCTTACACCATAATTACACGTACAAGTTTGAAACTACCGATGCTATAATTTGTCATTTTAGGATACAGTATTTTACTATCTTGAATTTTGTGTGCAATTGCACATGTTTATTTAACACATTTCCAGTGTGCCCTTCATCCCAGTTTATGCATTTTTGTACTCGTTAATACATGGTATGGTTGTCATTGTGCACTATCTGAATTTGCTGCATAACTATGTAACGAACAATATAGTCTCTCCTCTAGGGTACCAACTTCAAAGAATGGAAGCTGGTGGTGCAAGAAATTGTGCGGTTCACGAAAGCTGATTCAGCTTCCCTGATTGCTAAACCATTGCGCTATACTGCTGTGTTTGACTCATATCCAGCCTCACTCCCTTTTGTGGCTCGTTTCCATGCGAAGAGACTTCTAAAGTTTAGAGATGCGTTGCTGACAAGTTATCGCAAAAATGAGGTCATATATTTTTGAAATTGGAAATTTTTAGTGTTAGAATTTATAAATTTGAATTCCAATTAACACTTTAAGCATTGCACCATACAACATTTCAGGTAAAATTTGCAGAACTTACTTTAGACACTTTCAGAATGCTGCAATGTTTGGAATGGGAACCTTGTGGATCTTTCTATCAAAAGCCTCCTGTTGAATCAAGAGACAAAGGTGTACTGGCTGATAATTCTGTTACTTCTGGAATGATAGATATAAATTTGTTGGCAGATATGACGGATCCGAATTTACCTCCAAATCCGAAGAAGGCTGTTCTCTACCGTCCATCTGTCACTCAGTTGATAGCTGTGAGTTCTAGAATCTTAACATGATTTCTAATTAGAGCTTGTTAGAAATTTCAACTCATGACTTTTTGAAAATTAATATTGTTATATTTTATATATTGCACCTTAGTTTCTAAATCCTTGGTTTTCCGTGTATTGGAAGGTGATTGCCACAGTTTGCGAGAAACTTCCACCTGATAGTGTCATGCTCATATACTTGTCCACACCAGGTAGCATCTCAGTGAGCATCGATTGTTTATTCAAGCAGGATATAGCATGCCAACTGACATCATATTATGTTGCAGGGAGTTCAGTACACTGTAGCACTTCACAAGAGGAAAACTATGGCATACCAAGAAAATCTGCTAAGGCCAGTGCCCCTGCCAATAACTTTCACGAGCAGAGGAATGGTTTTTGTGAAAACCATACTACTACTGAGGGAGAATCAAATCCATACTATGAGAATTATTTATTTTTGGGTCCAAGCAGAAGCGGAGGTAAGAAAACAACATTCCTTACTCTTATTTTCCCCCATATATGATGCAATCATGACTGTAAATTCTGGCTAACAGTCTAGTGTTTATGTTCAGGTTCGAACATCCTCTTCCCTGGTGATCTAATTCCTTTCACCAGAAAGCCTCTTTTCCTGATAATAGATAGTGATAACAGCTATGCATTCAAGGCAGGTTTGTTAAAACTTTGTATAGTAACTGCATCCAATGTGCTAGCTTTACACCATCTATATCTGGCAGCTGTCTTAGCCCCAATAACATCAGTAATATGTTAATAACATTAAATAAGCTATGTGTATTTAGATTAACTAGATTCTGTGAAATAGTGACTTAATTACGTAACTTTAACGTCAGCAGAATTCTGGCAAAGAAAACTTTGACTTGAATCTATTGTTTATAGTTTAGTCCAGTTTGTTGATGAAATGAAACAAGATTCATTGGCACAAGCAACCCACAAAGTAGATGTCATCTTGCTTTTTCAAGTGTCTGCTGGTTAATTACATGCCTTAAATGTGGTTTACTGTTCTAAAGTCTAAAACTCGATATTTGCAACTCTCTCTCTCTCTCTCTCTCTCTCTTTCTATGCTACCAAATGGTGTTTCTGCTTAACAAATATTTGTGATGCTAAAATATTGTCTCTAGTTTTTTATAACCTAAAGATTCTTGGGATTTGAATAGTGTTTCCTTCTTAATACCACATAGCGTAGTGAATCCTGCATACTAACTTGCATAATATAAAACCAGAAAAGTGATGCATTTTAAGAGAACTGCAAACTATGATTGCTTTAGCGATTTCTTTAATTCATTGATAAAAAACTTTTTTATCAATACCAAGTTTTTATGATATAGTTATCCTTTGGACATAAAAAAATTGTTCTATAATATCAATCAACTTGTTTGTGCCTTTAGAGTGTTGCAATTATGGAGATTTTTCTCGAACAAAAACTTTTCTGATATGACCTTCAATTCAGGTTCTGCATGGAGCAGAGAGGGGCGAACCTGTTGCTATGTTTCTTTCTCCTTTGAAGCCTTCATTCAATAATCAAAGTGGCATTGATATGGCTCAACATGGAAGTCAGTTCACCTTCTTACTAACTGCTCCTCTTCAGGCATTTTGCCAATTAGTTGATTATAACGTAACCAATGATGACATGGTAAGTGAATTTTTACCAATCAACCTTTTCAGAAACTATGTCCTCCAGTATTTAACTGATTAATTGAATTATTTCTGTTAGGACATCTACAACAACGCTGAAAGCATTCTCACCACTGCCTTTTCTAAATGGGAGGAAATTCTTTGTACCTCAACTGAGCTGGACCTGGTTTGGGCTCAACTTCTCTGTGATCCATTTCTTCGACGGCTTATCCTGAGGTACTAAGTTTTTGTCTAGATCATCAGCAGTATTATCATATCACAGAGTTGAAAACAAAATCTTGGAGAGCATATTTAGTTGTATATAAACATAGTTTTTACTTTTGCGTATTAGCACTTCTAGTGGTGAAATTGCTACACTTCATCGGTTTGAAATGTTATTTTTCATTGAATTTAAAATATAGAGCAATGAAAGTATGAAAACAAAAATTAGTTGGAATTGCAATGAAAGATGCCATAGGCTTTTAATATAAGATGGATACAAAGATGTAATCATCAGAGCTTGATTTGTAATATAAGCAACTGGCTTGGGATTTTGATCTTAAAAACATTTCCTTTAGATATTGGTATGCCTAGGGTTTAGGAAGTGTATATATATGCTTCAACTGAGTATTACTGGGAAGCATGATTTATTTCGTTTATCTAAGACACTCTAGTTCACATAAGTTGATTATTGATATGATTTGATCTCTCCAGATTCATATTTTGTCGTGCGGTCCTCACACTGTTCTGCCTACGAGAAAAAGATGATCAATATCTGCCTATTTGCGTACCCGAACTTCCCAAGGCAGTTTCTGTGAACTCCAAAGCCGTCCAACCTTCAATCATCAAACTTGCGAGCCACCTCAGAGTTGCAGACTGTTTCAGCTTTTCATTGTAGTCGTGGGATAGAAAAGTATATGGCATGTCGATGTGTGAAGATGATCCACCACCTTTTGGGAGAAAGACAACAAGTCTCTACCATCATATGAGTGAACTCAGAAGATTCTTCGAGCCTTAGCTCATATGATGGTCGATACGTGTATCGTTATACTATCCTAGAGGCATCAATCAGCTCGAACGAACGAATCTCTTCATTGTTGAATTATATGGTTGATGAGTATTTCTGATGGTGGTCTTAGTGATGCATAAGTGTAATCTGGGTTTCTATAGCTAGTTACAGAGTTAGATGTAATTTGTTAATAACTTTTAGTAAAAAAAAAAAAAATGAAGTAGGTGTTTTGAGTTTTTATCTGCATAACTGGTCTATGTCACGCATGTAGCTGTTGGAGAGTTGGAAGTCTCTTGTATCACTTACTGAAGCGAATTATAATGTTCATGATTCATGACATCGTTCATATGTTCACACTGTTTTCATCGCATTCGCATGAACATCATTCTCTCTCTCTCTTTTTGGATTAGCATTAGATGCTTCTATTGTGTGGATATCTATCTATTGTTAATAATACGTAAAAATTAAAGGTATACTCCACTTGGTCCTTACCCTGAAATGGGTGGTCGACATAAGTCGAACTAGGACAGAGACCCTGAAATTGGTAAAAGAAGTTAATAAGTAGATGTAGATACCCTTTTCTCTTAATTAGCAGAATGATAGATAATATATCCTCAACTCTACGAGTGAATGTGATGTTAGTTTGGAAAGGCAAGTATAGTCTTCACGGAATTGAGGGCAAAAGGGTCCAAGGCCAATAATAGGTAAATAGAAAAAGTAATTGAGTTTCTCTTTCCATAAAAACCTACATTACATAATTCATTCATGAATTAATTTCTGTTGAAAAAACTTTTTTAATCCTATATCTAAGAGTATTGTTTACAACGCATAATTTGAAAAAAATGATCTTAATTCGACTGTTGACTCTTAAAATAGATATTTCGACTGAACATATTTATAAATTGGTTAAATAAATATATTCTGATAGAAAATTTTAAATGTAGCATGGGATATTTTAACAATAATTACTCTTTTATTTTGTAATGTATACCTTACCATTCATTCCAAAAAGCAGGTCATAATTAAATTAGAACAAAGTTGAAATTAAGAGTGAGCCGACCGACCAGGAGTCGACCTTTGGGTAATGGCAAGGGGGGCTGCCCTACTTTCACTCGCATGCCATTACTCACTAATAACCCCACCTGTCCCCCTTCCGCACCTCTTCACCCAATTAAACCAACTTATTATTACCCCCTACCCGGCTACCCCCACCACCAAAATTTATGTCAATGTAAATGGAGAAGATGCATCCAGGCCCCACTTTTCTTCTACCCAATACTTTTTGAGTTCTTTTGGATATGTATGCGGACTTGTGAAAGAATAAAATAAAAGAAATCAAAAAGATATATCAGAATGTTAATATTAAGTAGAATTACCATTTTTTCGAAAACGGAGGGAGCAATCAGATGGATCACACTTAAAAAACTGCAATCTATTACCATCAACAAGAGAGAGTGAAGAGAAATAAAGATGAAACAATATATAAGCAAATTTTAGCATAAACATCATTAGAGTTTCACAAAGAACTGAAAGGCGAAGAATCAAGATGTAATGGGTAATGAGGCTGGCAATATCAGTTTCTCCATTTTCACGGTATAGATAAAATAGCAGAACACTACACACCCAAATACTCAACCTAAATTTCACTACTCGTCGCCGCCCTTCTGTGCTTCCTTGTTCTCTTCAGACATATCATCCTGTATGCAACAAAAATAATCGAAAATTCTCACCCACCCGCTTCATGCAAATCCTATTAAACAAAAGTTATGCGGGTTGTAGAGAGAACCTACCTGCATGTCTGAAGTCCACAAAGTAAGGTTGTCGCGGAGAAGCTGCATAATCAGGGTGCTATCCTTGTATGATTCCTCCCCAAGAGTGTCCAATTCCGCAATCGCCTCATCAAAGGCCTAATCAATATTATAAGGAAACTTGTAACTATGACATTCATCAAAGAGTGAATATTTTGGGTGGTTATATAGTCTACAATGATCTCGAATAAAATTTCATTAACCCTCAATCCAGACGCAGCCTTGGAGGCAGGTCTTTCTCCAATAACTCCCACATCCCAAGCAAATCAAGGGAGATAAACCTTTGGTAATATACAAAGCCTCATACATTGACAATAATGAATGAAGCAAGGATGATTTTCTTGAACATACCTGTTTAGCAAGATTGCAAGCTCGGTCAGGAGAATTCAAAATCTCATAGTAAAAGACCGAAAAGTTGAGTGCTAATCCAAGTCGGATCGGATGCGTTGGGGCAAGCTCAGCATTTGCAATCTCCTGAAGATGCCAAAAATACAACCATTTAGCAAATAATTGTAGTAATATATCATTACATATAAAGCTATGTGCTGCAGTTATTTGCTTCAGTTACTCATCTGTTGACACATTAGGTTATGTAAGAGGTTTAAACTTTTCTAGCGATTTTGTTAGATTACACACCTAAGATACATTCTATGATTTGATTTGTAATGGGATGATTACGCAACCAGTTATGCATCTAGTCTAATCTCAACAAACCTACAGTCGTAATAATCTTTCTGTGATAGGAGAAAATTGAAAGAATCGCACACAGAATTCATATTCAGTGTCATTCAATGGAATTATACACTCAAAGTTACCCTGTTAAAATTAAGTATATCCGCAGTTCTAGCAATACAACAACAATTCAATATGCGACGACGGCTAAATTCCCCAAATTGACTAAACAATCATAATTTCATCAGGAAAACTATTAAACACGCAATAATGAAAAAAGTTAATTTGATCAAACTCGAATCACTAACCTGAGCGGCCTTGTAAGCAGAGAGAGTGTTCTCAGCGGCCTCCTTACGCTCAGCTCCGGTTTTGAACTCCGCCAAGTAACGATAATAATCGCCCTTCATCTTCAAGTAAAACACCTTAGAATCACCGCTTCCAGCGGATCCAATGAGTTTCGAATCGAGGAGCTTGAGAATGCCGTCGCAAATGGAAGACAGCTCCGATTCGATTTTGGATCTGTAGGTTTTGATGGCGGAGACGTGGCTCTCATTGCCGCGGCTCTCCTCCTTCTGCTCAATAGAAGAGATTATCCGCCAGGAAGCGCGTCGAGCACCAATCACGTTCTTATATGCGACGGAGAGGAGGTTCCGCTCTTCCACTGAGAGCTCATCGCCGTCGACGGCACCGACGACCTTCTCCATGAATTCAACCATCTCCTCGTAGCGCTCCGCCTGCTCGGCCAGTTTGGCCATGTACACATTCTCCTCACGCGGAGTCGCCATTCAGATTAGCCTGTAGATTACTAGAGAGAGAAAGAGTGAGGGATAGAGAGAGAAAATGGAAAAATACGAGGCGTTTTTCATGGATTCCCGTTTCAGTGTGCTTAAATACTCTAGTCAGAAGCATTTCCAGTGGTAGCATGGGTTGAGCTTTTATTGGGCTTAATATTTGGGCTTTTGACGCTACTATGAAGATTGGGCTTTCGGAGTACCTATATTCGTTTCGGGCTATATTTCTAAAATTTTTATAACAAAATTTGGGCTTTCTGGAAATCAACCTGAATGCTTGGCCCAGTACAGTGTCCAACACATCGTCACTGATTGACCCAAAACCTAGCCAAGCTTTTTTCAAACTAACAACGTTTTAACCTAACGGTTTATCAAATTAACTAATTTAACTCGTATTAAAACCAACCTAAAGATAGTAAAATGCACATTGATTTTTCATATAACCCAACCCGCGGTGAGGGATTGAGGGATTTTAGGAAATTTTAAAAAAATTGTAAGTTCGAAATCCGAATTCTTCACTAATAGAAAAAATAAATAAATAAATAAATAAAAAGAATCCGAATTATGATCAATTCCAAATTAGTCTGTCTACGGCTTTCTATGTATTGTGCATAAAAATCCATAAATTATATCTGACATTTCACATGTTTTAAATTTTTTCGCACGTGGGTTTGATCCCAGTTGCAAGTGTGTGGTGATTATTAGTTCTTGGTTGATATTTTATACATAGGGATGACGTGGATCCACTATTTTTCTTTTAGCAATACTCCATTTGTGAGATGAATGATAGCTTTTAATTTTTCATAATTAATTAGTACTTCCATCCACCGTAAATCTATCCATTTTACCATTTTGAGTCGTTCATCACTAATCTATCCATTTCCCTTTTTGACTATGGGACCCACACCCTCCACTAATACAAATAAAATATGAGACACACACCCTCCACTAATACAACTACATACTACACATAAAATAATAATACTCATAATCTACGTGCAAAAAATAAATTGATTCATTGAGGATGGACGGAGGGAGTACTATATTTAACATTTTTTTTATTAAGGATGTTTTCACTTTCTATTATATTATAATTTATTCATAAAATAATAATAGAAAGATTATGAGAGGATTACTATTAAGTACACAAAAAAATCCTTAATTATTATGAGATACAAACATACAAAAGTATTACTACTAACTACAAAAATATATAGTGATATTCAAATATTACTCCACAAATGTGCTACACATAAATGTTGTGTACAGCAAGAGTTTGTGTGCAACAAAGTGTGTGGAACAAAAAAATGTGGTGGTCCAGCGAAGCTCCAGCGGCGGCGGCGGCGGTCCGGCGACCGGACGCCGGCGGTACAGAATTTTTCGACGACCAGCCGCTGGCGGTACGGATTTTCCGGTAGTGGCGGCCGGCGTCAGTTTTTCGGCCATCGGCCGCCAGTGGTCCGGCGGCGACGGTGGGTGAGGGGTTAGGGTTGGTGATCTAAAAGTGTATGATTTTAGAGTTATAATTGATATTTTACTTTAATATTTTGTATTAAATAATAATTATTTTAAATCAATGTATCTAATAGTAATTAAGGGTACAAAGTGTATACCTATTAGTAATTAATCCAAAGATTATCACTTTTTAATATATATATATATATATATATTTTTATTTTTTTTTGCTTAAATGTTAAAATTTCTTATCTATTTTACTGAACTCTTTTGCAAGACAATTTCACGCATCTGTGAGTATTTTATTTTATTATATTTTTCTAATATTTTTTATTTATAAGAAAATAGTTTAATCTATTTTTCCATCCAATAGGAGAAGTATTTGGCTTCTTTTTTTTTTTCTTTTCACTTTTCACATGAGTTATGTATGAAGTGGTGATAACAAAGTTTTAAAATAAAGTGTATATCGTTGTTGTTGTTTTTTTTTTTTCTAGTTTAGAAATTATATTAACTTCTTTAGGAGGATCAAAATAAAAATAAAAAATACTTTTATGTTGTGAGTATTTTATTGCTCCATTATTTGTATGTACATCCTCCGATCCACTCACACACACAACATGTGAATATAATATAATCCCACATGTTTCCAGCTCATTATAATCATATGTTAATGTTAATGTTAATAATTATATTATTATAATATTGTAAATAAACTCACGACATTTTAACATTTCTTACGTTCAAATATAATTTCCCAACATATCTAGGTCAATTATAGTTGGGTTAATTGCATTAAAATATACCAGCTTTTCTTCTTTTCAAAATTTAATCACGAATTTTTTTTGTCAAAAAAGTATATGACCTTTTATTTTTTTCTCAATATAATCGCGAACTTTCGCTTTATCAATTAAATACATGACGTTTTATGTATTTTTCCAATTCTATCATAATTTTTTTTAGTTAAGCATACATGATTTTTATATTGTGTCACTTTATCAAAATTCTTACGTAATTAAAATCTATTAAAAAAATTTTTACAAAAAATTATTAAAAAAGAACCTACTAAATAAACAGATTTTACAAAAACATAGCTATATTTTTAGTCCACCTACCTCCGGCTAATATTAATTGAAAACTAATATTTTATACATGTATTAAATATAAATCATATAACATAATTTTAATTATTTGTACACACTTTTAAATATATTAAAATATTATTGATTTTTGTTCTTAACGTATATTTAATTATCTATACAAGTGTTATTATTTTTTTAATTTATCGATTGTCGAATTCTTCAAAAAATAATTAATTAAATTTGAGGCAAAGTACATTAGTTTTTTTAAATTGTTTTACAATTTATTTAATATTTAAAATTTAATCTATCTATAATATTGAAATTATTTAATGTGCATTGATTTTTTATTAATAAAAAAAATTTGACCAATGAAAAATTATAAAAGATTATAAGGAAAAAATTATGATTAAATTGAAAAAATACAAAAAGATCATGTATTTAATTGATAAAAAGAAAGTTTGTGATTAAATTGAGGAAAAATAAGAAGATCATGTATTTTTTTGATAATAAAAAAAAGTTCGTGATTAAATTAGAAAAAGAGAAAAAAATCGTGTATATTAATGCAATTAACTCATTATAGTTTGACTAGGTCGTTATGAACCAAGTCACTTTTTTTAGTATGGAATTAAATTATTTTAAAATTTTTGGATCATTAAAACAAATTTTAATATTTCAATTAACAAGAAATGACAATTTGGATTATATTCTAGTGATTATATATCTAGGTTAATTTTTAAAACAACCGGATGACCATATATTATTAACATTATAGTAGTATACTCTTTGATGAACTCAAAATTATGTATGTTTTGAATCTTTTGAAAAAATTATAGAGTGCTCATCAATTCAAAACATACATAACTTTTTCAGTTTTATGAACACAAATGATGCATAGGAAGTGCTTACACAGTTACACTTTGGTTGCGCTTACAAAGAAACAAAGATTTTTTCATTTATTTATTTATTTTTTGATTATTAAATAATTTCTTTTTATTCAAATGAAAATTGAGAGAGGTAAGAGAGTTACTTACATTCGAGATATAGTACAAATAGATTGGAAAAAAACCGTGAACATGTCCTAGACACATATACTAGGCTCACCTAATTACTCCAAACAACTCCTAGAATTATGAAACTAATTATGTATGCTACATGTTTTACTTATACAATCTTTTTGGAGCCAACTCCATAGCCTTGATTTCAATTCCCCTGACACCTTTTCCACATTAAATTACTTGCCTTGAAATATATAAGCGTTTTGTGTTTTTCAAATGAACCAAATGATGCACTCTCAAGCACACACAGTGAAGTTTCTTCCCTTTTTTCTCTGAAAAGGCTACTGAATTGTAGTAGACTCGTAGAAGGATTAGAAGATAGGGCGGCGGTAGCAACTCCCATCCACTTGAGGCAATTCATCCAAATATGATGTACAAAAGGACATTCAAAGAAAATGTCTTACAGATTCCGAACATAAATACAAAATGCGCAATTGACATTAACACCTGGTGGTAGACATTGTCTTGTTTGTAGCTTTGTTGTAGAGGGTACTCGCTCCCTAAGAACTCTCCATGCATAAACCCGAATCTTTGGAATGACTCTTTTATTCCACACCAAAATGAACTCTTTTTTAAGTGTTGAATTCCTCCCAATTTTTTGTTGTAGAAGCAAGTCATAGGTTGACTTTGTTGAATACATACCATCCTTTCCATCCTTCTATCTCCATGAATCCAACGCTCCCTGTTTAGGAAAAAACAAGTGAAATGTAGATAAAAGATTATTTAGTAGCTCATTTTCTCTCCCTCTTAATTCCCTCCTCCATCTCCAGTTCCAACACCAAGCCCCATTTCTCCATTCCCCCATATCTCTCACACCCTTATCCTTATCTAAAAAAAATTGATATAGTCTAACAAAATCATCCCTCAATTTTCTATTTTCTCTTATCCACCCATCATGCCAAAATTTGATTCTACTCCCATCACCAAGAACCATTTCTAATTTCCTAAAGAACCAACCCTCATTTATATTACCTACTGCCTTTATAATTTCTCCCCACCAACCACTCGGATTAATGTTGCTAGAAACCCCCTTGTCGGAGCACCCTCATACCACGAAACCCCCCACATAGATCTAACCACTCTTGCCCATAACGGTCTCCCTCGTTAAAAAATCTCCACACCCATCTACCCAATAATGTCTTATTAAAATATTCTAAAATTCTCACTCCTAAGCCACCCACATGTTTTGGACTACAAATAGTATCTCATTTAACCCATGGTACTATACGCTCACTCTCTACAAATAAACAAAGATAGAATTATACTCCCCCAGTTCCATAACAAGATATGCGTTTCACTATTCCTGACATCCGCTTAAAATACATCAATTTCCTCTATTTAATAAAGAAAGTACACAATATGACACCTCACTTCCCTCTAATACAATTACCCACTTATCTAGAATAATAATACTCCTTAATTTACTTTCAAAAAACAAATAAAGACCTTAGAACCGTCCACGTGCAAACAACAAACGTGTACCTTGTTATGGGACGGAGAGAGTGTTTTAGTATGAGTACTGTATAATATAACATGAAATAATTATACTTAAATAAATTACTCCATATTACTCCCTCTGTCTCGTCCGTCCTTATAGTTACGTTTGCTTTTTGCACGAGAATTAATGAATATAGTATTTTAATGTGTATTGAGGTGAGAGAAATAATAATTTAATATAAAGTGGTTAGGTGTATTAATGTGATGTGTGGGCCCATAGAGAGAAAATTAATTAATTTGTGTGGGTCTCATATGCTAAAAAGGGAAATCTAACCATTAGGATGAGACGCCCAAAATGAAAATATGTAACCATTAGGATGGGATGGAGGGAGTATAATAATTTAAAATTATATTTTAATATTATTATATGATAATCATTTTGTCCACACTTATATTTACATTTTCTATTTTCGTTCGTCTCTTACTTTCATCACAAAAAAAAACTCCACGTCAACCAACGGTCTTAAAAGTTATATTAATTTCAAAAATATCACTTCTATTTAATACACAAAACATAATTTATATTTTATTTATTATTAAAAATAAAAAAATACTTTTAAAAAATCAATAAAATTATAAAAAACAATTTTTCAGAGTAAGTGGTTCCACTCAAAAACTTTGTCGGTTGTCCAATGCATATCCTGGAAATTAGATATCCCAATCTTCATCTGATGGCTTATTAGTCATTTCAAACAAAAACAGGTACGTGGCAGCTGCAGAGGGCATCCCACCACAAACGTCCCTACGCGCGTCCACATGGGATTACTGGCCCCTTTCCCTCTTCATGCCGCATCTCTATAAATATTTCTACATTTATCCAAACGCAGACTTCATATCACTGATATTTTAGTGTTGAGTAGATAGAGCAGAGCATTGCCATAATTTTAGAGAAAGAGAGAGAATGTCGTCTTCCATGGTGAGCTACGCTTCGCAGGAGATCAGTAACGAGACGCAGAGCAACAGTTCGAATTGCTACCTACTGGTTGTGATCCCACGGCTTCAAATCTTTCCCTCTCGATTGATGCTTTTCTCAGCGCCGCTATCGTCCTCAAAGATCAGGTTTAGTGTCTGTTCTTAACGGAGTACGATTCATGTGCAATTGTGCATAGATTATCTCTTTAACCAAGTGTGGATTCGAATTGGATTGTTTCCCCCAATTAGGCTTAATCAGTATTTACTCGTGTGTATTTTACGGTAGATAGTTTTCATTTCGTAGTGTTGAGGAACTTTGAAATGGTGATGGATGATTAGGTGGTGGAGATGACGTGGAGACGACGAGGGAGTAAGGGGACATTGGACCCCACTGTTTATACGGGTCTGATGGGTACGGCTTTCACGTGTTTGCTGTCGTATGAGGCCACCGGAAACCACCGTGAATTGCAGTTGTGCGCTGAAATCGTTGACGCCTGCTTCGCCGCTTGTCATCTCTTAAACAGGTAGCGTCAAAATGCCTTCATTCATTTGTATTGATCATTCATCTTTATATTTAGTTTATTTCTTAGGTGCTTAATTTCGATGTACATAATAGAAATTGTGCAAATTAATGGGAGTTTACAAATTGTTTAGAGTTAGAGAGTTCAGTCGCATACTTTAAACCGGCGCTATTGACAGAAAACAGAATTAGGATTAAGAATGCGTGGCGTCAGAATTCATTTGTCTCAGTTAATCTCTATTTGGTAAGTGTGTTTGGAAACGGAATCACTATTAATTCAGGAAAGAAATCAATTGGGATTTTTCCTGTTTCACTGAATGTAACCAAGTATACGAGCACAATGGATAAGTGCAGTGAGCGAACTATGAAGGGATGGTATATGCTTATTGATTTTTAACCTTAATTTGCTTCCAGTCCTATTTACATTTATTCTTTTGGGGTTTTATATTTTTCTTCTTGTTACCATTAACATTAAATCAAACTTCACGTTGTACTTTTCACTATCTGAAAGTGGTTTTTTTCTCACATTACTTCATGTTTTAAGGCACACAAGTAAATTAAAATTGTCTAAATAAAGACATCCACTCATTATTCTTCCAGACTCCAGTTTGTTATATTCCCTAAAATGTTGGAAATTTTCAGAAAATGGTTAAAGCACATGCTCCCTCCCTCCATCGCGGGGGTAGGGTATCAATTTGCTTTTTGCGTAGATTAAAGAGTATTATTTTATATAAAGTAAACAATTATATTAGTGATGAGTGGCGTTTTATGTGTGAGGTCTTTCCCTCAAAAAGGAAAATTGATACTTTTAGATTGGACGGCCAAAATGGCACAATGGATACCTGTTAGAGGAATATAAATTTAGGATGTCTATGTGTGTTGATGGTTCCTCATATAAAATATCATGTGATGAATTTGTGGATACCATCTACTATATGGTATGAGTCAATTGTCAGTTAGCAGCTCCCATCAAAACTTTTGGACGGAGTGATAATTATCACTCCAGATTCCTGGATGATGTCAAGTAGGATAGTTGGGAGAATTTCTGAAGCAAAGCCTGGGAATAGAAGTACCTCAAATACTTTTAACTAATTTTCTGAATGTTTTTTTTCATCTGCATGTTGATCCATTCTCATGTTTTTTCTGAAACTTTGATCTAGCCAAACAAATTTCTACAGTTCCTAAAGGAATCCTTTTGTTGTCATTCTGATATATTGGTTTTTTCTTGCATCTCAATACCCTACACTATGAATGCTATCCTAACTCTTCTGTCAACTGATACACACAATAATAAAATTATCTCTTTGTGCTACTGTGATCTATTCATTTTCTGTTTTAATGCCTGCAGCGTAGTTAAGGAATCAATTTTTCAGTTGCAGTGTTGATTTGTCATTGAAGGAAATACTTATTAGTGTATTGGATGCATATCAGAACTAATCAACTAAATATATCAATAATGCTTGAAATATTCGTGAATGTTGCCATCCTATTTCATTTGACTATTCGTGAATGAGTTCCATCATCTATAGTTCTTTTGCTTGTTTACAGGCACGTGACTTTTGTTTGTGGTAGAGGAGGGGGTTTATGTTCTTGGTGCCATTACAGCAAATTACTGTGGGGACCAAAAGAAGCGTGACTTCTATTTGGACTGTTTTCTGGAGGTAAAATCGTACAACTTGTTAACTGTGGCCAAACATTTGTACGGATATATTAAAGGCTATAATTAAATTGTGTTGCTTATTGTTGTCTCTGTGCTAATACTTGGATCATTCTCTTGATTGTGATAAAGAAATGCCACTTTTGCTACCGACTTAAGACAATAATTTTTGGGGAATAATATCCGAGTGAGAGACTTGTTTGGCCAAAGAGTAATTTTAATATCAGAAGCTTCCTGCTTTGATGAAAATCTTCTAAGCTGATGTTCAAGCTCACATTAATTTTATATCCATCCCAATTCCCACGAAACATATGCTATTCTGCTGATGCTTGTATATTCCCTTGCATTGAAAGGGCGTACTTCTAATAGCATCGTGAATTATCATCACCGTTTAACTTATATTCCATACTAGTCCTTTTGTTTTTACTGTTCTTTTCTCTGTTTGGTATTGGTTGATTACTTTTAATTTTCTGCTAAAACAGGTTTCGAATTTATACATTTATTCAAATGAAGATTTAATTTCAGCGCTGATGTTTTCACTCTCTACATGTACCAATATTGAGGTTTACATAAATTTTGGTATTTTCTCCAAGTCAACATCTGATCACATTGTTCACCTCTAGATGGCACAGGAGAGAGCTCTTCCTGTTGGACCCGAAGAAGGTGGATTTGGGATGTCATACGATCTTTTTTATGGGCGAGCTGGATTCCTATGGGCTGCTCTGTTGTTAAACAAATACCTTGGAGATCAAACAGTCCCCAATGATCTTCTCATGCCAGTCGTCGGAGCTGTGCTAGCAGGTGCTTCTGAAAACATAGCCTGCCCACTGATGTACAGGTGGCATGGAACTCGATATTGGGGTGCACCCCACGGGCTTGCTGGTATTTTACATGTATTATTACATTTTCCCCTGTCTGGAGATGATATCAAGGATGTGAAGTCATCTTTGAGGTACATGATGAGTAAAGAGGTTCCCATGTAGTGGGAATTATCCGGTAAGCGAAGGAAACCCGAGGGACAAACTGGTTCAATGGTCACATGGAGCTGGTGGAATAGCAGTTCAACAACGTCACTTAAATTCATGCTCTCTAGATAGACGATTGCGTTACAATTACTTTCTTTTGTGCTGGAACTTCCGAACGATAAGAGAATTCCGGGATGCAGCCATTGAAGCTGGAGAAGAAGTGTGGAAAAATGGCTTGGGGAAGAATGTGGGATTGTATGATGGCGTTGCTGGCAATGCTTATGCGTTCTGGTCCCTTCTCCGCCTCACGGGAGACGGAATATACGAGGAACGAGCAAAGGCGTTCGGGAGCTACTTGTATCACAATGCTCGGAAGACAACTGATGAAGAGCATCATCCTGGAGAAGTGGATCATACATACTCGTTATTCCAAGGGCTAGCTGGTGCTGCTTGTCTGTATTTCGATCTGCTCAAGCTTAAGGAGTCCCGATTTCCAGGGTACGAGGTGTGAGTTGCTAAACCACATAATTATACCATCTAATCTAGCTAAGCTGTGTATATATTAATATTTGGAAAATAAATAAATAAAATTTATTCAGAAACCCTTTATCTTGTGTAGTGCAGTGTTTTGGGTATATATATCGACACATGGTATACAGAATAATATAACCGACGATTACAATCAATAATTAATTCAAAGTATTAACAATTTAAAATAATTTTATGGAAATATTGAACCTTTAGTATTTAAGTTTATTTTTAATTCAAATAATAATCAAGCATGAACTTTTTTTCATACAATAAATATTATTAAAATTTAATATTTTTATCTTTGGGCCTGAGGGTGTTTCTACAATTTGAAGCGACTCACTTCACCACCCCTCACTCACATAGGTGATACTTATAATTTGAAAAGCCCAAAAATAAGTTCTTCAATGAATTCTTTCTTATTAGTTGTTACTCCTATTATTACAAGCCTTAAAAAATAATAAATAAAATCAATCTAATATTAGCCCACTCCAGACAAGAATAAAGAGCATATTAACAAAGGTAGTAATCCAAACGTCATTAAGAATTTGAGAATTAAAATATAAGATTAACCAGTGAGGTAAACATAAATATCGTGAATATACATATTTTCATAAATAATAAATATATTCATATGATGCTCTGATACAAAATATAATAAGCAAGGAAATATAGCATAGCGGAGGGGATTGAATATTTAAGAAAGGAAGAAGAAAGAAAAGCAAATAAATATAATGAAATGAATCTTGATCACAATCTTCAATTATATATTGACATGGTGAGAAAAATTACTAAGATTATTAGTAGGTGCTTAAATAAATAAATAAAATCTAAAATTGGCCCACTCAAGACAAGAATAAAGAGCATATTAACAAAGGTCGTTATCCAAACGTCGTTAAGAATTTTACGAATTAAAATATATAAGAGTAAAGGATATAGATGCAATTTAAGTATTAAAATATTGGATGGCATAATATGTAAGGTGTGACGTCTACTATATATGAGAGTGAGTGAATAAATAATAGAAAATGAAATAGGGTGCAGAAGAGATGGAGAGGGTTGGGGTGGGCACGTCACACAAGTTGGACACTGATTCTGTGAAGGCAAAACATGGGTAGATAATGCTAATAAAATTTGAATCTCGTATAAAACAAACCTAGCTAGGGTGGAACCCACACATACCTCTCCCACTTGCAAACGTGACCTCTCAGTCGTCCACGTCATTTTCTCCCTCTAACTTGACACACCGAATTTCTATACACTTCATCTTTTACAGCCATTTTCCTTTTTACCCAATCTGCACTTTATTTACTTCTAGATTATTAATTAATTACAATTCTAGCTAAAATCTTATTGTGATGTGAAAGAAGTAATTAATCAAGAAAATAAATTATGAGGTGTTTCCTAATAATTATTATTGATTAATCAATGAATATGATCA
The DNA here is from genome assembly GCA_023678885.1 of Pogostemon cablin. NCBI lineage: Eukaryota > Viridiplantae > Streptophyta > Magnoliopsida > Lamiales > Lamiaceae > Pogostemon > Pogostemon cablin. Next base: position 3,681,488 of record CM042992.1, on the reverse strand, counting down.
ATTAAGGAATAATTTTAAGTATCTATTTATTTATACAAGTAACAAACATTAAAAAAAATTACAATACTTTAATAAAAATATATAATAAATAAAAAATAAAAAATTTATTCATATGACTCTCTCATATACATAAGCAAACGTACAGAAAATAAACCCTAAAAGATTTTTTTTTAAAATTATATTGTGTATATACAAATTAATATTATTATTGACCATTTATCAAAATTATTTTGTAGTTAACCTATATTATCTTAACAGCCACATGAATCATTGCTAACATTTAATAGAATGAGATAGATGTAGACATTTAGAAGAAAACAAAATTTTATTATCTATTTTTTGTTTTCTTCAGTTTCTCCGACATATTTATTAGAAATATGTAACCTACTTGAATCAATACTTCAGCGAATATACATATCACGCTCTTCGTACATCATAATCCTGGACTCCACGCTTGCCTACAAAAATACACGGAAGGGGTTTCCGACCTAGACCCTCCGACGCTCAAGTCAGTAATTTACTCACTATGTATTTTAAAAGATTAAAATATTATGCTTACTTGAAAGAAAAATAAAAACACTCAATGCCACTTCTTCCTTTGTTTAACCATGTATAAATAAGTCCTGCACCAGCATAACCCCATGACCTTTGGCACAAAACCCTCAATTTCCTAGAGTTAGGAATGTAGTGGTATTAATCCACGACTCACACCTCAATATTTATAATATTTATATTTTAGTTTAATTAATATTAATATACATATATATTAATCCACATCACACATATTTTTTCAATTTCGTCAGGGAAAATCACACTTGATTTTTTGTCACCCCACAACAAGAATTCTCCAACTTCTCTAAATCACATGAACCAATTTTTTTTTTTTTTTTTTTATATTTGTATATGTATTGTGGAGAGATTTACTTTAATAAAAAATAATATCAAATTTAAAAAGATTTAAAAACAATTAGAAAATATAAAAATATTATAGTGAAAGGGATTGCGATTAAGGATGAAAGGAAGAAATGAAATATAGCAAAGTAAAAAGGATTGAACATCTAAGAAAGGAAGAAGAAAGAAAAGCAGATGAAATATGATGGAATGTATCTCACAACTTATATATTTGAATATGTACTGTGGAGAGATTTATTTATAAAAAGTATTACAGTGAAAGGTATTGAAGCATAAGGATGACAAAAAAAATGAAATATAGATTGAACATCTAAGAAAGGAAAAAGAAAAAAAAAGTAATGTATCTCGCAATTTATATATTGATATGGGTATTAAGGTTCATTTCTAATGAATTATATACATTGGTTCATTTCTAATGAATTATATACATTTTCTTTATTAATGAATTATATACATTTTTTTATTGCGTGGTTTCAGATGTTTTAAAAAAATTGTGGAAATGAACCGACATATTTTGAAAGTTATGATATCAAAGTAGTTGTCGTCGCGCGACTCTATTTGTCGTAAGCTGTTCTTAGCATATCGACATATTTTAAAAGTTAAGGAAGTTATGGGTAGTTGCCTCCTGCCACACAACTATTTTCGTCGCATTTCAACATATCGACATATTTTAATAGTTATAATATCAGGTAATTGTCGTGCCAGACATTTGTCCCACCGCACCGCAGCATATCCTAACTTGAGCAGTGCATGTTCTCATCGTAGTTACGGCTTAAACCCTACGTCAGCAAACTTTTCCGCAAAGTATGATTTCTTTATATTATTAACAACTCGGGAATCGACTACCATATATAATTAAATATTTGAAACTTTTCAACAATTTTACTGCTTTGTCCATTTCTTCCTCCATGAAGACTGAAGTCCCACTGTTAGGACATTGGGATTATTTAATTAGCAACCTTAAATCTAGTATTATAACTGTGATAGCATACAATGATAATCATTGAAGTCCCATTATTTTAGGACTTGTGAGATATTTAATTAGCAAGTCAATTCTATTATTATACACCCTACATTGTGTCGGTGTTCTACATGTATTTTGAGCTTATAGGATTTTATTTTTAATTTATTTGGGTTGTATGTGACAAATGAAAATTAAAATGAATAAAGAAAAAATTGAACATAATCGTGGAAAAATGAATTATAGTCCTTCTATTTTGTTGATATATATATATATATATATATATTTACGGAAACGACTATAATAATTTAATGGATAGTGAGTTTGATATAATATATAATATTTTAGTATATAGTGAATTATTGTATTATTATTGTGTATGGGTATTATGAGTGAAGTATAATAGCATTTATTTTTTTATCTCATCTACCATAAGTTGAAATTAAAATGGCCAAAAAGATAATTTTAATTTTTTTAATCATAATTTTTAAGAGGGTGGATGAAGTAATTTTTTTAATCATGAGTGAAGTTAGCGTACAATCAATAGTTGATGTCCTAAGTGTACATTATGTATATAAGAGTCTAAGTGTACATTATGTATATAAGAGTATAATATTTTGTCTCAAAAGATAACTTTAATTAATAAAGATATGATAAAAATCACGGCGGCTGAAATATGAATAGTATAAATATTTAATTAAAAAAAATAAAAAATTTACTTCAAAAAATCAAAGACATAGGGTATTATAATAAACGATGGAACATTTAATATTAAATTACACCTTTAAAAAGACATGAAATTTGGGGCACGGTGACGCGCAAAGTTTTAACCTACAATCAATTGTATAGTTTTACAATTTAAAAATATTATTTATCGTGTGATATATTATTAGATTTTTATTTTAAATTTAATAATTTATTATGTTAAAGAGTAATGTTAAAAAAAAGAATTTTGAATATTATTTTATAGTAATAATTTATGTTTATTTAGAGTTTTTTTAATGTTATATTTTAATTTTGGGTCACAATTGAGTGAGATAATTTCATGGTGAAATTGTTTTGTTTTTTAGTTATCATTTTTTATTAAAGATGTTATATATATATATATATATATATATATATATATATTTTTTTTTTTTAAAAATGTTATATATATATTTTTAAATATTATTAATTTTTATTTTTATAAATTATTTATAAAATAGTTTACTGTACCATTATTACTTTTTATTAAATAAGTTTTACTAAAATGCTATAACTTTTTATTTATGTCACAAGAGATATTATGTAAAACGGTCTTACATAAATATTTACCTTTAATTTCATATTAATTAATGCTTTTGAATATATAGGATGCATATAAGTAGATGGATTCATATATGGATAGTTTTTAAAACTTAATACTCCTATTTGAGAGTACTGAAAATTATCAAAATTAAAACCTAGAAAAATTTAGTCAGAGATTGTATTGTTTAAAACTTAATTTCAAACAACAATAATGGTGCCATAATTGCTATAATAAATTAATTATCTTCAACCTTATCTATAATTTATGTGTACAAAAGAATCCAATTATCTTTACATAAACTCTTGTGAAGTAATAAAACAACCTTCCTTCCATTAATAGAAAGAACTCCAAAGAAATCCAGTTAAACATGTCTTTGCCCAAATCCATCATTCTTGATTACATTAATCACATTCTGAAAGAACCAACCCAAAGGGGCCTTAATTCAATCCACTAGCATCACGCCACGTGTGCACCTCCATGTCTAAAAATAACTAACGCCCACCAAGGAAATTGAACCTTGGAACTCCAAAAGTCTGCAAGAATTTTGACACTCTTATCAACTTGACCCCTGCTTTACACAAATTCTCATGCAAATTCTTGCTTTGCCTCTTTGATTGATTAGTATAAAGCTAGGGTTGTTGTGTTCTTTCTTTTATGTGATAAAAATGGAGAGATATGATGTTATTAAAGAATTAGGATCTGGGAATTTTGGTGTTGCCAAGCTTGTGATGGATAAATTTAACGGTGAGTTGTATGCTGTTAAGTACATTGAGAGAGGCAAAAAGGTATCTCTCTTTCTTTTCTTTTCTTGCTTTCATTTCCACTGTTCTTTGCCTAATTACTCTTCTGAATTATTGACTCTTCCTTGAATTTCTTTTTTTGAAGATTGATGAACACGTGCAGAGGGAAATTTTAAACCATAGGTCCTTGAAGCACCCCAATATTGTCAGATTCAAAGAGGTAACTGTACTCTGTTAATCCCTTTTGTTTTCAATTATGCTGATCATGTGTAGGAATTGAGAGAAAGAGAGTGGGAGAGGGGGGTTGATTTCTTGATGTTGCCTACACTTTTTATCTTTCTTTTTACCTATCTTGAGTAGATTAGATCATGGTTGATTATATACCTTGAAAAAAAAAAAAAAAACTGGGTTGAAAGTCTTTTGTGGGCTTCTTTGTTTTGTTTTGTTTTGGTGAATTAGTGTAGATGATGCTGTTTCTGTTGTTGATAAAAAGAGGAAACAAGATGGATATGCTAAAACAGAACAATGAGTAGAAGTATTTCTTTAAATTTGTGATCATTGATGAATTTTGAAGCTGGTTTATGTTACATACTATATATGGTGTGCAGGCAGTGCTCACCCCTACTCATTTAGCAATCATAATGGAATATGCCCCGGGCGGAGAGCTCTTCGAACGAATATGCAATGCTGGCAGGTTCAGCGAAGATGAGGTATAATATATGACACATCTCTGCCATGGAAATGCTTAGAATTTAAGATGCCTCTTCGTAGTTTTACAACCGAGTGTCCCATTTTTCAGGCGAGGTTTTTCTTTCAACAGCTCATATCTGGTGTGAGTTACTGCCATTCCATGGTAATTAAACACAAAAGTAACCAACTGGTCTTAATTTCCATGATCCATTCATAATTTGGCTCACTTTTTAGATGTTTATGTTTTCATAAATGCAGCAAATTTGCCACAGAGATCTTAAGCTTGAGAACACCTTGCTAGATGGTAGCCCTGCCCCTCGGCTCAAAATATGCGACTTTGGTTATTCCAAGGTAGATAAACACGCGCAAATTCTTATGTGAGACTGTCTGTCTGGTTGCTAATTGTGTGATCATTTTCTATTCAGTCAGCTGTATTGCACTCTCAACCGAAATCAACTGTTGGAACACCGGCTTACATAGCCCCAGAAGTCCTGTCTAGAAAAGTGTATGATGGCAAGGTATTACTCATACTTATCCATATCTTTTAAGACAACTTCTTATTCTAGCATAATAATGACTGGTCATTACATCTCTGTATGATTTCTAAAGATTGCAGATGTTTGGTCTTGTGGGGTTACCTTATATGTGATGCTAGTTGGGGCATATCCTTTTGAAGATCCTGAGGATCCAAGAAATTTCAAGAAAACAATCGATGTGAGTAACTTACATACATTTGAACAATTTAAGACATTAATTTTTGTTTAATAGTGGAAAACTGTTGATTATTATGTCAGAGAATACTTAGTGTTCACTACTCCATCCCTGACTATGTGAGAATCTCCAAGGAATGCAAGAATCTCTTGTCTAGAATTTTTGTTTCTGATCCTGAAAAGGTACACCTAATAGTATTATTTTAAATGTCAAAACATTTTTCATAACAATTGTCACTCCGTTTGATGACCAACAACGAATCCTGTAACAGAGGATAACGATTTCGGAGATAAAGAAGCACCCTTGGTTTCTAAGGAACCTACCAATCGAATTTGTGGAGATAGAGAAATCAAGTTTGCAAATGATGAATTATGCAGATGATTATTGCACTCAGACTGCTGAAGAAGCGCTGACGATCATACAAGAGGCCCGAGTAGCAGGCGAAGAAGTGAAGACGAGCGGCCCGATTTTGGAAGGAAGCATGGATCTTGATGAGATAGATGATGCAGACATAGAGGACGTTGATACAAGTGGTGACTATGTTTGTGCATTATGAATGATGCTATAGATCACTCTTTCACTGCCTATCTGGTGTTTTTTCGTTTTAAACATGCAGTATGATCTATGTATGTTTTAGGGCAGCTTGTTTTTTTCTACAAGCAACAATTTAAAGTTTCAACTAGTATACTATAGTATTATTCAAATTTTATGAATTCTTATGGCTTATTTAATGTTTTCATAGTCATTGGAGAAATAATCGATCCGGAGTCTCTTTGATATAACATATCTAAATTTTATGGGCAATGGTTAGATTTCATCCCTCCTTAAGTGTTAATTAATTAACGACTGTCACAAAAGATGTTCCACCAGAATGACTTAGGGTGGATCGATTTTTTTTTTCAAATTTGACAATTTTTTTTTGGAGGGTTCTCCACTGTTAGAGAGTTTTATATTTTGAATTTAGGTTATTTTGGGAAATATATAATTTATTTGGTTGTCTGAATTCAATGAACCTAGATTATCTAGGTGTGTCATGTTTATTAATTTATAGGTTAAATTACCAAACTCTAAAGGTTTGTTCAAACTACCAAATAAACCTCATGATTTGAAAAATTACCAATTATTTCTTTAACTTGTTTTTTATTTGTACATTAATAAAAATATATTTTTTCTTAAAATAAAGAAGGATGAAAATGACATCAAGACCCATATATTTAACATTGTATTTTTAAATTTCACTATTTAAAAAAAATTTTTTTAAAGGAGGTAATTGATAAATTTTCAAACTACGAGATTTATTTGGTAATTTGGACAAATCTCGAGGGGGTTTTGGTAATTTACTCTAATTTATATTTACTGGAAAAAAAATTGGAAAAAAAAAACTAGAGAATTCTTAAAACTTTTTTTTTTAAAAGGTACTAATTCGAGTTGGGCTTGTCTTATCTTTGGTAGCCCATTTAGTTGCCCCATAATATGGGCCTATCAGATTGGGCTTGAATTTAATTTGGTAGTCCATTTAGATACCCAGATAATACTGCCGTAATGGTCTAAATTCTAAAGACGAAACCCTAATTCCAAGGCAGTCGTAATAGATCTGTACAATCGTCGCATCTTTGCTGCCTCTTCTGCTTTTCGACGAAGATGAAGGTGAATTACGTACTCCGAAAATGTCGCTGTTTTTGCATATGTACGTGTATATTTTGTTTATTTATTTGAAGATTTGTTCATGTTTTTTTTTTGGAATTGCTGTAGTTCAACATAGCGAATCCGACTACTGGTTGCCAGAAGAAGCTGGAAATTGACGATGACCAGAAACTGTATGTTTTTTTCCCTTTAAATTATACATATCAGTAATTTTGATCAATTCGGTTGTTAGTTATTCTTGTTTCAATTCTACGCAAGTAATGTGCAGAAGCTTCGTTGATGTTAATGTTGAGCTTTAATTCAACATATAGTGGAATATGGCGATCTCTGTTCTTGGATCAGTGTATTCTGCAAAATTTTTACTTAGTTAACCTTTATAATTAGTCTAGCATGTGTCCTTTCATGCATGTTTAAGCAGCGAAATATGGGATATGATCATTCTTTCGCTATTGGAATCGTCCTAAAATCTTAGTATCTCTAATATTAACTTATGATTACTTGTTATACCTTGTCAGTTCTCAGGAAAATATCGAAATTCGTCCTTTAAGTATGACCAATTCCAAGACGAATTTCGATATTTTCTCCATATCTCTCCTTTAGATTACTTGTTATGAGCTTCTCTTGCTTTATGGTACTGTATTAGGAGCGGTTGGTTAATGTATGATAAGTTTTATTCCTTAGTTCCATTTTAATTTTCTACAGCTAAACCTATATTACAATATAATTGTAATTTTACAAGTATACAGAAAATCAAATGAAATTATTCCAATTTTGCTGCCCTTATTATTGTGAACGCATGAGGGGCTATTAGGTAATTTTTTTGCCTGTATTTAATGTTTTCATAATATTAGATAAACTTGAAAATGTATTGAATATAATGAAACAGAGGAAATAACAAATGTTCCTATAGCATGTACATGTAGTTGTTTTTCGTATTTTCCCCCCGTATGGTTGCTATTCCACAGCATTTTCTGTGATTTCATTTATGACATACGAGGCATGGGAAAACTAATACTAGTTCGTGAGATGTCATATGTTGCTAGCTTTAAGTCTTTTTGCAATCTATAACAGTAACTTGGGCGAAAGAATCAAAACGTTGGTTATCTTAGATACTCTTAAAACTATCTGTTGTATGGTATCTTATATGGTTCATTTTTAGTGTTTTTGTAAGTCATAGTGTTACAGTGCAGCCAATCTATGATAAACTTTGCTTATCTTTGCTTATTTCTATAATTGCAGTCGAATATTTTTTGACAAGCGGATCTCTCAGGAAGTCATTGGAGATCCCTTGGGTGAGGTATGTGATGTCTTTTGTTGATGCATATGCCCTAATATGGATAGCATGTTTATGCTTTATTATAAAATGGCTGTATCATGTTCATGTTTCAGGAGTTCAAGGGCTATGTATTCAAGATTATGGGTGGTTGTGATAAACAAGGGTTCCCAATGAAGCAGGGTGTTTTGACTCCTGGTCGTGTGAGACTCTTGCTGCACCGAGGTACATGGAATGTCTTTATGAACCCCTTTATGATAATTTAGAATCTTAACTGCGCCTCCCTGATGATGATATTGGCTTGTATTAAAGGTACCCCATGCTTCCGTGGTTATGGTAGAAGAAATGGAGAGCGCCGAAGGAAGTCTGTACGTGGGTGCATTGTCAGCCAGGATCTCTCAGTTCTGAACTTGGTAATTGTGAAAAAGGGTGAGAATGATCTTCCTGGCCTCACTGATACCGAGAAGCCAAGAATGAGAGGACCAAAGAGGGCTTCAAAGATCCGTAAGCTGTTTAACCTTTCCAAGGAGGACGATGTTACGAAATATGTCAACACATACCGTCGTACATTCACCACCAAATCAGGTATGTTTTTGGTGGATACAGTTGTAGCTATGAGAATAATCACAATGACTCAATGATTATACACTTTAACTGATTTTTAAATGTATTATAAACACCAGGCAAGAAAGTCAGCAAAGCTCCTAAAATCCAGAGGCTAGTGACTCCATTGACTTTGCAGAGGAAGAGAGCCAGAATCTCGGATAAGAAGAAGAGAATCGCCAAGGCAAAGGCTGAAGCTGTCGAGTACCAGAAGCTTCTTGCTAGTCGATTGAAGGAACAAAGGGACAGGCGCAGTGAGAGCTTGGCCAAGAAGAGGTCCAGACTGTCTCAGCTCAAGGCATCGGGTGCTGCATAAATTACTCGACGTTGCAACGTTGCTAATTTTGTCGGTTATGCCTGTGATTGCACGCACCAGTCCAGTCTGTAGGTCTGGTTAGTTTTGCTGGTCTTAGTTGAGGTACATAAAAAATCTTCTGCCATTGACATTCTGTTTTCGATCTAAGATTTTGGGATGTTGGTTCTGTTTAAACTCTTAATTGTATCGATTTGTTATATCTAGACTTCAATGTTGTCATGGCTTATGAATTGTTTCAACAATCCTTTGATATCTTCAAAATATCATTCTATCTGTATTATTAGTTGAGGATTAAAAAAACTAGGTGTTTTAGTTTTCCATCTTACCATTCTTCATTTAACAACACTTCCCAGCCTAACATTTGCACTTTTACAAAATTTGTATTCCAAATTTTCTATCTCATACCGATTCAAATAATTTGTGTTAGCTACAAAAATAAAAAAAATATGGACAAAGTTTCTGGTGAGAACTTGCTTATGCGAGACGATTTTTAAAATATAAGTCGATTTGTAAAACATTTTAAATTATGGTTGTTAGTTGTTATATGAATAAAATATATTTATTAGTAGTTAAAATATATTCTTTTAAAGTATAATGAATAATTATTAAAATATTTTTTTAAAATGTTATAATATGATTCAGTATACTTTAATAATGACGAGTTGATTAATTTTACAACCCTTTTCACACGTACTCGTTTCACAGTAGATTACCCAAAAAAAATTAAAATTATAGTATAAAGTTACAAGAAACACATTGTCCAGTTTCAATTACAACTTAAAAATCGATACCACTAAAATTCTTTGATTTTCCGGCGGCAAAAAAAAAAAAAAAAAAAAAATAGAAGAAGAAGAAGAAGTTGGGCCCATTTAAAGTGGCTAAAGGTCAGCCCAGCAGATTGTTTGGGCCCAATAGTATAAATTTTAGAAAACCCCGAATTTGTGACCCGCCTCTTTTCTCACTGCGCAGAACCAGCGCCAGTTTCAGTTCAGCAGCAGCGATTTACCGGTGGCATTTGCTGGCGTGAAGCTAAGTAAAGAAGTAATCTGATATGGGAGGAAGAGGAAGGTCTCGTACTCAGAGAAAACACTTCCGCCAGAGCAGAGAGAATGTGTGGAAACGCTCAAAATCCGATGATTCTGCAAATGCTTCAACCGATGATGTTAGCAATAAAGACAATCCAAGTTGGGAGCCCTTTGCCACACAAAATCCCGCTTTCGATGAGTACTACAAAGTAAGCATGAGAAATATGGAAAAGGAGATCTATCCTTTTTAAAAAATTTATTTTCCAGTGTAGTATTTGTGTGTGTGTGTACATTTGTATTTTAATCATGTATAGGAGAGATTGTGTATTTTAAAAAATGGAATGAATTGACTTATTCAATATGAATATAGTGAGTTGGGACTGTGTTTGAAATATGTGTAGGAGCAAGAAATTGTGTCACCTGAAGAATGGGATACCTTCATTGAGTGCCTTAGGACACCGCTTCCTGCTGCTTTCAGAATTAATTCCAGGTACGTACGCCCGCGATACTTGATGTTCTTATTTCTTCATATTCTTCTTTGTCTGTGGTGTAATAATTCTATTTATGCTTCCTGTATTGTGTTTGTGTGTGGTTTTATGTGATGATGTTTTCTGGGTGAAATGTTTTCATCTCAATTGACTGATGTAGATGGTGGCTATGGCTTGGTTCAAAGTATTTATTGTAAATACAAGGTGTATGATTGACATTTAATGAAGATTTGATGCTTCTTTCTTGATGTGGGTAATTTTGTACGTAGTTGTAATAACTCCATTTTATGTCCGGTTTAGAAAATCGAAAGATCAAAAATGCACCCGTTTGATCCAGGAAGTATAGTGGTACATATTTCTATCTTCATAAATCAGGATGCTAATTTCCTCTCTTTCCTGTCGAGCATATAGTTCATCTTGACTTTGCAATCCACACACATCACGATGCACTTGGTCAATAACTTCAATGGCTCAACAAAAGTGGATTGGAGTCTCTCGTTGCACTGCATCTAAATGTAGATAGGGTACATGAAACGATAGCTAGCCCAATTCTACGATCCCTCTATAAAAATACTCATACTCCAATCCCTTTCCAAATCAGAAACAAAGAAGTTCTTGAATAATTCTTGATTAGATACCCAAAGACTAGCTCTATACTTAATTCTTCCATAAACATCCTCTATAGATTCAAAACAGTCATTGAAAATTCCAAACTCATCTTAGCTAGTGTTATGGTGGAATTGTTGACATTTTTACCACCAAGTGTCGGGTTGATGCAGCTGTTGTTGGTTTCCATGTCTTCTTTAGGCTTTTGAACATTGTGAAATGTTGCAGATTATTTCTGGGGTAATTCTTGGTCCGGTACTTCTTTTAGGACTTCAGTTATCATCATAAATCTTCCTTCTCTTCTGCCAGCTAGAGGAAACTCTAAATATGCCTATATTTTCTTCAATTTTAAACAAATTTAATAATAAGGTTTAATGTTTAAGCTTTTTACTTAATCTTTATCAAATTTTGCAGTAGTCCCTTTTATAAGGACATTAGAATGCAGCTAGAGAATGACTTTACAAAAACTCTTCAGGCAGAGGTAGAACAGTCTCACCAGTTCATTTTTCAGTTGCAACTGCAGTGTGTGTATTTAAATATCATCATATCTTCAGCACTAATTTATCTTTTGTGTGCCTTTGATTTTTAGGATACTAATGGAACTGCAGTGGAGGCATTAAAGCCATTACCATGGTACCCAGATAATCTTGCTTGGCAGTCAAATTTTTCTCGGAACCAGTTGAGAAAGAATCAAACCCTTGAGCGGTGAGTGTTGTACTTTGTTTCTGCACTGATGGATGAAGAAATCAGGATTTGATTATTTTGTCTTTGTTGTGAGAGGTTTGAAAATCTCTTTTTTCTCTATAGTACCAATTGGAATAAAAAATATTGTAGGGTATATAATTTTTTTTCATGGTTCATAATTAACCAGAAATAAATTAAAAAACAAGTAGTTATTATTGTTCATAAGAAAGAATTCAACAAGAAAGAACCTCGATAGTGAGTACTAACTCTGGGAAGATGTAAAAGAATCATAAGGGAAGTCAGAAATCTGGATAGGAATGCAAAGAAGAAACAAATTACAACTTAAGAGTAATAATAACTTTATATTTTTTTGGTAATTAATGATCAAATTCTGTTGATTTATAAAAAAAGGCTCTACATTTGTTATTGTATCACATCTGGGTCTTATTCTACCCCTTTTTAACTTTGTGCATAACATGCACAAGTTTCTCTTATATTAAAAATAAAGCAAGTGAGTACTATACTTTGAAGACAGTTTCTTACATCACCACAATGAGTTAAAGACTATTCCCCTTGTAATGCTGTCTTAAATTTCTTATATTTTCCTGTCCTCTGTAACATAACCATCTTTCAAATCATCAACTCAGCGAAGTTTGTAGTGCAGAATGTAGCGACATGGATTTATTGAGTTATGACACATGGTAATCTGTGTGATTTTCAAAATCTAATGTGTTTCGTTTTTATTGATAGAAGTCAAAGATGCTCTTTTATTGTCTACTTTGAATTTGAATTTGAATTTGTGATTTGGCCAGCCTAAAATATTTACATCACTTTTCTCAGGTTTCATTCTTTTTTGAAGCTAGAAAATGAGATTGGAAACATTACAAGACAGGAAGCAGTTAGCATGGTTGGTTGATTTTCCATCTACATAGATACTCTATTAATCAGCTGTACCTCCAGTTTATGTAATGTTTTTTCATGTGAATTCAGGTTCCTCCACTATTCCTTGATGTACGTCCCAATCATTTTGTGCTTGACAGTAAGCTAACGCCAATTACTTCAAAACTATTTTTGAAAAATTTCCTTTATGCATGCTATTCTTCTACTCCATGCTATGTGGAAAAATGATTCACATCCTGATATAATCTCTGATGTCCAGACTTTGTGTTTTACGTCATGCAGTGTGTGCAGCGCCAGGTTCTAAAACATTTCAGTTACTGGAGATGATATACAATTTGATAGAACCTGGAACTTTACCCAGTGGATTGGTATTGTCCTTGCCTTTTCTTTCTTTTAGTTGTTTTCTGCCACTGGATAATATACTAATGCGGATTTCTCAAGAGTTTTTAGATTTTGTTTCTTGTTCATTGCCTTTGTTTGAATCTTACCTGATGTTACTGTATGATATACATCTGATGTAGGTGATAGCAAATGATCTGGATGTTCAAAGATGTAATCTTCTTATTCACCAAACAAAAAGGATGTGCACGGCCAACTTGATTGTCACAAATCATGAAGCTCAACACTTTCCAAGCTGCCATTTACACAGGAATCTTGAAAGTAAAGGACCCGGTATTCGTCAGCTTCAGTTTGATAGGGTTTTGTGTGATGTCCCTTGCAGTGGGGATGGAACTTTGCGCAAGGCTCCTGATATCTGGAGGAAATGGTAATTACTTCCTAGTTGCTGCTTTGCTGTTATTTTTATGCTGTATCTTCTTTCCAAGTTTTGGCATTACATTATTGACATTCTTCCTTGTTTTACACTTCCTTAATTTCAGGAATTCAGGAATGGGTAATGGTCTCCATGGCCTACAAGTTCAGATAGCAATGCGAGGTACCTTCTTTCTTAAACTAATTCTTTATCTCAATTATGCCACTCAGCATAAAATATTACCCTAAAAAATAAATGCTACTTAGCTTCTGTCAGATTTGGTGCTTAAACAGTTGCGCTGGGTTTTGTTGTCTGATCAACATATCACATTGTCAATGATACTTTAGGAACATATGTATTGTAAAGAGGAGATCCATGGTTCAATCCTCCTGGCTTGAATTTCCAAATTTATGAATGGATTTTTTATTTTTATTTTTTGCCAATATAGAAAAGAGCTCAGAGATTTCACCAGAAAAGCACCAATTAGTATTAATTTTAGACATGGTCTATTACAGGTTTAGCTTTGCTTAACGTTGGTGGACGGATGGTATATTCCACCTGCTCAATGAATCCAGTGGAGAACGAGGCAGTGGTTGCTGAGGTAGTTATTGAATTTTATTAGAAAAGACTTTATGTTTTCCTATGGGCTCTTACAGCTAAGTTTAAGTGAAAACTTGTGTTATCTTTGGTTGGATTAAGCTAGTGGTAGACAGGGTGAGAATGATGTGGCGCATCCTATCATTTTATTTGTTGCATGTTTTTCAAGTTGGATCTTTCATCTTCTCCAACCACCCTTTGATCTTTGACAATGGTCTAACATGATATGATGTGTCTATTCATGGATGATAAAGGGTTAAATCTCATGGGTGTTTCATATGGTTTATATTATATTCTTATAGATTTTCATGAACCTTAAATATCTTCTTCATCTCAGGTTTTACGGAGATGTGGAGGAACAGTTGAGCTCTTGGATGTCTCCGCTGAACTTCCGCAGCTTGCTCGCAGGCCAGGTCTTAAGAAATGGAAGGTTAGTATTTCTATTTCAGAGTAGTTTGCCAGTTGGTTTCCTCGACACATTATGCATAGAAAATATTAGTTTAAAACTTTCTGAATAAACCATTTGAATTTTTTCTAGCCATTCACATACTAATTGATTATCTAGCTTTTGATTTATTGTTCATTTGCTCATGCAGGTTCGAGATAAAGGGCTGTGGTTGTCATCTTTTAAGTATGTTCCTAAATATCGCAGAACTGTGGCAATACCAGGCATGTTTCCTTCTGGAAAGTCATATGATGAGACACCGGAGCCTGATCATGAAACAGCCACCGAACAAATATGTGAGGACAGAAACTACAAATCTAAAAATGGGGATGAGTTGATGCATGATACAGTGTCTCCAACAAACAACTTGGAGGCAGAAGTTACAGATTTACCCTTAGAACGCTGTATGCGGATAGTACCTCATGATCAAAACTCTGGGGCTTTCTTTATTGCAGTTCTTCACAAGCTTTCCACGCTGCCTGGTATGTTCCATCCTCGTTTAGTTTTAAAAGTAATGCAAGTGTATATCACGTCTCTAACTTGACCTGGATGCCTGGTAACCTTTGCACCATGATACATCTATCATACTTTTATGAGCACATTGGCGTTTTTGTTTTACTTTCACCTCTCTCTTGATTTTATAATGTTTGTTCCTGCAATTGCAATTCACCTGAAGTATATACATGTTTCACAGCCACTGCTACAAATCCGAAGAAATCTACAAGTTCTCCTGAAAAAACAGATTCTAGCATTGCTAAACCTGAGGATCAAAATGAAGTGAAAGAGGATGGAGATGATGTTTTAAGTGGCGAAGGAGATGTTCAAATCTCTGAAACAATTCATGATGTCGGATCTCTTGATACTGAAATTGACGAAAAACTTTTGGATACTGACACAAATAAGATAAATGTTCCAGATGAAAAAGAGGATATTGAGCCTTTGCCTGATGTGAAAACTGATGCTGAACCGGTTGCTGGAAAGAGGAAGCTGCAAATTCAGGGGAGATGGAGAGGAGTGGACCCTGTTCTATTCTACAAGGATGATGCTGTTGTGGGGAGGATAATGGAGTTTTATGGAATCAAGGAATCCCTTCCATTCAAAGGTCATCTTATTTCAAGAAACAGTGATAATAATCATGTAAAGAGAATTTACTACGTATCAAATTCCGTGAAGGAAGTGCTTGAGTTGAATCTTTTAAGCGGCCAGCAGCTTAAGATAGCTTCTGTGGGGCTAAAGATGTTTGTAAGTAATTATACTTTCAGCTCATTATGCCATTTTACGTGGGAAAAAATGCTCAGAATACAGTTCTAATCCCTATGGCTGCAAGTACATTATAACTTTCCAATTTTGAAAGGGATGCTTTATTTGTGATATTAAATGTCTAGGGGCTTCTTCCCATATTCTGAAATGTGCATATTTATCTTTTAAGTTTTGTTGAATAATCTTTGTATGTGTTTTGATTTCAGGAGCGGCAAACCTCAAAAGAAGGGACATCCGCACCCTGTTCATTCCGTATATCGTCAGAAGGATTGCCATTGATTCTGCCGCATATAACCAAACAAATTTTGTATGCTTCTCCAATAGATTTTGAGCATCTTTTGAAGTACAAAAGTATCAAATTTCAGGATTTTGTCAATCCCAATTTTGCAGAGGCGGCCACAAAGCTATTGCTGGGTTGTTGTGCTGTAATTTTAAGTAAAGGTTCGTACCATGTAATCATCATAATCATCCGGAGAAACTGTTTTTCGTTAAGCCAATCCAAGTTAATTCTCCCCCTTCCATTTTCATCTCTGCAGAAGGCCAGCCCTCATCAGGTTCTTTGGGAGATGATACACCTATTGCAATTGGGTGTTGGAGAGGTAGAACTAATGTTGCGGTGATGGTGAATGCGATCGACTGCCAGGAACTACTTGAAAGAGTGTCAATTCTCAGGGCAGCAGAGGAAGCATCACATGCTGGTGGTGGTGATTCCTCTATTCCAGAGGCTGGTGAGGACAGAACAATGAATGGTTCTGAGAGCCCTGCAAAGCTTGATTGAACCAATGATTCTTGAGATTTCAGTTGTTCAATTCCTTCAATTTTGGAGGCTGTAATGATGTTAACTGTAATTTTTCACAATCAGAAGAAGCGATTTTAGCAAATCGTGTATTTTGGGCAAAACAGAGGCGCAAGTAGATCCTAGGTTGCCCTGTTCTTGTAATACGAATATACGATACCAGAATTGGTTGCCTTGCCTTTATAAGTAGTGGTTGCAGTTTTGAAGAATATTTAGGGCTATTAACCGATCTATGTCCAGATGAACATGTTGAATCAATCAGATACTGATATACATTCAAACTTCTTGGGGTATTTATTTAAACTGAGATCTTATTTGGATTTGATTTATAGTACTTATTACTGGTTTCAACTTATGACAAAAAATATAACTCCTGACGAAAAAAAAATAAAAATAAAAATAAAAATTGCACAAAAATCAGTGACAAACTATGCTGCAAACAAGTATAAATAGATGCCATATGATATTGATGCTATACCAGATACCACAAAAATTGTGAGAGTGGATTTGTTGTAAAGCAGCACAGGTTCATCAAATAGTATATAATAAGGCGAGATGTACCAATCAGAATCAAATATGAAAGTCTTTTGAATGCTGTTCACTTACGAAAAACCAAAGCACTATCATGCAGATGCTGCAACAATATCAGATTTACAACTGAATACGTGATATAAAATCAAAAGAACATCACAGCTCGAAAAAAATTCACGACCGACAACACATTCTATTCTGTTCTGGGATTACTTGGGCAGGACCAGGAACAAGGATCTTCTTACCGGACAGTGATGCAGGATTGCTATCTGCTTGGTCTTCAGCAACAAGATTTTTCTTGTTAACAATGTTAAAAATCTCTGTCAACACTGTTAGAAAAGATTCCTCTACGTTGGTAGCTTGCAATGCCGATGTTTCTAAGAAGAACAGTCCTTCCTTTTCGGCAAATTCCTTGGCATCCTCTGTAGACACTGCTCTCAGGTCTTCAAGATCGGTTTTGTTCCCAATTAGATTGATGACAATGTTTTTGTCCGCATGAGCACGCAACTCTTCTAGCCAACGTGGGATGTGGTCGAAGGTCTGTCGCTTAGTTATGTCGTATACCAACATAGCCCCCACAGCACCCCTGTAATATGCACTTGTGACAGCTCTGTATCTGATCACGATAAGCCATATTGACAAAATTATCAATCAGAATAAAACATTTTGGAATCAGAGGATTTAAAAGTTCCATTTTTGGACCATCCACATTTTATACATGCATATCCAAAAGTTTTATATATATTTATAAATATATGAAAATAGTTCAAATTTAAATATAATTATATCATTCATCAAATTCTTAAGATATTAAAAGAGTTGGGATCATCCCATTTCGTTACCAGTCGCAAAACTGGCTTTAATGTTAATCTCAGTTACTTCAGCCGTTGCATTCCAGAACTAAGAAACAATGATTAGCGCCAAAATGAAACAAAGGGTAGTTTGTTCCATTTTATTTATGGAACAAAAGGTTTTGGATAGAATAGAATTGAGAACTATGGGTATCTATTCATCAAAAGACAGCTGATCTTTAAAGAACTCAAACATCTCATCCAACTAATAAATGATTTAGGAATGCATAAAATGCAAAAGGAATCGAAGAGGCATCATGTCAGCCATGTAGCCTGAAACAATAGGCATTAGGTTGCAGAGGAATCAGATGAAATGAGCCTTGAGACACCAAAATGGGTTACATCTTGCTTTTCACCAATGCTTATATAGAAACTTTTAAATATTTATGCACACACATATAAACATCGAGTGCCCATTATCTTCAATTTTGTTATAACTTTTTATTAACAAAAGAGATATATGAGAAATTGTAGTTGGGTGATGTCGACATTAATTATAACAGAAATAATATTCTAAACGCGATTCTGTCTTCAAATCTTCTTGATTCGGTTTTAGTGAACAAGTGAGATTGATAATCATAAACCTCCTCAGATTCTAATGTTTAAGTAAATCACATATTAATTTCCCACCAATTAAATGCTTCTCAACAGTAAATTAACAAAGCTATCTACAAAGGCAACCTCTGATCACAAATCAAACATCAAATTCAAATCTAGAAACAAAATTTAAGTCTATGTACTCACTAAATTCCATTTAGAATCCGAAATTCCAAAATGAATTCCAATTCATGGACTAAAATCCATTTACCTAAGCACACTGCTACCATCGCTGGAACACAATCTAAACCAGAAAACACACACAATCAAATCAAAACAGCATATATTCAGCTTCATATACACAGAGCCAAAACCAGAAAAATAAAACAGGAAACAGTTGAAATTCAATCTCACACACACACAAAAAGAGAAACTTGTAGGTCCGTATACCTTTCCTGGCCAGCAGTGTCCCAGATCTGAGCTTTAACGGACTTGTGCTGTATCATCATGGTGCGGGTTTGGAACTCCACACCAATTGTAGCCTTGGAATCCAAGCTGAACTCGTTACGCGCGAACCGCGAGAGAATTTGGGACTTGCCGACCGCCGAGTCACCGATCAGAACCACCTTGAAGACGTAGTCAATTTTCTGGCTAGGGTCGCCGTATCCTCCACTGCCCGCCATTTCACTCAGATGAGTGTGTTTGTGTGTGTGAGAGAGAGAAAGAAGTTGGACAGGAAACGAAAGAAACGGGGAGAGAAAGAATGGAGAAGATCGAATACCAGTCCAAATGAAGTCTTATTCCGTAATTAATTACTACATCCTGTATAGGTTAGTATAATTTTTTTTTTGGTAAAAATATTAAAGAGTATAATAATTTAATAAAGTAAAGTAAAAGAAATAATATTTAATATGTAGTTGGTAATTGTAGTAGAGATGATACGTGGGGTACATAAGAATAAATTAATTATTTTTATGTGGGTTCATATATTAAAAAAAATATGTTAATTTTAGTGGGACAAACAAAAATAAAAGATGGAGGGAGTAAATTTTAATCACTTTTTTTAATTTTAATTGTTAACACAAACCTTGAATAAACTCAATGCTTTAATTAATTTTAAAATAAAGATAATAAGCCATCGCATTTGAAGATTGCAATATGATTTAGTTTAGAGTTATATGAAGTAAATTAAGAATTGCCCTAAATTACTGAACATAAATTGGGCTTATATTTTGATTACTTTTGAGAACTAAAAAAACGAATCAAATTAGATTGGTAAATGAATAAAGAATTGATAATGAGGAGATTGCATCCGTTTAATAATAAAATTCTAATAACAAATTTGCGCTTAGGGATGCATAAAATATTGTATGTATAAAAAGATTGGAGTTGATTTGTTGAATATGGGCACAGCTTTCAAGAGAGATGTTTGGCTCAATTATTATTATTTAATTACATGACCAAACATTTGATAAAATTAAAATAATCCTTGAACATGTCATTTAAAATCCCTTAATTAATGCCCACAATAAAATTTTCTACACTCAAAACTCAACCCTTCCGTTTAAAAAAAAAAAAAAAACAAACTAAACTACCCACTCTCATACAATAACGAAACTTATCCAAATCCTAGATTGAGTCTTAAATTTCATAAATATCAATATTCATTATTTTAGAGAAAAATGATGGGAAAGAAAGAAAAAGAAAATGAAAACACATAGGAGTAAAAGTTTTTGACCATGACTAACTTGGCCAGTTTTATTTTTTTGAAATTAGTAAGATCGGATTTTTTTAAAGGAAATGGGCTTCCTCAACAACACGCAGATTCCTAAAATGGGTATGCCCCACCTACTCTTTCTCTCTCTTCATTAAAATAGGTGTATGATCTCAGCTCTTTCTCTCCCCTCACTAAAATAGGCACATGTTCCGTCCCCCCTCTTCTTTTTCTTCCTTCTCTCTCTTCTTCTTCTCTCCAAGTTGTCTTTTTTTCTTCTCTTCCTCTCTCCATATTTTCTCTCTTTTTTTCCTTCTCTCTATCTTCTCCCATGGTCAAACTTGAGGTCATAAAGATGTGGAAAAGATTTCTGATCATATGGTGCATTATAGCCTTCACATGTTTTTTTTAGCATTCATTAAAATTTTACCATTTTGTGAAGAAATGTTGACAAAAAATTTATACATTGATGAAGAAGATCAATGTTTGAATCTCTTGTGTGAGAGAAAGTTAAAGAGTGAGAAGGATTAGATGAAAATTTGATTTTAAGGATTTGATGAAAAATTGATTTTGAAAGATTGGATGTTGGGTTCAAATATTAATATGGAGAGGGAGGGGGAATTAAACTTTTAAAAAGTCAAACATGAAAAAGTGTTTTAGAATGTGTGTGAGAGAAAAATAAAAGTGAAACATGGTTAGAGAGAGAGAGAGCTGGCCACCAGTTTCACGGATGATGAAAGTAATATCTCTTGTCATATCTAACATGATAAAATCTTTAAAAAATATGTAGGATATTCTTTAAAATGAATTAGATCACCCTTTCGAATTAATTGAATTACTCTTTAAATTTAATTAAATTATATGAATCTATATTTTGTTAGATCACTCTAACAAATAATTTGATTACTCTTTGGAATTAATTAGATTATTTTTTTGAAAAATTGGATTACTCTTTGAATTTAATTAAATTAAATCTATACTCTTTGAATATAATTAAATTAAATCTATACTTTCCAATTAATTTTAAAAACTAATATAATGATTTCTATAGTGCAATTTACATATAATTTTAATCTTCACCATACATGTTATTTATTTATCAAATAAAAGAGTAACCTAATGTATTATAAAGAGTAACCCAATTTATTATAAATAGTAACTCCATTAATTAAAATATTTTCAGAAAATAAGAGTGTCAAAAGTAATATAATTTATTATAAAGAGTAATCAAATTTATTTTAAAAAGTAAACCAAAAATTTTAAAAAATCACATAAACAAATCACACAAAGGTAATTCAAAAACGTGTTAATAATAATCAAAATCATTATAGTAACTCAATTAATTAAAAATAATAATCTAAAAAAATTTCAAAATACACTTGAACAAGCAAGAATTATCCAGAGCTTGAGTAAGAGCAGCACTGTACACACTATATGCAGCAATAGCAACCCAACAACCTTCCACAAAATTTAATTTGCTGCTTTGAATATCTGCAAATCTCATTCATAATTTTTCTTCTCTCTCTATCTCTCTAATCCTTCACTCTTTATTCTCTTTTGAGCTTAACTCGTTTTCTCATTCTCCCCCACATCCCCTTCTCTTCCTCCCCAACCACCCGCCAACAACAATTCTCATCCTTCCCTGCCCTAAAGTTTAAAATGACAATGTCTCCATTCACATGCATCATCAGCTCCGCCCTCAGCCATCACAGTGCCGAATTCCGTTGTTGGGAATTCCGACTTGTGCCAACACTTTTTTCATTGGCGGC
Source organism: Pogostemon cablin (assembly GCA_023678885.1). Taxonomy (NCBI): domain Eukaryota; kingdom Viridiplantae; phylum Streptophyta; class Magnoliopsida; order Lamiales; family Lamiaceae; genus Pogostemon; species Pogostemon cablin. The sequence goes on along the minus strand of CM042992.1, from coordinate 3,659,396 downwards.
AATAGTTATCGATTAAAGGTTTTTCGGAGGGAGAAGTATAGAAAGTGAGAGAGAGGAAAAAAGAATAAGTATGTAGTTGATCGTAGTCATTTTCACCTAGATTTTAGTGTCTTTATTTGTATATTTTCAAATGTTTTTATCCGTATTTGTGTTACTTTTGGTGGAGTTATTGTTATTTTGAGGAATGTGGTATGATTGGATAAGAATTGTGTAAATGGGCTTAAATATGTGTATAACATGTCAAGAAATGGACAAAAACGGAGTCGCGAAACGGAGTAGGAAAGACATGGTACGTTGGTACACGGGCCGTGTGCAGAACACGGCCCTGTAACCAATGGTCGTGTAAGGTCATCAGAACTCACTGCTCGCCCAGGAAGATGGTCGTGCGCTGACATACGGACCGTGCGTTGCTGTACGCCACGTGTGCGAGGCACGACCCTGTAAGAAGAAGCCGTGCATTGTCGTCAGAAATCGCTACACGGCCATGATCAAGGCCGTGTACTGCAGCTCGAGCCGTGTTCGGAAGCACGCACAACACGCCGAAGTAGGTGTGCCCTATACGTGCCGTGTAGGTGCCAAATTCTGTGTAATTTTCAGAATGTTCCGAAAACTTCTAGAAGGTCCATAAGTGATATAAAACCATGACTTGTGCGAAATTCAAAGGGAGAGATCAGAATTGAGAGCAGTTACACACACTCCACACTACATTTCCTCACACACTAGATCCATAATCCATCTCCATCCATTCTTGATCCATCTATCTACACTTGATGTCATCCATCAAATCAACCATCCAAGTGATCAAGGAAGTAAGGGAGAGTGAAGCTTACAAGAAGAAGAAGGAGATCTCCATTGAATCACTTTAAAGGGGGAATCTATTTCTAATTTTTGTGACTTTCTTTATAGTTGATCATGGTTTGTAAGGATTTTAATGTCTATGTTGAATTTCTTGTGACTATGAGAGGCTAATCTCTTTTGTGAGATTAGCTCCATGATTGATATTGGATAATGTAGTTTTTATGCAAATTGATTTTAATCTTGAATGAGCTTTGTGTTATTTCTATCATTGATTGTTAATTACTTGATGTGTATGATTGATATATGTGATTAATTGTCATGTGCATGTGATTAGATTGGTAGATCAATTATATGCTTAGGATAGTTCATTGAATTATTTCATCATACACTTCATGTGCATTAATTTAGAATGAGATAGACATATCTTTCTAGATTTGAAACTCTTTGATAGAACATTTGATTAGCTCAATCGAGAGATTAGTTAATTAGATGAGGAGACTCAAGCCATTAGTGAATTCATAGTACCTTAAAAGGGAATATTGTCTATGATTTAGTACCTGATTAGGGAACTTGTAGAGTAATTAGTATCTATTGGGAGATGTTCGCTAAGGTCACTATCCTTTGTGCTTTTGGGAGCCTTATTGAGGGCCTACATCATATCCATCTTGGTAGAGAATTTAGGTGGAATTAGTGATCACTCCTATGCCATGTCCATGATAGATTATAATCAATTGCATGATTACTTTGTTATCTATGTCATGATTGTTGCTAATCTCATCCTTGCATCATTTGGAACCCATTTATCTTGCATTCATTTATTTCTTATCTCTTGCATTAGTTTAATTGCATTCACTTGCATCTTATCCTCATTTCCTATCGTCCTTATAAATCACGATAAACTTGAGATCGCTTAAACTCTAGTACCTCCTCCCTGTGGTTCGATAAATTCTTTAATTGGTCATCCCGATTATAAACGACCAATCAGTAGTGTGATGGTGTGATGTGATATGTAACTAATTAGGAGATAGAAGATTTATAATAAGTGAATGAGAGAGACAAGTTTGAGGTGAGGAATTATTAAATAGGAGAGAGAGTAAGACGTTTGATGATTGAATAAGGGAGAAGATTTAATTATTTTAAGAAAGAGAGAGAGAGAGAGAGAAAGAGAGGGGAATAAAATTGAGAGAATTACGTATTTTGAGGAGGATAGAAGAGAGATAATAAAAGAGAGCATAAAGGGGGCAGTTCACATGAATTCTTCCCAAGATCCGCGGATATATATGGGTGTGATTTAGTATCCGATTTCATGAAATATTCATGGGACCGGTTTCACCCTAGTGCCTCTCTAAGCTTTTTAATTGATTTAAAATTCATTTTAAGCTCTTGAACTCTTTTTTCGACTAAACCATGAGCAAAATTTTAAGCTTTATTGATCTAAAAATATTATCATTTTCGTAACAAACGAATCAAATAATTATATGATTTTCATTCAACGTTATATATAGTGAACAAAATATCATGACTTTTGGCCAACATTGATCGAATATTGTGATAACTTACATCGAACACCGGCCGAACAATATTATAATTTTTGTATAACAACATCCGAATATTGTAATGATTTTCTTCCTAACACTGAAAAATTAAGTTATCATTTTCGTCAAGCATTGATCGAACAACATACTTTGCCTCCGCACTAAGATCAAAACATTGTATTTTTCAATTTATCTTTTATCAAATCAAACTTCACAATCATGCATTTTCTAAACATATATCTAAAAATTCAAACATTAAGTGTCTTCACTGTCATGCGTCTAAACCTTATAAAAATCATAAAATTAATTATTGAAAAAAATTTACGTGTACTGTATAACTTTTTAATTTGAATTTTGCATCATTAAATAATTATTTACTGGCCCAAAATAACTTGAATATAAAGAGATGATATCCATATGTTTGGCTGATGGACTATAATACTGAACATTGTACGGCTATGTAAGTCGGTCCAGCACACCAGTGATGGCCTTTTATGATTATCTTTATGTAAGTCAATCCCCAAAAAAAAAAAAAAATTAGACTTTTCATCATCACTTAGGCCCATAATGTTATATGGGAAAAATAACACGCTACCAAAAAAATTTAACGAAAAAGCTTTTTGTCCCATTGTCGATACATAAAAATCAATAAATTGACTTGATTAAAGTTTGAACATAGCTTATAATACCGTTGGAATTCACTATTCTAAATCAACGGGACATTTTTGTGTTGGGATTTTTTATATTTAAAAGTGATTGAATTTGAATAATTGAACTCTTGAGTATATTAGCATATCATCTACCAACTTAACTAATTTATAATTTATGTTATAAATTGACATTTAAATTTATTAAAATCTCTTTTTCTGATGAAATTTTCATTGAAATTTTGCAACAACTTAAGTTTAATTGGAATTTCTATTGGAATTTTCCAATAGCTTATCAAGCTATTGGAATTTTCCAATGACTTAAATTTATATGAGAAATTTTGTTGGAAATTTCTTTAGATTTTATATGAATTTTCGTTGAAAATTTTCAATAGTTTATTAGGGTATTGGAATTAGTATTGAAATTTTCTAGGTTTAAATTTTTATTGAATACTCGCTGGAATTTTCCAACAGTTTAAAATTTCATTGGAAAATTTGTTGGAATTCTAAAATTTTCAACCGTTTTCCTTTTCATTGAAATTTGATATTTTTCTTATAGTGGGTAAATATATTTTTTTAAACTCGTTAATAATTCAAAAAAGTTTGAACAGTGATCGTCTTGACTCAGACTTATAATCCTACACTGTGGCAGGCTTATAAAGCCCTCCTAACTTTTGCATATGATTGACAAATTACATAGTATTAAACACTTTGTATTAGACAAGTAAAATTTTTAATTAATGTTTATATTGTTATTAATTTATATATAATTTTATTATTATTAATTTATTTAATTTTAAATACGCAATATAGTACTCCCCGTGTCCCTTGTAGTTTTACATGGATAAATGAGCACGTGGATTTTGAAAAGTTTTTTTAGGTACATAAGTAAAAAAAATACTCCCTCATCCGTCCCCTTAATACGTATTCATTTTGCTATTTTGGTCCGTCCCATTACAAAATATCTATTTCCTTTTTTAGATTGATGTGACCACACATTGTCCCACACTCAACACTAATACAACTAACTACCCATTACACTTTAAAATATTATTTCTCTCACCTCAAAAATATTAAATTATTATACTCCTTAATCCACGTGCAAAAAGCAAACGGTTATATTTCAAGGGGACGAAGAGAGTATGTGATATTTTTTAATATTATGATGTTTTAAGAATATTTATATTGTATAGTATTACTATAATTGGAAAATTAAGTAGTGGTACAAAGGAAAATGAAAACTGTGCAAAAATATACTAAGAAACTGGACTAATATACATTATACTATGTACTATTATTTGAACCTCAATAGAGACGAAAATTCTTCGTCCGCCATTGATCCTACATGCACAAAAATTAGCCACCAATGAAATGACGATTTATGTTCATTGAATTTAATTAGAAGCACGTTTTTTCCACGAGTTACTGTGATGGACGATCGTCAATATTAATAATATGAATGCATTATTGATTTTATTGTGAACAAATGCATAACACCATTACTTTCCATACTAATATATTGAATTTCTTTTGTTTGAAAAAAAAAACAAAAAAACAGGTATTTTCTTTTTAACGAATCACATTGAACTTCGTACTTTTCCTTGACTTGTACAACAATACTAATACTCTCAATTATCTTCAAACATTTAACGTTTTATAATAATTTGTGTCACCTAAAATTATCTTCATAATTTCATGTTCATGCGTTCAACAAAATCTTGTATCATCTAGAGAAAATTTTTTTTTTAATTGAATAACCTACTTTAGTTTAAAAAATAATACTCATACCTGTCACATGTAATATTTTTATTTGTTATCTCCACATTACCAATATATATATATATATATATATATATATATATATATATATATATATATATATATATATATATATATATATATATATATAAATTATTAAAAAAAATTCTTAAACTTTGTATTTACAATACTAACAAAAAAAATCCTACACGTAAAATAAAAAAAAAATAAAAAAAGTTTCACGAGGGCTGTGGATCCCATACGACTGAATACTAATACTCATTAATGTCTATTTTATATCGATCTTACAATGTATAGCACGTACAATACATGTCAATTTCTAATTTATTATTGGTTGTTGAAAAATTAAAATTTTAATTTAGGGGTACATGGAATATGTTTGTGAAATAAATTACGGGCTTGTTATTTTTCCTCGAGATAAAAAGAAAAAATATAGTATAATTTTTTTATGCAGTACCTTCGAATGCTTTATTTATTTTCTTATATTTGTAGTTTAATATTAATTTTTAAAGTTTTATTATTGACATAAGTAAACCAATGAATCAAATTATCAATTGCTTTCCATTTTCATTCTTCAGAGAAAATACCTAACACTAGCTAGTATATTCCTTTCATCCATGAAAATTGGATACCAATTTTGGGCATGAAATTTCACAGAAGTTATACTTTAATTTAAATCTTATATAAGAAGTATTAAATATGAATGAATACTAATAAATTAGATGTTGTTGTGTAATAAAGTGGGTTTAATATTGGGTTATTCTAGGGCGCATCTGTGCTAAGGTGCACCTTAGAATTAATAGGCCAAATTAATGTGTTAGTGGGTAGTTATCCATTTTAAATTTTAATTATTTAAATTAATTAATAGTAGGGATTCAATTATAATTTAATCTAACGGCTGAAATCGTCTAGATGCACCGATGCCACAAGTGCACCGCAGTCGAACTCTTAATTTTGATGGACTAATATAGAGCTTCATCACCTTTTTTTTAAAAAAAAAAATAGATGTTAAGTCACCTTTTGGAGGATGAAAATACGCCACATTTTAACAATTTCAAAATAAGCACTTTTATATATTTGCACATAAAAATACCAATACACACTTGGAGAATTTACAATTTAAAAATTAGGATTTAGAATTTAATTCGAAAATTTGGAATTTAGTAGATATTAGTTTAGGGTTATTAATGATTATTATATTAGTTATGAGATTGAATTTGTAAGCCGCCTGTGAATAGAGTTAATTTGCTATCTCTCAAATTAATCAATCAATCTATCCTAGTACATTTCAAGTCCCAAACAAAAGAAAATAGAAAAAAAAAATCAGTAAACAAATTAAGACCACAAAGTTAGACACGGAAGATGTCAATTATTAATTAACTACTATAGTCGATGTGAAGTGTGTGGTACGATGTTTTCTTTTTTCTTCTATAAAATAAACATTTGTCTAAAATCAATATATGCATCTCTTATAGTTATAATTCATGGAATATCCTAGTGTAGAATGTAGCCCTGGACTTCATCTTGATTCATCATCTCCATTTCCCTTTTTGAACAAAGTTCCTGGCATTCACTTGACCTGGAAAGATCTCCGGGTCACCGTGGCGGCTGGGCAGCGGCCTATCCTCCGCGGCCTCACCGGCTACGTCCGCCCCACCGAGGTTTTAGCCGTCATGGGCCCTTCTGGCTGTGGAAAGTCCACTCTTCTTGATGCATTAGCAGGTCTACATATATATATTTCCATTATACCCTTAAATAATTATCTAAAAACACTGATAATAAACATTAAATCTTGAGGGTATAATAGGCATAAACCACTACATTTCGTGTTCTATTTTAGTTTGTTTCAAATATATAGTCCAGCATGTTATATACCTTTGATTAGCCAATTAGTCAATTATTCAAATTCAGTATGATAAATATAATTATGTGATTTCAGGGAGGTTAGATTCAAACACGAGGCAGAAAGGAGAAATCCTCATCAATGGACGAAAGCAAACGTTAGCTTTTGGCACTTCCGTAAGAAATTTAAAAACTATACATAAACAATACTATATTATGCATGATTTCAATCAAGATTAATTTATATATCTATAGTATATCAATCTTTCAGTATTTTTTTACTTTATTCGGTACTAAAAAAGTTAGGACATTTATTTTCGTCTCAAATCTTTTAACTTTTCTCTGATTTCGTCCCAAAACAAATATTTTTTACCAATTTTGTCCCATAATTTTATAAGCACCGATTCAATCTCATCCACGGAATTAGAAAAATTAAATATTTTATTTAAGTATATATTACTCCCATCGTCCACTGTCAGTCTATTAATTTTATCATTTTTGGTCGTCCACTCTTATTTTATCAATTTTCACTTTTAGGCACATGGGACCCACCTACCCACTAATGCAACTAAAATATGAGACTTACACATCTCACTAATACAACTACTCATTACATGTTAAATAATAATACTCCTTAATCCACGCGCAAAAAACAAATGAATAGATTGTGAATGAACGGAGAGAGTACAATTTTAGTGAAAATTTAAAAGTTACGAGACTATTCGAAGAAATTTAGTTTTTCGAAACCATTTTTAATAAAGTAAATTTATATAATACGATTTACGCACATTTGTCATGCATGCATGATGTATGTATGTAGGCATATGTGACACAAGATGATGCCCTAGTTACAACATTGACCGTACGAGAAGCAGTGTGCTATTCAGCACAGCTTCAACTGCCAGATTCCATGTCCAAAGCTGAAAAGAGAGATAGAGCTGAATCTATCATCAAAGAGATGGGATTAAACGACGCCGTTGATACAAGAATCGGCGGGTGGAGCGTGAAAGGGTTGAGCGGCGGCCAGAAGAGACGAGTCAGCATTTGCATTGAAATCCTGCGACGGCCGAAGCTTCTGTTCCTGGACGAGCCGACCAGCGGTTTGGACAGCGCAGCGTCGTACCATGTCATGAAACGGATTGTGAAACTGGCCGAGAACGAAAGAATAAGTGTCATTGCATCTATTCATCAGCCAAGCAGTGAAGTGTTTGAGCTTTTCCATAACCTTTGCTTGCTCTCATCTGGACAAACTGTCTATTTTGGTTCTACTTTAGCAGCTAATCAGGTAATAATGAACTGATCCCCTCTAATTATTTCGCATTACGTGTAATCCTACGTGTCGTTCATCTAACATGTTTCGACGTAACAGTTTTTTGCTTCGAATGGATTCATGTGCCCATCTATGAGGAACCCATCCGATCATTATTTGAGAACTATTAATCAAGACTTTGATTTGGTGAGCACTTATAATATTCAACAAATGCGTTGTCACTATTTCATCTTTGTAATATATGTACGTTCATTAAAGTTATTAAGCGAGTTAATGAAGCTTTAAAATGTCATAGACAAAAACTAGTATGAGAATTCTTTTAAATTTTGGGTAAATATCAAAATTAGTCAGGTAAGTATGACGGATTCCAACTTTAGTCATTTTTTCTGTAATTTTCAATTTTAGTCATTTTTTATCTACTTTTAGTCCTTTTTATCCATATTTAGTTCTTTTCTAAAATTTAGTTATTATTTTTGTCCAAATTTAATCCTTTATGTTAAAAAATATTCAAAATTGGTCCGAAAATGTATAATTTTTTGACCAAAATTGGACAAAAAATGATCAAAATTGGATCAAAAGGACTAAAACTCGACAAAAAAAGACTAAAATTGAAATCTGTCATACTTACAGGACTAATTTTGATATTTATCCTTGAATTTATATTGGTTTGGAAAAATATCCGGATTCGTCCTTTAAGTATAATTAATTCCAATTTTTAATCTTGTTTTATTTACAATTCCCAATTTGGTCTCTCTTTTTTTTTTTTCTCGTCTAAATTTAATCTTTTATCAAATTTAGACTTTGAACAAAATGGACAAAAATCAGACAAACAAAATGACTAAAATTTAGATTTGCAAATAAAACGGTTTAAAATTGGAATCGGTGATATACTTAAAATACGAATTATGATATTTTCTTTTTATAAGTTTCAAGAGATATTATGACTCACCTTCTCCTTAACTTGTAATTTATCGGACTCCTTAATCTTAACCAATCAACTTAAAAGAAAATTAAACCCATTTAAATGAAATTAACGTGTAAACTCCCTTATTTTTAATAAAATTTTAAAGTTATTTCATGTAACTCTATGCCAACCAAACATTCTTTTCACTAATTAAGAAATGAATAAAATACAAAATGAATTAAGAGGGATTATAATCAATAATTTTGTAATAGGAGGATGAAGAAGGAAATGGTGGTAAGGGAAGTGCAATGGAGGCGATTAACATTCTGGTGAGGGCATATGGGTCATCCGATACTAACCGACAGGTGAAGCAATGTGTGGATGAAATATGCCAACAGGTACTTAATTAATTATATTTTATTTAATGATTAATTCCCTTAATATATAGTATACTCATATCATATCACAATTTGGCAAACATATTTAAATTGTCCATGCACCACGTTTCATGAATCAATCAAATTATTAATTGTCAACTCAGATACTTATCTAACCTGTCACACCCTGATTTCTATTGTAGCAGTATGTCATCATATTTAATTTGAGGCTTAATTTTAGTTATACCCAAATATTTTAACTACAATTTTATCCTTAATACATCATATATATACATTAATTATTTATAATGAGTATTTTTTTTAAAAAAATAAAATTAGTATTTGGATTAATAATATTTTTAAATTTGATCGACAAGATATAATCAATATGAGAATTCCTTTTGTTTCTTTAATTACATTATAATTTGAAAATTATGTTATTATCTCTCCTAGGTCGCATATCATTAGTCCCTTAGTTATTATAAAAGGACTTCGTAAAAAAGACAAAAGTATATATTGAGATAATGTTTATGACTCAAACAAACATGCATATAGGTATCACAAGAAAGTGTAAAAAAAAAACCCCCACAATATATATAATTATATTACTTCAATAATTTTCTTAGAAATCATTGCAAATATTACTAATTCAATATAAACCAAAAAAATTAAAATTAATTATATTATTTATAATCCTTTGTCTAAGTCTTAATTTTATTAGTATTATTTTAAAGCATATATAGAAGATGAGAGTAGTAAATTTGGTGTAGCACTATATGGGATGGACAGAGAAAATGGAGAGGAGGCAAGCAGGATTCATTACACAGTGTGTGGTTTTAACACGAAGATCATGGGTGAACATGTTTCGCGATTTGGGTTACTATTGGTTTCGATTTGTCATATATATAGCTCTCTCCTTGTGCCTTGGAACTGTCTTTTATCACATTGGCTCTACTCCTTCCTCCATTCAGGTACCCTAATCTCAATCATGTTTTTCAAAATTACATGAATGATACGTTAAAATATGATATGATTCAATACAAACATATTTTAATCATTGATAAACACCTTTTCATACTACTATAGTAATGAACCAGCTTGTTTCACATATAACCTTCTCTCAGTTCTAGAAACTATACGTATATGGCTTAGAATTATTATTACAATCATATTGATTACATATTCACAATATCGATTCTTCAACTTGTTAAATTGGTTCATGAATACACGAATTACAGCTTCAGTTAACTCTCAAAATTTTTTGCTCCTACTTTCTTTTTTTTAATTTCCATTTCATTTCTGCCGGAGATTTTATATTTTTGGCAAAGTCTTGCTATCAACTGAACACACGAGTCTAGTTTCGTGCGTCCAAATCCAGTTTTGTACCTTGCTATATCCTTTAATATAAAAACTTACTTTCGATGTTCAAGAATTTTTTTTTTAAATCAAATATTTATATTCTTCGTATTTACCTTGTGCATCCTAAAAACAACTCTTTGTTTTGTGAATGATGTTGTCACCGATCAGTGGGTGTATTAATGAATGCAATTTAATGTTTTAAACAAAAATAAAAGTGAAAATGACCAAATGTGTAATGTGCTTTGGAAGTGGAAATTCAATCATACTAGTAAAAAAGTTGACATTCATTAACTATGAATGATACTCAATATTAATACAAGTGTTTTTGTAGGTACCGTGAACAAGACATCTGCTAATCTATGTTATACTTTTTTTTCCCAATTAAATGAAAAGTGGTGATTTATTTTATTCTACATTTTCTTACTTGAATATAAAAATTAGTTTGTTGAATAAAATGGGGTGATAATTCTGTAGGCTAGAGCTACAATGCTGGCCTTCATTTCATCTTTCATGACCTTCATGGCAATTGGAGGATTCCCCTCTTTCGTTGAAGATATGAAAGTAAGAAACCCTAATTTAATTATTCTTCCCAAATTAATCAAACCAACACAATCAGATAAGATAACATCTTACCGGAAAACCAGATCTTCACCCGCGAACGGCTGAACGGCCACTACGGCGTGGCGGCGTTCGTCGTCGGAAACACCCTCTCCTCCGTGCCCTTCATCTTCCTCGTATCCGTACCCCCTGGCGCACTGGCCTACTATCTCGTCGGCCTCCAGAAAAGCCCCAATCACTTCGCCTACTTCGCCCTGCTCCTCTTCTCCTCCATGCTGCTGGTGGAGAGCCTGATGATGGCGGTGGCCGCCGTCGTGCCGGACTTTCTCATGGGCATCATCACCGGCGCCGGAATCCTAGGCATCATGATCCTCAACAATGGCTTCTTCCGGCTACCCAACGACATACCCAAGCTATTCTGGAAATATCCGATTTACTACATTTCTCTGCACAAGTATGTAAATCAGGGTTTATACAAGAATGAATTTGAGGGATTAACATTTCCCAACGGGCGGAATTCGAGTATTGGGGGTGATGAGATTTTGAGGAATGTTTGGGAAATGGAAATTGGGGAATCCAAGTGGATAGATTTGATCGTGATTATTGGAATGATGTTTGGATACAGGGTTTTGTTTTGGTGTATCGTAAAGAGTGCAGAAAAGGTTAAGCCCGTGATTAGGGCTCTATTAGGGAAGTTAACCAAACAGAGGACTGACGTTGAAGATCCTTAGCGTTTTAATTAGACTTTTTTTACCCTACAAATTTAATTAGTTTAAATATATATACTCTTTTGTTTCGCTTTAATATTTATGTTTATTGTTTTATATATTGATTTAATTAAAAATGTATGTTAAGTTATTGGGATGAGTATAAAAAATAAATATTTTGTTGGGACGTGTATAAAAATTAAGTATTATTGAAATTTTTTTTACCACTTTAAGAAATAGAAAAATGTAAAATACTATGTAAGATGGATAAAAAAGAAAGTGTGATATACTTTCTGGTCAGGGAATAATATTTTAATGTGCAGTGTATAGTTGTTTTAGTGTTGTGTGCGGGCCTTATGTGGAAATATTACTCCCTTCGTTCTGAATATAAGTTCATCTTTACTATTTCAAGTTGTTTAAGAAAAAAATATTTTTTGACTAACTTTATTGACTTTTAAGTGTAATATGCTATTTTTAGGTAATAAATAATGTATAAAATATGTTATGCGAGTTAGAAAGTGATTACAATTTTGAAATGAAAGTAAACTTTTTAAATTTTGGATTGAGATATTATTTTATTTTTTAGAGAGTAAACCCTTAGGTGATGTTTGTTTTGGGGTTTTGGGGAGTTTGAAAACCATGAATATGAATGTTGTGTTTGTTTTGGGTTTTTGATATGGTAGGTTTTAACTTTATATTAATTTATGTAAGAAAGTAGATGAGAGATAAAGTGAGAAAGTGTATTAATTGAAGAGAGAGAATGTATATAGGTATATATAGGGATGATTTTTAAAAATTTGGGTGTGGAATTTGAATTCAAATTCCGGGTTTCAAACCCAGAAACAAATATCCCCTTATTGTTGAGAAAAGAAAGGGTAAAATCTTGGGACAAAAGAAGTAACTATTTTATGTGGGTCTCACTTGTTAAAAAGATAATTGAACAAATTAAAATGATAAAATGTATACTAAAAAATTTCGTGCTACGCAAACACTTCTATCTAAATAATGGGGGATTTGTTCTGTTATTTTTTGAGAATAGAGATAGATGAAGGTTAGAGATATGGAGAAGATATAACTTGAACAATAGTTTTTTCTTTTCATTTATGTTTTTCCTTAAGCCTAATTTTAACAAATTAACAACTGGAGTAAACAAGGCTCAGTAGAAAAAGAAAGATAAATATATTTTACTAAATAAAGAAACAAATGCCCAACAACTAATGTGATTAGTAAAGCCCATTATTTTTTTCTTTCTTACAAAAAGTTTTCATTTTATAATATTGAGTGTATCATTCAAAGACCCTCATTCTCCACTTTTAGTTAAAAAGTTCACTTAGGACAACCCCAATGGTTGCTTTCCTCAATTCTTCAAATCACCTAAAAAAAAGGTGATTTGATGATATGTTCTTCAATGATGTTCATCAAATTCCTATATCACCAAATAATAAAAAAAGGCACAGACAATAAATGAAAATGATTTTGAGGATGGTATCAAATTTGAGAAATTGTATTATATTCTTAAATTTAAAGATGGTTTGATACCATCATTGGAGAAAAATTAATAGCAAATCCTCATTTGATGTCATGGTTGGATATTAACTTATTTCCTACAACTCACTACTAATTCAATTTTCCCACTACAAATATAATAATAATACTTTAATCCACGACTAATATAATATTAATACTTTATCCACGTTAAAAAAAAAAAAAAAAAAAAAAAAAAAAACTGGGACGAGTAGTAAAAATAATTATAAAAAATTGGGAGGCCCACTGCCCTAACTCATGCTCGAATCGTCAACACATTAGTTAATGTTATTTCATTTAATGCTAGATTTGGTTCTTAGTTATACATTATTTTCCTGTTATTACAACGTTTTAATCGATGATAGAGACGTTTTCAAATTTGATGGATCTTGTCTCCCTCCATTTATTTGAATTTTTCTCTCTTAAATTACTACTCCCTCAAATTAATTAGTTTTCAACCCCTACTTCTCACATAAATTAAGGTGATATTTTTTAGAATATTATAGTACTTTATTTATTACATTCCTCTCACACCATCAATTTTATCATTTTATAATAATCTTCACATTTTTTTATTTTTTATTTATTTATAATAAATTGTCCAAAAAATACAATTAGTAATTTAATCAAATAACTTCAAAATAATTTAATTTTAAGAGTACTATTCACATCTAATACATAATAAATACTATAATTTTATTTATTAATAAAAAGTATAATTTTACTAAAAATCAATAAAGTTAACTTATAATTAATAATTACTATTAATATTATTATTATTTTAAATTTATGTAGAGAATAATTAAATAAAGTATGTTTATCGTTACTTAAAATATATTTTTAGTGAAACATATTATAAAACAAAAAAAATCATACTTTAAAAAAAATTAACTGGTAATAAATATGTTTAATTATATAATAAATATACTTTAACACATCTCACATAAATAGTCTTACAATAAATCTTATAATAAAAAAATAATAATAACTAAAATATTGAGAGTAGTTAATTAAACTTTTAATTAAATAAACAATTAATCATCATCCAACCTTTATTTGTTAGCATTTTATAGAAAGAAATTTGTTCATTGAGGAATTGGTTCAATTGCAGCAACTCAACGGCATTTCACCCATCCCTCATCATACAGTTGATTTTGAAGGAATTTATTTGTTTTTATAATTATTGAATGAGACATTTTCCCCTTAATATTTATTTAGATTTTTAGTTTCTTGTTCTTTTTTTTTTTTGGCAAAGTTGATAATAGATACTTGATATATCGAAGAAGATCAATGCTTGGTTAAGAAACAATAATAACTGCTAATAATATTCTTATTAAAATTAATTACTTGATCATCTCTTTATATATTAAAACAAAATAAGCTTCCAAATTAGATTTGAAAAGTGTGAAGTGTCATGATTATATTAATTAAGTATTTATGATTTTGTGAATTTGTGAGGTGTCAACATATTATTGATTAATTAATTATAAAGAAGTTATGGGTTTAAAACTCAACATAGGCATTTTTTTTTCCTTCAAATAAAAATTTTAAATTAAATTGGGCTTAAAATTTAATAAGAAATTAAAATTTATACATATCAATTATCTTCATAAGCCCAAATTTCACATAATCAATTTTTCTTTCAATTTTAATAGGGAGATTACTAGTAGATACAAAAAAAAAAAAAAAATTAATTACTATGAGATACAAACATAAAAAAATATTACTATTAACTACAAAAATATATAGTGATATTTCAATATTACCCCTACAATGTGCTACACATAAATGTTGTGTGCAGCAAAAGTTCGTGCAGTAACAAAAGTGTGTTCAGTAAAAAAAAAATGTGTGCAGCAAAAAAGTGTGGTGGTCCGGCAGAGCTCAGGCGAAGCTCCGGCAGCGGCTGTCCGGCAACTTTCCGGCAGAGCTCCAGCGAGGCCAGTTTTTCGGCGGCGGTGATTTCCGGCGATCGGCGGCCGCCGGCAGTTTTTCGGCGATCGGCCGGTGGCGGCTGTGGTCCGGCGGTGGGTTGGAGTTAGGGTTTGTGGTTTAAAAGTGTATGGGTTTAGGGTTATATTTGGTATTTTACTTAAATATTTTGTATGTGATAGTAATTACTATTTTAAATCAATGTATCTAGTAGTAATTAAGGGTACAAAGTGTGTACCTAGTAATTTTTTCATTTTAATATGAATAGGATATAAATTTTTTTAATATATTGATTTAAAGTTTTTAATAGACTTATCATTGTATATATTTATAAAACATAGTATTGAATTTTTAAGAAGCATAATTATATAAATAAATGGGTAAAACTATATTGATTGAATTAAAAAGATATTTAATTAAGTTAATATTGATATTTAATTAAGTTAATATTATTCATTAATTTTTTTTATATTAAATAAATTTAAAAAATATCAATTCTATTATCTCATGTAACTTTGTGTAGCATTCGGGGTTCATATGGAGTAATATTTAGAGAGAGGACTAGAATTGCCGTGGGTATAATAACATTGTCATATTTTTAATTACTTTGAATTTAATTTTAATGTATATTGATTGTTCACAATTTTATATGTGTCCCCCCAAGTGTAGGGAATCGATTGTAGTTCCACGTATGACCAAGTAAAAATAATATCGTACCCAAGGGATAATTATAAATCTACTATTTAATTTAATTATGACTATTCTAATTTAAGACAAATCTGATTTTTAAAGATAATTACTAAAATTAACTATGCAGAAAATAATTACTAAAAATAATAAAATAGCAAATAATTAAATATGAAAATAGCACTAAGAAATCCAGTTAACTTGTTCAAATCAAATCACTAGACAATCAGTTAGAATAGCTGCAATTAAGTAAACTTAACACATAAATCTGGTTTAGCTCCTCGCAGAAGAATAATCTCTACTCCCTTTCTAGGTACTTCATGCAAAATTCCATTAAAGGCTATAGCACTAGACTTCCCTTTATAGGTACTTAAAAATTAATTCTCAATACCCACCTAATAATCTAAGAAGTCAAATCCTCTAGAATAGTAATTAATAGATATATTAAGTGTTCTATATTAATTATTTTAATGAATAAAGGTTATATGTTTAGATCCCCTTTACCCATAACAGGTTGACCAATATAATTCTTATATAACACAAGCAATAAGCATAAGCATGTAAAAGACATTGACATACGCATGAATAAGGACAGATCATATAAGACAAAATAAAGGAATAAGTATACTGCAGGTATCCAACCTTAAATATAGATCATCAATTCAAATCAATTTAACCTTCAAACCTAGCGCTATCCAAGAAGTACTAGCTCATGGTGTTACAAGCAACACACATGGTTAGGTATGAAAGCATGTTATCCAAAATTAAAAAAGAAAGAGTAAGAAAAACCCTAAATATGGTGTGATTCTTCGTTTTTCGGCCCATACGTGTTTTTGACGTGAAAAGCCCTATTTTGAGGTAGAATATTATAAAAGGAGCCATTGGGGTGTTCCAAACCCTAACTCTCCATAACTCTCCACAACCCTAAATACTTTTCCACACCATTTCCTTGTCACCATATCGAAATCAATATTCACTATCTCATCCACCCATCCCGGAGAGAGAACGGAGAATCACGCCACATTTAAGGTTTTCTTATTCTTTCTTTTAAGCTTTTGAATTATAAACATATGGCTATGCCTTTATACATAACCATGTGTGTTGCATGTAACACCATGAGCTAGTACTTCTTGGATAGTGCTAGGTTTTGAAGATTGAATTGGTTTGAATTGATGATCTAGAATATGTTGGATACCTTCAGTATATTTATTCTCTTATTAATGCTTTGAATTTAGAGTTATATTTTTGTCTTATATGATTTGTCCTCATGCATGTATATAACATTGTCTTATGCATATGTATGCTTATTGCTTGTGTTATACTCCTCTATCCACTTCTAAGGTATCCATTTATTATTCCTGACTTTCGCTTCAAATGTATCAATTCCCTCTATTTAGTAAAAAATAAGTACACAATATGACCCACCACTTCCATCTAATACAACTACCCACTTTATCTATAATAATAATATTCTTTATTCCACGTGTAAAAAATAAATAAAGATCTTAAAATTATCCACGTGCAAAAAACAAATGGTTACCTTAGAAGCGGACGGAGGGAGTATAAAAATTATATTTGTCAATTTATTATAGG
Organism: Pogostemon cablin; assembly: GCA_023678885.1. Lineage (NCBI taxonomy): Eukaryota > Viridiplantae > Streptophyta > Magnoliopsida > Lamiales > Lamiaceae > Pogostemon > Pogostemon cablin. Next base: position 3,641,887 of record CM042992.1, on the reverse strand, counting down.
TAAAAAAAGTTTAAGCCCGTGATTATGAGGTGTTTAGCGCCTTCACCCAAACTCTGCCTTCGAGGTAGATAAGGACGTGGGTGAGATCGTCTCCATCCGTTCCTTTCAAAGAGAATTTTTTTTTCATTTTGGGCGTCCTATCTAAAGAGTCTTCTTTTATTTTTTACACATATGAGACCCACACACACCCACTAATACAACTAAAATATGAGATCCACACTTCCACTAATACAATTACCCAGTACACATTAAATAATAATACTCCTTAACACGTGCCGAAAAGCAAAAGACCCTCTTAGTGAGGGACGGAGGGAGTATAGTAAATTTTATACTCCCTCCGTCCGCACGAAAGAGGGTTTTTTATTTTTTTGAACGTTGATTAAGGAGTATTATTATTTAATGTATAGTTAGTAGTTGTATTAGTGGGAGTGTGACTCTTATATTTTAGTTGTATTAGTGAGTGTGAGTGAGTTTCATGTGTGTAAAAAAAATGATCCTTTTTAGAACGGACAATCAAAATGGAAAAAAACCTCTTTCGAGTGAACGAGTAATTTGAAATATATTTTTGTTAAAGATGAATTTTAGTATGGAACACACGAATAAAAAAAAAAAAAGCTTTAGAAGGGGATTACATTTCTAATGGAATGTATCAATGGAAAAAAAGATCCTACTCAATAAATGAGAAGTGACTGGAATACTAATTTTCTTGAGCAACAGCGTGCAATTATTTTGCAATAATAATTTTTCAAAAATGAGAAGTGACTGGAATAATAATAATACTCAGAAGCTCACATCATCCACATTTGTTTCATATAATACTAGTATTTGGTTTCACTTTACGGATCAAATTTTTAGTAGTCACTATTGACTAAGTATAATTTTAAATAGTCACCTCTCTTAAAAGTAATTTTTAGTAGTCACTATTTAGAGGACTCCTCAAATTACCCCATAACTATCAGATAAAAGACTATAATAATGGGGGCATGATTATGTCAGTATTGACTGCATTAAATAGGGTGGTTGAGACCACATTTAAAATTATAGGAAATATTTTTTTCCAGAAAAAATTAAAAAATTTCAAAAATATTATTTCTTCTATTCGGCCTATTCAGCATACAATTTGTTTTATTCGGCCTACACTATCTGTTCTATTCGGCCAACACTTTTTTTTCTAAAAAAATTAAAAATAATCGAAAAAAATATTTGTTCTATTCGGCCTACAATTTGTTCTATTCGACCTACACTATTTGTTCTATTCGGCCCACACTTTTCAAAAAAAAATAAAAAAATTCTTCTATTCGGCCTACAATTTATTCTATTCGGCCTACGCTATTTGTTCTATTCGGCCCACACTTTTTTCAAAAAAAAATTAAAAAAAATTAAAAAAAAAAATTCTATTCGGCCTACAATTTGTTCTATTCGGCCTACATTATTTGTTCTATTCGGCCCATACTTTTTTTTCAAAAAATAAAATTAAAAAAAATTCATCTATTCGGCCTACAATTTGTTCTATTCGGCCTACAATTTGTTCTATTCGGCCCACACTTTTTTAAAAAAAAATTAAAAAAATTTCTATTATTCGTCATATTCGGCCTACAATTTGTTCTATTGGCCTACGCTATTTGTTCTATTCGGCCCACACTTTTTTTTCAAAAAAAATTAAAAAAAATTAAAAAAATTTCTTCTATTCGGCCTATTCGGCCTACAATTTGTTCTATTCGGCTTACACTATTTGTTCTATTCGGCCCACACTTTTTTTAAAAAAAATTAAAAAAAATTAAAAAAAAATTATTCTATTCGTCCTATTCGGCCTACAATTTGTTCTATTGGCCTACGCTATTTGTTCTATTCGGCCCACACTTTTTTTTCAAAAAAAATTAAAAAAAAATTCTTCTATTCGACCTATTCGGCCTACAATTTGTTCTATTCGGCTTACACTATTTGTTCTATTAGGCCCACACTTTCAAAAAAAATTAAAAAAAATCGAAAAAAATATTTCCTGAAAAAATTAAAAAAAATTATACGAATAAAATTAATGCATCTTTTTTTATTTTAATAAAAAATATATTCATGGGGCATATAAAGGTAACATATTAATGCATTCAATAGACTGTACTTCCACACTTTATTCAGAAATAAAGAGGAATCTGATTCCTTTACTGTACAATTGGTACTTTTGATCAAAAAGTGTGGAATCTCATTCTCCAAACATGTGAAAAGTGGGTCTCCCTCAAGGGCATTTTGGTCCATTCCTTTAAAAGTGGCTAGAAAAAATTGTGTATAACATATGTGGCCACTTAAAATTACACTTAAGCAACAGTGGCCATTTTTGCCATTTTCACTTTAATTAAACATCATTTTCCTCTTATTACAACGTTTTAATTGTTGACGGAAGACGTGATCAAATTTGATGGATGTACATCCATTGATTTGATTTTTTTCTTTCTAAAAGTACTAATTCCTTTCATATAGTTTTCACCCTTCTTTACTACTCCCTCCTCCCTCCGTTCGCTTTTAATAAGATATCTATCCATTTTACTATTTTTACGTCCGCTTTAAAGGTATTCATTTTCTCTATTTAGTAAAAAAATACACAATATGGCTCACCACTTTCCTTTAATACAACTATCCACTTTACATATAATAATAATACTCCTTAATTCACGTGCAAAAAACAAATAGATACCTTAGAACCGGATGGAGGGAGTATAAAATTAGAAAGAGTAGTAACTTTTAGAAAATACTATATAAGTATAGTATTTTTTAATAAATTAAATTATAAATTATGCTAAATATATTAAGTATTAGTGATATTTTTTAAATAAAGTGTATAGAGTGTAGTTGTTTCGGCTATATGTCTTTTAAGAAATGTGAAAACATTTGTGAAACGACTCAAACATAAAAATGATAAAATTAAAAAGAGTCGGATGAAACTGTCCGTATACCCTAAATTCGAGTCCACATGACTGCAACATTCTCGTCCGCATCAAGCCGTGTTACTAAGCAGAAGCCAGGGATGTCGATGCCCTCCTTAACCTGCATCACCCAGCTCGCCCAGCACACCCAAGAGGCTATTATTGGCCCGACGGGAAGTATGTAATAGGCCTTGGCCCTTGTCATAGTTAATAGTACAGGGAATGATAAGCATATGTCATTCACCCTACCAATCAAGATAATGTCTATTAGGGCATTAAATGATCTCCCATTGAGGCTTATTTAATGTTTTATAACAAAAGTATTAAATAAGTCCAGCTCAACTGATTAAGTAAGGAGACAATTTGAATAATGACCAATCTCACTCGTAGCGTGAGAGTAATCTCTTAATTAAATGAACTCTTTGTATGATGAGTTAAAAAAATCTAACCCTTATTGATCAATTATGTTACTATGATTTACCTTCGGTAATTGTATCCTGATCATTTCTTTATTTTTCTTTCCTATTTAATGTTAGATTAATTTACGTAGCAGCCACATTGATCTTGGAATCCACCGAAAACCCACTATCTACATTTTTCACAATAATGTCATAATTTGTCCAATTAAAAAAAAAACTATTTCATTAATTAAATGATTTGAAAATATTTTAATTTTAAAAATATTATTCACAACTAATACGCATTACATACTATACATTTTATTTATTAATAATTTTACCAAAAATCAATAAAATTAATTTATTCATTTTTATTATTATTATTAATATACTCCAAAGAACAAGTGCGACATATGATTGCCAAGTACCGACAAACTGTCGACTTTATAATAACTACTATAGTGGCAAAATAAAACGTGCTTAAAAGATTACCTCTTAACCTATTATATTATGACAAAAATTTGTGTGCATCCGGAGCACGGATCACACTCCATGTATCTTTAGCATTTTGTGTTAAATTGTATATCCTTTAGTATAAAGATGTGTATCTTTTATTTTTTGAAGAAAAAAAATATTAATGAAAAATGTATACTCTTTAGAACAAAATAATGTACCTTTATTAATTAAAATGTATACCATTTAGAACAAAAAAACAATATACACTTACACATAATACTTAATCCACATGTCAAAAAACAAAATAAATTACTTGTAGGTACACACTTTATACTCATAATTACTGTGAGATACATTGATTTAAAAAAATTATTCTCACATACAAAATATTAAAGTAAAATACCAAATATAACCCTAAACACATACACTTTTAAACCACAAATCCTAAACCCTCACCCACCGCCGGCCGAGCGCCGAAAAATCGCCGAACCACCGTCGGACCACCACACTTTTTGCTGCACACACTTTTTTACTGCACACACTTTTGCTGCACACAAATATTTATGTGCAGCACATTGTAAGGTAATATTGGAATATCACTATATATTTTTGTAGTTAGTAGTAATATTTTTGTATGTTTGTATCTCATAGTAATTAAGAATTTTTTAGTGTACCTAGTAGTAATCCTCCTTTGGGTAATATTGGAATATTACTATATATTTTTGTAGTTAGTAGTAATATTTTTGTATGTTTGTATCTCATAGTAATTAAGAATTTTTTAGTGTACCTAGTAGTAATCCTTCTTTGGGTAAATTGGAATATTACTATATATTTTTGTAGTTAGTAGTAATATTTTTGTATGTTTGTATCTCATAGTAATTAAGGATTTTTTAGTGTAACTAGTAGTAATCCTCCTTTGAGCAGGACGAAGAATACCAAATGTACATGGAGATTTGAACCGCCAAAAATAATTAATCTACCTTCCCAAACTAATCGACATATCTGCTTCATAGCGAATTCAGTGATTTTTGTTCGAATTTTCTGTGTTACTTTTGTACATCATTTTCTGTGTCACCACTTGAATCATCGCTGCGTAGAAGATGTGAGAAAAAAATTAACTTTCTCATTTGACGCAGTTAGGTGATCAACCGATATAAAAATGATATTTTAACAGCGTTATGTGTGGAGTTAGTTTTTTTCTCTTACCTTCTACGTGACGACGATCCAAGCGGTGACATAGAAAATTATTTACTGGCTCGAATTCTCTATGTCATTTGGTACATTATTTTCTGTGTCACATCGTTGGATGGACGACAAGTAGGAGAGAGAAACTATACCCTAATTCTTAAACCATAGGGGCAATGATATGGGATTTATATTTTCCTCTTACATGTCAATCACTTAACGTGTGGTACCGAAAATGATGCATGGAAATGACGTAGAAGATCCGGTGTGAGGTGTGATGATTTACAAAAGTAGTATGAAAATCCGAACTGCTTCCCCGAACCATCTCTTACGTGACATCTTTTACAATTTTAAAAAAAAAATTATCAATTTTTATTGAATATGTTATCAATTCTCATTAAAAATATTTATACAATAAATTATTCATGAAATAATTTATTACGCCAATATCACTTTTCACTCTTCAAAATATCAATTTATCATTAAAATTTAATAACAAATGTTTGCCGTATGTTTTATTATGCCTTTAAAATTTTAGAAAATCTTAGCGTGATTCGAGGGCACCTTGCGCCCAAATTTAAAGCTCTTCAAAAACTGTATTCTTAGTAGTATTAAATACCTACTTGGTATATATTCCTTTTATTTTTCTTTAAAAAAAATAAATTTTTTATTCAATAATTAATATCATTTATATTTCAACGGATTTTTTCATTAAAAAGTAATATATTTATAAATTAAATATACTAATTAATATTCCCTCCGTCCCCTGAAAGAGAGTCTTTTACGTTTGTACACATTGATTAATTAGTATTATTATTTAATGTGTAGTGAGTAGTTGTATTAGTGGAAGTGTGGGGCCCATATTTTAATTGTATTAGTGGGTGTGTGTGGGTCCCATGTGTGTAAAAAATGAAATGACCCTCTTTGAGGCGAACGACAAAAATGAAAAAAATACCCTCTTTCAAGCGGACAGAGGAAGTAGTAAAAAAAGTAATACCCTTATATAAATTAAAATGTACTCCCTCTGTCTCATACTTATCTTCACCGTTACTGTCAATACGGAATTTAAGAAAATTATTTTTTGACTAACTTTATTGACTTTTCAGGGGTATTGTAGTATTTTTAGGTAATAAATAAATTATAAAGTATGTTATGTGTGTTAGGTGGGGGTGATATTTTTGAAATTATGATAACTTTTGAGGTTGTTGGTTAATGTGAAGTTTCATTTTTTGAGTGGTGAAAATAAGTATGGGACGGACGAAAACGGAAAATGTGAAAATAAGTGTGGAATGGAGAGAGTACTAATTAATATTAATATGTATCTCTAAAACTAACGCACGTGTATAAAGTATATAATATTAAAATATAACATATTTAGGTGCCGCCATATTGAACATGGTACATTGAACGTGAGATGCAGCCATGCATTTATAATGTCACATGTTTAGCTTAGTTTAAACAAAGTTTATATTCCTCAATTAATTAAAAAACATCGTGGATTAATTAATACAGTAACACCCCTTCAACTTCAAGTACTTTTGTCTATATAATAGTATCATATTGTAAGACCAGCAATACACTTACATATATATTATTACACTTCATCTGAATTAAAAATGGAGATGGAGTATCCTAGTATGGCAGTGAGCCCAGGAGTAACCCTGGAATCATCATCTCAAATACCTTTAATTAATCCAACTCACAAACAATCACCTGATCTTCACTTGACTTGGAAGGATTTGTGGGTGACGGTGCCGGACAAGGCGGCAGGACAACGGCACATCCTCCGCGGCCTCACCGGCTACGTCACTCCCGCCAAGGTTTTGGCCGTCTTGGGCCTTTCTGGCTCTGGAAAGTCCACTCTTCTTGATGCATTGTCTTGTCAATATTACTACTTATTTTTTTTATTTATGGGTTAATTGCAAAAAATTAATTCTCATTTTTAAGAAATGGTATAAAAAAACATTACTTTTAAGTATGGTTGCAAAATGCACCAAATGTGATATATTTTTTGTAGGTGGGATTAAAGTTGGGTTTTTTTTTAAAAAGAAGTTGGGTGTGTTTTACAACAATTCTTAAATGTGTAGTTCTTTTTTGCAATTTCTCAAAATTAAAAATTAATTTGCAATATGAGTAAAGTTCGTAATTTTTCTTGCTATTAATTTTATTTTTATTAATTAAGTTAAGAGTTTAAAATATATAAGCGGTCATGTAACTTTAAACTTTATTTAAAAAGGTCTTAAAATAGATTGGGCATTTATTTTCGTACCTTTCAATTTTGCTCTAATTTCGTCTCAAAATATTTTTTTCCCTTCATTCCATAACTTTATAATAGCACCGATTGAGTCTATCCCACACATAAAATTAGAAAAATTGAACATTTTTTAGTAAAATGAACCATCTTGATGAAGATTTAAAAATTAAAGGATTATTTTGAAAAAATTAAGTTACTTGAGAATATTTTAAATAAAGTATTTTTTAATGATTTTATTTAAACTCTTTTTATTATACAACTTTACTTTATATACATTGTTAAAAACATATACTTCAGGGAGGCTAAATTCAAACGCGGGACAAAAGGGAGATATACTCATTAATGGCAGACGGCAAACCCCTGCATTTGGCACTTCTGTAAGAAAAAAACTTGAGAAAATTGCAATACTAGTCTCATTCGTCACAGTCTCATTTGGGTTTGATCCCAATAATCTTGAATTCAGTCCCAATTTTTTTCAGCAATACTGGTCCCTCACGATATTTTTTTTTGGCAATTTTCATCCCAATGTGGTTTAAAAATAACGGAGCCCCTCACGTACACCTTACGCGTCAGTTAGTTGATTAGAATCGGGGTTTGTCTCACAAAATCAAAACCAAATACCCTAAACGGTGAAACACTAAACTTTTCTCCCCAAATTGCATCTGCCCTAATTTCTCTTCCCAAATCCATTTCTTCCCGTCGCGCCATTCGCGAGTTCTATCTTCACAATCCCTCGCTCAAGCCCTTGACTACTTATTCACCAGATTCAGCCCCTGCCTAGGGCTTCCATTTTCTGGTATGTTTGTTGGCCGCGCCGGCCTTTCAGCCACGCATAATTCTTCCATCGCTGGCGCCGTCTTTTCGATGTGCTCTTCAGCCATCGTCCCTTATCGATGAGAACCCCTTGTTCTTGTCGTTGCGATTTTCCGCCGCAACCGCTTGTTTACCCTGTGAAACTTCCACGCTGCGGTATGTTGTTGTATTTACCCCAATTTTTTCATCTTCCCAATTTGTTTTTTTGCCGCAGCCGGAATTCACCAGCAGCTTTACTCCAGTTGCTGTGACTTTAATAATTCAGGGTGTACCCTGTTTCCCGTGTTCCCAATTTCAGAGGTCTCGGACAGAGAGTTTGCTGCCTCTGATTTTTGTAGGTTAGACACTTGCCATGGTGGGTTCCTTAGCCGATGGCAAGTTCTGAATCAAGCACGACAGGTTGTTCTTCTTCCAATTCTGTGTCGTGCAAATTTTGATTGCTTACTTCATTCCATGCTTTGGTGTGGATGTTTGTTGAATAAAAAGATTGACCTTGTGCTCTTGCTGCTGTATGTTTAGGCCATTTTGACCTTGTGTTTAGGTTGTGCCCAAGCTGTTCTGGCACCTACTTATTTTCATGTTGTTGATAAGGTTGTCTTATCTCATTTGAACATGATGCATCAGCAGCTTAAAGCTGTTTTTAAACCATGGAGGAGATGTGCTGCAAACTGCTTATTATTTATTCACTTCCTATTTTATTGTGGCTCTCTTAATTTGGTTGCATTGGATGTAAGTGAGCCCCTTCAGTTTTTGGGCGTATGGTCCGTTTTTTTAGTCTTATTATTAGATGATAAGTTTAATTAGTCATCTCCACATGGAAAATTCATCTTTATGTGAAGGAAATTCGATCATAAATATAGCCAGCATGGATTTAGACTTCTTGAGAATATCTTTATTTTGGATCTTTAATTTATGTGTTCATCTTCTTAATTAGATTTGTCCCTCTGCTTATAGATAACTGCATGGATAGAGGATGACTTAATAATGACTGCTCGTCACAAAGTATACATGCATCTACAGATAACTTCAGTTTCACTTGGCAGTTGGCTACATCTTGTACAAAAAATAATCTGGGCATCATGTTTTCTTCTGTCACCATACCATTTGGCTACTAAAAGCTTGTTGCATTTATTATGCACACCTACTGAACTCGCATATAAATGATTTTATTGAATTATTAGAGGCAACTAATTTTGCCTAAATTAAGGTTGAGGCTAGATAATCAAGGTTTATTCTTTGATGGGTGATAATTGGTTTTATGTTGGTGTGTGTCGTGGTGTTTAGTGAGTTGTTCACTGGGTTATGAATTTATGATTGGTGGGAAAGATGGATGGGTGTTGAGCCCTTCTGAGAGCTACGATCACTGGTCTCATAGGAATAGATTTCAAATTAATGGATGTTACAGGTGTTTTGGGATAAAAATTGCAAGATTTTGTAATTTTGGTCCCAATATTTAAGGTTAAATCCAGTGGGACCAAAACTGCTAACGGGAATAACGGAAAACTTGACGGCGGGACCATTATTGCTGAAAAAAAAGGTTTGAGACTGAAGTTAAGACTATTGGGACCAAACTCAAACGGGACCGTGACGAGTGGGACTAGTTTTGCATTTTTCTCAAAAAAACTTCAACTAATCCTTATTAGTAACCAAGTGGGCTAGCTCATTTGCCCACAAGCTTCTCACTGATGTGAGTGACCAGGTTGTATTCCTTTGGGAATGAATTAGGACATGTAATTGGTTTTGTTAGGTGTATCTGACACAAGATGATTCCCTGGTGAGCTCACTGACTGTAAGAGAAGCATTTTACTACTCAGCTCAGCTGCAGCTGCCCGACTACATGTCGAAATCCGAGAAAAGGAAGAGAGCCGAAGCCACCATTAAAGAGATGGGGTTGGAGAGCTGCATGGACACCAGGATCGGTGGGTGGCACGTCAAGGGGATCAGCGGCGGCCAGAAGAGACGAGTCAGCATTTGCATCGAAATTCTCCGACGGCCTAAGCTTCTCTTCCTCGACGAGCCCACCAGTGGGTTGGACAGCGCAGCGTCGTACCATGTCATGAAGAGCCTCATCAATCTTGCCAAGATTGAAAGAATAAGTTTGGTTGCATCTCTTCATCAGCCAAGTAGTGAAGTCTTTGACCTTTTCCATAATCTATGTCTTCTCTCGTCCGGACAAACTCTCTTCTTTGGCCCTACTGCGGCTGCCAACGAGGTTATGTCTGTTATATTTTAATGTTACATATTTGGTTTTGAAGTTTTGAGGTTTTTCTCACACCTAAAATTCTTGAAACAGTTTTTTGCTAGCAATGGATTCATTAGCTCATCAATGAGGAATCCATGTGATTACTATCTCAGAACCATTAATCAAGACTTTGATCATATGGTATACTACATTAGTAGCTAGTCATAGCAAAGATTAATTATTAACAAATTTACGAATTTAATTATTAACAATATACTATATGTAGGATGTTGAACATGGATTTGGTGGTAAGAGTGCAGTTGGAGCGATTGATGTTCTGGTTAAGGCCTACGATTCATCATATATTTTCAAACAAGTGAAGCAATGTGTGGATGAAATATGCCTATTGGTAATTGATCATAACCTTAAACAATTTAAATTCATTTTTCGTTTGATTTCTATGTCAAAAAGGATTTTTTTTTTCAATTTAGTCTCGTAACTTGAAAATATCCGATTATTATTGTAGAATAATAATAAAAAAGGGGAGCCAAGCAGGGTTCATACGACAGTGCGTAGTTCTAATAGAGAGATCAGCGGTGAACATGTTTCGCGATTTGGGATATTATTGGTTTAGATTCGTAATACATATGGGTTTGTGCATCTCTGTTTATACCTCCATTCAGGTAAACTCTCAATTATAATTCAATATATGATTATTATTAATTAAAGTATACTATTTATTTATAATAATAATAATTATTATTATTATTTTATTTTTTGCAGGCTAGATGTTCAGTGCTGGTGTTCATTTCAACCTTCATGAGCTTCTAATGCCAGCATTAGGAGGATTCCCCTCTTTCGCCGAGGATATGAAAGTAATTTAATAAATATAAATAATCAATTAATTAATTATATTATATCTCCTCCGTTCCCTAAAATGCTTCATCGCAGATCTTCACACGCGAACTGCTGAACGGCCACTACTCCGTGGCGGCGTTCGTCGTCAGAAACACCGCCTCCTCCATTCCCTTTCTCCTCCTCCTCTCCGTAATCCCCGGCGCTATCGCTTACCATCTGATCGGCCTCCAGAGAACCTTCCACCACTTCTCCTACTTCTCCCTGCTTCTCTTCACCTGTATGGTGCTCACCGAGAGCATCATGATGGTGGTCGCCGCCATCGTGCCGGACTTTCTCCTCGGAGTCATGGCCGGCGCCGGCATCCAAGGTCTCGCCATTCTCGTCAACGGCTTTTTCCGCCTGCCAAACAGCATTCCCAAGATCTTCTGGAAAATCCCTCTCTACTACATCTCATTCCACAATTACACAAATCAGGGATTCTACAAGAACGAATTTCACGGTTTGATTTTCCGCGATTGCCGGCGATGATATTCTGGGGGTGTTTTGGGAAATGCAAATGGGCCATTCCAAGTGGGTGGATTTGGGGATTATGTGTGGGATTACGGTTGTGTTGATGTTGATGTTTTGGGGAATAATCGTGGCTAAAGAAAAGTTTAAGCTCGTGATTATGAGGTTTTTAAAGCCTTCATCCAAACTACGTCTTTGGAAGTAAATTTGTTTGGGAGTATGATAGAATGATTAGGGAATGAAGTCATCTTGTGTTTATAATTTTATGCTTGTATAATTTATAATAGGAATAGGAATGATTGGTGTGATTAATTAATTAAATGGTTCGTATTTATTTTTTAAATTTTAATTTAAATTGGACCTTTGTCAATTCTCAACATGACACAAGAAATACTTTTAATGGTTGATCTTATAGTATTAGAATTAGTGTTCATGTCAACTCGCTAAATAAAATTAATATTAGAACATGATATTGTTAATAATATACTCCATTAATAATAATTTCAATATAAAAACATATTTGATTAAAAAGAAAAGTATAATTATAAAGCTAAAAATACTCATTAATAACTTTAAAGATGGAGTATTTCTTAAAAAAAAATTATAAGTAAAGTTTATTTTTATTCGTGTGACTAATAAATATTTTTATTAATTGGTTTCATACATACATTCTAAATTATTGATTAGTAATGGGTAAATTAAGGTTTAAGATTTAAATTAGTTAACATATGAATTTAAAGCAAAACTATGATGCAACCTGTTTTACATGGATAATAAAGAATTTGGAGTATATGTTAAGGATTGAATTTTTTAAAATAGATAAAAGGTGATAATATTTTAATAAAAAAATTATTTAGTGTTAAGGGTGCAAATTACACTAAATTATTTAATAAATGACATAAATAAAAAGTGATAATATTTTTTAAAAATTTAATAATATTTTTAATAAAAATATTAATAATTAATATAATTAGGAATGTTAAAAAAAAAATTAATAATATTTTTAATGAAAATATTAACATGGAACTCATCGCTCCTTTTATCATCTCTCCCCACCTGCAGAGCTCAACAGAAGCAGAAAATAATAAAGAACTGTAAAAATCTTGCACTTCCAATGGTATCTCATCGTAATCCATTAACGGCTGATTGATAATTCTCACTACAGAATGGCACTCACACTTCGCACAGTTTCCGCAGGCAGGAATCCCACTACCCCACATCTCCCTCTCCTCCCAACCCGTTTCTTGAAATCCCCTAAATTCATTTTTCCACCTCCAAATTCAAGAACCCTAGTGTCAAATCTTCGATTATCCACATCCAAGCCGCGCCTTATTGTCGCCACAAAGATCAGTGCATCCTTCGAAGAATTCGGAGCCTCGCCGAATCAACACAGTGGAAATAGCAGCAGCAACTTGGATGCTTTTCTTTCTGTTTTCGAGTTCGTTAGCCTAGCTTCCTCCGCAGCTGTTTGTGTGTATGTCGCTGTGAGATGTGGGGTGCAAAAGGCGGGTGCCTTGGGGTTGTTGGGGAACAGAATTTTAATGTGGCAGTGTGTGGTTCTGGTGGCTGGATTGGCGGCGGGGGCAGTGATACGGCGGCGGCAATGGAGGAGAATTTGTAGTGGCGGGCTCTCTCGAGGGCCTCCATCTCCCGGAGTTAATTTGTTGGAGAGGGTGGAGAAACTGGAGGAGGATCTGCGTGGTGCTGCGATGATCGTTCAGGCTATGTCGAGGCGGCTCGAGAAGCTAGGAATTCGGTTCAGGCTCACCCGGAAGGCTCTCAGGGAACCTATTGCTGAGGTTATTTCCTTTCTGTTCTTGGCTTCATAACTCCATTTGGTTGATAATTACTTTTATCATTAGGTTGTGAGATGTTGATTTCGTGTTGTATTTACATAATGGATGATGATTTTCTGATTGAACTCTATTTCAGTAAGTTTGAAGGCTGAATTTCTCATGAAAGATTATGTATTGTGGTATGTTTGTAGGTGAGGATTGATATGGTGGTGTATTTAAGAATTTTATGATGGTTTCAGTTGATTTTTTTTCTTTTGTGAAGTGCGAGGATTAAAATATAAGTAAGTTATAACGCAGGCTTTATATTCTTAGAGTGATCATCAGGTTAATTAAACACATCAAAATTGTTTTCAATGGATTACCATCCTATGTGTTTAAGGCACTAATGTTGGCCTACTTAATTGTCTTGCTTGTTTTAAACTTAAGTTGATCACTTTTTAGAAGAGATGGAACACTCGCTTGGCGCCATATTGCTTTGTTAGTGATGTATTAATTGGTATTTGATAAACGAGAGCAATGCAGCACGGATAGTTGAGTGATTTTAAATACTGTATGTTAGATACTTGTTTTTAACTATGTTATGATATATGATTAATCATCCAATCATTTCACACAAAGTTAACTATGAGTGCCAAACTCGGGGGGAAATGTGCTAAATAACTTTATCTTTCAGAATGTAAATAAGGGGAGTTACTGTGTCTTTCGAAGAATGTGCGGCTGTGGAAGTCGATTTTTTTTTTTTTTTAAAAAGTCGAAATTTGTAACCTTTGTGCAACTCTCTTCAGACCTCCACATTGGTCCAGAAAAACTCTGAGGCGACCCAAGCATTGGCAGCTCAAGGAGACATTCTGGAGAAGGAGCTTGGTGAAATTCAAAAGGTTCTACTTTCTATGCAGGTAGATACTGAACGTTTGATCTTATAAACAGAGATAGGATTATTAACTCTTGAACTGTGTTGAAATATAAAATCTGCCCACCAAGAAGAATTACTGTTGTGTGTAACATATCTTTCTATGCTCTCATGACAATGGTAATGAAAGCAAAAGATTGTTGATTTGAATTGCCAACAAAATTAAGAAAACAAGGACATATAACTTAGTTTTTCTCATGATCCTGAACCGATCTTTACCTGGGATCGGAATCGACCATTGATAATTTTCATTTTGACTACTATCAATGCCCTAGGTTTTTTTATTTAATGACTCTATCTCAAGACATTCCTTTTGACACATATCTGTCAAGAAGGATCTCTGAAGCTTCACCTTGGACTACACCTTCTCCACAGCTCGCTTGTCAGCTGTTCATTTTTGTTCCCTGTTTATAGTTTTTTACTCAAAAGCACTTCTGAACAGACTTCTGAGCCTACTACATATAGTTTTTTTACTCGAATGCCTGTTTTTACATTTCTATTATGGAAAGAGGTGGGTGCTGAAATTACGTTGATTTTTTTTTTCATTTCTTTTTTTTTTTGGGTCGTATTATGATTGCCTTAACTTGCACTTGCAGCGGCAACAACATTTTAAATTAGCTATGGTTTGGCAGTCCCCTTAAATGTTTTTAGTCTTTTTTGTTACCTTCAACCCAGCAAATTGAGTGAGGAATATGCCCGAAAATCACTCAAACTAATTCCACAGAGTTATCCAATACTAAATTGTTTATGTCATACTCCATTGATACTAGTAACGTTTATCAATTTGTATTTTTGGTTTCAATCTTACTTCCGTTCCTTATCGGAGTCTTACAGGAGCAACAGCAAAAACAGCTTGAGCTCATTCTTGCAATCGGGAAAGCTGGGAAGATGTGGGAGACCAAACGAGTAAAAGGTCAAAATCAGAAAACAACCGAAGCTTCAAAACTAGCTGCAGGAAATTTAGAATTAAACCAAATCAAGACTATGGCATTGCAGAATGAAGCCAACGACGACAGACCCTAGAGAATCCCAATTCAAACTTCAAAACCATGTCATGTCACAGTTCGTGGTTCGGTCCAAACGAGCCTGTTTGAGGCTCGAGGTTGCAGCAGGAGGGTGGATAAGGGAAGTCATCGGTCCCACCGTTGTTTATGTTTTGAATGTTTTCTTGCACCTGGTATATTGTCATGCAGGATTTTGATAAATTTGTGTCTACCCAAGGAAGATCTACAGAGAAATATGACAAAGGAAATGGTAGTTATTTCATGATGAAAGAACATGTCTAACTAAAAAAATAGTTCATTTTTCAGACATATATATCTTGATTTCTATCTAAGTTGTAATTCGATTTAGCATTAAATCGGTTACATTGCTCGTTAATTTAACATAACTTTAATGAGTGAGTTCGATTGAATTTAGTTCGCATATAAACCAAAATTATAAACATAATTATATCTTTAAATATTCTAAACTAAAACATTAAATTTTATGATAACAGTATACAACATAAATCATTATATTCACACAGTTAATTGTATTAATCCATATATACTTGCCAAGTTTGAAATATTACTTTTTTTAAAAAAATAATAAAGAAGATTTTTTTTTTAATATAAAAAATATTAGGGTGTATATTTATTTAGTTACTGGGTTCGAATTGTGGAACAGAAGGGTTGTGTTGTTGCAATTGGTGGAGGGTTGAATAGTGAAATGGAAGGGCTACAGAAGCTGGAAGAAGTGCAGAGAGGTATACATCTGTTGCACTCTGTTGGAGTTTCCGATGCCAACCCCAACGCCGAACGCTTCCTCGCCGACTTTACCTTCTTTCTGGTAACCAACCTAATCATCATTCAAACTCTTCAATTTCAGGAGTATCGTTTAAATCATATTCAACTGCTTTTTCCTAATTTTGAGCCTTATTTTATTTTTACGTGATCATATCATATTCCATCTGCTGTAGATGCAATGTTGCGGCGACATTGACGTTAGCTTGAAGTGCCAGCTAATTACCAAGCACGTATTAAAGGTTTGGTGGCTGTTCTTTACTTCTTTGCAATTCAATGGCGCTAGAATGAGAATCTGATCGATCTCTCTCTCTTTTCCCAAGATATTAGATTTACTCCGTTTGGATGAGTTGCAATGCCAACCGCAAGGTAGATTAATACTGCGATTATGCCCTTTTGGGTAAAGTATGGTGTTCAATGATACTTGTTGATGTGAAATGTTTGGTTTCTCTCTGCTTTTTAGATTGAAGTTCTGTTGTTTGAAAAGTTTACGGTTTGCATTTTCTTCATGATTCTAGTTGGGACACTTCATATATAAGCCTTCCGTTTTGTATTGAGTGTTTCATTTTGTTGGCATTGAGAGCCTGATACCTAAATCTGTGCTTCCCGAGTGTGAGCCATTTCACTGGAAGATTGATATTGAGCGTGCATATGTATAAGGATTCTTCTAATTCTAGAACCTAAGTGCATAAGGTGTGGTGTATATAGTTGTTCTGAAACCTTAGTTTTGCAGGTTGTAACCAGATTGGAAATGATTTACAACTTCATCGTGATGATGAACCGAATCTGGAACCTGTACATACTTTCCACAATGATGTTGCTATGATTGGGATAGATGCAATGATCCGTTCGAATTCAACTCTAGAAGATTTTGTAAGAAAAAAATTGATTCGTATGGTGACTGATATTTGTCATGCAACCCTTTTTTTTTTTTCCTCTCTCTCTCTGAGAGTCTTTCTGCTATGCTACTGGAAATGCAATTTGGCTTTCTTTAATTATTTTATTGAGTTAACAGAAAAAAGAGCAAATACTGATGTTTAACTGAAAATACTATTTCTGAATCCAGCCTTAAGACACAATTGAAATGTGTATTCCCCGTAAGTTATCATTGTTAGATTTTATATATTAATATGTGAATCTTATCGTAGCTGGTAATATTTTGAAAGACAAATAATCTGTTATGCTTACTGAAATTTTGTTGATTTAAATTTAACAGTGCCGGTCATATTTTATGTTTCACGAAATGGAAGCAAACCAGCCTCAATCAATATTCAGATACCTGCCTATGCTTTCATTCACAGAAAGTTATATTTATCAGGTGAGTCTTACAATGAATTTGGGCATATATCTTTGCTGCTTTAAGTGTGGTTTTATACTGATCTTATCAGATAGTTCAGAGGCACGTGTTTGCTTTTCACTGTTGAGAAAGCTTCATTTAGTACACAAATTTTATTTTGTTAAAAAAAAAAAGGATAGAAACTAAGTTTCAATTCATGTTCTAATTTCACATGGTTTTGTTGAAATAGTTGGATGGTTTGAATGAGAATATCTTACAGACGTCAAGTGGTGGAAATCCAACTTCATCTATAGATTTTGAGGTGATTTAAATAACTACTGTACTCTTTTTAGTTTCTAGTTACAAAGCAATACCTTGATTAACACAAGCTTGACTGAGGTATAGGTGGATGCACCCAACTTGCGTGCCAATTCTGTAAGAATCTTTGGAAAGGATCCCTTTAGATCACTCCTCAGTGTACTGGAATCCCATGGGCTCTTGACGGGAAGGTTCATCATTTTTATTGTTGGCTATTAGCATTCTATCTCTGCAACTTTAGAAAGGCTCTAAAGCTCGTTATCTTTTGTTTGATTTGTTCATAATAAGGATTGTAGAAGAGTTGAGGTATGGAGAAGAGTATTGGGCGCTGGAAAGAAAGCTTTGCCGTGCACTAATGATAAACAAGGAGGTATTCATATAGAGCACTTCCGGTTTAATAAAGGCAGACCACTCCTTTCGTTGTCTTAGTAAAATATAGTTCCGTACCCCCTGAGTATATCATTTTTTTTATGAACTTGCATCAAATGAAAATAGCTATCGTTTATTTGACCATTGAATAATTGATAACCGCCTTTTGTAGTTTTCCAAGTGACATAAAAAAATGATGGGGTAAACTATGCTCAGTTTACTCTTGGGTCGAGTTCTCCTGCTCACCTTTTCAACATTTAGGAATTTGAGCATATCTATTATTTTTATTTTTCCCACTTCATGTACGTGAAATCAGTGGTGTGAATTATTTTGATCGAAGGTCATTTGCGGCATTTTACAGATATCCATCGAAGATGTTTCTAGGGCTATACATCTGAAATCTTTTGATTATCGGGTGCTGAACCTTCTATTATATCAACTGAGAGGAGAAAAGGTTCCTATTTCTCGCTAGCAAAGACGTCCTTGATGTTAAATATTCTTTCTTCTTTTTTCAGTGGATTCTAATGCTAATAAATGCTACTTGATAACCATACCATTCTTTGTTATGAAGGATAAGCAGTCTAATCTGTTGCTGCAAATGGAATCATATTGATTTTATTTTTTCTTTTGAGCAATAGCATCGTTTACTGAAACATTTTCTTTGAAGCTGTTTCAAAGGTAAATGATCTGCATATGGAATTTCTGTCAATCTCAGAATTGCTTGTGGAAGTATCTGATGATCTGTAAGTAACTCCACTTATTACTTATTCGTTTTTTTGTCCCCTAAAATAATCTTCATTAACCGTCAACATGCATGCGGAAATATCAAAAACCAAAATTATCATTGATGGAACGAAAACAATGCTACAGGTTCGATTATGAGGTCAGACTCTCTTTTCTCTTTCTTTATCTTGATTTTGCCTTTGGTTGCATTCCATGTATACTGTATTCATGCATGAATTTCATTCAATTTTTTGTTGTTCTGGTAGAATGATGTTGTTGAGAACAGTTTCAACGTTCTTCGCATGTTCGTTAAATACTATGGAGCACCTGCAGCGCCAATCATGCTGGTGAGTGATGAACAGCAAACTTACAGATGGATATAGCTATTGAATACACAATGCTGAAACTTCGACACTAAATTTCGCTTGCGTGTTACATTCCCCAGGCAAAATTCATATCTGAAGCGGAGGAAAAATACGAGCAGGTTTTTAAATCTTTGGATCCTCAACTGTCGATGAAGTATCAACAAAGATGCAAAGAAGCCACAAAAGAAGGTAGATCATTCGTACATACTTTAGCCTTTCAGTGTCTTAATACATTACGTTGTTCATTCGAAAATGTGAAGCAATCAATCCTAGTGTTTAAACTCCTCAGGTGGAAAGACATGCGCCCCTTCTCTAGGAACATGGCATATACCACCGGTGATTGAAGACGAAGCTGGATATCGAGCCACATTTCATCAAGATCACCATAAATTATGCGACTAGTTTCAACTTTTCGAACGTTAATTCTTTCCGATGGCAGGTGTTTCCACGAAAGGCGGCCCATGATGCTGCTGCTTGATGATAACTAGGTTTAAATTCAAGATTCTTGTTGGAACTTGATTCATTTGGGCAGAAAATTCTTGTCGTGGTTTGTATGCATTCATAGTGTTTATTGCTGTCTTTGTTCATTAGACTATTGAACTAGGTTGTTTTTCAATTCAACTTGGTCGAAAAGTGGATCTCTTGATTGTAAGATTACTATACTGAAGCTACAATCGATTCAATCAGAATTTGTTATTCAATTAGTTGACAATGAGTTAATCCATTAGAAACATACACATAGTATTCATACAAAGAGTCAACTTCCATACATATATACATACTTGGGAAACCTCGCAACTTACACGTATTATAGCACAACCCAAACACACAAACAACTCTTGATTTATCTCGATCACACCTAAGGAGATTGTGGCCAATCATAACCAGCATCTACAGCATTGAGATCATCATAAAACCACATCTCAACATCCTCGATAGAATGCTCGTCTTCCCAGAAATCATCAAGCCTCTCAAGGTCCTCGTCGTCCTCATCATCATCAATGTCGTCAATGTCACCAGCAACGAAGTCCCAAGCTAGGTATCCCGATGACCCTGAATAATCCGAGCAATTGTCCCATCCATTGATCTCGTAGTAATCAACCACATTCGGCCCGACCACCCTCAACTTGGTAAATCTTTTCACAAACTTGTCATCCAAATTCACATTCCAACAACCACGCACATCTAGCAACTCAAGGTGCAAGCAATTTTCAAGGATCTTGACGATACTGGACGTCCCAACGAGCAAGTAGGCGATCTCAAGATTCTTGAGACGGGGCATTGTGTCCGCAATAGCCAGGGCTTCATCATCCTGCGAAAGCTTATCGATCACCTCCAGCGGATGCATTATTCGCCTCAAACTAACGAGGGACTTGCAGTTCTTCCCTATGGCCTCCAGGGCATGAGCTCCTATATTGATGCAGAAGCTCAAATCCAGTGTAGTAAGAGTCGACAACATACCGGCAGCCTTCCCGACTACAGCGTCGTTCATTTCGCTTCTCGGCAGTCGCAAGGTTCGCAGAGATTGAGCACTTGCAACCAACACAAATCACATAAGTACATTAACTCTAGAAACAAATTTTTTTCTCACAGGAATTTCATCGAACACTTACCGATACAAATCACATAAATACATTATAGCTCGTAACAAATTCTCTCAGATTAATTTAATCGAACACTTACTGATCAGCAACGAACAGAATGGTGTCATCCCTGGAAAGCCCAGAAACAGAGAGTTTCCGGAGAGAACCAGAGCTTCTTGTGATCAATAATCGAAGCATCTTGTCGACGATATCGGGCTTGGTGTTCTTGCTCCATTCCTCGATATCGATCTCTTGCCAGCAATAGGGCCCAGTAACTGCTCTCTTCCATGATTTGCAAACTCTTGGAACTGAAGTTAGTACCTCAGATAGTGAAAGATTCTTGAATATTAGACCAAGTGCATCAGGTATTAATTCATCCCATTTACGAAAATCCCCGCTCTCCTCCATTAATCTTCTCTCACTGTGGAGTTTGGGGATACAATGTAAGAACAGGGATTCAATAAATTATTTCATGGAGTCAAGATTTGCAGTTAGGGGCCTATAATATGAAACTCTATCATAAAGAAAGAACTGAAATGTACTAAAATCAGTACCATAGAAACATGATATGATTCCCAATTTCACAGAATTCCAAATAGCAAATTCATAGTACAGCTGAGAGTTTAAGCTAAAGCACACATTTAATAAATTTTCAGCACAAACCAGAAATTTGTAGCAAATTATGAGTAAGAAGAGGAAGAATGAGATGGGTCCACAAAATTATGCAACCAAAAGACTTCCAGAAGTGTATGGATAGGTAGCAAAAGGAGACAGCTGTAAGCCAAGAGTTATTAAGACAGAAAGGAGCAATCATGATAATATTATCATCCACAAAAACAGAGCAAGGATGAATATGATGCTAAGACCTCACAAATCATAACCATAGTGTTCAAGAAACCAATTTTATAGAGAGAGAGAGAGAAGCTAGTTAACCTCACCAGAAACTTGAACCAGCAAAACCAAACAGAGAGATGGAAATGCAGAAAAGGGAGCAAAAAAAGTGATCTTTAGAATGCAAATGAATCATCTGAGCAGGGACCAAAAACAAAAAGGAAAAGAAGAAAATTGCCTTAGCTTTTGTAGTAGTCTTGGATCTGTGAATACACACCGGTTTATCCGCCTGAAATGAAGGGTCCTAGAGAATACACTCCCCCTCTTCTTTCTCTCTCACATCTCTCTCTTACACAGACACAGTGTGAAAGAAGGTGAAAAAGCTAACACAATAAAACAAGAAGAGAAGCAAAAGTAATTTCGTATCTTGCGTCCTGTTTCACTCTGTACTACTTGGAAAAATTATCAAGAATCTTCTCTCTCCTCCTCTTCCTATCTCTCTCTCTCTCTTTAAAGTCATTACAGTTTTTTCTCCTTTTTGTTAAGACAGGATTCTTGTAAACATAATTCACAAGTAATCCCACTAAATAAGTGTCCACAAGATTCAGAAACCTTGAATACAAGACTCTAAAAAGGGTCACACCAAATGACGAGATTAGCAGGTGAGAAGCATCATTAATCATGCAACTAAAAATGAAAATATTTACCAACAATTTTCACTTTTTACAGATGAGATGAATAAGGTGGCTTATGGAGCTGGCAATATTGAAAGCAGTACAATGAACTTTACGTTTATTCTGACAGAGTAGGATTAGATTTTTTGGGATAAAATTTCGAGGGAAAAGACAAAGTACATCAATTATTGTATGACTTGTGTCCATTATTTATTTCCATCTTCATTTATTAAGAAACAATTGAGAAAGAAGTAGAAAAATCATATTTTGTGTGGCAAAATGAATAATACAAGGGCGTAATAAGTAATTTGAAGTAGTATCATTCAGAATATCATCTTTTATTAGTAAGAATACTCGTAAAAATTATTTTAATGATACAAAAGATAAAATAATTTTATTTGAAAAAGTGAATTGAGTCGGTTCTCACAAGAATTTGCTTTTATTTAATTATTAACAATTGTTCACATTTTGATTTTTAGTTTAGCATTTGTACTGTGTTACCTTTTTATTAATCCAATTTCTAGATTTATAGTAATAAATACTAACAATAAAGTAGAAAAATAACATATAAAATTAACTAAGTACAAAATAGAGTCCATATTAATTAAGTACTATTTTATTAATCTTACCTAACCTACTCTGGGAGTAGTACTTTTCACATGAAATCTGAAAGTTGTTGGTTTCCTTCACCAAATTCTTTTTTAATTAATCCCATTTTTTAAGTAACTGAGGTTAATATTGTATTAAAGATTTAGATTCATTTTAGATTTGCAGGAGATTTCAAAGGTAAGAAAGGAGTATTATACGATATACATATTTAAAAATTAATTTTATACTATAAATTTTAAATTATACCCCTCCGTCAGAGATATGGAGTTATAGAAAAATTGCTTCCTTAATAAATAAATTACGAAAGTTATAAATTATAAATGAGTGACAATTTTAAAATTAAAATGTACCGTGCAGTGTGCGGTGATTGAATTATACTCCCTCCGTCCAATGTTAACGTTGACGTTTGTTTTTTGCATGGAGATTAAGGAGTATAATATTTTTAATGTATAGTAAGGTGAGAGAAATAATATTTAATGTAAAGTGTGTAGTTGTATTAATGTTGTGTGTGGGTCCTAAATGAAATAATTAATTGTTTTGTGTGGGCCCAATTTGATAAAAGAATAAATATAAACCTTAATTTTGAACAACCCAAATGAAAAGTGTAAACCTTAACGTGGGACGGAGGGGTATGTAATAATTATCTTATTTAACAATATGAACTTATTTACAATACACACAAAATAGTAAACATGAATTTATTTATGAAAAAAAATTAGGATTTTGTTGAGATTGTTCAAAGTGAGATTGAGAATTATAATATTATAAAGTAATGGTATGTGTGTGAAAAGCGAGTGATAAATTTGAAATTAAAATAATTTTTGAGGTTGTTGGATAAAGTGATTTTTTTTGTGTGGAGGTATGAGACAAACAAAGGAGAAAAATGTGAGGTTTTCTGTATTATGGAATTGTTCATATTTACTTTTGAATGTTGTGTTAAAAAAACATATATTTTTTATTAATTTTATCGATATTTAGTATATTTTAATATTTTTAAGTAATAATTAAAGTGTAAAGTGGGAATAGTATTTTAAAATTACAATAACTTTTGTAGTTCTTAATTTAATTTTATTTTTTCTAATTTAGAATGTGAAGAATTTGGTGGGCAGAATCAAATGGGAAGAGTTTGAGAGTTTTCATATTTTAAACTTACCAGTGACAAAATGAGTTTTTTTTTTTTTTTGGTTCTAAATATACAGGCTGGTTGGCCTTTTAAAAAAGTTCTTAGAAAAGAAAAAATACAAATAAATATTATTTCTTTCGTTTCAAAAATATTTACAATTTTTTGGAGTTTAAATATATTTAATGGGTAGTGGGTTGAAAATATAAAAATGTAATGAATGGCTTTGTTAATAATGAGTGTGATACATGTAAATATATTACTCCCTCCGTCCCGAGTATTTTTACCCATTTGTACGGGCACAGAGATTAAGACGTTTTATTTTTTTAATATATAATGTAAGAGAAAGTATGGATAAATTAGTAATTTAAAAAAAAAGTGAATAAAGTTATTGGGAATGATGAATAAAGTGTAAAAAAGTAATTAAAGTTGTTGGGATTGTAAAAAGTAGATAATAAAATATTATGTATTTTTGCCAAAAATGGAATGGGTAAAAATACGTGGGACATCCCAAAATGAAAAGTGAGGAAAAATACGTGGGATGGAGGGAGTACTCCATTTTGTCCTTTGTATGGGTGTTGTATACTCCCTCCGTCCCACGTATTTTTACCCACTTTTCATTTTGGGGTGTCCCACGTATTTTTACTCATTCCGCAAAAATACATAATATTTTATTACCTACTTTTTACAATCCCAACAACATTAATTTATTTTTTACACTTTATTCATCATTTCCAATAATTTTATTCACTTTTTCTTTTTAAATTACTAATTTATCTCTACTTTCTCTTACATTATATATTAAAAAAATAATACGTTTTAATCTCCGTGCCCGTACAAACGGGTAAAAATTCCCGAGGCAGAGGGAATATTTTAATTTTTATACCACAATAAAAAAAAGAGTATATGTCAATTTTTTTTTACGGAGTGAGTATATAGTTAATTTACTAAGCATATACATTTAATAATGATAATATGTGCACTGAAATTTCAGTGTTTTTATTCCATAGGCATTAGAAATGAGTTTTAAGTAGAGTAAGACTCTTGTGCTCTGGGATATCGTGCGTCTTTGTAATTTTTATGTCCCTTTGCAATTTAAATCCCCTAACAATACATAAATTTAAATAGAATATGAAGAAAGAGGATTGTGTTCACATAGGAACACGGCCATGTGCCCTGTGTCCCAGGATTATATAAGTTTTTGCAATTTTGTACTCCATATACATGTATGCGAGTGAGGAGAGGGGTGGGAGGAATAATTTTGGATTACTTGAACTTTGTTATCTCTTGAATCTTCATCTTTTGGCTGATATTTACTGAGTGGAATAAATTAATGAGAATTAAATTCAACAACATAACTTCAATCTTAAATGTGGCGGAAAGTACTTGAAATAGAAATAGCAATAGTATAGTTACATATTTTTAGATTAAGTTTCATACTTCAATAGTTAGGGATAAAAAAAAATTCCATAAATTTGGCCATGTACAATTTTTGCCTCTAAAAATATAACATTTAGGCATTTGTTCTACTATCTTCATAATTGCGCCAAAGTTATCCCGTTTTCGCCGGAATTTGACATTTTCGTCGGAATCGATCACGTGCATATCACGTGTTCATCGGATTTGGCATTTCCCGGCGGGAAAAAATATTTTTTGCCTCGTAAATTTGGTCATGTACAATTTTTGCCCAAAAAAAGATAAAATTTGGGCATTTATCCCAATATCTTTATAATTGCGCCAATATTATCTCGTTTTTCCCAAAATTTGACATTTTCATTAGAATCGATCACATACATGTCACGTGATTATCAGATTTAGCATTTCCAGGTGAATTTACCGACCTGGTGACACAATATCATCCATATCAATAACAACAATAATAATATTTTATTAAAAATTTAATTAAAAAATACCCTCCATCAATGCACTCAATTCTCACGTGCCCTCCACTTACTTCCACTATCTTCACAAACTCCCTCTTTTTATCAATTAGAGGATCCCTCGTGTACCCTCTCATCACCATGGGCGGCAGCCGTTGAATCTTCCGCTCGCACCACTCTACTCACGTCACCAAGCTCTCCATCATCATCTACTTCCACGACAGAGGATTCGTATTCTTAAGCGCCACCAATCCATATTCTTCCACGAGTCATGCAACTGTATGGTTGCTTATATTCCTTCCCTCATCGCTTCCACCGAGTAATACCTAGCATTGGAGAATCGTCTTCTGGAGGCATACGACAACCTCATGGACGAAGTGCAGTGGGCTAAAACCTAAGCACTAGCCAGTCGTGACGCCAACCCTTCGATCGAAGAATTCGTTGAATCTTCTAGGGTTTTCTTAATGGAAAGCAGTGTCGCCGGCAACATGGTCTACCACGTGGGGATGCGTGCATTTGATATTGATCTCCAAATCACATTTAGAATCGCGAGACTGATAATGAACCATCCGTTCTTCATTGGGGTGTGAAGAATTGAATCGGAGTTAAAAAAGCCAACGACCTCATCCTCCTTTGCATGGCTCCGATATCATGTGGTTGATCATACTGTCGGAGGGTACGGATCGAGGCCATGTATACTGTGATCCGTTAGTTGGTGGTAGGCCCTTGGAGGAGAAGATCCAATAGTTGCCGCCCATGGTGATGAGAGAGTACATAGGGGATCCCTGATTAACAAGAAGAGTGAGTTTGCGTTGATGGTGGAAGCACATGGAGGGCACGTGAGAGCTGACTTCATCGATATTAAGGGTATTTTTAAAATTAAATTACCAATAAAATATTATTATTGTTTATGTGGATTGTTAATGTGGAGCCACTGTGTAGCCAGGTCAATAAATTCGCCGGGAAATGCCAAATTTTGGGAAAAACAGGAAAATATTGGCTCAATTATACAGATATTGGGACAAAATGCCCAAATTTTATCTTTTTTGGAGCAAAAATTATACATGACCAAATTTTTGGGTCAAAAAATATTTTTTCCCGCCGGGAAATGCCAAATCCAATGATCATGTTACATGCACTTGATCGATTCGGGCGAAAATATTAAATTCCGACAAAAATGGGGCAACATTGGCGCATTTATGAAGATAGTGAGACAAATGCCCAAATGTTATCTTTTTTTGGAACAAAAATTGTACATTACCAAACTTAAGTTATGGGGCAAAAAAAAAATTATCCTTCAATAGTTACATTTATTTTCTTTTTACATAAAATTCAACAAAACAATTAATAGTATATATATTAATGAAGCACACACTATAGTAATACAATTATTAAATTTATATAAAAATATTATATTCTCAATCCACTATATATTAAAATATTACTTCATATATTTTAAATTTCTATAAAAAAAAATAAACGTAATTATTCAGATGAAATTATTCAGAGATAGGACAAAGGGAGTATTTAATTTCTCCAAAGGCTAAGAGAGAAAACAATTAATGACGAACAAGAATAGGTGGCAGAGAAGTTGTAGTCTGTTGGTAATAAAATAGCATTCACTTCCCAAATTGTAAAACCTATCCTTTGATATACACCATAAACAATCACCCTTATTTATTTTCAATACCCTCTATATCATTATTTGAAACGCATCTTATTGATTTTTAATGGTAATTCAATTATATATAAAAAAATTAAAGTAAATTATGTTTGTTAAATAAAATGATATTTTTATAGAACATACTAAGAAGTTATAATACTCCTATTAAGTTTCTTTCTAAATAACTATATTTAGAAAGTGTAAAAAAAAATTGAAACAAATGACAACGAAAATTTTAGCCTTCAAAGGCTAAAATTTAGTATTTGCTAAAATTTTCCAATGGTGAGAGCTGTTACTTGTTAGCAAATTTATACTGAATGAGAAAATGAGTGATTAAATTAATTATTCTAGGAAAATATAATTTACAGTGTAGTTTTACACTGTTTTCAAACTATCATTCTCTATTAAATTTACTGTGGGGTGTATTTTTAGACCGTCTCAAAAATTACTTTTCTAAAGATGATATCAAGCAAATTCTGTTATGGTTTAAAATATTCTGGCCAATTTGTAGTGGTGTATTTATGATTCCTTGTAATTTAGAAGATTCTAAAGTTAATTTTTGCAAGCCACTAAAATCCAAGGTAACATCATGCTCCTAAAAGAAATTGTACCCCACAAAACCCTACAAATTAAAAAGAATTAAATAACAAAAGTAAATGTGGAGTCTCTAGGAATGTATCTATGTAACGAGAGAAAAAAAGCAATAATAAAAGGAGTTTTTATCAATGTAGATCAAAAGATAGATTATTTATGAAATAGGGATTTAAAAGGCTTTTTTTAATCGATCCGAAAAATATAAAAAATATTAATTTAGGTTTGAATCACAAAAAGAAATAGATAGGTGGAATGAGGATCTTTATACATCTATTCATCATAAATTCAATATCTCACTAGTAACTTTATTTTCTTATAGTTATATTACTCTTTTAACTTTGTGATTAAAGATTTGTATTTTATTTTTTAAAGTTTTTAACATTCTTTATTTAGGATTTATCGTTGAGTAATTTAAAATAAATAATATGTATTGAACTTTAATATTACTATTCTATTCTCTTGGCTTAGGTTATATTTGTCACGGTGATGCAATTGTATTATAACTCATTTATGTGAGAGATTTTATGATTGGTTGTATTTAAAATTCCTTTATCTCAATACATGATACGATTGTTTTGAACAGCTTGTAATGAAATTATCTCAAATTCCTAAATATTACTCAATACTCATGATTGCTGCATGTATTTTTATAAGCGGAGATTAAGATTTTTTTAATTTTTTTTACTGTATACAAATGTGTAAATTTATAGAGATGGGTTTAAAAAATGAGTAATATAAATAATTTTTTGTAAAAATATGTGTAAAACTATTGAAATATGAGTAAAAAATGAGCATTATTAAGATAGTATTTTTCTATCATAAAGAAAAGTGTTAAGTAATTTGCGGACGATGAATAAGCAATTCAATTCCACCCGAAACCCTCAATAATTACGAGGGGTGGAACAACAAGAAGAAACATTGCTGATGGGCCAACATATAAAAGCCCAGATCCAACTTTTATGGGCTTTCACTTATTCGTTTATTTGGGCCGCATTTTTTAGTTTTCTCATGAAATTTTCAAGCCCATTAATTATTTCAACTCTCCATTTGCCATGTGGTTATAGTCGGGATTCCTTTTTAAATTCTTTTATTTTTTATTTATAGTATCACAGATACGAAATAGTAACACAATTAGAAAGGGAAATAACTGCTTTTTTATTTGTTGATTAAATGTAAATTTTAACCTTTCATAACGATAGAAGGTGAATTAGGTTGGGTAAAACCTTTTTATTTATTTATTAGAATATTTCACATTATATATATTTATTCTTTTTCTTCTTACATCCGAGCATTGATTAAATCCTTACAACTGGATTTACTTATTAAAACGGATATTTCATGATCTAAAAGTTTGCTTTAGTCCATTGATGAACACTTTTAAGCTTACACTTGAAATGTTCTTAGTTCTATGCAATGAATCATTAGAAATGATATTAGGGCAACACATGCTCTATCATACTCCCTCAATTTCATATGAAGCTATGGATTAATTTTATCATTTTAAGACTCTCATAATAAGATATACGTTTTTCTTTTCGATAAGAATGAATTTACACAAAAAAATTAATACTTCTGAAAAAACTATAATGTTTGATAATTTGTTATCAATTAAATTGAGGTTGAAGAAAAAAATGGAAAGTATTATTAAACTTATCCAGTATTCTTCATTAAATTGTACTAATACTAATAGTTTTAAATTTTCTTGAAAATATATATATATATATATATATATATATATATATATATATATATATATATATATATATATATATATATATATGTGTGTGTGTGTGTGTGTGTGTGAAGATCAATGGAGAAATTATGTAGTTTTAAATGAGATATCAAAAAGAGCATGTAGAATATGATGAGTAATTGGAGAAAGGACAAAATTCTTAGTAAATAATAGATTTCCATAGTAGAGGTAGATATTGAATTTCCATGGAAATTTCATCAACTTATTAAACAAATATAAATAAATAAAAAGATAACTCTATTGGGTTAGAGAATTTCAAGAAAAAATGTTATTAGTATTTAAAAAAAAAATAAAATAAAATGCAGTTGAAAATTATTAAAAGGAAGATGGTTAAAGAATGAAAGTGAAATGTTATAAAGTGTAGGTAGATATGCAATTTTCACTGATCATTTTACTTCCCAATTAAATCCCTTTGACCATGTTTGACTTACAATAATGTGTGGCCATAAATACACTACATAATCAATACACCAACTCCCCCAAAGAGTTAGTCTTATTGTATTTTAAAAAATGTTAGTATTTTGAAATTTTAATTAACTTTTAGAGTGTATTCTCTCTGTCCCATTGAAAGATATTTGTCCCATTGAAAGATATTTGTTTATTTTTTACACGTGGATTAAGGAGTAAAAAATTTAAAGTATAGTAAGGTGAGAGAAATAATATTTTAATTTGTAGTGGTAGTTGTATTAGTGTTGAATGTGGGGTCATGTGTAGTGGTTGTGGGTCACATCAATCCAAAAAGATAAATGAATACTTTGTAGTGAGACAGACCAAAATGAAAAAATGAATTGAGGGAGAATTATGAAGAATAATATTTTTAAGTAAATAAATTATAAAGTATGTTATATATATTGGATGAGAATATTAAGTTATATTTAAAATATATTTTTAAGGTTAATAAGTGATATTTTTTTAATAGTGAAATTTAATGTGTTAAATGCAAAAAAGAAAAGTGTGAAATTAAATATGTTTTTAAGGTCGATAATTGGAGTATGAATTTTTTTTTAAAATTTTATAATGAAATTTAACTTAGAATGAAGTAATTAATAAAACATTAAAAAAAGTGAGTTTAAATAATGTATGTACTATAATCGTGCATAAAAGATGAAAGTGATGGAAGGAATTAATGATGAAATGGGAGTACAATATATCTTCCATTTGGGGTAGTTTAGAGGGAAACATTACAGAGGGGAAAAAAAAGGTTCATTAATTATCTCAGATATTTTTGAACTAGTTTCAATGCACTCATAAATGCTTCATGTTCCAATTGTGTTGCTGATGCCTATATTTGTTAATGTATGATTTTGAGCAATTTCTTTTAAATTATTAATCTTTTAAGTTTAGACTAATAGGAATTTTATTTAGTAATAATTTTTAAAGGAGGGTTTTGTTGATGCTTTAGAAGAATGCTAGAGTAGGATAACTCTGTATAGTCTGTATTGTAGTAACTAATATTAGTAGAAATTTTGTGGGATTATATATTGAAAATATTGATTTAAATTCAGTTATGATTATGTTTAACAGATTTGTAACTTCTACTAATTTCTATTAATCATGAAAGAATGTATGGCTATTTTGAGAATTTGAAAATATAGATGATAGTTTCAATAGGATTTACAGGCTTTTATCATATTGTATTTGTACTTTTGTTTAATTAATTGTTTCAATCATTTTTTACTTCTTGATGAATCTAAAAAATGTACAAAGAATGATCAATTTCTTAGCCATGTTGGTGCAAAAAAAGAATTGAAGCTGCCCATCTTTAATTCTTTTTACCCATATTAAGCTAAAGTTTACCATGAATTCTTCTGTTGAAGTCTGATACTAACATAAATCCCCCCTCTTTACTTTCACTGTTGAACCCATTGTTTAAAAAGTAAAAATTTCTTACACCTTTTCTGCTTGATTTAGTCAATCAATCAGCAGTCAAAACTCTTGCTCACACTGGTAAAAGGAACTGTAACAATGCCATCTGCATCATTTATTGACATTTTAACCACTCCCCTTTCTCATGCCACACTTGTAGGCTTTTAATTAGGGAAAATTGATGAGTCCAATAAGAAGAGGACAAAATAATGGAGCTCTGTATTTCAAATTAATAGTAAAAGTTCTCTTTTTTTTTTTTTTTTAACACAAATTATCTCGTGATACGTTGATTATACGAGCCAGATTGATAGAGTATATACAATTATCAGTAATTAATGTATGAATGATAAGTTAATATATACAATTATTATAATGTTATAAACATATTTTAACTGTCAAGAGTTTGCCAACTTAATCTCGAATATCAAGAATTTTTTTCTTATCCAATTTAAAATTTTATATTTGAATATCTGATAACTAATTATCTTCAGGGAAAAAGAAAAAAAAATATATCTTTTTAAGATAAAAAAATTCCAGAAATTATGTTTATAAACCCTCTCTCCCAAAGTTTTAGTGACTAAATTAGAAACAGAAGAAATTAAATTAAAAAAAGCAGTTGTTTTTACAAGCAGATAATAATTAACATCACTTTACTCAGAAATAGATTATACATATGACTAATAAAATCTTCAATGTTCAAAGGGATAAACCAGATTCCTCATCCTCATCAAGAGAGGACGCATAGATAAAGTAGAGGGCCCAAATCAATCCAAAAACACCGAACAGAATCCAGCCCAATAGGTTGTTGCTAAGCCCAAATGGAAGCCCAGTTCCCTCGGTGCTCATTCTGTCATCAACCAGCGCCATCGCGGCTGGGCTCGACACAGCCGCTGCGCAAGCCGCCGCCGCCATCGAAGCCGCCATCCCCACATTCCATTCCCTCTCCTCTGCCTTTCCCTCCATTGAGCATTTCACTCTACCCATCTTCGAAATTGATGGCAAACCTGAATTTCCCCAAATAATTATAATTCAATTAATTTATTTACTCAATCGAATTTATAAAAAATTAATATCGAAATCACTTGAAAAACAGTTTAACTTAAAATATGATGGGTGTAATGTGAAATGGAAACACTTTAAATCTTGAGATTAATTAAAGTGTGTTTGTCATATATTAAGTTTTTTTAAACTATTAATTAATTTATGAATAATTAATTAAAGTACAACTATACATGATAATAATATGATTATTATATGATCAGCTATAGAAATACTTCATAATTATTATTAAAACTTTAATAATTGATTAACTTATTTCCCAATTCAATTCGTTTTACAAATACTCGTCTCGCATGAAAGTGTATGACATGATTTGTGGGTACAATCAGGTGATGCACAAAAAATGTTGGCATAAACCTAAAAAAAGAGGTAGGAGAATCTTACCAAGAACCGCGGCGGGGCGGCCGGCGGCAGCCTTCTGTACGAGGGCGGCGCGTGCAATTGACGAGGTGGAAGTGCAAGCGGAGATGGTGGCCATTTTTGCAACAGAAGTGGAGTGGAATGGATGGAGTGTAATGAGAATTTGTGTGTGGGATTGTAAGGATGTGATATCTATCCCCTATATGAGATAGAGAGAGTCGAACCAACCATAGGGTTGGATTAGCTAATCTACAATTACCCAACCACATTTCGCCACGTGTTACACCATCCCATGGCTGCCACTAGACTTGAAGAGTGGAGTGTCCCCCTCACTCCCAAAGATTTTTGTAAAATTTTAAAAATTAATGGAATTTTGAAAATTTTTTTTTTAATATTTTCTAGTTCTCATAGATTTTTTTTATTCACTTTCATTTCTCATATATGTAATTCAATTTTTATTTTTAACAAATTATCCTTCTCATTTAATACAACTATCCACTTTCAAAATAGGCAAAGTATTGGAAGAACTAAAGGCACGTATTTGGAATTGGACTCTTGGAAGACACTCAAAGAGCTTATCTATTTGTTACGATGAATGGAGACGATGTCCGCGTTTTATTCCATAGGTGTCGTGAGGTTGTTATTGTTGTCTTAATATCTCTTCATCTTTTTTCATATTATGATAAAAAAAATTACTCACTTTATATATAATAATAATACTTTTTAATCCACGTGCAAAAAAACAAACACAAATTTTAGAAGCGCAGAGAGAGGGAGTATTTAGCATTGATTTATTTTACACAATATACCTAGAGATGATAACAACACTATAATCCTATTTAGTACTATATAATCCTATTTAGTACTCATGTTGCTATTACATATATGGACTTAAAATTATTTTATGATACTTTTATGTCACAAACACTTTTTAACGTATGGTATCCAAATCTATAACACTTGTTTATTTAGTCTACTCCCTTCTTGACAGTACAATTTTCAGTTTTCACCATCTCATTTATTTTCAATTACATTTTTGCCTTTCCAAAAATATTTAAAATTTTAAAATAGATATATTCTCAATGTATAAATGCATAATTATATTTTCAAAATTATTTTTATTATTTATTTAAGTATTCTTTTAAAAAACCACATTACCCTCAAAATCTTAATAAAATTATTTTTTCTAAAACTCTGAACATATAGCAAAGAATTATTTGGGACGAAGGTATGTAAACTACAAAAAAAAAAAATTTCAGCAATCCATAATTTATCAACGGAATTCAATACGTTGGTAATTATCAATGAATTAGCAACAAAAATGACATTTTTGTTTTAGCAACGGAATGCCAACGAATTTATTCTCTATTTTAGCAACGGAATTTAATCCGTTGGTAATTACCAACTGATTACGAAGGGAATCATAATATAAATTAGCAACAAAATTATTAGCAACGGATTACCAACGAAATTATTTAGCAATGAAATTGATTTTTCGTTGCTAAAAATTTACCAACCACCACTTTACCAACAGAATTTTACCCACAGATTCCGTTGCTAATCCGTTGGTAGGCCAATTTAACAAAGAAATTAAGGTTTTTACCAACGGAATATTCCATTGGTAAAAAACAGTTTTTTTGTAGTGGTATATGGAGTATATTTTAGTATTTAAACTAATATATTCCCTCCGTCCCGCCAAAAAGTGGTCATTTGCTTTTTGTGCATAGATTAAGGAGTATTATTATTTTATGTGTAGTGGATAGTCGTATTATTAGTGAGTGGTGGACCACATGTTTTATCGTTTCACACCTTTTTACTAAAAGTGAAAAATTGAAATATTTGGATGAGACGTCCAATATAATAAAATGAGAATTTTTCTGTGGGACGGAAGGAGTACTTTAAATAAAATTATATTTTTATTATTAAATAAATAAATACTATAAAAATGTTTAATAGCATATGTAAATTACATATTATAAATATTTTTACAAAAAATATTTATAAATAACATGCATTGAAATAAATCAGCATATTCCAAACTCATTTGGGCCTACATGTATCCATCATCATAAATTCACATAATAGATTTCGATGGTGTGTTGGCATCACAAATACCCCATATTATTATCATTCTTAAATATGAGGGCATTAATTAATAAATTAGCTTATTTATATTCTATAATGGTATACCCATCATTAGGGGTCCCCATCTCATTCCAATTGTGCGTGAAATGAGACACTTGTCACTCATTCCACCATATAACATGATATATAAAATGGGGTGGAATAGAGGAATTGAATTGCCATGTGGAGGAGGTAAATCGCAGGATGTGCTTCAAGTGGTTTATAGGAAGGACTCACTGTTAAATTTGTGCTTGCAAGAGGCTAAATTCATGTCAAATGCAGGGTTCGAACCCCCACCCTACAACAACCAAACTCAGCTGAAAGACCTTTCCACCCTCCCCTATACCACTTGAACTATGTCTTGGGACAGCTTATTATATTCTAGCTAGAGGGTGTGGTATTAAAGTATTGACAAGGTCACAAAATGAAGTCGCCTGAGATTAAAACATCTAAACTTGAGAATGCTACTAAGTCGCCTGAGAATTAAAACATCTAAACTTGAGAATGCTACTTTACAATTTATTTAATAAAAAATGAAAATATTCATGGACAAAGTCTCCTATAAAGTACGCAGGATATTTTTAGTATTCTAATTTATGATAAATATAACTACTTCTTATTCCTCTCACTAACTCATTAAGTAAAATGATAATCTTGGATGATTTGTTACACTTGGTGTTACATTTTTTATTATATACCTTAAATGTATGACATGTGTATTATGTAATATCAAAATGTAACAGAAGAATCGAACCGGTAATTAAGATGATGGGCATAAGTATAAACTTGGGGGAGAAGAGAAGAGAAGAGAAGAGAAGCATCCCTTTCAGTATGGAAGAAGAGCTTTCACTGTCTTCCCAGCCACTAATGCCACAATAGCGTGTAACTTTGCCTCAGGGCAGGACCCCCATTCCCCCATTTTCTTTTTTATTACATTATTATTTTTTCCATTCTTTTGTTTCTTTTCTCGTCTTGTTGTTTTCAACCCCAACCCCCCACCCCCACCCCACTCCACCCCTGTCGCTAATTTGTACTTCAAATTTACACATTCATATCTTCATTCCTCCACCCCACAACCCATCTTCTCTCTAGTCTACATTCAATCCAAATTCAACAATCTTATTTACTCAATTCATTATTCTTTATTCCACTCTCAATTGGTTTCAGTGAGTGACTATTTGGGCTTCTTTCTTTACTTATGCTTA
This sequence comes from Pogostemon cablin, assembly GCA_023678885.1. Taxonomy (NCBI): domain Eukaryota; kingdom Viridiplantae; phylum Streptophyta; class Magnoliopsida; order Lamiales; family Lamiaceae; genus Pogostemon; species Pogostemon cablin. The sequence continues at coordinate 3,605,457 of CM042992.1, read as the reverse complement.
TGTATGATAATAAGATGCAACCATGGCCATGACATCTCTTATTCTCTCTCTCATCACCCTACTCTTCTTTCTCTCTCATTCATATTGTTTACAGACCAAAGACACTCTCAAGGTATGCATTTTCCAACACCCCCCCCCCCCCCCCCACAATATGTGGAGATGATGCATTCTTGATAAGGTTTTGTGATGTAGGGTTTAGTGGTGGCGGAAAAGACAAGGCTGGGGTCAACGCCGCCGAGTTGTCACAACAAATGCAATCAGTGCCACCCATGCATGGCGGTGCAGGTGCCAACGCTACCGAGTCACAACCGAGTCCAGCCGAGTTCACTCGCCCAACAAACACCGCTCGACTACTTCGAACCCTCCCCCTCTTCCGCCGGAAACAGGTATTCCAATTACAAGCCACTCGGATGGAAATGCAGATGCGATGGCCATTTTTACAACCCTTGATTAATTAATTACGAAAATGGCCTCTCTCTTTTTTCTTTTTTTTTTTAATTATAATTAATTCTTGATTAAAAAAGAATTAATGGTGTAATTTGGTAGAGGAGTAGGGCCCCCTGAGAATTGATCTTTGGAGGGACAAGAGCTATTGAATGTAGTGTTTAATTATTAGTAGTAGCATTTAATAGTGTGTAGGCATCACAACCTATACTGATTGTACAAAAGTTATCTATACTGATTTTGGAGGTTGATCTTATTAATTTTCTGGTAATTAATAAAATAAAGTTTTTTAATGGAAAATACTAAAATAAATACCATGTGTGTCACTTCCTTATCATCTTGGGATTTTCACGACCTACTTTCTGTCCTATATGGTTGTCGATATTTGACCTTGGTATCAAATGGAAATTACCATTATACTCTCTTTTTAACTTCAGATTACGATGTTATACTGCCCAGGTCTAACCACTTTTAAGCTGGTCACAGAAGAAATCTCAAAAGTCAAAACTTTTTCATAATTTGATTTGTTTATGAAATCTAGGCTAATTAGCCCAACCAATTTTGAATTTTCTAATTAGCCCAACCAATTTTGAATTTTGTTGACCTATTTATCTCTGGGGAAGTTAAATGTACTCCCCATTTCATAAAAATTAGTATGCACTAAGATTAAGAAATATAATAATTTAATATAAAGTAAAATAAAGTAAAGTGAGAGATAATATTTAATGTGTAGTGGGTAGTTATATTAGAGGTGATATGTGGGGTCCATGAGAATAGATTAATTGTTTTGTGTGGGTCTCATGTATTAAAAATGAAATGTGTCAATTTTAGTGTGATAAACCAAAAAAAAAGTGTGTCAACTTTTATGGGACGGAGGAAGTAATTTTTAGGTAAAATTTGTGTGCCGTGGAAAAAAAAGAAGTAATAGAATGAAAAAGAAAAAGAATGGATGGTTTGAACTTTGAAGTGAAGTTATGAAAAAATTGTTCAATTTTTTACTTTCTACGTTCTTAGTGCTAAAAATGTGTAATTGAATATGACGTGTTCGAATGTAAGGGTGTAATTGAATATGAAATTCGTGTAGTAATAAATAATAGTAATAATAATAAAATAAAGAAAAGTAAATCTTAAAATAAAACCACCTGGACCTTAATTTGGTGGGCAATATTATTGTAGGGCATACCCTATATATTAATTAGTCCAATACTGCATTTTTGCAGCATATATTTAATTGATTAGCCATTTCGGGCTTTAGGAAATAGGCACAAGTGATATTATTATTAAACATCGCAATTTTAAGCTTTTAAGCATTAATTAGTTCTAAATGAATCCCGCAAGCACCCAAATAGATTTTGCCTTTTAGACCACTCATTAATAAATTAATTAAAGTTACATGCCAATTCTTATATATCTTTCGCTAAAGTAAAAAAGAACAAAATAATTTAGTGTCGAATTTGACTAAATCAAGTAAAGATTGATGTAAATGTAAATAAAGTAGCAAGTAATTAATTGGAGCAAGAATATTTATTCATGAAATGGAATACTGGAGGCCAACATGTAATATGCGTTTGATTAGTTCGTTTCTTACAGCCTTAATCGGAATCTGAGTTGATGGTGGACAATTTGGACCACACCATGATCACACGTCTTCATGTTCATCCACCCTCGATACGTTTTCAGCAAGTTTTGACACAAAATCTCTCTGAAAAAAGTAAATAGGTCGTCCTTCTAATGCTAAAACCATTCAGTAATCAAACACCAAAGATGATATTTTGTTGAATTGGATTTTATTAGGGATTTTGGTCACCAAATAACACAAATTACAATAAGTAAAATTACAAAAGTAAGAAGAAAATTCTGGTACGAATAGAAGTATAATTCCAGAAAAATTAGCTTTTTGGAGCATTTTCAGCTCGAATTAAGGGGTTTCATTGTTAATCTTCCAAGTTAGGTAGACTCCCAGTTCTATTACAAACTTCAAAATGTGTTGAGATAATGTTCTAACTTGATCTTCAATAGGTTATGATTTTAATTATTACATGAACAAAATAATGCAGATTTTCATAGTAAGCAAGAAAATTGATGGATAAAAATTAAGCCAAGTCAAGTCCAAAATTTTACAGGCAAAACGTCTTGTTAATGCTCACGATTTTGACGTGTTGTTCTCGAAGGTAAAATGACTTCACTTCTTGTACGAGTTGCATCCCACGTACTAGAGCTCCGGCGAACAAAGAGATTATAGAACTCGATTGCTCACTATATGAGATTCACAATGATACTCTAAAATATGCAACTAGTATGCAAAGCATGCCAAGTATTTTAGATGAATTCTCTCACTATCATTACATAATATAAGCTTACAGTACACAACCTATTCTTTTCAACAAATGATGAATGATCTTATTTATAGATATCATTCCACTCATGTTTGATATTCTTTCGACAGTTACAATTATATTTGATAGGATTCTTTAATAATTGTGGTTACTAATTTGAACATGATGTTCCAGATATGACCATGTCTAGACCTCGAGCTCGTAGTCATCATCTAATAAGAATAAGAATAAAATGAGACAAGCCGGCTCAAAATGAACATCCAAAAGTCATAGATCACGTAAGTCTCACCTCTAATACATAACTGGACCTTGATTCAAAATTATAAATATAATTTAATTTTCATCAAGCATATGGTTATAACTCATATTTAGTGTTAGAAGTTTTCTCATTTGCTACACTATTATTCCATAATAACATTAATCTATGTTTACTAACATAAATGTATATAGTGTGGATTCAATTTCAAACAAATGAACCCAGTTATCACACAATTGATTTTGAGATTATAAATGCAATATAATCATCTACTCGAAACAAGGACCGATCATATACGGTTTAATTTCTTTTAAATAAAACTTATTGCCCTTAAATAAAATTTTCATTAAATAATCAATTAATAATTATTATTATTATTATTTTTTGTCAATTATAGGTATAATAGTTATTGGTATGAGATGAGATGAAACAAATTGGACTTTTGGGTTACAATTAACAAAGCGGCAAACACCACAAAAGAGGCCATCCCCTCCCAAGCCAATCAGTAACCGAAGAAAACCCGCCACGCACTATCTATGGCTATGGCTTCTTCTGCCATGCTCCTCTACTCACCCAACCCCCTCTCTCTCTCCTCTCACAGACCTCTCTTCTCTCTCTTCAAAATTCAAACTACCTTCTCCGCTAAAACCTACACCTCCAGACCTCTACTACTTTCTGTCTCCGCCTCATCTCGTGCGCTTCAAGCTTTGATTTTCGATTGCGACGGTGTCATTCTAGAGTCCGAGCACCTCCATCGCCAAGCTTATAACGATGCCTTTGCACATTTCAACGTTCGGTGCCCGTCTTCATCCTCTTCTGAGCCCCTCAATTGGAGCCTTGAATTTTATGATGTGTTGCAGAATCAAATTGGCGGTGGAAAACCCAAAATGCGATGGTTTTTACTCTCTCTCTATTCTATTCTATGAATTTGAATTGTTCGTTTTCCTAATTTAATTTTAGATTGAAGTGGAATTCCGTTGATTTAATTGAAGGTATTTTAAGGAGCATGGTTGGCCGACTTCTACAATTTTTGATACTTCTCCGGAGGCAGATGATGATAGAGCCAAGTTGATTGACATTCTTCAGGCATTAATCTTTTTTTTTCTTCGTTGATTAAATTTAACTAATTAATTATTATCTCCGCTAGCTACATTTCGTCCATCAAGGGCATATATTGCAGATACATTTCATCCGTCTAATTTGAAGATGCTTTTATGATGATCTTTGAAAAAAATAAAAAAAACTAGGTGGAATAGAGTTTGATAACTTAGTACTCTGATTTGATTTTAGATTCAAATTTCATGCTTCCTTGGAGTTCGTATTATTTAGTGTTATTTGTCCCTGGTTTTGTTAAGTTCTTTAGGTTTGCATCTAGTGAAAGGCATATAATTTTTGGTGGTTCTACTTCTCTGGTTAGATCATGTGTTTCAGTATCTAAAGAAATACTCTTGGCGCAGGACTGGAAGACAGAGAGGTACAAAGCAATAATTAAATCCGGAACTGTAAGTAAGAATGAACACTTTTAACCATCTGGGGCTGATGTGTTCAAGGATTTTGTGTTGAGAAAAGTCCCCTTATCCTTTTTCTATTTCCTGATCCAGTGTGTCACTAAATTGAGCAGGTCGGGCCTAGACCAGGAGTATTGAGATTGATGGATGAGACAATAGCCTCTGTAAGATTGCTCTTACTCTCAAATTCATTTTCTTAACATTTCATAAACATCAATTTCTATTTGATTTGCTCCTTATCATCAACTTTAGAGTATATAAACATTGCTCACTATTGATTCCATTCCATTTGTTTGATTGCAGTATTTCTAATTTTCTTGTCCATGTAAATAAAAAACTACATACACCACACCCACCTGCATATGTATGTATGTATGTATGCATGTATAATTTCTTATCTTTCTGTTGTAGGGGAGAAAGCTAGCCGTTTGCTCCGCTGCAACTAAGAGTTCAGTTATCCTGTGTTTGGAAAATCTAATTGGATTAGTAAAACTCTTATCTCTTTTCTTCTTGTTTTGATAAATATACATTCTACCTCATAAGTATCATGGTAGCTCCTATTTTATGTCCCCTATATTTATAGGAGCGCTTCAAAGGCCTTGATTGCTTCCTTGCAGGTATATCCAAAATTTTGAAAAGTTGTTTATCGTTTCACAAATAGTTCATTTTTATCATATCAGGTTCTTCATTTTCAAACCCTTAAATCCAAGCAGAATTTCATTGTTCTTAATCCTTAATGCACTCCTGGCTAATAGATAGATACCTTAACTCTCTAAATTACACTCAGAGTCAGAGACACTGTTTTCTTATTTAAGATATTGTCTGGCATTCATGAAAGATATGGATATCATCACTTGGAAATGATTTCATTGTGTCTCGTGCAACTGCAGGAGATGATGTCAAGGAGAAGAAGCCCGACCCAATGATTTATGTAACGGCCGCCAAGGTAATAAGCTCAGCAGTACTGCACAAATTGCTCTTTTTTTTTTTTTTAAATAAAACAGCTGGCTATATATAATTTTTCTCTACCATGTATGTGCTTACAGCGACTGGGCGTATCAGAGAAGGATTGCTTGGTTGTAGAAGACAGTGTTATTGGACTTATGGTTCGCAGTTTCAACTTGCTCATACAATGGGAAAACAATCTTGAAAGAGATTGTTGTCTCGGATAAACGTTATGATCAAACGTGTTCACACTGTGAATTAAAAAAATTGTTGCAGGCAGCAACTGGAGCAGGAATGTCGTGTGTGATTTCTTATACATCATCCACGGCTAACCAGGTGAGGAGGTTTTGCTGGTTCATCTGAAAAACCAATTCAAGAAGCAGCCCATAAAAATTATGATAAACTGATGTGATGTTATTGGTTACTAGGATTTCAAAGAAGCTGCAGCTGTCTACCCTGATTTGAGCAATGTCAGGTTGTATACAAGCCCATCTCGACTAAGGAGTTACCCTAGATGCCATTGTTTGCATTTTTAAAGTTGCATTTGAATTTCCTTTTGAGATACTATTTCTTATGATGTCTATAAATGCATCTCCTAAATGTGATCTTAATGGTATATTGTATGACATGCAAGATTTAGCATCTTAATTGTTCTTTCTTTTCTCACTCGTTTTCTTGATGCAGATTGGCAGACTTAGAGGCCTTGCTTAAAAGCAAAGTAGCTGCAAATTAAATTTATGCAATGCCATACAGAGCAATGGACATGGTTTGCATTCGAACCAGATCTCACCAAACACTACGAGCGGGACATATAATTGCTCTCTGTTTTTGGGCTAATGAGAACAAGTGATTGATATCTTGAATCCTCTACGTTATGATAATTCAAAAATCTTTGATAGCAAGTGTACACGAATTTTTCATGGTATTAGTCGAACTACAAAGATCCCAGGTCAATGTAAGAAATGTAATCATTCTTTCTTTCTACTGAAATAATGATCATGTTTTACCTTTTGAGTTGATGTATTGTGCATTTGGCCATGTGTTTATTATCAATAATTATGACTAGGACCACCCTTGCAATGAGGTATAGAAGAAACAGCCCTTTGGAACTATATTTCTTTCAAACAGTGAACCATTGGGGCCGTGTGTTTATTATCAACAATTATGACAATGACCACCCTTGCAATAATATAAGGTCTAAAAGAAACAGCCATTTGGAATTATATTAAATTATCTTTCTTTAAATATTTATTTCAAAATACTCAACAATTGGGGTGGTGGCGCAGTTGGCTAGCGCGTAGGTCTCATAGCTTCTGAGTGATCCTGAGGTCGAGAGTTCGAGCCTCTCTCACCCCAATATTTTTCATTTTACCCCCACATTTTTATAAAGAGAAATCCTTTTATCATTATTTACTATAATTTACTTTTATCACTTTATACTTTTACTTCCAACCCTTTTTCTTTTATTTCCAACAACTTTTTATTTTTCATTTTACCCCACATTTTTATAAAGAGAAATCTTTTATTTATTATTATTTACAATAATTTAATTTTATCACTTTATACTTTTACTTCGAACAACTTTTTATTTTTCAATTTGCCCACTATTCTCAGGTTTTCATAAAGAGAAATCCTTTTATTATTAAAAAATATTAATAATAAATACTAATAACAACACTATTATCATGAATCGGTTTGATACTATAATAAATACTAATAACAAGACTATTAATTTATACAGTAGAGTAATTTTTATTTGCAATAATAACATTCTCTTTTTTAGCTTTTAATTTTATTTCAGTTTTCCCGCTTCATCATAAAGTTTAAAATTTGATATTTAATTCATTTATGAGGCTCAATTTCTTTTATTATTTAACCAAAATAAATAACAGTAAAATAAAAATAATAGAAGACTATTTAATTATTACAGTGAAGTTGCTCTCTGCTAAGAGGAATTCATGACAGTGGTGAATATTATCATGAATCAGTTTGATAGTATTCAGGTTTGTTCTACTATATGACAGACATCAATGGATTCCAAATGGTTCCAAACAACCATTAATATCATGGATTATAATCTTCATCCTCAAAATTTTCAAACTTGCTTATAAATTGATGGAAAGAATATTTTGCACACCCCTTAATCAACCTTGCAGCCGTTTTTGTTGTTGTTGTTGTTGCTGTTGGTATCGAGCTTGGGAGTAGCAGTAACATACATAAAGGATTTCAAGTACTTATATAACTCCTTTGTCTTTTCCATATTGATTGCATGCCCTGCCTTCTTCAGGACAACAAGCTGAGCATTGTGTTCCAAATGTCTGTAATGGAGAGATACATGCCCATATCATATAATCTTTCCAATCAAATTAAGAATTACAATGGCACCACAAGTTTACCTTACTAATCGGTGAGCCAATTCTAGAGGGAAAACTTGGTCGTGTTCTCCCCAAATGATCAGCGTCGGCTGTTGTTAGAGACGCGTACTCTTAGCCGAGGGTTATGAGCTAGAAATGATGGGAAACTGTGGAAATAATGAAAGATGTATACCTGAGTGATTTTGGGGAGATCAGAAAGCTTTCTATCCTTGTGTAATGCGTAGATCAACTCTTTTCTTTCTTGGAGGTTCTCTGTGCACATTACCTACACATGTAATAAGCATTCAACCTTAAAATAGCATACAACTTCACCCAAGATGGTTGAACTCGAGAGGATTTACATACCCCAAGATTTATGCAGTAAGGGAGTGTTTTGTTCAAATTGTGTTAAATCTTAAAAATTTACTAAACATAAGGGAGTTTACACACTAATTACACTTAAACGGACTTGATTTCCTTCCAAGCCTATTGGTTGAAAGCAAGGGTACCAATGGATCACAAACTAATAAAGAATTTCAAACTTTATTAGACTACTTAATAATTTTAACGAACCAAACACTCTCTAATAATAGTGCAAATGTAATTGCAAAGAGTACTAAACCAAAGCCATTGCGTTTTAGTGTATATCAAAGTGAGTTCCTAGTGAACCTCAACCCATATGTTGTCCTTGTACAAAAACACTTATCTTGTGACTCATGAGTGGTATAAACACACAGCATTGTTCTACAATCCACACACTTGAATCTTGTTTGCTAATGAGGGTGGAATAACACAAGATTAAGCAAACCATCTCTCATCTTAGCTGAGACCATCACAATTTGCAACCAAACATAATACTTGCTCAATACAGAGTTGAAGACAATCAATCTAAACTACAGAGGTGAACCCCATAAACTGTAAATCAATCTCATCCCAATATAGCAACTGCAAAATTAAACAACTCACATGAATGAAATCAGACAGAAAGCAAGAAGGCACATTCTTGACCGGTCTGTAAAAGGACAGCTTCATAAGCTCCCTCAACTTCGCCGGCGTTTGGGCAAGCAGAATCTCAATGGCCTCCTCCACACTCTTCACCCTAAACATCCCCTCTTCCATATCCTTCTCCTCCAAACACACCCCAGCACACCCAATCACCACCCTCTCCACCGCCTCCGGGAACTGCGCCGCCATGCTGTACGCCACGAATCCGCCGTAGCTCAGCCCCACCACGCTCATCCTCCTTACGCCCATCGCCTCCATCGCCCTCATCACGCACTGCGCCTGGAACGCCTCGCTCCTCTCGGGTCGGGTCGTGTACGAATCCCCGAAGAACACCAAATCGGGTACGTAGACGTTGAACTTGGCCGAAAGGGGCGAAACGAAGTCGTTCCACTGCCACATTGCGTTGGCGCCAAGGCCGTGGATGAGGACCAGAGTGGGCTTCTTCGGGCTGTGGGCTTTCGGGCCCCAGCAGTGGATGACTGTGCCGTCGCCGAGGTCCGTCGACGTGGACTTGAGGCCGGCGGTGGAGAAGGAGCAGCGGTAGCACCAGTCTCTTGATGCTGTGAAGCTGAAACACGTGGCCATTTTTATGTCGGAATTTCTTCGCAGATTGATCCTCGGAATAGGAAAGATTTCTCAGAAAATCTGCGAATTAGAGGAAAGAGATTGGAGATTGATTGCAGAAATGGGAGAGATGTCGTAGAATCTGTGGATTAATTGGTGTTAGGACAGCTGCCTGTTAATGTGGGACCGTTGCTTAATCACTGATCATTAACGACAGTGGAAAAGACACTCATAATTATTACTGTAATTTATTGTTAACTTACACAACTCAATTTAATTAAATAAATTGACAATAATAAACTTTAAAAAGAATTATAATACTACTACGTTCTAAAAAGAAGTAATAGTATATCCTAAATAACAAGAATAAAATATTCGAATACAAAGAATAATTGTCCATCCATCACAACTCAAATGCCCTTTTACACCGCATGTTACACTAGATGTCTCCCATTGCACCCCATGAAATACTAGATGTAATATGGGGTGCAACAGGAGATCTCACTTGCATCCATCATGGCTTGGGTTGAATCTCCAAAAATTATGGATTACCTACTAATAAACTATCCCTCCTCTCATTTCAATTTTTACATATTTTCAATTTGAACATATCATTTTAATCTTTACATTTTTCACACATCACACTAATATATCTACCCACTTTATATTAAAATATTATTTCTTTCACCTCACTACACATTAAAATACTACATTCCTTAATCTACGTACAAAAAACAAACTTAAAATTTGAAACGGACGGAGGGAATATAAATTTCTGTATTTGTGATCAGTAATACTCCGTGTTATCTCAACATGCAAAATCATTTAAATTTAAATTCGGATTATTACTAAAGCATACTACATAGATGCAGTGAACAGTAAACATGGCTGCTTTGAGAAAATGTATGCGAGTTTGATAATTTTATTTCAAGTTAATCTAACCCAATGTATAATACAAGTATTTCATGTTATATTCGGTATTACATTTTTCGTCAATCATTCTATAAATAACAAATATAATAATAATATTATACATACATATTATTTATTTAATGTTTATAATACGAGGTATAATTTCAAAATATATGAAATAATTGAAATTCTTTAATTCACTTTATTTTTTTCACCACAATCTCGCTGGACATGTTATCATTGCTAATCTCTTCGTTTCCTAATAATATAATCATTTTGATTTTTTAATCGTCTATTCTAAAAATAAATATACTTATTTCTCTTGTTAGTAAAATGAATCTAGACATAACCCACCCCAGACTTACACTATACAACTACATACTTTATTATGTAAATAAAACAATAATATTCTTTAATTTACATTATAAAAAAAAAATATAGTTATCCTATTTATCGATGCAAGAGAGTATATATGTTCTAGAATTTGAAATAGGAAATATGGAAAATGTTGATATTGTTGGTTTTGACTACAATTTTAATGTGGGGCCATCATTTGGACTGTTTATTACAGCAATTTTAATGTAATCGAATATGGTTGTTCAACAACCAAGCATTCTCAAAATAATACTACTACAACTGCATTCATTTCATTACATTACAATACATCCTCGCTTTATTTTATTTATTTATTCAATAACAATAAAAAATTCTAAACAAATAATTCCTTAATATATTACTCCATATTTTAAAAAAATATTTATCACATACAACACAGATAACTTGTTTTATTATTTGGCGTATTTAATAAAAATAAAACTCTAAAAATTAATAAAATTATATAAAAAATATTTCTTAAACTCAACCTCTGTAATAATTAATAAAGGTGAAAGAGTCTATAATTTCAACTCTTCTATGTTATATATATTTAAAAAAGATTTGCTCAAAGTGTTTAATTCGTCATTCACATGACACGAATTTGTAATATTTTTTGCTCAAAGTGTTTAATTCGTCATTCACATGACACGAATTTGTAATATTGAAGAGTTTAAATTATAGTTGTTAAAATTATAAATAAATAAATTTATGAAGAAAATGACTCATTGTTCATCCTCCATCATTCATAGTAAGACAAATGTAAACTTATCGACAACATAATAAAATAAAACAAAATAAAAGTAGATATAGATTTAAATATTTCCATCGTCCGTTAATAAATTAGTGAAATAATCGAACTATGCGATTTTCATATATTAGTACGGCCCAATAGTAATGAAGCTCAAGGCCCAAATCTACAATATGATTGAACACATAAGAATACTTTTGCTAGGCCCATTATTTCATTATATTTTTTGAAGATTGATTGAGGGTGATGTGTTTGCAAATAAATGTATTTTCGATTTTTTTTAATTAATGAACTTTTACAATATAATTGAAAATAAATAGTGTTTGAGAATAGTAAAATAATATTTCTTTTATGTTTTCTTATTTTATTGTTATATATTATTTTGGAATATTAGAGTAACAATTTAATATTGTCATATTATGTTATTAGTCACCAAAAGTTTTTTTTTTTAAAATAGTCACTATTACGTTAGAAAAAAAAACATATCAATTAGAGTCCAAAAACTTATCAGTTTGACTAATCTTTCTAGTAAATAAATAAAATAAAATACAAGAAAAAGTTAGGCAGACAGCCGATTATAATGGAAAATATTTATTTTATTTTATAATAAAATAAATGAAGGATTACACATTTAGTGCAGTGCCTATAATTTTAGGCGACATTTGAGGTAGCCTAACATTAAGCGAAACTAGATCCTCCTGTTCTCATTTATTCTTGATTTAAAATTAAATATTTGAAAAAATAAAATTAAATGCATCTGACATGTGACTTGAATTGAATCCTCAATAATTCGTACATATGTTCATAATTAAAGTATTAATTACATCTGATGTTTCATTATGTTTCGATCAGATATATATGTATTTCATGAATCAAATTTAAATCTAGTAATTATTTATTGTGGGAAATGTTAATATTATTCCTATAATAATATGGTTATTGTACAATTAAATTGCTCCCTCTTTGAAATACTCACTTTCACCTTTAATTGAGCATAAAGACAAAGAAAATATGTGGAGTATATGTCCCAACTTTAATTTTGCAGTTTTCAATTAGATTTCTTTCTATTTTAATTTTACACCTTCATAAAAAGAAAAAAAAATTATCTAGTATCCTTCTAGCACATGATTTCAAACAAATTTCACATCTTATTTTTAACAAACATAACATACTTTATTATTTATTTCTTACCAAAAATATCAAACTACTCCAAAAGTAAATTAAAAGGAGACTTTTATTAATATCAGGCAAACAGTAAATATTAAAATGAATTCTAGGCAGAGGGTAACTTTTAAGGGTATTATATTTTTTTTCTTATAATAAATAAATGATAAAGTATGTTAAGTATGTTTAGGTAAGTAAAAAATGGCCCAGCCCGCCCAGACTCACCCTGGACTATGACATTTGGGGTGGACTCGACCTCACCCGTATCGAAAATGGGGTGGGTCTGGATAGTGATGCCCCAATTTGGCCCGTTTGGACCTGTTTAATATTTACATTATATAATATATTATGTGTATACCGTGGGAGTATATTTTATTCATGTTTCTATATTAGATTCATTATTTATAAGATATATTTGCTTAATTGATTAATTAAGTAGAATATACATGATATTACTATATACTATATAATTACTAATTAAATGAAATAAACATATTATTTATAATATGTATAAATATTTAAAATAAAATAAATAATTAAAATTGATCAAAAACGCCCCCGCCAGGTTGACATCCCTAGATATGTTAAGTAGGAGTGAATTTTTAAAAAAAATAAATAATAAAGTGTATAGAAAAGAGTTGTTTTGAACTTTTTTTTTTGTCTTTTAGAAATTAAAATTTTTTTATACGGACCAAGTGAAAACTTTCTTAAACGGATCAAAATTGAGGGTAATTCTGGGGTGCACCTCCAACATTTATAAGATAAAGTGGGGTTAGTGGGGTAGTTTTATATTAAAATTTTTTAATTATATTATATTATTTAATGGTGAAGATCAAATTTAAAATTAATCTAATGGTTAAGATCATCCAGGTACACTAGGTGCACTCTAGTCGGACTCCAAAATTGAACTGTGAAAACTTTTTTTTGAGACATAATAATTTATTATTTAATAATATTTTTTATAAATTGTAATCCAATACTTTAGTAGAGTATACCCCCTGTCCCTTGATACGTATCAATTTTCTATTTTGGTTCATCCCATTACAAAGTATCTATTTCATTTTTTTGGATTAATGTGACCCACAACCACTACACATGACCCCACACTCAACACTAATACAACTACCCACTACACATTAAAATATTATTTCTCTCACCTTACTATACATTAAATTATTATACTTCTTAATGCAAGTGAAAAAAGTAAACGAATATCTTTCAAGGGGACGGAAGAAGTAATTTAAGTCAATTTTAACGAAAGTACTTTATTATCGATACTGAGAAATAAAGAATTAATTGATAGGAGAGCAAAAAAGAATTGGAGAGAAAAGCCAAACATAGTTCAATAAAGAACACCTAATAATATCTCAATCTGAAGTTGTCAACTTCGGGAAAGAGGGAAGACAAGCTTCGATCGGACATTTACATCATTACATGTGCTCTTGACTTATAATTTTATTTTCCTCCACTCTTGTAATAATCTTTGCATTTTTTTTTCTTTTTGAGATAATTCCAAAAAATTGAAGAGAAAATTGCAAAGCAGGCCCCCACAGCCCACCACCAAGAGTTCATATTTTTCTTGATTTTTTTGCAAGACAAAGTGCACCTCTGTACTGTAATTATTGTGTAGAGAGAGAAAGAGGGTGGGGGAGAGAGAGAGTTTTTCACATACCATCATAAAGAACACGCATTTACAGTGAGTCGTAGTCAAAAGCCATAAACGAAAAAGAGCATATTCAGAAGCTTCCTTTTTTTGCTTCAGATTTGCTAGCAAAATCCCTTTGTTCAACTATTCGTCTAAGGAAAACAACACCCACCCCTCGGTTTTCAGATTCTTGCATCTTAATTTGGAAGCTCCTGTAGGAAAAACTTGAATTTATTGCCAACAGGTATGTAATTTTTTTCTAGAAGCTTACTTGGATTTAGTTGAGTGGATTTGATTTTCTGTGTGTTGTGATTATAATTGGGAGACACCTTATGAGATGATACCCTTAAATCAAGACATTAATCTTTTCTTCACAATCCTTCTCATCAAGATTTGTGCTTTTATGTGAGAGTTGATTTCTTGAATTCTTTTATGAATGTCTTATGATTGGAGATGCAAGTGAAAAATTTGATTAAATGTTTGTTCATGTTAATGAAAGAAGTTACGGAGGGAAACCTGATGATCTTTTCAACCTGTGTTTATATGGTTTATTAATTGCTGGGTGGTTGTAGTATAATTTTTATTGTTATATCCATTAAATTCTGTATTTTTTGTTTGAAAAATTAGCATGCTTGCAGCAAATACTGAATCTTTATTCAGGAAATAATAGTGGGTTTCATCATATTTATGTGGATGAATGTCTTATGCCACAATTACCATATATTTGTGAAAGGGTGGTTTGTATGTTTAGACAATCATAAACATGGTTAATTCATTGCAAATTGGCTTTGTGAAGTTAAAGTTGATGATAGGAATTAGGAACCACCTTAAAGAACTTGTACTTCTTAACTTCTACTAGTTCTTTTTGATATCATATCTCTGGTTAAACTCTAATATATAAATAACATAACAATGAAAAATTTTCAACAGAGTGAGCTTTGAGTTTAAAATAATGGGTAGCTTTGTTAGGATGAAGTCTGACCCGGATGACATTTATCTAAAAAATCCATTCCAGCTTCAACAAGTCACAAGTGATTGGGTGTATATAATTAACATTTCACTATTCTAAAATCTACTAATGATACTAAATTGTCTCTCTACTTTTGCAATTTTTTATACTTTCCCCACCAGATTCTTATTAGCAGTTGGTCCAGATTATCTTATGAATAACCAGAATGTGTTATTATGAAAGCTTCAATAAATATCGATGGTTAATTCATTCCTATCTCTTGCTGCTTCTGTTGTGAATCCTATCTGCTTGGCCATCATCTACCCATGAAAAAATGAAAAAAAGTAGGGACAACATGAAGTGAAATAGCATAAGATCCAAAAGATTATTTTAATTGTTTTGGTATTTTGGACTGTACAAAGAGCATTGACGACTTGTATAAAATAATACTAGATTTGACTGAACTACTCAGGAACGTTTTCCGGATGCTCATCCTCATGGACTTGATGATATGCTATGTTTCAGTTGCTGTTTAGAAGCAGGTTCTCACTTGGGATCATGAGTTAGTATGAAATTATAGAGATGGACCTTCTCATTCGAGTTTTAGTGCTGGCATGTTTAAGTAGTTTTGTTTCGCCCAATGCGCAAGGTATTCTTATTATTCCATTTAAGTCATTCAATCTGTGAGTTATGTACTGTTATCTTGTTATCAATGTAGTAAATAGCCATTTTGGATCTATGTTTTGGCCATTGCGCAAGATTTTAGTACATATTGTAATAAAAATCTGATGGCAATTTCTTCACTTCAACTTACTTCTCCATTCGCTTTTTATTGTACTACTCCCGTCCCACATTACCTTGCAAGGTTACTATATACACAGTTTAAGAAGGATTGCTTTTTGACCAACTTTATGGATTTTGTGGTAATAAATAAAGTATGTTATGCGTGTTAGGTGAGAGTGTTATATTTTTAATTAAGATGTACTTTTAAGGTTGTGGATTATTACGATGCTTCCTTTTTTGGGTGGTGACGAAAACGAAAAGCGTGAAATTTAATATGGGATGGAGGGAGTAGTATCTTTTATCAATTACATGCATTCTTTTACCACCTTTTAGTGTACTACAGTAGTATGTAGAGACAACTTTTTTTTATTTTTTAAATTATTATTCAGGAAATGCGCTGTATGCCTTAAAGATATCACTTAATGCTTCAAGCAATCAGCTTACGGATTGGAATCAAAATCAAGTTAACCCATGCACCTGGTCCAAAATAATCTGTGACAGCAATTACAATGTGACAACAGTGTAAGAATGTTGTGGCATGTGTTTCTATAATGTTGTTCTTGAATGTAGTCTCATTATGTCTAGTATAGTTTAGGATCATACTTCTTAGTTTTGCTGATGATGTATATTGTGGTGACATTTTGACAGGACATTGTCGAATATGGGATTTTCTGGAACACTGTCACCAGAAATAGGGGTTCTGAAGATGCTGAATACGCTGTATGTTTGAACACATTGACCTGCATAATTGAGTGATCTAATTTTTTCTTTTTTTTTTTCCAAATGCGAGAGAACATGTTACGATGTGGACGTATATTCTTAAATGTAGCCAGTTACAAGGAAATGGCATAACTGGTAAGATACCAGCAGAGATTGGAAATTTGACAAGCTTGACAATGTTGGATCTTGAAAATAATAATTTAAGTGGAGAAATACCGGCTTCCCTTGGAAATCTCGACAAGCTCACATTTCTGTAAGCAAGCTTAATCAGCTGTTTATCATTTTTTAATCTTCTTGTTTATTCAGCCTAAACTAAGAATCACTTGTTTTGCTTGAGCAGGATTTTAAGTCAGAACAATCTCACTGGACCAATTCCCGAATCACTTGAGAGTCTTTCAAACTTGGTTAACTTGTGAGTAACTTGTGTTGTATATTTGCAGTGTCATCATGATAACCGAGATGTACTTAAGATGTAATGCAACATCCGAGATGTACTTACGATGTAATGCAACATAGATTTTAGAAATTATTCACCTTTGTTTACTTGGCACTCATGAAGTTATTTTTTGCAGACAGCTCGGTTCTAACAGATTAAGTGGAAAGATACCTGAAAAGTTATTCCAAATCTCCAAGTACAAGTATGTGTTGTTCCAGTATACTCGTTCTTTCTTGTGCGTGTGCTGTAAATTCAATGCAAAAGCATCCTTTTTTGAACTTGTTCACCTATATTTACTCGAGTACTGGTAGCGTTCTTATGGATCGAGCTTACGTTACCAATTTCAGTTTCACCGGGAACCAATTGAATTGTGGCACCAATCCTGCCCGTAGTTGTGTATCTGAGAATGAAGGTATATTCATGTAGCCTCGTCGTAATAGTTTCATGTTGGTCCCTACTTTGCAAGCTTACATGGGCATTTCTTCTTGGATGGAGTAGTAAGTATTTGATTATATCATGACAGGTGGGTCTGGGAAATCGAAGACTGGCATGATAATAGGGATTGTTGGGGCTTTGTGTGTTATTTTTCTTGGAGGTTTTGTGCTGTTATTCCTTTGGAAGGGTAGGCATAAAGGTTACAGGCGTGAAGTTTTCGTTGATGTTCCAGGTTTGTTCTTGGGTACAAGCATAACACTTTATATATTTGCTCTCAATTTGCATTGTTATAAACTGTAATTTGAACCATGAATTGGTGGTGGTCAGGTGAAGTTGACCGGAGAATTGAGTTTGGACAGTTGAAGAGATTCGCATGGAGAGAATTACAGGTTGCTACAGACAGTTTCAGTGAAAAGAATGTCCTTGGACAAGGTGGTTTTGGGAAGGTTTACAAAGGAGTGCTTGCTGATAACACCAAGGTTGCAGTCAAACGTTTGACTGATTTCGAGAGCCCTGGTGGAGATATTGCCTTCCAACGAGAAGTTGAGATGATAAGTGTTGCTGTTCACAGAAACCTGTTAAGATTGATCGGATTTTGCACCACCCCAACCGAGCGCCTCTTGGTTTACCCTTTTATGAGCAACTTGAGTGTTGCCTCTCGTCTACGAGGTATCACTTTCTTTGCATCATTTATACAACATAGGATCAAACTATTGTTGTTCTGTTCTGTTGATTTGATTTGAATATCTAAACAGAGCTTAAACCGGGAGAGCCAGTCTTGGACTGGCCAACCAGAAAACGGGTTGCACTGGGAACGGCCCGTGGATTAGAGTACTTGCATGAGCATTGCAATCCCAAGATCATTCACCGAGATGTCAAAGCTGCCAATGTCTTGCTGGATGAAGATTTCGAAGCTGTCGTCGGTGATTTTGGCTTGGCAAAGTTAGTGGATGTGAGAAAAACCAACGTAACGACTCAAGTACGTGGCACAATGGGCCATATAGCTCCTGAATACCTCTCCACAGGGAAATCATCAGAAAAGACTGATGTTTTTGGATATGGCATCATGCTTCTAGAGCTTGTGACGGGGCAACGAGCCATAGACTTCTCTCGTTTAGAAGAAGAAGACGATGTCTTACTGCTCGACCACGTAAGTTGCTAGTGTGTTCTTTCAAAATACTCTTTATCTCCCAATCTATTGGCTCTAATCCAGTTTAACAGGTCAAGAAGCTGCAAAGGGAGAAGAGACTAGATGCAATCGTAGACCGAAACCTGAACAAAAATTACAACATTCAGGAGGTCGAAATGATGATTCAGGTTGCACTACTATGTACTCAAGCATCACCGGAAGACCGGCCAGCAATGTCAGAGGTTGTCCGAATGCTCGAAGGAGAAGGGCTGGCAGAGAGGTGGGAGGAGTGGCAACATGTTGAAGTAACAAGGAGGCAAGAATATGAGAGGCTCCAGAGGAGATTTGATTGGGGTGAAGATTCGATCTACAATCAGGATGCTATTGAATTGTCAGGTGGACGATAAGGTAACACAAGTATGCAAATTTGTTGTAGCATTAGTTTACTTCCATATATGCATGTGTCTTCCCACTGCTTGTCCTTATATTTCTTGTCTTTTTTATTCTCTCCTTGTTTTGTATGAAAGTGTCCACGAAATTCAACTGGAATTGAGATGGAGCCTTGTCCATGTTTCTTTTGCCTTGTGACATTCCAAACAGGCTCCCATTTTGTGAATGTTTGATTTGATATTGCAAAATCAATATATGACAATAATATGCATTTCTAACATGAACTTTTGTTACGGTATGAGTTCGATAGTATGAAATTTAGCACATCAAAATTTTTGATACAGTAGTAAGTATGGAAGAATAAACAGAATTTATATACAGTGAGTTGAATAATGATGAATGAGGAACAACATTAAAGAAAACAAGAAGCTAAGTTATATTAACAAGAGTGATCTAAACAGGGGATGGGTTCATGTTTTTGTGGTTGGATTTCTCATGAAATGCAACGATTTCATGGTATCACCCCTTGTCATGTCCTGTTGATGTTTTCTTGGTCTATGAGAAAGGGTGTGGCGTGTCTTCGTCTCCGTGGGAGTCTGGTCTTCGTAATATTCTGCTACGAGATGGGGTGGTGGCACGTCCGTTTCGTCTACGTTATCTGCACCTGCCATTGCTAGAGCTTCGATGGAGATAGACATAATGATGATCACTATATCCGCTGCTCGAAATTGATCGATTCAAGCTCTGTTCGTTTATAACTTAGAAATGAGTACAACTCTACTGGAAAATCTTGTGCAAGAATGGTGGGGTTATGATCCAATTTATATGCAAGAAAGTTTCAGTGTTTTCCACATTGAGATTTGAAATCAAAGGGTTGAACTTGGAATGTTGAAGGTAGACTAAAGAGAGAGGGGTGGGGTGGGGGGTTAGGGTTCACACTTCGCATGATTCACAGTATAATACTCGTGAATGAAACAGTATTGCTGTGGACAAATCTCGTGATCGTGAGGCTTATGTAAGAAAAATGATGTATATGATTATCCATTTTGGAAACATCTAATGTGACATAATTCAGGCTTTTCTCCATGTGTCCTCTTACAATTCATTTCAACTTAAATTTGTTTTCAACATCTCAATAGTCTAATAGATAGTCACATAACAATTCAAATGTAGTTCCAGAAATTCTATCTCAGTTTTTCCTCCTAATCAGCTTGAATCACACATTAGAAGTAGAACGAACAATACTAACACGAAGAAACTGTCGCGGATCGCCTTCTCTTTCGACAAACTCGAAAATGCAATGGTCGTCTGCGTTGATGCGGTTCACCCTGCACAATTGCACCCATCCTCCTGACACGACCGACCGCCCATCACTCGGCCATGTCCTACACTTGCTGCGAAACTCTCTCCCACTTGGATCAACCAGAGTTATCTCAGTACCAAGCTTGATGTTGTGGTCTCTGACCAGATCTTTAGGGATGAACTATCAATCATTAAATCAAACAATTTAGCTATCATCTTAATACAAGAAAACAAAATATTGTCTAACTAGTTAAGCTCCACTTGATCAACCCCACATTTCATCTCTTGTTAACTACACAAACCAATTACAAATCATCCTCTCACCTACATAAATTTACACACACACTTTTGTAAACCAGATTCACAGTGTAAACCCTACCCTATGTATTGCTAGGGCGTTTAAATTAAGAAGACCATAGGATTTACAATGGTTTATGATGTAAACACGATTTACAAGAGATTAACTCATAAATTTAACTTTGTACAAGATGATACATGTAAAAGATAGATGTGAGCAAGTAGTTACCAAGTCGGCCCTTCGTTTGAGCATGATTTTCGCGACGAAGTAAGGATTGGTGGGTTGTTGAGCTAAGCCAGCTTCAAAAATGTCCATGCCATAGTATTTTGGATATAGATTTGGCCTCCTTTCCTCACCTGCAACAACAACTTCTACACACAGACAATAGTTTTCTAATGTTAACATATTACTTATTTCAAATGCATGCATATATATCACAATGCCACACATACCATGCTTAACATTGCGACGAGTGACAACTCTTTTCCCATCATTTACACGAACGATGCTGCGACAGGTGACAACTCTTTTCCCATCATTTACACGAATGATGCTGTCGCTATCATCGTCTTCTTCCTCTTCCTCTTCCTCGCCTGTTTGGATCGACAACACATGATCACTACTACCACCTTTAGTCCCATCCTCATCTTCGTCTTCATCTGCATCTTCATTGTCAGTATCTTCTCTGCCCTCATCGAGACCTCCTCTACTACATGATTCATTAAAAACTGTATCCTTGGATTTACCAGTTCCGTTTTTTTCCGTCCCACATACACCATATATCTTAACATCAAAAAGATCCTCGGAGGAATACTCAAACACTATAAGATCAAGAGATGTCAACATATTTTCTTCCACAAATTTATCCCAACCATCCACGAAATACCAATCGTTACCAACTTTTACTACCTTCACAGTCCATAACTTGTGATGCCCTTTTCTCAACGGCACTTCCTTGGAGAATGGTTTTTCCATTACTTGAATAAATCCTCTAGGAATTTTCTAATCAATATTGTAGAATTTACTTCAATTAATAACATTTTCCAACTATGAAAAAACATTGAATATATATATATATATATATATATATATATTTTTTTTTTAGTTACAAACAAGTTTCATAAAGAATGCTAAAACTTGTGTGATCCCTAGACAATGTGCCCTTCTAAATTTTCGAAAGTTGTACGTTAAATATTAAATTATATATCGTTTAGCATAATTAAGAAGGTATACCTTTGATTTTTCGTGGAAAAAAATAAATTTGTTTAATCAATGATGTAAAATGTTTTTCTTTTCATTTAAATTATAAATTGTTTATGAAATAGCTTATCACTTTTCATTAATGAATTATCATTATAAATTATCGTTATTCGTCTTAGATAAACATTTAGATGAGACGGTCTCACACAAGTCCCATAAAAAAATTATATCCTATTAATTAAAGTATATATGTATTCCATCTCTCTTTTTAATTTTCTAATTTTTGGTGCAATATTAGAAGATAAATTGAAAGGTTTAAATAGAATTCATAATTATTTAAATTTTCGGGATATGGATATTGTTAGATTTGACTCAAACAAAGTCTCTTCTTTATTGTATAACTCAAAAAATCTTGAATAAATAAAAGTATTAAGGAGTGAGTTGTATCTGCACAGGTTGAAAAGGTATATTGAAATATGAATATTATATATGCTTGATTAAAAAAATTAAATTTTTTTCAAGAAATAGAAAGTAAATGTTCTTATGTTAAAGGACATACCATTTACCTTTCGAAAATTTTGAGATTTGGAAACATGGTGTCCTGGACTACACAAATTTTTGCCTGTGTACCCCAAGTCATGCTAGTTTTTGCCTTTAAAAGTTGAAAGAATTGTAGAAAATATAAATTGTAAATTTAGATTAATAAATAACAGTATAAAATATCAACAATAACATGTACTTTAATTCAAATTTAAGAATTGGATCGAATTAATTACATACCAAGAGTACAATTTTTTATTAAAAAAAAAATGAACAAGGAGAGAATTACCATGTCAATGTAAAAAAACAAACAGAGAATTACCATGTTAATGTTGTTCATTTCTTTAACGAAGATCACAAAGAAAATTCAAGTCAATGCCGTTAGTTGAAAAAAAAGAACAATGATGAAGCGTTTTATAAACTTATTTAGCTTTAATTGAAAAAAATAAAAGAAGAACAATTTCTTATTTTATTTTTTTGCAATTTCAAAAATTTTATCACCCGTAAGATTTATTTATTTCAAACATACATCAGAGTAATGAGTGTATATGTATGGGATTTAATAAATATAAAAAATAAAAAACAGTGTAAAAAATTACCACGTCAATGCTGTTCATTATTCAACGAAGAACATAAAGAAAGCTCGAGTCATTATTCCCATTAATTGAGAAAAAAAAAAAAACGAAGTGTTCTTATTTTTGAAAAAAAAAATCTTTTAAGTGATGTTGGAAATTTTGAGTTGGTTGTGCGAAGTGAATATTGACTTTTGCAATTTTATAAATTTATCGCCAGCTACTAAGGATTTATTTCTTTAAAAAAGGATTTATTTATTTAAAAAATACGTCATGGGTGTATTTGTATGGAATAAGACTTATTTGACACTGTATAGTGCATTTATATTATGAGAAAATACCTATATGACGTGACATCGTATAATAGGTGTATATGTATTGGACAACCGGACAACCAGCCAGTATGGAAAAAAACTTATGTGACATCGTGCAATGAGTGTACATGTATGGGAAAAGATTTAAAACACATGCGTGACACCCTATCATAAAATGCTTTTTGTAAGATTGATAAAATTAAATGTAATGTAAAAAAAAAAAAAAAAAAAAAACTGGATAGAGAATTATCGTGTCAATATTGTTCATTCCTTCAACGAAGATTACAAAGAAAGTTCAAGTCATTGCTCCGTTAATTGAATTTTTTTTTTTTGCAATTTCATAAATTTTATCGCCATATAATGATTTATTTATTTCAAACATACATCAAATATAGTAGTGAGTGTATATGTATGGGATTTAATAAAAAAAAACAGTGTAGAGAATTACCAAGTCAATGTTGAGATTATTTCAAGTCATTGTTCCAGTTAATTGAAAAAAAAAAAACAATATAAACTTATTTATGAAAAGAAAATCTCTTTTATGATGTTGGAAATTTTGACTTGGTTGTGTGATGTGAAGGTACTTTCTTTTTTTTTTTTTGGGCAATTTCATAAATTTTATCGTGAAATAAGGATTTATTTATTTCAAACATACATCAGATGTAGTAGTGAGTGTATATGTATGAGATTAATAAAAAAAAAACAATGTAGAGAATTACCAGGTGAATGCTGTTCATTCCTTCAATGAAGAACACAAAGAAAGCTCGAGTCATCCTTCCGTTAACTGAGAAGAAAAAAAATATGTGTTCTTATTTGTGAAAAGTATGTGTTCTTATTTGTGAAAAGAAATTTTTTTAAGTGGTGGAAATTTTGAGTTGGTTGTGTGGAGTGAATGTTGCTTTTCAAGACTTTTTGCAATTTCATAAATTTTATCGCCAGCCAGTAAGTATTTATTTATTTTAAAAATACGCCACGCGTAATAGGTGTTTTCTTTATTTATTTTGTCACCGTATCATAAAATGTTTTCTGTAAGATTAATAAAATAAAATGTTATAATAATATTTTATTGCAAACTAATATTCCCTCAGTCCCGCGTAAGTTTAAGTTTTTCATTTTAATTTGTCCAAAGTTTAATTTTTTGTTTTATCAAATTTGGCCTACACAAACAAAATTATGCCATATAGAATCACATAAGACTAATACAACTATCATTCATATTACGTACTATTATTTATCTCACCTCATGCAATAAACTATTTTATGAACAATTTATAATATAAATAAAAATTGATTAAAATTTTAAAAGAAAATGTAATATTTTTAACAAAAATTAATAATTAAAGGGGTAAAATAATTTCATGTTGAATTATGATGAAACGAACTCACTCGCATAACATTAATCATACGTGACTTGGTCAGTAATACATGACTATTGATTTTTATTTTATTGTTTAAATAATGTACACACTCAAATTTGAATCCACTTGTAATTAGTGATGCAATGAATTGGGTAATACTTATTTTGGGTACGAATATTAGTATATCCGTTTAAATATTAATTATTTATATATGTATCTATAGATATATAGTTTCATTAAAAAAATTATAATACAATACTTATTTTCGTCCTAAATTCATTTATTAATATTTGGTGGTTATAAAAAATAAAATTGTTGATATTGATAACTAACGTGTAGAAAGAAAGTAAGATATGTAAAAAATTACTAGTGTAGAAAGAAAGTAAGATACTTAAAAAATTACTATTCGAAGATTAATAATTTTTATACACCGTTTTAAATAATTTTTTAACTCTTTTTTTAAAATTAATAGTTAAAATACCCTCTTATAGTTATCTAAAAAACATCAAATTTGAAAATAGTTTAGGTTAGAAAGAATTTTAATCCAAATTCATTTTCTTTGAATTAATTTTACCTTTCTATTTGTATTATCGTATTGGAAGTTGGAACGTATTGAAGAATTTTAATCCAAATTCTTTTTCTTTGAATTAATTTTACCCTTCTATTTGTATCATCAATATTGGGACGATTTGAAATTTGAGTGATAGAAATAAATGCAATTTACCCTTTTACTTCTGTTTATATTTTTGTAATACTTTTGTTTATAATCCATAACCTAATACTCCCACGAGGGTTTTTTACTTTTTGCACGTGAATTATGGATTATTATTATTTAATGTGTAGTAGATAGTTGTATTAGTATGAGTGTGCACTCATATTTTAATGTGTAGTGGGTAGTTGTATTACTATAAATGCGCAAGAGCTTTTGCGTCAAGTATACATTTTTATCATTTTGGTCCATCACTCAATCGATTATTTTAACCTAATTATTTTAATATTACGTAACACTAATTAATTAAACCACCCTAAATTATTTCCATTTTAACAATTTCTCATGTATATTAGATTTAGGTGAATATTTTATTATTATTAATTTTAATATTTTTTATACTATAAGATAACACATGAATTAGAAAGTCATTATAATTATTTAATTTTGAGTGAGCCCGGGCGCACGGGAACACATTCCGTGCGCCTTTAGAAATTTAGTATTATTGGTAAGGGTACATGCTTTGGTCTAAAGGGTATACACTTTAATTAATAAAAGATACACCATTTTGTTCTAAAGCGTATACACTTTTTAATAATATTTTTTTTTAGAAAATAAAGGGTACACATTTTTATACTATAGGGTATACAATTTAACACAAAATTCTAAAGGTGTATGGAATGTTGTCCATGCGCCCAGATACACACAATAATTTTCTTTAGAAAATAAAGGTTACACATCTGTATACTAAATGGTATACAATTTAACATAAAATTCTAAAGGCACACAGAATGTGGTCCGTGCGCCCGGATGCACATAAGTTTTTGCCTTTAATTTTTGTCACATGCATGGTAATTATTAAATAGATTTAAAAAAATAAGAGAGAGTAAGATATGGAGAACCTATATATTCGAAGAGATAAAATCCGAGTTTAAAGATTTGAATTTTAGAGTACAAAATACTGCAAAATAAATTTATTTATGTGTTGATATTAGGTGCACCCGTGCACCCATATGTGTATAACTTTTTATTTTATTTTATATATATATTATTCTATTTTGTATACATGTTTCTTAATAATTGTATACTTTTTTCACACTAAGTTTTTCATTAAAAAACTAGTATCCATATGTGTATAACTTTTTATTCAATAGTGTATACATATTTTTTAATAATTATATATTTTTTTACACTCAATTTTTCATTAAAAAAACTAACAATTAAATTGTATACATTTTTGTTCTTAATTATATATATTTTTATTTATATTTGTATACATTTTTTAAGATGGATGCACCCTATCTTAAGGTGCATCCGGTTCACAATATAATTAGCCACTATTCATAGTTGGAGGCCTAAAATGAAATGACACATTTTTATTGAATAATTTCAAATCTTTTGGGTAAAATTGTTAATTATTATTTGGATAAAAGAATTCTTATCCAATACTATATATATAAGAAGCAATTCTAAAAAAAAATTATATGTTCCGCATGTGATGAGAGAAATATAATTAAAACAATAAGTAAAAAGATTAAATATTATAGTGTTTTTAAAACTCATTTTGCATAATTACAATTGCCTATAAATCTTAATTAATTGAATTAGGGTGAAAAATGTCTATGTTAATTACTACTCCTATATATGTGGATTAAATCAAATTGAAAATGCACATGTTAAAACCAATATGAGACTAATTTTAGTGATTTGAATCTATACAAGTATTTGAAAACATCTAATGAGACATAATTTACACTCTAAACCTTAAATTGTGTAGTAAATTTTACTTTCATACCCAATTTGAGGCTCTTGTGCTCCCGAGGACACGCGACCCTTTGTAATTTAAACCCCTTAATATATAAGTTTAAATAGAATATGGAGGGAATAGTTGTGCTCACATGGGGACACGACATGTCTCCGGGGGCGCATGTGCTTTTGCCATTTCCGAATCAGGCTTTTCTCTCTATGTTCTCTTTCGATGGATTTCAACTTAAATTTGTTTTC
Organism: Pogostemon cablin; assembly: GCA_023678885.1. Lineage (NCBI taxonomy): Eukaryota > Viridiplantae > Streptophyta > Magnoliopsida > Lamiales > Lamiaceae > Pogostemon > Pogostemon cablin. Next base: position 3,578,062 of record CM042992.1, on the reverse strand, counting down.
AACATCTCTATATTCCGAAAGGGGTAGGTTTTGTATAGAACTGTCTCACGTAAGTTTGAATAAAAAGTGATAATGGTGTAGTGAACTAGTATTTTATGAAGAATTTATAGTATAAATAAAAAGTGATAATATTTTATAGCGAAAGTGATATTAATATTATCACTTGTGTCTCACGTAAGGGCCTAGTCTTTGGTTTCCGAAAGATAGTCATATAACAATTCAAATGTAGTTCCAGAAGTTCATCTCATTTTTTCCTCCTAATCTTGAATCAAACATTAGAAGAAGAACGAACAAAATTGACACACAGAAAGTGTCGCGGATCGCCTTCTCTTTCGACAAACTCACAGATGCAATGGTCGTCTGATTTGACGCGATTCACCCCCATCCTCCCGACACGATTGACCGCCCATCCTTCCACTTCCTACACTTGCTGCGGAACTCTCTTCCACTTGGATCAACCAGAATTATCTCAGCACCAAGCTTGAGGTTGTTGTCTTTGATCACATCTTGAGGGATGAACTATCAATCATTAAATCAAATAATTTAGTTAATACAAGAAACACAAAATACTATAATGTCTAACTAGTACTTGAGTATCACCACCATATTTCATCACTTGCTACCCTCCCAATTACAAATTCCAACCTATCCCCATCAAATGATCAACCCTCTTACATGCATAAACAATTTTTTATTTTATTTTTATCGGGAAAATAAATTTCTATTACAATTAAAAGTGCAAGCAACAAGGCTTCACAAATCCTAGTCCTACCAACATTCCTCAATAAACGCAAGTACTTACCAAGTCACTCTTTCGTTTGGGCATGATTTTCGCGACGAAGTAAGGATTGGTGGGTTGTTGAGCTAGGCCAGCTTCAAAGATGTCCATGCAATAGCATTTAGGATATAGATACAACATCCTTTCCTCTTTGCTATCACCTCCAACAACAATATTATCTCTATCTACACAAACTTTTCTAATGTTAGCATATTACTTATTTTAAATACATATAAAAGACAATGACATACTCATACATACCATGCTTAACATTGCTTCCGGTGACAACTCGTTTCCCCTCATTTACACGAATTATGCTGTCGCTATCTACGTCTTCTTCTTCATCCTCGCCTATTTGGCTCCTCAACACATCATCATCTTCACTCTCAGTATCCTCAAAACCTCCAATACTAGATGATTCATTAACAACGTTATCCTCGGATTTACAATTACCATTTTTCTCCGTCCCACATTTGCCGTATACCTTAACATCAAACAGATCCTCGGAGAAATACTCAAACACCATAAGATCAAGAGATGTCAACATGTTTTCATCCACAAATTTATCCCAACCATCCACAAAATACCAATCCTCACCAACTTTTACTACCTTCACAATCCATAACTTGTGATGCCTATTTCTCAACAGCACTTCCTTGGAGAATGGTTTTTCCATTGCTTGAGTAAATCCTCTAGGAATTTTCTGATTAATATAGTTGAATTAACTTCAATTTAATAACATTTTTCAACTCTATAAATTCAGATTCAGATTTTATTTACTTTGCACGTTGTCACAGTACAAAACTTTTTAAAAGCAATAGTTATAAAAACATATTTAAAATATTCCATCTAGATGTTCTAATTTTTGGAGCAATATTACAAGATAAATAAATAAATTGAAAGGTTTAAATGGAATTTATAATTATTTAAATTTTCGGGAAATAGTTCAATTTTATTCAAACAATGTCTCTTATTTATTGTATAACTCAAAAAAATCTAGAATAAATAAAAAGTATTAAGGATTTAAAAGAATTGTAGCAACTATGAATAGTAAAGTTAGATCAATGCTAATAAATAACAGCAAAAAATATCAACAATAATGTGTACTTTAATTCAGGATCTTGAAATTGGATAGAATTAATCGCATACCAAGAGACAAGAGTGCACCATCTTTAAATAAAAAAATAAAATAAATAAAATAAAACAGCGAAGAGAATTACCATGTCAATGCTGTTCATTCCTTCTATGAAGAACACAGAGAAAGCTCGAACCTTGTTCATCTTTTGTTACCTGTTAATTAATGGATATCCAGTTGATTAATTCTAATGAAAAAAAAAATTGACAATGAAGTGTTTTATTAAGTTATTTCTTAAAAAAAAATCTCTAATTTTTTTTTTTGAAATGTTGGAAATTTTGAGTTGAGGTATGTGATCCAGAATGTTGCCATTTTAGCTTTATGCAATTTCATAAATTTTATCGCCAGCAAAGATTTATTTATTTTGAACATACGCCATAAATAGTGGGTGTATATGTGAGTTGAGTCACACATCTATTGTTTTTCATTTTTATTGGTTAATAATTAAATTAAATCCACGCTTGATTTAGAAAATAAAATTAGCTTTTTGTCAGCAAGGATTTATTTATTTTGAACATATAAGTCATTAATAGTGGGCGACCATGTCTATTCATTTTCATCTTGCCAGCAAGGATTTATTTTTTTTGAACATGCAAGTCATTAATAGTGGGTGTATATGTGAGTTGGGTCAGTAATTACATGTCTATTCATTTTCATTTTTATTATTGTTAATTAATATATACATTCAAATTTGAATCCACTTGCAATGCCTGATTAGAAAAAAAAAATTAAAAGTTAATTTTTAAGGAAGAAGGCTTTCTTTTTTTTTTTTAATAAAAATCCAAATAGGAAAATAGTACAGATTGGCAAAATTTTAATCTGGGTTCATTTTCTATGAATTTATTAAATTTTATTCCATTTGTATCATTTTATTGGGACCGAATTGAAATTTCAAGTGAAAGAAATAAATGTTACTTTCCTTTTTACTCCTATTTCTATTTTTGTTGGATATCTAAAAATTAAATGAAATATAAGTTTTAATTAATTTCAAAACATGACATTCATTTGTAGTGGGAGTTTTTTTAATATAGAATGGAAAGATAGTTTAACCAACAATTAAGAACTTGAAAGATGTTTGAAGTATACGAAACTTATTTATGACCTTAAAATATAAAATTAATTTAAATAATATAAAATAACAACTATATTAAAATTTTAGATACTAAACCTATTCTTTAATAATATTTTATAATTTATTATCATTAAAATAATATACTCCCCCGTCCCATTTCAGATGACACATTTTTCATTTTGGATTGTCCCACAAAATTTTACACATTCCTAAAAAAAGCAAAAAGTACAATCATCCACCTCATATACTTTATTTACAAAAAAAACCACCCAAATTAAACCAAACACATCTAAAATACTTTATCATTTATTTATTACCAAAAATATTATAATACCCCTAAAAGTCATCACTTTTCTTAATATCCGTGCATAAAGTATGGTGCAAACATTTGTGGGACGAAGTGAGTAGTAATTAATGGAATTTATATACTCCCTCCGTCCAGCACCAAGAGTCTTTTTTTTTTCATTTTGGTCGTCCCACTCAAAGGGTTCCCTTTCCTTTTTTATACACATGTATCCCACACTCACCCACTAATACAATTAAAATATGGGGTCCACAATCCCACTAATACAACTACTAACTACACATTAAATAATAATACTCCTTAATCTACGTGCAAAAAAACAAAATGCACCCTTGGTGCGGGACGGAGGGAGTAATAATTTTTAACAATTTTATAATTTTTGGTTTTAAATTAATAGTTTTATATTTTTTAATTCTTGAATTGTTAGATTTTTTTTTTTCAAATCCCTATTTGATAATTAACCTAAACAAAGCATAAGCAGTTAACCCTGATTGAATTCCAATTCTCAAATAATAATACTTTCTTTTGCAAATTGGGATCAGTTAAGACCAATAAGGCCGGTCCAGGTTATAGGTCACTTAGGATAAGCTAAAAAAGCCCTTTAATGCCTGCAGATAATGGGCCCAGCCCAACTCAATATTCAATTCCAGCAGACAATATTGGGCCCAACCCAACACACTATTTAATTCAAGCAGACAATAATGGGCCCAATCCAACTCATTATTTAATTCAAGCAGACAGCACAACATTAATAAAAATAATTGAAGTACTTTCTATTTCTCCATCAACTTCAAACCAAGCGCCTAAGTACATACTCCTCTCACAACAATATACGTTTTTGTCATTTTTGTCAATACTAATAGGAAGTATATAATTTTTTTCAGTTGAGAACAACATAAAATAATTAATTCTACTTTAGTTCACATGCAATATTAGTACAATAGTTCATACCACATTAAAACATTATATAGTATTACAATTCACTATGAATAAAGCTAGTATGAATTAAGTTTCATTGCAGCTAGTATGAATTAAGTTTCATTGCACCTTTCTATTCTGTATATTTAATTTTTAAATGCAAATTTTATTTTATTGTAGTTGCAAAGCTAATTGGAAGTGAAAACATTAATCCTATCTTGGCCCTCTATAATTTGTCTCATTTATTGTTTTATTTTATTATTGCAGCTTATGGTTGTTCTAGAACCATAATCAATTTTAGTTTGATTGAGCTCATTTTTTTTACCTATTAGTATAATGTAAGGTTAATTAATGCTTCATTGTCTTTAGCATCATGTTCTCACACACATATATATAGACAGTGTATATATAGGTTGGTTGATGGCAAGGAAGTTGCATGTTTCGCCAGAGTTAGATAGCAACTTCACTTTATCCATTGTTTAAACAAAAAAAGAGAAGAAACACAAAAAGGGGAAAGTAAGAAAATGATTTATCAATTAAACAATTTTTGAATGCATCCATCAAACCAAAAAGGTGCATTAGGTGCTGACTATAGTAATTCTAATTAATCTTTTATTTACTCACTAATTAACAATGAACAATTTAGTAATTTACTCCTATCTTATATTAACAATGCATGTCTAAACTATTGGTTATATAACACATGAATTCTTATGTTTAATAGCAAAAAATTTTATATGGAATTCACAAGTGTGTTTTTTATGCAAAAATTATTAATTAGGCAACATGGGTATTATCCAAAAATTTAGTGAGATAAATGTAACATATTATCATCACATAAAATATGAAATTGAATGTAGTGTTATATCAATAACTGTGGGAAAACTCATTCTTTCTAGTTTGAAATGGGGTCTATACGATAGATTTTGGTCCCCACAATTTAGTAATTTATGGATTGAATATCGATACATCTAAAAATAAAAGAGTTGTTGAGTGAATTGGAAAAGTCACCACAGTATATCTATTTCATAATAAAAGCACTAGAGTAGTGATTTCTTTTAACACATTTTAAAAAATTAAATTTGTACATATTTTTAAGTTAGTGCTACATTTTAGTCTTGGTTTGAACGCTTATATGAGACTGTATTTAAGAAGTCCAATATTCCCATTAGACTCTAAATTAATCATATTAAAATGAATATGTTTAGATAATTAGGGTGGGTACCCATGGTCAATCACTCAATTGGTTAATTTTAACCTAATTATTTTAATAATACGTACACTAATTAAACCACCCTAAATAATTACTTCCATATAAATAATTTTTCATGTATATTAGATTTAGGAGAATAACTTTTTTTTTCATTTTATTTATTTTTATACCAGACAACACATGAATTAGAAAGTCATTTGTAATTATTTAATTTTTGTCACATGCATGGTAATTATTAAATAGATTTAAAAAAATAGAGCAAGATATGGGGTAACTATATATTTGAAGAGATTAAATCCGTTTATAAAGATTTGAGTTTTAGAGTACAAAATACTGCAAAATAAATTTATTTATAGTTGGAGGCCTAAAATGAAAAGATAGACATTTTATTGAATAATTTCAATTCTTATGGGTAAAATTGTTTACTAATATTTGGATAAAAGAATTCTTATCCAATACTATAAGAAGCAATTTTAAAAAAATTATACGTTCCGAATGTGGTGAGAAAAATATAATTATAAAATAAAAAGTAAGTAAAAAGACTCATTATAGTATTTTTAAAAAAACATTGTGTCTAATTACAAATGCCTATGTATAAATCTTAATTAATTGAATTAGGGTTCAAAATGATTACGTTAATTATATGATTAGTTCAAATTGAAAATTCACATGTTATGAAACTAATTAAAGACTAAAGTACGTGAGTGGTACAAATCGGACGAAAAATGCAGGAGCAGATTAGATAGATTTCTTCATAACAGAAACTGAATTGAGGTATGGCCAGAAGTATATCAGAGAGGGTTGCAACGGGGGCTTTCAGATCACTGCCCGATTACTATTGAAATTAGAGTGAAAAACTGGGGTCCTAAACCATTTCGGAGCCTAAATTCTTGGTTATCCCATCCTGAATTTGCCAAATTCTTGAAGGAAAAATGGGACAGTTATTCAGTGGAGGGGTGGGGTGGCTATGTGATCAAGGAGAAACTTAAAAGACTTAAAATAGACATCAAAGATTGGAGCGAGAGAGTTTTCGGGAAGATGAACAATAAAATTGAAAAAAGGAAAGAGACAATTTGGTAGCTGGACATGTTGGATGACACATTTGGGCTTGAAGAATCGGAGGTTATTGAAAGAAATAGGGAAAAAGTTCTCTTACTTTGCGACATCAAAGCTAGGAAGAGATTCCTGAATCAGCAAGCGAAGATCAGTTGGGTGAAATTTGGCGACATAAATTCATCAGTCTTCCACAGAGTTATTAATGGACACAAAAGAAAGAATGAGGTTAAAGGCCTCTATGTGAATGGAATCTGGAACCAAAAGGTAAGACAAGTTAAAGACACAGTTTTTGAGTCTTTCAAAAACCACTTTAACAGTGTATGCATGTTGAGACAGAGGATTGATAATGACTTTGTATCCAAACGTATTTCGTTGGAAGATAATGAATTCCTAATGAAGCAGTTCACCGAGCAAGAAGTCAAAGATATCCTGAATAGTTGTGAAGAACATAAAAGCCCGGGGCCTGATGGATTTAACATGGCTGCCTTCAAGGAATGTTGGGATGCATTCAGGGACGACTTTATGAGATTTCTGAATGAGTTCTACTCCAATGGAATTCTAGCTAAAGGTTTGAACCAATATTTCCTTACTTTGATTCAGAAGGTGGAAAACTCGATCGAATTGAAGGATTACAGACCCATTTCTCTTATCGGGGGTCCATATAAGATTTTGGTAAAGATACTCGCCAACAGACTAAGCACTGTGGTTCATTCAATTATTGCAGAAGAACAGACTGCTTTTATCAAAAGAAGGAGTATTTTGGATAGTATTGTGGCTCTACAGAATATCTTAAAAGATGTGAAGGAAAGGAAAAAAGTCAGCTTCTACTTCAAAATCGATTTTGAAAAAACATATGATTCGGTGGAATGACAGTTTTTGGAAGATGTGATGAGAGCTTTCAAGTTTGGAGAGAAGTGGATAAAGTGGATTATGGTCTGCGTTAGGAACGCTTATGTAGATGTTCTTGTAAACGGAAGCCCTTCTGGCGACTTTCACTTGAAGAGAGGTTTGAGACAAGGCGACCCTTTGTCTCCATTTCTTTTCATTATTGCAGCAGAAATGATTAATCTTATGATTAAAAAGGCTATCAACCTTGACTTGTACGAGCCAGTTGGGGTAGGTTTGAATGGTTTAAAAGTATCTCACTTACAGTACGTGGATGATACTATCTTTGTTGGGAATGCATGCCTTAAAAATGCTATATCCTTAAGAAGAATCCTAATTTTTCTCGAATGGGTGTCGGACATGAAGATTAATAGGGAGAAAAGCACCTTGGTTGGATTGAATATGGAAGAAGGTTTGGAAGTGGACATGGCAGATATACTTGGATGTAAGATTGCTAAACTTCCTATAAAATATTTGGGGTTGATGGTGGATGTTCCCACAATAAAGCAGCAGATTGGAGATATGTGATAGAAAAAGTGAGGAGAAGAATAAGGAAATGGGAATGAATGAATATGTCGATTGGTGGGAGATTGGTTTTGGTTAACTCAGTCCTGTCCACGGTTCCCACTTACGCCTTATCAGTTTTTCGAGCCCCTCTATGTGTGATCAATTAATTAATTTCATTACAAGTAAATTTCTTTTGGGGGGGAGAGAAAATTCTAGAAAATTTCCTTGGGTTGATTAGAAAACTGTTTTGATGGCAAAGGATTTTTGGGGCCTTGGGGTAAAAAATTTAGTGAACTTCAATAAAAACTTGATGGGTAAATGGGCTTGGAAACTACTAGTCGATAAGGGGAGTCTGTGGGTCAAAATTCTAAAGGCTAGATTAAATGTAGGGGGTGGGTGAGTTGGAGTCGTTCTTCCGTCAAAGGGAGGGACTTGAGTATAAAGGGTGATGGAGGGGGTTATGTCTTGTCTTATGGATGATAAAGGAAATTGGTTTGCACATAATATAGATAGGGTAGTGGGGGATGGAACATGTACTTATTTTTGGTATGACACTTGGATTGGAGATAAGAGTCTTAAATTATCTTTCCCTAAATTGTTTAATTTGAGATAGTGCAAATATAAAAAGGTGGCTGATATGGGGGATTGGGAGGGGGGATATGGAATTGGAGGTGGGAATGGAGGAGAGAGCTTAGTGATAGAGAGTCTAACATTTATTATGAAATGGTTTCCCTGTTAAACAGGTTTTCTCCCATTAAAGACAGGAAAGATAGATGGAACTGGAAGACGAGCAAGCTCGGAGATTACAAAGTTAGTGAAGCTTATATGATCATTGAAGCAAGAATGAGGCCATCAGATGCTGTCAAGGTCGAGAACTACAAACGAATTTGGAAAAGCTACACTCCCACGAAAGTCCAAATTCTCGCGTGGAGGATATTGCAAAGGAAAATTCCAACATCTGCTGAACTGAAAAGAAGGAAGAGTCTACCACCTAACACCTCTACTGATTGTATACTTTACAGAAAGGAGGAAGAGACCGTCAACTACCTTATATGTTGTTGTAAGGTAGTTCAAGAGCTATGGAGCATATGTATATGTTGGATTGGAGTCCAAACAGTGCTAGCAAATAACCCAACAGGTGCATTTCTATAGTTCGATAATCTGTTTCTTGACAAAACTAAGAATAAACTGGCGTGCAATGTATGACTATGCACTACATGGATCATATGGAGCACTCGAAACAAAATTTTGTTTTAGGGACAGCGAGGAGATGCTGAACGAGATAAAATCACATACATGGAGCTGGTGGGCTTGGAAGAAGAAACGTTTAAAGAGTAAGATTGACTTTTCTGATTGAGCTAATAATCCTTGTTACTGTATTCAATAACTTGTTTCGCATGGTACGAGACTTTAATGTGGTCTCATGACTTGTCATCTGCAAACTTATTCGGGTAAAACTCTTACCCTATGCAATAATTTTTTTTCTTCTTCAAAAAAACTAACGTACTTGAGTGATTTGAATTTTTATACTATAGGTTTTTAATTATTTATTTATGCATGTGTGTAGATGTAAATGAATTCACATTTTGGGTTGAACAAGAAATGTGATTGACTTGAGATCAAACATTAATTTTTCCACAACATTTAGAAAATAGATTACTTGTAAGAAGTAACTGGATCATGTCATGATTAATTAAAATGGGAATACATTAATATCTTCTAATTAATATTCTAGAACATTAATTAATGTGACCAATGATTTGGTAATTTGGTTTGGGGTTTCAATAGTCAATCACTTGTTAGAAAATCTACGAAGTCTACCTACTCACTAGTGAAATATGTATACTCAATTGGGTTCCTAATTAATTGATTAATATATTATTATCTTAATTAATCACAAACTAATTTCTTTTTGTTGTTTATTGGTCATGATTCGTTCAGACGCCCTTATTGTATGCGTAATCCGTTGGAATTTGTTTCTTCAGTGTCATTGTAATTGTAAATGATGCTCTTAAAATTTAATCAATTTAAATTTTAACTTTCATGTATATTATTATTTACCTCTTATATAATTTTATATAGTAATAAAGTTTAATCTTTGTTCTTATGATATAGTAATAACTAGTATACTTTTATTTTTGTGTTTCATGTATTATTTTACTCTTACCTTCATTCAGTATTATTTTACTAATTTTAAGGTTTAATTTTCACTCTTAAATTTTAATATTATTCAAGGGCATAAATAGTACAACTTATTTGAGTTGGTTTTTCTTTTTCAAGTGCACAATATATATAAATGTATAATATTTTGTTCTCAATATTAATATACTTTAATTAATGAAGATATAATTTTTTTTGAAAATGTCTATGAATAATATAAATATTTGATTAAAAAGTTAATTTTTTTTAATTAATTTAAATAATAATAACTTTCGAAAAGCATGAAATTTAGAATTACGGTATCAGAAATCACTCAAATTTTAATCCGAATTGTTTGGTCATTCTACCATTATCTTCTTTTTAGATCGGTTGTGTGTGGAACCGATTCTACATAATCTCATAACTTTTTCTATTCAAATACTAATTAAATTACAAAAATTTTTATTCAAAAATATTTTATTACAATTCCAATGACATATTTTATAAAGGTAGTAATTACTTGTGTTACACACACAAAATCTAACAACATATTTTCAGCAATATTTTAGGCAGGCTATACACAATTCTCACCAACTTCTACAATAAGTCCATTGTAGTATTAATAATATAGGTGGTGAATTAAGCCACAAAACATCATTTCTTGAAATTAAGGCATCAAGGTAAATGGGTGCATTCCCTCATTGAAAAACCTGTCACATATTAAAACTAAGTTATTTGTTTGTCTAAAATAGAAGGAATTAATTAGATATGTATAGCTTTAATTCATATTCAACCAAGCAATGTCTCACCTGCTCTTTAAATTTCAAGATTAAGAATTCCAGTTTAATAAGTATACTATATGCATCCACTTTTCACGTAATTTAAATCTCTTATTATATTTTAGCGTTACATCTTCTATTGTAATCTGTTAAATGGTTGATATATATAATATAATAAAATTTATATCTAGAAAGGAAAATATCATACGAAAAAAGTTAAGATTTTTGTTCTCATATATGTGTCATTCATCTCACTCATGTAACACCATTAAAATATAATAATATAATAGAACATTCAGAAATTTTTTCAAGGTAGATAATCTATATATGTGATACGTGCTTTAATTAAGTTCCATAAATCTAGCTACTAGTCTTGTCAAAAATATTATCTACATTTTCTGACCAATATATGAAATATATTTATATAAGATAATCTTTATCTAGTCCTAAATTTAATTTATTGTCTTGTCACTCACAAATATAGCTAGCTAGTAATATAATTTTTAGCCCATATATGATAGCTTTTCTAGCATTTGTCCAGAAAACTCTATATAAAATTACCAGAAGGGTCTGCACTCTGTCTACACGTAATTGACTTAAATTATTTTTGATAAAATAAAATAAAATTTATTCATTAAACATATGAGCTAGGTATAAGTTAAGAGAATATCTCAAAATAAATTATAATGAAACAGATGAAAACACAACAAATATATTACATCCAATCAAATATTAAAAGATTTCTACTCAATTCTTTAAAAAATATTCTATTAGCCACTCTTTTCATTATGAATCAATTTAAAATTCTCAACTTTAATTCTCCAACTACTTTATTGGCAGAAAACTTCTCAATTTTGAAAATGTTAGCATTTCTTGATTTCCATATAAACCAAATATACACTTAAATGCATGCAACCATAATGCCTTTTCTTTTACCGTAAAAAAATCCGCAAAATTATAGAAGATGAATTAGAGGATTAGAGGCCACAATAAAATTATACCCACACCATCAATTAATTTCCATTCAAATGTTATGAGCAAAATGACATTCAAATAATACATCCATCAACGATCACGATACAATCACCACAAAACACACAACTTAAATTATTATTAGAAAAACAATATCTTTGTGTTGCAAAACGCAATTGTTTCTTCAAAACTCTCCATAATTGCATAATGATCTTACTAAGAAAAACATTTTTGCACCAAATCAAACTATATATCATATTCAATCCTAATTACTTTGTCATTTTCTACTTGTTGTCGCCTCCATTCGTACACTTCCCTCGTAATTCACTTAAATTATCATCCGATCATAAAACTTGTTTACTCCGGGTTTTGGTAAATCATCGCATGTCTCGATCTTTTATATTTTCTTTAGAATGTAGATGTAGTGTTATTTTTATACGGCAAATTGTTACTCCTCGAAATAAAATTAATATTACTCTTGTGTATAACTCTTTCGAAAATGTAACAAATTTGGTATTTTTAAAAAAATAAAACAATTTAAATTCGCTAATAAAATAAAACGAGATACGAACGTACAGTATATTTGAAGATAAGAATATTCGTATTGTGGGGTTTGAAAATAGGTGGCTTGACGTATCAACTTCACTCGAAAAAGACACATATAACCTCAGAGTTTCCTAACCACTTGGGGCCCTCTTATCATTGAGGATCTTTCTTCGTCACTTTTTTAACTTTTTCATTTTGTCAACTCATCTTGATTATGCACTAACTTAATATTAATTAATTTCGTATATAAATCTAGCCCCAATAATATTAATTTGGGCAAAAGGTCACATAGACCCTTGATCTTATAGCACAGATCATATTTGCCCTTTATTTTTTTTTTCGTTCATTCAAACCCTTTACTTTTCTAATTTGGATCAATTTAACCTTTTACTTTAACAAAATAGAATACTCGAACACTCTCCGTTAAAAATTGATAAACGGTATTAAACATAGGACTAGACATAGACTTTATGTTCTAGTTCCCTCCTCTGTACTCGGCGACCAATCGGGGAGGGAACAACAATCGCTGGTGAGGAAGAAAGTAGACAACGGAAACCACGAAGCGACATCTCTTCCTTGAGATGAAAGGTAACAAAATAGTACGATGTCAGCAAATCGGCAGGGGCAACGACGATTTCTGGTAGATTTTGGTGGTGCTCCGGCAGTGGGAGGAGGCGACGGGCAGTGCGTTTTCGCGGCGTTGGCTAAGGCTTGCGGTTGATCGACGACAGATCCGGAGCGACGATACTCCGACAGCAGAGGCAATGATCGACGCACATGGCAAGATCTGGCAGTAGTTCGTTGCACGACAGAGGAGGTGATTTCCGACAAGACACAGTGGCCGTCCCAACGTTATTCAGGAAGGATGAATTGGATTGGGAGTTTTAATTTTGGGGAAGAGAATTTTTTCTCAATTTATGAAAAAGGGAATAGTGGCGCATAGGAAAGTACATCAAGCAACTTTGACTTTCCATTGCAGCATGCCTGCAATTAAATTCAGATTTTTGGCTTCCCATCCAGCAACTCCAACAGCCTCTTCGTCGTCGCTGTTGTTCCCTTCACTTCTGAAGTAGCCCAATTCAATTTTTTTTGTAATTTCCTCTTCTTCTTCTTCAAAGTGTAGTTGGTTGCCCTCTGCTGCACGACCTACATGGAAACCCTCAAAAACTATTTTTTTCTTCTTGAGTGAAAATAAAGTAAGAAGAAAGGAAAGATGAGTAAGAGCAAAAAAAAAGTTGAGATTTAATGGGCTTGAAAGAGAGTGACATGGGTGTGAATTTGAAGCTTTTGTGAGAGTGAATTATGCAGCCATTGGTGACATTGAAACAAGCTTCATCAAAGTTACAATTATTTTTATGTTTCTCTCTGCATATGTGTGGAGATCGAATGAAGAAAAAGAATAAATGAAATTGGGAGGGTTCTCATGGATATAGATAAGAGCAGAGGCGATTTCCACGGCATACCCATCTTGCCTCGAAAAGGGTGGGAAAGAAAATATAGACTGTTTAGCTATATCTTTTGACACCGTTCATTAATTTTTATCGGAGAGTGCCCAAATATTTTATTTTGTTAGAATGAAGGGCTAAATTGATTCAAACTAGAAAAATAAAGGATTTGGATGAATAAAAAAAAGATAAGGGGCTAATATGATTTTGCATCATAAGATAAAGGAACTATGCGACCCTTTGCTTCAAATTAAGATGAACAGTTATTATTAGCCGTATATCTTTATTTAATTTGAGGCAGCGTTATATAATATAAATATATAATGTATTAGATGTAAAATTTCAATGCAACGGTCAATTATTTTGACCAATTTTTTATACTAGCCACCAAGCCATACGTAATTAATTATTAGCAATTTCTCGTTTGGGATTATTATTGATCCATTTTTTAAAGAAAATAAATTAAATTGAACATAATGGGATTTTTTTTAGAAAAGTTGGTCATTGATCGAACCATTATTATTATAATACTATTTCTTAGATGAAGGAGGAAAAAATAAATAAATAATATCTACCATTTTCTATATAATTAGTTTTTTTCTGTATTTTTTTTAATTCTTCCCACGAGGTCTACCTTTTACACTGATTGGAGTTGTACGGAAGAACTGTATACTCTAATTTATTTATTATTATTTTTTCCATTACATGTTCTGCACTGTCATGTAAATGTGTGGCATGTACATATATTTATAAGTATTAAAAATATTTGTATATATAAATGCATACGTCCACTAAAAAATCTTAATATGATTAATATAATACAAATTAAATATATAGGACGAAATATGAATTCCTTATATCCATAGTTGTGTAATGGACTAATATGAAATAACGATCATAAATTTAATTGCAGTCCTTACTGTTTATTTTTTCCATTCAGAGTTTAGTTTTCTCATCTTTAATTCGTATAATCCATTATGTACGGGAGTAATATTTTTGCAGCCTGGTATAATTAAAATTATACTTAAATAAATAAATAAAAAGTTTAATCAGGTCATATAATTAACATTACTTATTACAGTGTATACCATAATAATTCACGTAGTATTTTATATGTTAACTGATAATACACAGCATTATATGTTACATAATGTTAAGTTATGATTTTAAGTGTAGCTAGTAATAATACTAAGGAAATACAATTTGAGCAAATGTGTATATATATTTCTTTACTCATGAAAATTTTCAATCCCCATTTTTTTTATTACCATATTAAGTGATTTATCTGGCGCAAATGCAATTTAAAACTAACTTCAACAATATTTACCCAATACAATTTCTTGAAAAGTTAAATTCTTTAAACTTAATATGACCTTTATTAGCAATACATTATTTAAAAATATAGTAATAATTGACTAAAATGATACTATAACTTCATACTCCACACCGTTGAAAAGAATAACAAAGACTTGTGTGAGATCGTCTCACTAAATTATTTCATGAGACGTATAAAAAATGATAATATTTTAATAAAAAGTGGTACGCATGATATAACCGTTATAAACCGTGAGAAAATCTTACTCAAAACTGTCCTGAAAAAAATATGTTTACCAGATTATTAATTAAAAAAAAAGGAAGAAGAACAAGATGATGATAACTAAACTATGGAATGAGCTTTGCATATATGAGACTATATCAATCATATGCTTTAGAAAATTACACTACATGGAAATTTGGTTATGTATCAACACTGTTTAGGATGTTATATACATTAACTTTTCTATTTTACAAAAAAAAAAAAAAAAAAAAAAAAAAAAAAGGAGAAGTAATCCCGACAGGATAAGACGACGGAAAAATCAGAGAAATGAGAAGGAAAACTCCAAACCTTCACCCCTGTTCTGTTCTGTAGCTATCCACTAAGCAATCTCATGAAACAGAGGATCGTCCAAAAGTTCCGACCACATTTGAGCTCCTCCGTAGCTCGACGTACTACAAGCATCCCCCGTGTTAGTAATAGACGTCTCCGTCGCCGGCGCCGGCGCCATCCACGATCCCTCCGGCGACTGCTCAATCAAACCCCCACAGCTCCGATCAACTCCGACGGGGGCTTGCAGCTCCGGCAGATGCGAGAACGGTAATATCGAATCTTCTTGAAGAAAGCCGGCGGCGAGCGGCGGCTGCCCGAGAATGGAGCCGTCGGGCTTGAGCGAGTTCAGAAGAGTGGCAACGTCGGGGATAACGGCGTCGTTTGGTAGTGTTAGTGGCGGCTGAAGAATGCAGTTTAAGTACTGGCTAAGCCGAGCCATTTGGATGGCTTCGTTTTGGAGCCGCATGGCTTGCTCCTCCCACGACGGGTTTTCAATTAAATTGGCTAGAGCTAGTAAATGGGGCAGGTTGGAGAAGATGTCGGTTCTGGGTCGGTGGGTCATCGGGTCGAACCCCATCTGGATCAGCTTCTTTTTCAGATGAGTGTTCCAGAAATTCTTGATCTCATTGTCTGTTCTCCCCGGTAGATGAGTTGCAATAGCCGACCACCTTAAACATCATTAATTATAGTTAAGTACTAATCACTTCCATTAATTCATTGAGTTAATCTCTAATAAATCCTATGTTCCCTTAATTTAAATGCCCTCAGTAAATAGTATTAGAAGGGGAACCACATGATTTACAATGTGTTTGTGTAATCCATTAATGAAGAGAAAGAGAAGAAAAAGTACTTGTTGCCAAGAATGGAATGGAGATTAAGAATGGTTTGCTCTTCTTCTTGAGAGAATTTGCCTCTCTTGATGTCGGGTCGTAGGTAGTTGGTCCAACGTAGTCTGCAGCTCTTTCCACATCTGTTCAGACCTAATTCAAATTGCAACACCACAGAGTGAGTGAATCATGAGAGAGAGAGAGAGAGAGAGGAGTGTGTATATATGTGTGTATATATACCAGCAAGTTTAGGGAGGGCTCTCCAGCTGCCATGGCCATGTTTGTGGATATATTTGACAAGTTTATCATCTTCTTCAGGAGTCCATGGACCTTTCTTCAGACCAGAGTCATCACAGCAGGGAGATCTTCCCATAATTAATGTTTCTCTAATCTCTCTCTCTCTGGTGGGCTAACTATCAATTTCTACTGATAGTATTTGGTTTGCCTCCCTCAAATCCTACCAAATTACACTAACCACATTTTATATCTATATATATACACACACACACACCATAGCAACAGTTTGTCCCTCTATTGTCTTTAACTTCGAAATTACGAAAATGCCCTTCCCCGTTTTTGCTAAATAGAATAGCGAAACGGCTTTCTATATTTGGATTTCAAGAGGGTACTGTGGATATTGATCGAACGATCAGCAAATGAACCATGGATGTGATATGCCTAGCTATTACACTACAAATTATTTTGTTTGCCTTTTGAATTTGGCAATTTTCCCTATATTAACTCCTCAATGCTCTGTGTTTTCTTTTTAAGCTCTTTTCAATTATGCCTTTTTTTTAAAAAAAAAAATGGATGTGGATCCTATTTACGCTTCTTACGTAAACACTAAAATTATGATTCATAATGAACATGCGAGAAAAAATGAACTTAGAAGATGATTCATTTCCGAAATAATGTATGTTATGTACAATTAGTATAGCTAAATTGGTTTGCAGGTTTTAGGCCATATTGGATAAATTTTCAGTCAGTATATTTATATAGTAAAGATTTGTGTATACGAGTTACATAAATCAGATTTTGTTTAATTGCTAATTTAGTTTTGTAGTTTACGATTTCTTTTTTACTTTCAGGATTTATTGAATTTTTATTTTAGCTCTTTCCCATCGATTTTTTTAAAAATTAAATTAATCACTTAAGAATATGTATGAAATTATTTCATTTTTTTAGTTTATAATTTATTTTTTATGCTTATAATTTCTTATGTCTTTGCATTAAAATTCTATTCTATTTTAATGTAATTAATTCATTCAAAATTAAATATGGTGTCTGATATGACGTTCCACATAATTAGTGCTCGCAAGTGTCATTTATGCTCTCAAAATTAAATCCGGCTGTTACATGATATATGTAGAAAAAAAATCTGAAGTTATTTATAATTGGAAATTAAAGGGTAATTTAGGAAATTTCAATCACGAATATTAAAAGAAAATAAGTGCAGAAATGTCCGATTTAAGAAAGTCATAATCGAACAGGTGGCAGCTGCTGTGTGGTACAGTGGTGGAGTTACACTCTCCCAGCACGCAATTTTCGTCACCGATTATATATATATATATATATGCATGGCAAAATTAATTAATTATATATATACTATATGTGATCGCATTTATTAATTACGTAAGTATGAACACTTTACGTACAACATACATATTGTGTTTCTTTCCCTTTTGAAAAGTTTAGGCCACCTTAATTAGCATTTATGTTTTGTTACATGGGTCAAACATTTACCAATTCATACTCGTATTATATTAATATTACTATAATGTAATTATAGGCGATTCCCAATCTGCTGTCTGATTGGACAATTTGAGAAGTCTTATGTAATTATTGATCGCCTAAATTATCATAGGACCTATGTATTGTTAGATGATTATCTTTATATCTTCTCTGAGTACAAGAATAATGTGCCAAATTGTCAAATTTATTGCATTACCTATTAATTGGTAATATACTCGTGTGATTACATGATTTGATTTAACTGGAGATACCTTAAAAAAAAAACATACATATCAATTATATAGAATATCATGAATGAAAATAGCACATGAGAGAATCCGTGTGCACATTTTTAACCGTATAATTTTATGCAGTGGTCAGTAAATAATTACACTATCTTTTTAAAGGTTTTTATTATAAATTTTGTAAAAGTTTAATGATTGATCAACTGGAAATTATGGAGGTTTGATATTTTTATTTTGACCCAAAGCTTATCATAAATTTATTCTTATGAATCATAACACGACATAGAATTATTTGCGACAATTACGGAAAGAATTTCGTGAGATAAATAAAAAATAATAATATTTTAATAAAACGTAATATTCAAGAATTAATTAAAATTAATAGTGGTGCAGTTAATTATTTTATGAACAATCTTAATATATATAATTGTGAAGTGCTTGCCGAATATAATTTTTAAAAAAAAACAAGTGTCATTCTTTTATGAATTACAAATTTTAATTTTATATGTATTGTCTTTCTATTAATTTAACAATAATTACTCAATTAATATTTTTTCTATAATTACTCTAATAATGAATGTTTATACTTAAATTTGTAAGAAAAAAATTTATATTCAAATATTTTTATTAAGAAAATACATCTCTTATGTTCCAAAAATTAATACTAATTAATTAATTATTTAAAAAAATAGCCCAAATGACCAATATATTTTATAAATGCAATTTAATTTTTTATGTATTAAATTTTTTTTAAAAAAATCTTCTCTTTTTTTGTATTATACATAAAATACTCCTTAATTAAAACTTAGGTAAATAACACATTTAAATCATTATATTTATAATTCTCCACATTTAATTGTACTATTAAAATATTTACTTATCATATTTAACCTAATAAATTATTATACATTTAAATAAGACAAAATTTCTTGTGAGATGGTAAAAATGTAAAATGGATTGTGAGACGGTCAATCCATTATTAAAGTATCATTGTTATAGGGGTAAAATATACTTATTATTAGTTAAAGTATGATTTGCTAAAGTATGATTTGCTAAAGTATGATTAATAATTAATTAAAGTATGAATTTAGAGTGTTATAATATGATCAATACAAACATACTTTAATTATTAATGAACATATTTTATCTATATAATAATCATACTTTAACAATAGATCCACCCGTCTCACAATCTGTCTTACATATACCGATCTCATAAGAGAGTAGCTCTTTAAATAGGAGTATTATTTATTTAAACTTCTGTCTCAAAGATATTAACACATTTTCTTTTCTGGATTATTCCACAAAAATTGACACATTTCCTTAAAAAGAACATGAGACCCACACAAAAAAATAATTCACATGACCCACACACACCATTAATAAACTACTCACTACACATTAAATTATTATACTCATAAATCTCCGAGTAAAAAAAATGTCAATATTTTCTGAATGGAGAGAATATTTATTAAATAAAATTTTATACTCCACGTAACACGAGGGTCATATACTAATTTATAATATAAATAAAAAGTAATAATATCTTTTATAAAAAGTAATACTAATAATTATTTAAAATACCTTAAAAACCGTCTCACTAAGATATTCTCATGTAAAACGATCTCATACAATACTTGCACTTGCATTATTATTTACTCGAAATTTTTACCTTTAGTACTCGTTAAATATTAAATGAATATAAACTCA
This sequence comes from Pogostemon cablin, assembly GCA_023678885.1. Lineage (NCBI taxonomy): Eukaryota > Viridiplantae > Streptophyta > Magnoliopsida > Lamiales > Lamiaceae > Pogostemon > Pogostemon cablin. The sequence continues at coordinate 3,557,933 of CM042992.1, read as the reverse complement.
ATTATTAAATTAATTAATTAAAATAAGAATAAGCTTTAAAAGAGATAACACGACTCGGCGTTGTAGTGAAACTTCACTATATTTTTAGTATAAAAACAAGCGGCAAAGTTTTGATTGCATTTGTAGTATGGTACTCCTACGATTTTATTTTTGATTAATATTTTATTTAATACGCTTTATTATTAAGTATTTATATTCTTTAAAATTAATATATAATGAATAATAAAAATGTGTAATATATATGATGGAGATCGACATGACATATTGGCACATGTAGACATCGCTACAGCAGAAGTTGGTGTAGCAAACCCTCTCATGTCCAATTTTTCACCTTCTTTATATTAGAAAAGACACACACATACACGACCATATATCATACACGTTGCTCTACCATAATCTTCTTTCCATTTTTTTACTCTCTCGTCCACGGCAATGGTCTCACTTTGCTGTCTTAGTCGGCATATTTCTCTCTTTAAACGTATGAGTCCACACACATTACTAATATAACTAATTAAATGAGATTCATGCACCCATTAATACAACAACTCTTTATATATTAAATAATAATAATTTTTAATTCATGTATAAAAAATTAAATGAAACTTTTAGAGGGAGTATCTTCTTCTTGCCATGGTTTTTTATAATATAACATTTGTTATATGGCACGGGTAAATAAAATAGAAGGAAATTAAATCCAAAATATAGAATATAAACATTTTGTGTAAGAAATATCGTACAGAATAGTATATAAAAATACCGTAAGAAATTTCGTGTATTTTTATTAGGATTTAGGAGTAACATTATGCTAGGTTTATTATATGAAAGTGAAGTTCATTTGTAGCAATTTTCCGGATCCATTCCCAACTAGTGATGAGTAATCACTAATCTACAATTTACAAATGCTAAAAACCATATTAATCAATTCATTAGGTATAAATGAACACTGTCTTAGTTTGAATAAAGAAATTGAAATCAAAATGGCTTGTCAAAAATCTAATTTACAAATTTGTCCCTATATCAGTCTTTTCAGACAGCTAAATTTTCAAGTGTCAATTTCATCAAGCATACCAACGATGACGTGCGGCTTTAGAATCACGCTTAATTTCCTCACCAACAATATAAATGATGATATTACGAATATGAGATTCCATTAATGTATGGAAAATAATTTATACTTTTTTTTAATTAAATAAAAGTTAAAAAGATAATTAGACTAAAAAATAGACATGAAATATGATGGCAATAGTAAATAATGAAGTTTCTGTGTCCGTAGAGGAGTTGTGACACTTTTCCTTTTTTTATTATAAATATTGATACATTTTTTTAAGGTATACGGAGCCTACACAAAATAATTACTCCCTCCATTCCAAAAAAATGCAGACAATACTTTAAAATAATATTAGGTAAATATTCGAATTAAACTGATATGGGGGAGTAATATATTTATGTGGAGCTCATACACATATTAATATAACTATCATTTCACATTAAAATATTATATTTTCAATCTATTATTCTTTAAATTATTATACTCTTAATCTACGTGTCTAAAAAAATATTACAAACTTTAATACGAGGGAGTATTTAATACATAGTTAGTACCTATAATTTGTATAAGTTGCATACTTTAAAAAAATTACTCATAAAAAAAATTAGTTATCCAATATAATTTTAACTTATTTTCAAAGTAAATCTCTGTAAAGGTTAGGACAATTTGAGTATGGTAATACTAGTACCCATATGAAAATGTTGAGGGCACGTCTCATTTAATTAGTATCTCACAAGAGATTTTGTCATTTAGATGATATCACTTTTTTATGGAGTAAAATATACATATGATTTTTGAAATTAAAATTAAGTGAAAACAATATAATAACATAAAATTCTCCTTTTTGCCTCAGTTACGTAAAACTAAGTCGGCAAATGCTAATTTACGTTAATCGAGATTAATCCAGACTAAGGTTAAAAGAAAACCTCATCATCCACCAAATTATTTAAAGAAGTTAAACTAAAAATTAAATTTAGATATTAAATATTAAAAATTAACAGTCTAACTTTTAAAGCAACGCGGTTTAGAATTAAATACTAGAATAATGGAGCAAACTTGTGTAATTAAACGTGTCTTATAAGATTATCTTACATTTAGATAATTAGTTGTTACTTTCTAATAAAAGATGTTAGTTTTTTTTTTATCACTTTTTATTTATATTATAAATTATTTGATAAATATTTCAGTTATTATTTTTCATCAATTAAATATCACTTTTCTTCATAAAATTTTTCATTCTTATTCCTCTCTTAAAAATTATTTTATGAGACAATTTCACATAAATCTTTGCCTAATATTGTAGCTATTACTAAATAATGGATGGAATTTGATATAATTCTTCTCATAAAAGATTTATAGATATTAAAAGTTATTGATAAAGTCTTGTGTGAGACGAATAAAAAGTGATAACTTCTAATAAAAAGTTATACTCCATTAATGAAAAATAATAATATTCCTATTTCATGAGCATTTTATAGTATAAATAAAAAAATAATATTCAACTAATGAAAAATAATAATATTATTTCATGAGCAATTTATAATATAAATAAAAAATGATAATATTTTATAAGGGAAATAATAACATTTTATAGAGAAAGTGATAATTTTTTATCCGTCTCATGTAAGTCATTACATGAGACGATCTCACACAATACTTGCCCAAAATTATTTAGTACTCCTATTTAATATGCTAAATGAAAGCTTTCTTCTAAATCTTTTTCCCTGCATTTTTCTTTGAAATAATATTTTAAATTTATTATTACATTAAAAAAAATGGAGACCTGTTCCATAACCTTACATCCATCATTATACATACATGATATATAGTGGGCAGTTACTTGATTTATTTACAGTAAAACATAAAATATAATCTTAAGAGAGGTTTAATTAAATTAACATCTTTCATTAACGTTGAGTGTTGATGGAAGTCTAAAGTTAGTTAAACTATTTTACACAATTTCCATTCCTATATATATAAAAAAAGAGAATAATAAAGCATATTGAAAATGATAGATTAAGATTGTAATATTGCTTCTTCAACGACGTTTCCTTGTCGATAGATCCCCAACAATATATAAAAGGGATGAGGGGGTTTAGTTTAAAAGAGAGGGTGATATCACTCTTCAAATATAATATATATATTTTTATATGATTAATTAACTAAATTAATCCATTTTAATTTTCTTTTAGAAAAATAAAAGAATTGTTTTTTGTGTCAGCTAAACAACTAATTTGCTTGTTGTCATGGGTTTCTACCCAACCCATCTATAATCCTGACGTTTAATAGTATGGTTTACGCTATTTAGTTAATTTTGTATTGTTATTTTACTCATTTTCTACTCCTAAAACTCCCCTATATTTTTATTTTTGTATAATTAAAAGAAAAAGTATGAGTTGATATTTTGTGTACTCATTGTTACGTGTACACATTTTATTTAAAAAAATTGATGATAAAAATTTTAATGAGTGAGTGCGAAGAGAAAGAAACAATAATGCTATAAAATTCATAGTATCAATTAATATGTTTCTTGTACCAAAAACATTTGGCAAGTCGGTAATGTTTTTAAATGAAGGATTCAAGTAATAACTGAGTGAGAGATTTTCTATGTAATTAAGAGAAAATCTCTTATCAGACGATGTCTATATAAAATGAGTAGCGAATTAGATGATCACTTTATTATGAGTTGATCTATTTTATATATGTTCGTCTCACAAGAGGATGTCCCTACAATTGAACTCTAATACAGAATAACAAACTTAAATTCGACAATTTAAAAAAATCACTCATGAATTATTGAATATTGAGTGTTCATTTATCGATTGCACTTATATATGAGTTCTAACTTCTTTTATAACTGAAGTAATCCAGAATTTGAACTGATGTAGTAATTATATGAAGGATCAAATTCTAAGCACGAGTACTTTGGACAAAATTACAGTTAATTGATTAATTAAACTGTAATAGAACGTTGGTTTAAGATTTGATGAGGACTTCCAGTTTCAAATTAAAGTATATATATGCATAATCAAATATTTCTCAACAGTTATGATCATTTTATTGGGATTTAGAGTTATTGACTTGTTCTACGTATAATAATATTGCCACGAGATTATGAAAGTGTGTAAATATAATTAGCTATATATATAAATAATTATTCGAATTATACTAATTAAAGTATTTATCAACGACTTTGTAGTTAAGATGGCTGAAGCGTCAAAGGGACATCGAAAGTGATTTGATATTTGAATACAGTGTTTACAGTATATTGTAATTGATGACTCCATATATAAACAAGTAATTCCCAAGTCATTTAAGTTCAATTCTGTTTATTATTTTGAAATTTTGTTAGACCAACTCTCATATATTTATTATCTGATGACCATCTGATACAAAATTTATTTGGGTAAGATAATGTCCATCAATTGATTAAATTGCTACTCCTCTTACTAAAATAGTAAAATGTGACACAAGTAAAAATTTTATTTGGGTAAGATAAGATTCATCACTTCATTAATTAAAACATTTCATACTATTACTGTGTTATTATAATTTTATCAAAGAGCCTCCACGCATTCTTTGATTAAGTCATGAAATTCACGTAACCATAAAAAGGTAGATTTATTGTTATTTATTTAATTTTCTATTTATAAATAACAAAATATCAGGGCAATAATTTGTGTGCGGCAGGACCGACCCTATCCAATTTTCATATCATTGTGTATTGAATGCCATACTCTTTAATAAATAAATAATTTTTTTAAAAAAAAGGTCATACCCTTTAATATAAAATTTACATAATTGATTTTCCAGGAAATAATAAATATAAATAGAAGTTTCCACGGACAAACTTAACCTTAAGTAAAATTTCTTTAATAATCAAACATACTCACCAAAGCTTGGTATATGGTCAAGCTTTTAAAGGGTTTATATATGTAATATTTTATAAATATACTATTGTATTTATACTTCAATTCAATAGACCAGCTCAAATATCATAACTTTTCTTTTTTTTTTTAAAAAAAAAATTGCAATTGAAATGGAAAAGAACATTGTAAATAAAAATAATAATCTAATAAAGATAATTGCATACATAACGAGCCACAGTTGGAGAAAACACCAGAATAGTAGTGATCCTCTGACAATGTTTCTAAATTACAAAAAGTTGACTCCACACAAATTGAGCACATCATGTTTTTTTGTAGAAGTTAAAGAATAAAGGCTTAGATTTAAACAGAAGCTAAGTTGCAAAGTTTACCAAAAACTATGCTGATTCTTTAGCCTCTGCTGCCGCCTCCTCCTCTTGTAATTTCTTCAGAGATGGAGGCGGCCTAGGAACAATGCTTTTCTTCCATTTCCTATCGAGTTTTCTTGACAATCTTTTGTTGATTCCTTCCTCCAGCTCTCTCTCCCTCTTAACAGTGAGCATTCGAGCGATCTATTTTCATAGCCAAAAATCAGTGGGAATAGAAATGAGAGATTAACACTCGCTCCCTCTTAACAGTGAGTATTTGAGAGATCTAATTCCATATGAAAAATCAGTAAGAATAGAAATGAGATAAACAATTGGGTAAAAATGAGGATATATTAAAAGGAAGGAGGGCCATATCTTCTGTTAAGATGGAACAAATAATGAGAATTTGATAGAGTCAATTACAGGGGGGTCAGCCATACAATATTTACTCTGCCCTAATCGGGCTAATCACTAATCTAGTGGAGGAGGAGCAGAATTGACAATGGATATGTTCTTTCCTTATTAATGAAAGAGCTACTAGAATAAAAGTTTATATATGAAGGGGTAGAGGCAAAGGGAGGGGGCATTGGATAATCAATCTTGTTTTAAATAAGGCAGCCTTTGGTTGGCGGGAGACATCCTGGGTGTAAGCTTCTTCCTTCCTATCACTTCTAATAATATTCATCCCAATTTGCATTATTAGTATCTTTACTCTATCAGAATTCATGTGCATGATATATCTTTCTCCACTGGCTTGATAAAAAAAAATGAGAGAACATCTATAGTTGAATAATTCTACACTACAAAACCACCAGCTCATGATCATAATTCTTGACGAGCAAAAGTACCAATACAGGCTCTGTAGGCTCTTCAAGTTGCCGCATATAATCATATGTATTACATATCTTTCACTTGGTGATGGTATAAAACAGGTGCTCATGAACATTTCAAATAAAGGGCACACACCGAAGTATACACATGTATCTCGTAAACCATACGAAAAAACACTTACTAACTATACACATGCAATCTTAAATAATGAACAACCAGTTCATTTAAGAGTCATGAAGAGAGGACTACAAGTGTACCAGAAATAGAACACAAAAGAAATTTCTAAAGAAAACATCAAATGCCTCCATAGTCATTTGAGTGGTGAAGAGAGGACTACAAGTCTACAAATAGAACACAAAGCAATTTCTAAAGAATACAAATGCCTCCACAAGAAAGTTGCAGTGAAAGAGCAAGAGCTCCCATTATTAAATTAATAATGCTATCACATCTTTCTATTCTATCCAACTATAATTCATATACTTCCCCATAAATTCGAGCAAAGAATAAACCCACGAGCTTGAGGAATTGAAATGCCACCATATCATAGAAAGAGATTCACTTAAGGAGATCACCCTATCTCTCAAATTAAAATTCCGGTTGCATTCACACTTATCAATTCCAATTTTAGGGCAGAAATGAAAAAACAACAAATTTATCAACATCATTCATCATCACCTCGCCCCCCATTGATAAAGTGACACAAAATCCAATCTCAATAGATTAAACTACATTAGCCAAACAAAATTCAAAGCCGTAGTTACGAAAAATCATTAAAATAAAATATATTCAAATTTAACAACTGAGATTTGCAGAGGAGTACCCTTTTGCGCATACGGCGAAACTCGCTAGACTTGAACTCATTCCGAGCGGAGCGCTGGAGGCGGAGCATAAAAAGCTCTCCCTTAAGGTCAACAATTTCTTCATTCAGCTCCTCAGTGGATTTCGTCCTGATTTCCTTCAACTCCTCCTCCCTTTTTGCCATCATCACCACTGAATTAGAGGTGGTAGAGGAAACCCGATTCAACCCCACGGGACAGCGCGTGGGACACAAATGCGCAATCCGAATGCCATTAAATGAAGAAGAAGAAGAGAGCGATTTTGTTATGTTTAATTTTGAAGGTAAAATTATGCTCGACATTGAGAAGCTCGCCATCGCTTTGGCTCTTCCAGCGGTTTATCGTTTCACTCTGTTCAGGCTTCAATCTTCGAAGATAAGATTTTTTTTTTGCCCATTTTACTTAAATTATTACTACATTGTCTCATTTGCCCCTCAACTTTTATTGTATTTCACCTATTACCCTTTCTTACTAATGATAGTACTAATTCTAATTTCTATGGTCTGTTTGTGTGCAACTTAATTTAATGGATGATCTGAACATATATATAATCTTATCTTATATTTACAAAAATTGGACTTGTGTGAGATTGTTTTACATAATGGTTTATGTGAGATGGTTAGAAAGTGATAACTTTTAAATAGAAAAATGATAATAAATTAATGAAAAGTGATAATGTTATTTCATGAACAATTTATAGTATAAATAAAAAATAATAACATTTATAGCGAAAGTGATAATGATTTATAGCAAAAGTGATAACTATTTTAAAAGGTGAAAAATGGTCTAACGTGAGACGGTCTCACGCAAGACCTACCTAAAAAATTAGGTGGTAATGTTATATTTTTATCATTTATTATTACTTAAAAATATCAATTTTATTTTAAAAAATCGTTAAAGTTAGTAATTTTTTTTAAAATTTCATATCTACTATAAAAGTAAATAACTAAACGATATCATGAATTTAAATAAATAATGATTCTTAAGAGGGATAATTTTCATAAGTGATGTTCCTTTTGGTGTAATTAGGAATAAGAAAGTTAGATTAATTTAGGATTTTTGTGTATTTTTTAGTAAATTCAATGAATAACGTTAATTTATCAATGTTTTTTGGAATTTAAGTAATGTAACTTTTAGTTTTATATCTAATTAATATATAAGAGTTAGGAGTTATGTGTGACAAAGTAGAATATAATGGGTGTAAAAGATAATTGAGATTTATGTAGTTGGATTTTATCAAGAAAGACTCTTTGTAAGAGGGGCGAGAGATGAGCCGACTCATCATTTGTTTATTGTATAAATAAAATATACTTATTTGTAATTAAAGTATGTTAATAATAAATTATAGTATAATATACTAAAATCATAATTTAATGTATAATTTATCATACTTTAAAAAATATACTTTAACAACCATTAAATATATTTTATCTATAGAATAAACATACTTTAGTGATGAATCAATCTGTGTTATATCCGTCTCACAAAAGACTTTTTCTTTTATTAAATCAATTAGAATAAGGAAAGACAATTTGATAATAAAAATTGAAAACAAGTGACGAGGATAAAAAAAAAAGAAAATCTTTTATTTATTCTGCAATAATATTAGGATTTCCTTGAGGTTTTGCAATTCTAATTTCACATAATACTTCATAAATGCACTAAATCCCTGACCTACCAATTTGGGACTAATCCTTCTATAAAGATTTTGCTTTTTAAAGTGTCAATTTTTTTTTTAATTTTAAAGTTTTAATCAGGTCTACACAAATCTATATCTATCTATATCTATATTATATATAAAAGTCCATGGAGTCCACTAAAGTTTTTTCGCTCAAATTTTGGTCAAAATCTCTCCATAATATCTTTTCAATTTCTCGATTCCCTTTAATTTCTTCTAAATTTCTCTCATCCCAATTATGCTGATTTTTCTTTTTAATGTATAATTTAAATATAGTATTAATTTTAAGACAATTTATTTCAACCATCAATTATTTAATTATTTAAAATCTATCTCATTTTTTTCTAATAATTTTATATCCAACAAAATAATTAAAATTAAAGATATTTTTATATGCTTTTTTTAATCAATTAACATGTTAAAATTTGTTTTAATCTGAGTTAATTATTGAAAAATTTTAGGTTATATTTGAAGATAATGTTGAGTAATTAAGACTATTATTTGAAATTGTTTATACGTTAACATATAATTATGTAATGAAATATAAATATTAATAAAAATTTTAAAAATGTTGATTTTTTATAATTACATTAATTTTTTATACACGAAAAACGAATAAGAGTCGTATAACATCGATTCAACTAAATACTATTTAATTCACTACACATAAAGAAGTAAACTAAATATATATATCATCACAATATAAAACCTCATACATATGTATTCCCTTATTCTCATTCTAATAGTTATATTTATTTTTTGCATGGGGATTAAGAAATTTAATATTTTAATGTGTATTAAGGTGAAATAAATAATATTTTAATGTATAGTGGATGATTGTATTAATGTGGCAGATGAGTACTATTATGATATTTTTATTACTTAATTGTGTGAGTCTCATACAAAATAAAACACCCAATTTAAAAATATTTAATTATTATAATGAGACAGAAGGACTGCGTAATTATATATATTTATGTGTCCACGATATATATATATATATATATATATTACAAAAAAATCTATATTTATATAATTTTATTTTTTAAAATCTATTCCCATACAACGCATGTGTTAAATTGCTTGTATATCCCCTTAACGTTGATGATAAATATATGAAACTAAAATTAAAGCAAGGGAAGTTCTATTTTTCGAGCAAAGAAAAAAACTATTACTATTAGAGGATTGGTTGGTTCTTGAAAAATCAAAAAATGAATAAAAATTAATACTAAACTTTATAAATTTCTTATTTATATAAATAAGGAATATAATTTTATTGTAAATATTTGAGAAAAAAAATTATGGCTAGACTTTCTATTTTTTAATAATGTATTAATGTTTACATTTTCCATTTTTAATATTTTAGGTTAATATATATATATATATATATATATATATATATATATATTATAAGTAAAACCTATACAAAATCATTATTTATTCTATTTTGTCTATATACAATACTAATATAAATAATCATTACACATTTAATATTAATTTCATTTTCAACCCAGAGTTCATTAAAATATTATAATGTATGTAAAAAAACCAAACTTTGACATGAACAAAATATATTTTATTTATTTATAAATTGTTACTAATATACAATAGAATGATATACTCCATCCGTCCCGGTCAAAGTGTACCATTTATTTTTTGCACGTAAATTAAGAAATATTATTATTTTATGTAAGTTGTGTATGTGTATTAGAGAGATGTAATGGGTAGTGGTAGGTTATTGATAAATTTTTTTTATTAAAAAAGAAAAATAATGTAATTTGAACGGAGATTCAATATAGTTGGAGTAAAATAATGTTATTGACGTATAGAGATTAATCAAATTCGTGAGCGGCGCAAATAGCACATGGCGCAAATAGCACACACTTGAGTGTGCGCAGTGTTTTTCTATTTTAATCACATCTCCACAATTCATCCCGATCTTCATCAATAATACAGATATATCCACTATTTTCCCCCTTCCACCTCCATTTCGAAATCCCTAATTTCGATCTCACTTTTCAAATTCTGTTCAGTTCTAGAAATTTCAATCGCACAATCAAAACCTAGAAATTATGTTCATTTGTATAACAGGAATACGCTTTAGAATATATGTATAGGGGGGAGATACAGAGAGATTGAGTTAAGGAGGAACGGATGAAGTGAGAAAAGAATGGGAGCAGCGGGTTCGAAGCTGGAGAAAGCACTAGGAGACCAATTTCCTGAAGGCGAGCGGTATTTTGGACTCGAGAACTTCGGCAATACTTGCTACTGCAACAGCGTGCTCCAGGTTTGTTTTTGATGATGTTAATTCATTTTATTCTAAATGGTTATTGTTTGCATCAGATTTCTACTGTTTCAAAAGTCGTGAAAATCGCCCGTGCTCTCGTTATGGAACTAGACTATCGGAGCGAGTGGATTCCTTTATGTGGTGTGCGAATGTATTGGAATTTTGGAAGTTGGGTTCCAATCATGTAATTCTGCTGATTAATTAACAGGTCAATGATTTTAGATTTTTATTTTTTAAATGTGGATCGGCAGTCAATGATTTTTCCCACTCAATGAGATTCGATGAATCCTTTTATTATTAATTTCGTTTCAGTTGGAATAACAATGCTTAATTCTTTGCCCTGTTTGCCGAAGTGTATTTAGGGTTACTTTTATCATATCTCTTATGTATATGTGTTTGTTGGTAGTTAGAGTCCATGTAATTTTGTTCAATCTTTAGTGGAACACTTAAAGGTGAAATGCGAAGCAATTGAGTTATGGAACTATCTATATTTAATTTTTCAGTAGAAGTTGACATGCTGAATGCTTCATGCAATGTTCCTTTTCTTAGCTAAATTTCTTACAATATATTTTGCAATTCATAAGCATACAACCTTCTTTTTTTTTTTTCCTTTTCAATGTAGTTCTTCTATTTGTGATTGTCTCTGATTAATCACTATTTATTTGGTATCTAGATGTTACTCTATATCTAACTTTATACGGATTCTTTAATTTTTTGTACATATTTCGTTATTTATGTTGGTGTGAGATCACCTAATAGGTGGATTTGTGACTCTTATTCCTCTGGCTTGATTCCATCTTTTTGTATGCAGGCTCTTTATTTCTGTGTTCCATTTCGTGAGCAGTTGATAGAATATTATTCCAATAATAAAAATCCTGCTGATGCAGAGGAAAATCTCCTAACCTGCCTAGCAGACTTGTTTTTGCAGGTAATTCCTTTTCATTTGAGTGGAAATATTTTTTATCTATGCTTTGTATGCTTTGATCATAATTTATTCTGCTCATCTGCAGTATTTTGGTGGTTATATTACCTACATCTAACTTTTATTAATATATTAAAGCTTAAAATAGATATCATATGGGAATAACATATTTAAGTAATCGGTATCTTCTTGAAAACAATATGGAGTATTGGAATTTGGTATAGCTCCTTTGTAGCTAGAGCCAAATTTTTTTATGTTGAAATCCACTGAGGGCTTGCTGATTGTTTAATTTTATTTGAAAAAGGTAGAGTGCATAAATTCATATGTGGTGATGCATACGGTAGGTATAAATCCTAAATTTCATGACTTAGCAGTCAACTTTGAACTCCTGGTGTCACTTGGTCAGCTTTTGACAATTATATGTATAATTAGAAGGATTTAGTTTATTGTTGGGGTCTTTATATGCGATTATATATTGTTAATATGTCTTTGGTGTTGGTTTGTAATGTGACTGTTTTAAAGTAGTGTATATTTCGTAAACTTCCTTCTTAATAGAGGACTTGACTTTGAATGTAGATAAGCTCACAGAAGAAAAAAACTGGTGTTCTTGCTCCAAAGCGTTTTGTACAGCGACTGAAGAAGCAAAATGAGATATTCCGCAGTTATATGCACCAGGTATGGCGATAACTGATAAGGGATTCTTTGTTATAAAGTTAATGTTTCTTTTGCTTTCTGAACTTTTTGGTTATTAGATATTAGAAGTGTGAATGGATCTTCACATTAATGAATTCAACATACTTTGGACGGAGATCATTGCTGCAATTATTCGATGTAGACTTGTATAAAGTGCATATGATATCATTTTCCATTTTCTTCCTTCACATCTTAATCTGAAACTTTATAGTGCTTCTGATAAAGTAAATCCACGATTAACGTTTCTTGATTTCTTCAATTTTTTTTTCTGTTGGTGCCATATCATACTATACATAGGACGCCCATGAATTCTTGAATTATTTGCTAAATGAACTGGTTGACATTCTGGAGAAAGAGACTCGAGCTACTAAGAGTGATCATGAAATTTCCCCAAAAATTGCAAATGGGCCAACAAATATAACTCCCAATGGTCACCATAAGGAGCCTGTGATCACCTGGGTGCACAAGAATTTTCAGGTAAGTTCAGTTTGCCATGTATCCTTATTTGCTGAATGTCTGTGGCAAAGTGTAACGAAGATCAATCTTTTCAGCTTTTCTTCTTTTGTGTTATCATGCATGTCGCAACTTATTTTCTCGTTAAAATGTCAACAATGTAATGGTTATGATTTCATTCCCTTTTGGTAACAATTAGTTCTTGTATTCCAGGGTATATTAACAAATGAAACGAAGTGCTTGCGCTGTGAAACTGTAACAGCAAGGGATGAAACATTTCTCGACTTGAGCCTAGATATAGAACAGAATAGTTCAATTACAAGCTGTCTGAAAAATTTTAGCTCCACTGAAACTTTAAATGCTGAGGACAAATTCTTTTGTGACAAATGTTGCAGGTTAATTACTTCTTTCTCTGCTAAAAATTACTCCATTTTAGTTTACTTTTTGTTGGATGCTGATCTTTCATGGTCAGATGAATTTTAACTGCTATCAAGTTTTTGAGTCAAGCTTCTGCATTGCTTAGCCAAACTACTGATAGAAGTCCATACTGTTTTTGACAATAAAATGGATGAAAAGTTCGTAAAAAGATGACTTTTTCTAAACTGATAGTTTACTTTTCTAGTTGACTTTATGTGCTTATAATTTATGTGTTAGGGTTATATTTATATGTTCAAGTTTTTTGATAATAGTACTCTGCATTATCATTTTAGGACAGGATCAGCATGCCAAATGTTGTATTAGAGGAGACAAAGCATGGTGTTATGTTATAATTTTCTTTTTCCTTTTCCTTTCCCTGTTGGAGTGAATACTGTTGCAACTTGCAGTTTGCAAGAAGCTCAAAAAAGAATGAAGATAAGAAAGCCCCCTCAAATATTGGTGATCCATTTGAAAAGATTCAAGTACATTGAACAGCTGGGGCGGTACAAGAAGCTATCATACCGTGTTGTCTTCCCACTTGAGCTGAAACTCAGCGATACGGTTGAGGATGCCGATGACGAGTATTCCTTATTTGCTGTGGTAGTCCATGTAGGTAGTGGGCCAAGCCATGGACACTATGTCAGCCTTGTGAAAAGTCACAACCATTGGTTATTCTTTGATGACGAAAATGTGGAGATGATAGATGAATCTGCTGTCCAGACATTCTTTGGATCAGCTCAAGAGTACTCTAGTAATACAGATCACGGTTATATCTTATTCTACGAAAGACTCATAGCTGGCAACACAAGCTGAGAGGAGGAAACTACCAAATTTTTGCAGGACCCCTATATTTTTGCAAATTTTGATCACATTGCATAATTCCTTTCTTTTACTTTCTTTCTTGATCCGTACCCTTCCTAGTTGGTGCAATTTGATGGTAAAAGTTTTCTAGTATCTTAAATCATGTTGAGCTGAAATGTGGAGAGTATATACTTAGGTTCGTTCATTTCGTTGTACAGTAGATAGTGCAGGTGCATTGTCCCTTATTTTTCCACAATATAGGGGGGGATTGAAAGATGTACTGTATATGATCCTATACTTTGTATGCTTATTGTATCCTGCATTTGAACTGCCTAAAGTGACCTTTTTCTTTTCTTAACTGACTTGTATACCACCTAAATTCATGAACTTCTCTTGTTTTAATGAAGAGTTTCTAATTCGGATCACATTGTATTTTCTAGATGCTTTCTTCTGTATATTGATGAATATCATTTTATGCAGCTAGTTTTCGATCTTATATCATCCCGGCGACTTGATCTGCACGTTTTTATTCAATGTTGTGGTGCGGTGATGCCAAAACATGTAGTTTGTTGATGAATTTAGTCTTTCTAAGAAATTATGTTAGTGATTCGGATGTTTCGTTACATTTTAGTTGTATTCTTATATTTTTCGTGCTACTATATTGCATGAGTGACTAAGAAAAGAAGTGTGAGCAGTCGGTTTTTTTATTTCTCTTGCATGTTATTGATCTGAGTATCTTTGTGTAACATTCAGTGTTTGAGTTGAGTTGAATTTGAGATATTGCAAGATATGCATATTAATATATTAAATCTTAATGATTTTACATTATCAATGAGATAAAGACAATGTAAAGAATAGTTTGTTATGCGTAAAACAAAATCTTAAAATTTGGATACACAAATCTAAGGACAAATTACAGCTTAGCCGTATGAAATGTTTCTTTCGTAGTTTCATTAATGTATCGTAATTTATGTCGGAAAAGTGTAAACCAAATTCATCCTACATTCTGATTTTGTTGAAATTAGTTTTAATACATAAAAAAAAATTAAAAAAAATTCTTTAAAAAAATTAACTATTACTACTCTTTTTTTAATATAAAAAATTATTTATCACAATAAGAATATACAAAAAAAGAATAAAGAAAATGAATAATAGTGAATAATATTTTTTATAAATCATAGATTATTCTTCATAAATATTATTTAAAAATTTATAAAATAAATAAAGGTCTTGCGTGAGACCTTCTCAGTGAGACCATTTTTCACTTTTAAAATAATTATCACTTTTTCACTATAAAATATTATCACTTTCGCTATAAAATGTTATCACTTTTTGTTTATACTATAAACTGTTCATGAAATAATATTATCACTTTTCATTAGTTTATTATCACTATCCTATGTAAAAATTATCACTTTCTGGCCGTCTAATAAAAGCCTTTACGTGAGACGGTCTCACACAAATCTTTGCCAATAAATAACAGTGTGAACCGGTTTTGAAGAAATTCTCTCTTTGTATCCGAGAAAATAAGAAAATAATAATAATAATGAATTGTCACATATAATTTTGTTTTGTTAAATATAAATAAATAAATATACCACTTCTTCAACGAATAAATTGATTTCTAATTTTTCATTAGAACTATACACGAAAAACTATGTGAAATTAGATGCTCATTGCATGTAGAATATGTCTTAAAAATTATGTGAATTTTCTTCTGTACATGATATTAATACCAACAAAAAAAATTTTAATAGGACGGTGCATGTGAAATACTAATTTATAAGATGTATTAAAGTATCATTATTAAATTGATAATAAATATGTTTAATGGGTCGATCGACGTATATCGGTTTTACCTAGGTGCCCTTATCAATATTAGAGATGCTTGACATTAATTTCTCTCTTAATTAATTAATTAATTAATTTATATATACTGCCATTAATACTCCATATTTAGTGTTCCACTTAAAATCACACTTTGATTGATTGAACCAATAGCAAGCCACTTCTTTTGGGTCTTCAAAGGGAACCCCAGCGCCGTGGCCGCTTTTCTTCCCCAATCTCCTCTGAATATTGCCGTCCTTGTCGTCGATTTCTCAGATTTTCATCGCCGGAACCCTAATCTAAAGTTTCCCTGACGCAAAACCCTAACCAACTGTAGAGCCTACACCGACGGCGGCTCTGATAATGGCGGCGGCCAATAATCAGTTGAATGCAGAGGAGTGGCCGTCGTGGGGTTCTCGGAGCGTTGAGTGCTTTGAAAAGCTCGAGCAGATTGGGGAAGGGACGTACGGGTGAGACTAAGATTCTTTTTCTCTATTTTTGTTCTGTTGGTTTATCCTGTTAAATCTGTCAGGAATTTGGGGTTGGTAAATCAAATTTCTTGAATTAGGTTTAGTTCTTTGATAATCTGGCGATTATGTTTAGGTATTTGAGTTCAATTGTGTCCTTCGGATAATGTGTGTTTTTTACAATATCAAAGTAATACCGTATTTAATCAGACTTTTTAGCTTTTAATAGTGCTATTTAATGCGTGTTATTCCTAACTTGAATGCCTTTGCTTTTTTTAATACTTATATGCTACTGTGAGATGATTCATGTGCTTGAAAAAGCACAATCAAGAATGTGAATCATGATAACTAGTTGTGAGATCCTGTCCTAATCCATAAAGTAGGGCGGAAGCATTTAAAAATGGAAAATTAGTATATGATAATCTGCTTGGGAGGGAGAGGCCATATCCTTCAGCATTGTGTAACTTGTGTGGAATAAAGCTCCTGTTATTTTTCGTAGAGGTACATAGTTTTTCAATGCATTAGAGTAGTTAGATTATATTTAATTGTCACTTGATTAATGCGCTTGTGTCTTATATCAACGTTCTTTTTTGGTCACAGTCAAGTATACATGGCCAAAGAAAAGAGAACTGGTGAAATTGTTGCTTTGAAAAAGATACGTATGGATAATGAAAAAGAAGGGGTATTGTTCTTCTCCTCAGCTATGATGTCTTGAAAGAATACTCTGAATATGTATATTAGAAATGACTAGAGCTTCATTTCTCAGGCTTCCCACAATTTCTTTCATCAAATATCTGACATAATTTACTCTTTTCCGCAGTTTCCTATTACTGCCATCCGAGAAATTAAAATTCTAAAGAAGTTACAGCACGAAAATGTTATTAAGTTGAAAGAGATAGTAACATCTCCTGGTAATCTTTTCCTATTCATTTATAAGCATGCTCCATTTGTTCCTCAATTCTTACCCACATCTCATTTAAAGCTTACTTTGAATATGTTATATAGGCCGTGAAGTCAATGAGCAAGTGCCGCCTGGTAATAATCTAACTCTTTGTTATTTTATGAGAGGACCTCCTTTTCTTCAGTTGCATGAAAAGTTTTATTGACCTTATAAATTATTCTGATTGCAGATGATAATAAGTACAAGGGTAGCATTTATATGGTCTTTGAGTATATGGACCATGACTTAACTGGCCTTGCTGATCGCCCTGGTCTGAGGTTTACTGTTCCACAAATTAAAGTACTTTATGCTTTACCTCAACTTTTAATAACCACAAATTCCTTGTCAGTGGAGAATTTATTGAAAATTTTGATTTGCAGTGTTACATGAAGCAACTGCTCACAGGTCTTCATTACTGTCATGTGAATCAGGTGCTTCATAGAGACATAAAAGGTATACATGCATTTGATGAGTAGATTTAGGATTAAATGGAGGGTCAAAACTTACAAAATAACTCATGGCAGGCTCCAATCTTCTCATTGACAATGAGGGAAATCTAAAGCTTGCAGATTTTGGGCTTGCACGTTCATTTTCTAATGACATTAATGCTAATCTTACAAATCGGGTTATTACATTGTGGTACAGGTGAATCCTATTCTTTTTAATTGAGTATGAACATTGCTGCCTTAATCTAAAGTTTGTAGTAGTATATCTAACAATGATTTATTGTACCTCCAATTTATGCTGTTGAGAAGACCTCCAGAGTTGCTTCTTGGAGCCACAAAGTATGGTCCAGCTGTTGACATGTGGTCTGTGGGTTGTATCTTTGCTGAACTATTGTATGGAAAACCAATCTTACCGGGGAAGAATGAGGTTAGTGTTGTTCTAAATGTTGTGAACAGAGTAGGTTGAGCTTCTTATGCTTATTTTGCTTTCAAGTGCATTCATAGTTTTTTTTAGAAGAACAACAGAACCATACTCTTTAAAGTATTTTAGGTGGGTCAGTTATACATGAAGTTATAGAATACTCTTTTGAAGCTAATACCCAAATCTCACATTTGAATATCTATGTATGTCAGTGTTATATATATTTATTTTCAAATCATTTGAACAATCGTAGCAATTGCAAATCATTATTCTATATTACTTAAATTTGTATGAATATGGACACCTATCTTGGAAATAAGAAATATTTGAGGTAAAATTTTGTGAAAAAGAAACCTATGCAGATTGCAGAGGAATTTGCTACCTCTCAAGTGAAGAAGATGAATTTTTTATACCCTATTATATTTGAAACAATTAGTGGTTGCTTTCCTTGTGGAGTTTCGCTTAACTAATTCAATGATCCCTGACTGTGATTTAGTAGAAACTTAGTATGTTGATGCTTATAGAAAATTTTCATTTTTCTTATTTAGATGAATAGTTTTGAAAATTTTTGTAAGATGAATAGGTAGAGAAAAATGAGTGTGTGACAATTACAACTTATACAACATGTCTGAAAATAAGTGTTATTTGGTATGGACTTATTTGTTCTAAAATGAAATTGAGAAATTATGTTATTGGGAAACACACCATGTCTGCTCAACTCACCAAAACTAACTGTTTTAGTTAATAAACCATAATCTGCTTGAAGTAACCTGTACTTAGCACTTCCAATGGGCCATTAAAGGGTGTTGGATGAAGGCATGAGGCTGACTTGTTATTGACTAGAGGAATTTTGGCGATGATCTAATGAAATTATTTTAAGTGTAAGGATCTGTGTTGGTCATTTATCAGAATTTAGCCTGGGAATCTAAAACTGATTTTTAGAAAAAGAATATGGTTTACAATAGGGGTCTCTATCCTTCTGAGAAATGTCTATTAGGCAGAGACAGTGATCATATAACTTGAGATATTTTATCCCATTCTTGATTCTAAATCCTTGCGGCCAGGTGAAGAAACCGGGGGGGGGGGGGTATCTATTTTTGAATGCTGATCATGAATATTTCGTAATATATCTTAGTTTTACTTTCTGGTGTATTCAAATTGTTTTTGGGAACTTAATAATTCATTGCATTCACTGTTACTGCAGCCTGAACAGTTAAATAAAATTTTTGAACTTTGTGGAACCCCTGATGAGTTGTCCTGGCCTGGTGTTTCCAAGATCCCTTGGTATAACAAATTTAAGCCCTCACGTCCAATGAAAAGGAGAATACGGGAGCTCTTTAGACTGTAAGTGTGGAATGAGATTTATTCTATTATAATTCGAGCTAATCAGTCTCTAGTTTATGGTTTGATGAATGGACCAAATGGTTTGCCCTGCAGTTTTGACCGACATGCTTTGGATTTGTTGGAGAAAATGCTTGTCCTTGATCCTGCTCAGGTATCTCTCTTATTCAGTAAAGTTGCTTTCTTGTGCAATAAACTGCTTTGCACTGGTGGGCTCTAATTATTTTGTTTATTTTCCTAATTATTTGGCTGCATTCAGTTTTTAATTTGCTTCAGGGACAAGGGATATAGTGTATGTGAGATGTTGTTAACATGTAATTCTACTTCACTCGCGTCAATCGTTAGGCAATGACTACAATAATTAAAAAAAAAACCCAGACCACAATAATTTCATTGATCTGCATCTTATCTAAAATATTTGGTGCAGCTACATATGCAGTTATTTTTGTTGTAAGATATCATGAATAATTCTAGTTTATTGAAAAAATTTAAGCATGTCACTTGATGCCCAAGTTCTTGAATGACAGCTGTTTGGTATTCTATACTGTTCATTTATTATTTATTTATTTTGATAACCTTTTTATCTCATTTTTGCATAAATTTCAATTTGTGAAGAGAATTTCAGCAAAGGATGCGCTAGATGCCGAGTACTTCTGGACTGATCCCTTACCGTGTGACCCAAGAAGGCATGTTTGATAAAAGGGGTTTTATAGTTTTAATCAATCAATTAATTATTGATAATGATTCTGTGAGTTGATATTGTCGTATTACTCTTAAGCTATCTTGAAACATGACAAACTTTGTTCATTGATCATTCAGTTTGCCAAAATATGAATCATCACATGAATTCCAGACGAAGAAGAAAAGACAGCAGCAGCGTCAAAATGAAGAAATTGCTAAAAGACAGAAGTTGCAGCATCCGCAACAACATTCTCGTTTGCCTCCAATTCAACCAACTGGTCAACCTCATCCTCAACACTGGAATGGGCCAGGCCATCAAATGAACAATTCTCAACCGGCTATAGCTGGTCTCCCTAATCATCATCAGTATGGAAAGCCTCGTGGTCCACCTGGAGGGCCCAGTAGATACCCTCCGGGTGGGGCTGCTGGTGGCTATTATCAAGATCGTGGAGGTCAAAGTGGAGGTTATAGTGGAGGGCAATATCCATCACAGGGGCGAGGACCTCCATCGTATCCTGGAAATAGTGCTCCTTCAAATGGGCCTCGAGGATCTGGTGGTGGATATGGAGCTCCACCTAATTATTCCCAGAGCAGTCAATATGGAGCTTCTGGTGGTAGGGGTTCAAACCCTATGGGTGGAAATAGAAATCAGCAGTATAATTGGCAGCAATAGCACTGACTATTGCTAGCTGTTTCAGATATATGATTTATGTGACAATATAAATGATGGTAAGAACTCAAAACTTGCTAAATTAATTTGAGTGCAGCTACAGTTTTGCCAATGATCTGTTAGGAAATTGTTATTAGTCTTGTATATCTGGTTGTCTCATTGATTGGTATAGTTTCTTCATCGAGTCAGACTGTATTACTAGCAAAGAATACTGAGTTATCACCTAAACATTTTATTGACCATTTAGGGCCATATTTTTCTAATATATATGTTATTTTGATTCTTGAAATTTAACGTTTTTGATGAATGCTGCATGTAGAAAGGTCACAAGTTTGATAATTCGACAAAACTTTCGTAGTTTGAATAGGTATTATCCCAGATCATAGAATAATATAATCAAACACAACTTTGACGGTTCTAATGTCTAGTCATCTTCCTGTTGAGTCTGTGTTTTTGACAGACCTTCCTTTAGTACTCTCACAACGTAGTGCATGTCCGGTCTGCTAGAAGTGTTGGTAGACACACAGGCCATTGCCAATTCTACTACCTTCCATGCCATGTCAGCATCATAATTTCCCAATGGGTAATATGTGTTGTTCTTTGTATGGTTGCAGTTTGGCCTGTGACAACTACTAGCATTACCACCCCAAAGCTATAGATGTCCATCTTCTCTGTCAACATGTGTGGATCTCTGTACCTGGTACGAAACTAAATCTTGATTCTTGTATGAATAGTTACATTTTTTTAATCCAGTTACTATAGTATGAAAATTAAATGAGTGGTGATAATTACTGGGGGTCGAGGTATCCAAGAGTACCAATAACCCTAGATGTTTGAACAGGCAATATTCTTGACAGCCCAAAATCTGCCAGTTTAGCTACAAACTCCTCAGTCAAGAGGATATTTTCAGGTTTAATATCTCTATGAATTATGGGTGGGTCGCATCCGTGGTGCAGATACTCCAATCCTGCATTTCAAAGAATTTATTGATGAATTTTAATGTGAGGGTGTCTCTATATTACTTTGGATTATGAAACAACAAATAGCGGTTATGATATTCATTTATACCTTGTGCAGCACCAAGTGTAGTGGCAAGCCTTAGTTCCCAGCTTAGCACATGAGGGTTTCTCTCTGTGAATTGTGATAAATATATGCAGCCCCAAAATATTCATGTATTTAGTGTGTAGATAGGATTGGATTTAGTTAATTAAGTGATGAAGTTGATTTTCACCTGATAAATGGTTACTTAGGTTGCCATTTTTCATCAGCTCAAAGATAATAGCCCTGTTTATACCCTCGTAGCAATATCCAAGAATTTTAATTAGATTCCTGTGATGAACTGTTGCTAGAATGTTCACCTGTGAATCCACAAATATTCAGTTTGTGTAGTTAATTTGAGTTGGCCTCACAACTCATCTGGCATTCGTACCTCCGACTGGAAGTCACGAGTGAGTTGGTCTGGGGATGCTTTAAGCAGCTTAACGGCGACTTGAACGTCGTTAATGCATCCTTGATAGACATTGCCAAATCCTCCCCCACCAAGAATTATCCTCTCCTCTATCATATTCATAACTTGGGGATATGTATATCGTGTCAACCTTGTTTCTATACAGGAGTCAGTGTTTGATTCAATTGTCGCCCTTTCCACGCCTGGTATAGAAATATATTGCACCTCAAATTTGATATTTTCCCTTCCCTTAGTTGAGTCAGCTATTTTACTTTTTTGTGGGGGTGGGTACTTGCGTATATGAATTATGGATGGGGCGCTGTTGTCACCCGACTCTTTGTTGAGTACGCCTGTTGTGAGGCATTACACAAGTTGTACTTTACAAAGAACTTGGGTGACAATAGCGTGCACGGTATTTACATACCTCGTCTTCTCCAAATTACATACACAACGGTAGACAAACCGAGGGCTGCAAAGAGTGCTGCGAGTAGTGCAATAATACTTAGTTTCATGCACAACACCTGAGGTGGCAGTGCGGACGGCCACGGGGATGTGGCCCATTCCTGTTTAACATTGTCGTTCTTCTCACTTGAAGAGCTATGAATGACAGTGATAGTAGTATTTGTTAGATTGGATATAATAGTAAAAGAAACGTAAGATTTGGATGGAGATGAGAATGCTCACACTGTGAATACGATGGTCGGCTCAACACGGTATTCTGGCCACATTATGGTTACGACGGAGCTGCGGAGGACTTGGGCGGGGCGCCGCCGTATCAGTCATGTTAAGAGGTGTGTGTGTGCAGATTTTTAACGTGGAAAATATGGTGGCATGTTGGTAAAAGCCAACACTAAATATAATAGTATAATGAATTTGAAACCAATATGAAATCTCAAAATATAACAAATGTGGGAAAAAGTTTAAATACATTTTGGTAAAGGTCAAGGGATAATAAGAATGAAATGATATTGATTTGCATTTGTCAAAGAGGTAATAGGTAATGATAATTCAAAATTAATTTATTTTCACTGATTCATTCAATATATAACTTAATTACTTTCGAAAATTAAATCAAGCAGCTTCTTAATATAATACTAACTGGTATTTATTCAATAGTAATTTTATGCATGTTTATTCGACATTTGCACATGTATTAACTTGGTACTAACTCTCTAATTTTCACCATTTTTATTTTGAATCGTCTTATACTAAAAGTTTTCACATTTCTAAAAAAAAAATTAAATCAAAATAATCTCTTTCTTCGTACATTTTATTTACAAAATAATTATTATAACCTAACACATTTAACATATATTATCATTTACTATTATAAAAAAATATATTATAATACTCTCAAGAGTTATTATTTTTTTAATCTGCATGTAAAGTTCGGGTTGAAAATTTTAGTGAGTGGGAGGAAAATTTTTTTTTTTAAAACAACGCAAATAAACAGGTTGATGCTATAATATGACCATATTTAGTAATAAATATAATGTTTGTCATTGTAACGATTAGTGTATTTAAAAAAAAAAATTTAAGAAAGAAAGAAAAAAGAAAAAACAAGAAAATGAAAAAATGAGAGTACTATATGAATAGTGCAAGGGAGTATTATTATTAATTAATTAAATAAAATGCTACCCGTTGATTAGTGCGTGTCTCATCTTTCAAGAAATCCCCATGTCACCGTTCTCATTAAAACTCGAGTTTACTGATATGAGAAAATAACAATAATGAAATAAAAAAATAATATATAGAATGCATAATTCATCAGTTACGTTCGAATTTTCATGAAATAATTTTTTTTAGCTATTTAAGTATAATTATTTTAAATCTTGCAAACTTTGTTATTTTTTATATTCTTGTTGAGCATATATAATACTACCTCTCCTATAAAATCTTGTTTGTTTTATAAAACTTTTCCCACGCCAAAAAAGTAATCATCACATAATCAAATGACTTTAAAGTTACTTAAATTTTAAAATTTTCACTCAATTTTCATACACATATCATTATTTTATATTTTTTATTACTTAAAAATATTAAAATACCCTTTAAATCAACAAAATTGATTAAAAATAATAACTTTTTTAAAATAATGTAAAAAGCAAACGTGAATCAGAAAGAATAAATTTTTATGTGGATTTAGGAAAAAAAAATGGTTTGCATGACTCACTCTTGAGCTTTTGAAAAGTAAACTAATCAACTTCGTGTTTCAGACATTTAAGTTATGATTGGAAATTTCATACTATTTATCTATATTTAAATTTAATTTCAATAAGCTGGATGCTGATGAAAAAGAAACTTGTTTCTTTTTCCTTTAAATACGAGATAAAAATGGGCCTACTTCTGCCTTAGTGGACCGGCCCACTAAATATATTTTGGATATCTTGTTGCTTTTTCCGACCATACATCCACAGGCCCTGGAAGCTTATTGCAACTTGCAAATGTTCCTCCAGGGAGTATAAAAAATTGCTTTTTCTTTTTTGAGACAAATTTAAAATATTACAGAAAAAAAATGACAAGTATAATTATTTTTTATTAAAAATATTTACTTTTTATTTGTTATACAAATTATACATGAAATAGTTTAATCAGTTTTTTTTTTCCATCTCTCTCTTGGTAGATTGTACTATTAAATTACATTTATCTCACAAAATCCATTTAAATTGCTTAATTTTACCTTCATATTCTGGAACACGAAAGCCATTGTGTAGACATAAATTCTTGAATTTTGCGTTGTCGTCGCTGTTTAAACTACAAACCTTGGGATCTCCTATGTAATAAACATTACATAAATAATTAATTAAGACAAATGGATGGATGAAGGGAAATCAAACATTCAAACCTGGTTGAAATGGGGCAACAACATTATCAATCCAAAATGCAACACCAAGAAGCAGCTCCAATAACAAACGCATTAACTTCATTTTTGTTATGGTTTATGATTGTTGAAGCTTATACAGATATGACAGATTTAGGTTTAGAGAGAGAGAAGGTGAGGGGGGAGAGAGAGAGTTTTTGATTATTTCGATGGTTTCATCAGTCATACTATAAAATCTTCTAATAATGAAATAATATTAATGATATGAATATGATATGCTACCCCTAAATTTAATGATCAATTTTAAAGTTTATTATTAATTCTGAGATGGCAGACACAGTAGACATGAGATTACTTTACAATTTCATAATTTATTTACTTTTTATTAAAAATATTATTACTTCTTATTTAGAGTATTATAAACAGTTCATGAAATAGTTTACAAATTTTTTATCAATTTTCATTAATTAAATATCACTTTTTATTATAAAAATTATCATTTTTCATCCATTTTGCAGAAATTATTCCATAAAATGATTTCACACAAGCCTTTTTCTGAAATTATAATTTTACTAGTTTATTATTAATTATGAAGTTGTGATTTTATTATTGTGATTCAAAAGTCGAAGAATATAGTGCAATTTTTTTTTTTTTTTTCAAAAATTTAGGAAGATGCGCGCAAATTTTGTTTCAATTTTTTTCATAATTCATAGGAAATAAGCTCATGGATTATTTACTGCAACTTGTTCGTTGAACTTCTAAAATAATTAATTTATAAGAGGTCATTCTTTTCAAAAGAAAATAAATAAATAAATTATGAGTAGTTACATTAATTAAAATTGACTATCTAATAAGACAAGATTCTTGCTTAGTTCTTCGTTACATTTATATTAGAATATGAATTAATTAGTTATAAACTAGGCTGGTGGAAACAAATATGTGAGGAAAGAAATGATAACATTATTTTTTTAAATTAATGTGTAGTAACAATTATGTAAGACAATGAAAAATAAATTATTTTTAGGGACGAATGAAGTATAATATACACTCCCTTATTAGACTGTTTCAATAAAGTTTTTACACTTTCTTTGTAATATAAAAAATAGTATTTCATTCGTGTCACATCATTTTTCACACTTTTCTTATTCGTTTGTTCTAAAACATCCTTTACATTCTAAAAAGAAAATATTACTTTATTTAACAATTTCAAAAGTTTTTTTATTTTCAAATTTTCTATTATTTTTTCACACACATTATTACTCTCTCCTTCTCGCCTAAATATCATCATTTTATATTGGCGTACCATCCAAATTGCACAAATTTCATATTTTTAATAAAAATGGCCCACCAATGACTCATCGGCCACCACTACTTATCACATCTCTCTAATGCACATACTCACTTTATATAAAATAATAATACTCCTTAATTTGCGTGCTAAAAACAAATGTACCTCTTTGTCCGGGGCCGGGAGTACTTTATTTTTTTCATTACCTGAAAATAATGTAATCTCTCTAAAACCAACTAAAGTTGTTAAAAGAGTTTTTTTTTTTTTTTTTTATAACATGATATAGTAAATGGGAAGATGGGTGAAGGACAAGGGAATACAGAGTTTTGTCCGATGGAAGTAGCAACACTATAAAATACAAGAAGCAGGTAAGATTGTAATATGGTCCAATGTGGAATGTCATTTTCGTATTAAACATTGGAAACAAATTTGAGTTGCTATGTGGGGGATTCCAAAGGAGCCTCCCGTTAATAATTACTACTATTTTTTGGTACCATTATCTGATTCCCCCTGGGTCCCACTGCTACACCTCTTCCCTCTTCCACTTCACATGCCAATGCTTCTATTTTTTATTTTTTTATTATTATTTTTTTTAAAAATATACGTAATTGTTAATTTATTATCTATATATATAATTACCACTTCTTCACTGTTGCCACTCATTTTATAATATAAATCATTTCATTCAAATCTAATCTCAAATGTCTGCTCTAAATTATGAACGGTGGGTGTGCATTCCAACATTTTATTCCGATGATTCAGTAATGTTTACTCGTTGTGCATGAGATAATTGATTTTGGGATACTAGATTATTAATTTACTGCGAAATTCATTTTGGAGTGATTGGAGCAAAATGGTTGAGTAGTACACCTTAAACGTTCCTACACCCGGACCCGAAAGAATGATGGATGTTACAAAACGGTAGAATCGCTTGCTTTTTTTCCCTGACCCAATGATGGAAAAGTAAATTATGGTAACTCAAATTAATCAATAGAGACAAGAGCTCCTTCACCCCAATTTGTTAGAATGATGGAAAAGTAAATTATAGTATCTCAAACTGATCAACTAGGAACTAGGTATCCGATAGAGTGATGGAAAAATAAATTATGGTGACTCAAACTGAGGGCAGACTAAACAACTACTCCCTCTGTCCTTGTTGAAACGCACGCACTTTCTATATAATTTACAAAAAAAAGCGCGTACGTGTCAAGGGGACGGAGGGAGTATTTATTGCATATAAGGAGCACTTAAATTTTTAAAGGTTAGTTTCACACTACAACATCATTGATCGTTGATATAACATGGCTACCCTTATAACGGTTGAGTTGCCCATACATTCTTATTTTGGAGTTTTATTTCGGATGATTGATTTTAGATGAATGCGTTATTCATAAATACTTTAAGGGTGCCACTAAATAAATACCCTTCTCATCAAATACAAATCCCTATTATTATATAATTAAAAAATATATTTTTAAAAAGTCTATATTACCCTTAATTTATTAAATACACACCCCCAATATATATTTTATACTTATGTAGTCCTAAATTGATTAATATATTATACACGCTCCTGCAAATTATACGAGATGGAGAAAGATAAAGAACAAAAGAGTGAAAAAAGCAAGCAAGCAAATGAAAATGTGATTATCAAACAAAACTCTGATTTCACTCCACTTAAGAAAGCCAATGGAATTCGAATCGGAAAGTGGAGAGCATTTGTCATCTCTAAAATAAAAATTCTATGAACCTCCAATCCCACTCCCACCCCATTCCAACCCCAAAACTACTCACAAAAAAAATCAATCAGACGGAGGATTCTGATCATCGAGACTGGCGGAAAATCCACAACACTTTACCACCTCTCTTTCTTTGCTATAGTAAATAATATATATATTAAGTATACTATAGCAGAAACTTTTCTTGCTGACGTGTCGTCTCCAGAGCGCTTCAATGTGACATGTAATTTTCTCAAATTTTTGAATTTTTTAATAATTTTTAAATATTTTCCTTATTTACTTTTAATTAATTTCCTTATTTAATATTTTTATTTAT
Source organism: Pogostemon cablin (assembly GCA_023678885.1). Taxonomy (NCBI): domain Eukaryota; kingdom Viridiplantae; phylum Streptophyta; class Magnoliopsida; order Lamiales; family Lamiaceae; genus Pogostemon; species Pogostemon cablin. The sequence goes on along the minus strand of CM042992.1, from coordinate 3,529,329 downwards.
TTAATATTTTCATCAATTTAAATCATATATATAAAAGAAAAATAATATTCCATATAATATTATCTCGTCCAACCTATAAATAAGATTGTTTGGTTATTCATTATAAATACACACATTCAATTCTCCAAGAGGAATAGAAGCTTTTTTCAAGTTCCTCTAGAGATTGATTTATAAAAGCATAAAATTTTATTTCGATAGAGCGAAAAATCAAGTAGAAATTCAATCTACCTCTAAAAAATCGATTCAATTATTATTGAATTGATTTACCTCTTAAAATTCGATTCTTCAAGAGGAATAGAATCGATTCAAGTATTCTTGAATAGATTTACATCTTAAAAATTAATTTTTCAAGAGTAAGAGAATCGATTCAAGTATTTTTAAGTCGATTTATATTTTAAGAATCGATTCTTTCAAAAGAAAAAAAATCGATTCAAGTATTACCTCTTAAAAATCGATTCAAGTATTCTTTTGATTCAAGTATTCTTCAAGTGAAAGAGGATTGAAAGAGGATCGACGATTTAAGTACTCTTGAATCGATTTACCTCTAGAGAATAAGTGGTTGAGGTTGAAAAACTAATTCATGTATAGTTACGAAAGCTTAAGTCTTTAAGTTAAATAATTATTTCATATCAGTTCAATTAACATTAAAATTGAGTTTGTAAATATTTGTTAATTTTAAAAGTTAGTGTATTAATATTTTTTTATTTACATATATCTTAATTATTCAATAATGACATATAAATTAATAAAAAAAATTCTTTAGTTGTTTATATAATATTTTTTGAAACTAATAAAATTTTTAAAAAATAAAAATAATAAATTCATTATAAATTTATGAATATTGAAGAGAATATTATATATAATTAATTTTATTTATAATATATATATATATTAATTAGTTTCTTAAAAATAACCATTAATGAAAATAAAATTATTATTATACAGTTAATTAAAAAATACTAAACTATAATCATGAGTAAAAATTAATACTCCATTTAAATATTATTTACAATCTTACGTATATATAAAAAATATTTAAAATATTTTAATAATTTTATTTTAATTAATTTTAAAATGGTTGATCTTATTTTTCATAAATAATATATATATATATATATATATATATATATATATATATATATATATATATATATATATATATATATATATATATATATATATATATAATAGCAAAGTTCTTTTACCCCAATGTGTTGTTCATGTATGGTCTTACTATTTATTTAATTTTCTATACACTTATTGTGACTAATTTACTTTAGTGTCATTAATTGCAATTAATAAATAAATCATTCGATATAAATAAATTAATTAGTATCAAATCAAATCATGTATAGAAAATAAAACTATAAATTGAGATTTTTTTTATATATAATTTATATTTATTTTAGAAAACCAGTAAAATTAAGAATTTATTACTAATAGTTACATACTTTGATCAAATACAATGAAAAAATGTAATACTAACAACTATATAAATATACAGTAAAGAAACAAAATTGCCCCTATGTGGTTGCACATTTTTTTAGAGAAATAGGAGGAGTAATATATAGTTTTCAATTGTATTATGTTATAAAATAACATTAAAAAAATACAAGTTAAGATTTTTTCAAATAATTAGAATATATGTACATATATATTACTAATTTTTTACATGATTTAGTTATACGTTAAAGAAGCAAAATTACCCTTATGTGGTTGCACATTCTTTTAGAGAAATAGAAGGAGTAATATATAATTTTCAATTGTATTATGTTGTAAAATAACATTAAAAAAATACAAGTCAAAATTTTTTCATATAATTAGAATATATGTACATATATATTACTAATTTTTTTACATGATTTAGTTATACGTTACATTATCAAAAGTCAAAATGTTATAATTTATTGCAAATTTTTTCAATTGATGAAAGAAATTGTTTAGCTAAAAAAATCTCCTTAATTAATGTTGTTGCGTTATATAATACAATTATTTAATTATAAAAATAAGAATAATGATTATATGATTCAGTGAGTTTCATACTAGTATATATATAAATGAACGAGTGAAATGTGATTTTGGCTGGTTAGCAAACCCATTGTATTTTCTGTTTTAATTTTTAGAATAACGAATAGCTTTAGTCATATCCTTAATATTAATTTTCAAAAGTAAGTTCTCAAATTAACGTAGCCAAGGTTTTCTTTTTCTCTAACAATTCTACATATAAAAGGCTAATAAATTTTAGAAAAGAACTTTAATTCTCAAGGAAACAAAATTTTCTACTGATAAAACGAATACCTTCCGTCATTGATTAAAGTTTCTATATTTCTTATTTAAACCATTAATTATCATAATTTTTAGTTGCATACTCTCTCTGTCCCGTCCTTATGATTACGTTTGTTTTTTACACGGGATTAATAAATATAGTATTTTAATGTGTATTGAGGTGGGAGAAATAATAATTTAATATAAAGTGCGTAGGTGTATTAATGGGATATGTGGGTCCATGAGAGAGAAGTAATTAATTTATGTGGGTCTCATATGCTAAAAAAGGAAAATATAACCATTAGAATGAAACGCCCAAAATGAAAATATAGAACAATTAGGATGAGACAAAGGAAGTATGAATTTTATTAACTCATTTCAAGAAAGTTGATTGATTCCACTAATTGAATATTGTTGTTTGACAAATTTGCAAAATAAGACAGGCTGAATTCATCCAAATTCATAGGGCAAATTGAGTAAGAAAATAGAATTGGTTTTTGAGCCAATTAAACCATTCCACTGTATGAACAAAGCATGAACTGGAATATTGTCATCTGATTTGGCGGAAATAGATTCGAAAAAAGGAAACGATAATTAAGTAAAGTTTCGACCATCAAACCAATAAACAACGAAGAATTGACATCCAATTAGAATTTTCGGAGGTAGCGGAAGTCGGCAGAAGGACGAAACCGATCTGGAGACGGTGGGGTTGAAAATGACATTGTTGCGGAGGTACCGAAAAAAGTTGAGGGTGTGTATGATCTTTTTGTAATTAAAAGGGTAAATATGTATTTGTAGGGACGTATATATATTAAAATTAAAATTTAAAAGAGGATGTATATTTAATAAAAAGTGTCTATTTAAAATTAATAAAATAAGACAAATATAATTTTCTATAATAAGTTGGAATAGTAAACAATTGCAGTATAAATATATTCACACAAAATTTGGAAAATTTGCATCAATGCTGGACATCAAATAGAAATAAAAAAGTAAAATTCTGATAATATTTAACATGGGAGTAGAAAGCGATTGAAGGGTACAATTGTCCAAGGGCAGAAAATGTCCTGTCGTGAATCGCGATCGTAAGTGATCAGGAGACCCAACCCCCTTCCCCATCCCTCAACACAATACATATACATATATCGACTCAAATCTTTTTTTTCTATTTAAACTCACACACACACGCACCATTTCACATGCAAATTTGACTCCATTGTCGTTTCCCAGTGTGTTTCTTCTGTGTTTACTGATTCGGTCGTTCGTGTTTGTTTGTGTTGTTTGCTGCGTGGATTTCACCCATTGCTGCTCCTTTTCCATGAAAATTCAGATTTCGATTGGTATTATTTAATTGTTGATCAGTTCCTGAGATTGTCCGTTGACCAGCAGCAACACAGTAGTGTTTTTTTGAAAAAAATAAATAAATAATGATGAGATCTTATGGCGTCGATTTCGTTATTTTGATTATTAAGATTGGAAGTTTTTCTTCCTCTATTTGTTGGCTTTTAGAGGAGTTGGACGCAGTTTTCCAGGAGTTCCTGTTTACAGTAACTTACATGTGAGGTAGATTCAATTTTTGTACCGTCGGTGAAAATTGAAATTATTGTGTTGTAGTATAGAGTATAGACAACAAACTTTGTTACATAATCTTTTGTTTTTGGCTGGATTTGAATGAAGCCAAAGAGGTGGTTGATAGGCCACGTTTTAGCATATTGATCATCTTGTGTGCTTTACATGTCGCTGTCACCCATTTATTGGCTAGAATACTAAATCTGTGATGTGATGTGATTTTTAGGAATATCGCCTTTGTGTTCACTTCTGGGAAATGATTTTTATTATGAAGTAACATTTGAGCAGAATCATAATTGCTCTCCGTATGCAAATTAAATTGCAGTTCCATGGCCATTGCAATTAATCTATGGGCTATTGATAATTGATATGCTATTTTGTTGCAGCGATTGTATGATTTGCATCCTCCTTTATTCATTCCTCTGTAATTATTTATGGCTCTTCTATACTTTTGGTCTAATTGATTCACTACTGTAATCATTATGGTTTTTTTTTTGCATATATGAATGCATATTTCAAATTGGTGATCTATCTTATGAACTATAGATAGTTTATTATCTTTTCCTTTTGCTGTGTCAAAATGTGCAGAGTGTCATGGTGGTGCTGCTGGATGTAGGAGCAAGTAAAACTCATGATGAATTAACTCCAACTGTCTGCCTAGTGGGAGTTCCTAATCTGATGAAGAATGAGATGTGTGTAAATTCTGAAACCAGTATGCTGAACCAGACCAACCTGATGATGGATAGAGTTGATGATTTCGCATCGTGCAATTTAAATATTGATATAGAGAAAGGAAAGGCAGAAATTCCTAAATCCAATGAAGAATCAATTGGCTATTTGAAGTCCGAAGAATCTTTGGCTGTATGTTCTTAATTGACATTGCTTGAAATATATATATTTGTAGTGATAGTATTTTTTTCTTAAATTAGAGAGTTGTAAAGGTCCAGGCAATATCAAAATTTTCAACTAAACAACTTTGATCATACTTGAAACTTAGAAATTGAAAATTCATTGTTTCGCAGAGGGCGTGGCAGAAAGTGATCTGGTTTTGGTTGTCTGGAAAATTCATGCAGCTGTTCATGAACCATAACCCTGATTTTGTGAATGCCGCTTCAAAAGGTCTGACATCAGTTTTCCAAAACATCATTGTATTGGATTTTGAATCATTTACATTACTACCTGGTAGTAAGGCATATACAAATATCAATTGAACAGTAAAGGAAACTTGAACAGCAGAGAATTCACTTATTCTTCCCAGATGGAGGCTATTGGTTACTTGTTCATCAATTCCATAATATAATTAGTTATTTTTACAAGTCATGTCATGCAAAACTTTGGAATCTCTGTGCTACTTGTGGTGTGACAATTTCATATCCTTATGGTTAGATCCTTCTATATCATTCTTTGTTAAGACACAATATGTTCAGATAAAAGACCCCCCACCTATAGTGTCCAGTATGTACTTCAGATACACAATGCATATGATGCATAATATGCCCTGTTGTAATTGTTTACCATTTCTTCACATTCTCTAGATTATTAATCTAGCTTCTTTGTAACTTTTTCTTAATGTACAACAGATAGAGTTGCGGCAGAAAGAGGTTATGATACGCTTGCTAATAGGTCAAGGAAGTACAAGCGATCCCATTCCTTCAATTCAAGAAGAGTAGTTCTCTTGTTCTCAGTAATGTAAGTTCCAACAATACTCTGTATTTTGGGTTTCAAAACAATGTCTCTTTTAATGCACTTTATCAGGAATTGAAAAAGAAATCACATATAGTGGAGAATGAATGCATGTCAATGATAGGCCTATCAGATTAAAAAAGAAATTGAAGGCTAAGAGGTTTTAAGTTACTGGCAATATAGATTTTCTTAACATACTAGGTGGTGACGCAGGAAAGCACAGTTCGGGGACTAGATATTATAGGTAGTTGGGGGGCAGGGGGAGATCTCAAGTATTTGTGACTTTCTATGTTATAAAAAACTCAAGTCACTCTTTTGGAATTGCCCAAGTTAATGGTTACTGAGATACATTCAAATAACTAAGATTATGTGGATGTGCTGATGATGATGAACAAAGCCATGAGTTTGACGTCAATCTCTGAATCATAATATCTACTTTATTTGTTTATGAAGTTCTTTCATATGTTTAAGATGATACTCCATTTCCCTAATTATTTTAACGCTGCTAGATCTCTCACTGGCATCACTTCTTTAATAGCATCTAAAGATTTCATCTACTTTGTCTTTTGTTACTTTACCTGACTTGAGATGCTCTTAAAATATCTATCTTCCCTAAAAATATGTTTGCCTTCTCAGGTCAAGCCTGGGAACAATAATCCTGATATTTCTGACATTGAAAGTGAAACAGATCAGTGATGGGTCCGGTAATCTTTGAAATATTTGCTTATCCATAAGTCCATCTAGCTGGAATATTTTGCGCAAGAATTACTTGGTGACATTTTCTTCCTAGTACTTGATGATATGGTATAGGTGTTTGATCAATGTACATGGACTAGAAATTTGTAACGGCATTTTGGAAATTTAAATAAATGCTTATTTGTATACAACCACAGATTTATCTTGAAATATGAACCGTGCATGTAATTTGTGTGGCTAGATTGTTCCGACGAAAGCTGGATTTTTGCGTCTGATGAGCTCCAATCTAACCATCTGATTCAGGATATGCTTGCCTTCTAGCAGAGGTGTTATAATAAACCTCATTGGTTAGACAATATCTTTTTTCATTCTTTATAGAAGCCTGTCTATTTCTAAGATGATCATCATTTTGGATCAACAGAAAGTTTCATGTAAATTAAACCTAGGAACTTAGTTAGCGAGGAGTCATTACTAGACATAGAAGAGTTCCTATGTTTTTGGCTCAACACTTTCTTTCTTCAGTACAATCTCTAACATGCACAGCCTCCTCCTTGCTGATCGTTCTGGTTTGCATTTGTGGATGGCTTCAAGTTCACATCGACCATATCCTCCTGTTTTGTGGACGAAAGAGCCTCCATTCCTGGCAATGCTGCAGCTATCTTCCGGAATAAAGGCTACAATATATACACGGTACGTCAATATTCCACATGAATTCATTCAACCAAAATGCTCTTGTTCTATTGGTATTACATCTTGTTTATCAAATAGTTCATTCGTTGGATAATACATCCACCATATTGTTATCTGTGTGTATTATATGTAGTTATTACAGCAGATATATTAAAATTTTGGGCGTGTTCTTACCTTAATATTGAAGCCAGCTTTGGCACTAGTTTCTACAAACATGACTCCAAAGTCACGAGCCTTAATATCTCCTTCTTCGATTGAAACTTGCCTGCACATATATAGTTTGTCACTTTAATTTAAGTGACTTCTTTGTTTTTTTTAAATATCACTTTCACCCAACACACATAATCTTCTTTTATCATTTATTTTTAAAATCAATCTCTCTTAAACTACATATCTGCAAATGAAATCTGTATCGGGATGGAGGAATTTTCCTTACCTTTTGTCAACTAGATCAGTTTTATTTCCTACAAGAACAATAATAACATCACCCCCACGTTCTGTTCTTACTTCTTCAATCCATTTCGAAGTATTCAAAAACGATTGCCTATCTGCAAAAAAAACCCCAGCCAATTAACTAATTACCAGTGATTAAAAAAAAAACTCTATAATACATGTTTAGCAATTTTTTCCAATGCAAATATTATTCATCATTAATCTATTAATTTCAGGCATTATAATGGGGGAAAGATGCACATAAATGAATCACTCACTGGTTTCTGTTTTTTTTTTTTTTTAAATAATTAAAAAAAATTAAAAATTAAAAAAATAAAACTAAACTTACTAGCAACATCGTAGGCAATCACTGCCACTGATGAATCTCTAATATAGCTGGGAATGAGACTTCTAAATCTTTCTTGTCCAGCAGTGTCCCTGCGATCCAAACGAGTAATTTTGTAATTCTACAAATAAATAATTTTCCCCTTCCCTTTAGGTAAATTAGAGCCACTTATATAAATTAAGTTTACTCGTGAATATTTATAGATGTTTTTATGAGTAAGCTTATGGACAATATCACCAGTAACACGAATGCATGCATGGTTTCTGAAAAAAGTTCAACTAATACGAGGTAGAACATCTTTATGTATTTGATTTTCACTTATATGTCATTATTTATTTGTTATATAAGCATATCTCTGATTATTAAAATTTAATAAATACATGTTTAATGCAAAAAGAAAGGAATATTACCAAAGCTGCAAGCGAACCGTTCGATCTTCTAGGTACATTGTTTTGGACAAGAAGTCTATGCCAATTGTAGCCTGTATGGAGTATAAAACAACGAAGATTTTAATTATCTTGAAAGGTTTTTGAAAATTTTAATAGAATTTGTATTAAGATATGAAAACGTATATCGTCATATTAATTTTGTGAAAGTAATAGGAGAAAAAGAAATTTGAACATTCTAATGTACCCAAAAAAGAATCGCACTCAAGGGTACGGATCTTTATTTTATTCTTCAACATTAATATTCATCTTGATGATTCTTGAAAGTGTGAATTTCTCATGGAAATCAATACATATACATTTGGAAATTCAGAAATTTGAAATAATTATATACTATCATTTTATTGGGATGTACCTGATAGGTAGTATCAAATTTATCGTACATGAAACGGGTGATGATGCTGGTTTTTCCGACGGATTGATCCCCCAGAAACACCAGCTTGTACTTTGCTAATGGTGACACCACTGCCGTCATTCTCTCTCTTCGTCGTCCCTTTCTCTCTCTAAACTACTCCGATAATATGCATGTATTGTTTGATGAGATTAGCAGATCTGGATCAAGATTGAGAAACTTTAGGAAAGAGAAGAATGGAAACAAGAATAGATGGATGGATGGGTTTGAGTGAGAGAGGGTAGTAATTAGTAGGTAATGGTGGTTAATTTTGGCATGCCAATTGCCAATCTCCTTCAATTTTAATTAAAAATCAGAATAGAATGATTTTTTGTTGTTGTTAGCTCCCCCATTCGTTTTTATATTAAGTTATTAACCTCTAATATTGGGATGGGGGTACTTAAGACAATTTGCCAATCTTGGATGTTGTTTCGTGTGCATGATATAGAGTAGAAATGGTAACGCCAATTGGTGAGTTATGGGTAAAAGATGACATGTTCTTAATTTTTTTTAAAAAATACCAAAAGAAGTTATACCCACAAGATTTTGTCGGATTATAAGGGTTGTGCATTCAAGAGTAATCTATGATGTCATTAATGTGTGTAAAAAATTTAAAATATCTTCTGTTCATAAGAAAAATGTGTATTATTTTCAACCCACCACCTTCATCTCTATCGCACATTTCTTCGTTAAAACAAAATCAGCACTCTTTATTTTCTTTCAAGTTCTGTTAGACCACATGGAATGTAAGAGAAAATGAAGCAGGTGGAGTTGGTCCGGAGGACAGAGAGCATTAGAGTTGGGATTATATAATTTTTTTCTTTATTTTCCTTTCTTTTCTATAGTCAAAATAAGAATAGACAACCATGTTTTTTTATTTAAAACAAAAACTTTTTTTAAACTTTTATAAAGAAATATAAAGACACTTCTCTCATAATTGTACAAACATGAAATATAATTACTCATAGTTGTGTTGCCCCACATGGACAGGGCTATTGAGTCGATCAAATCCTTCCAATTATGACAAGTAAAAAACCTATTTTATTACCACAAACAATCCATTGGCATAGTTTGCTCAAACGTGGTTCAATCCGAGTGAAGAAGACTTATCAATAGCAACATTCTTTTGGACAAATCAATTATCCCACTTGTCCCTAAATCTGAAATCCCACTCGAAAACGATGTTCAAGAATTCTCTCAACGACCTCTTTTATGGCGATCACTGCTAACACCTCCTTCATCCACAAACTCACCTCTCAAACATTAACTCACTTCCTTGTCCCACTAATTCCATCACCCTCTTTAAGAAACAGAAAACGAAAAAAAAAAAAAAACACACATTATCGCATTATTAGTATGAAGCAAGTGGACGAGTTCTCCGATCAGCTGATGAGGCAACAGCGTCATGTTAGTGATGACGATGGTACAGATCATGTAGAGGATCAACAAATAGTAGTCCCGCAGAATTTCATTGCAACAGCAGATGGTTTTGAGAAGAAAGAACACTCATGGTAACAATTCTAAAACTTCAAAAATCAAATTATGAACTTTCAAACTTATTTGTTCAATACATTTTTTCAATGTTTTCCGACTTAATCGAGCACTTACCCATGTTTCGTGCTTGGGCAGGTTCGCCATGTCTCATATCCCGACGGATCTGTCAATTCAAGTTCAAGACATCACTTTCCATGTTCACAAGGTAACTACAAGAAGTATAACTAGAAAAGAACATCATAACTTCAAACGCAAACTAATTTACTAGACAATACGACAGTAGTCTAGATAACTAATACCTTGAACAGATTGTGAACACATGCAGAAAAGATAAGATTTAATCTGGATTGCATCTAGAGTTGCACACATGCAAATAGACCCTTGTACCATGTTGTCTCAAATTTCATTTCCTTTATTGACAATTGGTTTGTGTTTTGTTAACTTATTGCCATCACACTAATGTCATGAAACAGTATCCACTGATTTCCAAGTGCGGCTACTTCAGCCGGATAGAGTTGCAGAGCCCAAAATCAAGTATATGTAGCGAACTCAAGCTTGATAACTTTCCAGGTGGTGTGGAAACATTTGAAATCATATTGAAATTCTGTTACGGTCTCCCTATAAGCTTGAATGTAAGTAACGTAGCAACCCTAAGATGTGGATCGGAGTACCTTGAAATGACGGAAGCCCAGGAAGATGGGAACCTAATTACGAAGACCGAAGCTTTCTTCACATTCGTGGTCCTCTCTTCATGGAGGGATTCCATCATTGTCCTCAAATCAAGTGAAACTCTTTCTCCATGGGCTGAGAACCTTCAAATTGTTCGAAGGTGTTGCGATACAATCGCTTGGAAGATTTCTAAAGAAGCTTCAACGATAGGAGGAATCGTAAATGGAGTTAATTGGTGGTTTGATGACATAACAACTCTTCGAATTGATTATTTCACAAGAATTATAACAGCAATAAAGGCAAAGGGAATGAAATCTGAAATAATAGGTTCTTGTATCACTCAATACGCGGAGAAATGGCTACCAAACACAGAATCCGGGAAGGAAGGAGGAAGCAAAAACAACTCTAGAAGATATGAGATGCAATGGAGTATTACAAGTGGTAAGAAGCATGAAGAGGAAATTGGATCAACGAGGGAGCAAAGAATGATAGTCGAGAGCCTAGTGAGCTTACTACCTCCCCAAAAAGAAGCCGTTTCTTGCAAGTTCCTTTTGAAGATGTTAAAGATAGCATTACTTTTCTCTGCTTCCCCAGCATTAATATCAGAGCTTGAAAAGAGAGTTGGGTTGGTTTTAGAAGGTGCAGATGTCAGCGACCTTCTTATACCTAGTTATACAACAGAAGATCAAGGGAAGCTAGTAAAGTAAGAAACTTTTTCCTCCTAAATATTCAAATATAATAGCCCAATCGAATAATCTTCTAGAGTACAGAACAGTAGCCTTAACTATTTATTAATTGACTAATATCGTTGATTCCACTAATATCTTTGCCTAATTGCATCTTGGTTGATCCAGTCCCACTGAAGAACAAACAATGCATAACATTGAGGTAGTGCAAAGGATTTTGGAATACTTTTTGCTGTACGAACAACAGCAACAACAGCAGCAACAACCTGTACCATTGGCCATAAGTAAACTTCTCGATAGCTACCTCGCAGAAATTGCAAGAGACCCTAAGCTACCAGTTACAAAGTTCCAGTTTTTAGCTCTGTCCTTGCCTGAAAATGCTCGGATTAGTGATGATGGTCTTTACAGAGCCATTGACACCTATCTCAAGGTTATCTATTATTCAATTGGTTGAATTTATTAACTCTCATCATATGACCTGATATTGATAATCTAATCTATAGATTCACCCATCACTGTCAGACCATGAAAGGAGAAGGCTATGCAATGTGCTGAACTACGGGAAGCTTTCACTAGATGCATGTGCACATGCTGCACAAAATGACAGGTTGCCACTAAGAACCATGATTCAGGTAATTTTACATAATAAATTTCAAATAAGTGATTATTCCTAGTAAATATTAATCCACTCTAATATACAAAGCATAGGTTAGATGATATTACATATGAAATATGTCATCCAATCCCTAAAAAAATCATCAAATGGTCATATTTAAGCCTACTATTATAGCTTGTATTTATGACTTATAAGAAATGATGCTCAGGTCTTATTCTCAGAGCAAATGAAAATAAGAGCTGGAATACAAGGAATTAATCAAATAGAAACCGCTGACAAGTCGGATCACGAAGGTAGTCGATCACCAACAAATAAAGAAGTCAAAGCCCTCAGGCTAGAACTTGAGAAAGTAAAGGTACAAATAGCTGAGATGCAAAGAGATTACTCAAACTTACAGCAAGAATATCAAAAGCAAAGGATCAAGCAAAGGAAATCATCGAATTGGACGACAGTTGGGTGGCGGAAACTCAGAAAGTCTGCTCTTTTCAATGTGAAAATGGAAGGGGAAGATACAGATGAAAGCCAAAACAGGCCAAATCAGACTCGCAGTCGTAGCTTTCCCAGAAGACAATCAGTATCCTGAGATAAATTTTCAACACAGAAACATCTAAAACCCAATAACAGCAACGGATGTGCTGTTTATGGCCAACTGGGATTAGTTATCTTTCCCAGAGAGAGAACAATCAAATATTTCTGTGATTCATGATTGCAAAAAAATATATCATGATCCCAAGGGGCCAGGGACATGGGTATTGTATAGTAATGCTTAGAGCAAGAATTTCAGGAGTTGTAATCTGTAAAATATTTTGCACTGTAAACAATAATGTAAAGATATGATTCGACTTTCATGTTCAATTTCATATGTCGGATTCACCGTTAAATGAGCAAACATCACATCCGAGACTTAAGCCCAAGGCAAAGTTGCCAATATCCTGAGTGGATTCAGTCATATTCTGTGCTGTGTAAAGGATTATATGCAGCAGAGAGTAAAGCAATCTAATGAAGCATTAGTCCCCAATCTATACAGGTGATGACTAAAGCACATCATCTCATCATAAATTCTAAATCTAGAGTAATGACCATCACAAAAATCAATCAAGTCCTTAACCCCATATATCTAATAAACTCCTTAGCCAAGAGAAACCAAAGATGATGATGCATGCCCACGTTATGTATTCATCACCAGACAAGGTACTCTACACAATTAAAAAGTATAACATTTTTACTAGTCATGCAATAACTAACTAGATTCCAACCACTGTCTAGAACACAACATTTTAACCTCATATTTCTAAAGCATTTTACTTCGGTATCACCATAAAATTTAGCTAATAGCAAGCTGAACCTGTCAACTCAGCAAGAACACGCTAGCAGTAATAATATCAAAGGATACAACCACCAATGACCTTTCAATAGAGAAGAGAAAATGAGATCTTGTTAACAACCTTATTTAACCTATTATGGAACAGTGTGTAACAAATTACTGAGATTATATTCAAACAAAAGACAGAAGTCCAGCAATCCACGATTCGTAATTTGACAAAAGAAAAAATCTTGCTGAGAACTACGATCCAGTGATTTCAAAACTCGATCAAGAAAACTATCCAACAATCAGACTCAGTGCCACATTATGTCAAAAATTTAGCGGCAATTTCTTAATACTACCTTCTGAAATGAGAAAATTATTACCTCCCAAATGAGGTCATGCTACTCCATGGAAACTTTGCCCCTGATCCAGCTCCCACCTTATCATCACCGCGCCTAGTTCTCCTCCCAAAAGTGCGTCCTTCCGGCTTCTTGAATCTGCGGCCATCGCGGTTTTCATCGAGCCAATGCGATTTCTTCACAGCTTCTGGGTCCTCAACGATGGTGGATTTCGATTGTTTTTTTACGTTTTTCTTTTCTTCCTCAATTACATTAATTGGAAATATGTCCGGGTTTATCCACAACGGGGTTCTCAGAGTCACGTAAGCTTTCTTGTAATCCGGTCTCTTAAACAATATCCCACCCGCCTTCTTCTTCTTGCCTTCCATATTAAGAGTCTCCACTTTCTCCACCTCAAATCCGTACAGCGATTCCAAAACCCTTTTAATCTCTATCTGCAAAAATTAATTCAGGAAACATAAGAATTAGGCATTGATTGCAGCTTTCCTGCATACAAAGCTTCGATTGTTGTAGTTGAAGTTTCCCACCTTGGAAGCGGATGGGATCGTTTTGACGGAAATTTCAGTAATATTAGAAAAAGATGTGGGCATCAGGAGTTTTATGGGTAGGTTCGCAAAATTTATGACCCTTCTTCCCAACCTGCTCCCCATTCTCAGCTTGAGAATCTGTAGAAATGTTAATCAGTTCTCTAAAGTAGAGCTTTCAGTAATGGCGGATTCTGCTCGGTGAAGGCCCTCCTTTTCTTCTTCCTTCCTTCGCCAGTAGGAGGGTTATGGTTGGGTTTGGGCTTTCGCTTATATCCGAAATTTTAATTGGCCCTATAAAAATGGCGTTTTTTCAGGAAACCCAATATGTTCAGCCCAATCTATTTATACAATTATGAATAATACATTTGGGCCTATTTTTTGGCCTACTAACATTATATTAGGGAAAAGTGCAAACCTCACCCATTTCTTCACTCATATATATGTTCAGCCCAACCCATTAATAATACATCTACATAAACAAACTATTACAGGCCAAAATTATGATTCAGTTTTATACTACACTAAAAAAATCATATACATTCCGGTGTCCTCTCACCACGGCGGAGCACCGCCGCTCCTGTACGGATTGTTTAATCATTCTTTCCTTTTCTTATCGTAACGAAATCGCAGAAGCTCTTCTTTGCTAAAGAAATTGCGCTCTCACCGTTGCCCTGGCCTGCCTGAAATTGAAGCAGCCGATACCAGTATTGCCGTGAGTGAGGTGAATAATTTGACGAATCTAGGTATGATATGGTATATGATGGATATAATTCGAGCAAAGTGAATTCACTCTTATATGTTGGATGAGTTTGGATTTAAATGAGCAACAATCTTTCGAAGAAATAGAAGTGATTAATTGGAAACAAGTGCACTCGGAAGTTTTGCTGTGAACCCATACTTTTAAGACACCTTCTTATTTCTCATTAGCCACCATTCTTGTTTAAGGTAGGACTTTGACTCTGTAGTTGCTGATTTTAATCATGCTATCTGGTAATTTCGTTTATGGAACTAGTCATTTGAAACCTCTGTATCAGGGTGTAAGATGGCATTATCGTTATGTAATGTTCTCCTCTTACTTTAGCGACGTTAGGAGAGCATTTCGATTTCTGGATCATTTTATAGTTATCAGATTGAGGAGTTTTTATTATCTGGTAATAATATCTGATGTTTTTTTCCTTTTTAGCGATTCTAGCTGGTTACGCAGTTATAATCTAGTCTCTTATTTATTACTGAATGATTGAACCTGATTGATTAACTTTATTTCGATTTAGCCATAATGAGCCCTAAAAAGTAAAATGGCAGATTTTTTTTGCAGTCGATATTTCAGTAATTTGAGTTTATTTTTTACATTTGATTTTCAGCAAAGCTTACTTTGATTTACCAAATTATTTTGATGAACTTTTAATGCACTTAACTGTTATAAGTACATATTATCAGTTGAAGTTTGGGTTATTATGTGTTGCACAGTTTTTGCTGAAGAGTACGTGGCTAAACATCAATCTCACCAGTGGCAGTCTAACAATTTCAGAGTGACAATCCCATTTGCAGAAGTAAAAGGAAATTGTTTTTTCAAGAAATTAGAGATGGCTAGAATTGGAAAGTGAATCTTTTCGGTGATCAACGTAGAAGAATATTGTCTATTATAACTACATATTATCAGTTGAAGTTTGGGATATATATAATAGGGCATCAAGATGCCGCAAGTGAAAATTGTGGCAAGAAATTTTATGGACATGGTGGCATCATTGCCTGCAATGAAGCTCGACAAACTTTATGAAAATTCATTCATTTGTGAAGCCATCCTCAGGTGATATTTCCAGGCACCGTGTCTTTTTGAGTATCTGTTCTTTTATTACTAGTGCGAATCATCAGCAATTTTATTTGGAACTTTCGTATGGACTGAAGTCCATTTATGCTGTTCAATCAGGTTGAGTATATGCATGCACTGATGTTGATTCTGGCACATGCTTTTTTAGAGAGAGGACAACAAATTCATAGAGAATAGGTGAGAATGAGGTTATAAGTCATAAACTTAAGAAATTCATTTTTTTCCATTTATAAGTCATAAACTTAAGAAATTCATTTTTTTCCATTCTTTTCTTCCCTAATTCCTTTTCAATTTTCTTTAAAAAATCTGGCATGTGCCAAAGGTGCTCAGACTTTTGCCCTCTTTGAGTGTGTTTGGCTGAGTATAAGAAGTTCAAAACATCTTATAAAGATTAAAAGCTTACAAGGTCCTTAAGATGTTTAAATTTTAATAAATTAGATCTTATTGGATGGTGCTTCACATTTTCTCTTTCATTCTATCTTTGAATACATGTTTGTTAAGGTTTCCAGCCTTGTCTAGTGCTGCCTTGTTTCATGCGTGCCCAACATAGTCTAAACCTTGTTTGAGTCTTATGCATGTCCATCCAACACATTTTTTTTTCCTAACAACTTGAGTTAATGTATCTTTTTTTTTTTTTCTCAGTGGCGAGCAATTTAATATTGTAAGTTCTGAGTTGTTCGTCTATAAGTCATCTGCCCTGTTCATGTAATATTTTTATAATACATGTATTATCCTGTAAAGTAATAACCGATACCAAATTATTTTATTTTTCCATGTTTCTTAGTTCTTACTTCCGGATAAGAGTGCAGTAGGTATAAAATGTAAATTTTTTGTGTTCAACATTTAGGCTCTATCTGCTCTTATTTTTCTATTATTTTTGTATCCAATTTTTTGTTGATTTGAATTTTTCTGATTCTATATTTAGATCTTTGCCTCCGTTGGCAAAAAAGTATGTGCTGCAGCTGTTGTATATAGATGGACCAGTATCAGCAAAGTGGCTGGAAGAATGGGTTCTTGCTGATGGGACCTCAAAACACAGAGTAGCTATAGACAGATTAATTCAGCTGAGAGTCCTGACTGAAACTGTTGAACGGTAGTCTCAATTTCATGCAATATAAGACTCCAGCTATGCTACTTTGTGCTCTAGTATTGCATAATTTAAGTTTGTTAACTCTTGCTTAAGCTCAACTTAGGTTTCTTTGTTTTTGTGCTGTTGCAGGAAGAAAGAAGCAACGTACCTATTTAATCCAACATTTCAGAGGAATCTCCAGAAGCATATAGTGCATGGGTAAGGTTAAGTTTTACACATACTTTCCATTTTTTCTTTTTTAAATGTATCATTTACCCCTTGAAATAATGCATACAATATGACCTTGGAATTTTCAGTGGAGTTTTACCTAGAGAATCGATGCCTTCAAATGTCACTGTGAGGCTTCCTAGCTTGGAGGAGTTAGATGCCTATGCTGTTCAACAGTGGGAGGTGTGGTTTATTGACTGTTCTCTGACCTCTGTTGGTATATGTACTAATGCTCAGTGGATTATCTGATGACATACTGCTGAGTGGCATAATTTTATTTATGGCGATAATTTTAATGTATTTTAATTTTTAATTGAATGTTCTGTGAATGAGTTGCATGAAACACATTCGTAAATGAGCCAATTTCCTGTCTGGTTAATATTCAGTTTACATAAATAGTTTGGTCTCTCTTTTTGTGACTTGCTATATTGTGCAAAATTCAGTTTTTCTTGCTGCACCTTATAAACTCTACTGAAGCGGAAAGGACGACAAACATTAGCTCTTCAATGATGAGAATATTCCAGCGTGGTCTTCTGAACCAAAAGTATTCTCAGCACCAATACAAGTTCTATTTACAGGTCTATAATACTTTATGTCATGTTATATGAAACTTTAGCGTTTGATTTTCAGAGATGATAAGGAACCTCCAAAATTGACAGAGAGCGGGTTCCAGTTTCTGGTATGAGTTTAATAGCATCAGCTCTTGTGCATTTCTTGGTGAATCTATGCTGACAAATGCATGTGACAGCTGATGGACACAAATGCACAACTTTGGTACATAATAAGAGAATATATAACTAACTGTGAGGTATTTTTGTATTCTAGCTACCATCTTGTCAATTTATTTTTGATTTAATAAATTGTGGGACTTTCTTTTATATGATCTTTAGATACTATTATATTTTGTAGGAGCATGGTGTGGACACAGCGGATCTTATATCATTCCTGCTGGAACTCAGTTTTCATGTTATGGGCAAGGTATTCAATTGAGTTTGCTTATGCTTGGTATGTCGGTGTCATTAGTTATACCACCAACATTTCAAATAATATGCTTAAAGACAGTGCTAGATTACTGCTATGCTTATCATCTTAAATGTTGTACGATTTTGTAACTTAAATTTTGTGTGATCTTTTAATATTCTTTTCACAAGACCAGGAAATAAATGAAGAAAAGATGGGAGGGTTCACCCAAATTATGACACTGAAGAAATGATTTCTTTTCTGTAGGCATATAACTTAAACACGTTGTCTGATGTGCAACGCAATATATTAAGGGATCTTGTTGATTTGGGATTGGTGAAGCTCCAGCAGGTACAGCTTCTATTAACATCTTACTATTGATTCTTATTGACTTTTATCTTTCTCTAACTTCAGTTAACATGCTGTTTCAGGGCAGGAAAGAGGGTTGGTTTATTCCTACTAAATTAGCTACCAATCTCTCCATTAGCTTAGCAGATACTGCAACGAGAAAACAGGTATGTTATCTAAGAAGTTGTCCACTCTCTTGTAAACATACAATTGATCTCAGTATTTCAGTCATTCTTTTAAACAATTGATGAGCTTTGAGGATCTTCAGAGGTTGTAAAGAAGATATCTATTTCTCGTATTTTTCTCTAGAGTAACATAGATCATATTTCACTCTTACCTCCTCCTCTATTCAGGGTTTTGTTGTTGTGGAAACAAACTTTCGGATGTATGCATATTCAACATCTAAATTGCACTGCGAGATCTTACGCCTGTTTGCAAGGTATGTCATCAGTTTACTTCACAGAAGCAAATATCTTGTTCTTCATTAGTGATTTGCTAATATTTTGCTGATAATGAATGAGAGAATTCATTGTCTTGTCCTCATGACAAAGTCAATTTTTTGTTTAAACATTGTTATTGTGGGTCACCTATCACCCATGATGAAACCATCCAATATGGGCTAGTGTATGATGATTTCTTGCGAACCCAGCGTTACTGATCTCTTAATACTATTTCGTCTCTCACTCTATTAATTGCAACTGCTAAGTCATATGGGTTTCATTTGCCCGAGTTCTCGCCTCTGACTCTGTTAGCCTCTTAGCTGTGGCTGAAGTTTCTTTTGATATTAAAAGTTAAGCGGTTGGCTGTTTTTACTAAATAATGTCCTGTGTTTATCATTTTCTCCTTTCTTTTGGTATCCCAAAAAGCTTTTTCTAGCCCTAATGATAAATAACCTCGAAACATGAATGCCACCTTGACTTGTACAAATCAATTATTGTAAAATGTCTTGTGAGTGCCATCTTACACTTGAATTACAGGATCGAGTACCAGCTGCCAAACCTCATCGTTTCTGCTATTACAAAAGAAAGCTTGTATAAAGCATTTCTGAATGGCATTACTGCCGAGCAGGCAAGTTTTACCTTCTAATTTGCAATTTACATTTCCATTATCTACAAGTTCTCTCTCTCTCACCATTTATAATAATAACCGTCATTTCTCCAGTTTGCATTGTTTAGAAATTTTTATGTTCATTTAATTTCTACCACGTCTTTTTATGTATATTTGTATTTATATAGTTTTCATTCTTCAGCATTTTGACATTGAGATTTTAATACAGTTTGGAGCTGATATCCTGTGTACCTAGGCACGCGAATCATAAATTTGTTCACCTCGGTTGACCCATTTAATTTTGAATGATTGATGATAATGTTTGTAAGTGGGGAATATAATAAACCCGAAAGGGTAAAAGATAAGTCCTAAACCTAAGGGTACAGAGTGTGGTATAAATCACAATCCTAAAATGGTAAATATAGCACTTTAAGTTGTACATCAGGGAGTATGATTTTGTCTTCATTGCCTGAATTTTTAAATCAGTATCAACTTTTTTGATGGTCTTAAATACATACTTCTTTGGTTGTTTCAACAATCTCTATATCTTCATCCTTCTCATCAGATTTAATGAAGAATCTGCTTTATTGTTTTCATATGTGCATGCAGATAGTATCTTTTCTCCAGCAGAATGCTCATCCTCGAGTTGCTGAGAGAATACCTGCTGTCCCAGAAAACGTTACTGATCAGGTTTTTTTCACCCCTCTCTCTCTATTTGTTAAGGAGAAGCAACTGAAAGATTTCTTGTATCAATGTACTAGATTAGGTTATGGGAAGCAGATTTGAATAGAGTGGAGATGACACCTGCTCACCTGTATGATGAATTCCCATCAAGGGTACACATTTTAAGCCATTCTTCTGTACCCGTGCAATTCTCACGATCATCCTAATCGTATTAAGTATCCTGAGTTTTGTCCTGCAGGAAGTCTTTGAGGCTGCTTGTGACTATGCTCGAGAGAACGGGGGTTTGTTGTATGAAAACTCTAAGAAGATTCGTCTTGTGGTCAAAGCAGAAATCTATCCGCAGATGAAAGAATTTCTTCGCAAGCAAAAGCAGTAGCATCTTTGCACGCCTTTCCTCTTCCCGTTGTTCGAAGCTGGTGATGAAGAGCTTGCATTTTTGAATGGTCGGACGCCATTTATAAACTCCAAGAGGAATGTATTCTGAAATGAACATGTTTAATCATATGACAGTTATATTGGATTGTTTCCCCATAATTTTCTGATTAGGTTATTTTGTGAAAGTAACTAATTGTGTATCATTGTCTTTTAAATTGTTCTACACAAGAAAGTTGTAGATCATTGTCTTTAAATTGTTCTACACCAGAAAGTTGTATATTTCATTATGATAGCAACTAAAAATGCTTGCAAGATCACAAATCACTACACAGATTTTGCTTCCTATACAGAGTTTGAAATTCAGACAAATGTAAATGTCACCCTCCTCAACCTGTGATTCTGCAATATAAAGTTCTGCTATTAACTTTAGTTTTGCAACATCTGAGAACGTAATGTAAATTACAGCACAGTGGTGGGACGAGCAAGAAAGGACCCGAACCCGTCTTTTATATACAAGATAGTACACATCTCTACATGGGAGATCACTATATACACAGCTACGTTGTTTTCGGTTAGTTCATCAATGGAACAGGACATGGACGATACACAGATCAAAACGAGGGGAAAATGCAGCCCTCCCACGGATCAAAAATCATCTACCAGTGACAAATTCCTCCAGTCTCTGTTCGAGATAAAGCCATTATCTCTTCATACTTGGAAGCATACACGAAACCCCATAGCTGCAAACACAAGATATATAGCATCATCATGACTCGTAAGAATATAATAAGATTATAACTTGGTCCCATTTGGGTGGATGTAACATCTTTTGGGTACCTCAACTTCCTTCACCTCGAAATCATCAGAGCACGACAAGCAAGGGTTTCCATAGGTTTCTGAGGATGAACTTGATCCACTCAATCTGAATCGAGGGGAGTTGAGAATTGAGACGAGCATGATTATTTATTTCAATAAATACATACACAACACAAACACATACTTGAGCTAATTGAAAATCTTACAGATCAGAGTCCAAGTAGAGTGCAAAATGATTACCCCCACCCATGGCTAAATACTCCGTGGAGCATAAAGTAAAATATCGATTCATTCCTGTTTTAAGAGAAGGATACTTTCTAATTAAAAGAAACAATATTCAAATGCAACTATTGGGAGTAAGGAACAATCAATACCTGTGGGACGAAAGACGAGAGGACGTCCAGAGGTATTTGTGAAGACAAACGAATCATTCGTACCCTGTTAAATAGAGTGTTTTAATTTGAGCAGAGGTGTAAACATTATGTATTCAACCTGACAAGCAAATTTACTCCTCCAGCATTACCTGATATCTCTTATTTGTTGGTCTTAAAGGTGCCTCAACCAAGCCACCAAATACTGCACCTTTACGGTCCCCAACAACCTAAGAAATGGAGAAGGTTTAAGATTTTAATTAACAGTGTCATTTGAATCAACTTCAATCAGCTAATTACCTAGATTACTTCTAAGTCCTTCAAAAATAATTCAAAGAGGTTATGAGGCTGGTAAATGTCATAAAATGCTAAATTTGCATTTAAATATAGGATGTTAGATATGCATTAAAGAACAACATATTCTAGTAAGTTCTAGTGGACTCTTGAGATCAGTTTAGCAGAAAAATGTTGTGCATTGATGTGTTGCATGATGCTTCTGAATGATTCATATTATTGTATTTGACAAATAAAGAAAAAATATTTCCCACTGAATTTAGAATAGGTTGAGAAATTGCTAGATAACATCAAATAGTAATTATAGTATACAGCAATTCTTGGAAAAAATCATCTCCGTAATATAGTTTAGAGACGTCTATCACCTCTGAGAGTTCATAAAGTATTGAACTTCCACAGCCGAAAAGATAAAAGGTACAAGCTACAAACACTTAAATAGCCAAAAGTATGTTTCGAGAATTGCAGATGTATATGAATGTAGTAATACTACAGATAACCATGAGAAATAAATTAACCATAGTAGCCTAGAGATCTACAATCAATTATTTCGCAAAATAAAATTATCATTAGATGCATTGATAGATCCTGAAAGTATTACTTTTTGTTTCAAAAGGTCCTTGAAGTAATTAATATATCTAAAATTTCATAAAGTTTTGATTGCTTCTTTCATACACTCCTTATTGAGGGATTGCGTGAAGCCAAAAATCAATACTCGAGTAACTTTTTAGAATCATAACTAACTAATGACCTTTTGAGGCGAAAAGTGATACTTCAGGAATTTGTAGACGAGCTTCGCCTAAAACAAAGATAGATAAAAATAACAATAAAACATAACATGGGAAAAGACTACCAGCAGACTGAGGCCAGGCCAAATCATGCTTCTCCTGTACAATGTTGAAAGCGAAATGCCATGTCTCCAAGTGCTAAAGGATAGTAAAATAGATTACTTAACATTTAGAGCAAATATAACAAAGAAGCTCAGAAAGAATTGCACAAATAACACAAGTTAAAAAGTTTTTCAACCTGTATAATAGCATCCATTTTCGTCCCTGAACAATCACAGGGAGTGCACTGTAAAGGACGCCGCGAGTTTTTTCGGAGAGAAGTAATGATGGTTCAGAAATTTCAGGGATATTTTTTTCTGTAGACTCTGACTCGTTCAATATTTTCATGCAAATTCCTTCATCTCTTGAAGCCTTCGAATTAATTTCATTGCCAGCCGGCATATCAGAACTGCTTTTGGGGGCTTGATTTCTAAAACCACCTATTTTAGCAGCCTGATGGAGTGCTTTGCCAAGGGATTGCTTACCCCTTGAAAATAGACTTTTCTTTTTGGCATTTTCTCGTGTAGTCACTGATTCAGGTGATGGCTTCTGCTCATCCTCATGAGAAGTAACCTTTTCATCAAGATTGGAATTACTCTGAGATTCTGAGGATGCTAACAGTGAATATAAAAACGCAGTAAATGAAGAAGTGTCGGGACCATCAACAGAGTCCTTGGCATCCTCCTCCGAATCTGAGTGACTGTTTTCGGAGTGATTCAAATCATCCTATAAAAATCCACTAGAATTAATCAACATTAGAAAATAAATACGTAAATGTGAAATTGAAGAATGCTAAGGGAGGAAAGGTGTGCTGGAAGTACTAGTAAATATTAGCATTTATACTAAGACTCCCAACTCAACTAAGCATATCTTTCATAACACGATGTGATGAAGCAATCAGTTGTGATAGACATTAATAACCAGTTCATATAATATAATGAAATGCCATTCCCTTTACCTTCCTTCACCTCATTTTACACCCTACTTCTTTCCTGACTAAAGTATCAGAAGATGAAAATTTTGACATTCTCAAGAGCATCCAGCTTCAGATACAGACTACTGTATGGAATCCTAAATTGCAGTTGAAAGATTCATTTTCTTGTCCAATCCTACATCTCTATATGTAGCTAGATTATATAAGAGTTGCAACAGATGTATGTCAAACTGATTTTTCCAACACACAAATTAGACACATTCAGGCACATCAAAACCCTAAACCACCAACTTCAAGAATCAATTGGGAAATCCAAAAAAAAAAAAAAAAAATTGCAACCGAGCAACCAAACACCACAAACTCTGAACAGGCAGCTCATAATCCAAATTGGGAACTCAAAAAATAGCCCAAAAAAAGAAACACAACTACCAATCACCAAAATCCCAAATGAAACTAACAGTAACAGGTAACATCGAAAGCAGAAAAAAAGCAAATTACATGAGAAGAAGGATGTTGAGGGGGTCTAGAGGGTTTATCAGAGATGGGGTTGAGTAAACCAGTGGTGAGATCAGATACAAAGTGAGCAGCTTTACTCCTCAATGACTTGGATTGCTGCTTCTGTTCCTGTTTACTTTCATCCTTGTGCTTTCTCCCCATTTTCTTATTAAATCAATTACGTTGATGATGATAAGATTCCCACTACAGCACACTGCATGCAAAGTGTTCGTAAAATTGTTTCATCGACTTCAAAATCGGAAGAACCAAGAATATGCTTTCCTCGTTTTCTCCAAGACATCACAACAAATGCCAGTGGTGGGGGCTTTAAAATTAGAGTATTCGTCAAGTCAAGTGACCTTTATTATTTGTATTTCATTTTTTTGATTAATTTAGGACAAGAATTAGTCCAAAGAAATATCTTTCACTAATTTCAGAGGTCCCTTAAGAATGAACATACATGGATAAAGACTAAAGTTGTTTTTATTTAATAAGGAATGGTCTCACCTTATCCTAAAGCCTAATGTTTCACATATGTTTCCTTCCTTGAAAATATTTTAAAAATTATTTTGAAATTTACTATATTTATTACAATAAATTCAAATATAATACAATTTAGCATCTTACAAAAAGACTCCGTGGCCCAATGGATAAGGCGCTGGTCTACGGAACCAGAGATTCTGGGTTCGATCCCCAGCGGAGTCGTTTACTTCTTTAATTTTTAAAATATTTTAATTTTTATATATATTATTATTATGATACACCTCCTACCCTTTTTTCAGTTTAGCAAATGGAATGTGAAGAGAGTGAATGGTCTAACAAATTAGTTCAAACATAAATTAGTAAAACATCCCATAATCAGACAACACAAGAGTGAAGAGAGTAAATGGTATCCAAACACAAAACTTGCTACATAACACCATCCTGCTACTTGATCCTCTAACCCAAAGATCAGCTCTGCTTATTAGGGGAAAAACAATAGGCTTCGACGAACAGCGAAAATCGAGAAACTAGATAGTAAGGTTAAACCAAGGCAATGCTGCTCTCGCCACCAGGGGGTTTTCGCACGCCACCAAAGTAGTCTCTTGATTCAGCCTTCCCATCTGCGAATATGTCATTGCCGCTCATTTCTTTCAATTTCGCCACACTTAATGGCTTCTCGGCTGATCCCAGACGAACATCTCCCTTAAATATGTCGTTGCCTGTGAGCTCTGCAAACTTCTGGTTGTGAATTTTCTTTGAAGTCTTAACCACGGGTTCATCTCCAAACAATATGTTGCTTTGTCCACCTGCAGGCTGTAATAAGACAGGAGAACAATAATCACAATGGAATGATGTGTTCTGGGGCAAATCTTTCTTAATCACCAACCAAAGAAACTGTTCTTTTCTAGAAAAAAGATTAAGTTGCTTTCTTTTCTAATCACTTTGAACCATCAAAACTAGGCTCATTCCCACCAACTCGAACCACCAAAACCCAGGTCATAATGGGCAAAATAATCTCTCAGGGAATAAATAATTGGAACTTGCAATGCGGCCATTAAAGATACATCTTACCTTTCACAAATTATAAGTGGCACTATTGGAAGGTTCCTACTATATATCTTATAAAACTATTCATCGAAGTTGACTTACATTGGAGACTTTGACAGAAGTGCGTAGAGTTCGTGGTGCAGGTTCACCCATATCTTTGTTCTCTTTTATTTCCATAGCACGTGCAGCAGCAGCTGATCGAGCAGGTATTTCAGGAGGAGGTCCAAAGATGTCAATGCCACTGAGTTCCTTAGATTTAGCATCTGAAAGCTGCTTCCTAGTTCGGCTCTCCAACTCGCTTTCCAATGTTCCACTCAACTCACGCTGTTTTGCAATCTCAGGGAGAGTGGTTGGTTTTTTTGGAGAAATATTTTCTTCAGTACTGAATAAATCTGACTTATACCGACTGCGGCTTGCTAGTATAGGACAAAAACTAAGAGGAAAGTCACTTAAGACTTGGGTGTTTAGCAAAATGCTAGTATTATCTAGAGTTGATCAGACAAGTGATAATTGCATAGGCAGCATAGCTGAATACCTTCACAATACGGACTGATGTTCGACTATTAAAACTGCCAACAGAAGTTCCAGATTCAGTTGAACCATCTTCACCATCCGCAGCAAAAATTTGGCTGCCATTCATCTCTTTCAACTTAAAACCAGAACAAGGCTTCCTGAAAGCAGGAAACAAGACTATTTTTATTGAACATCATTGGATAGACAACAATTTGCAACATGCCAAAGTACAAATACCGAAATTCCAGTGGTTTTAAAGATTATAGCAACGAAATTTATAGTTCCAAAAATCCCTATAGAGGGCACTCTAAGGAAGGAGCATAGATGGCACACCAAGGCAACTCTTTAATAGAGTTGATCTATAATTAAATACACATAAGTAATGATATGATAAAGTTATCACCATTTGGTAACCAATGTTGGATAAGGAATATTTCCATATCCTGATCTCCAACATCAAAATACTCATCACAAGTGACAATGATAAGAGTATTAATTCTTTACTCATGTAATGAAGAAACATATAATATACGTATACAAAACAATATAGCTACTCCGTACATGGATTTATACTATATAATTTATATTGTATAGAATTAAATATTTTACCACAGAAAACAATATTGATCAAATCTAAGTCCTATTCTAATATAAGCTTGTAGTGTCACCGACACTCCTTTATATTTTCTTACCCAAATATTTTTTTTTCTTAATATGTTTTCGCTAAGTCCAAATCTTTACTTATGAAATTTATTTTTGTAAACCAGCAGTCGACGATGATGCGGGATAAAACCAGCCCCACAAATTTTTTAATCCAAATATTAAGAATTAGAAAATCCAACATAGATTTATCACCCAAGGATTACAGATTTTTTAAGCAACAATAATAAAAAAAAAATAATAATAATAATAATAATAATAAAGGAAACTAAATAATTTCAAACTGAATCAAATCTTTGGAAAATAAAAATGAATTAAGTTCACAAAATTGACTAAGAGCTATAAATTAAAAACATAAAAAGGGGGAAAACAGAGAAATGAACAGATTTGAAGAAAACTTAAGCATTCAGTACCTTTTATTGAGGCTTTCAGCTTCTTCATCAGTGATCTGACCTCCAAACAGCACCTTACTGACTCCATCCGACAGCTAGCCAGAAGAGAACAACAAATTACTCGAAAAGTAAGACATTGCAAATATCTGACGCAGGGTCGGAAAACGATACAGAATTTGGAGGTATATACCTGATTGGAACGAGCGGTGGGGGCGAGAGACATTGGCCGAGGAGGAAACTTCCGGCGGCGGAGCTTCCGACCAAGTTAGAAGATCTGAAGTTGAAGAGTGAGGCTTCCGAACAGGTGTTGCTTTCTGCATTTTCCTCTCTCTCTCTCTCTCTCTCTCTCTCTTCGTCGACTACTAGTCAGTGAGTGGCAACTCAAATTTTGAACTGGAATTGTAAATAGTGTTCTGTTTTGCTTAGCTTTAGTGATAAAATATGAAATTTTAGCCCTATAAGTTTAGGCAAATTCAATTTCGGTCCTATATATTTTAACTTTTTTTTAATTTAGTCTTTTAATCTAGTATAGACGATTTCATTGAAAATATATTTTCAATTTGATTGCCATCATTTTTTTTCATCTTTTATTGAAAGTTTATTTAATACTACAACAATTTTGTAATTCCTTAATGAATATAGATAGGTGATGGCATCATTGTCACGTGGTCCTTATGATGAATAAACACAAATTAATTGGTAGAGCTTCCGTTGAAGTTGACCTACATCTACATGGATTCACAGTTTCTTTTTTTTTTTTAGTTAACATCATTTTATATCTTATAATTTTTGTTGAATTCAACTATTTTGATCATTTTTCAATTTTAATCTTTTGGCATCAATTTTAATTCTTTAACATTTTATTTTTTTAAATTTTAATCATTTTGCAATTTTTTTGCTAAACTTGAAGGATTTGAAAGTTCGGTAATTTGAAGTTTTTTTTTTTAAGAATTTAAATTGAAAAAGTTAAAAATTATAGTAGAGTTTGAAGGTCTTTTTAAAGAATTAAAATTGAAAAGTTGAAAATTATGTAACTAAAATTGATGCAGTGGATTAAAATTGAAAGACAAAAAGTTAAAGATCAATTTAACCAGAATTAAAGAATGAAATTTGAGATTTCTTTTTTGCTTTCAATGAATATTAAGTAGCAGTAGTAAATTTTACTCTTCTTTTTTGGGGCCATTCAATTTATTTTTAATATTATGTAGTAATCAAAGTGGTCACCACACAATTCAAAAGGGAATGATCACTACACAAATAAATATGAATATATTGTAGGAAATAAATTAATAAATCCTAATACATTAAACTCTATTACGATTAACGAGATTAAAATTATAATGCGGAAGCGTACCTGATCCAATGAGTCTCTAGGCGGAACACGAACTCAGGATCAGTGGTTATATGGTATTCCTCAACTAAGCTCTCCTAATTCCTTTATGGGAACCGTAGTAATCCCTCCCAATGGGGAGAAGAGAAGACCATGTGTGGCTTAGTATATTGGGGACCATAACTGGGTAACCTTTATATACTACTTGACTACACCACCCATAATCACCTAATCACGTAGTATTGGGTATCTACTCATTTGGCCCATATTAATTATTATTATAGCTCATGGACTTTTAATCTTAATTAGATCACTTTAATTAAGTCCATAAAATAATTGAATAGCTAATATAATTGTATAATAATATATTGTCCATAATTAGATTATAATGGAAATTAATAATTTTCAACAATCTCCCACTTGGGCTATATATTTTCCGTTAGCAATTATATCAAGAGTCCTTAGTTGTCAACTTTATGTTATTCCTCTTGTTATTCCTCTTCAAGCTATACTTAACAATCTGGTCCATCTCATATACTAATATGGAACTACCGCGACATTCACCACATTATAAATCGTGATTAAACCCCGGCAATCACTATATTAATATACTCAATGACATAGATCAAATATGGTAAGTAGCATGAAAATTAAATGCAACGTGATCAATATCATGTCTATTTCCAACTGGTCCAACTTTAAACTTTAGTGAGATCAATTCATAATGTAAAATATTACAAAATGGAATTACTTAAGTGAATTCACAATGAATTCAAAGCCATGAACTTTATTCTGCAGAACACTGAATTATCCAAATCAAAGTGTCTTGAAACTTTAAAGAACAATAAATATAGACTCTCACTAAACCAATGTAGTTAGCTCATAAAAATTACAGGGCATTGAATACATAAATAGCGGATCCGAATTTAGGGTCTATCTCAATATGCTTTACTGAAATTTTATTCACACAAAACACTTTATTTAACAACCAAGAATTCTATTTCAATATGCTTGACTTATAAGTGTTGGGGCTTGGATCGTTTGGTTAACGTGACCCGTTAGGGTTTCATACGTTTCTAATATCAGCGGAAGTAAGAAAACATGAAACGTATTACCTTTCACCAAGGTATGTTGAAGAAAGTTGATTCTCACCGGCAGCCTGCACAGTGTCACGAGAATGGCCATAACTTCTTCATCTGAACTCCGATTGGAGTGATCTATGCGCTCAGACGATTCTCTCTTCGGCGGCTTTCCGTTAGTATATAAAATATCAAATTCGGAGCACTATACGATTTTATATGAATTTTTCAAGGTGGAAGACAGCAGCAGCAAACAACCTTTCGGTCTTCTACTGTATTCCTAAGTCCAATCTCGACGTCGTGTGGGCGACGATCCTCGAGATCTTCTCAATCTGATGTTCCCTCACCCCTCACACAGTGTTGGGCGTGTAATTAGGATTTATGGACAGCTGAGATGACTTATATATGGACTACAGCAGGGACCAGGAGGAGAAATTGGGTTGGGCCTCCACTGGGCTTAAGTATCCAAGCTTAGCCCAAAGCTTATACTTAAGTTCAATAATAATAATATAGTCCACTAAAATATTATTACTGTACTACCTTTCCAATCCCAAAATTAAGTTTTGGGCTCCTTCTTATTATGAGCCCGTTAGTCTCCCCATGTTTAAGATATACAATGTCCATTAATTAATTAAGTTACTGACAACTCCATTAATTAATATATCATCCAAGAGTAGTACCACTCAACCTCATTATCATGCCGGAATAAATCCACCTGCAGGGTTTATATGATAATCCTTATGAGCTCCTCAAGGGGACATCATCAACCTATGACGGACACGGATTCCTTCTACAATCAACATCACACCATAGAAACAATACTACTTCCCAACTCATCGAGTTTGTTGATTTAATTACATGTAAATCTCACTCATTGATGAATCAAAGAAATATATATTGCCCTATGTGTCGAGGTTATTATATAGGGATTAAGAGCACGAACATCCATAATAACAGAGATCAAGTTTTTCTATAAGTCAGTATAAGTCGAAAGATCTCATGCGGTCCTGCTCAATACAAACAAGTGCACTAATGTGATTCTATAGCCAAGACAAGCTAATACTAAACCACATTACAACCATCCCGATAGAGAGTCCTCGTCTATCTCGATTGTGAGCATCTGTTTATACTTTATAAAGAAACTGATAATATGATCTTCCACGTGTTGTCGCACAACATATTATCTACAGTATAAAGTAAGTGGACTATTGCATCGTGCATATAAATAAATTATAAGACGCAATCATTTGATCATATGATTCTCATTTCAAATAAATTGTTATAAGATTGTTCATACAAAAAAGCTAGACTTTTAGTATACAATCCAACAATAAAAACTCTTGTTGCTAATACTTTACTGCGAACTAAATGCCATAATGAACTTTATGTGACAAATCTTCGCAACCTTTATTTCATGTTTGAATGCCCTTAGTGTGCTACTAATTCTGTTGTCATGGTTAATGAGCTAAAGTATTTGCTTAATATTTTTACTTGTATAGCTCTCCGATCAACAGAAAATATGGCCTGAAGTGGATCTTATACTGTATTGACATCCAACAAACTCAGAATCAGAATTCCTCATGATCTCTAACAAATCTGATCTCTGATGTATAGGCATATTATTCTTAGTTCTCTATACATACTTTATAAAGATCCATACTAGAGTTACTTAAATGTCTACTTAATATACCAACAACATAAGCCAAATTAGGTCTTGTAGAGACCTCATCATACTACAACTTCCAACAACCAATGAATATGAAATGTTTCTACATTTCTTAAATCTTTAGTTTAACTTTAGGGCACCTGATTGAGACTGCACTTGTCTCCCTTAGTTTAACTTAAACATTCTCATACTGAATCACATAATCATCTACATTTGTCTCAAAACCAAATGAGAAACTTACTTCATGATGATACTTGTGATTTCTTTACGAAAAAAAATTTGCTTGAATGCATAGATGGATTTCCTATTAGTTCTTAAACCATTTAGATCGTATCATCAGTGTTGCGATCAAGGAACTTTATCTTTACATCCATCTAATATGATTTAAGATCAAAATGTGCTACTAATGTCATGATTATCTTATAATAATGACTTTCTTCCTTTTTGAGTATAATCCTATATCAAGATGCAAATATAATCATCTTGTATTGATTTATACTCATAACTTATAGCATTAACACACTTTGGAGTAATTGGACCTTTCATGGTTTGATGAACATTATTTGAATGTTCTACCATTAATTCTATAGTGTCCTCATTATTTAAGAGAAAAACTACATAATCATTCGAATTATCTTTCACCCAACTCTAGTGGTTTTCTTAGTGACATTAATTCTTGAGGTTATTGAATTTGTTATTCCTTAAATATTATTGACATTGTCATATCGGTATTTTGAATTTGCACCAATTCTTTAAAGCATAAGTGGGGATCGAATCGACTCCCCCTTAAGGACAATGTCTCTAATATTATTCTTCCCCCAAAATCAACATCCTCACATAATACCATATTACCCGTCTCAAATATGATCCGATCAATTGGATCATAAACTTATTATCTTTATTTAATACCAATAAAATAGTTTGTTTCTATTTGAATCCAATTTTTTTTAGTAGATCTCAATGATCTAGCCTTAGTTGGATATCACCATATGTGAAACTCAAAGAGTTCTCACAACTACTTTGGTTGGAACTTTATTGAGACCATAAGCTGCAATCTTTAGTATTTCTCCAATTAGTAACTATATATTGTGGAGTACTACTTTTGTCTTTTAACTACACCACAACACCATTCATACTAAGTAATCTTAATGTGGTGTATTATAAAATAATTCGACAAGCCTTTAGGAGAAAACGAAAGGTTATACTTTAGTTTCTTTTTAACAGCTTTCCAAACGGGTTTTTCTTTGTTGCCCTTATACTTTATTGAGACAGAGTTTGTTAGAAACTTATTAGTTCATCCTTATTTTTGAAGTTCTCGTCATGTATAATTTTGTTGTTGACATAGATTAAACTTAATTAACAGACTTCTTAATTGTACAGAGAATTAATCCAAAATGATTATCATGCTTGCACTAAACTTTATAATCTTTCAAATTTTAAATAGTTTAGAATCATCTCAAGGAATCGAGCACAACATTAGTATCAAGTCCAATGACAACAATACTAACTTGTAAGTGGCACCTCTTTGTAGTAGTCAAATACTGACAATAAGAATTGTCAAACAATAGTCTTCCTTTAGGCCGACTTATTACTCACATGTCAAACAAATAATTATCACGTATTTACCACCACATGTGCTTGTGTATTTCGGGCAAAATATTAATCTACCTTTGGGCCGATCAATACCCGCATGAAAATACACTCGCACAACATTATTAATTGGGGACCCATCACAAGACACCTTGTGCAACATTAACCTCATCTTTGGACAAAAATTAACAGCAGGGGTAATCTTGGTGTAACAATCAAGTATTAACAATAAGTTCTATCAAACAAGAGTCTATCTGTGGACCGACTCATGTTCACATGAATAATCCAAATAATTATCACATACTTATTATCACATGTGTGTTATTATTCTGTCAAATTGTGTCTACCTGTGGGCTGAACACAGAACACAAATAATACCACACTCATCTATGTAATTTCAATAAAACTTTTCTCCACACACGATATTACTGTGGCAACATGGTGCTTCGATTGACTAGATTGAAGGTTTACTAGACTAATTAAATAAATATTAAAAAATTTAAATTAATTAAACGATATTTAATTATCTCCCCAATTTAATTTAATTTTATTTCACTAACCAAATAGGAATATTAGATGATTCACTACCATATAATGATGAAAGATCTCCTAACTTAAGTAAGAATTTCAAAGCCTTATTTACAATAAACTAAACTAGACCAATATTCTTATATTTATGTGAACATAAAACCAAATCAAACCCATTATAAAAAATGGGAAATTAATCGTAAATAATTATGCTTGTCAATTAAATCAAATTAGATTTCATAATGACAATAATATGAGTTAATATGAGTTACGATCCCAACCAAATAATTCTTATACCATGTTTCTAAATTTAGAAACACACAATCCACAAAATCTTTTATTTTTAGTTAGTATAAAATTATCACATATACTGCCATAAGTGCTTAAATCTTCCCAATAACAATTGAACGGCCATTATGAGTCACTAGCCCATTCACTAAGAATTCAAGTCAATATATTAGAACTCAATCATGATCTTGATCCAATTCAGAAGAATCGACATGTTAATATAACACATTCTGAAATAGCCACAACATACGGTTCTATTTACACAGTAAAATCCTTAAATCATTAAAGAAGGCAAATATATATCCAATAAATCATATGGCATAATTCTCGTGGTTTCCAAAGAAATGCATTACTTAAGCATATGACAAAATTACTACCATAAATTAATGGTAATTATAAGTCACCAAAATCTAAATTTGATAACCAAAATATCTTGACAAAATTATTTATGCATCAAATTCTAATGATACATGCCACAAAGGCAACCCAATATCATATCTGTATGTTGATCATGAACGGATACAACAACATAATTTTAATTATAGGTCCAAATTAATTAAAATTAAAATCATCACTTGATTCAAAAGAAATCCAATTTATAAATATGGAGTAATTTCGAATGATTCAAACATAATACTAAATTGTTACCATATGCATATTTCCAAATTAATTAGAACATCATCCTTAAACCAAAATTTCACCTTCACGGCTATTAGTCATGTGTATTGGAATTAATCTCCCAATAGAGCATACACATAGGGAATCAAAAGTGGCAATTATTATTAAAAAGAATTCAACAAACCACTAATTAAATTAATAAATAATCCAAATGGATTATTAAAACTTTGAATACAAAACTATCCTGAATGTTGTGTTACATAATACGTACCAGAATACCAAATTGCTTCAATTGATTATCACAATCATTAACAGAATAACAATATTATGCAAATTTAAATTATTCTACACACCCATATACACATAATTGAGGATTAGGATCTTAAATTTTATTATGCAGTGCAAGTGGCTATGTAACTTACATGCATATGCTTGTTATATGCATATTCACCAAAATGTCATTCCAATGTCAAAAATGAATGGCACCCATATATATCCAGTAACATGTGGCGTCAGGTTTATTAGTCTTTTGTAATCCAAAACAAATTGCATAAATTTCAAATATTTATATCAAATACATAAACTTTTAATTTAACTACCCAATTCCTCATGTAATCTAATAAGTGGAATTAAACAAAAATAAAGTCAATGATTCACGTCAATATTGACTTCAAGATAATGACGGCAATTAACAAAAATGTATAAAATCAATTTATGAATCCACATGTAAGTATACAACAAGATCTAAGTAATTGCTCAATGTCAAAATCAAAACTTTCGATGAACCTCATCAATCACCATGCGTACACAATAATAAAACTATAAATCAATTGTCATATAAATTGATGAGGCCACGCATATCCATCAAGTAATATATTACAGAATGCCTTTAATTGTTTAATAATTTCGAATGACGCATGATTTTCTGGAAGAATTCAGAAAAAAAAATTCGAGGAACGATTTCAATTAAAAAATCTACATAATTTCATGTAAAGATCAAACACAAATATTTGGTCTAAACACAATTATTTACAGATCTCAGATAATCAAAATTAGGGTGGCTCTGATACCACTTGTAGGAAATAAATTAATAAATCCTAATACCTTAAACCCTATTACGATTAACGAGATCAAAATTATAATGCGGAAGCGTACCTGATCCAATGAGTCTCAGGGCGGAACACGAACTCATGATCAGTGGTTATATGGCCTTCCTCAACTAAGCCCTCCTAATTCCTTTATGGGGACCGTAGTAATCCCTCCCGATGGGGAGAAGGGAAGACCATGTACGGCTTAGTATATTGGGGACTATAACCGGGTAACTTTTATATACTACTTGACTAGACCATCCATAATCACCTAATCACGTAGTATTAGGTATCTACTCATTTGGCCCATATTAATTATTATTATAGCTCATTGACTTTTAATCTTAATTGGATCACTTTAATTAAGTCCATAAAATAATTGAATAGCTAATATAATTGTATAATAATATATTGCCCACAATTAGATTATAATGGAAATTAATAATTTTCAACATATATTATTTTTAAATGTAATACTACTATTTATTTTGTATCTACTAGAAAGTGAAAAAGAAAAATGTGCACCTTCCGCTATACACATGAATTTTAAGATTTTTTATATTTATTTTATTGATTTCTTTGGTAATACTAAGCAATAGCCAATAAGTAAGTGTAAATATTTGTATTACTATAAAAAATAATCATTACAAAATCATCAAGCCTGCTAAAAGACTTATAAGTCCAATATTTGTCAAAGTAGTATTAATTTTTTTTTTTTTCATTTCAGGGTAATTGTTTATAACGGGTTATCAGTAAACTCTCTCAATTACAAATTATGTTGGTGGGTTCAATTGAGCCGTAAATAGCGGCCCACACACTTTTGGTTGGTTTGAGCGTTATTTGGATTTGGACCAGAAAGCCCAGATGTATAAGCCCAAATTTATTAGAAAAAAATATACAATTAATTAAAATAATACAGTCATCGACTCATCATTAGACAATCTGACGATTTTACGCGTTCTTAATATGTTTTAATACACAAGATTATCAGTTTCAATTTTCTATTTTATTTGTTGTTCCACATGATATATGTTTTATGATTGTTTTCTAAATTGATGCTACTCAAGGGATTTAATGCTTATTTATAGAGTATATAATGTTTAGCTTACAAAACATTGATGAAATATAATATAAGCGATCAATGTGGCAATTACATTACCCAACCCCTCTAACATTAAAACTTGGTAATTTATTTTCTTGAAACAACCCTAAAAGTGGATTAAAATAATAATAATAATAAAATAAAATCTCATATTGCTTCTAAAGCAGCTTCAATGGCAAAAAATTCATAATCAGCACAAGTTTTGCAGCCACCATCCATGCAACCACAGCCCTCATGCCAGCTTTCTTGACTAACCCTTTTTCTTAATTTTCTTATTATATCAACTTCTTGAATTTTCAGTGCAATTTGCAATGCAATAGGGTTGGATACACTTTGTGTTGTGATGAGAAGCCACTTTTGAATCTCTATGTTGGCTGAAACGACGACGTCTTTCCACGAAACTTCAGCCCTGCCAATGAGTTTTGAGCCCTGAATTCTAGCAATGAGTGGTGCGGCAGATTTGCTCCTCCAACGGAGCTCGACGACTAGGGTTTCTTGTTCAAGAAAGTTGATGGATGAAGAGGTCCCTATGCAATCTAAAGAAAATGTTTGGTTCCAAGAGATGGAATCGGAGTTTGATGCCATCTCTTGGCTTTGTATCCTCACTCTTGCTCTATTTCCTGCAGAGAGATAGCATCTAACGAATGCAACTCTGCTAGGGTTTATGATCATGTTTTTGGCTTCTATTATCCTCACTTCACATCTGAGAGAAGAAGAAGAATGGTGCTCAAAATCCATATGAGAGAGAGAGATTTCTGAAGGGAGGACATAGTGTGAGTGGAGATATATATAGTTGCTAACATGTCGAGTATAGTAGATAGGATCATAAATTAACATAATTATTTTATGGGGTTATTTTATAGGGTTCATAAATTCACATTATAATATACTCTTTTCCTCTCAATAAAATTTTCACTCTTTTTCTATTTGGTTGTCTCATATTACACTTTTTACCTTCTAAAAGATAGTAAAAGTTTTAAAAAAAGTTACCTCTCAGTAAATCATACTTATAACTTACTTTACATTTATTATTAATTAAAAATACAATTATACTCTCAAAAGTCAATAAAATTAATTTAGAAAATAATATTTTTTAAACTTCATATCCATAGTAAGGATGAAGAGCTTCTCGAGACTGATAAAATAACATTTTATGTGTTACAGTATAATTAAATGAGTGTGATAAATAGGAGTAGTATGTACTAAGAGTTTAAAAATTTTTGTATCTCATTTCAGATGGCATGTTGAAGAAAGAAAGAAACTAAATTTAATAAATAAAAAAAAACGTTAACTCTAATAGATTATTTCAATCTTGTACAATATTTAGTTGTATGATAGATGATACACGTAGAAAAAAAAATTTAAAAAATAGGGTATGTATTTTCTTGGAAGGTTGCTAAACTCTTCAATACATCCACTAGCTAGTTGGAGATTATGGACTAAAATCACCGGCCAATTACAAGGATTTAGCTTTAATTGCAATTGATTGTTTGATATATTATATAATACCATGCAACTTTAAATTAGTGCACACAATTTAATTACCCTATTTTCAATTTATTTAATTAAACTCTTGGGCGTCTTGAAGGGTTAATAATCCTCCATTTAAAACGTCCCTTAGCGCAGGCAAGTGTTGAGTTAAAATTTCATATTGGGCTTCACTTTAATTGTGGTTTGATGTTTACAAATTTGAAATACATCTAAATTTCAGAAAACATAAAATCTAAAGAATGAAGGCCAAATGTGAAACAACTTTTTATAATAATTAATAAAAGAAAACACGAAAGAGTGCATATACATATATAGACTTAGTGTCCGGTATAATCTTCTGTTTAGGTTTGAATTGAGATCCATTATTAATTAACGTAGTCGTGTGAGTATTCATCACTTGGGATAAAGTGTATAATGTACTCCTCCGTCCTAGAATTTTTTGCTTGCAAAGGAAGTGCGCAAAAAATTTTAGGACGGAGGAAGCATTTAATACTTACTTCGTCCCACATTAACATATTATCATTTTAAACATCTTATTTTAATGGTTACATTTCTCATTTGATAAATGAAATTTACTCAAAATAATTAATCAATATTCACTTCATCCCCTTTCCAGGATTCCAACTTTCAAGGATTCCAACTTATTAGAGGGGGGTGGAACGGATTCCAACTTATTAGAGGGAGGTGGAACGCGCCATCTCTGCGCTATCTCCTTTCAAGGATTCCAACTTATTAAAGGAAAGTGGAACCCTTAAAAGGGAATGAAGGGAGAAAGTATATCTCAATAAAACCTCCACACAACACTAATAAATGCGGGAGGTAGGAATTATATAATTGGTGAGTTTTACCCTTTTGCACTCATTTTTTAAATCAAATGATGTAGGATTCATTTTTCCAAATAATAATAATAATAATTATTACCTTAAAATATAACAAAATACTAAATTTATTCGGATGTTAGATTTCATGTGAACGCAAGATAGCGCGCACGTGACATGGAGAAAAAGAAGAGGAAGAAAGAAAAAATAAATAAATAAATAATTGGACCCTCACCCTAAAGATTTATGTATTGAATTAGGACGTTAATAGGGATATATCACAGGCCATCCCGACCCCATAACTAACTGTGATATAATTTACAAAATGCAATCCAAATATCAGAAAAACCATACTGGTTATTAATCTCAAATAGCGTAAACTATACAATACTCTTTTTTATAATGTTGCTCAAGTTTCAATTATTCTCATAGCATCTGTTAGCCCTGAGAGATGACAATGAACGAATAAATAAATTTTTCATGAAAAATAAACAAATAGATTCAATTCCATTCACACAAGAAAACAGAGTAAAATATAATGTGGTAAACATTAAACTGATGTGTATGGAGTAGAACAAAAACCAACATCCCAAAATCTCTTATCGTAATGAATAGTTAATTGCATAACATTTTAAATTACCTCAGACTAGACCAGCAACACTACAAACCGAAAAGAGGGATCAGGGAATCCACGGGAAAAAACCAACAGAAAGAGCTTCCTACAAGTTATTAAGCAGCACCTGATGCCTTGAGTTGAGAGAGCCTGGACCTCTTCTTCGCCAAGCTTTCACTGCGTCTGTCCCTTTGTTCCTTCAATCGACTAGCTAGAAGCTTCTGGTACTCAACAGCTTCTGCCTTTGCCTTGGCAATCCTCTTCTTCTTATCTGAGATTCTAGCTCTCTTCCTCTGCAAAGTCAATGGAGTGACCAACCTCTGGATCTTAGGAGCTTTGCTGACTTTCTTACCTACAATCAATACATTTGAAATCTGTAAACATTGATAACCATTGTGACCATTCTCAAACCTACAACTGTATTCATCAAAACATACCTGATTTGGTGGTGAATGTACGACGGTATGTGTTGACATACTTCCTTACATCATCCTCCTTGGAAAGGTTAAACAGCTTGCGGATCTTTGAAGCCCTCTTCGGACCTCTCATTCTAGGCTTTTCAGTATCAGTGAGTCCAGGAAGATCATTCTCACCCTTTTTCACGATTACCAAGTTCAGAACAGAAAGATCCTGGCTGACAATGCACCCACGAACGGACTTCCTTCGGCGCTCTCCATTTCTCCGACCATAACCACGGAAGCATGGTGTACCTATTAAAACAAACCAATATATAATCAGGGGAGCTCAGGCAAGATTATAAACTATCTGTAGGACAGTCTCATAAAAAAACATTTCATGTACCTCGATGCAGCAAGAGTCTCACACGACCAGGTGTCAAGACACCTTGCTTCATGGGGAAACCTTGCTTATCACAACCACCCATTATCTTGAAAACATAGCCCTTGAACTCCTGGAACATTAACACATTACAGCTGTTTTAGAACATGTTGAGACATTAACAAAAATGTGTTTGATGCATATAATATGTCAATAAGCATACCTCACCCAAGGGATCTCCAATAACCTCCTGAGAGATCCTCTTGTCAAAAAATATGCGTCTAATCATCAGAAATAAACTAAGTTCAGTAAGGTGCATGCACATAGGCAACAATATAAATTCCAAAAAAAAAACTTGAAAACAGAGCAAATTTTTTAAATTTAGCAACAAAAGACACCATAACAAACTGGCGCTCATACTGTCATGCCATCAATCATATGGGTGTTTCAATAATCATAGAATCTGAAATAAAATAAGCACATGTGCGCATGAAATCAAAGAACAAATCGTGTCAAATAAATAATAATTTGTAGTTGAAGGGAATTCTCCGAAGAGAAAATGGATTATGGGAGTGTGTGACTTGAACTATTGATAGGTCTGTGTAGATATATGTCTGCCGCATTGAAATTCACAACCAAATGTGTCTTTGTTACAGCCACTGTGTAAGCTCTATACAGAACTTGAAGAGAATCCTTTCTATGATCAGATCTAAATCGTGTTGCACATGAGTAGGCTCCGTAAAATCTAGTAGAATTAAGTAAAATATAGAAAGATTCTGTTTTATTTCACTTAATTAATTTCCTACTTATACTTAATACTGAAATCAAAGATATTACGGAAAATGTTCAACTCAAACAGTCGAACAAAACAACAACGTCATAACAAGTTATCAAAAAGAGAGCTTATTAACAACAACTGAAATTGTTCAGGCAAAGGCTCAATAGAGTGACCTTATCTTAACCCAGACACATGTAAATAATGATCAAAAGAAAACACTGATTACAGAACACAACCACATGTTTGAATCCAAACAGACTGTGCATACATGAAAGGGAACAAACTAACTACATAAGAAGTTGTTATCATTCTGCAATCAACATTACCACCATCTCGAGTGAAAATAGGAAACAAAAGTAACCGACTGACAACAGCATCAAATACAACAAAAGCTTCTGAACATCATAGATAGAATTAAGTAAAGTGAACAAATAATTTACGATAATAATGAGATGGCATCGTAGATTCAAGGAATAGAATACATACAGTTTTTGGTCATCGTCAATCTCCAGTTTCTTCTGGCAACCAGTAGTCGGATTCGCTATGTTGAACTACAACATTTTTCCACCAAAAAAAAACTAGATTAATAAAACTTAGATTAAAAATCACACGTATATGCATTCACGAATCCGTAGTAGTATTTGTTTTGCACCTTCATCTTCGACGAAGAGGTAACGCTGAAGAGCTGAAAAACGCAGCCGCAACCTAAGCCTCTCCAAATGAAAATTAGGGTTTCCGGATCGTTGGAGATATTAAATAGTGCGCGTGTTCGTTTTATATGGGTCAGGACAAAGGGTAACGGGTCGGGCGGGGGAGTGAACCGTTTTTAAAATTTTATTTTTAACTTTAATTTAATATGGCATTGTTGAGAAATTAATTACGATTATAAATATATTCCCTCAATTCCGGATATTTTTATTGTTTATATATGTGCGTAAATTAAAAAGTGTTATTTTTGTAATGAGTGAGGCTCCTGTGCACCCGGACGCACGGAGCACATTTCGTGCGCCTTTACAATTTTCGTGCCCCTTTTCAATTTAAGTCCTAGCAATACATAGGTTTAAATAGAATTAGAGGGGAAGGTTGTGTTCACATGGGGACATAGAGTATCCCTCCGTGTCCCTGGGGCGAAGGAGCTTTTGCTTTTTCTAATATATGGAGTAATGTAATGAGAGATAAATTGATAATATTAAAATAAAAAGTAAATAAAGTTGTTGGGAATGATGAATAAAATGTAAAAAAATAAATAAAGTTATTGAAAATGATGAATAAAGTGTAGAAGTATATAAGATGTGTAATGTATTTTTACCAATAATTGAATGGGTAAAGATATGTAGGATATCCAAAAATAGAAAGTGAGTAAAAATAAGTAATTATTTCTAAGTTTTTTAAGAATAACATCACAGTATTTTTGTTTTGACGTTATCCATGCATAAATGGATGGGAAATTGCATAGGTAAAGATAAGTGGTTATCAGTTCAACTTAAAGTTCAATCGGAAATTTAATTTACATAGTTTAAATTATATTTTATAGAAGTAC
Source organism: Pogostemon cablin (assembly GCA_023678885.1). Taxonomy (NCBI): domain Eukaryota; kingdom Viridiplantae; phylum Streptophyta; class Magnoliopsida; order Lamiales; family Lamiaceae; genus Pogostemon; species Pogostemon cablin. The sequence continues at coordinate 3,486,480 of CM042992.1, read as the reverse complement.
AATTTACAAATGAAATATATAATCACTAAAATTATTTTACAAATTAAAATTTCAATTTAAAATAAAAATATAATTAAATTAATATTTACTGTATAATTTATTCAATACACAATAAGAAAATAAAATATAAAAAAATTAAATAAATACTAATTAAAAGTAATAAAATTTTTTAGGGTAAATCTTGCGTGAGACCGTCTCACATAAGATTATTTTTCAATTTTAAAATAATTATCACTTTAGCTATAAAACATTATCAATTTCGCTATAAATTATTAACACTTTTTATTTATACTGTAAATTGTTCATGAAATAGCATTATCAATTTTCATTAATTTATTATCACTTTTCTTTTTATTATCACTTTTCATTAATTTATTATCACTTTCTTTTATAAAAGTTATCACTTTCTGACCGACTCACGTAAGCCCTTACGTAAGACGGTCTATACAAGTAAAGTTATCACTTTTTGATCGTCTCATGTAAGCCCTTATATAAGACGGTCACATGAGTCTTTGCCATTTTTTTAAGGATATATATTTTAAACTGACAATCACTAGCTTAGACTCGTCTTATTTTTTGAATTCATTGGATCAGATCTTTTTCAAGGTAATGGACTTACACGTAAATCCTTAATATGGGTATGCCCCCACCTATTATTTCTCTCTCCTCATTATAATCATATTCTTCTCTTCCCTCCCTTTCTATCTATAAACATGATTATCTTTCTCTTATTTTGTTTTTTTTTTTCTCTCTGTGGGCCGATTTCCAAATGTCTTTCTTTTCTTCTCTTCCCTCCATTTCTATCTATAAACATGATTCTCTTTCTCTTATTTTATTTTTTTTCTCCTTGTTTGTGGGCGTCGGTTTTCCTCCCATCAATCACCCTTCTTTTTCCTCCTCTCTCATCTTCCTCTTTCCAAATGTCTTTTCTTCCTCTCTCCTCTTTCTCTCTTCATATTTTCTTCTTTTTTTTTCCTTTTCTCTCTCTTCTGTCATGGTCAAACATGAGCTACTTTTGTATTTTGTTCAATGGTTGGATTAAATTTGGTTAATATTTTCTATGTATTTTGTCCTTCTTCCACTTCTGCACCCGTCTCTAACATCCTGAATTCCTCGCTTAAATTCGATAAGTTACGTTGACCCTTGATTCTACGCTTAAACCTCTCTGCCAATTTAACTTCTTTTTCTGTGTGAGCCCTAATTTCTGACCCAAAGTTCGATTTTAAATTCTCACAGTTTTTTTTGCTTCAACTCTTGATTTCCTACCGTTGATCTATGGAATTGCAGTGCATGATAAGGTTGTTGGCGGCCAATCAGTCGTAGAGGTGCCCACGTTAATGACCCATGGAGAACAGAGGATGGAGACGTTGAATGGGCAAACGTGGTGCATAGCGAAGGTGGTCGTGGGGAAAGATCGGCTGCAAGAGTGTCTACACTATGTGTGCGGTGAAGGAGGCGCTGATCTCCTTCCGATTCAGCCAGGGTCCACTTGTTTCGATCCCAACACGGTGGAGGAGTAAATTTAATACAAATAGTAGCATACCAAGTAGTTCTTGTGAGATTTATGAAATTTGAGAAAGTTTATGTGATCTTTTGTTCCAATTTCTAAAGAAGCAGGTGGGAAAAGAAATCTACTCCCTCCGTCCTGGGAGACGCTTCACACTTACTGTTCTACGTTGTTTAAGAAATTTTATTTTTTTACTATTTCAACTGACTTTTTCAGGGGTAAAAATGTCCATAATTTAGGATTTGGATTAACTTTATCATTAAAGTTAATCCAAATGGTAATTACCGATAAAAAATACAGAAATATTTTTTTTCATAAAAATTCCAGAAATGCATTTAAAAAACCTGTAGCTTCATAAATTCAACAAAAAATTAAAAAAAAATACAACAGTACCATAAAATTACATAAGTTTGTCCTAAAAATTATAGATGATTCTTACACTTCAAAATTTAATTATAGAATTTGGTGAATTACATAAACAAAAATAAAATTACAACTCATTGTTCTCAAGTACATAAGCTAGAGAAATATTCATATACTTGTTCAAAGATTACTGAAAATACAAACAATGAGGTGAATGCATGTTTATATGACAATTGTTAAATAAAATGACCTTAAGATAAATTGTTAGGATCAATAATCATATAAAAAATGAACCATGAGATCATTTGGATATGTTTCCCTCCTAAGACACCTTAGCAATATTGATTTCCCTCCAAAACTGTCCTTTTCTTTGTTTTCCCACCAAAACTGTCAACAAACACACATTTTTTCCTCTAATTTTCTTTTCAAGATTTTCCCTCAGATTTTAATTTCATCATTGGGACAAGAACAAGATTTTTTAAGCTTGTTCAATGAAGATAGGTACTTGAACCTCGGAATAACATCGTCATTGGGTCTTGGTCTCCTAAATAGGGTTGTATAAATCTATTGGTGACTCAATTAACGTCTATCACTTTATTGTGAAATACCAATGGACTACCACAACTTTGAATCCTTAGCCCTCGGAATAAATTCATTATTGGGCTAATTTAAAACCTACAGATTACATGGACAATTATTATTACCCACCAAAGAACACACAGTGCCAACTAAGGAGCAAGCAAAGCATCTATAGCCACCAAAATGCATCACATGACCAAAATACATCACAAGATCACATAATGCCAACATTTAGTGCCTCACAGGGCCAAATATGATCAAAATTTTCCCATCATCAACAAGAAAATGCCTCAAGGATTCATGTAATAACCAAAGAGAGCATTATCAACCATCAATGCCTTACACGGCCAATACAGATGCCTCACAGGGCCAATTAAACAAATGTGTCATATGTATAAACATATGATCAACATCAATCAAGTGCCTCACAGGGCCAACATTTCTCAAGTGCCTCACAGAGCCAAATAAAGCAGATCAGCCATCAATGCCTCATAGGGCCAACACCAATCAAGTGCTTCACAGGACCAAATAAAGCACATAACAAGCCTCACAAGGCATCACAAGCTACATAAATTAAAAAAAGTCATGAATTAGGGATAAATCAATGTGCAGGTAGCAGGATATAAATCATCTCGTAGATGAACTGTTAATAATGAAGTGATTCTTCATTCAGTGGAAAGATGGAATGAACATTTTCATCTTACCCGTTCTCGGACTCCAGGATCATAGGTTTATGGTCGGAATCGCAAGAAATGCCAGAATACCTCCGAAATAGAGACTGACAGGGGAAGGTCCCCGGAATGTCATCCTCCAGGTCAGAGTCCTCGACCACATACACAGCGTCATCGGAATACTGAAAAGGAGAGTCGGGAACGACGGTGTCACAATATGTCCCGTCGAACTCTCCATCAACAGAAGGGAGCTCGACAGCTGAATCCATCTGTAGGAAGTCGGAAACCACCGTGTCGAAGGTAGATCCGGCGACATCCGCATCGATCTCGTCTCCTTCGACCACCAACGGCATGGAGCTAACCCCAACCAATATCTCGCTCCATAAATTCTCAGATCCAGACCATAGATCTACCATTTCAACCTCATAAACAGTGTCTGGTTGAAGATTGGATGAATCGGACAGAGAAGGTTTAGGGTTCATCATCGTGGGAGAACGATTGATGCAAGAGAAGAAATGGGTTGGGTCGAAGATCGTAGAAGCAGGAGAAGGGCTAAGGTTGCTCGTCTCGCCTTTGAGAGACTTGCAGATAGAAGGATAGAGCGGCGGAGGAAGAAGAGTTAGGGTTTTGTCAGGGTGACGAAGCCGAGAGTGAGATACAGAGATAGGAATGAAATGGGTGGACAGCCAATGAAATGTGAACTTGGCCCAAATTAGTGGATTAGTTCAGTTAATTGTTTTCTCAATGGGCCCAAATTAGTTGGATTAGTGGTGTTAATTCAGCTGGCAATATTGTAATTGATGGGTAATTGAGGGATATATTTATCTTTTTTCCTAAAATGTGGTGTGAAGGGTATTGTGGGACATCCAAATGTAGAAAGTGTAAAGGGTATAATGAGACTGAGGGAGTATAAGTTTGTACATTTTGGTAGCTTATAAATTTTTGTTGTCAATCAGAGTATGATGGGAGTACGAGGAAGCAGAGTAGGTATGTCATGATAAGAGGGCAGTGGTGTGTGTGTTTGGCATATCGTCTTCTGAGATTGCCATCGAATTGTTATCATTTGGAGTCAAAATTGGTGTTGAATAAGATGTCATTTCAATTCCCACATTTTGCTCAAAATACTTTCAAACTATAATTTACATGATTTTATAATTCTATTTCTAAACACAGCTGAAAGTAATGATTTAGATGTTGTTTTGCGGTCCTCATTCGGTACACAAATCACATGTTGGGGAAAGTGAAAATTAAGTTTTTTTAGGTTACTATTTTCTATTAATTGATTACTCTTTACAATGATTTAGGTTACTCTTTAATTTTAAAACTTTGATTTTTGAAAATTAGGGTTCTCTTATTTTAGGTTATTCTTTCCTATTAATTAGATTAATTTTTAAAATGATTTGGGTTACCATTTATTTGAAAACATTGATTTTTCTTAAAATTAAGGTTTTTTTTAGGTTACTCTTTTCTATTGATTGAGTTACTTTTTTGAGTTACTCTTTAATTTGAAACTTTGATTTTCTGAAAATTAAAGTTTTTTAATTAATTAGATTACTTTATATAATAAATTGTATTACTTTTTATAATAAATTAGATAACCTCTTGATTTGTGACTCTAATTTTTTTAAATATTAAAGAGTGCATTAATAAGAAAAAATTTCATTAAAATAATGTCAATTTGGATTTTTTATATACTTGTTTATATTTCAATATACATGTGTAACATGTCATGATCGTACAACTCTTAGAAGAAAAAAAACAATGTTATGTGTTATGAACCAATCCAATTCAATTGAAAATAAGATTTTTTTATTAAAATAAACATTTCATCATTCAAGATGATTTGACTTCAACAGTGAGAGAAAGAGTTTAAGTCTGAACAAAGATGTCCAATCCTATATATATATACCCTACTTACCTATAAACTTTATTAGTAAAAAAAAAGATGAGAGAGATTGACATATATTTATTAATTGAAAAAAAGAAAAAGAAAGGGCCAAAGAAAGCAGGGCTATGGTTATTGAGACTTGTTTATGTGGGTCATGTTCCTTTACTTTTCCTATGTATATAATTAATCCATTCGTGTTCGAACAGATCCGGTTCCACCAAATTTTATGGAACCGGTTCCACTATAGTCGCTCTCTTTTAAAATTATTAATGTGTATTTTTAACATATAATAATAATTACAAATTTTATATTTATATCATATTCATATTATTATTATTAATGGAAGGAAAATTATTGTGTGGTCAAGAAAGAGTTGCCACCCTTACCAAAAATATATACTCTACCTAAATTTTAAAAAAAAAATCATACCAAAAAAAATACATACTCTTCAAAAAAAAAATCACCTATAATTATAATGTATTGTTAAGGCTAATTGGTCATCTATTAAGGGTAATTCGTGGTGGGCTACCAAAAATACATACTGTGCCTAAATAAAAAAGTCATACCAAAAATACATATATACTCTTCCTAAAATTTAAAAAAGGAAAAAAAATTGCCGGTAATTATAATATATTGTTACCATATTTTACTATAAATACCAATGGATCAAATTATGAATTCATCGCTACTTTCAATGGCATCAATTAAAATCGTCATAGCTCTTATAATGATCTCTTCTCTCCATGTCGTTTGCAGTGCAAGTTGCAGAAGGCATAGGTGGTTTAAAGAATTGCATCTCACAATTTGGCTACAAAACCACTGACCCTAGTCAACACGACGACGTTTTCGACGAAATGCTAGAGCTAGCAATCAAGAAGTACCGTCTCAGCATCACAGGTGCCCTCGATCAAGAAATCATAAAATTAATATCAACACCACGTTGTGGGAATCCCAATTTGTATGAACCCGGTGCATATCCATTCTCGTAAACCTCGAAAACTCATTAGGGGTGACTCATAAATGAAAATCTTATAATTATTGGATAACCGTTTTTATTATATGATGCTTGTTTTATGTTTTCAAAAATTTTAATGGGTTTGTAACGTCTCTAGTTTATGACTTTATTAATATATGGACGTGAATTTATTTTTGTTGTTATAAAAGAAGGTTATAAAATTCTTTAGATATGTGTTTTGTGTAGTAGTATATACCAATATGTCCAGAGTATATATTTGTTGATGGATTGGTTGTGAATTTGTTATATCCTAAATTAATATACCACTTGTTGATTTATTTGAATTTATTTTAAATCTTCCAATATATTGTGTGCATCAATTTAATCTCACTAATTTATGTTGTGATCCTCTCATAATTAGTTGGAGATACTGAGAATTTAATACTTCTATATTTTGAGAATATAATTAATGTTGTCACATTTTATCCGTCTTACGTAAGAGCTTACGTGAGACAGTCTCGCACAGGTCTTGAGATTACGTGAGACAGTCTCGCACAGATCTTTACCATTATTTTTACAGGTCTTTGCCATTATTTTTTCAATCCATAAAGAGAAACCATTGCCATTATTTTTTCAATCCATAAAGAGAAACCATGAGACACACTATACACCCTAATTCATGTGAGACTTAATAAAAATGTATGCGCTTAGTTAGCAAATTTTTTTTTGTTAATTTTGTTAGTTTTTTCATGGAAAATTGAGTGTAAAAAAAAGTATACAATTATTAAGAAACATGTATACACTATTAAATAAAAAGTTATACACATATGGATGCTAGTTTTTTAATGAAAAATTGAGTGTAAAAAAAATACAATTAAGAAACATGTATACACTATCGAATAAAAAGTTATTAACCGGTGCACCAGGTGCACCGATATCAACTCTTAGAAAATATAGTATATGGCTTGCGCCCCCAGGCATAGCTCAAGTGGTAGAGGGGAGGGTGGAAAGACCTTCCAACTGAGCTTGGTTGCCGCAGGGTGGGGGTTCGAATCCTGCCTTTGGCATGGATTTGGCTCCTTGCAAGCACAAGTTTAACAGTGAGTCATTCTATAAGCCACTTGAGGCACATCCTGCGATTTACTTGCTGCAGGGTGGGGGTTCGAATCCTGCCTTTGGCATGGATTTGGCTCCTTGCAAGCACAAGTTTAACAGTGAGTCATTCTATAAGCCACTTGAGGCACATCCTGCGATTTACCTCCTCCACCAATCCTCAGGGGCTGTGGAGCCCTAATGATGGGGTACACCATTAGTATATGGCTTGCAAATTAATTATTGCGTGCACTAAATTAAGTTATTAACCTCACTAATTTATGTTGTGATCTCTCATAATTAGTTGGCGATAGTATTTATTTGTATTTAGTAATTATATTTTGACTCTAATACATACCAACTTGAGCTTGTTAACATTAAGATTTGGCCCCAAATATCAGTAAGGAGTTTGGATGATTTTTTTCACTTTTAATTCAATCCATGAGCTTTTATACCATGCGGTGCAATTGGAAGGAACAAAAAAAAAGTTTTTTTTTTTTTTGAAAATTGGATTACAATCGCAACTAAAATAAAATTGGAAATATTTGTGTAATAAAAAAAAAAGAAAGCTAATGTAATATAGGTCATTCATGTCAATAATTGGATAGCACGCACATATATAGGACTTTTAAATGAATAGAGTGAGTTCGAGTATTGCATACTCAAGCTCGACTCGATTAGATAACGAGATACGAGTTTATCACGAGCTCGAGCTCAAATGAGTAATTCTCGAGCTGAGCTTAAGCTCATCTCAACTCGTTAAGCAAAATGAGTCGAATTTTTCGAGTTTTATTATATTAATTTACTATTTATTATTATATTTAATAATAATTAATATAATACTATAATTAAATACTAATATTTATTATTATTATTAATTAATATTATTATTATTATCGAGCTGAGAATAAAATGAGCATAAGACGTACTCGAATTCAAATTCGAGTAAGCACGAATCGAGTCGAGCTCGAGCTTTAAGGAGCCGAGTCAAGCCGAGCTTTCGAGTTACTCATTTCGTTTAACAGTACTACACCTAAATGCCCAAAAGGTGTGGTGGTTTATTTTACTATTTATTTAATAATTTGTTTATATATATATATATATATATATATATATATATATATATATATATTCTTTTTGACAAATTCTCTTGTGAGACATTATTTATGTGAGATGATTCGTGAGACGTGTTAAAGTATATTAATGGTTGTTAAAATATGTTATTAAAGTAAGTTGGATTATGTATAAAGTATGATTTTTAATCGTATTATAATATAATTTATTATTGATATACTCTAACTACAAATAAAGATATTTTGCCTGTATTATAATAAACATATTTTATTGATGAATCGACCCGTCTCACACCCGTCTAACAAAAAATACATCTCACGAGAGAATATATATATATATATATATATATATATATATATATATTTTCCTCAGATTCCGTATTCGCATTGTTTGAGCATTGAATCTCATTAGCATTGATTATTGGATCAGGAAAATTCGTGAAAAAAAAAAAACAACAATTTTCAGATATTCTCATATTTTCAGAATGGAAATAGAAGGATTAAAAAACACTACTCCCATGAAAGTAAATTATTACTGCCCTACTTCTTGGGGGGGGTTTATTCAGTTGAATCATTTATAACTTTTCGTTTCGTTTAGTTAAACTGGTTGTATTGATCTGTATGGTTTTGTATTGTGGGGTGAATATTGGGGGAAAAGGCATGATGGGAGTCTCATCTGAGAAGGACGCAAGTGAAGCAATGAAATTATGTGTGTTTGATTTGAGAAGGGGCCAAACCGAAGGGCAGGAATTGGACAAGATTCTCTTCTTCTATCCTGCTGATCTACCCATTACGACGCAGCTTTCTGTTATTGGCCTAAGCGAAGGACTCGTTACTTTTACCAGGTAGATTAATTAATCGGATTTATCAGTTGATCCTTTGTTTACTTTATGATTTATGCGTATTTGTGGATCCAATTCCCAAACTGATATCATTTGATTTATGCTGATTTTGTTCCACTGGGATCTTAATGTGTAATTTGTTACAGAATTTTTTCTCCGGAGGCACCTTGCGAGGTCATCGAGGCTGAGAGGCATTCTCATGTTTTTTATGAAGCCGAGCCAGATATATGGATGGTGATGGTGCGATAACTTTTCCTTATGAAGCACTTATTGCATTTTCTAGTTTACTCTTGGAGTCAACATGTGTTTTCTTCATGGGATTTTCATGGTGGAACCGAGTATGAAAAGATATTTTAAAAATGACCTGTGAGATGTATAAACTTCCTTAATTGTGTGTTTTGATGTGTCCTGGTTCTCAAACTGCATTTTATGTTAAAAATGTTTTCAATTTGATTTCCCAAGATTAGGAACTTCATACTCTGTTCTGATTTACCTACAATAATTTCATCAACGTTAGTTTAACCTGGCTATTTTCGTGATTCTCCCCATTTAACCTTTTGCAGCAATCTTGGTTGGAGTGGAAAAAGTTAAATTGTTTATAATTTTAGAAAAATATCCAACATTGCATATGTTGTTTTATTGTAGATCATTTTTCTCATTGGAATGTTAACATTGACTAACATTGACAATCTCTTTACGTTATGGTAGTTATGACCTACCACAGTAATATTAGTTTTCTCCTTGATTAGGTAGTAGAAAAAGAGGAATCAGAAGCCATTTGGAGAGCTGATGCTTTACGAAGGGTTCTTAAAGAAGTGCATTCGCTTTTTGTGATGTTTCATGGATCTGCTAGAGCACTAGTTGATAAAGATCCAAGTGGAGGACTTGTCAGAATCAATTTGTATTATTTCATCATGGACTTTTTAAGTGGTGAGTTTATTCTATGAGCTCTCTAACCTACGCGTAGATACACCCTGTTTCCTCATATTTGCTATTGTTTCAACTTAAGTTACTAATTGTCAGCATTTGAAAAGCGATCTCCATTGGAATATTGCTGCTGGGGTAATGCTGCAGTTGCTGTATCAAATTCACGTTTCATTTGTGCACTTGGAGCAATCTGAAGTTGACATTTTCACACCTTGCATTTTCTCTTTGGGTCAGATTTTTCTATTGGGACGAAACTCCAGTTGCCAAACTTTCGTGACTCTCTGAAAGAGCGTGGAACTTTGCAGATGTTAACTGTGGGGAGGGAGGCTGCTATTGAAGTTCAGGTTAGTTTTTAAGCAATTTTTGTTTTCTCTATTTTAATTGGCAACCTTCAATAACCTCTTACTTCTCAGAGATTATGGTAAGAACTTTTGTCTGTTTGCTTGATTTCTGCTGGTGCGATGCAACCCTACTCATTTAATTTGCAATGATTTAAAACTAAAAATTAAGGCTATTAATAGATACTTATTTGATGTCTGTGACTGTGACTGTGACTGTGGCTGTGACAGATACTTAGGAAACATAATATTCTCGATATCTGTTTTTTACTTGGTCAGTATAATATTTGTCAAGCCACCAAAGAGACAGATTTTATATTTATCTTGTCATGCTTTTTAATTATCTCAATTTAACAGTATCAATGTATTTTTTAAATAAAATGTCAACTTATATCTGGTTTCTGTCAGTCTCTTGTTACAGTTTTAGAATCGTGTGCGGGAGACACGCAATGCTACTCGCTGACCATGTTCCAGGATCTACTTGTCTCGACAAATCTTTCTCCTGTATGGTTAGATCTTCTTATGTGTGTTTGTATTCTCATACCTGATCCATATTCTTCCCCTTTGGGCTGCAACTGATTTTGTCTCAAGCCTTATGCTTACCTGTTGTATAGATGTGTTTGTCATTTAAGATTTCTCTTTTTTAATGCAGAATGTCTGACTTCATTTTCGACTCATCATTAAACTTTTTATTTTTGTTTTTCAGATTGACACTGTCAACCTATTTACTTATGCTGTCCTAAGGTTAACCCCGCTTGCCCTATCCCATGGAGCAAGTTCGTGGTCCTATTCACGCAAAGCAGACTCTGCATCTAATACTTCTGCTGGAGCTTTGCTATTGAATTCTGGCTCTGCTGTGGATCAATATTATAATTCAAGTAACACATCCCCACTTACTAGGCACAGTCATCCTCTGGTGAGACCTTTGCAAAACTCCAAGTGGTCCAAGGGGAAGGATGGATTCCTTACCACTGATATTTGGGGTACAGATGTTAATAGTTTGGTGCCTTTATGCCCAACCATTTGGCTTCATCAAACAGAGGAGAAGATGTATCTAATAGCTTATCAGCATCGAGGCCTTACCGTGATACTTCTGATTCCTGTCTCATCTGTCAGTGGGGAGCAAGAAATTTCTATGCTGAGGCAGCAAATTCTTGAAAATGTGAGTTTTATCTTTCTGCTGATTTTCTACAGATTGAATTTTTTCATGGAGTTCATCTGTGATTGCAGCTTTTTTTATTATGGATAACTGCATTGACTCAGTTAATCAGTTTAGTTTATTATAACTTTGTGGTGTTAAATGTAGTATGGTGGTGATGACTTCATGCTGGCGTCATTGTTCACTTCCTAAGACAATTTGCAATTTTCTGGCTATTTTAGGTATCACTGAAGATGATCAAAGTTGAGGAGAGGCTATCGAGAGGCTGGGGTGGTGAAACTGCATATCATGTAAGCGGATACCGTTATTTGTTGGTGGATGGCGATAGATGTATATCTAGGTCTTCTCCACCAGGGAAAGTAACGACTTTGACAAAGGTGAGACCCATCCCTTTAGTAAGTTCCTAATACTAATAGACATTGATATCGTCAAATTTTGACTGTATCTGCTTCTGCTTTCTTCAGACTTCAGTGTGTGAGGACTCTCATTACTTTTATTTCCTTTGATTGTATCTGGTTTTATGCACGTATATTATTAGCTTTTAAGAGAAGCATGTTAGTAATTCCTGTTTTCTATGATCTTATTCTGGTGTTCATGGTTTTTTTATTGTCGACTGCACCAGGAATCCCTGATGGCCCTGAGTAAGCTCCGGGAGGAGGTTGACTCAGTTAAAAGTAGATCTATATGGAACAATTCAGGCCTCGAGAAGGACCTCGAAATATCCATTAGAGCAAAAAACAATGCTTGGCTCATTGCTCGGGTTACTAGAGGAAAGGAGCTCTACATGGTTCTTGAGAAAGCCAATGAGACCCTTCTGTATGCCTCGGATGCAGTTGAGAAGTTCAGTGAAAGGTAGTATTTATGCTTCTTGGTCCTGAACTGTTTAATGTTTATATCAAGAATCAAGATAAAGAATGCGGGGTACATCTATCAGTGATTGCTGTCTGACATACATAGTTTGTGACATTTTAGCTGATATGAGCATGTCCCTGGTTCATATTCTGACAGAAATATTGCAAGAAATGATTTTCATACATCCTGAATCTGCAGGTACTGCAATGGTGCATTTTCGTTGGACTAAACTACCATTGCTAATGTGACACAAGATAAATCGGTGGTATGATCCCCTTGTTCTGTGAGATCTAATCTGAAGAAGCTACTTATATGATCTTGTAGCAGTTTTGTAACATTAGAGAATAATTTTTTGGGAGATGAATATTTCTGTCATACAACAATAAAAGGTGGTTCCATAGTTCATATGTATTACCAGATTTAGCATACCATTTGACCTCCAATATAATTTCAAAATCATCATCACATACTAAGACTTTGGACCCACGTCCTCTTGTCTAATTTTATAATTGTATGTATATTTTATGGAAGATTCAAGATTATAAAATTCTGTTTAAAATTATTAGAGAAGAAACAAATGTAGACTTAAAGACGGTGGTGTTCTATTAAATATTTTTCAACCGCTAAAATACAATATTTTCTCAAATGGAATGGCTAAGTTGGTGGGTTAAACACCATTTAAGTCCCATTTTGTAAAATATAAGTACAATAATAACAATATTTCAGACGCATTTTTTTGTATTGGCATCACAAAATTTCCAATGAATATAATGTGAAACTTTAGTAATTATAAATATATTTTTTAAAATCAAATGATGCTCTTACTTTTCTTTATTTTTATTTAAAAAAATCATTACTATTCTATTTTTACAATTTCCTTTTAAATACTACTCCTATTTTAATATGAAAAAATTAATTAAGAAAATATTTTCCAAAAGCAAAAACAAATTGATGTCAGTCATTTTTAAGGGCGGCAGATATCCATATCGTTTCAATGATCGAAGATTAAATATGAATTTGGCGGTCTCAACACTCCGGCCGTCGGCGGTGGCGCTCAGCCGCGACAACTGACCATTCACCATCCAATCCCCACCGGCCACCACTCATATTTCCATTCCAATACTTGCTCGGCTATGGCTTTCCACGGGATATCTCTTCTCTCCTCTAATTTCCCCCATCCCCAACCCCTCATTTTTCAGAGCCTTATCACTCCACCTCCAGCAAACCTAATTAAACCAAGAATACCATTTCTCCCTACCATCTCCCAATGTTTTCCGTCCTTTTCCTCCTTCACTACAATCCCTTCTTCTTCTTTTGCTGTTGAATGGAGCGAAGCATTGCACAGAAGAACGATTCACCTCTCAGCTCTTGGAATTGTGCTTTCGAGCTTCTTGTTTTCCTCCAAAGCTCTGGCCTCGGAAGCGTTGGAGCTTGTTACGTATGCTGATTCTAAAGAAGGGTTCACTCTCCTCGTACCCTCTTCCTGGGATAAGGTTTCTTTCTCCTTCTCTTCTAATAATAAGTCATTACGAAATTTAAATCAGTAATTATGGGGATTTTCTTCGATTTATAACATTAAGATAATTGTCCATCCAGAGGTATTGGGCACAATTAGGTTTGTGTTTGGTTTCATGAGAGATGTGCCTTGGTTTTTTATGTGCTGGTTTTGGAGACTAATGTGGATGGCATCTATATGATAAGGTTGATAAGGCTGGAGCAACTGTTTTGTTTGAGGATGCCAGTAAAAAGGCAAACAATGTTGGGGTGGTGGTGAGTCCAACGAGGATATCCAGTCTTGGTGAATTTGGGACCCCTCATTTTGTGGTGGATAAGCTTATCCTTGCTGAGAAACGCAAGGTCAGTCAATTCACTTTCTTTTTGCTGTTTGTGTTGGTCTTGGGAATATATTTAGTGAGCAAACATGGTGTAATTAATTATCTCAAGTCTGATGAGAGAACAAAACTGCAACTGTTTTTTAGAGTGAATATTGGAGGTGTGTGTTATTTGTGGGAGGTATGCTTTTAATTTTGTAAATGGAGAAACATAAAGTGATTTAAGAGAAGTGTGGAATTGCTTCTAGGAGTCTGGTTGTAAATGTAGATTATGTGTTTATTTGATCAGTTGATATCATATTCTTGTGAACTCTTTGTTTCTCTGTCCTGTTATCATGAAATGTAAAGTATGTCGTTGTGCGTTTCCTGAGAAAAAACGAACAGGTTTATAGCAGCATTGGACTATTGTGAGAATAGAACAACAGAGACATTTGTATGTTATAATATTTTTGAAACCTTTCTTTATGAAGAATGAACCAGAGATCCTTGTCCATCTTTCTGCTCTTGCTTGTCTGATTATGACTGAAACAGTTTCACGTTCACAATGGAGATAATTACAACATTTCGTCTCCTACTCCGTTAAAGTTATTCTATTTATAATTCTTTCTTTGGTAGTAAAGAACTAATCGAGATGGAAGTTCAATTATTTAGGAGAGTACAAAGGATGCTGAGGTCATTTCTGTGTCTGAGAGATCAGGCCGCAGTGGCCTTCAAGTGTATGAGTTTGAATACAAGGTTGATAGCACCAGAGGAGGGCCGAAGAGAATCTTTTCTGCTGCGTTCGTGACATCTAAGAAGCTCTATCTTTTGAACATCAATCACTCTGATAGTTTAGAGAACCCTCTAGACACGACTAGAAGAATGGTTCTCGAACACGTTCTGCATTCATTTGATTCCATCCCTTCAACCTAAAGGGAAACAATGTCATGATATCACCCTCTTGCAGCATGTGTTTTTAGCTCAGAAACAGATGTAAGCTGCCCCAATTCTCAGGTTTTTGATTCTTGCTCCTTGCAGTATTATTTACTCATTGAAATTATGAATGTTATCCTTATAGCATGGGATAGGATAGAAGAATGCACACTAGAAAAGGTTGTGATCATATTCTGACTATAGTTGTAAAAAGTCAATTCTTACATTGTAATAATATTTCATTTGCCATTTACTCTGATCTTGTTCATCAAATGGAAAGTTGCAATTTGCTCATTTATCCATTCGGTCATTCAAATGGTATTGATATAAAGAATTTGAACTGCATTGGTACAACACATTTGTTATTCAAATATTTGAAAGAATGTGTGGTTTTATATAATTATCAAATACAGTATCTTGTAAATAAGATAGTCAACTAAATTAATTACTCCGTTCGTGTCTTGAGTTACAAAATATCAATCTATTTTTTTTGGTTGAAGTGACCTAAAAAAAACTATTCACACATGGGCACATCCTCAACAATAATACAACTACTCACTATATATTAAAATATTATATTCTCAGTCCACTTCACATTAAATTATTATATTTTTTAATTAAAAAAAAGTAAATTATAAACTTTAGTAAAGAGGGAATATTATTTTAGTTAGCCAATCCCTTCAAATGAGATGAAGATTCTCAATTCAACACCAGTAGGCATGTTAAACAAGCTGAGCCAGCTCAAGTAGTGCATACTCGAGATCGACTCAAGTAGTTATTGAGCTCGAGCTCGGCTCGATTTGATAATGAGTTTACGAGCGAACTCGATTCGAAAATTACTCAGCCGAGCTCGAGCTTTGCTCGGTTTATTAAACAAAATGATTCGACCTTTCGAACCTTATCGAGCTGAATTTTAGTTAATATATTTAATTATTATATTAATATGAATAATTATCAATATATAATATTTATATTAATATTATTATTATCGAGTCGAGCTCGACTCGATAACGTAATGAGTATTTAGACGAGCTCGAGTAGCCACAAATCGAGCTTGAATTTTAACGAGCTGAGTTTTCGAGCAGCTTATTTAATTTAATATCTCTACAATCGAGAATAACATGCCAGGGCACATATGACCAAATTTTACATTTTAGTATTTAATTAAAGTGAACAATCAAAGATATTTTATCATATTAAATTATTAAAGTCGGATTTCTTCCATTTCATCGATTTTGTTTGGATTTGCCCTTTCTTTCAAAAAAAAAAAGGGAGAAGGATCTTCTTTGTAAACTCGTCTCTCGTTTTAAAGAATAATAATAGAAAAAATTAACACTAGTACTATCCAAATAATCAACTAAGTCAATTAATCAAAAACATAATGACAATGAAAGATGGCTAATTATGAGAAATAATGTATACAATTTAACTGTTAGTTTTTTTAATGAAAAATTGAGTGTAAAAAATATAAAATTATTAAAATATATATATAAATTATTGAATAAAAAGTTATACACATATGGATGTTAGTTTTTTTAATGAAACATTTAGAGTAAAAAAAATATATAATTATTACAAAATATGTATACAATATAAAATAATATGTATACAAAATAGAATAAAAGATTATAATTGTGCACCCAATATAATGAAAGATTGAATTCCACATCTCAATCATTAATTACTCCACATAATTTCAAGCATCTTTACCGCAACAGTAGTTATAAAAATAATTGGAGTAATATTATATTAATAAGAGAGACTGTACAAAAATATTTACATTATGTCAGAACCAAGTCTTAGATCGTATGATATATAAAAATTTGTTTAATTATAATTAAAATATATTATTTATAGTAGGATGAATAATGTATTAAAATATAATTTCAAAATTAATAAATTATATTTTAATTACCCATACTGTATTTTATTTATATACTTGATAAATATACCTTAATGAATTCATACTTTTCTTGCTAATCTCACAAGACAGCTCAAATAATTAACATTCCTTTTGAATATTGCTATATTATTGCCTTAGATAAAATATACTCCCTTCCGTCCCAAAGATTGCATACTTTCTATTTTGGGTTATCCCACAAAAATTTGCATCTTCTTTAAAAAGCAAAAAGTCAAACACAATCACCCTTCTTCATACAATTTATTTACAAAAAAACTACTTCTACCTAACACACTTAACATACTTTATTATTTATTTATTTATTATAAAAAAATATCATAATACTCTTAAAAGTTATCACTTTATTAATTTTCGTGAAAAAAAAAAGAGGTGTTCTATTTTTTTGGGATGTGGGAGTAATTATTATGAAAACTTCTTAGTCATGAATATCCAGAATTTTATCCCATATATGATATTGGTAAGCTGCGTGACAGATGAATATTCATGACGTGACACATTTGATTAAAAAGTCAAAAATTAAGTACAACTAACAAAATTATACATTGTCATTATTCCTTCTTGATCAATTATTTAAAAAGAAAAAAAATATATACTGTAAACTTTAAATGAGGAAAAATGTTCATTTGTGCATAATAACATTTTTTTAAGGTTATAAATTCCTCACTCTTATATAGTAGAATGCTACTTAATTTTTCTTTTAAATGCAACCCTAATTTTTTCAGAAAAGAAACATGCATAAAGAAGAGGTATCTATCAAACTATAATTTTTTTTTTTAAAGAATGGAATCTTAATTAGCCATGCAAAGTGGGAAACTTTATTAAAAATAACCTTGAAAATTTACAATTTCATAAATATGAGCAGCAATTTTTTTCTGCTTCTTCAAAAAAATACATACTATATTTCTTTTCTAACAGAATAATAAATATAAAAATACATAAAATAAGCATAAAATTGACTTAGCTCCTTTTCCCCTCTTCACCACCCTCTTCCAAATAAGCCTTCTTCCTTCTATCGGCTTGTCCCAACGCACAAATCACAACGAAACACGTGGCATACAGAGCATGAACCTTCCAACTAGCCTTCGGAGGCTGGTGCAGCACGGCCCTATGAAACACCGTAATGTAGTAATGAAGCCCAACGGCAAAGCCCACAATGGTTTGGCCCAGGCCCAATAACTTAGTAGCGAGCCCAGTTTCAGTTGAGAAAACGAGAACCAGGTACATCAGCAGAAGCAGAAGGTACAACACGTAAGCTAGGGTTTGCAGGACTTGCACACCCACATAGGTGGAGTGCGACGTCGTGTAGAAGAACTTGAGGGGCTCGAGGCCCGTTGCCAGCGAGGAGAATGCGAGGATGGTGAAGTATATGGCGAGGTAGATTTGGATGAAGATCAAGAGTTTTTGGAGAGAGAAATAGGCTTTGATTCGATTGACGATGAGAGAGACGAGAATGAGAGGGATGATGATGAATGCGAACGAGACGGTGGATGCAATTGTGGGTGCGTATTTGTTGCCAACGTATGGTTTGAATCCCTTGGTGAATTCATTGTTGTACCTCGTGATGTAGATTTTGGATGTTTTGGAAATCTTCTCCATATCTGGGAGGAAGGTTTCTTGAAATCTTGATGGGAGCTGTCTGAATTCATACATCAGATCATCATCTTCCTCTTCATCATCCTGCTTTTTAAGGTGGGGTTTGGGTTCCTTTTTTGTGATGGGCTTTGCTGTTTTGTTCTTGGATGAGGTGAGATTGGGCAGATCAGATGATTTCTTGGTTAAAATTGAGGCGGAGTTGAGTTTCTTGAGGTGGGGTTTGGTGATTGTTGTTGAAGAAGAAGTGTTTAAGGACAATGAGGTGTTGTTCTTGATGATCTTGGTTTTGTTAAGCTTGGATGAAACAGGGGGTGGTTTAATGAGCTTGGTTTGGTTCTTGGGTGGAACAGAAGAAGGTTTGATGAGTTTTGTTTGGTTTTTGGTGGAAATCTTTGGATTAGCACTGGTTTTTTTCATGACAGTTGGAGAAGTAATCTGATTCTCATCTTTTGACTCTAGGATCATTCTTGTTCTGCCATGATCTTGTGGCTGACCATGAGTAGCAGCAGAAATGAATGATGAGATAATGAGAATTGAGAACAGATGCAGCAAAAGTGCATTTTTCTGCTGGTACAAATGTTGGAGTGGAGCCATTTTGAGAATGAAACTGAAATCTCTCTCTTGATCTCTCCCTCTCTGTCTAGTGGGGGTAGAATATCTAACACAACTTTTAATTAGGTTTTAAAAACCTGCATGGATCTGAATCTAGAGAGAGAGAGATGTGGCAAGACTTAATTGTGAAGGAGAGAACAGATATGAAGCACATGGATAGTGAACACTTGCTATTACTACTAACTCAACTTAGTATGGAGTTCTTGATCTCATGATAAAACGATTTTTTTATTTTAATTTTATTGATATTAGTAGTAATGATTTTGAGTTGAAAATGAAAGAGAGACACAGTACTTGGAAAGCGAACATGATGATCTTGCGGAGAAAAAGTTTACACACCACTCATAATTGTCAAATTCTTGTCTATTTTATTCAGAAATTATTATTGCTTTAATTAGATAATAATAAAATTCCTAATATTATTATTATTATTATATTATTATTATCTGTGGTCTCTCACTGATCCGTTCCAACCATGTTTCCTTGGATACCTTCTGTTATTATGATTCTACTATTAAAAAAAATAAAAAAATTATTATTGTCTATTTTATATTCTGTGGTATATATTATAGAAATGGGTCTTTCACATATTGGGCCCGCCAGCCCAATGCTATTTTAAAGCCCACGAGCCTCCCTGCTTAGAGCAAAAATAGCCCCACCTGACTAAGCCAGTTGATCAAATTACCTCTGATACGCAGAATCTGAGGCTAGAACACCTCATAGAGGATATCCTAGATCGTATCCTCTAAATAGTCACATGAGGCTAGAATACATTTAATGCTCGCACTGTACACGATAATCTATCAACTTGCTCAGATACGGGTGACGTCATATTATCGAATATAAATATGGAAAATCCTCATAGCAATACGATCATCCTTCTACCCCTAAAAGAGACACAAAAGCCTAAGGGGCAATCATCTCTCCATCATGTTCGCTTTATGAGTATGAGTCCTCCGACAAACTATATTACCCATCACTTAGGAAGAGATTAGAAAAAGCCACTAGCGACATAGTCATCATATTAATTTTAGAGTTAATCTATTGTACACAAATGAACACTAATGTACATAACCCATATTTAAAAATGGATCCAATATATAAATCATAATAACCCGGTTAATTCATTTCTCACGTTTGCAGAGAGAAATATACTCAATCTTATCTCTTGTTCTCTCTCCCTCACGTTTTCTCTCTGTTTCCTGTGTGCGTTCGGCGCTTCCACCCCGCCCTCACTTTTTACCTCCGCCCTCATCTCCACCTCCGAAGATTTCTTTCATCACCTCAGATCTAAATTCCCTCCCAATCTCCGATATGTTCCCCAAATTTTCTCTGCGCACAGCCTCCATCCAGAATTCAACCGCTTTGTCCTCTGAGATCTCACCCCCATGATGGGTGTGTAAATTCATGAGTCTAGTACCAAAATTTATACTATTTTGGAGAGTTCGAAGGGTAAAATAGGTGGAAAACCTATATATATTGTGAAAGAGCAGGAATCAGGTGTTGTTGGAGCTATTTGAGTGGTTTTACTAGTGAAATTGGAGTGTAAGTGTCAAGAATTGAAGAGACGAAGTCGAAGCCATCCATATAGGCGAAGAGGAGGCTTGGTTCGACCTGAAGAAGGCCAATTCGACCTGTCCAACAGGTCAAATCGACGACACAATTTGTACAGAGGGCTGATTCGACCACGATGGGAAGGTTCGACTTGGGCAACAGGTCGAACCGTGGTCGAATCGATTCGCAGGGGAGCTGGTTCGACCACGTCGCTGTGGTTTGACCTGTCTAGTTGGTCGAACCGGATGCTGGAGACTTTCAGTAGCTTGATTCGACTTGTGATTAGATCTGTGATGAGTGGTTCGACTTGCTGCTGAGGTCGAACCGATGTGCAGAAACTTACCATATCTGGATTTTAGAGGCCTAAATGTGTGTGATCACTTGAAAAGCCCATTTCAAGCCCTAAAAACGTGATTACAAGTATAAAAGGAGGCTCATGCAGTACATGTGAGAGACTTTTGATCATTACGATAATCATACAAGAGACAAGAGGACGTGATTGGAGAGAGAGGTGATCTTCCATCATTCGGAGGGGCTGTGACAGAGGTTCCGTTGGAGATTTAAGTAAGATCGGTCCATCTAACCATGATTGCTCTTAGATCAATCATGGGCTAGAGCCGCTTCGGTAATTTTAGGGTTATGAAAGTTTTATAAGTTAATTTATCTTTCGTATGTAAATTTCGTACAACACTACTTGTGGTTTATTTTATATAAGATTGCGCATTTTAAATCCATATTCACGGTCGTTTTGTGCATCTATACTTGTTGTGTAGGGTCTGAATACATAACGTGATTATTGATTGAGTGCGTTCACTGCTGAGTAGGGTTTTAATATTATAATTCTAAGTGAAGGGATTTCGAAGTCTTATTAGAACTATCTTATATGAATACTTGTTAATTGAATCATATTCGGGTTAATAAGTAGGATAAAGTGTATAATTTCATAGTACCTATAAAGGGAGATCAAATCAGGTTAGAGTACTAAGTACACGAGAAATAATTGATTATGATAATACATAGAAAGGGGGGTAAATTATATCTCTTGCTCCGAGGATATTCACACGTGTCATACGCATATTTACGTGTGTCTATAGAGTGAATTTGCATGATTTAGTGATGCATCCATAAACCACAAGGCAGAGTCGGACACCGTCACACGAAAGTATGAATTAATAAGTGGAACTGGATGACCTGACGAACTACCTATCATCTTACTTGATCACAACCTACTATCTTTTCTTCTTAAATTAGAACTATTCGCATTTAATTATAAAAATGCATAGAGAAAATCAATTAAATTTAACACAAACATTTTTATATATAAATTTAATAATATATTTAAGAGTAAAATTTAATAAATTTATATAATAAAATATACAGTACCGAATTAAAACAGAAACTTCGCACACAATCTTCAAAATATAAATTTAATACTAATACATTTAAGAGTAAAATGTATTACATCTGTATTTACAGTTTTGACTTAAAACAGAAAATTAACACACAATCCTTTTATATATAAATTTAATACATTTAAGAGAAAATTTTAATACATTTATGAAAAAATATAATACATTTGTATGATAATATATATACAGTATAAAAAAGGAACTTCATTACAGTCTCGTTTAATTATAAAATTAATCAAATGCCAAATCGTCAACAATCATCTTAATTAATACTTTTCTTTTCACCAGATCTACACAAAATCAAGAACTGAGGAACAATCAACAAATTACAAAATTTTGAAAAAATTAAAGAATTTCTGAATGAGGAATCTATAGCACTGGCGCTTGAAGAAAAATCACAAACACAGACAACTCGAACAGAGGCGCTAGAAGAAGATTTAAAATGTTCGAGGCGCTTGAAGAAGATCTAAAATTGTGCGTGAAAATGAAGAAACGGCGGGGAGATAGAATGAGAGTAGCTAGAACGGGGAGCTTGAAATTGGTGAAATCGATGAGAAGAGAAGCGGTGTTCGTCATCGCGTGTGGAGAATGGAGGAGAAACGGCGTTCGTCGTTAGGGGAGGCAGAGAATGAGCGTGCGTACCTAGAATGAGGGAGAAGGGGAAATTGAAATTGGTGAAATCGATGTGAAGAGAAGCGGCTTCGCCGTGGCGTGGAGGAGAAACAGCGTTCGCCGTCACAACACAACTTCAGATTGTAGAGATTGAGATTTCGAGATAAATCGGATTGCAGGCGATACAGATGGGACATGAAGAGAGGGAGAGCGAACATTTCTGGAGAGAGAATGAGAGGAAAAGTGGAATGACCCATTTAACTATTTAGAGTATAAATATCTGGGTCATGGATTAATTTTGACCCGATTGTACCTTAACCATTGGGTACAATAGACTTTGCCTTAATTTTAACATGTGATATAGTTCATGTAATACAATGAAGCAAAACAAATCAACATATATATATAAATAATAATGTAAAAGAAAAAAAAAATTAACATCAATACTACAATAAAAATAATAATAATGCAAGGAAAAGAGGAAAAAGAACATGTGAGGATCACATGGGAGATTAAAGATCATGGAACGATGGGTCACTACAACAGTAACATCACTTTAATAACTCACTTGTTTCAAACTTTTAATTGGAGCCAATGATAATATGAAAAGATAGGGTGTTTTTAATTGGTTAACCCAATAAAAATACAATATTCAATTTCAGCCAAAATTGGTAAGAAAATAGTTAAAATATACACCATCTAGGGGTTTCTATTTACCACTAACAAAATAATGATATTAGGGTTTCATTGTATTTAGTTAACATTTATGTTAGAACAGTAGGATGTTCATTAAAACCATAATTTGAAGATGAAAACATATAAATATGTAACTAAATAAAGGAGTATTAAATATGTTCAGATATAGTACACTAAATAGAGTATTTGGTTCAGTTAATAAAAATTTCCACGAGCCTAAAAAATCTTATCTTTATCTTATCTTTATATATTAAAAGTATGAAGTTGATAAAAATTTTTTGGACTAAAATATCCCTACATATTTTTTTCTCACATTTTAACCTCTCATTTAATTTAGAATATTTTATATAATTTACATTAAGTTTTTTATTTTATGATAATAATAATATACTAAATTATTTTAGTTTAACATTAAATTTGTATTACTGACTTTATAAATTCTATATTTATATATTTAATTTTGTTTGTAAATAAAAAATAATTATTACTATAATATAAGTCTCGAAATATTTGAATTAATCCCATGTGTTTTTTTCCTTTCAAAAAAGTATTTAAAAAATATATTTTATTTTATTATTATTTTAAAAACTTTATTGAAACTTGAAAAATTTTAATTACTTGAATTTTCATTAAAACGTCACTAATGCCAAGTTATATGTACCACTAGCAGCAATAATTATTGTTAGTCAATGGGTTGGTCGAATCTGAACACGGGTTAAGCTTAGCTTACCACTTTAACGCAGCTATTCGCATATACCGTTTTACTACATACACCCATTTATATTCATACACACTAAAATTATATAAACACACATGTAAAAGACTAAAATAC
Source organism: Pogostemon cablin (assembly GCA_023678885.1). Taxonomy (NCBI): domain Eukaryota; kingdom Viridiplantae; phylum Streptophyta; class Magnoliopsida; order Lamiales; family Lamiaceae; genus Pogostemon; species Pogostemon cablin. Next base: position 3,462,261 of record CM042992.1, on the reverse strand, counting down.
CCTTAATTTAATAAATCCATACATCCACCCCATTCTTCCCCTCAAACTAAAACACATACACCCACCATAAAAAAAAGAGAAAAAGAGGGAAAAGAAACACACACCCACATGAAGAAGGAGAAAGAAGAAAGAAGAAAGAAGAAAGAAGAATAAGAGGAAGAAGAGAAGAAATTCATTTCTTCCAATTATTTTTTTAAATTCTAGGGTTCTAGTTTTAGGGTTCAAATTAAACCAAATAAGTTGTATTTTGTTTAGAAAAGGTTGTGGGTAGCATGATTGTTCCTTTTGTAAGGAAAATCGAACTGGACAATGAGTGTCGGAAAAAAAAATGATCACATATGTTCGACCCTGGTCTGCCGTGAATTTGAAATTTTTTCGACCGGCGATGGATGAATTTTATGGATATGTTCAACCAGTCCTGGTCGAACGCAATGCAAATTTTCGACCGGGACCGATCGAACAAAATGCAAAATTTTGGCCGGGACTGGTCTAACACAATACAAATTTTCGACCAGGACTGGTCAAACAGTTTGCATTTCATCAGCCCTGATTAGTCGAATAACCTGACGTCGAGAAAAAAACACTCGAAAAATAATATTTAAATCAGTATAAATGCATAAATATACATACTTTTAGGTTATTAAGCGTATTTTCTCTCGACATTATATCCGTTTGAGCAAATGAGAGGATTTATAGAGTGTGAGAAAAATTAGGGTTTTTCACAATAATGTTGGAGAAGGGTTGATAGATGTTTTGGTTTGAAATAAAGTGTTGGGAATTTTAATATGAAGATGATGGTGTGTGTATATATGATTTAGTGAAATATTAGTGTAAATTGTGAGGTGTGTATATATCATTTGTGTATAGTGTTGTAAGTGTGATATATGAGTTTTAGGGGTATTTCAGTAATTTAATATATAAATTTATTATTTAAAAAAATGAAATGGGTGTATGATAATAAAATGGTGTATGCGAATAGTCACGTCCTACCTCTTATTAACATCATTATTCTAAAAGCCATATCAGCGCAAGAAAATGTAATCTCAAGTGAAGCCGGGGGCGAATCGAAGATGGCGGTTATTTTCTGTCCTTGAGAAGAAGATGAAGCGTGCTGAGCTGTTCGGGATGCCAGTTTAGATCGACCCCAGAGGTATTCTATTCTTCTTTTACTACTTTGTTTAAATTTATAATGAATTGTTCAGTCTGTTCTTATGATGGATTTGAGATTTTGGAACTAGATAGTTCCTTAGCTGCAGTTTAAATTAATGTGTTGGTAGAATTGGGGGTTTGGCAAAGTCACGAGTCTGTAAGGATATGATTTGTTCCCATTTGCTTCGACATTTTTTTCCGGGTAATTTTGTTTGGGTGGAGATTACAAATGGTGATAATTTCGTTTCGTTTTTGTAGGGCAAGATACCAAGGAAAGGCGTTGTATTCAAGAAGCAAATCAATGAAAATTGCAATAGGTCATTCAGTGATTGAGCTTTTGTGGTTAGTTCATTCTGTGTTTCATTTCAAGGTGGTTTTAAATGTGTTATCCAAAGTATACTGTATACATTAATTGGCTACTGTATTTTTGCTTACATTATTTTCAAAACAGAGGAGTCTGCGCAAGCATCATTGGCCCATAATACGGCTGTGGTAACAAAGGAATTTTTTTTCATTTATCAAATAGGTGTGATATGGGTGACTTTGAATTCAAGTTGGAGGTAATTATATCCGTGTTGAAAGGGCATGCCCACCACACAAAAAAGTGAAGGGAGACAATTCTCTATAAGATGAAAGTATTTGATGTGAAGGTAACTGCTTTTGATCTAAATATATTTGCTTTATAAATGTGCAAGTTATAACTTCCTTAATTTCTTCTCTTATAGTTTGTGTTTGTAAACAAGGTCTTTATTAAACAAACAAGGATTCTAACTCTCCACTGAAACAAAATTAAAAGCACTAATTCTATGCCAAATCTCATTAGCCTTTAAGACTAGCCTATTAAGTACTATCTAATCGGTAAAGTTGGTACAATCACATTAGGTTCCCATTACAAAACAATAATTACGATACTGAAAACAGAAAACTTCAAGTTAGTAAATTTGTTGATGTATGCTTTCATGTGTCTCGGTTGATTAACATCTCTGTAAATTTCTTGGTAGTCTGTCTCTGATAAATCTTTTGGGTTTGGTAATTGGTTAGCTTTGTACATTTTGTTTTTACTGTCTTTGCTTCTTCTACAACCGTACGGCGAACAATATGATCATATATATGTATTTATAAATTTGATTTATCAACTTCTGAATTTAAAGGATTGAAGGTGGTTTCTTAAGAATATCCTTGAAATTTTACATTTTCTCATTTCCCATATGCTTCATTTCAGTTTTGCATTTTAGCTATGCTATCATTTTCATAGCTGTATTTATCTTGCATATTACCTCAGTGTTTATTGAGCACTTCTATATCAAGGAACTATACGCATTTTAATAATACTGCTAGCATCAGCTTGGCTGTTTTTTCCCCTGCCAAACAGACGCTCCTTAACTAGAAAAGCTTGAACAAATAAGAAACTCAATGTTTCTCTCTTCTATATTTTTCCTCGTGAATGAATGATATTTTTTGGGTGCAGTCAATAGGGTTCTTGCAGAAGAAATACTCTATTGGATTTTTCGAATTACTAAGTAAACCAACTCTTATTCAAGCTGCTGTTAGTGCAAGGTCCTATAATCAACTACTACCTTTCTGAAAACCTTATTTTCAACTACAATTTCAGTAGTGGAGCCATAGTAAGTTGACTAAATTAAAGACATTTTACATCATTATGTATGATAGTAGTTATTACCTGACTGAATAATCTTCTACACATCAACATGTGTAGTCATTATCCTTTTGTTCTTTATAGTTTCCAATTGATTTGCTTATATGCATTTATTATTTGTGAGTGAAGCTGAACCTCCTTAAACTGATTCATTCTCTGCTGTAGTTGTTATTAACTATTATAGACTTCTATGATTCATAGATGAAGGAAAATTAATTATATACCATATTACCATATGAATGTGACTTATTATAGACTTCTATGACTCTTATTATTATTTTTTCTTTGTTGGATATGTTTGGTTTTGCAGCGAGAATAATCATCTTAGATTGGAGTAAGAATGAGAGAGATTGGTACAAAGCCAAATGAATCAGCTCAAACTGTTTTCTCTTTCTTTGGATACAACCACCAAAGGCAAACAAGTACATATGCTTTTCTAGATTTCAAGATTGGTAGTTATATTCCGTTAAATCTTTGTTGGATTTTAATGTGATGTTTTCATGATTATACTGGTTAGCAAGAAGAAGATAAAAGAGAGAGCAGACAGAGAAGTAGAACTGTCAAAATTAAAATTGCATGAGGTGCTCAAAGCACAGTCCAAGCTAGCTGCGGCTGAGACAGATGAGATGAGAGCACAGGACGAAGAAGCAGTCTAGCCTTTACAGCGCATTGCAGCAGATGAGACTGGAGACCAAAGAAACGCACAAAGAGAAGAGATTGCTCAAAAAATCAATCAAGCAATTAGATCAATACAATGTTGATGATATTACATAACAACACAACCACGAACAATACTCCATTGAAGAGGAGAAACAGGTTCATGATAATGATGAGTTGATGAAGAATGAAGAGGTGGAGAAGATGAAGAGAGAGCTGGAAGCTGCCATGCGAAAATCAGGAGCTGAGAATAAGATCACGATAATCAATCGGCGGAGCTATGCAGCTGGGAAGGCAAAAGGAGTGTTGGAAGAGAAGATGAAGAAGAGGAAAGAGCAGAAATAGAGGAGAAAGGCAGCATAAGTAACCGTTCATATATGAGGATTACAAGGACTATACGCCATTGGTAAAGAACATAAAATTCTAAATTCTTTTTTTTTTCAGAATTTGCCATTTATGATTATAATGTGATAGTTAGTTAAATTGGACAATAAAGATTTATGCTGCTGCAACTGTTAGGAAGTGAAAATTTAGTGAGAGAGCCGGACTATTTTGGTTTTAAATTCCATTGAATCACTAAAGATTAGATTAAAAAAAATTCATAATTCTTTATATTTACAACTTCTCTGAAAATTCTTTATACACGTACACAAAATTACATAAGACAGGTAATTATAACTCATTTTATGATATGCAACAAAATACAACATACAAACAACGTGCGTTGCACGTATAATTAACTAGTTTATTAAAAATAAGAGTTTATAAACTAATTGCATCCACTTATTAAATACACACCTTATTTAATAAAACAGGGTGTGTATTTAAAAACACTCATAATTTTAATAAAACCAAATATTTTATATGTTAATTTTTTTAATGATTACAAGTAGAGTGAGACTCTTGTACTCCCGGGAACACTGTGCCCCTTTGCTATTTAAACCCCTAGCAATACATGGAGTTAAATAGAATATGAAGGGGAGGATTGTGTTCCTATGCGGGCACGGTGTGTCCCCAAGCACACAAGTTTTTGCCTTCACAATTTATGGTTTCGATGTATCCTCTTAATAATCTTAAATCTGAATAATCATCTTAATAATTTATAAAATCCTTTCTAGTTATATTTACACAACTATAAAATATTATGTTTATGCTAAAATCATTTGAATCAATATATGAACATTGACATTTAAGGTGGATCAAGTTATTAAAAAAAAATTATTTAAAAAATTTAAGGTGGGTGGAATTTCAGATTTTTATTAGGGAAGGTCTTATGTGAAATCGTTTCACCTAAGCTCTTACGTGAAATGGATAAAAAGTGATAATATCAATAATGAAAAGTGATATTCAATTGATGAAAAGTGATAATGGTGCAGTGAATTATTTCATGAACAATTTATAACATAAATAGAAAGGGCGAAAATGACAATATCTTATAGCGAAAGTGATAATAATATTATCAATTTTTATCCGTCTCACGGCTTATGTGAGATGGTCTCACACAAGTCTTTTCCTTTCTATTATTAGTTTGTTTTATTTTTATTTTTATTTTTATTTTAGGGGAGGCAATATTTTAATAGAATATACCAGGCTTAATGGGCTTTGGGGGATCTCATTTTGTTTTTGAGCAAGTTAGGTCCAAATCAATTGCCCTAGATTAGCCCAAAAGATATAACTCGGGCTTCCTTACACCAACAATTTTGGGCCCATCGCTCTTACATAAGCCTGACGTGGCTAGTGGCGTAACACACCACTCGAATAACCAACTGATCCAACTCCCCCATCAACTCTACAACAATTTTTTTTTTTTTTAAATTGGTGTATTGAAAAAAAATATATGTTATTTTTCTAACTCATTTTTAATTTTATATCTTTTTATATCCGAATTGCGGAAGATACCTTTTACTCGAACACATTCGAGTAAAGTGAAAAATAATTTCCGAGTCTAAATTCGAGTAAACATATTCGAGTAAAATAGTATATTCGAGTTAATTATTTCTTCAAGTAATGTATACAACTAATGTAATTTGAGTAATGTGAGTATTTTAAATGAGTGAGTGATGTGAGTAAAGTGTGTAAATAGTGTGAGTAATGTGAGTGAGTGATGTGAGCAATAAATTTGAGTAATAATTTTCGAGTGATAATTGTTTTACTCGAATATTTTTACTCGAACACATTACTCGAATATTTGAGTAAATGGTATTTTAATCAATTTGGGCATAAAAATTTTTTTTCTTAGAATTAGGATAAAAAAAGCTTTTTATTATATCTGATAGGGCATTGTAATTTTTTACACTTAATTTAATCTTCACAATTAAATTAAACTAAAAATATTAACTACTAACTATGTTCTAATTTAAACTTATCTAACTTTAGTTGAATCCAGAATCACCCCAACATTTAATTGATTTAGTAAAAAACAAAAACTATATTTTATAAACTCCATAACTATAACATGTACAAACTAATTTGGGATTGAGAATAAATAACAAAATTTACATTTTTTATTCCTAAAATTATTCAATTATCTAGAAAATACTCCTTGATTTATATGAAATTAAAAAAGAGGAGTAGATGAAATAAATTTCACACCTCTCAATTTCAACTTACATTTTTCATATTAATAAACTCAATATCAACTCCATACGTTCATTTATAAAAAAAAATACTAACACTTAATAAGTATTCTTACAAAATAATGTAAATTTAAAAGTATCACTTTTTTTCTCTACATATTTTTTTCCATCTAATAAAACACTTCACGTTTACTGTTATACATTATTTAAGAAAAGTTGTTACTCCCACCATCCCGAGTAAAGATGGTCGTTTATTTTTTACACGTAAATTAAATAATATCATTATTTTATATGTATTGGATAGTTGTATTAGAGAGATGTGATGGATAGTGATAAACTTTTTTTTACTAAAAATAAAAAATTAGAATATTTGAATGAGACGTCCGATATAATAAAATTGAGACATTTTGGTAGGATGGCCGGACAGGATAAGTATTTTTTATTAACTTTATCGATTTTAAAGAGCATTATAGTATTTTTAGTTAATTAAAAAATATAAAGTAATACTATGTGTGTGAAAAATAATTAATAAATTTAAAATTAAAATAATTTTTAAAATAATTAGGTGAGATTTTTTTTTTTTCTGTGAAGGATTTTTTTTTTTTTGGGACAAATGAATATGAAACGTGTGTAGTGTTTTATGATAACAGAGCGTTTATAATTTAAAAATAAAAAATAAATCACTGTAGAGAGTAAGTTTAGAGTGAAAATGGTGTGTAGTGAAACTGCGAAAGTGGAAATGCGTGTTGGAATGATATTAGAGTGGGACCCAGTGAAAGGATGTTCAAGTGGAGCACGCCACTAACGCAAATGTGGGTGGACAGGGTTTTATATGGAACACACACAACCCCCACCCCACGCCAATGCATTTAATTCCGAATTACTCAAAATACTCTGAATCACTATAATTTTGTAAATACTAGTAAAAAATTTTACTCAATAAATATAACATTATCTATTTTGATGTTCGAATTCACCAAAATACACTTTTATTGAATACTTTACTTTGCTCTAATACATTGTTTGAGAAAAATATTTACTCAAAATACATTATTTGATGAAACAATTAACTCGAATATTTGAATACACTACTCAAATACAGGAAGTACATTACTTAAATGTATTTGAGTAAAGAGAATTTTCGTCCATTTTGAACAAAAAAAATACTCCCTCCGTCCTGGACAAAGGTGGTCGTTTACTTTTTGCAGGTGGATTAAGGAGTATTATTATTTTATGTGTATTTTGTAATTGTATTAGAGGGATGTGATAGGTAGTGGTGAGTCATTTTTACTAAAAAAGGAAAATGAAAACCTTTTAATGAGACGTTCAATATATTAAAATGGAGATATTTCGGCAGGACGGAATGAGCATATTTTATTAAAATTAGGATAAAAAGATTTTTTTTTTCTATTCTACTATGTCACTATCGTGTATGGCTTCTTTTGTAAATAAGTCGAGTTGAGTCGGCTGAACAAAAAAATATTTAAATTTGTTTAAAATATTATCGAGATTCAAAATATAAATTTGAACTTAGTATTTGATAAGCCATCGAGCTGAGCCTGAACAAACTTTTATGGAGCAAAAAATGAACATATTCGAGTAATTTATAATTTTACGTTTTTTTAATGGACTGTGCTCGAACTTTTAATTTTATTCAACATAAAAATCAGTTCAAGTCTTGTTAGATATCAACTATCAAATTGAACCTAAGCGAGCTTTTACCGAATTATCTCTAATAATTTGGTTTGATTTCCATCACATTGAATTAGTTTTTTTTTTCTTCTAAATATGGAGTATTTTGTTGGAAATTATTAATTTCCATTATAACCTAATTGTGGGCAATATATTATTATGCAATTATATTAGCTATTCAATTATATTATGGACTTAATTAAGTGATCCAATTAAGGTTAAAGGTCCATGGGCTATAATAATAAATGATATGGGCTTATTGAGTAGATACCCAATACTACATGATTAGGTGATTATGGGTGGTCTAGTCAAGTAGTATATAAAGGCTTCCAGGTTATGGTCCCCAATATACTAAGCCGCACATGGTCTTCCCTTCTCCCCATCGGGAGGGATTACTACGGTCCTCATAAGGAATAAAGAGGCTTAGTTGAGGAAGGCCATATAACCATTGATCCTGAGTTCGTGTTCCGCCTAGAGACTCATTGGATCAGGTACGCTTCCGCATTACAATTTGATCTCAGTTTATCATAATAGGGTTTAAGGTATTAGGATTTATTAGGAATTATTTCCTACAAGTGGTATCAGAGCCACCTTATATATGATTATCTGATATCTGAAAGAACTATATTTTGATTCAAATATTTATACTTGAATCGTTACGTGAAATAACAATTTTAAATCTAAGGATTGAGATGAAATAATTGTTGTTGTTCACATGTACGTTGCACTTAAGTGATTATGCCGCAATGTGTTTATAGGGTTATCCTTGAAATTCAAGTTTTAATACCAATATATGATGTACTTGAATTGCAAATTATTGCTTCTAACATTATAGTTGAGAATTTAATGATTTGATTTTGCGGACTTATGTGTTAGTTGCATTTTGTAATCTGCGTTGGAGATTGTTGGCTCATATCAGACCATTATCAAAATGAGTTCTAATCCAATATAATTATTGAAATATTGGGGATTGAATTTTATCCATGAATTATTGCGACATGTTGGGATTATGGCTAAAGAATATGGATTCTGATTAATATGGTGAATGAACCACACATATGCAATCATTCTGTACTTTTGGAAATTCAGTCTCAACTTTGTACAGTAGTTATATTGCTTTCATATGAAGGGTTTGTAATTTAGTATCTATATATTTAACTTTGGTTAAATAAATGTATTTCAATTGAGAGTTGATATTCGGATTAACAGGTTCAGTTATCTTTATTCTAATTCGATAATTGAGTAAAGACACAGGTTTCATAATTGAGTATCTTGAAAGAATTTTAAATTTAATTCGACAATAAAGTGGGTTGCCATTTTATTATTTGCTTAATTGATAATGGATCTGACATTATTGTGAATAAGTTTCATTTTAGCTAATTTCATTTAAGCTAATCTCGAAATTTAGGGCAACATTAATGTATTGGGTGGAATTCACCACAACAGTTTGCCATCACTTTTAAAGTGATTTTCCCGAATCTTGAATTACGTTATTGATTTATTTGTGAATAACCATAATGACAGTGTGCTCCTTCCATTATTTATGGATTTTCATAATTTAGTTATTTGATTAATTAATGTCATTTAAGTTGATAATTTTGGAGCAATTAATTGGTTGTCAATAAACTTTCTTATCATTTGATATGTGTGGTTTTTACGACAATTTTATTAAGAATATTAGCTTAATTTAGATTATTCTAAATTAGGGTATGAAAATTCTTATTTAAGTTAGGAGATCTTTCATCATTATAGGGTAGTGAATCATCTGATATTCCCATTTGATTGGTGGAATTTAATTAATTAAAATTAAATTGGGGAGACAGTTAAATGTCGTTTAATTAAATTAAATATTTTAATATTTATTTAATTAGTCTAGTAAACCTTCAATCTAGTCAATCGAAGCACCATGTTGCCACAGCAATATCGTGTGTGGAGAAAAGCTTTATTGAAATTACATAGATGGGTGTGGTATTATTTATGTGTTCTGTGTTCAGCCCACAGGTAGGCACAGTTTGACAGAATAATAACACACATGTGATAATAAGTATGTGATAATTATTTGGATTATTCATGTGAACATGAGTCGGTCCACATATAGACTCTTGTTTGACAGAACTTATTGTCAATACTTGATTGTTACACCAAGATTATCCCTGCAGTTAATTTTTGTCCATAGACGAGGTTAATGTTGCACAAGGTGTCTTGTGATGGGTCCCTAATTAATAATGTTGTGTGAGTGTATTTTCATGCGGGTATTGATCGGCCCACAGGTAGATTAATATTTGGCAGAAATACACAAGCACCTGTGGTGGTAAATATGTGACGATTATTTGTTTAACATGTGAGTAATAAGTCGGCCCACAGGAAGGCTATTGCTTGACAGTTTTATTGTCAGTATTTGACTACTACAAAGAGGTGCAACATACAAGTTAGTATTGTTGTCATTGGACTTGATACTAATGTTGTGCTAGATTCCTTGAGATGATTCTAAACTATTTAAAATTTGAAAGATTATAAAGTTTAGTGCAAGCATAATAATCATTTTGGATTAATTCTCTGTACAATTAAGAAGTCTGTTAATTAAATTTAACCTATGTCAACAACAAAATTATACATGATGAGAACTTCAACAAATGAACTAATAAGTTTCTAACAAACTCTGTCTCAATAAAGTATAAGGGCAACAAAGAAAAACCCGTTTGGAAAGCTGTTAAAAAGAAACTAAAGTATAACCTTTCGTTTTCTCCTAAAGGCTTGTGGAATTGTTTTATAATACACCACATTAAGATTACTTAGTATGAATGGTGTTGTGGTGTAGTTAAAAGACAAAAATAGTACTCCATATTATATGGTTACTAATTGGAGAAATACTAAGAATTGCAGCTTATGGTCTCAATAAAGTTCCAACCAAAGTAGTTGTGAGAACTCTTTGAGTTTCACATATGGTGATATCCAACTAAGGCTAGATCATTGGGATCTACTAAAGAAAATTGGATTCAAATAGATACAAGCTACTTTATTGGTATTAAATAAAGATAATAAGTTTATGATCCAATTGATCGGATCATATTTGAGACGGGTAATACGGTATTATGTGAGGATGTTGATTTTGGGGGAAGAATAATATTAGAGACATTGTCCTTAAGGGGAAGTCGATTCGATCCCCACTTATGCTTTAAAGAATTGGTGCAAATTCAGAATAATGATATGACAATGTCAATAATATTTAAGGAATAACAAATTCAACAACCTCAAGAATTAATGTCACTAAGGAAACCACTAGAGTTGGGTGAAAGACAATTCGAATGATTATGTAGTTTTTCTCTTAAATAATGAGGACACTATGGAATTAATGGTAGAACATTCAAACAATGTTCATCAAACCATGAAAGGTACAATTACTCCAAAGTGTGTTAATGCTATAAGTTATGAGTATAAATCAATACAAGATGATTAGGTTTGCATCTTGATATAGGATTATACTCAAAAGGGAAGGAAGACATTATTATAAGATAATCGTGACATTAGTAACACATTTTGGTCTTGAATCATATTAGATGGATGTAAAGATAAAGTTCTTTGATCGCAACACTGATGATACGATCTAAATGGTTTAAGAACTAATAGGAAATTCATCTATGCATTCAAGCAAATTTTTTTTCGTAAAGGAATCACAAGTATCATCATGAAGTAAGTGTCTCATTTGGTTTTGAGACAAATGTAGATGATTATGTGATTCAGTGGGAGAATGTTTAAGTTAAACTAAGGGAGACAAATGCAGTCTCAATCAGGTGCCCTAAAGTTAAAACTAAAGATTTGAGAAATGTAGAAACATTCCATATTCATTGGTTGTTGGAAGTTGTTGTATGATGAGGTCTCTACAAGACCTAATTTGGCTTATGTTGTTGGTATATTAAGTAGACATTTAAGTAACTCTAGTATGGATATTTATAAAGTATGTATAGAGAACTAAGAATAATATGCTTGTAATCAGGGATCAGATTTGTTAGAGATCATGAGGAATTCTGATTCTGAGTTTGTTGGATGTCAATACAGTATAAGATCCACTTCAGGCTATATTTTCTGTTGGTCGGAGAGCTATATAAGTAAAAGTGTTAAGCAAACACTTTAGCTCATTAACCATGACAACAGAATTAGTAGCACACTAAGGGCATTCAAACATGAAATAAAAGTTGCGAAGATTTGTCACATAAAGTTCATTGTGACAGTTAGTTCGCAGTAAAGTATTTATGACAAGAATACTTATAAGTCAAATAAATTGACATAGAATTCTTTGTTGTTAAAGAAAGTGTTTTGTGTAGATAAAAGTTTAGAAGAGCATATTATGATAGACTCTAAATATGGATCCACCAATTATGTATTCAACGCCCTGCAATTTTATGAGCTAGCTAATCATGCGGGTGTTATATGATTTTAGAATACATTAGTTCAGTGGGAGTCTATATTTATTGTTCTTTAAAGTTTTCAAGACACCTTGTTTTGGATAATTCAGTTTTCTGCAGAATAAAGTTCATGGCTTTGAATTCATTGTGAATTCACTTAAGTAATTTCATTTTGTAATATTTTATATTATGGATTGATCTCACTAAGGATTAAAGTTTGACCAGTTGGAAATAGACATGATGTTGATCACATTTGACATGTAATTTCCATGCTACTCACCATATTTGATCTATGTCATTGAGTATATTGATATGGTGATTGTCGGGGTTTAATCACGATTTATAATGTGGTGAATGCCGCGGTAGTTCCATATTAGTATATGAGATGGACCAGATTGTTAAATATAGCTTGAAGAGGAATAGCATAAAGTTGCGCAACTAAGGACTCTTAATATAATTGCTAACGGAAAATATATAGCCCAAGTGGGAGATTGTTGGAAATTATTAATTTCCATTATAACCTAATTGTGGGCAATATATTATTATGCAATTATATTAGCTATTCAATTATATTATGGACTTAATTAAGTGATCCAATTAAGGTTAAAGGTTCATGGGCTATAATAATAAATGATATGGGCTTATTGAGTAGATACCCAATACTACATGATTAGGTGATTATGGGTGGTCTAGTCAAGTAGTATATAAAGGCTTCCAGGTTATGGTCCCCAATATACTAAGCCGCACATGGTCTTCCCTTCTCCCCATCGGGAGGGATTACTACGGTCCTCATAAGGAATAAAGAGGCTTAGTTGAGGAAGGCCATATAACCATTGATCCTGAGTTCGTGTTCCGCCTAGAGACTCATTGGATCAGGTACGCTTCCGCATTACAATTTGATCTCAGTTTATCATAATAGGGTTTAAGGTATTAGGATTTATTAGGAATTATTTCCTACATATTTATCATTATTAGTATTATTTTTTAATCTTCATCTATGTTATTATATAGTGAACAGATGATCAATGATAACCTATTAATTTATTTCACATCACTTAGATCAACTTTATAAAAAGATGATACTTTGTTAACTTTTTAATCACATGAGTAAGTTGTGAAAAAATGATTTGAATCGAAATATACGCTTTTATTATTGAGTTGTAATGTGATTGAAATTTGAAAGAAAAACAATAATGGGGTATTTAGAATTTTCAAAATGTTTTTTTTTTTTGCAAAATTAGTTTTAACAATACGAATTTTGAATTATAAATAAAATTCATCTTATGAATTTGGAACGTAACTCATACGATACCTAATTTTCATTATTGACAAATGATTGCTTGGAACTCATATTATCATATAACCTTATCATATCACTCGTATAATTTCATTCTTATAATTTAATTTTAGTTTTACGACGTAATTGTATTTTCACTTGATTCGTATAATATTTTATGTAAAAAGTATCATAAATGTAATGGACATAATTGTCGTTCTCCCACATTTGTTTTTTTTTTTTTAAATCCAACTTAATTAATAAATATTGATTATTACGTATGTACTCAATGACATTAACGCTAAATTACTGTACATGTGTCATACGTAATCATGTGACGTCATAGGTTTATCTTCTATATCTAAGGGGTTTGAACCAGAGAATCTATACTCACTCCTAGGGTCCCATACTCATAATAATTAAAGGAATATGTATAGTAACGTATTTCTTCACATTATGAAAAAAAATAAAAATAACAAACAAATTAAAAATTACTAATTCCAATCCAATAAACCTGGCACTAGCGTATCCCAGAAACAAACTAAATTATTTTAGTAATAATATTTACTCCATATTGGAGTAGTATACTTAGAGACGCTCTTTGATTTTCCTTCTTTCCCGAGCAAATGTTCACACTTATCGGTTTTTCACGTAAGATTTACATTTTTTTTATTAAGTGAGACTCATACAAAAAAATTAATACTCGTATTTTTATGGACCCACATATATACAACACCAATACAACTACAAATTAGTATATATTTAAATATTATATATTCATTAACATATTAAACGTTCAAATATTATATATGTACGTAAAAAAATAAACATAAACGTTTGCTCGGACACAGGAGGGATTATACGTTTAATTAAAAGTCAAAATATAATAATAGAGAAAGAGATCTGATAACATATCGCATTAATGTTGGCCTAATGGCTAAGATGTAATATCTTGTACTATGTTAGATGGAACTAAACCAGTTTAATAAATTATTTGGTGGGTCTAAAAATATCACCTAACCTACATAATACATGCATACGTTTTATATCTTTCCTCAAATAAATAAATAAAAATAAAATAATTATGTAAATAAAAATTACTACCTCCATTCCACAGAAAGATATGCACTTTCTTTGTAAAGTACAAAACGCGTAACTTTATGTGGAACAGCGGGAATAATAGGATTTCACAACTCAAACAAAATAAATATAACCAACGAATAACATTACATGCACATATAAACTTGAATGTAAAGTTATTATTATTTCAAATTTTATATAATTATTTACATATTGTGATACTCGTATTACAAACATGTAAATACTACATTTATACTCCTCTTAATTATGTGAATGGTATTTTGGGTGGGGTCGATGAAATTCAATGTATAACTAAGGTGTTTAATGTATTCTCTTGAGAAGTGTTATTTATTTTTAATTTTTTTTATTTAAAGGATTATATCAATAATATTTTTTTAATGGGTATTAAGTAGGTGCATCGTATTCTAACCCACTTGTATCTAAATAACACTTATAAATAAATTATTAGGATGTAAAATAATTTTAAGAATTAATCTCATGTGAACTGATTTACTGTATAAATTCGTTTATCCCCTTTTAATTTAAACACTAACAATATATAAAATATAATATAATGGATACAAATGTTAATTAATTTAATTTCGATGTATACAAATATTTGCTTAAATTTAATTAAATTAAAATTAAATGAATAATCATAAAAATGGTTAAAGAGGGGGCCTAACATTGAGTGACGTTAGAGGTGTGGGTGATGGATATAATTGAGTACATAGCCATCATTGTTATGGGCCTAGCAGTTCGGTTATTAGATTTATGAAAAAAATTGCATTTAAATTGAGTTTTTTTTTTAATAATTGTATTCATTACATTATTACTTATCATTTTATTCAATTAATTTCATTCTCATTATCTTATTTCTATTTTTAATTCTTATTAGTAGTTTTTCTAATACAAAACTTAAAAGTTAAAAGGTTGGTTAATTAGAGATCGATGTGCTTTTTTTTTTTTGAAAAATGGCTTTACATTTTCAAAATGTTGCTAAATTAAAGACAATTTTATTTTAAAACAAGATTAAAAATATTCCAAACTACGATATATTTATATAACTGTAAAAAACAAATAAAATTAAATAAAAAAACAGAAGAGACAAGAAAATATCTCCTTTTGGTGCGAGAAAGAAAGTTTTCCAATTGTAATCATGGCATACAATTCAAAAAAATGATCGAAAAGAATTGATCATAAAGGTTATTATCTTTTTTATCTTTTTATTGTCAATCATCACATTAAAATTCAAAAAACAAAGGAGGGATCACAAATTGAAAATTAAAAATTAAATAACTAAAAAAATATGAGAAAAGATTATCATCCATCAATCAATGATGTGAAAAAGGTTATTGCCTTTCAGAAATAATATAACAAAAAAATTGACTCTGCCCTATGCAGTAAAGATCGCACTTTGCTATTCATCTTTTCAACTTTTTTTTTCTCACCCTTTTGGGCTTTTCCACAATTTCCACCGTTTCACTTTTTATGGACTAATATAAATTTGAAAAATATATACTTTTAATTATTAGCTAGTGTATTCTCCATAATTAGTCTAGTTATTAGCTTATTATAATTACACTAATACATAAAAAATTAGATTATAATTAGTAAACTCGGTAAATCATTGATGCATTATATAGATTTTAGAGCTGGTTTATTTATTTATTTTTAATCATCTTATATATGACATTCAACATTATAGGACTAGCATGAGATAGTGAAATATTAATATTTGTTCATAGTATTTGTGTTTTTCTTTAAGAAAGTCCAAAATTATTGTCTTTTCAACTAATCACTCATTTAATAATATATGATACAAGAAATTAATAAATTAAGTAATCAAAATAGTAGAATCGATATATTAAGAATATCATAACTAAAATTCACTCACTATCTATTAATATTAATAAGGGGATAGAAGGGAGTAGGGGTGTATAAATATAGGATTGATTCTTAAATAAAAAATGGTAGATGTTTGTAATTTAGATGCATTATTAATATTTGATGTGCGCCATAGTAACGCAACCTTAATATTGTTGTCGGGAAAAAGCTAGAATTAATTAGAATACGAAATTAATTTACACCAAAATATTTAGTGTTAAAATTAAAGCACAACAAATGACCCATTCTTTGAATCCAACTACACTTTCTGCCCATCATCCTACACCAAAGCAAATAGTATTTGATTGATAGAGATTAGGCTCAACTTTTCTTTTAAGTAAAAAAATAAAAATAAAAATTAGAAGCTCTTTATGTGTGTTTTAGCTCATATGGAATATGTTGAGTTATCATAATTTATCTTTTCACAATTCCATCGGGTAAGGATGTAATAATTGGATGGATGATTCCACCTTTTGTACCGATTAAATATATACTCCCTCCATCCCGGGCAAAGAGGTGCATTTGTTTTTTACACGTAAATTAAAGAATATTATTATTTTATATAGAGTGGGTAGGTGTATTAGATAGATGTGATGGGTAGCGGTGGATCATTGATGAACCCTTTTTACTAAAAGAGGAAAATGATGCAATTCGAATGAGACGTCCAATATAATAAAATGGTGTTATTTGGGCGGGATGGAGGGAGTATCATTGAATAGATGAGTATAATTAATTCAAAAGTATGTGAAATTGATCACCTAATTGCGTATTATGACGCAGAAACTTGATTTCATTATTTCCTATATGAATAATTCTCATAAACATTTTATATTTTTACAATTTTAGTCACGATCTCAAAGTAAGGCAGATCGAACACAACTTAATTACGAAACCTACCGATTCAAGTAAATACGTGATAGAATTTAAAGGAGAAAAAGAAAATGATAATTTATTTTCATACAATTATTCCTTCTTATGAAATTAAAATTAAATTTAAAATGTAAATAAACTCTTGAAGTAAGTTATGATAACCAAATTAAAATTATCATAGATGTTTATACCCAATTAAATTGTTAATTATAAAGTTGTAAACAATAAGGATATAATAAATTACACTAGTGGCTAGAGCATAGATACACATATGAGTAATTAAGTAAACTAAAATAGTAACCTATGACATTAGTTGCCCCTATAAACCTAATTAGGTAGTTAAGCTATATTTGTCTAAACCTTGTGTTCATAAAGAGATTGTAGCTAGATTGATAAGTCGGTTAATTTACCCAACCCTATTTATGTAGCCTCTTCAATGTAAGAAACCGATTTAATTAATGTGAGATAATATATTACTTATTAAGATTAATTGTAGGAGAATTTTCATGTGTAATTAAAGTGACAATTCTTGATTAATTAATATATGCAAATAATTTACCAAATTTAGCATAAGATTGAATTGAGTTAGAAATTGACGCTCAATATCGGAGGATTGAAGATTCATTCTAGGAGTTAAAAATGTGAAGAATATTTTGTGATATATTTATCAATTAATAGACACGTGGAAAATAAACGTGTAAAGTATTGAAAATAACATATTAAGGTAGATAAATTGTAATGCAAGAAATAAGTCTTGATATGCCCAAAAAAAACATCTATTGTGCTTTAAAGCAATGCTATATTGGACAAGTTAATTATGCTTTGTTTTATTATTATTTATTAATATTATTGTTTTTAATTTTAGTATTACTATATAAATGAGAAAGAATTCGGAATGCAATGCACTAGTATAGTACTCCCTCCGTCCCATAGTTAACTTCACCGACACTGTAGATACGAAGTTTAAGAAAAGTTATTTTTTGACCAACTTTATTGACTATTTAAGAAAAATTATTTTCTGACCAACTTTATTGACTTTTTAGGGGTATTGTGATATTTTTAGATAATAAATAAATCATAAAATATGTTATGTGTGTTAGGTAGGAGTTGTATTTTTAAAATTAAGATAACTTTTGAGATTTTTGGTTAATGTGAAGTTTTTTTTTGTATAGTGAACATAAGTGTGGGACATACGAAAATTGAAAGTGTAAACATAAGTGTGTGATGGAGGGAGTATATAGTTTGCAGCATTTCAATTTATTCAACCAAAAACAATTTTAATGAATATATTTATACACTTCTCCGATTTTATTCAATAAATAAATTTTAAGAAATTATCATTTTACTTTTAAACTTCTTTCAACAAACATTTTCTCCATGAGATTTTCTTACCGACATTCCATTACAGAAATATGTAGTAAATGCCATTGAAAATAATAAATTCTAGGTAAACTTTTTTTCACAACTAGAAATTCATGGTGACAAAAAATCATTCTTAAAATTTGCTAAAATGGGATCAGTTTTTCACATTAATTCGAATAAGATGGAAGCATAATAATAATAATAATAATAATAATAATAATAATAATAATAATAATAATAATAATAATAATAATAAAACAATAATAAATTAAACTAAAAAATAAAATAAAAAGGGTAAGCCAAATAATAAACGTTTAGTTTCAAATCAACATACGACTAATACAAATATGTGGTCAAGAATAAGTCAAAATATTATGCACACAACGATTATACTATCTTAAAAAAACAACAATAATGAAATAAATAAAATAAAAAGAAAAACAAAGAGAGTAGAAATCTGCTTACCATTAAATTCTCCTCCATTCCCGCCACCAATTCCCGATCCGGGTTATTCACGCCATTAAACATTAAAAATTAAAATAAAAAAAAAATAAAAATTAAGAAACCCTGAAAAGTAAATTTCGTAAATAGATGAAAATTCCAAAAAAGTAGCGTTCATATTCATAATGCTAATGCGCCAACCAACGATTCTTGATCTTTTACGTTGTAATAAGAAACCAATTTGAGATAACTCGTAGGACAGAACCTACGAAGAAAAGCAGTTAAAGTTTCACAAAGTTCGATGATTTTGATGATCTTTTCTTCCTTGTGTAAGAACCCATGATCCAGAATCAAAACCCCAAAAAGTACAAAGCAGCTTCAAGATCTTGAAATGGAGTTTCCTTGAATGATTAGAGATGATATATGTTCATTATGTATGTGAAAATGAAAGAAGATCGAAAAAAGATGACTATTATTTACACATAATTTAAGCACTAGTACAGTATGAAAGTCATGGTTAAGGATGATCATCATCAAGATCTATGACACTAATTTTACCTCTTTTTCAATGTTTGAAATCATTACTCCACCACCATACTTTCTACACTATAATCATTTCTACTCTGATGAACATATCCATGATTCCACCATACCTTCTCCCCTACCGCCGACGCTCTCCGCCGCCTTCCCGCCGTACGTCGATGAACCTGACAACGCGTTCATTTTCGTCGCACCATTCCTCGGGAATCCATAGTTGTTATCGTCCTTGTGTTCTTCCACCGCCTGATTATTATTGTTCCACCGCCCTGCATTATTGCTCTCTCCGACGTCGTTTTGGATCAGGTTTTCGAGGCCGTGATCGGAGACGCTGTTTAAACTGAAGTGTTCATCCAAACCCCCCATTTTCATGAATGGAGTGGTGGGTTTGGGGTTTGAAATTATTGGAGATGTTGAGAATGGGAATTTGGGGTTTGATTGGAGGAAGGAAGTGAGGAGAGGGTTTGGATTCACGTTAAACAGATTTGAATTCTGCGTGATCGGGAGTTGGTAATTGATCGAGCTGGATGCAGCGGCGGATGCGGTTGAGGGCGGAGAAGAGGCGGCAGCTATGGCGTCCAGGGCGGCGGAGCTGAGCAGAGAATGCTGCGGCTGAACTTTCTGCGGGAATGGACGGCGGAGGTACGGCGGCGGGTGGGCGGCGTCCAAGGAGGCAGACCTAGTGGTGGCGAAGAGATCGAGCCGGCTCCTTGGGAAAGAGGAATTATTAAAGGGCGGGGCGGGAATTCCAGTAAATTCCTGAACCATGGCTCTGAAATTGGTGGTATCTGTAGTTAACACGGTCGTTGGCGCCCTTCTGGAAGCTCTCGATCTCTTCTTCGGGTTACGCGCCGCCGCCGTCGTCGTCTGATTCTGCAGCGGCGGAGCGAGGGCGGCGTTTTCCAGCCCCAGCGCCGCCGGCGCGGGGTGGAAAGAGGGCATGAAGGAGGCTCCGCCCCCTGGAAGCATGCAAGTCACGTGGTCGTTGGGGAGCTGATTCGGGCCGGGTCGTAGAGTCGGACCGCTCCTGGGCCAGTCCGGGCCCGAATTGAGGAGGGGGTGGTTCTGATGGAGTTGCAGATAGTTGGAAAGTGGGTCAAAGAAGAGGTGTGGCAGAGGCGTGTGGTTGGAGATGGGCCCACCCCCAGCGCCACCACCGCCACCGCCACCAGTGAGGAAAGCGGAGACGGAGTCGGCGGCGCGTGAGTCGTACTCCTCGTCACCGCCACTGGATGACTGGAGGCTCCCACTATTGCCAGAATCCATATATCACTCCCTCTCTCTAAAACAAGAAAGTAAATTCTGGATGGACAAAAGAACACCCGTCAATTAAAAGGAGGAATAACGTAAGATGGGTAGACAGAGATATGGAGAGAGAGAAACTGAGATCTTCTATCACTAAAACCGCCATTGACACACCATCTGCCTCAGAAACCCATCAGAATTTCTAGCCATGATTACAAAACATCCTCTGATCATCTCAAAAACATGTCGTCAAGTCTTTTCAATTATTCTACCCAAAAACAAAAGATCTCCCCCTCTAAAGAATTTCTGTCTGTAAACTAGGGTTTCAGTTTCACACAACCAAGAGGAGAGAGAGAGACCTCTGAAAGAAAGAGAGAGAGAGGCTTCAACTCAGGTTTTTGCACTAGAAAAAGAAAAGGGTGGGGTCGCTATGAAAAGCGGCAACTGTGTGTGTTTTAGAGAGAGAGAGAGTGGGAGAGAGAGAAATTTTCTTCTCTCTTCTTTTCTTTTTTTGTGGTTTATAAAAAAAAATAGTGTACCCCACCATTAGGGGCCCCCACCGCCCCTGCCCTGGGGATTGGTGGAGGAGGTAAATCGCAGGATGTGCCTCAAGTGGCTTATAGAGAGGGCTCACTGTTAAACTTGTGCTTGCAAGGGGCCAAATCCATGCCAAAGGCAGGATTCGAACCCTCACCCTGCAGCAACCAAGCTCAGCTGGAAGGTCTTTCCACCCTCCCCTCTACCACTTGAGCTATGCCCTGGGGGCATCTTCTCTCTTCTTTTCTTTTTTTGTGGTTTATAAAATATACAGTGTGAAAGATAAGGAGAAAATGTTAGAACAATATCTGTAATTAATAATAATTGGGAAATAAAGCAGTACAATACTAATAGCTGCCAAATTAGAGAAGATGGTTGTTGAAAGGGAAGGTATGAAGGAAATATAGAATTCTTTAATTTATTTTTATTTTCCAAATACTAATAAAAAAAAAGGTCATATCCACAAGTCAAATGCTTCAAGTATTTTTATTTGGGTTACATAATATACTTATATACTAAATCGGTTTTTGATTTTATTAGTTGGCATCATGAAAGTAATTTAGGGATGATGTGAAATTTTCTTAGAATTTTATTTTTTAATAAATTTGTAAAACTTGCTAAGTAAGGAGAGTGTAAATAGTTTATTTGACAACCAAACTTGCTAAGGAAGGAAAGAGTGATTACATTATTTCACAACCAATCAAAAAAAAGAATTGTCTTAATTAAAATTTTATCTAATCTTAAAATGTTTTTAATTTTCTTAATTTTGAATCCTTTTTAAGTGAAAATTATATTAAATTAATCGGTATCACATGATTTTCAATTTAACATTCATATTGCTAATATAATAAATTGAGTAATATTATTCTCAAATTACATTAATATCTTTTTAATTTTTATTATACTTATAGGGAAATGTTTTAATTAATGAGGTGTCATCACTATAATAAGGATGATATATAATTTTCTTATTTATTTTAATTTTTATTTAAGTTTATAATAAATTAAAATAAATAATTAAATAAAATAATTTGTGATTAATTTGATTGGTAGTGTACACACAAAAATAGAAAATTGATATCCAAAGTTATCAATAAACATTCAATCACATTCTTTACATTTTATTTTTTAAAAATCTATTTCATCCAAAATTTTAAAAGTTTATAACTTTTAAAAATTAAGTTTATTATTAATAAAAATTATATTAAATTAATTATCTTTTTACGATCTTTAAAACAACACGTATAATAATATATATAGAAGACAATTTTAACTATATAATTAAAAGATGAATATTTATATATTATGAGATGGGATAATCATATATTTAATTAATAGTTATAAATTTTATTTAAACATATTTGTTAAATATTTATTTAAAATAATATAATTTAATTTCATTTATATTTAATTAATAACAATGTAATTTTTGGCTAATTATTCTGTGCACACGGGTGCACTGTGCACCCACTTTCATATTTGTATATATTTATGAATAAAAATGTATATACTGTATGACTTTCTGTTGGTTTTTTTAATGAAAAATTAAATGTAAAAAAACTATGTACTCATTAAGAAATACTTCCTCCGTCTTAAAAAAGCTTGCAACCCTCTTTTCGGTACGAAGATTAAGAAAGTGATAACTTTTAGGGGTATAATGATATTTTTATGTAATATATAAATGATAAAGTATGATAGATAGAGATGGTTTTTTTGTAATTAAAGTGTATGGGGGAAGGGTGATTGTTTTTTACTTTTTGCTTTTTTTGGAATGTGCAAACTTTTGTGGGACAACCCAAGATAAAAGTGTGTCATCTGAAGTGAGACGAGGAAGTATATATACAAATTTGAATTAAAACTTATATACATGTAGATGCATTGTGCACTTGGGTGCACCAAATATCAACTATTTTTTTTATAGAAGCAATAATACATGTTCTATTCAATGTAAAAAAGATATAATATTTATTTATTATACTTAAATAATTTTAAAGTCAATTATAATTATTCTTATTTTAATATTTAATTGAAAATACATTTTTAGATTGATATTTTTTAAGACATGGTATAATAAAATTAATTATGAAAAATATTATATATATATATATATATTTAACCCTTAAAATTATGTAAATTGCTAAAATTTCAGTTATGTGTAATAATCATGTCCATATGCGTGCTTGAGAATTATTTATGTAGATTTAAAAATATTTTTTCATTCACATATTTTGATATCAACAACCTTCATGAATCGTTTCATTACTCCAAACAAATATATTATTCGGGTACTCTAACCAAACAAATAATATATTGTTCGAAATACTCTAATCGAACACAATATAAATCTTAATTATTAGGATATTTATGTTTTATTAATTATAAATATTAAAATTTAAATTTTTTAGTATGCTTAATAAATTTGAAAATACAAATAACCAATTTCATAAAAAATTTGATTATCCCCATATTACGCGGCGGCTTCGTACTAGTTGTCTACTATTTATTACACTCAAATTTCATCCACAAAAGTACTTAAACTTGGGCTTTGGAGAGGCACAATTTATTTCTCTTGTGAATTTGACATTTAAACAAAATCTCAACAAGCTACATTATAATAAATAAATAAACATATAAATATAAAATAATAAATTCATGCTGTACAAGCAGACCACATCGAGTAAGCCTTAGTTTTGACCAAGTCAAATTAAATATTGAAATAGCTAGGCTAGGGATATAATTATTCAAGAATCCACAGACTATTTTTTATTTTAATTGAGTATAATATCTCATTATCTATCATTTTTTGTTACACCATAAGAAAATTATATCAGCACTTATTAAAATATCAATATAGTATTCATTTGCATTGGAATAACAATGATCTATAGAGCTATACATTGTTAGAATTTTATATTTCATCCCAATTAATTTACTATAGTACTAATAAATATGTATACAATATTAGAGACGCATTGAAAATATGGATGCGAAAGAAAGGATGGTATAATACCGTTTGTTTTACATGTCGCGAATAAAAAATAATATCTCTGTCCAAAGCAACTTTTAATTGTTATTTTAGATACGGAATTAAAAAGAAAAAAATTACTGACTCTATTAATTTTAGGGGTATTGTGATTTTTTTTATCAAGTGATAAAATAAAATATTTAAAATAGGTGAAAATGATATTTTTTTAAATATGATATGATAAGAGATTATTAGTTTCGAAAGTTTTACTATTTATTGAGGGTGAAGTGAAATTGACATTTTTTAATTGAATATATAAATTGAGAAAAAAATGAAAAGTTTAATGAGACGGAGAAGTAATATTTTTTTATAAAATGTAATAATTAATTAAAAAAAGTGATTATAACACAGTAAATTATTTTATGAACAATTTATAGTATAAATGAAAAATGATATTCCCTCCATTCTATCACAATGAATGTATTTTGCTATTTTCGTTTGTCTCAATACAAAATGTGCATTTTCTTTTTTAGTAAATGAGATTCACCCAAAAACAATTAATATATCTACATTGAACCCACACACACTAATACACTTACATACTATACATTAAAATATTGTTTATATCTCTTCATTTACACATTAAATATTATATTATTTAATCTACGTGCGAGGAAAAATGTGCTCCTTGTTGTGTGACGGAGTAACATTTTTAAGAAGTGTAAAATAACTTCAAGTGATACATCTCAGTCCAAAATTGCTCGTGGACTAGAGGGTAGAGGGAGGAAACTAAAGATTCGTTACATATATAATTTTGTAAAATATATTCTCATTGGATTTAAAATTTCATCAGAATTTTTCTACTTTTAGTTGGAATATAATTTTATAATATATGCTAAAAATATATCCATTTTTCATTATAGAAAAGGATAGTTGAGACTTGATATTTTGAGCTTTTCTCAATATGGATGGATCAGTTGAACAACACTCTTTAAGTTTGCTGCAACCATCAGAACTACAAAATGTCACTGTTTCAGAATAATATTATTTTGAGTTTTTAAATAAAAACTAATAATATTTGAATGAATATATACTTTTTGAAAAGAATCCATAATAAGTATTATAGCTGGCTTCAATATTTCCGTTTTATCAATTTGGACAATTCACTTAATATTCTCATATTTTTTTTTATAAAGGGAGAGTTCAAATTTAAAAATTTATTTATAATATATACATAATTTATTATTAATTCAAATTAAATTTGTCACGTAAAAATACAATAAATACCTTTCCATTGTATATCAAAGTATTCCTTACATTTATTAATCTCTGGAATAAAAATATAAATGGAACAATTTTTTTTCATGTCTATAAAACTTTCCCAAGGATCTTTAACATTTTTCTTTTCTTTTCCCACTTATATAAGAAATAGGAGTACTATTATATCAACGCATTTTCTCAATTCAAATAATTAATTGTATGTTCTTTTTAATAGTAATAAGAAATTTAAAGAGACCAACCTCAAATAAGCATTTATATCGCACTAGTTAATGAGTTTTTCTTTGCGTAAAGTTAGATAGAATTAGCTTTGTAAATAGGTTTACTATATAAATTCTTTTTAATTTAAATTCCAGAAAATGAAGATAATACGAGTTTTACCTGAATCCAATTTACAGTAGGTGTTTGACAACTAAATATAATTACATTTCTCTTGATTGTAGTTGATTAATATTAAATTTAAAAAATATACTACTCTAAAATATGATTAGGCAAATCTTTTTCTTTAATTAATTGATTGATTGAAACTGAAACGCTTTTAAAAAGGCATTACAAAGATCTACCAGAAATTGACTTTTCTTTCTTCGCCAGCATGTTCATTTCATATTTTTTTTATTTTGAAATTGGTTTTAATTCATAGAATTTTGTTACAAGATTGTGTCAATTTTAAAAATACTGGTTTCGAAAAAAGAAAAAAAAAAAAAACTCCATAATCCATACTAGCAAAACTTAAAATAAAATGAAATAAAAAATACTATATATACTTAATTAATTTATTTATATTTATGTAAGAGGTGATGCTGGTGGTCCACGTGGTTGCTTCCACCAAGTCCACAAGTAATGTTGTAAAGGCAGGTGGCAAGTGGCTGAGCTGTACAGGTACTGGCGTACTGCCCCCCGTACGAAATACACATTTCCGTATACAAATACTTGCACCACAAAAATTGATATTGATGGTTCTTTATTTTTGATGATACCAATTATTATTTTATGAATCAAATAATTATTCAAAGGATTTATTCAGGATGAGAATTTATTTATTAAATTTATGGGACAAATTAATTTTTCTAATGAAATTTTTGTAATTTATGAATTAGTTTTCTAAAAGGAAATTTTTAAGAGTGGCAATAAACTCTCCTCATGAAACAAAAGATTACATGAATTGCAAAGGAAAAAATAGCAAAAAATATTTTGACCGCAACAATCATCTTTTAATTTTTTTGTGTAAATAAGAGTAATTCAATTTCATTCTCCACACAAAAATTTAATCAAATAAAGTTTTTAAAATGTTGGGGTGATATTAAAATGTGAGCTCTTTTACTTTTAGTTTTTGAGCACTTCATTTCTTTTTTTTTAAATTATTTATACTTTAATTTTAGAATATTATTATTGTTATTATTATTTAATATAATTTTATAAATTCTTACATTGTTATTATTATAGTAGTGAGTATAACTTAACCTAAAGTGACTATAAATAGGTAATATGCTTGTTACCATTTTTCCACCCAAACAAAATACAAGTGATAATTGTGAAGTGAGATTTCATTATCCGTATTTTCCATCCTCACTTAAATCACTCATATTATAGCTACAACATTTATTATTATTATTATTATTATTATTATTATTATTATTATTATTATTATTATTATGTCATAATATATTACTATGTGTATACAACTATTATTTTATGATTTAAAAAGAAGGTTAAGCCTCTAATCTAATCATAAAATGATAATGATATATTCAGGCACATATATTATGTACATGATTATTTATTATATTATTTTACGTATATCATTTTATGATATAAAAGGAAGGCTAAACATCTGATCTTATCATGAAATGAACTTACGTGATTAATATGTTATTAATATTTTATTTAAGCAATGGATTTGAACCCCCAAAATAATTATATAATTTGTAATATGTTATACATATATATTTTACAAATATTAAAAATACTTTGATAAAATTTTGAAACTACAATAAATGAGAGAGTTAGTAATTATGCTAGGTAAAGTGCTGGTGAACAGGACGTCGGATCATTCTTCCGCTCAAGCCGTAACACAATATTTTAAAATAATCAAAGGTGACTAAAATGTTTGAAAATAGTTGGATGTTATTGTTAGGTTGCATATGAAGTATGCTTATTTCTTCTCTTATGGTAGTGACCGTATGAATCATGAATTTTATGGTTGTGGCTGACGAGTCGTGACAATGGTAGTAGTTGACGGGCTATGAAACATGGTAGTGACTAACTTTCGGGTTGTCATGAAAAATAGTAATCATATTATTATGTATTTACTGATTAACATTCCGCCAAAATTACCCACTGAGATTTCAATCTCACATTTTCAAACAACAATTTTTCAGGTTAAGGAAGGAAGTCTTTTGGCCTGCAGCAAGACGTGAGAACTCCAAATTATATATAATAAAATAAATATATATTTATATTTGTATAACTATACCTATTTATATAAAAATAAGTATCTTTACATTTTCTTAAATACGTTTGGTTTGATATAATATATTTTATGAGAATTTATTACCTTGTATTGCTAAATAAAGAATAAATAAATAAATATATCAATTTACATTTCTAATTTTTTTAAGATAAAATTATTTTTTTTCTCAATATGTATTTATAATATTTAAATACTATAATTTTGAATGAATTTTAGATATTTATTTCGTTGCGATTTATATATAAAATTTAAAGAGAATTTTACTTTGAAAATTGTACTCTAATAAAAGTTAACATATGTTTTGATTTATTAAGTAGCTCTCTATTTAAAAAAAAAGACTTTGGATTTTGGGTGCTACAATGTACATTCTCTCTTCTCAATTAATACATTTTTATCTTTATCTCTCCTATTATCTTTATTTTTTTTACATAAATTAATGAATTCTTACACGTATTTGACATAAAGTTAAAACATACCCTATCAAAAAATCCCAAAACAAACATCACCTAAGAGAGTTTCAAAATATTTCTTCCGTCTCGCTGAAAGGTATCCATTATACTATGTTGCCAATAGTTAAAATACCCATTATGAAAAGAGAAAAATTAATATCGACAATTATCTAATTTAATTATCTTTTTTAACTAATAAACACATTTTGTATTATATTGTCCCTCATTGTATTTTATAAATTTTACAGGGGGGTGGTACACCTCTACACAACCTACCCATCCCAATTTACCCTACGTCTACCACTAGGAGGCGACGGGCTTCCGGTCGTCGATAGAGGGGCGGCCGACCGACGACGGCAGGGGAGGCGGCGATGGCATGTGGGCGGGTGGTTTAAGATTTAGGGATTTAGGGTATATTAGGATTTATGGTTAATGTTGGAGGATAATAGTGTCAAAAAAATGTAAATTTTGTAGAATATTAATTATTAAACAAAAATGTTGGTATCAATTTTCAATCGTAAAATTTGTATAATTTTTTTCCCTTATACTATATTGGACATCTTGTTCAAATGTTCTCATTTTCTCTATTTAGTAAAAATTGCCAACTACTGCCCATCACATCCCTTTAATAAAACTACCAAATACACATAAAATAATAATACTTATTAATCCGCTTGAAAAAAATAAACGACACATTTACCCGGAACGGAAGGAGTAGCTGAAATGACGGGAAAACTTTGACCTGATTATCGAATCAAGTATATCAAGTTTTTTTTTCTTATTTTTTAAAAAATATTATCGATTCCACTTTTTTTAACTTGACACGATAAAAAAAATTATCGAGTCAAAAATATGTACGTACGTATTAGGAGTGACAATTTCCGACACGACACGATAGCACGACATAGGGGTGGGCGGGTTTCGGGTACCCGATCCCACTCGAAAAAATTACCCGAAAAACCCAATTTTTTTGAATAATTTCGGGTTTACCCGAACCCAAAGCTATAACTTCGGTTCGGATTTCGGGTATTGAAAATGTACCCGAATTATCCGATTGGGTACCCGAATTTTTTTTACAATTTTATTAATTATAAAAAATAATTTGATTCATGAAATATTAAAATTTTGATGCATTCTTAATTTTTTGATCATAAAATATATTTATTATCCTTTAAACATTACTTAATTATTTTTTTAAAAATTATCAATTATTTTTACATAATAAAAACACAATTTTGTATTATTACATCCATATCTTATCAAATTTAAATTTGAATTCTCCTTATATTATTAATTTTAATATGATTTAAGTTATCATATACTTTAATGTATAAATATTTTAATTATTTAGATAAAAATAACATATAAAAATATACTTATAAATTTAAATATCTCACAACATAATTAAAATATACTATCTAAATTATAACATTAGTATAAAAATTAATATTATTATAATGTGATATGAATTTATTATATTTTTTTATAATTATTTAAAAACGAAGAAAAAAATAATAAAATAGATCAAATAAAATATTTCCTCAAATATTAAACATTAAAAAAAAATTATTAAAATCACACCTAATTAATTTATTATAACAATACTTAAAAAAAGAGGTATTTTCGGGTACCCGATATTTTTCGGGTACTCGGATTTTTGGATCGGTTTCGGATAATGAAATTTCTAACCCGAATTTTCGGGTACCCGATTCGAAAACCTGAAATACCCGAAACCCAATCCGATGCTCATCCAAATCACGACACGATAATTGCGAGTTAGTGTTTGATCTTATTGAGTTCGTGTCATTATCGTGTCAATCCAATAAGGACACGAAAATTTCGTGTCGTGTTCGTGTCAACTCGTTAAGCACGATTAATATTAACAGATGACTCATTAACCCGTTAACAACTCAATAACCTGTTAACAACTCAATATAAATATAATATTAGAAAAATATATCATAAAAATATTTAATAATAATTTTAAAATATATTAATTTAAATTTTATTTATTTTAATTAGTATTTTTTTATTTTTTATTTTCTTATCATGTTGTTATCGTATCGTGTCAACCCGTTATTTTTCGTGTTCGTGTTCGTGTTGGAATGAATCCTTATCGTGTCGTGTTCGGGTTTGCCCTTATGGTGTCGTGTCACTATCATGTCGACACGAAACCCAACCCGTTAACACGAATTGTCACCCCTAGTATGTATCAAGTAAAAAAATTGATACGATACATGTATATGAAGTTTAATTTAGGTTTAATTATATTTTGTTTGAATATTTTTTTTATAAGTTAATTTAGACCTTAAATTAATAATTTTACATTTTTCAATGGATAATTTTTTTTTCTTACCTTAAATCGATAATTAACTTATCCATTTGAGTTGTATTGAAAAGAAAATTCAAGAACTTAATACTGTAGTTTTAAATAAAAAATAAAAAAATAGTAAAAGCAATAGCAATATACCATTTTAAATGTAAGCATTTTAATAAGTACTGTTAGTGATTGAAAGAATATAGTCGTGAAAAACATTTTTTAAGTAGAACATGCTGGTAGAATAGTAGATATATTAATGAAAAGTATACACGTGTTTGAATATTATACGCCAAAAATATATTTATTTAAGGGAAAAAAGAAAGATTTAATTATTAATTTGGTCCCTTGAAGAGAAATTTAATTGATTTCAAGAGTAAAGATAATTTAAAATTCATTGGCAATTAATATTTTATTCAAGACTTGGAGTACTATTTGGCTCATTATTAATTTTACCGCCGCTAATTAAAATTAAAACTCATTAATATATTAGGGTTCAATGTCGAAACTTAAATATGAAATGGACGATGATGATTTATTCACATATAGTAGTCAACTTAGAGAAAATATTATCCAAGAAATAAGAGAAAATAAACATTGGGTCATTTTAATGTTTATAAATTCTTTAATTAATTTAATTAATTACACCATGATAAAATTTTAATTTTTCCAATGCACCATAGTAATGTTCATTAATTTTTCTTTCCGCTAGCTAGCTATCGGTGAAATGATTTTTTCATCGTGGGATGGAAAACAAATGAAATATTAAGTGTTTAGAGAATTATTCCATTAAATTAAGGGTAATTATAGTGTACACTGGGTGCACCCTCATATACAAATATAACTAAAAACATACTCCCTCCGTTCCAATAAGTATTTCACTTATTGGTGTGCGCGGAGTTTAAGAAAATTTTGTATTTTTATGTATAAAGTAAGAAAGAGAATATATATTTTAGTTGATCTAATGAAAAAAATGGTAAAGTTATTGAGATATATGAAAAAGTAAGTAAAAGTAAATATTATATTGAGATGTGTGTAAAAGGTGAGTATTGTTATAATGTATTTTTTACCAAATTTAGTTAAAGTAAAGTGTGAAATACTTTGAGGGACGGATAAAAAAGGAAAGTGTGAAATACTTCGGGGGAGGGATGAAGTATACAATTATGAGCAATAATGTATATAATTTAGTTGTTAGTTTTTTAATGAAAAATTGAGTGTAAAAAATATACAATTATTAAAGAACATGTATACACTATTGAATAAAAAGTTATACACATATGGATGTTAGTTTTTTTAATGAAAAATTTAGTGTGAAAAAAATATATAATTATTACAAAACACGTATACAAATAGAATAATATGTATACAAAATAACAACGTTTTCATAACCGAACCGGAGATCAAACCGGCTGACCTAACGGTTCACGGTCGGACCGGCGGTTCAACCGAAAAACGAAAATCACATATTTTTAATATTATTTCATTATTATATATTTTATTATTTTATATATAATTTAATATTTATATATAACTTAATAATTTATTATTTATATATAATTTTACATTATCATATTTAATTTGCATGTGAATATACATCTATTAAAAATAATGGATCAAAAGAAAATTAATTATGAATATTGAAACTGAGATAAAAATGAAAAGAAATTTGTTAATTCTAATATAGAAAGAAAATAGTTAATTCTAGCTTTAATCAACATTTATTAAAAAAAAATATTTTTATTTTTTTATACAAAACAAATAAATTTACTTATTTCAAATTTAAACAAATAATGAGTTAGTATTAAATTACATTTAGTAAATATTTTGTTTAATAAAATGCTTCCTCTTCTTTTACTCAATATCCCATATTGGTTACTTATTAGAAAGAAGAAATTATAGGAACTCTATATAAAGACTAAAGATTCTCCTCTTTTTTTCTCATCCCACATTTCTTATTGGAGAAAAGGGGTATTGAATCTCTATATATAATGATCAACACTTCCCTTTCTTCACACTTATTTTGTCGTGATTATTGACTTGACGATCCAATTTTCAAAGTGAAAATTTAAAAAAATAAAAGAAAAAAAGAAGTTGATTTTTTTTTTAAAAAAAAAGGGAACCGCCGATTACCGGTTACTCATGTTTGAGCCGGTTCAAACTGAATTTTCCCG
This sequence comes from Pogostemon cablin, assembly GCA_023678885.1. NCBI lineage: Eukaryota > Viridiplantae > Streptophyta > Magnoliopsida > Lamiales > Lamiaceae > Pogostemon > Pogostemon cablin. The sequence continues at coordinate 3,429,242 of CM042992.1, read as the reverse complement.
ATTTGACTACAAAGGTTGTTTTAGGGAGGCTTCCGGATCGGTTCCGGTTCCCGGTTGAACCGATCGAACCGGCCGATCCGATCCTGAAATCACTACAAAATAGAATAAAAAGTCATACGCATATGTACAAAATAGAATAAAAAGTCATACACATATAGGTGCACCCTTGCACCTGGGTGCATCCAATCAATATACACTCTTAAATTATTTACATTTGGCAAACACTACCACTCAACTTTATGTCACAGCTGTGTGGATTTATTAATTACTCGATTTAATTTAATTCTAATATTTAATATTAGTTTTAAATTTATAATTGTAGCTTCACATTTGTTGTTTATATTATAATACTTTATCAATTCTACTTAAAATATAAATTGAAAAAGTAATTATATTATCAAATTTTACAGTAAATCTTAAAAATTTATTACTCAACGTAATTTTAAAGTGATTAAAACCTAAAAATATAATAAAATAAAATATAAACTAAAATGAATTGATATTCTGTGCATTCGTGTGCACGCATATATTCATATGTTTATAATTTTTTATTCAATATGTATGTATTATATGTTTCTTAATAATTGTATATTTTTTTACATTCAATTTTTTATTTTAAAAAAACATTAACAAAATGTATACATTTTGTTCATATTTGTATACATTTCTAGAAGTGGGTGAACGATACATCCGGGTGTATAGATAATTTGCCAACTAAAATATATTCACAAAACCGTTGCACAAATTAATTTGGCTTGCTTCTCATCTGTTTTTATAATAAACAGCTTAATTGTATATTAACATATCTAATTGTAAAATATGGAGTATAAAATTGATAAAACTCTTTTAAAATCGTCTCACGAAATAACTCTATATAATGAATAATACACTCCCTTAATAAATCAACTTTGACAAAGACTAGTATACAATATTCAATTAGTATAACTTACTTCTTCATCTTTAGTGTGTGTTTTTCATTTTTTTTAATTGTTACTGTACATTACTGTTTTTTTTTAATTTTAGGGATATAATTGTAATTTACCCTTATGATTTAGGGTATAATTATCTCCTAGGGTTTATGGCATAATTGTAGTTTTACCCTTGTGGTTTAGGGTATAATTATCCCCTATAGTTTACGGTATAATTATCCCTTAGAGTTTAGGGTATAATATTCATTTAAATAAAAAATTAAAAATAAAATAATAAATAACGGAATTTAAAACTTAGATATAATGAATTAACATAAGATGTTTTATTTTTCAATATTTTGCCCGTGAACAAACTGAAAGGACCCATCCATAATTAGATTCGATTCTCGTGGCTGAATTGGATCCTCGTGAAATATGGAAGTAAAACACGGAATTCTATGAGTTTATCATTTATATATCGTTTCATATTTTGGATCCAATAATTAGTAGACGTTTATGTTATAATTTACTTGGAAATTTTTCTTAACCAGACAATTTAAATTTATTCTAAATTGATTTCCAACTATTAAAATTTTACAAACATGATGTCAAAACAAGCCCTTATGAATTTTATTGTTGATACATTTTCTTTTTAGGTGCACATTTTCTTTTAGGTGCATGTGACCCCTACAAAACAATTAATATATGCATATGAGGTCAGAGACGAATCTAGTAGAAGTATAAGGGGTACTGCTGTACCCCAAATTAAAAAATAATAACTATAAATATAGGATTTAATAATGATTGTATGCTTGTAGCATGTGGTTAGAGCATGTAATCGTGAACCTAAGGTCAAGGTTCAAACACTGATATCAACGCCCTATCTTTTCTTTTATTAAGAGGCCTATTAAGGGTTCCATCAATTCTCATTTTTTTAATTAAAGCCCATTTAGGCTCCATCATTCTTATTTTTTTTAAAGGAAAATAGATTCTTTTGTCCGCTAACTTTGTCCAATTTTGAATTTAGTTCATAAATTTTTTACTTTTTGAAAATCGTCCATTATATTTGAAAATTTTGAATATCGTCCATCATATTTACCAAGTTCAACAAAATCGTCCGTTTCAACACGTCATTAGCAGGTTATTCTAAAAAAAAATGTAATATATATATATACTATTTTAAAAAAATATAGCCTCCACTAAGAATTTATATTATACTCTCTCCGTCCGCCCGAAAGAGGGCATTTTGCTTTTGTGCACGTTGATTAAGAAATATTATTATTTAATGTGTAGTGAGTAGTTGTATTAGTGGGAGTGTGGATCCCATATTTTAATTGTATTAGTGGGTGTGTGTGAATCTTATGTGTGTGAAAAAGGAAGTGACCCTCTTTAGAACGGACGACCAAAATGGAAAAAAAATCCTCTTTCGAGCGGACGGAGGAAGTATCAATATTTAATCAAATTTGCTCTACTTTAGTAATGAGATTAATATTGTTTGTTTGGTATACGGAAGTGAAAAATGAAAAGTGAGATAAAATTGATTAAATAAAAATATGATATATATTAATTGAGGTGAAAATATTCAAATGACCTGCTATAGTAGGTCAAATGACCAAAATGTTGAATTTTATGAAGTTAATGGACTAATTTCAAAATTGTTATAAAATTAACGGATTAATTTCAAAATTAAAAAAATTAATGGACTAATTTCAAAATGAATGAAAGTTAGCAGACGAAAAAATCTATTTTCCCTTTTTTTAATTAAAGTCCCATTGTTTTTGGTTTCAAATCCTATTTTTTTACATTTTTTTAGCGTTTAGATTAATTTATTTATTGTACAATTTTAAATATTAAATAAATAATATTTTTATAATTACACGTCGTACTCCCAAAATTTTTTTCCTGAATTCGCCCCTGTTTGAGACCCATACACATACTACTGATACAACTACTCACTAAATATTAAAATATTATATTCTCAAACTATTATCAATTAAATTATTATACTCCTTAATCTTCGTGCTAAAAAAATATTACAACATTAATGAGAGGGAGGGAGTATTAATTATTAATAAAATTTAAAAATAATACACCGTAAAAGTTCGTAAGAAAATATTTGTTTTAATATAAAGTTTGAAAACTTTTAATGATCGAATCAGTTGGGAATTAATTCATAAAATACTTCGAAACAATTCTGAAAGAGGTGTATAATTGTTCTGTGGTATAAAAATAAAGAATTTAATTATAAAAAAAGAGAGAATATTTTAAGGATTTATTGAATTTCGGAGCAATAGTTGGATGGCAAATTCGAGCATTTCCCTATTCAATTCATATGAATGTTGAAGGTGCATAGATTGGCCACGTGGCGTAAATAGAGAGGGAACAAAATCAAGCCAACATTGCTTGCTACCTTTAAATTACTTACATCTCCCATGAGCTGTAACAGTGTGTGTGGGCACATAACTATATTAATATTTATTTATTTAATTAATTAATAGAGTGGGGGCCTTTTTTTCTTCAAAATATTGGAGCCAAAATCTCAGTATATATCTAATCATACAAATTACTTTATGATACCTATCTAATTTATTTAATAAAAAGTTAAATCACACATCATACTCAAAATTCCTTCACAAACACCTCCCAGTATTCATTAAATATCCAAAGTTAGATTTAAAATATATCTCCATAGAGTATCCTTCAATTTATGAAGTTTACGTTGAGTTTAAAAATAATAACAGTTGATAATAGTGAAAATTCACAGATTTTACGGTTGTATATTAAACCTTTTTGCTAGAATAATGATGTTCTTTTACAAAACATTATTTTATTGATTTCACATGAAATCAAATGTTCACTTATTTCATAAATAAATTGACACATAATATTTTTGTTCCTTCTTATTATAAATAAGTTTGCATTTCAAATAATGAAATAACATAACATACTTTAATTTTAAAATTGTCACCCCCTAACTATTCACACAACTTATTTCATAATTCATTTATTAAAAATAAGATATCAAACTACATAAAAAAAGATAAATCTAAAAATTAACTTTCAATAAGAATTGCATTTTTTTTATTGATGAAAAATTATAATCAAAACACAATAGATTTGAACGGGTAAAGTAAAATTAGAAAAATAAATAAATAACTCAAAAGATGTATCATTATACTCTTGATAAGAATTTTAGAATTCACGAACATCTGAATCGACTTCCAAAATTCATTTGAAAACATAATGGAAAAAGAATGGAAGATTATTGAAGAATAGTTAAAACGAAAAGAATGGGTGGATTATGCATTAAACGTGAAAATGGAAGATTATTGAAGAGAAAAACTGAATTTTTTTTTTAAACTAAAAGAAAAAATGAATTAGACTAAAAGAAATGGGTAGAAAGAGAATTTATTGGATTGATTTGACTTGGCATAATTTTGATTGGTTCTACAATCTATACCTTAGCACTCATCATGATCATGGCCGTTGGATTTGATCATGAGATTCTCCTTTTGACGGGTCATAATTCCAGCTCATATATACTACCCCACTTCTATCAAAAATTACAAGTTGCACCCCTTAGAAGGCTTTAATTCAATTTCTGACCCACTGATGATGATTAATTCCAGATTGCTTGGTTACTACTTCAGCTATGGCCTACGTTTCACGTTTGTAATTATGAAATAATCTAGAGATAAATTATGTCATTATTGCGGGTGATTAGGATATGATTTACATCATCGGACTATAAGTAAATTAACTAATTCATTATTTTGTTAAGGGCCACAAAAAGTGATGATGGTAATTGTAACAAACCATGTGATTGATTTATATATGTGGATAAATTGGAATGCTGTTGTTATTATTATTATTATTATTATTATTTTAGTGACATTATAAAAATAATAATAATAATAAAAAGTAATTAATATTTTATAAAAATTAACACTAAAGTTGAAAGATAAAAATTAAATTAAAATAATATAGGAGTATATATGAATTATAATGTCACTGAATTTTATATAAAATGAATTTAAGAAACTCATTTTTAATACATACACATTTGACTAACATTAATATGAATCGAGTTTATTGTGTAAACACTGTAATTTTTCCTTACAATCATATTATAGGCTACGTTTAAGTAAAATTTAAATTAATGAAAGATCTTGAAACAATTTATTGATATAATTTTGTACAATCGTATGAGTACTTAGACTTTTTGCATTGCCTTGGGTGTTTTTATCCCATAATCTTAAACGATAATATCATCAAAATAAAAAAAAAAACATTACAATAAAATAAACGTGTGAAGGCTACCAAAGAATTTTGTATATATCATCAAAATTAAGTAATAATAATAAAAATAAAAATCTTCTTAATTTGTACTATTGGTGAGTTGGTCTAACTCAAATATGAAGATTAATTATACAAACTGTATACGAATACTCCAAAATGAGTTTGCTAGTCGTAGTCCAACGTAGAATTCGAAATGGCAGGATCGATTCTTTTTTAAAAAAAATATTTCGTTACATTATTGATTCATATTAATTAATAAATTCGACATAATTACAACGAATGGTTGATGTGATAAATATATGATATTATAATTAAGTAAAATTGAGAAGGATGAATTTGGTTTCTAGAGGATTAAAAGTGGGATTTATGCCGTAAAAGTGAAGAAATATAGTTTAATTAGACATTTACCTAACCCCAAAAAAAAAATTAATTAACTTGTACACTTAATCCGCTACTATGATTAGACATCACTTACCTTTCTTGCTTTGCATATATTCTAACTTTTGACATTATACGTCTCATTTCCATTTCATACGGAGTATTTTTATTCCTAAACTTTACAAATTTAATTTCTTCTCAATAAACAAAATTATGTGAATTTTGGGCAGCTAAATATGAATCATCATTATTTTTAAGGTTGCACAAGAAACGTGTTCAAAGTAATGTTCCGAATATTCTGATTTTAAATAAAATGAAAATAAATGATGTAATTCACGTGTTATTAATAATAGGTGCAATCGTTATTAAAGTCTTTAAGATGCATGTTGAGTAAATTAATTGTACATTTGTGCAAGTAAAATTATAACTACTCCCCTACCCAGTTGCGTTTATTTTGTTTCACGTAAATTAAGGAAAATGGAGTAATATATAATATATAAATAAGGAGAAATATTATATTTTAATATATGGTGCGTAGTTAATTAATATTGTGGGTGAACCCTATAAAGATATATTTCATTCGTCCCTGGCAAAAATCCTCATTTACTTTTATGCGTAGATTAAGAAATATTATTATATTATGTGTAATGACTAGTTGTATTAGTAGTGAGTTTACTAATCAATGAACCCCAAAAACCAACTTTATTTTCTGTGAACTATATATGAGACTCTTTTATTAAAAGAGAAAAATGGAAATATTTGAATGAGATGCTAATATAATAAAATGAGGATCTTTCGATTAGATGAAATGAGTATATAATTGTTTTGTGTGGATTTATTTTTTAAAAAAAATGTATCCCTTATATTAAAATAGATAAAAATGACAAAATACACATTTTTCATATAGAGTATTAATTAACATGAACTTAAACTTGGCTAAAATTAATTGAACTTTAAAGGAATATATATTTGAAGAGTTGGCCGCTGTATCCGTGGACACACCGTGATTCATATAAAAACAAGAATTTAATACTATATTAATATTAGATTATTGTATTTCCATAGAAGGTGTGTCGTCGTGGGTTACACAAGTTTTTTTCATATTTGAATACTAGCAACTTAGCAAGTAGTCATACTTGACCGCAATTGGTGCTGCTTTATTTATATATTATTATTATTATTTTATCCTTTTGTTATAATGTTTGAATAGTTTGAGTTTATGTGTATGTTTTTAATTTGATACTGACTACAGAATGATTTGTCCGTTTAAAAAATTTTTACATTTTCTTTAACTCTCATTCCAACTTTAATTTCATACTTTCTTTCTGTCCATAGACTGAAAAGTCCATGTTTTCAATTTTCAACTAAATCTTGCATGGGTTCAAAAATTCAAAGTTTACCAAATGAAACCTCTTATTTCACATGGTGTGTCCAAAAAATTGTGTGCTTGTAGTAATTAATAGTAATTGTGTATCATCTATAACCGTACACATGCATTCAAATTTAATGACATACAAGTAAAACGATATTAATATTATATTCAAAAAAATAAAATTAAACTCTAAAAATAAACTAGTTAATAAAAATAATACAATAAAATTATAAAGATTTAACCGTATTAAACCCTAAATTTATCTAGATATTTTTTTTAAGCTCACTATATTTACATCCTACCTCTCTCACTCACTATTTGTTTATTTTTATTTTAAAGATAGTATTTCCAATTCGGAGTCTATATATGATCAGCTTAATGTGACAATTTCAATTTGCATCCTCAAAGACTCAAAATAGGTCTAGATTCTTTGTTAAAAAATAAAATTATTCAAAAAAAATCAGATTCAGAAGGATTGTAATAGAATGTAAATGAAATAATTTTGTCTGGTTATACTAGACTAAACGATGAATAACAAAATAAGACATCATGCATTTAATTACCCCCTTAGACAATATGAAAAAAAAAGTACACTTTCTTAGAACTTTGTAAGATTGTAAAATTGCATCACATACTGATAACAAGAATTGTATTTTTAAACACAAAATTGAAACAATTATGAATAAAAGAGTTTATTTAATCTTATTTTTGTTCCAATATTCAGATTTAATAACATCAAGCTCGATTTTTACTTATTTAAAAATATTGTAATTTTACTATATCAAACTTAAATACTCCTTATTTTAAATAAAATTTTATTTTGAGTAAAGCGAAAATTTCGATTTGAATTCAATTCATGAAAATAGGTAAAGTAAATTTGAAATATCATACTATATATTCGAGCTCAGCTCAATTACTTAACGACGAGCTCAATTATATATAACTTTTTAGTGATTGACTGGAACCAAGGAACCGCCAAAATGAAACCTAAATCGGGTATATTTCGGTTCGATTTCGGTTCTTCATTTTGTGGAACTGAAATCGACAGTTCCTCAATTTTTTTTTCAATTTGATGTAGAAAATAAAAAGGGACCCGACGATTCCAAAACCGAAGTAAAACATTCCTACCCTAGTTTGGTACGATTCTTCATTTAAGAGAATCGAAATCGACAGTTATGAACTGAGTTGCATCTCTGTTTTAATCATCTCCATATTCGGTTTACTCGACTCATTATTTGTAATTCATGCCATGTTTATAGGGGCATTATTTGGAATTTATATAATTGGATGTGCATGTTATCTTGGCAGGAGGCATATATATTCAAATAGTTGAATGGAAAATTGATTATTAAGAAAATAAAAAAACAAATTGGGGTCGGGTCAAGAATAGTAATCCACATTGGATCCTAGGGGCTGACTGTCAAAATTTAAGCAGTTTGACTTTCTGCTGAGGTTGACTATTTCCAACTTTATACTAATTTTCTTTAAATTGGAGGCCCACTCACTTATATTATTAGGGTCCATTATCATTTTTAGCCATGATATATAATAAGTTCAATTTTTCCATTTTAATTATAAACTCAACCACATGACGTTCATAGAGTCATGGGACTCTATGCCAACAAAAGTACAAAATCATTTTTATGTCAAAATAATATTTTAAAATACTTCTTTCCCCAAGCTAACACATGTATTATTTGGGAGACATGTATTATTTTAATGGTTAATTTTATAAAATATTCATGATTTTTTAAATATAAAATTGCAATCCCATTATTTTACTTTAATTTTTATAATTTGATACATAATTTTCAATTTGTTGGAAAAGTTAGATACTATAGTGTACTGGGCACCAATACACCTAAATAATCTCAATCGTCAAATTATATTTTAATTTAATTTTCACCATTAAATCAAAAAAATTTAATAGCTACCAATTATATCCTAATTTTTAGCTTATTAACCCTAAAGTGCACCTGGAATCAAACCTAAATTCATAATGACATGGAGTATTATTATTTTCCAAAATAATGCAGTAGAAAGGATGCAGTTATAGAAGGTGATATAATTGGAGTCTCTCGAAGCCCATCTTTCCCTGAATCATATAATGAAGGCCCAATAAAAGCCCGTTATTTTAGGCCTTAAAAAAAGGGCAGAAGAAAATAGGTAGAGGCCCAGCTTATAAAGAAATAAATGGTTAGTCCAGGCCCATCAGAACATTACGACGTCGTAGTTGGCCTCTTCAACTCTTGTTCTTGAGGAAAAAGCCATCATCAACTACATAAACCCTGAACAGATGAATCTCATTTTTTAGGGTATGTTTCTTTTATTAAGTGTGAATTCATTCAATCATGTATATACTCTTATTGTTTGAATTCATTTTATGAGAATTTAGAAAAGAAGATTAAAACTAGATTTCCAATTATATGTTATATACCCTATATACACTGAGATAGTAATTAGCAGGTTGTTTAGTAGGAAAGGAAATTCAAAGCTAAGAGATGCCATTGTTGTCGAAAATTGTTTTCTCCTCGAAAAATCATGTGGAATCAGCTCAGCTTTTTAGGCGGTAATTTTTCATATATTTTTTTCAAAATCTCATTATTAAACTACTTAATCTCAGATGCGCTTTGATTTAAGTTGATATGATTTTGATTTAAGTTCCTTGTAAGTAGCATTTACTGGTGTCACTGCGCTTATTAAACTTCACTTTGGATGAAGATTATGGGATTTTGGCATGATGCGCCTGATGGACAAGCAAAATCGTAATATTATTATGGAGTATATATTTTTCCTTGAGAATTTAGGTTGTATTTTACCATGGTTAATGGGATTGCTTGAAGTAGAAAACTAGAGTTGGATTGTAATGGTGGATGATGCTGGTAATTGACATGTGTTTTATTAGAATTGGAAACTGTTGATTTATGAATTGTTGGTTCAGTCTGGTGAATGGTGTTTCTGTTTTATGTTTGGGCACAAGGTCGATATGGTTGTCCCAATATATATGTGAGTCCTTGCTTTTCTGGATTATATGTACAATTCTTATGATACATGTGCTCATGCAATTGTTAGTATATATTTAAAGGGATTTTAGAAAAGATAAAAAAGTTATTTCCAGTGATATTATGCTATTATGATGAAAACAAGTCTGTGCCAAGAGGTGAATGAGATGTGAGAGAATGAGTTTGGATGAAGCAGAACTTTTTGGCTAGTGATTTATAGAAAATTGTTATTTTCATATTCGTTAATTTGTTATCCATGTACTTTTTTCAAAAAAATATAAAAAAATATGACCTCTTTGTGTCCTTAACATGTCGGATATGTTGTAGGGCATGTTTTGATGCGGAACTGTTGTTTATGTGCAACAACAAGTCCACTTCAGTGCATCATGCAAAAGATATCAGTTTATAGTTTGTCATTTACATGTCTATCCTATGTAGTGAATGGATTTTTAATCCCCGGTCATGCATCTTTTTCTGGTTCTCACATCAATCACACTTACACGAGCGTGTGAATTGTATGAAGTTTTCATTATTTAGTTGAGAATAACCAATAAGCCTTTTCTCCTTTCTTGTTCATGCCTTTTTTTTAATATTCTGAATAATACCCTGGTGACTTTCCATGTCCTTTTTTAGGTATGGTTTTTCAAAGAGATTATTCTCTTCAATTTATGGAAGATCTACCTCAAGCAACGTATCTGCTCAATCAACGACCAAACTCACAATAATCATCGATCATGAGGGTCTGAACTGTGTCAAGAAGTATGTATTTTTCTTTTTTATATCTTCACATGGGTTTTACTGTGATTTTAAACTGCTCTCGGTGGAGCTGCAATATTTTATGGAATGCATTGGCTAGCATGTCCAGTATAGCAGTTCGCAATGCAAAGACAATGATTGTACTTTTGTCAGTTGAGATATTCATGAAATGTCGAAGCATATAAGGCTTGGTGGACCTAATGCTGTGGAGAAAGTTGATTGCTTGACAGTGCATGCTGATAAAAGAAAAAGAAAAATAGACATTAGTTTGCTTGATTGAATGGAGTATGAGTTCATCGTATGATCTACTCACTAGTTGAGAAATTCTCAGTGTCTCTAGTGTATCTCTTTATATCTATATTGCATAAATGAAGATATGACATATTTGGTAATAAACTTGTACAGGCATGGTTCATTTAACCGACACTACTCTTCTGGCTCGAGGCCCAAGAGCAATACTAAGGCTCCTTTTCCAGTACCTGAACAGACTCCAGATGCTATGATCTCGTGGAAATCTTTTGTAATTGTATGTCATAATATCGCCCTTCTCTATCAAGAGCTTCAAAATCTCATGTTTTTATAAATGTCTTTATGCAACCTCTGTTTTGCATATTCTGTTTACCTTTTTTTTTTAATTCTCTTCATCTCAGAGTTATTATTGCAGCCTGGTTTTGCACTAGCTGGGTTTGGTGGGTTGTTTTTGTTCATGCACTACAATGATGAAAAGAGAGCAGTGCCAAAAGGTGATTTGATTTCCAGCTGGTTTAGATTTTCATGGAATAAATTTCTAGTTTCCAGTATTTCAACTCTGATGTAGATTTCTTTGTGCTCGAATCTGTTGGTGATGGGATTTTCTATGGACGAACAACCTCTAGAATTTAGGCATATAACTTATATTATGAACTGAATTTTTGTCTTTTATGACTCTAGTACCTCATTATACTTAAAATCATTCAATATTATGAGTGGGACCAAATTATGTTTCTACTTTATTTCATTTATTTGGGATGACATTCTGTAGTATCTTGTCCAGTGTACTGGTAATATTTTCACTAATGAGTTTCCCTTATACTTGGAAATTCAACATCATAGCTTTGCTTGTACTAATTCTTGAGAATGAGCTTGTTACCTAAAATTTCTAAAGCAAATTTGGTTCTTATTTGTCTATTGTATGTTGAATTACAGGAATCATCATGTAGTGTTAATATACTCTTAATGTTAACAAACTTTTGAAATTGTATATATCCTTGTGCTTTTGGCTATGTATTGGTTTCATCTTTCCTCATTTGTCTGTTAGATGAAATGACACTATCAACTGAAGTTGTATACTTTAAATCTACAATCCCTACTGTTTAATTAGGCACCGATTGCATTTTCAGTTATTCATTCTAGATGCACACCCAATTTTTATAGTCATCTAAACTTTTTATGTTCTCGTTGTAACATCTGACAGGTAAGGGTGAAAAGTTTGAAAGAAGTGCCATTCAAGGTCCTATAATTGGTGGTCCCTTTAGCCTAATTGATACAGAGCATCGGATTGTAACTGAGCAGAATCTTCTGGGCAATTGGGTTCTGTTATACTTTGGTTATACTTCATCCCCTGATGTTGGACCAGCAGAAGTTCGAAAGATGGCCAACACTATTAATATATTAGGTTTTACTCTTCTACCACGTATAAAATTGTATCTTATTTTTATTAATGATCTGTTGCTGAAAGTTTGACTTAACTGGAAAAAGAGTCAAAGCAGAATATCAAGGTCTTACCCGTATTTGTCACAATTGATCCTCAGCGGGACACCCCTTCACAACTGCGTGCTTATATAAGAGGTGAGTCTTTCGTGTTTTGATTTTTCTATAATCATTACAACATGTTTAAGTATTTGAGTGAAAGCTATGGAGAGATTGATAGCATATATATTGAATGGACTTGTGTGAAATAAACTGTATAAAGAACTGAAAGACCTGCTTTTATAAAGAATTAGAGACATTAACATTAATCCCTTAATTCTGGAACTATGGATTCTTTTTCTTCAATTTTTTTGAATAAATGCGTTTGTTTTATACTAATATATACTTGTCAAATTTGTGAGTCATTTCTTGGTATGTATACGGCATCAAATATAGATCCCCTTTTTACATAATTATTTCATGGTTTTAATGTTTTTAAGCCACATTTCCACTCTTTATTATTCAATTCAATGCGAATATGTCTGCACTATCTCAAGTCCACCCCTTAATGTTAATCTAGCTGCTATGTAACGGGAAATGATTATTGTCACGTTCATTCAACTCAATTCAATTTTCTTTTCTTGCATCTGTTCTCATGGAATGCAGAGTTCGACTCAAGAATCATAGGATTAACCGGACCAGTTGCAGCTGTAAGGCAAATGGCTCAAGAATACAGAGTATTCTTCAGAAAGATCGACTCAGAGGGAGATGATTATCTTGTTGAGTCCTCCCACAACATGTAATATATCCAAATCTCTTCATTCGGTGCTTTCTTTCCCCTTCTCCTAAAATGCTTCGACCACTCGTGTCATAAACAGGTACTTAATAAATCCTAATATGGAGGTGACGAGATCATTCGGCGTTGAATACAGCGCAGAGGAACTGTCGGAAGCCATAACCAAAGAGATCAAGAAAACTAAGATGGACATCTCACAGAACTGATGTAAGGGCTTCGTTTTTTGTTTAATCTACATGGTTAGTGTTCTACTAGGGAGAGTATCTGTTTTTATGATTTTTTTCTTAAAGTTCTGGATTTTCACTACTTTGTCCCATTATTCAACAACTATTTTTAGGCAGCAAATTTCCATGAAAATGATATCTTGTTACACTTTTTGCTAGAATTGAGGTTATAAACTTTTCCTAAAATTGATTGCTGGTTGCTAGATTAAAATGAATAGAAACACTCAATTCATGCAGATTATAATTAATTCTTTCTTGAACTAAAAAACAGCAACATAAGTTCACACATTATCAAGTTAGACTTTGATCCAACGTATAATGAATAGAATTTATCATATAATAAATAAAATGATTTTGACTGCATAAGAAAAGGGAGGATGAACGTGATTGAAGCAAGTCAAAGTTGGGTTTGTTGCGGTACAGCTGTTTGAGAGCTTGTAATAATATTACATACGTGGGTTGCTCAATCACACACCTAATTCATAGACGTGACCCCCTCCTATCCAACACTACCATTAAAAGAAAAAAAATCTAAAGTTTTTATCTATAATATGAAGAAATTGTCGTCACAAAAACACCTCATCTTGCTATTTTCTAACTCTTCTTTAATTTTACTCATATATAAAAGAAAATTGTTTTTCTCTCGTGTATAAGAACTTGTAGGGAATCGATATGAAGATTCTTTGAATCAAGATTAACAAGAATGATGTATCTAGTATATAATTTTTTTTATAGCAATATAACTTCATGAAAGTAAAACAATGTTGTAAATTATTTCATTAATAATAATAACATTGTTATCATACTAATAACATAATAATATGAAGATTCTTTAAAACATAAAAGATATAATATAATATCTTAGAAAATGTGATAATATTTTTAATAAAAATTGATTGATAACTAAATCTATGTTCCTTTTTTTTATATACTAATGTGACAAAATAATAGTATGATCAACCTCTCAAACTATCTTTTTGGTAATAAATCAAGAGAAGCTCATTTCTTTTCTTTCCATCACCGATTATTAGGGAAGTCCACCTGAATTGAGAATCAATACACTGATTTTTTTTGCCCCGATTAATTCGGATGCTCTATGAAATTACATGGATTCTGTAAAAACAAGAAAACAAAATGTTGGAAATAATGATCAAATGCAAAAAAATAAAAATAAAATTAGCTCCACATTACTCTCTCTCCCCCCTCCCTCTGTAATACCGACATTTTCCTCCTTTCTTCCCCCCTCTCTCTCCCTACTCCTTTCTCTCTCATCATCATTACAGACGGAGAGAAAGAGAAAGCAAGAAAAAGGGAGCATGTTTTTTTCCCCTAGATGGGCTCTGCCTTCTTCTCTAGTGATGAAATAACACATTAAAAATACAAACATTCTCCTCTTTTTCTCTCTCCACAACCTTAATTTCTTTTGTCCTGTGCTGTTTTTTCAGACAACATAGGCCCTCCACAATTTTCTTGATCAAAATGGGATTAAATTACAAAATCTTTTCTTTAATCCCTTCTCCTACAAGCTTCCATATCTGATTCTCCAAACCGTTTAATGGTTTTTCTTCTCCCCATGCATATCACAACCTTCATCAAGACTCCATTTTTCTTGATTTCTCCCTTCTCCTCTCTGCATCAAATTTGATCCACATTTTCTTGATCTGTAATGGAAGACATCAGCGACGAGAAACGGACAGGATGTGGTCTATTGAACGTTGTCTTTGGACGAAGAAGTATTTGGCCACGAAGATCAACCTCAACAGGGTCTGTTCATTCATCCAATTCCAACGAGAACCACGTCAGTCGTTATCCCAGCACCCCGTCGATGAGAATCCCTAACCAGAGCTTGGATGACCCCACCTTCGATTCGTCCAACGTTAGACGGGATCGAAAGGACAGGATCATCGAACGCCCTGGAAAGAACTACTCAAAATCCCCCCCTGTTTATCAGTTTTCTCCTTCTCCCCAGCAGCATTACCAGAGAAATGATCCTCCGCCGTCGATTCCGCCGCGGAAAGCCGCTCCTTATCCCGGAACAGGGATTTCCGGCGAGCTGGAGAACATAATCTCGGATTATCAGAAGGCCAAAGGGGCAAACGGGCTGGTTCGGGCCTCATCCAGTAACATGATGCTGTTTGGTAATTTGGGGAACTTGAAGCAACCTGGTAGTAACAACAACAACAACAACAATGGTGTTGTCGATCAATCTGCCATGAGTAATGCCAATGGCAATGGAAGGTATCCCACCAGTGTGATTGGAAACGTGGTGAAGAAGAACGAAGAGCCCGTAAAGGGGCCCGTTTCCCTCTGTCGGGCCCTGTCGACAAGAATGGACCCTGAGGAATTGAAGATTTTGGGCAATGAAGATTACAAAAATGGCAGATTTGCAGAAGCATTGGCTTTGTATGATGCAGCCATCTCCATTGATCCCAATAAGGCCTCTTATAGGAGCAACAAGAGTGCAGCACTTGTTGCTTTGGGGAACCTTCTAGAAGCTGCGTTTGAATGCAGGGAAGCTATTCGAATCGAGCCCTTCTACCAACGAGCTCATAATAGATTGGCTACCATTTATCTGAGGTTATTATATTACACAACATCATCTACATGAATCTTGAATCTTGTTATCGTGATGATTTTGTTATCATTCTTGCAATGAATGCAGATTAGGAGAGGCGGAGAAGGCGGCGTATCATTTCAAGCAGTCGGGATCAGAAGCTGATCCCGAAGCAATGAACAGGGCTAAGCAAGTTCAGATGCATTTGAACAAGTGTACTGAGGCAAAGAGACAGAGAGATTGGAACACTGTCTTGAAAGAGACCAGTTTGTCTATAGAAGCTGGTGCTGATTCTGCACCATTGGTGAGTTTGATGGTAAATTCGTAATCCTGTTTTTTCAGACGAAACAAATGTACTCATGTGTGTTTTAACTGATGAAGATATTTGGTCTGAAAGCCGAGGCGTTGTTGAAGATGAATAGGCATCAAGAAGCCATAGAAACAATGGAGAAATGTCCAGATTTCGACGCCGAACAATGCACTAAATTCTTCGGCCCCATTGGGAGTTCAATCTTGTTAACATACCAAGCTCAAGTTGACATTGTTGCAGGGAGGTTAGTCATAGCACTCTTCCTTTTATTACAAATGATTCTATAGTAGTATGTTGCATGGTAGCTTAATGTTTGTTGTTTTCTGTTCGACAGGTTTGATGATGCGGTTGCAATGGCTCAACAAGCGACGGGGCTTGATCCGAACAACAAGGAAGCAAGCGCGGTGCAGAGGAGGTTAAGGTGTATTGCAACAGCTCGAGCCAATGGCAATGATCTGTTCAAGGCGGGTAGATATTCGGAGGCGAGCATTGCGTATGGAGAAGGACTCGGATATGATACGTGTAATACCGTATTGTTGTGCAACCGAGCTGCTTGTAGATCAAAACTCGGCCAATATCAAAAGGCAATAGAGGATTGCACTACTGCACTTAAAGTTCGATCATCGTATAGTAAGGCTAGATTGAGAAGAGCTGATTGTTATTCTAAGGTACTTGTGATACCATGCATATGCTGTCCTACTCTCTTTATCTCCCTCTCATGTAGAGATTTGTTATTACAGATGGGAAAATGGGGAGCATGCTTGCAAGATTGTGAAATTTTGTTGAAACAAATTCCTGATGATGAAGAAATAGGGAAGTTGATCAAGGAAGCAAAAGCAAAACTTAAGGAAAATGGGGGAAGCCAAGAAATTAGCGTCGATAGCCCCGGCTTGGTTATCGTATCGAGCAACGAGCATTTCAGGGATTCGGTCACGTCTCGTGGTAACTCTCTAGCCTTGCAGTGTTGTTAACTAAGCTCATCCATCAAACCTAATCTAGAGCAAAATTGTACTATGATCATTGTTTTCACTTGTGTAGGTGTATCTGTGGTTTTGTTCTCTACCAAGAGAGAGAACAAGAAGATTATGGAAACCATAGAGCAACTCTACCAAAGATATCCATCACTCAACTTTCTTAAGGTACATATAGTTTATTTTACTCAAACATGCAACCTAAGATAATCAAGAAAGTGTATTACATGACATGTTTTGTTTTGCATGATGTGTAGGTGGAGGTGGAAGATCATCCTATGTTAGCGAATTCCGAGGGAGTGAACTCATTACCGGCTTTCATAATCTACGCGAACGGATCGAGAGCAAAAGAAGTTCCCGGAGACAAGTATGACACGTTAGAGAGCTCGATCAAAAGTTACATTAGTTGATGATCAAGACGACGAAAAAATGCAAGAAACGAAACATTTAATTCCATCGGTTCCTTGATCTGCTGCCTAATGCTGGCCGGATCGATCGCCATTCGAGTAAAAGAATTAGGCACACTAGCATTTGATCATGGGTAGTGTTGCTACAGAAAGAATGTGCTCTTAGGATCATCATCTTACCAAAGGAACAGAGGAACCAAACTCAATTTTTCAAGAATGATAACATTGCTCAAATCTATTCCAATAGTTTATTTCTTGTAATAATGCAACTGTGTTTTCTCTAAAGGCCAAATGTTAAACAAGTGTTTCAAGATTCTCCCTTGTAAATTTATGTAAGATTGAGAAGAGAAAAGGATTTTGGTATTTGAATATTATCGGAAGTTTCTTTCCCCCCAAATTGTTGATTTGAAATGATGGGATTGGTGATTTTATTTTGTTAATCAATTATTAGTGGGAGTAATTTAAGAAGGGCCTACTAATTATGTTGTTTAGAGTGCCTAACAGCTATACTAATTTAGCAAAAGATAATTTATAACTAACTAAAAAAAAGATATTTTGTCTATGATATGTTTGTAATTAATAACCTAATCAAACTTCACCGCATCAACTTGTTAATCATCACAATTTTCCAATCGATTTAGTGGGTAAGAATAAGATCTGGGGCCGTCTGTGTAGTTTGGGGTTACGTGTAGTTTGAAAACTATAAATAGTATATGGAGTTTGAAAACTATGAATTGTGTATTCTATATTTATTTTGGGTTCTGAGTATGTTAGATTTTAACTGTATGTCAAATTAATATAAACTATGAATAATGTATTTTATATTTATTTTGGGTTTTGAGTATGTTAGGTTTTAACTCTATGTCAAATTATTTATTTAAAAAGTTAAATGAAAGAGAAGGATAAAGAGAGAAAGTATATTAATTAAGGAGAGAGATTATGGTAGATATATATTGGGGGTGGTTTTCTTATAGAGTTAAGATGATCAAGAAAGAAAAATGTTATTAATCCTCCACAAAGGACACGAAAATATCCACCACAATCAAAGTTGCAAAATACTTGAATTCTTGATACCCTCCCCTAACAATGAAGAAGTATAAATATGCACTACAATAGCAAGACCCATTGCAAAATACTAGAATTTCTTGATAACCTCCCCTAATAATGAAGAAGTATAAATATGCACTACAATAGCAAAACCCATGCATAGAGCCTGCATCATAATGCAAACCAATTATTAAAACTTTCATAAATTATGTTACTAATTATTATAATGATTGATTATTCCCATAAATCATGTCACTAATTATATGATTGATTGCCTTTTTCTTGCTCACATGAACCTGTCCCCATCTTCCATTCATATCAATTACTCCATCCGACGAAATAGCCTTGTCCTCAAGGCTGAAGTCCGGAAAACCCAGTGTTCTCCCCATCCGCAACGACTATCGTCTAAGGTTGTAGACATGTTCCAAGGTTTCGAAAATGAGGAATCAGGATTGAACGTGTTTAAGGGTAGTTTCGATTTTGGTTCCTATTTATTTAAAATGTCTTACATTGTGAATTTTATTTTTATTTTTTTGGAAAACCTTTTCTAAAGAAATTTTGAAATATATACAGTTTCGATTTCATTTTCGCCCACTCCATGAAAAGTTCGATTTTTTTTATTTTTTTATTTCCCTTGGCTTGTCTATTGAATTGTATAAAGATACCCATATAGTATGGTATGTCTAAAGATTGTCTTAAATGTGATGGTATGTCTAGAGATTGATGTGAAAGCCATTCAATTTTTTTAATGGATGTGGATTATAGGTTATTTATTTGAGTAATATCAATACATATATGCGTCAAATTTAGTATTTTAGTGTATGTAATAATAATAATTGCTAACAATTTTCATTCTTCACGTGCATACCGTGTTTTCGAGTTTCACAATTTTAGTGCATGTAATAATAATAATTGCTAACAAATTGACACTTTTTTTTTTCACATCCTTGACTTCATAGACGATTGAACCAGTCCGGATTAGGCGCGTTTCTAGCCTCTACTCGTAAGATACCATCTGGAAGATCTTTTATCAACTAAAGATAGGTATTATCTGCTTTGACAAATCGAGCCAGGCCCAGGCCCCATGTTTTTGGATGAGTTCCGCCTCTGGGGATCTACTTAAATCGTATCTAGACGTAGAAAGTTGAGTTCTCTCCCGAAAAGGCCAGTCCTTGGAATATCTGGATCTCCTACCCTAGGGGGAAAGAAAGACAGCTGAACCGAGTTCCTATATCTCCCCGGTAAATGAAATGGAAGAGGAAGAGTCAAGATAGTCCCAGATGGTCGAATTCAACGGAGAAAGTCGACGTCTTTGTTTTTCTTCAAAGCCCCAATCCGCTCTCGCTCGCCGCTACTAACGGGGTCTCGGTTGTAACTACCTCGAAACCAACGGTCAAAAGAAAGCGAAGCGATTGAACGCCCTTTCAAGGCCCCCGACGATAGAGAGTAATAATTTAATGTAAAGTGAAGGAAAAAAATTAAGGGTGTATGGAGACTTGGTGAAACTAACTACTAAATATACTAACAACTGACTTTGCCCGATAAAAAAAGGAGAGAAATAATATTTAATATGTAGTGGGTAGATATATTAATAGTGTGGGTGGAATGTGCCTGGACTAATGTGAATAAGTTAATATTTTTTGTGTGGGTCCATGTTCTTAAAAAGGAAATGTCAATTTTGTGGGACAACCCAAAAAGGAAAGTGTGTTAATATTTTTGGGATGGAGGGAGTATATTATATTTTAAAATATACTCCCTCTGTCCCATAATACTCTTCACGTTTATTGTTCCACGTTGTTTAAGAAAATGTGCACTTTTTAACCAACTTTATTGACTTTAGAGGGTATTGTGGTATTTTTAGATAATAAAAAAAAGTATAAAGTAATTGTATGTGTGTGAAAAAGGAGTGACAAATTTGAAATTAAAGGAACTTTTGAGGTTGTTAGATAAAATGATGTTTCCTTATTTGGGGTGTGAAAGATTTTCTAGGACAAACAAATGAGGAAAGTGTGAAAGGTTTTATGGGATGGAAGGAGTATTTATTTAATTAATAGTTGTATTTTAATTAAAATAATAGGTTGAAAAATAAAAAAATATTAGTATAATGCAATAATTATTGGCTGGAAAAGTAATTGTAATGGAGAGATTCAACCTCTGTTGCAGATGAATGAATAAATATAATTGTGTAATGCAACATATTCTTCTTATGTCGCTGGATGAATAAATTTTTAAATTCAATATAATATGTTTGAGTTTTTATACTATTAATTAATTAATATAAAAATAAATTATTTTTTCCAAGTGCAATTGCGTTGTTTGATTATTTCATCTCCGTACACGCCGCACACATTAATGCATGTATATGGGTTTCAGTTCAACTTTAACAAGCCAGTTGTAACGAACTGAAAATATATTAAAATCTTAGGTGGTTTTCTATTTTAATTTTCTTATTATTTAAAATAATTAATGGTAGAGATTGTATTATAATTTAATTTAACCATTAGAATCATCAATGTGCATAGGTGTTATAAATCACTAAAGTTAAACTCTAAATTTTAATTAAGAAATTAAAATTTGTACATACCAATTCTCTTCATAAGTCCAATCTTCACGCAATCAATTATCCTTTCAAATTTTTAGTATGAATAAGATAAAAGATTGAATATGACTTTTTTTTAATGAGTGTATATTGGGTGCACCTATATATCCATGAATTTTTATTCTATTTAGTACACATGTTATTTTATTTTGTATACCTATTTTGTAATAATTGTATACTTTTTTCACATTAAATTTTCATTAAGAAAATTAACATTCATATGTGTATAACTTTTTATTGAATATTAGTACATTTTTTCGTTGAAAAAATTAACAATTAAATTGTATATATTTTTACTTTTAATTGTATATGTTTTTTATTATATTTGTATATGGGTGCACTCTATCTTTAGGTACACCCAATGCACATTATAAATTGTCTTATATAAAAGGGTAAACTATATTAATTGAATTAAAAAGAAATTTAATTACGTTAATATTATTCATTTTTTTATTTTAATTAAGGCTAAATATAGTGTGCACCCGGGTGCACCTAAGATTAGGATGCACCCATATATAAATATAAACAAAAATATATACAATTATGAGAAAAAATGTATATAATTTAATTGTTAATTTTTTAAATAAAAATTTGAGTATAAGAAAATATACAATTATTAAAAAACATGTATACACTGTTGAATAAATAATTATACACATATGGATGTTAATTTTTTTAATAAAAAATTTAGTGTGAAAAAAATATACGATTTAATATTATAAAACACATATACAAAATAAAATAACATATATATATAATAAAATAAAAAATCTCATACATATGAATGCACTCTTGCATCCAGGTGCACCCTATATACACTCTTTAAATAAATTAAAAAAATATTAATTCTATTATCTCGCATAACTCTATATAGCATTCAGGGTTTATATTAAAGTTTAGAGAGATGACTAGAATTGCATGGTATAATAAAGTTATTTATTTTTTACATTTTAGGTTATGCTATGATTGCTACACGAAAACAAATTTATTCTATGATATTAATTGGTCAGTGTAGTCTATTAAGTTTTTTGTTTTAATATCATAATTTGAATAAAATATACTGTATAAAACATATGACAATATGATTATCTTTTTACATATTTATATTTCATAATACCTGCCACATTGCGTAATAAATGTATGGAGATTAAGGAAATACATTTAACAATTTAAAAACGATTTGCAATTGGTTAAAATTGGTTAAATATGAATCTTCTTTTATTTCAATTGCACTTCCCATGAGCTTTATGAGAGGATGAAACTATCTGGTTGAAGAACTTGAAATTTTCCTAGGAGATCAAGTGGTCATTAAAGTTTCAATCTTCAAATATAAATTCTATTGGATATTTGTATATACTCTCCAAGGTATTTTACACATTAATCATTAATCCTATTTTGATGTATTCCGATCACTTCAACCTTAGTGATATATAATACGTTTCCTATTAATGCGAAATAAATCGAAAATGCATATTTTTTACTTGATTAAAACAGTTTTTTTTCTTGCTTAAACAATAAATTATACTTTCAATTAATAATATGATTAATTTTTATTTAAATTTATAGATTTAAAAACATGATAACCCGCATCGCATGCGGACACTAAACTAGTTAAAACATTAATTCAGAAAATTCAGCTGCAACAATTGATTTAGATTCCATTTGCAAATTATTTGAGGGCAAATAAGTGGAGTATAGTTCTTCGTGCTTCACTTTAATGTTGATTATATGTGTCTATGCTTTACGTAAAACTGTAATATAGTTTGAAGGGCATATGTTGCCTTTTAAATTTCATGAATATGAAGTCTTAATTTTGTGGAGTACCTTTGTTTGTTCTTGCCAGGATCGATTATGGAAGTAATATTAGTTTTATACCCGCAGCGTTAAATATTACATACTCCTATCTTACATAATGAATTTTCATAATTTTCTTACACCATTTTGTAATGGTTAACTGGGACTGAGCAACTTTGGTGTCCGAAAATAGGATTAACATTTACCGCTTATTATTTGTTTGTCTAATAATAAACACACTATCGTACGTTTACTCAATAGTATAAAAAAACTATTTTAATTTTAAACGTATAATATTGATTTACATTTTATTTATATTTAATAATATTAAATACTCCTAAAAATTAATAAGATTAATTAAAAATATCTTTCCCCAAATAACGTAGGACTATAAAATGAGCTTATATGATAAGTTTACGAGGCAAACTAGCTAGGACTATAAAATGACAGGAGAGTAAATTATTTTTATAATATTACTCTTATGGAGTATATGATTAGTTTACACGACAAATACTTTGTGTATGGCAAAAGCTTGTGTGAACTCGGCGCACTAGACTTTTAGAGTTTTGTGTTAAATTATATATTCTTTAATATAAAAATGTGTACTCTTTATTTTTTGAACAAAAATAAAAAATATTAATGAAAAGTGTACATCTTTGAAACAGAATGGTGCATATACTCTTAATATTAAAATGTATACATTTTAGAACAAAACAATGTACTCTTACCCATAATACTAAATTCTAAAGGCACACGATGTGCCCCCGGGAGCACAAGACCAACTCAACGTCTCACGTAAGGGCTTGTGTGAGACATATAAAAATTGAAAACAATATTATCACTTTCGCTATATATAAAATGTTATCACTTTTATTTATGCTATAAATTGTTTATAAAATACTCTTAGTTCATTACATCATTATCACTTCTCAGATTAATTATCACTTTTCATTAACGATATTATCACTTTTTATTCGTCTCACGTAAAGATTTATGCGAGACAAGTGCGACCTACCCACTTTACACTTCTCAGCACTCTTTATCATAGTATATAAAGTAATATAAACACTTTAATGAAATGAATACTGCTCCATTTTTATGATGTGCTGTTAATTTTATTACATAAACAATGGAGTAATATTTTCATGACAACTTACTTTGTTCCACTTTTATACAAGAACAGTCTCAAACTTTTTGTCAAATTCTTTTCTTCTGAACAATTTTTCTTTTTTCTGAACCCTCGTATATAAAACTCCATCCCAAGATTAATTAATGATGTAAAACCCCGTAAAAGATTAAAATTTAAAATGACTAGAATAATATTTTTAGATAGGGTATGACTTGTGTACAACTAAGCACAAATTGAATTGGCACCTCATTTAGTCCCAAACCCTTCTTAGTTAATTCATACTTCATCATTAATGTTGTTTTTTATTTTATTTTTAAATTTATTATATTTAAATGATTATTATACTCTAAACTCTAAATTATACCCTAAATTATAACAATTATACACTAAATCCTATGAATAAATTATAACCTAAATTACAAGGGTAAAATTACAATAATACCTTAAACCCTAAAATTACAATTATACCCTAAATCCTAAATCTTAGATTTAATTATACCTTAAACTACAAGGGTAAAATTACAATTATATTCCTAAAATTAAATTAAAAAAAAAGGCAATCTTATATTAAAAGGAGGTTGTAAATTTCAAAATTTGCTCCCTTGCCCACCCTAATCACTGTTTTCTAGATAACATGAAATGTAGTAAAGAAATAGAAATCACAATAAAAGTACTTACATTAGCAGAGATGAAGAAAATTGAGGATAGGATAAGGAGATTGAAGTAGATAAAATTTACTCATGGCTTTCTTCAAATTTTATTTCTGTCAATTAGCTTTAAAACTTTGCTGAATTCTAATGGTTTAATATCATATATAATTTGGCACTAGGTAGTTAGAATTATTAAGTTTTAAAACTAAATTCTGATTAGAGGATGACATTCACGATTTATGCCAAAATATAAGCTTGTATCAAATATGTCTTTACCATGCCACTGTTGCATGTGATCTTCTTACAAATCTCATCATCGACTAAATCCATTTGCTACCCTACAATTAATAAGTAAAATATTATTAACACACCTCACTTAAATTAGTGTGTTATTTTGTTTAGATAGTTCATGCTCTTCCCGTGCCAAATAATCATAATCCCTTGAACAAATTAGAGACATATACACAAAAATGCCTCACCACATTTTTAGGGATTCTTAACCCTCATAATTCTTGTGAAGTAAAATTTAATGAAACAATAAAGGTATGAAAATAATCAAACAATTTGTACACAAAAACATCATATGTCATTCACAGGATAATGGAAAGAAGAAACATAGATCACAAACTTAATAGATGGAGGGCACTCTCCAAATAGTTATAATGTCAAAGGTAGAAATACTAGCTGTTGAATCAGAATTACAAAACTCTAAAATGTCTCAAGTTACAAATATTAGAAACTTAAAATGACATCATGAAAGATGGAATATGGTTATGCCAAAATCCTTAGTGAATAGTAACACATTTAATTCGATGTTATTCCATCTCCCAAAAACATCATAACATCATGCAGGGGATAATGGAAAGAAGAAACATAGATGACAAACTTAAGAGATGGAGGGTACTCTCCAAATAGTTATAATGTCAAAGGTACAAATACTAGCCATATTAGGAACTTAAAATGTCAATACCATTGATCATCATAAAAGATAGGATATGATCATATGCCAAAATCCTTAGTATACTCTTCTAAAATAGTTTTTGCAAAAGTAATACAAATCCAACCTGCTAAAGATGAAAAAATTTTAATAAGTCAAGCGCATGAACTTCTTCCATGAAACTAATCAACTCTTTCATGAAGATGGAAGAAATTAGCAAGTCGATGTGGTAATCCTCAAACTTAATGCTTCTTGTTTTGTTTTTTCCTGTTTTGATGTTGTTTATTTTGTTGGTCTGCATCATAAAATCAGTTAGTCTATAATATGATGGATAAAAAAATTTTAAGCAAATTTATATACCTTCTTATAAAAATTCTCTGGAAGGTGGGTGCATAAATTTCTCACACACCGGAGCAAGTCTCTGTTGTCGTTTCAATAGTTTCCCCTTCTACGTCCAAGGCAGTTAACCACGACGTTGGCAAGGTTGGGGTTGGGGTGCCAGAGTTTCACAGTATTCTTGCTTGTAGATCCTTGCCTTCGAACGACCCTCGCTCATAAAATATTTTTCCTTTTCAAAGAACGACTTGAAAAGAATCATTCTTAGCCGGATGATGTGATAGCACCAACTCGTTTGTATCACTAAAATAAATAGAATATAAGAAAACAACATTGAGTAAAGAAAAACAAAGAAACAATTCAAATGGACCTTTTGGATTTTAGCATCTTCATTAGACTGCGAATTTCAGTTGGCAGCTCACGTTTCTTGTAGCCATAAAACACACGAGTTTCCAGCAGATTTTGCACCCACCTCAAATTTTGATCTTTTTGATGCAAGGATGAAACTCACTCCACAATACTTAATGACTTCCTCATGAATTATTAGATTGTCCAATTTTAAACAGTTGGGAGTCATATTGTATTTTTGGCGGAGTTGAGTTAGAAAGTTTTTCAACCCATTACATAATTTCCCTAAATAGAGAAACAAATGGATAATCAATACGATTTCCCTTGATATCTCTAAACGAATGTGGTTCAATTAGAGGGGATGAAGTGCCATTCTGATGGGAAATCATATAGTCAGCAAAAGTTTGTCTGCTCTTGCATGGACGTAACTTCTATTTTTAAGATCGATCGCTATGCACTTTAGATAATTGGGATGGCACAATCCCAGTGCAAAATTATGATTAGAAACTGAAAAATCCTCCTATATCATTACTTTCGCACACCGTCAGTCCCCCATCGGTGGTGCCCAGCCCCGTTTGTTTTATCATATTTATAATTAAGCGAAAGAGTGATCTGTTTCTCCTTTGCCTACAGTATTAAAGAGTATAAGAGATTAATATTGATGGAGAATGTTTGATTTGCTTTCTTTAGTTTTCCGTGTATAGTTGTTCTTATCATTGTATTAGGGGAGTTGAAGGTTTAAAAAATAAAATATTAGTACCACATTTTGGGCGACGATGTCCCATGGTACGAGGAAGCTTAACACCGGCTGATTTTCTACGGGTCAACTTACGACAAAGATGCAACACTTTTTTTAACCCCATGTTTTGTCTACAAGAAAGGCATATCAGAATCATTAGCAAGTTTAAAAATTAATAAAGTGACGGAAGAAATTATTGCTCAGAAAGGAGGGCAAAGCGATAGCAAGTTTAAAAATTAATAAAGTGACAGGAAGAAATTATTGCTCAGAAAGGAGGGCAAAGCGAGGACAAGCGAATTCACACACACCACTAACATTGGGGTAAAATCCCCTGCAAAACGGCGTCGTATTTATCCACCGCGAGATGCCAACACCCTACCTTTATCAACTTGAATATAGAACCAGGGATACTCTAATCTAAAAAAATCTATCTACTGTAAACAGAGATGCACACGATCATCATACTCATAGTCGACTGTTACCTAAAAAAAACCCCCAAATAAAAGTAGTAGAGGGAATACCTTGATCCAAGCAGAAGCAATAACTTGTGAGTATTCCACAAAGTAGTAGAAGGAAGGTGAAAATGAAAAAGGGATTTGAAATTTAGATACAAAATGAAATGGGAGTGAGCTAGGTATGTGTATATATGGGAGTGGCCTTTAGCTTCTCCCTAAGAGTAAGCATGGGTGGAGCTGAAAATGTAAAAGGGAGTGTAGGGTTTATATAGTAATATGATCAAATAAAAATTTTCAAAATGAAAATTGAAGTTATAGTAAAAGAAATAATACAACTGACCAAGCACAATATTGGGGGTTGGTAGGAAGCATGAGAAACATCTCATTTTTGTATTTGGTGGGCCCCAAGTTACAAAATGTAGTTTAACCTAGGATGGTAGGGTAGTTGCTATTTGCATGATACTGTATAAGGTACGGTAAGGTGGCGACACATTGCTCCAAGCAAATTGACAGACATATTTTTACAGTTTCTGCAACATATAGAGATAGATGAACGTATAGATATAGATCTACGTTTTGCAAAATATATACACAGAGAGATACTAGCCCACTCCAATTTCATTTTGTATCCAAATTTCAAATCCATCCTGCACTCCCTTTTTCATTTTCACCGTTTACTCCAATCTGTTTGTCAAGGTATTCCTTCTACTAGGAAACCCCAGCAAACCCTACACTCCCTTTTACATTTTCACCTCCACCCATGCTTACTCTAAGGGAGAAGTTAAAGGCCACTCCCATATATACACATACCTAGCTCACTCCCATTTCATTTTGTATCCAAATTTCAAATCTCTTTTTCATTTTCAACTTCCTTCTACTACTGTGTGGAAAACTCACAAGTTATTGTTTCTGCTTGCATCAAGGTATTCCCTCTACTACTTACTTTTATTTGGAGTTTTGTTTCTGCTTGCATCAAGGTATTCCCTCTACTACTTACTTTTATTTGGAGTTTTTTTAGGTAACAGTCATAGTGTGCATCTCTGTTTAGAGTAGATGGATTTTTTTAGATTAGAGTAACCCTGGTTCTATATTCAAGTTGATTAAGGTAGGGTGTTGGCATCTCGCGGTGGATAAATACGACGCCGTTTTGCAGGGGATTTTACCCCAATGTTAGTGGTGTGTGTGTGAATTTGCTTGTCCTCGCTTTGCCCTCCTTTCTGAGCAATAATTTCTTCCGTGACTTTATTAATTTTTAAACTTGCTAATGATTCTGATATGCCTTTCTTGCTAATGATTCTGATATGCCTTTCTTGTAGACAAAACATGAAGTTAAAAAAAGTGTTGCATCTTTGTCGTAAGTTGACCCGTAGAAAATCAGCCGGTGTTAAGCTTCCTCGTACCATGGGACATCGTCGCCCAAAATATGTGGTACTAATATTTTATTTTTTAAACCTTCAACTCCCCTAATACAATGATAAGAACAACTATACACGGAAAACTAAAGAAAGCAAATCAAACATTCTCCATCAATATTAATCTCTTATACTCTTTAATATTGTAGGCAAAGGAGAAACAGATCACTCTTTCGCTTAATTATAAATATGATAAACAAACGGGGTTGGGCACCACTGATGGGGGACTGAACATTACGGTGTGCGAAAGTAATGATATAGGAGGATTTTCAGCTTCTAATCATAATTTTGCATTGGGATTGTGTCATCCCAATTATCTAAAGTGCATAGCGATCGATATTAAAAATAGAAGTTACGTCCATGCAAGAGCAGACGAAACTTTTGCTGACTATATGATTTCCCATCGGAAAGGCACTTCATCCCCTCCCATTGAACCACATTCGTTTAGAGATATCAAGGGAAATCGTATTGATTATCCCTTTGTTTCTCTATTTAGGGAAATTATGTAATGGGTTGAAAAACTTTCTAACTCAACTCCGCCAAAAATACAATATGACTCCCAACTGTTTAAAATTGGACAATCTAGTAATTCATGAGGAAGTCATTAAGTATTGTGGAGTGAGTTTCATCCCTGCATCAAAAAGATCGTAACTTCAAATTTTGAGGTGGGTGCAAAATCTGCTGGAAACTCATGTGTTTTATGGCTACAAGAAACGTGAGCAGCCAACTGAAATTCGTAGTCTAGTGAAGATGCTAAAATCCAAAAGGTCTATTTGAATTGTTTTTTGTTTGTTTCTTTGTTTTTCTTTACTCAATGTTGATTTCTTATATTCTATTTATTTTAGTGATACAAACGAGTTGGTGCTATCACATCATCCGGCTATCCTGCCCTCTGTAAAAAAAAATGATTCTTTTCAAGTCGTTCTTTGAAAAAGAAAAATATTTTATGAGCAAGGGTCGTTCGAAGGCAAGGATCTACAAGCAAGGAGTTGACAATATGGTGGTACCCCTGGCACCCCAACATTGCCAACTGTCTTGGACGTAGAAGAGGAAACTATTGAAACGACAACAGCACATTTTTATAAGAAGGTATATAAATTTGCTTAAAATTTTTTTATCCATCATATTATAGACTAACTGATTTTATGATGCAGACCAACAAAATAAACATCAAAACAGGAAAAAACAAAACAAGAAGCGTTAAGTTTGAGGATTACCAAATCGACTTGCTAATTTCTTCCATCTTCATGAAAGAGTTGATTAGTTTCATGGAAGAAGTTCATGCGCTTGACTTATTAAAATTTTTTCATCTTTAGCAGGTTGGATTTGTATTACTTTTGCAAAAACTATTTTAGAAGTATACTAAGGATTTTGGCATGATCATATCCCATCTTTTATGATGATCAATGGTATTGACATTTTAAGTTCCTAATATGGCTAGTATTTGTACCTTTGACATTATAACTATTTGGAGAGTACCCTCCATCTCTCAAGTTTGTCATCTATGTTTCTTCTTTCCATTATCCTCCCCTGCATGATGTTATGATGTTTTTGGGAGATGGAATAATAAGATTGATTGTCTACCTTTTGCAGGATATGTGCTTTCCTATTCACTAAGAGGATGATGTGGTGTTGACTAAGGATTTTGGCATGACCATATTCTATCTTTCATGATGTCATTTTAAGTTTCTAATATTTGTAACTTGAGACATTTTAGAGTTTTGTAATTCTGATTCAACAGCTAGTATTTCTACCTTTGACATTATAACTATTTGGAGAGTGCCCTCCATCTATTAAGTTTGTGATCTATGTTTCTTCTTTCCATTATCCTGTGAATGACATATGATGTTTTTGTGTACAAATTGTTTGATTATTTTCATACCTTTATTGTTTCATTAAATTTTACTTCACAAGAATGATTAGGGTTAAGAATCCCTAAAAATGTGGTGAGGCATTTTTGTGTATATGTCTCTAATTTGTTCAAGGGATTATGATTATTTGAAGTATGATTGTGTAGATGAATTCCAGGGAGTGGGGTTGATATTGCTTGAAATCTGAGGTGTCAAGTTTTGGTTATTGGACATTGCCTTGAATAGGAGTTTCAAGTGTTTATAAATTTCAGTGATGGTTTTGCTATTTTGGTTGGAGATGCTTGAGCTTTTTCTAGGCTAAATATGTGCTAGCTATAATTAGATTAGATTTTCAAAACAAAATGTAAATTTATTCTTGGGATTGGCACGCATGAACTATCTAAACAAAACAACACACTAATTTAAGAGCATGAACTATCATTTGATTTTTTTTTTTCAATTTTACAGATTTTATCATTTGATACTTTTTTTTTCAATTTTACAGATTTTATCCTTTGGAATGGATTTTACTGTTTGGATCATCTAAGATTAAAAATTACATAAGCATTTAGACAAGGCTGCCAAAATTACAAGATTCATATGTGTAAAAAAAATTCTAACCGGGGCAAATAAAAGAATTCTCAAGAAAGTAAATAAACAAATAATTAAAAGAGAATAGATTTCATTGTCACCAACAAAGTAACCAATTTGTAGGATATAAATGAATTAGAGCTGTATAACATTTCAAATACGAGAATTCATTTTCAAAAATATCATAGTACGTCACCAACCTTGATATAAGCATGCACACTGAGTGGAGGTGGCAAACCAAAGAGTTTTTTTTTTTTTTTTTAATTAGCTTAGAAAATTTACACATCAAATATTGACCATGTACTTGCTATTTGCAATATAAAATGAAAAAGTGGATGGGAATAATCACAATGAACAATTAGCATGAATAACCTATAGGGATATTTGATTTGGGATTTAGTAAGCAACTGAATGCTAGTGTCTGGATTTGGTAATCCTCAAGAATTAACATATTATTTGTTTTAGGATTATAGTATAGATGGATTTAACTTAAATCAAAGTAATCAATCAATGGATAAGAACATTGTACTTTGTAATAGTAATACCTGGAAACTAGCTTTTAGTTGAAGACTTGAGTAATATATGATACCAGTATATCTTCAGAACTGTTGAAGCATTTTTTGACAGCCTTGAAGTACAAAATAAAGATTTCAGTATCAGGAAGGAATTGTGCACTAGAAAGTAAAAGACAAGAGAGATACTAATACTCCAAATGCATTTTACCTAAGTGAGTATATTTTGCCCCTTCAGATTGCTTGAAGTAAGAGCCAATGGCACAAAGCATCATTGAACATCAAAAATTAATGCATTCACCTTTGCTTGAATGAAGCAGCATCTATTGGTTTTGAATAACTTCTCGAGGAATTTAATGGAAATTAAAAGTGAACAAGGAGATTTTTCACATAAAGGGTGTTGAAACTTACATGATCAACTACACGAATGAAGAGGTGACTAGAAATTAGAACACCATCCTAGTCTGAGGCGAACTCGCAGATCAAATAAGAAGAATGGAATAAGGATTAATCAAGGTATCTAAATTTATATTTGTTAGCAGGTACAGCGAAGTTGACAAGGTTGTATTTCAAACGTAATAAATATGGTCAAAAGCATTAATGATCAGTATTAACTACATGCTATTTAAGTTGGTTAAAAAAATGAGAGACAGCAAGATAATACAGTATGCTATACCTAAATAAACAAAAGCATCAAAACTTTCAAACCATCTGCTTACCTAAATAAACAAAATAAAAACAAGGTTTCTTTTTTCCTTCTTCCCCTTCTTAAGGAGTGGGGGTTGGTCATCGAAAATCTTGGTCTGAAGATTAATATTTCTAAGTAGATCTTTTTGCCAGAAAAGAGTGCAATACAAACATTTAAAAATTCTTAGCAAACCCAAGTGCCAATAACCCAAAGGCCACTTGGGTGATCCAAAATATCTACCTGCTTGATAGGACCATAAGCCTCAAATTCCCTTTTGATCCTGCTCTCTGTTGTATCATAACTCTGGAAAGGAAAAATACCTTGTAAGCAAACTAGGTAAAATACCATACATTAGATCTTTATAAAAGAAAATGGCAACAGAAATTACTACTTACAAGCCTAGCTACAAACAATGTTTTGTAAGGATCTCCAGAAACACTTGGGTCACTATTTGGATCATCTGAGAATAAAAATCACATAAGCATTTAGACAAGGCTGCCAAAAATTACAGGATTCATGTGTAAATTGAAAATCTAACTGAGGCAAATAAAAGAATACACAAGAAAGTAAATAAACAAATAAATAAAAGAGAATAGATTTCATTGTCACCAACAAAGTAACCAATTCGTAGGATATAAATGAATATCACATTTCTCAAGCTCCATTGTTGCTTTTTTGGCTCCCTCCTCCAGCAGTATTTGATGAATCCTGGTTCTTTCTACCTGGATAATCAGAGAGGGTAAATATTTATTCATTGCATGCCCAAACAACAGTTTTAGAACAGAACAACAAAATAGAAAATACAATTGCATGCTAAATTTTATCAATTTCTTAAATAATTAGCCCAAGCTTAAACGGTATATAATCACTAAGAATGATGAGTGGTCTAACACACACCTGTTAATAGAATTTCGCATCCCGTAATACACAACAGACAACCATAATTAGCAATGTACTCTACTTTACAGCCTATTAAAATGAGGTAAAAATGGGAACATCATAGCGTCTAGAGGATCAATACATTACCATATTCACAGAAATCTATGCAATTTAAAACATGAATCAGATCATCATGCTACTGCACGAATACATTTACAAAGCAAGATATCTAACTGATAAGTTGCATAAGTGTCATATTTTATTATCATATTTTCCTGTATTTTAGGTATCAATTAATCCTTTGTTTTGATCAAGTTTTATGTTTTGTAGGTATAGGTATGACATAAATATAACTGATATACGGACCCTTTGCAAGATTCTTGAACAATTGGAGCTTTCAAGACATGCCAAACAAGGATTCTGTATAAGTTGTGGGCTGAAGAGGAGGTATGTCATTATTTTTTTTTTCATGCCTCATTCTTTTCAAATAGGTGAACTTGAATTGATCCCGAAATTGAATAAGGCTATTCCTGGACTAAGGAAAGGAACAATTTTGAGAAACAAAGCATCTACTTCATCATCACCTTGTTTATGTTAATGAAATATCGATGAGAGGTGGAAGAGAAGTCTGGGAAGGATAACATACCATCCCTTATTCGTTCAATACTATGCTCATATACCGCAAGCTTCTCTTCCACAGCCCAGATTTGAGAACACTGCCAAAGACAAGTAAAATTATGACATGAGGGTCAGATTTTTTCAAAATGTGTAGATGTCAAAAGTATTTTAAAACTCACACATTCCACTTATTTATATTTTTTTTTAAATAAGAAGGAAAATCCATCTTAGAATTAAAGTGTAACAAATTACCAGCTCCCATCTTTTCCTATTGAGAAGTGCTAATGCATTCTGTGAAGCCTCTGAAGCACTAGTATTATCTTCTTGAGTAATTCGTGGAGCATCAAGCTTAACTACTGCATTCTCTGTTGCAGCAGTCCCGGTTAGGTTGCATGAGACAGTCGTACAACCATTTTCAGCAGTTATCTTCTTGTCTCCACATGGACTATCTTTTTATTTAAGAATGTTTGCTATTAGGTTGAATGAGACAGTCGTATCACCATTTTCAGCAGTTATCTTCTTGTCTCTACATGTACCATCTTTTGATTTAAGAATGTTTGCCGACTCCACCTATAAAAATGCATTTCACTAGTCAATGAACGGAGCAAGCAAATGAGACACCACTGCATTTCACTAGTCAATGAACGGAGCAAGCAAATGAGACACCACTGCGTCTCCACACTTAGTTCTCATATTGTAGCACTATTGAACAATTGAATAGCACGAAATCAAAACCAACTCGTGTTGGCACAACACAAATTCACAATAGTGTATTGTTCTCGTTGAATAGTAGTAAACTGAAATTTTCTAACCAATTTGTATATAGTAGATATCAAAAGTCATGACTAGAACTTTGGTAGGTAGCAGGGGTAAATAAATATTCTGTTTCTTCTTGAAGATGATATAATCTTTTAATAAATAATTCTGTAAATATTTTGAATGGATTCAATATTTAGGCATACAAAACACATGAAATTAAGATTAAATAACAGACAAAATTCCAGAGAGCTCTATGTTTATAGATGGAAAAACCTACTATGGCCAACTAGCATATAGTGAATCATTGACAGAAAAGACAAATGAAGTAGAGAGGTAGAATAAATGATACATGGTTCGATGTGAATAAAAAAGCAGAACTTGTAATTTGCTTGAAATTCACAAGTTCCAATGAACAGATGAACGTACTTATTACCCATTAGAAAAAAAATACTCGATCTTCCCTATTCCATAGCAATAAGCCCATTAACATGCATGCATAAAGTGCCATGCAAATCACCACACAAAAAATAAATAAATAAATAGATATATAAATAATCTCACCTTCAAGTTGACACCATCGTCTGGACCATTCGCAGAATGCTGAGCACTGGGAACATTCTTTCCCCTCTGATAACTAGCTCTGATTCTTGAACTCCTTCTTTTCTTTCCTCAGTTTTAAAGGAACTCTTTATATGGTCATTAATATCCATTTCCTGCATACCATAATTGTCCCTGACCCTATTTTGAGAAATACCTTTTAAAGGGTCAGAGAATGAACCTCTCATATTTTCCACTATCCTTACCTACTTCCTCAAGGGTGAATTGTCTTACATTTTTAGCAGAATTAAGGAAGTCGCCAAGGTCTTTGAATTCCTGTCTGGCAGTTCCATTTCTTTTTGTATTCTGAATGCCATGTACCATATTCTCATTAACATCATTCTTAGAAGTGTTGCTTTTCATCTCAGGGTTATCAATGTTAATGTGATCCAAGTCTTCCCCAATACACATTGAGGAGGCAAAGCAGGCTTTTTGCTTTGAGGAAGCTCTCCTTTGTAGCTACTGTTGGTGCTTCGAGCATTGCAGGTTAAAAATTGGCTTACATGGCTCTTTCCTACTACATTGGGAAAATTATCAATAAAATTGCACCTGAAACAGTAGTGAATGATCAAAAATCTTAAATCATACAAATGAGGCAAGAACTCATTAGTGTCCTCCATATACATGAAAGTAGCATGTAATCAGGAAATACACTGATAAATTCATTTTCAACAGTTCAAATACAGGTAAGAAAACTTCAACAATTGTTCTCGACAACTTTCTGGACCTCATACCTTGGGATCCAGCTTGAGATGAACCCCACATAAGAAAGCATGTGATGATAGTCAACAAGTGGTTTAGTTGACCAACTACCGTAAACTTTACTGCCACAGACCCCCTGCAAGCTACCAAAACTTAGGTAGCAAGGAATGCACAACAAAGCCATCTGCCAGAGAGATCTGCTCCTTTTCAAGAATCTGAATGGAATAAGGGAATTAGGGTTTACAGAAAGCAATATAAGTATATATATATTGGGAGGGAATTAGGGTTCACCTCTCTTCATGGGCTTATTAAATTCTTAGTATTTGAGACGGGCCTTAGAAACATGGGCCTATTCTTATATAAAACAAACATCACAGTTGAGCATTTAAGAATTTAGATTAGATAATCCACAACGCACGGGAGACCGTTTAGGTAGAGTACATTTCTATAGTTGTCAACTAGTACGAAGCCCGGAGTAAATATCAAATTTATTGTGAAATCAATTTTTATATATACTCCATACTGTACGAAATCCGCATAATAAGCTAGATTAAAAAAAGTTTATTGAACAAATTAAAAAAAAAATGTAAAGATCTTATAAAATGGGGAAATCAATACGGACTGTTGGGGCCTTTGGGTTATGACCTAAATGATGGTCTTCTTTCATTAAGTATTGGGTTCATTCCAATTAATTGGAATATGACCCATAGCCTTACACTTTTGATCTCATTTAATCACCCATTTGTGACCCTAACGGGTAGAACGTGGATTTGAATTCTTGTGTGAGTTCAACGGGAATCTGAGCACTATGGAGTTCTTCCCTCGACCACCTTCTCCGGCGTAGACGACAAACACGGACGACGAGGACGACCGCATCCACCCAACAATGGTATCAGAGCTTGGTCGGCCGTCCACCGTCGTTGCCCGTCAGGTCAGTTATGACCGCCACCGCCGCCCTCGTTCGCCGTCCGTCGCTGACAGATCTGCTAGGCGGCGCTAGGGTTCCGCTGTTGCTGCTCCTCCATGGGATCGTTATCGGGTCTGCTCCTTCGCTCGCCAAGCCGCCGAATTTGCTTGTCGTCGATCTGCTCGCTCGGGAAGGAGCCTGCTCGCCAAGCCGCCGGATTTGCTTTCCGTCCTTTCGTTCGCGAAGCAGCCTGCTGTCAGCCGGTGGGAGAACGCCGATCTCCACAGCTGGGTTCGCGATCTGCAGAAGCCACCCCCACCGCCGATCTGCACGGAAATACGTCGGATCTGCCAGCCCGAACCACGCACGTCCACCGATCGCAGCCACCGCTCGAAGGTCGCCGGAATCGCGATCTGGTCGCGAGCTCCAGAAACGCGCCGTCGTCCACCGCTGGAGCTGCCGAACGCCACCAGCAACCACCTGGAGTCGCGATCTGTACGCCACGCTAACGGCTGCCGCAACGCAAGGGTTCTGTCGCAGTCGACAGTGCCGTCGACGCGAAGAGAAAAGGCGCTATTGTGCGTCGTCGCTCACTGTCGCTGCTGAACACCTCCGCCAGTCAGTCAACTCGGTGCTTCCAGCCGCTGCGACACCCCGTCCGTCAGCCGCCACCGCTGCCTCCTGTCCGCCGCCGGCCGCCACCGCCATCCGGTCAGAGCAGTCCAGCCCTTGGTGATAAGGGAGTATCTTTTCATTTTCAAATTTTCTATTCTGATTCTTTGTGGTTTACATAACTGATTTTTTGATTTTGGGTTGTCAATTTGTTCGACCTATTTTTGCAGGGCTGCTTGAATCTGAGACACGAGTTGGCTGCTACTCGAAGGGACTGTGGTGAGTTCAAGCTTGGTAGCGGGCAGAGAGCGGCTCCAAGGTGGGAGTTGCTTGTCCGGTTGCCACTTGAACAAGCCTTCGAGGGAAGCCGATGGCTCGTAGGGGTGGTACGGTGTTCGTCCACCGCTTCAGGGGAGCTTTCTGTTCCTTTAAACTTTGTGTTTTCTGCTTTCTGATTTGTTCAGTTATGTTCTATCTGTGTGATACCCTGAGGCGGTTGGTCCTCCTTTGTGCTTTGTGATGCTTTGAGGCGGCTGGTCCTCCCTGCTTTTGTGGTTTCTGTGTTATAGAATTAAGGATTTTTTGTGATTTGTGGCCCGGATTGGTCCATTTCTGTGGTATCTCTAATTTTTTATTTGCTTGAAATCTCTCGTGGGTATATCTGTGTGATATCTTGGTTTGCTTTCGTTGCTTATCTGATTTTCTGGAATTTTTTGCTCTTTTTGCTATGTGTGTGAATTGAGTTCGTTCTCAGGTCCTAAGATAGTATTTGCTCACCTGTGTGTGTGATTGTGTTGTTTCTTGAATCTGTGTGAGTCGATTCACTCAACTTTAAGTACCTATGGCTTCTCCTAATGCATTTGGCAATGAGACTTCAATATCTGTTTAAAACAAAAAATGAAGTACGAGAGGGTGCTCAAAGCTGTGAATGACTCTTATGATTAAGAGATCATTTCTTGCATGAATTATTTAGTTCTTTTAAAAC
Organism: Pogostemon cablin; assembly: GCA_023678885.1. Lineage (NCBI taxonomy): Eukaryota > Viridiplantae > Streptophyta > Magnoliopsida > Lamiales > Lamiaceae > Pogostemon > Pogostemon cablin. The sequence continues at coordinate 3,390,451 of CM042992.1, read as the reverse complement.
TTGTGTGTGTATTAATTGGCTAGTTAATTCTGCATGTGATTAGAAAATTTGTTTTTCTATCTGGTTTCACTTTGAATCTATGTGCTTCTTTGTGAATTTGTGTTTTCTTGTGTGAAAACTTGTTAGAAATGTGTTTTCTACGTTGTGTGCTTGTTTATGTGTTAAACTTGTCTTGTATGCATGCTTATTTGTTTCTCTTAGTGAGGTGGAGCATATTGTGTGCATTCGAATGTGGTGTAACATTTGATTGTTGATTGTCTATGTGACTTTAATGTCTGTGTGACTGCGTGTGCTTATTTCTCTTAGTAAGGTAGAGCATGTTGTGTGCATTCAAATGTGGTGTAACATTTGATTGTTGATTGTCTGTGTGACTTTTATGTCTGTATGACTGCGTGTTCTTGTTTCTCTTAGTGAGGTGGAGCATGTTGTGTGCATTCAAATGTGGTGTAACATTTGATTGTTGATTGTTCGTGTGACTTTTATGTCTGTGTGACTTATATGTCTACGTGACTGTGTGCTTCTGTGTGAAGTGTCTGCGTGACTTTTGTTCTATGTGAACTGTTCTTGTGTCATGAGAAATGTGAGTTCTAATCTATGTGATTGAATGACTGTGTGAACTTTGTTTTTTCTTGAGCTTGTGTGCTCTGTTTATTTTGTCCTTGGGATAATTTAGAAATTTTTGTGACTGTGTGTCCGTGATCTTTACCCCGACTTAGATTTGTGTATCTTTTGTGATACCTTGACTTTTTGTCAATTTTTTATGGATCTTGCTGCTAACTTTGTGTTTTTCGTTTTGCAGGTGTCCGGGAAAAGGTGCGATGATGAATTCCCATTTAGTTAAACACGAAGGTGGATGATTTGAGTCAAGGTGGAGATTTGTTGAGCCCGTTGGGCCTGTTGGCCCAAATGTTGGTCTTCTATCTCAAAGTATTGGGCCAAATGTGTTTGACCCATAGCCTTACACCAACAACCCATTTAATCACCAATTCGTGAGCCCCAACGTGAGAGGGTGGGCGGAATTTTGAACTCTTGTGTGAGTTCAACGGGAATCTGAGCACCTCCCAACGCCACACCTCCGGCGATGCTCCGGCGATGAAGACCGGCGAGACGACGAGGACGACCGCATCCACCCAACACGGACAAAAACTGCGCTTCCATTTTAATCTCGCTGATGTATTTCTTCACGCGCCGCCACGGGAAGAGGTCGCCTTCGTCGTCGCTGGAGAAATCTGTGGCTTCGGCGACGAAAATCTTAATGGCTTTAGGGGCATTTAATGGGTGGCTCTTAAGGGCGTGTTTGGATGGCTTAATGTGTTTTTTGGTGATTTTCTTGTGCTCTGTATATTTGATAGGGCAGAAGACACCATTACCCATGGTTATGAATCAAAGTCACAAGATTTAGATTTTGATCAGAAGGCTAAAACATCAAAAGGGAGATGGCTTTGAGGTTGTACACGAGTAAGAGTGAATGAGTAATAAATGGGGAAAGAGAGATGAATTTCCACCTTCGGGCGAATCGGCGGTAGCACGGATTTCCGGCGGTCTCGACGGGCTATGGCAACGGATTTGGCATTACAAACGATGTGCGGCGGCAATGGCAGCATGCTGACAGCGACTGGTCTCGCAATTTGGTGATGAGCAGAGTCGGAGTTCGCGATTTTCCCGTGGATGAAAATAACATGACGGCAGATGATGTTGTCGGCAACAGGCTGGGCAGGTGTTTGCTTGGTTTGCAATAGAAGAAACTAGAAAGAATGAAGAGAGAGAATGGGAGTCAACGTTAAGATGAGTAATAAAAATATGCTACGTCACCGCCGTCTCCCGCTGTCCGATGACTTGATTTGAAAAATAGATTAAAAGTCGAATACTTATTTATAAATATTAAAAAATTTGGATTAATTTGAAATTCACGAAAAAGTCGGGACTTTTGGCGCAATTAACCCAATAAGAAATTTTACACATATGGATGCTAATTTTTTTAATGAAAAACTTAGTGCGAAAAAAATAGTATACCATTATTAAAAAACACATATACAAAATAGAATAATATGTATATATATGAGCCGATGTACCTAATATCAACCCAATTAGTTTATACATGTAAAATAGAAATAAAATGCCGCCAAAATTATACTATATACTACATATTTATGGGTCACTTACTAGGAGGTAGATAAAATAATGAATATTTACTGTAAACTACATGATTCAAAACACTATTATTCATAATACAATTATGATTGTGATACCATAAATACCCCTATATATTTGTACAATTTGTCTGCACAATTTCATTCTGCACAATTCTTCTGCACAATTTTGTTTTTGCACATTTTGTTTGCACATTTTAAGTTCCGGCAGTATGCTGTGGCTGCCGGTCAACACCGGTCAACGGTCGGTCAATGCTGGTCAACGCCGGTGGGTGGGTGGGTGAGGGGTAGGATTGATGGTTTAAAAGTGTATGGAATTATAAAGTTATATTTGGTATTTTACTTTAATATTTTGTATGTAAAAGTAATTATTTAAATTATAATTTAGGTTAAAACTGGTATGTATTAGTAATAAACTCTATATTTATTTATTTATTAATGTGTCATAATTATATAATAAAACTTCTAAATAAATAAACATACTTATTGTTTTTTCTTCTGGGCAATTTTTTTTGTTAAATAAATAAAGCTACTTGATTTTTTTTTTTTACATTTATTTACTTCTTTAATTCCAAATTAAATTTCATATTTTTTTGTTTTCGTCCCATATTAAATTTCACCATTCAAAAAATAATATCCCATTAAATCTCATCTTTAAAAATACATCTTAATTAAAATTTTACCACTCTCACCTAACATATATAATATACTTTATAATTTATTTATTAACTAAAAATAACACGTTAACATCAAAATGTAATTTTTTTTAAACTCTTATCTCTTTTTGGCTATCAATCAGGACATACATTTGTTCTTTCCCCATAAAATTTACTCAATTAATGGTGTTATGCCTATCTACATTATGTTTTATAATAGTAATAATAATAATAATTATTTTACAGAAAAATTATTACTTTCTTCACATGCATCTGCATTATTTTCAGCCGTGCCTTTGTAAATCTCATTATCCTGCACCATTTCCGAATTATTTTTCAAGCCTTCATTGAGAAAATTCCTATTTAATATTATATAACACCATCAAACAAACCCCTCCACATTCGTTGAATAAAAATATTTTCTTGCAAGTAAATAAAGGTGTACATGAAGTTTTTTTTTTCTAATTATATATATATATATTCATATTTCACTGATTTCCACTTAAATAATTTGTTTGCAATCATCTATAACTTTTACATGTGGTCAAACTGTATATTTCTTTATTCTTTCTCTATCAAATATTATATCAACCTTTAGAACATATATTTAGAACCAGTGGCGGACGCATGATTTTTATGGAGGGCCCGATTCTTCTCATATAATGGTTTTCGTTTTTTGTTCTACAATTTTTAAGAAAAGTATTTTATTTATCAATAAATTAATATTTTTCAAAAAATATTTTAGTATTTTAAGTTGTGTTAGATAAAAGTTAGTATAATTTTGAGATTAATTGTATCAATTAAAATAAATAAAAGGGATAAAAGAGGGAAAAAATAAATATTAAGTAAAACAAAAGAATATAATTTTGAGATTAATTGTATCAATTAAAATAAATAAAAGAGGGAAAAAATAAATATTAAGTAAAACAAAAGAGATAGAAGAGGGGAAAAGTAAATAAATAATTCAAGTCCTAAAAGGGAATCGAACACTAGATCCTCAACACATTACTTTGGTTGACTCACCACTAGGCCACCGTGGAATTTTGCAAAACTTCACATATATATACTATTTAACAGTAATAGTCCAAAGCGCCCAGTGGCCCCTACCTCCTATGTATGTATTTCTCTAGCAAATATTATTTCACTTGTTTCAAACGGTTAATTTACAATTTCATTTTTTACGTTTCTTTTGAACATCACTATTTCCTTCATCCTTTTCCTTATCTTTTATCTATCAAACTTCATAAATTATCACAAATTATCACGTGACTCCCCCTTCTCAAAAGTATAATCTGTGTAAATGAAAAAAATAAATAAAAGGTAAATATTATATTCTTTCTCTATCAAATATTATTTCATTGTCTGAAATTCATTATGCTAAAACTGTGGAATAACAAGGTTGGACCGTTGTTATAGAGGCAAAAAAGAGCTGAAAATTTACACCCATTGTTATTGCCCAAAAAAGGCGCTCATTAGCGGCGGATATTTGCTTCCGTTGTTAATGGCATTATTATTATTTTAATTTATTTTTTCATATATTTTAAATAAAAAAATTGCAAGGATATAAATTGGAAACTCAGAAAATTTGCACTTCAATTCTTCCGTGAATTTTGCCCTCACCATTTCTTCCTTCCATACCACAAATACGAGGAAATCAAGTTAGGGCTCCTCAATATCTGTGAATCTCGATCGATATGGTTTGTTCAATTATTTTCGAATGACTTGTTCCCTTTTCTATGTTCATCTCGTCGCTCTGAGAAAGCCGCCGATCGATGTCGCACCTGAACACGCCTCCAGCTGGCGCAACTGCACAAGCAACCAACCTCGCCTCGCCTCGTCTCGCCGCACCCGCCACCCACTCGGCCGCCGCACTTGAAGGCTGCTTCGTTTTATCTACTCCATCTCCTTGTTATTTTTTAGTGCTCTGCTGCAGCTTCAACCGACTGGCGTAATTTATTAGGTAGGTATTGTCTTGTCGTAAAATTTGCTTGGTTATAATATTATGGCTATTAAAGGGCTGGACTTTTGGAAGCCTTGGTTGCATATTTTGTCTTTGTGCTCCACTTTGGCCACACCAATTAGAGAAATCATTATCGTGACCAAACTTTAAGTGAATCTGGTTGCATCTTTAAAATGTACTGAATATGATTGGTGTAATCAGTAATGATTGCTTGCTTTGAAAAATATATACGAGATCAATATGTGATTGTTGGCTATTGTGGAGTTGTTTATTAATTCGAGGATGAGAAGCTGCTTAATCCATGTTTTTCTGTTGAGTTTTATCTACTCTATACATTGATTTTATTTATTAGAATTTTTTTTCTTCTTTCTATTTTCAACTTGAAATTATACATTAGCATTTGTACTATATTAAACATGAAGTGGAATTGTCGAATTTAGAAAATTTAAGGATTAGTCATTTATGATAAGGCAAATATAAATGGTGCTTTCATATAAAAGCTAAATTTGATGCGCAATTAGTATCATATTCCTTGTATAATACTTGAATGTTTAATCACCGTGCAGACTGTTTAAGGAAAGTGCTTTGAGAAGTGCGTCATAAAACCCGAGAATAGTCTGAGTGGTAGTTGATGAGAGTGGAAATTCATGTACTTTTGAGTCCGATTTAATACCTCTTTGAGTGTTTAATTATTATTATTTGCACAGAAAGGTAACGCTCTTGTTGTTACCGGTAAAAGGTGCTCGAGAGGTATTTTGTCATGCCACAGGAAAAGAGGGATAAAGTGATCAAGGATTGAATGCGAGTAAAATGGAGCTGAAAAGGTTGAAGAAGAAGGTCGCACGACCGCAGCCGTGCGTGATTATCCGTGATCGTGCGAGGCTTCTAGTAGCCGTGTGAGCAAGCTTGCCGCACGGTTAATACCGTGCAACAAATGGCGAAGCCGTGCGAGGTGGTTTGAGTGCAAAGATTTCGAGAGGGAACAACACACGATGCCGTGCAGAGAGCACACGACGCCGTGTGAGGAGAATTGGTGCACGAGCAAGGCTGTGCGAGTGTCCGCACGTTGACAAGTATTGAAGCACGGTGCCGTGCATCCACCGTGCGTGGTCTAGTTTACGACCCACTTCTATTTTTGGTATATTTCGGCCCAGGCCCAATACTTCATGTATAAAAGCTGAACTCAACCTACAGATCCTCCATTCACGCCTCCAGGCATACAATGCCCTACCTTCACCCATACACTTCCATCCTTCCACCGGAGAGACGATCTGAGTAACTACTTGAATCGGAGATGGAGATTCCGACGGAGATAGTGATTGAAGAATTGTAGTCCTCCAAAAGGGTTCTTTATTTTTCAATTATTTATCTTTGTTAATTTAGAACAATGGTTAGAGTTTATTATATCTTTGTGATTTGTCCTCGTAAATCCATGTGCTAAACTTCTCTGTTGGTAATGTTAAGGGCGCTAAAACAACTTTGACTATGTGATTTGATTGCCCTAGACTTGGATTTATTATTCTGCAAATTGTTTATTTCCTTATTGAAGAGGATATTTTGAGACTTTATATTATTGTATTTTTGGGTTTTGATTCCTTTAATTATTCTTGACGTTATCACTGATTGATAGTTAATAGGATTCTTTATTTCTGCATAATAATTGTTGTTTCCTGTGACAGTCTGAGAGGATTGGCCTATAATACCTAAGAGTGTTAGACAATCAATTTGGAATATTAATTACTTGGTAAAACATCATTATTAGGTAATTAATAAGGAGACAAAAGGGTTAACAATCGCGTACCTAGAAAGGGAAGTCTAGTGCTCTAGCCTTAATTGGAATTTAGCATGAAGTACCTATAGAGGGAGAGGGAATTAATTTCTTATTGATCCTAGGATTTTCAGCTCATTATAAGTGTTAGATCCTACCCGATCAAGGTGATTTAACTAGGCTTAGTGATCCTCTTATAAACGTCTGCAGGTAATTAATTTGGGTCTACATAAATTAGTCACATAGTTAAGTTGTTTGCCCGAGCATTACCAATTCTCCATTCTTGAATTCCAAACCGTTTTCTCTGCGTGATTTATTTTTTTTGTTTAGTTTAATTATTTTAATTCAGTTTTATTAGTTTAATTAATCATTCATTCAAAAACCCCCGAATTCGTCTTGCAATTTAATTATCCTTAATAGAATTATTTATTAAATTTATAACTATATCTTGGGAACGATATTTTACTTGGTCAAGCGCTCTACAATCGATCCCTTACACTTGAGGGTGAAAGAAAATAGCGATCAAGTTCTTGGCGCCACATGCCGGGGATAGTTTATAAATTTAAATTTAATTTTATTATGATTTATTTTCTTGTAGGACGTTAAATTTTACTTGCTTTATTTTATTTTATTTGTGATCCAAACAATTCTGATCTTTTGAGTGAGAACAAGTGTATGATCACTAGGTCGAGTGGACGAGAAATCGAACCATTAAACCTAGAGCTTGAAGCACATGTTAGAGAGAACAGAAGGAAGAGAAAGCAGCCAGCTACACCTATTCATAGCTCAAATTCGGAGAGTTTTTATTCATTAGAAGAATAGTGAGTGGAAAAGCTTTCACAGAAATTTGACGAAGTTGATTTAGTTGAGGAGACTGAGACTAGAAAGATGGCTGACGATCAGGCCCCGACGCCTATGCGGGACCAATATAAACTGAAGCACACCACTAATGCTGGATTGAATGGACCTGCGATCACCGCAGAGAGTTTTGAGTTGCCTTTCGGATTGATCCGAATGGTAGAGAGATAACAATTTAGTGGAAGTCTTTTGGAGAATCTTAGTGAGTATCTGCAGATGTTTGACGAGTATGCAAGGACGCAGAAGCATAAGAATATTTCGGATGATGCTATCAGGATGCGGCTTTTCCCATTCTCACTTACGGAGAAAGCCAAGGAGTGGTACAACAACCTTCCTCAAGGATATTGTACTAATTAGGAACAATTGGCAGATAGGTTTCTGAATAAGTACTTCCCTCCATCCAAGAGTTTCTTGATAAAGAAAAGGATCACACAATTCAAACAATGATCCTTGGAGAGTTTCTACGAGGCATGGGAGATATTCAAAGAGTTGTTGCAGAGCTGTCCCAAACACGAATTTTCAAAGGATACTTACTTATGCTTCTTCTATCAAGACCTAAGAAGATATTCAAGAGTGTTGGTAGACGCGACAGCAAGTGGATCCATTTTTAAGCAGTCCGCAGAGGCAGCGGAAGATATATTCGAGGAGATGGCAACAAACACTTATGATTGGCTGACAGAAAGAGCAGATGAAGACGCTTCTTTTGACAAAGTAGCAAAAATAGAAATACAAGTTGGAAATAGTGAAGTGTCAGCTCTCCATGATCGACTTGATGAACTATATAAAAAGTTGGACCGCCTCACCAAAGAAAATAGAGAGGAAGTAATGAGGGCTGAAGATGAAGAGCAATTTGAGGATGCAAACTATGCTATGGTGCAAAGCTTTCAAGGAGAGAACAGAAATAGACAGAATTTCAGACCAAACAATCAGTTTGGGAGGGGGGATTGACCAAGGGAACAACCGTCATTTTCAGCAAGGTTGGAACCAAGGAAATTCGAACTTCAACAACCAGAGAATGGATGAAAATCTGTCTTGCTCAAACCCTAATAGCGCAATTGCACCACTTCTGGGATTTGAGCCAGCTCAGAAACCTACTGAAGGGAAACCATCAATGGATGATAAGCTTGATTTGATGCTCAAGATGATGGTCACAAATAAAGAAACTGCTGAAGCAAAGTATAAAGAAACAGAAAGAAACAGATCTTGCTATCAGTCAATTGAATGCTGCGGTTGGTAAGTAGCAACAGCAAGAAAAATTTCCTGCACAAATCCATTGTGGGCCCCATCGTGAGATGCGATCCGTGCTCGAATATTTTCTGGATCTGGCACGTTCTCCATCGTAGCAAACGAAGAAGGCAACGAGCGGGTGGCCGACGGGAGCCTTCGGCGATAAGAAGAGACATCTGTCTCTTCCTGTAAATCATGGAAGGCCCTCTCCAGAGACTCCGACACCGCCGCACCACCGCTCGTCACACGACGAGGGCCCGACTGACTAGTTGGCTGACTACCAGAACTCATGCTTGTGCACAATTGATAAATGGAAGGAAAGCTAGAAGAATAGACAGAGGAGGAAGATGGAATTATGACAGGAGAAAGAACCCCTCTTCTAGGTTTGAAAATACCATCTTTCGCCCGAGTAACCATACGGTGAGTGGGCTGAAGCGCCGCCCGTGGAGCTGACGGTGGTGGCGGTGCAGGTGGAGATGGAACCCCCGGTGGTGCTGGCGGTGGTGGCGATGCCGGCGGAGATGGCGCCGCCAGGGATGCTAGCTGTGGTGGTGGTGGTGGTGCCGGCATAGGAGCGGTGGGAGCTGGAGAAACCTCATCAACCAATTCTGGAGCTAGTGAACTTGAGATAAAGAAGATGAGGTACACTCGACCATATCCGAATCAGCAGGGTCCAAGAGAGTCGACAGAGGCAATTCTGATACTGATTGACTAGTGCTGCCAGAGAGTGGAAAAGTTTGTTCATCAAACTGAGCATGGCTAGTGATGTATATGCATGCGAAAGAGGGATTGAAGCACCGAAAACCCTTATATGAACTGCTGTATCCCAAAAAAATACATGGCTGGCTGCGAGGGGAAAGTTTATTAGCAGCATAGTCCCGAAGAAATGGAAATACCCTGCATCCAAATGGTTTCAAAACATGATAGTTTGGATGACTGTGAAATAACAATTCATAAGGAGATTTGTTATTAAGAACCGAAGATGAGAGACGATTGATGACATATACTACAATGGCAAATGCATCAAACCACATAGTCGCCGGGGCAGAAGCATAAAATAACATGGAAAGACCAGTCTTTGTAATATGCCTGTGTTTTCTCTCGGCTCTGCCATTTTACTCAGGTGTATAAGTACAAGAAAGCCGATGCAAGACACCATGATTAATCATTCAAGGCAAACAATAATTTTTTGCTCTTGGCCAACTGACAAGAAGAGCAAATAGTAGGGTTCGCTAATAAGGATGTAACAGACAAATGTCCCAATTTATTCAACAAAGAAATTATGTTAGGAGCAACATGCCCTAGACGTAAATGCCACAAACTAAAACTAGCTCGTAAATCCTTCTTATTAAGAATAGCCACCAAAGCCGAGCTAGCTCTATCCAAAACATAAAGACCATTTTCACACCTTCCCTGAGCCAGAGTTGCTTTTGTCACCCGGTTCTGAATAGTAAAATACTTGTTAGAGAATAAAACATCAACAGGGCAATCCGAAGTCAACTTGCTAATAGACAATAAATTTTTAGTGAGAGCGGGCACGACCAACACATCCAACAATTCAATATCAGGAGAAATATTAGAGGTACCAACATGAGAAATAGCAAAAGAATGGCCATTACCAACAGTAACGGAGCTATTACTATAGTACAAATTGAGAGAATAAAGGTGGGCATGAGGAGACATGTGTACGGAGGCACCAGAATCCACATACCAGTCCGAGTTTGAGCCCGTGGAAGTGACGTTACACGCTGCATGAAACGCGTGAGCAAGGTCAGCTACGTTCGAGCTTAATGGTGGAATCGAGCGGGGACGGGCATCATTCTGGAGCTGCAAGAAATGGGGGCACTTGTCGGTAAAGTGTTTCCCCGACACAACTGACAACATGGGGTGAAATTACGCCTGCCACCGCATCCAGAACTACCATTGCGGCCGCGACCAGTAGACGAGAAACCTTCTCCCACGTTGGCGCTGCTGGCCTGGTGCACAGTCTCCATCCATGCGGGAGAAAGCGGCTACAAATGCAACAAGCGATGGTGTGGACAAAGGCCGTTCCATGGAGCAAGCCACTTGATGAAAGTGAACGGCCTGGTGCAGGAGATCTCGGAAGAGAGGCATGGGTTGCATAACCATTCGCGTGTCGGCAAAGCTTGCGAACGAAGGGCCGAGACCTCGAAGGAACTAATGAGATTTGTCACTCTCATCCACTGGTTTTTGGATTACCGCCAACTGGTCACAAATCATCTTGAAACGGTTGCCGTACTCCGCAACAGATTGATCATGACGGCGGAGGGAGAGGAGTTCCTCCCGGAGCTGATTCGCACGTCTTATGAATGCAGCAAGCCTTTGATCACCAAAATTGCTTACACTCTAACCTAAACACTTTGTTGTGTTGATTTGATAAAAACAGAAACTAAAACTTGAAGAAGAAAGACAAGGATTATAGTGGTTCGATCATATTGATCTACATCCACTTTCTTAAGGAGAGTATTCACTATATGATGAAAACACAGATTACAATATGAAGATGATGATGATCTATCACACTTAAGAAACCCTAATTTGATGTACTAGTTTGTATGATGATGATGATCAACCTTATTCCTTCTTTTCTGTGCATAGTGATCCATTTATACTACATTGCTGCAGACTAAATGTAGCAGCAAATAACAAAACTTCCATTGATCAGTTTGAGCTCAGTTGCAACTGCTTCCATCCACTTCAACTTCTCAAAACAGCACACTTCTTGATCCTATGGCTTTAGCCCCATGTTGATCATATTGTGTTGAATTTTCACCATCCAATCAACACCTTATATTCTTGAATCCAACTGAAGAATCGAGCTAAGTTAACTGTCATGTGATGACAGTTAACAACCGCAGCAACCTCATCTGATACACTGCACCCTCTCAACTATCAACATACATATATCACCTAAGCAATCAACTAATGATCAGTTGGTTACAACCGATCCTTGCCAACTGATCCTCATATAATCATTAACCTCTTTCTAACTGTCACCAACAACCATAATTAACTAACTACCACTTATACTTGGCTTGATCTTTCAACATGAAACAACTGCCATGCTTAAGACTTCACTTATTTATGCAACATGTTGTTCTTACCACTCATTCAACTTGTTGCTACTTCAAACATCATCACCTTCACAACCTTACTTGTTATATGTGCACATGTATGCATGCATGCATGCATGATCTACATATACAATAAATCTCCACCTTAGATCATGCATCATCACAAGTGATAAAACACTCCCCACCTTGCTGCGCTTACAGGCTGCAGCTTACATCTCTTCCTCTACCTTTAGTGAATACCAATAAGACTCTTACACAATTCAAACTTTTGAACATGTAGATCCTTAGTAAATGCATCAGCAGGGTTATCTGTTGTCTTAACCTTCTTAACAGCAACCATCTTCTTCTCTATCAGATTTCTTATGAAATAAAGTCTCACATCAATCTGTTTGGTCCTCTCATGATAACCTTGATGCTTCGAGAGAATTACAACACTTTGATTATCACAATACACTTCAAAATTATCTTCCTGAACTCCAAATTATTTCAAAATACCAACCAACCAAACACCTTCCTTTATTGCTTCTGTAAGAGCAACAAATTCAGCTTCAGTGGTGGATAATGCCACTATGTGTTGATGTGTAGCCTTCCACTTATTGCTGTGCCAAATAAATTGAACACATAACCTGTCATTAATTTCCTTGTATCAAGGTTGGCTGCATAATCTGCATCCACATAACCATCAACAGCCTCATCCCAAATATCTTGTTTCTGAAACTTTAATCCAACAGATATAGTTCTTCTAACATACCTCAGTGCCCACTTTACTGCATCCCAATGAACCAGACCAGGATCACTCATAAACCTACTGATCACACTCATAACATAAGCTAAGTCTGGTCTACAACATACCATAGCATACATCAGACTGCCCACTGCACTTGCATATGGTATTTACATGCGAGCTCGAGTTTTTCTGACTATATTATTGAAATCCATTTCCAACTATCATTCCTTCGCCCCTATAACTTGTTGGGGCAAGAACGCAGTCTGGTTGTAGCTTTGGAGAACTATCTTTCTTCAAGGCCAAATGTTAAACAAGTGTTTCAAGATTTTCCCTAGTAAATTAATGTTAAGATTGAGAAGAGAAAAGGATTTTGGTATTTGAATATTATTGGAAGTTTCTTTGCTCCAAATTGTTGATTTGAAATGACGGGATTGGTGATTTCATTTTGTTAATCAATTATTAGTGGGAGTAATTTAAGAAGGGCTTACTAATTATGTTGTTTAGAGTGCCTAACAGCTATACTAATTTAGCAAAAGATAATTTATAACTAACTAAAAAAGAAAAAGAATATTTTGTCTATGATATGTTTGTAATTAATAACCTAATCAAACTTTCACCGCCTTCAACTTGTTAATCATCAAAATTTTCCAATCGATTTAGTGGGTAAGAATAAGATCTGGGGCCGTCTGTATAGTTTGGGGTTACGTGTAGTTTAAAAACTATGAATAGTATATTCTATATTTGTTTTGGGTGTAGTTTGAAAACTATGAATAGTATATTCTATATTTGTTTTGGGTTTTGAGTATGTTAGGTTTTAATCAAATTAATATATTAATTTATTTAAAAAGTTAAATGAAAGAGAGGATAAAGAGAGAAAATATATTAATTAAGGAGAGAGATTATGGTAGATATATATTAGGGGTGGTTTTCTGATAGAGTTAAGATGATCAAGAAAGGAAACTGTTATTAATCCTCTACAAAGGCCACAGAAATATCTGCCACAAGCAAGGTTGCAAAATACTAGAATTCTTGATACCCTCTCCTAACGATGAAGAAGTATAAATATAAGCTACAATAGCAAGGTCCATGCATAAAGCCTGCATCATAATGCAAATCAATTATTAAAACTCCCATAAATTATGTTACTAATTATTATTATAATTGATTATTTCCATAAATCATGTCACTAATTATATGATTGATTGCCTTTTTCTTGCTCACATGAACCTGTCCCCATCTCCCATTCCTATCAATTACTCCATCCGATGAAACAGTCTTGTCCTCAAGGCTGAAGTCCGGAAAACCCAGTGTTCTCCCTATCCGCAACGACCATTGGCTCAACATCTTCTTCTAGTTGATTCCCGTTCCTCTCAGTTCCGTACGCATCAGCTTCAACGTAGATGCTGAAAAATTTTCCTGTATGAAGGGGGTTGTACTGCTGCCCGTAACGGTAACACTTTTCTTTTTCACGATATTCACGGGCTTCATCCGTCATCAAGTGCTTCGTATTCCGATTCAATCTATATGTAGACACAACACTGGAGGTTGTTGGTTTTAAGTGTGATGTCAAAGAATTACCTGACCCTTGGTGAATGGTCGTAGGATAATTTGAATCTCCCTTGAAAGTGGTTGGTAAACACGAAGGGCTCCACATTGCCGATAATCGTAAGAATCCCCATGTTGGAAAAAATCTATTCCCGTTCATATATGGTTGTGGGGCTTTTGCGATACGCTGCGCTGCATGAATGGCTGCAAACACATCGGACATCTCCATATCGGGTATCCGATCACGGATCGACGACTGCAGCCCTCCAAGGAACATCCCAAGGTACTGCTCCGGTGGTAATGACGGCAGTTGGGCCACTCGCTCCTCAAACAAAGAAATTTAATCTTCTATGTATCCAGTTTGCCGAGTCACATGCATTGCTTCATTAGCGTTAGTTGCGGAGCTATCTCCAAATCTCTCGATAAGCTCTCGTGAAAATTACTTCCACGAGATGACGGCCGATCGTCGTAGTACCCACTGCGCCCAAAACATTGCCTTCCCTGTCATCACGATTAAGGCTAACTGGACTCAATCCACAATAGGCGTGCGATGCACCAAAAAGTATTGTTCTGCTTGTGCAAGCTACACAGTTGGATCGGTCCCGTCGAATGGTGGAAGTTGCATCCTCGACACGTTCAGCCTTTCCAAAGTGGGCATGCCTTTGGTTGGGCGTTCGCCACGCATTTCTTCAGTGTTATTAGGTGTATCTAGGAATGACAATGGGACGGGTATTTCCGGGTACCCGGTCTATCCGAACCCTAATGGGTAGGGTACGGGTGGTGTTAAATGAGTTTGGGATGGGTACGGATAGTTGTGAAAAATACTATTAGGGTTTGGGATGAGTACGAGTAATGCCTCAAATAACCCGATTATATATATATTTTTTATAAAATTTAATATATATTATATAATTTATATATGATAAGATATTTTATATATTTAATTAATAGTTATAAGTTTTATTTAATCATATTTATTAAATATTTATTTAAAATAATATAATTTATATTATATTTATTTTATATTTAATTAATAATAATGTAATTTTTATTATTATATTTATTTAGACAATAAAAAATATAAATATATATAAAATAAATGAATATTAAATGGGTATGGGTACCCCCGGGTAGTGATAAACGATAATGGGACGGTTACGGATACCATAATAAATTTTTTAAACGGGACTAATACGGATACGGGTAGTTATTTTTTTAATCGAATACGGATACAGATACTCCAAAATAAGCGGGTACCCTACCCGTTGCCACCCCGAGGTGTATCGCCATTAGCGTCACTCTCTTCTAATGATGTCGTGATTGGAGGGTTTGTCTGGATCGGGGCTAATGGAATCATGGCGTTCAGTTTTGCTATGATTGCCTACAGTTTTATCTAAACTGACTAAGACATCCTCCACGATTGATACCCTGATTGTTAAATCCTCAATTACCTTCTCCATCTTCGTCGTGCTTCGCGTATCAGACATAAATCGGATCCGGCAGGCCGGACCAATTTGATAGAGTTAAGATGATCAAGAAAGGAAAATGATATTAATCCTCCACAGAGGCTACTGAAATATCTGCCACAACCAAGGTTGCAAAATACTAGAATTCTTGATACCCTCTCCTAACGTTGAAGAAGTATAAATATGCACAAATATGCACTACTATAGCAAGGCAAGCCTGCATCATAATGCAAATCAATTATTAAAACTCTCATAAATTATGTTACTAATTATTATAATAATTGATTATTTTAATAAATCATGTTGCTAATTATTTTAATGATTGATTACCTTGATTGATTGTCTTTTTCTTGCTCATATGAACCTATCCCCGTCTTCCATTCCTATCATTTTCAGGTTTTGAAAACCATTGCCTTAGAATCCAATTCTTACTCATGTAATACAGTCTACTGTAATAATTTTCTTTTTCTTTTTTTTGTGATATTTTTCCTTAATCTTTCTTTAATTTTTTTTATCAAAGTAATCTCTCACTAATTTATTTCTTATTTAATTAAATTTTGATAATTTGATCTCTTTCATTTTTAATGGTTTTTTTATTCAATAATCTCTTTTCTTTCTAAATCATCTTTCTTTATATTTCCTTCTAAATTATCTTTCCTTTCTAAATTATCTTTATAGTAGTAATTTTTATTTAATTAAGCTTTAATCATTTGATTTTTTAAATATTATTTTATTTAATTCTGATTGTTGAAATCTCTTTCTTTTCTATTTCTTTATTTATGTTATGATTTCTTTTTTTTTATAATTCTTTTTTTAATATTTTGATTATAGTACATTTCTCACTGCTCTATTTCTTAATTTTAATTCTAATATGCTTATTCATCTCCTCATAATTTTTTTTAATGTTTTATATTTATCCATCATCCATTGCCTTTTATTTTTGTTATTTAAATAGATTTTAGTTGTATGAGAATGAATAATGACTTTTCTTTTATTTATCCATTATCCATGTGCCTCTTAATTTATTTTTGTTATTTAAATAAATTTTAATTTGGATAAGAATGAAAAAAGTTTAGATGAAAATAAAAATAATTTGGAGAAGAAAGATTTGCAAAACAACTAAAAAATAATGAATTTGAAAAACACGAAAATATTTAGAGAATAAAATCATATTATTATCATACAATAATATACATATGAGATAATATTATAATAAAACATTAAAGTAAATTAGAGATATATTGTTGGTGAAATATATTAAAAAGTATCTCAAACTTTCTAAAAATAATAAACATTTTTATTATATATATTATACTAGAAAATTATTCTATCCATTCGCTTCTAAGATATTCATTTTATTATTTTTGACATTCATTTCAAAAGTATCAATTTCCTCTATTTTGTAAAAAAGTACGCAATATGGTCAATCATTTTCGTGTAATACAACTACTCTAATCTACGTATAATAATAATACTCATTAATCCACATGGACGTAGGATGCACAAAATATTTATTAATACCATTTTTTAAATAGGGCATATTTTGTTTAATTTCGCCCAAGAAGGCCTTCAAATTAAATTTACTATGTAACTTGTTTATATTTCGTTCGTGCTAAGTTAGAGCATGTTATATGAATTGATACCATAAAGTAAAACCTCTTTTTTATCCATTGAATTTATCCACATAATTTATTTTGTTTGGTAATTATTAGTGGATTGTCAACAAAAATTGAATTATGTGGATACTTATCAACGAATTGTCTATGAAAATTGAATTTGTGTAATAACAACGGATTACCAACGAAATATTTACCTTGTATTTCGTTGGAAATTACCAAGAAATTGACAACGGAAATCGAATTCGTGCGATAACATATTATTATTACAAAATATTACCAGCAGAATTATTAAGGAATTAACTACATAAATTAAATTTGTGTGATAGCAACAAAATATTTACAACCAAATTAATTCCATTAGTAATTATCAATAAATTCCCAATTGCATTTGTGTTATAGCAACGGAAGTATTTACAACGGAATTCATTACAATTGAATTTATTCCATTAATAACTACCAAGAGATTTTCAATAAAAATTGTATTTGTGTAATAGTAACAGAATATTTACAATAAATTAATTTCTGGTGGAATATTGATTTATTATCACAATGTAATAGAAGAATTGACCGATTTATTTAGGGAGATAATTACCAAGAGAAAATTAAATTTTTGGGTGGAAAATATTATTAATAAGTAACCAAGTAATTCATAAATATGTAAATATGGTTTTCTAACGGTAATTGCATTTGTTAATTAATTTTTTTTTCTCTTCGCCAGAAACCATCTCTTAAGCAGAGTGATATTTGAGCTCAGGTGATTAACCCAAGATGAAAGTCAAAATTGAGCTCAATTATCAGACTATCCTTCCTACCATAAATCACGAAAGGCTGTTTCCCTCACTCCAGAATTGGAAGCCGCACACGTCCGCCTGCTGCGCTCCAGCCACCGCGTGAACGCCGTCGACCGAGCTCCGAAATGCTCCAGCCGCCGCGTGTCTCGCCTTCCAGATCCGCCATCTGCCGGAGTTCACAACTGATGCCCGGTCCTGCATCCATCGCGACCGTTCGCCGTTTATCACCGTCCAGATCTGTGTTAGTGTTACTCTTCACCGAATAGCTGTCGCAGCTGCTAGCGCCTCCAGTGATTCTCCGCCGCCGCCGTTGAGCGTGGAGAGGAAGAAGAAGAATCGACGAGCTGTCGCAGCTACTATGCCTCCGGTCCGCCGCCGAGCGTGGAGAGGAAGAAGAAGAATCGGCGGGTGAGTTATTGAGAGATCGATTCCGATTTTGTACCATATCCATTGCAGAAGCTGAAGGTTTCAATACTTAAGGAGTGGAGATTCGGTTACGATTCATTTTGTCGAATTATCGAGCTGAATTCTTATTGATATACCTGGAAGATGGTAATATATCTCTCAATTTATCCAGTAACATTGTGTTGGTGTGTTTGTAAAGAAAGTTTCAAATAGGATTCTGCAATGAAGCTGTTAAGAAATTCTCAAATAGACGTTAAACTAGGGCTTAGAGTGCCGTTGTGTTGCTCCTTGTGCGTTAATTATTTCTTTCGTTATCTGCTTGTTAAAATTTTCTATATGGGTGCAGGTTACCCATCAGCATTCCATGAACCTGATAATGTAGCTTTGGTTGTATAAGAACGAATTAGCCATGGCAAGTAGCACTCAAGAGAAGTCCCTGCAGTCCATTCACTACAAACATGGGTCTCTCCAATTACTTGATCAAGTAATTGCTTATCTCCACACAATTCCCTGCTTCTTTTTTTGTTTGAAATTCTTGATATAATTTCCCTTCACTCTGTTATGCTATTGTGTTTTTCAAGTTTCTAATCTTCTCACTGTTTGTTTTCTGTAAACAGAGGAAGCTTCCACTTGATACCATTTATTTGGATATCAAAGATTCAAAAGACGGATGGTGATCTTAATTCCTTTTGATTTTTTTGTGCTCTTATTCAATTTAAGGTTTTGTATGTTTTGGTGCTTATTGCCAACTTATATGAAGAATTTAGGACTTTGGAGTAATATTTGTTATTAATTGGAAAGGATTCCCAGTTTGTAGAGCATAAATCATCAATCAGAAAATGATAATGTATTATGCTCTTCCATATTTTTAGTGGTGTATTTTTCTGAGCTTTAAATGCCTATTTGGGGTAACTCCTGTCCATTATCTAGCTTGTAGATGTTGTATCCTCCATGGAAAGATGCCTTTTTTGGTTTGTGTAAATGACTGATGGTTTGGATAGAACGTTATATTCTCCGTCACTTGATGCTTCTTTCCATCAGAGTTCTTGCCAGGGGCACTGATTAAATTGAGAAAATTTTGTGTATAATTGGGTTAATAAAAGCGTTAGACATCTAGTCCACTTCTTGATTTAAGTTGATCTATCATTTCCCTGATGTGTACCATATATGAGATGCCTGCCATTCGTTAAATGTGCATTCTCTGGTTTGCAATAAAGGACATGGTTGTGTGTGGTGCACCGGCCATTGCCATAGCTACTTCTCTCTCTTTGGCGGTGGAAGTTTCTAATTTAGACGCATTTAGTGGAACTGCTAATGATGCAACTTCATTTCTTATAAATAAATTGCATTGTCTTGTGTCAAGGTGATTCTTTTGTATATAATTTCATAACATATTAGATCCTCAAATGCACTGCATTTCTCATTACATCTGAGGAAGTCATGTTTCTTGGTGCAGCTGTCCAATAGCTGTGAATCTTTCAGATGCTGCATTAAAACTTAAGGAAGTCGTATTCCAGGCTGCAGCAACTGCTTCTGAGCTCAAGCTGTCTTTCAGGTGTGAAACTATTATGCCGGATAGAGGCTTTCGTATGCAAATTTTTTAGAAATGAAGGATTATCATCTCCTTTGTTGGATACAACACCGATATGAGTATGAATCCCATATGGATTCTTCAGTGTTGAAAGTGGACTACTCTTGAAAGAATGACACTTCATAACTTATATACTTTCTTAAGTTTTGGTTGAAAAGTTTTCATTTATTTGTTGAAAATTTGCTATGTTAGTTATTTGGATTTTAAAAATGAAACCATTTACCATATCATCATAACTATTTGAGAAGTTGAACTCCTGGATAGTACGCTTATCAGCTACCTGTACACTATTCTAAGGAACATAGGATAGAGTCAATTCCCCCATCCCATTGACCCTTGGCTTTGAGGTAGAAAAAACAAAAACAAATTTGTTAGTGCTGCATTTGTTCATGGTTCAATGTACCTAACTGGTTAGCTGAAAATGCATAGCTGTCAGTTTTTAGGAATTCATTGAAGCTGCTAAAATCAAGCTTGATGATGATGTTGCTTCCAATTAGGCAATTGGATCATATGGAGAGCTAAATTCCTCCAAAAGCAGCAGATGGCTACTAAGAACATTTCTATTTTGACTCATTGCAACACCGGATGGTACTTTTTCTAAGCCTCTTACTAATTTTTGAATAGTCACATCTCCACATTTTGCTCAAGAGAACTTACATTTAACTGATAAGAAATTAATATGTTAGGAATTTAATACTCTTAAACTTTTGATTACTCTGGTAAATTGTGTAAAGAAGTGTGGCACTTCTTGATTTCATTCTACAGAAAATCTTATAACAATGAAACTGTTTCATACTACTAAATGCTTTTAGTATTTTGACTTTGTGAACAATTTGATAGTCATGGTATGGTACTAAATATGATGATAATTAACCATTAACAAACAAGATTTTTACTTAAATTATTTTCTTTTTATGAAAATTTTCTATATGGCTGTAGGTTACCCATCTGCATTCCATGGACCTGATAATGTAGATTTTGAGATATACATGTACCTCAGGTTGTTTTATTAGTAGCTAGCCAGTAGGGCTTTTTTTCTAACTTATATATAATCATAATTTCGATGTTATCCATCACCAACATCCTTTAGCTTCTTTTTCTCTTTACTGATTTTGTAATTCTTATTATAGCTCTGTATATATTTTCTTGAAATAGCTGAATATGTCCAACATTTTACTGGCCACTTATTCTTTTTAACATCTTTTATTGAATTTAGATCTTAGAAATAGAAGGCAAAAAGGCTTAGCTCTCCTGCGTGGATTTTTCTTTTGGCTTCAGGTTAGTTTATATATACTTTATTGAATCTTTCTTTGCCTGTTCTAATTTCTCAAGGATAAAACCATGCGGCACGTTTTTATTTAGTTGCGTATATATACTTTCAACCCAGATTTCACTCGTATATAATTGGATTTAAAAAAAAAAAAGCGTTTCCATGGCACTCTAGAAATTCTACATGCAACTAAAGTTCAACCCTCTAATTTATTTTTTAATCTTGACCAAAGTTTGAAGACAAAAATGCTTTTCCACTTAGACCAGGTTCCACAGAAAGAAGTTTATGTTTTGATGAACCTGTAGGAACTGAATACATGCTTAGACCTTTCTTATCCTTTAATTCTTTATCCGATACAGAATATAATTTTTTTACTTAAACTGTTTCTATGACCAAAGAAGCATTATGAAAGCACTATACAGAATTCTTTATGTTTTGATGAACCAACTAAGCATTTTTAACTGATAATGTAGATTTTTATCTACATATTAGGATGAAATTTTTTACTTAAACTGTTTCATACTACTAAATTTCAAGTTTCATTCATGTTTTAAACAATGTGCAGGTTACCCAAGAGTGACAAAGTGAAGTCTATGTAAATGATCTGTGATGTTGATTGCGATATGCAATCTTTATTCCCAATTCATCATTAGCTTTAGCTAATTTCTTCTAATTATACTATTGTAGTCACTCTTATAGGAACGCTTGGATATGTTTATCTGTCACTCAACAGTGATCATTATGAATTTCATTGAGGGTATTATGCTCTGAATGTTGATAATGGTTGCAAATTGTAATGAGTAGGGGTGTCAGGAAAGTAGAGTATTAATTAAGTTAGAGCATCTGCATCGGTAGTAATTTTTTGAGTTTAAACTGAAAATCAATTCAACTATCTAATGTAGGAGAGAGTTTAAACCCAAAACCCCTCCCCCAACCTTCTGACGGTTCACAACTTTAAACTCGGTTTATTGTGAAGTCGTAGAGAAATAAAAATTAAATAAATAAAGAAAATGACTATCACATGAAAATATGATTGGAAGGTGCAACTCACGTTCATGAAAAGTGAGTGATAGTAAAAAAGAGGTGGGACCACTAATTCCAACATTCATTTTAAATAAACATTAACTCTACAATTGTTCGATTTTGCATAACAGATTTGTGAGTAAAATGCTCCACACTTGAACACTATTTATATTTTAGAGAACTTCAATTTATGTCCCAAATTTTGATTTTTATAAAAATTTGTCTTAATTAATATATTATTTTCGCTAAAAAAAAAAAATCCTTGAATAACTTTGTTGTACCTGCTAACAAATATAAGTAGTCATAATTTTTTTATTTTCAATTGGACGAAGTAGATAATAAAATTTTGGATCAGAAGTATTCCAGGTATAATTTGTTATCATGATCAGGTTGCTTGATTAATCCTTATTCCATTATTTCATCTTCGAGTTTGCCTCCGCCTAGGATGGTGTTCTAATTTCTAGTCACCTCTTCATTCGTGTAGTTGATCATGTAAGTTTCAACACGAGGGAAAATCTTATCCCTGTTCACTTTTAATATCCATTTATATTCCTCGAGATGTTATTCAAAATCAATAGATGCTGCTTCATTCAAACAAAGGTGAATGCATTCATTTGTGAAGTTCAATGATGCTTTGTGCTATTGGCTCTTATTTCAAGCAATCTGAGGGTAAAATATACATACTTGGGTAAAATGCATTTGGAGTATTACTATCTTTCTCTTCTTTTACTTTCTAGTGTACAATTCCGTCCTGATACTAAAATCTTACTTTTGGACTTAAAGGCTGTCAAAAAATGCTTCAACGATTCTGAAGATATACTGGTACCATATATTACGCAAGTCATTTCAGTGTTATTTATTTTAAAACATTACCTCGTTAGGGGAGATTAGAGTGCGTGTCAACTGGTAAATTTGCCGTGATTTTAAGATATCTCTACTCTCTAGCAGTGATGGTGACGCGGAAAGCTCTATTATTGAAAGGTGAGCACGCCAATTAGGCAATGTGCCTGTATGTCATGCCCTTAGGCTTTTATTACATGATAAAATAGTTTTAGAGAATCAAGTGGTGATTGGAAAAATGTTGCTCCAACTGACAGATGAATCTACTACGTGGTCTTACTCCATTAACCGGGGCATCTTGAGTTTCAGGTTCGCTTGGTTACAGATAAAGAATCAAACAAGCCTAGGGGCTATGCCTTCATTGAATATGTGCATACAAGAGATAAGAAAGGTTCTTTTTCAGTTTTCACTTCTTGTCCTCTTTTATTCCATACATTACATAATTTACATTTGACTATAATTGTGTATACATAATCATGCAGCTGCCTATAAACAAGCAGATGGGAAAAAGATTGATTACAGGAGGGTCCTTGTGGATGTTGAATGTGGGAGAACTGTTCCGAACTGGCGACCTCGCCATCTTGGTGGTGGACTTGGAACTACTCGTATTGGCAGTGAAGACTCTAGACAATTGGGAAGGTAATCTAGTGATATTCTAATATATGCACACTTTGTCGTACAATGAGGTTCTGTTCATGCACTTTTTTTCTTATTAAACTGAGAACTCTCCATAGGGAGGTATCTGATTATATACAGTATGATGCATTTCATGCATCCATGTATTTGAACCATGTTTAGTTGCTATCCTCAGTAAGTCTTGCATTGGACCATTGATCGTGGGCGTTCACATGATAGAGGCTATGACTTAAGAGCGGAGTGATTCAAAGCTTGAGGCGGGTGAAAGAGAGAGAAACTATTCTAGTATGGATAATCATGGGTGGCCTGATCAGCATGAGCACCGGCGTTATGACTAGTACGAAACCAAGGACGGGGCCAATATGATGGGCAAGGTGAGTATGAGCGTTACAGGGAATATGATCGTGATAAGGATCGCTATGATCAAATGGATGATGATGCATATGGTTATTATAGAGCTGCATCTGAGCTCCAAGACAGAGATCATTGGCTTTCGGATAGGTCCCTTTCTCGCGAGTACGATTATTAAGCCATTGTTGCTAAGGTTATTTTGGGAGTATGTTTTATTATTCCAGACCAGTTTCTTAACATGGATGCTGTTAACTTCAGATGATGATACTATTCTCTTGAACCTTAAAATTGCTTGCTTGCTTGTACCTGTGAGTTTATTGCCCATGTGTCGAACTGTTGTCAATTGTTTTGCTCCCTTATTGTCAATATGTATGCACATCGGGATAAAAAATGGTATCTACGAAAAAATCACTATTAATACTTTATAGTAGTTATGATTAATTTTTTCGGATGTCATTCTGTATAATTGTTTTTTTTTTTTTGAAATGTCCCTTCTTTTTGGACACCTCTATTGTGACCCCACATGTGATCACAACTCCATGTTTGGCTCTTCGTATGAGATTATTCTGCCTCTTTGCCGTTATATGTACTATAATTGTAGGCGTAATTTAGATGTTGTATATTAAGTAACAAATATATTAATTATAAAGTACTGTATTAATAATGTTTAACTGTGTGAAATATAATATGGGTAGAGGAGTTGGATAAAATTTTGAAACGTGTAAATGTACATGTGACATGCATCAATTACATCATCTAAGGGCGGAGCCGGTGATATGTATCAATCATTCAATTGCATCATCGAAGGGCGGAATGAATTGCATTTTAAATTTTTAACTACTCAATCAATAATTAATCAAAAATCAAGAATAATTAACTAGTCAATAATTATTTTTGCTATTCTCCCAAATAGTAGGGGTGACATTTCGTCCTAACGAGTTAAGTTTAATGTCGACACGATAGTGATATAACACTGTAAGCAATTAAAATTTACGGACCAATTAAATGACGATAAGTGGATTTTATTAATTAAATATCAATTTTAATTTATTTTGGAATTTAAATAAATTAATTCCTAAAATAAATTAATAAATAATTGATAATTTTGAGCCCAATAAATTAAATGGACTTAAATTAAAATGAGGTCTGACCCAAGTCAATTAAGCCCAAATCAAATGAGGTCTGACCCAAGTCAACAAGTCAAAGTCAAATGATGTCTGATTTAAGTCAAACAAGCTCATATATATTAAATCAGACCCAAGTCAAATAGGCATGATTATGTTCCAGTCAAGTTGGAGCTCAAGCCTGTTAAGTGAGGCTCAAAGGTGGCCTAGACGTCCTTTCTCACCTATAAAAAGTGGTCTCTACCATTTATTTGACGTTGAGACGGACACACATTCCAGCACTCGAAGACGACGCTCTTGAAGAGATCGAGAACACGAGTAAAGCTCCCTCAAGATCTTCAAGCGAAGAACAAGTGAAGAACGATCTTCAAATCTTCGAAGCTCCAAGCGAAGAATGTTCGAGGATCTTCAAGTCTTCAAGCGATCTTCAAAGCATCTTCAAATCTTCGAAGCTCCAAGCGAAGAATGTTCGAGGATCTTCAAGTCTTCAAGTGATCTTCAAAGCATCTTCAAAGCTTCTAGCTCAAGAACGTTTGAGGATCTTCAAGTCTTCAAGTGTGGGATCTTCAAGCAATCTTCAAGTCTTCAAGTGATCTTTGAAAATCTTCAAGCCTTCAAGCGGCCTTCAAGTCTTCAAAACTTTAAGCCTCCAAAGCTTCAAGTGGCCTTTGAGTCTTCAAGTCTTCAAGCTCAAGATCTTTAGCAAAGCTTCGAGTCTTCAAGACTCTAAAGCTTCAAGCTCAAGATCTTCAACAAAGTTTCAAGTCTTCAAGCCTCTAAAGCTTCAAGCTCAAGATCTTCAACGAATCTTCAAGCCTCCAAAACTTCAAGCTCAAGATCTTCAACGAATCTTCAAGCCTCCAAAGCTTCAAGCTCAAGATTTTCAACAAATATTCAAGTCTTCAAGTCTTCAAAGTTTCAAGCTCAAGATCTTCAACAAATATTCAAGTCTTCAAACCTTTAAAACTCAAAGCGAGGATCTTCAAGTCTTCAAGCCTCCAAAGCTTCAAGTCTCAAAGCATCTTCAAGCAATCTTCAAGTAAAGAGCGGCCTCCAATTTGGGATCAAGGCTTCAAGTCCCCAAGATCAAACGTTCTTCGTGGAAAGCTCTCCAGTCAACGTTAAATTCGAACAAAGGTTCAACGCCTCTGGATCAACATTCAAGACTACACACTCGAGCTCGGACAAGCTTCAATCGAAGATCCAACTCAACATACACGCTGTCAACATAGTCAGCATACACTTCAGTCAACACAAGTCAAAGTCAACATAGTCAACACACACAAGTCAAGTCAAAGTCAAGTCAAAGCTACATTGGTTTGAAAGAAGAATTAGAGGATTGATTGAGATTGTAACCCGCTTACATCTTTTTCAAATTAAATCCATCAAGAAATTATGTTTGTACTCAATTTGTATTTATTTTATTATAAATATAAAATTTATTATTACAAATTTTGGCACGCCCGGTGGGACAGTCTCTACCTCTCATCTCTTCTCTCTACAAGCTCAAAGATATAAAGCATGACTCATCTCAGAATTGCAGTTAGAAGATCTTCTATCTTGAAGCATTCTGAGTTGCAAACTGAAGAGATTCAAAAGATAGCTCCACTCAAGATTGCGATAAGAAGGCAAAGCCTCCAGAGTTGCAAATTGAAAAGGTTAGAGTTGTTACAAGAAGTATTCCCAAAGGCTCCGTAGAGGCAACCATATGGTGGAGATTACTCTCAACAAGCCATTGCACGGAGACAATAGTGGTGAAAATGCTTCTGCTTGCTCAACTTCTCGTTCAATGCCAAGCTCGCCATTTGCATCAGCTACAACTGCAGTGATGACGATGAATGCGATAACTATCGAGGAACAACTTGCAAATATGATGATAGCCATTGAAGGACTCAACAAGTACATGGAAGCTCAAGACGTAAAATTTCCATACTTAAAAAGAAAGTAGAGAATGTGGAGACAAGTCATACAAATAAGAAACAAGTTGAGGATGAGCGCGAGAAAGGAGACTCAGTGAAACACCATCCTTTTGAAAGGAAGCCAGTTGAAGAAAAAATACAAGTTTCAACTGACAAAATGTTTCATGTGAACCAATTGAAGAACATCGTTTTAGAAACGATAAAAGACAAGTTTGAAGGGAGCTCAAAATCCCTTGTTGCCTACAAGAAGCCATATATAAAGAGAATTGACAACTTGAGAATACCAACTGACTATCAACCTCCCAAATTTTAACAATTTGACGGCAAAGGCAACCCAAAACAACATGTGGCGCATTTCGTCGAGACATGCAATGATGCTGGGACCTACGGAGATCACATGGTGAGACAGTTTGTCCGCTCTCTTAAAGGAAATGCGTTCGATTGGTATATCAACTTGGAAGCCAACTCCATCGACAGTTGGGGGCAAATGAAAGAAGTGTTCCGCAACCGCTTCTACAGCACACGAAGAACTGTTAACATTATAGAGCTAACAAATACTCGTCAAAGTGATGAAGAATATGTCATCGACTACATCAACAGATGGAGGAGCCTCAACCTCAATTGCAAAGAGAAGCTGTCAGTAACTTCAGCTATTGAAATGTGCATTTAAAGGGATGTCATGGAATCTTCGCTACATACTCCAAGGAATTCAGCCAAAGACTTTTGAAGAGTTGGCTACAAGAGCTCACGATATGGAGTTGAGCTTGACATCAAATGATATTGAATGACCATCTATTCAAGACTCCTATGAGTTTGAGGACATGCTTTCTGATGAGCTCGTGGAAGACGAACCGCAAACAAAAACTACAGTTTCCATAAAAATTCATAGAAATAAAGTGAAAGCAAGAGAAAACAGTGCATTCCAGGATTGGGGGCAATGAACTGTTGATAAATCAACGACAAAGCTCCTTGACACGAGCAAAAACTTTCCACATTACGCTCCTTGATACGAGCTTAAACTATCTAAAATCTCCCAAGTCAAAGCTCTCTGACACGAGCGAAAATTGTCCACATTACGCTCCTTGATACGAGTTTAAACTATCTGAAATTTTTCAAGTCCACATTGTGCTCCTTGATACGAGCTAAAACTATCTAAAATCCCTCAAGTGAAAACTCCATGACATGAGCGAAAACTATCTGCATTACGCTCCTTGATATGAGTTAAAACTATCTAAAATCTCACAAATTCAACGCTCCTTGATACGAGCTAAAACTATCTAAAATCTCTCAAGTCAAAGCTCCCTGACACGAGCGAAAACTGTCCACATTACGCTCCTTAATACGAGTTTAAACTATCTGAAATTTCTCAAGCCACATTGTGTTCCTTGATACGAGCTAAAATTATCTAAAATCCCTCAAGTCAAAGCTCCATGATATGAGCGGAAACTGTCTGCATTACGCTCATTGATATGAGTTAAAATTATCTAAAATCCTCACAAATTCAAGGCTCCTTGACACGAGTTTAAACTATCTAACACAAATCTAATTCTCAACTCCTCGATATGAGCTAAAACTGTCCACGCAAGGCTCCTTGATATGAGTTAAAATTATCTACATACAATACCCCTCAACATGAGAGAAAACTGTCCACGCAAGGCTCCTTGATACGAGTTAAAACTATCTACATACAATACTCCTCGACACGAGAGAAAACTGTCCACACAATACTCCTCGACACGATTAAAAAAAATATCCACACAAGGCTCCTTGACATGAGTATAAACTGTCTACAAGTTCAAATTCAAGACTCATTGACACGAGTATAAACTGTCAGCAAATTCAAATCCAATGTTCCTTGACACGAGCATAAACTGTCTACATTACGCTCCTTGATATGAGCTAAAACTATCTAAAAACCTCAAAAATTTCACGCTCCTTGATATGAGCTAAAACTATCTACACACAAAAAGCTCCTTGACACGAGCGAAAACTGTCTACATGACGCTCCATGACGCACGAGCCTAAACTGCATGTTACTCCTGGTCTGCATGAGTATAAACTGTGCACGACAAGCTCCTGGTCCGCATGAGTATAAACTGCGTATGACAAACTCCTGGTCCGCATGAGTATAAATTGTGTACGACACATTCCTAGCCCGCATGAGTATGAACTGTGCATGACACCCCCATCCAAATCACATCATGACCCTTTGAACTACGTTATGACCTGATTTTCTTTAAAGAGATACGTAGGCAGCTTAGTAGCTCACTAAGTTCAGTCATAATTCAAGTTATTCCTATCAAGTTTATGAGAGAAATAAAAGAATTGAAGCATAAATGCAGCAAGTAAAAGCATGAAGTTTAAAGAATTGAGGAAGAAATGCAATAATGACAACAAAGAAGAAGAAAGCAAAGGAAGAGTGACGATGTTGATATTGCTTTGTCGACTCCATCTCAAGGATGGAAGAGTGACGATGTTGATGTTGTTATGTCAATTCCATCTCATGGAAGAGTGGATAGGCCCATGTTGCTCTGTCAATCCCAACTCAAGGAAGAATGGTGAGGTTGATGTTGCTCTATTAATTCTATCTCAAGGAAGAATGACGAGGCCGACATTGTTCCTTGGTGATAGTCAGGAACACCAAATTAATTAGAAAGAGGGAAGAGTTCAACTTAATTTAAGTTTATGAATTTAATTAATTAAAAAACTCAAAATAAGTTTATGGATCAATTAATTATTAAATTCAAAACTATAAATTAAACCCATGAAAATGGATGAAATATGAAATGCTGAAGGGAGTGATTATTAATTCGTATTTAAGTTTTATAGACTTGTAATGTGAATTAAAAAATAACAATAATTGAAGCCCAAGGCTATTTGCTAGCCCAAAGTTGAAAAAAAAAATGTTATAAGCCTAATTTCATAAGATGAATGGATTTAACAATTTGGGGCCGAACAATAGATTAGTTTGTTTCTTTTGATTAAATTCTTTTGGAATTGCAAATCTAAGTTGAAAAGTCAAAGGTGTAATTACTTATTCCAAGGTGAACACGTGAGTACTCCATCTCACCAAATTGAAAGCAGAATGCTCAGATCCAAATTGAAAGCAAAATACTCATATCCAAACCTTCCATGGCCGCCGTTCGTCCGTCAAACGCCGGAGTTCGCCTAGAGCCGTCCAAGGTTGCAAGCCGCGCAGCTGTCGGAAATACCAAGGCCGTTGTCACCCGATCTGCCTTCTTCCTTCAGCGCTGACACTTGCCAGATCCGCACAGCGCCCGCAGCCGCCTTTTGCCGCATCCACACCGCCGGAGATGAAGATCCACATGTGAACCACGATTTGCTGCCGGAGCTTCACACTGCAGAAACTTGACGACCATCTATCACTCGCCGAAAACGTGATGTCATCGTGACGCCACTCTTTCCGACAGCCTTCTATGCCGGAACCGCGATCTTCATCGACCTCTTACCATCGTTGGGGGGTCATTGTTTGTTGGAGAAGTTGAAGCTACCGGATCTGCCGCGACGCCAACCCTCACGCCGGATCAGGCCATGTCCGTCAATCATTGCCGCTGCTGCCGGAGTGCCGTCTTTACGGATCTGCCATCGATCAGTCGGGAGACTGCAGCGCTGCCGCTCATCAGCTGAGCCCGGTCTCGATCAGCCACCTTCAGCCTTCACCTTCCTCTGGCAGAACTCGCCAACGTTGCCAGAGAGGTCGACCATCACCCGGTTCGCTGGTTCTGTTGTCAGCGCCACCATCACAGCGTTGTTTTCCCAGATTGATCTCCGTCACCATCACCACCTCAAAGCCGCCGTGGTTGCGAACAGCCGCACCTCTTCGCAGCTTCCACTCGGCCACCGCTTCACACGACCAAAGTCTCCGTTTCTGCTGACAGCTGAGAGCCGCCACCCTCGCTGGGTTCACTCCAGCCGCCATTGTCGATTACCCTGCCGGAGGCCGACGTTCGCCACGTCTGTCAAATCTGCCGGGAAGCACCTGCAACCACCATCTGCCGAGGCACCCGCACACATCCTCACCGGATCCTCGCCGCCACCAGTTGTTGTTCTCCTATTGCCGCGTCGCCACGCCAACTGCTCGCGTCCGGATCAGCCGCCACAAGCAAGCCCAGTAGACCGCCAGTCCGGCCAACAGCCGCTGCCATCTCTACAGCGTGACGATCAATCTTCCGCGACTCAATCCAGCCGCTTCGAAGCGCCGCCGCCGCACCTTGCTGCCAGAACGACGAACACCATCACCATAGCCCGCTCGACCATCGACTACCACACCGAATTTGCCACGTCACACCTCCAATGGCCGTAGTCGTCGCTGCAGCCCGGTCGCCGGCGTGCTGCTCTTGCTCCAACGCTGCTGCCCCACGAACGATCGTCAGCCACCAAGTCCCGCCATTCTGGCCGCTGCAAATCCAGATGATCGTCGAAGTCGTGACCACTATGCGCAGCCGCACCACATGAACTACGAATGTTGTTGAAGCATAGTCCTGCCAGTTGCCGCCGATCCATCACCATCCGCCGCCGGAAGCATTTCGCCATTTGCCTGCCATTCGTCCAGCTCTGCTGCTGACTGGAAAAAGCCGCCACGCCGCTGCAAGTCCAGAGCTTCAGGGATGCCAAAGTTGAGACCACTTCCGGTTGTTGGGGTTCCTCGCCAAGTCGCTAACCTCCACCGGTCCAACCTCCAAGTCTATTGCTCGTCGTGATGCCGAAACTGCCGTTCTCTTTTTGGATCGCTGCGAACTGCATCGCACGTCACCACCTTCGGATCTGCTTGTGGCGCTGCTCAATCACCAACCAGCGTCCACCGAGAAGCATGCCGGAGAAACACCACACCGTGATGCTTCCCTTGCTTAATGTGAAATGTGACGTATTGTCTTCTGAAGTTGAATACGTTCATGGCAAATTCCTTAAGAACCGCCAGGGGGAATATTGTTCGCCATTGATGTCTTTCATTCATTTCACAAAAGGCCACAACAGCAGAATAAAGCAATTGAAGCATGTGGATTCACATTTTAAGACACCATAGTAAAATAAAGCAATTGAAACACGGTGGTGTTGTATTGCAAAATTCATCAAGTAACGTGATGGGAATACGGGGAGTTTGAAAATCATGAATAGTAATATTGTGTTTGTTTTGGGTTGTTGATAGAATATGTTTTAACTTTATGTAAAATTATATTAATTTATGTAAGAAAGTAGATGAGAGAGGAGAGATAAAAAAAGAAAGTGTATTAATTTAAGAATAAATGAAATTATTTTAAATTTTAAGTAAATTTTGATATTGAAAATTAAATAATAGGAAACTATATTTAAGATATAAAAAAAGAAAATTAATTGTTAGTAATATATATATATATATATATATATATATATATATAATTGATAAATAAATTAATTCCTAAAGTAAATTAATAAATAATTGATAATTAATTGAGCCCAATAAATTAAATGAACTTAAATTAAAATGAGGTCTGACCCAAGTCAATTAAGCCCAAATCAAATGAGGTCTGACCCAAGTCAACAAGCCCAAGTCAAATGAGACCTGATTTAAGTCAAACAAGCCCATATATATTAAATCAGGCCCAAGTCAAATAGGCCTGATTATGGTCCAGCCAAGTTGGAGCTCAAACCAGCCCGCATGGGCAGCTCAACTGGTCAAGCAAGGGGACAACTTGTACAATGACCAAGGATCGAATCCCACCCGCAGCGTGGGAGCAACCTCTTAATTAAGGGGGGCTCCTTGTGTGGTGGGTTAAAAGGTCTAACCCTTGTTGGTCGGTTGAGTTACCATGATTAACCTCCTTCACATGCTGTCGGGCCGGCGTGCGGGGGCGCCTGGGGTGGGCGAACCACCTTTTTGTACAAAGTTGGAGCTCAAACCCGTTAAGTGAGGCCCAAAGGTGGCTTGGACCTCCTTTCTCACCTATAAAAGGGGTCTCTATCATTCATTTGACACGGAGACGGACACACATTCCAGCACTCGAAGACGACACTCTTGAAGAAATCGAGAACACGAGTAAAGCTCCCTCAAGATCTTCAAGCAAAGAACAAGTGAAGAACGATATTCAAATCTTCGAAGCCCAAGCGAAGAACGTTCGAGGATCTTCAAGTCTTCAAGCGATCTTCAAAGCATCTTCAAATCTTCGAAGCTGCAAGCGAAGAACATTCGAGGATCTTCAAGTGATATTCAAAGCATCTTCAAAGGTTCAAGCTCAAGAACGTTCGAGGATCTTCAAGTCTGCAAGTGCGGGATCTTCACGCAATCTTCAAGTCTTCAAGTGATCTTCGAAGATCTTCAAGCCTTCAAGCGGCCTTCAAGTCTTCAAAGCTTTAAGCCTCCAAAGCTTCAAACGGCCTTTGAGTCTTCAAGTCTTCAAGTTCAAGATCTTCAACAAAGCTTCCGAGTCTTCAAGCCTCTATAGCTTCAAGCTCAAGATCTTCAACAAAGCTTCAAGTCTTCAAGCCTCTAAAACTTCAAGCTCAAGATCTTCAACGAATCTTCAAGCCTCCAAAGCTTCAAGCTCAAGATCTTCAACAAATATTCAAGTCTTTAAGCCTCCAAAGCTTCAAGCTCAAGATCTTCAACAAATATTCAAGTCTTCAAGCCTTCAAAGCTCCAAGCGAGGATCTTCAAGTCTTCAAGCCTCCAAAGCTTCAAGCTCAAGATCAACAAATGTTCAAGTCTTCAAGCCTCAAAGCATCTTCAAGCAAGCTTCAAGTCAAGAGCGGCCTCCAATTTGGGATCAAGACTCCAAGTCCTCAAGATCAAACGTTCTTCTTGGAAATCTCCTAGTCAACGTTAAATCCGAACAAAGGTTCAATGCCTCCGGATCAACGTTCAAGACTACACACTCGAGCTCGGACAAGCTTCAATCGAAGATCCAGCTCAACATACACGCTGTCAACATAGTCAGCATACACTTCAGCCAACACAAGTCAAAGTCAATATAGTCAACACACACAAGTCAAGTCAAAATTAAGTCAAAGTCACATTGGTTTGAGAGAATAATAAGATGATTGATTGAGATTGTAACCCTCTTACATATTTTTCCAAATTAAATCCATCAAGAAATTATGTTTGTACTCAATTTGTATTTATTTTATTATAAATATAAAATTTATTGTTACAAACACGATAAGAGCAAACTCGAACACAACACGATAAGAATTCGTTCCAACACGACACGAATACGAAAAATAACGGGTTGACACGACACGACACGATGACAACACGATAAGAAAATAAAAAATAAAAAATACTAATTAAAATAAATAAAAAATTTAAATTAATATAATTTAAAATTATTATTAAATATTTTAATCATATATTATCCTAATTTTATATTTATATTGGGTTGCTAATAGGTTATTGAGTTGTTAACGAATTAATGAGTCATCTATTAATATTAATAATGCTTAACAGGTTGACACCAATTCGACACGGACACGACACAAAATTTTCATGTCTTTATTGGGTTGACATGATAATGACACGAACCCAATAAAATTAAACACTAACTCGCAATTATCGTATTGTGCTATCGTGTCTTGTCGGAAATGATAACTCCTACTAAATACTACTAGTGACTAAATTGGTATATATATAAATCTTGCTAATTCACATTCTTGAAAAATAAGCATTAAATATGCATGCTTTCTTGACTGCTAATTGATATACTACAAAATAGATATTCATTATACTTTCAATCACAATCTTTGCCTTTATTTGTATATATATAATTTAAAAAATATTCTTTTAATTAATTTTATTTTATTAGTTTTTAATGATATTATACTAAATAAGAAGTTTTGTATATGATAACATAGTCTTATAATTTAAAGTTAGCTTTTAGGGTATAATTATTTAAAATTTTAATTATTTTATATAATGTAAGGGTGGTTATTGATAAAAAAAAAATTGTATTTAATGATTATTATTAACTAGGTATGTACCCTAGTTTAACTCCAAACTAATCCTTGTATATGTAAACCCTAAACAGCTAATCCAATAAAGATAAAAATATTAGCAAGAGTTTATATAGTAATATGATTAAAAGTGGAAAAATGTATTACTAATATTTTATTTCTTAAATCAATCTCAATTTTTTGTACTTCTCAACTGTCCTATTCAGTATACTATATATATTTTAATTGTGATCCAACTCTATTTAGAGATAAAAAAAATATAATAATTTTAATTACTATTCTTTTTAACTAATAAAAATTTTAAATATGAAAATTTATTTAAGTTAATAGTAAGAGAAATATTATAAACGACCAACATTGTGGTTTGGTAATTAGAATTTAGAAACATGACAAACAGATCATTTTTCTATTTGGTGGACCCCAAGTAACAAAATGTAGTGTAACCTAGGATGGTAGGGTAGTTGCTATTTGCATGATAATGCATAAGGTATGGTAAGTTGGTGACACACTGCTCCAAGCATATATTGATAGACAGTTTCTGCAGCAATTCATACACACACACAAGAGATATAGAGATATAGAGATTCAACATATAGATATATACACACATATAGAGATAGATCTAAGTGGACATGCCCATTTCATTTTCTACCTCTACTGGGCAGCTTCTGCTTCTGAAACCCAGCTGCTAAGTGGACACACCCATTTCATTTTCTCCCTCTACTGGCCAGCTTCTGCTTCTGAAACCCAGTTGCTAAGGTATTCTTCTTTCTTACTTATTTGGAGGTTTGTTAGGTCTTAGTAGTAGTCTAGGGGTTTTTATTGCTAAGTAATACAGAGATTCAACATATAGAGATAGATAGATTATCTAGATTATATACACACATATAGACTCATTTTCTCCCTCTGCTAAGTGGACACACCCATTTCATTTTCTCCCTATACTGGGCAGCTTCTGCTTCTGAAACCCAGCTGCTAAGTATTTCATTTTCTCCCTCTGGTATTACTTCTATTACGTTGAGGGGAGTGAGGAAGACGTTTGATGAGATCCGCAGTGGAGGGGCTTGGGGTTTCGGTTCATGAGAGAGAGAGATATTTCGATGGATAGATGGTTTTGGGATGAGTTGATGAAGGGGAGTGTTCATTAAAGGGAGGTACATAGGTGGATTCGAGGAGGAGATGATGAAGGTGGTGGAGGAAGGGTCTTTGGGTGAATTGGTTAAGGGATTACCTAGATTGAGGGAAGATTAATGTGCTTCTAGATTAATTAATTTTCTAATTTCTTGGATTTCTTCATCCCTGACTTTATTAATTTTTAAACGCTTTTGATGTGCCTTTCTTGTAGATAAATCCATGGGTTTGCATAAAGTATTGCATCGTCAAAAATTGGCCTGTAGAAAATTGGGCGGTGGAAAACTTCCTCGGACGAGGGGACATCCTCTTAGAAAATTGGCACGAGGAAAGATTCCACGTATGATAAATGGACATCCTAAGACTCGTCAAAAGTTTAGTCATGGGCGGATGGAGAATGGGGTGAAGTATGTATATGACAGGCTAACTGGATTGGGCATCATCAGTAGAGGAATTTTGGAAGGCTTAGATGTGATCATAAGTGAAGATGATCGCATCCGAGAAATGACGGGTTTAGATATCAACTTCGCTGTGAGTTTAAGCCATGAAAACTACCTTAATTGCATAGCAGTTGATCGAAACAGCCGCCGTTCTATTCATTCACGGCCTTCTGAAACATTTGCTCAATACTTGGATTCTTGCCGAGAACCAGCCATTAGGTCCTGTTCTTTACCAAACATGGGCGGTAGTAACCTTGTCAAAATTGACTATCTTTCCCCGAGTATTCGTAGAATAATATCAGGAATGATTTCTTTCCTGATATATCTTCAGTCTCACTACAAGAAGACTCCAAGGAGTATAAATCTGGATGACTTTGTAATTCAAAATGATGTTATAAAATATTGTGGTGTAAACTTCACATCCACAAAAACATCTGATGATCCTTATTTAGAAAATTGGAATTCCGTGGCAGAGTTGCTCAGGGATCATGTTTTTTCTGGGCACAGTGTTTTGCCCACAGAGATATCTATTCTCATAACTACGCTAAGAGCTCAAAGGTATTTCATCCATTTTTTTGTTTTTGTTTTTGTTTTTGTCTTTACTCTAATTTAATCTAATTTCTTATTTTCTTCTTGTTTTAGTTGTCCAGATGAGTTGATGTTGTCTTATCATCCAGCAATTTTGCAGCCAGTGCAAAGGATAACACTCTTTAAATCCTTTTATAAAAATCAAAATATGTTCCATATCAATGGTTTATGGTCGTTTTACAGAGGTGTACTTAATAATTTCACTGTACCCCAGGATTGGAATGTCAGGCTCTTAGACATTGATCTTCCAGATGCGGTGGTGAACTGCCTTTGGGGAGGGTATGGAGATACTAAGGAAGAATTATTAAGGTGTGTGAGAAATTTAGGAACACATCTTCACGAGCATTTACCGGTCAATCATGACCCTAGAATTTTCATTGGGAATGAGCATGTCGACGTTATGATTTCTAATTTGTTCATGGAGGAAATGATTGACTTTATGGAATTAGCTTCGAACCTTGACATACTTCACTATTTTGATATTTAGGTAGGATTTGTGTTTTGTTAGAGATGGTGTTTAAGATTTAGAGTTTTGTAATTCGGATTCCTGGCTAGTATTTGTACCTTTGGCATTATAACTATTTGGAGAGTGCCCTCCATCTCTTAAGTTTGTCATCTATGTTTCTTCTTTCCATTATCCCTTCTTCTTCTGTGAAGTACATGTGATGTTTTTGGGAGAATGCCTGTACACATTGTTGGATTATTTTCATATCTTTATTGTTTCATAAAATTTTATTCACTGATGAGGGTCAAGATTCCTAAACAAGTAGTGGGGCGTTTTTGTTTCTGTGTACATGTCCCTATGGATTATGATTATGGAAAATATTGTGTAGATGAATTCCTGAGAGTTGGGGTTGATATTTTGTTTTGGGTATTGTCCTTGAATAAGAGTTTCATGTGTTTATAAATTATGCTTGATCTTTTTCCTAGGCTAAATATGTGATATAATTAGATTTTCAAAACAAAAATGAAGGCAAAGATTAGATTTTAAATATTTTAGACATATTCTTAACTTGTTGAGGCAAGAAGGCAATCTGGGTTGTAGCTTTGGAGAACTGTAGGTTCATCTTCTTGTGTCTTCTATTTTTACGTGGTAGAAGCAAAACAAAACATGCCAAGTTGAGTGTGGGTGTATACTGGGTTGATATATATAGGCAACTACAATAAGGACAAGAGGGAGCTTGAGAGTGTGGAGAGCAATAAAATTATAGAAAAGGAGAAAGAACACGATGAGAAATGCGAAAATTAAAAACGAAATATGGAGAAAAGAACATCAAAAAGCTCAATTGAGCCTTGCTCATCTGAAGGAGATTGAAATGGGGAAGAAAGCCACAAATATATATGCGGCTCAAAAGCAGTCATTCAGGCACTGCCTCACGTACGGATCGAGCCTCATGTTCTTCAGCAGCTGCTTCACTTGTATGAGTATCGGTCACGTTGTAACGAATGAGCCTGATGGAGATCATGCCTAGCCCTCTTAGGGTGGTGCAGTGTGTGAGAATAGGAAGAAAGGTGAGTATTAGTCAAAAATTTGTATGAGTGTAGGGATTGGGGTCGGGAGAGAGAAATTCTGTGTGATTGTAAAATATTTTACATAGTGGTATTTTCTCGGGTCCGTGGTTTTTTCTCCGGTTTGGAGTTTCCACGAAAAAATCCTTGTGTTGTTTTTATTCTTTTCTTTTCTCGTCCCTTTAAGGATGAATGTTTTTTTCTCAACAAGTGGTATCAGAGCCCGGTTCGGACACTTTTAAAAAATTCTTAGTATGCTATGTGGTTGCAGCGTAGTCTGATCTTCCACATCAGAAAAGATTTTTTAAGAGATGGTTATTCATCAGGTTAGGGTAAGGTAAAATGTGTCTTCAATTAAGTTTGATGTCGAGAAATTTGATGGTAGAATCAATTTTGGGTTGTGGCAAGTACAAGTGAAAGATGTGCTGATACAATCTGGGTTACACAAGGCTCTGAAAGGAAAGCCAGGTTCAACAGATGGCACAGGAAGTTCCGGCAAAGATTCTGGAAAGGGTGATGAAAAGAGTGATTTTGATTGGGAGGATTTGGATTTGCGGGCTGCAAGCACAATACGCTTATCATTGGCTAAGAACGTCCTTGCTAATGTGCATGGAATTTCAATACCAAAGAGTTATGAGAAAAGCTTGAGGAATTATACCAGGCAAAGAGTATCTCAAATCGGTTGTACCTGAAAGAACAATTTCACACGCTTCGAATGGAAGAAGGTACACAAATCTCTGATCATCTAAGTACTTTTAATGACATCATCTCTGAATTAGAGGCAATTGGAGTAAACATTGAAGATGAGGATAAGACATTAAGGCTTATCTTGTCTCTGACACGTTCCTATGAGCACATGAAGTCAATTCTGATGTACGGTAAGAAAACTTAAAGTTTGCTGAAGTCACAAGTAAACTTCTTTCTGAGAAAATGAGGCTGATGAGCGAAGAGCGCACTACTGAAAATTCAGTAATATTGGCAAGTGGCTATAGTTATGGATTGCTTAATTTAGGCTACTTAATTAGTATATGATACATGGCATTCATTTTTTGCCCATAAGTAATGAAACACACTCATTTACACTCATTTTTTTACCCATAAATTTAAGATTTGAAATTTAGATTTGATTTTGAATTTTTTTAGTTGTTTTTGAATGAATTTCAAATTCTTATTCAAACCGTGTCATTTGAAATCCTTCCGTTCGGTTGATGTGTAATTGATTATATTAACTATAAAAATTATATATAAAATTAACAAATTATATATATATATATATATTTTTTTTTTCAACTCAAAAAATAGACTCAATGATCTCTTTCTTCGATAGACCGGTCATTATGGATATAGTGGCCTTCCTCCGGGGCGAATAAAAGAAACCTTATGCTAATGCTAAGGAAGAAAAAAACAAAAGTACACGCTTTAGGTCGACATATATCTTTATCTGCTGACAAAGCAAGAAGAATAATTGATCAAATTTGAGGTCGTTCCTACGAGGAAACACTTATGATACTAGAGCTGATAATATATATATATATATATATATATATATATATATATATATATATATATATATATATTAAATTTTGAACTCTACCCACCCAAACTACCCCTACTATCCCATCCCCTCACACCCCCACCCCCAGCTCCCTCACCTCTAAATATTTTTTTAAATTTTAATATTTAAATAATAAAAATATTATCAACCACCTCCACCGACCCACCCCTATCCCGCCCACACACACCCCCCTTCCCCCAACCAAAATTTTTTTTATAAAACTTTAAATTTTAATATTTAAATAATAAAAATATTACCAACCACCTCCGCCCACCCTCCAGGCACCGCCCCACCCCCTACCCCCACCCAAAAAAAATTATTTTATAAAATTTTATATTTTAATAATAAAAATTTACCACCCACCCACCCCCATCTCGGGCCATCCACCAAATTTTTTAAATTTTTTTATTTTAATATTTAAATAAAAAAAATATTACCACACAATCCTACCCGCCACCGACCCCACTTCCACCCAAAAAAAATTAAAATAAAATTTTAGATTTTTTAAAATTTTGATAGGTGGTGAGTGGGGGTGGGGGTGGGGGTTGAATGGATAGGGTGGTAGGATTGAATGATAATATTTTTATTATTTAAATATTAAAATTTAAAATTTATAAAAAAAAAATTTGGGAGGGGGAGTGGTGTTGGGTGGGATAGATAGGGAGAGTTGAGTGGTGATATTTTTATTATTCAAATACTAAAATTCTAAAATTTTATATTAAAAAATTTTTTGGGGGTTTGGGTGGGGTAGGTTTGGGTGGTATAGTTCTCTCTCAAAAAATTTATTTTTAATAATTTTTTTAATTTTAATATTTAATATAATAAATTTTATTATTTTTATTTATCAAATATAAATTTCTATTTTAAAAATAAATTTTGAATGATGGATTTGAAATCCTCTCAAAGATCCATGATTTATCCAAACAGTGGAATTCAAATGAATTGATTTAAAATTCAAGGAATTTAAAATCCACTAATTTTCAAATACATTATATTTAAAATAACTCAATGCAAACACTAACTTTAGAAAATTTTAAGTGTGAGGATATATATATATATAAATATAAAATGTAAAAAAGAGAGATGGATTAATTGGTACAGAGTTAGTAATTTAAAATTATATTTGGAAATTGTGATTGAATATATAAAAGGTAAACACGTTTGGTGGTGGTTTGTCTTACATTAACAAGATGTCAAGGACTCAAGAACATTGAATCTATATCTATCTATTTATGGCCTCTTACATTTAATTACTAATTAATGCTTATAATGAAACAGAAATTTAGGAGTTGGTATGGTTTAGAATTATTTAAGAAATGGAATCCTGTGTTGGCAGACCACGCTTCATCCCTGGACCATCAAAACTCTCATGAGAAAATTGCAACTCCCTTTTTTTTTTTTAATGGCAAAATGTTTTAATTAAATTATTAAAATAGATATAAGGAATATCCATGAACACGAGTGTTACATTTAACATCACATCAGTGTATATACACAAATCTCTTAAACAACTAGTAATTCTTTAAGATAAATTCAATAATGTTGAACTAGCTTAGGTTTCTATTTCCAATTCTTAAAACCATATTTATCAATTGATATCTACTTCATTGGAATCTAACTCCAAATTGAGTTTTATTTGCGGATCACTAGTATAAATTAATAATTGATGGTTGTAGGAAATTATTTGAGGGCGTATGGACTTCTCCAACTGTAAGACGCACAAACTTGAGTAACGTACTTAATATCAAATAATGGTATACACTTAGGTGCAATTAATATATATTCTCCCCAACGGAGTCACTGCTATTAAATTTCATGGGTAAAGGACAACCGACTATTAATCATTGAGTCATAAGGTTAATTATGACGTATGGAATTAATGGGTAAAATATTCTCTTGCGAATGTTAGGGTCTGTATATGTCCGCACTAACGACATGCAAATTCGCGGTACTTGAGATGTCAGTGAATCTATTTTATATTGTTTATTGAGAGAATCAATATAAAATTTAAATTTGAAGTGTTTGATCGTCTTATTTATTTACTTGATTCTCTGATTTTTCAAATAGTTTAGTTTAAGCTCCATTATTAAATTTTCTATACTCCAATTTTCTTATTCCTAAACACAAAGACATTTCTAATTTCCATATTAATCAAATAAGGCATTTCCAAATACTGACAGTGATATTTTTTTCTTTACTCCCTCTCAAAATCGTACTAAAATGTTATAAATTTGTTGAGAGATTCGAAAATATAACATTTGATATCCCAAGCTACTTATAAATGTGCACCCAAATACTATGAGCGAACAAGCATTAAAAAAATATGACACAGTGTTTCTGATTTCAATCCCATAAGACACTCACATTGGGTCGAATAAGCATAGTGTTGTGGGAATGCGTTCCCACATAATACGCCAAACATGAAAAAAAGAAAAAAAAAGCCAACCAGAAAATTTCAACTCCTTATTTTAGGATGAAATGTTAATCTAACTTCCGATAAAATAATGTGAAAGGATAAAATTTGAATTTACTATTATATGCGTGACATTATCTAACATTATTTTCTTTGAACGGTGAAGATAAGTATAAAATGATGAAATCGAAAAGTGTTAATATATGTGTGGGATGGAAAGAATTTCAAATTTAAATATACATAATATATATACTTCATCCGTCTTATCCAAGAGGTTGTTTTTACTTTTTGATATGTGAATTAAAGAATATTATTATTTAATACGTAATAGATAGTTATAT
This sequence comes from Pogostemon cablin, assembly GCA_023678885.1. Taxonomy (NCBI): domain Eukaryota; kingdom Viridiplantae; phylum Streptophyta; class Magnoliopsida; order Lamiales; family Lamiaceae; genus Pogostemon; species Pogostemon cablin. Next base: position 3,347,509 of record CM042992.1, on the reverse strand, counting down.
TAGTGGGAGTGTGTGCTTCATATTTTAATTGTATTAGAAAGGGTGTGTGAGTCGAGGTGTGTAAAAAATAAAAAGGGACTCTTTGGATGAGATGGTCAAAATGGTAAAAATGAGTCATTTTGGTGAAACGAATGGAGTATATACTATTTTAGAATTTAATCTGGTGGGAGAATTCAAGGTTCTTTAGGCGAATTCTTTAACAATAAAATCTCAAATTAAAAATTAAAATTAAAAAGAATGAGTCTCTTGTGCACTCGGGCACATGGATTTAGATTCATGTCCCTTTGAAATTTTCTTGTCTCTTACAATTTAAACCCCTAGTAATACATAAATTTAAATAAAATATAAAGAATGAAGGTTGTATTCACATGAAAACAAGAAGTGTCATTCATGTCTTTGAGCATATGAGCTTTTTCCATAAAAAGAAAATGTTATGAGAATAACTTGAAATGAGTTCAATCCTATAAGCATCAAGTTTGATTTGAATGGAAGTCTCACGCGCTATTAGATTATAGCGTTTACTACTAGTTAATTTACAATTGGGACATGGATATTGTACATTAAAAAAAAAATTATAAATGATCTTTGCTCTTTAGCATGGTCCGAGTCTCCGAGAAGTAGCAGATCACAGCCTCCCTAATCTTTCATCACATTCAGATGTTATCAACTCATCATGTCACAAACCTAGACGTGCCATCACACAGTAAAATGAGACAAATTATTATGCTACTCCAAATCCTAAACACCGGGCCGATTAGAACTAGCCACGTGGTAGATCCATCCACCCACTGATTTAAAGCTCCCGTCTACGTGTCTTCACTCCATTGGACGCTCACAAACGTAGGAATCATTAAATATTACATTTGAAAGTCATTAAAAGAGAGAGAAAGCCACGAGCATCACATTCTGCTCAAGAGTTCTAATTTCTCTTAGCACCCCCCCCCCCCCACACCCACCCCGCCTCTTCGATCCCTTCTGTATTTCAAAACAATTTCAAAAAAAAAATCTGGGTCTGATTTTCTTGATTTCGAAACAAAATTTATGGTTCTATTTTATGAAAAAAAGGTGTTTTGTAATTGAAACCAGTGTTTAATTGAGTCTTGTTTTGATCGTCACTTGTTGTTTAGAATAATCAATGGCGACAGTTATGGATATTTATAATTGGGGAAAATAGATTTTTTGGTCTCTTAATTTTCACTCATTTTGAAATTAGTTCATTAACTTTTTCAATTTTGAAATTAATCCGTTAATTTTATAACAATTTTGAAATTAGTCCATTAACTTCATAAATTCAACATTTTGGTTCTTTGACCTGCTATGGCAGGTCATTTAAATATTTTCACTCCAATTAATTTATATAATATTTTTATTTAATCAATTTTATCTCACTTTTCATTTTTCACTTCCGTATACCAAACAAATAATATTAATCTCAATACTAAAGTGGAGCAAATTTAACTAAATATTGATACTTCCTCCATCCGCGCGAAAGATGATCTTTTTTCCATTTTGGTTGTCCGTTTCAAAGAGTGTCACTTCATTTTTTACACAGATGGATCCACACACACCCACTATTACAATTAAAATATGGGGTCCACACTCCCACTAATACAATTACCTACTATATATTAAATAACAATACTTCTTAATCAACGTGCACAAAAACAAAATGTCCTTTTTCGGACGGACGGAAGGAGTATAATATAAATTCTTAGTGGGTGCTATTTTTTTGTAAAATAGTACATATATATTTTACATATTTTTTTTATTTTTATCTTTTAGAATAACCTGCTAATGACCTGTTGAAACGGACGATTTTATTGAACTTGGTAAACATGATGGACCATTTTCAAAAATTTCAAATATAATGAACGATTTTCAAAATTTTGCAAATATAATGGACGATTTTCAAAAAGTAAAAAACTTATGAACTAAATTCAAAATTGGACAAAGTTAACGGACGAAAAAATTTATTTTCCCTTATAATTGTAATAGTAGCAGCAAAGCAATGGAGTTTTGTACACAATGAGCTTATGGATTTGAACCTTTTCTGAAAAATATTTGTGATAATAGCAAAAAATAGTCACTCTTGGTTAAAAATAATTTTTAGTAGCCAAAAGCATTAGAAACAATTTATTCTAGTCACTTTTAATGGAACAGACCTAAATGTCCTTGAAAATGACCCACTGAACTCATGTTTGAGGTCTCTTTTTGACCAAAAAATATATAAGTACAATAATTTGTTTTACAGTATATTGAATGCATTAATTTGTTACTTTTATATGCCTCATAAATATATTTTTTATTAAAATATAAAAAGATGCATTAATTTTATTCGTATGATTTTTTTTAATTTTTTTTGTAAATATTTTTTTCGAATTTTTTAAATTTTTTCTGGAAAAAGAAGTGTTGGCCAAATAGAACAAATAGTATTGGCCGAATAAAACAAATTTGTTGGCCGAATAGAAGAAATATTTTTTTCGATTTTTTTTTAAATTTTTCTGGAAAAAAAAGTGTTGGTCGAATAGAACAATTAGTGTTGGCCGAATATAACAAAATTGTTGGCCAAATAGGCCGAATAGAAGAAATAATTTTTTTAATTTTTGTTGAAAAAAAATTTTGGCCGAATAGAACAAATAGTGTTGGCCGAATGGAACAAAATCGTTGGCCGAATAGGCCGAATAGAAGAAATATTTTTTTCGATTTTTTTTAATTTTGTTGGAAAAAAAAAGTGTTGGCCAAATAGAACAAATAGTGTTGGCCGAATAGAATAAAATTATTAGCCGAAACAGAGGCCTCTGTTCGTCGGAGGAGTTATCAGGTTCCCCTGAATCCATGATGACGACATTGGATTCCTGGGAATCGTATTTCGAGGAATATGATGATCATCGATTGGAGAAGTATCCATCGGTGGAGATTGATTGGGAATCGCTATACGATGAAGAAGATGAAATCTTGACACCATCTGCATTGGTTTATTTAGTGAATTTGCAGGTGAAGAAGCGGATACTAAGATGTAAGATCTCTGAATCTTGTTGGTCTGCTGGTCGTTCATTTTTATCCATGTGCGACCATTGGAGATTTTGGGTTCGAAGAAGATCCTTTGTAATTTTCTTTTATACTTGTATAAATTATGTTCTTTTTTATTTATTTTATATATACACACTTGCAGCTCAAGTTCAACTTCACATGGGGACACGGTGCGTCCGTATAAATGGGTAGGATATGGTACAGGTACGTCTAATCCATATACTACCATACATCCTATTTTTAGTACCTTTATCCTATCCTATTACCCTCAAATGTATTATCAGGTAGGGTACGGATAACATCCATTGAGTAATGGATAATCCACGGATAAACGGTTATCCGAAATTTTAAAACGGGTACCCTTGTTAATCAAGTACTACACAACTCTAAAATACACAATGATGTAAGAAAATCAAAGTAAATGCAAAAGATGAAAAAAAGAAAATTGAGATGTGAGTAGCCAGCTTTAATCCCCCAATAATTAAAATAAAAATTAATATAAAATGTTAAAGATATTATTTTATTAGTCATATCTTGAAGTCTTTTGCTTTCTTAAAAAACAAGTAATGTTGATGTACATAAGTATGTGCATTATAAAGTGAAGTTTTTTCCCGACTATACAAAAAATACATCTCTCTATATATAAAGTAAATGGGTAATCGGGTATTTTAAAAATACCATACCCAACCTCTACCCTCAACATTTTGATAGAGATGCACACACTTAATAAATAAAATAAATAAAAGACACCAAAAGTAATCCCTCGAGAGGCCCACGAAGAATGAATTCTCCGCCACAAGTCGTAAGGCTGCGCTCCTTCAAAGAAGGCCACAGAGATAACTCTGCCACAAACCAATTAAGGCTGCAAATAGATAATTCTTATTGATGACTTCCCTACGATAACACACGGTACTTAAATAGGCTGAATAGGCCGAAGGCCCACAATCATAACTCTAACCCTAATTACTAAAACAACAGGAATATGAAATAGGAAATAAGGAAATTAAATAATCTAATTAAAGGAGATTATTGACTTAAATAAAATACTAAAATAACTCTCTATCAACTGTCTCCCCCTCCGAACAACATTGACCTCAAGGCTGCAATCAACCATATCCATCCGGTTCAACGTTGATTGGAAGGGAAAGTCGGGTCTCCTTCGCGAAGGGATCGATGGACCTTAAGAGTTCCCCACAATCACCCGCCAAGAGGACAGGCAGAACGCTAATTCCCACGTGGCCACACAAGGGAGAGTAGTGAACCACGAAAAATTAGGTTGCGATTTCAAGCCTGCTCTTTGGGTCTAAACCAGCAAAAGGAGGAAATGTTGTTTTGGGTAGCTCGACCAATGGGGATGGTGGAACCGCAATCAGCGAAAGTTCCATCCGAAGTAGCTTGAACAACATGGGTGGCGTAACCAGAGCCGGTGTGGTGGCGATGGGCACTGCTGCAGGAAGGGCTGACCCATGTTGCGTGGCAGGTTGTTTGACCTTGGAAACAAACACCGCATCAGTAGGGGTTGGTATTGGTGCCAAAGGTGTGACTTGGGGCACAGTGGTCATTTCTAGGGCAGGGGTTGGGGATTCCGTAATACCCGTTGGAAATATGATCCCTAAATTAGCCATGATGGCATTACACATCTCGGCATGGCGCTCCATGGTTTTGCGGATGCTAGCAAATTCAGAGGAAATTTTTTTCTCGATGCTGGAAACACGCGAGATTAAAGCCTGCTCCATGTTTTTTATTGTCTCCTCTATTATATCACATCTCTCCATTGCCACGGATTCGAGTGTCTCTTTTTCCGTCAATGAGTGAAAGTTGGTCATCCGGCAGGTCGGACCAATTGATAGAGATGCACACACTTGATAGATAAAATAAATAAAAGACACCAAAAGTAATCCCTCGAGAGGGCCACGGAGAATGAATTCTCCGCCACAAGCCGTAAGGCTGTGCTCCTTCAACGAAGGTCACAGAGATAACTTTACCACAAACCAATTAAGGCTGCAAATAGATCATTCTTATTGATGACTTCCCTACGATAACACACGGTACTTAAATAGGCTGAATAGGCCGAAGACCCACAATCATAACCCTAACACTAATTACTAAAACATCATGAATATGAAATAGGAAATAAGGAAACTAAATAATCTAATTAAAAGAGATTATTGACTTAAATAAAATACTAAAATAACTCTCTATCACATTTTAAAGCGGATACGGGTGTTACCCTACCCGATACCCGAATATGCTCTACTCTACCCATATCTAATAGGATATTATCCTCAAGGTATCCGAATCCAAGGATAAAATTGACATTCCTAAGTTTTTGTTCATTTCTTAATAGTATGAAAGGGGGAGTCTTGTATGCACCTAAATGCTAATTTAATTGTCTTTGTATTAAATTGTTGCTTTTAGGAGTTCATTATCTTTTCATGTCCATTTTTATTAATTGATTAGTTATCACTCACCCCGCCCTAAAAGTGGAGTATTTTTTTTAAGAGATATATGTTCTACACGCTACTAATAAAATTAAAATATGAAATTTATACAAATTATTAATACAATTATATATTATACATTAAATAATAATAATACTATTTAATCCATTTACAGAAAATAAATGCTCCTCTTTTGGCAGATGGAGGGAGTATCATTTCTTTAATAAATTAAAGAATATGTTTCATGTAGAAAGTGAGAGACCGCTTGCTTGACTTTTTTTATTCCTTTTTTTTTTCTTTTTTTTTAGTCAGAAATTCAATTATACAATAATTATCTTAATAGACATTATCTTGTGAAACAGATTTTTTGTTATACGGTTTGACCCATTACTAAAGTATGCTTATTATATGGGTAAAATATGCTTATTTATAGTTAAAGTATGTCAATAACGAATCATATTATAACACCCTAAATTATACTTTAATTCATCATTTATCACATTTTAGAAAACATATTTTAATCATCCTTAAGCATATTTTATCTATATAATAGACATATTTTAACACGTCTCACATATATAATGTCTCACAAGAGAAATTGTCTATGTTAATTGAAAGACTTTTTTACCCACCCTTCAATCACATTTGTATTAAGATAGACTCTTTTACCCTTCCTTCAATCACATTTGTTTTGCGTAAGGAATAACTTTGTAATGAAATCATGATCGGTAGTGATTAAGTTAAATAAGTAGCTCTAATGATAATGATAATGTATGGACAAGGATAAAGATTATGGTTGGCTAGTTAGGAGTGCCAAAGGACATGAAAATGAGTGGTTTAAAAATGACTAATGACTTTCTTAAGAGCCATCCGGCCATCCCTTCTCTTTCTTTCAAGACTATATCAATTAGCTTGTAGCCATCCCCTTCCCTAATATCCCATTGGATAAGTTATTATGAAGAATACAATAAAGGGGGCTATTTACACTCTTGAATCTACTAAACGAACCTCATTAAAGTAAATTTAAAATATTTTTATTTGAAAATATGTAAATATTTTTTTATAAATAATAAAATAAAATTAATTATCACAATTCGTTATACAGACCCAAATAAATTTTAAATGCACCACATCGTTAACTTTAAACCTTATCAATTCTGCATAAGACTAGAAAATTATGACAGAAAAATAAGAATGAAATTTGAGTCGAGTTAAGAGTTACACTTTTTCTCCTTAAGACGAAATTGTCCCGCTCTGGTGCTTACGGTTCGATGGCAATCATCTCCAAGATACAACGACTCACATCTTGTGATATTAGTAGCACTACAAATCACAAGATACGACGAACCAACCGATATTATGAACTCACCTTAGGAGTAGGACGATATAGAAAAATGTTTAGAGACCAAAACTCTAAGTATGGAAATATCTTCGGAGTATTCGAGTACTTTCGAAGTGCAAAATCAAGTGATGAATTATGGAATGAAATGACCTATTTATAGATTTTAAGGCATCTTTATGTGAATAGATGTGACCATTGGATTTTATTTTGAATTCAAATTCTAATTCCTTTTCATGAAAAGACATAATTTATTCAAAAATTACGCCCTTTGATCACACTTCTTCATAAACACACTTTAATCTATTAGACACCATTTTAATGTTACTTTTCCACTCATCTTAATTTTTCAACAATCCACACATGAATGGATAAAGTCAACTAAAAAGACTACGACACGAGAGAGTGACGGTAAAGTGAGTTCAAACAAAAAGATATTACATCGAGATAGGTAGCTTCCGGCTTTGAACCTTCTCTAGTTGAATACTATCGGACATACTCGCAGTTTAGTGTACTCGATGCCTTGAACTACTCTACTTTTGTGTATGCCAAGACAACAGTATCAACATAACACCTTCCCTAATACCTTTGGTTTTCATGGTTGTGTCCATTTCGACCGTGGACCATAACTTGGATTCATAAGCGCTTCATTGAGGCGGTCAGTCTTCGCAATACCCCACCTTTATTAGGTATAAAAGTCATTAAAAGCTTTTATGCTTACCCTTACCACACGTCAACATATTCATTTGCATTTGATTTGTCTCTAGGAGTGGATTAATTAATATATTTCAAGTGCACACCTAAACAAATATAACTTCGTTGTCTTATTGAACCAAGTTTGTGGGATCTTCACTCATCATGGTTGAGTTACCACTATAAATGTTTTTTTAATGTGTGACTTTTTATTCCATTCCTCTCAGACATGCAATATTTGATCTCCAACAAATCTTATCATGGATTCGTTTAATTTTCTTGAGATCAATTGCCTATAGGCCAATATAATTTTAACTTTAGGAGTTATGTCCTCACCCCACATTTGAATGTGTTCCGGGATTCTCCCACATTTGAATGTCTACGGGATCCTCCCTATATTTGAATGTCTAGGGGGATCCCCATATTTGAGTCGGTTGGCCTTTTGTAATAATTAACCAATTATATGAACCATTAGTTCATTTCTTTTCTCCTCAAAAGTCATTGAATTTTTTTTTTTACTTCTCACGAAGAAATATAATGACTTTTCATGTGAAGATACGACTTTTCATGAATAGATACAACTCTTTAACAAGAATACAACTTTTAATGAAGAGACGAGACTCTTCTTCAATGAATGCGACTCTTCACGAAGAGACATTACTCTTCTTCAAGGGACGCGACTTTTCACGAAGAAATACAACTTTTCTTCAAGAAATACAACTCTTCACGAAAAGAACCCTCTTTACCGATAGGCGCGTCCCTTCATTAAGGGATATTACCCTTTTTCAAGAGACACAATTATTTACGAAATTGTTGTCAAACATCATATAGCCAACGTACTTGGATCTCTAATTCTTAAAAGAGAAATGTGGTCTGCTGCCCTTTTGTAATTTGACAAATGCAAAAATGTCTACTTTTCACAAATAGATGTTTTAGGGTTTAGTCATCTAACAGTCGCAACCTTTGAATAACAACTGGATTCTTAAAAGTTATATCTTTCACCATGCGCAACTCTAATAATGAAAAATATTGGAAACGGTAGAAAATACTCAATTTTCGCATGCAACCGTTCTTCCTTCCTTTCTTACATTCATTTTCAAATAATTATTTCAATATGAAATATCCATACTATTAGAAAATGAAATATCCATACCGCATGCAATTAATATAGCAATTGTATGAAGCTTTAAACAGCGTACCTTCTTTTGGTATACATAAGAAATCTCCCTCTTAAGTCAACAAATATTATACCAGAGTCATGAGAAATTTCGTCTTAATATTGTTGGGTATATTTAGGTTTTGGTATAATATGTTGACTAGAAAAATATGACAGAAAAATAAGAATGTAATTTGAGTAGAGTCAAGAAATACACTCTTTCTCCTTAAAATGAAATTGCCTGCTCTGATGCTTACGGTTCGATGCAATAATTTTCAAGATACAACGATTCGCATCTTGTGATATTAGTAGCACTAAAAATTACAAGATACGACGAACCAACCGATATTATGAACTCACCTTAGGAGTAGGACGATATAGAAAAATGTTTAGAGACCAACACTCTAAGTACGGAAAAGTTTTCGGAGTTATTCGAGTACTTTTGAAGTGCAAAGTCAAGTGATGAATTATGGGATGAAATGACCTATTTATAGATTTCAGGGTGTCTTTATGTAAATAGATGCGACCATTGAATTTTATTTTGAATTCAAATTCTAATGTCTTTTCATGAAGAGACACAATTTATTCAAAAATTACGCCCTTTGATCATACTTCTTCATAAACACACTTTAGTCTATTAGATACCATTTTAAGGTTATTTTTCCATTCACCTTAATTTTCCAACCATCAGGCAACAAAACTGCGGAGGTGCATTTATACGTTGACGCGGTTATACGATTTGTGAGCTTTGAGGCAGCTACCGATCTATGTTTCTTTCCTAAATTCGAGCCACTGAATGCTGATATATCCTATCAAGAGTTGGATTATGGGATTAGGAGACTCGATCACGCGGAATGTGTCTAAACTTCACTGGGTTTAATGAGTTTGCTGAATTCATCACTGAGGATGTTTATTATTTGATTATTTAATAAAAAATATTTACGTCTTTTTACAAGAATATATTTTAAATTTATACAATAATGTTGTTTGTTTAGTAGATTAATGTGCAAATAACCGTATTCTACGATAAATTCACAATTCAAGTAATATTTGTAAAACAATAATTTTATAATAACATATTACAAGTATTTTCTTGACCTATAATAGTAAAGATTCACATGGTTTCGATTTTCCTAACACTTTCCTAACTCTAAATAGAATTTGAATTATATTTCACATGCATAAAGATGCCATTAGTATTTCAATAAACCATCGCAATTTAGAGTTATTTATATATATATATATATATATATATATATATATATATATATATATATATATATATATATATATATATATATATATATATATAAATCATCAATTTTTTTTAAAAAATAGATTAAATTATTATTTAGATTCAATAGATTCAAATACAATGGATAAAATTTTTCTATTTACTTTAATGGTTACTTTAATTATGTAATAAATATTAAAATTCATAGATAATAAAATAGTCGGATATGGAAAAATCTAAATAATTAAATACCTTTTTGTCTTATAAGTTATATACCTTAAAATTAATTTTCCCTTATAAATTAAATTGAGTCATAATTTTTTGTTACTTGAGTTTAAATGAAATAGTGACAATTTTCAATTTAGGTTGATTTTGACATGCAGACAATACAGGCTGATTTTGACATGCAGATTAATGAAATAGCGACCATTTTCAATTTAGGTTGATTTTGACATGCAGAATATTCAATTCCATCGCTTCACCTATTCAGCCATTTTTAATTCTTATATTAACGCTAATTATGTTCTAAATCTTTTTTCCTGAAGGACATACATACCCTATTTGAAGAGCTGAGATTATTATTATTAGACTTAAAGCTTATTATTAGACTTAAAGCATAAGTTATTCAAACAATGGTGATATATATCTTGGTGATAAGATCTAATAATAAAATTTTATATGAACATTAGCCAAAATAATAAAAGCAAAAAAAGAGAGAATAATGACATACATCATAAATAAACTTTCATTGATACATCCTTGTAAGGAAGTGACTCATTTGCTATATTACCAAACATGACCTGCAAATAGATAACACGTAATCAAATAGATAAAGTGTAATAAAAGATAAATGCATGATAGGAGAAGCACCATGAATTAATGGTGACAACCTCCAATAAAAAAATTCATTTGATTAAGCATTGATCAATGATCACCTCAAACGTGCACACAAAAACTAATCATACTGCCAAATTATAACACACTTCTTCCTCATCTAACAACTCCATATCAAGAAATCATATAAGCCAAGGAGTTTATCAGGAGAGAAATGGATTGAGCATTAAGACACAGTATGCGGAGACAAAGCTTTATCACACTACATTGCCTATGTCTATAAACATCTCGACTATGCAAGTACGTATAAGTGGAGAAATAAAATTTCTTTGGGATATGGAAAACTAAAAAATAATTGTAAATTAGCAAATTTGAGATGTATAATTGGTGGGAGTGGAGAAATATAATTTTAGAGATTTGGTGGGAGAGAAGATTAATTAGATCAAATTTTTAATATTTAGACCAGAAAACCACATTAGGCATAACAGATTAGGAAGAACGTAGACAAAATTTTCTCTTATAAATTTTAAAATTAGGGTACTTAAATATAGACTTTCATACCTTAGTTTTCAGGTACACATTGCTCTTCATGAATCTGTCCCCCTATATTGGAAAACAAAAAAAATACAAAATGAATATCATAGTAACCCAAAAAAAAAAAATTTGATTCAGTGATATATTATGTACAACAGCAACTTGACCATGAACATACACATCCGAAACTTGGAGGGGGTTGAATAATGATTTACAACAAAATTTTTTTAAATATGTTATTCTACACAATGTAAAAAGAATCAGCAGTTTATTTATTACTCAATAAACAAAAAAAATATGTAAAATTTTTTTGTATTTTAAAAAGTACACAAAAATCTATAAAAAAAGATCAATATATAATATTACGTAACAAAAATAAGGATCCAAGAAATTGAAATAAAGTCAAAGTCGAATGCTTTCATTAAAAATCTAACATAAAGAAAATCACAATCATCATTGTTAATAAAAAGCATTTCATCGTTAGTTAAGATATAAAAGCATAAGCAAATACTAAAATTCCATAATCTGAATTCAAAGTTGGTAAATATAAAAACATAAGCAAATACTAAAATTCCATAATCTGAATTCAAAGTTTTACCAACCAATAATTGATCTCCGCATGACACATTTACATAGTCAAAGCTATTCTAGGCTATGATAACCCCAAAAATTTTTACATAATGGCTTTATTGATTTCATTATGATTAAAACTAAATAAACCCATCTCAGTTTTTTTTTCTTTTGTTAACCAATCATCAACAATTGTCATTGTTTATTATTGAAACATTGTTATTACAGTTAAGATTTTGCAGTTTCCGACACACCTTGTTCTCCTTGTCTATCTCAATGCACAACTTTAAATGACACAAATAGTTCAATAATATTAAAAACATCCACCATATTAAGTTACAATCATAGTATTACTGTGATAAGCATAACATGTAGTGATGGATACCTGCTCTGGCAATTGCAATCGACGTGAATGAGAACTCAACGTCAAGTAATCATTATCAAAGAAATTGCTTAACTTCTTGATCTATTCAGAAATTTGCCTTGCTTCATCATTTGCTTCTACATTTTGGTATGTGGGATCATTGATCCATGATTTCCCAATCTGTTGAAGTACCTTAGCTTTTCTCCAATCTCTTTGAAACAGACAATATAGAAAATAATTTTTCAAAAACAAAAAATAAAAGTTTCTATTAAAAGAAGCATCCGGTGCAATTATATCAACATTGCTAAGGCTATAACTTAAAAATAATGTGTTTGCATAGCACCTTAAACAAAAGGGTCAAATTATTTGCACCAAGAAATTTGTAAATGCATTCATTATATGCATGAGAGTACATATTGCATTGTATTTAGCAAATTTGGGAGTGCAAATAGGCCAAACAACACAAAAATCCTGTGCAGTCAGCAGAATAGCTTTCCAAACTACTCTTTCCAAGTTAAGAAAACTTCACCCAATTATTATAGGATAAATTAGAGTTTGTACACAAAGAGTGGTCATAAAACACATATAAACCTTATGATTTAAGCTTACAGTACATGTAATTTCAATGTCACTAAACATGTCGATGCGGAAGGAGTGATTATAGAAGAGATAACTCTGAACCCAAAAATTTATGCTTGATATCAGTTTTGTACACAACCAAAAATATAAATTGAACCCTAGATTCAGATTATACATAGAATACAACAATTTCAAAGACCCACACTCGTCGAACCCTCTAAGTTGCAAACATTAACACAAATGAACTGGGAGAGATGGATACCTGAGTAGGCTTGGACTTTTCAGAATCATCAATTTGAGAAGTATAGATGAGAGCTGTATTGAAATATATAAATTACAATTATTATCGATTAAATCACACGCAAATGAAAATAAATCATTAAATATAAATAAGAATATGCAAGTTCTCGCTGACCGGGTGGATGGAATAGATGCTTACTTTTCTTCTATGGAAGAAGTGCTTGATCTGGGAAGACTGGGATAGATGACTGAGATGAGATCGGTGAAGAATATACCCAACCAAAGGATAGACGATACATCAAGTTGAAACAGAGAGAAAGAGCCCATTAATTTACCGCTTGAGTCCAAGAGCCCATTAATTTACGTATGGGAGAAGTTCGGCCATCTATTTGGGCTCAAAAGTAATGTATTTAGAGGTTCAAATTCAAAGTACATTATGGCCAAACCCGCCCACAACCCAAGGCCCGTTTGAGATAGCCATATAGGCCAGCCTTTAAACGGATTCATAAATAATACTCCCCATCTTCTTGATATATATTCATTTTACCATTTTGATTCGTTCAATTATAAAGTATTCATTTTTTTTAGATTGATGTGATCACATATGGCCTCACACTCAACACTAATACAACTACCAACTTCACTTAAAAATGTTATTTCTCTCACCTAAAAAATACATTAAATTATTATACTCTTTAATCCACGTGCAAAAAGCAAATATTTGTATATTTATATCTTCTAATTGGGAATACAATACTATAAATAACTTTTTAAAAATATGAGATATTATGACGTGGATAATCTTTGTATATTTTTATATTTATATTTTAATATTATATATATAATCTTTCTATTTTCATATTTCATTATTATATATTAACATGTATTATATTTATTCCATTAAGTATTTCAAGAAAATAATTATCTAAATATTATAATATATTGAATAAAAAATAGATCCATCATTTAAAATAAATAAATAAATTACACTCCTTTCATTTTATTATAGGACATCATTTAAAATCAATTACTTTAATTTTTTTTAATTACCGTAAAGCTTCAACTAAAAAAAATATTATTTATAAAAGTATTACTTAATATAAATATTATATTATTTATAATTATATATACAACATTATTTAAGTTATAAATATATCTAAAATATAAAATAATGAATATCGTGTAACACGGGCAAGAAGAAAACACAAACAATTATATAAAGGAGAATTTTTAATTACTCCATCACATGTTCTTAAAGGATAATTTTCTTAGATTTCGGAATTTCATTTTTCTTGGAGACTGATTATCCGTAAAAACAATAAAAAACGTTTAAGCACAGCGATATCGTCATGAATTCTTCGTTTCCACTCGCCTACCGATCAATTTGCGAGTTATTTTGCTTTTAACCATTTGAAAATTCTCTTTGTTGATTTCATAAACTAGGTCCTTTGCTTTTTCCTTAATTTTCTTCCCACAATCTTGTGTAGAGTGGGAGATTTTTGCCTGTTAGCAGAAGATTTTTGTCTCTTTGTTTACTGCCTCATTTATTAAATGATTATAGGAAAACATGGGCCACAAAATCATCATCATAGTTAACATAACGCATTTATATGTTTGGTTGGAAATAGGCCCAAGTTTCTAACATAAATGAATAGGCCCAAGTGATATTTTAATTTTATTAGTGGTAAGTTGTGTATGCGTGATGATGTTTGGTTTAAGCATATAGAAATAGGCCCAAGTTTTTAAGGCCGTCTCAAATACTATGAATTTAATAAGCCCATGAAGAGAGATGAACCCTAATTCCCTCCCAATATATATACTTATATTGCTATCTGTGAACCCTAATTCCCTTATTCCATTAAGATTCTTGAAAAGGAGCCGATCTCTTTCTTAGATGGATTTGTTGTGCATTCCTTGCTGCCTAAATGCTGGTAATGATGATTACTATCGCATCTTCTTTGTGGATTTATCAAACAAGGATGAAATTTTGGAAGAATGTGTTCCGACATTGCGTGTAAGTCGTAAATTTGATTTAGCTTGTTTTTGGGTCAAAAACTCGACGCTTTATATGATTTCTAGGTCGTCCAAACGAGTCGGAACGTTAGAGTTGTCGGAGGAGCTTCTACGCTCTCCGGAACCTATTGTGTTGGAAGAGTGTATGATTAAATACGTGGCTCCCATGAAACACCAAAAACGATGGCCTATGATCGTTCCTACCCTGGATGGGAAAATGCTAGTCATGTCAAAATCAATTAAGTCACAACAAGAGAGGAGGGATGTTGTTCCCTTGGTCGATTTTGAAATATATGATAGCGATAAAGATTGTTGGGAAACGCTTCCCTCAATTCAGTCGTATTGGCCTGATAATGTCAGACAAACCTGTCTTGTGGAATGGGCTGCTTTCAGTGACTCGAATACTTTGTTGGTCAAAACCAGGGATATGTCGGGTTTTATCTCTGCGAGGCATAATTTAAGTGAGATTAGGGCTATGAGTGGTTATCTATTTGAGTTAGATGTTAGTAAGGGAAGTTGGAAAGTAAGAGAAAAAGTTTACTGCGGTCTAGAATACCCGTTTTCTGGACTAACAACTATAGTGAATGGTGAGCTCTGTTTTAATCCATTTGAAGTGTATGATATCCAACACATGAGTGGGACTGCATCTGTGTGTGGGAAGGCTATTCTTCCTGATGATTTGGAGAATTACCAATTCCGTTTCCGATCTTGTCTTGTGTCTTCTATTGGTGGCGATGGCGATGATGGAGTATGCTATTTCTACGTGGTAGAAACAGCAAGTGAGAAGGAAAAGGAAAATGCCAAGTTGAGGGTGGCTGTATACCGGGTTGATATAGGCAAGTACAATATGGACAAGAAGGAGCTTGAGAGTGTGTGTAGGAATGAAATTATGGAAAAGGAGAAAGAATACAATAAGAAAGTGCGAAAATTAACAAAGAAATATGGAGGAAAGGGCATGAGATTCATAAACTCAAAAGCTGAATTGAGCGTGGCATATCTGAATGATAGAATAAAATGGGGAAGAAAGCCACAAATAGATATGCTGCTCACAAGCTCGTTCCAGATCCCGTGCAAGATCAAAGATCGTTTCTTTCCTATGGAATTGTCTCTGTGTGGGGTTCCAGCATCCTACCCTGGTGATGGAAAGCGAAAGCGAAAGCGAAAGCGGATGCAGATTTCCTACCTTGGTGATGGAAAGCGGCCAAGAATCCGTGGAAAGCGAAAGCGAATGCAGATTTCTGCCGGCCAAAACTGATGCAGATCAAGTGACATTACTCTTTTCCGTAAGCTTTTCCGTTCATTTATCTCTCATTTGTGTGTTGTGTTCAATATTTTGCATAGATGGGATAACTCCATATAAAGATGTTTGCAGGATATGTGCCATCGTGCTGGTGTTCACTAAAGATTTTGGCATGACCATATCCTATCTTCATGACCTTCATGATGTCCTGGTTAATGTTCTAATATTTGTAATTTAAAGACATTTTAACTTATGTTCTAATATTTGTAATTTAAAGACATTTTAACTTTAAGATTTAGAGTTTTGTAATTCTGATTCCTATTTGTACCTTTGACATTATAACTATTTGGAGAGTGCCCTCCATCTCTTAAGTTTGTTTCTTCTTTCCATTATTCCCACTCCAATGGTTATGATGTTTTACGTTGATGACTTTATTGTTTCATAAAATTTAATTTTACAGGGTCAAGAAGTATTTCATGCCTTTATTGTTTCATAAAGTTTTATTTCACAGGAATGATGAGGGTCAAGAAGTAAAAAAGTAGTGGGGCGTTTTTGTTTTTGTGTATACGTCTCTAGGGATTATGATTGTGATTGTGGAAAGTATTGTGTAGATGAATTCATGAAAGTTGGGGTTGATATTTTGTTTTGGGTGGAAAGTATTGTGGAGATGAATTCCTGGGTTGATATAAATGAAAACTCGTTTTTCCAGTGAAAAAGCTTTTTCACTATGAATGTAGATTGAGTTAGTCATGACGTTCTGGACTACTCTTCCCCATCACAAGTATAACACAAACATATTCTTCAACAACAACAAATATAGTACATTAATCAACAATGCTTTTTCCCTAAAATATTTTACATGCGAGCTCGAGTTTCTCTGACTATATTATTGAAATCCATTTCCAACTATCATTCCTTCGCCCCTATAACTTGTTGGGACTGCTTTGGAGAACTATCTTTCTTCAAGAAGAAGAGGGACATTTAGTGGTTGCATATCAGTAAATGAAGGGGGAGACATCAATAGACATGCACCCCGGTTCCGAACCGACGGTTCCAGTTCCAAGATAGGGGGAACCGGAACCGAACCGGGGTACGAAGCTTTTGGTTTCGGAACCGACGGTTCCGGTTCCGGTTTTAATTTTTTTTGGAATCGGAACAGAACCGAGATACGAAGCTTTCAGTTCCGGTTTTTTTTTTTGGATCTTAAGCGTAAAAAAATAAAAAAATTTAAAAAACCGGCGGTTCGAACTGGAACCGTCGGTTCGGAACTGGAACCGCCGGTTTTTCCCCCAAATATGAGGAACCGGAATCGAACCCTCCTTAGCCGGTTCCGGTTTTTTTTTTTGTCGGTTCTGGAACCGGCGGTTCCGGTTCAGGTTAAAATCGGCGGTTCCCCGGTTCGAACCGCCGGTTCCGGTTCATTTGTGCATGTCTAGACATCAATGCCCACATTGGTCTTTCCGGTGGTGTTGTTGAAATAAATAAAAGCATTTCAACTTAATTAAAATATATAAAAACATTTCCACAAAAATCAAATTAACTTGAAGTATATAACTCGTATAAAGAAATGCTAGAAAGTCTCTCCTCTCACAAAATTGCTCTTCCAAAGGTAAAGGTTCATGCATGGAGAGTTTTATGGGAACGATTACCATCATCAACGAAACTACAACAAAGGAAGATTCTTAACCAAAATGCGAATGTCAAATGTCACTTTTGCTCCGAGGATCAAGAGACGGTACGCCACATATTCTTTGAATGCAAATTTTCTTATCTTCCATGGATTGAATGTTTCAAATGGATTGATGTACAAGGAATGATATCCTCGAATCCTTTTGTTAGTTTACTACATTTTAGTAGACTAATTAGAGGGAGGAAAGGAAATATGTTCATTGTTTGTTTGTAGGAGTGTGTGGTTTGGTTGCTATGGAAAAGTAGAAATGTCATTATTTTTGAAAATGAATCGATCATGTTGGATAAGGTGGTGGAAGAACTTAAAGCTCGTATGTGGAATTGGATTTTTAGGAAGTTCTCTATAGGGTTGATCATTTGTTACGAGGAATGATGACAATATCCAAAATTTATCTTGTAATAGTTTCAAGTTAATCTTGGAGTAGGTTTATATTGTAATCACCAAAATTGTTGTACATTTTTTTAGGGTAATTCTCCATATTATTAATACATAATTGCTTTTTCTGATTAAAAAAATGAGTATATTGAGTATATTCATTAATAATACAACGATACTTGGGGCAAAGAGAGAATAAGCCCATAATTAAATAGGCCAAAACAGACAAACATCCCAAACAAAAAATAGAAACACCACTCTTTGTCCATCTTCTTCCCCAATCCCTGACTGTGTTCAATGATTTGTGCAATTTGAAAGATGAATTCGAAAATAAAGGGTTTAGCAAGGTTTCCGCTGCATAATCTTCATCATTACCGTACAATTACGAAAGTCCGACTGAAATGGGTGAAAAATCGGTCATTGGATCACATTATTGAGGTGCAGAGTGACATTAAAGCTGCTTGCTTAATTAAGGACGCCATAATTCGGTCTCCCACAGGATGCCTAACCTCGAAGTCTCTTGCAGATTCTCAAAAGCTGCTAGGGCTGACGGTGCCGACCCTACGGTTTGCGCTGAGGTATCCTAGGCTGTTCGAGGAGTACCCCCATCCAAAATACCCGAGTTTGGCGTGTTTTAAGCTAAGCGAATTGGGGAAGATGATTCAGGAGAAGGAAATGCAGGTGGTGGAGGAGTGCGAGGGAGATGCGGTGGAGAGGGTTTGCAGGGTTGTGATGATGTGCGAGAATAGGATGGTGCCGGTGGAGGCGTTGCAGCCGTTGAAATGGGATTTAGGAGTGGCGGGATGATTTCGCGAGAAAATATCCGGAGCATCTGGGCGTGGTGGAGGGGAGCGGTGGGAGGAAGTGGTTGAAGGTGGTAGGGTGGCGAGAGCAATGGAGCGTGTCAGGGGTGCAGAGGTTGAACGGTGGGTCGGAATTCCCGATGAGTTTCCCGAGGGGGTACGGAGCGCAGAAGAGGGTGAAAGAGTGGATGGATGAGTTCCATAAGCTGCCGTACATACGAGGATTGCAGAGGGATTGATCCCAAGTCGGAGGTGATGGAGAAAAGGGTTGTCGGGGTGCTGCACGAAGTGCTGGGGCTCACCGTTCACGCCAAGACCAAGAGAAATCACTTGAGAGTGTTGAGGGAGCATCTCAATCTCCCCCACAATTTCACCCGAATCTTCACCAGGTATCCCACCATCTTTTACCTCTCCTTGAAATGCAAGACCACTACTGTGTCTTTGAGACAGGCTTATCAACGGGGCAGATTGATTCATCCGCATCCTCTCGCCACCCACAGGGATAAACTTTTCTATCATATGAGAACTGCTTTAATTTCCACAATGGAAAACCCTCCAACAGTTTCATCGAAGGTTAGAACTTTTGGTTTGATTTGGTTGGTAGGCAGTTGAATTTTGGGTTTGTTATTTTAATTTTCTTATCTATTTTCAATTTGAAATTGTTGTTAAATGTGCTTGCTGAATATGTTCTGTAGAAAGATATGATCTTTGTGGGTTGAGGTGAAAGAAAAAACAATGCTCTATTATTTTTGGTAATTTTCTTCTAGTTGTGAGGTCTGAGTTAGAGCCTGATGCTGTGTTCTTTTACTCAAAGCTGAGAAGAGAAAAGGGTGGGATGGATGGGTTTTGTGGGGTGGTGGGGATTTAGGGAGTGTGACAATGTGGTGTAAATGTTTGCACAGTAGAATTATGGTTTAGTTGTGGAAATCTGTTGATGGTGGAGTAGCTCAAAACAGTGTGGCATAAGACTTGGATATTGGTCTGATATTCGGCGAATTATCTCATAGTTTTGAGGTTCCTCTGGCTGTTGATTATGCTTACTCAATAAGTAATTTCACAAAGATATATGATTGCAAATATAACACAGTCTCTATTTTTTGTTTACAAGTGTTGTTGCTTCTGTTTGAGTTTAGGCTTCCAAACTTATACAATTTTAGGTTTCTGGCTCTAAAATGGTGTTTCCAATTAAGTCTTTTTCAACATTTTGTGTTATTGCTTCTTTTACGGATTTATCAGTTTACAAGGCAAAGAAAAGTCTTATGCGAGTAACTTGGTAATACTGATGGTTAGGTTGACATCATATATTTCTCTGTTTTCTTTTTTTTTTCTTTAACCAAAACTTAACTGTAGAAGATGCTTTCGGTCCCAGTTCTTTCCACTTTGTTCCGTTGACAAGAAGATCATTTAGATGATGAATCAACTTGGTGTCAAAGGCCTTTCTTTGAATTGCAATCTTCTCGACTATCAGATTGTTTCATTTGGTGTAAATCTGACGACTCCCATCTTTTTTATTCATAATTTTGATGATAAGAGTTCTTCTTTCTGTATAGCTCTGGGGCTTGTCTTATGAAACTTACTCAATTTGTAGCTTGCACCTAGTTCACATTTGCTCTTGTTTTTATTAAAAGGTTATAACTCAATTCTTTTGTCCTTGTTAGCTGCCATGTGGATTGCATTCTTTGTTTTTAATTCCAGAATTCTGGAGATTTATGATATTATAATGAGGTGAAACTTTTAATAATTTGGTAATTTCCATTTCACGCAGGGTAATTCTGATGAAAGAGATTCCAGGAATATGGCTACAAGTCCAGAGTCAAGAACACGACGCTCAGAACTAACTCTTCAAATTCCTCCTAGACCTGGGGCCCTCTCAAGCGTTGTAGTGTCAAGGGTTTGCTGAAGTCTCCAAATTTTCTTCGAGCATTCAGCCTTAAGAAGAAGACAGCATCAGATGGTGAAAGAAGCTCTCTTCTCAGTTCAGATTCCAAGGTCCCGCCTCAAAGCACCATGATTCCAAATCTCACACCTTGGCAGAGGTGTACATCACTTCCAGTAACACCTGCCTCAAACTTTTCCCCTAAGATTATGGGCCGAGCATCAGCCCGTACAGTCAGCGAAAGGCAAAGATAACATGTAATTCTGCATCTGAACTCTTCAACTTTCTGTATATTATTGAGCAAAATTTTCATTTGATTGATTGAAATGTTTTATTGTAGATTAAGGTTCTGCGGTGGGACTAGATAGAACAACATAGTAATTTCTTATCAATTTTATTTCAAATAACAATTCTGCATGTCTGTTATATGTGCTCGTTAATCTCTTCTTGTCCATCTGCATCCAAATCCAAATTTCCAGTTTTAAATTCATTTGGAGATGATGGTTTACAGTTCGGATAATATATGAATTTCATTATTAATAGTTTAATAAAGTTGTACTAGCTTTTTATGATCATCTTTTGCTTTGTTTTCCGTGCTTTTATTAGATTCCATGTCAGTCATAGATTATACTGGGCGGGCCTTGTGCTATTAACTTCTCTTCCATTCTTTTTTGATTGGTTTAAGTAAAACTTAGATTAAGAGTCTTCAGACCTTGTTTAATTTCCACTCAGTTAGATTTGAAATTAAGAGAGCCTGAAGAAGTGTTTCTTATTACTAATTGATACCTTGAATATAAGTACAAATTTTCTGTACTCCATTCCATCAAAAAGAACCAAAAACAACATACATTTTGATATACAGGCCTGAGGTTTAGAGGGAATTTTGTTGCTCATATTTGAAAATATAAAACTACATGAATCTTCATTTTCTGTAGTATCTATGAACTTAAATCCCAAAAGGATGTCTGTGGGAGTTATTTTATTATTTGCAACTTTTTGTTTAATCTTGGGATTCTTGGTCGTGGCAATACAGATCCAATAAGTCCTGCTCCTGAACATGAGGATCAAGAAGTTCCTGAGGAGGAAGCTGATTGCAGAATCTGTCTTGATAGCTGTGAAGAACGAGATACGCACAAGATGGAATGCCTTTGTAAAGGAGCACTCAGACTCGCTCATCAAGAATGTGCGGTTAAATGGTTTAGCACGAGAGGCAACACAATTTGCGAGGTATGTGGTCATGAAGTTACAAACTTACCGGTAACTTTACTTGGAGTAGCAATGGCCAATCAAAGAGACAACAGAGATCAGAACATACAAGAGTCTATAAGGTGATACAGAGTTCTAATGTTTTAAATTGAAAATAGATTCAATTGTTCCTTCCAATTTATGCTTTGTTGTCTTTTCTCTGAAATTTAGCTGACATAAAAATTTAGTGGATTCTGGACATTATGTTTTCAACAATCGTAGCAGATTTTAATATGAGACATCTGTTATTGAACGCAACTCATTTGTTTGTTATCGGGGAAAATACATTCAGCTAATTCTTTCTTTAAAAAAATGACCTGAAATAAAATCGAATAGAGAAATCAAGAAACACGAGGCTGAACTAATAACAGCTCTATCAATTGGAATGGCTTTCTATTGGACTCTCAATGTATTTATGTTCTCTCTTAAAGTCAAATTCTGAGGGATATACAATAGATCTTGGTGCATTTACTCGGTGCCTGGCAAGATTTGTGGTGCTCGTGTTGATTAGCACGATATGCTATTTCTTCTTCATCGAGCAGCTAATGGTATGTTAATTTCAAAAGCTATTTCTTACAGAAACCAATTGACCAGTCAAACAAACTATTCCACTCACCTTTGATCAGTCAAACAAACTATTCCACTCACCTTTGATTTGAAGTTTTATTACATCTCCATACGACGACGTAAAGATGTTAAAGACAGAAACGCGAACGTAGGAACACCTAAATAAGCTCTGGACCTACAAGTGGGCTTGGGAGATGGCCCAAAGTCCGTCTCTACATCCAATTAAAAGTCAAATCACGGAGGCCCAATTTTCTTGGCAAAAACGGGCATACGTCAACTTGGGCCGTAAGCTGATACGGTGCCTCATCAATGGCCAGCCACTGCTGGACCGCGAAATTCTGCTGAGAACAAGGCTTGTCGAGCCCAAAGGAGCTCACTTTCACGTAGTCGCAGTACCAACCCGCGTAAGGGCCCGACCCGTCTGAGGTGAGTTTTAAACCTCAGATGGACCCGCTCAAGCATGGGCCTTTACCGCCAAAGATGTTCAGTTCTCCAGTCTCGAAGTAGTTAAAACCTGGGCCCATTAGGCCCCAATCTTCGAGATTTGGGATATCCAATTGGGCCCCCGATTCATCAGATAAGGTCAATCTTATCTTAGAGTGGGTTCAAGCCCGTCTGATTGAGCCTGTTTGAACGTATATTCCATAAATGCATTCTGCTTCACCTTTTTCTTTTTTTGAAACCCATTCTGCTTCATCTTTGCCCTACATATTCACACATGAATTATTTTAATCACCCTCTAAAACATTTATTTAAACCCTTAACATTTTGTTGCATGGAAGAATAATAGTTTATTCTTAAAATAGTAATAAAAACTTAGGGATGACAGAATAGGAAGACATTTGGGTAGTGCCTCAATTTCTTACTTCATCTTTTCATGTGCCCATTAGAATTTATACATTCTTAAATAACGAATTTCAAAATTTTCTATACAATTTACCATTTTGTAATGGTTATATGTGACTGAGTAACTTTGATGTCAGAAATTAGGATAAACGTTTGCACTTTCATTGTTTATTTGTCCGATAATACACTTCTTATTTTTATATATTTACTCAATAATCTAAAAGTATTATTTTAATTTAAAATTGCAGTTTTTAACAAACACAAATAACATTAATTTATAATTTATTTACTACTTAAAAATACTAAAAAATTTCCTAGAAATCAATAAATTAAATTAATGAGAAAATAATTTTATCTAAACAATGTAAAATGATAAATATGAACGGATGAAAGATACATTTTAAAATATATTCTTAATGAAAAGTAATAAATAATACTACTCATTAATACAATTAAAATATGGGGCGCACACACTTACTAATACAACTACTTATTAAACATATGATAATACTCTTTAATCTTCGATCAAAAAGCAAAAACAAAAACACACCTTTACCTGTGAATTGTGATGGAGGGAGTACCTACTCCATAATCACTTTATTGAAATGAGTATACTCCACCATATTTATGATGTACTCTTATTAAGTTTATTATATAATGATTAATATTTTCATTACAACTGTTCCAATTCTACAAGAATGTCTCAAATTTTTTTAAAATTATTTTCTTCTGAACAGTTTTTCTTTTTTCATGAACCCTTAATCTATAATATCATTCAAGAACTTAATGATGTAAAACCCCATAAACATTAAAATTTAAAATGACTAGAATATTATTTCTAGATAACATGAAATGTAAGATTATAATAAACGGTACTTACATTAGCATAGATGATGAAAATGGAGGATAGGATAAGGAGATTGAAGCAGAGAAACTTTACTCCCATGGCTTTCTTCAAATTCTATTTCTGTCAATTATTTGAGGGGTCATCCCCCAACATATATAAATAGAAAGTAAATATTGCAACGTGGTGTAATTAAATTGTGCGTTAGTAGTAGGGACAATTAATTAAATTGAAATTGGACCACAGATTTTTGTTAGATATTTTGTCCATAGCAATTGATACCACATGTTTAAATTTTTTTGAATTATGTTCAAGAAAATGTTCTGGAGAACGACAAAAAAAATTGTTTGTACTCAATCATGGGCTCACATGGGGACGTTGAAATTTTTTATTTTCTTTTCTAATTAAAGATAAGCATTTTGAAGTGGTATTCTTTATTTTTGTCTAGCTAAATTGTTGATAATTAAGTACCACTGTAATTGTTAATAATGTTGTGTAAATTGGGAGTTTAGGAGGATTTTTGTTTCTGTGAAATTTTGATTAAATGTTTAATTTTGACTTTTGTGGGTGATTTGAATGGGGGAGATATAAACGCCATTAGAAATCCCTTGTATGGAATTTATGTTTACTAAATAGATATACAACATTAGAATATGAATTTTGATAGGTACATTTTTTTTTTGGACATATGATATAGGTACATATTATTTCTACCATTACATAGAAAATTGATTTTACTTTAATGAAGTATAAATAAATAAAGTTAAATGTATATTTTTCATATACAAAATTCACTTTCAGCTGTTATACGTTTCACAAGAAATTTGGTCCATTAAATATGTGATGCAAAACGTTTTCGATTTACAAGTATTACTAAAGTACTTTTTTAAAAAATAATTGTACGATTTATTTTTCTATCTAAATAGAAAGTAAATTTTATTTAATAAGAAGAGTGGAAAAGCAGTTTATTTATTTTCAAAGGATGATGCCCTTTTTTAAAGTAAAAAGGCATTACAGTCTTTTCACGTTTATTACATCCACCAACAAAAGTCCGTGTAATAAAGTGAAATTTGACACACACATAGTTGACAACACACCAAGGCCCATTAAAAATGACACTCAGGGTCAAAGCCCATTACACAAACCAACAAGCCCATAATCAGGCCCAAATGCCGAGTCCATAATCTCCTACGCATCCGAGATCAGCAACAAATCTGAGCCGTCGATCCCACCCTTCTCACCATCATCATCAGATTTAGACTTGCATTCGTTCCTGATGGCAGTGAGCTCATACGGCGACGTATCAGTCGCCAACCACTGCTCGACGGTAAACTGCTTCTGCGCACACTGCTGGTGGACCCCAGTGGTGGTGACCTCCACGTAGTTACAGTACCACCCGTGACCCTTACCCGTTCCGTCGGATGTGAGATTCATCGCGCAGACCGGGCCGGTCAAACACGGGCCTTTACCGCTGAAGATGTCAAGATTTCCCCTCTCGAAGTAGTTGTAGCCCGGCCCCATAAGCCCGCCCCAGGCCTCCAGATTTTTTATCCGAATTCCATAGCCGCCAGCGTCGTAGAGAGTTAAGCTGATGATTGAATCCGTCCCACCCTTGATAATCGACCCGGTCCTCACGAAAACCGAGTACACACAATCCGGATCCTCCTGCAATCGCAATGTTTTTCCTAATTTTTATTTGATTTGATTTTCTCTCTCTTAATTTCACAGTGCGATTAATCACAAAAATTAAATTGATGAGTATGCATAAATTGTAAATCCAAGTTATGAAATGCGAATTGAAAAAAAGTCAAATGTAGAGAGAGAAACTTACAGATCTGGAGAGGGTGAAGAGCGAGAGTAAGATGAAGAGAGAGAAAGCGGAGTGTGTGAGTGTCATGGCTGCTGCTTGGGATTCAACGGTTGTTGGTGGTGATGAATGAGATCTTCTTTATATCATGATTCGATTTCTGGATTAAAAGATTATGGAGAAGGATTACCAAATAAAGTATTGATATTTACATTTAATACGCGGTGATGAGTGGCCAACATGATTGATTATAACATTTTCTTTTATTTTTATTTTTATTTTTTCTTTAAATTATACTCCCACCGGTGCAACATTACATTGGATTAGATCCCTCAATAAAATTAGAAACATTGCTCTTTTACAGAATCTAAAAAATGTTTTTTTTTCTTTTAATTTATCTAATTAGTTTTATAAGAGGTTATTAAGTTATTTTAGGGAATAAGTCAAATGTAAGTTAATGTCTTAGTAAGTAAGAATAAAAAAAGTGAAAATATGGAGTATATGAGTTCATTTAGATTGTGTATATTAGTAGGGTTATTTATTAAAATATTGCTGTTTCAAAATTTAATTAATGATATATAGCCAGTTGATGGAGTGTTAACCAAATAAGCAGAGGCGCCTGTCGACGTGTCGCACCATCTACGGAAATAACATTTAAATAATCAATAATTGTGTAATTAAATTAGAGTAATGATCAAAATTAAAAAATTAATGTTGTAATAATTATTTAATGATTTAAAATGAGTGTATTAATTCATTCTGCTACATTAAGTTCATAGTAGATACGGAGTTTAAGAAAAATTATTTTTTATTTTACTTTTAGAATAGTTTGATATTTTTAGGTAATAAATACTACAATTATAATGTAAATTATGTGAGTTATAAAATGATGACAATCTTAAAATTAAAGTGTGTTGATGAGTTATTAATTTGTGTGTATTTTTTTATTTAGGATGTGAATTTGTTTATGAGACAAACATAAATAACAAATATGAATTTATTTATGGGATTGGAAGAGTATGAATTAGTATTTTCGGGTGTATAAAGTGATTAAAAATATAACATTTTGTTTTAAATTAGAGTATACACTTTAATGAATTAGAGTATTATTTTTTTCATTGAAAAAGTAGATTGCAATATAAATAAATAGTAGTATTAATGTTAAATAAAAAAATTTATTCCTTTTGTCCCTCGTAGTTATGCCCGTTTGTACAAATATGGGGGTTAATGGAATGTGAATAAATAGAATTATGAATAAAAATATATACAATTTAATCGTTAGTTTTTTTAATGAAAAATTGAGTGTAAAAAAATATATAATTATTAAAAACATGTATACACTATTAAATAAAAAATTATACACATATGAATGCTAGTTTTTTTTAATGAAAAACTTAGTATGAATAAAATTTACAATTATTAAGAAACACGTATATAAAATAGAATAACATATACTCCCTCCATCCCAAAAAGATGACACACTTTTCATTTTGGGTTGTCCCACAAAAGTTTGCACATTTCTAAAAAAGCAAAAAGTCAAACACAATCATCCTTCTCCATACACTTTATTTACAAAAAAACTACTCCTATCTAACAAACTTAACATACTTTATCATTTATTTATTAACAAAAATATCATAATACCCCTAAAAGTTACTACTTTATTAATCTCCGTGCCAGAAAAGAGAATGTAATATTTCCTGGAACGAAGGGAGTATACAAAATAAAATAAAAAGTTATACAAATATGAGGGTGCGCCCTTACACTCGGGTTCACCTAATGTCAACTCTTAAAATAAAATGTTTAATATACTTGAACACTTTACGTAACCCGCTGCAGAGAGAGCAATGCTAAATCATCAAATAATTTTATCATTAATTTCTAAATTTAAATCATTATACTAATTTAATTTAATTTAAATTAACAAAATTATTAGTTAATTGTTATTTATGTGAAACAGTGGTACACCTTAGCACACGCGCACTGGCGCCTCTGCTTATTCTATTAATACTCCCCCAAATAGCAATATATCATTAATAAATTTTTAAAACCACAATATTTTAATAAATTAGCCATATTAGGAAGGTGAAAAAAATAAAATAAAATAAAATAAAGAAAAAAAAAAGAAGGGATTAGTGGTTGGATGGTGTAATTCAAAATTTAGTGGGCCACGTGATAACGCCTCGTTTGCAGCTACCCTTCACACTTCAGTGATCAGTCAACTCCATATTTATCATTTATTTCTGTTAATTTTATTCTATTTTTTTAAAAACCCACACAAATGGATTTCATCGATGACCAGTACTATAAAAAATATGACACACTATCCTAAGATATGTTCAACGCACTCCATTGAGGTAAAAGAGGAATACTTTCTCCTCATTTAAAAAATTAAAATTAAAGTATTTTAATATGTAATTGATTAAGAAGTTTAGTAAATATTTAGATGTGTATTTGTTTAATATTAGGTGTGAATCATTAAAATATATTAAGTGCTTGTTTTTAGTGAATTCATAATATTCTCTCCATACAAATGATTATTTCAATTTAAGTGTTCCACGTAAATAGCTTAAATTTCTTAAAAATATCTCTGCTTAAATTAAATACTTCTTACATGTGAAGATCATTTTTAAATTTACTGTTTATAGAATAAATTTAGAATCCGACCGCATTACACCTGGTACACCGGTGCATCTGGACAATTTTAACCGTTAAATTATATTTTAACTCAATCTCAACCATCAAATAAAATAAAATAATTAATTCTTTTTTTAAAAAAGGCTAACCACCCCCATATTTTTAACCTACTAACTGCAGGTGCAACGATGCACCGGATGCACTGCATAATTGCCCATAAATTTATACTCCTTATTTACATTTATCTCTATCGATATGCCCTACAAAGCTAATTTAATCAACAACCTTCAAATTCAAAAATTAATACAAGTGGATGAGTAGTTATTGTAGCATTGATCAATATTAATTGACATTGAATTTTTTATGAGGGTATATGAACCTATTTATTAATTGAATATCTAATCTTACAGATACAATATTTTATCACTTCATTATAGATTTATTATTAAAGACCATTTGTGTACAAATTTAACACTCAACACAAACTTACAGATTTTATTAAATCAGTGATTTATTAGATATTTATATTTGTCTTATAAAATGTTTCACTTTTATTATTTCATATAGTATAATATAAATAATTTTATTCAAAACTTTAATAACTTTTTGAATAACGTAGTTTTTTTTTAAATGAACAAATCGTAACATATATTATATATATTAAATGTGAGTGACAAATTTAAAATTAAAATGTATTTTGATATAACTGGATTGAAGTGTTTGTTTTTTTGTTTTTTTTTTCTATGGTGTTAAAAATATTATGAGATGAATATATAATACTCCCTTAGTTCCACAATACGTTTCATATTTACTGTTCCACGTTATTTAAGAAAAGTTGTATTTTTTCACATCCTATAAAATGCTAAAAGAATTCATTATATTCACTCTATCCCAATTTAACTGGGGTGTGTTTGATGAAAGGATTTGAGTAGATATATATACTCTCAAATTCCTCTTTATATTTGGTGTCACCTGAAATTAATTGATTTATAAAATTAAGATTTTAAATTAATGGATTTCAAATCATGGATTTAATTTTGATTTTTTTAGTTATTTTTGAATGAATTTTAAATCTTTACTTAAATTGTGTCATTGGAATCATTCGGTTGTATAATTGATATATTAATTAATATATAATAAAAATAATATATAAAACTAATAAATTAATTAAAAATATGTATTCATATTTTTTAAAATTTTAAATCCTACCACCAACCTACTCTACCCCCACCCCCACCCCCCTCTCTCTCTGACAATCTTTTATACTAAATGGTCATCCTACAACTCTTCGATTTTCATAACTTAATTTATTCTCATATCAATTTATAATCATTCCCTTCTATCTTTATTTCATGAATTATCATTTCATAATTATTCATTTTAAATTTTTATTCAATTCATGAATTCATTTATTACACTCAAATAATTCCATTCTATCATTAATGTCGCTAAATTTTATTCATTTGACTTCGGTTTTAGCTTGAAGTCGGAGTGGACTTGGGCTAGTCGGCTAAAATTAAATTTCGGTCTATATATAACATAGGTTTGGGCTAAACATTTTATTTAAATCTTAACAATACAGGGCCTTGGTGACAATAAATGGGTAGGCCCAAAACAATATTCTAGATGTCTATATATAACATAGGTTTGGGCTAAACATTTTATTTAAATCTTAACAATACAGGGCCTTGGAGACAATAAATGGGTAGGACCAAAACAATATTCTAGATGTTTATTTTATCACATTTCTTCACATTACTTATGCAACTCCCTAAATTATAAGCTTTAACATTGATGTATTTTTAAATAAACTTTTATTTCAGAAAACACTTCAATTATAGAGAATTTTATTTCAACCGATCTTCAAAATATCAGTTTCAAAAATTATCAATTGAATTAGAGTGATCCAAAATTTTATGAGAAATGAGATTATAATTATAGGACACTTAAATATTGTTAATTTATAGAATGATATTTATTCAAAGTATATTAATTTATACTCTATCCGACATTTTTTTTTTAGTGTTTTTGTTTTAAGTTATCACATACTCCTAGGTTTTTACCTCTTAAAATTGCAAAAGGTCAAAATAACCATCATTTCTATATATATATATATATATATATATATATATATATATATATATATATATATATATATATATATAAAGGGATTGTTTTTTCTGAAATTCTATTTCATAATTCTTGTTCCATAATATAAAAAAAATATACCCTATAAATACATTAAATTTTTAGAAAATATGGTGTTAAATTAGAATGTCAAAATAACATTTGTCATTCATTTAAAAAGTTATTACAAGATGAAATACAAAGTTGAAATAGCTCATCGTGTGCCTTAATGACACACTTTAATAGTATTCCAAATAAAATAGTATCATAATATCTTTAAAAGTTATTAATTTTAATTAATTTTTGTGCCAAGAAAATGTTGAAAATTTTTGTGAGATAAGAAAGGGAGTAGTACATATATTAGGGTTGGCAACATGGCGGTTTTTAATACCACCGTCCCTGAATCGGTTGAAAATTTTCATCTCTGACCCTGCCCCATATCCCGATAGGGAATTAATTTTACACCCCATCACCACCCCTATCGATGTCGGGTATCCCCAAACCAAAATCATTTTTTTAGTTTATTAAAATAATTATATCATTATTTATAAGAAAACTGAAATACATAAAAAATATAAATAAATTAATTAAAACAGACCAATTACTTTTAATTCAAAGTAACACACAAATTGATATATATATATATATATATATCTTAAGTATATTATAACAGAAACTTTTCTTGTTGACGTGTTGTTTCTAGAACGCTCCAATGTGACGTATAATTTTCTCGATTTTTTGAATTTTTTAATAATTTTTTTAATACTTTCCTTATTTACTTTTAATTAACTTCTTTATTTAATATTTTCTTTTTTAAATAATGTGTTTATTATTTTAATAATGATTAAATTTTTAATATTTTATTTATTTATTTGGATATCATTAATTAATTACTAAATCTTTTAATAAAATAAATTAACTAATATCAAATAAAATCATATATATAAAAAAAGAATATTACATATAATATTCTCTTTCACCCTACCTATAAATAAGACTTTTTGATTATTCATAAATACATACATTCAATTCTCCAAGAAAAATATGAGCTTTCCTCAAGTTCCTCTAAAGAATTGATTTATAAAAGTATAAAAATTTATTTCAATAGAGCGAATCAAGTTGAGATTCAATATACCTCTAAAAAATCAATTCAAATATTCAACTTGATTCGATATACCTCTAAATAATCGATTCAAATATTTTTCAAGAGGAAGGGAACTGATTCAAATATTCTTGAATTGATTTACCTCTTAAGAATCGTTTCTTCAAGAGGAAGAGAATCGATTCAAGTCTTCTTGAATATCTTCAAGAGGAAGAGACTCGAAAAATTCAAATATTTTTGAATCGATTTACCTCTTAAGAATCGATTCTTCAAGAGGAAGAGAATTGATTCAAGTATCCTTGAATATCTTCAAGAGGAAGAGACTCGAAAATTAAATTTTCAAGAGTAAGATGATCGATTCAAGTACTCTTGAATTAATTTACATCTTAAGAATCGATTCTTTAAGAGAAAAAAAATCAATTCAAATATTACCTCTTAAGAATAGATTCAAGTATTCTTTAAGATCTACCTTTAAAGTATTGATTTAAGTATTCTTTAAGTGAAAGAGGATTGACGATTTCGATTTACCTCTAGAGAATATGAGGTTGAAAAACTAATTCATGTATAGAATCGAAAGCTTAAATTCTTTAAGTTAAATCATTATTTCATATCAAATAACAATAAAATTGAGTTTGTCAATATTTTTTAATTTTTTTAATTTAGTATATTAATATTTATTTATTTACATATATCTTAATTATTCAATTATGACATATGAATAATAAAATTTGATTTTTTAGTTGTTTATATAATTTTAAATCGAAGATAATATATTAAAAATATATTTACAAAAATTAAGAATAAAATATAATTAAAAATATATTTATTTAATTGTTGTAATAATAAATTAATTAAAAATAAATCTATTATTATTATAAATATTATATTTATAATATGTTGATTTTAATCACATCCAAATAATACTTACATTAACAAAATTGGCATGGATACCATCATCATCATATCTAAAATAGTGCATTAATAAAATTGATGTGGATACTAATCTCTTTATTTTAAAATTATTATTGTAAATAAACATCTCCTCCTATTATATGACATGTAATTTTCTTAATTTTTCGGATTTTAATATTTTCTTTATTTACTTTTAATTAGCTTCCTTATTTAATATTTTCTTTTTAAATAATATGTTTCTTATTTTTAATAAAAAATAAATTTTTAATATTTTATTTATTTATTTGGGTATTATTAATTAATTACTAAATCTTTTAATGCAATAATAAATTAATTAATATCAAATTAAATCATATATATATAAAAAGGAAAAAGAAATATTTCATATAATATTCTCTTTCACCCCACTTATAAATAAGACTTTTTTGTTATTCATTCTAAATACACACATTCGACTCTCTAAGAAGAATATAAGTTTTCTTCAACTTCCTCTAGAGAATTGATTTATGAAAGTACAAAAATAAAAATTTATTTTGATAAAGCGAATTAAATAGAGATTTAATCTACCTCTAAAAATGGGTTCAAGTAAGTATTCTTCAAGAGAAAGATAACTGATTCAAGTATTCTTGAATCGATTTACCTATTAAGAATCGATTCTTCAAGAGAAAGATAATCGATTGAAGTATTCTTGAATATATTTATATTTTAAAAATTAAAATTTCAAGAGTAAGAGGATCGATTCAAGTATTCTTGAATCGATTTACATCTTGAGAATCCATTCTTCAAGAGTAAAAAATCGATTTGATTCAAGTATTACATCGTAAGAATCGATTCAATTATTCTTTAAGATCTACCTCTAAAGTAGTGATTCAAATATTCTTCGAGTGAAAGAGGATCAACGATACGATTCAAGTACTCTTGAATCGATTCACTTTCTAGAGACTAAGAGATTGAAAAACTAATTCATGTAATTAATCGAAAGTTTAAGTTCTTTAAGTTAAATCATTATTTCATATCAAATAACATTAAAATTGAGTATATAATGTAACAACATTAATTAAAAGGATTTATTTATAGCTAGACAATTTCTTTCATCAATTTAAAGAATTTGCAATAAATTATAATATTTGACTTTTGATAGTGTAACATATAACTAAATCATTTAATATATTCTAATTATTTGAAATAATCTTGACTTATTTTTTTTAATGTTAGTACTTATAACACAATACAATTGAAAAATATTTATTAATAGAGAGAATAATAAATAATTTTTAATTATATTGTGTTATAAAATACTAACATATACGTATTTAATTTGTATATATCGCAAGTAGGCACAAGAAGGAACACATACGCATAAATAAATAAATATATTAATTCAATAAGAATTGTGCTATAGAGAATAGAGGCACATATAATTAGAGAATTAGGATGTAACTAAAAAAAATGGTAAAAAAGAAATAACTAGGGTTATTAATTCCCATATAAGAAATTAACAAACTCCAAAATTAGTAGTTATACTTTCCCATGCAAAAAACCTAATTATTAACACCACCATTGCTCCTCTGCCTTCTTCACCCACCATACAGAACCGCTCCTCATCTTCCAATGGAGGAGCGGATTCCAACGTCTGACGAAACTACCACCACCACCACCACTCTCCCCCCACCACCTGCCGCCGCCACCGCCAACGCCGAATCCCGCGAAACCTACGTCGTCCAAGTCCCCCGCGATCAAATCTACCGTGTTCCCCCGCCGGAGCACGCCCTCATAATCGAGGAACACAAGCGCATCTCCTCCAACCAGGATGCAAATCGCCGGAGCAAAATATTCTCCTACTTCGCCGCCGCCATCCTCCTCTCCGCCGCCGCCCTAGTCGCCATCCTCATCGTCCGCGCCACTCTGTACCTCCCCCAGACGCCCGATTTCGCCGTCACCGGCATTCAGGGCATAAATTTGGAACAGAAAAACAAATCCGACGGCGGCGGAAAGTCGCCGGAGTTCAGGATCGGGATCCTGGCGAGGAATCAGAACAACAGATTGTCCGTTTCCTACAAGGATGGAGGAGGAGCGTTCTTGGATTTCAAGAATAAGAGGATCGGGCAGGGGAAGCTGGTCCCGGCGGCGTTCGAGGAGGACGGAAGCGGCGCCGCGGATTTTGCCGTGGTTGTGGCGGCGAACGCGGCGGCGATGGGGGCGGAGATGAAGAAAAGCTTGAACGAAGGGAAGGAGAAAGCGATGAAATTGAAGTTGGAATTAACGGTGGAGATGAATAGTTGGATGAGAAATCAAAGGATGAACGTCGTCGTTTCTTGTGATTTCGGAGTGCGTAATTCCTTTGCTAACAATACAAAGATTTCGTTTCAAGAATGCCAAACGAAATCATAGCAACGTACACATTTTTTTTTTTTTCATTTTTATTGAGATTTTATTAGCTGGTAAACAAAAATGATTTGTTTAATTATGCTCATAATTCATCATCGTATATATGAGGTTTATATGTGAAGAGAGGAAAGAAAATTAAGGAATTTATTATTTGATCCACTCTTGTTGAGTTAAAATCATTTTTAGTCTCATAACTATAAGAAATTTTTGATTTCATCCCAAAAAAGAAAACATTTTAAATTCGTCCCATAACTCATAAATTGGACCAATTTTGGTCTCAAAATCGTCGGAAATTGGGTTCTTGGCCGGAAATTAGCATCAGCAGGTTCCACTTGAACATTGTAAATGATTGAATCACGCATGGTCGCCTCATCATTTCATTCCACTAAACCCCATCACTCTTAATTCCCTTACTGAAGCTCGCGAAGGAAGGGAGGGAGGAGGGACAGGAGAACGCCGCTAAAGCCATCGGATTGCTTGGCAGAGATCCAAAAAGCGTCGAACACATTGTCTGCCAGGTGTTTGCGAAAATTCTCAAAGGACACATGAAGATTCAAATCGTTGTAGTTTGGGCTGTGTCGGAATTAGCAGCACATCATCGGGAATGCCAAGATCCATTCGCCCAAAACAACGTAATCCGATTGCTCGTCAGTCATCTCGCATTGGAGACAATTCCAGAACACAGCAAGTAAGCCATAGCCAGCAAGAACAACATGTCCATCCACTCCATCGTCATGGCTAATTCCACCTCCAAGAACAACAGCAATGGCGAAAACATGGAAAACCAGAGTCAGATGCAAAGTTTAGTCACAAATGCAATGCAATCCCAATCTCAATCTCAATCACAATTGCCACATCAGTTAACAGACCAACAGCAACATCAAAAACACAAGCCACACCATGGCTTACCAGGAAGCAACATTAAATGAAGAGAGTTCGAAGATTTCGAAACGAAAGCAGAGATGAAATCCATGGCAGCCAGAGCTCTACGTTACCTCTGTGCAGGAAACCTCTCCATCTGCGCAAGCATCGCAGAATCCAGAGCCCTCCTCTGCTTAGTCGTCCTCCTCGAAGAAGGCCACGACAATTTAATGATCATGTGAGGCGCACGTGTAAATTTCCGGCCAAAACACCAATTTCCGGCGATTTTGTGACCAAAATTGGCCCAATTCAGGAGTTATGGGACGAAATTGAAAATTTTATCTTTTTTGGGACAGAATCAAAAATTTCCTATAGTTATGGGACTAAAAATGATTTTAACTCACTCTTGTTAGTTTAATTAGTTGTTATGTGTTGTAGTTCTCATGATCATTTTCTCTCTTTTTGATTTTGATTTATTAACTGTTCAACCAATTAATGCACAATCAGTATTTTATTTTAGTATACTCCTATCATGCTGTTACCAGTCTCATGTCGGAATTTCTCATTCAACATAGTAAATTACTTTTAAAGACGACAAATTATTATTCTACAAAAATTCATATATAAAATCAATTTATTTTTTAGATGAGTAATGCATAGTCATGGGAAAGGGTAATAATTTGTAATGTGGAAAAGTGATACTCCATTTTCTAATCCAATTTTCTATAAAAGTGTAACAGCTTGTTTATGTACTACTTACACATTGTTGGGATTTGAGGCTCCAATATCAAATCATGAATACATATATGAAATAATATGCTAAGAATTCTCAAAAGCAAAGAGATTTTACGTGGTTCGATGTGTTTGCATTTACGCACTGGAGGGAGGTGTAAAGAACTCTTTTATTAATGAAGGATTACAGAGAGAAATCACACATTCAATCCAGACAGAAATACACTTAATCAAATTATGAAGAAGAAATCAGCAAAACCCCAACTTATAGGACTGAATGGGCGGCGGGTTTTGCAGCTGTTATGATGTAATATAACTTTCACCAAATAACTGTAACCAACCAATAAGAAGCTTGATATCCTAAATTAATGTAGCTAATGAGTTAGTCTTCTATAAACCGAGTTCATAAAAACCCTATGCTCTCATTTTAATTTAAACTCTACCAATATATATGGTATAATAGGATTGGAAGGGGGGCCACCGAGTTTACATAAGTGTTTGCCATCTTATATAGTTATGTGTAATTGCGACTTGAATTCCCTATTCCACTTTACATGTTTCATTGATATTCCATAAAAAAAAAACTATACCCTACCATTTATCATTAAACCCTTGGGGCATGTGATGTTAGTTTAGACATTAATTATAACACGTGGGATGTAACTAAAGAATGGAATAGGAGATGAAATATGTGTGTGGAATAGGTGATCCCATTTGGTGTAATTGATTCAATATTTCGTTGAAGGTAAAATACGCGGAAAAAATTTAGTCTACGTTCCTTTTCTTCTATGGTATCACAAGTTTAGGCCTTTTGGGCTGCCATTCAATTATTCTCTAAGCTGGGCCGGCATAAGGCTCAATCGAAGATGGGCCGATTTTTAATAATAGAAATCTCGATGGGCCTTAGTGTAGTAAGTACAAGACTTGGACTTGGGCTTTGTTATGTTTTATTTTCTAAATTTAATATAAAGACTTGGACGGGAAACTTCCACAATATATTTTTTAAGAAATGAGATTCAATTATTTAGAAAAGTAATACTCCACTTTTTACACGACTTTAAAAGTACAACCGAATAATGTATAATATACACATCAAAACTAAATCCGTATAATCTCTCCGTTTCGGAAAAATTACATATTGTTTAGTAAAAATTATTCTTTTTATCGATTTGTTAACTTTTGAAAGTATTTAAGCATTTTTAGGTAACAAATAAAGAACATAAAATAATATTATGTATGTTAAGTAAGTGTGCTAAATTTAAAATTAAAATCTTTTAAAATTATTGCATAACAAATGTTTTTCCTTATTTAAAGTAAATATTATTGTGGGAGAACATTGTTCACCCTATAGTGAGATGGAGGGAATAACTAGTGAGTGGCAACCTTACTTTAATGTACATATAAATTTGACACATTTATTAATTTACACATTTAATTTGATTATATCTCAGTCTAACATTACATATAATTTTCATACACAAGCTTATAAAATATATGTATTTAAAAAAAATTCCTATAAACTCTTGAGAAATATCTACCAATTCAATTTTGATACTAAAAAAAAATAAAGTAACAATATATAGAATTAATCACCCATAATTGCTAAGACGAAGTTGTGTGGGTTAAGGCTCCTGTATATGATTACTTTGTCATGTATTATTTGCAAAGTGGACCCTCATCTTTTACTTTATTGTATTTGTTTGTAGAGTATTGTTATGGTAGTTTGTATGTGACCCAAGAAGCATGCTGGTGGCTTTATGCACAAACCCACTTAGAGTTTGATATTTTTCAATTAATTAATATCTTTAAGTTAAATAATTATTATTAATTAATTTTAATGATCATTATTGAGCAAAAGATAGTTCTTTAAATTAGGATTAATCATGGATATGCCAAAGTTAGGAAGCTTTTCTAAGTGGTGTCTTCAAAAAGACAGCACATGAACTGCCAATAATAATGGAAGGAGTAACTTTCAATAATTATATATTTTGAGAAGAATATGATTTAATTCTAATTTAGATTGAATTCACCTCAAGTCATTTTGTTTTCTATTTCAACATTTGTTATGAATTTTTTTATTTAGTATTAGTAATTTTCTTTAAATTTTGATTATTTTCTAGTGACAAAAAAAATCACTTAAAATTTGCGTATAACTTGCATATAAACCTTATAACATAAAAATTATAATAAGCAGTTGTTTCAGAGAAATATGACGTAGTTGTATAGAAAGATGTGGTGGACTATGTGTAGATCCATTTTAATAAAAATAAAAAATTGATACTTCAAAATGATAAAATAAATTCCTTTCAAGTTGTGCCGAAGGAGTATAATTTTTAATTTTGTATTTTAAAATTTAGTAGTCAATTCAGTTTCTTATAAAAAGAAATAGAGATGCTGCATTATGAAATTGGCTTGATAAATGAACAAATATATAATAATTTTGAATAAATAGATATATAATTAAATTAATTTGAATAATACTATATGACAAGCTACTGTCGTACAGTACGTCAACATAACAGCGTCATTGCATGCGATAGCTTGAATTCGTGATTTAAATTATCTTTTCTTTTCTTTTAAAAAAGTTTATCTATTGATATTATTCCATGTTCTAAAATTAGTACTCTATTACTTTATTTATCTTACATTTATGTGATTCCCTAGATTAATGTGGTAGAGTTATTCGATTAAATGTTATATGGTTTATCTCTTTACAAGCTTAAATTTTTAGATGAGTTGATTATTTAACATGGTATCAGAGTTATGGTTAACAAAGGTCTAGGGTTCAAATCTCACCGCCATTTATTTATGAAAAAATTCCACATGCAATGCTTGAAGTAAAATTCCCCGACTGCATGTGAGGGGGCGTGTTAGAGTGACTCAATTAAGTACTAAACGGTTCATCTCTCTACTTCATTTAACATAATGAACATTATTTTATACAAAGTTGCAATTATAAATACATTCACACATTCTCCATCAATAACTGGTCCAATTTATAATAGTTTTAATATTTATTTTAAAAATGTTTACAAAGTTGCATTTATAAATACGTTCACACATTCTCCGTCAATAACTGATGTAAAATGATTACAAAGTTGCATTTATAAATACGTTCACACATTCTCCGTCAAAAACTGATTCAATTTACAATAGTTTTAATATTTTTTTAAAAAAAATGATCGTGGTATGATTGATACAAAGACCTTTTTTTAATACATTATATCGTTTTAAAAATGATCGTATCGTAGTATGATTGATACAAAGACCTATCTTTTAATACATTACATCGTTATTATTATTTATCAAAATATTATTATTTTTTATTCGTGTCGCGAAAATAAAATTTGGATTTTCAAAATTCGGATATATGTCTAAATAAGACAGAAAGTATGGACATAATTTTACATGGGGTACCTGTACTTTGCTGCCACATATATGAAGAACCATAAAAGACTACACATTAGAGCATTTACTCTCGATGACCAACTTTAGCAAATTGCACACCAATTAT
The DNA here is from genome assembly GCA_023678885.1 of Pogostemon cablin. Lineage (NCBI taxonomy): Eukaryota > Viridiplantae > Streptophyta > Magnoliopsida > Lamiales > Lamiaceae > Pogostemon > Pogostemon cablin. The sequence continues at coordinate 3,306,916 of CM042992.1, read as the reverse complement.
TCATCCATTCCAATTAATTAATTATTATATTTAAAAAATACATTTATCCCTCCATTCAACACTGTCAGATGGTTTCAGAATGCATCCATCCAATAATCCTAAACCACATACATCCTATTCATTTAATTGATTTTAATTCCCATGATAATAATGCCCTATTATGCTTCACATGCTACTCCATGTGACACCTCGTGATTTTCTTATTATTTTTGGTCCATTTTTCCTGACTATTCATAAACACTAAAATTATACACTTGATAACTACTTATTCATCCATCATTATTTAATGGAGATTTTTTTTTCTTTTTCCTTAAAGATCTTGAGATTTAAGCGTACATTATTTCCCTCATGATTTTAATGTTAGAATCGAAACAAACAATTTCTACTTTTATTCAAATTGGGTTCTTTTGCATTCGTTAATTTATTTATCAAGAAGTATATTCTCTTTTTTATCTTCATTGAAAATAATCAAATGATAAACCATTTTATAAGGATTTCATGGCATATCATACACACCATAAGCCGCAAAGGTATAAATTAGAGGGAGGGTGAAAATAACTCTAAAAGAATTGATAGATATTTTAATTTTATTTTTAGCATGAATTTAACCCCTTATGTGCAATTAGATAGAAAGTTTTTTTTATAAGATATAATTAATCAGACACATTTTTGGGACCTTGGTGGAAACAATTTTTTTATACCGTATATTGTTATTATAAATATAAAGTTTAAGAAAATTTATTTTTGTATTAATTTTAGAAGAATAATATAATCTTTTTATGTAATAAATAAATTATAAAGTAAAATATGTGTTAAGTGAAAATGATAAATTTATAATTAAATTGTACTTTAAAAGTTGTGGATTAATGTGATATTTTTTTAATAAAGTATTGTAAATTGTAATTTAATAAATATGGGATGAAAATAGAAAGCATAAAATTTAATCAAGTATGAAGGGAATATTAATATTGTACAGTATTTTAAATGTAGGTCATGTATAAAATAATAGATGTACATTTATGGCATACTATTAATTTCAAAGACATCATGACAGGATTCCATCATACATGGGGCTCGACCCTCAATGCAGGACCAATTTGACATAGGAATCAATAACTGTTACTTCAAAAAAAAATAAAACTTCTAGAGCGGTTTGGGTTTAACTGGGGTTTGAAAATTATAAACGGTGTGTTCTATCTTTATTTTGAGTTTTGAATATGCTAAGTTTTAATTATATGTTAAATTAATGTATTAATTTATTTAAAAATTTAAATGAGAGATAGAGAGAGAAAGAGTATTAATTGAGGAGAGAAAATATAGTAGATATATATAAGAATATTTTTAAAAATCTGGATGTGGGTTTTGAAAATCAAATACTGGATTTGAAAACCGTAAATGATATTGCTCAAGAAATTATGTATAATTTGGAAAGGATTTTGAGTAAAATAAAGAATCTTTAAAATATAAAGAATTGTATTTTATTCATCTCCAACAACTTCTTTATATTTATTCTTTTTCCAATGGTTATTAATTACATTTGTTATTTTCCATATTTTCTTATTTCTAATCCTAATTAATTTTATAATTTCTCTCCATATGAATTCTTATAGATTTATATATTTTTTAACATAAAATAATCATAATCTTATAATATAAAAAAATAAAATCAACGTATTATTCCTACCTATTTTTTAAATTTTTTTTTGGATATTTACTAATACTAATATTATTTAAATACAATCTTAAAGAAATTTGAAAAGGATCTATCTGATTATAAATGTAAAATGATAAAAATCAATTAAATATTTAAAGGAATGAAGTATTGGAAATAGTGAAAATCTCAATGCATTTAATTTTACATATTTGGTTTGGCTCTCTAAATTTAAAGAATGAAAACCATTATGTAAAAAATTTGTTATTTTAAAGATGCTTTTAGAGGTATATTTATAGGTATGATTCTTTAAATTATACATTATTTCTTATTTGAAGAATCTTTTGAAGTTGCTTTTATATATATATATATATATATATATATATATATATATATATATATATATACCCTCCGTTTTAGTTTGGAAATCTAAGATTTACATTTTCTTTTAGATCCACACAAAATAATTAATACTCCCTTCGTCCCTTTGATAAGTGTTAATTTACTTTTTGTACGTGGATTAAGAAGTACTCCCTCCGTCCATTTCTAAAGTATCCATTTTACTATTTTTTACGTCCGCTTCAAAGGTATCAATTTCTCCTATTTAGTAAAAAAATACACAATATGTCTCATCACTTTCCTCTAATACAACTACACACTTTACATATAATAATAATGCTCCTTAATCCACGTGCGAAAAACAAATGGATACCTTAGAACCGGACGGAGGGAGTATTATATTTTAAAGTGTAATGTGGTGAGAGAAATAATATTTTAATTTGAAGTGGATAGTTGTATTAGTGTTAAGTGTGGACCCCATGTATAATTACATCAACCAAAAAAAATGGACACTTTGTATTGAGACGAACAAAAATGACAAAATGGACACTTATCAAGGAGACGCAGAGAGTAATATATTTTTATGGAATTCACACATAACAATATTAATACAACTACTCGCTATAAATTAAAATATTATATATCTCACCTAATTACATATTAAATTACTATACTTTTTAATTTCTATAAGAAAATGCAAATGTAAACCTCCAAACATAAAAAGAGAGATCATAAACACCTAAAAATCTCTATCTTTGTAGATTTCCATCCATGCCATTAGAAACGGCACTTAATGAACATTTAGCCTAAGATAATTGGCATGAATGGATTATATAATGAATTGATAATAAAAATTTTGGAATTAACATCAAAAGTAAATAATAAAGCTAAAGGCTCATAATTTAGACAAACGTTTAGGAGGTGTTTGCGTATTGTAGTATGTTGCATTAAAATAATGGTTAATTTAAAATTAATTGAGGGGAAAAAGGTTTGGTTTAAAGCGATTAATTATTGGGAAACTAGTTTACTTTAAAGAGGTTATAACAAGAGTTAAGTGTAAATGATAAGTTTGAATGGCATTATTAAGTCAAGGGTAGGTGAAAAGATATATGGAAATGCGAATGAGACAAGAATGAATATAATTGACTTATTGAGTATTACCACATGCTATAAAACTTGTAATATGTATATATGAATGACAACTAATATGAAATTGGATCATGAATTAAAACCTAAAATAAGGGTTATTAGTTTGATATAGTCACAATTATAGTTTCGTGTATTCATTTACTTTAACTGAGATAATTTTATGGAGAAAATGTAATAAATTCTGAAAGTAAAGGAAAAGACATGAATTAAACGGGAAAGAATAATATCGCATTAAAAATTATGATCCATAAATTTTAATATTATTAGTTATATTATAATGTTATAGCTATGTGCTAAAAATTGTCCTTTTTACCTAAAATCTAAGTCCACACATACAATATACGTAATGCAAAATTTTACATGAAATCGATTTTACGTTGGAATCTTTATAATTACTATAGTTTAAAGATGATAATTCTTATGTACAAAAAATAATAATATTATTATTGTTAATAAATTCTTCGAGCTAGTATAACAATCATATGTCTTCTAAAAAGTAACTCTCACATATTTTAAAGAGTATTACTTTTCGAAAGAGTGTTTTATACACCCAATTATATATATATATATATATATATATATATATATATATATATATATATATATATATATATATATATATATATATATATATATATATATATATATATCACTTTATACCTAGTTTGGTAGCAATAATTGAATGTTAGACTTAGGTTTATTTTAATTAATGGAGTTTCGAGTAGAAATGATTCGGGTAGTGGAGTGTGTCTTTCCACGTCCAAAAGGGTTCTTAAGGTTGTCAAATAAATTGGAGGCATGTTAGTGTCATATTTCCAAATATCCATGTATTTCTTAATCACATCAACAAACACACACAATCCCAATTTTCCAATTCTTGAGTGGATTCCAACTCTTCACTCAACCTATTTTGTAATAGATTCTCTACACCTAGCTTCTTGGGTGGGTTTCCCTTTCAAAACCTAATAAAAGAGAAAGACTAACACTCAACATCCCAATTCATTTCCTTGTTTTTATTCAAGTTTGGATATAGTTCAATATTTGAGTTTTATATATCTCTCATTTCAAATCTAGTTGCCAATGGGAAGGTTTGTTGTCATTTGGGGGATAATTGCATGTGTGTAGTTTGTATAGATGGCTAGTGGAAGTTCCACCAAATGTATATGCGTAGATGGATGTTTGAAAATAATAATAATAATAATAATAATAATAATAATATTAATAATAATTTTCTTCCTAAATATCATCTATTATAAATGCATAAAGTAGAATTTTGAGTAAGTGTCTATTAACATACTCTTAACACAATTTGTTTTTTGAAGATTTTCGTAATATGTCTGATTAAGTATAATATTTGCAAAATAAGTGTGAAATCATCTTCAGGAATACTTTTGTGTGACTCATTTTAGTAAAAAGTTATATTTAAATTAATGAAAAATAATAATGGTGTAATGAATTATCTTAGGAACAATTTTTGGTATAAATAAAAATATTGTAATATGATTTATATGTCCTGTAATATTATATATTCTCACATTACATGACATCAATTTTTAATTTTTAATAGGTTAACAGTACATCGGTACTCGTGTTGTATACATGTTTTAAAGTTCCATTTGACCTAATTAATATTCCAAAATTTTAGACAGCACCAGCGTGATTTACTCGTTAATTGGGAATTAATGATTCTATGTCATTAGCTTAACTAACACTATAATCCAATCCTCTGATTGTTCAGAGAAGAGGGTGAAAGTATAATCATCGTATGTATTAAAGGGGACAGCTAAGTACTAGAATACTACTTAATTAAACTATATTATTAATCTCAACTAGTAGGTTGTATCCATAGGTGTTGTATTATTAGTAGCTAGTCACAATATTATTGGATCCGACCAATTTGTGTGGAAATAATAGCATATTAATATGGAGTATTTTATTTTAATTCGTAATTAATGGCATGCATGTGTTCAATATGACAAGTATAATTTATTTTATTTATGTGTTTATTTCAGAAAAAGATGATACTGTGTTCTAGATTTATGAACATTATGATATTGTCATGTTTATGAATATCTTCGGGTTGTTTGGTTGAATTGATTTTGTAAAAATTATAAAAGTATAGGATATGTTAAAATTCATAAAAGAGTAATATCATTTTTTATGTCATTCAAAGAAATCAATTTTATTTTATATGATTCAAAGATAAATAATAAGCTATGTTCACTCCTTCTCCTCTGTCTCTTTTTTTTTTCTTCTTTTTCCTTGAACGTCAAAAGAAAAAAAATCATTCAATATTATTATAACTTTAAAATACATTTTAATATCAAAATTGATATTCATTTACAAATAACATAATTTAGAAATTAGAAATTAATTATAAGGTTAGTGGATTAAAAATATGAGAGTGGATAGTTTTTTTAAATTAATTATTTTATTTTATTTAATAATAAAAATTGAATTAAAATATAATCTGACGTTTAAGATCGTTCAGGTGCACCGATGCACTAGGTGCACGGACTCATAAATTAATTATTAAATATTATGATACGAGTATAATTCCGTATTCAATTGTATAACATTCACAACAATACATTACAAATATAGGCGACTTCAATTGTGATTACTTACCTAATATTAAATTAATTTATATAATTATTTGATGGAGATGAATTAGTAGTTTAAAAAGGGGGAAAAAGAAAAAGAAGCAAAGAATGTTGAATAAAATGGAGATGCGACTCATAACACATCCTTTTTGACTCAGCATGGGACGCATGTAGGAAATACATTAATAAATCTTAATACCTTAAATTCTATTACGATTAACGAGATCAAAATTATAATGTGGAAGCGTACCTGATCCACTGAGTTTTTAGGCGGAACACGAACTCAGGATCAGTGGTTATATGGTCTTCCTCATCTAAGCTCTCCTAATTCTTTTATAGGGACCGTAGTAATCTCTCCCGATGGGGAGAAGGGAAGACCATGTGCGGCTTAGTATATTGGGGACCATAACCGGGCAACCTTTATATACTACTTGACTAGACCACCCATAATCATTTAATTACGTAGTATTGGGTATCTACTCATTTGACCCATATTAATTATTATTATAGCCCATGGACTTTTAATCTTAATTGGATCACTTTAATTAAGTCCATAAAATAATTGAATAGCTAATATAATTGTATAATAATATATTGCCCACAATTAGATTATAATGGAAATTAATAATTTCCAACAATCTTCACTTGAACTATATATTTTCCGTTAGCAATTATATCAAGAGTCCTTAGTTGCACAACTTTATGTTATTTCTCTTCAAGTTATACTTAACAATCTGGTCCATCTCATATAATAATATGGAACTACAGCGGTATTCACCACATTATAAATCGTGATTAAACCCCGACAATCACCATATCAATATACTCAATGACATAGATCAAATATGGTGAGTAGCATGAAAATTACATGCAACGTGATCAATATCATGTCTATTTTCAACTGGTTCAACTTTAAATTTTAGTGAGATCAATCCATAATGTAAAATATTACAAAATGAAATTACTTAAGTGAATTCACAATGAATTCAAAGCCATGAACTTTATTCTGCAAAAAACTGAATTATTCAAATCAAAGTGTCTTGAAACTTTAAAGAGCAATAAATATAGACTCTCACTAAACCAATGTATTCTAAAACCATATAACACCTATATGAGTAGCTAGCTCATAAAAATTACAGGGCGTTGAATACATAAATAGCGGATCCGAATTTAGGGTCTATCTCAATATGCTTTACTGAAAATTTATCCACACAAAACACTTTATTTAACAACCAAAAATTCTTTGTCAATATGCTTGACTTATAAGAACTCTTGTTGCTAATACTTTACTGCGAACTAACTGTCATAATGAACTTTATGGGACAAATCTTCGCAACCTTTATTTCATGTTTGAATGCCCTTAGTGTGCTACTAATTATGTTGTCATGGTTAATGAGCTAAAATGTTTTCTTAATACTTTTACTTGTATAGCTCTCCGACCAACAGAAAATATAACCTGAAGTGGATCTTATACTGTATTGACATCCAACAAACTCAGAATCAGAATTCCTCATGATCTCTAACAAATCTGATCTCTGATATACAGACATATTATTCTTAGTTCTCTATACATACTTTATAAAGATCCATACTAGAGTTACTTAAATGTCTACTTAATATACCAACAACATAAGCCAAATTAGGTCTTGTAGAGACATCATCATACAAAAACTTCCAACAACCAATGAATATGGAATGTTTCTACATTTCTTAAATCTTTAGTTTAACTTTAGGGCACCTGATTGAGACTGCACTTGTCTCCCTTAGTTTAACTTAAACATTCTCCTACTAAATCACATAATCATCTAAATTTTTCTCAAAACTAAATTAGACACTTACTTCATGATGATACTTGTGATTCCTTTACGAAAAAAAAATTTGTTTGAATGTATAGATGGATTTCCTATTAGTTCTTAAACCATTAGATCGTATCATCAGTGTTGCGATCAAGGAACTTTATCTTTACATCCATCTAATATGATTCAAGATCAAAATGTGATACTAATGTCACGATTATCTTATAATAATGTCTTTCTTCCCTTTTGAGTGTAATCCTATATCAAGATGCAAACCTAATCATCTTGTATTGATTTATACTCATAACTTATAACATTAACACACTTTGGAGTAATTGGACCTTTCATGGTTTGATGAACATTGTTTGAAAGTTCTACCATTAATTCTATAGTGTCCTCATTATTTAAGAGAAAAACTACATAATCATTCGAATTGTCTTTCACCCAACTCTAGTGGTTTTCTTAGTGACATTAATTCTTGAGGTTGTTGAATTTTTCATTCCTTAAATATTATTGACATTGTCATATCGTTATTCTGAATTTGCACCAATTCTTTAAAGCATAAGTGGGGATCGAATCGACTCCTCCTTAAGGACAATGTCTCTAATATTATTCTTCCCCCAAAATCATCATCCTCACATAATACCGTATTACCCGTCTCAAATATGATCCGATCAATTGGATCATAAACTTATTATCTTTATTTAATACCAATAAAGTAACTTGTATCTATTTGAATCCAATTTTCTTTAGTAGATCCCAATGATCTATCCTTAGTTGGATATCACCATATGTGAAACTCAAAGAGTTCTCGCAACTACTTTGGTTGGAACTTTATTGAGACTATAAGCTGCAACCTTTAGTATTTCTCCAATTAGTAACCATATATTGTGGAGTACTATTTTTGTCTTTTAACTATACCATAACACCATTTATACTAAGTAATCTTAATGTGGTGTATTATAAAATAATTCCACAAGCCTTTAGAAGAAAACGAAAGGTTATACTTTAATTTCTTTTTAACAGCTTTCCAAACGGGTTTTTTCTTTATTGCCCTTATACTTTATTGAGACAGAGTTTGTTAGAAACTTATTAGTTCATCCTTATTGTTGAAGTTCTCATCATGTATAATTTTGTTGTTGACATAGGTTAAACTTAATTAACAGACTTCTTAATTGTACAGAGAATTAATCCAAAATGATTATCATGCTTGCACTAAACTTTATAATCTTTCAAATTTTAAATAGTTTAGAATCATCTCCAGGAATCGAGCACAACATTAGTATCAAGTCCAATGACAACAATACTAACTTGTAAGTGGCACCTCTTTGTAGTAGTCAAATACTGACAATAAGAATTGTCAAGCAATAGTCTTCCTTTGAGCCGACTTATTACTCACATGTCAAACAAATAATTATCACGTATTTATCACCACAGGTGCTTGTGTATTTCGGGCCAAATATTAATCTACCTTTGGGTCGATCAATACCCGCATGAAAATACACTCGCACAACATTATTAATTGGGGACCCATCACAAGACACCTTGTGCAACATTAACCTCATCTTTGGACAAAAATTAACTGCAGGGGTAATCTTGGTGTAACAATCAAGTATTGACAATAAGTTCTATCAAACAAGAGTCTATATGTGGACCGACTCATGTTCACATGAATAATCCAAATAATTATCACATACTTATTATCACATTTGTGTTATTATTCTGTCAAACTGTGTCTACCTGTGGGCCGAATACAAATAACATAAATAATACCACACCAATCTATGTAATTTAAATAAAGCTTTTCTCCACACACGATATTGTTGTAGCAACATGGTGCTTCGATTGACTAGATTGAAGGTTTACTAGACTAATTAAATAAATATTAAAATATTTAATTTAATTAAATGACATTTAACTGTCTCCCCAATTTAATTTTATTTTATTCCACTAACCAAATAGGAATATTAGATGATTCAATACCTTATAATGATGAAAGATCTCCTAACTTAAATAAGAATTTCAAAGTCTTATTTACAATAAACTAAACTAGGCTAATATTCTTATATTTATGTGAACATAAATCCAAATCAAACCCATTATAAAAAATGGAAAATTAATCGTAAATAATTATGTTTGTCAATTAAATCAAATTAGATTTCATAATGACAATAATATGAGTTAATATGAGTTAGATCCCAACCAAATAATTCTTATACCATGTTTTCTAAATTTAGAAACACACAATCCACAAAATCCTTTATTTTTAGTTAGTATAAAATTATCATATATACTGCCATAAGTGCTTAAATCTTCCCAATAACAATTGAACGACCATTATAAGTCACTAGCCCATTCATTAAGAATTCAAGTCAATATAATATAACTCAATCATGATCTTGATCCAATTCAGAAGAATCGACATGTTAATATAACACATTCTGAAATAGCACAACATACGGTTCTATTTACACAGTAAAATCCTTAAATCATTAAAGAAGGCAAATATATATCCAATAAATCATATGGCATAATTCTCGTGGTTTCCAAAGAAATGCATTACTTAAGCATATGACAAAATTACTACCATAAATTAATGGTAATTATAAGTCACCAAAATCTAAATTTGATAACCAAAATATCTTGACAAAATTATTTATGCATCAAATTCAAATGATACATGCCACAAAGGCAACCCAATGCAATATCTGTATGTTGATCATGAACGGATACAACAACATAATTTTAATTATAGGTCCAAATTAATTAAAATTAAAATCATCACTTGATTCAAAAGAAATCCAATTTATAAATATGGAGTAATTTCGAATGATTCAAACATAATACTAAATTGTTACCATATGCATATTTCCAAATTAATTAGAACATCATCCTTAAACCAAAATTTCACCTTCACAGCTATTAGTCATGTGTATTGGAATTAATCTCCCAATGGAGCATACACATAGGGAATCAAAAGTGGCAATTATTATTAAAAAGAATTCAACAAACCACTAATTAAATTAATAAATAATCCAAATGGATTATTAAAACTTTGAATACAAAACCATCCTAAATGTTGTGTGATCATTACGTAGTACGTACCAGAATACCAAATTGCCTCAATTGATTATCACCATCATTAACAGAATAACAATATTATGCAAATTTAAATTATTCTACACACCCATATACACTTAATTGAGGATTAAAATCTTAAATTTTATTATGCAGTGCAAGTGGCTATGTAACTTACATGCATATGCTTGTTATATGCATATTCACCAAAATGTCATTCCAATGTCAAAAATGAATGGCACCCATATATATCCAGTAACATGTGGCGTCAGGATTATTAGTTTTTTTTGTAATCCAAAACAAATTGCATAAATTTCAAATATTTATATCAAATACATAAACTTTTAATTTAATTACCTAATTCCTCATGTAATCTAATAAGTGGAATTAAACAAAAATAAAGTCAATGATTCACGTCAATATTGACTTCAATATAATGACAACAATTAACAAAAATGTATCAAATCAATTTATGAATCCACATGTAAGTGTACAACAAGATCTAAGTAATTGCTCAATGTCAAAATCAAAACTTTCGATGAACCTCATCAATCACCATGCGTACACAATAATAAAACTATAAATCAATTGTCATATAAATTGATGAGGCCACGCATATCCATCAAGTAATATATTACAGAATGCCTTTAATTGTTTAATAATTTCGAATGACGCATGATTTTCTGGAAGAATTCAGAAAAAAAAAATTCGAGGAACGATTTCAATTAAAAAAATCTACATAATTTCATGTAAAGATCAAACACAAATATTTGGTCGAAACACAATTATTTACAGATCTCAGATAATCAAAATTAGGGTGACTCTGATACCACTTGTAGGAAATAAATTAATAAATCCTAATACCTTAAACCCTATTACGATTAACGAGATCAAAATTATAATGCGGAAGCGTACCTGATCCAATGAGTCTCTAGGCGGAACACGAACTCAGGATCAGTGGTTATATGACCTTCCTCAACTAAGTCCTCCTAATTCCTTTATGGGGAGCGTAGTAATCCCTCCCGATGGGGAGAATGGAAGACCATGTGCGACTTAGTATATTGGGGACCATAACCGGGTAACCTTTATGTACTACTTGACTAGACCACCCATAATCACGTAGTATTGTGTATCTACTCATTTGGCTCATATTAACTATTGTTATAGCCCATGAACTTTTAATCTTAATTGGAACACTTTAATTAAGTCCATAAAATAATTGAATAGCTAATATAATTGTATAATAATATATTACCCACAATTAGATTATAATGGAAATTTTTCCAACAACGCAGTCATCATGTAGTGATAAAAACCATTGGGTCCATTTCATATTATTACTCCAAATATTTATCAAATTTATATTATATTAACACAAAATACAATGTTTTAAATTTCTTTTCTAGCATATCACTAATTTTGGATCTAATACTATCTATTTACGTTTGATAAAAAATTTAGTAGTTTATTTAGTGTATGCAAATCTTATAGAGGAGCAATATATATAATTCTTAAATTAATATTATTATATATATAATTAGACGGATTGTGTAAGGTTAATTCTTTTTATTAGGGGCATCTATTGGGCAAAAATAATCGAGAGAATATTTCACGGATTTGGTTCTATATAAACATAAATAAATGAAAATAATATCGATCAAGATAAAATTATGATAAATTGATTTAGGAAAATAAAAATAGTCTCAAGTTATAATCAATTATTGAAGTTACAAAGCCAATGGACTCAATTGAAACCTTAAGATTTAAGTGCAACACGGGAGTGAGATCGTCATTTTGATCGTTTTCCTATTTTCATAAATAGTTATAATTTATTATTAAAGATATTTTCATTTTTTATTCAAAATATTATATTAACTTTTTAATAATATTATAAATTATTTATTAAATAATTTATTGAATCATTATCATAATATTATCACCTTTTATTCGTCCTAAAAGTCTCCATGTACCGTGAAACTCTCTTACACAAGTATTTAAATTTATATAGGAGGGTGAGTTAAGCATGCACGCCGGTAAGAATCGCTAGTTTCGGGTTCTGAAAATAAGGAGCTTGGACTGAAACTGTCATAGAGCAATTTTGGTTTGGAACCGTAGGATCCTGGTTTTTTTATATATTCCTTCCGTCCATTTGAAACGTAGTTGTTTGCTTTTTGCACATGAATTAAGAAGTATAATAATTTAATGTATTTTGAAGGGAGATAAATAATATTTTAAAGTGTAATGAGTAATTATATTAGTGTTGATTGTGGTGTCATATGTGGTCACATCAATTTAAAAAAGTAAATGGATACTGTTGTAATGAGACAGATTAAAATGGCAAAATGAATACGTATTAAGGGGATAAAAGGAGTATATGTTTTTAAGGTCTCAAAGTTTCACATCATAAGTTGAGTGAGACTCTTGTGCCCTCGGGGACATCTTGCCCAATTTAAACCCCTAACGATACATAAATTTAAATAGAATATAGAGGGGAGAATTGTGGATACAGCGCATTCCTGATGGCGCAGAAACTTTTGCCTCATAAGTTTAAAAAAAATAAAAAATAAAAAAATTAATGAAACTAAAATTGAACGGAAATATTATCGGTTCTAATTATATTCACCGATTCCGATTGTCTAGTGTGAGTTGGGGACAAATTTTGTCATATTCATTAATTAAAGGGATTAACAAAACAATTTACATACATGTACATATTTATGATATGCAGCTGCAATGGTCTTATCATGATGCAGAGGTTGCTGCCGTTGACCATGTACATGGCTTTGTACTAGAATTTGACATCCAAAGACTTACTGTCAGCAGCAATTAAGGTGGTGCCCATTGTTGTCGGTCAAAAGTGTGCAGCGTTTTCTGGACAACTCACGATTTTATTAATTTATTTAGCGACTTTAATAAAACATATAACCACGCTTACCATCCAACCGTTAATTATGATTATCGATTTATGATTATGGGGATGGGCTCTATTTGATTGTACCAAGTCGATTGTACGTCCATAATAATCGGAAATTATTGCCGTTGTTGCTTGTTTTTGTCATGAAAATTTAAACAATGTCCAACAAGAGATATATAATGAAAGAGAGAATGAATAAAAGAAGAATGCCCTTAATTTGACTATTGAGCCTTGATACTTCTATTTTCTTTTTGGTAAAGTGCAAAAAACCTTCATTTTTGTTTGGATCATTTCTACTTATATCTCTCCTTTCCAATGGATTGGGCCTAGATTCATTTTCATATTTTTAGATTGTTCCCTCAAATAAATGATTGTTACGTGTACTATTCTACATCTATCCATAATAAACTTGATGTCTTTGAGGCTTTCTTACTTCTTATTGATTGGTGAAGAATTTGAGAATAACGGATGTTTGGGATCATCACAATACTCTCTTTGTGGCCTTTCCTTCTTGCTATTCTTTTTTGCTTATCCCCAGGATATCTGCGTTATATCCCGGGGTTATCTCTTTACGTTATCTGGGTTTTAACTTTGTCACTTATTCTCAGGGTAATGAAGGATAATCCTGGGTTTATTTGACAATTGTAGCCAACGCCTTGAAGGGAATTTCTTGGCCCTTTCTTTCTTGGGCCTATACAGTTGGGCTTACGTTTTAGATATTTTGGGCCGTGAATTCCTTCCATAACATTTGCTGAGTAAATATATATAATATGAGAGACTCTCTTGTGAGACGAGTTATTTGTGAAACGGATATGAAACGGGTCGACCCATCACTAAAGTATGTTTAATATATAGTTAAAGTGTGCTTATTTGTGGAAAGTATGTTAATAATAAATTATATTATAACACATTAAAATCATACTTTAATGCATAATTTAGCATGATTTAGAAAATATACTTTAACAATCATTTAATATACTTTATTTATACAATAAACATACTTTAGTGATAGGTCGATCCGTCTCACAAATAATCAGTCTCACAAGAGACTTTGTCATATAATATTTCTTTATAATATATATTTTTTCAAATAAATAAATTGTAAGAATAAGATAGGGTGAAATTTAAGGCACGGGATGTCCTATGACACTTTGGTGTACATCCCCTGTAATATCTTCTCATTGAATGACACGTGGTGCTGTAGATAAATCTAATCCCTTGCCCCAAGGGTTGACTGGTTAACTTAGGGTATAGTTTCTCTTATCTCTTTTACGTGTTACTCATCCAACGGAGTGACACAAGAAATGTTACACTAGAGTGGCACAGAAAATCCAAATCCAAAATTTAATGGATGCCATTTAGGAACTGTAAATGATAGCATAGAATGAATTTACAACATATTTTGTCGCCAAACATTTGGTGAGACATATCAACGAAATAGACAAAAATGATACTCTCTCCATCTCCATCTAAAGAATACATTTGCACTTTCTATTCTAATTCGTCTCAAAAATACATCCACTTCATAAAAATGGAAAAAATACACAATATCAATGACCTTACAATAATATAATATTACAAAAATGCCATTTTTTTACACACAATCTAGTCAAAGTCAACTATATCATACACTTTATTCTGCCCAATTATCCAAAATACCCCCTCTATTTCTTATATCACACTAACAAAATGTTACTTTTCTTAAACTTCGTGCCAAAGAATACGCGAATGTATTATTGGAACGAATGGAATAATATTTTTATAAATAATGATGATACCGTAGTGTGCAATAAATTATTTTTTAAATAATTTGTAGTATTAATAAAAATAATAATATTTTTAATAAAAATTAACACTATTTAAACAATAGTAAAAATTGATCTCACATAAAAAAATAGTGGGTTATAACTTTCTGCATATTATTACTTTTTGTAAATGAAACTTACAAATGTGATTTTCTATTAAATCGTCATTTTCAAAGATTAAAGATTTATTGTTAAAAAAAATTAATAAATTATCGTGCAGGTGACATCTCAGTCCACATAATACTCTTTAGGATTCTTTAATTTTTATTTTTTATAATATCGAAATTCTCGACTTTCACTAAAGGAGATTCAGAATACCTTGATAACGAATTAACGTAGGTCACAGAATCAATTGAAAGGAATAATTAGCAATTGTAAATTTGTAATTCTCTTATTTGATGAAATTATTATAAGATAAATAAAAGAATTTGATATGATTCAAAGTAAGCAAATAATTGGTGTGAAGATGCTATAGCACGTGAGAGATCCCAGACTAGAATTCTAAGAATTTCGAAAGTTTCATAATTTTAATAGAAAGTTTCGCTTTAATTAAATTAAATTGATCCACTTGCTTCATCAAAGGTAGAGAAATTAAAGGGACTTCAAATTGATTTGACACTCTTTTTTTTTTTTTTATTTATTAAAATTGAGGTAAATGGATCACATATTAATGGTCTACCATTTCACTTATTAGGTACATGCTTTACATGTTTTGTTAAAATGCACTTTTATAATTGATCATTTATTAGTTTGGGATATCTATAGCGATTTTCTCTCAAACCCTTTAACAAATTTGCTATTCCAATTATTTAGTATAATTTTGTGAGAAAACAAAATGTCGTCTTTAGGAATGTCTTGTACAATCAATATGAAAATCTATAAATACTTTTGTAAAAAAAAAACTGTACATAAATCGATATATTTTAAAGGATAGGAATTCATTATTAGTTTATCATTTTGAATGTAATATGATAATAATTTGGCCTTGGAAAATTTTGTAAAATGTAGTATGGTGATTTGATTTTAAGTGTTACTCTCATGAGATTCCTTATATCCACTTTAAATGAGAGTATAATAAAATAAAGGCAAAAATATGAGAGTATAATAAAATAAAGGCAAAAATTTCCGTACACCTTTAGAATTTTGTGTTAAGTTATATACTCTTTAGTATATAGATGTGTACCCTTTATTTTCTAAAGAAAATTATTGTGTGTATCTGAGCGCATGGACAACACTCCGTGCGCCTTTAAAATTTTGTGTTAAATTATATACCATATAGTATAAAAATATGTACAATTTATTTTTTAAAGAAAAAAAATATTAATGAAAAGTGTATACCCTTTCGAACAAAATGATGTACCTTTTATTAATTAAAGTATATACCCTTTAGACCAAAGTAATATACATTTATTCATAATATTAAATTTCTAAATGCGTAAATGTGTCTCACTCTAAAATAAAATCCTTTTTGCTGTTTAAAAGAAAAAATAAAAATGACTCACTTGGTTAATTAATAGCTTAATTGTGAACCTGCCCATGACATGACGTCACGTTGGTTAATATCTACTTTGCTTTAAATTAAGCTTCCAAATAGAGTATATAAATATTTTATGGACTTTTATTGTTAGCTAATTAATTGTACACTTAAAAAATTAGGCAAAGACTTGTACGAGACCGTCTCACGTAAAAACGTGAGACGACCATAAAGTGATAACTTTTATGAAGAAAAGTAATAATAAATTAATGAAAAGTGATAATGTTCTTTCATGAACAATTTATAGTGTAAATAAAAAGTTATAGCGAGAGTGATAACGATTTACCATAGCGAAAATGATAATTATTTTAAAAAGTGAAAAATTGTCTTACGTAAGACCTACCAAAAAAAATTATATTTGAGGGGAATAATTATTTTTATTAAAAGATACTAACAATTTTTTAAAAAATACTGAGAATATTCTGCAAGAGTTTAATGTGGTACTTGAAAGTTGAACTAATTTTAAATAAAAAAAGCCAATTATATGAAAATACTATACTCCTATCGTATTTGATTTTATTTTTTTCAATTTATACACATTTAATTTTTATAATTCGACGCATAATTTTTTTATGTTTACAATTTACTACTTTTTTTCACGCTGTTGAGATTGTGAATTAAGTAACAAATTTATTCAATCGAAAATTTAAAGAGCTTTTTTTAAAAAAAATATTATTTACTTTTATTCTAATTATAAAACTAGCATATGCGACATTTTTGTGGATACATCAAAATCTAATAAGTTAAGATTGATATAGAGAAAAAGGAAGGAGCAATATTTACTTAAATAAAGATGTAAATTACAAACTCACCCACGTACAGCCTTAATTACAATGCACAAGGGCATAATGCAAAAGACTAAAGAGGACATTTTCCCTCTTTGTCCTAATTTTGACTAAGTACATAATAAAACTTGCTTAGTATTTTTCTCATGTCACTAGCAAGAGAATACATACATATGTTATACAAAAAGAACAAATAATTAAGTTAGTTAATTTGGCAACGACATTTTGATCTCTTCAACTCGTCTTCTCATCCTAAACTGACGTCTTAACGACATTCGCTTCCACCCCACCAATCGCCTCAAGAATGCCATCACCTCCGAAGGTTCTTGCAACGAATACGATGCGTTCGTGTCTTTTGGAGTCTTCGAGACGAGGATTCCAAACCCTTGACCTCTTTCGCGTAGCACCTAAACCATCAAAAGCAAACAATCCAATGTTAAGTTCTATATCATGGTCTACATATTGAATACCGATTTTTAAAGAAAAAAAAAACCTTGAAAGCATCTTCATCGGTTTTATCATCACCAATGTAAACGGGGAAAACATCAGCACAATTGGCATACCCTATAATAATCAAAACATGAGTTCAAATAATTGGATCATTCAAATCAAATGGAATAATTTCAAATTAATTATGACTCCATTTATTAACTCACCGAGTGATTCTAGCAAGAATTCAAGAGCCTTCCCTTTGTCCCACTTAATAGTAGGACGTATTTCTAACACCTGCATTATTTCAGCATCAATGTACAATCCATTAAAGCGTGTCAATCAAATCAAGATTGTAAACTTATTACAACCATGGAAAATCAGAAGAGATAGAGAAAGAGAGAGAATAAAGCAAATGAATCTCACACACCTTTCTTCCTTGAGTCAATCGGAGGTTTGGATACCCTTCAACCACTGATCCAACTTGCTTCAACAGTTCACTCCATTTCTGCAGATTTGGTCCGATTTTAAGTAATCAAATCAGTGTTTTTCCTTCTCATAGATTACTAAATTTTCAGACAAAGAATTAATATTCCATACATACCCTCTCATCAACACAGCGGAAATGTACAGAGCAGCAGAATTTGTTGTTCTCCACTCTAGCACCAGGAGTTGATTTTGTGGCCTCCACCAGGGCTTTATAAACCTTAAAATTTCCAAAATTTCATGTCAAATTACTATGATTATAATCTTGAAAAGAAATGGTTTTTATATTAAAAGAATGAGGAGATTCTTACTTCATCAATCATGGGTAGAAATTCACTGGCTGGCTGGAAAAGAACAGCTTGAGTAGTCTGAGGAAATTAACAAGTTTAGAAGAATTGCATGGAGGACAAAGATATGATTAGAGAAATATATGAGAGAGAAAGAGTGTGTATGTGTGTGAGAGAGAGAGAGCTCACTTTCTTGTAACCTTTTGATGGGCCTTTTATGTCCATACCATGGCTTCCAGCATAATACAGCTCTGCTAAACGCACAAAACTGTAGACCTGTATATATATTATATAGATACAGAAAAGAGTGTGAGTATTTGGATTAAAAGTAGGAATTAAGAATTCGTGCAGTTTAAAACAAACGAGAAACAAAGTAATGATTGTACCTTGTCTCTGCATCTTCCACTCACAATAGCAGTGGGGAAATATCTAGCAAGTTTTCTCACTGTTGCTCTCATCTGCAAAACAAGCAATCATACTTATATATATGAATGTGATTCCCACACACACAAACACGTGTACTCTGCGTGTGTGCGAGAGAGTTCTACTTACAGCTTCGGACATGAAGGCTCGATCGGGATCTTCCACTATGGGAGAAAGGGTGCCATCGTAGTCCAAAAACATGACTATCTGCTTTCCCTTTGAAGCATTCTTAATTTCGTCGAACATATCCAGTGCAGACGGATGGCGCAGCTGTTTCATACAAAAATATTCCCACTTGTCATTTTCCAACTAACCGACAATCAATATGGAAGAAATTCTTTCTTACTAATACATATAAAGCAACACGTGTGTGTGTGTGTGTGTGTGTGTTGTGGGGTGGGGTGGCGGAGCTTACTATCCAGGAATTCTGATCGTCGGAGAGTGGTGGGGTTTTGATGTGAGTGGGGGAAGAAGCTCTCATGGAATCCAGCCACGTGTTCATTCTCCCACCATTATTGATCTCCAGATTCTGCAGAAGCTTCTTCTGACAAATGGTGAAGTACGTCCCGGGCACCGCCGGCGGCCGTTGCGCCGCCGGAGTGAAGAGACCCGACCCGGATAGCTCCATATTCTGCTTGGTCATTTTTGAGAATGTGTGAGAGAATTGAGAGTCTGTTTTGTGGTGGTG
Source organism: Pogostemon cablin (assembly GCA_023678885.1). Classification (NCBI taxonomy): domain Eukaryota; kingdom Viridiplantae; phylum Streptophyta; class Magnoliopsida; order Lamiales; family Lamiaceae; genus Pogostemon; species Pogostemon cablin. Next base: position 3,286,949 of record CM042992.1, on the reverse strand, counting down.
GTGAAAAAACAGAGGACTCTGTTTTTCTCTTGTTAACAAATGGGGATTAAATTGAAGGAAGAGGTACTTTCAGGACAAATTTTAGGCCACTCGCAGAAACAAAAGATCTGCGAAAAGTTGAAACAAAGAAAGAAGACAAAAGGAGAGGGGAAAGAGTGTGTGTTGTGTGTGAGAGATTTAGGGGTAGTTTACTAGTTTTATAGTTGTAGCCAAGTGCATAAAGACAGAAACATCCACCCGCCAACCCCACCAAGCACCCCCCATGGGACCCACGTCCGCGGACCCCACTTCATAAACTCCTCTCTTCACGACGCGGCCGGGTATCCATCTGCCACCTTTCGCCGCCGTCGACAACCACCGCCACCGCCAGCCACGTGTGACAACGCCTTGCAATATTATAAAATTATACTCACTTCATTGTTTATTAAAGTTGTTTTTCTTGATCAAATTTATTTACCTCAATGAGTATTGTTATATTTTTAGTTAATAAATAAATATAAAATAATGTTATATGGGTAAAAAATAAATAAATAATTTTAAAATTAAAATAACTTTTGAAATTATTAAATAAAGTGATGTTATATGAGTGAAAGGTGAGAGAGAAAATGAGTTATTTTTTTTCTTTTAAAAGTTATTGCAAGATATATGTTTATAGAAAGAGAAATAAAAGAATGATTTGGGATGTAGAGATATTAGAGTAGATCATGGATTCCATTCCACAACACAACATAAATTATTAGTGTGTATTATAGGAGTATTATAAAAATGTAGTGATAGTTAATAAATAATTAGGAAATTCTTAAAATAAAAATAAATTAAAAAAGAATAAAAATGGGTTGCAAGTTGCAAGACCCCACCCACTGAATCGGGTACCGCATTCTGATTAGTGAGTTGCCTAAAAAGGATCCGAACCCAGATTTGAATAGCAGACACCCATTAAAACCCCCCATATAAATATATGAACTTCCAAACATAGTAAATGGTCCCTATATTTTGGAGGGGTCGCCAATAAAACAACCACCCAAACAACTCGCCAATGGATCAAAACCATCTGCCTTTTTTTAATATATGCTCCCCTTACATCTCTATAATTTAGCTTTTGTTTTCAGTACTTAGGACGGCCCCCTCGCGAGAATATCATTTGTTTTTCCTACGTAAATTAATGAATATTCTCCCTTTCCAGTGCAAACGTCTATATTTGCTTTCTATACGTGAATTAAGAAGTTGTATTAATAGTGAGTGATGTGTCATATGTTGGGGACCTTTTATTAAAAGGGAAAAATGAGGATCTTTGAATGAGACGCATAATATAGTAAAATAGAGAAAATATTATTATTTAATTTGTAGTGAGTAGTTATATTAGTAGAAAATGTTTGGTCATATATGACATTTTTTTCCAATGAAAAAAAAATGATACCCTTTAAATAGATCGTCCAAAATAATACTCCTAACAGATATAGAGAGAAGTAAAAATATCAATTTGCTTTTTTTTTTTTCGTGCTCCCTCGCTACCAAAATTATTTGCATACAACATACTACTCAATAGGTTTTCTCTAACTAATTTTATTTACGTTTTGGATATAATAGTTAATTGGGGACCTGGGGTATGTAAAGCATGTTATGTATTTAGATGTGAATTATAATTTTTAAAGTAAATTTGGATGTAAATCAAAATCTTGTGAATTCTCTTGGTCATACATTTTTTCCTAGGATAAATACTGGAGTATTTGTTTTAAATTACAACTAATTTTATCAAATAGAAATATTTTGATGAATTCACATCGATTAAAGTATTAAATAAGACAATATGTTTACATTTTGGTATATATTGAAACGAAAACGAGCCCATCTTAATAGAATGGGGCACTATCTTTTTAGCTTTTAAGGTTACTAATATAATGTTCTGACTTCTAATAAGGAATTCAAAGAACCTAATATTTGGTTTTTATTGAATCAAAATTAATACTGGGATGAATAATATTAAGTGAATTAATGATTATATCTTAAATAAATGAATAAACTTTTAACAATGTATATTGTCACTCTTTTAAAAAATAAATAAAATGTTGGAATCCATATCATTTATGTGCTAATTTAATTCAATTGGCATGTAACTTTTAATCCTACATTAGTATAACCTTGCCTTTTCCCCTTAGATAATTGGTTCCACATGAATCAAATCATGTTTTATTGGGGCAAATCACGATTCTAGGCTAGTGGACTATATTTTATATCCTTCCTTTTAATAATAATTATAAAAAAAATTTAAAAAGAAAAAAAGAGAAGGATGAAATTGATGTGCGTTTAATTTATAATAAGAAAACGGGATAATGTAAGATATATATATATATATATATATATATATATATATATATATATATATATAAACTTTTATACATTTGCTTACTAATTTATATATGTTTTCTTATAATCGATTGATAATTTTACGAGAAAAAAATTAGTATTAAAAAAAATAATTTGAGGAGCAACAATATGAAAATATCATTATGCATGGTTTGAATTTATATGGAGTACTATATTTAGGTCATACTAACCTTATTTTCTCCTTTATTTTAATATTAAGATATAATTTTATTAGAATATAAGTAATTTTTAGATGACCGCATTAGCATCCTTTTTCAACCTAATTACGGTTTTTTTCTTTTTTTAAATAATTAAATAATTTTAGCGAATTTCCTTTTATATTTGAAGGATTATGGGGTAAAAAAAATTCAATAAATCCTTTATTGTTAGTCCAAGGTTGCGACCTCAAGAGTCCAGACAGCAAGTACGTACTTACTGATACAGACAAGCTCTCTTCACAGTGAAAAAATAAATAAATAAATGCGAGGTCCCTCATTACCCATGGTGAAAACTGAAAAGTACTAAAAGGGTGAAACGTGAAAGGTAAAGCACAGAACATACTCCCTCTTTCTCCTTTCAAATGATACACTTTTATTTTGGATTATCCCACAAAAATTTACACATTCCAAAGAAAGCAAAAAGTAAAAAACAATCAACATTTCTCATACTCTTTATTTACAAAAAAATGCATCTCTACCTAACATACTTTATCATTTTTGTATTACATAAAAATACCATTATACCTCTAAAAGTTATCACTTTATTAATCTTCGTACCGAAATTGGGGTGCAATCTTTTGTGGCAAGGAGGGAGTACTTTCTAATTTGGAGTAAAATTATAGAAAAATAGAGTAAAATTTTATAGCGAAAGTGATGATTATAAAATGATATTATTTTCGTTATAAAAAATGATAACATTGTCATCATTTTCGCTATAAAATAATATCACTTAATTATAATATACATATAAAAGTAAATGATAACTACAACCAAGTAAATATTATAGAAAGATGGAGTAAAATTTTAAAGAAAATCATTCTAGATGTTAATAATTTAGTTAGTTTGGTAAACTAGTCCCCACATGAGAAGTCATTGTGATTTCCTTATTAGCTACTAAAATTTATTTAGTTGCCTATCTATTCCCATATAATTTAGTCAAATCATTAAATTTTATAAGTGAATATAAAATTAAACTTGTACACCTAAAAAATTATTAAAGAGAAGAGCCATTTATGTTATGTGGCACCATCAAGGGCTAAAGAATCTTGGGTTTCAGCCAGTTGAGTTTATGCTAAAAGCTAAATTGGTCCTTATGTGTTGCTCACCTCGAAGTGGATGTGTCAAAGTTCAATCATTTTGTGATAAATGGCAAATAAATCTTTTCATGTTAATATTAGGGATTAAATATTTATTTATTTAGTTTAGAAGAACAGTACAATCAATTCATATTATATTTTTTTTCTTTACACAAATTTTATTGTGTAACGCGTGATTGTACTATGCTAAAAATATGTTTATTGTGAGTAATTAATATAGTATATTAATTCTAATTAAAACTTCTCTCATTTCATGATTATGCCGCTGACTTGTGTAGTTTAATTAAGAATGGCAGCTTTCAGCCTTTCACCTTCAATTACAATTTCCATTCGCTCTTATATAAACAACACGTAATTTTTATTTTTTTGTAAAAAAAAATCTGTTTAAAAAATTAATTATCTCCTAAGTATAATTTATTCAAAGATTTATAATAGAAAAATAAAAAATGTACATTGAAAGTGACAGATAATTCGGACCTACAGGCTGCTAGATATAAATGTAGATCGAGTTAATTTGGAGTTAAACGTTAATGTTAAATATGAACCAGTAAAAGATTAATCTATTTTAATTCAATTAGGTTTCAGGTTTAAATAGCACATAATAATATTTAAATACAGGTATATAAATCAAATGTATGATATAATCATATCGATTAAATTTATATCATAATTTCAATGTTTATTTTGTAAGTAATCTTGAAAGCCATTTGATAATCAATACTCAAATTCATTCATGAATATTTTTTTATTTTTACATTCAATATAAAATGTTCTACTCCTCGGGAAATATTAGTTCTGGATTAATACAAATCAATTAATTATTTTATTTAATAAAAATTTTATTTGAGAGATACATCATCCGTTCAATGGCAAGATTTATGTTTATTTACTTTGGAGTTCCGTACTAAAGGAAAAATATTTTCATTTTTAAATACACGGGACATACACATCACTAATACTAATTAATAATATTTTTTAATTTACGTGAAAAAATAAATATGTACAGAAATCGGAAGTAGTATATAAAATTAATTTCGAAGGAATTTAAGGTAAACTATTAATTATTTACGCGTTGATAATCTCCAAAGTTATCAAATCTAATCTCCAAAGTCATAATGCATACGTTGATAGACCATACATATTTCAGTTAAGAAAAAAAAATATAATATATATATATATATATATATATATATATATATATATATATATATATATATATATATAAAATTAAAACTCATCAGCCTAACTTTGTCAAGCTAGAACCAAATTCAAACTTGTGTTATATACAAACCAAACTTTTTTTAAAATTTAAATTACCTTTTCAAATATAAGCTAACTCCGTTGAAAAAAGTTCAATCAATACTTTAAAAAAAAAAAAAATACAAACAAAAATGTAGCACGTATTATTTGATTCAAACCAAAATAAATTATTATTTATAATCGAAAATGATTGTATGGAACATTGTACATTCATAAGCTATTGTGATAGGTTTCGTCTGTGATATCATTTTAGTTATCTTTGATTAATTATCATTTATGTTGATCAGGTATTACATTATTTTAAATAATTACTTTATTACTTTTTATCTATTTCATATACGTCATTCTGTGAGATAATATCATACTGTACAATTTTATTTTCACTATTACGATAAATGAGAAATTATTATTATTTTGAAGTTAAGCTGCAAAATAACATGAATTTAATCATTTATTTAAAATTAAATTATTTTTTGTACCCAAGTTTACCATGCTTCATGATATTACTCTTTGATTAGTACAAGAAAAAATATTTTTCAGATTGATAAACTATTATTCTTTTTTTTTTTTTAAATTATTACTCATATTTTGATGTTGTAATTTTTTATATTCATGTTAAAATAGGTAATATTTTTAATTCAAAAAAGTAATAATCCATTACTCTATATGATACTCTAATTTTCATTTTTTAAATAGTAATTTTACTAAAAAAATATTTTTTAGCAATGGAATTCAATCCGTTGATAATTACCGATGGATTAACAATCAAAATGACATTTTTATATTGGTAACGGAATGTCAACTGATTTATTCTCTATTTTATCAACGGAATTCAACCCGTTAGTAATTACCAAGGGAGTATTTATATAAATTACTAACGGAATTTTTAGCAACGGATTACCAACAAAATTATTTACCAACGGAATTGTTTTTCGTTGTTAAAAATTTACCAACCACAACTTAACCAACAGATTACGCTGTTATCCGTTGGTAAACCTATAAATTGCTAAGGAGTTTAAATTGTAAAGGAGCACGAAAATTGCAAAGGGGCACGGTTTCCCCGAGGCATAAGAGCCCCACTTTATTTTTGATTAGTTATCATTTATTCATAAACATGTTATATTTTTTATTTACACTGTAAATTGTTCGTGAAATAATTTATTATACGATTATCACTTTTCACTGGAGTAATTAATTACAACTTGTTATCAGAATCATATTTATGCGCACTTCACAAGATTAATTAAATGAGGGACTCCTTGTGTGCGATGAGTAATAATCTAACCCTTATTAATTAATTGAGTCATTATTATTTATCTCTCCATCATTTTGTCGAGATGTGAACGACCTTTTGATAATACGTATTTGATCCCTAATTAATCTGGTAATTAATTTGTAAGAAATGGGTTCGAAGGTTCTTACCACGATCATGTGAACCGAGAGATATTGAGAGAATATAATTAGTGTGACAATTGTAATCAAACAAAAGCTTTTGAAAATACGATTCTGCAACCTCATTAATAATTCGGACCATAACTTCTTCACGCCACGAAAAAGTATGAGATTCTTGCATATTTATAAATCACATGTACTTTGGTTTGTATTTAATAATAACTTTGCATGTTCAAAAGATATTGTGCACGTATTGGGTCAATATTACACCAACTATAAAGATTCTACCTTCCTTCCCTCTCATGTTGGTTAGAAAAAATTAAATAAAATATGACTTTCTATTGAGTTTTTAGATCATATTATATTGAATCAATGCATGGTTCTTGCATGAAATTCGTGTACCGATTATAGACGATTAACTATAGTGTGAAATTGTGTAATGTCAAATGTAATGAGTTTAAAATTGTGTGTGATGAAAATTAAGTTCATATGCAAATATGCAATTTACTTATTTAACCACGAGCTCAATATGTTTTAGATTTGAAATTTGTGGGTGCTCAACAATCGTGGGTCAGTCCATACCGAGCGAAAAGTTCATACTTTAAATAGGGGTCACGATAGTAAATGGTAAGTTTTAACTTTTCTTGGAATCGGATACCGTGCATTGAAGAAAAAAAATTGGTTCCAAAAGTGCAAGAAGAGTTTATATACTAAAGTATGAGTAATTTTTTTAAGGGTTTATTAATTATAAGTATGTGTATTTACAATCTAATTATTAATAAATATATTAATTTAATATAATTAATGCAGGATATATAACGATTTTTTTTCTCCCAACGTTACTCTTGTTCACAACGTTTAATATTAAACGTTTATACAAAACAGTAATTTCGTTGAACACTAATGTACACTACATCAAAATAAATATTCAACGTTTATACAGAACTAACATTTCTTTTGTTAATGTACACCGATGTACACTATTATTATACTTATCACTCGAGATTTTAGGAGAGGAAATTTAGGAAAAATCTTCTTCCTAATTCTCTCTGCGGTCACTTTCTTTTATTCATATCTCTAGATGCACGTTGATGTACATATTTTTTCTTTTCATCTCTCTAAATGCACCCCAATGTACATATTTGTCTTCGATCTTCTAATTGTGACTTCATTTTTCATTTTGTGACAAATTTCTGATTAATTAATCAAAGTTCAGATTGATTAAGTACATTGTGCACACGTGTATACAAATTAAGTTTGTATTCAATGTCTCTATCTTCGACAATTATTTATCTCATCTAAATGTACACTGATGTATATTCATATAAATAGTTTATTCATTTTTTTCTCCCCAAAAATTATTTATCTCAAATGAGTGCACAGTGATGTATATACATATAAATATTTAATCGTGTTTTTTTTAATTTACTTCACACAATGTACACTGATATTCAGTAAGTATGAGTAATATGTAAAAAAATTAAATTTTGTATATGTGCGTAAATTTTTTATAGCGAATGCATGAATTAGTAATATCTAAATATTTTTTATACCTAATATTTATTGATCATTTTTAATTAATTATTATTATTTATTAAAGATATATTGTCACTTATATATCTAAAATATTATAATTTTTTATTTATATTTCGAATAATTCATGAAATAATTTATTCCATCTATCACTCTTTCATCACTCGAGTCCATTTTTTATTAAACATCCGAGTATTTGCATATTAAAATAAATAATTTGTTAATCTGGAAGGGAATCCGGTTTCAGCGCCTAAATCGTCGGCCAGGGACTTTAAACCGTAGTTAGTGGTTCTAATCAAACTCTTCCCACATTAATTATTTCTTTATAATCCCTATATAACTCTACATTATTGGGGTGGGGGTGTGGACTGTGGGTTATCAATTATGTATGTATCCAAGAAAGAAAGATAGTTAGTAATTACTTAAACATTAAAAAAAATTATAGGATAAAATTATTTGTTAGTATAATTAATTGTACATTCACCAATATAAACATTTAAATATTTAAGTTAAATGAATTTACAGTAAAACTCAAAGAAGGAAGACAAAAACTTGTGTGAGATCGTTTTACGTAAGGACTTACGTGAGACGGTAAGAAAGTGATAACTTTTATAATATAAAGTGATACTAAATTAATGAAAAGTAATAATGTTATTTTATGAACAATTTATAGTATAAATGGAAAGTGATAACATTTTTATAACGAAAATGATAACATTTTATAGCAAAAATGTTAACTAATTTAAAAAGTGTAAAATGATTTCATGTGAGACGGTCTCACCACCTACCCAAAAATGAAATAAACATTTAGGTATAGATTATAATCAAAATTATAATAATGATATAATAATAAGGTTAATTATACTGTACACCCAGGTTCACTTTAAGAGAGGGTTCACCCACTTTAAAAAACATATATAAATATAAACAAAAACATATACAATTATGATAAAAAATGTATACAATTTAATGGTTAGTTTTTTAATTAAAATTTGAGTGTAAAAAGATATACAATTATTAAAAAACATGTATACACTATTGAATAAAAAGTTAAACACATATGGATGCTAGTTTTTTAACTGAAAATTTTAGTATGAAAAAAGTATACAATTATTATAAAACACGTATACAAAATAGAATAACATGTATACAAAATAGAATAAAAAATTATACATATGTGAGTGCACCCTTACACCCGGATGCATCTAATATCAACTCTAATAATAATTACAAGAATATACCATAATTACAAAAGTACTCACATCCTTATACCCGGATGCACTCTAATAATAATTACAAGAATATACCATAATTACAAAAGTAAAATATAGTTACATCCAAGATATCTTATGAGCAGTAAGAATAAGAAATTTTCCATATCATAAATAATAATAATAATAATAATCTAACCAAGACTATAAAAATATTAGGCAAATATTTATATAAAGTCGGCTCATGTAAAAACCTTCCTGAAATTAATAAAAAGTTATAGCATTTAAAAATAAAAAAAATTAATGAAAAGGATCGATAAATATAAACAGTATCACATGTTGCTCTTAGACAATTGTGGGCTCAAAATATTAATGAAATAATTTATTTATTTTTTAAAGAATAATAGGTGATGTATCTAGAGTTATAAAGTTAACATTGTAATAATTTTTTTTAAAAAAAAGTGAATTATGGATATATTTGGATCTGAATGCTTACAAGCATTTACGATTAAATTAGGAAAATTATAAATTTTGTACAATCACTAATGAAACGTATTCATAAACTCAAATTATAGCATTAGTTTGTCACGATGTTTGACTATGCTGTACCCTAATCGGAATTAGAGCAATTAAGTCATGCACACATCTATGCATCGAATTAAAATAATAATATTATATTAGAACTGAAATTAACATTTACCTTAGAAATAGAATGATTGATTTTTTTTTTAAATACCATTAATTCCGTTATGAGAAATTGTAGAAGTTGCGAAAATAGAGTAGTTAATTTGTTTTGACATTACCAACTATACCACATCACGAGGATCACAAAATAATTAAGCATAAAAGATGCCTAAAATAAATATACTTTCTACTTTATTTAATTGACAAAGTTGAATGTTTGACGAAACTTTAATTTCTCTAAAATATGAAATTGCGACAACTTCCAAACATTTTTCTTGCAAGCAACCGAAAGAATTCATTCGTGTTTGGAAAATCTATTTATGAAAATGTAATTAAGGAATCTTCTTTAAATTGCCATTTGCCTAATTACTATCATTTAATAAACCCAACAAACTTCACCCTTATTATATACTTTGCGTAAAATCGACTTTTTAACTAAAAAATATAATTGGTGCAGTCCTGTTTGAAACAATTTAACACTTTTAATTAGTTTTTTATTAGAGATATTATTGTTTTTCTTTAAAAATAATGTCATTTTTTATTTTTAAAATAATTTATTTATAAAATACTAGTTGAACAATTATCACTTTACAAATTACACTAATCGATTATCACTTTTTTGTTAAAATATATTATCACTTTTTATCTTTTTCATCATTTTTTTTGTTAAAATATATTATCACTTTTTATTTATTTTTTATATAAAAATAACAGTTTTATATAAGCCTTTCCAACATAATTACATATAATAAATGAAGTGATTTTTTTAAACTTATTATTATCCTATTTAGGAAAATAAAAATTTCCATGTTACAACTCAAAATAGTATGGGAAAACTATTGAAAGTAGGAGGGAGTACGTATTTATTATTGAATCCAAATTAAAAGTTAATTTTACACGTTATGAGGCAAATCTAAAAAATTGCAACAGCTTAAAATTAAAATTAAAATATGAATATCTCACAATATCTTACAATTATTCTTTATCAAATTCCATATTTATTTACAAATTATAAAATTTATATATAAAGACAAATACTTACATGACACAATCTAAAAGTAAGAATTTGGTAGGATGAATAATACTCCACATATAATCTGGTTGTCCTAAAGATGAAGGAGAAAAATGTAAAAAAAGGGTTGGAAAGTAAAATGGAAGCGTCGATAATGTTCGGAGGCAGGGCAACAAAAGACAGAGAATAGAAGTGAAACCTACGACACCACACGTGTGCTTTCTCTACCTTAAATTTTTTATTTTTTTTAAATTATAAATAAACGTGTGAAATTAATATTTGTGAATAATTATGGTAAACGTGGCTTGTTATCACTGTATTAAGAGTGGTACGTGGGTCATGCCCCGCCACACGAATACTATTGCCTTTTTGGTCGGCTTATTCTCTTCTTACCCTAAAATATATAAAAATAAAATAGCAATGGAGATTTTATACTACTCCCTCCCTCCGTTCATCAATAACGTACCACTCCCTCCTTTTCGTCATTCTTGTTACGTTTATTATTTCAACGAAGATTAAGAAGTATTATAGTATTTCAATGTATTATAGGAGGAGAGAGATAATATTTTTTTGTAAAATGAATAGTTATATTAGTAGAGAGTTTTGACCCATCTTGATATTTAAATATTTTATGTGGGTCCCATTTACAAAAAAAAAAAACATTATTTATGGGACGTTTTTTTTTTAAAAATGTAACATCATCAGAGGGGATGCATGAAGTATTTGTTTTTTGAATGTGTAGATAGTTATATTAATAATGAGTGGTTGATATGTGTATAGTTTTTTTGCTAAAGAGTGAAAATTGATATTTTTAAAATAAACGATCAAAATAGCAAAATAGATACATTATAAACAGACGGGGGAGTATAAAAATTTTTTAGACAAATAAAGTGAGGATACTTATAATAAAATATTATGTATGATCAATAAAAGATAACAACAATTTAATTAAATTATATTATAGACAAATAATCAAATGAATGAAAAATGTTAATATGTTTAACAAAAAAATAATACTACTCCACTTTCGTCTTATTTAACATTGCATATCTCCTTTGTATTTATAAAAGAAAGGTGCAATTTTAAATGGGATAGCTAGATGGAGTAATTTATATATAAAAAAAATTAAATGATATCATCACTAAACGATATAAAAGAATTCCACATTTTCGTTTCCAACTATAACTAATTATTTGTTTTTTTTCTTTTCTCTTGAAAATAGATTTCATGTTTGCTTATGATCAATGATCATTAGAAATTGCATGACTTTTTCGATGATTAAAATATTATTGATAACCTTAAGTTAAAAGGATGAAATACATTAAATCGTATAAGATATAATATCATGTTGTTTTTTAAACTATCGTTGTTATTAATGAATATTTACCCATTTGAGAATATTAATAATTAGTCATACGTCAAAAAAAAAAAAGTTAAAAAACACAGCAACTCTCGCCAATCGCCGTCTTGTATTTGATATATTGTTTATGTACGCAGTCATATTTTGATTGAAGTATATGAGTATATGTAATATGACGCGTGACATAAATTGATTAATATCATGTACTAGGAGTTCGAGATAAATTGAAAATGAATTAATATATTTTATATTTACTCAATAACTAATTAATCTGAAAATGAGTAGGCAGTTAGCCACACCAGTTATCTTGATGAGAAACAAAAGCATGTGTTAGCCAAACATCTTGACCAAATTGAGAAAATGATTGGTGGTCTAATTTAGTGAATCACCAAATTTCAAAGGGCCAATAGAAATTATTTCACATGTCACCAATGGCTATGATTCAATTACTAGAGTTGGAAGACACAAAAAGAATGATACAAATTATTGGAACATATATCCACCAATTATTACTATTATTATTATTATTACCACACATAGTCCCTTCCGGAAGGAGATAAAACGATTGAAAAACTCTCTTGTAAGACGGCTTATTTGTGAGACGAGTCGACCTATCACTAAAATATACTTATTGTATAATTAAAATATGTTTATTTGTCGTTAAAGTATGTATTTTCCAAAGTGTGATGGATTGTATACTAAAGTATTATTTTAGTGTGTTATAATGGGGTATAATTTATTATTAACGTACTTTAACAACCATTAAATATATTTTATTTATACAATAAACATACTTTAGTGATGAGTCGACTCGTCTCACACCCTTCTCACAAGAAATTTTGTCAAAACGATATATTATTAAAATATGATTGTTATTGTTATATTGGTAAAAGTTTAGTAATTAAAATATGATTTCTAAAAATATAATAAATGATACACTAAAATAATTTCAGAGTATTATAATATGATTCGTTAAAATATAATTATTGATTAGTAAAATACATTAAAATCATATTTTAATACATAATCATCAAATTTTTATAAATCATATTTAATTTAACTATGTAATAATCATATTTTATTCTTATAATATTTATACAACCTCATTTCACATTGACCCATTTCATGATTAGAGAGTTCCCCTTATTATTATTATTTTGAAGCATATATTAGTCTTTAATTATTTTTTCCAGTAATTTCATTACTTTGATGAAGTAAAAATAATTTGAAAAAAATTACAATTTGCTAGCTGCCACTTTCTCCATATTCTTTTCACATGGCTTGTTTAATTAAAACTTTCTTAAGTAATTAGTGGGGGAAATTATAAAGGGATTTGGTGAGATATTGTTTTTCTCGAAGTTATTGAGTAAGATGCATGCATTATTTGGATTCTCATGCTTTTTTTTTTTTTTTTTTTGCTTAATTACGTTCTTATTGGTCCTTTTCAGGGAGCTTCTTACAACTTATGTTAATCATTTTTTAATTGTGGTATGGAGAATTTAAGATTTGATTCCTTGTATAAATCAATTTGTTTAATTTAGGAGTGAATATAACTAGTGATGATGCCAATTTACTTTTACGTCAAATTTGTTACGCGAGTTCTAGTTTAATACTTCTAAATCACAAAAGAACTCTTTGTAAAGGTTACTTAAAAAGTTATTATTATTATTAATATTAATATTATTATTATTATTATTATTATTATTATTATTATTATGGCAAAAACTCCTGTGCACTCGGACGCACGGACTACATTCTGTACACCTTTAGAATTTTATGTTAAATTGTATACCTTTTAGTATAGAGATGTGTACCCTCTATTTTCTAAAGAAAATTATTGTGTGTATTTGGGCGCATGAACAAAACTCTGTGCGCCTTTAGAATTTTGTGCTAAGTTGTATATCTTTTAGTATAAAAATGTGTACCCTTTATTTTCTAAATAAAAAAATATTAATGAAAAGTGTATACCTTTTAGAACAAAATGATGTATATTTTATTAATTAAAGTGTATACTCTTTAAACCAAAGCAATGTATCCTTACCCATAATACTAAATTTCTAAAAGCGCACGGAATGAGTTCCTGTGCACCGGGCACGCAAGCCTCACTCAATTATTATTATTTGTTGGTGTGAGATCCCTGTAGATGAAATATGAAGTGGATTCAAGTTCAATACATCACATATTATTAAAATAATTAAAGTTTAACTATAAATGCATGGCAAGCAATTCATGTGCCCAAATTCTAAGACTTGGTCTTTATTAATTTGTAAAATCAGTTTATATGCCATTTGAATTTTATTTTTAGAATATAAAATTCTAAAACCATTATTAAACTAAGTCAAATTATGGGGAGAATTAAAAGTCTAAAAAGATATATATTAATAATAATTATAAAAAAATCCTAAAAAACAACGTTTAATTGCCTAATTAGTGCAAAGAGTAAAGTGGGAGTTTTAACTTTAAAACCAGTACCATATAATCCATTTTAAGTTACAATTAGTAATCAGCTTTAGAGAGTTGTTTTAAAATTAAATGTCTCATCACCAATTAGTCGGCAGTGTATTCTCTTATTAATTTCTCCATTCATTTTGCCAATCTATCTTTAATCTAAAGTAAAATGAGATGTGACAAATGATAGTCGTATAGAAAGCAACTTCAATATTGCAAGATTCTTTTTATTTTCATTAATATTAACTCAAAAATAAATAAACATATATTATAAACAGTATTCTTAGTTCATGCGATGTCTAAAAAAATCCTACTAGTAAATTAGCCAAGAATTTGGATCACTGACTCATTGTAAAACTCCTATCTATTTTATCAAACAAAATTCAGTCGGTTAATAATTATTACGGATTAAATATATATATATATATCTTTTAATAATAAAGTATCAATGGATTTATAATGTTTTTACCCATAGAAGAAGGTACATTGTTATTTATCAATGGAATTATAATTAGTAACAAATTACCAACAAAAATATTCATAAACGAAAGAGGATTTTTGTTGGTAAAAAATCACCCACGAACGTTTTACAAACTAATTTTGTTGTTAATCAATTGTTTATCAAATTTAACAAAAAATTAAAGTTTTTTTTAGTATTTAGAGTGTAAATGAGTCGAGTTGAAATTATGATTGTTCACATTTGTTTGAAATTTATCAAAATTTAAAATATATTTTTGATCTTATTTGATTAGCAATCAAGCCGTGCTTGATTTTTTTATAATATAATCAAATATAAGCGGAAATGTAGTTTAATAATTTTACACTCACTTTTACTTATAGTCATAAATTGATCGAGTTCGAACAAACCTTCTAATTTTATGAAAAGACGAATAATTTAATTTGATTTTCACCCTGTCCACAATGTTTTTATTTAAAAAAAATCTCCTTCTAAAAAAAGAATAAATTAAATAAAATTTTTAATCAACCTCGGGTGATAAACTATTTGAAAAATTATTCATATAGTATATAATTTATTTACATAATAATTATTAAAAAAGATCAAAATTAAAAAAAAAAAAAGTTGTGCGTGTCGATTGAGTGTGCGAGAGAATAAATAGTCGGCCCACAGTTAGAAACGTGGGTTAGAACCAATAATTGGCCCACTTGGCAACTGGACGCAGTTATTTGAATTTCCTACTATTTCTCAAGTTAAATCAACACTACTGCTAATTAACTGAATTCATTAAATTCTAAACTTAAATAAATGATTATGTTACTGCTATAATGATTGGAGTAAGAATTGGTTGACAACTAACTGCCAGGTTTAATTAAAAAAAATGCATTTTCAGGTATTTTTGGAATTATTCATGATGAATTATGATGGTTAGTGGGACCAATTATTGAGGTTGTAGAATTTTAATTTTTTCCCCTTTTCTATTTTCCCCAATGTTTGGCATTACATAATTGTGGAAAGTTGCTATCAGATACCTTGCAAAATTATATGATAGTTGGACAAATTAATATTTAAACGCGTTTACTAAAAGGCGACTACGCAATTATGGTAAGTAGGTGATTAATCCATTCCAATTACTATTTACATTTTTTTTATTACATCTTATATTACATATGATACATGAGTGACATGTATGCGGGGAGAATTTCTTAAGGTTGAGTATAGATTTTATTAAATCTCACGCGTCAATTATCAAACATTTTGCAACAAAATACTCCCTCCGTTCCAGAATTTTTTGCACCAAATGAAGTGTGCAAAAAATTTTGGGACGGAGGGAGTATGTAATACCGAAAAAAGGTAATAACAAGAAAAATCACGGATTTTACTATTATTACAAATTAACCATCACTTTTGAGAAGAAAAAGAACAACACATTTAAGTATTGTTGCAAAACGAACCCAACAAGCAGTAGATTGTTGCCACGTTGAGTGCGTTTTATAACCATGCTTAAAAGTCAAATTATTTTTTATAATTTATTAAATGCGAATATTAATTTACAATAAAAATTACATTCGTGATTTTTCTTACCAATAATCCTAAAAAAATTAATGCGAATCGAGTAAATTAAAATTGAATACAAATTAATATATATATATATATATATATATAATACTAAATAAAATTAATACACAGTGAAATTAACTTCGTATATAATATCAACTAAATCAACTCATTATTTTAATATTCTTCTAGTGATATTTAATTCTTATATATATAGAAAATATCCCAAAAGCAGTCGTGCGAGAAGGAACTTCAAAAAAGTGCCTCTCTCCTAATGATCCTAAACTTCAATTATATACACACAATGCCAAATTAAAGTCACAATTCAATAATCATACTTATATTTATAATCGTAATAATTATAATTACTATTGTTTAAGCCTTTAAGGTGTGACTTCAATAACATCTCGTATCGCTATCCAATAATAATATATCTGTTGAAAATTGATTAAAAAAGAAAAAGAATTGATTGCATGGCTGAGAATGTGACAAATAACCAACATAACTGCCACTGCTCCAATACTCTTTCGGTCTTGATGTGCCATTTTGATACTCACATTTAAATAATTATATTCATTATTATTTTCTTTTAATATTAAAAAATTATAAGATCTAATATATATTAATATAATCTCATGTAATTTATATATTAGTGCCAATTTCTAATATGAGAAGACAGGACGATTTAAAAATTTATATGTCTTATGTGGATTAATTTGATTTATTTTTTTAGTGATTTATTTAAGAGAAATATAATTTGAGTTTTCCCTAACTGTCACCACTTATGCTGATTAATTGCAGATCGCATTCACTATATGCATTTATCTATTGCATCCTTTTGTTGGTTCAATAAAGACACCATCTTTTAATTTTATGATAAAAATAGAATCAACCAAAAGGGGAATTATTCCTTATATGGTGTACCCTACCATTAGGGGCCCCACCGCCCCTACCCTGAGGATTGGTGGAGGAGGTAAATCGCAGGATGTGCCTCAAGTGGCTTATAGAGAGGGCTCACTGTTAAACTTGTGCTTACAAGGGGCCAAATCCATGAGGCCAAAGGGGAATTATTCCTTGATAATATTAAAGATGGGATATGCGAAAAGAGTTATTAAAATAAAATAAATAAATAATAAAAAAAACAGGAATGATGGTTTAATATAAAGCAACATTAAATTGTTTCTTGGTTACTTTGAAAATTTTCAATTATACATAGTATGTGCTTATATTTCTATCATATTAATTATGCATACATAAATTAGTAGCCCATTTATTGGGGGGTTTTCAGAAAATAATAATTAATACTATTAGTTTATTTATTATTATAACAAACTAAATATTTTTACTCTAATTTGACACTTATTTATCCAAACTAAATATTTTCCCTATGCACACTTGCATGACACCATCTTAAAATTAGACAATTATACATTTGTTTAAATAATTATCATTTTCAATTCAAGATATCTTCATTTTTCAATAAAAATGTTATACACCTTTTTATGTATATTATAAATTAATCATGAACTAATCTATGCGCCATTATCACTTTTCATATAAATTCAGAAATTGTCTTTTTATTACTCACTCCGTCCGCTTCTAAGGTATTCATTTCACTATTTCTGAGGTTCGCTTCAAAGGTATCAATTTTCTATATTTAGTAAAAAAAGTACGCATATGACCTAGCACTTCCCTCTAATACAACTACCTACTTTACCTATAATAATAATACTCTCTAATCTACGTGTAAAAAATAAATAAAGACCTTAGAACTATCCACGTGAAAAAGCAAATGGATACCTTAAAACCGAACAGAGAGGGTAAAATATTAGTACTTCTTATACTCCCTCAGTCGCCCTTTTAGGTAATACACATTTCATTTTGGGTCGTCCTACAAAAGTTTACATTTACTTAAAAAATTAAAAAGTCAAACACAATTACCATACCACTATACACTTTATTTAAAAAAAATCACTCATACCTAATATACTTTCTCATTTATTTATTAACAAAAAAATATCATTATAAATATTTCTAAAAATTATCATTTTTTCTTAATCTTCGGAATATGTGTGATAGACTTAAAACTTAAATGAATGGAGAGAATGCATAGTATGAGACTTTTTCTATAATATGGTCTCACACGAACATTTCCCTTTTCCTATCAAAAATTATGTGCATGTCAATTATGTCTTTGTTAACTATATTATTATTAATAAATACACACCTACGAAATAGTATTAGATTAATAAAACAGAGTGTATAATGACTAATGAGCAAGATTTAGATAATCTATGGAAAGCAGTATTACACTTTATATCACTATAATTAATTCTTTTTAAAGATTTTTCTTTTTTTATCAACATAATTATATAGTTTTTAAATTAACATCTTTTTGGCCTTGCACATTATTATATGCTTAAACATTAGAGATTTGCAAGTACGAGCGTACGTATACATTAGTCCTAAGTTAGCTTTCACAGACAAAAATATTAAGTGACGACATAATTATAATTAATTACTAACACATAATCATAATGTTCTTACAATAGTACAACTCTTCTTCTTCACGCACTGTGCATCTTTTGCGACACATACATATCTTTTGCACTTATTATTTTAAGGCAAAACTGTGTGAGAATCTCTAGAGTAAGAAATGGTAACCAGTTTTATATACAATCAATGAAAAGTAATGACATTAATTTAAAATATTTTATGAATAATTTATAATATAAATATAAAATAAAATAATTTTAAAGGATAAGTAATAACATACTGTATTTAATAAAAAATAATTTAATTACAAAAGCATAAGATAGTCTTACTACAAAATGGTCTCATCCGAGTTTACCCCTTATTTTAGATATAACTTTTCAAATGATTGTTAGATACCTAAAGTTAAATAAAATTAAAAATAAACTACTATTGTTACCGACTAATTACTGTTAAGCATAATTAGGTGAATTAAGAAACATGAATAAGTTAAACAAAGAGATAAACTCGAAAATCTTTTTATCCCAAGTGCTGATCTATAGTTAATCCTTATCTGATAAATATCTTTTTTTTTCTTTTTTGTTCTGGTGATGAATCATTAATTATAAACAAGTTAATAAATAAATAGATAAAAACATGTCATAAACTTGAAAGAATTTCTGCAGTTCAAAAATCTAATCCTTTGTCTGAACAGTATGTGAGGTCGGCATATCCATCAAATTCTGGACATAGTAGAAAAGTTTTGAAATTAATATTTCTTTATTTATTTATTTGCCTTAAATTAAAAGCCTAGAAATAATAATGCCCTGTAAATTAGGAATTGTTGTCACATCTTTATGATTAGCTTTCTCAATTGATACATCTCCTTTCCCTTTTTATCTTCATCTGGATAATGACTCCTCACAAGTGTCAAAAAGGAAAGAAATAATAATATATACTTTTATATATACTATATCTATATTATTTATATATATTAGTCTAGAAGATATTATTTTTTTATAATAGTACTGTTTTTTAATCAAATTCAATGGTATTGAACAGCTGAGATATAAAAAATTATTATTGATTGAGAAAAAACTAATTATTTTTGTTTTAAAAAGTTTTTAGTTTAAGTTATATGGGTATTATTATTTTCTATATATGTGTATGTAGTTAATAATCTGTACACATGTTTCGTTTTTATATATTAAATTAAATTGGCTCATGAATATGCATGTTGTCGATAATGTAAAGATATAATAACATGATAAAAAGAGGGCTACAAAGACCAATCTACACATTATTATAAGCCAAAGTAGACAATGATTTTTGATTACGTATTATATATGCATGTAATAATTTGTTACAAATGCGCTGTATAATGCCATCTCGAGTACTGATCAACAATACTCCATTTTATAGATCCATTTTATCCTATAAAATGGAGAAAAAAAATGAAACATATTGCTAGAGATTTATTAATTTTATCATATAAAATGGAGAAAAAAAATGAAGCATATTGCTAGAGATTTATTAAGTTAACTGTATTTTTTAATTAAATCTACTGTAAAATAGAATTTACTTATGGAGATGGCTAAAATTTAGCATTTAATTTAATCAAATTAAACTCTATTAAAATGGGAGGTCGCTAAAAGAAAATATGCTTTGTGACCACAATTTGCGGTTGCGAATACTCCCTCATAATGCAATTATTATTTTAGCTTGAGAAAATTATAAAATTAGAGTGGTAATTTATAAGTTATTTGAAAAGAATACTAGTATCTTTGATTTTTTTAATTGTAAATTAATCAATTAACTTTTAAAAATTATGTTGATCCTCTAGTGATTACAAAACTATTGAGGCTAATAAATTAAATTAAAAGAGGTGTTAGTGTGGGGGTGGGTGCATGAAGCACTCGACTGAAAGGATTTTATCTTTATAATATTAAGAGTTACTTTTTATAATGCATAGAGTTATTCTATTCCAAAAAGTAACTGACAATAGTAATATGATTTTTTTTATAAAAAAGTAACCGTCTCTTATATATACGGTATAATTAATTGTAATTGTGCTAAAGAGTAATCCCAAATTCATTGTTTCATTGTTAGTTTTTTGATAAATTAAATATAAAATTTACTATCTAAAAACTATACAACTAAGTTACAATTAAAAAAAAATTAGCCAACTAGAATTTATAAATTAAAAGATAAATATCAAATTTTAATACATCTTGTAAATTACAAGATTAATTTTACAATTTCCTTTTTCTCTTTAAAGTTGGAAAAAAAATATTACTATTGTATATATAAACTCATAAGAGAACAAATTAAGAGTCAAAAATTCGTATACTAATCAAAGAAGGTACTTTAAACTTGACTTTGAATACATTTTGACTCTTGAGATCATTTCAACTTGAATCTTGATTCTAGATCAATAACGATGCGCATAATCCCTACCACTATAAATAATAATAATAAATAATTTTTTTTTTTAAAAAGGTTGAGAGAGAATGGTGTGTGTGAGATAGAGAAAAGGTGGTGGGGGTGGGGGGTGGGGGGGTGGGGGTGGAGGCTTTGGTGTAGTTATCCTTTCTTTTTACATAGTGTAGTATTATATAAAAGTCGCATATCCGAAATAGCACTTTTATTTCCAACTGAAACAGTTGATGATGTTAACCAAATGGATCCTTACATGGCTCCACGTCCGCATGATGCCCTTCCACCTCTAACCTTTTTTTTTTTAAATTTAATATTAATTGGGATTAACATACAAACTCTCTCTCTCTCTATATATATATATATAGAGGAAGTTCCCTGAAATGTATGTATTCATTTATCATGAATTAATGAGTTTAATGTTTAATGTATTAGAAGTAGATATGTTTTGAGTATCCATTTATTTTTTTACTCCTAAAAAGTTTAATAATGAGTATTATCAAACCTTAAAAAAAAAAAATAGAACCACTAATCCCTCCCTCCCTTTACACTTTTTTTTTTTTAAGATTATCTTTACATTGTTTGTGGAGTTATTAAATTTAGTGATATTTCCTTCTTTTCGAATATGAAGATGATTTTACGGTAAATAAATTAATATAGAAAGCGTAAAATTAATTTTGAAACAAAGAAATAATGCATACTTACATAACGTGAGAGGTTAAGGTAATTATGCATATATGCAGATGTGTCAAACGGCTCGAATATAAAATTTGTGGTTCGGGTGTAAGAGTTACTACAATACTATATATATATATATATTTCATAAATGGAACGAGTGATACTTGTGAAATTGTAAAATTTATAATCTAAAAATTTTATAAACCCCATAAAGCAAAAAATTTTCTTTTTAATTCTATTATATGCACGATGCTCATCAAAAATTTACAACTCGCAAAAATTTGTATGGATTATTCATTTTTTGATTAGATATAATTTTTTAAAATAAAAATATTAATAATTATTTATAAATTCTACAAATTATATATAAAATAATTTAATTATATAATTTTTTAATTTTTATTTCCCTGCTCCTCGTAAAAACTATGTGCTAATTATTAAAAAAAAGGTGAGATATAATTGCTTTATGATAAAAGCAGTGAGTTAGACTAAAGTGATTATGATCACAACTTAAAGGAACGTCATTTCAACTTCACAAAAGGCCAGAATAAATATGAAGATACATCCCCTTAATTATCAGCTTATATATAATTTTTAATATATATATATTCAAAATTAAATAAAATTAATACTTAATAATATACATCAATCGAAATTTAAGGTTGCAGTTTCTACGGCCGAAGAATCTCTTGAATACATGTAAATTATTAGGAATTATGTGGGGTGTTATGAGTTACCATGTATTTAATTATTATATGTTATATCATCTCTCACTTTTGTGAAACGGACAAAAAAAAATAACAATTTAACAAAAGTAATACAGTTTTCGGAAAATGGATTAGAATTGATAATAATTTAACAAAAGTAATACACAATTTAATGAAAAATGATAGTTGTGCATTGAATTATAATGAACAATTTGTAGTATTCTCTAGTCTGCCAGCAAGTGTCTCATTTTGTCATTTTGGGTGTTTGACTCGAAGAATTTCATTTCTTTTTTAGACATATAGGACCACACACATTACTAATGCAACTAATATATGAGATTCACATACCTCACTAATATAACTACATATTATACATTAAATAATACTAATATTCTTTAATGTACGTGTAAAAAATAAATAACACAATTCCCTGCTAATCAAGGGGATAATAATTTTAATAAAAATAAAACGTATACTTACCTATTAATATCTTATCTTATATATACTAATTAAGAATACACTGTTATAAATAACTTTTTAAAAGTATGAGATGTCGCGAAATGGTTAATTGTTGTATATTTTTTATTTTTTTGTTTTAATATTACATATATAATTTTTCTACTTTTAATTTTATTATATACTATTATTATTATTCATATATATCTTTAAATCATGTATATCTATAAATTAAATATTACTTTAATCATATTTTTTTATTAGTTAGGAATAGATAATCAACAAAATATATCCAACTTATTATATATTATTATTATTCATGTATATCTTCAAATTAAATACTTCCTCCGTCCACTTGAAAGAGAGTCTTTTTTCTATTTTGGTTGTCCGTTCCAAAGAGGATCATTTCATTTTTTATACACATAAGACCCACACACATCCCCTAATACAACTAAAATATGAGGTTCATATTCTCACTAATACAACTACACACTACGCATTAAATAATAATATTTCTTAATCAAACGTATACAAAAGTAAAAGACCATCTTTCGGGCAGAAGGAGAGAGTACAACCTTTAATCATATTTTTTGATTAGTTAGTAATACTACTTTTATTTTTATTATTATCATTATTATTATTCATGTATATTTTTAAATTATGTATATCTATAAATTAAATACCACTTTTAATTATATTTTTTGATTGATTATAATAATTTATCCGCGTATTACTACTTGCTATTATTCTAGCTAATATCTAGTACTATAATTCACATTGAATAAAAAAATAGATAAAATTAATTAAACAATTTCAATGCATTAATTATCAAAAACTTAGCTGACTCGTATATTAGTTAATCAAAAAAAGGATTTATTTATTTATTTATTTATTTTTGTGTTTGAAGAAATGGCCCCCTACCATGAAAGAATTTATGTGCAATCTAATCAGAGTGGCAGAACACTTGCTCCGGACAGTAGACAATTTTTCTATTGAGAATTGACTCTATTTAATATTAATAACAAGAATTCTCTATCAAACAGTTTCATGAAAATTATTGTGACTCCTTTCAATCTTAAATACATGTACGCACAATTCGTGTATAAAGATTAATATATTCGTATATGTCCATTATTATTTTTTTAAGAATGTAACACTCAACTTTATAAAGAGTTGGGCTAAATTGTAATTTAAGTAAAAATTATAATTTTTTTTGTAATAAATTAAAAAATAACACGAAAGTTATGTGGTAAATGTCAACACCATGTCAGTGATCGGGCAACGTTGACTGATCCATGGGTGCACTTCTCAACAAACTTCAAAGGTGATGATATTTTGATAAATTTCAAAGGTTTGACTAAATTAAAATTGAAGTAAAGATTAGTAATTTTTTTTTCGCAATAAAGCATGTATCTATCAGCTACCCTCATGCATGCAACTAATTCTACATACGATTATACATAATTATTGTGTAATGGGATTGTGATTACATATGATTGAAATTTTAAAGTAGTGTATCATCTATAATGAGGTCATAGAGAATATTTTATGGTAAAAGATTTTACACTTAGATATGGTTGAGATAAATTATTTATATGTCTAAAGTTAGCCTACTAATATTTCAAAGGGTATGCATTCTCTAAACTGAAAATCTACAAACTTTATCTAGCCTTTTTAGGATTGATTTATATTTATCCCCTATAATTTATTATTTTTTGGTAAAAGAAAAGTGGGAAATCTAAATTTTTTTGTGGGCATGCTGTAGCTATGCAGTGAGAATAAAAAACAGTAATATAATCGTATAAGATCGTATCATGATATGTATCTATGCATTTTTAAATTGAGTACGATAATGGAAAAATTATTATAATTACACATATAATAATCTTAAAAATATAGACTTCTAAAATAAGAATGTGTAATTAATAGACTACATGAATAAATAAATAAATAAATAAATAAATAAATAAATAAATAAGGGTATAGTTTAATCTTTGAGAACTCGTTTTTTTTAATACCACTAATTACCTGTATCCATCGTATATACTCCATATAATATGAACACATTCATGATTTTTTGAATTTTGATTTCTCAGCTCATTGTTTAAAATTGAAAATATAATAATAGTAGCTATACAATTACATCCAAATTTACACATGACGTACGTTAAAAAAAGGGGGGGGGGGGTGAAATCCTCCAAATCACGAATACTAGGGGTAAAAAAAAATAAAAAAATTAGAAGATATTATGAAATTTTATAGTATAGTAGAAGGATTGGGCTAATGGAAGAGTATTCAAAATCAATCCTTATAGGATTACTTCTTAGGCTGTGCTGATAATAATTATAATTTTTAGATACATTTTGAATTTTTATATTTCAAATATTTGTTTGAGCTGTCAAAATTGGGTTCAACCCGTTGGGCCAGCCCACCCCACCATTGAAAAGGATGAGTTAGATTTAATATATATGAGCCCATTTAAAGATAGGCCTTTTGGCCCAATGTTCTTTGAATTTTGAAATTCTAAATTTACTGCATTTGGGCCCAAATAGATGGCCTAATTTCGCCCATACGAAAAATAATAGGATCTTGAACTCTAACGTAAAGCCCGTTCTGTTATGGTTGGATGCTTTCAATATTTATCTCCAAAGTCGTATTTAAGCAAACTGAAGCAAAATTATTTTCTTTCCATTTCAAAATGGAGTAGTAATAAATATCATTTTACAAATTTTTAAACTAGCAAATAGGCTTCATATTTCTTTTATAATTTACAAAAAAAATGTGTATTCTTCGAGACGGAATGAGTAAGATTATTTTCGGTTGATCGTAAATCTATAACATACCAATGTTAAATTCATAATGGAAAAAATTCCACTAAATGTATCGATTAAGATGCTAAACCTCAATAAAATTCTTAAAACATACCGCGTACTATTTCATGGCCACATTATTGTATGGATAATAGTATGTGGAAAAGAAGGATGTTGAGCCCTAAAAAAAAAGGATAAACTCTAAACACAATGATTTTTTTATAATATGTGTCACTGATATGATTACATATAGAATTTTTTCAAAAGTATTGCACAAAATCCTAGTCTAAAAAACAAAAGAGAGAGGGTGAAAGAAGAAGGATAACAAAATAAAGAGGTGAAATTGAGAAATCAAAATGGAACGATGTGAATGAAATAAAGATTTTGTTCCAATAAAAGGTATTATTTCTATATTTTATCCCATGTTGCGAAGGCAACTATATGTGTAATGAATCTAATGATATGATTATTATTGGTTAATGCAATTTCTTCCATCACATCTAAAGAATCACTTTATGATCAAACATTTTCTTTTTCTTTAACCAATCGTTCACACATATTTAACCGCAAATTGAACCCTTTTAACCTAATAAAATTCAAATATCTACAATGCTACACTTAAAAAAAGAAGAATAAATCGTTAAATATAGAATCTTCTAGGGTATAAGGATGAAAAGGGATTTCTTAATGCTCATCTTTGAAGAATTCTTCGTGAATTTTTTCCAATCAATTTTTTCTTTAAAGAATCATTTCTTTCTTCAAAAAGTTTCTTCCAACTAATTTTCTACGATAAATTAATTATATGTTTAATCGTTCTAAGGAATCATTTCATGAGATGAGTATTACTTGTTTTCTCCGATAGTATATCATGTCACTATTTGTGCTATAA
The DNA here is from genome assembly GCA_023678885.1 of Pogostemon cablin. Taxonomy (NCBI): domain Eukaryota; kingdom Viridiplantae; phylum Streptophyta; class Magnoliopsida; order Lamiales; family Lamiaceae; genus Pogostemon; species Pogostemon cablin. The sequence continues at coordinate 3,259,908 of CM042992.1, read as the reverse complement.
AAAAATGGCCAAACATGTGTGAATAATTGAATTGCTAGGTAATAAGAATCCTCGTTACTAGATGGTGGATTCAAATTTTCTTGAAATCGATCTACTTATCAAAAATTAATTCGAAAAAAAAAAAGAAGATAATGTGAGAACAGTGAAATTTATTGGAGGTGGAAATTTGGTGCAAATTCCCTATCTCTTTCTTTGAAGTGAGCTAAGGTGCCTTTAATTGTAATTGACTAAAGAGGAAGAAGCGGCTTAATAAAACTTAGCATAAGAGAGTTTAATATTAAATATTTACAAGTTTTCATTTTTAAATCACATTTTAATACTCCACGTGGCGATGATGTCATTTCAATATTGTTGATTTCTTAGGCTAACCTCAAATAACATTTAATCTCACAACTATGAGTCCTCATTTTAGTTTGATTTGTTTGAACTTTTTATTCTCCTATATATGGTGAAAGAACCCTAAACTGCGATGGCTTTGTTGAAATATAACTAATGGCATCTTTATTTAGAATATAACTCAAAGAATCCTAAACTTTGATGGTTTTGTTGAAATATAAACTAATGACATCTATATTATAGCACAATAAAATACTTGTAATATGTTATTATAAAATTCTTGTTTTACAAATATTACTTACTTGAGTTGTGAATTATGTTGTATTCTTCATAATAACTTATATAATGAGATATTAAAAAAAAATGGTATACATGAATTACTACATCTTCAAGTGTTGATAAAAAGTTCAACCTTCCAATCCCCCTTAGCCAATGAAATCATTATTTCCAAATCTTTTCAATGATGTAAAGGGCTCAATGTTGCATTAGAAAAAGAAATGGATGGTGGCAACAAGCTAATTGATTTAGTCTTGAGAGAAAGAAAAGGGATGGCTCTTAAGAAAGTCATTAGTCATTCTTAAACCACTCGAAAGTAGTACTACCTAAACAACCTCATTTTCATGTCCTTTGGCACTCATAACTAGCCAACCAAATTTCTTTATCCTCGTCCATATCTTCTAATGCATTATCATTATCATTAGAGTTACTTATTTAACATAATCACCACCAATCATTATTTCAAAACAAAGTTACCTCGTATGCACAACAAATGTGTTTGAAGAGAGAGTAAAAAAGTCTTCCAATTAAAATAGTTATTATATAACTGAGCTTCTGCCAATTACATTATAAAGAAAAATTAAAGAAACGTTCATCTAGCACTCTCTTATTTTCTAGCATAACATACTTAAATTCATTGGAGAAGTGATATTAAGTAATCAATTTATAAAAAATGGACATGAAAAGACAATGAACTCCTAAAAGCAATAATAAATACAAAGACACAATTAAATTAGCATTTATGTGTATCCAAGACTCTTCTTTCTTACAATTACTTCTAAAAATGAACCCAAAAACTGTGAATCTTTTTTACAATTTTTCTAAAAAAATGAACCCCAAAAATTGTGAATACAACAACATTAGGGTTCTATCATGTCTGTCTTAACTATTAGTTGAGAAAGTAAATTGCAAAATATGATTGAAATAACTTATGAAGCATTGCTTGATTTAATAAATAATATTTAATTGGAGAATGATAAAGCTAATTAACATGATTCTTTTAATGAACAACAAATCTTGTACTATATTTCTCATTAGCTAATTAACATAATGCGTACATCTTGTAGATGTAACGACGTCGTTCATATGTGTTTAATTGAAATTGAGCTCCAAGTGTATATATCTAAACAAAAAAAAACAAGAGAAAACAGAGCATAATTTATACAAGTGTAAAAGAAAAATTACAAAGGATTTTCTTCGAACCCAAAATATCCTAAGGTCGTACATAGATAAAAACGAACGACCAGCAGACCAAGATTCTGAGATCTTACATCTTAGCATCCACTTCTTCATCTGCAAATTCACTAAAAAACCACTGCAGATGTAGTCAAGATTTCAGCATTGCATCGTACAGCGATTCCCAAACAATCTCCACCGATGGATACTTCTCCAATCGATGATCATCGTATTCCTCGAAATACGATTCCGAGGAATCCAATGTCGTCATCACGGATTCAGGGGAACCTGATAACTCCTCAGACGAAACAGTGGCCTCTGTTTCCGCCTCCACCTTCACACTCAACAGATTCTCCGGCGAAGAAACGCCGCCCTCCGCCGGAGTTTCACCCTCCTTCTCCCCTGAGTTCCCATGTTTCGCCAAGCTCCGACAAATGGCCTGAAGCTTAGCATCAACAGAGGAATGCAGGGGTTTGAAGTCGGAATAATCATGGCTCAAATGATGCTTCAGATGGGGGAAATTCAATCTGGCGAATTCCCCCCTGAGCTTAAACGCCGCCTTATCGTACGCCAGCGCCGCCTCCTCCGCCGTGTCGAAGGTCCCGAGCCAGAGGCGGGTACGGTTCTTGGGTAGTCGGATCTCCGCTACCCATTTGCCCCAATGCCTCTGCCTCACCCCTCGGTACAGTTTTCCGGGCTTGGGGGGAGTTCCGGGATTCTTCATCTGAACGGGCTTCGGCCCGAGAAACCGTTGCTGCTGCTGGAGATGATACTGAGCTTGGATTTGCAGGATTTGGGATGGGATTAAGTTGTTGAGCCCAAAGATTTGGTCATTCCCAATTTGATCGTAGTAATTGGGAGTAAAGATTAGGGCTTTAGATGGGTCAGTGGGAGGAGGAGAGTAAGGGAGAGAAACTGAGGAGAGAGAAGATGAACTATTTTTCATAAAAGGTTCAAGTGCCACCATAAGCTCCCCTGTGTACAAAACTCCATTGCTGCTACTATTACAATTATACATATCCATAACTGCTGCCATTGATGCTTCCCAAGATACCTGATATGATAATTCACTGAACTAAACAACAAGTGATGATCAAAACAAGACTTAATTAACCACTGGCTTCTATTACAAAACACCTGGCTTTCATAAAACACAACCAGAAATTTTGTTTTGAAATCAAGAAAATCAAACCAAGATTTTTTTAAAGATGTTGTTTTGAAATACAGAGGGGATGGAATGGGGGGGGGGGGGGGGGGGGGGGTGTTTAGAGAAAATAGCAGTTGAGATATTTTTTGAAGTCTTGAGCAGAATGTGATGCTTCTACATCCGCATTATAAAGGAGCTGCTAGTGGCTTTTTCTCTCTCTTAATGACTTTCTCTCACTTAAAATAATGTTATATTTAATGATTCCTATCTCAAGTTATCCTATGTTTGTGAGCGTCCAATGGAGTGGCGACACGTAGACGGGGAGCTGGAGAGGACTGCCAGCCGTCGGTGGAAGTCCCACGTGGCTTGTTCTAATCTGCTATGAATGTTGGTTTACTTGCAGTAGGCGGTGAGGTTAAGGATTTGGAGTAGCATAAGAATTTGTCTCATTTTACTGTGATGGCACGCCTCGGTTTATGACACCTGAACGTGATGAAAGATTAGGGAGGCTATGATCTGCTACTTCTCGGACAATGCTAAAGAGTATTGAGTCATTTAAAAAAAATTATGAAGGATATTCATATTCTATTTTGTAATTTAACTAATTCAAGGAGATAAAAAATCTTAATTTAATAGTATGAAACCTCGTTTCAAGTCAAAACTCCATGCTAATAAAATTAACCCCATTTCTGTAAACACTCATCTCAAATTAGAATTTAACTTTTCGGGTAGATTGAACCTATTTTGATTTTACCCATCTCAAATTAGAATTTAACGTTTTGTATAGATTGATTCCATTTCAAATTTAATATAGGGTAAATTACAAAACCTCATTCAAAATTTGTCTAAACTACCAAATCAACCACGTACTTTGAAAAACTACCGATTATTCATTTTGATTTTTTTTGTTTGAATATTAATAAAAATACTCAAATGAAGATGGACGAAATTGACATCAAGATTCAAGTATTTAACATTGTATTTTTTAATTTCACTAATTTATTTTTAATTTTTTTAAATGTAGAAAACTAGGATTAAAGGATTTTTTTTTAAAATTTCACTAACAAGGCAAGCAAGTTTTTTCACCCCAAAGCCTAACAAAGATTACCTTGAAATATGTGGGTGGGGTGAAATGGAGTGGGCTAGCGGCAGTGTGGTGGGAAAGTAGAAGTAATATTTTATCAATGGTCGTGTAAAGTCGATCTAAAAGACATTCTACTAATACATGATTCTCGATCAGGTGAAATTCCTAAATTAGTAGATTAGAAGTTGTTAGGAAGATGTGAAGAAACCTTGAGTGGCGATGAAGAGAGTAATTGTTGGATTTTAAATCGGCAAATGGATAGGTGAAAACTGTTCTGCAGATGCTGGAGTGTGGGTGGTGAAAAAGAAATGAAGTAGGGCTAGCAACTAGGACTACTAAGCTATCTCTATATGTGTATATACGGTGCAATATATAATATGCTGGATCTCTATTGATAATATGTGAATCTGTGATCTTTATTTATTTTATGTAGTTTCAAAAGTTAAAACATCATTTTATCCTAAACTTAGGAGTTGCAATTTTGTGATGAGAGACTTGATGGTCCACGGAAGAAGCGTGGTCGGGAAACACGGGATTCCACATCTTTAATAATTCTAATCCATACCAACTCCTAAATTTCTGTTTGGCTTTATCTAATCCATCATTATAAGAATTAATTAGTAATTAAATGTAAGAGTCCATAAATATATAGATATAGATTCAATGTTCTTGATTATGTAAGACAAACTACTAAACGTGCTTACCTTTTATATATTCAATCACAATTTCCAAAAATAATTTTAAATTACTAACTCTGTTCCACTAATAAGCCCCTCAACATTATCCTCGCACATAAAATTTTCTAACATAACTGAGAATGATGAAATTTGAAATTAAGGAAGAAATAAGATGGTTAAGATTAATGAGGTGGTAGGTCCCAGTATGATAAAAGTCTGCGTGGAGGTCACTTAGATGCCACGCAAAGGGGGCCCGCCGTTATTTCGCTGAAAGGATGCCACATTGCCACGTCATTTTCTTTTCTTTTTGTTTCTTCGAATGGGGTTTCTATTTCTATTTTTGTCATTTATACAATTACACCCCATTCATGTATCTGAAATCCTCTATGAATATATGTTATAGTTTACAAATGAATAAGAAAATCCAACTTATTATTTTACAGAATTAATTTTAAAACAATTTAGATCAAAATTTTAAGATCAACTATTTGTGAAAAAAAAAACTAATTATCTTTTTAATTGTGTCCTACAAGAGTTAATGTGTATAATTACAGAGATAATTATATGCAATCGAATGATAGGTGACTCTTTTAAAAAATATTTTAGAGTGTCAATAATAAATTATTTTAAGGATATGTATGTGATAGATTTACATTCTTAACGTTGAGATGGTAATATTTTTTTGAAAGAATGACAAAATATCATACTACATAACAATTTTTTTTCCCCTAAAAATAACATCTCACTACACCAAAAACGCTGATAGACATCACCAAATAGACATCGATTTATAATAAAATCGATGTCTTTTCATGTAAAACTGATGTCTTTTCTTAAATCGATATCTATCAGTTTGAGAAAACTCTGATAGACATCGGTTTTTAAAGAAAATGCGCTGATAGACATCAGTTTCTTATTAACCGATGTCTTTAAAGCGATGTCTACTCGAAATTAAAAAAAAATATGCGTTGATAGCATCGGTTTTTAATAACCGATGTCTTTTACTTGATGTGTATTCTCCGATAGACATCGTCTATACTTGAAAGTGCGCTGATAGACATCGGTTTGCAAAACCGATGTCTAATGTAAATAAAATTTATTAAATTACTGACCGATGTTATTGCCTAATGTATTTTATATTTTTTAAAACAATTTTAATTTAAAAAATATTTTGTCTCTCATAGGATTCTAACCCTCGTCCAAAACAAAATTTGTGCTGCCAATCCCAAATTTCTCAAAATAAGCCCTAATTTGTTCATCTGATGTTCACTCCACACAACAAGCTGCTTGCGCCGCCGTTCCCGCTCTCTGCTTACGCCGCTTGCTCCTACTATCTTCTCGCGCCGTTGTTCCCGTTATTTGTTTGCTCCGCCGCCTACTATATATGTCCGCTCTCGACGCCCTTTCGTAATTTCGAAACCAGATTCAACCCGAGCTTCATCTCCTCCGAGCCTCACGTCCTGTGATTCCCGCGACATCAAAGCTTTAGTTGTTTCTCAGGTATTGGGTCTTCTCCATTTTACGTTTACGATTTATTTCGTTGTGCTCTTGCTCGCGATGTTTACTATTCTCTTTCTGGTAATTTTATTTGCGATATTGTATGATTGCCTCAATTAATTTCGCGTGATTAACAAATTTGGATAATTTATGTGAGCTCGTTGCTCAAATTCAACTCTAGGATTTCGTCTACTTCAGGTTTTTATGCGTTGGTTTGAGAATCTTGTCTGATGTATGTATTTTTGGTTAAACTGGCAAACCAAAGACTCCAATATATATGTGGATAGGCAATAGACAAATTAATATAAAAATAAAGGAGTGGGTAAATTATGTGTGTATTTTACTATGTATATTTTAAATTTAGTTAGTGCAAAATGCTCTTTATACAAACATCTGCTACAATGTGAGACACGTGTGCAATATCATTGACCATATGGCTATCATTGTGAGAGACATGTGTACAATATCACACCTTTCTATCTACAATACCTTTCATGCTCATTTTTTGAGAAAAGATTATAAGAAAAAGAAATGTGAAGTGTCGTGCTAATCCCAGTTGTGAGTTTGAAATAAGGGAATTTATCCTATATTTTGTTTGAGAAAGATGAGTAACTTTTGTGCGATATCTACAAAATTGTTTCCATGGAGATCTTGCATGGTAATAATTCTTAATCTTATTGAATGCAATGTATGGGCTCCTCTCTAAATAGAAATGCAGGCTGCTAAAGATGTATTTCTAACATTGAATTGGTCATTGTGATTTCTTCATAATAAAATGCTCATTTTCAGTTGTGAATCTCATTAATTTATTTATTGTTAAAAGAAAAAGAGAATATCTATTTTTCACTATCATTGTCTTTTACATATTGTAACTAAAACCAAATATTGTGACAGGCTCAAGGATTTAATGTTTCTGGCTGACTGTCATGACTTTGGGAATTAACGAATACTAATTTCGTAAACTGCTTCCTTGAAGTGAGATGCATGGACAGGTTCTACTCTGCTGTGGCTTGGACTGCATTTAAGGGTGAAAGTCAGCGAACTTTAAACCATTTTTGGTATGCTATTTTCTTAATTACTCTGCATTCTCTTTCTGCTTTGAAAGAATATTTCCATTATCCTTTCTTTTGTATTAATAATTACCAAATTTGAGTGAAACTGAACTATTTTTTAAGCAGCAGATATGACTCGACCATGCAGAATTTGTTGATTACATAGCACCATTGCCCCCTGCTACCTTATAGTTAGAGCTATACTCTTTCTGCATGTCTCTACTTATTTATGGTCAATTGTTTATGGCAATACACTAACATAAATATCACTATAGTTGATGAAATCTTTTTTTTATTTTCCTAACATAGGTATACTATAGTCTACTATTTTGATTGGCTTGCTGGTTTTTTAATGTTATTTGTGTATACACATTAGAAATATATTGTGATCAAGCAAATACGGAAGGTGATTGAGAATTTTGATGTTTGAAAATTACAAGTCATATATTAATGTATATTTGGTTTATACTTTGCAGATCCTTTCTTTGATGTTATGTGTGTACACACTTGAAATATCTTGTGATCAAGCATGCACAACAAGGTGATTGGGAATTTTGATATTTGGAAATTACAAGTCATTTATTAGCATATTTGGTTTATATTCTACAGATCCTTGATTAATTTATTTGTTTTGCAAGTATATTTTTAGTTAATATTTATCTTCCTCAAAATAAGATTATTTATGACTTCTTACATCTATGATAAGTTTTATAGGACATTATGTGAGAGTGTCAATGGAATGGTTTAAAAGGAAACTGTATCCAAGCTAATTTGGTGTTGCAATTTTTAATGCAGCAAACTACTAGGTCGTTCGCTGCCTTTCACTTTCCTCATTATTTTGTGAAAGATGCTCCATTCTTTTGTTAAATTATTACATTTCTGTTAGGACTTTGCATTCAATGAATTTTTATCTTGTCTCCTTATCAATCTATTTTTGCTACCAATTGATATCTCTCTCTTTATATGGAAAAGTTAGATATTGATTCTATGTTGACTCTTCCAATGGTTGTTTTTGTTTTCCTTGATTACTAGGCATCTCTTTCTGATTTATGCATTAATACTGTACTAAATTATGTTTTAGGTGTTAAAAGAGACATTAGTTCGATGTGGTTTTATTTTTTAATTTGAAACTGATACAGAAGTCATACCAAAGATTGCAAAGTTCATATTTGACAATTCAAAAGATGAAGGTGTCTTGCTTCCGTGCCTATAAAGCAACCTTTATTTATTGCTTTAACTAATTAATTAATTTTTTAGGGTTAATTGTTGGATAAATCATGCCTTCTTATTTGATCGCAAACAAAATCAAACTTTTGAATTTAGTAAATTAAGAAATAACTTTAAATATTCATTGCATCTCAAATAAATGAGTTGTTTGGTTGAAGGATTGCTGTTTGATCTTTTTTTTAACTTTTATATTTTTCTTTACATTTTTTGGCTCTCAATTGATCTTGGTGTGAATTTCTTACTCTTTTCTTGTAGGTGGCAGTAGTGTGACGTTTAGTCAACTTGTGCTTGAAGTTATGAGGCAACTTGAAAGAGCATATGCTCTCATTCTCAAAAGTTGTCATTTTCCTATTGAATTGCTTACATGCAAACATGGTAGTCCATTGCTCCTTGGAGTGAGAGTAAGTTCTATTGACCCTTCTTGCTAAAATAAGCTCTCTTTTTTAGTATTTTTATAATATTAGTGAACTTTAGTGAACTTTAGTAAAATGTGCTTTGAATGAAGTATCCTTATTTTTGTAGGAGTTTAATGAGGAGGCTAATGTTGGGTCATCTTTTAATGATAATAAACTTCTTTCAAGCAATGGGCAACCAAAGGAATTCTTTTTGTCAAATGATGTCAATGCTCTGGTTGAGCAAACCAAAAAGATCTTAGTTATTTAAGATAATGAAGTTGTTCATTTGAAGGTACTACTTTTGTTGTATTACTTACTTTACTTTTATTGCAATTGATTTATTATCAAATAGTTTGTTAGGCATGTGATGGTGGTAGTAGGCTAATTAGTTTTTTCTGATATGCCTATATATAAGCAATTTCATTTTTACTTGGTTGCCTTAATTCCATTTTATGTATTTTGATGATACGATAAAGATGAATTGCCTAAATTCCATCGTGTGTATTATGATAACCAATTTATTAATTTGATATTTACAAATTCTTGCAGTTTCTGAATGGGAAAATTGATGATTCGTGGTTTTCTTTGGGAAAGATTTGAAGTCTCGAGACTTTAATGGTATTCATACAATGTCTCACATATACGTGGATTGGAAACAATAGGTTGTGTATCTCTTGATCAAGAGGTTTTAGTATAAATTTAAGTTTTATTTATGTAAAAATGATGTTTGGATTTAATTAATTAGGATATTCTTGTAGTTTTTGATTTAAAGGATGATTTACTGTGTATTTTAAATGAAATATTTTATTTGTAAAAAATTCATAAAGTTTTAGTTATATAGCATAATTGTGTTTAATCGTATATAAATAATATAATAAAATTATGAATAAAATTAAAAAAAAATATGAAAGACATCATGTAAAAACCAATGTCTATTGGTGTAAAACTGATGTCTATGCTACGTAAGACATCAATGGAAAAACGATGTTAAATAAGTGCAACTGATGTCTTTACATGGAAAGACATCAGTTAATAACCGATGTCTAATGTGTCTTTGTCGATGTCTTTGTCGAGAAAGACATCGTTTTATATCCGAAGTTTTTTTATCCTATTCGATGTCTATTCTATGAAAGACATTGGTGGATAACCGATGTCAAAGAGTGCAACCGATGTCTATACAATGGAAAAGACATCGATTAAAAATCGATGCCTATCAGCGCCACTTTCAACATCGAGGGCTTCAACATCGGCTGCTTGGTGAAATAGGCATCGGTTTTTAACCGATGTCTATCAACATTTTTGGTGTAGTGTCCCTTAATCTATAATAGAATATTAATTAACTATTTGAAAAATAAAAACAATTTAAGGTCTTAATTATGTATTTACTCCTTGTCAAGCAGTAACTCACAAAGTTCCAATAATTTAATCGTTAAGCGTCCAAATGCATCTAACTGTTCAGCTTCTTATTAAAACATTAAATATTTTATTATGTCATTTCCAACGTTAAATACTATTTTTCATTTTTAATTATTGTAGAGGAGCATGTGCAATTTTTTTTGAAATATGTAATAAAGAGAAATAAAAAACTCTAAATGAAGTGATGATGTTGATTATCCATGTTACTTTCACCCATGATTTTTGTTGTCTCAATTTCACGTGCTTTTTAATATTTTTAAGTACATAATTGTTTTTATTTGACAAAATATTTCTTATAATATGATTGCACATGTAACTATGTCCTTACTGTATTAATCATCTTAAATTTATGGTTTAAAGTATTTTTTTAGTATTTATTACATTCTTTTTAAATTTCTATTATCAATTATTCAAATTTAATTGATTCTACTTAGACATACAAATGTGAAATATTATTACTTTACTTTTGTGTTAAAACTTATCCTTTACTTTTGTTATTACATTCTCTTCTAAAATTCTAAGAGAATTCTTATAATTCATTCATTTAAAATTAAATTAATCAATCAGAATACAGGACCTTTTAATATATGCATTTGAGTATACATCATAACGACAATTGAGCTACACATCAATAAATAAATTTTAAATAATTGTCATATTATGTTAACTAAACTGGCTTAATGCATCAACAAAGGCCATTAACTTTTCGAACTCCAATTGCAAAAGATTTTTGTGACTCATAACACACTAGAATTATATATATAGCTGATAGTTGAGGTCACTGGATAGTAATAATAATTTTTATTATTATTCAATTGCATAATTTTCTTTTTGCTATCAATCTGTGAACCACTTGCCTTAAAATTCTTAAAATTAAAGTCAACCTTTTAATTTATATAAATTATTACTAACATAATAAAAATTATTTTTCTTGTGTACTATACCACGCCAATTAGCTTCTCCACGAAGTGGGGGATTGGGTCAAGTAGTGTGTTTCATTACATCCACAAAAACTATAACCAAAAGTCAAAATGTCAACTCCTATTCCACTCACTAAAATTATTAATAATAGATTCAACTTAATAAAATAAAAAAATTAATCAAAGAAAAAAAAATCTTGAACTAAACTAATTTTTCATACGTTCTATTTCAATCACTCCAGCCGGATATAAAAGAACTAAGTACGATTTCATTTTATAATTGTAATGCTAATAAAATAGTATATGGAAATAATTTCTTTTCGATGAACTGGTATTTCATTTATGAGAGAGAATAAGGTACAACCAGATGTATCAATTGAATTGGTACACCTTTAGTTTTCACCCTTCTAAATTAACTATTCCTCCTTCATTAATGTTGTTTTTTATTTTATTTTTAAATTTATTTATTTAAATGACTATTATACCCTAAACTCTAGGGATAAATTATACTTTAAACCACAAGGGTAAAATTACAATTATACCCTAAACCTTAGGGGATAAATTATACCCTAAACTACAAGAGTAAAATTACAATTATACCCTAAATCCTAGGAGATAAATTATAACCTAAACCATAAGGGTAAAATTATAATTATACTCTAAACCCTAAACTCTAGGGATAAATTATACCCTAAACCACAAGGGTAAAATTGCAATTATAACCTTAAAATTAAATAATAAAAAAAAAGTAAGAGCAACAATTTTAATAAAACACACACTGAAGGAGAATGAATGAGGTTGTACCGGAGTTGTGCCTAAATAGATGTTGTATACAAGTCATTGTCTTCATTTATACATTAATTAATTTATGAAGGTCCAAACTCGCCATCTATGAGAGCCCTATTAAAATTAGAAGTTATGTTATGTAGTACTATGTATGAACTGATGTTTTAATTGTTGATGACTCTTCACGAATTTAAAATTTGAAACCTTAACAAGTTTCTCGTTTAACCGAACAAAATCCTCTTGGGACAATCACTAGAGGGTTGAATTGAAATAATTATGATTATTTTAAATGGCAATATAGTGCAAGTGAGGTGAGATGAATGAAGTTCTCTCAAATCTATATACTACTTCCCCTCAAAAGTCAAAAAATAAACAATATGCAATTAGTGGAGTTCCAATTATCAGATTAAAAGTCAACAGCTATATACAATCACAAATAATGCAATTGATGTTATATTCTATGCATTATGAGTGTTGAATTTTGACCTTTCATGAATGTGGTATATTCATCAATTCAGCTACCCACTCAATACAAAAATAATAAAAATAATAAAATAAAACAAAACTAAAACTATAGAAGGAAACCAATGGGTCATGGTCATTAAAATCCATATAAACCCATCAAAACATAGTCCATCAGAAGTTTTGCTCTACGATCAGTGATATAATTCAATGAAAGTTAGCTGGCCCAAAAAGGTGTGGGGGAGTAGAGCTGTTTTTCATTTAACAGAGGATTCAGATCTAATCAAATGTAAAGAGTCTCAACTCTCAAGATTACAATAACAAGAGGAATACAAGACAAAACATTTAAGAATCACACAAATCAAGAATAGCCTAACAAAAAAAGTTGAAACTAAGTAAAATGACCAACAATAGAATAGTGATACACATTCTTACACATATCAACAATATCAATGTTTTTCTTCATCTGATCCTCCTCCCTCTTGCTTCTTTCTTTTAGTCCCACTTGTTTCACGTAAATATGTTGACACACATGTATACTGTTACCCATATGCCATATACTCTTAACAGTAATAAAGAGAGAGATCAAATGTAAATTTAAAAAACAACTAAGAAGACAGTTTATGCAACGAACTCATCACCTAAAGCTGAAATTTGTCCAACACTCCCTCGTTCATGAAATGCTGAAGACTAATTAACTGATCTATGAACATGTAATTGAGAGTTTGAATGGCAGTACCCTGAATAGGAAAGAAATTAGTTCCTAAGAAAATGTTGATAAACATAAATAAAGATTGTTTTCAAATGGTTCAATAGAAGTGTTTCACATTTATCACTGAAATGAAAAAACAATTAGGCAAATAAAAAATAAAAATTAAAAGAAAATCATACATACTTTGCGTTCTCCAACCTTTATAACAAGTCGGATATATCCTTCGAGCTTCGGGCAACTCCCATCCTGTATTCTCTTTCACAAATTTCCCTAATAACTCTATCCTCTCCAATCATCACTGATAGAACTTGGCATCGTGGTACTTGATGAATGAAATAATTCCCCGAATAATTTTTAGAAGAAGTCCGAAACATAATTTTACATTGTTGCTGCCAGTCTAATATACCCATTCCACTGCCTCGCCGGCTTCCTTTACTCAAGTCATCATGTTGTTAGCATAAAATCTGAACTCCTTGCTCTTGAATTACCCGCTGAATCAGTGAAATAATTTTCATTAATTGCTCCACGTAGAGATGGCTATATGAATGATGCCATGAAATTATGAAATTTGCATGGGTGTTGCTGCATCCATGGGCTTTCCTCCTAGCCTCTGGGACTAAATGGGAAAGGTTCTGCTTGCCAAATGCAAGGTGCTTAGAACACCTGATGCTGATGGTAAAGTATATAATCATCCCTTTTTTGTTTATAGTTTTGGATTATTTTACTAAAGGATCATGAAAACATGAATATTTTTTTGGCCCAGAAAGTGGTAGACGAGGGAATGAAAACATGAATATTAATTATTAATTAACCAACTTGGCTAATTCTAATAAAATATGAGATTCTGATGGCTTTGCAACATATTTACACTGTAATACGGTAACATATTTGCAACATATTTAGTGAGCAAAATATACTAAAGGACTCCACTTTGCAGAATTTGTTGGACAACAACAGTTGTTTTGCCTTCTCAAACATCTCTCTACCTTACTCACCATCAATTTCATTTACAGCCTCTTCCTCCCCCAATCTCACCTTCTTAACCTGCCCCAGAGAAGCTTATACACCAGACCATATCAAAGAGTTTCACAATCAAGAATGTAAAATCTTCCACAAGCCCGACAAAGTGCACTATAAAATTAACCAAGATCCTGCTGTGCTGGAAACCCCTCATGGATGTTCTGTGGTTCAACTGCCTTGTAAGCTGGATCCACCTTTGGATAATCACACCAGCTTGTTCCATCTGGTGAGTGCTACATATACAGTGGAGTGACATGTTTCTGAAGCTTGTTCCAATTGTTACCATGGTGGAGGCCAGTGTCTTACTAACCAGAATCAATTCTATTGTGGTATGTCTAATTTCTCATGCTTGCTCTAAACTGGTGATATTTCTTTATGCAAGAGATCAGCCATGATTATATGATCTGTTTAATTCTATTTTCTTTCTTTTATGGATTGATCAATCCACCAGCCAATCCCAAGAGTCAGTTGAAGCTGATATTATTTTTATGTGGGTTACATCCGCTTCCTACACACTAATGATCAAAAGCATACACAAATAATTTAGTATCCATTTGTCATTAATAGAACAAAAATAGAAAGAAGGTAAAAGCTGTAGTGCATCGGATACACCATGTACCTACCCGAGTGTACACAACCACTACCAATAATCATTATACATAAGCAATGATGTTGGATCATACATACATGATTTTACCATATGTTTAAAGCTTCAATTGAACTAACTCAACACAAAGTAAAACTCTGTTAACTGGAAGCAGGAACTGAATTCTTTCGTGGTATGCTTCATTCCAGTTATTTATACTTCTAAACTAATGCATATAAAGAGGCACACCATCTGAGTAACTTGTTTTAATGAATCATTAACATCTAAATAAGTAAATTAAACAACATTAGAATCAGAAACAAACTTGCATAAATATCCCCTCGAAACTCACTACAAACAGAACACATAATCACATTCAGCATCCAACATCAAGCACAACCACATCCAACAAGGCAATTCAAATTCCAAAAATCAACCAGAACACCTAAAAATCACCCAAAACACATAACTCAATCCCACATCAACACAAACAACAAGAAACCTCTAAAGTCAAAACCACAAAATCACATCCAAACTTTCCCTGTCAACCCTGTGGATCCACAATCTCTGCAGACATCCACCACCTTCCCACACCACAAACAACTTCCCATCCAAATTCACCGGTCACCATTGTCCAACTACACAACAACTTGGGCAACCCCTTCACCACTCCTCTCAATTCCTTCCACACATCATATCCTCAAATCTTCCCCAAGTAAAGATTCAAGTAATTTTAGTTTAACAAATTATATCCACTATGTGAGGAAATAATAAATGACCTGAATTTATGATACTTGTTGATGTCATTGTTAATAAATTTGAACCAAACATCATAATTCAAGAGTTTAGTTTATGAGCATGAAATTCATACGGGCCAATTCAGGCAATTATCAAGAAAAATACCAATGAATGCTAAAAAAAAATAACACACAAATGAATGATAATAATATGATGAACATTTACTGTCATAGTCATAAATAAATACCAGCAAAGCTAGTCATAATTACAAACTAGCTCATATCCTGCAAATACTTAAATACCAAAATATCCTGCAGGTATTCAAGGCACTTCCAGTTCACCCTGCAAATACTTAAATACTAAAATATGCACATCCAGTTCACCTCTTTTGCATCCGCTTTTGCTTCCGGGATGCTGGAAGCCTTGGTACCCGACGCTTTTGCTTCCGGGATGCTGGAAGCCTTGGTACCCAACACAAGGACAAAGAACCCACATGCAGAGGCCTGAGAGTGTGGCAAGTATTTATGACAAACTTGAAGGAATTTATGAGCTCCACACCTATAGGTATAGGAAATTTCAAATTTTCCTGGCTCGAATTTGATTCCACCGGCTCCTCTATCTCAATCTTGAATCTTGAGACCTCCAGAACTCGAATCCCCAGATTCCACCTGTGGTTTAATTTCATTCCTCTCAGAGAATGAGACAGAGAATGTGCTAACACTGATTTTTTTGTTGTAGATGAATTTCTTAACGTTCTTGTTTGTACCAGGTACAAACAGCACCCTCCACCCTCCACCCTCCACCCTCCACCTCCACCTCCACCTCCACCTCCACCTCCACCTCCACCTCCACCTCCTGACACAAAGATTGATCGATCGTCACTTTCGTACAGGTAATTCGAATCTTTGTAGGAGGGAATCAAGTTCCTCTCCCTCTCATTTTTTATATCAAAAACTTTTGATGGACTAAAAAATAACCGATTATCCACCCCATCTACCACCGCTGCTGCTGCTGTAATATTGGTCAACTCACCCAATGATTTAGTTCGTTTCCAAACTCTTTCACTCATATCCAATTCAAACTGCATTGGATGGCGCTTCTCATCCAACACTCTCAGCAACAAGGTTTGCTCGTCCTTGAAAATGGCCCAATCGACCAAGCAGTTTACTTGAAAGGAATTATATGGCCAAAACCACTGAATTGGGGGAAGATTTTCCCATTTTCCATGTCCCTCTTATCACCCCAGCAAGAATAATTCTCATCATCCCACCCCACAGCCGACGGCACACACGTGTCCACACCTATGAGCTGAGACTGAAATAGCGATGAGTAGACAAGCAGTTTTCCATTTGGTGTGGGAATTGCCAAAGGACAACTTTTCGTAAAATTCATGGAAGTCCTATATTTGATCATATACTCCTCCAACGACAAATCACTACAACTGGGGCGGCGCCGCGGGCGCAGAAACTTGGCCAAATCTAGCGTGCCAACCCTCTTATCAGAAGAAAACATAAACAGCGTGCATCCTTTTACCCAAAAACAACAGAATTTAAAATTTCTACTTACTCGCAATTTAGGAACATCTTCCTCCGAATATTCACGATCACCACCTTCTGCCTTTCCTTTGGATAATCTAGATAATTTCACAAAAAATATGTGATAGTTATCATCCGGATATGCATCACTCCTAGCGATGCAAGGGACACATAACCAAGACTCTGTCGAAACCATATGCTCCTTCGCGCGAATCTGAATGGACCGTAGGGAAATAGGAATTACGTTCACGAACAGGGAATTAGGGTTCACCTCTCTTCTCATAATATTTAAGACGGGCCTTACAAACTTGGGCCTAATCTATTTTTTTATTTTACAAATTTATTAGATAAAATATTAAAATTGGTCATATGAATATCACATAATCCAAATTTAGATATTTTTCATTTGTACTTTTTAATTTTGGTTTTTTTTAAAATCCAAATTTAGTTATTTTCTTAAATATAGATTTTTTTTTGATTGGTCCACTCTAGTTGGTCATACTCTACGGACTTGGGGTCTCCACTTTGTGAGCTATAATTAGGCTTATTTCACTTGGGTCTGATCTAATTTGTCTGAACTTGTTTGACTTTAAGTCATGTATCATTTGACTTGAGCCGCTTTATTTAATTTAAACATCATGTAATTTGTTGGGTTTAAATTAATATCAATTAACTTGGTCCTCTTGACTTGGGTCATACTTTATTTAATTTAATCCTCATTTAATTTGGTAGGCTTAAATTAATTGTCAATTACTATTAATTAATTTACTTAAATTCCAAAATAAATTAAAATTGATATTTAATAAAAAAAATCCACGTGTCCTCATTTGATTGGACCGTGAATTTTTAATTGCTTACAGTAACCATTAAAATGTTGCGTCCAAAAAAGAAATATGTAACCATTAGGATAAGATGGAGAGAGTAAGTTTTTTTTTTTTTGAGAAAAGGAAATTTATATATTTTGGGTATGAGAATTGCTCACAAATTTACAATGAAATACCTACAAATAGATATTCGGTGCACTCGGGTAGGGATGACAATAGAATGGGTATTTCCAGGTACCGGTCTACCCGAATCCTAATGGGTAGGGTATGGGTAGTTGTAAACGGGTTTGGGACGGGGTGCGGATAATGCCTCAAATACCCGTGGATAACCCGATTATATATATATATATATATATATATATATATATATATATATATATATATATATTTATAAAATTTAATATATATTATATAATTTATATACGATAAGATATTTTATATATTAAATTAATAGTTATAAGTTTTATTTAATAATAATTATTAAATATTTATTTAAAATAATACAATTTATATTATATTTATTTTATATTTAATTAATAATAATTTAATTTTTATTATTATACTTATTTATTCAATAAAAAATATAAATATATATAAAATAAATTAATATTCAACGGATATGGGTACCCATGGGTATTGATAAACGGTAATGAGACGGATACGTGTACCATAATAAATTTTTTAAATGGGACGGATACGGATACATGTAGTTATTTTTTAATCGGATACAGGTACCCTACCCGTTGTCATCTCTATGCCCGGGTATAAGGGTGCACCCACATGTATATAATTTTTTATTATTCTATTTTATATACTAGTAATGCCACGCACGGTTATTGAAGAAAATATAAATTTTTTCATTCTAACATGTGATAAAATATAATTTTTTTGTCATTATAGAAATAAAATTGAGATTTTTGGATTTAAAAATATAATAAATAATTATATATATTTATTTTGAATTTTTTCATTCTAATATGTGATAAAATATAAATTTTTTCATTATACTATTGAAATAAAATTGAGATTTTTGGATTTAAAAATATAATAAATAATGATATATATTTATTTTGAATTTTTGATATGATAGATTTTAAATTTATATCAAATCATTGATAAATATAGTAGTATAGTAATAAGGAATAGTAATGAATATTATTTATGTAAAAATTATTTGGTAAATAATGATTATCATATAATCTTGAATGAAGCAGCATCTTTTGATTTTGAAAAACTTCTCAAGGAATATAAATGGAAATTAAAAGTGAAGAAGATGTGACTAGAAATTAGAACACAATCCTAGCCTGAGGCGAACTCGAAGATCAAATAAGAAGAATTGAATAAGGATTAATCAAGCAACCTAAATTTGATCATGATAAAAAATTATACCTGGAATACTTCTGATCCGAAATTTTATCATCTACTTTGTTCAATTGAAAATTAAAAATAAAAATCAAAATCAAAATCAAAATGAGGACTAATATTTGTTAGCAGGTACAGCGAAGTTGACAAGGTAGTATTTCAAACTTAACAAATTTGGTCAAAAGCATTAATGATCAGTATTAACTACATGCTATTTAAATCGGTTAAAAAAAAATGAGAGACAGCAAGATATTACAGTATGCTATACCTAAATAAACAAAAGCATCAAAATTTTCAAACCATCTGCTTACCTAAATAAACAAAAAATAAAACAAGGTTTCTTTTATCCTTCTTCCCCTTCTCAAGGAGTGGGGGATGGTCATCGAAAATCTTGGTCTGAAGATTAAATTTTCTAAGCATATCTTTTTTCCAGACAAGAGTGCAATACCAGGACATTTAAAAATTCTTACCAACCCCAAATGCCAATAACCCAAAGGCCATTTGGGTGTTCCAAAATACCTACCCGCTTGATAGGACCATAAGCCTCAATTTCCCTTTTGATCCTGCTCTCTGTTGTCTCATAACTCTGGAAAGGAAAAATACCTTGTAAGCAAACTAGGTAAAATACCATACATTAGATCTTTATAAAAAAAATGCCAACAGAAATTACTACTTAGAAGCCTAGCTACAAACAGTGTTTTGTAAGGATCTTCAGAAACAATTGGGTCACTATTTGGATCATCTGAGAATAAAAATCACATAAGCACTTAGACAAGGCTGCCAAAAATTACAGGATTCGTATTTAAGAAAAAAATCTAACTGGGGCAAATACTCAAGAAAGTAAATAAACAAATAAATAAAAGAGAACAGATTCCATTGTCACCAACAAAAGTAACCAATTCATAGAATATAAATGAATAGAACTATATCACATTTCTCAAGCTCCACTGCTGCTTTTTTGGCTCCCTCCTCCAGCTGTATTTGATGAATCCTGGTTCTTCTTTCTACCTGGATAATCAGTATATAATCACTAAGCACGATGAGTAGTCTCACACACGCCTGTTAATAGAATTTCGCATCCCATAATACACAACAGACAACCATAATTAGCAATGTACTCCAATTTACACCCTATTACAATGAGGTATAAATGGGAACATCAAAGCATCTAGAGGACCAGTACATAACCATATTCACATAAATCTATACAATTTTAAAACATGAATCAGGTCAATATGCTACTGCACTGAATACATTTACAAAGCAGGATATCTAACTGATAAGTTGCGTAAGTGTCATATTTTATTATCATGTTTTCCCGTATTTTAGGTATCAATTAATCTTTTGCTTTGATCAAGTTTTATGTTTTGCAGATATGATGTAAATATAACTGATATACGGACCCTTTGAGGGATTCTTGAACAATTGGAGCTTTCAAGACATGCCAAACAAGGATTCTGTATAAGTTGTGGGCTGAAGGGAATGGTGTCTAAACAGGTTTGTTCTTATGTTTTTTTTTTCATGCCTCATTCTTTCCAAATAGGTTAACTTGAATTTGTTCCCAAAATTGAATAGACTATTCCTAGACCAAGGAAAGGAACAATGTTGAGAAAGAAAGCATCTACTCCATCATCACCTTGTTTATGTTAATGAAATTTCGATAAGAGAGGTGGAAAAACGTCTGGGAAGGATAACATACCATCCCTTATTCGTTCAATACTATGTTCATATACTGCAAGCTTCTCTTCCGTAGCCCAAATTTGAGAACACTGCCAAAGAAAAGTAAAATTATGACATGAGTGTCAGATTTTTTTCAAAATGTGTAGATGTCAAAAGTATTTTAGAACTCACATACTCCACTTATTTATATTGTTTTTAAAAATAAGAAGGAAAGTCCATCTTAGAATTAAAGTGTAACAAATTACCAGTTCCGTCTTTTCCTATTGAGAAGTGCTAATGCATTCTGTGAATTTTCTAAAGCACTAGTATTGTGTGGAGCATCAAGCTTAACTACTGCATTCTCTGTTGCAGCATTCCCGGTTAGGTTGAATGAGACAGTCGTACAACCATTTTCAGCAATTATCTTCCTGTCTCACATGGACTTTTTTTTGGTTTAAGAATGTCTGCTGTTAGGTTGCATGAGACAGTCGTATCACCATTTTCAGCAGTTATCTTCTTGACTCTACATGGACCATCTTTTGATTTAAGAATGTTTGCTGACTCCATCTATAAAAATGCATTTCACTAGTCAATGAACAGAATAAGCAAATGAGACACCACTGAGTCTCCACACTCAGTTCTAGCACTATTGAACAATTGAATAGCACGAAATCAACACCAACTTGTCTTGGCACAACACAAATTTCACAATAGAGTATTGTTTTCGTTGTATAGTAGTAAACTGAAATTTTCTAACCACATTGTATATAGTAGATATCAAAAGGCATGACTAGAATTTTGGTAGGTAGCAGGGTAAATAAATATTCTGTTTCTTTTTGAAAGTTGATATAATCTTTTAACAAATAATTCTGTAAATATAGTTGAATGGATTCAATATTGAGGCATACAAAACACATGAAATTAAGATGAAATAACAGACAAAATTCCAGAGAGCGCCGCTATGTTTATAGATAGAAAAAGCTACTGTGGCTGACTAGCTTATAGTGAATCATTGACAGAAAAGACAAATGAAGTAGAGAAGTATATACATGGTTCGACGTGAATAAAATACCAGAAACTTGTAATCACAAGTTCCAATGAATAGATGAACGTACTTCTTACCCATTTAGAAAAAATATACTTGATCTTCCCTATTCCATAGTAATAAGCCCATTAACATGCATGCATAAAGTGCCATCTATCATGTAGATCACACACAAAAAATAAATAAATAAATAATCTCACCTTCAAGTTGACACCATCGTCTGGACCATTCGCAGAATGCTGAGCACTGGGAACATTCTTTTTCCTCTGATAACTAGCTCTGATTCTTGAACTCCTTCTTTCCTCAGTTTAAAAGGAACTCTTTATGTAGTCATTAATATCCATTTCCTGCATACCATGATTGTCCCTGACCCTACTTCCTCAAGGGTAATTTGTCTTACTTTTTTAGCAGAATTAAGGAAGTCGCCAAGGTCTTTGAATTCCTGTCTGGCATTTCCATTTCTTTTTGTACTCTAAATGCCATATACCGTATTCTCGTTAGCATCATTCTTAGAAGTGTTGCTTTTCATCTCAGGGTTATCAATGTTAATGTGATCCAAGTCTTCCCCAATACACATTGAGGAGGCAAAGCAGGCTTTTTGCTTTGAGGAAGCTCTCCTTTGTAGCTACTGTTGGTGCTTCGAGCATTGCAGCCGCTTAATATTGGCTTACATGACTCTTTCCTTTGGGCAAATTATACATAAAATTGCGCCTAATACAATAGTGAATGATCTTAAGTCATACAAATGAGTCAAGAACTCATTAGTGTCCTCCATATACCTGAAAGTAGCACGTAATCAGGAAATACAGTGATAAATTCATTTTCAACAGTTAAAATCAAATACAATGATGGAAAACTTCCACAATTGTTCTTCACAACTTTCTACTTTCTGGACCTCATACATGTTGGTGTTCGATCATTTGGTTAACGTGACCCGTTAGGATCCCATACGTTTCTATCACAGCGGAAGCAATAAATCATAGAAACGATTACCGTTCACCAGGGTATGTTGATGAAGATTGATTCACGCAGGCAGCCTGCGCAGTCTCACGAGAATGGCCATTACTTCCTCTTCTGATGTCGGAATTGAGTGATCTTTGTGTTCAGACGATCTTCTCTTCGACGGCTTTCCGTCAGTATATTAATAATTGAATTCTGAGAACTGTATGATTTTATATAAATTTTTCAAGGTGGCAGACAGCAGCAGCAAACTATCTTCCGATCTTCTGCTGTATGTCCCAAGTCCGATCTCGACGTCGTGTGGGCGACGATCTACGAGACCTCCTCAATCTGCTCTCAACCCTCATCACATGTGAATGAATTAGATTAGGGTTCCAGATAAGTTGAGGTGACTTATATACATGGGCTACAGCAGGGACCAAGAGGAGAAATTGGGTTGGGCCTCCATTGGGCTTAAGTATTCAAGCTTAGCCTAAAGCTTATACTTAAGTCCAATAATAATAATATATTCCACTAAAATATTATTATTGACTACCGTACCAATCCCAAAATTACGTTTTGGGCTCCTTCTTATTATGAGTCCATTAGTCTCCCCATGTTTAAGATATGTAATGTCCATTAATTAATTAAGTTACTGACAACCCAATTAATTAATATCTCATCCAAAAAAGTACCATTCAACCTCATTATCATGCCGGAATAAATTCCACCTGCACGATTTACATGATAATCCTTATGAGCTCCTCAAGGGGACATCATCAACTTATGACGGACACGGATTCCTTCTACAATCAATAACACACCATAGAGACAGCACTACTTCTCAACTCATCGAGTTTGTTGATTTAATTACATGTAAATCTCACCCATTGATGAATCAAAGAAATACATATTGTCCTACGTGTCAAGGTTATTGTATAGGGATTAAGAGCACGAACTTCCATAATAACTGAGATCGAGTTCTCCTATAAGTCAGTATAAGTCGAACGATCTCAAGCGGTCCTGCTCAATACACACAAGTGCACTAATGTGATTCTATAGCCAAGCTAATACCAAACCACACTACAACCATCCCGATAGAGAGTCCCCGTCTATCTCGGTTGTGAGCATCTGTTTATACTTTATAAGGAAACCGATAATATGATCTTCCGCGTGTTGTCGCACAACATATTATCTACAGTATAAATTAAGTGGACTATTGCATCGAACATATAAATAAATTATAAGATGCAATCATTTGATCATATGATTCTCATTTCAAATTAATTGTTATAACATTGTTCATACAAAAAGCTAGACTTTTAGTATACAATCCAACAATCTCCCACTTATACTAAAAGACTATGCTGTCATGTCTTCTGCCATACATCTGATTTCCACTCCCACTACACGACCATCAAAAGCTCTCGCCTTAAGGTCCTTGTAAATGGATTTACTAAGTTATCGTCCGATGCAATCTAGGTGACAACAACCTTCCCCTCATCATACGATTTCTCGTAACAGGTGGTACTCGCGCTCCATGTGTTTAATTTTCTTATGGACTTGTGATTCCTTCAAGTTTGCAACTGCTCCAATATCATCAATATAAATTGTGATAATCTTGGGCAAACTTAGAATCACATCAAAGTCCATCATGAAGTTTCTAGAGTCATACAGATACTTTGGCTGCCTCATAGGCTGCAATTTATCATCTTTCCATGATGGAATCCGGAGTCTGAAATATATTTCTATATAACACTCCTCCACATTATGACTCAACTTCTTAAAATTAAACACATAACCTTGAGGTGGATTTACTGCCGTCCAATCTGACTAAAAAATACGAATCTACGTAATCCACAGGAAGCAGTGAATCTGCCCTGTAAGCCTACATATAATTTTCAGTCCTTCTCAGGCACTTCATATATGTCTTACCACAACTCATCATTCTTGTTCCGGGTTACGTTGATACCCACTGTTTATGCCATCGACAAAACAGTTATCCAATCTCGTGCATAACATTCCTTAGATTAAGCTTCCTCATTTGCCGAAGCATAAGGAATCTCTTTCATCTTCTTATCTACTTTTGTGTCACAAGACACATTCACTTAGATAAATTCACATACTAAACGAGTAAGGATCGTATCATTATATGAAACTTGAGATAAGCATAATATCTTTTCTTGTGATCCGTATTACCGTGATCAAAAGGATATTTTTGCTCCTCTTAAGTCCTTCATCTCATACCGCTTTATCAACCATACCCATATGCCCGACAATATTCTTTCATTGCCTCCAATGAGCAAGATACTATCTACGTATAGTACAAGAAATACCACCACGTTTCCATCACTCTTTTCAATACACAAGACCCATCCGATCATTGATTAGATCCATATCACTGGATTACCTCATCAAAATGGATGTTTCATGATCTTGAAGCTTGCTTTAGTCCATGAATGGACACTTTTAAGCTTACTATCACAATGTTCTTAGCTCTTTGCAATTGATCACTCTGGTTGCTTCACATAGATGTTTCCTTTAAGACTTCCAATCAGGAAAGTTGTCTCGACATCTATTTGTTATCCCTCATATTTGATATGAGTAGCAACAGATAAAAGAGTTCGGATCAACTTAGACATAGCTACCAGCGAACAAGTTTTCTCATAATCAAACCTCTTTTTAGTATACCTTTTCGCAACAAGCTTGCTTCCAAGGTTTTCACCTTATTCTATGATCCTCTTTTATTCTTGCATGCCAGCTTCCAATGGCTTTTACGTCATTTAGCGGTTCAACAAGCATCCAGATCTTATTTAAAATTCATCGATTCTATTTCAACATCATTGCACTTGCTAAGATATCGCATTTCGATCTTGTAGTGCTTCGTCGCATCCGTGGGTTCATTCCATATTTACTAGGGACCAAGTCTCACGACTTTCCCAAAACATGTATCTTACAGGTTGTCGAAGAACCCTGCCACTACGACAAGGCACTACACGTAATTGTGTATCAGACGTGACACGCGTTGCAGTTTACCTTGTGGTATATCCTCTTGTACACTTGGTACTAATACTTTGTGTTTTCCCTCTTATTTCCTTTAGAATAATTTATACATGGCATTATGATTTAATACATAGTCCTTTTCCAAAAATCTAGTGTTTGAGTTAACAATCACTCTTTGATCTTTTGGACTAAATAAATCATTATCATTCATTTTTCTAGGATATCCCACAAACAGACAAACGTTATACAACATGCTGTTTCTAAGGCATACCCATAAAATGAATTTAGTAATTCTAAATAATTCATCATCCATATAATCATTTCTATAAGAGTTTTTCTCTTATTAAGATTAGAAGACGGGTTATTAATTACTATTTATTGCATCCGTGGGATAAACATGATTTAAGAGTTAACAAATTATCGCCAACGTACCACAACAGATTGTAGCTCCATCCTTCATTTCTATGACCATGTCATTTAAGTGAAATGGAGTATCCATTCGTAATTGTATAGAAACTGAAATGAAATTCTTTCTATGAAAACGTACGTAAAGATAATTTCTCAAAATCAAATGTTTATTCCTATCCTAAGATAAATAAACAACTCCCACTGCAACAACCACTACTCTCGTAGAATTACCCATATATATTACAATCTCATCATCACTTAGTTGCAGACTTTTAGTGACTCTGGTATCTATACACTACGTGTCAATAAATGCCATCACTAATCACGCTTTAACGATTTTTGAATGAGATACTAACATTGTTCACATCTTGATGAAATTGGATTTCCTTCGCCACATGTTTTGTCAGAAGTTCCCCACCATATACTACCTCTTGTATTTCAGGCAGAACTTGCTCAAAACATCTAGGTGAATAATGAAGAATAAAATTGACTTGGGTTTCCCCTTCAATTTTTACTTCAAGCATTTCCAATTCTTTCATCAAGTCAACCATGATCTCTTGCCTTTCAACCTTTCTCAAGTATCCAAAGAGTTACATGAGACAATCATATTTCTATGAACTTCTCACCTCTCCACTAGAGACTTTAATAGATATCATGGGACATCCTTAGTGGGAACACATTTATATTTTCTTAAGCAGTAAAATTCGAAACCAAGATTCTTTTCTAATCATCTAATTTTGGACAAAAAAATATGTTTCTTTTAGTTAACAATAAGCGAGATAAAACATTTTGAAAATTTAAGAGAATCATAAATAAATACACCGATCAAATCTTCGAATTTTATCCATTTATATTGATTCCCTCAAAACAATATAAAAATAAAATTTACCGACATCTCAAGCACCATGAGTCTGCAAGCCACGTTAGTGGGAGAACTGTTCCAAACTGGCGATCTAGACGTCTTGGTGGTGGACTTGGCAGTGAAGACTAGACAATTGGAAAGGTAATATAGTGATAATATATACACTTTGCCATACAATGAGCTTTTGTTCATGCACTTTTTTTCTTATCAAACTGAGAACTCTTTACTCTCCATAGGTGAGGTATCTGATTATCTATGATGCATGCTATGCATCCATGTATTTGAACCATGTTTAGTCGCTATCCTCAATAAGTTTTACATTGGACCGTTGATTGAGGGCTTTTGAGGTCAATTTTTCTGTTTTAAGATTTTGAGATCCGGATTTTGAAAACCATCCCTATTAATAGTAATAAACCTAATAATCTAAAATTTACAATAACACCTAGCAAATGGCAACAATATGATAATATGGGGGAAATGCATATTTTTGTCTTAATTTTACTATATTATTATGCTTTCAGTCACCTTAAGTTTTTTGTTTTGATTTATAAAATATACATATTATAAATATTGCTGCATTTGTTGTTCTCACGCATTAAGTTAACAAAACAAATTTTTTTCCCACATATAACTGTCCACAATAGGTTAAAAGACGAAAGAAATAAAAAATCGGAGCTATGGAACTAACATCAAACAAAAACCATAAGGCTGACTGAAAGCATGATAGGGTAAAATTAAGGGACAAAAGATATTTTCCCTATTGAAATTACAAAGTACAATCTTCTTACCCATTGATTGATTATTTTGACATTAAGTTAAATCCATCTATACTGTAACCTGAAACAAATAATATGTATTATTCTTGAGGATTACCAAACCCAGAATTTAGCTATCAGTTCATACTAAAACCCTAATCAAATATCTCAATAGGTTATTCATGCTAATTCACTGTTCATTGTGATTATTCCCATCCACTTTTTTCATTATTGCAAATAGCAAGCACATGGTCAATATTTGATGTGTAAATTTTCTAGGCTAATTAAAAAAATACTTGATTATATAGGCGATGACTATGAGCGGAGTGATTCAAAGCTTGAGCGGGGTGAAAAAGAGAGGAACTATTCTAGTATGGATGCAGAAGATAATCATGGGTGGCCTGATCAGCATGTGCACGGGTGTTATGACTACTACGGAAACCAAGGACGGGGCCAATATGATGGGCAGGGTGAGTATGAGCGTTACAGGGAATATGATCGTGATAAGGATCGCTATGATCAAATGGATGATGATAGAGCTGCATCTGAGCCCCAAGACAGATCATCGGTGGATAGGTCCATTTCTCGCGAGTACGAGTATTAAGCAATTGTTGCTATTCTTCCAGTGATGACTGAAGGTTATTTGGTGTGTTATTATTCCAGACCAGTTTCTTCATGCAGCTCTTCATGTGATCATTCGTATGAGACTGTTCTCCCACTTTTCCGTTGTATGTACAATTATTGTGGAAATGGAGTTTAGAAAAGTTGTATTTTAAGTAATAAATATATAAATTATAACCTATCTATTGTAGATATGGAGTATATAAATTATAAAGTAGGTTATGTATTTGTTAAAGTTTAATTTAGGATGAAGGAAGTGAAATTGTTGTATGTACAATTATCGTAGAAATGGAGTTTAGAGAAGTTTTATTTTAAGTAATAAATATATAAATTATGAAGTAGGTTATGTATTTGTTGAAGTTTAATTTAGGATGAATGGGAGTGAAATTTAATATGGGATGATTGAAAATAGAGTTTGAAATTCAATGTAGATATAAATTTGTATGGTAATGTAGGCAGGGCGGAGCCTGACCGATTTGTTAGGGGCTAGCTTAAAAATAAAATTACGTCGATTTTATTTGCAGCGAATTGTTAATATAGAGTTTAAAAATATTATTCTTTGACTAGGTTTATTGATTTTTTTAGGATAATGTAGTCTTTTTAAATAATAAAATATTGTAGAGTACTTCCCCGGTTTCAGAAATACATTCGTGTATTTTTTAACATGGAGTTTAAAAAAAATAATTTTTTTGTGGTGTGATGTAAGAAAGAGAATGATATTTTGGGTAATTGAGGTGAATAAAGTGTATGATATAGTAAACTTTGATTAGATTGTGTAAAAATGTGGCATTTTTGTAATAGTGTAGTGTTGTAAGGTTATTGATATTGTCTATTGTGTCCATTTATACGGGTTGAATGTATTCTTGGGACGGACCAAAATAAAAGTGCAAATGTATTCATGGGCCGGAGGAAGTATATTACACTACATGTATTATGTGAAAGTATTATTTTTAAAATTATAATGTATGTTAAGGTACAATATTACTCCCTCCATCCCGAGTATTTTTACCCGTTTATACGGGCGACACGAAGATTAAGAAGAGCTATATTTATAATATAAAATATAAGAAAAAATAGGGATAAATTGGTAATTTTAGAGAAAAAATTAATAAAATTATTGAGAATGGTGAATAAAGTGTAAAAAGTAAATAAAATTATTAGAATTGATAAGTAAAGTGTAAAAAATAAATAAGATGTAGTATAATGTATTTTTGCCAATAATGGAATGTATAAAAATACATGAGACATCTTAATATAAAAAGTGAGTAAAAATATATGGAATAAAAAGAATATTTTAAATGATGCAAACAATAAAAATATAACATAATAATATTTGTGGGAGAGTACACAATAGTGCAATATAAAAATATAAATTGAAACCAAATACTATATCATCTCTTACTTCTTATATAATATTTTTTTAATGTTCAGAACTAAAAGAAAGAAGTGAAAATAATATTTTCTATTGATTTGAGAAATTATAGAGTTTTTGATAAAGCGAGAGATGTTACTATATTAGTGTAAGGTCAAACTAATGGCAAGATTAATTATAAGGAAGATTGGGTAGGGGGGGTGGGGGGCTTAACTAGATAATAATTAATTATTTTTGCTATTCTCCCTAAATAGTAACTAAATTGATATTTAAATCTGGCTAATTTCACATTCTTGAAGAATAAGCATGAAAATATGCATGCTTTCGTGGCTGCTAATTGATATAAAAAATATCAATTTATTACTTTATTGTTCAATTACACTCTTTTGCCCTTATTTATATATAGAATTTAAAAAATATTCTTTTAATTAATTTTAATAATTTTTTAGTATAACATGGTCTTCTAAAAAATAAAAAGTTCGAAGTTTTGTGTATGAAAAATTTATTACGATTTACCCATTTCAAATTACTAGACCCAATTGCTCCTTTTTTCTATTTGGTGCACCCGAAGCAACGAAATGTAGCATGATAGGGTGGTTGCTATTTGCATGATAATGTATAAAGTATGGTACGATACTGCACCCATCCAGATTTTGATTACTCAACTCAACCTGCTACACCTGGATTTTGATACAGAATCAATTAATATCTTACATTAACTCAACTCAACCTGCTACATTCAACCACATAGCTCTTCATTTCAGCTGCTACATTCACTTAAACTAAACATAAAAATATTAGCATGAGTTAATATAGGAGTATATGATTAGGTGTACCCGAGTATAAGGTGCACATATGTGTATAACTTTTTATTTTATTTTATATACTCCATGTTATTCTATTTTGTATATATGTCCCTAAATAATTGTATATTTTTTCGCACTCAATTTTTCATTTAAAAAACTAACAAATAAATCATATACAATTTTGTTAATAACTGTATATGTTTTTGTTCATATTTATAGTACGTTGTTTAAAGTGGGTGCACTTGGGTTGTACTCAGGTGCACAGTATAATTAACCATGATTAAAAGTCGGAAAAATGTATAATACTTTTATTTTTTGAATAAATCTAATTTTTTTATACTCCGTTAACAACCCAACTCAATATATTTTTTTTTTGTAATTCAAAATATGTCAATATTATACTCTATTTATAGATTATAAAATAAGAATTTTGAGTATTATTTTTTTAAAAAAATTAAAATTTCAAAAATTACATGTTGAAAATTTAAGTTAAATAAAAAAAATTATTGCCTCTCACATGAGGGGGTGGAGGCCCACATGTCAGGGGTGACCCCACCCCTTCATGTGAGAGGGTTATGGGTGACCACCGATCATCCAAGTGATCCTCAAAATTATTACAACCAAGTGTCACATTGTGGGTGGGGAGAAACATGACAAACAAGCTGCCCCCTTTTCAAATTACTAGACCCAATTGCTCCTTTTTTCTATTTGGTGCACCCGAAGCAACGATATGTAGCATGCTAGGGTGGTTGCTATTTGCATGATAATGTATAAGGTATGGTAGTGGTACGATACTGCATCCAGATTTAGATACAGAATCAATATTTTACATTTATTCAACTGCATCCAGCTTTTGATATTTTACATTAACTCAACCTAACCACACCTTTCCAGTGGACATGAAGCTATCATCTTCCACCTTCTTCGTTAGAACCCTACTTCTCTTTTAGCTTCCACCTTCCCAATCTCACATCCCCTTTTAACCCCCAACTTAGTATCGCCTTCTCCATTGGACTCGAAAACACTGCCTGTAGTGTTTCTGGTGGAGCATCTCTTGCAATCGAGCCTCCCTCAACCACATAGCTCTTCATTTCAGCTGCTACATTCACTTAAACTCCACAAAAGAAACCAAGCTCTCTAGCCTTTCCGCAGTCAAACAAAGGAAACCAAGCTTCCTGTTACTCAAGGTAAATTCATGAATAGGATTTCTTTTCCTTGTCTTGTTTATAATTAATGGGTTTATTGTTTTGGGTTTTTGTGTTAAAAAAAAAAAATTTAAAGTCTAAGTTAAATAAAAAAAATTATTTCAATTGTGGGTGGGGAGAAACATGACAAACAAGCTGCTCCCATTTCAAATTACTAGACCCAATTGCTCCTTTTTTCTATTTGGTGCACCCGAAGCAACGAAATGTAGCATGCTAGGGTGGTTGCTATTTGCATGATAATGTATAAAGTATGGTACGGTAATACTGTATCCAGATTTTTTTTTGATAAAGATTTAATATTTTACATTAACTCTTGCACCTACTCTCAACCTAAGCTCTCTTCATCTTCATTTCAGGTTAAGAAACCAAAGCGCTCTACTCTTTCTGTGAAACCAAGCTTACAAAGTGTAACTCAAGGTAAATTCATGAATGTCCTTGTACTTGTAGTTGTTGTCTTGCTTGTTTATTGTATTGGGTTTTTGGGTAAAAAGAAAAAAGGATGAAGATGCTTGATTCTAGTATTAATTTGATCAGTGTGTTGATTTTCATTGTGGGTGGTGAGAAGGCTACTTTTTCATTTGATATCCTTTTTCTATTTGCTGCACCCCAAGCAACGAAATGTAGTGTCGTGTAGGATGGTAGTGTTGAGTTCTATTTGCTGCACCCCAGTGTAGGATGGTAGTGTTGAGTTATTTAGGATCGATGGGTTGTTGGGAAAGTAACTCTTTATTAAAGGACTCAAACTATTTTATATTACAACAC
Source organism: Pogostemon cablin (assembly GCA_023678885.1). Classification (NCBI taxonomy): domain Eukaryota; kingdom Viridiplantae; phylum Streptophyta; class Magnoliopsida; order Lamiales; family Lamiaceae; genus Pogostemon; species Pogostemon cablin. Next base: position 3,227,243 of record CM042992.1, on the reverse strand, counting down.
ACTCAAAGACACTCTGATGTACACAACTCGGTGTTGCATCTCAACAGTTTTACCAATACTTATAAATATCAGATAGTTAGTACAATTAACATGTTTTTTGTATATCTTTGAATTTGAATTGTACTCCTGTGGTACTCACCATTTTGTACTTTAATATTTTCTTACCTTTACAAAAGTTAAATAAATAACAAAGGCCTATGATTAAATATGGAGAAGAATAAATTAAGAATTTACACCAAAAAATGGTAGGACTTTAAATTCTTCTTCATCAATTACTAATACATCGTTTTCAACTCACCCCTATCACTTGTAAAATGTATGTTTTGAGCTGTTTCAGTAAGTATATAATGTAATCAATGCTGAATTTTGTTCAATATTCTTATGTTTCTGTTGTTTGTTAGGTCAGTCAATTGCGAATAAAATTATGTTTTTGAATTACAACAAATCCAACTATTTATTACTCAGAAATGGCTGGCAAGGAAACACGGCAATATACAACAGAATACACATTCTCCCCAGATGGTGGAAAAGGTTCAATTAGTGAGACGGACATAAGTACTAGATTGTATGAGACCGAGGTAGAAAAATTCAGTAGGACGGTTGCCCAATCAATCAGCCATCCTAACTATGTCAACTGCGTTGGGGTCGATGACAAGAAGGGTTTTCTACATTTGCAAACGTGTGATACTCAAGAATTTTCAGAATTGGTGAAATATTGTACTAAGGATTCCCAAAATGATGCCCCAATTGAATTTGTAGATTGGAGAGACACCAATAACTCACTAGTAAAGTACTCGTATGTTGTGGACTTGTTCCGAGGAATCATTCGAGGAATGATCTCCTTCATCAGATATCTGCATACAAACCTCCAAGCCTCAATAGATGCTGTCGACGACGAAGATCACTCCATACAAGCTCTCAACATGAGTAACTTTGTGAGTCAAGAAGGTATTGTAAAGTTCTGCCGCATCAAATTTGTTCCAAGAACATATTATTCTTCCCGTGAAGATTGGAGGATGTTAGGGGAATTTTTGAAAAAGAAAGTATTCCATGAATACCAGGTTTTTCCAGAGGACCTAACCGACCTGTTTGTAAGGTTGAATAATGCAACGTAAGTATACTTTTCTTTAATTATTTTATTATTTATTTTGTGTTTACTATGCCTAATTGCTTTGTTATTTTAGGTATCGTGATGACAATCTTCTAGTGAATCATCTTAGCATTCTGCCAACAAGGGTGAAATTGGATTTTTTCGTTGCAATTCATAAGATGCAAGATGTATTCAAAGGCCTTGCATTGGCGAAATTCCGAACAGCAGTTGATTCAATGAGGATACCAAATTGGCCCGCACGCCTTAACAACTCCAATATCCCCCAAGTGGTAAAAAATTGCATCGATAATGCTGGGGGACAGGGTGTTGTTGCCGTATATAGAGAGATAAATTGGGATTTTGTTAGGTGCCTTAGAAATCTTAGTGCGCATCTATCCGGCTATCACAATCAGGTTTATGATAATTTTATTTTAAAATATTTATTTATGTTTATCATTTTTTTAGGGACTAATTAATCTTTCACATTCTGGCATTGAAGCTGATGTCTATATCACTTACATGTTCCTAAAACAGTTACTTCATCTTCAGGATTGCCTACACCTTGGTGGAGTGCTACAGGACTTTCATCTTTAGATGGTGAGTATTTTGTTGTTTTCATTATCCCCAACTCTATTTTTTAGGGCTTAGGAAATTAACCGATCAACTCATGCTACGAAATTCGAATTGTATACTTGAATAGAGTGTCATAAAGAAAATTTCCTTTCTCTATTCATACTTGCAATAGTAATAAATCCCTTCTCCCCGTTAGCTTCCTCTTGATTACCACCTTGAATTATAGAAATAAAATTAAAGAAACTTTCATTATGTTTTCTAAAAATATTAATATGGATGTAGGGAACATAGATTCAGATTAAATATTTATTGCCCAATACAAATGTGTCATTGCATGGATTTGAAAGGAAAAGGATATATGTAATTGTTCAAGAACAATAAATTAGAAAATGTAATCAGCGAGTCATATTTCCTATTAATTTGTGATTTTATTGTCTCAGTTTCAGGTGAAGGCGAGGCTGAGGACATACTATGATCAAAAAATGAAAGAGTAATGATTTTGGGTGTGTTGTGTGTTTAGGATCCATGATTTGCATTCTACATTTGAAACACTGGCTTTGGTTTCAGTGGATGATAACTTTGTAGGGAAAAGAAAAGAAATGTTCTTAAATCAAGTACTCTACATTTTGCAACAGTAGCGAGCGATGAATTGTTGTTCCTGATATGATTTCAACTTATTTTTCTGATACTACTTTGTTGGTTGTATTGGATTTTTACTTAGTTAATAGGAGAAAATGGTAAGCATTGTGATTTAATATATAAATAAGGGTTGTAAAATGGGTCTATATGGATCGTAACGACCATAACCCATTGGTTTTATTCTACAGTTTTTTTAATGGATATTTGAGTTGGATGAATATCCCATGTTCATGGAATGTCAAAATTCAACATTAATCATAATGCGTAAAATATTAACATCAAATGCATTATTTGTGATTGTATATAGCAGTTGACTTTTAATCTGATAATAGGAACTCCACTAATTGCATATTTTTTATTTTTTGACTTTTGAGGGGAAGTAAAAGATAGATTTGAGCCAACTTCATTCATCTCACCTCACATGCACTGTATTGCCATTTAAAATAATCAATAATTATTTCAATTCAACCCTCTAGTGATTGTCCAAGAGAATTTTGTCTGGTTAAATGTGAAACTTGTTAAAGGTTCCAAATTTTAGGTGCCATCAACAACTAAAACATCAGTTCATGGTACATAAATTTTAATAGGGATCTCATAGATGGTGAGATTTGATCTTTTAAAATTAATCAACCAGTTCATCGAAAAATAATTATTTCCATATATTATATTTTATTAGCATTACAATTATAAAATGAAATCGTACTTAGTTCTTTTATATCCGGTTGGAGTGATTAAAGTAGAACGTATGAAAAATTAGCTTAGTTCAAGATTTTTTTAATTAAGTTGAATCTATGTCTCCTATTAAAAATTTTAGTTAGTGGAATAGAAGTTGACATTTTGACTTTTTGTTATAATTTTTGTGGATGTAATGTAATGAAACACACTACTTGACCCAATACCCCACTTCGTGGAGAGCTATTTGGACTACCCTATATCAATATTATACTCTATAGAAAAAAATTATGAATTTTAATTACTTATATTACATAAAATAATTAAATTAATTATATATAATTCATAATAGATTAAAATTATATATATATATATATATATACAAAAATTAAGAATAACCAATTACTTTGCCACTTGTCAATCATGCAAAGGACAACCTAGGTTGTGGCATGGGTTGCAGGCTGTCTGTCCCCTCCAACCGGTTGATCTCTTATTTATATTTTTCAATTTTCTTTTTATTCTTCTAATTTGTCTTATTATGGCGACCGCTCAACCGGTCGTTGATGGGGTAGTCATAGCGTGGTATAGCACACAAGAAAAATAATTTTTATTATGTTTGTAATTTATACAAATTAAAAGGTTGACATTTTAAGAATTTTAAGGCAAGTGGTTCACATATTGATAGCAAGTGACCTCAACTATCATATATATATATATATATATATATATATATATATATATATATATATATATATAGTTGTATTAGTATTGTGTGCGACTATGGAGATATATTGATTGTTTTGTGTGATCTCTTTACCAAAAAGAGAAATATAATAATATTTGTGAGATGTCCTATTTAGTAAATTGTAACAACACTTATTGGACAATATATTCATTTCGTCCCACCCAATTTGTATTTAAAAAAATACCTTCTCTTCGTTTCATGAGTGTTATCACATTTTACTAAATAGTGTGTCCCACAAACATTGTTATATTTATATTTTTGTAAATAAAGTTCACACAAAATAATTAATATATCTTCATGTGGCCAACATACAACACTAATACAACTACCCACTATACTATACATTAAAATATTATACTCCCTCCGTCCCAGGTTAAAATGGTCATTTTTTATTTTGGTCGTCTCACCCAAATAGTCACCTTTCATTTTTTACACACATGAAACCCACATACCCCCTCTAATACAATTAAATATTGGGACCTACACTCCTACTAATACAACTTTCCACTACACATTAAATAATAATACTCCTTAATCTACGTGTTATAAAGCAAATAACCCTCTTAAGGAGGGACGAAGGGAGTATTTCTCAACTCACTACACATTATATACATAGATATATAAAATATATACCCCATAATACATTTTCTATAGTATATATAAAGTTCACTAAAAATATATACCCCATCTCGCAGATATTGTTACATTTTAAGAAAATTATGCATATACCCATATTTATTATGTATAACCTACATTGATAAATGAAAAACATGACATTAATTTATAATTTAAAAATTAAACAAAATACTTGTTAATAATAATAATATAATAATAATAATATTGTAATATGTATGGCATAATTTGATAAAAGAAAAAATGAATTTATAATGTTGTATTAAAAAATGACATTAATTTATAATTTAAAATTTTAAAAATATACTTCTTTCGTTCCATAAGTGTTGTCACATTTTACTAAATAGTGCATCATATAAATATTGTTATATTTCTATTTTTGGTAAATAAGACACACATGAAACAATCAATATATCTTCATGTGTCCCACACAATACTAATAACTCACTATACATTAAAATATTGGCAAAGACTTGTGTGAGATCGTCTCACGTAAGCCCTTACGTGAGACGGATAAAAAGTTATAACATCTCTGACGAAAAGTGATACTCAATCGATGAAAAGTAATAATGGTGCAATGAACTATTTCATGAACAATTTATAGTATAAATAAAAAGTGATAACATTTTATAGCAAAAGTGATGATAATTTTATAATTTTTTATTCGTTTCATGTAAGGATTTACGTGAGACGGTCTCACAAAAGACGTACCCTACAATATTACTATATTTTTTAACCTACTATAGATTAAACACATGATATACCCCATAAAATATACCCATAAAATAAAATGTTTTATTTTTTAATAAGAGGCTGAAAAATTCAATGCATTTGGACTCTTAAACGATTAAATTAATGGCATTTTGTGAGTTAGTACTTGACAAGGAGGAAATATATAATTAAGACCTTAAATTGTTTTTATTTTCAAATAGTTAATCCAATATTCGTTTTCCCTTTTTCACAAATAGTTGATCTTAAAATTTTGATCTAAATTGTTTTAAAATTAATAAATTCGATTTTCTTATTCAATTGCGAACTGTAACAATACTCCATATAATAACATCATTATATGAATTGGGGGGTATAATTGGCAAAAATAGAAATGGAAACCCCCCATTTGAAAAGAAACAAAGAGAAAAGATAATGACGTGGCAATGTGGCATCCCTTTCAGCGAAATAACGGCGGCCCCACTTTGCGTGGCATCTAAGTGACCTCCACGTAGATTTTATCCTACTGGGACCCACCACCTCATTAATCTTAACCATCTTATTTCTTTTTTAATTTCAAATTTCATCATTCTCAGTTATGTTCGAAAATTTTATGTGTGAGAAATAATGTTAAGGGATGGGGTTATTAGTAATTTAAAATTAAATTTGGAAATTGTGATTGAATATATAAAAAAATAAGCACGTTTAGTGGTTTGTCTTACATAAACAATAACATTGAATCTATATCTATCCATTTATGGCATCCTACATTAATTACTAATTAATGCTTATAATGACGGATTAGATAAAGCCAAACAGAAATTTAGGAGTTGGTATGGATTAGAATTAATTTTAAGATGTGGACTCCTGTGTTGCCCGACCACGCTTCTTCCCTGGACCATCAAATCTCTCATCACAAAATTCCTTAGTTTAGGATAAAATGGTGATTAACTTGTGATAAATTAATCATACAGTTTGAAAGGATAAAATGTGCATTTTCTGATATTTGTATGACATTATCTAATGTTGGATTAACTATGCACGATGAAGTATTAAACCTTCTCTAAATTGATCCATTATTTTCACCAACACTATAAATATTAAATATAAAAATATTTTTTTTATCAATTTTGACTTTTTATGAGTATTATAATATTTTTGAAATTAATATGATTTTTGATATTTTTGATTGATGTAATGTTATTTTTTTATTGATAAAAATAAGTATGAGATTTACGAAACAAAATATGTGAAGTTGAATATATAATAGAGGGGTATAATCCTAGGAAAGATTCAAACTTATTTCAAATGTAAAATACACAGGGAATATATATCTCATTCTACTAAGAAAATTGGATGCATGAATTCAAGTCCTAAACAACCATTGGCTATATCTAATAAGTATTATCATAATAAAATTATTAATGACTTGTATACAAGAATTTTATTTAGTGTGAGAATTCGAGGTGTTTTGGGCAAAAAATTTTAATACCTCAAATTCAAAATGAAATTAGACCATACAAAACATCAGATTCTTGAAATGAGAATTAACTTGAAATTGGGGTTAGTCTTATGAGCGTAAAGTTATTAATTTGATATAAAGTCTCAGTGCTATTAGATGAAGAGTTTTTATCTTCTTGAATTAATTAACTTACCCAAAAAAAATAAAAAAAAATTATAAATGACTTGTACCCTTTAGCATGGTCAGAGAAGTAGCAGATCACAGCCTACCTAATCTTTCATCACGTTCAGGTGTCACAAACCGAGGCGTGCCATCGCACAGTAAAATGAGACAAATTCTTATGCTACTCTAAAATCTAAATCCTTAACCTCAATGCCTACTGCAAGTAAACCAACATTCCTGGTCGATTAGGACTAGCCATGTGGCGCATCCACCGACGGATGTCAGTCCCGTAAACCTCCCCTTCTACGTGTCACCACTCCATTGGAGGCTCACAAACATATGATAACTTGAGATAGGAATCATTAAATACGTAACATTATTATTTTAAGTGAGTGAAAGTTATTAAGAGAGAGAAAGCCACGAGCAGCTCCTCCTTTATAATGCTCAAGACTTAAAAAAAATCTCAACTGCTAATTTCTCTAAACAGCCCCTCCCCCCCTCCATCCCTTCTGTATTCAAAACAACATCATGTAAAAAATCTTGGTTTGATTTTCTTGATTTCAAAACAAAATTTCTGGTTGTGTTTTATGAAAGCCAGGTGTTTTGTAATAGAAACTAGTGGTTAATTAAGTTTTGTTTTGATCATCACTTGCTAGTGGTTAATTAAGTCTTGTTTTGATCATCACTTGTTGTTTAGTTCAGTGAATTATCATATTAGGTATCTTGGGAAGCATCCATGGCAGAAGTTATGGATATCTATAATTGTAATTGTAGCAGCAATGGAGTTTTGTACACAGAGGAGCTTATGGTGGCGCTTGAACCTTTTAAGAAAAACACTTCACCTTCTCTCTCCTCTGTTTCTCTCTCTTGCCCTCCTCCCCCCACTGACCCATCAAAACCCCTAATCTTTACTCCCAATTACTATGACCATATCTTTGGGCTCAACAACTTGATCCCATCCCAAATCCTGCAAACCCAAGCTCAGTATCATCTTCAAACGGTTTCTCGGGCCGAAGCCCGTTCAGATGAAGCAGCCCGGGAAACTGTACCGAGGGGTGAGGCAGAGGCATTAGGGCAAATGGGTTGCGAAGATCCGACTGCCAAAGAACCGGACCCGGCTCTGGCTCGGGACATTCGACACGGCGGAGGAGGCGGTGCTGGCCTACGACAAGGCGGCGTTTAAGCTCAGGGGGGAATTCGCCAGACTGAATTTCCCCCATCTGAAACATCATTTGAGCCATGACTTCAAACCCCTCCATTCCTCTGTGGACGCTAAGCTTCAAGCCATTTGTCGGAGCTTGACGAAACAGGGAATTAAGGGGAGAAGGAGGGTGAAACTCCGGCCGAGGGAGGCGTACCTTCACCGGAGAATTTGTTGAGTGTGAAGGTGGAGGCGGTAAAACAGAGGCCTCTGTTTTGTCTGAGGAGTTATCAGGTTTCCCTGATTCGGTGATGACGACATTGGATTCCTCGGGAATCGTACGTATTCCGAGGAATACGATGATCATCGATTGGAGATGTATCCATCCGTGGAGATTGATTGTGAAGCGCTATATGATACGATGCTGAAATCTTGACACTATCTGCAATGGTTTTTTTTAGTGAAACTACGTAGATCAACATTTTTATTTTATTTTTAGATGAATTAATTTTCGACAAGTAAATCAATTTTAAAAAAATTTGAACCAGCCACCTACTAACGAGGATTCTTATTAACCAGCAATTCAATTATTCAAACATATTTGGCATTTTATAGTACAAATATTGACATGATATGCTATTGGTGAAAACAAGTAATGCTCTTCTCATAAATGATTCCTTAGAATAATTACACAGAAATTAATTTACTGTAGAAAATTAATTGAAAGCCAGATTTTTGAAGAAAGAATGATCTTAAAGAATAAATTGATTGGAAAAAGTTCACAAAGAATTCTTCAAAGATGAGTATTAAGAAACCTTTTTTTTTTATCTTTATACCCTAGAAGATTCTATATTTAAGGATTATTCTTCTTTTTTAAGTATAGCATTGTAGATATTTGAATTTTATTAGGTTAAAAGGATTCAATTTGCGGTTACAAATGTGTGAACGATTGGTTAAAGAAGAAAGAAAATGTTAAATCATAAAGTGATTCTTTAGATGTGATGGAAGAAAGGGCATTAACCATAATATCTATCTTACCAATAACAATCTTATTATTAGATCCATTACACATATAGTTACTGCCTCCACAACATGGGAAAAAATATAGAAATTATACTTCTTATTGGAACTACTAAGATTTTGTGCGACACTTTCGTAAAAATTCTCTATATAATTAATTAATTATATAAGTGACACAAAAAAAATCATTGCTTTTAGAATTTGTGCTTCTGTTTTTTGTTCTTATTTTTCTCACATGTTATCTATTTTATAGTGTGGAACATAAAATAATACACGTATTTTATCAAGAGACCCTTGGTGTAGAATGGAGGGAGTATGATTTATCATTTTAACAAATACATTTAATAGAATTTTTTCATTATGAATTTAATAGTTGTTATGTTATAATTGTAAGATCTACCCAAAATAATCTTTATTCATTCCGTCTAGAAGAAAGCACATTTCTTATAAATTATTATAGCGGAAATATGAATTGTCAAACGATCTTAAAAGTATTAGAGGCCTATTTACAAAGTAAAAAAAAATTGTAAATTGATATTTATTAGGGTAAATTACCAAAACCTTACTTGAGGTTGGTCCAAACTACTATTAAATAAATGAAAAATTACCAATTACCCTCTTTATCTTATTTTTTATTTGAACATTAATAAGAATAATTTTTTTAAAAAAAAATTAAAAAGGATAGAAATGAACCTATATATTTAACATTATATTTTAAATTTTTGTTATTTTTTTTTAAAAAAATATATTTTAAAGGGAGTAATCGATAATTTTTCAAATTATGGGATTTATTTGGTAATTTGAACAAACCTTCACAAGATTTGGTAATTTACCCTATTTATTATTTTGATATGGAAAGAAAATAACTTTGTTTCAATATGCTTAAATACAACTAAGGAGATATATATATTGAAGGCATGCAACCATAACAGAACGGGCTTTTACCACTTGAGTTCAAAAGCTCATTAATTTACGATATCGGTATATGCGAAAATTGGCCATATTTAGGCCCAAATGAAATGTATTTAGAGGTTCAAAATTAAAGTATTTTGGTCTGAAACCCGCCCACAACCTGCAGTCCGTTTGGACTAGCCATATAAGCCCGCCTTTGAACTGGCTCATAAATATTAAATCAGGCCTCCACTATTGTCACCGAATATTTGCTAAAGGCACCAGGCAATTTTAAAAATTATATTAAAATTGCTAAAATAACCTTACACTCAATTTTATATTTAAAATGAATATTTTTTCTTTGAACACCTAAATTCTTAATTATACTATCATTTAACAACACTCAAATCGTGAATCTGAACAATAGAGAGAATTGAGGAAGAGAAATAATTCATCTGAGAGACAATACCCAGAAATTTAAAAAAAAAAGTGAAAAGAAAGAAAGAGAGAGAAATGTGAACGATTATAGAGAAACGAGAAAGTGAAGGATGCTAGTACCCATGAATTGAGGGAAAATAAATTGAAAAATCAGGAGAATTCCATTTCAAAACTCAACTCAATTTCCACAAAAATTACAATTATATTTTGTAATTTTATATTTTGGTTAGTTAGTTTTAGTGTGTTCTTATTGTTTTGGAAATGTTTGCTTAGAGAAAGTCAGTTTTGAGAATTGAAATCTTTAATTTGCAAATCAATACTAATTTGTAAAAAATTTGCATGAATTTCGGTTAATGGCTAGCGAAAATTAACATTAATTTCGATTGGGGTCGCTGATCCACTATCCTTTACATTCCTCTTTGCTGCATGTTCTCAACCACGAAGGGGTGTGGATCTTGGATGTTATATTACATTTTATTATTACATCTCCTGTTACACGGGTAGATGAGTGACACGTATGCGGAGAGTAAAATCTCAACATTTTTCCTTAAGGTTAATTGTTCGGATATATATTAGTTTATTCTACGTGTCAATCATCTAACGGTTTGTAAGAGAAGATGTAACACTAAAATATAACAGGAGATCTGAATCGAGGGGTATGGGGTTTTGTGACTCACTGCGGCTGAATCTCGATGCTGGAGGCGGTGTGTGTCGCCGTGTTGATGGACGTGACCTCACAACTGGAGTTAAGAATTAAGCGATAGAATAAAATTTAAAATTTTCTAGGTTATTCTAGGTGCACCAATACACTTAAGAGATTATACGGTAAATGTTAGGTATAATAAGTAGTTATTGTATTTATTTTTAATTATTTTATTTTATTTAGTTGGTAGAATTAAATAAGAATTTGATATAACAATTTTGATTATTCAGGTGCACTGTTCGATTTCTTTCAATGTTTCACTGCTTCTTTATTAATTTTCATCTTCTTTAGTTCTTTAACTGTTTTTTCCTCCATGCTTCTCTTCTTCATAGTTCACATTTTTGTAGACGCATGCGTGTTTCTATGAATGTGTATATGGCAGATGTGGAAGATTTTGGTGGGGAAAGGAAAATATATAATTTTAAGTAAACTTGAGTGAAATGTCATTTTAGTAATTTTAAATTATTTTTAAGATTGTAGGGTGCTCTCACCAAATTTTTGAGAGGCAATAGTGCCGCTCTATATCTAATTCACCCTTTTCAGTGATGGGATGAGCTTAGGGATGTAAAAAATGGTCCGACCTATTCTGACCCGCCCTAGCACATGACATTTGGGACGGACCCGCCCCTAGTCCATATAGAGAATGAGGCGGGTCCAGGTAACAGTGATGGCCCCATTTGGCCCGTTCAGACCCGTTTGCTCTATTAAATATTTACGATATATAATATATTATCTGTATAATAATATGTATATTTTTGTATTATATAGTACATTATTTGTAAGATGTATTTGCTTACTTAATCAACTAAGGTAGAATATACATCATATTATTATTTATACTAGTGTAATTAACGTGTGTTGCACGTTACGTGCACGTTGTACTTTGTGATATATTTTATAATAAATTAAATTTGTAATTTTATACTCCCTCCGTCCCGGGTATTTTTATCTGTTTGTACGGGCACAGAGATTAAAACATTTTATTTTTTAAATATATAATATAAGGAAAAGTATGGATAAATTAGTAATTTAAAAAGAAAATGTAAATAAAATTGTTGGAAATGATGAATAAAGTGTAAAAAAGTAATTAAAGTTATTGAAATTGTAAAAAGTAGGTAATAAAATATTATGTATTTTTACCAAAAATGGAATGAGTAAAAATACGTGGGACACCCCAAAATAAAAAATGAGTAAAAATACAAGGAGGGAGTATGAAATTAAAAGAACTCATTCTTTGCTGTATCTTCCAAGGATTTCAACATTTCAACATTAAGGTTTTTCTCAGCTCTCTATCAACTTTAAAAAAAAAATTCTTGTCAAATATGTAGTAATATCAAAAAAGGACATTTCTCCGATCCCACAACTATTTCTTACAACCACAAATTGATTTATGATGCCCAAATATAACGTTTTAATAGGATTTCTCACCCTTCTAACTTCTTTGCACACACATCAAATTTTCTCCAAAAACATAAACTAAATCATATAATTATCCTATATCTTTAATATATATATATATAATGGTCAATCAGTTTCATGTTTGGGTGGAGGGGAGTATAAAGCATGGTGTCTTTCTCTGGCTCGAAGCAATTCTGGTAAAAGGCGGATCCAAAATTCTAGCCTCGTATTCTTTGTTTCGGCAATCCATCAAGAATTGGACAGGGGCTTGCATCTTTATTTTGTGAGTTGGTAATATTGTTGAAACACTGCACTCTTTTAACTCTTGCACATGGCACCATTCTTGCACTTGCCAGCTGCACTCATTTTTATTTAAATAAAATTATTAAAAAAAAAACCTTTACAATAATAATCTAATCTAATTAAATTAAAAGCAGGTAATTAATTAAATAAAACTTACAATTGGGATAACAGTCGCAATAGAGGCAACAACAGCTGCTTTAGCTCCAGCAAGAACACCCTTTGCAAAACCACAATAATTCAAACACAATTGAATTCTCTAATTTGCTATTAATTGTAATTATAATTTTTTAGATGAATTATAATTAGAATAATAAAATTAAAAAAAAATAAATGTACCATGAGAACTACACTTAACATTTGTTCGAAAGAAGGCAGAGCATAAATTAGTAAGTTTGATGAATTACTATGGTAATTAGGAAAAATAATTAAGGGTATTAAAAGGGTGATTAAGAGAGAGTTGGAATGAAGTAATAATGCAGAGAGTTGAGTGGGTATTTATAGTGTGTGGTGTGGCGGTGGGTTAGTAGGTGGCGTTAGATGGTTTCAGTTCTTCCAAACGTTGGATGTAGACAATAATAGTCTAATTTTATCTACTTAATAGTTGATCAATAGGATCTAGGTTGAAAGAATTCACTTCAAGCTTAAAAGCAGGCCTTCCAGCAGCTATAGAAATTACACCCTTTTAAGGGTCAAATAATAATCTGCACAATATGACAGAAGGAAATTAAAATAAGAACAGTAAATCACACCTAGAGATTTCTGAGAGGCATTCTCTCATCATTCCTAGTCCTTTTATTCTTACTCTCCTTTAAACCTAAATGATCACTCAAAAATCTCTCCCAAATTAGATTTACAGAAACCATTTATACTTGTAGTAGAGAAAACGAAATTAAAGCGCATTGAAACAACTAAGTACCTTTTGCTTTCTTCTTCTTTAGATGCATCCTTAATCTTGGAAGACATTTTTCTTCATTTTTTCGGCTTCATCTTGTTATCTACCTCTTTGCCTCCTACCCCTTTCAAGGATTAGTAATTCAAGTTAAAATAGGCTTTACTTCAACTTTCCTTTTCCAATTACAAAATTGGCAACTTCTGACATCAAAATGGATTCAAGTGTCTGTGCTTCCTTGTTTTACCCTTTCTATCTCTTCAAGGTCGGAAAATTTCATGCGTGAATAGATAAACCTTTATGCCATGTTTGTCTTAGCCATGGCAACTGACATTAAAATGTTTTAGTATTACAACCCCACAATCTCAAAGAAAGCAAGAATGTTGCCAATATATCAAACACTTGAATAAGCAGAGACTTTTCTTTGAAGAAACCTCACATCTGCAGAGGGATTATGGTTCAAATCCGATTATCTTCTCTATTCTCACACCATTATTTCCGTGTTGTTGTCTACAACATGCTTCCATTACTGCCCTACCTCATTCCTTCCAACTACATTCACAGCTTCAAGATTCAACCCCAAATACACATTTCCTAGTCAGATATGTTAGATTGCTATAGAAAGGTCGTCTCACCTACATAAGCGCTGTCATGCCATGTTCCTCAACTGCTTCTGCAACGTTGGACTTCATCATTGAAACGTACCATAATAAGCTAAAATTTCTCTTCCTGTTCCTCTAAGCTTCTATATACTTCAATGAGTTTCGGATAGAAAGCAAGCAAGTTGGCCATTGACCGTGGCCAAAAAGAAGGACAACGCCACAATCTGACCTTCCAAAAAAAACCAATTTAAATCCACTTTATCACTCAAGCTGAAGGACATGCAACATCCGAAGGCTTCTGCTCTTCCTTCATAATATTTCAGCTTCTTAAAGATATAGTATAAAGACTTACGGCTGCTGTAACGTGGCATGATCGAGCACACTGCCAACTGCAAGTATCATATTTGATATGTGAAGAACACAAATCTTTTCTCGAAACAATATTTCAGAAAATTAAAAAGACCAGTGATTTCTAAAATAATACATGGAATAATAGATATGGTGTTGAAGAACTCAGCTATATACGAAAAGTGGACATAATTTGCCTCACGCCACTCGTTTGTTGAAGTCACATCTCCCAAAAACTTGACTGTGCATCTGCCATTTTTCAGTAGTTAAGCTTGTGCTTGATTAGCCTTATAAGATTATCTTGGGATACTAAAATTCCTGTGAGATGTAAACCTTAATGCATAACAGTGAAGTGTTGGGAGAAGGTGATCAGCATGCTCAGCTGATGTATGGCAGAGCAGTGCTTAATGGAACGGGTGCAGCAAAGGATTCTTTACATAATGGTGCAACCGGTGCATAAGGTGAGCAGGGAAGTTTGAGGATTTTGTTTGGTGGCTCTTCGGATGAGTTAGGAGCAGTTGGGCATATGGCTGTTAGTTGGGAGCAGTTTTACTCATTTTGGTAACCGTTTGATACACTAACCGAAGGCTCAAAGTCGGTTCAGTAAGTTGGTCCCGTTTCAATCAAGTTGTGTATATAAAGCTGTATTCACAGCTTTAATCACTTGTAATCACCTACATAATCATGTAGCAATAAAATACTCTCTCCATAGTGGATGTAGGCTCGTTAGTGAGCTGAACCACTCTAAAAAACCCTCGTGTTCTTGTATCGTTCTCCATCCATAGATTAGACTTCATGCTTTTAATTCTTAAGTTCATACTTCAATCTACAATCTGCCAATTCCCATGACAATTGGCGCCGTCTGTGGGAAGAAGGGCAGGCCGAAGAAGTTGGTGATTGAAGGGCATTGAATGTCAAGAAGGTTTACGGAAGATTTCGGAATGAAGATGAAGAAAATGGTGAAATACAAGAAAGTAGACGGTTCTTGCAGATCAGTGAGAGGGAGAATGAGTAATCTTTTGGTGCAGCGGTTCAAAGCTGGGAGAATCGGAGAGCTCTGATAATCTGGCAGACGAGCTCGAACCTCCAATGATAGGTCATTTTTGGACGGCGGTTCAGGGGGAGATGGAAGCACTTTTTGGACGACAGTTCGAAGGAGGATCAGAAGTATAAGAGGTGGTGATTGCCAACACCGCGGTGATCTCCTAGCGGCGAAAATTTTGGGAAGCGGTGGAGATCAAGAAACCGGTGGAGGAGGTTCCAAGAAAGGGGTTCTCGACAGAAAAAGATTCTTGAACTCCGGTGGTTTAGCGACAAAGGGATTCTGGCTATCAGCATCAGAAATCAGGTTTGCGACGGAAAAGCCCAACGATAGCAGACGTTCCCTTTGGTAGTCAGGAACGGATCTTCGATGGGCAGCAATGGCCGTTCGTCGGGCGGCATTCAAAATTAAATGGTGGCAGATGACGGTTCTTGCAGTGAGTATGGATCTGCAGAAATTAGTGTAAATCAGAGAAGGCTTCGAACGAAGGCGGATCTTCCGGCGAGGAAGTTGTATCAACCCAGGGGTAGAGACTTCACTCACCGGCGGCGATGGGTTTGTGAATTTGGGCGACAACTGGATTCGACAAATTGAAGAGTGATTCCAGCAAGTAATAGCAGCGTTGTTCACCAAAAGGTAGTTGTTCGGCGGTGAGTAAAGTAGGTATTCGGTCAGAAGAACTGGATTTGCAGCTATCGAAGTCTTCGGCAACCAAAAACGCAAAGCGTTGAAGCCATGATAATTAAGTCCAACAGCAATTGAGAATTGCTTCTGGTAAAGATAAGAAGCATTGTTTAAATGCGAAGAATTGGATTCCAACTCATAGTTGAGGTAAGGATCTGATGCAAGGCAAATCCAGCAACGGCAATAAGGAAGACAAGTCTCCAACAACGGCGGTGTTCAAAATTTCGACGATCGGAGGAAGGCAGTCTAATAGTGAAAGCGATGTGGAGGCCCAACGTGACAAGAGCACACCACAGCAGTTCCACGGAATCGAGCAGCGTATGGAATTGCATGACAGCAACAGCTTCTCTCCGTTTGTGGATGATGAAGCTGGCAGCTGGGTTCACAATTTGGATTGATGGGACATTCAGGCAAGAAGGGAGATCAATCTAATTGTGATTAAGAATTGTTTACAGCAAATTAAAGGGAAGAAAAACTATTCATAAGTGAAGGACAATTTTCAAAGAAGGGTAGAGGATCATCTGTGAAGAGTCATAAGCTGCTTGAGGGTTCAGTACAAGTTCGAAGAACCGGATCGGTACAAGGTCGTGCCAACATCGTTTAAACGTAATGCAGCAATGGCATGAGACTCCCAGCAAGGTGGAGTCGGGACATGGCAGGTTAACCATGGAGATGAAATCAGCTTAACAGATTGGTATTTCATGAAGATAAGGTCAGCTCAACAAGTTTGTAAGAAAAGGATTTTTCGGTAAGTGAATGGTGTTCGGGGGAAGTAGCGATATAACGGGATAGCAAGGAGATGTGGTGACTTGGACTCGTTGGCGTTTAAGAGCAGCGTGGTAACAACGAGCAAGTGGGAGAAAACAACGGTAATCCTAGTGAGTTAGAATCGACTTCAAAGTAATGACACTTTCATTAGGAAAATGGTTCGAACTTGTTGTGGCTTGGCGGTATGCCAACATTGTTACGTTGCAAGTATTGCTCAAGGTGGAGCAATGGTAAAAGTGTTGCTCAAGGTGGAGCAATGTTTATAGGTTGCTACTCAAGGTGGAGTAGTGTAATGGAGAAGATGGTTGATATGTGTTGCATTAAGTTTAAGGTGGAGATTGTGAGATGTAAACCTTAATGCATCACAGTGAAGTGTTGGGAGAAGGTGATCAGCATGCTCAACTGATGTATGGCAGAGCAGTGCTTAATGGAACGGGTGCAGCAAAGGATTCTTTACATAATGGTGCAGCCGGTGCATAAGGTGAGTAGGGAAGTTTGAGGATTCTGTTTGGTGGCTAAACGGATGAGTTAGGGGCAGTTGGGCATATGAATGGAAAGCTTGACACCTCAACTGTTAGTTGGGAGTAGTTTTACTCATTTTAGTAACCGTTTGATACACTAGCCGAAGGCTCAAAATCGGTTCAGCAAGTTGGTCATGTTTCAATCAAGTTGTGTATATAAAGTTGTATTCACAGCTTTAATCACTTGTAATCACCTCCACAATCATGTAGCAATAAGATATTCTCTCTATAGTGGATGTAGACTCGTTAGTGAGTCGAACCACTTTAAAAACCCTCGTGTTCTTGTATGATTTCTTCATCCATAGATTAGGCTTCATGCTTTCAATTCTTAAGTTCATATTTCATTCTCCCATGACAATTCCCAAATCCTACAAACAAATTTCAAGCATGACTTTGTTAAAGTATTATACAGGTTTGTAAATAATAAACGAACATGAAAATATTTATTAATCTTGACGACCATAAATAGGTAAAGCAATTAATTGGATACCGAGTTATTTGTAGAGTACATCAAGGGAAAATATGATTTGATAATACAGCAGTAAGACGTGATGGTTTTTTCCCTTCTAAAAGGGCAGCTGACTCAAAGAACAGAGAACTCCATAAGGCCAAGTATTGTGAACAAATATAACATACTGATCCATAAAATTATAAATCAATATTCATAGAACAAAGTTAAAAGCGTGCTCAGCCGCTTTCAGAAAAAACCATTAGTTTACTATAAATAGAGCCAAGATCATAATATTTACATTACTTTGGGAGATGTTCGGGTTGAAAACTCCTAGGCTGTCAAGATCCCAAGCAAGGCCTAGGCCTAGGGAAGAACTGCTGCTCAATGTAATGGCCTCTAGATCACCCATTCCCCCCCCCCCCCCCCCCTCTCACTCTCTCCCTCTTCTTTTTGCAATATTTCTATAATTTATAAATGCCCGTTTTTGTCAACTTAAATACTAATAAAGCCTTTTTTATTTACATAAATGCAAATAAACACGATTCAAAACTATTCATTGAATAGGGAAACTAGTAAGAATTTCAGTAACTTATTCTTCTTTGCTGCTTCTTCTTCTTGTTATTCCTTAAGTTCACTCGATGTTCTACTCAAGTAGATAGGGAGTACACAATAATCAAAAGAATTTAATTAAAACACTTACAATTTTATTCATAGTCCAACCTTCTTCGAAGCTCAATGTGTTGAGGTGATTTGCTTCTTTTACCTTCCGCAAAGCATCATCCTCTTCTTCTGAACAGTGACGGATCCATAAATTTTTTCTCGGGAGTACGGCTTGTAATTATAAAAATTTTATTTAATATATAAAAATTTTACAATATTCAATTAATATTAAAAAATTATAATTAGTATTGATACCGTGTAATTTTAATTTGTAAAAAGCAATTCAAAACATTACTATCATAAGCGTATAACATAAATTTTAAAAATAGTATTGAATTGAGTGTAAATTTGTATTGCAATTAGTAATTTAAAATTACAAACAATAAAAAAAGTGAATAAAATTAAAAATTAATATTATATATATATATATATATATATATATATATATATATATATATATATATATATATTGAATTGAGTGTAGATTTGTATTGCAATTAGTAATTTAAAATTACAAACAATAAAAAAAAGTGAATAAAATTAAACATTAATATTATATATATATATATATATATATATATGTATATATATATTGAATTGAGTGTAAATTTGTATTGCAATTAGTAATTTAAAATTACAAACAATAAAAAAAAGTGAATAAAATTAAATATTAATATTATATATGTGTGTGTGTGTGTGAGAGAGAGAGTGTGATAGTAGAGCAATGAAGAATGAAGAAATTAAATAAAAATTCTAGTATATTACTAAAAGCAACATATTTTCTATATAAAATAAATAGAAATAATAAAGAGAGAAAGGGTTCCTGGATGGAGTCGAACTCGTGACCTTCTCTCAAAAACCAGCTCAGCAACCACTAAGATACATGCACATTAATGATTACGTCTAGTATATATAGTAATTAATCAAAATCCGCCACTGCTTCTGAAACCATAAAATGTATCAAATAACTAATTGTTTCCGGCGACAAAGAACTTCTTCTGGTGCTGGGATCGGAAGGGGTGGCGAACGAAAGACGACGGGAGCGAGCGGCGACTATGGCCAGGTCGTGAAGGATCTCGGTAACAACGCCCTTCAGTAACCATTTGAAGAATTGAAACCGAAGGTTTGTGGGATTGGGGAGAAGTCGATTCTGAGCTTTGAATGGGAAAGAATTTTGAAAGAGGAATTAAGATTTGAGTGGACGGCTTGACAGACGCAAAATTTATTTTTGGAAATCAAAGGCCACTCCCACAATTCACAATAATAATTAACAAACAGAAAACGGAATAAATTCAAAGCATCATATTAAAATCGAAGACGGAAAAACTCATTGATAGGATTGTGAAGGATAAAATGGAAAATAATAAAAATGTTAAGGGATATATGTGTCCAAAAAAGTTTCTCAATTACTTCGTACTTTTAAAATATTAAGATAAAATAAGATAAGATAAGATTAAGATTAAAATTAAGATAAAATAAGATAATTACTATTAAAATTAAAAAATATAAACTACATATTATTTATAAAATTTATAAATACTTAAAATACAATAAATAAATAAAATGCTGGCGGCCTGAACATGCGATAGAAGAATAAGTTTGGGTCCTTGTACTCAACTACCCGCCCAGCCCATTGACATCGTTGGGCTAGCCCAATGGCTCGAACTGATCGATTTTGACAAAGTCAAACAAACATTTGAAATATCAAAATTCAAAATGTATCTAAAGCTTATAATTATATTCTAATAAGAAAGGCCCAAGATATACGCCCAAAAGGATTGATTTTGGATACTCTTCCATTAGCCCATTCCTTCTACTATATAAAATTTCAAAATATCTTCAATTTTTATTTTTACATGCTAGTATTCGTTATTTAATTTGAAGGATTTTACCATTTTTTCCGTGTACATCATGTGTATATTTTAATGTAATTGTATAGCTATTATTATTATATTTTCAATTTTAAACAATGAGTTATGGCATCGAAATTCAAAAAATTAAGAATGAGTTCATATTATATACTCCCTCGTCTCAATCTAAGAGTCTCATTTGTTTTTGGACACGTAGATTAAAGAGTATTATTATTTAATGTTTAGTGGGTAGTTGTATTAATGAGTGTGGATCCCATGTTTTAATTGTATTAGTAGGTGTGGTTAGGTTCCATGTGTCCAAAAAAGGAAATGAGATTTTTTTTATGGGACGACCAAAATGGTAAAATAATCTTCTTAGTTTGAGACGGATGGAGTATATGATAGATTAAGTAACTTATGGTATTAAAAAAAACTCAAATGTTTTTTTTTTCATTTAATTAATAAATTAAACATTCTTATTTAAAAGTCTAAACATTAAAGAGCATCAATGTGTAATTATAATTATTTTTCAATTATCTATGAATCATACTCCATTTTAAAATGCATAGATACATATCATGATACCCTCTTATATGCGATTATCTTACTTTAGTTTCTTCCCACTGCATAGCTAAAGCATGCCCATAAAAAAACAAAAGAAAAGAGATTTCCCACTTTTCTCTTGCCAACATATAATAAATTATAGGGGATAAATGTAAATAAATTCTCAAAAGATAGTTGTAGATTTTCAGTTTAGAGAGAATGTCCTTTGAAATCTAGGCTAACTTTAGAGATATAAATAATTTATCTTACGGACCAAATTTTAAAATTGACTACTTTTTTGTCATTATCACCCTTAACCATATCTAAGTATTATATTTTACAATAAAATATTCTCCATGATCTCATTACAGATGATACGCTACTTTAAAATATCAAATCACATGTAATCACCATCTCATGCATGATCACAATAATAATTAGCCCCTAGAGCATAGCTCAAGTGGTAGAGGAGAAGGTGGAAAGACCTTCCAGCTGAGTTTGGTTGTTGTAGGGTGGGGGTTCGAATCCTGCCTTTGGCATGAATTTGGCCCCTTGCAAGCACAAATTTAACAGTGAACCCTCTCTATAAGCCACTTGAGGCCCGATTTACCTCCTCCACCAATCCCCAGGGCAGGGGCGGTGGGGGCCCCTAGTGTTGGGGTACACTATTTTTTTCACAATAATAATTATAATTGTTGTCATCGTATGTAGTGTCATTGCCTAAAAATAATTATGTATGTCATGATCTGTTGTGTAAAGTTGCATGAAATTTAGAATATAATAAGGTCACACACTAATTAGTTGCATGCATGAGACTGAGAGGTTGTTAAATAGAGATAAATGATAATGATGTGCAAGTAATTGTTTCTTTTTTTCAAATAAAAATTTATAATATATATGTGCTATTTATTAATAATAAAGAAGTAAAATAATACTAGTGACATTACTTAGACATGCCTATATATATGTGGAGCTTTTCAGAGAAATATCACTCCATGAAGATCATTTATAGTTTTTATTTTATGAGAAAGAAATTCATTCTGAGTTTATTTACACATACAAAATAATTTACAATGCTTTTAGATGACTAGTAATTTTATATGTGCGCTGCACGTTGCGAAGCACGTCATTTTTTGTGAAGTTTATTTTTTTTATATTTTTTTTATTTTTAAACGTTTACTTTTTAATATAATAATTAATTTATTTATTAATTACATCCAAATTTCTTCATATAAAATTCACAATCACGTCATTTTCTAAAAGTTTATTTTTCTATATTTTATATTATTAATATTTACTTTTCAATATAATATTAAATAAAATAAATTATTTATTTAATAATTGTATTAAAACCATGCAATATTTTTCGTTTGCAAATTCATCCAATTTATCGATATCAATATACTATTAAATAAGTAAACTATGTTTATCATTTTTTATTTATACTATAAATTGTTCATGAAAGAGCATTATCACTTTCATTATTTTTACACTATAAACTGTTTGTGAAAGAGCTAATTACTTTCATTAATTTATTATCACTTTCCTTCATAAAAGTTATCACTTTCTGATCGTCCCACTTCACTTTCACATAAGTCACGGTCTCACACAAATCTTTGCATTTCTTTTCTTATTCTTTTATTTTGTTAATTTTGTACTATTTTAAATCTTACGCTTGAGTGGTTCTAGTTATAATATTGAAACTTTTTAATAGTTTTTTTAAAATTTTGATTATTCACTATGTAAATCTTTTTACACATCTTTAATATACCAAAGGAGAGTTTAATTTTGATGGCTGTTTCTTTTTTATAAATTTTTGCTATAATTTGTTATTGTTTTTATTTTAATATATTTTTTAGTCTGTAAGTGTAGTTTATTATTTTCATATCTTTAAATTAAAATATACCGTATTAATTTTTTACAGTTCTCCTCTGCTATCTTTTTTATTTTTCCCCTTTGAATTTCTCCTAATTTGTTTCATTGTTTTTTAATAAAAATATATTTTAATTTTAAAAAATAAAATTTTCTTCCACATGAGAATTTTTATTATATTTTACTTTATTTTTCGATTAATATACACATATTAATTTTATTATAAAATTTTTTCTTTAATAAATTATTTTCTTTTAATATTATAATTTCATGTACGCGTATTACGCAGGATTTGTACTAGTATAAAATATTCTTACGTTATACTTTGTAATATATATTTTCCGTTAATTTTTAAAACTTTTTTTAGAATTCTTTTTTAACACAATAATAAATAATTAAAAATATATTCTATTTATTAATGATATTAAAACCTCTTTATTATATACACTGTTATTTCATAAGACAATATTTATAGATTTAATAGAGATTTTTGTATTTTTCTTGAATTTGCATCTAACTACAAAAAAGAGTAATATATAATTTGTTCATGTAAAAATATATGTTGCGGAAAAAACATTCCAACATTTTTGAATGTTTGCCTTTAGCCTCATTAATTATTATTGCAAATAAAGTTTTTAACGAAATTGTTTATAATAAATTTGAACGGATAAAAAAAATATAAAAAAATTTGTTAGGTTGAAAGATTACTCGGGATTACACTAAATTTTTCAATGATGTATTTGTGTTGGTAGTACTTGAGTATTTTATACTATTAGTAAAAAGTTTAAATAGCCAATAAACTATTAAATAAGAAAATAATTATTTTTTCCTTTTTCTTTCTTTTGTCTTTTGTTTTTACAATAAAAAAATACATGAAAATACTAAATTCACAAATAATTGGAGGAAAAATATTCACTCAAAGACTATTTTAGTTCCTAAGTGGATCAACAATTAATTAACTAATTTAATATTAATCAAGTGATGTGAAGATATAAATGTGTGAATTAAATGATTAAATGTATTAAAGGACCTGACAATCTAATATATAAAAATTACTAATCTTTTCAAAAACTGGTCAAAAATAATATTTTATATTAAAAGTGTTTATTTGAAAAATATTTTTGGACATTTTTGTCCCTTACCCATTTTATTATCTACATATTCATCTTAATTCATTATTAATAAAAAACTTAAATATGATGCCTCTCATTTTAAATATAATTTATTTTATTAAGTATTTTTCGTTTAGTAATATATAAATTTTATTGTTATCTTCTATAAATCTATAATATATAATAATTAGTATAATAACATTATAGTTATAAGTATAATTATAATATATATAAATTATTATTACTCTATTATTCTTATTATTATTATTATAATATTTTAAATAGTTAAATAGGTTATGAAGTATAAACCCAAGAAAGTTGATTCAATTTTTAATTTTTTCATCTAATGCATGTTACCATGTTACTCCTTTCAATAATTTAATATTATTGAAGATCCATGAAAAAAGTATATTTAAAAAAGTTCATGAAATAAAATAAACTAAATTATGAACGAACTAAGAGAAAGAAATTAATAGTCATACAATAATTTCCTTCTACTATACAAAGAAAACAATTAATCTTACTGCACATATATAAACTAATACCAATATAGACATATAAAAAAACGAAATAATCTCTCCATTTAGAATTTAAAAAAATTTCTTTATGTATTACAATTTAGAAATCCATAAAATCTTATGCATATTTACAATATAGGATCTTATCGCCCTTATCTGAAATTTTAAGTTAAAAAATTTCACTAATTAGTAAGGGCATCACATTTGTTTGTATAGAATTAAAATATAATACAAAAGAAAATTGATTATAGTTTTTTTTTATAAGGTAAAATTTTATTAATAAAGAGTTGGTAATAGAGTTACCAAAACTCATAAAGGTACAAATATATAAAGTTTCAAAGTGAGAGATACACCTAGCTATACAATTGTACTCATATGATCAATCCACCAATCTTTTAATCTTTTAGATGGATAAGATTCATATAGCCAATACGAGATTTGCAGTATTTAAAAAGATGGTCATTGGATCATCTTGTACTCCATTGGCTTTACGTCAAAAAGGATCAACAATATTGATATTCCAAGGAAAACGATGAACATCAATTCCTTTATTCATAATATTAAGTGTATAAGTAATAATGTTAAAATGGGTGAGAATCACTCATAGAGTAAGAAAAGAAGTGATGCAGCAAATGAAATTTCTTATTTCTGTTACTGAAAAATAGAGAAAGATACAATATATGTAGGCATGACTCTAGAGATGATCACTTGTGATTATTCTCCATTTATGGCTAATTATCATCAATCAAAAATAATGACCCATTTGTAGCTAATTATCAGCAATCAGAATAATGACAATGGAGAGCTAATACACACGTGCATATGATTTATTTGTTTGAAGCCAAGTGCATGGTGGAGAAGCACTTATAATTAACTGCATGATTCAACAAATAAGTAAGAGAATATAAGTAAAGATTAAGTTCATTAGAAATATGAGCAAACTAATAAATTGGAAATATTAAAAGATATTATAAATCAATGATAATCTTTACCTTTTGTAGTTACACCAATTGTTTTATGACCTGCCATTAGAGATTGATGGATGACATTTTATATAAGAAAATTATTTAATGGAAATAAGTGAAAAGACATTATAATTAATAAAAAATTAATTACATACATAATACATTCAAAAAGATAAATAAAGTACACTTTATTTGGTCACATGGTGAATGCACTAATTTGACTATGAAAGTTTGAGGTGAGATGTATGGAATTTAAGAGTTCAAATAAAATTAATTGATATGAATTTAATTTATAATAAATTATTAAAATAAGTAATAAGGCTCTAAAAGTAAATAGAGAAATAATTAAAGGATAAAATGGGAAAAAAAGTTTCCCAAACTCTTCACACTTTTAATATAGTAGGATAGGATAGGATTAAGTATGAAATGTGATATAATTAAAAATATACGTTTTAAAACAAAATATTGTAACATTATTAATTAAAATATATACTATTTAAAATAAAATGTTGTATTTTTATACATTTTGTGCACCCAAGAACACAAGAGAGTAACTCAATTTTTATATACAATAATAAGTTTGTCTGTATATATTAGTAGTTAATAATGTAGCATGCATAATCGAGTTATTTGTTATCGTTACTCTGTACGAAATGGGTAAATTACCAAAACCACAAGTTTGTTAAAATTACCAAATAAATTTAGTGATTTGAAAATTTACTAATTATCATTTATTTTAAATAGTGAAATTTAAAAATACAATATTAAATATATAGATTTTGATGTCATTTTTATCCTTCTTTATTTTAAAAAAATATTTTTTATTAATATTTAAATAAAAAACAAATTAAAATGAGTAATTGATAATTTTTTCAGTTTATTTAGTAATTGGGACAAACATTTTTTTTTAATTTACCTAGGAAATTAAGTGTCACATTCTTAGAAATATAATAATGCAACATGTATGAATACTAATACATTTATGAGTAATTTCTGCCACCATAATAAAGGGAAAAATGCCATTAGTGGTGTAATACTGTGATAAACCAAGATTAACGTTTTCACGCATCCGATGCTACAATCCTCGTTGCGTTTGCGTCTCTCCGACTCTATTCGACTTCTCTTCTATGTTTGTCGTTCATCCTTCCTCTCCACATTCCCACCCCCCACCCCACCCCACCCCACCCCACGCCTCCCTGCTTAAAGAAACTGGTACTCGTATTAATTTTCCAAGGGCCTGCAAGAAAAAGGTGAAGTCTTGTGAATGATTTAAGCCCCCCACATTGATTCACCAGTCTCCTCTCCACAGGTGTTGCGGATGGTCTTAGTGGACGACACTGTTTGTTGGCTACTTCAAAATTGAACGTGGTGATGAAAGATCCCTACAAGGATGATTCATACTTTGGCAGAATGTGGTTCGGAGAGGATTCGAGTGAGGGTGGTGTGAAGAATGTACGGAATGGGTGATGCGCGTTTATTTGCACGGATTCTTTTTTTGGGCTTCTCAGATTTTAATGCCTTCTACTATGATTTTAGTCCTCTCTGCATCTTTCTGAACCTTTTCTCCATCTTTCATGAAATTGCGGTGGTAGGGCTCTCTCTCTGTTTTCAAATTATTAAACAGGAAAGATAACCCCTTACCCTTTCTACTTCTTATCTTTTCTTTCCTTTGTGTGGCGAATCTCCAGCTGTTTACTTTTATTTCACACCGTCTCATTCTGTTTCCCCCTGTTTTCACTTTTCAGGTCTGGGATTTCTAGACAGAGATGAGCTTCTGTTTGATTTCTGTTATGCATCTTCTTTTTGTTGGGTGTTGTGTGAATTTTAAAATGAGGTGTATGATCATTTTCTGAAGTTTAAGTGGGTTGGCTTTAGCAATTAGGTTAATATTGGATTTCAAATACGAAAACTGAGAGGAGTACTGCTTTGAAGCTGTGTAAAGAGAGGAAAAGATTTATCAAACAAGCTTTTGATTCTAGATATGCTTTAGCAGCTGCCCATGTTTCATATGTTCAGTCACTTAGAAACATAGGCATTGCTCTACGTAGATGTGCTGAGGCAGAAGTTTTAGTGGAACAACACTATCTGCTTAAGCAAGTTCTGAGGTTGATAAAACCCCATCACATTGTTCATACCCTTCTCCATCCACCTCTCACCTCGGCGGTGTTTCCGATTCACCGGTGCTCCATGGAAGCCCCCTTTCGCCGTCTACGGCTAGAGTTAAGTGGAACAAATGAGCCTTTGTCCAAGGATTCCAAATCAGACACCTCTGCCAATGGAAATCACAAATTGGCTGCTGAGAAAAAGAATTATCAGCAAAGGGTTGAGGGTGAAGTAAAGGATACAGCCATGGGAGAAGAAACAACACGAACTACGGCTGGAAAGGCTTCGGCAGGGCAATCTAGTTCGAGGGAAAAGAAACCTACTTTAGAGAATGATTTGTATACCGAAAGGGAGGATCCTTCGGAGTACATAACACATAGGGCTAAGGATTTTCTCTCTAGCATAAAGGATATAGATAGTCGTTTCTTTAGGGCATTTGAGTCAGGAAGGGAAGTTTCGAGAATGCTTGAGGCCAACAAAATCCATGTTGGTTTTGCTGAGGCTAGAGGTAAAGACTTCTTGATGAACAATTTGATATCAAATTGGACTCTTTTTTTCTTGTGTGATATTCTGAATTCATTTTCCATATTGTCATTTTTATTCTTGATATCAGTTTTGTGCTTGTAGGTGCCTCATTAGCCTCCATTTACTTGAGCTCTTTCGGATTGGGTTGTTGCCAAGGTGGAATTGCAAACGTATCTGATGGTATGTATAGCTATAAATCAAGCATGAAGTTCTTCCATTTAGACTATCTGAAACTGAAACTGATCCATAATGTTTTGGGAATTGATCACCAATTCTTGTACTATAATAATTTGATCATGTGAAGTAATACAAGTCTAATTAGGGGATGTTGCTCAAATTCTTGTTGCAGTGATATAATAAGAACTTAACATGATAAAAGATTTTTTTTTCTCACTCTTAGCGTTTTCCGAATTAGATCAACATGTTACCAAGGTTATCACTTGGAAAAGGACCACGTCATCAAAGTCATCCTCCTAGAGGAATCCTCTTGCAACGAAGGATGATAATGACGATAGTGGCAGAGATTTCATTGAAGAGTTTTGCATGATTTCTGGAAGTCACTCTTCCACTCTTGATAGACTTTATGCATTGGAACGGAAGCTATACGACGAAGTGAAGGTACCTTCTTCATCCACTTATTACTACCCTGTCAATTTTCTATAGTAGATTATATTATGATTCAAATTGCTGTTTGTTAGTATTATCAAGAGCACAACATGAACGTTACGAATTACTCTGCTTACTTTATTCTGAAAATGTTGTTTTACATCATTAATTTAAGTAGACTTCAATGTTCTTTCTGATTCTTGATGCAGTTTTCCTCTCTCTTTTGATGATATCACAACTAAATTTGGTCTTTATAGGCCAGTGAATCCATACAAAAGGAATATGATCGTAAATGCGATCAGCTACGCCACCAGTTTGCCAAGGATCTTAGCCCTCAAGTCATCGACATAACTTGGGCAACCGTGAAAGATCTACATTCTCGAATCAGTGTGGCACTTCATGCTGTGGATTCGATATCTTAGAGGATTGAAAAAATACGAGACGAACTCATCCAAGGGTGAGATGCATTTCTTATCTCTTAAACTCAACATCATCCTGCATTTGATATTGATTCCTCCACTTTGAAATCATTCATCCACCCTAATTGCCATGAATTTATTATGCAGATTAATGAGGATGTGGAAAGCCATGCTCGAATGCCATCACTCCCAGTACATCACCATCTCATTGTCATACCATACGAAAAGCTCAGTAGTCGCCCCGATCAGAGAAACACAGCGACAATTTATCAATCAGCTCCAAGATGAGGTAGAGTACTTTGGCCTATTTTTTGCCGATTGAATCAACAACTATATATCGTACGTTGTAGCTCTCAATAGCTGGCTTCCAAACTGCATCCTGCAACCCCGGGAGCGACAAAAAGAGAGACGAGAGTTCTCCACTCGTCGCTACCTAGCCCCACCAATATTCATCCCCTGTAGGGACTGGTCATCCGGGATCAAATCATTGCCATCTCAAGAAGTCAGTGATGCAATAAAAGCTTTTCTGGTTGATCTACTCCTGTCCGTTCGAAACCAAGCTGGGGAATCTATCCAGCATATGGGTATAAGTCTTCAACCTTTTCTGTCGATCTTGATGCCTTTTGAGGTCTCTTAGACATTTATGTGAATTTTTTACTTTTGTGATGTCATGTGTTCACTGTGCATGCTTTACCATATTGTATGTAGATTATTGATGCCCTGCGAGGCTTTATCATGTTGTTTATTGATTATAGATGCCCTGTGAGGCTTTAGGTATATTGATTGTTGATTATAGATGCCCTATGAGGTATTTGGCATATTGATTGTTGATTATTGTTGCCCTGTGAGGCTTTGAGATTGCTGGTCTTTTGATTATTGTTGCCCTGTGAGGCTTTGAGCTTGCAGGTTGTTGATTATTGTTGCCCTGTGAGGCTTTGAAATTGCTAGTTGTTGATAATTGTTGCCTGTGAGGCTTTGAGCTTGCTGGTTGTTGATTATTGTTGCCTTGTGAGGCTTTGAGCTTGCTGGTTGTTGATTATTGTTGGCTTGTAGGATTATTGTTGGCTTGTAGGGCTTTAAGAGTTTTCGAGCTTAATAATTGTTGATTGTTGATGCCCCGTGAGGTCTCGTGTTTGCTGTTAGCTAATCTTCATGTGGCTTTGAGCTTGTGGATTGTTGACGGTACATTTTTTCTAATGCTTGTAAGAAAATTCTCATTTTTGATGGCAATTGCTGTATTTTCGTTTAATAACAAGAATTAATGATTATCTTTTTTGTTTTTGGAAATTTTAATTTTGAACCATTTGTGTTAGTTTAATGTTTGTTGTTAACTTTAATGATAAGGTTAAAATTACATATTTTAATCCAACACAAATGGACAACTTTACCCTCAAAAAGTAGGTTGAAAAGTCAATAAAGTGACGTTTCGTAATCTCCGTGCCCAAAAAAATGTGTCAATAGATTTGGGACGGTTAGAGTATTTCTTCCGTGAACTAACTTAGTGGATATAATTTGTTAAGCAAAAATTAATAATAAATCTATTCAAATAATATATAACGATAAAAAATTATATTGGGTTTGATGTATCCACTGGCGTCTGAGCAGAACATGGATATATGCTGGTGTTGTGGGTCCGAGAATGGTTTTGTATGTTTTGTTCCGTAAACAGAAGAAGAAATCCAATGCTGTTGTGACATGACAGAGCTTTGAATCTGTAGTTGAGAAATTAGGGAGCAACAAGATTTTTTTTCTTGACAACATAGCCATCCCAAGCAGTTGTGACGTCACAGAGATAATTTAAATCTGTTGTTGAGAAATTAGAGAGCAATAGTGAGGAGTCACAAGATTTTCTTGACAGCATAGCCAGCATTGCTCAAGGCTCCATTTATCGAGGAACGATAAACGTGGACTTTACAGCCATCAAGAAGATGAATGGAGACGTGTCCAAGGAAATCAATCTGTTGAACAAGATGTTAACTTCAATCTGAGCTGTTTATCGGGTGTTTCGTTCAATGAAGGCAGTTGGTACCTGATGTAGAGTATGCTGCCAATGGATCACTTAATGATTGGATTAACCACAACAACAGAGTGTTCTCAACTAGAACACCAGACTGCAGATTGCTGTGGATGTAGCAGCAGCCCTAAACTATCTCCACTGCTACACTTCAGCAAGTACTGAGGTTGATGAAATCCCATCACATTGTTCATATCCTTCTCCATCCAGGTCTCAACTCGGCGGTGTTTCTGATTCACCGGTGCTCAATGGAAGTCCCCTTTCGTCGTCTACGGCTAGAGTTAGTTGTATGAGGTCCGATGGTGGTGGAGTTGCGTTGACAGTTAGGATGAATCCTATGCCTAGGAATGGGTATGTTTAGGAGGGTGAGTTCTCAATGCCGCCCCCTCTTCCGCGGCCCGAATTAGGGGCTTCTTTGGATTACTTTGATCCTGCTGACGAGAGCTTTAGGTTCTTGGGGCAAAATGGTTTGGATGAGGACATTGATGATGTGAAAATGTATGGGAATTTTGGGAAGAAAGGGTTTGATTTGAGTGGAACCAGTGAGCCTTTGTCCAAATCAGACACCCCTGCATATGGAAATGACAAATTGGCTGCTGAGAAAAAGAATAATCAGCAAAGGGTTGAGGGTGAAGTGAAGGATACAGCCATGGGAGAAGAAGCAACACTTACTACTGCTTTAAAGGTTTCGGCAGGGCAATCTAGTTCGAGGAATAAGAAACCTACTTTAGAGAATGATTTGCATACCGAAAGGGAAGATCCTTCGGAGTTCATAACACATAGGGCTAAGGATTTTCTCTCTACCATAAAGGACACAGATAGTCATTTCTTTAGGGCATCTGAGTCAGGAAGGGAAGATTCGAGAATGCTTGAGGCCAACAAAATCCATGTTGGTTTTGCTGAGGCTAGAGGTAAAGATTTCTTGATGAACAATTTTGATATTAATTTGGACTCTTTTTTTTTGTATGATATTCTGAATTCATTTTCCATATTGTCATCTTTATTCTTGATATCAGTTTTGTGCTTGTAGGTGGCTCATTAGCCTCCATTTACTTGAGCTCTTTCGTATCGGGTTGTTGCCAAGGCGCAAACGTATCTGATGGTATGTATAGATAAAATCAAGCATGAAGTTCTTCCATTTAGAATATCTGAAATTGAAACTGATCCATAATGTTTGGGAATTGATCACCAATTATTGTACAATAATTTGATTATGTGAAGTAATACAAGTCTAATTAGGGGATGTTGCTCAAATTCTTGTTGCAGTGATATAACAAGAACTTAACATGACAAAAGTTTTTTTTTTTTTGTGTATGTGTGTGTGTGTGTTCACTTTGAAAAGGACCATGTCTTCAAAGTCATCCTCCTCAAGAAACCCTCTTGCAACGAAGGATGATTATGACGATAGTGGCGGTGATTTTATTGAAGAGTTTTGCATGATTTCGGGAATTCACTATTCCACTCTTGATAGACTGTATGCATGGGAACAAAAGCTATACGACGAAGTGAAGGTACCTTCTTCATCCACTTATTACTACCCTGTCAATTTTCTATAGTAGATTGTATTATGATTCAAATTGCGGTTTCTTATTATTATCAAGAGCACAGCATGAAACGTTACGAATTACTCCTTACCTGATTCTGGAAATGTTGTTTTACATCATTAATTTAAGTAGGAGTAAAATGTCTATTCTGATTCTTGATGCTGTTTTTCTTCTTTGTTTTGATGATATCACAATTGAATTTGGTCTATATAGGCCAGTGAATCCATACAGAAGGAATATGATCGTAAATGCGATCAGCTACGCCACCAATTTGCCAAGGATCTTTGCCCTCAAGTCATCGACATAACTCGGGCAACCATGAAAGATCTACATTCTCGAATCAGAGTGGCACTTCATGCTGTGGATTCGATATCTAAGAGGATCAAAAAAATGCGGGACGAGGAGCTGCTCGAACTCATCCAAGGGTGAGATGCATTTCTCATCTCTTAAACTCAACATCATCCTGCATTCGATATGGATTCATCCACTTTGAAATCATTCATCCCACCCTAATTGTCATGAATTTATTATGCAGATTAATGAGGATGTGGAAAGCCATGCTCGAATGCCATTACTCCCAGTACATCACTATCTCATTGGCATACCATACGAAAAGCTCAGCAGTCGCCCCTATCGGAGAAACGCAGCGACAGATTATCAATCAGCTCCAAGATGAGGTAGAGTACTTTGGCCCAAGTTTTGCCGATTAGATCAACAGCTATACATCATACCTCGAAGCTCTGAATAGGTGGCTTTAAAACTGCATCCTGCAACCCGGGTAGCGGCAAAAATGGAGACCAGCGTACTCCCCTCGTCGCTACTTAACCCCACCAATATTGGTCCTCTGTAGGGACTGATTATCCGGGATCAAATCATTACCATCTCAAGAAGTCAGTGATGCATTAAGAGCTTTTCTGGTTGATCTACGCCTGTCCATTCAAAACCAAGCTGAGGAATTGAGGAAAACAGCAACCACGTCTGATTCTGAGAACAAGGAAGCTGGAGGAAGAGATGAACAGGAGAAGAACGAGGACAAACCGTCGCTTGTAAGCTCCGTGCAACCGAGCTTGACGAAGGTTCTCGACAGGCTGACCAAATTATCGGTGGCTTAGTTGAAAAATGAGTAAAGACATATGGCAGAGATGTGTGTCGGCT
Organism: Pogostemon cablin; assembly: GCA_023678885.1. Lineage (NCBI taxonomy): Eukaryota > Viridiplantae > Streptophyta > Magnoliopsida > Lamiales > Lamiaceae > Pogostemon > Pogostemon cablin. The sequence goes on along the minus strand of CM042992.1, from coordinate 3,193,474 downwards.
AGAAACGCGTATGAGAATTACAGACCACAGTCGAGATCTTATAGCATTCGAAAGTAGTGATGTTTGTGAATCATGATAATGCTGTCATTTATTTATGTTCATTGTTTTAATGCTCATGTCTTCTATCTGTGGTGGATTGTATGTATTTTTTGTTGTTGAATTCTGCAGTTTTCTTACAAGAATATGATCAACCTCAAACAAAATTTAGTGATCAATATATTATTATGAATGGTACTAAAATAATGTATTTCCAAAATACAAGTATATTATTCACTACTTTTTATTTAGAAGAGATTTTACACGTTATACACGCTCTTTAATGCTACTGTAACCAACCGAAATTTATTACTCTCTCGTGCAACATATTTATTCTTATACTAGTTCATTTTGGAGTATCTCAAAGGAATGTGCATTAATTAGTGGATAACCAAACTCTATAAAGTCACCCCTTCCGGTAAGAGGCACCGTCAGGCGTTCACACTGATGACTTCGCCTATATTTTATAATATTTACCCCCGGGCATAGCTCAAGTGATAGAGGGGAGTGTGGAAAGACCCTCCAACTGAGCTTGGTTCATACGGGCCAATTCAGGCAACTATCAAGAAAAATACCAATGAATGCTAAAAAAAAATAACACACAAATGAATGATAATAATATGATGAACATTTACTGTCATAGTCATAAATAAATACCAGCAAAGCTAGTCATAATTACAAACTAGCTCATATCCTGCAAATACTTAAATACCAAAATATCCTGCAGGTATTCAAGGCACTTCCAGTTCACCCTGCAAATACTTAAATGCTTAAATACTAAAATATGCACATCCAGTTCACCTCTTTTGCATCCGCTTTTGCTTCCGGGATGCTGGAAGCCTTGGCACCCGACACAAGGACAAAGAACGCTTCCTGGATGCTGGAAGCCTTGGTACCCGACACAAGGACAAAGAACCCACATGCAGAGGCCTGAGAGTGTGGCAAGTATTTATGACAAACTTGAAGGAATTTATGAGCTCCACACCTATAGGTATAGGAAATTTCAAATTTTCCTGGCTCGAATTTGATTCCACCGGCTCCTCTATCTCAATCTTGAGACCTCCAGAACTCGAATCCCCAGATTCCACTATCTCAATCTTGAGACCTCCAGAACTCGAATCCCCAGATTCCACCTGTGGTTTAATTTCATTCCTCTCAGAGAATGAGACAGAGAATGTGCTAACACTGATTTTTGTTGTAGATGAATTTCTTAACGTTCTTGTTTGTACCAGGTACAAACAGCACCCTCCACCTCCACCACCTGACACAAAGATTGATCGATCGTCACTTTCGTACGGGTAACTTTCGTACAAGTAATTCGAATCTTTGTAGGAGGGAATCAAGTTCCTCTCCCTCTCATTTTTTATATCAAAAACTTTTGATGGGCTAAAAAATAACCGATTATCCACCCCATCTACCACCGCAGCAGCGGTAATATTGGTCAACTCACCCAATGATTTAGTTCGTTTCCAAACTCTTTCACTCATATCCAATTCAAACTGCATTGGATGACGCTTCTCATCCAACACTCTCAGCAACAAGGTTTGCTCGTCCTTGAAAATGGCCCAATCGACCAAGCAGTTTACTTGAAAGGAATTATATGGCCAAAACCACTGAATTGGGGGAAGATTTTCCCATTCATCTTTATCTGCATCGTATATTTCCATGTCCCTCTTATCACCCCAGCAAGAATAATTCTCATCATCCCACCCCACAGCCGACGGCACACACGTGTCTACACCTATGAGCTGAGACTGAAATAGCGATGAGTAGACAAGCAGTTTTCCATTTGGTGTGGGAATTGACAAAGGACAACTTTTCGTAAAATTCATGGAAGTCCTATATTTGATCATATACTCCTCCAACGACAAATCACTACAACCGGGGCGCCGCGGGCGCAGAAACTTGGCCAAATCTAACGTGCCAACCCTCTTATCAGAAGAAAACATAAACAGCGTGCATCCTTTTACCCAAAAACAACAGAATTTAAAATTTCTACTTACTCGCAATTTAGGAACATCTTCCTCCGAATATTCACGATCACCACCTTCTGCCTTTCCTTTGGATAATCTAGATAATTTCACAAAGAATATGTGATAGTTATCATCCGGATATACATCACTCCTAGCGATGCAAGGGACACATAACCAAGACTCTGTCGAATCCATATGCTCCTTCGAGAATCTGAATGGAACGTAGGGAAATAGGAATTAGGGTTCACGCGTTAATTTGAAAAGAAAATTAACGAAAGAATAGAACAGAGAATTAGGGTTCACCTATTTTCTTATAATATTTAAGATGGGCCTTACAAACTTGGGCCTAATCTATTTTTATATGCTCCTAAACCAATCATCACAACACCTGACCTTAGCCTATTTCTTCAATTCTTTTCTATTGGGATTTATATCTATATACTACTATTCTCATTTATTTTACAAATTTATTAGAGAAAATATTAAAATTGGAATTGGTCATATCAATATCACATAATCCAACTTTAGATATTTTTCATTTGTACTTCTTAATTTTGATCATTTTTTTTGTTCATTTTTAGTTTTTTCTTCTATTTTTTTTAAATTTAGTTATTTTCTTAAATGTAGTTATTTTTTCTGTCCAAATTTAATCATTTATGTTAAAAATATCCAAAATTAATCTGAAAATATTTAAATTTTGGACCAAAAGTAAAAAAAAAAAAGACTAGTATTAAAATTCATTATACTTACAGATTAATTTTGATATTTATCTAATTGATTATTTTACCCCCTATCTATCTATTGTACTCTTAAAAACGTGACATTAATATTAGGGCGACTAATTAATCCACAATATTTAATAAATTAATAAAAAGTGATAATATTATTTCAGGAACAATTTATAGTATAAATAAAAAGTAATAATAATTTATAACGAAAATAATAACTAAAAAATGGATTTATGTGAGACGGTCTCATCTATCATATTTAAATTTAAATATAATAGTTTTGAAATATTTTAATTAAATATATTGTAAAATACTCCCTCCGCCTGCTTCTAAGATATCCATTTTACTATATTTAGTGTTCGCTTCAAAATATCCATTTTCTTTATTTAGTAAAAAAATACTCAATAAGGTCACCACTTCCCTCTAATATAATTACACACTTTACATATAATAATAATAATAATAATAATAATAATAATAATACTTCTTAATTCACGTACGGTCTCCTACTGGAAGGGGTGACTTTATAGAGTTTTGTCATTTGTTAATTAATGCACATTCCATACTAATTAATGCAGCTGATTTATTTTTTTTTTTTTTTAAAAAAATCAAATGCCGGCAAATTTAATAAAGGCAAAAACTCATGTGCACCTGGCGTACGTACTACATTCCGTGCGCCTTTAGAATTTTGTGTTAAATTGTATACCATTTAGTATATAGATGTGTACCCTTTATTTTTTAAAGAAAATTATTGTGTGTATCTGGGCGCATGGACAACACTCCGTGCGCTTTTATAATTTTGTGTTAAATTGTATACTCTTTAGTATAAAAATGTGTACTCTTTATTTTCTAAAGAAAAAAAATTAATAAAAAGTGTATACTCTTTAGAACAAAATGGTGTGCTTTTTATTAATTAAAGTATATACTCTTTAGACCAGAGCAATGTACCATTACCCATAATACTAAATTTCTATAGGCGCACGGAATGTGTTCACGTGCGCTCGGACGCAAGCATCACTCTTTAATAAAAGTATTGTTGTTTAAAAATTTTTTAATTAAACTAGTTTTATAGACATAGTCGCATCATACTTATTAATATGATTTTTTTCGATTCTCTCCTTTTTTTTTCTCTCATATATTTTAGTTCTAAAAAATTAACTTTCAAGGTACTTCTGTACTATACTATTAAAGCAAAATAAATGTCTTTTAATTGCATTCACTTCATTCTCATCTTCTTTCCACACCTTAAATTTTGATGCATATGAAAACTTGTCTTGCTCACCATCGAATGCATCATATTTCGCTCACCAATTTCCTTGTCATCACTCATCAACTCAATCACATCTATCTTGAAAGTCTTGTGCTCTTTTTGTACATCTCCAAAGAACATTTCTTGATAAGTTTTCTCTTATGCGGCTATTAAACAACTATCATGTTAGACTAATTATTTATGAAATAGGGAACAGTACATAAGGGTTTATGTAACACGAGTCATCTAAATGTACTTGATTTTTATGAATTTCTTCAGAAAAGCATAGCTTATAGCCTTAAGCAATAAAATCACATTCTTTTCACTCTCATTTTCCTTCTCTATCTTAAATCTTGATGCATCACATTCACTCCATTTTCTCAATGCTTTCAATGAACACTTGTCACGCTCAGCTTCTAGACCTCAAATGCTCCATCTTTCACTTACTAAGTCACTTACTAAGTCATCAGATGCTTCCCTATTTTTATATTTCTCATCACCACTAAGCAACTCAATCACTTCTAACTTTAATCCTTTGTGGTCCTTTATCAACTTTTGAGAGCTTATTTCTTAATTTTTTTAGTTGATTAGTTGCAACAAAAAGGTAGCCGGCATGGGGTCTTTAAATAACAAACGTCAACCCAAAATGTTGGCTTAATTTGATAAAACAATTTTTTTGGCGAATATATCCTTGACTATTTATAACTGAAAAACATAATATATAGTTTATTTAGGTAATGTACAGAAAAGATTCAAAACCTCATATCAGCACTTATGGCTCTTTCAAAAAAGGTATGCTCTATCTTGTTCTTTTAGTCGATCTAGTAGCTTCCAGATGTCCGAAAACCTTCAACTGTGGCCGAGTTGGTTCCCTGAAATTTCAACTTTAGATGCTATGCTCGTACCTAAGGGAGTTGGTATGATATTGTAATAAAAAAATGTGCAGAATAGTTTCTTCATTCGAGACTCAAAGGGTCTTGAATGGCAGAACATGTTATACTTTCGCTAATGTCTCTCCCTAAATCTCATCTCACTTCATTTAGAGTCTCACCCAATATCACCTTCTACACATGCTGGAATCGATCAAGAATTATGTTAACACTCAGAATTCAAACGAAAGATTCGTTTGCCCAAATAGCCAAAACGGATCCCAAATTCAATAATTGATCAATGATAATGTAAGATAGTTCATCACAAGGTTTAAATAGCAAAACCCTAAGAACAAAGACACGGGCCCAACTAGTTAATTAAAATCCATCTCCTCACCACAGAGTGGGCAAGTCTTCTCTCCTTAGTCAATCATGATTGCCTTAACAAAATTATTAAGTTTAAATCAAACTACTTTTCATAATAAAGCTAACCACACAAATGAAATTTAACTTCAAGTTGCAAATTATAGTCTCAAACAAAACAAAGCAACACGAAGGGAAATGTTAAAAGATATAAAACCTCTAATTCGATATAGAACTAAATCCAATCAACAGAATGAATTGGGATCGATTGGTTTTGGACTAATTTCTTGTCGCGTTCATTTTCTTGTTATGGTTATAGCAGCCCACCGGTTGAGATATTAAGCAGCAACACCGCTGCTGCCTCTTGATCCCTAAAACCCAGTCGAATCCCTTCTTCTTCTAATCTTCTCACAATTAATGAATCCAACTAACGTCTTACTAATAAATGAATACTAGTATATAATTAATTAGGGTGATTAGTAATAACTAATGTTAAGAATGTAAAACATGAAAATTAGTAGGGATACTTCATTGATCTTATCTGGATTCTGGACCATTTTCTCAACTCACTGAGTTGGGTCTCCCACACTTCTCTAGGGAAATGACCATATGACCCCTGGCTTGATATGGGTCGGCCCAAATGGATCCTCCAGACCCACAAAGGGTCTCGTACGCCACCCTCAACTCTATGAATCTTTTGGTGGATTCCTCCTTTGTGGTATTATTGTGAATGCACCCATATTATATTTGTATAATCCACATTAATTAAATATGAATAATAATGTTAAAGAGAGACCCTTCGTTAGGGGAGGTGAATCCAAATATTAAAACAAGATAGTCGGATGGAGGGAGAATTGATATGAGCATACCAAGTATTACTTCCACTCTCGTCATTATCATACTTCGTTGCAAGAGGGTTCCTCAAGGAGGATGACTTTGATGACGTGGTCCTTTTCAAAGTGATAACCTTGGTAACAAGTTGATCTAATTTGGAAAATGCTAAGAGTGAGAACAATTTAATTAAAAAAAAAACTTTTTATCATGCTAAGTTATTATGTCACTGTAACAAGAACTTGAGCAATATCCCCTAATTAGACTTGTATTAATTCACATGATCAAATTATTATACAATAATTGGTAACCAACTCCCAAAACATTATGGATCAGTTTCAATTTCAGATAGTGTAAAGCTGGAAAAACTTCATGCTTGATTTATAGCTATACATACCATCAGATACACTTGCAATTCCGCCTTGGCAACAACCCGATCCGAAAGAGCTCAAGTAATGGAGGCTGATGAGGCACCTACAAGCACAAAACTGATATCAAGAATGAAGATGATAATATGGAAAATGAATTCAGAGTAGCACACAAGAAAAAAAGAGTCCAATTTGATATCAAAATTGTCAAGGGCATTCCCTTGTTCATCAAGAAGTCTTTACCTCTAGCCTCAGCAAAACAAACATGGATTTTGTTGGCCTCAAGCATTCTCGAAACTTCCCTTCCTCACTCAGATGCCCTAAAGAAGCGATTATCTATGTCCTTTATGCTAGAGAGAAAATCCTTAGCCCGATGTGTTATGAACTCTAAATTAGGTTTCTTTTTCCTTGAACTAGTTTTCCCTGCCAAAGCCTTTCCAGCTGTAGTTAGTGTTGCTTCTTCTCCCATGGATGTATCCTTTACTTCACCCTCAACCCTTAGCTGATTATTCTTTTTCTCAGCAGCCAATTTGTGATTTCCATTTGCAGAGGTGTCTGATTTGGACAAAGGCTCACTGGTTCCACTCAAATCAAACCCTTTCTTCCCAAAATTCCCATACATTTTCACATCATCAATTTCCTCATCCAAACCATTTTGCCCCAAGAACCTAAAGCTCTCATCAGCAGGGTCAAAGTAATCCCAAGAAGACTCTGCTTCAGGCGGCGGCGGAGGAGGTGGCATTGAGAATTCACCTTCCTCAACATACGCATTCCTAGGCATAGGATTCATCCTAACTGTCAACACAACTCCACCACCATCGGACCTCATATAACTAACTCTAGCCGTAGACGGCGAAAGGGGGCTTCCATTGAGCAGCGGTGAATTGGAAACACCGCCGAGCTGAGACGTGGATGGAGAAGGATATGAACAATGTGATGGGATTTATCAACCTCAGTACTTGCTGAAGCAGACTGTGTGGTTTCCACTAACACTTCTACCTCAGCATATCTAAGTAGAGAAATGCCTATGTTTCTAAGTGACTGAATATATGAAACATGGGCAGCTGCTAAAGCATATCTAGAATCAATTGCTTGTTTGATAAATATTTCCTCTCCTTACACAGCTTCAAAGCAGTACTCCTCTGAGTTTTCGAATTTGAAATGCTCATTTTTGTAGAATATTAACCTAATTGGTAAAGCTAACTCACTAGAACTTCACAGAATGATCAATCGCCTCATTTTAATATTCACACAACACCCAACAAAATGAAGATGCATAACAGAAATCAAACAGAAGCTTAGCTCATCTCTGTCTAGAAATCCCAGACCTGAAAAGTGAAAACAGGGCGACACAGTATGAGACGCTGTAAAATAAAAGCAAACACAAAGGAAAGAAAAGATGAGAAGTAGAAAAGGGAAAGGGTTATCATTGCGGTTTAATAAATTGAAAACAGAGAGAGAGAGAGAGAGCCATAGTAATGTAACTTGATGAAAGCTACAGAAATAGTTGAAAAAGATGCAGAGAGGGGTAAATGATAGTAGAAGGCATTAAAATCTGAAAAGCCCAAAAAAAGAATTTAACCTGAGGAGATTGGTGAATCAATGTGGGGGCTTAAATTTTTCACAAAACTTCACCTTCATATATCACCTCCCTCAACTGCATATTCATCTCTTCATACAACTCAGACACTTCTTTTCCTGTTAGAATCTCCAACATGAGCACACCAAAGGCGTACACATCGAGCTTCAGAGAGGCGATTCAATTCTCCAAGTACTCGGGCACCATGTAGCCTTTCGTCCATACAATGTGCCTTGTCAGGATGATGTTGAGTTTATGAGATGAGAAATGCATCTCACCCTTGGATGAGTTCGAGCAGCTCCTCGTCCCGCATTTTTTCGATCCTCTTAGATATCGAATCCACTCTGATTTGAGAATGTAGATCTTTCAAGGTTGCCCGAGTTTTGTCGATGACTTGAGGGCTAAGATCCTTGGCAAATTGGTGATGTAAAACGACATTTTCAGAATCAAGTAAGCAGAGTAATTCGTAACGTTTCATGTTGTGCTTTTGATATTAATTACAAATAGCAATTTGAATCATAATACAATCTACTATAGAAGGTACCTTCACTTCGTCGTATAGCTTTCGTTCCCATGCATACAGTCTATCAAGAATGGAAGAGTGACTTCCAGAAATCATGCAAAACTCTTCAATGAAATCACTGCCACTATCGTCACTATCATCTTCGTTGCAAGAGGTTTCCTCAAGGAGGATGACTTTGACGACGTGGTCCTTTTTCAAGTGATAACCTTGGTAACAAGTTGATCTAAGAGTGAGAACAAAAAAAAAGTCTTCTTTTATCAAGTTAAGCTCTTATTATATCACTGCAACATAATCAAATTATTATACAATAATTGGTGATCAATTCCCAAAACATTATGGATCAGTTTCAATTTCAGATAGTCCAAATGGAAGAACTTCATGATTGATTTATAGCTATACATACTATCAGCTACGTTTGCAATTCCGCCTTGGCAACAACCCGATCCGAAAGAATAAAGGTAGGCTGATGAGGCACCTACAAGCACAAAACAGATATCAAGAATAAAGATGACAATATGGAAAATGAATTCAGAGTATCAAACAAGAAAAAAAGAGTCCAAATTGATATCAAAATTGTTCATCAAGAAGTCTTTACCTCTAGCCTCAGCAAAACCAACATGGATTTTGATGGCCTCAAGCATTCTCGAAACTTCCCTTCCTGAATCAGATGCCCTAATGAAACGAGTATCTATGTCCTTTATAATAGAGAAAAAATCCTTAGCCCTATGTGTTATGAACTCTGAAGGATCCTCCCCTAAAGTAGGTTCTTTTTCCTCGAACTAGATTGCCCTGCCGAAGCCTTTCCAGCCGTAGTTCGTGTTGCTTCTTCTCCCATGGATGTATCCTTCACTTCACCCTCAAAGGCTCACTGGTTCCACTCAAATCAAACCCTTTCTTCCCAAAATTCCCATACATTTTCACATCATCAATGTCCTCATCCAAACCATTTTGCCTCAAGAACCTAAAGCTCTCATCAGCAGGATCAAAGTAATCCCAAGAAGCCCCTGATTCGGGCGGCGGCGGACAGGGCGGCATTGAGAATTCACCCTCCTCAACATACCCATTCCTAGGCAAAGGATTCATCCTAACTGTCAACGCAACTCCACCACCACCGGACCTCATATAACTAACTCTACTCGTAGAATTAGATATTAAGGGTATACAATTTAATACTAATTTCCATGGAACACTCGAGTTTTAGCCATAAAAAATTAGATATGAGATAAAGTTTTTCCAATTTTTAATTATATCACATTTCATACTTAATCATGCTAAAACCATTATAAATTATTTTGTATATCATATCATAATATATTAAAAGAGAAACATTTCTCCACTTTTTTTACATGTTTAACCTTAACTAATTAATACCTTTACTCCACACTTAATTAATTATTATTGCTTGATATATTCATATTCCTCCATTTGTGATTAATTCATCTAAACGGCCGTGCAATAAAACTTAAATGTCTTTGTGCGATTCATCAAACCTTCACATCATCATCTGCTATTACAGAAGAAGAGTCGGTGAGTGCGTGTAGATTTGCAAGGAAGAGAGCGATGTCGGTTGAAGTACTCACCAAGAAGAAGATGGGCGTACTCGACGACTTGGAAAAGAGATTACAGGTTACTTTTATTACTAATTATGTACAATTTTGTTGGTTATTTTATTTTAAAACCTTATTGTTGTTTATTCCCAAGGACTCCACTAACAAATCCTTGGATTGATTTTCCATGAACAAGACCTCTGGGACTTTCTAAAGAGATTAAGATTCTGATGTTGCATTCATTTTTTAATCGTCGGATGTGAATGTGCTTCCCATGTTGTTTCCAGATGAATTGTCTAGATAGTCGCATGCGGACTCTGAACCTGGGCTGGGATAATGATGAGTATCATTTCTACTTTTTTCCATTTAACATTTTAATGTCAAAGGTTTATGTCATTTCAAAATCTTAATTTACTATATCCCTATTGCAGAGATGAAATTAAATTGCTACGAAGAAGAAGAGTTAAACACCGATTCTCAATATAAGCTCTTCTCTATTGTTTGGTTTTCATCTATTGCACCATTAGTTTCATGCCATTTTTGTATATATAGCAAGATATCTTCACACTTGCTTAAAAAACCATTAATTTAGTCTTTTGATCCTGTGTAATTGCGACTCTTGCCAATCTCTTAAGTTTCTTGTGGTAATTAAATACGTTTTCTATTCATTTGTGATATATCATGCAATCGACGTAACTGATATATAATGGCAATTTGTGCATAAAAATAGAGTTGAAGATTAATCTATCTCAATTATCAAACTGTTTAAAAAGTTTCAAAACTTAACCAACAAAAATAATAGTTACACTAATGTTGTGCTTCAAAACAATTTTGTTCACTTTATTTCCTTTTTAATGTATTTGAAACATCGATCATTTTTTGGTTGAAGTTATGATTACAGACACTGTCAGAGCTGCATGATCAAATCCCTCCTTTCCCGCGAGCTGAAGCAATGAAGATTATCGAGGAGAAATTAGGTTCTCCAATTCTATGAGAATCCTGTAGCTGCTGCTTCATTTGGGTATGTGGAAAAGGTTTATATGTTATGTTATGACCCTAGACTCTATCTAAGATATGTGAAATTAAATGTTGAATGTTGATATTGTAGTTAGAATGAGATGATAAATAGACATTGATTTACATTTCTTTATGGATATCATCTTCTTATTTCAACACGTATGGCAAACATGTTTGAATGGTTAGTGATAACAGGTATTGAATAGCAGTTTAAATATTTACGTGGTGCAGAACTTCATTTATTAAAATGGCTGTAGTTGTAAAATCCCATGTATGATACCCACTTTTTACTTGGAGGTGATGAAATTGTGGTTCAGGTGGGATTAATGGAATGAGGAGGGAACCTATATCAAGATATGGATCGATGGGTGTCTCTAGAGAGAGGATTGAGAAGGTGGGCTCATTGGTTTTATACAAATATTGATAAGAGCAGAAGCAGAGTGTATTTTCAAGCCATTTCTCCCACACATCACAAGTATGTTATCCCCTTATTCCTTTTCTTTCTTTCTTGATTTTTTCAAATTTATTAAACAATAAATTATTATTCGTTGTATGATGCAATTACTTTCTATTTCTATGACTCTTAGATCCCATCCTTTTCTTGAATTATGAGTGTTGAATTTTGACCTTTCATGAATGTGGGATATTCATCCAACTCAGCTCTCCATTCCCTACTAAAAAACTGTTGAATGAAACAAATGGGTCCATCAGAAGTTTGCTCTCACTATCGGTGGTTATAATTCAATGAAAGTTAGCTAGCCAAAAGGGGGACAGAGAGCTGAGCAGTTTTTCATCTAATAGAGAATTCAGATCTAATCAAATGTAAAGAGTCTCAGGATTACAATAACGAGAGGAACGAACATAAGACAAAACATTTTAGAATTACACAAATTAAAAATAGCACAACAGAGAAAGTTGAAACTGGGTAAAATGACCAACAATAGAATAGTGATACACATCTTACACATATTTCATACTTCCTTAACAGTATTAATGCTTTTCTGACTGCTTAGCACTAATTAGCTCCAAATCGGCTTTGCATTTCTCTCTCAGATTGTTCAGTTGTAATAGATTAGCCTCCTATAACAAGCATTAAATAATTCAAGAATATGCTTTAAATAGCTCTAACTATATACTACTAGATATGAAAAACCATGGCTTACAAGCTGATTAGTCTCTTCTTCCCATGTGTTGGACATATATTTAAAGAGGGATCTCCATTGATGCATCAGATTGGATTCCAACGTCGAAACTTTGGTGATGCTTTCAGCCCAATCGGCCTTGATCCTGCAACTTCTTTCAGCCAATATACTAGCATCTTTCTGGCTCTTTTTTAATGCTAAACAAGTATAAAATGATCGACATATTATAAAAATAATCAATCGCATTATATTGTTTTCAGCCAAAATTTTCCTTCTTGCTAGTCATTTTTATACAGGGAAAGAAGTTGACATAATAGTTAAGTAAGCCAAAGTAAGTAACACTGTTAATGAATTACTAACTCACCTGATGTTCGAGCCTTAATGTCCTGATGATGGAGGTCCAACCATATATATGCAGCTGGTTACAAAACAATGCATTGCCATAAATATTAATAAATTGAAGATTAATAATCATTACACTAAATAGGATTACCATCATAATATGCATCATGAAAGCCACAGAAACAAAAAAAGTGAATTGGAAGGCACCATACCTTTTGTGCAAAAGGAACAAGAACAAGCTCTGATTGAGTTAGTATCCTCACTTATGTTAACGCATTCATCCTCCTTTAGTTTGGCGGATCCCTCTATTCCAAATGCTCTCGATTCCTGTGACTGAAGTAGCCCCGTGCAATCAATAGATCCTGACTGACTCAGGACAAAATTTTCAGCATTAGGATCATCCAAACCATTATGGTGGGAACTGATTTCACTATGAGTTCCTCCAAAATTCATATTCACTTCAAAAGTGTCACAATTTTTTCCATAGTGAAGATAATCATCACCAGTTTCACTCACTGTCTTTGAAGTGTCAGCAGAAAAACTGTCACCCAACTCATCTTTAACTTCAGTATCGATAGACTGGTTAGTATCCCTCCAGCGAAAATCTAACAAGTTAGGATCAATATCTTCATTGTGACTTCCTAAACTCAAAATTTCACCACCTCCACCATTAATCATAAGATCAACCACATTCTTTCCACCAGGGTGCTCAAGATTAAAGCACTTATTTTCACTTGAACGAGACTTATGAACTTTTCCTCCATCTCTATCAGCCAAATTCAATTCATACTTGGAATACTCTGTATGGTCAAGACTGTCCCCCAAGTCATCACCAACAATATCCAACTCATTAACACTTGGGGAAACAGCATTCCCTCCCCTAAACAGTTTCTTGATATCATCATTTCCACCAACACAATCATCACAAACACCAGTTGAGCTCTTGGATACAGCATAGCCACTCTCCAAACCAGTTAAATTGGGATTCTCATTCACACCGGAAACTTTTGAGAGACCAGATATAACATTCCCTTTCAAAGAATTGATCTCGGAACACGGGCGATATGAAACACGAGCGCGCTTGCATTCATCTTTAACATTGAGATCACAAGAATTGACCTCATGTTTTCCTGTGCCAGAAAATCCCCTTTTACCTATCCGATTCGTAATATCACCCAAAACAGACCTGGATTTACTTTTCCCACCAGAAGTATCCCCATCAGCCATCACCAAATTGTAAAATCTGAACTTATAAACCCACTCGATATTATTCAACCTCTCCAAATCCACGAAAAAAAAAATATATCTTCCTAATCCACAAACAGAGGTAGACGCAGATCCCAAGTTAATTCCACAACTACAGGTTGCTCATTGTACAAATTCAGAAACTAACGAAATAGAAAACCAAAATTCCTAACAAAAATTGAAATGAATCAATGATTCACGAATCTGTAACAACAAGGAATTGATAAATTCTGACTGACCTGGGTAGAAACCTGGAAGACGTTGCGGTTGCAGAGATAAGAAGATATGGAAATGGAGGAGAGGAGGGGGAAATAGACGGCGGCAGTGTGTCCCCCACCTTGCCCTTTTCGAAATTCTGAAATTTGTGCGCGCGCTCGTTGCGGATTTCTTTATATTTTCTCTCATGGTATTCACCAAAATACCTGTGTATTTTAATCAACGTACCGTATTTTAAGTTCTTTTATACGTATAAAAATAAATTCTAATACGAGTAATAAAAAACTATGGAGATTAATTCATGGCAAATAATTTGGTGAGATCAACGGGGAAATTTTAAAAATTGGATTTCAATAAAAAAATATAAAAAGTAATAATAATACATTAAATTTGGTGAGACCTTCATGGAGTATTTTTCATTAACAATTCATAGTAGCGACGCTCTTTTGTATGGAGTATATTTATTTATAGTTAAAGTATGTTAATAATAAATTATATTATAATATATATTAAAATTATATTTTAATATATAATTTAATATATTTTAAAAACATATTTTAATAACAATTAAACATACTTTATTTATATATAATAAACATATTTTAATTTGGATAACCAACCATCTCACATGAAGTCTTGTCTTCATAATACAAATAAAAATAATTGTAACATTTTTATTTATAATAATTTTAAAAAGTAACTATTTAAGAAAAATAAATAAGATTCATACAAAAATATTAGTCCTTAATTCATATAACATATAAAATCTACTTTTAACGTAAAAAATAGTTAATATTGTTCTTATATTTTGAAAATACATTATCTTTTATCATTTATAAAACAATATTGACCACTAAATTTTGTTTGAGGAGCAGAACTTGATCAATACATCATATTCTTGAAAGAAAACTGGAGAATTCAAAAACAAAAAATACAGACATTCCACCACAGATAGAAGACATGATTAGCATTGAAACAGTGAACATAAACAAATGGCAGCATTATCAATATCATGGTTCACAAACATCACTACTTTCAAATGCTGTAAGATCTTGATTGTGGTCTATAATTATCATACGAGTTTCGAGCCGTCTCACATTTCTGCCATATGTCTTCACTCATTCTCACCGAAGCCTCCGAGAATTTGGTCAGCCTGTTGAGAACCTTCGTCAAGCTCGGTTGAACGCAGCTTATAGGTAACGATTGTTGGGATAGACAGATCCTCATTCATTCTTAAGGGATAAATAAAGAAGAATATAAAAACACAACACAAGAATTTACGTGGAAAACTCCAAAACCGGAGAAAAACCACGGACCGAGAAAATACCACTATGTGAAAAATTTTACAATCACACAGAATTTCTCTCTCCCGACCCCAATCCCTACACCCTTACAAATCTTTGACTAATCCACATCTTTCTTCCCATTCTCACAACTGAGAATCAAAGAAAGAAATTTTAACTAGAATCAAATACAAAGATTAAAGTGTACTTGATCGGTGCACTTAACATTAAGACTAGGGGTCTCCTTAAATAGCATATGGAGTTCCTCTCCCTTTGCTCTCCCACCTGATGTGGGACAACAAAACCACCCTTTTATTTTGACAAAAATCCAACAATCTCCACCTTGTCAAAATAAAAGAATATTCATTGTCTTCACCGACAATCATTCTCAACCCTGAGAATCCTACTCCACCATATGAGTAGGCCACTTAGAATAAATCATTCTAAGAATTTCATGCGACACATATCGAAAACACCTGTTGATATTTATGGTGTAACTTCCAGCTCTTGGCTACCCCTGGAAATCCATCAGCCATCGATATACATCCACCACACACTCTACATCGCCTGCTAAGTCAATGCTCGAGTGCAAACTTGTGGACCAGCTAATATTATTACATCATTTTTCATGACAACTGAACATGTCATAAGGATCTCCAATAATATTAATACAACATTTAGAGTTGTTGCCGCACCAACTCCTCCTTGACCAGAAACATCACCATTACTCCACCGTAAGCAATTATCGTAGACATGCACCCCGGTTCAGAACCGTCGGTTCCAGTTCCAAACCGACGGTTTCGGTTCCAAGATAGGGGAAACCGAAACCGAACCGGGGTACGAAGCTTTCGGTTCCACAACCGACGGTTTCGGTTCCGGTTCGGAATCACTGGTTCCGGTTTTAATTTTTTTTTTGGATTTTAAGCGTAAAAAATAAAAAAAACCGGCGGTTCGAACCGGAACCACCGGTTTTTTCCCAAATATGAGGAATCGGGACCGAACCTTCCTTAGCCGGTTCCGATATTTTTTGTCGGTTCCAGAACCGACAGTTTCGGTTCCGGTTAAAATCGGTGATTCCCCGGTTCGAACCGCCTGTTCTGGTTCATTTTTGCATGTCTAAATTACCGTGCCATTGCTCCACCGCAATTACCGCACCATTGCTCCACCTTGAGCAAAACTCGTCTGTACTGACATGACGTCGCTGTCTTTTACCGCCAAGCTACAACTGGTTTGTCCGAATCCTTTTCCTACTTAAAGTGTCATCACTTGAAGCCGATTCTAACTCCCGGAATTCATGATGCTTTACCCATTTGTCGATTGAATCCACACTATTCTTTATCGATCTAGCGCCACCCGATACCAAGCCACCACATCGCCATCTTTACTGTTGAATCGCCGCTTTCCTACGCCACCGTCATTACCGAAAAATCTCGTTCCTTTCAAACCTCCTTGAGCCGATATCCATGGAAAACCCCATGCCGCTGTTAAGCCAACTCCATCACCGGGAGTCCCAACAATTTACATTGCTGCAGGTCCAAGAACTTCGCCACTGCTGACCTACAAATCATACCCTTTGCCACTCCACTGTCGCCACATTTCACCGCAAGAAAGGAGATGCCACCGCATCCCCTTGTGCTACTAGCTTTTTCCACTTCTTTCATGTCACCCTTATCCTAATGAATAGCCCTCTTCCTCTCATAAAGTCTTTTCTGATGTGGAAGCCCTCTTCCTCTCATAAAGTCTTTTCTGATGTGGAAAGTCAGACTATGCTGCAAATACAGAGCATACTAAGAATTTTATAAGCGCCCGAACCAGACTCTGATACCACTTGTTGGGATAGGCAGATTCCCATTCATTCATAAGAGACAAATAAAGAAAAAACACAACACAAGAATTTACGTGGAAAACTCCAAAACTAGAGAAAAACCACGGACCGAGAAAATATCACTATGTGAAAAATTTTACAATCACATAGAATTTCTCTTTCCAGACCCCAATCCCTACACCCTTACAAATCTTTGACTAATTCACACCTTTCTTCCCATTCTCACAACCGAGAATCAAAGAAAGGAATTTTAACTAAAATCAAATGCAAAGATTAAAGTGTACTTGATTGGTACACTAAACATTGAGACTAGGGGTCTCCTTAAATAGCATATGGAGTCCCTCTCCCTTTGCTTTCCCACCCGATGTGGGACAACAAAACCACCCTTTTATTTTGACAAAAATCCAACAACGATTTGTCCTCGTTCTTCTCCTGTTCGTCTCTTTCGCCAGCTTCGTTGTTCAGCTGCGGGTGCTGTTTTCCTCTGTTCCTCAGCTTGGTTTCGAACGGACAGGCGTAGATCAACCAGAAAAGCTTTATTGCATCACTGACTTCTTGAGATGGCAATGACTTGATCCTGGAAGAGAAGTCCCTACAGAAAGTGGATGAATATTTCTCAGTGGATGAATCTATATCGAATGCAGGATGGTGTTGAGTTTAAGATATGAGAGACGCATCTCACCCTTAGATGAGTTCGAGGAGCTGTGGAAGCAGCTCTTCGTCCCGAATTTTTTCGATCCTCTTAGATATCGAATCCACAACATGAAGTGCCACTCTGATTCGAGAATGTAAATCTTTCACGGTTGTACGAGTTTTGTCAATGACTTGAGGGCTAAGATCCTTGGCAAATTGGTGGCGTAGCTGATCACATTTATGATCATATTCCTTCTGTATGGATTCACTGGCCTATATAGACCAAAATCAGTTGTGATATCATCAAAAGAAAGAAGAAAAACAGCATCAGGAATCAGAAAGGACATTGAAGTCTACTCAAATTAAATGATTTAAAACAACACTTTTAGAATCAAGTAAACAGAGTAATTCGTAACGTTTCATGTTGTGCTCTTGATAATAATAACAAACTGCAATTTGAATCATAATATAATCTACAATAGAAAAATGACAGGGTAGTAATAAGTAGATGAAGAAGGTACCTTCACTTCGTCGTATAGCTTTCATTCCCATGCATACAGTCTATCAAGAGTGGAAGAGTGACTTCCAGAAATCATGCAAAACTCTTCAATGAAATAAGTGCCACTATCGTCATTATCATCTTTCGTTGCAAGAGGGTTCCTTGAGTGTAATGACTTGGACAACGTCGTCCTTTTCCAAGTGACTGAAAAATGTCATCCATGTTTGGCATGTCCAATGGATCTTTATTAAGGCAATTACGGATCATTCGAAACGATTCAACTGCCACATCCATTGGATACTTCCCTGGCAACATGGGATCCATTAGCTTCCATACACTTTGATGTCCACCTTCAGATATCACCTCACTCAACTGCATATTCACCTCTTCATACAACTCCGACACTTGTTTTCCTGTTAGAATCTCCAGCATGAGCACACCAAAGGTGTACACGTCAAGCTTCGGAGAGGCGATTCCATTCTCCAAGTACTCGTGCGCCATGTACCCTTTCGTCCCTACAATGTGCCTTGTCAGCTCGAACTGGCCGCCCTTTGCCGATCTTGCAAGGCCAAAACTCGCGAGATCTTTGTGGATGTGGGGTGGTGAAGTGTAGCGGTGGAGATAGTTTAGGCCTGCTGCTACATCCACAAAAATCTGCAGTCTGGTGTTCCAGTTGAGATCACTCTCTCTGTTGTTGTGGTTAATCCAATCAATAAGTGATCCATTGGCAGCATACTCGTACACCAGATACCAATTGCCTTCATTGAATGAAACACCCCATAAACAGATCAGATTGAAGTGGTGAATCTTGTTCAACAGATTGATTTCCTTGGACACATCTCCATTCATCTTCTTGATGGCTGCAAAGTCCTCGTTTATCGTTCCTCGATAAATGGAGCCTTGAGCAATGCTGGCTATGCTGTCAAGAAAATCTTGTGACTCCTCACTATTGCTCCCTAATTTCTCAACATGTTCAAATTAGCTCTGTGATGTCACAACTGTTCAGATGGCAATGTTGTCAAGAAAATCTTGCTGCTCTCTAATTTCTCAACTACAGATTCAAAGCTCTGTGGTATCACAGCTGCATCGGATTTCTTCTTCTGTTTACGCAACAAAACATACAACAACAGCATATATCCATGTTCTGCTCAGACTCGGCCATGGATACATCAATCCCAATATATTTTGTTTTAGTTCAGGAAAGAAATAATACATTTTATTAAAAAAAAAAAAAAACCTGCAGATGACACTTGTTGATGCAATTGTTAATAAATCTGTACAACACATCATAATTCAAGTTTATGAGCATGAAATTCATACTCCATGTTGTTAGCACTGGACGGGCCAATTCAGGCAATTATCAAAATAATATATATGGTCACCAATTATAACTTGCATATTAGTATAACTTTTGTTTCTTCCCAAATTTAGTGCGTTTAACCATGGCAGCATATGATCTCCAAATAAGATAAAATACAGTAGTATTACTACTAAATGTGTATGCTAATAATATGAACTTGAAATGTCATTAGTCATAAATAAAAGGGTCAAATTACAAACTGGAGTAAAAATGTGTTTTAAGTAACAAATACTTGAATACCAAAATGAGGCAAACATCATACCATCTCAATCAATCTTAATGTCAAAACATCATATCCTGCAAAAGGTAGTCTATGTCAAAACAAGCTCATAAGGTAGTCAATAAAATCTTAGCAAAATGTAGTCAATCAATCTTAATAAGATTAGAATCATATGATATAGCAAAAATGAGAGATTATTACTTGATGTGCATGGCTAAAGACAGAGATAGTGGCCACTTACGGGTTGAAGCACGTGGGAACACGGGTTGAGAAAAATAACAGCGGTAGTGAAAGTTGAGATACTTTTTACTCTATATAATGTGTTTGGTATCAAACACGGGAGGGAGAGTGATTTGATTCCTCATCCTTCGAAGATTACCGCCTTCACGAAAAAGATTTCCATGTTTGTATCTGTTTCTATGTAGTGCAAGTAACGAGTGTAAGGAATTTGGAATTCATCAACTTCCAAGATAGTGTTCGCACATACTTATAAATATAGAGAAATACTATATTTCTGGGAATGTGTTTTTATTGAATGATGCACTACTCTAACAACAAAGTAGGGACTGATTAAAGTGGGTTGAGAAAGGACCATAACCTGCCATGGATTGGGGCATGGAGCAAAACAATAGCTGAAAGTCCTGGCCATAATCCAGGTTTCGTGGGCTTATGCATGCTGTAGGAATGGAGTATGAAGCCCTTCTCCCCCTATGTTTATGTAGACTGTCTGCCCTTTACCCTGGAAGCCATGGTCAACTCAACAATGAAACCCTAAGAATGTTTGTCATGAAATCGGAAAATATATGGAGATGCATGCATAAAAATATTAGGCAAAACGATGCCAATTGAAAATAACAGAGGGGTGGTACAATATCCCATTAATTAAAATACATCACATTCTTGTAAGAGAATTGTAGAATTCAACAACAAAAAATACATACATTCCACCACAGATGGAAGACATGATGAGCATTAAAACAGTGAACATAAACAAATGGAAGCATTATCATGATTCACAAACATCACTACTTTCAAATGCTGCAAGATCTTGATTGTGGTCTGTAATTCTCATACGCGTTTCTAGCCGACTCGCATTTCTGCCATATGTCTTCACTCATTTTCACCGAAGCCTCCGAGAATTTGGTCAGCCTGTCAAGAACCTTCGTCAAGCTCGGTTGCACACAGCTTACAGGCGACGGTTTGTCCTCATTCTTCTCCTGTTCGTCTCTTTCTCCAGCTTCGTTGTTCTCAGAATCAGCCGTGGTTGCTGTTTTCCTCGATTCCTCAGCTTGGTTTCGAACGGACAGGCGTAGATCAACCAGAAAAGCTTTTATTGCATCACTGACTTCTTGAGATGGCAATGATTTGATCCCGGATGACCAGTCCCTACAGAGGACGAATATTGGTGGGGCTAGGTAGCGACGAGGGGAGAACGCTCGTCTCCCTTTTTGTCGCTCCCGGGGTTGCAAGATGCAGTTTTGAAGCCAGCTATTCAGAGCTTCGACGTACGATGTATAGCTGTTGATCCAATCGGCAAAACTTAGGCCAAAGTACTCTACCTCATCTTGGAGCTGATTGATAATCTGTCGCTGTGTTTCTCCGATCGGAGCGACGGCCGAGCTTTTCGTATGGTATGCCAATGAGATGGTGATGTACTGGGAGTGATGGCATTCGAGCATGGCTTTCCACATCCTCATCAATCTGCATAATAAATTCAAGACAATTAGGGTGGATGATTCCATATCGAATGCAGGATGTTATTGAGTTTAAGAGATGAGAAATGCATCTCACCCTTGGATGAGTTCGAGGAGCTGCGGGAGCAGCTCTTCATCCCGCATTTTTTCGATCCTCTTAGATATTGAATCCACAGCATGAAGTGCCACTCTGATTCGAGAATGTAGATCTTTCACGGTTGCCCGAGTTTTGTCGATGACTTGAGGGCTAAGATCCTTGGCAAATTGGTGGCGTAGCTGATCGCATTTACGATCATATTCTTTCTGTATGGATTCACTGGCCTATATAGACCAAATTCAGTTGTGATATCATCAAAAGAAAAAAGAAAAACAGCATCAAGAATCAGAAAGGACATTGAAGTCTACTTAAATTAAATGATGTAAAACAACACTTTCAGAATCAAGTAAACAGAGGAAGCTCATGAATTTTCAATCTTGTTCGAGTAATAAGTTTCATGTTGTGCACTTGATAATAATAACAAACTGCAATTTGAATTATAATATAATCTACAATAGAAAAATGACAGTGTAGTAATAAGTGGATGAAGAAGGTACCTTCACTTCGTCGTATAGCTTTCGTTCCCATGCATACAGTCTATCAAGAGTGGACGAGTGACTTCCAGAAATCATGCAAAACTCTTCAATAAAATCACTGCCACTATCGTCATTATCATCCTTCGTTGCAAGAGGGTTCCTTGAGGAGGATGACTTTGACGACGTGGTCCTTTTCCAAGTGATAACCTTGGTAACAAGTTGATCTAATTTGGAAAACGCTAAGAGTGAGAACAAAAAAAAAAGAAGGTTTTCTTTTATCATGTTAAGTTCTTATTATATCACTGCAACAAGAATTTGAGCAACATATCCCCAATTAGACTTGTATTACTTCACATGATCAAACTTTTATGCAATAATAGGTGATCAATTCCAGAACATTATGGATCAGTTTCAATTTCAGATAGTCTAAAAGGAATAACTTCATGCTTGATTTATAGCTATACATACCATCAGATACATTTGCAATTCCGCCTTGGCAACATCCCGATCCGAAAGAGCTCAAGTAAATGGAGGCTGATGAGGCACCTACAAGCACAAAACTGATATCAAGAATGAAGATGACAATATGGAAAATGAATTCAGAATGAAGATGACAATATGGAAAATGAATTCTGACCATCACACAAGAAAAAAAATAGTTCAAATTGCCAAGGGCATTTCCCTTGTTCATTAAGAAGTCTATACCTCTAGCCTCACCAAAACCAACATGGATTTTGTTGGCCTCAAGCATTCTCGAAACTTCCCTTCCTGACTCAGATGCCCCAAAGAAGCGACTATCTATGTCCTTTATGCTAGAGAGAAAATCCTTAGCCCTATGTGTTATGAACTCCGAAGGATCCTCCCTTTTGGCATGCAAATCATTCTCCAAAGAAGGTTTCTTTTTCCTCGAACTAGATTGCCCTGCTGAAGGCTTTCCAGCCGTAGTTCGTGTTGTTTCTTCTCCCATGGCTGTATCCTTTACCTCACCCTCAACTCTCTGCTGATTATTCATTTTCTCAGCAGCCAATTTGTGATTTCCATTTGCAGGGGTGTCTGATTTGGACAAAGGCTCACTGGTTCCACTTAAATCAAAGCCTTTCTTCCCAAAATTCACATACATTTTCACATCATCAATGTCCTCATCCAAACCATTTTGCCCCAAGAACCTAAAGCTCTCATCAGCAGGGTCAAAGTAATCCCAAGAAGTCCCTGATTCGGGCGGCGGCGGCGGAGGAGGTGGCATTGAGAATTCACCTTCCTCAACATACCCATTCCTAGGCATAGGATTCATCCTAACTGTCACTGCAACTCCACCACCACCGGACCTCATATAACTAACTCTAGCCGTAGACGGCGAAAGGGGGCTTCCATTGAGCACCGGGGAATCGGAAACACAGCCGAGGTGAGAGGTGGATGGAGAAGGGTATGAACAATGTGATGGGGTTTTATCAACCTCAGTACTTGCTGAAGCAGATAGTGTGGTTTCCACTAAAACTTCTGCCTCAGCATATCTACGTAGAGCAATGCCTATGTTTCTAAGTGACTGAACATATGAAACATGGGCAGCTGCTAAAGCATATCTAGAATCAATAGCTTGTTTGATAAATCTTTTCCTCTCTTTACACAGCTTCAAAGCAGTACTCCTCTCAGTTTTCGAATTTGAAATGCCCATTTTTGAAAACCTAATTGGAAAAGGTAACCCACTATAACTTCACAGAATGATCAACCATCACAACACCCAACAAAAAGAAGATGCATAACAGAAATCATACTGAAGCTTAGCTCATCAATCACTCTCTCTAGAAATCCCAGACCTGAAAAGTGAAAACAGGGCGAAACAGAATGAGACGCTGTGAAATTAAAGCAAACACAAAGGAAAGAAAAGATGACAAGTAGAAAGGGGAAAGGGTTATCTTTGCGGTTTAATAAATTGAAAACAGAGAGAGAGAGAGAGCCCTAGTAATGCAATTTCATAAAAGATGCAGAAAAGGTTCAGAAAGATGCAGAGAAGAGTAAATGACAGTAGAAAGCATTAAAATCTGAGAAGCCCAAAAAAAGAATTTAACCTGAGGAGATTGGTGAATCAATGTGGCTTAAATCATTCACAAGACTTCACCTTTTTCTTGCAGGCCCTTGGAAAATTAATACCAATATGAGCTTCTTTAAGCAGGGAGGGTAGGGTAGGGTGGGGTGGGGGTGGGAATGTAGAGAGGATGGATGAACGACAAACAGAGAAGAAGTCGAATAGAGTTGGAGAGACAGAAACACAAGGAGGATTGTAGCATCGGAATGCGTGTAAAACGTTAATCTTGGTTCATGACAGTATTACACCACTAATGCACTTTCCCCTTTTTTATGGTGGCAGAAATTAATACCAACACAAATACAGCAGCAATATTTTGCCTTGATTAAAAATACTTAAAATAATTTAAGTGGAAATTGTAGTAAACTTGTTGATTTCATTTATAATTATTAAAATAAGATTTAGGGTTTTGGGTTTTAGCCCTAATTGGTCAAATTTTGCATCAAAGTTCAAAGATCAAATTCAATTGCCGCATAATAACCTCTCAGAACGAGGGATCCATGTGTGTAGTGTATAATGACCTAACCAAATTTACTGCGATTCCATCTTTACTTGCCCAAAGTAGAACTACTATTTCTGTAATTTTACGAATGTATTAATATTGAAAGTAGTAAGTATTACTATCATTTTTTTAAAAAAAATGTATAAATAATGGTTAGAATTAAATACTAAAAAAATTGGATATACTTGGACCTATCTTCTTTAAAATTTCTTCGCTCAAAAGCACTAACCTTTCTTTTCCTGCCCTTTTGCCGGAGGAGACCCGGATTGGAATATCATTTATTTATTTTTATTTTTATTTTTATAAATACGTATGGATATGCTTTTAAAATTGATGACGAGAATTAGAACGTTTTCGTTAAAATTTTAATAAAACTAATTAATTTAAAGAGTCTAAATACGGGGCATAGGACTACCAGTACACTCGTATAATTTAAATTATCAAAATAATTTTTTATTTAATTTTCCCTACAATTCAATAACTAGAAAATATATCATAACTTTTATCCTAATTCTAATGCACATTCAATATTAGCGTAATTTTTCAATGCCAAATAAAAGAGCCATTTCTTAATTTTAACTGCTCACAAGAGCATATGCGATCTTGTGCTCACCCCCACGTTTTTTTTACCTTTACTCCAATGTTAAATAAAAGAGAAGTATAATATCTAGTTCATGTAAATTTTAATCTCTAGTAATTGGGTAACAAAATGCAAAATATATTATCAAAATATTTTGGTAGCGCTTAAAATTATTATCCATAGTTCAAAGTTGAATTAATTTATAGAAAAATATTTGAATCTACTATTTCTTAAAAATTGAAGCTAAAGTTATAGTCATTTAATTCATGCAAAATAGGGAAAGTGAAAGAATTAAATACAACCAGTAGTGTGTGCAGTGTTATAGGTCAATTGCATTAATTTCATATGACAATAGTGTAATGTAAGCAAAATGCCTAATTTCATATGACAATAGTGTAATGTAAGCAAAATGCCTTTTGATATAATAAATGCACTTTTGTCCATCTTGGCTAATTTTCATCGTACATAAGAGTCCATAATTATTGTGTAATGTAATACTCTAGCTTTTATTAAAATCTAAATACTTTAATGATTGTTCCTAATTCAAAATATACTCTATATAAATATATTTTATTTTATAATTCAATTTCTATTTTTGTATAGTAATAATTTACTAATACATCTCATATATTAAACAATAAAAAACACTATGTATGAAATTATAGTAGAATACACATCTTTAATCTAATTATTTTGAATTATTATATCTCAAAATTTCTTATTAAATTCATATTTATCCTCAAATTTATAATATCTTTTCATGAATAAATAACTTAAAATTACAATTTTACTCTAAAATTCTTTTCAAATATAAATTTTAACTAATCTTATTGAAAGTGAGGATATTCTCTAAATTAAAATAAATTCATTTTTTTAAGATTCGAAAAATGCAACATTTGAGTGTACTAATTTAATATTTTCATGGGCGAAGGTCGGATTATCCTTTTAGTCTGCTGATCAAGTAAACTTCTAAAATGGAGTTTTTTTTTACAATAAACTCTTCATTTTTGGAAAATGATCGATCAAATCCATCATTTTATACTATTAGAGCATCTGAACCGTTCATCTATTTTTTTTATTCAACCTCTTTTTTTAAAATAATAATTAGATCAAATATGCTCTTTATTTTTTAAATAAATTAAACATAAAAACACGCACACTCATATTTTTGTTAAACTTTATTTCTTTTGATCCTATGTATTGTTAAAAAAAAAAGATTATTTGATCCTATTAAGACAAAATGAGTAGTTTGCATTAAAAAAATAAAAATAAATTTTAAGGAATTTACTTGAAACAAATCAATTCTCTAATTTCATGGGAAATGTTCAATGACAAGAATGCCCCTAGGTTTTCTCTAACGGCTCTTTTTTCTCGAATTTCTTTAGTCTTGGGTAGGGGTGGGTAATATTGGTATACCGAAAATACCGATACCGTACCGAAAATTTTGGTATGAAAAAATTCATACCGATACCGATACCGAAATTTTGGTATACCGAAAAATCGGTATACCGAAATTTCGGTAAATTAAATCGGATACCGATACCGTACCGAAATTTACATCATACCTATTTTTCGATAAATACCAATTAATACCGAAATGTTGACATACCGTTTCATACCGAAAATTCAACATATCGAAAAATACCGATTTACCGAAACCATACCGAAAAATAATATTTAATTTTAATCAAAATAATAAAATTAATATAAAAATATTTCAAAATAATTAAACTTTCTAATCTCAAACATTCTACTTTGACACTTATGTTCCTTTTAATTTATTCATAATTATATATTAAATAACAAATTTTTTATTATTATATTTTTATACTCCTATATTTTAATTTAGAAGTGTATTATATTTTTATTTATTTTTATTAGAGCTTATTTTAAAATTTAAAAAATATATATGAATAAATGTGATACATAATAAAATAAAAATAATTTAAATATATTAATAATATAATATATACTTAAATATAGTATTATGTATAATTAAATTTTTAAAAAATAAATATAAAATTTTCGGTATATCGGTATCGGTATACCGATATCGAAATACTGAAAATAATTTTGGTATACCGATATACCGAAAATTTAATATCCAATACCGATACCGTACCGAAATTATCGGTACGGCAACCATACCGTACCGAAAATTTCGGTATATTGAAACTTCGACATTTTTCGGTATTTTTCGGCAAACGCGGTATACCGAGTTTTCGATATTTTTTCCCACCCCTAATCTTGGGATACCTTTTAATTCAATGAGTTGTACAGTACCACCACCATTAGAGCATCTCTCCAAATCAGATAATCAGAAATGTTCCATTTAATTACCACTGCTTTTTTTTTTTTTTTTTGAATATTCAAAGAATCAAAGTATATCTTTCCAATAATTTAATACCATTTTTATAGATTCCAAAGCATCTTCTTCGATTTACTTTTACATGCAGCTTTAGAATTTGTTGTGTTGGAGAATTACACTTCAACATTCCCATTCTTTAGCGTATAATCGCACCATACTTAATTAAAATAATACTGTCATAAAGTTTTTTTTAATAAATATTTTTTAAATATATATACTCGTGAAAATGAGTGGAAACCCACTAGTTTCTTGTCAATTTTCTCTTAAAAAAATCAGTGGCAAAGCAAGGTATAATTCTTTTGCATCTCATTCCTGTGGTATAATAACACTATATTTTAGAGAAGTGACACCTTGTGATATATGAACCATGTTATATGAATTTAATAAATTAATTAATTAAAATCTTAAAGCTTATTAATAAATTAGTACATTCTAAAAAGTGAGTGTGATATGTTTAATTTGAATTTATTTTATTTCTTATTTCATACAGAATTGCCTTCAAAGAAAGAATTTTTAGAGAGAGAGAATGGGTGCCATGGGCCCATGCATGATGCAACCATTCGAAATTTGATTACCTTCCTTATTGGGCCAGAGTTGAGCCCATCTTCAATTCAAAACAAAGGTTTTCTAATTAGGCTCATCATGCAAATGAAAACAGATATTTTCCTTATTGGGCTTGTGTTCTAAAATATTAGGCCGACATCATCTTAGACTTTGGGCCTAAAGTTTCCTTCTTTTTAGTTTTACTTGATAATGAACGACGTTGCTACTATTTTATTAGGTGGATAGAGAAATAGCTACTCTTATACTACCTCCATTCCAATGTGCAAGTATTCTATTACGTGGAGATAAAGAAAAAATATTTTTTTTAGTGTATAAAGATTTGTAAAATTATTGAAATTTGTGTAAAAATTGAGTACTCCCTCCATTCGCTTTTAAGGGCATTATTTTTTTTTTATTTTGGGCCCAAAGATCTCATTTCATTTTTTATACATATAAGACTCACATACACTCACTAATACAACTAAAAAAATGGGATTCAAACATCTACTAATACTACCTACTACACATTAAATAATAATATTCCTTAATCCACGTGCAAAAGACAAATGACATCCTTAAAGGCGGACGGATGAAGTATTTTACATAATTTAATAAAAAAGTATGTAAAGTTGTTAGGATGTAGTATATAAAGTTGTTAAAATATGTGTAAAAAATGAGCAATATTGTAATATACTTCTTTTTATTACATAAATGTTAGGACGAATAAAAAAAAGTGTGCATAAAAATCTTCATATTTATCAATGAGCAAAATAAGAAAATAAATACTAGTATACATAAATAAAGCTGGCCTTATATAAACATGAAAAGACTCTTTCGTTATTAAAAAATATTCCTCTATTAATTTATATTGGGGTTCACCAAAATATATTGCAAATTATTA
The DNA here is from genome assembly GCA_023678885.1 of Pogostemon cablin. Lineage (NCBI taxonomy): Eukaryota > Viridiplantae > Streptophyta > Magnoliopsida > Lamiales > Lamiaceae > Pogostemon > Pogostemon cablin. Next base: position 3,164,382 of record CM042992.1, on the reverse strand, counting down.
AATGAGTGTCGCCTGACAACAAAGGCATACCAACGGCAGAATAACAGTTTTTCCTATATTTATAGTGACAATAAAATAACTATTAAGAGGAAAATTATGTTTGATTCAAGATTTTTTATTTATTACTAAATTTTATTTATTTTTATTATCCTACCCAATAAAAAAAGAATCGCCCGCGGGCTACAATCCTGTGCGACGTAGATGTATGGGAGGGTGGTGAGATTGTCACCTACGTGCCCAACATGCACGGATTGACCATTCGGAAGTGCGAAGCGCCATCTGCTATTCTGCGCCGGTTTCATCACGGCTAACGTCCGCCAAACCCAATTCTCCCGGCAAAACCCCTAGATTTCCTCAAATTTTCCCACCTCATCACTCATCGTCATCCATCACCTTCATTAATCAATCGCTTTCTGAAATGAACTTATATATTCCAAATATGCTCTCTCATTCATGTAAATTCTTCTTCCAATTTGTCTATCTTCCCAATCTCACATGTTTTTCTCACCACTACATTCTGCATTCGACGCGCGAATTCCACAATGGTGAAGGCTGAAGAGGAGCTGTCATCAGGAAGCAGCTCGCCGGAGATGGGGGATTTGAGTGAGGATGAAAGCATAAGCTACGAAGAACTCAAACAGCACATGTGGAGAGATCGGAGGCGTATGAAGAGGATGAGGGCGAATTGGGAAACAGAGGAGCCCGATTCAGCTGCGAAGGTGGAGAAATCACGCAGAAGGAAAATGTGCAGAGCCCAATCTGCAATACTCAAATACATGTTAAAAAACATGGATGTTTGTAAGGCCATGGATTTGTGTACGGAATCGTGCTGGAGAAGGGGAAACCGGTGACCGGCTCATCGGAAAGCCTTCGCGGGTGGTGGAAAGATACGGTGAAGTTTGATCGGACAGCACCGGCGGCCATTGCTGAATTCCTGCCGAAGATCGTCAAGGAGGACTTGGATTCCAACTCACTCATGCATTTGCTGCAAGATCTGCAGAATTCCACATTGCGGTCTCTGCTTTCTGCCCTGATGCAACACTGTGTGCCGCCGCAGAGGAGGTTCCCACTGGAGAGGGGGTTGCCGCCGCCGTGGTGGTCCACCGGGAAGGAAGTCTGGTGGGGTGATCAGGGGGTTGCCAGAGCAGAAGGCGTGCCACCTTATCGGAAGCCGCACGATCTGAAGAAGGCGTGGAAGGTTAGCGTGTTGGCTGCAATTATCAAACACATGTCCCCTGATTTGGATAGGATGAGAGGGATTGTGAATCATTCCAAGTCTCTGCAACATAAGATGACTGCAAAAGACACTCATACGTTCGCCCAAGTGGTTAATCAAGAAGAAGCCCTCTTGCAGCTTACACAGAGATCTCCAAGAATTTCAGAGGAGAGTGAAGGAAGGTGTACTGAGAATCTTGCCTTGGTATGTGGGAAGAGGAAGGGCAGAGATGCAGCAAATTTAAGAACCGATCATGAGCTGATTTGTTCTTACAGGAATCTTTGCGGTGATGAGGAGAAGTTGAACGATTGGCAAAGTGTGTCAATGGAGAAGACTAGAGAAATGAATGGACTTGGAGAAGGGGGTGGTTGTGGATACTATTGGGGAGAAAATGCGAATGATCAGTATCAGCTCGATCCCGGTTATGGAACCATGAATATGGATGGGAAATCAGTGGATGATCAGTACCTCCAATCAACTTCTATTTGGGACTTATCATATGATGACATTGCGGGTTAGCACTTAGCAGGAAATGGATTATTACAGTATTACTATTACCCAACTCTGTGTTTCAGTGTAGTTTTTTCGTGTGAGTTTTATATATATATGTACCTGATATGTTCACATTTGTTTCAATCCCATATTGTTCTTGTTTGTGCTTAAATTTATAATCATAGATGATATTCAGTGTTCAATTGACATCATCTTGAGTGAAAATGATGCAATTCTCATATTAAGTGTGAGTTTTCAGAAGCCACTAGTGATGTAGAATCTGCTGTGTTTGTTTTCTCAGAGATCAATTGAAGCATGTGGCTTCATATTAAATACACGGCTTTATTAATTCTATTTGCTAAAAATCACAAAAACTATGCCTTTGAGGAATACAGTCTTCAAGTTCGAACTTGGTGGCTGCACAGGAATAACCCTTTCTAAACTTTGAGTTGTTTTTGTTCCTCACCTCCACCTCAACCTCCACTGCAAACACAGCACACACCGGCCTATGATCCGAAAACCTCGACTCCCCTCGTATGTAAGACAGTTGTTCAATACCATCCCCCTGCCATAAAATTCTGTCACACCTGAAATCCATCAAGAAACATACATAAGATACATAATTGGCCATTTTCCTGATGACTCTTGTTTCCTATCTTGATCTTTGGGGTTGGGGTGTGGGGGGGGCATTACCATGCAGGAGTCCTCCTTTTTCTCTTGGACTTAGTAGTCTCTCCAGCATATAAATCAGAATTTTGGGTGTACTTGTAAGTTGGTGCAAACTGGATCTTGCCTTCTTTCCACCCACTAAAAACTCTTCCAGCTTCTTTCTCAGTATTCAGCTGTTCATAGTCAGAAGTCAGACCATGTAAAAGCATTAATCATTAAGCATAGACATACATATAAAAGTTCCACGTATCACCTTAATTATCAACTAGAGTTGAAGTTGCAACTATAGCTGTGTTTTGACTTGTAAATCCCCTAAAAGTCAACACAATTTTAATAAGAGCTAACTAACCTGATCTCTCTCTAAAAGAGACTCCCAGTCATTATCCTCTAACAGAATCCTTGCATCCTCGTAGTTCAATCCGATCCGGTAGTTCAAATCGCCTAGCCAGATCATACGGCTGAAATTGATCAACTGAGTTTGTTAATGTGTATGTTCATGACTCCTGATGAGTGAAACAAAGCTGATATAACTCACTCATGATCCATGATTTTTTCAGGTATTTGACGACTAGGATTCTTGCAGATCCTAGGGAAGACAGTTCCTTTAAGAATCTCAGCCACGTCGGAGTTTCGTCTCAGCTCATCGCCTTCCTTCTCCCCTGAGGCCAAATGACTGCAAACAATGCAGAAGCTTGTCCTATGCACTGTCATGCTTACTGATATACACCCCTGCAGATCCACAATTCATTACTTAAATGCACTTATATACGTGTGTGTGTGTGTGTTTGTGATGAATCATGTGAAATTCACATATCCAATTACCTTGTTTCCTAGGTACCCCATGATGCCTCTTCCCATGCAAGAAATCCTCAGGTGACCTATGTCTTTAACGAGCTCTCGTCGAGCCCATATCGAAAGAAAGAGGCCCACCATTTGCTTGCTAGCAACAACCTGGTAGTTTAGTTTTGTGGGCAACGAAAAGTCAGCCATTGAATCATTGCTTGAATCAGAACAGTAGTTATTTGGATCAGCGCAGGGGTCTCTAAGCTTCCTACCCCTCCCATTCGATATCAAGTCGTCTCCGAAACAGTTGCAGCCCTTCAAGTGTTCACTGTCCACCCTCAGATGCTTGCTTAGTGCTTTCAAAGTTGGCTTGTGAAAAATGTTACTATTACACTTTGAATCCTTTGAGGTTGTGCTGTTGGAGTTTCTTGTTTCAGACAATAATGAATCATGGTATTGTTTGTTTAGTGCATTGCTTATGAGTGCTACCCATTTTGATGCTGGTTCATTGTCTTCTATTACCAAAACATTTCCAGCACTCAGTGGCACAATTTCTTGAAACCTGAGGTTAATTATTACCTTATACTCCATATGCGCTAACAAAACAAAAACACACGACGATTTAGATCCGTCGTGTGTGCAAGGTGTCAATTCAGCACCAACTGCTATCAACTTTGACAAATTTGGCATCACAAGTCGAAGTCGTTGATGCTGAATTGCCACCTTGTCAACATGATCGACGGATCAAAAACACGTACCAACCCCTCGAACGAGGGGTTTCTTTTTCGAATATCACAAGCTTACATCTGCTTACCCTAGTACATAAATATCTGCAGATCCCTCCACCTGCAAGAAATCCTCCAAATTGAGACCATGGTTAGGGGTGTTTCCTCCTACATTCCAAGTTCCAACGAAAACTCTGCATTTCAAGAACCTCTCCTTATCAGACAACCTTAACATACAAACTTAAAACAATGATCTCTTGCAACTGATCATATATATATATACCTCATGTCTTGAATTACTGTATCTGGGGCCATTGATTGCTCCAGTACTCTTTCAATGGCAGTCGTGCTATGCCTTTCTGAGATGGATCCACACCAGAAGAAGTTATTACAATGGCGTTTTATGTAATTTAATCATCTGCATGTCTTATGTTCGAAAACCAGAAAATCTATTTCTAAGATTTTGTTATTTTCTAATTACCTCATAATTAATGAATGCCGTTTGCAAATTGCAATTATAATAATGTGAACTTTAGTCTTGTGTTAGGTAAGCTACCAAAATACGTACACAAATACGATGTATGTAATTTTCTTCATACGTGGCGATCCCACGTTAAAGTTGATACGTAACAACAATCTTGAATTGTTAGGATAACATAATTTTTTGTTTAAGGAGATGCGAGAATCCATTGAATATATAAGGGCTTTTATCCTAAGAACATAACTAATGTTGACTTATATTATAATATGAAGATGTGATTTTCTGCACATGATACAATTAATTATAAAAATAAAAAATGTACGAATAATTGGAGACATTTTATTAAAAACAAATTATTATGATTATATATACCTGAGAAAGCTCTTTTGATGAAAGTTGAATTCTCTAGAAATTCTTTTGTTCGTGACGGAATATTTGTATCTAATTCTGTCCCCAAACCAACAACATAAGATTATTTAATTATTTGATCTAAAATAATGTATAAGAATTAGAAATAAAATAAAATAAAAAGACGAACCATTTTCATTTTCCCATCCATCTTGAGGAATTTCATCAACTGAGTTTTCTCTGCTGTTTTTCTTGGAGGAAAAAATCTTTGGAATGATGGACTTTAAATCCATCCATTTATAGCAAATGCACCACACAAAGTTGGATTAAATAAAGTTTAAAGATTAAAATAAGATAATTATTTATAATGAGGAGAATTAAAAAAAACACACACACACACATGTAATATATACGTACCTTCTTTTTCTTTTCACCTTTGGTAGAATTATCCGGCGTGGTGGGGGCGGCGGTGGAGGTGCTGCCGACGGCCTTAGTCATAACGTCATCGGCCTTGTGAGGCCTTTCCGGCGATGACGTCATTCATTAATTCATAAAATAAATCTTTGACGATTAATTTATGTTGAAGACCACCATCATCATAAATACAGTATTTTCTTCTTGGATTTCCAATGTTGAAAAAAAAAAGAACGTGAATTCGTGTGTCTTGAGTTTTATTTTATTTATTTATTTATTTTTTTGGGAATTTTTTGTATTTTAGAAAAATAAAGTAAAAATATGTGATGAGGTAATGACGGCATGTGTTTCGGGATGTGGACGATGTAAATGGTTGAGGCACACGTCAGCATAGGCTGGTCTACGTGGTGTGTGACGTGGCTATTTATTATTTTTTGCTACTGTTATTATTTCCTTATTATTACTATTATTTTCCTAATAAGTCTTCATATTTTGATTCATGAAAGAAATTAGGTAACAAATTTAAGGAGAATAATAATGGGAATTCTAAGACTTTGATATTGTTAATGTTACGTATCTTCTAACGAATTATTCATGAAAAGTGAGTTTCTATTTCAACAAATAAACATTTCTATTTAGATACTCAAGAATAATTGTGTTTTTTAAATCTATACAATTAAAATTACTACTTATTATATTAAAAAATATCGCAATAATTATTTGTTTCATATCAGAGTTCTAATAGAGTGAGAATATCTCATTCTATTTAACGAAAATGGAAAGAAATCCATTTTATCCCTTGGAGAGCTTAAACAAAAATTAGGATGGAAATTAAAATAAATGAACCAATTTCTTAATGAATTGAGCCCAATAGAAGAAAACTTTTGGGTTTTATATGAAAGTATTATTGTTCATGGTTGGGCTTGGGCCTCAAAAATTCGAGCCAAAATTTTGTGCCTCAAATTCTTGGACCTGGGCTTACTATTCCAATCAACTTGATTAATTTAAGAACTTCTCAATAAATCCTTTCTTTTTCACAAATTTGATTGAATTTTATTTTATATAAGCTCTTGCATCTTATACTTGGGTAAACAAAATCTTAAGGTTATAATCCTCTGCAATTGAGCAGAATATCATTTCCTAACAATTAAGCATCTTTAAATCTAAATTCTATTGAAGCAATTAAATAACCTTCACCTTTCACTTGATCACCCAAAAACAAATACATCTAATTTATAATACAGTATAATTACAGAGATTTTTCTGCACACTTCAACTTCAATCAGTTAAACAAAGTTTTGAGTAGGATGCCAAGTTTAGATTAGTGGCATTCTTGATCCTCCCATTGGAACCCGGAGATGAAAGAAAATAGTTTACGTTTCGCATGTCAGACGTGCCACCAACGAATACGTATTGTCTCAGATATAATTGGGTGTTTCGTCTAATTTTCGCCTGTACACAGCCAAACTCTGCAAAGAGAAAATAAACAGGCATCCTAGGATGATATCTTTTGTATACGAATGTCAGGCAAATCGAGTTCAAAATTATCCTCTATTGACAAGTGCAAGAAGCAAAGATTTCGATATTTCATTGACTGCTAGATGAAGGGCGAACAAAGCAGTGAATTACATAGAAATAATCTTTCAAATATGCATACAAAGCACTGAAGTACTTTAAGAGTTCTAGGAATAATCTACGACGCTAAGATAAATCTTCAGTATATACATCCTAGCATGGAATTTAAGTTGTAGAGAATAACAATTTCCATCACAATATTGAAGTGAGTGACTTTCAAAGTTTGCTAACACATTCACAAATCGTGCTTTATTCCAGGAATTAAGCTTCTAAGAGGATAATGTATATTTTGGACTAATCGGTAAGGGGAATCATCATTCAGCTAATACTACATAAATAAGAAAAAATCATTGAAGTGAGTATTGCAGTCAAAAAATATTTATACCTCTGTATAAGCGTAAACACCAGCCTCAGAAGATCCATGGGGACTTCCTCTACGAATGAAGTTTCCTTCTTTATATAGGTAGAGCATGGGTACACCAGTTGAGAGCTCTAAATTGATAACCTGTCAATGAGAAATCAGTGAAGCCCTTTCTTTGTGATTCATTATCGAGCATTGTGTTGTACTTATAAAAGATGCTCAAACAAAATTCATTACCTCATCAGAAGTCAACTTATCAAGATACATAATAATGGACCTCAGTGAATTAGCATGAGCGACGACCATTACATGTTTCCCCTTCATAAGCAGAGGCTCAATCTGCATGGTGACAAGAACTTCTTCTAAGTAGATAATCCTTCCTAGCCAACCCTAAACCTTCAGTTTAAACGTACAAGTAAATCTATAACCAGCTTACATGCTCTTTGAAAAAGGTAACTGCTCTTCCTAAGCACATCTCCAAGCTCTCCCCATTAGGAGGGCGAACATGGTAACTTCTACGCCAGTTATAAACTTGTTCCTTCCCATAGACTTCAGCTGTTTCCTGCTTATTAAGACCTTGTAGCTCCCCATACCTATGTTTAAAATCCATACACTGTCTATAAAGGCAAGAAACAAAAAGGGAGTACAATATATAAGCTGAAGGTAGACAAAAAAAATTAGATATGTTATTACATTCTCTCATTCAATTGCCAAGCTTTGAGTACAGGAATCGACTGTTTCTTGGTTTTTTCACAATAAATCTGAGTCCATGTCCTTGCCTGTTCAGTCTCATCATGATGCATAACTATAGGCACCTGAAAAACTTTATGTTGAGCAGATTAATGGCCAAGAATATATATTGGTCTATCTCAACAATCATTGTTTATTGCCTCTGTATTGTATATATTTCAAAGAATTGGTATGCATTTAACAATTTAAGAATCACCATTAACCATGTTTTGATTGACTTGCTTAGACACTGAATGAATGATTCACAGCAAAAAGTTGATTTTGATACTTGATTAGTTTTGCACTTGTGAAATTTATGAATCATCATGAAGTTCTCATCAACTTCTGATTCTAGTTTAACTGAATTTTTATTTTCTCCTCCAAATGCTCAAAGCAGCAAAACATGTATACATGAGACGCTTGCAGAATCAAACTAAGACTATCACTACCAATACCACAGATGGTTTAAGACCAACGACATGCGGTTGAGCAACTTAAACCTAATAATTTGATACCACAATATAATGCTTGCAAGTCTAACATTCACAAAATGCTACCTTCATGCAGTGGTGATGTGTTAGGGCAAGCATAGTCGTCATCTGAGCACGAATCAGAGCAGATGTGTAGATGATGTCCAAAGGAAGGTTGCTAATTCTCTTCCCAGCTTCGATCGCTTCTTCTACGCCTTCACTTGTCAACGGAACATCCACACAACCAGTGAATAGGTTCTTCTCATTCCACATTGATTCTCCATGGCGAAGCAGAATCAAAACAGACTCCTCTGTGGATAAGTATGCATCATGAATTGACATAAAGGACACAGAAGAATCATAGAAAATTAACTGGATTGCAAATTCACTTACGATCTGCCATCAGAGAACCAGGATGATTTTGTAAGGAGGATGAACACAATTTAGAGAGCTTAAATCTATCATTTCTTCCTAGAAAACCTACTGAATGTGATCTAATTGATAATCCGTTAAATCCCTGACGAGTATGAGAATCGCTTCCATCTCTCACTGGCCAATTGGAGTTGAAAGAGTGAGAAACAGCACAGGTCATTCTCGACACCCGAATTCAATCAGCGCATACCATCAATTCAATCAGAACAAAGCATTTATATCGACGAATAATCGAAATTTTTATTTGAACGCATGTTTATGTGATGAAACATGACAATCTGCACCATTTTAAACCGCTTTCATTCCATAATCGAACAGTAAACTTTCATAAAATTCTGTTAGAGAATGCTGCAGATCGAGAGAAATGCAGGTCAGAAGAAAAGGCGAGAAGAATTATCCAAAAATGGATGAAAAGATCGATAAAATCAGATCATCTTAAAATAGTGGCGGTAGTTGGAGAAAACAGCGACGTTTATAACTAAGGTTAGCAATTTTAAAGATGGGCTAATATTTTTATGGGCTTTAATTACTAAGCCCACATAATTTGTATACCATTCTCAGTAGGTGGTTAATATTTTTATTTCTGATTAATTTAATTTATTATTGTATATTAATAGCATCATAGTCTAATGATTTAAATCATCCAAAAGCATGGAGTACTCTAGGATCATTTGGGGTCAGTTTTTAATTAATATATTTAACTCGATCGAATTAATTCGTTGGAATCTTTTTTATTAGTCTAATTAATTCACTGCATATGCAGTTCAGCTTAAAGGAATATACTCTATTTGAAAAATAATATAAGGTGTTTGCATTGAATATTGATACCATGTTCCTTTAATCACAAATTCCTAGTTCTATATTAATCTCTATGCAAGTTTAGATTATTAATATTATTGAAATAAAAGATACTATATTATTGAAATAAAAGATACTATAAATTTTGGAGTTCTATAATGCACCTGTAGCACTGTTCACTGGACAATTTTAACTATCAGATTGAATTTTAATTTAATTTATATTATTAATTAAATAAAATAATAATAATAATAATAACTAACTAACTAGCACCCCATATTTTGAGTATTGAGCAATCCTATGTGCAGGTGCACCTTAAAATCACATTAAATTTTGATGTTAGTCTTTAAATATAGAATCAGATTGCTTATTTTTTACGCTAAACAGTCAAGCATCCAAGGATTTATGAAAGATCCAAAATTAAATGCTTCACTTGAATCCCTTTGAACTGTTTTCAAAAGAGAGATTGTGTTAAATACATCTGCATAACTTTAATCATAGTTAAAATGAAATCGCAACTCACTAATTAACCACTGACTTTCCTAATCGTTTTAACTGTTTTGAATGAATCCAGCGAAATGTATATCCAGTTGCAACAATAAGGAAATGCTGAAGTGACTTTTAAAAACAATAGAGAGGATCTATTGTGACAATGTGATCTTAAAAGCCACATTTAAGTGACTTATACAAAAATCACACTTTTAATGTGCCAGAGAGAGGAGACAAAACAGCATGATCTGAAACTGTGTGAAATTGTAGCTACAATAAAAGAAGGTGGATCTAAGATGAATGGAAAGATTAAACTGATCTCAAAAGGGGGCATTTCATATCTCCTCAGCTTCCTGATACTTCTGCAGGATATGGCCACAGTTGGCCAATGGTTTGTCTGCAAGAAATCCCATTGCATTGGCATAACGGGTGCTGGAGATCATGCCGTTGTTGTTAGTAAGGATCACACGAGCCCTGTCGCGCCCAGCGTTTGGCGTGCTGCAAGCAGAGTCTGAACTTTTAACCAGTACAGCATCACAGTAGTCTTCGCCACAGTCTCTTTGAACTAGGATACTGAATTCTCCTTTCGAATTGGTCACACCTTCTTTGGAGTAGGTCAGTTTAGCAGTGTCCCTGTTCCGGCACTCAACTCTTACAACAGCACCTGTTGAAGATGTAGTAGTCATTTGACATGGAATTAGAGTCGGGCTTAAATGTATACTGAAAGATAGTGTATCATGGTTTGAATACAAGTCTTGAGAGGCATACAGAAAGGGTCAAATTCTTGCAATGCTTATTTAATCAAGAATGCAAAGACTATACGTTTTGTGGAGCCATTATATATGATACCATAAGATCCAAATGCAATGGATAAATAATCACTGGATTGTTGATTCTGATGTGAGTTGTTATGAACTCCTCAGCAGATTACAAGATCTAACATAACATTAGGCATACTAGCCCCAAATTTTAGTGTTTCCCTTCTGAACTAAAGCTTGAGCTGTTATCCTATTGCATAGGCCAAAATCACCCAAAAATAAAAGATGAAATAAAATAAAACAAGCAATATTTTCAACAACAAATTCAGCTTAATTAAAATTCCATAACTACAAATAAATTTGCAAAAAAATCAGCATCCTACAGCCTACTTCAAGAAAACAGCAAACAAAATCACAATCGAATTTCCTTAACAACTATACACACAGATCAACACGATAATACACAGATCCAACAAATGCAGCAATTATACAACAGCAAAAGTAGATCTAAACGAAGAGTTACAACCACTACGCAACACAAACACGAAAAAATTGAATTCACCAGAAGCACAACAACACTATAATACACAGATTCAACAAATGCAGCAATTACACACAGCAAAAGTAGATCTAAACGATAATTCAGAGTTACCACCACTACACAACACAAATACGCAAATATAGAATTCACCAGAAGCACAACTCCCCGATAGTCACCGTGTGTGTGTGTGTGTGTGAGAGAGAGAGAGAGAGTAGTTACCGGCCATATACTTGGTGGCATCGGTTTCATAACCACAGCGGCAAGTGTCGCAGTACACTTTGCCCTTCACCACAAACGGATCAGTAAAAAAGTGAGCGGAAACAATAGCGGGAAGAACGCACACAGCGAACAAGACTAGAAAGATCCTCGCCATTTTTGCTTCAATGGAGTGATCAGAGAGCGTGATTTGGAGGTGAGCGTCGGTGGGGGGTGGGCGTATCTTTATAGCGTGGGGTGGAGGTGGAGGTGGAGGTGGAGGTGGTCACATGGGGTATGGTACAGTCGAATTTCTTAAAGCGCGAGATTCAAAAAGCGCGCTTCACTAATTCTGCATGGATGCGACTTCTGTTATTATATTTAGTAGGAACAAAAATTAGTCAAGTTTTGGATTAAACTCTCTCTCTCTCTCTAACTTTAATTTGCTTGAGATATTTAATGACAAGATATTTATTGTACTCCACTTGTGGAACTTAAACTTGTTTTTAAGTTTCAATTTGAATTAATGCATTGTTCTTTGCTTTAAAAAAAGACTTGTTTTTAAGTTTAGCTTGAAGAATACTCCTTCGTCCCAAGGAAATGTAAAAAAAAGTATAATATTTAATGAATAGTATATGTTTTTTAATTTTATTTCTATATTTTTATTTTTCTAATCTAAATAATAAATGAGTGAGGCTTGCGTGCGCAAGAGTACACTTGGTGCGCCTTTAGAATTTAGTATTTTGCACAAGGATACATTATTTTGTTCTAAAGGATATACATTTTAATTAATAAGGGTACATCATTTTGTTCTAATGGGTATACACTTTTCATTATATTTTTTATTTTTTTCAGAAAATAAAGGGTACACATCTTTATATTAAAGGGTATACAATTTAACACAAAATTCTAAAGACACACGGAGTGTGCTTCAGTGCGCCTTGGCGCACACAAGTTTTTGTCTTGTAATATAAATGATACACATCTTTATATTAAAGGTATACAATTTAACATAAAATTCTAAAGGTACACGGAATGTGTTCCCGTGTGCTCGGGCATACACAAGCTTTTGTTATAATAAATTACGTAATATTAATGGTATAATATATTTTACTATGGAACCTTAAAAAGAAAATATATATTGTACATATGCCAAATATCGTGTTAATAATGGGTTCTATTTCCATTATGAACGAATTAGAAGAATAGTTATAAGGAGGTTTTAGTAACTAATTACTCATTATAATAATAATTAATATTTACTTCCATAAAAAAAACAGTGGTTGTGCTTATAACAAATGATTCTATCACTATATAATTATTTATTTTTAAATCAAATTAAAAAGTGTCACATTTTTCCATGACAAATTGTGACTCTTATATTAAAAAAATACTAACTAATTAATGTATTAAAATTTTGTCACATCATGATATTTCAGAGCATAATAATAATTTATGGATTATTATACAGTGCACCGGGTATATCGGTGCACTTAAGATTAATGATAGTTTTTTAAGGTATAGTTATTTTTATTTTTTTAAAATTTAATTATTTTATTTGATCTAATAATGATTATGAGATGATTTTTTGATCTAATGATTTGTATTAACTAGGTGCACCTGTGCACTAGTTTAACTCATAATTTATATTCACAAGAGTTGTAAATTATCATGCTTAATAATGATATATCTAAATTCAATTTCAAGTGAAATCGATTCCATAAAATGTCCCCTGCATTAAAAAATTTAAATACATACAACACAAAGCAACTATAATTATGATATTTTATTAACATGTAGGAGTACTATTACTAACGACCATCTTCCCACCATCCAATAGATTCGAGGTAGCATGTGGAGAAAGCTAACTTGAAGGAATGGCAATTTTCAGAATACCAAGTAAGGTTAGATCCAACATGTGAATATGGGTTGACCCGTATTATTAAAATCGGACCTAGACTCTTGATATTAATTGAATTATGCAATCAAGACCTTGATTATCAGCAATAGTCATTAATTAGTGATTAATGTCTGTCTTCCTTATGCTTTAATTCTCACGTGCACTGCACATGCGCATTTAAATCTGGATCGCGTCGACTGATCTGGTCTGGGCCTCACGAATTATGGTTTGGCCCAAGTGTGGATTATTCAATCGGCCCAACATCATACAATTAAACATACCCAAATCTTTGTTTTAACTGAAAAATAATGGAATTAGAATAAACTTGAAATCTAATTAAGTGTGGACAACTAAGTCCAATTAGTAAGTTGGTTCAAAATCACACCTAACACAGTAAGAAAATGTTCATTTCTTGGATTGTTTAGAAGATGGCTTCTTCCTAGGAATGCACTTCCCCTTCACCCCCTTCTCATTTTCCACTTCCTCATCCACTGCTTCAGCTAGCCCAGCCCTTTGGCTCCTGATGATCGAAAAAAATCGAACCGAGACGAGTTCGAGTATATTCATGTAAGATGTTTTATCCACCCAAACAAATTGTAACGAAAGGACAATAGGACAAACAAGTAATGTTAGTTCTCTAAAATTTTGAGCATTAGCATCATACAAACATGTTGAGACTAAAACCAAAACCTAAGGTTAAATTAAATGCACCAAAGGATGGAAGTCAAAGGTGGAATACATAGGAAAAAGTCAATTGGATTTTGTTGTACATATAATCCCAAATGGGACCCAATATTAATAAGTTGTTGCAAAATTCAAAATTAGATGTCTTTTTCTTCCTGTTTTTTGCATCTTGGTATCATTTTCTTTGGAGTTTTGTTACCAGAATACACCTGATGATGCACTTTCAGTTGACTTCAGTTCAACTCCACCATTTGACTTATGATCTTCCTCTATCATTTTCTTTATTTTTTTTATATGTTAATGTTAGAAAATTATTAAATAATTAATTAAATGCTCACCTTTCTTCGTTATGGGAGGATGATTTCTTCAATCCAACCTCCATTTTTTCTGCAGCAATGGCTTCCAAAATGCTCCCACTGAAATACTCCTTCTCCTCAGCATGCGGATTCCCGAACCTCGGATTCTCCGACATCGTACCGATAATGATCTCGTCCTCATCCGCCGCGATCGCCTTCTCAGCCGCTCTGCAGACCACTCCTTTACGTAGATTTTCACCGCCGGCGCTCTTCCTAGCCGCCGCGGCAGGCGGTGGCGGAGGCTCTGTTTTTCGGAACGAGACAGAGCCACCACAGGCGATGAGGCTGAGCAACATAGAGTTTCTACTCATGATCAGGGGATCGCCGTCTTCGAATCGCTTGCTGACGGTCGTTCCGTTGTTTGCCTTGTCGGAAAGGGTGGAGGACGCCGTGGACGGCGGCGAGGAGACTGAGTTGGCGTCAGGGGATAACTCGGAAGGGCGGCGGGCGTTGTTCTTGAATTCCTCAATTTCGTCAGTGGAGACACCTCTCGAACACCTGGAGTGCGGTGTGGTGCTCCGAGTGTAACTCGTTTTCTCTTCGTATTCTTCTTCTTCCACGTGCTCTTCGTCCGATTTATAACTCGCCATTTCTTCCGATTCGACTCGCCGACTCGACACGAACGATTTCCGCTTCTGCTGGTTGTTGCCAACTTGAAGATGAAGCAGTTTGTCTAAAATCAAGAATACAATATTAATCTTAGCCAAATGCTTCAATTCATTAATTAATCAAAAAGAAAATATGAAAAATGAATTACCAGTGCAACCCTGAATGAGTTCAGATCCTTTGAGAACATACTCAGCTCCTTCTGAAGGATAAATCACATCATTTTCTGCTACATCATTCCACACATACCCATTCTTGTAGCTCCTATACATACACATATACATAAAACATTACAACATCCTAATTAAGATAATCATAAATACATATAAAGTCCATATATAAAAATACCTTTTGCAAGACCATGAGTAGAGTAAAGGCATCCCTTTACCCCTGAGAAGAGTGAGGCGATCCATAACATCTACACCAAATTAAATAATTAAAAATAAAACAGAGGAAATTGAGCTTAAATGTAATGTATTACTGATACATACCTTTTAAACGAAGTGGTTGATTGGCAAGATGAGTAACTTCCATGAAATGGGGGTGTTGAAGGTGGCCATTTCTGCAGAGATAGTAAACAATCTGAACTTTCTTGAATGTGGGCTTCGTCACAATTCTTGGTTGACTCCTCTCTGGACAAACCCTCCTCCCTTCATCCATTCTCTCTCCTCTCTCTTCGTCGCTTGGACTTTGGATTAATAGAATAGAATGTTGAAAGCTTTATACAGATACAATACAGCAAGAAATACCCATTTTAATAAGTGTAACACGAGCAAAAGAAGTACTCATGCACAAGACAAAAGGATAGAGACAAGTCGAGAAAGCAAGAGAGAAATCCTCGATCAACGTATCTACAGAAGATTCTATTAATCTAGAGAGAGAATGTATGTGAGAGGTCAAGGTCAGAAAGAGAGAGATTTAGTACAATCTAGAGAGAGACTATGTTTCGAGGTTTGGGTCAATCCAACTAGTTATTCACGTGCTGCTTCGCATATTAAAAAAAAAAAAAAAAAAGTTTTAAGTAAGAAAATATATTTATATTTAATTGTGAATATGTTGGTTTTGGTATTTTGTAAAAAAATTAATACCTTCGTCCCAACTTCAACTTCACACTTTTCATTTTGATTCATCTCAAATTTAACTTCACACTTCTATAAAAGGAAAAAACAACAAATTAATATTCATCTAACTTACTTTAATTTCAAATTTGACATCACCTTTTTAACATACATAACATATTTTATCATTTATTTATTACAAAAAAATATCATACTATCCTCAAAAGTAAATAAAAAAGTAACTTTTCTTAAATTTCGTATCTATAATAAACGTGAACTTGAATTTGAGATGGAGGAAGTACCCCATTTAAATATGCATAAAGGGGGTGGTGGGGTTGGGGTTAAGGGCTTGGGTTAGGAGGTTGTATGACTTTGAAGAACAAGTATTAAGTGACAGCTTTGCAAGTGCAGAATATAGGATTTTGATGTTGCTAGCTTTTGCCTCTGCATTGCAGAATGTAATAAATGTTACCTTACATGTTTTTGTCAACTGTCCAATTTATTTATTTATCCACCATTTTTATTTATTAGGAGTATTTTTTAATCACTCAATAATTATTGTGATGAGTAATTACGTATTTTCTTTTTAGTTGGTATGATCATATCAATTCTCCTCTTCATCCGGAATCATCCCCTAGCTTGTTTTAATATTTGGATTCACTTTCCCTACCACAGGGGCTATCTCTATTTAATGCTACTGTTGTTTACAATTTATTTCAATGACATTATTAATAAATGAATTTAACTTCTTTATAAATACTCAATCCACTCCGTTTTAACGTTAATATTTAATTTTTACACAGAAATTAAGAAATATAATATTTTAATAGTCGAAAGATAATATATAGTGGAAAGTTGTATTTATATTGTGTGTGCTTTATATGAAATAAATAATTATTTTGTGTGGGTCTCATTTAACAAAAAAAAATATAATCCTTAATTTAAAAAAAATAAAAAAAATGTAAATCTTAATATGGGATGGAGTGGGTATGGTGTATCTCACACGGCTCACTGTGTGAGTGCACTTACAAGGAGTCAAATTTTTTTTTTTTGAAAGGCAAAAAGTTTTATTAAAATGGGTATAAGGAATACACGTGACCATGAGTGTTACACATCACATTACATCAGTACATATACACAAATCTCCTAGACAACTAACTCTTTAAGATAAATTCAATAACACATAACTAGTTTAGTCTTCCATTCTCAATCATTGAAAGCATATTTGTCAATTGATACCTCCTTCATTCGAATCCAACTCCAAACACGAATTTTAAGCTCCTTTACTAAATTTCCTACTTTAACTTTCTCATTTCTAAACACAAAAGTATTTCTAACTTTCTATATTAACCTAATAAGGCATTCCCAAATGTAGACAACGATCTTTTTTCCTTTACTCCCACTCAAATTGTACTAAAATAGAGTAAATTTGTTGAGGGATTCAAGGACATAATAGTTGATATCTCAAGCCACTTGTAAATGTGCATCCAAATACTATGAGCAAATGAGCATTCAAAAAGAATATGATGCACTGTTTCCGGTTTCAATTCACATAAAGGGCATAAGACACTCACATTGAGATGAAGTGCCTTTTGTCGAACAAGCATAGTTGTTGTTGGTATGCGTTCCCACATAACACGCCAAACATGCACTCGAACTTTTGTTGGAGAATAATTATTTCACATCAATTAATTTGAACTCCTTTTTTTTCACACTTGACATACCTGTATTATTTATTAGTATCCGTTCGTAAACTACTTTTGTAGTGTATGCTCCATCTTTCGCCCTATTCCACCTTCAAGTATCTTTAACTCATTGCCTTTGAATGTACCTGTTAATCATATTAGTAAGATCATCAAGCATCGTTAGTTCTCTTTCTCTAAGCTCCCTTCTCCATCTCCACTCCCATGTCCACTCATTATCCCCCAACTCTCAAAACTTGCCACTGAATCATTCTTACTAAGACTTAAATTGTACTGTCTAAAATATTTATCCTTCAATCTAACACCGTCTACTCACACATCTTTTCAAAATAACGTATCTACACTATCTCCAACCACCCTCTCTAAACCCCAAAAAAACCACTCATCTAGTTGCTCCACAGCTTTTAAAATCTCCAACACCATTTTACCGATTCAAATTTATGCTTGACACCTCATTAGAATTGATATACTCCTATTAATCAAATCCACAAAACGTTTGAATTTTGAACAAATGAACCATTTGAAATTAAAAAATATGAGTATATATGAATGAAAAATAAAATACTAATACTTAAATTTATTTAATCATAGTAATTACCATTGAAATTTCTATAAGTCACTTAAAAAATCGAATTCTCCAATATTATTAAATAATCTGAATATTTATGCTCGAATTATTGAAATTTATTCGATATATTCTAGACGGAAAATTTTATGAAAGTAATAAATATTGTGGGCTTTATTGCAATTCACTTTATCTAAATTCTTGTGGGCTATGTTTAAATTCCCTTCATGAAGTATTCACAAATCTTTAAATGGGCTGAAGACGGGCCCTAACTGCACGGACTTAAAGTCAATTTGGTAGGGCGCATGCTTCGACCCAATCTAATTCACCTCTCTTAGTTTGAGGTTTGCACAAATCGTACAATACATTATTATAGTTAATTAATGTTTGCTTGTTTTTAATTTAATTTTATGATAAATTAATGCATGAAAGATGGGTGGTGTGTGTAAAATGATATTCTCTCCGTCATGTAAAAGTTTTCGCCTTTTAAATAAAGTAAAAATGTCAGAACAGCAACTTCTTTCACATATATTTTATTTACAAAAATCTTACTATACCTAATACACCTAATATACTCTATTATTTAGAGTATTTATTATCAAGAAATATCATTGTACACCAAAGATGAAGCTTTTGTGAGATGTAGGGAATGTAGTTTATGCAGGTTAAGATATGAGAAATGAGAAAGAAAGTCTTTTTAAGGAGAGAGAAAAGTTTTAACCGAAGATATACAATGTATTAAAAGTTGGTATATGAGTGATTTTAAATTTAGGTGATGATTTTAAAAACTTAAACTTGGAATTATCAAATCTAAAAACCATATTATTATTCATCTGGTTTTAAAACCCCAAGAACTTCTCAACACAAACATCATTGTCCATAATGTATTTTATTCTTTAGATCATAATTTATCTCACTACTATAAATATTCAAGAGTATTATTAAATAGATAATTTATAAATAAGGAGGGTTAGAGTTATATTTGCAATACATAAAAAAAGAGTTCATGTAATTCTTCCATTCGTTTTAATGTTTGCCTTTTGCAAGTCGATTAAATAATATATTTTTTTAATGGATAGTATGTTGAAACATATAATATTTAATGTAAATCGGATGGTTGTATTAATATTTGATGTGGGTCTCATGGACCACGGTGATATAATAATTATTTTAGGTAGTCCCATATATCAAAAAGAAAAATGTAAAAATTGAAATAAGACACTCAAAATAAAAATATGTATAAATTGAAATATGAACGGAGAGGATACATGTTTATATTGATAGAGAAGCTCGTGCTGATTTGCGGGTCGGTCTTTAAAGACTTAAGAGGCCCATTTAGAGTCCAGTAAATACGTATGATTAAAAATTCAATCATTCTAAGCAAGACCCATTCGATGAAAAAAAGAACGAAAGAAAGTTTACCTAAATTTATATAATAAATTCAAGACAATAGATAGGGCCAATGAAAAAAAAAACGCAAATACACTAAATAATAATAAACTAAATAAAGAGTAGTTTGCATATATCTCCGATAAAAGGATAGCTATGCTCTAGAAGAGCTAAAGCAAACAAAATACACTTGCAATAGCCACATTAACTCAAAAAAAAAGAAAAAAAAGATTAACGTCCCAAGACTTAAATATAAATAAGAAAAAAAAAACATCAAAAGAGGGAAACTGATTCCTAAGATCACAGTTCTTGAATCAACCTATCTCAGAGAACATGATCACTTGTATTCCAAGATCATGTTATTTTCTGGAGCCAAACCAACACAAGCCCTGAATATGTTCTCGAGCATTGCACGTTGCTTCGACAGCGCGTTCACCACCGGAGTCCCCGGAGGCACCTGTTTCAGGACACAATCTATTAACAAACATGTTGCATTCAATCACTCGCACACACCTTATCCCCTGAAGGCGATTGCGAAGAAACTACGAGTGTTCCGTAACATGTTATGAGACGGACCACACGTTTCTTATCGTTAGACTTAGTTTTTATGAGTGGTTTACATAGATCAGTCTCATTCACATGACTACAACCGTTTAAATGTTAACATAGTGACTAATTGTTCAAGGAAAGACTTCTGAAATGTGCTTACAAGAGGGGCTTTGGTAAGGTAGCTTAGGATAGTCGCCACTGGGTGGAAGGAATGGAATTTAGCCTGAAAATATAGGAAATTTGATTATTGTTTAGACCACATAAATTATAACAACATTTGCTGCACAAAAGAAACACAGACCTCGTTCTCGGCTTTAAACTGAATACGGTTGCTGAGTTCTGCGAGGAGGACCAAATCCAAGATGATTGGAGCTGCCAAAAGAGAGTCCTCACATGTGTTGTGCATAACTATTGTGCTTTGACCCCCCATGAAGATCTCCGATGTGTATTCATCCATTGCTCTTTTGCTATCTCCAACATATGGAACGTACTATATATCAACCCCACAATTTGTTAGCTTAAAGCAAGGACAAGATCAAATTTTGAGGTAGATCAATGACAAAAATGGATTATACCTTAATAACAACTACATGATCAGGGTGCTCCCCTGGTTCGTAGAGGATGCCATTGCTAGCAACCATGTCATCCACCACATTGCTCTTTGAGATCTCCTTGGACCGGAATGTTTGAGGGGCTGAAAGATTCATCCCATCATTGTTTCCTAAATGGTTGTAGCTCACTATAGAGGTTGGCTGTAGCAAAAGCAAATCAAATCAAATCAAATCAAGTCACCAAAGAATATAATATGCATAGCAGAGTAGATAGCACCATGTATCATCTTTAGCGTATGTTAATAAGAAAGCAATACTTTTGTGCGTTATACCTTGATACCAGCTCCAACAAGGAAGTCAACTAGAACAGATTTCATCTTTGTTTGGCCACTCTTAAAATCATCTCCACCAATCAAAGAATTCCTCTGGATAGCCAATTCAATAAGCCCTAGAAGAACGAACCAAGGTGAATCTTGATTTCTAAAATTTTGTCAGAGGATTTGGTGTTTATTTAATTGCTTCAAAATATATACCTGGGACAAAGGTGTTTTGAGGGCTACCATTGATGTAAGGAACATTTTCAAGAATACAAGCTATACCAAATAAGGTAGAAGGAGATATCTCAGATTCATTCCTATCCAGTGAAGCCATAAGATTTTCCATTGTGTCATTCAAACCAACAACAACATTACTGTATCTTTCTGTGTTAGCAGTCCACAACACCACAACCTTGTCCACTTTGTTTTTCTCCTTGAAATCCCTATCAAATACAACACAATAATCAACAAGAAGTCACTAAATTTGCTACAACAACATCAGATAATCATCAAGATTTAGTAGTAAACAAGGCTAAACTTTGTTAAAATCATTCTACCTGATGTCTTTGATGACTTGTTGAACTTGTTCCTTCCTGGTTCCCTTGATCACGTTGTTGGCACGTGACCCCTGGTTGGCAGCGATGAAATCAGAGTCGAAGATTCCGGGGAGTGGGACCATGTGCTCCATGTAGGGCCTTAGCTGCTTTTGGAGATCAATATCTAATACCTTAGATCTGCCCATGGCATCAGCCAAATTCATGTTGTTTATATCCCATCCCCCAAAAACTATGTCATCCGGGTTGACCTGATATCATAGTCAAATAATTAAAAATCATTTAATGATTAAAGAAACACAGAACGTCATCATGGAAAAACATGGTGAGAGAGAGAGAAGGACTACCATGGGAAGCAAGCTCTTGAATGGAGCATAGATTTCTTCGCCATTGAAGGACCCAACTCTAATGGAGGACGCTTGAGTCAATGACCCAAAATAATTTGCCTGCTGCACCTTGTCTTTCGTTGCCCATGAAATTCCCCTGTTCATCAAACAATTTTATATTTTTATTCAGATTTCTTTTCATAACAAAAAGGACCTCAAAACAGGGATCTTATATTTTAATTTCTCACCCAAAAAAAAAAAAATGATGAAAAATCAAAGGCAACGTCGTGCGCTAGAAAATGTAAAAGATGAAGAACTTACTCCCGATTCGCAATCACACCAGCGGTGAGAGTAGAGCCATTGTTACCTCCCCATCCAACAAGCATAACCCTAGATACAAACACAGTTATAATTTAAAAAATTAAAAAAATATAGCAAATCAAATTGAGGTACGAAGAAAAATTACCCTAATTTAGGAACACGCGCATTAGTTTTGAAGTCGTATTTAACAGATTTGGGCTTGACAATCCACTGATAGGTTCCATTTCTGTTCTCATGAACAAGCTCGGTGGTTTCATAGTTATACACAGCGTGAATTTCATCGGCTGTGTACTTAACATTGGGGCTATCTACTTTGAAGCTCTCGATAAACATTTTCGTCCCTCTCGATATCAAATTAAACAAAATCAACAGAAAAATTCGCTTAAAGAGAGATTTCTGCACTCCTTCCAAGATATTAGGATTGGGAGACAAGTGGCTCTCTCTCTCCCCTCTCTCTAAAACTCTCTGTGTGTGCGTGTTCTATCGGGTGGCACCGCTATATAGGCAAGAATTGAGTACACGCGGCGCCCCCTTAGTGGATGTGGCCCCACCTTTTTCAAATAAAGGGAAGCTTAGCCATGCAAATTTTATTTTACCTTTTCTTTTCTCGTGCGATCGCACTTTATTTAAAAACTATACTAAGTACTTTTAGAGCTATTGGGAAAAATATCGAAATTTCGGTATACCGTCGTTATTGTATTGAAAAATATTGATTTTATCGAAATTTTAAGTATGTTGAAATTTTCAGTAAGGTATGATATCGTATTGAAAATTTTGGTACGATAAATGTATATAAATTATCAATAATGCGGTATTTCGTTATATACCAAAATACCGTAAAATATTCAATTTTTTTGGTAATATGATACGGTATACCATACTATATGATATATGCAATTATAATTATTATTTATATATTATAATTTTTAATTAAATTATATATACACACTATTTAATTAAAATATTAAATTTAAAATCCAACTGTAAATTTCATAATTTTAAATGGGTGATAAAGTTGATTGACTTTCATGATATTTTGTACTTCTTTTTTAATTACGTAGTTCTATCCTACATGAAAATTTAAAAGTGTTTTTTTTAATATAAGTTTCATATGGTTCTTGTGTAGATCTCTTGGTACTATTTATTTAATGACAAACACTTGTATAAATCGGGTTTACATACATTAATTATATAAATCATGTTACTCTTTAGTACATAAAAATTACTCTTTAGCACATAAATTGTTACTCTTCTAAATTAAAAAAATTACTCTTTAAATTCTTGTAAATCCTGATTTATCGATTACTTTTTAGTATATGAAAAATTACTCTTTAAAGACATAAATTATTACTCTTCTGTATAAAAATTATTACTCTTCAAAGAGTAATTTTTTATACACTAAAGAGTAATTTAAAAAAATGGTTTACATGAGACTCACTCTTATTTAATTTGGTCGTTTGTAAATTATCGTATATTTTTCTTATTATAAATTTGTTATCTATTATAATTTATTTTATAGCTATCTTTTACTTTTTTAATACAGTTTTTAATTACATTTATTGAATTTTAGGTGTATAACGGCATAACAAACTATCTAATAGGACGTTATATACCGATATTTTAGGTATGATACGGTATATCGAAATATTGGTAAACAGAAGGTATGCTATTTTCCCATATCGAAATATCGGTATAACGAAAATTTAGGTAAAGTAACGGTATGAATTTTTATATACAAAAATTTTAGTACGATATTTGATATGACAAAAAATCTTCAGTATACCGCCCATCCCTAATACTTCTATATTTAACATGACTATATTTGATTAAATTAAATAAGGAATTAGAAAAGTTGAAATTACAGCAAGAAAAACATGAACAATATCCGTCTTTTTTGCATAACAGAGTAAGGCTATCACCTTTTTATGCTTGATATAAATTTATCAACTTCCTACTCTCTCGACACAGACTCACTCATCCTCTTAATAAATAAATAAATAAAAATTGATTTAATTTTTACATTTCCTACTTGTAGATTAAGAATATAGTTTATTTTTTTATTTTGGGTGTCTTACCTAAAGAGTTTTTTTTCCTTTTATATACACATGAAAATCACGCACAACCAATAATACAATTAAAATGTTGGGCACACACTCCCACTAATACAATTTCTCACTACATACTCCCTCCGTCCCTTTTCAAACTTTACATTTGATTTTTACACGTAGATTAAGAAATATAATATTTTAATATGTAGTGAGGTGAGAGAAATAATATTTTAATGTAAAGTGGGTAGATGTATTAGTGTGAAGTGTGGGGTTATGGGGAGAGAAAAATTAATTTGTGTGAGTCTCATCTACCAAAAAGGGAAATGTAAAGATTAAAATGAGATGTTCAAATTGAAAATATGTAAATATTGAAATGAGATGGAGGTAATATTAAATAATAATATTATTTAATTTACGTGTAAAAAGTAAAATACGTTGATTCAATCTTTAAAAAGTTAGTTAAAAAAAGTATGAAAACTAGAGTATTTTGGAACAAGGGTATTCCTCGACATCATAGTTTAAAAAATACAACTTCATTTTAAAATTATCATCATTTTAATTAGTACGTAAATTACTTTTTAAAAAAATATTTTTGAAAAGTAAATATGAATATACGCAACCTTTTCATTTTGATGTGATAATTTTCTCAAAAAGTTATTAGTTTTGGTTCATTTCTTCTATTGAATATAATAATACTTTCATAATTATATATCATGGGCTCAATTTTATTTTATTTACCCCTATTCCACTTAATTTAATAATTAAAGTATTTATAAACTTATAATTTTGTGCCACATAAATTTATGGTTATTCTAATTAATTTTAATTCGTATTATATTAATTAAATGTATTTTTGAAAGAGAAAAAAAATGTATTAGAGAGAAAAGTTAATTATTACACCAACCCAAAAAGTTCGAAAAATAGAAAACCACTTGTAGATGATAGAGACGATGGAATGGGAGGATGTGGAGTGGGCTGTACGCGTGGTAAGTTTAGTGGGCCATGATCTGTGGACTTGTCATTGGGCCTTGAAATGATGGCCCACGACCTCTATTCCATGAACAAACTACCAAATTTTATGTCAATTACTGTGCAACCGCTTCAATTGAAATATTCTCCACTTTTTTCCTCTTCTTTAATTAGCCGAAATAAAGTAAAAGGTTTTCTACTCCTTTCTAGTCCGTTCTCAAATTTAAAAAAATAATTGCACACTTAAAAAATAAAACAATACACAATATTATTATTATTATTATTATTATTATTATATCACTTTTTCTACACACGATCTAATGTCAACTATATAATTATTTTTTATTCAATTAATTACCAAAAAATCCTTACTTTTACTAGCATGTTACACATATAGTCATTTAACTTAATCTACGAATAAAAATCAAAACGTGCATGTATGAGACAGAGAATACTAACCTTTAAAAAGTACTAACTCCATCCATTATTAATTATAGATGTATTCATTTACTTTACATTTTATACATTGATTGAAAAATCTTCATCTCACATTTTTTCCGTCCTTTCTAATATGGAGATTAGAAAAAGTTATAATTTTTAAAAATATTACAGTAATTTTTAATAATAAATAATAATGAGTGAGACTCCGCACGGAACACATTCTGTGGGCCTTTACAATTTTCGTGCCCCTTTGAAATTTAAACTCCTAGCAATACATAGATTTAAATAGAATATAGAGGGGGAGCGTTGTGTTCACATGGGGATACAGAGTATCTGTCCGTGTCTTCGGAGGCGCTGAAGTTTTTGCCATAAATAAATGATAAAGTATGTAAGTGTATTATGTAAAAATAATTTTTTAAATAAAGTGTATAATGGAGAGCGATTGTTTTGATATTTTATCTTTTTAAAGATGTGAAAACTTTGATGGGACGCCTCAAAATAAAAATTGTGACAATTAAAGAAAGTCGAAGAATATAGTATTATTTTATGTAAATTTTGTACTAGCTAGTTATAACAGTAAGAGATAATAAATTATGGGTGAGACCTCTTCTCAAAAATAGAAGAATTGATATATTAAGAGTGGATGTACAAAATGTTAAATAATATTTAATTGATAAAAAATGATTATTATTAAAAAAATATTAAATAAAAAATAATTTATAAAAATAAATAATATTTTTAATAAAAAAGCCGTATTTGATTAATGAAGTGTGAAAATATTTTCTGACTCTCTCACACTTTTAATTAAATCATAGTACCTTAATTCCACTATCAAGAATTTCCTTTACTTTTTTTTTTCATTCCTTTTCCTATTTGCATTATTATTTTCTTATCTTATCTCTTTATTTTTTATCTACTTGAATCTTCTTGTAAGCAATCCAATCAACTTATTAACAATATACTAGCTTAATTCTTCCATTCCCACCGCTATCTTTCTTTCATTTTCTTTTATATTAAAATTTATATATTTCTAGAAAAATAATTTACAATATTAACAATCTCACTATATTATAATACTGTAAAATTAGATATAGTAAATTTATTATTTATGATTTGAGAAGATAATTATATTCTTAAATATAATATAGATCATGATTTTGAAATACACTATAAGCTACAAGGATAAATAATAATGAACAATTAGGACATATATCATAAATTATAATAATGAAATTATAATGGTATTTTATAAATTAACATAAAACCCTAAAAAAACATTAAACTTTTAGGGTATCGATATAAGGTTAATATGTTTGGAATACTTTGCTATTTAATTTTATGATGAATAAATTTGCAGGGGATAAAATTGAAAGCTAGGATTTGTTTTTTCTATAACAAATTTAACTAAATTAAAACGAATTTTATATATTAATTGAATAGTCCTTTTCATGTCAATTTCATTGAGTAATTAGGCACTATATGAAAGCAAGCAACCAATATATATTATGACATATATGTCCGTTTTCACTTATACTATCGCAAAAATTTATGAACATTAATCACACAATTTAAATTATAGTCATGTAATTGTAAAATATTACAATGTAACATTAAAAGTATTAATATATATATGTAAAAATATTGCAATATAACAATTATGGGAAACAATCACACACATATTAAACCATCACTAAAACTATATGCACATATCTCAATCATGAATCATGTTGTATATATTTTTTTAATTAGTTTAATCAATAGAATCATGAGTTTGATTAATACACACAACATAGTATATCGATTATAGTATTAATTAGTAGCTAGCTAGTAATTAATTAACACCTTTATACTAAGTTATAACAAGCTTCTAGTCCACTTGATACCTTTCAACATGATGTATAAAAACAAATTTAATACTTTGACCTCGTAATTATTTGTATATGGCCAAAATATTCCTGCAAGGGTTCGCTTTACACCATAATTATATCCTATTATATCTATAGTGCTTAATATTTATTTTAAAATTTTAAAATATTTTAAGGTATATTTTTCTTTTCAACTTATGAATGTTCATAATGAAAGTTTATAGGGTGGACCGAAAATGAAAACAAAAATTAGAGCTATACATTATCCTGTTGCAGTTGTGACATTCTTTTATAAATTCATTACATGTATATTATTATTATTATTATTATTATTATTTACTATTTGTAATTTTCAATCACTTTCAATGTGACCACATTTTGTTTGCCTTTTTTTATACATAAATCATGTATTATTATAGGTGGCTAAAATTATTATAATTATTTAATCTTTTATTTTTACAAGAAATATATAGACTGTGTGTATGTCATAATGTAAATAATACGTTAAGCAAAACTAAAATAGATGCAAGAATTATTGGAGTGAAGGATCTAGAAATTATCTAGAAAATAATAATAGGGAAATTGGGGGATGGCACATCAAAATATAACTGGTACACTTATTAGCATGAATCTAGACCAGCCAAAGTAAATGGTCCTTCTATGCAATTTGAGTATATATGACTGTGACTTTAGCTTATTAACTAATAAATGAATATAATATATAAATACTACTATATATCTAATTAAATTAAATAAAATTAAATATGTTATAATTTAATTTTTGAAATGACAAGTCAGGACAGAGTTATATCATGCGGGCTTGTTTTATGTGAAAAATGGATTTACATACATCATCATCATTTATGAAGTTAAAAATACAATTAAATCCTCACATATATTATGAATTACTATACGGTTAAGATTTGACACGAATTATAAGGGTAAAATAGGTCATGCACACAAAAAGTAAAAATAAGTTATGGATCACATTATTAAGATTTGACACGAATTATAAGGGTAAAATAGGTTGTATATCAATGATAAAATATATCATGAACAATAATAAAAAATTACAATTATATTCTAAAATTTAATATTAAACCAACCTAAATATAAGCATTAATTAATCTAAGAATAATAGACATAAACCATTAATAAATACTCCTTACATCCGTCAATAAGTTTTCATTTTGTCATCGGTCCTAAAGGATATTATTATTATTTTAAAAGTATATGAGACCTATACACACCAATAATACAATAAAATATGAGACTCACATGCACCTTTCACTAATATAATTTCTCACTACACATTAATTAATACTCTCTATGTCGCTTCTAAGGTATCAATTTTACTATTTTTGGTGTCCACTTCAAAGGTATTTATTTCTCATATTTAATAAAAAAATACACAATATGACCCACCATTTTCCTCTAATACAACTACCCACCTTACATATAATAATAATATTCTTTAATACACGTGCAAAAAGTAAATGAATATTATAGAAGCAGACACATGCAAAAAGCAAATTGATACTTTAAAACCGAACAGAGAAAAGTAATATTTTTTAATCCACGAACAAATGATATCCGCGATCGTATGGAGTATAATAGGGTACTTAATTAATACTTTGCTTAGTATAGTGGTCATTAGTGGTTAGAAGTAAAAATACACATATACATGAAGATTAATCATCAATTGTTTAATGTGAAAATATGTGGATTGTATAAAACAAGAGTGTACATGCAGTCTGAACAAATAATATTCCTTCTCCATCAAGAAAAAAAATGAGTTACATCATAAATTAAAACTCTTAATTATCCTTCACGAAAGAAATTAAGAGAGAGAAAGATCCTGGAAGTATTTTGGTTTTGGGACCAACACCCCCTAATTGGAAAGACAAAATTTAGGAGTATTGGTCTGTTATGACAAGTCTTAATCATCTTTCACTCAAAGCCAAAAGATAAATAAAAGAAAATTGTACAAGAAAATAAAACTAAAATTATTGTGCAATTAAAAAAATTTAGTATACCACTAAAATTGTATGTGGCCATGTGCTCACTCATCATATGTGGCCAAGATTGCCCATCTCTTCCCCATTACATGGAAATAGAATGTACTCCCTCCGTTCCGCACCAAAGGTGTATTTTACTTTTTTGCACGTAGATTAAGGAGTATTATTATTTAATGTATAGTGGGTAGTTGTATTAGTATGAGTGTGGACCCATATTTTAATTGTATTAGTGGGTGAATATGAGACTCATGTGTATAAAAAAAGAAAAAGCACCATTTGGATGGAACGACCAAAATGAAAAAAAAAAGATCATTGGCGCAGTACGGAGGGAGTATATCCTAGCTAGGTATATCAAAATTTCACAATTATTTGAGTAGGGTACAACCACATTTAGCATTTTTCTACTAATGAGGTACAATCATTTTCATTGCAATGGACCCTATTTACCATTTTATGAAGCCTAGCTACAGCTATTCTCATGAAAGATTCATTGCTCCTTTTCACTTTCCACAATACCCTACCGCACATGTTAAATGAATTAGTTAATTAAACACACACTATTAATTGGGAGTTAGTAGGATATATAATTCTTGATTTGCTAGTAGCTTTATGGTTTATTTGTGGGACTCATCAATCATCATTATTTCCATTTTAAAACTTGTGATTGAAATTTGGTAATGATTGTTTTGTGAATGGCATGCTTATTTTGAGATTGTAGTTTCATTTTCCTTTTTATTGTTAGGACTTCACTTTTCGAAATCCATGAGACAAATTTAAGAATTATTCGTGAATTTCGTGTGAGAAAAAGGCATTGGTAGTGTGGATGGTTATTATGAAATGTGAGCATCTTGCTTTTAGAATTTAGGGTTATTCTTCTTTTCGCAATAATTTATACAGTAAGAAAAACATTGTTAAAATTAATTTGAAAATTAAAGTTAAATTTATGTGGTTGAACACAAATCCTTGATAAGTTCAGTGTTTTTTTTTTTTTAAATCTTATAAATTCTTATATGAGACGTAGTAGCAGTGTCCGAGTTATAAGGCCATTTGAATTACAGCAGAAATTTGTGTGATGATTTTGTTAGAAAAGTTTTTTTTTTAATTTATTCTCTTTATTAAAAATATTAGTACTGTATATTTATGAAATAGTTTAATTTGATTTGTATCAATTTTCTTTGATAGAACACTTATCTTTTTCTTTAAAATATAACATTTTATCCATTTCACAAAACCCTTTTTCCATAAAACAATCTCATCCAAAACATGCTTTAAATTATATTTCCATGACTTATAAGTTTACATAGAAGTAGATTAAGCAGTGCTTAATAATGAACTGACGAGGACATTATGAATAAAATAATATTGATTCTCCTTACTCAATATTTGTACTGTGAATTCAAATTCTTTAATCATGAATATTCACTCATTTCAATCATCTTTCATTCTAATTATCAATAATTCTCGAAATCAATTTTATTCTAAAATTTAAATTAAGCACCCTAAATTATAATATAATAATTGTGCATTCATTGGCCTCACAAAAAACCGTTCAAAGATACAATATAAAGTGAGACTCAAAGTCTGAAAAAATCATAAAAGATATTTTTTTGAGTTTGAAACAATGGAGTGGATGCAAATCCAAGTGCATATGGTTCAAGTCCTTTCTTTTTCACAAGTTGTTCTACTGTTCTACATTATTAATTACTAAAAATTTATGCAAAGAATTGTGAAAGTTATTTGTGAGTGAGTCCAATGGAATCCCAAAGGTGAAGCTATTATGATGAGATTGTTTTATTTTATTTTATAATTAATTTTTATTTTTTTATTGATAATGTTATGACTTTTCTTTTTACTATAAATTGTTCTTAAAATAATTTACCTTGATGATTAGTATTTTTTCATTAACTATGTATCATTTTTTTAATGGCATGCATGCTATCACTTTTTATTCGTTTATTAAAACTCATTTTATAAGACGATGCACAAATATTTATATTTTTCTTGATTAATTATCACTTTTTAGCATAAAGATATTTTTTATTTGTTTTACATGACCCATTCATGTAAGTGAGTCTCAAACAAAATTTTGTCAATTCTTAACTTATTCTCATGAAAAAATGTCACATAACTTTTTTCCTATTCCTAAATGTATTCTTCTCCCCTTATTATTGGATAGTTAAAACACTCCATAAATTACTAAATACATTAAAGTGTGATTCTAAAGTTTTATAGTGTAATTCATTACCAAATAAGCATACTTTAACGAATCATATTATAAAATTTTAAAATCGTACTCTCTCATTTCGCTTCAAGGAGATTTATTTGTTTTTTTCACATGAATTAAAGATTATTATTATCATTATTTAAAGTATAGTTGATGTGAGTGCCCCATAATTTAATTAGTAGGTGTACGTGGTCCCATGTAAAAAATAAAATAAGACCCTTAAAATCATAATGAAAAAAATGAGACTCTAGGACTAATGAAGTGAGTATTTTAATGTATTTAATCATATATTAATCACTTAATAATGATATTTTATTAATATAATAATTAATAATAAATTTTAATAATGGGTTGGTCAGTATTACATGCATAATTTCACACGAGATTTGTCATACTCATACATGTATGTGAGTGAAAGAGAAAGGATCCAGTGGTTGGATTCCTGATTCCGACCACTCCTTTTTTCGAGTATAAAAATTCTCATTAAGTTCGGAAAAATTAGGAAAATATTTTTTGTGATATTTTGTTTATTATTATTAGTATTAGGGAATATAACAAATTTTTTGGGGGAAATAATTTATACTTGCTCCGAAACAAAGTAAATAAATTCATGATGATTTTTTTTTATGCTGTAAGTATGACAACAGGAGATGGAACAGTAGGTTTTTTTTTTTTCCTGAAGATAATTGTCTTTTCGGTTGTCATAAGGCAATGGGCTGGTGAACTTTTTGAGGTATCCTTGTTATTTGCGACTGAATAAACTAATACAGATAAAAATATTCTCATGAGTTTTTTATATGATTATTAAAAGTCAAAAAAATGTATAATACTCTATTAATTTTAAAAAATATATATTTAAAGTGTGCAATGTTTTAAAAATTATCACGTTCACCCATATATATGCACACAGACTCAGCAAATCTACATGCACATTCTTCTTCTCCTCCAAATCACATGTAGATTTACACATAATCGCTTACACGACCACATATATGCCATATAAAAGACCTACATAAAAACATGGAGTTGTGATCACATGTGGGGTCACAATAAAGATGTCCAAAAAGAGGACATTTTTCAAAAACAAAACATTAAACAGAATGCAATCCGCAAAAAGAAAAAAAAAAGTATCAATAGTGAAATTTTCATAGATACCATTTTTTATCCCGATGTTCATACACATGGACAATAAGGGAGCCAAACAATTGACAAAAGTGCAACACATGGGCAATAAAGTCACAGGTGCAAGCAAGCAATCCATATTAAGTTCAAGAGAAGTGTATCATCATCTGAAGTTAACATCAAACTTTGATAAACCAAACAGGCATCAATGCGAAGAAACTGGTCTGTAATAATAAAACATACCAAATAACCTTCAGTCATCACTGGTAGATAGCAACAATGGCTTAATACTCGTACTCGCGAGAAAGGGACCTATCCGAGCGCCGATGATCTCTGTCTTGGGGCTCAGATGCAGCTCTATCATAACCATAGGTATCATCATCCATTTGATCATAGCGATCCTTATCACGATCATATTCCCTGTAACGCTCATACTCACCCTGCCCATCATATTTGCCCCGTCCTTGGTTTCCGTAGTAGTCATAACGCCCGTGCTCATACGTTTCTGAATGCCCATGGTCGTGCTGATCAGGCCACCCATGATTATCTTCTGCATCCATACTAGAATAGTTTCTCTCTCTTTCACTCCGCTCAAGCTTTGAATCACTTCGCTCATAGTCATAGCCTCTATCGTGCGAACGCCCACGATCATGATCTCCAATTTCGTAGTCCTTGTCTCTACCCTTCTCCCTCTCACGATGACGATCACGGTCTCTGTCTCGCTCATGCTCATGCTCACGGTCTCGATCACGACCTCGCTCTCTACCCCGATCATGAGTCCGATCCCTTTCACGGTCTCTGTCACGATCTCGACCGCGGTCCCTCTCCCGGTCCTTCTCTCTGTTCCTGTCACGATCTCTGTGGTGCTTATCATCTCTATGGTCACGGTCCCTTGATCTTTCATGCGACAGCTCACGAGATCTCTCCCTCTCTCTCTCCCTTCCCTTTTCACGAGACTTCTCCCTGTCCCTAAAATGTCATTTATTTGTCACTCACCAGCTTTCATTTAGTGAGGAATTGATTATGTAAAAACCAAGAATGAGTAACTAAAACGTGAAAAAAGATGGGTTTTAGTGATCATCTCCACATTTACGTTATGCACTTCATATAGCAGCAGACTTTTATGTCCACTAACTATCTACAAGTCCCCAAAATTGAAACACAACTTCACGTGAAAATATGGTTCCAAAATCTAAGAGGTGACTGGTCAGAATCAGCAGAATCATGATAAATTGCTGCAGATATACCTTTCCCGTTCCACTCTTGGCTCCTCAGATCGAGATATTCCTCCAGACTGCATTTGCTCTCTGTAACATGAATTCGCCAATAATCAGATAAATCAGGCAATCTCGAAGAAGTACCAGCTACTCTTTACAGTGTATATAACTTTAATTGTGCATGAAAATATCTGCCCTTCAATACTAAAAGGAATATATAAATCGTGTTAAAGTATAACACATCAAATATGAGAATTCATTTCCAAAAATATCGTAACTGGTTAACCAATGTTGATATAAGCATGAACACTGGAAGTGGAGGTGGCAAATCAAGTGTATTTTTCAATTAGCTTAGAAAATTTACACATCAAATATTGACCATGTGCTTGCTATTTGCAATATAAAATGAAAAAAGTGAATGGGAATAATCACAGTGAACTGTGAATTAGCACGAATAACCTATCAGGGATATTTGATTTGGTATTTAGTATGCAACTGAAAGCTAGATTTGGATTTGGTAATCCTCAATAATAATACATATTATTTGTTTTAGGATTATAGTGCAGATGGATTTAACTTAATGTCAAAGTAATCAATCAATGGGTAAGAAGAATGTACTTTGTAATTTCAATAGGGAAAATATATTTTGTCCCTTAATTTTACCCTATTATGCTTTCAGTCAACTTAATGTACTGTTTGATTTTAGTCCCATAACTCTGATTTTTTTTCCATCTTTTAACCTATTGTAGACAGTTATATTTGGAAAAAAAAATGTTGTGTTAACTTAATGAGTGGGGGAAAAAAGCAACTATATTTATAACATGTAGTATATTATAAATACTTTCACCAAAGATTTGTATTAACTTGAGGACTAACGACTAAAAATAAAGTAAAATTCAAAGTTAAGGGACTAAAATCAAAACAAAAAACTTAAGGCAACTGAAAGCAAAATATAGTAAAATTGTGATAAAAATATGCATTTCCCCAATATTATCATATTGTTGCCACTTGCCAGGTGTAATTGTAAATTTTAGATTATATTCGTAGGGATGGTTTCTTAAAACCGGATCTCAATCTTAAAACAGGAAAATTGACCTCAGAGTCCTCAATCAACGGTCCAATGTAAGACTTACTGAGGATAGCAACTAAACATGGTTCAAATACATGGGTGCATGGCATGCATCATAGATAATCAGATGCCTTCCCAATGGACAGTTCTCAGTTTGATAAGAAAAAAAAGTGCATGAACAGAACATCATTGTACAGTAAAGTGTGCATATATTAGAATATCACTAGATTACCTTCCCAATTGTCTAGAGTCTTCACTGCCAATACGAGTAGTTCCGAGTCCACCACCAAGACGGCGAGGTCGCCAGTTTGGAACAGTTCTCCCACGTTCAACATCCACAAGGACCCTCCTGTTATCAATCTTTTTCCCATCTGCTTGTTTATAGGCAGCTGCATGATTATGTACACACAATTATAGCCAAATGTAATATATGGAATTAAAGAGGACAAGAAGTGATAACTGACAGAGAACCTTTCATATCTCTTGTATGCACATATTCAATGAAGGCATAGCCCCTAGGCTTATTTGATTCTTTATCTGTAACCAAGCGAACCTGAAACTCAAGATGTCCCGGTTAGTGAAGTAAGAAGTAGATCTGTCCGTAGGAGCAACATTTTTCCAATCGCCACTTGATTCTCTAAACTATTTTATCATGTAATAAAAGCCTAAGGGCACGACAGACAGGCACATTGCCTAATTAGCCGTGCTCACCTTTCAACAATAGAGCTTTTCCAGGCGAGATGCGTCACCATCACTGCTAGAGATATCTTAAAATCGCGGCAAATTTACCAGTTGACACGTACTCTAATCTCCCCTTACCAGGGAATGTTTTAAAATAAATAACACTGAAATGACTCGAGTAATATATGATACCAGTATATCTTCAGATTCGTTGAAGCATTTTTTGACAGCCTTTATGTCCAAAAGTAAGATTTCAGTATCAGGAAGGAATTGTGCACTAGAAAGTAAAAGAAGAGAGAGATACTAATACTCCAAATGCATTTTACCCAAGTGTGTATATTTTGCCCCTCCAGATTGCTTGAAATAAGAGCCAATGGCACAAAGCATCAATGAACTTCACAAATTAATGCATTCACCTTTGCTTGAATGAAGCAACATCTATTGATTTTGAATAACTTCTCACGGAATATAAATGGAAATTAAAAGTGTAAAGGGATAAGAATTTCCCTCATAAAGGGTGTTGAAACTTACATGATCAACTACACGAATGAAGATGTGACTAGAAATTAGAACACCATCCTAGTTTGAGGCGAACTCGAAGATGAAATAAGAAGAATGGAATAAGGATTAATCAAGCAACCTAAATTTGATCATGATAACAAATTATACCTGGAATACTTCTGGTCTGAAATTTTATCATCTACTTTGTTCAATTGAAAATAAAAAAATGAATACTACTTATATTTGTTAGCAGGTACAGCAAAGTTGACAAGGTTGTATTTCAAACATAACAAATATGGTCAAAAGCATTGATGATCAGTATTAACTACATGCCAATTAAGTTGGTTAAAATATGAGAGACAGCAAGATATTACAGTATGCTATAATGATAAAAATTTTCAAACCATCTGCTTACCTAAATAAACAAAATAAAACAAGGTTTCTTTTTCCCTTCATTCCTTTTTAAGGAGTGGGGGTTGGTCATTGAAAATCTCAGTCTAAAGATTAGAAGTTCTAACTAGAACTTTTTGCCAGTCAAGAGTGCAATACCAAGACATTTAAAAATTCTTACCAAACCCAAATGCCAATAACCCGAAGGCCATTTGGGTGTTCCAAAATACCTACCCGCTTGATAGGACCATAAGCCTCAAATTCCCTTTTGATTCTGCTCTCTGTTGTCTCATAACTCTGGAAAGGAAAATACCTTGTAAGCAAACTAGGTAAAATAAAATATAAACTATTTCTTTATAAAAAAAAATGCCAACAGAAATTACAACTTACAAGCCTAGCTACAAACAATGTTTTGTAAGGATCTCCAGAAACACTTGGGTCAGTATTTGGATCATCTGCAAATAAAAATCACATAAGCATTTAGATAAGGCTGCCAAAAATTACAAGATTCGTACACGTAAAAAAAAAAATCTGACTGGGGCAAATAAAAGAATACTCAAGAAAGTAAATAAACAAATAAATAAAAGAGAATAAATTTCACTGTCACCAACAAAGTAACCAATTTTTAGGATATAAATGAATAGAGCTACATCACATTTCTCAAGCTCCTCTGCTGCATTTTTGGCTCCCTCCTCCAGCCGTATTTGATGAATCCTGGTTCTTCTTTCTACCTGGATAATCAGAGGGTATATATTTATTCACTGTATGCCCAAACAATAGATTTAGAACAGAACCACAAAAACAGAAAATACAATTGCATACTAAATTTTATCAATATCTTAAATAATTAGCCCAAACTTAAACAACATATAATCACTAAGCAAAATGAGTGTTCTCACACACATACCTGTTAATAGAATTTCGCATCCCATAATACACAACAGACAACCATAATTAGCAATGTACTCTACTTTACACCCCCTGTTTTGTAGGTATGATGTAAATATAGCTGATGATACGGACCATTTGAGGGATTCTTGAACAATTGGAGCTTTCAAGACGTGCCAAACAAGGATTCTGTGTAAGTTGTGGACTGAAGAGGAATGGTGTCAAAACAGGTTTGTTCTTATGTTTTTTTTTTAAACCTCGTTCTTGTCAAATAGGTGAACTTGAATTTGATCCCGAAATTGAATACACTATTCCTGGACTAAGGAAAGAAACAATGTCGAGAAAGAAAGCATCTATCATCATCACCTGGATTACTTTTGACCCTTGATTCAAATATTTCATCTAGTGGAAGTGATTTAAGCTAGAATTTAGAAACAAAAATGGCACAAAGAGATAAGATTTTGAAATAACTAACTGCACTAGATCTTGACCAACAACCACTACTTTGTTTTCAACATCCTGATACAGAGTCTGGGCTAATCCATTTGTTGCCTGGGTTTCATGGTCTTGAGAATGCCACATAAGCACTTGAAAGAGCTTCATGTTGTTTGTTATAGCTTAAAACCACACCGAGTGTCCAAATAGAAAGTAAAATTGCACTCAGCACATAATCAAGGTGTTTGAAGGAAGATATACTGCATTATAAAGCTCTCTTAAAGGGCAATGAGAACATATTGATAGACATGGCCACATCAATTTTTATGTAAGATTGGAAAACCTACTAAATACCAAATAAACAATGTGTGTCACACTAGACTATGACGGATAAAACACTTACCGGAGTTTCACCCTTCTGCACAGGAGGAGCATAATCAGGATCACCAGGCTCAGCAAAATTACTAACAAACTGTGATATCCCTGGGAAAATAAAAGAAAAAATATGAATGTATAATATGGAGTTAAAATAAGTAAAAGATTCACCTCAATGTAGACTTAACATGGTTATAGCAACTATATACCTGAATATGGCGGGCATTTCCTCTTCTCAGGAGGTGGCTTGTATTCCAATGGTGGGCGGGGCTCAAACAGTTTCAGAAGACTAGTCGTCAGACCAGTTGGATGACTCTGACCAATCTGCAGATTATCCAATAGAAAAACACAATTGATAGGACTTCAAATATGCTTAGAAGTATATGTGAGAAGATGTACAAAATTGTGTAAAAGAGCAGTAAACACAAATCTGAATTTGAATCAATTGATAAATCAGAAGTCATCACCATCTAGGGAAACGCTAATTAAGATATAAATCTTTCCAAATATCTTAACCACTAAATTCAAATTACAGATTATCAAATTCCAAATATATTACCCATTAAACTCGGATAGAGAGAGAGCAATGTGATAAATTACTGTTTTATTAGCGATAAATCTCAAATCAAATCAAATCAAATCAAATAAGAAAAGAAACCCTAGAATCTCGACTGCTGGAGGATGGGATACAGCATAGAAGAGATTACCAATTTTAGCTGCATAACATTAGCCCTATTCTGAGCCTTGGTTCGGGCCTGAACGGCGGCGTTCTGATTGCGCATCATGGCATCGCCATAATCCCCCATCCTTCTCCGATTACTTAGGGTTTCTCAGGATTAAAGTAAAAAATCGATGATGAGGAATGGAGATTCTCCAGAAAAACTCTGGGTGTTGATCCCTAAAGCGACGGCTTTAAATAGTTGGTAGATGGGCCAGTAGATTAGATATTGGGCTTTTTCGTTTGTCATCATATATTGGGCTGACCCTTCATTACTCTGAAAACGGGTACCCTTGTTATTTGCAACTGTCCGCTAACAAATAAACCAATACAATGATAAAAAAAAAAAAAAAAAACCAATACAGATAAAAATATTCTCATGAAATCTTTTATATATATATGATTAAAAGACGAAAATTGTACTTAAAAAATAGACGATGTTTGAGTGAGATTATTTGTTACATGTGTGATTATTATATAAGTAATGTATATTTAGATTTTTTTTAATAATTTTTAGGGTAACGTGGAATTTTAAATAATAAACAAATAAAGTTTTGTGTATTAGATGAATTTTTTTTTAATATTGCACATTTTAAATTACATATATATTTTTTGGGTATTCTCATATGAGATGAGAATATTTGAGATAGTGTAAAACAAGCCCATCACTAAATTATACTAATATTATATAGATAAAGTAAGCTCCCTCCGTCTCGTCTAAAGGGTTGTTTTTGCTTTTTGATTCGTGGATTAAAGAGTATTATTATTTAATTTGTAGTGGGTAGTTGTATTAGTAGGAGTTGGATCTCATATTTTAATTGTATTAGAGGGTGTGTGGGTCTCATATGTGTAAAAAATGAAATGAGACTCTTTGAATGAGACGACCAAAATGACAAAAATAAACCCTTTGAGTGGGACAGAGAGAGTATTTATTAATAGTTAAAGCATGTCAGCGATGAATTATATTATAACACTTTTAAAATTATAATGTAAAACTTCATATATATATATATAAAATATTGGGAAAGAGTGTAATTGAACCATAAAGTAATGAGTTTATATTCCATACATTTTGGGCACGAATAAAATTTGGCAAAAACTTGCGTGCGCCTGAGCACACAGAGGGCACACGGGATACATTTTGTGTGCCTTTAAAATTTTATGTTAAATTGTATACTTTTTGGTATAAAGACGTGTACCTTTTATTTTTTTAAAAAAATAAAAATAATATTAATGAAAGTGTATACCCTTTACAATAAAATGATATATCCTTATATTAATTAAAGTGTATACGCTTTAGAACAAAATAATTTACCATTATCCATAATACTAAATTCGTACGCCCGGCCCGCGCAAGTCTCACTCATAAAATTCTATGCACCTAACAAATTGTATTAAATTTTATTTATTAATGTATACTCCCTTCATTTCATCTCAATGATTACATATTATCATTTTTGGCTTCCAACTTCAATGTATTTTCCTTTTTGTTAAATGGAACTCACACAAGAGTAATATTTTTTTATAGGATCACACGTTACACAAATACAACTATCCACAATATATTTTAAAATATTATACTTTTTGGCAAAAGCTCCTAACCCCCGGGGACACGATCTGTGTCCACATGTGAACACAATTCTTCCCCTATCTATTCTATTTAAATCTATATATTTGATAGGGAATTTAAATTGTAAAGGGACACGAAATTACAAAGGCACAGATCTAAATCGTATGCCAGAGCGCACAAGAATCTCACTCATACTTTTAAATATTTTCTTTTTTGTTAAATGAAACTCACACAAGAGTAGTATTTTTTTATAAGATCACACGTAACACAAATACAACTATCCACAATATATTTTAAAATATTATACTTTTTAATTTTCATACAAAATACAAACGCAATATTTGAATGAATGGAGGGGGTATGTGTTTCTTAATAAATGAGTATATTATATCCAACTCGTTATAATTTTCTCTCCTGTCTTTGTATGTTATTGTATGTTGATTAAGAAAAGTTAAACTAAGATGATATTTTTTCGATTTTTCACGGAGATAAAAAATTATGTGGGAAGTAACTAAGCAAGATTTCATGCGTGTTCTCCCTTTAATACAATTCTCATAAACAGCCATGAAAGCATGCACATTTCATGCCTCTTCTCCCTCAATGCCAATTAGCAAGATTTATTTATTTATATAACAAATTAGTTAGTATTATTTTCTTGATTTTAATTAATTATTATTGACTAGTTAATTCCTTGTGGAAAAATTATTGGGCGGCTCCGCCCTTCCATTTCCACGTAATGATCCCAACACAAAGGACAAATATTACACACCATATTAAACCACAATCAACGCGTTTAATCCAATTAATTAAATTTTTTTTTCTCAAGAATCGACTATATTGACCAATATTACAGCTAGCAAATTTCCACCATGATTGTACTCGTTCCTAATAAAAGCATGCTCAACTCACACTCTATATATGCACACACTCACCAAATATATACACACACATTCTTCTTCTCCAAAACACACACACAATGGAGGTGTCACTGCAATACACGAGTGGTCACAGCTTATTACAGAAGCCATCATGCAAGAAACCAATCTACTGTAATAAATTAAGGATGCAATTAATTGGTGTGAAAAGGACCAACTTCTACCAACTGCTGTCTGTATCTTCTCCAAATGCAGGGTTTGATGAGATCAAGAAAGCTTACAAATCAATGGCACTTCAGTTCCACCCAGATGTGTGCATTCACAATAATACCACAAAGGAGGAATCCGCTAAAAAGTTGTTGTTTGAAAAATGAAACAGTTGAAAGTAATATGGTCATATTAAGTATAGAAGATGAAAACGATGAAGAGTGGGACTTTGAGATGTTCTGTGAGGACAAGGATGCAGCCACGCTATCATCAGGTATGTTCGATTTGATGAAATATGAAACGATTGGATGATATATTGTGAAGAAGATTGGTTAGAAGAAGTATTCGTCGATGGCCAAGGATCGAGTGAATCAGAGGATGGACGGACGAGCGATGCTGATTTGAGAGAAGAATCCAGAAGAGCGATGTTGAATTGAGAGAAGAATCTAGGAACACCTCTGTTATGATGAATGAAGAAGAAGAGTCGCCTATGGTGGATGATGAAGAAGCTTCCGCATGAGAATGAGAATAACGAAGATTGGATGAAACAGGTTGCAAGAAGGAGATTATCTGCAGGAGAAGGTGGGGGAACAGATGGATGAGGTGAAATTAGTTCTCCCAATGGTTGAAGAAAAGGCAAACAAAGAAGTTCGTGTTGAAGATGTGGCTACACAGAATCCATGCTTAGTTCAGAGTTGTGCAGCGGAAGCGGCGAGCTCACTTGTGGAAAAATCCAATTGCTTACTATGGTTAAAATCTAGTCGGCTGTCCATGAAGAAGCGGAAGAAGAAAAAGAAACCAAAATGGCAATACAAAGTGAGAAGGCATACTGGTGGATCGAACGAAAGATATCATGCCAAACAAGAAGCTCCAAGAGTATCGAAGTTTAGCAACGTGTGGAGATTATGGCAAGTTCATATTCTACGGCAGATGAACGTGATTCGAAGAAGAAAATCGGCTTTAAGGGGGAGTGTTGAAGATCAACACCGATCTTTCTAGAATATTTTGAATAATACAGAAAGATGAAGAAAAGTTGGTTGCAGCAGTATGACGTGGAAAACATGCAGATTTATTAGTTTACATAAATATAAGGATGGTGATTAATTATCCAGATGGAAGATTAATTAGATAAGGGATTAGTAAACTGCTCCACTAGAATGTTCTATCTATTGTTATAAATAGGGATTATGTGAGGTTTGTATTTAGCGTAGCTTATGAGTGATATGTGAAAGAATATGTTATGAGTAAGAGAAATAATGTCTTTTGAGTGTGTAGGTATACTTGTAAAATATTATGTGAGTTCTTAATAAAATATTTACTTTCTCAACCCTTCGATCCTTCGATCCTGTAATTAACCCAACAGATGTCGTTTGCTATAAGTATGAAGAGTAGTTCGTCAAGTGGGATGTTGTCGAATTTTACCATCTCTCCAAACACGCTGGTATATATACATACATATATAAATATAATTGATTTCAAAAAATTAAAAAAACTCAAGAATGTGTGGAGGTGGCGACGGAGGCGGGGTAGATGGTGGTGGAGGTGATGGAGGCGATTCAGATGGGGCGGTGGGGAAGATGGTGGAGGCGTTGGAGATGGTGTGGAGGAGATGGAGGCGGTGGTGGTGGAGGCCGTGGAGGAGGCAGGGGTGATGGAGGTGCTGGTGCTGGAAATGAAGGCGTAGGAGATGGTGGCGGGGGCGACGGAGGCGGAGGAGATGGAGGTGACAGTGGAGGGGGCGATGGAGGCGTAGGAGATGGAGGTGGTGGTGGAGGTTGTGGAGAAGGCGGGAGAGATTGTGGTAGAGGAGGTGGCGGTGGACCGGTGGTAGTGTTGGGATGCCGCTGCCGGTTGTTAAGATTTAGGCTTAGAGAGAAAAAGAGGTGGGTTGGAGACGGGGAGCTTAGAGATAAAATTAAGATTAAAAAAAACTTAAATTAAAAGATAATTATATGTAACGAACACATCATCTTACTGTTAGCTTGATAGGCGGAATTTTAAAAATAGTACAATGGGACCAAAAATATAATAGAAATAATTAAAAAAGAAATGAGACATTTCGTATGGGACCAAAAATGTATTTTTTTCTATAATTTTTAGATATTTTTAGTAAAGTTTTGAGTGACAATATCGCTATATATATTTAATATCTCAATTTAAATTAAACCAACTTAATATATTTGCCCTTAATAAGGGTGAGATATTGAATATTATGATTCCTTCCTATAATTTTATCCGTCCACCCTTAATTTTAAAAAGTGAAATAAAACAACAAATTTATCTCCATTTTGCCTTCGTAGCATTATGCGATTACTCTGCTTTTAGATAAAAATCTAGAGAAGTGTTTGTCTTGATTTTATTTCTAATCATTCGATATCTCACCATGATATCGTTTTTATTTATTTATTATTATTAGCTATCATTTCATCACTCTTTATTTGTCATACAAAATGTTTATAAAATGATGCTTTTAAAAAATTAATATAATTTTTATTAAAATTTATAATATATTTTTTCCATATCTCACCAAATTCATTATGTGACACACTCTTATACAAAGTTTTTGCCAAAAATCGAAGCTTTTTTACGAAT
This sequence comes from Pogostemon cablin, assembly GCA_023678885.1. Classification (NCBI taxonomy): domain Eukaryota; kingdom Viridiplantae; phylum Streptophyta; class Magnoliopsida; order Lamiales; family Lamiaceae; genus Pogostemon; species Pogostemon cablin. Next base: position 3,119,822 of record CM042992.1, on the reverse strand, counting down.
TGGCTGTATCGGATTTCACACAAAAATAGGGTTAAAATCGACTTTATGGGCATAGAATAACAATATAATACTATGGGGGTATAAAAGTAAATGACATAAGGTTTCATATATTTCACTCCATCATTAATTATTCAAACATTCTTTGATCTAATTAATAACGTAATCACTGACTCCAAAGTTAGGGTCCAAATAGTTGAAGCCATATTTGTTACGCACCTTAGCAAAATTAAATAACATGAAATTGAACTATTACGCCACGTTAAATAAAAAGATTAAAATCGTAACGATTAAGAAATTATTACTATTATTTATGATATGTAGCTACTAGGTAGTAATTAAGCAATTAATTTATCATCGATTTTTATTTAGTTAATTCATAAGGACACTATATATACGTACACATCATCCATAGGTTGTAGCACACATTAGTTAGAGATATTAATTTTTTTTAAAGAAAGAAAAATGTGCTTTAATTTGGGGTACACTCTGAAAAAGGGAAAATTGATAATAGTTCGAAAATGGGGTGATAAAGAGAAAGAAGAGATGGCGATTCTAGTGAAGGAGGTCGAGAAATGGAACAACGTTAATAATAAGCAAGCCAACACCACCATTAATGGAGCTCCACTTCATCATCTTCAATCTTCTCCAACTTCCCATTGACCATGTTTGATACTACCTCTCTATTATCATATTTTCTACATGCACCGTTCATTTTTATAAAATTGATCACTGATTAATTTGGAGAGGTCAAAACTCATAATTCACTAATAGAACTTTATTTTAAATCAGAGTTTTGTGCTTTATATCATGACTCTCTATGTTCGTTTTTATTAATTTCTAATTTTGTTATTACGTGTGATATTGGCGTTGATCACAAGTTTTTATACAATATATTTGAGATTTATCTGCGTGAGAATATCATACCAACACATTTGGTGAATTAATTTTGCATATCCTATCCTATTATATTTAATGATGTGTCGTTTTTCTATAAATGAACTTTTGAGTGATAAAATGAAGTACAACTCCCTAGATTTAAATTATAGTTATAAAAATAAATATTATTATTATTATGGGATATGTGTACAAAATACAAAAGAATTAATGAATGATATAAAAATAAAGAAATTATGAAGCATTAATAAATATATGTACATATTAGTGCAAGGTGGTCATCGAATGAGTGAATGCTTCAACAAATTGTTGAGAGCTGGAGTTCTTGCATTGTATATTGCATCTTTCACTTTAGCTGTCATCTGCACTTACATGAATATATATAATTAATCATCTTTATTGAAAAATTAATTAATCATCTTTAAATGAATTACCTTTCCAAGAGTACTTTGTCTAGCATAAGGGACAGCTCTGGTGTTATGATGAGGTAAAGAAGCTGCCGAAGGAGGCGACTTCCTCCGGCTCGTCTTCTCCCTCCACGCAGATCTCTCCGTACCCTTTTCATCCAAACCTCCTCTGGTTTGCTGCAAACATACACATACATCAGTTTTAATTGAGAAAAAAATAAGTATAAATTAATTATTTTGTGCGTGCATGCTTACGAGTAAGCTTCTGCTTCTTGTTGTAACGCAGCTGTTCATGTCGTTTTTATGCCATTCACCATTCAATGCACTAGGAGGAAGGTTTGATTCCTAATTACAACACATTAATTAATTAATATTATTAGGGTTATAAAAATCATATATTAATATGCTTAATTATTCCAATTCATTAAAATTTAAATAGAACTATTACCAGAAATAATACGGTTGCACAATGCTTTAATACTTCTAGGTTCATTCTAACATCCTCCAAGCTCCTATTAATTAATCAAAATTATATATTAATCTCTACTTAATTAGTAAATCTTATTCACTGCTACAATTAATATTGAAAGAACCTGTGCTTCTGTTCTCCAAGACCAAAATAAGTTGCCAACGTCGCCATCTACACAAACAAAAACAATGTAAACATAATTACATACATAACTCAAGAAAAGAAAAATAATACTAATAATTAAAAAAAAAATTATATATATATATATATATATATATATATATATATATATATATATATATATATATATATTTATACCTTCATATTACCAGCTCTTATGCCAAATTTCTGGGAAAGAAGTTCTAAGGAGTCGATAATGGCGGCGGGCGACGGCGGAGGTCGATTAATATGAGCAAAGGCTTCTCTGATTCTAACGCAATCAAATCTCCGAATATTATGGCCAGCCCATATTCTTCCATCAAGAATCCTGAATATGTCATCCGCCACCTCCTCGAACGGCGGCGCTGCAGCCACCGCGTCCCTAGTTATTCCGTGTTCCCGGCCCGTAGTGAGGCCAACGGCCGACAAGTCGTCGGGTCGGATCAAGGTGCAGTAGCTATCCAGCTCCACCAGTTTCTGCCGGCACACCGTGATGGATCCGAATTCAAGCACCCAGAATCTTTGACCCGCTTTCTTGGGGACTGTGGTTTCCAGATCGAAGAACACCATTTCTGGAGGACCCGACATTGTTGATTGTGGATTAATGGTTCGACTGTTGGAGGGGGGTTATAACTTATAAATGAAGAATATTAGGAGATTGATTTTCTTCTAATTAAAGTTTGATTTTGTTTATGTTTTTGGATAAAGTTGTCCTTAGCTTCTTCAAGAGGGCCTATTTCTTATAAAGTTAGCTCTTCATGATACAAACCCTTGATATAATGAATTCAATTTATAATGATTTCAATAATCCATTGAGTTTTAATTTTACACTCTTCAATCGCCAAAGTTATAATTTGGATTTTTTTTCTTCCAAAATAATTTTTTATTGTTTAAATAAAATCTTACACAAGTAACCTCGTACAGAGATTATTTATGTTTTAAGTTTTTTTTATTATCCGTACCGTTATTTGTAGAGACGTGTTCAACTATATCAAGTTGGGAAAAAAATTCCAAATCATTTATCAAATTGAATTAATGTTCACGTGTGTGTAATTATGTGTGTGTACTTATATTCTAGAATAAAATTTGATTCAATCAATAATTGTAAGAAATTAATGAGATGAATTAGAAAAAAAGAATTTAGTAATGCATTATTAAGGTAATTGTGCAATTTGTGTTAATAGGTTAGCATAGAGGAGGGAGTTGAGAATGGAATATTAGTAAAGATTCGTTTGTGGTGGCAAATGCAAATAGTACACGAAATACTTTACTATTAATGTTTCTCTCTTTCTCGTCGCATCATCTCATGCAAGTTAACTCCTTTGACTTCTCTATTTGGGCTACCTCTATTTATTGTCTTTTTTAATTTTTGTTTAACACTTTTTTTTTTTACTTAAAGGACTAACTGTAATTGTGCAATTGAACTGGGATTGCGAATGATTTGTTCCCCTTTTTTTCCTTTTTTTTTTACAAAGATTTGTTCAGTATTAAATTTCGTAAATCTTGTCCTAATCATGTACATGGCTAATACCTATATTAAATTTTTTTTTATTAATTTACGTAAAACTTGTAAATGTATCAAACTATTATCTAATATTTTAATATTATATTTATTTTTCTTATTTGTTATGTGAAATTTTATAATTTCTCCATCCTATTAAAAAGTCTCCATTTTACTATGTTAAGCGTCAAATTCAAAGGTTTTTATTTCCTCTTTTTAGTAAATGAGAGTCACATGTAATGCAACTATTCATTACACATAAAATAATAATACTCCTTAATCTACGTATAAAAAACAAATGGGACCTATGTCCGGGACGGTGGGAGTATTAAATTTTAATGTATTTATTAATTTTATAATACTAACTTTGTAAATTTTACATTATAAAAATTTACATACAATATATTAAATTTTAAAAAAAAATTACACCATTTTTATAAGTTATCTTCAATTGTTAAAAATGATATTTTTTTTGGATACTAATATTGTACTCAAAATCGATAAACTATCAATGCATTAGTGAAAAATTCTATTGTAAATCATGAAATTTTTTTCTTTTTATTAAATGAAATCTATGCAACGACATTCACATCCAATAGTATATCTGTTAATTCTCATGATATGGCGACTACCGATTGCAGTTAATGAATAATATAGAGAATAGCGACAGAGAGGGTATAGTTGTGGTCCGAATTATCTATTCAACAATAGTAACTATTTGATGTTGTATAACTTGTTTTCAATTAAAATAATATAAAAAGAATTCATTAAATCATTGCACATTTGCCAGTAAATTAATTAAAGATTATAACACATAATAGCTATTTAATAAATGAAATAATTGATTAAATAGAAATGGAATAGGTAATAATTTTTGGTAGAGTCACGTTGCAGATGACTACCTGTATAATATTAGCTAAGAACTTGATTATTTTTAAAATAGATTCTTTCATGACATTAATTATTGAAATTTCAAATGGAGTTTATTATTAAAATAATATAAAAGATAATTGACATGTAAAAATAAATTAATACAATTGCAAAATATTAGCTTATAAAATAAAATATTTTATCACTTTAATCGATACTATACATATGTATTAAAAATCTAAATCATAAGAAATGATTTTAATTAAAGATTAAAAATATAAGATCGTAAGAATTCAAATCATTAATGTTAATTTAGCTTTCAAACAATACAAATTACACAGAAATCCACCTTAGTTAATTCTTATTATTAATTAATTTATTTAAGTTATTCACTAAAACTCAAATATTAACATGTTATTCATTCAATCTTCTATATTTATATAAAAATAATTATTTAATAACAGAAATTAATTAATATTAACACTATTGCATGTAGATTATAGCACCACAAATTACAAAATCACATGTATTATGAAGGAAAATATGAAAATATAAAAGTAGTTTATGACTTTTATCATATTATAAAGATAAAAATGAAAATTCACGTGGAAATGTTGAAAACCCAAATCAGAAATAACAGTTTACATTTTTATCCTAATTTTAACAATATATCTTTTAATGCTCGAATTGGCGAAAATACCCTTTACTCGAATTTATTCGAGTAAAATGAAGAATAATTCTCAAATCAAAATTCGAGTCAAATTTTTTTCGAGTAAATATATTCAAATAATAAACTCAAGTTAAATAATGTATTCGAGTAATGAATGTGGGTTAAATAATGCATTCGAGTAATGAATTCGAATTAAATAATGCATTTTAGTAATAAATTCGATAATTGACAAATTGATTTCTATCAACTAAATCAAATCAATAAAAAATGCAAATTAAATTTTATTAAATAATAGAAAAAAATATAATATATATAAAGATTTGTTAAATAAGGAAAATCAATATAAATGCAAAGTATTAAATAATAATGATTATAGATAAGTAACTCATTTCATACAAAATAAAATCTAATTTTAAATAAAGTAAATCTGTATAAATACAAAATGTTAAATTAAGATAATTGACAAATTGATTTTTATCAACAATCGATTGATTGATAAGTAAATCTATTTATAAAAAATAAAACCGAAAATTTTAAATAGAAAACTTAGTTGATGTAACAACCATTAAATTGTTGTTAAAACGATTGATATAATTTTAAACATTAAGAAATCAACTAAATCAAATCAATCAAAAATACAAATTAAATTTTATTAATTAATAAAAATATATAATATATAAATATTTCTAAAATAAGGTAAATTAATATAAATGCAAATTATTAAATAAGGCAATGGACTATGGATAATAACTCATTTCATAAAAAATAAAATTCAATTTTAAATAAGGCAAATCAATAGAAATATAAAATATTAAATAAGTTAATTGACAAATTAATTTCTATCCACATTAATGGATTTATTGATAAGTAACTCAGTTTATAAAAAATAAATCCGAAAATTTTAAATATAAAACTTAGTTATTGTAATAACTAAATTTGAAGGATTTTTTAAAATAATTTTGAATGCTTATTAAGAATGTATATTTATAAATTTGATTAACGTAAATCAAATGTTATTTACTTTTAATGTAATATATATATATATATATATATATATATATATATATATATATATATATATAATTCAATTTCATTGAATTTTTTATATATAATTTATAAACTTCCATCTGTATTGCACTTATTAATATGCCACATTTGATTGTTAGGTTGAAATTATAAATCTAAAATAAAAATGCATTTCAATTTTATTGAATTGATTATATGTATATATATTGTGTTTGTTATGGATGAGCAAAAATAAACTAATGAAGAAAATAGAAAGAATTACAATCATGAGTATTAAAATGTTCTAAATCTTAAACTGGTTGAATTAAAATTTGAATGAATAAATTTTATATGATTTCATTCATGCATTTGAATTAATTCATTTAGTACGAAACCGCACTGGATAAATAAGTTGTTGTTTATGAAATTAAATTATTATTTTAATATAATAAGATAAAATATTTTAAAACGTTTATAAAAATATTATATTTATTATATATTCTCTACATTCTATTACACTTTCTCATATTAATATAATATAGAGATTCAACTTTCATACTTAATATAATATTGAAATTCAACTTTAAACATAGTAAATTAGATTTGTTAAAAGATTAATTAATTGATTTAATTATTCATTTACAATGCAAATTCTAATGTGCACTCGATGCATTTAACTATTTTGCCTGTAGTGAATGAAAACTATTATTCCATGCAAATCAATTATTTTAAGGTGGTTGCCTACTAATTACTCACATATACTTTCAAAGTAGTTCAAATGCCAAATCAAGCCTATCACTTTATTCAAATTTCAATTGATTTTGCTACATGTCACTTAAGAAATTTGATTTTTCCACGCATAGGCATTATAACTCATATCTAATGCATAAAATAATCAAAACATTTGAATCCAAATAATCTCTTACTAAAGTAATGAAGGTGTGGATAAAGGATATAACACTGAAAGTGGAAAAACATTCATTAGGGATTGAAAATATTGAGCATGAATGAATAAGTGATATAGAATAGACTTTTCACATCACCAAACATAATAAAATTTTCACATCTTCTGAAAATAAAAGAAAAATCGAACTCACTATTAATTTGTTAAAGAAAACTTGAAAACACATCTTCGATCGTTAAGTTGAGAAATAATTGGGCGTCAGTCGAAAAATATAAATGAATCAATCTTATAAGGTGAGAATCGCTGAATATGTTCCACTGGTGAAAGAAGACATTGGGAGGAGGTGCACGAAGGAACGCTGATTAAAATTCTACAATAACAAAACACCAAAAGAAATTCCAAGAAGAAACATATAATTAAGATTAGGATTTTGCATTTTTGCGTTACAAAAAAGTTAATGAGCAATTAAATAGCCAAGAATGAAAAAAAGGGATGAGCTTATATAAAAAGGAATATAATTCACTATTTAATGACAAAAAAATATAAGGCATGTATGAATGTAAAAAATGGTGAGCAGATTTAATTAATAAATTAAAAAGGAAAGCAAAAAAGGAAGAGAAAAGAAAGGTAAAAATTAGTAATAAAAATAAAATTAGAATGGAAAGTGCTATTAGACACTCTCCTACTGCCATGTCATTAAAAAGATATGATAGTAGAGTAACCAACATCATTAACTGAACTGAATCTCTTCCAATCAAAGGCCAAATATTTTTATCAGGTAAATTACTTATTGTTTTACAGTGGATGAAACACCTCTTGAATAGTCAGTACTTGAAATTTATTCAAATACAAACCACAATTAAATACAGAGAAATCAAATTACAACAGAAATTGAATTAACACTTCAAATTTACCAGCCTAGTCTACACAGGAACGGCTGGCTTGAGTGAGAGCAGAGCTCCCTTGATTCTTTCAACAGCAGCCTGTAGGGTGGTCAACGATTCAGCGTACGAGATGCGAATGCACGTGTCGTCTCCAAAAGCATCCCCCGGAACGAGAGCAACCTAAAAATTTGTATCGAAAACAGTATCTCAGACATTATGATTGAGTCGGGCCATGAATGTATATGTTCACAATCCAACACACTACTATAAATAGCAACAATATGAATGTTCAAAGAATTATTGCCACACAACAATCATTCTCTATGTTACTATAGTTATTATGCATGGAGTTTTGCCATTTTGATGTTTTGCTCCCTGGAGAAATCTAGGGGCGGTCGGTTATGCAAATCAGTTCACAACATTCAACGAGAAAAAGAGAGCCATAAAAGGAATGTTCTTAATTACTTGAGCCTTGTCAAGCAGATATCGGCAGAGGGCCTCTGAACCATTGATTACACCAAAGTCTTCGATCGTTGAGCCATAGTAATAACTGAAATCAAGGAAAAGATAGAAAGCTCCCTGCGAGTGGATGCCAAAAAGTTCGTGCATGAGGATCTTGAGTGAGAAAGACCAGCATAATATGAAAGTTTTCTCTTCTCCACACTACAGGTCATGCAAGAATTGAATGAAAAATAAGTGAAACTGGTACCTTGGGCTCCGATATTTTGACACCCTCCAATTTTCCAAAGCTTTCGACTAGAAAGTCTCTCCTCTCACGAAATGCTTTGACCATATGTGCGACTGCTTCTCCACCAGCATAACCCAACCCTAAAGCAGCAACAGCAGCTTTTTGAGATATGCTGCTAGCACCTGAAGTGGACTGCACCCAAATTTTTTTTAAAAAAAAGTTACTTGGTATGAAGAAATAACTGTAGTAAATTCAGAATAATTATAGTCTAGCAGAGATGCACAATTGGAAATCGATAATTGCTTTTGCTTAAACATTTGATGGGCATCTGTACACAAGTGATATAGGAATCAAAAGCCTATTTCATGATTAAACATCATCTGCGTTTAAGTATATATTTGAAGAATAGTTTACAACTTTAGCATCATATTAACATTTGAGTCGTAAACGAAGTTCAACAAATTGGTTTACACACCTGACTTTGGATCTTCCCGCATGCAGCGACAAAGTGCTTTGGGCCAGCAAGATACCCTAGTCTCCAACCAGTCATGGCAAAGGCCTAGTGGGATGACATCATAATAAAGTCAGAGAAGAATCATTTATAGAATTATGAAACCAGGAAAAAGAACCTAGATTTACACTTACGCTTAATCAATTTTATAAAAATGATCGTGGGCAAATTACCTTTGAAAAGCCATTCACAGTCAATGTCCTATCCCACATGCCTGGCAAAGATGCAAAGCTAGTGTGAGTTGCTGGTGCATAAATGATATGTTCATAAATTTCATCAGATAGCACCTGAAAAAAGAAAAAAAAATTACGAGCTAGAAAATAAAGCTAAATCAGTTATCCTTAATTTAGGTCAAATTGCTGATGTGGGCATATATGGGAAACTTACTAGAAGCCTGGGATGCTTTGCGACAATCTCGGCGACCTGTTCTAGCAATTCACGAGGATAAACAGATCCTGTGGGGTTGGAAGGCGAGCAGAGTATCAACAGCCTCGACTTCTCACTCAGTTTGGACTCGAGAAGCTTTGGATCTAATAGAAAATTATCAGATAAGTTTGTAGGGAGTATTACGGGGGTAGCATCAGCCAGTCTTGCTATTTCTGGGTAGCTCACCCAAAAGGGAGCTGGTATAATCACCTGCAGAAGTGATGCTCGGCTATGAGATGGCCAGATTCAAGGTTTAATATTTAATACTTCAAAGAAATCTGTATCTATGTAACCTAGCCATAAGTGACACCTTGAAGAACAAAGCTCAATTTTTTTATGAGTTGATATTCTTCTTTATTAAAGCAGAACACTCAAGCACAAATTTAAGCCTAAATTTGCTTCTGTCTAAGACATAACATGATTTACCCTAAAACAATTATGTTGTTTTTTTGCTTATAGAGCGATTGCTGTACATGAATAAAAATCTTGCGTACAAATTGCATAAGTAGATACCACAATATACAACCTAAGAATTTAATTTGGCCTGAAAAATAATATAAAGGTCTCGTCTTATACTGTAAACTAGCAAACATCTACTGATTATGTCACCACTATGCATTTACATAACCCTCAGCGTCATGAGCAATCAGAAGAGAAATATATACTGGTTAGTAATAATAGAACACAAAATTTTTATGTGGCACAATTAGTGCAAATGGGAAATACATCCATGCAGTGAAAGATAAATATATACCTCATCTCCAGGGGAACACACAGCCAGAACTGCCTGAATAATACTCTGTTTTGCTCCATTACTCACCAAAATCTGGTCAGGTGTGTAGGATATTCCGTTCTCCTCTGTCGTTAAAAAAAAATTATAAATCTGGATCCACATACAAGAAGATTTCAAAACAAGATTCACAAAATACCTTGTAGCTTGTGGCAAATAGCTTTTCGAAGTTCCATGGTGCCTGCATTTGGAGTGTACCGAGTATATCCTTCACGGATAGCGTTGATCCCAGCCTAAATTAATAAAGCAGCAATGTAGAGAAAAAAACAACAACAATGCTTTTAAGAACAAAGAGGACTTGGGACTAGTTCATAGACTTCATGAACAATAGATTCGGATTTAGGGCGAATATGCATCACCTCAGCAATCACTGCAGGAGTGTCAAAATCTGGTTCTCCGGCTGCTAGTCGAATAACAGGCACACCAGCCTGTGCAAGTGCAGTTGCCTGGTCTGTTATAGCCACTGTCTTTGAAGGCTTCACCGAATTCACTCTGGGACTCAGAGAGACATCAAGCTCTACTGTGCCTGAGTTGATCTCTGATTTCAGCATTGCACTAACTCTCTGCAGATGTAGTTGTCTAGACGTACGTAATGATCTATGCACAAATACAGATGAATGCAGATTTATAACTTATCAGCCAGTAAAAGTAACTACAATGACATATACCAAGTTTATAAGATCATCAGAAATGTAGCTAGATTCTAGCTAGTGAGATACATATAACCAAAGGACTGTATAAACCGATTGACAGAACATCGACATTCTCCAAAATCAGCATCTTTTGATTTCAAAAGAACCAATGGATCAGCAGAATCAACAAGGAAATGAGTAACATTACGGCAACATTTATAAACTTGTACGAACAGCTGAATTAACACTTCACGAACAAACTAACGCCAGAAAATAAGCATCACTCCCACGATCCACAGCGAAGTTCGAAGGCTTAATCCCTCCAAAATCCATAAATCTCCCCAAACGACTGTAATACCCCGGCCAGAAAATCTAGACCTAAGTACAAAAGCAAAACAAAACAAGAACAGAAGCTTACTTGAGAGATGCAGGGTGCAATTGAGAGGGTAATGTAGAATTGAAGGAATCTGCAAGAGGTTTAAATCGAAGTTGAGCGGAGGCGATGTTGGTCGTTGGTTGAATAGCCGCTATCATTTTTTCCCCCAAAACAGTATGGTGGGCGAAATGGAATCTAAAGATGGAAGAAGCAAAAATTTATATAGAAAAAGTTGGGTTGGTGAGAATTGGAGACTGGAGAGAAAGAGTGGGTACATATATGCTAATTGCATCGGTATTCGGTGGTGAAATGCAAATGGAGGTTGGTGAGTTGCTCAATCTTTAACTTCTGACTTCTCATCCTTCTCTCTAATCTAAAATTAAAAAGAGTAAAATTAATAAAGAGACTGTTTTTTATTTAATTTAATTGCGTTCAAAATTAATACTCCACATATATAATATTACTATCTACTCCTTGTATTATTATCCATTTCAAAATATTCTCTCTTTTAATTTCATTCAAAAAGTAAACAATGTAAAATTAAAAGGAGTAAAATTAATAGAGATATCTTTTTTCATGTTCGTGCTGTGTTTGAATGAATTTTTATTGTTTCATGTTCGAATTTATCCTTATAATGTCAACACGAAACCCGACTCAATAACACGAATTGTCACCTGAGATTATTTCCTTATACTACATTATTTACTACGTTTCTTAGTAATATCATTGTTATAATACTGGTATAGGAGTACTCCCTCCGTCCCCAAAGTATTTCACAATTTCCTTTTTTATCCGTCTCTCAAAGTATTTCACACTTCACTTATACTAAATTTGGTAAAAATACATTATAATAATACACACTTTTTACACGCATTCCAATATAATATTTACTTTTTCACATCTCCCAACAACTTTACACACCTTTTTCATAACTTTACACACATTTTTCATTAAATCAACTAAAATATATACTGTATTTTCTTTCTTACTTTATTATACATAAAAATACAAAATTTTCTTAAACTCCGCACACACCAATACGTAAAATACTTATTAGGACGGAAGTAATAAATAATGAGATTCCTCTTTATTACTCCTAATACTATTTACTATGTTTCTTAGTAATACCATTGTTATAATACTGGTATAGGATATTAAATAATGAGATCCCTCTTTATAACTCCTAATGCGTGCTCCCAATAATGATGACTAGAAAGAAAGAAAACGTATGCAAATCTTTAAGGTTAGGATTTTGACAGACAAAGTGATATAGGGCAAGGCTCAAGTGTGATGTTGGGTTGGACCATATAAGAATAGGCCCATGTTTTTAAGGCCCAGGTCAAATATTAAGAATTGAATAAGCCCATTAAGAGAGAGGTTCCTAAAATATCCCATTCAGATTCTGGAAGAACTTACGGCGAACCCTCTCTCTCTCTCTCATCGATGGCTGATACTTAGTTGGTGGTCTTCCGGATGATGAATATCAATTTTCTCTGTGGATGTATCTGCACACACTGATTTCGAAGGATGTGTTCCTAAATTGAGGTTTAATTTCGCTTCTTTTTGGGTCAAAACAATTTATTCCGCTCAAAAGGTCTCTTTTTTTATTCACCCAAAAGTTTCATTTTCTTTTTAATACAAATGGATCATGCACATGCCCTCTAATACAATTAACTATTCAATACATATTAAATAATAATACTCCTTAATTCAAGTGAAAAAAAAAAATAAGGAGTACGGTTTATATGATTTGGGTTGGATGTGGCTCCCATGAAACATCGAAAACGATGTCGTTCCGGATGGGAAAATGCTAATGATGTCATCCTCAATTCTGACTTACAAAGCATTTTTCCAGATGGTGCCTTGTGTTGGTGGTGATGGATGCTATTTCTAACAGAGTAAAACAAGACATTGCAAGTTGAACGTTCGAGGATACATTAATGGTAGACATAGACAAGTAGAATATGGAGAAGAGGGAAATTAACTTAAAAGTGCAAGCATCAAAAGAGAAATACAGAGAAACAAAAGCAAAACAAAAAGCTTACTTGAGAAAATGGCGCAATTGAGAGGGTAAAGGAAGCAATGTAGAGCTCAACGAATCTGCAAAACAGTGGTGATGGGCGAGTGGAACAGAGCAAATCTTGAATCCTATAAATGGAATCCAACGCCTAATGGTGGTTCAAGTAATTTTATTTGGGTTGGTGACAATTGGAGAAGAATGGTAGTTAACTTTTTTTTTTTTTTTCACGTTAATTAAGAAATATAATAATTTAAACAAAAAATATAAATTTATTTAATTTTTAAGAATTCAATTATTGTGCGCTGGGTGTTTATGTATTTTGTACATTTACATCATCTTAATAATTAGATTAAATTTTAATTCGAGCTTCGCCACCAAATAAAAAATAATAATTCTTTTAAAAAATAACTATCCACTAATTCTATTTTTAATCTATTAACGGTGCATCACATAATTACTTACTTTTTAAATGCCCAATATTATTGTCAACCATAAAATAAATTATAATCAATTTTAGTTAAATTAATGTGAACATACCATATTATCATTGATTTTAATAAAAAAGATAAAATACTATCACCATCACCCACCCACCCACCCACCCACCTTATATCGGTTTCCATTGATTCTCCACCGACATCTGTAGAGCCAAGTGTCAGTTCTAATCGATCCCTGTAGATATTCATCGGTCTTTCGGAACAAGTGTAAGTTTAAATCAGTTCCCCACCGACATCCGTTAGTCCGAGGTGTCGGTGAATGTCAGTGGTCAATTTTTAATTTGAAGGTATGACATTTTTATCTATAAATTAAAATTTGGTTAAAGTTAAACACAATAATTATTAATGGTTGACAAAGATTTTTCACATCAAATTTAAAAAAATAAATAAATTATTTATATTGAAACACATTAAAATAACAAAATAATAGTATGTATCAAGTGACACGTAGAAGCATGTGCCCAATTGCATCGGTATTCAATGGTGTGTGGGTGATGAAATCATGAGCGTCATTTGGTGTTATTTTCTTTCCTTTTTCCTAAATGTAAAAATAATTTGAGGAAATATGAAATCCGCAATTAACTTCTTTAAATCAAAATTTCGTTCTATGATTTTTTTTAATCCTTTTATATTACTTTTCGTCTTTAATTTTAGCAACTCCACATTTTTACTTCAGATTTCTAACACAAAATGCATTAATTTAAAAATTATTCCTTGTAACAATAAATTTTGTATTTATGATAAAATAAATACAAAAGTATTACAAAGATCATCCAAACGGATTGAACTTGATAATTTAGGAAACAATCTCTATCGATCATGTGATTCTTCTCTCGAACCAATTTGGACTTGGCTTTGACAGGTTGTGTTGACCGCGACTGTGTTGACCACGCTGACTGTGTGTGTTGAGTCGGATCTTCAAATGAAGCTTATCCGAACTCGGATTCAAAGTGTATAACGTTAATCCGGAGGGTAGAGCCTTTGTTCGGATTAAACGCTATTCTTGAAGATTTCTGCGAAGAATGCCGAGGAACTTGAGTTAAATAACGCCGGATTGGAGGAGTTTAGCACCTTGATCTCCAATTGATGGCTATTACTTTGAAGAACACCGGATCGAAGGGGTTTGGAACCTTGCTCTTCGATTTGGCGGCTGTTCTTCGCTTGAAGATGCTTGAAGATTCAAGGGAGCATTGCTCGTATTCTTGATCTCTTTAGAGCGTTTGTCTTCAGATATTTGAGTGTCAAATGAAGGGAGGAGGTCCCATTTATATAGGTTAGAGGTGAAGACCCCCTCATAAATGCTTTGCATTCTGATTGGTCCACTCTATTTAGGCCATATCCTGCGAGTTTGGGCCTCCACTTGTTTAGGCTATAATCAGACCTATTTTATTTGAGTCTGATTTAATTTGTATGGGCTTGTTTGACTTCAGTCAGACCTCTTTTCACTTGGGCTTGCTTGACTTGGGTCAGACCTAATTTAATCTGTATGGGCTTGTTTGACTTAAGTAAGGACTCATTTGACTTGAGCTTGCTTGACTTGGGCCAGACCTCATTTAATCTAAGTCTCATTTAATTTGTTGGGCTTAAATTAATTATCAATTATTTATTAATCTATTTTTAGGAATTAATTTATCCAAATTCCAAAATAAATTAATAATTGATATTTAATCCAGAAAATCCATGTGTCGCCATTTAATTGGACCATAAATTTTAACTGCTTACACTCCTACTTAAGATCCCACCTGAATGTCAAACAAGGTGTCATTTCCAACAGTCCGGTGGGCACTGGGCGACACAAAATGATGCTGGCGCTATCATTACATGCGTCATTTTCTGACTTATGGCAAAAGTTTTTTGCGCCCCCTGTATGATACACTATGTCCCTAACCCTCCCTATCCATATTCTATTTAACATATTGTTAGAGGCTTAAATTAAATTTGAGGACAAAAGGGTACGGTGTGTCAGCAGAATAGCTCGCTCTATTATTATTAGTTACATCATCATTCATTTAATTTATGGATAATTATGTAATACACTCAAGTTAATAGAATAATTTTTTGGGTGAGTCATATGTAAATGGATTTACATATAAATTCTATTTCTTTAAATTACTTTTTAGTATATAAAAAATTAGTACTTTTTAAATTTTTTAAAGAGTAATAATTTTTATACAGAAGAGATAATTCATGTCTCTAAATAATAATTTTTCATATACTAAAAAGTAATCGATAAATCTGGATTTACAAGAATTTGAAGAGTAATTTTTCAGTTTAGAAGAGTAACAATTTATGTGTCTAAAGAGTAATTTTTTATATATTAAAGAGTAGCAGAGTTTACATATTAATAATATATGTAAATTCGATTTACACAAGTGTTTGCGTAATTTTTAGAATATAAGTAATTATTTTTATTTTTAAAATTTTTAATTATTTTGTTTGATTTAAAGGTGGTTATAAGGTAATTTTTTTAATCTAATGGTCTATGTTAACTGGGCGCACTGGTACCCCAAATACAGCCTAGTTAAATATTAAAAATAAAAAATACAAATAAAAGATGATGATAGAATTATAAATATTAAATAGATTTGAATTGTTAAAAGTAAAACAAAAAATATTAAATTTGAAAAGGCAAAAGCTTGTGTGTGCCCGGGCACACGGGAGCACATTCTGTGTGCCTTTAGAATTTTTTGCTAAATTGTATACCATTTATTATAAAGATGTGTATTCTTTATTTTACAAGATAAAAACTTGTGTGCGCTCCGGAGCACGGAAACACACTCCGTGTGCCTTTAGAATTTTGTGTTAAATTGTATATTCTTTAATATAAAGATGTGTATCCTTTGTTTTCTGAAAAAAAATAAAAAATATAATGAAAAGTATATTCCCTTTAGAATAAAATGGTGTACCCTTATTAATTAAAATGTATACCCTTTAGAACAAAATAATGTACCCTTATCAATAATACTAAATTCTAAAGACGCACGGCATGCGCCCCGGACACACGTAAGTCTCACCCATTTGAAAATTATCAGGAATTTTTTAGGAATAAACTATTAATTCTTGTTGGAAAACTCACGTTCATAAACACACGAACCCTACACATGCATAGAGAGGAATCTCTTACCTCTCACCGTAGGATTATGTTGCAGCGGAAGTAAGAACGAACGAACCGGTTGGTACTCACGTGTAAACCGTGATCTCTGGATCAAATCTCACAACACGAGATTGTGAATCAATTTCCACGATGTTGTATTAACGTGGAATATGATGAACTGGGTTTGTGTTGTATTTCAGGAGAAAGAAAAACGAGAGAGAAAGGATGCTCCACTGCGTTCTGCTTTCTGCGTGTTATGCATAAGCAGTTCTGAATGCGCTTATCGAAAACGTATTCTATCACCCGCGCATGATAACTGCTTAACGCAGTAATATGATTTTCCGAGAGACATGAGTTAATTAACTGATTCAATAACTCTCTCTCTTATCCACTCTCATATGTGGAAAATAATTATATAAATGTAATTATTATTTACAATTCTAATACATGAATTTTTAGAAATAAAATCCAACCGCAAAACCTAAATATAAAACTTGCCAACAAAATACAAATAAGCATTGATAAAATATAGGGTAATTCTGGGGTGCACCTCCAAATTTCCCAATTTTATAAGTTAAACAGGTAGTGGAGTAATTTTTTTTTAAATATTAATTATTTAATCTTTCTTAATGGTGAAGATTTAATAGTTTAAATTGTTCAGGTGTACCCGTGCACTCGATAACCTAGTTGAAATCTAAAATATGATATGCGTTGTGGATGTCCAAACCTAACTCCCGAAGCCCATATTTTTTATGAACTCAATAAGCCCGGCCCATGGGTTGAAACCCTAATTAATATTCTAATGCTAAACCCTAAATAAGCTGAGAATTAATATGACAGATTAAAAGCAAGTGCGGTGTGGTGCGGTTAATTGTGTAATTTTAGACTGCGTTTTTTAAATTAAAAATTATTATGTGGTCTCAGTAGTTTTATGTTCGGTTTTAGCAATTTTTGCGGTTTTGTGGTTTCCCTAAAAGGAGATATAAAATCTATGTATAAAGTATAACACTTGTTATTAAAATCTTTAATAACCACTACAAAAAAAATTATTTTTTACTAACGGAATATTACATTGGTAAAAACCTTAATTCTATTGTTAAATTGGTTTACCAACGGATTAATAAAGGAATCCGTTGATAAATTTCAGTTGGTAAAGTGGTGGTTGATAAATTTTTAGCAACGAAAAATTAATTTCCTTGATAAATAATTATGTTGGTAATCTGTTTGTATTTATATAAAGATTTCTTTGGTAATCTGTTGCTAAAAATTAATTTATATAAAGATTTCCTTGGTAATACGTTGTTAATTACAAACGATTGAATTCCATTAGTAAATTAGAGAATAAATCTGTTGGCATTCCCTTGCTAATAGAAAAATATCATTTTGATTGCTAATCCATTGTTAATTATATATATATATATATATATATATATATATATATATATATATATATATATATATATATATATATATATATATATATTTTGTAGTCCTCAAAAGTTCAAGAGTAATATTTTAAAATATTGACATTATGAAATCTTTACTGCTTTGATGTTGTGAGCCCGTGAATAAAAATGGGTCAATTATAAATACTATACGATGAAATGGGAACATGTGTGGAATCTAGGGTTTTTAATTAATATTTTTACAACTTAGATTATTTGATTTTAATTCATATTTTGTAAAACTAATAAATTAATATTATGTAGAGTATATACTCCCTTCGTTCCGTTTCAAACTTTATATTTGCTTTTTGCATGTACATTAAGGAATGTAGTATTTTAATATGTGGTGGGTATGTGTATTAGTGTGAATTGCAGGATTATGGAGAGAGAAAAAATTAATTTGTGTGAGTCTCATCTACCAAAAAGGGAAATGTAAAGATTGAAATGAGACGCCCAAATTAAAAATATGTAAAGATTGAAATAGGACGGGGGGGAGTATTTGTTATGTATATGTGGTGGAATTGCGAATGTATTGGGTCAATTAAGTGTAACAATGTGTACTCTAGTTCTGATTAATTTTAGAATATTATAACAATATAGAACCCAAAACAATAGAATAGAATTTGAGGGTAGGCTAAGCTCAAGTGTTGTGATATTTTGTTATCGAACATATAAATAATAATTGGCCCAAGTTTCTGAGGCTCATCTGATAGATTATGAATTCATTTAGGCAACGAAGAGAGGTGAACCCTAATTCCCTCCCTATATATTCCATTCAGATTCTCCAACAAGGTTCATTCTTTGGATGAACGAAAAGTATCTCTTATGGTGGTTTCTATATTCGGTGTTCGGTGTGACGAGAGGATTTTGAAATGTATGATATCGATAAAGATGTCCAATTTTCCCCCATTCAGCTGTGTTTCCTTTTGTTATCATATATTTCGAAATCTTTTTAATATCACCAAAGGCTCATCATCACTCCTATTATAAACAATTGCCAAGTTGATTGTTTGTGGATACAAGGTAGATATAGACATGTACTATATGGGCTTCTTGTCAAGACACTTGTACAACCGACACTTAAATAAACGACTGGTATGCACTATGCTGTTCGAAACTGAATGAAATTATAACTAGAACAAGTAGGACTATGGTTTGTTAAGTGAAGATTTGTAGGACAGGTGTATTAATTATCATAATTATTTTGGTAATATATCACTCAAAAAGTATTTCAACTAAAGTAAACCATTAAGTATTTTGTACTCTCGAACCATACACACCATCTAATTCATTAAGAAAATGCAAAAAATGGGTTCAACCTCTTACCTGCCCAACACCATTAAGTTTATCAATTCTTCTCCTGACTAAATCACAGCAACATTCTGAACAACAGTTCTTCAAACACAAATGTAAGATAACTCTCAAAGCACAACAAATAAAATACAGTGATCAATAATAAGACCTATGACAATTGAGTATAATTCATTACTTTTGCATGCCATTTATTATCACAACACACTCTAAAGTAGGAAAATTCAAAGGCTTCTTAACCATTTAACTGACCAATTTGAGGACATCAGACACACTATCTTCACCTAGGAATCCATGTAAATTTGAATTAACATATAAAACTTTCTGCACAGATTCTACAACAGCCCAAACCAGAAACAAGTCACTCTTTTCTCAAGAACTAACTGACGCTCCAATTCAACCACTTTTTGCATTTTTGCAACTCCCCCCACCACATACAAGGCTCACTGAAATAGTGCATCAAATGAGATATGGAGTATAGCTCAAAAGACAAGGGCATTATCACATACACCTATAGAAACATAGAAAAGTAAGAAATAAATTCGTTAGACAAAAACGAGTCTAATCATATTTAACGTTGGAAGCCTGAAGCCTCAAGGTTCTATATCCTGAAGTTGCGGTTTAGATGAACTTTTAACAAGAATCAAGAGAAAATTAAGTATTCCGGTGTAGGTTCCAGCAATAACAACCAACACTATACCTATTACAGTAAGATTAAACGGTAACTGAGCAATAGAGAATATTGTAAATTAGGGGAGAAAAAACCTTTATGAACATTTTGTAACAGATTCAAACACATATTTTTCAATATAACCTCAACCCCATCAAATCTCAATAGCAAAATAACAATGATTACATGATGCCTTTACTTAATCAGTTCATCATCAATTCCTGTAAAGATTCTCAAGTATTACAATTTGCCCATAAAAAGTAAACAGGCTATAAAACCAGTCAATAAAAAGAGAGCAAGAACATATAAAATCAGCTGAACAGATAGTCATCACAATTCACATCCACTATCACTCTCCCCTAGTAATTTGATCCACAAGAATTCATTTCTCACGAGAGAAAGAATAGCTAAGTCCAGAAAGCGATTACATTTCAAAATTGGGGTACCTCATATCCTCGTGCACGATGCATCAAAATCATCTGGAGCCACTCTTGCAATCCAAGTACTGAGAGTCTTTTTGGTGTCAGCGTGGTTCACATATGCCAACTCATACATGCTGCACATGTTCACAACAAGTGTTTCGTTCAACGCCACGGTCGGAATCCTCTCCAATGCACTCTCCAACACCTTGATTGAATCAGATAAATCCCTCAAATACATCAAACAAAGAGCTTTATTGTTTATAGCTACAGCATCGGATCCATCCCTTTCTATACACTCATCATACTCCCTCACAGCTGATACATAATCTTTTCCCACCAGATACATCAATGCCTTGTTCCTACTCACTAGATTCTTTAAGCTCACATCTTCATTCGCACTCCCCTCCATTGCTTTCTCCACCATTTCAAAGCTCTGCTTAGCCCCATCGAGATCACCGTATTGCATCTGCACATACCCTAATTTCGACACCAAGAATGGATCCTCGTTCTCACTGATCTCCGCCTTCAACAAATGTAAACACACTTTGAATTCTTTCTGGCTCAAATGATGGCTTATAATGGAATTAATCACAAAACTCTTACGCTTCTTCCAAAGGGTTAGCGAAACCTCACCAATTGAATCTCGATTCCGAGACAATTTTGATTCGCGGATAAAATGCAGGAGGATGTAAAGGCGATCGAGGGATAACTGGCGATCACCCAGAGTAAAAGGCAAGTGAGCGTGCAACCAACGGAGAGCGAACGGAATCATGGATCCAGGCTTATGAGTCGGATAATGATCGGGATAGGATTCGAATTGATATTGCTTGGATTCAAAATCATCGTCTAGGGTTTGGAGCTCTTGCTGCACGTCGGAGTAGCGGCGGAGCTTGACTAAAGCTAGGACGTTGAAAGTGAGATAAATTAGATGCTCGTGAGGCTTGGAAAGAAGGGAGTGTGAGCGCGAACGCGCCACCTTGTCGAGGATGGTCCGCCACGCGCCGCGACAAGCGAGGTCCTGAAGGGTAGAGAGTTCGAAGCAATGAGAGTTCAGAGACGAGTATGGAGTCGACAGTGGGTCATCCGCCGCACCGCCGGTGGCGGTTGTGATCGGAAAAGAGTTTCCAGGTTGTATTAGCGACTCAGGTTCGTCCATGGCCGACGGAACGCTATTGTGCGCCAGTAGTGAAACGTATAACCATTATCTGACCTCATTTGGGCTTGATATTCTTGGATTGGACAGACTATAGGCCCAAATTTAATGGGCCTAAATTAAATAATTTAATACAACCTATTTTTTTCATTGTCATACTTATTTGACTCGGACGTTTAGCTGAAAAATTATTAAACTGTCGTGGACATTGCAGTAAACTTTAAAAGAGTGAGAATACTCACATCCTAAAAACATCATTGGGTGTAATACATAACTACCATTATTTTGACATACAATGCTCACCTAATTAGTCATCTAACGAAAAGATGGGTGGTAATACATAACTACCATTATTAGCATATATGATATATCCAATCAATTATATGTAATTTTTTAATATACTTTACGTATTGATTGATAATGAGGTTAAATATGTCAAAAATATTAATTAAAAAATAATAAATAAATATTATTATCATAAATGTAATCAAAATTATTAAATGGACAATCAAAGATTTCTAAATATAGTAAAATTGAAAAGTGGGAGAAAAATTGATGATAAAAATAAAATTTCAGATTTACTTTCTTATTAAAGAATTTTTGTAAGAGTAATACATAATAACAATTTTTAGAAGTTATTAACTAAATATTAAATTTGGTACCATTTGAAAATAATGGAAAATGACTTTGTAAAATGCGCGAGCTGCCAAAACAGTGTCTTTGGAAAGGTATATATATATTTTTACTCTCCTCTGCGTGTTCATGATTTGAAATGTGCTGGTTAAAAAGAATTTCATCTTACAATTTTCAGTTTTGCAAATTTGAAGGATTTTAAAGTATTTAGTAAATTTTTACGATTTTTCAGTTTTCGTAGTATTTATAGTATTTGATTTCCGTTAAATTGGTTGAACCCGAGTTTAACATCAAAATATATATTCACTCCGTCCCACATAATTTTACCCACTTTTTATTTTAGGGCGTTCCACGTATTTTTACTCATTCCATTTTTGGCAAAAATACATAATATTTTATTACATACTTTTTACAATCCTAACAACTTTAATTACTTTTTTACACTTTATTCATCATTCCCAATAACTTTATTCATTTTTTTTTTAAATTACTAATTTATCCTTACTTTATCTTACATTATATATTAAAAAATAAAACGTCTTAATCTCCGTGCCCGTACAAACGGGTAAAAATACCGGGACGAAGGGAGTATAATTTTTCTTTATCTTCTGCAAATGCTCTAGTGCGGCTCGTTTCCCTCTTCTACCTCCCCAACCTCAACATTTATAAAGAGGAGTTATCGCTGGCAGAAAGGTAATCTATTCTTACATTTTATTGTTTTGGGTTTTTTTGGTGCTTTTGAACTGAAATTGACATTCATTAAAAATAATGTTAAAAAGACACTTGGGAAGTATTTTTCACTCACCAGTGTTAAACCCAAAACGCGGAAAATGGGGTCTCTTAAAAGATTGCAAAGAAATGAAAATGGCTGCGTTAATGTAAATGTCTTCGTAAGTTTCGCAGATTGAGAATTGAAAATTCATAAGGTCTTAGACAATTGGGAATTTATGATTTATATGGGGGATTATAGCTTCAGTTTGACGACAAATTCGACATTAGTATATTGTACTCCCTCCGACCACTTGAAATGTAATCATTTGCTGTTTGCAATGGATAATTCTAAGACCTTTATTTATTTTTTGCACGTGGATTAAAGAGTATTATTATTATTATAGATAAAGTGGATAGTTGTATTAGAGGGAAATTGTGGATCATATTGTGTACTTTCTTTACTAAATAAAGGAAATTAATACCTTTGAAGCGGACACCAGGAATAGTGAAATTGATACCTTGTAAGTGACCGGAGGGAATATTAATTTATAATAATGATAAGAGTTTGAATGTGCATATTTGGATGATGATGAATGGGGGTTAGGGTTTGGGTTTGGACCGCACCTGAATCCAGATTGTGTAGAATGAGAACTTCGGGTAGTGAAATATAGAATTGAAGAAAGTGAATCAGAATATAATGTTTTGTGACATGATAGTTTTGAGAATGTTTGAAGTGAGATAGAGGGTGGGTGGTGGTGGAATGGGAGCAAATTATCTATTCTTATTATTTATAATTACAACTAATCAAATTATTGGAATACCAACTTGGAATATACAACCAAATATAAATTCTCCCTATTAACTGGAGAATGGTCTATTCGTGACACATATATAGATATTAAAGTGTATGAGACGGACGTTGAAAGCTTCAGTAGAACTGTTGTCCTATCCATTAGCCATCCAAACTACATGAATTGCGTTGGTCGACCTCCACGGGAAAAGCTTTCTACACCTGCGAAAATGCGTGATAGTATAAAAATGATGTTTATCGATAAAAAATAGTATTAATTAACCTACTTATAATTTGAAATGTGCTAAAACAGGTTCAAAGAGAATTTCATCTAAGAATTTTCATAAATTTCATCCATCGTCTACACCAGCGAAAATTAATGTTTTTCCTATAAAAAACGCTTTCTATAAAAATGTTTTTTCCCATTGAGAGATGTGAATTTATATATGAAGGGAATTTTTATAAAAATAATATTTTTATCGATAAAAATAGTATTAATTATTTAATAGACTTATTTCACTAATAATCACAAGATAGATAAAGAGTGATGTATGACAGATGTCTTATCACATTTTGGTGTGTCATTTTCTATAACATATTTATGATTTGAAATGTGCTAAAACAGGTTCAAAGATAATTTCATCTGAGAATTTTTAGTTTTTGCAAATATAAAGAATTTTGAAGTATTTAATAAATTTTGACTATTTTTCAGTTTTCGCAATCTTTACCTTCTCTACTTAATCATCTACCCGATATAGTAACCCCATTCAAAAACACTATTTCTCAATTCTGGATATGTCGGATTTGTTGGAGTAATGTGTATATATCATATGCGCGAGCGCGCATATATATATATATATATATATATGATACTCGAACTTCTCACTTCTCATGTGCCAATATAATTTTAATTTGTATTATGTGCATTTTATAATGATGTGATAATTATGTGACAATTATTTCTACATTTTATTTGAGACATCTGTGATAAAAATTGTGACAATATGTGAATATATGTGTACATGTGTGGCCCTCTATTCCCTAGAAATTTTTACGATCATTATTAATAAAAAAAAGGTCAAAAGTTGCTGCCAACATTGATGATGATGGTTGGGCAGCCATGAATTGAATGACAAGTGTACGTGTATGCTTAATTATAATATATATTTATTTATTTAATTGATTGGGATTGTCGGCCACTCAACCCCCACCATCTACCTATATATATGTATGGGTGAGGAGGTGAATACCTCACACCCATATTCAATCGACCAAAAAAAAAAATTGAGAGAGGGGGAAGGGTTCGTGAATCTTCACGGTCTATAGTGTTACTATTGTCGGAGTCCAGATAAGTAGAAGTCCAACTATAATGTATAAACATGTTGTGTGTGATTTATTTGTAATTAATATGTTATAATTATGTCATGAATTATTTGTGATTAGTTTAATTACGTTATGAATTATTTGGGGTTAATTAGTGATACACGTTGTAAATTTATGTGATTTGAAATAATATCATTGTGCTATATATACATGTGTAATTGGAAACGGTTGAAAATATATCAGTATGATTTGAGAAGATATTGTTATAAGGATCTATGTGATTCGAGATAAAATTGTTATCCTAAAAAGGAATCCATGTGATCCAAGGTAAAGTGTTTATTTTATAAATGGATTCATGTGACTGGGGTAAAGTTATTATTCCAGAAGTGGATCTATGTAAATTGAAGTTAAGTTGTTGTTTTATTGTGATTAAATATTGATAATGATGTTGTAAATGGTTTATGATGCATAATTAATTGTCCTTGCATACCATGCATAATCATGAAAAATATTTTCCCCAAAATTAATAAGATACTAATGGTGTGTGCGGCCACTATATATACATCTATGTCTGGGTTCAGAAAAATCGTTCCCGACACTTTATTCTGGGTTCGGAAAAATTATTCTCAGTACTTTATTTGGGGTTCAGAAAAATCGTCACCACCACTCTGCTAGGGTTCAGAAAAATCGTTCTTGGTACTATTTTCGGGGTTCAGAAAAATCGTCCCCATTGAGCTCTTTTGGGTACATATCATAAGTGTATCGTGGGGATTCCACAACGTGAACAGTTTTCAAAGTAAAAGAGACCAACTAGAAAGATTAGAAAGTAAATGCATTTTTCATGCATTGACATGCATGATTTCTACTTACTGAGATTTTTGTCTCACTAGTTTATGCATTGTATGTGAGCCTGTTGATGATTGAGTTTTGTGATGTGATTGTGAAAGTTGTGGAGCTCCTACAGGGTATGGAGCAGATGTACATAGATGACGACCTGTTGAGTTAGACCATGGGCTTATTTCATTTCCGCTGATGTTTTGTTATATAATATAATAAGTATTGTGATAAGTTTGTGGTGTCAAAAACCGATTACGTATATTGGACTAGTGTGATGGTTTCAGTTATAAATATATTATGTAAAAAAATGCAGATTTTTATAATAATGATATTTATGTTAATTAATATTTGAATTATAAGTTATGTAAGGTGGGTCGTGTCAAAAAAAAAAAAAAAAAAAAAAATATATATATATATATATATATATATATATATATATATATATATATATATATATATATATATATATATATATATATATATATATATATATATATATATATATATATATATATATATATATATATATAGTTCAATCAATTCAATTATTTTTATTTTTAGGATGGAAGTTGTGTGTGTGAGGACCATTGTTGGAGGATGCGCGATAATTGGCATTGCATTATGCCTTCTAGGAGGCTTAATTTCTACGTCCATCATGAGAAGTCAAGCTTTGTACGTATACAGACAAACAAACTGATATCGAATACTACAACTTTACATCTATGTATTATACTCATAACTACTTTTTTTTCTTTTGAGTTGCATTAATTAATTATATCTATAATAAAATTAATAAATACTCCATGCCATGAATTTTTTACCATTGTTATTTGTTGTTGATTGTTATGAGTGAATATTATAATGATATTTAAATTCCTATATATGTCATGCATCAATTTAGATAAAATAGGCAAAATTGGGTGTGAGGATGCATGCAAATAGATAGGTGGAGATGAATGGATTAAGTGCGTTTGATCATTATTGCATCCCACACAATATTGAAGGTAATCTTTTTAATTGTATTTGTAAATAAATAAATATATTGTATAACTCACATGGTCACAGATATCAACATTTGTATAACTCATATAATTATTTCACATTTCAAACTTCTCAAGTCTTGTTTGGTCTATATAAAGAAAATTTTAAAATAAACTTCATTATATTTAATTCATAAATCGATTAAATAAGTATGCAAGTTATAAACGATTACGTGATAAATAGTAATCACATGTAAAATTCCTCATGATTACATCAATGTAACCTTTGGGGGAAAATATCAATTTTGGTTAGTATATGCA
This sequence comes from Pogostemon cablin, assembly GCA_023678885.1. NCBI lineage: Eukaryota > Viridiplantae > Streptophyta > Magnoliopsida > Lamiales > Lamiaceae > Pogostemon > Pogostemon cablin. Next base: position 3,092,429 of record CM042992.1, on the reverse strand, counting down.
AAATCCAACTTTAGTCCTCAAGTTTGATAATTTCTCAAGAGTGATCCTTCGATGTCCGCTTTTTATTCTTTTTATCCACTTTTGGTCATGTAGGATAGATCAAATAAGAACTAAAAGTGAGCAAAAAGGACCAAAAGCGGACACTGGAGGACAATTTTTGAAAATTTACCAAACCTTAGACTAAAGTTGGATTTTGCATATTTTAGAGAATCAAAATTGATATTATCCCTGACCTTTGCCAAACATGACTTAAGATATTTTGATGTAATGATGTTATACAATTAGCTTTTGCTCACACATGGCAAAAGTGATTATTTTCGATTGATGATTATGGGATTCTCAGATGGTCGAGAAGATACTTATGAATTTAGGAGTCATTATGATTGATAATATTGATGATTAATTTCATGCTAATTAACTTCACAAATTAAACTATCCCTCTATTAGACAATGTAACAAAATGCCAAGTGAATATCGAAATCAAAGATGGTTGGGTCGACGTTTTTTTAGGGGAAAACAACATTTTATAGATCATGAAATAGTGGGTTGGAGCTCAACGTCTTCAAGTACAAGAGCACTCAAGTGTGCTGGTAGGAAGTTCTCCCAAATAATCTCAGTATCTGGTTCATTACAGTAGTGGGCAAGTGCATGAGCTATACTATTAGCTTCTCTTGGTATGTACGAAAATTTCACATTATTGAAGGCTGGAGTTAGTGCTTTGATATCTTCTACCACCATTCTACCATAGGAGTCTTGGAGCTCATTTCCATTCAGTGCTTCCATGAGTAATTTGCAGTCACCTTCAACCAGTAGATGTTGTGGGCCTCTATTTGTCGAATGGCCAATCCTTCAAGTACAGAGCTACTACCTGCTGCCCTACGATCCACACTCCCACTGAATTCTTTACCTTCTTTGGTATATTTCAAGAGATCTGAGATGAGATTCATTGCTCTGTTCATAACTTGTTTAGGGTCAAAATCTTCGGTCAACCTTCTTTGGTTGGGTCGACGTTGATATTGCATTTCTTGCATTTTCACCTTCGGTCGAGTTAGAATGTTCATGAGCAACGAAAGAAGGTAATTCCATGGCTCCTGTATTTCGGAAATATCATGCATTAATTTATATATTATTATTATCATTATTATTATTATTATTTTAAATCAATTCTTATGGATGGACAAGATTAAAGATGTGCTTCAACGTTATGTTAACTACTAGCAAAAACTAGATTTTAGTGGTTGACGTTATGGGATGAATTCACATAAATAATATTGAGGTATATTAATTTATATTCATAATATATATATGTATATATTCCATAGTATTAAAAAAAAAATTAAAAATGAAGCTTTAATTCTTTGCATGAAGAACAAATTGGAGAGGCTTCATAATCTCAATCATATCAAGAGTGACACCAACAAGCTACAATAATTGGGCAAACAGATACATAAATAGATAATATCATAATAATCCCTTTTCTTAGTAATTACAATATTATTCCAATAATAATGGTATGATAATTAGAAAAATTCATGAAGAGCAACTCATCTCATGTTAATATGGGAAGACAAAAAAAAAGTCTTTAATAAAGAGAAATAGTTTTTATTTTAAAATATAGAAGTGTTTATAAATATGCAACCTCAAAGGTAAAAAATAGAGAAGGTTGACTAATTATCACAGACAGTTCGAAGCTGTGATTACATTGTGGATTTTGCACAATCATTCTTATTTCTTAATCAAATACAATAGAATTGGATCCTACAATAATATTTACTAATCTATTGTACTAATGAATCATGAAAATTCAAAGAGAAATCCTTGCTGGAAGCTGCATTGGTATCTAAGTTGCTCGACTGCTTAAACGGATCAGCTCGATTTGGTGATAGAGTTGTGTTTATGGCGAACGATGGAGGTGTGTTTTTGTTTGTTTCTTGTCAACAGAGCAGACCAATTAATTTCAATGATAAAACCTAAATGTTGATGAAAATTTAAATGTATAATTGGTGAGTTGTGTCTTATAGATGAAGTTCACTAGATGGTAAATGGTGGGGTTGTGATGGTAAGAAGATGTTTTGTTGGTCTAATGCAGCAGTAGAGCTCTCCAGTAAATCCTGCATGCATGCATGTTGTTAATTAATAAGAATAATACTAATAATAATCAATTAATCAATAAAATAGTATAAGAATATAATTAATTGAATGAAAATAAAGAAATTATTACTTTGATGAAAGAAGTGGAGGGGTGTGGAGGGAGCAAAGAAGAGTATAGATCTGAGGAAGAGTGGAAATGGTGAAAAGCTGCTTCATCATTGTTTGGACATCCTTCCACTGTTTGACCATTCTCATTCCCACTTAATGTTTGAGAAACTGACTCATATACAGTTGCTGTTGGTGAATGCTTCCTTTAACATCATAATATATAATTTATCCATTAATTATAATTATAATTAAAATAAAAGCAGCAGAACAATCAATCTTCTTTCCCTTTAAGATGAAGAATTTACTAAGAAAGAAAATGGAAAAGAAAAAAAAAATCTTGAAAAATATTGTACTCCGCCTTAGGAGGCCCCACCGTCCCTACTTTGGGGCCGAGGAGGCAAATTGTAAGGTGCACACCTCACTCTAGTGGGTAGTTAAATGATTTATAAAGAGGGTTTACAAGAACTAAATTCATACCAAAGGTAGGATTCGAACCCTCACTCTACAGCTATCAGCTCGGTTGGAAGACCTTTCTATCTTTCCCTGTGGCCTCTACCAGCTATTCTTCCATTCATGTTTAATGTTTATACTCCCTTCATCCCACCCAAAGAGTCATTTTTTCTATTTTGAGCGTTCCACTAAAAGAAACATCTTTCCTTTTTTATACACATAAGATCCACACACACCCACTAATACAATTAAAATATGAAGTCCACACTCCCATTAATATAACTACCCACTATACATTAAATAATAATACTCTTTAATCCACATGCAAAAAGCAAAAGATACCATTTGAGTGGGAAAGAGGGAGTATTTAGGATGTAGAATATTTATGATCTTTTCAACTCGTAAACAAGGAGGGTTGACTAGGTGCTACCTTAGTGTAGCAGAAGAGGCATCAGATCCAAAGTTGATATGATCATTAATAGTATTGTTTAAGTTATGATGATCATCGTTCTCCAGCAAGGCTTCTGCTCCATGTGCTTCTGCCTCACTTATGTACTGAACCACCGTATTTATTTGCTTTTCAAAATTCACAATATATGCCATCATTAATTAATATTTCAATTCTTCTTTAATTAACTCCAAATAATTAACCAATTATATAGTAGATTAATTGTTACCTGAATGGTGTCCTCATAACTTGATTGCTGCCCCACTTTGCTGACCAGGAATTTCTGTATACATATGTGATATGAATAAATGAAATAATTTCACAAATTTGAATTAAAAATTAATTAATTAACCTTTCTTTGTGTGACACGTCTTAGTGCTTCCACAAGTCGCACCTCGCACGATTGAAATTCTGCTAAAGATGTAAACTTGTCTGAATCTGGTTCAAATACTCTGTCAATAAATTACAAATTAAGTATATTTACTGTTGATTTACTAATTTAATAATAACAGTTTAGATGCCTACCTAAGTTGTTCTTCAGCGCTCTCAACTTGATTTTGCAAATCTAAAATCTCCTTTTGTATTTCCTGTTAAATGTTAGCAAATATTTTTATATGTGCTGACTACTTAAATAAATAAAATGATGTATGTTTTAATTAAGGCTTAAATAATCATTTTAATTACCTCGGTATCAGAGCCAGGAGTTGCAGCACTGGTCAAAATGTTAAAATATTTTAATTAATGCTACTCAAAAGGAGGGAAAAAAAAACTCTCTTCCTTTTTAAATTAAAAATTATAATAATAATTACATGAATGGAAACATCTGTTTAATTTTTGTATTCCATTATCTGATTCCTTTAACTTAGAAAAAAAAAACCTGAGGGAGGAAGAGAGTGTGTATGTGAAATTTCATTTTTTTTGAAGTTAAAGCACTTGTTAGGTGTTTGAATTATGAAATAAGAAAAATAAAACAGATGATTCCATTGGAAGGGGAGACAGAATTAATAGAAATTAGTCTTCACTCGTGTGAAATCGTCTCACAAAATGTTTTTCATTAGATGGAGAACAAGTGATAATATTTTAATGAAAGAGTAATGTTTAATTGATGAAAAGTGATAATGGTACTGTGAACTACTTTATGAACAATTTATAAAATAAATGAAAAGTAATAATATTTAATAAAAAATTATAACTAATTACGAAAGTGTAAAATAATTTCACCGTGTGACGGTCTCACGACTGCCCTGGAACTAATTAAGTTAGAATCAAGGAATTAAATTGTAGAGAAATTACCTTTGCATAGCAAGCTCCTTATCGGTTTTAATTTTGGTTAAAGTGTTCACTATTTGCTGCATGGAATATGTATCATTACATGTAATTTAACTGCATCAATTTGATGAATGTGTCATTAAACAAACATACCTCTCTATTTGCAATTATCCTGAAAAAAAAAAGGTTATGATGAAATACTATGATTTAATCAAGAAAACGAGGACTAAAATAAATTAAGTAGAAATTAAGGAATACCCTCCTCTATCTCGATCGGAGAGATTAATATAACGATATATCACATCTTCCACCCTAATATCATCATTAAAGAAAACGATCAATTTCGAAATAAAAAAGAGTAATCTAACACGATTAATTAATCATGATTAAATTTATATATAAATAAATAAATAAAAATGTAACCTTTTCCGACCAGAGAAATGGCTGAGGCGACCGGAGGGAGAGAGCATGATGAGAGTTAGGTCAATATCACAAAGAACTGCAATCTCATAAGCTTTTTTTATGAGACCATATCGACGTTTAGAGAACGTGACTTGAAGATTCGTCGTGTTCTCGATTTTCTTGATTGGAAGTTTGCTTCGTCCCATTTTGATTTTGAGCTCGATATGATTGTAACGATTGAAATGTGACGAACGGGAGATGGGTTTAGGGGGGTGAAATTAATGAGGTTGGCAAAGGGGAGATTGGGGTGAAAAGGATGAATGTATAGTTGTTGAGGAATGGAAGGTTGGTAGGAAGAAGAGGTCATGGTATGGTTAGAAGAGTTTGTTATGGTAAAAACTAGTTTTCACCGTACCATGAAGAGTGGAGAGATTGGTAAAACTATGCTCCAATTCTACGACATTCACTCTCTTTTTTCCAACTAATCGTCTCACTAATTCACCCTAGTATATATGTAATGCATATCTAATTATTGTTTCGATTTGTGTATCTCTTGCTACGAATTGTTGGTGTCATTCTATTAATTGTTGGATGAATTGACATTTAGGATATAGACAAAATTTATATTATTAAAAGAAAACTAAAATTAATCCTAAAAAAAATATTCAGACTCATACATGCCATTCAATATTTAATCGCATATAGTAAAATATGTAATACGGAAATTTAACAGAACATCTGATGCCGCTCAACCGGGTATACGTACACTCGAATTTTACTCTGTGGAACACTCTAAAACGTAATATATTGTCATTAGAGTGATGATTATTACTCTTTTAATAATAAATATTACTATTATTAAATTGATGTGGTGTTGTGGAATACTTCTTAAAATGTAATATATTGTCCTTTAGATGATTATTACTCTTTAGATGATGATTATTACTCTTTCAATAATAATATATTGTCATTCGATGTTGTAAATTTTTTTATAGTTTTGTTTAGATAGTACTCCCTCCTACTTTTTTCATGTATAGGGATTAAGAGCACGAACATCCATAAGTTCTTCTATAAGTCAGTATAAGCCAAGCCGAACGATCTCAACCGGTCCTGCTCAATACAAACAAGTGTACTAATGTGATTCTATAGAAAAACAAGCTAATACCAAACCACACTACAACCATGCCGATAGAGAATCCCCTTATGTCGGTTGTGAGCATCTGTTTATACTTTATAAGGAATTCGATAATATGATCTCAACATATTATCTATAGTATAAAGTAAGTGGACTATTGCATCGTAACATATTATCTACAGTAGTAAAGTTATTGCATCGTGCATATAAATAAATTATAAGACGCAATCATTTAATAATATGATTCTCATTTCAAATTACCTTTGTCATTAAAATTAATTTCATCTCCCTCCAAAAATGTATATTTTGTTTCTTCTGATATCATAACTCAGGTGGTAAGAAATTAAAATAAATGAAGGGATTTCAATTAATATTGAAGTTAATATTGGAGAAAAAAATTAGCATCTCCCACAAAAAAACTATTTTAATTCTTTCTTCCATAACCAAATAAACAAGTACAGTTGTGGACCCTATCAAATTAAAAAAAGATAAATTAATAAATCAAAGTGAATTCTATACATCTAAAACAATTATGTTTAAGTAAAACGTATATTATAAAAAAAGTGATACAATATATGTAAAAATTAAATCTATAAAATAAAATGAATATATAGTTGCTAAACTTGAAAAAGATTTTTTAAAGAAAATATTGATATTGATACGAAGAAAAAAAACAAATACAAAATTTTCAATTAATATTAATATTTTATTCTCCCACTCCAATACAAGATATATAAATGAAAAATCAAGCGTAAGGAAAAATTCATGCAGAGTTGTATGATAATCTTTTATCGTCCAATACTCAACTCCAATGCTAAATATGTAGATGAAAATTTTATACAAATACATAAAATTAAGTGAAATTCACATTAAAAATATAAATAAGTAGGTGGATGTAAATTGGAAAATTTTAAACGTTGTATACTATCACAAGCCTTCTTTGGTATATCTTACTTCCCATTGGGCCAGTCACTTCTTCATTCACAACCTTTTCACCAATTCAATCCATGGCAAGTCTGTGTGAACAGCTATTGTGTTTCCAAGTATGCTCTCCTCGTCTGCTCCAGACTAAAAATAAGATAGAATCACAGAACTAAAAACAAATAAACAAACATCAACAAAATAAAAAAACCCATCACAGAACCAAAAACAAATAAACAAACACCAACAAAATAAAGAAACCCATCAGAAATTATGTCATATGAAGATAACATTATTGGCGGATTATTGTGATATTAATGAGGAACGAAGATGAAAAATTTTATAAATATATTGTCAGGAACGAAGATCACACTCTAAGTGTTTGATGTAGTTACTTAGAGAATTAACAAACAAGAATCGAAGAGAACTCTAACTTGACGAAGGATTATGAACGAGAAGTGTGTGTGAGTGTAAAGCTATAGAATGCAAATGATGTAGAGTGGTTCAGTTTCAGAAGGAACCTACGTCCACGATAGTGATGAGAATTTATTGCTGGCTTGTGAATGATTAGATTACACCTTACAATGAACTATTGATCATCTATATATACACACATATGCTCATAACTGAAAGATATAGGACTAGTGTGACACTCTTTCCACCTGATTTTCAATTATGAAACGGTTATCACTTGAGATTGACGTAACCTCCATAATGCAGCTAACTTGAAAATATCTCCATCACTACAAGAAATTGTCGGAATACCGACGGATTTACCGACGGAAAAAATTCATCGGTAATTACCGACGGTTTACCGACGAATTACCGACGTTTTACCGATTTAATAGGATTTATTTTTAAAAAATCATCAAAAGAAATTACCGACGGATTTTGCGACGGATTACCGACGGAATTAGCGACGGATTTATTTTCGTCGTTACATCGGTCGTTATTTTAGAAGGATTAAATCGAAAAAAATTACCGACGAAAATTTTCCATCAGTAAATTTTACACTTTTTTGTGTGGATTATTCCCGATAAATTATCTACGGTTCAGGCTCGTCGAAAAAAAAGAATCAATCTTTAATTTACCGACACATAAAATTCGTCGGTAAATATATAAAAAAAATTTGAAAAAAAATTAATTTCTGTATTTAATTTACCGACGGATTAAATCCGTCGGTAAATTTATAAAATTTTATAAAAATCAATTTTAGTCTTTAATTTACAGACGGATTAAATCCGTCGGTAATGTTATTTAAAAAAAATTAATTTTAGTATGTAATTTGCCGACGGATTTAAACCGTCGGTAAATTTATAAATTTTTATTTTAAAAAAATTCAATTTTAGTCTTTGATTTTGGTAAATATATAAAATTTAGTTTAATAAAAAAATAATTTTAATCTTTAATTTGTAATTAACGACGGATGAAATCCGTCACTAAAAAAACAACTTTTATTGCCGTGAAGAATCGAACATGTGACTTCACAAATACAACTTCCTATAACCCTAATGTTTTCTTTTACTTCTCATTTCTCCCGAAATTTCAATTCACGCCATGGAGAAGAACCCTACCACCACGCTGCATCGCTGCCATCAAGAGACCGCGCCACTTCTCGAAGGCTCCGACTAGATCTTAGCCGTCATCGTCCTCCTCGCTGTCGACAATGAGCGCCTCATCAACAAATAGCCCAGCTGATACGCCATTCTCCATCCCCTAGCACTGCGACGAACCTTTCTCCGACGCCGCCTTCCACCTTGTCGCCGATTCCCTGGCGATTCTCTCCGATCCAGGTATGTCCATCTATTTTCTCTACCTATGCCTCCCGTAAGTTAATTAAAATATGTTTTTTTTTTGTTATCAAGTATGAATTCATGGGTTTTTTATGTATATAAATGAACAGATCTTAAAATCGTGACAAAATGAAAAGGAGTTGAATGCTTTGGTTCTTGGTTCAACTTGATATTGACTGTTTACTGCACTAAATCTAAATTGAAATCGTCATTTAACCATCATTTGTTGACCTTTTCTTGTTAGGTTTGATTTATGAAATTATTGGTGATATGAGTTCTTAGGATTCACTTCTTGTTTCTATTGTTGTGTACAACGAAATCTGTTTGCCCATTTTTAAAGCGGTGATTCTTGAGATAGTGCCATGGAAAGTTGAATTTTAACTTGATACATGAAATACAGAACATTGTCCTTTTTTGTTGGTTTTGGTTAATTTGCTGTTGTTATTCTTATACCAAAGGTTTATGTGTGTTATAAGGAGTCCCCAATACTTAATAGATGTGAAAGATAAGGGCATACAATTTAAGCATTATGTAAATATGATGAAGTTAAAGAGGAAACTCTTGTTTCCTTGTTTTTCTCTTAAAATTTTCTTTCAGTTTTGAAATATGCTAGTTTAGATAAATCTATTTTTCTCTCAAGACATTTATTTAATTTGTGGGGAATTGAATTCTAATAGTAGTGTTCAAGAGATAATTCATTTTGAAATTCAAATTAATTTAACACATTTTAATTTCATCTGCTTTGTTTCTTATACCATACAAGTTTGTTTTGTTGCTCTGTCTCTTAAGCTAATATCAGCACTCAAGCAATAGCCTACCCAATATCAACTTGCTCTCATTGGTTCAACTGTTAGTCAGGTAATTCCCTGCATCATTTCTTTCTTTCTTTCTTTTTTTATTACTTTCAAGTTAGAATATTTGAATATAAATTTAGAATATCAGATTCAGTAATAGTCATTTTATTTGACAGATTGAAATGCACAAGGAAGAAAAGATGGAACTCATCTCACTCCTAAAGGTATATAGTTGAATTTTAACTTGATTCAACTGTTATTTGATGCTTGACGGTGTTAGATGGCTGTTATAGATCCTTTTACTTCAACACTCCAATCTGTTTTGGGGGATTTTAGCTACTATAGATCCTTTTACTTCAACACTCCCTATCTTCAGATGTGTGATCTCATTAGTTGTTAGGCCATATTTTTTTTTAATGTGATCAAAGATACTTCAAGTGACTACATGGCTTTATATTAGCATTACAAGAAATCATCACTCGAAGCTGTTTTTCCTCTTTTCAGCTTCTACTCAAAATATTTAATTTATATATTATTATGACTGGAATCTTACAGCATTCAGCACTTAATATTGATCATAACTAGATGATATCCTATGCTAATCAAGTTAGAAGGATTATATGATTATGAATTGGTGTTACACACTGTTGTAACATTATTTGCACATACTGAAGTTTTAGATTCTTAAAAATTATAAGTATAATTTTTGTTAAAAATCTTCCTCACTACAAGTATAAAAATTATATGACCGGAAGATAAATGATAAAAGATGAGTGATAGTATCTACGTTTTTTTGCAGATTCGTCTCCACATTGGAGGTTGATGCTGTCAGCATTTTGAAATCAATTACTCCATCTTTTGATCCTTCTAGGCATAAAGGCCAAGCTGGTAATGAAAACTAACATCTCTCTCTCTCCCTAGTTTGATTGAATTTAGTGCATGGGCAGTTCATTATGATCTTGCTGTTGCATACTCTCAATCTTTTATCTTTCTTTTTTCTGTTACATTTATTGGTTTCTTGTGTGTGCGTGTGTATGATTTTTTGGTTAAACTCTTTGAGTTTGGATATTTGACGGAGGTCTTATGATATTTGAGTTTGCAAATGACGATAAAGCCTGATCCATATATTGTGTTTGTTTATCTGTAGATAGATTTGTGTTCATTTGTTATCTTAGGAGACCATTGTTATAATTTTTTAGTATGAAATAACTTTGGCAAATTTATCATTTGTGGATTTGTTTCAAGGATGAATGTGGAACTTCTGAATTTGTTATGGACATTTAATCTGACTAATCACATTAAAGAATTTGTACCTTTTATATTATATGTCGCACATATATACATGTATGTCATTTTGAATTATTTTCAATTGCAGGATGAAGTTTCAACTCCACTAAATGACTTTTATATTATATGTCGCACATATATACATGTATGTCATTTTTGAATTATTTTCAATTTGTGATTATATATAATATGTATTTCTCATAACAAGTTAAGAGAACCATTTAGCTCTAATTCTTATTTTTTATTCACCATTAGTCCAACATATGTCAAAAGAATGTTAGAGGTTGTATATTTGCCTTCTTCTATATAAATTGCAGGTGTTAATAATGTTTTGGTTCCTTTTATTAAGTACTTGATGCTGTTAGCAATTGCAATTGTGATTTTTTTACTCTTCCTTGTTATTTTCCTTTTTGATTTTTTGCAGGTGATAATATCTTGAAATGTTTGGTGCATGGCAGCTGTATATATTTGCTGTTAAATTGAGATGTGGAGCAAAAAGTTTTGAAGAATGTTGAATTTGATGTGAAGTGCTGCAAAAGATAGAACATATATTGAAATAACAATGAATGTAACTATTTTGCTTAAAACTTCAACATGGCATGTGCATTCTAATTATTACAAGTAATCTTATTAGTTTTAGTATATTATTATTATCTTACAGATTACTTTTATTATGGATAATTTTGGTTCAATTCATCTTAGGTGGTTTTTTGAAAATTTATATTAGGTGGTTTTTTTAAGATTTATTAAATTGGAAATAAAATTTAATTTTTTTTTATTTTTCCTTTTGCATTTTACCGACGGATTTTTCGTCGGTAATATTACCGACGGAAAAATTCGTCGTAAGTCATTATTTATTTTAATTCTGCATTTTGAATTTACCGACGGATTTTCCGTCGGTAAAAACGTCACTATATTATCCCTTCCGACGAATTGACACTAAATAATTACCGACGAAAATATTTTTCACTGACGAAAAAATCCGTCGGTAATTACCGACGGATTTAAAATTCCATCGCTAAATAATTACCGACGCAGGTTTTCACGACAGATCCATTTTCGTCGGTAATCCGTCGGTAAATTGTTTACCGACGGATTTTTCATATTTTATCGACGGATTTCTCCGTCGGTAATCTTGCAGTTTCTTGTAGTGCATAACCACCCTTGTCACACATACCCCGATGCATGTATGCATACTTACTTCATATGACCTGTTTATCTCACGTTCCAAGCTTCCACTCATGATTTCTGACTAATCATGAGCTAAGAATATGAACATACTAATCTAATACAATTGAGATGAAGTTTACATCACATATATAGAATTAAGTGAAATTCTAGGTGAATGTAAATTGGAAAATTTAAAAAAAAAAAGTTGATGCGAGAGAAGACTTTTAGATATAAAAATTCAAAACCATATTGAGACTGAAAAAAACATCCAAAATGACATTAAAATTTCAAAACCACATATAATACGAGACTGAAAAAAACATCAAAACGAAATATAATAAGAGACTGAAATGGCTCTTTAGAAAAAAAAAGTATAAATAAAAAGTTAATATAGGTATAAATAAAAGGTATAAATAAATATATAATACGAGAAGATTAGAATAAATAATGAAAAAAAAGTAAAAATAAAAAATGGTTCTTTAGATATAAAAAATTCAAAAGGACATATAATATAAGATTGAGAAAAACATAAAAAAACAACGTATAATATAAATATGAGGGAGTAATAATTTGCCATTCAAATGTGTATCCATGATTGGGATTGCTTTATCCAAAACCATTGAGTGTAGAATCATAATTCATACATGGAAATGATCTTTATCCCATTTCCATTAAATAGCTGTCATATTATATAGCATTTCAACATTAATTACAATATTCATAATGAAACTATTTAGTACATGATGTAGATAGTTTGATGCCAAAATATTTTGTTCTTGGAGTGATAATATTTCAAAGAATAACTAGTAATTTAAATGAATTATCTATATAAGTTTATCTTGAATTAAATTATATCATATCAATAGAATAAAAAGATGACAGATTAAATGTTAGAGAGATCATCCAAGTGTACTCTACCAAATTTTTAGAACTTTATATACTGAATAAAAATATTTTATTAATGAATAATAATGTATATATTTATTAGCGTATTTTCTGTTAGCTTTTTGATGATTTAAATTTAAATGAATGTAAAAAAATTATTAAACTATTTAAATATATATATATATATATATATATATATATATAATTGCATGCATGCTTACACACACGATATCATCTCTAAATAAATGTTATATAGAAAGCTAGTGTACATTCGTAGCTTAAAAATGATTAAAAATCAATTTTTTTTCTTTTAAACTTTGTATTGAAAGATGTAATATTTTAAATAAAATTAATAAAAATAATTTAGATAAAACAGAGGAAGATGGAGGTGGGGCCATGTATCCACTGATTAATCTTTACTTCTTTTGAACCTTTTACTTTTTCTTGCAAATATTCTTCCAACAAAGGAAAGGGTAATGCTTTATTTCCAATTGTATATTTATTGAAACCTTTTTAGAGCCTTAAATTTAGGAACAACGATTCAGTTGCAACCCTTTAATATTTTTAAATTCAAGATTTATTTTGAATGTAGAATATTTGAAGCTGTTATGTAATTTAAAATTCCCTCAAATTTAATGTGAATTGTAAAGGTAAGACTTTTTAAAAATTTTAAAATGTCGGTGATGCTCAATTTGAATTACCTGTACAACTTTTTACATGTCAACTACAAATTATGCAGTATAATTAGGGTGCAATCGATCTCAATCATTAAATTAAGATTTAAATTAATTTTTATTATTAAATTAAATAATATTGGAGTATTAAAAATAAAATATAATAACTACTCACTACTAGGATTATTTAAATCATGGATTTTTTTAATAGTATTAAAGATGACATACATTTGTATTAGACCGTTTTATGAGATGACATCTATAAGATAGATAAGAAATAATAATATTTTAATATAAAGATAATCGAATAAATGAAAGTGATAGTGGTATTAGTATATAGTAAATTGTTTCGTGAACAAGTTGTCTCACAAATAAAGAGTAAAAACATTTTGAGAGGGAATAGGGTGCAATCGGTTGTACCAATTGAAATTGTACAATCTTGGTACTACCCTTCTTAATTAATTCATGCTCCTTTATAAATGTTGTTTTTTATTTTATTTTTAAATTTATTTTATTTAAATGACTATTATACTCTAAACCCTAAATCCTAGAGGATAATTATACCCTAAACCACAATGGGTAAAATTACAATTATACCCTAAATCCTAAACTCTATGAGATAATTTTACCCTAAACCCTAGGGGATAATTATACCTGAAATCATAAGGGTAAAATTACAATTATATCCCTAAAATTAAAAAAAAAACATACATCAACAATTTAATAAAAAAAGAAGAGGAAAATACTTACCGAAGGTGAAGGAAGGAAGAATGTTTTACACAAGTCTTTGTCATACATTTTTATGAAAAGTGGAGTAATAGAAAAATTGATAATTATTTAAAAAAATGTAAAAACGGTTTCACTCATAGTGTCGCGCAAATGTTCTCAATTAAAAAATTGGAACATATCTTGGAATAGGAAATCGAACAGCAATTCTTGATATAAATTCATGTATATGCATTGTCTACATCAGAGATGTTTTGTGATCAAGATACATTGTTCATAATAGAATTTATGTTCCAAGATTCAATTACATAAAAAAATGAAGTTATTCTCCCATTGTTAAATTAAGTTACGATTCAGTTAAAAAAAAATTTAAAATCTTCCATAAAACAAAATTGACTCTATTCTTCATACACTGTACATTACAACCAACCATCGAAAAAAACTAGACAAAAGAAAAGCAATTAAGCAAACAAAAATCCTACAAAGGCATCAAATTATTTAATTAAGTAGGTGGTGATTAAACAATGACGACGCCAGAATTAATAATAATTACATGATGGAGCATGCATTTGGATTTTCATCACTGAACATGGCAGAATAAGGATCATCAAATTTTGCAATGGTTGGTGGATGATCAACTTTCCTGACGAATCCAGGCGGCGCCTTCTTGTCGTACGCCTGAGGGGCGTACGGCTGCGCCACCAGATTGTACGGCACGTACGGCCACATCTCCGCCTTCTTCCCCGTCGCCTTGGCCTTCTTCAACACCTTGTTCGCCTCCACGTACCCCGTCACCGTCACCTTCTGCTGTTTCCTGTTTATCTCCACAGACTTCACCCCTGCAAATGTATATACATTACACACACTGATACACATCTAATTTGATGAGTTAGAGAGGGGGAAAATATTAAAATTCGTTCTTTTAAGTTTAAGTATGATTGATTCCAATTTTAGTTATTTTTAAGTTTGAACTTTTTTTTCTGATTTTAATAATTTTTTGTCTAAATTTAATCTTTTTGTCCAAATTTTGAATCAAATTTGTACAAATTCTGACGTTAAGGACTAAATTTAGACAAAAATGATTAAAATCGAAAAAAAAATTGAGAATTGAAAAAAACAAGATTAAAATTAAAATCTATAATAATTAAAGGACGAATTTTGATATTTTTTCAAGAGAGAATAGTACATAAATGTATACCACTTAAAGAAGAGAGGGCATTCTTGACTTTAAGCTCACAGCCATCACAGTCCATTCTGACCTTGAGATTCACAGTTTGATACTGCTTCTTCTTCTTCTTGTGTTTGTGGCCACTACTCATCAGCTCAGATATGTACTCAAGAGTCCCTGAAACACCCATTTTAATTTCTACTTCTTCTTTTGTCTGAAATGAAAGTGGCTATGTATGTATGTTGTAATATGAGTTTCACAGTGTTATAAATATATACTTAGTTGAAGCTTTTGGTTAAGGGATCAAAGGTGTAAATAAATCACAGAAAAGGAAGTCCTTTTGAGCAAGAATGTGAAAAGCTGGAAGTGAGAGAAGAAGCTTCCTTGTAGGAATTGGATTATTCGTTTCTTGTTGAGAGAAAGAGAGTAGTTTTGAAGTATTTCTTCACACATCTTACTTCCTTATATAGACCACATTTCTGCTCTGTTGTGTAGTACACTATTGATTCTAACATGGGATTAATTTATTCAAGTTCATATTATGATTATTATTATTTAATTATGCATGTATGATGATATAATTAAGGTTTTCTTTTACAACATCGAAAGTGATCGAAAGTGAGTAAAGAGGTGTTTTTTAAAAGTCGCAAATTATTGGACCATAAAGTCCACATGCCCTAACAATTGGGTCACTTTTTTTTCTTACTTCCTAACACCCATAAAACCGATTTAAATATTGGAATTATCAAGCAACTATACTGTAAAAATGCTAAAATTTTAAAGATATGGCTACTATTCTTTTCATCACATAAAATCCTTCTCTTTTTTTTTTCCGTTTATTTGCCTCACAACACTTTACACATTTAAAATGTTCAATTAATTCAATAACATCATAATTTACTTTAATTTTTAAATTAGTCATTTCCCTACAACTCACATAACATGCATTTTATTTCATTCGTTACCTTAAAATATTAAATTACTAAAAAAAAAAAACTTAAACAACTTAGAACAATACACAAGGGGATAATTAAGTGCAATGTCCAAGATATTGATAGGATCATTGTTATCTAAAATCAATAATAACTATATATATGTAAAATTATTAAATCATTGCCACAATATTATCGACAAGATAAAATTTCTCTTACCAATTTTATAAAGGCTTACTACAAATTTAGAATAATGTACAATACTATATTAAATATTGGAGAAATTTCGAAATAAAAATAAAAGAGAATATATAGCAATAGCATGGTTATGGTTGAGAGTTAGAAAGTAATAGCTTATAGCTAGTGGTCTACTACATTCAATAATAGAGAGTAGTTCCATGAGTACACGTGGCTTAATCGCTAGCATCTGGTGTCAATCCAACGGTGGGAAATGGATAAACATAAGGCGTAGTTTGTGTTTGATGAGTTGTTTCTTTCTGTTGAGGAGCGTTTTATGAAAGAGATACGCCAAAGTTGCTTTTTCTTTCCAACCTCTAAAAGCGCGTTTACCTCAACCTTGCTGTGGCATAAGTATAAGCCTAGCGTATTTCCTTTTTCCATTTAGAGGGGAACTGGAAATCTATAATAGGAATCAATTTTAAAATATTTGGAGTTAATAGCATTTCTAAATTTCAAAATTGAAAATCGAATCAAATTAATATTTCGATTTAGTTATATAGGTTTGTTCGATTTTATCCGAATTTTGTACACCCCTACCGTAGAGCCAGGGGTGATGAGTTAATTAGAGACTGTATTTTGCTGGAGACATACTGATGATAAAACTTATCACTAACTCTAATGACAGATATATTTTCAATTTAATTACTCTTTTAATCAAATTTAGTCAAATCCATTTTGTCCTATGATTTTTACCAGTTTTAATTTTAATACTTTATGTCAATTTTAGGCCTATAATTTTTCAGATTTTCAATTTAGTCCTTTTACAAAAACATTGCAAGTCGTATAAGTTTAACATCTTTTTTTTTGCAGAATAACTAAAAATGAAAATATAAAAAATTTCGGAGTTAAAATTAATGTAAAATGACTAATACTCCCTCCGTCCCACAACTAGGTATACATTTTTCTATTTTGGTCCATCCCAAAACAAAACGTTTCCTTCAGGGCCGGCCCTGTAATTTAAGGGGCCCGATGCGAAATTAATTTTGGGCCTCTTATTTTTATCCAACGTATGAAAAAAATAGTAATATAAATATAAATATACAATTAAACATATTAACTAGGCATCAAATAACGTGATAATGATATAACTCATCAAATAAAAAAGTTCCAATATTAAAAGTTTCAATATTTATTATAAAATTTATATGAAACTAGCTATGAAAAATTGATCTTCTAAGCTGTTTTTTCAGCAAAATTTTCAATCATTTTTTGGATTATCAATATCTTTTAAGCACAAATCATCTAGAATTTTTTTTTCTTACAACCCTTCTTTATTAATTTGTTCTTTTTTTAAATCTTCAAATGATGATTTTTTTGTTCTTTTGTAACAAAAAAATTAATTATTGCTCCTCTTTGAGTTTCAATAAATTCCTCTTCTTTTTTTTTCTTACGTTTTTCATATTAAGGGATTTTCGATAAGGAGACATCTCAAACTATCAATTAACTATTAAGAATAATTTATAAAAATAAGCTCATCAATTCAATGGAATCATAAAACAAATTTGAATAGAAAAATACATAAAGTAAAAAGTATTATTGTAAAATTAAAAGACTTTGTTCTAAAAGAATAACGATGTATCATTCTTCTCAAAGATGTTGCCAAAGTTTCTGCTCACCAAATATCATAGAGAAAGAAAATAAAGATTTAAGTAAAGAAAATAAAGGTTCTCTACTCACGCTGAATTAAAACGAATTAAGAAAAGAACGATGATGATATTTATTTAAAAGAATGGAATATATTCAAAAGAAATAAAGAAATTCTTTATACATAATAATTGTGTTTGATTGTATAATTTATTTTGAAAATAAATGTATTAGTATTTAATTTATCTTTCAATCACATGGAAAAAAAATCTAAAATTATCTTTATACATAATAATTGCGTGTGATATGTTAATAATTGTTTTTGATTGTGTAATTTATTTTGAAAATATATTTCTAAATTAGAAAAAAAAATCTAAAATTATCTTTATACTTAATAATTGCGAGTGATATGTGCGCAGATTTATTGAGCAAAACTTCACCTTCCTGGATTCGATCCCGCGTCACGCAAAAGTTAAGGGGTTTAAACTTTAAAGTTAGTTGATCTATCTAACATACTCAAATATCTATCAATTTTAAATATATATATATATATATATATATAATCGGGGGCACTCGTCGGGGTGGGGCCCTGTGCGGCGGCACCTCCAGCACCGCCCCAGGGCCGCCCCTGGTTTCCTTTTTTGGTTGATGTGACCTACACAAAACCATTATTATATCAACATGGTCCCACACACTACACTAATACAACTACCCATTACACATTAAAATATCATTTCTCTCACTTCACTACCCATTAAAATATTATACTCATTAATCTTCGTGCAAAAAATAAACATATACCTTGTTCCGGGACGGATGGAGTATTAAAAATGTAAAAACTTTAAGATCAATTGAATTGATAAAAAATTACATGACAAAATATTTTCATTCTAAAGACATAATAACAAATTAATCATTTACTTGCTTTTAAATTTGTGTAGAGTGAGGCTCCTGTGCACCTGGGCGCACGGAGCGCATTCTGTGCGCTTTTGCAATTTTCATACCCCTTTGCAATTTAGTCCTCTAACAATACACAGGTTTAAATAGGATTGAAACATGGGGACACGAAGTATTCCTCCATGTCCCCAGGGACGCAGGAGCTTTTGTCATTTTTGTATTCGGATTCAATCAAAGTATACAGTATCACAACGAAATATCATACTATATTAGTTCAAGTATTATTGATAAATGTCACTTCATTATATTTTGAAATCATTGATTTATAAATTCATTGATTTGATTTACCATTCAGAAAAAGGATTTGAGGGATGTATTTATAAATCCCTTCTCAAATCCCTTAATTTGAACATGACCTAAAATTTTTACCTACAAAATACTCCATGATACACTTATATTCCATACGTTCGGCTACAACAAATAACACATATTTTTTTTCTTTCTTTTTGACGGATGCAGTTCACATAAAAAATCAATACCTTAAAAGTTCTAAAATATATCACAATTTTCTATCAATTCAAAAGTATATGTAAAAATTACTATAAAATTACAATTGAAACATCATCAAACTGGAGGGTGCGTACATTTAGTCATACTTCTCAGTAATATGGATGGAATCTTCAGACAAAATAGTAGTATATTTCCTTATACAGCATTATATATATACTTCCTAGTATTGTAGTAATACTATATTATTCGGAGTGGATCAATCTATATGCACGTACCTTGTATCTAAGTAACTAGAACACTCTTTCCGTTTAATGTATTCTATACAGCGCATTGCTTTATTTTTTTAGTGGGATCAACTCATTTACAGGGACCATAAATCCTTACTAGGCAACACTCATCCACTTAGAGATATCAAAACTAGGGCTAACCAAGGACCACTGTAACCCACTAAAGTCAATGGTGTATATTAGTGTAAATAATTATTAATATTATTTATTTATATTCCACATATGCAAGTGGATAAGGGAGAGCGAGTTAAGTGTAGAATAGAATTTTGTGTAAATTTTGAGTAAATACAATTTTGTATAAATGTTTTCGAGTTAATAATTCTTGTATATGTTATTTTCAAGTAATGCGAGTAATGTGAGTTAAGTGTTTTTCGAATAAATGATTTTTAATTAATGATTAGAGTAAATATATTTTTGGGTAAATGTTATTTTTAGTTAATGATTCAAGTGAACATAATTTAAAAAATAATGCAAATTATAAGTTTTGAATCAAATAATTTTGAGTTAATAATTTTCAATTTTAAAATTCGAAAAAAAAACCAAATAATTTACTCGAAATTGGGTTTACTCAAATCAATTACTCAAAAAAATATTAACTCGAAATTTACTTACTCAAATTTTAAGTTAAAAATAAATTTTCATTTTATTATTTCTTAACTCAAATATAATACCTCGAGTAAAGAATTCATAAAATACATATCTTTATAAATAGAGTATAAAAGTATTTTGTTACATTCCGAAGATAATGTGATAATTTTCTGGATAATTTATGCATTTCGTCTCCGGCATGTACTGTTGTTGCCCAATAACTTCAAAGTTCAACATTATAATCTTTTTTCTTTTTAACAGATGAATTAATTTAATACAATAACAAAATAGGTTTGATTGTTTCAAGTGTGTAACTAGTTCTTAATTATTTTTATAAACATTAATGGACAATGACACCTGCTTTCTTTCTTATTATTTAAATTGCAATGATTGTTGATGGGTAGATTTCGTTCTTGACCTCATGGCCCGCCCACCCACCTAATCCCCATTATTATTTTTTAAGTTAGATATCTTGTATATGTCGTTCTTAATAAATAAAAGTTATTTTTTTATATTTAATTTTTCATTTAAAATTTCACTAATAAAGTATATAAATTCATATTCATTGGTCTATGGAGTAATTACTAAATGTGAATGTGCGAATTTAAACTTGCACTCGATGCACATGAGAAATTTGTCTTATTTTTTTTCTGAATAATTGATTTTACGCTTTTTATATTAAAAAAAAAAGAAAGGAAAGAAAAAAAAGACTTGGAATACTGTATTTCAGGAAAAATATTCTAAAATTAAGCCAATTAACTAGGCTTTAAAGTGCCAAAAATGACCCTTTATAAGAAGTCTTTTTCAAGAAAACATAATTACTTTTGAAATTGGAGTTGGAGAGTGTAGTGCCAAATGTCATTACTTAAAAGCAACTAAAGCCATCTTTTTTAATTGCCGCCAAAACAGGACAAAATCCTCCCACTAGAAAAGTAAAAATAAAAAATGACCATTCTAAGTTGCTAGATTTCATAACTCAAAATCATTTTAAGTTATGGACATACCCCCATAATAAATATCAGGGTTGGGTGGTCTATTCCATTATTGATCATTGATCAACCTGTCATTTTCAAATTGCAAACAATTTGAAATAGATGATCATTCAAAATTAAAAAATAAAATTATAAATTGTGGCAACTTTGAATAATATAATTATATGAACAAGTGTTTCAGTTACAATACAAGACAAATATGAGAACACAGGCTGTCAATTTGGACTAATGTGCACAAACATTTATGACTTTCTACATATATAATATAAAGTTTCAGGAAGGACAAATTAAACAGAATATATAATGCTTCCTTAGATTGAGAACATACCTCCATCAATACTAAAGCTTATTAGGTGATTATAAAGGAATCTTTCCTTACTTTGCTGCAGAAATAAAAATATCTGCAACATAAATAACTTAAATTACTTGTTAATGATAAAAGGTTTACCTGTCTTCCAGCTACACACAATATGGAGTATATGATTTGAGAGAAATCTTACCTCAAAACCTACCATTCAACTGATGAGACAGATCGCCTATTGCTAGAACGTTGGCTCACTATACGGATGTTGATGTAACATTATTGCAACTAGTGTTACAACAAAAGTAGCAAAAAGTGAAATAATACAAGATTTTAAACCAGACAGAGAGTTGAAAAAGCTCTAGACTACATAATGAAGAGAGAATTGGACATAAATGAGTGTCAAGAATGGCTGATGTAATAGACAACCAAAATCGCAGAGTTACATACATGCCTAGCTAGGAAGAGAAATTTTACGGGATACACACAACAATAACGTGGAAAACGGTAATCAAAGAAATGAAGGGGTAAATAGTACTCTATGCATCACCACCCTAATTCAATGCCTAAAAAGAGAGCTCGAGATGGTGAATAATGACAGGAGGGGAGGGGAAGAATTGCCAAAGACTAATAGACTACGATACTAGGATTAAGAATTTACATTGAACTACAAATCATTTTTAATTTTATAGTTTAGGAGATATGGGTGATGAGCAGCAATAAGAAGAACTTCACTAAACACGAGAGGCATGTGGTGGAGGAGGATTTGGAAGGCGTCCTTCCGGCAACTGCAGGAGCAACTGCATGACTGTTAGGCGAACTCTGCTGCTCAGCTGTCGGCAGTGAATTTGAAGAGTTGCTAGTACCTGGTGGATTTAAAGGGTTTCTATCTCTGTTATCGAGATCCTTACCTACATTATCAAATTCAAAGACATTAAAGATTTAATAAAGCCTCTATGTTCATAACTACATTTTAGCACAGGTCTAAACACAGAGCACAGTAGAGAGGTAATTATGAAATTTTAGTAGATTGCCACATTCAAACTTTAAAATGAAGTCAATCTTGAGAAATTACGCAGAAAATCTTTTATAATGTTTTGATTATTAGCCATGCAAAGCAATATATGATGTATTGACAACGATAAAGCTTCATTTATTTGGAGATTCTCATGTAGTCAAGTTAGTGTTTTATTCACTCATATGCAGTAGGAACTAGAATGAGTTTATTCAACCAAGTAAAATATATTCACAAGCATGAGGTTTCTGGAAGATGCACAGAAACAGCCATGAAAATTAAACTTTATGATATAATATGCTTAAAATGGAAAAAGATTCGGGCAGAGGCTCAGAGCTACTCACAATTTGAACGTGACCAGCCCAGCTTGAAGTTCTCCCTATCAAATACAATTTGGTATCCAGTCATGAAGTTCTCTGCAAGAGGGGATCATTTCAGCAAGATAGTATACACATTACCACACGTAAATTGATTAAATTTCTTATTTTTTATAGAATGAAGACATAAAACTCATGGCTCATTATAGAAGTTGGAAGCTATTAATTGCTTATGTGGTCTTACGTCCAATTGTCCCTATATCCCCATCTATGAGCTGTACTGCTAAACAAAATCCAACAGCACCCTGTACCATAAAGACACCATTCAGAGATTTGGCATGTTAAGCATCCTAAGTAACATTATTTGCATACAAAAATGCAAAACCACCCATAACCACGGAGTTAAAGTATTGGCCACATTTTTAAAATGCTTTCAAGGACATATCTAGAAACCTGCATAATTTATATGATAAGGTATTATCAAAGTAGTGGTCAGTGTTTCAAAAAGACAATTAAGTTCAAATAAGTTAGAAACATGGATTTCAAATGCGTGAGTAAAGACATTTGAACCCAAGTAAGGTACCTTAAATGTGGCTAGCAATTTAAAGACCTAGATTTGTGTTATATTGTTCTCAGAAACCTCAACCTTTTAGATTCTTTTCGTCCGCCTCAATTTATGTTAGTTCAACAGGTCAAGCTTCAGGCGCCATAAACTAAATAGCCTATTAATTATTTTGTAAACCATTGAATTTTCAATATTTTTTAACCAAATAACAAGTTAGAGCCTAAAGGGCTCAAAATGAATGTTTTAAGAAAAAAATAAGAGGGTGCTGTTACACAACAGAAGGATTGCTGAAGAAAAAAACCTGGGTCCCATAGATCACAAAAACAGGATTGCTAACCACAAAACTGTTGGTTTTTCCGAACTTCAAAGTGAAAGAAGGAATACTGGGCATCCCATTAGAACTGTTACAACACAATATTACCACGTCACGTAGATAAATAAATAAATATAAGTGGTTTTGAAACACAGTTAAGACAAGCAAATACCTGGATTTATAACAGTATTGCCATGGATATCCTTCAAAGGTATATTTTGAAGTATTTACTTGCCTGTCAAACTATGACCAAACCAATAAATGAAAACAAAACTCATTCGATCTAACAGAAGGGGGTGGCATTAATTTTTATTTTTATTTTTTTTAAAGGCGACAATAAAAGGGGTTACCTCATCAACCACTTTCTCATAGATTTTAGCTGGAAGAAATGTGAATGATGATCCACTATCGACCAGAATCTGGAAGTTAGTATTATCAACACATGAACTCCCAACGCAGCACGCATCAACTCCAACAATATAAGTTAAACTGTTCCATTGAGCAAATGTACATCAGTGCACAGTTAAAATATTAAAGAGTTAGAAGCTATGAATATAACCTACTTTTTCCCATTCAATGGCAAGAATGGAGTAGTTTGTTGGCTAGCTATTCCCTGGTCCCCAAAAAGTAGCTTCCCAGAATCATCTTCATTGAAACATAGAGAAAAAGAGTTTCGTATATATCCAGCTTTTGCAAGAAAGCTTGGGACAGAAATTTCTCCAAGTCCCAGACCCAATAGACCGTCCGGTGCTACTCCATTCAGGTAACCACCAGTTTGTTTACTACCACATCTAAAATTAAAAAACAAGTAAGCATTATGATAAAAATACAGTGTGTTTCTTTATTTTAATTCTAGTACATTTCAAGCATGAGCAATATACAACGCACCCAACAACAACTGAAGCCCTCACAGATTTGTTAGATATATCAGAAGGGCCTGACACAAGATGAAGAACATCTTCGACCAGAAATCCAGAAGTAGAGGTATCATCTGAGTAGTAGTTGACCGTGTAGGGACATTGCTGATTAGAGTTCTGACAATTTGGGCCTAATGCACATAACTGATGACCGCAAGAGACAGTTTTGCTAGTGCTAGAGCCTGAAGGGCTGTATTCATTTAGATCTCTATCCTGCAGAATTGATGCCCCAAAGACGAGGGGGCACCTGCCAATCAATCATTTTGAATAAGTGATAAACATTTTGCTAATTGGCTAGACCTTTACAGCTCTTTCGGAAACGCAATTTTTTTTTTCATAATCACAAACAAATGAAAAAATTGGAGACCACCCCCCACCCCCCCCACCACCCCCCCCAATAAGTATACTAAATGCAAATTCTTTCATGATTCTGAGAATGGTTTAGTTTTGCTTACCCAAGCTAATTCAGTTCTTGGAATATCACCTAGTTCACCTTGCAATCTACTGCATTACTCCCTCAAACAACTGACAAGTAGATCTATTTTGCAGAATAAAATTTTATATCCTCAATGGAAAGTTAAGAAATGGCAGATGTAATCATGTAAAAAAATGATAGTATTCTGCCCAATAATCCAGTTTACCATGAAGTTTCGAAGTCTTGTTAATAATTATAATTTATAGGTCCTCAAATTATATCAGACGACTAAGAGATTTTCTATTACAAATAGAGCCAAGAAGTTGCACAGAGGTTTCAGCAAATAAATCAAACTGGTCAGAGCTTCTCTGGGAAAAAGAGACATGAAAATAATACACATAAGATAGTATAAACAACAACCATCAGAAAAATATGAATTCAATAAATACAAAATGCCTATCTTGACCAAACTTTAAGAGGCAACCAATCATCAGTAAGACAATCAGAATACAGCAGCAAAAGCTAAGAAGATAAGAATTGGGCTTATTCATACTTACTTCCATTTGCATGAAAATATTCAACAAGAACAACTGAACAAGATTAGTTAATTCCCAGAAACCACCCTCCCTTCCCACCATCCCAACCCTCCATTCCCTCCCCATCACCTTTTGAAAACCTCAAATCCAGATATTAAAAGACATATATATCTCTTTTGGTACGATAGTTCAAATCTGAGATGGAGATTTAAAAGACAGAACCCAAAATTACACAGGGGAATTACATATTTTTCTATATTTAAAGGGAGAAAAGACAAGTTAGATTTCACCATCAAAGTTCAACCTCTAGAAATCAAAGGATAAGATAAAATTTTGAGATTTCAGGCCAGATATTTAGCATCATGAAACTGCTCCCCTCAGTCTATACAGGTAACATCTGCTGATCTCTTTGTGACAAAACACCGTGAATAATAAATCAACGATAAGTTATTTTAGGTGCACATGGATAGGCGAAAAGAATGCAAGCATACCAGACTACTGTAGTAATTGGATGATAAAGGTGCACACTGAACACAATCACAGGGAACCCAAAATAGATCACTTCCAGCATCCAAAGCCACAAGAAAAGATATTTTTGGAGTGCCAATGTCAATCCACATATAATGTAACCTGTTTGAAATTAAGAAAAATCAAATCAGTCCCATTAATCTTCAACAGTACTACTGGCAAAAGAAGCTAAATATTTGTTGAAAATCAAATAGATAAGTTGTGATATACTTTTCTATTTATGTGAAATAACTAACTGTTTCATCAAACATTTTTATACCATAAAAATCTAAAACAGGATGATAGGCCTCAAAATTATATAATCTTAGAACCGTTCACGTGTAATGAGTCGCTCCGGCAATTCACTTACAGTTCTATTTTTTGTTCTAATTAATATTTTCCTTTTCCCTTGGATTAAATACATCAAACGAGGTGCAATCAACAATACATTACTATTTGAAAAAGAATACGCTTAAATAAACCAAAATCATTTTCAGTTAAATGTAATTTCATATACCAATTCCAGTATCTTTTACCCTTCACACGTGTCATTAAAAACAAAATCATCAGAAGAACTAAATGCTAATTGGGCATAGTGAATCTATAAACTTATAACATATAAGAGCCAAATTATAACATAGCGAATACGGAGGAGAGAGGAGAGGGAGAGAAATACCATCCGAAGCTGTTTCCGAGGGGTAATGTGGCGCTGCCCTGAGTAGGGTAGAGAAATTGGAACTGAGGATTCAGTTTAAGCGTCTGGCGCTGCAAATCACTGCTCAACAACCGCCGGTAATACTCCAAGCTCCGCCGCCGCGGCCAAACACCTGCACCAGCTCCGGTTTGCAAAGCCCTAACACCTCGGTGCGCCTTCGCTTCATCCGAGAACTTATGCACCAGCCTAGCAGAATAAACAATTGTCTCCGCCAATCCACCCTTAATGCATAGAATTAATAAAAAAGGCAATAAAGTTGACCGAATCTCCATAAACAAAAGGAGATCAGAGAAAAGGAAGATTTGAGTATCAGAGCGAGAGGTATAAATATATACACGTTGTACAAATACAAAATGTACAGCACTGGATTGGGAGTTGGTACGGGTAGAATAGGAAAAGTAAATGCTGGAGTGAGTGGGAGGTGAACTGAAGAGAAGAGAGAGTGTGTGGGGCTAACTTGCGCCTGGGTGACGGATAGAGAGGGTTGGGTGAAGGAGATAGAAAGTGGAGTGGTGAGTTGCAATTGGGAGGGATGAGGAGTGAGGAAGAAGACGGAGGAGGCAGAGCAGAGATCAGGTCAATGGCGTATAGTGCGCACCGTGGCGCATTGTAAGACGCACCGAAAAAGGCAACTGAGACAACATGGGCTAATAGTAATTACCTTCCCCACTTTCTTGTCTTTTTCGTTTTTATTTTTCCTGAAAAAGTTATGTGTGGATCTACTAGAGAGGATACTCTCTCTCTCTCTCGTAAGACGAGTGCATTTGCTCTCACCATAGCACGTTATATTAATTTTATTATAGTATTGAGAATAAATTGACTCATATAACGGAAGAGCATCCACCTCCGTGGATCTACTCGTCAATATCTGTAATTCTAGAGGTCTCCTTTCCGTACTTAAGTTCATCGGCACTGTAGATACGGAATTTAAGAAAAGTTATTTTTTGACTAACTTTATTGATTTTTTAGAAATATTGTTGTATTTTTAGGTAATAAATAAATTATAAAATATGTTATGTGTGTTAGGTGAGGGTGATATTTTTGAAATTATGATAACTTTTGAGGTTGTTAGTTGATGTGAAATTTCCTTTTTTTAAGTGGTGAACGTAAATATGGGACGGACGAAAATGAAAAATGTAAACATAAGTGTGTGACGGAGGGAATACAAAATATACATAATACTCCTAATGTTAATTAAAATTAAAATAATCCTTTTCAAAATATAAATATACATGTAGTCATTTTTCCCCTGTAACTCTATTTTTTTAAAAGAAAAGTACACGTAAAATTAAAAATGCACTTATAAATTGTGAATACATGTGACTACTCAACTCTCTCAACTTTTTTTATTTTTTTTATTTAACGTATATGTCGGTATGAACATTGAAAAAATATTTCAAAATAGTATTTTAAAAGATAAAAAGTGAAGTGTAGACGTGAATACAATTACAGTTTAAACAAAAAAAAGATGTACTCCTAATTTTTTTTTTTAAAACCAGTGTACCGCATACATAAGAGTTAAGTGACAATATTAGTATTATTTTAATTTTATTAATTTTAAATTCATTCAATATAATCAGTTAATTCGAATTATTAAAGAAAAAAAAAATTCAACTGGAGTCTTGAAACTTGAAAGGGGGTAGGGGTAGGGTGGGGTAAAATCAATGATGATTATAGAGTCCAAAATTTTAGGAATAAGTGAGATGTAGGCATGATGGTTTGCTTTGACTCGAAGCATTGTATTATTCAGCCGTTCAAGCAAAACTGCATAATCAACATTTATTATTAATCACATGAATTTACCGTTTATTTATCTTATAAATTAATTACATAATTATTTACTTATATACTTTCGAATTTCATCATTTTATATTTATATAGTTCAATTTCTAACTTTGCTCGTATACTTTTATTCTGCTTTAACTTTTATCTCATTTTTTCCAAAACTTTATGTTATATACATCCTCATAAGGCTACATTAAACTTTATATGGCTTTATTTTTATATTAGTTTCATTACCACGTCAGTATCCTTGATTGTCTAACGCTCTTCAAACATACTTTTGTGTAATGTGTTGCAATGAGTTGTGAGATAAACTCAACTTATACAGAAGTACATTATACTCACTTACAGACTTACTTCGAATTTGATCTTTTTTTTTTCTTTTCTTTTCTTTTATTTATTATATTTTTTTATTCATAAACTGTGTGCCTCTGTAAGATATTTATACATCTCATTATTTTTAAGCACCGACCTTTTATTTTTAATAGATTTAATTACGTAGAATAGTTCATTTTTAGAAAAAGTTTGTATCCTTTGTGTCACATAATATATTGAAAATTTCACGATTCAATTATTACGATATTTTCTTATGCAGCATAATTATGATTGTAACATGATTTACAATTCACTTCATTTATATTTAATTTATAAAAATACAAATTAATAAGCAGATAAAAATAAATATAAAATACAAAAAAAAAAGTTTCTTTTAAAAAAAAAAAACATGTTATTAAAAAATAAAAGTAATAATTATTACTCCACCTTACTCGAACCTGAGATATGATGTCTCGAAGTGGAGAGATAAATCATTAAGCCAACAAACAAATTAATTAAATTATTAAACTTTATATATACAATAAAGATTACTAAATTTCCAAGACAGTCAACTCCCTCCGTGCTCCTCTTCTGGAAAGTAGAAAGACTTGCAATTTCAAATGAATACTAAACTATCATCATGTATTGGAAAATCCTTTTGAGTGTAGAAATTTAATTGCATCCTCCCTCAAAAGACATTCGACAAAAGTCTGAACTTCTTCATTGTTCTGTTAAATAGTTAACAACCCAGATTTTTTTTTAAATTAACAAATGTATTTTTCTTGAATGATTTAATCTATAATAATCAATTGATAGGCATATTTATTTAACACAACAAGCGAAAGACTATAAATTATCAGAATAATTTATTAAAAAAAAAAAAACCTCCCTCCATCCATTAATTTTTAAAAAATTATCAAAATGCTCAAATGAAAATGTCAAAAGAGAAATGATTTATTTAATCCAGGGACATTCAATATAATGACTGCCGGAAAGGACATGCATTGCCCAGTACCATCCTATCGACTAATTCCGTCGTCTAGCCACATGAATTAAAAAATGACATCAGGGCATAGCTCAAGTGGTAGAAAGAAGGTGGAAAAACCTTTCAATTGAGTTTGATTGCTGCAGGGTGGGGATTCGAATCCAGCCTTTGGCATGGGTTTGACCCCTTGTAAGCACAAGTTTAACAGTGAGCCCTCTTCATATGCCACTTGAGGCACATCCTGCGATTTACCTCATCCATCAATTCTCAGGGTAGAGGAGGTGGGGGCCCCTAATGGTGGGGTACACCATGAATTAAAAAATAGAAAAATTTTCAGAAATGCCATTTTCACTAATCTTTTTTTTTTAAATTGGCACCCATCATAAAAAAATTAGAAAAATGCCACTCTTGAATTATTTTAGACATAATTACCCTCCCTCTTGAATTAGAAAAAGGGGTATTGAAAAGTTAAAATCTGTCTCCGTCCTCTCCCATAGACCTGTGCGAATTTATCGCAAGGAGCCCATGCCCTCTTCTGGATGTACGTCGCGCTCCTGTCATTCAGCCCTCCAAGGCTGTTCACGCTGTAGTATATTCCTGATGTTGGCCGCATCGACTCTATCTCCGATTTGAGGCTTTTCGCGATAAATCTGAGCCTTCCTAGATGTCGTCGTCTTCTCCGCTGCCTAGGGCAGCCATCTAACTGATGTCGTCTTCACCACCGGCGTGCGACCCTCACCTTGTGCGATTTTCCGACAGGACTCTATCGATCTATTGGCGGCTATTCATGTCAAATCGGCCACTGCAGCTTCCGTCCTGGGCTCTCTCAGTTCGTGACTGCCGTTCATGAATGTCACCAACTCTCCCGCTGGTGCGTGTCCATCCCAATGTGTACTTAGCCGTTGCTTTCACTCCGACATTTGGCCTATCCCTTCAATGCCACCATCCAGTGGTTCCCCAAAGGTTCCTTAAAGCCAAAAATGTGAGTCTCGCTCATTTTTTTCTTTTCTTTTCTTTAAGAAATGAAGTGTCGGTGAATTTGCTACTCTATTGTGTTCAATGTTGGTAGTCTTTCTGAGATTATTGTGCTGATTAAACTCTTGTGCATTAGTTATAAAAGTGGAAATACTGAAACACTTTCTGAGTTTGTGAACAATGAAGGAGGTAAAACATTTTTTTATGCGTGTAATTTTCTATTTGAACAACTAAGTTTTGGGAAGTTCTAATTGGAGCTAAATAAAAAAATTAAATAAAATTTATGCTCTCTATTATTTTCCAAAAAGGTTCAACAATGTTTGATTGATTATGTTTTATTGATGATCACATAATTGGTCTTGGTTTAAGCGATGTGTAGTATTAATTTGAGTTTTCTTATTCCATGTATTTCTATGTTCCATGTGGCTATTGTTCAGGTTATGTAGATCCACACCGACTTGAGCCATTTTTTTACCTATATGCTTTATTTAGAGTCATGGTGAATAGTTATTTCTCTACTTATTCCCTCATTAATGTCTTCTTTCTTCAAGAACTAATGTCATGATTGATGTCATCCCGTCTAGTGTTGTTGCACTGACTCTAGAGAATTTTGATGAGATTGTATTAAATTCCTTCAATGGCGGTGGTCGAGCATCGACTGCCTTGCTTAGTCAAAGATTATTAGTCGGCTTCTGATTCAGTGCCCCCGCTGTTTCGTTAGGTGTGTTTTTTGAAGCGGGTAATCTTCTCGGAGCCTTTTAAGGATTCCAATTTCTGTCCTACTTACTCCCTCTGATTTCGCTTGTGTTTGTTGATGGATGGACTCTTGAGGGATTGAAGTGGGTAATCACAGTAGACCTCTTGGCTTGATGGATCGATTTTTGGTTGAATTATTTCTTATAGAGCCTTTGCGTTTCAATTTTGATAATCTTGGTTTGAGCCATTGTTCTGTGACTACTTTCATTCCATTGGCCACCAGGACTTACCATTCTGCAAAAAGGCAAGAAAAAGCATGTTCTACTAGTGTTGCAATAGTGCTCTCGACTATATGGGTTGGAGTGCTTTTGGTTTTTGATTGCTTTAATTCTCTTATTATATGTCTTTGTCTATTTTGGTTTTATGAGAATGCTTAGATTTATTGCTTTACAATTATATCAGACTATTTAGGTTGTCTTCATTGGCCTTCTATAGATCATCTTTTAGCATAGTCTAAGTTTTTATGGCCACCTATTGGCCTCTTTAAAACCATCTGTTTGGCTTATACTTTTGACTTTGTCAATTTTTACATCTTATACCCGTTTCTCTCTCCCCTTTCTTATTTTCATTTTGCTTTTAATAAAACGCAACTTATTGGTTTATTTCAAAGACAAAAGTTCAAATGATATAGTCACATAATTGGTCACATAAACAGTCGCAAGAAAAGTTATACAATACCATACGACCAACTGTGCAACCCTTTATGCGAACTTTTGTGCGACCAAGTGTGTTACCCTGTACGCGACCTTATGTGCGACCTTGTTTGCGACCTTTTGTGCGACCCCATATGCGACCTTTTGTGCGACTGAGTGTGCGACCCTATATGCAATCTTTGTGCGACCAACTACGTGATCTATTATGTGACTAAATTGCATTTCAAGCACACATGTGACCCTATATGCGAATGGTTGTGTAACTAACCTTGCAACTACTTAATAAAACATAAGTATATAATATTGTGAAGTAAACAAACATAATAAATTTTAAAGTCTCAAATTAGATTGTCAATACAAACTGAACATATAAATGACAAAAAAGATGTCAACATACTAAGTTCATACAAAGTCTATGGTGGATGTAAATGTGTGTGATTTTTGCATGTTTTTCGATTATGCCCAGTCTGATGGCAACACGAGCAAAATCTTTTCACCACCTCTTCTTCTTGAGACAATATTCGTTGTTTCTTCTGTCGACCTGCTAAGACATGCATTTTGGTTGGAAGCACAATAATGTCTTTAATTTGGTCGGGAATATCCCATTATTCTTTATTCCCAACGGAGAACACAGGTTCAACGTATGATAATATAAGTGCATTTGTGCTATAAAACTTTGATGACAACTCGGATGGAGGAAAATTGCTATTCAAACCAATAGCTAATGCATGTGTAAAAGGAAAATGTTCTAGTTGGAAAATCTTACAGCCACATTCTTTAGTTCTTAGGTTAACCTGCTTGTGTAGCTCACCATCACAAACATAGTATATGTTATTATCCACGGATGTAACATCCATAAGCAGAAGACTGCCTTAAATGTCGTACAAAAGTTCGTGTATAGGGTCGCACAGATGGACGTACAAAAAGTTGCGTACAGGGTCGTACAGATGGTCGCACAAAAAATCGTATATAGGGTCACACAAAACATCGCGTATAGGATTGCACAGTTGGTTACAGGGTATTATGTGACCTTTCTTGCGACTGTTTGTGTGACCAATTATGCGAATATATCTTTTTGCCTATAGTCGCACAAGTGGTCGCATGCAAGATCGCACAAGAGATTACATGCAGGGTCGCACATAAGGTCGCATAGATGGTTGCATGTGTTGTCTCGTAAGCAATTGCATAATTAGTTTCACAATAAGTTGCTTATACTTGAAGCGTATAGTCACACAATAAGTTGCAGGTAGAGTCGCTTATGTAGTTGAAAGGGTATTTGAGTAAAAAAAAAATAAAAAGTGACACATTTAAAAAAAAAATTATTGTGTGGCATTTTAAAAAAAATGTATTGAAAGTGACATTTTTGAAAATTTCCTTAAAAAATATTACTCCCTCCGTTCCAAATTCAAGTTCACGTTTATTATAGATACGGAGTTTAAGAAAAGTTACTTTTTGACTTGCTTTTGAGGGTAGCATGGTATTTTTAGGTAATAAATAAATTATAAAGTAAGTTATGTATGTTAAAAAGATAATAACAAATTTAAAATTAAAGTATTTTAGAGAGATATTAGTTTGTTAGTTTTCCTTTTATGGAAGTGTGAAATTTAATTTGAGACGGAGGGAGTACTAAATAGTTATGTTAGTATTATTTAATAAGTGGTAAGTAGTTATGTATAACATGATAATCTTATATTTTAATTGTATTAATAATTTGTGTAGATCTTATACGTCTAAAAAAGAAAATGAGATGGGATCCTTTGAGACCAACGCTCAAAACGGTATAATGAGGCCCAGCGGCGGACTGAGTATTAATTTTGCTGACTATACAAGAAATGAGAATTACATCAAGTTAAATATACACACATACGTATGTACATGCTAGTTTTGATATAGGAGTACAAAAGAATCAATGAAAAGTTCCATGTAAAATCAATATCAGCATAAATTATTTGCAAATGTAACAAGAAAAGGCGCTCAATTTAGTACTTTTAACTCCAATTTAATACTACTAACTATTAAAGAGAGAGAGAATTTGATTGACAAACAATCTTAAAAGTTAAAACATAACTCTGATTAAGAAAAAATTATCAACGTTTTCGAATAGATCAAACTGATTGCACAGGACTAATATACATCTACAGAATCACAATTGCATTATTTTATCCAACATTTTAACAAACTGAATAAACCACAAAAAATATGACATACAAAGATTAAGGAGAAAAAAAAAGAATATCACACTTAGAAAAGGAAGATGACTCAAAACTATAAAAGAATACAACCCCATGGAAAAGGAAGAATTGCTACAAAAGATTGCATATACTATATACACTAGCACGATAAATATTAGAGTTAAAAAAAAGATCAAATTGTGTGTGTATAATTTTTTACTTGATAGCAAAATTGCTAGTACCTCAGTAGTGCTTCTGCTACTTGTTAGACCACTGGAATTCTATTTCCAAATTCCTCGATGGCCCACTCTTGCTTTCAGGCAGTAGCGTATACTCACCCGCAACTGCACCTAGCATCACTACTCGATCGATTTGGATGGTGACCTTTCCAAATGAGCTCTGTCATTAAAGTAAGTGATAGGCGTAAGAGAACTACTCCTATATCATAAGCAAATGATCGCGTATATTTGATAGGAAATGTTGACGCTTAAGCTCATTTACCTTCCCCATTTTGCTCTTGTTCTTGCATGAAATGTGAAGCTTCTGGCCTTTAGGAGGGCTTTCAAATGACCATGAGAAGCTCTCATCCCACTCGGGATTAGGGCCGGTTGATACAACCTTAACCGTGAAATACATTATCAGTAAAACATCACTGAAAAGGCAGAATTGGAAGAGATGAGTTCAGTAATGACTACAAGTTCATACCTTAGTTAGTTGAGGGGTTGTATGACCGAGGGTTAACTTGCAAAAGACGCTAGGGTTCCCAACAGATTGTCTCATATTGTTTCCTCGTTTAATTATCACAACCAGAGTACCGGGCAAACACTGCAGTAAAAACTCAGCTTTCTCCTGGAACCGTGGGGGTCCTGATTGTATCAAGTATTGTAAAAGGGGTATAGCGTCAGCAGCAGCAATGGATTGCGCTCGAGAAACTTCAGCTGGACATGCCGACCAGGCTTGCCTTAGAAGAAACAATGCATCCAAAGCAGCTTCTTGAGTTGCCTCTGATCCTGTCTTGAGAGAGGTAACAAGATGAGGAATGCTTAGAGTGGCAGGTTCAGTGGCTCTAAGACGGGGAAAGTTTCCAAAGAGTGCATTCAGAGCCTTCAGATACTCTTCGTGTACAGTGCCAGTAGCCCACAAGTCTTTCTCAATTGCAGCTAGAAGAGAAGTAGATCAATAAGATATTTGACCATAATCATCAAGTAATCAAAACTTGCAGTGAGGGATAGAGATTTTACCTGTTATAGATCTCACAGTTTCGCTTGAAGCATATTCTTGAATGGTGTTGTTAGAGAAAAGAAGTTTGACAAACATTGCTGCCTGCATTGATGTTTCTGGCTCACTAGAACTAATCAGATCCAGCACAACTTGAACACCACCAGCTTCAGCAACTGCTCTTTTATTTGATCGGCTGTACATTACCAGGTTCTGTAGAGCACAAATAGCTACTACTTTCATTTCTTCAGTAGGTTGATCTTCAAGAAGATTCACTAATGCTCGACAAGCTGATACAGCATCTGATGACCGAGCAAGAGTCTCGTTCTGGAATATGTCACCCAGAGCAAGGGTTGCTAGTAACCTTGCCTGTTGACCTTGCGTTTGAGGATCCAAAAGGTACTGGGACAAGGGCAAAATTGCCGATTTGGTAGCTTTAGACTCCCTGATCTTCACGTTATTCAACAACACCTCAAGTAGTCTAGCAGCTGTCTCCTCAGACTGATGACTTCTAAGAAGGTCGAGAAGAGCCTCAATCGCTCCACTTTCAGCCATTGCTTCAGCACTGGTAGAGTCATCACTCTCCAATACCAGAAGAGCACTCAGGGCACCAACAACTGTGCTCTCCGATCCTGATCGAAGCAATCTAACCAAAACTGCTACAGGTACTTCCAAATAGTACTCAGAACTAAACTGCAGAATACTAGATAACACTGAAGCAGCAAACTCCCATAAAGCATGAGGGAGTAAAGGATCAGCCTGTAGAATGACTTTGGACAGCTGGCTTACTCCACCCTCTTTTGCAATTTCATTCGGCCAAACGGTGGCAAGATTAACTAGAGCTCGTACAGCTCTCTGTTGCAAAATAGCAATACCAGAACCAAGAATGCGTACCAATGGACCAATCACTTGATGTGTCAGCGGATCTCTCTGAAGATGCTCCTCCAAAAGCAAGTGAGATAGAAGCTCTGCAGCCAACTGTTGCACCGCTGACGCAGGAGAGTCAAGCAAAGGTAGAAGGGGTTCTATAGCTTGCTGTGATGTGAGGGTATAATCACCACGACATTGTGGATGCTCTATAATATTCACGAGTACCTGCAATGCACTATGTTGTCCATCAGGCCCAAACTCCGATTTTGTCAACAATAGGAACAGTGGCTCAACCACTTTTGCTGCTGATGAACCTTTCGCAATGGTTGCGTTGTTTGTTAGTATTCTTAGTAATTCAGCAAATGCAGCACAAAGGAAATCCGGTGCTTCATGAAGTATATCTAGCGCACAATCTATCACTCCAGCTTTCACCATTTCCATCTTACAAGATGGCCTATCTTTACCTATTTTTACAAGAGCTCTTGATATAGCCTCGTGAAGCAAATAATTGCGACCATAGAGAAGGGCTACGAGAGGTACAACGGCACCATGCGCCGCTACGAGTTCTGCCAGCTGTTCATCATCCAGAAGCCTATCTAATGCACGAACAACGGAATGGTGTGCTGGACCATATTTGGTAACAAGCAGAGACACTAATGGCTCAACACAACGGGCTGCTGCCAGAGTAGATCTTATTCTCGTGTTTCCGAAAAGTACATAGCACAGTTCAGCAGCATCACCCTTCAGCTCCATCGAGTAATTTGATGAAAGAAGTCTGCATAAAACATCAACAGCATTCATCTCAACATCAGCTACTGCAAGGGCCTTTGATGGGTTCTCATTTAGAAGTCTAATCAAGGCAGCAATAGCAGCGTGTTGCTCCTTCTCCAAACCCGTACTTAGAATTTCCACTAAAGGCTGAACAGCTTGCCGGGCAGAGTCAGCGTTCCTTACATGATCAGAAGAAAATAAGTTTTCCAAGGCTTTAGCAGCACTATAGCGTGCTGCTCTACCACCCAAGCGTAAAACTGCAATGAGTTGAGTAACCGCACCTAATGCAGATTCATGCTTTCTTATTTCAGCCGTGCTAAACATAATGCCTAGTAAATCAGTAGCAGCTTCCTCATAAGCATCTTGGGGGCTAAGAGAGAGATATTTAGTCAAGCCTTCCAAGGCTCCCGACTCTACCATAGCAATCTGATTAGTAGGGCAATCAGTAGCTAGTTGTATTAGAAGTCCCAGAGCAAGAAAGGGTGCTCCAGGGCGATCAGGAATAGGTTTAAGCAAATCCACTAATGCGGGTATAGCTTTTCTGGAAGTAGCTCCAAGCCTGATGTCGTCAACCCTAAACAATCTCTCAAGGGCCACTTGATCAGGATAGTGAACCAAAGAGAACTCCTCAGCCAATTCCAAAAGGTCGCGTATGTCTTCATCAGCACAACCAAGCATGAAAATGAGTCCTCCAGCTGCACCTGAATTGGCAACAGAAAGAAGAGTTCCCCTGCTACCATTACAGACAAGACTGGCCACTGCTTGGGCAGCAAAATACCTATTTTCTCCCTCTTCCGACCTCGAAAGACTAGCCAGAACTGTAATCGCTTTCATAGTTGCATTTGAGCGTATAATATCTCTTTCTTGGAATAAGATTGCCAATAATAAAGCACAGATCCATATGCTACCGTCCTCTTTATAATCAGCC
Organism: Pogostemon cablin; assembly: GCA_023678885.1. Lineage (NCBI taxonomy): Eukaryota > Viridiplantae > Streptophyta > Magnoliopsida > Lamiales > Lamiaceae > Pogostemon > Pogostemon cablin. Next base: position 3,054,053 of record CM042992.1, on the reverse strand, counting down.
TGTAATAATATAAAAATGAACACCAATTATGCTTAAAGAATATGCCAGCATATTCTGAGAATCATTGCTAAACTGGAATCACGAGTAAATATCAAGATGGGAAAATTTCATGACGCCATTTTTGAAATATTAAGAATTTCTTCACAATTCCAAAGACAAGGTGAGAGTAACACATTCAAAGAAAAGCAATTTTTTATTTTTTTGGGGGTGGGTGGGTGGGGTATCCTTGAAGAAATTATTAATCATAAACAAATGGTTTATACAAATAAGATAATTCTCCCAATTGTATACCTGTGTTTGCTGATAAAAGAACTCAGAAATTCTGTCAGTAAGAACTTCAATTGCACCAGCTTCCATAATATCAGCTTTACTCTTTTCATCACGACTAGCAAGGGCACAAAGAAGCCATGCCGCTATATTGGCACCGCTAATGACTGATGTACTTCTCACAGAGTCTTGTGCAACTGCTTCTTCTTCAGTTACTCTGGAGATACTTACAACATCCTCATGACCCTGATCTCCAATTTGAGAGGACTCAGAAGAAGTTAACATTTCAACAAGAGAATGGATGAGTGAAGCACCCATATTAGATCCATTTAGATCTTCAACTATTCTTTGATGATTGACTCTTTCAGTGCAGACAATAAGAGCAGCTCCTCCAATTTTAACCCTCGCATTGGAGGAACTTATCACCCGTCTTGTAATCTGTGAAATGCATCCAGTGGCACTGGCAATTGTGTTACCAAGAATTAGGGGCTGAGCCACACATAACCGAGATAATATTTCTATAGCCTTATCCTGCAACAGTGGTGTGGCATCAGCAATACATAAAACTATCGGGGCAATGCTGCTTGGATATTCAGCAAGAACAGTCCAAGCAGGTTTTATTTGCCCAATATCTCCAACAGATCTTGAAAGAAAAGAAAGCGCATCTAATGCTTCTGATGTAGCAACAGATTTACTGTCAGCATTTTCTAGAAATGAAACAATAGCAAGTACTGTTCCATTACGATTTACACATTCAGTTAAAGCAGAATCTATCTGACGAGGATGGAGAAGACGAGCAATTGCTGCTGCTGCATGGGTCTTCCCAACATTTGAGCCTTCACGCAGAACTCTTGTAGCAGGTAAAATAATTTCTTCTGAGACAGCTTGTTCTGAAGTTTCACTGTCTAAAAGAAGATTTGCTAGAGCACAAACTGCCTGCTCTGCCACCTGCAGCACCGAAGAGTTAGCAAGCACCACCAATAATGGCAATGCATCTTTAGAAACAGCAGCAACATCGCGGTTTTCTTTAACTGAGAGAAAAATAGCTGTGAGGCATCGACAGGCTTCCACTAAGATGTTTTCTGATTCGGAGTTTAAAAGTTTCATGACTGACAAAAGAGTCTTGATAGCAATGTTGGTTTCACGCAAGTCCTTCCTCAGATCAAAGATTCCTGCAAGAGCTAGTGCCGACTTCGCTTGAGTCTCTTCCTTTGTAGAGCTTAATATTTTTATCATCGTCTCAATTGCATCATTTGCTGCACTACCTTCGCGTACCATATCATTCTGAGGAGCCACACAGAGCAAGCTTTTCAATGCATCTAATACATAAACTTTCGATTCAGGCAGGTCGCTGACTAATAAAGCAGTGAGTTGGCTGATTGTTGCTGTATCGGACTTGTGAATCAAATGATTCAAAGTCTTAGCAGCAATTTCTTTCCCATTGGAGCTTCCATTCTTTAGGAGCCAGAGTAAAGCCGGTACAGCATCAGCACTTTCAACACAGGCACGTATATCCTCACTATGATTACAGAGGTTTCCAAGGATTGTTGCAGAATCTTCTTTAGCTTTTGCAGACCCGGTTTCTAGAATTTGAACAAGTGGGGGTATACCACCAGCAGCAGTAATAGCCCACTTGCATTCATCATTTTCATGCGACATAAGACAAAGTAACGCAACAGCACACTCTTGTTGCTGCTCCGATGAAAGACCAAGGAGGGAGATTAAAAGCTGAATTCCCTCACGACCTTGAAGGGCCTGCCACAAACTACCTTGATTGTTACAGAGAACAAGAAGGGATCTTACCAACTCTTCCTGAACTTCATTTGTGGCCATTGTAATTAAACCAACTAACAGCCTCTTTGCATCAGAATTCGCAAGTTTGCATGCTAGCACTCCATTCCCATACAAACTGGCAAGGGCTTCTATTGTACGCTCCTGGATCAGAAAGGGTAGCTGAGGTTTGAACTGCTGTAACAATGTCTTCTCAACCTCAGTGGGATCTGATGGTCTGGCAGATTCAGCGTTATTGTCGTATATCATTAGAGCAGAAGCCAATGCACCTAATGTGTCAGCCACTTGTGCAGGAGAGGAACACGACTCAAGACTCTGACCAAGACTTGAAATAACATTTGACAAGCCTCCAGATATGTTTGCAAGAGCACACATCGCATTCTCTTGCAAAGCTTGGGCAAACTCGCCCTGCATGAATTCTTTAGAAGGAGCTATTGTAGCATTTATAAGAATAGGAATACCATTGGCAGTAGCAATCTCTCGCTTAGCTTCTTTGCATTGTGCAGAAAGAGATTTAAGAGCAGATGCAGCTTCTGCTCTTACTGAAGCTTCATTTTCTGATCCAAGAAGCTTAAGGAGCAGTTTAGTAGCTTCTGCAGCCAAGATTTTAGGGCAAACAGATGCATCTTCCATCATCATGCATGACAAGAGAAAACATACATTTGCTTGCGTACTTGATTGGCCAGTTGTAAGCAATTTGACAAGTACATCAACTCCTCCAGCTTGAATTGTGGCAGGCCAAAATCCCTCGGTGCTGCTAGACAGATTCTGTAATGCTCCTGTTAACAAGTCATCGACCACATTCCCAGCCTTAAGCCCCTTCTGAAGTTGTCCCCACAACACAGGGACAACTCCTTCTGTAGAAAAGATTTTTGAGCCGACATGATCTTTAGCACCACCTTGAGAAACAGCATATATGGTCTTGGCTGCTGCAATTTGACCTTCTCTTGAGTTTGACTTGAGAAGACCAAGCAATGGTGGGATGCAACCTCCAAGTAATACTTTAACCCGTAATTCATTCTCTTTGCAGAGAGAACCTAACACTGTAGCAGCCTGTATCTTTATCCCAAGAGATCCCGACCGAAGAAGAGACACAAGAACTGGAACTGCTTGGGAATGAGACCCAACTGCACCAAAAGCACTTTCTCGTGTATTAATTAGATCAAGTAATTGCCCTAAGCAATTCTCTTTTTCCTGCGATGATGAGGAACTCTGCCGTAATAGCTCAATACATTGTGCAACACTTGCTAAGGTCCCATCTGGGTCCTCCATGCTACTCCTATCTCTGCAGGTCAAGGCACAATAAAATAGAATGGCAAGGAGTTAACAGGCTGTCACCTTGGTAGAAATAAGAAAAACTTCCATCCACTTATTAAACTTATATACATTATATTATTGTTAGCTCCACTAATCCTATTTAGAAAAGAAAAAAAAAAGGTAATAAAGGAGGGTTGTGAACAACATCCAAATCCCACAATGTCGATTCCATGGACATGGATAGATCTAGTTGAGAAAATTTTAATTAACTTCCAGGTATGTATCAATAATTTAATAGGTTGTTTGAAGGATTCCAACCTGGATAACTAAATTTGCTATTGATCTTTATACCAGATTTCTATAAATACATTGTTTGTGAATTTTTTTCATTTTCTGATCACTTAAAATGTACTACAAATATTATAAACAGATTTTGAGCAGTTGTGGATCAAATGTACTTTTCTTTAATTTATTCTTTAAACTTAATCATGTACACAAGGCAAACTTAGATACTGACTGACCTTGAACTCATTTTCATGAGTGAGTTGGGGGTTGGAGGCTCTATTTCATGCGCTCTTGTTTCCCCATTTCTCTCCTAAAACAAACAGAACAACATGCACAAACTTATAATAAGAGATAATTCAGAAAAGTCAGTCAAAGAAATGGAACAGAATAGAGAGATTGCTTGATATGAAACCATTGTCCCAAGAAAAAATTAACTGTACAAAGAACAGTAAAATCTTCACATTACTAATTTACAAAATAGTTCACAAGCCACTCAGGATCTCCTAATGATCTATTTGAAAGAAACAAGAACTGGTAGCTCTAAGAGCAAGAGCAACAAGAGGAGGAAAATGTGCAACCACGAGGTGCAAACCAATCTAGATCCTCAAGTAGAATTCATGAAAGGGAGATATGAAGGATCAAAGATAGCCTACTATCTTCTTAACCTACACAACATGTATAGCATAAATAATCGCAACAACTGAAAATCAAACCCCAACATGAACACTAACTATGAGTAGCACATGTGATCTGAACAAAACAAAATCAGAAAATAATTCATCGGATTCAGCCAGTTCATCGGGTTTCAATATAACAGAGTAGATATACTATTTACAACTAATTCTTTAAAGTAAACTTACCAAGTCATTGGGAGGAATGGTGCTGCCATTGGCGGCAGCAGCCCTCCAAGTCACTGTCGCCGCCAGCTTTCTTGACTTCGAGGCCTTTTCTTCAGATCAAATCGTCTCTAGAAAAGAGTCAATCACAGTATAGCAAGTCAAACGGACAGCATTAGACAAGCTTCACGAATCTACAATCTGAAGGAATAAAACTCTTCACTAATCTAATCCTATAACAGAAAATCGTCAAGAATCTGAACTCCAAAACAAGAAACCTTAGGCCCATTTTCGGAGATCAATTAAACGATGGATGAAATAGAAATATTTATAGTAAGTCGTAACCAATTACAATTATAAATATTTGAACCCGACAAATCATCTCAATTAGATTTGAAACAAATTCGAGCTCTCAATCCAATAAACAGAAAATGAATAGCATAAAAAAAAGACCATTCATAAATCCCGCAAAATTCTTCAAGAGATCAGTAGATCAAATGTTCCCAGATCACAACTTTTATGAGGAAAAGATAAATGAAGGAAAACCAAACACAATGCACAGACTAGCATGAATCCGCTAAGAAACAGTAAGATCTACCGGAAATGGCGAAACCTTTGATTAAATTCAGGGGAGGCCAAGATATCTTTCTCAGCGTAATGGTGTTGGTAAGCTATTAATGTAGAGACTGACAGGAGAGAATTGACTGAAAGGGGACTCCCTCCCTCTCTCTCTTTCCTCTCAGTCTCGGAGAATTGCAAAATTGAGAGTTTCGTAGCTAACAAGCGAGGAAGATAAAATGCTTAGAGAGAGAAAGAGTGTACGTATTGTGTATGTATCACAATATGTGTGAATGAACAAGAGTGACAGTGTGTGTGGCAGAGAGAGAAAGCGTTACTGGGGGTGGGCTATGGGGGTGGGGTGGGGAGGTGGTCCACCGACAGCCACTGTAACTGCGGCTTCTTGGCTTCAACAGCTGGCTTCGTTTTTTATTTTATTTTACTTTCTTTCAGAAACTTCCCGTAATTTTTACTAACATGTTATATAACACGAGAAAATATCACAAAATGTTACCCTAAGTATTATTAAATCTACAATTAATTAATCTTGTATTTTTTGAAATTTTAATTTAATTTTTTTAATTCAATTTTAGTCCTACTTAATTAATTTTGAATCTTTTTAATTCAAATTTTGCTTCAAATTAGAATTTAAAAGGGTGTATGTATTGCCATGTAGACATTGCAAAAGAATGATATGTATTGCCACGAACAGAACTGCCAGCAGAACACGAGCTCGATAAAAATAAAAGAGTAATTTTTAATTTAGATCAAAATTGAATTAAAAATATTAAAATTAATCAAATAGAATTAAAAATTATTAAAATTGAAAATTTAATCGTGAATTTAGTAATACTTAGCGGAATAATTTCTCTTACCTAAACTATAGAGCATTTCCAAAATTTTGAAGAGAATTTTTAATAAAAAAGTAGGTTTTAATACATTTTTTATTTTAATATTTAAGTTTAACACCCTTCATAGTTTATTGATTAAATATAAATTTTTTTATTTTATTTTAACTTAAGAAAGAAGGTATAATAAAACGGTAAAAAATAACCCTCTTTAAAAATATATTTTTTAATTCATTAATCTACATATTTTTGTACATAAAAATTTATTTTTCTTAAATTCCAATTAAAAAATACGTGCTTAATTTCATGAAATTGATACTTAAATAATAAATCCCAATAAAATAAAAATATTTTGGTGTTAATTGAAATATTCTTCTACTCCTACATAACTGTGTTATCTGCGGTTGCCCAGTCGATATACTTGTGTTGACTTTGCAAGTCAAGCCGACTGTCACGCTGGCTTGGGTATTACTCCCACCATACTATACCACCTAAATAATTGTCATATCACTACACTATACCATATGCATAACACAGCGGTATGTGTGTATATAAAACAAGACACGCCTAATTAAGAGGGGTAAACCTAATTAATTAATTATGTTTTAACAGGTAATTTTGTATTTATCGGCTCAATTATGAGTAACGTTCATTCTCACATGCAGTTAACAAGTCAAAATCAAAACAAACATGGGACTCCACATTAATATATGAAAGAAATCCATCAGTATCCCTTTGCACCCAAATTAAAGCTGTCATTTGATTTTCCTTAACCGACATTTAAACCTGATTAAGGATGTGGAGCTATAAGCCTATAAGTAATGAATTAGTTATTTAAATGATTTTTATATAAAAAAAATATGTGTATACTAATTTCTTTTTTTATTTTTCTTCGAAATACCCTATCAATTCATCCATGAATTTTGTTGATGCATGTTCTTGGCTCGTTAATTTATGTTTAATAGAAATGGATTATGACATAACGAAACCAAGAACGATCACCATCAAACATGAAACAACCACAAACAAGAGATTATCAATGATCAAGAACTCAATTTCCACCAAAGAACTGGATCCGATTTTATTACTCTCCCTTAGAACAACACTCATAAAACTCTTATCTCTTACAAGTGCAATGTCTAAAGTGAGCATGAGTAACCTCTCTCTCTCTCTCTCATGTGAGAGAGACTATTTATACTTCCTACAAACCCTAACTCGGAGCCAATCGCCTTGCGCCACTTAGATGAGGACAAGCCGTCTTTAATGAAGTTGTCTGGTACGCCGACCAGCTTGGGGAGGAGTTTGAGTGTTGCGGGTTGCTTTTGCAGGGTTTCACAGACCGCTCCCGTCCTTTGCTGGTTTTCCATTGGTAGTTAGGAAATGATGTGTCAGTTGTCTATTGTCTTCTAGTTAGGATTGTTGTCCAAGACATCCCATCTTCCCGTTAGTTTTGTCCTCTAGCCTGCTACGTCTGTCAGTCTTCATGATGGTGTCTGTGCTCTGTTCCTCCGCTTCCATTATCCCTCTGGTCCTCGGACGTGTTGTCTTCCGATACTGTGATGTTCGTCCGAGCCCTGGGTAGGGGGGGAATGCTGCCGAGGTTCCCTGCCGAGGGCGCTTCAGGCTTCTGTCCCTTTAATGGGCTCACTCTCTGCCTTTTCTTTAACTAGACCTTTGGGCCGGTAGTGATTTCTTTGGGCTGTCTTAGCTGTCCGTTTAGCATTCTTCTTCGAATTGGGCTTCAAGATGGCTGGGCCTCCTCCCTCAAGTATTTAAAGGTTATTGGATTTTAGGCCTACTAAGCATGTGGATATAATACCCATAACAAATTTCATGACTCAATTCACTATTCTGGCATAAGATTAGTATAGAACAAAAATAAGAATATGCCTTCTATAAAATTTTTTAGGGGAATGTCAACAATTTATAATAGTACAAGAAAATTGCCATTTCTCTTAAAAGCGTCACATGTTTACTTGCAATGTGAAATACCGATCTATAAATTTTATCTGCAAATTGATTATATTCTCATTTTTATTTAAAAAAGGTTCAATAAACCTCTTAATAAAAATTTTATTTAATTAACAAATACTCCCTCCGTCCCGCCCGCCCAAACGTTACCGGTTGTTTTTTATGAGTAGATTAAGAAATATTATTATTTATTTATTTTATATATAGTGGGTAGTCGTATTAGTAGTGAGTAGTGCTAAAAGTGGAAAATTAGAACATTTAGATTGGACGCCCAATATAGTAAAATGGTGACCTTTCGGTGGGATGGAAGAAGTACATGCGTGTATAGTCGACAATTATTCATCTACCCAATTTACAATTCCTATCGAATGGTTTGACTTGAACTAAATCAAGTATTGGATGATATTTTCCCATGATATAGATCAATCAACAACATTTGTTAGATTAGGTGAGACATCTATACTATGTTGAAAGAATAGTTTCATCATTAAATAAATTGATGAATAAATATACATATATGATATACCAAGTAGGCCTGGAAATGGAATATTACAAGCATTGTGCAAATTTCTATCGCTATCACCACCATTCGAGAAAATCAGCAACAGATGGAAATCAAGAAAGTTTTTAACACATTATGGAATGATGATGGAGACTCCTCAACAAGTTATTAATTTATAACACAACAGCAAAACGTACCTTTTATTGTGTCTCCATAGGTCGATTTGTCATTGAATAAACATGACAATGATACATAAAACGACATCGCTTCCGTGTTTGGCATCATCAAATCTCTCGAACTAAAAACAATCGAACGTGCCCCTTGTGGGGAATAAAGTGTTTTCTCTTTTACGGAAAAATCTAGGAATTTTCATTTTCTTGATGGATACATCAGTACAGTGGTTAAAAAAGGATTGCTCGGCTGCTTTTAGAATTTCATGAATTCTTTGAGCCCAAAATTCGTATAAAACCTGTGACTTACCCTCATCCATAGCTAAGAACAAAATTATGTTAGGCTGATGGAAGTTGCGTAGGATTGCAAAAGGGTCAAAGATTGCTCTGTGATAGCCCGGTTCCTGGCCCGCCTGACCCACTCGTCAACAACCTCTGCTGCTTGGCTGCCTTTAACTCCATTCTCAAGAGTATCTGCAGCTTCACATATTTTTCCTTGAGCTAACAGACTCTCGACTTTATTTATGAGAGATTCAATTCCATCACCTGTTTCATCAACCTCCTTAACCTGAACTAAGAAAAAAACCTTCAGAACTGTAAAGTTATCTTTAATTCAAAGGGCTATGTGGGGAGGAAAAAGACTATACCTTCAACAAAGAAGCAATACGAGCCAATGAATGAGAAAGTATCCCACCACCACCAGATGGAATTAGACCGAAGTGCCTCAATGTCCCCTTCAATGCATCAAACTGTAAAGATTGAAGATTCAGTAATTTGGTTATAGTGCAGAAGAATGTCTCTGAATATCTTCTCTTTTCTCCATGAATGTCAAGTTAATACTTTAACATATATATTAAGACAGAACCAAAGGCAACTTATAGAATCACCCAAATCCTCCTTGCCAGCTGAATTTTTCCTAGGTTTAAATATTTTCTAGATTTACCAATTTCCACTTCATTAAAAGTATTCAACGTCATTATTCTCAGCCTTCCATCTGCAGACTACAATAAAATGCTGATCTAGTGTTGTAATCTATTTTCTTCTACTCTTTTCTTTTCAGATCTCTTCAAATGGTTCCACACCATGAGTGCCTTTTTCAGTGCTTGATATTATGTGCACCACCAAAATAAGCCAAAAGGAGTAGGAGAAGAAAAGGCATTTATGTAGTTGAAGAAAATGAAAATGTCACAGTGATAAAAGTAACTTGCCTTATGATTCAATTGGGACAACGTATCAGTTCCATGCTTTTGGGTGTCTTCAGGGAGTGAGGATAGAACCAACGCTATCAGTGAATCTTTGTCAATGCCTCCGAGATGATTACGAACAGCTTCTATTTCCTTTTGAATTGGCAGCCCTTTGGATAGTGCATCTTCCAATGCCAATGCACCCTGCAACACATGAGAGATTAGATGCGACTCATCAAACAGATTCAATCATATGCTAATATCCATTATAAATTTTATGAAATATTATGTATCTGAGTTAAACAACAGTTCTTGGCATCATATGAAACATTTTTAGGAGAACTTCTGCCATATATGTTTCCCGTGTATAAATTCCCTAATCAAATCACTCTGTAACCATTAGATACCAAGAAAGATTTTATTCATAAAGTCATTAATTTCAAGTTTCTGCATATCATCTTCTACTCCTACTCTTTCCAGAAGTCATATTCTCATCATGATTAATAAGTAAAGATGCAATTCACAAGCTAGATCAATTAACAGACATAAAAAGCTGTCAATAATGTTGAACTAGAATTGAACCTCAAAGGTTCATGGTTAAAAAAAGAGCATTAAGCAGTAATCATGGAAGTCAAAGAGATTACCAAGGCAAGCTTGTGAACAGAATGACTCTGGCGAGCTTCTTCAGACCGTGCATAAAATGCCATGCACAACGCATTAATCTGCAAAACCAAAACCAAGGCTTAAACACTGCCCAAATACTACAAAAAATCAGCATCTCTGAATTTAACTCCTTGATTCAATCAAATCATTACTTCATTCACTTCATGTTTAAACTTTGTACAGAAAATATTCAACCAGAATTATTTATTTGTGTTGTCTGGAAAACTTTCCAACAAGATTTGATTAAGTACTTCAATCAGATTGTGTTAATTTTGCGTAGTAATGTCAGTTTTCTTGTAGAGGGTATTAGGAACTCCACTATGAAATCCAAATTAGCAGGTATTATACATGAAGATTCGCTTCAGCCATTTTCTCGATCTGGGAAGCTTTTTCACTTGCAATTGCTGCAGCGAGTTCAGCTTTGGCGATATTCTGCATTTCCTTCAGTTTTTCTTCTACTTCCATTTCCTGCATCAAGAAATTACAGAATTTGAACAGGTAAGGAAACATAGTTGAGTGACATAAATTGAGAAAAATGACTATCAAATCAAATTTGTACCTTCTGCACAAGTTCTGTTTTGAGTTTTTCTTCAAGTGCTTCTTGGAGAGATTTCAGAGCTGCTGCTGCTTTAATTCTTTCTTTAGTTAATTCCTGAGAAAATAATCATAACGTTATCTGACAATATATTTATAAATCCATTCAAATTGAGTGCTAATATTTTCATTTGTGTTGCCAGAAGTCATTTCTTCAAAGTTTCCTTCAGCTAAATTAACAATATTCCTTTATTTTCAACCAATATATAAGAGCCAAGAGAAAGAATACATTAAGGTTGCATTTTCAATGCTGAAAAAATCCACATCAACTGAAAATTGAACTTCCAAATTTGCAGAAGGGAGAAAAAGAAAAAACAACAGTAATTTGTACACATGCATCAGCCCAAAATAATTCAGGAGATATATATAAGTATAAAACACATCTACTGCTTACATGACATTTATAAGGTAGACATAGAGGAAATGTTAATACAGTATTTCGACCAGATTGACGATGCCAAATAGATCAATGATGAATGAGTATCAGGTACACTGAGTAACATGTGACATGCAAATGGTGACCATAGGCAAAGAAAGATGTTAAAAACCTTATCCAGAATTGCTTCCCTCTCAGCATACATGAGTTCTCTGACCCTTGCATCCTTGAGTTCCTTCTCATACTTCTCCTGAAAAATTCATGACTATGTTAGCAGAAACCCATGAACATGATTATACAACCCATGCTACACTGTCATGAAAAAAATTCCTCCAATAGTGTAACAGAAATGTGAATATTAAATCAATTACTGAACCTCCTATAATTTTTCTTCCTATAATGGACAAAGAAAAAGAATGAGTTGTCAATGAACCTTCATTGCTTTAATCTCTTTTGTAAAAAAACGAGCATCCAACTCAGCTTGCCTTTCTTCAGCAGCATGTATGGCTTGCAGGAAATCAAGAATCAATTTCCCATCCTTCATTATGTAATCATCGTGGGCGTCTACATTTGCGGAACTTGTATTCTTCCATATCAGAAACAAAAAATTAGTCGTAAAACAGATTATTCAGCCAATATGAACGATAACAGTTATTATTAGTATAATTATTTAAATACCAACCTTATTATTGTTTGAGGAAGAAGTAGAAAATTCTTCAAGCATGTCTCTTAAAAGGTAATCATCAAGGAGGGAACTATCTTTTTCTGTTCCACTATCCCGAACAACCTAACAAAAGTTGTTTCACAAAAAATTGTGAAAGATTTGCTCATATAGAAACAGACTACTAATGACCCAAGAGAAATTTAACGTTTCAATAGACTCATATCTAACCTCTTTCATGTCTTCACTGATGGTTTGATCCCTTGTCACAGAGTTGATCTTAGTTTCAGCAGGAGTTTTTTCTACTGAAGTAAAGGTTTGTGGCTGTGCATCAAGCTCCACCCCTGGGTCCTTTAGGTCAAGACTTTCCTCAGCTGGTTTAGTAGCATCATTGTCAGATGACATGCTGGTTTGCGGAACATCAGGCACATCAACATGATCAACATGCTCTACTGTCATAGCCGTGGCATCTGTTGCCTGAAAGCTTTTATCATTTTCATCTTCTGGAACACTTATTGTTTTAATATCTTGTTTAATATGGTCTGCACCATAACTTGAAGCATCTGAATCCTCTGAGCGGTTCGTTTCACTGACTACCCTGTTCTGATGGTTTATACTTTGTTGTTCTGGTGATTTCTCAAAATTCACATCGTCTATCCGTCTTTTGGTGTACTGACCAATGCTTTGCTGCTGTTTCCCAATATAACTATCAAGAATCCCGTAATAGTAAGCAACAAGAAATACAGATCCCACTGCAAGACCACCAGTGATAAATTTTGGTAAACGACTCTGAGATTCTTGGGCACTGCTGCCCCCATCAAACTTTTTGGGTCCATTATTCTGAGAAACAGAAAACGCCCTTCTGGAAGAAAGATACGACGGTATCTGCAAAATTACCCCAATTTAAAATGTATATATTATGTTAATAAATCAATATATGATTTGATTGCATAAAAATATTATTAATATATGTGTCAATCCATATACACTACCGGATCCTCTCCTGTACGGGATTCAATGTCCCATGAACAAATATTTCACTGTTCTTGTGAACAGTGAAATTAATGTTCACGTGAGGGGAATTCTCTCCCATAAATGGAGAGGATCCTCATCCGTCCAGATACACATAAGCTATCATTCACAACTTATGCATTTCCTAAACTGCAGTACAAACTATCTTTAGCCCTCGCAATGAACATTAAGTGACTAAGAATAAAAAAGAAAAACAACAACCAAACCCAGCATCTGAAATTTTTATTTCTTTCTTTCTGTATCGAAAAAATAAGATCATCACCACTATAATCTAAGTTAAGAATCTGAAGCATTAACTACCCAATCCAACAAATGCATAATGAAGCACCAAATAAACAATTATACCGATATTGCTAACTGCTCAAATGCATCAGTCCATCCACAAGCATACGAATATACATATATATACATATATACTCCAACAACAACATTAAAGCATGCCTGAGTTGTAGTCCGCACTGGAACTCTATAAACTGAACTACGAGATGCAAGCTGTAAAATGGACCTGCAAAAGTTATTGCCCAGAAATTGCAAAATAAATAAATAAAAACAAAAACCCTCGATTCAATCAAATCGATAACGTATAAATTTTCATAATCAGCAAATACATGTGTATCCTTAGGTATTGATTCCCATGTTACCTGCGAAACATTGTGAATTTGGATTCCGGAATTCAGCAGTGCTTTGGAGACGATTTTAAATCCCCGAATTAAAACGACGGAGCCAAAATTAGGAAAAGGGGGTAATTTTCAAGGAAAACAGTAATCGTCAAAATAATCAACGCGCTTTTCTTTATTTAATTCTTTGTTTGCATAATCGGGTTCTTTACTAGAAAATATCAATTTTGGACCCGAAGTTTTTATCAAATTTAATTTTAGTCCTTTAACTTTTAATATTTTTAATTTTATTTTTTTAAGTTTTCTTTATGAATTTCGGGGTGCACTTCTTTCTTAAACTCTGAATGGATAAATTAATACTTTTTTAGACTCTAAATGATTGGAAAAAATATTTTATTACCAATTTTTCATGGAATAAATCGAAAATAAGTGTTTTAATCATTTATATAACCTCATTGCAACTTTAAAATTTTCATTTTATTAAAAAAATACACACAAATTAATTTGTTTTATAAAAAGAATACACACAAATTAATTTGTTGTTTATTATTCATTCATTCACTACAAACATTGTGTGCCCAAACATTAATATTAATGAGTTAGTTTCTTGTGAGACGGATTATTATAGAGACGGTCGTGAGACTGTTTAACCCACTATATTATCTATAATTTAATATTATAATATATTATAATTATGGTTAGTCAACCCATTATATTAAGTAGTTACTAATTTTGAGGGATTGACCATTTATGATTTATGCGTGAATGACGTATGTTCTCCCCATCTGATGAATCATCTCAATCATCTTATCCGGCGAATCGTACGTGGAAATCGTCGTTTGTGGTCGATATTTGTTTTACTCATGCAAATCATCGTAGAACATAGTTTGCCCTGCACATTCGTCTATTTCCGGCGAATCGTCTTCAAGTTTTGTACAAGATAACGGCGAAACCATGGATATTTTTCCATATTACAAGGTTAATGAAATGTCGTTAAAGGTGTATTAATGTTGTTATTCTTATAGTATGATGTGAATTGGTTAAAGTATGTTATTATGTTGTTATTGTATGTGAACTGTGATTATACCACATCGATGCTATAATATGTTGTTTCCATGTTATATGGTATGTAATGTCAGTGTCAATAGTATATTGCATAAAAGTGTATGATGTTTCTCGTATAGTATATCGTTTCAGGCTTATAGTGTCATGACTAAAATGAAATGATCAATTTACATCACGACAGTGGTATAATATGTCGTGTATCGGTTAAAGTATGTTATTTCGGTGTTATTGTATGTTAATTTAAAGTATATCTTGTTGATGGTGTAGTCTATCATTTCAGTGTTAAAGTATGTCATATAGTATATGACGTAGATGTTATAGTATGTTGTATTCATCTAATATTATGTGGTTCATCCTTATCTTATACTCCCTCCGTCTCGTTTCAATGTTTACGTTTGCTTTTTGCACGTTAATGAAGGTGTATAATATTTTAATAGATAGTGGGTGGAAAGATATAATAATTAATGTAAAGTGAGTATAATATTTTAATAGATAGTGGGTGGAAATATATAATAATTAATGTAAAGTGGGTATAATATTTTAATAGATAGTGGGTGGAAAGATATAATAATTAATTTAAAGTGGGTAGGTGTATTAGTGTTGGATGATATATTAATTATTTTAGGTGGGCCCCATATTCCAAAAAGGAAAACGCAATTATTGAAATGAGACGCACAAAATAGAAACGTAAACATTGAAATGAGACGAAGGGAGTATTGTATTATGTTTAACTTATAGTATGTCGTTTCAGCTGAGTGCAAATTTATCGTAAAGTGTCATTGAAAGGAGTACTATAGTGTACAACACAATATGTGTGTTGTACTATGTTTGGGGTTCTTTTATAGTATGTGGTTTTATTCTTATAGTATGGTAGCTTAAAGTGTGTTATGTTATATTATAGTATGTCGTTCACGATTTGTAGTATGCCATATATTATTGTAAGTTATGTCGTTCACTGGTAATAGTGTCATGACTACAATGAAATTTGCAATTTATTTTACATCACGACTTGTGGTATAATATGTTGGAGATCAATCAAAGTATGTCATTTCTGTTTTATTTCTAGTCATTTCTGTTTTATTTCTATGTTAATTTAAAGTATTCCACGTTAATGGTATAGTTCATCGTTTCATTGTTAAAGTATGTAATGTCAGTCCTATATGTAAAAGTGTACTCTGTTTAGTTTATAATATGTCATTTCCGTATTATAGTATTTGAAAGTATGTTATGTCGATTTTATTTTTGGGTCAGTGAAAATATATGACGTAGATGTTACAGTATTGTATTTGTCTTATAATATGTAAAAAAAAGTGTCATATCATATTAGATAAAATTGTATTCCATTTCTCTTAAAGTATGTCGTTTTTGTGTTATTTCATTTCTCTTATAATAATCAATTTATATAATCTATATTGTCTTCATGCACGTAGGGTTGGATTTAGCATACGCAAATCTACTAAAGGAGCTTTAATGATGGATCTGGAGTTGTATTAGAGAAATATTTTGTATGTTCTTCTGTTGGAGCCAAAACATCTGATCTTTGTCATTCATTTGAATCAGAGAAAGAAAGGGCAATTAGAGATAAAACGGAAAACGTGAACTGTGTGAGCTAGATCCCCATTAAAATGTGCAAGTGGTTCTACTAATAACACAAAATTACTTTGAATCGTTTTGTTTATGTGAAGTTTTTTTCAGACATTTACTGGGTATTTTTGAATGTATGTGTGGTTGTGTTATTTATTTATTTTTCCGTTTTAGTGATAATGTAACTTGACAATGCTTAAAGGATTATCATCTAGTTTGGTTTTATCATTAAATAGTCCAGGCTTAAAGTATTTTGGTAAAAGTATATATTATTTTATTTAAAGTGCACGTATGTGGAGCAGGGTATCATGTTAGATGTATTATATGAATGTCTGGAGCTAGGTTAATGATTTAGTAATAATATGAAGCTTTGAAGGTTGTAAAGTATAAGCATATATGGTATGTTATAGTATGAGAGATACGGCTTATAATATTTCAAAGGTTATTTTAATTTTTTTTTTTAACAGAAAAGAGAATTTAGTCAACCATTTAAGCCTTGCAATATATACTAGAACACACAATCGTATTACTTTATTACTACATCTAATGTGTTGACTATATTTTTTTAGTATATGCTGCAAAGGCTTTAGTGTTAGATTATATTGTAACTTGCAAAAGGAAATTTGTTAAAGTATCATCAATTTATATTATAATATGACATTTATTCTTTATTGTTTATTGTGCATTATGTGAAATAGTATGCTAGATTTTGGTTATAACATATTTATTAGTGTTAAAGTGGTACAATCTATCTTGCTCCAGAAAACATGTTAAAGTATCATAAGTTAATGTAATAGTATGTCATTTATGACTTATATTATGTTTAGTGTAGCTACATTAACTCTTTCTGGCCTTCTACAATGCAATTGAGAAACAAAGTTTTCAATTGATTGATCATACGAAGAAAGATTAAAAAAAAACCTATACTCCTGGCATAACAAGTGTATAACAATTCAAATGTTCCAATATTACTATCTTGACAAAAAAAAAATAAGTAATGATAAGTACTTACAAATACTTCACAAATCTAATACACTGACACCAATGCATAAATTTTCTGGGGCAATACCAAATAGTTTTGACAGGAAATGTTCAGAACAATGTCCTCACCACGAATGTTACCCCATCCATTTCAGCCGTTACTGCCGCCATAGTTAATCCTTCCCAACCCAAACTCTAAACCCCCATAAGTATCCACACTAATACATAATCACTAAAACCCCCCCTAATCTCTATAATAGTATCACGGGTTTCATTACTCACAATAAGACATTAGAAAATTAAATGGAAGAAACATTACCTTTGATATTGGGGATTTGTTCCAAAACTTTTCAAAACGGAAATAGAGAAATAGAAGGGGAAGACGGCGAGTTTCGGTCTAGAAAATGGAAGAAATCGAACTCCCCTTTTCCCGGCGTCAAAGTAGACTCCCCATTCTCTGTTTTTTGTTTCCGATGGAGGTGAAATGGAATGGGAAAGTTTTTTTCTCTCTTGAATATGTTATTAAGTGAGAGATTTTAGGAGATTTGAAAAATTAATTAATTAAAAAATCAGAAATAATGATGGGTTAAATCAAAAATGGGTATCCGTCTCAGATTTGTTCACGTGAATGAAGTATTACAAGAGAATTTGTCAATATTAATATTAATTAGTACTTAATTAATAGTAGTATATTAATAATAATAAATCAAGCTGCCACTTCATTGCTCAGGGCCGAGGGGAAACTGACACCAAGAACCGCAAACATGGGTCACAACAAGCAGAGGCGATTCAAGAAAGACAATCACCGTCATCATTCCCATGGACCATCTAATCAACTCAACAAGTAAGCTCTCTTGTTTCTCTTATTCCAACTACACAGCAAAACAAACTTCAAAATTTTAATTTCGCATACACACACACACACACACACAAAATTTTAATTTTTATTTTTTGTGATGTTTAATTGGATGGATTGAAAATTAATTAGGGTTGAAGCTGATGGATCTTTGCCGACTGATCCAGGTACATTCATGCTGCCACCTGCTACGTTTTTTTTACTGTTGTGTAGGGTTGGATTTTGGTGTTTTCTTTTGAAAATCATGCATTTAAGGTGTTTGATGTATTGTACATGAGTTTATAGAAGGAAAGGCGTGTTGAATGATTGAATCTCATACGTTGATAAAAAAGTTTTCTTTTTTGTCCTTGAAATTTTGTTCTAGCAGCAGCTGAAGTGGAGGACGAGCAAATACGCCCTGCCGTGCAGCTTGCTATGTGGGTATGTGTCTGCTTGTTTTACTGTATGCAGATGAAATTCCTTTATCGGTTAGAATAGAATGGACATCATTTGGGTGATGGCATGTGCGTTGCTTTCCTTGTTCTGATTGTTTTTTGTGGGTTCAGGATTTTGGTCAGTGTGATGCAAAGAGGTGTACAGGGCGTAAGCTGTCAAGATTTGGATTGTTGAAAGAAAGTATCCGACTGTCTGACTTGTTATTTCATTCAGCCAAAAAGAAAAAAAAAACTTTAATTTGCTTAAGTTCTATTTAATGTATTATCTGGATATTTCTATTAAAATCAAGTTTAACAATTTTTGCAGGAATTGCGAGTTAATAGTGGATTTGGAGGAGTTGTTTTGAGGTAACTAAACTACAGATTTCTATTAGATACACTCTGAATTCTGATGTGTTTTTTTTTTTCCTTCTTTCCGTAATATTGTATCTTGTTTGTGATGCTGATGATTAATCTGTTCATTATTCAGTATTCACAGATGTCTTTTTTGACATATGGCATAAAACTAAAGGCGAACAAATTTTAAATGCTTCTGACTTTGCTGGAAGAAACTATAAGCATGTTTCTTTAGTTTAGATAAGAAAGCAATACATGAAGTTGAAAACGTCTTCTTCAGCACCTATAAAAAAAATTGGGTTTCAGAGCTTTATTGGAGTGTAGCTCTTATTCATTTTATCTACCAAAGAGACACAACTTTGGACAAGATAGTTAACTCTATGAAATATGAATATGCCGGTTAAAATTAGGTGTCATAATGCACTTAAATCATCATGTCTGTCTAATATTATTTTTTCTTCAGTTCTTGATTTTCTTGTTTTAATGCATTTGACATTGTTTAGTCAGTACAGACTAATGTTGCTGATTTTAAAATTTTTTTTTTCTTATAGATTAATATATTTGATCTCCGTTCAATCTATATAATATTAGGAGACTTTGTGTTGCTTTGAATTTGTTCTCATTCAAATGTTAATGCTAGTCTGTGTTTAGTCTGTGCTTTGGCTGGAAGTGGTTTGCATTATATTTTATATTCTTTTAGTTGCTGTCTGGAATATAACTGATTTACTGATGGTACTATTTTCATGTATTAGTCCAACTGGGACACAATGTGTCTCCCAAGAGGATCTTGAATTAATTAAGAAGAGAGGTTTAGCCGTCGTTGATTGCTCATGGGCTCGTCTGCAGGATGTGCCTTTCACCAAGCTACGCTGTGCTGCTCCTCGTCTTTGTATGGCCTTAAAAGTATTCTGATTATTAGGAATAACTTGGAATTTCTTTTTGTATAATGACTTAAATGCTTAATTATACTGTTTTATGTACTTTAGACAACTAGGGAGCCTTATCTGTATGCTGCAATACATCATATAACTTTTTTTGTGTGCTGAAGAGTATAATTCTTGAGATTGTAGATGAGGTAGTTTATCTCTGAGTCACTAAATATTAAATCTTCCAACCACAAAGGCTGTCAACTTGTCACGCATATATAAGTAAACATTCATTTTTTAAGTTCTGTTAGCTGTCTAAATTAAAGAAAACTGCCAGAAATTTGTATTGAAAATTTGGTTAGAAAACTTTAGGTAAATTTCCTACCATTTATAGAAGAGAAAACTTAAATTATTTCAATACCTGGTTTAGAATCCTATATAAGAAGAGGGTTTTATATCCATCATAAAAAGTTCTTAGAATTAAATGCTCATGAATAAGATTATAAATTCTTCAATATTTGTGTTATTTCTTTTAAAGCATCTTCAACATTTATACATATACCTTAGAAAGTGAGGGGACTGAACTCTAGAGAGATTGGATTACTAATTGTTGATTTATGGGGCTTTATTAGTTTTGGTAGTATTACTTTGTTTGATTTCACTCCATAGATCATAATTGTTTGGTTGTTCTAAATTGCTTTCTCCTTGAAATTTTGTTAGATTCATTTTGTGTAAGTTGAATTGCAGTACCTTGGTTGGTAGCAGCAAATCCTGTTAATTATGGTCGACCTTGTGAGCTCTCATGTGTCGAGGCACTAGCCGCAGCTTTGATCATATGGTAATAAAACCTGAGCCTTTATGTACCATAATTTAATCTTTACAGTTACTGTTTGTTGAATTAGCCTCTGGATAATAATGCAAGCAGTTAATTTATGAAGTAGCATAATTGAAGTTTCAAATTATTTTTATCTTCTTCAGTTATTTCAATTTGGTTACTGCGTTTGCGCTTTAAATTTCACATGTTCAGGTTTTGTAGTATTTCTTGTTTTTTTTTTTTTTCTTTCAAATCGTTAGGTACTGCTTAATTTGTAGTGCATGGAGACTATATACACCAAAACCATCAATTTTCCTATCCTTGTCTTCTCTATGGTATTAGTGCCTCGAAGCAGATTGTGATATTCCAAATTTTTATATGAACAGTGGCGAAGAAGAAACTGGGAATTTATTGCTTAGCAAATTCAAGTGGGGTCACGCTTTCTTGACACTGAACAGGTAATTATGGCCTACCCTTTGTGTTTGGAGGTGTATACAATCCAATACTAGGAAAGCTAACAATCTGTTTACAAGTGTTTTCAACTTTACAAAATGAACTTTTGGCGATGAATTTAGGGAACTTCTCAAGGCATATTCTAAATGTCAAAATGGTGCTGATATGATCGTAATCCAGAACGAGTGGCTCTCACAGCAAAAATCACAAATGTCTGATGACTTCACTGATAGAAAAGGTAATCCTACATTTCTTCTCCTGCATCTAGAAAGGAATATTGCTCGTGCTTTTTTATGAACTGAACCAAAACTATGCTCCAAAAGAGCAAAGACTTAAGTTGTAACGATTCCATCAACATTCTAGGAGACCATTCGGAGGCTGACGATGACAACAACGATGGCTCATCTAGTTGTTCTGAAGATGGGTTGCCTCCACTCGAAAGAAACATGAATCACTTGAGCTTGGAGGAAAGCGATGAAGAAAGTGAATGAACGACTTTTCTGCGATAGTTTATGCTATTCTGCAGCTTGCTAGCTCCCTACTTATCTACCTATGGTTATTAATCATAAAGAAATCTGGTGTATGTTGGCACTTTCATCTGTATAGCATCCATTTCATTTGTCCCTTTTTAGTTCTTTCCATTATTTAAGGGTGATTTGGGATGTACCTGATGCATCCCATGATTTGTAGGTATAAAGTGGGGATAGTGGGTGGTTTTATTGTTTAAAAAATTAATTATTTTATTTTATTTAACTGTGAAAGATTAAAGTAAAACCTAAGTTGGATTCTTAATTTAATGCAAGCTTTTTTAGTTTCAACTTTCAATCTCATTATTATAAATATATATATTGTTAAAATTCAATTGTTTTTCAAAATTCATGATTTTTAAATTAAAGTTTCAAAATCGGTATAAAACTCATAAACATTAGTACACTTTTATAAAAGAGAAAAAATATATAAATAAAGATCACAAGACACAACCTCCTAATAGTCTACACCACTCATGCACAGTAATTGTCTTGTATGAACAAAATAAAATCTTACAATCCTTAATCCAATTTTATTTATTTATTTATAATAATTAAGTCAATTATTAGTATATAAAATTACAAAATTAAATATGAAGCTATGTTTTTTTTTTTTTGGAAAGAAATATGAACTATGTTAAACAGTATTATGGGCTATAATCTCACAGATTAAATGCTAACTTATGTGGGATAACCAGACTGCAGAATTTCTTACAAAAAAATGTTTGCCCAACTTCCAATTTAAACGGACACCTCCCACAGGCCCACTTTAAAAAAAAAAAAAAAAAAAAAAGCGAGGGTTAAAAATGTAATTTTATTGGAATTACCATTATAAGATCTCGACTTGTGCCACTGTCGCATGCTTTAGAACCCTCCTTCAGCCGTCGTTCAGAGGAGAAGCCCTAGCCCTAATTTAATCGAGAATAAAAATGGTGGCGGCGAAGAAAACGGTAAGAATCCTCTTCCCAATTCCTGTCCTTTACTTTCGTGATTGTTCATCTCCCTTATTTTCTTGATTGTTTAATTCTGAATTCGCGGATTAATTTTAGTGTTTCAATGGTTTATCTATGAACAGAAGAAGACTCATGAGAGCATCAACAATAGGCTAGCTCTGGTGATGAAGAGCGGAAAATACACCCTTGGTTACAAGACCGTTCTCAAAAGTCTTCGCAACTCCAAGGGTATTTGGTGTTATTCATTCGTTTTTTTGGTTTCTTTTTGGCTGTATTTATTCTTATTGATTATCCGTATGTTTGTTTTAATTCGTAATGTTTAGGGAAATTGATTATTATCTCGAACAACTGCCCGCCGTTGAGGAAATCCGAGATTGAGTATTATGCTATGCTCGCGAAAGTTGGGGTTCATCATTACAATGGAAGTGAGTGACTTATTTCGAGTTTTGCCCCTTGCGACACTCTTTTTCTGAGCTTTGGAAAAATTTAGTTAATCGATGTTTTGATTTTGTGCATGAGTTTGTTGGGTTTGGAAAGTTCTGTATTTCATTAATGGTATATGCGTTTTAGGGATTTCAAAATATCAGTGTCTATATGCTTCTGGATTACATTTTTGCTGCTGAGCTATTTAGTACTTTGTACCAAAGATACAATGCTTCTATATGTGACTATGTTGATAAGTTAACCTTGGTAACATTATTCTTTTGTTTATACGTCGGAGGGATTTCAAAATATCAGTGTCTGTATGCTTCTGAATTACATTTTTGCTGCTGAGCTATTTAGTACTTTGTACCAAAGATACAATGCTTCTAAATGTGACTATGTTGATAAGTTAACCTTGGTAACATTATTCTTTTGTTTATACGTCGGAAGTTTATATCGCATTGAAAATGTAGTTCTGAGTTAAAATTCCTTCATGAAGTCTTCTGAAGCATATTAGTTGTTAATGGTGTTTTGCAAAGTATAGATTCTGGTATGATTTCTGTTGGGGCAGAAGTCTTGCACTTAAATTTATATCCCTGTTTCTTTTATTTACCTCTGATATACACTGTGTCCTCTACCATTTTATTCTTTGCGCCTTCAGACTATTTTTTCAATGTCTCTAGAATTCGAGTAACATTTACTTTCACTTCATTTTGAGTAGTTACATAATGGAAGTTTAACCGTATACTTCTACATGTAACAGTCCTTAGTTACCTGAACTTTATTATTTATATATATATGATGTGTTGCAATCATCTCTCATTTGATTAAATCACTAAGATCTCCTGTAATTGGAAGTTTTATTATTTTTCTCCCTTTGACTGTAACTTGCTCTATATTTGACATGCACCAGATAATGTTGATTTGGGCACAGCTTGTGGAAAATACTATCGTGTTTCATGCCTCAGCATTATTGATCCAGGTGTGATAAGTTTTTTTTTGCTTGTAAATTTTTTTTCACTCTATCAATTTCTCTTGATTTTAAGAAATTCTCCCTAAAATGCAGGTGACTCGGATATCATCAAGTCAGTGCCTGGCGAACACTGAGGAGAGTCTGCAGTTGCATTTGATTTTCTATTTCTTGAAGTGAATCTTATTTTTATTTGTAGAACAAATCAGAGTAAAAGTTTTTGAACATGAATTCATGTGTTGTTAGCACTCAATGGTCAATTAACTGTCTAACAGTGCATTTCTTTCAATTATTGAACTTGGTTGGATATATTTAAGGGTAAAACTTTACAAAACTCAATGGATTTTACAAAAAAAAATTGCCACATTTTTAGTGATAAATTTATAAATGCCCTGAAGACTAAAACGCCTCAGATTCAATTGAAAATTTAGTTGCAAAAATATATGCAATCAAATCATTTATTTCTACATAAAGGGTATTTATGTAATATTGGGCATTAGAACTTTTATCACTAAATTTATGGCATAACAAAAGGCAAAGTCTCCCGTTTCTCTTATATGAAGGTCTCCAATTCATTTTCACGGTAGATACGGAGTAAGTTACTATGAAATATGTTCTATACGGAGTAAGTTATTTTATATAGTATGTTGTGTGTGTCAAAAAAAAAGTGTGAAGTTGAAGTTGAGAGGAGAGATTACTTAAATATGACAAATATGGCTGTCTCACATAACATATATTGCCAAATTTCCCTAGATTCATCTAAATTTAAATAAGCATTACCTGAATTTTTATATCCCTTCACTTCAACAAATTAAAGGTGAGGCCAACAAGGACACTGTGATCGATACTGTACTTTGGCTGTATCTACCAAATATCAACGAACTCATCTTGACAAATTTAGAAGGATGACATACGGTGTATTTTGAATAATTTTTTTTCTTTGGTTATTGTATATACTATATACTTATAGTTTTAAAAATGAAAATAAATATTTTGTAGGGGATGTAAGAAACGACCAAATAAATATATTTCGGACAGAGGTGTTCAGCTCTATTCATTCTAAATAAATTGAGTCAATCCTCTAATAATTACTCTATATTAATTTACGACCATATCTAAAAACTTAAGCAGAAATAGAAGAGAATCGTTTAATACCCAATTAAGTCATTCTAACACATTCCTCCGAACAATTTTTAAAACAATTCTTGAAGTGATCATGAACTCCTGTTTTACTTGTTCCACCGAGTAGACCCAAGTTCCTTCAAGAAAAAGTTTATCAATCTCATTGCATTTCCTTCACTTATTTATCCAATTGTGAGTTTGCATTTCCTCTTATTTATCCAATTGTGAGTTTACATCCTTTCTATGACTCACTTTATTTTGGCCTTTTGAAATAATAAGAAATTTTGCTTAATTTTGAGGGTGTGGAGCTGAGCTTGAGTATGGGAGTGATGATGAGCCCAATTCTGTGTTCGGTGTGATGATAGATTTTGAAATATTTGAAATCAATAAAGATGGTTGGGAAAAGATTCCCCAATTCAGCCGTGTAGGCCTTATGTTGCCTTTCAAAGAAATTGTAGAGTGAAGTGGACTGTTTATGGACCAAAATACTTTGTTTGTCAAATTGTCCTAATCCCTTTATTATGTATTATGGACAGAAAAATTCATATATAATTTCCCTCGAAGATTAATGACGAATGGTTGGTTTGTTTCATTTGTATGTGTATTCTATCAATTCACATGTGATAAGAGATAGTCATTTACGCTTAAATAAAAAAGTCAAAGAATCAGAAAGACAAATGAATTTGTAATCGTTTGTTTAATTTCATGTGTATTCTATATCACAATTCACATGTGGTAATAGATAGTCATTTACGCTAATATACGAAAGTCAAAGAATCAGAAAGACAAAAAAAAAAATTTGGATGAACGGGAGCGTACGCGTAGTTTGTTGTTTGAGTTGAATATTATTGACCGGAGAAAGAACTTGGTTATTGAAAACTATAGCCGTGGTGTGTTTTAATCCTATAAAGTGTTTTCGTTCTTTATATTTTAGATATTAAATTAATATAACATCATATTAATTTTTTTTACAAATTCAAAGACTTGGATGAGATCGTTTTACGGATCCCCTTAAATGAGACGGACCACCCATTTACTCATTAATTATATTTTTAAGGGTCCTGTTTGGTTGTAGTTAAATTAGAACATTGAAAATTTAATTATAAAAGTAAATTAATTAGGTCTTTTTTATATATATTTTGGATATACATAATATTATTTTTTAAATAATATTTTTATTATTAAAAATTTTATTAATTTAAAATTGTTATTTATTTAATTTATTTTTTATTTAAATATTATAAAATGTGATATTCAATTGATGAAAAATAATAATAGTGTTATAAATTATTACATAAACAATTTTAATATGAATGTAAAGTGATACTATTTAAAACAAAAAGTGATAACACCTCTAATAAAAAATGATAACTAATTATCAAAGTATTTTTTACAAATAATTTATGGAATGGATAAAACTTGATAATATTTTTAATAAAAAGTATTCATAAGAAAAGTGATATTCTTAATTGAATTATTTAACGAAGTACTATTCATTTGAATATTAAAAAGTGACAGTATTTTTTTAAAGTGATACATGATAAATAAAAAGTGATAATCGTTTAGTTAAATTATTTATGAATTATTTGTATAATGATTAAAAAGTGATAACATTTTTAGTATAAAGTGATATATTTGAATAAAATAAAGTGATAACAATAGAATAATTGAATTATCTAAAAAAATAATACTAATAATATTAATATTAATAATATTAATATTAATTATTCAATAATAGAAGTCGTAAGTTCATTTAAAATAAGGCAAAAATTTCTGTGCACCCGAATTTTGTGTTAAATTGTATATCCTTTAGTATACAGATGTGTACCCTTTATTTTATAAAGAAAATTATTGTGTGTATCTGAGCGCATGGATAACACTCCGTGCGCCTTTAAAATTTTGTGTTAAATTATATACCCTTTATTATAAAAATGTGTACCCTTTATTTTCGAAAGAAAAAAAATATTAATGAAAAGTGTATACCCTTTAGAATAAAACGGTGTACCTTTTATTAATTAAAGTGTATACCCTTTTAGACCAAAATAATGTACTCTTATCCATAATACTAAATTTCTAAATGTGCACAAAATGTATTCCAGTGCGCCCGGGAGCACGCAAGCCTCGCTCAAAATAGAATTCATAAGTTGCTTGCTATTTGCATGAAGGTCGCTACTTGCGAGTGCCGCCAATTTTGTTAATTTTAATTATTAATTAATGAAAATCAAACAGAACCCTTATTTTCTTTAATTTTTATTTATTTTTTACTTTTATTTTATGTTAATGGATAGGATAGTATCCGTCTCACATAAGAATATCCGTAAAACGATCTTACCAAGATCTAACTTATTAAAAAACAATATTTTGTATTTTTAATAAACGAAGTATCTTTTTTTTTTTTTTTTAAATTTTCAAAAACCTACATTGCCATCATTTTAATTATATTTAATTATGTTGATTCTGAAATAAATATATTTTTGAAATTATGTAATTAGGATTATATTTGGACAAAATATTTTTATAGTATTAGGTTTTGAAATTAAAAAAATAATAAAAAATTTCATCTTTGTTAAAAATGCAAAATATTGTTTGATGTGAAAAAGATTATTTGGAATCATGATCACTTATATATTATTTCCCGTAGAATTTTGGACAATCATTTCTTGATATGTTTCTTGAGCTATCTACACACCTTTGAACACAAAACAACTCTTAAATCTTTGAAATTAAAGAACTTTGTGACTCTGCGATTCATTTGTGACTCATAGTTACTGCGATTCATATTATGAATCGTTGACGTGAATGCTAGAAAATGAAAGGTGCACATATCAGTTTATGTACCGATCGGGCTTCCCAACCGAGGGAGGATTAAAATATTGCACAATTCCATTTCATAACTAAAAATTGAAACATTTTAACAAATTATGCCTCTTATGAAATCAACACTACTCTAATGAAGAACAACAAGCTTGCTCTATCAACACTAATGTATAATGTTTGTGTGTTGATTATAAACAAAACAGAAATTAAAACTTGAAGAAAGAAGACAAGAATTATAGTGGTTCGATCATGTTGATCTACATCAACTTTCTAAAGGAGAGCAATCACTATATGAAGAAAATATGGTTACAACTTGAAGATGATGATAAACTAAAACACTTAAGAAACCCTAATTGGATTCACTAGCTTGTATGATGATGATGATCGACTTCTCTACTACTATTTGCTGTGTATGATGATGTATATATATATATATATATATATATATATATATATATATATATACTTCACTGATCTGATCCCACCAGGCAATATCATAACTGTCATGATTAGTTTCAGTTGCAACTGTTCTGAACTACTTCAACTCATCAATTTAACTAACTACTTTATGGTTGAATCTTATAACTAATCATGTGTGTTGAATCTCCATCATCAGAACCGAAACTTCCTTCTTGATTTAGCTTAACATTCCAATCAAGATTAACTGTCAACCAATGACAACTTATCAGCTGCAATAATACACCACTTAAACTGCCATGCATGTATTATCAAGCCAATCAACTAATGATCAGTTGGTTATAATCAATCCTTGCCAACTGATCTTCTTCTATGTAGCTTGATCATCTTTCTGCTGACCATCACCTTGCTGTTAGTCATCATCCTCACCTTTCTTGTGTATACCTATAGCTATAAGTCACACACACATCCACACATGCATCCATGGTCACTATATATATGGTAATGGACACTGCATCCATGGTCTACATATATAACAATTCTCCACCTTAGACCATGTATCATCACAAGTGACAACACTCTCCACCTTGCTGCACTTACAGGTTGCAGCTCACCTTTCTCTCTTCCTTTAGTGAATTCCAATAAGACTCTTACACAATTCAAACTTTTGAATAGGTAGAGCCTTAGTGAACATATCAGCAGGATTTTCTGTTGTCTTAACCTTTTTGACAGCAACTAACTTCTCTTCTATCATATCTCTTATGAAATAAAGTCTCACATCAATGTGTTTAGTTCTCTCATGATATCCTTGGTGCTTTGAGAGATGTACAACACTTTGATTATCACAATACACCTCAATGCTATTCTGCTGAACTCCAAATTCTCTCAAAATACCAATCAACCATACACCTTCCTTTATTGCTTCTGTAAGAGCAACTAATTCAGCTTCAGTGGTAGATAAAGCCACTATGTGTTGATGTGTAGCCTTCCAACTTATTGCTGTACCAAATAACTTGAACACATAACCTGTCATTGATTTCCTTGTATCAAGGTTGGCTGCATAATCTGCATCAACATAACCAACAACAGCATCATCCCAAGCATCCTGTTTCTGAAACTTCAACCCAACTGATATAGTTCCTCTAACATACCTCATTGCCCACTTTACTGTATCCCAATGAGCAAGACCAGGATCACTCATAAACCTACTAATCACACTCATCACATAAGCTAAGTCTGGTCTACAGCATACCATAGCATACATCAGACTGCCCACTGCACTTGCATAAGGTATTTTACCCATTTCAAACCTTTCTTTGTCTGTTTGAGGTCCTTGAAGAGATGACAGACTCACCCCTTGCTTAACTGGTACTGATGCACTCTTACAAAGATTCATATTATACCTCTTTAGCACTTTATCCAAGTATGACTCTTGAAACAACCTTAATACTCCAGATGATCTGTTCCTTTCTATCTGCATTCCAAGTATCATCCTTGCCTCTCCAAGATCTTTCATGTCAAACTCCTTTCTCAGAGTATCCTTCACTGAATTGATTCCTATCATATCTCTGCAAGCTATTAATATATAATCTACATAGAGTAGTAGATAAGTATATCTTCCTTGATCACATCTTATGTATACACAGCTATCATACATGCTTCTGTCAAAACCATTTGAAGTAATGTAATCATCAAACCTGAGATACCATTGTCTTGGACTTTGCTTCAGACCATATAATAATTTAAGTAATAGACAAGCCATTGAGTCTGCTCCTTGTAGATTAATTCCCTCAGGAATCTTCATATAAATCTTCTCATCTAAACTTCCATGCAAGAAAGCTGTTGTTACATCCATTTGATGTAATTCCAAGTCCAACTGAGTGACTAATGACAGCAAGATCCTTATTGAGCAGTGTTTAACTACTGGTGAGAAGATTTCATTATAATCTACACATTCTTGCTGTGAAAAACCTCTTGCTACAAGCTTTGCTTTAAATCTAATTCCTCCTTCCTTGCTAGTAACTGGTTTCTTCTTGTATATCCACTTACAACCTACAAGTTTCTGATTGGCAGACATGTCAACAATCATCCAAGTATTATTTCTCTTTAAAGATTGCAGCTCTTCTTCCATAGCATCCATCCAATGCATACTCTCCTTGCTGGAAACTGCTTCTGAGTATGTCCTAGGTTCATAGACATCAACATCTGATGTTACATATAATGCATATGACACAGTGTCTGCCTCTATATACTTTATAGGTGTTTTGATTTGCCTTCTCAATCTATCCCTAACCAACTGATAGCTACTTAGAGTTCTTCTTCCATTTGAACTAGATGATTCAGACCTTTCTTCAGCAGCAATTTCTTCATGTACATTATCCTCTCTTTGATCTTGATAATGCTGTACAACTGTTTTATCAGCATGCTCCACCTCAAACTCACACTTATCAGTAGTTATCAACTTATCAGATCCTCTTTCCAACAAAGGCATTCTTCCTTCATTGAATGTCACATCTCTACTAACTATGAACTTGTTATTCTCATAACACCATAGTCTGTACCCTTTTACCTCTTTAGGATAGCCAACTAGCACACACTTAACTGCTCTAGGATCCAACTTATCATGTTTCTGATGTGAATACACCAAACATCCTATAATCCTCAGTTGACTATAGTCTGGTACCCTTCCAGTCCATACTTCTTCAGGTGACTTAAACTTTAGTGCTGTGCATGGTGACAGATTAATCAAATAGGCTGCAGTAGATACTAACTCACCCCAGAAACCTTTTGAGAAACCTCCACTGCTCATCATACACCTAACTCTAGCAAGAAGTGTCTGATTCATTCTCTCAGCCACTTCATTTTGCTGTGGTGTACCTGGTACTGTCTTGTGCCTCTTAATACCTTTCTCTTGACAAAACTTATTGAATTCATGTGACACAAATTCAAGACCATTGTCTGTTCTTAAGCACTTGACATTGTTTCCAGTTTGTAGCTCTACTTCTGTCAACCATACTTTAAAAACTGATAGTGCTTCATCCTTTGTTTTCAGAATTTTAATCCACACCTTTCTTGAATAATCATCAATGAATGAAATGAAGTATTTACCACCTCCTATAGTTGAACTCTTGGAAGGCCCCCAAAGATCTGAGTGAACATATTCCAACCTAGCTTTGGTATTATGCTCAGCTGCACCAAACTTCAACCTCTTAGCTTTTCCTAATATACAAGCTTCACATTGATCTAACTTACAGGTTGAGCTGATCTCAAGTAACTTCTGTCTTGCAAGTTCTTGTAAACCTCTTTCACTTATATGACCAAGCCTCCCATGCCAAACATTAACACTACTCTCATCCTTAGTTGTATTACTTTGTCCAGTCACAACTGAACCATCCAAGAAGTACAGATCAGACCTCTTGAATCCTTTAACAACTACTGACTTTCCTTTTATGACAGCAAGTGTATCTCATTTCAAATGGCACTCATAACCTTGAGAAACTAGCATTCCAAGAGATATTACATTTCTCCTTAAGCTTGGTACATATCTAACATTGTTCAACATTCTGACTTTTCCATCAAACATTTTAAGTTTGACAGAACTAATTCCAACAACCTTACAAGTATGATCATCACCTAACATTACTGATCCTTTATCTTGTGACCTCAATTCAGTAAACCAATCCTTCCTTGAAGTCATATGAAAAGTACATCCAGAATCCATAACCCACTCTTCTGAAACTGAACCAGAACTGACAGACATTGCTTCAATGAAATCAGAATCTGTAGCACCTTGATTAGTTGTTACCTGATTTGCATGAGGCCTCTTATTTCCTCTCTTTTCAGCTATCTTCTTTGCTACCATTGCTTTCCATTTGTAACATTGTTTCTTGTAATGTCCTGGTTTATTGCAGTGGAAGCAATACTTATTTTCTTCTTCATCTGGTGGTGCACTATAGTTCTTTTCAGGCTTCCTCTTATCAACATCACTCTTACTATTCTTGTTGTTCTTATTCCACTGATTTTATTTCTTCACTGTCAATCCTTCTGCATTTGCTTGCTGTTCTGGATTCTTGTGAAGTACCTTTGCCTTGACTGCCAACAACACTTGCTCAAGGGAGATTGATTCAGCATTAGCAAACAATAGAGTATCTCTCAAACCTTCAAAAGACTTTGGAAGTGCTGACATGAGAATGACAGCCTTATCTTCAGTTGACAGAGCCACATCTATGTTTTCTAAGTCATCAATGATCTTGTTAAACTCATCAACCAATTATAGACTTATCTTCTGATACCTTGAAGGAGTATAACTTCTGCTTCATGTACAAACGGTTTGCCAAACTTTTAACCATGTACAACTCCTCCAATTTTTTCCAAACTCCTCTTGCTGTAGGTTCTTTAGAAATCTCCCTTAGAGCCTTATCTCCAAGACACAGAATGAGAGCACTTCTGGCCTTGATTTGTTGTTCTTGATCTGCTGCAAGACCAGCAGCACCTACTCCTGCAATCTGATCTTCAGGTAATGGCTTAATAGCATCTGACAAACCTTGTTGAACCAAGATGGCTTCCATCTTCATCCTCCACAGACTGAAGTCTACCTTTTCTGTGAACTTTTCAATATCAAACTTTGTGGTAACCATCTGATCTTCTTCTTCTCCACTGAGTCTTCTTCTTCTTCTTCTTCTTCTTCTTCTTCTTCTTCTGGTTTGGCTTTCCCACAGACGGCGCCAATTCTTATGAAATCAACACTACTCTAATGCAGAACAACAAGCTTGCTCTATCAACACTAATGTATAATGTTTTGTGTGTTGATTATAAACAAAACAGAAATTAAAACTTGAAGAAAGAAGACAAGAATTATAGTGGTTCGATCATGTTGATCTACATCCACTTTCTAAAGGAGAGCAATCACTATATGAAGAAAATATGGTTACAACTTGAAGATGATGATAAACTAAAACACTTAAGAAACCCTAATTGGATTTACTAGCTTGTATGATGATGATGATCGACTTCTCTACTACTATTTGCTGTGTATGATGATGTATATATATATACTTCACTGATCTGATCCCACCAGGCAATATCATAACTGCCATGATTAGTTTCAGTTGCAACTGTTCTGAACTACTTCAACTCATCAATTTAACTAACTACTTTATGGTTGAATCTTATAACTAATCATGTGTGTTGAATCTCCATCATCAGAACTGAAACTTCCTTCTTGATTTAGCTTAACATTCCAATCAAGATTAACTGTCAACCAATGACAACTTATCAGCTGCAACAATACACCACTTAAACTGCCATGCATGAATTATCAAGCCAATCAACTAATGATCAGTTGGTTATAATCAATCTTTGCCAACTGATCTTCTTCTATGTAGCTTGATCATCTTTCTGCTGACCATCACCTTGCTGTTAGTCATCATCCTCACCTTTCTTGTGTATACCTATAGCTATAAGTCACACACACATCCACACATGCATCCATGGTCACTATATGTATGGTAATGGACACTGCATCCATAGTCTACATATACAACAATGCCTTTGTTGCATAAAACTGATCAATTCTTTAAAATATTACACAATTCCAGTTCATAACTAAAAATTAAAACATTCTAACAAATTATGCTTTTGTTGCATAAAACTGATCAATTCTTCTGTAGCAAAGGTTTTGTATTCTTACATTGACAAAGACGTGTGTGAGACTGTCTCACGTAAGCTCTTACATTTGTTAGACGCACACAAGTTTTGTTGTTTTGATTGAGCTGTATGATCCCTGAAATGATATCACCCAGTTTTTTGTCTTAAATTTTTGTATGATACTCACACACTATAAGCTTAAAAGATAATATAAAAATTAAATCATATTATTGTCGGCGAACTACATATACACATGAAAAAATCATGCATTTGCCCACCCAATCTAGATCGACCAATCTCAATATAGAACTAAATCTGTGACTACAAATACATGTATATGTGGTCAACTTGTATTTAAAGTCAGCATTAAATCTACAATTATTCCCCAATTTATAAATTTTATCTTATAAAATTATTAAAAGAGAAAGAAGTGCAACCACGTGTCTGAACTCAGAATTCATCGAGTTGGGTATACGTGTTGTTTTTTTTTTTTTTTTATCATATTTTATATGTCACCAATTATATAAACAGTACAAAAGTTTCAATTACTACATCTAAATTTCAGATTTAATTTTCTTCTCCCTCCTATATTTCAGTCATATACATACAATGATATAATAAAAAATATTAAATCAAAGGCAAAGACTTGTGTACAACCTTCAATTGGTACAATCTCATTCTTTCACCTTTAGCGTGTATTTTTCTTTTTTTTTTTAATTATTGTTGTACGTTACTATTTTTTTTAATTTTAGGGATATAATTGTAATTTTACCCTTGTGGTTTAGGGTATAATTATCCCCTAGGGTTTAAGCTATAATTGTAATTTTATCCTTGTAATTTAGGGTATAATTACCCCTTAGAGTTTAGGGTATAATAGTCATTTAAATAAAATAAATTTAAAAATAAAATAAAAAACAACATTAATGAAGGAGTACAAATTAATTAAAAAGGGTGAGAATCAAGATTGTACCAATTCAATTATTATAACCGGTTGCACCCTAATCCCTCTCTAAATCAAAATAACAAATTACAGAAACTTACATAATGCCACGAGACAAGAACGGGCCACAATCAAAATTGTCCATAGTTTTTTATTTTTGTCTTCATAAATTTGTACACGATCTCACTAAAATATCGTCCAATCTTTATTTTTATACCTAACTAATTCGCGTGCAATGATGATGCCCTTCTTCATCTCCACACACACACATAATTGATTTATACCTACCTCTTCTTTCTTTCTTTCAACAAAAAAGCGGCCCCCACCCCCCCCCCCCCCCCCCCCCCCCCCCCAATTTATTGTTTTTCCCCCCTTTTTTAGTTACCCGATCAGAAGAATATGTCTACCTTAAAAATATGTTTGACTCATAAATTAATACAAAGTAAGATTCAATTGTGTCATTAGTAGCTAAAATTGGAAATTGATTAATAAATTTATATAAGACAAAAATTCATGTATAAAGGTATAAATTAAGTATAGTCGAACTAAAGATATTAAATGAACTAAGTGATGATGCAAAAATGTTAAATTACCTAGCTAATAGATGTGACGTTCTCTAGCTAACTTGGATAAAATATTCTTGTAGGTACATGGTAGTTTTGACAAAAGTTAACCTAACTTCTAATTTTCACCAAAAATTTCTACGAACACATAATCATACATTAAAGACATGGTAGATGTATTTTCATACTGTTATACATAGTTAATATGATAAGTTATTCATTTTATTATTTTAATTCTTCATTTTAAATATATGGTATTCATTTTTTATTTTTAACAAAAAGTCCTTTACTTGACCACTGCTCACCACTAACGCAATTAACTTTCACTCTAAATCTTCTGCATCATTTTATACATATCTTTTGTGTCAAACCTTTTGAAGATACCTTAAGGCCATGCGGACAATGGTTAAATTTCTTTCCCTATGCGTGTGTATATATATATAGAAACAATATGGAGTACTATTTGAGTATTATATAGACGACATTGTACCAGATCAAATTCAAACAACACACCCCCTTCTCAAAAATCTCACATTTCTCCTTAATTGATGACATGGCATCCCTATCCCAAATCTTAGCTCACGTTTACACCATGGCTACGCTCTTCCTCTCCATCTTCCTCCTCGAACTAGCCATATTCGTGCGCGGCGCCACCAGAGCCACCGCCAGGAGGTCTATAACCACGGAGGAGTTCCTTAGAGTCGTCGACCAGAGAGCGCCGGCTCGACCGTTTAAAATGGAGTCGGCGGTCGAACCGGTGGAGTGTAGGGTGTGTTTATCAGTGTACGAGGAAGGAGATGAGGTTAGGAAATTGAAGTGCAAGCATACATTCCATAAGGGCTGTCTCGACACGTGGCTGCAGCAGGACGCCGCCACTTGTCCTCTGTGCCGGACGCCGGTGATTCCGGTGGCGGTCAAGCACCGGAACCACCGTGAAGACCACCACGATGGTGGTGATGAGGAGCTGATGTTGATGCTCTACACGTTACATGGGAATTTCTTGAGCAGGTTTCTGTAAAATCGTCTTCGTTGCTGATTTTTTTTTTTTATCTTTTTTTTTTCCCTTAGATTAATCAATGTTGAAAAATGTACATTCCTAACAGTAGCTTCTCTCTTTTATCTTTTTTTTTTTTTAATTTAACGGCTGATTACCTACCAAACCATATATTTCGGACACGTTTTGACTCTATGAAAAATTATTTAACTCACTTTTTTGGATACTACAATTGTCATGAAATAATCAATATCATACTTCATCCACAACAGTTACTTTTATTATTTTTAAATATAAAAATTAAAATAGTATTTTAATGTGTAATGAATTGAAAAATATAATATTTTAATGTGTAGTGTGTAATTATATTAATATTGTGTGCGGTGACTATGAAAATATATTAATTATTTTATGTGAGTCATATCTATAAAAAAAATTAACTCTTATGACTACACATCCTAATTAGAATAAACACAATACTTTAAAGGTAATAAAACATAAAATAGTAGAATTTACAGTTTAATTAATCATAAACCAGTCACAATTGTTTAGTCAATATCATTATACATTTTGCCGTGCAACAGACGGTGCTTAATTTTTAAGTTTCTAATTGGCAAAATAACATTTCATAACTAAATCAAAAGTCTTTGATATGGAAATACAAAAGGTAAAATAATTAAATACTAACAAATTATTCGGTGGGATCATTTTATATACAAAATCTTTTGTCTTTTTTCTTATTTGTGTTTTTTTTTGGGTGTATAGGTTAGTTTACCCTATAACGCCTAAGTAATATTCAACTTAATTTAACATCTCATTAATTTTTTATGAATATATTTATAATTAATTAAATGTGGAAATCACTAAAGTTTCACAAGAAACTCATTGCATGAATACTCCATAAATACTATTTCTTTAGAAAACGACTATAAAATCTAGGTTCAAATGTGTATATGATACTTAATGAGTGGTCTGATCTTTTGTGCCACTTTAATGTGATATTTCTTATGTTATTTCGTTGGATGAGTGACACGTAAGAGAGAGAAGGAAAATTACACCATGTGTCAACTAGTCAACCTTTAGGATAAAGGATTGATTTTCTCCACCCTAACACTGTCATTCTATAAGCAAGTGTTACAGAAGATGTCACATCAATGTGTCATATAACATCCTGTGACCTTAATGAGCCACGAATTAACACTACTATAATTTATTTCAAATCACATGGTTGGGATGATGATATATATATATATATATATATATATATATATATATATATATATATATATATATATATATATATAAACAATGTACAAAGTGGTAACAATTATTTATGTACTCTAATCACGTGATTTGTTTGGATGTTTTGATGAATATTAAACTATCTCAATCTGATACTAGCTAGTCTTTTTCTTTACTTATTATATACCTATATAATTTTTATTTTTATTTTTCGTTTTCCTTTAGACGTTACTAATTTAATGCCGTACCGTATGTATTAATTAATGCTATCTTGAAAAGTCTAATATTCATAAATTCATGTAGGGCAGCAATGTCGATTTCGATCGATGAAATTTTTAAAAAATTTAAAGTTGGAACTGCACAAAATTTTCATGAAAAATATTTCGAAAGAATAAAGATTTTTGTCAATTAAGTTGGGTTCTTTAAAATTAGCTCAATATATTCATTTTTGGACCTTTTTTTTTTTAAATTGATAAATTAATTTTAAAAATTAATTAAAGTAGCCCAATAACCATTTGAAACATCAAACATGATAAATTAGTCGAGTTCGTTTAGATTATTTAAATTGGTCATTAATTTTTAGAGTTCGATAAATTGATCCGAAAGCTTCTACAGCACTACAATTTTACCAACACATTATACCAATAGATTTTGATATCTGCTCCAAACAAAATTTAGTATTTGTTTCTTAGCGACGAAATATTAACTAATTTATAGTGTTTTTACCAACGGAATAATATCCATTGTTGTTTATAAATAAATTATCAACGAAATCATTACACATATATTTACTAATGAATTTAGATTTTTGTTACTAATAGTTTACCCACCACCATTAATTTAGCAACAGAAAATTGTCAATAAATTTTATTACTGATAAACATTATTAGGTATTTAGTAAAGGAATTTTTCATTAGTAAAAAGTTAATTTTTTTTAGTGTAGGTTATTCAACAGATAACACCGACATAAAATTTCTTTTCTATTTTTCGATTTTACCATGTTCATCTTCTCCGGTGGAGGATAATGGCTCAATTAAACAATTAAAATTTAAAATTTGTATGTGTAGTTAATTTCAAATTTAATTATGAAAAAAATGAATGATAGATGGATGTTGGCAATATTAATAACTAGAGACAAGTGTATGGATCTTATTGTCGATTTCATTTCATGTAATCTATTGCCATTCACAATTGGGGATTCACTGCTCGATCTATATCATATCCACATCATACATATCAATTACCCCAACTAACGAAAACACATCCAAATCATTACATAGGCTCACATAATTTCATTCCCAAAATGACATTCGAACTGTTTAATATAAAAAAAAAATTCGAGATCATTTAAGGAAATTTAAGGAGGCAGATATACTAAACTGACAGTTAGAGCCAAGTGTGAATTAAGGAGGATGTTAATTTCTTAGAAACTAGAGTATTAATTATGATATTTAATCAAATCATTGCTATAAAAAAATAAATAAGAATAAAATATACTCCCTTCATGCCTCCACCACACTACACTTCATGTTTACTATTGTACATTGTTTAATAAATGTTGATTTTTTACCAACACACAACACTAATACATTTACCACACATTAAAATATTATATCTATAAATTTACAACACATTAAAATACAATATTTTTTTAAATTATGTGCAAATAATAAACGTAATACTGCAGGATAAAGGGAGTCGCTAAAAAGAAAAAAAACACTATTTTTACCAACTAAAATTTTTTTAATTTTATTGTTAAACTGGATTATTAATGAATTAACAATAAAATATGTATGTAAATTTTCGTTGGTAAAATGATGGTTGGTAAAATTGTACCAACACAAATTCAAAATTCCATTAGTAAATATTTTCATTGGTATATGTTGCTAAAATTTTTATTGGTAATTTGTATAATGATACCGTTGGTAAATAATAAATACGTTGGTAAAAATATTAAAAATCTATTAACATTATATTACTAAAAGACAATTAGTTGTTAATCATCAATGAATTAAATTCCATCATTTAATTCAAAGTAGTGAGTATATATTTTTATTTCATATGGTCTGTACATAATATTTTGCTCGTGTGACTAGTGAGAATATAAATTGGTGGAGAAAGAAGCAAGTGGGTCATAATTACACTCCAAGTGGCAGAGACTTAATGAGAGTTAGATGGAAAATGGTTCGTTATTTCATTTATTTAAGATAATAGTTGACTTTGAAAAATTGAGTTTACTTGATTTATTAATTTATACCTACTGCCATGTCATTCTGGTTTAATCGATAATCACTTCTCACCCTACACATAATTTAAATTTAGAAATAAATTAGTGACTGACATTTGACAATAATTGAGTAGAAATTCGATGTTATATATTTATCCCATTAAGAATTACAAACTGCTGTGACTTAATCGATCGAAAAGATAAAATTATTAAATGTACTAGGATGTATTTGGATACTCTATATATATATATATATATATATATATATATATATATTTTAAAACAACTACCCATTCAATCATAAATTCTGTAATGCATCCTAAAATTAAGCACAATCATACATGAATTTATCGCACTTGAAGTATATAATTATTACAACGCTAATTATTTTGTTTATTCGGGTGCACACACCTTAAAACATATACAATTATGAATAAAAATATACTCCATATACTTGTAATAAAAACATATACATTTTGTTAGTAAGTTTTCTATTATTTTTTTAATGAAAACTGAATGTATAAAAACCATACAATTATTAAGAAATATGTATATATTATTAAATAAAAATTTATACACATATAAATAAACGTTATATATACACTATTGAATAAAAATTTATACATATAGATGAATGTTTACATTCAGGTACACCAGATATCAAGTAATATATTTGAAGTTTTATTTTAGTATGTGTAATATACGTACATGACGCATACTGGTATCAGAACACATAAATTAATTTGATGGTTTATGTTAATTTTGAACCCACCCAGACATTGTTGGGCTTGCCCCAATATAGTTGGCCCATGAAGGAAATCAAAAGAAGCCCAAGGTTGCAGTGTGACCCAAATGAATTAATTAATTTGGTTCATGGGCCCAACCTTTTAACCCATGTGTGGGTTGATTAAAAGAGAATTCCACATATATAGTGGAATGAGGGAGTCCAGCGAGTAGGAGTCCAGAGAGAAAGAAGGAGATCAACGTAAGAGGTATTCCACAAGAGAAAAAGAACAGAAAGAAAAGGAGGAACAGGGGAAGAAAAAGGGAGGTAAGGGTTCATCACTTTGGTGGTCCGTTTTTTCACCGTTTCACTCCAAATTTCGAGGGGGAGTCTGTAGCGACATCCTCTACACATTGATCGGAGTGGATTTCAGTGAAACATCTCCGAGAGGCATGAAGAGAATCGGGTGATTCGTATTCTATTCGTGCTATCTTATTATTCCCTTCTCCCATTGTTATCTCTTATTCAAAGAGTGGTGATTCTGTGGTATTCCTCTATTATTAATAGAGAGATTGGACTGTGTAACTCTTACTTGATTAGTGGATTATTTCCTGGACTGGGTCCCGTGGTTTTTACCCTCAACTTGAGGGGTTTTCCACGTTAAAATCGTTGGTGTTAATTTCACATATTTCTTCCATATTTATTTAGTTATGGTTTTTGCCCTATTCAAAGGAAGTGAAGGGTTTGAAGCATTGATATAGATTATTGGGAGCTTTGAGTTTCCGCTGTGCTAAATATATCTTTGCATTATTGTCTTCTTCCACGACAGTGGTATCAGAGCTGAGGTTAGGCAGAAACCATGGAGGACAGTGGTTCTATGATTAAGCTTAATGCTGAGAATTATTCAGTATGGAAGCCTATGATGGAGGATTTACTTTACTGCATTGATGGGAAAGATGCTAAGCCGGATGACATGGATGATAAAGCATGGGAGAAGCTTAGTAGAAAAACAATTGGTACAATCAGGCAGTGGGTAGATATCAGTGTTTTTCATCACGTGGCTAAGGAGACTGACCCAAGTGAATTATGGAAAAAATTGCAAGAATTTTATGAGAGAAAGAATGCACAGAACAAAACATTTGTTATCAGAAAGTTAGTAAACTTGAAGTATAAAGATAGGAGTTCTGTGGCAGAGCACTTGAATGTATTTCAAGACTTGGTGAATCAGCTTTCTACCATGAAAATTGTTTTTGATGATGAAGTGCAGGCTTTATTTATGTTGAGTTCTCTACCAGATAGCTGGGAGACTATGGTAGTGACACTCAGTAATACAGCTCCGAATGGAAAGTTGACATTGAACACAGTCAAAGAAAGTATGTTCAATGAAGAGACTAGAAGAAAGGAAGTAGGGGCTAGTTCTTCACATACACTTGTCACAGAAAATAGAGGTAGAAGCAAGAGCAGAAGACATAAAGGCCGTGGTAAATCAAAAGACAAAGACAGGTCTAAGTTAAAAGAAAAATTCAAGTGCTATCATTGTGGTGGTGCAAATCACATAAAAAGAAATTGTAGACTCTGGAAAGAGAAGAAAGAGGGAAATCAGAAGAAATCAGAGCATAAGAACACGGCAGCCATTGCCACACATTCCGATGATGATCAGACTGTAGTTTGTGTCAGTGATGAGTGTTGTCATGTAGAGGATCCCGATGTAGAGTGGATCGTTGATTCGGGTGCTTCTCATCACTGTGCTCCAAAGAGAGAGTTGTTTACAAGCTACAAAGCAGGAGACTTTGGGCACTTGTTCATGGGGAACAAGAGTGTTGCACCAGTTGTCGGTATTGGTGACATGGTTGTTGAGACTGAATTGAGTTACACGTTGACATTGAAAAATGTGAGACATATCCCGCAGTTGCGCCACAACTTGATTGCTGTTAATGTACTTGACAAAGAAGGATTCGAGCAGAAATTTACAAATGGCAATTGGAGGCTAATCAAAGGTTCTTTGTTGGTTGGCAAAGGGAAGCTTTGTTGTACACTTTACAGGACAAAACTCAAGATTGCTCGAGACCAGTTGTTAGCAGCTGTTGATGATTCTTCCCCGAACTTGTGGCACAACAGACTTGGGCATATGAGTGAGAAAGGATTGCAAATCCTAGCCAAGAAGTCTCTGATCCCCACTACACAAGGTAAGTCACTTAACCCTTGTGATTATTGTTTATTTGGTAAACAAACTAGAATTTCTTTTTGTTCAAATTTTAAACGAAAGAATGACGTATTGGAACTAATACATTCTGATGTTTGTGGTCCTCTCGAGGTGGAGTCCCTAGGTGGAAATAAATATTTCCTCACTTTCATTGATGATGCTTCACGCAAAGTTTGGGTGTATTTTTTGAAGAACAAGAGTGAAGTATTTCAGATTTTTCAAAAGTTCCACACCATGGTTGAAAGACAGATAGGAAAGCTACTAAAGTGTCTGAGAACTGATAATGGTGGTGAATACACTTCTAGAGAGTTCAAAGAATATTGTGCTCGACATGGTGTGAGACATGAGAAAACAGAGCCCGGTACTCCTCAGCATAATGGTGTAGCAGAAAGAATGAACAGAACCATTATGGAGAAAGTTAGATGTATGCTAAGGTTGGCTAAACTCCCAAAATCTTTTTGGGGTGAAGCCGTGTTGACTGCTTTCTACTTGATCAACAGATCCCCGTCAGTTCCTTTGGAAGGTGATATTCCGGAGAGGGTGTGGAGTGGGAAGGATGTCTCATATTCCCACTTGAAGGTGTTCGGATGCAAGGCTTTTGTGCATATACCGAAGGAGCAAAGAAGCAAGCTGGATAGCAAATCTATACCTTGTATATTTGTTGGCTATGGAGATGAGGAGTTCGGATACAGATTATGGGATTCAGAGAAGAGGACTATTATCAGAAGCAGAGATGTCATTTTTCATGAAAATGAAATCATGGAAGATTTGAAAAGGGGGAAGAGCACTACACAGATGCCTACAGGTGTAGTTGATTTAACACCAGATAAGATTCCTACCATTGATGCTAGAGATGGTGGAGAAGAAGCTGAAAATGAAAATGAAGCTGAGACTGAAGATGGTGAGCAGATAGCAATTGAGCCTGATCCAATTGAGCCAGATACAGACAACGTGGAACAAGAAATACAACATGTACCACCAGAAAATTCAGGTGAGCAGTGTGAAAGACCTGTGAGAAGCCGGAGACCAAATACACTATATCCGAGTTCAGATTGGGCATTGATCACTGATGATGGGGAGCCGGAGACTTTCCAAGAAGTACAGCCTATGAAAGACAAGAATCAGTGGTTTGAGGCAATGCAAGAAGAGATGAGTTCTTTGCATAAAAATGAAACTTATGATTTGGTTGAGCTTCCGAAAGGCAAGAGAGTTTTAAGGAACAAGTGGGTTTTCAAGCTAAAGAAAGATGGAGATAAGATAGTGAGACACAAGGCAAGATTGGTTGTCAAGGGATTTACTCAGAAGAAAGGAGTAGACTTTGATGAGATATTTTCACCGGTAGTGAAGATGACTTCCATCCATATTGTCTTGGGACTGGCAGCTAGCTTGGACCTTGAGATTGAACAACTTGATGTT
This sequence comes from Pogostemon cablin, assembly GCA_023678885.1. Taxonomy (NCBI): domain Eukaryota; kingdom Viridiplantae; phylum Streptophyta; class Magnoliopsida; order Lamiales; family Lamiaceae; genus Pogostemon; species Pogostemon cablin. Next base: position 3,009,868 of record CM042992.1, on the reverse strand, counting down.
CGAACAGCATTCTTGCATGGAGAATTGAATGAACAGATTTACATGAACCAGCCGGAAGGATTTGAGGTTAAAGGGCAGGAGCACTTGGTTTGCAAACTGAGGAAAAGTTTGTATGGCTTGAAGCAAGCCTCAAGACAGTGGTATAAGAGGTTTGATTCTTTTATGGCTAGCCAGAGTTATAGAAGAACGAAGGCAGATCATTGTGTTTATGTCAAACACTTCCCGGATGGTAATTTTATTATTTTGTTGCTTTATGTTGATGATATGTTGATTGTGGGAAAGAATATTGTGATGATTAGCAGGTTGAAGGAAGAGATGTCTAAATCTTTTGACATGAAAGATTTGGGTTCAGCGAAGCAGATATTAGGAATGGAGATTCTTCGTGACAGAAAGGCGGGAAGATTGTGATTGTCACAGGAGAAGTATATTGAGAAGGTGCTTGAGAGGTTTAACATGAAGCATGCTAAACCCGTGTCCACGCCACTTGCTAATCACTTCAAATTGAGTAAAGGATCGTGTCCCACAACCAAAGATCAGAAGAATGAGATGGCAACAATACCTTACTCCTTTGCAGTTGGTTCTTTGATGTATGTCATGGTATGCACGAGGTCAGATATTGCTCAAGCTGTTAGCTTGGTGAGCAGATTTCTTTCCAATCCTGGGAAAGAACATTGGGAAGCTGTGAAGTGGATCTTCAGATATTTGAGAGGGACTTCAAAATTATGTTTGAGTTTTGGAGGTTCAAAGCCAAAACTTGAAGGATTTGTAGATGCTGATATGGCAGGTGATCTCGATGGGAGAAAATCAACTTCAGGCTACTTATTTACATTTGCAGGGGGAGCTATCTCATGGCAATCAAAGTTGCAGAAGTGTGTTGCCTTATCTACTACAGAGGCAGAGTATATTGCAGCAAATGAAGCTGGAAAAGAAATGATGTGGATTAAAAAAAGACTTTTCCAGGATTTGGGATTAAAGCAGGATGATTATATAGTATTCTGTGATAGTCAGAGTGTTATAGACTTGAGCAAGAATTCCATGTATCATGCTCGGACGAAGCATATTGATGTGAGGTACCATTGGCTCAGAATGGTATTGGAGAAGCAGCTTATGAAGCTGAAAAAAATTCACACTGACAATAATCCCGCGGATATGATGACTAAAGTCGTTACCCGCGAGAAGCATGAATTGTGTGCCGGATTGGCCGGCATGAGCTCGAGATAGGTGTGATGTTGTAGCCAACTATATGGGGAGGGGGAGATTGTTGGGCTTGCCCCAATATAGTTGGCCCATGAAGGAAATCAAAAGAAGCCCAAGGTTGCAGTGTGGCCCAAATGAATTAATTAATTTGGTTCATGGGCCCAACCTTTTAACCCATGTGTGGGTTGATTAAAAGAGAATTCCACATATATAGTGGAATGAGGGAGTCCAGCGAGTAGGAGTCCAGAGAGCAAGAAGGAGATCAACGTAAGAGATATTCCAGAAGAGAAAAAGAACAGAAAGAAAAGGAGGAACATGGGAAGAAAAAGGGAGGTAAGAGTTCATCACTTTGGTGGTCCGTTTCTTCACCGTTTCACTCCAAATTTCGAGGGGGAGTCTATAGCGACATCCTCTACACATTGATCGGAGTGGATTTCAGTGAAACATCTCCGAGAGGCATGAAGAGAATCGGGTGATTCGTATTCTATTCGTGCTATCTTATTATTCCCTTCTCCCATTGTTATCTCTTATTCAAAGAGTGGTGATTCTGTAGTATTCCTCTATTATTAATAGAGAGATTGAACTGTGTAACTCTTACTTGATTAGTGGATTATTTCCTGGACTGGGTCCCGTGGTTTTTACCCTCAACTTGAGGGGTTTTCCACGTTAAAATCGTTGGTGTTAATTTCACATATTTCTTCCATATTTATTTAGTTATGATTTTTGCCCTATTCAAAGGAAGTGGAGGGTTTGAAGCATTGATATAGATTATTGGGAGCTTTGTGTTTCCGCTGTGCTAAATATATCTTTGCATTATTGTCTTCTTCCACGACAGACATGACATGTGACGAGTTCACCTTATCCCATTTAATTATTATTATTGCTGTTTATATGTCCCTCTTTATCATAATTAGAATGTTGAATTATTTACTGCAAGTAATAGTATTTTAGTAATTTAACTCTACAAATTAAATAGATAGCAAAGAAGAAAAATAAAAATAACTCATCCTGAGATTTTAGAATTTGTGAAAACAAGACTCATATGAAATTCAACAAGTTTGGATTAGATTTCTTAAGAATTAAGATTTAATGGTAAAAATAAAATGTAAATAAAAAATTAAAAGTACTCCAACTTAATTTAATACTGAAAAATTATTATTCTCTAATAAGGCCTCATGGGCCACTATTCTTTTAATCGAGGATCGCAAATTTTTTAAATGGGCCTAGGTCCAAAATAAAACAATACGAATAATGGGCCTTTCTATGTTAGTGGATGATCGGTTGTTATTTGGGCTGCTCTTTTTAGTGTTTTGGGCTGAAAAAAAAAATCTTCTAATAAGAAATTTAAAAGTTCTTTTCTTTTTCATGTGTCACTCACTCACTCTTAACAAAGAAAAAAAAAAAAATATATAACATGACTTTCTTCTTCAAGTTCAAAGAGTGAAGCAAGGGAGGTTTGACCTTGCAAGTTAACAAACAAAGTAATAAAATATCCAAGTTAACAAACAGAGTAATAAAATATCCTCATTGTTTTTATGCTTTTACAATTTCAAAGAGTGAAGAAAGGGGATGTTTGATCTTGCAAGTTAACAAAGTCATACAATTAAATAAACGTTCAAGGAAAATTGTGCAATTGAACTTAATACTATAATGTTTTGATTAGCAGCTGAAGTTTAATACTTCCTCCATTTTCTAAATTAATGCTGTTTTACTAAGGAAAAAAAAGAAAAGAAAAAGAGCAAAGTGTGATCTTTCTTTGTACTCTCAATTCATACTCTATTTTCATCCTTCCTAACTAATTCTTCACACCCATAAAATAAAATAAAATTATACAACAAAACTAATATTCTTATAATATAATATAATTTTAAATTTGTCATGAATACTTTATACTCCCTCCTCCATCCCTAGGTAAGAGTTCCATTTTACCATTTTTGTTGTCCCACCCAAAGGATCTTATTTCTTTTTTTAGACACATGGGACACACCCACACCCACTAATACAATTAGAATATGGGGTCCACACACCCACTAATACAAAAATTCACTACACATTAAATAATAATACTTTTTAATCCACGTGCCCAAAAGTAAATGAGACTCTTACCAAGGGAAGAGAGTATATAATTTATTATTACTCTAAATTACTAAACTACTCCTAAAAATAAATTTAAAAAATAAATTAAAAGATACCATTTCTTAATAGCCGTAAAGGTCCAAGTGAAAAGATAAATTGGAGATGAAGGAAATATTAAATAAATGATGAAGACATGTATATTAGGCGGATACACAATTTTAAAATTGAGAATATAATGTATAATATTGCAATTTTACAATAATAAAAAATAAGAGTACATAATTATAAAGGCAAATCCATAAGAAAATAGTGATATTTTTTGTAAATTGAGGGTACGATTGTCCCCTTATTCTACCCTGTATCCACCCTTAGTTAATTAGGTGAAAGTGACATTTAACAAAATGAAGAATGATGAGGAGCCACGTTACATGGGAATGAGCAGGTTTATGTAAAATCATCTTCATTGCTTTTTTTTTTTTTTTTTTTTTTTTTAATTTTCTTTCTTTTTCTTTCCCTTAGATTAGTCAATTCCCAACAGTGGACTCTCTCTTTTTATTTAACGGCTGATTGATTACCTACCCAACTATATAGTATTTTGAAATTTGGACACGTTTTTTACGTATGAAAAAATTACTTAACTCGCTTTTTTTTTTTTTTGAAAATGGTAAATGTATAAATTAGAAGTTAGGATACATAGTGTACTTTTAGACACTACAATTGTCATGAAATAATCAATATCAAGTATTGTGTTACCTATTACATGTAATTAGCTATTTTTATTTAAAATTTTAAAAAATAATTATACTCTTTAATATTCTTAAACTCTAAGAATAAATATTAAACAATAAAAGTATAGTAAAATATAAAAATAAATATTCTTAAACTCTTTTTTTATTCTTATTTCAAATAATTTTCATTAATAATTTTCTAGAATAGTCTAGGATATACATCATATTTTAATAGTATGGTAGATTTATAAGATTTTTCAGTTTTTGTAAATTCTATAAAATTTGAAGTTTTTGCAAATTTAAAAGATTTTTAACTATTTTGTAAATTTTGAGGATTTTTTAGTTTTCGCAGTTTTTGTTTTATCCATCTTAACTATCGACTATCATCAACCCAATATGCTAATCACATCCTAAAAGCATAATTTAAAAATCACATGAAATCTTGCTTATCGGACTTAGAGCGATTCAATGAAGTGCTGAGTTGTTAGACGTGGAGCGATTCAATGAAATGCTGAAAATTATTATTCTCTAATAATCCTGATGGTCACTGTTTCTTTATCAAGGACAAATTTTTTAAATGGGGTTCAAAACAAAGTGATGAGAATAATGGGCCTCTTAGTGGATGATCAGTAATGTTATTTGGGCTACTTTTTTGTGTTGTGGACCTGATTAATTTCATGAATATCACTCCTCAAATTTTGTTGGTGATTTTGTAGTTGAGATAATGGAATAGTTTCAAACTTATAGTGGCTGATTTCTTAATCGTTTGTCTGTGTATCTAGGACATTTTGTGTGATATTTCAATGGCAAACACTTCATTCACTGCATGTGATCTTTCTTCCGATCTCCTATTATATCTTATGTATTGATAGAGTTTAAATTAAATGCAACAACAATTAATTCATTTTCAATAAGTATAATACATAGAGTTTAAATTAAATGCAACAACAATTAATTCATTTTCAATAAGTATCACTTTATTATATGAGCAAAAAAGATTAATTTTTTCTTAATGCACCGATATTTAATATGCAAATGACTAATTCTACGGAAGTCAGAACCCGTCCAAGAAATTCTAAAGTATGTCATTTAATTTAAGAAGTGAAGTGAAATGATAACCATATGCATGCGTACAAAAGTAAACAAAGTTTAACCTTAGAAAAATTACTGTCAGGATTTTTACTATTTCACTTTTGTATTACAATTTCTACTTTGCTTAACTGTAATAATATGTTGAAGGCAAAGCAAATTTAAAGCCTAAAAAAAGATAATAAGAAATTTAAAAGTTATTTTCTTTTGTTTTTATAAAACATGACTTTCTCCTTCAAATTCAAAGAGTAAAGCAAGAGGAGGTTTGACCTTGCAAGTTAACAAACAAAGTCATACAATATCCTCATTGTTTTTATGCTTTTACAATTTCAAAGAGTGAAGAAAGGGGCAAGTTAACAAAGTCATACAATTAAATAGAAGTTCAAGGAAATTTGTGTAATTGAACTTAATACTACTATAATGTTTTGATTAGCAACAGTAGTTTAAAACTTCCTCCATTTTCTAAATTAATGTTGTTTTATAAGAAAAAAAAAAGCAAAATTTGATTTTTTTTTATATACTTTTTTTTTCTCCAACTCAATTCACATTTTCTATTTTCATTCTTCCTCAACTCAATTCACACTTTCTATTTTTGTTTTTTTCTATTCATCTTCACACCCTTAAAAAAACAACACAACAAATCCTTATAATATAATTTAATTTCAAATTTCTCATAATACCTTATATTAAACGGACTACTTTATAATTTATTCTTATTTTAAATTATCAAATTACTTCTAAAAATAAAGGCAAACACTTGTGTGAGACCGTCTTATCTAAGGGCTTACGTGAGACGGTCAGAAAGTAATAACTTTTATGTTGAAAAGAGATATTAAATTAATGAAAAGTGACAATGTTATTTCATGAACAATTTATATTATAAATGTAAAGTGATAACATTTTATAGCGAAATTGATAACGTTTTATAGTGAAAGTGACAATTATTTTATAAAGTGTAAAATAGTCTCACGTGAGACGGTCTCACGCAACTATCTGCCAAAAAATAAATTAGAAGACATCTCTTAATGGCAGTGAATATCAAGATGGAAAGATAAATTGGAGATGAAGGGAATATTAAATAAATAATGAAGATATAGTTGTTAGGCGGATACAAAATATTAAATTTGAGGATATAATTTAAATTTTACAATAAAAGATATGGGTATATAATGATAATACAATTTATATAAAAAAAATACATAAGAAATAGTGATATTTTTGTAAGTTGGGGGTATGACAGTACCCTTGCTCTACTATCTGCCCCATGAAAGTGACATTTAAAAGATGGAGAATTGATTTATTTTAAAACTTTTGTTGTTGTTTTAGGGTAGAGTGTAATGGGAGTATTATTATTAGTATTATTTTTTAACAGAAAATTACTCCGATACCCACGGAGAAGCACATTATAGTACTTGTATGCTTCTAGCCGGAATCTTATTAAAAATGGGAGCATATGGATTAGTTCGGATTAATATGGAATTATTTCCTCACGCTCATTCTATATTTTCTCCTTGGTTAATGGTAGTAGGCGCAATGCAAATAATCTATGCAGCTTCAACATCTCTCGGTCAACGGAATTTAAAAAAAAGAATAGTCTATTCCTCTGTATCTCATATGAGTTTCATAATTATAGGAATTGGTTCTATCACAGATATGAGACTCAATGGAGCCCTTTTACAAATAATTTCTCATGGATTTATTGGCGCGACACTTTTTTTCTTGGCCGGAACAACTTATGATAGAATACGTCTTGTTTATCTTGACGAAATGGACGGAATAGGTATCCCCTGCTAAAAATATTGACGATGTTCAGTAGCTTTTCGTAAGCTAATATATCATCTATTCTAGATGATATCTTTAATAGTGGCATTATTCTCCTTTGATTTAACCTAACTCAATCTGTCAATCATTTGCCAAACCAACAGAGTCTGACAATTTCCTACCACATAAAAGAATCACTTTGGATGCTGTAACCAAGAAAATTAAGACAAATTGATAGAAAAGAAAAAAAAATCAAGAAAAGCCACAAACAAACTCTCCTTCAGGATCTCAATATATATATAATATATATAGATAAATAAAACAAAGGTACTCCATAAACTAGAAAATAACTATTTACAGCTCTGAAATTGAACCATAGATACAATACTCAATATACATATAAGATAAATAAAATTAGAGAAAAATATAATTAAAATTCTAAGCAGAAAAGACACCATTTGTAGCAGCAACAATCATCGGAGATTTGGGTTGGTTTAATTTCACCAAATTATTTTCCTCCATTGCAAGAAACTTCCCTTTAATCCAAGAAGAAGATGACCCTTTAAATTTCTGCCCCAAAACTCCCACACAAGAAAGCAACTCAATATCTTCACCATTTTTTCTTGAAATCTTCACCCTCCTCTCATATTCCTCTGCAACCAAAATTGCTATGTCTGCCATTCTCTCTCCTCTTTCTTTCTCTCTACAATTTCTTGATGATGGATAATAGTGTGTTTTGGGTATATTTAAAGGGGTGGAAAAGCAATGGATAAGGTTGCTGGATTTTTTTGAAAATTGGTATTTCATATTTGGTGGCATTTTCCATTTTTATATTGACAAAAATGTGTGCCTTTCTGTGGTTTTACCCTCTGTGTACTGCCGACCATTTCTAGTGATCCAATTAATTAGAAGTCGTAATTATAAATTAATAGTAATTAATAATTTATTATTATGATTTATAATGTGGATGGAACCTACTTTTGGGAGAATTAATAAAATAATTATTGAATTTGGGTGCAAGTTTCACCCATAATGACGACGAACTAGCGAATTACTATAGTTTAGTTAGTATACTTGTTTGATTTTTTAAATATAAATTTATTGACTAATAGTTTAGTTTTTTTTTATATAAATATCGGGTCTTTGTATATATCTTGTGAATGGGGTTGGTGAATTCCCAATTTCGAATATTCTTTTTATATCAGTTTAGGTTTTTATTTATATTGTAACTTATGTTAATTAATTAAGGATTAGATATGATTATACTACTTTATTAATTGTTAACAATCACAATTAATTAATCAAAATCTCGGTATTATTGTAGCTCTTGAATGATTTCTGGTCCATGATGAACCTGTACTTTAATATTTTTTCACATGTGAATTGGATTTTTGATATAAATCTTTTGGTTCTTTTTAATTTAAATTCTTAATGATACCCCCTTAGCAATACATATGACATATAGAATTAAAGGTGAGACCATATAATTTAGAGCACTTTTTAATTTAAATTCTTAATAATACCCCTTAGCAATACATATGACACATAGAATTAAAGGTGAGACCATATAATTTAGAGTAAGAAAATATTCGAATTCACATACTAACTTAATTATAAGAGTGTTTGTGATAAGTATGAAATTTGTTTTTAAATTGAGCATTTTGTTTTTCTATGGAGATTTAGAAAAATCACTTGTTGACATTGACTCTTATATTAAAAATGTATTACTAATATTTATTTTTGTAATAAATAAAATTAATGTAAAATGAGTGAGGCTCGCGTTCGCCCGGGCGCACGCCGTGCGCCTTTAGAATTTAGTATTATGGATAACGGTACATTATTTTATTCTAAATGGTATACACTTTAATTAATAAGGGTACACATTGTTCAAAAGGGTATACACTTTTCATTATATTTTTTATTTTTCTTTAGAAAATAAAAGGTACACATCTTTATACTAAAAGGTATAGTACAATTTAAAACAAAATTCTAAAGGCACACGGAGTGTGCTTCCGTGCGCCCGGACACACACAAGTTTTTGCCTTGTAAAATAAAGGGCACACATCTTTATACTAAAAGGTATACAATTTAACACAAAATTCTAAAGACACATGGAATGTGCTCCCGTGTGCCCGAGCACACACAAGCTTTTGCCATGTAAAATATGTCGTGTATCTCAAAAGGAGATATAATAATTTTAAAATTAAAGTGTATTATAATAGGATCACTTACTAGGAGGTACATAAAATAATGCATAATTGTTGTAAACTATATGACTCAAAGTATTATTACTCATAACTACACAATTATGATTGTGATACCATAAATACCCCTTTGTATTTGCACAATTTGTTTGCACAATTTGGTTTTGCACAATTTGATTTTGCACAATTTGCTTTGCACAATTTTATTTCTGCACATTTTAAATTCTGGTAGCAGGCGGAGGCGGTCAATGCCGGTCCGACCGATGGTCAACGCCAGTCAATGCTGGTCCGGCGGGTGGGTGGGTGAGGGGTAGAGTTGGTGGTTTAAAAGTGTATGTGATTATAAGGTTATATTTGGTATTTTACTTTAATATTTTGTATATGAGAATAATTATTTAAATTTTTTATATCTCATAGTAATTTAAGTTAAACGTGTGTATCTATTAGTGATTTTCCCATTAGAATATTATCATGTTAAATACTTTATCATTTTCGGATTATTTATAACATAGCATAACAAATAAAAATTAAATTTTTTTACAATTTAAAGATATAGAAGAAATAATATTTTTGAGTGTAACGATTTCTTTTGTATGTAAGAAATTGACACGAGTCTGTAGCATGAAACATATAATAATACTTATTTAATCCGTTGATAAGATATTAATTTTGATATTTTGTTTGTATTCCGTAAAATATTTAATTTATTTACTGACGGAGTGAGTATAAATTTATTTGATTTATATAACAATGAAGAATCGTTCACAATTTTTGTGTTATACTTAAAAGAATAATAGCATTAAAAAAAATCATACATAATATCTTTAGTCATTCATGTGTGAGGTTATTAATACATTGTCACTTTTTGTATTCAATCAAGCAAGCAATTAGTGTATTATAGATTCAGCTATGAATACTGCTTAATTATAATACCCATGTGCGTAATTGAAAAAAATCTATGGATCTTGCTTAGAAGTTTTGATTAGTGTGTGTATATTTATATATATACATTTACAGATTTAATATTCCAAGCTATTTCAATGAATATATTCAAAATTCTAACTTGGAACACAATAAAATTACTAAAAATGAATAATTTATTTATTTTTTATGATAAAAGTTAGAAACTTAGAATAACTGCCTGCTTTCTAACGAGGGGGGTGGATCCTCCTACAAAATGAGTGAATTTCTGCCTGCATAGCAAAAGAGGGTTCATTACCGATAATCAAGACAATTATGAATCAAATCTTAATTTAATATTGTCATAAACTTTTGTGAGATAATCACATGAAATGAAGGAGTTACGTGAAACGATCTCATCCTGAGACAGTTTCACTCATTCCACTTCACGCCATCCTTTTAATATATATTAAGAATCATGATTTCCGCCGTTTATCACATACAGTATTTTAGAATTTTAGTTTTAAATAATTTGATTATATTATGCTTTAATGAATTAATGACGACCGTACGAATGTCTCCAACACGGTAGCGCGCTACTATTATTATATGGACATTAATTAGCCCATTAAACATAATTAAACTTTGCGTACAAAATAAGCAAGTTGATTAACAATATTGACATAATCCATATTTAATTTAGGAGTAATCTTTATGAAATGTCACAAGATTATCTTAAATATGAACACTTCAAATATTGCATAACAGTAGGAAGGAAATTTGGTGGGGCCGGGTCGGGTGCAGGTGACAATGATATCAAACGTCGACGTAACAAACCACGTTGGAATTTGTAAGAGTCGGTGGTAGGGATGCCAATTTTGACCCGGTCCGTGCGTATCTGCCCCGGCCCGCACGTTTTGGGGAGGCCCAAACCTGGCCCGTAGGAGAAACGGGACGGCCCTGACCCGGACCCGTGAATATATGGGGCAAGTCCGGGTATGAGTTCAGACCCGCCCGGCTCGTATATATATAATATAATAAAAATTATTTTATATTTTATACCTATAATTATATTTTATGTTTATATATATATATATATTATTAGTTGTGTGTACTATTTTTTACAATTATTTTATATTTTATATATAAAAATTATTATAATATATGTTATATATATAATTATATCTTATATTCTTATAGTTTATTTATTTATCTAAATATATGAATATTTTTTGTATGTGAATAAATGTAAAATTAAAATTTAGTGTATGATTGATGAGTATTTAAAAAAACACACAAATGGGGAGGGGCCCGTACGGGTCTGGGTCCGGGTCACACAATATATGACCCGTACGGGTCCGGGATGGATCCGGGCCAGGCCTATTGAAAATGGGTCGGGTCCGGGTAGTATACTACCCGACCCAAACCCGGCCCGTTGACACTTGACACCCCATGACGGTGGTAATGATGAACCTGCGGCGTAACAAATGTACAACTACTTTAGCCCATTGTACTCTTTCTTACATGGTTTACATTCTCGATTATTTATTTACTTCTATTATATCTGTATTCTAAACCACGGAAAAAAAAAATTAAAATTACATGTCTAATTTTTTTTTTTATAAAGTTAAGCTTAAACAAAATTTATTTAAAACTAGAGTAACTTGATATCATTAACTAATTTTACATATGGAGTTCCAACCAAGATTTAGAACAACCAAACTTAAGAATAAGTCAAACCCTAAATTAAAAAACAATCTAGAATATAAAAGCCTAATTTTATTTTTCACCAATTTCTACTCAAATGTATCTTACAAAATTCCCCCTTTTCTTTTCCCAAATGCATGCATGTAGATTGGTCTAATGCATTTCTAGTAAATTAAAAAATTAAATTAGAAGGTAACTAGAAAGTAGTTTGTAAGGATGGATAATAAAGAGTTACATAATGCACATGGGAACATCAAACTAGACTCCAAAATATCACCAGCAATATTTTTCTCAATATGTCAAATCACATCAATTTCAGTATTATTTACATAATTTTACATGTGATATATTCTAACAAACAAATTAAAGATGTCAATTCATATTACATGGAATTATTCTCGAATCATTCATTCAATATCTCAGAACTTTTATTTAAAAAAAAAAAATTAAAAAAAAAACCCAACATCCACTCTTATTCTGTAACGAAGAAATACTCCCTCGTCCTGATATATCTTGCACCGCTCTTTTTTACAATTCCATTGTAATTTAGGTCATACTTTGTTTAGGTTCTAAAATCCAAATAAAAAAAAAATCTAACATGTTTGTTTTTGGTTCAGAAATTTTAAATTATTTAAATCATAGTTGTTAAAGGCGCACTTTAGGCGAAGCAAGGCGAGGCTCGGCCCAAAACGCCTAGGGTTCGAGGTTTTTGGGGATTTTGGTCAATGTTAAAAAAACCCTCGCCTAATGCGCCTTTTGTGAGAGGAAAAAGGCGCCTCTGGTACAACAAGCTTTTAATGATTTTTTTTTTAAAATTGTTACTTTAGAAACACACCTTTATAAGTTAAATGACAATTTTATTTATATATAATAGTTAGGTTTTGGTGTTTGGTACTTCATTTCATTTCAAATTTGAAATTTAAAAGCTAGGGTTTTGAGAGAGGAGAGCTCCAAGCCTCTTCTCTGCCGCCACCGGCCGGCCAAATTTTTTTTTTCTTTTTTCTTTCTTGTTATTTCTCTTTTTTTTTCAATTTTGATTTTTTATTTTCTAACTTAAAAAAATAAAAATCAGTAAATTTTTTTTTAAATAAAACATTACAAGAAGTTTGATAAGAGATTTTTGGCTAAAACTTACATATTTTATTCATGAAATTTCAATATTAATTATGAACTTATGATGTTTAGACTTCAATAAAGCTATAAAGTTTCAAATTTTCATGTAAAATTATTTATTATACATCAATATCAATATTGATTAATTAATTATTAAAAATTATTTATTGATCATCTTTGCAAGAATTTTTAAAGTTTCAGGCTCCAACAATGCCTTTGCGCCTTTAACAACTATGATTTAAATGCCATTCTTTAACAATTATTATTTAAATGCCATCTATCTTTTACGCATATTACATTCTACTCTCTCAAACACATTACCCTACTCTTACACATTGATTTACATATCCTAAATCTAAAATTTTTATTTGTACTTAGAACCCAAAACAAACGACCCAAACGCTACAAGATATTTCAGTATTGAAAGAGTATAATATTATTATCTTTATTTATTTCAAATCTACATACTGGAGTAAAATGTGTATACAAAATTACAGATGATTGATGATCCATTCAGTGTGACATCTACAACGCTTATATTCAGACAAATTTGTGGACATTTAAAAAAAATTAAGGAAAATGAAACTAAAAAAATATAGACATCCACGGATCGGATACCCATGCATTACCTCGATGAATCACATGATATTAGCAGAAAATAACCCCTGCTATGACCGATTTCATGAGAATCTGCCGAATTTAGATTGCATATTATTGCACAACTAGATCAGACAACCACCACAAAATGCAAAGAGCATTTGATGGTTAACGAAAAACATGTAGAAAGGACAATCATAAGATTTCTTGCTATCACTTGGGAGTAACTCGTGTAATCAATTCTTTGTCACAACACACAATGTAAGATGTCAATGTAATGAGTTAATAGAGTTGCTTCTTATCACCCCAGATTACGATCATAATCAACTAACATCAACCGCATAGCTCACTATTGATTTCTTGTAATTTAAAGCATGGACTTACATCCTTCCTGAGCTTATTAGCTTATTTACCCGGTTATAGAAGCCCTAGCGATTTCAGTTGCTGAACGTGCTCGGGGGGTAGAGGCGGGGGTGACCATTCGGCTCCAGTCATCTCGTCATCGACATCCTCAACAACGTATTCCTATTACAAGAATGGCCATTCACAAGACAGAAATACCAGATTACGAAATAACCTAATAGATTAAAAGTTAAAGAAACACACAAACAGAGGGAGATTAAGAGGGTCACTTTTGTTAGCATTCTTTTCGCGAGTATGTGGTAGTGTCGCTGCCAAATCCTTTGCCCCACCATTGTGGCAACCAAGATAGTATAGAATATACCGATGATGGTAAATAAACCGAGCACTATAACAGCTACAATTAATAATAATGGCAATCCAGCTTCACCAGCACCTCCCAGACAACCACATTCAGTAGCAGCACCAGCACAAGTCTCGAAGCATGTGGTGCAATCGGTCCACATGCAAAGAGTCCCAGGCAAATGACAATCGGCACACACACTGCAGGAATGAGGTTAAGAAGTTATATTTGAATTTAATTCATGGAATGTTGATAGTGTATGACTTGTAGGAAACAGCCATAAATAAGTTGGTAAAAGTGCAGTAACACTGAAACTGGTATATTTTTGGAACAATATACGCAAGGAGCCTCGAAATACGGATGATCAAAACATGAAGTCACAGAAAGATAACTAAAAGTCGGGTTGATCTCTAGAGGACTAGATTAGTGCCAAAAATATTATTAAGGAAAATACATCTGGCCAGGCAATGATGCTACATGTAAATTTACTAGAATTATGTATGAGCTCAAAATGATCAATTAACCAATATACGACTTTCTTGATGTTCAAACTTCACAGTGATGTAATAAGAGAAGGAACTAAGATTTTATGAGGATGAAAAAGTCCTCTCACTTTTAAAAACAAAGATTGGACTACGGACCATTTCTAAACACACGTCTGCAAACAAATTTTCAAACTTTGCGATGAAAAGACAGCTATCATGAATAGCATGCAATCACTGAAATGTTACTATTGCCGTATCACAAGAAACTGAGACAAGAAAAAGTATTCAAATTCATATTTTCAAGGAAAAATGTCACAGAACATATTTGTACCCAGAATGACAACAACAAAGACACAATTCTCGACATGGCTGAGCTAGATCGTTGCGCACTCTTCTGTCATAACAAGTAATAAAGCACCCAGACAAACCCAGCAAAGCGAAAAACATTAATGCCCCTGCAAAAAGAAAAAAAGATTGGATTGCTTTGACATATTAATAGAAAAATTTAAGCACCAAGTAAGAACTTGCAATAGATGTCCTTCCTAGTTATTTAAAGCACAAACTTCCTTAGCACTCTATGCACAAAGCACAAAAGAAGCATTTGAGGCACACCATTCTTCAAACATCATTAATACAATAAATTATCACATATAAAATAGTATCATATTACATCTCAGAGGCAGGCTGCTTGTGCCTTTCTCAGGGAAAGATGCTAACGTGGCCCATAACTAATTTATTGTTCAAATTGGTTGGATTGATAAGCATAGACAATGCATACATATACAAACTAGGGGGAGGTGGTTTACAATATCCCACGAAACGAATGAGAAATTAAGGGAATACTCATGCTCATACCTTGTCTAGCACATTTACAAGTTTTATTAATTCACATATTAACTTATGAACCAAACACAGTCATAGGGTTTATAATCACTCTTGCATCAAGTTAACTTTTGCCTCGACTCTGTTCAAAAATTAAAAAAAAAACTTTTACCTTGACTAACTTCAGGTAATTGAAGAAAAGAAATATACTCCATACTCAATCAGACAAGAATTAAAGGGAAAACTTTTAGATAAAATGATACTCTATGCATCCATGACCATCAAGAAGCTCAAAATGTTTTACCACATATGTAGTAAAAGCTAAGTTCGTTTTCAAAACCCCAGGCCAAACGGAGCCAATATTTCTGGTAACCATCAACAAGATACACCAAATATGCCAACATAGCAATAACCTGGAAAAAGAAATATGCATGTCATTTGCAGAAACACAAAGGTATTGAATATGTAGTCATTACAATTTACATTAAAGAAGGGTGAGCGTAATAGAAATTAATTTACATTAACCAAATCACAGTGAAAGGCCTACCAGCTGCACGGCAAGAAAGATAAATAATATATCTCTAGTGACAAAAAATCGGAACTTCAATGTCCGCCATTTCCTATCAGCAATGCCATGAACTCTTATATAATAAGGAGATTTGCAAGTTGTGCAATGAGCAAAGGCAAATCCTTCCTGCAGGAAGGAAAATTAGATCAATGGTCCAGCACCTCCAAGAAAGTATGTTTTTTGATTAGAAAACAAAGAACTTTTAGCTGTGAGTTCACTAACAGAAATCATAAACCAGCTAAGAATAAGAGAAAGACCCTGTAACCCAACTTGAGCGACTTAATATCTTGGCATTTTAGGTTTAAAAAAAAAACAATGCTTAATGAAAATACATCCACCCCATAAAGGAAAAATCACAAGAGCATCAGCAGATAACGTTAAGCACACCACATTCACAAGAATCCACAAGTATAGGCGAAAAAATTCAGAACATAGTTCACTTCTCAATATCAAGGAATATATGTACCTTCACTGCACGCCAATGATCGACACACTCTCTGTGGACATATTTCGCGGTACCTTTGCACTTGCAAGGAGCAATGAAATCCCTACCTGATCAACAACAAGAGATGTAAGGCTAGAACCATCTTGTTTGAAATAAATTAACTGCAGGAGCAGCAATACACATAGCTAATAAACATTTGGCAAGACACAACCGAAATCCATAACTTTTTCAAACATTCCACAGCAAAATGTCATCATGTCTGCAGAAAAACTGCACCTCGCAATCAAAGAACAAAAATGGGTTTCAAAGAACCAAGTTAAGCAACATAAAAATTGCGATCATTAAAAGTTTCACACTACAGAGAACTTTAAAGCACAATTCACAAACCCCAAATCGACTTTCACCACAAATTCCCAGAAAGATAACGTTTTTGAACTATAGCAATAAACTATGAATATTTAAAGCAACAAGGATTAACTTTTTTATTACCGTCGGTTTCGAGGCAAATTCGGCACTGAATTTGCTCATCAGGACCCGCTTCGAGGTCAATCTCAGAGGGGTCTGCCATGGGCTTCGGCGGCACCAGTGGTGAAGAATCCGATTCCTCACCACCCATCGTTACACAATTTGATGATAAATTTCAGCTGCTCGAATTTGATGTCATACAGAACAACAAATAAAACCTTCAATCCTCAATGCAAAACAATTAGGGCATCAACTGAACCAATATTTGCAGAAAAAGTTTCAAAATCACCGTTGAAAACCAGGGGGTTATGCTTTCGGTGAAGATCGAAGGGCAAGTAGAGGAATGATTCAACTTTCAGGACAATC
Source organism: Pogostemon cablin (assembly GCA_023678885.1). Taxonomy (NCBI): domain Eukaryota; kingdom Viridiplantae; phylum Streptophyta; class Magnoliopsida; order Lamiales; family Lamiaceae; genus Pogostemon; species Pogostemon cablin. Next base: position 2,992,642 of record CM042992.1, on the reverse strand, counting down.
AATCTAAAAACTAGAAAAAGAAAGTCTTTGCAGTAGTTGTGGGTTTTCAAATCCCATATTTACCCTGGACTGAGGAGTAACAACTGTCTAATTACATTTACTGGAGCTACCGTTCTCCAACATTATTACCCCACATTTAATTAAAAAAAAAAAAGTTATATTATTTTTATAAATGATAAATTATAAATACTTGCCAATTTAAAATGCATAATTCAAAATTACAAGCGTGAGATCGTGTTTAATTCTTCCATGGAAAATTATTCATATTTTAATCTCATACTCTGAACTCTAATGTTGTTTCACTTGATTGTGTAAGATGCGTTGGTTTGAACTACTATATATTACTATTATGTAACAAATAGAGGTATATTTTACTTTTATAATTCTTTTTAAAAAATATTTATTTAATTGATAATTAAGTTAGCTCCGCAAGTCTTATGAAACTACTCCCTCCCTCCCAAATTCAAATTCACGTTTACTGTAGATACATAGTTTAAGAAAAATCAATTTTTGACTTACATCTACAGAGTTTAAGAAAAATCACTTTTTGACTTACTTTTGAGGGTAATATTGTATTTTTGGTTAATAAATACTCCCTCCGTCCCAAAGACAAGTTCTCGGTTACTGTAGATACGGAGTTTAAGAAAAAATTACTTTTTGATTTACTTTTAGGGGGTAGTTTGACATTTTTAGGTAATAAATAAATTATAAAGTAAGTTATGTGAGTTGTAAAGGATTGACAATTTTGAAATTAAAGTGTATTGTGAGGTTATTGATTTGTGTGTATTTCCTTATTTGGGGGGTGTGAACTTGTTTATGAGACGGACAAAAATACAAAGTGTGAATTTGTTTATGGGACGGAGGGAGTAAATGATAAAGTATGTTATATTTATTAAAAATGTGATGATAAATTTGAAATTAAAGTATGTTAGAGGGATATTAGTTTATTGTTTTTTTCTTTTATGAAAGTGTGAAGTTAAATTTGGGACAAATCAAAACGGAAAGTGTGAAGTTGGGACGAGAGGAGTATATGATAAGAAGGCTTATAAAAGAGAATACTTTGATAACTCTAATGATCAAATTTATTATTTGTTTGTTTGTTTTCTTTAAGATTAATTTTTAAACTTGAGTGATAGGGACGAGAGGAGTATATGATAAGAAGGCTTATAAAAGAGAATACTTTGATAACTCTAATGATCAAATTTATTATTTGTTTGTTTGTTTTCTTTAAGATTAATTTTTAAACTTGAGTGATATTAAAATAAAAGAAAAAATGTCTGAGCCCGGGTTCGAACCGGGGACCTCTAGTGTGTGAGACTAGCGTGATAACCGACTACACCACCCAGACAATTGTTGAAAATGATAAATTTTTTTATATATATATATTAACTATTTTAAAAGAAAGAACTCCATGAAACTTGTAGATTCTGAGCGAGTTAATGCAATTTCAGACTAGAGTTCACCTATAAGGCAAATTTGGTAAATCAAAATCAAGTTAATTAATTACATAAACAGTCCGAATCTATCAAATTAATAAGAGTAATGTTAAACTTTAAACTCTGAACAAACTTTACATGTTTTTAAATCTAAATTCTTATTAATTATTGATGTTCTTAGGGTAATGAAAATGAAAGGAAATTGATTCTATTTTTTTACTAGGTAATGAGAATACAAATGACTATTTCACCTACTTCGATCAACTTCTCCATTAATATCAATAATGATTTTCACTATCATTCTCTTTTTGAAATTTTAATATAGTGACTCTTGAGTCTATTAACTCGATTTTGTTTTGTAGAACAGATCTTGCCATGCAATGTCGCAGATGTTTCTCGACTTCACCTTGTAAATCAGTGCTGAAAATCATTTCCAATCGCAAAGATATTAAGATAGTAAGAAGAGTAAATAAAGTAAAAAATTTCTTAATTGGGAATTCTTTATTGCCTCAAGTTACTAATCAAATTACACAAGTCATGGATGAAACATGAGTGGTCCTAAATAAACCTCCTCTACTGCTTATAAACAAAAGCTGTAATGTCTGAAATTCAAGTCATAAACATAGACTACTAGCTAGAGGAGGAAACATACTACATTTAATTAAGGCAGTAGTCTTATTTCACTTCTTCCTTTTCTTGGGAGGCTGTAGGGCTTCCTCGTCCTCTTCTTCCTCATTTTCATCATCTTCTCCCTCTTCGTCCTCTTCCTCAACACCGTCTTCGTCGTCATCCTCTTCTTCCTCCTCATCATCATCATCTCCGTCGTCGTCGTCATCATCGTCGTTGTCATTATCATTAGCCTCTTCTCCAAGGCCTTGATCATCATCATCTTCCTCTTCGCCATTTTCTTCACCACCACCCGGACTATTTTTGGCACCAGACTTGTCGCCTTCAGTAGGGTTTCCATCTCCCTCAGTCTCGCCCTCTTCGTCTTCATCATCATTGTCGTCGTCATCCTCAACATCCACCGGCTTGCTAGGGCAAGATAGGTTTTGATCTCCTCTCAACTTAGGTTGGTTGGTTAGGAGCTTCATGTATTCCTACAGTTCCAAAGTGTTAACAGTGATAAAAGACTCAACACGACAAGATTTTCAACACTATGATGCAACTTCTATTTTTTTTACATTTTCAAATTTTGAGATTACACACATGCATCTGAATCAATTTTAAAGGAAACACGAAAATACAAATAAACTCAAAATTAAAAGCATTAAACCTTAATGACAAAACTTTAGATTTAGACGAGTGAATCCATCTATTATACATAGATTTAGATGAGATAATTCATCTATTATAACTAACTAGATTTAATAGAGTTTACTAAATCGTTCCCCCTCCTATATTTCCAATTGTTTACAAATTTAAGCTTGTAGTATATTTAAAACATGTTATATATGTCTAATAATCTCACAAAATGTAATATTTCTACAAAAAAAAATTATTTAAGCTAAATTTTTTCTATTATAAAAAATGATTGCTACAACATATCATTTAGAAAAAAGAAAAAAAAAAAACCCTAAAGAATAGTATATTGATATTTTGTCACAGAATCCATAACATAACATACAACCAAACAGGCCCATCATTTGTTTAAAATGAAATAATGGATTTTATCTTGGAAAGCCTACTTAATTCGGGCCCAAATAGGCCCATTGTAGTATAGTTGTAGTTGGGGTACGTAGACGGAATAAGCCAGAGGAATATTCTAATGACGTCAATTCCAACAACCTCGATTTTTTAATCTACTTTACTGTTACTCCAAATAAAAATAAATAATTCCAGTGTAATATTCAGAAAACCCTTGAATATTCAGTCTACTGCGTTAAAATTACTAAAATACTAGTTGTTAACAGAAAAAAAAAATCAATTAATTGATTATTTGTATTCTAAAAAAAGGAAAAAAATTACTTTTGAATTACAAATTTCCCAACTTAAAATTGTTTTACATATATTATATTGGTAATTCATGATAATATTTTATGATATTAGATATTAAAAGTAATAGATATATTAGAAAAATACATAAGAATAGAAAGATTAACAAAGAAATCAATTATTTCAATTCATAAAATTAAAAATAAAATAAAAATTTTAAAATCATTCTAGATCTGATTAGGAAAAAACAACAAATTAACAAAAAATAGGGTCATACTTTCAAACTTCTGATAATATTTAAAAATGTTTTGATGAAACTAATTATGAGAAAAATCATAATTTAATCAGATTATTTTTTAAAATTTTTTTTTTTAAGAGAGTGGAGTGACTTTTATTACCTGAGAAAGGACTGATGCAAAATACTGAGCTTTGACCAGCGCGCAGACCAACGATGCCGTTAAAGCCGTTTCGCCACAGGCGCACGTTAGCAGGCTCTGCTTAAGAGTGGTTAAGTTAACTGAACCGTAGTTAATCTCCATCTTTTCACTTGCAGCTCAGCTGCGGAGAAACAACGACCGTTAGATCTGTAAAATCATTCTCCAGTGACAATTAAAAAAAATCGACAGGCTATAGAAGACGGCAGAAATTAACTTTTTCTGTAAAACAATTAAAAAATTCAGTTATCAGTATTAAGAAATGAGTAAAAAATTATACAGCAGAGGAAGAAAAAACACAGTAATTCCCCCAGAAAATATGCTGAGATTATATGATTTTATCAATAAAAAAATTAAAATATAGTCGGAGCTTAGAAAAATGCAAAAAATAAATTAATAATTAACTTGTAGATCCAGATCCGAGATGATTTTACAGAAATCTGAAGTCAACGGCAACTTAACCTCGAAAATCTGTCTAAAATAATGGAAAATTCTGTGAAACTCAGTCTGATGTATTTTTGATCGAAGAAAGAAATTAAAATTAAAGTAAATAGAAGAAAATCGAGTGACGGCGGAGAGGAAAACTTACCGGAAGATCAGATCCGTTGATGGATGGGGGAGAGTTGAGAATCTGGAGAGCTAAAAATCGGAGGAGAAGAGATCTGAGATGCCTTTCATTTTGGACCGTTGATCAAGCGGAGAAATCTATAGAGACAACTGGATGTAAATATAATTGCAGGAAAGAAGATGAATGAGTTGAGGTGAATGGTGATGATTCTTGGGGGAGCTGACCGTAATCTCCTCCAGAGAGGGTTCGGGCAGTGCGGGCAGCGTTTATATCAAGCCATAATATCCAGGGCTACGTGCTGCATGGTCATTCGACAAAAAAACTTTATTTACATTAAAATTCAATAATGATCTTGGATGTGGTAATTATGATAATAATAATAAAAAAAAAAGAAAAGAAAATAAAAGGAAAGAGATAGTATATCAAAAAAGAGATTGTGCTGACCAGCCTGACCTATCTGTTTGTGGTGGGCTTTTTGTATTTCATTATTTCAAGTATCAGAGAAGGCCCACACTTGACCCAGTTATCTGGCCCAATGCTTATAACCTACACAAGTGAATATGAAATGAATAAATACACATATAATGGAAAACATTGAAAATTTTAATTGGAATAATAAAATTCAGTTTGGGTATTGAAATTGTTCCTTCTATTCTTTTGATTTGATTCCGATTTCATACACTTACAATTCGATTAATTAGTTCAGTTATAAATTTAGACAAAATAGACCAAAATAAGTAGATGATTGCAATTATAAACAGTATGTCCAATCGTGAAGCTGTACAGAGCGCATCTAGAGTTGTACTTCAGCACTTGTACCTCATAATTATGCTACAAAGCCAATTCAGGAATTGTTGGGCAAAAGAATCGAATCCCATCCACTAGTATGATCTTCCAATTCAAGAGGGGAAAGTATCGAGGACATTATAAATTAGTCAATTCTATACAGTAAATAAATAAATGTTGAACGGTATTTAACTTTAGAGTACTACTGTTGTACACCAATGCACAGGTGTACTTGGACAATCTTAACAGTTAAATTATATTTTCATTTAAATTCTATCATTAAATAAAATAAAATAATTAATTTGTTTTAAAAAAGAAACTGCCCACCCCCAACGCCCTCCTATTTTTAACCCACTAAAGCCAGGTACGCCGCTTGATCACTCTTAAATTTATCATATTTTACTGATGATTAATACATACTCCTCCGTCTCATCCTAATTGTTACATATTTCCTTTTTGGGCATCACATTCTAATGATTACATTTTCCTTTTTAGCATATGTGACCCACACAAATTAATTACTTATCTCTCCATGTGCTCACACATCACACTAATACACCTACCCACTTTACATTAAAATACTCCCTCCGTCCTACGTATTTTTACCCACTTTCCATTTTGGGGTGTCCCACGTATTTTTACTCATTCCATTTTTGACAAAAATACATAATATTTTATTACCTACTTTTTACAATCTCAACAACTTTAATTATTTTTTTACACTTTATTCATCATTTCCAATAACTTTATTCACTTTTTCTTTTTAAATTACTAATTTATCCCTACTTTCTCTTACATTATATATTAAAAAAATAAAACGTCTTAATCTCCGTGCCCGTACAAATGGGTAAAATACCCGGGACGAAGGGAGCATTATTTCTCTCACCTCAATACACATTAAAATACTATATTCATTAATCCACGTGCAAAAAACAAACGTAACTATAAGGACGGGCTAGAGGGAGTACTTTTATGCAATTAATATTTTAAAATAAATTTATGTAGGGGTAAATTGCAAAATGCATTTCTCAAGTAATTCAGAGTAGATAATTCACTGTTTATTACACTTGCATTGGTTATTATTATTATTTTTTTTGTGTATTCTCAGTTAAGTTCTTCTTGAATTATGGTGCATGGGCAGATTCTATGGATTCATATCTGAATTCAATCGGAATTTCTCTTCAAAGCATTCGATAGCTCAATTTTTTAATTTGCATCTAGAATGAAATCTATATATTTGTGATGATGAAGAGATTGCTTAATTGAAGAATTCTTGTTGTTTTGATAAAAGAAATTCAACAATTGCAAATGATATTAAGCTCCAATATAATCTATTTGATTCTTGTTACTTGAACTTTATTTCTAGAAATAGTTTGATTTCTTATTATAACCTTGTTAATTTGGCAATTTTGAGCTTTTCACTCAGAGTAGTGTTTAATCTTTTCTACTTTACTTCTTCCTACTATCAAGAGAATTAGCTGCCTATATTTTTGTACATTCATTTAGTTTATTATAATACTTTTACCGTTTAAAATAAAAACATTAAGCTTCTCCGACTTATCCTTGAAAATGAGAATTAGATCATGAAAATACAATTCAAGTAATTTATGATAAATTACTCACTTATTATTACACTAGTAGGGGTACATTTTTAAAGAATATATAACTTTCTATATCATTGACAATTTGACATGAATGATGAATCAAACATAGTGCAGTGAATATAGTTGATGTGCAATGGATATATAAAGAGAAAAGGCAAGCAAGTGTTCAGGAAATGATGATCCAAATTTATGGGAAGAATCCAAAATGTAGAGCAGATGTTTTGGTGACGACATAATACCATCCTTAGTGGGAAAGCACTTTCCAAAGTGCAACAAGTATTGTACCCTGCTGACGTTTCTTTCTCTTATTTGTCTCAATTGGAGTGAGAAAGACATGAGAGGGAAAATCACTTCCACTTTCATGCACCCATTCCATTTGTGCCGCCACAGTTATATATGGTGCGTGCCTTTACAAAAAAAATTCACCCAAAAACTTAAAAAGAAAAAAAAAATTAATATATACTCTCTTCTTTCCGGGTAAAGGGATGCATTTACTTTTTGCACGTAGATTAAGGGATATTATTATTTTATGTAAAGTCAGGTAGGTGTATTAGAGAGATACGATGGGTAGTAATGGGCCAAAATGATGCAATTTAAATGAAACAAATAATATAATAAATAAAATGATGTTATTTGGTTGAGATTGATGTGTATTCTAGTACACTAATATAGAGTAATATAAAGTTTTTATGTGCGGTACGTCTTCTTCTTCTACTTTATATAAAAAGCTATATATCGTGTCGTTTAATTAATTAATATATTATACATAATTTTGAGTTTTCGCTTGATTAATAAACAAAAGATTTTATTAGATAAAATTCAAATTTGCAATATCTCGTATAAGGGACACTCTCTCGTGACTTATGAGACAGATCAATCAATTATTAAAGTATGTTTATTATATAGGTGAAATATATTTATGAATTGATATTCGGTGCACGTAGTTAAAATATGTTTGTAACAAATCATATTATATATAACACTTTAAAAACATATTTTAATGCATCATTCATTATACTTTAAAAAATATACTTTAACTATTTATACATATTTTACCTATATACTTTAAAACGTTTCACAACTCGTCTTACATTAACACTCCGTTACAAGAAATTTTGTCCTCTAATTAGTAAATAGTTTGCAATATCTCTTAATCATATAAAGGTGGATGGAGACGGCACTGTGGGTGAGGGCACGACTTAGCTAGGTTTTCCGGTCGAGAAATGGTGTGGTTCATGTAATTTTAATTTTATTATTCATATATTAACGCTATATATTCTTATAATTTATGTCTTATATATTTTATTCATTTAATTTAATAGATAAATGTGTGCTCAATTTATAATTAAAAAAATTATGTAAATTATGTTTCACGTACATCTATATCAATATCATATATATTCTACATTCCGTTACCAAGTCTACTTGACCATTTCAAGTATTTATTTATCTTTATATAAAAGGAATGACCATTTCCAGTGTTGACAATCGAAAAAGGGCCAATCATGATTTTGGCACATGAGGAAGCACTTGAACCCAAATGTTGATTTCCACTTTGAAATTTAATTTAACAATGGTCATTTCTTAATTCAACATTACTGTAATAAAGTGTTTCGTTTATCGTAATTTAATAAAATGTAATTATTTTAATGGAATTTAATTTTTTTAATAAATATTAAATATGAGCAAACATTTATATGAATTGGGTGTGAACTCTATTTTCAATCATTACTTCTTAAAAATTACTCTTTAAAGATATAAATTATTACTGTTCTAAACGAAAAAAATTACTCTTTAAATTACTGTAAACTCCAATTTATTGATTACTGTTAAATACATGAAAAATTATTTTTTAAAGAGATGTACTAATTTTCTTTTGAATAAAAAGTAATTATTTCTTTTCAAAAGAGTATTGTAACTTTTATAAATTAAAGAGTAATTTTATAAAAATTGGGTTCTTGAACACAATTCATACCAAATTCAATCTTTATTGTATTTATCTCGTGTAAATAATTAGATGAATACGTAACAGAATCGAAAATTTAATTAGTAAGTATTTTGGATAATTTATACTTTTTTTTAGGAATATAATTTTCTTCTTTTTTTTAAGTGTCATCCACCTATAAAGATAAAATGAAATGATATAAGAAATCCAAATATATTAATATATCTCACAAATACAATATAACATCACTTTTTACAGACATGCTTTATATTTATAAATCAAACCCACGAGATTTAAATCAAGATAAAGATAATAGAATCTCGTTTATTAATAAAGCAAGTCTCCTCTTAGGGCAAAGCTTTCTGCAATCTTAAAAGGATAACACAGTAATCTTTCCAAATTGTGCTTATTATATACACAAAATTAATGAAATGGGATGAGGCAACTCGAGGAAGTCGAGGTTATCATTGTCTCTAAAAGATTTGAAGAGTCATTAATTGGGACAAAAGTTGAGGTTAGGGTTGCAATTAATAGAAGGGTTGCCCATTGGGGTAATTGTACATATAGAAAGGAGGATATGGGTGGTATTAGTGGATAGAATGTGGAAGATTCATTTTATAAGAGATAAATGTTAAAGAACTCAATGGAAGTACAATTGAGATACCACATAAGGAAAAGGAATCATAATTAAATATTCACTGCTCTATTATTGATCTCATAAAATAAACACATAAATTTGACTATTAAACCAAACTTGTAACATTTTGATTAGGTAGGTTTTAATTTTAATATAACATGGAACCGACGTTCAATGATTTAAATTATTATTAGGTAATTTATCATAATGAAATTATATATAAAATCCCTCTTAAGATTTTTAAAATAACTAGTATTGGGTTATGATATCCATTTATGTTTTTTTATATTTTTTTTTTAAAAATTGACCTCGCTTTCTAATTCAAAGTAATGTACTCGATATTAAAAAAATAATTTATTCGGTTAATTAATTTGATATCAAATGGATAAGAGGAGATGATTTGTGTTGTTATATTTTCAATACAAGTTGCATGATAATATCATAAAATTCAAAGTTTATTTACATGGTTCAAGATGTTTATAAACTTAAAATATTTTGAATTGATATGCTACTTCCTTTATTGAGGTAATAGACCTTATGAACAAACAAATAATAAGTGAATGAACGATTTTATAAATGCAGGAGCAATTTATAATAAATTTCAATCTATATATAAATTAACGAAGAAAATTGATGATTTTATTACTATGTTTTTATTTGGGTACATAGAAAATGCTTTGACTATGAGAGTAGTTTGCTCACGTCACTTCACTTCCCGCGAAATGACAACTACTATTTTAAAATTCTCAAACTTTTTTTTGCTCACGCGCTCTTTTAAAGCTTGTTATACACTCTCCAATAATATCTTTAATTATATGATTATTAATAACCACCACAAAAAATTATGAAAAAAACTATAACTGCCCCCAACTTGCCTCATAAAAAATTCCATCAATCATGTACACCAATTGAATGAGAGTACTTAACAACTTTGATGTATTTATATATTTTCACATTCTAATGTTCTTGTAAAAATCATAGCATTAAACAAGTTAATTTCTTCTTGATTAAAACCAAATATTCTAAAATAGTTTAAAAGATTGTATTCCATAAAATCTAAAGTTGGGTTCAAATTGGAGTAGAAAAAAAAAACTTAAAAATGCTAATTCAACTCTAGTTGAGTTCATATATATATATAAAGAAACTAACATCCATAATATTATTTCAAGTAAATTTCAATAATTAATTACTTGATGGATTAATTGTGATAATGGATAAGAGATAGGTTAATTAGGGGGTGTTTGATAATTGATAGATTAGGTCAAGGGGCAAGTAAGGAATAAAAATAGTAGTGAGAGAGTGACCTGGTGCGCATATTTAAAGCAACCATAAACACTACAAAACAATACTTGTTTGCTTTGCTTACATGCTTCCTCTTGTCCACTGGAAATGTCACCTATATGGAGTATATTTTTCAAGATTAAGTCTATAGGGAAACAGTGTTTATATTAAAGACGTGTTAAAATATAATTTAATATAAATAAAATATTTATTATATTAGTAGTTAAAGTATATAAGGTGTTATATCATACATTACTTATATATAATAAATATATTTTAATAATAAATCGATTCGTAACCCAATTCATCTAGTATAGTATTCGTTTCGCTGTAGAGTATCCCATTTCTTATTAATGACTTTCTCTCACTCAATGTAGCTTACGATAAACACACATATTAAACGAACATGATTATTAATTATATATGATATTCTTTGTTTCTCTCACCCCCACTCCATAATTGTTTGATAATATATGTGCAAAATTTTATCTTTTTTTATTTGCCATTCAAATAGAAAAATATTTGAAAAAGATGTTGCCTTTACAATCTTATTCGATGCTTCTTCACTGCATCAAGCCGAGCTTGGATGATGGGGTTTTGAACGCTGCTCTACTTTGCTCTCTCTGGTGGATTGCTAACTGATCTTTCTCTCTCATCAGTTGGCTCTTCATACTAGTTTCTCTCTCTAGCTAAGGTCTCTCTCTCCTTCCCCCATGTGTGTGCTTGTTTCAAAGTTTTTGTCTTTATGGGTAATGGGATTAAATCTGCCAGTTTCTTGGAAGCTATGTATGAGTGTTGTTTAGCAGATCATCACTGGTTTGATTTCTTCTTAATCATTCTCTTTCATGATTTAGATCAAGAGAAGAATCATAGAATTCTTTTTTACTACATCTATATATATTGTTTGTGCTCTCGTATGTGTCGTTTAGTTTGTTTGTCTTATGTTAACTGTATCCACATGGCTGTGTTGCTCTTCTTGTTACGACGTCGTATCGATCGAAAAGAGGACACTGGCACTGCATTGCCTCCTCCAGTCCTCCTGATTATGGATCGTTTAATACAATGGTTTGATTGGATTAAGGATTATTAACTACTTTGATTCTTAATTAACATCTAAACCTGATGATGAAATCGAATACTAGATCTAGTTGCCAAGATCATGCTTCCACGTCTAATCCAATTACGAAAACTGGAACATATTCTGGATAGAATATATATACAGATAAAGCATTAATATATCAGAATCAACATATATAGCTTTATAATCTCTCTCTCCCTCTCTCTGTTTATATATACTTTATGTAGTATTGTTATTGTTTCCCCACCCACCCTGGCCCCCACGTGCCAAACCTGAATTCCAGCCATTTATTCTATATAATCCGTTATGTGATTCCATGATCATCTTTCTTGCAATCCTAAATTCTGTTTTTTTCAAGATGATTTAGGTTGTAAGAGAACGTTGAGAGTGTTAATAGCAAAATGAATTCTACATCCACACAGTTTGTTCCGTCTAGAAGGATGGGCATATATGAACCAGTTCATCAAATGTCCATGTGGGGGGATTTCAGAGGAATCGACACATCTCCTCCGTTGATGGTTGAGGTGGTCAATGCTAACCTTGATAACCAGGTTCAGTTCATCGTATCGATCGAATCCTTGATCATTTGTTGGTCTGATGAGGGGCGTGGTCTGACTCGTGTTTTGTGTGTTTATAGTCGGAGAATACTTCACATGGAACTGTTGGAGCTTCAAATAGAACTGATCAAGAGGCTAGTAAACCAGATGATAAGGTCAGTAGTTGTAATGATCACAAATGGACAGTTCTGATTTCTGTATCATGGTTAAGTTAACATCATATGAGTTAACTGGCTTGTGTTGTAGGTGTTGAGACGGTTAGCGCAGAACCGCGAAGCTGCTCGTAAAAGCCGTCTGAGAAAAAAGGTATGAGGTGTTAGTGTTGGTAGACAACTTGTTACAGGTTAAAACTGGTCTGAATGCAGCATGATTTTAGATGTATATGAATTCTGTTATGCAGGCTTATGTACAGCAGTTAGAGAATAGCAAATTGAGGCTTATTCAGCTTGAACAAGAGCTTGATAGAGCTAGACAACAGGTAAGAAAATCATGCTTATGTTCTTGCAAATGATCAAGAATCTAAATTAGAAGTGTCTTGCTACAGGGGTTGTGTGTGGGTGGTGGTATTGATACAACTCAATTTGGCTACTCTGGGAATACAAATTCAGGTTTGTGTGATCACATTTCACCAAATATATCCATAACAAGACACTGGAATTTGAAGTGTGAAAAAGATCATTCATTGTAATAGAAACATGTAGGTATTGTTACATTTGAAATGGAGTATGGGCAGTGGGTGGAAGAGCAAGACCGGCAGATTGCGGATTTGAAGAATGCATTGCACTGTCATGACATCGGAGACGAGGAGCTGAGCATCTTCGTTGAGGGTGGGATGAGTCATTATTACCATCTCTTTGCCATGAAGGCCACAGCTGCTCGTGCTGATGTTTTCTATGTCATGTCGGGGATGTGGAAAACATCAGCCGAGCGTTTCTTCTTGTGGATTAGTGGATTCCGGCCTTCCGAACTTCTAAAGGTGATGCAAATTTCCTTTTCCTGAAACAGAGGAAATGAGGGGAGTTTAGCTTAGTTAGTCACACTGACATTAAAAAGTGGTGTGCATTTATCAGCAGGTTCTGCTGCCACATCTAGAGACCATATCGGAGCAACAACGTTTGGAACTTATCAATCTTACACAATCATGTCAGCAAGCAGAGGATGCTTTATCACAGGGAATGGAGAAACTGCACTGCATTCTTGCTCAAGCCATCTCGGATAGGCTGCTGCTCGACACGAACTACCTCCCTCAGATTGATGCTGCCATGGATAAGTCCGAAGCTCTAGTCAGGTTCGTCGTTCAGGTAATACCCCCTTGGTCTTTCGTACGCGTGTTTCTGTTCTCCAGTAGTGTGAGCTAAGGTTGTTTAATTAAACAGGCTGATCATCTTCGACAAGAGACGCTGCAGCAGATATCTAGGATACTTACACCGCGGCAAGCAGCTAGTGGCCTACTTGCTCTGGGGGAGTATTTGCAGCGTCTACGGGCTTTAAGTTCGTGCTGGTTATCACGGCCACGTGAACAAGCCTAGAGTCGAGATGACATGGTTGTTTTAGAGAGTGTGTAAGTCCAGAAATGAATCTCAGGTTTTCGCCCATTTTTTGAGCTGCTTCCTGTGATTGAGAAATTGTAGATATGATCAGATTAGATTAGATTAGATAGATGTTTGCCAAGAGGAAGTGTGCTTATAATGATTTATACCCACCTGGTACTATGTCTGCAGGTTTAATTAATGTCCCTATCTAGTATGTAAAACCAACAGAACAGAACAGCATATTTAGCTTTCATTCACGTTGTTAGCTACACACACTTCATTGCCATCTACTGATTAGAATCATAGCTAGAGAATGAGTGAGGTGTGGAAAGCAGTACATGCTTGATGATTCTTATAGCACAGCCACAGGCTTTTGACAAAGATGAGATGAACACGAATGATCATATCCGATCGACAGAGTCGTGCTCGCATATGTGATCTCAACGTACTCCAGACAACGTTTGGCTGCATCAGAACATGATGAATTTCACTTTACAAAGAATGAGAGAGCAAAACTTTTCTAAACAAGTCAGAAAGATATTAGTATATCTTTCGACTTCTTTAGAAAAGATAAACTAAGCATCATCTAATCAGGATCTGGCAGCATTTAAAACCAACAACCTAGAAAGGAATGCAACTAATTAATTCTTACGTACAAGTATCACAATTCCGACTAGCAAAGTCAGAAACCTGATGATATCATTTGATTTTGAGCATCAAAAAAAGTAAGACAGTTTGCAATCTTAGAGATAAACATGAGTAATTGGGTCAATTTTATTGCAACTTTCACAAAGGTTGCCAATGCATAATCTCGCAATCAACTTGACAAACACATTGGTGGAATTCTGTACCTGAATTTAAAATATAGTACACAATCAACACTCGAAGAAAAATCAAATAAAATATTATTTTTTCAGCATTCCCCCAATAGACAAACTAGCATACTTACATGTATATCCTTGGATACAACAAAAAAAGATGAGATATTCAACTGTTTTAAATTAACAATGACAAAATGCGTTCCTGATCCATGTGAAGGGCTCATTAAAAAAAAATGTTGCATATTTCAAATTGGTGCTAGCTATAGAAGCTGCATTTTTATTTTTATTTTTTTTGTCCCATTTATTGAAATGCAACATTTAGAATTAATTTTGGGAAATGCGTGGTAAGACCACTTACATAATACTATATAGTATATGGAAAACTTTGCCTCAGATGTAGCATAATAATAATAGAATTTTAATATATAGCACTCCCTCTATTCCTTTTTAATATTTACGTTTGTTTTTTGCACGTTGATTAAAGAATATAGTATTTTAATAGATAGTGGGACGGATGGAGTATATCACCATGATCCTCACATCCAACACTAATACACCTATCCACTTTAAATTAAATATTACTCATATATATTTCCACTCACTATCTATTAAAATTCTATACTCTTTTATCAACGTACAAAAAGCAAACGTAAACAGTGAAAACGGTACGGAAGGAGTATAATATACTCATTCACAATTGATTTAGACATTACACAACTTCAATTATACTCCCTCCTTCCCATAAAACCTTTCATACTTTCCTTATTTGTTTGTCCCACAAAACTTTTCACACCCTCAAAAAATGAAACATTACTTTCTCTAACAATCTCAAAAATTACTTTAATTTCAAATTTGTCACTTCTTTTTCACACACATATCATTACTTGTACTTTTTTATTACCTAAAAATACTACATTAATACCCTCCAAAGTCAATAAAGTTGGTCAAAAAGTGAACATTTTCTTAAACAATATGGAACAATAAACGTAAAAAGTATTATAGGACAAAGGGAGTATTATACTTGTCATTTTAGGCAAGGGTTATTTTTTAATTAGTTAAATCATGTGTAAGAGTATTCTGGCAATAATTTTTGGATCTGAGAGGATATTGCCACACCGACCAAAAACGTGCAAGCTAGCAACAAGTCTTGTTGACGTATAACACAAATTTTAGAAGGATTCTTTCGTGTCGGCTCGACTCGAATTTCCTTTGTCACTTTTGTATAACATCTTTTGTGCCATTATACAGATCGTCGCCACATAAGATAGGAGGAACCCCTCAACTTAACGTTGTTAAATCCTCCATTTAAGAAATTCACAATATATTAGGAAAGATGTGAGCTTAATTTTTTTTGGAAAGTAAAAAATCTTCATTTAAAAAAGGAATCTTTAAATTGAAACAAACAAGTGAATAAGAAAATTGCAAGAGATCAGACAATTAATCTTAATTTTAATATATTAAAAAAAAAGAGGGAAGCAAGTGAAAAACTTTTTTGGATAATAAGTTGGCAAAAGCTCATGTGCTCCCGGGAACATGGAGGGATGCTCCGTGTCCCCATGTAAACATAATCCTCCCCCCTCCAATCCTATTTAAACCTATGTATTGCTAGAGGTCTAAATTGCAAAGGGATATGAAAATCTCAAAGACGCACAAAATGTGTTCCGTGCGCCCGGGTGCACAGAAGCCTCACTCCACTAAGTTTCCCTTTACATTTTTAATATTTTTAATTTTACCCTTTTCTATCATAATGAACAATCTATTAAATTAATTATTAGCACTCCCTGTCCCATTAGAAAATTAGCGTTTTTCCATTTTGGTTCGTCCCAATACAAAGTGTGCATTTCATTTTTTGGTAAAGAGGACCCACACATATTAATTACTTCTATTTCCATAGGCCCACATGCCATACTAATACACCTACCCACTTTACATTAATATATTATTTCTCTCTCCTTATTACATATAAAAATATTATACTCCTTAATCAACGTGTAAAAAGAAAACGCCCAAATTTCAAAGGGACGAAGGTAATATTTGATAAGTACAAACTCGAGGAATAATATAAAAGAATAGAAAACCCCACGAAACTTCAAGTACTTCCTCGAAATTCATCAATCTGCAGTTCCACGTAATCCTACGGGATGAGTCATTATTACCATCTCTTCGCCATGAAGGCCATAGCTGCTCGGGCTGATGTTTTCTACGTCATGTCGGGGATGTGGAAAACATCAACCGAGCGTTTCTTCTTGTGGATCAATGGATTCCGGCTTTCCGAACTTCTAAAGGTGATGCAAATTTCCTTTTCTGAACTGTCACACCTCAATTTTTAATAAAAGTCTTTGAAAAGGAGTAAGACCAAGCACTTTGTTTAATAAATAATAAATAACTAAAGAAATATTATGACTCAAGTTACAAGTCCTATAACTTTTAGCAAACTTTATGCAAATAATTCAAGTAAAAATGTTAAATAAGGAGGTCCTTTAAGTTTATGCAAAATATTTGGAGCAATAATATTTCAAATCTAATCAAACATGTCACACACCACATACTAAAAATTTGTCACGGCAAATATTTTGATTGAAGATTTAAAACTAATATTTCTTAACACAATTTACTGGTCCTTACAAAATTACTCTTTTGCAATAAATAATTAGTATAAAAGAAAAAATTATACAATTTATCCACCCTCAAGTTATAAGAAAGCATGCGGACATATAAATATATCAAACCCATTTTTCATTCAAAGAATTGGTAACAGAGTCAAACTTGATCACCTTCAAATATTAATTATTATGTTTGTGGTACATTAAACACCTGTACTAACCCATACCCTGCAAACATCCAAACACAAATTTAAAAGAGACATATCCTACAGCATGAAATGGATTCACCGACCCAACATCACATCCAATCCAACTTGTCCTTTAAGATTTAAAATATATGTGTATATATATACACACACACATGGAAACCAGAATTTATAACTCCACCAACATCACAGCTTGCAATCAAGTTATGAAAACAGGTTTTATACAACCAACTCACGAACTGGACATTTTATTTCAATAAGCTTTCAAGTACGAAATTGTTCTCAGCCATCACGTAAATAAAGACAATAAATTCTCACGTACTTTCTTCATGCTCATATGCAAACCAAAAGTAAAAACATAAACTAAAACTTATATGAATTTTATTAAGTCTCATCTTGCCAATGCCCCCTCGTACGCTACCGCCACGCTAACCTGAAAAGGGGATAAATCATAGGGAGTGAGCAATCCACCGCTCAGTGAAATAAATTACGCACTACTTATCATTCAAACGCTGCTACGTGTGAAACTGAAATTCTTACACTTGTAACTTGAAATTTCATATCATGTTGGTAAGCACCTTTCGGTTCAATACCCATATTGGCAAGCATCGCGATTCAATACCCTTGACTTGTACTTAATAATTCATGGATAACATAGCATGTTCATGTATAATAACATCATGTAGGGTTTTAAATATATAAACAACACATAATAAATCCCACCTGAAACCTCTTGCGATAAGAATCGAACCCTACGCGTCTCGATCCGAATCTCTTGCGAAACCTATACTTCGAAATGATGAAGACTTAGAAGAACGTCACTCATACACAAAAATTCTGAATTTATCAACGACTAGACCATCTACTAAATTAATAAAATAGAACATAAATGAATGATCTTTTGAAAAGAAAAACATAGGAGCCGAATAGATTAGGGAGGGAGTTTAAAATCATTATGTGACTTGAGACATAAAAAATATGAATTGTGATTTGAAATATAATGGATTCGTTTTCAATCAAGCACTGGATAGGAGATAAATAATTAGAGAAAAAAAAAAGTGAATACCTCTCCTTTCTCTTGCGTAGAAGGGTAAGGAAAAAAATAAGAAACTGGAAGTGTGATCAATTGAAAGCAGACTTGAATTTTATAATAAAGCGGCTAGAGGAATGAACGCGTAAAATTTTCAAACTTCCCTTAGTTAGGGGAGCCAATTTTAGGATTGATTGCAGGGGAAAATATTTTAAAGATTAGAAAATATGATTTGATCTTTTTATGAAGAGGAGATCTTCTAAAATAAGAAAATTTTGTGAATCCGATTTCTCACTTCTAATTCACGTGGTTTGGGAATAAAATTGGGCTTTCTAAAAAAAGGGCTAAAATATAAAATTAAATAAACAATTTAAAAAATTTTCATGGGTGTTACATTCCACCCTACTTATTAAAATTTCGTCCTCGAAATTCTAAACAACTTACCACTTCCGTTAAAGCGTGGATACTTCGCTTGTCGTCCATCATTCACGTCTTGCTTCTGCTGGAAGAACTTGTCCTCTATCTTCTCGAGATGCGATTGCGGGTAATACTTCTCAAGCACTAGCCTTCGAAATTCTTCCCACGTGATAGCTTCTCGTTGCTTGTTCGGTTTCATTTTTCAATAACCTTACCACCAATGATCCGCATCATCGATTAGCTGGTAAGATGCGCATAGTACGCGCTGCTCAATCGTACACTTCATTATTCAAAATATTCGCTCCAATGCCCCCATCCATCCTTCTATATATTTCGGCCCCTCACGCCTCCTCACGCCTCTTGAATAGGGGTGGAGAATGAGCGAGGAACTCTTGAACTACAAAATCAGTTTTGAATTCAGACACTACAAGAAACTGCCAGAATACCGACGAATTTACCGACAGAACAAAATCGTCGATAATTACCGACTGTTTACCGACGATTTATTGATTTAATAGGATTTATTTCTAAAAAATCATCAATAAAAATTTTCGATGTTTTTGCGACGGATTACCGACGGAATTAGCGATGGATTATTTTTCTGTCGGTAAATCCGTCGGTATTTTGGAGGGAATCCGTCGGTAAATATATAATTTTTTGTTTAATGAAAATTTATTTTAGTTTTTAATTTACCGACAGATTAATTCGTCGATAAATATATTAAATTTTATTTTTAAAAAAAATTAATTTTAGTCTTTAATTTATCGACGAATTTATTCTGTCGGTAAATATATAATTTTTTATTAATAAAGAAAATTAATTTTAATCTTTAAATTACCGACAGAATTAATCCGTCGATAAATATATCTAATTTTATTTTTAAAAAAATTAACTTTAGTCTTTATTTTACCGACGAATTAAATCCGTCAGTAAATAAAACTTTATTTTTAAAAATAATCGTCCTTAATTACCGACGGATTAATCCGTCGGTAAATATGAAAACAAAAACAAAACACGATTTTTTTTGTCTTTCTTAAAGTAAATTGTTGTTTTTAATCTTAGACTTAGAACTGAAATGTAATTCGCCAAATGAAGAACTCCAGAATGTTAGATTGAAGGCTTCCCGTCGACGAAATCGAAGAACCCGCCACCACTTCTCGCCGCCGATCGCACTCCCTATCGCAGCTCGCGACGTCAACCGATCCCGCGTAGGGCGAAGTCCGCCTAATCGTACGCCAGCATTGCCCAAACTCCGTAAAACCCTAAAATTGACACCACCAACAATGAATTCGCGATGTTGGCACCCGCCACCCACTCGTGTCGCCGACTTTCATCGACTGCTCGCACTACACGCTCTTGTCGATAGCTCGTGCTGCCCGCTCTCGTCGACCGCTTGAGCCTTAGCTAGCTCTCTCCGGCAGCTAGCTTACACGGAGGGTAGGGAATACTTTTACAGCCTTCAGCGGCGCAATCTGTGGCTGCATTGAACCTACTCAGACGTGCGTCAATTTTTCAGTGGGAAGCCCTAATTGGCGCTGCAATTTCTACTCGATTCGAAGGCACAACAACCTAAACCTAGCGGGTCCATCTATTCACCCTCAATTATACTAAAATCGCACCCTCCAATATTTTCAGGTCAATTTATTTCTCTGAATGGATGTGCTTCTGGTTTTAGAGACAGTTTATTCTGCAATATGACCTTACTATATAGTATTGTCATTTATATAAGTTTGAATTGCAGCGAGATTATTTAGGTATTTGTATTCAGGTGACAGTTTGAGCGAAATTGTTGGACAAAGTGTTGATGTTTCACCTAGGTAATACATTTTATTCAAAACTTGTTCAAATTTGATTTTGGGGTTTAATATGATTGAAAATATTATAACTTTGAGGAGAACATTGGTTGTTTTTATTATTAATATTATGCAGGCTGTTCCTGACTTATCTTCCTCTCCACAATGAAGCATTGCGAGCTTTATATAGTTCCTTCTTAGGATTCACTCTGAGACCTTCCTCTGATTCTGGGTAAAATTAACTATCCCATGTGCAGTTTATTGTTCAAATTTAATGAACTATTGAATACTTTAGTTGAGTGAGAAAGCTGTGTCATGTGTGGCTGCCCCACCCTTTGAAAATATATGTAGGAGGCTGCTAAGATACGTAAGCCATTTGCCCTTGTCTTGAAGGTAGTATGTGTCAAATATTTTGAAGGTGCATGTTGCATAGGACAGATATACCTCAAAACAAAAGAAATAGTAATGTGAATATGTCATGTTTTATTAAGTGTGTGTGTGTGTCGAGGAAAATTAATTTTAACCAACTGTTCAGACTTACTATTTGATGTCTAAGAAAATTAATTTTATCCTAGCTCTCTGTTACCATATCTTAAATAATTTCCAATTTTAAATTGAAGTATTTTGCTTATTATAGTTGGACGCTTCGTGTAAAATCAGTTATAAAACTATAATTCTTTAGACATTTTCTAAAATTTTATTGATTAGGAATATCAATTTTGCTCTGCGTAACTATGATAATTTTTTTTTGTTAATGCACCGAAGCTTTATTTGATTATAATTATTGTTTGTCTTCAAGATAAGCACCAATGTATTTTGGTAGGATAAGCAGCTCACTAAAATGGTACAAAAGTTCAGCAGGAAGAATTGGAAAAAAAAAGTGTGTCCAATTTGTAGTTGATGGTGAGCATATAAAATTATTGAATGGATTTCATAACATTGGGTGTTTTAAATTACATAATCTGTTATCTTACATGAGTTCGTGTATGCGAATGATATAGCAGTCTCCTCACTCCCACATTATTCTTTCCTTTTCACTTCTTTCTCTTCAAGAAATCACACACACATTGGGTGTGTAATGAGCCATGCCACCCCTCCTCTGTTTGGAGACACCTTTAAGCTGCTTGTGTTGCTAAGCCTACTACTGAACTTCAATTGTAATTTGCCACTATAATAGAACATAAATGCCATTCCTTGTTTGGGGTTTTCTCCAAGCTAACCAATGCATATTGTCTGTTTGCAATTGGGGGTTCTGAAAACTTTTAAAGGTGCCATCTTCATCTCAGCTTTCGTGTCAGTCATGTATTTATTTTTGTTTTTTTAGATTTGTTGTTTGGTTTCAACACATATGAAGCTGAATTGGCGGATATAATTCTTGTGATTAAGACCTCCATTGCTTCTACTAGAATCATTGGACGTCTATGTGCTAGTGAGAGCTCAGTTTTATTTAAGTGTTGCTTTATTGAATTCACCAAATAATGACTTGAGAAAATGCTTCATTGACAGGGAATAAAAATGAGTTGCTTCTGCCTTACTAAGTTACTATGCTACTGATCATGGATATCTCTACTTATCCCTGATATATATATCTCAATATGCATGGTTAGCTTGAGATTTGCCATTGTATGCGGCTGCTCGTGCACAGAGTGAAAAACGCCAGGCTGAGGCAGCATAAAGGCAGCTGAACTGGGTGATGTACATGGTAAGTTCCACCACTTTGTTTGTTTCTATCGAATTTGATTTTCCTCTCTTGACACTCACGAAATTGAATTTTCATGCAGACAGAATTACTCATACTTGGATTATGGCACAATAACTACTGTTTAAGTTAGGTTAGGAATCTGAATGCTAAATCTATACATGCGAATTAAAAATATAAGTTTTGAAATGCATGTCGGGATTATTCATTATTCGTTGCACCTAAGTTGAGTACCTCATTTTGAGTGATTCCTAGGACACTTGCATTATTTTTCTAAAGACAATCATTTTCTTTGTAGTTCTCTTAAATTTTGGTTGATTGACATTAATTTTCAAATAATATTGTTCCATTCCTGTTAGGCATGTATGTTTGCTTTTATGGTTATGTTGGGTTTCAGAATCCAAACTATGCCACTACATGTTAACTTGATTGAATCTATTCATCATTATGGCACAAGAAGTCAGTTTATTTAACACCCTCTAGCTTTCGTTGCTCACTACAGTGTTTATTATATTGCAGATGATATGACAAAACGATCTTCGACATTGAAAATTTGGGCGAAAGAAGTACAGTAGCCAATCTAGTTTTACTCAATGTTTAATGTAATCAGATATTATGTATTAAGGATTTAGTAGGATTTGATATTTTGTGATGAATTTGGTCTTTATTTGAAATTCTAGAGATTTTATATTAGGTTTGAAGGTTTATTTGATGACAATTTTTTTATTTATCAGCTATTAATATTAATTTAAAAATATATATTACAAATATAAAAATACTATAGCGACGAAAAAATTCGTCGTTAAATCTCACTTTCAGAATTTTACCGACGAATTTTTTCGTCGGTAACTTATTTCGTCGGTAAATCCGTCGCTAATATAAGTGTTATATGACTCCATATTTTGTAATTACTGACGGATTTTTCCGTTGGTAATTAGCAACGAAATATTTCCGTCGGCAATTCCGTCGCTAATTTTTGACTTCCGACGAATTTTATTTGCATGACTACCGACGAAAAATTCTATTTACCGACGTCCATAATCCGTCGGTAATTACCGACGGATTTAAATTTTCGTCAGTAATGAATTACCGACCATGATTTTAACGACGGATCAATTTCCGTCTGTAATCCTTCGATAAAATCATTACCGACGATTTTTTCAAGTATTACCGATAGAAAATTGTCGTCGGTAATCCGACAGTTTCTTGTAGTGAGAATTTACATTTTCATGTTGATGAGAGATTTGATCCAATATGTATGCTATAGTACTTAAAAGCTCTGATACCATTCTGTCACACCCTAATTTTTAATAAAAGCCTTTGAAAAGGGGTACGACCAAGCACTTTGTTTAATAAATAATAAATAACTAAAGAAATATTATAGTTCAAGTTACAAGTCCTATATGTTTTAGCTAACTTTATACAAATAATTCAATTAAAAATGTTAAATAAGGAGCTCCTTTAAGTTTATGCAAAATATTTGGAGCAATAATATTTCAAATCCAATCAAACATGTCACACACCACATACTAAAAATTTGTCACGGCAAATATTTTGATTGAAGATTTAAAACTAATATTTCTTAACACAATTTGCAGGTCCTTACAAAATTACTCTTTTGCAATAAATAATTAGTATAAAAGAAAAGATTATACAATTTATCCACCCTCAAGTTATAAGAAAGCATGCGGACATATAAATATATCAAACCCATTTTTCATTCAAAGAATTGGTAACAGAGTCAAACTTGATCACCTTCAAATATTAATTATTATGTTTGTGGTACATTAAACACCTGTACTAACCCATACCCTGCAAACATCCAAACACAAATTTAAAAGAGACATATCCTACAGCATGAAATGGATTCACCGACCCAACATCACATCCAATCCAACTTGTCCTTTAAGATTTAAAATATATGTATATATATATATACACACACATGGAAACCAGAATTTATAACTCCACCAACATCACAGCTTGCAATCAAGTTATGAAAACAGGTTTTATACAATCAACTCACGGACTGGACATTTTATTTCAATAAGCTTTCAAGTACGAAATTGTTCTCAGCCATCACGTAAATAAAGACAATAAATTCTCACGTACTTTCTTCATGCTCATATGCAAACCAAAAGTAAAAACATAAACTAAAACTTATATGAATTTTATTAAGTCTCATCTTGCCAATGCCCCCTCGTACGCTACCGCCATGCTAACCTGAAAAGGGGATAAATCATAGGGAGTGAGCAATCCACCGCTCAGTGAAATAAATTACGCACTACTTATCATTCAAACGCTGCTACGTGTGAAACTGAAATTCTTACACTTGTAACTTGAAATTTCATATCATGTTGGTAAGCACCTTTCGGTTCAATACCCATATTGGCAAGCATCGCGATTCAATACCCTTGATTTGTACTTAATAATTCATGGATAACATAGCATGTTCATGTATAATCACATCATGTAAGGTTTTAAATACATAAACAACACATAATAAATCCCACCTGAAACCTCTTGCGATAAGAATCGAACCCTACGCGTCTCGATCTGAATCTCTTGCGAAACCTATACTTCGAAATGACGAAGACTTAGAAGAACGTCACTCATACGCAAAAATTCTGAATTTATCAACGACTAGACCATCTACTAAATTAATAAATAGAACATAAATGAATGATCTTTTGAAAAGAAAAACATAGGAGCCGAATAGATTAGTGAGGGAGTTTGAAATCATTATGTGACTTGAGACATAAAGAATATGAATTGTGATTTGAAATATAATGGATTCGTTTTCAATCAAGCACTGGATAGGAGATAAATAATTAGAGAAAAAAAAGTGAATACCTCTCCTTTCTCTTGCGTAGCAGCGTAATTTTATAATAAAGCGTCTAGAGGAATGAACGCGTAAAATTTCCAAACTTCCCTCAGTTAGGGAGCCAATTTTAGGATTGATTGCAGGGGAAAATATTTTTGAAAGATTAGAAAATATGATTTGATCTTTTTATGAAGAGGAGAACTTCTAAAATAAGGAAATTTTGTGAATCCGATTTCTCACTTCTAATTCACGTGGTTTGGGAATAAAATTGGGCTTTCTAGAAAAAGGGCTAAAATATAAAATTAAATAAACTATTTAAAAAATTTTTCATGAGTGTTACAGAAACAGAGGAAATGAGGGGAGTTTAGTTTAATTAGTCACACTGACATTAAAAAGTGGTGTGCATTTATCAGCAGATTCTGCTGCCACATCTAGAAACCATATCGGAGCAACAACGTTTGGAGCTTATCAATCTTACACAATCATGTCAGCAAGCAGAGGACGCTTTATCACAGGGAATGGAGAAACTGCACTGCATTCTTGCTCAAGCCATCTCGGATAGGCTGCTGGTCGACACGAACTACCTCCCTTAGATTGATGCTGCCATGGATAAGTCGGAAGCTCTAGTCAGGTTCGTCATTAAGGTAATACTCCCTTTGTCTTCCGTCAACGTGTTATTGTTCTCCAGCAGTGTCAGCTAAGGTTGTTTAATTAAACTGCAGGCTGATCATCTTCGACAAGAGACGCTACAGCAGATATCTATGATACTTACACTGCGACAAGCAGCTAGTGGCCTACTTGCTCTGGGGGAGTATTTGCAGCGTCTAAGGGCTTTATGTTTGTGCTGGTTGTCACGGCCACGCGAAAAAGCGTAGAGATGAGAGGAGATGGTCGTTTTAAGTCCAGAAATGAATCTCAGGTTTTTGCCCATTTTTGAGCTGCTTCATGTGATTGAGAAATTGTAGATATGATCAGATTAGATAGGTGTTTGTGAAAAGAAAATTGAATAGATAGCCTACCGTGCACTCGTTTACACAGGATTGGACCCAAAACATAACCTACTATTATATTAGTTTCCCAAGCTCATATGTAACATGATTGGTCGCACCTGAATCAGGATACCAACATAAATCTTGCACTGCTCCACCATTGGCAAAACTAGTCAAGTTTGCAGATGGTATGGAACTGCCATTTTGAAAATTGTTGTGTGAATCTTGCGAAAAATTCGGGTTACTTGGGGGTGGAGTATAATTCTCATCAAACCTATGGTAGCACTTGTCAGCTGTATGGTTTTTCTATGACAGACTTGGCACCTTGGTCTGTAATTTTGAATTCTTCTACCACGGCCTCTGTATCTAAAAACCTCTATATCCATTTCTGCCATTCTCTGTTAGAAAAATACTGCCCTCTGCCTCTGTTGCTATTTCCATAAAAACCACCTCTCTTGTTTTGAGTTTGTATAACAAGATTGGCAGATGGCATGGACCCTTCGGTATTAAACTGAGAAGAATCAAAGCCTTCAAGTCTGCTTTCATAACTCAATAAGAGGGCTTGTGCTTCACGTAGATTACAAGGTGGTAATCTACAAGTAATACCAACCATAATGGAATTGTAATCCGAACCCAAACCGGAGAGAATCGACATAATTTGTTCTTGATCACCAAGAATCTGACCAGAAGCTCTCAAAAGATCACAAATATGTTTTATTTTATTCAAATAATCCCTCATAGACATGGATCCCTTTTTTAAATTTTGCAACTGAAATTTATATTGCATGATTTTTGCTGTAGACTCATAAGAAAAATTTAACTCAAGATTCTCCCAAATATCTCTAGCAGTGGTAAGGCCTACTGTGGTAACTAACAAATTTTCAGTGAGAGAAGACAATAACCATGACACTATTAATTGATCTTGCCTCTTCCAAATACCAAAATCAGGATTCAATACAATTTCCTTAGTCGTTGTACATTCCTTGACGATTTCTTTAAACTGCACCGGTGCTGCATTTGATCCAGTCAAATATCCCTCCAAATCATACCCCCAAGCAGCTGCTAGAACTTGTTGTTTCCAAACCAAGAAGTTATTTTCAGATAATTTGATTGTGAGGAGTTGGCACTGAGGTTGAATGATTGTGGGCTGAAGCTGGGTATTGTTAAATGTTTCACCTGATATAATAGATATTTTGTAAGGCTCAATATAGATCTAGAGTTTTGGATCAAGAATTTTGGTTGAATAAAGGGCTGAAGGCTAAAAAGAAAGAAAAAAAATAGCAGGAGAGAAATGAGAAAAATGAGATTTTAGCAAAAAATGAAATAGTATCTCAGAAGCAACCAGATGTTCAACCTGGTGCTCTGATACCATATAGAAAATAGTGAGTGGCCATAGATAGGATGAGAAATTGCTAATGAATTAGAACATGGAAAAGGAAATGAATTAGTTAAGAAACGATTTCATTCATTAATTAATAAAGCAGCTTACATTATTCCTTTATAGGCATAAGAATATTCTAGACTAGGACATGTGTCACTATTCTATTGTGTGCACAAAATGTGTCACTATTATAGACTAGGACATATGAGCTTGGGAATCTTAACATGGCTTCTGAATATCATGGAACAGACAAGGTGCAAGCAGCTAATGGTTCAGGTATGGATATTTCTCATTTAGGAAAATTTTTAGTTTCTTCACCACAAATACAATATCATTCTCATATCTTCTTACTTAATGATCTTTTACATGTTTCCCAAATTTTCAAAAATCTTCTCAGTATGTCTAAATTCGCCTCTGATAATAATGTCTTCTTTGAATTCTATCCTAATCAGTGTATTGTGAAAGATCCGGTAACAAAGCAGGTGCTTCTACAAGGGAATGTTAGAGGAGGACTTTACTCTTTTGATCTTGTCCACAACAAAAGTTCACCCATCACTACTCAACCTTTTCAGCCTTCAAAAATTAAGAAATCTACAGCTTTCAGTTATGTTAGAGCACAAAATAAGGCCAACTTAGACCTGTGGCACTCTAGGTTAGGCCATGCCTCTTATGATATTGTCAAAAAGGCACTCTCAAGCTGTAATATCTCGTTTTCTATGAATGAGAATTCTACTTTGTGTTCATCCTGTATGCAAGCAAAATCGCATAAACTTCCCTTTCCAAATCTGTCAAACTCCACTTATGAGCCATTAGAATTGATACACAGTGATACATGGGGTCCTTCATTAATAAAATCAGTGAATAGTTACATGTATTATGTTACTTTCATAGATCATGCTTCTAGGTTCACTTGGCTTTACCTTTTGAAAGCAAAATCCGACACCACAAGTGCCTTTATACACTTTAAAAATCTTGCAGAAAATCAATTCAACAAAAAAAATCAAGATATTGCAAAGTGATGGTGGGACTGAATACAAACCTCTTAGCCAATTCTTTCTACAAAATGGAATTGAACATAGATTATCTTGTCCCTACACTCCCGAGCAAAATGGGTTGGCAGAAAGAAACCATAGGCATGTTGTTGAAGTTGGTCTCTCTCTTCTTTCTCAATCTAAAGTTCCATCTATTCATTAGGATGATGCTTTCACCACTGCCACATTTCTCATAAACAGAACACCTTCAAAAATCTTGAATTACAAAAGCCCTCTTGAAGCCCTTACAAATAAGAAACCAGAATATTCCTTTCTAAAAGTCTTTAGATGCCTTTGTTATCCTCATCTTAGACCATACAATAAACATAAATTGCTTTTTAGAAGTGAACCTGAAGTTTTCAATGGGTATAGCTCTCAATACAAGAGATACAAAGTTCTTCTGTCAAACAAGAAGGTTATTGTTTCTAGGCATGTAGTGTTGATGAAGGCATTTTCCCTTTTCTTGATCAGAATTTGCCACCACATCAAGCACCTACTGAAACAGTCACATCACCTTTATTATATCCTATTGTTCATCCTACTGTTTCTTCCCATTTTGACATTACCATAGTCCCTAATCTGGTCC
This sequence comes from Pogostemon cablin, assembly GCA_023678885.1. Classification (NCBI taxonomy): domain Eukaryota; kingdom Viridiplantae; phylum Streptophyta; class Magnoliopsida; order Lamiales; family Lamiaceae; genus Pogostemon; species Pogostemon cablin. The sequence goes on along the minus strand of CM042992.1, from coordinate 2,963,469 downwards.
CAAATTCACCATTACATAACTCTTCTTATTCACATACTTCACATACCTTTTCCACTCCTCCCCCCTCTTCGGAGAATGCTGATATTAGTGGTGATTTTTTTAATGATTTATCTAATGTGAGAAATGATGTACCTGTTACTATTAACTCTTTGCCTCAGAAATTTGTTACAGATTCTACACACCCTATAGTGACTAGAGCAAAAGCAGGGATCTACAAGCCAAAAGTTTATCAATCCCTTAAACTTGCAGAAGCTAATACATAACCTCAGAATTTTATGGAGGCTATTCAAATAAAAAAAATGGAGAGAAGCCATGGAGCAAGAGTATAATGCTCTACTGAAAAACAATACTTGGAGTCTTACCACACTTCCACCAGACATAAAACCAATTGGTTGCAAGTGGGTGTATAATTTGAAGACCAATTCATATGGTTCCATTGTAAGGCATAAAGCTAGACTTGTAGCAAAGGGATACAGTCAAATGCCAGGACTTGACTTTACAGAAGCATTCAGTTCTGTTATTAAACCGGCAACATGTTGCCTTAACAAAAAATTGGGTTGTCAGACAAATTGATGTAGATAATGCTTTTTTAAATGGAGATCTTGATAAAGAACTTTATTGAGAAAGGGGAAAACAGTTAGTGTGCAAGCTTAAAAAATCCTTATATGGGCTCAAACAAGCATCGAGGGCATGGTCATCAAAACTTGGTGGAACACTTGAGTCATTTGGATTCAGATCTTCTAAATCAGATGCAGCTTTATTTATTAAGAATAGTCCACAGTCTTGCATGCTAGTGATGACTTATGTTGATGATATTGTTAAAACAGGTAGCAACCCTCAGGAGGTCGAAGAATTGATATCAAGCTTGAGTACAGTTTTTGCGCTAAAGGATCTTGGAAAACTCAATTATTTTCTTGGGATTGAGTTTACTACAGCTGATGAATATATGTTCCTGAGTCAATCTAAATACATACAAGAAGTGTTGATGAAGGCTAATATGAAGAATGCAAAAGGCCAACATACACCCATGGTGACCAGTCCAATATTGTTGGAGCTCTACAGCATGCAACAATCACAAGACCGGACATATCCTATAGTGTGAACAAAGCAAGTCAATACATGCATTCACCTTTAGAAAAACATTGGAAGGCTGTTAAACGAATCTTGAGATATCTAGCTGGAACTTTGGACTATGAATTAAAATTTAGCAGGAATTCTTCAATGGAGTTGGTAGCTTTTACAGATGCGGATTGAGCATCTGATTTGGATGATAGAAGATCAACCACTGGGTTTTGCATATATTTAGGAAAGAACTTGGTTTCTGATGAGAGTGGAAATTCATGTACTTTTGGGTCCGATTTGATACCTTTTTGAGTGTATAATTGATATTATTTGCACAAATCTTATTACTTTTAATTATTATTAATTAAAAAGATGCTTGAGAGGTATTTTATTGTATTTTGATAGGAAAAATAATAAAAAAATGCTAAATTGGAATGAAGGGTGAAATTGTGCAAGATGTCAAGGAAACAGAGGAGTGCGTTCTGTGATTTTTCTGTATCTTTGTAGAAATCTAAACTAGTCGTGTGATATATTGTTAGAAAGCTACGGAAGAGAGGGTAGCGTAAGTGCAAGAATTGCTTCAATCAGAGTCCGGATGAAGAAGTTATGTTTAAAACCGTGAGGTCGCGCAGCTGCCGGCTAGAATTCCGAAAATATACGAAAATTACCCTCTTTTCCTTATATTCTTGGTGGCCAAGTTATTTCCTAATTTAATATCCCTCCATATCTTCCATAATTATATCATTGGTTACTCCTTATTTTGTTCCACTCTCACACCTATATATACTCATTCTCATCACCACACAAAATCGTGGAGAAACCGCCTAATCTACCACCACCACATCACCTAGGGTTTTTAACCTTAGTCCACCATATCCGCCTTTCATCTTCTACCCATCATCTGCCATCCACCATCTGGAGAGGATTCAAGAGAGTATTCCTCTATTTGATCGGAGACGGGAATTCTGGAGAGGACGAAGTTGAAGAAGGAGAACCAAACAAATAAGTTTGCTATTCTTTACTTTATTCTTTCTAGTTTTTAGACTCATGAGTAAGTTTTCTTCCATAGACATGGTTGTTGCTTGTAACACCATGGGCTAAGTATCTTGTTGATATTGTTAAGATGTTAATACAGTTTTGATTATGTGATTTGATTGCCCTAGACTTGGATTGATTATTCTGCAGATTGTTTATTTCCTTATTGAAGAAAATATTTTGAGACTTCATATTATTTTGTTTTTGAGTTTTGATTCCTTTAATTATTCTTGATAGTATCACTGATTGATAGTTAATAGGATTATTTATTTCTGTATAATAATTGTTGTTTCCTGTGACAGTCTTAGGGGATTGGACTATAATACCTAAGAGTGTTATATAATCAATTTGAAATATTAATTATTTGGTAAAACATCATTATTAGGTAATTAATAAGGAGACAAAAGGGTTAACAATCGCTTACCTAGAAATGGAAGTCTAGTGCTCTAGCCGTAATTGGAATTTAGCATGAAGTACCTATAGAGGGATAGGGAGTTAATTTCTTATTGATCATAGGATTTTCAGCTCATTATAAGTGTTAGATCCTACCCGATCAAGGTGATTTAATTAGGTTTAGTGATCCTCTTATAAATATCTGCATGTAATTAATTTGAGTTTAGAATATTTTTTTTCACATGGTTAAGCTGGATTGTCCTTAGATTATCAGTCTCTTTTCTTGAAATACTTGATTGTTTTCTTACCAGCGTATCCTATTTTATTTTATTAATTAATTTTAATAAATTGAGTTTTTCTTAAATAGAAATAGTTATATTAGATTTATTTGTCACTCTGACACTATTCCTTGGGTTCGATATTTAACTTGGTCACACGCACACTACAATTGATCTCTTATACTTGAGGGTGAGATTCATGTTTTCAAAAGAAAATAACGATCAAGTTTTTGGCGTCGTTGCCGGGGATAGCGTTAGATACTTATAAGTCTTTTGTGATTTATTTTTGTTTAGGACGTTAAACTTTGCGCTTGGTGGGAGACAACCCACTCTTTTATTACTTTTATTTTGTTTTGTTTGTTGTGTCTTGTGATAGGTGAATTATACTCAAGGTGCGTACTTACACTTAAAGTAATAACATCCTTTGAAACTTAGATTCAACTCATGTTTTCTTCTAAGTTTGGGGGGTGTGATGTTCTTCCCTTGTTCCATCCGCACCTAGGTATGTTCACTCTATGTGTGATGCTTAGAGGTTGATTTTTTTTAGAATTTTTGAATTTTTATTTCGATCTTTCAAATTTTTTTATAACTATCCAAGTGTCTTGTGTGTCTTCTTTTATTTTTGTATGTCCCTTGGTGCTCAGTCGTCAATTTTTGTCTTTTTGATATTTTTCGATCCTTGATTTTCTGATGTCTCTAATATTTTTATCTCTTATGAATCCTGTGATGATGAATTTTGTGTTGAGCTTTATTGTTTGAGAAGAGTATTGGAGTAGCAAAGTGAGTTCTATCTGAGGCCTACGTCTGACCAAGTTGGAAAACTTGATGAACTTGCTAGGTTTGAAGAAGATTGAAATCAGGTTACTTCGTTCCATATTCTAAAATTTTGTGAGTTTTGAATTCTTATGAGTAAGGAGCATGTGCTTTTAAATTTTATGACCTGAATTTCATGGTGATCTTTGAGCTGTTATTTTTCTGCCTAAGATGTTGATTATGATTGATAAGGGGAACATGCTTTAATTCCTAAGTACTTGAAGTTCTTAACATGCTTGTGATGATGTATGCGTAGCCTTGAAGAGTGCTCGTTCATTCTATGAAAAAGCCAAGTGAGATTTGAGCCTTTAAATCATGTTACATTGATGCATGATTTATTATATTCTTGAGCGTATCGTTCTTGTGCGTGTATTCTAGAACTTGCCTTGAGTCTCCTTGAATATTCGAGAATAGTCTAGTGAATTATGGAAATGATATTAGGTCATCTTTGATTTTTAACCCATCTTTTCCATACACTTTACTTGTATTCATTAAATTCTTAGTCAGCTTGTTGAGCCATGAATATCCATTCTTTGAATAACCCGTTTGAGCTTAATCAGTATTTGTTTTTTCTTTGTTTTACTTGGATCAATTGAGTAATTGTTGAGGAGGTTAGAAGAAGAATGTGAATAAGTTGGAATTGAAAAGGATGATGAAGAAAGGATCAAAAGATAAAATTCATGGAGTAGTGCTTGAATCTAGTATTTTATGTAACAGACACCCTGTAGTAGTGCTTAATTCTAGTACCCTGTGGAGGATCAATTGGGGTAGTGCCTAACTGGTACCCCATTCAAAAAAGTGAAGGAAAGAAAAAAGATGGAATTGAAGAGTTAGAGAAAAAAGGTTGTTGTTCCTACATAGGTGAGGAGGAGATGTACTTTAATGACAGTGATGAGGAAGAATGAAAGATCAAGATAGACCACGGCTTGATTGATCCGAGTTTGAGTCACTTATCCATAATTTCCTACCTTGTCCGAAGAGCCTACGTTACAACCAAATAAAAGTCCTTTTGATTCATAATTTGCTAGCTACAAGTAAAAGGAGAGTTGAAACAATAGGCAAGCTTATAGTTACGCATGCACTTGAATTGAAATTGAGAGAACTTATATATAACCCAACGGTATACACTTTATACACCATGAGCGTGAGAGTTACATTATATATATCTTGTGAGCATAGGTGAATTGATCACTTGAATTGGTGAAGTAATTATCTTAACTTGTATGTTTCGAATAAATTAATGCTTTTGAATTTGAAGTTATGTGAACTAAGTTGAGATTGATTACATCTTTTGAAGGCTTAGTTTGATCGTTACCTTAGAACATGACTTTCTATCTCATTATTTCTCTTGGTTTTTCATTTTGTTGTTCGGGGACGAACAACAACTTAAGTTTGGGGGGTTTGATTAGAGTGAAAATTCATGTACTTTTGGGTCCGCTTTGATACATTTTTGAGTGTATAATTGATATTATTTGCACAAATCTTATTAATTTTAATTATTATTGATTAAAAAGGTGTTTGAGAGGTATTTTGTTGTGTTTTGTTAGGAAAAATGATAAAAAAAAATGCTAAATTGGAATGAAGGGTGAAATTGTGCAAGATGTTAAGGAAACAAAGGACTGCATTCCGTAATTTTTCTGTATTTCTGTAGAAATTCAAATTGGTCGTGTGATACTTGGTTAGAAAGCTACGGAAGAGAGGATCACGTGAGCACAAGAATTACTTCAATCGGAGTCCGAATGAAGAAGTTATGTTCAAAACCGTGAGGTTGCGCAGCTGTCGGAGAGAATTACGAAAATAAATTACCCTCTTTTCCTTATATTCTTGGTGGTCAAGTTATTTCCCAATTTAATATTCTTTCATATCTTCCATAATTATATTTTTCCTGATTTTCAAGATCCCACATCGTTTTACTCCTTATTTTATTCTACTCTCACACCTATATATACCCACTCTCATCACCACACAAAATCGCAGAGAAACTGCCTAATCTACCACCACCACATCACCTAGGGTTTTTAACCCTAGTCCACCATATCCGCCTTTCATCTTCTACCCCTCATCCGCCATCCACCATCTGGAGAGTATTCGTCTACTTGATCAGGGACGGGAATTTTGGAGAGGACGAAGTTGAAGAAGGAGAACCAAACAAATAAGTTTTCTATTCTTTACTTTATTCTTTCTAGTTTTTAGACTCATGGGTAAGTTTTCTTCCATAGACATGGTTGTTGCTTGTAACACCATGGACTAAGTATCTTGTTGATATTGTTAAGATGTTAATACAGTTTTGATTATGTGATTTGATTGCCCTAGACTTGGATTGATTATTCTGCAGATTGTTTATTTCCTTATTGAAGAGAATATTTTGAGACTTCATATTATTTTGTTTTTGAGCTTTGATTCCTTAAATTATTCTTGATGGTATCACTGATTGATAGTTAATAGGATTATTTATTTCTGCATAATAGTTGTTGTTTCATGTGATAGACAATCAATTTGAAATATTAATTACTTGGTAAAACATCATTATTAGGTAATTAATAAGGAGACAAAAGGGTTAACAATCGCGTACCTAGAAAGGGAAGTCTAGTGCTCTAGCTTTAATTGAAATTTAGAATGAAGTACCTATAGAGGGATAGAGAGTTAATTTCTTATTGATCCTAGGATTTTCAGCTCATTATAAGTGTTAAATCCTACCCGATCAAGGTGATTTAACTAGGTTTAGTGATCCTCTTATAAATATTTGTATGTAATTAATTTGGGTTTAGAATATTTTTTTCACATGATTAAGTTGAATTGTCCTTAGCATTATCAGTCTCTTATCTTGGAATACTTGATTGTTTTCTTACCAGGGTATCCTATTTTATTTTATTAATTAATTTTAATAAATTGAGTTTGTCTTAAATAGAAATAGTCATATTAGATTTATTTGTCACTCTAACACTATCCCTTGGGTTCGACATTTAACTTGGTCACACGCACACTACAATTGATCCCTTATACTTGAGTGTGAGATTCATGTTTTCAAAAGAAAATAGAGATCAGTTTCCTGGAGTTCGAAGAAGCAAGAGACTGTTTCAAGAAGTAGTACAGAGGCAGAATATAGAGCACTTTCTACTGCCACGTATGATGTGGTTTGGCTACAATATTTGCTTGATGAATTGGGGGTTGTACAAAAAAGGATTCCAGTAATATGGGTAGACAACCAAGGAGCAATATCACTTTCTTCAAATCCGATCAACCACTCAAGAACAAAGCACTTAGAGTTGGATGTACACTTTATCAGAGAAAAGGTGGCAAAGGGTTTGATAACAGTGCAATATGTGCCATCAATTGATCAAAATGCTGATATAATGACTAAGCCATTGTCTGGACAATTCTTCACAAGGCATAGAGATAATCTGAATGTTGGTTCCAAAGCCTTGCTTGAATTGAGGGGGCGTGAAAAGAAAATTGAATAGATACCCTACCGTGCACTCGTTTACACAGGATTGGATCAAAAACATAACCTACTATTATATTAGTTTCCCATTTTGTGCACACAATAGAATAGTGACACATGTCCTAGGCTAGAATATTCCTATGCCTATAAAGGAAAGAATGTAAGCTGCTTTATTAATTAATGAATGAAATCGTTTCTTAACTAGTTCATTTCCTTTTCCCCTATTCTAATTCATTAGCAATTTCTCATCCTATCTATGGCCACTCACTATTTTCTATAGTTTGTCAAGAGGAAGTGTGCTTATAATGATTTATACCCACCCCACCTGGTGGCTGGTACTATATATGTCAGGTTTGATTGTCCCTATCTAGTATGTAATACCAACAGAACGCATATTTAGCTTTCATTCACCTTGTTAGCTACACAACACACTTCATTGCCATCTCCTGATTAGAATCACAGCAATAGAGATTAATGAGTGAGCTGTTGAAAGCAGGACTTGGTGGATGATTCTTATAATATCACAGCCACAGGCATTTGACAAAGATGAGATGAACACGAATGATATCGTATCCGATCGACAGGGTGTACTTGTATATATTAGCCATCTTATTATTGCAAGTACCATGTCAATGTCATGATCTCAACATCCTCTGCATCACAACATGATGAATTTCACACTACTAAGAATGAGAGAGCAAAACTTTTCTAAAGAACTCGAAAAAATAATATATTTTCAACATAAGGATAGTTGAAGAGATCAAGAGAAGGAACAAACTCCTTCAGACAAACTAATCATCATCAAATCAGGTTTCTGGCAGCACCCTAATACCATCACACTTAAACATAATGCAAATAATTAAATCTTAATTACAAGCAGGTATCACAATTCCGACTAACCAATCTTAGAGATAGATAAACCAACATTGTAAACATGCACATTGGCAGAATTCTGTATTTATCTGAATTTACAATATACTACACAATCTACACTCCAAGAAAAATCAAATAAAAAATCAATTTTATAGCATTCTCCGGTCCCCTAGACGAACTAGCATACTTACATGATGTGGAATTTAGAAAACCAGCATAAAGCGGGAGTAGAAGAAAGAAAACGAAACGCTAGAATTTAAGTGTTTTGGAGATAAAAATCCTACATCCACTGAGTGAGGGAGGAAAAATTTATTGATCATAGGTTAAAAGTGTGGAGAGAGAACACTCTAATAGCTATAATACACCAAAAGACAGAGATATTCGTAAGGCAAAATCTGACTAACCAGCCAAATTTATGGCCTTTTATAGGTGTTGAGAGGAACTTGGAATTAACTTCTATCGACCCTATCTTGTAGTATGGAACGAGATCTTTCCAAAACACCCTTGATTTGATCAAAACTAACTCCTATAATTATCTAAAAACAAGCTTCAATCCTGCACCAGAAAACTGCTCCAGTTTGCTTCCTTTTGGAAGTAATTACTTATAACCATTTTAACTGCTACTTGTCTACATACAAATTATTCATTATTAATAAGAGGCCCAACTAGTCTACCTACACTGCAGTGATTCCGAGCTAATTATTTTTAACTTTTTTTTTCTTTTAAATATTAGTAATTTGTGTATCAATTTTAGTTATTAATTACCAATCATTTTATATAATATCATGGAAAATTGAGTATTCAGCATATGAATTAAACACGTGTGTGTATGCGGGAGTTGTTTAAATTTTGATCAATTAATCCTCAACCAGCGGCTAGTATTTCTGGTTTAGTGAATTTCTTAGAAGACAAAATAGCAATGAGTGTAGTATGATATATATATAAGAGAGGTATCGATGGTATTATTGATACAATATCAAACAAAAACAAATCAACACTCGTATTTATTTATTATCATTTGAAAGAGAACTTAGAACAACGAGACATAGCAATGGCAGACAACATAAACAACAAAAGCACCGAACAGATAGACACTTATACATGATCTCAAGTACTCATGTGAGTGAGAATCATCCCATTGATACTGGAGAGGTTCAGAGACAGGAGCCGCATCCTTCCATACATTTTTTATTGTTTGCACCGCACTGTTTTGTGCAGGTAGAAACGTCATTTGCATGGCCGAGAGAACAGTTGATGGAGCACGAAGTGACACTTTTGCTGCATGATACGCAGCAACTAGCATCTGCATCACACACAGCTGCAAGTTGAAACACCAGCACCAAAGCTAACACCAACCCCATCACACTACCCTTTTCCATCCTCACTACTTGATTCTTCTCTCTCAACCCCACCCTTTAGCTTTCTGCATTATATCTCATACCTATCCATCTCTTTATATACACCTCCATTCATCTCACATTACCTCATTTATCTACTATTTTCTTATTACTCCATATATGGACTAGTCTACTAATAAAATAATGCCAATCATTAACAACCTATGCATGTTAATATGCTGCTTGCGTGATATCTTTGTGTTACTCTGTTAAATGAGTGATACGTAGAAAAGAAAAAGAGAATCTATATAAATCATACTCCCTTCGTCTCATTCAAATTGCACAATTTTCTTTTTTAGTAGAAATGTCCACCAATGACCTACCATTACTCATCACATCTCTCTTATACATCTACACACATTACATAAAATAATAATACTTCTTAATTTACGTGCAAAAAACATTTGCACCTATTTTGCTCGGGACGGCTGGAGTATGTATAAACTCCAAGGATAAAAAAAAAGTAGATTTCTTTCTCATTGTCACGTCATGTCCATTTTTCATGAGATAGAGTAAAAATTGTTACATATATATACAAGGTGTTACAGAATATTACGTGCATATATATATATACCAACAATATACATGATCTCATGATATATAATTAAGCATGCCATCTTTTTTCCCACTAGAATATGAGTGAAAAAAAAAATTAACAATGCAATATCACCAATTTTGTTATCACGTCGCTATTTAATAAGGCAAAAGCTCCTGCGACCCCGGGACGGGGACATAGTCCGTGTCCCTAGGTGAACACAATCATTCCCCTTCCTATTTTATTTAAACTTATGTATTGTTAGAGAGTTTAAATTGTAAAGGGTACGAATCTAAATTCGTGTGATCGGGCGCACAAGAGACTCACTCATTTAATAATAGAGTTACTTCAACAAATACTTGTGCGCAACCTATGTGATCGGGAATGCTCTTTAATAATTAATATAATGCATGATTACTTCTCTGTATAATAGATGATTACTCTTCAATATATAATGTAATATTATTATTGTTTACAAATTCTTTCAAGTAGAATATGCATTATATACATCGGTTACTCTAACAAGTCATGATTTAAATATTCCCTCAATCACGAGAAGCTCCACTTTACTCTCTCTATATATATTTTAAGAATTTTTTTTATCAACTTTATTAATTATTATAAGAGTAAAACTATATTTTTAAGTAATAAATAAATAATAAAGTTATGTGTATCGGATAAAGATGAGATTTTAGAAATATATGTTTTGAGAGGTTTGTTTGAAATTTTTTTCTTTAACATACAAATAAAAAATAATGAAAAGTTTATTGGGTTGAGATTATTAGACGACTTCAATTATAATAATATGGGTCATTTAGCGAGGGCGGATTCTTTTTATTACTAGTTAAAAACAAGTGTATTATTTCAGAGATCATTCTTTCCACAATGATATTTAATTTTCTATTCCATAAATTAAATATTTGTTAATTTCCAAAATTTAATACACTCTTCAAGGATTTAATGATTATTTGTAATGTATAATTTTTTTATATTGTGTATCACAAATGTGGAATACGAATTCAACTTGGTATTATTCTAGCAATGAGTTTTGGATTTGAAAAGATTGCATTGCCCCCATCGACCACAACGTGCAACTGACATGTATGGTTGACTTGTAAATTTAAAAAAAAATTCTCTCTCATATTATTGAAATTGTATGCCTTTTGGCGAAGATCGGCCTCCGATTATTTTATGGTTTGGTAATTATTTATTATTTTGGAATTATTATTAATAGGTACAATAACCTAATTATTAATAAATATATTGATATAATATAATTACTGATGAATACATAACATTATTTTTTCTTTTTTCAGCTTTACCCTTATTTACAACGTTGAATATTCAACGTTTTCACTTAACACTTATTTCATTGAACATTAATGTACAGATAAAAACAATGGATGAGAGATTTAAGGATAATTATAACAATCAATTTTCAATTTAATTAATCGTGTATTTTCTGTTTCTCTCTCAAGGATGCACACTAATGTACATTCGTAGAGTTTCATTTTAATGACGTATTTTCTGTTTCTTTCTAAAATGCATACTAATGTACTTAACAATAGTTTCAATGATGTATTTTCTGTTTCTCTCTAAAAAATGCACACTGATGTACATTCGTTGAGTTTTTCAATTTAATCACGTATTTTTTATTTCTCTCTCAAGAATGCACACTAATGTATATTAGTAGGGTTCTTCAATTTAATAGCGCATTTTCAGTTTCTTTCATATTAATAACGTATTTTTGTTTACATCTTAACAATGCACACTAATGTACCGTATAGGTATTATGGGAAAAACAAAATATAATTTTGTATTTATCAGTAATTTTTTTATGCGATGTATCGCTTTGTAATTCTTAATTACGTTTTGTACCGACTATTTATTGATCCTATTATTTTTTATTAAAAATACTTTTTATTTGTATTATAAATTATTTATAAATAGTTTATAATATGGTTAATTCCACTAAAAGTCTCAACTTTTTTCGCGGATTGTGAATTAATTCAAACTTTTCAATATTTAAATATAAGTTCTCGACCTTCAGTCCTTTTTGCAAATCAAGCCACCTAGCAATTGGGGACGAAAGGGCTGACCTATCCATCTTTCTTCCCCAGCACGTGTACAACAACCTTCCATCTATAAATAAAAAAATGGATTAGGTTATTGGTCACTGGTTGAATATGCGAACCCAGTTTTTAGGGATTTCCCTTTTTAATTTACTGTTTTTAATTTATTTTGTTTTCATGTTAATTGAAAGGAGTATTTAACATCCACCGCCGCAATGTCCGAGCTCTGTCGGCAGTCGCCGCCGGAAAAGGAACAGCCGAAAGAAGGAATCCGCTGCACTCTGTCGCCCTCTGCTCCCCGCTGCCATCGCCAAATTCCGTCGTGCTCGCGAGTCGACTTCCTGTGACAACGACGACGCTTCCCTCTTCTTCGGCTGACATGAACTCGAAGCAGTCGTCGACTGTGTACTATCTGATGATGGCAGGGCGGAAGAACTGAGAGATAAGTGGTTGACGGCGCAGAATTGGGTTAGGATTCTTATGAATTTCCCCCCTTTTACTTCCCATGTAATTTTTCTTTATTTTATAAATTTCAGGACTTTTTCTTTAATTTATATTTTTTGTTTTAATTTTTTTAATGTAATATCATTTTTTTATGAATATTACGTGGACGTGGAGTTCTAATATCACTTTGCATTGCATTGAGTCAACATTTAATTTAAAAAATAAAAGATTAATTACTTGATGTGCCACTTGGAAGACTTTTGTACACGTGGAAAAACAATAGGGAAGAAAGATGGACACGTCAGCTTCAGGAATGACCCAACTGCCCGACTTGATTTGCAAAATGGCCTAAAGGTCAAGAATTTATTTATAAATATTGAAAAGATTGAACTAATTTGTAATTTGTGAAAAGATGAAGACTTTTAACGAAATTCGCGAAAAGATTGTAAATTTAGGCCCGCCAAGCCTAACACAATCTTCATCACAATGCCCAACTTCATCCTTGCTAATTTAATTTCCTCTCTCTCCACCCTTTAATTTTCTATTTGCACTCTCATATTTATTAATCTAATATTTTCTTTTTTTATGGATCCAGTATTATAATTTTAAACTGCCAGCAAGGATGGAATAGGAGATGGGGAAATAGAATAAGTGATGGCATGTGAGATACACAGCTTGTACATAGAAAACTATTTTGTTTTTTCACGTAAATTAAGGAGTATTATTATTTTATGTAAAGTGAGTATGTGTATTAGAGAGATGTGATGGGTAGTGGTGGACCATTGATAGACCCTTTTTAATAAAAGAGGAAAATATTGCAATTTGGATGAAACGCCTAATATAATAAAATGATGTTATTTGGGTAAGACAGAGAGAGTAATATAATTCCACTTGCTCAAAATATGGTAATAATTGTATATTTAATTACTATTGTAATTGAGAATGCACGATTACGATCGAGACTAGTACTTGTGTTTGTGGGCATGTGCTGCAAGCGACAGGTAATTCGAATTCATAGTTGAATTTGACCTTCATAACTTAATTAATGCATGATTAATTAAATAATTTCAGATCCTAATTATATAATTTAAGTCACATGCATATAACATGCCTTGTAAATTAATCACTAGAGTGCTGATTTAATCACTAGAGTGCTGATATGGTGGGTAAAATTCAACGATTGGTTAATTCATTGTATATATACTAAATTAATTTCATCACAAATCGTACCAGCTGGAGTATCATTTATTGTAAATTAGTTCAATTTAAAACATATGCCTTTCAAAATCGTGCACCCATCATTAGGGGCCATCGCCCTTTCTCTGGGAATTGGTGAATGAGGTAAATCGCAGGATGTGCCTCAAGTGGCTTATAGAGAGGGCTCACTGTTTAACTTGTGCTTGCCCTCATCCTGAGCAACCAAGCTCAGTTGGAAGGTTTTTCCACTCTCCCCTCTACCACTTTCTTTTAAGGCGCACAAATTAATTACTTCTCACTCCATGGGCCCACACATCTCACTAATACACCTACACACTTTACATTAAATTATTATTTCTCTCACTTCAATACACATTAAAATACTATATTCATTAATCCCCGTGTAAAAAGCAAATATAACTATAAGGACAAGACGGAGGAAATATTTATTTCAAAATCCAGATCTGTTTGTGACAAGTTCTTGAACTTAAAAAAACACAAAAACCAGAAACTAAACCAATCAATTATTTGTAAACTATGATAACTTTTGATTTTTTAGTACTACTTGCATTCACAATAATATTTAACTTTTCTCTTCAAAAAAAAAAATAGTAGCCACTGGCCAATTACAAGCTTATCGGAATGTGAGAACTAGCTTGTATCATGTGAATTTAGTTCACCGTGCACCCTCTTTCTCAAAAATAATTTTTAGTATATGAAAAATTATTTATTTGAGTGATGAATTAATATTTTTTTAAATGAAAAATATTACACATCTTAGGAAAAATATAAAAAGTCACAACATATTAGGATTTGATTAGAAGCAATATTTTCATTTAAAAGAATAATAATATATACTTAATTACTTTAAAACATAATTTTTCATATAATAAAAAATAATTTCAGTAAAACTAAGATAATAGGTAAATCCGGGTGCAAGGAATATTTTGGTAATCAGAATATATATTTAATGTATTGGCAAAGTTTTCTATGCATGCTATGTGTGAGCATGCACAACTACTTATTTACTTATCAGTACCCTTTAAAATTTAAGGAAGTGTTTGATTCACTAAATTAATAAGTGGATTAATAAAGCTGGTAAATGTGATAAGTAATGAATAAACATTAGAATTTTCTTAATTACATATTAGTTTAATGGGGTATTGTAACACACTTTCCCTCAAGATTGTATTTCACCGGGCCCCTTGCTTTTTATTAATGGCCTTAGATGAAAATTAAGTCCGCATAAGTCCAATTAATATATAAATTCTCTAATTTTTAGTAAAATTTTAAGGCCAATGAGTATTATTAACTCAATATGAACCAAACATTCAGTGTTATTAGAGTTTGATGTTAATGTTACATAATTTTTGTATTTTCATTGTCGTTTTTCGGGTCTGTAATTTATTCCTACATCGCTATAGAAATAAATGTTAAGTTGATACATAATTTTGTGTATACTAGTTATTTGTGCTTGGATTTCATTCCCTTCACAAAATGGAGTATTCATGAAATCCAATTAATATATATGCAGATTTGTTTAAATTTTGATCAGTCCTTAAGTACTCGTGGCTAGCAATATTTTTAAGTCCAAATCCGTATGCATATATATATATATATATTTATTTGTGATATAAAATGAATGTTTTGTTAATGAATTCGAATAATAGTATGATAAAAGAACCTATATATAGAGAGGTAGGCATTATTGATGGGAAATCAAACAGAAACAACAACACAGTATTAATTTCTTATCAAATTAAGTATTTGAAAAGCAACTTGGAACAACGAAGAGGAAGGCGGGGCGGACGACATGATGAGGCGATGGGAGTGGAAATAGCAATTGCGGTATGATTAGAGACCACAGGAGCCGCAGGATTTAGGGCATTGGTCTGGAGTTAATAAACACCACCACTAAAGCTAACACAACTCCCAAACACAATTTCATCCTTTAACTCTCAACCACAAATACTTTATTATTTTGTCTTCCCTCCACAACCCTCTCTTTTTGCACTCTACCGCATACCCCCCCCCCCCCCCCCCCCCCCCCCCCGCTCTGTACATAGACCTCCATTCATCTCTCCGTAAGAATGTCTCACATCACCGTTTGTTTTTTGTTTTCATACTTTAATCTTTGTTTTTAGGATTTAATGTACACATAATTAATATTTTACCATTTTTAATTAATACACCTATGTAGTTAAAAGTCTATTTTACCCCTAGGATTAGAATTTTAGCCTTAGAACATGATATTAACTTTTAGGTTATAACTTCTTTTCAACTTTTATATTTTTAAAAATTGTAAAAATAAAATAAAATAGTACGTACAGCCAGTTGCACGCTATACATAGTGGGGTAGGAGACCGTTACACCTTGGGTGCGTTTTTTTAAAAAAAAAATTCGATTTTTTTTTTTAAATTCTCAAAGATGTTAATTTAAATAGAAATAAATTTATAATTTATCATGCCATTAAATTCAAAATTAAAAAATAATTTGCCAAGAAATAATATATGACTCCACGATTTGCTCAAGAGTCGAGATATATACCAAAGAGTACTAATAATTGAACATGTGATAGGCACGTATATTCAGCAGTAACGTCATAAAATAATATATATACTGTGAAAGGTGGTCAAACATCTAACTCACTACACAACATACAAGACAAGACTGAAGTCCCTCAAGCCTTCCATGCCAGGGGTGGAGTCGGCCTCCTCTCTAAGCCTTCCATGTCAGAGGTGGAGTCGGCCCTTCCATGCTCTCCACGCCAGAGGTGGAGTCGGCCTCCTCTCCAAGCCTTCCATGCCTGAGGTGGAGTCGGCCCTTCCAAGCTCTCCACGCCAGAGGTGAGCTCGGCCTCTCCAAGCTCTCCACGCCGCCAGAGGTGAGCTGGCTTCTCCAAGCTCTCCACGCGCTCGGCTCTTCTGATCATAGTCATTTTCACCTAAATTTTAGTGTCTTTATTTGTGAATTTTCAGATGTTTTTATTCGTATTTGCGTGATTTTTAGTGGAGTTATTGTTATAATGTGAAATGTGGTATGAATTGATAGAATTGTGTAAATGAGCTTAAACATGTGTAAAACAGGTCAAGAAATGATGAAAAAAGAGTCGGGAACAAAACGGAGATGAAAGTACAGGGCACGCTCGGACACGGGCAGTGTGCCGTCATCAGAACACAGAGCTCGCCCAGGAGGAAGGCCGTTTTCTGGCGCACGAGCCGTACGCTGTTGCACGCCCCGTGTGCAGAACACAGACCTGTAAGAAGAAGCCGTGTAATGTCATCAAAAAATGCTACACGGCCATGACCAAAGCCGTGTAGCGCAGCTCGAGCCGTGTCTGGAAGCACGCACAACACGCCGAAGTAGGTGTGCCCTACACGGGCCGTGCGCTGCTACACGGGCCGTGTAGGTGCAAGAACCTGTGTAGTTTTCAGAATATTCCGGAAGCTTCTAGAAGGTCCATTAGTGATATAAAAGGGTGACTTGTGCGAAATTTGAAAGGGCGAGATCAGAATTGAGAGCAGTTACACACTCCACACCATATTTTAACATACTAGATCCATAAATCCACCTCCATCCATTCTTGATCCATCCATCTACACTTGATCCCCTCCATCAAATCCACCATTCAAGTGATCAAAGAAGTAAGGGAGAGTGAAGCTTACAAGAAGAAGAAGAAGATCTCCATTGAAACACTTCAAAGGGGAAATCTATTTCTAATTTTTTTGAACTTCTTTATAGATTTGTCATGGGATTTGTAGATGCAATTGTCTATGTTGTTTTTCTAAGACTATGATAGACTAATCTCCTTTTTTAGATTAGCTCCATGATTGGTGTTGGATAATGTAGTTTTTATGCAAATTGATTTTAATCTTGAATGAGCTTTGTGTTATTTCTATCATTGATTGTTAATTGTTTGATGTGTATGATTGATATGTGTGATTAATTGTCATGGACATGTAATTAGGTTGGTAGATCAATTATATGCTTAGGATAGTTCATTGAATCATTTTATCATACACTTCATGTGCATTCTAGATTTGGAACCTTTTGATAGAACATTTGATTAGTTTAATCGAGAGATTAGTTAATTAGATGAGGTGACACAAGCCATTAGTGAATTCATAATACCTTAAAAGGGAATATTGTCTATGATTTAGTACCTGATTAGGGAACTCGTAGAGTAATTAATACCTATTGGGAGGTGTTCGCTATGGTCTCGATCCTTGTGCTTTTGGGAGTCTTATTGAGGGCCTACATCCTATCCATCATGGTAGAGAGTTTAGGTGGAATTAGTGATCACTCATATGCCATGTTCATGATAGATTATAATCAATTGCATGATTACTTTGTTATCTATGCCATATTATTGTTAATCCCATCCTTGCATCATTTGGAACTCATTTATCTTGTATTCATTTATTTCTTATCTCTTGCATTAGTTTAATTGCATTCATTTGCATCTTTTCCTCTTTTTTGATCGTCCTTATAAAATCACGATAAACTTGAGATCGCTTAAACTCTAGTATCTTCCTCCTTGTGGTTCGATAAATTCTTTAATTGGTCATCCCGACTATAACGACCAATCACCCTCCGAGCTCTCCTTGCCAAAGCTGAGCCCTGTATTGCCGAGGTCTTTTAGAGCTGGAGTCTTAGGATTGCTAGTGGATGACTTGTCAAGTCATCTGTCACATCATTGCTAGGTTTTTCTATCTCCCAAGGCAACCCTTCACACCTCTAAAGGTCAAGAGAAAGATGCATATCTCCCTCATTTAATGCCCATTTGCTACTAGCCTATAACATCTATTGCTAGAATAAGAGACTCACCCCACTTGTATAATAGGGGAGTTGCACCTTCATCTTCAGCAAGACAACCATCATCAGTTCCAGCTGCACCACCATCTTCAACCTATAGTTGTTAAAAGTAAGAGGCGCACAGACCCCTAGGCACACCTGAGGCGCAAGGCGCGCCTAAGGCGCTTGTCTGAGCTACATTTTGCCCAAAATAGAATTTACAATGTATATACACAAATATATCCTATTTACAATCATATTACCTAACTAAACTAAGATAAAAATCACATAATGATACATAAATAACTCATAATAGCATTATAACACATAAAACATACACACAAATAAAGTTCAAGTAGGCGGCAAATGATAGAGGTGACGGCAACCCACCTTTTTGTCTTTGTTTTGAAAATTCAAGTACTAAAACCCTAACCCTAATTCTCTATTTATATAATTTTATAAGTGGGCTGTCCATTTTTATCTTAAAAATGTGTAAACCCTTTAATAATTGAGTAGCAATTTCAAAAAACTTAAAAAAAAAAGAAAAAAAGATGTTAAAGAGGCGCGCCTATGCGCAACTAGGCGCGCGCCTTTGATACATGAGCTTGGAATAGCAATAAATCAACAATCTAGGCGCAAATCCCTGAGTCTGAGCTCCTTAGGCGCCCCTCAGGCGCACCTTTAACAACTATGCTTCAACCTCAAGCCAAACCTCACCTGTATCTTCACCATCATCTCTATTGTAAAGAAAAATTATCTCCCTCTACTACACAAACAAAAAAAAAACCAGAGAGAAACAAACTCTCTACTTTAAACTCCCACAAACGTGAGAGAAATTTTTGTGTTCTTCTTCTTCTATTCTTTCTCCATATTATGTTAGATTAGTCCGATTAAACCATATAACAGCAATATAGACACTCACCTCACCTAATAAAAATCGACTATCTAAATTTGGCGCTAGAGGAAGGACGCATCCCCTCTGCAACTCCAAGAAGTCATGGCTTCCCATTCTTACCAAACTAACTCAAGTTCAAAGACTTCCAAGTCTAAAGAGAAGCAAGCAACCCACAACAGGGGTCATGATCACAAAATGGCTTTAATGGAAGCAATGGATGAAGAAATGATAGCCTTGAAAAAATTAGAAACCCATTCACTCCAAACATCATGTCTCAACCGTACCAACCAGAGGTGAAGTTCCCACAGATTGGCACATATGAGGGCAAATCTGACCCTGATCTTCGTTATGTTCACTTAGATTTTAGTGTCTTTTTATATGTATTTTCGTATTATTTTATCCGTATTTGTATACTATTTCACGGAGACGAGAGCTGAAACAGTGAAGAAAATAAAAAAATTAGCAAAATGACATAAAAAACACGGTCGTGTTTTTATGTCATGACCGTGTTTTCTTGCAGAGTGAAGAAATGTGCAGAGAGCTGAAAAATTACAAGAAAATACAGGCAGATGCAGGAAAACACGCTCGTGTTTTCTTGCACTTAGGTGAAAAATCGCGTTTTGGGCTAAAAAAAGTGCTGATGCAGGAAAACACGGGCAAATACATAAAAACACGACCGTGTTTTTATGTAATTCTGCAGAAATCCAAGTGCGATTTCCAGATTTTTCAAGGGGGTATAAATACCCTCATTTACACCATTTGCACCAGAAAATCGAGGGTTTTGGCTGCCCACACACATCACACACCACTCTACCCATTTTACACCTCCATATTCCATCTCATCCCTCTATTCTTCAATCCATTCATCCATTCCCCTTGATTTTCTCAAATCCATCATCTATTCCACCAATCCACCAATTTAAGAAGGGAAGAACATCAAGAAGTGATGATTTGAGCATGTTGAAGGAAGAGTTGGCCAAGTTTGAAAGGGAGGCTTCTCAACCTTTAATTTTTTATTTCTTCATTATTTAGTTCAAGTGGAGCAAGCCATGGATTATATTGAATTTATTATGATTTGTAGTGGCTAGTCCTCATGTGAGGCTAGCAATATGATTGGTGAATGATAATATAGATTTTACAGACCACATGTTCGATGAATTGATTGTATGAATATTTTCTATTATGAATGCTTATTCTCATTTCGTGTATGATTTGTGTGGTTAAATTTTCTATTCATAGTGTTAGGATGGTCATTCCAATATTATGCTTAGTAGTTTAATTGAATCATTGATTGCATGAGATGACTTAGTTAGTATGAGGGGAGGTAAGTCATACCCTTCTTGTGCTTAGAACCTCATGATAGGACATTAGTGATGAATTAGTAGGGGGAACTCAACTTATAATCATAGTACCTTCATGGGAATTGAGAGTAAGACACAATCCTAGGAGATTTAAACTTGTAAAAGAGTTGAGAACCTAGTTGCTTTGGCCTTAGGGATTAGGGGTACATAAGTGATTGCCCTTAATATCATAACATGATGACCTTCAATGCATGTGTGTGTGTGAATCTACATGAACATTTTCCATTATATTGATTGTCTTACATACTTCTTAGACTGCTCACCTTCACCCATCATCCATCTCATATGTACATTTTCTATCTTTAATTGCTTTTCTAGTTGTTAACTATAGTGTAATTAAACCTCCCCTTTATTGATTAGTCCTTCTAGAGTGAAATATATTTTGAATACCGATACATCACTTTCTCCCTTGGGTTCGATATTATAAATTTTGCACTTGGTCACCACGTCTACACACAACGATAGAGTACGCTTACTCTTATCAATTTGTACCAAAATTGAGACTAAGTTCATGGCGCCGTTGCCGGGGAGAAAGGCTTCGGTGTAATGTGTTTGAATTTTTTAGCTTTACTTAGGATATTTTTTTATTTTTGCATATATATTTGCTTTGGAAAATCTTGTTCTAACTTGTTCTTCTTGATAGTTACACCAACATTGATAGAAGAGAAGAAGGAGCAACCAAAAATAGAAAGTGAAGGAAGTTGTAGCAATCCTTGAAAAGAAGAGTATGTAAATGGATGATTGGAACCAATACTTGGGAGGAAATTATTGAAATCTATTTGGTTTGGTTCCACCACAACAATCAATTGGCTACATGAATGAGAACAACTACAGGTATAATTGTCAAATGAGTCAAGCAAGCTCTCAATGCTACAACAATGGGAGTTATGATGAATGACAAAGTGCTTACAATGGAAATACGTTCCAACCTCATCAAGCATACACTTATTCCATACCAAGTTCCAATAACTAGGTTCCTCCGGTTACATCTTTATCCAAAAATAATGCCTTAATAGATTTGTTTAGAAGATATGCTAGTGGAAGTGATACAAGACAAAGTTTTCAACCATGTCTTCCTAGTTATGAGACTCAAGATCTTCAAAGTATGTCAACTTCGTATCCTATGGTGCAACAAGAGTGGATGATGTCAAGTTCTCAAGTAGAGGATATGTTTTATATGCAAGGAAGTAATTTCCAAAATTAAGGGAATTATCTCCAAGAATAAAGTTGACAACCACCGAGTGAAGAAATAAAGTCATCCGCTGGTTTTCAATTTTTTTTATTTTTTTTTACATTTTTACGCTAAAACTAAAAAAAATCGGAACTGGAGATTCCGGTTTGGATACGAAACCTTTTTACCTTCGGTTCAATTCCGATTCCCCATTTTTGGGAATCGAAACCGGCGTGCATGTCTAGATACACCTTAATTTAACTCCAAATTTGAAATTCCAAAATTTGGTGGAATCTGACACGTGTTACTACGTATGCGATTCACACTATATTTATTATTTTTCGAAATTTTTTTAATTATATTGATTTAATTTTAAAAGTTGTCGAATCAAATTATTATTACTCCCTCCGTCCCGGGCAAAGGTCCTCATTTATTTTTTGCACGTGGATTAAGAAGATATTATTATTTTATATGTAGTGTGTAGTTGTATTAGTAGTGAATGATTGGTCATATGTGGACCTTTTTACTAAAAGAGGAAAATAATAACATTTGAGTGAAACGTCCAATATAATAAAATGGAACTTTTATGTGGGATGAAAAGAGTATTATTTTTTACTTTTTTTTGAAACCGCCTCAAATAAAGTAAAATATATGGACTATTTTCGTGATTATAGTAAGAATACATACATTGAAACACTAAAGTCAAAACAAAAACCAAAAAGAAAAGGATTTATAAACATCACATACGATCCATCGATACACACAAAATCTTTGACAAAGAGTAATAATTTTACATGAGTAAGTCTTGAATAAAATCGTCTCACGTAAACCCTCACATGATATGAATAAAAAGTAATAATATGCATAATCAATTTATTCAGGAAATTGAAACGTTAACACGAGCCGCAATTTTTCCGGCATCTTTATGCACCGTCATAGCAATCTTTCAAGCAGGAAGCGCGGAGCTTTTCCGGCAGCAGAGAACAGGCGAGGGGGCACGTAGTGCCGCTGGAGTTGCACAATGAGCAGCAAGGAGAGGCTGCATCTGCCACAGCTGCAAGATGAAACACCAACACCAAACCCTTTATTTCCATCCTTAATTTGCTTTTTTACAAACCCTTTAATTTTTCTCTACACACACTATACCTCATACCAGGGGCAGACGTACGAAGGGGGTAGGGGGAACTACTAAAAATTACTAGTATAGATATAGAAATTTTCTTGAAATACCTTTGTGTCCAAGTAGTGAAGTGAGAATGTTTTAATTTTAAAGGTCCCATGTTCGATTCATGCAGCACTGTTATTTTTTTTTCCCCTCTTCTATTTCTTTTATTTATTTATTTTCCCTCTAAATAACATATTTATTTAATAATTTTAATGACTTTAGTTTCAAAATTGTTACTCTTACATAATACAATTAAAAATACTAAAACATCTTTAGAAAAATGTTAATAAAAGTTGGTAAATAAAATAATTCTTCTTAAAATTTGTAGAACAAAAAACACGAACTATTGTATGAGAAAAATTGGGCCCCCCTCGACGGAAATCCTGCGTCTGCCACTGCCTCATACCTATCCCTTTACACATTATATACACCTCCATTCATCTCACCTTACCCTACATATTTTTTTCTTTCTTTATTATCATACTATGGATCCATTTACTTATACTAAACTACATCCAACCATGCACCAACTCATGCATACTATTATATATTATATATTTATACATCTTCTCATGATAATATGTATGATGAGATGTTAGTATACAATTAATTAAGTGTTTGATGTAGAGAAGGGTTACTCTTTAAAATATCGAGTGTCATTCATTAAAATACATAGATTAGTCTATTTGTAAGAGTTTATTAACAGTAGTAATATTATTCTTTGTATTAAAGATTAGTTCTTCATTGTTCTAAGAGTAACCCTACATTGTCTAAAAGAGCACCATAATTTTTTTTTGAAACAAATACTCCTTAAACACTAGTACAATTATTAAAAAAAAAAAAAAACAACAACGTCCATGCTTAGCTGCACCCACTTATCATATGGAAAACTCATCATCCAATACGTCGCATAATATATAGAATCGTATTTGTACATAGTATATACACAATTGATTTAAATATTGCACTACTTCAATTATAATATATATTGTTTATTTTAGGCGATGGCGAATTTTTATTAGTTAAAAACAGTAAAGTATTATTTTAGCAATGATTTTTGGATCTAAAGGGATTGCATTGCCTCACCCACCAAAAACGTGCAAGCAACATGTATAATTGACTTTGTATAATTTATTAATTTAAAAATGATTTTCGCGTATTATGGAAATTTGTTAATGTACTCATTGTTCCATTAGAAATTAATAGCCATTCTTTTTTCTATAAAGATCAAGATTTTTTTTTTGTTATTTAAATTGTTATAGTACTTGATAACAGCCTTTGCATCATACGGAGTCTACTACTTCAATAATTTTCAATGATTTTTAATTGAGTTGGTCTCATGTATAGTACCTGGTGCACAACCGGTTTAAGATGGGCATAATATTTTATTCTAAAACGCGCGTATTCATTTTAATTAATAAAGATATTATTTTTTTAATGAAAGAACCGGTTGAAATGAGAAGGAAATTAATATTTAACTAAGAAAAATGTAATATCCTCTCATTGTCAACAATATAATGTTTAAAATGCAAACCTACTAAATTATTGTACGAAATTGCAATATTTCTCACTTTTATATGGAAAACTTGCCTCCAAATGTAGTATAATAGAATTGTACATACTGAAACTGCAATTTCTCACTTTTATATGGAAAACTTGCCTCCAAATGTAGTATAATAGAATTGTGCACAGTATGTACACATTTGATTTACATACTACACCAATTCAATTATAATATATGGATCAAAGTTTGATGCTAGTCTTTATACTTTTATTGTCTTTTTACCTTATTATTAGTGTATACATCACTGTATAGAAAAAACTAAGTGCTCATTTATAAGTTCAGTTCTCAATTAATTGTTAAAGTTGATTATTTTCGCAAAATATTCTACATCTCCAAATATAATTGACGTACCAAAATATGGGGTATAATTACCCACTTGTGATTCGTTATTTAGTCGTTGTAGTTAATTTATTTATGTCTCATTTAAATTTTCACCAATTTTACCGTTCATATTCATGTACTATTTTTTTCTCAGGGCTTAATCTTTATTTTTAGGATTGTAATTTGCTCAATGTAATTCATGTACTAAAACGCTAAACCTTATCGTATTAATTTCTAGGCTGCAGTTGTCTTTGGAGCATAATTAAAAAGATTGTACGTACAATCGATTGCACGCAATACATACTCAATTAACATATAGATTTAGAGAGTGATATATATACTTGATGCGCAATTGTTTTTTGAATTAATGATATTAATTCATCAGAAGGATTATTAAACTGAAAGAAGTGCATAGTGAGAATTAGGTTATAAGTTATAGAAGAAATTAATTAGGATAGATTAAATAAATAGATGGGGAAATCAAAGAAATACAAGACACTCACATTTATTACCAATTTACTTGAGAAGGAACATAGAACAACGTCGATTGATCACGACAACGAGAGGAACATATAGAACAACGAGCACCACATAAACGAGGACAACAATAACATAGAACAATGCATTAAACAGATATTATACATCACAGGTTATAGTAGAGCACAAGTGTGAGTGTGAGTGGAAATAGCAAATTTGCATATGATCCAACACTGGAGAGGTGTTAGACGCATTGATTGACGCATGTTTGAAAGGCGTTGTCGCAAGCACTGATGCAGCCAAACAGACTGTTTCGAGGTTGCGTGGGATCACAGTTATTAATGCATGCAGTTAAAATACCCTGGCAAGAACTACCACATGAGCCCTGTGCACCAGCATATACCACCACCAAAGCTAACACAATCATCAACAAACCCAACTTCATCCTTACTAATTTCCTCTCTCTCCACTCTTTAATTTTCTCTATGCACACACCCCTGCCCACTTCTATCTATTTATATACACCTCAATCCCTCTCAACTTACATTAATCTAATATTTTCTTTATAAACTGCCACCAACCAATGGATGGAGTCCATGCATCTGATCCACCATAACATACCATTTTTTATTTAAATATTATTCCCTCGGTCCCGGGCAAAGATTTTCATTTACTTTTTGCACGTAAATTATAAAGTATTATTATTTTATGTGTAGTGGGTAGTTGTATTAATAGTGAGTGGTATGTCATATGTGGGAGTACTTTTATTAAAGAGAAAAATGGGGATCTTTGAATGGAACGTTCAATATAGTAAAATGGTGATCTTTAGGAAGAATGGAGGGAGTATATCACTTCTTTTTAATCACACGACATAATTTTATTTTGTAACAAGCTCTCATTGTATTTTAAAATAACTTAGTACTATCCATATAACCGTCCCGTATCATTTACTTTATTCGAAAAGATCCAAAACAGTTATGACATTTATTTTAGTCTCAATCCTTTCAGTTTTGCTCTGATTTCATCACAAAACAATAACATTCTACCAATTTCGTTTCATAATTTTGTAAGAGCAGTCTTATCTCATGAAATTATAATAGCATAATTGAACATTTTTAAGTAAAAAATTACAATTTTTGTGATAATTTAAAAGCTATGAGACTATTTTTTGAAGAAATTAATTTTCTTAGGATTGTTTTGAATAAAGTAAATTTGTATGTGATGAATTTGATTTTAAATTCCATATAGGTACACTTGTACATAGAAAACTAATTTGCCAAGAATATAATATAACTCCACGATTTGCTCAAGATTTGTACATAATTACTAGTGTTACGCATGTATATATATTCAGCTAACATCATGAAATATTTTTTTTGGGTATATTGAATTTCGGAATTCTTTTAAAATTAAGTGATGTATTTCAAATGTTAACTTTCTCTAATGGATCCGGAGTATAATATGTTGAGGAAATTAGCTGTTTCAATCAACACTTTAGACACTCACATCTACGGTTTAGATTGGGTTTAGTAGGGTTTAGATTGGTTGCAGTAGAATTCATGCTATATATATAATTGGAATCCAATAACTCGATTTTTTTCCCTGAAATCTTCTATTAATCTTAATTTTTTATTTTATAATTCCATAATCCTTATTTGAATAACTTTTTAAACGCAAAACTTTTATGCAATATCATTATAGCAAATTTATTGAAACTGCAAGGCACATCAACTTTTCATCAAGTGCTTCATATTAGTGAATTTCATAAGCGACTTCGTCCATGTTCAATTAATTTTTTTTAATTTAATTTTTTTTGCATTAATGATCAATATACCGACTGATTGATTATAACATCGTTCACAATTGATATAAGTAGTGTTAGGAAATTTTTAATTTCCTTATAATCTTATGCAATATATTATTATGCAATTATATTAGCTATTCAAGTATTTTATGTACTTAATTAAGTAATACAATTAAGGTGTAAATGTCCATGAGCTATAATAATATTAATATGGGTCAATTGAGTAGATACTCAATATTATATGATTGGGTGATATAACGAAAAGTGTAAAAATAAGTGTTGGACCAAAGGAGAGATAAAATAGATGGGAAATCAAAGAAATACAACACTGATATCTATAGTAATTATCAATTTATTTCAAAAGAAAGTCAGAACAACGATGATGACAACAAGAAGAGAGCACTGGATATGGATATAGATAGATAGCACACATCACCAAAAGTGTGAGTGTGAGTGGAAAATTTGCAAAATTTATTTTGAAGAGGAAGTAAAGCAATGGAATGATGAAGCATTAATTGGAAGAGGAGGTTTAGTTACAGCCACCGCAGTTTGCCACGCACTCCATCTCCTTATCTTCATCGCAAAAGCTCCCGCAGAGTTGGTGGCCCAGTATCGACCTGCTGCATTTGGTGCATGAAGCTGGTCCGAATCGAGACGTGCATTCGTCGCAACAGCTCTGTGCATCCGCCTCCGCCACCAACGCTGCCACTTCAAACACCACCATCAACGCTAACACAATCATCATCACGCTCCATGCACCTTTCAACGCTAACACAATCATCATCACGCTCCATGCACCACAATTAATACGTTGATTTTTGAAATAGTGATAAGCCATAATTTTACAAGATTGTTTTGGATGAAATTCAATTCTTTACGCGTGAGTTGTGAATTATTTAGTGTAATTATGACTTATTTATATTTTTCATAGTTGAACTTAATTATTTACAGTTACATAATTTATTTTGTTGGACAATTACAATAATTTTAATTGTAGGAAAATAAAGAGTTGACAAGATAATTAAGGAAAAGATTTGTTAGGCAGCTACAATAATTTTAATTGCAGGAAAATAAAGAGTTGACCAAGATAATTAAGGAAAAGAAAGATTTGGTGATCAACAATAAATAAAAACTTATTAAAGATGAGATACAAGGAATCTGGACACACATTCAAGAAGGAATGTCAAAGATAAATTAATTCAGGATCTTTATATTAATCTTGAACATCATTCACGCCTCAACACATCATGATCCGGGTTGCATACTCACGCTAGAAGCAGATTAGGAGGCGACGGGAAGAACTCCAACATCCATGATTGTTCCTCGTAGCATCATGGGCTAGAGCCTTTTTGGTAGAACTAGGGTTGTGAAGGTTTTTACGAATTAATTGAACTTTCGTATATAAACTCCGTACAACACTACTTGTGGATTTATTTTATATATGATTGTGCTTTCTTAATCTATATTCACGATCATTTAGTACATCTTCAATTTGTATATAGAGTTTGAATATATATATCTTGGTTGTAGAATTGAGTGCGTTCACCGCTGAACAGGATTTCATGTTATAATTCTAAGTGAGTGGACTCCGAAATTTCATTAGAACTATCATATATGAATCTTATTAATTGAATTGAATTCTGGTTATTAAGTATGATAAAGAGGATAATTTTATAGTACCTATAAAGGAAGATCATATCGGTTAGAGTATCAACTGGCCAGGAAAATAATTGATACTGATAGTACCTAGAAAGGGGGTGAAATTTTATCTCTTGCTCCGAGGTTATTCACACGTGTTACACGCATGTTTACTTGTATCTATAGAGTAGATATGCATGGTTTAGTGATGCGTCCATATTTCACAAGGCAGAGTCGGATATCAATACACGGAAGGAAAATTAATGCGTGAAACTGGATTATCCTAGAGCTAAATATTCTCCTACTTGATCCACTTTCGTATTCTTCGAGTGATATTTTATTTTATTTTATTTGTTATTTTAATTAAATTATTTAGTAGTTTAATAATTAAAATCCCAACCTTTATTGTTTTTCATCTTAATTAATTTAGCAAATAATTAAATTGATAATACGTCATCCTTTGGGTTCGATATTTAACTTGGTCGCTTGCTTAAGCTGCAACTGATATCCTTCATACTTGGGGATTAATTTACATGCAAAGAAAACGCGCATCATCGAGGTTGAAGACGTGCTTCAAATTTCAGTGATGGAGGCTCCTTCAGAGGTCATGATACACCGATGGAAGACCTCAGAAGTCGGGATCTGCCCTCACTGGCCTTCCCTTCTTCTTCGCCTTTACGATCTGTCAAAATGTAAATAGTATATACACAATTGATTTAAATATTACACAACCTCAATCACCATAATTAATATATGTGGTTCATTTTTGGCGAGGGCGAATTTTTAATTAGTTTAAAACAAGTAGTACATGGAGTATTATTCTAGCCATGATTTTTGGATCTGAAGGGATTGCATTGCCTCACCCACCAAAAACGTGCAAGTAACATGTACTGTTGACCTGTATATAACTTATTATTAACTTAAAAATAGCTTGATATATATTTTGCATTCAAGTACTTAAAGTTAATTTTGCGTATTCAATTATATGTATTAATTTTAATTTAGTAATGTATATGTATATTTAAATAAATGTTTTAAATACTTTTTATGTTTAGTAAAATTATCTTTAATTTTTCATTATAAAATTAATAGTATTATAAAAAAATTAGCTAACAATTTTTTAATTAATTAATGTATACTCCCTCATTCCCAACGATGAATATATATTTTTGGCGTTCAATTTAAGCAATTAATATATTTTTATGGGGCTCAAACATAGTATTAATACAATTATTCGTTACACATTAAAATATTATTTCAACCCACAAGCCACACTACACATTAAAATATAATATTATATAGCAAAAATTTGTGCGCCCCCGGGGACACCGTGCGCCCGATACTCTTTAATATTAAGTGGTGTACCCTTTAGTATAAGGACGTGTACCCTTTATTTCCTGAAAAAAATAAAAAATAAATAATAAAAGTATATATCCTTTAGAACAAAATTGTATAACCTTATTAATTAAAGTGTATGTCTTTTAAAATAAAATGGTGTATCTTTACACACTTTGTACGCTTGAGGACACAAGACACCAACTCATATTATATTTCTTAATCTCTTGCGAAAAAAACAAACGTAATTATTGGGATGGATTAACGGAGCTTTCGGAAAATCAGAGTTCACGTGATATTTTGCAATTAAAAAAAAAATCGTGCGTATTATGGAAATTTGTTACTGTACTCGTTGTTCCATAGAAACTAATTGCCCCTTTTTTTCTATAAAGATCAAGAAGAATTTTTTTTAAATTTAAATTGTTATAATTATACTACTACTTCTCCCTCCATCACATACTTATCTACACGGTACTGTAGATACGGAGTTTAAGAAAAAGTTTAATTTTTTAGGTTGTTGGTTAATGTGAAATTTCATTTTTTGAGTGGTGAAAATAAGTGTGAAATATACGAAAACGGAAAATGTGAAGATAAGTGTGAGACAAAGTGAATATATTTTATTATTTTTAATACAGAGGTCCAGGTTATAACATCGAGGAGTCGGACCTAGCTCACCAATACGCCATTTACCCTTTTTAATTACTCCGTTAAAAACTAGAATAACTATATAAGTTATAAAATATAAATAATTAAGCACATTTCAGTCCGTAAACATCTAAATAAGTTCGTGATTTTTTTTGCAGTTAATCCTTAAAAATATTAGGATAAAACTCCTCTTTTTAAATGTTATCATTTTTCATTTATTTATACTATAAATTGGAGAAAAAATATAAAAGTTTATCTTTTAAGTATGACGGATTATAATTTTAGTTTTTTTATTTGTAATTCTCAATTTTAATTTTTTTTGTTTAATTTTGATCATTTTTATTCAAATTTAATTTTTATTGGTACAATAAGAAAAGAAAGATACTCCATTAAAGTTGATGATAGAATCATACAAACACAGCACTAGTTGCTTTTATTACCAATTCATTTTAACAGAAACTAACTTGGAACAACAACATGATCACATTAACCTCACAACAACAAAGCAAACGCTATTAAATCCCCAGGGTATAATAGAAGATAAACAACAACGAGAAGCCGTTTCAAGGCCATGAAATTTCAGAGGTGCATGGCTGTGAGATCGAGAGAGGTGTCGCATGCATCGTCCCATTCTTGCAACGCAGAATCGTAAGCATTGATGCAGCTCAAGATAACCTCCGGAGGTTGCGTGAGATCACAGTCGTCGACGCAGATAGTATGAGTAGCCTCGCATGAAAGCAAGCAAGGGAGTTATGCATCTGCATTTGCTAGCACTGATGAGTGATATTTTCACCTAAATTTTAGTATCTTTTTATGTTTGTTTTCGTATTATTTTATCCATTTTTGTGTACTATTTGGTTGTGTTTTGTGTTTTTATGGAGATGTGTGTGAATGAGCTTAAACGTATGATTTTCAGGCAAAAATAGATCTAGACGCGAAAAGGAAGACGTAGGAAAAGGCGGATCACAATTCGGAGTTGAAACGAGGGAGAACGAGCCGAAACAAAATTGTAAAAACAGGTTGCACCAACACTGTCGGTCGTGTTGCAGCACACGGCCCATATTACGCAACACGGTCCTATAAGTCTTGGCCATTTTCTGACATAAAAAACGCCTACACGGCCACCCTGTGACTGTTTTGCAGCACACTAGTCGTGTTGCTGCAGGATCAGAAACATATCAGAACCCTTCTAGAAGCTTCACAATGGGTATAAATACTCAATACTTCAATATTTGATCAGATTTCGGTGGTTTTGCCCTACACACACACATCACACATCATTTTCTCCATTTTACACCATCATCTTCATTCATTCTTCATCCATACCATCTATCATCATCCCACCATCAAAACCTTCATCCAATTGAGGAAAAGAAGTAAGGAAGAGAGGAGAATTGCAAGGGAAGGAAGGAGATCATCATTGAAGCACTTCAATGGAGTTTTCATCCATACTTTGTAGTTAAACCTTATTGTTTATCATGATTGTAAGGATCTTAATGTCTATGTTAATTTCCTTTTGAATATGGTAGGTTAATCTCCTTTGTGAGATTAACAACATGAGAGTTGTTGGATAATTTTTGGATTTGTGTATTTGAATTCATATGTTGGTTGGGCAAATGGATTTTCTATCATTGATGTTTGAAATCTTGAGGTTTATGATGATTTGTGTGTTTAGTTGTTCTAAATATGTGATTAGATTGAAAAATCAATTATATATTTAGGATAATTGAGTGAATCATTTCATCAAACACTTCATGTGCATTATAAATTGTAAAGAGATTGAGAAATCCTTTAGAATTTAGAACCCTTCGATAGAACATGTGATTGGTTTGATCGAAGGGTTGATTAATTGTGTGAAGGGACTCTCATTTCAAGCTTAGTACCTAGTTGGAATTGTTTGAGTGAGAACCAATCCGTTGAACTAATTGAGATTCATATCATATTCATCTCGAGAGGGAGCTTATGTGAACTTAGTGTTGACCCTTAGTCTTATACACATGATCATATGAATTTGATGCATTTATCCTAGGATTTTCACTTCTTAATTGTTGTTAATCTCACTTTTATTTAACTTGGAAAACCACTCATCCATTTATCTATCTTGTTTGTTGATCATTGCTTGCTTGTTTACTTTGATTGATTTTATTACTTGTTTGAACACCTATCCATTGATGATTCGTCTCTATAAAATCACAAGGAACGTGAGATCGCTTAATCACTAGTGTCTTACTCCCTGTGGTTCGATAAATTCTTGAATTGGTCAACCCGACTACAAGTTATGACTAATAAAGCACCACCAACACTAACACCAACACCATCTTCAACTAACTATATCTCATCCTTCTTCTTTATCTCACAACCCTACTATTTTTTCTCACCACTCATACCCCATCTCCCTCTTTACATACACCTCCATCTTCTCACCCTATATTAAATTAATATCTTCTTTATTATTATAATAAAAATTAAAAACTCCCAACAACTAAATCAATGTGTGTAAGAATTTTTCGGCCACAACAATATGACTTGCAATGTGATGTTTGGTTGAGGAATGCAATGGAGATTTTTGGGTTTGAAAATCTAATGAATAATGATATATATATTTGTTTTGAGTTTTTAGTATAGTATGTTTTAATTTTATGTCAATGCAATATATCCACTTGTACTTGATCAATTGTAATTTAATTTCGACTTTTGATAATTAATAAAAAAGACAATAACCTTTGAAGTTTGCTGCAAATTGCACTCATCGGACAACCAAATTACTCCACATCACTTTTTGTTAGTTGCACGAAAACAATAAGATTTACTTTGAATTCCTAATTAGTCGATTTTTCCAAAGAAAGAACACTAGATTAGACTATATTTTTCAAATTGCATTAAAAAAAACTTATTTTTAGCAGCAGAATTTACCAACGAATTGCCAATAAAAATTACACTTTCAGTTTAACAACGTAATGTTAATGGATTTATTTATTTTTACCAATGCAATAAAATCCATTGCAATTTACCAACATATTATCAACAAATCATTATATAAATTGCCAACAGAATTATTAACAACGGAATTAAATTTTCGTTGTTAAAAATTTACCAACGCTTTACCAATGAAATTTGTTGGTAAACCAATTTAATAATGAAATTAAGACTTTCACCGATGGAATATTTTGTAAACAATTTTTTTTCTCCTTTTTTTGTATCCCTAATCCCAAATTGAAAATTACTCTGAAAACACTACTCCACTTAATTAAAATGAAAGAAGTGCATGATAATGTGGCAAAACAAAATCTAGAGTGGTATACACAATCAATTTATTCAGGAAGTTGGAACAAGGAGGAACATGGTGGGAAGGATGCAGAAGGGGAAGATCAATAATATACGACAATTATGACATGATGAGTGCATATTAAACGATCAATGTTAACAGGAGCCACATCTTTTCCGGCATGTTGCTTCACTTTCAGCACATTCTTTCAAGCAGGAAGCACGGGCCTTTTCAGGCAGCGGAGGACAGGCGAGGGAGCATGAAATGATGCACGATGAGCAGCAAAGATAGTCTGCATCTGCCACAGCTGCAAGATGAAACACCAGCACCAGACATATCACCAAACCCTTCATTTCCATCCTTAATTTGCTTCTCTACTACAAACCCTTTAATTTTTTCTCTCCACATACTATTCCTCATACCTATCCCTTTATATACACCTCCATTCATTTGAAAGGGACGATTTTGATTTTAAACTTCATAAAGGTGATAAGATTGTAGATACAAACATTAAAGAGACATCAAACTACACTTTCACGTAACTAATTTTGTACCCTAGTGGTTTATGTCCTATCATAATATATTTAAGGTTTAGAATATTTAATGGTGTAATTATCTTTACAATTTTAGAATAGAGAGCTAGGGTTCACTTGAAACAAGGTTTATAGTAGACTATCTCAACATTAAATTCTAAAAAAAAAAAAGAAAGAAAGATGTTAGCGTGCAATTAAGTGTGAGATGCACCCATTTGGGAAGAATTACTTTTAAATAGTGTTACTTATTAAAATACATAAATTATTCTACTTGTAAGAGTATATTAATTAATAGTACTAATATTACTCTTTTGTACTATTAACCCTTCATTGTTCTAAGAGTAACCCTACATTATCTAAAGTAGTAGCTCCTGTTCCACCGTGAAACCGATTCCACTATATTATTTGTGAAACAAATACTCTTTAAACACTAGTAAAATTATTTAAAAAAACAACGTCCATGCGTAGCACACCCACTTATCATATGGAAAACTCATCATCTAAATGTAGCACAATATATAGAATTGTATTATATAATTGATTTAAATATTACACTACTTCAATTATAATAAATATGGTTCATTTTAGGCGAGGCCAATTTTTAATTAGCAATGATTTTTGGATCTAAAGGGATTCCATTGCCTCACCCACCAAAAACGTGCAAGCAACATATATGTATAATTGACTTTGTATATAACTTATTAATTTGAAAAAGATTATTTCGCGTATTATGGAAATTTGTTACTGTACAAGGTGTTCCATCAGAAATTAATAGCCATTCTTTTTTTCTATAAAGATCAAGAAAAAATATTTATTTTATTTAAATTGTTATAGTACTTGATTGAGTTAAAAGTTTTTTTTATCCCATAACTATTTAAAATTTTAGATTTTGTCCCAAAAAAAATATTTGTATCGATTTTGTCCCATAACTATGAGTTTTATTTTGATTTTGCCCAATTTTTGCCGGAACCCTCAATTTTCGCCTGAACCCCCAAATTCATTGTCACGCGCAACACACTTGACCAATATTCTGCGAAAATTGGGTAAAATTGAAATAAAACTCATAGTTATGAGACAAAATCGATACAAATATCTTTTTTGGGAACAAATTTTAAAATTTTAAATAATTATGGAAAAAAAATTTAACTCATAAGTGATAACAGCCTTTGCATCATACGCAGTATCATACTACTACTTCAATAATTTTTCATGATTTTTAATTGAATTGGTCTCATGTACCGGCTGCACAACTTGTTTAAGCTGGTATAACATTTTATTCTAAATTACGCAAATTCATTTTAATTAATAAAAATATTTTTTTTTAATAAAAGAATCAGTTGAAATAGAAAGAAAATTAATATTTAACTAAGAAAAATATAATATCCTCTCATTGTCAACAATATAATGTATAAAAATGCAAAACTACTAAATATTCATTTTCCTCTATATTTACAAATTCATACTCCTTAAAAGTTTTACTTCCTCTGCTTCAAAGGTCTCCATTTCTTTATTTATTTATTTTTGGTGCTCATTCCAAATTAAGATACATATTTCCATTTTTTAGTGAGAGGGCCTACATATGACTCACCACTCACTACTAATACTTATACAACTATCCACTATATATAAAATAATAATATTTCAACTTACGTTTTTAAAAAGTAAAACTAATATTCTTTATTAACTAAATAAAAATTTATTCTTTAGATATATAAACTATTAATTTTACTAAAAAAAAATATTACTCCTCAAATCTTACGTTTTAATTTACCAATTACTTTTAGTGAATGAAAAATTAATTTTTAGAGAGATAAATTATTGCTCTTTTAAATGAAAATTATTACGCTTCATTCTAATATATTGTAGTTTTTTATATTTTTGTTAAGATGAATCATATTTTCTATTCATAACAGCAATAATTTATTTCTCTAAAAAATAATTTTGTACATATTAAAAAGAAATTTTACAAAAAGTATATGTGTAAACTGGATTCATAGGAGACTCATTTAACATGTCAATCACTTAACGAATGACACAGAAGATAATGCACGAAAATCGCGCAGAAGATCCGGTGTGCATTTATATAGTGTTATAATACGGAAAATCAAAGGAAAATATATGAATATTACCCTCATACGCACAATTAAATTGTAGGCAAGGACTTGTACGAGATCATCTCACGGATCTCATTCCGTGAGACAGATCCTCTTTTGACCCAAATTAGCGCGGATTTGTAAAATTTACTATTAATTGTAATTCTGAATTAAGGTTTAGCGGTGGCGTAGTGGCGTGTGCTCATTTGTTATTCTTGTGGTTTTGTGTTCGACACTTCTTACAGTTTTTTTTTTTCTTTTGTTTAATAATTATTCAAATTTTTTTCCTTTTCCTCTTCATTCAAAATTTGAATTTTGTTATGAATTCTTTTTCTTTTTAATTTGGATAGTTAAATTTATAAAAAATCATACTAACATTTTTAAGTGATAATCTTTTAATAAAAAGTGATACCTAATTAATAAAAAGTGATGCTTGATTAATAAAAAGTTCTTTTTAATTTGGATAATTAAATTTATAAAAAATCATACTAACATTTTTTTAAGTGATAGTCTTTTAATAAAAAGTGATACTTGATTAATAAAAAGTAATAATTGCCCTATTGAATTATTTCATCAATAATTATAGAATGTTTAAAAAGTAATAACATTTTTAATAAAAAGTGATATCTGATTAATGAAAAGTGATAACCTTGAATAGTGGTAATTTTTCAATTGAACTGTTTCATTAATAATTAATATAAAAAAGTGACAACAGATTTAATAAAAAGTGATACCTTATTAGTAAAAAGTGATAACTTAGCAATTGAACTATTTTATGAATAATTGATAGGAAAGATAAAAAGTGATAATATTTTTAATAAAAGTGATTAAATTAATGAAAAATGATAACCGTAAAATATATTGAGTATATATATCACTCTCTAAATCTATATGTTAATTGAGTATGTATTGCATGCAATCGATTGTACTTACAATCTTTTAATTATGCTCGAAAGACAATTGCAGCCTAGAAATTAATACGATAGGGTTTAGCGTTTTAGTACATGAATTACATTGAGCAAATTACAATCCTAAAAATAAAGATTAAGTCCCGAGAAAAAAAATAGTACGAGCGTGAACTGTAAGAGTCTTGTGCAAAACCGTTTCACAGATTCTATTTCGTGAGACGGATTATCCATGTCAATTCAAGTAATCTGTTGATTAAGAAAAGGGCGCCGATAAGGTGAGAGGAGGGAGTGGCTGTTGCATTGCGCGAGCTATTATTGACATCTTTGAAATCTTTATTTTTATTTACTTTTTTTTAAAATAGATTTTTTTTCTAAAACAATATATTATTTTATTATTATTAATAATATATTCAAACTTTCACGTATTTTTATTTTATTATCACTTTTTATTATAATTATTAGAGTTGATATTAGGTGCACCCGGGTGTAAGGGTGCACCCATATGTGTATCTTTTTATTCTATTTTGTATACGTGTTTTTTAATAATTGTATACTTTTTTCACACTAAATTTTTCATTAAAAAACTAGCTTTCATATGTGTATAACTTTTTATTCAATAGTATATACATGTTTTTTAATAATTGTATATTTTTTTACACTCAATTTTTCATTAAAAAAACTAACAATTAAATTGTGTACATTTTTATTCATAATTGTATATGTTTTTGTTTATATTTATATACGTTTTTAAAAGTGGGCACATTATAATTAGCCTAATTATTATTGCATTTTATTCATCTTACAAATTATTCATAAAATAATTTATTTGAACTATCGTCACTTTTTATTGATCAAATATCTCTTTTTATTAGAATTTTTATTACTTTTAATTTATTAAAAAATTGTTCATAAAATTGTTCAATTAGAATTTTTATTACTTTTAATTTATTAAAAAATTGTTCATAAAATTGTTCAATTAACATATA
The DNA here is from genome assembly GCA_023678885.1 of Pogostemon cablin. Taxonomy (NCBI): domain Eukaryota; kingdom Viridiplantae; phylum Streptophyta; class Magnoliopsida; order Lamiales; family Lamiaceae; genus Pogostemon; species Pogostemon cablin. Next base: position 2,924,973 of record CM042992.1, on the reverse strand, counting down.
GATTTAGAGAGTGATATACCACCACCAAAGCTAACACAATCATCAACAAACCCAACTTCATCCTAACTATTTTCCTCTCTCTCTCCACAGTACTTTTGTTTTCTCTATGCGCACACCCCTGCCCACTTCTATCTCTTTATATACACCTCAATCCTTCTCACCTTAGATTAAACTAATATTTTCTTTATAAATTGCCAGCAACCAATGGATGGAGTCTATGCATCTTATCCACCATAACATACCATTTTTTTATTAAAATATTACTCCCTCCGTCCTGGGCAAAGGTTTCCATTTACATTTTGCGCGTAGATTAAGAAGTATTATTATTTTATGTGTAGTGGGTAATCTTATTAATATGGTTTTTTTACTAGAAAGTGAAAATGAGGACCTTTGAATAGAACACTCAATATAGTAAAATGATGATCTTTCGGTTGGATTGAGGGAGTATATGACTTCTTTTTAATCTCACAACATAATTTTGTTTCGTAACAAGCTCTCATCGTATTTTAAAATAACTTAGTACTATCAATATAACTGTTCCCGTATCATTTACTTTATTTGAAAAGATCCAAAATAATTATGATATTTATTTTCGTCTCAACCCTTTCAGTTTTGCTTCGATTTCATCACAAAATAATAATATTTTACCAATTTTGTTCCATAATTTTGTAAAAACAGTCTCATCTCATAAAATTATAATAGAATAATTGAACATTTTTAAGTAAAAATGATCATTTTTGTGATAATTTAAAAGTTATGAGACTATTTTTTGAAAAATTTTAATTTCTTGGAATTTTTAAATAAAGTAAATTCGAATGTGATGATTTTGATTTTAAATTCCATATAGTTACACTTGTACATAGAAAACTAATTTGCCAAGAATATAATATAACTCCACGATTTGCTCAAGCTATGGTAATAATTGTATATTTAATTACTAGTGTTACGCATTCAGCTTACATATTGAATTTCGGAATTCTTTTAAAATTAAGTGATGTATTTCAAATGTTAACTTTCTCTAATGGATCCGGAGTATAATATGTTGAGTAAATTAGCTGTTTCGATCCACATTTTACGCACACACATCTAGGGTTTAGATTGGGTGCAGTAGAATTCATGCTATATTTGGAATCCAATAACTCGATTTTTTTTTCCCTTAACTCGATTAATATTCATCCACTGGTATATATATCTCTTCTATTAATCTTATAAGTTTTTATTTTATAATTCTATATTAATCCTTATTTGAATATAACTTTTAAACACAAAACTTTTATGCAATATATCATTTTAGCAAATTTATTGAAACTGCAAGGCACATCAACTTTTCATCAAGTGCTTCATATTAGTGAATTTCATAAGTGACGTCATCCATGTTCAATTAATTTTTTATTTTTTTTTTTTGCATTAATGATCAATATACTGACTGATCGATTATAACATCGTTCACAATTGATATAGGTAGTGCTAAACCAAAATAAAAGAAATCAATTGAAAAGGCATACGAAACAAATTTATATGTTATTGAAGAGGGGTATGGAGGTAGTAGGGAGGATGGAGTGGGGTGAGAGGCAGGGGCGGATCCAGAATTTAAAAACTGGGGGTATGATATATACTATAAAAATATTCCCTCCGTCCTGCTTAAAAATGGTCATTTTCTTTTTGTGCATATATTAAAGAGTATTATTATTTTATGTGTTGTGAGTAATTGTATTAGTAGTGAGTAGTGGGTCACGTGTGGGGCATTTTTACTAAAACTAAAAAATGGGGACATTAGGATAAGACACCCAATATAATAAAATAGGAACCTTTCGGTGAGACAGATGGAGTTTTATAAATTTACAATTAAATTTGGGTAACAAACGATTGAGGAAAATTTAAATGATTTAATCTAATATGGACATTAACACCAAGGTTAAAATAAAATAAAAATATAAAAAAAAATATAGTTATAACCTTAAAAAAAACATGTTTGATATATAAAATAAGATAATTAAAATAAAATGTAGGAAAATAATACAAATATAAATAGAGAAAAGGATTAAAACATAAAAAAATTATGAAAATAATATAAAAGTACAATAAATAAATAAAAAGGATAAAGGATCAAATAAAATAGTTAAAAAATATAAAGAAAAGGATTAAAGTATATAAATATATAAGGAAAGTCGGCATCTTGGTTCGAACTCCCAACCTCAGATGGAAAAAATGCACCCCCAATCACCAAGCTATTGATAATTTAGTGTATCATATTCTATATATATACTATTTATTTTCAAAATTGGGGTACAGCTGTACCTAGATCCGCCTCTGAGAGGCGGTCGAGGGTGACGGTGGCGGAGATCTTGAAGTGGTTGGTGGCGGAGATCTTGATTTTTTGACCCTTCATTTGATTTTTTTTTTACTCCGAAAACAAATTTTAATTTGTTATATTCATTTGTAATTTTAAAATATAATAATTTCAGATTTTACTTTTTTTTGTTTAATAGATGATGTGGAATATTAGAAAAAATACAAAGTTTTAGGTAAGTTATAATGTGGCAAATTTATTGGCCCTAATTCATCCTCTCATGCCATGTAGGATATACCCGCCAAAAATCTCCAAATTTAACCCTCACGTGCAGCGCATGTGGGTCTTTCCGGCAAATTAGCATTTTCCAGAGTAATTTGGCTTAAAATTGGGAGTGCAACTGCGGTGCACCTGGACGATTTCAACCGTGAGATCCATTCTTAATCTAATCACGACCATTAAATAAATTAATATAATTAAATTTATTTTTTGTTTAAAACCGCCCACTACCCTTATTTTACTCTATTAACATGTGGTGCACCCCAAAATAACCCTAAAATTGGACATAATCGAGACATAATTAGCATTATAAAGACACGTATTTCATTTACCTTATTTGTCGTCGAAGTTTACGTTTTGATATTATAGTATGATGCTAGTCTTTATACTATAATTGTCTTTTTACCTTATTAGTATATTCCTACATCACTGTATAGAAAACTAAGTGATCATTTATAAAGTCAGTTCTCAATTTTTTTAAAGTTGATGATTTGCAAATGATATTCTAGATTAAATGTAATTGACATACCAAGTATAATTGGTTATACATACTTCACTAAAAAAACTGTTTTTTATCAACAGAATATTCCGTTGGTAAAAGCCTTAATTTCATTGTTAAATTGACTTACCAATGGATTAGCAACAGAATCCGTTGGTAAAATTCTGTTGGTAAAGTGGTGGTTGGTAAATTTTTGACAACGAAAAATCAACTCTGTTGGTAATCCGTTGCTAATAATTCCATCAGAAACTTATATAATGATTCCCTTGGTAATCCATTGGTAATTTACCAACAGATTGAATTCCATCAGAAACTTATATAATGACTCTCCACTCTTTAATTTCCTCTATGCACTCTCACAGCCCCACCTTCTATCTCTTTATATACACCTCCATCCTTCTTGCCTTAACATTAATCTAATATTTTCTTTCATTATGGATCCAGTAATATAATTATAAACTTCCAGAAAGGATGGAGTAGGAGATGGGGAAATAGAATAAGTGATCCCATATGAGGTACACAGCTTGTACATAGAAAACTAATCACAAGAATATAATATAACTCCACGATTCGCTCAAGATATGGTAATAATTGCATATTTAATTACTAGTGTTACGCAAGTGTATTCAGCTAACATTATGGAATTATTTTTTTGAATTTCGGAATTTTTTTAAAATTAAGTGATGTATTTCAAATGCTGACTTTCTCTAATGGGAGTATAATATGTTGAGTAAATTAGCTGTTTTCAATCAACGTTTTAGGCACACACATCTAGGGTTTAGATTGGGTGCGGTAGAATTCATGTTATTATTATTATTATTATTATTTTCAATATTCATCTACTCGTATATGTATCTCTTTTATTAATCTTAATATTTTTATTTATTTATTAATAATCCTTATTTGAATGACTTTTTAAACACAAAACTTTTATGCAATATATATAATTATAGCAAATTTATTGAAATGCAAGGCACATCAACTTTCCATCAGGGACTAATTCACAAACGTCCATGTTTAATTATATATAATAATATTTTATTTTATTTTAAAGTAAAAAATTGCATTGATCAATATACCGACTGATCAGTTAAAATGTCGTTCACAATTGATAAAAAAAGTGCTAAACCAAAATAAAAGGAATCAATTGAAAGGTATAAGAAGCATACTTGTTACTGAATTGGACTATCGGCCAACCCATCAAAGGAAATACTCTAGAATTTGAAACTCAATGAGATGATATCTACAATAATACCACAAAAATAGGACATATCTGGACTTGGATTTGTAAGGGCTATAAATAAGTTTTGTTTAATAATATTGAATTATATGTAATATACTTTATGAGACGATAGAAAAGAAAATTGTGAAATTCTTGTGAAATTCTTCGAGGACGGAGGGAGATGACGGAAAACCTTGTATTTCTTGTGAGAAGTAATGGCGACGTCCGTTGACCACTGTTTAGTTTCTTCCATGAATAGCATATTGAAATCTCAAAAATTATGATCTAAAAAAATAATTTTATACCTATATAATTATTTCTCCATAATACCATTTTTCGAGATTGAATCCAATTATTTCTCCATAAGCAGCGTATAATATATTTTACAATTCAGATTTGCGCTGTTTTAAAACACAAGTATTTCATTTACCCTATTTTTCGTCAAAGTTTAAGTTTTGTTATTATAGTTTGATGCACGTCTTTATACTTTTATTGTGTTTTTACCTTATTAATTAATATATTCCTACATCACTTTATAGAAAACTAAGTGCTCATTTATAAGGTCAGTTCTCAATTTGTTAAAAGTTGATAATTTGCCCAAGATATTCTTAGATATCCAAATATATTATTAATTGACATACTATCTTGTGTTTCAGCCCTATAAGTTGTAAGAGTATGACATTTTATTCTAAATAATATACACTTTAACTAATAAAGGTATAATATTTTCATTGAAGATGTTGATCCAAATATGAATAGTATAATATTTAATTAAAAAAATTTAGTTTTTTTCTTAAAAAAATCTAAGGTATATATTATATACTAAAGGTTAAAATATTTAATACTAAAATACTCAATTTTTGAAAAACGTGAAATTTGATGTCACAATGTACCTGGGACGCAAGTTGTATCCTACCAATATATGGGAGTTATAAATGATTATACATACTTGTGGTTCGTTATTTAATCATTGTAGTTAATTTATGTCATATATTTAATTTTTCATTACCTCAATTCATGAAAATTCACCATTCATACTCGTGTACTATTTTATTCTCAGGATTAATCTATATTTTTAGTATTGTAATTTGCCCCACATGTACCAAAACCCTAAATCTCATCGTATTAATTTCTAGGCTACAATTGTATTTTCCACCATAATTAAAAAGATTGTAAGTACAATCGATTACATTGTGATACCCGAGCTTCTCACTACTCATGTACCAATATAATTTAATTTGTGTTATGTGCATTTTATAATTTATGATAATTATGTGGCAATTATGTGATAATTTTTTTTACATTTTAATTATCTTTACATTCTATTTGAGACATACGTGATAAACATGGTGACAATATGTGAATATATGGATGCATAAATATTTACGTGCATTAATTTGGATATATGAGTAAATTATTTTATGAGTATAAATACATTTTTCTTAATTATTAAGTATCACACGTATTCTCGTAATAATAATAGTGAGTAGAAAAATATACACGTATGTGTATTAATTTGTAAATGTATTATATCTTAGCTATTAAGTATTGCACGTATATTTGTAATGGATAATAATAATAATTTTATTTACTATAAATAGAAATTTACTATAAATAGTAAGTTACTATTAATAGTAAATTAATTAAAGTTTGAGGCGGTGGGTTCATGCCCCCTACTCGTATAAATGGGTGTTCACCCCATTTGGGGTTGAAGGCAGAAGCTGCGAAGAGAAAAAAAAGAGAGAGAAGAAAGGGAGAGAGAGGAGAGAGAGAAAGAAGAGAGAAGAGGGAGCGCGCCGGAACGTGCGTGTCGGAGCGAATTAATTACAGTTCTTCACGAGATCTATACTATTATCACTATTAGAAGTCCAGATAAGTAGAAGTCCAACTACAATGCATAAACATGTTGTTTGTGAATTATTTGTGATTAATATGTGATAATTATGTTATGTGTTATTTTTGATTAGTTTAATTACGTTATGAATTATTTGGAGATTAAATTGTGATACAAGCTGGGGATTTATGTGATTTGGGGAAAGTAGGGTTCATATTCAACAATATTATTTATAAATTATTTGTGATAAATTTGCAATACAAGTTGTGGATTTATGTGATTTGAAATAATATCATTATCCTATATAGATTTGTGTGTTTGGAAACTGTTGAAAATATATTGGTATGACTTGAGAATATATTGGTTATAAGGATCTGTGGGATCCAAGATGAAGTTGTTATTCCAAAAAGAGATCCGTGTAATCCAAGGTGAAGTGATTATTCTATAAATGGATCTATGTGATTGAGGTGAAGTTGTTATTTCAGAAGTGGATTTGTGTGAATTGAAATTAAGTTGTTGCTTTATTGTGATTAAATGTTGATATTAATATTATAAATGGTTTATGATGCACATTTAATTGTTCTGGTTGCATACCATGCATAAACATGAAAAGTGTTTTTCCCAAAATTAATAAGATACTAATGGTGTGTGCGGCCACTATATATGCATCTCTGTCAGGATTCGAAAAAATCGTTCCCGACACTTTATTAGGGGTTCGAAAAAATCGTCCCCAACACTCTGTTAAGGTTCGGAAAAATCGTTCTAGGTACTTTATTTGGGGTTCGGAAAAATCATCCACATTGAGCTCATTTGGGGTGCATATCATAAGTGTGTTGTGGGGATCCCGCAACGTGAACAGTTTTCAAAATAAAAGAGATCAACTAGAAAGATTAGGAGATAGGCGATAGAGAACTAAATGCATTATCATGCACTAACATGCATGATTTCTACTTACTGAGATTTTTATCTCACTAGTTTATGCATTGTAGGTGAGCCTGATGATGTTTGAGGTTGTGATGTGACTGTGCAAGCTGTGGAACTCCTTCAGGGTCTTGAGCGGATGTACATAGATGACGACCTGTTGGGCTAGGCCGTGTGTTTATTTTGTTTCCGCTGATATTTTGTTATGTAATATAATAAGTATTGTCACGAGTTTGTCTGGTTTGAAGTGGTATCAGAAACAGGTTACGTATGTTGAACTGGTGTGATGGTGTTGGTTATAAACATATTATGTGAAAATATATATATATATATATATATATATATATATATATATATGTGTGTGTGTGTGTGTGCAGATTTTTATAATAATGATGTTTATGTTAATTAGTATTTGAATTATAAGTTGTGTAAGGTGGGTCGTGTCATTGCATGCAATACATACATCTCAATTAACGTATAGATTTAGCAGAGTGATATATATATATATATATATATATATATATATATATATATATATATATATAATTGTTCAACTATTTTCTAAATGAATTTAATTCATCACAAGGATAATTAAACTGAAAGAAGTGCATACTGATCAGAATTAGGTTATAAATGGTTGAAGAAATGAGGAGAGATAAAATAGATGGGAAATCCAAGTGGATTGAATTCCTTATTCCACATTCGTTATTCCATTGGTGTTTCATAACATAAAAAAAATTATACCCTACAAATTATCATTAAACCCTTGGGGCATGTGATAATTTTGTGTATTGATTATAACACATGGCAAGAATCTAATGAATGAAATAGGAGACGAAATATATAAATGGAATATGTGATCTCATTTGAAATCCAAGAAATACAAGACACTCACATTTATTACCATTACAAGAGAAACACAGAACAACGACGACCAAGAACCAGAGGAACATGACAACCACAAGAGAACGATGCATTGAATATATATATATATATATATATATATATATATATATATATATATATATATATATATATATATTTATACTAGAGCACAAGTGTGAGTGTGAGTGGAAATAGAAAATTTCCATATGATCCAATCCAACATTGGAGTGGTGTTAGAAGCAATGAAGCGTGCATGCATCAAAGTCCGAATCGCAAGCAGTGGTGCAGCCAGACAGAGGGTCACAGTTTTTAATGCACGCATCTAAAATACCCTCGCAATAACTTATACATCCGTCCTGTGCACCCGCCACACCATACACCACCACCAAAGCTAACACAATCTTCAACAAACCCAACTTCATCCTTACTAATTTCCTTTCTCCCCACCCTTTTATTTTCTCTATGCACACACCCCCTTCTATCTCTTTATACACCTCAATCTTTCTCACCTTAGATTAATCTAATATTTTCTTTATAAATTGCCACCAACCAATGGATGGAGTCTATGCATCTGATCCACAGTAACATACCATTTTTTATTAAATATTGCAAGTTTACGTGTCTAGTGAATTGGACAGACCAACCCAACAAAAGGAAATACGTTCGAATTTGGAACACAATGAGATGATATCTTCGACAATACCACAAAAATAGGGCAATCCGGGCTTCGCTTTGTGAGGGCTATAAATAAGATTTGTATAATAATATTGAATGATTTGTATTAAGAAATTTACACGTGAAATACTTATGGGACGATAAAAGAGAAAATTGTGAAATACTCGGAGGACGGAGGGAGTACAAAGTTTTATACATCCTAGTATAGTATATGGTCATTCACATTTAACACCTGGTCGACAAAAAATTGAACCAAGGTGAAAACAGAGAACATATAGTGAGGATGAGAGATGACGGAAAAACTTGTATTTCTTGTGAGAAGGTTGACCACTGTTTGATGAATAGCAGATTGAAATCTCAAAAATAATTTTATGCGTACAAGGAGATAATCTCAAATATAATTTTATACCTATATTTTCTACTTAATCATGTTTCGAGATTGAATCCAATTATTTGTCAAAATTTTTTGAATTTTTTTTTTAATTTTTTTAGAGTTAACGTATTCATCAATTTTCCCCTGAGAACTAGGTTATAAGTTGTAAGAGAAAATAGGAGAGATTAAATAGATAGGAGATCAAAGAAATACAACACACTCACATTTATTTCCAATTTATTTCAAAAGGGAGATAGAACCACAACGATGAGGTTGTGCATTGAACAGCACAGCTTATGCTACACCACAAGTGTGTGTGTGTGTGTGGAAATAGCAAATTTCCATATGATCCATTTTGGAAGCATTGTTTGAAGCATGTTTGAAAGGCCTTATCGCAATCATCGATGCAGCCATGCAGAGGTTGCTTGGGATCACAGTTATTAATACACGTAGTTAAATTATGTTCACAAGAACTCACACATGGGCCCTGTGCACCAACCACAGCATATACCACCACCAAAGCTAACACAATCTTCAACAAACCCAACTTCAACCTTACTAATTTCCTCTCTACACCCTTCAATTTTCTCTATGCACACATCCCCTTCTATCTCTTTATATACACATATATACACCTCCATCATTCTCACCTTAGATTAATCTAATATTTTCTTTATGGACTATTACAATTATAATTAAACTGCCACCAACCAATGGATGGAGACTATACACAGGGACGCAGCATTTATGTACTATTATAATTATAAACTGCCACCAACCAATGGATAGGACTATACACAGGGACGAAGCCACGCTGGTGCCAAGGGGGCATTGGGCCCCCCTGAAATATATATATATATATATATATATATATATATATATATATATATATATATATATATATATATATATATATATATATATATATGTATGTGTATGTAGAAATAATAATCATTAGTAAAGTCTGGTCCAATGGTGTTGATTGTATGCAAAGATAATAACAACATATACAAGGTATTTATGCATCCTAGTATAGTATGTTCATTCATATTTCACACAAAAAACTGAACCAAAGTGAAACAGAGAAAGGATAGTGAGGATTTGAGATGATGGAAAACCTTGTTTTTCTTGTGTTGACTCCATCATAAGCAGACTGCACAACCTGTAATGAGATTCAAATCAGAGACTGAGCAGATTGAGAATCAAGAACAAGCATTGTTTTAGGTTAAATGAATCGAGCACCTATGCATTAATAATAAAATCTATAGTTTGATGCCTTGACAATAAAGTCATCCTTTTCTTGCTCCAACTGAAAGCATTCCATGATTGAGCCTAATACAGTTCATTCGTGTCCCTTTTCTTTACCAGAAGGTGGTCGACTTCTATTACGTCTTCTCCGGACCAAATGTTCAGCTCTCACTGAGATGACTCCGTGGCTGGTTCTTGTTTACTCAGTTGGCCATCAAATGAATATGTGTATCCCTCTACCATCTTTACCAATAATCTCTGCAGGAACATGAACCGTTCTTGAAATGGTGGAAACGAGTAGCATCTCTAACAACAATCTCTCTATTCACCAATTTAGATATATATTTGATGGCAGAATGACAGTCGTTACAAACTCTAAGGTTCTTCATGATCGTTATGCTACTGTTTTCGGGAGTATTCATCAATGCAAAAGCAATTGCAAGTTTTTCACTGTGATGCTTCAGAATTTGCTCTTTCAGTTCTTCATCAAGATCATGTAACACTGACACAGTGTCTGGGACAAATCCAATCTTTTTTATCTCCTCCCAGATTTTAGACACCTTCCTATAGATTGCATCTGTTTGTGGATGGAATGCTTCATCTGCACCAAAGACATGGACTTCATTCTTTATTTGCAGCCAACTGATTCCTTGTTCTTTCTTCACCTGTCTATCTTTCATTAATTTTCTAACTTTGGCTGCTTCCTCCCATTTTCCACAAGATGAGTAGACGTTTGCAAGAGCTGAGTATGCCCCACTGTTGTCCGGTTCGATTGAAAGCAAGTTCTTTGCTGCAATGGCAGCAAGCTCCACATTCTTGTGAACTTTACAAGAAGCTAAAAGTGAACCCCAAGCTATAACGTCTGGTTCAATATCCATGCTCTGAATAAAATCATGAGCTTCCTGTAACAATCCTGCCCGTCCCAACAGATCAATCATGCATGCACAGTGGCTCAATCTTGGCTCAACTGCATGGACATCTTTCATTTTTCTAAAGTAGCTACGACCTTCTTCAACCAATCCCATGTGTGTACAAGCTGAGAGAACACCAACATAAGTTACATGGTCTGGCTTCATATCTAATGACAGCATGTCCTCAAACAATTGTAATGCCTCATCTCCAAATCCATGTTGTGCTAAACCGATGATCATGGAAGTCCATGATATTGAATCTCTTCTTTGTTTAATTAGATCGAACGCTTTCCATGCACAACTGATATTACCAGCCTTCGCATACATGTTAATTAAAGCGTTGCTCACAGAAATAGACAATGCTTCACCCAACTTCAATGCAGTTGCATGGATTTGTTTGCCATGATTCAGGGAAGCCAAACTTGAGCTGACGCTTAACATCGCTGCAAACGTGTAATTGTTAGGCATCGGCCCTTCTTTTAACATCAGTTTGAAGAGCTCCATTGCATCATTATTATATCCATTCTGTGTATATCCAACAATCATAGCCGTCCATGCTACCACATCACGCTCACCCAACGAATGAAAAATCTGCCTGGCTGAATTCATGTCTCTAAGCTTGATATACCCATCTAATAAACTTGTAAGAGCAATAATATTGAGAGTTGATACCCCACACATCTGCAGCACATGTTTAGCTATTTCAACCCCACCACACTTCGAATACATATAGATCAAAGCGTTCATCACAACAGCTTCTGAAGTATCAAACTGAGTTCTAATAATATATCCATGGATTTGCTTTCCAACTTCTAATTCGTCAAGATTTGCACAGGACGACAATACACTCGACAGAGTGTATTTATCGGGTTTTATACTAGTCTCCCTCAGCATTTCTGAGAAAAAATTCAGAGCTTTGGCATCCAAACCACACTGATTATAGCCTGCAATCACTGTATTCCAAGATATAACATCTCTTTCTTTCATTTTTTCGAATTGAGCCAATGCATGTTCTACCTCACCCCTCTGCATATACAGTGCTATAATCCCATTCCAAGTTGAAACATTCTTCAACTTAATCCTTTCAAACACAGTCACTGCAGTCCCAACATCCCCCGACTTTGCATAGAAATTCAATAACGAATTTGCAATAGTTACTACACCGGAGAACCCAAGTTTAACAACAAAAGAATGAACTTTTTTCCCCACATCCAATGCCTCAATCGCTGCACAAGAAGCAAAGACATTAGTAAATGTATACTCATTCGGCACAACTTTACACTTCATCATCTCCAAAAACATCCAAAGAGCAGCATCAAAACGTCCCTTTTGATTGTACCCCACGACCAATGCGGTCCAGGAAACAGAATCAGGTTCTGGCAATTCATTGAAGATGCAGAGGGCTTCCCGTGTCTTCCCCTGCTTCGCATAAGCGGACAACAGCGTGTTATATGTAGACACGTTCTTCACGGGCATTTCAACAAACACTTTATGGGCATCTGAAATAAAACCCAATTTGGCATATGCATTTACAACATTGTTCATCAAGAACACTCCAAGTTGGAGTCCGGACTTGATTATGCGGCCGTGGATTGGTTTTACTGCAAAAGGGAGCTTCGTTTTGATGCTTGTTTGCAGAACGGATGCGTATGAATCCACCTCAAACATACTGTGTGGTGAGTTTGTCCGAAGTTTCCAATTAGGATACCGAATCTTGTTTAGTAGGGGTAAAAGGTGTCAACTTACTCCTGATACCTATCCCTTTTATCCAAAAAAATTGGGGTAAAAGGGTAACTTGACCCAAATTTTTATCTAAATTTTTTTTATAATTATTTTTAATGTTCAATTTAAATATAATTATATTTATATTTAATTATTCTCAATAATTATTTTTAATTATTAAATATATATTTATGTTTTTTATATTTTATATAATTAATATATAAATTATGTGTCATTAAAATAATTTAAAAAATTGTTTCTTGCACAATTAAAATTACATTGAACATTAAAAAAGATAGACATACGAATACATTAAACACTAGACATATAAATAAAATATGTGTTATTTATATATTTCTTTAATTTCATTTTGATATTTATTTTGATGTAATTTGTAAAATTTTTACATATTAAAATTTAGAAATTAAATTTAAAATTTAAATATAAAGTAATTAATACAAAATAGAAATATATTATTTAATTAATAATTTAAAATTAAAGGGATAAATAATCAATTTAGAATATTAAATTATTTAAATTTAATAACATAATATTTTTAATAAAATTCAATAGAATATTCACTTTTACTTGGATAAAAATCATGGGAGGAGATATGCACCAAATCACAAAAATTTGGTGATTTGGGCAAGGAGCACCATTGGGGTTGCCCTTACTTACTGTACTTTTCTAGGTGTAAAAAAAAAAAAGATAATAAATTAGTAAATAAATAGAATGGGAAAATTGGCATCTGCATTCTGAGGTATCGAGTCTCCCCCCACCTAGTTTAAATAAGTAGCATTTCAGAAAATTTCTTATTAGGTAAATAATATAGAATATTGAGCAAATTTAAGACTAATATAATCAAAATAATTAATTAATACTCATAAACATATATAACCCTCCATCTACACCACCCACTTCAAATTTATTATTCCATGTTATTTAAAAAATATTATATTTTTTATCAATTTTACTAACTTCCAAAAATAATTTAATATTTTTAAATAATTAATAGTAAAATAATATTATAAATGTGAGAAAATAATAAAAATTAAAATAACTTATTTAATTGTTATTTTTATGCGAAGAATTTTGTGATACCAAAGAAATCATGGAGGGAGTATAACAAGAATCATTCTTTTTTCTTTTTCTTTTTTTATTTTTAAAATTTTTTATGATTCAATTTATTAGAAAAATTGTCATCTTCTAACAAACTCGCATGGAATTCTATATGTTTACAATTTACAGAGTTCTATTTTATCTTACATCACATAACAAAAGTTGATCTGATAGGCAACCAAAAGAAGAGAGTAAATAGAGCTCATACTTTATTTCCTCAGAAGAATTTCAAACTTCAAAAACCAGCAGGGAATCCACCCTTTCTGGGGTCACTCACACCAATAAGTTGCCCTACATTTGGGCTACTACTCATTTCTTGAACTAGTATGAATTGACATATGGTTCCACCAGCAATGCTCTGAAGAACATGGCCATTCTTTTCTAGAGCAGCCCTCTTTCTGCGGGCACCTCAAAGTGTTCGCCTGTCGGAACTGTCCAGTTTTCGTACTGCAACACGTTCGGGATCAGCTGCCCGATGATAAGATTATGTTAGAAACAAGAAAAAACAAACTGCTTGGAAGAAAAGAGAATGCAATCATGTATGATCATACCTGATGATAACTTCTTGGAGCTATAACAGAAGAGTATGGATCCATTTTTCTTACTAAATGATTCAGAAAAACTTCTGTTGTTCCTGCAATTATCAGTGACCCTCCACTTGCACCTATAACAGCTTCAAGTTGTCCATCCTGTGAAACTTATGGCTGTCAACAACGGAAGATTAATTGAGAACCAAATCGAAGATATCGAGATAATATAAGACCTTGAGGACGATTGTGGGTGTCATTGACGACATGGGTCTTTTCCCAGGGTAGATAAAGTTGGGAGGTGCCGGAGGCAGAACGTTTGCTGTAGTGTTTGCAGGGATGGAAAAATCGTCCATCTCGTTGTTGAGTAGTATCCCTGTGCTCGGTGAGAGGTACTTGGAACCAAAATACGCGTTGATGGTGGTGGTCATTGAGACTGCGTTTCGTTGGCTGTCTATGATGGAAATATGGCTGGTCCCATGATCATGGACCTGATTCCACCTAAGTGAACATGAATGTAAACATGAGTAGTAAAATATGGTTAAAGTTTTTCTTAGTTTTCGAGCAATCTGGGATGCCATTGAGCAAGTGCTAACCTCCCACCATAATGACTGGAATTAAACGTCATATTGTCGAAAATAGTTTTCTTTAGCTCTGCAGCGAACTCTTTCGACAACATGTCGTTCACCACGTCCGTCACATTAGTAAAGTCTGGATCACCAAGCTGCGTCCTCACAGCAAACGTGTTCTTCAGAGCTTCGATTTCTCGGTGGAGCATCAGAGAATTGGGGACACTTGACAGATCTGGATACTGAGCCAGGATGTTGAGAATCTGAAGCAACATCAAACGAGAATGTGTTATCTTAAACTGAAATCCTTAAAAACGACTAAAGGTTTCGCAACTCACGAGTGACATTGAGGCGCCTCCGGAAGAAGGGGGAGGCATGCTAAATATCTCGACTCCCATTACATCCACCGAGACTGGTTTCCTTAGTTTCACTTTGTAATGCTGCAGATCTTCCATTGTTAATATTCCTCCAGCTTTCTCAACATCCTTAACTAGACTAAGTCCGATCGATCCATTATAGAATGCTCTCGTTCCAAGCTTTGATACCGTTGACAGTGTTTTGGCAAGCTGCTTGTTGTAGCATAAGTCTCCCGATTGCAATAGACTACCATTTGATGTGAAAATATCACGCAGTCCCTCATCACGCATGATGCCTGATTCTGAGCTCACCATTTGCATATGGAGATACGGCGAAATCTTGAATCCATTCTTATCAATTCGAGCAGCTGGCGCAACGAGTCTCTTCCAGGGAATCCTACCGTATTTTCTCCAAGCAATCTCCAGCCCAGCAACCTCTCCTGGAACAGCAATAGACAGAGCACCACTCGCTTTTAGGGCAGAATTTCCAGCATACATGTTCTACAAGACATCGTTCAATCAGTCCTAGATCTAATGTCGATAAGCGACACTGGTGCTTAAGCAAGCAACAATGAGAGACTATTTCAGTACGAGGAAGATTCAACCTGAGAAGCAAGCTTTGGAGCAGTCTCTCTCATATCATAGGCTTCTATCTTTCCATGATCTGCTGATCGGACAAGCATGAATGCACCACCGCCTATACCACTAGAGGCGGGGCTGACAACACCTAGGCAGAGAGCAGCAGCCACCGCTGCATCAACGGCATGGCCGCCTTGTTGAAGGATGTCCCTCCCAATCGTAGAGCATTCTCCATGATCAGTAGCCACAACACCATGCTGTGCAGTAATTCTCTGGTGTCTTTCATCGGCTGTGGTACTACCAATGCTAAACAAGAAAGATGACAAGAGAAGAAACAGCCATAGCGAGAAAGACCGCCACATGATCAGAGCTGCAAAGAATCAACAAATCAAGCAACATGAGCAAACTCTCATGCTGATGGTAAAGAATGAAACAGTAGCATAACGAAAATCATTAATCCGGACACAGTCCCACGATCTATATCTTTGAGAGAGAGAGAGAGAGAGAGGGGGAGGGAGAGAGCTCACATGTTCTAAAGAATATTCGATGGATGATGAATTTGCTAGAGAAAAATTCAGGTACACATATAACAATATTGAACAGCTTTTGTCTATTGATATTCCCTATAATTGAGCAGGCAACTGCAAGAAGTGGACACATACATCAGTCAAGTGAAGTAAAGAAAGGTTTTGGTGTCTCTCACTTGGTTCATTCTTCTTGGATAGAATCAAGACTTTACAGTGCAGCTATTGTTCACTGTTTCTTTTCATATTTAAATATTTTAAAGTTTCTTTCAAAGTTGAATGGAACTGCAATTTGAGATCCTTCAAACTATCAATAGTAGTTCAACATATGAGTAATTTCTTTGTTGGTTCTTTAGATTCAGACTAATCATCTTTCTCTCTCTTTTTTTTCGGTCTCTTTTTTTTTTCACAAACGGCATTGCATTTATCGTATGTTGTCTGAGCAAAAGCCCTCATCAAATTGCATGTATATATATAGCCATTATACACTCACCCTTTATTACTATTCTTTTACTTCAATAAATAGTAAACTCATATTATTATTTCAAAAGTGATTATTTTTTACCAGATATAATAATGGCCTGAATGACAGTCTTTTATAGTCGGGTAGGACCATTTGACTCTGGATCACACAATTTAATGATATTGGAGAGTTCAAAATGTGCGGCATTTAGAGTCAAGGGGCAAAATAGACATTTCATCCAAACATTCAAGCCAATTAAATTTTGTGACGACAACACAATTATTCGCACCCAATTTAACGGGGCATGTTAAACAAATATATACCCCCTCATTCCCTTCTTAAAAGGATCATTTGCTTTATGATACGTAGATTAAAAAGTATTATTATTTAATGTGTAGTGGTAATTATATTAGTAGGAGTATGGGTCTCAACATTTAATTGTATTAGAGGGGTATTAGAAGGGGGTGTGTGAGTCTCATGTGTGTTAAAAAGGAAAGTGAACTATTTGAGTGGGACGACCAAAATGGAAAAAATGACCCTCTTAACCTGGGATAAAGGGAGTATAAAATTGGTTGACTCATTATTATAATATGTTTATATAATAGATAAAGTATGTTTATTGGTAGTTAGAATATGTTTATAGTGAATCATATTACAACACCATAAAATCATACTTTAATGTATCATTCGTCGTACTTTAAGAAAATACTACTCCCTTCGTCCCGTCCAAAGGGTGCATTTTACTTTTTTGCACGTGGATTAAAGAGTATTATTATTTAATGTGAAGTGGATAGTTGAATTAGTGTGAGTGTGGACCTTATTTTTTAATTGTATTAGTGGGTGTGTGTGTGGACCCATGTTTATAAAAAAGAAAAGAGAACTCTCTGAGTGGGACGATCAAAATGGAAAAAAGAGACCCTTTGGGTGGGGCGGAGGGAGTATATTTAACTACCAATAAGTATAATCTACCTATATAACAATCTTGTCTCACGTAAGCACGTCTCTCCGTCACTCGAGACTTTGTCCCGTTTAATCTTTTTGAAACAGGGATTTTTTTTTTTTTTTTAGGAAAAGGAAAATGGGAAGTGCTATAGTATTTGGCGATAATTAGAAGAATAAGGAAAAATATGGAGTAGTATATTCAAAGAAATGTTATGAACATGGAATGCTGAAAATGTCACAGATATGGTAGAACATCTTTAAGGCACTTCATATAGATAAGGCATGTGCATATGGAAAATGTTTAGTGAGTTGGGTCTATGTAAGAAGAGAAATTGTCCAAAATTTGGTCATTCTTCAGTAGGAAAATTTAAGAACACGAGGTAAAATATCACAAGCTACACTTTGATAACCTGATATAGGACTTGCCTTCCTGGCACTATCTTGAATAGTTATGAATTGATCACCAACATAATCACCTGCAGATGAGAAACATCAAAGGAGTAACGATCACTGACATAGAAACAGAGGAAATTATGCATGGTGAAAAAACAAATGGCAACTTTTAGAAGTCATGCGGAATCAGAGAGGAATGGCACCTTGGATGAAGGTGTAGGCGAGTTGTTGTCTCCAATGTGATGAGACAATCCAATTCTGTTAATTATAAGAAGCAATAAAGTTACCAATACGCCAAGTGCACAAAATTTTCAAACCCTCACATGCATGTAGTCATCTACTCCATATCTTAGTATGCATGTACATGGAATTGGGGATTGGCAATCACCTGAACTAGTGTTTTTACCAGAGGTGTTAAAGAAATCTAAAAATTAAAACAATAAGATATCACCAGTTTCTGTTTCTCCGAAAATACATGCGTACATTAAAATTACTGATGCCAGACCTGATAAATGTGCGGTGCTCTAATTGAATATTAGGACAAACACAAATAGGTTTTCCACAGATAGATTCAGTAAGTGTCTAAACATACTAAATGTGCATGATTTAGACCTTGGAATACAGAAAGCATAAATAATATACTACACTTCAGTTTCCAACTGAATTTATTTCAGTGATAAGGAAATCAAAATCGGCTTTGAAATTGATCACAAGCTTCAGCGATAGTAGATGCTATCTTGTATAAGCGGTCTAAATCCTTGTAATTAATAAAAATGCTAATAATCATAAATAACCAAATACATCAAAGATAAAGTGATTAAATATCCTAAGCATGATAAGACAACAAGCCTACCAAGTCGAGTATCACAATAGGCTGTAGATAAGAATAATCATTTGAACTCCGCCACAAACCAATTAAGGCTGCAAAATAGATAATATTCTTATTGATAAAACCCTAGAGTAACACAAGGTATTTAAATAGGCTGAAGGCCCACAAACACAACCCTAACCCTAATTACTAATATGACAGGAACTGGAAACAAAGGTAATAAGGTAATAGGAAACTAAATAATCTAAAATCAGGAAATAATTAACTTGTAATAATATACTAAAATAACTAATCTTCCTTCTTCTATCATTCTCCAAAAAACATCATGGAACTCATATATTATGAGGACCGAAAAAAGTTTATCCCTTACTTTTTCAGATGGAAGGCTTATAGCACTACAGCTGCACGAGCAAAACACTGTAACTCAACTCCAGCAAAATATTTTCCCTACCTATATACTAAATAAACGAGGTAAAGAATTCCAAATGTCTCCAAAATTATCCATTGTTATGAACGAAAAACTGAAAGAATCAAACTGTCACTGACAGCAAATGGATGAACATAGATAATCTAGGCTTCTGTGTGTTCCCTGCCAACAGAATATATGAAGCATGATAGGAGAAGATCTCATAATCTGAGTTAGTTGGTAGATAACATAATGCATATCACATCACCTATAGCAGAAGTTAAGAAGTTTTTTTACAGCTTTATTATCTGACGATTGCATTTCTACATGTGCTAGCTTCTGAGAGAGCAATAGAATCTTCAAGGCTGACGCACTTTTGTTTCTCAGATATTCACTGTGGCAATAGAAACAACAACACTCATGAGAACTGGGAATCAATTATGAATTCAACAGTGTTACAACATACTGCCAATTTGCAAAGAAGATTTCCAGATAATTTTTGTTGACAAATTTCAGCCACTTTAAACTTCAGGTGAAGTGTAGATTAAAATTACATTTTAACTAACAAGAAATCCCTGATCCTGCAGGATTACATGCCAAAAAGCTAGGTTGTTTAAACTCCAAATAATTAAAACTTTGTTTCAAAATTCCCTAAATGGACATGAAGCAAAGCAGCTCTTAATATGATAATATCACTCTTGTGGACCAATAGTAACAAATGATACCTCATTTACGGCACAGCAAAATTGTCTGAAAAGTTGAGCAAAATGTGTTACTTAACACCAATGAAAGTCGCTACTGTTTCTTTCACTAGGGGAACTTTCTTACACCCCTGTAGAAGAATATTATGACCCTATCACCCCTATATAACTATTCATTTACAGGAGGAGCTTGTTGGCGTAACCCATTTTTCCGGGTGGTAGACTTCTTTTCCGTTGATGAAGATCCAAGTGCCCCAAGAGCATCAAAAAAGAACCTTTTATCTGGAACGAAACCATCTTTATCCATATATACAAGTAATTTCTGTATTAGCTCTTTCATATCAGCTTTGGTATAAGCCTTGTATAGGAGCTTGTAAGTGGAGGTATGGATTGGGAATGTACGAGAGGTACGTATGCTCTCAAAAAGCTCATGTGCTTCCATAGGTAAGACATTCATACAGTAGACATCAAGCATAGCATTTAAAGTCGAAACCTTTTTCTCATTTTCTGACTCCACTATCTGATCAAATGTCTGTCTTGCCTTCAAGACACAATCACAGTATCCATACATCATAATCAGACTCTCATAAGTAATGAAGCTTGGTCTATAGCCCATCTCAGTCATTTTCTCGAAGGCCAAGTCTGCTTTCTCCCTGAGCCGTGCTCTTCCATAGTTTGTGATCATGGAATTAAATGTAGAGAGTGTCGGTTTCTCTTTGGAGAGCAACAAGCTTTTGAACACTTGCTCCATCTTAGCAAAATCTTGCTTTTTCCCATATGCATCAATCAACAAATTAAACGTAATAATGTCAGGTTTTATCTGCTTGCTCTTCATCATGGAGAGCACCAACTCCATTTCTTTGATCATCCCCAGCTTCCCATAAGCATCCATCACACCATTAAACGTGTAGATATCAGGACTACACATACTTTCATCAAGATCCTTGAACAAAGCATTTGCCTGTTCGACATTTTTCGCCTGAGCAAAAGCTCTCAAGAGAATGTTGTAAGTCACAATACTCGGCTGACACCTTTCCATTCCCTTCATCTTCTCAAAATACGAGAGAGCTTTGGCCAGGGCCTTGGCTTTATCCCGAGAATGGAGGTGGGCAGAAATCAAAGCATTGTAAACAGATGTATCAGGCTTACAACCACTATTACGCATCTCGGAGAAAAGCCACATTGCCATTCTAGTTTGCCCTTTCCTACCCATCACTGATATCAACTTAGAATAAACCCCATTATCAGCTACATACCATCTCTGCTTCTGCATCCATCTAAATACCTAAATCATGCCCAAGGAAGAATGCAGGTTTTAAATTGAATCTTGATAAATGGAAAAGCAGGTAGAAACATGTAACAACAATTAAATATTCAAATCTCATAAGTAAAACGCAATCACAGGGGAGAGAGAGACCTCAAGGCACTGAGTCCACTTATCACTCTTTCCGAGCTCCTCAAACAGCATGAAACAGTGCTCTGTACGGACAAGCTTCACATGCTTGTTGAGTGTGTGCACCAACGGCTGCTTATCCGTGAAATTCCTCATGAGCAAGCGAACTAAGTCTTCCACTTCCGAAGAGGGATCGATGGTTTTCTTGCGGGATTTTCTGGGAACCGGTTTTGCAACGGGTTTGGCTGAAACCCCACGCACCCGGGTTATGGATGACGGGAATGAGTAATGGGTGGAATCATGAAATTCTGTCGAAATGTGGGTGAGCTTTGATTGAGAAGAACGCTGTAGAAAGGCGGATGTGAAGGAAAGAGGAGTCGACGCCATTAGGAGTGGTGGCGGTGATCGTCGTCGTTGCAGATTTCGGCGGGATAGCTTAGAACGCCGACGCGATAAAAACAAATAAAAAGATGATAAAACCTACAAACAAGTCCAGCGATTTCTAAAGTCGCGTTTTTTTAAAAAAAAAAAAACTAAAAAGAAAAACCCAAAAAATTGGGGATTGAACCCGACGCGAATCGAACACGCAACCTTCTGATCTGGAGTCCAGCTAGTTGATTGAAAGAGTAGCACATTAACTCATTTCTTAGGCTCAATTGCAAGAAATGGTAAATATTGTTTAATTGATGTGACAGATTGGCGTGAGTTGCCAAGTACAAAAAAGGCTGAGATTCATGATGTTGTAAAAGTAATAAATCACCTTTTATTTTCTTTTTTCCTGTACGCTTTAGGTATTTGTAGTTTTGTACCAGCTAATTTTCTTACTCCCTTCATTAGTACCACAATTCGTTTAATCAATATGAATTTTAGTTGAATATTTATATTATTATTGAATATGCATGTTATACATCTTCGTTTTTATGTACCCAACAAAGCTGAGAATTGGATTTTAAGTTCGATTGGGGATAAATGGAGAAATTGGAAACATTATTTGAAGACCAAATATTAAGAAAAAGATGTTCCCGTGGTTGACACGCGCTACCATTGCGCCACGGATCAACTTTTGACTAGTCCCCAAATAGTAAATTTTTTTTTTTATTTCAGATCAATTAAGACATTGTGAAGTATTCAAAAATAGAAAATTCATCCAACACAAAAAACTCACTGCACACTTTAATTTTAAATTTGTTATTGATGTAAACGTAAGCATTTTTTCATTTTGATCCGTTTCAATACAAAGTGTGCATTTCCCTTTTTGGTAAAGAGGATCCACACATATTAATTTCTTCTCTCTCTATGGGCTCACATGTCATATTAATACATCTACTCACTTTACATTAATATACACATTAAAATATTATACTCTTTAATCAACGTGCAAAAAGTAAATGCGTACATTGTAACGGGACAGAGGGAGTATGAACTTTTAAATAGGGAGTAGTTATTAATGTTGTGTGTGGACTCTATAAAAATATTATGTTTTGTATAGGTTCTACTTGTCAAGGTGTGAAATATATATCTTACTTTAGAAGAAACTAAAATGGTAAAATATTGCTATATTACCTTGAGACGGAGAGAGCTTAATATTATACATCCTAAAAACCTAAGAGTTGTTCCTGATTCATGAATTATTATTTAAGAAAAGCTTTTTTTTTTAAAATCAAACTTCTTGTTATTTTTTTAAGCATTTTAATATCTTTTGATGACAAATAAAAGTGCAAATTTAATAATATTATGTGTCAAAGTAATAAAAGTGACCATTTGAATTTAACGTAAGTTTTAATCTTATTGAATAAAATTATATTATACAAATAAATTAGGAAAACGGGTTTAACACTGGAGAGTGAGTATTCGGCCATCTGATAGAACTCCAAATCTCCAATCTATATAATTGCTTTTATTCTTGTAAAACAAGGTGGTTCGCCCACCCTATTCGCCCGGAGCCCCTTAATTAAGAGGTTGCTTCCATGCTTGAGCCCTTTAATTAAGAGATTGCTCCCATGCTGCGGTGGGATTCGATTCTTAATCATTGTACAAATTGTCCTCTTGCTTGATCAATTGAGCAGCCCATACGGGGCTTAGTACACTATTTTCATATCAAAGTATTAGAATTCAAATATTTCCTGCACATCGAATAGAGAAATTTCATCCAGAACACAAAAATTGTCCATTGAACAACAATTATCGAGGACACATCTCCGTGAATGAAGCATCATTCCTAGAAGATTTACAAGTAGACACGGTCGTCTTCATTTGTCTTGAATTAGGATCACTTGTAGGTGAGCAATATGCCGGTCGTGAAGGCACCGGAAGTGTTATAGATTGGCTATTCAGCATGAGAACAACCGACGCCATCGTTGGTCTACTCTCCGCATTGTCTTGAACGCACAACAAACCGATATGAATGCATCTCAGCATGTTGGGCGTGCAACCTGCATTCGACAACAACACCGGATCCATCATCTTCATTGCCGTTCCATCTCGCCAATTCTTCCAAGCCTGCAACAATTCATTAACCAATAAGTTGAGTTTAAAATTATGTACTATGAAATATTAGTAATGTAATACGTACAAAACTTAGCATGTATTCTTTGTTTTCTCCATCTTGAAATGAATAATTCTTTTGTCCACTGATGATCTCCAATATTAGAACACCAAAGCTAAAGACATCTAACTTCACTGAGAATTGTCCATTTCTTGCATACTCCGGAGGCATATATCCACTGCAATAATAATTATTTTTTGCACTTATGTGTTAGTAAAAGTTTTATTATGTGAATTAATTAAATTAAATGTAAGAATATATATATATATGCATGGTAAAGAACTTACTATGTTCCAACAATTCTTCTCGTATTGCCTCTACTCTCGTCTTGCATGAACAATCTTGCCATGCCAAAATCGGCAATTTTAGGGTTCATCTCTCGATCTAAAAGTATGTTGCTCGCCTTGAGATCACGATGTACAATACGTAAAGTTGAATCCTCGTGTAGATAAAGAAGTCCCCTTGCAATACCCAATATTATTTTGTAGCGCTTATTCCAATCAATAAGCAGACGTCGCACTGGATCTACTTGTCCAAGAATTAATGTTAAATTAGATCGATCGAATTAAAGTTTTGAATATGAATAAAATCTAAGGAAAGTTGTATTACCAAAGATGAAGGTATCTAAGCTTGAATTTTGAACAAGTTCATATACGAGAAGTCTCTCATTCCGTTGAATGGAAAATCCCAAAAGTCTAACTAAGTTTCTGTGCTGAAGTTTGGCCATTAACAAGACTTCGTTTTTGAATTCTATGTCTCCTTGACCTGAATTTTCGGACAGCCTTTTCACTGCTATTTCTTGCCCATTCTCTAATTTTCCCTAAATAACAATAAAAATAAATATTACCAGAATGAATTACTATTAAGTAAAACAATTTATAAAAGAACGTTACCTTATAAACAGAACCAAATCCCCCTTCACCCAACTTATTATTACCAGAAAAATCATTAGTGGCAGCTCTAATTGTACTAAAATCATAAAGCAGGGATTCTTCAGCGCTTATGGTCTGATCGTCGTCATCATCTAAGTCAAAAAGTAACAAATAAATTGTCTGATAATTAGTAATATATGTATGTATTAATATAATTTAAATGGCTCCTAGCCTCCTATATATGTAGGAATTATGTATAATAAAGAACACACACACCTTTGCTTCTTATATATACTTGCTTCGACTTCTTTGCTCTCTTTGTGACGTAGTAACCGACGGAAGCAGCTATGAGTAGAGACACAACAACTGGAACGACAATGATTATTACAGTCGGAGTCTTATTACCACCATGATCACCATTATTATTCCCTGCAAAATTCAATAATATACATATAAATCAAGATCTCGCACTACAAAAAAAAAAAATATTTTTTAGTAATAGAATTTACCAACAGAATTCAATCCGTTGGTAATTGTCAATGGATTAGCAACAAAAATAACATTTTTTATTAGCAATGGAATGCCAACATTCTTTATTTTACCAACGGAACCAATGAAATCTTTATATAAATTACCTATGGAAGTTTTAGCAGCGGACACCACTTTACTAGCGGAAATCTACGCACGGTTTTCGTGGTAAAACAATTTAATAATGGAATTAAAGCTTTTATCAATGGAATATTCCGTTTCTAAAAAACAGTTTTTTATAGATTATGGTTAGCCAAGTGATCACCTAGCGATACAGGCGGCGGTGGTGCAACGACAGGTGGCAGCGGCGGCGGGGACGCCACCATGGCTCGTGCTTCTTCAATCCTAGTCATGTTAAAAAAAGGTTGGAGGTTGTACTGAAGAGTACAGCTGGGCTTATAGATAACCATTCCACTCCAATTACCACAACATACCAGATTCTGAGCTCCAATCAAGCATGAGTCGCAGTCGAACATGGAAAGATCCGGCATGCACTGTAACAAGGCGAAAACTGTCTGAAAATCCGGAGCTCTCCGACTCCCTGCTCCAATTTTTATGTCCGACCCACCCGAAGCCGCCTGCCCGCTTAGATCCTCCAGCAGTGTCCTCAGATCCTCGTTAAATCGATCAGGACTGGACACTTTAGCTGATGATAAGGGGCCCCAAATCGTGTAGCCGTCGGATAGGATTCCGAACATGGACTCATCGGAGTATCGGAGCGTGCAATCGCCTCTGAAATGGACTCCCTGCCTCCGGTTCGGACACCACGTGAGAAGCACGGGGATAGCATCTTGTACACAGGCTCGGCAGTCGCGGAGCTGGATGTCGGTTCGGCAGAGGGCGGAGGCGTAGGCTTGGCCGAGGGAAGCGTTGTAAAAGCCGGTAGAATCCATGTTGGAGGGGAGAGATGAAAGGAGGGTGAGGAGGTTGGTGGAGAAGAGGCTGTTATTTGTGTAGTTATTACCGAAGCAACCATAATGTGGTACATCGGCTGTAATAAGTGTGCAAATGTTTGAGATGATAAATGGAATTACCCATGTTAGAGAAGCTCTCTTCATCGTCGATCTCTAAGTACTACGAATCTCTCTATTCTCAAGTTTTATTGAACCAGATTAGAGGTTTACGTGTGTATATAAATATATAATATACACCCACGGTAACGCCTACATAATTTCATTTGACGTGTTTTACTTAAAGAATTACAGCAAAAAAATCAAATGTAAACGTTCGAATAAAATAAATGGAGTATATATTAATTAAAATAAACTACTCTTATAATTGTTATATAAAGTGAAAATAGTTTTGTTTTCTTTGTAAACCTAGAAATACGCTCACATTAATTAGCTGAAATTAAAGCATAAGACCTTATTACACTGTCATAGTCACATAGTCGTGTTGCTTTAATTTCTTGACCCCTTCAAAGTAGTTTACGCGTCCAGTATGTATGTAGTTTGTAGTCCATCCATTTAAACTTTGAATTTTCTATATATCTTTTACATGTATTTAGCGAAAATTGGCCATGGAAAATAATATTCAAGAATTCTTTAGCATGTAGGTTTTGTGTGAAATCGTCTCACGTTGAGACCATTTTTTTACTTTTTAAAATAGTTATCACTTTCGCTATTAAATGTTATAACTTTTTATTTATATCATGAATTGTTCATGGAATATTATTATCACTTTTCATTAGTTTATTATCACTTTCATTTATAAAAGTTATCACTTTCTGTCCGTCTCACGTTAGCTCTTATGTGAGACGGTCTCACGCAAGTCTTACTCCTGATCAGTGTCGTTTTCACCTAAATTTTAGTGTCTTTTATTATGTATTTTTGTGTATTTTTATTCATTTTGTATATCATTTGGTGGTGTTATATGAAGATATGGAGATGTGTGCCTTGAAATGATAAATGTGTGATTTTCATGATTAAGTGTCTTAAATTGTGCTACATTTTTGAATATTTAGAGAATTGGTAAATTGGTATAATTTGTGTGATTATCAGGTAAAAAATGAATTCTAGACACGATAAAGAAGATGTGGGAAAAAACAGAGCTCGATTTGGAGTTGAAACGAGGGAGAATGAGTCAAAGCAAAATGCTGAAAAATGTACGTTCAACTTGTGCAATTTTTCTATACTCTTTTGGAGCTCAAAACTAGAAGTGTGATATATGGTTGGAAAGCCACAGAAAATAGGATCGTTTTGGTATAAGGAACACTTCAATCGGAGCCCAAACGAGAAAGTTATGATTAAAATGGTGACGTAGCGCAAGCTGTTCCTACTCAGCACGGTTTTGCTATTTTGAATGACTTGTTACACCTTCAAATGTTGGAAGTTTTGTCATATCTTTATATGGATAGAAAGCCAAGGAAAAGAGGATCGCATGAGCGCAAGAATTACTCAAATCGGAGATCGGATGTGGAAGTTATGCGTGAAACGGTGAGACTGCGCTGCACGCACTGCACTACACGGCCCGTGTTCCGAACAGGGCCCTGTAAGGGTTGGGCGTGTTCGGACACCAGAAAACGCTACACAGCCACCTCCATGGCCGTGTGCCGCTACACGGCCCGTGTAGGTGCAAAAGGCAGTTTTATGATCTCTAAACGTTCTACAAGCTTCCATGGGGTATAAATATATGTTTTGACCACAAAATCCGGGAGGAATCATTTTGGACCAGTTTCCACACACACTAAACACCTAAATCACACACATTCATCTTCATCTCTTCCACCCTTCACTTCATCCATTCAAACCACTTGATCTCCTCAAATCCATCCATTAATTCATCCATCCACCAATCTAAGAAAAAGAATTCATCATTGGTTGAAGATTATAGCATGATCAAGGAGGAGGAAGTTCACCATCAAAGGGGAGCCTTTTCTTTATTATTTGGCTCAAT
Organism: Pogostemon cablin; assembly: GCA_023678885.1. Lineage (NCBI taxonomy): Eukaryota > Viridiplantae > Streptophyta > Magnoliopsida > Lamiales > Lamiaceae > Pogostemon > Pogostemon cablin. The sequence goes on along the minus strand of CM042992.1, from coordinate 2,896,473 downwards.
TGGAGCATGCTATGGATTGTAATGATTTTACTATGATATGTAGTGGCTAGTCCTCATGTGAGACTAGCAATATGATTAGTTAGGTATTATGTAGATTTTTGCACACCGCATGTTTGATGAAATGATTGTTATGAATATTTTCTATCATGAATGCTTATTCTCATTTTATGTATGATTTGTGTGATTAAATTCTCTATTCATAGTGTTAGGATGACCATTCCAATATTATACTTAGTGGTTTAATTGAATCATTGATTGCATGAGATGACTTAGTTAGTGTGAGGAGAGGTAAGTCATACCCTTCAAGTGCTTAGAACCTCATGATAGAATATTAGTGATGAACTGGTGAGGGAACCCAACTTATGATCATAGTACCTTCATGGGAATTGAGAGTAAGAACAATCCTAGAAGATTTAAACTTGTAAAAGAGTTGAGAACCTAATCACCTTGGTCATAGGAATTAGGGGTACAAACGTGATTGCCCTTAACATCATAACATGAAAACCATCAATGCATGTGTGTGTGTGAGTCTATATATACCTTATCCATGAATATTGCTTGCCTTACATACTTCTTAGATTGTTCTACCTTCATTCATCTTCCATTTCCATTGTAACCATCTATTTTTAATTGTTTTCCTAGTTATTAATTTGTAGTATAATCACCCTCTCCTTTTGATTCGTCCTATTAGAGTAAAGTATTTCTCAAACACGGCTACCCACTTTCGCCCTTGGGTTCGATATCTTATAAATTTTGCACTTATTCGCTTACGTGCTACACACGATAGAGTACACTTGTTCTAAATCAATTTAACCAAAATTGAAACCAAGTTCATGGCGTCGTTGCCGGGGCGAAAGCCTTCGGTATAACGTGTTTGAATTTGTTAGCTTTACTTTGGATATTTTTTTTCTTATTTTTGCATCTTATATTTGTTTTGATAATTTTTGTTCTTACTTGTTCTTCTTGATAGGTACATCAACCTTGAAAGAATGGGAGAAGGAGCAAAACCAAAAATAGTAAGTGAAGAAAGTTGTAGTGAGCCTTGAAAAGAAGAAGTATGAATATGGATGGTTGGAACCAATACTTGGGAGGAAATTATGGAAATCTACTTGGTTTGGTTCCACCACAACAATCAAATGGCTACAAGGATGAGAGCAACTATGGGTATAGTAGTCAAATGAGTCAAGCAAACTCTCAAAGCTACAACAATGGGAGCTATGAGGGATGACAAGGAGCTTACAATGCAAATACATTCCAACCTCATCAAGCACACACTTATTCCGTACCAAGTTCTTCAAGCCAAATTCATTTGCCTATATTTACTCCTTTATCTGAAAATACAATAGAGTTGCTTAGAAGATATGCTTATGGAAATGATACAAGGCAAAGCTTTCAACCAAATCTTTCATGCTATGAGCCTCAAAATGCCTACTCAATGCCTACTTCCAACTTTAATAGGGGACAAATGTGGAATATGCCGAATTATTAAATGGGGAATTGAATATGTATGCAAAACGGGTATGGTCAAGAGAATTTCCAAGAAGAATGTCCACCAAATGATGATGGAAGACCTTCATTGCCAAGTTCCTACAACCAAATGTCTAAGGTTATTCTTTTATCCGAAAATAGTGTCTTAATAGAGTTGTGTAGAAGATATGTTCAAGAGAACAATGCAAGGCAAAGTTTTCAATCAGGTCTTCCTAGTTATGGGTCTCAATGTGTTCAAAGTATGCCAACTTCTTATCTTACGGTGCAACAAGAGTGGATGATGCCAAGTCCTCAAGTGGAGGATATTTCTTACATGCAAGGGAGTAATTTCCAAAATCAAGGGAATTATCTCCAAGAACAAAGATGGCAACCACAGAGTGAAAAAGCAAAGCCATCCGTAGAAGAAAGATTTGGTCATCTCATGGAGATGATCTATGAAATTATTGAAGAAAGAAAGAGAGAATATGAGGAAAATGAGAGGCGACTTGAGGCCTTAGAGCATCGAATGAATCAAATGATACAAAAATGAAACACTCTTCATGAAATGAAGATTTTTGAAGAAAAGATTGAAGAAAAGTTAGATGTAGAAGAGTGTTCGAGGGATAATGAAGAAGACTCAAGAGATGTTGAGCTTAGTGAGGATAAGGAAGACAAGGTAGAAGGAAGCTTGGAGGATGATAGTGAAAAGGATAAAGAGCCTAAGGTAGAAGAAAGCTTAGAGGAGGACGAGATTATCTATAATTTCGTGTCCCTTGTTGATAAAGAAAATTTAAGTGAAGATGAAGAATCAAGAGAAGAGTATGAATTTGATGAAGTGGAACAAGGTCTAGAAGCACTTGATGATGAGTTCGGTAGTGAAATGAGAATTTCTTCATCTTTTAACTCTTCAAGTTGCATTAATTTTCAAAATATTATTTATATTGACTTTGTTTTACCTATTGATTCTTCTCAATGCCTTAGGTACAAAAGAGAGCTTGAAGAAATATAAGGGACATACTTGATAAAAAGGAATAAGTGGTGGTCTAGAAAAGAAAGGTTAATGGAATGCAAGCTCAAGCGAGTTGAGTTTTTAAAGCCAATCTCGAAGGATGCTACTATGGTCGTTACTTGCCGCAAATGCCTAATAGAGGAAGAAGCACAAAGATTAAAATTTGATGGCAAGAACGAACGATATCCTTGGTCATTCCGATGAGTTCTCCATGATCCGTCCGGCTTGAAGACGTTAAACTTAGCGCTAGATGGGAGGAAACTCATCATTTATTTTAATGCTTTCATTTAAATGCTTTGATCTAGTTTTCTTGTATTTTTAGCATGTAGGTTGATTGTGCTCATGGAGAAGGATGCGTATTGAAAATACGAGAAGTGCTTGATTTGAAGTGTGAAGGGACATCTCACCACTTTTTGCAAACTTAAATCGAAACTCTTATTTTGATTTAAGTTTGGGGGGGATAGTGCGTGGTGGACGTACCTTGAGTGTTGTGATGCATATGCTTCTCTACAAGAAGATCATTATTGGAAACTACAACGGTAAGTCTCACCACTTTTTGCAAACTTAATTCTCAACTTGTTTCGATTTATGTTTGAGGGAGAGTGTATGGTGTGACTCACCACTTGAGTGTGCTTATTATGATGATTGAGAGGTCTTCTTGTAAAATGGGTAAATTTTAAAATTTTTCTCATAAGTATTGGTATGATTTTGGATTGTTTGGTTGTGTTGAAGTGTATGCTAGTTCATTATTTGCTTGTAATTGCTGTGCTAATGGTTTTGATGAGTTTTTGAGCACAAATGAAGTGTAGTGGAAGCATGAATTGAGCCGGAAATCAATGTCGAGATTCGTTGTGCATGCAATCTGGAAGCTTGTGCCAACCATTTCCATTACCAAATATCTTTTCAGGGAGTTCATTTTACTAATCATCATTTCTAGTTGCTTAGCATATACTTGATTTGATTTGGATTGTTTGGATTAGTATGCAACTTCATGTGTCATGTACTTGGGAGGTTTATATACTTTATTTAGGTAGTTTTACTTGCTTTATTAGTTTCTCTTATTTTTGAATAAGGTGGCAAAATCTTGAGCTTAAATGATATTGGATGATGAGGATATGTGCTTGAATTTCTTTTGATGAGTTAATTGTCATTTTTGCATGTTGTGTGTTGTTGTCTTGTTCTTTGTTTGGTGAGTCTTTGCTCATGTGTTTTGTTTGTATTTTTATTCTTGTATAAGGTTGTTTAGTGGTTTGTTTCGGGAAGTTGTGAGTCATTTTTAAATGTGAGTAATGGTATGTTGTTTGTGATAAGTGATGGCGAACTATGTTGAGAATCTCTACTCTTTAAAATTGTGACATGTTCTATTTAACTTGTTCAATTTTGAGATGAATTGAGGTGTAATAGGTTTCTTAAGGTCCGAGCAAAAGCTTGTGAGCGTTTGAGCCTCAACCGTGCATCCATGGTTAAATTTCTTAATGAGTGGATCGATTGAGCCTTGATAAACTAGAACTTGCTCATGGACTACGGGAATGAGCCCGATTGGTGGAGGTTAGTGAAATGATCTTAGACCATCCTTGTTACTTTAAAGTTATTGCTATATATTTCCTTACCTTATGTATCATCCCTAGTTAACCACTTTGAGCCTTAAAGCCTATTTTTGTGATATAAGCACATTACAAGCCGTGATTACCCACTTAAGCCTTATATATATAACCTTTGTGTGGGTGATTGAGGAGATGATGGTTTACAAGGTTTGATGTGAGAATTGTGCTAGAGAAGAAAGGAAATGGTAAACAAGCAAGAAAATGATGAAAAAAACTCAAGCAAAAATGTACATGCGACCTCAAAACAAGAAAAATGAGCAAATCATCAAAAATATGTTCAAGGAATTCAAAAGTCGAAAGAAATGAAGCATGCAAATTAAAAGAAGTTCAAGAAATCCAAGGAATGATAATGATTAGTGCTTGTGATTAGAAAAGAAAAGAAATGAAGATAGAAACATGAAGAAGTTGAAGAAGCTGATCATCTCTTCGATTACTTACACTCGATGAGTCACTCATATCCATAATCTCCCTACCCTTACCAAAAAGCCTAATATTACATCCAAAAGATAAAGACCTTTTTGATCATTAGTTGAAGCCTTGGTGGCTTGTGAATGTAGTCCGTGAGCAAGCATATGGTGAGTCGGGTTCAATCAATTGATGAGTAAAAATTACCCTACTTCATAGAGAATTGAGTGCATTTTGATATCCGACGTGAGGTTTGGACCGGAAGGGACTTTACTACTCTTAATTTTCTTAGACTTGAACTTGTTAATTTTTTATGTCATGATTTTAATGTTGTAGTGTGACTTGATATGATTTGTAGTCCTTATTACTTATGATGTGTTGTTGCTTATGTTCTTTAGGTCTTTCTCTAGGTGAAAATTCCCCCTCTCGTTTTCTCATTTTCGTTGCTCGAGATTGAGCAACACTTTAAGTTTGGGGGGTTGATCAGTGTCGTTTTCAACTAGATTTTAGTGTCTTTTATTATGTATTTTTGTGTATTTTTATTCATTTTGTATATCATTTGGTGGTGTTATATGAAGATATGGAGATATGTGCCTTGAAATGATAAATGTGTGGTTTTCATGATTAAGTGTCTTAAATTGTACTACATTTGTGAATATTTAGAGAATTGGTAAATTGGTGTAATTTGTGTGATTATCAGGTAAAAATGGATTCTAGACACGATAAAGAAGATGTTGGAAAAACAGAGCTCGATTTGGATTTGAAACAAGGGAGAATGAGTCAAAGCAAAATGCTGAAAAACGCACGTCCAATTTTTGTAATTTTTCTATACTCTTTTGGAGCTCAAAACTAGAAGTGAGATACATGGTTGGAAAGCCACATAAAAGAAGATAGTTTTGGTATAAGGAACACTTCAATCGGAGCACAAACAAGAAAATTATGATTAAAATGGTGATGTCGCACAAGCTGTTCCTACTCAGCACGATTGTGCTATTTGCATTACTTGTTACACCTTCAAATGTTAGAAGTTTTGTCATATCTTTATATGGATAGAAAGCCAAGGAAAAGAGGATCGCGTGACCGCAAGAATTACTCAAATTGGAGATCGCATATGGAAGATGGAGAAACGGTGAGACTGCGCTGCACGCACTGCACTACATGGCCCGTGTTCTGAAGACGGCCCTGTAAGGGTTGGGCCTGTTCGGACACCAGAAAACGCTACACGGCCACCCCCATGGCCGTGCGCTGCTACACGGCCCGTGTAGGTGCAAAAGGCAATTTTTTGATCTGTAAATGTTCTACAAGCTTCCATGGGGTATAAATACATGTTTTGACCACAAAATCCGGGAGGAATCATTTTGGATCAGTTTCCACACACACTAAATACCTAAATCACACACATTCATCTCCATCTCTTCCACCCTTCACTTCATCCATTCAAACCACTTGATCTCCTCAAATCCATCCATTAATCTATCCATCCACCAATCTAAGAAGAGGAATTCATCGTTGGTTGAAGATTATAGCATGATCAAGGAGGAGAAAGTTCACCATCAAAAGGCAGTCAACTTACCTTTATTTTGTTATTTTTTTCATTATTTGGCTCAATTGGAGCATGCTATGGATTGTAATGATTTTACTATGATATGTAGTGTCTAGTCCTCATGTGAGGCTAGCAATATGATTGGTTAGGTATTATGTAGATTTTTGCATACCACATGTTTGATGAAATGATTGTTATGAATATTTTCTATCATGAATGCTTATTTTCATTTATGTATGATTTGTGTGATTAAATTCTCTATTCATAGTGTTAGGATGATCATTCCAATATTATGCTTAGTGGTTTAATTGAATCATTGATTGCATGAGATGACTTAGTTAGTGTGAGGAGAGGTAAGCCATACTCTTCAAGAGCTTAGAACCTCATGATATAACATTAGTGATGAACTGGTGTGGGGAATCAAACTTATGATCATAGTACCTTCATGAGAATTGAGAGTAAGAACAATCCTAGGAGATTTAAACTTGTAAAAGAGTTGAGAACCTAATCACATTGGTCATAGGGGTTATGGATACAAACGTGATTGCCCTTAATATCATAACATGAAAACCATCAATGCATGTGTGTGTGAGTCTATATATACCTTATCCATGAATGTTGCTTGCCTTACATACTTCTTAAATTGTTCTACCTTCATTCATCTTCAATTTCCATTGTATCCATTTATCTTTAATTATTTTCCTAGTTGTTAGTTTGTAGTATAATCACCCCTTCCTTTTGATTCGTCCTATTAAAGTAAAGCATTTCTCAAACACGGCTACCCACTTTCATCCTTGGTTCGATATCTTATAAATTTTGTACTTGGTCGCTTACGTGCTACACACGATAGAGTATACTTGTTCTAAATCAATTTAACCAAAATTGAAACCAAGTTCAACTTCTTCCGTCCGTTTTCAAGAGTATTATTTTTCCATATTGGCGTCCGCCCCCAAGGGTCTCATTTCATTTTTTACCCACACATCCACTAATACAACTACTTACTACACATTAAATAACAATATTTCTTAATCTCCGTGCCCAAAAGCACATGGCACCCTTGAATCCGAACGGAAAGAGTATTGTTGTAAAAGTAATTAGTGATCATTTCAAAAGTACTCCCTTCGTCCCGCCCAAATAGCATTATTTTATTATATTAGGCGTCTCATCCAAATTGCATCATTTTCCTCTTATAGTAAAAATACTCCATTAATGGCCCACCACTACCCATCACATCTATCTAACACACCTACACACTTTACATAAAATAATATGAGTAATACTCCTTAATTTATGTACAAAAGCAAAAAACAAATGTATCTCTTTGCTCGGGACGGAGTATACCGTAGTATTTATTTATTGCTTTAAAATTATCACAGTTTAATCAAATTAGAGAACCTTTTTAATCTCCTAATAGAGTCACAATATTAATTAAATTGCATTAATACTCTGGTAGGATTCCTTTTGTTAAAATTTTTTCTCAGTGGCCTATCTAAATACCCGAATTCTTATTAAAAAGCATAGAAAATAGAAAAAAGAGTACTAGACTCGAAAACAAGCGGAAATAATAGGTTAAATAATTTAATGAATAATCTAAAGAGTACAAGAAAAATTTTTGTTGCAATATTCTTTTAATATATTTTTGAAAAAAATAAAATATTCATTAAATATTTATTTGTGTCTACAAATGAGTATTATTGAGGTGTTTTTTAAGTTTTTATTATTTTTTTTATTTTAGGAATTGCTTAATTGGGAATAGGAATAAATGCATTGATTCTCATTGTTGATGCTTGGTTAGTGCAATGTCATACAAAATTTCTCAATCAATCTACTCCCTACCCTTTAATATATCACATTATATAGACTCCTTAAAGATACTTATTGTCATTTCAATCAAGGAATTCGTATAAAGCGACCCCTTAAATTGATACACGTTGTTTGTAACAATAGTTTTTAAAAAATTTAACAATCTTCTCCCAAGAGCAATTACAAATAATCACAAATACTAATGATTTAGCGACACATTTTTCTGTTGTGGTGACTAACTAGCTGGGCACATTCACATCAAATGACTAATGGAGTGTTTAACTTTGGAAACTTATGAATTTAGAATATTAATTTAGCTTCTTGTGTAGAAGTCCTTAAAGATAAACTCTTTTAAGCAGCGATGGTCCACACGTGTACTTAGATCTCAACTTCAAATACTCTCTCCGTCCGGATTTAAGGGTGTCATTTGCTTTTGGGCACGGAAATTAAGGAGTATTGTTATTTTATATGTAGTGGGTAGTTGTATTAGTGGAGGTGTGAGTCCCATTTTTTAGTTGTATTAGTTGGTGTGTGTGGATAAAAAAGAAAATGAGACCCTTGGAAGCGGACGGCCAAAATAAAAAAATGATATCCTTGAAAGCGGACGAATGAGTACTATTTAAAAGTAAAAAGAAAGCAAAGTAGAATTTATCAGTAGACCATATTACTTTAACATATACTTCATACCTCTTCCGGCGCAAAGATTAAGAAAAGTGATAATTTTTAGGGGTATTGTGGTATTTTTTTGTAATAAATAAATGATAAAGTATGTTATGTATATTAGGTAAAGATGATTTTTTTTGTAAATAAAGTGTATGGGGAAAGGTGATTGTGTTTGACTTTTGGTTTTTAGGAATGTGCAAACTTTTGTGGGACAACCTAAAATATAAAGTGTGTCATTTGAAATGTGATATTTTATTGGCATAGTATGTTTTGGGAGGGGTTACTATTAACCTTTTTACCTAGGCAATTTGAAAATGTGTTCAGTTATGTGGTTAGGATCTCCAAAATTCCAAAACACAGATTTTTTTTAATCCTTATATTAATTAAATTTGAAAAAAAAAATCATTCCAAATAAATAAAATTAATTATATCTAAAATTTTTAATTCTCTCCTTTGCCATGATAGTTTTCCGGGATTGGGATTCTCTCCCATGGATCAATTTCCTCGTTAGTAAAAAAGTAAGTGCATCTCATTGAGGATTCAAGTCCTATTTCCACATGTTTGTTTTGCGTTTTAAAATTAATTGAATAACGTAAATTTTAATCAAATTAACGTGTAAGACTATATTGTAAAAAAGAGAAAAATAGATAAGAGAAAGAAGAGAAAAAATAAGGGTCACTTACTAGGAGGTAGATGAAATAATGCATAATGCTGTAAACTACATGACTCAAAATACTATTACTCATAACTATACAATTATGATTGTGATACCATAAATACCCCTATGTATTTGCACAATTTGGTTTTGCACAATTTTGTTTTTGTACATTTTAAATTCAGGCAGCAGGCGGCGGCGGTCAGCGGTGGTCAACGGCCGGTCCTGCCGGCGGTCAATACCAGTCAACGATCGGTCAACGCCGGTAAACACCGGTCAACGGCAGGTCAACGCCGGTCCGGCGGGTGGGTGGGTGAGAAGTAGGGTTGGTGGTTTAAAAGTGTATGAGATTATAAGGTTATATTTGATATTTTACTTTAATATTTTGTATATGAGAGTAATTATTTAAATTCCTTGTATCTCATAGTAATTTAGATTAAAAGTGTGTATCTATTAGTGATTTTTCCAAAAAATAAATTGACGAGAAATGATGTGTGGAAGGTGAATGTGTACATGTGGAGAAGGAGTACAAATTTTATTTATGTATATAATGGTGATTTTTAAAATTTAGCGTGAGTTTAAAAATAAAAATATTTTCAAAATCGAAAACGTTAAAAAAATAGACTCAATAATGACTTTTTTTCAAAAATTATAATCGAGTCAATGTCTTTTTTGTCTCATTGAAGCATTTACCTGAAAGTAAGAGAGGGAATCCGGGGTTAGATGCCAGATCGATATCCTTCTATTGTTTCCAGTATCTACTATTGCTAAAGCGGATGTAGCTAGATCTGTCTTTGTAGCTAATCTCTTCTTCAAGTGTAGCTACTGTTTCATTTACTATTCTAGTTCATAGGGATCTTAAGCAGCTAATGTTTTAGCGAGGGATTATTGGGTAATACGTGGACATTTAAAAAATGTTGTTAAAAAGTTGGCAATAAAAATATACTGTAGTATATTAAAGGCTGCAGGGCATCCTTCGTTACTTAAATGTTATCCATACAAAAGGGAATTAGTCAATTAAAATGATAAATGCCTAAGCAAATGTCATTGCAATATTTTTGTTTGAATTTGGGAGAAGCATTTCAAAGTACTACATTTTAAAGCAGTAAATGAAGTATTTCCAAAGAATTTTATTTTGCCTAATTAAAATATTTAAACAGTCACCAATAATTATCATAAAATAACTAATATCAAGCAACTATTTATTTAAAATACAGATAATTAATTGATAATCATGTTGAAAATAACCTAGAAAATTTATTAAAGATTCTGATACTGGCCAAGGTCCAAGAAATCCTGCATGTGTGTGTAATTAATTGATCATGTTATCCATAACACTTGAAGGGTTTAGTAACATGAAGAGCCAATCCAATGTTACGAACACGATTCTCATGCCCATTTGAAAGGATCTAAAAGTGTTTAACTTTAATCTCAATTAACTTATTTCTTTAACCTAACTTAATTAAAACTTATCAATGCAGGTTCAGTTTGATTGAAGGGGAGGCTCTAATTAAAACTTTCTCAAAAGGAGAGAAAATGTTCTCCGATAACAGAATCAGAAAAATGCCCAAATCCAGGCCATGCTCAAAAGGAGAAAATGTTGAAATTAATGAAATATTCAATATATTTAATTTTAAATTGATATTTTGACTTTCTAAATTTGAGGGACAAACTCATTAGTATATAAACATTCAAATATTATATTCATTAATTTATGCGTAGAAAACAAACATAAAGGATAGAGGAAGTATTAAATATGTATTTTTTTCATTTTTTTATTTATTTAATTGTTTAAAACGGTCCAAAACACTTTTTATTTGTCCTATGTAACTCCATTCCGTATCACTCATTAGTCATTCCAAATTCCAATCTCCCATACGAATTTGTCTTTTTCTCCATTCTTTCTTTTAGTTTCCCGTGAGTGTAGTGTTGCTTTTAAGTATTCACAATTTTGTGAAGTGAGTGCAGTATTCTATAAAGAGAGAAGGAATGTGAAAGAGTCCATGTTGGGCAGCATGAAATTGCTCAAAACACAATGATGAATTCTTCAGATAAAGCTTAAGGAACAGAGGTCTTACTTATTCTCTCAAATATTTGCATACCTACTCAATTCCATCAAAAAATGGTTCTCACTTGCAATTCAAAAGGAGACATCTCCTCCAAAAGTCCAAAATTCTTCAAGATCATACTCGACTCCCCCAATCTAGTATGAAATCTTCTTTTCCATTATTATTTTTTATTTAATTTTTATGAGTGTGAAATTATTTTCTTGAACTTAATATTTGTAAACAGAGGATTCCTCCGGAGTTCATGAAAAGGCATGGAAGAAATCTGGTTAATCTTGTGTTTTTGAAAGTACCAAATGGATCCGATTTGTGGGAAGTTGAATTGATTCAGAGTAATGGTGAAACTCTGCTGCAGAAGGGATGGCAGGAATTCAAGGAGAGATATTCTTTGGCTTTTGGGGACTTTGTAGTGTTTGAATACAATGGAGATTCAAAGTTTCATGTTTTCATGTTTAATAGAACTGCTTTGGAGTTTGACTATCCATATCTTACTGATTCATCTGAAGATTCTGCTGAGGTGTTGGAACGTCTTTCATCTAAAGAAAAGATGGTTGAAAAATCACCTTCTGGTTTGATTCTTCATATTCTGATTAATCATTAAATAAAAAATTGGAAATTTCAACTTTAATGATTTATGTGTTGCTATTAGTTGCAGGTGGAGTAAAGAAAGGATTAAATATGGATAATGAAACATCCATGGCTTATAAGAAAGCATTAGATTTGGCCACTTGTCATGAAAACCCATTCTTCATCTTAATCATGCACCCATCCCATGTTTCTGCTAGATTCGGTTTGGTAATTAATTATTTCATCTTACACCCCAATTTCTGTTAACTATATGATCATTAAATCTTGATTCATATCATCTTGTAGGACCTCCCAACTTCGTTTGCAAAAGCAATTTTGCCTTATAACACCGCTAATACAATTACTCTTCGGATCAAGAACGGTAAGAAGTGGTCAGTCAACTGCCGCAAATACGAACACAGAGGAAAACTCATGTCAGGTTGGAAGGATTTCGTGGACGACAATGGCATAATTGTCGGAGATGTTTGCTTATTCCAAGTGGCTAAGAAAACCAATGATTTTCTGTGGAATGTCACCATTTTCCCAAGGTTGATTCATAAGTAATAATTAATTATGGTGCATGATTATTAATCCCAAAAACTTGTTATAATATAATGGTTTGATTACAATCTGTGGCTGTAGTTCTCCGGCCGCCTGCTCGGAGGAAGACACTTCCTCCGACCCACCAAGAATGGAGCTACGTCTGAAGCACTACAACAAATTTAGAGTGGTAATTAATCGATCTCCATTGTTGTAATAAGGTTGGATTTCTTACACTACATTGATTCTGTTTTCTTAATATGTATGTTCAGTTACTTATTAGGAAATTTGGGGAGGCAGCTGGTTTGTTGAGGAAGAAAGAAGTGATGCTCCGATTTGAGGCTCACCGGCGGCGTTGGCCGGTGAGAGTTATAAACGAAAGGAATTCCAGTCAGTTTAAGCTCTGGTTGGGCAGGGGGTGGCGCGATTTCAGAGTTGAATATAATTTGGCTTTTGGGAAGACTTATTTGTTGGAATACATTCCTAATCAGAAATTAATCCAGGTTATGGCCATCTAATTAGTTTGATGATTCGTTAATGGTATGTAAATCTGGTTTCTAGTAGTGTAATCAGTAATGTATGCTCAACTATGGATCTATGTGTAACTTATTTTTCTGCAAGATTATTCATGATCTTGAAGTTTTTTTTTTTAATATTTTAAGACTGAATGAGTTAATAATAATGTTTATCATTTATTTATTAGGTAAAATATAAAAGTATCCTAAAAATTAGAAAGTACCTCATTTTTAATATTTCGTGCTAACAATAAATATTAACTTGAAACCCATGAATTACACTGCAATTATGAAAGTTAATAAAATGCGTAAAAAGAAAACAATTTTCTTAATCATCATTAAAAAAAAAAGAAAAAGAATTGTTCAATAAAAAGGACAAGTGTCTAATCAAATGTCATTGCAAACTGCAAAGTGGCAATATTTTTGTTTGTATTTAGGGAGAAGAATCTCAAAGTACATTTTTAAGCAATAAATGAAGACATGTTCCAAAGAATTTCATTTAGACTAGTTAAAATACTTTAACCGTCTAGAAGAATTGTCATAAAAAAATTCATATCAAGCAACAAATTATATTAAATACTGTTAGTTAATTAATAATCATATCGAAAAAGATAGAGAATTTATCAAGGATCTTGATACCGGCCATGGTCCATGAAATTATTAATGTTAAGTATTTTTTTTTATTTAAAAAATAAAAATGAAGCATAACTAAATAGCTTGAATTAGCTATAACACTTATTAACAAGAGAAAGTTAGGAGGTTTTTAATGAGCTTTCTAAATGACATATTTTTAGCAAACAAAGAAGCTCGTGGACTATTATATTTTAAGAGGAATTGACCCAATATCAAATAAACATAGTTATAAAATAGAAAAAAGCTTGAATGTCACGTAAAATACATAAAGCAACTAATTGACATTCAACAATATCTTTGATACATAGAATGATATAGTGAGTATTTTCAATAATTGAGCATTTAGAAATATTATGTGATACATTAGAGAGAGTGCTTCTTAAATGGCAAGAAACTCAATAATAGCTTGATCAGTCATACCAACGAATTTCTTGATAAGGTCATAATAGGAGTCATCCACGTTCTTCACAAAAACACCAGCGACTGCACTAAGGGAGAGTCTTTAAGTGTCCATTCACAATGTTAAACCTATATTAAGAGGAAGAAGATGACTAAAAAGAAAAGGGTTATAGTTTTAATTTTTTTAAAAAAAGTTGGGCCTTTTGTCCAGAAATATTAGCCCCGAGCTAATAGTATTGGCCCGTGGGCTAACATGAGACAAATTCACCCTTCTTTAATTTTTTTTCTCTTTTTCTAACTTAATTTTCTATCACTCTAACCCATCATTTTCTCTAATAAATAAAATATAATTCAATAAATATATTAAAATTAACTTAATTAAATACAAATTCTATTAAATTATATGTTTTAATAATGTTTTACATGTATTAATTTTAATTCTCAAAAATTCTAAATAATGTATAAGTTAATTTTGAATTTTTTTATTATTTATAATAAATTTACATTTATAAATTTTCAATTTTTTTTAATAGTACAGAACCAACACATTTAGCGCCCGTTTAGGATTTGGTTATATTCACTTTTTAATAGTTAGTTTTAACATGCCCAAGTCCGTTAGGATTAGGTTATATTCACCTTTTAATAATTAGTTTTAACATGTCCAATTTTCCGATTAGCTTGTACAGGGTTGCTAATTTAATATCCCTAATTTTTTTTATCCATTTAAAAGGATGTATAAAATGTGTTCAATCTCGATTATGTTAACTTTAATTATAGATAAATATTGATTCATTATGAAAAGAGTAGATATTGTGTTGCAGATTCTGTATTCCCACCATCTGGTGTTTTAAATCACTGCATGGAAGACACATACTCAAATTCGAAACAGTAAATAGGTGATGTGTCTTCATCTAGTTGATGCCTTTAAAAACACGAAATCTGCATCTTCAAAGCTTCTCAAAATGAGCAGTTAGAAACAGAATATCTTCTCTTCTCTTCACAACAGAGTCATCAGAAACATGGCAAGGAACCCCAAATTCAGGCCTTCTTTCTTCAAGGTTTTGCTGCCGGAATTCACTCACCATCTCGTAAATCCTCTTCATTTCAATTTCTGTAAATTAAATTTATCATTTTTTTAGAAATATATAATGGTTATTTTCTCCGTCAGCGACTCCCGCCAAATTTCATGCGCAAATACGGAGAAATCCTGCCGGAAAATATCAAGCTGAGAAGCAGTTCCGGCGAGATCTGGAATGTGAAAATCGATCAAATTGATGAGAAAAATTATCGATTTGGTGAAGGATGGACTAAATTTGCTGTGGATGCTGCGCTTCAATTTTGGGAATTTGTGGTGTTCTTCCTCAACGATGACAATTTCACTTTTGATGTAACGGTTTTCGGTCACACCGCGTGTGAACGGCGAAAAACTGCCCTCCGTCGCAGCCGCCGCCGTTCTCCACTCGACGCCTCCCACAAAGACGACGTCGTTAAAGGTAAATTAAATTCCTTTTTTATAGATCGGATTTTTTGTTTAATTCTCGTCTAAATTGCACTATCCACAATTCAGACGACGAGGAAAAAGGAGGAGGAGGAGGAGATGAGGTTCCACTTCCACCACGGATGGAACTAACTCTGAAGAGATATGAGTATTGTAGAGTGGTAATCATAAAAATTGTTCTTCTTCCCCTGCATGCATATATAGTTGCTTGATTGTTATATGAAATTATGAATTGTGTGTTTAAATTTAAATTACTTTCAGAAAGTTTGCAAGGAGTTTGCGGAGGCAACGGGTTTGACGACGAAGAAAAGCGTGATGCTCCGATTCCACCCTCACCGGAAGCAGTGGCCGGTCAGAGTGATACGCTACGATTATCGCAATTCTACAGTGATCTACTTTGGCAAAGGCTGGACTGCTTTCAGAAATGGGAATGGATTAAGTTTTGCAACTTATTTGCTGGAATACATTGCTGATGAGGAAGTCATTCAGGTGAAGCTGCTCAAATGATCCCTACTTAATTAATGTGATTAATTACTAGTTAACATCAGTTTTGTTGTGGGAATATTTTATGGCACTATATTATATATTATTATCGGAACTTGTTTGATTATCCACATTAGTTTTGATCGGGTAATTGGGGAAAGTAGAGATCATTTAAAGTTTTTTTTATAATATGGAAAACTAAAAATCTTCTTTTTTGAAGAAAAAAGTCCAAAAGATCTTAAGTGATACACTAGGATTTATGCATGTTTATTATTTACACGGGATTCAGTTTAATATTGTTTAGATTAAATATGTAAAAATAAAATTCTCAATAATCTCACGAGATTTAGATCGTTACATAGAGTATTAATTCAGTTAATTCATTTGTTTTTTAATTTGACAAGGACAAAATTTTAATATATATATAATACAAATTGCTTATGTAATAGAGTTTGAAAGTTCTATTCCCAACAAGTTTGAAAAAAATGTTTTTATCCGCTTCATTAAAAAAAGTTCTCTATTCCAAGTTTAATAAAAAGATATAATAGCCCTCATTTTAAATTTTGATCTTAAAACCCAAATCCCTCTAATTTCAAACTCATTATAAAGGTTACTTTTTTCATTTCGCTACTTGTTTCGTCTCGAGGTACGATATTGTTTATTTCGAAATTATTTCGAAATTTCTATCTCGAAGGTTAATGCACTCACATTTGATGCTAAGGATGCTAAAGCTCATATTTTAATGGGATTATTATATTTTTTATTAAAAAATATTATTACTTTTTTATTCATTGAATTCATATGATATCCTGATATTAAAAAGAAAAAAAAATCATACAAAATAAATAAGCTAGACTCGCAAAATGTCATAAGCAAAAATTTTGAGCTTTGTTTTTTTTTTTTTTTTTACTTTTTCTCTTTACCAGGTTTAGGATTATGTATGTTATTATTTATTGTAGTTGGGATTTAGTAAAAATGGATTTTGTAAATCTTACCTACCTATCACACTCATCACATAAACAAACATCTAAAGCCATTGTTATGAATACCCATTTAATACAGATTGGATTCAATGTGTCATTTTAGTGTTATATATGTTGTGCAATATTTGGAGAAAATGACAAATGAATGATATAGTATCGGGAATAAAATTTAAATTATACCACAAAAAAGAGTATTAATTGGACTGGAAATGGTTGCATTCTTCATACGATTAATGGCACTGAGTTGATGGGCGAAAATGACCGGTCATTTTAATGGATCACAAATGTGTTTTATCTCAAGAGTAAAGCTTCCATGCATCCGGTCACACAATACGACTTTAAAATTTAGTGTTATGGATAAGAGTACATTATTTTATTCTAAAGTATATATTTTTTTATTAATAAGGGTATACCATTTTGTTCTAAAGGGTATACACTTTTTATTAATATTTTTATTTTTTTCAGAAAGTAAAGGATACAACACATATTTACATCTTTATACTAAAGTGTTTACAATTTAACACAATATTTTAAAGGCGCACGGGGATACAAGCTTTTGCCTTATCTCAATTATCTTATTTCTTGAACCGAACTTTATTAACTTTTCATTACTATATTTTAAATTATAAATTAATGTCATAATTAATTGTCACAACTCACAGTAGGTTTGGCAGTTAAAACCTTCTAAAAAGGGGAGTGTTGAGATTGGAATTTCACGTATTTTAAATCTCACATTACACCATTTTTGTTAGAATATGGCCATGATTTCATGTAAGATTGTGTGGTTTTCATATCTTGCGTAATTAAGATACTATTAAGGTGTTTTGTTGAGTTTTAAGTGGAAAAATGATCAAATGTTCAAAGTTGGAATGAAGAGTGAAAGTGTGAAGGAATGCTGAAAAACGAACGCTCACATTACGTAATTTTTCTGTATTCATTTGGAACTTAAAACTGCTAATGTAATACTTGATTGAAAAGCCACGGAAGAGAGGACCGTTTTGGCCTAAAAATCACTCAAATCGGAGTCCGTATGAGGAAGTTATGCTCAAAATCGTGGGGTCGCGCAGCAGCCGATTGGAATTTTCGAAAATTAGCCCATATTTTCTATTTCTTGGAGCGCAATTAATTTTCTTGTCTCATTCCTTTCTCACATCTATATATATTTCACGTCATTATTCATAAGAGACACCACCCTTCACAAGGGGATCACCCCCCATCCATCATCCATCCACACCGAAAGAGATTAAAGGGCTATTTAAGAGGGAAATTAGTCAATCGAAGAGATGGAGAAGGAAAGCGGAATAATGCCGACACTAGAGTTTTTCTACTCCTTTATTTTTTTCTTCCTTTATTCTTGATTTTTAGTATGAATTACTTAGCCATGAGTGTTGTTTGTGACCTCATTGGCTAATTTCTTATACAGTTCTAGGGTTTGATGGATTGATTGAATTGATTTGGGAACCTAGACCATAGATTGAGATTTTATGCAGTTGATCTTTTGATTTTACTTAATTTATTCAGACTTGCTTATCTGCTTCATAACGTCTTCATAATATTTTCATGACATCCGCTATAATGCTTGAATTATTATGTTAGCTTGTGTGCGTTCATAATTGGTATTGTTTATCTGTTAGGAATTGAAGTAGTTCCGATATAAACACTTAAATTCCATGAACTGGTAAATCAGATACTTGAATTGTTTAGTGGAATAATGCAATTAGACATTCAAATAGGAAGTAAATAGAACTTTGTAGTAATTCCAGAGAATATCTTGTTAGTCGAACTTAACATCCAGATGTATTGTTGTTTGCTTTGATTAGTATCTAGGAATAAAGTTTGGTAATTTCACGCACCTTAGAGAATAAATCAGAATATACTGTTAGTTTAAAATATGATCATATTTGGTGGGTTAACAGAGTTATGTGGCGTATTTTCATTGAAACTGCATGAATGAACATTAAAGGTCTAGTAACCTGAATTAATTGGTCTTTAACTGATACCTTAGAACTGTCGTTTATCTCTTAATTAAAACTTGATTTTATTTTATTGCTTTTAATTATTCAGTAATTTATTATTTCAGTACTTTAGTTAGTTAATTTAAAACTCTTGAAAAATTGGTTACTTAATTCTGATTAGATAGTAATCTAGATTAAATAAATAATTAGCTGTCTCAGTGGGATCGATAATTTAACTTGTGTACTTGCTGCTACGACTGACATCCTTATACTTATACTTGAGGATTATATTGGAGTGCGCAGAAAATGCCTAACAGAGAGCACTAGAAACCTAATACTCTGTTGATTACTCAGAAAAATCCAGGCCGTCTTTCTTCAAGATTTCGCTTCCTGAATTTACTTACCATCTCGTAACTTCTTTTCGTTTTCATCCGTTTCTCAAATTAACTTTATGATCTTTTTTCATTAACTATTGACAATGACTACAGCAACTTCCGCCGAATTTCATGAGCAAGAACAGAGAAATCCTGCCTGAAAATATCAAGCTGAGAAGCCGTTCCGGTGAGATCTGGAATGTGAAAGTAGATCAAGCTGACGAGAAAACTTATCAGTTTGGAGAGGGATGGACTAAATTTGCTGTGGATGCTGCACTTCAATTTGGGGAATTTGTGGTGTTCTTCCTCAACTATGAAAATTTCACGTTTGATGTAACGGTTTTCGGTCACACTGCGTGTGAACGGCGAATAATCTGCCGCCGCCACCTCCGTTGTTCTCCTGACGACGTTGTCAAACCGAGGTGGTAAAATTACAAATTTCTAGATTGGAGTTTTTGTTCAAATTTTCTTCTCTGAATTATGTGATCTACCTCAGACGCAGATGAGGAAAATAGAGAAGAAGATGGGGATGAGGTTTTTCCACCACGAATGGAAGTAACTCTGAAGTTTCATGAGAGTAAAAGAGTGGTAATCGATGATCTCCATAAATTGTAGTCTTCCCTTGCATACTTGCTTGATATGTGCACATGTTTATTCAGCGACTAAACAAGGAGTTTGAGGAGGCAACGGGTTTGACGAAGAAGAGAAGAGTGATGCTCCGATTCCACCCTCACCGGCAGCGGTGGCGGTTATTGTTAGACACCACGATTACGGCGGCTATACAAGGATTTTGTTAGGCAAGGGCTGGAACGATTTCAGAAAAGGAAATGGATTGCTTTTCTCCAGAAAGTATTTGTTGGAATACATTGCAGATGAGGAACTCATTCAGGTGACGCTGCTCACATAATCCCTCTAGGTGGGACTTTCACTTTCAAGATTGCAACGTATGATTATTAATTAGTACTCCTTCCGTCCCGTGAAGTATTCCACGTATTGGTGTGCGTGAAAATTAAGAAAATTTTATTTTTTAATGTACAAAGTAAGAGATAAGAATTTTTTTTTTAATGTACAAAATAAGAGATAGTTAGTTTAATGAAAAATGTGTGTAAAGTTATTGGAAGATGTGAAAAAGTGTATTATATTGGTATGTGTGAAAAAAGGGAAGATTATAATAATTTATTTCTTACTAATTTTAGTAAAAGTAAAGTGTGAAATACTTTGAGGGACGGATATAAAAAGAAAGTGTAAAATACTTTGGGAGGGAGAGTAATTCATTTTAGTATGTTAGTATTTATTAATACAAGGATTTTGTATTAAGGGTGAATCTCATTTAGGATCTTCGGATAAGATTTATTAGGAGAAGAACCATTTTTTTTTTTTTTGATCGGAAGGAGAAGAACCAATTTATGCGCTCTCGAACCTATAGCATATTGTTTGAGTACTACGTTGAAAGCATTAAAATTTTAATTATAAGAGTATTTATATCTTATTAATTATAAATATTTTAATTAATTATTAAATTTAAGTAAATTTAGGATTACGAATAGTCATTCTTATAAAAATAAAAATTTTAAAAAAAAGTCAAAAATATTTGTGTGAGATCATCTATTAAATAAATATTAGTAATTGATAATCTTTAAATAAAAAAATGATACTAAATAATTTTATTAACAATTTATAATATAAATAAAAAGTGAAAACATTTTAATAGAAAATTGATAATATTATTAATAAAAAGTGATAATTAAATTATTTTAATGTGAGATTATGTCTCTTAATAAACAATTACTACTTAAAAGGAATTAAAGAGGGAATAACAGATTAATTAATTAGATGGGACGTATCCAAAAGATGTACTCCCTCCGTCCCGCATAAGGGTGCATTTTGTTTTTTTACACGTAGATTAAGGAGTATTATTATTTAATGTGTAGTAGATAGTTGTATTAGTGGGAGTGTGAACCCCATGTTTTAATTGTATTAATGGGTGAGTGTGGGACCCATGTGTATAAAAAAGAAAAGGAAACATTTGGATGAGACGACCAAAATAAAAGAAGAGACCCTTGATGCTGGACGGATTGAGTAATAATTTTGGTTTTACACTAGATTTTTTTTTTTTTAAAGTCTTATGAATTTATTTAAAAATAATTCAACCGAGCACTTATTTTTTGTCACACAAAACTCCACTTATATCACTCATTCCAATCTTCTACAAATATTGCAAATATCAGGTGTTGTGTTAATTTTACTATAAGTATTCACAATTTTAGTATTGAATGATCATTCACTTTAAAGAAAGTAGAATGTTAAGAGTCTTTGTTAGCCTAGCCAGCAAAGCATGCTCAAAACACAATAATGAAATTCTTCAGAGTAAACTGCAGAGCCCAATGTGAGGATTAGATTGTTGTCTTACTTATTCTCTCCAAAAGGCAATTCAATTCCATCAAAATCAACATACTTGAAAAAATGGCTCTCTCTTGCAATCCAGAAGGAGGCATCTTCTCCAGAAGTCCAAAATTCTTCAAGATCATACTCGACTCCCCCAATCTAGTATGGAATCTTCTTCTCCATGAATTTCTTTTTTAAATGAGTGTGAAATTAGTTTGATGAACTTAATACTTGTGAACAGAGGATTCCACCAAAGTTCATGAAAAGGCATGGAAGGAATCTTCAGAACCATGTGTTGTTGAAAGTCCCAAACCGATCCGATTTGTGGGAGGTTGAGTTGATTCAGAGTAATGGTGAAACTCTGCTGAAGAAGGGATGGCAGGAATTCAAGGAGAGATATTCTTTGGCTTTGGGGGGCTTTGTAGTGTTTGAATACAATGGAGATTCAAAGTTTCATGTTTTCATGTTTGATAGAACTGCTTTGGAGATTGACTATCCATCAGAATCTGAATCTGATGATGATGATAATGATAATCCTATTGATTCATCTGATGACTCTATTGTAGTGTTGGAACATCTTTCATCAAAAGGAAAGATGGTTGCAAAATCATCTTCTGGTTTGATTCTTCAGGCTCTGTTGTTAAATTTAAAACATGGAAATTTCAATCATTTTCTTTTTATTACTATAAGTATTAGTTGCAGTTGCAGGTAGAGTAAAGAATGGATCAAATGTAGCTAAGGAAACATCCATGGAGTATCAAAAGGCATTAGAGTTGGCCACTTCCCATGAAAACCTATTCTTCATCTCAATCATACAACCGTCCTATACCATTCTGTTTGGTAATTATCTTTTCATCTTCTACAACAATTTCTGTTGTCTCCATGATTAAAATCTTGACTTATATCATCTTTCAGGAGGTGCCAGTGTCGTTTGCAAAAGTATTTTTTCCTAGTAACAGCACTAACGCAGTTACTCTTCGGACCAAGAATGGTAAGAAGTGGTCAGTCCAATGCCGGAAATATGAACGCCGTGCAAAGATATCAGCTGGTTGGAAGGATTTTGTGGACGACAATGGCATAACCGTGGGAGATGTTTGCTTGTTCCAAGTTGCTAACAAAACCAAGGATTTTCTGTGGGATGTCACCATTTTCCCAAGGTGATTTATTAAGAATTCATATTAATCTTGTTACATATATTATGGTTTTGATTACAATCAGTGGCTGCAGTTCTCCGGCAGCCGACTCAGAGGAAGAAGACGCACCACCAAGAATGGAGCTGCATCTGAAGCACTACAACCGATTTAGAGTGGTAATTAATTGATCTTGATAAGAAATTGGTGTAATCTGGTGGATTTCTTACACTACATTTTCTTGATATGTATATATGTTCAGCCACTCAGTAGGGAATTTGGGGAGGCAGCTGGTTTGACGGCGAAGAAAGGAGTGATGCTCCGATTTGAGGCTCATCGGCAGTGTTGGCCGGTGAAAGTGATATACGACAGCAGTTTCAGTCAGTTTAAGCTCCATTTAAGCAGGGGTTGGTTTGAGTTCAGAGTTAAATATGGTTTGGCTTTTGGGAAGACTTATTTGTTGGAATACATTCCTAATCAGAACTTAATCCAGGTTAAGCTCATCTAATTAGTTTGATGATTCTTTAATGGTATGTAAATCTGGTTTTTAGTAACTGCAACCAGTTTAGTTAACTGCTCTTTTGTTAGTATTGTATGCTGAACTTTGGATCTCTGTGTAACTTATTTTGCTGCAAGGATTATTCATGTTCTTGATGTCATTCTTTTCTGTTCTATTTTATAAGTTTTTGGGAACAAATAAAACAAAAGATTCTTTCATTTTCAAACTTACCAAATAAATAATGTATCAATATCTAATCCAAGCTCCACCCACTCCACTCCATGGATTCCATGATCTAGTTAATCTTGACAATACTCTCTACCCTCTCTGCTTTTTCTCTACTTAGCTATTATTTCTTTGGAAAGGCAAATGATCATGGATCGGGAAACAAGAAACCACCACCTAGAGCCACAGGAGCTCTGCCGATCATCGGCCATCTCCACCAGTTTCGCAGCCACCAACTGCTCCACAAGAAACTGGCATCCATGGCGGACAAATACGGGCCCGTGTTCGCCATCAAGCTAGGCTCTCAAGAGAATCTGGTGGTCAGCAGTTTGGAAATAGCAAAAGAGTGTTACACCACACTGGACAACAGGCCAAAGACAACTGCGACAAGAATACTATGTTACAACTTCTACATGTTTGGATTCGCCCCTTATGGGCCTTTCTGGCGTGAGATGCGCAAGATAGCCACCCTCGAGCTTCTCTCACATCGCCGGATTGAGATGCTAAGCCACATACGAGCTTCTGAGGTGCAGACTTCATTGATCCAACTCTATGATTCCACCAGGGCCTTAAATCCGCCATGGTCTTGGATATGAAGCAATGGTTTGGCGATCTCACACTTAAATATAATGGTGAGAATGGTGGGAGGAAAGCGATTTATTGAAAAGGGCAGTGATGATTGTGTGGGGGGGGGGGGGGGGGGGGAGTGAGAAGAAGCCATCATCAAGTGTTGAGAGATTTCTCTTACTATTTGGGGGTGGTTACACTGTCGGATGCTGTACCATCACTGGGGTGGCTGGATTTTCAAGGCCACCGGAAAAGAATGCTGACGACGTCTCGACTCTAGAGGAGCATAAACAGAGGAGGACAGGGGAGGAGAGAGTGGTAGATCAAGATTTCATGGATGTGTTGATCACACTCTTACAAGATGCTGATTTTGCTGACTTTGATGCTGATACCATCTGCAAATCCACTTGCTTGGTAACTTATAACTAGTTTAAAGTTTAAACAACAAGATATTGCATAGATTGAAACCACTAGCTAACTGCATAGATTCTTGATTGGCAGAATATGATCTTGGGAGGAAGTGATTCAACTATGATCACACTAACTTGGGCTCTCAGTCTTCTCCTCAACAATCCAAACACGATGAAGAAAGCTCGAGAGGAGGTCGACAGCTACGCGCCTAAGGACCGATTTGTGGAGGAATCAGACATCAGAAACATGGTATACTTCCAAGCAGTAGTAAAGGAAACTTTAAGGCTGTATCCACCAGCGCCAGTGTTAGGCCTACGTTCAGCATTGGAGGATTGTACCGTCTCGCCAGGGCACCACATATCTTCAGGCACGCAACTGATGGTGAACATCTGGAAAATCCAACGCCACGAAAATCTCTGGCCGGAGCCACTAGAATTCAAGCCCGAAAGGTTCTTGACAAGCCACAAGGATATTGATATGAGGGGTCATAGTTTTGAGTTGTTGCCTTTTGGGTCCGGAAGGCGATCTTGTCCTGGATCGTCTCTTGGTCTTCATATCGTGCATCTAACGTTGGCAAGCCTGCTGCAGTGCTACGAGCTTTCGAGACCTGATGGCGAAGAAATCGACATGACGGAGAGCCCCGGGCTCAGCAATGTGAAAGCTACGCATCTCAGGGTTGGGATTACTTCTCGTGTTCATCCTCAACTTGTTGGTGTTGCTTGAGATAATCAAGATTTGATGGTTTTGGTGTGTGATGTTGCATATTGCGTTGTGTTTGAAAAGTTGTTAATGAGATCAACTACTCTTGATTAATTAAAAGCAGTTACTAATTATTATTCAAACTTTCATATGAAAATACATACTACTACATTTCTTTACTACTAAAAGTCTAAAATGGCTTCACCTCATACCATGTCATTCTGCGTATGGATCACCTCGAAATTTGTATGTGAATAACAAGATTAAAAAATAAATACGTTTTTATAATTTATGATATATATTCATTATTATTAAGATTTATTATATTTTATTTTTTAAAAAAATATATCGTCTATTTATTTGAAATTAAATTAATATACGACACTAAAATCGTTGTAACTTGTGCATAGAGAGAGTTCGATTCTCATGTTACATTTTGATGTTACATCTTCTGTTAAGTATCGTTGAGATGATTGACAAATATGATATAATAAAACATATATCATAAAAGGAAAATATCAACTATGAGAAAGATTGAGATTTTCCTTCCCACATACGTACATGTCACTAATCTAATGCGGATGTAACATCAAGTGTAACAAAACATTCAAAATCGTTTGTAAGATAGATTAAATTAATAAATATAAATTTATATAGAGGGAATAATACATTTATTAAATATATATATATATATATATATTACTCCATTGAATGATAAAAGTATAAAACTAAAACAGTGCACGAATATTAACTCTCAGTTAATTAAGAATAATATAATATTGACAGTGACATAAGAACAAACTAAAAGATTTTAATTAATGTGGGGTTTAGAGTTTTAAATTTCCTTACTTTAATAATGACTGCACGGAATTTATTTTGTAATTTTCGTGTATAATTTTTTGTGCATTTATGACACGTAACAATGAAAAAAAATCCAATAATTTTTCTTAGTATTTACACTTTCTGTAGGTATAATTTTCTTTTTCTTTATTACATGTCATTTATCCATTCATTTATTCATTTAGAGTGAGGTTTATGTGCACTCGGGTGCACGGAGCACATTCCGTATGCTTTTATCATTTTTGTGCCCCTTTGCATTGTAAACCTTTAGTAATACATAGATTAAATAAAATATAGTGGGGGATGATTTGTGTTCCGCATGAGCTTTTGCCATCCATTGTGAGTGGGAAAAAGAAAAAAACGTGAAATGTGTTTATGCTACAATAATGGTTTAATTTCGTGTATTAAGAGAGGTGGCTGTCATCAGATATCAAATCCCACCAAACAAATAATCATCCACAGTGTATAAGAGTTTTTATTTTTCGATAAATATTTTTTTTCCCTGAAAAATGACTAATAATTTTTTGATGAATTAGAACATAGAAGTATTCCTTCTACTTAAAAGATTCTTTATTTCACAAAGTTTTTTTATAAAAAGAAAATTAATTTTATTTTACTTAGAGAAATTTTAACTTATGATGATCAAGCATGCCTAAATAATTTAATATGTTTAAATAATAAATAAATTAAAAAAGTATTATATGATTAGAGCTTTTTTTTTGTGTACACATATTATATTGTACATGCACGGCTAGATAATAATATGTTTAAATAATAAATAAATTTAAAAAGTATTATGAGATTAGAGCTTTTTTTTGTGCAAGCATATTATATAGTACATTCAAATTTTATATTTTAGAATGATGAATTGTTATATTTTTGGAAAAAAAAAATCTCAATTTAAAAAAAAAAATTAAATAGGAGTAATAATTTTTGTTGAAATGAAAAATGTAATCACTCAAAGAGTATCAAAGATTAAATTTGTGTACATATATAATCAAATGCAAAAATACCCTCCATTCTACGATCATAAAATTCTTCACAATTTTTTATTAATTGCCTCGTAAAAAAAACATCACTTCATTTAAAAAAATTTCAAAAGTTACTTTCGTTTTAAATTTCTCACTTTTTTTTTTCCACAAATATACTATCACTTATATTTATTTAAAGTTACTATAATTACTCATAAAAGTCATTCAAAACAGAGAGGAAGTTATTGGGCCAAACCCCACCACCACTGACTCCACTCTCAATATGTATTCCATGCTGTAACCACTCTTCACTTCACAATTTCCATGGTTTCCATCACCGTCATCCAGTTTGTCCTAACACTACTCTCTACCCTCTCTGCACTCTCTCTACTTACCTACTACTACTACTACTACTTTCGAAAGCCAAATGATCATGGTTCCACAAACAAGAACCCACCACCTCGACCTGCCGGCGCTCTGCCCATCATCGGCCACCTCCACCAGTTCCGCAGCAACCAACTGCTCCACCAAACCTTAGCATCCATGGCTGACAAATACGGGCCCGTGTTCACCGTCAAGCTAGGCTCTCAAGAAAATCTGATAGTTAGCAGTTGGGAAACTGCAAAAGAGTGTTTCACCACACTCGACAGAGTATTCTCCGGCAGGCCCCAGACAACTGCGACGAGAATACTATGTTACAACTTCTCCATGTTTGCATTCGCACCGTACGGACCTTTCTGGCGTGAGATGCGCAAGATAGCCACACTCGAGCTTCTCTCACATCGCCGGATCGAGATGTTAAGCCACGTGCGAGCTGGTGAGGTGCAGACTTCATTGATCGAACTCTATGATTCCACTAAACAGTCCGTGGATTTGACGAAATGGTTTGGCGATGTCACGCTTAATATGTCGGTGAGGATGGTGGGAGGAAAGCGAGTTGCTGAAAAGGGAGAGAGGAGAAGCCATTGTCGAGTACTGAGAGATTTGTCTTACTATTTGGGGGTGGTTACACTGTCGGATGCAATACCATCACTGGGGTGGATTGATTTACAGGGATACCGCTGCCGGAAAAAAATGCAGACGACGGCGGAAGAAGTTGATTCAATGATGGAGAGGTGGCTGGAGGAGCATAAACAGAGGAGAACAGGGGAGAACAGAGTAGGAGATCAAGATTTCATGGATGTGTTGCTCACAACCTTACAAGATGTTAATTTTCCTGATTTTGATGCTGACACAATCTGCAAATCCACTTGCCTGGTAATTTTACCTTAATTACTCATATATGGTGTATTTTTACTGTTAATAGAATGTGGATAAATTTCATTTGTAGAATATGATATTGGGAGGAAGTGATTCAACTAAGGGCACACTTACATGGGCTCTCAGCCTTCTCCTCAACAATCCAAACACGATGAAGAGGGCTCGAGAGGAGGTCGACAGCTACGCACCCAAAGACCGATTCTTGGAGGAATCAGACATGAGAAACATGGTATACCTCCAAGCTGTAGTGAAGGAAACCTTAAGGCTGTATCCACCAGCACCACTCTTAGGCCTACGTTCATCGGTGGAGGATTGCACCATCTCGTCAGGGTACCACGTACCTTCAGGCACCAATCTGCTGGTGAACATGTGGAAAATCCAACGCGACGAAACCCTCTGGCCGGAGCCACTAGAATTCAAGCCTGAAAGGTTCTTAACAAGCCACAAGGACATTGACATCAGGGGTCTTAACTTCGAGCTCTTGCCTTTCGGCGCTGGAAGGCGATCCTGTCCCGGAATATCTCTTGGTCTTCAAATCGTGCATCTAACGTTGGCCAGTTTGCTGCAATGCTTCGATGTCTCCAGACCCGATGGCGAAGAAATCGACATGACGGTTGGCCCCGGGCTCAGCTTTGTGAAAGCAACGCCTCTCAGGGTTGAGATTACTCCTCGTTTTCAACCTAAACTTTTTGGTGTTGCTTGAAACATGGGGCTTGTAATAATCAAGATTTATGGTTGTGTTATGAAAATATGTCTACAATTTATGGCTTTTGTTGCGTGATGTGTGATGTTACCTTGTGCGAAAGGAGGTTGATGAAATAAAAACGATTTACCATTATTCGACTTTGGCATGAACAATATACATTACCCTCGTGTGAAAACAATGACATACAAAGCAACCCAGTAATTTGAATTCTTGGAATCTTATAATCAACTTGTAATCGTAGTAAACTATATATCATGAATGCACAGAAGTCACCCAAAAAAAAGACCAGTATCTGCTACTTTTCAATCTATCGAATAAGAGCCCGATCGACTATAGAAAACGCTACGAACAATTCACACTTAATTCTGTACAACGGCAACATAAAGCGACATGTCTCAGGGCGAGAAAGAACTTGCCTCGGTGCTGTAAACCGAATACTCACTCAAGCTAGCGTTCGGTCTTTCCTCGTCCCAGTTCAGAATCTCTCTTGCGTACTTGAGTGATGCATCTACGCTGTTAGGGTCTAGACCCTTCACTGGAGATACGTACAGCTTTCGGCCTGTTAGAGCTGAGTAGAGCCTTTTGAACTTGACAGCAACGTAATGAAAACCCAACTGTCCCAGGGTTGGATGATTCGCGCTGTTGCTGTTGGACCGATTACGGCTTATCACCGGATGAAAATCGTCAAACCAATCACATTTAGCCAGAGGAACTTGCTCTATCTTGTCCTCAAACAGGTCGAATTTGTTTAACAAGAGAAGGAAGTCGATCTGATCAAAGGTTGGATGAGTGACCATGTTCTCGAAAAACTTTTTGCTCAACAGCATCTTGTTGACTGTGTTTCCATCTCCATCAAGAGCAAACTGATCGTAGTCGCTTAAAGAGACGCAGAATATGACGATACGAACATCTTCAAACATTTCCAGCCACTTGCAGTTTTCCCCAAAGCCTTTTGCCTGTAATCTGATCAGCTGATATCTGCGATCAATTTAAACATAAAGTTAAGATAACAAGATCTAACAAAGCAAAAGGACAAAATGCTTTATGGATAATGATCAACAGGTATACCAAAATAACAATGACATCTGAAAATGGAATTTTATAAGAACCACAACTTATAAGTTATACTAAAAGATTTTGCTATCAACTTTCATAGCCGAAAAATGTCTTTTACACTACCTGAGCAGGGAATCATGCAGATCCCCACTATCAGCATCACCATCATATCCCGACTCGGGAAACGAAAAGTCAACACATGAAAGCCCATTTGACGAAGTGACATGTTCGGCATAAAGGATATCCACATCAGATGGTCTATAATCCGGATTCAATATCTCAATGGCCTGGAGCGGGGGCAAAGCACATTAAAAAAAACCGAAACAAGAAAATGAAAGTAATACAAATAAATAAATAAATAAAGTCTTGGACAGTAAGAAATGAATAAAATCAGGAAATCCGACTAAAGAGTTTGAGGCTTAAATTATCGTAATTGATCATGCATTAACCTAATTAACCAAGACAGATCTAAAATATAGCATTATCTTACCTGCTCTACAAAATAACTGGCAATACTGGGGAGGGTTTCCAATTCACCTCTTCGCTTATATGTTGCCTGGAAAGCAGCATTGTTCCACAATTCCTCAACCAATGGAGCATATTCCCGACTAGCAGCAGGGAAACTTGCTTCCAGAGTACCTGAAGCCATGATTTTAAGGAGCCAGTCCGAAAATGCCTTCAACCGTGGACAAATGGAATATGGAGTCTCTTCGCCATTGCCATCAATATCCCCTGTAATAATCCAAAATATTGATGAACTTTGCATTTAGAATTAAGTGTACATAGTTGGCTGTGCCAAAAGCATACCAAACTGAATGCTTGGATGAACTTGTACCTGGAAGAGCTGACGCGTCACAAGACTGATTTTGCCTCAATACATTCAAACTTTCCTCTTCAAAGCGTTCGCGACCATCAAGAAGTATGCCAATGTAGCTATACACATGGCTCTGGATCACTAATTTAATGTGTTCACGCTCATCATCCGTAAAAGGTACATCTTTGTACAGGATTCTAGCCTATTCAAATACAACTAGACTTGTTAAAGATGCAAAAGGAGGTAGTTTAAAGTTAAAAGACAATCAGAAAAGGCATTTGATCTAAAGCAGCACTCATATTGTATTTGGTCACAAGAAGGCATAACAGAGTGATACTAGTAACACATGTTCCTTAAACATTGTCAAACCCTAAATTGCATCACAGACAAGCAACCAATTTCTCAGTCAGATTCCTGGATACCACAAAGATAAAGGTACTGCAAGTTGTGGGAGTTGTGGGATGCTGCCCCCAAATTTAAACAGCTTAACAGACTTCAGAAGAGAAGTGAATCAGGAAGATTAAAGCCAGAAACTACAATAGGAGTACTACATATAAGAATGGAACTTGGAGACAATACATTTAAGAAGCAGTAGAAAAGAAAAGCTGTTTCGTTGTAGGTAGTTGGAGTCATCAAATAATAAAAGAAGCCCATTACCTGAGCAGTGTGAGCATATTGAAAGGGGAAAATGAACAAGTGCTCTTAAGAAGTGAACTAGTACAAAATTAATGCTACAGAATCAAACTCAGTCATTTATATATTCGAGAACAGTACTTCCATACAGTAGTTAAATCGAATTCCAATAAGTAATAATACTACCGGGTAGCTTGAGGAAAGATCAGAACAAATACGATCTACAGCTAATCTTCAGAGAAATAATCGGGGAAAATCTTATTAGCTACCTGTTTAAATATGGTACTTGTTCCAGACCCGCTATATCCAATCAAAAGAAGTTTCTGAATTGTTTTCTGTTCAAGATAATCTGGCATAGATCGACTAATTGTGCTAGTTATATAATCTCCACCATGATTGGATGATTTACTAGGAACTGGAAGAGAAAGTACAGCACAAAGCAGCTTTGTTCCCGCCTGAATAATAACATAAATGAGAAGGGGAACAAAAGCATATATAATTTTTCCCATGAGAGGTAATAATGAAATTTAATATATAAAAAACTTGATAGAAGTCAAACCTTGCCCCAGATAAAACCTTTTGTATTTTTCTGCCCCTCCTCTTGGTAAGAACCATCTTCATTTACCCAAAAATGTGGATTCCCAGCACACTGGACTCCCGCTAACTAAAAAATTTAAAAATAAACAAATACTCCATTTAGCAAACAAACTGCTAGAGTACAGTTCTCAAATATAATCTCGGTGCAACCAGACGCTGACCTTTAACATACGCAATTCCACTTTCGTGATCTCACGACCATTTATGTAAACTTGGGAGTTCCCATTGCTAGCATCTCTTTTAATAGGACCCCCAATATTAAGATGGGGACTAATAATTTGTGAAGGCTTCTGTCCTTCCTGAAAAAGTGCAATACATTCTTAGTTTCATAGCAAGAACAAAAAGAGAACATTTACAAATAGTGAGTTAAAGGTTATCACAATTCACCTTTCCCCAAAGACCCGATACTTTATCATACCAATAGTTTCCTGGCTTGAGCTTCTTTGGCGGATTAGTGCAGCTCTGCAGCATTACTAACTCATCATGATAAAGAGGTCGACCATTCACACATATATACTCAGGAGGCAACTGATTTACTTCACACAGCTTCTCAGCCTTCATGATCTGCCGAACCTCTAGATAATTGAGCAATCGCTTGAGCATTCTTGAACATTTACCTAAACTGCCACGCTTCGATTCGCTAATTGGATAACCAATGCAAGCCACACACTTCCTACCCTCAGGCATGGACCCCATTGCTCTAAGCACGCAATTAGTACAATACTTAGCATCACAAACCATGCATACCTCCTTTTCAGTAAATATATTCCCTTTCAAGCACCTATAGCATGCTCCTTTCCGCACCTTGTTCGGAGGTTCTTTCTTCATTCTAACCACCTCAGGTTCAGAACGAGTGAAATCCTCGATGACATTTTCATCATCGGACTCAATATCACAAAAAGTCACCACAGGTGCTCGCTTCACATCACAACCAGGCTCTCGATTCCCATCTCCAAATTTACGAGAAGAAATCCTAGAGGACAGATAATCCACACTCAAAACAGACTCATTAGATTCCCAATCCATTCGGTTAGATTCATTGAAATCTAAGCTCTCCTTAAAACCACTTGATAATCTTGATTTAGGCAAGCTCCCTGAGAATTCCCTGGACTTCTCAAAGCTGTCTGAAGACCCTAAATCACCCAAACTCCCAACCTCACCTACAAATTCACACGAATGATCGCCACTGATTGAAGAATAACCCCTCTCATTCACTGCGTCTAACCTACCAACACGATTACAGCACTCAAAATCACTACTTAATTCACCAGATAAAGCGCAGATATCAGTACTAATACAAATTTCGGGCTCCCTTTCTCCTAATTCGTTATTAACAGAGCTAGGTGAAACACTAGTTTCAGTTCCCAACCCTAGTTCTTTACTATAAGAACCTTCACTCACCTCATTATTCTGCGACTCAAATGCAATCACCGAAGTCGGAGATACAGTCAATAACTCGGCTGACAAGGAGCTTAATTTCAAATCCTTCGACAGCTTCTTGTTAATTATGTCGGCAGTAGATATTGGTTGAACAACGGGCAGCGACAAATTATCCGGATACGGCAACGGAGAAACAACGGCGGCCACCTGAATTCGATCTACATTGATGGGCACGGCCCGAGGCAGGTCTCGTGTAATCGGGGGCCCGTGATATTCCATTGCAAAGGAATATTCGACCGCATCTTCCACAACGGTCGCCACCTCCAGCGACATATCCTCCTCCTTCTCAAATCAAACCCTCGTATTTTTCAAACCCCACTTCGCTTATGTGCAGCTATCGCCGATAACACGAATCTTGAGCCGAACAAGAAGAGGCAAACGGAAAGAACATGGGGTTTTCAGTTGGCCAGACAGAAAAAAACAAACTTTAGCTGCAAGGAAGGAATTTTGGTTCTATGAAAGAGTGGGATGAAATTAAGTGGAAATTTCAGGAAAAAAATATCTTTATTTCCCAAGAATTGAAAGATTAAGGGCAAGAAGAAGAGTGCGGAAGAAAATACAAAGAGGATATATGGGCTGGAGGAAAAAAGTGTTGGGAAAGGGAAAGTGGAAGAATGGTGGTGGCCACTGTTTCGAAGTTGGGCATCTCTTTTTGCTGTTGTTTAATTTTAAATTTTAAAAAAAAAATCTTGATGATAGAGAGAGAAGAGAGATGAAGGGTGTGCGACTGTGGGGAAGTGACGGTATGGTGGTGGGGCGGTGATGTGAGCAAGTCGGCATCTGTAGTTTAGCGGCGAGGGTAGGGGTATATTTGTCTTTCAACGTCGAATCAGCTGCTTTGGATGATTGGTGTTGGTGGGTCCCCGTCTGTGCTCTCTTTCCGTTGGGTGGTGGACTGATCTTATATAAGTTGCCGGTTGGTGATTATCTTGATTTACAATAATTACCCTATTACCCCATGTAATTTAGTGTAAAGTATAACGTTACATTAATTTTTAACTCACCTCTCTTTTTAACCTTTAAATTTGGGTTGCTTCGATGCAATAGGTGCACCTACAATTCCCCTTAATTTGATTGGGTCATAAAACATTCAATATTTTATGTCATTTTGTTTTGTTTATATTGATTGATTGGTATTTGTTGTTGCTCGTTTTTGTCATGAAGACTTAAACGAGATCCAACGTGAGATGATCTCCTCCGTCGTCAACAATGAGCATAGAACTTGAAGAAAAGTAAATAAATGCAAAGGGGATTTAACGTGGTTCGGTTCAATAGAACATACATCCACTGGAGTCGAAAGAGTGCTTTTATTGAAGAGGTTACAAGGAGAAATCTCTCATACTCCATGAACTAGAGTAATAGAGCTAATTACAGTGTTGAAGATGATGAAATGTAGAGAGAGAATTATTTTGTGGGTGTGTATGTGTGTTGGAGATGATGAAGTGTGTAAAAGTGTGAAAAGTCCCCCCATGTATCAATTTCCAGCCTTTATAGTTGATTCTCTTCACTTTTGTAGCATGAGGCTCTAAGCCTTGATCCTTGGATTCTTGGGTGGACCAATGAGGTGTAGCCAAGTGTTGGAGGTGGAATCAAATTAGTTGTAGAGTTATCTCAATTTCTCCCTATTGGTTGATAGAGTATCTTGATGTATGATAAGTGAAGGTGCAAACATATTTCTCTTCTTCATGCTACTATTTGGGCTGACGGAGCATAGCTGAGGATGAAGATAAATTGATGTGCTTATCCGCGGGTAAATTGGAGATAAGCGAAGGGGGTTAACTTACTTCTGCTGGAGATATTGGAAGGGCTTATCTTCATACAGGTTGATGATAATGGAACAGCTTATCCCCGAGAATACAAGTCCAGCGTATTGCTTATGCTTGGCTCTTAAGTTCTTCATCACGATTTTTGTTAATATTTCGCATATACCCTTCATTTCTCCAGCGCGTAATGTCACGCCTCCTATAGGTGTAATGACACCCATAACATGAGCCCCCGAAATTGCTTCTTGTTGTGAAACTACAAGGAGTAATCTCGAATATGAGTTGTTTGGTGTGGTCGGTGGTTTATTGAGATCTCATCAACAGAAAAGCCGAGTTCATAGGAATCAAAATCTGGTAAGAAGTGGAGAAAGCAAGTGTGAAAAGGAGCGAGAAATGAAGGATGGCAGTGTTTCACCGTCGTACTCCCTTCCGGCAAAGAGAAGATGGAGAGGTCTTGTTATAGCGGTGCTCAGCCTAATATTTCTGTCAATGCTTGTACCACTCGTCTTCTTTCTCATTCTCCACATCGGTTTCCATCCCTCCACCGGTTATGGTACCAAACAACAAGACTCAGCCTC
The DNA here is from genome assembly GCA_023678885.1 of Pogostemon cablin. Taxonomy (NCBI): domain Eukaryota; kingdom Viridiplantae; phylum Streptophyta; class Magnoliopsida; order Lamiales; family Lamiaceae; genus Pogostemon; species Pogostemon cablin. Next base: position 2,860,737 of record CM042992.1, on the reverse strand, counting down.
AACGCATAAAGGTTTATGATCAGCAAGATGATGCTCTTACAAGAAACCAATCCAAGGTACACCAATCAAAACACATGGATGATATCATTAATAGGTTTGCTCCAAGCTCTCTAGAGGGTATGGGAAATAACTCTGTCAAGGAAACTAGGAATGATCCGAAAGATTTTCCTGAGTCAGCTGATTTACCTAAACAGACTACAAAGAATGGTGGGTCCCTTGATGGAGATAAGATCTCTGGGAAGACAACTGGTGCTGATGATAGTGAAGTGATTTGTGAACTTAAATTTGGGAGTTACTGCTTATGGCGCCAAGAAAAAAATGTGAGGATAATCCCATCCAAAAAGAAAGAAAAGAAAAATGAAAGTACATAATCGATACTTCTTCTCTAAAAGTGATGGCCCAAATGGCGATGGTCAAATTTGTCAGCACATCGTTGGCCAATCAGCTGGAGAATTGAAGTAGATAATGCTACAAAAAGAATCTAAGGTAGCTTCGTTATTTAAGGGCGTTGCTATTATTTCAGAGAAATTCGATTCCGAGGGAAAAGTGACCTGGGGATCTGATGAAAGAGTCGGAAGTTTCAAAATAAAGAATTTTGATAATAAGTCTTGCGCAACAAAAATAAACGAAGGCAGTTTATTGTTCGGACAACTATCAATTACTGTGAATAATTTGGTGTTAAACCCCAGGAGAATGGAATATTTCTGCAAAAAATACCCGAGGTTATATCCGCAGGAAAAGAAAAAAGCTCATCGAGAAAGAAAAGCGTCAGCTGAAAAGAGTATAATCAGTGTTGAAAAAGTCCAGCTTCAACCATAAAAGATTGGATTGTCTACCTTTATATTAGAAAAAAGGTTAGCTCAGTTGGTTAGAGTGTAGTTATTGACCTCCAAGAATTCGAGAATAAATCCCGGGGAAGAGGGAATATTTCTATACAAAAGAAAAAAGGCAACATTTCTGAAAAAATACCCGAGGTTATATCCTAGGGAAAGAAAAAAGAGAAAGAGGACGAAGTTCAGTCCAGAAGGAAACAAAAACCAAAGGTGAAGCACGTGGAATGAGAATCGACGTAAAAAGAAAGAACAAGAAGTTTAGTTTTAATAAGTCCAGCTTCAGCCTAGAAGATGGGCTATCTTCAAAAGAGAAAGCTTAGCTCAATCGGTTAGAGCGTGGATGGAGAATCCATGCAAGTTAGTCTTCAAGAAATGTGAAATGTGAAATGCGAGACTCATTCCACTACCAACTTTCATGAAGAGTTTAAATCTGCAACATAAAGAGAAGAGAAGTTCAGCATATCCTTGAGAAGAACTATCCCCGAGAAGAAATATTGTGATCTTATTACCGGCAAATCGCCAGTTAAAGTAAAATTGGTAAACAATTGGAGAAACAAATAATCCCGATTAATAGTTCTTGAGCCAGCGGCAACTCCGCAAGGAACGTGAACACACGTTCATATTTTGGCGACTGAAAAGATGTGGATTAACGATAAATTTATCAGCAATCCAACCAGTTGGACAATTTGCTGACGGAGAATATGACGATTATCTTTAAGAGAAAATCCAAAACTGCAAGATTCAAGAAAAAGAAAAGAGCTTCAACCTTGAAGAAATCAGAAAGACCAACCATCAACATTGAAATGAAGAGAATTAGACGACAAAAAGTAAAATAAAAAAAATGCCAAAGGATCGGATAAAACATGACGGTTACAACATTACTGTTGGAATCAATAATAATCATAATATATTCGTGATCATACATCCCAATAATATGAAGGTCAAACTCAAATCTCAAGGAGATGACTCAAATCTTCAGGAGATGATGTTGCAAGGGTTAAGCACGTCAATAATAGTGATGCAATTGGTTAAGCACGTTAATAATGGTGATGCAATTGGTTAGCGCGTCAACAACACAAAATTCAGAATCTCAACCTTTATGAAAAGAAAAGCAATCCCGGAGATGGATTGAGAATACACGCAAGAGGAGGAAATGCATAAGAATCGAAAGAAAAAAAAGGAAGTAGGGGACTGACCCAAGTTACAAAATAGCGAAGCTAAATATTTAAGGCTGAACAGCAAAAAAAACACCGAGGTTTATCCCGGGAAAGAAGAGAAAGACCCTTTAGAGGTCCAGCAAAAAAAAACAAAAGTGACTCTAAGCCCATCGAAAAAAAAAGAGGTTTGAGGTTATATACCCAAGAAAGGAAAAAGGAAGAGGAAGAAGAAGCCCAAGGCATATATATTAAAAAAAATGAGTCCAGGGGTCCAGGGTATATCCCCGGGAAATAAAAAAAGAGGGCCCTGAGCTAATCGAAAGAAAGGCTGTGATTCAACCAAGAGAAAGGCCTTGAAGCCATTGAAAAAAAAAAGGAGTCCAGGGTATATCCCTTGGAAAGAAAAGAAAGAAAGACTGTGATTCAACCAAGACAAAAGCCTTGAAGCCATCGAAAAAAAAATGTCCAGGGTATATCCCCTGGAAAGAAAAGAAAGAGAGGCCTTGAGCCAATTGAAAAATAAAAAGGGCCGTGAGCCCATCAAAAAATTATCACAGGCATGCACGGCCAATTAAAAAAAAGAAGCCCGGGGCTCACTTTTTCTATTACAACTAACCGAAATTGTGCAGGAAAAATGCCGGTTGAAGAAAATTCATCAATCTGAGAATAAATCTTGGGGCTGCTAAGAAAAAAAATTTGACAACACCCGAGTATAAATCTTGAGGGCTAGATATGCAAAGGGTTGAAGATACGATTCCAAAGAAAACAAAAGTGATAGTTCAATTGGTTAAAGCGTGCGTGAACAGAGAATAAGAAGAAAACAACTACCAAAAGAAGGCATGGTGACTGGATACCGTAGATTGAGGACCCGAGGCGAAGCAGATTGATGAACCGAAAACAACTGAGGATAAATGTCCTGAGGTAAAACCACTTAGGATAAATTTCATGAGGATAGATGTCTAAAGGCAAAACATCAGAGGATAATCGAGGATAAATATCCTGAGGTAAAACACCCGAAGATAAATGTCCAGAGGCAAAACATCAGAGGGTAATTCGTAAGCACCAACACAACTAGGAGAGGCCAATATAACCGATCTTGTAAGTCAGGTTTATAATGTTACTGGATAAAATACCTAGCCCAGAATGCAACAGTGGAAGCCCAGTACGATAAGCCCAATAAGGAAAAGACCCATGAAGAATTAAAACCCCAGAAAAGATGCAAGGACAGACCCCGGAGTACTGGGAATAAACATGAAGAATACTGGAGATAAAGCCATGGAAAATAAAGAATTATACCTAGAATTACTGGGTATACGAGAAGAGATAAACTCAAGAGATAAGGAGCATCAAGAGCGGCAGATATATCAAGATTGAACAAGGATATGTTGCGGCATGACTAAAAGCAAAGACCTGAGGCAATCCTTAATCCAAGTAAGAAAGACTGCGCAATCATCCATCAAGTGAGTAGCCCAGTAAGTTAGAGAGTGGAAGAATGATTCTGAAATTGAAGAGACACGACCGCTGTTGAAGATGTTCAAGACCCGAGACTCAAACTCGGGGGCTCTCGAGGCTAAAGATCTGTTTCGTAAAGAAAAATCAAGCTACATAACTCAGTGGATTAAAGCAATGAGGAAGATGTTAATCTCTATATTTCACTTCATCCAGCTTAAAGAAATAAAAGGCAGCACACCCATCTTCATTTCGAGGTCAGAATTGCTTTTACTCAAAAGTTAAGATTATCAGTAAAGAACTTGAGGAAAGATTCAAAATCAACCAACAAGATAAAAGAGGAACTACCGATGTTGTTGATAGCTATACCCTGCTTACAATAGTAATTGTAAGTTTACCCTTGTGATTTAGGATATAATTTATCCCTATGGTTTAGAGTATAATTATAATTTTATCCTTGTAGTTTAGGGTATAATTTATCTCCTAAGGTTTAGGGTATAATTGTAATTTTACCCTTGTGGTTTAGGGTATAATTTATTCCTAGGGTTTAAGGTATAATTGTAATTTTACCCTTGTGGTTTAAGATAAAATGTATCCCTAGGATTTAGGATTTAAGGTATAATTGTAATTTTATCCTTGTGATTTAGGGTATAATTTATCCCTAAGGTTTAGGGTATAATAGTCATTTAAATAAAATAAATTTAAAAATAAAATAAAAACAACATTAATGAAGGAGTATGAATTAATTAAGAAGGGTAGTCCCTCTCGAATTCTTTTATAAACAATTTGTATATAAAAAAGTATTATTTTTAATATAATAAAATTATATAATCTTTGATAATAAGAGAGTACTAACCATTTAAGAAAATATAAAAAGGATTTCATGTGAGATAATCTCAAAAAATGTTGTCTTATTTTATAGTATGGTGTAATTAGGATTTAATATTTAGGAATATTTGATTTGAATTTAAATTTAATGTTTAAGTTTTAATAAATTATGAATAGTATTATTTTATGTTTATTTTGAATTTTTTAAATATTAATAGATGTGAGATTAGAGAGGTAAAAGGATTAGAGAAAACAGAAAATCTAAAATCTAAAGAATAAATTTAAATCAAATGTACTCGTGTACAGTATACTTGTAAGGTTTAATTAGATTTTTAGCGTTTAGCATGTTAGGAACTTACAAAACTATGACAAAGATTGTTATGGGTGTTATTACACCTATAGGAGGCGTGGCATTATGCGCTGGAGAAACGAAGGGTATATGCGAAATATTAACAAAAATCGTGATGAAGAACTTAAAAGCCAAGCATAAGCAATACGCTGGACTTGTATTCCCGGGGTAAGCTGTTCAATTATCCTCAACTTGTATGAAGATAAGTCCTTCCAATATCTCAAGCAGAAGTAAGTTAACCCCCTCATTTTATCTCCAATCTACCCGGGGATAAGCACATCAATTTATCCCCATCCTCAACTATGCTCCGTCAGCCCAAATAGTAGCATGAAGAAGAGAAATATACTTACACCTTCACTTATCATACATCAAGATACTCTATCAACCATTGGGGAGAAATTGGGACCACTCCACAACCAATTTGATTCCACCTCCAACACTTGGCCACACCTCATTGGTCCACCCAAGAATCCAAGGATCAAGGCTTAGAGCCTCATACTACAAACGTGAAGAGAATTAACTGTAAAGGCTGGAAATTGATACATGGAGGGGGATTTTTTACACTTTTACACGCTTCATTATCTCCAACACACATACACACCCACAAAATAATTTTCTCTATGCACTTCATCATCTTCAACAGTGTAATTAGCTCTATTACTCTAGTTCATGGAGTATGAGAGATTTCTCCTTGTAACCTCTTCAATAAAAGCACTCTTTCGACTCCTGTGGATGTAAGTCATATATCAACATACTTCTTATGTTACCTTAGTATATCAATTTGTCCATTTAGCATGAAAGTTAAAGAGTATAATAGTATAATATATGAAAAATATAATATTTTAATGTGTAATGAACATTTGTATTAATAATATGTGTGGCTGATTCATATATAGTGTGTTAAGTATAATAATTATTTTTTTCTTGTCTCATCTATTAAATAAGAAAATAGATGAAATATTTTAAAATGAATTAAAATAACAAAATAAATACCTTTCAAGAGAGTATTATAAATACTACAACCTATGGATCGAGTCTCAAATTCTTGAAAAGAAAACTTCTTGATAATTTTGTTCCCTGTTTCACTAACTAAAATTTCTTTTACTTAAATTTAAAAATAAATAAAAAAAACTTACGCAATCTCAAAATAGTTTACCTAGTGTAAACATGATTTCAAGATTATTATTATTTTTTTATTTATTAATTTTATTATTATTATTAGGGAAAATAAAATTATTCGTCCACTAAGTTACACTCATTTTGAAATTGGTCCATTCGTTTTCTTAATTTTGAAATCTGTCCATTAAGTTCATGAAACTCAATTTTTTTGTCCATCAATCTGCTATAGTGGGTAACTTGATGACGTGGCGTTTGTTTTTCCAATTTTTTTTAATTTTGTGCTACAAATAAAATAGGCTGATGTGACATTTTTCTTTAGACTGATGTGACATTAAAAGACGAGAAACTGTGATTCTCAAATTTTTAAAATTCCTCAAATCAAAGAACATAAAGTTAGATATTCAAATTCATACATTTCAAACAAATTGTAAGAATTGTAAACAACAACCAAAACAATCTGTGCATTTCAAAGGCAAGAATTTCAAACAGCAAGTTGCTTTTGATGGGATGATTGATTATCTTCATTGAAACACAAATGGAGTAATTTAGAGGTGGGTTGATCTGAAATTTGAGCTTCAGATCACAGGCGCCTTCACACACTAGAAGCCCTCCTCCGTCGGTAAATGTTGCTTCAGTCCGTATCATCACAATCCACCGCAAGAAAAGGAAGCAGCCGACATACACCGTTGCCGCTGACTCTATTCAAGTAGCCTTATCCAGCTGCCGAGAGTTCCAATGCTCGCCGTAGTCATTGTCGCTCAGATCTGTTGCTGCCATTCACAGATCTACTCCAGCCGTCGAGATTTTCAATGCTCGCCGGAGTCATTGCCGCTCAAATCTGTAGTGCCCTCGCCGAAGACATTCCAGGAATGTCGAGGTGGCTGTCGCTGGGGCCACAGAAGGTGACCGAATGTGACGGCGGTGATCTCTCGAAACGAACGACGAGGACCCTAACGCCGACATTGTTCTCGGCCAAGTCCTTGGCCATGCTGATGATGGTACCGTCGGCGAAGCAGCCATGTCGGTACATCATGAAGCGCTTGACGGAGGGGCGGAGGCCGAGAAGCTTGGTGAACTGGTGGTCGGCGTTGGGCATGTCGACGACACTGGTGGTGCAGACAACGTGGATGATCTTGGATTTCCAAATGAAAAAGAGAACAATTTTGTGTGTTGTTTTAATGCCACATTGACCATTTCATAAAAAAAAAAGAAAAATAAATGCCACGTCATTATTATCAGGTGAGCTACCCGCTGTAGTAGGTTGATGGACGAAAAAATTGAGTTTCATAAACTTAATGGACTGATTTCAAAATTGAGAAAACGAATGGACCAATTTCAAAATGAGTGTAAGTTAGTGGACGAATAATTTAATTTTTCCTTATTATTATTTATTTTTTATTTTTTTATTTTTTTTGTGGGGATAACGAGTGAGACTTCTGTGCCTCCGGGAACACCGTATGGTCCGTATCCCCATATCCCCAAACTAAATTTAAACCTCTAATAATACATAGGTTAAATAAAATATGAAGGGAGAAGGGACTCTTTATTCTTAGAATGTATATTGGGTGCACCCGAGTGCAAGGGTGCATGCATATGTGTATACCTTTTTATTCTATTTTGTATACATGTTTTGTGATAATTGTATACTTTTTAACATTAATTTTTCATTAAAAAATTAACATCCATATGTGTATAATATTTCATTGAATATTATATACAATTTTTCATTAAAAATTAACAATTAAATTGTATACATTTTTACTCTTAATTGTATATGTTTTTGTTTATATTTGTATGTGGGTGCACCCTATCTTTAGGTACACCCGAGTGCACACTATAAATTGCTTTATTCTTATGTTTCCATGGGAACACGTGTGTTCTCGAGGCACCGGAGCTTTTGCTTTTTGGAAATAGAAATAATAATGTACTTTGTGAAACTATATGGTAAACATTAAACCCTGATGGTTATAATAAACTATAAATCAAGAAAAAAATTATTTTTTTTAAAAGAAGAAATTATATTTCATTAAATGAAACGTTTCACGTAATACTTTGTCTTTCTTTATTGATCCGGCACTATATTAGTTAGCAGAATCACATAGCTTAGCTTAAGTTATTAATTATCTTAGCTTAACCAATTAAGTCAAAATATTAGGCCACCTTTGCCAGCAAATTATGTATAGATCGTCATCAACCTAGTTCGTTTTCTTGCATTCATATGCTATGAAACAAATACTAATTACACCTATATTTATCTACTTCCGGCAACTTGCATCAATTAAAATTATTTATTTTGTAGAGTTGTGGTTAGAAAATTTTAATCTAAAAATTAATTTGAATGACTTTATGTTATATTTGATTAAATGTGAGTTTTGTTTTGATTAAAGTTTATGCTGTCACTACGTCGCTCATGAACTTATTTTGTGACACCCATCCATATAAATTTTGGCAAAAATTCCTATGCTTCAGAGCACACCATGTTCTATGTGAACACAAGAGTTTTAGTGTGAACACAAGAGTTTTTTTTTTAATACTAAAACTCTAAAACTCTTGTGTTCACACTAAAACTCTTGTATCTTGGGATATAAGAGCCTCATTCATAAATTTTTATAAAAATAATAAAAAAATATAAGAAATGTAGCAAGTCTGTTGAATCACTAGCAAACAAATTTCTCATTTATCACTTAATGTTAGTGGAGTATTAAAGTATAATAAGTGGAGTATATAATAAAAGGGTGAGTTGCTTTTAGCCCTAATTCTTTAATTTTATCATGAGACAAGAAATTGAAATACTCCATGTGATTCAGTAATTTTCCCTTCTAATGTTTTTATGAAATTTCAACACACTTGACAATGTGTATGTAAAGTAATTAAAAAAGTTTTTTCTCCTTAGAGAAAAGACATCTGCTTGTTTTGATTAACACATCAAATCTATTTATAGCACAATTTATTTTCTTCTTTGCTTTGAAATCATGCGTCCAACACAGTTAGGCCACCTGTAAAAAGTTGTTATAATTAACTTCCCAAAACGGCTTTACTTTCCGTACCTTATCTTGGTGCCTGTCTAGCTATACTCACTATTTTATAATCAAACGAATGGATTACTAAAAAGAAAAAAAGGAAAAAAAAAATCATGTAATACCATATCATAAAACGAATTAACGTTATTAATAATAATAAAAAATACTACTTATCAATGGAACTATTTCATAAACAAATAGTAATATATGAATGAAAAATGAAAATATCTTTAAAAATATAATACATGTATAAAGAAAGGTGATAACTAATTAACATAATAAAAAAATAAAAATGTCTCACTTTGGACAATCTCATAAATTTGCTAAAAAAGAATGTCACATCTTATATTTGGAAGTAAAATAGGAAAAAAAATTGAAATTATATATAGATGTATGAGTACATGATATGTCTTTTAGGAGTATTTTTTAGTTAAGAGGGAGTATTATTTAGGACATAATTAATTAATTAAATATTCTATATATCCACTTGAATTAGTTTAGTTTACATTAACATTGCTGATTTGAAGGTGATGTTGAGAATCTAATTCACAAGAAGACGATAGAGAAAACTGCATCTAGAGTCAAACATCATGTGAAGAGATTTATTACCTGTGTTTAAACTTTATTATTGAACAATTTGGCTTTAAATATTTTCTCACATTCACACTGTGATCGCACCTATTTATTAGTTACTTTGTTTTAATTAATTGTAATCACCTATTTCACTTATGCTTCATTCTTTCAACTTGAATATTATGCCAAGGATTAAATTATTTTAAAGAATTTTATGATTTCAATCCTTAAATCTATAGTTTATTATTTCAGAACCCGAATGGATAGAGAAAAAAAAACAAAAAAACTCCACTTTATTGCTGTTAATTTATTTTTCGAGTCATGTATTATCAAAACAGTCTTTTATATAGATAAAATACGAACACTTAGACAGCAACTCATGAGAGTCATACTAGTTGGTTTTGGGGAATTATTATTCTACCTTGGTGTTTCGTCAAATATTTTGAGATCAATGAGATATTTCAATACATATTGAATGAAACACAACTTTATACTTTGAATAGTAAATATTACTGGATCATAATATTATGTACTCCCTCCGTCCCATATTTGTTTTCGTAGTTACTGTAGACACGGAGTTTAAGAAAAGTTGTTTTTTGACCAACTTTATTGACTTTTGAAGGGTATTGTGGTATTTTTAAGTAATAAATAAATTGTAAAGTATGTTATGTGTGTTAGGTGAGAGTGATATTTTTGAAATTAAGATAACTTTTGAGGTTGTTGGTTAGTGTGAAGTTTCTTTTTTTGGGATGTGAAGATAAATGTGGGACGAACGAAAACGAAAAGTGTGAAGATAAATGTGGGACGGAGGGAGGGAGTATTCATCTACAATGGTCTAATGACGCTATTTATAACATTAATTAACTGTCTTAATCTAAATATTTCATGTTACTTTTATTTAATACATGTTACGAATGCTGAATTAGACTATCCATAATTATTATATAGTGCGTATAATTTAAGGACAATTAAGCAGAAAGATCAAACATCAAAGTACGTGGAGTATGGAATCTTACTCCTTAGAAAACTTATAAAAGAAAGTGATTTATTGTCTTATTTGTCTTGCAATCGTCTTTTCATCATATATATATATATATATATATATATGTATATATTTTTTTTTTTTTTTTTTTTTACAACAAATAATATTATTCTTGTATAGGCCAAGTTATATTCCCTCGTCCCATAAAATTCTTCACATTTATATGTTGTTAAAGTTTTTTTTTTAATCAACTTTGTTGATTCTATAAATTGTAGTGTTTTTAGATAATAAAAATGTGGAGTATAATGTAATAATATTTATGTTAAGGAGGGAGTAACACTTTTGCAAAAAATAATAGCATGGAATTATCTCTCATTCTCATTCAGCTATCTTCTTTTCATCATTTAATCTCAAATTTCTCTTTGTTAAATATTCATGTAATATTATAGGAGATGAATGCTACTCAAAAAAAAAAAAAAAAAAAAGAATTAACAATATTAGTAAAACAATTACAAACAGCACTTGCTTATAATACTGCAAATGATCGATTAACTAGCAAGTTCATTGGAGCTTCATTTCACAGAATTTGATCGATGATGATGACTTTTGCTTATATTCATGTGCAGTAAACTAATTCTCATGTTTAACCACAGAAATTCAACAATGGCACGTATATATATACATGATTTGTGGTGCTGTACAGTTTTTCTCCAGTAATTTCTGAAATTAGGTCAAAGAAGGAGGACCTGATGCTGGCGCTGCAACGGCGGCGCGCCGCCGGGCTGAGTGGACGTCGGAGGTCCTTGGCCGGAGACTCTCCATATCTTCACCGATTTATCTAGGCTGCCACTGTACACCACGTAATGCTTCCCACTGGCATGCGCGACGTTCTTATCTTCTTCCACTGCTAAACACTTGACAGGGCCGCTGTGCCCACTCAGCAGAGATATACAGACGTGTTCTCTCTCTTCCCTTCTCCACACACAGATGTTCGTATCCGCTGATCCACTGAATACCAAATTGCCAGATGTGGCCAGGCAGAGTACGGCGAGTTTGTGGCCCCTCAGATCTCCGCCATGAGAGAGAAACTTGTCGCGTTCCCAGAAATTCACGAGGCCGTCGGATGATCCGCAGTACAAAATTGTTGCAGAGGAATCGACGGCTAGGGATGTCACGGCGCATTCCTGTTTCAGCAGTGTTTTGGAGAAGTAATGCTTTGTTCCTTTGCCTTGCATCTCTCTCCGCCACACTTTGACGGTTCCGTCGGCGGAGCCGGAGAATACCAGACCGTCGAATCCGGCGACGACGGAGTTTACCGCGTCGTCGTGAGCGTCGATTGATTCCAAACATTTCGAATCGGAGATCCGCCATACTTTAATCGTTTTATCCCACGATGCGGAGTACAGAATCGATTTGTCTTCGCTTAAGCTGAGAGATGAGATCGCATCAATGTGTTTGATCCAGATCGCGTTGCGGCTTTTTCTCACCTCCACGTAATTACTAGGTTTGAAAGATTTCTTCACTTTCGCCTTCAATGTCGGTAATGTTCCGACGCGCTTGTAGATTCGGGGATCCTTGCCGGAGATTTTCCAGACGCGAATTTTACCGTCCTGATGGCCGGAGAAGATCCGTTCTCCGGCGATGATGATGGCTTTGACCAATCCGGAGTTGGATTTGAATCCGGAGAATTCCTTTTGGTTTTTCCATACCCTGACGTTTTTGCTATCCGAACCGGTGTACAGAAGATCGCCGGCGGCTGCTAAGGAATAGATGTGGCCTTCTTCGCGGACGAGGGAGCCCATCATACCGGTGTAACAATAGGATGGTTCCGGCCCCAAGTGTTGAGAAGACCAGGGAGAATTGGATATGGGAGAGGTGGAGAAGAAGGGGGTGGAAAATGGCGATGGTTGGTCCCACACACCGGCGGAGGTAGATGTAGCGTCGAAGGATTGCGGCGGCGGAAGGTGGCCGTGGTTAGATGGGCTGGCTTCCGACGCGTCGCTGAGGCGGAAGGAATATTCTTCTTGATCAGGATGCATGGAGCTGCCGAGTATTGGTTTGCTCATGATGTTTGAATCTGTCAAATCCATGAGATCATGATGATAATTGCCCTGTCTTGAATTCTTCATTTTTTTTTAAATTCAGGGATCTATCTTCATATAATATACAATTATGTGGTGATGAAATTATGCAAATGCAAGAAATTCAGCTGTAGGATTGAATGCTGAAGAGAGAAGAATGATGAAGAGGAGAGAGAATGTGGAGAAGGAGGTGGTAGTGAAGGTAGAATGATCTGATCATGTAAAGAAAGGTATGGCCATGAAGAAGAATTGGGAGAGAGTCTTTTTATGCAACTATACAATTTGTCTCATTTCCAAGCCCAATTGAACTGTCTCAACAAACTATAAATTATGATCTTTGTTTATTTCCCCAACTTTTTGAATATTTTAAGTAAGATAAGAAGCTTTCTAATATTTCTCCACCGTTGCTTTCGTGAAGTGCTTTGAGTTACATTTAAAGCATACAAATTAAGTAAAATTTATTCTTAATTAAAATGGTCTAATCTCTAATCATTGAATCATTTATTAATGGGTTGGAAATTCTTGATATGAGGCAACACTCGCCCTTGGAATATGAGGCGCCAACATTATAATCGTTCATGCCATGTTGACGACTTTTATCAAAACTAATGGTCGATCATCTTGCATATCCTCCCGGAGAATTTTGGCAGTACTAAATTCAATAGTTGTAGGAATTGATTTAAAGAAAAGTAGAATTGTTAACAAGATTGTTATTTTTGGGGATTTTAATATGATCAGTTTATTTTTCTTAGTCAAATTGGTGTAAAGATTGTAAATTCAAATTAGGGTTTAGAGTTCTTAGGGGTGGGAATTGAGAAGAAGACAAATCAATAAATGAGTAATTATGAAATTTATTGCTAATCCAATTAAATCATTAATTTTAATTTTAATCTATCTGCTACTCCGTATATACAGTATTATCTAACTAAGGCGTTTTAATTTAATAACGTTAGGATATTTTAGTAAAAAAAAAAAATTACTCGGTATTGATTATAAAATGAAGGGTTATAACTTATAAATAGCGCGCATATACATACTGAATAGTAATTTCATCCATAGATAGACAACAGTCACAAATCCGTTGATTTCTCTCGATTCAAGAAACCTTGATTCTTGATTAGCTCTCTACAATTCTGATCATTGTAAACAGATGTAAACAATCATTCAAGCATACTGTAAACATGTTTTTCAACGATTATGTTCAAAGGAAACTGGAAACTCTGCTATCGCCATGGCTGCGGGGCGACCCGGAACTCGAGCTTAAACTCGGTTTCCTTGGCGGAGACAGCATTCTCAAGAACGTCAATTTCAGCACCTCCGCACTTAACGATTTGCTCGACGACCCCTCGAAATTCTGTTTCAAGAAAGCAACTGTCGAACATTTGAGCCTGAAATTCTCGCCCTTTTCCTCCACCGCATTCACTCTTGTTGTTCGTGGTCTTCGCGTTAATATTTCAATAGGGTAAGCTTTACAATTTGTGTCTTTCTTGTTAGAAGTTGATGGATTTCTTGAAAGGGAAGAGGAGGATGAGAGAGGAGTGAAGTGGACACGGAAGCCAAGTGACACGACCGTGGAGGAAAGGAACAAGGCTCTTGAGGATATTGATCCTGAGGTATTCTAAGCAACCTTGGTTCTTGATCAATTTTCCTAAGTTGAGTTTCCTTTTACTTCATGCACAGGTGCACTTTGGTGGAGAAAGTAGCAACCCTGTTCACATAGTTTGTGTATAGCAAGTAGAGAGAGGAAGTGAAGAGACTGATAGAAACTTATTAATATCCCTCACTTGAATCTTTGATGCTGCCTTTTTATTTGATTTATCATTCTCCTTTCAAATTAAGGATTACTGAAAAAAGTTCAAATATCTGTAAATATGAAGTTAGTCTGCATCCTTACTCTATGAAACATCACATATAACAGTAAGTTTCTACTGTATTAATTGAATCTATTCGGAACCAAGTTTTAATCCCTCTGCCATTTTGTAATTTTAGTAAAATAGTGTTTCTGCAATGGACTAATGATAAAGCAGAACAAAACAATATTATTTCTCAACGATGTCATGCTTTTTTTTTTTTTGGGCGTACTATGTTTTGGCATTTTATATGATCTTTGAAGCTAAAATAGTGAAACTTCTATTTGTTGATTTCAGGGTTGTGCTCTGCACTGTGCTATTAAAAAGATTGCAGACATTAGCACCAGGACATGGGGAACATCCTTATGGAATACTGTAACTAGACATTGTCATTTGGAGCTACACGATGTTCATGTGATTCTGCAATCTCCTCTTTTGCATGACATGTCCTCATGCTCATTGTATATGAAAAAGCTTTTAGTTGAATCACAGATTTTAGGCCACAGATGCTTCATTATAGGGTTCATGAGCTCATTTTTTCTGCCTTTTGAAGAGAGTAAATTTGATTTTGATATTGGTTGTTTTGAGGTTACATTGAACAGTGAAAATCACAAACACACTATTTTGCCAGCGACCAATATGTCCGCGTTAGTTAGTTTAAATGACTTTCAGTCCGTAAGCTTTTCTATTCATGTTCCAGAATTAAATTTTTTTTGTTCACCATCAGCTCTCTTTGTTATAACCTTGTTATCTGAACTATGGTCTAAAGAGTACAAATGTACTAGATCTGGAAGTCAGCTATGGGATATAGTGGCAACTAGAATTGGTTCTCAGCTTCCGACTTCTAATTTGTCATTGATTAAAGTAGTTAAAAATATGTCTCGATGGTTGGGATACATAACCACCTACCACAATATACTTCTACTAGTTGGATATCCAACTGATGAAGAGATGAAAAGATAAGCTATTTTGATGTTACACGACTCAAGTTATTCAAAATCTGTGAGGTCTCAGTGGAAGCTGATTGCTGAAATTGAAAATAATTTGCCTCTTGAAACAGTTGCTGCAGCTCGGAGAATAATTCGCTACAGATTGGAGTCAAGTGGTCCCGGAAATAAGTGCAAATTTGATAAGTTGCAGGGTACTAGGGCTTTCTCCAAGTTGCTTCAGCTACTTTTGCTTGTTTTGACCATGATAAGAAGTTTTTTAGTTTCATTAACGAGGATTCTCTTTTTGCACAAAGTCATCTCTATATTTCGTGAGAGCTGTCTGCATTCTGCCTCTGATTGTGAACATTCTGTTCTACGAAAAAGTATCACTATAAAACTTCAAGAAATTTCATTATGTGTTTCTTTAGACCAGGTCACACAGCCTTCTGCCAGTAGGAAGGTTATTTCTGACATTGGGATCTCATACAAAGATTTACTCTCATTCAGAATTTCTTTAGATGGGCTCTTCTTAAGGTATTTGGTTGATATTTCAGAACAATATTTCACATTTGCCGCTGGGAGCTTCAAAGTTCTTTCTTTTTCTACTGTGAGAGATGCAGCAATAAGTAACTTGGAAGAGTATCTGAAGAAGGAAATTGACAGAAGACAAATCATAGTATTGGCTGAACCTGCTCCAGTTATTTACTTTCCTGATGAAACTTCTGATGACGGCACTGTTGGTATTGCTAGAACTTCAGCACCTCTATTAGACTGTCTTTTAAGAAAATTATGGATGGACTGGAAGAAGTCTTCTTTGAATACTGAAGGAGAAAATATATCAAATGTGCATTCTCCTTGGATTCTTTGTGAGGTGGGGAGCTCTTTGATGGATCCCAGAATGAATAATTGTGGTTCTCAGGTTAACTGTAGCTTGATTGTTGGTAAACTGAACTTCAGCCTGGAATATTGTTCCTTTGCGTCTGCTGTTGTACTTTCTAGACATATACAACATGCTTTGCAGTGGAGCCCTAATAGAAGGGGAGATGCTGTTTCACATGCTACAGCAATAAACATTCAGGACCCGCCAATGAGTTATTGGATTAGTAAAGTTGCATCATATTTGAGCAAAATTAGAGGGGATATTATCAGAATGGTTTCTGCAAAGCATGTCCATATCGGGGCTCTTATTGTGGGCCCTCATTTTCAGATATCTCTTTCAGATTTCCTTTCTCAAACTACAAATGCTTGTCACCCTGTTCCACAAATCTCATTTGAAATCTACAATATTGAACTTTTTGTATCACCAAAGATGGATGATAAAATTGGAGTCTCACATGGAAACACTTCAGAAAATGATATAGAACTGGAGAGCCTTGAACTTAAAGAGTCAAGAAATTAGCATTTCTTATACAGATAAAGGAGCTTACAGCTGCCAAGGACAGGTTGCACTCTATGCATTTCTAAAAGTTAATGGCTTGAAGGCTTACTGTGATGAAAGCACTGAGAATAAAAAAAATCAAATTATTGTATTGAGGCCCATGATTGCACACCTCAACTATGTACGGTAATTATTCTTCTTCCCTTCTGTATCTGCATGCTCCCATTTTGAACTGTGCATCCACCTGTCTTTTGTGTAAACACCACGAACTCACTGCTTCATTATGGTGGCCTAAAAATATTCTATGTATACTTCAACCTTCATTTGGGTATTTCATGTTGTCAGCTTATTTTAGTTTTTTACTTCTTCTGAAACAAGAACAGTTATCCTTTTGTTTTAATGGGCAACCAAATTGACCTTTTAATTACCTATATGGAGTTAGTCTCTTCTGTTTCTTTCATCTTGCTGGCTGAATGATTATTTATTTCCTTGGCAGTTAATTGCTTCCAAAGTGAACTTTCTTGAAGCATTGCTGGTGTGAGAACGTACACATCTAGATCACAATTTAATAAGGCTCATATGAGATGAAACTCATGATTCATTTTTATATAAGTCCTAATTAAGTGATGCATCCCCTCAAAAAAAACTTCTAAGATCATAATACGTCTGTCTATGTAGATATTGATGATTGCAAAAATTTAATGTGATGATAATTTTCATTTGAATTGTCTCTGGCAGGAAGGATCATCATTCACTTGGTTCTGCAGTCACTGCTGTCTCGGCAACTGCCCACTGTAAGGTTACAGGGGTTTCCTGTTTAATGTTTCTTGATGAGTTGTTTCTTTTTTCAAAGGTGATCTTTTATCATTGTTGGCATGGATACCAGCGAAAATTTTCCATTCCTCTTTTCTCAAATTCAAACATGATAATACTGCCTTTATTTGGGTTTCCATTGCATTTGTTTTACACTTCTTTGCCTTGATATATCAAATGTCATGATTAACTTAGTTACAAACTGAGAACCTCTGTTATTTTTCCTTTTTTATCTATACCGGCTCCGTTCTTTGAAATTCACCTCATTTTCCGTGAAGTTTCTGATGGATCTGATGACATTTCACGCTATACATTTTGGAAATCATAATAGATAAGACATGATAAATGGAATGACATTTTAATCAAAGTTTGACTGTTCTATTTTTGTGTTCTAAAGTAGCTGCATAAGACACATAAAATGTTATTACATGAACGTGATATGATATTACTTCAAGTGCCATGTTGTTAGATGCATGGATTTCTTAATACATACTATAATTTTTTGTATAACTGATGATAGATATTATGTATATGATGGATGTGTTTGTTTTGGTTGTTATAGAATAATGTATATATATGTGACATAAGTCATAATAGTATAATACTAAGTAATACTAAGCTCTGAATTTACACATTCATCTTATATAGCCACCAAGTTGTCAGAGATATATGAAAGTCAACAATCATGTCATCATCATATAGAATCTTAATTATTTAGCATCGCATCTTAATTGTGAACGGCCAGGTCTTTTTTGATGAGGTATTACACTGTGTTCTTTAATGACATAATTATTTTTCTCTACAGATACTTTTTAGAGTATTGCATGAGTCTGTTGCCTTTGATACAAATACTTCATTCCGTGATCGACATTATAAAGAACCCAGAAGTAGAGAAACAGTTTATGGTGAATCTGCATGCAGCCAAACTCTCTGTTAGAAGCCATCAGCAATCGCATATTGCAAAATCTCAGGTTTTTGTCAAAAGCTATTTTGAGCTTAAGTCGCTTGACATGGTTCTTCATAACTCCAGGAAAAGTTGTAGCCCAGAGACCTATATGAACACGATGTCCTTTGACAGAGACACTCACAGAAAGCCGGCTGTCAATTATATTTCTAGAGATGGAATTTATGTCTCCATTCAGCATTCAGTTCTGGAATTTAATATCTCAGGGCATGACATGGATGTGGCAGTTGACATGACAGGATCTCGATGTATCATTTTCAGATATTTGTCTGACATTTATGGAACCCCTGACATGTCCGATCTAAAAAACCTATTGTGCTCTTTTAATTTTTTGACTGAAGCATCAGTTAATCATAGCACATTACGTTTCCGCCTAAAAAACTTTAAGAAAGTCTTGCCATCAGCTAGCTTGTGTAGTACATCTGCTGAATCTAGTTCTCATGGTGTAGCATTACACGCCTGGGATGATTCTCCTTCGACTGTAAATACTGATAGACTGGTCAATCATTGGTTATTCACAGACATCATCATTTCGGGGATTTATATAGCTGGATGCCCAGTAAAAGATGTTTTGGTCAATGATCTTGAAGAATTTAATGCTTCTCTCTCAGTTGGCGGCGAGTTCCAGGATGTCTATTGTGAATGCAAGGTTTTATGCCTACCATCTGAATAATAATTTTATACAATGTGAAACAGATCTTCTCAAGTTGTCTTTTCATATTTGAGATGGTCATAGTTGAGCCAGTTACTAGTGTGTGTGATAAATTAATGTCTAGTTCATAAACTTATATGTGTTGCTTCTCAACAGGGAGGCCTCATGTTACTAGAAGCAACAACTGTGACAATGTATGTTAAATGCTTTACTTCATACCAGCAATGGATCTTGGAATTTTGGCCTTCTTTTCCCTCGTCTGGTAGAGATGTTGCTCAAGATATCAACGAAATGTCTCCTCTTGATGGTTGCCCTAGACTAAATCATCAGCAAGGACAATGTCAAGAAGCAATATGGGATCGTCTGGAATCATTGTCCATGAGTCTATTTCATCTACGTCTCATTCTTGTGGAGAGAGAAGAATCTGGTATGATGTCCTCCTTTTCCATTGGAGATTTTCAAATGTAGTGCTAAAATAGGGTTAATAGTTAACATAAATGCAGGTAGACTTCAGGTACTTCTACTTGAGGTGGACTTTCATTTGAACATTGATATGTTAAATACATTGAGAAAACTTTCAATCACGGATTCCAAATTCTCTCTGCTATCTCAATTCAGACTTGGGGGATCAAGCACATAAATCCAAAGTTTTTCGAAGTCCATTTTCTGCTGTCATACCTGATGAGGCAATTTCCAGGCTTAGAAGCAAGGGCTCGTCAACCTCTCTTCAGCATAAAGATTATATTCATCCAGACCTATCTACTGCTGCTAGTCCGGCAAGTACTTCAGTCCCCGAAATGAGTTCTCATGTTGGTATTTCAACAAATAACCCAGAGCAAAAGATATATACAAGTCCTCTGAAATATATATTGAAAGACTAATCCTGCATGGTCAAATGACCATTGGATTGGTAATGGTACTATATCTGGGTTTGATATGACTATATCTCTGCATGAAATGAATGTAAGTTTGGGTGATATTTAATGAAAATATAATTATTCTGAAATATATTTCAAATTTTACTTTCACTTGACCTAAAGTAATTGAAATATAAAAAGAGAAGAGGATTGACGCGCGAGGTAATTTGCATTTATATCTTTACATGTGAGTCTTTTTGTTATCATAATAGTTATCAGGACAAAAGGTGTAAGAATTATATATTTAATAATGTCATTCTGATTTTTGGGGTATTCATTTTTGTAACCCATATTAGAGTGCCATGGAAAGAATATAATTGTTTGATGATTAATAGGTTTGAAATTTATCTACAAGGCTCGTGCAGTTCGTTTCTGATTGCTTATTTGTTAATTATTCAAAGGATGAGTATTGTACTGTGATATTCTTTTTCTCTATGAAACTGTTAGTCTTATATTCCTAATTCTTTTGAACAGATATTACTTTCTGCTTTTGAATCTTGCTCCACGATTCTGGGCAGAGAGGGAACTTCTAATGCGAACTCAAGTCAGTGGTCACATAACCATCAACTGGGAGATAACATTGAAGAAATGGTTCTAACAATTTATCTTAAGGTCATTTTATTTAACACTTGTCATATAAACATACATTCCCTTATTTTTTGTATTTTCAGTAATATTTGAACAGGTATATGAAGATTTCTCTAGCTTTTGTACTTGGTTGTAATTTTATTTTTGTTTATGTAATTCAGCCATGACTGTAAGTAAATTTGAAGTGTAAGAATTATCTACAATTTCTAGGACAAGTTTATTTAATTTTATGGTACTGTTGTAATTTTGATGTTTTTTCTTAAATTTTCCGTTGAATTTATGAAGCTACAAGTATTTTTAAATTTATTTCTGGAATTTTTATGAAAAATTTATTTCTGTATTTTTTTTGGTAATTAGGGTTTGGATTAACTTTAATGATAAAGTTAATCCAAATTCTAAATCCAAAAGTATGGACATTTTTACCTCTGAAAAAGTCAGCTGAAAAGTCAAAAAGCAAGTTTTCTTAAACAACGTGGAACAGTAAGTGTGAAGCGTCTTCCGGGACGGAGGGAGTAGTAATTTAATACTCTCTAACTTACTACATTTTTGTTGGTTTATCATTTTAAAATAAAATAGTTTAAGAATAAAGTATGTGAGACATTTTAAAAAGTAATATTGAAAATAAACTATGTTAATTCACAAATAATATTAACGTATTTGGAATCCCAAAATTCTTTTTTATTTTTTACGTATAAATTTATAAATTTATAGTTCATTATTAATGTTAGAAGAACTTTGATGTATTTTTAATGTCTAATTATGTTTCAAATTTAATTAATATTTTTTTTATTCACCGACCCGTTAGTGGCCCGTTTAGCCCGAGGCCAGCTAGGGTTAGGGTTAGGTTCGCATAAATGACGACCCGTTTAACATGGACCGCTTAACTCGTGTCCCGTTTAGCTCGTAACCCTATAGGTCTGGCCCTGTAGGTTCAGATTCAGCCCGTTTAACATCCCTAACTGTATTAGTCAGGTCGATATCACTTTTTACACGATATCTCATTAAAATAAGCTAATCTAGTGGAGTAATTAACTTGTTAATCTGTTCATTAAGCGTTCAAAAATACACTATCGTGTTTTAAAGGATGCACTTTAATTAATTAATTAATATGCGTTTTCGATTGAAATATAAATAGTTTATAAATAATGTATAATAACGTTATGTTCTAAATAGTTAATTATTCTTTTCACGCATGCAAGACTTTTTTTTTATTAAATTAAATACTCCTGCTATTGTTTCCTAATATTTCACGAAAGTTGACAATCGACGTTCTTTCTACAAAACCCAATAACTGGTTGATCTTTAATATTTACCTTACATCTTCTTGTCTTAATCAAATCTTTATAAAATTAGAATTTAGTAATTGTATGCATTCGCACTTTTCTGATTCATCTTTATAATCACGCATCCTAGGATAGAGTCAAACAACAATGGCCATCGCCTCTACCTTTCAAACACTTTTTTTATTGTTTATTATTTTCTTCCAGGCAGCCCGCAGCTCCAACTACCCAGCAATTTTCAACTTTGGCGACTCCAATTCCGATACCGGAAACCTAGTCGCCGGCGTCGGACAAATCCTGGACCCGCCCTATGGTCAGACGTACTTTGGGGAACCATCCGGCAGGGCCAGCGATGGCCGCCTAATCATCGATTTTCTCAGTACGTTTCTAAACGGAAAGTAAATCCCTCTCTTTTTCTCTTTCTCTGTTGCTAAATCGTGGTAATGTTGACAGTGGAGGCGATGGAGTTGCCATTTGTGAGTCCATATTTGGATGCAATTGGAGCGCCAACGTTTAGAAGAGGATGTAATTTTGCAGCTTCAGGAGCGACCATAGTTCAACCCGACGGACCGACTCTTTGCCCGTTTTCATTAGGGATTCAAGTAGCTCAATTCGTGAGATTCAAAAACAGAGTTGAAAATATCCTTGCTAAAAGTATGTTTAATTTCTGGAAAACAGGTGTTAATCGATGAAACTGTTGATAAGATTGAATTACGAGAGTTGTAATTTTTCAGCTAGAGAATTGAACGAGTACATTCCAGAAGGAGATTATTTTGAAAACGGGCTCTACATGTTTGACACGGGCCAAAATGATCTGACTCATGCGTGTGGTGTGAAAACGGTGGATCAAGTTATTGCTTTAATTCCGGCGATTCTACTTCAATTTGAACGTGGTATCAAGGTTAGTAATTTTATACTGACCTGATATATGTCAAATGCATGATCATTGGATGCTTCTCGTTTATTGTTCCATATTGTCCAAGAAAATAGTAACTTCTAGGTTGTTGGGTAAATTGATGTTTTCGTTTTTGGGGTGTGAGGTGTTTTGTGGGAGAAATAAATATGGAAAGTGTGAATGGTTCTACGAGAAGGGGGAGTATTTGGTATTGCAGCTTGTTTTATGCAAATTGTTCAGAAATGGAATGTACTTTCAAACCTTAGGATCATTACTTTCTGGCTTAGGTTTTATATGGTGAAGGAGCAAGAAGGTTTCGGATTCACAACACAGGTCCCCTTGGTTGCTTACCAATGGAAATTGTTCAATTCAGAGGCGATCCATCGAAGCTAGACGAGCTTGGATGTGTCGCCTCTCGCAATCTGGCATCCAGAGTTTTCAACCTGCAACTTCACGCTTTATACAAGAAGTTGCAGGCCAAGTATTTAGATGCAAAGTTCACATATGTTGATATCTTCTCGATCAAGTTGGATCTCATTGCAAACTACTCTACATATGGTGAGATTACGAATGCACGTCCTATTTTTCTTATTCGTCCTTCTAACACCACCCTCATCAACATATCTGTAACTCAACTTTAACACCACCCTCATCAACATATCTGTAACTCAACTTACAGGATTCGAGAAACCCTTAATGGCATGCTGTGGTTATGGAGGTCCACCGACGAATTATGACAGTAGGATTAACTGTGGAGAGACTAAAGTTGTGAATGGTAATCGAGTCACGACCAACGTTTGCAACGACAGCACAAAGTACGTGAATTGGGATGGAATTCATTACACTGAAGCTGCAAATCGACATGTTGCAATGCAGATTCTCACTGGAAAGTACTCTGATCCACCACCTGCAGACGACGAGGTGCCTTCTTTTCTGAAGCTATCTTCTTTCTTATGAGTCTTACATTTCTCATGTTACAAATCAAGAAATGTAAAAGATACCGAAGAGATGACAATAAATTTAATTTGCTTGTCCATTAATCGAAGAATCAAAGTACTCGTATACACATTTTCGGAAAACACATACATTCACTCAACTCTAATGGAAAATATAATCCGGTCAGGAAAACGTAGAATAGATTGCTTCATTTCTTAGATACATATGCGTAGTATTGTGCCATAGGAACAACGAAAGCAATGACTAATAAACCTCCGACTACAAGAGTGAACTGCCCCCGTTTCTCATCAGTCTCCTCCCGGGTCTTGAAGTTAGATTCTCTCTTGTTCTCTTTAGCCTGTGGACCTCCGGGATCAGGAAGGCCATCTATAGCAGCCACTATACGATTTGCAGCGCTAAACATTGCTTCGTTATACTTTTCCTCCGTAGATAGGACTGTAAATTTTTAAGCCAATTCAGAATCAGCCCTTCACACTATGACTGAACATAGCATAGACAACAAACAGCTCAAAACTATCAAGTTCCTAACAGAACGCCCAGTCTTGCGTCGTAATTTTTTCTCAGAATAACACATTCATTCTTACTCTTGAGTGCTACTCCTACACTAGCTGTCTATCAGAACCATCTACTATGTTCTTACAGAGCATTGTATTATGAGATACTATATACTAATGTTACTATGCTAGCTCCGACAAGATCATTGTATGACTTGGAATGTAATAGAGTTAATGAGTTATACCTGGTAGATTCTCAGATACAGTTGCATCAAGAACAGAATCACCAACAGCTTGGATGAAATCAGGGCCACCTGTAATTGCACCTTCTTTTTGACTGGTAACGAGCACGACTATGCCTTTGTTGTTGCCTTCCTCGAGCGTTGGATACCATTTTTCCAACACTTGGTCGGCATACTCAAATGCATCGGCTTTGCTCTTAGGGTTGAATGCAGGACAGGGTCAGAAAGCAATTGATCATGTGATGCCACAAATCTTGCATTCTTAAATAATTGCACACTTTTGTTTGATTCAAATACAGTCAAAAGAAAATCTTTTAACATTACACTACACATGCTGTTCTATCTCACATGATCATATTGACACTAGAGCCTCAAATTAATCAACTCTGAAGAACATCACACATAAGAGACATACTTTTAGAAACCATAAACCTAGTACAGAACAAAAACAGAGAAAAACTACAGGACCCACGTGTAACATTACAATTATACTCTAAGAAACGTACTTATAGATTAAACGTTCACTTGAACCCTATGGCATGCATAAATGCAACTCTAAATCATAAGATGGATTAATGATTGAAAAGTAGCATATGATAGAAGGAAGACTCACAGTTAACTTGCGGACAGTGACCATGTTAATGTGGAAGCCTTTTCTTGATTCCAAATCCGACAACAATCTCTTCAAATCAGATCTGGTTACACGGCTGAGAACACCAGCATCGTCGACAACGTAGGTTTCTTTTGGTGGGCCATCATTAAGAATATCGAACTCAGATGCAAATGCAGAATCGATCAAAGCTGGTAAGGAGAAGTTGAGTGCTACAGAAATGGCTAGAGCTGCTACACCCTGATATAGGTTGTTGAGCCAGTTTGTGGTACCATAGAAAGATTGTTGAAGAGGCTGTTTTCTGAGAGCACAGCAAATGGGTTTAAGGGCAGCAATTGATTTGGGTTGAGAAGCAGCAGGAGTCTTGAAGAGAGGGCAGAAAGAGCGAGGAGAGAGAATGGTTTCCATGAGAGAGAATCAGAGGGTGAGAGTGGATTTGTGGGATGTCATGTGAGAGGAGAGACACAACTCGAAAGAGTTGGGTGAGTGAGTGAGTGAGTGAGAAGTTTTTTCTGGTTCAGATTTTTTCTTTTGATCATTTTGGATGGTTGGCTGAATTTTGGGCGAGGATAATCCTCACGTTGTGGATGTAGGTGGGCCCCCTCAATTTCACAACTCAAACATGTATACTGGATATAGGGCTTTTTTACATCCTTTTTTTAAAAAAAAAAAAAATTATAAGTTAAGGTAAATAATAATAATAATAATAATAATAATAATAATAATAATAATAATAATAATAATTAGGACTGGTCTCGATTAGCCCGCGGCAAAATTGAAGTTATAACCCTGTTTTTTTATGGTTAATTGGATATGAAAGTGCTTTTTAACAATTCTAGATTTCTATCCTTATAATTTAGAGTTTATTATATATATTTTCTAAATTTAATCGAAATTTGAATCCAAAATTAAATTAAGTACATGAAAGCGACTAGAATTTTAACTCATGCAATACGATGTATATGCGCTAATGCAGATTCAAAAAGTTAGCTTGTTGACATAAACATGAGTTAATTTCAGATTGAGTTTTTTCTTTTTTCTTTTTTAGTAATTTTTAAATAACTAATACTAGAGTTTTTAAGGACAAACATAAATTGCCAAATCTGTGACAATATGCTACTTTTTTTTTTTTGGTTACAATATTTGTATTAGCTTTACCACTTGCAAAAAAGTTCTGAGTTTGAACACTCCAAATAACCATATTAGGGTTCATTTCTTACTCAACTGGTTTGACTGAGATTGTTTATTAGAATCTTTGTATTTTACTGGTTAGAATATGCTTTTCCATCTGAAGTTGAATATCAGTATTTGAAATTACACTCTCTCTCTTTCCTCATTCTTGTTTAATAAAATGCAACATGAAATTCAATTTTAGACAAGCAACTATTATTTATCGTCTTTAATGAAGTTTGAAGCATTCAGCTCATTATTGTACTATGAAAGTCATTTTCATATACACATTGATCTTCTTAACTTGGTATTTGAATGCACATTGATTCCTTAACTTGGTCAAAAAAAAATGGTGGTTTTTAAGGTTGATCAGATATACTTTTCTTTCTTCAAAACCTCCCTCCAAAACTTTTTGATCATGAACAAGTACCTGTTAGGATTCCTCCTCGTGTTAACGTTGTTACCATCGAGCTCCAATGGCATTCAGAACTACTCAGGAAACTCAGTTCTGGATTGTCACAGCTCCGATGAAACGGAGTCATTTCCATCTTTTCTCTACACCTGCAATGGCGTAATGCTTTCTTGCAAAGCCTTCTTGATGTTCAAAACCAAACCTCCTTATGTTTCTGTCTCCTCCATTTCTAACTTGACATCTACTGACTCTGTTGAGTTGGCTCATATCAACGCCATCTCTAGCTCCACGTTTTTATCTCCAGACCACGAGGTGATTGTTCCGGCGACATGTTCATGTTGGGGTGCATACTATCAGGCCAACACCACTTATGTCATCAGCTCTGATGATGAGACCTATTACTCAATTGCAAATGTGACGTACGAGGGTCTAACCACGTGTGATGCACTGATTCGCCAAAATCCATACGGGCCGTCCACTTTGTTTGCAGGATTGAGATTGCAAGTGCCACTCAGGTGTGCATGCCCTACTCAACAACAGAGAGATAATGGCACTAAGTTTCTGTTGACATACTTGGTTTCTTGGGAAGATAGTGTTCCTCGAATCAGTGAAAGGTTCAACGTAAGCCCGGAAAGTGTAGCTGCAGCCAATGGATTGTCGGAAGAAGAGAAAATATTTCCCTTCACAACTATCTTGATTCCTCTGCCAACACAACCTCAAAGTTTTCAAATGAGAAAATCCAATTCCTATCATAAGCCTAAGAAGTCATTCAAAGGGGTGTTCATTGGGACAGGAACTGGTGCTGCTCTGTCTTTCATTTGCTTTTTTATTATCCTTGGCTTCTTGCAGTTCAGGAGAGTAAGAACAACAGATGCGTCGTTGAAGGAGAAACTGCCAGAGAACTTCCTTGTTGAGGTGGTTGGAATTGGGGAAACTTTGATGATATATACATATGAAGAAATAGAGGCAGCTACCAACAACTTCACCCCACAGATGAGGATCAGTAACTCCATTTACACAGGATGTCTTCGTGGGAAACCGTCGGCCATAAAAAGGATGAGCAGTGATGCTGCAAGAGAGATCAAGATTCTTGGCAATGTCAACCACTTCAATCTGATAAGTCTTTATGGTTTCTGTGAGCATGATAGAGCTTTCTATCTTGTTTACGAATACATGGAAGAAGGATCTTTGAAGGAGTGGCTTCGTAGAGATAACCGTGCCCCTGCCCTCAGCTGGAACCACCGTGTTCACATTGCTTTAGACGTCGCCAATGGACTCAATTATCTACACAACTTCACTTCTCCGGCTTACGTGCACAAAGACATCAACAGCAGCAATATTTTACTGGATAGAGAATTGAGAGCAAAGATAGCAAATTTCAGCCTTGCCAGAGAAGATGGGAATTCAAATACTAGCCGTGTTGTTGGAGAGAAAGGTTACGTAGCACCTGAGTATCTACGAGATGGGAGGGCTACGCCTAAAGTAGACGTTTATGCCTTTGGGGTGGTTCTATTGGAACTGATTACAGGACAAGAAGCGGTTTTCCTGCATGATGGAGAAGAAGTTCTCTTGTCTGAAATGGTGGTTTCTGCCATAAGTGGATCACATGTAGAAGATGAACTCCACAAACTCATTGATCCCCGTCTCCAAGTGAAGCATCCACTTGGATACGTTGTCGATCACACTGAACTTGCACTGCGTCTGCTCAAGTCAAGCGGGTCATGTTTGGCTCAAGAACCTGCTAACAGATCAAGCATGGCTGAGGTTGTTTCAGCTCTGATGAAGATCCAGCTAGATATCTACCCCTCAATCAATCTCTAATGAATAGAGGCTCTGTGTAAAAGTGTTAGAAATGTGTACAACAGTTCTACAGAGAGTTCAAGCTCATAAGAATAATAAATATCCAATCAAATTAAAGCAAAACAGAAATCTGAAAATCAAATTAAAAACAACTCTTACAGATGTTAGGGGAAAAAAAAAACTTGTATAGGTTGGTTATACATAAATTTCTGTATCATATGAACAAATATGTTGACACAAGAGTTGGGTGCTCAAGCCTTATTTCCTCTGTTTCTATTCTCTTCTCATAAGTTATAACTAAAATCAAGTCGTTTGATCATAGAAATCCAATATGCAGAGGTCGAACAACATGCATGTACAAATATAGAGCAAGAATTCGAGCAATTGAGTTAACACGGAAAGCTCCCAGTGAGCCGAATGTGATCAAGAGTGCTCTTTAGGCCATACTTAAGCACTGCCTTATTGCCTTCCCTGAAACCATCTCCATATGCAGCAGAGGTGTCTGATTCTATCTGGTGTTTGAAAAACTCACCAAGTTTTTTCTCAAATTCAGACCGTTTTCCCTTCTTAGAAGAGCCGGAAGATGATGCTGATGAGGAGGACGAGGAAGCAGAAGATGATGACGATGATGATGAAGCCACACTACTACCAGAGCCAGCCATGATTTCAGAATCCAACCACATGTGAGCTAGCACTTGGCATATACCTTCTTCGATTTCTGGGCTGAGGTTCGGGTAACCTGAGAAACAAGCAACTCATCAGAGGCGTACTGCAGTAAGAGATAACAATACCTATATGGGATGTCTGTATTTCCCTATATATGTATATTTTTTAGAAAACAAACTTCATTGGATTTTTTTGAATTGAGCAACCAGAAGATTCAATTTTCAGAAAAATGGTGAATGTAGATAACAATACCTTTAAGTCTCAGCCAAGCATGCATCATTTCATGAGCCAGGATCGACCCGGTCAATAACCTGAATTTACAGTGAGGCTGGTTTTTCAATAGGATGCAGATGGAAAATATCAAATATGGCAAGAAATAGCAAGTAAACATCTCACCTAGGTAGACCATACAAGATAAGGATTGCTGTTACTTCACATTTGCGAACCAGCCGGTAAGGTTCAGTGAACATATCTACAATCCGATATCCTCCTTTTTCTATTTTAGGTCTCCTCAGTATCTGGAATTTAATGAAAAAGTTAACATAAAGTCACCCCCACAATATTATACTATTATCTAATTTTTCCATTGCTAAGAAAAACTCATACCGTGCTAACAGTTTGCTCTTCTGACAAGCAAAGCCCTCTAGTCTCTGGCATGTGGTGATGACCCTGGGAATAAAATGAATTCCAAAATTAATTGAAAAAGAATTTTAGAGAGAATTCCGATGTTCATAGAGACAAATTCTACATTTTTCTCTCCTTCCATGGCTTCATTTAATGCTTGTCTCTCGACCAAGAGCAGTGGGACTTGCTGCTCTACCTTCATGTGTAAACCTTCATAAAATTCTTGTATTTCAAGGTAAAGAGGTTGGCACTCGAGGGTGTCCATTATCGAAGAGTCTAGACACTCCAGACACAGCTTTCTTCCATCATCAAGAACTAAATATCTGGCATCTACAGGCTGCATAGATCAAAAGGTTTCATTCTTTCATATTTTCTATTAATATAAAAAAAGTGCTTCCACCACTTACCTCCATTCTTTCACAGCTGCAACAACGAGGTGTTCCATCATGTTCGTGTGCAGGGCAGTACTTCTGATGCCAAAAAGGATGTGCCCTGTACTCAATAAGCCCAGCAGCATTTGTAGGGATCTAAATAAATGAAATGTTAGTAAAATGCGAAAATTCCACGGTATGATTTTCAACACAATATTAACTACATTAATGCTACTTACAAAGTTTGTGCAAACATCACATTTGGGGTGGTGGAGGTCCTTATAGCAAGATTTGTGGAAAGGACGATTATCAGACATGGAAAACTGTAAGATAATTTAATACAAAATTAGTTCACAAAATTACTGGTCCATTTGAATGTTGTCTAACCAAAATCAGATGACGAAGCTAGTACTGAAGGATCAGTTGACCACCTCATAATCAGATATTGGCAGGTTGCAAGCATGGCAACGGAAGCATTCCGGATGCCAAACAGCTCCCATGCAACTCAAATATCTTCCTTGGCCAATCTCACTATGGCAGCCAGCACAGGTTCTACAAGAAAACAATTCATGGTCAATGAGACATGCAAAAGAAAAGTATATATGAATAGAAGTGCACAATCTTGACAATGAAGACATCCATTCTGAGACAATTGGGAAAAGAACTCTATTTTTTCCTGTAGGATGAATAATTCACAAAATGCTAGTCTGACTTGTTAACGAACATCAGCTTCTCTTCTTTTTAAAGGAACTTAGAAATCATACTTGAGTCAAAAAAGAAAAAGGTGAAGTTTGATTGTTTGCACACAGCCAGCGAAATACTTTGAATTACTTGGCTAACAATTAAGTAGAGATCTACCAGGTCAACTTATGACATTGTTCAAGTGAACGAGGACATCGCATCCGTAAAACTTGAATTGTATCTCGTATTGGTAACATAAAAAGTTTAAAAAACGGAGCATTCCTATCTTTTGGCAATTGCTGCATTTAACTTGATCTAGCACATCCCATTTTGCACATGTCTCACAATTGATATAGCAACCCATTTTCTGAAAATTTGATTGAAAATATAGAAAGATGAAAAACAGGGACCTTACAAGGATAATGTATTACCTGTATCCTGAAGGCTGGTAGAATGGATACGGTGGTAAGAAACTTCCATAACCTCGAGGAGACCTCGGTGGAGGTGGAGGAGGTGGATCTAGCTGAGATGGAGGTGATCGTGGTGGGGACTCCACTACGTTCAAACTTTCTTGAATAGCCTTAGCAAGCAGTTCATCTTCTTCCAACTGAGACTCATCATCTGATTCAATTATGAATGCAATTAAATTTGCAGGCAGTCCATAATCAAATCATTCAAAAACTTTCATAAATTTCCTACTTTCTTCATACAAATGAAGAAAGCCACTTGACTTACCTACTACTTTTTTCCCCTTCTCATCTGCTTCAGCAATGGACAATGCAATCGCTTTATCGAGTTCTTCTTTATCGAAATCTGTCAACTGATCCTACATATAAGAATCAAAATAAAACATTACCCCAACAGATGATACAAAGATCTCTATTGGAGCCGGAGACGATCAAACACGAGATACTTACTGCAGACGTAGGAGGCCCTTCCCAAATTGTATCATCTTCATATTTTCCATGGTACTGCCCTTTTGAGATTCTGTGGCTAGAACCTTTAAGAATCTTTGTTAGCCAACGCATAATGCAATTTGCTATCTCCTTATTTCCTGTACACTTTGAGTGGTAATGATATTTATCAGGGAGAAAGCTGATTATAATTCCATCAAAATCCCAGAATTGGCAATAAGTTTTCACATCATATTCCCAAAATAGACATAACATTCAGAGAAACCAAACAAAGGAATCAAGATCAAACAATCATCAAGCTCACTATTCAGTATTCACAGTAACATTTAATTAACTGTAGCAAAAATTCAAAATTCCCATGACTTCTGCAAAAGGGATCCTTCCTATTCCACTGAACCCGGTGAAATGAAGTACCATACAATCCACTTATTAAAAAATAATTAATAAGAAAATCCAGCAAATCTACTGTCTAAGTTCAAACACCATCAACTAATAAAGCATAAAAATCTTCGAACAACAATAAGTAAACAAGATAAAATGGGAGAAGGGATTAAAAGAAGGGCAAAAGAAATCATGCACCTTAAATAGATAAAGAATCTGCAGAATTTAAAAGAATCTGATGAAGCCCAGATCAGAGAAGGCATGAAATTAGAGGAGAGAGAAGAAAGCATAATGAGGAGCAAGAATTAGAAGAGTGGAGACAAAAGATATTGCATTTCCCCACATATCACACAGAACACCGACAAATCAACAAACTTGAGAAGAAAAGATGAAATATGGATGGAACAATCACAGGTTCTTCTCATATTCCCCCTCAACACTCAAGTTCTTGAGAAAGAACAAAAGTGGACACCTACTGCTACTTCAATTCTAAGCAAACATATGCCAAAAGATGGGTTATTTCCATCTACCTTAGTTTTGGAGCCTTCTGATTGGTTTGTGTTAAAGTTTGAATCTTGGCTAAACAATTCAATTCTCCTTCATTAAAATAAACATAGTCATGTTTTTGCTCATAAATCTTGTTTTGGAAACTATTACTACGATTTTTCTTTTTCTTTGTAATTTCTTAATGAACAGACTTTATACAAAATGAAATGAATATTAGCAAATCAAAGAAGAAGCCTAATAAATCAAGAAAAGGTAAGTGTAAGAATGAGAAAAAAGTGGACAAGAGGGTTTGGGATTCATTTTCGAGATTTTGTTGTAATAGTTTATGACGTGGGACCCTTTGCCTTTGCCCCATATTTCCACAATCAAGTCCTCTAAATGTCAAACCCCCATAACTGCTAACCTTTCCCTACAAAAACGTTACGCACATCATTTATATACTATCATTTTTGTGTATTATTTTTATACGGTTGTTTATAACATTAAAACTTTAATTAACTTTTGGTACATCATATGTATTGATATTGTGAATATTTAATATGAATATCTAATCTTATATACATTGGATACATTATAGGAGTAATTTTGATCTTAAATATTTTACCAAATATCCTTTACCCCATATTTATAACTCTTTATTTCTTTTATTAAATTCATAATACTCCCACCGTCTCATCCAACAGTTTTTTTTTTCATTTTGGGCATCCACCTAAAAAGTCTATTTTCCTTTTTTTACATACATGAGGCCCACACACGCCTATTAATACAATTAAAATAGGGGATTCACCCCCCACTAATACAAATATTCACTACACATTAAATAATAATATTCCTTAATCTACGTACAAAAAGCAAAAACTACCCTTTGAATGGGACGGAAGGAGTATATGAGGTGATCTATTTTGTCATATTGGTGTAATATCATTTGTAACATTCGTTAGATACGTATGAAAGGAGAAAAAACTATATTCTAGAAAGTACTAACTATTGGAGCTGTGGTTTTATTTATTTTTCATTTTACGTGTCAATCATATAATTAATGGCATAGGAGATGATACACAAAATAACACAGGGTCTCATGTGCCTTACAAAAGGGCACCACATATCCTGTGAAACTTTGATTTAACATCTAATATAATTTTTTTTTATAGATTGAGTGATTGACAAGAGGCAGAGCAGAAAAAATTTAATCTCCTGTCCTAAGATTTATACGTTGACTTGAGTATAATTTCATTCCTCCCTCTTACGTGATTAATTATCATTTTCTATTAAAATAATAATATTTTTTTATTTATATTGTGAATTATTCATAAAATAATACACTTTCTCACTAATTATCAATTTTGTCGATTTGATATAACTTTTTATTTAAAATACTATCGTTTATTATCTAACTTATGAAAGGAATTCGTGAATCGGTCTCACGTAATTCTTTATCAAAATTAAAATAGACAAAAAATTGTGATTAATTTTAAATTTATAAAAATATAATTTGGGTCTAGGATATAAAGAATGCTTAGAAAAAAAAAGTTGGTTTGGTGTGTAATGTAGTCGGTAGGAGATGAGTGATGGATAATATTCAACCTAAAAGATAAAGATATTTTTAATATTGAGATTAGTTCACCATCAGCCACAGATTATTTATTTATCTATAATCTACCATTTCACCTATTTATACATCTTTTTTTTATGGGACATTTCTTTTTTATGGGAATATTTTGGATACTGAAAATATCAATGAATAGATTGATGCAATAAGCAGTATTTATTAAATTTTAATTTTTAATTAATTATTAATTTGTAGTATTTTATTATTTTAGATTGGTTCCTTTTGCGTTGGATATAACTTTGGATATAACTCTTACTCCACTCTTATCAATGTATTCCTTAAAATTAATTAAAAAATGGATAAGCTATGTTTTCATAATAGCTTTATTATTATCATTTTATATAAGTAATTATTTTCAATCATCACTCCTAAAATTGGAAAATGTCTTTATTTTCTACTACCTTTTTATATAACCTTCATAAAACCACGAAACTTATGCTTCAAATATGACATATTTGCAAACGTCATCATACTTGGTCTTAATTATATGGCTAAGATTAATTAATTAATTTACTAGTTAATTTATTAGTAGTAATAATAAAATCATATCTCTTTCCAATCATTTCACAAAATTATAATAATTTATAAAAGAAAAAAGACATAAAATCTATAAAATAGTGTCAAAAAAATTTATTTAGGATCATAAACATTTACTCCCTCCGTCCCCTTGATACGTATTCATTTTGTCATTTTAGTCCGTCCCATTACAAAGTAATCATTTCCTTTTTTAGATTGATGTGACCACACATGACCGCACTCAACACTAATACAACTACCCACTACACTTTAAAATATTATTTCTCTCACCTCAAAGTACATTAAATTATTATACTCCTTAATTCACGTGCAAAAAGTAAACGGATACATTTCAAGGGGACGGAGGGAGTATCTTGTTGCTATCGTGTATATATATATATATATATAAAGGACAAATTATTATTTTACTTAATTTTTAGATCTAATTTCAAAAGCGTTAGTGTCATAAATCATTAAACTTCGAACCCTCTGGAATTTGTTTATGCAGTTGGAAATTGGAATGATGAGAAAGAGCGAGAGAAAAATAAATATAATAATTTAATTAAAACAAAAGTGTTGTCGTTTTCGTTTTTCGTATAATTGAGTGCCGCCGATGCCACCAAAATATAATTAAAGTATTATTAAAAAGACTTATAAACCTCAACAATTCATTATAGCTTAGCTAAATAATAATAACTGTATTTATTGGGTGGTTGATAGCCAATAACTCGGTTTTATGTCAAAAAGGGTTTTTTGGTTGGGTTCTATGAACTTTTTAATATTAATTACATAAATAAACTAAATTTTAAAGACATTTAAGTAACTAATAAATTATGTATAATTTGAGTAAATAATATAAATTAAAACTATTATTAATTTTTTTTTACAGAAACTATTATTAAAACTTAAAAACGATACACTATACTATTCTATTACTCTCTCTCTCTCTCTATATATATATATATATATATATATATATATATATATATATATATATATATACAAAGAGGAAGTAAGCCTTTTCACCTTTCTTTATTATAATTTAAAAGAAAGAAATATGAATATATATAACTACAATATATAAACCATTTCATCAATGCATATGGCCATGTATTCTAATTATAGCCCTTTTATTTTTTCATTGTCACTTTATCTGAATATTTTATTTAATAATGAGAGAAAACGTCAAGTTGGACACTGCTGCAAAGTTTAGAAGAATAATTATGAATTTGAAAGCCAAGTAAAAATAATTATCTCTATATATTATTTTAATATTTAATAGTAAATTGAGATATAAGAAAACATGAGTTGAAAAATATGTAATCATCTCTAAAATTCATTTTAAAATTTTAATAGTATAATTGAATTTTTTATTTTTATTTTTATATTTTTAAAATTATGGTAAAGCAAGCAATTTATACCGTTGAGCCCAATAAGAGAGTAAAGGGTCCATAACTGATTTATACCGACACATCGTAAAATGATAAGCCTAATTTTTCAAACTGGACCGAAGTAACAAATTTGGGCCTAATATTCAGCCCAATCGTATGAGTCTTTTTTTAAGAGCTATAATGCCTGAGCAGGCCCAATATTTTATGATGATTAGGCCCAACATTTCTACACATATACATATACTTCAGCAATTTATTTAGAATAAAGTCTATAACATCTAAAATACTAGCTAATGACATAACATTTAAAAGAAACTAGATTGATGACGTCAGAGATACTAAAAGATTATTCTGATTTTTTTTATTATATAATTATTTATCTTATTTTATCATGTACTCACTTAGACCACAAAAAAAAAAAGTCCTGTTTTTTCAAGTATATTTACTCTTACGAACTTGAATAATTTCATTAATAATAATAATAATCCAAAATGTCCAGAATATGGGTTCTTTTTTTAAATGAGTTGAATCTTATAATGAATGTAAATTTAAGATTATGGGAAAGCCCAATAAAATATATGTGGGCCGATATCTCAATATCATAACTGTGTATTTACTAATATTAGATTTAGGGCAACGAATATAGTTACACTGTCAGTGTGTCCGCGAAATATATTTCAAATGTAAAATATATATAGTTAGAATTTTTTTTTTTTTCAAACTTTGTAATTTATGATTATTTATTTATTCTTGCTTTTTCTAATCGAAGATTACCTCACACAAAACTTAATATTTAAAATGAAAATCAGCACAGCCTCAAGCTCTAAATAGATATGCTGAATGATATATTATATAAAATATATCAAATTTAATACGCAAATACTTGTATTGCCTTAGATTGTTGTTCTTCAAAACAAATAGTAATATTAATCATGTGTATAACAAACTATAATTTTTTTCAAAAGGAATAGCATTCGGCATTTTAAAAAGTACAATTTCTTACTTTCAGAGATGAGACAACTGCACAGTTGTATAGAGTTTTATTTATTTATTTATTTTTCCATAATTTAGACATTATCCTTAAAGTAACATTACGAAGATTAATGTGTAGCAATATTTTTTAAAAATTGATATATCAGTTTTTTAGTTTTAAAATCTCATGAGCTTTTCCTTAATAAAACTATTGATTAGGGTTATGAAGTTTAAAATTAATATTTAAAAATCATTTAACGAAAACCATATATATATATATATATATATATATATATATATATATATATATATATATATATATATATATATATATATATATATATATATATATATATATATATATATATATATATATAAAAATAATATGATTAGTTAATTGCCACAAAATAATTGCTATTTCATGGTTGCATAAACTGTTTAAAATTTTCTTAAACCTTAGGTAAATATGGCCGCCCAAGCTAAAATGATTTTAAAGAAACCCTAAATCGACATTTTTATGCCTTTAATTCGGATTTAAACTTAAAATGCATACTGCCCAAATTTCAAAAACAATATTAATAACAATAAAAATAAATATAAAAGGAAAAAATGGATGATATATAGGAGTTTGGTCTGGTGGAGAATTAAATGAAGGTATCAAAAGGGAAGGGCCCGGAAGCGACTTGAGTTACAAAATGAGGTTGACGGTCAATTCAAAATGAAATTAATCCATAATAATAATAATAATAACAATAATAATAATATCTGAAAATGAATGAAGATGATCATCACATTCACTCATCCCATGCCAACATGCCACTCATCTGTCACCTATCTAATTTCCTTTATTATTTAAATCGAGACGGGACACGTGGCGTCCCGGACCACTCCGACCACGTGGCTGAGGCCACCCCCTGCCGGCCGAGCCACCACACCCGGTGGAGGACCACCATCACAAGTGCTAACTTGCCTTTCAATTGCTTCATGTCCCTTTCTTGCATGGCCCCATGCCCTAAACTTGTCCCAACCCCCATTCTCTCTCTCTCTTTCCTCCAATTGTATTCATTTAATTCACCATCTTCTTTGGTCATCATAGCATATTTATTTTTCTTACTCAGATGATCCGGTATGTGTGGGATATGGACCATATGGTTGAGTATATTTGGAAGTATGTATCAAGAAACTTAATTAAAAAATATATGTGTATGATGTGAATTAAAGAAGTACTATTAATGAGTTGCAAAGGAGGGGAAAAAGGAATAAAAAAAAAAGGTTAGGGTTAATTAATTAAGTTAATGATGATAAAAAGATAATGTGGAAATAATTGTGGAGCCATACCATGAGAATGTTGGTCCTTTACTTAATGTAAGCATCAGAGTGGAAAGTGACCCAAATGAGAAGGACATTACTTAAGGTTGGTTCCTAGTTTAACAATTTTAAAAAATAAATAAAAAAAAGGGAATGGCCCAATTTAATTAATCTGGGAAGTTTTAATTACCAGAGATATATATATTAATATTGAAAAAAAGATAAAATGTTGAAAAGAGTTGGGTGTAGCAGAGCAGAGGAAGTGAACCCCATTTTTGATGGGGCCTGTCAATTGTGTGAAAAATGCCAAAAATTATGTTAGGGTTCAATCTTGACAATAAAGTGCCAATAAAGTAGAAAAATTAAAAAACCCACTTTAGTAAATATCAGATGTCATGACCCCAAGTTGTTGTCTTGGATGAAACATTTAATCCTTTCTACATTTAATGAAATTAATCTTTGCAACATTGCTTTGTTTCACTTCACTCACACTTCTATCTGTAAACTGATCACTTACATAAATTTAATTACTACAAGTATGTCTTATTTTTGGTATTTTTGCAGATACCATTTCAAGTATATATTTTCAAATAATTCATTAATTAATTAATACATCTCAAACAAAGCACATACCTATGTGTGGAATATGTGATAATTTACATGGAAGACTAATTAATGATATTAAAGTCATACACTCTGATTTCATGTTACATTTTGATGTTATATTCCTATTGCAAATCAGGGATGATTTACATGTAAGAAAACATTGCCCACAAATAAATAGGGATATGATATTATTTTATATTTTTAATTTAGAAAAGAAAATGTAAGAGCACGAAAGTCTAATTTTGAACATAATGAACCTTTTACCATATCATTTAAATTCTACTGAATTTTTCCTTCATGGGTCCACAATATTTTTTATAAAATAATCCAAATGAGTTAGTTTGGATTAATGCAATTTAATAGGAGTAAATTGTCTTACTAAGTCTAAAATAGTATATGATAACCTAAGAAAACTTTAGGGGCTACTAAAGGCAATTAATATTGTATCCAACCAGGCCCCATTTTGGTTGATTTTTCAGTCACTCAATTTAAATATACAAGAAGCCTTGGTTTCTTCTAACTAAATAAATAACATTATTAATGAGCAGGGGTATGACATGAATGTCACCTTTGAATACACAATATAATTTTCATTATATAAATATTTGTCCTTAAAATAGGATAATCTCAATTAATGTAAAGTTCAACTTTTTGAACCAATAGAAGAGGAGAGTGAGATAATAAAGAAATGTCAATCCAATGTTTGGTTGGGTGTAGTCATAAGCTTAAATACTAAGTAATATATAATGTTATAAGTTGCTTAAATATTGATCATTAATAGTATCTAAAGATCCCACTTGAATTGTTGGTTAATGTTTTACATCATTAGGTAAAAGGTACCTTTTTTAATTGTTCTATACTTAATTAATTTTATGTACAAATGAACAAGCAATCATCATTTTACCCATAGCTAGCTACTCCTTTAATTTTTCTTTGGTTACATTTTAAGAATCTTTTATTATCAATTAAGCATTCAAAGGTCATTGTTTAACTTAATTAATGATATACTTTCAAATTTGTTTTAACAAATTTTTGAGGGAGAATGAAGACAAAATATTACCAACCCTTTTCTTGAATTAAAGAAATTAGATAGATCTCATTAATACAGGACTACAAGCTATAATATTTTAAGCAAAGCCAAAATCTTTAACATGTGTTTAATTAGATTTAATCATTCAATTAACACCTCAAAACTTTTGAACTATGCATCACAAAAAATTTGGACTTTAAAAATTAATCTAATGTTGGAAGGTGTTAGTTCAAAGGTGACATGTATTTTTTAAACACTAAATAGGCCATATCTCTTGTGTTGTCCATTATCTATGATGTAAGATAAATATGATGCACTATTTAGTAATCATGACACCATGATTAGCATTTCGATATATCATATTAGTACTATATGTACGTACCTATCTGTACGTGTGTATATGAGTATAGTATTCCTTCCATCATGTTATAAGGTATCCATTTGCTTTTTGCAGGTGTTTGGTTTTATAGTATCCATTTGCTTTTTCACGTGGATTAAGGAGTATTATTATTATATGTAAAGTGGGTAGTTGTATTAGAGGGAAATAGTGAGACATATTGTGTAGTTTTTTTACTAAATAGGGAAAATAGATACCTTTGAAACGGACGCTAGAAATAGTAAAATGGATACCTTAGAAGCGGACAGAGGGAGTATATATTAGTCTCTTCTTCCATCGATAATATATTTATTTTGTTATTTTGGTCGTTCACTTTAAATGTATAATTTTTTCGGATACCTTAGAAACGGATAGAGTGAGTATATATTAGTCTCTTCTTCCATTGATAATATATTTATTTTGTTATTTTGGTCGTTCACTTTAAATGTATATTTTTTTCTTTTTTTTGGGAAAAAACACATGGCTCACCACTCACCACTAATATTACAACTACCCACTTTGTATAAAATAATAGTAATAATTATTAATACACATTTAAAAAGCAAATAATTATCTCAGGGGGTATTTTTTAATTATTAATTAATTATATATAGACTTCTATGGGTAACATTAGGGTGATGCCTTTCCCTACACAATTATTAATGCCTTTTGTTTACTTAAGATTCTTTTTTATTTTGTATGGATGGCACTAAGATTCAATGAGTGGACAAAACATTCTTGGTAGTGGCATGACATGTATCTCATCATCACTTCTCTTCCAATATTAATCCATTTTAATTCATAACAATGGAGCTTATATAAATAAATTAATAAACTGAAAATAGCTAGAAATCCACGACTCCTCTTAAAACAATAAACATATACATGTGTATTTGTGTATGTAATTTCAAATTAATTTGTTGAGTAAAGAAATATAAATTATGAAAATGGTTAATCTTTTACCTTACCTTACTTTTTCCTTTTCTTCTCCTTTGAAATCATATGATGAATTGATTGCATTGGGTAACGAAATAGTACTATAAGTTTATCTATGTGAGAAAATTTGGGGCTACTTAACTGATCCGGACTCACACATGAACCAGAGCATCCTCATCCATTAGATTAAATCTATTTAATATCAGTCATTCACATGAGTGGAGTTTTGGATACTTGAGCAGCAGGTTAAAAAGAATATCAAAATGAAACATTAAATAACTTATTTCTCTATCTTCTCTATCCAATCATTTATTTTTCTTTTCAACTATTTCACCTAAAAATTCATATGTATATAACTATCTTGTTATAAATCTATTATTAATGAATAATACATCAAATTATTTGTCTTTTAAAAATTTTTAATTTGACATCCATATCAACTATATAATATATATTTAATTGGGAGGCTATGTTCATTTCTTCATTTCTTCTCATCTTTCCTTACCTGCTATCAACTATATAATATGGTGTACCTCACCATTAGGGGCCCCCACCGCCCCTGCCCTGAGGATTGGTGGAGGAGGTAAATCGCAGGATGTGTCTCAAGTGACTTATAGAGAGGGCTCACTGTTAAACTTGTGCTTGTAAGGGGCCAAATTCATGTTAAAGGCAGAATTCGAACCCCTACCCTGCAGCAACCAAGCTCAGTTGGAAGGTCTTTCCACCCTCCCCTCTACCACTTGAGATATGTCCTAGGGGCAAACTATATAATATGTCTTTTTTCTTTTCTTTTTTTTTTTATCTTTCCTTGCCTGCTCTTCTTGTGTGTGCAGTGCATACTCTATTCTTAGTCTTATATTATTTTTCTCTTTCATTGTTTCATATTATCTTTCTCTTTCATTGCAGTGCATACTCATTAATCTTATTCTCGTTCATTGGTGCAGTGCATACTCATTCATATTCTCTTTCATTGCACTGGAATACTTATTTTCTTTCGGCAGTATCATTCTCTTATTTTTTATTTTTTATCTTCATTTATTTCTTCCACAATATGACGATCTTTAATTTAAGAGATAACGGATAAGCATATTTTCTTTTAAAAAATAAATTAATTTATGGATTTTTTTTAATTTTTAGAAGTTCATGTTAAATGTTAAAAAAATATAATTACAGAAATTTCGATATAATATTTTAATTAATATTAAATTAAAATATAATAATAAAATGATGATAGATTAATAATAAAATTTAAAATATAATATATTAATATATTGGAGATGTATGTACTTTGCTAATTAAGAGAGGTGGAAATATATGAGATAAGAGTAGCAGTGTATAGAATTAATAAAAGGTGTGCATAGAATGATGAAAAGTGAAAGGTTGGAATAAGCAAAATCAATGAGGTGCATAGAAGGATAGGTGAAAAGGTAATGAATAAAAAAGGTGCACAACAGAGAATGAATGTGAAATTAAAATAATAACATATTAAATTACATTAATAGGTGGGTCGCATTTTACCTGCAACTTGCTGATTCTTGGGTTATGGATAAGCCTGGATCAGCAAAGAATGGCCCGAAAATTTGTCATGATAGTTTTTTATTTTCCTTTTGTAAACAAGAGTTGAACAATTATTATTATTTGAAGTAATGTTAAAAATAAGAAATTTGGAGAAAAAATAAAAGTGGAGAAGTGGGATTGTGGTCACGGAATAATAAAGGCATTTATGTGAATTATGTTTTTATATAAAGCTATAAGAAAAAGGAGAAGCATCCCTATAAAAAGAAAAATAATATGGAATAATTTCTTTAATTGAAAAAGGAGAAACAAAAGTAAGAAAAATCCATAATTCTCATTTGGAATTGTCATCCCACCACATGACTCCATACATGCACATACACATCAAGGAATACTCTATAATATTTTTACTACAAATATTAATACATACACATGAGTGGGGGGTATAGCTTTTACTTTAGTGTTCCACAATTTCCTTTTCCATTCTCCATTGGGCAAAAGAGACAGTTACTATTGAAATTGGCGTTGACGCTTCCTCGTACGACCCCCCCCCCCCCCTCCCCCTACCTTATTTCAACACCTCACCCATTACCCTCCACTGTT
Organism: Pogostemon cablin; assembly: GCA_023678885.1. Taxonomy (NCBI): domain Eukaryota; kingdom Viridiplantae; phylum Streptophyta; class Magnoliopsida; order Lamiales; family Lamiaceae; genus Pogostemon; species Pogostemon cablin. The sequence continues at coordinate 2,817,389 of CM042992.1, read as the reverse complement.
ACCTCTAATCAATCGTCCCCTTAAAGATCATACTCTTTCATTTCGCGTTAATGTTTACTCCCTCCGTCCCTTTAAAAGATACTCTTTTACTTTTTTTTCCACGTAGATTAAGGAATATTATAATTTAATGTGTAGTGGGTAGTTTTATTAGTGAGAGTGTGAGCCCCATATTTTAATTGTATTAGAGGAGGTGTGTGAGTCTCATGTGTATAAAATAGGAAAAGAGACCCTTTAGGTAGGACACCCAAAATGAAAAAAATAGCATCTTTAAATGGGACGGATGGAGTACGTTTGATATTTTGATTTGTCCTAAATTAAAGTTACATTTCTCTTTTTATCAAGTGGAAACTACATAAAATCATTCATATATTTTTATGACCTCACACACAATACTAATACAACTTGGTTTGTCCTAAATTAAAGTTACATTTCTCTTTTTATCAAGTGGAAACTACATAAAATCATTCATATATTTTTATGATCTCACATGCAATATTAATACAACTGATAATCATATATTTAAACTTATTAATGCGGGATGAAAGGAGTTTAGTACTTTAATATGTACACTAAAAAAATTCATTTTTACGAACAAAATTATCAAGAATTGAATTCTTTTGGTAATTATCAACGATTGCCAATAAAAATTATATTTGTCTTTCTGCAACATAAATCCAACAAAATTTTATATTAGTAGTATTTATTTAGGGTTTTTTTTAGACAGCAGTACGTTAATGCCTTCACTGTTTAAATCCTCAACAAAAATATTGTTGTATAGGTAAACCATGCATGCATGTATACATGTGTGTGTGTAATATATATAACAAATAGAGATGAAGAAGATGGTGTTTGATGAAACAGCAAGATGGATGGAACAAGTAAGAACATCAAGTTGCATAGATAAGTGAAGGTCTAATGCATGACAGTTCTACCATGTTTAAAGATCAAGACAAGTGTAAGTGGTAATTAGCTGATTGTGATTGTTAATGACAGTTAGAAAGGGGGCCTAATGCAGCTTGATCAGTTGACAAGAATCAAGTGTAATCTAATGATCATCAGTTGATTACTTAGGTGATGTATGTGTGGTGATAGATGAGAAGGTACATCAGATCAGATGAGGTTGATGCGGTTGATTAACTGTCATCACATGACAGTTAACTTAGCTAGATCAATTTAGTTAGGATTCAAGAAGATAAGGTGCTGATTGGATAGTGAAGATGCAACACATATGATCAGTTGTAAAATTGAGCTATAAGTTCAATAAATATGCAGTTTGGTTGGCATGAGAAGTTGAATCAGTTGGAGGCAGTTTGGAGTCAGTTGCAACTAAAACTGATCATATGGCGGTTGAGGTGTTGCTGGTGTGTGCATACCAGTAGTGTATATATATGATCATGCACTGCATAGCTAAATATAGAAGTCGATCATCATCATCATACAAGTTAACAAATCAAGTTAGGGTTTCTTAAGTGTTCTAGTTCATCATCTTCATCATATTGTAACCATGTTTCATCAAGATAGTGATTATTCTCCTTTAGAGTGGATGTAGATCAACATGATCGAACCACTATAATTTTTGTCTTCATTCTTCAAGTTTTAAGTTCAGTTTTTGATACAAATTCATACACAACATTAGGTATAGATTGATTGAGTATTTTGTGAATCAAAGTATTGCTGTCTGTTGTGTTGAATTCATAACAAATATCTTAAAATCCAAATATACAGTATGACGATTTAATCACATGTCAAGCCTTGCTGTGACAATTCAGTCATTTTTCAGATATATACAGCTTATGATCGAGATTGTAAATATAGCAATGTTTATTCTATAAAGCTATATATTTTCAATTACATATATCCATTTCTTGTTATCGTTATAAAAATTAGGGAATCTGAGTATGCATAAAAAGAAAGACTTTATTGTTATAATTTGGAAAATTTTTACTTTATTATTTAAATTTTGAAATAGTGAGACAATGAATTGACGATTCAATAAGAAATTGTGATCATTACATATTGATAAGGTAAGTGAAAGTATATATTTGTCCAAAAGATTAAGGAATTTTCCCCATAATCTAATTTTGTTCTCACCTTACATCATTATCTATTAGAATTAACACCAGAGCATAGCTCAAGTGGTAGAGGGGATGGTAGAAAGGTCTTCCAACTGAGCTTGGTTGCTGCAGGGTGGGGGTTCGAATCCTGCCTTTGACATGGATTTGGCCCCTTGAGGCTAACCAATCCCAGGGCGGTGGGGGCCCTAATGATGATTACACCATATTAGAATATTGCATTCATAAAGTATTTGTCTGCTCCTATTTCTTCTCATATCATTTTCTTCTTTCGATTCAAACATGTACTTGGTACTAATGCAAACACCCCCATCCACCCCCCTTCATGAGAAATCATTACTCTTTTTAATTAGATAATAATCATTATTCCAATTAACCCTTCTAATTAACGTGGAACACCGAGATAGAAACATGTGAGAAGTGTTCACTTGTTAAAGTTTTTTTATTATGCATAAATAAAATATATTTATTGATAATTAACGTATGTTTATAGTGAATCATATTATAATACTTTAAAATAATATTTTAGTAGTATATCATTTAACATATTTTTAAAAGCATACTTTAAATACTATCAATAAGCATATTTTATCTATATAATAATTTTATTTTAGTACATTTTATAATCCGTCTCACATAAGCTCTGTCACACAAGAGATTTGTTATAAAAGTAATATGAATAAATAATACTCCCTCCGTCCGCTTCTAAGGTATCCATTTCACTATTTCTGGCGTCCGTTTCAAAGATATCAATTTCCTCTATTTAGTAAAAAAAGTACACAATATGACTCACCACTTCCCTCTAATACAACTACTCACTTTACCTATAATAATAATACTCCTTAATCCACGTGCAAAAAGCAAATAAAGACCTTAGAACTGTCCACGTGCAAAAAGCAAATGAATACCTTAGAAGCGGACAGAGGGAGTAATTAATTATCTTTCATGGTGTATTATATATATGAGAAACTCTCTTGTGAGATGTATTTTTTTAGACGGGTTGACTCATTACTAAAGTATGCTTATTATAGTTAAAGTATACTATATGTCAGTAATTAATCATATTATAACACCCTAAAATCATACTTTAATTCATCATTTATTATATTTTAGAAAATATATTTTAACAACCATTAAACATATTTTATCTATATAATAGACATACTTTAAATCGTCTCACATATATAATATCTCACAAGAGAATTTGTCTATATATATATATATATATATTTTTTTTTTTTTTTTTTTTTTTGATTATATGTAAACGTCGTTTTTAACTGACAAAGGGTGATTTTGGATGTTTAGAAAAATAATTCTCCACATTCAACACAAGTTTTTGAACTGTTTACTTAATTAATCATAATTAAGATACGAATCAATTAAGATCGAGAAATTTATTTTTAACTAGCATAACTATCAAAGATTTTTAATTAATATTCGTTTGGGATATGTTTGTTACTGATGGAATTAATACAAACAACTTCATTTGTCACTTGGCTACTCATTACTTGAATTCTCATTAAAGTGATTGAACCAAATTCGATTTCATTTGAAAACGAATTAGGGGAGAGTTATAAGGAGTCGGAGAGAAGGGGAGATTATATATAGATACTTGATGAACTAACTATTAATTATACTAACAACAAACATTTACTTATATAAAAAAAAATACAAACAACGTAAGACCGTCATATGGAATGAATCTTGTGAGATCGATAAAAAGTAATAACATTTAATAGAAAAAATGATATTCAATTAATGAAACTAGTGAATTATAAGATAAAAAATTAAAATTGTTAATAAAAAATAATTTAAAAAAAAATAAAAAATAGAACTAAGTAAAGCAAACAGACAAAAGTGTAACTGTAAGATATATAGTTAGACGACCGAGTCTTGCTGTTGAATTAATGTGATGGGCAAGTAATCAATGTAAGAGACATTAATTTAATTATCAGATATAATTTCAATAAAATTTTCTACTTAATTAATTAATGCATAATTTTGTAATACTGTTTTACATGCTCGCAATGGTACTATCGTAATTGAAAAACTCTCTCTCCCTCTCTCTCAATATATACATTCATGGAACAATTCAAATTTAAAATCTGTTGAAATACTAATTATTCGTACATGTACGAGCTGGAGGTTGATTACAATAATATGAACGGGAAGTTGTGCCATAAAATCCAACAATAATTTTTAAAAACAAGTAATTAAATATTGTTTTTATATTAAACATTTAAGTTTCACAAAAACAATTATTGAAAAAAAGGGTCAAGGCCAATGCCAGTAGTTGCATCGGATCTTTAACTAATAAGGGTGGCAAAAAAAAATTAATATACATTAATTATTTACGTTTTTTTTTTTCATACTTATCGATTGATGCTTGTCAAATTAAAGGCAAATTGTGTGTTATACTAAGTCACGGAATAGATTTGTTGAGAATAAAAGGAAGTATTAATATAACGTATTAATAAGAAATGATAATTATAAATGAACTATTTTATGAAATTCATAAAATAAATTATAAATAATAATATAAGTACTCTAATAACTATTAAAACAAATAAATTAATATCACCAAGGATCTCATACAAGATATTTAATAAAATTTATAAATAAAAACGTTACGTGAGTGGTGAGCAAAATTAGACGAACCCAAACAAAATGAGTCACTTTCTTATCTATATATAATATTGAGATATTATTTGCTCGTGTATTTGATTATCCATTTATTATATATAAAATGATGAAATTTTTTTAAATAAATAACTAGCGTAATTAATTTTAAGGATAATAACAATAGTGAAATAACAATTATTATTGTATTTATATATATGGTATCCAATTTAATTCGAATAAATTAATGATAAACAACCCTAAAAATTAAGAACAAGTTTTGAGTGAGACATTTCACCATTTATTTAATCAAATCAGTAATTATATTTTTACTAAAATATTATTGCAAACCGTTCATGAATTAGTTGAATAAGATGATTATCACTTCCTATCAATCGACTAAAATTCATTTTATAAAATAATATCACAAAAAAGCAAAAAATTAAGCGTTTAGCATTTATAATAATACACTTTAAATGATAAAAATAAAAATAATAAGAGCATATAATAGGGAATAACATATGAGCAGTATACCACGAAATATCATGTTTGTCTCGATGTATTCATAATACTTTCAGCTCGATATTATTTCAGTTCGAAATTAATAATACCTTTTCATTTGTATTGTGTATCCTACTAAAAGAGGTGGGTTACACAATACCACAATTTAATACCTAGGTATTATATTTACTTTTATCATTATATCCCTTTTCCATTATTATTATTATCATTATTAAATAATATTTATAATAATATAATTAATAATAATAATATTAAATAAATAATTATTATTAATAATTAATAAGTAATAATAATAATATAATAAGGGGTAAATATGTCATTTTACTTATTATCTCATTGGTTAATACTCAATAAAAAAACTTAAAATAACTAATACCTAGTTATCAACAATCTCATTTTTCCATAATACCAAACAATAATACAATTAATCACAAGTCAAACAAATCTCATTATACACAATCCATATATGTCACATGTACACAAGCAAGCGATCCGTAAGGTGATGTTTGTTTTGGGGTATTGGGGAGTTTGAAAATCATAAATAGTGATGTTGTGTTTGTTTTGGGTTTTTGATATGGTTGGTTTTAACTTTATATCAAATTAATGTTTAAAAATGTATTAATTTATGTAAGAAAGTAGATGAAAGAGGAGAGATAAAGAGAGAAAGTGTATTTTAATTAAAAAGAGAGTATTTATATAAGTATATATAGGGGTGATTTTTAAAATTTGGTTGTGAAATTTCAATTTCAATTTCTGGATTTCAAAATTCGGAACAAACATCCCCTAAAAATATTGTTATATTAAGATGTTTGATAGCCAACAATAAACCGGGGTTGCAGGCAATAGTTTAAAAAGAGGGGGCACGTGGTTAGACACGTGAGGAAAATAATATATACTCCTATATAGGTAGAGTAAATAAATTAGTAGGAGTAATAATAATAATTAAAAAAAAAATGTAGTGGTCCATGAAGCGTGTGATGGGTGAGAATCACGTGAGAATCCATCTATCCACCCATATGGACAGATAGAAGAGGGGTTGGGCTGTCAACCATTAATCTGCTTTGCTTTGTAGTTGGAAATCTCCGCTCACTATTTTTAGCTTACTACGTCTACTTACCCTATATTACCTCCATCTTCTTTTTTTCCCTTTTTCACTCCAACTAACTCCCTCCGTTGCGGGCAAACAACATCATTTGTTTTTTGCAAGTAAATTAAGGAGTATTACTATTTTATGTAAAATGGTTATGTGTATTAAAGAGATGTGATGGGTAGTGGCGAATCATTGATCGACCCTTTTTACTAAAAGAGAAAAATAGTGCAATTTGGACGGAGCGCCCAATATAATTAAATGATGCTATTTTGGCGGGACGGAGGGAGTACATGTTCCTCGCTCCTTCTCGTCTCAATAGTTATGCTTGCATTTTTTCAGAGATTAATGAATATAATATATTAATATATAATAAATAAATTGAAATATATAATATTTTAATATATAGTGATTAATTATATTAGTATTGTATATGGATCTCATGTAACTATTGAAATGAAACACCCAAATTAAAAATATATAACCATTAATTATGGGATGGAGGAAGTTCATTCAACCCACCCTCAATACTTTCATCAAATATTTTTGTAGGTAAAGTAAGAAATATTAGTACCTCAATACATTCATCAAATATTTTTGTAGGTAAAGTAAGAATATTAGTATTATTTTATGTGCAGTTATGTTAGTATAATTTTATCCAATATTTTTTCATGTAAATTAAGAAATATTATTATTTTTTATGCAGTTATGTTAGTATTATCTGTGTGAACATGGTGAGACTCTTTTACCGAATACTACATTCATCTCGTGTTAAAGTTCACATTTTTTATTTTGATTTATCCCAATGTAAGGTTTACATTGTATTTTTTTGTCAAGTGAGACAAACACAAAACAATCAAATATTCTATAGGGGTTCACACAACAATAATATAACTACCCACTACATATTAAATATTATATATCTCATTCCACTATCTATTAAAAATTATACTCCATTTTTTAATTTACGTGCAAAAGTATATGCAAACCATAAAACTTTTTTATAAGTAAATGTTAGTTGTTAGTATAGTTAGTAGTTACACCAAGCACCCTACTCTCCTTTTACTCCAAGTCCTCCTTATATCTCCCCTCCTAATTTGCTCCTAAAGGAAATCGAACGAACATGTGTCGCTCACTCTAGTAAGGAGTCCAGCCAGATGAGCTAGCCCACTTAATTACTATGAAACCTTTTTAATTGTACGCCGAAAACAGATGGAGTATTTTTTTTTTCTTATGAGTGCCCAAGTATTTTTTTTTTTTTGGAGTAATATAGATGCACAAAATGTTTTACTTTATCATTAAATATTTTGTAGTATATGGAATATTTTGTTAGCAGATATATTTCATAAACTTTGTTTGTTAGTTTAATATTCATGAACAATATTATTATTGAGATAGGCGTTCACGAATATAATATGTGTTTTTACTATTTATGAGCGATTTATTAAGATGTGCATGCAAATAAATGTTACTATACTTAAAAAGTTGCTTGGAGCAAATTTACAAATGGTAATAGTAATGAGAATCACTAAGAATAAAATTAATTGAAAGGGTATAAATATACATTGAATCTACGAGAATGATCGGAAATTTTGATCTAAAAGAACTGCTTTTTAAGTATGTTATTAGCCAATATTATACTGAAATAGAGGAGAGAACAAGTGAGGAAGATTCTATATATTTATTTAGAAGCCTATTTATGGTGATACCAAAACCCCAAATATGGGCAGCTCGTTTTTTACATTGTACACTTACACTTGTTGTAAAAATGCATGAGTCTTAAATAGTTGGGGGACTACCTTTTCCCTATTACGTACCATATGCAATTAATATTTGGATTGAATTGCCAATAAATCTTAATAATCATGTCCACTATTTAACACCTATCTAATTTTATCTTTTTATTTGTTTCTACTACCTTATCAACATATACATATGAGATTATGAAAACATTTTATTTTATATTATCACAAACTAGTATCTCGTTTCATTTTTTATTATTTTTTTCCCTTTTAAATTTCAAAAGGATAAATTTAAGTAAAATAGTCTCCATTTAATTCTCAAATTTATGAAGTAGTCCTGAAATCCACACTGCAGGAATCATCAACCACCAATAGCGGTCAAACACATCATGAGATTATGGAGTATTAGATTTTTCAAGTGAATATGGGATAAATTCTTATTGGATTTAAAATATGGAAGAAGAAAAAAATCAGTTTCGAATTTTTCCATTGGGACCAAAATAAATAAATAAAATCTTAGAGGACTAGAATGTAAAAATGTAACGGATTTGTTAACGGATGCCGTTAGTTTGTGAACGGAGTGAGGCTGAGTTGATATAGAAGGTGTCTATTTTTGGGCCACTATTGAAAAACACACTATTCCTATGGACCAAAAGTGCTTAGAATTTTCCAACATACATAGTCACATCATCATTAGTTTGTTTCTAATTCATATGATGGAAAAATAAAATCTTAAAGATTAGTGGTGTAAATTCAAGAATATTAATATGAAAAAGAGGCAAATTAATTAATGAACAAGAGAAACGTTTTGAGGCATATTGAATTGTTGATAGAGATGGAGATGCTGATGTATTGGAATTTATGGAGACATACCCTATCAAGACTTGTTTCATATGTATTTCTATTTTATTGTTTTTTACTAATTTTCATTTCTCCATATTTCTTTAAAAAATCTATTAGGAGATAGTATACATGCATGTTTTTTATAAGTAAAATATAAATTAAATCGAGACTAAATTTGAATTAATCTCATTTATGCACGTATTTTAAAGCTGAATGTGCAAATTAACCATTATTAAGCTCTCTATTTTTTTCAATCAGATAATATTTTTACAATATAATGAAAAACACAATAAATAGATTACTACACCCGATAAAAAATTAAAAGATTTCTGCTTCATTATTAAAAAAAATGTTCAATTTTCCACTCCTTTTTCATTACAAATTAATTTCAAATTCTCGACTTTAATTCTTCCATCCCTTAACTAATGGATTCTAGTTCCAAAAGTAACCAATATTAGGTTCCATATCATTTCTATGTATATTAGGTGAGATATTATATATTCTAGAATTAAGAGATGAGGAAAGATTATTATATATGTATAATTTTTAATATATATATTTATTTATTTATTTATTATATAGTGTTTATTTATAATTAAAAAAAAGGTTAGAAAAAATAGAAATAAATTAGTGGCACATTAATTGGTGTGAGTGTATCATAATTAAGTGTGAAAGAGAGGGAAGGATGATCATGTGCCATATTTATGTAAATGTAGGGCCAGTTGAAATAGCTAGGTAGGCAGTTGTGTAATATAAATAATTAATTAATTATCAGTATATATATAGATATAATTTGAAATGTCTGCATATTATATATATATATATATATATATATATATATATATATATATATATATATATATATATATATATATATAATCTTCATTTCCTTCAATAAGACAAAATATAGTTTTTCATCGTCATTTTCAGAGTTTGATGAGCTGACACAATGATATGAGATTTACATTCTGCAGATTTCATATGAGAGAAATTTCTTTTCGGACCAAATTTTAAATTTTCTTTTTCCAACTCACTTTTCATAATTGCCATTCAAATCAATCATCTCCCACTTAGTTTTTCATAATTTTATTTTAAGTTCAAATAATAATAACAATAGGAATAGCTAAGAATAATTTTGACTCGTGTGACGTTTATCTAGGGAAAACAACTTTACTTTTTTCCCAATTCGGACTAACTAACATGTCCGTTTGATTTAAAAAAATAATAATAAAAGAGCAATATTCTTATGACACACTTTTTTTTCCTTTAATTAGTGATCATATTTTATTACAAATATTATTATAAAATATTATTATATTTTATTATATCATAAGTTGTTCATTAAATATTATTACTTTTTATTTGTTTAATAAAATTTATTTCATGAGATGTCATAAGTTTGCAGAAAGTAAATAGCTTATATTAAAACTGAATATGCAAACAATGATATATAGTATAATTAACAATTATATTAATATGTTGAGTTTATACATTCTTCAATTTTAACAACTAAATATATCAACATTGATGTTTTGTGTGAATTATTATTCTTTTATAATAAATTATTATTAATTTAAATAATGCATTGCTACTCATTTTAACTAGTGTGTAAAATTCCCAACATAATATTATTTTAAATATGAACACGAATTTGTCATCCCAAAACTAATAATTTATTATTTTGGAGAGTAATACTTGATTTTTAAACTGTGTATATATATGGTAACTTTATTATATTTTCTTCATCCCATAATCTTTACACTTTATTTATTTATTTATTCTATAAAATTCTTCATTTCTCAAAAACGAAAACAATATTTATCCAACCGTAACCTCAAAAATTACTTTAATTTTAAAATTGTCACACATTTTTCACACTCATAACATTATTTTATTTATTACATAAGGTACTAAAATACTCGAGAAGTCAATAAAGTAAATTAAAATATCAATTTTACTTAAATAACATGAAATAATAAATATGAAGAGTGATGTGGGAAGGTAGAATACCGTAGGAATCATTAACCACGAGCAAATGTACGTGCATGTCTATTTATTACTTAATAGTCGGTATTACTGTCTATGAGTAAACAATGGTTATATATATATATATTAAGATATATATGGCACATTAGTAAGAAATTAAATTGGTGTTACTAAACATCGAATATGATCTACCTATATTAATGATTATAGATCCATGTACATAATTGAGTTGAGAATGTTAAGATATGATCTAAAAAAAGCTCCAAATTAAGCAGAAAAGATAACAAGTTAGCAAAATGAAAATGGAAGCAAAAAAAGTGGCGGTTGAAATAAAGAGTTTTGAGAAAGATGTAGTTGCAAAGAATTGAATTAGAGATGGCAAGACGGTAAATCGGTTATATGTTTCTTTCACCGTGCGAACCAACTTTTACCACACGTGCCACTATAAACACACATTAGTGTGTGCATTTATTTTTCCATCTACTTTTTTAGTACCCTTTATAAAAATACATACATATTATATGTTTTCCTAAAAATAATTTCTTGCCTTTTTTAGGTATAATTGGCAACATTAATAAATGTCGCTGCACTCACTCTAATATCACATTATTATTATTATCATCATTACTATTATTACATGAATTACAGTCTTTATTATTTTTATTATTATTGTCAATTATTAATTATATTAAATGAAATGATATCAGCCCATCCCATTAAATCATGAATATATTTCCAAATATAATTATTGAATCACTGACTGTCCTCACATTTCCAGCATATATAATTGTATATGTAAAGACAAGAAAATAAGTCGCATACTTTAAATTAAATAAGAGAAGAAATCATAAATGAGGTCTCAGAGAATATCTTATTACACTGCTAATTTAATTGACAGCATAACCTATTGACCTCATCTGATTTTATTATGTTGGTGTCATGTATGCAAGGGCAAAAATGTCACCCACATTTAATTATTGAATGCCTTTCATAATAATATCTTAATCACACATATTGACCTTGTCTTCAAGTCATTGGTTATTTTTTTATTATTTTTTTTATTGCTTATAGTTTACAACAATAATTAGAGGGTAGTGACATTTATTTGATTGATTACCGAATAGAGCTCACTGGAAAATGACCTTTTTGCTATTTATAAATTCAAAACTTTTAGAAGTGATTCCTAATCGAGATTGTGTCATGTACTTATATATAAACTCAACTCTAATATTTGTCCCAAAGTGAAGAGTAAAAAGAAAAACTCATCCGTCCTGGTAAATAATGTACTTTTTTTTTTGGGATTAAGAAAAATCATTATTTTTATATATAATGATGGGTTAAAATACAAACAGTGCCGTATCTTTTTACTTTATTTAAAAAGGTCCCAAAATAGTTAATACATTTATTTTCATTCCAAATCTTTCAATTTTGCTCCGATTTCGTCCCAAAATGATATTTTTATACCAATTTCGTCTTATAATTTTGTAAAAGCACCGATTTAATCTCATCTTATGGAATTAAAGAATTAAATTTTTTTAAGTAAAAAAGAACATTTTTGGTGAGAATTTAAAAGTTATGGGACTATTTCGGAAAAATAAAATTTATTTGAATTCTTTTAAATAAAGTAAATTTATATGAGACGATTTTGATTTTAAATTCTATTAAGATGTGTAAAGTTATTAAGATGTGTGTTAAAAGTGACTATGTTAGATAATTTAATGAAAAATATGTGTAAAGTTGTTGGAATGTGGATAAAAAATGAATATTATTGAAATGTATTTTTTATTTATTTTAAAAAACATGCATAAATGTTGAGACGGATAACAAAAAAGTACTCCCTTTGTCCCGGTCAAACTGCATCGTTTGACTGCATAAAGTTCTCACAAAAGTTACAGTAAATGCATCTCTTTGGACTGGACGGAGGGAGTATGAAATAATTTTCGGGACTGAAAGAGTAAAAAATCTACTAAAATTAAATTGGATCTTATACCAATATTACTGTTTTTTGGCGGTAAAGTCTTGTTTGAAATTTATTCACATGATTATCATGTAAAATGTTTTATGTCATATTATACAAAATACTATTTTTGTTAACGGTTTTTTAAATTATTTTTTATTTTCAAAATATACATCCAAAATTTTAAATCACCCATATATATACTTACAAATTTTATTAACTCTTAACGTATAACTCATGATTCATGATTCACGTTTTATTCATTCTCTACTCTCAATTAATAGTCATTCTTTCTATCTCATCTCATATCAATAATACAATTTTACACATATCACCATGCATCTCTTACACGTTGATTTGACATAAAATTTAAAAATAAACAAACATACACTGATTTTAAAATTTTAATAAAAGCGAAATATCCTAACATAGCCTAAATTTAATGCTTATTAATCTTAGGGTTTAAAATATTTAAAGATATGGAGTAATTATTTTTTAATATTTTTTAAATAAAAAGAGTTTGTTTATATAAAATAATATTCACATGAAACCTCCCTTCTTTAAATAATTTGCTCCAAAGCTGGAAAATAAAAAAAATACGATAAAATAAACACATAAAGGCAGATAAATAGTTTGAATAGGAGGTCCCATGAGTAATTTTCTTTTTCGTCCTTTTGCTGAAGAAAAAGTCGACATTTCGCATACAGTCCCCAGGTTTTAAAAATATTCGAATTGCACCACAGAGTATTCGATGAGTATAAATGGTAGTATATATGTATAAAGTTTCTTTTGGAAACTCTCACGACAGAAAGGAGGGTGATCTCGTCATTTCAAAATTACTGATTAATAATTCAGGTCTGTGTTTTTGTCCTCAGCTGGATGAAGAAGCTCCTTTTAACCCACTCAAATTCCCTGTTGCACCACATGTTACATTTAGTGTTCCATGGGGTGCAATGGGAGACATGTGTCCCATTTTACACACAATCTTTTACACACAATCGTGTGTAAAATGGAACACATGTCTCCCATTACACCCCATAGAACACTAGATGTAACATGGGGTGCAACAGGAGATCCCACTTGCCTTTTAACTTTCTTTATCGACTTGTAGAAATAATAATAATTACAAAAAAGCAAAAAATATAACTAGGTTAAAAAAAAAAAAAAAGGTGCAGTGGAAATAGCTTCCTCACCCTCTCTCTCTCTCTCATAATTTTGGTGTGCGTTTTTAGGATAGATAGAGAGAGAGGGAGATTGTTCAGACATAAATATTCATATTCATACAAGAAGACATCTTTATAATTTAAAAAAAACACTTGTTTTTAGTTCTTCTCTCTTTCGAGAAGGCGATTGCAGAGAACAACAGCTCTCTCACTGCAAAGAAAAACATAGAGATAGAAAAGGAGAGAGAGAGAGAGACAGCCCCAGAAACAGCAGACACAGAGAGAGAATAGAAGATAAAATTCAAGATTCAAGAGTGTTTTTCTTACTATTTTTTTTTCAAAAAAAAAAAATTGTAAATTTCCAGAAGAAGAAAACGATGTTTGAGGGCTTTCCACCCTTTCACAACCAGCAACTATAAGAGGTATGTATGTACATGTATACATGATTTAATAAAAGATGAATCTTTGCTTGTTTTTATTTTTTTAAAAAAAAAAAAGAGCACTTGTAAGAAGAAATATTGGTTTGATGCTTTCACTTTTGCTCCCCTTTGATTCTTTTCATTTAAAGAAATCAAACCCCATATTCTTTCATTCATATTATTACATGATGGATGGATTAATTATGACAACAAGTTGTTGAATTTTGAGTTTATGGATTGGATGAAAATTCAGAGAGGTGAAGGTAGGGGACTTGAAAGGAGATGATGATGAAGAGAGAGAGATTGATATGGGAATAGCAACTCCAACACTCCCTCCGGTTACTCCTCACTCCAAAGCCCACAATTCTCTTCAATTACTACAGAAACAAAATCCCACAATTTCTATGTCCCAAGATTATCATCAAGCTGGTATCTTCAGTTTCTCGAATGGATTCGAGAGATCGCAGCAGCAGGATCAGCATCACATAGCGCAGCAGATCCGCCGCGACAAGCTACGAGTTCAAGGCTTCGAACCGCCGCCGCCGCTGGTCGGAATCGAAGAAGAAGAAGCGAGTGGGATTCCGGTCTACGAAACTGCGGGTATGTTGTCGGAAATGTTCAATTTCCCATCCGGCGGCGCTACGGAATTGCTGGAGAATCAGATATTACAGAGCTACCGGAATTCAAGGGCTCCGGCGGCGGCGGATTGGTTCAGGCAAGGGATGGAGGTGGGTGGTGGGGATCATTTGGGGGATTCCAAGAATCAGCAGAGTGTAATCAATGACACTTCTCATCATCATCATGAACACCCTCAACAACAACAACAACAGCAGATTTCAAGCATTAATGCTGATTCAGCTGCAGCCATGCAGCTTTTTCTCATGAATCCACAGCAGCAGAGGTCGCCCTCACCACCTCCACCGCCATCGGTACCTCCAACGCAATCTACTTCCTCCACTCTCCATATGCTACTTCCAAACCCCTCTCCATCCTCCTCCGCTCTCCACGCCTTATCCGGAGGGCCTTTCGGTCAATTCACGTGGCTCCCCAACAACGACAACAACAACCCTAGTGAGATTCCAGGGGTGGTGGAGGGACAAGGGCTGTCCTTATCCCTCTCGTCGTCGTTGGAGGCGGCCAAGGCGGAGGAGCTGAGGATGGGAGAAGGCAATAACATGTTGTTCTTCGGAGGAGGCTCAACTCCGGCGTCGGCAGCGCACTACCAGTTAAAGAGTCTAAACGGCGGCGCGTTGCACCACTCTCACCAGCTGCATGTGGGGTTGGGATCTTCATTCGGAACGGTGAATATGCTGCGGAATTCTAAGTACGCAAAAGCAGCACAAGAGTTGTTGGAGGAGTTTTGTAGTGTGGGTAGGGGTCAGTTCAAGAAAAACAAATTCCGGCGCCAGAATAGCAACAACGGAAACCCTAGCGCCGCCGCCAACAATCCCTCTTCTTCTTCCAAAAATGCTGCTCCGCCTCTATCTGCTGCTGACAGACTCGAGCATCAGAGAAGAAAGGTCAAACTATTATCCATGCTTGACGAGGTATGTATGCTAATGTCAACTTGTCTCTCTAAACAATTGTCTGAATAGAGCCATTGTCCAATCATTGTAGCTTAATTAAGTCCATTGTTTATGAAATCCAGAAAATTCCGGCAAGTTTCCAAGATTATTTTATTGCCGGCTGGTGATCGAAACAGGTTTAGATTTGTTCCCAAATAACTAATTAAAATTTGTACCTACCTAAATATTTATTTTAATAAATTATTTTTTAATTTTGATTTGGTAAGAGAACACGAGTGGCTAACCACTTCACTGTTAAAATTGCACGTCCTACACGAAATATATATGGTTTCCATTTCTTTGGGAAGGTGATAGTGAACTATCACACCAAATTTCAATTAATGTTGGTTTGTTTTTATATTTGGAGCCTCTAACATTGCTGCCATTTCAAGATTTTCAATTTCTTCTCCTTCTTCCATTTTTTTTTATATAAAAAGAAAACCCTCCCTCAAGTCATTTTTAAATCTTGTTGACTTGACAGTTTCTTGCATTTGTAATATTGAATTTAAATAAAAAAATGTTGCTAGCTAGAGTGTGTATTGTTGTCTGTATTGGGAAGAGAGAGGATTATGAGGTGAGACAAGGTATATTCTTCCTTCACATCAACAATCATTTCTCTGCACAAAGCTCTGATTCACATAATTTAATTTGCCACACCAGATCTTTGTTTAATTAAAATAATTACAAGATTAATTAAAAGTAATTACTGCATCTCATTCACCAGATCTAATAAATGCATGCAATTCAATTACGCAGGTGGATCGGAGGTATAACCATTACTGCGAGCAAATGCAGATGGTGGTGAATTCATTCGACATGGTGATGGGTTTCGGCGCGGCAGTGCCGTACACATCGTTAGCCCAGAAGGCGATGTCACGGCACTTCCGCTGCCTAAAAGACGCCATCGCGTCGCAGCTGAAGCACAGCTGCGAGGTGTTGGGCGAGAAGGACGCCACCACGTCAGGCGTCACGAAAGGCGAGACGCCGCGGCTGAGAGTCCTCGATCAGAGCTTGAGACAACAAAGGGCTTTCCATCAAATGGGAATGATGGAACAAGAAGCATGGAGGCCTCAAAGAGGACTTCCAGAACGTTCGGTCAACATTTTGAGGGCATGGCTTTTCGAGCATTTTCTGCACCCGTACGTTAAAAACTCTCTCTCTCTTACACACAGTAAAAAAAAAAAAGAGAAAAAAAAAAAGACTGAGGTAAACTTTATTATGGGATCAAAGAAAAGTAGGTTAATCAGCAAAGAAATGATTATTGCAGAATTCTATGATAAGACAATGTGTGTTCTGTGTGTTACTTTTTTTTCTCTTTTTTCTTCTCTACTTGTGATGGTTGATTAAAGCAACTGTTTCACAGTGTTTGATGTTGTCCCTTCAATTACAAAAAGCTGTAAAAAGTGGTAAATTTCAATCTATTCATTCCCTTTCACTACATCTCCTGGAATTATACACAAATCATACTAGTACAACAATATTGTTGTTGTTTCTTGAAAGATTTGTCCCCTTTCCACCCCTCTCTCATATGTCTTTCTCAGAAATCTTAAGACAACATGTGTGATTAAGATATGCATGATGTAATAATTTAAGCAGCGAGACAAAATAGGATGGGTAGCATACTGAAAAGGAAAGGAAAGGAAAGCACAGCGTGCAGCTGTCCTCTTTACTACAGTGGATTTCTGCAACTCTTGTTACATACTATACTATACTATACCATCTCTCTTCGAATGCAAATTTATATAGAAAACAATAAAGCAAACGGCGTCGCTTTATCTGATATAGGTAACAAGTCTGAATCTAATGTCCTTTTCTTTTTTGGTCTCTATCTCAGGTACCCAAGCGATGCTGATAAACATCTGTTGGCTAGACAGACTGGTCTTTCAAGAAACCAGGTATACTTAATTCTTCATCTTTTTTTTTTCTTTCTTACATTTAAAACACTCTCTCTCTCTATGGAGAGAGAGAAAGAAAGAGGGTGCATAGAATAGATTGTTTTTTGGGGGGGGGGGGGAAAGCTTAGGGATATTTTATGGGGCCTTTTTATGGTTTCTTTGGATACTTTACTACCAAGACAAAAATTCTGAAACAGAGAAAAAACCTCTGCCAATTGTAAGAGCAGTGTCAAGTACAGGGAGAGTGAGACATGAAAGTTTGCAGCTTTCAATCTCTCTCTCTCTCTCTCTCTTACGTCCAGACATTCATTAATTAATGGTTCAACCATTCAACCTGCAAACTGCACTGCAAACAGTAGATTACACTAGATTTAAGGCAAGATTCTAGCTATCCTTTTTCACTACTGCTTATTTATTTGCATAAATAATGCAAATTTATATAGTAGTAGTGTTCACAATTTTTAAAACCACATAATCAAAAGATATAAAATTACTAGAATTTATATTACATTAAGATCAATAATCTGTGCACTTAAATCAGTTTGTCTCATAAACCCTCTTAGGGATGGACCTCCCCCTTATAACCTTAAAATCTTACAATATGGAGTATGTAAGATTTTTTTTTTAATTTATTATAATTTCACCCTATTAATATGGAATACTGTATTATAGTTACTACATAACATAACAGTTTTTTACTCATTTAAGGTGAATTCTACTTGGAAGAATATTTGCATGCAGTATTAAATTATTAATTCAATTTATGCACCTTTTAACAGAAAATATGTTCTTTTTTTTATGTATATAGATTAATTCCTTCGAGATATATATTGAAGGTAGAGAAATATAAGTTAAATTAAAGTTGAATAATTCTTGCATTCAATATATATCTTTCTTAAATTATCGAAATTGCTAAACTGTAACATCATCAAATTTATACAGTGAAAAAGCATTAATAATCTATCTGAATTAAATTAAATTGATGGATGGAGAAGTTGCTAGAAATCATAAATACAGGAAATAAATTAAAGAGTGAATAACATCAATACTCCAATAAATATAAAAATTAAATAAAGTGATGAATTTCATTTCAGGTGTCAAATTGGTTCATAAATGCAAGGGTGCGTTTGTGGAAACCCATGGTGGAAGAAATGTATCAACAAGAAGCCAAAGAAGAGTCCTCCAACGACCAAGATTGGGATCAAAGCAGCGGCA
Organism: Pogostemon cablin; assembly: GCA_023678885.1. NCBI lineage: Eukaryota > Viridiplantae > Streptophyta > Magnoliopsida > Lamiales > Lamiaceae > Pogostemon > Pogostemon cablin. The sequence goes on along the minus strand of CM042992.1, from coordinate 2,798,304 downwards.
GCGCACAAACTCCGACACCCGCTTCCGCCACCGCCACCACCTCCGCCGCCGCAGTCACTCCCCCGCCAAATCCCCCCGTCGACGGCATGGCTATGAATAGACAACAATGCAACAACAACGCTACCGCCGCCTCCACGGCCACTTTCGGCGCCATGCACGACCAACAACCGGTCAGCGGCGACATTGGGTCGACGCTGATACGGTTTGGGACGAGCTCCGGCGACGTTTCGCTGACTTTAGGGCTACGTCACGCCGGGAATCTGCCGGAGAAGAGTCCGTTCTCGGTTAGAGATTTCGGAGGATGTTGATTAATTAAGTAGTTAAATACCTTTACTACTGCCTTTAAATAAGAAATTGAACCTTGTCTTCGTTTTTTTCATAGTTTTTTTCTCTCTCTCTCCTCTTTCTCTCTCTAGACAAATACATATTGGAAAATGGTAGAAATTAATGTTAGCAAGGTTTACGGGGTTTTATTGTAATTGTATAGTTGAAAATTTTGTGAATTTATATATTTTTCGGACATCTACTAGTAATATTAATTTATTTTATTTTAGTCAATTTATATTTATATTTATCTGTGAATCCTTGAATTTTCTTTCATATTTCTTTCATTTAAATTTATTAATATTGATATCATGTCATCATGTCATTATCTATAATTGAGATTATGTATTCCATTTTCATCTTTCTATCTCCTATTTCAATGATTAGATATTTGTATCCCCTCTCCCAAGGATACTTTTGTTTTTTTCACGTAAATTAAGAAATACTCCTCCCGTCCATTTTTAGAGGTGTTAATTATTTTTTGCACGTTGATTAAGTAGTATTATTATTTAATGTGTAGCGGGTAGTTGTATTAGTGGATGTGTGGGTCCCATTTTTTAATTGTATTAGTGGGTGTGTGTGGGTCCCATATATATAAAAAGGAATGAAACGCGGACACCCAAAATGAAAAAATGATACCCTTGAAAGCGGACGAAGAGAGTATTAACTATTTAATGTGTAGTGAGTAGTTGTATTAGTAAGTGTGTAGTCCTCATATTTTAATTGTATTAGTGAGTGTGTACGGTTTTATGTCTGTAAAAAAGGAAATGAGACTATTTGGGTGAGACACCCAAATAAAAAAAGAGAAGGGACCCTTTGAAGGGAACTAAGGGAGTATGCCTAATAATCAATGTCAAAATTATCACCACGTGTGCAGGGGTTTAATAGTTATTAATTAGAATATGGTATTTTAATATTAATAGGAAATAAGTTATGAAATAACGAGTTAGGCAAAAGCTCTGCGCTCTCGGGGACACGGTCCGTGTCCCCATGTGAACACAACCATTTCCTTCCATATTCTATTTAAACCTATGTATTGTTAAGGAGTTTAAATTATAAAGGGGCACGTAAATTGTAAAGGGGCACATATTTAAATCAGCGTGCCCGGGCGCACAAGAAACTCACTCTTACCTTAATTATTAGAATATAAAAAATTTAATCAATATGATGATCATGTGACATTTATTAATGTTTTAAATCTGACAACTTCTGTTAGAAATAAGATATATAACATCTTACCCTAGCTAGTTAGGTTTAACCAAATTAAGTTGTGCATATATATGATTTTGTTTTTAATTACAAAAGTCATAGAATTTAAAAATGTGATCATGAATCAATATGACATGTAGAATTTATCATGAGAAGACAATCACTGATATAAGATATATATCGATGATCCAGCGCCTCTCGATAATAAGTATAAGCTGAATTCATGAGTGAAGGGCATGTAAGAATTGAAGCATTAATTAAACACAAATTAAAAATTATGTTGCCCTTTGCAAATCTTGCATTTTTCTTTTAAACCAACGACACATATATTAAATAGAACAAAAACAGGAGTTATCAAGAAAATCGTGCATCAATAGATTTAAGAGGCTTGACCCAATAATGAGGACGACAAACCTCAAAGTCCGATATATATAATGTGGCACAATATTAGCAGTACAACAACTGAGATGAATAGAAGAAAATGCAACTCTTGCATTTTGTTAAGAATATTAATCATTGAAACGAGCATAATACTAATTTAGAAGAGTGATGGTTCATTTATTTAAAATGAAAATTTTCAGTTCCTAAAAATTAATTTTAAAAAATTAGGATACATATATAGTAAATCGGATTTATAAGAGGCTCTCCCTTAAAAAAAATAATAAATAATAGTATCATGTAATTCCTGATTTTTTTTTAAATTAAAAGGCATTAATTAAATTTCTTGGGATCATAAATTAAGAGAGCATATATAATATTAGTTTTTTATCGACTCCTATAAACATACCTTAAGCACTAATGACATTTTAGTATTTCTTTGAATCACAAATTATTTTGTGGAACCAGTATTATTTTAGACATGAGAAATATCATCATTATACAAGATAATTAGGTAGTACTACTTTTTTTAAATGTGAGTTAAATTTTATGTTATATTGTAAGGCTAACACTTTTATGATGATGGTATAAGAGTATGTATGGTTTACAAAGATGACATGTAGATTAATAAGGATATATATATATATATATATATATATATATATATATATATATATATATATATATATATATATATATATATATATATATATATATAAATAAATGAAGATTAAATTATTTTATCAATAATTTCATGAGTTATTTAACCTAAACTCTACGAGTTGCATTTCATTAAGTTGGTTGCTTTTATATGTAACGGGTTTGGAAGAGAAAGAAATTCACATACTTATTTTTATGGTATAACATATTTTACTTTTAATAATTAACTAGATATTACCAATTCGTGCGTTGCACGGAAATAATTTAGTAATATATTATAAATTATGAACCAAATACACCCTAAAATTAGAATTCGGTTCAGCCATACTTAATACTCTGTCTTTGAATAGCATTTAATATTTGTGCATGCATTGTAGGGCAAACAATTAATCAAGAAATAATTTCATAAAACGGAGTTAAAATCTATCAATTAATTATTAATTGAAGGTTGATTGATAAATCATCATGACTATGTCACATTTTTATTCGAATTTATGTCGCAATAACTCACTTTCACATTTATACATTTTTTTATTTTATATTTTTTATTTATTTTTTGTCTACAATTAATGGCACATGAAATAATTAAAAGAGGAGTAAATGATACACATCAATTCTCACATAATCTTGTTATTATAGGTGGAGAAAACGAAGGGGAAACTGATTAATTTGTTCATATTACAAGTGATCGAGTTGGTGTGTATATATATATATATATATATATATATATATATATATATATATATATATATATATATATATATATATATATATATATATGTATATATTATATGATATGAAACCTAACTTCTTGTCTTTGGAAACTCAACAATATACATGTAACTAATTAAAGGTTTATCTATTATGAACCAACAATGAGTTGGTTTATTCATTAATTTAGAGCGGTTGTTTTTTATTAGAGTTGTTAATAAGCCCATAAACCGTGGGCCCGATTAACCCGAAAAAAATTAGGGTTAGGGCCAAGAAATTTGGGCCCGTTTAACATTCGGGCTTTTTGGCCCGAACCGATTAACTGGTGGGCTAATAGGGCTGACCCGTGGGCTAACCGGGCCGGCCCGTAGGGTTGGAAATTATTATTATTATGTTTAATTAATTTTAATACTCATAATCTATACATCGATCACCCAATCTCACCTTACTCCAAACCCATCGTTGGACAAACTCTCACAATCTTTTAATTTTCATCTTTTTTTTTCACTTTAATCCACAATTTTCTCTAATAAATAAAATAATACTTAAATAAATATATTAAGATTAATTTAATTATCACAAATTCTTTTAATTTATATCTTTTAACAATATTTTGCATGTATTAATCTTAATTCTCTCAAATTTTAAATAATATATTAGTTAATTTTGAATTTATTATATTATTTATAATAAATTATAATTTTTAAATTTTTAAATATTTTTTATCGTACAACCCGCAAGCCCGGCCCATTTAACCCGTAACCCGTTAGGGTTAGGTTCACCTTTTCATAGCCCGTTTAAACAGATCCGATTTAGCCCGAAGCCCGATTAACCCGAAACCCGTTAGGGCCGGCCCTAATGGGTTAGGGCTGACCCGTTTAACATCTCTTTTTTTTATACATATAAAAAACAATTCGGTCTCATAATTTTGTCTATGCACAATTCTCGTTTCAAAAAAGAGTGTACGTAATTTAAAATATAAATTGTCCTATATCTTTTACTTTATTCAAAAATATTATAAAATATAGTTACAATATTCATTTTATCTCAAATCTTTCAGTTTTGCTCCGTTTTCATCTCATAACTTTGTAAAAGTACTGATCCACTTTCCTCCCATGGAATTAGAAATTTTGAATATTTTAAAGTAAAAAAGACAATTTTTGTGAGAATTTAAAGTTATAGGACTATTTCATAAAAATTAAATTTCTTACAAAAGTAAATTTATATAAGACGATTTTAATTTTAAATTTCAATTTATACTACCGATTTCGAAATAGGGTAAAGGTTGCCCTTTTCCGTTGGAAAATGCTGAAATCTCTGATAAACTGATTTTTTGTATTGATGTTAATTCTGATCCAAACAAATATTGGATTTTTATCTGAAATTTTAATTTGATAAAATGTTTGTCCAAAAAGTGCAAGTTCCTTAAAATATAGTAAAGGGTTTTGCAAAGCAACAATTACCTCTCACCAGATAATGGTGTTGCTTGCTAAGCTAGAAATGTAATTTTGAAGTGGAAATAATTTAATGCGATATTGCTGCTATTATAAGGTTCTGCCAAATATTTAATATTGTATAGCTGCTGTAGGTCACCATGTCTGAATTGAAACTAATTCTGATCATTTTTATATATTTTTTAATCAAACTATATTAATTTATTTTTGTTATGGTTAGGAAACGTCGTGTCAAGCCGGTTTTACCTTCATAATATTTACCATATGGCTGTAATAATAAATGGTGTAATAATTATTTTAACCAATATCTATCTCCCACATCACTAACCTATATAACTTCGAGCGCCTGCTCTATACTTCCCCATATAAATTGGAGTACTAATTAACTTAATAAATATATATATAATATATAATACATTATAAAGAAAAATAATTGTGTGTACGATTATATATATAATTATTCGAAACAAGAAAGGGTTTTTAGGTACAAATACAACCACACATCGTCAAGAGTTTAAACAAACAAACGGCTCACATCTTCTTACTTTGTTGAAAATAGGTCTATGGAAGTTGAAAAAATTAATTTAGTTTTGCAACTTTAGCAATTGCATTAATTTAGTTTAATTTTCACCTAAAATTGATAAAATCATCGGAATATTTACGTACAACTGATCAGGTGATAAAAAAATTGGAGCTTTATTAGCTGAACATCTGAATTGGCATCCAGATGTGGTCAAATTACACATATTTACTTTATTCGAAACAATCCGACGAAAGTTTTAAAAAGTCAATTTAATTCCATATCTTTTGAAATTGCGTGGGCTGAATCAATTTCCGACAAAAATTAACTAAATGATTTTTTTTTAACTTCTGTGAGATAATTTTTAATAAAGAAAAAAGGCATGAGTTGCATGGAATTGAATTTTTCCAACGAAAATTGTACTGAAATGATATTTTTAATTTTTGTGAAATTATTTTTAATAAAGTGAAATGGTATCATGAGGTGTTTGTTTAAGTGAACTGAAATTCCAATAAAAAATAAAAAATAAATTTAATAATTTTTTAAGAAAGAAAATGTGGGGAAATTGAGGCAAGTGATAATTGTGATGACATGAATAGTGAAAGTTAATAATAATAATAAATGTGTTGTCATAATTAAATGGTTCATTTTTGTGGTTGTCTGATCATATCATGGACCATAAATTGGACCAGCCCCTTGGGATTCCCAACATTTGAGAATGCTTTTCTTGTCTTATTATTACACTTATTTATTATTTTTCCATTATGCGTAAAAGAATGTCTAGATTGTGACCTAAATTTTTAAGGCACTTGAAACCGCTTCAACTACAATTTTTATTTCTATAGTTAATTGTTTATTACATAGGAAGTAATTTTTTGTTTTGTAAAATCTGTCAACTATAAAATTTATTTTAAGATCCCTTCAAATTATTAGTTATGGTAGTTGATTTTTTCGTAGTATAATATAATTTCCGGGGTTCTTTATAAAATTATCCATTGAAGAATTATTGTAAAAATTTAGGGTGATTTCTAGGGTGTGATTGATAGTTTTAAACAGGTACGTAGTAGTGAGTAATTTTTTTATTTTTAATAATTTATTTAATTTTAAATTTTAACGGTTGAGATCATCCAGGTGTATTGGTATCATATGTGCACCCTAATTGTAAACAAAAATTTATTAGTATATACTTGTATATAAATTAAGGGTAATTCTAGGGTACATCAGTGCACCTAAGTTTTATAGGTAAAATAAGGTGTAGTGGGTAGTTAATTTTTTAATTTTTTATTATTTTATTTTATTTAATAATATAGTTAAATTAAATTTTAGTCTAACTATTAAAATTGATTGTCCAGTCGCATCGGAGCACTAAGATATTAATAAAATAAGTAAAAGAAACTGGTTTAAATGCGGGCCCTGATGTTGGGCCAGGGGCCCAGGAGACATGACAGACTGCGGTCTTTGGGCCTTAAACCCTCCATTACATTTTCCTCAAACCGAAGTACTCTTTTAGATTAGTTTGGTGAGTGCAACTTTAAAATCTTCTATTTTTATAAGTAGTTTACAACAATTAAATTATTTAATTGATCATGTTAGTATTCTTTATACTTAAAAGCTAGATTGTAAAATCCAAATCAAACTCCCAATAAGTTACCTTACTTTTTAGACAAAGGAGTGTATGGGAACAACTACTAAAGTAAGTTATCAAATTAGGTGATTAAATATACCTACTATGTAAGTAAACAAATATTACAAGGAGAAAGTCTAACATGCTGCTCTATTAGACAAATTGTGAAAAGTGTTAAAGTATGATTATTATATAAATAAAATATGTTTATTGGTAGTTAAAGTATATTTTTTTGAAGTATGATAAGTGATGTATTAAAATGTGATTTTTAAGATATTATAATAAGATTTACTATAAACATATTTTAAATATCAATAAATATATTTTACTTACATAATAATCATACTTTAACAATAGATCGAACTATTTTACATATACCCGTCTCACAAAAAGTATTTCCTGTAAATCAAAGTATTGTGAATACTTAGTGAATCGTCTTTAATTATGCATTGAAAAGATAATTATACCATTGACTATTCTATATCTTACGGATAAACATTAATCCATAGAGCATAAATCACTGGAATGCAAGGTGAACTCGGTGCAAGAAATACTTTGCCGTTATACAATAGAGTTAAGAAAAAAAAGAAAGGAATGAAGAGAAAAGAAAAGGTGGATAGAATAGCAGAAAAAGTAGAGATGGAAAGAAGACAATGATTTGGGTAGTGGTGGTATTAATTAATTAGGGGACCATATATGATATGTGAAATAAAAGAAGAAGATTTAGAGAAAGATTAGGTGATTAGAGGTGATGGTGATGCATGCAGGGTGAGGGTGAGGGTGAGGGTGAGGGTGAGGGTGAGGGTAGGTCACACAAAATATAAGGACCATCTTCTGACACCATTACAACCATGCAATCCTACACCTTCATTTATGGATTCCATCCATCCCTTATCTTCCCTTCTACTTGGACTCAATTGGACTACCATATACAATCATTTTTCCTACCTTTTTCTTTTTGAATACCTTCAATAATTGACACAGGATTTAAAAAAAAAAAAAAAAAAAAGAAAGTATTTCAGCTGTGTAATGGGGTTTGGTTTCTATGTTGGGAACTATTTTTAACCAAATTTTGAATTCTTTGAAGTAATTAGTATATATAGTATAGCAAAGAGTTAAACGTTTTTTTGTCTCATAACTATTTAAAACTTTAGATTTTGTCCAAAAAAATATATTTGTATCGACATTGTCTCATAACTATGAGTTTTATTTCAATTTTGTCCAACCCCCAAATTCATCAGTCATGTGCAACGCACGTGACCAATTTCAGGCGAAAATTGGGCAAAATTGAAATAAAACTCATAGTTATGGGACAAAATCGATATAAATATATTTTTTGGGACAAATTTTAAAATTTTAAAAAGTTATGAAACAAAAGGAGTAGTTTAAACAAGGAATTCTAAATAATATAAAAAAAATATGTCGTACATGAAGGATGAAATTCTAATTTATTTTTATAAGGCAATTTTTAAATTTCATACTATTAGTTAAATTAAGAACATAGTGCATTAAGAGTACTACCCCAAATGAATTTGAAGAAAATGTCTTCGGAATTTCGTGTGATTGATCAATAGTTTGATGTATTTTTTCCATGGAGAGTAATGCTAGATCTAATAAGAAAAATATTATCTGTCTCACGAGAACAATCTCATTGGTAGTAAACAATCCAATAAAAAAACCTCATATAATTTTTTGCTTAATTTGAAAAAAATACATACTCCCTCCACTCGGAGTTTAGGAATAAATGATGTAGAGTCGATCCAGTCGGGTTTGGTACGTTCAACTTGATGTTGATTCCTCTGGATCTGGTCCAACTATAATTTAATTCACTACATTTCATCCATATCTTCATGTGATAATAAATAAATAGTATAGATTCCAATTAAATGTTATATATATATATATTATTTATAGGATATATTCGATATGAAGCTCATGATGCTTGTGAATAATGAAAGTATTAAATTGTATGTAGTGTGTTAATGATTAGATAATTGGAATATGGCATAGAATGTGTATTTAAATTAACAAAAATGAGAACTCTTATATTTACATGCACACTTTATCCTTAACTCTATTTAAAGAATATCTTTTCAATCATTTTTACTGGTGAACGGAGTTGAACTAAGAAAATTAGAAAGCTAAAAAATATTTCAAAATTGAGAATGTATCGATTTGACCATGTAAATATGTCCATTCCATCTTTGATTTTTTTTTTTAATTCTTAAATTTGATTTTTTTTTTGTCATGTTTGTCCAATTTTAGTCATGTGTCAAATTCTAATCCTTTATCTATTTACTTTCTCGAATTTAGTCCATTTTGATTTGATGAAATGAACTAAAAATTATCAAAATTGGAGAAAAGAATCAAAATCATAAATGCAAAAAAAAAAAAAAAACCAAATTTTGAATCGATTATACTTGCATGATGCGGAATAGATAACATCAAAAACGAAAAGGGAAGGGTGGGTTTTACAGCTCTATTCACTTTGAGTAGGGATGGTAGTTTCGTGGGTTTTTCCGGATATCTGACCCGACCAAACCCTATTGGTACGGGTTTGAGTACCTATAATCGGGTTTGGGACGGGTTTGGAAAAAAATAAAAATTTTCATTAGGGTTCGGGTTTACCCCCCTCGGATACCCGCTACCCGAACCCGGATAAATAATCGGATACGGGTAGCAGGTAACCGCATATACCCGTCTCATTTGATACTTGTATGTATGTATTTTATAGAGGGTTCGAATATTTTACCTCATATTAAAAAAAATACCCCTTCACCGTTTAGACACAAGTAATGCTTGTTATATGATTCAATTTTTAAATAAATTTACAAATCATTAGTCTAACCTATCATTTTATTTTATTTTTATGTTATTTGAAGTTTGAATTGAAGATCTTAAAACTCATGTGGTGATTTTATGTCATGTTTTAATTATTATTTAATGTTGATACCAAGAATATTTAATGTTGTAGACACATTTATTTAAAAATGTTTGAGACTTGAAATTTAATGTTTTAGGTTTAAAAAAAAAGTTTGATGGGTTCGGTACCCGCGGGTAAGAACAATCGGGTTCGGGACGGATACGTGTATTACAAATAGTATTTTAAACGGTAATGGAAGAAATACGGGTAGTAATATTTTTATCGGATACGGATTCGGGTACCAAAAAATGCGGAATCTCTACTTTTGAGTGGATGATTAAAAAGTGTTGAGAGAGAGAGAGAGGGGAAACTGATAATAGTACTGTAGGAGTGGTTAAGGTTCCAAAATGTAGTAAACTTTGAAATTTGATGTGTGCTTTTAGATGCTTTCTTGGTTTTGGTAAATTGCTTTTCTATTTTTTGTGGGGTATCATCTTTTCTCTAATTCCACTCTCTCTCTCTCCCCCCTCAATAATGAACTGGAGTGGGAATTGCAACTTTTGCCAATGTTCTTTCGTGCATGCTTTTGCAAATTGCAAGAAGCTTTTTCGTTTTGCTTGGGTTTGGAACAAGAGAATCACTTTTTCTTGGAGCACATTTCAATTTGAAACCACCTGTTGACTTTTACAACACACCCCTTTTCTTGGATTAAAAAATAAAATCTTTTAAGTAGATACGAACGGAGAGAGATTGCCTACTCCACGTAGTATTCCATCTGGTGTGTCTGGAACATCATATGGAACACCATGTGAAGTAGGCAATCCGGACTCGATATGAACATGTGTGTAGGCAAATGGCTTCTAGCAAAACAAGTGTCCCACACAGTTAATCACTCATTCCTATGTGATGAATGCAGAAGCTTTTAATGCATATTTTCTCACTCATCGCTTAGTGAAAGATTTGCTGAGAGAGAGAGACTGCCATTTCATATCCTGTTTTTATTTGGCAGCATCTCATGCAATGATTGCATTACATATCTATCAAGAAATGAAATTATAAGAAGATTGATAAATCAGTTTGCCAGAATATAACAGTAAATATGGAAAGGAAATCTACATTCATAATGAGAAACCAGCACTAATCCAGTAGACTTGAAACTAATCCCAGTAGCCTAAGTTAGATTCCCTTAATCAAGGATGAAATCCTATACATCTTGAGGTAGGGGCACGCGAGAGTCGAATTGTTTCCCAGCCTGTAGCACCTTCACGGTTTGTCCCAGCCGTAGTTCTTCATAATCCGAGAGATTCTCCACATTTTCTAGAGAAAGGTCACGAAGGATGTGACGAGCCACCCAACACTGTTGGAGCTCGAAATTGGAAATTAATAGAGCCTTCCCCTGCAATTAGAAGCTCCACATTCACAAGGGCATCCTTCGCCCGGCAATAGCTTATACCGGAAATCATAAGTCAATTCCTCACCCAAAGCTATCTGCTCATAATATCACAAGTAATAAGGAGTTAGGGTAAAGGTTTGACATCAACACAAGGCTAATTGACAGAACTATGGAGCGTGTATGTAGACCGATAAGGGTGCCTACTCCACTTGTTAGCCAGCAACTGAGGGGTCAACGAACTCATAGTTGATGATTAATGACTGAGAATCTTACTTTAAACTATGAAACTAAACGTAACATCAGAGTGCTTACATCTCGGCTGGCATAGAGACCAATATGTGCGAGCTTGCTGTCCATGCTTTCTACAAGAACTTGATGATTCACAAGATTTGGCGAGCAGCTAAAAACAGTACGAGGGAAGTATCAAATTAGCAGGTATAGTAAAGTCAGCTATATGCAAAAACTAATCTGTGATGTAGAAAGGTTATTAAATGATGCATAGGACTTTCCACTGCATGAGGGTTCAAGACCCTCTTCGAGAAGAAATTGAATTTCTATTAAAAATATTAAGTTGCTCCTGAAAGCCTTTCTAGTTAATTGCATATATTAACGGTGAAGTACTCCAACTAAAGTAACACAAGCTATATCAATGGAATGATATCTGATCTTGAACAGGTTGTATCTTTAGCAACAGTCCAAAAAATTCTGTTTTCTTTCACTTTGATGAGTCTCCAAAAGATTCCGTATTTAGTTTCTAATAGTGAATATGTGGGTGTATCGTTCATGACTAAAAGCAGATGACTTGAAGGTATTAATACATTCTTTAACAGCTTATGTTTCAAAGTTAAAGAAATCATCCAAAAAATTTGCCTCACCTGTGGTTGATGTAACGTGAAACATTTCCATAATTTGTGGCATCTATTACATGAGGGACTTGCCCATCAATTAATCTGCTCATGTCATTAATGTGAGCATCAACCTCATATATATATCTGCAACCTTCTGAACTATATCTGCTTTTCCAATCACATGAACCATCAGAACACATTCAATCAAGTACATGAAATTTAAAATGATCATTGGCAAACATTTATATAAAGAAGATCAAGCAAAGAAAAATCAAACCTATCACGTCTCTCATTTGCTTCCTTTTCATCTATAACCTCCCCAATATACTCGCACACAAAAGTGCCACGAAGAATTGCTTCTCTTGCCCTTACTGCCCAACCCTAAAATCCAAATGGCAATTAATCTAAGTTCAAATAGCATATGAAGGTAGCTTGATAGGATCAGCTGTATTGGTATAGAATTAAAACCAAAAAAATAAAAAAGAACATATAAGATATATCAAACATTTCCAAATATCTTTCAATAAATAATGTCCTTGTCTCCATTCAAAATGATAATCAAGTTATTCTCTCATCAAAATTTCAAACATGGGTTGATGGTTACCTTTCTCTCTGTTTTAAATACTTCCAACCTTATTTGCACTCCATTTTGCAAAACCCTGTTTCGACAAGCACTATTGCAGCTGCACCTCTGATTACACTCATATACTAGATATCCCTCCTGATGATATGCAAAAGCTTTAACATGTTATACGAGGTAGCAACAAGAAAACAGTTCCATTGAAGATTAAGCAAGATTAGATACTAATTGATCAATACAACTGAATCGCATTATCTCTACAAATTATTGCAGAAAAAACTCAAAAGGCATCTAGAGCGAAAATGATGGTTATTCAATACTTTAACCCGTTGCATCACTATCTTGATTACTTAACAGGCAGAGCACAACCAGGAATAAGTTAAGCTAGAGTTTTATTTGGATGCAGTCTCAATATAATTTAAAAAAAAACATTTCGGAAGTATCCAGGGTGTGCTTGTACTTAAAATATCACAGTTAAAGAAACATTGACATGTTTATGTACATATAATATACCAGGCTAAGTGCTTTTGAATTTAGATGTGACCCCTATAATCGCATTTGACAAGATCAAGCTTCCTCCAAATCCAGAAGGCTTACAGAAACAATGAAGCCATAATTATGATATTCGAAAGCAGGACCACAGCAGTTCTCTACAATTATAATTGAAAAAGATAGAAAACATTCAAAATGACTTAAAGAAATAGCATGTGCTTAGGCTTAACACAGCAGCAAGATATGATTCTCACATTGTGGGATAAAACTTGGTTATTTTATCAGCTAGCATTAAAGCACATGGAAGAAAGTATCCAAAGTTGTGTGTTGCACTGAAAAGTTACAAGTAAAATAGAATGAAAGTGAAGTGTACCTCCAATATAATTCGACCTCTCTCATCATATGGAAACCTTCCATGCATGGACTTTCCATAAATGTCTTTTGCATCTTCATAATCATTGTCAAAAAGATACACATGATCACAAGTTTCTGAGGAGCAAGTTGAACGTGCACAAGCACACCCCAAGTCTGAACTCTGGACATCAAACAATGCAGCATCATAAGTTTCTTTTGATTTTACATATGCATGTAATCAAGCCAGAATACTGCTAAATAGGTTATAGAAAATGAATCACTAGGATAAAGTAATCATTAATCAAACATGGAGCTTCTCATGGTGATAGTACGATATGGTAACAAGGCTGAGTACATAGGAATTCTGAGCATTAATATATATCCCAGCTGAAAAATATGATTATTTTACCAGCATCCGTTCAAATTTGTCTCTCTACCTTTATATCCAAAAACTCATGATCAATATACAAGGGCTACATAGCAAAAAAAATTATTATTTTTTTCTTCTATCAATGAGCAAATAAAATTCTTTGAAAATAACAGAGCAATGAAGCGAATCTGTCAAGCAGAAATGCAGAAGTAACATTCAGTCTTTCTTTAAAAACAAGAAATGAAAACTTAGAAACACCGGATCAAACAACAGCCGTCAAAATTAGTCCAGAACAAAAAGCAAAAAAATCAAAATCAAAATCAAATGAAAGTACCTCTGGTTCAAGAACAAGGGATCGATCAAGCAACGGCTTTGTTACGTAAGTAAAGCTTTCCCATGGAAAAGAATACTCAGTAATTTGTCCATCAGGCCCCTCACCATTTAAAATATTCTCATCCACCACACAAGCTATAGGAACTGATTCCTGTCCAAAGCTTATGTCATCACATAATATGATATTTTTCTCAGACAGGTCCATGGAAAAATATCGGGAATCAATAACACAGTGCGATTCATCCATTGTCCATTCTGAAGCCATGGGATTAGGTAAAACAAAAGACCTGTCCTTGAATGGATTGTCTAATGAGGGTAACAGCGCAGACAAAATTGGTGACCTTACACTTGAAGTGCAACCTTTAGGACAAATAAAACCTTCTTGGTGCCATTCCACTAAAATATTATGCTCGCTGCATAATTTGGCAGCTTTCAAATACAGCCTCTCAGGCAAGGTTCCATACTTTGCCTCTAGTGATGCTTGAAGGTTTATTTTACAGCAAGCTGAGCTGGCAATTGATAAAATTTCAGAATTATTTGGCCGTAATTTTGTTTTATTAATTTCTGAAATCAGTATCTTCGCAATAGCTGAGCATTGAGAATCTGCCAATCTACCGAGAGTAGCAGCAGATTGAACCATGACTTCCAATGGGCCAATAGAATTTGATGCCTGTATACGTTTCTTCAAATTTTGCACACTTCTATTCCTAATCTTATATGAGGCTGCATTCAAACTCTTTTTAAAACGGGGACGGGTTAGTCTACCTGATTTCATCTTGTGTGCATAAAATTGAATACCCTTATTTGTCAAGCGAGGACCACCGGAGTTCTGTTCTCCCATATGAGCAGCTTGATGGTGGCGGCCAAGATCAGGTAGCAAATCAAATTTCAACCCACAAAACCTGCAAATGAATCTCCGGTTAACAGATTGACTATCAGATCTAGTATGCTCTACTGGTTCTGGCTTGTTTGCCTCTACTTTCTGCCATGAACTATTCTCTTTCTGTTGAGAAACAGTGGACAACCTTAAATTGGAAGGATGAATTGAGAGCACATGCGACCATAATTCATCTGGATTTCCAAAATGACTACCACAAGGAATACATTGTAGAAGCATGCATTGTTCAACAAATTGCACGTGATGCCTCTCTTGCACGTGTGCTTCCAAAACCTTCTTGTTTGTAAAAGAATCCAGACAAATTGCACAAACATAGCCCCTGAATAGCCATTGAGCTTCTTTCTTATGGCTATCCATCCAGTGTGCTCCAAGTGCTTGGTCATCTAGAAACTTTTTTGAGCAAATTTGGCACTTCATATCACTTTCTTGATCACTATCTTTAGATGTCTGCACCTGAATTGGAACTAACTCTTCAATGGTTGATGGGGATTGCAAATTTTGATCATCTCCTATGCCCCAAAGCTTCTTTAACCTCTCTTTTTCATTGCACACCAATGTAGTTAAAAATTCTCCTACTCTGACATCTTTGGAAGCTTCAGTGATGGCCCATTGAAATTGTACATCCTTAGGTACTGGGTTTCTCAATGATAATATACTCTTGAAAAGCCGGTAGAAAAGTTCACATGCTTGGTGCAACTGCAATTTTTGCTCTCTTGAATGACAATTTTTCAGAAGCTCCATGAATACTTCCTTCGAAACTATTCTACTCTTGCCATTTCTTGCACGCTTAAGCCAGCTTGGTATATGTTTCTCACAGTACAGTAAATGTCTTTTTGGACTATCCTGGCATTGTTCTTCACCACCCTGGGGCCATGTACCTATGCATTGTGCCATCTCATCACTAATAGGAGCTTGTTGAGGCAGCATGGGGTTCTCGATCACATTGCTTTCTTGGATCAAGCTTTTTCCCATATGCAACAGTGGGTCTTCATTTACAGAATTTACATCTTCTCTAGGAAGCACCAAATTTGTAGGACTTTTATCCTCTGGAAGCATACTGTTTTCCTCAAATTTTCTTTTGACCTTATTAATTGGAGATGTCATTTTTTTGCCATCTTGAGGCATGTGTTTTTTGCAGAAAGAAGAACCAACTAAAGCTCTGTGCTTGCATTTAGTTCCGTGAACTGTGGTACCTCCACACATTGGCGAATCAGTGGCAGGTGTTATTGCAGGTTTAGCAGCGTTTGCACTAAAATGAGAGGACAGATGCACACAACAGTAGACTTCTCCTTCACTGGCATACCTCACACACTGCCTTCCTTTAGCTTCGATGAAAGCTGCACATTGTCGATTATGACTTCCTGATTCTGTGGACTTCTGAGCAACAACAACAGGAGTCAGCTCAACATCTTTGTTCTTAACACCCTCCAGATTTTCAGCCTCAACAACTATATCATTCCATTTATTATCACAACTAGGAGATCCTCCCAAGGCAACATCCTCAACAGGGCTGTCTCTTTTTAGGGTTTCAGAGTCCATTAATGCAGCTGTTACCACATTATATCCATTAAAAAAAGATGCATCTGTTTCAATGAGAGGAGACTGATGTGAACTAGATGCATGTGTATCAGCACGACGCACCTCGAGCTTGGGTCTCTTCCTAGTCATCTGTACTTCCGTTGTCAATGAGCTATACGTAATTGGTTGGTCAGAGCCCGCAGCACCAGATACCGGATTTGAAACTGAAAACCATTTCATGACCTCATGTTTCCAACTCCTCCAATCAGACCCCTCATCCACACGTGTTGCTTCACTTGATTGTAAGTTTACCTCATTCCATAGGATGGAGACACCCAATTCCTGAACCAAAAAATATGGAAGTAGTTGAAGTTGTAGAAAAGTGATGAGATTTTAGAAATTGTCTAATTCTATGTAAGATGGACAGAGATCTAAATTTAACTGTGGTCCCTATCATTGGTAGCAAACCAAGATTATTCTGTTTCCCAAACAAATTTATAGTAAATACTTCTTTATTGATAATAATGAAGTAATGCATTAAACAAAATGTCCACAGCTTCAGAAAATCAATTTAACGCAGAACCAAGACTGGACAAGGCCTAAACAGAAAAGATCCAAGAAAATTAACTAACCAAAAAAAATTGCAAAGATCTTGCCTAAAGACAAAACACATGGGACATGGCGCACCAACATAAAATTCACAGGTCAACTAGCTTTCATGAAGCTAATTACAACTAATGATGTATATCAATTCATTAAGACAGTGTGTAAGAAAGTTAAACATGAGAAAAAAAACCATCAAGCCAAACCTGTCAAGTACAGAAGTACTGATATGGAATAAAGCATATGGCCATCGAACAAGATGGAGACGAAACAATAGAAGGCATGCAGTGGTGCTTAGGCAGAAAGGATACTATGACGCTGTTGTTTAACAATTAAGGAAACTCTGCATCTGCAAAAATTGCTAATAACATGTTGTGCTTAAAAATGCTGTTATAGGTAGTTCAGCATTTTGAGCTGGATAAAAATCAAGTGCAACCTTATATAATGAGGGTTTTGGTATTCAGTCTTCAAGCGAAAGAAGAAGTTCCACAAAATCATGTGCAAAATAGAAGTTCACAGTTCAGAAAAATGGTGTCTTTCGGCAGTGATATTTTATACACAAGGACAATGAGTAGTTTTTTTTTTTCCAGATAACACAAACATACACATTCCAAAATTCATATAGCAATATAGTATCTTTGAGAAATTTAGCTTTTGAAACACCTCTTTCAGTATTTCTACGCATTCAGCACTACTAGCATCCTGACACCGTTGTCGCCAGGACTGCATTGAATGGTGGAGCCAATCTGAATTTAGGCAACGCTGCAGTATCATCTGCAGACAAAGAAAAAAAAATCAGAGATTACTCAATGCAGGTTTTTTTTTTTTTTTTTTTTTTGGGGGGGGGGGGGGGATGGGGGGGGGGGGGGGAGATTGAGGAGAATAAAGATTACAAAAGACTGGTAGTCTACGATAGATCTTAAATAAAGGAGATTTTACATTTTGAAGTTTCAAGAGCATTCTTCCAAGATCAGAATAATTTTTACAGTAGGATGCCTCTAAGGCAAAATCTTTCAAAACCATCACATCACGAGCGGTCTCCACCAAAGCCTAGATTGCCATGGAAAACATCTTAAAACAAGAAAAAATTAACAGCAGTAGAGTTGGAATTAAAATTTGATTCATAGTTAATGTAAATGTATCTAAGGATACATTTACAAAATAGATAAATAAATAAAAGTAAGAAGTAAGAACTCAAAGTCAAACCTCACGGTTTAACTGGTCAAGTATATTTAACATGCCTACAGACAGTTTCTGCATGATAAAACGGCGAGCAAGAGTCAAATCTTCAACCATCTTCATACCAATTGTATGTGTCTTATATGCAATGGGTTCTGGAAATTCATTGATTGGACGAACTAGTAGCACATCTGCCCAAGAATAATTTCTAGTACGAGGAAAGAATATCACAAGATATTGCTTCCTGTCGTGAGTAGGCTTTGCTTTTAAAGTTGACAATGGCCAGTCAGCCCGTGCACATCTTATCCCTGATTGCCACTTTCCTCTCCACTACAAAAGGAAAAACATTATTATCAGTATGCATTTCTGAAGGACCAATGGCCTTTGTAGCCATCCCTCTTGTATTATGCTCACTGTAGCAAGTATAGCACCCAAATAAACTAAATGCTGATGAAGGTTACACTTTGCATCTCAGATTACAATGTACAACGATAGGCAAAATACCGAATTTGGTAAAACAATAAAAGAAGAAAAATGTAAGTAGATCATACCTTCACCCAAACTGCTTGGGATACATCTTGTTCTAGTCCTATGATTCCTGTACACGATGACGCCTCCAGATGGTTATTTGGTAGCCCACTTTCAATTGTATCCACGACTAATTGAGATTCTTCTAATGTAAGGCAAGGTTCTGAAAAATGATCCCTGTTCTCTAAGTTTTCATCTTCAGAATTATGAGAAAACGAAGGAAGAATTTGACCATCCATATCAAATTCATAAAACGTATCCCCATTACAGCCGCCTTCTGAAGCTCGGAAACCTTCTAACATAAATTGGCCTCCTTCCTCTCTTACATCATGCGACCCTCCCATATCAAGTGTTAAGCCACCAATTTCGAGATCTGCTCCAATGTGTTCTGCACCCTGAAGGCAATCAGATATTCCGTCATGCTTAAAAGCTTCGAATTCCTGCTTAGAGCAATCAGGCTCTCCTACATGACGAGCACCAGAACATGGCAACACTTCCATAATCCAACAATATAAATGTTCAATGCTAGCTTACATATACGCAAAATTGAACCAGAGCTCTGCAACCCAATGGGAAATTGCAACTGTCAGAAAGGAGGAGGTTAACCGGATAAAATATATAGCACCTAAGAAAATGAAACCATGATTTCTAATAGAATACTTAATTATTGAAAGCTTGGTTATTTCATTAATTTTGCATCAAAAAAATTATGCAAAATATGACAAAGTAGTTTTTAAAAATCTTCTTCACCAGTTCTGCTGATAATTACGTAATTAGGGTAACCCCTGAAACCCCCCCCCCCCCAACCCCCCCCACCCCCACCTGGTGTGCTGACCTGCATTGCTGAAAATTTTTTAATCTGAATTAAAAGGTTACCAAACCAATTTTCTTTGAGTTCCCAAGAAAACAAATTCCAGACAGTCCTTGATATTCATTCTGTTTAACAGTATCTTAAATACAATTATAATCCACCTTTTATTTGTTCATATCAGCAACCACTTACTATACTTTACAAAAGGAAGAGAGCAATGAAGAAATTTTTCAGAAACAATTTTATTTTTTCTACCAGACGATTTCTCAGAACCAATTTTATTGTTTCTATCTACCAGATGAAAACCATACGATGTGATACAAAACCAAAATTTCATTAATGTAAATGTCCATTTTTCAAATCTGCCGTCCAGTTAATCTCAGTAAAAATGGGAAAAGGATCTTAAATTTCAACTCGTCCACTTAATCTCCTTCAACAATGCACTCTATTTTCCTTCCTCTATTCTTCACCTTACACAAAGAATCATACTCTTCAACAAATATAGATTTTTTAAAAGTTCTGGATACTCACCTCTCATTTTATGGTAAGAAAAAGGGATATTTATAAAGAGTAAACAAAGTTCAAGCATGAAAAGTTATGAATTGTTGAAAATCTAGCTCCAACGTCAACGAGATATATATGGTAACAGATTTATTAAAGTTAAAAAATAAATCTTTAACAAATAACAATATCGAATTGTAGAACTTATTACCAAATATTATTTAGTTCAATTTATACCAAAAACAACTCAATCCATCTACAACTTAGATTAATTCAAATAAAGACAATTTAACGCGAAGATCACATTCAAACTTGCCAAGTATGTCACATCAGCTATTAACAATGCTACTGTTCTTTCTGCTCAGTACAATAAGATCATGTTGTACAATTCTAACAAATTTCACAAACATGGCCAACTTAAGCATAGAATGAACAATTATTCAAAACTCAAGAACGTAAAAATAATTATATTTATATAAAGGGAATCAGAAAAAATTAATCTTGAAAAATAGACAAAAAAAAATGAAGCATAGCCTTGCCCTGTTTACCTCAAAAATTAAGTAATTTGCAGTTCAATTCAAAGAAACTACATGCAACGAAGTAGAGTAAAGCACTAAACAACAACGAAAAACAGCACCTTGTAAATTAATCACAATCAATGCATGCCCCTGAAATAACTTTCCAAAATTGGAAAACTACCCGCCAAATTAAAACCCTACAACACTATAAATTAAAGAAAAACATTTAGTTTTCCTTTAATTGGAACAAGAAATCCAAGAAGACCCAAATTGGGTCCAAATCGAAGGATAAAAAAAGTTCTTTTTTTTTTTTCAATTAAAAAATTCCCACCGAACCCTCCCCTCCAATACCCAAAACGAGACATTGAAGTTACAATCAATAGCATTTGCAATCTTATCAAGAAAACACCAATTTAATTAGCAAAAAATTACAGATAATTAATTCCAATAGGAAGCACTTCTAATTGTAATTTAATTAAAGAAAAAATTAAATAAAAAAAAAGAACTGAAATAGCTAGGCTATACCAATTACCAATGGTGGCACGAAACATGTTACACATAGATAGATACTATGTATATATAATATATAACAAAGGACATGGCCAAGATAAATTACAGAAATATACACAAGAATGGTTGGTAACGTACCTTAGGAACTGTGGATCACCATTAAAAAAAAATCTGGTGGATTTGGGTAAAAAATTAGGGTGTCAATTAGAGAGTTTAGACTATGAATTGTTTAAAGGATGTGAAAGGCGTGAGTGACCAGATTTTTGCTGGGTATGTATGTAACAGGTCCAATTGAGAAAAGGGGCACTAAAATAGGAAAAATTAAAGTAGGATTGAACGAGTGAGAGGGTGAAGATTATAGGTAGGTTGGAATGGATATTATTGGAAATGAGAGGGGTAAAGTCGGAAAAGAAAACCTAGAGGCAATAGTATTTTCTAGGGAAACGAATTTAGAGGCACACCGAAACTAGGAACGTGGTATGGGTTGTAGCCGGTATTTTGACGAAGTTAGGGGGTATTTTTGGAAATGATGTATTGCTTTTATCATTGATCTATTAATATAGGACCTTAATCCTAAAGGCTAAAGATGAATCCATTTTAAGAATTCTGAAGATTCAATAATATAATCATAAAATTAATTGAAATAAAATAATTATAAAGACATTGAAATCCTATTTTGAAAATATAATTATATTTTAAAAATTAATACTAAATCTTATGAAATGTTTTTTTCTTTTTTAGAAAAAGTATACTCTTTAAATCTCATAATAGATTTACACTTTCGTTTTCATTATTCCCACATAAACAAACATAAAAAAATATACATCATAATTTTAAAATTATCACTATCATCTAATATACATAACATACATATTTATTTATTATTATTTAAAAATATTATAGTATTATATTAACCTCAAAAAGCTAATGAAATTAGTAAAAACAAATATTTTTTAAAATTTTATGCCTACTTAGAATTTAATTTGAGACTGATCAACTATTAAAAAGTTGAAATCATCCAACTATGAATGAAAAAAAAAAACATCATACTTATATTTTAGAACAATATTTGTGTGAGATTAAGTAAGACTATTTTTCCAAGAACAATCGTTATCATCTTCTTCCATCATTTTTCTTGTTAGACTATTCACTATATTTATTTATTTATTTATTTATTTAAATTAAGCTATGATTTTAAAAATAATTTCTATATATACATATGGATCCCCTATTAATTTATAATAATCCATACAACTTTTTATATATTTCTCTTTTACATTTTTTATTTTTTCTCACATTAATTAAGCTATTTTTATATATATCCTCATAACTTTTTACATATTGATTTGCTACAAATATAAAATTTACCATTAAAAAAAATATATAGGTGGTCTCTTATGTCCAAATTCACTAATTGCATAAATATATAATATTTTATTCTAAAAACTATACATTTTTAGTATATTTTATTTTAAAGAATACACTTTAAATGGTACAACCTTAAAAAACATGAAATTTGGGATTCGGTGTGCCTGAAAACATGCAAGTTCTAGATTAAAAAAGAAAACTATTCAATAATTTTCAAATTGAATTAAAATAATAATAAATAAATTAATTAATTAAGCTAATCTTTTATGTCCATGTCAATATTGAAAATCATTGCTTTGCTAATTTCCGTTGAAAATCACCACTATAAAATTTAAAAATGTGAATTGAAATATAAGAAATATAATTCATACAAATTAGAAAATCCCAAAAAAATATAACATATAATTATAATATTAATTAGACTATAAATTAATGAAGTATAGCAATCAATTTGATCAAATTATGAATACTGTTTGTTTTATGATATACGTTTCATAGGAGAGCATCCTTAAGACTTTTAACAAGAGCACAAAAAACACTCAGAACGACACGAGAACTATTAATTTAATCACACTTATATTTTTATTATATTCCCAAAATATTATTTTTATAAAGTTTTTGAATGTATTTCAATCTTATAAATAAACACAAATAATTATTCCCTCCGTCCCTCTAATATGCATCCATTTACTTTATTCACGTGGATTAAGGAATACAATATTTTGATGTGTATTGAGGTGAAATAAATAATATTATAATGTGTAGTTGTATTAGTGTTGAGCGTGAGCTCCTATGTCACATTAGTCCAAAAACGAAAATGGATATTTTGTATTGGGACGGACCAAAATGACAAAATAGATACATATCAAGTGGACGAAGGGAGTAAATTTATTAACAACATATTGATGCATCAGACTTTTGAAAAATACTAACTACTCCATTAAATATTAATATTAGGATTAAACCGTGATTACGGGATAAAGAATTCCTCAAATCTAAAAAACCCGGGAAAGAAAGACGGTTTCCATTCTCCCTAATTCTGTAAAGTCACATGTCGTCTCACTCAGCTGAAAACCCTTATTCCCCATCGCTCGACTGCTCCTCCGCCGTCCGCTGCTTTCGCTGCGCTGCTCGCTTCTCCATCGCCGCCGCAGAAGCTGTTAGTCAATCTCTATTTCGCCGTTTAATAATTCCTTAAAATGTCCTGCGTGTGCGAGATTTTTGTTGTTCAGTGACTTTTTGTTATTGTTTTTTTCGTGCTCTTGAATTTCTTGAAGTGGGTATCTTGAATTGCTGTTTTACCATTTCTTATCAAAATGGAGTAAAATGGATCATTTCATTCACGCTCTTTCAGGCAATTGGAATTTTGATGGTTTTAATTCATTAAAATTGAGAAATATGAAGTAGCTCCAGTATATCTTGACTTATACTAAGTTGGAGTTTTATCTTGTAATGCTCTTGCCACTTACCATCTGAAGTAATTTCACATAAAGCTTAGACTGTTATTTTTAATGAATTTGAAAGGCTGGCTAGTCTTTCAAGCTGCATTATTTACTTCATCAGTTTGGACATCCTTGCGATTATGATAAATCCACTATTACATAATCGGATGGCTTGAATATCTTCATGTGATATCCAAGTAAAGTTATTAAGGCCCTTCCTTAGCTTTTTTTAATTTCTGCAAAAACTTGTGTCACATTAATAAAATCAGCTTTTCTAGTTTTTCCTCATACAATTTGCGTCTGTTTAACATTTTTCAGGCCTAGATATTTGGTTTGAATGATGATAAACCCAGCATTCTCAATGACGCATCTTAACTCTGGACAGGGGGAGAAAGTTCTAATAGACACAAAATTTAACATCCTATTTATATTTTTTCAAGGAAATTCTTAGGCAATCCCGTTCTTTTGGTATTAATAATCGTCAGATTGTATATCTGGTGTAGAGCAAGACATTTCTCTTGAGAATGTATTTTATGAGTGTTGATATTGATCCATTTTCATTTTTCTACTTTGATTTCATTAAAGTTGACAGAATAGAGAAACAGTAGTTTGAATATTAACAGTTACCTGATCCTGCTGCAGCAAGAAACATCATTGGAAGACAGCCACCTCATAGTTTTGCATTGGTCTTATGAAAACACCAGTCAGAGCTCGTGCATCCCAAAGCTTTTGCCAGAAATCTCCCTTAACTCCTGCCAGAACCCCAAACAGTGCTGTACAATCTCTTTTCTTGAATCAAGTATGAAAATCTCCCCTTTTGATAGGTTCTCTTCATTTGTTAGTTCGGACAGTTGTTCACTCACTTTTAATGGTGGTCTCATGACAGGTTTTATTGCATGATTGGTGGCTCATTCGGACTGACTCAGATTCTCATGGCAAACGAATGGGCATTGGAGGTTTCACATTTGAAAGGTTAATAGCTCATTTTTCTTATTAATTGTAATTTGTTTACTTGTTTCTATAAATTGGTAATGAAAAATATTTTAGAAAGAGATTTTTATTTTAAAATTCAAAGTATGAAATATTACTACAGCATATTGCAAAGTGTAATTATGAAATGTGATATATAGTTCTTAGATTTTATTTGTTATTTCTCATAATACTTTGTAGAAGAAGAATGCAGAACTTGTTATCTGCTAAAAAATAACTTGAGTTTTTTATTTATTTATTTATTTATTTATTTTTTTCAGGCAAATAAGATTTATTAAAATAGAATGGTACAAGGAGTACCAAAAATACAAAATACCAAATAAAAGAAATTAGACCGTAGCTGCAATATTAATCTAGGATTTTGAATCCAATCACAAAATGAATCACCACAAGGATGTGTGTCAGTAGAGGAGTATTTGAGGAATGCATTTGGAGAAATTAAAATTTCAAGTGGTATTGGATTTCATTCCACCTCAAGGATGTTTAAATAGCTCAAATGTGATGTTAAGAGATTGCAGATACACCATAAACACCAAATAGTTCGTTATCATGCATTTGAAATCTTTATCTAAATTCCTTCGATATGAATGCAAACTAAAGTGATTTGAATAGTAGTTCAAAACATGAGAATTTGATGTATCTGGCAACTTAGTGTTATCCAAGTGTATGGATTAAATATATTCAAAGGTTAAGACTTGGGACTCTGATTCAAACACACACTATCACTTTTACCATTGCTTGGTAGTGCTGGAAACCAAATGTGGGTCTCATAAATCCTTAAAAGGCTGTTTAACATGCTTTAGAACTATATTATGTTATTTGGACGAGATTTGCAACACACATTGTGATTATCTGTCGACCCAAATCATAGGTTCAAAGGCTAACCCTGATCAAATTATTGTAAATCTGGAGAATTTGTTGTCCAATGGCTGATAAATATGCTGATCTGTTGTCTAGTGCATTACTTGACACTGAATATGATGTATGCCAAATCTTGCATTATTTTTGGCTGCCTCCCTAACTGCTCAATTGTAATGCTCACATACATTTCTTCTTTGATTATATGACACTACAAATTCTCTATGTTACTTTCCCTTTTGTTGGTATTGCTTCATTATGTGTTCATTGATTGGTTTCCCACAATGCAGGTGCAAAAGCACTAGACGCTTCTCTTCTGCCCCCATAGTCAAGAGACAAGACGCTGTTACTCTTAAAACGGATGATGGCATAAAAATAATGCTCCATGGATATCTTAATAAGTCTCAGACGCTGGAGAACGGTATCTCTCATGAGGTGGATTCTTCTTCATTTGTGCCTTTTCTATAAATCTGCATCTTAGTCAGGCTCTCTCTTGTTTCCCACTATATGCTGTACACTGACGCTATAACATCTCATGGACAATTATAAAATGGAGGTATAGATATGCTGACGACTTTTCTTGTTTTTCGACTTTGAGAAGGTGTGCAACCATTTTCTGATTGGGTTTCCATATTACTGGGAAGAGTTTGCCGACCTATCTGATAATAAAGAAAGAGACGATTTTAATGCTTCAAACGGGGTTCCTTGCTCTGATGCTGATAAAACTAACAGCCCAGGAGATCATGTAACCAATACACCTATCAGGAATACGTTTGTGTCCACACCTTGTGAAGCTTCACGTGGAAAGAAAGAAACTTCGCCTGCAATGCAAAGTAAACTTCCCATGGATCATAAGAAGACTAGCGAAAAGAAAAGGAGAGCTCGCAGCAATGTTGGAATGGAATCTGATGCTGATAAAACTACAAGCCCAGGAGATCATGGAACCAATACGCCTATAAGGAATACATTTGAGTCCACTCCTTGTGAAGCTTTACATGGAAAGAAGAAAACTTCGCCTTCAATACAAAGTAAACTTCCCACGGATCATAAGAAGACTAGCGAAAAGAAAAGGAGAGCTCGCAGCAATGTTGGAATGGAAGATAATGGTCCTCGGACAAGAAGAGATTATAAAGAAAGAGACGATTTTAATGCTTCAAATGGGGTTCCTTGCTCTGATGCTGATAAAACTACTAGCCCAGGAGATCATGGAACCAATACGCCTATCAGGAATACATTTGAGTCCACTCCTTGTGAAGCTTCACGTGGAAAGAAGAAAACTCCGCCTTCAATACAAAGTAAACTTCCCACAGATCATAAGAAGACTAGCGAAAAGAAAAGGAGAGCTCGCAGCAATGTTAGAATGGAAGAGAGTGGTCCTCCTACAAGAAGTAAGAAGTCTAGCGAAAAGGAAATGAAATCCCGCAGCAACGTAAGAGTTGAAGATAGTGGTCCTTGGACAAGAAGTAAGGCTCGCGGGAGGGCTAGAGATGATCAAACAAAGCTCATAGACGATAGTGAGGTGATTTAGTTCATCAGTTCTCATGTAACTACTTAGATGAAGTCCTACAACATTGTACATTCCCAACTTATCTAGTTTTCTTTGTTATATAATGGCGATTATTTCCTCTGAATTTCTGGTGAACAAGTGATGTTTCTTGGTTCTCTAAATTGTTCGTGAGGGCCTTATTGGAGAAAATGGTAAATCGCTTTGATTAACTGTGGAAAGAGCAATAAAAAAAGAAAGGACTAATATATTTGTAGATTTTATTATTGAATTATTTCGACTTGCAGAAATTCGATCAACCGTATTATTGACCCAGCATAACAATTAAATATTTAGGCATGGTTTTTTACTACCAAGTTACTTGACCCACATGCAAGACATTCTCCACAGATGTATTTTCATAGTCCACTCCACTCAACCTAATTCCAAGTAGTTGTCCGATGGGTGTGGGGTGGGGGTAGGGTAGGGTGGGTGGGAAGGGTAGATGCCTTTATGCATCCACATATGATTGGCCTTGACTCCCTTGTCCAAATGCCTTTGGAAAGTTCACTTTCTGTCTTCTTTTTGGGGATTCTGCTCCTTTTCCAATCCATGGATGCATATATCTCAATATACTTTACTCCCACACCCACCCCACCCCACCCCACCTCACCTCAGTAGATCTACTGCATTACAATATGTATAAAATGACATTATCAACATATGGTCATCAATATGTAGACTACAGTATAGAGTAGAGTAAGAAGAAGGATGATTGAAGACCAATCCTTAGATAAATGAGGCCAAATTAGTGTGGATAAAAGGGAGTGTCACACTGTCTGTCACCCCTTTATGTTGGAAAGAAACAGTTCCAAATGCTGTATGGCCCATTCTTACAGTTATATTCACTTCCAGCTATCTCATTTGTAATTATTTGCATGATGATGTCTCAATTAAAGCATGCCTCCCCTCCCCTCTGCAAAGCTGATTTAGATACATACATGCTGCTGCTGTACACTGTAATTGGAAGCTGGACATCTCACTATTCTTGACTACTTTTTATCTTCTTTCAAAAAATAAGACACTGGAAATATTTAATCAATAACTTTATTTTCTTTAATTTTAATATGAGAACTTAATCTTGTATAATGGATTCTGTGAAAATGGAAGATAGAATTTTCACCTCAAGTGTGAATAAACTGGTGTGGCATTACAGCTTACTTCAAAGCTAACTTGGGAGAAAGATTTTTTTAGTTAAATTTAAAGAAATGATAACAAGAAAAGACATTAAAAAGTACAAAAAATGGTATCTCATTTGTTGATGAGCAAACCTAGTTAAGTTTCTTGATACAGATAATGCAACAATTGTCTCTTGGGTGTTTGATTTTGCTGCTGATTCTGTTTGACCAATTCCAAAAATGATAAAAACTGTTCAAAAAAAATCATCATTACTTAGAAAGCTATGCAATATACAAGTACATGTACATCTAGTTCAATTATTCTAATGTTTGACAAAATAGTAATCAAAATGAAATTAAAGAGCACCATATGAGTCAGTCTTGCATGGAATCCAGAGATTAAAAATGGGAGATGCTGTTTTTTTTCTCCCTTGTAAATTGCAATTAAAGAATATTATAAATACAGCTCAGTTATTAATGAGTATGTCTGTCAGATTAATTAGAAAAATTGGTGCTTCACTTACTCCCATATTCACTTATTTTATGCAAAACCTTTTAAATACCTTTTGAGCTTTGACAATGTATTACAACTGCAATATTTATATAGTTTCATATGAAGATAAATAAGAAGTTTCTTGGAAACGTGTGACAGCCTATTGTTTTTACTTTCATTTTCTTGTGAAGTTTGAAATCTCTGTTTATAGATTGTCACTACACTCCAAAACCACACCCCCTTCTCTTATTTCATTTTTGCAGTAGTAACATCTAAAAATTGACAAAAGGAACGAGTTTAATACACCCTCATAAATAATCATTAAATTTTTAGGGCATGCGCCGTATTTGAGAAGTATTAGTGACATGTATCGTTCATTTATTTAAGAAGTATTAGTGACACGTAAAGTGAAATATAAGATGAAACACATCTGACAATAAATGATCTCATACCAAAATAGCAATCAATAGATTATAATATAAAAGCAAAGAAAGGTATGTTTTAGCGAATTTTGCTCACACACTAATAATCAATATACAAAATATCTTACAATACTCCAACAATATTTCTTAATTATTTTACAGCAAAGAGTCGTATGGCTTCTTTTCATGAAATGATTTCCATGAAACAAATATAAAGTGATAATTTATAGTATAAATGCAAAGTATGAATAATATCTTAAAAGAAAATTAATAATATTTTTAATAAAAAATATAACTAATAATGAAAATATAAAATGATTTCAACTTAAGATTTTAGCACATAAATTTTATTTATTTATTTTTTTACAAGTTTTAATTTTTAATAGTATTTCTTTTCGCAATTAAAAATTAAATCACTTTGCAACACAGCAACTAAAAGTGTATGCTTTGCTATAAAATTCATGGTAATAGGTTATTAAGTTTATCAAGTTTTGGAGAGAAAAATTAATTGGTTCACACATGGTGGTTTGCTGACACGTGCGTTGCAATGTGGATGACAATTTTATGACACACGTACAGTTTTTTGATGTGGCAAGCACAATCAGCACTTGTACTAGTATAAATAAATTCAGACATATTTTCAACTAAAAAAAAAAACCGTCTTACTGTTGCAAGGAAAATGTTAAAAATTGCCGTCAAATAAAAAAGCGTTAATTATTGAGAAAATTTAGACACGAACTTGGCTTGTAAAATTTAACGGAGTTTTAGTTGAAATTTGAATGGCTCCCAAATTGCTTTACTCAAATATACACTAGAAAATTCAATATCACACACCTTAGATCACTTATTTCAATTTAGTGTTTCATCTTATATTTCATTCTTTAATTAAATGACATACATTTTTATTATTTTCTAAATTAACGTCACATATTCCAAGAGTTTAATGATAAATTGTATGATACAGTTTTATTAGGTTATAGAAAACCAATAAAATATGAAAAGTGAAATAAGAAATTCAAATTGCATAAATTTATCATAGTAATAAGTTTATAATCTATATATGAATTGTTTAAATCTTTCCCATCATTTTTAATTTTAATTTAAATGTTAATATTAACCATTTTAATTTAAAGGAATACATCTATACTGTTGATTTAATTGACTAAATTTTCATTAGAAAAATTCAATGCCATTTCACTAATTTTTACAAAAATTATGGATCATTTTATAAATAAATAAACCTCGTGAACAAAATTAATTTTCAAAACCCTACTATCACGCTGTTTCTTGAAATCCATGGCAGGAAAAGCAAAGCCAATGTCATTGTACTGGGAGAAAGTAGACGACTTTGCAAGATGGTTCTTCATATCGCTTGAGTGGTGCTCATGCGTTTATCGAAATTTTCCAAAGATTATTTATCATTAAACTCGTAATAATAAATACTCATTAAACATAAGGCACCAAGTTCTTGTAAAAAATTCATCAATAATGTAATCTCACAAAATCCCACATAATAATTAAAACATTAATTAAGTGAGTTGCATTAATTAGCATTACAACTCCCATACTCATTCCCGTTGGCAGCCTGTAATAAGGGCAGCTTTTTTAATACGGCGCTCTGCTTCACGACAAAAACAGATGCCTTAATCATCTTTTTCTTTTGTATTCATCTCACAAAAAGTCGAATCTACCCCCACTCCCACTCCCTCTCTCCTGATTCCATGACAAACGTTACTCTCTTGAATGCTCCAGGACAATGTGGGTATCTACCATTTTCACTTTTCTCTAATTTTTGACAAATTAAGATTAGACAAAACTAAACCCCACAAAATTTCATCTCCTTTCAAGCATCCAATGCCCTTTTTAGCCTCAACTTTCATCCCTTTTGAGACCAATCCATTTTCATTAACCCCTTATACCTTGTTTGTCTTCAACTACAATTTGGCTTTCACTAGGTGACAAAACACTACTAGTATGTGTATGTTCTCTCCCCTAACATCGATTTGGATGAAATAATTATCTCCCCGTACCAAAATTTTTTGTACACTTCATTTGTAATTTACAAAGAAAGTATGCAAAATATTTCGAGACGGAGAGAGTACTATGTTGTAATAAAAAAAATTCAAGAACCCATTTTGAATTTCAAATCTATTTTTAGTCAATGTTGAGTTTTTCTAAGACATAATAAAGAAAATGTTGATATCTGAGTTTGATTAATGCAAATGTTATCTTATGATAAGATGGGCTTAGGGTTCATTAATGTTTGAAAAGATATCTTTAAAATCATCATTTTAAAAATATATAATACGTTCGATCTTATCAAATAATTTGAGATGTTGCTATCAAGAATTCATATTATAATTATAAGTTATAAGAGCATTAATATTTTGATTATATCATTATCTAAATTAACCATTACATAATTTTTAAATCCTCGAATTTCCAAAACTTTTTACATTCACCTTTTCTGTTCACTTTTTATTGACCTCAAAATTCACAAACCTCTTTCCAGTGGACTTAAGTCTCCTCAATTGTATATTCATCAGTTAATAGGAATCTCTTTGCAAATCCACCCTGGCGTAATCTTCATCTTCTACCCACCAATAATAACGAAATTACTAGAATTTTTTATGTATTCAAGAATAGTGAAATATAAAATGCATACTGTACAGTCTAAAATATCACTTTATTTATTTATTAAATGTCTAAAAAAACAGAGTTTTTACTCAAAATATAAATAGCAAATTGATGTATTTTAATAGAGTCTAGGACTGAGTCCAGGTTTCAGGGGCTCAACAATAGATATAGGGTTGTGTAAGTATATCTTTGTCAGTATAAGGAAGGATGGTTATGGGGTTTAGGAGGGACGGTCACCAACTCCCACTTGCAAGACAACAATTGATAGGAATGTGGGTTTGGAGTTTACTCCCTTCTTATTTCTTGTCAAGAAATCTTTTTTCTGTTTGATAATACAAGATAAAAATACATTAAAGATTTCATTTTTTCAAACACTATTTTAATGCATTCCCATAAGTAGCCTATGTATTTCTGCTAATTTTGCCACCTTTTGGTGGAGAGCATCTACTTTTATACACTTTGACATAATAGTGTGAGACTGACTTTCTTCCTTCATTTCAACAAAAGAAAAAGAAAAGCCTACGAAATCTCTGTGCTCTACTTTTGCTTCTTTTAACACAGAGAGTCCTCATTGCATAAAAGCCATTGTTGCAGCAGCTCACTTTAGGGAGCTTTTCTTTGGAAAAGGAGAGGGAAGAGAGAAAGAGGTTGTATTGTAGTCAAAAGGGCAGCCTTTCTTGGCAATCTTTCACTTGTGCACATGGTTATCTGCCGCGTTTACACTTGAGAGATTAATGAGAAATATGAAAGAAGACAATTGGGGGTTTTGACTTAAGCTGAGGGTTTTCGAGAAACCTTGTGGGATTTCTTGCATTTTCTAGTGAAATACCCCAATCTTGATTCTGCATTCTAAGAAACAGAGTGTGTAAGTGGTAATGTGTCTTCTGGGTTTTCTTGGTTCTTTTAGTTTTGCATTTGATTAATTCTTGTTGATGTGTAGTGGTGTTGTGATTTGCAGAGATGGGTTTTGAAGGGTTTAGCGGTAGTAAATGGCCTGCCTTGGTTAGGCATCAGCGTTCCAAAAGGTAGCCTATCATTTGGTGCTTCTAACTATCTTTACTTGCATTTTTGTAGCTAATATTTCTAAGCTAGCAATGTGTTTTAATGTTCTTCTGAAGTAGAAATTACATAGTAACACTACCTCCATTATGACCTTAATTGAGTGAGGTGTTTATTTTTTGGGAGTTTTTGTTGAGTATGTGATCTGTGTGATAACTTGAATCTGTTATCCAAGATTATATGTTCTTGTTTCATGTACTCATTTCCCAAGTCCAAATTCATATACGTAACACATTGAATTTTCTGGTTCTGTTAAAGATCATGATAATTTCTTTGCTGAAGAATTGGAATCTGAATGTTGTTTAGTTCCATTTTTCAAGATTGAGAATGGATTGAGCTGGTAAATATGCACATGTTGAGTTTTCTTGCTTTGTTTGCAGCTTTCCAGATAGCAGAGGATCCGAGGAAGATGACCTGGTTCAGTCCAGAGAAGCAGCAAGTGGAAGGAAGTTGGTGGTAAGATTTCTCATTGTAGTTACCTGCATTTGTGATTAAACTATATTTTAAGAAAATCTGATGAGACAACCATTAGGCAGTATAATTTTCATAATTCTTCCAATGTTGTAATCTGATTGTATTGTTTTCTCCTCGGAATAACCAAAAAGTGGAGTGTGATAGCTTACAGTGATACATTTCCATCCAGGGTATGGAGCACATGAATGGTTGTACCGAAAGCGCGAAGAAACCGTCATCGAATGCTGAGATTCAAAATTCTTTGAGGCAGGAGGTATTGGAAAATGTTGATTTCGATAAGGTTCCTTTTCGTGCTTAATTTCTAACATGACTACACAACATAAGTGATAAGTAGGGTTGTAATGTGACAATTAGTGGTGATTATATAACTACTTCTGTCTGTACACAGATACTAATGCTTGAGAAGAGATTAAGAGATCAAGTTTCCGTTCGCTGTGCTCTGGAAAAAGCGCTCGGTTATCGGACTTCTTCTCAAGCTGTAACAAATGAAGCTGCAATTCCTAAGGTTGTCACAACAGTTTGTTTATTATCTATGCAAAGATTCAACTGTTTTTCCAAGTTTATGGTTATCTCTTAGCTATGTGTTTTATTCATCATTTACTAAAAACAACTCTATTTCCAGCCTGCAACAGAACTCATAAGGGAAATTGCAGTATTGGAGCTAGAAGTAGGGCACTTGGAGCAGTATCTTCTTTCCCTCTACAGGAAAGCATTCGATCAGCAGGCATCGAATTTGTCTCCACCCAAGAAAGATGAAGTATTTAAAACTCCCTTAACAACGCCAAGGCGAAGGCGGCTTGATTTCTTTAGTTCAGATATTACATCAACTAAGGAATGTACTCCTGAAGTTGAAGATCAGGCAATGTCCAATGTAAGAAAGGAAACTAATGGTCCATCCGAAGAGAAGCTTCTAGATTCCGGCGTTCAACGCTCTCATTCTTCACTATCTCAACGTTTGGCTCTTGCAAACAGAACTTCTCCATCAGCAGAGGCCTTGGGGAAGGCTCTACGTGCGTGTCATTCTCAACCTTTATCGATGATGGAGGTATCGTCTTCATTCCCTCTACTATCATCAGATGGTTTTCAATGTTCACTTCGATGGTTTTCAATGTTCACTTCAAGGATAACTTCATATTGCAACTGGATAGCTTAATCTGCACATAGCATACTTGAAGTTTCTGTTAGTATACACTCAATTATTCAATAAGTGTATTTCAAAAGTAATCAGTTTTGGTGATCTTGTAGTATGCACAGAACTCTTCACAAGTAATCAGTTTAGCGGAGCATCTTGGGACTCGTATTTCGGATCACGTTCCAGAGACCCCTAACAAGCTTTCCGAAGACATGGTTAGGTGCATGTGCAATATCTACTGCAATCTTGCTGATCCTCCATTAGCAAATCATGGCCTCTCATCTCCAGCTTCTTCTGCATCATCTATAAGTGCTTTCTCTCCAAAAGATCAACGAGACTTGTGGAGTCCGAGATTCAGAATTGATTCCTCCTTTGATATTCGTCTGGATAATCCTTTCCACGTCGAAGGCCTGAAAGATTTCAGTGGACCTTACAGCTCAATGATTGAAGTAAACTGTATATATCGAGATAGTCAGAAATTGGGCGACATTGAACACTTGTTACAAAACTTTAGGTTTGACATTGCATGATGCTAAGATTTTGAGTTATTCATTTTGTTACAAGGACACTGACTCGACGACTATGCAGGTCGCTTATTTCTCAGCTGGAAGAGATCGACCCTAGAAAGATGAGTCATGAAGAGAAGTTGGCATTTTGGATCAATGTGCATAATGCATTGGTGATGCATGTAAGTGAATGTATGCTACTTTGATGCTTCTCCTCCATCATCGACTCACGTTATAAGATATTTCATGTGAACAGGCTTATTTGGCTTATGGTGTCCCGCAGAACAATCTAAAGCGAATGTTTCTACTCTTGAAGGTGAAACAAAAACTAAAATCCTCCCTATGAAGATAAGTTTGAAAGACAGTCTAACCCTTTCTCTTTATCAGGCTGCCTACAATGTTGGAGGTCAAATAGTGAGTGCACATGTCATACAAAGTTCCATCCTGGGATGTCGACTCTCTCGACCGGGACAGGTACACGAATGACTTGCCATTTGATGTCTTCACCATAGCAAATTAAACTAGTTGCTATGCTTAATATATTTCCTCTTTATCTTTAGTGGCTTAGGTTGCTGCTTTCTTCGAAAGCAAAATTTAAGGCTGGAGACGAACGACAAGCATATGGTATTGAACGACCAGAGCCCCTTCTCTACTTTGCTCTTTCGGCTGGCAGCCATTCTGATCCCGCGGTAATCAGTCCATATCTTTGGTTGCATATGCTTCTGCAGACTATATTCCACATTTTGCAAAATTCACCAGCTATGTTTTCCACATAACATAATCTTGAATTGCTGCGTGCAGGTTCGTATTTTTACGCCTAAGAGAGTAGTTCAAGAGCTGGAAGCAGCAAAAGAGGACTACATTCGAGCCACGTTTGGTGTTCGTAAGGATCACAAAATCCTCTTGCCCAAGATTGTGGAATCCTTCGCCAAAGATTCAGGTCTATGCCATGCAGGGATACTAGAGATGATCCAACAATCTTTACCCGATTCGTTGAGGAAAACAATCAAGAAACTACAGCAGGGGAAGACCCAAAAAAACATCGAATGGCTTGCTCATAACTTTGCTTTCAGATATCTCATCTTGAAGGAGATGAGATGAAGTGAAGCAGCTAACCTCATTGCCTTTGGCTAACATGTTTTCATTTATTACTACATTGTTAATTGATGATAGAAATTAAGGTGTATTATCCGGTTTGTATGTATAAACATGGCCTTCATTCCTGTTTTCGATCAGATGATCATTTTGTTATAGGATTTTGTATATATCTAATTTTGATTGGTGAATTTTAATCCAAGAAGCTCTGTTTCTTCCAACTCTTTTATCAGTTCATCATTTATTCTGCTAAATAAAGATTAGCAACTAACAGAGAATTAACAAGTGAAATGAGAGAGAAAACAGAGTACGATGATATAATAATGGTAATAAAATCATCGGAGATTCTAGTAAGGCTTTTCTCCGACGATATTTCCCGGCGGATTATAGAAACAAATGGTCAAACTAGACTGCTCCGCCTTGCAAACAGCCTGAGCACACCCCAGCTCCGCCGACTTCCGCCACACCACCTGAGTGTACACCCCACACCGGTGGTCCGCCGCGCAAGAGTTGTTCTCATAGGTATAAAACTTCTTCTCCTCCACCCAAGTCTCCACCGCCGCCCGCGGCGTCACGTCGAATCCGCCTGCCCACAGCTGGTTTCCGCCGTATTTGCTGTTACTCAAGTTTGCAAAGCTGCAGTTGTTCTTGTCCCGTTGAAGCCTCGCCGTCAAGCTGGCGGATTTGGCCAGCGCGTCGCTCCACCGGAGCGGGCCCACCCCTACCGCCGTCCTCGCTTGGTTGTGCGCCTCCACGTACTCCTGCGAGGGGCTAGTTGACGGAGCCGCCGCAGGAGAGGAGGCGCGTGGTGATAGTAGCGGTGGAGTGCGAGCTGCACATTGGCATGCTGTGAGCAGCAGTAGAGCAGTAAATGCAGACAAGATTTTTATCACCATTGTCTTCTCTCTCTGCAAACTCTGTGTTGAGTCTGTGGACTGTGATGATGTGTTGAGTCTGTAATGAAGACAAACATTATGTAGATGTGGTTTGTAATTATCTTAATCACCTTAATTAGCATTACATGAAAATTAGGGGACCAATTATGAATCAAAATTCTTGTACAAAGAATGCAGGCTATGATTAGAAAGAGTTTGGTTGCTGCAGGGTGGGGGTTCGAATCTTGCCTTTGGCATGGATTTGGCCCCTTGCAAGCACAAGTTTAACAGTGAGCCCTCTCTATAAGCCACTTGAGGCACATCCTGCGATTTACCTCCTCCACCAATCCCCAGGGCAGGGGCGGTGGGGGCCCCTAATGGTGGGGTACACCTAGAAAGAGTTATGATACGAATTAATTAAGTAGTAATTAGCCATATCTTGTGTAATCATTAACCTACTAGACTACTTTTTTCGACTTAATTACAGTTTCACATTATTAATATGTTTGATTTATTAGTAACATTCTAAAAATTATTGATTTGTAGAACAGTTAAGAAGGTCAATTATTGGGCCACTAGTTATTCACACATTAATTCTTAGTCTTTTTTTAAAATAAGCACATATCTAAATAATACTCCTCCGGTCCTCGATAGCAAGAATCTCATTTTGATGTGTTACAACTAAGATATGACAATTATCTACTACATATTAAATAATAATATTTTAATTCATATGAAAAAAACAAATTAACACTTTTACAATTGACAACGGTTCAGATTCTCTATATCATGTGGTACATCATCTTTTGTCCACACCGTTAGATGGATGACACATAGAAGGGAGAAACTATATCCTAAACCTTAAACTGAAGAGGCAATGATTGAATTTATTTTCTCTTCTTACGCACGATCTACGAAAATGGCACAGAAAATTTGTGTGAATTGACCGAAAGAATATCATAGACAAATTATATTTTTACCATTGATGGAAAGAATGTCATATTTACACTAAAGTTCATCGATTTGTTAAGCATTATAATCACCTTCGAATTAGAACTAGTATAGAATTAATCCTTTTTATAGTTCATGGATTAATAGAGTTATTTGAATTAATCCTTAAATTTTGAACTATTATACAATTTCTAAAATTCACCCATTATTTTGAAAATCACGATTATATTGAATTATTAAATTTTTATTTAAATATAATATAATAATTAAAAAAAAGGTGGGGGTGGTGGCAGTGCACGTGAGTGTGCTGACTTATTGTGAGGAAAGCAATGAAAATTTCTGAATTTGACTTTAACAGTTTGGCCCATGTGCTATGACGACCTATTAAGAC
Organism: Pogostemon cablin; assembly: GCA_023678885.1. Taxonomy (NCBI): domain Eukaryota; kingdom Viridiplantae; phylum Streptophyta; class Magnoliopsida; order Lamiales; family Lamiaceae; genus Pogostemon; species Pogostemon cablin. Next base: position 2,759,771 of record CM042992.1, on the reverse strand, counting down.
TAATTTATTTATTTTATTCTAATTACCTAATAATACAAATATGACTACCACTTTTTTTTTTCTTAAAACTAAGACAACATATTTGAAAAGGACAAATTATTAGGTACGATATTTAAATTAACTCGACTTGATCTAGGATTTTATTACGTAGCAATTACTTTTTATTTAATTTTTTTTAGTAAAACGATACATTATATATCTTGAAATAGAAGAAGAATGTCACTACCAACAATCTACTTGTACAAAAAAAAACGAAGAAAATTAAATTTTGATTTTTCATTTGTTTCAAGTTTCAACCCTGATTTTTTCTATTACACAATTAATTTTTTTCCCCGACATGGCTCATTATTTGTCCATGATATGAATTTAAAATGTGTGACATGTTTATTTGAAATGTGTGAATGGCTATTCTTAGTATTATAAGACAATTCGAGTTCTTTTAATTTTGTATATCAATTTTCTTATTTTTTTAATTGTTTTAAAATAATATCTATATTTTTATTGTAACAATTATTCTTTACATTTTTTCAATAGTCCACGATATGTTTCGTAAGATTGTTTTTTAGTTTTCTTATAATGTATGCATATATATGTATATATCACACAATAAAATTAAACTTAACAAAAATAAAAGACATGGATTTATAAATTTTAATTAATTTTACAGCCGGCAAAATAAAGCACACGAGACTCGAGATAGCTCTGAAGTGGGCCATTCTTATGAATCTGAAGAAAAAACCACGGATGGGCTACGCCTTTAATTTTAATGGGCCCCCTGTGGTGGGCTTCGATGTTAAATATTTCCCATTTCAATTAGCTCCACAATACACATGTATTCCGTCCCAATTGCCAACATTAAAGACGTGGGGATGGTATAAATTTTCTTTTCCCAACGAAAATTAAAGGTAATTATTTATAAGCCCAATATATTGAAATTGGGCCGACCAAATGAATTTAGATCCAAACTGCATATGAAGCCCATTGATGCAGTGAACCCAAGGAGTAATGGCCCTGCTGAGAAATGAGCTGTTGAATTCTTAAGCAGATGGTTAGTGAAACTGAATACAGGATTCAAGAGTCAACACTCAACAGGTGTAGGATGCACCCACCTAGACATGTCACCTTACAATTATTTTAAGGTTGGTTTTCAACTGTAATAAAATTAGCTACACTCAGACCGTTATACCTAATAATATACTCTTGCTATAGTATTAATCATACTTTAATGTTGAGTTTACTCGTTTCATATAAACAACATGAGAATTTTTCATAAATTTATTATTATAATGTAATTAGAAAGTTATATGAATCATGATTAAATGAAATAGACTCAAAATAAATAAATAAAGACTCAAAATAAATAAATAAAAATTATAAATCGATACACATTAGCTCGTGGAATCCCCATAAACCATGCATGTGGCTTGCTTAATTATTTGATTTTATGTGCACGTATAAATGTCGAGTTTCCACATTTAGATAATCGATTTTGATCTTTTCATAATTTGTAGATTATTTTAAAAAAAGAAAATTTGTATACTTCATTAAATAAATATCGTGAATAGCACTAATCAATCAACTCAGCCACTATTTGATAATATACATACGAACTAACCTTAACACTCCTTTAAATTTCCTTTCCGTTTGTTTTAGACTTAAATTCTTAACATAGAAAAACTCTGTCATAAGGATCATTTTACTGAATAAATTGTACTCTCTCCCCAATCCCGTAATTATATTACACTTTTAAATCTATCTTAATAATTATGAACATTTTTTAAAATAAAAAAAATGCATCTCAATAATATTCACTTTTTATATACGTCTCAATAAATTTTACATACATTTTCTTTATTAAATTATCCGCACACTTTTCAACAACTTTAAACATCTATATATATATTAAAAAAAAACTCATATAGTACTATGTAAATACAAGGAGTAAAGAGAAGTTTAGTGCGGTAAAATAGAAGATAAGGACAGCAGCAGTATGGGCCATGAGAAGGCAACAAAAGATAGATAGGTTAAATCATAGGATATTTGTGTTGAAATTAGTGTGTGTCTGAAAACAAAGAATGAGTGGCAAATAATCAAAGTAAAAGAGACAGGGTCTAGTTGGGTCAGTGGCCACTAAACTAAACACTGTTTTACTTCTTAAATACTTTAATATATATAATGCCTGGTTTTTTGATTCATTACATCACATTCATGTTACCATCCACAATATCTTCTTTTCTGATTTCAAATATATTTCTCTATTTATTTGACTTATTTAAGTCAGAAAAATTATTTTATTTAATTCCTGCATTTGGGTCACACATCTCCTGCTTGTTATTATTAATTTAAATAAAATGACGAAAACACTTTCTTCCATTAATCACTCTCCACATCCACTTAAATAATAGTAAAATGTTATGCATTAGTTATAGGGGCATAATTTGTGATACTATATTATTTTATATTTTCGTAATTAATTATTATTTTTTATTAAAGATTATATAATTTTTTTAAAAAAATATATTTTTACTTTTCATTTATACTATAAGTTATTCATAAAATAATTTATTATATTATTATTACTTTTCTTTATAAATATAATTATTTCTTATCTATACCATAGAAGCGAGTCAAGCCACTATACACACACACACAAGTAAAATCCTTGGTTGTATAAGATTTAGTTTGATAGGCAACGAATTAACACATTATAAAATTAATTTAAAACATATAAACGTGAATATATATAAATGTAGACGAATAATTAATAGAACAAATATACATTTATATAAATGTAAAAAATACATGATAAAATTCTAATAATTTTGTTTAGCTTTAAAAATAAAAGTATAAATCTCTAGGGGAAAAAAAAGTTAAATGAAGCGGTACTGGATTACATAGAAAACTTTGCTATTATTAATACTACAAAATTGCGACAATAAAAGATAAGAATATTATTCTTTCACTAGTATTTCATACATTTAATTGACCAATAAAATAAAGCTTTCTTTCTTTTCTTGTTTTGCAAATTAATATCCACTGCAGAAATAGAAAGTGATACATGTATATCGCCTATGGTACCACTTTCATGAAATCATTGCTAAAGATACATAAGCTAGCTTTAATTAAGCGACTATAAATTAATGAAGCTAGTGATTAAAGTAGTAATTAAAAAAGTAATCACTTTTAGACTTTAGGTCTTGCCTAAGTTAAAGTTAACACACCCATAACTATGCTACTAATTGCTACTACAGGTTTAAGCAAGTTGTTCACCATTTGATTTGATGTAGCTACCATTTCATTATTTTATTTTTTCAAAAAAGGACTAATATATTTATTGAATAGATATTATTTCGATTCGACGAATGTTTTCTGTTCATCAAGAATTAAATTAATAATTAATGCAAATGGGATTTCCAGCTGATCAAGTTGATCAATCTTGGTTCATTACCACCAAGTTATAATGATAAATGAATATTTATTAATTAAGCCTCAAAAGTCAGATACTTATCTTGTGTTGGCATAGAACCATATTTTTAAGATATGAATGAGTGACTTAGAGTTAGTTCAATGTTGGTAGACATGTAATAGGAGAAGTTTGTTTCTGTATATTCATTTATTTTTATGTACAAATTCAATTCACATTTAACACTGTAGTTAATAAAATAAACATAATTTTATTAATAATTAATAAATGAAATAGTATTATTATGGACAGATATGACATTAACGCGCCATTAATTAATTTGGTAATGCCAACTGATCAAATATCCAGCCAAAAAGCACCTCTAGCAATCCAATTTTGAACTTTGCTGTGATTTATCATTGTTGCATTTGGTACACTTTTCTTTAACAATAATAATAATAATAGTAAAATAATTATTCCTTCTTTTATTATATGTATTTATTATAAATATAATTGCCTCATGATATCTCTAATCGATGAAATTGTAGTAAGGGTGATGTGAATTAATTCATACCCAATTTATAATATAAATAAAAAATAATATTTTAAAGAAAAGTTATAAAGTAATATTTTTAATAAAAGTAATATTAATTATTATTAAAAACGAGTCTCATGCATAGATGCCCCGAAAAAGATTGGCCTAAAAATCGAGGTCACCAAAAACTATATTGAAATATACTATATGGTATAAAAATTATAGATATTTAAACCGATTCTTAATTAAACAAGTGCACGTTATCCAAGGTGTAATTGGTTTATCAATACATACTGATAAAATAAGAATTACTCACGACTTAAGTAATAATTGGTTAGATATTACTTATACAATTACTCATGACTTAAGTAATAATTTACTAACATCACAAAAGAGATTCCGCTACTAAAACAAAATGTATGATATTTTTTTTTTCAAAAGTTGATATTCTCTTCATCTTTCATGGACTTTTTTTAATATATATTTGTTCCACCAAAATTAACACATGATAAAATTACCTCAAAAGTTCTTTTTCTTAATTAAAAGAAAAGTATTGAGTTGTTCAAAACTAAGTAAATGAGCAACAAAGATATGACTAATAATATGAGGAACAACCTCAACTTCAAAGTGGAGCTCAAAACAATAGTAGATGATATTAAAAACTTAAGTGAAAACTTCTCTCAAATAACCTACTGCAATCTCATATTTAATGTTAGGAACAATGCTGATTAGTTAGTGTTAATGGCTTGTGGGATGCCTTCTTTTAAGGAATGATCTTCTCAACCCCTTTTGATTTCTGTTAATATGGGGGACCAGTTATGGTCGGTGGGTTATAAGTTGTAAGTGCTCATGTACATGATGATTTTTTATAAAAATCCCTATTGTTTGATAAAAAATAAAAAAAACTAAGTAAATGGAATATTTTTTTATACTATAAATAAAATCAATAAATTATTAATTGTAAGAGTGCGAAGACTATAGAATAGAGTAGTTGCCACGTGGCTCCAGCTGTAAAGCGTTCTTTTCTTCCATTTTAGGGCTATTCTTTTGTTTACCACCCTCCAACCTCCTAGCCTAGGCTGCCCTAAATTAATAAGTACACCCTTTAGGCTTTATGCATGCCACCCGACCTTATATCACACCACCAACCAAGTACTATTTCTTCTAAATTTAATTATAAAAAATAATTTATACTCGTAATTACTTTTCTTGATTAAAAAGAAAAAAGAAAGAAAAGCGTAATGTGCATGAGCAATTCGTGACGTTTGATTCCGCATTAATCTTTTATCACTAGTTTAGGTGATATTGTGCTTATCGTTTTGATTCTCTTCCTCCCATCTCTAACCAAACAAAATATGAATCACTCCACTTTTCACCCTTCTTATCTTTCTCTTTTTCCCTATTTTTTCTTTAATATTTATGAATATTATCCACTTCTTTTTTCTTTTGTTTCAATGAGTATATTCTTCTATATAGAAAATATGAAGAGAATAGACAATTATAATTAAATTGTGTGGAGTATATTACCCTTGCATAGTCAACCATTCTTTTAGTAGAAAATTATTCTTAATATTCAGTGTGGGTATTTTGGGCAAAGGATGTAAAAATAGATGAACGAGATTATTATCAAATGGAGATGGAAATTAATGAATATAAGCCAAAATGCACATTTATTGATTTTGACTCTCACCAGATCAAAATTTTTGCAACAAACTGCCGATTATTAAACCACCAACTTTTTTTTGGATCAGAGATTAATTTGCGTAATTATGGGAGCTCGTTATTTTGTGGAAGAAACAAAAAAATTACGACTCATTAAGATATTTACAAAATGATTTGATTTTCCTAAAACAGCCCTACTCAGGTATCGCACTCAACCTGGCGGCGATCTGCCCTCTTCGGGCGGCGCCGCCACTCCTCCTCCTCCCAGATCTACCATCCCTAGCGCCGCCGTCTCTCGATTGCTTAACGGTACCATTCTCGCCGGGAAACACCAGGATATTTCTCCGACAACCGCATTTCTCACCACAATTGCCACCCCCACTCTTAGTCAAGGCGGAGCTAGCTTTGACGGCCAATGCGGCCATCTCCTCCGCCTGAAGGCGGTGGCTGAGGCGGCTCAACGGCAGCGCGAAGTAAAGCTGTCCAGGCTGCAGCTCCTCGTCGTCGCTGACGGCTGAAACGACGTCGTCGAAGTCCATTTCGTCGGAATTGCATATAAAACAGGCGGGATTCTTCTGCAAAACGTAGGAAACTTTAACAGGGTAAGGGAATTCCTGTAATTTGCCATCGTTTGATATTAATTTAGCCGTAGCTACGGTGGCAGAGTCGCAAGAACTGCATATCCCCATTTTTGAATGGCTGTTTGTTGGATGTGATGAGGGATGGCGTTGGAGAGGGAGTGCGTGTATATATATATATATATATATATATATATATATATATATGTGCGTGTATCGTGTATGTATATATGGGTGGGGGGTGGGGAGGGGTGATATGGGGAATTGAACCAGGAGGACACGTCGGATAATGGAAATAAATAGTAGTAAAAAAAAAAAAGGCGTAAAATAAAATGTATTTAGATGAGTGGGCAGAGGGCAGGGGTGCCAGGCTGTAAACTTGTGGGAGACAGGTTGTATTATTGTTAAGGTGGGACTAATAACTCTTACCCGCGTTTCTTCTATGAAATTAGGGCGAAATCCATTGGGGGACCAGACCTTTTTTGTCCTTTTCTTTCTTCTTTTTCACTCCTCTTTCATCCCTTGTTTTTTTCCTTTTTATTATAAATAATTCTCCATTTACTGCATAAAACCCTCACAAAAGTTACAGTAAACGTAGTAATATAAACGGGACGGAGGGAGTACACTCTTGTAAGTTCTCAGGTATAATTATAATGCAACCCCCCTTGTCATTTTACAATCGTTACTTGAAAAACATTCGGCCATTCTAAATCATTTTACAATTCATATAATGTGACATATATATTTTTATATTAATGGAGATTTGTTAATTTAGTGTATTAAATTATCATGATATGAATTATCTTATGAAATTTAAGCAAGATCTTGATGAAGCTCTCAAGAACTCACACACTTGATTGGTTAATCACTCACGTTTCACTCCGAATTGATTGATAAAACGAAAATGAAATGAAAACGATCAACACAAAGATGTATAGTGGTTCGGCGTAAGCCTACATCCACTTTCCTAAGAGAAGAATTCACTATGATGATGATGAAGGTTACAAAACTTACAAGCACACTTATCAAACTCTAACTCTTAATGCTTGAAACTGATATGTGAAGATGTTGTGATGAAGATGATGATCTAACTGACTGATCTCCCTTTTTCTTATATGAATGTGTATCCAAAGTTTAGATACCCTCTCAGCCAATCAGAAACAAGCACGCTGAATTAGTTGTAACCAACTGATCCAACCAACAGATTGATGTTTCCAGCTGCTTCCTTCCAGTTGATTCTCTTGCCATGTCACCAATCTGATCCCTTACTTACCAACCAATCCTAATGGCTTGTTTATGCTTCTGCATGCAACCCTTCTGCACCCTTAGTCGACCAATGCATGAACTCCACATGGCATGCTTTTAATTCTCATGCAATACACACATGCAAGTCTACCTCTTCACATATCTCCACCTTAGACCTTGCATCACCATACTAGTTTTATCTTCTCCAACTTGCTGCTTATTTTAAGGTTGCAGACACCTTTCCTTCCTTGCTTAATTCAATTGAATTAATTGCTTACACAGTTCATACTTCTGAACTGGTAAGACTTTAGTGAACATGTTAGCCAGATTTTCAGTAGTCTTGATCTTCTTGACACTAACTACTTCCTTGTTTATCATGTCCCTTATGAAATATAATCTCACATCAATGTGTTTGGTTCTCTCATGATACCCCTGATGCTTGGAGAGATGCACTGCACTCTGATTGTCACAATACACCTCAACTGAATCTTGCTGAACCCCAAACTCATTCAGTATACCAGTCAGCCATACTCCCTCTTTGATTGCTTCTGTGAGTGCAACAAATTCTGCTTCTGTAGTTGATAAGGCCACTATATGTTGATGTGTTGCCTTCCAACTTGCTGCAGTACCAAACAAGTTGAATACATATCCATTAAGTGACTTCTTAGTATCAAGATTTGCTGCATAATCAGCATCAACATATCCAACTACTGACTTATCCCATGTAGCCTTTTTCTGAAACTTTAAACCTGTTGTGATGGTTCCTTTCACATACCTGAGTGCCCACTTCATTGAATCCTAATGTAGTGAGCCTGGATTGCTTATAAATCTACTGATCATGCTCATCACATAAGCTAAATCTGACCTGCAACATACCATTGCATACATCAAACTGCCAACAGCACTAGCATAGGGTATGTTGTTCATCTTAATTTTCTCTTGATCTGTCTGAGGAGCTTTGAGTAGTGACAGACTCACTCCTTGCTTTGCTGGTGTTGCTACTGATTTACTGAGATTCATATTATATCTCTTCAATACTTTATCTAAGTATGATTCTTGGAACAACTTTAACTCACCAGCTGACCTATTTCTCTCAATCTGCATACCAAGAATCACATTTGCTTCTCCTAGATCCTTCATATCAAACACCTGCTTAAGTAAAGCTTTTACTTCATCTATACCAGCTTGATCCTTACAAGCTATAATGATATCATCTACATACAAAAGTAAGTATGTATAACACTCTTCCTTGAACCTAACATAGACACAACTGTCATGTAAGCTCCTGCTGAATCCATTTGATGTAATGTAATCATCAAACTTCAAATACCACTGCCTTGGACTCTGCTTCAGACCATATAAAGACTTCAAGAGTAAATAAGTCTTACTGGCAGCACCTTCTACACTTACACCATCTGGAATTTTCATGTAAATGTCTTCTTTTAAGTCTCCATGCAAGAAAGCTGTAGTAACATTCATCTGATGTAACTCAAGGTCAAACTAAGTCACTAATCCCAAAATAATTCTAATAGAATAGTGCTTAACAACATGTGAGAATATTTCATTATAATCAATACCCTCTTTCTGTGAAAAACCTCTTGCCACAAGCCTTGCCTTGTACCTAACACCTCCTTCTTTGCTTGTAACAGGCTTCTTCTTGTAAATCCATTTGCAACTTACTAACTTCTTGTTCTTTGGTCTTTCAACAATCTGTCACGTCTTGTTCTTATGCAATGATAGCAGCTCTTCTTCCATAGCAACTATCTACTTGTTATTCTCATTTCCTGATATAGCTTCATCATATGTTCTTGGCTCATAATTTTCTATATCAGATGCAACATACAATACATATGATACTATATCAGCTTCCATGTATCTTACTGGAGCCTTGATCTGTCTTCTCAACCTATCCATGACAAGTTGATAGGAACTTAAATCATACCTTGAGCTAGATGAGTTAGGTGAGCTTACTTCCTTATTCTGATCAGCATTGTTATTCTGTTCATTATATTGATGTACTTCCTTCCTTTTTTGTCCACCTGAGGCTCATCAGTGTGTAGTGATAGATACTACAGAATTTCTTTCAAGCAATGACATCTTCTTTTCACTGAATGTGACATCCCTGCTAACAATAAACTTGTTAGTTTCATAACACCATAGTCTGTATCCTTTTACTTCTTTGGGGTATTCAACCATTACACATTTCACTGCTCTTGGTTCCAACTTATCTTGCTTCACATGAGAGTATACTTGACAGCCTATTACTCTCAAGTGACTGTAATCAGGCGCCCTTCCAGACCACACTTTTTCAGGTGGTTTGAATTTTAAAGCTGCTAATGGACATAGATTGATCAGATAGGTTGTTGTAGTCACAAGTTCACCCCAAAACCCTTTTGTAAATCCTCCACTACTCAGCATACATCTTACTCTCTCTAACAATGTTTGATTCATTTTTTCTGCAACACCATTTTGTTGAGGAGTTCCAGGTGTAGTCTTGTGTCTCTTAATTCCCTTTTCTCTGTAGAAGGTATTGAACTCTTCTGAAACAAACTCAAGTCCATTATCTGGTCTCAAACATTTCAGCTTCTTTCCTGTTTGATTCTCCACCTCAGCAAGTCATTCCTTAAATGCAGTGAATGTTTGATCCTTTGATTTTAGGATTTTCACCCATAGCTTCCTAGAGTAATCATCTATGAAAGATATGAAATATCTTCCTCCTCTCATAGTTGGATTTCTTGATGGTCCTCATAGGTCTTTATGGACATACTGAAGCCTTTCTGATGAAAAGTGTTCTCCTGAACCAAATTTCAACATCTTTGTCTTACTTAGAATGCAATCTTCACATTGATCCAACTTGCAGGTTGAACTTATGTCTAGTAGTTTCTGTCTTGCTAGCAATTATATAACCCCCTCTCACTTACATGAGCTAATCTAGCATGCCACAGATGAACATTTTCTTGATCTTGTGAAGTGTTCAACTGGCCAGAGACAACTGATCCTTCAAGGAAGTAAAGATCAGAGCTCTTAACACCCCTCATTACTACTGACTTTTCTTTCATGATGGTGAGTACACCTTTCTTCACATAGTACTCACATACCAGAGAGTCTAACATTCCTAATGATATCAGGTTTCTTCTTAATCCTGGTACATATCTCACATTTGTGAGCAGCTTTATGGTACCATCAAACATTTTAAATTTGACAGAGTCAATACCCTCAATCTTGATGGCTTGATCATTGCCTAACAAGACTGATCCCTCATGGTATGGTTTTAATTCAGTAAACCATCCTTAACTGATGTCATATGGAAGGTGCAACCTGAATCTAACGCCCACTAATCTGACACTTGACCAGAAACAACAACCAAAGCTTCAATGTAATCTTGATCCTTATTACCTTTATTTATAGTTACCTGATTTGCATGGATTCTTTGATTTCCACCTTTTTCTGCAATCTTCCTAGCCACCATAGTTTCCACTTATGACATTACTTCTTGAAATGACCAAGTTTGTTGCAGTGGAAGCAGTTATTGTTCTCTTCATCTGCTGGTATACTCTGATTATCCCTTTCCTGTTTCTTCTTATCAACACCAGCATTCTTATCATTCTTATTCCACTTGTTCTGTTTGTTGGCAACAAGTCATTCCCCTGCAACTGTATTATCTGATGTCTTATAGAGCATTTTTGCTTTAATTGCAAGAATCACTTGCTCCAGGGAGATTGATTCAACATTCCCATATAACAGTGTGTCTCTCAATCCTTCAAAAGATTTAGGAAGAGCTGACATTAATATGACAGCCTTATCTTCACTTGATAGTGCTACATCAATATTTTCTAAATCACCAATGATCTTATTGAAATAATCTAGTTGACTTAGAATAGACTTATCTTCTGATACTTTGAAGGAATAGAGCTTCTACTTGTGTACAACCGATTTGCCAAGGTCTTCACCATGTAAAGATCAGCAAGCTTCATCCAAATATCCCTTGCAGATACTTCTTTTGAAACTTCCCTTAAAGCTTTGTCACCTAAGCATAGAATGATTGCACTTCTGGCCTCTGATTGTTGATCTTGATCTGCAGCTTGTGCAACTGCATCCACAACAGCTGCTTGATTTCTGAAAGCGGTTTGATAGCATCAGTCAAACCTTGTTGGATCAATATGGCCTTCATCTTCATCCTCCACAAACTGAAATCAACTTTCTCTGAAAACTTCTCCACATCAAACTTGGTTGTAACCATGATTCTTCCCCTCTGATATGATTACTTGTGGTTACTTCTCCTTCCCACAGACGACGCCACTTCTTATAAAACTTAAGCAAGATCTTGATGAAGCTCTCAAGAACTCACACACTTGATTGGTTAATCACCCACGTTTCACTCCGAATTGATTGATAAAATGAAAATGAAATGAAAATGATCAACACAAAGATGTATAGTGGTTCGGCGTAAGCCTACATCCACTTTTCTAAGAGAAGAATTCACTATGATAATGATGAAGGTTACAAAACTTACAAGCACACTTATCAAACCCTAACTCTTAATGTTTGAAACTGATATGTGAAGATGGTGTGATGAAGATGATGATCTAACTGACTGATCTCCCTTCTTCTTATAAGAATGTGTATCCAAAGTCTCAGCCAATCAGAAACAAGCACGCTGACACCAACAGATTGATGCTTTCAGCTGCTTCCTTCCAGCTGATTCTCTTGCCTTGTCACCAATCTGATCCCTTACTTACCAACCAATCCTAATGGCTTGTTTATACTTCTGCATGCAATCCTTCTGTACCCTTAGTCGACCAATGCATGAACTCCACGTGGCATGCTTTTAATTCTCATGCAATACACACACATGCAAGTGTACCTCTTCACAAATTGATTTATAGTTATAGGTTTAGATTGTGAGGTTGGATATGGTTTTACAAATTTGGAGTCAATGTTGAAATTATGTTGACTTTACATAAAAGTAAAACTTGTAATAAAAACAAAAGTGCATAAACTCGAATTATAAAAAACAGAATTGAATATCAAAATTGGCTATTAAGTAATTGAGGGACTAACATGGGATTCATACCTTGTCGATAAGAAATTTTAAAGTAGACTATTAAGTAGCCATGTATAATTTGCTTGAGTTTATAATATAAAATGGTCTCATACTTTTTTATTTTATTTAAAAAAGTTTTAAAATGATTAGAATATTTATTTTTTGTCCATGAAATTTACCTTTCAATTTTGCTTCGATTTCATCTCAAAACAATATGTTTGACCAATTTCGTCTCATAATTTCTGTAAAATCACCATTTCATTACTATTGAATTAGAATGAAAAAAAATGATATTTTTAGTAATATGGATCATTTTGGTGAGAATTAAAAAGTTATGAAACTATTTCGAAGAAATTAAGTTTTTTGAAATTATATAGAATAAAGTAAATTTATACACGACATTGTTTTTTAAACTCTAAATCCTTTTGTGATAATTCTCCATGAATAGGTTATGAATAAATTTAGGAAACTATAATTACATATTTTGCTTAGAATATCGAGTATATATATATATATATATATATATATATATATATATATATATATATATATATATATATATATATATATATATATATATATATATATATATATATATATATATAAATTCAAGTTGAATCTCTTCATTACAACATTAATTTATAGACCTAGCTCCACGATCTCTAAATTATGCTAATATAGTTAGTCTTGTGTAAGATATGTAGATTTAGATAGATATTTTGAATAAATGTATTTATATCTAACTAATTAATTAATAGTTTTACTGGGGACATGCATGCTACCAGAAAGCATCTCCCCTACAAAAAAGATGAGAGAATATTAATTCAGGGGGTGGGTGAAAAAGATTGAAAATGCATGCATGCATGCCTTCTTAACTTCTGAAAAAAGAAAAAAATGAAGTGATACTGAAAAAGTGATTGCATTGCTAAGCTATGTATACTCCTATATATTAGTTATAATGTTCCTTTTTGTAGGCAGTGTACATTGCATCTCATTAATTATTTGAGAAGAAATTAATTCATCTCAATTTCTTGGAAGACAGGAATTTGTTATAAAGACAAATTTATATGTGGTGGTCAATCTTGGATTATCCCAACTATATTATTTGAGTACATATATATTTAGGTATAATTTAAAATTTGGAGTTTGTTTTTAATTCATTTTTAGTCACTTTATGGATCCACACTACGGTTTTTAACTAGTAGTTCGATTCTAACTAGTAATCTCTGATCTCTGTGTTTTTGCATTTTACATATTAATTTGTGAAAAATTAATAATAAGAGAACGCTAGAAAATGTAATAAACTCTACACATAAACGATAAAACCTAGACCATGACAATAAAATACTACTATCATACCCGACTGCACGATACGCAGAGTTCACTACATAAATAGTCTCGTATTTTTTTTACTTTATTCGAAAATATCCAAAAATAGTAAGGACATTCGTTTCCGTCCCTAGCATTACAATTTTGCTTCGATTTTGTCTTAAAACAATATTTTTTACCAATTTCGTTTTATATCTTTGTGAAAGCACATATTCAATTCCATCTCATGAAAAATTAGAAAAATTAAATATTTTTAAGTAAAAAAAAACTATTAGGTGAGAATTCAAAAGCTATGAGATTGACTATTTCGAAGAAATTAAATTTGTTAAAACTATTTTAAATAAAGTAAACTTGTATAATACGATTTTGATTTTAAACTCAATTAGCCCGAAATGGAATGTCAAATGGAAGAGGGTGGGGGAAGATGAAAGTTAGTTTGGGAAAGGAAGGTATAGTGGGATGGATTCACGTGATGTAATGGTGCATAATACTTAATGGTGGGACTGCACTACCTAACAACCACCGGTTTTCAACACCACTCTCTCTCTCTCTCTGCTACTTGTTTTTCATCCCTATTGATAGCGATTCCCATTACCAATATGCATAACCTCATTGGTGCTTCATGGATAATTTACCTCATTTCTTTTCATTTCGACATATAAAAATGGTGCATTGGTCCCTCATTATTTCTATATATGTTGAGACAATAAATCGTGAGTTGCGTTTAAAGTGAGCGTCATCGAGAATTATATTTGATGGTGCTTTTTCCCTGTATTATTGAATGGTGCTAGTGTGTAACCGAGTGTATGATCTACTCTTTCGAGAAGGGTTATTTTTTAATTTGGGTAAGGTTACTTTTTATAATACATTCTACTAATTACATGCACCACCATTGCTCGTGTTTCATTGGTTAATTTATCACTGCCTACCCATTTGGAATTACTTTAAAATGAAACACTTTATTTACTTTAAAGTGTAGTAATAATAATTATCACGGGATAAGCGCAACCCAAAGCACTTATAAAATTGACTTCGAATAGATAAGATATTTAAGATAATTATCTTTAAGATATCTAGATTTGGAATATAACTATTCAAATATGAATCCTTCTCATGGAAAATTGAGAGTTAAATTTTTAAAATAAAGATGGATTTGGGCGTAGGATTTGGTGCATATGACTTTGCCTAAAAAATAAAAACATATAGAAATTCAAGATAATTTTTTTTTAAAACTAAAAATTAAGTATTTCCCAAATCAATTAACCTATTATCCAAAGTCTTGTAAATTTTTTAATTGGATAAAGTGCAGAAATTAATTAATTAATTTATGGTATGGGGGTAAAGGAGTGAGATCTAAGGGGATGATTGATTATAGCAGTGATGATGTTATAAAACGTGGCAAGAGGAGGAGGGGTTGAAGCTGAGGTGCAAGGCATGCAGAAAGACACGTATAAAACGGGTGGGCTTTATTTCAGTAGGATCCGACCCGTTTCCGACAACCAAGATGTGGGCCCAATGGACCACCAATCACCAACAACCCGACAAACGATTACCCAATTATCTGTACTGTTCATCTTCTCTTTCATTTATTATTCTTATTATTATTATTATTATATTTTATTTGACCAGTCACTCCCCAAATGTACTTACCTTTTTTTTAGGTTTTTTAACGTAAGCACTTAACTGTGGGATTATATATATATATATATATATATATATATATATATATATATATATATATTCTCATTTTATTTTATTAATTATTATTATTGTGATGATGAAGATGTAATTAACCTAAATGAAGAAATTTGGAAATTAATTAAACCAAGTCGTAAGCTAGGATCGGGTTTTGTTTTCAACGACTTTGGACATCCTTAGCTGTGATGCTGCACTTTTGTCCAAAATTAATTAAGTTTAAAGATTCTACATTATTATAATTATTAATTAATTTTTCCTTTTAATTCAAACAAACTAATTGCTTTCAATGATCATCAACCGTGGGCCATTGACTATTATAGCCTACTATATGCTTGCATGGCCAATATCCTCGAACCTTCCATCACATGTATTTTGTTTAACCACGTTTTCAATACACAATCAAAATAATTACATCTAATAATTAATCTTAATTCTTGTTCATAAATCTTAATTCAACTTTTTTTAATTACGTGGAACCAAACAAAAAAAAAAGTGTAATTTTAAAGGAGATGGAGTGAGTAAATTTTATTCAATTGCATGATTTCCGTTTTTTTTAATATTTGTATGAATTAAGTGTTTAAGCGGTGAAAATATTTCAAGAGCCGATTTCTAAACAATACTCTACGAATTAATTAATTAATTTTGAATGTTATAATTCCACAAATGTTTTATTTTAATATATTCATGAGTACAGAATCCTTTTGAAAAAACGTTGAATTTTGTTACAAAATCTAAGAAATTAGTGATCCGACGTCGTGTTGCCGGTTGGTGACCCAAATATAAAACCCATATTAGCAATGCAAATCCATTCAAGGAAGAACATATATGCTGGCTTTAGCTAGATTCTCCATTATATACAATAGAAAAAAATAAAATGTAGAAATGGAAATTCTCAATAAAGAATTATTAGAGTTTGTGT
The DNA here is from genome assembly GCA_023678885.1 of Pogostemon cablin. NCBI lineage: Eukaryota > Viridiplantae > Streptophyta > Magnoliopsida > Lamiales > Lamiaceae > Pogostemon > Pogostemon cablin. The sequence continues at coordinate 2,743,358 of CM042992.1, read as the reverse complement.
TTGAAAGACTACATCTGAAATGATCTCAATTCTCAATCACAATTATTTATTTATCATTATTTTCTTAATGCAAAGAAGAAATATTATTTATAATAACTAATAACCCATAACAAGTTATGGAATAATTCGTGTCTGAATTTACTGTTCATCAACTCCACACAAGCCCCTACACAAATAACGAGCTCGCTCAAGTAATTTTCGAGAGGAATCGAAAATGAACTCGTTAAGCAAAGACTGCAAAGCTCAAACTCGTTTATTCAAAAATGGATCAAATTTAAAGTTTTATCAAGCTGAGAATAGGTCAATAAACTTGAAATCTGAATAATAAGCGGCTACGTAGAGTATAAAGAGAAGCCTGCCAACAAGATTTGGCCAATTATTAATAGTAATTTGCACTTCTTGAGGTGCTCGAATGAGTGAAATAAAGAATGATAAATATAAATGCCTTCATTGAATAAATGTTGGGTGGTGTAAACTCAAAGTTGACAGCTCAACAGGGCACACGTGCACCATCCATAAATTTGATTTGCAAATTATTATTCTTTTTTATTTATTTATTTTAATTATATTAACCCACTAAGATCTAAAGTCTAATTTATAATTAGCATCCGTAATCTAATACACAAATTGCAGCTGTGCAAATTAATTATTGGATTACCTCAAGCAGTTAAGACAGCCAGTTCACATCCACATTCGATATATTAAAATATTATTATTGTGTCTACATTTATTCATCATCTTATCAATTTTGCATCAAAATTAAATATTGCAAAAATACTCTGTTACCACATGCATTCACTGCAAAACTCCCATTATACAATCATTAAATAATACTCTATGTAAAAACTAATAAGGCAAAATTAAATAATATCTTTCAGGGTAATTAAACTGGCAATTATACTGAAATATAACAAGTATAGAACAAAAAGTGGGGAATATCTTTTTTTTACTACTAGCAGACCAGTATATAATTGATATCCTCTTTTCCAATTTAGAGAGAAATTTAAGCGTATTTCTAGACTTCTAGTTTAATTAAATTATTTACATGCATGAATTTTGGTGGTCTATTTATTTTTTCATGTGCACTCACTCTAAATTGTTAATCGTACTTGGAGGTTTCAAATTTGAGATCTTAGAAAATTTGGCCTCGAAGCACTTCAAGCAATTAAGTGTGGGCCAACGCCTAGAATATATATATATATATATATATATATATATATATATATATATATATATATATATATATATATATATATATATATAGATATAGTGTAGAACATGTTCAATTTATTAACCAATTTGTAAGATGTACTCCCTTGTGTCCACTAATTATTATACAGAAATGAAATTATGAAATCCCTTTAAAGTCACTCAAAATGAAACACAATAATAATGTGTAGGGATTTCGTTTTGGGTTTGCATGCTTAAATACAACTTAGTGGATTGGGCTGAGAGGCCCATCTTCCGATGAAATGCAGACTACAGTTACACTACAGCCCAGTAGATATTGGGCTGACCCAATAATAGCAGCATAAAATGAAAGCTCCTTCAAGAAAATAAAATATAGCTAATGAATGAAACACAAAATATTTAACATCTCAATACACTATTAATAAGAAATAGAGTGAAATACTATCCTATCTAAACCATAATATATTTTATTCTTTATTTATTATAAAGAAAATACCTTCAAATGTTTTAATCCCCATAAAAAACAAAAGTGCAAACTTCTCTAATATGACAAGAGTTCAAATTTAAGGGTATTATTACTAGGAGTATTATTTAATTAAATAAATTTATCCTAGTAATAATCTGGAGTTGCAGTTACAATCCATAAATTCGAATTCATCCATTTAATTTGAAAGAATTGACCATAAATTTTTTAAGTAGAAAATTCAAATAAATTCCCATTTTTGGAGATTATTCTAGATGAGTAAACGTGGAGTATAGTGAGTATACTTGAGTAGTTATTTAGTGGTAAAAATTAAGTAAAAAATAAATTTAATTATTTAAATTATTTAATACATTGCTCCATTATGACTCTAAATTTTAATATTAAATAATAAGTAGTATAGGTGAAGATAAAATAGTAATTATACGTCTTAAGTTTAAATATTATTATATTAAATAAATAAAGTGTATTGACAAAAATAAAATAATAGTAATAATGTAAGCATTGCATAAATACAGTGTCTGATAAATAGTCTAAAATACAGGTAGGTAAAATCGATTAAAAGATGTTGGTTTCTTGTGTTCCAAGTGCACAAGGTGTAAAATGTACAATATTTTGTTTCAAAGGGTACACATTTTAATTAATAAATGTACAATATTTTAGAACGTGTATAAGTGTACAACACGTTATTTTAAAGGGTAGACATTTTAATTAATAAAGGTACAATATTTTGTTCTAAATAGTATTATACTTCTATTAAATTTTTTTTTTCAAAAAATAAAGGGTACATGTCCTTATACTAAATAGTATACCATTTAATATTAAAGGATATATATCTCGGCGCACGGTGTCCCGAGCCACACAAGTTTTAGCCTTAAAAAGATTGAAAAAAAGGGCTAAATTTTATAGTTTAAATATTAGTATTATATTAAATAAATAAAGTGTATTGATAAAAATAAAATAAAAATAATAATGTAAGCATTGCATAAATACATTGGCTGCTAAATAGTCTAAAATAGAGGTAGGCATATTTAATCGATTAAAAGATTTTTAAAAAATGCTAAATTTTATTAGCCCTACATTATTACAAGGGGGCAACACCATGTAACTGTACAGTTTGCAAGACTAGAATGATCACTACAATAACAGAAGGTTTAACCAACAAAATCTAAATGTAAATATGTGATTTTCCTCTAATTTTTAGCCACAGGAACAGGATAGAAGTGAACTACACAGAAGGAAGAACCCACAGATTGATGAGGGAGGAAAGGAAGGACATAAACCATGAAAAGAAGGCCATGGTAGCCGACAGCTGGTATCTTATGCACAACTTTCCGCTGCAGAATCCGTCCGAAGAAAGCAGAAGACTAGCCACACTAGCCGTCGAACATGATGCAGCTAACGATAAAAACGACAGAACCTACGAAACAATGTCATGTATATATGAAGGTGATATGTGGCATAATATGAACTAAGAGCATGAAAGTATCCTACCCAATCTCCTATGACGACAACTGAAAGTATCCCGGGTTGTTGACTAGCCGGGCGTTTGATGAAAACAGTTTGATGAAAACGGAGAACACATCCACCACTGCTAATGTCAAGCTCCATGGAATTACTAGTCCCATGATAGTGACTAGGAAGCTGAAAAGTTTAAGATAAATTATTATATAGCAGAAGATGGCCTAAAAGTTTACTGAATCAATTCCTCTTCAATGTTAATACAACAGAAAGTTTATCTTGAATTTCCAAATATTTGATACAGATTAGCTTGAACTTGCAACACTATGAATTCAACAAAATAGCTTTTTACTACCAACTTGGCTAGTGAGGCAATTGTTAGGAAGTATAAATTTCACCTGCCATACATCAATTTTTACACACTGCAATTTCCACACAGAGTTGGTCTCGTATGCAAACGCTGCTTAAAAGAATATAGACACAGAAAGACAATAAAGCCCCAAGAGCAACGACACTCGGATTTTTTTCCTAAATAGCCTAAAGTTACATAGAAAGAGCTCATCAATGAAACTTGGCAAAATTTAGTTCAAGTTAAAGAAGTATGTTTCTGTTCTTGAATTCAATGGATAAGAAGTATGGAATACTGATTCACAACCATAATATAAGTGAAGTGCAGAAAAGTATAAAAACACACATCCTTCAATCTAATTCTTCGTTTTCAATTCCTGAAACACACACTCTCTCCCTCTCTACAACCTAATTCTGAATTCTTATAATGCCCCTAAAAACATGTCAAAAAAAGCAATCAGCCAATAATTATTCTCTGCCAACAGGACCAAAAACATACTTTTATAGTGAATTGAAACCACCAAACCTCTACAACAATTCTCCTTCTCATATAAAGAAACTGTGATCATTCATGTAATACAACATAATATCTTAAACAGTGGAAACAGGGCAGTTTGAATCATAAATCACGTTTAACCAGCCCCAAACAACAAAATTAAACCCAAGTAGAAGAAAGAAGTTAAAAAAATCACCAGAAAGCAGTATAACTGTAGAATTGAACATCCAAACACATGAAGAGCAATGAAGCAACAGCCAAAACGGCTTGTCCCAATCTCAAAGCCAAGCTGGCACTCGTCCCCAAAGCCCCCGGCAACTCTTCCATATCACCCACACATACCACTCACTTTTCCCCCAAATAGATACACTTTTTATATGTAAACGCCGGTGATCGCTCTGCTTCTTCATAGCCATTTAATTCTCTCCGCAGTCCATGCCACGTTTCTCATAAAAGGATGGAAAACCGCACAAAATCGGTATTCGATTTTGAGATAATTAAAGAAAACAGCGATCAACGGTTGATTTCTTACGGTTTGTTGATTGAAATTGAATGAATGAATGGAAGGTTAATTTGAAATGGAAATGGAAATGGAAATGGAAATGTAAAGAGCGAGTCTCTATGGAGAAAAGGAAATGAGGTGGTGCGAAGTGGACTTTTTTTTTCCTTTTTAATTTATTATCAATTAATCTCTCTTTTTCTCCTATCCTCTATTTAAATAGTACACCTTTTCTTTTCTTTTCTTTTCTATAAATAAATGCATTTTGTAACAAAGATTTATTACAAAATCTTATAATTAGACGGCAGATTTCGGTGCACTTTAACGTTTATTTGCTAAAATATAAAGATTTGGTATATTAAATTCTACATTTAAAACAAATCTTTAATGTATATAAGTATTTATGCTCTCGAGAAAACAATATTTATAGAATGAAACACCTCTTGTGAGACGGGTTATTTAGGAGACATGCGTGAGACGGTCTACTCATCATTAAATTATGTTTATTATTATATGAATACAGTATGATTATTTGTAGTTAAAGTATATCAATAATAAATCATATTATAACAAACTAAATCATATTTAATGCATAATTTATCATACTTTAGAAAACATAATTTAACCACCATTAAACATATTTTATCTAAATAATATATATACTTTAGTGATGGGTCGACCTGTCTCACAAATAACCCGTCTCACAGGAATCTTTGTCTTATATATATATTTTTTAATTCTAATTATTTTGTTTTAGTTTTTACCTTATAATAACCTTTTTTGTTTGATAAGCAAATATCTAAGTCGTTTTGATGAAAAGTTACCGTAGAACCATCTTACTAAATGAGATAGAGATTATTCTTTATGTGATAAATAATTATTCTCTTGTATTAAGATTAATAATATAATTTTTTTTGTAAGCGATATTATTACTCTTCTGTATCCTATTTGATTATTAAATTGTGAATTTAATAGAGCTGTGAAGGATCATATTTTTAAAAAAATACTATAAAAATTAAAAATTAGTTAAAAATTTAATAATTTTTTAAATAATTGCTGACCACTAGTTTGTAATTGCAAGGTGGGTTAATGCAAATTATTTGTATCCATTATTAAGTTCAATACAGACCAAGAGATGTTTAATTGTTTGTAGAATTAAGAATATAGCGACTTTCCACCTACAAAATATATAATAATTAATATATGATGCATTTGATGTGGACGTTAATTTAATCCTATAATAATTTTTAGTCAATTTTTTAATATTTTATTAAGGGTGAGGCTAATGTGCATCCGAGCGCATGGAGCATTCCGTACATCTTTACAATTTTCATGTCTCTTTGCAATTTAAGATCCTAGCAATACATAGATTTAAATAGAATTGGAGAAAGAATGGTTGTGTTCACATGAGGACACAGAGTATTCTCCGTGTTCCGGGGCGCAGTAGCTTTTGTCTTCTATTAATCATACCTATAATCATGATGGATTTTATTGGATGTTATTTTATACAAATATATATATATATATATATATATATATATATATATATATATATATATATATATATATATATATATGAGAGAGATTTTATTTGTAAATCATGATGAATAAAACCCATTTATTTTGTTTTTAATGTAATGTAATTAACTTATATAAAACATAATTAGGTATGAATTTGGGTATAAAGTTTAGGTAAGTGTAACACAACAAACTAACAATAATTTTGAATAATTGAAGAAGATTGAGGAAATCAATCAATATTTTGTGAGGAGACAAGAATATCATAAACAAGCAATTTGTTTTAAAATATCTTATAAAAATTTTTTAATTATAATTCGGAGCTTGAAATTATATTGTATATAATTACAAAATTGGTTTAAATAATTTCATTCTAAAGCATAGTTAAATTCAATTTTAATTATAGAATTTAGGCGTTAAATTAATAATTTATCCACATTCCATTACAATACACCCCTCATCTTTCATATAAAAAAAGTAAAAAGGGTGTATTGAGACAGAAAATAATACTCATCTTTTTAGTTTGTAATTATTAGAAAGATATATTTTATTTTTTTTAGCTTGTAATTATATAATAGAAGGATATATTTTAAATTCCGAATGATGGTTAATATATTTTTTACTCTGAATTTTGAAATAATAAACAAAATGAATTAAGTTCTTAAACATTCATTAAAAATCTAACAATGTAAACAAATTTATTTAATTTTATAATTTTTTATTTTCAAAAGTTTAGATTAATATCCAAAAATGTAGCAAATCAAACGAGTTAAGCATATACTATATAATTATTGAGGCAAATATATGTATAAAACCTGTCTCATATTTTCTCACACAAGTAATTTCTTAAGACGGAAAAAATGTGACAACATTTATAATAAAAAGTAATATTCAATTAATGAAAAGTGATAATGTAAGTGTAATGAATTATTTCATAAATAATTTATACTATAATATAATTGAAAAGTAATAACATTTAAAAAAAATTATAACGTTATAAATGCATGAAATATAATATTATTAGAAATGCTTCCATTGATACAATCAACTATATTAGTCTCATTCTGAAAATAACTACTGTTATAAATTGTCATGTAAAAAAATAATACTCCTAGTCTGTTTTGAACATAATTACTCTTACAATATGGGGTGTTAATCTTTGTTCTCTAAAGTAAATACTTCGTTATACAGAATATAAACTGAATCATACAATTTTTTGTAATAATAATAATAATAATAATAATAATAATAATAATAATAATATAATGATGGGAATGTTATGGGTGGTTGGAATTATATGGGAGCACATATTTCATATCCACCGCAGCTTTGCCTTTCACAGGGTGTAGTAAAATATTTAAAATTATTTGTAATTTATATTCTACAATTTTTTGTGGCACGTTGATAACTAGTTTTCATCATTGCTAGATTCCGTTATTACAAGTTTAAAATAATGGTGTCCCACTATACAAGTTAATGCACATTTATTTATTAAGCACACTTTTCTTACAAAACTTAAACCATAATAGTAAAATAATTATAATATAATTAGCTACAATCATAATTTAATTATTACTAAGCATATTTTAATTAATGTCAAGATATCCATTTGCTTTTTGTAAGTGAATTAAATAATAATAATATTATTATTATTACATGTGTAGTGAGTAATTGATAAAATATTATTATATGTATAGTGAGTAGTTATATTAGAGGGATGTGGTGAGCTATGTAGGTCTTATTATTAAAAGTTAAAATGAATACTAGAAGGTAAAATGAATACATTTGAAGTAAACACCTCATTACCTCACCTCGTAAGTGTCTGGAGGAAATATATAATATTAAATACTACCTCCGTCCCATTAAAAAATAGTATTTATTTTTTGCACGTGGATTAAAAATAAATATTTAGGTGAGACGAAATGATTACTCCTGTAATTTAACAATGAATTGAATTATCTCACACTAGATCTTACAATCACCTATATGGAGATGAAGTAATTATATTTGAAATGCTCTAATCTATTCTTTAAAAATAATTATTTACTCCCTACTTAAGCAGTAACCACCCCCTCTTCCCCTAGTCCCTACCCAAAACCCCCGCCCTGGTCCCTACACACCTACCTACCCCATTCCCTCCAAAAACTGTTTTTTTCAACTCTAAATTGTTCATAGATGTCTAAAATTATTACAAAATTTGTCTAGTGGGCCATCAATTATCATTCTTTATGACGTCGGTGGAGTTATACTGTCAATCCTCATCATGGTTCAACTCTTATTGATTGGCTGATAATTGATTAAAGTTTGGACCTTTCAAATTCAATTCTTGTCATTTGTCAAATCCATGAAGGGTTGCTAATCGCTCTTGCATTTTGCGGGTTTACCATTGAATGCGTGTAATCAGATGCTCTCAAAGGTGCCTTCTTGTCTCCCACCACATTTGAATATCAAATTCATCAAAAAGTATTTGAATTTGGGAGATTTATCACGCGCCCGCCAACTGTTCGATGAAATAACTCACCCAGATGTACAGTCATGGACACTGTTGATTTCAGCTTACACCAAGAATGGTCTATGCAGAGACGCGATCAGCATTTACACTGAAGTGAAAAACAGTGGAAAGATAAATCCAGATAAATTGGCTATTTTAGCAGCTGCCAAGGCATGTGCAGCTTTAGGTGATTTAGCAAATGCAAAAGAAATCCATTTTGATGCTATAAAGAACAAGTTCAGCTCGGATTTGTTTCTTGGAAACGCCTTGATTGACATGTATGGGAAATGCAAGCACTTTGAGGGTGCAAAAAGTGTTTTTGATGATTTAAGGATCAAGGATGTAATTACTTGGACATCATTTTGTTCATGTTGTGTTAACTGTGGACTTCCAAGAGTGGCACTTCAAGCTTTTCGAGATATGGGGTTGAGTGGTATTAGTCCCAATGCAATGACATTATCCTCTGTGCTTCCTGCTTGCTCGGATTTGAAGTGTTTAAATTTGGGTAGAGAGATTCATGGTTTTGGTATTAAGAATGGGATAAAGGAAAATCTGTTTGTTAGTAGTGCTCTTGTGGATATGTATTCTAGTTGCTCGAGCATTAAACATGCTGAGTTAGTTTTTCAAAATATGAAACAGCCTGATGTGGTGTCATGGAATGTGATAATATCAGCTTATTTTTCAAACTGTGAAAGTGGGAAAGCACTCGAAACATTTCGATGCATGAGAAATCGAGGAGTCAAGTTAGATATTGTTTCCTGGAATTCTGTCATTTCTGGTTGTGCTGATAATGGTAAAGCACATGAAGCTCTGGATTTACTTAGAGATATGCAGAAGTCAGGATGCAAACCTAATCAAATCACTATTACAAGTGCCTTAACTGCTTGCACTTTTTTGGAAGCTTGGAGGGGAGGGAAGGAGATTAATGCATACATGGTGAGACATTGTTTTATGAAGGATCTCGTCGCTTCAACTTCTCTAGTGTTGATATATGCCAAGAGTGGCGACTTAAAGATCTCAAGCCGAATTTTTCGTGAGATGTCATCGAGAGATACTGTTGCTTGGAACACAATTATTATTGCAAACTCAATGCATGGGAGAGGAGAGGAAGCTCTACTGCTCTTCAATGAAATGTTGAGTTCAGGGGTGAAACCAAACTCTGTTACTTTTACAGGTGTTCTATCTGGTTGTAGCCACTCACAGATGGTAGATGAGGGACTCTCAGTTTTTCATTCCATGACCAGAGATCATGATGTTGAACCTGATGCGGAGCATTACTCCTGCGTGGTTGATATTCTTAGTCGTGGCGGTTGCTTAACAGAGGCCTATGACTTCATCCAAAACATGCCAATAGAACCAAGTGTGACTGCATGGGGAGCTTTGCTTGGAGGATGCCGGATATATAAGAATACAGATCTTGGGCGAATTGCCGCACATCAGTTGTTTGAGATTGAACCACATAACCCAGGAAATTATGTGTTGCTCTATAACATCCTCGTTACAGCAAAACAGTGGAGGGAGGCCTCTGAAACTAGGCAACTGATGCGAGAGAAAGGAATTAAGAAAGCTCCTGGTTGCAGTTGGGTTCGAGTAAACAACACAGTGCATACATTTGTTGTTGGTGATAAGAATAATGATAAGAGCAAAGAAATATATCAGTTCTTGGATGAGATACGCATGAAGATGAAATTAGCTGGATTCTACCCTAAGACAGAATTCGTTCTACAAGATTTGGACGGAGAGGAGCAGGAGCATAGTTTATGCAATCATTGTGAGAAGCTTGCTGTTGCATTTGGGATACTGAATTTGAAACACGAATCATCCATTACAATCTTTAAGAACTTGCGAATATGTGGCGATTGTCATAACACCATCAAGTTCATAGCGAAAGTGGTAGGGGTGCAGATCATTGTAAGAGATGCTCTGAGGTTTCACCATTTTAAAGATGGCTCGTGTTCGTGCAGAGATTTTTGGTAACATCGAGTTAAGTCAGAAAACGAACAACTTGCAGTTGAATACAACATATGAGTGGGTTTCTTGTGGACTGAATTCTTTGAACGACGAACCAAATGTTAATACACTTTCTTGGAGAAAATAATGGTTCAGTATACTTAGTTGCAGGAAATTATAAATTGTGGACGAGAAAATTGAATCCAGCTATTTAAATTTAAAAAACAATTTACCCTTCTGACATCTAATTTGGCAACCATGCTTTTTGGCTCAAACAATAGCAGCATTTCAAGAATTCTTAAACATTTTTATCGGCATATCTTTCATATGATACATATTTTCAGTTGAATATGCCATGTAACAGTTGATTTCACCACAATATATATTAAACAAGAAAGGAATTTACAAGCATTACAGGAATGCTTCTCCAACATGGGAATGGGGAGTTCCATGATCCTTTTAAATTACAGCAAAACTCAAACCAATGATAAACTAGAATGGTGTTAAAGACAGACACTCTATGAGTCAAGTTGGGCATACCAGATGCCTTGGATTTTGACATCCTTTGGAGCTTTCGACCCCAAATCAGTATCAGATGGCTGGAGGCTCTCGAATACTCCAATCACCTCTCCGGTCTCAGGCTTGCTCTGGGTGACACTCAATGTGATGGTCCCTGTTGAAGAAGCAACATTCTTGATGTTCTCCTTCTCGAGCTCCTCCTCGTCTCCCCTTCCTCCAGCAGGCAATGCGACAGCATTGTCATAACCAGTAGACCCACCCCTGCCCTTAGGGTCAAGGAAGGATGAACCTCTGTATGATGGCACAAGGAATTGGCCAGTGAAGCCATCTGGTTTCCCTGTGGCGACAAGGTTCTTGATGGTGAAGAGGAAAGGCACACGCTCGCCTCCGGGGAGCTGTACAGTAACGGCAGCATAGTCGATCCCGTCTTTCTCCTCAAACTTGATAGTGCCATCCTGAGACACCTCGAAAGGTCCCTCAATCTCATCAAGGGTGTAGGTCAAGCGAGTCATGAGCTTGGTCTTTTGGAACTCGGGTGGTGCATTCTTGCTCACGCCCTCTGCTTTGACAGTGAATGATGTTGGCTCGAGGCAGAATTTCTTGGCGTTGTATTTGCCTGGCTTGAATGCAAATTTGTCTACACCACCTTCAATGGTTGGGCACTGGTTAGCTGTTCCAGTTCCTTTCACTTCTGTGTAGGTCTTGCTCTGAATTTCATCAAAGGTCAGCCTTTTCGGAACCCCTTCAGCATTTGCTCCCTGCAGAAAAGGTTAATGTGATTAAATTTGCTCTACCCTAATCTATGCATATGCATACTTCCCTTCTTGATAGCAATATCAAGCACATAATGTAATTCTTGATCGAGTTACAACATAATTTTTATCATAAACAAAAAGATGATAGCTTTCTGCATGATTATATAGATAAGACAGATACAAACTTAACCTACTATACTGCCTACCAAGTATCCCTTCTTGTTAAGCTAAGAAACTAGGAGTATTACACAACAAAATAAGCCTTCATCTCACTAACCATCATCATACAACTAAAAATTAACCTTCTCCATTATTTAATCCCAATCTTGATTTGGAATTGTGTTTTAGGTGTTGAAAGCAATATGCATGAGATGAAAAGTAGTGGGTATGAAAGAGAAATACCGAGACAACAAGAGCAGAAGTGGCAAGAGCAAATCCAGCAATCTTTGCAGCATCAGTGCATTTCTGGGCCAAGTCCTTGAGATCAGCTTGCAGAGAGCAGTTGAAGGCGAAGGGCTTGCCGACGCTTTGAACTGACCGGAGCTGGTGGCTGCTTCTGCCTAACTTGGATGGCTGCATCAGGGTGGCGGCTGCCTGAATTGAGCTGGTCGCCATGTTTCTGATTCTTGATTACCCAACTCTCCCCCCTCTCTCTCTCTCTCTCTCCTTGCGTGACAGAAGAAGAAGTGATTTGTGTGGGGGTGAGTAAGATATCAGAAATTATGTTGGTGGCTTTGGTATGAGCTAGATAAGGGATAGGATAAGGTCTTGTTTTCCATTGGTTGGCTGCTTCTTGTCCTCACACCTGGCAATCCTTTGATATTATTGTGAGGAATAACATCACTTAACTTATCTATGCAGTTACTACCCTCCTTTATTTTGTTTATTATAATATAGTTCTTTATTTTATTAAAAATTAAATCATTTTAAAAGAATCACATTACTTCGAAAAATGTAATAATTATTACATTTTTAATAATTAAAAATGATCTAATTAATTAAATAGATCGTTTGTTATTTTTATATTATTTTGTTTTATTACATCACTTCATTAATTAGCATTGTTAAGAACAAATTAATTTTAGTAAAATTTGTTAACCCAAGTCTCAATGGCCGAGATACTCAATAATTAACTACATTTGAATTCCATTTTGTTTGTATAACTATATACATAAATATTTTTTTAAAAAAAATTTGCTTATATCTATCTCGAAAAAAGATCTCTCTGTTACTCGTTTATTTTTATTTGTGAATTACTATCCTTATGTACATTATTGTTAGTTCAACTTCATTTTACCACATTTTGAAGAGAATATACCTTTCTTTTTTCTCTGTATACGGTATATACATTTCTCATAATTTACAAAAAGGATATCTACACAGGCTAAAATATAAATGGAGAAAATAAAACTATTCCTTGCACATATAATTACTGTACATGTACAAGTACAAGATCAATGCACAACTTTGGGCCCAGAAGTTTTGGACTTGAAGAATTGGGACCATCCATTTTGCATTGAGCCATGGTTATGGAGTTTCATCAATCAGCTTACTCCTTAAGCTAAGGAAGATTTCCTTAATCAGAGAAAGAAAGGAAAACAAATTAGTGGACCCAAAAAGATAATGATATATATTAAGGGCGGTTAAGCATTAAGATTAGAAAACTGAAAAAGAAAATGGAAGTGGCTCAAAAGTGCTTGAAAAACAAATCATAGTAACCTCTCAAATAAATGATTTGATATTTGAGAGGGCACCTCAATCCCATAAAGAAGAGAGTTTTGAGTTTCTCATCATTGCCACTATTTCCACATATTTAAAACCATGGCTTTTCCTTATAATTAGGACCTGATTAAAAAGTAATCAAAATTATAATTAAACAACTCTTTCAAACATTAAGAAATGAAATACTGTAGTAGAGACATCATCATGACTATGCTTGGGTAGCACACAAGCTACATCCATGGGACATGCATATCATACTTGAGTATATCAGCTAAAGAGTTTCGTAAAGCAGTTGACTTCTTTCGGTAATCTTCATCATCACATGACGACACGAGATTTCACATTAAGGAAGAAGAACATTGATGATTCTGATTAAGATTAATCAACACTTCGAATTGAAAACATTGAAAACTTCAGAATGAGGAGGTTAGCAATAATCAACAAAATTTCAGATCAAATTGATAATAACTTAATCCTTCCGAGAAAGTTTTCAAATCAATTGGAAAAAATCAATATGAAAAAAATCGATCGAACGGAGGGTGAAATGGAGTTCCTCTCAGACAAATGCCTCGATTGTCGTCACGATTTTAAGTCGAATGGATTTCGATAGGACTCGTCATCGTATTTGTTCATCATCAAGAACAACAAATCAATCCGCGATCTCTTGATTAGATAATGAGAAAAAAACAATTGGAAAAACAGTTTTGAGATATGATTGGGTAGCATAAGAGAGAGAAAGTAGAGAGGGAGAAGTACCTGAAACTCGATTAGGAATGATTAGCAGCGGAAGCTAATGGCAATCGATAGTAGTGGCAGCGGCAAATGAATTTGTGTACCGTACTTATAATAGCTCCATGTATAGTGTTATGAGTATTTCAGTTTCTAGGGTTTTGTATTACCGTTTTTGGGCCGGCCCAATTCTACCAAGCTAGGCCCATACCGCTTATTAACTCTTATACAATGTTTACTTTTTTAACCTACCAAAATTTGTTTAACAGCGATTAAGCATCTCCAACGAAAAAATTGATAATCACTATTTTGGTCGCTTAACTCAAACCAAAGAAATAATATATCTAAAAAATATAAATTAATATTTATATAGTAATTTTATGTGCAAACTTGATTATGTTATGTGCTTTTTAAACAAAAGTTAACAAATTAGTAGCTGTTAATTCGATAAATAACGTATATTTTCTTCAAATTTACGATCCAGTGTGTAATCAAGCTCAATCCATTAATATCTATCTGAACTGGAGGAGAAGCAGACAGAAATCAAAGTACTTCATAAACAGATCAAGTATTACTAGATAAATTATTGAGGAGCAACAAGAAGAGAATGTACATGTGGAAAGCATGAGCAAGCAGTTCTCATGAAATGATTATTTGATTTGGTGACAAGAAAACAACATTAAATACTGCTACAACACAGTATCAGATGACATGGGTTAGCAAAGCCCAGATAGGGAACACCAACAACATGATAATCCCTAGAGTGTTGGAGATGCCATGGCTTTGTGTAAATGAGTTCCGGAATCCACCGGTTGCCCGGATGTGCTCTTGCAGTAGATAACAACCAATGGCAAGACATATTGCTACTCCAGCCCAGTGGTCTCGTAGAGTATGAGCAAAGAAATGAGGGGAAACCACCAGCAAAAGGATCAATGATCCAGGCATCTCCAGCCATCCTGTAATCAAATCAAACAACAGAATTGAACTTCCACAACACTTGGTCTTGCATGCAGTCAGTGAATGCACATAGTGGGTCGATTCGAAAAGAATGAACACAAAAAGACAATAAAGTCATAAGAGATAACAATAGGGTTGTAAAATCCTAGAGTACATAAAAAATTTGCCCTTCTAAAACGCCTATAGTTACTTGATCCCATAGTCTTTCTTCTAGAAAGCAACAGAGTTGATTTCAGAAAGATCCACTGTAATGAAATCTTGCAAATTAGTACTATGACAAACCACAATTAGGATTGTGTTCTAGAATAAAACCAATACAGGATGCAAAAGAAAAACTTGACTAACACCTTTAGTAAGAAATTTACAACAAGATAAGTAATTATCATTTGTCAAGTGTAATTACAGTTCCCTTGTGATACTCGGAAAAATGCCCAAAGGAATGAACACAGATTGCAAAATGTAACTTTTACAAGAGAGTAACCTCAAGATTACCTGGGAAATGCCGAGGGAAGAAAAGCCTTAGGATAACTGCAATGAATGCAATCCATTTGCCAACATCTCCCCTGCACCATGATGTTAGGTGCTCAATAAAGTGCTGCTAATTCATTAAAGAAACCAACTGTGGAAGAGCATCCATATAAACAGTAATCACCTAAAAAAGTGGAACAGAGCAGAGGGCAAACTGAGGAAAATGTATGGAACCAGAAGTGAAGTAAGCATGTTCGTTCTCCAGTTAGTCCGATCCAAGATCAACAAATAACTGCAGTTGGAGGAGAATCAAAGTAATATGAAGTATTTTTGAGTTTACAGATGATGATCAATTCAACTTTTCAATTGACATTAAAGCACTAAAACTAAGAATATTTCTATAAAACACTGAAATCTATGACTATTTTCTCCTAAATTGAGCTGTAAGCAGTTTTCTATCAAGTTCGTACAGTCATTACCTCTCTAACGCTTCCTAATTTTACAAATTTCGGTCAAAAATTGTAATGCTAGAGAACAGATATTTAAGTATTCATACCAAAACCCTAGCAAATTAATCAATTTTACGAAGAAAAGGGACAGAGAGAAAACTGACATGGCAGATAAGGAGGCAACCCATTTGAGAAAAGAAGCGCCGAAGGCAACGCCATCCAATTTGGAGGAGTGGTTGATGAGTTTCCCGGCGGCAATTTTCAACTCATTGAAGTCGGAATCCAGCAATGCCGCCAATTCTTCATCAGTTTTCATGGCTAAATAATCGATCCTTCCCATTTTTCTTAGACTCTAATTCTCCTCCCCCTTCGTCTACTTCTCCAACTCAGACCTAATCAGTAGAATCAAAACAAATTCATTATCTTTGAAATCAAATTGGATGCAGTTTATGGAGATCCAATAATGTATGCTCTTCGACGGAAGGGATGAGATCAATAGGGTTAATATGCGCAGTTCAAGCGGAACAGACGGCGGTGCTGCGGATCCAAAACTGTGTTGATGCCACGTGGAGCTCGTATGAGATACCATCTTGCATACGTATACTTTTACCTCATATATGCACTATTATTATTTTATTTATTTATTATTATTATGATCTTTACTTAAGTTATTCATGATTCATTTGAATATTATTCCTTAAAATATAGAAAGGCCACGGCTATTATCACCCGATTTCACTCTACACACCCCAATAATAATATGGACTAAGTTATCCTAGACAAAAAGACAAGTTTAACCTTACATATGTAATAATAAATTAAAGGGTTAACTTATACTCTTTAATTAATCACATTTTTTATGAATAAAATATATAACTATTTTAATTAATAAAAATTAAGATTCATTAAATAAAGAATATTTAAATTACTATAACGCATAAATTATATGTTAAGTATTTAAAAAAAACAATTCATTAAATTTGTTTTAGCAAGGCGTTACGCAATTCAATTATATGAAACAAATTAAAGGTTAAATTTACAATGTGTTCATTTTTTTTATTTTTAGAATTTATTATTATTTTAATTATTATGAAATTATCTAAACTACATTTTGTTGCGATGCAGAATTATTAATTTCAAAATAAAAAATAATTATTAATTTCAAAATAAAAATAATTATTATAATAGAGTTGCTTTTAAATCACAATGAATTTTTATGAATTGTTGTATAATTTTTTAATATTTATATTATGTAGATTTATATATTATGTTTTAAATATTCAATGTATCTTGATTTTTATTATTTAAAATAGTTATACTTTTTTAATAAATAATTTGTAATTAAATTCTAAAATTTTTAAATCATATATTTTTTAAAAAATAAGTATTTATGATTAAATTGAGAAATATAATTATAGTATTTATGATTAAATTGAGAAATATAATTATTCTCTTGAAATATTTAAGAAGTGAGAAATTGTACATATTGTATGAAGTAAAGATTTGGTATTAGGGCTCTAAAAGAGATATTTAGTAAGAAATGTAAAATTGTATTTTATGGAGTGTATAAAGTGGAAAATTAAAATTAAAAGAATTAATTTGGAGTATATTCAGTTATTGGGGTGTGTATAGTGAAATCGGATGTGTCAATAGCTGGGCATATAGAAATTATTAGACAAGACAAAAGCTCCTGCGCCTGCATTGTGTCAATAGCTGGGCATATTGGGCCCAATTGTTTCATTTAACACAACACCAAATTTATTGGTCCAGATTTAAATGTGGGAATGTTCTCACATGAGGCCTTTAGGTATGAAGCAACATCGGCCCATCTGTTATATTTCACTATTTGTGCTTATTGAGAAATTGCTAATTGCATTGAGAAAGATAATCTTTTTCCTAATCATTTAGATGGCAAATCGTATACATAAGTTGGAACCAATATTATTTAAAAGTAGTTGGAAAAAAAAATTAACCAAAAATATATGATACCCCTTTAAACGGTAAAAGAACAGGAAAAATATCAAACAAACGACCATCCAAAATTGTATTGTTACTAGAGTATTTTTTTAAAATCTCAGACACTCTTTTTCTGTTTCTCCCACTACCATTTGCTTTGCCTTTTAAAGTGGGAAAACGTCTTAAAAGCAGCGACCACTTCCATCTATTTTCTACTTCCTGCCAAATTCATTCATCGTATTCCTATGATAAACCCCAATAAAGACATCTTTTTGCCTTTTTTTTTTTCCTAAAAAAAAAAAAGGTTTAACAATCAATCAATACACCCAATTTTGAACGAAACTACGGAACAAATTCATAAATTACTCGTATTCACATAATACAGAAATGTGCAAAATTTTAAAGTGATTGGAGAGGGAAAAAAATATAAGAAATTAAATAAATTGGGCATTATTGTTGCCGTCGTTGGCCGCGGGGTTTTCCTTTTTCTACGACGGTGGTTTGTGAATCGCAGACTTGTGTCTTGAATTTGCAACCGAACTTGGCCCGCCAACCGATTTTCTCCACGTGTCCCCCTGGCCCCACTTTGTCTATCTTCGCTATCACCTTCCTCATGGTGGTGCACTCCCTTTCGAGCTCGTGAACCCGCGTCCGCATGCTATCCATGTCCATCCGCAGCACCTGATTCTCCCTCACCGCCGATATCCACGTGCTGCTTCCCTCCTCCTCCTCCTCCTCTTCGTCATCCCCTCCGACCTCGCTGGCCTCGACTACTGTCCCTGCATCGGCGGCATTAAGAGTTCCGGCGATGGCGTGGCGGAGCTGAAGCTGTTCGAAGAATAGCACCTGCACCACCGCTCTCAACGGCAGCCGCTCGTTCTGAGCGGCGTGAGTGCACGCTTCTAGCGTGAGTTTCTGGCAATCCAAAACTCCACATATCTTCTCTCTCTCCTCTTCTGAAAACCATGGATGCGCCTGTAAAATTTGCCCAATTCAAAATTTGTTAATCCACGAATTGAATAAACGAAATTCTGAATCTCAGCTCATTTTGATTCTTAATTACCTTTAGAATAACATCAACGGCACGATATAGTCCGTCGTCGTAAAGCCTGGCGGTATCCGGCAAAGCGACGGCGAGATCGTAAAATCGTTCTGGCTTCAGATTAGCATCGGAAGCGATTTCCGATAAGTAGCCGTCGATTAATTTTCCGACTAACATTAGCGCCGCCGATCTGACGGTGGTGTTCTCATCTTCGCCTTCAATCCTCGTCGTAGATCTGTCTTCCATTCCTTGGAGAAAATACCCCAAAATCCTCTCCACACAGTCCACATCGTACAACGTTTCGTTCAAATACGAGTAGCTCGGAATCAGCAGATCGTCCAAAGTTGCTTCTTCTAATTGCAATCCAATTTTCTTCTCCAGTGTTAACTTGCAACCCTCGGAAGCATTCAGAATGTACGCCGTTCGCAATAATCCAAACAAAAATCTAGTAGGAGATCGCAATGTCTTCTCCCTGGGGAGATTTGAAATAATCGTCTCCAGAAGCTCTCTCTGGTCATTCTCCGTCAGAACAGTGGTAGAGGACGACGATGGCTTCCGATTAGTACGCGAAATTCCTGGTATGTACTTCTTGGCGTAATGAATCAAACAGCATTCGATAATTTCTCCGCTCACATTCAAATCTTTCATTGCGAAAATCAATCTCTTGAAAAACGTCAAATTCAGAAAAACCAACTCATCCAACCATGAATCCGCAACCTCAGCTCTCGTAACATTGCTATATTTCTTCCGTGGATTACCTTCATCCACGTTTCTGTAATTCCCTGCTCCGTCGTTCACCGGCCACCCAAACAGCGACGGATCTGAGGCGGCGGCTCTGGTAGCAATAGCTTCGACGCATCTCTGATCAATCCCTAGAGTTTCCGCCATGGGGAGTAGTCCTTCACAGGAGGTTAGAGTTTTGATGGAAAATTTGATGCTTTTAAGGACCGACTGTGCGAGAAACCTTTCGGTTTTGGAAATGAGGTTATCTTCGGAGTACTCCTCCGTCATCTCGAGATACTCTCCGGCGCATCGGAGAGGGGCGGCGTTGGTTGCAGAGAGATCGATTTTGACACCGTAGCAGAATTTGGCTGCAGTCTCGAAAGACTCAGAGCCGCCCGGGAAACCAGGGAGCGTGATGTGACACTGTTCCTCTTCGTCTTCTTCTTGGATTTCTTCTTTCTCATCGATGTCATTGTCGAAGTAGTGCCTAGATTCAGAGGGTATTCGGATTCTAGTGGTTATTCTTGCTTCTCGTTGTTTGTTCTCTTGTTCTGTTATCAACTCATGAAGCTTTTTACTTTTAGACATCAGAGGGAACTGCAGAACATGGAAGAAGAAGAAGAATCAATATCTGTTTTTCTTGTACAGAATCAGAAATTGAAAAATCTGACCTTGTGGAGATGGAAAGTCATATCATCCACTTCGATTATCACATCACTTGGTAATCCTGTAGTGTAGAACCTTAAACAAATGCACAGAAAGTTAATTAAACAAGAGACAAAGAGGGGGGGGGGGGGGGGGGGGGGGGGTTTGAAGTAAGTAACTCACCATGCTTGGCCTTTGGAACCTGGTTTATCAGCGGCCATCATGAATAAGAAGGTGAAAGCTCAAATCAAAAAGCTAAAAACGAAATGATTCAAGGGAGCTTCATGAAGCTAAAAGGGGGATTTGACTTGAGTGTGAAATGCAGACTAAAAATGAGCAAAACTTTCTGAGTTTCCGAGTGTTATGGAATGATTATGTTTGTGGAAAATCAAACACAAATTTGGATTAGAGAGCAGAAATCGATAAAGGAAAAATTGAAGATGATGGGTAATTGAGATTGCATTGATTAGGGGATTACCCTTTTTCTCGAATCAGATCAGAATCTTCTCTCTTTTTGATTAGTGGGGGGAAGAACAAGTAGTAAAGAAGAAAGGTTGGTTGGATTTCAGGAAATAAAGTGACTTTGAATTTCTGCTTTATATTCTCTCTCATCCCCCCCCTCTCTATCATCCCTCCCTCTCTCTCAATGGTAGTAAGTTGGTAGTACTAGTAACTATGATTGAGTTACGCAAGCACACAAAAATTGCACTGCTAGCCAACTGTTTTCTTTTTCTTTTGTTATTTTGGCCCAAAAAATCTTTGATTTTTTATTTTATTTTTATTTTTTGAAAATATTTGAATTATTTATGTCAAGTTTGCTGGGAAGTGGGAATATGATTGAATGGGCCAGAAATCAATTTTATCCCCAGATTCGTCTACAATCCTTCGTGGCTGACCTCTTTGACTTACCATATTTCATTTTCGCTTTTCAACTTGTCATATATTCATACTTCAATCTGGATTTTTTTAATTCTAATAATAATTATTCCTTGCCTTATTATTATTATTATTTTTTAATTTAGTGCTGTTTAATGCACTCATATTATTCGTGTTGTATTTTATTTTCAACATATGTTTGGTTCACACAATTAATATTTAGGTTATTAAATTTTTTAAATATCACAAATAATTATGTTTTATTAATTTCAAGAATATGTAACACATCCTTTCTTAGTTTACTATGTTGATGCCTACTTTTTTTAAAATCTTTAGAGTTGATATCATGTGTTTTTGGTGGACACATTCACTCATATATTAATTTTTATTCAATTATATATACTATTCTGTTTTTTAATAAATGAAAAACTTTTTTATATTCGATTTTTTATTAAAATACAAAATTCTCTAATAACATGTATAAATTTTTTTATTAGTGTGACTATATTTTATAAATACTATAAATTTGGATGTGGTACACAGATTTAAATTCCTACTATGATTGGCTGTCAAAAGAAAAACCAGACAAATTAGTATAATATTCTGCTCATCAATTCGTCAATTATTACAGTATCTTGTACAAAAAATTAAGATAATCAATTGTTTTAATTGAATTGAATTTCACTGTAATTGAATTGAATTTCACTGTTATTGAAATTCCAAAGATAAGGTTTTTTCAGTTTCGTTTTAATAACGAAATTTCCATGTTAATTTTCCCGTAATAATTCGAAAACCAATAATATGTTGTTCACGTTAGCAAAACTTCCATAAATATTCGTTAACGTGAAATTGGATTTCAATTATATCCCCTCTTAAAATAGATTTCTTTTGAAGGCATCTTTTTCGAAAAAATATCTATAAATTTGAATAAAATACTAAAACACTTTTCTATATTCGTTGAATAATATCGAGAATTTAAAATGAAAAAAAAATAGCATAATTAATGTATCTCATCCTACGATATTCAACTGAGTAACTTCATTACTCATTATTCTCTAAAAACAATACGTGTTCTTTTCTTCATCTCCAACACAAATGGACGAATTGGGTTTTTATTAATTAAAATACGTATTTTAAAATAATCAATTCTTAATTATAAGCAAAAGAATAATAATATTATAATGTGACAACTAGGGGCATAGTTTCATTGGCAAAGGCTTGGTGCCACGTGGAAAGGCTGAAACGTCGTTGGAAAGAACCCTAAGCATGATGCATCATCATTATAGCCTAATTACTTTCTTCTTGCCTTAATTAATTTATTATATCTTACCCATAATTTTACAATTATTAGGACAAATAATTTGATCATATTGATCTACAATGACTCTCATCTGATAGCAATAATTTTAGGCCTGCTTAATCTGCTGGCGAGCAGTTTATATATCCTTTTTAGAACTTTTACTCTAATTTTAATTTTCAAGAACAAATTAATGAAATCATAACACATTAATCCCACCCAAGTTTCTATAACTTTTTCAATCAATACGCAATCTTATATTATTACTGTTCAAAATAATCATTAATCTATAATTATCATTAGTGGTCAAAGCAAAACAATTAACTCTGTAATCATTATAATATACTATAATTAACTCTTCATTCATTTATCCATACTCAATATATTAGAGCATCTCCAAGAAATTTTTCAAAATTTGAAAAGCATTTCACAATATAAATAATAATTTAAATTTTAAAGAGTCATAATTTTTTGTGCTCCAACAAATTCTTTAGAATTTATTTTCCAATGTTAATTTATTATATTATTTTCTCTTTATTGATGGCTTAAACTACTTCTATTGGGTGAAAACTAATTAAATGCATTTAATGAAGTAATAAATTATAAAGAGTGATTCGTGCTCTTCAAATTTGAAGAGTGAAGATGACTCTTTAAATTAAAATGTTATAATAAAGAGTGAATTGGAGCTTGTTTTTCTTGTATTCCTCTTTAAAATATGCATATTCTTCATTTTAGATAAAACGTTGGAGATGCTCTTATACTCCACCTTAAAGAATGTAATTTATGGGCTTTGAAACTTACTAAAAATAAGATATTTTACACACTAATTGCACCTAAGCAAGCTTGATTTCCTTTTAAGTCAGTTAGCTGAAAGTAATGGGCTAGTAGATCACAATCTAAGAGAGTGTGGATTATTATATCTCATGAAAATAATAAATAATTAAAACAGTTCTCATTATTGTATTAAATATTTTTAAGCTTTGTTGACCTCCCTAATAATTTTAATAAATTAAACACTCTTTATAGTTTAGAAGGATATACTTTTAAATTTCTATATATTTGATTGAAATTAGCTAAAAGATAGCGGTATATACAAGAGAACGGGGCTGATAATATGAGGGGAAAAAGAGTACATTAGAAATAACAATAAAAGATAAATTATGTGCTAGTGTTTCCATTCTGTTGGATCTAACTAAAATAAACTTATTAAAACGAGCGATAAAGAGAAACACATATTCTTCGTAATGGAATCAAAGTATGATAGATCGAGCTTGTGATTCACAAGAATATTATAGAGAATTTGATCATTTATTTTAATCATAACATATTTTTATTCTTTCGTAACCTTTAAATCCTATGGCACTGCAAAAACCTCGCTTCACTCAATAGAAAAATTCAAATTTCTCAATTCCTTAAAGGACCACAAAATTTCACTCCCCTCATTAACCAAGACATCCATGTTGATCTTGATAATGCCATTTTGAGAGGGTTTCCATTTTGTTTTGCAGAAGGATATGCTATTACTTTCCTCTTTAAATTTCACTTTATATGTAATTACCATTTATTAAAATCATGACTAGTATTTTCAAAGTCTCATTCATGATTTAACCCAATGCATGTATTTTAAAATAGGTATGTCACACATACTTTATGAACTATGTTAAGATCATTGAATGATCGGATTTCTAGATTTAATTAAGTTTTAAGGAGAAAAAAAGGTCACACCTATAGTTATGAAAATATTAATATTAACATGCTCCAATTTTAATTTTAAATTCATAGCATTTATGATGACATATCTACCCTTTGTACCTTTCGTTGCATGTAAAATAATTGCAGTATTAAATAACTGACATACCAGTGGGTGTATAATTAATGCCAATGTAGACCTTTGCAAAATAAATAAATAAAAATTAAATTAAATAAGTAGCTATCTCATGTTAGCACAAATTGGAATTAGTTAATATGAACATATAACCTACTCTATAATGCTCTCGATTGAAATATTTGAAATTAAAAGTCGTGAATTTGTGAGAGTTTCATGGAATGGCAAAGATATTTAATTAATTTGAACAAAACAAAAATGGTTCATTTCTAATTATATTATAGATAGATTTCGGGAAGAAAAAAAATGAAGAGAATTTTTATTCATGATCTGAAAAAATAGGTAAACAATTAAGTCGTTTTTTTTTCTATTAGTTAGTAGCTTGAAAGACATTTTAAATTATTAATTGGTTAAATATCAAAATTGTTCCTGTAAGTATGACATTTTCCAATTTTAGTCATTTATCATTTGTAATTCTCAATTTTGGTCATTTTTTGTTCACTTTTAGTCATTTTTGTCCAAATTTAGTCATTTCTGTCCAAATTTAATCTTTTATGTTAAAAAAATATCCAAAAATGATCCGAAAGTATATACATTTAGGACCAATAGTGGAACAAAAAATGACCAAATTTTGAAAATATGACCAAAACTGAACCAAAATGACTAAAATTGAACAAAAATGACTAAAACTGGACAAAAAATACCAAAATTGAGAATTGCAAATGATAAATGACTAAAGTTGGAAAATGTCATACTTACTGGACTAATTTTGATATTTACACTTATTTATTAATTAGAACCTAAAATTTAAAAAATTAAAAATTTTGAATTAAAAATCTCTAATATAAATATAATGTAATAATCAATAATTAATACAAATCTTTTCGATATTTTGTCGTGGCATATATAAATAAATAAATAAATAAATAAATATAACGCAATTATTATATTCGAATGTTATTTCATTTTCAAATTCGAAAATGAAGGGCGTCAACCCACCAATTCACTCGACGGGCCCTCCTGACGATACTTGAATTTCAACATGATTGGAGTGATATATATATCCACACACAATAAATCAATGATTTATTAAAACACTCGTTGATCGATTTCATAACTATTTTGTTATAACGAATATGAAAAAGAAAATACGAAAACAAGAAATAGTAACTCAGTTTTTCTTTCGTAGTTCACTAATATATGCATGCAGATAGTTTTCATAATATATACAAAAATGTATAAAGTATTATTATAATGGTACACATTAAATGAGTAATATTGTTAGGATTTATCAACAATAAAAGAAGGAGATTTTTTACTTTGTTTTTTATCCCACATCGAAAAGAAGAACAAAGGAGGGGGGATTCCTGATGATATATAAGGAGACCCTTGGACTTGATGTCAAGTGCACCAATCAAGTACACTTTAATCTTTGTGTTTGATTCTAGTTAAATTCATTTTATGTATTCTCGGTTGTGAGAATGGGGATTGAGGTCGGGAGAGAGAGAGAGAAATTCTATGTGATTGTACAAAATTTTCACATAGTGATATATTTTCTCGGTCTGTGATTTTTCTCCGGTTTTGGAGTTTTTCACGTAAATTTTTGTGTTGTACTTTTTATGTTTTTCTTTATTTGTCCCTTAGAAATGAATGAGGATCTGCTTATCCCAACAAGTGGTATCAGAGCCCGGTGAGCCCGGTGCGGGTACTTATAAAGTTCTTAGTATGCTCTGTGGTGAGCCCGGTGCGGGTACTTATAAAGTTCTTAGTATGCTCTGTGGTTGCAGCATAGTATGACATTTCAAATCAGAAAAGACTTTATAAGAGAAAGAGGGTTTTTCATTAGGCTAAGAGTGACATGAAAGAAGTGGGAAAAGCTAGTGGCTCAAGGGGGTCAGAAGATCAGCCGGATGCGGTGGCATCTTCTTCCTTGAGGTGAAAAGCGCCGGGCTGTGGCGATAGTGGCGTGGCAAGGGGTAGGATTTGTAGGTCAGCAGTTTTTGGAGAGTTCTTGGACCTGCAGCAATGTGAATTGTTGGGACTCCCGGTGATGGAGTTGGCTTAACAGCGGCATGGAGTTTTTCATGGATGTCGGCTCAAGAAGATTTGAAAGGAACGGGTTTTTCCGGTAATGAATGGTGGCGTGGGGAAGCGGCGATTCAACGGGGAAGAAGGCGATGTGGTGGCTTGGTATCGGGTGTCGCTAGATCGGTAAAGAATAGCATGAATTCAACCGACAAGTGGGAAAAACCATCGTGAATTTCGGAGGGTTAGAATCGGCTTCAAGTGACGACACTTTCAGTAGGAAAAGGGTTCCGACAATCCTGGTGTAGCTTGACGGTAAAAAGAGCGACGTCATGTCGGTACAGACGATTTTTGCTCAAGGTGTAGCAATGTTGCGGTAATTGCGGTGGAGCAATGGCACGGTAATTGCTTATGGTGGAGCAATGGTGACGTTGTTGGTCAATGAGGAGCTGGTGCGGCAACAGCTCTGAATGTTGAGTTAATATTATTGAGGATCCTTATGACATATTCAGTTGTCATGGAAAAGGATGTAAT
Source organism: Pogostemon cablin (assembly GCA_023678885.1). NCBI lineage: Eukaryota > Viridiplantae > Streptophyta > Magnoliopsida > Lamiales > Lamiaceae > Pogostemon > Pogostemon cablin. The sequence continues at coordinate 2,716,401 of CM042992.1, read as the reverse complement.
AATATTAGCTGGTCCACAAGTTTGCACACGGACATTGACTTGACAGGTGATGTAGGGTGTGTGGTGGATGTATATCGATGGCTGATGGACTTTCAGGGGAGCCAAGAGTTGAAAGTAGCACCATAAATATCAGCAGGTGTTTTCGATATGTGCCGCAGAAAATTCTTAGAACGGTTGATTCTAAGTGGTCTACTAATATGATGAAGTAGGATTCTCGAAGTTGAGAATGGATTGTTGGTGAAGACAATGATTCTTAGAATGGTTGATTCTAAGGGATTCTCGAGTTGATAATGATTGTCGGTGAAGACAATGTGTTTTCTTTTATTTTGACAAGTTGGAGATTGTTAGGATTTGTCAACAATAAAAGAAGGAGATTTTTTACTTTATTTTTTATCCCATATCGAAAAGAAGAACAAAGGGGGAGGGATTCCTGGTGATATAAAAGGATGCCCTTGGACTTGATGTTAAGTGCACCAATCAAGTATACTTTAATCTTTGTGTTTGATTCTAATTAAATTCCTTTCTTGTATTCTCGGTTGTGAGAATGGTGAGAAATGTGAGTATTGGTCAAAGATTTGTAAGAGTATAGAAAAATAGTACAATATAAGTATTTAAACGGCCATGAAACTAGTACTTGCTTAAAAGAAAAATAGCTTATAAGTATTTAAACTAAGCCAAAACACAAGTTAGAACTACGAAAGTTATTAAGCCTAAAAAAAACAAGTCTACAATCAAAATTGAATCTAAATTGGAACAAGACAACTTAAGGAGAATAATTTCCGACAACTTAATCATTAATTCTAAATTACAATACTCATGTAATATTAATATGTAATCTCACACAAGAACGAATTTGTATCATTCTCATGATTATAGGCATCTTTAACTTTATATACATATATAATTCAAATTGTATATAAAAAAACTTGTCAATCAACAATTTAATTAATATAGTAAATTAATTGTTGTTTTTATAATTTAATACCTACTATTTTAAGTCATTTAAGAAATTTGTACGTACTATCATGCTTTTAGTGACAAAATTCCTAGAAAATTAATTTATGGCATACATTAAATCACTGTATAATGGAAAGGAATATTAATTAATCTCAAAAACTAGTTGTAGTTAATTAAATGGTTAACGGTAACGAGAAGCTAGGGTTCAACAACGGGTTTGGAAAGAAGAGATCACACACATCACAACAAGATAATCCAAAACAGAACATACCCCACTGATTAATATTTAAATAAAAATTTATATTTAGGGCACACTGTACTATGTTAATAATAATAAAATACTATTAAGAAAATTTTGTACGAATCATCTCATAAAATAATTCCTGCGAAATAAATAAAAAAAATAGGAGTAATATATAATTGGTGTAAAATAAAGCTCCCTTCAATTTTTTTTCCATCAATCTCATACTATTAAACATAAAAAAAAAATCAATTTCCAACTCAAAAGATATACTAATATTTTAAAGTTGATATCGTGTGCAGCGAAACGCATAGTCATATGTATGAGTCTAATTTTTTATTCAATAGTATACATTATATATTTCTTAATAATTGTATTTTTTTATGTTCATTTTGTTATAATAGAAAATTCGCTAACAAAGTATATACATTTTTATTTATTAGTTTAGTATGTTTTTATTATAAGTGTATAAGTTTTTTAAAATAGGTGCACGGTGCATTTGGATACACAGAATAATTTGTCTAAATCTTAATTACAAATTTGTCACTTCTACATAATACATATAATAAATTTTATAATTTATTTATTAATTTAAAAATATTATGTTATCCTCCAAAAATTAATAAAGTTGATAAAAAAATATTTATTCTTAAATTTCGTGTATACAATTTCAGCACAAAATAAGTTGGGGACGAAGGAAGTAATTATTTAATTGAATAATGTTTCATTTACAATTTATAAGAAGAACGACAGTAATAATTGTTGGGATATGCAGATCCTCATTCATTCATAAGGGACAAATAAATAAGAACATAAAAGGCACAATACAAGAATTTACATGGAAAACTCAAAACCGAAGAAAAATCACAAACCGAGAAAATACAACTATATAAAAAATTAGTACAATCACACAGAATTTCTCTCTCCCGAACTCAATTCCTACACTCTTACAAATATTTGATTAATCCACATCTTTCTTCCCATTCTCACAACCGAGAATCAAAGAAAGGAATTTAACTAGAATCAAATATAAAGATTAAAGTGTATTTGATTGGTGCACATAACATTAAAACTAGGGACCTCCTTAAATAACATAAGGAGTCCCTCCCCTTTTGTTATGTCCCTCCCCTTTTGTTCTCACACCCGATATAGGACAAAAATCCCTTCTTTTAATTTGACAAACAACAATCTCCACCTTGTCAAAATAAAAGAAGACTCATTGTCTTTACCGACAATCATTCTCAACCTTGAGAATCTCTTAGAATCAATCATTCTAAGAATCATTGTCTTCACAGACAATCCATTCTCAACCCCAAGAATCCTACTCCACTATATGAGTAGACCACTTAGAATCAACAATTCTAAAAAATTTCTGCGACACATATCGAAAAATATCTGCTGATATTTATGATGCTACTTCCAGCTCTTGGCTACCCCTGGAATTCCATCAGCCATCGATATACATTCACCACACACCCTACATGACCTGCCAAGTCAATGTCCGTGTGCAAACTTAGGGACCAACTAATATTATTACATTATTTTTCATGACAACTGAACATGTCATAAGGATCCCCAATAATATTAACCCAACATTCAGAGTTGTTGTCGCACCAACTCCTCATTGACCAGCAGCATCACTTGCTCCACCGTAAGCAATTACTGTGCCATTGCTCCACCGCAATTACCGCACCATTGCTCCACCTTGAGCAAAACCCGTCTGTACCGATATGACGTCGCTGCCTTTTACCGTCAAACTACACCAGGTTTGTCCGAACCATTTTCCTACTGAAAGTGTCGTCACTTAAAGTCGATTCTAACTCTCCGGAATTCACGATGCTTTTTCCCGCTTGTCGATTAAATCCACGCTATTCTTTACCGACTAGCGCCACCCGATACCAAGCCACCACATCGCCTTCTTTCCCGTTGAATTGCCGTTTTTCCACGCCACTAATCATTACCGAAAAACACATTCCTTTCAAACCTCCTTAAGCCGACATCCATGGAAAACCTCATGCCGCTGTTAAGCCAACTCCACCACCGGGAGTCCCATCAATTCACATTGCTGCAGGTCCAAGAACTCCGCCAAAAACTGCTGTCCCGCAAATCCTATCCCTTGCCACGCCACTGTCGCCATAGCCCGGCGCCTTTCACCGCAAGGAAGGAGATGCCACCGCATCCGGCTGATCTTCTGACCCCCTTATGTCACTAGCTTTTTCCACTTCTTTCATGCCACCCTTAGCCTAATGAATAACCCTCTTCCTCTTATAAAGCCTTTTATGATGTGGAAGGTCAGACTATGCTGCAACCACAGAGCATACTAAGAACTTTATAAGCACCCGAATCGGGCTCTGATACCACTTGTTGGGATATGCAGATCCCCATTCATTCCTAAGGGACAAATAAAGAATAACATAAAAGGCACAACACAAGAATTTACGTGGAAAACTCCAACTCCAAAATCGGAGAAAAACCACAGACCGAGAAAATACCACTATGTGAAAAATTAGTACAATCACACAGAACAGAATTTCTCTCTCCTGACTCCAATCACTACACTCTTACAAATCTTTGACTAATCCACATCTTTCTTCCCATTCTCACAACTGAGAATCAAAGAAATGAATTTAACTAGAATTAAATACAAAGATTAAAGTGTACTTGATTGGTGCAAGTAATATTAAAACTAGAGACCTCCTTAAATAGCATAAGGAGTCCCTCTTCTTTTGTTCTCACACCCGACGTGGGACAAAAATCCAAACTTTTAATTTGACAAAACCAACAATAATATGTTTAATAATTAAAATAAAAAAAGAGCTCTGTCATACGAGAACTCACCACAAATATTATATACTCCATACCATATAGTAATATTTTTTATTGACACACGTTGAAAGTTGGTTGGTCAACGTATATTGACCTCAAATTACACACCCATAATCAGTGCTGAATATATTATAATTATTTCGATTAAAATTTTAGAAAATGAAATAGTATAAAAAAAGCAGCGTATTTTGACGGCATATCCCCGTTTCGTTCTCAGATGGCCTCATTTGACGGTTTCGGTTGACGGCGTCAAGACGTTCCCAGATGTCGTTGTTTCTGCCCATTTAAGAAATTGTAATTTATTTACTAATTAATTTAAATGAAATCGAATTTAGAAAGAGTGTTTCAATTACACAAATATATTCAAAGTTAATTATTAATTAATTAATAATAAATTTAAATAAAATGAATGGATATATATAAGTATTATTTCAAAACTCATACTATTTGACATTAACATAATTTCCAGCCAAATTATTAATTATTAGACGGGATTTTAAATTATATAGTATAGAATTTGTAATATATTACATTATTTTAAATTTATTTACTTCCTCAAGTCGTTATGTTTGTCACTTTTATAAATTGTTACGGACACTATCACACTAATATTATTGCAAAAATCCTCTCATTTTCATGCTTACATGTGACTTCGACATTAATTTACTCTTTTTTAAAAACTAAAATGTCCCTTTTTTTCTTTTTTCTTTTTTAAAGTGAATGTATTAAGAATCTGAAAATATTTCTTAAAGTTAAATGTAAATTAGTACTATAATTTTTTTTTTCTTTGGGCAATCTATTGTAACCACATTTATTGATATTATAATTTACTTTACTGATTAAAAACAAAAAGGATTAATGGACCCATTTGCCCTTGAAAAAAATGCAAAAATAATATTTCCTATTTATTACACCATAGATAGTTACCCGACATCCAGATTTCAGAATGTTGCTCTTATAAAAAGAAACATCCAAAATGTTGTGAGCATGACAAAAAGGAGCACTACTTTTTGGCATTAATTAAGTTGATCAAGATTTAGTCACTAACAATTGAATTAGATTTAGATATGGGAAAAGAAGGTTTATGCTGGTTTATATTCTATTTTAATTAGTATTTAAATTTTAGTTTAATATTAATTCTTAAAACATTATTGTATATTCATTCATGACGTACACATAACATTTTATTCTATAATTCAAATTTTATTTTATTTATAAAGTTTAATCTTAATTCTTTACTATTACAATTTAGTAATATAATTTTAGGATATAAGTATGATTTATATGTATGAAAAAATACATTATAAAAAAAAATATTTCCTCCATCCCAGAGAACCCTTCACACTCCCAAAAAGGAAAATAATATTTTATCCAATAACTTCAAAATTACTTTAATTTCAAAATTTTCACTCCTTTATCACACTCATGACATTATTTTACACTTTATTCATTAACTAATTTTTTTTGATCAAGTTAACTAAAAATTCATTAACTAAAAATACTAAAATACTCACAAAAATGGATAAACTTTATAAAAAATAAATTTTTTTTAAACAACGTGAAACAGTAAACGTAACGAGTGGTGAGAGACGGAGGGAATACTACCTTGGTGGGTGGTTGAAGTTGAAGTTGAAGTTGAAGTTGAAGTTGAAGGAGAGTGTGGGATAAGAACACCAGGCCAGGATTTGCACATGCAGTGCTTCCCCTTTTCAATATTTGCATACAATGTGCTTAAGTGGCCCCCACATCCACCCCATGAATACTTGCCACATTTCTTGCATTCCACTCGAAAACACATTATGGATTATTTAACTATTTGATTCGATTCTAATTTCTTGATGATTTAACTACATTTATTAATCTTATGATTAATCATCTATACCTATATATAGGATCCCATTAGCATCATAATCATCGACCATTTTCGTCCATTTATCCGCATTGATCATCGTGAAAAATGCCACAAAATTGTTTTCTTGTTAGCCCACTAACCTATGAGTCTGCTAGGTAATACTATACTGTTTGTTTGTCTCTAGATGTTTGTTTTGATCACACCACTTGATCAAGGCAGGATCTTGGTGTGGGGTAGTATGTTAGAACAATCGTGGCCGTTGATTCTTGATGATCATGGATTTAGGAACATTTTGTTGGGAGGTAAAATCCTGCAAGGATGAAACAAAAGTTGGTGGTGGTGGTGCTCACATGAGAGTTTGTGACTGTTCATCTGCACCTCAATATATGATATGATGTATGGCTTCTAACAAATCCAACTAATTCTCTGTTACATGTCAGTTTTGATCATTAACTTGATTCTATTATTTTCACTATATAATAAATTATTATAATTTTGATAAGAATAAAAATTTCTGCAAACTCCATGTACATAATTTAGAAACTGAAATAATTATATGTATGTTGATAAAATTATCTAGATTAGGTGGGCTTATTTTAGCGGCCCATTATCTTGATTAGGTGGGCTTTATTTCCGTTAAGTCCACTGGATCTCTTCTCAAAAAACATTTTCGATTGTGGGGCTTTTTAGTCCTTTCACAGGATGAACCGGCAAAGGCAGACCACATAATCACGCTTGAATTGGGAATCGAAAAGATACGATTTCCCCGCGGAACTGAGAGTCCATGGCGTCCACAATCTCGCTCATCGTAGCACAACCTCTCCCTTCGCACCCTAATCACCAAAAAGCGCACGTTACGAAACATGCGCCGGCGGTGCTCCCTACGAGGCGGCAGTGCCTGCTTCTGCTCACGGCGACGACGGCCTTGAAAGCGACGGAGATGCCTGCGATGGCGAAGGACATACCTCTGTTCGGGCTGAGACAGGGCCTGCGCAAGGTGGAGCAGGAAGCGGAAGAGTTAGTGAAGGAAGGATTCGAGGCGGCGGAGAAAGGAGTGGTGGTGGCCGAGAAGGGACTTGAGGCGGCGGAGAAGGGCGTGGAGGCGGCGGAGCAGGAGATCGAGACGGTGTTGAGCTTCGGCGGGCTGGCGCAGGCGGGAGTGGTCGCCGGAGCGGAGGTCCTCGGCGTTTTGATCGCCACTGGCATTGTGAACGCTATTTTAGGGCCCGAAGTTCGAAAATCATGATGATTGTACGTGTCGCTGTAAAACTTGTACCTTGAAATCAAATTTATTTATTTGAATTTTAATTTTTAATTCGCTTTGTACGCTATGCTTAACCCCCCATAAAGAATCAAGAAAATGAATAGGATCATACATTTTCATTCCATTCAAGTAATTTTCAACATTAAAATGACTGATTTTTTTTTTTTTTTGGTCTGATAAAATTGTTAATTTTATTATTAATGGGCATAAGAAATACCACTGGAGTTTACATAATCAAAATAATACTATAACAAAAAGGAAACCATATAATCATGATAATTTTTTAGGAGGTGGAGAGGGGCGTTTGCCACAATGCAAGGCACAGGCCTTGTATGTAAGATAGCAAAGTCTTAACAGCTACTTCAAACCACAGCACCAACATTTTCCATAAGGGCAAGCTGCATAAGTGGCTATCTTGATGCATTTCTTTGGTTTTACTGATATTTTTGTGCCCATATCCTTCATCTCATCCGCTACAACTTACAACTTCCAAACCTAAAACGAAACGTAAAGGGACACTCTCTTGTGAGGTCGTATTAAGCAAAACTTTATGAATCTGAACAAACATATTCGTACTTTGGTAGGAAATCAACAATGCTGAAGAGCTACTCGAGGCAACCTCATCTCTGTGCCCATAGTTGTATCCTATATGCTCCAACTCCATATGAGTGTAACACTTTATAGGATAACAACTCAATCAAAAATTGCCACTGGAATAAAATAAAATCTGCATTTTAAGAATATTTGGCAATTACTTTAAATGAAGAAACTAACATTACAGGAATAGGATTAGTGTGCAATTAATTTTCTTTGTTCATTTATATTTTCTGGGCCTTTGAAGAGATGATGGAGCTTTAATCTGAATTAGGATATAATCAATATTGCACCACAAGAGAACAGTTTTAAAATATATTTACACTTTAATTGGAAGTAGATAAAATTTAGGATATTATACACGTAGCCAAACTTGAAAGTGAATTGCAGGACATTTTTTCTATGTACATTTCGAACGATGAAGGTGAAAAGAAGCAATATCCAGTACTTATGATGCTTCTTTACTCATTAAGGTGGGTGGGCTCTCTTCGCTCAACCAAGGATCCTGTACAGAAACAGGGGAGCTGTCTCTTCTTCTTTCTGCAATGACGAGGGTCTCATCTATCCTTGGTGGATGATTTGACCCATTCTCTCCTGCCCATTTCTTGTTTGTGAGGTGTGGTGATGATGAACACGAAGACACCACCGATGATCCCATGTAAGAATTCTCTTCCAAGGGTGCCCAACTACTGAGTCTAATCTGCTCTAACTCATCAGCCACCTCCATCATGGAAGGTCTCATCTCCTTGTAGAAAGAGAGGCATCTGAAAGCCAACTCAGCCACTTTGTGCACAGATGACAGTGTCCAAGCATCTCTGTTTGGCTCCAGGAATGGATCTATTATATCATCTACGCATCCTTTCCCGATCCTATCGGTTGCTAGTGCAGCTAGGTTGATCTCGCTGTGAGGTCGAGAGAAGTCCACTACCTTCTTTGATGTGATGATTTCCACAAGAACCACACCAAAGCTGTAGACATCGCTTTTGTCTGAAAGATGGAAGTTCTGATGGTACTGAGGATCTACATAGCCAGGTGTTCCTTGTGGTGCTGTTGATAAGTGTGACTGATCATCATTCATTCCAAATCTTGAGAGGCCAAAGTCTGCTACTTTTGACTTGAAACTGTAGTCCAAGAGTATGTTACTGGATTTGATATCCCTGTGGTATATGGGAGGGTTAATGGCAGAGTGAAGGTGGGCAATGGCGCAGGCTGTTTCAGCTGCAATGGTAAGACGAATGGTCCATGGAAGTACGCAGCCCCCCCGTTGTCTCTGCAGATGCTGAGATAAAGTGCCGTTTGACATGAATTCATATACAAGAATCTGTTCACCATTGTCAATGCAGCATCCCAGGAGGCGGACTAAATTTGGATGACTCACGTAGGACAGAAGTTTGATCTCATTCATAATTTGATCTATACTATTTTGATCACGATGCTTCAGTTTCTTGATTGCCACCCATTCCTCATGGAGCTTTCCAGCGTACACTGTGCCGTAGGCACCTGTTCCCAGCCTTTGATGCTCCGAAAAGCTGTTTGTGGCTCTCAAAATTTCTTTGTAAGGATAGAATTGGATGTGGGATTTCCCAGCTGCTTCGGAGAGAAGATGCATAGCAAATGATCCACTTTTCAAAGATGACCGTCGTCTCCTTGTCCAAATGCATACCGCAATCAAAATAATCACCACAGAGGCACCAGTAAAGGACCCTGAAAGTTGCACAATGTAATTACAAATAGAAGTCTGGATGCAATGCAGGTGATCCTTCAAAATTTTCAGGAGAAACTGCTATCAAGAATGCAAAGATAAGAGAAAAATGTACCTCCAACAAGAATGCCTACTCTTGGTTTTCCACATCTAATTGGCAAGTACTTTGAAGCACTGCAAACTGATACATGGATCCACAGCGAAGAATGTTATTAGGGTAAAAAAACATAAGAATTCCAAGAAATTTCAATCTAGCCAAAAAGTACATGGAGGTAAGGGATAAATCCATTTGATCACTCTTATCTTCTCTGAGTTTCAATAGTTCAAAAGAACTTTCTTAAACAGCAAATGCCAAATATTCTCTAACTTTTAATTAAGATAAGTTTCAATCACTTCCACTAAAGTTTATAAAATTCACCCTACATTGAAAATAACATTTCAGCTAATTAAACATCTAAAACAACAGCGCAAACATTCCACATACAACAGCATCAGAAAGCTTCATATGCAAGCCAAAAAAATATAAACAGCAAGAAATTAACTGTGAAGAAAATCAACAAACCTTTGCTGCAACCTGTTCCATTGATGAAACCATCTCCGGAATAACCTTTCTTACATTCGCAGCGAAACCTCTGATGTCCTTGAACACAATCTGCATTAGAATTACAACTACATTTTCCATTAATCCACCAGTTAAGCTCCATCATTTCAAAGTCCAACTTAATAGAGGAACGTTTTCCCACACTATAATCATTCCCATCCAAGTTCACCACGATCGATGAATAAAAATGGCTGCAATTCCCTTTCTTTGTGTAGTCTTGAAGACTCTCTGATTTTTTTATAACCTCAGCATAACAAGATATATTATAACCATCGCCATTTCCCCCCCTCGAATCACAAGTTCTTTTATTGAACTCCATATTCGCCAAGCTTTTAGAAACTACGGAATCAATACGGACAGGCGATTTGCAATCCCTAAACAGAAAACCATTTAGCGGCGATGGTGCGAAGTTTCTTCCGAAAAGGCTGAAGAATTCTGCCATGGAACGATTGCAATCCGCAGGAGTACTGATCAAAATATGATTAGACGTCACATTCTTCACCTGAAAATTACCAATTTTACCAATCCCATGGCTACAATTCAACTTGATTTCACATCCATCATTGAATCCAAAGGGGTAAGCCACTCTGCTTCCGCCGCACGATTGACAACATTGAACAAAACTGGTATTCTTCGCAACAGATGAGACGGCCAAAAATGAGAGAACCAAACAGATGATTATTCGGTTAAACGGAAAATTCATCGTGTGAAAGGGGAGAAACATAAATCAAGAGCTAAGCAGAGTGTACTGTGATTAAGGTTGACTTATGAGGAAAGAATTAATGGAGTAATACAGGTGAAGAGAAGTAAATGCTATAATTATCCATGATTTTAAAAATTAATTGGCCATAGGTCAGTGTAGTTTATCTTCATAGCCGCCATTGCTGCAGAATATGATGGCATTTGAATGGAAGGAAGAAGAAGGCATGGTTTGCGCCATCCGCGGGAGGCCAAAGAAAACTAGTACATAAGGTGACTGTCTGTAATTACATTTATAACCCTGTTATCTTGAATAGCAATTTCTTAATTGGGTAAAGATTTCTATCAGCATCCATAATTTTATAAGAGGAGAATTATTAATAGGTACAAAATAAACCCTTAATTATTATGAGATACAAATATACAAAAATATGTAGTATTATTAACTATAAAAATATATAATGATATTTCAATATTACCCCTATAGTGTGGGGCACATAAATGTTGTGTGCAGTAAAAGTTCGTGTGCAGTAAAGTGTGTGCAGTAAAAAAAAAGTGTGTGCAACAAAAAAGTATGGTGGTCCGGCAGAGCTCCGGCGGAGCTCCGGCGAGGCCACTTTTTCGGCAGCGGCGGCGGTCCCTCGGTTGGTGGGGGTTAGGGTTTGTGGTTTAAAAGTGTATGAGTTTAGGGTTATATTTGGTATTTTATTTAAATATTTTGTATGTGATAGTAATTATTTTAAATCAATGTATCTAGTATTAATTAGGGTACAAAGTGTATACCTATTAGTAATTTTTCCTTTTATAAAAACGATGTATTAATCCATTTAATCAATATGTAGCATGTGTATAATGATTTAGGGTTTAAAATTTTAAAGATTAGGATTTATATTTTAGAATTTAGATTTTTTTTAATAAATGATAAATTAGTGTACTTACATTTTTTACAACATATGAATATCCATATTATGGACATTTAGCTGACCCTTCTTAATTTCTAAATTAATGTTTTGGAGTTATTTCAGTTCGGATTTTTCAGGTAATTTCTGGTCATGGAAACTGTCAAATAATTATAGTCTTTTAAGTAATGTGAATTAATGATATGATAATATGTTATGTCCAAAGAATAATAATAATAATTGAATTAATGCTATTAAATGAATTACTATGTCTCAACAACTGCAATTACTATATTAATTTTTTCGGTCACGTTCTTTAATTAAGAAAAGATATTTTCATACACTTTTAAAATATTGAAGGTGATCAGTATAATGTGAATTAGAATCCTATCACACAAAAGTGTAATATATTACTCTTATTTTAAAGAATTGTATTCTTTATTTATTTTCATGGGTAGTAGTATTATACCGAAAAGTAACACTTTAGTATAAATTAGTTGCATCTAAACATTATGGGCAATAAATTTCTATTGTAAACACAAGTGCATCCTAGTTTTCAATTATTTTTAGTAAAGAAAATTATTTTTTTAGAGGGATGAAATATTATCTTTTATATAAAGATTACTTTTCAAATCTTGATATACTGTGATTTTTTATATTTTTGTTGGATAGAATTTAGGAAATAAATATTTTTTGATCAAAGAATAATAATACATCTCTTTAAAAAGTAGTAATTCTTTATATACTAAAAACATTTTTTTATAATTTTGCAAAAATATGATACATGGCAAATCGGGTTCCCACCAGATTCAATCATTAAAAATATTTACTTCATCCGTCTCATAATTATCTTTACTAGTACGGTAGATATGTAGTTTAAGAAAAATTAATTTTAACTAAATTTATTAACTTTTTTAGATAATAAATAAAAAGTGTATATTGGGTGCACCCGGGTGCACCCATATGTGTATGACTTTTTACTCTATTTTGTATACATAGTATTCTATTTTGTATATGTGTTTTGTAATAATTGTATATTTTTTTTACACTAAGTTTTTCATTAAAAAAACTAACATCCATATGTGTATAACTTTTTAATCAATAGTGTATACATATTTTTTTTAATAATTGAATATTTTTTACACTTAATTTTTCATTAAAAAAACTAATAATTAAATTGTATATATTATTACTCATAATTGTATATGTTTTTGTTATATTTGTATATGGGTGCACCTGGTGCACCCTATAATTGACCATAAATAAAATATAAAATATGTTATGTTTGTTAGGTAGTGGTGATATTTTTAAAATTAAAATAACTGATGGTGTTGATTTATGTGATGTTTTCTTTTTTAATTGACGAAGATAGATGTTGAACAAATAAAAATGAAAATTGTGAAAATAAGTTTGTTACAATTAATAATTAATAAGTTATGATTTATTTGCGTGTGAAATGGGGCATTTAGGTCAGAAGAAAAGGATTTGATCGTTATTGTCACGACTCACGAGTTGACAATGGACATCACCCCTCAAATTAATAAGAGCTTCATTTGTGTATATTTGTTTTATAAAAAATTGATTATATGTTGAGATGATAATAAATAATAATATTAAAAAACTTTGCACTAAATTTTAGAAATAAATAAATCATGAATTATAAGAATAATATATTGTGTGAAGTATAAAGTTAAACCGTAAAACTATACTTATATTTTGAAAACTAACAATAAGCTAAAAAATAAGTACTATAAATAAAATAGAGCATAATTCAAATTATGAGAATGCAAGTACAATTCATTGCGTTTTTTTTTTCAATTGTTAAAAATCTTTATTCAAGTATCTTGAATATAAAGGTTTTCACTTTAAATCTCATGCACTGTAGCAACAAAATTTATATTTATTAAAATAATAAATACAAAATAAATTACAAAGAAAATGCGAAATGGATTGAATTTGAGAATTTGAATGAACAGTATCCATTTATCCTCTGATTTCTCTCTTGAGTTGACTTCTTGACTTTATCAACTTTTGGAGCCGGATTTTCGGATGAAGCTTGTCCAAGCTCTGATTTGGGATTTTATAACGTTTATCCGGAGGCGTCGAGCCTTTGTTCGGATCGAACGTTGACTTGAAGATTTGTTGTGAAGTACGGCGCTCAATTTGGTAGAACGTTGACTTCACGAAGACAGATGGATGAATTTGATATGAAGAACGCCGGATCGGAGAGGCTTAGCACCTTGGTCTTTGATCGGAGGCTGTTCTTGACTTGAAGATGTCTTGAGCTTGATTTGAAGATTTTGAGTGTTCTTAACTTGAAGATCTTGAGTTTGATCTGAAGATCTTGAGTGTTCTTGACTTGAAGATCTCGAGCTTGATCTTCGACTTGACTTGATCTTCGCTTGACTTGAATCTTGATTTTCGCCGGATCGGAGGGGCTTGACACCTTGATCTCTGATCGCATGCGGTTGGCTTGAAGAACGCCTACATGCACATTTTCAAAATATAAGAATAGACAAAGTTGCCCCCAGGGCATAGCTCAAGTGCCAGAGGGGAGGGTGGAAAGACCTTCCAACTGAGCTTGGTTGTTGCAGGGTGAGGGTTCAAATTCTGCCTTTGACATGGATTTGGCCCCTTGCAAGCACAAGGTAAACAGTGAGTTCTCTCTATAAGTCACTTGAGGCACATCCTACGATTTACCTCTTCCATTAATCCCCAGAGCAGGGGTGGTGGTGGCCCTAATGGTGGGTACATCATTTTCAAGAATAGTCAAAGTCTCAATATTAGAAACGAAGTCATTTTGATTTGTAGCTAGGCTAATAGAATAACTAGCTATTTAAGTTTTTTTTTTTTCCTTAATGTTGAAAATACTGAAGCGTTTAATTTAAGCAAAGTAACATGATTGGTTTTGGAAGAATAGGGACTATCATTTAAATATTACTCCTAAAAGACAAATCAAAATAAAATGGCCCTTTTCTGAGGTTGGATTCGTTTTCTTCTAGTCTTTGCCAAATGCCCATTGACTTAAGTCGTCACGCGGTGTTCTTGTACTTTGTTCCTCTCTTCATAAATAAATAAATAATTCACCCCTTTATGTAATTATATGGAAATATAATTCTAACTTATCTAAATATAATATATATTAATTTTAAACTGCGTTGTATTAAAACAATCATATTTCAATTTAAACGAGCTTGAGTCCTATGTCGACTAGTTCACGTGCTTACTATTTAGTATTTACTCATAAATAAACTAGTCTACATAAGAATAAAATAATTTATAATAATAATACAATAAATAAAAAAAACATTGTTTGTATGATAAAAATCCATTTGCAAAAAGAAATAATTTCTCCATCACGCTCTCCACATTTACAATTACAGTTGCAAAATTTTATTTTTGTGTTACTCTTTCTATATTCACTTTAAGAGAATAATGTAGCTATTTAAATAACAAATATTTTAATTAATAAAATGTAAAATAAAGTATGTGTAACTTTTTTTTAAAATAAGTGTTTTGAGTCTTTTTTTCTATGAGGGATGAAAATGAGTTAAAAAGATGTAAAAGGAATATGTAAAGATGTATGGTGTACAAAATTATTTTTATTAAAAATATATTCTAAAAGTTGTAATAAAATCTGTCGACCTTAGTGAACCTTAGCAGGCCTTTGTTTATATAACTAGCCCAACTTGCTTCTTATTGGACGTACCCAATTCTAATCGGCCCACTAATGTGTGTTAGACTTAAAGGCCCACAAATTTAAATTACAAACATTCTGTTTGTATTGGTTCATTTAAGTTAACAATACGCAATTTACATATTAATTACACTTAAATAACTTAATCAAACCTAATTTTCTTTTAAGCCCATAGTTTAAAGCAAGAAACTTAGTAGATTAGAATTTTAGTAGGAGTTGATCAACTCATGAGTTATAATGACCCTTCAACACTTTTCACATCCAAAATAATGAAGCAACTCTTTTTCCATACTCTAAAATTATTTATATTTCAAGTGTCACTCACATATTATTACTTTATATTTTTTTATTATTATTTATAAATAGTACAATATCCTTTTAAAAAAAAGCTTAAGTAACGTAGAAGTGGAACTGTAAACCATAAAAGAGGGTACACAAAATTATAGTGAGTTCAGAAAATAAATATTGAAGGGAAGTTTTGAAGATGATACAACAGCATTAAATTAAAAGCTAAAATAGACTTGGAAGTGCTTTATATACCCCTAAATTAGGATAATGCAGATTCATGTTCTCATTTAGCTGTCAAAATATAATGTTAAAACATCATCTCTTCTAATGAATCTTATCTAGGAGAGGATTGATTCTCTGAGATGCTAACACTCCATTCACCAGAAGTCGAAATTCTCGAAAGAGACTGAAAAATGTCATCCATGTTAGGCCTGTCTGATGGATTTTTGTTAAGGCAATTACTGATCATTCGAAACAATTGAACTGCCACATCCATTGGATACTTCCCTTGCAACATGGGATCCATCAGCTTCCCTACATTTTGATGTCCATCTTCAGATATCACCTCCCTTAACTGCATATCCATCACTTCATACAACTCCGACACTTCTTTTCCTGTCAGAATCTCCAACAGGAGCACACCAAAGGCGTACACGTCGATCTTCGGAGAGACGATTCCATTCTCCAAGTACTCGGGCGCCATGTACCCTTTCGTCCCAACAATGTGCCTTGTCAGCTCGAACTGGCCGCCCTCTGCCGACCTTGCAAGGCCAAAATTCGCGATTTTGGCCCTGAATTCGCTGTCCAGAAGGACATTGGTGGAGTTGAGATCTTTGTGGATGTGGGGTGGTGTAGTGTAGCGGTGGAGATAGTTTAGCCCTGCTGCTACATCCACAGCAATCTGCAATCTGGTGTTCCAATTTAGATCACTCTTTTTGTTGTTGTGGTTAATCCAATCATTAAGTGATCCATTGGCTGCATACTCGTAGACAAGATACCAATTGCCTTCATTGAAAGAAACACCCGATAAACGGATTAGATTGAAGTGGTTAATCTTGTTCAACAGAATGATTTCCTTGGAAACGTCTCCATTCATCTTCTTGATGGCTGCAAAGTCTCCGTTTATCGTTCCGCGATAAACGGAGCCTTTGATCCATGAAGTGGGGCCGAAATCCTCTGTTGCCGTTCTGATTTCTTGAAAAGGATACACTTTCAACGATTGAGCAATGCTAGCTAAGCTGTCGAGAAAATCTTGGGAGTCCTCAACATTGCTCTCTAATTTCTCTACTGATTTATCAACAGATTGAAAGTTCTGTGATGTCACAACTTTTTTGGATTTCTTCTTCCGTTTACTCAACAACACGAACAAAACTAAGGCCCCAACTACAAGGACCCCCCCAACACCACCCACCACGCCATATATCCACGTTTTGCTCGAGCCGCCATCACTCGGTGGCGGCCCAGACGGCCGTGGATTGACTGACGGCGGCGGTGGAGGCTGAGGCGTCGTGACTTGGATACTTGTCGGTGGGTCCTGGAGAGGAACTAGGAGAGTAGTGAATGGATTGATATTAGTATCAGTTTCAGACAGAGTATTAGCAGCAAGAATTATCCGAAAATCAACCCCAAATAAGTCACCAATCACAGAAACATACTGACCCCACGTGACTAAATAACTCAACAAATAATTCACACCACTATCGGTCTGGTTCCGGGTCGGGCAAGCGCACCTCAACGGGACCGTCAATTGGGTCCCGGGCATCAATCGGGTCTCCGGAATGTCGCCGTTCTGAACACTGATAGCTTGACATGTGGACAAACCCTGGTAAGTTGCGTTTGCGATCGCTAAAAACGTGTCGCCTGTCCGAACAGTGTAAGAAGCGTTGACCTGGTAGTAATCTCCGGCACAGGAACACGTCACCGGAACAAGAACCGTCCGATCGGCCTCGAAAACTGCGTTTTCGGAGACGGAATTGAGTCGGGATAAATCTGATGAATTGACGGCCAATAGATCGGAGATAGCTGAAACGGTGTCGTAAGGGGGTAGGGCTCTGAAGGTGAGATAAGCTTGGCAACTGCGGCGGCGAAAGCCATTGCAAGTGTAGCCAAGAACGGAGGTTGAGTTATCTCTGTTGGCGCAAACATTCGTCAGCTGACGAATATAAGGCTGCTGGGAGAGAATTGAAGGGAAACAGCAAATTAGTAAGAGAGAAATTGCAGGAATTAGTGGGAGATTGTTCATATTCTTTTATTTTTAAATCATGAATCCATTAATTGTTTGTTCATATATAGTGGATGTTTGATTGAATGTGAGCAAAAGTCAGAAGTTTGAGATTAGAAAGAATGGTCAACGAGAAAGAGTTGAATATTCCCCATTATTGAATATTAGCATTTGTTTACTATTAATGGAGTAATATAATAATATAGAGTATTCCAATCGGATACCATAAGATTTTTGTTTCTATTACTGCTGTCTTTCTAGACGTGTTATTAGTATTTTTTTTTTAAAAAATGTGATATTCTATACCTCATGGGTAGAAAGTGGTGTAGAATACTGTTTTGACTAAGTCAACTTAAATAAGAAAAGTCATACACGGATATTTTTCTCTCACTATTACCCCGTTGTTTGACTAAACATACATCACCTTAAAATCACATTTCTTATTCCACGCGGCATCATCTCTATGACTCAGTCCGCCCTCTGCACATTAATTTCTTCAATCTTCCTGCCTCACTCGTATCTTTTGCAGATTTCTCTCACTCTCTCTCCTCTAAACAATGGCTGCAACACAAAGGTGAGAAAGGTTTCATTCCGATGGACGTAGTAGGATAGAAATAGAATAGTAGCTATCATTTGATTTTTAATTTATTTTGCAGGTATGCACTGGTTACTGGGGCGAATAAAGGGCTTCCAGTGGAATCATGGTCATATTAACTTCCAGAAATGAGGACAGGGGCATCCAAGCTCGAAATAAATTGGAGGAATTAGGCGTTTCTGACAACGTGGTGTTTCATCAACTTGATGTGGCTGATCTTGCTAGCATTGATGTTGTCGTTCGATTCGTCACTACAGAATATGGAAGGATTGATATTCTGGTAATTAATCCATGTTTTGCTGCTTAAACTACAGTCAAAGTTCATGAATCTATATCTACTGTATTTCTTCCATTATTATAAACGTGCAAACACTTTTAGTTTAGGATGAAATTTAAGTTGATTTGACAAGTGGAAACTGTTTTTTTCACTCAAATTTATGTACTTTAAGGCCATATGGAAATCCCCAAATTTCTGAGCTATGAATTTGGTTGAATGGCAGATGAATAATGTATCCCCAAATTCCTGAACTATGAATTTTGTTGAATGGCAGGTCAATAATGCAGGTGTTTCTGGATTTCAAGTGGATGGAGATCCTATGGTTTTTCAAGAGTTCATCTGAGGCGGATGAAACTCTAATTATTTCTGGTAAAAAGGTTCGATAAACGTTTTTCCGTCTCTAAAGTAAACGTTTTGTATGAATGTGAAACTGATTTTGCTTGGTGCTGAATGCAGGTAGAAACAGTGCAACTTAAAGCGAGACATTGCAGTTGGCAGAGGAATGTATTCAAACAAATTACCATGGCTTAAAGAGACTAACCGAAGCTCTTACAATTATCTGATTCACCAACAATTGTTAATGTCTCCTCCACATTAGGATGCCTGAAGGTAATGCTAGTAATTCCATTTCAATTGTATGTTATCAGAATGAATCATTGGTTTTAAGTGTTGTTAGCTTTTGTTGAATGAGTGGGCGATGGGAGTGTTGAGAATAGATGAGGTTGTGCTACAATTTATGAACGATTTCAAAGATGGTTTGTTGGAAGTAAACGACTATAAAGTCTCGAATTGCAGCCAACAAACATCCTAGTTTTTCTATTAATGCAGGTGAGTACCATTTTCCTGACCTAAAAGTATATCAATTACCCTTAAATTAAAAAATAAAGTACATCTTTAATTTAAATTTACAAATATAAAATACTTTATAATTTATTTATTATTTAAAAATACTAAATTACCCTCTAAAAATTATATTTTTTTAAATTGAAGTATTTATTAGGATGGAGCTAGTATTTCATTTAGCTTGCTAAAAAGCATAGCCTAAATAATTCTACAAGTATTTTTAAATTTGTACTTAAGAAAAGGAATCAATACAACCAAATATTCTTTTCTAATCCATATATTTTGGGCCAAGCCCACTCTCTAAACATTTTCTCCTGAACTACCACGGAAAAGGAAAATTCATTTAAATGGGGAAATAAAACGTATACTATCTTCTTTCCATATGCTCATTTTCCTTATTTATTTGGGCATTTATAATGATGTAAAACAATATTATATATTTTTTTAGAAAATCGAGGCAAGATGGTGATCGGTGATGATGGATTGGTGGAATGGCAGGATGAGATTTTATTATTTATTTTTCAAAAAGTAAAAAATAATAATTTGTGTAGCAACAAAAAGAGGAAGGTATGGACTAAAATTAACATAGTAATGAATTACATGGGAAGAAGATAAGTATGAAATATGTGGAAAACTGAAGATGGAAATGAGAGTGACGGTAGAGTGGTGTAAGATGATAGACATTATGGAAAGCCGACATGTGTCCCCACCTGCATGCAGCGCACCGTCGACGTTTTTTCACATCATTTCGAACACTTCCTTCTCCTCTCACCCCCTTACCTATTCAACTCACTTCACCATCCACACAATTTTATTTTAATTTAATTTGAGTTCAATTGAATTAAATAACCAGGATTAGATTAATTAATGGGTAGGGTAGGGTAGGGTAGGGTAGACTTGATAAATACATTTAATCATTTGATGGATAAAAACAGATAATAATACCTAGAATATATGATAAATAATTTATAATATTAATATATAAATTAAAAGTGATAATATTCTTAATAAAAAGAAATATTTAATTGCGAAATTGTTAAAAATGAAACGGACTCACACACAAGTCACTCCCTTTTTTAATTAGTAGAAGATTAATTTACTAAGTTATCTTAAAATTATGTTTAATAATTTTATAATGATAAAAGATTTGTTTAAGTGAATAAATAAGGGATGATGAATTTTATAAAGCAAAAAAATACTATATAAATCTATCATGAATTTCTTCATAAATAATTTATAATATAAAAAATGATAATATTTTAAAAAAAACTATAATATCTTTAATAAAAAAATAATACTCAACTAATTAAAAAAAAATACATAAAATGATCCGTGAAACGGTTCAAACGTCTCTTCCCGATATCAATTGTGTTATATGTTTTAATCCTTGATCATTGGATTACAACTTTGTAGTTCAAATTGATACTAATTTCCTTTAATTTATCTATTATGGGTAATCTTTGAGACACAATTCTTCTACATAAATGAATAATGGAGTAATTAATAAACAAGAATTTGAAGTACATGATTATAGAGAACTCAAACATGCTATGTCCTAAATTACTCAAAATCTATACCAACTAGGAACATGTATAATGAATCATCTATATTTTGGTGTAATATCATAATCACAAAAAGAAATGGGGACACTGTGACTGTCCTAATATGGTACTAGTTTCATATACACAGGATATTCGGATCAACTAAGGATGTTGAATCTGGATGCGTTTTCCGGTCAAATTCAGTAAACAAAATGCATTTAACTCGATATTGTATCCTTCAATTTCATAGGATGAATTTCAAATCTCAACTTAATTATCACATTCTTTATTTTTATATGTTAAATTAAATTAAATTAAATATGAGCTGTAGAAATGAAGTTGGAGTGAAGCGGTGAGACGAGAGAATCCACACACATGGTAACGTGCGAGAGATCCATCCACTTCATCTCTTAAGATAAATCTTTCAATTTTTTTTTTGTGGACAAAAATATTGCCTTTATTTTAAAGAAAAATAATCCATAGTAAATAAATGTAAATAATTCGCCAAAAAAAAAAAAAAGAAAATTGAATAAGTTGTGAGAATGTTGGAAGAGGTTCTGGAAGAGTCGAGCAATTTAACAGTGCCACCTGGTTCGAAGGTGAATAAAGTAAGTAAATGTTTTAATTTAATTCATTCATATATATCTACTTATGGGTGGTAATTATTAAATGTGGTAGGAATTGATTAAGACCCTTAATAAGCATTTTCTGTAATTCGTTAATCATACTGCAAATATAAAAAGTGCTGCACTTAGTAGAAAGAGTAATCACAGCACACCTATCTTATATCATCTTTTATACTCACTTTCGTCCGATTTTAAATATCTATTTTACTATTTTTGACATACAATTTAAAAGTATATATTTTCTTTATTTAGTAAAAAAATACACAATATGATTCAGCATTTCCCTCTAATACAACTACATACTTTACATATAATAATAGTAATATTTCTTAATACACGTGTAAAAAGCAAACGGACGCCTTGAAACTGAACGGATGAGTATTACTTTTTATATAATTGATAATTAAGGAAGAAGGTAAATCTAACCAGCATCCTAAAAATTATATTTCCTCCTTTATAGTGTATAGTGTATGTTATTCATTTAACAATATATATAACATAGGAGGTATTACATAAAATAAATGGTACAAAAAATAGGAATCGAAATGAGAGTATATCCAATATCCTATAAATGCACCCAATAAATCTTGCAATTACACCCTTCAGTAGTCTTCACTTCACATAGCTAAGTGGCAGAAAGTGAAAGAAGAGAGAGAGAGAATGGGTTACTGTGTTGAGGAGGAGAAAGAATGCACGAGGTGGGTGGAGAAGTATTTCAAAGATTGTTTGTGCAACATGAAAGATGAGTTGTCTTTTGGATTTGGAATCATAAGTCTTGTCTGCTGGGGAGTTGCTGAGATCCCACAAATTGTGACCAACTTCAGATCAAAATCTGGCCATGGAATCTCTCTCCTCTTCCTTCTCACTTGGATTGCTGGGTAGGATACTCTCTTGCACCACTTCAATTCTTGTTTTATTTAATAATCTCTTAATTCATTTGGTTGTATGAATTTAATTTGCAGTGATGTGTTCAACTTAGTGGGTTGTCTTCTTGAACCCGCCACGGTCAGTTGTCACTCCCAACTCTTAATTTCTACTTCTTGTCACAAATCTTGGTATAAAATAATATGATTTCATTTTTTTGGGTGATGCAGTTGCCAACCCAATACTACACAGCAGTGGTAAGAACATTCTATCTACTCTTTATTAATAATTTCTAACATAAATAAATGTCTGTCTGATAATTAATCCAATGGAGCAGCTCTACACTACCACAACTGTGGTTCTAGTTCTTCAGAGCATCTACTATGATTACTTCCGCAGGTGGAGACACCTCCAAACAAAACATCACTCTAATCAACAGGCCAGTCCTTAATTATTCTAATCCTATATTTATTTCTATTTATATTTTCGTGTTAAATGAGTAGTGTATTTCCTGTTTTTCATTTGTCCAATGATTTGTTACGGGACCATATTTAGTTACACTGTCATAATAATATAAATCTAGTTTACATGATCCCATATTTAGCTGTCTGAAAAAAAACACCTGATATTCAGGTTGATGAAGACTTAAAGAAACCTCTGAGACCACAGCCACATAATGATTCACCCATCCCAATTCCAAACCCGACCCGCACAACTCCCAGAAGATCAGACACCTATTATTACACGTAAGTCATCGAATTCAGTACACACAAGTTGCCACCTAACAGAAAATGATGTAATGTGGAGTTTTTGGACAGATTAGATTCATTTCAGACAAATATTCTGTGCAGGTCTGCAAGATCAATGGCTGGCAGCACAACTCCACCAATTGGCTCATATCTGTGGCCCATCAAGAGTGGTCCTTCTGCCATAGGATTCAACAAAGATTCCTCCTCAGATGATGAGGATGATCCCATCCCCACCAGAAACACTTCACTCAGCACACCCAAGCCAATCCCGGCTCGACCATCTAATCTTGTAATTTTAAATCCAAACTTGTTTCTATTGAATTTGGACTCTAGCAAGTGTTCTTACTTGTTCTACAAGTGTATATATCCTATAGTTAATTTGACCTCCTTAATTAGTACTAGTTAAAACATTATGTTGTTGTTGTTCTCAGGCAGGATATGGGACATTTTTGGCTACGTCGATGAACTTGCCTCAGAAAACGAATGCTGTGATGCAAGTCTATGTAGGATTCACTGGGAGGAAACTGTTGCAAGTAGATGATCAAATTAACATATTAATGGTTTTGTCTTGTTTGTTTTGGTTAAGATTAGGACATGATGTTTTAATCTGATTAGGAACATGGATCAGAGAGTGCATATGGTCAGTTGTTGGGATGGATGATGGCTGCCATTTACATGGGTGGAAGGCTACCTCAAATATGGTTGAATGTAAGCACATATATGTTTCATTTCTCATCAATAAATAAACACTCTTTCATGATCATCATGTATACATACTGATCATGCGTTTGTCAATTTGTAATGATCTTGGCAGATTAAAAGAGGGAGCGTTGAGGTAATCCTCTGTTTTGTTAATGAAACACGAGACGAAATACCAAATCAGGATATGTTAAATTCATCTTTGTCTTGAAATGTGTAGGGATTAAATCCTCTCATGTTCATCTTTGCACTTGCTGCCAATGCTACCTATGTAGCCAGGTTAATTAATACATCCATCCATCTGTATACATACTTACATACATACATATTCTGTCTGAAAATACTTGAAATCAAATATGGTGAAGCAATGCTGCTGTTTTAACATGATGCAGCATTCTTGTGAGATCAACTGAATGGAATAGAATCAAAGCCAACATGCCATGGCTGCTCGATGCAGCCGTCTGCGTGGTGCTCGATTTATTCGTATCCTTTTCTTCTTGATCTTAGCACAGCTGCACAATTGAATGAATTGATCAATGTAAGAATTAGTAGAAATATCCTTTACTGGTTGAAAACAGATCATACTACAGTATGTGTACTACAGATACCTTAGGAAGGAAACTCCCACCACCAAACAAGAATATGGAGAATATGTTGAAACAAAGCAATGAAACAATTCTAGCAACCCCATCTCAGAATGCAAGTATTATTATTGGAGTATTATTTTTTTTTATTATTTTGTTATAATTAGTTCTGATGATGGTTTATTATATTTTGTTAGATGGAAGAAGGAATCATGTTTTCAGCCGTGGTATTGTTGGATTTTTTTTTTTATTGAAGATTGAAGTATACTACATAGCGTGATGTTAATGGACTTCGTTTTATTTTTATTTTATTTGTGGGGTGATCGATGTATAAAGATATAGTTTACTAGATTAATTTGTCTTAATACAGATTATTGTTATTTTTACAAAAAAAAAAAAAATTACTTATTCATAAACTAATTAATGTATTGCTAATTTCAAGTTAACAATTATAACAAAGGAAAACTGATGCAACTCTCGACAGAAAACAGAAAACTGATATTGAAAAGGAAGAAGGAATTAAGATACTCAAAGAAAAAAATAATCACACCACTTCAAGTGGATGCGACTCCTAAAACGAAAACATCACAATATTCATGATTCTTGACAAAATCCTTCATCCACCATGGAGGCTATCTCACCTGGGATGGGCCTTCATCCACCACTTAATTGGGCTCTTTTGGGCCACTTCATTGGGCTGGGCTGTATCAAAAACTGTGGGGGAGACAGTATGATTTTGATAACATTTTATTAAAAAATAATATATTATTGATAAAATTTAATTATGATTATTCATGTAAATTATTTTATAAAATATTCTTAATATAAACGAAAATATAATATTTTGCAACTCTTTGAAATAAGGGGGATAACTCCAAGAGTTCCATACAAAAACTTTTAAATAGTTTCTAAAATCAACTCCAATAAATAAAAAATAAAAATATCTCAATAGCTGATAAGACCTAAATAGCTCCAAAAATCAATTTCAAAGAAAATACCGAGGGCTATTGCACATATAATTTGACTGTTTATCTGCTCTTTAAATGAAAAATGAACATTATCCAGATGTTTTAAAGAAGGGCTTTTATCATTATAGATCTTCTTTTCGAGCAGTCAGACCCATTTTAAGGCCCAAAGGAAAACTGCTGTAGCTGCCCTGGCTGATCTCATAGTTTTATTTTAATGTATCAACCAAACTATTTTACTAATAAGTGTATAAAATCTATTCCACAAAGATTAATAATAAGTAAATACATAAAAATAAAATTTTACTTTTATTATATAATTTTCTTTACATACTCCCGTCACAACGGACAACACAATTTTGAACTCGGCTAGTCTTAAAAATAGTGAATTTGCGAATAATTGGAGTTTGACTCGATAATAATAATTTAAATTTAAATTCACGAGAGTCGAGATTTTTTTTGTGTCAAATTTCTAACAGGCTCCAGTTTGCCTCGATAAATTTTTCGAATACAGTGTTCGGACTCGGCACGAATCATTTAAATTAATAAACTTATTCAAATGCATATTTAATCGAACTGGAAAAAAAATAGTTTGATCTGGTTACATTTCCATGGAGCTTGATCTGGTTATATTCATGGCGGCAACCATTAATAAAAAGATGGGTGCAAATTTTAAAAAGATTGTGGATATTCCATTTGACATATGGCAAGTTTTCCCTATTAATGATGAGACGTGATGATCATCCCTACAAATAGCTACCTACATATAGCCATAGGGGACGAAAAACAACATTTGTCACCTACTAACTCCATAACTTTTTTTCAAGCGTAAATTATCCTCAAATTATCTTTATATCTATATTTAAATATTCCTTTCGTCCCACTAAAAGATCACTATTTTACTATACTGGACGTTTCATCTAAATGTCTCAATTTTTCAATTTTAGTGAAAAGATATCACATGTGACTCACTATTAATACAACTACCCACTATACCTAAAATAATAATATTTCTTAATCTACGCACAAAAAACAATCGGTAATGTATGGACAGGACGGAGGGAGTAGATTATACTCTATACTTCTTTATGCCAAAAAAATGAATAAATAATTTGTTTATAATTTATAAGAAGACGTATTTTCCAGCCTGGTGTGGAAACAAAGTCGTAACCGCGTAAGGCGCCGGTGGGGGAATTAAGAACGTTGAAAATACCGAATATTTCATTTGTATGCGTTACATATAAATAATATATATTAATATATATATATTTATTTATATCATTATACTTCCTCCATCCTGAGTATTTTTACTCATTTGTACGGGCACGGATATTAAGACGTGTTATTTTTTAAATATATAATAATGTAAAAAAATTAAGGATAAATTATTAATTTTAAAAAAAAAGTAAATAAAGTTGTTGTGAATGATGAATAAAGTGTAAAACAATAATTAAAATTGTTGGGATTGTAAAAAATTGATAATAAAATATTATATATTTTTTATTTTTATTAGAATGAATAAAAATACGTTTGACAGCTCAAAATAAAAAATATTAAAAATAGTGGTATATAGTTTATTATTATTAAATTAGGAAACAAAGAACATGTTGAGTTTACGGGGGGTGGGGTGTTGCGTATGGACTAGGTATACGTGTACATACATGAGTAGGTTAAATTTTGTGGGGACAATACATCCAAAGATTGTGTCCTATTCCAACCCCAATTCACCGACACTTTCTCTCTCCTCTTCTCTTCTCCCTCTCTTTTTTTTATTATTATTTATTTAAGTAATTAAATCGTTATAGCATAACGAATTGACACATGGAATATCAATCAATCAATCCTGCATTTAAATGATGGATAGTTTATGCTAATAAATACGGCCAAAATATAGATTAACTTTGATGTCATCTGTCTATTTTTAAAATCGACCATTTTTAAGAGGTAGTATTAATTAATTAATATTATTAATTATGATAATAATATAATTCACATGGACTAACTGACAAACTTAAAATCACCGAAATATTAGGACGATCTCATGGTTTTAACGCCATAATTAATAAAGAGCAGAAATAAATATGGCATCATTTATTAAGTAATATTATTCATTAAAAAAATATTTATTCGAGGTTTATATATATACAGACTAAATATTTATTATGCATATTGCCAAAATATGAATTATGCGTCTCGAATATTCAGCATCACACAAGTACGTGCATATCATAAATCTGTAGACTCACTAGGACTTAACATATTATACAGAAGCGTACAAATTAAAAAATTGAGAAAAACACAATTTGATAATTACCCATCACCTTAATACCCCCACTTTATAAGCAATAGTAAATAATTTAAATTAAAAAAGATAGATGACATATACTATGTATAACACAGATACAAATAATATATATATATACACACACCATCATTACATTTTGTTAAAAGAAAGTGTAGATTGGTTGGTGCATAATAAATAAAGGGTTGGTAATTAGCCATGAAAGACGGGTGGTTTAGCTTAGGATGATTGATAGGAGGAAAAAGGCAAGAAATTGGTCAAAACCTTCAAAAGAAACGTGTCACAAGTTAATTAATGCTTAAGAAAATCGTTATGCAATATAGTTGAAACACTAATATTTATCCACTAGTAAGAGATACGATTTTCAATTCATTAAGCTTGATATTCCCACATAAATATTTCGAACGTTTAAGAAGAAATTATTTTATTGATAAAAGTTTTATTGATTTTGTGAGAGTAATTTGGTTTCATATTAATAAATAAAATGTACTATAATATTATATATATATATATATTGTGTATTAGGTAAATGTGGTATTTTTGAAGTTAATAATAGTAATAATATTATGAATAAAATGTGTGTGTTTCATGGTGCGCTCGGATCCATGTTTTTAGAAAGTTTTACCTTTTATTATTAACACTTATATCTTTAATTTTTCAAAAATTAATAAAATAGTTATTCAAACGGTAATATTATTCACATTTCAATTGACTCTTTCATCCCTTATAAATTAAAGTGTATATCTTGTAGACCAAAATATTATACATGCATGTAAACGTCTTACAGGTCGAACGCACAATAGACCAACTCTAATATACTTCACCTCATTTGTGGTTTATGAATCATAAATTTTCCCTCGAATTAGGGTTTACTCTTAACGCATAGTATCAAATCCTAACTAGATATAGTTGTATTTCAAATCATAATTAAATAGTTATACGGTATAGAAGTTGCTCAAAATACTTGCGCAAATAAAACATCATAAAATTTGAATATTATACTATAAATAATCAAATACTATTATACTAATAAGAAATAATTAGAAAACAATATACTACTAATAGTTCATATATATGAATAACATAAGTATAGGGAAATTTTGGAAGAGATATTGAACATTAACTAAAATAAAGAAATAATTTGATCTAAAAATAACATTTTATATAATAGGAGGCAGTAACTTTAGTTTATATTCTTTTGGTATTCAACCAGCTTTTATGCATGGCCCAAATTTATTATAGCAACAATAACGAAGAGGATGCATGTCGGTAAATAGGGTTACCTAATTAGATATTATATATATATATATATATATATATATATATATATATATATATATATATATATATATATATATATAAAGAGACAGTAAATTATAAAGTATATATAAACGAAAAGGGACAGTTTTATTTATTTTGGTAATCTGGGATGTTTATATATAAGCTACATATAATGAGGAGTAAGGTTGCAAAATTTGTCTATAGCTATATATATAATGTACAAACAATTCTTACTCACCTCAACCATATTTATATTTTCAGTCGTTAACATTTTTTTTTTTTTCAATATATGTAGTATTTCACACAACAGAGTAGGATCTCACCCTCCAAAGATCTCTCATCTCGTTTTGTGACTTGTTCGTATACCTACAAAACTCCTGCAAAATCAACATCATACAAAAATTGATATAATTAATTAATCAACAATAATAAAATATACAACAACAATCTCAGTTAATTTCAGTTATAACGTCTTCGTAATGATACATTTTCAGTTAGTTAGTTAGTTAATTTATGTACAATATCGTAATTATAAAAGAGAAGAAATTATTTTTGTAATTAATTAAATTAAATAGATATGAACATTTGATTTATCATTCATATACCTTAAGATTCAAGATTATAAGGTGTTCTTAGCAAATCATATGGGGCCCACAAAGCATCCAACGGGCAGGGCCGGCTGGAGTCGAGCCGAGCCCACGGCTTCCCCTTCCCACTCCAATGCAATAGGCTGACCGGGCCGGGATGCAAATCCCGGCACAGTCCCCGGAAGTTGTCGCCGCCGAGGCCGTGCTGGTTCCACCGGTGATCCACAGGAGCTATCTTCCCGGCGAACACCAGCAGAAATGGCGGCAACGAACCCAGCTCATAAATCCTCATCCTCTTCTGAAGCTCCATCCACTCTACAATCTTCGTCGTGCAATCTCCCACCCTCCATCTCTCCAGATCAATCACCATAACTCCGGTGTTGAAATAGCAGGGCTTCCGGTCGGCGAAGGTCAGGGAGAGGGAAGGGTTCGACCAGAAGGTCGGGGTGAAGTAGGACGTGAAGTTTGCGTTGCAGTACTCCGGCGCCGCCAAAACAGCGTCGTTCGTCAGGGGCGTGGCGGCGAGTTTCGCGATGTCGTCGACGAGTACGAGGTCGGAATCGAGGTAGACCACCTTCTGAATGCAGGTGGGGAGGAGATCGGCGAGGTAATTGCGGGCGTAATTCAGGGGACAATCCAGAGCCGCCCTTATGGAGGTGGATATCAATCCGGCGGCGGCGGAGTCGTCGAAGGGGTAAATCTTGAATTGAAGGTATGGGAAGGAGTTGGAGATGGTGGCGTGGAGGTCGGAGGTGTCGGCGGAGGAGGACACCACGAAGTGGAAGATGATATTCTCCGGGCAGGAAGAGTGCTGCAAAACAGAGAGAATGGCGGCGATTGATCCCCGGAGATAAGCTCCGTCGAGGGTCATGGCCACATTTATCGCATTACTATTAAAACACACGGCATCGGCGGCAGCGTCAGCGGCGGTAATGGAGGGGCAGTTTGGGGAATTGTAAAACTTTGGCGCTTCTCGAAATCGAAAGTTGACGGCGGCGGCATTTCCCGGCGTAATTAAGATGGCGGTTATCAAGATAGTTGAAAATACAACACTTGGCAAAAATAACATAGTTAAGAGTTTAGCAAAATTTTCATAAGAAAAATTGGAAATATTGGGGGTGTAGAAAAGGAACTACTCTAAGAGAGTCTCTCTCTTTAAAATCACCGACTAGATTCGAAATATAATTAAAAGGGGTTAAATTAAATAAGGTGGACCGTACGATGAGAATAATCGAAGGGGGGAAAGTCGTCCAGGAAAAGCAGACGGATGTATCTCTCAATTCAAACTTATGGCTTTATCATCTCTCTCCCCCCTCTCCTTTTGTTGAACCATCCACATCTCAGCTTTACAAATCCTCCCTTCCACTCGTGTCAACTTAATTACTAAGTTTCTAATCTAATTAATCTTAATTACTTCATTTATTTACCTAGTCTACTCATTCACTCAAATTATGTCAATCAAACCATAATGTATGTTTCATGCACTGTATTTATTCTTTAGACTTGATTTATATTCTTAAATATGATTAATTGTATAGGTACATTGTGCAGGTTTGAATATTGTATTTAGAATTTTAAATAGGTACATTGAGGTTTGAATATTGTATTTTTAACTTATTATTAATATTTAATTAATTATTGTTTTACTTTTAAATTTTTAATCTTTCAATATTATTTCAAATGACATGATTATATTTTCAATCTATATTTATCTTTTATATAAATAGATATGAGTAAATGTACATACCACAATTGTACGTCATTCCTTCTCACTCTTTGAATAAGTATAAATTAAGAAAAAATGTTGTAGAAAAATAAATTAAATTGGTTACGGAGTAGTACATCATGTAGGTAGGATTTAGGAAGCCTATTTCTTGACAATTGACAATCCATCTCTCCATGCTTGGTATTGGAAAATGAAAGCCTCTCCAAGTGTGCTACATAAGTCCATTTTTCAGAATTATAGAATTTAATTACAATTAATGCTTTCTTTTTCTATTGGACTAAGCTTAGACAATTTTTCTATGTGATAACATCGTGTATAGTACTACTTGTTTCACTTCGGAGTTTTTTTTTTTTAAATATATTATTTATATGTATATGTATATATTGCACATCAAAATGTTGTTCGAATCTTTTCGAAGTATAAATTAAACTACATACTATATTATAGATTTATCTTGGAGTCAAAGGTATAGAATTCGTACAGATCAGACGCGTATTGGACAATTATATAAGCACAAGATATTTGACTTACACGCATACCACCAATATAATTTAGACTTGTTACTTAATTTAATTACAGTATAAGATCTAATGCTTATACTCATCACATAATTACTAAAAACATCTTATTTTAATGACTATATCTAAAAATATTTACGACACACTGTCCTTACATGGCTACGGTGGGATTTGTGGATGATATTAGGCTTGTGCATAACACTTTTAATACTTCATTTTTTTTTTAAATTGTCACCTACTGATTACTATAATTTTTCGGAAAAATATCAAAGTTTTTTTAATAAATTTTGAACATAATTAATTTAGTCTTTTTGAAAAAAATATCAATTTTTTTTATAAATTTTGAATATAATTAATTTAGTATGTGACTACACCTACAACTACATTAATTGTGACCACTTACCTAATTTTTATACAACATCACATGCAGCTATACTTGCGATCCCATACACAATTTTTTCATGGGACGTCACCTGCGACTAGTTTGCAGTACACAATTTTTTCCTTGTAATTCTATACGTAACTATATGTGCGATTATATATAACTATACGCAACTAAATAATTTATTTACTAACATATGTGCAATGCTATACATGATTATACGTGTCATTCTATATGTGACTATGATGAAAAGAAAAAAAAGTCAAAAATGACATTTTTTGAAAAAAAATTGGATGGCACTTTTCAAAATCTTAACTTATCATTTGAGACACATTTTTCACAATTTCTCATAAACCCACCTCTAACTTATTTGATCACACCCCTACAATCCTTTTTTTTAATTTAAATTTAATAAAATTAGTAGGAAAAAAAATGTACATATGTGGTTGGTGAGAAGAATAAAGACCCTCGAACAGAAATGGTGGATGACTGATGACTCCCACCGACTCAGCTTAGAAGATAAATTGCTGCAACTGGAAGCATATAATTAGATATAAATATGAATATTTGGGCATTACTAATTTACTATACTTACTATTCCTGATATTCCGTATAAGCTATTTAATGCTGTCACACCTAACAAACTGATCACCAAGTTAAATCTCAGTCTTC
This sequence comes from Pogostemon cablin, assembly GCA_023678885.1. Lineage (NCBI taxonomy): Eukaryota > Viridiplantae > Streptophyta > Magnoliopsida > Lamiales > Lamiaceae > Pogostemon > Pogostemon cablin. Next base: position 2,683,349 of record CM042992.1, on the reverse strand, counting down.
AATTCCCACCTTTTTCATCTCTCTCTCTTTCCACTTTGATCCACAATCTACTCGACCAATTACATAGCTCATTAATTATCAACTTTTTATCTCGTGGCCCAACTCAATGGTCCATTTCTTGTGTTCTTTGTTTCTGCAATCCACGCAACTCCTACATTAATTAATCAGGGACGGATATAGTATAAGTACATGGGTATAGCTGTATCCTCAATTCAAAGTATAATATCTATAGATATAGTACTTTTTATTTGCAATGCATCAGTAGCTTAGTGGTTAGACCATTAAATTTGAGTATGGGGTCATGGGTTCAAACCCCTACTACACTTCTTTTTTGTGTTTTTTTCTTTATACTTCTAAGTAAATTCTTGTGTTTTTTTCTTTATATTTACACTTATTTTTTAATACATCCTATAATTTTTTTTCTTTTCTTCTTTATATTTATATTATTTAACACATGTTATAAATTCGTATTAATAATATCTTAATAATAATAATCATAATTCTTGTATTTTATTTTATTTATTATATAATTTTAAATATTAAATAATATTCTATATTTTTATAATTACATGTCGTACCCCAAAAAAATTTTCCTTCATCCGCCTCTGACATTAACCCATGTAAGAATTTCAGTTGGTAATGTAAGAAGCTAGCACAAGTTTGGTGAATTTCCTAATCTTGAAAAAGTTGTGTTTTTGGATTATTAAATTGATTAATTCATTTTGTGGTGGTGGGTTGCTGATGAAGTGATACAGGTTGGAAAATGAGAGCAATATATCCGTAAAGAGGATGCCAATCATGGATTGCTTTTTTACAACCTTTTTTCTGTTCAAATTTAAACTAAGGGTGACTTCACTTAACATGTAATAAGAGAAACTACTTTTGAGGTTTACATGCATTGTCTGAAGAATTAGAAACATTACACGATAGATTGCCAACAAGTGCTTATTTATTTACTTCTTCGTCCAACATTTAATTGTACCGACACTATAGATACGTAGTTTAATAAAAATCAATTTTATTGATTTTTTAGAAATATTGCATTATTTATAGGTAATAAAAAAGTACGAAGTATAAAATATGTTATGTATGTTAGATGACAGTGATATTTCTGAAATTAAAACAACTTCTGAGGTTATTAATTGATATTTTGGTTTCTTTTTTAGGTGGTGATCATAAATGTAGGACATGCGAAAACGAAAAGTGTGAGATCGGGGATTTTTTTTTTATATGTAAAGATACACGAAGATTAACCATAGGATGTTATTTTTTATATGTAATGATACATGAAGATGAACCATAGGATGTTATGTCATGATATGATGTCCAAAACGACACATTGCAGTTTTTGGAGAAACGGAAGGCATTAGATATATGGAGTAATAAATCAGATGTCGAATTAATATTGGGTGAACTCCCAATGTAATTAAGCATGGGTAATAAATGTAAGATGGATTTGATTTATTTGTCCAATAATTAAGCATGTGCAATCCCACATGCACAGGTCATAAAATTGTGGGTTCCCTAACAGAAAAGGTGAATATCCCCCCATTATTAGGGTCCATTCACACACCTATCATCACTTTGCATAAATACATCTCCATGTTCATCACATGCATTATCATTCACATAACAAAAATTATACAACACCCCAATTAAAAAATACAATTAATTTTGATTATATATCTGTTTTAGACTATTCTTCATCACTTGTAGACGTATCTTGTGAGTATACTTTCATCAAACATGTATTCTTGTACAGTCGCATTATTTCCTTAAATACAAGACACTGTCACTATAATATTACATAACAGATAGATATATACATATTCCCTAATTGTGGCTCACATATAATAATTTATGTCGTGATACAATCTGTCGTTTCCAACCATCAAATCATGTTTTATGTTTGCTTTCAATCGTTGTATGCATATTATTTAGTTCTAAGATAAGTACATTAGTTTGTCGATATACATCTTTGGACTAATAAGAGTAAACCACATAAAAAAATTCTACTTAATAGCAGTTCTACATTGCAGATGATATCTATCTTACTCCCTCAGTCCCAATAAGTCTGACACCTTTTTCTTGGGCACAAAAAAGAGCATAATAATTTAGTGTGTATATTAGTTATGTGTAAGAGCCCCATGGTAGTATATAGGACGAAGGGAATACCATTTAGATGAGATGAACGAGTATGAACGCATAAGCAATTATAAATATTAAACCCTACGTCATAAACGCTTAGGCCGCAATCCCCAATCAACGACGAAATATGATGAATGATTAATTAATGAGAAGATCACATTGACAAAAAAAGACAAGAAGTTAGATAAAGGAGGGGGGGGGGGGGGGGGGGGGGGGGGCATACACAGGGAGCACTTATCAATTGGCAGTAAATGCAAGTCAATGTTATTGAAATTGAACAAAGATTGTATGTTAGATAAAATATATGAAGAGAAGAACTCATCTGAAGCTGTGAATGCGTATCCATGAAAAGGCTTCCATCCACCACACCACTTTAGGACCACTACAAGAAGCAAGCAACCAAGAAACATGTGATATAACATCACATTTCTTTCCAGATAACAAGTGTATTCAATCAAATTTACAGAGTGCTCTACAACCAACCACACGCTTTGCGAAACAAGAATTTCCAGACTCTTTAGCAGCAAGTTTAAATGGATGAGCTATTTACATTGTTAAAAAAGCAAACACTACAAAAACAAGGATCATACAGAGAATCTTCTTCAAATTCTCATCGTCTGTCCGAGCAGCTTGAGTAGCCTCTCTTTCGTACTGGCCTTCACCATCAGGGAATGGCCTAGTATATCCATAATTATACCCTGGAGATCCAGCATGACCACCCGCGTTCGAAAACCCATGAAGCTGGACGCCGAAAAAGGGGAAAAGACCGCCCCCTCCAAAACCAGCAGACATTCCAAAGTTACTGAAAGTCGCAGTTGCGATTGGTGCAAATCCTCCCATGAGTCCCATAATAAGATCAGCAAGATTGTTATCTGAAAGGGGTGCTGTTTCAGGTCTCTGCCCTGAAGGTCTATTAGGGATTTCAACGCCTGGTACAGGTTTTGATCTTGGGTCAGTTGGAGGCTTTCCTCTCCCATAGAGTGGAATCACTTTTTCCTCCTCTATAAGAGCCTTGCAAACAGGGCAATCATGGGATTGTGAGTGGCCTCGTAGCCATTTATAAAGGCAAGGCCAGCAGTAGAGATGTCCACATAACGTGATCACTGGATCCTGTGCTAATTCAAAGCAAATGTTGCATTCAAAATCAGCAGCTTCATTACAGTCGTTCCCAACAGAAGACGAGCTTTCTTGTGCACTAGTAGATGGATGATGAGTATCTGCCATATATCTAATAAACTAACCCAAATGCTAATCAATCTGGAATGCGAGTTGGTTGCCAAACTGAATCCCCAGTAAATCTAGAGATTCAGTGAATACAAAACGAACCTGTATCATAAGCAACAGTAAATCAAACTACCTGGAATCACTTTCGTATATTTTGCTACTTCCCTTCACATAATCGAACTCAGGCAGTTATATACAGAGAATTTAATATCTCAAATGGGTCAACACCTCAACAAATCAGAAAAAGAATCCCAAGAAAAAAAAATCCCTAACAGGTTTACCACATACATACTTGAACCCAGAAATTCGATAGAAAGAAAATAAAACAATGATTTAATTTTAAATTTTAAACTCCGATCTAATGCAATCGGAAACCCTAATGTTAGTTATTATTCATCGAACATTAATTTCCCTGACCTAGATAAGTAAAAATTCAATTAATTACCATCAATCAAAAAACAGTATCAGAAATTATATAGATACAAGTCGTGAATTTCATAAATAAACCCTAGATAATGATTGAATTTGCACAAAAACAATTCATCTAATCTGAGCACCATGAAAAGAAACGAAAAAGACACGGTTTTCGAAGATCGAACCCTTACCTTTGTTTGCTGATGAGTTAGGAAAACGATCGACCGCCAGAAGGAATCGAATTGTGGGCAAATAAACAAAAACGACTTTAAAAACACACAAGATCTTTTGACCCCCAGAAATATCTAGGTTCTTCCCTCGTAACTACCAGTCTTCCAATCGCTATTTCTAGAGTCAGAGTTTGCAAATTTAAAATTCGAAAAAAAAAAAAAAGTCAATTATTTCTCCATTATTTTGGGCCAAACCTCATGAACTTGAGCTTCTTAATGGGCCGTTACTCATTGGGCTTGGTCCGCTTGGATTAGGTCTGAATTTCTTTTCATCACACATCATTTAGCATGGGACATTTGGGAAATTCCGTAGTGTGGTTTAAGAGGAATTTGCGTCTTTTTTGTCTCATAAGTTACAGTACGCGCATGTTTTCCAAATGGAATTTTATCAATTTAGAACCTGAAAAATGTATTAACTATCGATTCAGGATTTGAATATTCCTTTTATCAATTCGGGACTTAATTTATTCCAAACTATCAGTAGATGGCCTGAAATATTAACATTGTCATTCCATCACTTAACAGAAGCTGAAGTATGAAAATAATTGTCACTTCAGCGCCCACCTGGCGACAAATGAACTCTCAAACATTAAATAAATAAAAATTGGATTAATTATATAATCAACATCTCCAAGCATTCGTCGAGAGTCATTCTCATTCTCTTCATGGTCAGATTCTCTAAATTCATGCTTCATCACCGATTTTCGTCAACAAGGAACTTAAACAATGAGGCTTCTACATGGAATAGAATAGAGTAAGTCTCTTCGCTTGGAAGCAAAACCCCCCAAATACCAAATAGCACGATGGTTTCACAAAACAAATTTTTATGAAACCACTTGTAATGCTGTACTATAAGTACATATAGCTTGTACTTCTTTGTTCTTGAGAACAGAATCTCTAAGAAGAGTAGAAATACGTTATTAATTAATATTAAATGAAATAATGTGGAATTGTAAAGAGGATTGACTAAAAGGAAATTTTGAAACTAGACAACATGCATCGATGATAACAAGTTTTGAAAGGAAGAAAGTTTTTAAAGTAATAATATGCTCCACTAACTATTATATATACTCCCTCCATCCCGGGTATTTTCACTCTGTTTGGACATAGAGATTAAGACGTATTATTTTTTTAATTAATGTATGAAAGAGTATGGATAAATTAGTAATTTAAAAAGAAAATGTAAATAAAGTTGTTGGAAATGATGAATAAATAAAGTGTAAAAAAGTAATTAAATTTGTTGGGATTGTAAGAAGTATGTAATAAATATTATGTATTCTTATCAAAAATGGAATAAGTAAAAATACGTGGGATATTCCAAAATAGAAAGTGGGTAAAAATACGTGGGGTATTGTGGGAGTATTTAAAATCCACAAAAATAAGTGGGTATACACAAAAAAATATATACTATATGGCTATTTGCTATATATATACTCTAAATTAAAAGGTACAATTCAAATAAATAATTAGCTAGAAGTTGACAAATAACGGGATAAGGGCTAGAAACAAGCACTGCATGCCCCAGGTGTTGTATAGTGTGCAAGCTCTGAATTTTATATTGCTGGAAATTATTTGTTTAAGCTGTCCTAGTAACAACTGTCTTCTTATTACAAAGTTTAACTTTACCTGAGTTTTTTTTATGAAATTCGAGAATTCATAGTGTTAGAAATTATCCCATCAGTTTAGGATTTAGTTTTTGAACGGATTGATCAAATTCTTCGGTATAGAAACTTAAATCCGAGTCATTAAGAAACTCACCATATATTAACGTCCAAAAAATTATGTATGACATTACACACATAATTAAATGTGGAGTATATTATTAAATATTAAATGATACTTTCTATTAATTTAAATTTTTAAGTGTGATGATCATTTAATTTTATATGTATCTTAAATTTGAATTATTAGAAACTCACCAGTAATGTCACATGAAAAAATCCTTTACTGATCGAATTACATGCATGATTATATGTGCATGGTTATTTTAAATTTATTTTTTAATGGGATTTTTCCAATATACATGTAGTTTGCCAAATCAAAAGAAAAAAATTGGGAGTTTTTAGTAATTTGCATTATAATTTATTGTATTTAAATATTTTAAATTACACTATTTATAAACACTACTAACTACGCATGGTATAGTATCTTGTAGATAAAACGTAATTTTAAAATATATGAGTCATTATTGCATCGAAAATTTTCGATCACTGATTTAATTTTATCAAAATGGAAAATGGGGATCACATCTTGTTGGAATGCGGAATCTAACAACTTCTGCTCATTAATATGCTGTTATTATTGCTGAAATGAAAAATATAAAGAATTAAACAAAATATGTTAAAGTATTTAGGAAAAATTAGTATGAGGTCGTTTTACTAAGTAATTTTCACAAATAAAAAGTAATAATATTTTAATGTAATTGTGATCTTCAATTGATCAAATAGTGATAATGGTTCAGTGAATTATTTTATTAATAATATATTATGCCTAAACAAAAAATTCCCTCAAAAATTAATAAAATTAATTTAAAAGTGAAAATTTTCTTACACAACATCAAACATTAAACGTGAAAAGTATTATGAGATAGAGATAATAATAATAAAAAAAAAAGTGTAATATTGAGATGATCTCACTCTATCATCCAATATTATAACAATTTACATGCATGCCCAATTTTTCTTTGGAGTGCTAAATAAAATTGGCAAATTTGAGAAGATTATAAATGCACAAAATTGGAAAATTTGAGAAGATTATAACATTTTAATAAAAAATATAATCGTATTAATTAAAAATAACAATGATATAATAAATTATTTTATAAATAATTAATGTAAATAATAATATTTTTAATTAAAAAATAATAATATTTTTATAGTAAAAATTATACCAGAATTAAACAATATCGTTTGCACAATAAATACGCCATATCACAATGCGATCACAAAACCATGGACTTTATATTATTTAAACTTATAATTTATGCATAATTAGGAGACTACACGTTCTCTCTCAAGAAATATGCATCATTAAAATACAATAAATGACTAGTTATTACCTTGACTGTGAATAACGATGTATAAACTTTAACTGCTACAGAATTAATTTACTAATTATTTTAAATTTGAATGAACACATGCTCATTAATAACTTGACCCCTACCATACCAGTGCAAGATATTATAAATCATTATCATAACTCACTTCTGCTACATCTTTTTCGCAATTAACTCGTTTTCAATGCTTTCCTCTATATTCTTTAATTTATTATTTTGTTGGATTAAATTTATACTCCACTAAATATATTTAACATTATGTAAATTCATAAAAATTTCTCACCCCATTGTATTACAAAGTTTGTTGGAATCCCATATTATTGTTGATGATAATTTGATCTTATTACTCGATTAAGAGAATAATAAGTTGGACTGCGACCAAAAATATTTATCAAGTATTTTTTTTATCGATTATACTTGTATATTTAAGATGATTTGTAAGGAATATTCTTGTCACAACTACTGTATACTAATTAATATAATACCCATGATTAGCACACAATGAGTGTCATTTTCAAAAGACAATTCTCCTTACGAATATAAAATGCTATTATTAAAAAATATTAAGTTTTACTTTTTTTAAAAGGAAAAATATTTATTACTCCGTTTAAAAAATAGTGGAGAATAATGGAGTAGTAGTTTGTGTTACAAAATACAACCGAGCTGATCATAACTTTTTATGGAAACATTCTATAAAATCTTAGTATAGTGTGGAAGTGAGTTTAATAATCTAACTTTAATATTAATATTTCAATGTATGGAAATATCAATAAAATTATGATTTTGGAATACTACTTTATACTTAGAGATCATTAAATAAGAGTGATTTAAGTATTGGTTATAATGTACTAATAATTACTACTCTGGAATACGAGTTTAAATAGTGATGACATTTGAGAAAAAGAGAATGAAAAGTAATGAAAGAGGAAAGTGGAGATCCAATGAGAGAGCTCCACGTAGCCTCCGCCTTCTCTTCTCAAGTCGTCGCTGTGGTTCACCCAACACTCTCCACCAGTTTCTTTCTCACCTCATTAAATGACGTCGTTTCAGTACTACCTCTCGGAGCACCCCTCCATCGTCGCCTTCCGGTGGAGCCACACCCAATCATGGGGCTCCACCTGATCTTTCCTCTTCACTTCCATCTCCCTCTACATCGCCACCGCCCTCCTCCTCCACCTTCTCCTCCATCTCCTCTTCCCCCGCCGCCAATCCCTCCCCTTAGGCCCTCTCCCCGCCGCCCACTCCCTCATCATGACCCTCCTCTCCGCCACCATACTCGCCGGCACCCTCCTCTCCACCGCCGCCGAAATTCACGACACGCGGTGGCTGTGGCGGCGCTCCCGCACCACCCCTTTCCAGTGGCTCCTCTGTTTCCCCCTCGGCACCCGCCCCTCCGCCCGCGTCTTCTTCTGGTCCTACCTCTTCTACCTCTCCCGCTTCCTCCACGCCCTACGCCGCCATCCTCCGCCACCGGAAGTTCTCCTTCTCCATCTCCATCTTCATGTCCTTCCTCTGGCTCGAATTCTCGCAGTCGTTTCAGGTGCTCGCCATTATCTCCACCACGTCGGTCTACTCCGTCGTGTACGGATACCGTTTCTGGACGGCGATCGGACTGCCACGCGCCTGCTTCCCATCGTCGTGAACTGTCAGATGGTTCTGCTGAGCTGCAATCTGGTGTGCCACATCGGAGTTCTGCTTCTCTACTTCATCAAGGGTGGGTGCAACGGAATCGGAGCGTGGATATTCAATTCCATTCTCAACGGAGCAATCATGTTTCTATTCCTCAATTTCTATGTCAAAACGCACCGCCGGAAACCCGACGCCGCCGCTGATGACGGTGGTCGTCTGGTGGCGGAAGTGGTCAAAGAGAGAGAATGACTGCAGTTTTGAGTTAAGTTTTTTATTCTCTCATCTTGGACTTTCGAGTTAATTAGCATAGAATGGGTAGATTATTAGTAATTTAGTAATTAGTAGTATATAATATGCTCTTTATTTCATTATTATAATGTGAATTAATCATTATCATATTAATAATCTTCACTGCAAAATTGGATCGCCTAGTTTTTCTTATTTTAAGTTCATCGATAATGCAGCAACAATAATGATGAAATTTTTACAATTTATAGAAATGTTACTAGTATTTTATGGAGTAGTAATTTTTAGAAATTGAATACTATTTGTAATTTATTGAAAAGATGCATTTTTTTTTCGCCTTCCCATCCATATTATTCGCATATAATATATATGGAGTACTATACAATAAATTTTAGGTTACTTTAGGGTATAGTTTTTTTTTTAATTTACTTATTTAACTTTTATCCAAATGTTATTGAAGTTTAATTAAAGTTCCACATAAATTATGCATGTATGCATAAATATAATTTAGTTTAAGTTATGAGTGAATCTCTTATGCGCTCGGGTATACAGATTTATATTTGTGTTCTTTTACAATTTTCATATACCTTTACAATTTAAACTCCTTAACAATACATAGATTTAAATAAAATAGGGAGGGAAAGAATTCTGTTCACGTAAGAACAGGAATCGTGTCCCCTATGCCCAGGAGGTTTTGCCTTAAGTTAGGCGTACAGGTATTTCTTTTTCTCCAGAAATGGACGGTGGCATTATTATAATGCCTTTACACTATTTTTTTATGTATTTATTATAAAAATTAATAGACCCATTCAAACTAGAGCCGTCAAAACGGGCCAGTGGGGTGGGATGGGCCAAAACCTGCCTCAACCTGCTATTTGGCGGAGCGGGGCAGGCCTAGGCTGGTTGCGAATTAGAAATGTTCGGCCCAACTCATCCAAAGGCGGATCGCGGGCTATAGCGGACCAAACCGCCAATTTTTTTTCTTTTTTCTTTTTAATTATGCATGATATTATTAAAATGAAATACTAAAATAATGGTACAAAATACTACAATATCAACAAGACAATTAAAACATAAAAATGATTCCTATAGAATCTGCATTCTTACCAACTATTCCCTTCACAAAAAAGTTCCAAACATATGAAAATTCCCTCAACTTATATTTACCACTTGAGTTCGTATATATAATATCATATAAATTATTACTTTGATTCAAATCGTCAAACTCCATAATTTTTTTCTTCTAATATGCAAGAATATAAATACAAATACAAATATTAATTACCCCCAAACAAAATAATTACTTAAACATAATCAACATTTTTTTTTCAAATTTTCAATCTAAATTAAGAATTAAAAGAAGAACATGTTTAAAGCAGTAAACTTTTGTAAAGCATAATATACGAAGGATAAACTTTAGTCATTTTTCTTGAGTTTGACATGTGGCGGGCTTAGGTGGGGCGGGGCAGGCCAAACCCGCCTCAACCGGCCATTTGACGGGCTTAGGCAGTGCGGGCCTAGGTAGGTTGCGAGCTAGAAATGCTCGGCCCAACCCACTAATTATATAGGCGGGTGCAGTTCGGCCCGACGGGCCAACCAATTTTGACTGGTCTAATTCAAACAAGAACACGAGAAGAAAAAACCTGCAGTATACTGTATATATACACTACAGAGTACAGACAACTTGTGTCTCCACCTCTTCAAATTTAAACCTGCAATTTTTTTATTTCTTTTGTCTTTTCTAATTAAAGTAGAAGTCAATTTTTTTTTCTTAATCACTTTTTTAAATGCAACCTTTTATATTTGTATTATTTTGTCATCACTTATTATTAACACTCCAGTCTCCACTCACATTTTCAAATAAATTTTTTAAGAAAACTCACATATACAGTACTAATATTTTTTATTTTTTTATTTAATTGTTATCATCTTGATTGGAGACAACATTTTGAATGAAATTTTTTGTCACAAAAATGTTTGATATCTCTTATTACATGTGGGAATTAAATGACATGTATGAGTTAGAAATTTTTTAACTATTCTTCATATGGTTGATATTTCTTTTTTAAATATAAATTTTATATATTTGCTACGTGTGAATAATTCAATAATAGATATCACACAAAAATAATAACGAATATTCGTACCAAAACATCTGTGATGCATAATTTCTGAATTCATCTGGTACTCAAAATCAAACTCACTTTTCCTACATAGTAATAAACTTTGCATTATAAATTTAAGTGTGACAAAGAATATACTCCTTGCATCACATTCACATTACATTAAAATGATTTGCGTCCTATTATATTTTTAAAATTTTATATTTATTTTTAAAATTTAGATATTTATGGCTAAGTATATGCACAAATGGCGATGGATTGGATTTAGCAAATAGTAATTTGGAACTTAAAGTCTTAAATCACTTCTCCAACAAAACTAGTTGGGCCGTTTTCTTTGATTAATGTTGGACTTAGGGTTATATTAACCCAATCCAATGGGCTTAAAGAGGCGGTGGACTTTGTTTTTATTACCGAACAACTGATTGCAAATTTGCACATTTTGTTCTTTAAATTACATATATTTTCTATATATTAAAATTAATAATTCTTCTCAAGGATAACTAAAAATTAAAATGATAAATAAGGTAAAAAATTAACATCCATAATTAAAATTAAAACCTCCATAATTAAAATTAAATATTTTTAAAAGTGTGAGGCTTGCGTGCACCCGAGCGCATGGGAACACATTTCGTGCGCCTTTAGAAATTTAGTATTATGGGTAAGGGTACATTACTTTGGTCTAAAGGGTATACACTTTAATTAATAAAATGTACACCATTTTGTTCTAAAGAATATACATTTTTCATTAATATTTTTTTCTTTAGAAAATAAAGGGTATATATTTTTATACTAAAGAGTATACAATTTAACACAAAATTCTAAAGGCGCACAGAGTGTTGTCTCTGCGCCCAAATACACACAATAATTTTCTTTAGAAAATAAAGGGTCTACATCTGTATACTAAAGGGTATACAATTTAACACAAAATTCTAAAGGCGCACGGGATTTGGTACGTGCGCCCAGGTGCACAGGGTTTTTGCATTTTTAAAATGTGAGATTTTAGAGGTTGTCATTTTTTAATTTTATTTTATGTTCGTTAAATGTTGGAGTACTTGAAAAGTTTAGATTATTTAGGGGGAAAATGAATACTTCATCCGTAACCGATACACATTTAACGGTTACTGTATCAAAGAAATAAAATTTTGATCAATTTTATTATTTTTAATAATAAATAAATGATAAAATAAATTATGTATGTGAAGTTGTATTTTTTTTTTATAAATAAGATGTATTACGAAATTATTTATTTGGAATACCGAAATGTCTAATAAAACAGACAAATGATAGGAGTAACAATAATTATGATTGAATTAAGGTAAAAAATTGCTATATTTCAAGATTTTATTGTAATTTAAGTATATTATTTTCATGCACAAATTATTGATAATTAGTGGAGTATACTTTTATTATTTTTAGATTATGGACCAATATAATGAATCTAAGAGAAAGATAATACTCCTGATCATTATCATAGCAATTATGAATTTATGATGTAATTTTAGTTTTATTATGATTCCTTAAAAAAATCACATTATTGGGCATGATCTTGTTTTATTAGCGTATGTAATCATCATAATCACTATCATGAGTTTCAAATAGAATATGCAGTTAATTATCAACACAATAATTTATATTATCTATGATCAGGTAGCAATGAAACATTTAATTTGCAATACTTTATTTTATCACTATCGTATTCATTATAATTGTTGTATAAATTAACGTGATTGAAATTAATTTGAAGCACGAAGAATTAAGACATCGCGGCTTGTGAGCTCCCTCGATCTTGTTGACGTAGCAGATAAACACTACAAAATATGAATATATGATAATAAACTTAAATAAACAAATAAATAAACAAAAATGAAAATATCATTAATATATTTACAAATATTAGTTGCATATCCGTCTATATAAATGCCATGTTTAGATCATCCCTATCCTCCACGATGGAGCAGCCTAAAATAATTCATAATTGTAGTTTCTATTAATTAATTATGAAAGTGAATATAAATAAATAAAAAAAATTGTGAGAAATTAATCAACCTTTTTTCAGAAATATTACTCACTAATCATCCACAAATCTGGTTTGAGATTTTCCTAGCTAATCAATTGATTAAATTAGGCTGACTAACGATTTAATTTTTTTAAAAATACAAATAAGGGATTTCTTAAAAACCCATAACAAACTTTAATCAGTTCATGATGATATATATACATTTGGTAATTAATTTTTTCAAAGAGCTGTAGAGGGGATTTAACCTTTTCCTCTAGCTAACTAATGATATTTGACTTCTCTATTTTTTATGGAATTAAAGTGGTGGCATTCTTATCATAGATAAAGCATATATAAATATGAACGCATATATATTGGTAGGTGGAAAATCCATTTGTGTATGTAATTTCATCTAATGAGAGATGCATGCATGCTATGCGTACCTATATATACAGTATATAGTATGCATTGTTATAAATTCTAAATTTTTTAGATTGCTTAAATGTTTTTAATTTATTCAATTAAAAAAAAACTGAATTCGTAGGATAAAATTGAACCATTCCATATTCTTTGATGCATTATGCTGTACATGTTGCATACATTAAAAAATTAAAACTAAAGATAATTGACATAATATTATTAGGGAATCATCCTTTATATCCATTCAATTGTCATAAAACTATGTAAATTTCGCAAAGGATTGAGAAATTATGAGACATATTTAGTTTTGAATAATCCATAGCCAATGCCTAATTATTCCTTATGACGCATCACGGCCAATACTTTAATTAGAACAAACTGTAATATCAAAGACAATAGGTTCCTTAATTCATGACCTTCGGTTGCAATTTGTATGCCATGTTCTTTGATTCTGCTTCATATATATATATATATATATATATATATATATATATATATATATATATATATATATATATATATATATATATATATATATATAAAGTGAAGGGAGAACCACCAAGAATTAAATTAATACGTACTCAAGCACGTATCTGAATTTAATTTATTTCGTACACCATTCAAATTTATTACTTATTTCTTCCTAATTATTTTATTTTCTTCAAATAATTTATGAATTGTGACAAAATAAATAATATTTTTATCTATTCCGTGTAAGACCTATTCACATGTAATTTTACGAAAATAAGGGTTTTTCTCTTCCATAATTTATTTTTTTAATTAAGGTTTTTTAAATTGCATGTCGATTACGAACTCAAATTATCAATATATCTCTATTCTGATTTAAATTCCTATAACATTAATTGATATATTCTAAACTACAATCAAGGTTTCTGAGATCTCAATTATATAAATATTATATACTCCGTTTAGTAAGTTGGATTAATTAATAAGCAGGAGGAGTAGGGGAAAATGCATGCATGCATGTATAATGTTAAGACAAATTCCTACAAAAACTATATACAATGTACTGTAGCCGCCGAGAAATACAACATTTGACTCTTTCTTTCCCCCCCCCCCCCCCCCCCCCCCCCCTCGTAAATTAATTAAAATTCAAGCCTAATTAATCATTGAAGAATGAAGGTGGTGACGTCACTTTCCGGCAAGTAATCCGGATCACAACTCATCTTGAGCTCATTATACCTATCAATGTCAAACTTATGAGCCTTCATCAACCGCTTCTGAGGTAGAAGCCTTCGAAGGAAGGCTCTTTTGATGTTCTTAAGAAGAATGTATAGCCAACCATGAAATAAATGGAGGTGACGTAGAAGCATATGGGTTCCATTACATTCAAGTTCTTTCATTCTTGGATCATCTGGGCTCAGCTGAGGTGATACAGGGATTACGTGGCGAATGGCTTTCATCATCTGGGCTCAGCAACGTCTGAGTTGTAAATTATATTTTATTTATTTCATATTAATCTATGTCACGTGTACAGATAGATATGCATTAATAAATGGGATTATTATGAAGGGTTTTTATCCGTAGCAAAATAAAAATAGAAAAGTATATAAATCTGGGCAGTTGATCCGGAAAGAGGTGAAGTGTGAAGGACTTGACCCGCCCGCAAAGTTGGCAGCGGATTTTCCTAAGAAACGCAAACGTGTCGCCACATAACATTACATATCCGGAGGCCCGAACCCGGAAATATTCAAACGGGTATGGATAGGGTTGGTGCCCCGAGATATCGGATCGTGCGGCGAAAGATAGTGGAGCTTCTTTCTGCCAGCCTGTAGCCTTCTGGATTATTTATTGTACTCAATTAGTAATTGTTTTATATATAAGGAAAACATATATTTAATTTAATTATATAGTTTATTTTTATTATAAAAATACACAAATGCATTTTATTTGAAGTATTTGTAAACGAAGACTATTTCAAGATTGCTTATAACGTAACGTTTCACTTAGATCATAAACAAGCATAAGTACTTATGAATCGTGTTTTGCGCAATGAATGCAGATACATGGTATCAAGCTGTCATTACAATCAAAATTTCTAATTTTTTAATTATTATTATTATTATATCAATTGAATTGCTATTATTATGTATAACAATAAAATTTGGAGTTAATATGAAAATAAACGGTTAAATACGTTAATCTTTTATAAAGTGCATAATACAAGCAAGATAAAATATTCTTACCACTCACTCCACATATAATTATATGAGATCGAATACACGTTAATCATGAGAGAAAATTCTCACAAATTATTTTTGCAATGATGATAGCTAGGTGGCCCAAGTGATGAATTATTGCGGAATTTATATTTACTAAAAATTGGCCAATCCACGCAATGATGATGTGTATCCATATTATTCATAAACATCCAACCTTACATCGCCCTAATAATTATATAGGGATTAAACCATAAACCCTCTCATATTATTTTATTTTATTTAAAAAGATTTTAAAATAATTAGAATATTTATTTTCAACTTAAGCCTTTTAGTTTTGTTCCGACGTCCCAAAACAATACACTCTTTTTATCAATTTAGTTTTATAACTTTGTAAAATCAAATATATATACTCATACTATAGAATTAGAAAATTTGAACATTTTTAAGTAAAAATGATCATTTTGATTAAATTTAAAAATTATGTGATTATTTCGAAGAAATTAAGTTTTTTAAAATTACTTTGAATAAAATAAATTTATATAGGATGATAAAAAAAAAAAAAAAAAAAAAAATATATATATATATATATATATATATATATATATATATATATATATATATATATATATATATAATGGAAAACATGAATTAAAGTGAGTTAAATTTGTATGAGCTAGGTATCCAAATGAACAATCACTTGATGCATGTGTTGTGTTTGTGTGATCTATATATCTCAATTCTCAGAATATATGCTTTCAAATTCTAAGCAAAAACGACACCGTTGTCCGCCATTTTCTGCAGCCTAGCTATGGTTCTAACTTATTCTGATAAACAAATAATTATGTTATCCTGCCATTTCTATTCTCCGAATTTATTCACGCTACGAATCAGAATATTATTAAGGTTATCAATTTTATTTTATTATATTATTCAACACTATTTTAGCCCTAAAAACTCTCGTTTTCTGCTCTACTAATAAGAAATTTATTTTAGTGGAATATCTAATAACGAATAGTTATTTGACAATAGGTTAGCTTAATATTTGTTCCATTCGAGTTCAAGATAGAAATTACTATATATCTAGGATTTGTGGTAGGGACTGACAAATGAAATTCTCTACTTTTATAATAGGCTTTATAGCTAAAAATAAATCCAAATTATTTTTCAGATTTTGTTGGGTTGATTAATTATTTAATTTATGAGTTTCATTCAAGTCAAATGGCAATTTGAAAACGGTCAAAATTGTCACATTGGCCATTTTTATTACACGTCATCAGTAATCAAGTCTGAGAACAGCCACATCCCACATTTTACATGGCTTTTTTAGTTGGAGAGTCCACGTCATCATCTGACTTTATATAATGGGTTGTTTTTGCACTAATAAGGAGCCAAGTTACTAAATTAATATAATTGGGAGAATTGTTTGCAATTACTACCAAATGTGTAAAAAATAAGGAGCAACTAGCTTTTGTTATTATATTTTATAAATAATAGTTAAGATTGTGATTTCTTATTAGTTTACAAACGCGTAATTCTTCAAATAATTATACTAGCAGAATGAAAGAATATATAACCTTATATTCAAAATATCTATATAAGTGACAGTTGAAATTTTTGAATAATAAATTCCCAATCTTTAATAAACTTGGAATAAATTCTGAGAGATAAAAGTGCAAAATCATTTGGATAGATATATTCCAAAATAATCTCTGTTATGACTTATGGTGTCGTTTGTGTTCATGATTTGGGAAGCATATATAAAATCCTAGATTAATAAATAAAAAAATTTATACTTTTTTAGCAAATCTTTTGTTAGTTGTTGTTTAATAAAAAACCTAAAGTAAAAAAATTTATATAATTATTAACATATCAATTCGATATTTTATACAAATATGGCGTTGTTGAATTGTTTGGTTGTAGGGAGAATTTAGGAGAATATCATAAATGCATTATTTTGCATATATTCATTCTAAGCAATTAATGACCTCTTTTATGGAATCATACTTACAATTTTCGGGTTGACAACTTTTATTATCAATTTTGAAATTAATTCCACAATCCTGTTTATTTTAATTTTTTACAAAACAAATTAAGTGCACATAGATTAAGAAAATACTCAATTGTTATTTTTCTGTAATAAATAAAGCGCAATGCACATAGATTGAGAAATTAAAATATTTTTAGTTATGAAAATTTACAAATTTTTGTAGAGTAAAAAAAATGAGACAACATGAGATGACTTGGAAGGAGTTGGAGTATATACTAATTTTCACAGTTCAAAAATTAATTTCATAAGAATCCTCAATTGTTAGAAAAGCCTAGATGGTGGCCCACTGAACTTGTCTGGGCCTTTTGGACTCCTCACTTTCACACACTGCTTATATAATGGACCAAATACCATGGTGGGCCCATCAGACGTAGATTTTCCTCATTTTATGCTTGAAATCCGAGTTCTTGAAATCCAATACATGACCCACTTGGTTCCATTTCTTCAATTGGAATGATAATGAATATCGATAAGAGATCATCACACAATGGAATTGAAAGTGATTTAAAGGCGATGAATAATTATTGAATCAATATAAATGATTGAAATTTTTATATTCCCATTCAATCAAACAAGCATGGAAATCAATATACCTTCGTTCTTATTAACACCACCTATTACTCAACCAAACACCTCTTGAATTCATCTTGAAACATATTTAGAGTGTAGTCTAAATAGAACTATTGATGATTCAAAACTTATGAGTGGCAGCAATTAAGTAGTGTATAAACAGGTTGACTTTTCTTAGAACATGTTTTAGAATGATATGTATT
The DNA here is from genome assembly GCA_023678885.1 of Pogostemon cablin. Classification (NCBI taxonomy): domain Eukaryota; kingdom Viridiplantae; phylum Streptophyta; class Magnoliopsida; order Lamiales; family Lamiaceae; genus Pogostemon; species Pogostemon cablin. Next base: position 2,664,861 of record CM042992.1, on the reverse strand, counting down.
CTGGCATGAATTTAAGGCATCAAAATGTTGTGTGACTCAGAAATTTATAGCAGAATTATCTCAAAAGAAGTGGGAATAAAAAACTGAATAAATGATGATCAAACAAGTTTGTAATCCTACAGAAAATTTAATAAACTGCAGAGAATATACAAGTAGACATGAAGAGGAAATAGATTGCCAAAAAACGAGTCCTCTTAAAAACATAATAAACATAAGATGAAAACGAAAAGCTATCCTGCAACACAACACAGAAGACAGCTTTCGTTTCGAGTAGCCAGACGAAAAGGAAAAGCTATCCAGCAACACAACACATAAGACATCTTTAGTTTCGAATCAACACTCCATAGTCCATACATTGCAAGACGATTCAAGCATCAAAATGTAGACTACTCAACAAACAAGCTGATCAACAATAACTCATTAACAACTAAGCATGCTTCATTGATCTCAAGTAATATGATTATGCAATAGACAATTTGAATAAAAGTTATCTGATTATTGAAAAAAGAATGCATTTGTCTATCATTTCATAACACAAGTATCTATATGTATTCTAGCTCAGGAGTTGTCCATTCCAAAAATGCATATAATTAGCATTTTATTTACATAAATGAACTGCATTCTCCTTACTCTCTACTGAGTTAGCAGTCAGGCATCAGGAAAACATACCATTCCCCTGATCCGAGCTGCTCGGATGACTGATAATCCTCCGCAATATCAATGTCCGAGCCATCCTCGTCTCTTGAGTACACTTATTAGCCCTCTCCCGTAAATCATGAATAGTTTTGATGAAGCTATCCACCTTCGTCTTGATCTCCTCGACTGCCACCACCACAGCCTCCTCCTCCCTCATTGCGAACTCCACATTGCCTAACAATTCCTCTATCTGTATCTGAAACCTCTCCACAAGCTTCTTGATGCTGTCCAAATCCTTAAGAACAATGTAACTCCCCATCTGCATTGAGCTAATTATCTCTGTTTGCCCCCTCAGATCACTCTCATACTTTTTCCAAATCGAGTTAAGCCATCTCCCCATCGAACCTAATGGCACTGCAGCTGCCGCCGCCAGAGCCGTCACAACCGGCGGCGCAGTGATGGCGGCGGCCACCACTGAGCATATCAGAACAGATGCAAAAGCCACAATGAATATCGCATTGGAAACCCTCCTCCATGCCCTTAATTTCACTAATTTCTTATCTAGGTTTCGTTTTTTGGCTTCTAATCTCTCAAACAACACAATCTGCTGCGTGTAAACCAAATTGAATACCTTGAAGAACTCCTGCGTAAACGGAACCCCTGCAGCTTTAAAATTCCTCAATTCCTCTAGGGTTTTCGGATAATTTTTCACCAATCCTTCTTCAATCGCAGCAGAATGTTCCTCCTGAAACTTCCGTAGAGCCACATTGATTATCGACTCGATGTGGCCGGCGCGTCGGAGGCACGAATCGAGTGCGGTGCAGAAATCTAGTGTTAATAGGCTGTTATCGAAGTAATCATCGACGAGCTGCGATAATTCTTTGTTTTTCCAAACATCCTTCTTGTTCTTAAGTATGATTTTCACGACTTCTTGATTCATTTCGAATAAGCATTCAGTGACTTGGCTTAGAGAGTCGAGGGAGAGCGATCTTACATCGACGCCGACGGCTATGGAATTGATGACTCGGCTCGTTCGGAGCTGAACGCTGGAGTCGAAGCTCTGGAGGTCGGGATCGGCTCTGCAGGCGGCTTCGTATGAGCTGACATCGCTGTTTGAAGTTGAGCTGCCGGGATCTGAAGTTGTCCGATCTGGAGGCGGCGGCCGGCGGGAAGTGATGCTTCGGCTGATTTGGCCGCCCATTACAGGATCGATTTCTCGAGAATTTTTGGATTGGAAAAAATGTGAGGTTCAGAAGACTGGTAACAGAGAACTGTTGTGTTCTTGGTTATGAACAGCTTTCACCTTAATCCAACAGATTTTTATTTTTATTTTTATTTTTATTTTTATTTTTATTTTTATTTTTATTTTATTTTTTTTGTTAATTAAAATAAACCAACGCGTAAAAAGAAAATTTTGGACCAATTTGATTTAGTTGAAGATTAATTTGAGTGGGCCAATTTCCATCTCCCTTGAACATTCCATTTTTAATATCCTGAGTTGATTATTCACAGTTTGGACAAAGTCAACGGTCTTGGTGTCGTGTTCAGACAATTACATTTAGACACTTTATTTCTAGGTGTACATGTTAGGGTTCAACTGTTCAAGGGATAGATTTAGCATATATTTGGTATGTGTTTATTTTATTTAATTAATGATGGAAGTTAATAAATTTAATTTAACAATTTTAGATTATTAAGATGGTTTGACACTCATAACGTCTTAAAAAATGAGGAGTGATTTTCTAAGATCACGCGTGCAACTTATATTATAGGTTATATCATTTGTGCCAAATAATTATATTTTTTTTTCGAGAGTATATGTCAATTAAATAATAATAATATTTACATCATAATATATTGATATCCAATGTAAATTCGAATAACACTTAGTTGGACTAAATTATTAACAAATCAGAAGATTGAATCAACTATATTAACTCGCCATATGTTTTTAATAATTTCAACTCAACCTTCACAAAATATGACGATGATTAGCTAAATTTGAATATTGTATTCCATTTTGACTCAATGCTTATTTATGAAGATTAAAAAAAATTAACAATTTTATTAAATATATTGTTACTGTTAAAGAACAGGCTGAAACAAACACGTTAAAATACTAATTGGGCTGAAGTCGATTAACAGACAACATTCCTGAGAAGATTAGTAGTTTGTGGCCTACTAAATAGGCCCAACTAATTAATTTCAAACCCAACAATGTCGAATTAATTCAATTATAGATATTGAGCCTTTTATTCCGACGAGATTAAAGTGATGGAAAAATTCTATAATATAGAGTTGATCATCAATCATCATATGATTAAACTTCCAGTTTAGGCACAAAAGAATGAACAGCAAAGATTTTAAATGGAAAATACAATTATCTTTTTTTTGTTAATTATAAATTTAAATTTAGAATAAAATAATGAAAGTTACTTTTTCTTTTTCTATTTATTTATTTATTTTCAATTGGTGAACGAGACTTAAGTTGAAAATCAATGTAGTTTAAATATTCTTTTATTCAAAATTGGAGAAGAGTATACGTTAGTGCTGCAATTCCTAAGGAAAAGAGCTCTATATTCAAACTATAAACATTTCACATTTTAGCAGATGTAATATACGTTAAGTTATAAAATATATTAATTATAATATTTAGAAAATATTAACCAGGTCGTTGTAGTATAGTGGTAAGTATTCCCGCCTGTCACGCGGGTGACCCGGGTTCGATCCCCGGCAACGGCGTCTTCTTCTTTTTTTTTTTAAATCAATTTTATTACCAACGGGCCCCTTATTGGGCCCAGTAATCAATTTTATTACCAACGGGATTTATTGGGCCTATCTCTGGGCCATTTACTGTCCAATTCTGTTATACCACTCGAAAATTGAAATCCTTTTCAGTGCATGATAATTTCGTTTATTAAGTAATTTATAATATTAAAAAAAAGTATTATTATAATACATTTTTAATTGTGCACGATAATAATTAAATAATTTGGCCTCAAAATAAAATTTTGCTCATAATTAATTATCAAGATATTCTGGACCGGGCTAATATGTCTGAAATTGAAGTTTAAAGTGTAAACAAAGTTAGAACTTAATTTAATGGGTTTACATATTAATTATTAATTCCTTGGTTTATTATTTTTCACTTGAGTAGTTTTAATTTACAAATCAATATTTATTTTTCTAACATATATAACGTCCCAATTTTTATTTTTTTTTCAGATCGTTGATTGAGTAAATACGTATGACTGTATGAGGTATGATCTACCTCCTAAAAGAAAAAGAATAATTCTACGTGGAAAGTTTCAAAAATTCCTGTCATTCATCCTACTTTTATGTGAGATGAGTAATAGATATATTTGTATCCATGCACTCATATCAGTACTTTTTTATGCTACTATTTTTTAACCATATATGAATTGCATTAAACACACTACTCCATTAATTAGTTCAACACTGTACCTGGTTGAACCGTACAATGTGTACTAGTGAATGGTTCAACATTGTAGCTATAAATCCCAATGATTAATTCTTAATTTAAATGGAGTTATTATATGAATTTATATTCAGAGCTTGATTAACATAATAGACAACAAAATCATTTTCTGATTCTCAGACACAACGAATTCCAATAAGGATTTCATCATTAATCTTGATTAATTGAACTTGGTTAATCATTAATCAATTATTTTTCAGCAATCACTCAATTATTTTCACTCATGATGTATAAGCCTTCATTTAATTGTGTGAATTTCGAAGCTCATGTCTTGAGTGAAGATCAAGACTAAGATTCCAATGATGGAATGATGAACATTAACCCTTGGTTTTAAATAATGAATTAAAATAAAAACTAATCTTTTACCTATTACGAAAGGACGTTTCAATAGAGTTATAATGTCAACCACATGACATCATGATTTCAAAAACAACAGAGTTATAGTGTAGATAGATATTTTACTCTCTATCTTTGTCATTTCTACTTCACTAATTATATGATCGACACATAATTAAAGATGAAAATTAAATTGTTGCCCCCTATGATTTATACTTTTCTTTTTAGGATTAGTATAGTTTTCCTCTATCTCCTATGTGTCTGTCATTCATTCAATAACGTGACAAAAAAAATGTTACATCAAAATTATGATAACATATACAGTACATAAATATTTTTTTGAAACCATGAACACAGATTTCTTACATTTATTATTTATCAATCGATCTCTAAAAAACAGTTCAAATTATTCATGTCATTCTAACGTACATTTTACTCGCTGTTGGATGAATGACACAAATGATACAAGAAAATAAATAAGAAATCTGGTGTCTCAGTTTGGAAAAAGAAGATGGAGAAAGCATTAATTAATTATGTGTGGAAATTAAGGTAATTAAGCATGCAAACAAGAATTAATTAATTGATTAAAAGGAAGAAAGGGGGCCATGTCCATCACGTGGAAGTCACGTGACAGCATGTCTTCCTTGTACCTCGCAGCCTTGATCTTGTTTATACTTAATTATTACACATTCAGGATTATGGAATGAACCACCTTAAACACTAGTTGCCCCACTGCTTGAAAATCCAGTGGAGAAGTTGGTATATTTTTTTTTGGACATAGAGATTAAGGAGTATAATAATTTAATATAAAGTGAAGTAAAGTGAAGTGAGAGAAACAATATTTATATTTAATGGGTAATTGTATTAGAGATGATATGTGAGACCCATGAGAATAGATTAATTATTTTTATGTGGGTCTCATGTATTAAAAAGGAAATGTGTCAATTTTAGTGGGACAAACCAAAAAGAAAAGTGTATTAATTTTTATGTGACGGAGAGAGTATTTTTTTTGTGTTTTTTAATCTCCCATTGTCCCCCCCTATTCACTTTTCTTCATCATTATTATTTAAAATAATACTATTAATTTCATTCATTATTATCATCATCTACACTTGCAACTTATCACTCATCAATATCAACAGACCCCACATCCAATAGTGTATATTCATCATTGATGGACACTTTTTCCTTTATTACACTCAGATATTTTTACTCACATTTAATTAATCTCCAATTATTTAATTATTTCACCAATTGTTAATTTATAATAATGAATTATTATTATTTTGTACAGTTGGTATTGCTGCATGGCTCTAATTGAATGTGAAGCACTAAGCAAAACATGTTTACCACTGCTCCTATTTCCATGAACAAAGTGTTTAGTTTAATAAATTAATTATCCATGCTGGAATTTAAGATGCCAATTCTTATACATAATAAAGCAGCCAAAATTCAATTAATCCGTAGAATTAATTTTCTTGCATTATTTTTAGTTTAGGGTTTCGCAGATGTCTCTTTTTTGTCCCTCTTTGTAATAATATACAAATACTGCAGCAGCATAAAGTATCAGTTCTGCTGTAATCTTTGACTCATCAACTCACCACTTTCACAACCTTTATTACAACTCTTATACACATTAAAATCATTATTAAATATTAAAAAAAAAGAATATATTTGAAAGTTGATTAGATGGATCAAACCTAATTTCCATCAAACAAAAACACACATGTTAATGTATACTTATTGATGATGTGATTCTGAAATACTGTAACATGATATTTATGGGAAAAAAGTTGACAATACTAAAAAAATACAAAACTATTTGTAACAATAAAAGGGTAAAAAAAACAAGAAAATGGAGCTCAAACTTTCTTGAATACCTAATGCCTTTTAATCTATTGGGGCCGGCCAGCTATCTTGGAAGATGATACCTGCATTAATGGTGCTATGATGATGACGTGGCACACAGAGAATGGGCCATGATCATCTACTGCTCCCATTATAAGAACCCCTTTTCCTCCCATCTCAAACTCACCTTCTTTTTCACATCATTTTACGTTCTTGATCATAAATTAATTTCTTCTTTGGTTAAGCAAATCAAATATCCTACGATGGGAGCATCGGCAGAGGGATCGAAGAAGAGGTTATCGAGCCGAAAATTGGGAAGGTTTCTCAAGGAGCAAAGAGGGAGGCTCTACATAGTGAGAAGATGTGTAGTCATGCTTCTTTGTTGGCATGATTGAATAATTATGACATCGATCCACTTAAACGGGATTTCGAAAAGGCGTTGTTGTTGTCTCGTACGTTTATTAAATGACATCATCAGTGTACGTGGTGTAAGTACATGGTCGGTGTTGATAGAGGAGATGGAACACAATTTGCCAATGAGGAGGGATTGATTGAGTTTATAAGAGATGATTAATTTGGTTAATCTCTTGAGAGGGTTTTGCAGGTGGCCTCAAATTAGTTAATTTCTTCCTTAAATTTTCTTTGATTTTATCATCCTTATGTAAATAGGAGAGGGAAATGGTATTAATGACATCATTTCCATTAATTAGTGATAATCCAATTAATCTTTTAGTTTATGCATGGAATTAATGTTTACATGCAATGCAAGAAACGCCGTTATTTTTTGTAATTTTGTGCGATGGGGATGAGAAGCTGTTCTGCAAGCTACTAATTTATGTTCTTTTATACAGGGGTAAAAGGTGATCTAGCCCCTCATTTTATTCGTGAGGATCGAATGCACCCTCGATCTATTTTTTTTATCATCCAAGCCCTTCAATTTTTTTAATTAACCAAATCCACCCTTTATCTTTCATTAACAGGGCAATATTACTTTTTGTGAATTAAAAAAATTAATATCACCTATGGGTGGGATCCATTGTTGAAAAAGAAATAATTCCACCCGATAATTTGCCATTTTCTCCAATTATCAAGCAACCACCATAATTTATTCAACCATTCCATTGTTCTACGTGACTGCGAAGTGAAAGGAATGAAGGGCTTGTCGTGGAAAAAATCAGCACATCGACTTGTTTCTCTTCGTCGGCATTTATTCCGAAGAAGGTTAGAAATGGCGGAACAGGGCCGTACCGGCAGGCGAAGGTTTCGCCAGTTGGGTGTCGGTTTTGATATGCTCAGTCATGCTCATTATCAGCTTCTCGTCAAAGACACCGGAAGGAACGGTGGTTCTCGCCATCGCCGGAATTTGATAACTCCGCCATAAAAGCCGACTTCCGATCCCGTTTTGGTTTTGGAAGTTCCTAAAAGGTCGAACTGAAATTCCTGACGGAGATGTTAAGCGAGGTAACATTGGCGGGATGGTTTCGGTACCCATGGCGGCTATTACAGTTGGTTTGGCCTATTACAATCTCGATTGTTTCTCCATCATATTTATGGCCCAACTCCCACGTGAGCTGAAAAACACGGGCGGCATAGGTGGCGGTCATTCTGATCCTACGGTCGCGACCATCGACCTTGGTGTGCCTATCTTTAATGGAAGTTCTCTTGCATTGAGGGTTCTTGGAAGAGGTGGAAGAAGGGTTGTGATCAGTTTTCTCCAAGAGTTGGAGAGGGAGATTAGGCTTTTGCTTGGAGGTAGGATCGATGATGATGTATGGTGGTGGGGTGGGCTACCTAGTAGATGTTTCAGTTGCAGATTAATTGTGGGACTCCATGGATGGGATATATGGTGTTAGCAGCTTGAAATATTTGGTTTGAGATGACAGGTGGGTTATTGATTTTAGGAGAGAGAAAAAAGAAAAGATAGAGAACATGATAAAGGGTCCCACCCAATGGGTGATATTAATTTTTTAATTCAAAAAATGTAATATTGCACTGTTAATGAAAGATAAAGGACTGATTTGATTAATTAAAAAAGTTGAGGGGCTTGGATGATAAAAAAAATAGATCGAGGTTGCATGTGATCCTCACGAATAAAATGAGGAGTTTAGATGATCTTTTGCCCTTTATACAAATAGTAACTAAATAAATAATTAAAAATATATATATAATTTAAAGGAGCTGAATTTTTATATTTACTTCATAAGTACTTTGACAAATATTCTCTGGAATCACTGTTTTTTATCAATAGAATATTTCGTTGATAAAATGTCTTAATTTCATTGTTAAATTAGCTTACCAACGGAATTCGTTGGTAAAATTTCATTGATAAAGTGGTGGTTGGTAAATTTTAGCAATGAAAAATAAATTTCGTTGGTAATTCGTTGCTAATTTATATAATGATTCATTGATAATTCATTGGTAATTACCAACGGATTGAATTTTGTTGCTAAAATAGAGAATAAATCCGTTGATATTTCGTTGTTAAAACAAAAATATCATTTTTGTTGCTAATCCAATTACCAACGGATTGAATTCCGTTGATAAATTTGGTTGCTAAAAAAATATTTTTTATTTTTTATTTTTTTGTAGTAAATGGTAATGAATTTTTTTAATATTTTCATGCATTTTTTTTTAGATTTATTGCTTATTATACCTTTAGGTTTGATCTTACAGTATGGTAATGAATTTTAATGGATATTATTTATTGTAATTATACAAAATTAGCCGTGAAATCTGAAGATAAAAATCAAGAGATAGTGAGGTTGTTTCAAGGTGAGATATTTTTACACTTTTTAAATTATTTATTATTTATTATTAAAGATGTTATCATTTTGTTTAAATTATGTCATTTTTTATTTATATTACTCCCTCCGTCCCGGGTATTTACACTCATTTGTACGGGCACGGAGATTAAGACGTGTTATTTTTTTAATATATAATGTAAGAAAAAGTATGAATAAATTAGTAATTTTAAAAGAAAAAGTAAATAAAGTTGTTGGGAATGATGAATAAAGTGTAAAAAATAATTAAAGTTGTTGGGATTGTAAAAAGTAGGTAATAAAATATTATGTATTCTTACCAAAAATGGAATGGGTAAAAATACGTGGGACAACCCAAAATGGAAAGTGGGTAAAATACGTGGGACGGAGGGAGTATAATTTGTTCATGAAATAATTCGCTCCATTATTATTATTTTTTACCAATTAAATATTATTTTTTAATTAAAATATTATCGTCTTTTATCCAAGAAGCCACTCCTTCTTACGGTCTATTACAGTCTTTGCCAAAAATTAAATTTTAACGTCAGATCAATTTTAAACGAATTAAAATAGTTGGTATAATTAAGGTAAGTAGTGAGTGCGAGGTGAAAAGAGCTTAAAGAGCAAGTTTTTTGGTATTTTATGAATAAATTATAGTGACATCATTTCATTTTTTTTATAATTAATTTATAAATTTTTCATTAAAAATATTAACATGTGCTTTTCATTTATCTTATACAAGTTTTAATGAAATAATTTGATTAAATAATAATTATTTTTATTAGTTAATGTACTTCCTTTACTAAAAAAAACTTGTAAATTCTTGTGTGTTACAAATTAAAATTATTTATGGTGAAATCTTTTTACTTTAGAAAATTGAGATCACTTAACCCATTTGCTTATTTCATCTTCTATTTCACTTACACTCAAAAAAAAAATATTTTTTACTAATTAAATATTTTATTGGTAAATTGGTTTATCAATAAATTAACAACAAAATTTATTGATAATTTTTTTTAGATAGTGAATAGTAAAATTTTAACGAACGGAAATTCAATTCATTTGGGAGAGCTACATCACAAAGGTTATCTTTCTGACACCGGATATTAATCCCAGAAGTGGAAATAAAATTACACGTCACATTAATTACTGTGCGCTTTCTCAAAAATTTTTATTACTACTATAGTTGATGTTTTAATAATTTTGTTTAGTTATTTATTAAATTATAAAAGGCAAAAAGTTGAGTGAATTCCTATAAATATCCATTTAAATGATTAATACAGAGTCCATGCATCACAGTCACACCAATCAGTCAACTCCTCACCCAATTATGGTGACGCAACTGTTTAATGTGAAATGATATTTCATAATCTTATCCCATGGCACCAAATTATATGTTTCTCTATCTTTCTATCAAAAAAAAAAAAAAATATATATATATATATATATATATATATATATATACTAATAATAAAAAATAAATAAAATAAAATAATAATAATATAGGGCAAGAATTAGTATGTGAACCAAGTATATATATGTATATATATGTATGACACCATCTTAATGGAATTTCCATAACATAGATAAGAACGATAATTCTTTTATAATTAATTCGCATGATAGATAAAATATAATTTAAAAAAAATCCACCATTAATTAGACGATACACATACCAACAAGCTCATTTTGCTGAATATACACATTCACATATTAATTACCAATTCCTTTATTGAAAAAATAAAGAAATAATATTAAAAGTACTAGAATATTAATATTGTATATTAATACTATGAGTAAAATTGAATTGAAAGGATCGAGAATCAAGATTTACACCGTAAATCTGATTTATACATGTTTTTGCTCTCAATATGTATAATGAAGGATGAGTAACTTTACTATTTGTGAAAGGAAAAGCGTAAAAATTATTAGGATAAAACATTAAAAACAGAAAAGAGGTTTTATTATGTAGGTTGTTACAAAAACCAGAATAAAGTCACCGTAGAACGTAGATACGATCATACGACCGAAACAAATATTAGACTTATTAGTATTTCAGTAATTTAATTTAGGTAAAATGTGGTTAAATAATTATATCAAATTAAGTAAAATTAAATAAAAAAGTGTAGAAATGATAAATATAAGTGGGAAATGTAAGAAACATAAAAGGGTGTATCAAAGCCCAAAAAATTCGGAGCGAGTGACGTTGTTGGAATTTTTGCCGGAAAAAAGGGGGAAAAGTCTTCAAAAAGGGAATATTTTTGACGTTGAGATTTCAAAAGCTTCAAATCTATCTATAATTTCTTTGCAATATATTACCTGCCAATTTCTTTCATTGTCATTTTCTAATTATTTCTCCTTCAAATTATAAATAATTTCATTTGTCTCGTATCTATATATGTTCCACTTTTATTTTCCGTTTGTTATTACCGGCCACATGACATTCCGATGATGTAAAATTGTAAATACCAACGAAAATAAAGACTTAAAATTTATTGTTAAATTATTTATCAATAGATTGACAAAATTATTATTCATTAATAAAATAATTATAGTTGATAATTTTTACTTATGAAAAATCAGGTCCATTAAAATTATTGTTGTTGATATTCATTAATACTAGTAATCGCTAAAATAATTTTATTAATAATCGGTCAGTAAATAAGAACATCCCTATTTTACTATGATCACAAAAATACTATTAATTCTTTATAAGTAGTACTTTATATTATAAAGAGTTGTATAATTTGTGGAGAGTAAACTTTATGAAAAGAGGGTTGTAGATGTAGCATGTGAGCTTGTTCCCCATGAAAGGACAATAAAATGTTATCATTATATCATATCTACTTTATTTTAATTTCTTTTTGGTATTTTTATTGGGTTTAATTCATACATTTGAAGAATCAAGGATCATACAATTTTTTTCAATTACCAATCAAAATTCACAAGGACCACCTCATACGCACCTCACATGTAAGCTGGAGAAATTTTGCCTCAAGCCTTGCATGTGAATTTTTCTCACAAATGGGTAGCGGTGAGGTTTGAACCCTAGACATTTATTAACCATGGGCTCTAATACCATGTTAAATGACCACATCATCTAAAAACTTAAGTTACTAGATAGGTTATTCGTTTAATACTTAATCAAATCACTATAACACACCTTGAAGCATCAACGATCATAAAATTTTTTGTTAAGAAAGATTTTAGCGGGTTCGTCTTTATAATATTATGAATTTATTTTTAATTTTAATGTAGTTGATGTAGTATTCGGTTTATGTAGAATCATGTTATATAGTAATTTATTATTATTGTTGTTGGCGATGAGAATTGATGGTGTAATCTTGATCCAACAATACTTTCAATAGATGAATAGATGATGAAATGGACAATATGCATGCGTGGTAGTTTTAGCGGCTCGAATGACAGTTTGGACTATTACAATAGAAACTGATCAAGGTAGAAGGATTTACTAAACTAACTTAATGGTATAATACTTGCAGACAGTTTCTAGAGGTGTAGGTGCATCCATTTTGATCGAATTTAGAACCTCTCATTACACACTACATGATAGGATCAAGAGCAGTTCTTTTAAAGTTCATCTTTTACACTGTAAAATTAGACTCTGAAAATATATATAGCTACTAGAAATATGTTAACTTCAAACTATCACCCAACGTTAGTGCTAGCTTTACTGCTTTTCTTCTAGAAGAAAAAAATAAAATTAAAAATAACAAACTGAAATAAATTAAAAAGTAAAATTTTCTTCTCGAAATAGCAAATTATTTATATTTTGTGGGATTATATGAAACTGAAACACTACAATAAACTCGGACCGTAAATTTTCATGAGGCCAGCCTCCATGGGCCGAAGTCCGAACAAACAGTTGGGCCGGATTAGTAATTGCCTCAGATTAATTTACCCTGAATTAATGCTGTCAAATTTAAATACTCCGTATCTTTATATTTCCTTTGTCCAATTATAATTTCCACTATTTCTTCATGTGTTAGTGTCATTAATCTCTTTACCTTATAAAATTAATAAAAGTTTCAAAATATATAATAAATTTCATTACAAAATATTATTTACACTTAACATAACTTACTTTATTATTTAAAATACCATAATATTAGAAAAATAAAAAAATTCATTAAAAAAATATTTTTTTCTAAACACCGTGCAGTAACGATAAATAGTTTCTTATTTGAGAGTAAAGGATTATTTATAACATTTATCTAATGCCATATAATTTTTTAACCATACTATTCAAGTCTCACCTATTATAATTTAAGTATATAATATAATATCTTACTACAATATTTAAAAGTCAAAACTCAAATGCAATAGTATTGGATAACTATTCAAACTATCATTATTTACTTATCCTGTCATCTATTTTTTAATAAATTTGATAACTTTAAAATACATTTTAATTTTAAAATTTTCGCCCTTACCTAATATAAACAATATTCTCCTTTGGAGAACGCTTTTTGTTTTTGTTCCAAATTATTTAACAAAAATTATTTATTTTGATAAATTTTATTTACTTTAAAGGATATATTAATATTTTTAGATAAGTAATGATATATGTAAAAAATAGTGACAAATTTGAATTTAATATCACTTTTAAGGTTGTTGAATATATATATTTTTTAATTATCATTATTTTTTTAAAAGAATTTTGTGAGACATGTAAATAAAAAAAATGTGAAGGATTCCTGAAATTGTATACTGGTTTATTATTTGAAAATAAGTGTATAATTATCATTAATTTGTTTTTTTAATAAATTTAATAAAAAGAAAAGTAAAATTTTTTACAAAATGAAATTTACCCGTTCGTTCCTTTCTCAAAAGAGTGGGCCTAGTTTGAATTAGGGCATAAAAAGTAACCCTTTTAATAGGTGGGGCCCGCTCTAGGTGTGGAATCCAATAGCATTCACAACATGGTGCACGTGCGACTCACGTATCACTGCAGACTTGTCAGAATCCAACAGCTCTACTTACTATTTGTTCAATGAAGCTACCCAAATAAATAAATAGAATAAAAATAAAAATTTTAATACTCATAATTGGGCTCATGTATTGTAATTGTATTATTATTAAAATATCTCCATTAACAACCAACGATATAACTCAATAATATAATATTCATTTCTCTCGTATAATTTACAACTCAACTCAACTCAATTTCAATTTTTTTATACTCCATCAACAATCCAACTCAACCTATCATTTCAATAAAATATTTATTTCCTTCTTATCTATATACCACATTTATTAATATAAAATTATATTATTAGTTAAAGACTTTTTAATTACATTTAAAATGATATTAATAATTTTATATTTAAAATTAAATTTAATCCCACAATTAAATAGTAAAATTATTTTGAAAATATACAAAAAATAATATATAAATACAATAATTATATAATAATTACAAAATATATAATAATTTATTTAATTTATAAATTTAAAAGGGAAAATAAGAATTTAATTTTTTTAAAGAAACCTGTGTAATTAATTTTCTAATATTTAAATTATATAAAAAAAGTTATTTAAATTAATAATACAATGATGGGGTATTTGTGACAAATTTGGAGCGAATGTGGTTGTGTTAGAGGTTACCGTACAAGTCGTCGCATATTCTTAAACGCCAACCGGTTGAGGCCTCATTTTTATTTTTCATTTTTTTTAATTCCTCATGTCTGTCGTATATGAACGACCCATCAATTGGGTTGCCGGTAAATGTAGTCTTATACATAAAATAGAGAAGTGGAGAAGTGGAGTAACATTTATGAGAAATTAAAATTAATCTAAAAGTATAAAAAGGTACACTAACTCAACCTTACTATTACTTCTTGAGTTAAACGTTCACGGGAGATACTATTAATAAAACTCACGTTATGGATTACTAAATTGACTATATTTAAAGATAATTTAAAATTCATCATAATATATAATTTATATAGTTATAATTTTATATCAATATATGATACTCCTTATATCAATTTTTATATATTATTGTATATTATTCTCTCCGTTCGGCTTTAAAGTATCCATTTGTTTTTTGCACTTGGATTAAGCAGTATTATTATTATATGTAATGTGGGTAGTTGTATTAGAAGAAAGTAGCGGGCCATATTGTATACTTTTTACTAAATATGAGAAATTGATATCTTTGAAACTGACGCCAAAAATAATAAAATTGATACCTTAAAAGCGGAAGGATGAAATATAATTTTATTATTTATTAAATAAGTTCAAATCCACGAAACTGAATTCATACACCAATTCAAATAAGAATTTATGAAAATATTATATTTCACCTTGCCTTAAATCATTAAATTTTGAAAAAAGAAAATTATGATTTTAATTACAAACGAACATAAAACGATAATTAGCGAGTTGATGATCAGCACGTGCGCCAGAGAAAGAAAGCGCGATTGGTCAATGTTCCTGTGTCACGTGCGCCAGGTAATGGCATCCCACATTTCCATTTACAAGCATCTGAATTTTTTGTGACACTTTGGTGTGATAACTTTTGTAATACTTATTTGGATGAATGACACGTAAGAGAGAAAATAAAAATTATATCCAAAATTAACCAGTCAACTTTGGCGCAAGGTATTGGATCACCCCGATACGTGTCATTCCATAAGAAGGTGTTGTAGGAAATGTCGCACTAATGTGTCACAGAACATCCCGTGCACCGTGGGGTTTTAGCTTCATAAATCTTCAACATGTTTTACTATCCACAAAATGCAAATTGGATCACTTATTCCATTCTATATTCCATCTACTATTTCAGGTATTAGATTCTCGCCACGTGTCGTAATTAATGCCTAAATTTTCACCACATGCCCCAAAGGTTTAATGGTCATTAACTAGGGTATAGTATCTTAATAGAAAATAAATTATAAAATAGAGAGTGTAATACCAAAATGAAATAGGGGATTTGGGTTGCACAAAATGATTAAATTATTGGGACTTTATCATCTACCTTTAATTTATCCAAATTATATTCCAAAAAATCACGACACGAGGTATGGAATAGGAATCCACAAAAGTACATTATGCATTTCAATTATGTAGTAATATACATTTGGCAAATTCTCCAATAAATCAGCGTAAATAAATTCAAAATTTTGCAATTATATTCAAAATCTATATATTAGTAAATAAAAATATATAAATTAATAAATAAGAATTTATATTTTTGTTAACGAATTACGTTTTTAATGCAAATTTGAGTATAATAAATAAACATGCAATATTGAATACAAATTAATAAAAGGGTTGGTTTAAATACACACTCCATTTTATTAAATACACACCCTATTATTACATAATTATAAAAATATATTTTTAAAAATTTTAAATTATCCTTAATTTATTAAATTAATATTCTTTAATGTATATTTAAGATTAAATTATAATTTATACATGGAAACATCAACGGGATCTTCATCCACCCCGTCTCATCCAAACTCTAAAATCTTAAACACCAGCAAGCATGAACAAAAATCATTCTAAAATCTCAAACGCCAGCAAGCATGAATAAATCATTCAATCCATTCTTCTCTGCTTGAATCCACATTCTCAATAGTATAATCTTGAACTTTTCATACAGCCATCAAAAAGTTCAACAACTCGCTAACTCTGTAATATACAAAGTTTCTTCAACTGTGTAAGGAACATAGGAACTATCCCTCCAATAGTCCAACTTACTATAAGTGTTACTTTTTTTCCCCTTCAAAATCCAAACAAATATGAAATCATACTCAAGAGTTTATAAAAAATAGAAAGAAACAGAAATACATATCTATATTTATGGAAGACATTCAGATGTGAAGGTCTCCTCCAATTCCATCTTGATCTACAATTCGGGGCGTCGATTAAGTTTCCATGATAAAAACAGGAATCTGTTCCCAGCAATCGCATTGTAGGGCATTTATTGACAATGTCGTTCACTGAAATAAATTAAATTAACATAATAATTAATAGAATAATACTCACTATTGAGATGGAATCTCTATCTGTGTTCTTATGCTAATGGAAGCAGCTTTTGTTTGAAAATTAAACATTCCTAATTCCTCCCGCATTGCTCATATCAGTATAATTATTTCTTTTAATTTCTCAAATTAAGCTTTTGCATTTCTCTCTAATGATTTAACAACTTCCTTCCCTTTCATCGACATCAAAGACTTCTTCGACTACCTTTTTCTTTCAAACCTGAAAAGTGAATGGGAAGAATTTTATTTTAGGAAGACTGAATTAGAGTTCACATAGGTGTGTGTATATACCATACAATTAAATTTATTTAAAAAATTAAAAGGGTAAATTTGAGTTTTAAGGGGGTGTGTGTATATAATAAAATTAAAATTTAAAAAGTTAAAAGAGGGTGTGTATTCAATAGGAATGTGTATTCAATAAAAAGGGGTGTGTATTTAATAGCACTCTTAATAAAAATATAGGGACATGCATGCATCCTATATATAGATGAGTCAAATATGAACCAGATTTAATGTAAACCACCTATTTAAAATTTGTAAAAATAATTATACCTTAAATATTCTAAACTCTAAGAATTAACATTATATCCTAAAGGTATATTAGAATATAAACAACTAAGATTCACATAATTAATTCACAGAAGAGTTTGTTTATCCACATATTTTTTCATTATTTCTCTAATAGTAATTTTAATACTCTATTAAGAATAACGGGTAGATCATGGCACAAGAATTTGAGAAGTAATATTTAATATACTAAATGAGAGTTTAATTTTGATGAGGTATCGCTTTCAGAATTTTTATTGATTTTTTAATTATTAATTATATTTATTATTTTTATTTATTTATATTATTTAGTAGGAAATATATTTTCATATATACATATATATCTTGCGTAGATAATATATTATTTATTATTCAAATTTAAAATTTAATAAAGATAAATATATATATATATATATATATATATATATATATATATATATATATATATATATATATATATATATATATTTTAAGATTTGAATATGATGTGATCAAATCTAAATTAATTTCCCCTACATCTATAAATATAGTTGTCTACTCACTTCAAACACACAAATTATTTGAAGGTTTCTCCCCATCTTAAAGAATCGATGGTATGTGATTTTTTTATTATTAATCTTGTTATAATATTTTCTTTAGTCAATCCGAAGCTACAAAAAGGTTTTATGAGATTAAAAAGGTCCGTTGAGCGCCTCATGACTATGTCATAATAGATCCGAACACTTGCCCTGGATCGACTTCCAGATCATAATTGCTCTAGTAAAGAACTAAATAAAATAGATAAATGGGAGATAGAAAAATAGAGAAGAAACAAACTAATTCTAGAAATATCTCTCAAAGGTTTACTAATTCTTTGACTGTTGGCAGGTCTCTTTGTATGTGTTGTCCGGAAAGAGGAGGACTCAATGATTATTCGTTCGCCGGAACCAGAAGTAAAAATTTTGGTGGATAAGGATCCCGTAAAAACTTATTTCGAGGAATGGGCAAAACCTGGTCATTTCTCAAGAACAATAGCGAAAGGGCCCGATACTACCACTTGGATCTGGAACCTACATGCTGATGCTCACGATTTCGATAGCCTTGTTATTTCTTTTGATTCTTTATAAATTTCTCTAAAATTTTTTTATAAAATTATTTTTTTAAATAATAATTTATTTATTTGTTTATATTAATGCGTATATATTAATTTAAGTTATTTATTATGTGTATTGATTTTAATTTTTTTATATGCTATTCATTTTTTTCTTTTTTGGTTCGTTGTGAATTTTTTAAAAGAAACCCTAAATTTTTTTTATGAATTTTAAATCTCACGTTTATGAATTTCATTTATTTGAACCCCAAACTCTCTATTTCTTTTATATTTTATTTATCATTATTAATACATGGATTTCTTTTGATTAATATATGTAAACGGGTCAAATTTATTTATTTATTTTAAATTTTGTTAGTCAAATTTATGTGTGCTTTTGTAATTTTTTTATTTCTTTCAAATAATACATGTATTATTTTTGTATGATTTTTTTCTTACATCGACAAATTCATATTTTTTATTTTTTTAATTTCTTTTGATTACTTATATTAATTTCTTTATATTTTTTTATTCAACGATCAAATATATACCAGATCTTTTCATATCTTTTACTCCATATGTCCCAATAAAAATTGACACACTTTCCTTTTTGGTTTTCGTTGACACATTTCCTTTTTAATACATGAGACCCACACAAAAATAATTAATACATGATACACATTAAATATTATTTCTCTCACTTTACTTCACTTTACATTAAATTATTATACTCCTTAATCTCTATGCCCAAAAAAAATATATCAACTTCTCCGGGACGGAGGAAGTATCTTTTAAGTTTATATTTTAATTTATTTTAATTAATACGTATAATAAATTTATTTATTTTTATTTATTTTGAATTTTTTAGCCAAATTTATACGTAAATTTGTAACTTCCTTCTTTATTGTTATATATTTTTTAAATTCTTTTTATATTATTTCTTTTATTACATATATATTATTATTTTTGTTATAATATTTTCTTTAGTCGATAAATACACATTTTTTTACTATATTCTTTTTATGATATTCATCTAAAATTATGGCAAAAACTACTGTGCAACCGGGTGCACGGAACACATTCCGTGCGCCTTTAAACTTTTGTGTTAAATTGTATACCCTTTAGTATACAGATGTGTACCCTTTGTTTTTCTAAAGAAAATTATTGTGCGTATCTGGGCGTATGAATGCACCTTTAGAATTTCGTGTTAAATTGTATACCCTTTAGTATAAAATGTGTATCCTTTATTTTCTAAAGAAAAAAATATTAATGAAAAGTGCATACTCTTTAGAACAAAATGGTGTACCTTTTATTAATTAAATTGTATACCCTTTAGACCAAAGCAATGTACCCTTACCCATAATACTAAATTTCTAAAAGCACGCAAGACTCACTCAAATTATTCTTAATTATATACATAAATTTTAATTTTAATTATTCTTAAGTTTTAATAATTATTTTATGAACATATCTAAATTAATAAATTTATTTTACTTAGTAGCTGATATCTATTCATATATATAATTAAAATTATATATATATATATATATATATATATATATATATAAATATATATATATTTATATATATACATATATTTATATATATATATATATTATTTAATATTATTTATACTATTTATTATTTGATTAAGAGATAAAGA
This sequence comes from Pogostemon cablin, assembly GCA_023678885.1. Lineage (NCBI taxonomy): Eukaryota > Viridiplantae > Streptophyta > Magnoliopsida > Lamiales > Lamiaceae > Pogostemon > Pogostemon cablin. The sequence continues at coordinate 2,644,490 of CM042992.1, read as the reverse complement.
GATTTACTAATTAAAATTAAAATTTAATAATTAAAGAAATGTATCTGTTTTTTTTATTGATTAAAATTATGTTGTCTCTTTTATATTTTTTTTAAAATTTCTTTTGATTATCTTTTGTTCTTCTTATAATTTTTTTTGCTTTAACTTTATTTTCTAAAAAAAAATTATTTGTACGAAAATGAAATTTGTCTTTTGTTTTTTTTAATTGTCAGATTTACCATTTTTTGAATTAATTTTGTTAAGATTTTTTTTTCTTTTTTTTCTTTAAATTGATTTCTAATAATTTTTTATTAATATATAATAATTTTGTTATAATTTATTTCATTAATGATTAAATATACATATTTTATTTTTATTATTAACTTCATTATTTTTTTATATTTTTTAAATTTCTTTATTTTTTATTTTTATTAGTACAAATATTAAATTTATCTCTTATTACACTTTTTGATTTGAACATATATTAATTTTTATAACTTTTTCATGAACGATAATTTTTTTTTTCTTTTTATAACTTTTATTAATTAATTTTGTTATAATATTTTTATAACATATATTAAACGCGAGTTTTTTTCATTTTATTAATATATATTAATTAATTCCATCATAATATTTTTATTATTCAAATATAATTTTTTTTTGATTAATTTGATCATAATTTTTTAATAAAAATTAACATATAGTAAATTTATTTTTATTCTTTTAATATACATATATTGAATTCGTTATAATATTTTTTCTTCATCACTAATTTTTCTTCTTTTTAATGTTTATGTTTCTTTTTTAATAATTTATTTATCGTTTACCTTTTTTATAAATTATTTTTTATTTTGATAATTTTTTAATATGGAAATTAAGTTTATCTATTTCTATTTCTTTATATTAAAATATACAGTATTAATTTATTTTATAATATTTTCTTTGATATCAATTTTTTTCTTTTAATTTTTTATTAATTAGTTCATTATTTTTTTAAATTTCTTTTGATTTGATTAATAAATATTAATTTATTTTATTATATAATTTCATGTCCCACGTAATATGCGAGTTTTGTACTAGTATTTTATATTCGAAAAAATAATAATTTGTCTCTCTAATGAGTAATTTTTTTTTTAATATTAAAGAGTAACCATTAAAACAGAATGAACGTGTGAACTCTTCACACAAGTATTTAGCGTATAAGTATACTTAATTTAACTACTTCATTTACTCTCATATAATTAGACTTAGCGTTAAATCTAGTAAATCATAGGAATTAAAAAAATAATAATAATAAAAAAAATCCAATAAGAAGACTATATGCAACGTCAAAAAGTAGGTGTGTATATGTAGACCCAACTCAAGTCTACCTTATTATTCCTTCCCGAATGCATTTGGTTTAAATCTTAATACTTATTTGATCCATTCAACTGAATGAGCCCAAATAACTGGGTTGTTGGATCTTAATGAGAACCATTATTCAAAGCCCAATAACAATTATATTGGGCTTTATGATCAGTGTTATCCATTCTTTAACTAATGGGCTTCAATTTTTTGTCTGGTACGGATGATCGTGGCGACCGGCGATGGTTACGCTCTACATTAAGAGGGAGAAAATTGATTAAATTATTTAATTTGGAATAAAATAATTGTTTATGAGTATGTATTAAGATAAACAATTTCATGGGACATTTTCTTAAGTTGGATTAGAATTTATATCATTTGAGTGAGATGAGTTTCAACATCACCTTATAAAGTTGCTTTAGAATGCTCTTGGAATCACCCAATATATACACACTTACACGCAAGTGAAATTTTAATGGAGTAATTTGTTAGCAAATTGCATGACTTTAACACTTTGTCTTTTTCTCATCCGTTTTCTAAAAATATAAGACTTTTTTTTAAAAAAATCATAATAGAATATTTTCCTTTCTATCCAAAAAAAATATAATTTTCAATTTAGTCTTATAAATACATTGTATAATAATAATCCCAAAGTGATCGAAAACTCCTCAAATTGAATGGTCACGTGCTAACGCACGTGCACGAGTCCAATAAAAATTTAATTTTGCTAAGATGGAACATTTTTTAATGAGAGTGACTAGGGTGACCCTTCTTAATTAATTCATGTTCATTCATTAATATTATTTTTATTTTATTTTTAAATTTATTATATTTAAATGACTATTATACTTTAAACCTTAATCTCTAAGGATAAATTATACCCTAAACCACAAGGTTTAAATTATAATTATACCCTAAACCCTAAATCCTATGGATAAATTATACCCTAAATCACAAAGGTAATATTATAATTATACCCTAAATCCCAGGGATAAATTATACCCTAAACCACAAGGGTAGAATTACAATTATACCAAAAACCCTAAACTCTAATAATTAAATACACCCTAAACCACAATGGTGAAATTATAATTATATCCCTAAAATTAAATAAATAAATAAAAAATAAACAAAATAAGAAAAATGAATAAAAAGAAAAAAAAAGAAATAAAAGAACGAAAAAAGACAAAAAAAAAAAACCGAAAAAATAATAATAAAAAAAAAACGAAAAAAAAAGCAAGAATAGTCAAAGGTTGCACCAATTTGACTCGGTGCCACCGTCCCATAAGAGTCATTGTCTTTTTTTATAGTTTTGAAACTAAATTAAAAATATATATATCTTTCTAGGACAGAAAGCAAAAATTCCCTATTGGTATGTAATGAAAAATGAATTTAACTATTCATTTTTTCATAGTACTGTTATTCTCCAAAGAAAAAAAAAATGAAAAGAGGATTTTAATGTATGTGGAAGTGTGCTGATTGAATGTATGATTTGGTGCGATCATGGGACATCCATGTTCTGAAAGTATGTATGGTGGCATGCATTAACGTTAAATCATGTCCCATTAACAGTATAACTGGAAAAAAAAAGTTGACGAAAGGGACTTCTTCATGCCTAATTATCATTATCATTTTCATCTAATGTAATATGACAAAAATACTTATTATCCTAATTATTGTGCTTTTTTTTTCTTTTTCTTTTTTAAAATCCCCATATGAAATTATTGAATTTTGTATTTATCATCTGGGATAAATTAAATATACATTGCATAAATATGTAAACAGGTCTTCAAATCACGCAGAGCTAGGTCAAATTTAAAAATATAAAAAAATATTATTCTCATATGCGTCGTAAAAATATTTTCAACTTAATTTCCAGCTGAAAGTAGAAAAACTAAATTACTGACGTTTTTTTATTTTTAAATATGGTAACAAAATGATAATTTGGGCATTTTTGAAGGCAAAGACAATATAATAATAACAAATGAATATATATTATTATAATAAAATATCATGACAAGCATATCCTAATTAATTCATCAATTAAATATAGTTGGCCTTACAAAATACAACAAAAGAATATTACTGTATGTTCTTTCTTACTCGTATCTCTAACTTTTTATTATTATTATTATTTTTAATTGAATACTGAATCTTAGTTAAATTCTTTAAATTTTGGATAAAAAAAATTCTTATAAAAATTACATTTTATTCCTCATAAGTATAGTAGCTATAGATTTAAACTTAAGTATGACCACATATAGAACTGCTCTAATTATTGTGTGAGTTTTTGAAATTAAAAAGTAATTTCTAAGTGTGTGTGTTTATAATTCTTTAGAAATTTTTTTAAAAAAAATTATTAATTTGATTATATTTTCTAATTATTTTTCTACCATTGTTAGTTACTATGTCAATTAAGTTGAAGGTGTACGGACCACTAAGCTGCCACATTAATCAAAATATATATATATATATATATATATATTATATAATAATGGAAAATGTAATTAGAAAAGATAATATAATTATATTTTAAATTTTTGCGCTACATGTTTTTCTTTTCCAAATTTTATATTTCAATTAACGTTTCATATTTTAGGTTATTAATTTTATGGCAGAGGCTCTGCGCTCCCTGGGATACGTGGATACTCCGAATATGAACACAACTCTCTCCCTCTATATTCTATTTAAACCTATGTATTGTTAGGAGTTAAAATTGCAAAGGGGCACAAAAATTACAAACGCGCACGAAATATGATCTGTGCGCCTGAGTGCATAGGAGCCTCACTCTAATTTTATTTAACTTGAAAACTGATTCCTGATCATGATTGGCTTCCTATGTACTCCATCCGTCTCCTTTCAGTGACACACTTTTCATTTTGGGCTGTCCCACAAAAGTTTGCACATTAAAAAAAAGTAAAAAGTAAAAAACAGTTACCCTTCCCCATACACTTTATTTACAAAAAAATCATCTCTATCTAACATACTTTATCATTTATTTATTACAAAAAAATACCATTATACAAAGAGGGGCGCAAACTTTTCCGGGACGGAATTATATTACTGGTCATGAGTTTTTATTGTAAGGGATAATCCATTACATTTAATTGACTAATCATTAATTAAAATGCATGGAAGGTTACCACAACAAACATGCCGATAATATAGACTCATTCATTAATTAGTTGAAATATTTTTAATCAGTGAAATATTTTCCAAAGTTTAATGATAAATTATCATGATTAATTGTTGGACCACATTATTTAAATCTCATAATGTGAATGATTTTTCACCAAATGAACAAGAAACAGTAATTGTTAAGACATTAAAGGATACATTTACATTGTAATCTATCTATATATACGATTTTTTTTTACACAACAATATTATACTATATTAACTTATACAAAATACTCCAGTATTTTAAATTATGCAAATTATTCTATTGATCTTATGGTTTACAATCTATTCTGCCTATAGTTTTTAATATTTATTTTTATAAAATAATATTAATTTCAAATGTATAAATTGTACTCCATATATAGAAATTAAATACATGTAGAGAATAATTAACATACATATAAAAGTAACATTAATCGGAATAATTTTTCCAAAGGCTGCCAATTAAATATACATAGAATATAAATTATGAAAGAAAACAAATTCAGATAAATTAATTTGTCAAATTGACTACAGTATATATATATATATATATATATATATATATATATATATATATATATATAAAATGTGAATTCATTTGTTATAAGGTTAAGTAGGAAGTTATGAAATTGTCAGAAAAAAAAGGAAAGAAAAGACTAGACATTTTTGTAGCCAGATAATGTAATGTGATTTATTTACTCCTTTTTTTTTTTTTTAATTTCTATGATTTTTTGTACGTATACGTATAAATATACACATGGATTTTTTTTTTTAATATTTCATGTATGCTAGTTTCACATAATTAAAATGATGTATACATACATGACTTATAAAAGAACAAAAATAATACAATTTCATACATATACAGCACTAGTACGTACTGAGTTGCTGTGAATTTCAATAGGATCAGTTTGTAAAGAATTAGAATTAGAAAGAAATAAAAAGCTTTTATATGAAAAATTGTATTTGTGGTACTAGATAAAGCCAACTTAAAATTTATTTATTTTTGTACCCTATTTTGATTTTCATAAAAAAATAATGAGAAACTCAAGAAACTAAAAATGTACAGCTAGATCTCTCATTTTTATTATGCTCTAGGGTTTAACTATTCAACATTGGCAATCAATTGAATTCAGTACCATCTAGTATGAAATAAAAATACTCACACACTCCCATATATATACTCCAATATATACACACACCTACAACTCATGAGTAACCTTACAAGAACAAATTCAGACAAAGGAGATAAAGAGAATTTTACTGAGCTGTAAAAAAAGGTGAGCTCAAAAATTACTCTTGACAACCAGTTGAAGAACTCATCACAACCAGTAATTTCTTGATGCATTACCAAAACTGAAGTAAAAAATACCTCCATTCTCCCTCCCTTTCAGATTATTAGGGTTTGTAATACCCATCTCTCTTCCTCTCTCCCCACACACACACTGAGAGAGAGAGAGAGAGAGAGGACACAGAAGAAACCAAGTCTGAGTAGCAGAAATTAGAAGAGATCTGTAGATTGTTGTTTGGAAGAAGAGTGGAGATGGAGATTAAGGTGAGTGTGTGTGTGTTTTTGGTGAAGAAGACACGCACAAAATGGGGGCCCTCTTGAGAAAAAAATAATTTAATTGCTTAGGGGTTATAGACTATAAGGTACCGTACACTATGTATAGTCTACTAGTGTCTTTTTGGAGTATTTAAACCTCATGCCGTTAAATGCTTCTTAAATTTACATAATCTCACTTCAAATCCACCTACTTTAACTTGATAATCATTTATTATATTTATAACCTCTCTCTACTTTGTATGCCTAACTATTACCTATATATGTACTTTTGTATGCTTATTCTTGACCTAATCTAATCTTTTCCAACTTTTTCTTTTACCCAATTTATCTACTCAAAATGTCTGTATTTTGGGATTTTTGAGAAACTAAATTAAGCTCATAGGTTAATTGTGTTATGTAGTACTCCTTCCGTCCTGTTTCTATGTTTATGTTTGCTCTTTTCATGTTGATTAAGAAGTATAATATTTTAATAGATAGTGGGTGAAAAAATATAATATTTAATGTAAAGTGGGTAGGTGTATTAGTGTTGAATGATATATTAATTGTTTTAGGTGGGTCCCATATTCCAAAAAGGAAAACATAAACATTGAAATAAGACGCGCAAAATAGAAACATAAACATTGAAACGGGATGAATGGAGTATATAATTTTGACCGTGATGTTTGGATTAGGGGAACCTAGTGAATGTTAACCTATGTTTGTTCTGAGAATTTAAGAAGGGTAGATTGATTTTACTTAACTTCGACTAAAAAATAGAAAACGAAAATGGCAAAAGTTCCTGCGTCTCCGCGGACATGATCCGTGTGTTCATGTGAACACAACTCTTCCCCTCCCTATTCTATTTAAACTTATGTATTGCTAGCGAATTTAAATTGTAAAGGGGCACATATCTAAATCCGTGTGTCCGGACGCATAAAAGACTCACTCAACGAACATAGCCTTAGATGAAGTTTGAAATGGAAAAAATGCAGTAGCTACAAATATGATCTTGAATCCTCCATTTAATTTCTTGGGTACAGCTAGGTATAGGTTCCACAGTTTTGATGAGAATAATTAATTATTATTAAATAAAAGAAAAAGACAAGTTTTGTATTGTTTCAATAAATTATTAAGGGTGCTCTGTTGAGAGTGAGTTATTATATTACCCTGTGAAACATCCCTTTCCTTAACGGGCCATATATCGGGCCGAAGCCCGCCCTTTCCATGCTGATTCCGGAAATAAATGGCTGATTACTACACAACACTTCTCTTTCTAATTTATTATTACATACATACATAAATAAATTAATTAACTAACTCTTGTTAGTAGGGTTTCTACCTTAAGAAATATGTTCAACAAGAACACTTACCTCATTCCCCCCTCTTCCCTTCACCCTCATCTCCCCGACATCAATGGAGTCGAAATCTTGCTCCACCACCACCACCCGGACGCCTTCTCCGGCCACTACTTCGCCACCACCACTTCTCCCATTGTCGAACCAACATTCTTTCCTCAAGATCATAACAATGGTGGTGGTTTGAATCCTCCCAGAAAGCAGACGGTGAAGAAGGATCGACACAGCAAGATATACACGTCTCAAGGGCCGAGGGATCGGAGGGTTAGACTGTCTATTGGGATTGCTAGAAAGTTCTTTGATCTTCAAGAAATGTTGGGATTTGATAAGCCCAGCAAAACCCTTGATTGGTTGCTGACGAAATCGAAAGCTGCCATTAAAGAGCTGGTGCAATCGAGGGGCAGTGGTGGTGGTAGCAGCTCCGAGTGTGAAATGATGTGTTCTGATAATTGCTGTAAGAAGAAATCTTGTGGGAAAGAAAAGGGAGGAGCATCAAATCTTGCTAAAGAGTCGAGGGCAAAGGCTAGAGCAAGGGCTAGAGAGAGAACCAGAGAGAAGATGTCCATCAGATCAAACATTAATGGTTTATTTCTTAATTAATAAGCATGTTTAATTAGTATTAATTAATCCCACTTTTGTTTGTTCTCAACAAATTAAGGTTAATTTATTATTGCAGCTAATTGTAATAGCAGCAATGGTGTGTCCAAGGTGGACCATGAATTCCTTCATTCTCATCCATTAACTTCTTCTAATCATGATCAAGCTGCAAATGAAGACCTAATTCATGAATCCATTGTGATCAAACGGAGAACCAAGAACCCCTCGATTTTCGGGTTTAACCACACCACACCATCTGTTAATGACAATTGGGATGTTTGTAGCTTCACCTCACAATCCAACATGTATGCCATTTGGGATCAGCACAAGTTCATCAATAGGTAATTGATTAATTAATTAATTATCTCCCAAATATCATTCTAAGATTTATATATGATCAAGTGATCAAGATTGTGATGTTTCTAGAATTATTGCCATTATCTGCAGCAATTCAAACATATAGGAAGTTTTTGGAATCCACAAAAAGATCGATCGATGTTTTGCCACAAGGTGTTCGACGAAATGTAAGTCTATTGTTCTTCATCATATTTTGAAACTTCAAGGCTCAAATGTAATGTCTTTTGTCTTGGATTATAACTTTCATTGCCAATATCCATGAATGTTATTTGTAGGCTATTACTGTAGTAATACTCTTAATATGTTAATTATATATCTCAATTAATTACATCATTAAACCATGTTTATCTGACCCATGGATATTAAAGACAATATTCAATGGGTGGTGCTGGTTGTCTTAATCAACATGTACATGTTTCTGAATTTGATGAAGGCTTTATGCCTAATTTAATTACATGATTAATACATATATATTGCAAAATATGTATAGTGTTATATCAAGAGTTAGAGAGGATAATGACCAAAATGTAACATCAGATTAAAGGTTCACTTAAAGGGTAATATGTATTCAATAACATCAAACTTCAAATCACAATATAACAGAAAATCAGATCAATATATCAGAAAAATGGAGATTGAGAGTGAAATAAATTAACCTATCTAGCAAACACCATTCAAGATCATATAAAGACAAAGTCATGTCAAGTGATTAAAAAAGTGAACTACTTCTGGATATTGTTTGCAAGTTAAAAACCAGATTATTGATTAGAGTGTGATCTGGAATTCTAGGATACAATTATGATTATAAAAAAATCTTTTTTTTTTTTTTTTAGTTTTTATTCTCTGTTAAAGTTATTTATTCCTCTTTTCATCTTCCCTTTTAATTTATTTTCCACCAGCTAAGCATGGATATAAATATATAATATGTAATTTCTGGTATCAATTAATATTCTAAACCCTGTTTCCTTTCTCTTTTCTTTTTCTTTTTGGCTGAATATAACATCACAACAGCAGTACTATACTCATGTGTTCATGTCTCTTGATGCTAGAAACGTGACTTCTGCATTTTCTTCGGAAATATGTATATTATGTCATCATCATCATAAGGATTTTATCTTAAGTATGAATGGAAGTATGAGTATACACCGGTTATGGGGTATTGAATCTGTACTATATCTATATGTGATCTGATCAGTATGTAAAGAATTAGGTTATTACATATGTGTAGATATATATGGTGTCAAAATTGATCAGCTTCTAATTTAAAGTTTATGAATTGTGTGGTTTTCATTTCATAATTCACTAGGCACTTTTTCAAGAAACATTTTTTAGCTTAACAAATTCTTTTCATGTGACTGTTTTGTTAGACAGAATTCATTAGAGAGAAAAGTATAGGAAGCAGAATGGTATTCATGTACTTTCAATGGAAGATGATATGTTTAATTTGGTGTGTGTGTTTGGGGTGTGGTGGTGGGGGAGATTAACAACACATAAAGTTTTTTTTCATTAAAAGGAGGAGTTTTGTTTACACTTGTGTGGACATTTGTCTTTTGGAAAAAGAAACATATCATGTGAGCATAATCTTTTCTGTGGTTCCTATATGTTTTGGATTATACTGTAAGAATGATAATGTAAGAGGATTGTGAAAGCATTAAGAAATTAGTGGGAAGAGATTACTGATTAGCCCCCAGCAGCATGTGCACTATTGTAATTGAGAAGTTTTTTTTTTTTTTTTTTCTGGCTTCAGTTGATATACCTAATTAAGATTAATAATCTTAACAAAATTTGTTAATCCTGAGTGTAGAATTTAACTAATTTCTGATCAGTAACACAGATAATATTTCTATTTATTTTGTATTTGATCATGAACAAAGCCAATATACTGGGTAAATTATACATGTGCATGGATTATATATTATGTACTGATCATAAACTGTGAGTAGCACTCTTATATGCACACTAATATTTCTATTTTTTTAATTTTTTTTTGTAATTAGTCAAATTACACTTGTGATTATCATGTAATTATAGGCATTCTTGTGCATTATAACTTGCATGGATCTGTTCAACCTGAATTTAATTTGAAAAAAATAAAAATCCGTTCAGCATAATTAAAATTATTAATGCATTGAATAAGTGAAAAAAAAAATTACAAGTGAAATATCACGTTATATAAGCAAAAATTTCACATGCTACATTTTTAAGCATCATGAATTGAAACTTTTACTTGTGATGATCGATGAGTAATATCGATTCTTCTTTGGAGTCAAAATTTAAATAGTACTATGCAAACTTTAAGTCATTTTCAATTCTAATTTGGAAGTTAATTTGCGTTATATTCTTGAATAAAATATATACTACTTATTAGAAACTAGAATACAGAATAAAATAGTATCAAACTAGAAGAAAGGCCGATTGCCGAAGAAAGAATCCTGAGAAAAACTACATAGCATGAAATATACTAATAAAAGCTGAAAGATATATACCAATCAATTATAAAGTGAAATTAATTAGCACCCTTTCATCAATTATAAAATAATATTTAAACAAACACATACAGTCACTCATTACCTGAATCGAGATAGACCTCTTCATTTCATCAAGATTCTTGCAGCCCCTCATGATCAATTTGAAATGCATTAATCTATTACTCCTATTATGCTAGAACTAAAAGAAAAATTGGAAAAAAAGAAAAACGAAAAAAAGGGAACAAATACAGAAAAACAAAAAGAACACTAGGTAGCTCCACTATGGATCATAGTTAATGATTAGGTTAGGCTAATACACACACAAAAGCTGTATCCATCTCAAGAAATAGTTACAGTGATTTTACCATTGCATTCAGCAGTAAAAAACATCTATATACATACTTTAGTCATGATCGAGGGTAAATGCATTAAATGGATGAATTAATATTTGTTTATTCTTGGGTAGATTGAGGATTGCAGTAGTATTAGTTACATGGAGCCATGTGTAAAAGAATTTGACTCATGGGTGATTTTGTTGATCAAATCTGCAGATCTACTAGCATTGTACCATAAAATCCACTGTTTCAGATGGTCTAAAGATATTTTCCCCCCATTTTGACTCTTTGCCCCTCCACCTTCTAACATTCATTACCTACCCTTTTTCAAAATAGTAATATAGGAATACTAGGATTCACACAATTGTATGTATACAACCATAAACCTTCCAAGAGTGGTTAGTTCTGTGTACTGGTTTTAATAGCTAGAGTCTAGTTTAAATATAGTCACGTAAGTACATGGTTTTAATATGGATATATGGAGTACTTTAATATTACTGCAGTTTGGGTTTTCTACTTCACAAGCGAATTCAAATATTTCAAAAAATATTTTTTTAATTAAAATCTTATGTTCTAAAAATTTACATTTGATCATATCATTATAGATGATCCGAACGTACATTGAATTTCTTGTAAACTCAATATGTGTATAATCAACTAACCATGGTACAATTAGTTTAAATTGATAGTATTTGAGTTGAGCCTCGTTTTTATATAAATTAAATGAGATTTTGGCCCAACCAATTCAAGAATTAAAAAATCTCTGCCAATGGCCAAATCCAATTACATTTGTTACATGGGCCGATTTAGGAACCGAACATACACATATCTTTGATATAAAATTAAGATAACAAATATTTGCAATTTTGAAAAATAAATTGTTATAATTACCTAATCTAATATTGGGGGTGATTTGGGTGCACCGTTGGCTTAATAGATTTAAAATTAATGTGTAGTTATTCTTTTAATTTAATTTATTTTATTTTATGTAAAAATTAATTTAATTATTAAGATCATTTAGTGCAGTGATGCTTGAGACTTGAGAGGATCCTAGTTGGATTCTTAATATTTGGGAAAAAAATTGTATTTTTGTCTACAATGAGAGTAATAAAATGTGATAGTATTTTAATAAAATTTACTATATTCAATGGATGGAAATAATAGTCATCCAAATATTTTATTTCATAAATAAATTTTATTATAATTTTAAATTTATAATATTTTTTTAAAAAGTGATAATTAATCCATTAAAAAAATAATATTTTTATATGGAGTATTTCTTACCAGTGTAGTTCTATAACTATTAATGATATCAATATAACTTGTTTTTAAGACAGAAAAGCCGAAAACATAAAGGCCGCAAATTCTTATCCAAAATAAATCCGTACCCGGAAATAAAGGACCCCCAAAAATATAGAATGTTCGATTCAAACCAATTATTAGTGCACAGGTGGCAAATCTCAGAATTAAACCCCAAATATATAAAATTAAAATGTAATAAAAATGAAGCAAATTATAGAAAGCCCAATCCCTTCCATCAAATTCCCAAAACCCAAGTATGGACTCTCGCCGCGTTCCCCGCACCGTCAGCGACCCGAAGGTCCGGCAGGTCGGGTTTTTTGCTCCGGCGGCCGCTCCGGACCGCTCTCAGTCGGGTCCACCTGACGCCATGTCATCTTCGCCTACCGTTTCCGGCGGTTCTCCCTCCGGCAATACCTTGTCACCTGTCATGATCCCCCCGCCGCGCCAGCTCTCCATTGACCTATCCCGCCACCTACCCTACGCTCCGCCCCTCCCCCGTACCTCTGATTCCTCTAATCCAGTGGCAGTGGGTAGTTACAATCCATCGGAGTTTCTATCGCCCAAGGCCTCGGCCGATTCTCTTACTACTTCTGGAAAGTTCGCTACTTCGTTGCCAGTTGGGGGTTTTGATATGGCTGTGGCTAAGCGGAATAATGTTTCTCGATTGCCCTCAGGTACACTTCATTTTCTCCTTTTCTGTTAAACCTTGAATTTGTTTTGGATTTGATGAAACTTTAGTACAGATGGAGCAAATATGAAAATGCAGACTTATCAGAAAAATTCCAGTGGAAAGAAATTGAAGGAGAAGACTACAAAAGCAGAAAGAAGAGCATTACAAGAGGCGCAAAGAGCTGCAAAGTCTGCTGCGAAAGGTGATCATCTACTGCGTCTGTTCTTCAATTCTGGAGATATTCTCTTAATTTTTTGCGTTGGTGTTAATTGACGCCGAAAATTTGTTATTAATTAATGTGCTGATTTGTATATGGAGAACTTTGATAGGAAGTTGAGAAATAAGTGATTTCATTGTAGGTGTGATGGGGCTAATTGGATAAGCTTCTTGTATTGTTGTGGATAGATGACCAGATGATGCGATGTAGAGTTTAATTACTAATGATTAATGAATTAGTGTTCTCATCCTTTTAGAAAAAAATAATCATATATTTTTGTATATCTGGCGTAGAGTTTTTCTCCGTGCTGCAAACCTTTCTTCTAACTTCCATTTAGTGTTCGACAGAATGTTTGTGTGGATTGATCACAAAGTACTGCTCGCTGCTTCTGATAATTGCCTGGTGTTATTATACTTCACAAGACTGCTTCTGGAAATAAAACACAATTGGTTACAATCATCATTCATTCCTTAATCTACATATTGCAGCGATGTTGTAGATGTTGATCTTTCTTGTTAATAAATCAGTAATTCAAGGACACCTCCAATTAGTTTCTCCTACATGTGTTACTTAAATATTTTGCCATTTTCTTGTGAACTCCAGTCTAATGCATAGACATCTTTTCCTTTGTCAATAAGCTTGTAATGGAGAATATTCCCCTAATAATTGCATATTAGTTTATCATGAGCTAAACTTGGAGGAGTGTTGTGGTCCTAACCAAGCATCATTGTGTTAAAATTTAAACATGAAATTTACTTAAGTTTGTTTCTTTCTAGGTGAAGTAGGTCGAACATCTTCTGCTTCTGCTGCTGTGGCTGCTGTCAATCCAACTACTGCCAATACAGCAAAGTCTGTGAAGTCTGTTTCGCAAAAGAAAGACAGCTCTTCTGTTGTAACTTCTGAGAAAAAAGGCAGCGATCGCCAGCCAGATAAAGATAGGAAGAAAGATGTCCCGCATCCTCGGATGCAGTTTGATGATGCCAATAGAGTTGAGAAGGCGAAGAAGCGGTCTGTAGTCAAACAAACTGAAGCGAGGAACAGAGTTGAACTCTTTAGGCATCTACCTCAGTATGAGCATGGAACGCAGCTCCCTGAACTGGAGTCAAAGTTTTTCCAGCTTGATCCAATTCATCCTGCCATTTTCAATGTAATCTCTGAGTCTCTTTTGGAATTTCCTTGGAAATTACAGAAAAGGGAAAACACTTGGAACAAAACATATAAATTATATTCTTTTACTTTTTATTTTGGGTATCTTGATGAAAGATTTTTCTCAAACTATTAGAAACAATGTAAATTTTCTTATTCATTTTTATTACACATTTCAGGTTGGGCTAAGATATTTTAGTGGGGACATATCTGGTGGAAATGCCCGCTGTATTGCTATGCTTCAAGCATTCCAAGAGTCAATCAAAGATTATTCGACACCTCCAGAGAAGTCCCTGATAAGGGACCTAACTACAAAAATAAATACTTATGTTTCTTTCCTGATTGAATGTAGGCCCCTTTCAATCAGCATGGGTAATGCCATTAGGTTTCTTAAAAATCGAATTGCACATTTATCTTTGAACCTGTCTGAGTCAGAGGCAAAGATCAATCTTATCTCTGAAATTGAGAATTTTATAAATGAGAAAATAATTATAGCAGATAAGGTGATTGTGAAGCATGCGGTTACCAAAATTAGGGATGGTGATGTTCTTCTCACGTGTTCATCGTCATCAGCTGTTGAAATGTTATTTTTGCATGCGCATGAGCTTGGTAGACAGTTCCGTGTGGTCATAGTAGATTCACGTCCAAAGCTAGAAGGCCAAAAGTTACTTCGTAGACTTGTGGGAAACGGTATTAAATGTACGTATACTCATATAAATGCACTTTGCTATATCATGCATGAAGTCACCAGAGTATTTTTGGGGGCATCGTCGGTGTTGTCTAATGGAACGGTGTATTCAAGAGTTGGCACTGCATGTGTTGCTATGGTAGCCCATCAGTTCCGAGTACCTGTCTTGATATGTTGTGAAGCGTACAAGTTCCACGAAAGGGTTCAACTTGATTCAATCTGCTCTAATGAACTCGGTATGGAAACTGGTTATTATCTTAACAATTCCACCACGTGGGAGATGGTAACATTTACTACCTCTGAACTTCTGCAATTAATTTCACCTATTATTGTAGGTGATCCTGATGCTATCTCAAAGGTTCCTGGTAGAGAGGAGATCGATTCTCTGGCAGGCTGGTCCGATAGCGATAATTTACAACTCCTGAACCTGGTGTAAGCATATTTCACATGTTAAGATGAGTTTTTTTAATTAGTAATAAGCTTGTTGACGTTGTGCTTATCTATTTTATCAGTTATGATGCTACACCTTCAGATTACGTATCGATGATTGTTACTGATTATGGAATGGTAAGTTGGAGAAGGTTAAAAGTTAAATAATTTGTATTGCCTTGTATTGCTATAAGTAAGCTAGGACTGTGGTGAGATTTCTATAAAATTGCTTACTTGAACAAGTTTTTGTTAGGCATTAAACTAGGGGGCCCTAACTTAACCCAAGACCACTGTCGAAGGTAAAAGGGTTGAACCCCACTTATATGCTATTCCACACTTTTGTGTGAACCCGATGTGGTATATTATAACAATTTTCATATTAGACATTCATCAGTCATGCTGATGAACTCCATCAAACCACATAATGTTAGTAGATGATGCATGCATGCGTTGACAGGTGAAGAATGTTGACAATGATGTTGATCTGTATGGTACTAAGAGATTCTTTTGTTCAATATCTTAAAAGCTTCAAAATTCTACCTGTTTCCTGGTTTTGTTGTGTTTTCGAAGTAGAAATATTGGTTCGCTTTAAACTAGAAGTAAAATATGCTTCTCCTTCCTTTCATTCTCTATGGTCTGATTGATTTGCTTGGCTCTGTTGTTAATCATTTTTGTTTATCTGATTATGTTGTAGATCATTCATTAGATTATGTTTCACTTGATTTGTATAGATCCCACCAACAAGTGTTCCTGTTATTGTCCGAGAATATCGCAAAGATCATGTGTGGATATAATGCTGAGTGTGCCACATAATCATTCTAGAAGTCTTTCCTTACAGATGAGAAACTAAGTTCTGAGCCCCCCACTGCAGCAGCTGCACACTGCCTCAAGTCTAAGAAACTTGGATTTTCATTATATTACGCCTGTGTTTCTGTGTCGCAACACAAATCGAATTTTGTTTTCCGCCTGATCTTGACCCTTTTTCTGTGAAGAGTGCGAATATTGCGCCTCTCCGGGCAGTTTTTTGGAATTTTCTGATGTGATGAGCTCTTCCGTTAGATAATTGGTGATTTTGTTTCCAGAAATTAGGTAATAATTGGTGATTTTGTTTCCAGAAATTAGGAACTTATCGGTGAGAAGTGAATTGTTGATTGTTTCTGGCAGTTGGCAACTTGGCAAAGAAGTTGCTGTCTATGAAAATAAAATCCTTCAGTATGACTTCTGGATATCCCCTTTAATCCACATGGTATGTTTATTTGTCTTTTATGCACGGTTCGAACTCAAGTTGTAGCTAAAGTACCATTAGATGTTCACAGAAGAATGGCAGCAACTCAAGTTACCATTTTCCAGTTCCACTGGTAAAAAGTTTAACACTTGCATTTTTTTACGATTATCAAAACTTTTTGCAAATAACTTGAGAAATAAAATCATGTATTCATTATACGTTATCCACAGATGGAATTTAACAGTTGTTTACTAAGAAGGGAAATGAAACTATACCCATCAAGCATTACAAACACATACAGTGCTCGAAAAAAGAACAAAAAAAAAATGTTTGTCGATTTCTAACTTCTCAATGATCTCATGGTGAATGCCACTATTCTGCAATGCCTCTGGGAACATCACCTTTTCCATGGACAGGAGCGACGACCCCAAGAATCACAAAACCAGCCAAAACAACAAGCAAGATCCCTATAGAATTCACTAACAATGCCTCTGCTGAGTAACGTGATATAATCTTTTGTGTTTGAAGAAATGTCGCCTTCTCTAGAAAACCAGTGGTGCAGGTAGCTACAGAAAGGGCGTAAATGTAAACTCCAAAAAATACATGCCACCGCAGCAGGGTTGCCCGGCTATTTCTTGATCCACCAGGGTACCAAAAGGTTGTGAATCCAGCACCCCACTGCAGAAGATAATTACTATAACTATTAAATAGATACCATCAGAAAATAACTAATACGCAAATGAGTTGACTCAATTAAACGCAATAAGCTAAACTTCTTAAATACTACCTGAATTCCAAACAAGAGAAGGCAAGCTAGCCCTAGCCAAGAGTGGAGACTGTAGAAGTTATCAATGCCTTTGTCGACATGAAACTTCCATGCAGCCCATAATCCAATGATGCTCAAACAGAATGCCAGAAATTGAAGTAAGAGATGAACAAGCTTTTTAAAACTTTTTGTTCCAGATACAGTCTTGTATGCTAGCATGGCTGCATATATTTAGGAGCTATTAAATATATTTCCAAGATTTCTAGGTAAGAACAAAGAAGGGGCAGATGAGCTATAGTATAAATGTAGATGTATATATTCTCTCATGTAAAGTCCAAGCAGAAACACAAAAAAAAAATGAGAAGAGCAAAGCTATATCAAAACTAGAGAATATGCAAAGAGAAAATGAATAAAATGCAGAGTCTTGATAGATAAAGAATTCATGCTGCAGCTGAAAAAGCTAATTTCTAAGGTAAAGATGCCTGAATAAGATACGGTTAAAAAAATATGTGAAGAGTTTTGTTTTTATTTAGTCCCCTTGATGACCTCTCTGTTTATTAGACCTTTCAGAGCTGATGTAGCAGAGAACAAATTGATGGTCTTTTTGGCATATTTTGTGAAATTGAGGCTTTTTTTAAACCTAGGAAGTGACTTGAGAAATACAGACTTTCTTGTTTAGCCACCAGTAGAAGATGTCTCCTATTTTTAGTATAACAATCAGTGAAACTGTGAGGCCTTTTATGAACTAGGAAGTCACTCACAAAACACAAACTTTCTCTTATAGCCACCAGTAGAAGATATCAACAAATATTTATTATACTATGAGAGAAAACGATTTAGGTTTTGGGGTTATGAGTTCTCAAAATGACCGAATGGCGCATACATCCACTTTAGGCAACAATGCAGTTCACCAAGATATAAACAAACACAAGAGCACTCAATGTGACCATAAGTACATACATTATACATCACTTATGGACTATTATGAACACATTGATCCTCAGTTCCATAGGGGGAATCATTGCATCATTTCACAACTTACATACCTAAAGCAATTGAACAGAGACAGCTCACGGATCATATAATAATATACTACTTGAGAGTACAAATAAATCAGGCTATTCTTTAGTTATATCTACCAGGGAAGAAGATAGGAAGACAGTTACATACACATCAATAAATTACAGCTCATCTCATCCTACAGTTTTTGTTCGTACCTTCGCCATTCAGAAGGACAAGACCGATCACCATCAATACGGGATGAACCTGAAATCAATCACGAAAGAAAAATAAAACCTTGATCAATAATTATATACTACAAAGATTCACCCTCCATTCGAAAATCAACTCACATTGAAAATGAGATCTTTGTTATCGGAAATGAGAGCCAAGCCGCCTCTGTAATGCACAGTCCATAATAAAACCAGTGACGCCACTGCAATTCCGATAATTCTCACCACCAGAAAGATCGGAAACCGTACTACCGGCACTGCCATATTTGAAAACTGTGAAAAATTGAGTGCCTCGCTACGCCCCAATTAATAAGAAAGGAATGATTTCGCCGGCGGGGAGAGATTTGTGTGTGTTTGGGGGTTTGTGGGGTGGTGGTGGTAGTTGACTTTTGACTTCTAGGAGGGTTCCTTTCCTTTGGTGCACCCAAACCTAGCTACTAAAGAGACGTCACTGATATCTTGTTAATCCTAAACCCATGTATTCAATTGTGTGAATTTTTTTTATTTTTTTTTTAAAAAGGTGTGAATTTTAAGAAAAAGTTTATTTATCATGTATTGTACCCTATAAAGTAAGAATAATAAAAAATATTTTAATTAATTTAATAAAAAAATTAGTATAAAATTGTTGAGATAAACAAAAAAATGAGTATTGAAATGTGGGTAAAATGTGATTTTTTTTTACATTTTTAATTAAAAGAAAGTATGAAATATTTTGTGAGTAAATAAAAAAAAGTGAAATACTTAATGAGGAATGATGAGTGATCCCATATAAATCGGTTTTACATGTAAATTTTATTTTTTAAATTTATTATTTAGTACTATAAAAAAATTACTTTTTGAAGAGTATTACTTCTTCCGTCTCGACACAAGAGATGTGTTTCTTTCTTGTATGTAGATTAAGGGATATAATATTTAATGAGTAGTTGCGGAAAGAGAAATAATATATTAATGTGAAGTAGATATGTGTATTAGTGTGGTGTGTGGGTCACATTTACTAAAAAGGGGAAATGCACCTCTTGTGTTGGGACAGACAAAAATAGTAAATCGCACTCCTTGTTGTGGGATGGAGGGAGTAATTTTTATATAGAAGAGTAATAATTCATGTTTTTATAGAGTAATTTTTCATGTAATATAAAGTAATCGAAAAATCAGGATTTACAAGAATTTGAAGAGTAATTTTTTTTAAATATGAAGAATAACAATATAAGTATGAATTTAAACTTTGAATAGTAATTTTTTATATACTAAAGAGTAATACAATTTACATATATATGTATGTAAATTCGATTTTTTAAATATGAAGAATAACAATATAAGTATGAATTTAAACTTTAAAGAGTAATTTTTTATATATTAAAGAATAATAGAGTTTATATATATATATATATACTCCCTCTGTCCCGTTTTAATGTTTATGTTTGCTTTTTGCACGTTGATTAAGAAGTATAATATTTTAATAGATAGTGGGTGGAAAAATATAATATTTAATATATAGAGGGTATGTGTATTAGTGTTGGATGATATATTAATTGTTTTAGGTGTGTCCCATATTCCAAAAAGGAAAACGTAAACATTGAAATGAGACGGAGGGAGTACATATATAAATTCGGTTTGCACAAGTGTTTGTGCTTAATGAGATGGATGAGTATTATTTAGTACTCCCTCCGTCCGCCCAAAAGATGGTATTTTATTTACTTTTGTGCACGTTGATTAAGAAGTATTATTATTTAATGTGTAGTAGATAGTTGTATTAGTGGGAGTGTGGACCCCATATTTTAGTTGTATTAGTAGGTGTGTGTGAGTCCCGTGTGTAAAAAGAGAAATGACCCTCTTTAGAGCGAACGACCAAAATGAAAAAAGACCTTCTTTCGAGCGGACGGAGGGAGTACTATATAACAAATTATTTTTAAATAATGAAAATTATTATTTATTTAATAAAAATATAAAACTTCATCGTAACATACCATAATTTAAATTGACGGAAATATTTTTTTATTTAAAGTAATAATAATTCATTCAAATATTTTTTATCAAAATGCAAAATAAAGCGTAAGGAATAACATGCCTTGCAAATCCCTAATTTAATTAAGGGCAATATTTTTTAATTTAAAGTAATAATAATTCATGCAAATAAATTTTTCAGTAGAATATCAAAATGCAAAATAAAGCGTAAGGAATAACATGTCTTGCAAATCCCTAATTTAACTAAGGGCAATATTTTTTAATTTAAAGTAATAATAATTCATTCAATTAAATTTTCAGTACTCAGTAGATTATCAAAATGCAAAATAAAGCGTAAGGAATAACAGGTGTTGCAAATCCCAGCATACGCTACTATTTTAGCTATAAAATTAATTTAAATTATACTTATTCCGTTATTTTTATATGAGGGGAACCTCTAAATATTTAATGCCTAACATCTTATATCAATGGTAGAATTCCACATTGTGTTTGAATTAAATATATGTAGTGATATTTGGGATGAAAAATATAATTATACTACTAAAATATAACGAAATTGTCACATATTTTTAGATATTTTATCGCATTAAACTATTTAAAACACTTTTTTTTTATCTCAAAAACTTTTATTCATGAACCACGTAAGAAAAATAATAAAAAAAAATTGTACATATATAAAAGACACGCGAGAGTAATATCTTTACTTATTTGTCTTACCATATGTTTGCATTAAAAATATTGTATACTAATTTAATTATATTTTGTTCAATCATTTACAATTTTAGTGATATACTTAAATTATTATGGAGTATATGTTTTGCAATTTATTAATAATTTTTTAGAGTAAGTTTTCTTTGGATCGTCTTCACACTTTCTTAATAAAATTATTAAGTAATATTTATAAGAAAATATTATAATTTTCATTTTTAAGTATAACATAATAAAAAATAAAGTACGGAGCAATTAATATCTAAATGCATACAGAAATAGTAGATATTTTTAAACCTTAAATAAACATTGAATTTTCAAATTTCTATGTTGATTCAAAACTTGCCATTTTGTTAGCGTGTGGAGAAAAAAGAAAAATGCAGACCCCCTTGCTCTAAAATAAATTAATTAAATCTATTATTGTTTTATAAGTGAAAAAAAGAAGCCAACAAAATAAAGGGTCCACAAAAACAATAAAAACAAAAGAAAAACTCAAAAGAAAAATCACTTTATAATTGATTATTATAATGTCCTAAAATAAATGGATTATGTTTGAATCTGACTAAGGAAGCCACAGTTTGCTTCATTCCCAAAGCTTCAAACGCAGCCCACAAACACCGTGGCATTACAGTACGTCATATTCTTTTACTAAAAAAGCCCTAAGATTTCCCACTTTTTACACACAAACCCAAGAACTGACTCCCCAGAGGGAGGGCAGTTTCGTCAATAGCGTTATATTGTTCTTCCAAACCCCCCACGTTCTTTACAGAGAGGTGGCCTACATTATTCCAGAATTACCCCCGCTCAACGGATATAAAAGTATCGAACACATGGGCAGAGTCGTAATTTCGGGTACCGGAATTGCTGTCGCGGCATAAAATAGAAAAGAACAGGGGATTGTGAGGGATCCGCGCACACCACGAAAAGTGCGGTTCTAGGAAAAAGTTTTAGAGGGAGAGAGAGAGAGACAAAGGTAGAGAGAGAAAGTTAGTTTCGAGACGTTACCGGATTTAACTACATCCTATTCACCGGAATTTGGGAACTATGTTGGCGTCCGCCCAAGGGTTCTCTCGAATTTAGGGTTTAATTTCGTATCTGGCTACTCGAATTACTGCTCCATTCACTGGAATTCCTTGTTTGTTGTTTCTTTCGGATCGAATCGGGTTTGCGATCTGCAAACTATTGTAGTATGTTTACCCCTCAGAAGCTTTGGTCGCTGACGCCGAGGAGCGAGCCGGGCCAGAAGAACGGGTCGGTGTCTAAGGTGGGGTCGGGCCTGAAACCCTTAAGCCCGAGGAATGGTGGAGCATTAGCAAAAGGCAAAGGCGTTGCTTTTCTTCAGGACGACGGGATTATGGACAATGAGTCGTTGACCGCGAGGGCTTCGAAGCTGGAGAATGAGGTTTGCAAGAGTTTAATTTTGGGCAATAAATACTCTTTCGTCTACACTTTCGGTTTTTTATTCTTTCTTCTGAGATTGGTTTTCTTTTTTTGTTATTTCTTGTTTATCTATGCTAATTTTTTCTGGAGTTGGTATATAATCAGTTGGCCACTTATGAAAATTCCTGTGTGAAATTCAGGAGTGTGTAGTTTTTTACTGCAAAATTCTTCGAGGTTTTTCTATAAATTAGCAAATGGACTAACATTCATCAGTGAAATTGTTAGTTTGTCACCGAGCAAGTAATGTTAACTTTCCAAGTTTTAATGTTTTATGTTGAGTGGTTCTTGCAGAACCTGGTGTTATCTTTTCATTTATTGTGAAAAAAATTTGGGTACTTGCTAATTATATCACAGTCTTGAATCTGTTTGGACTTGTAGTTCCTCCTCCTAGAATTGTTTGTTGATTCTGTTTGTTGTATGTTTATTGTACATGTAAGCTTTTCGTCTGTGCTCTTACCATTTTGATTATTGCAGCTTTATGATTATCAGTACAACATGGGCCTTCTTTTGATTGAAAAGAAAGATTGGACTTTAAAGTATGAAGAATTGAGGGAAGCTCTAACAGAGGCGACTGATACCTTAAAAAGAGAGCAAACTGCTCATTCAAATGCAATGCTTGAAGTTGAAAAGCGGGAAGAGAACTTAAAAAAGGCTCTGGGTGTTGAAAGGCAGTGTGTGACTGATGTAAGATTCGCACTGACAAATCATCTGATTAATGCATATTTTGCTTTCATTTTAGATGCAATCTGCTCGGTTTCTTGTTATCAAACTAGATTTTGAAAAGTGGAATTGTTTGGGGGATAGTTTACTGCTTTGATTTAAACCTATGATTATTATGCCTCAGGTAATATAATGGTTAATATGCAAACTCCCGCTTCACTCTTGTTTAACAAATTAAATGTATTTTAATTATTAATATTAAGACAAGGAAGAATCAACTTGACCTGGAATGGATGTGAAAAAAATAAAGATTTTATCATTTGATCACTTGTATATATTGTTAGTGGAATTGTGAAAACATATATTTTAGTGCTTGATCCAGAAATTCTTTCAGAAAAGAGCCTTAAGGTTGATAAATGATGTTAAATTCTGCAGTTGATTTTACTAGTGCAATAGTTTTAAATGGGATTCAACTGGTAATAACTAGTTGACTAGTGATGGTTTTGGTTGCCACAGCTCGAAAAGGCTATACATGAGATGCGATCTGAACAAGCTGAAATTAAATTTAATGCTGATTCGAAATTGGCGGAGGCTCATGCGCTAGTCACAAGTGTTGAAGAGAAATCATTGGAGGTTGAAGCAAAATTACATGCAGCTGATTCTAAATTTGCTGAGGTTAGCAGGAAGACCTCAGAAATTGAGAGGAAATTTCATGAACTGGAGGCGCAAGAAAATGCACTTCGAAGAGAACGGTCTTTCTTCTCCAAAGAGTATGCTTAATAGTTTTGCTTCATGTTGCTTTGCCTTTATAATTAATATCTCTATTCTGGTCAATAAGTTAGTTTTGTCTCAATTGATTGACCCCCCACCCCACCTCCCCCTTCCCAGGCGTGAAGCACATGATACTGACATATCTAAACAACGAGAAGACTTGCGGGAGTGGGAACACAAATTACGGGGAGCTGAGGAGAGGTTGGATGAGGGTAGAAGATTGCTGAATCAAAGAGAAGAAAGAGCAAATGAAATTGATAATACTTTGAAGGAAAAACGGAATGACCTTGCAGAGTTACAGAAGAAAATTGAGACAACTAATGCAACTTTGAAATCTAAAGAAGATGACATAGCTAGCAGAATTGCTAACATAGCTCTTAAGGAGAAGGTAATCTTCTATCTTAACTTGAATTTAGTCTATGAGTTGTGGTTTATTATCCTGTAATTGGCAATGATTTTGAATGTAGGAAGCTGATGATGTTAGGAAAAGATTGGAGGATGAAGAGAAACGATTGATGGAACTGGAAGAAAAGTTAAAAACTAGAGAAAAAGTAAGTAATTATTTTAATGCTTTACTTTGCAGCCCATATTGATTACTAAATCGAGTATTTTCTTCTATTTAATCTTCTTTTTTTCTGTGGCTCGAGTTTTTGTTTGCTAGTAACTAATTACTATGTGGTTTACTTTTTGTGGAAGATTTCACCAGCCATTCTGCTGCCTTTCCATGTTGTAGCACTGATTTTTATTGGACTATTTATTTTGTGATGCATGCAGTTGGAGATTCAGAAATTGTTGGATGAACATCAGAATATCCTGGCTGAAAAACAAAAAGCTTTTGAGTCGGAGATGGAGCAGAAGAGACAATTGAATGATGAAGAGTTGAAAAACAAAGTATCTGAAGTGGGGAAGAAAGAAGTTGAAATTAAGCACATGGAAGAGAAATTGAAGAAGCGTGAGCAAGCAGTTGAAAAGAAATTGGAAAAAGTGAGAGAGAAGGAAATGGATATTGAATCCAAGTCCAAAGCTGTGAAGGAAAGAGAGAAGTCTCTTAAAGATGAGGTGAAAGACTTGGAGAATGAAAAGAAACAACTTCTTGCTAATAAGGAAAACTTGCTCGGTTTAAAGGCTACACTTGAGAATCTTAAGACTGACAATGAGAAACTGCAGCAAGAACTTATTGAGGAGAGGGAAAGGCTAAATTTGACTGAAGATGAAAGATTAGAGCATACTCGCCTGCAGTCAGAGCTAAAACAGGAGATAGATAAATACAGATTCCAAAGCGAGCAACTTATTAAGGAAGCAGATGATTTGAAGCAAGAAAAGGAGAATTTTGAAAGAGAATGGGAAGAGCTGGACATCAAACGAGTGGAGATAAAGAAAGAACAAGAGGATGTCCTTGACCAGAAGAGAAATTTGGAAAGATTTAGACAGTCAGAAGAGGAAAGGCTGCATAATCAGAAGCTGGAAACAGAGCAGTATGTTCAGAGGGAATTGGAAGCTCTTAAATTAGAAAAAGATTCTTTTGCTGCTAGCATTGAGCATGAAAGGTCAACATTCAGTGAAAGGTTGGAAAGTGAAAAGAGTAAATTGACCAATGACTTTGAAATGCTAAAACAAGAATTTATGACACAAATGCAAAAGAAGCAGGAAGAGCTAGAGGCTTCTTTAAATGAGAGGGTTAAGTCATTTGAACAAGAGAGAGAAAGGGAACATAGAAATATCAATTACTTGAGGGATGTGGCCAGCAGAGAAAAAGAAGAGTTGGATCTAGAAAAGCTTCGGATAGAGAACGAAAAAAGAGAAATTTTACTGAATAAGCAGCATGTAGAAGCACAACATCGTGAGATAAAGAAAGATATTGATGACCTGGTTGCTGTGAGTCAGAAATTGAAGGATCAAAGGGAGCGATTCATCAAGGAAAGAGAACGCTTCCTTGAATTTGCTGAGAAACAGAAGGATTGCAACATTTGTGGAGAGACTCTTCGTGAATTTATGCTGTCTGATCTTCATCCTTTAGCTGAAGTGGAGAATCTTGAGGCCCCTCCACTGCCATTGGTAGTAGAGAATTATTTGAAGGAGTCGGTTGAAGGCACTGCTGATAGGTTTCAACCTGAATCTTCACCTGTTATATTCAATATAGGGTCTCCTGCTGGTGGAACTATATCTTGGCTCCGTAAATGTACCTCAAAGATTTTTAAATTCTCACCAGGAAAGAAACTTGAACTTGATAATGCACAGGATCATGTTGAGGCATCAACGCCATCTTTGAAGCAAGCATCACCACGAGGTTCAAAGGAGCCAGAACCATCTTTGCACGTTGTAAATGATTCTTTTGATGTTGAAATAGTTGAATCTGATAATGCCACTATGGAAGCTGTTCAAGCTCTATTCATTAATCAAGATCCTCTGAAAAATCCTGAAAATTCTAGGAATAGCAATCTTAAGGTGAGACGGCGTGGAGGTGGCAAGGGAAGTAGGCCTAGGGGAAGTAGACTAAAATCTGGGAAAGACGTTTTTGCTGGTTCTAAAACCAATGGTGATGCTGAAAATTCAGCTTACGCCAATGATGAAAGCCAAGCAGATTCTGATCATGTTGGAGCCCCAAAAAATAGAAGAAAGCGAAACCATGTTGATGGATCACAGGCAACAGTGAGTGATCATCAAACTGAAGATCATTCCGAGAGCATCAAGGATGGTGATCGCCCAAAGAGGCGACAAAGAGTAGCTATGGCTGATCAGAATCTTGGTCAGAAACGGTACAATCTCCGGCAATCTAAAAGGTAATCCCACTTTTTGACGTGATATTTTTTTGTATTTTTGGTTTTATATTTGGAAGAGAATGCAGTTGTCTGCTTTCTAATGTTTATTTTTCTGCCAAAATTGTTGCATGAGAACAATGTGTTTTACGTCCTTTGAACTGATAGTCTAATGCATATAGTGGGTTTTGACTTGTTGACACACTGTATAATTCTACATATTGTCTGCATTTGACGTGGGTATTTTTTTGTTGGATCCGTTACTTGTATTTGCTTGTTTGGTGAACTAATGAAGGTACAGAACTGTTAGGTGCAGCAGTAAAATATAATTTTTATTATGCTTTCACTATTTTCTTTGCCATATCCCTTTTATTTTATTTTCTGTTTTTTTCTTTCTCTTTCTTTTCCCCAGTTGGAGTAAGCTGTCCGGTATGGATATCTGTTGTTTACAAGCTACCAAGCTTATAGACTTGCAAAGATGTATATTTTTTTCATAGCGGACAAGATATCATTTTGGACATTACCATTGTCTTACGATATATTTTTTTCATAGCGGACAAGATATCATTTTGGACATTACCATTGTCTTTCATCCTAATTATTTGTTAGGAATTGCACAGTTATCAATTCTCACGGTGTTCTACCAAATTCTTTTCAGACCAGTGGAGAAAGTGGCTAATGGATCTTTACCTGGGGTGAGAAAGAGCAAGGAAAAGATAACCGACCAACTTCCTCCATTAGAACAATCAGAAAATATTGAAACTGGTGGAGCTTCAAGGGATAAACTTGAAGCTGCAGCCCCCACCTCCAGAAGCACCAGGGCTGCAAGCGAGTTTTCTGCAGACAGTCCTGTGAGCACTTATTTTCTCCCTCTTTATGTGCTCATTTTTGTGATCACTCAGCTTAGCTTGCTTCTCTCTCAGTTTTCCTATAGGGAAACGTTCTACTTTTCTTGTAAAAATCCGATGTTTATTTCTGAGATGCACTTTTGACTGGGTATTTGTTTCGTGGCACAGTTTAAAATCGCGGGGGACACTGAGGGTAGGCATGTTGACACGGCAAACTTTTCCGCAGGTGACATAGCTTTAAGTGAGGAGGTGAATGGAGAGAGGGAGCAGAGTGGTGAAGAGTTCCAAAGTGAGAGCCAAGGTACAGAGGATGACCATAAGAAGAATGATGTGGATGACGACGATGAGGAGGTGGAACATCCCGGTGAAGTGTCTATAGGAAAGAAGCTGTGGACTTTCCTCACCACGTAAAATGCCAAGTTTCTTTGTTCTTTAATTGTATCAACACTGTAGCAATTCTCCTTGTTTTGAGGTGGAGTAACATGTTCTACTTAGTGGTGTGTTTTAGTTTGCAAATATAACATACTTTTGGCATCGATTTAGGCTTGTCGACTACTATAGGAAGTTGGGGCTTGTTTAGAGAAAAGTAATTAGTTGTATTCTTCCACAGTGCAGTTATTGACGCTGGGATTTGCTTCATTTTCTTACCACTTGTCCTCTCTTGATGATATATCTTTATCAAGGCTTTGGTGTTAGCCACTTGGAAATTTTTTCTTTATTATTGTTTTTTTAATCCTTATAAATGATAGAGCTCATTCTTATTAATAACAATAATAATAATGATAAACCGTCTAGTTTTTGTTTTTTTTTTTAATTTAATTAATCTTTTGGCGCTTCACTTCTCCAAGATATAACTCTTTTAAGTTTTTAAAAAAACTAGTGTAAATAACAACCATTTCATAAAATGTTATTCATTTTCTTTCACTTAATGACTAATTTTAAGGTTTGAACATAAGGAGAAGATAAATTTAATCATAAAAAATGAAATAAAAAGAATGTATATATAAAATCTCAAGAATGAGTATAATACTTTTTTGGTATATACATGGAATACTTTATTTAAACATTACAGTATGGAAAGAACATTGGTTGTGGGCAAGATCTGGGTTGTGAGCACATGCATGCACACTAGGGGTGTGCGGATCGGGAATCGGTACGGATTTTTTAAAAATCCGTATCGAAATTCGGATCGTTTTTTTTTTTAAAAATAATCTGATATTGAATCCGTAAAGAAAAAATTCGATATTGAAACCGTACCGAAATTCGGTTAGGTTTGGAACGGATTTTCGGGAAAACGGATTTTGACGGTGCGGAGCGAATCGAAGATAATATTATATTTTTTTAATAAAAGGTAATAATACTTTAAAAATAAGAAAATACTTCTGTAATACTATTTCACAATTCACATTAAGAGTTTCATGAAACATATAAGAAGAGATAATATTTGAATAAAAAGTTATACTCGAATTGATGAAAAGTGAGAGTGGTGCATTGCATTATTTCATAAACAATTCATATTATAAATAAAGAATTATAAACTTTTAATGAAAATTGATAATATATTTAATAAAAAATGATAATTACTTAAAAAAATGTAAAATAGTCTTACATAACACGACCTTATATGTTGCCCTAAATAATAATAGTACTAAGATAAAGAAAATTAATAATTTTAGATTTTTTTAAACATTTAACTTTAAATTTAAGGTGTATTTCAATTAAAGTCTATCTAATACTAATATTTTAGACATAAATATGGATTATCATTTAATTTTTGCATTTTATCTTTATTAAATAAATATAAAATATAATAATTATTTATTAAATTTACGATTGAATTTAAACTTTGGAGATACCATTTAATTTATTCATTATATTCTCTAAAATAATACTTTGAACATATTATTTTATTTATTTCTTTTTTTTAGAAACTTATTTTAGTTTATGAAATATATATTTTCTAATATACACTAATAAATAAATATTTAGAGCATTAGATATATTTTTAAATTATTATTTGGTAGTATATTATGAATAATTTTAATTTATTAATTATGATTACATTATAATTAGTAAAGTAAAATTAATTAATTCATGACATATAAAGTATAAACTATAAATAATAAGATAAATATATTATATATAATTTTAATGCATAATTTAAATTCGGTTTTTCGGTACGGTTCGGTCCGGTTATATCCAATATTCGGTACGGGAAAGCGGGAAATATCCAAGTCCGTACCAAACAAAAAATCGGTTTGGTTCGGAAAAAATAAAAAAAATCAACAGTTTTTTTGGTTTGGGATTAATTCGGTGCGGTTTCGGTTAAATCCAATATCCGTGCACACCCCTAATGCACACTATAATAATTGCCCAGACAATGTTGTCTAAACTAAACACACAGAAGAAATTTCGATTAACAAATCAAAGATAAACGACACCCTTCACCGAGTCCGTTAGACTGACTGAAACTACGACTCGACCTCTCACCCTATCTGGCTCGATACGTTCACATCGAACATGTTCAGAGATCATGGGACTTATGGATGATCCATCTTAAGGTTTCAAAGTTGTCCAACGTGGATCCATGGCTCATATATATTGTTGAGAAAAAATGAAAAAGAAAAGAATAATCACCCCTTTGGAGCTTAAAATGTTTTCCCATTGTATACCACTAAATTGTATACCTTTATATGTGAAAGAATCAACTTAATAATTTTTGGATTGTTCAGCATGGCTATCACATTCTTCTAAAAATTACAAGAAAAAAATTCTTCTATAATTTCTTTTCTATGTATATTTCTCGTATAACAAAGCGTGAAATGGACAAAAAATTATCGTTTGTTTGATTCTTTAAGACAAAACTAGCTTTATGTCAATCTTTCTATAATAAACTGCTAAACATACAAATCTATAATATAATGACTCATAACATTAAAAGCCCTCAAAACGAACAAAGTCAAGAATGTATGTACAACTCCAATTATGTGCAAAAAATAGCTATTGATGTTACCAGTCATCTTAGTTGCTAAGTCTGCAAGAACTGTGTTTCGATGTCATCAGCATCGTTTATTTTATAATACAAAGTATCCTGCAAAAAGAGTATACTGCACATAAATCATCTTAAGGGTCGGTTAAAGTAGGAGAAGAGATGTAACAAAAATGGGAAAATAGTCACTTACACTCAGCTTTCCGAGTGCAAATACAGCGACGTTACATGTTGCGATCAGCTGGCCCACAGTTCCTCCCACAGCTGTCCAGAAAAGGCATGTTATATAAGAAATTTGGGGTACGTTGCGAGAATTATCATCATATGTTAAGTTCTAGCAATCACCCAATAAGAATGCTACCACCTTTTGAGAGTTCTACGCAGCATATTAAGTAGAAAAATAGTAGAAAAAATACATGCAAAAATTTCATGATGCATTTAAGAATTTTATAAGGACAATTCATACTGCTCATTAGGGCAGGCAACCAAGTCCTACACTGATTAGACATGCATGAATGAGCAAAATTGTGAGGGCTATGAAAATTCCAAAACACAAAATTGTCTAGGTTGTCCAAAGGATCGAACCGCTTGAGATACTCTTCTCGAGAGAAGCTTATTAATATTCATAAATTTGGAAGCATATGAAAGATGTCAGCTATACCTTGTCCTGCTGTTGCGTTTCTTCGCTTGTTTTTCCAGGATCAAATATTGTCGAGGGCATTACTAACTTGTGGTCATGACAGCCATCTCCCCTCTTCTCATAGCAATCATTGCAAACATGAAACTGCTCGCATATCTCGCAATTCAATCCCACCACATTATCCTGATGACAAAGGCTGCAAATCGTTCCCATATTTTTTGCAGTCGATGCATTGAGTTGATGCAACATCATCATTGTTGAATGCTTAGCACGACGTAAGGTATCAAATTGATAATTGCTCTCCTGACAGAACTTCAAGAAAGAGTATCGATCGTCGATGACATTATTACTATCTAAAATGTCATCCTTATTCTCAGATGCTGCTGCTAAATCAACATTCTCTGGAAACTGGAAGGACAAAAAGATAAAAACAAAATGAGGAGAGATTGAAGTTATTAAGAGCAAGCAACCAGATGAAAACATTTATAGCTTCAGAAAATACCAGATAGAGTTGGTGTTCCTCCCCATGGATGTTGTGTGTTTCTAGTCCACTGGGAAATCGTTTAAGTTGAAGACATCTGGAAAGTAAATGTGTAGATCAAGTCAGAAAGTGATAGCATAATGATTTAGTTAAGAGCATTCAATTTTAAGTCCAGAGGTTATCATAATACCATAAAAAGTTTTAATATAGCTTGAAAATTTTGACTTAGGAGAAAAGATATTTCACTCATGATCGTTGCGGACTGAAGTAACACCAAAACAGCAGAAATAATGTTGAAGAAAGTCCAAACCTGCCACATAAGTGAAAGTTTCTGCATTGGTTACATGACCAACGTCCACCAGATAATATTGCCTCGTCACAGTTTGTGCACTTGAACTGCAAATGGACAACGATGATATCTTCCTTCATAGGCAGAATTCTTTGCTCAAGCTGTAAAGAATGAGAGAATGAAAAAAATAAATTAGTACAGCAAGCAATACTACACGACAAACTGGTAAAGAGTAATTCTCAACAAAATACAGCACAGCTGGTATAAATAGTGATTTCAAAAAAGTAGACAAAAGAAGTGTTCAACTCAAGAAACATGTAAGACATTATAGGCATCAAGCAAAATGAAATCTCCACTCCACTTAATAAAATGACAACAGTCAACAGTGCATTAGAAAACCAACCTTCTCCATAACTAGAATATCTTTTGTTGCGTCAACGGAAAGATCACTATGTCCCATAGCTTTACAAGTTCTTTTTGCTCTTTGACATCTTGACTGCCTCTCAGAATATCTTCGACTGTTCTCCTCAATGGTTTTTAAGATATCCTCCTCAATGGCACTAGACCAATAGTCTCCATCAAAATAAGGTAATCGGGCTGCAGTTATCTTGCAGTTGGAATTGCCACTAGGAACGAAGAAGTATTCATAAAAGGTAGTGAAATCCACCACAACATTTTCACCCTTGGCCTTTTTAAGCATCTTCTTGTACCTGCATGGGAAAAAATCATATAACATTAAGATATTTCCTATATAAAACAAGCATTAATAGAGCTGTAGCAAAATGGCCTATACTAGAAAGAAAAAAGCAGATAAAGGCAAAACATAGAATACCAATGAATCAGCTTATTTGAATTTGGTCTTTTTTGATTCTCAGGATGACAATTTAGTATGTAATCATTCCCTCTTAAAGATGGGCAAGACCATATATAGCAGCTAACAAAACCACACTGCTTGCAGTAATCCAGATATCCAATCTGCATCGATGTGAGCAAAAATATTTAAAAAAAAAACAGCTCAAGTGATTCACAAGCATCATTATTTGATTAATTATAAGTCAAAGAAATAAAGCAACCAAAGACAGACTGATTACCAGTATTTCATGATATACGAAGGTACGAAGGGCCGCACCAGTGATAGCTTTAATTTCAGGCCTAAAGTACTTCACTGAGTCAAGATATGAAATATATACAGAACGCTTGTTAGGGTTCTCACACTCTGATCCAAACTCCTGGACGTACATAGCAAACAGACATACGTCTGCACCTTCAATCTTTTGGAACAATAGAATCACCTACAAGAACATATTGTTATTTTCTGCTAATAATAGAATGGTAAAACCACTACTATTAGAACAAAGATGATCGTGTCTAAATAGCAATTCGAACCTTAGATGTATAGGGAAACTCTGTTGGGTAATTCTTATTAGGGAAAATATCTAAAAACTGCTGCTTCACTTCTAATTGTTTATTGACAGCTGAAACCACTCTCACAGTCAAACCTGATGCTTCAGGTACCTGATAAAGTATAAAACAATTAAGAAAGAAAGAAGCTATATATATGACAAAAGATTTTTAAAATACATTAATCCCAACATGTTGCTTACCTCTTCAGGGTGCTTCCCTAAAGCATCTGCTCTCATTTCCCTCTCTTGCTTGAGACTCCTTAAAAGTCTTTGCTCTATATGATCACTAAGCTTGGTCCTAGGGAGATCCCGTGCTCCAGTAGCACGAGGTATCGACATGTTTGTGTGGCTTTCTATCTGAGCTAATCGGCAAAATGGACAGATGTACTTTGCTTTCCCTTTCAAATCTTCTTTACAATTATAAAGGGCACAAATCTGATGTTGCCATTGCGCGCAGTCGTCACACTGTACCCACTACATTTAAAAAAAAAATGTATGTAAGGATACTTGACGAAACAATCAAATCACAAGAGAAAATCACAAGGAGAGTAATCTCACTGGTTCTGGATATTCTTCAGTGTTTTTTTCCTTATTAAGTGTTACTTTCTGATATAAGCGCCCCCCAAAAGATATGTGACCACCACGAGAGTTCCTGAAGCAATTGCTACAGAAGCAGTATTGTGGACCTGTTACATCTTGTGACCAATAATAAGTGGCCTTGTGTTTAATTTGAGCTCCACAAGATGCACAATCCTTGGTCGGTGCAGCAAGTTCTAATTGGCCCTTGGTACACAACTGACATGTGCTTCCACTCAAATCCTTTTCAGCATTCTATACAAAAACAGAGGAAAAGATGAGAAAGAAATAAGAGAGATGATAGGACACCATTACAAAATCTAGCCTACATACTTGATAGATAGAAGAATGATAAGGGATTGTGCTATGAGAAAAGGATTAATGTATATACCAAGTTGTAGCATTGATTGAGACTACTCAAGTGTGCTTTAATTTGATCAGCTGTGAAGAAATCAATTAAAGATACACCTGAAACTTTTGAATCCTCCAACTTTCTTCCAAAATGATGATCAGTATTAGCCAAACAATGCATTGCCTCTCTAGAGTCATGTTCAGTCTGAGTCACTTCCTCATGTCCTTCTTCAGGATGAACAGAAAATCCATCAGAACTCAAACAGCTAAGAGTGACATCGCTTTTGACATCGCTAGTCTTGATACAACCCCTTTTAGACTGTTCATAAACCATATTAAGCATTTCAGGATAAGACATAGCATCCTCATTCCCCATAACGTAATTAATTTGAGTCTCATCAGAAGTATGAAGACCCTTCCTTTCCAGAGCATTCGAGTTCATACAGTCTTCAAATGACTTTCCATCGACCATATTAAGCAGTTCATCGACCATATTAAGAATATCAGTATGAGACATAGCATCCTCATTTCCCATAATGTAATTATCATGAGTATCATCAGAAGTATGAAGACCCTTCCTTTCCAGAACATTCGAGTTCATACAGTCTTCAGGTGACTGTTCATCGACCATATTAAGCATTTCAGGATGATACATAGCAACCTCATTCCCCATAATAGTTTCATCAGAAGAATGAAGACCCTTCCTTTCCAGAGCATTCGAGTTTACACAGTCTTCAGGTGGCTGTCCCAGACCTTTAAGGTTAGCAATTTTTTTGTAACACGCATCTGGACTCTTAAATTTTCCAGCATCCGCTGTAACATTCCAAGTCACAGCTGTTACTGGGGCTTCTTCAAAACTTAATAAATCAGTGTTCATCCTTTTCACATTATCCTCCTCATACAATAGCTGCCCCACCTGCTGCTTAAGGAATGGAGCGACAATCGTAGCTAGAGACCAGTCATCATAATTGTCTATCTTCATTCGTTTGGCAGTAGGTTGTGAATCCTGAATAATGTAACCTCCAGGATGGAGATTTCCTAAAAGATATTCGACTTTTCGCTTTTGGTATCCTACATTAACTTTTGGTACAGGGCACGGCTCACAAACAAGTCCTGAGCTAATTCTTCTATTCAGGAACGACTGACGAACTGGTCCACATGTTTTACAAGCAAAGTTGCCACAATTATTGAATTGTGATATCTGCATATGGCTCTGTGGTAGCTGGGATGGTTTCTGTAATCTCTGGCCTCCCACTTCACTGTAAACCTTTCCATGATCCACATTGGGCCAATGAGAGTGGGCATTCAAGGTGTAATCCAAATGTGTAGGAGAAAAAGACTGAAGATGGCACTGCTTTGGCTGAGTTTCCTGAACCCAATATTGAGGTAGCTGCCCAGTTCTTAATTCAGGACTATTCACAGGCATGTTATAAGCATTATTGGATGAGTTTGCATAGTTAAAACCAGAGCATGATGGACATGGATCATAAGAACCCGGTAACACACCGGAGCACAATCTTGTTCTGCAAACAGGTGAATGTCGGAAACGACTAAAGTGGGATCTCTGCATCCTTGGATCAAAATTCAAGAAATTCATATTATTTAAGAATCCTGCACAAGGATAGGAAACTTAATCATGACCTGATATTTAAATAGCATTCATCGTAATCAGGAATAAAGCTACAAGTACCATGCAATTGGAACGATTATAATATTATCTTTTCAACCAAGTCTAAAAGAAACAAAAATATATGATAAACATCCAGGAATAAAGCTACAAGTACCATGCAATTGGAACGATTATAATATTATAACTTTTCAACCAAGTCTAAAAGAAACAAAAATATATGATAAACATCAATAAACGTTGTATTTATATACACATGATCCCCAACCCCACCCCCAATCCCCACTCCCAACAAACTAAACTCAAACTAAACTCATCAATTTACAATAGATTAATCACACTCGTTCAAATTAAATTTCGGTAGAAAAGATAAACCCTAATCAAGTTAATTTAATCTTTTAAGATCAATTGATGATCATCAGAAATAAAATAAATTTAAATTCATAGGAAAATTACTCCAAAACAATATACGTTCATCTGGCGGCGGAATGTAATCATTCATATGTCGGCGCCGGAATGCGCAATCATTCCGCCAAGGATTCGGAGGAGAAGTAAATTAAGAATTCTAAATATTTGGGTTTCCAAAAAATTACCGCAGTTAAACCTCGTCGAAGAATTAAGAAGGTGGTAAAACCAGAGTACTCGTGAAAGTTACAATAAAAATTAGATGGCTTCTCTCTCACATTGACCTCAGCACTCACAGGCCCGCCCCCTTTTACTCCAAAGTCCAATACTAGCGTGCCAGGATGTACTAATCTCTATTAATATAATAGTTAAAATTAAATTAATTTTTAATTTACACATTTGATTTTGATTATTAATCTTTTTTTAATCTCATCCCTTCATCACATTATTGAATATCATCCATTCATCACACTTATAAGATTAGATCTTGAACATTCATTTTTTGTCATAATAATGATACCTTATTTAAAATGATACATTAATAATGATACGAATATGAGTAACTTATATTTATAATGTAGTTTTAACAATTAATTCATTATTAAATTATTTTCTTCATTATTAATAATTTTAAACTAATATTATTGGTCCTAACATCTTAATAATTTTAAATGGAGTAGTTTATATTTAAATGGATTCATTATTAAATTATTTTCTTTATTATTAATAATTTTGAATTAATATTATTGGTCCTAACATCTTAATAATTTTAAATGGGTATGTATAATCAACGGGTAATGATAAACGGATTAGAGACAAGGAGAATCATAATATATATTTTTAATGAAACGGGTACTAAAATGTGTAGTTTATATTTAAATGGATACGAGTACGTAATAATTAATTCATTATTAAATTATTTTCTTCATTAATAATAATTTTGAATTAATATTATTCGTCCTAACATCTTAATAAATTTAAACTGATATGTATACTCAACGGATAATGATAAACGAGTTTTGTATGAGTATGAATATCATAATTTTTTTTAACGAAACGGGTATGAATATGACTAAATAAACATTAGGGTGATCACATGACGGAAATTTTCGAATATCTGATTTACCCAAACCTTAAAAAAATGAGTGCGGGTAGTTCAAAAAATATCATTATAATTTGATCAAGTATCCACAAATATTAAAATTATACAAAATATTTTATCTATATTATATAATATGTTATGAAATAATTATATAATTAATTAATAATTACGACTACATGTATTTCAAATATGTTATGTTATATAATTAATTAATAATTTTAACTTTTTTGATCATATCAAAAATAATAAAGTTTATATTATATTTAATTTATAATTAATTAACAATAATATAATTTTTATTACAACATTAATTTTAACACTAAAAAATATACTCCATATACATCTAA
Source organism: Pogostemon cablin (assembly GCA_023678885.1). Taxonomy (NCBI): domain Eukaryota; kingdom Viridiplantae; phylum Streptophyta; class Magnoliopsida; order Lamiales; family Lamiaceae; genus Pogostemon; species Pogostemon cablin. Next base: position 2,606,317 of record CM042992.1, on the reverse strand, counting down.
ATTAATTTATACATTAATTTAAACGCTAAAAAATATAAATACATTATAAATATATATTAATAATTATATATTTTATTTAATCATATTTATTTTAAATATAAACATTTTTCTAAAATAAATTAGTATTAAATGAGTATGTGTAATCTACGGGTATTAATAAATGAGTTTCAACGATCCCAATACCGATTCGATTCACCCATCGGATAATATTAACCAATCATACGGGATGCGATACAGTAATAATTTTAATCTCTACTTCTACACGCCCCACACTCTTTACCAATACTTTCTTTCATACCATGATGAGGAATTAATATATGCCTTTACATTTTTTCGTTATATATATTTAAATATACAATTTGATCTTCTTACTGCTAAAAAGTAACATACGTAGCATGCAAGTGATTTTATTATATAAATTTTAAATTCAGAAAAATTTAAATCAAGATATACTAATACTTATTTTATAAAAATGTGTGATCGTGGAATGTACGAGACGATATTACTAAGTTTCTCCTTCGGGTAGGGATAAAATAGTTTACCTAAAATGTATGATTTAAGCTTCTCCTTCGAATTTAAATAATATCAGAATACTTTTATCCAGTGTATCGCATGGTTCAAAAACTAGTATTAATAATAAAAGTCATTTTTTTGAATTATTTATGAAAGTAATTTTTTTATAATAAAATACTATAGCATTATGTACGTTAGATAATAATGATATGATTTTAAATTTTGAATATATTGCTCCATAAATTTATAAATTAAATGAGTTTTTTTTATTGAAGTGTAACCTAAATAAACTTTGATTTTTTTTAGTAACAGTGATAAGGGTAAATTCTGTTCATTTAATTAAAGTTAGTTCTACGGTATATATCAATAATGGCAAAGACTAGTATGGGCGGTTCCAAATTTCAAATTGGTGGAACCGGCCCCACCTCCAATTCCTTTTCTAAATGGTGTACCCCACCATTAGGGGCCCCCACCGCCCCTGCCCTGGGGATTGGTGGAGGAGGTAAATCGCAGGATGTGCCTCAAGTGGCTTATAGAGAGGGCTCACTGTTAAACTTGTGCTTGCAAGGGGCCAAATCCATGCCAAAGGCAGGATTCGAACCCCCACCCTGCAGCAACCAAGCTCAGCTGGAAGGCATTTCCACCCTCCCCTCTACCACTTCTCAACTTGTGTAATGTGTGGTATTCCACTGTTCCTGTTGCTTTTGTGTTTTTTTTTATTTATTTTTTCCTTTTAAATTAATTTTAAGGGTATAATTATAATTTTATCTTTATTGTTTAGGGTATAATTTATTCCTAGGATTTAAGGTTTTAGGTATAATTGTAATTTTACCTTGTGATTTAAGATATAATTTATCCCTAGGGTTTAAGATTTAGGGTATAATTATAATTTTACCTTTGTTGTTTAGGATATAATTTATCCATAGGGTATGGATGACAATGGGATGGTATTTTCGGATACCCACTCTACCCGAACCTTAATAGATAGGGTATGAGTAGTTATAAACGGGTTTGGAAAGGGTACGGGTAGTTATAAACGGGTTTGGAACGGGTACGGGTAGTTGTAAGAAATACTATTAGGATTTGGGAACGGGTACGGGTATTACCTCAAAACCCGCGGATACCCCAATTATATAGTATATATTTTTATATAAAATTTAATATATTATATAATTAATATATTATAAGATATCTATATTTAATTAATAGTGGAGTATAAGTTTTATTTAATCATATTTATTAAATATTTATTTAAAATAATAGAAATTATATTATATTTAATTAATAATAATAAAATTTTTATTATTATATTTATTTAGACAATAAAAAAATATAAATATATATAATAAATTAATATTAAATGGGTATGGATACCTGCGGGTATTGATAAACAGGAATGAGACGAGTACGGGTACCATATTAAAATTTTTAAATGGGACGAATACGGATACGGGTAGTTGTTTTTTAATCGAATACAGGTACGGGTACCCCAAAATAAGCGGGTGCCCTACCTCCGTACCCTAGGATTTAGGGTATGATTGTAATTTTACCCTTATGATTTATGATATAATTTATCTTTAGGGTTTAAGGTATAATTGTAATTTTACCCTTGTGATTTACGGTATAATTTATTCCTAGGGTTTAGCATATAATTGTAATTTTACCTTCGTAGTTTAGGGTATAATTTATCCCTAAGATATAGGGTATAATAGTAATTTAAGTATAATAAATTAAAAAATAAAATAAATAATAAAATTAACAAAGAAGAATGAATTAATTAAAAAGTGTGGGACACAAGTTCCATCAATTCATTTAGTGTTACTGTTCACCTAGTTGCTCTCATCAATAAAGATATGCTATTAGTACTTATCATGAATTACAAGAAACTAAATACTCCATAACCTAATTTTAAGAAATTTTAAATCACGAATTATATTTTTCACCCACTGAATTATTGGTACAAGACTAAAACATTGTAGTCCTTCGGTCCCAGATAAAGATTCTCGTTTACTTTTTTCTCGTGAATTAAGAAATATTATTTTATATGTAGTTGATAGTTGCATTAGTAGTGACTTGTGTATCATATCTGGGACTCTTTTACTAATAGGAAAAAAATGAGGATCTTTGAGTGAGACATGTAAAATGAAGACATTTCGGTGGATAGAGAAAGTACAAATTACTTAAATTATTGAAATATTGTTAACAGAACATGTATTATTGATTTTAACTTCATTATATTCATTATTCATGTCTACAGACTATAACGATGTAATCCCTCCGTCCTATGTTAAGATTTATATTTTTTATTTTGGATTGTCCCGATTAAGGTATACATTTCTTTTTTAGTTATGTTGGGCCCACACAAAACAATTAATTATTTCATATAGGACACACACAACACTAATACAAACTACCCACTTTACATTAAATATTATTTCTCTCACCTCACTACACATTAAAATATTATAAGAATATTTCTTAATTTTCGTACAAAAAGAAAACATCAACGTTAACGGGAGGGAGGGAGCATATGTGTTTGGATTGAGGTTCTAAATGATGGATTTATGAACTCTTCACTTGAATCTTCACATGTTTGGATGTCAAATCAAATTAACAAACAAGTGTTGTTAAATATGCACAACTCTTTATTAAATACACCCTTTATTAAATAAACATACTTTTTAATATTTTATATCTTAATTTTATTGTATACACCCCCTTATAATTCCAAAACTATCTTTTAAAATTAAAATTATTCTCTCGTTACATTTTAGCACTTTTCTACTTATTTCAGTGCAAATGCAGAGATTAACTTAAGCATCAATTGGCCGGGTATGGTTGAAACAGACTGAGATTGGACACGGCGTTGATTATTGACACATCCCACTTTTCTCATCAACGCCCTCGATTTCTCCATTCTATACCTTCTCTTCCTCTTCTACGTCGAGCCCCTCTGCTTCTTCCTGTAGCACTTTTTACAGAGCCCTGCTTCGTCCGATTCGCCGCCGGCTGATGTCCCAGCAGATCGTCTCAGCGGCGGTCGGTGGGAGAACGGATGAGCGGCGCGCCTCCCACTCGGTATCCATCAATAAATTAATATTAAGACATATTGGGATTTGCATTTAATGGGTGGAGGGTAATTTAGACTTTTAAAAATATATTTTTTAATTTTATAATAATAAAGATGTGCATTTATTAAAAAGAGGTGTGTATTTAGTGAAACCCTTAACGAATCCATTAATTCATAATTTTATAAGAATATATTTTAAATCTCAATTTTTTTAATTGTTTTAATAAGATTTATAAATCTTTTAGTAAGACCCAGGATATCAGCCCTCACCTATCCGAAATGGCTATTGGGCCGCTAACCTTAAAGCCCATTGAAAACGTGGATCTGGACCAAAGGCTCTCCAATTACAAAAGCTGTGGGGTGCGTCTGTCTCAACGGCCAATTTAGAAAGTGACGACTCAGACCGTCACTCTTCATGTTGGCCACTTGCTAAATAGCTATATACATATCCCTTAAAATATCTATATAGGGGATATCTTAAGACGAATCCTAAAAGGAGTCACGTGAGACTAATGTATTTAATGTCCGCACTGTATGCATATATTCGAGATATATCAATTTTGGTCCTATATCTTTTTCTAAATCAGTCCTGTAACTTTTAGTGTTTTCAATTTTAGTCTTTTAGTTTAAATTTTAATCCTGTAACTTTTAAAATTTCAATTTTAATCCTATAGGTTTCAAATTTAGTCTAATAACTTTTTGAATTATTAAAATTAGTTCTTTATCTTTTGAGATAGATAGAAGTATAATTTAAAATAGGACTAATTAAAGATATAAGATTAAATTTGAAACTTATAGGACTAAAATTGAAATTTTAAAAGTTATAGGATCAAAATTGAACTAAAAGAAAAATTATAGAATTAAAATTGAATTTAGTAATAGATAAAGGAATTTTCTCAACCTATTGATGTGCAGTTCTCTAACCGATGATACAAATAGCCACATTTCACCCATTAAGGGCGACGCATTATCCTCGTTTTCAGATTAACGATAGAACTGGAAACGAAAAGATTATTTGGGAGACGAAGAATATGGAAAAGAAGCATTGGGAACCATCATTTACCAGGGGCTTCTTCTAGAATGATCTAGAAAATTACAGAACACAATCGATCTTTCTAGAATGATTTAGAAAATTACAGAGCCATGAAGAAGCGTTGCGATGTTTCTGGACATACATTTGATGAAGTTGGTGGTGTTATGCTAGAATCTTCTAGCATAACAGCTGGATTATAAAGGTAAATTAAATATGTTGTAGGCATACTAGAAGGATCCTATATTACTATAAATAGGCATGTAATAATGGAATAGAAGTGAGATAAAGACTACAAGAGTGCTTAGTGAGAGAATGTCATTAGTGGAGTGTAGAGATACAAATGTGTTGAGTGTGTTTGTAAGTTTATTGTAAAATATTGTATAGAGTAGTTAATAAAAGTGTCTCGATACTATAATTGACTCAACAACCTTTCCTGAAGAAATTGATTTATAAGAAATTGATATAAATTGTTAATACAAGTTTGTCCACCCCATAGCACAAATAGTGGAACCGAAGGAAGAAAAAAATCAAATTTTCGACCCATGCTAATAATGCTAATAATGAAACGCAACGAGGAGTTGGTCCATGGAGTAGAAAATTAAATTAAATCCATGACGACGGACAATCAACCAATATATACCTTAAAAGAAAAATCAAAAATCAAAATTTCGACCCATGCTAATAATGAAACGCGCCTATCAGGGATAATAAAAAGTATTAGGTTAAATTAGGGATATATATAATAGAATAAAAAGGAGTTGGGTCCATCAGAGTAGAAAATTAAATTCATGGCGGCAGACAATCAACCAATATATACCTCCTTCAAACGATGGCATTGTGCGATCGATCAAAATTCATAATGTATGGATCACATCTAACTGAACCCTGTTTAGAAATTGGAAATCACAATTTCTAATTCGTCGATCATAGGAAGTGTACCCGAGATCAATCAGTATTTACAAGGGTTGATTGACAGGGGTTGATTGACGACTTAGGGTAAGAGCTTAGGCTTAAACCCTATTATAGTAATTTAAATCTTTTAATAAAGCCCAATATTGTATGGTGTTAAATTTTTTATAAAAAGCGATATAAAAAAGTATCGCTATTTATCGATCCTATTTTATATTTTATATTCTATTAAATACACCCTTTAATTTATTATTGTTATTATATTATATTATATTATATTATGTTATATTTTATTTTATACATATTCCTAAAATTTCAAAGTACCCTCTAAAAATTAAAATTATACATATAATTTGAAATCTTAGTTTCCTCTAAGGGCTTGTTTGGTACAAGTTATTATAGGAAAATAGCATGCATAATTTTTGAGATATTGTGTTTGATAGCCGATATGGCTTAGTTGAGGGGATTGGTGACGGTGCTAATGAATGGGACCGGTTTGACTTAATATTGTGTTTGATAGCCGATATGGCTTAGTTGAGAGGATCGGTACGGTGCTAATGAATGGAATCGGTATAAAATATTACTCTATCCGTTTGCATATATTTACCAACTATTTTATTTTAGATTATCTCATGTATTTTTACCCATTTTATTAATGATAAAAATATATAATATTTTATTACTTAATTTTTATAATGTCAACAACTTTAATTACTTTTTTTACAGTTTATTCATCATTCCCAACAACTTTATTTACTTTTTAAAAAATTACTAATTTATCCTTACTTTTTCTTACATTATATATTAAAAAATAAACACGTCTTAATCTCCGTACCCGTAAAAGTGCACGTACAAATGGATAAAAATACCTGTTACACATGGATTATTCCTTGGGCGTAGTATTAATAAACAAAATTGAACCGTGGATCAAGATTAAGAGGCACAATTATCCTTTTACCCTTCAACTTCATACACATGAAATAATTACTCTTAGACCTTATTTCACTTTCCCAAACTGAACGCTATGATTTCTATTACATTTTCCCAAATTAAAAGGCACAATTTTAATTGTATTAGAGGTGGTATGTGGATCCCATGTATAAAAAATAAAAGGGGCTCTTTGGGGACGGAAGGAGTATTATGTAATTAATAAAATTAATTTAATTTTATTTTATTTTTAAATAATATAAATAAAAAATCTACGTACTAAAAAAAAGGTATAAAAATAATATTACATCTTACACATAACTTTATTATTACATACTTAACACCATATAATATTTAACTTTAGATTTTATACATCATATCAAACAAATCCAATTTTTTATATTCCCCCTCTATATTAACATACATAATACTTACCCTTATAATACTTCTTTATTTCATCTTATCTATCAAACGAGCTGTCACTAAAATATATATGGTAGGTCTTGCGTGAGATCGTCTCACGTGAGACAATTTTTCACTTTTTATAAGAGTTATCACTTTCGCAATAAAATGCTATAACTTTTTATTTACACTATAAATTGTTCATTAAAGAACATTATCACTTTTCATTAATTTATTATCATTTTCCTTCATAAAAGTTATCATTTTCTGGCTTTCTCACGTAAGCTTGAGACAGTCTCACACAAGTCTTTGGGGCCCCCCTGTAAATTTCCTAATTTTAATTATATATATATGTAATTTATACTTAAACTGTTCGATAGCTTGGTGGCTCAACCCTTCTTTTAAAAAGCTGAGGTACAAGTTCGAGTCTCCCTCCCAATCATTTTTTAATTTTTTTTATTTCTTTTCTTTTCTCCAATAACTTTTATTCTACATATAATAATAAATTTATTTTATTTATAATATACAACATAATATTCTTTATCTAATAAAATTATTTACACTTTACTCATTTATTTGTATTATATTTACCCAAAAAAAACATCAATAATAAATTTAAAGATTACTTATATTTTAATTAAAAAAATGTCACACGTTTTTCATTTTGGACTATCTCATGTTAAGATTTATATTTCTTTTTTTGTCAATTTGGATCCACAGACAACAATTAATTATTCCATGTATGCACACACACAATACTAATACAACTACTCATTATATATTAAATATTATTTATTTCACTTCACTTAATATTAAAATATTATATCTCTTAATTCACCGTGTAAAAAGCGAATTATTAATGCGGGACGAACGGAGTAATTTAGTAATTGCGGACAACAAACTCCCTGAATTAAGCATTTGGATCTGCCACCGTTGCTTAGAAGAAATTCTCTCAACTAATAAATACGTAATGAGCTTGGAAGTTTTGGAAGAGGAACACTGATTGTGAAAGTTCTCATAACCATTGAACCATTTCAAACGCCAAAGAAAAAGCTTAGAATTTTGCTAAGAAAAATTAAATTTTACTCCATATTTTTATGAATGATACATGAATGTGTATTACTCGCAAAATTATTCCCATATCATTAATACAAATAAATTCTTCTTTATTCTACATCTTCATCACGTTATTGTAAGAGGTGTTCGATTAGGCGGTTGAAATTTAAAAAAAGAAAATGTCGAATTTTTGAAAGAAATCACAAAGAGAAGAGTGGATAGGTGTATGAGATTGGGGGTTGAAAGTTAGTATTTCTTAAGTTGTGTTTGGATTGAGTCATACACTTTAAATAATAATATTCCTTAATCCATGTGTAAAAAACAAAATGTACTCTTTGGGTGGGAGAGAAAATATATGTTTTTTAAAGTGTAACCTAAATTAATATTGACTAAAATGACAATGTAAACTAGAGATAATTTTTTTATGAGAAGAGTATTACTTTGAATTTTTTTTTGTAATAGTGATAAAGGTAAATTCTGTTCATTTAATTAAAGTTAGTTCTACGGTATATGCATCAATAATGATATGTTATTATTTATCATGAATTACAAGAAACTAAATATAATCTTAGTTTTAAGAATTTTTAATTCACAAATTATATTTTTCACACACTTAATTGTTAGTACAAGACAAAATCAATGTATGAATAGATAGATGGATTACATAATAATAATAATAATAATAATAATAATAATAATAATAATAATAGTAATAATAGTTGAAATATTAAAAAGAACTTGTGTTTTACAATATGGGTAGGTCTTGCGTGAGACAATTTTTCACTTTTTAAAATAGTTATCACTTTCTCTATAAATTATTATCACTTTCGCTATAAAATGTTATTACTTTTTATTTATACTATAAATTGTTCATGAAAGAATATTATCACTTTTCATTAATTTATTATCACTTTCCTTCGTAAAAGTTACAACTTTTTGGCCGTCTTACTTAAGGGCTCACGTGAGTCGGTCTCACATAAGTATTTGCCTTATAATATATCTTTTAAAAATTATAAAAAACAATTGTACTCTTAAATATTTAATAAAATCTTAAAAATATACATTAAACTTTACAAATAATATAGTAGAATAGGGTTCGAACTCACTCAAGAAATACTTGACCTATTAAATGAATTGCTTAATTTATTAAAAAAAAAAGTGAAGAACGATCTGCTAAAACATGATATAAGTGATAACATTTCATTATAACATTTCATTCAACACGTAGAAAATTAAAATATTAGAAGTACTATAGTTTTACAAAGAAGCTAAGGTTGTGTTTGGATTGAGTCATTTCAAATCCAATATATTTGAAAATGAATGAATTTTGAATTCCTTGAATTTTAAATTAATTTATTTGAATTCCTTATGGATCTTTGAAAGGATTTTAAATTCATAATTAAAAAATTATTTTTAAAATAGAATACGATAAATAAAATAAAAAAATTTAATTATATTAAATATTAAAATTCAAAATTTCATTAAAAAATTTTTTTGGGAGGAAACTTTACCATCCAACCTATCCTACCCACCTATCCCACCCCCTCAAAAAAAATTTTTTTATAAAATTTTAGATTTTTAATATTTGAATAATAAAAATATTGTCACTGCAATCCTACCTAGCTACCCCCAACGCATCCACCCCCACCCCCTTCAAAAAAAAAAATTTTTTTATAAATTTTTTTTAATATTTGAATAATAAAAATATTGTCACCCAACCCTACCTACCCCAACTATCCATTCACCCCCACCCAACACCATTCTCCACCCCTAAATTTTTTTTTTTATAAAATTTTAGATTTTAATATTTAAATAATAAAAATATTACCACTCAGTTCTACCACCCTATCCATTTACTCACCCCACCGACACTCACCACCCCCCACCTACCAATTTTTTTTTAAAAAAAATTAGATTATAAAATAAAATCTAAAATTTAATTTAAAAAAATGGGATATAGGGTGGTGGGGGAGGAGGCAGGGGTATGGGTAGGGTTTGAGGGTGATAATATTTTTATTATTTAAATTATAAAAAATAAAAAAAATTAAAAATTTTGGCAGGTGGCCGGTGGTTTGGGTGGGGTGTGTGTGTGAGGTGGGTAAGGAGTAGGGACTGTGTGGTAAAATTTTTATTATTAAAATGTAAAGTTTTATAAAAAAAAAATTTTTTTGAGGGAGGGAGGGAGGGGGAGGGTGGTGGTGGAGTGGTAATATATTTTTTTTTAAATTTAAAGCTTTATAAAAAAATGGGGGATGGGGTGGTAGGGGATAGGGGGTGGGTGATAATATTTTTATTATGTAATATTAAAATCTAAAATTTTATAAAAAAAAATTTGGGGGTGGGTAGAAGGTAGGTCGGGGTGGGTGGGTGGGTGGGGGTGGTAGAGTTAAAAATATAAAAAATATATATAAATATATTTTGTAATTAATTTATTAATTTTATATATTATTTTTATACTTAATATAATGAATTGTACAACAATGAAACGAAAGGATTTCAAATGACACGATTTGAGTAAGGATTTGAAATTCATTCAAAAACAACTAAAAAAATTTAAAATCAAATCTATAATTTGAAATTCATTGATTTAAAATCTTAAATTTATAAATCTATTAATTTCAAGTGACATCCAAACATGAGAGAGAGGTGTAAGGGAGAATTTATAAATCACTCCTCAAATCCATGGAAACACAGCTTAAACTAATCATCTAAGTTTCACCTAAAAAGCCTGATAATGTTAAGTATACATGTCATCGACGGCCCAAATCCACAACGGAGCTATTAGGATTATCAGATCCTCATTCATTCCTAGGGACAAATAAAATATAACCGAGAAAAAGAACAGACTAAAAAATAACACAAAGATTTACGTGGAAACTCCAAACCGGAGAAAAATCACGGACCCGAGAAAAATACCATTATGTGAAACTTTTACAATCACACAAAATTTCTCTCTCCCGACCCCAATCCGTACACTCATACAAATTTTTAACTAATTCATACCTTTTTCCCAATTCTTAAAAATAGAAAATACAAGAAAAGAATTTAGAAGAAAAATACAAGAAAGGAATTTAGAAGAATCAAACACAAAAATTATAGTGTGTCTGATTGGTGTGTTCATATAATTACCCAAGGGCCTCCTTAAATAAGCTTAAGGAGCCCTTTCCCTTTGGAGTTTTTCGATGCGGGACAAAATCACATTTCATCTATTTTGACAAACTCAAATAATCTCCACCTTGTCAAAATAAAAGAATACTCATTGTTTTGACCGACAATCAATTCTCAACCCCGAGAATCATCATACTCCACCATATGAGTAGATCACTTAGAATAAACTATTTTAAGAATTTCATCCGTCACATATCGAAATACCTGCTGAAATCTAGGTGCTACTTTCAACTCTTGGCTCTCGTGGAAATCCATCAGCCATCGATATACATCCACCACACACCTTACATTCCCGCCAAGTCAATGTTCGTGTGCAAACTTGTGGAACAACTAATATTATTTTACAATTTTTATGACAACTGAACATGTAATAAGGATATACATTTTCTCCCTAGAGAAACTCCTCTGTTACATCATCTCAGTTACAATATTAGCAATAGATTCGGAGTCTTTTGCTGCATGAGCTCCACCTTGTCCAACTCTTCCTGGACAATTTCTTTTCGTATGTCCAGGTTCACCACAGTTCCAGCAAACAACACTTTTGGAGTCTTTCTTTCTTCCTTTGCTAATTGCCATTATTGCTGAATTTTCCGTTGAAGTATGCCTTCACTTATCAGCCTCCTTTCCTCAGAAAGAAGTTTTGTCGTGACATCAACAAAAATTAAAGTTTCCTTCCCATACATCAGAATTGACTTCATATGCTCATAGGAACGAGTCAGAGATAAGATAAGCCTCAAGGCCTTATCCTCATCTTCAATTTTCACTTCAATTGCTTCTAGTTTTGAGATGATGCCATTAAGAATACTAAGGTGATCCGAAATTTTCATACCTTCTTCCATTCGAAGCGTGTAAAACTGCTCTTTCAGGTACAATCGATTTGAGATCCCCTTTACCTGGTATAGTGCCTCAAGTTTTCCCATAGCTCCTTGGCTTTTGAAATTTTATACACGTTAGCAAGGACATTCTTGGCCAAGGACAAACGGATTGTGCTTGCAGCCCTCAAATCCAGATCCTCTCAATCTTCATCACTCATACCAGAGTCTTTGCTGGAACTTCCTGTATCATCAGGACCTGCCGTTTCCTTTGAATCTGGCCTTCCTTTCGAAGCCTTGTGTAACCCGGATTGTATCAATATATCCTTGACTTGTATTTGCCACAACTCAAAATTGATTTTACCATCAAATTTCTCAACATCAAACCTCACTGAGCTTGAAATTCTAGACATATTTTGTTTTCCTACCCTAGCTTAATGAATAATCGTCTCAATTCTTTTTTGATATGGAATATTAGATAAAGCTACAACCACAGAGCATACTCAGAATTTCAACAGCCCAACCACAGAGCATACTCAGAATTTCAACAGCCCAAATCGGGTTCTGATACCACTTGTTGGGATTATCAGATCCTCATTCATTCCTAGGGATAAATAAAATATAACCGAGAAAAAGAACAGACTAAAAAACAGCACAAGGATTTATGTGAAAACTCCAAACCGGAGAAAAACCACGGACCCGAAAAAAATACCACTATGTGAATCTTTTACAATCACACAAAATTTCTCTCTCCCGACCTCAATCTCTACACTTGTACAAAATTTTGACTATCTACACCTTTCTCCCAATTCTCAAAAATAGAAAATACAAGAAATGAATTTAAAAGAATCAAATACAAAAATTATAGTACGTCCGATTGGTGTGTTCATGTCATTACCCAAGGGCCTCCTTAAATAAGCTTAAGGAGCCCTTTCCCTTGGAGTTTTTCGATGTGGGACAAAAACACAATTTTTCTATTTTGATAAACTCCAACAGGAGCCCGGCCTGACAGGTCACGCCCTGCTGCTTGGAATATGATTGGCAAGGGAGGGGCTGCTGCCAGGAGGCCCTTAAATACTTGAAAGGGTCTACATCAAGATATTTGGAAGGGTCTACATCAAGATAAAAGAAGATTTGAAAGGGAGTGTCACAAGTGTGAGAAGGAAAGCCCCTTTGCGAGAAATTGTTGGTCGAAGGAAGAAAAGGTTGAAAGTATCATGTTAAGCATTGAAGACAAAAGTGAAGAAGAATGGGATTGAAGAGAAAGATGCAGGAGTGATTGGACGACTAACGACGAAGAAGATTGGATAGAAGATACATCTATGGTTACCCAAGGATCAATAGAATTTGAAGATGATTGGATGAGCGATTGTAAAGGTGAAGAGGAGTAGTTGCTACTCGTGGACAAGCATGAAGAAGATTGTGTGGAAGAGATAAACACAAATTTGGAGTTATCAGATTGCAAGGAAATTATCTTGCAAGAGAAAATGGGGGAGTGGAACGATAAGATTCAATTGGTTCCCTTAGTGGATGAAGAAGAACAAAATGAAGAAGTTAGTGTTGAAAAGGGATAATTTTAATTTTGGTCCTCTAGGATATGTAAAATTCAAATTTAGTTATCAGGTTTGGTAATTTTTCAAAAGTGATCCTTTTAGGTCCGTTTTTTGGTCCTTTTGATCTACTTTTGGTCCTTTTTGTCAACTTTTGATCCTTTAGGATTGGACAAAAAGTACCAAAAGTGGACCAAAAAGAACCAAAAGTGGACCAAAATGATCAAAAGCGGACCAAAAAAGACCACTTTTGAGAAATTACCAAACTTAGAACTAAATTTGGATTTTGCATATCCTAGAGGACTAAAATTGATATTTTCCCGTGTTGAAAATGTGGCCATACATAAATCATAATTAGTTCAGAGTTACGCAGCAGAAATGGCGAACTCACGAGTGCAAAAATCCTGTCGGCTAGTTAAGATCCAGTCGGAAGCTTTTTAAAGAAGCCAAGGAAAAAGAAAAAACCAAAATGGGCATTCAAAGTGAGAAAACGTCTTGACGATTCGGGTGAAGGATATCAAGCCAAACACAGAAGTTCAAGTAGCCCCATAGAGTTTCAAGGAGTAGAGATTATGGCGAACATTCATCCAAAAACAAATGAACGTGATCCGAAGAAGAAAGTCGGTGTTGAGGGTGAGAGTTGGAGATCAACACCGATCTTACTAGAATGACCTAGAAAATTACAGAACACCAATCTTTCTAGAATGATCTAGAAAATTAGAGAGCCATGAAGAAGTGTTGTGATGGTTCTGGATATACATTTGATGAAGTTGGCGGTGTTATGCTAGAATCTTCTAGCATGGCAGCTGGATGATAAAGGTACGTAGATTAAATATGTTGGCAGCTATACTATAAATAGGCATGTTAAGAGCTAGAGAAAGTCATTAGTGGAGTGTAAAGTGATACAAATGTATTTGAGAGCAGCTTGATAGAGATTGTGACAGCTTGATAGAGGTTGTGAGTCTTTTAATCATGATCTGATATGTATTTCTTTATGAATTCATTCTAATCTACAATTATCATGGAATTGGAAATCACAGTTTTCTAAGACCGATTCGTGATCATAGGTTTTAATAGAGGTGTACGAATCTGAATGTGAAATTGCTTGATGGAAACCGCCTGATTCAAACCATATTGAATCCTAAATGGAAAAGGTGATCTCTATTGAATTATAAATAAAAATGGTGTAGGGTTTTTTTTGGATGGTAAGGTACTTATAATTTATATTGAAATATTAATTTACATATTAAAAAATATAAATATAAATTTTAAACCCTATAAAGTAAGAATAGTATAATTTTTATTAAAATATTAAGTTAAGTATTAAAAAGAATAGGGCAAGGGTTAATTTGAATTTGATTTCATTTCATAAAATCAAATTGACCCTAATTTATGTTTTTCTCGTACAACTACCTTATTTATTTTAATTGAATTAAATGACCTTTTTTTTTTCAATTGACAAAGTTAAATATTAAACTAGTTATTTTTGTCTCAATAATTAATTAATTTGGGTTTAAAAAAGAATCTATCTATTTTCCTCCTAATTAAAATTAATTAATATCAAGATAGCATGTATAGAAATTCCCATAAATTAAACCCGCAGAAAATTTAAAACCTCCATGATAAAATAAAATAGACGAGGTACTTGCATGCACGAAAATTAAAAAATATGGAGTATTTTAATATACTTGAGAGATATAATATTGTAATGTATATTAGGCAGGTGTAAGAATGTTGTGTGTGAATCCATAAAGATAAAGTGATTATTTTAAGAGATATTAATATTGTAATGTATATTAGGCAGGTGTAAGAATGTTGTGTGTGAATCCAAAAAGATAAAGTGATTATTTTGTATGGTCACTTCTATTAAAAAGAGAAATATAACTCTTGTAACGCGACGCCCTAATTAATAAGATATAACTATTATGGTGGGACGGATGGAGCATATAATAGATGAAGGAAAACCCATAAAAATTTTAAACTTCTTATAATTTCACAAACACTTTTATAAATTGGGTTTAATAATAGTATTACTCCATTTTTTTTATCGGCAAAAAATATGTGAACACTGTTACTCTTTAGTACATAAAAAATTACTCTTTAGACACATAAATTATTACTTTCTAAATTAAAAAATTACTCTTTAAATTTTTATAAATCCTGATTTATCAATTATTTTTTTATACATAAAAAATTACTCTTTAAGAATATGAATTATTACGCTTTTATATAAAAAAAATATTACTTTTCAAAGAGTAATTTTTTATATATTGAAGAATAATTTTAGAAAAAAAGTTTTACATGAGTCTCGCTCAAGGTGCTTGCATTAATAGAAAATATAAAAATAGTGCTTGGATTATAGGGTTTATTTTAAAGTACATGTCATCCTTAGATATAAATAAAAAGTAATGTTATATATATTATATAATTTAATTGATTATAAAAATTCGTTATCTTATGTTAATATATATATATATATATATATATATATATATATATATATATATATATTATAAATAATGGGGAACTCTCTTGTGAAACGAATATATGTGAGATGAGTTGTGAGACGGGTCGACCCGTCCTTAAAGTATGTCGACACATGCTTAAAGTATGCTCATTAATGCTTAAAGTATGTCATAGTAAATCATATTATTATTAAAGTAGTATTTATTAATACTTAAAGTATGCTCATTAATACTTAAAGTATGTCAGTAGTTTCACCGTTTGCTTTTTGCACATGGATTAAGGAGTATTATTATTATATGTGTAGTGGGTAGTTGTATTAGTAAGTGAGTGGTGGGCCATATATGGGTCCTTTTTACTAAAAGAGGAAAATGAGGACATTTGGATGGGACGCTCAATATAGTAAAATAGTGATATTTCGGTGGGACGGATGGAGTACTTTAATACATAATTCATCATATTTTAGAAAACATGTTTTAACTATTAATGGACATACTTTAACAATCAATTGACATACTTTAACACGTCTCACGTAACGTCTCACATAAGAAGCATTTCACAAAAGAATTTATCATAAATAATTATATATATATATATATATATATATATATATATATATATATATATATATATTTTTTTTTTTTTTTTTTTTTTTTTTTTTTTTTTTTTTTGCAGTAAAACCTTGTCTAAGAATTCATGAAAAAAAGGGAGTGGTAAGAGTAGAGAAATAGTGAAAGTTACTGTATACAGTATATGTATAGTCGGGACACCCTCCTATTCTTATGGGTCAAGAATTTATTGTTTTATTTTTCATTTTAACAAACAAAAACCACGTGTACAAATAAAATTTTTTTTACAAAATCGATACATATCATTTTACCCCAAAAAAGAAAGGTTATATTTATAAAAATATAGTATAATATAACTACCCACAGTACGTAATATAACTATTTATATTTAGTCTTATATTTTTAATTTTGTATTTACTATTTCTACTGATATTAATATTAATATAAGTTTTGAATTATTTTTGGAAGTAAATTATTTTATAATAAATAAATTATAAAATATATTACGTAGATTAGATAACTCTATAAGAGTCTAACTTCGGTGTATTGGAGGAACCGGTGTACTTAAATAATCTCTTATTTAATCAACAACACAATAAAATAAAATAATTAGAATAATTTTGATAACCACTCATTAAATCTTTCATTTTACCTTATAAATCTGCAGGTGCATCCATTTACAGGTACAATACAGAATACCCTGTAATTTAAAAATTTAAATATATTAACCCTATAATTTAAAATTTTAAATATATTGCTCCGTGAGATTACATATAAAATGATAATTTTTCTATAAAAGTGTAACCTAAATCAAAATTAACTAAAATGACAATGTAAACTTGCAATAATTTTTTTATGAGTAGAGTATTATTTCCAATTTTTTTAGTAATAGTGATAAAGGTAAATTCTGTTCATTTAATTAAAGTTAGTTCATGTTATTATTTATTATATGAATACAAGAAAATAAATATAACCTTAATTTAAAGAATTTTTAATGAAAAACAGTGAAAGAACAATCTGCTAATACATGATATAAGTGATAATGTTTCATTATAACATTTCATTCAACAGGTAGAAAATTAAAATATACTAGAAAATATAGTTTTACAAAGAAGTTAAACGAAGCATCTAAGTTTCACCTAAAAAGCCCGATAATGCTAAGTATACACAAGTCATCGACGACACAAATCCACAACTGAGCCAGGCCAGGCCCGACAGGTCACGCCCTGTTGCGTGAATGTCATCACGAACCGGCGGTTGTGACCCAGAAGCAGCACTGAACCGAAGGAGGGGAATTAATGAACAGCTTGAGGTAAAATACTAAACATTAAATGTATTAAATAAATTATTTAAAGGCCATAAGAGTCAAATGACTAGTTGCAAACCTATTGGTGTGCAGTTCTCTTAACAGATGATAAGAATAGCCACATTTCACCGACCAAGGGCGACTCATTGTCCTTGTTTTCAGATTAACGATAGAACTGGAAACGAAAGCATTGCCCAGAAACAGTTCGCACTTGCGGAAAAGATTATCTGGGAGATGAAGAATACGGAAAAGAACCATGGTGGCTATAGTATGGGGAACCATCATTTACCAGGGGGCTTCTTCTACCTCTATCCGACAGAGATCTCCCAAAACTAGAGCTCCAAGATGTAGATGAGCTAGCTCGTGGGGAGTGGTAACTGGATTCAATATCACTGTACCTTGGAAAATGATTGGCAAGAGAGGGGCTGCTGCCAAGGTCACAGCCAGGAGGCCCTTCATCATCAAAGTCCCTAGACCACCTTTGTTCGGTAGACCACCTATGGTCACCAGACCGCCTATGGTCACCAGACCGCCTATGTTCACTGGACCACCTTTGTTCATTGGTCCACCTACGTTCACTGGACCACAACTGTTCACTAGGCAAACCTCTACTGGAATTTTCAGATGAGTGGCTATATCTGCGGTTTGAACCATGCCTAGACTGATTAGAATCTGCAGAGCAAGGTGGACCCCAAAGTCTTTCATCAGCATTTTCAGGGATTGGAGAGTTTATCCCTGGAAATTTAACAGTCTTTTTCCTAGATGATTTGGAGTGGCTTGCATCCAGAATTTCTCCTTCTTCATTTTCATTCTTGATTGTTTCATCACCGAAAATTGTGATACCTGAAGGCTGATCCTCCATGTCCTCTTCTAAAAAATTCAATGGAAAACCCCATTACGACAACGAGTGAGAAAGTATACCAAGTTCATTAATGAGTAATCACCACGATAATCGATATGCTCAATCTCCTTACCTAAATAACCAGGAGGGTATCCAATTTCTCGCATTCTGTTAAGCCATGGAGGTGGGTGGAGCTCCTACACAAAATTGTGAATTATAGTTGATAAACATCGAAACTAATACCAGATTTCAACAGAAAAATATTTCCAAGTATTGATAATCTGAAACTTTAGGTTTGACAAGGACTCGTGTTTCCCAGTAGTGAAAATGTATTACATGCTATTCGAGAAAAATAAAAAAGCATAACTCACCCCGAGGCCCAAAAGGCGACGTGTCTCAACATCGAGCACACCTGGTGTCAAACCATCATATTTCCCACCCCGAGAAGTCTGATAATATCGAGTTATATTACGAGCATTGGCTTGCTGATTTCGTTTGGCATTGCGCTCTTTCCGGGCATTATTGACAGCAACATTGTCACGTGGCTTGGGGCAATCTCTCAGTGCATGGTTGTATGAGCCACAGTTGAAACAACGGGAAGTATCCAGCCTTTCTGCACCTCTGCAGGTCAAAATGAGGATATCAGTGTGTAGATTTTGAATGATATGATAGTTATAGAATTCTATTAATCAAGAAGTTTCAAACAACTCATCAAAGAGTTCAACTCCTTCAACGAATGATCCACAAACTCCCAAATTTCACACAATCTAACACAGCCAAATTTCACACAATGGGTGAAAAGGGGTAGAGAAGTCTTGGAAAGTCATTCATCAGATGACAACAGCCACACCAGTTAGTACACATGACTTAAAAATAAACTCAGAGATTCAGATAACTGTAAAATACAAAAGAACATTAGGAAAATCTATTTGAGGCAGTAATATTTGAGGAAAATCAACCAACTCCGAAAATGAATATACAAACATACCCATCCAAACCACTGGAACCATCAGGTGAAGTCAAAGCTAGAGAATATCCACGATCATAAAGAGGAACAGAAGTGCTATCCAATGGTTCAAACTCCTTACTTGGTTGTATCTTTATTTGGTTATCTACCCAAAATGTCTACAAACAAATAACTGGTTACATAGCAATCTAGTTCAAAATAATATGAATTTCTTGATAAACAATTTCAGACAAGGTATTCATTGATGCTCAGTTCAGAAGAAGGTAAAAGGGAATGAGAATATAACAATGATAGAGTAGTAAAGAACATAGAAAGTAATATAGAAAAGCGCCTCAGATTGGACTTCGATCATCATCTGGCTAAGCCGTAGGATATAGGAATCCCAAAATGTCTACAAACAAATAACTGGTTACATGGCAATCTAGTTCAAAATAATATAAAATTTCTTGATAAACAATTTCAGACAAGGTATTCATTGATGCTCAGTTCAGAAGAAGGTAAAAGGGAATGAGAATATAACAATGATAGAGTAGTAAAGAACATAGAAAGTAATATAGAAAAGCGCCTCAGATTGGACTTCGATCATTATCTGGCTAAGCCGTAGGATATAGGAATTAGTCGCTACAAGTATTGCAAGCATGGAAAAGAATCTCAATGTATACTTATATTAGAACTATATTTTTTCCCTGGACTATAAGTGCAGGAGAACTTCTTGAGAGCGTCCTAAACGGGTCACACATGAATAGCTACGTAAACTAAAGAATGTATGTCAACGGAAAGCGGAAAACCTACTTAGTATAATACTCAAAAAAGTACATAGGAAAAGAAAAATACCACAGCAGAAGGCTTATCCAACCCAACACGAAGAGCAGGAAAGTATGTCTTTTCTCCAGATTCAAGCACGAGCTTTTTATCCTGTGTCAGGTATAAATTTAATCAGCTACATCACTATAAGCAAAATTAGCATGCGGAATAGGATGCCAAACATTAATGTGAAATTGAGAACAATATTGATGCACTCTGAGACCATACTACTGAGACAGCAAGCTTACTTTTGATGAAGACCACTTCTCTGAATGCCACTGAGACCATTGTCCCAATAGCTTCTCAAGCTTCTGTTTACTTTCTCTGACAATAACATAGAAGCTTTAAATATCAACAATCACTTTAATAAGGAAAATCATGTACATTCGAAGTAGCATACCTTGGTAAAGAGCTATAGGTTACATGCACAGAAGGTTGCTGCTCATCAACAGTTACTCGAGGTCTCTTAACACCAGATAAAGCTGGAATATCAAGTTATAGAAAGCATAAAACCAGGAAACCAGTAACTTGGTGAATGAAAAAAAGATGACGAAAATGCGAGACAGCAATTTAGGCACAATCGAATCTTAGTTGTAACTAGATCCATCGTATAACATAGAAGCAGTACAACAAAAGCTTGATAAAAGGATACAACTTGCATCAACCTCTCTTTTACTTGATAGTGTTTCCTTTGTCTCATGGTTTCCGAAACTTACCTCACTTTCAAGAGGTAGAGATCCATTTTCTTCATGCAGCACACCAACAGACACCATTTTTTCTGATTGTGCAACCAAATTTGTCATTTCAAAGTCAACTCGTAGGGCACTAGTGTTACTGTCTGCAAGTGTTTCAGACTCAGTTATCATCATGGCGTCCTCACTTACATGCAACCCATCTGCTCCAGGAGCCTCCTCATCAATCGTTTTTACTACCTCAGACTTCAGAGGAATAGAATCTGATCTAACGTTTTCACAACCAGATTCAATTGTACGAATACGCTCAACTCCATCTACGGAGTTACCGGAAGCAGGAGGCGTGACTAAATCCCCTGTTTCCATTCTTCAGTATATCTCTATCTGCGTAATTGTGAAACTTCGCTTAATTGAACAGATTCATAGGTGAACACAAGTAATTATTTCAGGAAGCAACATTGAAATAGAAACCAAACTTTACAAAATCAACAAACCCTAGAGGTCGCAACCCTTTGACTTTTGCATCAAAATTCGAAGCTAAATTTCAACCAAAAACATGTAAATCCGAGATCTCTACTACTATATAACATGCGTTTCCGGCTATATAACCAATAATCACTCCATAAAATAAAAGAAGGTAATGAATTAAAGACTAATCATGATAAGAGTTTTGCTTAACTATAATTTCTGGATCGAATTTGAAGGGTAACAGAGAGAAGAACGGGAGCTAGGGTTTCAATTTACCTAGAGAATTGGGGACGGTTGGATGCAGCAAGAAGGGAATCTGAAGAGACACCGGCAATAAGCAAACCCACGACTGGCTAAGCTTGGGTAAAGCGCCAACACTTCGAAATCTAAACCGAAATATCCCCCACAAAAGAGAGAGAGGCACACAGAATTAATTTAATTAATTTTATTTATTTATTTATTTTTATTTTTTGTAATACTGATTGTTTTTAGGTCGAGGCTATTCGCACCCCCAATTTTATTAAACGAACCCCAATTATTAAATATACTCCATCAAAATAAAAAAAATACATATATAAATTACCAAGTTTACCACATTTTTGACCATTTTATCCTTTTAATTTAATAAAACCCAAAGTCATTCCAGCCTTTTAATTAAAATTGATCCTTTGAACGGAAAAAAGATCGCAACATCTTCCCAACAGGAAAAGGCTAGTATTAAATATTTGAAGCTTTCGCAGTCTTGATTTCATGATTCCTCCAATTGATGTCAATACTCTTCTTCATCGGAGCACGTCTATCTTATCTTATGACCCAAAAATTAGATGAATCTGTGAAAATTCAAAATCAAGAATCCAATCAAGAATCCTCAAACCCACCCAAGTGTAATATGGTCATCAAAAGTTACTTCAGAGAAGCAATTCTTTGCTATTCCACGACAATAACAACATTAAATTGAAACATTGGAAAAAAAAAATATTATCACCATCCCATTGAAAAATATGCGCTTCCTTTATAAATTTACAAAGGAATCTTTCAATAGGATGTTTAGCTTTCAATATGATATTTACAAAGGAAGCGCGTACTTCTTTGTAAATTTACAAATGAACCTTTCAATAGGATGTTTACAAACCTTTCAATGAGATGGAGGTAATATTAAATCAACTAAAACTCTAAACAGCGTAAAAACTAAGATTAAATTCAGAATATATTAAACCACATGTAAGAAACCGATTTCAACCTCGCCAGAGAGAAAGAGATTTTCCAATTACTCTAGCGGAAGCTCGATCTGCAATACTTGAGACCATGACGTAATTTCAAGTATTCAATTTGGCGTTAATTTTTTCGTTCGATCACAATAGTCGAACAACTAAATTTGTTCGGTTATAGCGTTCAAACAGACATATGTGTTATGTTCGATTGCAGCAACCGAACAACTTACGGTAAGAAATCTTAATTTATTTATAATTAAAAAGGGTATTTAGGTCATATCAAATATGAGTACTTTAATCCTATAAATATATGGGGTACATTTAATAGAATCGGGGTGCATATAGTTGCTCCCTTATTTTTATTTTTTGTTCTAGAAAAATAGTATCCCAATTCCCAACACTCTTTTATAAGACAAATATATACTCCTTCCGTTTCACAATAAGAGGTGTTTTTACTATTTTCGTCCATCCCAAAACAAGAGATGAATTTCCATTTTTAATATAAGGAACCCACACAAATTAATTTTTCTCTCTCCATAACCCCCACACTTCACACTAATACACCCAACCACTGTACATTAAAATATTATTTCTCTCACCTCAACTACCCCCAACTCCCCCATTAAATATGATATCTCTTTGCAAAAAAATTCCGCCGCTCTTGTTGTGGGACGGAGGAGTATAAAAGAAGGATGAATCTATTACTCCCTCCGTCCCACGTATTTTTACTCACTTTCTATGTGGGGTGTCCCACGTATTTTTACTCATTCCATTTGGCAAAAATACATAATATTTTATTACCTACTTTTTACAATCCCAACAACTTTAATTACTTTTTTATATTTTATTCATCATTCTCAATAACTTTATTCACTTTTTCTTTTTAAATTACTAATTTATCCCTACTTTCTCTTACATTATATATTAAAAAAATAAAACGTCTTAATTTTCATGCCCGTACAAACGGGTAAAAATACCCGGGACGGAGGGAGTATTAAAATACTATATACTTATCAATATAAAAATATGGAGTAGCAGTTGAAGTTTATTTATAGTAAATCATTATAAATATTAATATATAATAATATTTTAATATATTATTTATCATATTTTAAAATAAATATTTTAAAAATTAATAAATAGGAGTAGTATATATTTTATTTATTTATATATTAACACGCTAGAAACAAGAGACGCCTCATCTTTATCTATCCCAAAAAATGTTGATTTTACTGTAGAAAAGTTACTCTTTAATTTTAATAATTATTAATTCATCAAATTATGATTAATAGTAATTGACAATAACTGCTCTGAGTACGGAATTTTTATAAGAAATAAATGTTTTTTGAATTTAGTAAAGCATTCATTGCTTAATTGAAGCTAATGTCCAGTAAGTCAATTTGATATCATAATAAATCCAGTAAGTCGGTAACAAAACATTATATCTATACATAGAAAGTGGACATAATACAATAGCTATAGTATAATTACATGAAATGCTAGAAGAGTTCTACTCATTGAAAGAAACAGTTCTTCTCCTTAAGCTTCCACCATCAGAAGTGTGTGTTTTCCCCACAATGTCACTAAATGAATGCTTCAAAAACAATGCATTTCTCCCCTCTGAGTCTGAAGAGTTGGGAGAAATGCACTCAATCTCATCATCACTGCAGCTTTGTTCATCGACTCGAGCTTTTCCCTTTCTCTTTGCCGTTGCTGCATCAGCATGTTCGTCGTCTTCAGAAAGCTCATCATCACCTTCCACCATTAAGCTGCTGTAAACTATCACTGGCACCAGAGCTAGAACTAGAACTTAGTGTGTGAAATATGATGACATTCTCTTTCTTGGATCCTTGAAAGGAGTAACTTCTTGTTTTGCCATCATACAATGGAAGTAGAGACTTGGTGCTCGTTGTTGCACCGTCTCTTCCCAAGCTATAAGTTGTCGAAAGCTTCCTGCTGACCCCTTCCCTTTCCTTGAGCAAATCGCCTAGCTTCTCCGCCACTTTGTGTGCTGCTGCTTCCTCTGAGGCTTTCTGTTTGAGCTCTGTGATCATTCTGTCGAACGCTTTCTTTTGGGACCTAAGAGAGCGCTGAGCCAATAAACAAGAGCAGAAGATGACATGATATGTTTTACATGGAAATTGTACATCAAGAAAGATATATATATGCTTACTCTCTTTTCAAGGAACTTTCCGAGGTCTAGACCTTGTAGCTTTTTCTTCTTCCAGAAGATGCAGCAGTATGCAACGAGTGCTGGTAGCAACACCAGAAGTATGGATTCGATTAAGAGAAACAATACGATTGTCTTCTCATTGCCTGCATGAAGATAAATATAAATACATCACTCTTCAACTTCTTTAATCTTTATGATAAGATAGTAGTAGAAGTTAAAGCAACTTACCAATGTAGATACTTGAGCTCTTGGGCTTCACTTGTGAGCAGCTGGATGCCAACTTCTGACCTGTAGTTTGAAAAGGATGCAAAACAATAGCACGGTGAGATAGAGTATACGTTTAGACAAGGTTATTTTGTCTACACAAGGATAATCTTACGTCTGGAACGACAAGGCAATGGGTTGCCGTTTCCTGCATCATAGCAACATCTTGTGAGGAAGAGCGTTCATGATTACAAAACATCATCGGAGAAACAATAGCAAAGATAAACTTACTTGCAGCAGAAAAAAAGGCAAGAAGAATTGTTTCATCAACCACAAAATGTTGCAGATCACTCTTGGATAAATTGAACAACAGTGTGCCTATTTGTTCATACAACTAACTAACTGGTATACCAACTTGATGGATTCAACAGAATGACTAGAGGGAGAGAAAGAGATTATAGTTACTAGGATCACTCTCAGAGCAGAAGACAGATCCAGAAGTCGGGACGAGAGAGATGAACGCAACGCTTTTGGGTTTCAAAGCAGACACATGAGTGTATTCTCCAACTGTCTGAGAAAATTTCCCTACCATTTCTGTGTGAGAGATATAAACGGCATAACCAGAGCAATCAAGAACTGGATTAGCTTGTATTACAGACTCCAAAGTAGCTGATTTAGGGAATTTTCTGAGGGCTCCTGTGGGTGAAAATGAATAAAGAAATCCATCCAATGAACCATAAGATATCCACCCTGTATCATCCATCTCAACCCTCAGTTTCAATCAAATTAAATAACTATTTCTTACACTCATCAGAACATGTAGTTTGATAATCACTCAAATCTAGTTGACAACTTAAGATTTATGTACAAAGAAAGGAAACAAGAAGGATGATCATCATACCATTTGCATCTACCACTGGCTCATAATCTGCTGAACTTAGTGGCCCTATACTTTGTTGCCACAAAACATTTCCTGTAAGAACATCTAATGCCAACACTAGTAATTTATCCGGTATTCTAACATACAGACGACCATTGTTCCCAGGAGTAATAGTGAACGCATTTCCAAACGAACTTAGATCCCGGATCCATTTAAAATAAGGACCACGAACAGATAACGAATATAATTCGCCAACAGTGTTTGATATCTGCAAGTGCAATAAACAATGTTCTAAATGCAAAGATGAAACAGAAACATGCAAGAAGACAGCTAATTGAGCTTACAAAAATACTGGCTTCACAATGATCAATACCAGGTGGTGAAGTAAAATAGCAATCAGTAATGTTTTTCCAACAGCCTTGGCGATATCCGTGCTGATATAGCACTGGACCAGCGCTCCAAAGAAGCTGTCCGTACAACAGGTATGCAAACAGCCCCCGGTTCCTAACAGTAATGAGCACACATGAGGTGGATATGCTGGCAGAGATGCAGATGATTTCGCCACCACTTGGACCAAAGAATACTTGAACAGCAGCTTCAGAAGTACCAACTCTAAGTGGATAGATTTTAAGCACTCTATTTTCAGCAACCAAATATATCTGCCAAATAGTTGGAGTTGCAAAAATTAAACTCCCAACCCAAGAATTATGAAAAGTGAATGATTCATGCTATGAAATGATTTACCCTTCTTGACCCCACATTAACTGGAGCTATATTTGCATTGCAAGTATAATTCAAGTGAACCATCCAGGCAATTGAACCATTTCTTTCAAACGAGAAGAAGTTTTTCTCCGAACAGCCGTAAACCCGGCCATCGTCTCCAATGAAGTTCTTGAAAAGTCTGTGTGCAGCTCTCTTGGAAGGTTCATCAGCTGTTCATTGATCAGAATAAGTAGTTGATCATTATATAGATTAGGGATTCTGATCAAATGGGCAAAACTTGTCTACTTTTTCTATGTATGTATGTGGGTGGGTGGAATAATAAATGAAGGGGGACTATTTGCACCCAAATTTACTGAATATACTCATTAATCTATAAATTTAAAATATAATTAATTTAAAATATTATTATATGAGAAGACTTAAATACCCTCCACAAATAATAAATAAAATTAGTTATAACAAATCTAAATGCACCCCAATACTGCACCACCTTAAACTTTAAAATCTATGAATTCCATCTCCAGTAAGCTTTTTTCCGGCGAGGGCCGGCTCTCCACCCGCCCTTCCCAATACGTACCCTGCCTCCAACCTTCTCCACAAAGGGCGCTCCTTGCTGTTCACCGGTGACGCACGTCGCCGTCTAGGGCTCCGTCAGCCGCCGCCCTATTTCCGGTAGCGGACTGCCTCCTAGCGACGGCCCCCGCTCGTTCTGCTGTGACCCTGCCGCCTAGGGTGTTCCAGTTAGCCGCCGCCTGATTCCACAGGGTTTCCGGTCGCGGATTCCAGCCTCTTAGCGACGGCCCTTCTCAAATCGATCTGGGCATCGATTCTTGTGCAGATCTACACACGTTCGCTGTCCGCCGCTGGGTAGTGCAAAGATTGCCTCCGTTTCCACCGGCGGTCCTCGAATATGGCGGCTGCCGACACCTTTCTTCCCCTGTCCAGACGTTTCAACCTCGCCGCCGACCTGTATTTTCAGATCCCGCCGCCGAGAAGTGGCTGGTCCGCCATCCACGAGTGCATATCCTTGCTGCCTCAAGCTCTCACTCTTCTATGGCCGCCACTGCCACAGGTGCGTTTCTGCCATATCCAGCCCCTTGTGCTTGGCGACCCCCGAGGCATGCATCCACGACAGAACTTCATTTAGACCGGCACCATTCTTTTGTGATGATTCTGTTTTCGATTTCAATTAGAGTTCAAGGCTGTATCAATTGGTACCCATTGTTCGTCCTAAATACATATGCTCTAATGGATTTATGAGATTATCTTGGTTGATTTGGATATGTATGAGCCACAGTTGTTTCGTATGCTTAAGGATTTTGACATCTGTTATCCATGGGAGAAATTTGATATCTGTCATCCATGGGAAAATTTTTATTGGGGTGTGTTTAACATTTTGTTTTAACTCCTAACTCATTTTATTTTATTATTTAAAAGGGTAATTATGTCTTTTAGATAAAATTATTTAAAATTTATAGATTAATGGGTATGTTAAAGTAAATTCGGGTGTAAATAGTCGCTCCCTAAATTAAAGCATGAGTATATTTTGACGGTCCAGATCGCCCCTTATATTTTAAAATTATAGTATCACTTTTTGTTAACCGTCTAGCTTAACGGACACTAAATTATAACGGAACATGGCCCCGCAAATGGATATTTAATGAGATGCACATCATTCCACTTTTTTTTTTCCTTTTTTTTATGTGAATATGTGGGGACGGTTTGTATTCTATATTTTTCTTCCAATGATTTTTATGTGAATACATGAAGACAATTCAGTGTAAAAAATAGAAATGTATATAAACCCTTCATCAATCAGTATTCAGAAATTTAATGTTAATATTTTGTGCAAATGCAGTTATTCATCCTTTCCAGACTTACCTTAAAAAAATCCACAAGTATATTTCAAGAAAATGAATTGGCAGAATGAACTATATGTTTCCTTGTTTGCTACAGAACCAAGAAATGAAGGAATAACTCAGCATACAGAAAAAAATAAAATAACGTGCACTTGAAAATCACAATATACAACATGCGAAGCTCAAAGCAGTCCGAATAGGAGTTGTATCATTAACGAGAACCAAGGGGATCAAAATTGAATCTCTCGAGTTCCAGCAGCCCTGTTTGGTTAAAATGGGCTGACCTCGCCAGCCAATCTCAGCAGAATTTCAGGCACGAAACGTCTGCTTGGAGTTGCCAAAGCATCATGATCAAGAGCTTCCTTATCACCAGTGTGTATAAATGCAATCAAATATTCAAGAAACTCGACTTTACCACCTCTGAGATGATCCTGCATTCGACAGTACTCGCATTAGGATAACTGCAGTCTGCTGACTTGTTTACAGATTCATATGTCTCGGTATTAGCTCTAGATCCATAGCTTATGCATTTATATAGCAGTTTTATATACTCCATCTGTCGCGATTCATTCTAAACTACATCTCACTCACCAAACATACAATGCATTTGGTTCGCCTTTTCTTATAAAGCATTTAAGTCAACTCAATGAAGATAAATTGCTCGTTTATGACAATTTTAGGAATGTTCTGTGAAGATCTTAATGGTCATTATTGGAGTAGAGAGTAAGTACTTACTTGAAGGAATAAGTCTGTATGAGTTTTGCCATCGTATAAGATGAGATCTGCTTGTGCCCCTAATCCTTGGAGTGTATCCACAAATACTTTACTGCAAGCAAAAAAAAAAAAAGAAAGCTCAATAAATTAAAGAGAATAAAAAACTGACAGAACTAATCAAGCCCAGAAACTAGATAAAATTAAATTCATTTCTACAAGCAGAAGAACAACTGGTTGTGATCATCGTTTAAACAGGTAAATTACCTTTCATCACATGGAATTGAATAATCTGAGGTACCATGGAGGAGAATAACACGTGGAAGCAGAGAAACTGCACTACTTGAGCTTGGTTTTTGTATCATTATTTCAGGAGAAAATTGTTCCAATCCTTTTTCACCATCCATAATACTGTGATCACAAATGAAAATAACAGATTGATCTAAGAAATTTCGAAAGATCAAAATTTATTTGAAAGTGTGTATAACATGCGTGGACAGAATCTAGAACAGTTTCTTACCTCAAAAAGATGGATCGATACAAGCCTCGTCCATGGAAATGATCAATCAATTTGAGTAAATTGTACCTGTCAAAATGAGTTTCATGCACTTCAGACACGCACAATACAATATAGAGATATTGACTCAGCAACAAGAACTAAAGGAAAAAAACAAATGAAATTTTTTAAAATTTACCCTCCGGACAAACCAAAATAAGCATTTATCTGGGTCACACTCCAAGAAATGCTATCACCTCTAGATTCTTTAATTGCCTGCTCCAATAGGGCACAGGCCGAAATATGTGCACCAGCTGATTGACCCATTAGATAAATCCTGCAAAAAGAAAGTTAAGAAATTCCATTAAATTTATAATGGTTATTGATTAGCAAACGAGATTCCAAGTCAAGATACTCCATCTCATAATGATGTTTACATGATGAAATTTGCTATAAGAAGAATATAGCCCCACAATTTTTAGGCAAAACTTTGAAGTGATAAACTAAAAGAAGTCTTCTTCATGATTAGTGCCTGAATATAGTATAAACGAAACTGTAGATAAGTATGACCAAAAACAATAGAAAATTAAATTAAATTAACAAGGATTGAGAGGAAAAAAAACTCACTTGTTTGGGTCGCCTCCAAGTTCAACGATATTGTTGCAAATGAATGCGATTCCTTGACAAACATCATCAACCATATCACTAATAGTTCCCTGGGGAAAATTTCTGTAACCAAGTCAAAAGAATATTATGATCAGGTGACAGATCGATAATCATACATCCATACAAGTACATTTCGATGCACATATAAATTAATCACTAAAGAATTTGATTATTTCATCATTGAGAAACAGGACTGCAGTGTTCTAAATAGATAATAATTGCTTATAACACAATTATTACATATTATCACGTTATTCTGTAATCCAGTAGCATCCGTACATTACTGTTCAGTATTTAGTTTCATGCATACATATTAACAAGATGTTCTGCACAACTCAGAACTGCTAATGTACATTTAGGAAACAACTAATCGAGTTTTTGGCACTAAATTGCTTATGGTCATTACAATTTTATAATTTAAAAATTGTTCAAGACTAACATCTCACAACTCTGTTAGAGTCAAGTACCTGTAGTCTAGGCATGCCACTATGATGTCATTTTCTGCCATGTGTAGTCCTAACAAGGAACCCCATGCCTTGTACCTGCATTAAACCTACGACGTTATGAATTCGCTATAATTACAGTAATATAGAGGATGAATTCTACCTGCAGTTACATGCATTGAAGTTACAAGGCACATAGACAATATTATGAACAATATTATGAACAATCAAAAGAATGGTTCAGAGGATGTTATGCTAAAACATCAAATATAAACCAAAGTGTTCAGGGTAGAAGGTTACTAACGTGAAGGTTACATGATACAGCAAGAGCACTCATTCATCTTTGGTACCATCATAAATATTTCACATGAAACTGTTGAAGAACATGCTACTACTTTGCTTCCCAATTTAGTTGAATTTATTACTGTTTTAGTAGTTGATCTACTTAGAATATTAGATGTTACTTCTTCCGTTGTTTTGTCAGTAAACTTGAAGCCTTTATCTCTACTTAGGAGTATTTTACTAAATTACACAACTTCTAGAGCTTCTTCTCTTTTTGCTTGGTACCGGAGAGGGTATTATCTCTCTTTGAGCATATAATTTCTATTTCTGGCCTTATTCTATTCTTTCTCATTTATTTAACATAAAAACTAAGGAGAAAAAAAAAGATGAAATGGAAAATGTACTCTACCATCCGTTCCATCACTGCCCCAAGAGAAGAAGAAGAACATAAGATGTTAAAAAGTAACTGCTGACTTACCCGATAATCCAAGCACCTCCAGTTACAAAGATCAACACAGGCTTCAACCCATTGCTATATGTAGGTAAATATAAATCCAACCTGCAAAAAAAATTTCAATTATAATCAACATGAAAGTAAATGACGTACAGAAAATTTGGAAGAATATAAAAGACAGAAGCATACCTATTTCTTGGTTGATCTCCATAAACAATACTTCGACGAACTTTGCTTGAAAAGAAATAGCAGAATGCAACTGCCAACAAGCAAAATATGGATTATATACAAACACAGATGCTGAGACCTCATCAACAAAGTCTAATAAGTTTGTAGAATTAGAAGTCCAATGCATCTCATATCAGCAAAAAAAAATTAATAAAACACAACAGAAAAAGTGATAAGCTTACCACTTTATTTATAATTTAAAAAAAAAAAACACTATAACTGAATCATTAGAACCTCTCAAAAGATTGCATTTTCAATAACAACAAACTATTTCTTTAGTAGAATCCTTATCTGTAATCTTCTAATAACATCATCAAAATTCAATATAAATTTCTCTATACTTAGCCAACTCATTCCTGACCAAAATGATAATAATTAAAAAAAAAAAAACCTAGGATCACTGAATTAGGTATACATTCATCTGCTCTATTGTTACACATGATTAATCATCCATATTACAAAGTTCTGATCTTCAAATATTACATTTTCTGGATAGAATTTTGAAAATCAAAGAGCCATTCCAATACTTCAGTCATTAGTATGTAGATTTATATGCTCAAACCACTATTGACAAATAATGAATTCTTATATAGGATTGAAATATATAATATAAATAATTATACTAGTTTACATAAAATTACCCTGGAGAAAACCAGGCATAAGCAACATCGCATAAAGGCCAAGAGCTAGTAGTCTGGTCATCCACCGGTAGCCTACCCTGAATAAAAGAAATGATAAGAAAAACCTCCAACTGAAGATCAGATACCTTTTGCATAGCACAAATTACCTTTGATTCTTCCAAAAAAAAGCATAAAGAGGAGAAATCTCATGCCTAGTTCAAATGGATTATTGTTACAGAACTAGGAACAAATAATATAGAAATCTTGCTTCATACAGCCTAAAAGCATTTTACAGGGACACATTTCCAAATTTAAGCTTGAGTTAAGGTATTTCCTTTGAAATGCAAGATGGTATTCTAATCAAAATGCTTCCAACAAAACTTCAGACTCCCTATAAAGTGATGAAATCTGAATGTCAAGTTTGTAAAACTTAATTTTAACAGAGCATGCTTGCTCAAACCCTCTCTGAACTTCAGTTCTGCACACAAAAATAGCAAATACGAGTTCTAAATATCACTGCGCATTAGTTCAAACTTCACAACCAAAATTTAAATTCAACCATTAGCCGAATTGTGTGTTTGCTATCGTAACTAACGCACTTGGAGAAAAGCAAAGCCTAAATTAAGAAAAAAGGAGCAATTGAAAGACATAAAAAAATAAAAAGCGCAAAATTAAGAAAAATACCCAAGATAGCTTAGCAGCTTGAAGGTGAGTCGAGTGAGCAAATACGTCTCGGCAGCAGCATGGCCGATCTCACGGCTGAACGACTGCTGACGACACGGCCGGCGAGAAAACGGCGCCGTTTTGCTGCCACCTCTCCGCCGCCTTTGAGAAGCACTAGGAAAACTCGAGGCTCTAACAAGAGCGTCGGTTTCTGTTACTTCCGTCATGTCGTCGACGGAATCTCTGAAATGAAGATTCGCCGGCAAGGACGACGTGGAGTCCATGAGTGAGAGCAGAAGTATGCAGAAGAGGAGTAGATAATGAGAGTATGTGCGTATATATAGGATAGGATAAATTGGGTTGTGGGGATCGGCGAAATTGTGCTGACAATTGTCTGATTGCATTGGCCCGCGTGAAAGTGTGATAATATTCCGATTGCGTTGAAACAGAATCTTTTTTACAGAGAGTTATGCAACCGTTGAATTTTAAATTTCATTTTTTATTTTATTTTTTTGGTGGGGGCCGAAAGCCAAAGCGTAGATCCAACCCATTAATAAAAATTAGTATTAAATATACTTTTAACATTAAATTAAATTTTTTATTAATAAGAAATTTATTACCGACCACTCCAAATGGATTATCCGCTTGTAGTAATTATTATTACACTATTAATACAACTAAATGGGACAATACCCATAAATTCATGGGTGATTCGCTGATTCTAAATGGACGTGATGTTAGAAATGCATTTTAGTATTGATAAGTTTAAATAAAATAGTTGTTGATAATTATTTTATTTTACTCTAAATTATTTTATGTAGTTTAATGGTGAAGACTAATTTAAAAATAAATTTAATAATTGAGATCGTTACTATGCATCGAATACACATACACCTAACTCTTAAATCATATGAAGAAAATAAATAATACTTGGGGATTGTAATACTTTTGAGTAACATTGTATATTAAGAAGCACAAAAGATCAGTTAGTTTTTTTTCTTAATAATAAGATGTGTTTTTTCATTTATAAAATACTTTATTATTAATATTATTATTCCATTAAAATATAGTATTACCTCATCTTTAGAAACGTATTTTATAGATTTTATTTTATTTATTTATTTTGCAAATAGAGCTTATTTATATCCAATTTAAGTTTTTTTTTTGTGAACACATTATTAAGGGGTTTTAAACATTTTAACAAACACTCTAATTTGATACTTTATTTATACCTTCTTCTTTGAGAAAATAAATCCAATTTAAATTGGATTACATTGAATTTTTATCAATTTGAATTACTCCATATTTTATCATTCATAGCACAAACAATTTATTGAAGATAAGGAAGCATGAAATGGAGCATTGAATCAGAATATATGCAGTATTAATATACTTCATATAGAATATATCTATATAAACCCAATTGTCGACCATTTTAGAACTTACGCATGGTTGAATTATAATATCCGTTGCCATAAAAGATTTAAAATTGAATAATATGAGAAATTAGATAATTATGTACGTCATTCATCTCCCAGTAAAAGGACTGGCAGAAAAACGGCAACAGTTCCATTCCAATTCCACACGCTAAGTATGCTGACGTCAGAATTGACAGGTGGCGCAGAGGGTTGGCAACACTCATCAACTAAATAATGTGACTAAAGTGGAAATGGGACCCACACAATAGTTATTATTGTTTTTGGCATGCTGACCGAAATGTTAGACCACTCCTAACGGGCTTGGGCTTGGGCTAGGCTAATGGGCTTTCCTCTCTAATATCTAATGGGCTATGCTAATGGGCTAACTACTTAGTCTATTGAGGATTACGATTGACGAACTCGATTTTGAATAGAGAACACTCCCACGTTTTAACAAGATCGCTACTATTATCTAGCTTTGATTTTTGAGGATATTGTAGTATTTTGGGATAATAAAAAATAATGGTATATAGGTGAAAAATAAATGACAAATTTAAAATTAAATAATTGGATAAAAACGAAGAGGTTGTGGTTTAAACCAAGAAAGAAAATTTGTGTATGTGTGAGAGAGGGGGTACTATAAATCAAGATCAAAGTTGGACATAATTAAAAATAAAAATCACATAGGATATCAAGAATTAGTATAATCTATAAATTATACTATTAAATATGAAGGAAGTCATCATGCAACAAGAGCTGGAAGTTATTCGAACTAGAGATAAAACCTCATTCAGGTGAAGAAACTGGAGATGGTTTATGGTTATAGGAAGATCAGAAATGGAACCTGTCAAACAGATAACATAGTTTCTTTTCTAAATCAGTATGAGGAAACTCTGGCATCTCCCCCGTTAACCTTATCGTTTCATTCTGTGCCATTCGTTTTTCTTCACCTGAACCACCATCTCTTCACTGCAGAAATTGGGGTGTTCAGGAACGGAGCATATCGCTGGATCGTAGGATTCACAGTTCGCCCGATCTTGGTCCATGCACTTTGATGGTAACCAGCAGTAGCAGGAGCATGGTATATGAGCTTCAAGAGCTAAAGCAAAACAAAAAATAAATTCAATTTGGTAATATAAAACTCAAATGTCTCCCAACAACAATAGAAATTCCCTGAACTGTCGATAAATTAGCAGTTGAAGAGACAAACTGTGATTCGCCAAAAGACTTTTTAAAGGTGTTTTACGGCAAACATAAACAAGGTTGCCTAGGATGAAGGATTTGACGATGGATCTATTCGGAGCAAAATCCATTGGAGTGAATAATTGAAGGATTTGTAGACTGGACTTTATTTCAATCATATGCTATTTTGAACTGTTTTTTGAGTACATGGCAAAAATCTATGCACAAGTAACACAACCTGATTTCTTGAATGCAAACTTTCCCATCATCATCATGAAGAAAATTGTGGAAAAAATTAGAAGGTTATTAAAGAAACAAAACTTCTCTCTCGAGCAATCAAATGTTTCTAAAAGTGTTCAGCGAAATCACATAAATGGAAAATGCAAAACTATAAGTTCCAAATGGATAGAAATTTCAACATACCTGCCAGTACATAAATGCTTGTAGGATATTTCGCTGTGATCTGCATGTTAGAATTGCGAGAGGGAAATATATCTCAATAAGTAATACAATTTGTAAAACTAGTGAGAAACAAAGTATTGCATAACTACAAGTTAAAGCAAAAGGCATTGGGAAGCGAAAGTGCAGAAATACTGACGAGAAGAGAGAAAGGATCAGAAGGAATCCAGTTCCAATCTCAGCTTGGGAGGACAAAATGTTAAGGGTGGTTGTATTTGAATCTACCCAAACACAGGCCTCTTCCAAGTA
Organism: Pogostemon cablin; assembly: GCA_023678885.1. Classification (NCBI taxonomy): domain Eukaryota; kingdom Viridiplantae; phylum Streptophyta; class Magnoliopsida; order Lamiales; family Lamiaceae; genus Pogostemon; species Pogostemon cablin. The sequence goes on along the minus strand of CM042992.1, from coordinate 2,569,846 downwards.
CTTCCTGCAGAAAGACCACCAAAAAAGTCACAAAGACATGACATGACATCACCACTTATCACACAGAGAATAAACAAACATCCCACGTTGTTTCGTTTCCTCTTCCCTCTTAAACAAATTGATATGGATCAGCCATTGAAGCTTATAACTTTTACTTATTTATTTTGGAGGCAGGAGGTTATGAAGGGTTGTGTCTTATAAGATAATAATCCAGCTGATAACTGCACTGATTTCATAGACGAAATTTACAATTTCAATGTGACGTTCCATTACATGAAACATGCACACATAAATATGTACATATATGTGCATTATTATTCAAGTCAGCTGGAACTCATCTCTGTGAATTTGTACATAGATACAATATCCTTGAATAGATTACATTTGAGAGTTCATGCTCATGAAGGTTTCTATCCTAAAAATTTCATCTTATGACCTCTCACATTTATAGAGCAACTGAATTCACAACTATCAAAAAGGATAAGAGTTATCAATCAACACGCCAACACATATGCATGGATAGAGAAAACTCAGCAGTCTTGATGAGAATCATGGTTATGTAAAATATCGCTCAAAGTGTCATTCTCAGAGTCATGAAAGAAATAACATAATCCAACGTGCATGGGCAAGTGGATACTCATTTAATTGAAGTGTTGCTCACCTGTACAACGTGGATCGGCTAAAGTTACGCCTCAGGAACTTGGCAACATGCTCAATGGCACGACAAAGAATGGGAATTAGAGCAACTGCAAAGAATTAACAGGTACTTTGAGTACTTTTTTCAACAAAAGCACAATGTTTAAATCAATTTTGGAGAGAATTTAACTATAAATACAGAATGGATACTAACATTTGAGGCACAAATGTGACATGACAAAACAAAGGCAGTATATTGAGTAGATAAAATCTTTGGTGAGTACCACCGACTGAAACCACACTTGCAAAGCTGTCAAGTTCCATGACCTAGGTTTCTGTGATAATGCTTTGTTAGATCAGCAAGTAGATCGTAAATAATGCAGTGAGAAAATTATGTAACTATAGAATTACCCCGTATAATGAGTACAATGAATAAAGAGAAGAGCATGCAGTCCCCAAGAAGGAAAGCCGATATGCCCGATATGAGAGATTTCTAGGCACAAGAGGAAAAATTGCAAGAACTACCACAATAAAGACCTGTGAGAAAAAGGATGAATTAAGCAAAAAAATGTCCTACCAAGAAAACATATCATAATGAGCAATAATCAATACGAGCTTTGGAATGACCACAATTCCTTAATCCTCACCCACTAAGAAACCATATTTTTTCTAAATCTAGAGATATCCTTGCATATTGTTGACACTTAAGTCCATCTGTCCATGTATCCACACACAAACTATGACATCACATGCTAGCATTGTGATACAATTCTCTGTCTGGTCATCACAGGCATGGTCTGACATTTGAGTTCAAAAAACCTTATACCAAAAATTCCAAACTCATTAAAGCTATTGAACTTTACAACTCAAATTCTGGTTGTAAAAATCCTAAAACTTGCACCTAAAAAAAGTTTCTTTTAATTTAGAATATAACACTTCAACATACCCACGCATTGACAGAAAACTGGATAGTTTGTTGATCCCACCGCACTGACGTAGAACCAGGAGGTGGAGCCGTCGATGACCCTGATGTTCTACTTGAAGACCCTACAAGATGCATTCAATAGGATCGGTACCCGGAATATATAAGAAAGCAAAGAAAGGATATCTTAAACTGCCATATAGAAAATTAATTGTCATCTTCTGAAATTGACAGTGAAGCATAGAACCTGAATGCCGCTGGCGTGTATTACTATTAGAAGCAGAGGATGATGAAGCCTGTGGCTGCGGTGGTGCTGTCGTTCTTGCTTGCTGAGACGTGCTGCCAGTGCCAATTGGTTCCACAATTAATTCAGAATCCTGAACACAACTGATCAATTAGAATGATGATAGAGGAGAAAAATTCAGGACATCATCATAACCCAAAATCCAAATGATAGAAAATAACAACATGTATATTGCACATTCAGCTCGAACATAAACACAGTTACAGAACTCAGATATCAGAACAGAGTTTTTCGATGTTACACAAAATTTTGAGGTACAAAAAAATACTGCACTTCTAACAAATTCAAAAGATTTTTTTTTTTTACAGCGATTGGTAGAAAGAACATAAACCAAGATATCTTTATGATAGCGCTTCAAACTACATTCTTGATCTTCTTCAGAGAAATCATCAAAATTCGGTTTAAAAAATTAAAAAATCCTGATCATATTCACTGATTAAGCGGTAACCAGGGTCCAGTGACCTTGCACTAATAACCAAGTGACATAAAATCAAACACCATATATAGAATTAATAGCACAAAAGTAAGCGACGAGAAGAAATTATACAATGTAGCGCTGGTAGAACTTTTGCTTGAAGTGGTTGACGACGTCGTTGCGAGAGGCCATATGGGGTGGAATAAGGACGTTGGACCAGTAATCTGCCCACCGAGGATCGTTATCATAGTCGTACTCCGCCGCCGCAACCCGCTTCAACTTCTGAAGATCTTCTCCTTCTCCTCCACCCATTATATAATCGATAAACAAAACGAAAACAAGTTATTCAATTGATAAGAGTTTCTCCGGTATTGACTTTAACGGGAAAAAATCTGAACTTCAGTTGTCCTCTCTTCCCTCAACGCCAGAAAATTCTTTTTTCCTTTTCTTACTTTGTGTAGAATACTCCCTTTCCCTTGTTACCCAAGTTGCTACTATTAACAATTTTCCTAATTCAACTTTATTAATAAAAAAAAAAAATTCTACCTTTTCATTCATAAATTAAGAAGTATTATTATTTAATTTGTAATGTATAATTGTATTAGGAAGTATTATTATTTAATTTGTAGTGAATAATTATATTAGCGAAAGTAGTGAGTGTGTGTGAGACTGTGAGTTCTATGTTTGTAAAAAAAAAAAAGAATTCTTTTGGACCAAAAAAAAAAAAATTAAGCCTAGGGAGTAACTCTTCATCAATAATGAAAAAGTCATGTTTGAACTAATGGAGTGCACATACAATAGTCATGCTTCCATACAATAGGCGTGCACATGTCTCATCTAATAATAATTCATATTAGAATAATGAGTATTATACTTTACAATATTCAAAAATATTAATATTTCAATATAAGTAATAGTCTATCACAGATAGAATAGTATTAACCTTAAAGAAAAAGAATTAGCATGCGATCCAATTACTTTAGTTAGCTATAACCACAAAATTTACATACGAAAATTGAGTAAGAAATCAAACAATGATGCAACATCAAACTGTAATTACAATCGTAAGACTAAATATAAAGAGGTAGGTAATTCACAAAACTCATCTGCCCCCACGGAACTGCACGAGCATTGCCCGAAACTTACAAGAGTATATGCTTCCACGCTGCTGAAGCTCATCTCAGTCGCATTGAAGGGTGTCCGCATGTAGATCAGATTAATCGATGAACGATCAACTCCTGTTACTCCTCCAGCTGGTTTGAGAGTTGTTAAAGTATTCTGAACTGTAATCTTGACTTCCAAAAGCCATCCTCTGAAACATTCTGATCTGAGCAGAGTGTTCCCTCGAATTGAAAATCCCACTTTGGCCCGGTTTCATTCCATTGTTCAAGTCTCCCAATTCTTCCATTGAATCTAAAGCCCTCACAATCTACACGTGAATGAGAAAATCAAATATGTTGCAAAATATGTAAAAGTGTGTGATTTCAGAGTATTTGAGCGGAACGCACCTGACTCATCCTTGGCCTTTTGGCAGCTAAATGGCGCACACAAGCTGCAGCTGCTTCAATCATCCTGAACATTTCACTAGGGATGAAGTTATCTCCTAAACGGATATCAACGATATCTCCAAACTCTTCTTTATCAAGTGCTTCGGTGAGTAATGGTCGAGCCTGTGGAAGAAATAGCATGAAATTAACTGTCAGCTTGCAGATATAAGTTGTCGTTGGATTAAAGGATTTTAGAATGGATTTTCAAATCTGTAGTAGCTAGTTCATCGGTGGTTGTTTGAATTGATATGGATTTAGAAAATTCCCAAAATCAGAAGGTACTTCTGACTATCAAGAACTTTTTGCTTATATATGGCTGCATTTCTCAACTTTGTCTTTACTAACTTAATTAAAGTAACTTTCTTAACTCAAACAACTCACTGGAAGAGAAAGAGAGAGAGAGAGCATTGTTCATAACGAAAAACATAAAGAAAAGGTACAGGATAATGTCACATTTCCTCCCAAAGCAAGACTAATTGCTCTCAGTTTAATTAACAGCAAACTGCTAATTTCACCGCGAAACTGCTAAGCAGAATTAGTGTCTCTTCTTCATTCAATCTTTTCTTCTTTAGATTATAGCGGTGTTATATCAAAAACCCAAGGCCAAAATATAGGTACGGATGAAAGAAAATTAAATCAGAAAACAAGGTTGATGGAACTTACCCATTCAACTAAACTTTCGTCACCAAGTGGTTGAGACGAGTCAACAGGCTTACGACCCGTTATGAGCTCCAAAAGCACAACCCCAAATGAAAAAACATCAGATTTCTCAGTGAGTTTACCAGTTGATGCATATTCGGGAGCCAAGTATCTGCAAGCCATCCAAATAAATAAATAATAGATGTCAAATGCACATCAAACCTCTACATTAAGCCGCATTACTGTAGAACATTTACTTTAGCAAACACATTGGAGTTTGTATAAAACTAATTCAAGTTGCATGTAAGCACAAGATACACCAGAAACTAGCTGAGCACACTGCATTCTCTCTGAAATAACTTTCAGATAAAGGGGTGACGTACCCAAAGGTTCCCATCACACGGGTAGACACATGTGTATGTAATTCCAGTTCTAATGCTAGCTTTGCAAGCCCAAAATCCGCAACCTGCCCATAAATAGCAAACATAATGGAGTGGATTTTTATGCTAAATAAACAGGTTTGATAAAAATTCCTGACATAAATATAGCCAGAAGGAAAAAAAAAAAATTGTACAGCATAGAAAATTATTAAGGATTACAAGAAAATGAATACCCGTGCTTCAAAGTTGTTATCCAAGAGAATGTTTGTTGACTTAATATCTCTGTGAATAATACGGGGTTGACCTGACAAATACATCCAATTTTAGGTGATTCTTCACAAAAATGACACAGGAAGATATATCAGAAAAACTGAACATGTAGGGACAGTCAACCAATTTTATAAGGTAGGGTGTACTATTTTCTAGAGCAATGGCAAACAGATTCTGTGATTCATAGAATGGGAGGAAAAGGAAGGTGAAAGAAAAATTATATCCACAATCAAGAATTTGGACATTTATCGATGCAATGATGCCACAAAACTATAGCTATAGCTTACAATCTTCATGAAGATATGCCAGTCCACGTGCTGCCCCAGCTGCAACTTTAACTCGGCTAGCCCAATCCATTACTGGCTTGCCTTTAGCTGCCATGTTACAGCTCAAATGACTAAATTCCAGTTTAGTAATAAATGCAGGTTATATTGCCAATCCAGAAGCTGAAATCTAGTATTACCATGGAGATGGTGATGCAGGGTGTTGTTTGGCACATAATCATAGACGAGCAACCTTTGACTTTCAGAGATACAATAGCCAACAAGTGACACTAAATGTCTGTGGTGTATACGACTGATAATCTCAACTTCTGCTCTGAATTCACGTTCTCCCTGTCCACCACCAGCCTTTAACTGTTTAACAGCAACTTCTCTTCCATCTACCAGAACTCCTTTATACACGCAACCAAATCCACCTTCTCCCAGAACATTAGCTTCTGAAAATTCATTTGTAGCATCAGATAATTCTTGATATGTAAACCATGACCTTGAAGTGCCAATGCCACCATCTGGTGAGTAAACATGATTGTTTGCTGAAGCACTTGCAGCCAGTTGAGATGAATAATGAGATCTTAGAAATGATGAATCTGAAACAATAAGAAAGTGAGTGAGTGTACTCACAACTGACAACCCAAGCTAAAATTACATTCATCAAGTGATCACAGTTTATAAAATGGGAGCTTTCCAACATGTCAAATTTCTGTTTCAGGTGCACCAGAAAACAAAAGGATCAACTGCATGAAAAAGTCAGAGATCATGGCCATTAATGGAATATCATAAATCATTAATCCGGATTTGAAACAAAAAATAGTTTAGGTAGTTGACACCGACTCGAAACATGATTATTTAACTAGGCATGAAGAAATATTTGTAATACTTCATGAACATTTTTTAAGATTAAAAGGAGAAAAGACACTGGGTCTTACAATAAGATGCCAACATGTTAAAGATTCAAACTTTCCATGGTTTTATTTGGAATGAAGGATCTAGGGTATAGAATGAATTCCATAATAAGAGATCCGTTGTAGTAAAATGAGTGCAGTGCGTTCATTCTACAGAGGATTTGAAATCCATAACTCCATTCTGAATTATTTTTGAAGGATTTGAGATCACTCATCACTTGAGATCCTCTCTTTCAATAAAATCCTTCAGTTTGAAAGGTTTAATAAATTAAGCATGGTAATTCCAAGAATTTTGCCAATTTTGAGTAGTCTGCATCCATAGTGCTCGAAATATAAACTAGTGAAACTCGACCACAGAAAGGACAAAGCAACAAAACTCATGAAAAGAAATCATATGACAGAAGGAAAAATGTGACGAACTAGTACCTGAATTTTGGGAGGATGCGATAGGTGAAGGCACGGCATAGTTGAGACTAAACCCAGTCTTTCTTCTTTTTCTCTTCTGCATATACCATACAGCAAGAATCACAAGAGAGAGTCCTAATAAGCCCACAATACTGCCTATCACTGCTGCACCTGCATTTCCTCCACCCCTGGAATTACTAGGAGTTGCATTTGTGGTTGCATTTGGACGTTGAGTCGCAGTGGGTTTCTCCGAAGGGTGCAATGGAAGTGGGGAGGCTGGAGCGCTTCCATTGGAAGATGTATTGCTTGAATGTGGAGGAGATGTAGAAGGTGGCAGAGATGATGAAGGGACATTGGGAGGAGGCGCAGTGGAGGCCGGAGGAGGAGCGCTGGTCGGCGGAGCAGGTGGGGAACCAGCCGGAGGGGGTGTCGATGGAGGTGGCGGATGAGAATGTTTTGGTGAATGTGCAACCGGTGGAGGTGGAGGACTAGTGGTCGGAGGTGAGGCAGTAGCTGGAGATGGGGGAGAGGGGGAAACAGCTGTAGGTGGAGGAGGTGGTGACACTGGAGGGGTAGGGGATTCCTGGGGTGGTGGCGGAGGAGACGACGCAGTTGGTGGGGGAGGTGAATTAGTACTGGGAGGAGGAGCTGTAGGAGGGGGCGGCGGCGACACTGCGGGTGGGGGTGCAGAAGGCGGTATAGGAGGCGGAGGCGGGGGTGATGTTGCCGGTGGAGGAGAAGCGGACGATAGTGGTGGTGGAGAGGATTGAGTGGGTGGCGCGACGGGAGTAGAAGGTGGAGGAGCGGCAGAAGGCGGTGGCGCGTTGGGTGTCGGATTAGGATTAGAGTTTGAAGGTGGCGTTGAATTTGTTGGAGAAACTGGCGGAATAACATTAGGGAGTGGAGGAATTGGTGGGATTGAAGCCATGATTCTCAGAAAAAACAGTCCTCAACCAATTAAATCAGGATCAACTTCAATTCACATCATCTTCTTCAAAATGCAGCACAAACTCACACTGAATCTCCACTCCTTACTGATAAAAACAGCAATCAAACCTTCATTCAACAGAATTTATCCTCCTAAATTAAACCCTTCACAATAATCCTTCCAGATGCCGAGATTCTAGAGTAACCACCCAGAATTCAGTTTTCCCCAACAGAATCGAGAAAAATCAAACTCTAAACAAATCGCAGATCACAAAATTTCAATCTCGAATTCAACACTGAAACCAGTAAAGCCAAGAGTAAAACGCGAAACCAAAACTTCCAAATCAAATGCAGTTCAATACAATGAGAGAGAAACCGATGTACTCTCACCTCACGAATGTTGAAATTCCAGAGAGAGAAAAAATCCCAAATGAACTTGTCGCCGGAAGTTACGGCGTAGAAGAGATCAAACAAATGCGCAATTAAACGTGATTGCCACTTCGTAACAATCCAAAAAAATGGAGAGAGAAAATAAAAGAAATCGTCTGACACCAATGCAGAGGAGATCATGAGCATGAGAAGCAGCACTATAAACTGAGCTGTTTTCATCAAATTAATTCCCATTTAATTTTATAGAATTAAAAAAGGAAAATATACACCAAAAATAATTGGATTTTAAATCAGAAGAACGTGGGATACTGGGATTATAGTATTTGAGAGAGAAGGTTGTGAGGAAGCAAAGTCAAAAAAACATCATGAATACCATGTTCACTGCCCACTCTTACCTGCTTCTAACATTCAATCATTACCATTTTCTTCGGTTTTTATTCCACAAAATGTTTAATTAAGCTCTGCAAAATAAATCAAACAGTGGATGATATATATTTTAAGAGAATTTTCTTTTCAACTTCATTAGTTTTTGTCTCTTTTTCTACAAAAGAGACAACTTTTAACTCTTTTTTACACATCAATTTCACATAACATTTATCATAATTACATTTTGTTTTACAAAAGTTTGATTATATATTAGTGCATTTTGTGTGAGTTACTAACGTTATACTATAGGTTAGAGAGATCCTTCCATGCAACTAACATAATTGAGTGAGGTTTATGTTTACCCTATACATTGATTTGTTTTAAAAGATATACATTTTAATTAATAAGAGTGCATATGGTGCGACGGTGCACATAAGTCGTTGCCTTTATAATTTTTACTAAAAAAAATTGCAATCGCCGAATTAATGAACCTGCATCCTCTCCATTTAAGGATCATCGATATCCTCATTTTCTCTAAATCTACGTGATTAATATATGCATCCTCTCCATATATTTTCTAATTTTAAAAACATATCTTTTCTTTTTTTAATTTTTTTTATCGATTAATTCTTAACAGTCAATTTCTCTAATTTTTTTTAAAAAAAATTATCAATTAATTCTTATTACTTATTACTAATAAAAAAGTTACTTGGCAAATTTTGACTTTTACATTCCAATTTAAATAAGAATAAATTAAAGAAATAAATAACTACTTAAATAGAACGGATCCAAATTCATAATACCTCCTCTAGTGGTAAAAACCGCGTTATACTGCGTGCATCCCAACTCCCAAGAACATAATTTATGATATAATTGTTGTATTTTAGTGTGTAATTATAAAGTGATGAAATATTTGGATTTTCTTGTGTTATTTTTTTTTCTTTTTTTTTTCCATCATTCACTGGTGTATGGATGCAAAACTACACTGAGGTCATTAGAAGTATAATTAATATTTCTTAATATACATGATAAGTATTAAAAAATTAGTTCTTATGGGACTTCTTCATTAGGCTTATTTTCGGATTAATTTCTAAATTTCTTCCATCAATAAGATTGGGCTGGGAAGCCAATTTTATTTTGAGCCATTGTTGAGAGTAGATAAATGGGCCAACCAATATTTTCCGATTTGAATCACAAACGGCAGCCCAATGCGTATAATTCATACTACACACGAAGAAAATATTTCAGACATCTAATCACAACAACAAAAGACAAGAAAATAACTATGCAAGAAGAACACAAACATATGTGATGTGATCCATCAACTCATCTTATTTCAAACACTGATCACACATTCATTAATAACTATAATGTCGAAACCAACAAAATTTGCCTCCCATCTCACACTCCTCTTCTTGATCATCCCTACTATGAATCCACCACAGAAGATTGGACAGAGAATTCCCATCATCGTACCCATTCAAACTCCTCACATTATTCAAACCACTCTCTTTATCATAAACCCCTTGCAATGCATACACGAACCCCTTCCACCCTTCTCCCACTCCCTCCCGGCTCAACGCCGGGAAAGTCCACTCCACCAACCGTCTCACGAATCCCACATCCGAGAATAGAGTTTCACTGATGGGAAGTAAAGGCAACAATTGAATCCCCAAACGACACTCCTTCCAATCAGCCGGGGCGAACCAAAGACCACTATCCCTCTTGTTGGACCATAAAACACCAACCATCCTATTGTCTCTACTAAATTCTTCAGGATACACATTATCCCCCTCTTTCACATGCCACCATGTCTTTGCTGCTTGGATTTCTAAGGCTGATAGTGTTGATCCAATTGAAACAAGGTGGCTATCTCCATAGGCTAGCCCCATTAGAGCTGCTGAGTAGTATGCATTCACTGCCTCACTCGTGCTCTCTTGGTTACGCCCGTCTCCAAACTCTGTTAGTCCCCCTGCCCAAGAATGCAACTTCCACAGATCAAAACATCTCAAACGAGTGTAGTTTGAGTTCTCTCTTCTGCTTAAGTTCATGTAATCAGCCATCAAAGAGTACGCTTGTGGCCTGTACTTCCTCCCCCAAGCAGGATCAATCTTAGCTAGTACAGAGATTCCATAAACAAAGTATCCAAGGTGATAATGATGATCATTATAAACTCCAAAACCGAAATCAGCGCCCGAATCCAGTGATCCTTGTTTGGTCACAAGTCCACCCCATTTTGCATCATATAGAAAGCCATTCGGACCGAAAGAACCATCTAACCAAGGCTCAATTGTTTCCTTCAAGAACTTCTTAATAGCTGGAATCACATCAAGATAGCACACTTCTTCAGCAATCAATGCTAGTCTTGCAGCTCTAGCAACCAGCTTAGCATAGAAGTACGATGATGGTGTCATTACAGCACTAGAATCCAGTCCCTCAACATCCTTAATTAGTGCTTGAATTATTTCAGAACATGATTCATCATCAACCCCCCTTACTGAATGCCAAGTTACAGAAACAGGATCACTTTTCAAAACCCAAGAATCTCCAACAACACCAACAAGCTCTCCATCAATACTATCGTACTTAAAGTCCTCCAAGACAGAGATTGAGCAATCAGTGTCGGAGAGAAGCCGAAGATGGAGAGGATGTGCAAGCATTAACAGATCACCCCAACCTCTCTTATCCCATTTATACTCCAAACAGAAAGGCTTTGTGAAAGAAGCATCACCACTCACAGCATAGCAGGAACTGAATCTATCCAACACAGCCTCGAATCTTGGATCAGAATTTGGCAAAGCAGCAATCCTAATTACTCCAGAAAACACACTAGAAGTGATCCTGTTCATGTCATGGCTCAAATTTATCGGCGATGAGGCGTAAAGAAGCCATGTTTGGTTGTTGTTCAGCTTAATGACGTACTTTGTGCAAGAGCTGTTTGGATTCAGCTCCAGAATGGCGTGGATTGTTGAAATAGAGAGTGGAACACTGCTCATTACATTGCAAGTCAAAAAGGGACTCCCTCTAACAAGAAAGAATCTAAGATTGCTAGAAGGGAGATCTAGAGTGATACTCAGATCACTGAAGGAAGATATGACGTGGGTCGAATCCGGGTTTGGGTTATTCAACGTGGATACAGTGAGATCCGCGATGAAATTTTGGTAAATGAAAGCAGGATTCTTAAACAGAGTAGGGTAACAAAGAGTAAGAGACGATTGAGACGATTTGATCAAATATGGATGGATGTATTCAGGTTGATCGCCGTTTTTTAGCACAAAATTCTGGAAAAAAGAGTTTGTGGGTAAAGGGTTGGAGAGGAGGTGGGGGGAGAAGAATTGGAAGGGATCAGGGAGGACTGTGGAGTGCGTTTGAGGGAAGAGGAATGGGCGGGAGCGGTGTCTTACGGTGGTCAGAGGCGGCGGCGACATCGCAGGGGATGGCGGCGGCGAAGGGCAGGCGGAAGGGGGCGGCGGCCGGCGTGGCTTTTTCTTAAAAGGTTTAGTTATAATGGTTTTGACTCTCCGTCTAATTTTCTTCAACATGGGGTGCTATTTATAATTTGTTGGAAATTTTGGGCCCAATTGTTAATTCCGCTAAGTTTCGAGAAGCAACAAGGCAATTTACGTCGATGACGTGTACCTGTCAACACGGTAGTACCGGTAAGGATTAGGATCAGCCCACATCTCCATCTCTGTTCCGAATATTTTTAAATAAAAACGTAAAATAAAATAAAATTATTTTAATTTTAATAATAAAATTATGGATTTATAATAATAAAGTATAAAATACAGTGTTATTTTCATAATATTGTGAATTTGTGATGTTGTTAGAATATTACTGTTGCGTAGTATTATTATTTTTTAAAATATATATAGATAAATAATGGATGAAAAAAAAATTTAAAAAATTTGAAACTAATAAGTAATATTTTTGAAAATATCCTCTCAAAGACTTCATCATCATAGAGACTAGTATTCTGTGTATTGCCCATGGCATAGCTCAAGTGATAGAAGAGATGATGGAAAGGTCTTCCAACTGAACTTGATTGATGCAAGGTGGGTGTTCGAATCCTACCTTTGGTATGGATTTGGCCCCTTGCAAGCACAAGTTTAACAATGAACCCTCTCTATAAGCCACTTGAGGCACATCCTGCTATTTACATCCTCCACCAATTCCCAAGGCAGGAGCGGTGGGCCCCTGATAGTGGAGTACCCCATTTTTAGTACTCTGTGAATGCAATAATGCCTCACTATTAAAATTATTGTAAAAATTTGACCAATTCCACTTGAAGGGAGTAGTATAAAATTTATAAGAGTATTTATTTTAAGCATGAGAAGTATTATATTTTATTAATTAGAGTTAATTCCAAGAAAAATTACTAATCAAATTAATTATTATTTTTAAAAATTTATAAAAACGAATTATACTTTTAACATAGTTGCAAGAAGAACACAATTTCTAAAAAGAAATCCCTTATTCCACCTTTAATCCTCGTAATTGTGAAAAAATATTACACAATTTGGATGTTTTGCAACAATATGTAAAATTGGATGAGTTCTTTTTACAATTTCTCAAAGATTGTGATTAATTTTACAATATGAGTAAAATTTATAATTTTTATTGCAATTAACTCTAACTAACAATTAATAGGTTTTTTAAAAGTTTATCAAATTGATTAATTAAAATTTATATCAAGAAAATCTAGTAATTATATAGATAATTAGTTTCATGCTTAAGGTAATAGCATTTTTCAAATTAAATTTTACATAAAACCGATTTCTACAATATGGAGTAGTCTCTAAAATCAATTATCTTGTGTTGAAAAATGAAAAGTAAATATTTGATTTTTAAATTTATTTGTTAATGAAATTTAACAACAATATCTTAGTTACGTCAAACTCAACTTGATAAAATCTTCACATAAATAAAAAAGTTAGTTATTATAGATAATAAAGTATCTTTTAAGTTGGTTCGGGTTTCAAATAAAAAAGATATAAAAAAATTATTTAACACACATCAATTAAATGTCAACTACATGTTAGATGATAACATCATTAAATATACCCGACATGTATTAGGAGAAATAAAAAGCAAGTTAAGAATATAAGGTTTGTATTAATGATAACTATTACCAACTTCTATTAATTCCTAAGAAAATTTCCATTATTTGTAGCACAATCATGTTATTTCATTATAATTGCTTAAGATGAATTTTACATAAAAATGTCATATATTCAGTAATAAAACACAATAAAGAAAGAAAGAATAAAATTTTCAAAAAATTTAAAAAGATGGAGGTAGATACCATTAATCTACCATGTAACTAAATCTTACAACAAATTAGATTTTCTAATGAAAATTTGAATCACACCCACCAAAAGATCAACATTTATAGAGAAACATGACTTGATAAATGACAATTTAATATAATAAGTTACTCTTAAGTTTAATAGGAGTAACATTTTAACTTATTATAATGATGTATCTTGACACGCATATTGATATACTCAATTCATTTCATGTAAAGGGTGTGTTTTTGTTTTTTTCACATGAATTTAGAAGTATCATTATTAATTAATCTATAGTAATTAGTTATATTAATGAGTATATATATGAGCTCATATTTTAATTGTATTAGTGGTGTGTGTGATTTCATGTGTGTAAAATAATAAAAAGAACTCTTTAAGTAGAACGCCTAAAATGAAAAATATGGATCCGTTGAAGGGAACGAATGAGAGAAATATTATGAAAAGGTTCATGAAATATACTATCATGCAAACCTATGTGATATATATTAATGAGTATATTAATTAATGAGTATTAATGATATACTATCATTATTAATTAATCTATAGTAATTAGTTATATTAATGAGTATACATATGAGCTCATATTTTAATTGTATTAGTGGTGTATGTGATTTCATGTGTGTAAAATAATAAAAAGAACTCTTTAAGTAGAACGCCTAAAATGAAAAATATGGATCCGTTGAAGGGAACGAATGAGAGAAATATTATGAAAAGGTTCATGAAATATACTATCATGCAAACCTATGTGATATATATCTAATTCACATCTACTTGTGTGCTTCATAATTAAAAATTAAAAAAAAAAAAAAAAAAACGTACCATATATTACTGATCGTCAGGTCATGTATAGCCAAATATACGATAACTTATCCTTCTAACTTAATTAATATGGATAAGTTGCAGTTTTATTAAGTTAAGGAAAGAATTGGAGGAGTAAACTTGGGAGTAGGATATGGAAAACGTTGGAGGAAATGAGGTTGGTTGTTGGTGTTGAATAACTTGAATTAATTACGTTAGTGTTCATATTGGTTCAATTGGTGATATTTTTAGGAAGGGTACTAGATCTGCAAGGTATCTAATGCATTGCTTGCAATTTGAGAATGCAATAAATTAAAGATAAAAAAAAGTGGTCCTCTTACCTTATTTCTCTTGCAAGAAATTCACATTTTCTTTTTAATTATTTGTAATATCTTTATATCATGTGGAAAAATAATAGGGTTAATTGAGAGAAAAAAAAAATACCCTTATTACAAACTAATCACCATCTTTGAAAAATTATAAAAAAAAGTAAAATAAATTTTTTTAAATATTACTATTTCTATCTCATCGAAAGATTCCCATTTTATCATATTAAGCGTTTAATTTAAAAGTTATTTTCTCTTTTTAGTAGAAGAGCCTCATATATTTCCACTATTCACTATTAATATAAATACTTATTACACATACAATAATATTCCCTCCATCCCATGTATTTTTACATACTTTCCATTTTGGGTTGTTCCACGTATTTTTACCTATTCTATTAATGGTAAAAATACATACTCCCTTCGTCTTACCAATACATACTCCCTTCGTCCCGGCGTAAGATGGACTTTTACATTTTTGCACGTAGATTGATGGGTATTATTATTTAATATGTAGTGAGTAATTGTATTAGTGGGAGTGTGGAACCCATATTTTAATTGTATTATAGGAGGTGTGTGGGTCTCATGTGTATAAAAAATAAAAGGGGACCCTTTGGGTTGGGACGACCAAAATAGAAAAAATACAATATTTGAATGAGATAGAGGGTGTAATATTTTATTATCTACTTTTTCACTTTATTCATTAATCCCAACAACTATACTTATTTTTTAAACGTAAAAATACCCAGGACGGAGGGGTAGATAGTATTCCTTAAAAAGAAAAGGAGGACTTCATTCAGTGATCCCACGATCGCCCTTGAACGATCAGAATAAGGTAAAGCTTGAAGATAAGTTTTGTGCTATCTGCATCGAGTCTTTCGATTGAAAGAGGAAGGGAGACAATTCAAATGCCAGCGCAGAAATAGAAAGAGTCGTGTTTTAAAGTGGAATTCTTCTAAGATCCATTGCTCGATTTTGCTGCATGCTCTGCTCCCAAATCCGTTGACTGGGAATCAGGGGCGACCCTGGTGCGGTGCTGGAGGTGCCGCCGCACAGGGCCCCACTCCGACGAGGGCCCCCGGATATTTTTATTGTATATTTATATATATGTATTTATTATATATTTTAAACATGAAATGAAAAAGAAGATGTTTGAGTAGCTCAGTTGGTGATCCGTCTTTTCCTTCCACCTGTCTACACGGGTTCGAAGCTTTTGGAGTGGTACCTTTTTGTGTTTACTATTTTAATATATAATTTTTTTTTCTTTTTTAATATGAATTGTTAAGTTGTACAGCCTGCTTACTTACTAATCTCGCTAATCTACTTGAAACAAATTAGTTATAATCTGCCAATATTCTTAATACTAATCTGCTTCAAATATTATAATAATTAATATTATATTTGGTTTTTTAGTTTTTATTCTATGTATTTTTTTTAAATTTGCTTTTATATTCTCTCAAATTGATTTTGTTTTTTAAATTATTTTTATTATTTACTGCATAATTATTCTTATTTAAGATCATCTATATCAATAGGGTTAAATGTATTGTATTTGATCTCAAATTGATTTTGTTTTTTAAATTATTTTTATTATTTACTGCATAATTATTCTTATTTAAGATCATCTATATCAATAGGGTTAAATGTATTGTATTTGATTTCAACAATAAATTATTTTTTGGAGAACCTCAATTATAAAAAATTGATTGACGATTTTACTAAAAATACTATAAGAAAATCAAATTTTCACAGCTAGTTTCATAGATAATTTTTGTAATAAATGTTGAATTTTTTTTAATTTAATAAATTATATTACTTATAATGATATGACGTCTTTTATTATTGAATGTCTAATATACTAATAATCATATTACAATTTTATTATTACTCCACTTTATATTGTATACAAAAATACAAGCTGTCAAAAAAAATTTTGCACCGACCCCTCGACTGAATGGCCGGTAATGCTGCTACTACTAGCGAAAAGTAAACGAGTAATTATAATGGTATATCCCACCATTAGGGGCCCCCACCGCCCTTGCCTTGGGGATTGGTGGATGAGATAAATCGGCCTCAAGTGGCTTATAGAGAGGGCTCACTGTTAAACTTGTGCCAGGGGCCAAATTCATGCCAAAGGCAGAATTCGAACCCCCACCCTGCAGCAACCAAGCTCAGTTGGAGTAAATGAGTAATTATAGATAGAATGGAGGGAGTACGCACGTCAAATCTGATATTTTTATTAAAATCTAGTGGTATTAAAAAGAAAACTACCTACACCCGTTTACATGTACTGTAATTAATATTCCCAAATTTATATTTGCCCATAATAATTTTGGACAAAATATTTATTAATTTGGCTATTATAAATGTAATTTTGTACTTAAAACAAGAGATATTGGATGACGGGAGTAAAATTACCATTTGACTTTAGATAAAAATTGGGGGAGATTTAATTGAATATTAACAATAGAGAAAAACGTTAGAGCTACTGTCAGCAAAACATGGCTGGCATACTAGCCTGGGCGGCGGACGTCGTCGGAGGTGGTGGTGGTGAGCGGAGCGACGAGGAATACGATCCTGATTCAATCCCTCTTATCTTCACTCCCAAACAACTGACCTACGTTCAACAACTCGACAGCAAAACAGCTTCTCTGAACCGCTCGATCCAAGATCTGCGCCTGAGATTGTCTCCCCCTGATATTTCTCAACGCCTTCCTCATCTCCACGCTCATTCCCTTGCCTCCAACCACGATCTTGCCCTTCAGCTCAACGCCCATTCCGCTACCAAAGAGCAGGTATTTTTTCATTTAGATTTCTTCTAGATGATTTTTAATGGAGTATTTGCTTTTGGGGGTTATTTCTGTTTCCACCACTTTCCCTTTTTTCGAAAATTAGGTTTAATTTTCTCTGTTTTTCGACTGTGATGGATAGAATTCGTCAATTAAGAAAATTATAGTTTGCTAGTTCAGCACATTATGCACGCATTAATCTGTTTTTTGATAGCGGAATCATGTAGCTCAAAATATGAACCAATAAATGTAAATTAAGGTATAATTGTGTTCACATAATATTGGATCACGATCTGTATTGGCTCCACTTTTTCCCCAACCTAATTACCCTTTTTCTGAGTTTATGAACTTTGTTTAATTGCAGAATGTGATTGTTTTGGATTTTTGTGGAAGCAAGTAACAGCGAGCATTTGAAGTTTGTGAATGTGGAAAGCTGATCTTTAGTGGTGACAATGAAATTGCAGGCACAGCTAAGGGAGGTTAGGTTACTGGAAGAAAATGCTGAATATCAAAATGGTATATCCATTTGTGAAATTAAAATTCAGGAGCAGCAGCAGGAAGCAGAATTGCTTCGAAGTAAATTGAAGGTCGGGTTTAGTTTCCTAAACTTCACGCATGTGTAGTTGCTGTAGTAGTAACCTCAATCATATCACTGCTTCACTTGATAGTTTAATTGGATTTACCTGGTTTATTTAACCTTTTCGTGTCCTTGGTATCTTCAATAGCTTATAAATTTCTTCTTTGGAGTAACTTTTATAACATGATACGAGAGTGCACTCATTGCCTTCCAACTCACAACTCGAGAATGCTTTGCAGGAAATGGACTTGATTGAGCAGAACCTGAGAGCTGAGTTGCAGAGAGCTGAGTTGCAGAGACAAGAAGAATCAATGGATGCCAGCCATTCTGGAGAATCAGATGGAATGCTTGATCAATCCAAATTAACAGTTGAAGCTCAAGAAGAAGCTGAAGCTTCCAAGTACACATTGATTGAGAGGTTGGAGAGCAAAAAAAAGGAACAGGTCTGTTGAATATTTAACCATAATTGTTTCATTTTATGCTTATTTGGTCATTTGATTGCTGAAACTCTAGTTCACTTGTAGGCTGCAATGGAAGAGATTGTTCAAGAGTTGGAGAAAAAATGGCAACAGGTCTATGATAATTCATTGAAGCAACCTTCTCCAGGTACTTTTTCTAACATCAGCACTTCTTGTTACTTTCGGTAATTGCATATTCTGGCAAATTATGAGTATTACTATTTACTACTCTAGCTTCTAGTGAACTAATTGGTTTGTAAATTTAGAAGAAAGAGCACACAGAATAAAATAACAGGCTGTAACAATTTACTACTATTATTTTAATAAAAAAAGGGCATCGCAATATTTCATGTTTTAGTTAATTATGTTAAGTGAGCTTAAATCTACGCTTGAGATATTGACCTGTTGGTTTGTTAAGTAACTACTTGCCTATGCTCCTAAAGAAGGGGAGCATAACAAATGTTAAAACGAGTAAAGATATAATATATGGAATAATGGAACTGTTAAATGCTTCATAGGACAAGACTTGGGCTGTTATTTGTGTGGGTGTCCAATTTCTAAAATTTTGTTTAGGCCAGTCTACACAGCAATGGTGTACCGGACTTGGTATTGCAGTGCGCTTGTGGCCTTTAATGGCATAGTTATTTTGATTCACTGCTTGATTGTATCATTGTAAAATGTCTACAACTTCTCCAATTCTTATAAGTCCTAGAATGATCTCCCAAGTTTGAGGATTAAATGTTGAAACTAATGATGGTTTAATTATTCCTTCTGCATATTCAAGGGGTAAAACACAACTAGAAAATCTTCGGAGCTTAATTGTATACAGAAGCAGGTGATTCGGGAATTCTGCCTGTTGAGTTTGCTTTCAATTGGTTTTCTTCAAAAAGTATTTTGAGAACTCAGTTGCAATAGCAATATTCTGTCATCAGCTAACATTTTCACATCTTCACTCTCAGCTCAGCGAGAGAAAGCTTTGGATAAGCAGCTTCACAGCTTAATCGAACAACTTGCAGCAAAACAGGTCTCGTCTATTTTTGTACCTATAATATAACTCTGCAACACAGCAACCTTTCCGTCTTTCGTGAGAATGAAACTTTCCTTGGTGCTAATTTTGTGTTCATCTTATGATTTTCAGGCTCAGGCAGAAGGTGTTATCAACGAAATCCACCTCAAGGAAATGGAGCTGGAAAAATTGAACGGAATGTGGAGAAGAATCGAAAGCAGCAGTTCAGATGTCAATATAGCTCGGAATAGATTTGGGAGAAGCGGCTCATACAATGAAACTCTTTTTCCTGATTACTCTGTCGACCCTCGCCACAAGCTTCCGCTTCATACAGTTGTTCGAAACGAGGGCTTGCAGAGGTCCATGCTGCTCAGGTCGGCTTTTATGGTCTACATCTTGGTCTTGCATATACTGGTATTTATTAAAATTTCATTTTGAAGACTTACCACTTATTAAAATTGATTAAAATGTAAAACCTGACGCACTTCTTATGGTTGTAACTTGTATACGACACAATTTTTCGTTGTACAGAATCTAATGTACGAGTTGATTTGTAAATGTATACTTATGATTTTGGTGTCTTATCATTTATCAACTCAACTTAATTAATCGATAATGTTAATATACTAATTATCATAAAATATTACTTATTTCCAGGGGGCAGAGAAACATGCATACTCTGTTCTCAAGAAAGAGAGACTGCTTTTCAAACACAAAAAGCCTCTAATTGTGGAGTCCATCCACTTTCCTCCTCCCTATGAAAATGCCTTTTTAACTTTTTGACAAACAACATTCGAATATCTTCAACAACAGTAAAAACTAACGTACAAGAAAATTAATGCTTTCACAAGTAATTAAACCTGTTTCAATCCTCACTTCAACATGAACAATAGCAAGAACGCAATCCCCAACTTAATGATGGATCTTTCACCACTTGTACTACTGTTGTGCGTATCGGCATTGTCCGTAACCTTAAACCACAACGGAAAAGAGTTTAATGAGAAAAATATGTTGTGAAATTAAAAATATTGTTGATGTTTATATCTAGCAAGCAACTTACTTGGATCACTGAATGTAACTAGTCCAGTGGCTTTGAAGTCACAGTTCCAGTAATTCCTTCCATGCATCTGATAGTACGCGTTCATGGCGTAAGACGCATGGGCGTGTATTTTATCAGGCGTAAAACACTTCCCGTTTTCGTATATCTCTCTGCAATCCACACCACCCGGTCCACAACAGAAATCCACCACACCTTGAATCACCTTCTCATCTGCATGTGGTTTAGCCACACACCATACTGAAGGACCCCTGTTCATCCCCACACCGGATGATTTCTCCCCGAACCCTAGCATATCTTCATTGCTAGAGCAGAACTGGCAACTCAAATCCACATCATAAACTTTAGAACCATCGTCATGGAATAATCCAAAGTTCTTCTCACTAGCTCCCCCTGGTTTCTTGTTCTCATTGAACAAAGCAAACATGAATATCTCTAAGTTCTCCTTGGGCTTCATGGGTGTCCCTTTGTTCGACTGAGCTCGTTCGATCAATCTTGCATTGTAAGTTCTTGCATTCTCAGGTGTGGCTGCCGTTTCACCGGCCTCACCCTTCGACGGCCACCCAGATTCCGACACGACAATCTTGATCGAACGGTTGGCGAACCCTAATGATCCGATGGCCGATCTAACAGCGTCGATTTGTGCATCGAGCATGTTGTTGTATGTAAAACCCTTAGGATCAACAACAACGCTCTTACTAGTGTTGTCTAATAATGCATACTCTAAATTGATCGTTTTCGGGTTGTCTCTGTAAGCGAAGTAGGGGTACGCATTCACCATGAACGGAGCACCGGTGTCGGCCAAGAATCCGACGATCTCCGTCATGGTTGGGAGGAGCATGGCGGCGAAGGTGGAAGAAGACGGCGGAAATGAGGAGGCGAGAACAGCCATGCTGTGTGGTGTAGTGATCTTGATTTTACGATCCAACCCACGTGACAGCAAAACAGAGTGCAGATTCTGCATTGCTAGGAATAAGGCGTTGTGGTCCAGCTTGTCGTCGTCGGTGGTCAAGTACTCGTTGCCGACGGCTATGGCGACGACGGAGATGGCCGGAATGAAGAGGGCGACGCGGGATTTGAACCAGTCGTCGGCGGAGGAAGGGGTGGAGCTTATGTTGGCGACTTGGGAGTTTTCAACTGCGACGATGAGGTCAATGCCGGAGTTTGAGAAGGCTTCGAGAATATCCGGGTTGGTGTCGTAAATCTTGACTTTGTTAATGAGGGTGGATTGAAGCAGCTGAGCCACCCGCTTGGGCGGAGGGAGGTTGTTTCCGAGGGTGCCGTAGTTGACGCCGATGCCGGAAACTTCCACCGGTGGGCTGAGATGGAGGAGAGAGAAGAGCAGGAGTAGTAGCAGATGCATTGTGTAGTATTTGCTTAATTAGCTAGGTCCACTAGGCAGATATGAATGAACTCGGCTTTTATTGGAGTATTATTAACTCCAAGTAGGGGTGTAAACATTTAGGATATGGTACGGTACGTCAAATCCATATTCTATTTTATTTATTCGTATCCTACCCTATTATCCTCAAATGTATCATTGGGTAGGATACGAGTAATATCCATTGAATAATGGATAATCCGTTTATCGTATCATTGGGTAGGATACGAGTAATATCCATTGAATAATGGATAATCCGTGGATAAACGGCCACCCTAGTTGTCTTCACTCTTCCCATTTATACCTATTATGCCGATATCTCTCTTTATCTTATCCGCCTCAAATAAATACAAATGACCAACATATAAATAAATCATCACTCTCAAGTCTCAACCACACAAGAATCATGAATCAAATTACAAAATAAGGCTTCAAGTTATACTAACAGCATTAAAAAATCTAAATAGCACAATTAAAACTAATCAAACAATGTTTAATGAAATAAAATGAATTACTAAGTTTAAGATGTTAAATTATGTTGTACAGTGTAGTGTATTACAGTTACATACTGTATTGTCGATTAATATAAAGAAATAAATAAATAAATATATATATATATATATATATATATATATAAAGTATACGGGTAAACGGGTAGGGTAATCGAGTAGGGTAGATGAGTATTTTATAAAAACCATACCCTACCCCTGCCCTTAACATTTTAAACGGATACGGGTACTACCCTACCCGATATCCGATTATGCTCTACCCTACCTTTGCCCAATAGGGTATTACCATCTGGGTACCCGAACCCGGGGGTAAAATTGACAGCCCTAACACCAAATTTCTATTTTGGAAGTGTATATATATGGTGTACTCCCTCCGTCCCACCGAAATGTCACAATTTTATTATATTGGGCGTCCCATCCAAATGTCTTCATTTTCCACTTTTAGTAAAAAGGTACCATGTGTGGCCACCACTCATTACTAATACAACTACTCACTACACATAAAATAATAATATTTCTTAATTTATGCGCAAAAAGCAATCGGTGACGTTTGGACGGGACGGAGGGAGTACTATTCTTTAGAGCAACACTTAAAAGTTAATGCGGTTTTTAAATACTTATCATTTATACTATGTGATCATAAAATAATTTATTACATCACTATTATTTTTTATTAATTTAAGTATTATTTTTTATTAAAATTACATCACCTTTTACACCACGTATGTGTGTTATGGAAGTCTTCTTGAGGCTGTCTCACACATTGCCAAATTTTTTTATATCTCATTATTTTAATTCTATTATAATATCAAGAAGTTTAATTTTCCATCATTGAAGAATTATTTTTAATGGTTAATGGAGTAGTATATTATTGCTAATAAACTACTCCTGATTAATAAAGATAATGGTGGGAAAATTTAGTTTGACTATCACGAATTCTGACAATGACTTTTGTGCTGGATGGCAATTGCAGCACTGATGTAATTATGCAGCTCTTTTGACAAATAAGGTTACTACTGTACACATTTTGAATATTTGCTACATGCATAAAATAGTGTGATTTTGAATGTGGGCCACATTTTGATACATGATACATCTGTATGGTTCAATTATTTGTGTTGCAGCTTTATAGGCCTGAAATCGGGTCGGCCCATTTGGAATAAAGTGAACATTCAGTTTTATTTGATTAGTGAGGCATCAGCATAAAATCTAATTACGAGAACCCAAATTCATATTTAGCCCATATAATATAAATTAATTTGAATTAACGATTATCTAGCATTGTCATAAATCACTAAATGCCAATTATATTATTTTTATAACTATAAACACGATTAATATAATAAAACACTGCATAAAAATAATAACCTACATGAAATTGCAAAAAGAGTCAACAAAAATACAACTACGTTAAATACATTATAATTTTGAAATAAAATCAGTTTCCAAAAAAAAAAAAAAAAATCTACTGCATTTCTTTTGACGCTCGATCCGAGAGAGCCTCTCCCTGTAAGTTTTTCGGGCCTCCATTTTTATAATATGCTGTAAAAAATCGGCCCAAGAATCAATGGGCCCAGGTAAACACCAATGCACACAATCATTATACAAAGTCACATTCTCATTGGGCCAATGCCAATATTTACTCGGGTGCCCATCGGGCCTCAACAGCATCGACTGGGTCGTATCCAACCACCTAAATTTCTTCACTCCCTCTCTGCGCAGCTCTAAATTCCTCCAACTGAATCATATAAAATTCCAAATTCAAACCCTCCAGATTCGACTCGTTGCTCCGGAACGGCCGCCGCACGAAGTTCCCGCCGTCGTTCCACAGCCCGTTCTCGAAGTGCGACGGTGCGGAGGAACACGACTCCGTTGAATTCGTTTCTTCTGTTTATGGCTCTGAACGCCGTTCGGAAAGCGCGGCGGTAGCCGTAGGTCATCGCGAGGTCGGTGACGTTGGGGAGATTACAGAAGCGGCAGCCGACGACGCGGCGGTGCTCGTAGTAAACGGCTGGGCGGGTGAACCAGTGGCCGGCGTTGAGTATGACGTAATCGAACTCGTCAATTTGAGTCGTCCAGGACTCGTCGAACTCGTCGAGGTGGAGGTTGAAGAGGCCGGTGTGGGTCGGGCCGTCCGAATCGCGCTCCACGTATCTTACTAAAAATGGGGACCGAAAATAAACAAGGGTAAAATTGTAATTTACATATTTCCAACGTTTATACTGCTCATCCGTGGTTGGCGAATCATCAATCGGATACTCCACCCGAAACCAAGGTTAAATCACCTTAGAAAATAAGTCTAATAAGATATTAACCGGAGAGAATGAAAATCAAATTAAATTATACGAGATCCCAAAAAGACCTCTGTTTGATATAGATATTAAACAAGTGAATCTGGTTCGATATAGATATCAAGCAAGCTTGAAAAATTCTCAACGTTCGATAAAATTATTAAAAGTTCGGTTCAACATTTAGTCCGATTCATGTAAAGTAAGTGTAAAATTATCAAACTACTCAAGTTCGATTCATGTTTGATTTGATAAAAATTCATTCCAGTTCTGCTCGATTAATTATCAAATAAGTTTAAACATATACTCCTTCCGTCTCAACTTCAATTTCACATTTTCCATTTTGGTCCGTCCCAAATTCAGCTTCACACTTTCATAAAAGAAAAAAAAACAACTAACTAATATCCCTCTAACGAATATTAATTTCAAATTTGTCATCGCCTTTTTAACACACATAACATACTTTATCATTTATTTATTACCTAAAAATATCATACTACCCCAAAAGCAAGTAAAAACATAACTTTTCTTAAACTTCGTATCTACATTAAACGTGAAGTTAAATTTGGGACGAAGGGAGTACTTTAAAACTCGATAATATTTTAAAAAGATTTGAACAACTCTTCATTCAATTCTACTCATTCACATCCCTATTGCTTAGAAACTTTAGTATTTAATTATTCAAAAAATACTGATTAAGCATATGCTATAATTACTCACATCTTTTAGAAGCCCTTTTAGAAGGCATTGATATGATGTTGCAATGGCGGATCCAGAAAATTGTAGTGGGTGGACTAAGTTTATTAAAAAAATAAATAATAATAATAATTAAAAAAATAATTAAAAAAAAAAAAATATATATATATATATATATACTCACATACGAATCATCTTCTCAAAAATGGAGAGAATGAGCTAAATTTTAATATTTATTGTAATGAGTTCATAGAATATATATAATTTGAGAAGATATATTTATTTTTTAGCTTTATTTGGGTGGGCTTAAAATATTTTTGGATTGAATTAAATTTAAAAATATAAATTATTCACGTATAATGTAATGGGCTTTTGGTGTATAGTCCTTGGCTTGGGCTTGGGCCCAGGCTGCCCCACATAGATCCGCCTCTGGACGTTGCTAAAAGCTTAAGCAACCAATAAATAAATGCAAGTTTCTACCATCATTTTGATATTTTTGCATCCATAAATTATTTACTTAAAGTAAGAAAGTACTAATTGACTAATTGTACTCCAAACTCAATTAATTTGGTAAATAATTTTAACAATTAGACACCCGTGCGAATAATTCAAATAAATTAGATAAAAATAAAAATAATAATATCCACGTAGGATAGGCTAGGGCACATGCGGAGTCACATTCTCTGTAGGGTTTTACGACATTGAAAATAGAAGTGATGAGTTCAGCATTTGTTCATTTGAAACCACAGAGAAGCGTATCATTATTGTGGGCCCGAATAAAAGACACGACCACAGTAAAAATAATTAAACATTCTGCAGAATTATTCGAATAACACCAAATTTGGGTAATGAATAAAGTTTAAATGGGTCAGGGTTGACGGGTGTGGGTAAGGTTTCAGAGAAGAGATCATCTTCACGTTATTGGATTCCCTAGGCTTTGTCATCTTCTCTCCTTAATTTTTCTTTTCTCAAGTAAAAATGTAACATTAATAATAAAAAAAAAAAAGCTCTATTATGTTAGTATATGTGGATGTCAAATTTTAAATGTTTAATTATTCACTTGTAAATCTTTTGCTGTAAAGTCCTTAAACTAATGGATATAAACTAAGCTAGCTTTCCCAAACGGAAAATAAATGACTTGTTAATGAAACAATGAATGAAAAAAAAAAAGAACTTCTTAAAAGGAATTAGAGGCATAGCTAAGGTAGTAGTAATTGAGAAGAGAGTAATCTCATTGAAAAATCAAAGTTGAATTCTCGATTCCACATCCCATGTTTTATTGATGTTTCACAATATTATAAAAAAAATTATACCCAACAAATGATCATTTCAATACGGTTCGGATCTCTTGTTATATTTTGGTGTTACATCTCCTTTTACTAACCGTAGGATGATTGACACGTAGGATAGACTAATCTATACCCTAACAATAAGATTGAGATTTTACTCTCCGCATCATCTAACACGTGTAACAGGAGATGTAACACCAAAATGTAATATCACGTCCAAAGTGATTTCCATATGGATTATGACTTACTTACAATATGGAAAATGACTTACTTACAAACACATTTAATGCATTAAGAGATTATCTAAAATTTAGAGAGAAATTTAGATAAAATAAAAAAAGGCCTCGGAATTGTATTCTTGTCCATCTTAAACACCTTCTTTGTATTTAATCTCTTTTCAATGTTTATTTATTACATTTCTTCCTAATGCTTAAATCAATCTTAAAGAAGAATATTAAATTTCAAATGTGAAGAAATAAATACTCCCTTCGTCTCATAATACTTTTCCCACTTTCCTCATTTATTTGTCCCACAAAACTTTTCACCCTCAAAAAAGGAAACACCACTTTATCCAACAACCTCAAAAGTTACTTTAATTTCAAATTTGTCACTCATTTTTCACACACATATCATTACTTTATACTTTTTAATTACCTAAAAATACTACAATACCCTCCAAAGTTAATAAAGTTGGTCAAAAAGTGCAACTTTTCTTAAACAACATGGAACAGTAAACGTGAAAAGTTTTTTGGGACGAAGGGAGTAATTAATTGAAAATTTCAAGAAATTAAAAATAAAAATCATAATATAAAAAAAATTATATTAAAGAGACTTTTGGAGATATATTTATATGCATGTTTCTTTCACATTATACATTATTTATTACATTTGAGAAGTCTTTTGTAGTTGCTATTAATTGTATACCTTGTCTTTCCAAAGTTCTTAAAACTAGAGAATATGAATCAATGCATACACCTTTGACAATGCATTATTGCCTATTTTACACAACAATTAATATGGGTCTATCTCTTTGAATAGTAGTATTGTGATCATAGAAGAAAATTTTGAAATGTACAAAACTTAACCCAACAAATCCAGGCTGTATCCTCTTAATTCTTTTATCATTTTCATTAATCAATAATTCAACTTTGGTGGTTCCCAAGTTTTGAAGGGAAGCATCAATTTCATAATAAAAGGGAAAAAGACAATAATGATACATCACCACATATACATACATTATACACACAAATATATATGATTAATCAATTTTTTTTAAAAATAATTAGTATTGAGTAGAGTGAAACCGTGAATGGCCCTTGACTTATTGGTGGAAGACATCAAAAGAACCGGCTCAAATTCCGGTTCACCTTGCATGCCTCCTTTTAACTTATTATTGTTTTTTAGTACTCTCATCTTATCCGTTTAAAGATAAATATCTAACTTTTGCATACATCAATAATTCTCATTTTAAAGTTGCTTTAATTATCAAAAACATATTTACATTCTCACACGTCAATTCAATTAAATAATTAATTAAACCAGTTGGTCTTCGTGGTGGTTTTTAAAACACTAGACAGTTAGGTAAACTGAACCCATTTTTTAAATCTTATTCATTTATATTGTGCAGAACGTGAACTGCACAAAGTGAATCACACTAACCCAATCACCAAAATTAATTCAAGAATATTTAAAATGTTTTATATTACTATTATAATACAAATGCATGTATGCGTGTCAATTGTCATGATTATAGGTTTTTCATTCTGGGTATATATATATATATATATATACATATATATTTTTTTTATTTGTAGAGAAGACCATTTGTATCACTTTGAAGTTTGATCTTGAACAAAGTGTACATGTAATTAATGATGCGTACAAGAAAATGAGAAGTTATAAAAGAAATGAATTTCAATCTTTTAATTCCTTTAATAACCATTTAAATTCGTGAAAAATGTGTTTTATATTACTTAATTAACAAATAGCAAAAATGGGTAGAAATAATTAACTTACCTTTGACAAGAGGCATATCATGGATTGCATTTGGTTCCTTCCCGCCGAATCTCCAACAAAAGCCATGGACTTATCCCGGAGCATATCCAGGAACTGAAACGGGTTAAAACCCGCCAATTCACACCCGTCGGATTCCCACCTCCATTTCAAGAACTCCGTGTCGGGTCGCCCGTATTTCATGCAGTTCTGGTGCTCATGGATGGGCCAGCACGTCCTGTTCGTGTAATACGGAGCATCCGGATCCGGAACTCATTCACCCGTGAAGATGTCGCACCTTTCTTGAGTATCCGTAATCTTGATATCATGTGCGTGATAAGAATGGGTGATTGCTGCTGAGTTGTCGAAGGTGGATAGGGAGGAGTTTATGAGAATGTAATTGGAATGTATATTCTAATTTACAATTACAACAACATTTATAATAGCTATATTTACTGCATAAATTACGTCAATAAAATGAATGGAAATAAATGAAAATTATATACAGGAGTTACAAGAATATTTGATTAGGATATTATCTTCTATCAGAGTTATCCTTCATAACGGATAATTCAGACGGATAACTGTGACTAAGATCATTGCAGTGGCTAGTATTATAGCTGTATTTTTTAGTTTCTTATTTACTGTTTGCTCCATTGGATTTGGAGATGGTGAGAAGTGTGGGATAGATAAGTGGAGACTTGGAAGAAGAGATTGGAATAATGTGTTGGAATGAGGAGAGAGAGAGAGCATTATATAATATGGCATTATATTTTTTTTATTTTTAAATTAATGTTTATGTGTGTCAGTGCTATATTGAAATAAAATAAAAAAATTCTTAATCACTATTTATAAATCAAATTACATTCATTGTTGAATTAGACCGACATTAGAGAGAGGGGGGGGGGGGGTATTTTTCATTTTAATTTTTTTCATATTGGATTGAACATTTGAGTATAGTACTGACCATAATTAGTGTATATATTCTAATTACTTTATTTAATTTTTACTGAATTATGTTAACAAATGAGAGACATAATAAATTCTAAATATATGTAAATAATAGTAAGTCATAATATATATATAAAGATAAAAAAGAAATGTCATACTGTGGTCTTGAAGTGAATAAATATGAATTTATTTAGTTATAAAATTTATATGGCGGGACATAAGTTAATTAAAATTGGAACAAAAACCGTTGTCAAAATTATAATTAATAACTATACTAACCATTGATATTTATAGACAAAAAAATATTGGAATCAAACATATTTAACTTTTAAATCAATCTCGTATTTAGTTAGCATAGATTTATAATCTCAATCTATATGCCAATTGAGCCCTAATAAATAAATAAACGTGAATTAATTCTAACTCCCATGAACAATATAAAATTACATAAAAATGATTACACATTTGAGCTAGTCCCTTGCCCTTCTTCTCCTTATTATGTTTTAATTATTATTTTTATTTAGAGAGGGACTAGGGTGTAATCGGATTGGTACAACCTTGGTCTCCACCATTTTTAATTAATTTATGCTCCTTCATTAATATTGTTTTTTATTTTATTTTTAAATTTTTTTATTTAAATGACTATTATACCCTAAACCCTAAGGGATAATTATACTCTAAACCACAAGGGTAAAATTATAATTATACACTAAACTCTATACCCTAGGGGATGATTATACCCTAAACCACAAGGATAAAATTACAATTATACCCTAAACCCTAAACCTCTAGGGGATAATTATACCCTAAACCAGAAGGGTAAAATTACAATTATACCCTAAACCTTAAACCCTAGGGGATAATTAAAAAAAAAAGAAAAAACCACACACTAAAAGTGAAGAAAGGAAGTTGTATCTGAGATTATACCAATTGAAGGTTATACACAAGTCTTTGCCTTTTATTTATTTTGTAAGGATTATAGTCCATAATTAGAACATCCGTAAGAGGGCTCTAAGTACCACAAGTACCCAGAGGGAGGTAATGGCAGATAATAAGGCATAAAATGCATTTTCTAATGGTGTACCCCACCATTAAGGGTCCCCACCGCCCTTGCCTGGGAATTGGTGGAGGAAGTAAATCGCAGGATGTGCCTCAAGTGACTTATAGAGAGGGCTCATTGTTAAACTTGTGCTTGCAAGGGACTTCATGGAACCTGCCGTACCAGAAAGATCTTATCATGGCGTATAGAATGCATCTGTTCATGAATCGGGTAGAAGACATGATTCGAACCCCCACCCTGCAGCAACCAAGCTCAGTTGGAAAATCTTTTTAACTCTCTCATCTACCACTTGAGATATGCCCTGGGGGCTAAAATGCATTTTCTCGACAACAATTGAGATTCAGAGACATTAAAAATCATTATTTAGTGATTGAAATGACGTGAAATCGATTTCATTAAATGTACATTAATTAAAGTTGGTGTGATGGACCATGTTTGAGATTAATTTAGTCTTAAAAAAGATTATAATTGATTATCTTGTTTTCAATGAAAATTAATTTTGACAATTTCACATTATATATACTTGGCAGTGATATGATTTTATCACATTACACACCCATTAAATTAATTAATATAGTTTCTATTAATCCGAATCCCTAACAGGATAATTAACGCCATGTTACAATTTTCATTAATAAATTGTATGGATTGTGTAGAATTTGGTATACGTATCTTTTATGCTTTTATTGAGCAATTCAATTAAAATTTTTAAGTGTAGGGATGTCAATTGCAATGACAAGTACCTCAGTTAAAATTAATATCGTCCCCACTGAGACAATTGATTATTTATTTATTTTCTATTACTCTTTAGAATTATTATGTAACCAATTTCCAAGTGTTCAAATGAATTAATAACTAAAGAATTTAAATAACAATTAACAACATAAATAAAAGTAAGGAATATTTGAGATTGAATCAAGAGAGAAGTAGCAGCTCTAAGGTTTCAGTTATAGTGCAATTGATTTAATTTTCTAGACGTCCTATTATTCATTCATGCTATTTCAATGAAAATACATCATAAGATGATACGCGAATAGTTTTGAACCTCATTCTTAGATACTAATAAAGCGAATTTCATAAACCTCCGGATGGTCAATTCCACTAGCATATATTCTCTGAAAGTAATACTCAAACTTATCCACTTCCTACTTGATTTCCTAATTGCATTGTTCCACTAAGATAATCAAGCATCTTATTTACCAGCCCTTAGGATTATCATGTTCACGGGCAAACTGCTATAATCCCTAGCAAACAGATAATATTAAGTATGAATGCACACAAGCTAAGACAACATACCAAGCATCACGGGCAATATCAATAGCATACTATGAAGACGTTACAAATATATAATATAATCTGAAATAAATCAAATAAATAAGAATCTTAATATCATGAAATCACAATACTTTATCTAGGGTTCAAAATCAACTACCTTAACCCTCAATCCTTAGAACTGTAAAGAGTTTTTAGCCCATGAGGTCACAAACAACCCTCATGACTTTCAAATACATAACAAAATTACAAAAGAAGAAATTAAGAAAAGAAAACGAAACCCTAGTGTCACGTGGCTTGCGTCTTTCCTCCGTCCCTCCGATTGGATTGCTCTCTCAACTGCACTTGATTCTTCCTCTGGACCGATGGATGAATGGATGGATGAATTATGATGTGAGTGGATGTGGGTGGATGGAGCGTGAATTGAATTCACGGTGTGTTTCTGTGGCGAATGATCGGTCTCTTCTCAAAGTGTTTGATCCTCATTTCTATACCTGGGCCACGAAAACTGACTTTGTTGGGCTATATTTCACGTTTGTCACACACAAGGGATTAAAAATCCCTATTTTCGGCCCAAACTAACGCAACACGAGTTGCCAACACGACTCGAGTTGCCTTATGTTGCAACTCGAGTAACCCAACTCGAGTCGTGTTGCCAAGTCGTGCATCTGCCTGTCAAGTTGAGTTACCATGCTCTGAAACTGATTTTCCTCTGTATACCAACACGAGTCGAGCTGGCAAGTCGAGTCATCGCCTGTCAACTCATGTTGGCTCACTGGACAAAATTCGACGCTGCTCTGCCTCACACGACATACAACTCGGCTTGCCCCATACGCAACTCGACTCCAGCTACAAGTCGAGCTACTAAAGACAAGTCGAGTTAGCTCACTGATCAATTCTGACCCTCTACGGCACCTTACTCGATTCGAGTTGCTAAGTCGAGCTGACCCTTGCAACTCGAGTAAGACCTATTTGAGCTCGTTTCTTGCCCGTCTTCGGTTTTACTTCTACTTCACCCTTCAAAACTCTACAAAACACGTTAGTAGCACCATAATTATGCAAAATACGTAAACTACGCAATTCCACATGATTACATAGCATTATTCTAATAAAATCAAGATATTGTGAGATTAAAAAGACGTAAATTTCCACTCTCATTAGTACCCTAAAAGCATAACTATATCAAAAATGTCAAATGAGAAATAGTTTGAAATTAAAAAAATTATTATTAACTTTCATATAAATATTTAATAGACTAACTACATAGTACATTTTATTTTTGTAAATATATAATAATTCAGACATTTAATGAAAATTATTGTTAGGTACTCAGAAATTTATTAGTAAATCAGATGAAGAGGTCGTGGGAGTTTGAAAAAAGTGTACATATCTTTCACTTGCTCCACTGACTTTATTACATTAATCATTAAAACTATGTTACTGTAGACAGTGTATAATGGTACCACCTAAAACTAATCCTAAATATTTTATTTGCATTTTTTCAACGCATGAAAAATGGCTACACTAACTTTAGGTAAACAACTATATCAATTATGTACAAATATAAATGAATTTTTAAAAGGTTATTATTTTACTTCGAAGTGACCAACATAGTTAAATTGAGAAATTAAGACATTATACTCATAAAGGGTAGAACTTGGAAGTGATGAACTCATTTTGGAATTTAAGAAAGACCAAAGAGATTGATAGCGAAAGTGAGAGAGAAAAAACTTAATTTATTCGAGTTCTAAGAAGTCCAATTAAATAAGCCCATTAACTCGTAGGGTTGATACCCTGATAAGCCCAATAATACATGAAATTGTTTAATTTAACGTGAAGCAAGTGAGATATGAGATGAATAAGAAATACTCCCCCATCTCATAGTTAAGTTCATCGACGGTAGATACGAAGTTTAAAAAAAGTTAATTTTTGATCAATTTTATTGACTTTTTAGGGGTATTGTGATATTTTTAGGTAATAAATAAATTATAAAGTATGATATGTGTATTAGGTGAGAGTGATATTTTTGAAATTTAGATAACTTTTTAGGTTGTTGGTTAATGTGAAGTTTCCTTATTTGGATGGTAAACATAAGTGTAGGACGGACGAAAACGTAAAGTATGAACATAAGTGTGAGACTGAGGGAGTAATACATTAATATTTTGATAAAATTGATACTTAAATGAATTAATAAAAAGTAATAATAGTATAATAAATTATTTATCCAATAAGAAAAAGTTGTATATAAATTATTTATCCTAAGATATTTATCCAAATCATCACTTAATTTAATTTCTTTAAATAAAAAAAAAATTCACTGAATTAATTCTGCCTTAAATTCAATAATTTTTCTTTTGGATTTCAATTTTGAGCAATTCCTGCAGTAAATCATTCAAAGCATCAATTGGGCCTGGCAAACACCAATGGACACAGTCATTAGGAGTTCCCAAATTTGCCCCTGCCCAATGCCCATATTTACTGGGATGCCCATCCGCCCTCAACATCATCACCTTCGTCGCATCAAACAACCTCAATTTCCCTCCGGTTCCCCTCCCTGCAATTCTCACCTCTTCCAACTGAATCTTATACATTTCCATACTGTAATCCTCCAGCGCCGTCTCATTCCTCCTAAACGGCCGCCTCCTCACGCAATCGCCGCCGTTGTCCCACGGCCCCCCCTCGAAATGCGACGGTGCGAACGTTCTCACAAACGCCACGCCTTTAAAGCCTCCGGCGGCGCTGATTGCGCGCAACGCCGTCCGGAAAGCCCAGCGGTAGCTGAAGGACGACGGCAGATGGGTGGTGTTGGATTCCGGGCAGTATTGGCAGCCGGTGAGGGTGCGGTTGAGGTAGAAATATGTGGGGCGGAAGAACCAGTGGCCGCCGGAGATGATGATGAAGTCTAATGTTGAGATCTTGGCCGTCCATGTTTCGTCGAATTCGTCGAGAAATAGACGGAAAGGGCGGTTCGGATTGTTCGGGTCGGTTTTCTCGGTCCGGATCAGGTAGGGCGAGGAGATGATGGAAATGTTGAAGTTGTAATCTGGGTAGAGGTACACCCGGTTTTCATCCGTCGGGTTTGATACATCCACGGGTTGGACAATCTATGCTTGAATAGCACAAGAAAGTCGATTTTATTGAGTAGAATTTAGTCTTGATATAACTATGTAGTAAGTAGTAGTAACTAGTACTAATAGTTTTCTGATCAGATTCGATTATGATTAACATATCCTCTATTTAACGATTAATAACTAAATCATGTATCCTAATTTATAAATCCATAAAATGCTCAATTAAATAAAATTTAAGTATAAATGTTACTCAATAAATTCTCTAATTCTCATAAATTTTTTTACCTTTGGCAGGGTATGATGACTTAAAAAAGTGTAAATTAAATTACAATATGATTAATAATTTAAATATTTGGAAGAGAAACAAGGAAGGTTGGATGAAGTACAAAATAAATGTCTCATCTCATTATTAAAAAAAAAAAGAAAAAAGGGGTGTCTCATCTCATTTTTTTAATTGGTTCATTCAAAATCAAGGAATGTAACATTTATTTGACCAAAACAAGAACATCTATCATCCCTTGCATATATTATTAACCCATAATCTCAAATATGTATGACTCAACTTTATGTGATATACTAATTATTTTTCACTTTTTAATCCTTAAAGAAACTTGTTTTGTACTCCTATATATTGTCTTGAAAGTGGCGGCCATACACTGCAGCTTTTCTAACTTTACCCGTGTTTTTTTTATAATTCAAATTCACACACTAATACACACACCTAATTTTGGTAGTAATATGTATCAGAATTATCCCTAAGCAAGCCGGCTGATCTAATTTGAGATTGACACCGTAAACTTACATCATACGTATTGTAATTCAATTCTTTAATCTTATAACATCTAATAAATTGTCAACTGATTAGATTTTATATTTATTAAAATTAATTTGTAAGAGAGAAGATGAATAATTACCCTGGAGAGGAGACAAATCAAGGACTGCAATTGATTTCTTGCAACAGAATCACCAACAAACCCCAAAGATTTCCCTCTCACCATTTCCAGAAACTTGTCAGGATCAAATATGGGCAATTCACACTCATCGGGCTTCCATCTCCACTTCAAGAATCCTATATCGGGCCTTCCAAATTTCATGCAGTTCTGGTGCTCCTCAATTGACTTGCAGCTCTGGTTCGTGTAATACGGGCCCCCGGGATTCGGGACCCATTCTCCCGTAAACAGATCGCACTCCTTTGTCGAGGGATTTCTTGTTCGGGCCTGTCCAGGGCCTTTTGTATCGCCCTGTCCGGGCTTTTTAACCAATGTTTCGTTGGTCGTCGCGCTGGCGTCGCTGCGGTGGCGCCGAAGCGATGAAGTGGTGATTGTGTTGTCATGATATCCAGTTTGCAGAGAGAAGGATAGTTTATATATTGTGAGAAGAAAAAGTAGGGTTATGATTAGTGTGATAAGCTTTGGCGTTTTTATTGTAGTTAGGAGTTTGCATAGGGGAACAACTTCACTAACTTGAAGCTTCATTGGAATGTGGAGGGAGAGAGAGAGATTTGGAAAATTTGCTATTGATTAGATGATTCTAACCTATTCACCTAATATAAAATAATAATACTCTGTAATGAGTATCTTTAATGATGTGAAAAAAAATAAATATATATTTTATCTACGGACGAAGGTTACTTGGTTTGAGAAATTCTAATGGTTGATGCCTATATATAACTAATTAATTAACTATACACTAATGCGATATGCATGACCCCTAATTCTAAAGAAAAACAATAAATTTAATATCTTTCACAAAACCATTCTCACGTAAAAATGATTGCTTTCAAGTTTCAACTGTAACAAAAGCATCTGAAATCTTTGCCGGCTGTCTTATTTATTTATTTACTTATTTATTTATTTATTCATTCATTAAACAAATTTTAAAACATTTTAGTAAAGCATATGATATAAATTCTCCCGTATATAAAGATGTAAAATAAATGCAAAATAATGAAAGTTTTAATATATTTTCTTCAAGGTCAACCAACATGAAAAGCCATAAAAATTAAACATCTATCGTGCAAGTGACTAAAAATTATTTAATTATAAATAGTTATTTTAAAGGAACATCTCCATCTTTATCTATTTAATTAATAAAAATAGTTCTGTTGGTGAACGTCATGGTTCACTGCTTCAAGCAAGATATGATGACTTTTTAAGTTAGTAATCCTATTAATTTTAGAACGAGAAGAATAATTAAATATTTTTAAATTAGCATTGGATTGAGTTGAATTTAGTTCTCAGTCATCAGAACATAAATTGAGATATCTGATGGGCTCATAGGCCCATATATTCTTGGGCCTATCAGATTAAATGATCCAATTGATAGAAAAGCCACATGGACGTCATATACATTAGTCATGTTGCAAACTTGAAGATTATAAATCAACCAAGTAAAAAAAAAACATCAGCAATAATTTTTAGGCTTAAAGCATATATAATTATATAAATAAAATAGACTTTCAATATTTACGAAGTACATGATCTTGTCACGTGATTTGTGTCAAATTGTCTATATAAGTGATAAGAGTTAGGTTCAATATAGTAGTAATAGATTCTCAACCGAATACAAATAAATAGTAATAAGAAAACGCAAACTTCCAAACAATGTTTCCAATGGTGATTATTTGT
This sequence comes from Pogostemon cablin, assembly GCA_023678885.1. Classification (NCBI taxonomy): domain Eukaryota; kingdom Viridiplantae; phylum Streptophyta; class Magnoliopsida; order Lamiales; family Lamiaceae; genus Pogostemon; species Pogostemon cablin. The sequence continues at coordinate 2,532,006 of CM042992.1, read as the reverse complement.
TGTGAAATAAAAAAAAATATTTGAGGATGACAATTTATTGGATGAGAAAAATAATATCAGATGACCCCAAATTAAAATATGACTTCGTTTATTTGCATAAAAGCCAATTTAAATTACCACGAATACTTAAATTAATAAATAAATAATAAATAATAATGATATTTTTTCATGAAAATATCTCGTAGAATGTGTCTATTAAATGATTAGCACACCTCGTACAAAACTAATGGTGCTCTCAATTTAGTGCTAGTAACTGTCACTTAAAAATCAGAAAAAAATAAAAAAAATAAAAATGGAGAGCCAGAATTTTATGGAATTAAGCAATAATTTCTTTTTAAATTATTGGAGATACGCTAGCCACGTAGACATACGTGGAACAACCAGCTAGCCACGTCAAAATCCCTAAAAATTATAAAGTGATTATACCTTATTTTATTTTAATATATAAATAAGAATTAAAAGCATTAATGTCATGCTTTACTTTACATTTATTCACAAATATGATATTTTTAATTAATATTTTCATGTTTAAGGTGAGTAAAAGTAATCTCTGAAAGGATAAATAAAATTAAAAATATTTATTAAGCTTTGAACTCTCCAATGAGTACATAAAGTTAATTAACAGCCAGCCATAATTGATTTCTCAAAATTTGCATGGCCCATTTGAGATTGTTCTTTGTCATTTCACGGTAGATTTTCACTTTCCGGCCATTGGTTGAAATAAATAAATAAATTGTTAAAATCTAAATAAAATAATTAAATAACGATATTTTTAAGATAGAAGAGACAACGATATGATATGTAAGGGGAAAATAAAGACTTTTTCCTATTGCCACGCGTTACATTTTTTTTCCCCTTGTTTAAATCAATGTGAAAACGAAATAAGAAAGAAAAAAAAAAAATCTAATTTTCAACTAAATGTTACCAATTTAACATCCTAAATTCATATGAGTCTCCTACTATTTCATTAATTAATTGGGATTGAGTCTAAAAAACCCAAAGACAACAATAATGAAAGTTGTAATATTTGAAAAAGGAATCAGATAAAACATGTTTGAAACACGAAAGCCAGATCATTTGATTTATTAATTAATACTAACATATACTCCTGTTAATTTGTTAGTTTAGTTACACATTCAAATTATTATAATAAAAATGTGCATAAATTAGGAGAAAGTATATAAGAGAAGGTGTTACAAAATAGAGTACCAATTTCATGTAAAATATATCCTCTCGATTCCCTCTTAACTACTTATTTTGTCATTTAAATCTATCTTGTTATAAGGTATTAATTTTTTCTGTTAGAAATATGAGATTTACATGCAATACTAATATAATTATAATATAAAATTTATACACCCTTCTAATATAAATATTTACTATATATTAAATAATAATAATTTTTAATTCAAAAAAAATATATAAATAAATATGCATTTAGAGGCGACGAATTATCTTTACTCATGTCAATTATTATAAACTATACTCTTTGTTTTTATAATATAAAATAAAACATCACTCATTCATGAAAAGGTAACTGTTTGCCATACATAAAATGTTACCCAATATTAAACTATATATACTTTTTAAAGAACGCATACGAATGCATGGAACGTTTTATGACAAATCAAAGTTAGCGATTATTTTTATTTATTTAATTAGAAAGCATAAAGGTTGGTGACATTTTGCACTAAAAAGATTTTCACACCCTCTTTTATAAAAGTGAAGATAAATAAGTCAACGATACTGGTATATTCAGTATAAATAAATACTCCTCCCTCTTAAAAATATTAACATGTTAACCTTATAGTATTATTATCTTATAATATTAAAATGTTAACTTGTTAACCTGATAATGGCATATACACCCTCTTTTCATTTTACTATTTTAGATGTTTAGTCTAAAGTATTTTATTTTTCTTTTTATACCTATAATATGACCCTAAACATCACATAATTAATATTATTAAAATTAAAATTTAGGATTGGATCCTTTTCCGAAGTAAATTTCCTCTCAAATGAACAGTTACTAAAAATATATCAATTTTTTTGGGAAGGTGTGTATTCAATTTATACTCAAATATAAAGTATTTGAATACAATTATAAGGCCATCCATTCATTAAAAAGTGAGACTTGTGTTTTTAAATCAAGAGGAAAATCTATTAGGGTGAAAGGGGAAATACATGGTTGAAATAATAAATTATTTTCATGTGGTATTTATACAGTGGAATAATTTATTGAGAAATAATAAGAGACTCTCTCTCAAGGATAAAACTACAAGCCCACTCTGCATCGACTCTCTACAAGCACCAAATTCCCCTCTCCCTCTCCCTCTCCCTCTCCCTCTCTCTCCTATCTATCTCTCTTTTAAACTGCATATTGATCAAGGGTGGTGGTAGTTACTCCTAACTTAATCCTCAAAACTCTTATCAAAGGTAAGTTTCCATAATTGTGTAAAATCCCTTATAGATGTTTTAAATGTGAGTTAATGAGCTCATGTGATAGAATCAGGTTTTGAAGAGAGAAGAATGGTGATGGTGGGGCTGGGAAGGTTGATGACAAACCTGAAGTCGAAGCTCAAGTCCATGAAAATGAAGAAACCTAACTTATACGACAAGATTGAGAAGAGTGAAAGCATGAGGCTCGAAATTCAAAGCAGAAAGGCGAGAAGACTCATCCAAGACACCCTCAGACGAGCTGATTCACCCAAAACTAGAAACTTCACCTTCTGATAATATATATCTATACACTCTATATATATGTTTCCCACTCCCCCCCAATCAATCTATATGGTTCGAATTCCTGTGCTAGATAATATCTACTGTGCCCCATCATAGGATGAACAGATAAGGGGAAAATATACCCTAGAATGAAAGCATAAACATTGGTGCAATGGTTATATTTTCTTTATCTCTTACATGTCAATCCCACTATGAGTAGCACAGAAAATAATGCAAGAATATGGCTCAGGAAATCCGGTGTTCTATGTATATCATGATTTTACAGTCAGTTTTCATACTATTAATGGACTACGATGATTATTATATTTTCGGGTGTTTACTTTAATTTCTCACACAGCATGAGAAGGTTTTTCTTTTTTTACAGATAAATATGTTAGTGAGCTCATGATAACTGCAAAACATCTATTGTTGTAAGATAGAGCCACGTCTATATATATAATAGGAGTATATATTTGCAAGTGAACAAATTAGTAGTGGATATCTCAAACATGTGGTGCGTATTTGTGGAAGGGTGAGAGTTGGGAATTTCCAGGTACTGCATCAATAAACCCTAACACTTTCCAATTCAATTCTAAAAGAAGACAACTACATAAATAGCAAATTATTATTATTGATGACACTTTTAAATGCAAAATATATGGAGTATATAAGAAGACATAATAAAAAATATTTTGACCGAAAGATAAAAAGAATCAGAGCAGAAAACTCCAAGAGGAATAAGATTAGGTAATGGAAAAATATTATATATGCACATACTAGTACGATACAAACCTTACCAAATGTTAGATGGCGATATAGAAATGCAACTGAACATCAATGATTAATTGTAAACATATTTTGATACAGCAGGCATTAGCTTCCTTGAATTTTAAAAAATTACTATAGTATATATGGTATAAAAATTTATACATTAAATTGTTTTAATCAATTAAAATGAGATGAAATGAAATGAAATTCATAGCTATAGAATTTTCTTGGTTGGATAAACACAGTGGTGGTGGTGGTGTGTAAATATTGATGTCAAAAGTAAGGTTAATCAATATATGGTGGAATTAGATATACTGAAAAGAAGAGATAAAAGGGACAGCGACAAGTCGTGTAGATGGACAAAATGGAAAGAAATCAGCAGGGAATGAGTACAAGCTTCACGAGACAGGCTACACCACTGTACAATACAAAGTATTTTGTACACATGTTTTTACTTGAAAGTTTTATTAATTTTTAACTAAAGTTGTTGACTGTAGGGTGTTCTTTGAAACAGTACTACAATTAAAAAAAAAAAAAAGGAAAGAAAAAGAAAGGATAGTTTAACTAAAAAAAGGACCACAAGGAACTCTTGAATTCAACAAATAAAGACATAATATTAACATGGATATATAATTAAACCAAAATATAGATTAAATACTCCATTACTTACTCCTATAGCAATCTCCACATACTTATAAAATTTTAAAATTAATTAAACAAATGTAACGTCTTTGTTTACTAAATTACAAGCTGGTGTCAGAAAATTAAATTTTTTTTATACACTTCTCATAAAAATAATTATAAAATTCTAGTACGCAGAACATGTTCCGCAAAACCGTCTAAAGCTTTAGAATAAAGTATGAAGAAACTCTGTAAAAGAAATTACGGCATTCGTCCTCTCTGTATCTAGCATGTCATGGGCCTTTGATATTGGTACACACAGAGATAGAAAGAGAGAGATCCTTAATGCATTCTATATGCTTTGTGACGTGGAAATGTTTATTCTACTTGAAAACAGACAAGTGACTAAATGAGAAAAGGATACCTAATTATTCAACTTGGTGTTTGATTTGAATTTTAAAAACGGAATTTAAATTTAATAAAATCTCCTTAAATCTTTTCTGTAGCATCTAGAAACTCTATTAACCTTTCACTCACCATTACCATATATTTTCTCTCCTAAATGTTTTTTCTTCTTTTCTATATCCTCTTTCATCCTTTCTTTCAGTGTTTTAATCAATTCTGCCAAAACTCAAAATAATCAATTCTGCCAAAACTCAAAATAAATACTATAGAATAACACTATTCACTAACTTATTAAATCAACTTAAACTCTAATCAAACATCCCAAATGCTTTGTTAGAATACTATATTATTAACTTTTCCACAAATACTATACTTAAATTCGATGGTGTGTAAAATATAAATAACCTAACATGTTGATTGTCAATATTCAACGCCAGAGTTATAGTTTCAAAATCATGATTTATGTCCTACTTCACATATGATAAACAATCAAGTAACCAGCCACACAACACCACAGAGAACAACAGACATAATTAATAATAAAAATATGGAATATTCTTACTACAGTAGTCATGATAAACAAGAAATTTCTCAAGATGGTGAAGTGTCGGTGCTGATCAGCACCAACCCATATTGCTAAATAAAATAGTATTAATATATATGAAAAGGATGATTAGAAAATGGATAGAGAAAAAAGTACCAGGATTTACTAACGGCTGTGAAGGTAGAGCCTTTGTAGGTCGTTGCAATGGACACATGCCCAGGGAAAAGAGGGGGGATCAAGGCAGTACGTGTGAATACATCGAATTTGGCAGAAATGACATTTTATAAGAAGATCCTCTGGTTCTGTACCGGAACACCGGCAACAAACTGGTGCTGATAGCTATACCAAATAAAGACCAAGTTAGGAAGGAGGGTGAGCACAAATGCCAGATCATAGCATTGATATATTGAGAGAAACTAAAGCAAATCAATGAATTTCTCATGAAATATTGGAAATAAAATGTATGTGGCAATTTGAAGGAGCACATGTGCTCACATGATTGAAAACAGTGATTCTATGCATACAAAACATTCAAATTTGTTATAGCATTCTATCAGATTTGAACAGATAACAATCATAATGCCACCTTTGAACCAAAAGATATTAACAGTTTAACAATTCCAAAAGTATAAATTACGACTATAAGAAGATATAGAAACTCAGTACATAGATTAAGGAATAAAAAGGGCTACTTAAATTTAGTGCCCATATTGCTCATAATCCCTTGGTTGTTTGGGTTCGTAATTTTAGAAAAGGGAACAGAGCAGAACTTTTAATCAAATTCAATTATTATAAAGAAAAAGTACTAACAAATTATGAATTAACACCACGATTTTGTGCATAATAGATAACATGCAATTGTATAGAGGTGAAAGACTGTTGCTTACACTGACACGATGACCGTTTGACTCATCAGGAAGAAGGTAGAGATTAATTTTTGAACTGTCATTTGGGATAGATTGGGAATATATTTTCTGATCTGAAGAAACTGCATCATCCACTTTAGTGATGCATATAAAACTTGCTTTGCACAGAGGACATGTTGAAGGTTTTCTTCTCGAAGTCTGATGAGATTTAATATCAGTAAGCAATGCAGTTTGAAAAATAGAAAATACTAAACACACTATATATCTTGCTGAAATATGCCTACTCTATCACATGAGCATTAACATTGTCAAATGCATGTTTTACCGAAAAAGTAATGTTCAGTTGATATGATAATGTAGTGTGACATTGCACTCAAAAAAATAGGTCAAGAGATAAACAGCATATAGGAGCAGAAGAAAAACTATATATCCAAAAGAAATAAGAGAGTAGAGAACCACCATATGATCGGCCCAGTTCTGGATGCATGAGAAACAAAATCTGTGACCACATGGAAGTACTCCCCTGGTGGAACTGAAATCCGTCCAACATATAACACATGACAGATCACTTGATGCAGGGAGCAATTCAACAGGATCAACTGGAGCTGAATCCATGAGGGCAGCTTCTTGAAGCTCTTCTGTAGTTTCAAGGGAAGGTGGTATGCTATGAATATGTGAATTCTCATCTTCATTATCTAAATCCACAGTCTCTCTAACAGAATCACAAGCATCAGTATTATCTTGACCAATCAGATTGCACCTTGTACCAGATGCATGCTCATTAGATGTAGATTGGTGACTCTCAACGTCTGAAATGTCTAACAGAACTACACTGTTTCCATTCCGAGAATCCATTTTTAACTCCTTGTGTTGGTTCTCATTTGAAGTTGATAACCAATCTTTAATGCTTGTATGCTTTTTAACCAGCCTACGACCCTTGGACTTAGGTTCTGGGGAAGTAGAGTTTCTCTTATTCTGTCCACAAGAATATGCAGCCTGCGATGTGCTTGATTCCTCAACCTGTTTAAAGAGAAGACCATAACACGGCAAAAAAATCAACATCATATGCAAAGGTTTTACTACATTGATTTAATGAAATAATATCAACTTCTTTGTAAATAGGACTGGGACACTAATAAGCACCTTTGGTGAAAGAGAAAGAGATCTATGAATATGATTAAATAAGTTTAAAATTTTTTATAAGAACTGTATCTCTATTTGAATTAATGAATGGATGTTAAATCCAAAATAAGTGACAGGATTATTAAAACCCAATACCTCCAAAATTATCGACCCCGATGGGTTTTCAAGGAAATATCTGCTGCTGCTGGGACAATCCTTCTGTGAATTTCTTTCGATTGCCCTCCCAGTTAATCGATTAGAACATTGACTATCTTGCCTCTGCTGAGGAAAAATATTCTGAAATTCATCGAACAGAAAAGGCACTCAGATCAACATAAAAATATCTCCTGCAGCAGAATAAGTTGTAATTTCAACAATATACACAACAGTCCAAACATGAAAGAGAGCATAAAAACTGGTAAGAGCACATTACTTATAATTAAAGAAAAAAATGTTGCATAAACAAGTTGAATAAGATTGGTGTATGACAATAAGTCTAGCATACGTCACTTTGGCTCTTCATAAAGTTTACTTGGTTCGTTGTGATAGTAAATAAATTTACCCTAAACTTGTACTCCAGTGCATAAGAACTATGGTTACACCGAAATTACCAACTTCCAAGTAATTCACCAATATAGAAAGGGATATACAATGCTTGATACAAACAGACCAAATCAGCAGCTTTGCCAATAAGAATAGAATCGCCCAAACAGCAATACTTACATGTTCACATTCAGCACTATCCACAGGCTGCTTAGAATTCCTCAGTTCCTTAGGCTGAGCCTTTAATGTGTTAATTCCCAACAGGATGTCCAAAACCAGAGGTCCCATTTCTTCACCACTGCCAAAAATAATTAACAGAAAAAACGACTGAATAATCATTAAACAGTAAAAAGGATTGCTAGCTGTTCCATTAAAACAGATAGTAGTTGCTACCATCAAATTTGAAAAAGCACATTGCTTAAGCATACTAAGCTATTTACATTTTCCAGAAGCAATTCTCGATCATATAGAACATGACGCCATCAGACAAGATGAGAATGCTAATATTAGCTAACATTAGCTTTTCATATCAACCAAATTACGTTAATGCTGAATACAGAAACATAAACAGTAAACCATTGATCACAAATTTTAGGATGAAAGGAACAAAGAATTACGGAAACTGACACATGTTCTGAATTATTATTCATCCAAAGAAACAGAAATACAATTAAATGATGTATAGTAATATATTAATATATCTCAACGGTGTTAAGTAAACTCAAACCATCCTTAGGGCAAAAGATTGGTCTATACCACATTGGAAATGAAGATTTTCATTTAACCAAAATGATCTTTCTGATTCACATTTTAAGGAGCTCTGAGAAACACTGCATGTTAGTGCCAACCGAAAACACTGAGATAAGACAAACAGGATCTTTCACTAGCCATTAGTAACTTGAATTTCCCCTTTCAAATGTCCAATGTGACTATAAACTGAAGGAAGATTAAAAGCCTGCAGAAGTAATGGCAGTCGTTTGAGAATAGAATGAGGTAGGAGAACTTCTGATCATCTGATGTGTTATCACTGACTCACTATGATGATGAACATCGGTTGTATTCTGTACTAGTTGCTTTACAGATGAAGTTAAAACTAAAAAGATTTCTCAAATAAAATAACCAATTTATTTATGACATCAAAACAGCCTTGTTAACTCGAAAAGATCCAGCAGAACATGGTTGTTCAAAATTTTACAAAAGCAGAACAATATATCTTTGTTCCTCATTGTTCAAGTTGTTCCTACCTTTGTCAAACCATGGTGTTCTCCAGTAGATGAATTAACATAAGCAAAACATTTATTAAAAAAAAATAACGAAAAAAAATATTGGGTGTTCACGTGAATATGTTATAATAGAATCAACAATCGTGTTAAATTATAATTAACTTGATTATCATTGATAATAGAATAGTTTAATCCTAAGGGGGAAAATACATTCACTCGAAATAATCACATATAACGCAACATTATTATGGTTCTAGGAAACGAAAATTGATCCAAATCTGACTTCAATAGATCCATATACCTCCGGAACAAGTATGGTTCCTCAGGAACTCGCCTGCCTCTCTTAACGCATTCCTCAACCCAACCATGATTAAGTACGGGTATCTTAAACTTCTTTGCAAGCTCATATTTTCTTCCTTCAAATCTCCAACACACCTAAGCAAGTAAAACAAATAAACTGCTGATGGAGATGAATACTATAGAATTTCAACAGAAGATATTGAAAATATGCATAAATTATACTGAATTAATTATTAACATAAGTACCAAAACATACACTTACCAAATGCGTGACAGATCGATTCATATTTCCGACGTAACTAGCGCCAGAGTGTGATATCAATCTGATTAGATTGAATCTCTCGGAACCGTGATAACCACTCACCGTCGCTATAACCTCTTCCATTCCTCTCACAGGGAAACGCGCAGACTCTGCAGAAGATACAAGAAACAATAAAAAGAAGAAAACTCGGAGCCAAATCAATTTATCTTAGACGATATTATCGTGTATGAAATGACGAACTAAAACAGAAAGAGTGCATGAAACCCTAGCCGATTGAAAATCTGCAATTATCAGAGATTTGATGATCGAATTCACCTGGGTGATATTGCTGAAGCGAATCATCTTCCATGGTTGCTTTTTGCGCGCGAGGTTGGAAATGTGCCGGGAAAGCGAAAATTTTGAACTTCGAAAATATTTAAATTATAGGGTTTTATATATTCTTCAGTATATCTGCTTACTGGGTCGGCCCAAAACTAATGATTCATTCTATATTTTCATGGCAAAAGCTCCTGCGTCCCGGGGACACCGAGAATACTCCGTATCCCTATGTGAACACAACTCTTTCCCCTCCAATCATATTTAAACATATGTATTGCTAGGGTCCTAAATTGCAAAGGTGCATGTAAATTGCAAAGGCGCACGGATTCTCCGTGTCCCCATGTGAACACAACTCTTCCCCCAATCCTATTTAAACATATGTATTGCTAGGGTCCTAAATTGCAAAGGGGCATGTAAATTGCTAAGACACACGCCATGTGAACACAACCCTTCCCCCTCCAATCCTATTTAAACATATGTATTGCTAAGGTCCTAAATTGCAAAGGAGCATGTAAATTGCAAAGACACACGGAATGTGCTCCGTGCGCCCATGTGCACTGGAGCCTCACTCTATTTTTATTGGGTCGGGGCCAAAACTAATGCTTCGTATATTTTTCTCTTTAAGGCCTGCTTGATTAAAAGATTCAAGTCAGACTGCACCCTAACAATTACCAATCACTTTAGTAATTTAGTTTGAAATATTGCCTCTTATTATTAAATATTAAGTTATTTTTCTATTTAGTTTTTTAGTTTAATTAATAAAAAAAAACTCCATAAATAAATTCATAATACTCGCTCAATCGCATATTAAATTTCACAATTTTGTTCTATCCCATATATTAAACTTCACCCACATTAAATTTCCTCCCATACTAGTGAGGATCCAGATCCATGCATAACGTGGTCATAAAATGCACCTGAAACCATGCATGTGATTGAAGGTGTCCTAAATAGTAAATATCACATAAATAGAATTAACAAGCACTCCCACAATTAGGGTTTGAGTAGTGAACTATAATGTCCACCAATTACAGCAAAATGCAGAATAAGATACATTTGGAATTGTATTCTGTGGTTCGACAGTAGGAATACACTTCACTTTCAACCACACACAAATTGCAGTTGAAACAAGTACACCGTTTCTTCAACAAGCAAAATCTCAAAACAGCATATGCCTCAATATAACACATCTACCATATTAAATTCAGTCGAACGTCGCTTGTTCTACAATGTGCATTCCCAGAATGGGTCCTTGAATTTGATCTTCAATGATAAATGCAGTCATGAGGCTTTACTGGCTCTTCGAGTAATTGAGATTGGATGAATCGACTAAATTAACCCTTATGTAGTTGCAGAGACGCTCAACCTGAATGGTTAACTAGTTCATCTATGAACAGGATTTGCACCTCTTGGTGCTGATGGTGTTGAGTGATACAGTATATTATTAGATGCAACCTGTCCTTGAGATCCCACAGTACCTCTAGATGATGCATCATAGGCAACACCTTTTTCCCTTTGAACGTCTCCAGAACCTCTTTGCATGTCGTAAACAGAGGCACTTTGCCCATCATATCCAGTCCTCTGCACCTCAAATCCAGGTCCCTTCTGATTCTCAGGTCTCTGTGCTCTGTGAGCTTCATATCCGAGTCCCCTGGGGATATTAAGGGAGGACGGAGTAGGTCCTCTTGGAGCATCATTTCCTGGACCAGAGGGTCCTCTCTGGGAATCATAACCAGCTAGGACTTGTACTCTTTGAGCTCCCACCCCAGCATGTCCTTTTGTGACATCATAACTAGCTCCCACATGCCCCTTGTGGGGATCAAAGCTCGTTCCCCTAAATCCAGGATACGTAGGGCCTCTGGGAGCATCACGAGCAGTCCCCGAACTATATGGAGGGGGCTGTGACAGTACATGAGGAGAATTACCTTCAGTACCAGCTGCACCAGCAGGTCCACCCCCAGTAACACCTCCAAGATGAGGGCCTTGACCCTGCTGCAAAGGTTAAAAAATAATTAGGAGCCTAGCCCAAAGATCACATGGAAATTTTCCAAGAATCTATGATTAAAGATTGAGCAGTAAATTCTTCATAATTAGAGGAATCACTTTTTTTTTTTTTTTGTTGAGCTCCTTTGAGAAACCTAGATTTATAATTAATTATGAGAACATTCCAGATATGAGGGACATCAAGAACAAAAACTTAAGATCAAATGTTTGGGTTTTTTTTAAACTCTTTTTATCAGAATTTACAGATTCTATAAACTGGTTAGAAGACAAAATCTGTGGTATATTCCAACTTGCAAACATTATAATAAAATCCAACTCCTATTAGTTGGGTATCGTAATCTCTATTGGAATAATCAGTCGCTCAGACAGCACCAACGTATATACCTGTCCAACACCATAGTTTTGAGTAGAAGCATAGCTCCCCATAGGAACGCTTTCACCATATCCTCCGTAACCACCATATGGCCCTCCTGCACTTATATTATTGATAATGCCATCAAAATCAAGGAACCAATAAGTTAAACATACTAGAGTAAGGAAATGAATGTAAAATGACGCGAACCTGTTCGTGGGTCAAAGTTTGTGGCATTACTTAACTCGGCTCTGAGCTTTTCTACCTCTCTCGACATTGCTATATAGTTCTTCTCCATTACCTGAAGAGATTCAAGGTGGTCATTGTATAACTTCTTCTCATAGTCATAAGTACCCCTGTGCAGATCAAAACACTGAAAAATCAGATCATTTTTAACAGTAATGACAAGTCGAGATTGAAAAAAAGGAAATTCTTAATAAACTCATAAAAATCCTTTGTTATATAGAGATCTGCTTTACACCTATCTTGGACAAAAAAACCACAATGGAGCAGACTTGCACGTCATACAGCTAGTGCAGCTAAATAAAACTTTCATCATAGCTTTTCTTTTTTATCTATTCTTCTACTATCATGCACACATTTCCCTTTTCAGATCCATTACACATTTTACGGGAATGACTACCTGCAACGATGATACTCCTGTCTCATGCTATCAAGTTCAGTCATCAGCAGGGGTATTTGCTGAGCCTCAGAGTGGGCCATCTGAAGGTCACGAGTCAATTGTTGCACCTTCGCAATTAATTCCTGCCTCTTAGCAACCAAGGCTTGTCCTTCAGCTCGTGCTTTCTGCAACTCCATCTTGACAGATTCTGCAGCTTCAAGTTCAGATTCCATTTTTGAAATTCTATCTACAAGACCTCTCAACTGCTGCTCTTTCTCAGATTTAACCTCAGCAATGTGCGCATGTATTAGTTGCAACTCATGCTTAGAAGTAGCTAGATCTTGTCTGAGAGTGCCATGGGTAGCAGCAAGCCTCTGATTTTCTGTTGCAAGTTTCTCTATCTCAACGTGTTGTACAGAAAGCTTGTGGGCTATAACTTCGTGAGGAGGCAACATTTCAAATGGTTGGAAAGCACCATGAGGTGGATGAATTGCAGATGCATATGGATCAGGATGGACAACACCAGGACCGGGAAGAGGATGACGATGGTGGGGAGGAGGTACTCGACCTTTGCTTGACATAATTAGCTCCGATATTTTACCTTCAATATAATAGATTATCACTTATATTACATATTGGCATCGACCAGAAATCCTCTTAAGTCTAGTTCAACCTAGCAATTACATTTTGAGCAATAAACATGTCAATAATTAAACAAATTTCTAAATGCATCATAGCAGAGTCTTACATCTACCGAGAGTTTATAACATTGAAACAAAACTTATTACTTCAAGCCTTTTTGGTACATAATCAAGCAAGCCAAAAAAAACCCAAACGAACTTCAAAGTTCAAACACCTCAAGCAATTTTTAGTTCCGAGCTCGCTGAGCTAATCAGTGTCGTACAATATCAAATTATATGCCAACATATCACGATAGATCCGCATACGTTGTTAATGTTCCTATAATCGATATGATTTCTTCATGCCATGTGCATAAAACTGAACAGTTTTTCAGGAAAAAAATTACGCAATAACTCAATAGTGGCCAAGAAGGGGAGAAAGGATCTCTTTCCATGATTCTTTAGATAGAATGAAACAAAATAAATTAATCAAAATTTCATATCGAAAGACTTACTTGATGGTGACTACAATTGATTCCTCAGAAAATCGAAGTTCCACCAATTATAATTTAAAATCACCTATTCAGCGTCTGCCGTTGAAAGTGACTGCCGTCCGGTGGTTAGAGGTGGCGGATTCTGGGTGATATTGTGAGGTTTGGGGTTTTTACGAGATTGGAATTATTTTCTGAATTAATGAAACAGATGGAGGAGAAGAAATTGCTTGACAACTTAACTAATTACTCGATCGGAATAAAATATCGGGCCCACTCTGGATTCGGCCCAAATAATTAAACCCATATCTAATACAATTGGGCCTCCTGAAACCCTATTGGATTGGGTAACTGAAAATCTTAATTTGCCAAATATATTTGTGATTTGTGATGTTAAAAATAAGGAAAAGTGATGTAATTATTTTATATATTTCTCGAAAATTCGAGGACCACCAAACATTGGGAAATTATTTATCCACTTTTAGGGTTCTAGTGTGATTTTCAAGGCCTGTGAATAGGGATGTAAGCAATAGGTGAACAACTTGTGACTGGCTCGATAAATGCACATTAATGTTCGTTCGATTAATCAAATAAAAATTGACGAGATCAATGTTTAAGTTTGTTTTATAAATGAACCGGACTTGAATATTGCATAACTCATTTTTTATAAGTTTGTAAACAAGCTTGATTAGTGTTCGTGAATAAACTCGTTAAGATCTTCATATAATTTATTATCTTTTATATTATAAGTATAAAACAAACTTATGAATCAATTAATAATAGTTCACACCTATTATTTAAATAATAGTTCACACCTACTATTTCATATTCTTTAAGACAAAATTATTTTTCCTTAAGAAATCTAATAAATATAAAAATTAACATTGCCCAATGATTACATAGTAAAATGTTGAAAAATCTATTTCAATTGTTTAATAATCTATCAAACTCTACTTCGCTCATTTTTTGAATAATTAGTACCTTACACATGTGTACAATAGTATTATAATTTATTTTAAAAGATAAATATTTTAATTAATAAAATTAAATTTTTTTTGTTGAAATATTTTATCCTTAAAATAATTTATTCTTTTATAAACTGCCTATAATCATATTGTGGAATATTTAATAATAATAATAATATATATTATTTTTATTATTATTATTTAATATTTGTGTGAGACTATTTAGATATAAAATAAAATATAATCATACCAGTGGAAAAGGGGTCTGGATCTTCTGTGGCACTTTGGTGTGACATCTCTTATGATACTCCGTTGGATGAGTGACACGTAAGAGAGAGAATGAAAACTATACCCTAAGTCAACCCTTTGGGGCAATGTATTGGATTTCTCCACCCCATACATAGTGTAACACCAATATGTCACAGAACCTCCCGTGAAAAAGAGGACGAATGATAGGTTTTGAATCCCAGAATATGCATAAACGAAAAGAATAAGAAGGAGATCCAATTATAATGTCTATAATTTTAATTTTTAATCCTTATTTGTTTATTTTTATTTTTTATCATTTTTGTTCAAATATATTCATTTTTTTATTAATTAGTTTTTTTTTTTGCCAATTTTTAATCATTTATATTAGAATTTGTCCAATTGAGTCTAAAATTTAGATAAAAATAGGACTAAATTTAAATCTATAGTTGATGACTAAGAATTTGAAAATTCTTGGACAAAATAAAAAAAAATTAAAAAGATAAAAAAGGATAGACATCAAAACAGAGTATTAGTCTTTGAAAATGTCTCTCATTTTAGAACAAATAACACATTTGTATTAAAAATTCATATTTTATTTGAATTTTATGTTTCCATTTAGAGTGTAT
Source organism: Pogostemon cablin (assembly GCA_023678885.1). NCBI lineage: Eukaryota > Viridiplantae > Streptophyta > Magnoliopsida > Lamiales > Lamiaceae > Pogostemon > Pogostemon cablin. Next base: position 2,516,384 of record CM042992.1, on the reverse strand, counting down.
TGATTGAAGTATTTAATTAAAGATGGAGTATAAAAAAAAGGGAGTAACTTACTGTATTACTATAGGGATAGAATTTATCCATATTCAAAAATAAATAAATAGTATATATTTATAATCTATTTTTAAATTTAAAAATTTTGATACTTGGTTTAAGTATAAAAATTTTGATACTTGGTTTAAGTATACTTGTTTTTATATTAATTTTATAGATACGTGATTTTAGAATACTTATTTTTAATTAATTTTATTAATTTTTAAAATATATTATAATGTGTCAAGATAATAAATTTTAAGATATTATTTTTTAAAATTGGAATAAATAATATTTATAGAATTCATAAATATAGAAATAATTAATTTATAAATTTAAATCTCATACTTCACAAATATTTTTAGCAAACTAATATAAAATTAATCTTATTTATTTTCGTAAATTTAAACATATAATCGAAGTAATAGTCACGCAAATGATTTGTGTAAAATACAAACTTTGTATATTTTTATAAATATTTTTTTCATAATTTCGAGAGTAATATATTAATTCCGTATAAAATTAAAGTATGAGGGATTGGCTTAAACAATCAAAGACAACCTAAAGAGTTAATAGAATTACATTTTTACATGGCGAAAATTTAAACTTTCTAGTAAGAGAAAAATGAACTGTACTTTTCTCTCTTTCTCATCTATGCATCTATTTTCACTAACATATAGCATCATCATATAGAAATATGCATTTATAATAAAGGAAATGGACATACTGATAAGTGATTTATGCATCATAATAATGGAAACTAATATGATGATGAAGGAAATATGCATTATGAAGAATTTTATTCTTAACTCATATCAATTGATCATTTGATTTTTATTTGTTATAGTAGTAAGAAAATTTAATATATGACCCTATTATTTTTTATTAGTATGTGTAGCTATTACTATTTTTTATTTGTTTTGTTCTACTCTATCTTTCTTACCAAACTAACCAAATACAATATCTGCTAATATAATTTTAATTATGGATATCAATAGGGGTGGATAAAATTATCGAAATTTCGGTATACCGTAGTTATCGTATCGAAAAATATCGAAAAAATAGGTATACCGAAAATTTTGGTACGGTATGATGTCGTACCGAAATTATCGGTACGGTATCGGTATATAAATTTTTAAAAATCGATATTTCGGTATATACCGGAATACCGAAAATATATCGGTATTTCGATATTTTTTCGGTATTTCGGTATATACCGTACTCAAATATCAAAATAATAATTATTTTTATATTTAGTATAAATTATTTGATTAAATTATTTTTAAATATTATATAATAATTTCGGTATGAATCGGTATTTTAACGGTATGAATCGGTAATTTTTGATAAAATAGGATGTTTCGGTATTTCGGTATAAACGATATTGATCTATAGTATACCGAAACTTTCGGTACGGTATCAGTATGATTTTTTTAATACCGGTATGAGTCGATATTTTCGGTACGGTACGGTATGCCACCTCTAGATATCAATATTTAATAAAGTTCAAAGAGAATAAAATACATCTATTAATTTATATACTAGAGCATTTCATTTTGGATTTTTTTTGCAAAATATATATATATATACTTAAAAAGTCAAATATTTAATAAGTCAAATATTTAATATCTTCTATTAGAAAATTTTTAAGTTTGTTTTATAAACGAACAGTTGCATAACTCATTTGTTATGAGTTTGTAAACAAGCTTGATTAGTGTTGGCGAACAAACCCGTTAAGATCTCTATATAATTTATTATCTTTTATAATATAAGTATAATATTCAAAATGTATGTGTCCATAAACATGTTCACGAACAAAATCGAGTCTTAATAAACGAGTTTGAGTCGAACTCGAACAAAATTTTAAATTATTAAACGAATTCAAACTCGTTTCCTTCTTAACAAACGATTCTCAATATGTGGAAAGCTCGACTCGTTTACAACTCTACTTATAAAATATGTTGGGAGACTGATAGATCCATTATTAAAATAGGCAAATATTTGTGTAAATCGGATTCAATATTTATGTGATGTGTGAACCTTAATAGTTTATATCATATGTTACTCTTAAAGATTTAATATTTATTTTTAGGTTTAAAATATTTAATAGTACATTTATTTTCAGGGTTTAAACGTAATCCGATTCATACTATGGAGTACTTAGTTCTCTTAATAGGTAGAGTATAATTTGTGTATGCATGAGAAAAGTGGCAGTGAAAATCCTACAATCAAGATCACTCAATTAAATTTCCCATTTTGAAATTAATGAGTTGGATTGTAATCAATATTCTATATGGTGATTACAGTGACTTAAAAAGACCACATTCTTTATAAACGGCCAATTATGCAGCAGTTTTTAACCTTTTATTGTTGTTGAAAATCAAGAAAACAGGGCACAAGGGAAGTGAGTTACAGATGAAGCTGAGGAATATTAGCAAGTGAGTCAATCATCCTTTGATCTGCAAATGACAAATCAACAAGATCTCCCTTCAAGTACTTCTCATAAGCTGGCAAATCAAAATGGCCATGTCCACACATTGCCATCAGAATAACCTTCGACTCGCCCGTCTCCCTACACCGAGCAGCTCGTATCGTGGCAGCTATCGCGTGAGTTGGTTCCGGTGCTGGTATCAATCCTTCCGATCTTGCAAATTTTATGGCTCCTGCATAACGCCAAGATACTCATTATGAGTTATTCTAATTCTTCAACAAGTGATCAGATGGAGTATGGAGCTTGAAGATTTAATCCCACATATCATTAAGATCCAATTAATCCTAATCTCATTAGCTGTCATAAATAGCTTTTATCTCCATATTGTATCCTATCCAAAGTTTCTTATTGCTATTTTGCTAGTTATGAGGGTGTTTTGTCTCAACATGATTGATTTCTTACATCAAATTAAAACAAGATTAAAAGATCACCTGCAAAGCATTCAGTCTGACCAATTGAAATTGATTCCATGAATCCCAACTCGTACACATGTGAAATCAATGGAGCCATGCCATGATACCTCAGACCACCTGTAACACAAACAGTTAAACGGAGGGGGAGACGAGGGAAGGAAACAAGACGAAAACGAGCACGTAGGCAACAGCTTACCAGCATGAATGGGATCCGGTATAAAGTCATGGCCAAGAGTATGCATCTTCATCAACGGAGTCATCCCTGCTGTGTCACCGTAGTCGTAAGCATACACGCCCTTAGTCAACGAGGGACACGCTGCTGGTTCGACAGCTCGAATGATGGGATTCATCTTCCCACTAAGTTTCTCACGTATGTATGGAAAAGCAAGTCCTCCAAAATTGGATCCACCACCAGTACATCCAATGATCACATCTGGAGTCTTCTCTCCTATAGCCTCCATCTGTTTTATGCACTCCTCGCCTATAACCGTTTGGTGCAACAGCACGTGGTTGAGAACACTCCCCAGGCAGTATTTCGTGTCAGCATTCGCAGCTGCAACCTCCACTGCTTCCGAAATAGCAATCCCTAAACTTCCAGGACTTGAGGGATCTGTTTCAAGCATCTTTCGACCCACTTCAGTGACACTAGAAGGCGAAGGGTGCACCGTAGCACCCCATGTTTGCATCATCAATAACTAACCACTCCACTACATAGTCAAAACACACTCTTTAACCTACTTCACATCACTTAAAAGAAACATGAGATACAAAAGCTAATTACTTCACAGTTAAGACCAAACAAGCTACACGCGAAAGCCAACGAACTTCCCCATTGACCAGCACCAGTCTCCGTAACTACATTCTTCACGCCTTGCTGCGCATTATACCAAGCTTGAGGCACAGCAGTGTTCGGCTCATGCGATCCAGCAGGGCTAACCCCTTCATACTTGTAATAGATTCTTGCAGGTGTATCAAGCAGCTTCTCCAACCTCTTAGCTCTGAAGACAACTGACAAGCATCAGATTCCATTCAAATTTCACCATAGGTTATAAAAAACTCACTATGATCAAGAAAAACTAACCTGATCAAAGGGGTTCTTATGGGATATCAATAAACCTTTCATTACTCCCCTCTTGTTTAATTATCTCATCAGGGAACAATGGTGCCAGATCCTCTGGTTTCACCGGTTCGAAAGTCTTTGGATTTAAAGGGGGAGGTGGTGCTACTGGAAGATCCGGAATTAGATTGTACCATTGTTTAGGAACTTCAAGTGAATCAAAAGAAGCATTGAGGGGTGCTATTTTTGGTAATCTTGAGTTGGATGAAGTTCTCAGAAAGCAGGGCCTTCTCTTTGGGGGCAAAGCAACTAAGCCATTGCTCATCTCCTATTGAGCAACACCATGTATTAATTAATCACTAAGTCAGCAAATAGGCATGCAATTTCTATATCCACAGTTAGCATTCAAGATTCAACCTATAAACCACTAGTTGCTCAAAGAAGTGCAGATTGAACAAAGCCCACTAAGGTCCAACTTATTTTCCAAGAATACAACTCACAAACAAAGCTCCATAATCAAGAACATGACCAAGATTAGAGAAATTGGGATCAGTTACAAAAATGATAAAAAGGGCTTACCTTTGAGTGAAAGCAGTGGTTTGAGAGACGAGGAAATAAAGCAAGACTCCATTTCTGCGATAGTTGGGAGGAGTAAGTGGTAAACAGTATGGGTTCTAAAAAATCATTTCTTTATTTTTAATTCAGCATTTAATGAACAGTGATGAAGGATTTTGACATTTTGTTGGCACTTCAACAGTTAGGTGAAGTATTCAATTGTATCTTGTTATGCAGAACTCAAATCCAGTTTTGACTTCTCGATTAAAAATGCAGTATAAAATATTATCCCAACCTCCCCATCCCCTTTCAATGAACAGGAATCAAGAAAAATAGATAAATTAATTAACTGCAAATTCACAGTAATATAGAACAAAACCATTAAATTAAGGTAGAGGGATTAGCAGAGAAATGGTGGAAACCTCACTTAGTAGTTGCTTCAATCCAAGTCGAAGTAGTCATGTGGAAAGAAGAGTGTCATGTAGAATCATCTCTGACGAGCTCCAGGGTAGCTCAATTCATTTGTAATTAGATGGAGAGCGAGTGGAGAGAGGTGAGAAGAAAAGGAGTGAAGGTGAGCGAGATAAAACAATTTCCCAAACATGTTAACCTTGGTCTTACCCCTAAACCTACGAGAGCAATCGTGAGGAAATATCCCAAAACCCTGAGTGGTGATAGAGCGGGAGTTGCGGTGGAACCAGGGGTAATCGCTTGTCAGCATCTGAATGGAAGGAATCGTTTTCCCAACTATGCATCCAAGAAATCCGAATTGGAGTATAATAATAAGAGAATTGGGTGTATTCTTTCTATGTTACTAATTTCCAGAAGATTGGAAAGCTTCATACATAAAAGAGCTTTTTTCAAGGTATGACAACGTTGTAGAAGTTTTAATACCACAAAAACGTAATAAGAATGGATGGAGATTTGCTTTTGCTAGATTTGTGGATTGCACTGATATTTACGCTCTTGAGAAATCCTGGATGATATTTGGATTGGAAATTATAAATTAAGGGTGAATATACCTCGGTTTGATAAGGATCAGTTGGTACTTCAGACAAAGAATACGTCGATGATCATTTCAAAACCTGCTAATATTGTTAAAGGAATTAGCTATGTTGAGATTACAAAACCTGGGAGAAATGACTCGACAGTAATAGATGAAAAGGTTAGTCATAACAATTGCAAATTGGAATACAAAGTGGAGGAGGAAGATCTGTTGTGGCTTTCTAATGCCATTCTTGGTAATGCGAAAAAATATGAAGAGTGGCCTATAGCTCTTGTTGAAATCAAACAACTTGGTTTCCAGATTATTAAGATTAGCCCATTGCATGGGGATAGATGGCTGATTTTTGCGGAGGATGGTTCTAAATTGGATAGATTTCTTGAGATATGATCAAAGTGGTTAGAGGAGTGGTTATCTGAATGGAAACATTGAAATATTTCTGAGGCTAATGATTCTAACAGGTTGGTGTGGGTTCAGATTAAAGGAGTTCCTCCTCATCTATGGAACAAATTTTTTTTTCAGTGGGTTGCAAGCTTCATAGGGGAACTTATTGAGATTGATCAGACTTCGGATATCCGCATACGAATGGATGTAGCAAGAGTTAAAGTTCGATGTTCCTCTGTTAAATGGATTAATAAAGATATTGAATTCTTTTCCGGTACCTAACAATGTTTCATATAGATCATTGAGGAGTATGCTAGCTTTTCTGAGGGGATGAATGTGTGCAATAGAAATTTTGAGGAAAATAACTGGGTGTCGGGTTCATCGGAGTATGATATAGAATCGCTGATCTCATCGGTGCCGGAAACTGAGTATGAACGTTCACCGGTAGGTGGGGAGTGTGGTACAATGGCGAAGTTTGAATCTCAATGTCGAGAAGCGAAACAGACGGAGCGTGTTTCGATGTGTGTAGTGGAACGAGATGTGGAGAAAAGTGAATTAGATAAAAAAATATGCAATGACGGCGTGGAATCTTCAGAGAATGATTGCTTGGTGGTTCGATGTGGCACTTTTCAAGGCAGTGACAAGGGTGGGATCGAGGGTGAACTGCGTGAGAAAGTGGGTGATAAAGATAAGATTAGTATTGGGCTACAAATTAATCACAAGCCCAATAGCATATTGGTGGAGCCCGTGAGTAATTTATCAAGCCCAACATGTGAAGTCCATCTTAAACATAATGATGTTGGGCCAATTCAATACCAGCATGTTAATGAGCCCAATTGCAATAATAATTCGGAGGTGAGCCAAAATTGCATTGTCGATGAAAATAGAACTGGCACAGTAATAATTGATGAGGGATTAGGGGATACGGGTCTGAAATTCATTTCAGCATCTCCAAACTCAATTATGCCGGCTGTTAATACCACAAAGATGAATACTGAAGGGAAAATGGAGCTTTACAAATATGTTATAAGAAAGAGATTAAACAAAATGAGGAGAAAAAGAGAGTTGAAAAAAAAGGAATTACAGTGGAAGTTTTTTGTTATGGGATTGAAGGATTCTTGTGAGACGAAATCCAATCCACACAGAAGATGCGGGAAAAGAAGGTTAGGTAAGTCAACCACATTTAATCTAAATGAGCAGGAGAGTCAACATAATGAGGAAGTTGATTCTAGAAGTAATTCTATGAATGTCATTCAGATGGGTCTATATGAAATTTTGAAATTGGGCAAAGAGTTGGGTGTAGTGAGAATGAGATTCAAATCTTTGAAAGGCTTAATCAGATGGATAAGGGAACCACATCGGGTAAGTGAGGTGTAACAGAAAACGTTTTATCATGAAGATTCTCTCTTATAATTCTAGAGGGATAGGTGGAAGATTGAAGAAAAAGGAACTTAGAGAACTAATTTCTAAGTTTTCTCCTGATGTAGTTTGTCTTCAAGAAACTAAAGTTATTGATCACAATTCATTTGTTTTTTCATCTTTTTGGGGTACTGAGGATGTTGGGTGGAAAGCTAGAGATGCTTGTGGTATATCTGGGGGAATTTGGATATCATGAAAGAAAAATAAGTTCAATATTTTGGATGATTGGACTGCTGAAGGGGTAGTAGGCATCGAAGCAGAGTGGATTGAATCGGGCAAAAGATGTGTTATTGCTAATGTTTACAGTCCTCGTACGTACATATCAAAATTGGTTTTGTGGAATTTTCTTTTGAATAAAATGCAGTGTAGTACTACTAATTGTTGGGCAATTATTGGGGATTTCAACGAAGTAAGAAGTGCAGACGATAGAAAAGTGAGCTATATAGGTTGTTCTCCTGCAAGTTCTATGAAATTTGAAGAGTTCATATGTAATTCAGGCCTTCATGATCTGCAATTGCTTGGAAGACGTTATACTTGGTCTCGCCTTGATGATCGTTGTTGTAGCAGGATTGATAGAGCTTTAATATCTGATGCTTGGATTAATGAATGGGGTGGAAGTAAATTGTTGGGCCTTCCTAAAGGACTATCGGATCATTGTCCGATTTTTCTCCACTCAACTCTACAAAATTGGGGTCCTAAACCCTTCAAGTTCTTCAATGTTTGGTTAAAAAAGCCATGTTTGAAAAAGCTTATTCAAGAACGATGGAATACTTATAATGTCACTGGTTGGGGAGGGTACATGCTTAAAGAAAAACTGCGACTTCTTAAAAAAGATGTCAAAGAGTGGGCGGCTAAGGAATTTTATAATCTTGATGGTAGAATTGTTGAGGCTAGGACAAAGAGAAATCTTTTTGATGAGATGCAAGAATTCAGAGACCTAAACGATGATGAAATAAAGGATTTGCGGGAGAGTAACTCAGAATTATGGCATCTCATGGAAGTGAAAGACTGTAATTCATTTCAAAAGGCGAGAGTACAATGGATAAGAGAGGGGGACTCAAATACTGCTTTCTTTCATCGATGCATTAGTAAGATAATTAAGGCAAACAACATTGAGGGACTTTTTATTAATAACATCTGGACGGATGAGGTGCAAAAGGTGAAGTCAGAAATCTCTCTCCATTTTAAAAACCATTTCTCCAAAAATTCAGCAGACAGGTTCTCTATTAAGAAGTTGATTTATAACAAGATTGATCAGCAAGATAATGACCTTCTCACAGCACCTTTTACTGAATCAGAAGTTAAAGAGGCTATTTGGGATTATGAAGGGAACAAGAGTCCGGGTCCTGATGGGTTTACTTTCAGCTTTATAAAAGATATGTGGAAAATTTTGAAGACGGATGTCATGCGACTTCTAGGTGAATTTCATCGCCATGGAAGGATTGTCAAAGGAGGTAACCCATGTTTTGTGACTCTTATTCCAAAAAAAAATCTCTGCTTTATCTATTCAGGATTACCGTCCTATATCTCTTGTTGGCTGTGTGTATAAAATTCGTACAAAATTGCTATCTAAGAGGTTTGCTAAGGTTATTGGTAAGGTTGTGTCTGATTCTCAGAGTGCTTTCGTTGGAGATAAGAATATTCTTGATAGTATTTTGGTACTCAATGAATGTGTAGATTTTTTAAAAAGGAATGACAAAGAAAGTTTTGTGTTGAAAGTTGATTTTGAAAAGGCTTATGATACAGTATTATGAGAGTACATTGATGAAATGCTTGAGGGAATACATTTTTGTGTTAAATGGAGACAGTGGATTCATGGGTGCATCTCATCTGCTACTATGTCGGTTCTTGTTAATGGGAGTCCTTCTGGTGATTTTGCGATTCAAAAAGGATTAAGACAAGGGAACCCTCTTTCCCCTTTCTTATTTCTTATTGCTGCTGAAGGATTTAGTGTCTTAATGAATAAGGCTGTATCCATACAAAGGTTTGTTGGTATAAAAATGGGATTAGATAAAGTTATGGTGAGTCATTTGCAATTTGCTGACGATACTGCAATCTTGGATGAGGCTTCGATCAATAATGCAATGACTATCAAAGGCATTCTTCAGTTGTTTGAGATCACTTCTAGACTCAAAGTCAATTTCTATAAAAGTTCGTTGCATGGGATTAATGTTGAAAGGAATGAGTTAAATTTTCTTGCTGATTTGATTGGATGCAAGGTGGGGCAGTTTCCTTTTGATTATTTGGGTCTTCCAGTTGGTGCTAATCATAGAAAAAAAGAAGCATGGAAACCAGTTATTGATAGATTCCAAAAGAGGCTTGCGGGTTGGAAAAATAGGTTACTCTCTTTCGGAGTCAGACTTACGATCCTTAATTCGGTTCTTTCCACTCTACCGCTCTATTTCCTATCTTTTTTCAAAGCTCCTTCCTCTGTGATACATACCTTGATTAAATTTCAAAGAAATTTTCTTTGGAGTGATAAAGAAAATGTCCACAAAATTGCTTGGGTAGGGTGAGATAAAATTTGTAAAGATAAAAGAGATGGTGGATTGAGAGTTAGGGATTTAAAGATTTTTAATCATGCACTTTTGTGTAAATGTGCTTGGAGATGGTTGAATGATGAGAATGCACTTTAGGTAAAAATAATCAAATCTAGGTATAGTAGCTTTAGAGAAAGAGTTGTAGGGAGTATTGGGACTCGGGAGTCTTCTTTGTGGTGGAGAGATATTAGTAAAATATTGAAAGGGGTTATGGGAAGGGTGTTTTGTGATAACATTATTTTTTTGTTGGGAAAAGGGAATTTAGTTTTATTTTGGAATGATCCTTGGGTGGAGGGTGGGGTTACATTGAGAGAGAAATTTCCAAATTTATTTTCTAGTTCTAGTCAAAAAAATTGTAAGGTGTCTGATATGAGGGTTTTTTAGGGAGAATGTTGGAGGTGGATTTTAAAATGGAACACGCCTTTTAACTATCTTACTTTTTGTGAACTTTTGGATTTGTGGCAAATTTTATGCAGGTATAATGTCAAGGAAAATGTACCTGATTCTATTTTTTGGAGAAGGTCCAAAATTGGGTGGTTCTCTACAAGAGAGATGTACGAGTCCATTGCAAAACTTGGTAATCCAGATGATGTGGGGGATTCAATCTTCTCTGAATTATGGTGCAAACACATACCTCGGAAGGTATCGTTTTTCTGTTGGAGAGCTGTTCAAGACAGAATTACTACTAGAGTTAATCATGCTTGCCGAGGAGTTATCATGAATAACAATGCGGTGAATTGTCCATTCTGTGGTAGTGCTCCAGAAAGTACTAATCATATTCTGTTACAATGTACGCAAGCTACTCTGGTTTGGAAGGAAATCCAAAGATGGTTAAGAATGCAAAACTCTATGGAAGGTACGTTACATGAATAATTTTATATTTTGGTGTACAAAGGTCATGACAAAGCGATGAGAAGTGTGTTCACGTTAATTTGGAAATGCACCTGCTGGAGGTTATGGAAGACAAGAAATGATATTGTTTTCAACAACAGTGAGCTCAAGCCTGAAAATATTGTGGAAAGAATTAAGATCCACTCATGGAAATGGATGAGAGCTAATTATCCTATGACCTTTTATGCATCTTTGCATGATTGGTGTAGTTTTCTAACTATTTGTATTCCTAATAATATTAGATGATCAACTGTTGTAACTATCTTGAGTACTGCTTGTACTCATTCTTAATTATATAATTATATTCTGATTTAAAAAAAAAAGAAGAGTGTCATGACTCATGAGAGCAACAGTGTAAGGGTAAATTCGTCTTTTCGTTTCAACGGATATAAAACAGATATTGTGGGCCCCACGGCTGCTAACGAGTATAAATTTCAATTATGGAAGTATAAATTTTAATTTATGGAAGTATTATTTTTTAAGAAAAAAGTGGAATGATATATGAATAATATTGTCATACTAATGATACGAGGAATGCGAATGGAATGAAAACTACAAATTCATTATAACTAGTAATAAAAAAAATTAAAAGAACTTTGGAATCACACTATTAATCACATATTGAAATTTTATTAATTCACATATCAAATCAATCAATGTGAATTAATTTCTCAATTTTAGTTGTCACTTGGGGGCAAAGGCCAAAGAAGATAAAAATCAAAAGATAAAATGTAGATCATTGTTATTAGATTTAAAAAAAAAAAAAAAAGATTTATAATTTTTTCTCCCAATTATCACTCATCCAATAACATGGATAAAATACCATAATGAAATTACAGATTCTTCTTGATCCCCTTCTCTCACTCCCATTTGCAAACAATCCTCTCAGTGTTCTTAAAATTGAAATTAATCAACAAACTCCCATCCATTCTCCTCACAACAAAGCTCTCCACCAAAACATAACAACCAAACTTTCTACACACATTCTCACCCCCAACCTCCTTCCTACCAGAAACTCTCACTTCCCTCTCCCCATCAAACCACCCTCTTGTTTCTTGAATCCATCTCATCTTCTCAAACAAACAATTGCTCAAACCTACTCTCTCTCTCCTCCCACCATCTCCCTTAACCTCAAACCACACAAACCCATCATCACCCTTCCTACCATCCTTCTCCCCCTCCCTCCCTCCAACTAGACACAGCAACCTCTTCACCCTTGCATCCACCACCACCACTTTATTCCGGTCGTCCTCGTTTCGACCTAATGTATCTGCTCCCACCACTGCTTTAAGCTCAATTCATACATCAAGCTCTTCCTCATTTGATCATCCACCCTCATGTTCCCCTCCCTCCCAAAAACAAAAGGGCAGTACCACTTTTCCATCACCACTGGAGTTGAGCGCCTCGACTCCAGTGGGAGGTCTGGTTGTTGGAGTTGCCCGACTAAGACCAGGGGTCTCGCGTAAATGAATCTTGAACGAAGGATACGTGTGCACTTCCCATCCGCCTCGTCTGAGGAAACTAGGAGGATAGCCATCCCACTCCACTGATCTAGCACAAAAACCACCACCATGACAAGGTCTAATCTCAAGCATCTGATATCTATCTCTGTGATCAAAAGGCCTCGTTCTCACGTCCAAATGATCGCGTGCAAAGCAGCACATTCCGACATCCCCCTCTCTCGAGCATGCGTACGCTTGCCTAATCGAACCAACACGCGAAACAACATCAACAAACTTGTCCAAGAATCAAGAAAAAGTTGATCATGATCAGAAACATGAAAGATCGATATATAGTACCCTTTTCGATTCCTTTTGCTTTGATCACGTAGTAATGATTGGAGGAAAGGGGTTGATCAAGAACAGGTACGAACCAAGTCTTTGTAACTGTTGGTTCTTCATGTAAGGAAGAGTGAACTACTAGCAAGATCCTGTCTGAAGGGAATGGTAGTCTTTTAATCCTGTGATTTCTCCACATCCCACAACATATGGAGTCCATCACCTCCGATTCCTCGTCCGAAACAACTATATGCCCCGAATACGGAGCATCTTTCTCTGGGTGCTCCGAGAGAGCACCCGGGAAGTTGCGGTAGCGAGACCGCGGTCTTGTTACGTACATCCCTAACTCTGTTCTTACAGAGATAGGTACTCAACAAAAATCAAGAACATTTGATAATGCAAAGTGAGTTAAATATCATGATAATGGAAATAGAGTGTACTAAAGCCATCTGCTTTTTGGCCCTAAAATAAAAGAAAGATCACTATGCAATATCTTTTCCAAAGAAAAGTTGTGAAGATTAACAATGATCCAACGGTTTGTAACAGGAGATGTAACAGGAGATTAAAGCCATCTACTTGTCAATCATCCAACGGTTTGTAACAGGAGATGTAACACCAAATGTAATAGGGGATCCGAACCAAGTGCACTTCATATGTAAAAAGTATGTTACAATAATTGAATTAAATCATTACATAAATTATACAGTAATGCTGAAAAAAATTTAGGCCCTGGAAAGAAAAATACATTAAATTAATAACCATATGTCATATTATTAGAGTTTAAAATTTTCAACTGCATTTTTTTTATTCAATTAAAATCATGGAATTAATTCGAACAAGATACAGATAGCAAAAGAAAAGGTGGACAAACTGAATTATTGTATATATATATAAAATTTTTGATCTGATCATCACATGCTCTGCGGAAAGATAATTCTATTTCTATCTCTTTATATGCAGCAAATTATAGAACCATATTAAATAGTAATAAAGAAAACTTGCATTTCTGTTACCTACTAATAGTATTAAAAAAATTTAAAAAAAGATTTTTTTTATTATTTTTTATTTTATTTTCAGCTCTTTGCATATCTTCACTTTTTCACTGAATCCTTGACAGCATCAGCAGCTCCTTGTGCCTTAGCCATCATCTGTTGCCCAGTCTGCATATATATAAATATATATAAGTGTACATGTTTTTTTACTTTGTTTTTTAATATATATATAAGTGTAGATTTTCAAATATGTAGAAATTTTAAATTTTTATTTATTTTTTATTTTTTTACTGCGTGTAATTATTTCTATTTTTGTTTGATATTCAAACCTCTTGCATAGAATCCTTGGCAGACTCTGCTTTGTCTTTAACAGTGTCCATCATCTGGCTAGTCTTTTCCTGCAAAATATTACTACAACATTATTAAACACATCAAATAAGAAATAATAATTAAGTAAAAGCTAACAAATAGTGGCGTTAAAAACTGATTAATATCAAACTTAATTAATTAAATCTTTAACTAGAACTTGGCCTTTGGTCTCACCGGCACGGAAATTATTCTTAGCACTATCCATTTTGTTATTAACACTTATTAGATTGTGATAATTAAGATGTTTCAAATAATTAGTGAAGATTTATAGAGTATGGTGGGTCGAATTGTCTGGCTTAATTGCGAATAAATGTGGTGTTAAAGTAATTAGGACCCTATCATTCAGGATCTAAATTCAGTTACTTAATTTTTATGAACTAGTCAAGATAAAACCCCGATTATCATGTTTGGAAATTAGTTAGTTCGATTAATGATAGTGGTAACACTTAATTTCAGGAGTAAATAGATGTGACTTTTCTAGGATATAATTTGGATAAAATGTTCCTAACTAGTATATCATGGCTTAATGGGCCGTGGGCCCATTGGTTGCATAAATTATAAGCCTAATTACTCTTGGTAGCCTAATTATAAGACTAATTACAACGTTTATTTTAAAGGGTTTTATTTCCCTTTTTATACATATATAAAACTAACACATATTATTAATACAATTAAAATATAATTCATTTATACAAATTACTAGTTACGCATTAAATAATAATAGTTATTAATCATGTGAAAAAAAAATAACACCTTACGAGCTGTCCACAAGATAAAAACAAATAGCACTTACTAGCGGTCGAAGGTATTAGTTTATTTGATGTGATTCATCATTCTAGTGGTGTGTTTCATCTAATATTTCAGTAAATTATATGATTGACGCATCATTACTATTTTAAAAATAAAAAATAGTTACGTGTCAATGATAATCTGAATTCGGTTCATTTGATAATACAAATTTAAATTTGAATTGATTAGTAAATAAATGCGTCACAACTCACAAATAGTATTTGTAGTATATATGGTATTAAAGGCAACGGATAGGAGTGTAATAATATTAATATCAGCATCGTGGTTTAATTAAGAATTTTCATTTATTATTGAGGCTAATCACATTTTCGAATTGATCATTAATTTACTTAAAACTAAATTGATTAGTATAAGGTATGAAATGTGATATTAATATTTATTTGTGTGGTTTATTACTTATTCCTGCTTTTAGGTGTTATTAAATTATATTCTCAATAACTCAATCAAAATGAAATGAACTGATACTAGTATGCAGACCTACATTTATTTAGCTATAAAACAAGCAAACTCATATTAAAATTATAAAAAAGAAAAACTACATTTAGTCAAGTATACATTTTTTCATGAATGCGATTTTTTCTTTAGAAATGATATTTGAAAACAAATTAATTAGAAAAGTTTACGTTGCAATCTATAACTATCACAAATGATTATTACCTTGTTGTAAATATTTTTTTTACCAGTAAAAAAAGACATACCAAAAAATTACCTTGTTGTAAATATAACCAACTATTTTAAAGATGTATTGTAAAAATTAGATTTCAATCATTTGCATTAATATTTATGATTTTCCTCAAATAATTCTAGGCAAATTCTCTACGTCCACCCAAATTAAAAAACTAATACATTAATTAATGAATAAAAATATCAATAATAAATAAAAATTATGCATTAAGTTAGAGAAATTTTTGTTAGTTCTTTTATTTTATGAAAAATTGAATGTGAAAAAAATTATACTTATTGAATAAAAAATTCAATAATTAATACATATATGAGTGCACGTGTTATGAAAAATTGAATATAAAAAAATTATATTTATTGAATAAAAAATTAATAGACACATGACTTTACATGTACACACAGGCCTACTGGACATCCACTCATTTTTATTTAATCAATGATCACCAGCCTGCTATTTCCATCTTAAATTATGTAAATATACTTGCCATTAAAAATATATATAAATCTATCATTTAATCCAGCTAACCCTACATTTGAATAAACATATATAGTAACTACATTCTTGATTTTCGAGTGCTGAGTTGTCGTGTTGATCTCGTGTTGAAATTATGTTCCTAATCAAGAAAATATTATGATGACAATTTATTAGCATGTTATTTTTAAGAAATTTAATAATTTGTACTTCCTAAAATTCACCTAAATCATTATCAAAATAAATAAAATCATTTTTTCACATGCAATGCACTGTATCCAGACAATACTTAAAAATAGAGAGATGGTTTGATCAATGCATTAATTATGGAAACATATGTATTCAAAATAAACTAGTTTAGTAATTAGTTCCGTAATTAATTAATACACATCCCAAACCATCAGTTTAAAAAATGAGAATGAAAATAAAAATAAAATTAACTTACTTGAAATTAAATTTAAGTATTAAAGTATATTTTAAATCTTACATCTGTCAAACATTTCCATAGGGAATATGTTTCGACACTTCGTTATATAAAAAATACACACTCCATATCAACTTACTTTATTTTTATATTATCATGTCATATCTTTCTTGAATTTATTTTTTCTTGTATAATTAATTATGGGCATAATTTGGTTTTATATTTACACGTCTAATATTAAATATACATTTCATATGATTCTACACACACTGTATAGTCTGTATTTATGGGCACATGTAATATGATCCTATTTGTATATGCTATTTGTAATACTCCATTATAAGAGACATTCAGGGGATGAAAAAATTAATATCTTCACCACATTAAAAGGAAAAAAAAAAAGCAACACGTGGCAATGCGTCGTCAAAATGACATATAAGCGCTGACACTGCATGATTATCCATTGGCTAGGGTTCCTCGCGAACACGTAAATAATCTACGTGGTCAACACAAACTATTATAAGATAATTAACCCGTTAAATGTGATCAGTCGTTCCTTAATCACAATTAACCACACGATCCTCAAATATTGCTAATTTCTGATGAATAAACGATCAAAGATATTGCACCTAATAGAGGTGTCTCCATGCACACCATAGAATATAGCAATCCAACATTTGGAACAGTATCTTGAATCAGTAATTTATCCAATCCGATAAAAGGGCGACAAAGTAATTAATTGTAATTAGTTGAAACTAATCTACAGCTGTTTTTATCCAAAAATGGATCTCACTAATATATCGGCACTAAAACAGCAACTGCAAGCTGTAATAACGCTTCCACTCTGCTATATTTATAGCACCACACAGCAGAAAAAACAATCCCATATTAGCTCTAATTCTACTCTCCCAAACACGTCCTTATTGCAACCACTAGCGATCATCAATCATGACCAGCCGTAGCGTCCGCCCAAAGGTTCTTCGTAATCTCCGCCGCCTCACCGACGCCCGCCACTCCGCCACCGTCACCGCCACCGCCACCGACGTACTGCCGTTAAATCTCAACGGCACCACCGCCGAGCCACCGAAGACCCACGTCACCCCCAATCCTAACCTCGAATTCGCCATCGATTTCGACGACACGAAGCTTCTGTTCAAATCGGTTAAAACTCCTAAATTGTGCAAATCTCTGATTACTCTTCTGGTGTCTTCGTTCGGCCCGGTGGCTGATTTCGGGTCGTGGGTGATGAAATCGGACCTCATGGCGAATCCTAGGTGCCAGGATGTGGTGTTGAAGTTTGTGGAGAAGACTTTCTACCAGCACTTTTGCGCGGGGAAGGATTTCGAGGAGGCGAGTAAGAAGATGGAGTTGCTTTGGAAATCTGGACTAACTGCTATGTTGGATTATGGTTTGGAACACGCTAATGATAATCAACAATGTGATGATAACTTAGAGAAGTTCACTGATATCATCAATCGGATCAAGTTTAGCGACGATAGCCATGTAAAAGTCTCTCTCTTCTCCATCTCCACTCTGTTTAATTCCCCTCTCTCTCAATCTCTCTCTCTCTCTATCTCTCACCGACCTGTAATTCGATTTCAATGGCAGGTCAGCTTTGTTGTGGTTAAGACCACCGCCGTTTGCCCTCCTCGCATTCTCAGAAGAGTCAGCGATCTATTGAGATGGCAATTTAAGGATAACACCTTGGATCTTCCATGGAAGCTGCAAACATTTCCTGTTCTCTCGGATCTCAGTCCCTTCTACCACACCCCGACGAAACCCGACCCGTTAACCCTCGAGGAGGAGAGGGATCTGGAGCGGGCATACCACCGATTCTTCAGCATCTGTAAGAACAGCACGGAATCAGGTATTCCTCTGCTAATTGATGCAGAGGATACATCAATTCAACCCGCAATCGATTATTTTACCTACTCTGCGATTATAAAATACAGCAATTGTAATTCCGATCGACCTCTGATCTACAACACAATCCAAGCTTATCTCAAGGATGCTGGTGATCGATTATGGCGAGCCTACGACGCCGCCGTGGAATTACGCATCCCTTTCGGCATTAAGCTCGTGAGAGGAGCTTACATGAGCAGAGAGAACAAATTGGCTGCTTCGTTGGGGGTTGATTCCCCCATTCACGATTCTCTCCAGGATTGCCATACTTGTTACGATACTTGTGCTACTAATATGATTGATCGCATACCTAGCGGCACTACTTCTGTTGTTCTGGCCACCCACAATGCTGAATCGGCTCTGCTGGCGGCTACCAGAGTGGTGAATCAGGGGATCGACAGGTACGACCAGGGTGTACAGTTCGCACAGCTGTACGGGATGTCGGATTCGTTGTCGTTCGGGTTACAAACCGGAGGTTTCAGAGTTAGTAAGTACTTGCCGTTTGGGCCAGTAGACCAGATCATGCCGTATCTGCTGAGGAGGGCTGAAGAGAACAGAGGTCTTTTGGGTGCTTCATCCCTCGATAGAACACTCATTAGGTAATTCATACTGTTCGTGTTTCGTTCCTTTGTTTTATCGTGAGACGGTCTCATGTGTTGTGTGTTTGCAGGAAGGAACTGATTAGGAGGTTAATGTCGCCAGGATCTTGACAGGTTTGGGAAAACTAGGTTGTAGAAGTGAAGTTAGAGAAGGTTAAGAAGATGAAGATGATGGAAATTTGCAATCACAAAGTTTGTACATAAGTTTCGGAGAGGGCAACAATTAGTTTGAATATTTCTGTGTTTAATTTAGGTTTGTTGTTGTCCTTCTCAACTTCCATTAATAATTGAGCTTAGCTTGCTCTTAGTACTTGAAATTCTTCTGCTTTCTCAACTTCCATTAATAATTGAGCTTAGCTTGCTCTTAGTACTTGAAATTCTTCTGCTTATCAGAAAATTAGTTTTTTTTTTTTTTTTTCTTTTCTTTTCTGAGTTTGTATTTGAATCTTTATCAAGTAGTCTATAAAATTGTTCTTTTTGTTTTCTGTACTTGATTACATTTCACGAAGCGAGATAAATTAGCATCCAAACAGGTCTTATTCGAGAATGGGTCTACTTGTGACTTTTCCTGGTGCATCCGTGAGAATTCCAATAATCTTGGAAGGTATACTGACCGTTGATTCCACGTCAACATTGCTATACATCACCATCACATTTAGTAGTGTTAATCAATTTTCTTGGCCATGATGATTGAATTGATTAAATCATTAAATTAGGAATATTAATATACTCCATTAAATGGAATTTAACATGTCAAATCCAATGACGAAATCTTATACTCCATTTTAAAGAGTATGTTTTTTCTGTTTTGACATATAGTGCATAAAATAAAAAAAACTATCTTTAAATCAAGGAATGGATTATTTATAAATAATACTCCGTCTAAATTGGAACATAGTGTCCTTAAATTTTTTATTTTTTATAAGAAAAATATACTTTATAAATGTTTGTTAGGTCAATCACGGCATGATCTTAATCAGTTTGGAGTGGACTTAGAGAATATTATTATAAATTATAAATTAATAAAATAACATTAAATCTAGTAAATTCTCAGTAAGCATGGATCCAAATTACTACTTCATTTAAGCAATCATAGATATGAAATATGTAAAAATAGCATTTGAATATAATTTGAGACTTTTATTTTCCT
Organism: Pogostemon cablin; assembly: GCA_023678885.1. Lineage (NCBI taxonomy): Eukaryota > Viridiplantae > Streptophyta > Magnoliopsida > Lamiales > Lamiaceae > Pogostemon > Pogostemon cablin. The sequence continues at coordinate 2,496,423 of CM042992.1, read as the reverse complement.
CATAAATAAATAAATAAATTAAAATAGGTAGTAAATCACATTTATTGTCACATCCACTTGCAAAATTACCGAACACACAGTCACAAAACTCTCAGAAATGGAGAAACGAAATTATACGGCCATTTTATTATATTAAACAAAAAATTGGCCTATTTAGTTTGTTGTCATTTGTCTTTTCCATTTTTATTTAATTTCTTAAAAATTAGGCCAAATTTTGGAATAGGAAAACAGCTAAATGCATCCCTTTTCCTTAGCGCTAAGTATTATCTTTTATGCACTAAAATTGTGAAATATCATATCATGTCTTTTCCAAACAAACTTTTCTAATTGTCTTTAGAAATGATGTCTGTTTAACAGCGATAATGGAAATTGACCTTTTTTTTAATTTTTAATTTTTTAAGTTGCCTAATTTTTTTCCTTACAAATTCCCTGTAAATTACTTATGTTTTTATATTCATTGTTGGAGGCATCAATACTTATACCACTCTTTTACTTGTAAATGAATATTTTATAAAAGAGAATAAGAATTATTAGAAATCATTATCTTATTTAATTTATTTTTTTCTTCAGTGAGAAAATGATGAGTGCATGTGAATAACCTAGTATGCTGGTATGTAATAAGTCGGTTTTTTAGATGGATTTATAATTCATAATACTCGATCATCATATTCAAGAACATAGACCGCATTATTATTATTTTTTTAAAATTACACAGAATATTTGATTCTTGGAATAAGTTTATACTTCAAAATATTCAGGCCTTGTTTGGATATTTTAGTTCAAAGATTGTGCAAAAAGTGGATACTTCCACTCCAAAAGCCCTATATAGTGACTCAACTGATAAATAATGCTAGGTCATTATTCGGACTGCCCCTTATCACGAGAGATTGCTTCAATCCTGCGACAAGTAGACTTCGATCTTTAGTCATTGTGCAAATTATCACCCTTATAGATTAGTTGAGATGTACACAGGCCTTTAACTCTAAAGATTTCAATGGGAAATCTTTAGTTTTGTGGGTTGCGTATGAAAACTGAATTACGAAAAAAAAAATTGTGTATATATTAATTCGTCACTTGTGTATATATTCATTCCCAATGGCGTCGTTTTCTAAATTTATATATTTTAGTGATGAAAGAAGCTTAAAATTCCTTAATTATTAGTCTGGATAATTGAAAATTATTCTTCCAACTTGATATGCTTATACATGGAGAAACAGTCACGCCACTGAGCTTTATATCACACAAGTGGTATATTTTTTTTAAATATATGATATTAAAATTAAATAATTACTCCATTAGGAAAAATCTTAGATTTGTTCTCGTGATAGTTCCTGAATTTTGTAGTAATACAGATTGTAGATGAAGTTAAAAGTGTCATATAAAAAAATTATGACCAAGTACCACATTAAGGTTGAAAATATAGAGTTTCCATGTTTGTAATGAGCTTAAGAATTGTTTATTCCAAGAAGATTGAAAAGAAAAGAATATTCTCAATAAAGTTATATTTTTTTATTTTTGCCAGCTTGAGCGTTACTACTTACTCCATGTCAGAACAGCTCACGTAAATTTTAATGAGCCGAAAAAAAAAAAAAAAAAAAAAATATATATATATATATATATATATATATATATAAAAGCAATGTTTGAGTGAATTAATGAAAAGAGATAATAATACAATAAATTATTTCATGAACAATTTTTAATATATAAATAAAAAGAAAAATGATAAAATCTATGATAAAAAAATGGAAAAGTCTTACTTGACACCATAGATGCCCCATTTAAAAGGATATAAAATGAATACTTAAATTATTTTTCAATAATACACTAACCAATGAGAGTACAATAAATGGCACACTCAAGAAATGCAACGATTTTATGGAATGAAGATTAAAATAAGATTGCAAAACAGAGCAATCTACTTCAACTAGTGTAGTTATCTAACAACGAGCAAAACATTCAAAACAGGGCATCCAGCAAGCCTTACTCTGATCAGCTATGGATGATGAAATGCAATGCTTCTACGATAATGCAGTCAAAATCATGAAAAACGATTAGACGAACGCGAAAACGTGCTCACTAGCTTAAAGTTTGGTAGCCCAATCCTTGCATTCCGTCTCTCCTAGTATTGTTTCTATTCATAAGAGACGGCATCCAAGGAAAAAGCTTTACGAGTTCCTTGCTTATTGTATTTGGACTTGTTTGCCTCTCGTTTATTCCAAATTTCGCTCTTTCTATAGCTTCCATGATATCTTCTCTCGACACACATTCAGCCCCTGTGAATTCAGACAAATTTGTAGTCATGAAGACGATGCCATATTCATATAATTGTAGTAATTGATATGGATGAAACAAGTTTGAGTGAACTTTGTTGATCCAAAAGTGAGAGAATAAAAGTAGATGAAATTTGTAACCTCTACGAGCAGCAAGCAAGGCAGACTCGTTAACAATGTTTGCTAGATCAGCCCCAACGAAGCCTTGGGTGACAGATGCGACCAGGTTACAGATAAGGCACACGTCTTCTTCAAGAGGGACTCCTCTTAGATGTATAGCCAAAATCTTTTTCCTTCCCTCTTCGTCTGGTTCTCCCACGTAGACATTTCTTGAGAACCGGCCAGGTCGGCACAGAGCTGGATCCAAGGCTTCTGGCCTATTTGTTGCAGCAATAACAACCACATTTATGTCGGACTCAAAGCCATCCATTTCCGTCAGCAACTAGAAAACATCAACAATCGTAAGGCTAGTTCATGCCAAAGAGAAAAAGAACCATAATTCATTTTGTTGGGGGGCAAAGTTGGATTTACGTGTTTGCATTTTATCCCAAAAATGAGTCTTGCTTTTCCAAATAGAACATCTTTTTGATCAACTAAATGAAGGCACATCATTTTAGAAGTCATCAATTCTCAATTATGCCCTCTAACTTAAACAATCACACTTAACTCCTTAGCACTATGTCATAAGGCCATTACTGAAATATCCCTTTAAAAGAATCTAACTTTTCAAAAAGTACTCCTTCGTCGGCAACAATATCCACGACAGTGATTACTCATTATACAACACACTACAGGTGCATCATATGTCGGACTAAAGATTTCGATATTGTACAGAATTCCTGTCGATGTGTCACATGTATAACTTCTGCAATCCACACTAGAAAATGAGGGAAAATAATTAAAAGACAGGGATGAAATACTACCTACTCAGTTGAAAATTAAGAATACCTGGTTCAGTGTTTGATCTCTTTCGTCATTGAAACTTCTTCCACGCTTTCCGCCCACTGCATCAAGTTCATCAATGAAAATAATTGAAGGTGCATTCTTCTTTGCAACATTAAACAAATCTCTTATACGAGCAGCTCCTCTTCCAACAAATAACTCCACAAATTCACTAGCAGAAACAGAAAAAAATGGTACTCCTGCTTCTCCAGCTACAGCACGAGCCAGTAATGTCTTTCCTGTTCCGGGAGGACCAACGAGCAACACACCTCTGGGTAACTTGGCCCCCAGCTTACTGTAGTTTATTGCTCCTTGAAGGCAACACACTATCTATTAAGGGGAAAAAAGGAAGCATGAGGTCAGACACAAACACTTGTTCTTTTTCATGCTGTATACAAGCAAACAGCCTATGAGCAATCAATGCGCATCCCAAATGTTTTTGTGACATGAGTTAGTCTCTTGTAAACCGGGTTTACATCATAAACCCTTGTAAACCCTGTGGTCCCCCTTATTTTAAACACCCTAGCAATACATAGGGTATATAGGATTGGAAGGGGGGACCACAGGGTTTACACCGTGAACCCGTTTTACACAAGTGTTTGTGTTGTCACATAACTTGGTTTGAAAATTAGATGACAATAAAAACAAACACAGAATTACAAATCCACTCATCCCATTTCTGCTTATAAAGGAGATAGGATAAGCACCATTGACACTAAATATTGGGAAAGTAACAAGATCTTGCACGAAGCAACCCGACTTCAATAAATAAAAGGAAAGGAAGGAAGCCAAAGTCTTTTTCTGCATGAAAAGCAACAAACACATATTTATTCTCTTTTTATGTGTTACACTGTCATGGGACATATTCATGACTTATTTCCTCTAGAATTAGTTGAGTACTAATTCTGAAGTGAGGATTACCTCCCATAATTCTCTAGCCCAGAAAGGGAGCTTATAGTCCGCTTTCTATCATAAAGACTATCTAAGCAAGACGAGTACAGGGGAATGTATCCATATATCATAATTAAGCTGCCGTACTGGGTTTTTTTTATTTCTGCTGGAACTTACTCTCCTTGCAAAACTCATTTCTTTATAATTTGCGTTATCAGAGGGAATAGCATAAGAAGATTATTAATCTTGACAAAGACAAAAATAAATTAAAGTAAAGAACATAATATCTAGACAAAAAACTCCCCCACCCTGGGTCATGACTTGCATGGTAAACACAATGAATGAAACTTCAAATTCCTTGGATCTTATTATATATGAAAGACAATCTTACCTCCATAAGCTCCACCTTTGCAGTATCAACTCCCTCTACATCTTCAAAGCAAACCAATTGACTGCTAGGTCTTCTTTTCTTGGCTGGACTATTGCCAGCAGAAAATTGACGATAAACAAGCCACATCAAAGGTGTCAAAGGTATCCACAAAGTAAGCACCGTGATAAACATACTCCTCAACATCGTCAACGCAGATTGAGGTGCCGAGCCATATGAAATCCCCCCTTCTCTCATCAAACTAAGAAGGTAACCTTCATCATGATCGATCTTTCTTGTTGAAAACTCCCAAGCAGGGGATGCACCCCGAGACTTTTTCAGTTTAACAAGCATATTTTTCCCCTCCACATTACTTCTGGAAACATCCCTCTCAGCATCATTCTCCTGCACACTCCCACTCTTATCCAATGACTTATCCAAGGCATTTTCGGATCCACTGTCACTAGGAAGCTTTGTATTATAATATATGCAACGAGTACCTTCCTCAAATAAAACCTTCTTCACACTCCCATTTTGAATGCTCATTATCAGGTCCGAATACGGAACAACTTTCGGGGCAGGGGTTGCAGTTACCTTAAGCAACAAAAAGCAAAGTCCTAATACAACAGATACAGAGGTTGAAAAAGTCACTCTTCTAACATTCTTTCGAAGAAATGTCCCAATCCCATCTACCATCGACTTAATTGAAGCCCTTTTCAATCTTAACAACAACAATCGAATCCTAGGGCGCAATCTCAAAGCAAACCTCCTTCGTTTTTCATTATTTCCTCCATTATCTAATGGAGCATCGATGTATACCTTCTCATTAACACCTAACTTAATCTTGCAGCTGCATAACAATCTATAGCGATGCTTAAGCGGAAAATTGCCCACCAAAAAAGGACTCGAAACAGAGCTAAGACTATTACTATTTGAAATTGAATACGATAGGTTCCTATGTATCCCAAAAAGGGTGGAATTTCCAACACAGAGATTCAACCTTTTTGGGGAAAATAAGATTCCATTATTCCAAGCAAGAGGAAAAGAGGCCATCATTCTATGAACAATATAGACAAGTTTCCATGAACCCACGATATAATTTGCCTCAATTTTTTTGATCAAATATGAGAAACCCACCGCTCGAAAGTGTAAACTTACCCAAGAAAAGATGGAACACCTTCCATTATATCTTGATCTTGAGCTCGAAAAAATGGCTCCCTTGAGCGAGTTTGTTTGAAGGGGTTAGAGAAGAGATTGGCCTTGACAAGATTTTTATTTATCCCTGTGCTGGTATGAACTCGGTATTTTCCGTCAATTGTTGGATATTGCAAATATTTTTCTCTATGTAAAAACAAGTTGTAAATGGTAATGTTACTTCAGAATTCTTTGTATCACATTATTTCATTTAAATTTTTGTACTCCCTCGTCTAACTCATTCCTAGTTTTTTTGTCTCGTATAATGATTCACCTCTCAAAAAAAGAAAATAGTACTATTATAATTTATTTATCATCTTAAATTTATATATTAATTTTAAAAATATCATCCCTTCTTTTCATACAGCAAAGATGAATCATTTTTGGAGACTGAGAAAGTACTTCATATTAAACTTTTTCACTTTTTTCCTCAATTGTTTATTTTATTATAATTTTCACCCCGAAAAAACAGATAAAATTTAAAAATAAATTAACTTTTCTTACATGACATATTAAAAAATATCATTTATACCTAACACACATTTTACTTTATCAGTTGGCAATTCTCCCAAAATTTTGTGAAGTTGATCAAACAAATAAATTTTCTTGAACTATGTATTTAAATTAAAGTTGAAAAATTCATAACGAGAATTATTTCAAGAATTATGGGGAAATTTTGATTTTGGGCCTCATACTAGTAAAAAGATTAGTTTTCATTTAAAAGGTTCACAATCATTAATGGGCTCCAGCAGGAGCCCAACAATATAATTTAGCATTGAAATTTAAATTACAGGGCCCACATATTTATTTCTTAAGAGAGTTTTTTAAGTTCGAGAGAAAATTCAAATTTTGAGGCTTTAGGCTTTGAGCATGTTGGATTTGTAATTTATATTCTTTAAAAACATACTATTTTTTTATATAAAAATTATATTAATTATTAAGATTTTTTATGAAAAGTTAAGTATGATTTCGCATATTATTAACGTATATAACCAAAAATAAAATTCTCTCCCATCTACTATGTATGTATGTTTACCCCCGTTTTTCACATGAATTTAAAAACTATAAAATTAATGTGTAGTGACATAACATTTTAGTATGTTTACCTTTTTCCCCTTAGATTTTAATTTAAAGTAATGGCACCTCTTTGAAATTTTTGTTTTTAGGTGTGGAGCCCCATTGGTTAAAAAAAAAAAAACTTTTAAGTGGACGAAATAAAATATTTTTATCTTTCAAACGGATAAAAGTAGTATTATTTATGATAATGAACAATAACTTTATAAGAAGATTTAAAGTTGGAGCAAAACTTTTTAAAAAAGGGTTACTACACATGATTAAACATATGCCATCAAACGAATTTCATTAACGCGAAATTTTATGTTTATATAATTGATCTTTCAGATTTTATAAACTTTTGCATTCGTGCAGCTAAATGACAGCTAATTTTGATATTTTTTATTTTTTTATTTTTGCATTCAAGCGACTAATAATATGAGCTATGAAAATATTTAAACCCCAAATATCCTACCAATGAAAGTTTTCTCAATAAAGTACGAATCTTTTCAACTTGATATGAAGAGATTATTACAAAGGACCCACAAAGAAAATCAAATCGTGTAGTATTATAGTTTAATGATAATTGTTTCATAGTAGACAAAAAGAGATTATTAAAGTTATTAAGAGAAGGATTTAGTGGGACACCATTTCATGGATGCCAGCACATGATGACCATTTGACACGAGAATGTTTGGATTGATTTTATTATTTTGTTTCTTATTTCCTATATTTTATAATATTACTAAATGAATGATAAGTAGAAAATAATTAAAATTTTAATTTTTTAAATCTAAAACAAAGATTTAAAGTTTCTCTTTTAATTTTTTATTTCCTTAAAGCATCTCCAAAAGGTTATTTAAAATACAAAATATTCAAATTTTGAAGAGAATGTTAACAAAAGTGAGCTCCAACACACTCTCTATTTTAACATTTAAATTTACATAATAATTTTCACTCTTCAAATTTGAAGAATCAAATCCAATCTTTAAACTTAAATTGCATTAAATGTTATCTACTTTATTATGTGTTTTGGTTCAAATAAAATAAATTTTAATAAATTAAAAGAGAAAATATGTAATAAGTGTACATTAAAAATGAAAATATAAAGAATTTGTTGGAGTATAACAAAAAATATGATTATTTAAAATTAAAAATTCTCTTTGTATTATGAAAATTTTATTCAAATTTTAAAGAGTTTTTTTTGGAGATGTTCCTATGGGTTGGTATTCGAATAAGTGGCCCAAATAAACTTTATTATCGTGAACAATTAGTCAATTAGAATATAATAAATGTATATGAATGTATGTTGGAGTCGCCCACCTTATAAGTGGCCCAAATAAAAATTCATTCAGAAATTAAAATATTTAAAGATATAAATATTTTTCAACCTTTAAATAAATCTTTATTAAAAATATAGCAACTCAATAATAAATTTGATAGTACATTAATAATGGACCTCTCAAATAACATAATTACCTAGTGTTGTGTCAATCCTAATAACGCAATTGGAGCATTTCTCCCTCACATGTTACGCATGATTCAGAATTTATGCAAAATCAAAACATGCATATTGTACTGAATTCAAACTGATTCAAATTAATAATCACCTCGAATAGTTAATTTAATAAGTAGTATATAATAATTGTATTGCAATTAATTTTTATTTACAAATGACTCGTCAAAGTTTAAATATATTTATATAGTACTATAATATTTTTTCTGTATTTATTAATTTTTTATTGTCTCAAAATATTATTTAAAAATTATTTCGGATTGAATTACAAAGATATTTTTTTTGCAATAAAATTGAAATATCTTTGGAGATTTGCAGACCACAAAAAGTGAGAAAAGAATTAAATTAAGGTGGATACTCATTAATAAACGAATCATGTTCCAATTAATACTTGCGTTACACGCAGGGGCAGATTAGTCATACCCGAAAATTAACGGTAGAATTAAGCAGACGGTCACGCGGCACCCACGTGGCAATACCTATTCTACAGCTCTACCACCTTCTCGCGTTCAGCCCCCCTATTTAATGCGCCCATTGCGCTTTCCTTGCTTCCATCTACAACGTATTCGCTCCTTCACATATCCGAATCGCGAATTTCCCTATATATTATCCTTCCTGCATTCCTTCGATTATCGTCGAGAGATCAAAATCTAGGGTTTCCTCTTGGATTTTCGCTGATACTCGTTGTTGAGATCTGTAAGTGTTCGTCGATTTTTCAATGCTTGTATAATTGTTTGAATTTGTGCGGCTCGTTTTATTGTTTGTTATGTTAATGAGATTGTTGTTTAATCTGTTTTGTTAGGGTTTGGTTTGTGGAAGCTTGCGGAGAAAAGTTTTCTGGATCTGTTTTCTCAATTATTCCGTGTAACTGTCTTCAATTCTTGTGAGTATTTTTGTTTCTTTGTTTGTTTTTCCTTTTAATTTCGCCTCTCCGTACATTGAAGAATTTCTGAATTTCTTATATGATATAGCGATGATTTTTTATTTTTGTACATTAATATGCTGAATCTTATCGGTTGTGTTGGCGTGATCACAGATTTTTTGGTTTATTAATGTTGGTAATGATAATGATTTTATATTCAGATGTTTATCGCTTTCGTAGTAGCTTTCATGTTTTCAATTATTGATTCTTATAGGCTTTGGCCAATCGTATTTCTATCATGGAGAAGTATTATTAGCCTTTTATTGTGGTTGTTTTTTGTCAAAATCTCGTGTCAAATTACGCCTTTGCATTCCCTTCTGTTCTGATCCTTGTTTGATTTATTCACCAGGGGGAACTGAATGATCTAATGGAGACAAAGGGTGGGAAGAAGAAGTCTAGCAGTAATAAATCCCAATTCTACGAAGCTCCCCTCGGATACAGCATTGAAGACGTTCGACCACACGGAGGAATCAAGAAATTCAGATCTGCTGCATACTCGAACGTGAGTTTAATATTTTTCTGCCATCCTAATTATCCCCGATTGTGTTCTGACTACCTTTGCTATCATATGGATTCTAAAAAATGTACGAATTTTTCATGTGCAGTGCGTTCGAAAGCCATCCTGAGATTCGTCAAGCTCTCCCAAAGCAACCTTAAGTGGTTCACAAGAATAGTGTCTCAACCTTTACAGAAATTTCCTTTTCGTCTTTCCTCATTCTTAATTGTCTCACCTCAAAACATTACTTTGTTTCTACTTACCCGAAATGGCCATGCCACCCTCTGCAATCGGATTCGAGGGCTATGAGAAGAGGCTCGAGATTTCATTTGCTGAGCGTGGAGTGTTTGCTGATCCCAGTGGATGTGGCCTCCGATCTCTTTCCAAAGATCTGTTGGATGAGATCTTGGGCCCTGCAGAATGCACGATCGTCTCCTCTTTGAAGAACGATCAAGTCGATTCGTACGTGTTGTCCGAGTCCAGCCTCTTTGTGTATCCATACAAGATGATACTGAAAACTTGTGGGACTACCAAATTACTGCTTTCTATCCCACCCATCTTGAAGTTGGCTGATTCACTCGGACTTGCAGTGAGTTGCGTTAGATACACCCGTGGAAGCTTCATATTCCCAGGTGCTCAGCCTTTCCCCCATCGGAGCTTTTCTGAAGAAGTTGCTGTGCTCGATGGCCATTTTACCGAACTTGGCCTGAGCAGCGAAGCCTATGTGATGGGAGATGCTGATGAACACGAGCAATGGCATGTCTACTCTGCCAGTGCCAAGCCAGCAAGTGACTTTTGGCCAATTTATACGCTTGAGATGTGCATGACCAATCTTGATCAGAAAAAGGCCTCTGTTTTTTTCAAGACCCAATCCAGCTCTGCGGATGAGATGACCAAAGCTTCTGGCATCAGGAACATTCTTCCTGATTCTGATATATGTGATTTTGATTTCGAACCCTGTGGATACTCGATGAACGCAATCGAAGGGGGTGCGGTGTCGACAATTCATGTGACCCCGGAAGATGGATTCAGCTACGCGAGTTTTGAAAGTGTTGGCTATGATTTCAAAACAATGGATTTGAGTGCACTGCTTGAGAGGGTGCTGGCATGCTTCAAGCCAGCTAGTTTTTCAGTGGCACTGCATGCTTCTGTTACTGGGAAGGAGCTGGATTTGGAGTTCCCGTTGGCGGTGAAGGGGTACGCCTGCGGCGAACAGAGCTTTGAAGTTCTTTCAGATGGAGGAGCTCTGATCTATAGGAGCTTTACCAGCACAGGTGGGTGTGGATCCCCAAATTCAATTCTGCAGCAAGTATGTTGGAGTGAGACTGAGGATGAGGAAGTTGAGAAGAACTGATCTCTTTTAAGAATGTTGTTTTTGTGATCTCTTTTGGTACTATGTTGTGATGTAGTCTGTAGCTGGAGTACAATGATTACATCTAGTATGAATAAATTGTTTTAGTATTTTCTAGTTATGGCTGTTTTTAAAAATAAATAAATTTTGTGGTGGTCACTTTAGTTTGTTGTTTCATGATGAGATTCGATAATGCTCAACTTGTAGGAGACATGCCTGATCTGTTTCATGTATACTTATCTGTTTCAAAGTATAATGTGCCAATAAAATTATACAGTTTTGACCATTTTAATGGTTTTTGCCTAAATCTGGTAAATTAATTTTATTTGTATGTGAATAAATAGCATTGATTCATTTACTAAAAAGCACTTCATTAGTAGATAGTTACATATCAAAAATGAATTATCCAATGCAATTGATGACAATTATTAGTAGAGTTTGCTGCATTTTCTATCCTTTAATTTCCCGTATTAAATTATACTTTGGTTTTTTATGTTCACACATTTCTATTTTTATCTGTTCTATGTAAAAAAAAATAAAAAAAATTATACTCTGTTTTTCTAAGGAGTTCACATATTTCTATTTTTGTCTATTCTATGTAAACAAAAAAAAATTACATCAATTTTCAATTTTAAAAATATATTTTAATTATAAATTTACTAATTTTACCAAAAAAAAATTTAAAAATATATTTTAATTATAAATTTACTAATTTCACCTAAAATTAATAAAGTTGATTAAAAATTAATTTAATTTAATTTTTTTAAAAAGGAATCTATTTAATTTAATTGGTAATTAAATCGGTGAAACGATCAATAATCATCGCACTCTTAACACCCATTTAATTTGTTACAACTTTCAAGTATTTTCTCTCAATTCATCTCAAATATGTCAAATACAACAATTGCTTAGAAATCTTATCCTGGAGAATCAATTATGTCCTGAATGAAGGAGTGTTCTTAACAGATCTAAACACTAAACAGAAATAAGGAAATCATTTGTTGTTATTGCAACCACAGATGTTATTATAAAGAAGGAAGAAAGGGGAGAGGAGATCGAAAACATTTGGCATGGGAGGAATCGGAAAGGAATATTCCGTCGACGGCGAGATCCTTTCCTATCGCTCCCAACCGAGCGCTTCCGACTACTTTTCTTCCCCTTTTCTTTCCCCTGCGCCACCGTTAACCCGTTCTCAGGGTTAAGGTAAATATGTTAAGAGTGGAGATTTATAGCCAGGGTTAAAGCATGTAAAACAGATTCTTCACGGCCCATCTCATATTGGGCCTCGTAGAAGCCTGGCCCATTTTATAGTCTGCAAATATTCATGTAGTAATAATTTTTTGGAATTAATAGGAGAACTGCGTCACTTGAGCTGCATATCTCCGCTATTTATCAAAATTTATCAGTAGATCGACACATTTGAACTTTGATCACTTTTTTCAGCAAAAAGGCATCCTTAAAAGCCTGCAGTCTTCATAGATTTGCTTTTCTTGCAGCCAGCTCTCTGAGGCTTTTTGTCGAACACATTGAAGGAGTTAGTAGCAATTCTACTACTGGTATGTCTTGAGCCTTAATATTTTCGAACGAAGCCATCCGGAAGTTCTATTAACAGCGAGAATAATCTTTTTTTGATGGAAAGATTGAATTCTGCTAGCAGTGAACACCAGCTCGTTAGAGTTGTGTGCGGTATTGTAATTAAGGGATACTGGGATAAACTCTTGAAACCGAAGATCGGTTCAATTGTCTCATCAACTGTCATCAACCAGGCACTTTTGAATCTTTCTCCACATGGGTTTTCTAGTTCATGGTCATTCTTCAAATGGGTAGAGACTATTCCGCAGTATAAGCTTTCCTTACAATCTTCTTGGACCATGATTTGCATTCTTACAAAACAAAGACATTTTAGGAATGCTCAGACTTTGCTCGAGAAGATTGCTCGGAAAGATTTCTTGTCGTCTCCTATTATTTTAAATGCTCTTGTGAATAGCTATGTTGATCATGATGTGAATTCACATATTTTGAGTTGGTTGGTGATATTTTATGCTAATTCAAAGATGAATCCAGATGCAATCCAAGTGTTTGAACATATGCGAGTATGTGGATATCAGCCCCATTTGCATGCTTGCACTGTGCTTTTGAATTCGTTGGTGAAAGAGAGACTCACTGATACTGTGTGGAAAATTTACAAGAAAATGATTAAACTCGGGATTGTTCCTAATCTTCATGTTTATAATGTCTTAATCCATGCCTGTTGCAAGTCAGGAGATGTAGAGAAGGCTGAGGAATTCCTGTGTCAGATGGAGTCTGAAAACATCTTTCCTGATATTTTCACGTGTAATACATTGATTTCGTTGTATTGCAAAAAGGGTATGCATTACGAGGCTTTATCCGTTCAAGATAGGATGGAAAGAGGAGGAGTATGTCCAGATATTGTGACATATAATTCACTTATATATAGTTACTGTAGAGAAGGCCGAATGAGAGAGGCTTTGAGGTTGTTTAAGGAAATTAAAGACGCTTCTTCTCCCAACCATGTGACATATACTACCTTGATTGATGGGTATTGTAGAGTTGGTGATTTGGATGAAGCTTTGCAGTTGCTTGATGTAATGGAGGCCAAGCAGTTGTATCCTGGGGTTGTCACCTATAATGCTCTTCTACGAAAACTGTGTGAATTGGGCCGAGTTCAGGATGCAAACAAACTCTTAAATGAAATGAGTGAGAAAAAAGTAGAGCCTGATGTTGTAACCTGCAACACTTTAATTAATGCTTATTGCAAGATAGGTGATATGAGGTCTGCTTTGAAATTCAAAAGCAAGATGTCGGAGGCTGGAATGAGGCCTGATCAGTACACATTCAAGGCATTAATTCATGGATACTGCAGGGCACAGGAGGTAAACAGTGCAAAAGAAATGTTATTTGATATGGTTGGGGCTGGATTCTCTCCGAGCTATTGTGTATATGCTTGGTTTGTGGATTTCTACTGTAATCATAACAATGATGAAGCGATTGTGATGTTTCTTGATGAGTTAGAACAAGGGGTTCTCTGTGTTGACATCAGTACATATCGTGCAATAATACGAAGACTCTGTAAGAAAGAAAGAATTGATTGTGCACAAAGGGTATACAAAATTATGCAAACTAAGGGGATATTAGGAGATGCTGTCATCTATACTAATCTTGCTTATGCATATTTCCGGGTTGGTGAGGTTGCCGCTGCTTCGGGATTATTAGATGAAATGTACAGGAGGAGACTGATAGTAACTCTCAAAATCTTCCAAAGTATCAGTGCTTCATATGCAGACGACGGAAGCGACTTAGATATCTTTTGGAAGACTCTTGCTGAGAAGGGTTTGATTTCTAAGCCTATGTATGCTAAAATCCAGCAAATGAAGTTATGAACTGTAAATAGATGTTGCTGACAACAATAATATCGATGGCTTAAGCTCCTCAAGTTAGGATGTGTTCACGGATGCGCGAATGGTTTGTATGTTGCCAGAGGTGAAGCCTGAAAACCAACTAACTCAGCGTGTATACATCAGTGAGTACATTTCCTTCCTTTTTTCTTCAATTTACTTTTCTTACAGGAAAATATACTATCCATCAGTTTGCCTTTCCTTATCTTGAATATTTTATTTGCAAATTCATCTTTTCCTATAGCTGTTTGAGAAGTTCCCCAGTTCTTGTAAGTTGATATCATGGTTTCATACCGAATGGTCTGTGTCAAAATTTATCATTAGACTTACTCCTCTTCAGTTTCTATTGAATAAGGATGATTGAATAACAATGTTTAATGGGAAGAAGACTAAAGACGACCAAAATGGAAAGAATCCGTGACTTCGCGACTTCAAGGCCCTTTAGGGTCACTCCTGCAGATGGGAGGGTTATACTTGATTAGTTGATTCCATTAGACGATCTCATGAGTCTTATTTTGTGAGATGGAGCCTTTGGTCATTATTCTAGCGTAACAGTGAAAATATACCAAACGAATCGTGTTTCTGTCTCCAAATAAGTAGAATTTAGGGCAATTCATGGAGAAGAAGTCATACTCCATATCATTTATTTATTGACATGAATTTGTGTTACAAATAGATATGCATGATTTTGATTTAACCTCTATTGTTTAAAATTTCCATATTGTGTTATACAATATACTTGCTGTGAATGAATTTGTAAATGTATAACATCATAAAAAATTAAATAATCTAATACAAAGGAGTATTTAAAATATTGGATTGAATGAAATAGGACATGAGTGGAGCAATAGGTGGGTAAAACACATCCAAAGCTCAAAAGCAGTCCTATGTTTTTGGATCAACAATCAAGAACCACCCCCTTTATTAGGATCCATGCTTCCAAATGAGATGAGTATGCCCTATTAAATGTTATAAATTGCAGGTTTCAATCGTAATGCCAGTCGTAACAACATTTCCAAGTTTCGAAACACATTACACACTCTCCTTCTCTCATCAGTTTTTTCCTAATTAAATTCATAAAATGAACAACTCCAACAACATGAGCTACCAAGCTGGACAGGCCAATGGCCAAGCTCAGGTTATCCTCTCTCTCTCTATCCATGGTAGAGAACGTCGTTTATGTTTGTCGACCTATGTAAAGGAATTATGTGTTCGATGCAGGAAAAGGGTAGCCAGATGATGGAGAAGGCTAGCAATGCTGCACAGTCTGCCAAAGAATCAATGCAAGAGGTAATCTTTCACTAGCATTCGCTACTTCAATATATACGCACTTACTATATATATATCTATGCCGGCATGTAATAAGATTACTACCACCCCACTTGCCACAACACAATTAATGTCGTAATTTTCCTTTCTTGATCATACATTTTCTGTTATCTGTATTGTGAGACATGTTGAAGAAGAAATGTTCCTCTGTCTGTTTTTGCAATAGGCTGGACAGCAGATGCAAGCCAAGGCACAAGGTGCAGTTGATGCTGTGAAGAATGCAACTGGCATAACAAATAATGATTTGAGTTTTCAAACGGGCACCCCCTCCCCCTTTTTTTAAACGTTTGTTATTCTGTTAAATTTTTGGCTTGTAATTCGAGTTTATATTACATTTGCAAATATTTCTATCTTGTTTGGGGATAAAAATTAATGTAATATGTTGTCAAGTAAAAACATGAAAATATTTTGAATAAACCGCTGACATATATGGACTGTTGCCAATTTCTTCTGTGCAATATTGCCTACGCCATCCATCCCGCACCAAGGGTCCATTTTACTTTTTTGCACGTAGATTAAGGAGTATTATAATTTAATGTGTAGTGGGTTGTTGTATTAGTGGAAGTGTGGACCCTATGTTTTAATTGTTTTAGTGGGTGAGTGTGGGATCCATGTATATAAAAAAGGAAAAGGAACCCCTTTGGGTATAAGGAAAGGAAACCCTTTGGGTGGGACGACCAAAATGGAAAAAAGAGACCATTGGTGCGGGACGGAGGAAGTATGGTGTATGCAAAGACAGTAAACACTTCTAAGGGATCGTTTTTACAATTTTTTTTAAATAGTTATCACGTATATCATTAATAATGATAATTTATTATTATTATTTTTTTATAAATTATTTATGAAATACTAATTTACTTATTAATATTAATTTTTTTATTAAAATATTATTACTTCTTGTAAAGTCTTCCATAAAATAAATCTCACACAAAATCATGAAAATAAGAATAAATAATACTAGTATTAACCTCTTCTTTTTCATAAAATAAAATGGCCGCCATTTGTGATTATCCTAATGAATTGTATTTTCAGCAATGAATGCTCTTTATTTAATTTATTTTTTGTGAAAGCAAACACGGTCTAAAGGGTCTGTTTTGGTAATTCATTCCTCACTGTTCGTCTCTTCGACTTTTCCAACCTAAAACCCTAATTTGGATTTAGGAAAGTATCAAAATCTTCAAAACCCCTGAATCACTGATCTCTCTTCTCTTCTCTCCATCCACATCGAAGACTTAAACAGCTCGATCAAATCGCTCTTTCAAATTTGATAACATGAGAAATCAATGGCTCAGATTGCTTTTCCTCCGCCGCCTGATTCCCTCCCAGCCTTGCATTTCTCAGGTAACCCATCTTCGCTCATTCAGCTCCTCAATTCGTTATCCACGTGTACCTATTCTGTCCCCAAATCCCTTTCTCTCTCATCGCCGTTTTACGTCCACCCCTGAGCACGCCGTTGAACCTCCTAAACCACCATCCGATGAACTTGTTATGGTGGCAGAAATTTTTGCTGAATCTGATAGGTCTAATGACGACATTAAGCTGATTTTAGATGATAAGGGCGTTGTAATTACGCATGATTTGATATTGAGTGTCTTACGGAATCCCAATACTTCTCCTGAAATTGCTAAGCGTGTTTTTTATTGGGCTTTGGATAATGAGAGCGATGTTTTAAGCTCTGAGTCTTATGATTTAATGCTTTGGAAACGGAGACCTACATTCACGTTTTGGAGCAATTTATTAAGAAGGAAATGATAAAAGATGCTGTGGATTTGTATGAATTTGGAATAAATAATGAGATTAGTTCCTCAGAGAATGACTGTTTAATCCTTTTAAAGAAAATAGTGGTAAGCCAGGAACTAGATATGGAGTTGTTCTCTAGAGTTGTGGGGGTCTTCAAGGCCAATGGAAATGCGATAACTGATGTAATTCTTGAAACCGTTATTGAGGGTTTAATTAGTGTTGGGAGGATGAATGAGTGCAATACAATATTGGTTGCATTGAAGGAGGCTGGTTGTGTACCTTCTGGTCCTTCACAACGCAAGATTGTCTTGGAGATTAGTATCAAAGTAGAATCATCACTGGCGCTGGAGTTTATGGATATAATGGTGCCTTCCATTGATTGCCTAACTTGGGAATCTTTTGTTAAAGGATTATGTGCCTATGGCAAACTGGATGAAGCATCTACTGGTCTCTGAGTTATGGTTGAGAAAGAAGGGCCTTCTTGTGCTACTCATTCTTTAGAAGTATTATTTAGCACATACTGTCAGAAAAATGAACCCTTGGATGCTTACAAGATTGTATCGGAGATGGTCAATGGTAAAGGTGTAACTCCTTGGTATGGAACATACAAAAAATTAACAAAAGGGCTGTTATCCCTAAATCATTTCAAAGAAGCTATGGATGTTCTGAATATGATCAAGAAACAAGGTTGTCCTCCCTATTTCTATCCCTTTGTTGAGTATCTCTCGAGGACAGGTACCGCTGAAGATGCTATTGAATTCACACGAGCCATGACGGCAAAAAAATATCCAGCTACTAGTGTGTTTATCCAGTTATTTGAGGCATATTTTACAGCCGGACGGCAATCTGAAGCACAGGACTTCCTTTTAAAATGCCCGGGACGCATTAAAAATCATTCCGATGTTTTGACTCTGTTTGCATCTAGAAAATCTCGTGAAACCAGGGCAGAAGATGTTGCTGTGTAGTACTTAGATGTCTTAGTTAAGTTCTGTTTACTGGAACCTTATCCCATCTGCTCCATTTCCAACATTTTATTCCTTTTACAGCATGCTGAGTTTTGATATGAATGACTCAATTATTCTTAAATCACCTGTTATCTGCAGCCTTTAAATTTTATAAATTCCAGCACGTGTTCAATACATGAGCTAGTTAGTATTCAACAGTCTTTAGAATCACATGCTACAATTTAAGCCTATCTGAGTATATGAGATCATTCCATCTATGTATTTGCATCATTGCATGCCATTATCTTGGTGTTTTAGTCTTAATTCTTAATTAGCAGGCAGATGCAGCATGATCATCTTCTCTGAAAGCTTAAATTGTAAAGAGAGACGAACCACCGGTTGCATTTAATAACCGCAATTGTAGACTGAAGGCATAAATGTATACATACTTTCCCTCTTGTTTCCTCTGCAGATGGATGCAATGTGAGGTATAAATGAAGGTAAGCGGAGAAAGTGACGGATCATTCGTATTGTGGCCATATCTCATATGGCCGTGATGGTCACAATTGCCCCCATTGTCTCCATGGACCAGCATCATAGGGTTCTCGAGTGTTTTTCGATTACTCCCAAGTGAATGAGACACTCCGATGAGCAAAACGCGATGATGGTGACACCACAACCCCATACGAGGTACCTTTCTCCCCCCATATGATCTGTAAACTCACAATCTTTAAAAAAAAAAAAATTCTTTTTAAATCTTGAATGCAGAGGTCTCTGAATATCAGAGTTGGATTCTTGTGTTTGACACATTCTGTTAACTGATCAGAAATGATGTTGGAGCAAAAAAAAAAGATGACATCTCTGTGTTGTCAAAATGACAAAATGCAATCAAGCTGTCATGATTAGTAGCTATTACCCCGGGAGGGCTTCCCCCCTCCTCTTCTCCTCTCTCTCTTCATTCAAATATGAATGCAAAATGGGGGGACCAGAAGTTCGAGAAATATGGAGCACGCTTCTTGGACTGCCTGTGCACACCGACAAGTTGCTCTTCCTCATGACAATGTGGGTTGGGGGGGTGGGGGGGGGGTGTTCAAGAATTGCTTAGTGTGAATGTCCTCCTGTGATTGGTGGATGGGTTTTTTAACTCATTATTCTGTCCAATTAAATTGAATTGAGAGGTTTAACTGTTTAATGTTGCATTTGGAGGCTTTGATGATTGGACAGCATCATTTTATATCTGTGTGCGAGACAACATTATTTCATCAATTTGATTTTTATTTTTAACCCAAACTTATCTTCTCAGATTTTAAATTCTAGTAATGTTAATCATGTTTACACGTTTGATTTGACAAAGATGAGGTGGTAATTGTAGATTGCAACAATAAATCAAAAAATGGTGAATAAATATATCTATGAAAGTAGATCATGCTTACGTGTATTAAAAATCACAGCAACAGAGAATTAAGAGGCAGTCTAGACCAATTTTATACTCCTCCATCCCCACGCTAACATTTACGTTTGTTTTTTTACGTGAATTAATAGATATAATATTTTAATTAATTTTCATTTTTTATTAAAATATTATTAATTTATTTTGGTGAAATAATTTTATACCTTTTAATTATTTATTATTTTTATTAAAATATTATTAATTTATTTTAAATATTAGTATCACTTTTTATAGTATCATAAAATTCATTACATACCATTTGAAAAGGGAATTGCTTAAAATGAATTGGTTTTCTCATTATTTAATGAGATTGTGGACCTTTATAAATTTGCTTCAAGCTGAGATAAACATAGATGGAGGGATTTTAATATTTTAATTAATTTTGGTATAATTTTGAGTGGTTCATTAAAGATATGGTAGGAGTAGGACCATTCTTTTTTATTTCTTTTAAGTATTCGAATTTCTCTAGATTACAATATCAAAACATGGTCACTAAACTAATAGAGAATTAAATAGCCAAGGTTAATAAATAAATAAATAAATAAACCACACACTAATTTAGTAACATTTTACAAAGATAATTATATATAGATTTAGATCATCTGTAAACTAAATTTAATTTTTATGAAATCGTAAAATTTTGAGTGTACTAATATAAGATGATATTTCAAATTTTGATTTTTATATTAAAATAACACACTTTCTTAAAAAGTGCATAATTAAGTCATGTGTTTGGTAGGGCTTATCACACTAATTGTGTTCATGAAAAAATGTGCTCTTGCGTATAACATAAAAATATAATTATCACAAATTATTGGATTTGCTGATATAGTTATGTGATTCTTTATGTTTTTGTTTGTGTAAAATAGATCCTTCATATTTGTCTATATATGAAACTTTATTCATTATCTTGATTGAAAGTTCATTATGTCATTTTATTTAATCAAATTTATTATTATTATTATTCTTGTTAGTGTTTTAAAATGAAGTACTAATAGTATTTTTTTAGCTTTAATTTTTTTATTGCAAAGATTATGGGATAGATAAAAAAAATTATATTCACAATATTTTTAATAAAAAAAGTGATACATAACCTATGAAAAATAATAATCATTCGAGGAAAATGAATATTAATTTTTAATGAAAGTGATAATTAATAAAAAACAAATGAAACAGACTCAGCTTGACACGAGATCTTACAAAATCGACTCACTTTCTAAAGAATTACTATATAATGCAATGTGTGCATTTACTTTTTGTATAAAGATTAAGAAATATAATAATATTTTAATATATAGTTGATATAAATATATAATATTTTAATATATATATTGAATAATTATATTAATATTGTAAGTGTGTTCCATTAAAAGATACGAATTGGTTTGTGTGGATTTCATTTATAAAAACATGCACTTTTTATAAAAGAAAAAGACCAAAATAACACAATATACTTATGGTGTGGGATGGAGGAATTATTAAATAGCAAAAGAGAAACGCATGTGAGTGTGGCTTAAAAGTATAATCAGCCCTTGATTAATTATCCAAAAGAGAAAAGAGAAAAAATCCTAATAAAGTTGAAATGAATTATGTGCAATGTATACTTCAATGGAAAAGGAAATATCAATGTAGTGCCAACAAAGATTACACCATATCCCTTGGATTCACTAGTTTGGAACCAGTGGTCCCAAAAGCATCATCCACTATGTTAATAATAATACTCCAATAATAATACATTATTATTAAAATAAATACATTTATTTATTAATTTATCGTATTCTTTTAACTAGTGTTGGGATCTAAGGGAGGAAGGAAGGTGACAATTATGCCCAGCTGTATTCAATTCATCAGCTCAAATCACTGGATATTTTTGTCATTTACACATTTAAAGCACCTTGTTCTTTTTTTCTTGTTTGGTCAATTCTTTCTTTTAAATTCAATCAATTTGGCTTCCATATTGTCTTGTTTTCCACCTTTATGTTTCTCCTAGGTTTTCCTTTTTTTTATGATAATAATTATTAAATTACTTGTAATTAATGTAGTTTTTTTGTATAGGAAAGAAAATGTTATTTTTCTTTATTTTTCGGGTAATTAATTTTTTTCTTTATTTCCCTTGAAACAGTTTACAATAGTTTCTTCAAACTCGTTTTTTGGGTTTAAACGGGTTCACTTTGAGTTTTTATTGATAATAAAAGAATAATGCTAAAAATGTTTGTCTTATTTCTTGTAAAAACCAAGGTCTTTTCTCATTCAATAAAAGGCCCACAATTTGAAATATGATTTTCTAGTCATTGTAATGTTCTTTTATTTTATTTTATTTTTTAAAATGTTTGCTCTTCATTTTTGAATAAGAGAAATTAGAAAACAATATTTCTCATCCCTGATGTAATTTATTTTACCTATCTATATATTTTGACTGTTAAGCTGTTGGAATAAAATGGAGTTTTGGAGTGGGAAAATATCTACCCACTAATCTCTACATTCAAATTCAGTTGATTTTTAACTGTTTTTAAGAAGAAACTAATGTTCATAATAAATAAACATGTTCAATTTCCTAAAATGAATATATGATCACTTTTCAGTTTATCTATACAAGCAATTTACCTATATTTTAAGAAGTTACCTAGAAAAAATAATGTGAATATATATTGCTATTGCATGGTTTAATTTATTCATATGAATCACTTTAATTGTAAATTAAAATATAATACTAAAATTATAAGTATAATTACCCCGAATAAATTCCAATTGGAAAAAAAAAAGAAATAATTAAACTTCAGTCATAAAATTCCAAAGGGGTCTAAATCTTGATCCTCGCTTGTGTTTATTAAAGATTCACTTATTTACATTTATTTAACATATAAAAAAGAAAATTTATGGGAAAGAAAAAAAAAAGAAGAAGAAGGATTGTGTGAATTTGGTCCTCCTAATCAATTCCCCTGTCCCATTTTCTCAGTGAATCATTAATCTTTTTAAAATAATGAAATAAAAAGCAGAAAAAAAGAGACTAAAGAGAAAAAGAAGAAACATATATGTCTGCTGTAATCATACAACTTAAGTCACGCCCTCCCAGGGATTGAATCTAAACAAATATTCTTAACCCCCACCCCACCCTACCCTACCCCAATCATGATATACTATAAATTATAATTAAAAAATAAATAAATATGATAAAAGATAGCTAAGGCGTGAAGCTTTGCACTTTTATTGTTCAAAAGTTTTTTTTTTTTATTACAATTCATGTGCTAATACTTCCTTAAATTAATTTAATAACTGTCTTTTTATTTTTCTTTACATTAGTTTTTCGGGGCAACAAAAGTTCAAAAATTTTGCTTAAAGTAAGGTAGTCACACAAATCATGTTTTAATTTTAATTTTATTTTTTTTAAGCATGAAAATAATGATGAGGAAAGCGGAAAGCCACACACAAAGATGATGTCCATGTAATGAAATTCTTGTTTATTGGATAATGCTAAAAGGGAAGGTCACCAAAACCATTATCAATCTCCAAATCACTTTTATCGAGATCCTCAAATTCTTTTTCTTAATTTTTAAAATTAAATATTACATTTTGGGATTTTATTGAGTGGCCAAACTCAGGGAATGTTGGATTCCCTCTAGTCCTTTCCCATAATTATTATTTACACCATATCTATGTAAGTATCTATGGGTATATACATGAAATTATATTTCCAATGTAAATAGTAAAAATAATATTGTTGTTATGTAAAGGTCACAGATTTAATAACAAGATTATGTTGTACTTACTCCCATGTGTTCTTTTTTCAATGTAGTAATCTGCCTACCTATTGCCTAAGTGCCCAATCAAGATACTTTGGATTTATTTTGTCTGGGTTTGTTTATGCATGCTCCAATTTTTAAATCTTGGAAATTAAAAAAAAATTAAAATAAATTTTTATTTTTACAGTTTATAAGGCCCCAAGAAACTAAGTCACAAGTAAATGTAATACTGCTGTGTTCATAATTATACAAATTATAGTTTAGTGTATTATATTTAATTTTAAATGAATTAAATATACAAATTCTAAGGAGAGTAAAAGATAAGTTATAAACCATATGAATGAAATAGTGATATTACATTTTTATATGGTCAATTTAATTAACAATAAAACCTAAAAATAAATGATAAACTTTAGTGTAAGATAGTACTAATATTGGATTAAATATGCTAGATTATGATCCAACTTTGTGCGCAAAGTTAATACCATATGAGACCCATTAAAGTGGTTTTGAAGTATGTGTGAATTTCCTTTGTTACTTTTGAGAAAATTACACAATGATTTAAATAGAATTGATCCCATAATATGATGAATAGGTAAAAGTTTAAAAATAGCTAAAATATTATTATTCTTGACAAACACCTGACCCGTGACAGCATGCTACTCTTCCTTTATACAACACAAATCACTAAGCAACACTTCTCTTTTCTTGTAGTACTCATGAGAATGAATTCCCAGCAACATCTCTGTTTTCAGCTGCAGATTTTCACACACACACCCACTGAGTAGCTTCTTCATCACTACCAATAGATCATCTGTAGGAGGGTTCTCATTAGATAGCTTTTCATTTCATCAATGGAGATGGGGAGGAGAGGAGCCCCATTTTGGGCCTTCATCTTTTTGTGCTTTTGGAGCTCTGCAATTGCTCTGCTTTCTCCTAAAGGTGTAAACTTTGAAGGTACAATCATTTCTCTGTTTTTCTAATGTTTTGAAGGGTTTTCTTTTCCTGCAAGTGAAAATGAGGTTATCTGTTGATGGGTTTTTTGTAAATAGTACAAGCTTTGATGGGCATAAAAGCTGGATTGAGGGATCCTCATGGGGTTCTTGATAATTGGGATGGGGATGCAGTTGATCCTTGTAGTTGGACTATGGTCACTTGTTCTTCTCAGAGTCTTGTTATTGGGCTGTAAGTGTACCCTTATTTGTTTCAATATATTTAGGGGCTTTAGCAAGAATTATTATGTTAATTTTGGTTTATTACATGTGTTGTGCAGAGGGAGCCCTAGTCAGAATTTATCTGGAACTCTTTCTCCAAGTGTTGGGAATTTAACTAATCTTCAGATAATGTTAGTTTACAATGCCACTCAGAATAATCTTCATAATCACAGTTTTTTTCTGTAAGAAAATTAGTTTTTGATGGATGAGATGGCATTCTTGCAGATTGTTGCAGAATAACAACATAACAGGGCCAATCCCATCAGAACTTGGGAGGCTCTCAAAGCTTCAAACACTTGATCTTTCCAATAACATGTTCAATGGCATTATTCCTTCTTCTTTAGGACTCTTGAAAAGCCTTAAATACATGTAAGAATTGACGTTTTATCTATGTAAAAAGGTTGAGTGGATGAAGTGTTTCTTATCTTTAATACTGGTTTATTTTAATGTATCAGGAGGCTAAATAATAATAGCCTTTCTGGAGGGATTCCAATGTCATTAACCAACATGACTGAGCTTTCTCTACTGTAATATCCCTTTTTCACTTTTCTTGCAATTGAATTTAGATTCTCTTTTATGGGTAAAATGCATGTTGATTTTGTTGTGTGTTTGATCCCAGGGACTTATCTTACAACAATTTGAGTGGTCCTGTGCCTAGATTCCCTTCCAAAACATTCAAGTAAGATGGTGTTCGATTTTTTACGACTAGGGAGTGCTTTGTTGTTGTAACAATGAACTTAAAGAGTGTTTTGTTTTTCTTACTATTATGGCAGTGTTATTGGGAATCCCTTAATATGTGAGACGGGTCATGAACCGCAGTGTACTAGCAGCGTTACGTTGATGCCAATGTCCATGGCCTTAAACACTTCACAAAGTATGATAAATGAACCCCTCGTAACATTCTTTACTCTTGAGTGTGTTGTTTTACATGTTTGCTTATCCTTATGTTGTCCTTCGTTCTTCCACTAGCTGCAATAACTTCTACGCGATCAAGATACCAC
This sequence comes from Pogostemon cablin, assembly GCA_023678885.1. Taxonomy (NCBI): domain Eukaryota; kingdom Viridiplantae; phylum Streptophyta; class Magnoliopsida; order Lamiales; family Lamiaceae; genus Pogostemon; species Pogostemon cablin. The sequence continues at coordinate 2,470,584 of CM042992.1, read as the reverse complement.
AAGCTCACCCTTGTAATCGGAACAAGCCTTGGTTGTGTCTGTCTGCTTGCCGTTGCACTTGGTCTGTTTCTGTGGAGAAGACACAGACATAGGCAACAGAAGTTCTTCGATGTTAATGGTAAGAAGCAAACATTTGAGAAATTAGATTTGTATTAGCAGAGTTAAGAATGAGTTCATATGATGAAATGTTGTATATTTAATTCTTAGATCGTCAACATGAAGAAGTCTCCCTTGGAAACTTGAGAAGGTTTCAATTAAGAGAACTGCAGCTTGCAACCAGCAATTTTAGCAGTAAGAACATCCTAGGAAAAGGAGGATTTGGGAACGTCTACAAGGGCTATCTCTCGGATGGCACAGCCGTGGCCGTGAAGAGACTCAAGGACGGTAGCACCTCCGGAGGTGAAAGACAATTCCAAACAGAAGTTGAGATGATCAGCCTAGCTGTTCATAGGAACCTACTGAGACTCTATGGGTTCTGTATGACTTCTACCGAGAAGCTCTTAGTTTATCCCTACATGTCGAATGGAAGCGTAGCTTCCCGTCTCAAAGGTAGCCTTTCGATCCATTCACTACAAGTACTTTACTCTCACATAACAATGGACATGACTTGCATGTTGCTTGAACAGCAAAACCAGTGTTGGACTGGAGCACACGGAAGCGAATAGCCTTAGGAGCAGCAAGGGGGCTATTGTATCTCCACGAGCAATGTGATCCGAAGATAATCCACAGGGACGTGAAGGCAGCAAACATACTCCTCGATGAATACTGCGAGGCAGTGGTGGGGGATTTCGGGTTAGCAAAGCTTTTAGATCATCAAGATTCGCACGTTACAACGGCTGTACGTGGCACAGTTGGCCATATAGCCCCTGAGTATCTGTCAACAGGGCAATCCTCGGAGAAAACAGACGTGTTCGGATTTGGAATCCTTCTTCTTGAACTCATCACAGGACAGAGAGCATTACAGTTTGGCAAATCATCTAATCAGAAAGGAGCTGTTCTAGATTGGGTGAGCACACATGAATCATACATATGCATGCATTTGTTATTCTATCAAGATTCATTCAACATATATACTAAATGATGTCAAACAACATATGTTTTAGGTTAAGAAACTACACCAAGAGAAGAAGCTAGAGGAGCTTGTGGATAAAGACTTGAAGAATAACTACGACAGAATAGAGCTAGAGGAGACAGTCCAAGTAGCACTCTTGTGCACTCAATATCTCCCCGGCTTGAGACCAAAGATGTCTGAAGTTGTTCGGATGCTTGAAGGCGACGGACTTGCAGAGAGATGGGAAGCTTCTCAGAGAGTAGAATCACACAAGTTCAAGACACAAGAGCTCTCGTCGTCCGAACGATATTCGGACCTCACCGATGATTCTTCATTGCTTGCACAAGCCATAGAACTCTCTGGTCCGAGGTGAAAACTACTTGCATTTGTCTATAATATCATCACACTTCTCAAAGGAGAAGTAAGTCCATATAGAGTTAAAAGAATAGAGGAGATCCTTTTTTTCTTCTTTTTAAATATTAATGTCTTAAATAGGATAGAAAATATCCAAAAAGAGGGCCTTCATGTTTGTGTACAGATTTTTTTTTTCTTTCTTTTTGTGTGTAGTATGTGTGATAGAGAAGAGAGATTAGGGGTAAAATATAGTTTATTAATTTTGTTTTTAATTATGGTATGTTTTAAATATTTCTTTGTCAAATTAATGAATTTTTGGTTTCCTTTTGATTCTTTTAATTCGCTTCTTCAAAAGAAAAAATTATTTTTCAAGTGCAATTATAATAATGGCATCTTTAGATTTTAGGTAGGATATAAAAAACTTATTAAATTTTTGTAAAATAATAATAATAATAATAATCTTATTGTTCTTATAACTTAAGTCATCATATATAAAGCAAAATAGTATTTAATACCAACTCAAAATTCATATTAATCTGAAATTTGAGTAATTAATTGTTTCCTACTGTCAATAAACATTTACTATTAACAACTAACGCATTTCACTAGCAATCTTAATTTAATTTCTTAATATAAATAAATAAAAAAAATTATTTTGAGTAAAAAACTGTATCTTAATGTGATCTTATTGTCTTAGGTATCTAATTAAATTTGGTTCATATTCCTTCTATGAAAGTCAAAATCTTGTTTGACATTGACACTTTGACTGTAAAAGTCCCACAACTTTTATTTATATGAAAAATAATAATAAAGTAAATAAATAAACCCTCCATTTTGTAGAATATGGTCGACCACAATATTGTAAAACAGACTTGAATGAATTCAAGAAATCGCTATTTCATAGATATAATTAAAAAATTTTAATTATGTCATGAGTATTGGAAAGAGAATTTAGATTTTTAATTCTGGAATGGCTTATAATAAAAATAAAATAAAATAAAAATGTTTCCCACTATTTAACATATAAATAATTTTTATTTATTTTTTCTAAAATAGAACATTAAATTTAATCTGTTATTCATAGCCCAAAATAGAAAGTTTAAATATGAAAGCCCAGGCCCGTTATACGTCCCCAAATTTTCAATTGTTTCTTTACTAGCCCTAATCTAATACCCTTCTTACTGAAAAAAAAAGAAAAACCTAATCTACTCAATTCAACCCTCAATTTCACATGATTGATTAAAATTTTGGATTAGAAGCTGCTCGATTGATTCGCTTGATCACCTCATCGTTCTATACAACGTGTATTAATTAGAGAGTACTCGGAATCATAATGGAGTGCGTGGTTCAGGGAATCATAGAGACGAAGGTAACTTAGCTTTCCTTCAACGTGCTGCAAAAATTTCTTTATGTATGAAGTTGTAATTTGACGTAATATACAGCTCTTGATTTTTTAAACTTAATTTCTGTGGATATTCTGTTGTTAAGTTATGTTCGTGCTGATGAAGTTGAATCTTTTTGAAAATGTAGTTAAGTGGCTCAAATATGATTGCCTTTTTTCCATTTTTCGTTGCTCATTTTCATTAACATTTTTCTGCAGCATGTGGAAGCTTTGGAGATTCTTCTCCAAGGGCTATGCGGCGTTCATCGAGAGAGCTTGAGGATTCACGAGTTGTGTTTGAAGAGTGTCCCAAACCTTGGTATTGATCATTCCACATCTCATAGAATTCTCTAAGCTTGGTTAAACCTAACTGCTCGACTCTTTTTCGTTTGGCTTTCGCTGTATAAGTTACTTTCTTGTACATCCAGATGTCCGAATTATAGGTCTGTACATCCGGATTGACCCGTTTAATTTGAATAAATTGATGATAAGACATCTAAAATAGAGAATTTAATAAATCTTAGTGTAAATTTTAACTATGCAGGCATTTGTCTTTCTCTATTTCTTCACATTTTCAGCTGTATGTATGATTTTCAATTCATGTTTTATTCAAGTTAATTGTATCGCTATGAAGAGATATTGTGGCTTTGTCTAAGTATTATTTTTTGTCTATAATGTGAAGTGAGATTTTTATTCTTTCTTTCTCTTAGGATTAGTATCATCGGAAGTCCGGCTTCTATGTGATCTTGAGCAGACTGAGCCCACATGGTAAGAGTAGACACTAGTCTGAGTCTGATGAACAAAATCATGTGGTTACATGAAGTAGTGGATAAACTACTTGTCAATATTCACTAGGTGTAACATTAAGTGTGTGTTATGCTCCGTATTTTTTGAATATTGGATAAACCACCTGCTGATATTGTTTGGTGATGCATCAATCAAATCCTGTGGCAAGAGGGGGAGGGTCATCTGAGGCTTGATTTTTTTGTGATTGGCTGTTAGATATGAATGATATTTACTGTGTAGGACTGTTCGACACATTGGTGGTGCAATGAGGGGTGCAGGTGCTGAGCAAATCTCAGTTTTGGTGAGGACTATGGCAGAGAGCAAAGTAAGCAAAAACACTCTCCGCTTATTTTATGCTCTTGGATACAAATTAGACCATGAACTGCTGAGAGTGGGCTTCGCCTTCCATTTCCATAGAGGTGCTCAGATAACAGTGACAGTGTCTTCAGTTAATAAGATGCTGAAGCTACACGCAACTGATGAAGCAGTGCCGGTAACCCCAGGTATTCAGTTGGTTGAAGTGACAGCCCCGGCATCATCTGAGAACTACACTGAAGTCGTCGCAGCTGTCTCATCTTTTTGTGAATATCTAGCACCGTGAGTCCATTCAATTTTTTTCTTCTTCTTCAACTCTCTTTGTTATACTTGTTATGCACCACATTTTTTCCGTGATGTTCTTCATTATTTTAATAATTAGGAATGAATCTTGGATCTATACTCTCTCACTTTTCAAATTCTGTAACATTTTTGGAATTCGAGAGAAACTTGCTGTCTTGGTCCGAGCTTTTGTAATTGTGTGAACACATATCCATGCTACATCATATATATCTTACGCTTTCAGGGTAATCAAAGTAAAAAGGTGTAACCTACAGTGAGTGTATCTCTATATTTCTTCGAGCTATGGTTACTCTAAGATGACTTTTTTGTAATTATCATGTATTGGGGAATTTGTGAATCACAGCTTGCTTGACCCATCACTCTATATAATAAGGAAATTGGAGGGCGTCCAATTTGAAAGCATGTAAAAAAATCGCTTTGTTTGTTTGTTTGTCATGGATTCATTAGATATATATATAAATTGTAGTTTGTCAAATTGCGCAACACTTGTAAACTAGCTAGATTCAATTGAAAAACACTGAATTTCTTCCACCACGAAAGGGTTAAGACGGATTCGTTCCATACTATCTTCTTAATAAATTTGGAACTTTAGGTCTTGTTTATCTTATTGCTTTTCTTTCATTCATACTACCCTTTTCATGGTCTGAACTTATTACTCTTCAGGTTACTCCATCTGTCAAAACCTGGCATCTCAACCGGAATCGTTCCAACTGCAGCTGCAGCCGCCGCATCTTTGATGTCAGACGGCGGAGGAGCAGCGCTGTAGAGATGTGCACCAGACAAGTTGGGAGGTACTTAAAAGTCTTGGATTTTTCTTTATCAGATTTAGTACCATATGCAGAGAGTGAGAGAGGCTTCACATTTTAGAATCCATTTGCCATTTAATGTTAAAATTTTATTTTTATTTTTCTCCAAATTCATACAATTTCGATCTTTTCTGGTCTTTCATTTACTATATTTCCATTTGGAGATGATTATTTCCAGCACGTTTGATGTGAGAAATTATTACACTCTAAACAAAGTGTTGATAATTGTACGGATTAATTAACACATTATTTTATCTTAATGGGGAATTTTAGTGGATGTTGAATATTAAGACCATGGTGAGTGGTGATGTCAGGAATCAGATTACGTGGAAGAAACCATGCATGTACCGACAGAGTAAATCATCATTTACTGTGGAAATTACTCCATTAATCCATCATCTGGATGGGGCCCATATTTTGTATTATTTCTAAAAACTGACCAAATAGCTACTATTCACTCGTTACATTTTAAATAGTTACTTCTCTTGTATATAATTTTTACTAGTTACTATTTGGTGGACTCCTCAAATTACCCATAAATATCAGATAAAGGACGACAATAATGGGGGCATGATTATTTCAGTGTTGACTGCATTAAATAGGGTGGGTGGGACAACATTTAAAATTATAGGAAATATTTTTTTTCCAAAAAAAGTTTAAAAAAATTGAAAAAATATTTCTTCTATTCGGCCTATTCGGCCAACACTAATTGTTTTATTCGGCCAACATTTTTTTTCCAAAAAAATTAAAAAAAATTCGAAAAAAATATTTCTTCTATTCGGCCAACAATTTTGATTTATTCGACCAACACTATTTGTTCTATTCGGTCAACACTTTTTTTTCAAAAAAATTAAAAAAAATTCGAAAAAAATATTTCTTCTATTTGGCCTATTCGGCCAACAATTTTGTTATATTCAGCCAACAGTATTTGTTCTATTCGGCCAACATTTTTTTCTCAAAAAAATTAAAAAAATTTCGAAAAAAGTATTTCTTCTATTCGGCCTATTCGGCCAACAATTTTGTTCTATTCGGCCAATATTATTTGTTCTATTCGACCAACACTTTTTTTCGAGAAAAAAATTTAAAAAAAATTCAAAAAAAATATTTCTTTTATTCGGCCTATTCGGCTAACAATTTTGTTCTATTCGGCCAACACTATTTGTTCTATTCGGCCAATAGTTTTTTTTTAGAAAAAATTAAAAAAAAATTGAAAAAAAAATATTTCTTCTATTCGGCCTATTCGACCAACAATTTTGTTCTATTCAGCCAACACTTTTTTTTCCAGAAAAAATTAAAAAAAATTCATACGAATAAAATTAATGCATCTTTTTGTATTTTAATAAAAAAATATATTCATGAGGCATATAAAAATAACAAATTAATGCATTCAATAGACTGTAAAACAAATTATTGTACTTTTGTACTTTTTGGTCAAAAAGAGACCTCAAACATATGATCAGTGGGTCCCTTTCAAGGACATTTTGGTATGTTCCATTAAAAGTGGCTAGAATAAATTGTTTTTAAGACTTGTGGCTACTAAAAATTACTTTTAACCAAAAGTGACTACTTTTTACTTTTATCACTTCTAAAAATTATTGTGAGTGACATTCGATTTAATAATATAATTGACAAGTGGTTATAACAAAGAATTCCTCTCCAAGTGGATTTGTTTGCCCTTTAAATAAAAAAAAATAGTACTAATAATAATACATTGGCTTTTTTTCTTTAAAAATGGATAGCATTAAGTTCTCAAATGAAATCTACAAAATGTGTTTGGTGTCATAGGAATATATATCCGAATAAAGAAAACATTATTTATAACTCATAAAATAGATTAATAAAAGCATACCCATATCACAATAAAATAGTATTATAAATGCAATGGTTACTTTCCATTAATTCAGCTGTGATTGTAGTTGTATATGTATCACATCAAACGCCATTTTTATCCACTTCCATTCGCCTTCACGCCTACATAAACTGCACATGTAAACACAGGATTATATTATCAGAGAGAGAGAGAGGGGGGATTGTGATTGTCTGCTCTGTTTTAGTGAGATATTGATGAGGTTGGAGAAGGGAGAATCCGGCGTCTGGTACTCGTCGCCGGCGCCGTCTCCCGGTGTCGGATACGGGCGGTCGGATTCGTGGATTCCGTATATCCTTAGCGGTGTGGCCCTGCTGTTGGCGGTGGTGGTGGCGGCGCTGGTATTTGTGGCTTGCCTGAAATTGTTCGACGATTCATCGTCGGCATTAGAGAAGTCGGAAAAGCGTGAGCACGCTTTATCCCCGGAAATGGAGCCCCGAGTGGTGGTGATTATGGCGGGGCACACAAACCCGACCCATATCGCGAGACCCGTCGCCGCTGTTCCAACAACCACAGTGCAAATATAGTACACATCATTTAATTTCACTTTTCATTTGATTTGATTGATTTGTTTCATAAGCTATTTAATCAACACTTAGAATCGGGATCTCACCATTTTCATTTTTATTTTGTAAATATAAATTAAAGAAAAATCTAGGAATAAAATATGATGTGGATTCTCTCTCTTTTTTTTATTTTTTTCTTTTTTATAGTTTTCACGAAATAAATGGAGTAGAAAATAATTTACTCTCTTAGTGATTTTTTTTCCAAGTAAGTTGTCACAATTCCTTTTCACTCAAAAATATTATCATATTGAGATGGATCCACACACACTCCATACCCATTATCTATCCACATTAAAATATTATTATTAAATATATCTTCAACATCTTACATATTAACTCCCTCAATCCCGGGTATTTTTACACGTTTGTACGGGCACGGAGATTAAGACGTTTTATTTTTTTAATATATAATGTATGAAAAAGTAGAGATAAATTAGTAATTAAAAAAATAAATAAAGTTGTTGGGAATGATGAATAAAGTGTAAAAAAGTAATTAAAGTTGTTGGGATTGTAAAAAGCATATAAAATATTATGTATTTTTACCATAAATGGAATAAGTAAAAATACGTGGGATGGAGAGAGTATTATAATTCTTAATCTCCGTGTAAAAAAATAATATAATTTTAGTAGAATGGAGGGAGTATATAATAATATTATAAATTATTATTCTCTCCGTCCGCTAATAAGGTATTAATTTTGTCATTTTTGTTGTTCATTCTTAAGTTATTCATTTTCCATTTTTTAGTAAAATGACCCCACACCTATCAACCACTCACCACTAATATAACTACCTACTTTATATAAAATAATTATACTTCTTAATCTACGTGTAAAAAGTAAATGATTATCTTATAGATGAACTGAGGGAGTAGTATTTATCTAAGTGTCATTCATTCGATTATTATTTGATGAAAAGCCCTTACGGTACATGGGGCGTGCTAATAACATCACATAAAAATGGTTTGAAAGGGGTTGAAGCTTTTGAAACGCAAAAATTAATGTTGTGTATGCTAATTATATACTTAATGAGTAGTACATACAACATATTACTCTGTGTATAATTAATACCTAAATTGTAAATAATCATGCATTGTTCTCACTGTGGCCATTAGTGCTCATTTATTAGTGATTTGATTCGGTGTAATACTTAGTAAATAAATAAATAAATAAATAAATATATATATATATTCAGATTTAATAATAATTTTAGTTAAAACTATACTCCTCCGTCCCTTACTAAGAGGGCCTTTTACTTTTTGACACGTGAATTAAGGAGTATTATTATTTAATGTGTAGTGGGTAGTTGTATTAGTGGGAGTGCAGATCCTATATTTTGATTGTATTAGTGGATGTGTGTGGGTCTCATGTGTATAAAAAAAGAAATAGGACTCTTTGGGTAGGACGATCAAAATGGAAAAAAGACACTCTTTGACGGAGGGAGTACTTAATTGTCCACTAGCGTTATTTTAAAGAAAGCAAAGACTTTCGTAATTTAAACATCTCATGGAATGACTTTTGTGAAACAAATAAGAAATCTTACATTTTATTATAAAAATTGATACTTAATTGATGAAAAGTGATCATGTCACGGTGCGGTTTTGGCAGTTTTTCGACGAAATTTAAATTGTCTTGCCATAGGCGATTCGATTTTGCGTTTAGTTTAAAACCACAATTTTTTAATTATAATTCATCGATCGATTTTAAGCGGTTTTAATAATAAGATAGAATATAACTATATAAATAATATGAAACTTAAATATAAATAAATATGTATGTTTCAATAGATGTACTTTAGTAACACATGATGACAGTTACAAAATGTATAATTCTAAACTATTCTAAAATGTCAATTCTTAGTTGTAAGAACTCATTTTTTATTTTAAATTTATAGTATCTCATTATAATCATGAATTTAAATGTCTTTAAAGAGTTTAAATAAGTAATTATCATAAACATTTTTTTTTTAAGATCATCATTTATTAAAAATTTTACAATCATAAGTTTTGACAATGAACAAAGATTTACAAGAGTATAAGTTGAGATTTTAATATTTAAATAAGTTTAAATCACATACATATAATACATATGTACATAATATATGTATAGGCGGTGCGATACGGTGTAATTTTAGGAAAAAATCGAAATTGCACCGTTATGGCGGTGCGATTTTCTCAAATATAAATAAATTGCGATTTATGTAGGTAGATCATTAGTAGCGGTGCAGTTTGGTGCGGTTAGGGCGGTTTGAATGGTTTTTAAAAATTTATGGTCACCCCTAATGTGTTGTGAACTATTGATTCAAAAGAATACCGTTTCCACCCTCCTAATACATAAGAAGGACCCAAGTGATAACAAGATCTACCACATCTGTTAAAAAAAAGAAAAAAAAGAAAGAAAGATTTACCACATTAATGATAATATAAATAAATGGAAATAAATAAAATATATTATGTTTATATTTTATCTCTCTATCAAATCCCATCGATTATTCTATAAATAATTTATAATATAAATAAGAAGTAATAATATTTTAATTAAAAAAATGATAATAAATTATAAAGGCATAAATAGTATTACTGTTAGACCGTTTCATACAAAAGTCTCTCTTTTAAAGAAAAATAAGCCTGCACTAAAATATTCATGGTATATATATTTTTTAATTAATATTAATTCTCTCCACCATTGAGAATTTCTAAACAGGAAAATTCCAAATGTAAAAGCCCATCCATATACGTCTACTTGATTATGAATTTGTTACTCCGTTTCTTAACAAGTTGATTCCATGTCACGCATGATGATGACATATGTGCATATATAAATGTACAAAAATTGATCAGTGTAAGGATAATATATATATATATATATATATATATATATATATATATATATATATATGGAAAAGTATAGAGTTGATGAATGATTTGAGTTCCAGACAAATTTGAGATATGTTGATATATCCAATAACTATATGTTTCCAAACTTTTGAAGGGATGATTTATTGAGTCTGGATGATTTTTTGAGTTTAAAATTCAAACTAGACTCCAATATATTTAGATAAACATAAAGAAATTGAATTAATATTCTATCAATTGGATACTCTAATAATTCATGAGAATTGTGTTTTGATTAACTCCAAATGTGTTATGTATCTTAGGATAATGACATTCTCCTAACTCTAGCTTTAAGTCTTTTCTAGATATAATTAACAAATTAGATAGTGCTAAACCTCCAACTAGATACCCATATTTGCAAATTATATTATAATAAAAATATATAAAGAGAGAACCCATTGGTTTATATTAACAACAAATCCATTTAGATAGTAGTCATTAGTTTTAATTAGATACTCTTAAAAGATACGCATTTACTTTTTACACGTGAATTAAGGAGTATAATAATTTAATGTATAGTAAGGTGAGAAAAATAATATTTTAATGTGTAGTGGGTAGCTGTATTAGTGTTGAGTATAGTGTCATGTGTAGTAGTTTTGGGTCACACCAATCCAAAAAGAGAAATTAATACTTTTTAATGAGACGGACCAAAATGGAAAAATGAATACGTATCAAGAGAATGGAGGGAGTATGTTGCGCCAAAAATGATATACGGAGCAGTACTTTCATTTTTATTTTCTTTTGTAACAAATTGTTACTCTTTTTTAACAAGAATAATACTCAACATTTTAAAGAGGTACTAATTATTTTTCGGGAGCCACGTAGAGGTATTTTCCATATATATACTCCGACTAATGCAAAGGTATCCGTTCAATTCAAAGGTAACCATATTTCCCTTTTAGCAAAAATTACATCACATAGTCCACCACTACCCTCTAATACAACTACCCACTAAACATATAATACAACTACCCACTAAACATATAATAATAATAATACTCCTTAATCTATGCGTAAAAATTAAACGATTATCTTTGCATTGGCTAGAGAGAGTATATTGTTTAAAATATAGTTGAATAATTAATTCTTAATTATGATGTTCTGTCTGTCCACGCTTAACCACTTAGTTTTTATTATAAATAAGTAAAAATAATTTTTTATTTAATTTATTAGAGTATTATGATATTTTTAGATAATAAATAAAATATATATAAAATATAAATATGTTATGGGTGAAATTATTAGTTGATGTGATGTTTCTTTTTAAATAAAATAAGCATGGGTTCAAAACACAAATAAATAAATAAATATATGTATATGACGGAACGAGTAATACTTCCCCTTGTAAGATAAAAGTTATTTTAAATTAAAGTTTATATATATATATTTTTAATCTAAAATCCACATAGAACAATTAATATTATCCGATCCACACATAACATTAATAAAAATTTTCACTACATATTAACAATATACTCCCTCCTCCCGCGTTAACGCTGACGTTTACTTTTTGTATGGAGATTAAGAGATATAATATTTTAATATTTATAATGAGGTGAGAGATATTATTTAATGTAAAGTGAATATTTAATGTAAAGTGAATAGTTGTATTAATGTTGTGTGTGAGCTCTATATGAAATAAATAATTGTTTTGTGTGGCCGAACTTGACATAAAAAAAAATGTAAATCTTAATCTGAGATAACTTAAAATGAAAAATATAAATCTTAATATGGGATTGAAAATATCTCTTAATTCATGTAAAAAATAAAGAGAGTGATTACGGTGAGACCGGACTCATGAAAATGTGGGACGGGAAGTATTTCTTAATTCATGTAAAAAATAAAGAGAATGATTAAGGTGAGACCGGACCCATGAAAAAGTGGTGGAAACGGATCCCAAAATCAAATCTTCCGGGTTGGTGGGTTATTGCTGGATCTCATCTCCTTTCCTAAATATCTACATCCACAAAATATCCTCAAACTATGTGCACTGCTTTTTCTCTCTTCCAGATAAAGAAGTCCAATCTCTCTCTCTCTGCAGGTAATGACTATCTTCCATTTCCTTCCAGCTAAAGAGCTTCTTCCTTCTTTTATCCACCTCGACCGACGCTCATGGCTGATTAATCATGAGACAGCCGAGCTCCACCAGTGGAATTGCTGGACCGTCGGAGATTGTGAACTACGTCGCTGCCTCGCGACAACCACCACCGCCCTGGGCCGCCGGATCTGTAATCATTATTGAAGATAAAAATCAAGCTGGTCCCTCTCTTCATTTTTCTGTTTTCATCTGTATAATCAGTCCTCCCTCTTACATTTTCTATTGGGAATACGACGAAGAGAGTTGTGGTGATACTTGGCCTTCTACATCCTTATTTTATCCTTTTGATTTCTTTGTTGGTTAAATTATAGAATTGAACTTTTTAGCAGTCTAAAAATGGTGCGCAATTGTGTCTTAGATTTCCTTGTATAGTTATTGATTTGAAGCTGAAGCGTCTGGTAAGAATACATCTGGGATCGAACGACGAAGCATACGAGTGCGCTCCATCCAGATAGAAGACGAGGAGGGTTTCAACTGACAAAAGCAGCAGCCAAATCGTTCATCATCAACCTGAGTGTTCTGGTGCCGAAGATCTTGCCGACGTGGGAGATGATATGGTTCGTCTCGGATTCTTTCCGATGGGGGAGAGAAAAGGCCCCACTTCTTGAGGCTGTCGGCAGGGATTGAATCTGGACTATAACAGTTGTTCACAAAAATGCAAGAAAACATGACATAAGAAAAATAAATAGTTCGTACTAATTTAATCATCCCACCAATAACATCTACTATTGACATTTGTTATTCTTTTATTTCTTTTTGGTATCTTCCTCTCCAACTTTTGTTCAAGAAATGGGATTGAACTTTTTTTTAGGAACAAATCTTATCAGATGGGTTGCGCAAATATTCTACTTTTTTTTAGTATATCATAATTAAATTAATTTAAAAGAGTAACTCCATTAATTCAAAAAGATAATCTAATTATTTTTATAAGGTAATTTATAAAATATATTTAATCTTTTTCAAAGTAATATATTATTATTATGAAAGAGTAACTTAAAATATACTTAATTTTTTTCAAAATATTATTATTATTATTATTATTATTATTATAAAGAGTAACCTAAATTTATTATTATAAAGAGTAATTCAATTAATAAGAAAAATTAACCTAATGAAAGAATAACCTAAAAGATATTTAATCTTTTCAAAAATAATATATTATTATAATGAAAGAGTAATCTAAAATATACTTTATTGTTTTGAAAAAGAGTGACCCAAGAGTAAACTAAATTTATTATTATAAAGAGTAATTCAATTAATAAGAAAAAGTAACCTAATGAATATGAAAGAGTAACCTAAAAGATATTTAATCTTTTCCAAAACAATATATTATTATAATGAAAGAGCAACCTAAAATATACTTAATCTTTTTCAAAACAATATATTATTATTATTATAAAGAGTAACTCAAGAATAACCCAATGAATATGAAAGGATAATCTAATAGATGACCAAATACTCAAATTAAATAGTAACTTAACTTTTTTTTTAAAAAAATTTATTATTATAAAAAGTAACACAATTAATAAAAAAGAGTAACCTAATTAATATGAAAAAGTTATCTAAAAGATATTGATCAAATAGAACAATATTTTATTTTTTAAAATTCAAATATAAAATTAAAAAGTAACCCAAATTTATTAAAAAAGTAATCCAATAAATAAAAAAAATAACCTAAAAATATTGAGCAATACTTTATTACAGCCACTGCACTCAAGATTTCTAACAGGATCAACTTGAATTCACTCGAGCAGTTATCAATCATAACAAAAAAACAATCTGTTGAACACCATTTCTAATCAGGACTATAGGAGTCAAGGTCCAAAACGTAACTTTATTTTAAAGAGTAATCATAATAATTTCATAGTGATTGCTTCCAAGAATCAATTTTCATAAATTCAAGCTGATCATCATGAATATTGGAAACTTTACTCTGTACACATCTAAGTCAAAAGGAACTTGTTCTCGTTCACATTAAATAACAAAGCCCAACTTCTAAAAAATCATGGCAATAACATATCCACATATCCAAAAAAAATAAAAAATTAGTCTTTTCCATTAAGCCAAATTCAACTAATAAACATGTTATATAGATGATCCTTGTCTAGAAAGATAGTCCAACGATGATAACATAACAACGCACCCCCTCACGTATTCAACAGCAAACAAAAATGGAACTGATAACAGGTTAACAACGATCTCTCCCTTAATTTAATATTTAATATGACAACGGAGTCTTGGAGTAAACAACAATTTAGCATATACACAATCTAATACTAAAAAAATAAGAAAAATTAGAAAATGGGATGAGTATTTAATTCCATTTATTACCAACCATGCTTGCCCTTGCTTCCAGCCCCCAACCCCCTCCCAAAACACCCCTCAAGCTGGCGCCTTGCCCAATGCCATTGCCATGGATTCTTGAAACCTGCCAACTTCATTTGCTCACACTTCTAACAGGGGTGTAGTTTAGAAAATTGATCAACAGGATTAATAATTTCTGTCACTATCAAATAAACTGATAATCATAATTCTCCTTCTGCATATGCTTCATCATTCCATACAGCAACCAAATTTCATTCACATATACAAAAATTCAATCTACTTGGAATTTTTAGTTCAACCTCATATCAAATTCTCAACGAAATCCAAAATTAGTTTTTACTTAAAATTAAAGAATACATAAAAGATTTAATAGAGATAGCAAAAACAATCTATACTCTTTTGTGGAGTAATTAATATATCCAGATGTATACACGAGCTTAGTTTAAGAGCACAACTAGGTAAGGTAGCTATAACTATCATCAACCCAAATCACTATATTTCGATTTTACTCCGGATTTCATGATTTTCTCTCTCCATCTCTTCCTTTTTTACTCCGCATTTCATGATTTTCTATCGCTATATTTCGATGGTCATTCCTTCCATGGGGTCTCTATGGGAAATTCCCTTTCTGCGCTTCGCCGTTCGGTAGTTGACGGTGGTGGGAGGCCGCGTTGACGGAGTGAAGTTGTTGCTGTTAAGCCCCCAAGGCGCCGGACGGGAACGAAAAGACGATTGACGGAGTGAAGTTGTTGTTGTTGCGCCCCCAGGGCGGATGACGACGAAAAGATGATGGCGCAAAGAATTTACGAGGGTAGAGAAAAAAGAAAGTGAGGAGTGAGGTGAAGATAGAAACAGATAGAGAAGGGTGAGAATTGGAATAACCATTTGAATTCCCTCCCTGACCCGTATTTGTATTTTTTAATCCTGATCCATTTCCCCTTAAAAGATCCAATCTTATGAGAATTATATAAAAAACCTGCTCCATACTAGTCTTTGCCAAAAATAAAAGAAAATTTTATCTTGAGATGCTAGGAGTATTTGGAACCATTAATTTATTAGATCAGGTGACGTATCATTCCTTACATATGTTGTACTCCTATCTAGAGATATACGTATGATAGAACCAACATAACATAATTTAAATAGAAAAATCTTAGGACCATCTTCACAAGTGGGAAACATTAATGAATGATGAACATTATTTTTCTAATATTATTATACTTATGGTGGGGTACTACTGGAATTCTTCCTTTTATATTAATAATAATATGGTATTCTATATGTTACGTCATTCAACAGTATGAAATTGTCTTATGCGATTATTTTAAATTTTAATAAAGATGGAATGGTCTATTTTTTCCGGTTAAGGTTTATCATATCTTTAAATGTAGTAAATAATTGTATTAATATTGTGTGTAATGTATCTATATTAAATAATTAATTATTTAATATGAATCCTACCTAACAAAAAAGTAAATATGAATCTTAATTTAATATAAATTAAAATAAAAACGGGAGTATAAACTTTAATGAACGTTTCCACTATTTTGAATTATAAATAGAACTTGGTAAAATGTTACCAAACAAGATAAATTTTTTTTATTTTTTTAATGAGTGTTAGTGTTATTATGTTCACATACTGTTCTTTAATTATGTCAATGTCACAAGTATGATAATAGATGAATTCATAAAAACCAGGTAGTGACTAGTGAGAGTGTGTAAAATTAAATTCAATAAGCTCAAAATTTTCGAATTTATAAATTGATCAAATATAAATTATGGAAGGGTAAAATGGGAAATTTAATATAAGTTCAATGAACACAGTTGGGGATGAATCGAAATCGTCGGAGAATTGGTCTGACGGACAGCAATAATATCCCTGCTTTTCTGTTCACTTCTCACTCCTTAACAGAGAGAGAGAGTGGGGGGAGGGAGGGATGAGATCCAGAATGGGGCCATCGGCCGCCGCCGTCAGCGCTCCCTCTCCGGCAGAAAGTGGCGGCGGATTGGGTTTGATGGTGGCGCTGGTGGGTGCGGAGATGATTCTTCTGGCTCGTTCTTATATGAAATCGCGTTTTAATGATTCCTCTGTTCTAAAGTCGGGAATTAAGAAGCACGATTTTTACCCAGAAATGGGACCCGCATGCCCGGAGAAATTAAACCCACCCATCTGGCTTACCCGGTGGACGCTGCTACCTTACGCCACCAACAACTAATTTGGTAACATGATTATTTTGCACTTTAATTCATTTATTTATTTATATTTATGTTCAATTTGATTTTTTCTTCCTTAGATTTTTGCCGGCGGGATTTTTGTAAGGCTCTTTTGTTATAAGAATCAAGATGCTATTCGTTTTATATTTTATTATTTTGATCATATTTTGTAATGTTATTCTTTTATTCTATTGCGTTAATGTTTACAATTTTTTTTTCTTTGGCGGTGAGTATTTATTTTAGTATTATGATCTTATATGTTGATTCATTTAGCAATATTAATTATTTTGTATATGTATCCACCTATCAAAAATTAAAATGACAAAATATAGATATTTGAGAGAGTAAACGTTGCCAATAAGTGCAGATAAGCTCGATGGCCACATTTTCCTCATCAAATATTATATTCCACTTATTAGATTATAAATAAATAAAATAATAAATAATTAGTTGATTTTAAAACTAACTTTTTTAATCTGACAAATAGTGTTAGTATTTTATATTAATTAGGAGTTCTATAATTATTGGTACATTTTTTAGGAGTATTTTTTTAAAAATAATTATAGCTGTTTTGAGGGGTGAAAATTATAGAGAATTGAATTATTATTATTATTATTATTTATTATTATTATTAGTGGCAAAATAGCTTCTTGAAAATGAAAGTTGAAGGTAAGATTCGTTAGTATATAACTACTAACTAGGCCCAGCCCATAGATAAGAAGCCCAATAATTCACAAAAGGCTTTGTGGCTTAATGATATTAACTTAAATCTGGAAATGCCTAATGCCTTTTAATTTAAAATTTCTCTTTATATTCATCATCAAAAGTTTCAACTATCTAAATCTTTAAATTTAAGCATAAAATTATAAATATTTTCTTATATGTGAAATATTATAAAAATTAGAAATTAAGAAATTACAGCAGTGCGAGACCTACCTTGTAACATTTTTATGTTCGATAATTCAAAAAAAAAAAAAAAACGCATAATTAAATTCAATAATATCAATTTTAGTCTTGTGCGTTATGCATGTACTAATTTAAGAACATAATAATTAGCCTGATTAAATATTTTTACTTGGTTTCCTTATGTTTTAGAAAATAACTTAAATTTCAATTAATTAATTTAAAAAAAAAGGCATCATATTACCAATAGTTGAATTACTAGAAAGGGAAGTATGTCATGCACACAAATAATTTGGTTTCAATATGTCAAAACATAATCATTTTGGAAAAATAATACTAGTAATAATTAGCATTACTTATCCCTTTAATAATCGTATTCTATGGGACAAGCACTTTGATTTGAAATTGAGCTGACTAAGTCTATTTTAAATATATCTATAATTAGGAGTATATTGTTTGTATTAATCAGACAAGAATAGTAAATTAATTGTTGCTATTACATTTATCAGTGGAATTTAAAATGTCACATCCTTCAATTACTTAATTTGAAAAGAATAAAGTCGAATTTATTAACTCAAATTTATTATTATTTTTTAACAATTTATTTCATCGTACAATTTCCAGTGAATAAAGCATCCCATTTTCTAGGCTTACACAAAAGAGTGAGGTTGCGTCTGCCCGGGCGCACGTGACACATTCCGTGCGTCTTTAGAAATTTAGTATTATGGGTAAAAGTACATTATTTTGGTTTAAAGGGTATACACTTTAATTAATAAAAGGTACACAATTTTATTCTAAAGGGTATACATTTTTCATTAATATTTTTTTTTCTTTAGAAAATAAGGGTACACATTTTTATACTAAAGGTTATACAATTTAACACAAAATTCTAAAGGCGCATCGGAGTGTTGTTCATGCGCTCAGATACACACAATAGTTTTCTTTAGAAAATAAAGAGTACACATCTATATACTAAAAGATATACAATTTAACAAAAAATTCTAAAGGTGCACGGAATGTGCGCCCAGGTGGACAAGAGTTTTTGCCTACACAAAAATACGTATTGAAATTACATCTCTCCATCAGAAACCAATAGCTAGGAATTAAAATTTTATTTTAAAGAATATTTATATACTTATAATAATTTTTAGTTTTTACCTAACAATTATTTCATACAAATTACATTACCTAATATTTAATTTAATGAATAAACATCGACAAATAAACCTAACTTCTGGGCTTAGCAAAAACGTAAATTACAGAAGCGTGCAAATGAAGCAGGAAAATGTTAAACAGTATATTGTTTTCCACATTTTATGGAAACTATATATTATAGGCAGATTATTATGTGACCTTGATCATATATGACAACATATCATGACAATCGTTAGATATCAACGAAAAGAAATAGATGGTTAGATGAGATAAAGTTAATAATCGTAAAGTATATGAACAGACGATTGCCTGTATAACCTTTCAACCGCATTCTCAAAGATAAACAACATTGATGATGTGGCAATTAAAATATTTATTTAAGAAATAATATATATTTATAAGATTACAGGAAATAAACGGTAAAATTTTGGGTAATAGATGACCCAAGTCACCCAAGTAATCCATTATATTATAATTAACGGGAAGTAACTTATGATGTAGTTAATTTGTAATATAAATTATACTATTAGATCTTAATCTTAATTAATAATAGAAGTAATTTTATACGGTCGAATATTCCCAATTAATCCGGGAATATTTCAGCATTAGTATATAAAACATTTCATGAAATTATTGTCCTTTCTCATCACTTTCCTTGGATAAAACCAAAAGAAACACAAATAGTGGGAATAGTTAACATTTGAATTTATTTATTATTTTCATAGCAGAGGGCTACGTGTGTAGACCATGGGATGCAGCGGATCGAGCACGCAACTAATTATTATCATCTTTATAAAAAAACAAAAAAAATTACACAAAAAGGTAACGGTGTGACTTGAGGCAAAGGTGGGATGGTAGTTACATTAAATTTCTTTAACAAAAAATAATAATTTTGATGATAATTGCATTATTCATAGACACTTCGATGGATCATGTCATGACAAAAGATGAGTGCGTCATACAAGAGATGTTACACTAACTTGTTACATGCTTTATATTGAAATTTTTGACTTTGTAAATCAATTCTATCGTAAATTGAATATTACGTACGGTTATCTTTTCTGTATGTTCAATCATTTTTTTCTTTTTTATTATTTGAATTAATTAGATGAATTTGCACGAAATGTTTAAACATTTGTATCAAAATTAAAAGATGATAAAATTCTAAGATTAAAATATTTGTATAATTCTTAAAATTAAATAGACT
Organism: Pogostemon cablin; assembly: GCA_023678885.1. Lineage (NCBI taxonomy): Eukaryota > Viridiplantae > Streptophyta > Magnoliopsida > Lamiales > Lamiaceae > Pogostemon > Pogostemon cablin. The sequence continues at coordinate 2,450,362 of CM042992.1, read as the reverse complement.
AATTTGATTTCACACCGTGAGTGATGGGGGACACCAAATAATGATAATGCCACTGAAGATGTGTATACATACAAATGGAAAATCTTGAATGAAGATTTAATAACATGTTAAAGTATATGGAGTATTTATATTGCATTCCATTCCGTATAACTAAAGATTGTGTGTCTCTTTGTACATCGTGACACTAAATTCTGCATTTTTTAATATTGTATTAAAGTTAAATGTTATACTTTTTTTATAAGAATTTATATTCTTGAACTTTTGAATAAGAACTTTATTTTTTTTAATCAAACGTTTATATTATTCAAATTTTCGGCAACTTTTTAATAAAAAAATTAAACCTTATTATTTAAATTATACCTTTTAGAATAAAATATTATAAACTAACTCTAAATATATAAAGTTCCTCTCTAAGTATCTTCATTGTTCTTATTATTATTGAAGTCAAACTGGAATATATTTCATTGCAGATAAACTTTTATGATAACCCTATTGATACTAAAAATTTAAATAAAATTTTTCTAGGAGTATATTTTAAATTATTATTATGGATATAATAATATATTTGGGTGGGATGAAAAAGTAAAGAAATCGTGTATCTAACCCTAAATAAGGGGTGAATTAATGCGCAATTATTTAATTATTTTTAAAATTTTAGAACATACCCTTCGCATATTCTTTTGCTGTACTTCACAGCACACAGTTTTCAGTACCAAAGTACAAACTATTACATGCGGTTAAGATCATGGGACTGGGGGTATAAATGTCACTACAATGTCAACTTAAGAGGGATGGAATAAATAAACATTAATTATATTTATGAAAATCAGTTACTAATTTTTTTAAGAATCTGCAATTATGAAGTTTCAATTTGAAAACATTAATTCTGACTTTACAATACGTGTTTACAAAATTAATTTACTAATGTCGTAAATAATTGTAGGGTTAATTGAAAAAAAAATTATTAATTTTATTCCTATTATAAATTAATTCTCACTTTTGATAAATTACAAAAAAACAAAACTACTACCTTTAAGTATTGTTGCAAAATAAACTCAATTTTTTACTAAAGTAGAATTTTTGTGGGGTTTTTTTTTTTGCAATAATACTTAAAGGTGGTGATTTTTTTTGCAATTTCTCAAAAGTGAGGATTAATTTGCCATAAGAGTAAAATTTACGGGTTTTTTTTCAATTAACGCATAGTTTTATAGTTTTGTGACTCGTATAATAAATGACTTGTAATTAATTGTGATTTTAAGTGTTATCATAATTCATCTTAGCCAGCATCTTGTCCATGATGATATTAATTTCATGATTCGACATTTAACTTGAAAGATAATAAAAATTATTTATATTTGATTTGCGGCAGATTAGGTCATGAGTTAATTAAGATTAAATTTGTGGCGTCTCGAAGATGCAATTTTGTAAGTGGGTTAAAAAGTTGTGTACAAAACAGAGCATTAAGTTAGTGAAAATGGTACTTGTTACTATTAATTAAGTAATTTGTGTCAAATTAGTCTAAATGTGGCTGCCAAAATTTTCCATCTATTAACTTTATTTAGTGGGAGACATTTAATGTTGGAGTATCATTTTTCTTGTCGTGGGGTCTTCAAGAAGTTGATATTATTTGACTCTAGTCTTCTTCTTAATGTCAATAAAAAAAAAAAAAAAAAAAAAATATATATATATATATATATATATATATATATATATATATATATATATATGAAAATAATAAATTAAGGTAATTTTGTATCCGACGCATGCAATTATTAAGATTTAAGACAGCCGTATTTGTTACGTGCGGTGAAGGAAAAATTAGTTCTCCTTTCAAGTTTCAAGACATGGATATGTCATTTTAGATTTGTTAAATAATAATAAAAATAAAATAAAATTTAAATGTCAGAATAATATTTCTTCTGTTAAATAGTATCTTTGGTTACTATAATTATAACATATACTCTACATACATGGTGCTTAATTATTTAATATTAAAATTAATTATTCATTAATATCGGATTAACATTATCTTATGACATATATAATTTACCAATATACATTTAATTTAATGTTTGTTTTTATTATAAGGTTATAGAAAATAATAAATATAATAATAATAATAATAATAATAATAATAATAACATCGAACATAACATGTATTTTTTTTTATTTATACAAAAAAAAATTATACATTAATTTATTTAAAGGGAATGATTATTAGTTATTTTATTAATTGACAAAAATAATAGAATTAATTTAGGACAAAAATAATAGAATTAATTTAGGACAATAAGAAAGACAAACTTTTTTTAAAATTGCATCGTGAGTCATTCCCCAATATCCTTTTCAAACTCTTTATACCGAATTTGAGTGAGAAAAATGTGGAAATTTAGTATATACTTTAATTACTTTACTTTCATTAAAAAGTACTCCTTATTAAGCAAATTAAATGTAATGCCTTGGAATTTAAGAAACGTAATAATTCAAAAGATGTAGCCCACATATAATGGGTTGTGACTCATCTTTTTTACATTTAATGCAACCTTATCTTAAAACGAAATCCGACAGCTAGAAATGTGAAAAGTTTAATGTTTTATTGAGTTTCATTTTTTTTAAATAATAAAATAAAATTATGTTATATCTAGCTAGCTAGCATCACGTTTTGTGTGTGAAAAAAACTTAATATTTACTCTGTTAATTTGGTAACAACATGGTTGTCATTAGAGATGTTTTTTGAGGAATCTAGCTAATGTGAAATCATTAAATTGAGTTTACTAAAATTTCATTTGTAATTGATTTCCATGTGGTAGTATATTAATGAGAGGGTCTACATATGGCGTATTCCACTCGGAAAAAAACTATTTAGATTAAATTCATTGATAATTACATTTTTTATGAAATGAAAGAATGTAATAAACTATAAAAATAATTAATATATCTTAAATTATAAGAATTAATTAGTGACTTTATACCTTCACACATTCAAGTTAAATTATATAGTTTTATATAAATTAATGAAAAAAACTCAATAAAAATGTAATGAATTCTTAAAAATGAAAAATAAACCCTTTATATGGCCATATATACTAAAATGAAATATAAAAAAGGTTTTGAATGTGTAAATATAGAAAATGATTGATAATTTTTAGTGCAAAAGGTAACCATTGGTTGGCAACTCTCATGATTCACTAATTTGAATTTGTGCATTCACATTCAAAAAAAAAAAACCACAGTAACCAGCTGAAACATATTACTATAATTTACTCCCTCCGTCTCATTTCAAATGACACACTTTTTATTTTGGTCTGTCCCACAAAAATTTGCATATTTTCATAAAAAGCAAAAATTAAAAAACAACTACCCTTTTCCATATACTTTATTTAAAAAAAAATGAACTCTACCTAACATATTTTATCATTTATTTATTACAAAAAAAATACTATTATACCCCTAAAAATTATCACTTCCTTAATCTTCATGCTGGAATTGAGGGTGCAATCTTTTATGGGACGGTGGGAGTATACCTGTAATGTTTCTACATATATGACGTTAGAATCCATTAATATTAAAAGAAAATTACGTGAATGGCATTGTTTCTACATATATTATTAGTAATTTAGTAATTATAGTAGTGGGAGTAGATGGATCCCAATAGTGGGAGGCCCATGGGTCCAAATGCCTGCAGTTGGAAGGCCCATTATCTATAACTCCTATCTATCTCTCTCTAATTTTTTATTTTTTTTACAGCAAAATGGATCTCTTTAATTTATTTTTTTTCATTTTTTAGTTTCAAATTCTTACATTAAGCTAATTAGAAAAAATTAAAATTTAAAAAATAAAAATAAAAATAATAATGGTATTATAATTAACTAAATTTGGATGCATTAATTAATTTTTTGAAAAGCCAAATTCAACCTTACCAAACCACGAAAGCCACAATAAACTTATCTAATTGTATATACTTTTATTTTAAAATAAAAATATGGCAATTTATAGGTGGTGCACCTAAAGATAGGGTGCACCCACATACAAATATAAACAAAAACATATACAATTAAGAGTAAAAATGTATACAATTTAATTGTTATTTTTTTAATAAAAAATTGTATATAATATTCAATAAAATGTTATACACATATGGATGTTAATTTTTTTAATGAAAAATTAAAGTGAAAAATATATAATTATTATAAAACACATATACAAAATAGAATAATATGTATACAAAATAGAATAAAAAACATATGGGTGCACCCGCACTCTAAAAATATTAAGATGTACATGACGATTTTAAGTGAACCATTCCTCAAGAAACTTTGCCTAATAATGATATAATATATTAAAATAATTTGAGGGTAAACAAAATCCGAACTTCATACAACCAAATAATCGTATGTTAATGACATGCGTTTTCGGCTTAATATGTGCTTCATTCCATAATTAAGAAAACTTTTTTGAACAAAAAATGACGACATATGCCAGCTTTATTATTTTATTTTATTATAAAATAAAAAAAATAAAACAACAGTATATATTTTATCACCTCTATAAATTAGCCCACCTCTCCCTTGGCAATGCTCATTACACTCAGCAACACACACAGTGTGTGAGTGAGAGAGATACAGTGAGATACACTCGCAGAGGAGAGAAAAAGAGAGAAAATGAGGCAAACACCACCATCACCACCAATAAATCCTTCCTACACACAAACATTTTGGCATTGGAATTCTCCATTGCCGTACCTTTTCATCGGATTAGGGCTAATGATTTTGCTAATCGCCACCGCCTTAATCCTCCTCGCTTGTTCCTTCAGGAAGCGCCCTAATCGTCACGGAGAACAGAAGGCGGCGCCGCCCTCCGCCGCCGCCTTCGTCGCCGATAGTACCCCCAAAATCATCGTGATCATGGCCGGCGACGACAACCCCACGCATCTCGCCGTTCCCATCCCCAATTCCACCGCCGCTAAAATCTGTGTTTGCCAAACCTAATTGATCGGATGATCAATATGGAAAATTTTGTCCTTTAATTACTAACAAAATTAGGAAAATTTTGGGTGATTAGATTACTTTATTTCTTTCTTGTGTAATAATTCATTAGTAATAGTTAAATTCTCTTCTTTTCTAATGTTCTACGCGAAATTAAATTTTCCAATTTAATATTTCACCAATTTACAGTATTGCCACCCCTTTTCTTTATATTCAAATATTTACTTGGATAATATAGTATACATTGGATAATATAGTATACATTTGGATAAACAAAAATACATATATATTATTTTGATTTAATTTAAATAATTTTGTATGACTAATCAGGGGCCTCTGTTTAATTCACAATCCAATCTTGAGATGGAATATTATTCTGAGATATCAATACTATAAAGGGATATATATTTAGTAATATATCATCTTCCAATTAAAGTTTTTTTTTATTTTTATTTTTAAAAGATCAAAATTAACTTCACCTCACAATTCTGCTTTTCTGTAGAACCCTAAAAACGAATAAATGTCTTTGAGAAATGACATTCGAATTTGAAATAGTACAAGTAATATTTTAATGCATTTCATATTATCACACAAATTTTATTTTAAATAATAGTGAATGCTATTTATGAAGATAATTAAATACCATCTACTGTACTATGGATGTGACAGACAAGTAAGAAAATGGATAGAATAGTTTTTTTTTAAATGGTCTTCTCATCTTCTGTCAGCATAGTCTTTATGTAATTTAGAATTTTTTATTATGTAATTTACAAATTATAATCCTTATTTGTGTATGTTTTATTCTAAAATGTTCATATAATCTAAAAATATTATTTGTTGATTCACACTTCATTCTCCATTTTCTTATAATAAAGGAAAAAACATAAATGGTGGGAATAAGGAATTCTTGAAATTAATAATTTCCTTATTTTATTTTGTATTAATATTCCATTATTATTTATTTAGTGTATAGGCTACAAAGTTAAGTGGGATGCGGCCGCTGGAGCACGCAAAGAATTAATTACGAGTTCAGAGAATTAATTTGGGGGTGGGTGGGGGTAGGGGGGGTGGTCGTCCGTCTTAAAATTATCAAATTGCAATAGTGGGAGACCGGAGACACAAACAAAAACCTATTTATACGCCCAAAGAAAATTATAATTATTAATTTTACTAAATAAACGTTTCAAGTGTAAGCTTAAATGGTGGGAACAATACCTCCCCCAACTAGTTTTGTCTTCTATCTTCAAATTACTTTTAGAAAAATAAAAAAATAAAATTATATTTATACATATATAATATGATATTCGATTCGTAAATCAAATAATTCAGAAAAGATCAAAATCATTTACCAGTGAAAACCTCATTTCAAATCAGACAACTAGTCAAGGAAAAATCATAATTGTTCGCTAATGAGACCCCATTTCAAATCAAAGCGTCATTTATGAGTTGATCATACAATTATTGATCATTGCACAACTTTTAAACCTAAGACTTTGAAAAATTCACCTTAAAACACTCTAAGCTCGCTGTTAGGCCAATCTTTGCAAATTTGTAAATCATGTATTTTCTTTCATGGAAGCAACAAATATAAATTCCTCCAATAATAATAATAATAATAATAATAATAATAATAATAAAACTATCATTTACTTTTTCCTGTGAAAATAAATTAGAGTTAAATTCATTTTTTGCCTTATAACTAAGCAAAATTTTGATTTTTACCCTAAAAAAGATAAGTGGTTCAATTTTGCCCTATAACTAACGAATTGTTTCAATTTTTGCCCTTTTTCGCCGGAAAATGTAAATTTCGCCGGAATCCACCACGTCATGCTTCAATTCCGATTGGTCAATCCGACGTGGCAATTTTGACTTTTTTTAGCCAATGAGAATCCGCAACGTCATATCCTATTTTTTTTTTTTTTCATTTCCAAATCATCATGAGAACTGCCTATTTTCAATACTTTCTCCCTTCTCTTTCTCTATGCTCTCACGTTTCTTCTATTAAATTAATGAATTAACACTCTTTTATGGATCATTACCTACCTCTTACATATCATATAAAATTGGTTCTTAGTTATGCAATATTTTCTCATATGTTTATGAATTAGTTAATGACTTTCTTAACCTCTCTTAAACATGATTCAACCCACAAAGGAAACATGATTAAATGAATATGCGATAGATTTATCCTGTTTGGTGTGTGCCACTGCTCATCTACAGTCACACACGCAACAATACCTCTTTTTTCGTTTCTTTTTTTTTTCAAACATCTATTAAATAGTTTTTCTTTTTTAAATAAATAAATATATATAAAGAAATGATCATCTTTTTGTAGCTGCTCGACGCGGAGTCCACTAAGAACCTAGGAATATTTAACCCAATAATCATTACATTCTTTCACTTTCTTCCCCATTACCATCTAATTTAATGAGTTAAATTCATTTTTTAACTTGTAACTAAACAAAATTTCGATTTTTGCCCTAAAAAAGATAAGTGGTTTAATTTTGCCCTATAATTAACGAATTGTTTCAATTTTTGCCCTTTTTCGCCGGAAAATGCAAATTTCGCCGGAATCCGCCACGTCATGCTTCAATTCCGGTTGGTCAATCCGACGTGGCGATTTTGACTTCAATTCCGCCACGTCGGATTGACCAACCGGAATTGAAGCATGACGTGGCGGATTCCGGCGAAAAAGGGCAAAAATTGAAACAATTTATTAATTATAGGGCAAAATTAAACCACTTATCTTTTTAGGGCAAAAATCGAAATTTTGTTTAGTTATAAGGTAAAAAATGAATTTAACTCATTAAATTAGATGGTAATGGGGAAGAAAGTGAAAGAATGTAATGATTATTGGGTTAAATATTCCTAGGTTCTTAGTGGACTCCACGTCGAGCAGCTACAAAAAGATGATCATTTCTTTATATATATTTATTTATTTAAAAAAGAAAAACTATTTAATAGATGTTTGAATAAAAAAAAGAAACGAAAAAAGAGGTATTGTTGCGTGTGTGACTGTAGATGAGCAGTGGCACACACCAAACAGGATAAATCTATCGCATATTCATTTAATCATGTTTCCTTTGTGGGTTGAATCATGTTTAAGAGAGGTTAAGAAAGTCATTAACTAATTCATAAACATATGAGAAAATATTGCATAACTAAGAACCAATTTTATTTGATATGTAAGAGGTAGGTAATGATCCATAAAAGAGTGTTAATTCATTAATTTAATAGAAGAAACGTGAGAGCATAGAGAAAGAGAAGGGAGAAAGTATTGAAAATAGGGTGGATTAGAGAGAATATGTGATTTTTAAATTTGAGTAAAACCAAAACTTAATTTTTAAAACACAAAATAAACACAGGTTAATTAGATAAACGATTAAACCCTAACAGTGTCTTTTAAGGAATCGATGGGTTATTTGCACCCTAAAATTGATAGATAAACCCCAATTATTCAATATACCCCATTAAAAGTAAAATTTACATATTTAAATTTTTAAATACACCAAGACAACTTTATTCTTTTAATTAAGGACAAAATTAATGTGTTGAAAAAGAACAGGAAGATCTGCTTGAAATATATTCCTCGGAGAAGGCCGCCGTCGAACGTTTACGTATCTAATCTCCTCTGCTCTTACTAGACAATTCGATTCACGACATCGCTTGCTGCTGCAGATGGATGAGCGATGGACAGAAGGTAAAGACAGAGAATGACGGTTCGTCAGGGAAGAAGAGAGATGAAATTAATGGCGTTAGGGTTTCACCCCAAATTCGTCTGAGTTACCAGAAACATGACTCCAGCGGCGGCGAATTCAATCCTTGCGGCGCACTGCAAAACTAATTGAGATGAATTACAGTATTTTGGAACAGATACGAAGGAATTTGGATGGTTTGAGGAAACGTGGATGTGCTCCTTTCAAAAGAGGAAGGAGAATTGATTAATTATCATCATGGATATTAACCTGCCCATTTTAGCTATTTGGATCTTTTTTACCTCCACCACATGCAGATTGATCTCTGATAATTACATACTTCTTCTGAAATTCCACTCCCTTCTGCTCTCTTAAAAAAAAAGGAAAAAAAAAGTGTTCGATTTAAGGAAGCGAACAGTGAGAAAAAGTTATTCAACTGTTCGGTCGTAGGAAGCGAACAGTGAGAAAAAGTTATCCAACTGTTCGATTACAAACGTCAAATATATTTTATATATTTCAGATTTAATGATTATTTATAAAAGAGTATTTATGTCTTCTCACATAATCATATTTTAATTTTATAAATTATTGGGGTTTGTCTAGTAATTTCGGAGATGCAAATAGACGCCCCCTTCTAAGGAATGGTAGAGTTTTAATCATCGTGTCAATTTCAATGTGACTCTCAAACTTAAAAATAAATTAATTAAAGTAATAATTCTCTAATCCACTGTTAATAAGAAAAGAAAATTTTCACGCAATATATCACTCTCTCCTTTCACAAGTATTGGTTTTAAAATTTTGATTTCTTAGGTATAAGAAGTGAGATAATGTAACGGTACCTTGGCTTATATAATGACAAATTATGAATAAAGTTGTTATGTTTTTGCTAATAAAAAAAATAATAAATTATATATATATATATATATATATATATATATTTATATATATAAAACACTTGCAGAAATTAAAAGTATAAAAGAAAAAAAAAATACTCCTGAGCTTAAGTTTTGTCATTTTGGTTTGTTTTTAATAATGTTTACATTTTTTTTCTGAGAAGAGGGTTTAAGTTTTTTCATTTGGACTAGGAGAGCGGCACCTCACTTTTGTGAGGTGCAGCCCGTTTTCGCGGAAATAGACACTTATAATTATACCACAATATGCCTGTACAGTGACATTGTTCAACGCTTTAAGCAATAGACAAAGAGCCTGGAAGGCCGCATTCTAATAAACTCCCTTCACAATTACATAATCTGATGTTATGAACATGAACAAGGAGATCTATACAGCTACAATTAATTTCCATTATATGATAATCATTTTTCACTTCTATTAAACAAAAGTAATCACTGACAAATTCATAATAAGAGGATGAGGGGTTGGCATGAAATGACCCACTTTGTGAAAGGTATAAACCTACTAATGTATAGCTAAAGAGTTGGAAATAAACAACCCAAATAAAGAAATATGTACAAATATGTTTGCAGCTATCAATATATTACACACAAGGCAAGTATATAAAATGTAAAATCATAAATACCAAGTAAATTATAAGAGAGGAGGTTGCCTTTTATAAACACCAACAGATGTGCTTGCCGTGGTGATGTGTGCGTCGAGAATAGCAGTGACTGCTGTATGCTGGAAAATAAAAACACATTGTTGTTAATATTAATCATAAATAATTATGAGATTCAATGTGTGGAGATGGAAGTGTAAATAACATTCATGAGAAGTTCTGATTAAAAAATAATAACCAGAGCTGGAAATTAGAGGGAAAATGCAACGGAAAAATGACACAGAGAGATAAAAAGAGGGGAAAATATTGGGTTAGTCTCTGTAAAATAGTATAATTGTCCTCTTTCACACGTGTTCAGTGAATAAACAACTAATTTGAATCAATTTGGAGGGTATTTAGTTGTCAAGGTTTGTAAACAGAGTTTCAACATTGGTTAAAAAATATTTACAGGCCTAAGCCACTCAGTCATAGTTCATTTATGCAGTTGTCATACTACAATAAAATCAGATGAAATATATTAATTAAATGATCTGCATCAAACTGGTATGCAATATTCACAGGTTAGCATGCAAGGTGTACCATTTGGGCTATACAAATAAGTGGTGCAAGTTAAGGTGACACAACACTAAAGTAGCAGCTTTTATGAAATCAATGCATGTAAATTAAATAGGTTCTGAACTTATAAACTTCGAGGCTTCTTGTCTTTTACCCCCTCCAAATTAATTTATAGTTGTTTTAGGATCTAAAGAGGGTTTAATGAATACGTTAATACTTTCATTATTTAAGGTCTAAAAACAGCCACAGACTGTATTTACAGAAACAATTTGTCATCTTTAGTAGTAATAGGTTAAATAGGTTACAAATTTAGGTGTTATTGATCAACTATGGGTTCCATTTATTTTACAAACTCTTTGTTACTACATACCTTTTGAGCATGCCATCGACCTTACATTCTGTCTACACAAATAACTGGTGGAAATTATTGTAACAAGTAGCATTTTATATGAAAACAACGCGTATAAATTAATTGGGTTCTCAACTCATAAACTTCCACATGTCATCGTTGTTTTTTGTGTTTTCCCAGCAAATTTGTCTATAGCTATTATACAATCCAAAGAGGGTTTAATCAATATATTACTCATCAACACTTTCATTTCTCAAGGTGCAACTAAAAGTCAAGCAAGCTGTCATACAGGGGAAGAGATCAATCTAAAGTCTAAGCACAATAATATACATAGAAATCCTTATGAAGATGTAAAAGAAATATTATGTAAAGTACTAATCATCTAGATAAAATGTAACGGTAACATTAGGGGGAACATTGCACCCTATACAAGATAGTTGTAATTACAACGGAAACACAACATGTCTATGCGATTAAAGATAACAATAAAATAGGGATAGCCCTTGTGCTCCATTTTCCCAATTCTAACAACATCACAAGTACTTTAGCATTTTTCTCTATTTATGGTTTAATTGTGTATTGAGTTTTCCCTTATTACAAATGTTTAATCATATAAACCTAATTTTCCTACTGTTTGCAGCTATCAATTTCATTGGATAATACGTAATTAAATCATTTTGTTGTTCAGCCTAAATCAAGCTGGAGCATCATTGTACAGTGAAATTCCTCAAGGCAAGAAGTTTACGAGTACTAATAAGTTGTGAAGGGCGTGCATAGCAGTCGAACACAACATAATTCGACAAATTAAGATGAACAACTTGAAATCAATTATTTGGGCAAATTGACAGAAAATACTTTCAGGTGTTAAAAACCAAAGCCAATCAGTCAAGATCTCAAGTCGGGCAAAAATTACATAACCAAAAGAAACATGGTGTACTCAGAGTTCTTATCTAAAAATCAAGAAACTAAATTGTGCGTACACGAAAGAAAATCAAGAAAAAATGCTTACCAGGAAGGAAGGAGAAGAAAATCAAGAAAAAATGCTTACCAGGAAGGAAGGAGGAACTTGACCGCTGCATACGGCATACCTAAAGCAGAACACAAACGGCAGCGTCATCCCAAACGTAGGAAAATTCTTGGTAATTAAAAGGAAATTCCAGAAACTTACTTCCCTATTAGGATTATAGAAAAAGAAGGCGGAGAGAAGAGGGCGGGAGCGCACGGAAGAAGATTACAGATGGGAGTGGAAGTTGAAGAATGAAAATAAACTCTGGTGGAACCGTAGAAAGTAGGTGACTCCTAATCTGCTATTTGGACACGCGGACAAAGGGGGGGTGTTATTATTATCTTACAAGAAAGGTTAAAGCCATGTGGGAATAATAGAAAAGACATGAAAATCTTCATAAACATCATCGATCAACATTACAACATCAAATGGTTATGCAGCAGCAGAATCCCACAACATCAAACTCTACAATGATGCTTTGTTCGATTTCAGATGAAGTAAAACTGGAAACGATTGCATTCATTCATTGATAGGCAAAACAAAGATGGAAAAAAAAAAACACAGATGTGTAGCTGAAAAGGAAATGTCTAGGAATACAAGTCGAAACAAGCTTCTCGTAGTTCTTGTTTTCAACTGTATAAGAATACTTAATTCACTATATCAGAATCAAATGAAACAGTACTGATGGTATACTTTATTCAGACAAATTTGGAGACAGTTGTTAGTTACCAATCTTCTTAGCAAGCTTAAACCACTCAGTATGGAAGGATCCAGCCATGTCGACCCTTTCGTAAGTGTGAGCACCGAAGTAGTCTCTCTGAGCTTGGACCAGATTGGCAGACACTCTCTCCCTTCTGTAAGTGTCGAAATAGGCCAGACTAGCAGACATCCCGGGGGTGCTGATGCCCGAGTTGATTGCAAGGCATACAACTCTTCTCCAAGCGGATTGCCTGTCGATGATTTCCTTGGAGAACTCAGGGTCCACTAGGAGGTTAGCAAGCTCAGCATTGCGGTCATATGCCTGCTTGATGCGATCTAAGAAGATAGCACGAATAATGCATCCGCCCTTCCAAATCCTAGCGAGTTCCCCCAACCTCAGCTCCCACCCCTTCTCTATGCTCTTTGCACGGATCAGATTCATGCCCTGAGCATAACTGCATATTTTGGACGAGTACAGCGCTTGCCTCACATCATCAATCAGTTTTTTCTTATCAACCTCATGTTCGGATAAAATGTCGCCAGATTTGAAGACCTTAGCAGCTTCAGTTCTTTCCTCCTTCAACCCACTCAGGAATCTTGAATCTAGGGAAGCTTCAATGGTGGGGGCGGCAACTGACAGTTCAGCAGCTTGCTGAACAGTCCATTTACCGGTACCTTTCATACCGGTTTTGTCCAACACCTTGTCTACCAAATAACCATCTGCCTTGTCATCTTTAATTCCGAATATATCAGCAGTGATTTCAATCAAGAAGCTCTGCAGCTCCCCCTTGTTCCATTCTGAGAAGGCAGCTTTGAGCTCCTCGTTTGAGAGCTTTCCAACTGATTTGAGCACGTCATACGCCTCAGCAATCAGTTGCATGTCGCCATATTCGATTCCATTATGGACCATCTTGACAAAGTTCCCAGACCCTCCTTTTCCTATATAGGTCACACAAGGACCGCTGTCTACTTGGGCCGCCACTTTAAGAACGATGTCTTCTATGTATTTATAGGCTTCGATTGACCCACCGGGCATCAGAGAAGGTCCATTCCGAGCACCCTCTTCACCACCAGAAACTCCCATGCCAAGGTACAGAAGACCTAATTCAGCTGCAGCTTTCTCCCTTCTCTCCGTATTCTCATACCACTCGTTTCCACCATCAATAATGCAATCACCTTTCTCCATGTAAGCAGAGAGTGTTTTGATGGTCTGGTCGACAGGAGCCCCAGCCTTGACAAGTATGATGATCACACGGGGTTTCTGGATTGAGTTAACAAATGATTCAGGGTCATGGAAGCCATACACTGGAAGGTTTCCTTCTGCTTTTGCTCTTTCAATCGTCTCATCAACTTTAGATGTAGTACGATTGTAAACAGAAATAGGAAAGCCTTTCTCAGCAATGTTGAGGGCCAGATTTTGTCCCATAACAGCAAGGCCAGCAAGGCCTATTCTGGTTAGTTGTGGAGATTGCTCAGCCATCCTTGCTACTGTAAAATCACATTTATCATTCATTAATCACTGCACTGAACTAGTAAATAGAAAGATGATTCTTACAAAGAGATCAGATAACAACAATTCATTGTAAACTCAAGAATTGAGTGGCTATATAAACAAGAAGAAGCATCTTGACTTGTTTCTCAAGATCTACAATTAAAAGCCTTAGATCAAAGGAAACCCCACAAAATCTACTCTTTTGCACGATCATTCGTCTTCCGAGTTGATTATCATGACCACACAGCTAGGATCTATGTGTTTGAGGATCTCAACCATTCAGTTTTCTTATGATCATACACAAGTGAAGTGAGATCTCATACTTACCAAACAACTATATCAACTAATGATAGATAAAAGCTACAAAAACAACATGAAAATTGATTTAATTAAATCTTATACTCATAAAACAGTTTATTCAACAGAGCACCCATCAAATAACAGATCAAACGAAAATGAATTCATCAAACCTAACCACACTCCCACAAGGAGTTACAAAGTTCTTCAAACAAAATCAGCAGGAGTACACCACCCACGTATCGGAATCAAACTAAATTAAGACATACAGATGAAAGATAGATCCAACCCGATCCAAAAGAGAAGCGAAACCCATGAATTAATTCCTCAAATAACACAAAATGAAGACAGGAAGAAGCCAAACCTTGATCCAACAAAATCGAATTGCAGAGAGAAACGCAAAGATCTGTCAAGAAGCACGAACAATTAATCACGAATTAAATAAACAATTCACAAGAAGAAGAAAACAAGTAAAGGGATTATAAATAAAAAGATCTAAAAACGAATTCAGTATATAAATCTTGAATTTCTTCTACTATTGTGCGGGTCAAAATTGGGCAACTAGTTTTCCCACTGATATTTGTTCTTCATTGTGGAAGGTTGTTGGCTGGCTGCGGTTGGTGAAAGACACCTTTTTCTTTTTTCAGAAAATCTTTTTTTATTTTAGAGCAGCCAATTAAATCCGTGGATTTGTACACGTCAGCTCACGGCCGAGATCTAAATTCTTTATTTAATTAGTTATAAAAATATACTACATAATAAATAAAAAAAGAATATTGGAGTAATTATTATTATGATTGTACTGAAATTAATTTGTTAATCCATCATCCAGTGGAAGAGATAAATAGACTAATCAAGATTAAGAAGTTCTTATATAATTTGACTCCAATAATTATAAAATAATAATAATAATTGTACCAAGTAGCTCAATTGTATATATTTTTATTTAAAGCTCTTAATAAATTTGGAGTGTATCCCAATTTTCTTAGGTATTAATCCCTACATTGATGGATCATGCATGCCTACAAGTACAAGTGTGAATATATTAAATCCACAATTAGAAGTTAGATGTAATTAAATAGTTTTTAATTCGATTTGGTAATGCATTAATAAATATTAATCATGCATTTGTATGAAAATGTACTTAGGTGGGATGGAGTTCAAGTAATTATATTCCTATAAAAATTTTTATCAAAATTACTTTTATATAATAGTATATAAAATGGATAATATTTTATCACCAAAAAATAAATTGCTGCAATTATTTAGTAGCAATTTATTTTGTTAATTAAATCACTTGATAATTAATGGTAAATTGGTAATCATACCTAAGAAACTTTAGATATAGAAATTGTGGGGGAAGAAAAGGCAAGTAAGAGAGATAGAAACATGGAATTGATTAAAAAAATTGAAAGAAAGCGTTGATGGAATTGTATTGTGTGAATCATTTTATTTTATTTATTTATTTATTTTTTTTGCTCGCACAGAGTTGAATCTTCTAGATTAAATTCATAAACCGCGTTATATTTCTTGCGTTTTGAATGCCGTTTTTCGCCAAACAATTTGACTATTTCCCATATTTTGGCAGAATAAATAAAAAGTTATAGTAATATAATTAAATAATTGAGGAGAGATGTATATGTGCAATTGATTTTAGAGAAACTCTTGAGACAGATTTTTTGGAGACGGTTGTGAAACGTATCGACCAATTGCTAAAGTATGCTTATAGCATTTTCAAGAGGTTCTTTAAATTCAAATTTTTAGTTAATTTAAAGAGTAAACTACAAAAAACTCAATCCAAAAGACTTTCTATAACAACTTTTGCGTTTGACTTCTTTGTTTCACTCTTCAAATTTAGAGAGTCTACTAAACTCTTTAAAATTTTATTCATTAATTGATTTACAACTTCCAATACTAATTTTATAAGAATCTATGAAATGTGCAAGTAATAAATTATAACATAATTATATGATTGGATAAATAAAATATATAAATAAATAAATATGAGAAATTGAATAAATAAAGAGTTAAATTTAAAGAGTGTGTTGGAGAGTCTTACCAAAATAAAAGTTAAAATCAATATATGCTCTTTTTTTTACATAAAAATATACATATGCTTTTGGAGTTGCTCTTATTATATAGGTAAAATATGTTTATTTATAGTTAAAGTAAGTCAATAATTAACATACTAAAATCATACTTTAATTCATCATTTATCGTACTTTAGAAAACATACTTTAATATTCATTAAGCATACTTTATCTATATAATAGACATACTTTAACACGTCTCACAAACCATGTTACAAGAGAGTTTGTCTTGATTTTATACAGACATTTTGAGTTGTAAAAGATAATACATTCGAAAATTTTACATTAAGAGTAACGATATTTAAACTCTAAAAATTTATATTAAATGAAAATTCACTGAAATCATAATTATTATATTTTAAAAGTTAATACTCCTAAATTCTAAAAATAAAAATAAAATTTTATGTTAAGAACAGAGAAAAAAAATACTGTTTGCCTTGTATAGAACTTAGCCATGACGAATCAACACAAAGGGAATTTAAATAATTGAGTGAGACTTGCTTTAAATAATTGAGTGAGACTTGACGTTACTTTAGAATTTAGTATTATGAATAAGAATATATTATTTTGTTTTAAAGAGTATACACTTTAATTAATAAGAGTACACCATTTTGTTCTAAAGAATATACACTTTTCATTATATTTTTTATTTTTCTTCAGAAAATAAAGGATACACATCTTTATACTGAAGGGTATACAATTTAATACAAAATTCTAAAGGCACACGGAGTGTGCTTCCGTGCGCCCGGGCACACACAAATTTTTGCTTTGTAAAATAATGGGTACATATCTTTATACTAAAGGATATACAATTTAACACAAAATTTTAAAGGCACACGGAATGAGCTCCCGTGTGCCCAGACACACACAAGCTTTTGCCTAAATAATTTATGCATACTGCATGTCACATGACTCACGAGTATATCAATTTGTAGACGTTCTCCAAGATTCATCTTATAATTTCGTGGGCAGTAGATTGAATATGATTGCTGATGTTTGTATTAAATAGTTGTTCTATCTTCTTAGATGAGACTGATAATTTTATTTTGTATAATTTGGGCAATTCTCGTCTTTATCAATAATAAATTGTTTTTGCCTGTAAAAAAAAAAAAAAAGACTCACGAGCATACAGGTTTAAAGTCAACCTTAAATGATCATGTACAAAGTCCACACATACTAATTAACTCGCAATTAAAGCAATAATAATTGGAGTATTATTGATCCAATAAACCCAAATCACCTATTCAATTTTTATGTTTCATCTTCTAGCCAGTGTAATTATAATCAATATTCAATTATTGATACGTGTGCAATAATTGAATGATCATTAATTAATGTATAGTATTTTAAATATAATAACATAGTAGAATATGAGATTCGGATTGGGCCAAAGACTACGTTATCAGTAAAATATATGTACGAGTATGTTTTAATTGTGTGTACGACTATGTTTTAATTAGTGTTCCTAATTGATTGCCAACAGATCAAAATTAATTGGATATCTCTCACAACTACGTTATCAGTAAAATATGTGTACGAGGATGTTTTAATTGTGTGTTTGGATTTCAAAATCTAGTAATTAAGATCACTCAAATGATGAATTTTAAATTCATGAAATGATCATCCCAAAATGAAATTATAACATTAATGGATTTGTTGTAAAGGCAAGTAGACACAATATATATTGTCCTGTACCTGCATGAATGAATAGACATCCACAATCATAACTCATAGTGCAAATTTAATTGTCATCCCATTAATTAATTAATCCATATAATTAGCTCTCCCAAAGATCATAATTAAGCAGATCAACCATCTGGTGATCCATGTCATCATCATTGATTGTCCGAAACAGACACAGATAATCGATATGATCCATTGACAACATCGTACAGCACAAAAATGATGTTCAATATTTAATTTTCATCTGTGATGAGGTTGTTGAGGTGCATTTCAGCCAGCATCTGTCTCAGCTCAGATGCTTCCTGCCTGAGGGCAGCATTCTCCTGGACGAGCTGGTCGTGGTGGTCCGACACCTGCCCGAGCTTCTCCACCAGCTGGTAGCCAGACCACCTGCGACCAAAGCTCGTCCAGGTGCTTCTGCTTCCTCATGAGCGACCTCACTCCCTGTTGGAGATCATTCTGCGCTGCTTCCGCTCGTTGATGATGCTCAGCTGCTGCTCCTCGGCCTCATCGGACATCGAGTTGCTGCTGAAACAGGGGCTGAGATCAGGCAGGAGCTGGTAGGGGAACCTGGCTGACAGTTGGTGGTAGTTAACATTAACAGGGGAAGGAGGGAACTGAGTTGGGAAGAGATAATGGAGCTCACTCACCTCACTTGGTTGCATTGTGAATAGAATGGAATGGATAATTAAGTACAACATGAGTGGCAAATGGGAGTCTTATACTTCATTTATAGAATGTTGGGTGGACCCCATCCAGGGTATTACACTACAGTGGACTACCTCAAATCTTGAGAGACTGTGACACCAAACCTATGTGTGTATCTACTTATGTGGAGTATTACATGGCATACAACCATCATCTATATATCTATATATGTGTGTATATATCTAGTGTGTTCATCTAATGCTATCATGTTAAACAATCTTGTTGAACCATAATCTTAGCAACACAAACATACATGTTGTAGTAGTGTACATATATGGATAAAATTGCTTACATGGGGTGGGGGGAAATGGGTAATCTTTAGATATATACAACATTAATTAATTTCAAGATTTTGATGAGAAGTGAGAACCCCTTATGAATTACATTGCAGATAAAATCAAAACAAGCTGCTTTGTTGATTTAGACCTTAAACATGTTTTATATCCAAACTGCACTTTTTTCATGCCACTAGAATATAATGGCATTAATTTATTTGCTCTTTTAAAAAAATTAATCTTGCACCTACATTATGTTAATTAATTTATAATTGCAAGTACATGCAAATTTGAGTTACCAACTTGTATAATATATACTCTGCCTTTTTCAAGGGGAAAAAAAATCTATTATCCATATAAACTAGGAAGATATGAAGATGTTTGGATTTTAACCACAAAACTTGAAAATAAAAGTAGTATGATTGGTGGTGGGATGAATGTATGGATGTATTTTGTGAATGAAATGTTCCACTGAGAAAAAGCATTAGAATTGAAATGGAGGGTAAATTGGGTCATATTGTTGAGTGGTCTCATTAGTCAACCATCTCATTAGACCTAATTTGACCCCTCTTTCTTTTCTTGTCCCTGTTTTTATTTTTCTTCTCTTTGGTTGTGGGGTGGGGGTGGGGGTGGGGGTGAAGATGATTTATGTGGTTGAACACATACATCATCCCACCTTTTGTTCTACTTGTATTTATAAACTTTCTTCAAGTGCCACTTTCCCCTGTTCTATTTTTCCACTTAATTAAATTTACTATCAACATGAGGCTCTGTTTTGTTATATACTCTATTTAGTATTTCTTCCTAATTAATTAGGTTGTTTATTGTTTTGTGATGAAATTAAATGGATTGAATAGTTAATAGGAGATTCGAACCGTTTTGATTCCTCTATATGAGATAAATTAAGTAGTGTTTAAGATGAATCAAAATTAAATGAAGTACGAAATTACACCCTAGAAACTAAAACTGTTAAGGGTTTAGGACTTATGAGTTTAAATTCTCGAGCAATGCCCTCTAATAAAATTATCATGAAAAAAGGCTACACATTTTGCATAATTATTTATGAGTGAGGCTTCCGTGCGCCCGAGAACACATTCCGTGCGCCTATAGAAATTTAGCATTATGAGTAAGGGTACATTGATTTGGTTTAAAGGTTATACACTTTAATTAATAGAGAAGGTACACCATTTTGTTCTAAAGGGTATACACTTTTCATTAATATTTTTTCTTTAGAAAATAAAGGGTATACATTCTTATACTAAAGAACATACAATTTTACACAAAATTCTAAAAGCGCACGAAGTGTTGTTCATGTGCCCAGATACACACAATAATTTTCTTTAAAAAATAAAAGGTACACATCTGTATACGTATACAATTTAACACAAAATTCTAAAGGCGCACGGAATGTGGTCCGTGCGCTGGGTGTACAGGGGTTCTGTCATTATTTATAAGACGATCACACAATTTAGGTGAAATTAATCTAATGAGATTAATGATTTTGATTTCTTTACTTCTTTTTTTTTCTACATATTTAATATCCATATAAATAAAAGTTATTATCAAAATAAGTGGTTTTCGATCATAGGTACTTTCATGATAATTGTAATTGAAGCTTTTTATTAGAATTTATATAAAATTTTTGGTAATAATTTTTTTTTAACGAAGGTGTGGTAAATTTTAAAATACTAAAATTTCGTTTTCTTTTAATTGTTCTTCCCCTGTCTGACAGTTTGCCGTTAATATTTATTTTTAATTAATTTTTAGATTCCATGGTTTTAATCATTTCATAAAAACATCTCCAATTTCTTCTGGTTATTTCTACACAAATCTTAATGTAAAAATCTGAAGATATTGTACACAAAAATAAATAAAATTATTAAAAATTAATAAAATTAGAGATTTGTAGACGTAAGATTTTCTTTTCTTCCTCTAATCTTGATTCATAAATAATACTAATAGAGAGAGAAATAGATAAAGGTGGTTTAAACAGTACTATTTTTGATGTGAAAGAAATGATTAAATACATATTACCCTCTGTCATCATATCTTTTTTTGTTTTCAATAAAATTATGCTTGTACCAATGCATGATGAAAAAATTGTCACCACAAAAAAATTGGGTATAATGTGTGATGTATAAATTATAAAATTTGAGCAATAGGTATTTTAATTTTAAGTGATGGAATAAATTAATTAATAGGCAATTAGTTGGGCGGAGTTATTCCACCATATTCAAATTTTACAATTTCCTTTCTTCACAATCAATATGTGCTTTGTTGTTTCATTTTTTTTTTACGGTTACCGTTGTTTGTGTTTTTTAATTCTTTTTTTTATTTTTTTTTATATTTAATTTTAAGAATATAATTATAATTTTACCTTATGGTTTAGGATATAATTTATCCCTAGGATTTAGGGTTTATGATATAATTATAATTTTACCCTTGTGGTTTAGGGTATAATTTATCCCTAGGATTTAGGTTTAGGGTATAATTGTAATTTTATTCTTGTGGTTTAGGGTATAATTGTAAATTTACCCTTGTGATTTAGGGTATAATTCCATAGGATTTAGAGTATAATTGTAATTTTACCCTTGTACTTTATGTATAATTTATTCATAAGATTTAGAGTATAATAGTCATTTAAGTATAATATAAATTTAAAAATAAAATAAAAAACAACATTAATAAAAGAAGATAAATTAATTAAGAAGAGTGAGACCACATGTTCCACCAATTCACTTGATGAAACTAGTTCCACTCAAGTAACACTCTAACTAATATATTTAAGTTTTTACTTAAACATAATGTAATACTATTAATTATACTTGATGGATTATAAAGAAGATATCATATGTAAAATGTTTTGTCATTTACAACTTTTATGTCAATTCGAGGATGTGAAATAGTGGTTAGAAGGAATAATCTAAGCATTCAAGATTTTAATGGGCATTTTCTTGTATCATTTCATGTATCTTTAATTACACTATTGATATATAAAAGAAAAAAAAAAGCTTTTAGGATATAATTTCATCATTATCTCCTAGGAATGGCACATTTAATAGTGTGGCATAAGAAACACTACACCAAAATGATACAAAAAATACAAACCAATGTTTAAAGTTCGTGCATTTACTTAGAATATAAATTTTCATTTTCATCTTATATCATCCATCTAGCAAAATAATACAAAAAAAAATGACATATAACATTTGAACCTCCAAATTACATTTGCTCGAGGCTTGAATCATAAACTTTCTTAAATTTCAATTTGATATAATCTTAACAACTTCGTCTCAAATATTAATTTTAAGAGAGATATTAAAGACTTGTGAATACATACAAAGTCATCTCACATTAAATTTTTGAAACCCTAAAGATGGATTTAAAAAACTATTCAAGATCATTTCAAATTATGATCAAAAGTTGAGATAAAATTGAATTTAAAAAAAAAATGATCATAATCTCATACCTAAAAATTAGAATTATTCAATTATGACTTTAAAAGACTATCTCCATATAAAATGATGCTTAATCTTATTATACTGAAGCTAATACAAAAGAGATCCATTTCCTGCTTACCCTAATCCAAATAAAACACCTCAAGATATTAGAGAGTGTGGATTAAACTTTGATTAAATTCCTCATAATTTAATTAGGACCATATGTAGAGTATGGTGGGATAAAATAGGAAGGGAAGGGATCCAATGATAAAAGACAACATCCTAAATCTACGGTCAGGGGTACTCCTGGACAGAATCAGTATCCGACAAAAAAAATTGCCCATTTTATGGCATTCTCAGATGTGATGAAATGAGAGCTACACTCCAATAGTGCGACGCCCACGTTATCTTAGTGTGGTCTTCCCTGCCCGCCCAACAACCGCACGCCTGCACTTCCGGGTCACCCTACCCACATGTGTCCGCCACACGCTCCCTTCCTTTCTTTTCTTTTTAAATTACCGATTTCTCCCCAATATTTCTCCAAATTACCAAACTAATTCTCATTATTAAATATCCGCTTAATGTTTTAAATTTTTTTTATTTTACTTTTTTGAAATAGCGTAAATTTGTACACCATTTGGCTTGATACAAAAGTTAGCTATACACGTAACTATTTTGGGCTATATTTTCATGAAATTATTTTATCATGATACGTTTTTATCTTATAGTGTATAAAACCCTTTTTTTTTCTTTCTTTCTTTTTTATTCGGGATTGTACGTAAGTGGAGATTGTGGAATATTGGACCCGTGAACAACTTAAAAAATGACCTTGCATTGAATTTTCTAATCCAAATTATGAGAATCGATTGAAAATCATTAATTAACAAAGTACTATTAATATATCTATCCTGCATGAGGGATTGCATTAATTAATTAATTAATTAAGATAATAATAGAGATATGAAGAGAATGAGGTGGTGAAAGTTTGATTGGAGCAATATGTAAATGTGGATGATGGGGTAG
This sequence comes from Pogostemon cablin, assembly GCA_023678885.1. NCBI lineage: Eukaryota > Viridiplantae > Streptophyta > Magnoliopsida > Lamiales > Lamiaceae > Pogostemon > Pogostemon cablin. Next base: position 2,426,552 of record CM042992.1, on the reverse strand, counting down.
TCAATTTTGTGCTACTGAAATTTGTTACCATATGCCATTTGATGCCCCCCACTCAAGTAACCACCTATTATAAAACCTCTATCTCTTTCATTCAGGGGGTGGGGTGGGATGGGTGGGTGCCCTAAATGATTTCCATATTTCAATCATGTATCTATTCCTATCAGGTTTTTGTCTCAACTCGTAGGACTTTGGGGTAACATTAATTCATTTTAGCTTCTTAAAGTAAAACTAATATATCGTATAAAGATTCAAATAGATATTATTAATGAGAGAGGGACTATGGTGCAACCGGTTGTACCAATTGAATTGGTACAACTTTGGTCCACACTCTTCTTAATTAATTTCTACTTCTTTATTAATGTTGTTTTTTATTTTATTTTTAAAATTTTTTTATTTAAATGACTATTATACCTTAACCCTAAGAGATAATTATACTCTAAACAACAAGGGTAAAATTACAATTATACTCTAAACCCTAAACCCTAGGAGATAATTATACCATAAACCACAAGGGTAAAATTACAATTATACCCTAAACCCTAGGGGATAATTATACCCTAAACCACAAGGGTAAAATTACAATTATACCATAAACTCTAAACCATAAACTCTAGGGGATAATTATACCCTAAACCACAAGGGTAAAATTATAATTATATCCCTAAAATAAAAAAACAGTAATGTACAACAACAATTAAAAAAAAAAGAGGACTAATTGAAGATTGTAAGTTTTGTGGTGTAATATTGGTTAAAGAAACAAACAAAGAAAAAAAAAATTATAACAACCAAGTTCAGTTTTATTTTCACTTTTATATATATATAGTTGTACTTTAAAATTATATTTTGAAAAAAAATCAAGTTGTACTTAAATCGACACGCATTGGGGGTGTAATAGGAGCAGCATAGTTAAAGTTAATTAATCATCAGTACTTTTTAACACCAACAATATTAATGACTTACATTAAAAGTAAAAAAAAGAAAAAAAATGATGTTAAGAAGAAATTAAGTAGTGGCCCATTTGCTATAAATAACTAAACACCTTTTTCTATCCACACCACATTGATACTGGACCATCAAGAACTTGTACCAAGTACGTAAACACATTTTATTATTATTTTCTAAATGCTACTAATAATTCAGGATGCATAACCCCACCAATCACACAATCCTCATAATACCACTAATTAGGAAATTAATGTATGCTATTTGTATTATATATTCTACCACAAAATGGGCCTAAAAGGATTGTTATATATTTATATTATAATAATACTTAATGGCTGAAAAAGTGGGAACAAATTTAGAAGATGATTCAACAAGGCGTTTGCACATCATAATCTTATACTTTCCTAACCAATCCCTTTTTATCTTAATTAATTTCATTTTTTAATCAAAGTAATTTCATTATATATAATCTCAATAATGTTTATGCATTGTGTTTTTACTTTTTAGTCTGTAGATCTATAATTTTTTTCATATTATTGTAGACTATACTATAGCATTTTTTATAAATGTGAAAACATTGAGACACATGATTTAAATTAAGATAAATTGGGGTACTTTTTCTTTTAAATTACATGGTCTGTGATTATGGATTTGGATTTGAACGAATAGAGTTGATATGCACCCTTTCGTGTGGACATCAATGTTACAATTGAAATGGCTTGTCTTTAATTTTTTTTTCCTTGTTTTTTTATTCTCGCCTAACATTATAATGATCATTGTTTCTATACATTTTCTTGACATGATAAGAATCGAATCATTTTACAATTAATGAGAATAATGAAAAATATTTTTCAAAATTGACCTTCACTCGATGATACGATAATTTCACAAAAAAACATATTATTAAAAATTAAGAAAAAGTCTATTGTGAGTAGGTGTTAATGTGAAATGTATTGAAATATGCTAATTGGTAGTTAAAATATATTTTTCTTAAATGTAATAAATAATATATTAAAGTATAATTTTAGGTGTTATAATATAATTATTCACTATAAACATACTTTAATTAATAATAAACCTACTTTATTTATACAATAAACATACTTTAATATTAAATATATACACATCAGTGTACATTAAAATTAAATATTAAAGAAATACTGCAAAGGATGGTAAAATATATAAGGGCACATATGTAATATATTAAATTAAGAAATATTATATTGTGCTACGTATGTAATCTGTGATCGGAAAAGAAAAGATTTGAATTTTGATAATAATATAAATTTTGATAATAATATTATTATTTTATGAAAAAATAAGACAAAGTGAATTATACTTATTTTATCCAAAAAAAAAACCCATCCATTCACGCATCCGAATGTATAAATCATAAGTATGTTGAAACATTTAGTAGGAACGAAATGATGATAGAACTGAATTAAGATGAACAGTAGTTGCACTGAAAATTTAATTTAATTTAATTTAATTTAATGAGTTAGACAATAAAATTCTTGAATAGAGACATGTTATAAACTTATAAACTCTAAGTAAACGTCAAAAATAAAATAGAAATAGTTCATCCTAATCTTAAAATGTATCGAATATTAGGATGTGTATAAACATTTGGTGGTAGATTATAAGTATATTTAGATTAAAAATACGTAGCCAATAAATCATATACATTTTAACAATTTGTAAGCTATACAACATACATAACAAAATTAATCAACATGCATGTCACTTAATTCACCAATATGAACATCATCTAAAATTTTTTAAAAAATTATTATTATTATTTAAAAGCGGAAGGTCAACATTGGAGCCTATTTCAAAAATTCATCTAAGCACAACATTAAATTTTAATTAGATATAATTATAGTGGTAAATTTTTTTATTAGCTTCAATCTTCATGCTTATTGGAAAGATGTGAAGATAGATTCTCATATTCAATACCACAATGATTAAGGCAATAATCTTGAGGCCCCATGTCTTAAAATATCTTATTGGTTCTAAAATGGCTGGTTGAAAAGAGATAATGCCATAGTAATAATTATGCCTTTTTAGAGGGGTTAAAGTGCTTTCTCTGATTAGCCACTAAAACCTTAACCTAATAAAGTTATTATTAAAATGAACAGCAGGTAAATTAAATCTTTTTTTTAATGATTAGCCTTTATTTCATTAAAAAGACCTCAGAAGTTAGAAAGGACATTTTAATCTCACCACTAATCCATTCGACCATTCACAATTTCACAGTACTATCAGGATTCAGAGATGGATTATTATATATATATATAATGAAAAATAAATTTTAGAGATGGGTTTAAGATTTATTTTTAAAAAGGTACTGCATGTTGTAACAACGACCAATGACAATTATTATTCTTATAAAATTATGATATAATAATTATATATATATATATATATATATATATATATATATATATATATATATATATATATATATATATATATAAACTCATTTTTAATTCGATAACAACTTATCATTTAAGAAAATAAAATACTTCTTGTAAGGATGATAATGTTATTTTGAAATCATTCCATGAAATCTTTTACTTTTTTTTCCCATTATTTTCTTTAAAATTTTGTGACATTCAAGGCACAAAATTATGAAAATTACACTTGTATGATAACTATTGCAATGGAGACAAAAATAAAATTAATTTAATTTTATTATTTTACCACCCTAAAAGATAAACCTGGTACATCATCTGAAACTCAGTTAATCCTCTCTCCACATAAAATCATAGTCAACTGTGCTAAAATTGTCAATTTGATCATAAATTAGAAAAATGAGTGGAATTTTTATTAATTTGATGAAAGATACAAGTATTCATGGAAAATAAAAACATATAGTATTAAGATGCATAGTTAACATAAATATAATTTTCAGAGCACAAAGAAAAAGGTCATCTAATTTAGCATCACGATGAAAACAGAGATAAGTTAAGAGCAAGACTGAGTGAGGTTCTAACATACCCCAAATTAGACATCCATATTTTAACAGAACTCGCCATTAGAATTGGAGAACCAACGGTTCCAACTGGAATCAGCCAAAATTGACCAAAACCGAATATATTTTGGTTCGGTTCCAATTTCTCATTTCGTGGAACCGGAACCAGTGATTCCTCTTCTTTTAAAATTTTTTTTTAAACTGTTTGAGGTTGAAAAAAAATAATAATAAAAAAGGTACCGGCGGTTCCAAAACTGAACCGAACTGGTTCGGTTCCGGTTCCTAATTTCTCGACAGTTCCTCTATTATTTATTTATTTTATTATTATTATTTTTAACAGTATGAGGTTGAAAAATAATAAATAATTATAATAATAAAAGGGTAGGTCTTGCGTGGGACCGTCTCACGTAAAACCATTTTATACTTTTTGAAATAGTTATCACTTTCGCTGTAAATTGTTATCACTTTTGCTATAAAATGCTATCACTTTTCATTTACACTAAATTGTTCATGAAATTGCATTATCACTTTTCATTAATTCAGTATCACTTTTCGTTATAGAAGTTATCACTTTTCATCCGTCTCCTAAAAACTTACGTGAGACGGTCTCACACAAGTCTTGGTCATAATAAAAAGGGAACCGGAAATTGGCAGTTCCAAAATCGGACCAAAACCATCCTAGTACCAGTTCAATTCCGGTTCCTAATTTCCTGAAACCGGAACTGGGAGTTCCGAACCGGGTGCATGTCTACTCCAAAACTTAATTAAATATGATGAATGAACACACTCCAAACTGATTTAAAAAAAAAAAAAAAGTCAAATTTAGAGCACTTAATTTAAGTTTTTGTAGACAATACCAAACTGCAGCACATAGGGAAGAGAAGCACTTGATTAAATGCAACAATATTCATCTTCTAATAACATATACTCAGTCAAATACATATTGAGGAGAGTATTCAACTGCAGCATGAATGCACTGTAAAAGCCCCAGGATATCACAGCTGAAGGCAAGAGAGAGAAACTACTCTCATGCTGAAATATGATGTCTTTGACAAACGGTCATATCAAAGACAGATTTTTAAATCATAGAAAATGTCATAAACCTAGAAACAATTAATGATTTCAGCAGGTATTAACATCATATGTCAGAAAAACCATTGTAAAATATGTTCTCAAAACTAATAATTTGATCCAAGGGAACAATCTGGGTTTTATAAGATCATCCCAAAGGCATAAGATAGGGAGTAAAACATTTGTCTTCATTAAAGAATACGAATCCAGTAACATGTAAGAGCCTACATCCCGGACTATATATCCAGACTGCCTGACCACTTTAAGACAAATAGCTCCAGAAATGATCGAAATCTATCAAACTGAATTGTGTCTTTAAATCACTAATCACACATTCATAACCGTTCATGTGTTCAAAACCAATACAATCACAAGAACACCAGAAGCACCAAGACCCTGCAATGTCGAGCTTCTAACTAGTCTCTATAATGATTCTGTAAGGGATTATTACACTCTATTTAACACCTTATATTACAAGATAGACTTAGAATCACTCCTGGATCAAAATACTCTGGACATGATATGCACATGAAATTTTGCAACTTGGCCATTTGGATATACAATAAATTATACTAACAAAAGAAAAAGCAGAGCTATGTTCTATCTCATAACCAGACTAATGATTTAAAACGCCCTTTCAAGGAAGAAGCTCAAAATTGTAACTGACCTCAAAATCATCCACAGCGATAGCAATACCTCCTCTACCAACACCCCTGCTCTTCCTCTTCTCGTAATTGGGATCATCCGTTGGCAACTCGTACCTACAAACCGGGCAGGAGTTCCTAATGCCAAGCCATGGAAGAATGCAATCCCCGTGGTATAGATGGGAACAAGGCATCTTCGTCGCATTCTCCCCAATCCTAAACTCATCCTTGCAAACTGCACATACAACTACACCATTATTCTCAGCAACTTCCTCCTTTGTCAAGAGGACCAAAGGAAGATTCTCCACCACAGATTTTGCAGCTGGTGGGCTACCCCTTGAAGGGTTCTCATTCTCTACCAACTGCCCAAAAAGGGTATCGTATTCCATGGGCAAAATGTAGTCTTCAGGAAGATTCGTATAAGGTACTTCACTCCCATTGATATCAAGCTCTTCTGGATTCTCAAACTCCATAGCCCTCTCTAGATTATGAGCCAATAGAACTTCCCATCCTATGTTTCGCTCTTCCTCTGCTCCTTCATAACCTAAACTCGAATTCTCACCATCTGAGGATGAAATATCGGATGTAACAGATATCTGCTCAATTCGATTGATCACCATGTTTAAATTTTCCCTCTCATCGTATTGGATTCTTTCACTAACCTCCTCCCATTCAAACTCCTCTCTCTCATTCTCAGTTGTGACTAAAACATTACGGCTAAAACCAAAACTATCATAATTATCATCATCCGTACCAACAAACCCTGTACTTACCTCGAATTCTTCAGAATCGGATTCAGAATCCATATCCACCACCCGAAGACCTAAGTTTGAAATGAGACCTGGTCCAAATCCGAATTCGGAAACCGAATCCTCGGGCCGAGCCGAACCTAGCTCCCAAATTAGGTCTTCCGTCACGTGCGGAAGACGCGATTCGAACAGATCGGTCACGAAATTCATTTGCTCATCATCTTCCCCACCTCCGAAGAAAAGGCAATTGGGCTCCTCGTACTCGCACCCTAAATTCTCGGTTTCGGGGTTCAAATCGAACCCGAAATCGAAAGACGCTGCGTAATCATCAAAGAAAGTCGGATTTGCAGAATTATTAGGAGGGGAAAATGGTGAATCGATATCAAAAACCATGGGATGATTTAAAAAGTCTTCGTCCTCTTGCACGGATTCCTCATGGTGGGACCGAATGGTGGGCTGAATGAGTCCCCCCGATGTCGAGGGCTGACGGTGGCGGTGGAGATTGGATACCTCCGCCATTGAAGCAATTTGATAGCAGATAAGTGAAGCGGTGTCTTTCTCGCTGATTTAGTTATGCGATTTAATCTGCTCCGTCGTTTGCTGTGGAAACTAAATGGGCGTTCTTTTTTTTTTTTTTATGAGCCTTTTTTTTCATTTTTTACTAAAATAAAATAAATTTATTTTATTACTTATTTTTTATTAATATTAATATGTTAGCATAATAGCATTTGAATGAATAAGTACTGTATTATTAGTATTTAATTAATAAAGCGTTAATTGTATATTGATTTTTATTCGATGTCGTATGGAGTAAGTTTTTTTTTAATAAATGTACAATTTTTTTTTATATACAATATTTTTATTAAAGAAATTATTAAAAAAATCATGCATAAAGTATAAGTTTTACTAAAATTTTCCCTATTTAATTCTTATAATCATGCATAAAGTTAAATTCATGTTTATTGGATATAACCCTTTAATCTTGTGTTTTTATGTTACTTATATTTCGAGTCAAATGGTTAAACGGAAGGATTTTATTAATATTCGTTAAAAAATAATAATAATAAAAATTTATCACAGAAACTAAATCCTCTACCTAACTTGTTTTTTTTCTTTATTTGGTATAATTACTTGCAAGAATCAAATTGCTTAGGTTGCAAATGTTACATAACATGCTGACATAATAAGAGTAAGATTTTTTTATTAAAAATTTTTCAATGTAGGCTATGCAGCTTACAAAACTGCCAAGAAAATGCACTCACTATTTGTAATTGTATGACATGAAAGCTTTCGTTGCAAAAAAAAACATATTCACCACTACATAACAAAAAACAGTTACCAATATGTTGCTCAACATGTTTGTGGTCTTCCTGATTTAAGATTCACTCTGTCGTTGCTGAAACCAGAGTGCAGCAAAAGCTGGAATCACCCATAAAACTATCTCGAAGACGTATTTGAACTTGAGCTGCCTTGCATCTACATTTATAGAAGTGTTTGTCGTCATGATCTCTGTTGCTAATGAGTCTGAATCTGAATTTCTCATCTGAAGACGAATATTATTTAGTTAGTGTAACAAAATGACAGTAAACAACATTCTGAGAATTTCCGATGTTTTAGTGATTCTGATGTTTTAGCAAGTCCACAACCAAAACAAGCTCAAAAGGTACTAAGAATAATGGAAATTAGACAAAAAAAAAATTGTAAAGCTTTGAGGGCTTAAACATTTATTAAAGCCCAAGTGTAAAACAAGTAGTAAATCACTTTTAGTACTATTTAATTTAATTATTGGGAAAATGTCACATTTGGTCTCATAAGAATTCATTTAGTTCAATTTTAGTCCCATATGAATTCACTGATCCCATAGCTAGCGGTTTTGGTCCCATAAAAATATTATAACCATAATTTTTCAAAAATTTTCATCCCAAATTAACTTATATTATTATAAACTATCAAATTTATATTATTTTCTGTCTTTCAACATAGACATAGTTCATCACGACAATTCCCCTCTGTTTTCTCTCTCAATAAACATTGTATTAGTTTTCTTTGGGGATTATTTTTGCAAATTATGGAATCAAATCTACAAGTTGCCACTTTGGTCTTACTAACAGTTCAGAATATTTCATTAACTATTAACAGATTTTGATGAAAAATTCATATGGAACTAAATGTTTCAGTTTTGGGACCTTTTTGGCATGGAGCAATTCTTACAGGACCAAAAGTGTAATTTACCCTTAATTATTGCCATTGTCACATCTAAAATATGCCTTCCGAAAAATTGAGCCACTCAGCATGCAAGATGATCATTGAAGCAGTAAGAAAATATCATGAGACCAACCTCAGAACTGGCGGCTTTAGACTCCATTATTTCCTCGTTACTTTCTTTTCCAGGAGTTCCATTCTTGATATCATTCTCAGAGAGCAAGACATCTCTTATTTTTGTATCATGGCTTCCATCACAGGTACCGAAGGGTCCTTCATTTTCTGCAAATACTTCAGGGCTGTGTTCTTCTCCTTCGATAATGATGTTATCTTGGAGAAAGAAAAAATATTAGTGGAAAATCAGAAGTTTCTGAATACAAAATAAAACTACTATAACTTGGAAAAATGCCCTAGAAACTCTTTACTATTGCGTTATCACTAAAAACTTTTCCCCCTAATTATGTGAATCCTCAAATCACTTATTTCTTGAATCATAATCAGTAATGCAGAATTCAACCCAAATGTCTAGGCTTTAGAATTCTATTTTGCACACAACTTGCAACTTGACACCAAAGGAAAAAAAAATGAATCCTGTTCAGTAAACTTTTCTACAAACACAACACGTCAACGAATTTAATATACAATCATTTTGGATTATGGAAGTAAAGATCGATCAACCAACATATATAAAGAATGTGGGTATCTAACCTGCTTATGAAGGCGTTCTCTTTCAAAAGCCAACTCCAATACTAAATCTGTAATCAGTTTAGTGCGCAGCTTAATATCATTCACTGATTCATTCTTTGCTTCATCAGTGTGATGCAAAGATGTTTATAAGTATTCCAATTTATGCCTTAAAAAATGTATTTCTTCAGTGAGTTCCTCATTGGACTCGGACAATATGATACACTTCTCATCAGCAGTCTCAGTCTGATTTTCAGCCCTTAAAACCTTTGCTTTTAGATCTTGTATTAAGTTCACCAAATCCTTGATTATGCAATCTAACAAGCTTTGCTTCTCTTGACTAGCTTCAGCAGATGCCACAGCATGCAGTCGCTTAATTTCAGATTCCTTCAATTGCTTCTCCAATTGTTCCACCTTGTTACTTGTGTCAGCTATGCTACTCTTCAAGCGGCTCAAATCTGTATTAAGCTCCATGCTAGAATCTCTAAGAAATTTACACTCAGCTTCAGCAACCTCAGCTCTGTTTTCAGCTGCAGAAGATTTTTCCTTTAATTCATTGTTTTGATCAGAAGAATCCTTCACACAGTGCAGTTGAGACTCTAATTCCCTCAGTTTCTGCTCCAGTGATTTGACCCTTTCAACAAGTTCAGTATTCGCACTCTCGGAGCATTGCAAAGCACAATCTTTTTCTTTCAACTGCTCCGCAAAATATTGAAGTTTGGACCTCATTTCTCCTTCTTTCTGAATCGATCCATTTATACCAAACTGTGCCGTCTGGATTTGCCCAAATACTCCCTCCGTCCCACTAAAGTTGTAACAATTTTTTTGGGCACGGAGATTAAGAAGTATAATATTTTAATGTAAAGTGAAGTGAGAAAAATAATATTTAATGTGTAGTAGGTATGTGTATTAGTGGTGTGTGTAAAGTATGTGTGGACCCTATGTGTATATATTAATATTTTTTGTGTGGGTCCATATGCTTAAAAAAGAAATGTAACTAACTTCTGTGGGACAACCCAAAAAAGAAAATGTCACAACTTCTGTGGGACGGAGGGAGTAGTTCTTTTGAAATCCCCAAGAATATTTCTGAACTGTTTTCTGCCTCGAACAGTTTCTCCCACATGTATTCAGCTTCTTGTTCCATGCAAAAGACTTCCTGTTGTAGCCTTAGTTTTAAATCTTCTTCAATTTCTCTCGACTCAATTAGCCTCTTTTCAAGATCAATTTCCCCGCCCAAAGACCTCTCCAGCATTCTCAAAATTCTCCTCTGCTGTTTTTCTGTCTGCATTTTGATCTCCATTCTCAAATCTGAAAGGCCGCCATTTCCCAAACCACCAGAGCCACTACCATCTTTTCCTGTGAATGTCTAATATTATTATAAGGTCATAAAAACACACTTTCCTCAAGCTGATAAATTAATATACTTTAGGATACAGCAGTAAAAATATACACAATATGCTAAAAATATGGGGCAGAAATCCCAGAGTTGCTCTGTGTAATATACCTAATATTGCTGGACATTTAGAAGAACATTAAATCATTCGGAAAATGGATAGAAAAGAATGAATGAGAGAAAGAGATTTTTTGCTCAATATTTATAACCATTATTGTAAAAATATATTCACGAGCAGAAGATACTAAAACTGATTTGTGAATATAACGCATTTGCCTTACCAGAAGAATCTAACAAGATCCTCCAAACATTTGCAGATTGCATCTTTATATCTGCAACCCTTTCAAACAACTTCTTTAGAAAATCCTCACAGTCTTGCGACTTTTCCTCCACATCCTTAAATATATCACTTCGCTTCTTGACAGAAGCTAAAACTTCCTGGAAATTGAAAATCTCGATCTGAATAAAAGACAGAAAATTTTCCAGCTCTCTGACTTCAGAGTCCAAAATACTATTTAGATGATCAAATTCTAATGCTTGCACAACAGAACCTTCCAGCATGTGCCCCTCTTCTGAAACAAAAACCTCTAAATCATTTTCCCTCCATGCCACATGCATAAGAAGTATTTCCAAGTTAACCAATTTTTCTGAGGAACATGCTATATCTAGTTCAAGTCTAGTTAAAATGTCTCCACTGGATGAGACAACTTCAAGTGATTCAGCCTCCACTTCAACAGGACTGACATTTTCAATGGAAGCAAATCTATATTGAATACTGTCAAGATTCATTTCAAGACTACTGCGAGGTTCACTTCAGTTCCTGAAATAGAGAGGAGTTAAAATTTCAATCAAATGATATAAAAACTATCAAATTGAAATAGTTCCAAATCAAAACAAATAAAAAGAAGTAACTAAACGAAAATCAAGACTGAACAGCATGGCACTGATTCACTGCTAGTTGTAACTTGTAATTGGATACTGTTCAATTATGGAGTAATACTTTACCAAAACTTTGAATTAGTCAGCATTTGAAGATTCTCACTGAATAAGAAGCTGAAATACAAACAGAATCCTTTGAAGAGGTATGTGTTTCATTAATTATTATCAAGTGATAGATTGAAAAGGAGAAAGTAAAAGAGCCACACAAACAAGCTTACTAGTGCTCTAAACTTTTCATTTGAGGATGAATATGCTTAACAGTTGATACATTTGGAAAAAATGAGCAAAAACTATATGCACAACAGAGGCAATCAACGCAATCCCCACATTATCAAGATCTTATTTTTCAATAATTATCTTCATATTTTTCCAAACCTATTTTCAACCAAAAATTTCCACGGGTTCTTTGTTGCTCTCTATGTCACTGAGATTGAATTGGTCACTAATCAAGAGACTCCAATAAGCACAACAGAATCATTAAATACCCAATTTTCACAATTCAGCATCTACCAAAGTTTAAAATGGGAACGAAATCATCATGTCATGTGAAGGTAATTAAATAACTGCACCAACAATAATCTAATCCTACCAAGATAAAAGAACACTAATGGCGCCAACAGATATTGGAAAACGGGTTCCTAAATCTACAAGGTCTTTATTTGTCTACTTTGAAATTGTTAATAGATCGTCGAAGTAGTTGAAGAAGAACTGTTGCTTACTACTTAGTTACCCATTACCGAAATTCACAAAAGCACGATCAAAGCAAACCGAATCATGCATCACTTTAAGCAAATCGAATCGATTCAACGAAATCTCATTTCTGTCAATCTCAACACTGACATTTCCATATACAATGTAGTTAAATTGCCATCATAAGAATCTTCTCTTTCATTGACATCAATTTCCTCGTTATTTTTCAATTTAACAGAGAACTGCAACTCAACCAACTTTTGCACCATTGCTTTCACACACGCAGATAGTTCGATATCACGTGATCACGTGGGGGCTCATCAGTCATTTTGATCTCTGCCGCCAGGCCCGCCACACGATTAGTGGTCCATATCCATTGATTTTGGGCTCAGCTTTAAGCACCGTAATTGTGAGCCCACTGTAAATTATTGAAGGATTATTAATATTTGGACTTTGTATAACCGTGAGTAATATGAGAAACAAAATGATATATTACTATTAGATATACAGTACTTAATTTTATAATATTATTATGAATAAAAATTTGAATATTTAACTTCAAGTAATTTATGGTTTTTTTCTTCATTTATTCATTAGACTTTTTTCGTACTATGTAAATAATCACCCAAATATATTGATGGCATAAATAATGAGGTATTCATGATATCTTCTTTCTAAAAATATCATCCTTCAAATAAGTCTAATTTATACTCCACATAATTTTCTACACGTGCAGTTTTATTTCGTTTGTTACAGTTCGATATATACGTATTTCATTTATGTACACAAATACCAAATTAAATGATTAAATAAAAATTAAAATTTTTGAAAAGAAGAAATTATAAAAAGGAAACAATGGCATTGGGTGAAATGTTCTCACACGACGTGGCGGCCTGCGTTAAAATGGCCACTAATTTTGCAGTAAGTCCAAATTAAACAGGATCAGTGAATAATTAAATAATAAATAAATAAATATAATAATATCAAATCAAAAGATGCGTGATGATTCTGAGTTACAATCAGCCAGTTATTTAAATTATTTTAATTTTACTTAGGTCTATGCCTCAGTGGAGTATCCAGATGGTACCATAGCGTCCACATGCTTAATTACTATCAAATATAATACTGAGAGATTGTGTGACATCTTCCAATAAAATCATTTTACCTATTTTTTAAATTTATCATTTTTTTAATATTATCACTATTTATTTATACTATAAATTATTCATAAAGTAATGGGTTATTCTAGGCCGGGTGCACCTAAATGTTTGAAGGGTAAATTTAGGGTGTAATGAGTAGTTATTGTATTTATTTTTAATTATTTTATTTTATTTAATGGTTAAGATTGAATAAGAATCTGATCTAACGGTTTAGATTCTCCAGGTGCACCGGTGTACAACTCTAAAATAATTTACAGTATTACTATCATTTTTACATTAATTAAGTATTAACTTTTTTTTTCAATAAATAGTACTCTTATGCATCAGGAAAAAAAATTTATAAGACGATAATTAGGTGTTAAGAACGAACGGGTATCACTACTTTAAGATGAGATATAAAAAAATAAATTATATATGAGGTAAGTATTATTAATGTAATATGAATAAATTAGTTTTTATGGTAGAATATATGTAAAAAAGTAATAAGAATTATAATGTTTGGTAGACAATACTAATGTTATGTATGAGATATAATCTCCCTTTATATTCTTATTATTTAATTTGTAGAATTTCAATTTATTATTATTTTCTAACAAATAAAACATGTGTATTTTTGTTTTAAATGATTTATAATTTAAATTTTCTAAATTTTATTCCATATTATGAAAAAAACATTTGATCAAAATATATATTCGATCAAAATTTTTTAATCTATCAAATTTTATTCCATATTACTTTAAATTAATGTATATCTATATTATCTTTTTTCTATGTGAACATTGTGTTTAGTTGTTTAGTGTGTTTAAACTTTAAATTGAAATCGTACGGAATGAGTAAAGAATTAATTAATGGTTTCAATTTGATCATTAATTATTGGTGTGGGGTTATTTGACATGAATGACCACAGCACAAAACGATTAAACGACAGTCGTTATCTTAAATTCTTAATTATTAAGTGCTTAACAATGTGCATTCCATTAATAAAAATAAATAAATAATAAATTCTTAACTGCTAATTATGATTCCTAACTTCATCGATTTTGATGTGTCATTTTAGTGTGTTATTTTAATCAAGTTGAATGAATAATGTGTGCAAGAGAATAAAATTATAAATGAAAATAAAGTATAAATCATAAAAGTAATAATTTTATTATTATTTTTACTTCTTAATTATATATAAATCATATAATTAATAAAATAGCTAGAGTAATTTTAAGAAGTTTTTAACAATTTACTTTTACATATTTGCATAATTGAAGCGTATTTTACATGCCTAATGAAAATAATGCTAAACTTTTCTGAAATAATTAATTTAATTTAAAAACATTATTAATCTCTGCATGTAAATAGCTCTAAACTTTATTTGATCTTTCTTTGTAAAACTTCAAATTGAAATAAATTTTGACTTAAACTTGTGTTCACATGTTGATCGATTGTATTAAAAAGTCGTGTAATGGTGATATTGTATTGTATAATAAGAAATATAGGAATAAATATATTGTCCTTGTGGTGTTGTTAAATAAATAAAGAAATGTTTTCTTCTAATCTGAAATCTCATATTTTTTTCAAAACTATGTGGCGAGTCGAGTCGTATTTTGAAGTAGTTTAAGTTTTAACCATAATATATAATAATTTATTAATCTAAAAATGAAATCGACCAAGTCTTCTAAATTATTTTGGTCAAAATTAAACTAAATTTTAATTGGCATATTTCATAGACTATTGAATAAATCCTCCCTTAAAAAAAATCTATTGAATAAATCCTCCCTTAAAAAAAAATTACTATCACGTAGTTAAATAAGAATGTAAATTTTTTACAACATAATCGAATTTGAGCAAAGAAAACATTTCTATTCAAGTATTTTTTTTATGAATTTAATCAAAAAACTTATAAAAATACGCTATTCAATTTACATTTTACTAATATTTTGGTTTATCTAATTTTAGGTATTTGTAGAATCCCACAAGGTATACCAATATCTTGGCGATCCTACACAATAATATGTGATCAATTGAAATACTTCATAGTAAAGTATAGTATTATAAATTAAGAGTTGATTTATCGTGTTTTCGGGTGCACGTGTAGTATAAGAGTGTCACATTTTATTTTAAGGATATACATTTCAATTAATAAGAATATAAATCTTCATTAAAAAAGTTAGACCCAAATATAATTATTAACATAAATATTTAATTAAAAAGATAATTAATATAAATGTTTGATTAAAAAGGTTTAAATTTTTTTTCAAAATATTAAGACATACTAAAAAATACTCCCACCGTCCCTTAGTAAAAGTTTCATTTGCTTTTGAGCACGTGGGTTAAGGAGTATTATTATTTAATGTGTGGTGGATAGTTGTATTAGTGGGTGTATGAGCCTCATGTTTTAATTGTATTAGTGGATGTGAGTGATCTTATATGTCAAAAAAAAGAAAATGAGATCCTTTAAGTGAGACAACCAAAATGATAAAATGAGACTTTTATCTAGGGAGGGAATATTATTTTTAAGGAGTATAATTTTCGTAAAATGTGGAATATGGAAGCACTATTTTAGTCATAAATTAAAGAATAAAAATTCGAGTTGCGTTAATAATTTGTAACGGAATGTAGAAAAATGTAAAAAAAAAAAAAATCAATCCATTATTTCTTCAAGACTTAATCACCAAAAATAAAATATAAAAAATAAATAAAATTCTCAATCCAATTTTATTCCATAATTAGTCAAAATACAAAATTACTACTACTATTTAATTCCAAATAATTATCATTTGTAACTCATAAACAAAATTTATCAAGAATCATTCACCTGTCTGCTTCGTCTTCTTCATTTATCTATTTGTTAGATTTATTTATAAATAGTAATAATCGAAAAATCTATCCATCCGTACACTTCACTCTGTGAAAAGGAACTGCTCTAGCCTCTCAGCTTTTGGAGGGTTCCTTTCGCTCTCTCACCACCCGCTTGAGAGGAGCCCCCAAATGGCCACCCATTGAAAACGACCGTTGTGGCCGTCGTTTCTTTCTTTGGAATAATTGCTCCCACATCATACACCTCGAAGAAAAAAATCAAGCTTGATTTTTTTTTTCTTCTTATAATCGCCAATGCGGAAGCGATTATTTGTGTAACAGTGTAGCTTCATTATTTTATATATTCATACGTGTAAAACGTGGCGTGTGAAATTCTCTCTCTTCCTATTTATATAGTTTGTCATTGTACGTGTATTTCTGTTTCCAGCTGCCTTTGTGTCGTATAGAGTTTATTTTAGTTGTGAGCTTTGTTTTTGTGTGATTGGATTTTGAATTTTCTGATTTGTTTGATATTTCTCTGTATTGGGTTTATTCTTTAGGGTTCCATTTTGTTTTCTGGTTCTCTTGAATTTTGGTGTGTTTGACAGGAATCTAAAGAATTTAAGGACTATCTCTTAGTGGGGTGTCTTGATTTTGCTTGATTATCAAGTTTTGAGAGGCTGATTGTCATCAAAGTCATAATTGAATTAATATTTGAAAAATCTATCTAAGGTAGCGGAGTTGTTCTTTATAACTGAACAAGTACTTAGATCTTTTTCTAATTAATCCATTCTCTTAAGTGTGTTCTAGTTTAAAAGCTTTAGATTTTCTGTGCAGATCTTTTGGCTTGAGGACGTTACATCCCCTTCAGATCTCTGTTGGATAGTTGGACAAAAAACTTGAAAATGACAATTGAAACTGTAGTTCCTATCAAAGGAAAGAAGTCAAGAAAGAGCAGCAAACCAGCAGTTGTTGATGAGAAATCCCCATTGTTGCCCACCAAGCATGGTGAAGAGAGTTTCGATGAGTTCAATGGAGCTTCTTTCAGTGGAGCAGTGTTTAATCTATCCACGACAGTCATTGGTGCTGGAATCATGGCTTTGCCAGCAACCATGAAAGTTTTGGGACTTGTTCTGGGGATTATCTCAATCATATTTATGGCATTCTTGACAGAATCCTCGATTGAATTTCTGCTCAGGTTTAGCCGCACTGCGAAGTCTGTTTCTTATGGGGGTCTTATGGGGGATGCATTTGGAAAGTTTGGCAGGATGGCGATTCAACTCTGTGTATTGATCAACAACATTGGTGTGCTCATAGTATACATGATTATTATAGGTATAAGATGAACTCATGATTAAATGGAGTTGTGTGTGTTGTTTGTATCTTGTTCAAGTTATTATCATTTTGTTCAGTTTTGAGTAATTGTCAGTCTTACAAAGGTTTCATTGGTTGAAGGTGATGTGCTTTCTGGAACTACACCTGATGGAATTCACCACGCTGGTGTTCTCGAAGGTTGGTTTGGAGCGCAGTGGTGGAATGGACGATTTTTTGTACTCCTTATCACCACAGTTGCCATTTTTGCACCACTGGCCAGTTTAAAGAGAATTGGTGAGTCATTTCCTATTAGGCTTATCAATCGATAAATTTGTATTCTGCAATCTTCAGTTATATAGCAGCCCTGGGACTTGATGACAATTTATAAGATTGGTTACACTGTTCTTTACATCAATTTTATTTGTCGGCAGAGGTGAAATTAATGTGTGGGCTTACTGATTTTATTTCTTTTTTCACAAAATGCTAATCAACATAGAATGAACTCTTTTACCATTTATTTGCAAGATATATTCGCATGTATTCCTGTATGTAAGAACAAAATTGGTGAAATTCTAGCATTCTTTAATTGCACATTGTATATTTATAGATTATGCAAGTAGATTGTGGTCTTTTTCCTAAATGCTATGGTTAAATCCTTCTTTAATTCATGTTCGCAGATTCATTGAGATACACATCTGCTTTATCAGTTGGACTTGCTGTTGTATTCCTTGTTATTACTGTGGGGATTACACTCTTCAAGATACTAAATGGAACTGTTCTGATGCCTAGATTGTTTCCTGAAGTTACCGATTTGGCATCGTGCCTCAATCTTTTCACTGTAGTTCCTGTTCTGGTCACTGCATTCATCTGCCACTACAATGGTAAGCAATGACTGTTTGATGATTGACCTGCTCTATAATGCCTCTTCAACGGAGAGATTCTTAGGCCATTGTATGATGAGTGATTACAGGACCCATTAACATCATAACACATGGAATTTCCATTGAAATCATTTCTGTAGCATTTTTTTTGCTGTCTTATATATGGTTACATTTTGGTTTTCTCTAACATCTTGAATAAGAAAGTCAGCGATAACTGTTTTGATGTCTTAACTTTTCTGTTATTGAAGAAAGAATTGGTAATCTGCCCTTTAGACATACACAAACATTGTAAGAGACTTATAGCATCCAACCTTCAATATACTCAATTATGTATTGCGAGAACTATGAATTTTAAGTCCTCAGGAATTTCTGTTCTATGAAATGTTATCAAAATTCTAACAACATGCATACTTGTTTTGCAGTACACTCAATAGACAACGAGCTTGAGGACAATACAAAGATAACAGCAGTCGTTAGAACTTCCCTTGCTCTCTGCTCAATCGTGTATGTGATGACTAGCCTCTTTGGATTCCTCTTATTTGGTGATGAAACTCTTGATGACGTACTGGCCAACTTCTCCACCGATCTTGGAATCCCATTCGGATCCTTGCTTAATGATGCTGTTCGTGTTAGCTATGCGGCCCATTTGATGCTTGTCTTCCCTATTGTATTTTATCCACTGCGATTAAATTTAGATGGCCTCTTATTTCCATCAGCCAGGCCGTTGGCTTCAGATAATTTGAGGTTTGCTTCACTCAGCATTGGGCTCATAGCTGTTGTCTTTCTGGGCGCTAATTTCATTCCGAGCATTTGGGATGCTTTCCAGTTCACTGGAGCAACTGCAGCTGTTTGCATAGGTTTCATCTTTCCTGCTGCCATTACTCTCAGGTGAGTCCATCATTCGGCCCAATTGATTATTACACATTATATATAATATCTTTACGCACTTATGGATGAACGATCAAGATCGAAAAGTATGTTGCGACAATACTAACCCAGTAACTCTGAATCCTAGAAGGTTTGAAAACATTCCACTAGGAATTTAGGACTTAAACTATGCTCACTCTCTTTTTTAAGGAGGATTGGTTAAAAACTAGAAATCATATATGACCCTTTTAGTCATTAACACAGATGAGCCTACAATGTGAAACAGACGAAAAAGAAAAATGAGTCTATTTTAGTGGAATGGAGGGAGTAATACTTGGACGAAAAAGTTTGCATATCACTCTGCTTTATTATTATTTCTCCATAAACCTATCCACCAAATGCTCTATGTTGATGCAGGGACCGGTATGGCATAGCCACGAAGAGGGACAAGATCTTGTCTATTTTCATGGTCGTTCTTGCTGTTTTCTCGAACGTGGTGGCAATATACAGTGATGCCTATTCATTGTTCAAGAATGGGTCGTCTCATCGTGAATGAATCTCAGCATTGCCACCGTTATGAAACGTGGGAGGTAACTCGAACGAGTTTTTATAAAGGCATAGAAGTAGGATGAGTCGACCTGATGGAATTCATCATCATTCTGCTCAACTTTGATGTTGAGTTGTCTTTCTTGAAATGTACAAAGCTGTTGGTGTAACCCACCACTCTGTTACTCTGTAATATTTTTTGTGCTTCTGAATTAATAGTGTGTGGAGAATATATAAATATAATTATATAAATAAATAAATGTGTGATGTTGCCTGTATTCTGGTGTATCTTTGAACCTTCGTTCAGCTTATATATTTTCACATAGGGTATGCTCAATTTTTATGCTTTATTTGATGTATTTTTAAAAATTGTGATAAAGAGTGGTATATATTTATAAGGTGAGCTATTCTATTTAATTTTTTTTTAAAAAAAACTAATTATAAAGCGATATTTTGAAGAAAAAAAAATTTGCTCAAGATATTAATTTAATTGAAAATTTTAACTTTGGGCGTAAACATAATAGATTTAGAATGAATTTAATGAATCTAAAAATATAATTAAATTGAAATGTTAATTTTGTTTTTTTGATAAATCCAAAAATATACCATTGGGAAAAATTCACTAAAAAGTTACAAAAGTTTTTCACTTTCTCTTTCTAATTCTAATAATGAAAATTCAAAATGGAAATGTGTGTTGCATAAACATTTGCATAATTACAGCCAAAGATTTTATTACTTCCCCATCCTATATTAATATTTTTTTTTCCGTTGATTTCATACTTATATTTACAAAATAAAAAAATAAAAAATTATCAGTCTCATAATTACTTTAACCTTTAAAATTAAATAAAATGAAATTCTTTCGTGAAAAAACAAGTGGGCACGTAAAATTAAAGAAGCGAGTATTTTAATGATTTAATCTTTACAAATGAAATGTACAAAATAATTCGACTAATTACCACCGTCATTAATTTTTTAAATAAATATAAATATAAATATAAATATAAATATATAAAAATAAAAGTACGAAATAAACTGAATACACACTTGTTGAAATTTACAGCTGGAGCGCGGTTGTGCCCTCTGCACAGTTGCTTGTACCGCCACCAATTCGCCTCCCTTCCCATTACACACATCGGAAAACACATACCAACACCATGACCGACGCCATGGGACCTCCGCCTCCCAAAGGCCCCACCACCACCACTGCGGCGGCCGAGCCGTCAACATCGGAATCACCAAAAACTACCGTGATGGAGCCCCCTCTTCTTAGCAACCTCAATCCTTCCGAAGCCGAAGTTGTCGTTGAGTCATCCGAGAGCCACCAACAGGAACTCCAATCGAACCCTCCCGGTGCTGATACTTCGAGAAATTCCGCCGAAGTTTCCAATTCCTCCGGCAATTTAGACAACGGTTCCTCTTCTGCAGATATAGAAAAAAAACAGGAGAAAAATCGGAGTAGTAACACGTCAGTTCCTTATACGATTCCGCCGTGGAGTGGACCTCCGGGCCATGAGTTCTTCCTCGAAGTACTTAAAGATGGCGCCATTGTTAATCGATACGATGTGTTAGTAGTTCTTCCCTTTAGACTTCTTCTTATTCCTTTTGTTTTGCATTATATCAGTTGGTAAACATGACACGGCGAAATTCTTAGATACAATTACTGGTGTTTATTTGTTGACGTCGGGTGGAAAAAGTTTTTATTTATAAGTGAGGAACACAATCACATTAGCTTCTATGTAGTTGATTATATAGTTGCTTAGAATTGTTAATCTCTTCGGAAAATTTAGATTTTCTTGATGGTTTTATTTGCATTTCATTTGTGTTTGGCATCTTATTCCAGGAAAGAGAAGGGCGCTTACATGTTTGGTCGTGTGGATCTTTGTGATTTTATGCTCGAGCATCCTACTATTTCTCGGTTTCATGCTGGTACAGTTTCTGAGCTTGCTTTTTGGTGTGTGGTTTCACTTCTTTGTCTTAGTTATTGTTTCATTTGTATTGAGAATGCCTCCTAATATCCACTATTTTAAACTTTCTTATGATTCCTTCTGTGAATTAAGTATGATATTCGAGTTTCTTTCTTTGTTAGTAGTTTTATTCATAAGTCCTTTTCTTATGATTCCTTTCTGTGAATTTGGAGTATTTTTTTGATTTAGTCGAGCTTTTATTAATTACTTCAACGAACAGTAGTGATCTCGAGACAATATTGAAGGGAAGTGCTTGTTGATACTGTCACTTTGGTAACTTGGTTATTTCCTGTTGGGGAAGTCCATGTTTATCACCTAATCGTATGTTGATTGTTTTCCTATGTAGTTTGTATTTAGGTATAATCTTCAAGTTGATTGGTTTGGGGTGATATATTTGCAAAAAAAATTAAAAAATTCATATGTTCTACATATTTATGCTTTACATTTCTAATATATTTGATGGAATTACTGAAGAAACCTATAAATGTGTCTAATTCTTTTGTTTTGAATTGTTTTCATAACATCAGTTCTTCAGTTTAAGAGCAATGAAGGTGCATATCTCTATGATCTTGGGAGTACTCATGGGACATCTATAAATAAGAAACAGGTACAATCGCATGATTGGCTCTCTCACATGGATTGGTAGTTCCTACGCAAGATTCTCTCATTAGGTGCATATATTGATATGTTTCCTTTGAAACTTGTGTCTGCTCCCAGCTTATTGACCTTGCTGAACATGTCATCAGCATTTATCCCAAGTCTAGTAATATTATGTTCCTCTGGGTCTAGATATTTATCATAGACTTTTGTGCGTGCAAAACTGTTACTTTCATCTTGGAATCAGATTTACATGTCATCCTTTTAGTGAATTACTGATTTTACTTAATTTTTTTTAAACCTAGGTGTCATTTTGGGTTAGGTTGAAGTTTTTGGTGTCTTCATGTACCTGTGCTATAATTCAATATCATAGCCTTTGTCCACTTAAATAGGAAAATATTACTATTCTAATAAATATATTGGCTGACACATTAGGTAAAGAAAAGGACTTATGTGGATTTGCACGTGGGTGATATCATCCGGTTTGGCCTGTAAGTGTTCTTAATCTCATGTACTCCTTTTTGGTTTTTCAGTGCTTCTTGTCTTCTTAAATTTAATATCATTAAGCTCTTGTGATCAAGAGGAAAACTGTTTTGTTAATTTGATGTGCAGAGAGTAAGTCTTATTTAACTAAATTTGGATTTGTTTTTCTTATTTTGATCTGCCTTTTTTTTTTTTCATATTATAAACTTGGGTGTGTTTTTTCATTCTTTTTCTGTTTGGTCTTTGCGCAGCTCATCTAGGCTGTACATATTTCAAGGGCCATCTGATTTGATGCCACCGGTAAGTTTTATGAAGAAATGCTCCTCATTGGCATAATCATTGTTTTTTTTAATATATATTTTTACAGTAGTGCAGATTAAAAATGGGATTCTTGTGTAAGATATTATCTGTTCATGTGGTCAATCAGTCACATATGTTTTGAGTTTTTATTTTTGTGCGATTTTTTTTTTCGTAGGAAGTTGACTTGAAGAATTTAAGAAAAGCAAAGGTCCAACTAGAGATGCAGGACATGGAAGCATCTCTTCTGCGAGCAAAACTAGAAGCATCTCGAGCTGATGGAATTTCTTGGGGAATGCGTGAAGATGCTGTTGAGGAAAATGATGTGAGTACCATAATTTGTTTATGTCGGATAGATCATTTCTGGTTTGGTACTGCATAATTGTTCTTTGAGATGGGAGTGGCTACCTACTGGAGCTTCAACCAACCACCATTGATCAATTAGTGTATAATTGAATTCTTGTGTATTCGCCTGCTTCTGGTTCAAGCTTAACCCTTTAGTTTTAGTTGATGAAGATTAAAAGGTGAAAATCAAAGAATCTGATAAAGAAGTTCCTGAATCTTATGTTTTTTTCCATGCAGTAGGTTAAGTACTCTTAACTCATTGTTGTCCATAATAAGCATTGAAGATTATAGAAAGATAGCAGTAAATTTTTATAGATGCTGAATACCAGTCTGGGATTATGGTTAGGAAGTAATGAAGTGTTGAGTGTAAGAGAGGTTGGAGTTCTCTATGAAGTGTTTTACTAGTAGATTCTTGTTCTTGTCCTTGAAGACAGGCTCTTGTTCCTTTTGTTTCTGTTAAATATTTGTTGATTTTCTAACTGAGCTCTCAACATACATCTCTGAAAATGGTTTATAGGGGTTTATGACCAATCTTTTGCTCTGACAAAGATTTTCTTAAAATATAGGATGGCATTGATGAAATTACTTGGCAAACTTACAAGGGGCAGCTTACAGACAAGCAGGAAAAGACCCGGGATAAAGTTGTTAAGAGACTTGAAAAGGTTAGTTATCGTCTGACTAGCTTTCTTTGGTTAAATTTATCCTATCGTGTCTTGCACGTCTACGGTCTACTAACTAAAAATGTGCATCTGCACTCCATTTTGATCTGTGAATTGAAAATCATGTCGTATCTAGTTCTAGCATTCATATTTTGCTTTCAATGATGTATAAACCTTTGGGGGTTCACATGTTATAGGTTTTGTTGCACCGCGTAACACATCATATCTAATTAGAATAAATATGATGAATTCTTTGCTATTAACTAAATGGTTACCATATTCCTTTATTTTTCTAAAGCTCTTCCCTCTTTATTGTCAAGTTTTTAAGGTCTTTATCTGGAAACAATTTTTTGTTGAGAAAATATATGTTCGTTGTATGTTTTCTCTTCATCATAGATTGCTCACATGAAGAAAGAGATCGATGCAATTCGGGCAAAGGATATTGCTCAAGGTGGCTTGACACAAGGGCAGCAAACTCAGATCGCTCGAAATGAGCAAAGGATATCACAGGTATGTGATAAAGTGTTTATTTGACTGTGAAGACTAAATTTCTTTGCTCCTGCTCTTCGACATTGCTCTTTGAATATTTAGTCAACCTGGCACCTGTTTCTCTTGGTGAGGAGTTGAGCTTGAAAGTTTGTCCAGTCAAGTAGATTTGACTATTGAAATTTATTTAGTATACATTTTCATGTGCTTTGTGCATTTCTATGAACAAGCCATACCTGTAAGACCACCAGGGCAGAACCATACAGAGCCTAACAGTCTACTCGAAGGGATAACACTTTTAGACCACCTACTTTTTGAGGGTGTTATATCCTTACGTAGATTTATTGTTGGAGAACAGGCATCTTTCCTTACCTATTTTTTTGGTATCTTTTGTTGGGTCCTAGCAAAAATCACCTAGAGGAAAGTTCCCATCAACTATATGCTACATATATCCTTCTGGCATTTTTTTTTTCTAATGGAACTCACTGAAGAGTGGTGTGGATAAGTCGGTGGAGTTATCTAAGTGAGTACTGTGAGTTAGTGTTAGACACGAGCCACATCCAAAAAAATATGCATAATTACACATTTAATCATCCAACCCTTGCAAATGATATATTTTGGGACAAAGACTATTCAAGTTGTGGTTTTTTTGTTCTACTGTTCTGCGAAACTGAACTGACTCTTTTATTTGATCATCTCTTAACAGTATAATGCTGCAGATTCTGCTTTATGTATTGAAACATTTAAAGACTTGCTAGACATGAAAATTGAAAAAGAGCTTTTACTCAGATGTATGATAAACCATTGTTTTCCTTCTTTTTTTTTTTGATCGGACAAAGTTAGTTGTTAGTATAGTTAGTAGTTTGTTCACCAATCACTCATGCACCCTTCTATCTCCAAGCCTCCTTATTGCTCCTCATCTATTCGTTCCCAAAGGGAAGCGAACCTGGGTCACTCACCTTAGTGAGGAGCCCAGTGGCCAAGTGGGCTACCCCACTAGGTTTTTTTTATTGTTTCTTCTAATTGCATCAAATAATAAAAATGTTTTTCTGAGTAGATCCATCCACTCTCTGAGCAGAATAGGGACTTTCACCCTTTCTAAATCTAATCACTCAAATCTTTCTCAGCTGATGGAAGAACTTGAGAATTTAGAAGAGACTTTGAATGACAGCATTCGGGAAAGTATAGGTGCAAGAACTGGGAAGCTGTCTTACGGTAAGAAGAGAGGGACCATGGAAGATGATGAAGATCCTTATTTTAGGTATTACATTAAAATTATTTCTATTGTTTAGAGGAGAAACTTTTAACTACTAAATTTGCAGTTCTTGGAATATCAAGAGTTTCAGTTTTTTGTGGGCGAACATTGTGTAATTGTCTTTCTAGTTAGCTGATACATGGATAGTGTACGTTAGATGGGACAAGATTTTGGTGGGTGTGGTGCACTACGTACGCTTATTATGGTTTTTAATCTGCAGTGATGATGATGACTTCTACGATCGAACTCAGAAATCATCGAAAAACATTAGTGGAAACCAAGCAGTGGAAACAGCTGATTCTCTTCTGGATAAGAAGGATGCTCTAACTAAACAGATTGGAGACATAGAAAAGTTACTGCAGGACGAGGACAACAAGCCGGCAGAAATAAACGTGGTTGCTGAATCTGGAGATGCACTTGATGCATACATGTCTACAGTGTCATCTCAACTAGGTAAGCTGATCATCTTATTTTGTTGTTTGGTTCTATTCATGTCTCTTTTCCTAATAAGACATTTGAGTGTGTTCGCCTGGCTGTGTGCTCTGATTCTCTGAATGGGAATTTGTGTTTAAAAATTACTCTTTTTGATCAATCTACAAAAGCCTCCTGCTATGTTATGAAATTACAGATACTACCCCTTTTGGAGTATGATGAACATCTCCTTGAGGTTTGCGTCCATCTTAAACTGCCCCCAATAGTTAATGCGCATTATGAATTTGTTATCATTACCTACTGTATTTGTATCAGTAAACTGCTTCTCTTACTAATCTGGAATTTGAGCGAGCTTGTCCAAAAGAAAATTTTAATTCCTAAGAGGTATTTTATGGGTCGTACTCGAAGCATGAGTCATGGTTCTTTTACAACTTTTTCTTTTTTGTGTGGTTTTTTCTTTACAATCCCCCCTGCCTCTTTAATGCTCTCATGTTTGTGTGGTTTCAGTTTCATTATCATCTTCTCTGCAATCCAACAATCCCCTTCCTTTTTCCCTGGTTCTGTTTCATGAATTAGTTAAAGAGGTATTTGATAGATGATATACAAAAAACAAGCTTTTGACCACATCTTTTTTGCTTCTTGTTCGGTGACAGTTTCAGACAACAAAGAAAAGCTTTTGAAACAGTTGTCTACTCTTCAGTCAGAGTTGGATAAGATTCTTTACTTGCTGAAAATAGCTGATCCCACCGGAGAAGCAGCTAAAAGAAGATCATCTGAACAGCTTAAGCCCATATCCATCTTGAAGAAAAAGCCTGCCTCTGATGCAGGCAAGAGCCCCTCCACAGAAAAGAGCCAAAAGACAGTCACGCCATTAGAGAAGAGCAAAAAATCTGAATCAGAAGGCTTGTCATATAAATCTACACCAGAAAAAGCCAAAATTGAGGCAGAATCAGATTCTGACATGAAGGAAGAAGCAAAATCCTTAAATGATGAGAGTGTAGCTTCGGTGTATACTGTTGCTAAGCCTCAATGGCTCGGTGCTGTAGAGGAAAGGAGAAAAGAAGAAATCAAACATTTGCCAGAAGATATGCACGAGACCGATCAGTTTGTCGACTACAAAGATAGGGCAACCATCTTGAACAAAGAAGATTCTTCAGTGGGGAACCTGGGATTAGAAGATGCAGCCCCTGGTCTCATTATAAGGAAGCGAAAGCAAGTTGAAAAGCTGAATGTTAGCGATGCTGAAGATTCTGAAAAGACTAGTGTTACTGGTTTTAAGGCAGAAGATGCTGTGGCTTTGCT
This sequence comes from Pogostemon cablin, assembly GCA_023678885.1. Classification (NCBI taxonomy): domain Eukaryota; kingdom Viridiplantae; phylum Streptophyta; class Magnoliopsida; order Lamiales; family Lamiaceae; genus Pogostemon; species Pogostemon cablin. Next base: position 2,398,883 of record CM042992.1, on the reverse strand, counting down.
ACTGAAACACTCAAAGGTATACCATGCAGAAAATGAGGATGAAAGGCCCATCAGTGTCGAGAATCAAGGAAAGAAGGCGAAAAGGGCTCTAGGCCCTGAGAAACCATCATTCCTCGACGAACCAGATAGTACTTGGGTGCCTCCGGAAGGTAATTGGGTTTTGACCTCACTAACAATGTATTATGTGTTCAATCTGATTTTTGGCTTTGTGCTCATTATTTGTTCTATGTTCCTAGGTCAATCCGGTGATGGCCGTACATCACTCAATGATCGTTTTGGCTACTAACACATAATACATTGATGCGGTGGGTTTTTGTTACGGTGGAGCTAGAGTTTGCTTGTCGCCGCTTACTAGGGCTCGACTAACAGTCATTATGGCAGCTATCTTTAAAATGAGACTTAAGATATTGGATGCTGCTGTACATGGAAGCATTTGGCTGATTTTATTTGTAGGGCTAAACAAGGTGATGTACTGAAGCACAAATTCGTGAAGCTTAGTTGAAATTTTAGCGCTAAAATCAGCTATTCATTGCTTTTGGAAAGCAGAATGTAACACAAAATAGAAAGTAAATGTTGATTTTATATACTACCTTAGTTTCTTGTATTTAAGCACGTCTATGTTAACATGTAAATTAAAAGAAGTCGTTTTTTTTAGATGTATAATACTATACTATAGTACTGGAATTTTGGGTAATTTAATGAGAAAATAAATAAAGTTACTTATTTTGAATGAGTTAAAATGTTAAATCCTCATATTTAAAAAAAAATGTGAATTATTTAAAAGATAAATAAGTATATTTTTAAATATTCTAAACTTTAAGACTAAACATTAGCATAAGCCACTAATGTTTGTAACTAATTAGTTTACATAAACCTGAAATTTTTGTGTTCGCCATTTTGGAATTAATAAAATGTTAAAAATGGTATCTCACAATACTGTGGTATTACTAAGGTGTCAAATATTGGGTGTAGTATTATAGTTTTAGAGGTCTATAGAAATAATGAGAAGAAATAAATTCAACCAAAAAAAAAAGTGGCATCTTTATTCAGTTAATCATAAATAAAAGTTGCACTTGGATGGAAAAACAGAATCATATTATTAACCTACAGTTAGACTGGAGGATTCAGTCCAGTAAAGTGTTTAATCTTGTCACATGAAAGAGACACAAACCCACCCATGGTTCTACAAAGGGGAAGTGGAATTCATTAATGATGACAAATGAAGTTTAAAAACTGAGCAATTTACATGTCACAGAATTAGAGGTGAAATGGAAATGCAAGATAACGAGGGATGTGGTGTCGAGAAATCCATTTAATAATCAGGTGAAACCAATAAATATGACGTGATTTATAAAATGACAGCAACTTTCCTGCAGAATGCGATATTTGAAATACTAAGACGAGCACGACTCGACTAAGAAGAATCTGATTCGTCCGCTCTGTCCCAAATGCAGCACCGAACTTGATAAGCTTAAGGAACGTCCGTCCATTTCAGAGCTGGATGATTCCCACAAAACCCTTGTAAGAATCAGCTATTAAGACAAGATGATCCAATGCAACTAAGATGATCCCTGTAACATGGATTTGGTATAGCAAAAATCAAATTCTAACAATGTATCCTACTAAATAATCAGAATCTTCTGCAGAAGAGGAAGAGGGAGTATCTTCAAGACGAAATAAGCTCATGACAAACAAACGAAAATGGGCTTTATTAATAGTGAGGAGATATTGAAGTACATCATCTGCTGCTTGAAACAAGTTTGTAAAATGAGAGACTAAAAGCCACTACCTGTTAAAGCTACTTAACTAATCTAAAAAAAGATGAGAACCTGAAAAATAACTAAGCTATTTGACTAACCTCCTCTCCATCCTCAGACCTTAGCTCCCACAGGCTTGAAACAGTCGATGTTGCACAAAACAGCTGATCTCATCATATCTCCGAAGCTGTCATAATTCAAGTCTCACGGTCAAGGAATTATTTTTTGTGAATTTTGTAAACTATCGTCTTGAAATTTTGAAAAAAATTGGATAAAAACCATCTATATTCACACACACTTATAGTGGTGTATGTCTGTATACGAAAGTTAATTTAGACATCTATATTGAGGCCAACCGATCTATGCTGTTCCTTGCTTTTTCTGGCTGCTCTGGAATATTATTGTTCTTCTCCACATACTCCATACTCTTCCTTGATTTTTCTCTTCTGTCAGTGCTAGCCCTGGACTTCTCTTTCCGATCTGTGCTTACTCTAGGATTTTCTCTATGATCTGTGCTTGATCTAGACTTTTCTCTATGATCTATACTATGTCTGGGTCGGCTGTCTATGCTGTTTTGAGCATTTTCCATTTGATCTGCAGATCCATTCCTTCGATGTCCTGATTTTTCGACTGCTAATATGAACTTCTTCAAATGCCTAATATATTCTGGGTAGAGCTCCAGGTTACAATGATTGCCACCTTTAACCCATAATGGCTCATACTTCTCTTTGCAAAGCTCCCAGAGCTGCTTGCCATGAGACCAATCTACTACATCATCTTCTGTGCCCTGTTAAACGTCAGATATTAAAAAAAAAAAAGTAGATAAGATACTCTCAAAACAGGATAAAAAAAAAGAGAGAGAGAACCACCTCCTAGGAATGACTAGGAACAACGTAGCTAAAAAACATCACACAGGTTAAACTCTCAACCAACTCAATCTCCAAAGCAAAAGATTATTGCATTTCTTTTTTTTTTTTGCATGAAGAATAGGGAAACCCCAAGATTTGCATAACTATGTAGCATGGTACTAGGGTTGTAAAATTGGATAAAAGAACCAACTACATTCTTAGAAAGTAATGTAAAATTTAGAATATCGAGATCAATATATTGAGTGTTATATCAGTAAAGCTGTAGGTTCCTATAATACAATCAACAAGGGACGAAGCCTATCAGTTCAACTAGTTGAACACAGAAAGATATGCTGCATGAAAATTATAGTGTAAAGGCAAAAATCACTTTAAAAAGCAACTCATTTAGGTGAGAATAACACTATGGATGAAAAGGGATAAACATCACAACTAGTAAAATTTTGTACACCATGATTTTTCAGTGTCATTACATCTTTCACTGAATACAATAGACTTCGAATCTATGTATAACCATGTGATATTATTGCATAAGAAGCATTATAGCTACAAAGCAAATGAAATGTCAAACAGCTAAATTAGGCCAGATTGATAATAAAAGTTATGCACCACGATCAAGTATTTCTGAATATATGGTGAAGAGGTAAACTTACATGAATAACTAACACTGGGCATTGGACCAATGGAATTTTGTCAATATTCTGAAATCACACAAATATCATCAAGTTATTGAACGAATGATGATGCCATAACAGATGCAAAGTAAGAGAGCATCATCCTTCACTTATCTAAATCATATTTACCTTATAAATATCAAACCAGTATGTTCGCTTAACAGGATACATAACTCTAAGTCCAGAAAGGATAGGGCTGTGAAGAACCACAGCCCTTAATCTAGACAAACGAGATGCCAAATCCAAAGTGGGCCCGCTCCCAACAGACTGTCCATAAAGTATTACATCTTCCTCTTTCACTCCATAAGTCTGCTGAAGGCATTCGTACGCAGCTTCAATGTCCGCATAAGTATTCTGCTCAGTTGGCTAAGGAAAGAATAACAAACACAAAATAAGTGATTTTATCATAAAAATGTTCCCAAAAACTGCTGAGCTCTTTCGGTGTACATACCTTGCCAGTGGATTGTCCATATCCTGAATAATCATACCTATGAAAAGGAAAATAAAATTCAGCAAAAATTCAGTCTTTATCTGCATCACTTATGAAATCCATGGATCTTAGGCTGTCTAGCTCATCAGAGCCAGATCAGGAAGAGAGGAATGGACTATGATATTATCACGGATGCAGATGGAGAGAAAACATCCATCCTTACAATGGAGCTTTAACAAAACCCACCTATGAAATCCACCAAAAATGGAATAACACCTCTCCACTAGGGAAACCAAAAGACTTGTTAAAGGAGACACAGAAAACTCCACAAAGGAAAGTTTTGAAAAAAAAAAAAACAGCATTAAAAAACTACACAAGAGGAAAAAGCAAAAAAGATGAAAAACCCCTTCTCCCATGGAAGGTACATTTGGGAAGTAGGAGGCGCTTAGTGCTTGAAGAAGACAAAGGAGGTGATGATTTTTACTGAAAGAGAGAAACCACAAGAAAGCCTGCAACAGAATTATGTACATGCCAATAAGCAAACTGCCATCATCCCTCCAGTAAAATTCAGTGATCCTAATCAGGCCTTCACTCCAAGGAGCAAATGCCTATTTTGAGTCCAATGCTAAATTCACTTCATTTTTGTTTCCTAATCTGCAGTAGGATTTCCACATCACGCTAATCAAATAAAAAAAAAAATCAACCTTTAATTTTGCCCATTTAATAATCTCAAGCGCTGTTTCCTTCACGAAGAATAGCATCCCACCAAATCAAAACTATTCCATTCATAAGTCAAATTTTATCCATACTAACACATCAAAATGCAAATGGAACAAGCACAGTAAAAAGTAAATAAAACTAATTGCATAATAATTATCCAAAATACCCCAACAAGTTGACTCGGAGGTGGATGCTGAGTTCACTGAAGAGATCATACATCTGCCCTAGATCAGCTGCGTTGCCGTGCGAGTATAAAATCGTCAGCTTCGCCGTCGGATTCTTCACATACAAAGCCACGATCTCAGTCCCTCTCTTCGTCTTCACTTTCAAAACGTCAACGTTTTCATTCTCCGCCACCTCCGTCATTTTCAGCTTCCCCGTCGACCCCTCCACCGTCACCCCATACGACACCGGATTCGGCGGAAAAAACGCAAACTTCGCCGCCATCGACGACGTCACCGCCCCCATCTTACACCAATAAAAACCCAACAATCCCCCCTTAGAAAAATGGGGGAAAAAAAAACTCCCCTTTCAAATTTTCGTTACAAGATTGTCGTAGATATACCTCTTCAAAATCCCATTTTTGCGTTACAAATGGATAAGTTATTCAACACACTACAAAATATCTGGATTCAATAATTGATCTCAACAACAAACAGGCCGATAGATACAGGATAGCTGTATGTATGTGTGTGATTTTGAAGGAGGGGGGTGGGGGATAGAAGGGAGGGATTTCCGCCGTTAAGGTAGATGGCGGCACGTGTGACTGGAGGGTGTACGGTAATTCCCTGCAATCTTACTTCCGACATGAATCGTGCTTATTCCAAATGCGGTTTTAATAGGAAATGCGATTTTAGTAGCCAAATGGAGAAAGGTGCTTACACGTGGCAGTTGGGGGGGGGGGGAGGGAGTGGTAGGTGGGTGTACAGAATTTTGGTGCTGCGAAGGTGACAGGTGTAACGGCCTAATTGGGACCTTTTTGTTACGCATTTTGGCCTACACAAAAATAGGATATGGAATTTGGAAAATGTGGTTAAGATTAGGATTGTGGGGTGGGGTGGGGTGGGGTGGGGAGGGGCCTGGGCATCAATGAATTTTGCAATTGTTGTATTAATATGAATGGACAATTGGTGCTATTTTCTTGACTTGTTTTAATGATAACTTTTTGAGAGAACCCAAAAATCTATGTTGCAAGTTGTAATGTCGTGGCCATTTGTGACATGAAAGGTACAGTTTGAGTGTCGTATGTCCTATTTTTCAATTAAATAGATTAGGTGATATTTTCTTGAGGAAAAGATGGGGTATAATAAAATGTTCTTTCATAGTTGCCATTATTAGGCCTGTAATTATTTTAAATTCATGCATTTACAAACTTATATGTTAATTAATAATAAAAACGTACTATATACTTTTTAAAACATTTATACACTTTATAAATAAATTTTCTTTTAATTTTTTTCATGAAAAACTTAACACTCCCTCCATAATATTTTAATGAATAGTATGTAGAAAGAGTAATATTTAATGTAAAATAAGTAGGTGTATTAATATTGGATGTGTGTCCCATGATGATATATTAATATATTTTAAGTGTGTCCCATGGGAGCATAAAAAAAAAAGAGAAACTCACCTGTGAGACGAGTTGATCCATTACTAAAGTATGTTTATTATATAGGTAAAGTATGCTTATTTATAGTTAAAGTATGTCAATAATGAATCATATTATAACACTCTAAAATCATAATTTATTTCATCATTTATCATATTTTAAAAAACAAACTTTAACAACCATTAAGCATACTTTATCAATATGATAGACATATTTTAACACGTCTCACAAACCGTCTGATATATATAATGTATTACAAGAGGATTTGTCTATCTGATATACAGATGGAAGATAGCATATGATGGTTGCTACTGGATGATCTGTTACATGCATTGTAACTATACAATAAACAGCAAAGACTAGTTATTATGTTAGTTGAACTTTTGAATATGGCAACAACTTGTAACCATCGTCGAATGGTTGCTTCAAAACACAATGCCTGGAGTTACATTGCTCCTTGAAGATGGCCTTATGTGTCTCAACTTGTATTTAGAAACTCCCTCAACTCTTGGCTTAATGATTTATTGTCAGGCCAATAACATAATACTTCTTAATCCACGTCCAAAAAGTAAATGAGTCTTTTTGAACCGAACAGAGGGAGTATTATGTTATTACTTAATTTCTAGTATGTAAATTCTTGTCTCTACATTAAATCTCATACTCATTTTTATTGCTACTACTGCCTTTTCTACTCATACACTGTCATCATCTGCAGTTGAGTCACATTGGAATGAAGGGGTTTTTGGGGAGCTTCAGAATAGGATAAATCCACAAAATTAAACATTTATTTTACAAAAAATAAAATTATTAGGAGTACATGCACATTATATTAAAGTGGTTTCCCACTTGGGTAATTTCTTGATGGGTTCTTACTTCCACCGTCAAAGTCACAATTTTTGATAAAGTTGGAATCTCTCTATTTCTCAAAAGATCTGCGTCCGTACACTTGGAGGGTATGTTTGTAACTTTATGATTATCACAAAATTAATTATGTTAATTTTGGATTTAGAAATCATTAAGTCTAGTTATCAGGTTTAACTGATAATTTTTTTTGAAAATCACGATAATATTTGAAGACCCATTGGTATTCGTAGGGGTGGGTAATATCGGTATACCGAAAATACAGATACCGTACCGATACCGTACCGAAAATTTCGGTATGGAAAAATTCATACCGATAACGATACCGAAATTTCGGTATACCGATTTTTCGGTATACCGAAATATCGGTAAATTAAATCGGATACCGATACCGTACCGAAATTTACATTATACCGATTTTCGATAAATACCAATTAATACCGAAATGTTGACATACCGTTTCATACCGAAAATTCAACATATCGAAAAATACCGATTTACCGAAACCATACCGAAAAATAATATTTAATTTTAATCAAAATAATAAAATTAATATAAAAATATTTCAAAATAATTAAATTTTCTAATCTCAAACATTCTACTTTGACACTTATGTTCCTTTTAATTTATTCATAATTATATATTAAATAATAAATTTTTTATTATTATATTTTTATACTCCTATATTTTAATTTAGAAGTGTATTATATTTTTATTTATTTTTATTAGAGCTTATTTAAATTTTAAAAAATATATATGAATAAATGTGATACATAATAAAATAAAAATAATTTAAATATATTAATAATATAATATATACTTAAATATAGTATTATGTATAATTAAATTTTTAAAAAATAAATAAAAAATTTTCGGTATATCGGTATCGGTATACCGATATCGAAATACTGAAAATAATTTCGGTATACCGATATACCGAAAATTTTAATATCCAATACCGATACCGTACCGAAATTATCGGTACGGCAACCATACCGTACCGAAAATTTCGGTATGTTGAAACTTCGACATTTTTCGGTATTTTTCGATACGGCGAACGCGGTATACCGAGTTTTCGATATTTTTCCCCACCCCTAGGTATTCGGAGCATTATTTTGTATCCACGTGTCTTCTTTCCCTCTTTTGGAGAGCTTCACATGGAAGATTGGAAATATACTATATGCTTGTAAATTGTAATGAAGAAAATGAAAATAGTACTCTTCTCTAAGAAAAAAGAATTAAATAATAACTAATTTCATCTTATAGAGTCATAAATAAAATAAAATTAATAGTAAAGTTAACCTAATCAAATTATATGATTAAGCTATGCGCAACAAAAAATATATTTGTAAGAAAAACTAAAAATTATTGAGCACCCCATAAGTATATATAAGACAGGTAAATCCATTATTAAAGTATTTATTTAGTATATAAGTAAAATGTATTTATTATTAGTTAAAATTTATTTGTAACGAATTATATTATAACATTTTAAAATCATACTATAATGTATTATTCATTATACCTTATAAAACATATTTTAACCACTAATAAACATACTTGTAACAATCATGCTCACAATCTGTCTCACGTAATAGCTTGTCAAAATTATTAGGTGAAACTACTCTGATCTCAAGACGAAACCACACTTGTCTTCGTGTCTCAATAATCAACTTACAACAAAACCACCTCATTTTTTATTTACTCTTAGGAAACAACAAAGTGAGTAATTCTATGCAATAAAATCAACCTGCCCACGTTCTTGATACTCTTGTTTACTTTCGTAAATTCACTAAATATAATTTAAAATGTAAAATTATAAAATAAATAATTACCCAAACAAATTATTTTTGACCAATTTTATTAAGTTTTGAAGGGTAATATAGTATTTTTATGTAATAAATAAATTATAAAATATATTATGCGTGTTAGATAAGATAAATGTGTAATTAAGATGTATTATTAAGATTGAGAATTGATATGATATTTTTTTTTAGATAATAAAGTTTAATGTTGAATTGACGAAAACGAAAGAGTGTAATTTAATTTGAGAAGGGGGAGTATTTGAGTTGCAAGTTCAACTGGAGGGAACAGTACATGCACACAAGTGTTACTCTTCAAATATATGTTCATAGTCAAACATTATCACGTGTGGTTTAGGAGGTGGCAAGTGGCAATTTTTTTCCTAAAATTCAAATATTAGAGTTAAAGCTGCAGCCATTGACAGACCAAAAGGAGCTTAGTTGGCCTAACTGTGGCCAAAAGCTGAGTAAAAATAATTAATTACAACCACAATCTTGCATAACAATACTAAACCACTAGTTTAAATACCAGTACTTAGGACAAGATTCCTGTTTAACCTTTAAAAATTAACTTCATAATTAAGACATGATCAGTAGATCATATGTAGGTATCCAAAGATATGATTATAATGTGTAGCTGAATATTATTCAAGATAATGATGGAATTGAACGAATCTCTGACTCTCAATTTTACTCTTAACATACTATTCTTTTTAGTCTGTTTTCAAAGGATGTTGTCTACCTCATGTTTTTTTCCTCATGGCTTTCAGTATTAAAAGAAGGTAAACAGCTCATACTTGAAGAATAAATACTCTTCTATGTAGATTTAATATTGTGACCTCGAATTCCATGCATGACTTCCCATTTAAAAATTTATTAAGATATGATCAAACTATGTAGAGAAAACCTTTTAACATTCAAGATTAATATAATTAGATCATTCTTTTTTAAGAAATTATAGTATATGATCTAAATTAAGATGGGAAATTTTATTGTACAAGATGATGGTTTCAGCAGGGGTGGTGGAACCACCCTTAGATCAAACGCCTCGTGATCAACATCAACAGTATTAATAGCCAATGAAATTACATACATTATTCAAACATGCTATGGTTTCTTCACTAAAAATCAAGATTATATATTTAAATTAATTGTGTCATTATTATATGGTTTGAGTTTCCCTAAGTTCTGTTTGTAGCCAGACCCTTCAATTTAATATTTTGAAAGGACTAGCCACTTGAAGGAAAACCTAACTTTTGACTCTGGTTTGAGCTCTATAAAACCCCACATTACATTTTCCAGCCCTCTCTGGTCAATTCAAGAGATTTAAAAAAAAAAAAAAAATCAGAAATGGGATCTGGATATTCTTCAAGATCATGTCTAACAAGTGTAGTGATACTCTTGCTTGCTCTGCAGTATTCTACTGCAATGTGTTATCAAGGTACATTCTTGAACAACACATTAATTACATTCAAGATTCAGTTTGTTGGATAATTAATGTTGTTCACACAACTCTGTTTTTCTTACAGGATATATTGGAGTAGACAAAAAGGATCAATTAAGTGTAAGCATCTGTCTGTGTTTATCAAGTTTTCTTCGATTTTATAACTTAGTTAGGTGATGATTTCATTATGTTTAATTAAAACAGGAGACCAAGTATCTTTGGGGAAGAAAAATGCTGCAAGATTGGATGAAAGGTAAATCAAGTGACATTCAAGGTATTATATTAACTTATATGCATGTATTATTTGATCTTGATTTAGTTGAGTAACTCATCAACTAAATAATTTTGATTATTTTCTTCTACAGAAAGAAGTAAACCAGTTGATGTAGATAGTCATTTTCCAGTACCACAAACGGACATCCACACTCAGGTAAAGTAAATTTCATCGTATGAATGACAACTAAACGAGTAATAAACGAACGAAGTAGGAAACATATATAGCAAATCAGAAATGTACTAAACATGAAAATTAATTTCTCACTCTACTTGATTAATTATTTTATGAATTTTCTTCTACTTATAATATATCATCATTCTTTTTTATTTTTTATTTGTAGAAGGATGAAGGATCAAAGGAATTTATGGAGGCAGCTGATGAGGTGGCAACACTAATGCGTAGGGACTACAGGGGGGAGGGCAGGCCACGTAGGAAGCCACCAATCAACAATGGTCAACCCAAACACTAATTATGACATATATTAATTAATATAGAAATTTTGGCTTCACAATTTTGTCACACTAGTGAAGTCATATGAATATATAATACTACTAGCTACATAAAAAAACCAATCTTCGTTTGTGCTTAATTTGTTCTGTTAATTAGAAATATAGGATTTTTAGTTTTCTTTAATCATCGACTATGTAGAAACTTGTTAGTATTGACATTATATAATACATCTTACCTTTTTTTTTTCTTTCTCTAGAACGAGAATTTTTATTTTGTTATATAGCCCATTTTTGTTTAAGCAAACATAGGGTCACTCGAATATGCTTGAAGCAATAAAATATATAAATGTATTTCATCGAGTATAGCATGTGGTTAAACTTGAGAAACGAGTTGTTGAATATTGTTGAATATTGTTGGGAATGCAGAGGGAGGAGCCATTGAAGCAAAGGGTGGCTATGGCCCTATAAAGAGGCTCAGTGAGATGGTAGCCATCAAAGAAGTAGTGCTTCTCTGGATGCTGACACGTCATCGCCCATAGCTCTGGGATGCACCCAGATGTTCCATTGAACCACGTGGCATAACATGGGTTGGTTGAATCACTCAAACCAACACACCCAAATGCAAAAAAATAAATGAATAAATAAAATAAAAAATTAATCAAACAAACATAAATTTCTTTTTTTTTTTTTACCAATTTATGAAAGATGGATTAATTGCCAATTCAGACTCTGTTGATTCGTGTCATGAAATCCTAATATCATCATTAATTTGAGTAAAATTGATAGAGAAAAAAAAACATTGTTTACCATAATTATATGGATTGATGATGGCATCATAGCCAAGGGGTAAGTGATGAGAATGGAAATCTACGTCTTTTCGGTCGTATATTACCGTGTTTATATTAGGATAAGGCCATATTTTTGTGTTGGAGTGTGTAGTTGATGTATTTTACATGATTCTGATGCTTCTAATGGTTTTTGTGGAGTTTTGAAGGTTAAAACAGGGTAAGAATGAAGCGAAATCGAAGACGGGAAAGAAACGAGCTGAAAATGGGCTTACTCGAGTTGCATGAGTCAGCACGACTTAGCAACTCGAGTCGTGTTGGATGCCGTAGAGGGTCAGAATTGGTCAGTGAGCTAACTCGACTTGTCTTGGGCAGCTCGACTTGCAGCTCGATTCGAGTTGCGTAATGGGCAAGCCGAGTTGCATGTCATGTGAGGCAGAGCAACGCCAAATTTTGTCCTGAGAGCCAACACGAGTTGACAGACAATGACTCGACTTGCCAGCTCGACTCGTGTTGATGTACGGAGGAAAATCAGTTTCAGAGCATGGCAGCTCGACTTAATAGGCGGACGCACGACTTGGTAGCACGACTCGAGTTGGATTACTCGAGTTGCAACATAGGACGACTCGAGTCGTGCTTGCAACTCGAGTTGGTCACTCCAACTCGTGTTGTGTTAGTTTGGGCCAAAAATCGTGATTTTTAATCCCCTGTGCATGACAAACGTGAAGAATAGCCCAGCAAAGTCAGTTTCGTGGCCTATGGTATAAAAGGGGAATCAAACACTTTGAGAGGAGATCGATCATTCACCAAAAGAACGGAACGTGAGATTCAATTCACGGATCATCCACCACATCAATTCACATCAGAATTCACCCATCCATCCATTCCATCGGTCCAGAGGAGATTTCAAGTGTTGTTCAGGAGTCAATCTAATTGGAGAGACGGAGGAGAAGTGCAATCCACAAACTAGGGTTTTGTATCTTTTCTTATTCTTTACTTTTGTGATTTCGATTATGAATTTATCATCCATGAGGATTGTCTGTAACCTCATGGGCTAAATACTTTTACAGTTCTAAGGTTTGAGGGTCAGATGTAGTTGATTAGGAAACCTAGACTAAACTGGATCAATTCATACTGTGATAATCTTTATTTATTCGTTTTATCCAAACTTTGTTATGCACTTGTAACGTCTTTATTGCATATTATTGATATTGCCCGTGATGCTTGATTTACTATGTTAGCTTGTGTGCATGTGTACTTGATTCTATTTGTTTGCTAGGGATTAGAGTAGTTTGCCCGTGAACACGCTAATTATAAGAGCTAGTAAATAGGGTACTTCATTATCCTAGTGGAACAATGCAATTAAGAAATCAAGTAGGAAGCGAATAAGATTGAATATGAATTCTAGAGAATATATGTTAGTCGAATTGGCCATCCGGAGGTTTATAAAATTTGTCTTATTAGTAACTAGGAAGGATGATTAAAACTATTCACGTGTTATTTTGTAATGTTAATCCATTAAGACAGTATGAATGAACAGTAGGACGTCTAGGAGACCAAATCAATTACATTAAACCTGATATCTTAGAGCTGTTATTACTCTTTTGATCAAACTTGAATAATTCTCATTGCTTCTATTTATTGTGTTAATTGTTATTTAAATTATTTGAGATATTAAATTACAATCAAAACTTGGAAATTGGTTACAATAATTCTAATCGAATAGTGATATAAGATAAATAAATAGTTAGCTGTCTCAGTGGGAACAATATTAATTTTAACTGGGGTACTTGTCATTACAATTGACATCCCTACACTTGGGGATTTAATTGGAGTGTGCAATAATTGCCTAACAAGTTTATGGCACCATACTGCCGGGGACAGTAAATTATTTATTTGCTCGTGTTACTAATTTAATTAGATTATTTGCTTTGAGATTTAATTGTCTATTCTTTAAATTTTCTTGAAGTTGCATGCACACCAGGTCAAAGAAGGGAACTCAGAATTTTGAATTTGATCCGGAGGTTGAAGCATCTGCTAGAAAAAGGAGAGGAGAAGCAAAGAAGATCAAAGCACCTCCTAAGGCTGTTAAGGTATCGAATCCGCAGAAGAAAGCGGAAACATCAGCACCTAAAACGGTTGTAGAGGAGAAAAGAGAAAAGATTGAATATCTGGTTATCCCAGAAGAAGCTGAGTCAGAAGTTGAAACAGAAACAACAGTAAAATCAGCAATAATGAGAGATAGAACATATGAAGATGACATTGTCATCCGAGAGATGTTCAAGTCTACCAACATTGGAGGATCAAGCGTAGTTGGGGCCATTCAAGCAGATGAGGCAAATGATATAAGACCAGCCCTGATCAACATAGTGGAGAAAAATCTTTTCGCCGGAGGCGTTTTCGATGAACCTTATGGACATTTGAAGCACTTCAACAGCTACATGAATACGGTCAAAGCCCGGATACTACAAATGACAGATGGAAGATGAAGCTTTTTCAATTTTCTCTAGCTGACAAGACAAGGGAATGGTATGACAAGTTGACTGGGGACAACTGTGCAAATTGGACTGAGTTGCAGCAGTTGTTCGTGGATCATTTTATGCCACCAGGGAAGATTCCTGCACTGAAGCAAGAAATTAATCAGTTCAAACAGAGGATAGACGAATCGTTTGGAGAAGCTTGGGAGAGATTCACTGATGCGTTGAGGAGATGCCCTCAACATGGATTCAAAAAGTCTCTGCTAATCAGTGTCTTTTACAATGGTCTTGACAACGAGTCTAGAGTGCTGGTCGATGCGTCTGCTGGAGGTACAATATTTGGTAAAACTTCAAATGTAGTGGAGAAGCTTTTCGATGACATCTCTATGAACTCTAAAGATTGGCCATCGGAAAGGATTAGAGGTATATATATACTCGTGAAAGTTGCTAAGGTTGAGGAGAAGTTTTTGGAAGCAGATAGAAATGATAAAGTTGTCTCCCAGTTAGAACAGATGAATAAGCACCTGGTGACTTTGATATCAGGGAACAGTGGGGGAGTTAATCAAGGACCTGCTAGTGAGGATGTGGTGATGAATGTGCAAGAAGTAGAAGACGCAAATTGTGCCATGGGGCAGAGTCTCCAAGGTTCAAGAGCACCGCAAAATTGGCAGGGAAATAGATACCCTCAAGGCAACCCTAATCAGAGAAATAACCAAGGGGGAGGACCTAGCAGCCAAGGAGGTCCAAGCAATCAAGGGGTTGGCAGAATCAGAAAAGACACGAGAATTTCTCTTATTCTAACCCCAACAATGCAATCCCTTATCCTCCAAACTTTGACCATAGAGCCAAGACTGAAGAACGGAAGCCCAATATTGATGATGTGCTAGCGAAGTATATGCAGAAAAATGATGCAGACATCAACAAGATTAACAACTGCATAGTACTCATGGACTCGAACATGACTAAGCAAAATGAAGAAGTGAACAAGCAGTTGCAAAATCTGACATAGTCAATGGGGCAGATCTCTACCATGGTGAACCAGCAGCAACATCACTTTCAAAAAGGAAAGTTTCCATCAGATACTGAGATAAATCCTAAGAAAACTGTAAAATCAATCATTCTGAGGTCCGGGAAGCAATATGAAGGGCCAGAATTAATGTAGGATAAGACAGAGGAAAAGAAGGGACACTCAAGTACTAGCTCGGAAGCAATTCAGGAGGAGTCTAGATTGGGGGCTGATCAATTGGAGCCCAGTGTACCTGCAGATTAGGAAGAGCATCAGGGTCCGGTACAATCCCAGTTAGATACAAGCTCACCTCCGGAATTTCCTGTACGTCCGAATACAGTAGTAAGCCAATCGGATCAAGCCATAGCGGATAAGAAATGGCAGCGAGCAAAGAAATTGAGAGAGACAGAAGAGGTATTTGAGAAGGACAGTCTGGGTCTTCCTAAAACAAGGGTGCCAATTCCACTCCCTCAAAGATTGCTGCCAAAGAGCCTAAATGAGAAATTCAGGAAGTTTGCTGAGGTAATGAGGAGCATTCAGATCACTATTCCATTTGTAGATGCTTTAGATCAGATGCCCTACTATGCAAGGTTTATCAAAGAGCTCATCTCCAAAAAGCGAAGTCTGAACAGTGTGGAGACGGTAAACCTGATAGAAAATTATAGCTCTATTATCCAGAGGAAGTTGCCTGAAAAGTTGAAGGATCCTGGTAGCTTCATTATCCCTTGTGAGATAGGAAAGGGGCCTACACGGAGAGCGTTGTGTGACCTTGGCGCCAGTATTAATTTGATGCCCCTGTCAGTGTTCAAAAAGCTTGGTTTGGGGGAAATGAAACCTACATCAGTGACTTTACAGTTGGTTGACAAATCATTGACTTATTCTGAAGGGGTTGTTGAAGATGTGCTGGTGAGAGTCTCAAATTTGGTTTTTCCTGTTGACTTTTTGGTTCTGGATATGGAAGATGATGTGGATGGGGAACCTCTGATCTTGGGGCGTCCTTTTCTGGCTACTGGAAGAGCCTTGATTGATATATTCAAGGGTGAGTTGAGGTTAAGGGTGAACGATAAGGAAATCTTCTTTTCATTGAACAAGGCGATGCAATGGCCCACATAAAATCAGCAGTGTAAGTTGATTGAAGTTGTAGATGAGATTCTGGAGGAGGACTTGCCATTGATCAAGTCGAAGGATCCAGTGGAAACTTGCATCAGCGAATCTTTAATTTTACCTACTACTGATCTTGATAATATGTCTAATGAACTTGCTGTTGATTTTCTTGAGGCCTTACTTAATTTTGATAAGAACAGTTATAAGCAAGAAGACTCACCATTGGAAGAAACTTGACGGCTCTATTCAAACTTGAGAAACGAGTTGTTGAATATTGTTGGGAATGCAGAGAGATGAGCCATTGAAGCAAAGGGTGGCTATGTTCCTATAGAGAGGCTTAGTGAGATGGTAGCCATCAAAGAAGTAGTGCTTCTCATGATGCTGACACGTCATCGCCCATAGCTGTGGAATGCACCCAGATGTCCCATTGAACCACGTGGCACAACATGGGTTGGTCGAATCACTCAAACCTAAATAAACCACGAAAGATGGATTAATTATGAAATTCGTGTATCATCGTTAGTTTTAGTGATGTTAGGATTTCAGATTGTAAATTAATAGGAAAATAAAATCATCGTTTACCATAATTAGATGGATTGATGATGGCATCATAACCAAGGGGGTAAGCATGGCCAAGAATAAAAGACGAAGAAGCAAGAGAAGATGTCAAATTAACAAGCATTGGTTGAAGAAGGTTGTTGAAGATGATGGCATGTTGATTAATGTCATCAACACATATTCCAGTGTGTTTGAATCTTCTCGTTCTCGATGGAATGCAACCAAGTGGTCCGAGCTCGAACACGATCACTTTTCTTTCTCCCAATTCGTACAACCTCTGCATTCATTCAAAATTACTCATGTCACTTATATTAAAATTGTACTCAATGTGAGAAATGAAATGTGACGCTACATTAGCATTATTATATTATATATCTATCTTTTTCTGCAATTTAGTTCTTCTGTTACATTTTGTCCTTACGATTTTATTGTTTTTTCCACAAAATCGATCATGGCAACATCTATATTGTTAGCTTTCTAGGTGGATGTACATATATAACAATACTTCAATATTATAAGAATATGAACGGTAAGTATGGAGCATTAATGTAGCGTCCCACAATTATATTTGTACATTCTGTTTTCGTCCATCCCACATTTATTTTCACCACCAAAAAAAAGAAATTTCACATTAATCAACAGCGTTATCATAATTTCAAAAATATCATTCTCACCTAATACACATAACATAATTTATAATTTATTACCTAAAAATACCACAATACCCTTAAAAAGTCAATAAAGTTGATCAAAAATTAACTTTTCTTAAACTTTGTATCTACAGTATCGGTGCAGATAAGTATAAGACAGGGGGAGTATTATTTATTACACATTGATAAAATAATCTTGTGCGTACTATTGTGCGACATGCACTAGCTAATATTCCCTCCGTCCATCATCCTCAATGTATTCATTTGCTTTTTGCACGTGAATTAAGGAGTATTATTATTTTATGTGTGGTAGATAGTTGTATTAATGGAAAGTGTGTGTCTCATAGTCCAAAAAAAAATGGATATATTAAGGATGGACGACTGGTAAAATGGATAGATTAATTAAACGGAGGGATTAATAACTATAACTGCACAAAATAATAGCTTAGAAATTAATTGAAAAAGTAGTAGTACCTGTAATTGATGGGAAAGATTTCGAATAAGAAGATCTGCAAATGATTGAGGAGTGTAACGTTTGCTGGAATCATAATGCTTTGTGTCCAAATAGTTGTTAATGTAATCATTGCTACCAACGGATACCAAATACAAGGATTCAGACAGGTGATCGGATAGCAACTGCGAATTCTCAAAGTACCTTCCAAGTTCCTCTTTCTTTGTTCTCGAAAACAAATCGATTTGCTCTCCCAAATTCAGGCATTTTCCCTGTCAAAATTAATTTATATATTTTCCCTTCATTTTTACTTTGAAACAATGAAGCATTACAATCTTATTTTATTTTTTAGTTTCCAATTTTTTTTTCTTCAAAAATTGTAATTTTGGTTTCCATTCAAAAGTTAACAGCAGGATCAAAAGTGAAACTTTTGAAATTTAAAAAAAAAAAAAGTTTTTTGATAAAAATGAAATGAGCTTGCTAGTATAAAACAAACGTACAACTTTTCCTAATGTATATTATATTTAGTTGTGACGATGGATTTTTTTTTATGGAGTGAGAATAAATATGTATCCAAAATTAAGAAATTTAAATTAAAAACGAAAAAATTACATTTTTGGTCCCATAAGAATTCCTCAATGCCAAAAATATCCCAAAACTGACAGATTTAGTCCCGTACGAATTTTTCATCAAAATCTGTTAATAGTTAACGAAATATTCTGAGCCGTTAGCAAGAACAAAATGACAACTTATATATTTGACTCCATAATTTGCAAAAACAATCTCAAAAGAAAATTAATACAATGTTTATTGAGAGAGAAAATAAAGGGGAATTGTGGTAATGGACTATGTCTATATTGAAAGACAGAAAATAATATAAATTTAGTAGTTTATAATAATATAAGTTAATTTGGGATGAAAATTTTCGAAATATTATATTATGGTTATAATATTCTTATGGGATCAAAACCGCTAACTATGGGACCACTGAATTCTTACGGGACTAAAATTGAATTGAAGGAATTCTTATGGGACCGACAATTTCCAAATTAAAAACTACACCATGAATTATTATCATGTGTATATATATACTTACCAAGTCACGTCCTGACTCGGGAAGAATACCTCAAGATCCAGAAGCATAATTTAAACCCGATGTCATCTCATATTTCTGCACAATCCTTCTGATTAAGCTCAAGTATGGCTTTGGATATGGCAATCCAAGAAACTCAGCTGCTTACATCATCAATAAACATTATTCAAATTGATTATTTTCAAATAAATAAATAATAATGTAGTCTATATACCTATGAAATCAGCAACAGTTCTTCCATTGGTGAATCTGCCAGTTGGGCCTTTTTTGAAATTGACACCATATGGTGGGAAGTTAGCCCTAGCTAGGGTTGGCAGCAGATTGTTGTTGCCATTGTCGAACAACGAGTCGCCAAACACGTAGAGTGCCGGCGCAAGAGGAGAAGGATCAGGATTAGGAGCTCGAAACGACACACAAATGTGGAGCATCATCATCAACATTGCCAACACCAATATGACTTTCTTCATTTTTCTTCTGAAGAGAAGCATAATGGCATGCAAAATTTTTAATCACTTTTTGTTTGTAGGATATATGTGTGTTTTACATGTGAAAACAAACCCCATATATATATATATATATATATATATATATATATATATATATATATATATATATATATATATATATATATATATATATATATATATATAACTTGTTTATACACATGTGAAAAAAAAATTGACAAACGCTTATATGAAATGAGTTTACATGGTCTCTACTTGAACTCTAATAATTTTGTTCTATACTACCTTAAGGTTTCATGTTTATTTTTAATATGTAAAATATTTAAGGATATATTTATTTATCTTTATAATTTTTAAATAAAAAGGATTTACGAGAAATAATTTCACAGCAATTACCGCACTAAATATAATAATTATGGTGTATAAAATTCAATGATGAATTTCTCAATGAGTTGAGATATGATGAATTAAATTAAAATACTAAAAAATGTAATTGGATATTATTGTTTTGTTTAATATAGATGCAACTGAAGTTCCAGATCTATGGAAGAAAAAAAGATGGGCAAAGGCTATTCACACCACTTGTGCATTTATGTACACAGCTTGTCAATGGCTTTAATAACATAACTAACACTTACTTTATGGACAAAATTATAAAATCATATCTATAATAAATTAAAGAATTTAATATTTTTAGATAATAAAGTATAATATTGGATTAAAATACTCTCTCTCTCTCTCTCCGTCTCTCGTCCCTCTAGTGACTAGTTATATTAATTATACAACCAAAAAAAATAAATCGATAAGTCAAATCAAGTGCACCCATATTAATTGTTGGGCCTTTATAAGGGAAAAATGAGACCACATGTTGGGCTCTTAATAATTCCAGGGACCAATCAATACCAGCTTAAGGACCTAAAAGAAGTACATAGCGAGTCATTTTTGTGGCACATCCGTTTTATTGGCCAATTAATAAAATCAATCGATTAGACTTGCAATTTTGATCTTAACCTATTAATTAATCTCATAACTTTTCATTTTATCAATTTAAATTAAATATCTTTCTAATTGTTCCATCAATTTTATTGGAAAATGTCTTAAATTGAGAAATTAATCCATCTTAGATTATTTGTAATTTTTTATTCTATATTTTAATTTTATTTAGTAACTTGCATGACACGACCTTGTAAAGTTTTGATATAGTAAAATAATACTCTATTTTATTTGTTAGTGATAGTTGGAATTTAATATTAACACTCTTTGTTGGAACTTAATTTCTCAGCTAATTAATTTTGTGAAACGAATAAAGGGCATTTTTTTTTAAATATAAAGTGATATTCAACTTCAAAAATAATTTTGGTGAAATCGATCAAAATTCAACTTCAAATCACCTCTATAATAATTGATTAATTACACCATGACTCATCATGATATATTTATGTGCCTTCTTATTTAAGGTATTCACATGTTAATGCGTAGAAAATGAACACATAATAATTGATGACGATACGAATCTTATGCTTCATTAATTAATTAATTAATCCACAGTATATGTATAGAGATAATATAGATTAATATATATACGTAATACGTGCATTCCATTAATGATCGACATAAAATAAATCACTTTCAGTTTGACTTTACCTAATTATTATTAGTGAGATCTTATGTATCATTCTATAATTACATTGAATAACTAGATCAATTAATAATTGAGCTAATAACAAGTATCTTTCAAACTTAACAAAGTAAGGCAGAAAACAATAACCGATGGAGCTGTCATTAAACCCACTATTGACGTTCATACTTTTATTATGTATAAGAAGCATATGCTAATTTATTTATACAACACATTGTATAAATAAGTAGCACATATTTTGGATTTTCAAGAACACTCATAAAAAGAATGATCATACATCTTGTAATAACTAAGTCTTAGCTAAGCTTTAAGTCACAAGTTGTTGAATGTTAGTTGGAGTGCAAACATTTGAGTCCTTGAAGCAGAGGTTCGCAACGGCTTTATACACCTTTTCCGTTGAATGAAAGCCGTCGAAGAAAAAGTGCTCTTCCGGTTGCAAACACGATAGCACCCCTATACCCGGGATGCAGGACGACGTCCCATTGAGCCATGTCACGCAACACGGGTTGCTCGAGTCGCTCAACCCTAATTTCAAATAAATAATCAACCAACCATATATAAGTCCGTCACATTAAGTAATATTTTTATTAAGTAATTAATATTGATATTGATTCATACGTAGAGTCAATATCAGTATTAACTTAGGAAGTTCCTAATTTTGAAAGTCACCGTATTTAGATGGATTCATGATTGCCTCGTACGTAAGGGCGTAAGTACGACCAAGAACGAAAGACGATCCACGAAGAGTGGATGTGAGGTTTCGAAGGGTGGAAGCAAGTTGTTTGTTGAATATCTTTACAAACTCATTAATCCCTTCAACACAAGCTCCACTGTGGTCATATCTTTTAGTCATGGAGGGCATGCAACCAACTGGTCCAATTTCAAACATCACTACCTTTCTTGCTCCCAATTTGTACAATCTCTGCCCTCATTTAGGTCAAGAAATTAAAAACCATGTAGAAAAATTAATATTCAAATAAAAGGAGTATTACATATATATACCTTGAATTGATGGGAGAGTTTTTCAATTAGAAGGTTGGCAAAATATTTAGGAGTGTAGATTCTGGAGATGGAAGCACCATGAACAATTTTGTCATAATTGTTGATGTAATCATTGCTGGCAGTTGCAATAACAAAGAGGGATTTTGATAAGTAGACTGATAACTCATCTTCACACTTATTGTAGTGTTTTGGCAGCTCTTTTTTCACTGTTTTTTCAAACAAACTCACTTGCTCTTCCAAATTTAAGCATTTTCCCTGATCAAACAATTAATCATAAAATTGGTTCATAATTAACCCTAATCCACACCACACAAAAGTAATTAAACACAGCTCCTTAATTAATACTCCAACCGTCCTAAATAACTCTTCACGCTTTCCTTATTTATTTGTCCTACACCCACGAAACCCACACCAGATCTTCTGTATCCTTTTTGTACATCATCTTCTGTGTCACACGTTAAGTGATTGACACGTAAAAGGGGAAATAAATCCAACCATTATCCTTAGGGTTTAACTTTAGTGTATAATTTCTCTCCTACGTATCTTCCATCTAACGGTGTGTCACAGGAGATGATATACGTACCAAAATGGCACAAAGAATCCGAGCCTCACAAAACCCGTCACAATAAATAAATAAGAAAGCATTGTTATCTAACAATCTCAAAAGTTATTTTAATTTCAAATTTATCACTCATTTTTCACACACATATCATTACTTTTATTACATAAAAATACTACAATGCTCTCTAAAGTCAATAAAGTTGGTAAAAAAATAATTTTTTTTAAACAACATGGAACAGGAACAATAAACGGGAAGCATTCCCCGAAACGGAGAGAGCATATAATTAAAAGGGCATGATATATTAAAATAAATATAAATATACCAAATTCATTCCAGTGTCTGGCAGAAGACCACATGCAGCAGATGCATAATTAAGGCCTCTGAGGTGCTCTTCCTCCACCTCCCCATCATCTAAATCATTGTATGTTGCTGGATATGCCAATCCCATATGCTCAGCTGTAATTAATTAATCCAAATTAAACCCAAATTAATTAATGTAATAAAAATTAGTAATCCGACAAACCTATGAAATCGGGTACGGTTCTTCCATTGGTGAACCTGCCGGTGGGGCCCTGTTTGAAATTCATGCCGTACGGTTGGTAATTAGCCTTGGAAAGAGTGATTAGCTCATTATTATTACCACTGTCCACTAATGAATCTCCGAAAACGTACACTGCCTTTGCCTTTTCCTTTTCGCAACTAATTACGACATTCATCACCATTGATATCATCAACATTACTATCACTTTCTTCATCATCATTTTGATCCACAGATCATAGGGAAAATTAATCTAATTATCTAAACACTAAAAATACCGTTGGGGTTTTGCATGTCTTATATATGCACCTAGTGTACCAAAAATACTAGCATGAACTACTACAAAAGACCCTTTTAATTTATTTTTTATTAGATAAATTATAGTTTGATTATCATCTTAAATCTTAATTATGTGTTGACAGGTTCTTCTAATTACTACAGATCCTCGATCGATTCCACCGGCTACAATGCTTACGCTCAATCTGCCACCTAATATTAATTAGAAATTACCATACTAACTTTTTTTTTTTTAATTTAAAAAAAAAATAGTTGAATTTGTTAATATTTTGGAAAAAAATTATGTGATCAGTTGTGTATAACACACTGCGTGAACCGAAAACAATTGTAAATCTCATGAACGAGAGAGTCGGTCAAGATCATGAATTTTGTCCCTCATCAATAATTCTTTATATCATCAAATTATTTATTTTGGACTTGCTTTTCAATATTTTAGTTTACAATTATACAAAGGCCTATTTCATTATTTGACACATTTATTGATTAATTAGTTGTAAATAGACTAAGACGCCCGTTTATACCAAATTTACCCTCACAGTAATTTTTTTGTGAATTTAATTTAGTCTTTGATTTTCTTCTTTTTTATGTTTATTTTAGAATTGTATTTTTTTAATTATTATATTAGTGCAATTTCACTCCTTTAATATTTTAAAAAACAGTTGAAATTGATATTAAAGTGATAAAAAAATGGAATATTAAAAATTTATGGAACTAAACTGATGCAATTAAAAAATTAAAAAAATCATTGGAGTAAATTAGGATTTTTCAGAATTAATAGGATTGAAATTGATATCAACTAATTAAAATGTGGAGTACTTATTTTGAATTCTCACTTTACATTAACATTATTATTTTCAATGGATAAAAAAATATGAACAAATGTTACATTAATCCAATGACTTCAAATATGCCTTATTAATTCATATATGAAAAAATATACAAACATATAGTGTATCTCAGTAAAATGAAGAGACTAATGCATATACATATATATAATCCATCAAAGTGTAGAAAGTAGGTTTTGAATATTGTTGGGAATGCAAATAGAAGAACCATTGAAGCAAAGTGTGGCTATAATTTTATGTAGAGTTTGAGTAGGATGATAGGCATCAAAGAAGTAGTGCTTTTCTGGATCATTGCAAGTTAGTCCCCCTAGCAAAGGGATGCAACCTGAGGTCCCATTTAGCCATGCTACACAACATGGTTTACTTGTCTCTCTCAACCCTAATTTACACCATGGAAATTATTAGTTTATTCAAAAAAAAAACCCACAAATTGAAAAAACTTGATGAAAATAAATAATTAGGGAATTAATAGGTAATTAATGAAGGGTTAATTGGGAGGAGAATTTACCATATTTAGATGGATTGATGATTGCATCATAGGCAAGGTCATAGATTTGTCCAAGAATAAAAGATGAGCCATGAAGAGATGATGTCAAATTTTGAAGCATATCTTTAAGCTTATGATTGAAGATAATTGCAAGTTGATTAATCTCCTCAACACATGGTCCATTGTGTTGGATATTCCTTGTTTTGGTAGGCATGCACCCTATTGCTCCAATCTCAAACATAACCACTTTTCTTGCTCCCAATTTGTACAATCTCTGTCATCACCATACTAATTTTAATTAGAATAAGGAAAATAAAAGGTGATGAGTTGTAGTAAATACCTGCAATTGTTGGGAAATATTAAGAATGAGAAGATCAGTGAAAGATTGAGGGGTGTAAGAATTAGTTGTATCGTCAAGATAGACATTGAAGTCATTGTTGCCTGTAGAAATGACAAGCAATGATGTTGATAGATGATCATTTGATTCCTCCTCAGAAAGCCCTAATTCTTGTTTCACTGTTTTCTCAAATAAATCTATCTGCTCTTCCATACTCAGACATTTTCCCTAACACAGATATTATAGCTAGTTACTATTAAATATACTAATAATTTTTTGTAATAAATTATAAAGAAGAAATGTAAGAAAGTGATGATACATATTTAGCTCCAGTTTGAGGAAGAATGCCACAAGATCCAGAGGCATAATTGATCCCTTTCAGCTTTTGCTTTTGAAGTTGTAATAAGGTCATGTATGGTGGAGGATATGGCAATCCAATATACTCAGCTGCATGCATGCATAGTTTTCAATACTAATGAACAATTAATAATGTTAAAATTAACTATGATGGATTAATGAAGATGATATATACCAATGAAATCAGCAAGAGTTCTTCCATTGGTGAATCTTCCGGTGGGAAGGCCATTTTTGAAACTCATGCCGTAGGGTGGATAATTAGCCTTGGCAGCAGTTACTAACAGATTGTTGTTTCCACTGTCCAACAATGAATCGCCAAATATATATAATCCACCTACACTACTATTTTCACACTTTATTTCTCTCCAAATCATCATCATCATCAACATTAATGTTATTTGGAGCTTCATCTCTTGTATTTTCAACTCAAAACTAACTGCAGATATATTAATATATGGAGTATAATGGAAGATGGGATTGATTTTTATGCGACTTCAATATTTATAATTAAATTTATTACATTATTAATATTGGGTTTGTGTGAACTGGATCTTAATTGTTGGCCACTCGTATCGAATTACAGGTTGTAACCCAGCTTTCATATTTGCCATGCCTCCTGTTACAACGGAGGGAGATCTTTGAATTTTCACTCTTTTATTATTTATGTTTATTTTTTTATCACTTTTAAATAGAGGGAAAAAAAAAGACAACTACTTAAAAAAACGATTAATTCCCCTGTAGTTTTGGATGGAAACGTATTTTTTATCAACCCAATATTTCATTGGTAAAAGTCTCAATTATGTTGTTAAATTAATTTATCAACAAATTAACAACGAAATCCGTACAGTACACAAGTTAAATGTTTGTCCTTTTTTTAATGCATCTATATATATTATTAGTCTCTCTCAATTAATTTGGAAGAGTTCAGAAATAGCACCTACTAACAAACCCACCTTCCACCTGCTCAAAATGCTGGTCCATACTTATTTGAAGTGATGGTGTTAAGTTTTAGTTATCGGGCCATTATAATAAAATTTTACCAATTTTAATCCAACATAAATGATTATAATATGAAACGATTTCATGATGAATTTTTAGTGTAGAATTGAGTATGACAAACTTCTACTCATTTTTTAAAAAATGATTATCTGTTGTATGGTGAGTTTTCGAGAAATAATAAGTTGTCATCGTGTAAAAGCGTGACATTTCTTGATTTGATTACACGTTCTAATATATATATATATATATATATATATATATAGTCAATATTGAATAGTCAATTACACAGAGATTTAGAGGCGTGTTCTCACTCAATCGTGAGAAGTAATGCAGATTAAATAATTATAGTATATCGTTTCCTTCATTAGCACGAATTATTATATACTCCACTATAATTACATGTGTTTAGTACGGATTATCAGTTCTCATTATTAATCATGCACGTCTATGATAAAAATTTAAATAATGTATTAAGAATTAAAGATTGTGAAATTTTCAGATGAACCTTCACTTTAAAATACTTAAAATCAATGCACAACACTGAAAATATTCACAACTGAAATATTCACAAGTCAAACAAAGCTGTTTAATTTAACTTCTTATTTATCCTTTTTTTTTTAAATATAATTCCTGCCAGTTAGGTTAAGGCATAAATTCAGACATACTCTTTTTACTGTTCTTCTAATACAGAGGCTACATTCCTAATCCATAGTCATAGTCATTGTTCCTTAAGTTGCATCAAAATTTATAAATGGGTTATTTTATAGTAACCCTACCAAAATTTTCAAATCACAGTAAATCAGCAAGGAGAA
Organism: Pogostemon cablin; assembly: GCA_023678885.1. Taxonomy (NCBI): domain Eukaryota; kingdom Viridiplantae; phylum Streptophyta; class Magnoliopsida; order Lamiales; family Lamiaceae; genus Pogostemon; species Pogostemon cablin. Next base: position 2,371,531 of record CM042992.1, on the reverse strand, counting down.
TGAGATCGGTCGAACCTCCTCGAACGATCTCATTCTCAGTCGAAACAAACAAGTTATAGAGACCTGTTAGTCGGCTGACAGTCTTCGCCTTCTCAAGTCGATTTTGCACACCGTGGTTTTGATTGGGTGTGTATATATCATTCTTACGACGAACACTTGCACAGCATAGAGAATTACGACTCGAAAGATCAAATCAATCAACTTGTCACCTTTCCCCACCTTCCAGCTCTTCTTGATCATCTATTTGTGTCTCCTCTTTGTTGCTCATTTCTATCCCACCCTCGTTGCTTTCGCTGCCTTGTTGGAAAAGAAGAGCTGTATCAGGTGGACTTGAGTCGTCTTCATAGACATCGTCCTCTTCGCTGTCCTTATCCCTCGTTGGAGAGGTAGCAACACCGTCCATCCAGAATGGGCATTGAGGCATAGATGTTAGCACATGGTGCAATGTGGAATGAGTCGAAGGGCTTGAGGCATTTAGTGATACTTTGCTGGCGTGGCCACCCCGCAAGCATGAGCACTCGGGAACGGGGAAGGACAGAAACGAGAGAGGCTTCGACCTTTTAAGCTCGTCTTTTAGTCCATCAACTAGGTCTGTTCTAAGATGCCTACGTACCATTGTGATCCAAGTGTGGTTCGCTTGGTAAAGGTGGTCATGGATATCCTCTAAAATCCTAGAAATCTCTTTCCTGTATATGAAAACGAGAGAGAATCAAAACCGTCAAACCACAACACTTGTTCTACCAAAATATCACCATAAAACTCGAGACGAAAACATGCAGAGCAGCAAACTAAGACCTAGCTATAACATAGCGAATATGTACCTGTCAATCCGAAATGTTTTTGAATCGGCCGACTGATAGAGTCTGTGTCCCATGACCAAGCTAGCAAAATTTGGGTACCCTCTACCATCACGATCGAATCCAGGTATGAATGCATCAGCTTCAACACATATAGTGTAATCGATTGCCTCCCAAAGTAATTTATGAGCATTGGTCCTCAACTCCATAACTGTACTCTCTGGTTCGTTATCACTCTCAGCTACCCAACCCCACCAACCTTCTATATTGTAAGGATATTTTGCTCGTGCTGGGGGAGGTGGCAGAGGACGAGGACGAGGTCCAGACGTCTTCCATGATTCTGGTTTCTTTTCCTCTCTAACTGGAGGAGATTTCTTTGAAGGTTTGTCCACAAGATTAGCTTCACGGCCGTACATTTTGTTCAACTCCCATGGCATGCTTAAGGACGTGCGATCTACGACATTCTCAAACATAGCATGAAGTGGAATCAGTTTCTTCTGCCCACCAAACACCTCCCCACCAGAAACATAAATGATTGTGTCACTTGAGTACCCGTATGTCCGAAGAAGGATACCAATCTGTAGAGAAATGGTAATTACTAACATTTGGCGATTAAAAATAATGAATCAGAACAAAAATATTTCTCCATTTTATGATTGAACAAAAAGATGAATAACAATGAGACAGTGCCATACTTCCTCTGGCATAAGTGGACATAAACCCCGAAGACGTTGCTCAGCTGAATCCACTGTTAGGTTCCCCTTGACGAGTCCACGTTTCAGCATCCATGCTCGCTTATGTTGGATGAGTTCAGTATGGACATCCTAGAAGAGATTGAATGACACAACACTAAGTAGGTGCAGGTAAAACTTTTTGTAATAATGCAGTATTACTTAGCTAGTCAACCAGACATCCTTATACCCAAAGGCACCTGAAAGAGTTCAGCACAACCATGATAAGCTAATGCGTCTCTAGTCATCCCAGGATCATAGGCGATAAACGGCCGACCAGAAGCTCTAAGTCTATATAGGACCTTTGTGGCAAGTTCTTGGACCTCCTCTCTGAATCTTAGCGCGTGAAAAGCAACCCTACATCTTAGCCTTTGAAATTCTTCTAGATGTGGAGGAAGAGAAGCCTGGATCATAAGAATATCAGTGAGAACTACATAAGCATTCTCACGAGTACACTATGAATAAAGATAACTGTTAACCACCACTGGAAAATTATCAACCCAAAAAGGAAATAACATAATTTCTACTAAAGATAAAACTTATGTAATGTAATGAAGTCCTCTTAAAAGATTGCATCAATTTCTATCTGGTAGCTAACAAAACTAATATCTTAAACTATGAGAGAATAATTAACTTTGGGATATACAATAATCTAAATATCTAATCCTCAACAGTGTTATGTGGACTATTTATTGACTCTAACAGTAATCCAGTGACATTACTCAATATATTGTCAAGGAATAACCTACAGAATATGATACCTGCAAGCATCCTCCATCGGGAATGACGAGCTCAACAACTGAGTGCCTACTCAACACTGGCAAAACATGATGAAGATAAAAATATGGAGTAGCTGAGTTAGGCATTTTGAAAGAAGGGATGTTTTTTTTCCTCCTAGCTCCTTTGAGATCCTTTGGAAGTGTTTTCACAATTCTGATATCATCCGCTAAAGCAGCCATAAATTGATCCTCACTATAGAGATAGGCAAAACTCTTGAACTCTGTGCTGCATCATATAACAGACATTATAGAGATTTAAAAAATAAATTTAGATAGCATTCAAAAAAATATGGTAGAAGCTTGTATTCAAGCAACATATGGAATCAACCTGATCCCTTTGCTACTTGTTGTTGATTGGATCTCAGGAATGACTAGTGTAGCATTCAGAAGGCGAGCAACCACAACGACATCACAAATCTGCAGATGAATAAAACCTTTTAATAAGTTTACTCAGTAAATGAATAAGTATGTGAAATCACTGTGGGCAGTGAATAGAGGTGCCAAAACTCACCGAATTCCTGATTTCGTGGAAACCCCCTCGTATTCTCACGAAAATAAATCCATTGGTCTGCAAAGGAGGAGCTGCAAGGTATCCAAACATAGTTAAACAGCAAGCAACATCAAAACAAGAATACCATATTATACTGATTTTTATTTCTAAATATAACACTAGATATAAAACAGGAAATCACCAGTAACTTCCCATTTTCAAATGTAACCAAGTTCATGACATTTTGCATGTCAAAAGTCGAATAGACAATAAACATCCCTATAAGAGACTAAATTTTTGTAGAACTTTAAGAGAAACAGAAGCATTCCATTAGTTCTTTTGCATAACATAGCCCAACTTAGTTAAAGCAAATAGAAGCAGATCTAACCTACATAGTTTCCCCTTGGATTTGCATAGGGGTGCAAAGATTCAAGATGCTTCACAGGGGCCCAAAGTCTTCTGTACAATGCATTCTGCAGAATGGAGATTCATGAAATTCAAATTCATGAACAATTAGCAGAGTAGCATTAAAATTAAAACAAAACAAGAATAGGTAATGGATTCAGAAAAGGAAATCCAGACAGCAAAACAAGAAACACGGACAAAACATCCGCAAAGCAAACATTATGATTTGGAATCACAAAGAAAAAAAAGGAAGTATACATTGGAAATCCAAAACTAAACTTAAAGCAACCAAAAAGAAAATTTATTTAAACTAAACCCCTGAATATTGACCCCACTAAACACCCCCATTACACAATTATTACACAGAATTAAGCTGCATCTAGCATCCCTCCCTAAAAGTAACTAGTGATCTTTCATAATTCACAACACAAAAACTTTCGAAAAGTCGAACTCAAAATTCCAGATTTAAAACATATCAAATGGGAACAGAACAGAACAAATCAGAGCATAAGAAAACAAAAAGATTAGATCTTTATGACATTACAGCGGTGGGAAGATCGGCATTCTCAAAAACAGGCCTCCAAGAAAAGATGGTGATGGAAGATTTGTACTCGGAAATAGCAAACCCATCAGTGTATCTGGCAAGAAGAAAGTGGGTGAAGAGAGAGAATGTCGAGAGAACAAGACCGAACAAGCCAACCCACTTGAGCTTGGACTTGAAAAGCAGGGCCTTCCCTTCTCCGCCGCCGGCAGCGCCGCCAACCTTGATGGGAGAGACCCACTTCATGCCGGAATCTCCACGGTGAAGCAGAGGCAGAGAGGGTGAACTGAGGAGGAAGAAAATAGCAGTCAAAGGAGGAGAGTCCACGGGCGATGGCGACTGAAGCGAAGACGAGTCGTCCCTGAGTGGTGTGTTGGATTGGAGAAACAGAGAAATCCTTCAGACAGGTTTGTTTGTCGTTTTTAAGTATACACTATATTTCCTAGACCCAGCCCATTCTCAATGGCGGCGCGTGATGACTTTATATCAGTGCAACAATTAATAAAAAGTTTAATACTCCCTCCGTCCCGGGTATTTTTACCCTTTGTACGGGCACGGAGATTAAGATATTTTATTTTTTAATATATAATGTAAGAGAAAGTAGAGATAAATTAGTAATTTAAAAAGAAAAAGTGAATAAAGTTATAGAGAATGATGAATAAAGTGTAAAAAAGTAATTAAAGTTGTTGAGACTGTAAAAAGTAAGTAATAAAATATTATGTATTTTTGTCAAAAATGGAATGAGTAAAAATACGTGGGACACCCCAAAATGAAAAGTAGGTAAAAATACGTAGGACGGAGGGAATAATAAAGATTTAAAAAAATTGTTGTACCCACCATTAAGGCCCACTGCCCCTACCCTCGGGATTGGTGGAGGAAGTAAATCACAGGATGTGCCTCAAGTGACTTATAGGGAGGGCTCACTATAATAATAAAGATTCTAATTCATTCTTATAGTAAGATTTACTAGTACTTTAAATTTTATTATTAGTAATGTTCATATAAATAAATAAATTATAATAAAGTAAAGGAAACTTTCCTGTAATATGAGTGTAGATATATTTATTATAATTAAGTATATTTATTAATAATTAAAGTATGTTTATAGTTAATCAATTTATAACACTTAAATTTATCATATTTTAACTATCAATAAACATATTTTACTTATATAACTATCATACTCCATCCTTTCATAATATAAATATTTGATTTTTGCATGTGGATTTAAAAGTACTCCCTCCGTCCGCTTCTAAGGTATCCATTTTACTATTTTTTGCGTCCGCTTCAAAAGTATTCATTTCCCCTATTTAGTTAAAAAGTACATGGCCAACAACTTCCTTCTAATACAACTACTCACTTTACATATAATAATAATAATACTCATTAATCCACGTACTTCCCTCTAATACAACTACACAATTTACATATAATAATAATATTCTTTAATCCACGTGCAAAAAGCAAATGGATACTTTAAAACCGGACGGATCCGTCCCGCCACAAGAGTTCCATTTTATTAAATAGGTGTCCCGCTATAAGAGTTATATTTCTCTTTTTAGTAGATGAGACCACAAAAATCAATCATTTTATCTTTATGGGGCCCATACACAATACTAATATAACTACACACTATACATTAAATTATTATGTCTCCCAACCCACCACGCATTAAAATAATATATTTCTTAATCTCCGTGGTAAATTTAACTCTATTAATGGGACGGAGAGAGTATAATAAAGTGGGTAGTTGTATTAATAATGAGTGGTAGGCTATATATGACATTAATTTTATTGAAAAAGAGAAATTTGATACCCTTAAAATTGACAACTAAAATTGTGAAATTAATACCCTATCAACAAATATAGAAAGTATTACTCTCTCGATAAAATATTTTTTTGCCATATAAATTTGGCCATGTATAATTTTTGTCCAAAAAATATAATATTTGGGCATTTATCCCACTATCTTCATGATTGTGCCAATGTTGCCCAGTTTTCGCCGGAATTTGATATTTTCACCGGAATCGATCACGTGCATGCCACGTGATCGTCAGATTTGACATTTCCCTGCGGAATAAAATATTTTTTGCTCCGTAAGTTTGGTCATGTACAATTTTTGTCCCAAAAAGATAAGATTTGAGAATTTGTCCCAATATCTTTATAGTTGCGTCAATATTGCACCATTTTTCCAAGAATTTGACATTTTCAATAGAATCAATCACGTCCATATCATGTGATTATCGAATTTGGGCATTTCCCAGCGAATTTCCTGACCTAGCGATACAGTGACATCCACATTAACAATAATAATATTTTATTGGTAATTTAATTTAAAAAAATACCCTCAATATCGATGAACTCAGTTCTCACTTGCCCTCCATGTGCTTCCACCATCTACGCAAACTCACCATTCTTGTCAATTAGGGATCCCCTGTGTACCCTCTCACCATCATGAGCGAAAACTGTCGGATCTTCTCCTCTAAGGGCCTACCACCAATGAACGGATCACAGTATACATGGCCTCGATCCGTATCCTCCGACAGTGCTAGCAACCACATGATATTGGAGCCATGCAGAGGAGGATGGGGTCGTTGGCCTTTTTTTAGCTATGATTCAGTCCTTCGCACCCCAGTGAAGAACGGATGGTTCATTATCAGTCTCGCGATTCTAATTGTGATCTGGATATCAATATCAAGTGCACGCATCCCCACATGGTAAACTATGTTGCCGGTGACACTGCTTTCCATTAGGAAAATCCTAGAGAATTCAGTGAATTCTTCGATCGAAGGGTTGGCATCACGACTGATGAGTGCTTAGGTTTTAGCCCACTGCACTTCGTCCATGAGGTCGTCGTACGCCTCCAGAAGACGATTCTCCAATGCTAGGTATTACTCGACGGAAGCGATGACGGAAGGAAAGTGAGCAACCATACGGTTGCATGACTTTTGGAAAAATATGGAATGGTGGCGCTCAAGAATACGAATCCTCCGCCATGGAAGTAGATAATGATGGGGAGCTTGGTGACGTGAGTAGGGTGGCGCGAGTGGAAGATCCAACGGCTGCTGCCCATGGTGGTGAGAGGGTACACAAGGGATCTCGAATTGACAAAAAGAGGTAGTTTGCGAAGATGGTGGAAGTACGTGGAGGGCACGTGAGAATTGAGTGCATTGATGGAGGGTATTTTTTTAATTAAATTTTCAATAAAATAATATTATTGTTGTTATTGATGTGGATGTCACTGTGTCGCTAGGTCAGGAAATTCGCCGGGAAATACCAAATCTGATAATCACGTGACATGGACGTGATCGATTATAGTGAAAATGTCAAATTCCGGAAAAAATTGGGCAACATTGATGCAACTATAAAAAAATTGGGACAAATGCCCAAATCTTATCTTTTTTGAGGCAAAAATTGTACATATCCAAACTTACGGGGTAAAAAAATATTTTATCTCGCCAGAAAATATCAAATTCGATGATCACGTGATATGCACGTGATCGATTCCGGCGAAAATGTCAAACTCCGGCGAAAACTAGGCAACATTGAAGCAATTATGAAGACAGTGGGACAAATGCCCAAATGTTATATTTTTTGGGGCAAAAATTGTACATGTCAAAACTTACGGGGCAAAATTTTTTGTTATCCCCCCTCCATCCCACAAAACCCTTCATACTTTTCTTATTTGTTTGTCCCATAAAAACCTTCACACCTAAAAAAAGGAAACAACATTTTATCCAACAACCCCAAAAATTACTTTAATTTCAAATTTGTTATTCCTTTTTCATACACATATCATTACTTTATAATTTTTTTATTACCTAAAAATATTATAATATCCTCTAAAGTCAACAAATTTGATCAAAAAGTTCAACTTTTTTTAAATAGTATGAAACAGTAAACTTGAATCGTTTTATGGGACGGAAGAGGGAGTACTTTTTATATTTCGTCGGGTCCTCATAAAGCTAAGCTCAGCTCGATTATAATCCTACGTCGAATCAAAATAAAATTATCGACTTTAATTCAATATTTTTTTTCCATCTTTGTTAACAACAATATAAAAATAAAAACCCGAGAGAAACAAATCTAAGTACTAATATTCTCATTAAATCGGGTGGCGCGTGGGTCTGAAGGAGGGGAGTTCCGACGCAAGATGCGAGAAGTCACGTGACTTTGAGTAGCGAGTCACGTGGTGTATAGTAGTGGTGGGCCCCACTCATCCATTGGTTCCATTTGTAAATAGTCAACAATATAAGGATTGGAGAGAAAGAATCTGTAGTTTGAGGGGGAGATGGATATTAAGTGACCTGAAAAAGGTTGTCCGATAAAAATTGCCATAATAATTGTATGAGCTATTTGTGTGGGCCCATAAAACCCATAGATTTTAAATTTTTAAATTGACAGAATAATAGTGCAGTAGGTCACACTCATTTCAATTTTGTGGTCGAAATTTTAATCATAATTTTTTAATCAATTTTAGGATGATTTTAAAGTGCACCCAAGATTACTTAAATAACTCGATCAACCATTGATGATTGATGTGTTATGTAGATCGCCAAGCTCTTAAGAAAAAAAGTCCATTAGTTAAAATGTAAAATTTTAACCAATTCGATTTTGACGTCCATGAATTGAGTATCTAACATTAAAAAAGGAAAAAAAAAACTTTGTGACAAGATTAATATATATTCCCTCCGTCCCGGGTATTTTTACCCGTTTATACGTGTACATAAATTAAGAAGTGTTGTTATTTTAATATATACTTAATTTATGAAAAAGTAGGGATAAATTGATAATATTGATAGAAAAAAGTACATAAAGTTATTGAGAATAATGAATAAAGTGTAAAAAAGTAAATAAAATGATTAGAATTGATGAATAAAATATAAAAAATAGATAAAATGTGTATTATATTTTTACCAATAATGAAATGAATAAAAAGACGTGGGACACCCAAAATAGAGAGTGAGAAAAAATACGTGAGACGGAGAGAGTATTAAAAATATTGACAAAAGTTATAAAAAAATTTTAAAAGCAAATAAGGGTATTCAGGGATGGTTATTATGTGCGGACTGAAGCGGATAATTACATATCATATTTTGGATTTATTTTTCAGGGGCAGTTGTGTTGGGTTTATAGGTCTTGCGGAAAGTCGGGTCCACTCAATCCAATAGGATAATATTGTCCGTTATGGGCCACCCACTGCCTGTACGGTTTTATTTTTTGGGCTCACATTCAAAATGACTCATGATAGGAAGAGTCATTCCCACACATATTAAATCCATCGATATCTCCACTTCTAATCAATGTGAGACTTTGGCTGATAACCAATCAACTGCAGGACCGGCTAGGCAAATTGTTAGGAATTATTAACCTAATTTACTAACAATGTACACCTCTCAACAAGTTTAGTAGGATTTAAGTTGTTGGTGTAATAGTATTACAATCATCTCAAAATGGGCATTAAAACAACAATAAATAGAATAAAAGACATGCATATAGGCTGTTTCTTTTTGTAGCATCATAAGCATTAACTGATAACCACTACAAGAAAAAGGAGAAATTGCGACTAAAAATTACCTGCGAATTCAGATTTCATCGCAAAATCCATACTATTAGCGACGAATTGTATTTTTCCGTTGCAAATTTAATAATTATTAATAAATTTAAATATTTATTCACTTTAGCGACATATAATAAATTTCATGGCTAATATTTTCGATGAATTTGTAGCATTTGGTCGCTAATATTAATATTTGCGACTAAACTGATGATCATTGCTAAATTTTGCTATAAAAATTGAATTTTTGTCGCAAATATTATGATTTATTAAAAAAATAATAAAATAATTTATTTTAGCGAGATAAAATAAATTTCATGACTAATATTTGCGATGAAATTTAAATATTTAGTCGCTAATATTACCTTTTGCTACGAAGCTGATGATGATCGATAAACTTTGCTATGAAAATTAATATGTTGTCACTAAAATAATTATTTATTAGAAAACATAATAAACATATTTATTTTTGCCACATAAAATAAATTTCATGGCTAATATTTGCGATGAATTTTTAATATTTTGTCGCTCATATTAATATTTGCGACAAAACTAATAATCATCGTTAAACTTTGTTATGAAAATTAATATGTTGTCGCTAAAATAATTATTTATTAGAAAACATAATAAACATATTTATTTTTCCCACATAAAATAAATTTCATGACTAATATTTGCGACGAATTTTTAATATTTTGTCGCTCATATTAATATTTGCGACAAAATTAATAATCATCGTTAAACTTTGCTATGAAAATTAATATGTTGTCGCTAAAATAATTATTTATTAGAAAACATAATAAACATATTTATTTTTGCCACATAAAATAGATTTCATGACAAATTCTTAGTTGTACTTCTAAAATCCTTACTAAATTTACTATAGAAATCTTACTATATAATTTGGTAGTCAAATTATTTTTCCTTTCTTTGAAAAAATAAAAAGAATAAAAATAGCTTTTAGTTGAACTGAGAATTACAAAATAAAATATGCAACATATATGTAATCATATTATTTATTCAAATTTTAAATAAAAATTTAGATAACCTAACGAACAATATATTTAAAATATAATTTAGTTTAATTTGATTTTTTTTTAATTTCATTGACTTTTTGAAAAAATCTTTTATTTCCGTTTGTCATTTTACACTTTTTTAATTAGTTATTATCTTTTATGAAAGATGTTATAACGCTTTTTAAATGATATTGTTACTTTTTTATATTATAAGTTATTTATTAAATAGTTTATTAACCATTAACATTTTTAATCGATTGAGTATTACTTTTTGGCAAAAACTTATGTGTCACCGGAGACACCGTGCGTCTAGATATCCTTAGTATTGATTTGTATACTCTTTAGAACAACACTTTGTACCCTTATTAATTAAATTATATACACTTTAGAACAAAATATTGTACTCTTACATACTTTGTGCACCTGGGGACACGAGAGACCAACTCTTATTTTTTATATCTTATATTTCATTTATTAATTTAATAATATATTTAAATCGAAACATCAAAAATTAAAATTGTAAGATATTATATTTTCATGGCTTTTAATTATAGAGATAATTTTAGAACATTCAATTTTTATTAGTTTTAATTAGTAAGTTAAGAAGGTTTAATTTTTTTATATTGAACTGTTCACTGCAAAACTAAAAAAAGAGGAATATGTTGCCTCAATTATCTCAATAATAAACTCCATTTATTTTCATGGAATATATTTGTAAATATTAAAAATAAAGTGAAATAAAATAATTATTATTTAAATTTAAATAATAATAAGTATGATTTTATTGAATATTTAAATTTTAAAAATATTTTATAAAAGAAAAAACTTTATTATAAATGAAACACAAACAAGGTGATTTTATTGAAATTAAAAAAAAAAAGTTAGTGGGTAGATAAAAACGCTGCCAGAGTGCTATCTTTTATATCTTAGATTATACTGAAAATATTTGATTATGATTCTTTGGGGATATCTTTCCTTTGTTCGTGCGCAAATCATAACCATTATCCCCGTGAATTTGAGTGTAGATATGTGGAAGATATATATGTGCTTACGTTCTTCTATCATATCAACACAAACCCATTAGTCAAAAAGCCCTAATTTGAAGTTGAAGAAAGTCTTTCCAATCACCAGGTATGAGTCTTCATTTTTAATTATGCCTTTGTTTTATATTTCAAAAAGTTGTATGGATTGAAATCAATGAAATTCTAAGGGGAGTATTGGTTATTAGAATGAGTTCTGGCTTTGTGATTATTTAGTGGAATCCTTGATGGAATAATAATAATAATATAAAATAATATTCTAGATGGTGAATCGGATCTGCTATTTGGTATAAACGAAAAAGAGGAGTACACTCTGCCCAATTATTTGGAGTACAATCCCTTCTTTTTCGACAGTATATGAAAGGGTTTACACATGATCATAAGACATTTTAGTTCATGAAAAACCTCTTTCTCTAAAGTACTATTATAGTGTGATGTTAATATAATCTTTGAAATTCTGGTGAACACTTATGTCATAAAATAAGAGTAGTACTATATCTGATTTTATCTTGAAAGTTCAAGTTCAGGGTCTAGAAGATTAGGGAGGATCAAGCAATCTAGACCTCTTTTGAAGAAGATGGAACTGTTATATGTACTGTTTGATTAGGTAAGTCTCCAATGAAAATTTTGAAGAAGAATGTTGTTTCTACTTGTTTATTATTTCAATTTTCATTACATTAATTCAAGGTCCATGAACAACAATAGTTTTATTGAGAGTAGAATATAGGGTTTGTGATGAAATGGCACACTTCTTGATTTATGATTTAAATGGTTGTGTAGTAATACATTTTCATGATATAAACTGATGATACTTGCTTGCCTTACTTTCAATCTTCTTTGTAATAAGAGAATTGACTATATAGATTGTAAAAGATATATATAATCTTCACATTCTGCCATAGAAGATGTATACATATATATATACATATTTATAGTGTTCAATCTGTCATAGAAGTTCTAACGGTAAACAGGTTTGTTTATTGATTAAAATTGACATATGGGATAGATTGTATGTAAATTTGTGAAATGTGTATAAAGATATTTTGTAAATGGTGTGGGGAAAATCATGCATTTGGGGAAGAGGTGAAGTTTTAAGAATACTTAATTAAGGACGCTGCAGATACAAAATCTAAGGACGTTTGCCTGTGAGAATTCTCTCATTTCTGATCACTTTTCATAAAAATGGAGGAAAAAAAATTATGTTTAGCAAAGAGATTAATAAGGAATCTTTAATAAGAGCAGCGATGGATTCAGAAATTTGGTTAGGACCCGAACACTTAATAATTTTTCATACATTTCATGATAATTTTACTTTTTACAGTTGTTATAATAGAGATAAGGAATCTATTATAAACGGTGTTCGTTACCTCACAAAAACTCGCGATGCTCGACGAAATACTCAAAATAATGGGGTTAGTGTACCATCATCAGACGATGGTGAGAACTTAGATTTTTTTGGAGTTTTACTTGAGGTCGTTCAAGTGTTTTATAACTTTGGACACGAAGTTTTGTTATTTTGGTGCGAGTGGTTCCACTATAGCCCCAAAGAGAAATCAATTGTGCAAGAGTTTGGGCTCACATGTATAGATACATCTAAAACATGGTATGTTGATTATCCTTTTATTTTGGCTTCTCAAGCACAACAAGTATATTACTTGGATGATATAAAGCGTAAAAAACATTGGAAAGCGGTCATGAAAGTGCCACATCGTTGGATTTTTTATTCAATCAATGAAGAAGATGAATGTACTGAGGAAGAAAAGACTGCAAATGAAACTGACGAGCCTAATCAAGAAATTTCATCTAATGAAACAATTGTAGTTGTTGGACAAGAGTTGGAGAGTTCACAACTTTGTAGAAGTGATGTTCCACCTGAATATGTGAACTTGACGGATCTACAGAAGCAGACCTCGAATGAAATGGAAGACTTTCTAGTGGATGAAGATGAAGACACGGAAATGGAAAGTTGTGATGATGAGCCAATTCTTCAATTTGATGGAGATAGTGACTAGTTTGTTTTCTCAATATTTATGGTTTTTCAAAATTTTAATTATTTGCAATTTCCTCGTTTCAAGTATGCTTGTTAAGTTTTTGTTTGAAATTATTTGATGAATTAAGTGACCAATATTTATTTTGTATTCTAACTATTGCACTCAAATTCTATATTTGATCATTTTATTAAAAGAAATGCCACCTAAGAGAGTAAGAGAGGATCTTCAGAGACAACTTCAAGATGAGGAGACTGATGATGATGAAACTCAAGGTATGTTTTTAATTGGTTAAATGTGATATTTTAGTTGGATGATTATTTGTATAACTCTATGATTTTGTAGATTTTTCTTCCACTCCCCCAGTATCTGAAAATCGTGTTGATACGAAATCAAGACACAATGAGCAGCTCAAAAAACTATTTCAAGAACACGGAAAGTTGCCCCTCACTTTCCATCTCTGTGATGGTCGCCCTACTGGAAAATCTGCAACACTATTTACAACTGAATTAGGACTACAACTCGATAAATGGAAAAATACGACTACTGAGCAAAAGAAGCCCATATTTGATCGATTATTTGTACGTACCATTTATATTATTTCATCATGTATTGATATAAATTAGAGATTAATTTTTTCCCCTTGTATTGCAGAATTTTTTCCACCTAGACTTAAGCACGGGTCCTGATTCTGTAAGAGATGTCATAGACAAATGGATGGGTGATTTATTCCGCAACAATCGATCACAGATGCACAGGTACTATAAAACTCTCAGTCATCTACCCTTTGAAGAAAGACAGAAGATGTTGCCAAGAAAATTTTATGGAGATGAAGCTGATTGGAAACACTTGTACAAGTTATTTGAAAGTGACAAGTTCAAGGTAAATAACTGTGGATGGATAAATAATTATTTTTAGAAGCATATATGTATTTTTATTTCTAGTTAATTCTATCATGTTCTTAGTTTGTTCGATGATTTGCTTCATGGTTTTTTTTAATGTTTCTAATTTATATATCTACTAGATATTGTTTGCTTAAGAACCTTGTTGTTCAGTAATATGTTGCTGAATTTTTCATGTTCGGTCATGTTAAATTATTTTCAAAACTTGAAGTATATCATGTTATATCTGCAGGAATTGTCTAAAAAAATGCAAAAAACTGGGAGAAGCTAATAGTTAATCATTGCGGAGGTTCTAAGTCTTTTGTGCGACATAGTTATGAAGTTGTAAGTATAGTTTTTTTAAAAAAAAATTTTGCTCAATTATGTATTTTGATTTTAACTCTCAATACATATTTTAAGGTGATGGACCTAGCCAAGTTAATCGAATTGAGTTATACAAGCAAACTCATTGAAACAAAGACAATGGTTGGACTAAGGGTGCCGGAGAGATTTATGTATGAGTTCTACTTTTTTTTACACTATATGCTAAATTTTATAATGAGACAAATGTATATTATAGTTAACATCCTTTACGTTTGTGTTTGTGTTATTTTAGGAGAAAATGTTGAATCGCTTTAATGAACTGAAGAAAGCTTAAATTGCTGGTGAAGGTAGTCCAGTCATGGATGATATAGAAATAGCAAATAATGTAGCTGATAAAATCTTTGGGTCACGATCGGGATATGTACCAGGATTAGGTCATGAACCTAAACCAAATCCAATGCTTTCTAATCATAAAAAGACTTCCAATGGTGAACTCAAGAAAGAGCTTAAATCAGCTGAAGATGACATTCAAATTCTGAAACAAGAAATGAATATTTATCGAGAACTTACAATGAAGGTGCTTAAAACGGTTGATCCTACTATCTATCATTCCATGCTCGAAGGACATGACTCTCCAATCCCGTCTCCGTAAATTCAAAGTAAGTACATTATTCAGATCATAGACTCTATTCTTTATTGGTACTCCCTATAAAATTTAATTAAAAATGTGAACAAATATGGTAATTGAGTTAGAATTTTAAATTTATGAATATTTACGTTGTCTCATTTGAAAGTTGTGTGTGCTACTATAAAGTGTTTTCTATTTGAAATTGTCTATTGAAATAAATGAAGACTTTATATGATAAGTAGTGGTTATTCTTGTTGAAGTCTCTACTCAACATGTGGTTGTTATGGAAGTTCTAGCTTAACAGTTTTGTTACTCCTTAGTTTTGCAAGTGTATTAACTTTGTTTTTATTTCCATGCATGAGATGTTTCAATTAAGGTGGAATTCCCTTTATGTTGATTATTAAGCATTCCAGGCTTTGATGACAATGATGCATGATAATATCCCAAGGTTTTTGTATCATTTGGATTTGATGGTAGCGGTTGGTTATTGGTGTGTAAAAATGTAGATAATCATAGAAAGAGTTATTAGGATTTTGTGTTTTATCTTGATTATCTCATTGCTAAGATGTTTGTATATATTTTTTCTTTAAGGTTGTAGTTTACCTCCAAAAGTATATGTTTCAAGTCTGTAGCTTTGACATCTTTGTAGGAAAAAGATCGATTTAATGATGAGGCGGGAAAAGAAGTCAGGCGTCACGAGGAAGAAGGAAATGCGTCTGAACTTTTATTTTTCCATGTTGCGAATAAATGAAATATTTCTAGATATCCTTGGTTTTCTTTTCAATGTTAGATTGAAACCTTTTTAATTTTGAGTTATTTGGGGTTTGAGATACAATAATTTCCTTGTTTCGATTGGATATTGTAATATTTAGCATTTGGAGACTTTTATTAGATTGAATATTTTGAATGAGTTAAATATTTTATTTTTAATACTAGTTTATTTTCAGTGATTATTTTGGTAGGCAGGAAATGAAATAATATATAATATTTTTTAGAAAAAATAATTATTTGCATTTAGTGACAAACAAAGTTATTTCATCACAAAATTTGTGATAAAAAATCATTTATAATATTTTCTTGCAAAAAAATATTACGATGAAAATAAAATATTCGATGCAAATATTTGCAGCAACGATAAAAAATTTGTAACAAAGTTTTTGTGGTGAAATTTATCAATTTTGCAGCAATTTTTTGTGGCCAAAATTCAAATTTCGTCTTTAACATTTGGTGGCGTTGTATAGATATTGCAGCAAATGTTAGCCATGAAATAAAAAAATTTGTTGCTAATATTTTGCGATGAAGTAATTAAATTTTGTAGCAAATATTTGCGACAAAATTTATAATTATTGACGCGAAATATTTGCTACGAAATAAATCAATTCGTGGCAAAATTTAGCGGAGAAATTTTTTAATCGCCGCTATACGGAATTGCGATTGACATATTCTCACCAAATTTAGCGACAATAAAATTCACCGCTAAAATGATTTAGCGACGAAAAACACAACTTTAGCGACGAAAATTTTCGCAGCTAAATCAACATTTTCTTGTAGTGAACATTGGAATATAAAATCCATCTTTTTCTTTTTGAGGGAATAAATATTTTTGATGGCTACAAAATACTATCGGTGAATATACCTTTCAGCACCATTTGATCATTTGCCATAAAAATTAGAATTTTACTTTAAAGGCTAATTTCCCAAATAATGAACAAGTCAATCATTTTCTTTTTATAGTTTCTCTTTCTCTTCATATGAAAATTTAGTTGGGGGGTGCCTTTTCTTTAAATCGATTATTTCTTTTAAAAGCTACTTTTCCACAAATAGTTGCTCCTATTTTCTCCTTCCTCCTTGAGGACTCTTTTTATCTTTTGAAAATTATGTATAATAATAGCATATATTTATATTGTATTTTTTATATGATAGAGTTTAAATTTATGTTAAATTATAAAAAGGTGAGAAGTGGTGATGATATGTAAATAAAAAAAATTAATTTAATGTGATATATGAAGAGGAAAGAAAATGTATTAAGTGGTTTTATTATTTTTTTCCTTTTTGAAAAAAAAATCAAAATATTATAATGTAACGATGTCTTGGAGGGCATCCTAAATTGACCTCATTGACTTAATTTACTAGTTGACTCATTAGTTAATCCATTTTTTTAATCAAGAGGAAGAAATATATTACACAAAGATTCAAGATCTTAAATATAAAACTAATATTTTATTATTTATATAAACTTAAGCTTGAATTGTGCATTTTAAGTCTCAATTGATAAAAAAATCGTAAATAACATGATTATAAAGCTCAAAGAAAACCCTATAGCTTTAATATATATATATATATATATATATATATATATATATATATATATATATATTTACTTCAAACTCAAAATTATATTTTACATGGAATACTAATTTTCCGAACATTGACCAAGTCAATATTTTCCCATATTTTGTATATTATCATGCGCGTGGACCTATGAATGATAAACATATTCTTATTATTGTTTTTTCTCCCATTCTAGAAAAGGCTTTTTATTTTATTTATTTTTAAAGAAGTACAATGTATAAGACTATTGCCATCGGCAACAATTACTATAATAAGACAAAACAAAGCCATTAAAAAATTTTAAAAATCAAAATTAAAGTCCAACCGGTTGAAGTAAATTGGCTTCCTGCAACCCACTCGACAACCCTTTGATCATTCCATAACCCTTTGACTCTCTATTTAATAAGTGACAAGTATCACTATATTATTAGTTATAGTTAATTTTTATGTATATCTTACATATTTAATACTTATATGTAATTAATTTTATTTTATTTAATATAAATAACCAAAATTCTTAAATTTTTTAAATCTATAAATAAAGTATAATATTGATAAATTCTGAATCACAATAAAAAAATAATTTTATATAGTAATATATATTTTTTGGATCCAAATATATATATATATATATAATATTAATTATTGTAATTTTAATTAGTTATTGTATTTGTGTTTTTTTTTTTAATTTCAAAATTGTTTTTTTACAATAGACGTGGAAATAAAATATTTTTTATAATACAAGATTATTTTAATTTAAAATATAATTCAAAAATCTTAAAATAATAGTAATATGTAATTTCATAATAATTATAATATATAATGTACATATGAGAGAGAAATGAATATTTTATTAAAAGTGTGGGTTAGAATTGAGTTGTTGAAGAAGTATTAAAATTTTGAGATTGGGTTGGGTTGTGAATGGTATACGTGGATGTGAATAAATGAATATTTTATTAAAAGATTGAGTTGTGGTGAGTTGCTGAGGAGGATACTCTAAAAAGTTAAAGCTACTTGATTTTTTACCCATAAATTTTTATGCAAATTATAGGTAGAAATTAATCATCGAGTCAAGTAAAAGATCACAAAGTAGACAAAGTGTTGCATATATTTGTTTTTATCATCTATATATATTACGACGAATTCCTTCATGTAATCATATGTTTGTTCATGTATTATAATTATGCGCATATAATATTACATTTTTTTTAATGGGGGTGGAATTATCATTTATTCTAAAAGTTAAAATATTAAGTATTTCATTAATGTTTCATTTAAAATTTAATGAGTTGATATTAGGTGCACCGGGTGTAAGGGTGCACTCATATATATAACTTTTTAATTTATTTTGTATACATATTATTCTATTTTGTAAATGTGTTTCTTAATAATTGTATATTTTTTTATACTAAGTTTTTCATTAAAAAAACTAGCATTCATATGTTTATAACTTTTTATTCAATAGTGTGTATACATGTTTTTTAATAATTGTATATCTTTTTACACTCAATTTTCATTAAAAAACCTAACAATTAAATTGTATACATGTTTATTTATAATTATATATGTTTTTATTTATATTTGTATACGTTTTTGAAAGTGGATACATCCTATTTTAGGGTACACCCATACAGTATAATTAGCCAAATTTAATGGTTGCTATTTAAAAAAAAAACTTTTTATAAAATGATACTAGAAGAAATCGAGGACCACTTACATAATTTGTAGTCACAGGTGACCCCCACATGAGGGAATACATACGAGATGCTGGAGTATGTACCCCTCATATAATTTGTAGTCACAGGTGACCCCCACATGGGGGAATACATACGAGATGCTGGAGTATGTACCCCTCATATGAGGGGTGTCACCGTGACCACGGAACTACCGAAAAAATCAAGCTAAAACTAAAAGGCATGTCATATGTTTGTCTATATGTGAAAATTTAATTTCTTATCATTTCTTGATATTTGTATTTAATTGACTTAAAAATAACATTAATTAAAAATGGAATCTATATAAATCCTAGAGATTAATTGTTGAAAAAATATCTCTTCAAATACACGTTTTGAAATCTATTGACGATAACAAAGCAAGGACAAATAAGTCAATGCAGTGCAGTAGTGCAATGCACCATCAACTTGCATTTTAGATTAATTATGTTCAAATATGTATTAAATCATGCTTTATTTACTCACCAAGGCTAAAATAGACATTAACTATATTAGAGTAATATTAGTTATTTGATTAATTCCAAGTGAATTAGCTGTCCAGCTAACAGGATGAAAGGAAAAAATTATTTGGAGCATTTAACTACCCATTTCGTTACTTAATTCAATATATATTCCTTCTTTGTATTGAAGCGTATTGGTATGCATTATTGAACCAAAAACACTATAGGGGTGTATTTGTAATACAACGTTATTTATTTATTTATTTTATATAAGAAGAAATAATCAACCTAATCTACTTATAAAAGTTGAAATATCATTTAACTATCAATTAAGATTCTAAATAATTTTTTACCAATAATAGAAAAACCATTTAGAGTTTTAATTGATAATTTTTTTAGTTTTGAATTGAAAAAAAATCATTCATTTTTCAAATATCTAATATTAGGAATAATTTAGTGGAGAAGTTTTTTTTTTTTTCAATATCAATTTATACATCTACAAAAAACAAGAAAGAATCTCGTATAAATAGTAAATATCATTTTTCTCTTTTTATTATTATTATTATTATTATTATTTGTTTTTTTACTGTAAATAAGAAACTCATTTAAGAATCCATCATATAATTATGGATTGTTTTATTTTTGCCTTTTCTTTTAAATTTATTTATTTATACCTGATTTTTTAAATTTTATAACATTTTAATTTGAAACTTGTTTTTAACGCATTATACACCACATTAATCGTTTTTTTCATAAGTTTTTAAATAACATTCATATTGTCTACATGATTGTAAAGTTATAAAAATAAATTTTTTGAAGTGTTCTTAAATTTTCAAATAAAATATTTACTAGTATTAGTATACCTTTTAAATATAAAATGGATGCATACGAGGTGTCATGAAATATATACTCTATATAAAGAAAAAACTCAATTTCAATTCATCGTTTTTTTATTATTTTATTTTTATATGTAGCACTCAATAAAATATTATTTTTAATGTATAGATTTGTCTTACAATCTATTTTATTTATAACTGTTTCATAAGAAAGTATCCATGTATATATACAACCACATATGTGTGAAAGTGTTTCATAAGAGAATGTCTCATATATATATATATATATATATAATTACATTCGTAGTATATATAGAGCTACATTTGGATGAAAGTGTTTCATAATAGAATGTCTCATATAAATATATACTTCCTCAATTCCATCCAAAGAGTTCATTTTTTTTCATTTTGGGCGTCTCATCTAAAAAGTCATCTTTCCTTTTTTCTACACACGTGGGACCCCCACACACCCGTTAATACAATTAAAATATGGAACTCATACTCCCACTAATACAACTATCCACTACACATTAAATAATAATGTTCCTTAATCCACATGCAAAAAGCAAAAATTACCCTTTGTATGAGATAGAGGGAGTATAGAATAACATTTGTGTAAAATTGTTTCACATGAGATTATTTTTATATTACTCCCTCCGTCCGCTTTTAAGGTGTCCATTTTACTATTTTTTACGTCTGCTTCAAAGGTATCAATTTCTCCTACTTATTTAGTAAAAAAGTACACAACATGTCCCACCACTTCCCTCTAATACAACTACCCACTTTACATATAATAATAATACTCCTTAATTCACGTGCAAAAAGCAAATTGACACTTTAGAACCAGACGGAGAGAGTATTACTTTTATTGTAAATAATGAAATAATCACCGCACTAATATCAATTTTTACTCCCTCGTTTATCACTAAAGTATATATTTTGTCATTTTAAGTTGTCAACTTCAATTTTTAAAGTAGTCCAATTTTTTTGTGCCAATGGCTAAAATTATCCAAAATGAAGAGTTAAAAATTAATTCCGACAAACATCTAACTTAATTATCAATAATAACCATTTGATATTTTTTGGCGTCTCCTTTAACTCCAGAGATTAATGCTCCCACAAATGCTCTTTCCACTATTGTTTAACTTTTGCCCTAATTTCTGCATAGTCCTCCGCCGTCTATGACGGAATATCACCAAGGGGTTCTCTCCCCTTCTCATAGAGTTCACTCTTTGTGCTCCTCCATTAACGACGACTGCAACGAGCGATGGCCCTCCCACGTCTGTTCGCCGACAGATTCAACATCGCGCCTATTCTCTGCTGTCAGCGACGACCAAGGTTTAAAATATCGATATCGGTAGAAATATCGGTACATCAAATTTACGAATATATCGATGGATATATCGAATTTCGATATCGATATTGATAAAAATTAAAAAAAATCACGTAAACTTGAAAAAAAATTTAATTATTTAACTTTATAATATATTTTAACTAATTTTAATATATAAATATAATTTAAAATCTTAATAAAACTTATAGCATATGATAAGCAAATCAATTACAATATATTTAAATAGTCTAAAGTTATACAATATTAAAATCTATGATGTTCAAATGTAAAACATGTGATGCCATCTTGATCTAAAAAATATTGGTATAAGCTCATCGAATTAGAGAAATTTTGAACATATTTCTGAATGTGTCAGTAGTATTGTTATGTACCAATAAAATACTCTCTTCATTCCGATTCGATTGAATATACCAAAATAATTATATTTTAATCAGAGTATACTATCACACTTTGTACATGAAAGGAAACTCCTCATTTACTTAGTAGTAATAATTTTAATGAAGAGTGATAATAAGTGATAATTAATTAAATAAAATAAAACATTCTTAATAATTTCATGCAAATGTTGCTCTATTTTTTTTAATTTACCAAATTAATGAAAAAATTTGTATTTAGTTGGTAAAAGTAATATAAAAAATCATTAAAAATTTCATAAAAATATGGATAAGTTTTTGATATTTTCGATATATCCTCGATATTTTAGCGATATTTTCTCGATATATCTTGACATCTAAAAAAATTTGAATTGTGACAAACTGATATCGATATTTCTCGATATATCATCGACATCAGAAAAGATATATTTTTTTCTAATATCGATAACGGTATTTTCCAAATACAGATATATCGTGGATATTTCTAAAAATTTTAAACATTGGCCGCGACGTACCCAAATTTATTGCCGGCTACCTATGACAAACATGTCGCTATTGTATCGTCGCCGCTCCTGGCCACCGATTTTATCGCCCCGTGCGACTTCTGGCCATCGATTGGTGTGCCCTGTCCCATCAAGGAATGAACTAATTTTTATCTCGGACTTGCGCTAAAGCGATCCTGGAACGGTCCAAATCTCGCTGCCGCTCTTTATGCGGAGATCCCCGTGGTTTTCTGACGCGTGCTCCTCAGTCACCGTCAATACATGATCGGCTTTCTGTTTTTGTCACTTCAGCTTTTGCCGAGCGACAATCTCTTTTCCATCTGCCTAGGGCAGATTGCCTTTATCGGCACCAATTACAGAGGTGAATCTCTCAACGAACGCACCACCGTTAGAGTTGGTAGCAGCGCCCCTGTTCTAATTTGGGCCTCCACTGTATTGCAGCCATTGTCTCTGATAGGCGCGACTCCTTTTGTGGTTGCGTCTTGCCTTCTAATGAGTCCATATCCTTCACCGATTTTATATTGCTTAGGGCTCCTCTCCTACTTCTTGAACAGAGAAGTTTCACCGCCGTCCAGCGGCTGTAGCGCCGCCACAGGGCATCCAATTGCAAATTAAGGAGTTGTGAAGTCAATTCTCTCAGTTTGGACTCGATTTCCAAAACTGAATCACTCTGCATCGAATTGACATATTTTTCTCTCATCAAACGACTCTTCAGATTTCTAATAAAGGTTGAGTTTATTTAATAATTCCAAGGATCTAACTTCCCAATTGTGAAAAGGGCAAGCCTCATACACCCTCTATTAGTTCTTTTTCAAGTGTGATGTTGATCTAGCTTCCCAAGTTGTTACACGCCTGACCATAATTAGTGTGATATTAATTACTGCTTTATTGTATTAATGGAATTCTGTATGTACCTAAAAAAATTCAGATATGACACCGCATTGTACTTAAACACCAGTAAGCTTTCTGGTAAATTATCTGTCTCTGTCGAGTCTGAGAGTTGCGTTTATGTAGGTACCCATAATGGTTCCCTTGAAGATGAATGTGATTTTCGTAAGATAGGTGAACATGTATGTTACCATGTAGGTAATCATATAGGTGATAATGTAGGTTAACATGTAGGTTATCATGTTGTTGATCATGTAGGTGACCATGTAGGTAACATCTCTTATGTTTACTTCGTCTTACATTCACCAATATATGAATTCCATAAGCATAAATCATGATGTTCATTAAAAGATGAGGAAGAAAAATTGGGAACGGTTGAGGAAGAAAGGAAAAGAACGTGGAGTTCTATAATAAATCAAACTATTTTTCGGGAATAATTGAGGAGCAAAAAGAAGGAATCTACTAGTAACGGAATGACCCATCTTTTAATCTTTAATTAATCCCACCATTACTATAATTAGGCTAGTTAATATATCAGGAAACGATCAAATAAATTTATAATATCAAGTGAATTGACAATTAGTTATTGTTGACAAGTGTGGCTAGAGTCTAGACAATTATTTTGGTGAAGACCATAATTGAATTTCAATGTAGAATAGGATTTAATTCAACCGACGAAACATTAGTGGGTCAACAGAATATTATCCAATTTTCTACAACAAAAAGGAAAAAAAATTCACAACAATAAATTAATAGTTTAATGTATAATACATGGGGAGAGATGAGGCTTATGTGTATGGGGTTGGGGAGAGTTTTGGGGGAGGGGGTTTCACGGGAGAGAGGATGCTTACGTGTGTGGGGTGGGGGGAGGGTGTCAGGGGAAGTGGGGGTGGGTATATCTGCAGGTGGGGTGGGGGAAATTGAATTAAGAGTATTAGAGTGTAGAAAGATCCATTTGAATATATTTGATAATCTTTTTATAAAAATGTCGGTATTAATTTTCGACATTAAAATTTGTATAAAAAAAAAGTTCTCCCATTTTTTTAAATAAAAAAGACACACACGTGACCCATTATTCTCTACTAATACAACT
The DNA here is from genome assembly GCA_023678885.1 of Pogostemon cablin. Taxonomy (NCBI): domain Eukaryota; kingdom Viridiplantae; phylum Streptophyta; class Magnoliopsida; order Lamiales; family Lamiaceae; genus Pogostemon; species Pogostemon cablin. The sequence continues at coordinate 2,346,802 of CM042992.1, read as the reverse complement.
ACTCAATTTAAATAAAATAAAAAGAGTGTATATTGGGTGCACCCGGGTGCAATGGTGCACCCATATGTGTATGTCTTTTTATTCTATTTTGTATACATATTATTTTATTTTGTATACGTGTTTTGTAATAATTGTATACTTTTTTCGCATTAAGTTTTCATTAAAAAAACTAACATCCATATATATAACTTTTTATTGAATATTATATACAATTTTTCATTAAAAAAATTAACAATTAAATTATATATATTTTTACTCTTAATTGTATATTTTTTGATTATATTTATATATGAATGCATTCTATCTTTAAGTACACCCGGGTTGCACACTATAAATTGTCAAATAAAAATGCTTCTTAATTCATATAAAAAAACAAACGAATAAATTTACGGTTGATGTATTTACTTAAATCAATTAAAATATTATGGTTTCTTATTCGTCCCATAATATATATATGCAATTTATTTTAAATGAGTAAATAACAAGTAATGGCGGACATGCTTAAGCACGTATAGAAACCAAAACATACGGCAAAATTGTCTTCTAATGCCAATCATCCTACCTTAACATATTTTGTACCAACTGAAAAGATTAATAATAATAAATTAACATTAATTCTTTCTACCAAAGCCCCACATGCCTTATAAATTATCTGCTTTCCATCCCAACAAAAGTGAAAGCGTTTCATCAAATTAAAACTACTCCATGAATACGATGTACAAATTGCATACCTGCCACTTGATCAGGTCATACTCTGCTCATCAAGACTCTTCCTGCTCTCCTTCTCTGAAATGGGTAACTTCTCTTACCATTGAACTGTCTGTTGGAATTTCTCCTCTTTTTTTCTGATTCTTGTTGGGGGGTTTTATTGTTTTTGTAACTTTGTGGGAAGTTAATTGGAATCTGGAGACCCTTTTGATGAATACGTTAATGGATGTACTTAAAAAGTTTGATCTTGAACTTTTTTTTTTTTTTGAATACTTGTTCAACTTATTTTTTTGATTTTGTGCAACTGGAGGAAGCCCTAGCAAGATTAATTCCCTTTATGCTGTATAACTTTAGAAGATTAGTACTTTTCTTTATGGCACTAAATTCTTCTCGTATGGAATTTTTGTGATTTGTCCACTGTTTCATCTTTTTTTATCCAGTCCGTGAGTTCATAATGATGATAGTTCCCCAAAAAGATGATCTCTTGAGCAAAAAATGGTTATAGCGGAGAAGAAAGGGTACAGAAACTAGAAAATGAAGTGGGATTTGGAGAAACTTGTCGACTTGAGAACAAATAAGTTTTTTTTTTTTTTCAACCGGTATTCGATTTGTAGACTGACTAATCCGGGGAGATCAGAACTCACCGTTTACTAGCGGGGACCCCCATTTCAAGCCAGAGCAATGCAGATAGGGAGAAGCATCTTTTGGTTTGCTTATAGGCGTTTTCCATTTCATGAAATGATTTGATGTTCATCATTAGCCTAATAAATATCAAGTGTCTGGAATAAGCTGCAATATACAAAAAGATGTTTATTGATGAAGTGCAGATGGTTTGGTTGTTTTCTCAGAGACTTTAACTTGGTTCTGATGTTTTAGCATAACACAGTGAGTGTGAAAAAAAAAAAGGAAAAAAAATAGATGTAGATGCTTTCTTTAAACTAATTTTGAACGTGGGATCAATAAAACATTGAGGTGAAATATTTGTAATAACTATTTATGTATGAATTCCTTTTATGCTGAATGATTGGTAATTTAGTGCAGCATTTAGTATTACTAAAAACCTATTTTCCATGTCTAAATTGAATAATCAGATGTGGTTGTGATCTTCTTAATCATGGTTGTTGCTATATTTGAACTAATGCTTTTCCTGTACAATTACAGTGATTACAATACCTGAACTGCAAGATGTTCCTGCTTTGTTGTTCTAGCAAAGGACCAAAGGATGGCTAATAGAACCAATCTGATTATCATTGGCATCTCTGTTGGGGTGGCGGTTGGCATACTCATAGCCTCTCTTGTATTTTTTGGCATATGTTGGTACAAGAGACTAGCTCATCTTCAACGATCTGTAAATGATCGTTCTGCTTCTACTCTTCCAATGCGTACTAATGGCTTAGATACTAGCGTTAGTTTAAGTGATTCTTTTTCGAGTTCTGTGAATATGAACGGATCTGCCCATCCTGCTCCAAAGCCTCAACATTCGTGGTGGAATAATCATAACAAAGACCACATAGTTTCTGTCTCTGGGATTCCAAGATACCCTTACAAGTATGCAACCCAGTTATTGTATATTTCATATGTTAACATTTGCCTGAAATATTGCACTCTTATGCTGCATGAAGTATTTCATTATTCCTGTACCTTTTTATTTTCGTTTTAGCATTCTGATCCTTCTTTTTGTGTGTGTGGGTCTGGGGTAGAGTTTGGGGTCGAATGTTCAACTGGATAGGCTTTTTTTTTTCAGTGCTCTATAGTCTGTTCTGTTACTGAAATCAAATCTCTCTAACTCAGTCGTGCTATTTCATCGGGTGGAATTTGGTGCATATGTTAAGAACACTATGGAAAATGATTTACTTCTGTGTGCGTGTCCAGAGACATTCAGAAGGGGACACAGAACTTCACTACTATACTAGGACAAGGTTCATTTGGCCCGGTCTATAAAGCTACCATGCCTGCTGGTGAAGTGGTGGCTGTGAAAGTTCTTGCGTCAAATTCGAAACAAGGGGAAAAAGAATTTCAAACAGAGGTAAATGCCAAAGTCCTTAACTGCTCACTATAGAAATGAGCACCTTGGTAAAATACATTACTATCCTCACAAGTAGTAACTTGTTGCTTCATAATTGATGCATATATCACTTTATCATATGGTTGTCTTAAGCTGATCCTTAAACTGTAAATATCACTTGGTAAAAGAATCAGAAAACATGTGGGAGCAGTTCTAGTTTTAGAAGATTCATTTCTTGGAAACCATCATACAATTGAATTTGTATTTACTTGGATTGGATTAAACTATATCTGTGTGTGAATGTGTGTGCTCAGTTCAGCTTCTTGATCTTATTATGTTTTTCAGGTTTCTTTGCTGGGAAGGTTGCATCACAGAAATTTGGTTAATCTGGTTGGATATTGTGTTGATAAAGGGCAACGCATGTTAGTTTACGAGTATATGAGCAACGGAAGCTTGGAAAATCTTCTATATAGTAAGTGTGTAAGTTAAAAGTTCCATCTGCTTGCAACAATGATTTAACATAATGTATATTGAAGAGCAACAATTTGTTCAAGCTTCTGGACCAGAAATTCATTCTTCATAGCCATAAGTCACTGTTTCATAATCACTACCATATTTCCAGTGTAAACACTCTCCATCTCCACCAAACCCCCCCCCCCCCCCCCCCCCCCCCAAAAAAAAAAAAAAAAAAAAAACTGAAGACAAGAATAATAGAATATGCAAGTTTGCAATAAAGAATTCCCCAAGTTCACCTATTCAATACTTCACATAAAGGTTAATTTGGACATAGTGCATGGTGGCAGTAAAGGACTACTGCCAATTGCTTAATATAATGATCATTAGGGTTAAAGTGATGCAGCAAAGCCAATAACTGACTCCTTTCTAAAATTTTCTTTTCAAAAATGGTTTGATGTAGTTTTTTTATTTCTTGTGTGAGTGAAGGAGGGAGGTGCAAACACATTGTCTGCTTCATGTGATTATATTTTCCTGACATTTGTTGGTTTTATATGATCATTATACTGTTGCCCATTATAATCTTGAGCTCAAACAACACAATTTTTTAACAAAAAATTATGTGCAAAGGACACCATCTTTGTTTGTGGATACTTGTACTTCTCAATTGTTCTATGTGCATATGTAGAAAATTTCCTACCTTCTCAAATGCTCTTGCTGTCTCAATTTTGTGTTGCAAGTGATAATTATAAGCTTTTATATGTGCTTTAGATGATGAGGAACGAATTTTGAGTTGGGAAGATCGACTTCAAGTAGCATTAGACATTGCACATGGCATTGAATATCTTCATGATGGGGTAGGTTGCGTAGGATATTAGTAATAACTAATACAACTAGCTTAATGTTTGTTGAACTTTCAATTGACTTTTCTTTTGGATTCCTGAACAGGCAGTACCTCCTGTTATACATCGAGATTTAAAGTCAGCTAACATATTGCTGGATCGGTCCATGAGAGCAAAGGTAAACATGCATACATTCCATACAAATATTCATCCATAAACCTTAGTTTCTTTGGCTTGATGCTTGAATGTGTTAAAGTGATAGTTATTACTTGGCTGATCTATGATAAAATCCATATATTTATCTAAATTCTTTTACCAGGTTGCTGATTTTGGGCTGTCAAAGGAAGAGGTTTTTGATGGCCACAAATCAGGCCTTAAAGGAACATACGGTTATATAGATCCGGTGTATATATCCACAAGCAATTTTACGACAAAAAGCGATGTATACAGCTTTGGTATTATACTCTTCGAGCTCATCACTGCCATCCACCCGCACCAGAACTTAATGGAATATGTCAATCTTGTAAGATTTACAACACTCCTTACCAAGAAATTTGCTAATGAACACTACTTTTGCATGATTCTGACTATCCTCTAATCGATCTACTCAAGGCGGGCATGAGCCCAGATGGTGTGGATGAAATAATCGACACAAAGATTGTAGGGAAATGCAACCTTGAAGAAGTGAGAGGTCTAGCTAAAATTGCTCATAGGTGTTTGCATAAATTGCCTAGAAAGCGGCCTACAATCGGAGAGGTTTCACAGGCTATTATAAAGATCAAGCAGAGGCGACTAGTTAAAGAAGACACCATGTCGTTTGTCCGAGAAGATTTCTCAAGAACCGTGAGCCGGATAGAAAGCCAGCAACAGGAACTTAGAAGAATGGCCAGCATCGACGAAACATGACAAGAACAAGTTCGATTCTTTCCCCATTATCGCCTGTTTGATAGACGATAAACGGATGGCAATGCTTATAAAGAGTCTTTTTTCAAATTCCAAATTAGTTTTAGGCATGCTGAATTGTAATGTGGATGGTGGTGGTTTTCAAGTACATAATAGATTTCTTTTTCCTCTACCAATACAGGATCTTTTACTTAAAGTCGGAGGGAAATCATATTCTCATTTGCCTAAGGAAACAGGATTCAATTCTGTACAAACTCTAAAACCAAAATTGTGAATGAATCATGAGTATCATCTGTTAATTTGTGTCAACATACAAGGTGTATGCAGTGGATCCACCCTTGAAGGGCAAAATATATAATGGGGTTTGCTTGTCTATATACTGTCAGCAAGGCATTCTTGTGGGTTGGCATAAAAGTAATCTTCTTCCTTTGGTCTGTCGGGGATCACGACACGATCTCTGGGGCTCCCCATTTGGTTCGCATGCGTTTCCTTGATGCTATTAGAGAACTCGTCCCAGCTCAATGAACCCTCGATGTACTGATCGATCAAACCAACCATAACTCTTCTATCAAGCAGAATAGTCTTCTTGAAACCCAAGTACCTACAAACATCTTCGGTCAGATTCAGCCTTGTGCAAATGGAAAGGGAATCCATATATATATAAGTACAGATATCACACCTGCGGTGCCCTTCAACAACTTTAGCCATATTCCCATCATACGTTGGAATAAACACATCACTCTCCAACGAGACGAGATAGTCCAAAGCAGCCATCTGCGACGAGTGATTCTTGAAAAACGATAAATCGGATGGCGCTAGCAACGTCTCCTTTTTCACCTATTTCACAAAACACAAACACTGATCAGAGGTAGTTCTCTGAATACTAACATAATTTATAATCCTTCACTAACCAGGTTCGGAAATGCATCGGCCAAACTTCTCAATCTCCTTTTTCCTCCATAGATGTCTCCAGCTGCTATGTATATTTGAATATTGGGATCAATGCCGAGTGCTCTCAGAACCAGAGCCATTTCTTCGGGGGTTAAAGGACATTGACCTTCCTTCCTTTTGAGATCGGGGTCTATGACTTTCTCCTTCCACCACGGGTTAGCATATCTAGTTACATCCGGTTTAAAACACTTTGTTAAAATTCCGAATTCCTTTTGGAGTTAAATGAAGACAAGTTACCTCATTGTAGTCAATTCATTCACCTCTTCCTCGTTGCAGCCTTGGGTACATCCCGAAAAGGACAACATATCCATTTCATATCTAAGATGGAGGACCAGGAAGGGTCCTTTCTGTCTGAGCAAATTCACCACTTTTCTACCCAACTCTTCTATTTGAGAAGTAAATTTCAGTGCTCTAAAGTTTACTTTACAGCGTAGCTTCTGAATGTCCAACGGTAACCCATTGTTGGCGAGCCGAGCATCAGTTTTATTCAAATGTACAACTTTATGCCGTTTAAGAAGAGGAAGAATCTGTCGTTAAAGCATCATCACCATGTAAGAACGTATACACGAATTTTAACACCGTGTCCTCACCCCCCACAAGCATGAAATAGAAGGGGGAAAGAGAGAGAGAAAGAGAGGGGCTTCACTCTTGTTATTCGACAAACAAACCTGCTGATGGTAGTAAGAAATATTAGACCAACTAACAGGTGGTAACTCATAGAACATTCCAAGTTCAACTCTCCGTTTAAGTCTTGGTGGAAGTTCCTTGAGTATCCGAACTTCATCCCTCAAAGATGAGATAAAATGATCAACATTGAATATATCCTGGAAATCACTGCACCATAGAGAGATATCAGGGAAAGTATAATGAGCAGTATCTTGAAAATTTGTCTGAATGGTGGTTTTCACTGACCTTGAATCCGCCCAAAACGAAGTTTTATCTAATTCAGGGACAATAAGTGTGATGTTAAGATACCTTGCAATAGCAACCATATCACATATCTGCAAAGAAGAATATTCAAGCAACTGAGTACTGCAATATATACAAACTAAAAAATGATGTGAAGTTCATTCAAAACAACAAAGTTGAAACTACTCACTGCTGCTCGCATCTGGTTGAGTCCTCCATTGCAAGAAACAATAAGATAACCATTATTGATGTATACTCCTGAAACAGAGGGATAACATTTAAGTTCGATCCCAAACATACAGTAAATTGACCTTCAGCATCAAAATATTCATACTAAATAGTAAATATTAGCCATATTTGAAAAGAAAAATGTAAAAAACAACTCAGCAAGCATATCAATCCGGGTAAAGATGAGTAATTCCCCAAAATAGAACATATGTTGAGTTAAGCACCCATGGAGGAATAACAAGGAACATAATTATTAGGTAGGTATTCATAAATCACTCACAGATAAAAACAAGGAATTTGAACCAACAGAAGCAAAACTAACATTAGAAAGATTAACAATAATCAGATTAAGGATAAAAAAGTCAGCAAATCTGGTCATCAATGAACAATAGATTAGAGAAGAGGGACTAACTCTTTGGTGGAAGGTGTCTTTTTGGTTGAATATAAGTCAAATTAGTTTGAGAATGTGTATTGGGTGAAAGGGAACAAGAAGGCCAACTCTTTAACAGCCTTGGTCCCCAAACTTCTCCAATTGCTACCAATTGAATAATACATGTCCATAACAATAATGTAGTGATTGCCCTCAAAGTCCATAGCTTCATTCTACTCTGAGAGACCCTCAAAAACATGATCTCCTTTACTTCTTTTTCACCCAAAAAACTCATCTCCACATCCCAATTGCCCTCATTCTGATTTCTGCTGTCATCTCCATCCTCAACTTTACACATCTTGACACCACCAAAACAGCATTCTAAATCAGTGGAACATCAAGAATCTTCAATACCCAAATGCTGAAAAAACAACGGGCAGATGAGTATGACAGAGCGTTAAGTGAAGATACTGATTGTCCAGAAAAAAATGTAGATTATATATATAGTTTTAACAGAGAAAATAAAAAAAAATACTAGGACAAATTTTAAAGACTATTTTCGCGCAAAACAAGGCGAATCTAAGTTGTTAAACTGATATTTAATCAATCGCCTCGAGAAATCAAATTTCTAATTAAAGCCACAACTTATTAATCCTGACAACAATGACTTAATCTCATTAAAATTAACCAACAATGAACAATGCGAAACTTCCACCTAATTCACACACAGATGCACGCACAAACGCGTGAACACGAAGCGGCGGCCGAAATCTTGAATTGTGAAAGAAACGAAGGAAAGTCAGAAATTGGAAGACCCTTTTCAAGATTCTGTACTCCGGCGAGAATTCCGGCAAGATTCCGGCGAACACTGAACTGGTAAGGGCGGTTGATGAAGATAGAGATGGGTTTAAATAATGCGAAAAAGTAAATGAAAAAAAAAACTGAAATTGGCAGTAGTTACGGTCGGTGTATTGTTGAGTAATTAATTGAATAATAATATTTTAAAATCGAATATTATTTTCTAGTATTTCGTAAATTTAAACAGGATAGAATAATAATTAATATATTTTATCAATGTTGAATAAATTAAATTTGGTAAATATGATGAATTTAATTTGAATTTTATTCCACTTCAACCGTTTAAAATGAATTATCGGATGAATTAGTGTTTCCTAATGGAAATGCGTATTTAAATCAGATTTGGTATTTAAATGCGTATTTAATCGTGATTGTTGACTTAGTAAATGACCTGAATTTTTATTTCCTTTTTCTAATTTCTAATAAAATAAATGCGTGATATAAAATGCAAATATCGAATTTCTATCGTAAATTTAAACAGGATAGAATAATAATTAATATATTTTATCAATGTTGAATAAATTAAATTTGGTAAATATGATGAATTTAATTTGAATTTTATTCCACTTCAACCGTTTAAAATGAATTATCGGATGAATTAGTGTTTCCTAATGGAAATGCGTATTTAAATCAGATTTGGTATTTAAATGCGTATTTAATCGTGATTGTTGACTTAGTAAATGACCTGAATTTTTATTTCCTTTTTCTAATTTCTAATAAAATAAATGCGTGATATAAAATGCAAATATCGAATTTCTATAAGATAATACTCCCTCCATCCCACAACAAGAGTGTCGGAACTTTTTTGCACGTAGATTAAGGGATATAATATTTAATGGGTAGTTGGGGGTAATTGAGGTGAGAGAAATAATATTTTAATGTATTGTGAGTATGTATATTAGTGTGAGGTTATGAAAAGAGAAAAAATTAATTTGTGTGGGTTCCTTTTACTAAAAAGGGAAATGCACCTCTTATGGTGGGACGAACGAAAATTGTAAAATGCACTCCTTTTTGTGGGACGAGGGAGTAATATTTTAAAAAATTAAGCAAATATTTTACTATTTCATAAATTTGAAGGTAATTAGGTTAAAGTATTTGGTCGGGTAATTTTTTGTTTTTAAAAAAATTAATTATTTTATTTTTTTAATGATAAAGATTGAATTCTATATTAATTTAATGGTTTAAATTGGGTAGATGCACGGGAGTTGATTCTAAATTTGACCTGTGATTTGGTGTATGATTTTTGTATGATAAATAAATACCAGAATATGTGGACCCACATTATAAACATTGCATACGTGGATGCGTATGAAAAAAAGATGCACGCCTTTTTTTTATTTTTTTAAGAGTGTATATTGTGTGCACCTAGGTGCAATGGTGCACCTATATGTGTATATCTTTTTATTCTATTTTATATACATATTGTTCTATTTTGTATACGTGTATTGTAATAATTGTATACTTTTTTCACATTAAGTTTTTATTAAAAAAACTAGCATTCATATGTGTATAACTTTTTATTGAATATTATATACAAATTTTCATTAAAAAATTAACAATTAAATTGTATACATTTTTACTCTTAATTGTATATGTTTTTATTTATATTTGGGTGCACACTATAAATTGCTTTTTTTTTAAATAGATTTTGTATTAATTACTCTTATTATGATTATGATATGTGATAATTATGATTATTATATTAGAATTATTATATTAGGCCAAAAAAGGTCGTAGGGAATAGTGGTAGCAGTTGGAAGGTGTATTTAGGATGTAGACTGATTGAACTCTCACGAGAACATATATATTAGGTGGAATTTATTGGGTTTAGAATGTTATTTATAGGTTACATTTAAAATTAGTATGTAATAAATATATGCAAGTATTTTATTATTATTAATTCATATAAGACGTTAGAAGACATATGAATTGAAAATTATGATATTTACATTGAAAAATTCAAGTCAAAATTAAACTCTTAGTAAGATAAAAGAGTCAAATTAAATAACGTTATACTCCAATTAATTTATGGGTTATTTTTTATGAAACGTATGGTACATTTTGGGATTTATAAATTAAAATTTAGACTATAATGAGTAGTTATTAAATATATTTAATTTTTTTATTATTATTAAACGCTAAGAATTAAATAGTAATAATCTAAATTTATGGTTTAAATTATTAAGAGCACCGATAATCCCAACATACCGCTGTTTAACTCTACTTATACAGTCATATCAATCTAATAAATTATTGACATCTAAACTAAAACAGGGAAAACTATTATTGCATTAAATTAAATAATTTAAATATATTAGTGATGTGGACAAATATATTATTTATTTATTATAATATATTTATCTTATACTCCAATGTATTTAAAAAAATGAATTTAACGGTTATTACGGGATGGAGATCGTGAGTTACTGGTGTCTTCTCACAAACTACCTAAAAGAGAGTAAACGTCGATATTTACGATATTATTATTATTACAATTGATTTCAAGATAATCTCTTCTGTGATTTATATATTCTTATACTAACTTAAGCGTCGGAGAGTCTACGCCGGAGATCCTCTCCGGCGTACTTTTGCAGGTTATCCTTGTACCCGTACGAGAAGGTTTACAGGATGACGTGTGGCTCATGATTGAACAAGAAGTCACATAAAACAATGTGCTGAGTAGATTATGGAATTCAGATTAATTTTGTATTCTACTAATCTTTTGTATTAGTACTGTATTTATTTATTCATTAATTGATGTATCCTCATCAATTAGTAATACGGAGTTATAGAGTATATTATGTTCAGAAATTAATACTTTAGAAAGCGCATCGTTCATTTTTGTTTGCCACGTGGTATCTATATATAGGTTATTATATTTACAATTTAATTTATTGTAATCTATTAAATATAGCGTTTAATTCCTGTTCATTCCATACTGGGTAGAAACTTGCTTAATAAACTTTTGATAAAGTTCCACTGCTATACACTAGCATTTATACACTAAAATTCAATCTTGTCCCATATCGTTTTTTAGGGTTTGGGATATTTTTTAACCCTCCTGTTGAGTCGAGTCCGTTAATGAATATGTTCGCGACCCTTCGATCCTGTCAACAAATATGTTCACGAACTTTCGAGTGATAAACTATTCGAGCTCAAATTTTAAACTTGATTTTGACTCAGTAAAGTTAACGAACGAACTCGAACAAATATTTTATTGAACCGAAACTCGAATATTTCATTAACGGTTTGCTTCGCTTAAATTCCTAATCATAGTTTATTTATTATTAGATGAAGGATTTGGTCATAATTAATTAATTTTTTTTTTGTCAGAAAACAGAAATTTTTTATTAAACGGGCAAGAGGGTTGCCCCATAATACAAGTACATCCTTGCTACATCAGTAAGCAAAAATAAGAAATTACTTCATACAATTTCTAAGATTAGTAGACCATTCCCTAATTTTTTTTGTATTTATGATCTTTCGATTTGAGTTAACAAATCAACTCCAACATCTAGCTTTTATTTCACTAAGCATCCTTCCTTTGTCCCACTATTTTTTTTTAAGATAAAGTCGTTTCTTTGCCTCCAAATTATCCATACCATCCCCACCCAAATACACGACGCCACCTTTTCAACTTTTTTTTCCCCTGTAGTAGGCTGCTGAAACTTAGCACCAGGATTTGGTGTGGTGTTCCCAACTCCACTAGTTTGACAACTTCCCTTCAGCATTATTTCACGTAATGTAATAATAAATTAATAATTAAAGGCATGCAATATATAACTAATAAGTCTACTTATTGTTTCTTCTAATTAGAATTACAACAAATAATTATAAAACAATTCGTGAACACAAAACACATAATATATAACTGCGATAATATTCATTATTTTTTTTATACTTATTCCACAACAGTTTTACAATATAAAAAGTAATATAAAAATAAATTGAAATAGAAGTCACGTGTGCCGTATGTCTGTATTAGCTGGATCATATAATTATTATTGATTCTATCCCCTAATTTGTCTTCAATGTTTCAACAATTAGTACATAAATAAACCATATCAACAACAAATAGGCACTATATAATTCCCTAATCTAGATAAAACTAATTCATTAAGATTCTTTATTTCAAATCATATAATTTAAGTATATTATATATAATGAAGAGAAAATATAAAGAGAAAAGACAATTGTAATATTATTAAATTTTAAGATAAATTAATTTTATAGGGGTATAACAATAAAATTAATCATAATACTGAAAATGGTTTTGTTCCAAAAATTAATACTAAATCATGGGACAAAGATAACATAACCGGGTTTAGATAGTTAGTTATATGAATTGGATTTACATAATATTGTATTATACCGAAGTTTAATGTTTACTTTTAAAATTTTAAGTATTTAAGGGTATAATTATTTTCATATTTTTTAAATAGAGAGGATTTATATGAAACATAGTTCAAACCAAAATTGTATTGTAAATTGAATTGATACAATAGAACTGCATAAGAACAATTACATTACATATAAAAGTACTGTACTATTATATTTATATAAGTAGTGTTGTAAATCTACTAATTATTTATTAAATTAAATAAGATGCGACAACTCATATGTGAATTCGTCACCTACACAAATATAAATACTTCCCCATGTAGTGTGACAAAATTTAATAATATCATATGTTTGAGTGAGAAAATTGAAGAAATAAACTGGCTGAAAGTTTCCAATTTGCTCACCACTATGCATATGTAAGATCTAATTTAATTACATTAATTTACAAAAACTGAATTTGACTAATTTGATGACTGAAATAAATAAAGGGATCAGTTTTTCAATCCTTATACAACTAAGAGAAATGACAGCATTTGATGAAGAAAGGTTGCATGGATTCAAGCTCATTTGGAAGACTTTTGCACCATTAAAAGTTATAGCCCACGCATGGAGAGTTCTTTGGAACAGGCTACCGACAAGAGCAAATTTGCTACGAAGAAATTTGATACATTCTATGGAGGATTCGAAATGTGCACTTTGTGAAAGTCATCTTGAAACTGAAAGGCACGTTCTCTTCGAGTGCTCAATCTCACATGAGGTATGAATGACTTGTTTTAAATGGTTGAGTATTTATACATGTCTCCATTCTCGTATTCTATCTAACCTCATTGCACATAGTCGAATATTGAGAGGTAAAATGGGGAAGAAAGTGGCAGTAACTATTTGGCTATGTGTAATTTGGAGACTATAAAGAGGTAGAAATGATCTGATATTTAATGGAGTTGAGTTTTCTGTTGAGAAAATTGTTGAAAACATTAAGATTAGACTTTGAAGTTGGTTTTATGTACATAAGATAGGGTGTTCAAAATTTTCATTTTGTGATTGGCTAGAAAACCCGAGGATGGTATTAGGATGCTAATCGTTGTAAACTTGTTTAAGTTGTAATTTTTTAGTACAATGATATTTTTTTTTACTAATAAAAAAAAAATTAAAGGAATCAGTTTGACAGTTACTTTGATCGTTCCCTGTTCAATTCACTCTTTGTTGTTATTGCTGTTGTTTTTTTTAATAGAAGAGTATATTAGGATAGAGGAAATATTTCTTAGATTAATTAATAGATAAATGTATAATAATTTAAGTGTGAAATGAGAATGTATTTTTAATGGAAAGGAGCAAAATGTAAGGATTTCCAATATTGGAGGGGTTTAATGAAATATATTCTATTATATTCATATTTATGTATACTTGTGAATTGTGAATGGAATTTGTACAGTTTTAGAAGTTTTGATGATGACAAAACCCCGTGAATATTTGAACTTTTTTGTTCGATCCCACTCTCAAATTTACCTTAAAATAAATTAAATTAATAAATTATTATTTAATTGTGATAGGAAGGAAATGCCATCAGTTATCTTTTTCTTTTACGCTACTCTTCATTTAAGATAATTAATGATTAATTCTGACCGTTAGTATTCTTTCTACTATTTTTTTAAACCAAATAATTTATTTATTTTTCCTAATTAAACACTATATATTTCGTGAAAGTAAACTTGCTAACTAGTGGAGTAGTAACTTATTACCTTTTAACGCAATTAGTTTCATCATAAATTATTTCTGGAAATATGTATTCATGCTTAAATTCCATAAACTAATAAATTTTCTTAAAAAATAAATTATAGTATATGATTTGTACCAAGAAATCTTATATCTGTGATAAAGTGACCTTTCGAGATTGTCGGTAAAGAGTACAGGCTGTATTCTACATAATGCATTTATATTGGTAAATATATATTGCAATAAATAGAATTTAATACTCCCTCTTTCTCTAAAAAGCTTGCATTCCTCTTTTCAGCACGGAGATTAAGAAAGTGATAACTTTTAGGGGTATAATGGTATTTTTATGTAATATATATTACTTTTTACTTTTTTTAGAATGTGCAAACTTTTGTGAAACAGCCCAAAATAGAAAGTGTGTCATCTGAAGTGACACAGAGGAAGTATATAATAAAATTTTGTATATCTATTTAATTAAGTTGACACCCATTTAAGACCAAATTTTATTATGTTAACTCATCACTCACCTTCAACCCGACCATACCCACTCAATGCAATGCAAAAATAAATAAATAAATAAAATAAAATAAAATAAAAAATTATCCCACCAACACACAATATCTTTAAATTTTAATTATTTCTCAAAAATGCAAAATTATCAATAAAAATTTACCATTTTTTAAAATCTATATGGAAAAAAAAAGTTAGACATTTCTTCGGAACAAGGGCGTAAAAATATTGAAATAAAATTTCGATTTATGGAATTGTTGAATTAAGTTGTGAAAGGAAATTAAATATATTAAGTATTCACCATTGCCAATCATTCACTTATAGAGCTCTCTTCATATTACTTTTTAAAATACATTGCATAATATTTTTCACGTGAAAAAATTTCAGATTTTTTTATTTTTAATTTTTTGTTATTACATGCTCCGTTATTCCCCAATATAAAATTTAAACTGTCACTTTCATTACTGTAACATATACTAATACACTGAGAAATGAATAGTGAACTTATCATTCTTTTAAGATAAGAATAATCGATCTTATTATTATTTAATTAACTAAAGATTTAATACGCGACAACCTGAATTTGAAATCTATTGTGTCTGATAAACTTAAGGTATGAGTAAACAAATTTATATAACAACTAAAATACTTATTATTTATTTCATTAGTATATAAGATAAATAATAAATTAACGATTAATTAAATTCACATTTGAATAATTGATCCAGCTAAATATTACTCCCTCCGTCCCCCGAAGTACTTCACGTATTGTTGTGTGCGGAGTTTAAGAAAAAAATTTTATTTTATGTGTAAAGTGAGAAAGAGAAGAAATATTTTAATTAATTAATTTAATGAAAATGGTATGTAAAGTTATTGGAATGTGTGAAAAAAGTGAGTATTATATTGGGATGTGTGTAAAAAGTAGGTATTGTTATAGTGTATTTTTTTTACCATTTTTAGTAAAAGTAAAGTGTGAAATACTTTGTGGGACGAATGAAAAAAGAAAGTGTGAAATACTTGGTAGGATGGAGGGAGTATATTTGTTCTATAGTTTTTAAGATATTAAGATTATTGAATTAATTTTGTAAGTTAAATACAAATAAAGGGAGTATTTAGTAGTTTTTGAGTTTGTTGGTAGTTTTGACAACTCTGGAGGGGGTTGTTGGTAATTTAACGAAATTACATATTAAAAGGGTTGGGATGTAGGTGAGATGTAACTTAATTTTCCCAATGGGAAAATATCCAACATCTATTTGGTGCAGGATTGGATGCATACTCGGCTTTCCAAATGCCATAGAAAGTGTTATATATTCTTCCACTAGCAGATTTTTTCAACAGAAAATGACTTTGAAATATATAAAACGAGTTGAAGGAGTAAAATGAAAGAGATTGGGCACTAAAATGAAAATTACCTACTGCATTATTTTAGTGTTATTAGCTTGAACCTGGATACCAGAGTACCTATATGATTTAAATCGTTAGATTTTATAATATTCAATATCAGCTTTTAAATTTATTAATTACTAATTTTTTACTATTATACCCTACATTAAACCTATAAACTTCAGGAGTAGTGCACCTCAGAATTGTCCTATATTAAATTGTCAAGTTAAATTTTTTTACTGAAAATGTCTTGACTTGACTTACTAGTGTGGTTCTAAAGGCTTTATTTATATGAAATTAAATTGTCAAGTTAAATTTTTTACTTAAAATGCCTTAGACTTGACTTACTAGCGCGGTTATAAAGACTTGGAATGTAATTTTCAGTGTCAAAAAAATCAATGAAATGAGATCATCCACTAAATGTGAGTTGGATTGGACTCCTAAATAAAAAGTGAATTTAATAAAGCTAATCAAACACCTACAACTCTATAGAATGTATTACCAACTTTTCACCCTAGGGGGAATTGAAGAGCTAAATAGCCGCTGGGTAAGAATATTAAAATCTTGTGTTTTCCCGACATACAATAAATTCCACATACAGTGAAATTAATAACCACAGTTGGCAATATTGGACCACACAAGGTAGGATGCACATAAATTATGTACCTAGACGAATAAGAAAGAAATGACATCAGTAATTATTTCGATTTGATTGATTTTTGTACACAAGGAATACAATAACGAAAAGCAACACGTGTGTGCTTAGATGAGATACATTTGGATTATACATTTCAATTCAACAAAACTGGAGATGGATTAGGTTTTTCCCGAATTAATACAAGCATTCACAAAATCCTGACACGTACTGTACTCTGAACCTAAGACATCAGACAATGCGCCGATGATGTCGAAGGACTCCTGCAGGTCACTGGATGACGTCATCTCATCCAGCCACGTCAGCAACTCCTTGGAGAAGCTCACCATATCCTTCACATTCAACAGCTTCTCTCTCATCACCAACTCCCAGCCTTCCAACTTCTTGCTTTCCTCGTCCACTTCCGACGAGCTGACCGCCAACTCACCGCCTGCAGGTTTTTTAACCTTGAAGTAATGCTGAAGCTGCTCGATCAAACCGGTGTAAACAAGCATGGGTTGGATCGTCGAGAACAGCTCCTCCATGGAGGAGCTGCGTTGCATTGACCGCCCGTGACGTTGCATGTATGCATGGTAGATTCCACGCTGTAAGAAGGCCCGACGGTGCTGCAACCAAGACTCGTGGGATTCTGAGAGGAGTGAACTAGCCATCATAAATTGGACGGTTTCCTCCGTTCCACTTGAAGGCTGTGCCCCAGGTGAAGATGAATTTTTCGACTCTTGTGTAGGAGAGGATAGATAAGTGGCGATAGATTTGGAAAGATTGCTCCGTTGGGATGCGTCCTGATCTAGAAGGTGGCGCGCCATCTGTATCATGAAAGGTAGATATTTGGAGTTGCTTTCTTTACCGCCACCTCTACTATCCGCACTGAATGATGCACCAGTGGCAAACCGAGCTAGCATCTGCCAAACAAAAAATCAATTATATAACGATACTCCGGTTCACATACGAACAAACATAAGGCAGATGAATAGAGGATGCAACATACCAAGACAATGTCATATGTCAATAACCGTAGCCGGCTTCCATCAGCACGGCCCAGAGCATTAAGATGGTCCCAGTACTGGTCGACATAACGTCTGTATTGTCCCATTGGAACAGAGGGTCCCCTGAGGGGGAATAAGTTGTTACACAAAGTCTCGTTGTTTCTGAGAGCAGCCCCATCCCATTCCTTCTTTGGATTCTTTAGTGCAGCATCAGCTCGTTTAGCTTCTTGATGACACTGGAAATGTATGATGTTGAAATGGCTAACAGTTGTGTAAACACAATCTCCACGAGCACTTCCAGAACTTCCAACACCCAAGTTCACGCGCTTGCTATAGGTGTAGACACCCAACATATCAGTAGGTCTCAACTTGTAGCCTTCTCTGCAAACCATACAAGCTAGCCCATCTTCCTCATCCTCAAAATCTTCAAAACCTTCAAGTACAGGCTGGGAAACTATGATTCGCTCACCACCATCAGATGTCATTTCTTGACGCATCCCAAGTCCCTTCAATCACAAAGAAATAGGTCAGATTTTGTTGGAACTGTTAAGAGAAATATTCACAATAATAGATAAATGAACAGTTTCAAGAGAGAGATGAAAATAAGAACCTGAAGCAACTCTTCTCTTTTCTTCAGCGCTCGACGCCTCATCTCATCTCGTGTTGCGTGTCGTAGTTGCCGAACTTTTTCTGCCAAGAACCCATTTTCCGTTCCTTCCTTATCAGTTAGGGTGTCTAACAAGTTTTCAGCTTTTGGCCCTACCTCATTTTCACCTGGAACACTCTCTAAAGCATGGAGCAAGGGCAAAATTCCTTCCTCATCGATACATTTTTGAGTGGCCAAGTGACCCATTGACAATCCCCTCAGCATAGACAGTACAAGGGGAACTGAAGGCAATTTCAATCCTGATGCCCATTCAGCAGTTGATTTGTAGCCAAGCTGGGCAGTACATGAGAAACAATCCTTCAAGTGCCTTACAGCAACTCTAGTAATTCCTTTCTCCAATATTATATCTTTTAACCTCTCCCCACAAGAGCTTGTTTTCAGAGATTCAGAGACCCTCACAAAATTCTCCAGCGCAAATTTCTGTTTGGCTGCCAGTTGTGCAATCTTATCATCCTTTGGATTGTCTTCATATTGCTTTTGCAACTGGTCGAATTCACTCCAGTTCTGCAAGTAAGGGTCGAAGTGCTGGATGAGAACTTCCATGGCCACAGGTTCTCCATAAGTCAAGTATGGCAAAATTCTTGCAACCATCTCTGTATTCCTTTGTTGTTTACTTGACTTCTTAAGTCCTGAAGGTTGAGACAATCGTTCAAGAAACATAAGAACAATTTTCTTAGCCTGCTCACTGCTACCAGCATCTTCATTAGAGACTGTAAGTGCTCCGGGTGTGACACGGATGTTGTCATTCTCGTTTGCTTCCAAAGTAAGACTCTCCACAATTAATAGGATGCCCTCAGCTGGTTCCATAGCATCTACAGAGAAGGCACGTCTAGCTGTTTCCAGAAGTAAACCTAAGGCTCCCAAGCTTAATAATGTTCTTCTGTTTTCCCTTGTTTTGCAACAAAGCATTAACAAATTTAGCACAGCAACCAACTGCTCCTGGTTTAATTTCAGATCCTCGCGTAGACGCTGTTCAATAAATTCACAATTAGAAATTTATCAGAAACAGAGCTACAAATTAGTAGTAGCAACAGAAGGAGATGACAATAAAATCATGCAAGCATCTATCTCTGGGTTTAACAGTATCATTGCCTCTATTTTTTCAATTAATCACACCTCTTTCTGAGCAGGATAAAACTACCCCTTGACCACAACTAATTTAAAAGAGGTCCTGAGTTAACTCCACATTGAAAATCCAGCTCACCTGAACCATGCTCAAGAGAATTTCTAGACCCCCACATTCACATACAGCACCGGTTATTGCAAACTCAATCTCAGGATCTTGAGATTCCTCTCTATCTTCGTCTACCTCTTTTATCATGGGTTCCGTAGCTTCACCATCCAAACCCTAGAATTTGCAGGACAAATTATTATTATTATAAAAGTAATTGCAAGGTGAAACAAAGGCTTATCAATATGCGAGTATCACAGCACAGTAGAGTTTTCATTTATGAATAACCAAACAAAAGAACTATGAGGTGAACTGCTGATGAAATACCAATAAAGATTGTAAAAGCAACCTGAAGACGATAAGTCACAATCATTGGAGGACAATCTCTGGTGGATGATGCAGAATTAACAGACAAAAATGCTGTTCCAGCAGCTGGAGTTGAAGTTTGACTATTTGATTTCTTCCAAACTTGCTCATAAACTTGAGAAACACTCAAATCAAGAGAGATGATATTCCCCGCGACCAACAATTCCATGCCATAATCATCCTCTAAAAGACCCAGGAGGTCCAACTGGTGGCAAATCTTATTTTTCACATCACGCATTAGAGGACCAATCTCAGCACTTGAATAAGGATTTTTGGTCATTGATCCCCTGATAAATTCCTCCTGTGTATGTGCCTTGTTCAAAATTAAAAGATATGTAGGCTCTGGTTTCATTGGGCAAATCAAATTGCAGAGCTGCTCCAAGATAAACTGCGAAATGGATAGTTATGGTAAGATTTTTGCTTAGGGCCAATATTACCATGAGAAATGCTTAATATAAGATTTCTGGGGTAATACAATACCATAAGTCGTATCATTCAGAAAAAAATTTCTATTCATCAAAAATGTCTATTCACTACAAATGCTCAATAATAGGACACATTATAGCTAAGAACTAATGTGGGATTAACTGAAACAGAAAACATAACACTTTTCTAAGAGTCGCTAAGCATTTTTCGAGAACACATAAATATAGAGGCAGCTAAATAATTTAACCACATACCATAGAAGAACGCCCTTTCCTATCCTCTCCATGAGTCTGCAAGCCACCAATACAAGCCTGAATGAACTGCCTTTTGTTTTCATTGCTCTCAAGCAGAAGACTGTCAAGAAGATCTTTCAGTAATTTGTTACAATCACTTATTAGTTTAGTCTTTTGTACAACTAAACCCCTGATTACAATTAGGGCCTCAAGAACATCAGATAGCAACTGCTCTCGCATGAATCTGCCAGGAAAAAAATTTGTTACCCCAAAAAATCTGAAAAAAAATTAAGGGGAGAAAATTTTCTAACAAACCTTGATCTTATATTTGGAACCTCCAAGAATTTTCCAAGAAGCTCTATGAGCTTATGGAAAATAAAGCCTTGTGATATATCAATATGGAGGCTTCTTTCCAAGGATTCAACATTGTTCACTTCTCTTGTAATCAGTTTACATATTGTAGTCAAACATCCCCGAACAGTCAAAAACACACGAGCTTCCTCTGACTCAATCATTCTAAAGAGCAACTCAAAATATTCCGCTGCATTTTCACCAGCAGGAAGAGTAGCTGGTAACAAAGACATTAGCAAATTCAGCAACCGAAATCGTCTAGAAGAGCTTTTACCACAAAGCACATTCACTAACATGCACATCTCAGTTCTTATAGATTGTGAACATGCACTC
Source organism: Pogostemon cablin (assembly GCA_023678885.1). Classification (NCBI taxonomy): domain Eukaryota; kingdom Viridiplantae; phylum Streptophyta; class Magnoliopsida; order Lamiales; family Lamiaceae; genus Pogostemon; species Pogostemon cablin. Next base: position 2,325,440 of record CM042992.1, on the reverse strand, counting down.
AGTATCAGTTCAGTAACCCACGAGCCAAGCTCAAATAGTTTTATCTCACTCTGAGCTGTTTTACAAGCACGTCGCTTCCATCGCAAGCCATATTTCATGGCTAAATAGTCATATCTCTGGGGCCGAGATTTGTGGCCAACTCTGACAGCCTGGGAAACTTTATATTGTCGCCTGACAAAATCAAGATATGATGCTCCCCTTTCCCATTCAGAATAGCTTAGTAACTGGATATCTTGAGTTCTTGAAGAACCATCCCAATTTTTCTCTAATGACTCCGACCTGTTTGCATTCACAACTCCACTAGAGCCAGGGTCATATGAGTTGTTCTCATCTTTCAGATGTGGAGCTGGAGCTGGAGCTGGCTTTCCATTCACTGGCTCCTTATCCACCGCATCAGGTTTTGGTGGAGTACATGCATGAGATATGATCTTCAGACAAGGTAGTATAACATGCTCAGATATAGCAGGATGTTTGGCTCCCAGTTTGATAGATTTGAATAGCAACTGAAAGACAATCCTTAGTCTTGACTCCCAGAATTCATCTGCTAAGGAACAGACATCTGAAAGTAACATTAGCTCTTCACGTGTTGCCAGAGCTATGTCAATGGAGCGATGATGTTCAAGACAGTATACAACTTTCTTCAGAAGCAAGCTATTCAATTCAGCCACTGCATTGACATCAGCCTCTGAGAAGGCACACAGTGCTGCCCTGGCTTGTACACGGGCTGTTTTGGGGCCCTGATGGATATTATTCTCAAATAACTCCCGCAGAATGCCAGAAGCAACAAGTTGCTTTTTAGAACTTACATGTTTTGATAGCACTAGCAGTATCTCGAGACACTGGGCCACAAATGTACTAGCACAGCCATAACAACTGTTTGGAGACCTCAACACAACAAACCTAGAGGCTGCAGCAAGATTATCAGAATGCTTCTGATGCAAATAGTTCATTAACACTCGTCTGAGACCCTGGAGAGTCTGAACACTTTTACTCACAGAATCAAATGCTGCTTTGCATTTCTCCCCATAAAGTACACCAAGAAGGGCAATTTTACGGTTGATCTTGCAGGAAGGCCCAGGTAAAGACACCATCATTTGCTGAACAGAATCTTTCTGCTGAGAATCCATTTCATTCTCACCTATGCTTGACACAATCTTTAGTAAAGGTTTCTTGAAACCTAAAAGCTGTTGATACCGCCGATGAGCATTTTCTGATTCGGATTCTATTGCAGCAAGCCCCCTTTTCAAATCTTCATCATTTTCCATGCTGTCAAAAGTAAAACTTGGCTTGGCCATAAAGTTGAATTCAAACCGACCATATTTACTGTACCCACACTCATTGCACAAAAAGGAATCAAGATTTTCATAGTTAATATTACGGCACTGCCTGCATTGATAAGCATTCTCATGACAGTTTCCACAAATTCCATGTTTGTCAGTCACGGGTCGACTACAACGTGGACACTGCAGAGGCTCAAGGGATAACGCCTGGAGATTTTCATAGAAGGAATCCAACTCAATCATAAAGTTACAGGCTGTAATAGGGATTGGGAAATCCACCTTCAGTTCTGTCTGATTGAAAGCAAGATGACATATCTTTGCCCGCTTCCACAAGGACCAGTTGTTTTTCAGCTCTGACAAATCAGCCACTGGCCTGTTGTTATAATAAAGATTCAGCACTTTCACTGATTTGGACTTTCGAGCATCATGGACATTCATGGTCACACTCTGAATGGTGTAGCTACCTGTGCATTTCACAATGATACGATTATCTGTGAACTTTGTTTCTGACTTCAGACTTTCCAGCTTCATCCGGCTATACGGGACCTCAGGCGAGCTGCAAGCTACACAAGGCTCACTCTCAAGATAATAGCCATCAAACTCGACCAATCCACTGAGTGTATTGTAGATGCGTGAATTGGGATGGTTCGCTAGAAGTTCATTTTGTGAATGAAGGGTCTCAAAAATGCATCTAATTACATCAGAGGTCAAGCATTTGTCTATGATCTCATTGTGCTGTAGTTTTAAGCTGCTATCAGATGATTTTCCAAGCAAGCCGGTGAGAAGTTCGGTGTATTCAATGACATTCTGACCATATAATGGCAAATGGTTCACCTTCTGCAATAGATCAGTTAGCATAGTCTCCTTAAACATTTGCTTGCCATGGTGCCAGGCACCTAGCAGAACAAACTTAGCTTCTCCACGCACACTGCTAAAATTCCACTCCAACAAAAATGTGTCAATGAATTGCTTCAGGCAATCATCACCACGATCCGTAAAGACATTCAACGCCTGTTCCATATCCATGTAAGACTTCTCAATTGGAGACTCACTTCCTTCTTCGCCTTTTTTCTTTTTCTTAGATTCAAGAGATTGAGTTCCAAACTTAGTTGAACTCGTACCTCCTTCTCCACCTTCAGCCTTCTGTGAAGAGTGATTAGTGTCCTTTCCAGTATAAAATGCCAAATTCAGAAGTTTCAGTGCTTGAATGACACATTCTTCACCAAAGGAGAAAACTCCATTCATGAGAAATGGTAAGACATCACCATGCCTCAAGCAATACTTCTGCCAGTTTCTAGGTCTTGCTGCAGATACCTCAGCAATTGTCGTAAGAGACTTAACAATTTTGACACTTCTTTCATATGAGATGGAGCTTTGAAATCCACCAGATTTGTTAATGTGTTTATAGAGCTTCTTCATTTCAGTAGAAAACTGCCAAGTATCACGGACACTGTAATAGTGCGTCTTACTGCCACAAAGATGCAGAAACAGCCGCCTGGCATACCTCCTCACAAAGGATGTATGTGGATTGTTGATATAGCTGCAAAGAACATCTTGGTACCCATCAAGCTTCAAATCCTTACAGGTTAAAATCTTGTATGTCTTCTCTTTCTCCCCACCCTTGTCATGCTTTTCAGGCCGAATCAAACAGTAAACCAACCGGAAAGTGTTCTCCAATAATAGACGATGGTAGTCAGCAAAAATATCTGAACGGTGTGACTTGGCATATGAATCTGAAAAAAATGGGGAAAAATTACCAGCTGGAAGTTCTCTTCGGACAGTTAATAGCGCACCACAGCCAGATCCTGGGTTTAATCCTTGAGTTTCAGCAGATACAGAGGGTGCCTTAAAGACATGAACAAGCTGCTGCAGTATATCCATGAGATAATTAACAAAAGCCTGTTGTCTTAGAAAGCCACAGGCCCTGTGCAAACAAGAACTAGAGTCACTCTTCTCCAGGCCATCAGATGCAGAAGAAACGGAAGGTAGGATCTGGATTGTCGCTTTTTCCTGAGCATCGGTAGACCCGCCAGATTTTGATACAGCGACATCAACACCTGGTTGGTTCCAGTTACGTAGCATAAGGGTGAAGAACATGAAAATAAGAATCATAACTTCCCCAAAAGATGAACGGTTTCGTGCTGCGGAGGGCTTGCTAATTTTCATCTCGTCTACAAACCACTTAATCAGCTTCTCCAAATTTAAGCTCTCAGCCTCCGAGCTGTCAACAAAAGGACCACCAATAGCTGATGACAATCTGTAGAATAGCTGCATCAATGGTATAGCCTGAACTCCAGAGGTGGTCTCAGTCCATCCTTTTAATTGTTCGAGAAGCTCAGAAAGAAGTAATGAATTGACAGCCCTTTTAGATGCAGATATTGTAACAGGGTCAATGCTTGAAGGTGAAAACTCCCCGGAATCATTAGGCTCCAATTCATGGATTGATGGGGCTGAATTTGGCAGGCTGACATCAGCAGCACCTGGCAACAAAGTTGTCTCACTTATATCGTCAGTGGAAAGGTGAATTTCATTCCCATCTCCACTAAAAGTCTCTACTTCAATTGGGATTGCTGTCATCGGATGATCTCTAGAATGTGGTGGAGGAAGACTCTCTGCATCAAGAACCTCATAACATGCTTCACATAGATCAAAATCAGGACAAACTGTACAGTGCCACCTCCGTCTCAGTATAGGAACAGTTGAGCAGCCATCACAACAGTATTGCACAGAAGAAGTAATGGAATCTTCTTCTACCATAATAGGATTATTTCCACTAGTTACACTAGCAGAATCAGTTCGGAGTGCAACAGACGTTGCACTCTCTGTTACATCATCAGCACCTATCATTGTCTGCTTTGGAAAGGGAACCTGGAGCAATCTAGAAGATATAGCCAGGCTGAAAAGAAAATAGCAAAAGTAAGTGCCAAGGGCAAGAGACAAAAAGTAAGTTTTGTAAACTCTACTAAAACATACCTGCTGGCAGTTTGGATGGCCTCATTACTCGAGAAAATAAGCTGTTTCAGTAAAGCAACTGCAGGGCCTACAGATTGCATCCCAGCATCTTTTTCATGCATTGTCAGGCACTCTGCATAACAATAGATAAGCTCCACAGATGATATGACTATATTGTTCATAGTTTGTGTGTCTGGCTGCTCTATATCCAAAATTCCCCAAAGTAGTTGCATAAGCCCATCAACTACCTCAGAACCTACATCAGATTGACAACACAAAAAAATTCCTAAGTAGAAATGTCACTCGTAACGATAAAATTGAACTAAAATTACTGCCATCAAGTATAAGAAATCTACCATTGCTCTCAAGGAAGCTAGCCAAGTTTGAGCGCCGATGCAATGCAATCTTAGAAACTGCACGCATCTGCGCTGTAAACTCCTCAATTATCCACCCTGAAGTCAGCTCCCCCATCCCCAGCTTTGAAGAGAGCGTGACTGTAGATTTCACTACTCCACAAAGATGCATGTTGTCCTTCACCTGAAATATACTTTCAAAAGTGAGCAAGTATAACAACCAGCAAGTAAAACCCTAAATGATCAAGCATGAAATTAAGAGCAGCCATTAGAAATCACAATTACCAAATGAAAGTAGATAACAGTCATTACCTGGTAATAGATATCCTTTCTAGGGAAAACAGCCTGTAGAACACGGCTGGCAGCAGCCTGTAGCAAAGGCTCCCGATCACTCTCAAATATTGTTTCCAGTACTTGCTTACATTTAAGGTTGCTCCACTCCACTTTAAAATCTTCAGTTTTTGAAGATTCCTGGGGTTTACGTAATAAATAGATCCAGGACAAGAGTTTCAGGCCATCAGCAACTACCTGCTCTTGTACCGTAGCAGATTGTGCTGCCTGAGACTTTCTCGTAGACCCTGTGGACCATGAACTACAACCAGGTACTCTTGCTTCCATATCTAGAATAGCATCCATCTTCTCTTTCCAACCAAATTCGTCCTTTGCACGGCCATACACTTCTAAGGTATCTATTCTGGGTAAAGCAGACCCTCCAAAGGTACGGCCAATAGAAATTGTGAACTCTTCATCGGCCAGAAGTGATTCCGCCACAGTGAATGGTACATCATACCAAGACCGCATACCTTCATCTAATTTTATCACTCTCTGGAAAATGGTAATTTCAGAGGGGATGTGACTTGCTGATGTGTTACCAACATGCATGCGGAAGCCAACTATAACGATGTCAGGATTTGAGTTGGTAACTGTTATCTGGAAAAAAAAAACCAATATATATCATTGATGGTGTAAATGCATGGGAAATAACTCAAAATATTAAGCAAGAAAGTAGAATAACAGATGCAAAAGATGAATGAGCTCTCATGACGGAGTACAAAAGATGAAAATATGTATTTCCATTCCCACTTTCTGGTTTTTGGAAAAATATGAGAATTGAACCATAAGAGATGAAAATATGTATTTCCACATTTCTATGGTGCTTTAATCAGCTCATATAAATTTTTAAGGTAACCAAACAGAAAATAAATTCATATTGTATTAAAAATGAATGAAGAAACCAAATCCTCTGCTTTATTTCTTTACACGAAATATTTCCTTGGTGTCCCTCAGGTAACACTATATTACATGGCATACATAGTCATTAGTAATGAATAGATGAAAAACACAGGCAAATTATCAACATAAAATAAAGTCTTCACAGATGAAAGTTGAAAAAATGATAAGATTTAAATAGAGAAGATAAAGAATTTCATTTTCAAATTATACGAAAACAATACCTTGAATCCAGTAGGATTAGGCCCCTCAAGAAACCCATCTTCAGAAGCCAAAGTTTGCTTAGCACCCTCGGAATCATTATTTCTAATGGCTTCACCAGTAAATTTCACATCTTGTGTAATGCAGACAGTTTTCTCAAAGAAATCAAGTGGAAATTCTGGTTTTACACCTCCATAAGCCTTATTTTTCAAAATACCAGAACCCAATTTTTTAACCTTATCTGCCATTAAATTAACACCGTTCTCCACACCAGCTGGGATGTGTGAGTAAATCTGGAGACTTCCATCTTCATGCAAAACAAGACAGTGGGTTTTGTCTTTTGACAAAGGCCTATAAGCTGTAACCCCAACCAGAGGTGAAGTTGAACCCCCAGTGTGCCTCAAATTCTGTGCAAACACATCGTGCTGTCCTAAGGAGATGGCAAGAATCCCGTTCGATTTTAGATTAGAATAGCAAACAAATAGTCCACTTCCACCCAACAACTCCTTCCAACGATGCAAACCAGCTGGCCTGTGGTTACCGTCAGTGTCATTTTCATACACAGCAGACACCTCCACTACAGCTGTTGCATCTGGATTAAGACGACCAAATATGGTACTCCCATCTTGATAGGACAGGAAGAGTAACTTGTGTGATGATGAAAAATATAAGGATGATCCTTTGGCAGGTTTGTTTCTGCCTTCAACATGAATAATTTCCTTCAAGGGCCTGCATCCCACATTCACCTTCACTGACAACTCCAACCTGTACAAGCTTCCAGAATCTGACAGGACAATGAGAAGCATTCTACTGTGGGAAGCCATTAAAAGAGTTGCATCCACAATTGTATCATCAGACAATGTGACATAGTGCAAAGGACTAATATTGTCTTGAGACAGATCATATATCTTGACAAATTTGTTCGTGGCCACCATTAGCTGGACCTGAGAACCTGGAACCCATTCCACGCGCCTGATGTACGCACCTTGTAATGCAAGCTCAATGGCTAATCGATCAATGACCTCACCCCGATGATTAACAGTAAGAACCTGGCAGTCTTCATAGCCTGCTACAACCAGATAATTCTCAACAAGAGAATTGAAAAGAAGATGTACAATCTCAAAGCGTACTACATTCTTAGAAAGAGGCTTCACATTAGCCTTATCTGCAGTCACGGGAGCTATAGTTGCTTGCCCGATCAACTGCCCCACATCAAATATGGCCACTTTATCACCTTCTCCAACCGCCAGACGACCTCGCCCACTAACACTGAGCAATGATTTGACAAGAGATCCACTTGTCAAATGGGATTTGAGTTCCTTAGCATTAGAATAATCTGCTTTTATCTTCAAATCCAATGATCCACTTTTATATGCCTTCTTCAATTGTAAAAGATCATTACTGTAGTGGAGCACTTTGTCCTCAGCCAATGTTACTTTCCCATCTTTCATCGTATTGGAGTCTCTGCTATTAGTAGTATAAGGCAACAATAATGAGCAGACCCGTAAAATACGACCCTCAACATCAAGCTCATCGAGCAGCAGCGACATCTTCTCTTGGACCTCCATCGGAAGAGATAACCTGCAAGAGCAATCCAGATCTAAGGATAAATCCTCATCTACATCCGAATCACTGTCGGGAATCTGATCACTATTCTCTGGAAGTGACAGAAAAGACTGAAAGTTGCCACCACTGCGTGCAGGGGCAGTGTTGCTTCCAGTATACTTACGAGGTTTCAAGCACTGACAACTACTGCCACGAACACCTCCTGCCCCACAGTCGCAGAAAAACCGACTGGATCGAGAGTACACCACACGATGACCACGATGACAAACTTTAGCACAAACAGAGCAGCAGCCTTTAGAGACAGTTAGATCACATGTATAGCAGAAGTACCAATGCTGCTCCATAAAATTGCTACCACTAGACGTAAAGGTACAAACTTTAGCTGCAAGAGCCCTCTCAGTGTTGCTATCCTCCTCCTCATCCTTATATATGCTACCCAACTCACCATCTGACGTTCCATCGTCTTCATCATCATCAACAGAAGTTGCATCACAATCAACAGAAGCTGAACCTCGATTGGTAGATGGAATTAAATCATCAGCATTTTTTCTTGAACCAAGAATTCTAGAAGACAATGCCCCTAAGCTAGAACTACAAGTAGACAAGGTCTTCCCATAAGACTTCTCCACAGTGCAACGGAGAGAACCACAATCACTTAAAATTGTTGTAAGGAATCCAAGAAGATACTTCAGCCCTTGAAGCAACCGCTGATCCTCAGCCAGCTTCTCCATCAAGATGGTGGTTCTCTGCAGCAATGAGCTAATCAACAGTTCCCCTTTAGAAAGTTGAACAATGAAATTGAAAAAGCCTTTTGATGTAGCAATATCAAATAGAGAAAATGCATCATCAAGGGAAAGAAGCATGGCTTGATGAACATGACTCTGCAATTCTGGCAACTGATGTTCGGAATTGGACATCAAGAGACACGTTAGGAAGTTCATGGTTGAGTCTCTTAATGAGGCTGAGGTTCCTGCGGAACTGGCGCCATTTGGTGGTTCTGACGAAGATCCCAACAACCTCATCTCCAGCCACTTTGATAAAGAAACAAGATCCATACTAACAAACTTCATCTCCAACTTCTCTTTGACTTCGGGATAATCACCAGATAAAAGGACTGTAAAAAAGTTGAGAACCTTCACATTTACAGATTCAGAAAGGCAGTAATCAAGTGCATCAATCAGTACCAATATATCACCCGGTTGGAAATCACAGAAGTTCTTGATCATTTCAGGAATATCCTCCACAGTGAGAAAAATTTTTAAAATATCACTTTTTAGAGGATCACCCTTCAGGCTTTCAACCATATCAACCATCTTCACAACTACATATTCATGGATACTCCTATCAACATCTTTCGCTACATTGATACTCAGAAATTCTCCCATGCGCTTCAAAATGAGTATAAGGCTATAATCAGGTCCATCAGAGTCCATTTTCAAGGTATGACAAACATGCTCACATTCACCCTTAAGACTTCCAAACACCTTGTCACTCTTCATTGACAAAACTGATTCTAGAATATCACCGATTACCACTTTATCCTCCCAACTGATCCCTCTAGATACAATTATCTCAAGCAGTCCGCCTAGAATAACAACAATTCCTTTCATGTTGAGAATGCAGGATGATAAAACTTCACCATCAGGTTGAAGATGAAGAGGAAATCCATGCAACACAAATTCCCAAAAAACTTTTGAGCGAACTCCCAGAGCAAACTTTTCAACAATTTTACTTAACCTCAATGGGAGCTCGTAAATAGAGCCCAAAAGGGACGGTTTTATCCCCATTTTCTCAGATAACTCATCAGGGATAGTGTTATCCAAATCAGCAAATTCAAGAAGCAACAGAGGAAAAATTTTGTCAGCAGAGTGGTGCCCCTTTTTCAATATTGAAGCTAAAGCCCTCTGATAAATCCATATGTATCTTTTTAACAAAGTTGACAATAGTTTGATGAGCACTGCAACTTGATCAGCAGTAAAGAAGTTGCAAACAAGAGTTTTTGTCAGCCCAAGAAACTCAGTATCCCTAGCAGTGAAATCTGTGTGGGAGTTATTCACTGTTGGGAGTAAATTTCCAATATTGTACTCCTGGATGCCAATACAAAGCAAGGAGAGTACAAAAGAAAGTGAAGATCCACACCTAAAAAAGTCCCAACTTAGTTCACAAATATCCTCACACATAAGAGATTCATGCAATTGCTGAAGCCAACTCCATAAAACATCTGGAATGCTAGAAAACTCATTCCCATATGAAGGAGTTAAAATAGAATGGCTAATATGAAGGAAATTATTCATATCTAAGGCATTGGGAACTTTGAGGCAACTCGAAATGCTCTTCAAATGTTCTGAAGATCCCTCAACCGGAACATCCCAGCAAAGCACAAAAAGATACCGCTCAAGAATAAGGTCATCTATGTTGGCTGCTCTTTTGCCATTCCAAAATCTCAGAATCTGTGAGAAAGTGGCGCTTATGTCCTCCCAATTCAAATGTAAACAATCAACTGAAAGAAAATCTCTACAAAGTGAAGCTGGAAGTGAAGAAATATCGATCAACTGATTAAGCAAAATTGTGTTTGTTGGTGTTCCACTCGAAGTTATTATGTCCTCCAGCGCAATGGCTGGCCAAGATGACAAATAGCTGGCACAATCAGGCATGCATGACTTGGATGCTGCCTTCAGTTTTGATCTGAAGTCCACAAGTAGCAATGACGGACAAGAACGAGGGTGATAAATCATATGACGCAGTACCAAAACCAATCTTGAAATAACCAAAGTCCAGCATGACAATTGCACAGTGTCGGAAACTGCTGAGTGAATTCCAATTGTTTTAATCGAGGAAAGTATTTCATTGGCTCGTTCAGCCTTTTCCTCTTCAGATGACAAATGAAAGGCTATCAATAAAATCTCAATGTGGAACAGAGAAGGAAGAGCTTCAACAGTCTCCTTCAGACTAGGGGTCACGGTACATATTGTTTCCACCTTTTGATGGATAAATGTTGCAAACATTTGGTAGATTTTACTTCTTAATCTGGAACCAGTCGAACCCACTCGGCAAATTAGTATTTGGGCAAGCAAAGCAAGCATGTGATCATTGTGACGGTAAGCACCATTCTCAACAATCAGTATTTTATCAACAACTGACTCTTCAAGAGATTCAGAGAGAGCTCTGAGCATTACAAGCTTCTGCAATAGCTCAAAGCAAAATAAATGTACATGTCCAAACTTCTTATCTTCATGAAGAATTGAGTTATTATCACAAGTCCTGTCCTCAGAATAATAGCTCTGACTATTAAGTATTGAGAGCAAACTATCAATATGAATGTCATTAAGCTTTTTCCTTGCATCTTGATACATTGGAGGATGCCACTGTGGAGAGAAAACACAGGTTCTCAGAAAACTCAGCAATTCAATTGTCGCTTGAAATGGCATATTGCCAAGGCTTGATATAGAATTAGCAGTAGCACTAGACTGCTCGCATGCATCTGCAGCTCCAACAGAGCGACCTCCCTCAGAAAAAAGATCACCAAATAGGGCTTCATCTTCATGACAAACAACGCTTTCCACATCAGAAGTGACAGATGTTTTTGTCCCACTTGAATACGACCTTTCCAGTGCCGGCTTCAATTTAATACCCTCGGAATGAAGAAAGGTAACAAGATGCATCAGGTTGTCTAGCCACTGAACTGATGAAGGAAATAACATTCCAAATAACTCCTCCACAGTAAGCTTTTTCAACAAAAATACTTTCCCATTACAGACATCGCATGAAGGAGAATCAACATCTGACGGATCTGTAAGCCCCTCACTCAGGTCATCCAATTCAATAGAATTATTTGCCTGATCTTTAATATTTGAAATCAGCTTCAGAGCAAAAGTGACCACCCGGGGGAAGTATGCCAAGGGGATTTTACTACTGGGGTTAGATTTATTGAACCTCCAAACATCAGAACCCAAACTGTGCAAAATAGAAGCTACTACACATGCTTGGATATTCTGAAAAACAAAATTCTTGCAGAATGTTGCTTGCATTAGTTGAAGAAACTCTTCGAGGATATGAGTGGCAAGACCTTCATAACTACTCTCGACGACACTGTTGCTATTGGCAAACTCAACAACACTTCTGAACAAGCTAGGAAGTGCATCAATGAAGGAAGCAGCAGAGTGCAATAACAGTTTGTCAGAATAAAAGAATGAATGAGTCTTTGCAACACTTGCCAGCAACTTCAAAATTCTTAAACAAGTAGACAACTTTCTCCGTAAATTGAGAGTGGATTGTCTCTCATCTGATGACAACGGATGTTCTAAAATTTCTCTGCAGAGAGAGATAAGGCGGTGGTTGCATCTCAAATGTATAATAGCCCAATGCTTAGAGATAGTGCTCAACTTATTGGCATTGGAGGAAAAAGATTGTCCAACTGGATTTATAATATCAACTTGTACTCGTTGAGAAATCAACGGTATCAACAGGTGATCATCTGCTTCATTTTCCTGACAGCACATGGATCCTTCATAGAATAAACAATAAGTTTTTAAGTGACATAAGTGATACACTGAAACAGGATTATTGCAGACAGGTACAGAGAAATACCTTGAACCATGCACTTAATATTGTCATGCCACAGAAGAGCGTCATCTTTATCTGCAACAGTAGGCAACAAATCCACGGGAACACTCACCGGACATGACTCAGAGAGTTCCAACTCCTTATGCACTCCATCAATTAGCAATAGCTCTAATAGTTGTAACATAGTGCTCTGCGAGAGGGACATGAATTAAATAAAGCAACAACAATATCACATTAATTGCTCTAACCTGAGAGAAAAATACCAACATATATGCTAAAACAAGATAATCATAAAACCGAAACCTGAATACTTGAATCATCACTTTTCCCAATCCATTTCTCCAAGTAACACAACGCAAATTCAATTGACTGCTGGACTACAGCCACAGCCACTGGCTCTAGTTGCTCAACTGCCACATACAAATTACAACTCAACATCAGTCGTTCGATCAACATAAACTAAAAAATACACTCATCGCCAGAAATTAGAATACCAGATAACGATCGGATCCCTTTAGCAACAGCAATCGAGACACATGCCAAGGCATGAATCCTAGTTTGGTCCCAGACCTCCAACCCTAACTTGCTGCCAGCTTCAGCGTCATCTCCGCCATCAGAAGATTCCACCGGTCTGACGGATTGCCTTAGGATAGAGTAGAGACTCTGAAACCCTAACCTGAGCATAGACGCCGATGCATCGGAGCGGATCTTCTCAGGCCAATCCTCGGACGACAGAGCCGCGACGAGAGCGGCGATCTCTTCCGCCATGACACTCCGGTGAGCGTAGAAGTGCGCGATCAGCAAAAGTTCATTAGGCGATTGATCGGAGAGTAGAGAGAAGCTCTCGCTATTGAAATTCTAGAGTGAGGAGAATTCTCGGAAACTAGTGTGAAGCGAAAGGGTGAGAAAGTGTGGAGAAATTTAGCGAGGAAAGGGTTTAGCCAGCAAAACCATTTAATATAATTAGGCAAAAATGATAGAGAAATGCGTTGGCTTAATTACCAAGCTATTTTATTTGAATTCGCAATTGCCACCGTAGCGTCTATTTTTATTTATTTTTTTTTTAAAATAGTATAATAATAACACCGCCGACTTTGGATTTTCCTTTTCAACAAAAGAAATGATTTTTCGAGATTATTTATTTATTTATTTATTAATTAACGATTCATCATACTCGTTACTTCGCTGGCTCCACATCAGTATTATAATCTTAACCTTTTTTTTTTTTTGAAAAAATCAGTTATTATAATTATAATCCTAACCTAGAAAATAACACATGAATGAGTATAATATTGATTTATATGTTGATTATGACAGTGGTATATTTATCGATTATGAAATTTAAATTCTAATGACGTTTGAGGAGTAAGATAAGGACAAGATGTGACCTTGGGCCTTGGACTAATAGATAGGCCCATCACAAAGAGGATTGACAGGTGGCCTAACAATAAGGCCCAAAGGGACTAAAATTTAACTTCAACGTAATGTTTAAATTAATAATAATAATAATAATAATAATAATTAATTAACATTAATAATAATATTATTATTATTATAAAAGAAAAACTTCATCTTCAATCAACATTCATTACTAGTTTTTTCGAATTTGAATTAGTGACTTTCAAATACTACATAACACTTCCAAAAATTCATTACGTGTGTTTGAGCACATAGATTTTTTGTGTCATTTTGATATATTATCTTCTGTATTATACTATTGAATAAATGACACGTGAGAAAAGGAGAAAAACTATACTTAAAAAGGAAAGCTTAAATCTTTTTCCCCTCTTGCGTGTCATTCATATAACGTATGAGAAAATTATGTATGAAAATGGTATAAAAGATACGGTGTGATTTTTATGTTACATCTCTATTACGAATCGTTTGATTGATAGATGAAGCCTAGGATATAATTAATACACTTGAAAGAAAAATATCAATCTTGAAAAAGGGAGATTTAATTTTTCTTCTCACGTAACTATCATTCATCCAATGCATATAAAATGAAATTTAACATCAAAATATAATCTGTTGTTGCATTTAACACCAATACTACAGTATTATACTAATTCCATAAGGCTATTACATCTTAAGTTCAAAACGGTTCAAAGCTTACAAAAAAGTAACTAATTTATTGCAACTATATAAATACCTATAATTATATAATGAAATGTATGCTATATGTTTGCAAGCTCAAGGAGAGCTTGTTGTCGACACCTTAGCAGGAGGCACCCCTGGAAAGCCAGGCGTCGGCTGGAACGGAAACGGCGGGAGTGGAATCGGGAGGATCGGCGGCGGCGGTGGCGGCGGAGATGGAACCAGTCCAGGAATCGGCGGGAAGTTAAAGGGAGGGGTGGGTAAAATGGGAGGAAACAAAGACGGCGGAGGAGTCGGAAAGATGGGAGGAATGAGGGACGGCGGAGGCTGAAAAGGATTCGGAGGAAGTATAGAAGGCGGCGGCAGGAGAGGGTTAGGAGGGAGAAATGGAGGAACAAATGGCAGCTGATCAGTTACCTCCTTGGATTCATCGAACACTGGTGTGTTTTTATTACAATTTTGAGGGTGTTTGGACCAGAAAACGGCAGCTGAGAAAACGCGTGTTGTGTGTGAGGATGATTTGAGATGCAGCGAAGAAGAAGGCGGTGAGGAAACGGCGTCGCATGAGGGGTGGTTAGTGGTGAGTAATCTGACGGAGCATCCTCTGATGTTCTTGGCATGTTTGGTTACGGGGAAAGGGAGGACAACGTTGAACTCTCCTTGGCTGTTTGTTTTCACTTCCTGTCGGAAATTTTCTCTCGAACTCGTCTTCTTGCATTGAATCTCCACAGATGCACCTGTTCAACGAATTATCAAATTAGACAAACACTTGTGTAAACCGGTGTAAATCATGTGAACTCATCAAATTAAACAGAGAATTAATATTATTAGTTGAGTATTGATGAAGATTGTATATATTTGTACCTGCAATGAAGTGGTTGGTTTGTAAGCTGCATGTGTGACAGTAGATAGTGCCAACTACAATAGCAGAAGGAAGTTTGTTATGATGCTTAGCTTGTGTATTAATTGTAATGAGAGGTGTAA
This sequence comes from Pogostemon cablin, assembly GCA_023678885.1. Classification (NCBI taxonomy): domain Eukaryota; kingdom Viridiplantae; phylum Streptophyta; class Magnoliopsida; order Lamiales; family Lamiaceae; genus Pogostemon; species Pogostemon cablin. The sequence continues at coordinate 2,310,214 of CM042992.1, read as the reverse complement.
GAAGAAGAATGAGGAGTGTCCAAAAGGAAGCCATTGTTTGGAATTGAGATGTGGGAGAAGAAGGGGGGGTGTTTGGATGTGTTATAATACTATGCTATTGTGTAATAGGTAGAGTTGAAGAAAAAGAGGAGATAAGTGTAATAGAGGGAATGTGTTGATGGAGGGGAGGGGTGGGGTGGGTGCCAGTGCAGGGTTCACGAGATGTCATGAGTATGTGGCGGAGTTCCAACTCTGGTTTTTCATGACTAAATTGGAAGGGAGTGTTGTTTGCATGCTGCCCATCATTTTCTTGCCTACCACGTCACCATTGCCAATTATACTCACACACATACCTTTGTAATTTGGAATTAATTAAAGTGCATGTCAACTAGCTAGTATGTAATGTTCGTAATGTGACGTTACATCTATTATAAATCATTGGATGGAAGAATATCACGTGGTTTGATAAATTTATATTCTTATAAGAAAATATTATTTAATGGAGAAAAATTAAGAGAGTAATAGAACATATAACAGGACATTGGCTCGATTCTCTGTACCATTTTGATACATCATCTCCTGTGTTAAACCGTTGAATGAACGAGAGGAAACTATGTCATAATCCTTAAACCCTGGGAGCAATGATTGACGCGGATCATAGATGATCCAGTGTGACAGGACATCTCATTCCCATCCCAAATAATTGCATTTTATATTGTCCCTTCTAAAATTTAATATTAATTCTTAGAATATAAATAAGTGTATTTTTATCCTATTAATTCATTTAATTTAATGTTAGTTAATTCTTTTGATTCGAATATTCTACTCCACAATGCTAATTAATTCTTTTGATTAGGATCTTCTATTCTTTTGAAATGTAAATGATATATAGTTAATCATTTGTAATCCTTTTTAATTCAATTGATAAGGAAGATATAGATAGAGATGACCGATATTGATATGTTGGATAATGATGGGTTTGTCTAATACTTTTCTATTCGTTCACGGGTTCATACCAATAATTAATGCCATGTATGTCGCATATTCCAAATCACGTGATTATGTTTTTCTGTGTTTTTAGTTTTTCAAAAGATAAATAAATGTTATCCACAAGATATTAGGACATCTTTTAATTTCTATTACTAAATTCTTCTTATAATTTTAAAGGGATATACTTTATTAATTAGCTTATTATATACTTGTGCGATTGTATATTGATGTAAGGCAACTTTATATTTTTATAATTAATTAATACTATTTTTTTTAAAGATACTATTACATTTTATTTAATCGTAAACTATAAATTATTCATGAAATAGTTCACATTACTGATATTAATTAATTGAATATATTACAAGTATTACGAGAAATTTATTGTGTAAGATGGTTTCACAATAAATTTTTGCCTATATTATTTGAACATTATGTATACGTCGACACATTGCATATTATATGGGCCATGTACTGAGATATGAATGTTTAACTGTTCTAAAGTTTGTGTTATCTTATACTCTCTCATATTTTACCATTCTCATTTTTATTTGTTTCACATTCAACTTCACTATAAAAAAAATATCACATCAATTATTAACCTAAAACTATATGTTAATTATAAATTTATCACTCTCACTTAACACAAAACAAAATTTATAATTTAACTTAACTGTGAAGATTAAGTTGCTACTCATGTCTCTTTCATATTTGTAAGAATTATTTGTAGCAACATGCATAATTATTTCACGATTTAATATGGCAGGTTGAAGTTCTTAGGAAAATATATTAAAAGATTTTTAAAGAAAGATTGTCTCACTGATATGAAGATCAACACAAAAAAAAAAAAAAAAGGAGATCAGTGGAAAAGATTGGCTACGAAGGATAAAAAAAATTACTACTATTATATTTCATCATTTTAAGTACTTGTCAATTTATTATAGCCAAAAAGATTTTTACGTCGCTGTCTCACGTAAGGATTTACATGAAACGGTAAGAAAGTGATAACTTTTAAAGTGATACTAAATTAATAAAATGTGATAATACTATTTCATGAACAATTTATTTATAATATATATGAAAAGTGATAACATTTTATAGCAAAAGTAATAATGTTTTATAGCGAAAGTGTCAACTATTTTAAAAAGTATATAATGGTCTAATGTGAGATGATCTCACGCAATACATACCTTTTATTATAAAAATTATTTAATTATTATAATTTTCAATTTTAATAATTCTTTGTCAAATTTGAATTCTTTAAAATTAAAATTAAAAAAAGGATTAAATTCAAATAGAAAATAATAAAAATTGAAATTTGCAATACTTATATAATACTAAATCTAAATGTGATAATTTCTCCAAACAATATTTATTTAAATTGTAGAACTGTGATTTTGGTGAATGCCTTTCCATTTACGTCTTTTTTTATCCTGACGAAGATTTCTATAGAACCATTTATTTAAGTCAAAAGTTTGACATTATCAATCATGAATATATAATCACTATATTAATTATTGCGGTCTATGTTAAAATCAACGAACCAAAAATAAGGGTGAATTACTGTGCACATTTGATTCTTTATAGACTTGGTCATCATATCAATTGATTTTAATTCCCAAAATTATTCGTTTTAATTAATAATAATATAACGAATCACACTAAATACCATACCTAATATTTTAATTAATTTATATAAGTGAAATTTTTGTACTTATGCATGCCAAACGCTACGCGGGGTCATACAATGATGTCAATGGCTATTTTAATATTTAATATGAACTAAACCTCAAATTTCTTTTGTACTTTAATTTATTTAAAATTAAATTCATTCAATTTTATGTACACGTATTTATTTTAACTTGATGCTTTTAAAAGTTTCCATTGTAATATTAAAAATTAGGGTTATTATGTGCTGCATGAAACACCTAGAGTTTATAGTTTTATTTTTTTAAATATAATTATTTTTAAATTTTTGATTATTTTTATTCTGATTCAAAGATAATTATTAATTAATTTTTTTATTTAATTATCTCTCCATCCGCTAGTAAAATATTCATTTTTTAAAAAAAAAACCCACACATAATCTATTACTTATCATTAATATAACTAATCATTTTATATAAAATAATAATATTTTTTTTATAATAAATAAATGAGGTGGACGAAGGGAATAGCTTATAGTACTATTAAGTAGAATTATATTATAAATTAAAATTTATTTTTATAATTAAATTATATTTAATAAATAATTGTCATCTCACCCTATAATAATAAAATAAAATCCTCTAAAATCAATACTCCCTCCATCTCAGTCTAAAAATGTCATTTTTTCATTTTGGTCGTTCCACCCAAATAATCTCATTTTCATTTTTTACATACATGGGACCCACACATCCCCACTAATATAGTTAAAATATGAGACACACACTTCCACTAATACAATTATCCATTACACATTAAACAATAATAATACTTTTTAATTTATGTGCAAAAAAGCAAATAACCTTATTACGGTAGGACGGAGGGAGTATTTCTAGGGATATAACCAAACCAAACCGTTCGCGAACTATTCGAGTCTTGGTTTGATTAAATGTTCGTTCGAACTCGTTCGTTAACCTTAACGAGCCAAATCAAACTTGAATTTTGAATTCGAATAGTTTATCAAACCAAACTTAAGCCTAAGGGTGTTCGGCTCGAAAACTCGCGAACATATTCGTTTATAGGATCGCTAATAGCTTGTAAACGCATTCGTAAATTTTATAGTTATTCTTTAGAATTATATATTATTATTTATTTATTAATATGCAATAATTAAATATTTTATATTAAACCACACAAATATGATAATAACTTAAGTGATTATTTAAATATTTAAATACTTTTTACCGTTTATTATTATATTTTGTTAATTTGTTTATTTAATATTATGGATAACATTAAATGTTTATAAACGAAACATTCTTTTAATATTTAGGCACAAAATTATTTAAATATTCATGAAAATATATTCATAAACAAGTTACTTTATGTGTTCGTGAATATGTTCGCGAGTCTTAACAAATAGTTTGAGTTCGAGCTCGAGTTCGATATTTTTTTTCTTGACGAGTTCAAGCTCGGGCTCGAGTTCGATAATTTCTTAACAAGCGATCCCCAAACTTAGTAGTGTTCGACTCGACTCGATTCGATTAAATCCCTGCTATTTTCCAACAAAAATTCTGTAAGAATGACTAGTGAATCAATCACAGACCATCGAGAAGCGTGGAGCATTAACTCCGCGCTTTCCAAGATCCCAATGGCCATTCTTTTCTCAACAAACCAAAAGATAAAATCCAAATTCAAAAATAAATTAAGTAAATAAATTAAATTTCGGAGATATACGTACAATCTCCGAAACCTTTGATCTCGGATTACTCCCACCTCCTCCCCCTCCAGAATCATCCATCATCTACAGATAGGTACTCCAATTCTTGTGTTTCTTATTTTGTCAATCATCAATTTTCCTCGTAGTGCCAAATATCTTTTGATGTATGTTTCTTTACTGTCGATTGTGGAGTTTAACAGTTGTGTAATTCGTAATGGGCTTTCTCTTATTCACGAAACTCTTGATTCTTTTCGTGGGGTTTTGAAAATTATTATGTGATTGTTGATGTTTTTTGAAATTGTTAGGTGTTATCTTTTTCTTGATTTAGAAAGTAGTGTAAAGATTGAAGCTTTATATTACTTGCTATGTACTTTCTGAATTTCCTGTTATGTCTTTTCATCTGTTTTTTTGTGGATGGTTCAATGTGGGCCTCACTGCAGCTTGGTTATCTGAAAAATCTGCTGTGAATTCGTGGAGCTATGCAATGTTTTGTAAATAACGAATGAATCTGTAATTCATAGATTAGTCAATTGCTTCTTTAGCTTCAATATGCTATCATGCTGAATAATGTTTTGTATGGCAGGTATATATACACATTATATCTGTTGTTTAAGGCCTCCCACTTTAAGACAAAGGCACTTGAGTTGAGCTCCGTGGGGGGAGGGTTCTGGTTCGCGAAGCTAGATCAACTTCGGCGAGCTTGGTGTCCTCCTCGTTGTAATGTGGTGTTGTTTTAGCGTTTTAGTGATCAAGAAGTGGTTTTCTTAAGACATTAGGAGGGATAATTTGGTTTTAAGAAGTGAAGTAGGCAGACTTTTCTGAAGATATTAAGAAGGGAAGGGGGGTTTCTGGGATTGAAGTGGATTATCAGTAGTGACAATGGGTTCTTCTTGTTGCTGTTTGAGGGATGACTTTGAAGATATTGCGAATCCAAACAGCACATTTTATAGGAACTGTGTATTCCTTCGTTGCTTCGTACAGAATTTCCTGCACATGGTATGCTGTTATATGTTGCTCGTTTACTTTGGACTAGTGAATGAATCTCTATGCACTTTATAATGATCTGGGTTTCAATGAGTTCTCACCTGTATTCATGTGCATTATGGTTGGGAGGGATTATGCTTACATAGTGTTATATGATCTTGGTTGTTTCTGACAAACAGAGTTACTTTTATATCGTGGATGGTAAATCGGTGATACATATATACATTAAAATACAAAACTGATTCTAGTAAACATTGCATTTTGCAGTATACATCTTTGTTTAATGGACGAGAAGAACATGCCTTGTCCACTCAGGAATCGTCATCTTTAAGCCCGATGACATCCCTTGATAACTCTCTAGCAGATGTGTATCGATCTCCTCCAAGACCTCTTCCTTATGATGTGGATCCAAGATATCACCGCTTGCAGCAACGTGATGGGTTGGTCCCCATAAGGGAGAAAGGCAGTCGTTCGCATGACGAAATTGAACCATTGAGAACAAGTGAAGTTGATGAGCAGTCGGGGCTTTTAAGTAACAAAAACAAATGGTCTGAGTTTGTGCGTGAAGAAGAATCTAAAGAATACAATTCGAAATCACCATTAAACCTCTCTACAGCTGACAAAGGAGCAGGATTTGCTCATATTTATACTTCTTCAGAAGACGAGGACGTCTGCCCCACGTGTCTTGATGGTGAGTAATACTTACCTAGCTTTCACTTATCAATTGTCACGACATTTATGTTCATGATGAAAACTCATCATGGCTTCATCAATTTTGGGATGGAAATTTAATTGCAATATGTGTTGTGATGATTTGATGAGCTGTTATGTGTCTGCTTCTGTATATATAGATATTTAGATTAATGATCCTCAAAACACCATTTTCTTGCACAGATTACACCCCAGAAAACCCGAGGATAATCACAAAGTGTTCTCACCACTTCCATCTTGGTTGTATATACGAGTGGATGGAACGAAGTGACACTTGCCCGGTTTGTGGAAAGGTATGGCCTGATCCTTCCCTTTAACCGTCGTAAAAGATATAGTTTAGATTGGAGCTGACATTGCTCGATTGGCTTTCTAGGTGATGGAATTTGAAGAGACGACATGATAGAAGTGCTTGTGGTGGATGAAACCACTCTGCAACTTGAGACAAAAGCCAATAGAGTTGAGCAAATGTAAAGACATTGTACATAGAGCTTGCTAAAAAAGTGTTTCATTTGCATATGTTAATATAATTCCGCATAACATACATTGGCTTATATATATAATACATCATTTTCTTCATGATTCTCTCTCATTTATAAGTATTCATTACACAATCCTTAATCTACATATTCCATCACACTGAGGCAATACAAGAAAACGAGGAAAGGAAAGGAAAGTTCATGGCTTTAACTATTTTTTGAAATTTATGCCGTTATCTTCTTCTGCGATGCCATACGCTGCTTTACGCGTTTGAAGTGCTGCAACAGCAATGAGCTATCAGGTAAACTATCCTTGACCACAGGTTCTTGTTTGAAATTGAGGGTCCATTGATGCAACCTCGGGAGGGTGCTCAGTTCTAGAACACAAACCCCATTAAGCTCTTCCATGGCTTGAAAGGAGTAAGCAAGCCACCCGAAAGTCAGGTCCACCAAACTAAGTGTATTCCCTCCGAAGAACTTCTTGTCTCCGAGAGCCTCATCTTGAATGATCGCAAGTGTTTCCGCTGCCTGTCTCGCTGTCTTTTCTTTATCCTCCTCCGTAGAATGGAAGAAAGCAGAAAAGGTAATAAGACCCTGAAATTTATGCACCAAAATCAATGATGATGTTCAAGAAACAGTAGGAAAGTAATATAGACCACCTGTTGTTGTCCGAAATCAATCCAGAAACGAGCCATGGCTCTGTCGTAAGGATCTTTGGGGAGTAAGGGAGTCTGATCAGGCCATGTTTCTTCGATGTACTCGAGGATCACGGATGATTCCACCACTGGCTTTCCGCCATGGACGAGCACAGGAACCTTCTTGTGAACCGGATTGTACTCCAAAAGGGATGGACTTTTGTTGGAGAGATCTTCTTCTATGTACTCATACTTGATACCTTTCAGCTTCAGGGCCCATATAACTCTGTCCACAAACGGGCTTGCCCAAAACCCATGTAGCTTTACTTGGTCTGAATCTTCCATTGATGGAGGTAACGAGAACATGCACTCTGGAGTCAACTGTTGCTGATATTAGATTTGATATCTATATGCATTTGTGGCTTTTATTTCCTCCCTTTCCATCTTCTGAGAAGGTGGGCCTATTCCTTATCTTCTGAGAAGGTGGGCCTATTCCTTAAACTTCTCGATGCCTGGTTGTGACTTGGATGGTGTTATGGTCAATGTTTAGCAATGAATGGATTGAATCAAGATTTGATGAATAACTGGTGTAAAAAATTGGCTGGGCCCGAGGTCTTGTGATATTTTGGTGTATCGTTTTTTATGTCATTTTGTTGAATGAATGACACAAGATAGTTAATGCATAAACAGTATATCTATTGAAACTAAGGATTAAAGGTTTTAAACTTATATTCGACAGTTAGGCTGATAACCATGTATTCAATAACAGGGGTAAAAACTCAAGCTTATATTATTTAAAAAATAGTCGAATCTCAATACAATGTCGTACATAATTAACATCACTCAAACACAGAACAACAAATACTTGATACGATTATACAATCATCCATTAAACAAGTGTCGAGGAAGAAAGAAACGAGGCGATCATGAAAGACACTGGTCGCCGTTCCTCAGAAGACAGGCACAATTTAGTCCTTTGCAGCTGTTTGAAAAACTCTTAAAAAGCTCTCCGGTGGTTGGCCTCCGCTCAGCTGGTACTTGCCATTTATCTGTCATGAATGCATCTTCTAGTTAGTTATCATCTGTTGTGTTCATTATTGTACGTTTTCACGTGTCTTTAACTCACCGTATAATGTGGGACTCCATTAATTTGTCCAGAGTATCGTTTAAGACCCTCATTAACCTTACAAAGAAAGTAAGGAATGCGATTAGTTGATTCAAACACAAGTATTCAAATTTGGAGTTTCTAATTCGAATTTGTACCTCTTTCAGCCCATTGTTAGGATCTTCAAGAAACTCTGCTGCTCCTTCTACTCCCACCTTTTTGGCAGCTTCTGCAAGAAATGTCCTACAGACAGAGCATGTTAAGTTGATAATAGCAGTTGGAACCAAAAAGAAGTCTAATCATACATTCAGCTTACCTGTCACCAAGATACTTTCCCTGTGTGAAGTAACCTAAGAAAAGCTCTTCAACAAGATTATGCTGCTTGTCGGAACCCTGCGTCCCAGCAAAATATATCAACCTATGACTGTCCAGAGTATTACCGCTGCACATACAAGAAATCAGTCGTTTTCAACGAAGAAACACTAACGTGTTTAAATTCAAAGCTTTTAAGAAAGAGTCATAATCAATATGGTTAAACTCAATATGGTTAAACTCACGTAAGGCCAGAAGGGTCATAATCAAGCCCAAGACCCTTAAAAATCTGCAAAACCAAAAGGGATGACTTTACTTTGTGATTTCTGTTAAAGACAAATGACATCAGTAATTAAAAAAAGGAAAAAGAAATAAACCTCTGCCATTCGAGATTCCATTTGTATGAACTGAGACCCAAACCGGTTCAGATAATAGTCCTTCTTCGGGACGCCTACCTTTGGTGCATTTGGGTTGAGCATATAGGGATGCCATTGGATCTGTGATTCAAAAATCAAATCAAGTGGCAAGAAAATAAGCATCCCAACGTAAGTTACAGACAAAAAAAGCCTATTCTTGGACCTCAAAATGGTATCGATCATTAGATAAAACCATTGCTTTCTCCAGATTCCTTTTCCCCACAAAGCACCATGGGCAAACAGTGTCGGCGCAGATATCAATCTTAATAATTTTCTTTGCACTGCTGTTGCTACTCATTGTAGATGTGAATATTGACCTGAATTAATTAGGAAGATGAAATTAAGATTCTTCATTAACCTCAGATTATTATGATATTTAGTATGCATTATGTCGACTAGTATGCCTGCAATTGATTTGATCATAGACTTAATTTCTCGAGGTAACAGTGACAATAGTTCTCTCTGAATATCATCTGTCTCTTGATCTATTTCATGTTTTAGACAACGAGTGGATAATCACAAAACCCAAATTCAACAGATTGAGTACTTTTGTCGAACACGTTACATGCTAAAAGCGATCACAATCATACAAACATTTAATCAAGATTCCGCTATTTAAGAGCGATTCAAAGAAAGGCAAACCTGGAATTGCGGAAATTCTTGACACCGATGAAACACAGAGAAGATCTAGCGAACGACCCAATTGCTGTCCGATTCTTGATGAATTCGTATTTCCCTTTTTGAGATTTTGACTTATAATGAGAAGGAACTACGTGTGAATCAAAGAAAACAATTCGGTATTATATTTACTTAAAGAAGTTTCTGTAACGACAAACCAGCAACCGCTTCTACAGGGGCAATTTAGTCAAATAATAGTCGCGCTGCTCTTTTTGACTCTACTTGTTTATATTTAATTGACTGCAAATCACATTAAATTCTTGATTTGATCACGTATAATTATAAAATTAGGCATAAATATAGAATTTATTTATTTCCAATTTTCCATATTCAAATGCAACCAAATAATCAAGAACGAGGAGATGATTATGTGCTAATTCATTATGAGTAGATTCTAGAATAAAAAGTTTTTTTTTAATCCAATATAAATTTAGGGGTGATTTTTGTATGACTTCGGTCACGCATTGAGGGAGTGCGCACTATGGGGTATGCACCCTCTCATACGAGGGGTTCACCGTGACCCGTGATCGCATAAGTAATCCCTTAAATTTAACCTATTTTATATTTATTTAAAGTAAAAGTAATTTTTTACACTAATTTGATCCAATTTAAGTGCATATTATCTCTTCATTACTTTTTCCAGAGGTAAGGACTATTCACTGTCTCATTTCAGATAACACACTTTTCATTTTAGGTTGTCCAACAAAAGTTTGTACATTTTCAAAAAAAGCAAAAACTAATAAACAATCACCTTCCACATATACACCTCATTTACAAAAAAAAAAAAAAAAAATTATCTCTACCTAACATACTTTATCATTTACTCATTTCGTCCCCTTTAAACGTATCAATTTTGTCATTTTGGTTTGTCCCATTACAAAATATCAATTTCATTTTTTAGATTGATGTGATCACACATGACCCCACATTCAACATTAATACAACTATTCACTACACTTAAAAATATTATTTCTCTCACCTCAAAATACATTAAATTATTATACTCCTTAATCCACGTGCAAAAAATAAACGACTACGTTTTAAGGGACGGATGGAGTATTTATTACAAAAAAATACCATTATACTATTAAAAGTTATCACTTTTTCAATCTCCGTGTCGGAATTGAGGGTGAATTTTTTGCGGGACGGAGGGAGTACTTTTTTACCTTTTTTATTAAAAAAAATTGGGAAAATAAATTTTTTTGTCTGCTAACTTTCATTCATTTTGAAATTAGTCCATTAACTTTTTTTAATTTTGAAATTAGTCCGTTAATTTTATAACAATTTTAAAATTAGTCCATTAACTTCATAAAATTCAACATTTTGGTCCTTTGACCTGCTATGACAGATCATTTGAATATTTTCACCCCAATTAATCTATATCATATTTTTATTTAACCAATTTTATCTCACTTTTCAATTTTCATTTCCGTATACCAAACAAACAATATTAATCTCATTACTAAAGTGGAGCAAATTTGACTAAATATTGATACTTCCTCCGTCCGCTCGAAAGAGGGTCTTTTTTCCATTTTGATAGTCCATTCTAAAGAGGGTCACTTCATTTTTTACACATATGAGATCCACACACACCCACTAATACAATTAAAATATGGAATCCACACTCTCACTAATACAACTACCCACTACACATTAAATAACAATACTTCTTAATCAACGTGCACAAAAGCAAAATGCCCTCTTTCGGGCGGACGAAGAGAGTATAATATAAATTCTTAGTGGAGACTATTTTTTTAAAAATAGTATATATATATATATATTACATATTTTTTATTTTTATTTTTTAGAATAACCTGCTAATGACCTGTTGAAACGGACGATTTTGTTGAACTTGGTAAACATGATGGACGATTTTCAAAATTTTCAAATATAATGGACGATTTTCAAAATTCTACAAATATAATGGATGATTTTTAAAAAGTGAAAAATTTATGGACTAAATTCAAAATTGGGCAAAGTTAGCGGACAAAAAAATCTATTTTCCCAAAAAAAATTCATATAAAGCTAATTTTATCACGTCGGTGTGAAAAAAAAAATCAGTGGAGCGGGCAGCTTGGGCAGGAATCTGTAGATACGGGCAGCATCGCTGCCCCTCTTCCCCCAACTTCCCCGGAACTCCATTAATCGATGATCCAGCTTAATTATTCCTCAGGTAAAAGTAGATACTATTCAGTATAATTTCCTCTCGCACTTGACTACATAAGCGAGGATTTCTGATCATCCTCGAATTCGCTCCGATTGCGATAGATTATTGAATAATTCATTAGTCAAAATGGAAATCGATGAGATTTTGGGGGAACCAAAAAGGCCAAAGGTTCCGACGAAGAGTGTGATATACGTCTGGGGTTACAATCACTCGGGTCAAACGGGGCGGAGGTGTGAAGACGAAAATTTGAGGATTCCGCGGCAGCTGCCGACGGACCTCTTCGGCTGTCCAGCCGCCGGTGGTAATTCACGGTGGCTCGACATTGCTTGCGGCCGCGAACACACCGCTAGCGTTGCTTCGGACGGCTCGCTCTTTACATGGGGTAATGTTACATTAACAGTTTCATTTGCAGTTTAAGTTGCGTGATATCATCTCTCCTAATTCGAGGAGCTAAAAGTGCTGGAATATGGGATGGTGTGGGAAGAAGGAAGGTAAATGGGGCTCTAGTTGTACTCTGAATTCCGTTATCTTGCACAGTTTTCCTTGTCTTAAAGGGGAAAATTTTGTGCTTTATTGCAGGATCCGATTAGTGAATGAATGTGATTTTGGTGATACTGTTATGGTATATAGCATAAACAGTATTGACCATTGCTACTATATGACGAATTGCTCACCTAGCATTCTCTCAGAGATGATGGGCTTCGTTTTACATGTCTGTTGGGAATGATTATGAATGCCCTTTTTCGATGTGGCTTTTCTGTATCTTATTGCAGTTCCAGTAATTTAAAATGTTTTCCACATCTCTCAACAGGGGCCAATGAATATGGGCAACTTGGAGATGGTACTGAAAAGGGCAGGAAATATCCAAAGAAAGTGAAGCATTTGCAGTCTGAATTTGTGATCTCTGTGTCCTGTGGGCCACATTGTACAGCAGCAATTGCAGAACCGCGTGAAAATGATGAATCTTTGTCAAAGAGGAGATTGTGGGTCTGGGGACAGAATCAGGTGCATATGGTGCTTTTGGGATTAGATGTCAATTTTATTTCTCTATGAAAATCTATGAGGACATGTTTACACTTGGTACTTTTTTTGGGTGGTAATTGGATAGAGTACACACTCAAGTTGATTGCAATTTATTCTTTGCTTTAACATCATCAAAAGAGGATCTTCTTCATTTTCTATATGTTCTTTTGTATGGTCTTAGTAATTGTTTTATTTCTTCTTAGTTCATTTTATTGCTTATTTCAGTCACATCACAAGTCCTATAGTATTATAGTGGAAAAAAAGATGTTCTTTGGTTAGAATACACTTTCAGCTTTCCAGCTCTTAGTTTGCTATCATATCAACATGTTCGTATTCTGGTCTTTTGATGCTTATTACTTTCTATTTTCTCTATTGCCACTGGGGTTATTTGGATGAGATTCCACCATTATTGGTATCGACTATGTGGATATAAATGCATTAAGTGGTTCTTTTTGATTATTCAACGCAATAAGAAAGTAGATTAGCATAAAATGAAAGTTCTTCAAGGTTGTCTTATTCAATCTAGAGTATAAGAAAAGTTATGTTGTCGGATTGCTTTCCATGGGAAAATCATTTTACATGTTTCATTTCTTTTATGTGTATTTATGTTGGGACTTTGATAGCAATTTCTTTTTCCTTTTCTTTTGCCTTCACACAGGGTTCCAATACTCCACGTTTATACTGGGGGGCCTTTGATCCGAACACGGTATTGATCTCGCTTTGAAGTAACTAAGAATTTTCATTTTGACTTCAAAAACATGTTAATTTCAAATTACCTCCTTTTACATTACATGTTGCTTTAATAAAAAAGATACTATTATAAGGCTGTTCTCCATGTATAATGTATCGTAACCGACTTACTCACACGCTTCAAGTTATTTTCCAAATGGAGCGGTTTAGCTTTGTTTTCCTTATACAAGAACCATATTAGTTTTTCTAATTCTAGTTGCTATTGTACTCAAGGATTCCACTTGTTAAATTAATTAATTCCTACGTGCTATTTCTGCCCAATAAATTACTTGTTCCAGGTTGTTCGCCAAGTTTCTTGTGGGGCTGTTCATGTGGTTGCGCTGTCAGAAGATGGCCTGCTGCAAGCATGGGGTAATGTTGACCTCAATTTATTACCGAATGTTATTATGCTTAGTACTTCGTTTGATCTATGCACCTTGTTTGTCTTGTGTGTTTGAGCGTTAGAACAATTTAGCTCATTGCTTTACCATGCATCAACCTTGTTATTTTAGTTGCTCTGTCTTGGCCTCGATGAAACTGTTGCGATTCCAAATACTGAACATGCTTGTTGTGCATTGTATTAATTAGAATTTTGTCACTATCTGGTAAATCAGGCTATAATGAGTATGGCCAGCTTGGCAGAGGTATTACATGTGAAGGTCTTCAGGGGGCTCGAGTAATCAAGGGGTATGCTAGGTTCCTTGATGAGGCCCCTGAGCTTGTGAAGATTATCCAGGTATCATGTGGAGAGTACCATACTGCAGCAATATCGGAGAATGGTGAGGTGTAAGTGCTCTAGAGGACCTTTTATGATCATGAACTTAATCTGCATGGGACAGTTTCTTGGACATTCTGGAGAGAATTTATCACCAGATGAATTCATATATTTTGCCAATTTTTGACTTCTTAGATATCATAATGAAGTGCGATCAGCTAGATCCCCCTTTAGTAGTATTGGCACCTAGGTATTATAGAGATGATAGATCTATGTTTCATTCATTTCGCTTAAATTAACTAGTGACAAAGGCGTGGTTTAATTTCATCTATTTTTTCATACTTTTTTCATTTTCTTCTGTCATTATTTAGTTCCAGTCAAGTACTCATCCATTTCATGATTACATATCTACAATGCAGCTATACTTGGGGACTTGGGAGCATGGGGCAACTTGGGCATTGTTCACTTCAATCCGGTGATAAAGAGCTGTTGCCTAGGCGTGTAGTTGCTATCGATGGCATTATGATCAAGGATATTGCTTGTGGTGGTGTACATACATGTGCTTTGACTGAGAAAGGAGCTTTGTATGCATGGGGTGGAGGGCAAGTTGGACAGTTAGGCATCGGACCTCTAAATGGGTTCTTCTCTTGCAAAACTAATGGCTCTGAACAGATGCTCCGTAACATACCTGTTTTATTGATTCCCTCCGGTGTGCAACTCGTCTGCTGTGGCCATTCTCACACACTTATTTATACTAAAGAAGGGAGAATATACGGATGGGGTTACAATAGCTATGGTCAGGCTTCTAATGAGAAGTCTACATATGCATGGTACCCTTCTCCCGTTGATTGGTATGGTGTGCATATACAGCTCGATCCATTTCAATCTATCATCAAGTCGATTACAAAGAAACAATACTAATGGAAGCTTCATTCATGTAGGTGTGTTGGGGAAGTTAGGAAGTTAGCTGGTGGTGGTGGCCATTCAGCTGTTTTAACGGATGCGTTTTCATTGAAGGAGTTGTGTGAGTTTACACTTGTCAACAATATAAACTTATCAAATGCATCAGAGATTGAGGATGTTGCCACTAGAACCGGATCAGATGCTTTAGCCCGTCTTTGCGAAAAATTGAGGTATGGTTGAATTGAATTAGCCGTCCATGCTTAACTCAACTTTTGTCGCGAAAGACAACTTAATTCTCTCTACTTATGAAGGGAGCATATGCTCAACGGTGGAGATTGCAATTACGATGGTATCGAATTTTCTGCTTGAAATGAATACACTCGGCCCCCCTCCCACCTTTTGTTTCATTATCTTCGACATGCTCGTCCTTCCTCCTGTTGTTTCATTATCTTCGACAAGCTGCATTGTTTCGTCTCAAGAATTGTAAAGGCATTGTTTGGGCCGGAACCTCCATTTCTAGATATGGCTGTCTGTGTGTTGTATGTTAGAAGAAAACTGTAATTTAATCAATTGATACTGACATTGTCTGTAAATGTTGTACAACTTAGTACCACCAATTGATATTCTTGGTGGAATAATCATGTATGATCCAAATGTTCCACCACCAACCAGACTGTTATCAGTTGTGTTATTTGATTTCTCTTAGGAAAAATTCTAGGACATAAATATGTGAAATTACAAATGGAGCATTATGATAATCAAACGCCCTTATCAGTTATCATAACTCAACTTCTTTTGAATGGATTAGTGTGGCCGGAATGTGAGTGGGCTTTTGACGTGGCTGAGGAGCCACGGCGGTATGAGTGTGTTGGGACCGGACGAGCGGCTTTGGTTGCTCTCGTCTTCATCTCCGATGCCACCATTTTGGGCGAAGGCGCTCTCGCCTTCGTCTCTGCTGCCGTGCTGGGAACCAGCCCCCTCACTTGAAATGTGCTAATATAAAATATTAGTCAATAATTATAATTAAAATAAATAATTCATACAGGAAATGCAAACAAGTGTAATTGTGTTGCTATGAAATATAGTTCACGAGAACAAAACGGTAATCATCAACATGCATGCCCATGAGTATACAAACAGCTTTACAATGAGGAAAAAATGAATATCTAGAAAATAGAAATTAAGATCATTTTTCATGTTTGCAAGTAGCAGTAGATGTTTACTGAAATTAATATAGTGCTACTGCTATTTTTCCATAAAATAGAGTCAAACATTTGCACATCCATATATAGTCATGAATTTAAATCACGTGGCTGGCATTAAATATTTCTGCCATTTTTCTGTGCAACCGTGTTGACTTTGAGTCTGTGATCATGTTGAATCCAAATATGCACATGCTAAATTGGTGTGCATATTTTTTTTTTTGTGTTCGTTTAACAATTACAAATAAAAATATTTATCAAATAGACAAGAGAACAGTAATTGTACTGAAACCGTTTTACGTGAAGATTGTATTTAAGTTATGTTAAATACTCCCTCTGTCCGCCCTCAATGTATATATATTTATTTTTTATACGTAGATTAAGAAGTATTATTATTTAATGTGTAGTAGGTATTAGGTAGTTGTATTAATGAGGGGTGTGAGACCCATATATTAAATGTATTAGTGATTTGTGTGGGTCTCATGTGTTTAGAAAGAGAAATGTATACCTTTGGTGCGGACGACCAAAATAGCAAAATGTATACCTTTCCGGCGGATGAAAGAAATAGTTTTAATTTTTATCAAAAATATATTACTTTTTACTAAAAAATCGTTATTAGTATTTTTTTTATTCATATTACGAATGGTTATATGATCACTATCACCAAGTACTCCATTTTTTATCGGTGTCACGAAAAATTTTCCAGTTTCATCTCGTGCAAATATTATTTACCCTTATATAGTATATATTATTGAGTTGATCAAATATTGGTATATAAATTGATGTAAATGAGTGGAGTTTAGTTATTTGAAGGGAGAAAATATTACCCAATAGTTAGGGTAGTGTGAGGAAGAGTTAAGGCATTAGCCAAACCCTCAAGTTCCTGCCTTTTCTTCTCCTTTTCCTTTAGCTGCTCTCACAATATTCCACAACACATAATATTTATTTAATTATCAGAAAATTAAGATACATCTCAATTATTATTAAAATTCACCTGCTTTTTTAATGAACTGTTCTGATCCTGCAGTGATCTCTCCTGTAAAAAACAAAGGTGTGAATTTTTCCTTGATTATTTCCATCATTTCCAATTTGAAATTAACTCTTTATACAAATAATTAATTAAAATAATCCAGAAAATAAAAGATCACAGCTCACAAATACGTACAGTCGTGATCAAACTGTGATCTAGAAAAATATTTTCTATATTAGGATATTTGGAACGTTTTATCACGTTCTTTAATTTTTTATTTTTGACTAGGGATTTTAAATGTACAAGGTATTGAGTTCATCCAACTCTAAACACGTTTTCATTTATTTATTTATTTATATTTTTAAATATAGTATTTAATCCTACCCCCCTAAAACCCTTATAATTTTTTTTAAGTCTCCACTGGTTTACTCCTAAGAAAGAAAATTAGAAATTAAAAATAAAGTAACTGCTTTAATTTATCAAAAAAAAATATTTTTTAATTAAAATGTTATACCCTAGAAATTACAACATTTAAGCCTTAAAACATTTGGCATCAACATGGAGAAAGCATCAACAAACAGATAAAAATTATGAGATGTAACTGAAGGGTGTAAGAGGTAATTCAAATTAAGTTTGATTCAAATAATTTTCTCTTTTTATTAACCAAAATATTATTAGAAATTATTTTAATCTCCAAAAAATATACGAATTAACGGAGAATGCATGAGAAATGATGGAGTTAACCTTTTTCTGAAGCTTAGAAACAGATTCGTGCATGAGTTGGTTCTGCTCATGATTAAAAAATAATACTCCATCCGTCCCGGAGAAGTTGATATAATTTTTTTTGGGCACGAAGATTAAGGAGTATAATAATTTAATGTAAAGTGAAGTAAAGTGAAGTGAGAGAAATAATATTTAATGTATAGTGGGTAGTTGTATTAGAGGTGATATGTGAGGCCCATGATAATAGATTAATTGTTTTTGTGTGGGTCCATATATTAAAAAGGAAATGTGTCAATTTTAGTGGGACAAACCAAAAAGGAAAGTGTGTCAACTTTTATGGGACGGAGGGAGTAATAATAAACTGTTTAGAAATGTACATCTAGCGTTGTGCTAATTAGTTAATTACCATTAAAATTAGTTAAACAAAGGTTAAAAAATAAAGTAAGAGCACACATTATGCTCTACTAATCACATTAATAAAATTTTGACTTCTTTCAAAAAAAAAAAAAAAAATATAAAGTAGTAATTAATTTGTTAAAAAATTAAAATAAATTACCAACTTAGTTCGAATTCGCTTGAGAGAATTGTGCAGTTGTTGCTCCAAACTCTGAAGCTCTCTCAAGCTCAGGGGATACAAATCTTCTCCAGCACAGTTCCTACAACACCAATTTAATTAATTAATTAATATAACTTTCATTTAAGATATATAAAATATGTTAAATAATCAACTCATCTAAAAGTTTAAGCTTGTAGAAAGTTGAATCGTTTAATACTTAATCAGGTTGCACTCCCCCTCACATGCAAGCAGAGAATTTTTGCCTCAAGCCTTGCATGTGGAATTTTCTCATAAATGGGTGGCGGTGAGGTTCGAACTTGGACCTTTATTAACCATGGGCTCTGATACCAGGTTAAATGAGGTGGTCATTTAACCTGGTATCAGAGCCCATGGTTAACAAAGGTCCAGGGTTCGAACCTCACCGCCACCCATTTATGAGAAAATTTCACATGCTTGAGGCAAAAATTCTCTGCCTGCATCTGAGGGGGCATGTTAGAATGCAACATGATTAAGTATTAAACGATACATTTCTTTATTAGTTTAAGCTTTTATATGAGGTGGTCATTTAACCAAATATATACTTCCTCCGTCCCGCATCAATAGTCTCTTTTTTTCATTTTGGTCGTCCCACTCAAAGGGTTCCCTTTCCTTTTTATACTCATGGGTCCACACTCACCCACTAATACAATTAAAACATGTGATCCACACTCCCACTAATATAACTACTCACTACACATTAAATAATAATACTCTTTAATCTACGTGCAAAAAAGCAAACCCTTGGTGCGGGACGAAGGGAGTATTATAAATTGTTATACTACTATCTTAATTTCTATAGAGTAAATTACTAAATGAATTAATCCTTCTTTTACATCTAACATTAAATAATCAATCCATTAATTAATGAGTACTATGTACCAAATATTACAATTAATTAGCTTCAAATTACTATATTAAAATTGCAGAAAATTTCAAATTCATTATTAACAAACCAAACCCTTTATATGAATTATAACATGACACACACATACACATATTAATGCATCTAATTTATTTATTAAACTTATATTAAAACTCCATGTACTTCATAAGTACCTCATATTTTTTTGCAGAAGTTCCAAACGAGCCACAAGTTTTGGATGGTCAAGGAGCAAATTATCCTACATCATAATATATATATATATATATATATATATATATATATATATATATATATATATATATATATATATATATATGAGTACAGATTTTCGCGTAATACCCGGATGAATTATTATAATCAATTAAAAAATATAAATTAAAGGTAGCATTTAATGTATAGATATACATAATTTAAAAATATACATGAATAATAATAATAATAATGAATAAATAAATAAATAAAAGTTGTATTCTAACTAATAAAAAATATGATTAAATGTGGTATTTAATTTGAAAATAAACATGAATAGCCCTAAAGAATGTATGCGTGATTTATGTATATTAATTAATATTTGTTCTATTTATAGAGTTTTTTAAAGATATATATATATATATATATATATATATATATATATATATATATATATATATATATATATATATATATATATATATATGCTGTTATTGATTGGTTTAATTATCTATTTGTAACCAAGAAAAAATAAAAATAAAAAATAAATTATTAGTTGAATATATTTTTATTGTTTGACTTATTTATCTATTTCAAAAAAAAATATGATTAAAGGTGATATTTAATTTGAAGATGTGTACATGAATAATAATAATATTAATAAGTTGGATATATTTTATTGATTATTATCTATTCCTTAACCAATCAAAAAAATATGGTTAAAGGTGAGTTTAATTTATAAATATACATGATTTAAAGATATATAATAATAATAATAATAAATAAATAAATAAAAGTAGAAAGATTATATATGTAATATTAAAACAAAAAATAAAAAAATATACGAAATTTAATCACGTTACGATACCTCATACTTTTGAAAAGTTATTTATAGCAGTGTATTCGTAATTAGTATATATATATAAAGTATATTCATCAACATACAAAAAAAATGTGTCCCAATTATAACTACTCCATATTTTTTCTTTCTCAATCAGATTTTGGGTATTTTATTTTTACACACTGTTCAAGTCGAAATATGCATCTAACATGGAGTAAAAATAAATTTGTAGTTAGTACCTTGGGTTGATCATCACTGGTGCCAGCTTTTTTTAGAGAGAAGATGTGTTGTTCGTATCTAGCTAGAACTCTCTCCATGCTATAGTATTATATATCATCAACAATAATCGATCAGAGTATACATATATATTTGTATTTATATATATACGTTAGATTCCGGAATCTTAAACAACTAATCAAATAGTATGTACAAAGGGTGATGTCTAGTCATGATCATTAAATAATTACTCAAAAATATTTTAAATTTATTAACTACATTAGTTTTTTTGATCATGAGAGTGCAAGGAAAATAGGAATGATCTACTAAACAATATACTAAATATTATTTTAAATACAACACAATCTAGGATTGCAACACCAATCTTGAAATGATAAATGGATTATACTCCTATTCTTAAAATAATAAAAGCACCACGATTTGATTCTGATTCTCATATTAGTAACATATACTTAGATATTAATAGAAGCTCCCAATTACTTTGTTTGGGAAAGCAACATGCAGTTATTGCTATAACCCTTTTTACTATATATATCATGATTATTAATAACATTTATAATGAAAAATTATATTCAATTTATAAAAAATAATAACAGTATTGTAAATTATTTTATTAATTATTTCAGAGTATAAATAAAAAATAATAACATTTTAAAAGAAAAATTATAATATCTCTAATAAAAAGTAATAATTAATTACGAAAGCTAGCCTAAAATAGTCCGGTCACACACAATTTTGCTCCTATATATATATTCTATGTATACTATTTCTTTTCTTATATACCGTAGAACCTCTATAAATTAATACTCGATAAATTAATAACCTCGATAAAATTAATAATTTATCCGGTTCCAATTTGGGACCAGTTCAAATTTAGGTACCAATCAATCAATTAAATAATAAGATAATACTTTTTTGTATGATGAAATGAAATTATTATGAAATGTAATGATGAATGGAATAAAGATAGCAAATGAATGATTAAAAATTAAAACTCTCATAATTGGTATGACTTAAGAATAACATTGGTAATGAAAAATGAATTTATTAGTTAATTTTAATTTTATTGTTAATAATTTACAATATGGTGTAAGGATTGCATTATTTATAGTAAATGGCTAAATTTATTTTTTAATATAATATTTTTATTTAATAATAAAGTTATACAAAGATTTTTTTAACTTAAATTATGAAATTCACAAATATTATAAAATTTTAATTTATTTAAAAATACTTTATTTTATGTTATTAAATACTTAAAATTATTCGTATATTTATTTTTTTATTTAATAATGAAAATAAATCAAAATAATTAAATATATTATTTATATTGTTTAAAATTTAAAATTATTAAAATTTAAATATAATTATTAATGAATTTATTTTTAATTTTAAAGTAAAAAAATTATTATAAAATAAAAGATGAGTAAATATTTTATATATGAAAAATAAAAATTGATTCCTTTCATAGATTAGCTAAACCCATGGTTTAGGAAAGAATCACAATTCCTCACTTTTGTGAATATTTATTCCTTATGGAATGGTGATTCTCATTAAAAAAGTATACTAATCATAATAGAAATGGAATTAAAAATGCTAATTTCATTCCTTTATACCAATCATGGGTCCCAATAAAACTATAAAGTAATAATTATTAAAAAAACTTATATATATATATATATATATATATATATATATATATATATATATATATATATATATATATATATATATATTATCAATACTCTAAGACAATTTAATAAAATATAAATCTACTATTATTTGCTTTTTGTTGAACTTCAAATGTGCATTTATCCCATCTTTAAATCTCTTGATTGCACACAAGTTTGAAAACAAATAAAATAGATCAATATTTTATATTGACATAATTCTATAAAATATAGATAAATATTATATAATTGCTTAACTATATTCAGAGAACTGATTTGATTTACAAGAAATACTATATAATTGTTAATTCCTTAAAATATCAATCATATATTCTAATGAATATATTCATAATATGTATAAATAAGTAATGAAAACTATATTTTTTATTTATAACATCTTTAAATTAATAAATTATTAATTTATCGATTATATAATACCTCTCTAAATTAATAAAATGTTCTGGTCCCTAGTATATTAATTTATAGAGGTTTTACTGCCATCCAATTAGTATAAATTACTAGAATTATTAATTAATTGACGTTTTACAAAATTATATTGTTTCAATTAGAAAATTAGGGCTAAGAAGTTTTGTAATGTTTTTCGTGAATGAAACATTATTCTTTTAATATGTAGTATCTATTTTTAAGTAACAATTTACTCGTCTAATGATATTCATTATATATGACTGCATACAAAATATGATATTTTGGAAAACCTAGCTAAAAATTAACGTGGTGTCATGCACGTGACCTTCGTAAATATATTCTTCTAGCGATTGAGGCATTCATTCTTCGAATAGGTTGTGTATTTTCTTTAATTATTATATTGAATTTATTATAAAATTAATATAATTTGAATTTAAAATAGCAGTAAAATATAAATTCACTTGTATAAATATGCAAACAATTCTGTGAAATCAATTTCACATAAAAGAATTTATGGAACCTTATCATTCTTTAATTAGTTATACATTGGAATAATACTCTTTTAAAAAGACTAATTAAATTAGAATAGGTATTGCTGAGTCCGTCTCACGTGAGACCATTTTATATTTTTTTAAATTAATCATCATTTTTGTTATAAAATGTTATCACTTTTGTTATAATTATAAGTCAAAAACTTGTGTGCTCTCGGAGACACACCATGCCCCTATGGAAATACAAGAATTTAATACTAGTTATTCTTGTGTTCCCGGGGACACAGGAGACGAACTCTAATTATAAAATGTCATCACTTTTTATTTATACTATAAATTGTTCATGAAATAATATTATTATTTTTTATTAACTGAGTATCATTTTTTATCATAAATATTATCACTTTTTAACCGTTTTATATAAGTTTTACGTAAGACGATCCCATATAAGTTGTTGTCATTAAATTAACACATTTAAACTGGATTTCCAAATATTAAAATGAATATATTTGGATGAACGGGTGATTATGCATTTGTGAGATATAAATAGGGTGGTGGTCCATTGCTTTAGTTTGTATGTGACCCTAAAAGTAAATAAAGAAATAAATAACTTAGATAAATGCGAATGAATACGGTAATAAATTAATTCGTACAACTTGAGCTGCTAAAACTAGCTAATATTCTTTCGCTATTTGTGTTCCAGTGGTCCAATAATTAATCGTAAAATCAACTCTTTCTTTAAAGATTTAATTAATTATTCAAAGTTAGGAATTATAACGATGGATTGGGGACCATGCAATGCATATAGAATTGCAACTACCCATGTAACATTTTTAATTTAATTACTACTCTTTAATTAATAAATAAAGTATATGCTACATGGAAACCAATCAAAATCGAATGGCCTATATTTCCTTAACTGTAAAGCTGGGGACCATATTGAGATTTATTGGGAAATTAAATTCATTTTTTTATTTACAATATTTTTCTAACAAAATTCCCAATGTATGAGGTTTCGAATTTAGGGCTTATTCATGGGAACACTTTTCGTGAATTGCGTATGC
Source organism: Pogostemon cablin (assembly GCA_023678885.1). Lineage (NCBI taxonomy): Eukaryota > Viridiplantae > Streptophyta > Magnoliopsida > Lamiales > Lamiaceae > Pogostemon > Pogostemon cablin. The sequence continues at coordinate 2,285,736 of CM042992.1, read as the reverse complement.
CAATATTGTTAACGGATCAAACGCATGCTTACTATTTCTTTTTAATAAAAAAAATTGGATTATTGGCTGGACAAGCTATCAAAAGAGTAAATCATATACACTGTGGATCATTTGATGGATTTAAATAAATTTAGTTAGGTGTTACATATTCGCCTGTACGGCCTAACCCAATTTAAAGCTATACATATTCTCATCTCTAAACATAATAAAGAGATTGTAATTAAATAGCCTTTTGACAGCTTAACTAGTTAATAGAATGACAGCTTGCACTAATAATCAGTGTTCGAATTCTAAATTTACTTCTTCACAGATTGTCGGGTTGAAGTGTGGGACACTTATGATAGGCGATTCCCATTTTTTAACTAATAAGGTTATAATTTTTTTTTTTGAAAAGTACTCCCTCCGTCTTAGACTCACCGAAACATCGGTATGATCAAGGTTAACAACATTATCGAGCAAATCCAATAAAACAAAAGATGCCTCAGTAGAAAAGGCATAAGAAGCTAGATTATGAGTTAAAACATTATTCTTCATCCCAACCCATTTAAATGTAACCCGATCCAAAGACGAGCATAGATTTAAAATGTCGCTGACAATACTTCCAAAAACAGAGGAATTCCTATTAGGTTTTTCAAGAGCATTAAAAAGGTTAAGGGAATCAAGACTCGAGGAATATTACATTCTCTTGCATTTTTTTACTAGTTAGATTATAATTAAGTATTGGAGATAACCACACCAAAACAGTGATGAGAACTTAATTAGTGACACAAATACAAGATACATACTATATAATAATAACAACGACAAGACTTGTTGTATTTTAAATATAAGAGACAATTAGATGAGAATAACGGTCTTCTTTTTTTATTTATTTAGTGTAATCTAATTATTTATTATACATAATGATCGATTTAAAATAAAAAATAAAAAATTGATGGATATTTAGGAGAACATTTTGGAAACCAGTGGTATATTAATTATTGTAATATTTAATTTATAGTAAGTGTGATCGACATTTACAGATAAATCCATAAATGAGAAATATTGAGTCAAATCATGAATTTTAAAGGAAATTTATTTCTGAGAATCAATCAATCAACTATTTTTATTTGATCATATTGTCTCCTGTGGTGTCCACTTTTAATTGGTCGAGAGATCTTCAATGAATATTGCTATAAAATAGAAACACAATGAATCTTTAAAATTTTGACAGGTATATCCCCAACGTGTCCTTCGGCCATTCGACGATTCATTATTTGTCTAACTAAATAACTAAAATTTGCCAAGCATGCATCATACCAATTTTCAAAATATCAGATTTTTTTTTTGAATTTTTAAAAAGATGATAAAAAGATTCTTAAGAAATTGTGCATTCAATTTTAATTCTTATCCGTTTAATTATTTGAATACAAATCATTTTAAGAAATCGAAGTACGAAAGATTTTAGACCAAAAAAATAAATTAATTAAGTTTTAACATATAAATTAAGAAATAAATTTAAATCTTGAAACATTTAAAATGTATAAGTACTTTACAGTTTAAACCCTTTAATGTCAAGACAATACTTATATGTTTATCTCCCTGCCCACGTGTTTTAAAGTCCATTAAGAAACGTAAAACCTTCAGATGTTGGGCTGGGTTAAATGGGCCCAAAACACTTAGAAAGATAAAAGCTACAGGGCCAGAAAAAAACTCTATGCCGGGTCTTTTTTTTTTTAATAAATAATGGTAATATGCATAACGACAATAATAATATAGAGGGTTACTTATGTGATTCGGGGTCACCCATGACCCTCTCATATGAGGGGGTGGGTGCCCACATGTCAGGGGGTTGGCACCCACCCCCTCATGTGAGAGGATAATGAGTGACCTTGGTCACCCAAGAATCACCCAATAATATAATAATAATAACTTTTAAGTATTGAATAAAAATGTATTAGTAAAAAATTAAATAATTTTTTTTACGAAAATGGACCACAAATTGAAAAATATAAGACTTACTAATTAATTCAATGAAAAGTATTAGTTTTATTTTCGAAAATATATAGTAATACCTTTTAGTAAATTTATTACTTATACGCACTAAAACATAAACGGCAAATACCTACACATAAACTTTAAATTTTACTCGTAATGTTTTGCATTGAATTATAGTAATATTAATCATAGAAACGTATCATTTAATGAAACTCACTCAAAATTAACTTGATTCATCAAAATCCTAGGTTTGAGTGAGCATATTTCATGCAAATCATTCATATTCAAAATTATAAAGATAATTATAATAGTAAATATTCTAAATCCTAAAGTAAATATTGAACCCTAATAGAACATAAATAAGTATGTTCACATAAACTAATTATGTGAAGTGTTTGCCAAACTTTTTATAAATAACAATCCAAAAAATCTTCAAACACTTCATATATGACTGCATATAAACCCCCTAAATCTTTAAACACAATTAACATTAGATGATCAATATCCTTAAAAAAATAATAATAATAATTAAAAAAAAAAGAAGTAGACACAATTATAAGTACATTAATTATGGAATAGGGTTAACAAATTATAGTTTCCAGAACAAGAGGTAATGTAAGGTGGTGGTTTAAGCATACATGAGTTTATTTAGGGAAGTTCCAAATGTTAAAACCTAATGAAACCCTCATTCAGAGATTATATGTTATTAATATTATATATGCTTCATAATTAATTAAGTAGGGAATAAAATTCAGAGCATCCAACCAGGCACCAATCCATTCACATTTTGGACATCTGTTGCTGCTGTCATCTGAGTAGAGCTTGAAGCTGGGTCATTAAACCTACATTAAGTTCCAAATTTCATTATTTCTTTTTAAATTTAATTAAATGCATGATTATATATATATGGATAATATCTGTTTAGCAATACATAGTCAGTATAAGAAACCAATTATATGATTTTTCTAATTTTCCTTATCTTAATTAAAACATGAAAACCAGTATAATTAATATCAAAATACATGCAAAAACAAATTTTCACAGATTAATTATTGGAAATGAAATTTAGTGTTATTAATAAAAATCAGATTAAAAAAGAAAGTGAAAATGAGTGTGATTAGTTACCCAATCTGCAGAGTAGAGTTGCAATCAAGTGGCTGAAAGAAGCCCTGAGATTGAGGGTGGTGCTGATGATGCCCATATGAAGTGTTTTGCTCCCCACCCCCACCACCCACCCCTACCCCCACCCCCACCCCCATCCAGGTATTCTGAAGTTGATTAGCAGCAAATATCTCTTCCAGCTAACCACAAAAATCAAGACACAGAATTATATGTATAAACATTTGGTAATAAAAAGAGATTTGAAAACAAAAAGGATGCTTTTTTTTGCTTGCTAACCTTTCTTTCTAAAGCCTTATTAGCATCAAGCATCATTTTCTCCTTTAACCAAAACAAACATGTTATTTACATTAAAAAAGAGAGATTGAAAAGAATACACAATGGATACCTTTGACTGAAGATCAGACAGCTGATCAAGCATAACTTGTGTCTGCATAATTAACAATGAAATTAATAAAAAAAGTCACGAAAGAGAATCATAATCACACTGTAAGTCGTTCACTTTAGTTGCAAAATTCACGAGCAAAGTGAGTACATAGACGTGACAGTGCACGCACAGGTGAAATGAAAGACGAGATAAGAAATTACAATGCACATACGAAACTTTAGTTCACAAGTAAAAAGAAAAAGGGGGAGATTGTCGAATATGATAAGCTGCAAGCATGAAGATGAGACAATGCAACCTTAACTCACATGTAATAGAATTGTGTAGTTAGTAAATTCTTGCAACACTACTCCTCATTTCTCTTAGATTGGTGCATGAATGATGACTGATTAATTTCTTGGACAAAATAAGTAGACAAGAAAGAAAAAACCAACTCATCTCACCTATGTTTGTTACTTAGTTAAGGTTGTTTAATTAGTTTTGCAGCTTACCCTAGTAGACCTAATGTGCTTCAATGATGTCTCCAATTGGTGTTCGATTTGCTCGAGGTCATTGATGTTTAGAGCTCCCAAATCATCACCAAGGAGTTGCCTGAAACAATATACATACATATGCTCACTATAGTTAAACATCAATTAATGTAATCCATAGGATAATTATTGGATTAATTAAGGAAGATTAAATACCTTTGGTATCGTTGTAGAGACTCATATTTGGACTTTAGCTTTAGATATTCCCTGTAGCAGCTTTGCTATTATACACAAAAACTTGCCATGTTTTAGTTCTTCCAACATACCAAGAATTTTAATTAACAGTGATAATTGGGACAATATAACATTGAACTAAAATAATTTATTATATTTCTCAATCTTGATTTCTGCAGGAAAGTTGATTTGTACGTACCTCAATGTCTTTCCCAGGATGATTGACTTCTAATGAACCATAACTGCACTTTTGATACCTTTCAAGTGTCTTAAGCATGCTGACAAAAGGTAAAAAAAGAATATAATTATATTTTCTTAAATATAATTATAATTAATTTATGGTAAGTGCTAGCAAGCTGCCCTATTAATCTTAGCTGTTTTATAACAAAATGCAACTAGTGACATTTTAAGATCTTAATTAGTTTAAATCATCAGTATTTCTGAACTTTTTTAATAGAAATTTTCCAAAAATTATATACATATATGTATATACACACACTCATATGTGTTCAGGGGGTCAGAGAAAATAATTCATGAAGAATTAAATTCTAATTTTTAAATATTAAAATGAGATATGAGACAGATCTCAAAATTAGTCGAAGGGGCTTATTTATAATAAAAATCTTGGACAAAGATTGAGTTTTTATATGTTTTTCATCATATATAAAAAGAAATTAACCAGAAAATTAAAATTAATTAGTAAAATTTATTCGATGCAATCATTTAAAAAAAAAAGGAAAATATGAAAATGTGTAGTCTCAAGCTTTTAATGTTGAAATTAAAATAATTTCTGAACAATTTATGGCAATTTAAAAGACCTCTTTCCAAGAACCCTAGAAATAAATTTCTGTTTTTTTAATTTTTAAAACTATTATTAAATTGCTGGATGGAAAAAAAAATCAGAAGAAAACCTCAGAAAGCAATGAAGATAGATCAGGCTTAAAACCAGTTAAAAGAGAAAATACAAAGTGTCAGACTGAAAAATAATTCGTTAATTTCACAGATTTCAGAAATACGGCCTCACAATAATTATATCTGCTCATACTCTTATTCTTGTCAATTGAGAAGAGATTATAACAGGATTCAGATAGAATAATATTAATAATTCAAAGCCCTTTTTTTAACACAAAAATATGTCCTAAAACTCCTCCAATTCTCAGATTTATTACAAACAAACAAACAAATAAATAAAAAGATTAAAAAGATAACTCTATCACTTCACCCAAAACACAAGACATGAACAAACTTCCCCCAAAAGCAAAGATTTTTTCAAGAAATCAGACAGGGGGGGGGGGGGGGGGGGGGGGTTTACTTGGAGGAGCTGCAGAATTCATAGAGTTTGCCACGGTTGGAGAAGATGATGAGTGCCACCTCAGCATCACAGAGAACAGAGAGCTCATAAGCTTTCTTAAGGAGGCCATTTCTTCTCTTGGCGAAGGTCACCTGCCTATTTATCTTGTTCTCTATTCTCTTCAATTCCACCCTCCCCCTACCCATGATCCCCCTTCCCCCCCTATATATAGTATATATATAATTGTGTGTATGTGAATTTGAAAGTTTTTTCTTACAGCTGCGAACCTTCCCTTTCCTCACCCCCAACCTTTCTTTAACCAAAACGGTAACAATCTTGAAACCCTAAAAAGAAAAACAGAAAAGGGACTATTCTATTTATAGAACACTAGAACATGAGTTTAACTGTGTGAGAGTTTTCGTGTGTGTGGGCTTCTCCTTCTCTCACCTCTTTGGATTCTCTCTCTCTCTCTTTCTCTCTCTTCATCAAGATTTAAGATGTTGCATGTGAAGCTGCAGATGAGAGATGAAAGATGTAGTAATCTTTAATTTCTTTTTTTTAGGGTTGATGTTCTTTTCATGAAATTGTGAAATTATGGGAAGGGCAAACCATGTATTTAACCACTGTCACAAAAGCGTGTTCTTTTGGCGCGTGACGTGCACGCCCGGGCCCCACCTCTGCGTTCCAGTGAGCGCGCGTGGCGATAGGCGATCGTAATGTCCACCAAAAAAAAATCAGTGCCGTCAACAATCTTAAGGATCCATGCCACGTGTTGCCTCATCACTGGCTCTTCGAATCTTCTTTTCTTTTTTTCTTTTTTTTTCCCTTAAGATATTCTTTTAGAAATATTCGCTTTTCTCATGTTTTAGGAGAAGTAATTTTGTTCAACTGGATAAAGGAAATTAAAATGTTTTTTTTTTTAGTAAATAAATAAATAGTGGAGGAGATAAAATTGAGAATATGATTTGCTGTTAACGAATCGATGGGATATGATTTTTAAAATTAAAATAAAAAACGATAAAAGATAAAAGATAAAAATCAAATGATCACACTTTCATACTACACAAGTACAACCCTAGTGATTTTAATTAAGTTTGTCTGCCATTCAACACAAGAGAAATTAATACACAATTATGAATATTTAATTAATTGCGTTTAAGATTAACTAATTAGCCATCAGTCTTTCATTTAAGTCATTGGACAACTAAAAATTGATTATACATATAAGGGAAAATATCATTGGTCCTATAAGAATTCCTTCAGTTCAATTATAATCCCGTAGAAATACACTGTTCACAGCTAGCGATTTTGGTCCTATAAGAATATTATAATCATAATTTTCGAAAATTTTCATCCCAAATTAACTTATATTATTATAAACTATCAGATTTATATTATTTTTTATCTTTCAAAATAAACATAGTCCATTTTGGTCTTGTTAATGATTCAAAATATTTCATCAACTATTAACATATTTTGATGAAAAATTCCTATGGGATTAAATTTGCCAATTTTGAGACATTTTTATCATTAAACAATTCTTACGGGACTAAATCTGAAATTATCTCATACATATAATTTGTAGTAAGGATTTCTCCGAACTAATATACTATCTTTTATACACATCTAACAATTGTGACAAAAAAAATATTACATCATTTTGGCACTTGAATCTGAATCGAAATTTTGTTGTCCTCTTGTCGACAATAGTTCATCAAGGAATAGTTTATGTCTGATTAAATTAACTGCCTTGCCACGTTTAACTCATATTGTTTCTTATAAAAAAAATGAACTATTGTATTAAGTTTTTAATTTCATTTTATTGGGCCATAATGTTTCTCTTAGCTCGGAATTAAGTATATATATGTTCTTGTAGTTTGGATTAATGTAATTTCATTAATTATGCAAAAAGGCAATGATGGACTTATGTATATGGGTGTAAATGAGTCGAACCGAACGAAGAGTTGTTCAAACTTGTTTGAAATATTATCGAACTTCAAAATATATGTTCGATTTTGTTTGAAAAGCAATCGACTCGAGCCCGAACGAACTTTTATCGAGCCGAACACGAGCCGAGTTCGAGTAGCTTGAAAAATTTACACTTACTTTATCTGTTTTCATTAATCGAGCTCGATCCGAGCTTTTTATTTTATCAAACGTGAAAGTCTGTTCAAGCTTGTTGATATCTTTATCAAATTGAACTCAAACCGAACTTTTACCAAATGATCTCGAATCGATTATCGAGTAGTTTGGTTTGATTTTTACCCCCACTATGTAAAGCATGTAAAGCATGAATAAAGTATATAGGAGTATATAGCTTTTTTGTATTTTGTTATTACATATTATGATTATATCATACCCCTATTACATAATTTTATATCACAATGACATTTATCAAAAAAATAATTATATACCCTTTTGTCCCAAGTTAAATTTCACATTTTTTTATTTTTGCCAGTCTTATATTAAACTTTACTAACAATAAAATGAAACATCATATCAATCTCCAACCCTAATAGTATATCTTAATTATAAATTTACTTATCAACGATGAAAAATAAATTGGGATGGAGAGAGTATATACTATATAAGTATGATTTACTAAAAGAAATTTGTTTGAGAAATATAATATAATACCAAAAGAATGGCAAATTAGATTGGCACAGAAGTACATATTTGAAACTATAAATTTCCTTGTCATTTTTGTGTATTAATCTTAGAAGTATATGATTGATTAGAATGGGAAATAAGAAAATTCAAATATGGTCCTTAAAATTTATATTTTTAAAATAGATCCTATATAATTCATTCAACAGAAATATTGCACTAAAATACAATAGAAAATCCTAACTACACTTCACCACTATTGTATTTAGTTTAATAAAAACATTCTCAATGTGTTTTTAAAATTTAATGTTCGTTCGATGTTTAGAAACATACATATATGGAAGTGACTTTTAAAATTAAACTTAGCATAATATAATTAATTACTCCATCTCTTTCGTTATAATACATCTTTAAAATTATGTAGTAATAAGAAACTAATTGTCCAGAAAACTGTCTGAATAAACAGTTCTCGATATACGATAAACGATACAGATATTTATTTTAGGAAACTCGATCAGTACTACAATTATTGAAATTATTGAATACATATATTTGATGTAGTATTTAAATTACTGTACATTTGCACTCCGTATATAATAAAAGCTTACAAAATAATTCAGGCAAGCAGTCGTCATCAATCAGAGCATTAAAGTTATGTATTTTATCAGTTAAATTATTACATTCCCATCTACTAAACTTATTTTGTCTTATGTGATTTATGGTTTATTTTGTCCATATGATTTAATATTCATCGGATCTAGTTTTAATTTTAATAGTATAATTGTAATGAAACTGGTGGTAACCAAAAAACATAATTGAAATGTGTTCCATGAATTCTTCCTATTTTTATTAATGCATTGATCCTCTATTATCTACTCCATTTCAATTTGATTTTGACGTATCATGTATTTATACGGAGAAATTATGTATTTATATGGAGAAATTATCACAAATGGTCTTGTATGTGTTACTAAACCCATAAATGGTCATCTATCTTTTCACTCCAATTTTAATCATATGTTATCAATTTTAGTCCAATTTCTTTAAAATTTATCGGAACCCCATTGGTTTCTCAATTTTGATCCATTTCCGATCCTACGTGGATACACACATCACCGCTTTAATATACTCACCTGCCATGTCACCACCACCTCTTGTGTGTTCTGAAAGAGAAAATTAGTTCTTCACGTCCCCCCCTTTCATCTTCACCAAACTTCCGATTCATCGAGGGACTGCAGCCACCAGAACAAGGGCTTGTTTACTGGCCCTGGTTATTGGGCCTTGGCAATACTGTCTTATCTCTAACGTCTCACCTTGCCGTTGCTGCCAATTTTGAAGAGATTTGACAAAATCTCCACTAAGGATCCGAACAAGACGACGATGCTGGTCGGCGTTCAGAAGTTTAAATCTCTCAACATCGAGCTCTGACCACAAATTCGCCATTGCGCGATTTCAACACACTACCCACACCACCTCTATTCACCTCTGATTTTAGTTCTTTTCAGAAAACTCTTCGGCTGCAAGGTCCAGCGTCGTCACCTCTGATTTCTAAACTACTCCCCGCTGGGTAAAACTCGCCGCCGCTAGCTGTCGGCCATGGACCCAAGCCCCAAGGTTGTTTCTCCGGCAGCAGACTATTCAACGTTCTTCTTCGGCTAAGTGCGAAGGTGACGGGGGCTCCGGAAGCGGCGAACGTGGTAGATGTGACGAAGCGAAATTCTTGGGCGATGGCAATGGGTCGATCGAAGGGGAGAAAAGTTCTTCTCAAATTTAAAGAGTAGAACATCGAAATACGACTTAATTGTACAGAACGACGACGATGCGAAGCTGGAGACCAAATCATCACGACGACGACCATCGGAACCCTAATTGACGCAGATCCGTTGGAGGTGTTTAAGATCGACAAGGTTTTGCAGCAGAGCTGTTCAAGGCTCCGGCGCCGAAGCCATCTAAGAAGTCGAGAAGCAATACTGATGATTTCGGACATGATGCAGATTCTCTAGTTCCTCTGCCGACGATGAGGCGGGTGGAGATTTTGTGATATTATTTCACAAATTGCTTGATGTTGGGGGACGAAGACGAAGATGATGTGGCAAGTCAAAGAGTAATTTGTATTAAACTGCTTATGTGGAAGTGCTGCCGGAAAATGTCTCAAAATTGAGATGCCGACAGCTTCTGAATTTATTTTTAGAAAATTTGATCACTTGTACTTTAAATGATCAAAATTGATAATTTCTATAAAGTTACAGAACCATTAGTGGGTTCTGTCATATTTAATGAACGATAATTTCTCTATTTATATGTATAATTAATCAAGAATAATTAATAGGGAATTTAATTTTTTTTAAAACGTATTTGGTTTTTACACGTTCAGTGTGGATAATTATCTGGAGTATTTATGGACCACAACGGTAATCTGTCTAGTAATTAAGACTGTCTTAACTCATAACCCACGATGTAACAATGTACTTCTAAGCTCTAAAAGCTAGAACAATTAATAATCCTGTCGAAATTTGTAGTTTGATAGAGAATTAATTCCATATTTACATTACTGATTATCTAAATTAAAAGCAAAAAAGTTTGCCTCTCTCTTCTATACTACACTATTTTTATTTAATGAAATTGTAAAAAATCATGAAATGAAATTAATAATTATGAACCTTAAAAAATTACTAAAAATAAAGGAGTTCACACAGTACTCGGATTTAATTTCTTTGTAAGCCCATTAGTTGAAAGCATGAAGTCAATTGATTAGAAGTGAAGGGGGAAATGCGTTATAATAACTCATGAAACTAATATATAATTATTTTTAATGAATTATGACATTTTTTTTAATTTTACTAAACTACTTAATAACTTTAATGAATTGAACATTATATTAGTATTGCTGCAAGCCTGCAATTACAAACGCATGCAATATTGCATATATATTGCTAATAAGATATGTGCATTAATACATAAAAAAATCATTTGTGTTGATTAAAAAAAATGGTATATATATATATATATATATATATATATATATATATATATATATATATATATATATATATATATATATATATATATATATATATATATATATATATAATGTTGACTTGGAATACCGATTAATAGATGAACTCGAACGGACCAATCAAACAAGAAGTAATGGGGAATAACATAAAGTAGAATTTTAATATGGATCAAATCAGATAATATCTCAAACTTGTAATTTGTAATAACCCCAAATTAGAATCTTTCATTAATTGAATCGATAATAATGAGTATATAACCGACGTTGAATTTGATCAAACCAACATCCCAAATGTGATGTCGTATTTTCTTCATTTACATCGCACGTTTACTTATACTCGTCCACACGCTTTTAATATACACTCGTTTCTCTCTAAACCCGTTTTTTTATTTAATTATAAATCAAAATATTATTATTAATTCTAAGGTATTAAAAATCTTCCAATGCATATTGGGTTGCTGCGTACTTACAATTAGGTCAAAGAGAGAAGATTTTGAGAACAAACTAGAATTACGTTTTTTATTTGAGTTGTCCTACGTTAAGTTTTACATATTTTTTGTTAAGTTGGACCCACACAAAATAATTAATTATTTCATGTAGGGTCCACACACAATACTAATACAATTACCCATTTTTACATTAAATATTATTTCTCTCATCTCATTACACATTAAATATTATATCATATTATATCTCTTAATTTCAGTGCAAAAAACAAACGTCAACGTTAACGTGGGACGAAGAGAGTATATAATACTAGCTTCTTTATTTTAAAGAAAAATGAAAGAATTAAAAAAATATATTACTCCCTCCGGCCACTTACAAGGTAACTTTTTGCTATTTGCACGTGGACACTTCTAAGGTCTTTATTTGCTTTTTGCACCTGAATTAAGGAGTATTATTATTATAGGTAAAATAGGTAGTTGTATTAGAGAGAAGTGATGAGTCATATTGTGTATTTTCTTTACTAAATAGAGGAAATTGATACCTTTGAAGTGAACCCCATGAATAGTAAAACGATTATCTTTCAAGTGACAGGAGGTAGTATAATATTTACATTAATTGTATTCGTAGATAGAACATTGTGCCTAGACTTGCAACACGTGCACCAAACACTTCGATTTAGTTTTATGAGTAATAATTGAATCTATTAATAATTTCGTGAATTTCACAACATTTATCTAATGTGGCCCGTTGGACAACCCTCTACTTCTCACTCTCATTCTTATTACCCCATTCCTCCTCCATAGTTTAAGAAAATTTATTTTTTACTAATTTTATTAATTTTTTAATTAATAAATAAAGTATAAATATATTATTTTTGTTAGGTGAGAGTGATATTTTTAAAATTAAAATAATGTGGGACAAATGAAAACTAAAAAATATAAAAATGGGTATAAAACGAAGAGAATATTTCATTTTAAAGTTGGTATGGATCAAATTAATTCATTTACTTGAAATGTACGTAGTTTATAGATATAGTTTATGAATATACAACTAAGTTTCATTTCTAATGATATTACTCACTCTATTTCAAAGAATCCTTCCCACATAGTTCATTCTATAACACCCTTTAAAAAAATAATAAAAAAAACTTTTTTATTCATAATTTTAAAAGTTACTTAAATTTCAAATTTACCATCTAATACACATACCTATACTTTGTATATTTTTTTATTATATAAAAATATTACAATACCTTTCAAAATTAACAAATTAAGTTTATAAAAAAAATATTATTTTTTTCTTTAATAACGTGAACTAAACCCACCCTAATTAAACGATCAATTCGAAAAATACTTCTCACCTAAATTCTTGCATGCAATAAATTGTCTGCAAAAATTTGAGCATAACCAGAAAAACAACGTTAGAAAGAACATGAAAAAAATGACAATTCAATAAAAGAAACATAGGACTTTTCAATGAGTTAAAAAAATACTCTCTCCGTTTCTCATGTTTGTTAAAAAAATTATAGAGATTATTATTGATAGGTGCGCGTTTGTATATCCTAATTATTAATAAATGTATTGATTTAATATAATTACTGCTAGATACATAAATCTTAATTTATTTTCCAGCATTACCATGTGCACTCTTTAATCGCGTTTTAAGGAGAGATTTCAGAAATTACCATATATTCTATTTCTCACCCCAAATTGCACGCTAATGTATAGTAAAGTAAAAGAACATATATCATATTCTCTTATGATATTTACCCTCCAGATGCACGTCAATATACATTATCGTCTTCATGAAATACACCAATGTATTTCAACGTATATAGTGTTAAAGGACGTTTTCTTTTTGTGATTTTTTTGACAAGTTTCCTTTTTGTGATTTAATGAATATATTAAATATAATGTTCAGTACATTACATTACATTCCTTTTTGTTGATTAATTAATCAAAATTAAGAATGAATAACTACATTGTGCACACGTGTGTACAAATTAAGAGTTTTTTCATTATTTCTCTCCGAAAATTATTTATCGCAGATGAATGTACTATAATGTATATTCAAATAAAAAGTATTTTTGTTTCTCTCTCTGGAATTATTTTTCTCACATGAATGCACAGTGATGTATATTCATATCAATACTTAATCGCATTATTTTTATTCTCTTCGGACGATGCACACTGATGTTCAATAAGTATAGGTATTGTGGGTAAAACAAAATAAAATTTTATATTTATAAGTAATTTTTCAAAGAGAATGTATGATTTAGTAATATGTAAATACGTTTTGTACTTAATATTTATTGACTTTAAAATATACTCCCTCCGTCTCGGCGTAAAGGGATCATTTACTTTTTTGCACGTAGATTAAGGAGTATTATTATTTAATGTGTAGTGTGTAGTTGTATTAGTGGAGTGTGGTTCCCATATTTTAATTATATTAGAGGGGGTTTGTGGGTTCTATTTGTGTAAAAAAGAAAAAATGACTCTTTGGGTGGGACGACTAAAATAAAAAAGTTGTCCTCTTAGCCTAGAACGGTGTGAGCATAATATTTTAATATTTAATAATTTAATGGATATAATATTTTAATATTTAGTGAGTTAATGAATATAATTTTTTTATATGTAGTAATTAATTGTATTATTATTATATGTGAATCCCAAATAAATATATTAATTATTTTAGGTAAGTCATACTTAAGAAAAATAAGTAGCAATATATTTTGAAATAAACTAAAATGAGAAAATATAAACATTTGATGGGCAGAAAGGAGAACAGGGATGTCAACGAGTCGGGTCTGGACCGGGTACCCAACTATCCGAACCCGCCTGTTTTAAAGTTACTTGGCCCGGACCCGCACGGGTCTTATTTTTAGACCCAGATCCATACGGAGGGGTCCGCCCCGCCCCATTCTTTTTTTTATAATTTTATGTGCACTCTTAAATTACTACCTCTCTCACTTCATCATTCTTCATAATTTCAAATAAGAATTATGTTAAAAAATAAAAATAAAATATAAATAATAAAATAATCATTAAATTAATATTAAATTAATAGAATTTTAAATGATTATTAAAATAAAAAATATAATAAATATATTTTGTACGGAGCCGGGCCGGGACTGGAATAATGCCCGAACCTGACCCATTTTCAAAACGGGTTCGGGGCGGATCTGGCCGGGCCCAAATTGACACCGGTAAAGGAGAATAGGATTTCCAATCTTCGTTTTCTCTTGCATAGTTGTGTGATAATGATGTATCATGCATACATCCATGTAGCATGATGATGTGACGTGGTTTGATTAGATATACCTTGTAAGTGGACAATGATGAAATGACAAGTGAAGAAATTAGTGGGCTTCCCAATAAAAAAAAGGGCCCGTTTCCCTTTTTCTTCATCTCATAACTCCAGCCTTTCCATTACCAATTTTAATTAAAGATAATCAGTGTGCCTTTTATTCATCATACATTGAGTTTTCATATTATTAATTGGACCAAAGTTATGTAATGACCTTTTTCTTATTCGATTCCTCACTATCACTGGATATAATTATCTACACTTTCATTATACGTACTACATGATTTGGATTACAATCAATATGAAAGGGTAATTTTTATCCCCATAATATATAGCCATTGTTCCATAAAATTAGTTCAGTGAGATAATATAAATTAATTTTAAATGAATTAACAAAGAAAAAAAAACCTCATAGAGGATAATGTACGTAATATATCATACAGTTAAATGATAAGTTATATAATTATATCACATCTTTCATATGCATACAACGGAATTATACTTTGTGCATTGAAATATGGTGCAAGTAAAGAAATTTTGTGTTGGTATTTCACCTTGTTTGAGATCTATATCAATTCAGAATATTATTATTAAGAAGAAAATAAGGGGAATATACCCCCCTTTTATTTAAATAAATAATAATTAATTAATATTAAAAGATTTCATGTTGTTTTTTTATTAAATAATAATCGATAATCTCCAAAGCAGTATAATAATTAGAAAATGATGAATTAAATGCACAAAAGGAGGTAGAAGAAATTGAAGAATATATGCTCCATTACCATCAATTACTCGACCCAAATTATTTTCAGACTATAAAGTGGCGTTCATAAATATAGTAAGGAAGTTTATTTGGATTTTATAAAAATAAAAAAGAATAAAAATTTACTGGAATAGAGGATATTATGCTTATTTATTTTATTTAATAACTATTCGTTGTATCTGAAAATGTAGTTGGAGATTAGACTGGAGCATCTCTAACACCATGGAATAATGAATTAAATCCTTGTTACAATTTCTTTTTACATATGCATTATTATTTTTTCGTTTGAAGCTAATCAAGGAATTTGAAATTACTTGAGCAAAAAATATTTATACTCACGTACTGTTTATATATACTATACGTAGTTATTTAAATAAATATAAGTTATATGAAGTATACAGAAAGTAAAAAAAAAAAAAAAAATATATATATATATATATATATATATATATATATATTTTTTTTTTTACTTTCTTTATACTTCGAGTACTAGCTTTATTAAATAAAAGAAAAATTAGATTTATGACGATAGAGTAGCTCAAAGATTGGATGAAGATCATAAAGAGAGTTAAATTGATGCAGAGAAGGTTAAGTGTAGGTATCTGTTATTCTGTTATGCAATTATCATCAGATTCCCCAATCTTTAATTAAATGTTTATATTTATATTTTGTATCAATATAAAGAGAGTATGAATTGCGAGGATTTAGTGAGTGTAGATATTACAAAACTATTACTAAGATTGGACTCTTTTTGCCGAGTGTACAAGACATTTAAGGATATATGGAGTACATTTTATTTTAAATGTTATAAATTTTAATTTATAAGAGCATTATTTTTTCAATGAAAGAGTGATTGAAATATAAATAATATTAATGTTTGAGTAATTTTTTTAAAAATAAATAGTAAAAATTTTATATTACAAGGTATAACAATTAATAATAAAAGGAGTAACTTTTTGAGTTGGTCGCATTTGAGCACACTGAGCTACTCCGGGACACCATAACTTGTCGGAGTATATAATGATTCGTTATCTGGAGTGGTACATAAAATTATTTATTCTAATTAGATAATATGTAAGACTGGTAATGATACAAATTTAATAGGTAGAGGCCATCAATAGAGCTGTTAAACGAGTCAAACAAGTTTGAGTAGTGCGTAATTCGGATCGAATAATTATCGAGCTGAGCTCAAGCTCGGCTCGATTTGATAACGAGTCTACGAGTTAGTTCGAGCTTGACTTGAAAGTTTCTCAGTCGAGCTCGAGCTTGAATCGACTCATTAAACAAAACGAGTTGAGCTTTCGAGCCTACTCGACCCGAAATTTAATTAATATATTTAATAATTATTATATTAATATACTTTCTCCGGCCACTTACAGGGTATCTATTTTACCATTTTGGACGTCCATTTCAAAGGTATCCATATTCCTTATTTAATAAAAAGGTACACCAAATGATCCACCACTTCCCTCTAATACAACTACCCACTTACACATATAAAAATAATAATAATCCTTAATCCACGTGCAAAAAGCAAATGATTACCTTCTAAGTGGCTGGAGGGAATATATAATTATCATTATATAATATTTATTATTAATATTATTATTATCGAGTCATATTGAGCCGAGCTTGACTCGATAACGTAACGAGTATTTAAACGAACTCGAACTCAAACTCGAGAAGTCCTTAGTCAAGCCGAGCTCGAGCTTATCGAGTCGAGTCGAGCTACCAAATGGCTCGTTTATTTTAACACCTCTAACCATCAATTGACAAACTTTTATGCTGCTCTTAAATCTAAATAACATTTACATATTCAGAATAAATTATTTTATTCATATAAGAAATGAATGTCAAAAAGTACTCATTATATAAACTTTTAAATAAAATTTAACAATATGGCCCATTAGCTCAGTTGGTTAGAGCGTCGTGCTAATAACGCGAAGGTCGCAGGTTCGAGACCTGCATGGGCCATTTTTCAATTTTATCTTTTTTTATTGTAATTATTTTTTTTCATTTTTTATTATAACACAATTAATTATGGGCCTTTTTAAAAATTTATTTCACTGCTTTTATTATAGAACCCGCGACCTGAGTGGCCCATTTTCTTAAATTTTATTTTACTTCTATTCTTTTGTATGTATTATTATTTCCATTCCCTTATTAATCATATTTTTCTTATTATTTTCACTCTCTTATTAAAACCTGCATGGGCCATTTTTCAATTTTATCTTTTTTTATTGCAATTATTATTTTTCATTTTATTATAACACAATTAATTATGGGCCTTTTTTCAAATTTATTTCACTCCTTTTATTATAGAACCCGCGACCTGAGTGGCCCATTTTCTTAAATTTTATTTTACTTCTATTCTTTTATATGTATTATTATTTCCATTCCCTTATTAATCATATTTTTCTTATTATTTTCACTCTCTTATTAAAACCTGCATGGGCCATTTTTCAATTTTATCTTTTTTTATTGTAATTATTATTTTTCATTTTATTATAACACAATTAATTATGGGCCTTTTTTCAAATTTATTTCACTCCTTTTATTATAGAACCAGCGACCTGAGTGGCCCATTTTCTTAAATTTTATTTTACTTCTATTCTTTTATATGTATTATTATTTCCATTCCCTTATTAATCATATTTTCTTATTATTTTCACTCTCTTATTAATCAGTTTTTCTTATTACATTCACTCCCTTATTAATCTATTTTTTATTTAATCCTACTTTCTTTGATTATTATTTTTAATTCTATTAATTTTTTTTATTACCTTTTAATTTTAGGAAACATTTTTTTAAAATTTTTTATATTGCTCCAACTTTTTTTTCTTTAATTACTTTTTACAAATAATTTTTCCTCCTTTTCAAGTTCATGAAAAATGGCACAGCAATCAATTTTCATATTCTCATTTAAAAGGAAATACTCTTATAAATGCAACTTTTGTGTGGGAAGTGTTAATATTTTTGAGTAATGTACAACATAGCATCCTAATTAATCATCCTATATACTATATTGTATTGCTAAAAATACAAGAAAAAATAAAACATACTGTATAATTTTAAAGACATATAGACACTAGCTGGTTCTTTCATTCCCATAGTGATCAGAAAATGTAATTACCACCACTAAACATAAAATCAATGGCATCAGGATACCAATTTGCAATATGATTCTGAATTCCTCTGCAACCATTTTGATCATCAAAGCTCCATAATCCACCCCACAAGTAATTATGATCAATTGGGATGGAATCTTCATTATGAACATTCATTAAGCTCTGAGAAAGATTCTCCTTCTTTACTTCTTCTTCCATCTTCAATTTCATTTTTTCTCGGTCATCGAGACGCGATTCGAGCTCATTCTTCTGCTCCTTTCCTTGTTTCTTACCAAGAGTACTAAGTTTGTGTTGATGATCCTGCTTCCTCTTCTTGAAATGTGTTCTCCAGTAGTTCTTGATCTCATTGTCTGTTCTTCCAGGCAAGTATCTTGCTATTGTTGACCATCTGTAACAACATATCATTTTAGTTAATAAAGTAAAAGCTACATGTGTAGGTGATGGTAGAAATTTTGAGAAATAAGGTAAAGTTACATGAGGCAAACAAATTAATGATGAAATGTAAGACAAAGGGGGATACATCTTTTATAAGAAAATTATGTGTGTATATAAATAAATAAACATACTTGTTTCCCCAAAGGGCATGAAGTTCAATGATAATTCCTTCCTCTTGTGGTGTTATGTGGCCTTTTTTCAAGCCAGGCCTCAAGTAATTCACCCATCTCAACCTACAGCTCTTCCCACTCCTATTCAAACCTAAACACCAAAACTAATTAGATAATATATAACTACTATTCAAGAATGTAATAAAAACTAAATCCCAATTATGACCTATATAAACAAGATTTGAAGTTCAATAAACACACTTAATACTCCATATATACCACCCTTATAAAACAACACCATTTATCTGATTACACAATATTCTTGAAGTATATATATATATATATATATATATATATATATATATATATATATATATATATATATATATATATGTACGTACCTGCAGTGCACTTGGAAACATAGCTCCATCTACCCTCACCAAATTGGGTGACATATCCAACAAGAAGCCCATCTTCTTCTGCAGTCCATGGTCCTTTTCTCCATCCATGCTTTGAATCCATCTTTGATCAATTTTTCACTATACTGTCTGTCTCCTTCTCTTATGACACACAACCTTAACACAATGATCATCCCATATATATAACCTTAATTAATTTGTCACTTTCATGACCTCATCTCATCAAGTGTTTATTTTAACAGATTCTCCCTCAAAGTATCTGCCAAGTGTAGAGCAACAGTTGATTCTTTTGACCCTTGGGGGGTTCCAACACTACTGCCTCCTTTGTACGATGAAGGATATATATGTGACATATGTTCTAGAATGTATTTAATTTCACTACTTTATAATTAACTTATAATTATACTGTCCCTTTAATTAATCGCACCATTAGGGGTTCCACTGCTTTACGAAAATTGGTGGAGACGGTAAATCAAATGTGATGCTGGAGTTACTTATAGTGAAGAATTTATTATTCGAGTGTTTATAATAGAGAACTTATTTGTACAAGTTTCTTAATTTATCATGTCCAAACTAAAAATCGAACCCCCACCCTATAACTATCGACTAGGACAGATCATATGTAGGGGTGGGCATCGAATTGTATTTCGGGTATTTTGAGTTTTCGGATCGGGTATTCGAAAATTCGGGTTGGGAATTTCATTATCAGAAACCGATTCGAAAGTTCGGGTACTCGAAAATACCTCTTTTCTTTTTTATTTTTTTAAATATTCTTATAATAAATTAATTTGGTGTGATTTAAATAATTTTTTTTAATGTTTAATCTTTGAGACAATATTTTATTTGATCTCTTTTTATCATTTTTTCTTCGTTTTTAAGTAATTATAAAAGAATATAATAAATTCATATCACATCATAATAATATTAATTTTTATACAAATGTTAGGATTTAGATAGTAGTATATTTTAATTATGTTGTGAGATTTAAATTTATATATTTTTGTATGTAATTTTTTTCTAATTAATTTAAAATATTTATACATTAAAGTATATGATAACTTAAATCATATTAAAATTAATTATATAAGGATTAAGGAGAATTCAAATTTAAATTTGATAAAATAAGGATGTAATAATACAAAATTGTGTTTTTATTATGTAAAAATAATTGATAATTTAAAAAATAAATAAATTTAATTAAGTAATGTTTAAAGGATAATAAATATATTTTATGATTAAAAAATTAAGAATGCATCAAAATTTTAATATTTCATGAATCAAATTATATTTTTATAATTAATATAAGAGTATGAAAAAAATTCGGGTACCCAATTGGATAATTTGGATACATTTTTAATACCCGAAATCCGAACCGAAGTTATAGCTTCGGGTTCGGTTAAACCCGAAATTCTAATTATCTGAAAAATTGAATTTTTCGATTAATTCTTTTTAGATCGGATCGGATACCCGAAACTCGAAAAAAAAATGCCCACCCATAATAATGTGTATCTTTTGAGCCGCAAACTTAGTGGGTTGTTGGTGTTCTTGTCTTGGAAAATGGCTTACGATCCAGTAACAATGACACAAATGTTGATCTACGTAATCTTTTGATTAAAATATGTAGGATATTTTATTTTGGTGGGAAGTATGTTGCAATATATTTTAATAATTTGAGAAGGTTCTTGATGCTAAAATAAGTAATGGGGTGATTAAAATATGCGAAGAGGACGAGGACAATGACTCAGCTGGTGGACGCGTGGACTCAGTGTGGCGTTTTATAATGGATTAATTAAATCGCGTTTTGCTATATATGGGTGGTGTCGTAGTGATGTGTATCATTAACAGTAATAGGAATTAATTAAATATGTGAAGATATCTTTTTGTCTGGAGAGGAAGATATGCATGTCAAAAAGTAGAAAGATCCTCCAACTGTTTCAAGAGATGCTTGCTTGATCATGGATTAGGTATTTCATTCTTATCAAATTAAGAAAGCTAAAACAAATAATACTCCCACCACACATATTTTTATTCACTTTCTATTTTAGGGTGTCCCTTATATTTTTATCCATTTCATTAATGGTAAAAATACACTCAACATCTTATCTACTTTTTACATTTTATTCATTAATTCTCACACCTTTATTTACTTTTTTACATTTTATACATCATTCCCAACAATTTTTTTTATTTTTTCTCTCAATATATCAATTTATTCATACCTTTTCTTACATTATATATTAAAAAACAACACTTCTTAATTTACGTACTCGTACAAATGGGTAAAAATACTCGGGACGGAGGGAGTAATAAAAATAAGGAAAGTATTATAAGGAACGTAACCAAATTAAAATTATATCTACAATTATAGCATCTTATTGGATATCGCAGCCGTCTACAAGTCGTAGGAGATGAGGGTGCTCAAATTTCCTAAAATTTGGCTCACAAAATAATCGATAAAAACACAGTAGAGACGAGAAAGAACCTAAAGAGAATTCACACTATTAATCAACCAAAGGAACACTTTCAAGCATTCTCTATTTCGTAACATGGATAAGAACATGCGAGAGACCCTTTTATACCACAGTTAATTCACCACATGAAATAAAATGTCAACTTTCCTTATCATGGTGGCAACAATTAGAATGAGAGGAAAGAAAAATATGTGATATCAGGGCTCCATTAGCGTGTAAGAGTATCTTCAAAAGTTCATCTAAAATGAAGAATATGTATATTTTAAAGAGAAATATAAGAAAAACAAGTTCCAACCCACTATTTATTTTAACTTTTTAATTTAAAGAGTCATCTTCACTCTTCAAATTTGAAGAGCACAAATCATTCTTTATAATTTATTACTTTATTAAATGCATTTAGTTTTCATCCAATAGAAGTAGTTTAAACAATCAATAAAAGAGAAACTAATGTAATAAATTAATATTGGAAAACAAATTTTAAAGAATTGATGGAGCATAAAAAATTGTGACTCTTTATATTGTGAAAATGCTCTTCAAAATTTAAAAAGTCTCTTAGAGATGCTGCAAGGGGGAGAGGAGGATTAGACAAGTTTTAAGAAAAACAGCCCATCTCCAACGGAGAGAGAGGACAATTTTTTGGGCCACATGACATGGCCCAACACCCATATATATGCAGACTCTAAAATGGGCCAGTCTTCCATGAGGCCCAAGATGAGATGGGCTTTAAAGAATATTTCTCTTCCTCTTTAAATAACTCTCGCTGTAAATTCTACTCCACACATTTACCCTAACATTTGTTTGGTTTACTGCGGCGGAGGGGTAAGAAAAGGGAGAGAAAAGTAGTCGGAATCGCTCGGTTGGGAGTGGTATGAAAGGATCTCGCCGTCGACGGAATATCCTTTCCTAATCCTCCCATACCAAGGGTTTTCGATCTGTTCTCCCCTTTCTTTCTTTTTTATCAGATCTGTGGCTGCAATTTCGTTATTTCTGATATGTGTTTAGATCTGTTCAGATCTGCTCGAAATCATGATAATTTTTTTAAAATTGAATTAATAATTGTTCGGGGAACCACTTTCTGATTATTTTTTTCTGTATTAATTTCATTTTATCTTAATATCGGACTTTAAATCACTCTTCCTGTGAATTGGGAAACATGTGAACCGGAAACGGCCAAAATGAACAATAACTGGATATTTTTTGGTTAAGTTTCGATTTGGGGAATGGATTTTGAATTGGGAAACCGGTGAATCGAACCGATCAAAATAAACCATTATCGGACAATTTTTGGTTCTGTTTTGGTTCCAAAGCTGCGATTTTTACATGTTTACATTCAGGTGTAAATTACACAATGCACACACCACGCTAAGATGTACTCGAGATTTCCTTATAAATACAGTTTTTTCTTTATGCAATTTTTTATGGACACAATTAATAGTTTTGTGATTTTAATCATCCTGATTTGTGAATGTCTATTTGCATTGCAATTAGTTATTTCTAATGATTCAGATCTGGAAATTCAATTTAGATGATTTATCTGACTTTTGCTTTCGGATTTTTCCTCTGTATTCCCTTGTCTTAAGTGACCAATTGTCATATTGAATCCACATTTGGTTTTAGTGACCAGAATTATTAGGTAACCATGGTTAATTTGCATAGAATTGAAAAGACAACTGTACTCCAAATTTTAACATTAAATTTTAAAAATAATTATACTCAAAAAATTAACATTAGAATTCAAGAGCAAAGATTAAACTTTAGGGGTTAAATAGTTCATAAGTGATACGAGTAAATAAATAGTACGGAGTATTACAAGGAAAAATATAATTAAATCCTAAAGATTAAAACTAAAATACAAATATTTTGTAGAGTGTATTTTTATTTATTTATTTTGACAACAAAATTAAATTTATTTATATTAAAAATTTGGAATCATGTAGACAAAGTGATTTATTGTTTTAGCCATCTGTTATTACATCTTGAAAGATAAAAACGAAACTTGCACCTCCCTTGCAATAAGATTTCACCATTAGTCGACAATCTAGCTCGTTTACTAAACCTTGTAAATGTAATAATCTTATAAAATAACAACAAATCATCCAGAAATGTCAATTTCATTATTTCATTAACAAACACCACATTTGCACCATGCTATTGGATTTATCCAATACTTCCAAGAGCTACTCACCATTTAGTCCTACCTGCCACCACTTTAAACAAGAAACAAATAATCTCTTCTTAAATTATACATCACTATCCAACTTTATTTTTTTCTTTCTAACCCTTCATTTCCAAATTCCTACATTCATAATTCTTGATTATGAGTTCTTCATCTTCATCCACTAAGCTTGATGTAACCTTGTCTTTGAGCTTACCACCAACAAATGATGGCTTAAGCCCACAAGAAAGGCGTATCAAACTCATCCAGCTCTTGCTAAATTGCGCCACCCATGCCTCCTCCGGTAACCTCCACCACGCCGACACCTGTCTCCGGTGACTCCATGCAGCGGCTGGTGGCCAGGTTCGCCTCGGCATTGGCGGCCCGGGTGGTCCGGCGGTGGCCGGGCCTTTACAAGGCCATAAACAATGGTGGGCCGGCTGGTTTTGATATTGATCGGGCTTGGTCCATTTACTATCGGGCTTTCCCTTATTTGGGCTTTGCTTATGCTGTTATAAACCGGACCTTGGTTCAAGCAATGTTGGTGAGCGTGTGATCCATGTCATAGATTTGGGCTCTGGTGACTTGAAGCTGTGGGTTCCTTTCATGCGGGCAGTAGCAGATGGGCCTCCACATTTGAAGATCACTTGCATTAGCAAGAACGTGGAGGCCCAGAAGAAATTGGAGTGTAGGCTAGTAAAAGAGGCAGAGAGTTTGAATATGGAATTTGAGTTCAATTGTGTGAATGTTAGGCTTAGGGAGTTGACTTTGAACATGCTAAAAGTCAAACCAGGTGAAGCATTAGCTATGACGTCAGTTTTGACCTTACACGTGTTATTAGCCGAGGATGATCGTGTGGATGTCAATTTCGGGCTAAGTAAAAACAACGTATGCAAACAAATGAAGGAGTTTCTCGAGATGGTTAAGGTAATCAGGCCTAAAGTGGTGCTACTCGTCGAGCAAGAGTCGAATCACAACTCGACACGTTTAGTGGATCGATTCGTCGAAGCATTGCATTTCTACAGTGCCTTATTCGACTCGATAGATGCTACGTCCGGTGAAATTTCATCCTCGGATCGCACGGCATTGGAAGAAATGTTTGGGAAAGAAATTGAGAATATTGTGGCGGGAGAAGGGTTGGAGAGAGTAGAGAGGCATGAAAGGTACGTTAAGTGGGCTGTTCGGCTTTCGAGAGGTGGGCTTAGGGTCGTTCGTTAATGGATTGACACAATGGAGGAGGCCCAAAAGTTTATGGAGGCTTATGAGCCCGCTGGGTTTAAAATAAGAAGTGAGAAGGGAAGTTTGATGGTTTGCTGGCATGATAGGCCCATTTATGCAGTTTCTGCTTGGGCAATGGTATTGTTTTAGCAAACACACTCTCTCTCTACAATACTTGTATTTAATTTAAAAAATTTTAATTATGTATATGTTCATGTGACAGTTGGCAGGCATCTCAGATACATGATTTGTGACGTGTGAGAGATATTAAAGAAGCATAATATAATAAATTATTTCAATTTTTTAAAAATTTTTAATGTAAATTTTCTATTTCTATTTGGAAATGTATTATTTGGTTGATGTGGAAATTTATAATGTGTTTCACTTTCATGAAAAACATTAACTTTAATTTTTATTTTTTTAACTTTAATTTTTATTTTTTTTAATAAATAACTAAAAATCAAATTATGAAATTATTAGCTAGGTGATTTTTTTCTATTTAGTATAGTAAATAAGAGCCTATAACATTAATTGATCAATTATAGGAATGTTATTGTGTAAATATGACCACCAGTAATTGTAAAAATATTGTTTATAGTATTTTTTTTTTGTATAAAAAATCCATATGTATTAAAATTTAAAAGATGTATAATTGATACCAATTACATATGACATTTAAATTTATCGACTAACACACTCCCAATATCAATATTGACGGATTTTATTTCTTTAAATCAACCTTTTTGTTTTAAAAATGTGAACATCAATAAACTGTCTCGTTGGATAGAGTAAATTTTACTCTTTATTTTCAGAGTTCTAGGCGAAATCTTAATGACCAAAAAGTTTATAATTAAAAATAATAATAATAATAATAATAATAATAATAATAGTACTAATAATGATCTAGGTACCAGCAACATTCTCTGTGTTTTCATAACAGGAGTCAAGGCAGAAACTTTGTTACTACCTCCTCCAGCTCTAAATATTTTAAAATTATTAATATCTCATAAATAGTTGGGTTAACTATTTTCCTAAGTTCCTAAAATTATTTACGTATTTAATTATAAAAAAATTAAGTATCTAAGTTATTTCATGAACATTTTAATAGACAAAAATATTGGGGGTATTTGTTAGTTTTGAGATTTGAAATTAGAGGGAACATATCTGTTAGAACATGACTCGCCACGTGGTTTGTTTTAATTATGATTAATAATTAATTAAGCATAATTAATCACATTAAAAAAAATCTTCTATTCCTTTTTTATGCTTGGACTTCTTTCTCTGTAGATTTAATGGTTTCATAATCTAAAAAATTTCAAACTTAAAAGGCTTGAATGTATTGTTACAATAGCACTCTTACAATTACTTTAGCTTTGTAATACTCTTTACTTTCTTACCTAAGTGAATGAGGGAAATCATAATAGTATTTCGTCTTGTCTTTTTTTTTAATAAAAAAAATTAATTTATTAAGTATTTTATTAAGGATTAATTGCGAATAAAGTCAAAACCTTTACTTTAATTGCGAATAAGTCTAAACTTTTGGAAATTTGCAAATAAGTACCTCACTTTAAAATTATTTTGCAAAAAGAATCACCGGGCAGCGGGAGGCCTGCCCGGTCGTTGACTTGTCCGCAAGCCTCCCGTTGCCCGATGATTCTTATTGTAAAAAAAACTTTAAAGTGAAGTACTTATTTGCAAATTTTTAAAGATTTAAACTTATTTACGATCAAAGCAAATGTTAGGACTTTATTTGCAATTAACCTATTTATTAATACTAATAGAAAAACAAGTTAAACAACCCTAAATACGTATCAAACAATAAGCCACATCTTCTGTTTTCGGCCAACGCGAGATATGCTTTAAATAAAAAATCTGCTCCTTAAAGTCAGCAAAATCTTACGCTGTAATTCTGTTTCTTCGCACAATAAGTAGGGTTTTTCAACTTTTTCTATTATGTATATCTTGTGATTTGATGTTTAATGTTTTTCATCATTTCAAGCTCTCGCTTTGGTTCTCTCTACGCTGGAATAACCGCCACTGTCGACTCATACCGCCGCTATTACACTGCAATCAGTTTCTTGCTGAGAGAATGACCGGTTCCGGTGAAATAGTTGGAGAAGAAGAGAAGCAGCAGATTGGCGCTCCAGAAGAGGAAGCGGCGCCGTTTGATCTTAATGATTTCACCATAATCAAAGAAGGGGAGGCTGAAATTTTGATGCACAATAAAAATAAAGTCTTTTTTAACAAAGCCCAGGTATGCTTTTTCTTCGTAGTTAATTGAAATATGCTTGAATGCTCTATTAAGGTAGTGAATTGATGAATGCTTTTGATTGCATAAAAAACCCAGTTTTGGTTGATGTTTTAATTTTTCTGATGAGGGTTCTGTCTTTGTTCTAGTGGTGGTTTTACTTTAGTTGGCTTAGGAGGAGTTTGAACTTTGAGATTTGATGACAGGTTAATAACAGAGACATGTCTATTGCTGTTATGAGGACGTTTATCTCGAAACGCAAACAAGAGCATAAAGAGATGCTATCTAGGAAAATGAAAAGGGGACCTAAGGTTGATGAGGAAACTGTTGTTGAACTTGAAGCTCAAACTGATTCTGCAATGGAAGATGGGAAATCTATTGAGGAATGCAAGGATTCTGATGAACCCTGTAGCATTTTGGAAGATCCGGCTGCCAACCAAGAGGAGAAAGTTAGAAGAGATCTAAAGCCACCTCGAGTGTTGGAGGTCACCTCATTTTATCCTTTTTGCTAATCCTGTTGGAAATATATCTGCTTTTGATATGCATACTTGCTATACTTATGTTTCACAGGCATTGTCAGCTTCCGGACTTAGAGCTTTAAGATACGCCCGCGAAGTAGATGGAATTGGGCAAGTTGTGGCCCTCGACAATGATAAAGGTAACAACTTTTTTTTCAAATGATGGAATAGAATTCTTGCTGGAGTGTTATGTTGTTCCTAGTGTCTTTTATGTTTGCATCTTTGAGTACAAATTATTCGATTTTGCTTTATTGGTCATTTGATTGGGTCCAATGGTGAATATCCTGACATTGAGTTCTTCTGCAGAGTCGGTTGAATCTTGCAGGAGAAACATTAAATTTAATGGTTCGGAAGCGTGTTCGAATGTGGAGTCACACTTAGCAGACGCGAGAGTGTACATGCTTACTCACCCAAAGGAATTTGATGTGGTCTGTATTCTAAAATATTATGTGGAATCTGATTCTTTATTCATTAATCTAAGTGCATTGAGCTTAAAAAAGGGAACCCCGTTGAACACAAAAAAAAAGATATTAGCATAGTTCCATTTTCACACAAAGGGTACTACACATTGGTTGTCTTCCATTATGATATGGATCAATTGTCTGCATGGAGTAGATACACTAAATATTACTTTGTGTAACAACATGTGTGGCTGGGTTGGTCCGGACTCCGGACATTACGAAATGCTATTTTGTTTACAAACTATTAGCTGAGTTTCAGTCACTAGGACAAAATGAATTGAGCTTATAATATTTTTTTAAATGTCCATATCTTATGAATCTTATCTGTTTACATTTGATTGTTTGTCTAACTTGGCCCTTGTTTCTCGTATATGTTTTATATACCGTATGCAATTCAGCCTCCGGGATTTTACTCTTGCACTCAAACCCTTATATTTATTTTGATTAATCTGTCTGTTTGAATTGTTATTGCAGGTTGATCTTGATCCGTATGGTTCACCATCTGTTTTCCTCGACTCTGCTGTTCAATCAGTTGTTGACGGTGGTATATTGATGTGTACGGCAACCGATATGGCAGTGCTCTGTGGTGGCAATGGCGAGGTCTGCTATTCCAAGTAAGATCTATTTTTAAGAAGTCGGCAAGCTTGCCTGATATTTTCAGCTCAAAAGTAATTTTGACTCCATACTTGACCAGATATGGCTCTTACCCATTGAAAGGAAAATATTGTCATGAGATGGCATTGAGAATCCTCCTTGCGTGTATTGAGGTAACTTCAATTCAATCAGTTTTTAATGCAGTTGAATGACTGAATATTTATGGTATAAAGCTGATGATCCTGCTATTTTTTTGTTGTTAGTTTATTTTAAATTTTCTTTCACAATTATACGGTTTATTTGGATTAATTTAATCAATGAATAAATAGATACATTAATAGGTACAACAAGATATAGTGAACTAGTTATTTTACTTGTTATTTTATGCTATCAAAATTTCGATCCTTCACATTGATGATGTTGATGGTTCTTTTACAAATACTTTTTAAGCAAGGTTAAATTAATTAAGAACTTTGTCAGTGTTAATGTAGTAATTTACTGTTTTTTATTGTGAACCACTGAAATGCTATATTTTAAATATTTAGTTTATTATTTGACAAATACTCTTCTATCAAGGCTAAATCAATTTGTCAGTTATTGATTGTATTTTATTCTAAACTATTGAATTTCTAAATTCCAAATCATTAGTTACTTTTTGATTTGACCAAATTTGACTGTCTGGCTATGAAATTCTACATTTTTAATCATTAGCTATATAATCATTCGAAATGTAGAAATAGTTATTTTATGTTTCCACTCCTTCTGATGGGGTTAAAATGTAGAGCCATGCAAACCGCTACAAGCGATACATTGTTCCAGTGCTATCCGTTCAAATGGACTTTTACGTTCGAGTTTTTGTTCGCATCTATACGTGAGTGGTGCTTCCCTGAACATCAAGTTGACTGACTAGAACGATTAGTTTATATACTTTGTTATAAATTTGGCTACAGTTCTGCAAGTGCGATGAAGAACACTCCTTTAAAGTTATCATATGTTTACCAGTGTATTGGTTGTGACTCTTTTCATCTTCAGCCACTTGGAAGGACGGTCACTAAGGTATAGATCATTTTTTTTTTTTGGCATAATAGGCTGAAAAATTAAATTAAACGTATTCCTTTACATGTAGAATACCAGTGTAAAAAATCTTCCTGGGTTTGGGCCTATTGTTGCCCAAGAGTGCAGTGACTGTGGGAAGAAATACAATATGGGCGGACCCATATGGTCTGCTTCGATTCATGATATGGAATGGGTGACCTCCATCTTAGCAGATGTAACGTCTATGAAAGACCGGTATCCTGCTTCTGATCGGATCTCTGCTGTGTTAACTACGATTTCGGAGGTATCCAAAATCCAAACTTAGCTTTTATATATATATATATTTCTTGGTGTGGGAATAATGTGCTTCTTGGTGTGGGAATGTGCAATGTTTTGTGTTCGGGTGATGAATTTTGAGTACAATTTTACATCCATTTTGCAGGAGTTGCTGGATGTTCCATTGTTTTTGAGTTTGCACAATCTCTGTGCAACATTGAAATGCACTTCTCCTTCTGCTGTTATGTTTCGTTCGGCTGTCATTAATGCAGGATATCGTATATCAGGGAGCCATGTAAACCCATTGGGTTTGAAAACAGATGCTCCTATGGATGTTATATGGGATATAATGCGCTGTTGGGTAAGTACTATATTAATTTGCTAATTTTCTATTATATTGTATTGAATTTTCAGACTTTAGGATGTCTTCTGTAAAAGATAGGCTTCTAAGGGTAAGTACTATATTAATTTGCTAATTTTCTGTTGTATATTGTATTGAATACTCTTGACTTTAGGATGTGTCCTTTTAGGATGTCCTTTGTAAAAGGAAGGATCACCCTACTAATCTAATCTAAGATTACTATTGATACTTGGATGGTAAAATAAATTACTTCGGATACAAAAATGGAGTAGATTAGTGTGATAGAGTATTAATAATCAAAAAAACTAAGTATATAGTGTGTGTAGGTTAGAGTGTGAAAGTAGATATGAAAGGGAGTATGTAGCTATTACTCTTACTTGGGATTTTAATTATATTTCTCTTTGAATTAGCATTATATTATTGGATTTTATATATATATATATATATATATATATATATATATATATATATATATATAAAAGATCTTAAGTAGGTTGTTTTCATATGACTGACCTAATGAATGAGTGGCTCTTTAATCTTTTAGAAAGTGATGTTCTGCAATATTTTAGAATTTTCTATCCTTTTGTAACGAAAAGCTGCACCAATACTTTTCTAGAATCAGCAACAGTAATCTATATTCTTCTAGAAATGTGCATCAATTTTCAGTAGGTACAGATAATTTTATTAATTTCTCATGATTAGGTAAAAAATCATCCCGTGAAAGCTCAGCAGTCCGATCAGGCTGGAAGTGTGATTCTTGCGAAGGAGCCTGTCCTGCAGGTAATAACTCTCTAAAAGCTAGTATTTTTCATTGATAAATTGATTCACCATGTCGTTGAAAGAAATTTTTGAATATATCCAATATTTGATCGTTTCATTCCTGCTAAAGTTCGTTCAGTTACATTCACAATACTTCCAGATGTAGGCATGCTTAGACACTTGTAGATATCCCTATACAGATTTTTTGTGAAAGACAATATTAGTAGCACAAACTAAAAGGGAAGTGAAAAAATGGAGTATTAAAATTTGACATGTTTATTTGGTAATTTGTGTTTTGATCTCGAGTGATGGATAGATGATCAATCTGTCTGACCGTACATAGTTAATAATATTGCCTTGTGTTTGAGCAGGTTAATTTTGCACGAGCCGTTGCTTCCCTCAGCAAAGCACAGGCGAAAAAAGTAGCTAGATTTCTCCCTAATCCCGAGAGGCATTGGGGACCTAAGCTCAGAGCAGGTCGTCAGATTACAAGCAAACACGTCTCCCTTCTTGGTGAGGAGGCAGTTAACGGTATACTTAACAACGAAGAAGGTGATCAGCCTCCCAGCAAACGTAAGAAGACAGAAGATACCGCTACCAATACATGATGACATAGCCCCCCAGCTTTCTGGGAGTCTTTTGATTTTGCCATAACGACAGTTTCCTCCCCTGCTGCAGAGAGAAGAAGCATTTTACATTGAGTCGATCGAGAAAATTTTGGGACGGGGCTGTGGAGGATCTTTCCTTCTGGTGGCAATCTCTGTGAAGGCAGTGTCAGTTTTGTTTAAAATTTTCAAATTTCCTTTTCATTGTTCTAATATATACTGAGTGCCCAATTAGACATTTTTACTAGATTTTTCTTGGTTTAACATTTGATTAGTTTAGAAGATGAGAAAAATGGTGTAACTGTGTAAGCGTTGTTGTAAGGTGTAAAATTTGAAATTTTGCCCCTCTTTTAGCTCTGATTAATTTAGATTCTCAATTATTTTGGATTTTGTAGTATAAAAATTCTTATCTCAAGATAAGTTTCAAAGCATCTCTATATCTGATTTCAGAGCCATTCTTATTTTCTCAATTATTGAGAGTAATGAAATGCTTTTATTTTTTAATTGAATTTTGTCATCATAGACAACTCGTTCAAGAAATAAAATACAGTGCTGAGCATTACACAACTTGAATTCATGTTATAGAAATGGAGCTCCTTTGTTAAAATTTGCCTTCTAATTAGGAGTAATTACTTATTTGTTGAATAAAATAATAATAACAATAATTTTTAATTTTGGTAATAGCATCAGAAAAAAGAAATTAATAAAATTTATCTACATTAAAAGCATAACAACCAAGTCGTTGTAGTATAGTGGTAAGTATTCCCGCCTGTCACGCGGGTGACCCGGGTTCGATCCCCGGCAACGGCGTTTTTTACTCTTTTGCCCTCCTGCGTTTGATTTTACTGTTTTGGCCCTCTGTCTGTTGCTTCACAAATCACACACAATCATTTTCTTTTTCACAAACACTAATGTATTGATGGGAATGTCTTCTACCATGTATATATATTTCATCCTAAAAAACAACATTTTAATTTATTGTTTCAGGATCTGTGCTCATCAAATGAACACCAAAATCTGAAAATTTACCAACACCAATTTGGACAGCCTAATCTATAACAACAAACCTCAAAACAGTTTAAAAGACCTAAACACAAACATGTAGGGAGTATCTGTTATTTGAAGGCAGCATTATTCAGGTAGCCTTAGCAGGAGGATTGAGCTCATCCCAAGCTTGAATCCATGTCTCCATTGCATCCGCAAGCTTGACGAAATACGGGTCGATTTTCCCCAGCTTATCCTTCACCTGTTTGGAAAGCTCAATGTAACACTTCTGGACAGTGGTTGAGTCTTTGGACAGCGTCGCGTTTTGGAAGAAAGGGATGATCTCTTCTTGCCAGAATATGCCATTGTACTCCTTCCTTAGATTCACAAAAGGGTTGCTAGCTTTGCTGTGCCATATGTATGGCAGCCCTGTCTTCACTCCCAATCCCAAATGATCACAAATCACCTGTTTTGTTTAGTTAAAACAAGAATGTAGTTTAGCCTTCAACATTTTCCGTATTAGACGAGTGAAATGTAAGACAGATAAAGAGCGAATGTACTATTTTATAGAGTAGGAGATGTAACACAACGTGTAATTAACAGGTCAATAGAAGCACTTATACCTACCTTTACACACCAACCAGCCCACATATCATCGTATCGCCCGATGGGCTGACCGTCTCCCATGAGGCCGAAGTACATGGCCGGGCCGATGAGATCGCGGTCAAATCCTAGATTCATTCCACACATGGGAAACAGGATACCCTTAGGTATTGTCAACACTGCATCCACATATCTAACAAAGCAAAACAGATCAATCAAGTCAATGAATGTATGTTAGAATTAATCACAAGGGTGTGTTAATTTGATCATTTTACTTGGTGTTTCTTTCCAAAGGCTTGACGAGCTGCGTTGGAGCATCGTAATCAGGTATGTTCAACCAGAGGCCATGTGAGACGGCGGTGGGCACGCCTTCTCTGAGACTAAAAGGGTACCCTCGAACGAAATCCGAACCCTCCCTATAAGGATCATACAATGTGTTGAAGAAAAGAGGGGTGGATGGACATAACAGATTCTTGATGTGCTGTTCGAGGGCATTGATCTGTTTCCCAGAAGGGTCCTTGGCAACCTAGGAATTAAATGATTAAATCCATCCGATCCACGAAACAATCAATTACACGAAACATTGAAAATTACTTACAAAACAATCATCATCAATGGTGTAGATGTACTTCTTCTTGGAGACCATGTAGCCAAAGCATCTACAGGCGGAATCCTTGAAGGAAATGCAGGAGGCCTTGGGTCCGAGGAGCTTGTTTATGTCGTTGCGATTGTAGAGATCGTAGTCGAAACCTTCGGGCACCTTGATGGTCTTGGCAGGGTCGCCATCTTGGACTATGATGAGGTGGTAAGGCTGGAAGAAGGGCCTCCACATTTCCAAGAAATCCAGGTTTCGGATTGTGGGTATTACGATGTCTAGCTCATCTTTCAGAGGGGGAGCTGAGGCTGCCATGGAGGGGGGGGGGGGGGGAGGGGGGTGTTTATTGGGTGAGGGTAGTGTAGATTGGAAGAGTGAGTGAGAAAAGTGACATGATTGTGTGTTTGAAGAAGTATAACGTTATTATAAGTGAAAAATGGCGGGAGGTGTTGGAGAGGAGGATGTGGCGGGGGAGTGGAGTTTTGCATGGTTGGGGAGTGGTTTGAAATTATGTGTTGATCCGATTTTAATGTTATTTTATTCTATTTATAGTTTCCCCTTATTTTGGCTAAGAGGATTTTTATTTAATTATTTTATTTTTTTTATTTTGTTTTCTAATATTTCGCTCTTAAGACATTTATTTATTCGCTTTTTCTGTATTGTTACATGATTTGAGTAAGTGTAAATAAGTAATGTTAAACGAAAATGAGATTTAATTTTAGTCAATATTTATATGTTTCGAACTTATTACAAGATGTTATTTGTAACAATGAGTTATCTCCCTATTATTTCTTTTTATTCATATATATTTCTTTTGATTTTTTTTTTCCAACCCGTTACATCATCTTTTACTGCACACACATATACATTTCAAATAAAAATCAAATCATAATTGTTTTGTTTGGAGTTTCATTTATAAAAAAGAAAATGTAGCTATTGAGAAAGGTGAGATGTGAGATTGAAATATTCATTCATTTATTTAATAATAATAATCTAAGGTCTAATGATACTTATTGAGAGTGCACCAAATCAATTGAACTAGTGATACTAGTTAATTAATTAAATAACAATAAAATTTAAAATGTACTAATGCATGCCCTCCGGTGACTTAATTAAACTAATTGTGCTACTACGATTGCATTTCTCAAGTAAAATGTAATACTATTATTAATTTTATTTTATGTAATAATTTTGAATATAATAGTTATATGATTTTAATTATAATGTATTGCCTTATAATTCATATTTAATAAAATAAATAATTTTATTTATTTGATTTAAGACAAAATATAAATATTAAGATTCTCTTTGTATGATGGGGAGTTTCTCTACACATATTTGGATTATGTGTTTTGTCTTTTAATTGCAAACCCATTTCACTATGTGACAATCCAATCAAGTATGTATGTGGATATGATGTACCTATTTATTATAATATCTAATTATATTCAAATTGGGTGCTGGTTCATGAATTTGGAAACAAAAATTTGAGGAAATATTCAAAATATTCTAGAGAAAACATCCAAAGTTTAGTACTCCCTTTGTCCCATACTTATCTTTACACTTTCTTTGTACAGATGAAGTATGAAGATAAGTATGGGACAGAAGGAGTATTAAATTATCTAAACTTAATCACAAAAACAAAATAAAAAAAATGAGGGTGCTATATCATATAGAATATACTAGTTATAATAATGAAGTTTCAATTTCAATTTGTTTTTAAATTTTTTGTTTATCTATGCTAACTAAAACAACCTCACAAATTTAATTTAGAGAGTAAAAATTAGGGTGCAGTAGATAGTTACTTCATTAAATTTATTTTAAATAATTTTATTATTTTTAGTGGTAAAGCTTAAATAATAAAAATTTAATTTATTGGTTTAGCTTATTTAAAGTACTACTCCTTCTGTCCCATACTCCCTCAGTCTCATATTTGTTTTCACAGTTACTGTAGACACGGAGTTTAAAAAAAATTGTTTTTTGACCAACTTTATTTACTTTTGAAGTATATTGTGGTACTTTTAAGTAATAAATAAATTATAAAGTATGTTATGTATGTTAGGTGAGAGTGATATTTTTGAAATTAAGGTAACTTTTGAGATTGTTGGTTAATGTAAAATTTCCTTTTTTGGATGGTGAAAATAAATGTGGAACGAACGAAAATGGAAAGTGTGAAGATAAATGTGGGACAAAGGAAGTACTTATCTTTACACTTTACAAAGGAAGTGTGAAGATAAGTATAGAAGGGAGGGAGTATTTACAAAAAAATCATGTACAACATTTTTTTACCGAAGGCTTTGAATGGTTAAAAGCCCAGTAGTAAACTTATGGGTCAATTATAGATGTTGTGGGCCCTTGATCGCACATCCTCAACGAACCCTAAAACCATATCTGTAAAAGCCTATGTAACTAATGAGTCTACTTTCAAAAAGATGAAACAATTAATTTTTTATTAAATAAATTTTAAAAAAATCAATAAATCAAAATATCAAATAATTAAAAAAAATTAAACTGCGAGAGTGGGGTTGGAATAGACCCGCCCAATATTTTTTTCTATCCTCTGATCTCAAATCAACGGCTCCCGCCCAAATTTTAAGCAAGGTTTGCAGAGATCTGTTAATGGCGAAATACAGATTACTATCAAATTATTGGAGGGAGAGAAGAACAATGGCGGTTCACCAAAGCAAATAAAATTTTATGTAGGCGTTCTCCGTCTCAACTACAGTTTACGGAGCATAATCGGTAAAGAATTTCCATTGATTATACCCTAGTGTCCAAATATTCAGTGAATTTAATTTCATTTAATTTATTTAGCCATTATCTATTCCGTTGATCTGCGTTGTTCGCATCATGACTGCATAAGAACAGTAGAAAGCCCATTCCCAAGCTTTGATTGGTGAAATTTCATAAGTGTAAAACTAGTTGCTGTTTATGTATCTGCCTAACACTTATCCTTTGACTAAAATGCTGTGTATTTCGTCCTTAATTTTCCTGAATATCAATATTATCTGTTAATTACGTTGTTTGAATTTGCTTAAGAATAATGTCAATGTGCACGCAAGTTAGTCTCTGATTGCCGATTGGTAAGGTTTCATTTGGGCAAAAATAATTAGCTGCTCTTTGTTTATGTACACATATCGAGTTATTGTACCATGGCAAAACGGGTTTCAATCCTCTATTGCATGTGTTAGCTGAAAATTTTTTGTACATCCAGAAAAAAGCTACTCCACTATATATGATCTGCTAAGTTAATTTTCCCCCTCTGTACATTGTGCGATGGTTAGTGAGCGGAAACCCTAATGCGTAGACCGTTGGGTGCCTCAACTCTTGGAAATTTCATTAGTTCGTCTCCCCCTACTTCTTTCCACTTGTATCTTGTCACAAAATAATGAAGAAATGTAGAAATCTCAGCCAGTCCGAGTTCCTTCCCAGGGCATTGTCTAGTTCCACCTCCGAAAATCAAGAAATGGTGTTGATCTTCTAGGCCTCTCTCCTGCAATTTGTAAAATTATTGTGAGTTAACTGTAACTATGACTCATAGTCTATAAGTATTACTACAGAATACTAATTTAGGAGATTACGAACCAGCCATCTCCATGGGTTGAAGGTTAATGGATCAGGATAAAGTCGTGGATCATAATTGACCTCCCTTGTGTACACGTATATCCTCCATCCTTTGGGAATGACATATCCTGAAAAAATGAAATGAGCATATGGATTAGCGATTATAATAACTTCAAGACCATTGTTCTCTTTTAAGGTTATGACGACCTTGTGCATCAAGCAATTAGGTTGTTAAATGTTGGCTTAATGATTATATGAATATTTGGATTGCATTTATTGTTTTTTGTCCTTGAACTTGACAAGGGAATAATCTTAAGTTTCTGATTGGAAGGATGAGCAGTGATAAAATTGAGCTCTCTCCTCTCTTATCCAAAACATAGACAAAAACAATTCCCTTGGACAAGATGGGTCATCAATGGAATGTCTTGGGTTGTAATGGTTGGTTTTCCATGTGGATCATGATGGGGGTAGGGTCCATTTAGAAAGGTGATCACCTAGTCTATGATTGCTTTTTATTGCAACTGTTGCTTTTGCGTTATCATCTTATTATTGAGGTGGTGGCTAATAATTGGCACTATTCATTGACGTAGTAAATTCTGTTTTCCTGCTGTTGCTAAAGCATAAAGGGTGCTGTTGCTAAAGCATAAAGGGTGCAAAAAGGAACATATGGTTAATCAAAAGAGATCGTGCACACCATTTATTTCCATATCCTTGGATGTTTTCCTTAAAACTCCGTTCACTATTGTAGCTAGTCTTGATGTCTCATATATGACCTGCAATAAGAATATCGGCCGACATCCATGAGCTTAAAATTTTACTGCAGTAACTAATTTTCAATGGCATTTTAGCAGCACTTACTGCACGTGTGAACCGCATGGATTTGTAGTCATTGTAATCAATCGGATCCTCTGGCCCTTTACTTTCTCGGATGGCCATATGTTCTTTCTGAAAATGTAAACATAATATACAAATTTTCAGTAATGAAACTATATAACTGACACAACACATGCTTATTTAATTACTGAAACTCCCACTTACCCTCAGTTCTTCAAGAACTTTTGGATGATCGTGAAGATACTTTACAGCCATCATGGAAGTAGTGGATATAGTTTCATATCCAGAATACAGGATAGTGATGATCAAGTCAATCATTTCCTCATCACTTAGCTTATATCTATTATCTTTTCCGACTAGAGAACCAAGCATGTCCAGTTGCTTATCTCCAGAGGCCCTTCTTTCTTCTATTAATGTTCTCAACAAGCTTGTAATATTTTGTCTTGCCTGTCATGAATTTGAGGTGTAAGTGTTACCTGAGTTTTTGGGGTTCATATAGACTTGCATAAAACTAGAAAGAATATTACCTGAAATCCGCGATGATAATTTGTGCCGGGAAGGTTGATAGGAAGTGAAAGAGTTCCAAGGACTAATTTAAAAAATTCAGGCATGAATGATTGAGATATTGAGCTAGCCTCAGTGCTTGCTATTTGTCTGAATGATGATAGGAACGCAATCTGAACAAATAACAGAACATAATAGTTAGAATATATACCACACTGCATGATTCCTTAAATAGATCTGGAGTTTTTAGAACAAACCTCTTTAGTCTTCTCTTGTAGATCAACAATTTTGTTATCCCAATCACTGAGATGGGATCTCATAAAATCATCTATTTTAGGCAAGAGTTGTTCTTTGATCATTGTAGGGCTGATAAGAGCAAGCAAAGCCCCTCTCATATGCTTGTGAGCAGAACCATGAACAGCTGCAATGTTGCATTTCCCCAAGATGTCTAACATTGACTGGGGATAGCCAGGTACAAGCCCTTTTGCTTCATTCAAAAGGATATATCTGTTTAGCTCTGGATCCATCGAAACTATAGTAGGACAACCCAATATGTGGGATTTAAAAAAACTTCCAAACCTGTTACATAGCAACGAAAGAAAAATTAGTACTATTTAAAATTACTTGTCAAATACAGGAATAGTTAGTCAATCATCTTCGGTGTTAATTTGAAATTATAGAATTTTAAAAGTGTCTTGGTCAGCAGATTAGCATGTTCCTCAGATTTCTGTTAGTGGGTCATCATGCACACAAACATGCAAGTACCCTCATAAGGTTTGGAATACATATGGCTAGTTACTAGTACATTTAGAATTTATCCGAAATTCGATTTGGACAGAAGAGATGAGATTCTGAATCTTTCAAGAAGAGTTAGTGACAGATACCTTGATCTCTGGTTTTTCATGAAGCCTGGACCAAGTTTTAGGAACTCTGTAGTCTCTCCAAAGACTGGCCATCCCATGGTACCAGGGGGCAATCCTTTCTTCCTATACTTAACCTCATTCCATCTCAGTAAAGCAATACTCAAAAGGCAGAGGCCCCAAAACACCCCAAGAATCACAACCAAGCTGGCCATTGATTCTCCCTAAAAGCTCCAACTGTGAGAGAGATGGAGGGAGGGAGATGTGGAAAGGGAGAGCTGTGAAAGATATGAGAGTTGCTCTGGTTTGTATTGGCTGAAAGTGAGCTCGTGCGGGTGTTTATATAGACCTGATGAAATCAATGAGAACAGAGAGAGATAGGGATAATACGCCGAAATCATGCACACTAGACTGTAGGACCTAGTTTTAAAACCTGAGGGAGTATTAAAGCTGTAAAAAAGTTTTACTGCGAAATCTTGGCTACTTAATATATTAGTGATTCTTAACAGTGTTGGTAGCTGTCATTCTTTAATTATTTGGTTATTTATTAGTTTTCCATTTAAAAGTCTTGGAGAAAATTGCCTTTGATTGATGTTAGAATTATAAGCCTTGGAGAAGCACATGGACGCCACCCCATTAGAAGAAAAGCACGGGGACTAAGTGGTTCACATGTCTGTCTAGTAGATCTGTGCATGAAATTACAAAAGTCACTTGAAGACATGTTCTTAGATTATGAATTCGAGAGAGAGAGATATTGATCTCCATGCCATTACAAAAGTCGCTAGAGACATGTTCTTGGTTATTGAAACAGAAGAGTATGTCTTGGTTCCACCCTAACTCTACTTAGCCTATTCCCTTTAAACAGATCGACGCTTAGATCTGTAGGTTTATAGTTCCTAATTATTTTCTCACGTGAAGTTTGACTTTTGGACTCTTTCTCACTTTAACTTTTCCTATCTTTGTAATCCAATAATTCCCCATGTTCTAATCATCCTCGCATCTTAAATTTCAGTAACTTTTTGGAGCCTTGTGCACAGGGGAGAAGACTATAAAAAATACAGAGCATTTTTTTTTTCTTTTTTCTGGGCTAGTTAATGGTCCTCCACTAAGCATGATTAGCTATTGGATTCTTGCGGGATAATAGGATAAAGTCTTAAATTTGTGCTAATCACATCAACCTATCTGAAATGACTCTAGATTTGCTTTTCTTTATTCACACATGTATGTATACTAAAGGACATTCTAATTTCACTTCTAACCCATGTGGGAAAACTGCACAGAGCCGGTGCAGTCAAGCCAAGCCCTCTAATTTTTTATACTCCTCAATATACAGGGAAATTCATTGATAATTGGTATTACTGCCAGATACTATTTTATTACTTATTTATGTTTGTTTGACTGCTTTGACTAATAACTCCCTCCCATCCTCAATGTAAAAAATGGTTTACTAAGCTGTGATTCTGAATGCTTAGTAATGTGTGGTAGATATAGCATTCAATGGCTAGTATCTAAAACCAGAGAGGGGATACACCTTTGATTTGAACACTTAAACTGAATTTCATTTTAATAGAATTATGTACAGTATGGAATATGGATAGATATGTCATATGTATGGTTGCTAAAACATATGATGGATAATGAACCACATAAACCATGCAAATGGTTATGCCGTACACAAATGCGTACATGCTTGACAAGTCTCATCAGTAGGTGAGATTATTTGCAAAGGATTTGTAATATATACTCCTAAGGAAGGGCTTGTCTTGTATATATATATTTTTTTCACTTATCTCTTCTCCTCTCGTTTTGTTTATTGACTTTGAGATGATGTTGATGCACTTGTCATAATGTGCACAAAAGGTAAGTTGGAAAATGACTTGAAGAGAAGTGTGGATCCTTGGGGAGATCCTTAGAAAGGGATTGGACACAACTGACACTGTGCACCTTTTACATTTTAAAGAAAATTGGTAATCATCTCCTTCTTAAAGGTAAATAGTAAATACTATATTTAAATTTTGGAAATTCCATATCTGCAATTGGGATTTAATATCATATTTATTTATTATTGCAAAAATGGAGTATATGCTAGCCGTGTCATTAAAATTGATATAGATTTTATTCCTACTCTATTTATAATTGATGGAGCGTAAATGTATTCACGCTTATAGGAAGAATAAAAAAAAGGTTACCAGAAGAATTAATTGTTTCATGTGTGACAGGGCAATTTTCTGCCGAATATGATCAAAATTAGATAATAAAGAATAAAAATTGAAAATGTGAATCTTAAAATAACAAGTTAGATTCATGGATAATTAGGAAATTAGATACTCAATAATTTTTTTTCATAATTGATGCGTAAACAGGAAATAGTTTTGTGATGTTTTACCCACCTATGTCTTCTGCCCCGACCCGAATTTGGACCTGCACTATATATTTAGTTGGATGTTCTATTATTGATGGTATATCCACAATTCTATGATTGAAATTTACTAGTGCTGTCCCTGTCATTTATTTGTTACTTAAAACTACATAATTTCGTAAATAGTTTAACCTAGTATTGATTACTGTTGGTATTTGTTTTACAAGAAAATTATGTGGAACCCATTTTTTTGTACAACTTATTTTTTTTAATTATGAATTGAAAAAGATAATTATGTTTTAGGAATTTATGTAAAATATTTCATAAATCACTTGTATAAAAAAACAGTTACTATAATTATAAAATTTATGTACAAATGAAGGTATTTGTACAATTATATTAGTATAATGAATCATATGCATGTGATGTAATTGAAAGTTTCGACAGGTCATGCTCATAGTGTCAAGATAATTAAATTTGTGATAGTAATATATTATATAATTTAGACAATTCATACAAATGTTAGAGGCAATTACTGATAGGGGGCAACTAAAGCACTCGAATTCTAAGTCATTTTGATAGCAAATTAATAATTTGTAGGATATGATTAAAAATTAACAGGGAAAAGATATTGCCGACAAGACTACAAATAAGGGAGAAAAAAAATCCATAATTTATTTTTTTTTCTACAAATAATTAGCAAATAGACGTGGGGTAGACGATTAAGATGAGGACGTATGAAAGAAAGAGATGGGGATGTACGAATGATATACTGCTGAAGGTTGCACATATACCATATTAGCAAATTATTAGTATATGAATAGTTCCATTTATGAAACAATTTTATTTTATTAGATTATTTTACTTTTAGAATTTAATATTTACTTTTAGCGTCCAATATTAATTTTAAAAAATATAATTGTAGTTAGTCAAGAAAAAAAATAGAGACCACGAAGGTTTCATATTGGAGTTAGTCTCTTATAAATCAAATTTACATCATAAATCCTTGTAAATTTTATGGTTCTCCTTAATTTAAACGCTCTAACAATAAAAATTCGATTTACACAAGTATTTTGTGTAGTGTAAAAAACTCGGTCGACTAGAGTATAATAATGGAGAGAGAGAAAGGGTGAGTGATAGAGAGAGGAATGTCCACCCACACGCACACATGCAGAGCTGAACTGGAGACGTTTTTGCTTCATTAAATGAGTGATATACAATCAAAACTCCAGAGGTGCACGAGGTCCTCCATTTTGTTCTTTTCTACTTTTTGCTAAAGTTGGTACCTCTCCCTACCATTATTTCCCTAAGAATTATTGCTCTCCATCTATATTTCTTTTCTCTTGAATTATAACTAGAATAATGACTTTTATATTCATTTTTAATCAACTATTCTAGATATATTCTAAATTATATATGACGCACTACCCAGTTCAAACTCTCCACTTGTGCCTTTTTATTTATTTTTATTTTTCTCTCTCACATACTATAAAATAGACTTTCATTTTTTATACTTTTAATTTCAATTCTAGTGTTAAATTGAGTTGGACGTAACGACATGCACATTAAAGAAAGTCTTGATATTATATATATGAATGATATTCTTTCAGTGTAGATATATTTAATAAATTGTGTTTGACTCATTCGATCCAAGTCTCATATTGTTATACCATCTTATAAATTCAATTACCGTTGGTGGTTCAAATATTTATTAAGATTGAGGGAGTAACTAGTTGATTTACTCAGTGACATTATTTGGTAGTATTTTTTATCTTTCTAAATGATTGTCTTTTTGTTTCATGAAAATTTTCACACAATAAAATTAATCGAACAAAGAATCTATTAATACACTAAATATTATCTACATCCAAAACACATAGTAATATATTATTAAAAGATCTATACTACAATATATATGCATCTATGTTTTAAAAACAACATGAAATGTTATCCTTGATTAATTCGTCGGAATTTGATTATCACATATGTGAGATTTCGATCTATTTAAATTGAAATTTCATGGCTTATTAAAACATTTGAAAGGTGTCAGCAATTTAGGGTGCTCAAAGCTAATCAATGACAAAGCTTTATTAATACTCTATTCGTCCCATCACAATTTTCACACCTCATGTGTAATTTTCAAAGAAGACGTAGTAGTTGTTAAATAGGAGTTAATGTAGATGTATGACATA
Source organism: Pogostemon cablin (assembly GCA_023678885.1). Taxonomy (NCBI): domain Eukaryota; kingdom Viridiplantae; phylum Streptophyta; class Magnoliopsida; order Lamiales; family Lamiaceae; genus Pogostemon; species Pogostemon cablin. The sequence goes on along the minus strand of CM042992.1, from coordinate 2,240,833 downwards.
TATAAATCGTGGAGAGAAGAGGTTGGTGTTTCGTTTTAATTGGTGGGTGCATGTAATTAATGCTATTCATCATCTTGATTGGTTTGAATTTTCCACTCGAAGCTTCCTGATCTTATTGGTCATGGCATTAAGATTATGGGCTATCCCAATCTTGCCAATGATGTGTATGTATACTCCTAATCTATCCTCTACTTTGCTGCTTCAATTTAATGTTACCATTCCTTGAAAACTACACCCTGCATGCCCATCTTTTATTAAAAATTTTCTGTGTCATTTTTTTAAATATTTTTTGTATTATATTTTTGAATGGATGATACGTTGAAAAAATAGAGAAATTATATTCTAAAAAAAAAACTTAAATTCTAATGATATTAATTGAATTTTTTTCTTTCTTTTACGTATAAATTATATGACGAGTGATATAAAAAGTAATACATGTAAATGATGCAAGAAATAATTTTTTCTTTTTATGTGATCGGTTTTGCATCATTCATTCTTTATAGATGGAGGGTGACTATCACACGCAACGCAATATATCATTGTCATACTTATTAAATTTAAGATAAACATGTCTCTTGTCACAAACATGTCTCTTGTCACCCTTCACAAAATATGTTCTGAATTTCTTTATTTATATATATAATTTGAATGTATATGAGAATTGGCCTATCATATAATACACCACGTACGCACTTAATGCAGTAAATAATGCTGTGTATTAAAGTATTGGCGTAAGTTGAGAAGTGGAAGCTTTAAATAAATTGAACTGAAACATGCATAATTAAAGTTCAATGTAATGAAATTAACTGATCATAGTCAAGTTTGGGCGCTACATCAAAAAAATAAAAAATTAAAATAAAATAAAAATAATATATATATATAATAGGACAAGTTACAAGTCCACCTACAGGAATTAGGAAGCTGTCTCGTGTCAAATTTTAAAGAAAATTTTCTTATCATATAATTTTAAATTCTAAATAATTATTAATACATGCTAGCTGGTAATCATGTTTATACTTTAATCATGGACAAGGGGTCTGTTTGTTTTGCTCTGCTTTCCCTAATCCTGCTCTACAAAATGTAATCTAATAAATTTTCGTTTTCATATTTTTATTGCAAATTATTCCAAAATTTTCATCATTTCTTTTCAAAATTAGAAATGCTTGATTCAGGCGTAGAAAACACTTTTAATGAGGTTGAAAATAGTATTTCATTTGTTTTTTAAAAAAATATTTTTATTTTTCGTATTTTTTTGTTGTGTAGAATCATTCCCATAAAATAAATAATAATAATAATAATAATAATAATAATAAGAGTGTATATTGGGTGCACCCGAGTGCAAGGGTGCATCCATATGTGTATGACTTTTTATTCTATTTTGTATACATATTATTCTATTTTGTATACGTGTTTTGTAATAATTGTATACTTTTTTCACACTAAGTTTTTCATTAAAAAAACTAACATCCATACGTGTATAATTTTTTATTCAATGGTGTATACATGTTTTTTTTAATAATTGTATATTTTTATAATTAATTTTTCATTAAAAAACTAACACTTAAATTTTATACATTATTGCTCATAATTGTATATATTTTTGGTTATATTTGTACATGGGCGCATCCTATCTTAGGGTGCACCCGGGTGTATACTATAATTACCCTAATGATAATAATAAATTCTCAACCCAATAATTTCAGAATACACAAATTATCTCAATCCAATAATTACGCTATAGTTTTAAAATTTCAGTTTCACTTAAAACATACATCACGTTTAATCATTTATTTATTACATACAATTGATCGTTCACACTTAAACTGAGTTTTTTTTCTCATTATAATTTGATTTTTTTTAACAAATAAATTGTAATTAAAGCATTATATATATATATATATATATATATATATATATATATATATATATATATATATATATATATATATATATATATATATATATATATATATATATATATATAAAAGTTGTTGATAAAAATCTAAAATCTAAAATTTATTATATAGTTATTTGATTTTATTTTATTTTCTTTAATGAGGTCTGAATATGTAGGAATTATGAAGTTGAATTGGAAACGGATAAAAAGAAAATTTTCTTTAAGGTTATGTTTGTTTGTTTGTTTTTTAAGAAAGAATAAGAAATACTTACTCTATCCAAGCACTTCACTGGAATTATAGATACTTAATTTAAAAAATTGTTTATTGATTTTTTAAAGGTATTGTGTTTTAATTTAATATATTAGTATAAAGTATGCTATATATATGTTAGGTGAGAGTAATGTTTCTAAAATTAAGATGATTTCTTTAAGTTATTAATTTAATGTGATTTATTTATTTATTTATTTTATGAAAAGAGGTGTGAAACTACTGAAAATAAAATTACGAAAATAAGTGTGAAATAAATGGTTGTATGATAATAAATCTTGCAACTGCTATTGGTATTTAGGTAGGTTAGATTTGTTAGAATAGGAATTGATGTGGGTGAGATGGTAAAATATTGTAATATACTCCCTCCGCTGCTTCTAAGGTAACCATTTATTTTTTGCACGTGGATAGTTCTAAGGTTTTTATTTGCTTTTTGCATGTGGATTAAGGAGTATTATTATTATAGATAAAGTGAGTAGTTATATTAGAGGGAAATGGTGGATCATATTGTGCTTTTTTTTACTAAATAAAGGAAATTGATATCTTTGAACTGGACGCCAGGAATAATGAAATTGATACCTTAGAAGCGGACGGAGGGAGTATTGTATAAGAGATGGTAAAATTGCATAATTTAAAATAGAACAAAAACACCTGAACAAACATAGCCTAAACTTATTGGAATATTTTAAGTAATTTTAGGAAAAAAATTTATAAAATTATTGAGATATGTGTAAAAAGTGAATATTATTTTGATATTTGTGAAAAAAATTACTAATATTATTGAAATGTACTCTCTTCGTTCGCTTTCAAGGGTTCCATTTTACCATTTATGGAGTCCATACCCAAGGGTTTCATTTCTATTTATGTACAATGAGGGATCCACTAATAATACTCCTATTAACCTTAAATGTATTTGCATATTACCCATTTGCCCCTCCTCATATTAATAAGGTGGAGGGGCAAAAAGGTAAAACTTACACATTAACTACCCACTACACATTAAATAACAATATTCTTTAATCATCGTGCCCAAAAGCAAATATACTCTTGAAAGCGGACGGAGGGAGTATTTTTTACTACTTTTATAAAGAGAAACGAGTGAAATATTTTGTGGGACGAACGAAAAAAAAAGGTTAAATACTCCCTCCGTCCCAAATTTATTTTCACGTTTACTTTAGATACGAAGTTTAAAAAAAATTACTTTTTGATTTCATTTTGAGGGTAATATAGTATATTTGGGTAATAAATAAATAATAAAATATGTTAGGTGAGTTAAAAATGTGATGACAAATTTGAAATTAAAGTATTTGGAAGGGATGTTAGTTAGTTTTTTTCTTTTTTATAGAAGTGTGAAGTTAAGTTTGGGACAGACCAAAACTAAAAGTGTGAAGTTAAAGTTGAGACGGAGGAAATATTTCGGATAAAATATTATTACTCCCTCCCTCCCAGATATTTTTACCCGTTTGTACGAGTACAGAGATTAAGACGTTTTATTTTTTTAATATATAATGTAAGAAAAAATAGGGGTAAATTAGTAATTTAAAAGAAAAAGTGAATAAAGTTATTGAGAATGATGAATAAAGTGTAAAAAAATAATTGAAATTATTGGGATTGTAAAAAGTTGGTAATAAAATATTATGTATTTTTACCAAAAATAGAATGAGCAAAAATACTTGAAACATCCCAAAATAAAAAGTGAGTAAAAATACGTGAGACGAAGAGAGTATTTATTTTTAATTTAAACCGAAGCAACGAACCCTGGTTTAAAAAAATGGTTTGTATACTGTTGGTGTAACTTGGGTAATAACAGAGAATCACATGGGTTGAGAGAGTAAGCGAGTATAGTGGCTTTTCGATTTACCCATCGGAAGAAAGATAGAGTAAATGCGTACGTGTGTAAGTGATAGGGACAGCAGTAGAAAGATGGGCCTATGATGTTTGACTGCACGTGTGGGAGATGCATCCACGTGCACTCGTTTTTATTCACTGAAAAATATTGATTGCCCTTTGTCTCTTTCCTCAACCATTATTACTTTTCCCTGTGCTCTCTAATATTTGTTCCCATCGATGGTTGACCGTATTTGGACTTTTCTCTTATCAGTTGGGTTTTAGGCGTATTCTCCTTCATCGCATTTTGGCACAATTTCTGTGTGTTTTCAATTCATGAACAGGGGTTGTGATTCTTGTTTTAGGAATTTGGACAATCGGAATAAATTAGGTGTTTGGTTTAATCAAGAATTCATTTTTATGATAATGTGAGAAATTATGAAGTTGTGGTTATAAATGTGCCACTGGTCCGATCTGACTTGCCATGGACCAAATGTGCACCCACCTAAATGCTACTGCATCCCTCTCTAGCCCCTCTTTTTTTGGTAGGATTTATGCTTCCAAAGTCCCATTTTTTATGATTCATTTTGTGGAATATAGACGTATCAGATGATTTATGAGATTTATTTTTATCTTTGTTTGTGAAACGAGTCGTGGGTTTAATTTGAAAAGTTATTGCATGGGTGTTTAATGATGTTTAAAGATGCCAATAAAAAGTGAATATTTTAAATAATTTAAATTAAAAATATTTAAAGTTGTTGGTATGTGTGTAAAAAATGAGTATTGTTGAAATATACTTTATTTTTTTCATTATAAAAAGCATGCATAAATATTGGACAGATCAAAAAAGAAATTATAAAATAATCAGCAGAAAGAATAGAGTACTACTCTCTCAGTTCCAATAATACTTCACGTCCATCTCAAAATACTTGTGCACCCTAAAAATAATAACAATACACGGTATCAATAACCTTACAATACTATAATATCATAAAAATGTCACTTTCTTTTACACATAATTCAAAGTTAATTATATTGTACACTTTATTATATTTAATTATTCATATTATATTCTTTCTTACATGATTAAAAAAAATTATTACATTTTTTAAACTCCATCCCACCAAATACTGGTATTCTTGAGTTTATTCCACAAGTGAACTCACACTTTCCTCGTATTAAAATATTAAGTAAATTAAGGACAAATTATATAGACGTAATTAAAAAAATATGGATGATTTGGGTATTGATATTAAGTTTGAGATAAATATGAGCATTATAGATTGTATCATGAATGGTTGTGGACAGGAAAATCATAAATAATTACAATTATTTTAAGAATGGCGCAAATAATATTAGAAAGTGGTTATGCAAATACTAATTTATATATAATATAATAATCCAGTCCATATAATAATAGAGTCCGGAGTCCCAACGCATAATTCAGTAATCTGTCTTTAATCTGATTTCATATAAGAGTGATTTAAATTAAATAAAAGAAGAGAGCGAAAGATTGGTTTAATTAAATAGCTTAGTGTCATTTTCATAGTCATAGGTAGAGTACGAGCAGCTTGAGAGCTCAGCTTAGTTTGGCTAGTTAAAGCTCAAGCATAGCTCGACTCGTAACTACTCGAGCTTGAGTTTTAGCTCGTCAAAATACTTGTTACGTTATCGAACCGAGCTGAGCTCGGCTCGATAAAGTTTGATAATAATAATATTAAAATGAATATTATATAATGATAATTATATATATTAATATAATAATTATTAAAATATAATATTAAATATATTAATTAAAATCCGACTCGATGAGGCTCGAAAGCTCGTTAAGGTTCGAAAGCTCGATTTGTTTTTCTTAAATGAGCCGAGCCGATATCGAACTCGAGCTCGGATAAGTAATGTTCGAGTCGAGCTCGAGCTCGCTCGTAAGCTCATTATCAAATCGAACCGAACTCGAGCTCGGCTCTATAACTACTCGAGCCGAGCTCGAGTAGGCACTACTTAAGCTCACTCGGCTCGTTTAACAGGCGTAGTCATAGGTGGTCTCGTCTCCTTGGCCTGAATGCATTAATTAATTCAAAATTTACTGGGGTCGACGATAAATTCTCCATTCTGAAAATTCTTAATAATTTTTTTTCACATTAATAAAAAAAAATCTTAATTTTAAAAATATTTTGATATTTTGTGAGAGTCAAAGATACTCCACTTATATTATATTCATTTTCAGTAAAATTGCTCTCGACAATTGTTTCACCATTCATGACTAATAAAATTAAAAAACTATATATAAAATAAATGAGATGTTTCACTAATTTGAAAGAGTATTTGTTTTTTTATATAAGTATATAGTTAAATATGTTACTCTTTAAATTTCATTGAAAAATTCATATTTTATTATATTGGATGTCTTAATCAAATGTTTTTATTTCTCACTTTTAATAAAAGAATCTCATATATCATCTACCACTCATTACTAATACAAATATCCACTACATATAAAATAAATAATACTTTTTAATTTACGCTTAAAAAATAAACAGTGATCTTTCGATGAAATGGAGAGCAATAGTAATTGTTATTTTTATAATAAGTACTCCCTCCGTCCCGGGCAAATAGGTGCATTTGCTTTTTGCATGTAAATTAAGGAGTATTATTATTTAAATTTTATATAAAATGAGTAGGTGTATTAGGGAGATGTGATGGGTAGTGGTGGGCCATTAGTGGACCCTTTTTACTAAAAGAGAAAAATTGTGCTATTTGGGTGAGACAAATGGAGTAATAAATAAAATGTAAGAAGTGTTATTTGCTTTTTGGAATCTAAGAAATGCTCCATGTGTAATGAGTAATTGTATTAGTAGGAGTGATAGTTTTATATTTTAATTATATTAGTGATATGTGTGAGTCTCATATATCTAAAAAGAGAAGACACGTACGTTAAAAATGGACGATCCAATATAATAAAATTGATACATTAAAAATGAACTGAAGAAATAATCAACACCCGGCAAGTTTCAGCGTTCCTCGGCTTTTTAACCGCCATTCTTCTTCATAGTCTATGTCGCTTTATATTTACTTCTCCACTTCTGCGTCAGTGGCTTTACTTGTGGACTTGTGACATCCACTTGATTAATTGTTTTCCACTTTACTCTTCAGTTTTCCACTGCATCATTATTTTCTCAAAATTATTAAAATAATTTTTAAAATTATTGAATAAAGTTGTTTAAATCTTTAAGGTGTGAAAATTATTGAAGAATAAGAAATTGTGAAAGTTCTTATGAAATGAATGAAGAGAATATTATTATTTCATGGGAAATAATTATATTGATAATAATGGTAGACTATATAGTTGACTTCTTTTTTCAAAAAGTATAAAAGAAACCTTTTAAATCAAAAACTTAAAATATCAAAATGATATTTTTAGGGCGGATAGTGAAAGTGTATTTTTACCTAGTTTTTTATTTTTAATATATTTAAAATTAAATGATTAAAGTGTGGTGATATTATTTTATACTCCATATATGACTAAAATTTGTGTGTTCTCGGGCATCATGCGCCTAAATACCCTTTAATATATCTTTTAGTATTAAGGGATGTTATCTTTATTTTCTAAAAAAAAAATAAAAGTGTATACTCTTTAAAACAAAATATTGTACCATTATTAATTAAATATACTCCCTCTGTACCAAAATTATATTCACGTTTACTGTACCACGTTTTTTAAGAAAAATGTTCTTTTTGACCAAATTTATTGATTTTAGAGGGTAAAGTAGTATTTTTAGGTAATAAAAAGTATAAAATAATGATATGTGTGTGAAAAAAGGAGTGACAAATTTGAAATTAAAATAACTTTGAGGTTGTTGGATAAAATGATATTTGCCATTTTTAAGTTGTGAACAAAATTGTGGAACAGACAAATGTAGAAATGTGAAGGAAATTATGAGGCGGAAGGAGTATAATCTTTAAAATAAAATGTTGTACTCTTACCCAATTTGTGTAATTGGAGACAAAGAGATCAATTCGTATACTGTTGACTTATTCTTTATTTAAAATTAAATGGATTAGTTCAAAAGTAGTTTTAAGGATGTGTAAATTGTAACGCGTGTATATGATATAAACAATATATAATAGTTGCAAAGTTCACTCGGTGTGAAAAAAAAAATCCAATAAAAATACTTTACCACGATCTAATATTATTTGATCAAGTAATAAATGTAATCATCATACATGATGATAATTATGATTGGAAAAATGTGTCTAAAATACCAAACTAATTCACTTTATTATCTAAGAAGCCAAACCACATGGGACAGATTGGCTTCGGAGGCTAACATCTACAGAACTATTAGAAAATGAAAAAAAAAAAAAAGAGAAAGGATTTTTTAAAAGTGGAATATTTATTCACTATACATTCGTGCGTGAGAGCAATACTTCTAAAGTTTTTAATTACTAAAAACTTCAAAAGTGAAAGCAACAATCCTCTCTTGTACTCCATGTATTTATTGACTAAAAACTTATTCATTCTTTTAACTCAATTAACATATTTTATTATTTATTTATTAAAAAAATTATAATATCACTAAAAATTATATTTTTCTTAATTTCTGTTGTATCCAATCAAGACTGAAAATTGTTCTGATACAGAGAGGAAGTATCTTTCTGTCTTGTTGCAATGTACGTATTTTGTCATTTTAATCAGTTTCGATACTAAGTATGCATTTCTTTTTTGGATAGATGAAATCTACACAAATCAATTCATATATCTTTATAGGCTAACGTACAATATTAATACAATTACATACTTCATATTAAAATATAATAATATCTCTTAATTAACTACCCATTACATAATTAACTACACATTACAATATTATGTCAGTTAAATATGATGATGTAAATTTTCGTTTTAAGGCAAACAGTGTTTTGTGATGTTATTTACAATAATTTGGCAACGTTCAAACAAAGTGATGACATGATTTGTAGCTCATCAAAATGGGAAATTATCACTAGTTTCTTTGCGTCAATCAATTAGTGGTCATTATCTTAGTTTGCACGTGAACATGGATCTATCCGTCCTCTCCTAAATTATGAATTCATCAAAACAATCTGGACCTTCTATTTTCTTTTTCTTTTTTTTTAAATAGAGAAATTAGGCAGACTAATAAAGCTCTTTTAGAAAATAAAATAGATGCTTTAATTTTATTTTTATTTGGGCTTGGGGGAGTTGAGATTGGAATTTTCGTTATAAATTATGGGGTTTTATGTGGATGATATCTCTATCTTAATCCATTATCTTGATAAATGTGACAGAAAATTGGCATTGAATGCAAATATATCCCCTCTGTTGAACTTTTTGACTACGCATTTAATGAACATTGTAATAAATAGGAATATATCAAAACTCTTTGCACTAATCATTTAGAGCATGTGCAAGAGATTATTTATAATTTGAGGAGGATTTTAGATAATATAAAGTATTTTTAAATTTTAGAGTAATGTATTTTTATTCACCTTTAATAATTTTTTTATATTTTTTCTCTTTACAATATTTATTTATTACATTTGTTTTTTCTCATATTTTTAGAGTATAAAATCAAAGCGAAAGAACCATTATGTATTATAAATATTAAATAATAAATAATCAATTAAAAATATCAAGAAATTAAAGTGTTGGAAGAAGTGAAAATTTCAATCATTAAATTTTAAAAAATTGATTTGGCTCTTCAAATTTAAAGAGGCAAAAATTATTATAGCAACTCCAAAAGCTAATGTAAAATACAAAATATTTATATTATAAAGAGGATTTCATTAAAATCAAGCTCCAAAACACTCTCTATTTTAACATTTAAATTTACATAACCATTTTCACTCTCTAAATTTGAAGAGTCCAAATCCACTCTTCAAACTTAAATAACATTAAATGTTATTGACTTCCTTATGTGTTTTTGCTTAAGAGAAATAATTTTTAATAAATTAATAGAGAAAATATGTTATAAACGTACATTGGAAATGAAAATATAAAGAGATTGTTGGAGCATAATAAAAATATGATTCTTTAAAATTTAAAAATTTCTCTATTTTGTGAAAATCGTCTCTAAAATTTAAAAAAACTCTTGGAGATGCTCTTATTTTAAAAAAAATTGTTATTTCAAATAGGCTATTGAAGATATATTTATGTGTATGACTATTTAAATTTCATATTATTTGTTATTTAGAGAGCCTTTTGGAGTTCTTCTAGGATTATTACACTTAATTTTGGCCATTAAAATAATTTATTTGATCCTAGAGAATAGCTTAATGTGTAGCAAAAAGGAGGAAATAGCCTCTAATTAAGTTAAATGGTAATTTTCATCCTTTAAATTGAACTAAATGGTAATTGCAAGAGTGGTGTAAAAGTCTTTTTTTTTTAATTAAGCTGACAGTGGTGATGGTTTATTTTCAATGTTTCAGCCTTTAATTAAGATATGTATTAATTATAGCCGAAATTATTGATTTCTCTGACAAGGACTGTTGTGAAATTATGTAAGAATATAGTAATTTCTTTATCATAAAAGAACTTCCTAAATCTAATAAGTTCGAACATTTTGCCACTCTGTTATAAACTCTTGCACGCTACTCTATAATTGGATTAAAAAATTCGGATCTCTTGTCATATTTTGGTATTACATCTCCTGTTATAAATCGTTGGATGATTGAAACATATGATAAACTATTCTATACATAACAATAAACTCTAGGAGGAAAGGTTGAGATTTTACTTTTTTGCATACGTGTCACCCATCTAACGCGTGTAACAAGAGATATAGTATCAGAAAATCAATTACGAAATAAAAGAGAGAGAAATGAGCGAGAGTATAGTGTTTCGAAACAAGTAGGTGTAATTTTTTTTGGTATTTTCCTTATTTTTCTTAAATTTCAGATGTAAATTATATGATGGCAATAATTAAGTTTATTTAATTATTTCAAAATAGGAGGAAATAGAATAAGACGAAATCAATTAAAACATGATTAGCGACATTTAATCAATCCGTGATTTTTGACATATTATGTTTTCTAAGCACGTGTAATTAGGTGATTGCTAATACTGCAGACAATTTTAGTTGATGGGACATTTAAAATTGATTAATTAAATTCCATAAATTTGGAGAGATATATTTGGAAATAGGATTTGTTCAAATCTTTTGACAAGTTTAGAGGGTCACAAATGTAATATGCTTCAATTAATCAATTATGCGCTAAAGGAAGGGGTGCACTAAAATTTAAAAAAAAAAAGTGATTTTGATATAAGATTCTAGTTAATAATTATACATAAAGGAAAAAAAATTATAATAAAATTTGAGTAGTGTTTGTAAATTTTTAAAAAATAAATATAGAGTGCTAGTTAAAGATTAGTTGTAACTTTTAAGCAGAGGTAAATGTGTAAATACATTGTGTGTGAACTTTATATAGATAAAATAATAATAATAATAAAAAAAAAAGGGGTATAATATTGTAAAGTGAAGCAATAAACAGTGTTGGTGATGTTGCTGCAAAATGCAGTAACAAGAGGGTCAAGTTGGAAGTGGCTAATTCAATTTATACATTTCCCTAAAAAGATTAGATTATACATTCATCTGTACCTCTATCTCATCTTATGTTGGAACTTTGGCTATGCAGCTTTTAATGCACCCTATCTTATTTTAATGGAAAAAAAAAACTGTGTAAGACATTATCTAAAAAAATGAGATAAATAATTATAATTAGATTTTGATAGAAGAAACATTAACAATTCATATAATGACAAATACTACAAAAATAAATAAATAAAAATTAATAACATAATACTAAAATAAACAGAAAATGCAGAGTATATAGTATCTTGAATGATTAATAATTAGTTAGGCCATAGGATCCGCCTAGTGTATTCCACTCCTATATATGATTAATGAGATTTAACAGGATAAGATTGAATAGGTTGGAAATTAAATTCAAACTAATGTATCATCATGTTTTTTTTTTGAGAGATTGTGTGTGTGTATATATAGTTTGGATAATTAATCCGTAAATGAGATCAAAAGCGGATCATAATCTTGATATCCCCTAATTAAAGCAGTTTTATTAGTTGGGCTGTAAGAACATGATGATGATGACGATAACGAACAGATTGACTTATTATTGAAAATTATTAATGGGACGTAAAGTTGTTGCCCCATAATGTGTCTATTCACAGAGGAGTTTTTCTCTCATTTCTCATCATTACCATTTTTATTTATATTATTACGTCGATCTCCTACTTTATTAATTAACGTATTAATTAGTATGGTGATTTTTAGTTCTAAAATATTGATTAAGTTTAATACTCCTTCCCTTCTTTATCAAGGGCTTCCACTTTTCACAGCTCTCAATGCAGAATTAATCATAATGTAATTTATGTAATAATGCAGAAAATGTCCCTATTTAGAATGATGTATTTTCTAGTTTTGAATTTGGTTTAACTTGATGTAATCTTTTGGATTCAAGAACCTTGTATTTCTAGTGGATGCATTGTTTTTCTGCTTAGTCAATAAGAAAGGCAAAAATGGTATGGGATTGTCTCACGGATAAGTCGGATAAAAAACAATATTTAATTAATTACAAGTTTTAAAATTGAAATAAATTTGAAATAAAATTAATATAAAAATGAAAAGTGTGCAAAAATTCTTGAGACGAAGAGTATTTTCTGAGACAACTCATACGCATTTACGTTATCAATTAGGATGAGAATTCCTACTAGACATGTTTATCATTGAAAATATGTGACAGTGTCGTGACTTACTTATTCATTTTTCCAATATAACTAGTGAATTTTAATAGGTTTTTATGAGTGAGTGCTATCATAAGAAGTAATATTTCTTATATGCTGGCTAGGATTGATAGTGATGTGTAATAATTAATGAGAAACATTAATGGTGCGAAGATAATTTGATCAACATATGTATAATTTTAAGATTTTTTCTAGTGTAAAACTAAAAAAATTGAATACTTCCTCCTAATTTGATCATCCTCCTAATTTGATCAACATATGTATAATTTTAAGAGTCTTTCTAGTGTAACTTCAAAAATTACTTCCTCCATGACATACCACCCTTTATGTTTACTTTTTTACGCTATTTAAGAAAATTTATTATTTTATTAATTTTATTGACATTTGAGGGTATTTTAACTTTGAAAATAAAGTAATTTTTTAAGTTGTTGATTAATTTTTTTTTTAATTTTTGAAGGATTTTGTGGAGCAAATAAAAAAAATGAAGGATTTTGTTGAACACAGAGAATATATAAACCCTAGCTGATCGGTATATCATGTATATCAGAAGCACCACAAATCACTCATAACTTCAACAATATATGGAATATACTAATACTATATAACTTCAACTAGGAATGATTTTTTAATATATACCAATCCAAAGAAAACGCAAATGAGTTTCCCATTGTAGATTTACAAATCCATTTTCAATTATCACTCCAATCCAAATGCAATCATAAATTTCATTTTCATGAAATTAGAACCAAGATGATGAAATTGTAAAAGCAAAATCAAGAATAAAAATGATGGAAAGGTTGAAGATTGAGATTGGCAGATGAATGTCCAAAAGGGTGTGCTCCTCCAATCAACATATTGCAGAAGAATCTTAGCTTTAGGTTGGCTCCACTTCACAAAATCAAAAACTATAACAATTCATGAAAAAGAAAGAAAACCCTAAAGAGAGAGAGGGAGAATACACCCCACCCCATGTGTAAAGAAGGTCCCCCCATTAGAGGGTTTGTTTGATGCATCTTTTTCATTTGGTTTGTCTTTAACATTGTTTCTTCCAATTTCACCCATTTGGTACACACACTTGATCTCCTCTCACCAATCCTTTATATAATATTTGATGCTCCCACATATGTCAAAAAAGAAGGCTCCAACGCCATGTGATCCGGTGAATGCTTGCCCACAATCAGCATCAAATTTAGCCCCCTCCCCCGTGGGGTTCCCCCGTCACGTTCAAAACGACCACTCGAAGAAATTTCCCTGCACGAACCTAAACTGCATGTTACCCCCTCGTGCCCCTATGCCCTTATTTGCTTCTACCCATCCACATTTCCTCCCAACCCTACATTTTCATCTATCCTTTTTCATTCCGATAAGAATTAAATAAATATTATTCAAAGTACATTATTAATATATTATGATTTTCCCTCATCCTTGCAAGCATGAATGTAAATACATATTTATTGATGAAATTAGATTGTTTAAATGGAGTAATCAATAACGGAGATGATTTTTATTTTTATTTTTATTTTATGGAATTAATTCAATTAATTGCAGTGTGTTTAAATTAAGAAGCAAATTTATAAGCACATTGTAATTAATTTGTCTTATCTCTCAGACTACAACCGACGCTCTTTTATGGCGTCCGATAAAGTAGGGGACCTAAATAGGAAAATGATGTATTAATTTTATTTTAAGATTATATATTATATATAAGTATGTGTGTGCGTGTTTGAGTGTGTGTTTTGCTATGCTACAATTTAGAGCTTTTGTTGGTTAGAACAAGCCAGCTATTCTCACTTCATGTGGTTCATAAGTTTGCACATATAAATGTATTGTAATCCAAATATGTGTATTGGTAGTACACCAGAGTTCATGTTGTTGTTTTTACATTTTGATCTTGTGTGGTTTTCAGAACATGTTCCTCCTCCACACCCACCCCCCAAATAATAAATAAAGTAAAATATTAAATAACAAAAAAAAATCTTATATGTGTAAAGCAAAGGCATCGATAGCGAATTAGATAAGCACTTGAAAATAGTCATGATTATGATACATGACTGGTCATATACAACATTTAGTAATAACTACGGGTGGTAATTTCCGACCCAACACGATAGCACGACACGATAATTGCGGGTTAATGTTTGACTTTATTGGGTTCGTGTCAATCCAATAAGGACACGAAAATTTCGTGGCGTGTTCGTGTCAACCCTTTAAGCACGATTAATATTAACAGATGACACATTAACTCATTAACAACTCAATAACCTATTAACAACCCAATATAAATATAAAATTAGAAATATATATGATAAAAATATTTAATAATAATTTTAAAATATATCAATTTAAAATTTTTATTTATTTTAATTAGTATTTTTTATTTTTATTTTCTTATTGTGTTGTTATCGTGTCGTGTCGTGTCAACCTGTTATTTTTCGTGTTCGTGTCGTGTTGGAACGAATTCTTATCGTGTCGTGTTCGGGTTTGCCCTTATCGTGTCGTGTCACTATCGTGTCGATAGGAAACCCAACCCGTTAGCACGAATCGCCAACCCTAGTAATAACATCAAATTAAATGTAGAATTTATTTTGTTTTCCCTCTCTTCCTCGTAGTTTTGTATAAATATGTTGATATATGGATTAAGAAAAATTATTTCAGGGTCTATAATGTAAGAATAAGTATATTAATTTGATGATTCAAAATAAAAAGTTAATAAAAGTTGATAGATAAAGCAATGTATTAGGAATATTAATACTGTATAGTGTTATTATTATTCACAACACGCAAATGTATAGTAGGACGAATAAAAATGAAAAATCTTTCAAAAATATAAGTGAATGGAGGGATGATTAGAGTATAAATTCAAGATCATCTTCAGTTCGAACCTTTCTTTAAAAAAAATTATGTTTAATTAATGATTTAAAAAACCACAAATTTTATTTATATTACAAATTAATTTCTATTTTTGAGAAATTGCAAAAGAGAACCCACAGCATTAAACATGATTGCAAAAAGTATGCAGTACTTAATGTGTGATATTTTTCTCTAAGGTGGAAATTAAAGGTGTGTTTTGTAATAATACTTAAAGGTAATTTTAGAAAAAAAAAATTATTTTCAAATTTTCGATGAAGTTTAATTCATAATAAAAGTAAAATTCACGATTTTTCTCACGAGAATTTAATTTTTTTCAACACCCTGGCGGACTTCACAATTTTGATTTCAGCTCAATCCCTATTACCTTTCAGATAAGGAATATTTTTCTTTCAAAATTTTTTTAAAAAATTGTGAAGTGTTAAAAGATATATACTAACAATTTTAATTTGTGAATAATTGGAGAGAGATATTTTTATGGTATTTATTATCAAATAGAAAAGTTTGAAGCTTTACCAGAGATGGAAAGTATGGAATTCAACAAAGAGTGGCACGTATGCAACACTAGTCACTAATTAATCACTCTTAGTACTGTATTAAATTGCTTATTTTATTATTAGCAGAATCTTAGGGAAAATCATAAGAGTGAGACACTGAGTTTATTTGTTTTCTAGCAATTAATTACATATTTTATCCTACAAGGACCAATAACATGACCCCCATTAACTTCGGCATCGATAGGGGTGTGCATCGGTCGGTTCTGTTAACCAAACCGACCGAATTTCCAAAACTGAAAAGCGAACCGAAATATTTTAGAAAACCAAAACCAAACCGAAATGTTTCAAAACCGATGCAAACCGAACCAATTATTTCGGTTGGTTATTTCGGTTAACCGAAAACCGAATTTTTATTTTTTCATAATTAATTTTTTTTATATCATTTTATTACATTTTCATTACTTAAAAGAAATATATTTAATATATGTACACTATAATAATAATAATATTATATATATATATATAATGTATATTTAATTTTATTTTTTTGTAATAAAAGTGTATAAGATCTAAAGAAAACATGTAGAATAAATGAAATTATTTAAGTTTGAAGTAAATTTTGATATTAAAAATTAAATAATACTTTATTTAAGATAAAAAAAAGAAAATTAATTATTGGTAATTAATATATATATATATATATATATATATATATATATATATATATATATATATAATTAATAAAAAGTTCGGTTAGGTTTTCGATTAACCGAACTTTCAAATTTCAAAATCGAAAATCGAACCGAACACCGAAGTTTTTTATTTTAAAAACCGTAAACCGAACCGTAAACCAAAAACCGAACCAAATTGTTTAATTCGGTTCGGTTTGGCCGGTTTATTCGGTTTTGTCCAAAGTTTGCACACCCCTAGGCATCGATTAACTTTTTTTAAAATATTATTTTTGGATATGGGCAGTTTAATTTTTAATTATGAGGATGTTAAATTATCCTCTATAGAGGTGCATTACGAAATTTGAATTTCTTTCTAATGAAAAACATAATTAGTTTTATTAATTAGATTTTTTTTTCAGGATTGTTTCTATTTTTAATTTTTATAATGCATATAAAAAAAAAGGTCATAAATGTCGGACATTGCACCATATTATTTTTAGATAGATGCAAAGATAGTTTATGACTTTATTTCAAGTACTAATTTTGAGTCGATGTTTGGAGATTTCATCTTAAATTATAAAAAAATACTAGAACAAAAAAATTAATTTCTATTTATCTTGTTCGTCGTATTGCCAATCTTGTGACATATCGTATTGCTCGAGTTTCGCGATCTATAGCGAGCCCTCATTGTTAGATCGAACCTCCAAATTTTGTGAATGATCTTCTAAAAATTTCTTGCTCATACGAGTTTAATAGATTTCTTTTTAACATGTTTTAGGATTGATAGCATGTGTTAGATGCCACAAAATCCACCTAATCACATGCTTCCCACCCACATATGAACGAAATATTTAAATAAATTAAATTTTCACCAATCACTTTATTTGAAAATGTTATTATAAATTAATTTAAAGCCTTGGATTTATTGAAAATCTCGTGATTCTTTACTCTTAAGTAGCACGATGCTGATTTTCAATTGTTAAATCTTAATTGGTCTGTTACTATCACTTGGTTTCAACTCAAACATATCAAATTATTGCAAATTATTGTGCTGCTATTATTGTTTCTTAATAGTTGCCTCAATCTTAAAAATGATAATTTTTAATTTCTGAAGGGGAAAAAATCAGCTTCAAATTAATAATATGGCTCCGAAGAAATTATTATTTAATATTTATAATTTTTTATGTACAAAAATTTATACTACTTCTGATGTGCAGACAAATACTGGAAATATTAAAAATTACAAAGAAAATCATGTCATCCACTCTTCATGTTATATATTTAATAATTAAAATCAACAATTCTATATAATTAATCTCAATATCTCATCTCCACATATAAACTATTACAAATGGATATTTTAAACTTTTCCATTGAGGTTTAATTTTCGAATTTTGGCAAACATTCTTTACAATTACCCAATCAATTTCAACTTATCCCTTTATTATCTTTGTAAATTAGATGTGAACTAGTGTACGAGTTTTTATGAATTAAGTACATTATTACATCAAAAAAAAAATTAAATCATAATGAGACCATGTTACAAAGGCCTGCTTCTTCTCTCTTTCTGACACTCATGTCCGCGTAACCCTGATCCCATTGATAACGAGTGTGCCCAAATAATTCGATGGGGGTAGTTGCTGAACCATACCACATAGTTCCAGCAACTACAAAAGTTGCAAAAAAGATTGTAAGCATATACTCAAGATAGAAAAAAGATTGAAATAAAATAAACACAAGCCATTAACTACACATATTTATTCAAATCCAAATCTCCAATGTCATAACAGCATGATAATCATCATTAGTAATTATTTTTAAGGTATATATGTTGACCCAATAATTATACTCGGTGTAAGTATTTATACATGTATATGATTGTATTTATTTATTATTATCCGGTGTGATAACATTTGGTGTATTTTGTATTATCCATTAGAATTTTCTATATATGAAATAACCCAAAAATAAATGTTGAGCATAAAAAAAGTTACATCACATCTAGATTAAATTATTAATAAATCATTATTGGGCTGTGACAGTAAGTTGGGCCTATTCAAGTATGGCCCACTAATTAAGTTTGGTAAGTGCATCATTAGTTAGTTGTCTTGGGGACCAGGATTAACTGTAGCATATAGAAAAGCAAGATCTTCTTACTATTTTTATTTATTTTATTTTGGGAATGTTATTATTTATAAAATATAACTTCACATGTAACCCAATTTTTTTTTTTTGTATTTTAAATATACTTTTTACGAATCACAATCTGTACTTTGTAGCCCACTCTTCATTACATAACAGCGGGACGTCCACATCGAAATAAATCCATTGTTAATTAAATTTTGTGGCCCAATTTTAAATATTTCCACTATAAAAATTGATATGATTAATTAATGTGCAACTCCATTGTAATTTCATATTCATGCATTTTTATAATAATTAGAAGTCAAATGGTGAGTGGGGTTCATTATTTGCCCCAAAATTTAATGTGAAAACAGAAAAGTCGGATTGAGAAAAAAAAAATAATAAAGCAAAATAAAATATACAATTTCTTGAAAAATTTTTTTTTAAGGGTAGTTGATAAGATGTATTGTGGGGGAGAATGTGAATGAAACGATGATACTGATTTACAATCATCATGCTTGTTATGGAGCAAAGAAAATTAAAAATCTTCAATTTAATAATTTTTCCATTCTTTTTTAGACTATGAGGAGTATATATATTTTCAGCATAAATACAATAATAATATCTTTTTGAAAGAAAAAAAATGCCTCCATCCTCTCATTTACATTTTGACGTTAAAGAGTATAATATTTAATGTATAGTGTGCGAATCTTGGATGTTATTTGCTCTTTTGCTCCTATTTTTTAAATTAAAGTGACATACTGCATAGTTTGAGTATTTTTTGGAATTTTGATATGAAATGTGTGGTCCAGTTTTATCAAAAAGAAAATGGAGTATTTTGCAATAAGAAGGATTAAAATGTCAAAATGAATACACGATGATTGATCTTCATGGGCTTTAGGCCCCAAATAAGTGTACAATATCTGGCCCAATAACAAATTGCAGTCCATCTAATAAACAGTGGACTTTCTTATTGAATTGTCAAGTTTCCGATGGAATTCTCAATTTGCTTGTTGGTATATTCAGTTCATTGGTTTTGAACTTTGATGCGTTTTTTCAAAGATTTTTTTATTATTTATAAATTAGTTCATTTTGAAGTTCAAATGTTTATATTTTAATTAAATTTAATCCGCCATATTATGAAACTAGGTTTAGTCATATGTTATACAAAATATTTGAAAATTAATATTTGTGTCCATTATAAAATGGGTTTTTCTTTCATTTCAAACAAGATTAAATGTGTGTGCGAGTGTATATTATATCTTAATGATGCATTATCTCATGAACATCACTTATCCTAATTTTTTTTTATTTTCAAAATTTCATATGGTTGACAGCTCAAAGTTGTCACAGCATATAATGCATTCCCCTCCCCCCTGTCTTTCGTTTTTTTGATTTGTTTTTTTTTTAATTTTATTTAATATCTCATAATGTTAATAAATAATTGAAGAACTTAAAATATAAACAAAAATAAAATAAAAAATCTTACATTTAAATATTGAAGAAATAGAAAATTTCTTCAATTAGATTTATAAATGTATGATTTTAGTCATGGTCTACTTGGAACCACCCTGCAAAAGCATATACATTACACAAATATCATCATATAAAATTATAAATAAACCAAAAATATATATAAATAAAAAAAAGAAAAAAAATCTATGAACGTACAACACATGAATGAACGTCATTGCTTCCACACAAGAGCTCCCCGTTCAACAAATCCGTGGCTTCAAATGTCCCCCCTCCCTCACTCCTCTACACAAAATTAATCACAATAAATCATTTCCCAAATTAAAATAAATTTAATAATTAATATACTCCATTTTTATTGAAAAAAAAGAGGGAGTGAAATTGATCACGTTGAACTGAACTAACCTTGTAGAAGTCAGCGGCCACAAAATTAGCCCATCTATTGGCTGCAGCGCCGTGACACGTGCTCAGCATGTCGGCGAGCCCACCGGAGTTCTGCACGCATGCCAGTGGCTTGAGCGGAACTGATCTGAAATAGTTCACCAGAACCAAGGATTTGGTTGTGTCGTTTAGGGGGGAAGATTCCCCCCTGTTGCTACACTTGCCTTCTTCCATTCCATCATCTCCATCTGATCAACAATCCCCAAATCACTTACTTAGTTGTACGGTTAGTCTCCTGTGAATCGGGTTTACCTGTGGTCCCCTTTTAATTTAAACCCCTAGCAATACATAGGGTACATAGAATTGGAAGGGACCACAGGATTTAGAGTGAGTGTTTGTGTAGTAGCACATGATGAGCTAATATGAAAGATGCAGATAATTCATCACAAGATGATCAGAAGTTACGTACATTGGTTTTCGACCATGTAATTCCACTGGTAAGCAATGCCCTCACTGGCTTCCTTGGATCGAATGGAAGTGAAAACAAGGAGCCTTTGGTTCTTGGAAACCATGTGGGAAACCAGGGGCCAGTCCTGTCCGTTTTTAGGCATGTTGGACAGGGGAAACCAGAACTTCATTAGCCCTGCATCTGTGAAAACCTTAGTCAAGCCATTTGGTGTTTTGACGTAGTCTTCCAGAATCACTGTCACGATTTCTGATGGATTCTTCGACAAGAATTCTTCTATTTCCCTCAATGTGTCTATTGCACGTTCCTAGTATCATCAAATGCATGCAAGAAATTAATAGTAGTATATAACGAAAGAGTGAGTTTATATATCCTATCCAGATACAATGTATATATGGTGTCTTAGCTTACGAATTTAGTGTAGTCGTAGCATTCGCCTCCAGAAGGAATGGCACAACCATATGTCTCCTTCGAAGTCATATGTGTCGAGCATCAAAGCACGAACGCCGTTCTGACAAATTATATATCATTTGTGATGGAATGGAATTAATTAAAGAGAGGTAGGAATAGGACATATACATTTAGCTGTTGAGTGATGCTGTCTTCTTGATTTGTGACAGTGAGTCTTGGTTTGCCATCTTCTATTGCAAAAGCATTGTGTGTTGTTAAAAATGCGTATTTGTTCAACGGTAATGAATTATTCTGCAATCACAACAACTTCATTTTTTTATTTATGACCTCCAAAATTGTTACACATATAGTATGTATAGAAATGATGAAATTACGACACAAGTTATACCGATACATGGGTGATTATAATGTAAGAAAAATATAAAAACTACACTCTAGCTATATAAATAAATTATAGGATAATGATTAATTTATTTTTATCATTAAAAACTACCACTCCCAAAACATTTCCCGGCTGTTTCAGCTCATGAGAAAAGTGTGATGTGTGAAACTATTTAATTAAAATTTTAGAATTTAGAAATTAAAAAAAAAAAAAAAAAAGGGACCATCGTCATTAAAGTGTGGAGACCCCTAGTTAGCCCCAAAGAAAGAAATAAAGGAGAAAACGATATTAGCTACGTTACGATTGACTAAACAACCACACAATCAAAGCATCAGAAAACAGTCAAAAGATCATACGGTTTAGATTAATCCACGTGGAGCATCAAATCTCATTTCCAATTAATTTTGAAAACATGTAGAGAGAGAAAGAGGGAGAGAGAGTACCACGAGGGAGAACTGATTGGTGGCGGTTGATCTCACGCATCGGGAGCCATCGAAACCTGCTTCGCATGCTAAGCAATACAGGCCCGGCCCGCAATCTGAATTCGTCGAACATCCATCCCTCACCTACACACACCAAATTCACACAACTATGTGAGAGAGAAAAAGAAAGAGAAAGAGTTGTTATTGGTTATTGATTTTAATTACCTTGCAGTCTCCATTAGAGCAAGCTGAGACCAGATTTACCAGAAAATAAGCAGTGTTTAATAGAAGAACGATGGCTCTCCAAGTTACAGCCATGGCAGAATTTCTATCCAAAACAAAATCACATTTCACACCTTTTATATATCACAGAAATAATTTAGACATATGAATTTGTGGGATTTAATTTAATGGTAATAAATTAGATTGACTGATTAACCAATGGAGTGATCGTGTCTTATATATATGGGACGTAGTAGTACAACAACTAAAGACGTGATTTCGTATTCAAAATGAGAGAGAAAGTAATAAAAAGCGTGACGGTCTTTATGTTTTCGTCGAAATTGTCAAACCAATATGTTTGAAAAAGCGTGGTTTAAATGTTATCCAACTTCTCGTATAAAAAAAATAGATATTCCCAATTTTAACTTCTAACCACATTAATTATAGGGCGGTTTTGAATTTAATAAGGGAAAGGTTTTAATCCATTTATGGATATAAGATCATTTTGATTTGAGTATGAAGGAATGTTGGAAGTTGAATTCTACAACTTATAATATTTAAATTTTTCTAAAAAAATGATTTATTTATAAAATAAATGTGAGTGACAATATATCTTTTTTTCTAATAAGAAAATGCAAAAGTTGCTTAAAATGAAATGGACCCCCAACTAGACTTTGACTAAATATTTGTGTAAATGAGATTTTCTATTAATCCATCCAAAATACAACATGAAATATCAGATGAAATAGTGAATCCCATTTCCGATATTACCTTGGAATTTTTCATATTCTTTTCTATACAAGAACTAACATTTAAGTTATTTTTTAAATGTGTACATCTATATATTTAATAAATAAGTATCTCATTATTATAAGTAACATTTTGTTAGCTCATTAATAAATTAATTTTGCACCAATAATCTCTAATTGAGAATTCGACGCCATGAACTGAAAAGCATGACTTTTTCTTATCTTGGTTACAAATTACTAAACACAGATAATGTTTAGATAATTGAGATATGCAGAAAATTAATCAATACACATCTGTAAAATTCATTAATTATTTGCTAATTAATCACTTATTTCTTTAATTCAAAGTTGGATAACCTCCTCTTTGTATCATCATAATTATCCCAATGCATTCTCTCCAGCCCTATTTCTTCGCTGCAATCAAATAAATATTTAAAATTTCTTATTATTTTTTCAAATCAATAAATATTACATTAGAAAAATATAGATATGCACAATTGAACGTGTTCATTACTAATCTAGAACTTAGTCTGATGTGAAACGGTGTTTATAAGGAAATGATGATATTTATAATTCATTACTAAAATATGATAATTTAAATTGGTTAAATATAACTTTAATGTAGTTAAAATATGAATGATTATTAAAATGTATAAGTGATTGATTACAATATGATTTTAAAATAATTATAGCTTGATATATGATTATTATATATAATTTTAAAGAAATTAAAGTATGATAATTATGTGAGAAAGACTAATTAACACTAATTAAACATAGGTAAATTTGACATTTCATTATCAACATACATATATACTGTATTAATTATTCATACTATCCTGATATTATTATTTTTTGTATTATTAGTTAAAATTTAGTGAATTTTTTAAAAAAATTATTTATCTTAGATTAAGCATAATTTAATCTAATTAAATGTAATTATTTAAGCACTTACATCACATTTATGAACGTCGTCACGACCACATAACAACTGCCCGTTTAATTCGTCCACTGCTTGAAATGCTCCTCTAACACCAAATTATATTAATTAATATACACATAATATTACATTTAAATTAATTATGTAAAAATTACAATAATTATGAAAATCTATGATTAACCTTATAAAAATCTAGTGCCAAAAAATTTGGTCATCTTTCTCCTGCAGCATAGTAACATGTTTGGATCAAAGAAGGAAGGTCTTCGGAATTATGAATACAAGAAATCCCTTTTATTGGAAGAGATCCAAAATGATTTATGGAAATTAATGATTTATTCTTGTCATTAAGAGCTGAAGATTCCTTCCTATTCACACAACTTTTTGGTATCAAACCATCGTCCCCATCTGATCATAATTCAATTTATAATATTATTATTAATCATCATAAAATTAAAAAGAATATAATTAAGCCTTCATAATTAATAATTAACTAAAATGTTACACTGGTTTTCGACCATGTAGTTCCATTGGTAGGCTATCCCTTCACTTCTTTCCTTAGATTGGTCGGAAGTGAAGACGAGAAGCCTGTGGTTGGCGGCCAATTTTGGCCGCCTCGGGGCATTTTCGTCATTGGGAACATGTATTTCGTCAGTCCTGCAGCTTTGAACACTTTGCTCAATCCTTGCGGTGTCTGAACGTAGCATTATTGTTACTATTTCTGACGGATTTGCCCTCATGAAATTTTCAAAGATGATAAGAAGATCAGGCTGAAGATAGCCCGAATTCGTGGAAGAAGAGGAAGGATTTGTGCGCTATGGTCATCAGTCATCACTAGCTACTTCCCCATGATTCATTGCACTCAACATGGTCTTTACTGTGTGTAAATAAATGTGTGTATTTCTGGCGTATTTCATAGAAGACAATCTTGGATTCTTATCGACCTCTAATCCTATTTCCCCAAAAAAAATAATTCTACTTATATGTTCAAATGCCCCAAATAAAATTAATGAAGCAAGTATTTTAAAAAAAAAAAAAAATGGTGTACCCCACCATTAGGGGCCCCCACCGCCCCTGCCCTGGGGATTGGTGGAGGAGGTAAATCGCAGGATGTGCCTCAAGTGGCTTATAGAGAGGGCTCAC
This sequence comes from Pogostemon cablin, assembly GCA_023678885.1. Classification (NCBI taxonomy): domain Eukaryota; kingdom Viridiplantae; phylum Streptophyta; class Magnoliopsida; order Lamiales; family Lamiaceae; genus Pogostemon; species Pogostemon cablin. Next base: position 2,215,316 of record CM042992.1, on the reverse strand, counting down.
TGTTAAACTTGTGCTTGCAAGGGGCCAAATCCATGCCAAAGGCAGGATTCGAACCCCCACCCTGCAGCAACCAAGCTCAGCTGGAAGGCATTTCCACCCTCCCCTCTACCACTTGAGCTATGCCCTGGGGGCAGCAAGTATTTTAATTGATATAGATTGTCTAAACAAAATCATATTTTGAGATGGTAGAGTAATCTTAATATATATATATATATATATATATATATATATATATATATATATATATATATATATATATATATATATATATATATATATATAAAAGCAGAAAAAATCAAATCTTGATCATCTATTTCTAAAACAAATTTCAGCCACTCATTAAAATAATTAAATAATTATAATTATGACATTTTCAAATTAGGCTCAAGCCCGCAGAATTATGTCAAATCAGTCATTGACCAATCAAATTGCGAATTATATATGGGGCATCTCATTCATTCATTCTAGACACACCGAGAGTGATTCTCTACGAAGATCAAAGACTTTAGAGTTGTCTGATAGTCTTCGAATTCTTCAACGAGAATCAACTCAAGAACGGAATACATCTGGGATTCAGGTTCTAAACCGCCCGAATTAAGCGTTCTATAGTCAAATTTTTCGGTGAACGGCCTATAATCAGGTGCTAGACCGTCTGGATTTAAGCGTTCGCAGGTCAAGTTCTTCAGTGAACGACCTATAATTTGAGGTTCAGATACTAAACCGCTTGGATTTAAATTTGCTTAAAAATTAAAAAATAAATATATTACAACTTAATGACCTATAAATAAATAAATATTTTTTCGTGAAATTACATTACATTGAGATATTTAATTTAAAATTTTAATAATCTCATTAAATCTTTTACTAATAGCAATAATAAACACACAAAAAAATCAAAAAATAAATATATGTCAATTTTTTAATAGTTTTATATGCCAAGAATATATACTCATTCTTTTCGTGAAATTACATTACATTGAGATATTTAATTTAAAACTTTAATAATCTCATTAAATCTTTACCAACAATAAACATAAAAAAAATTAAAAAATAAATATATGCAATTTTGTAAAATATTGTTAATAATCTCATTACTGTATATACACATTATTAACGTAATATTTACATTGCAGTAAAGTTTATTTTATAATTCTGAAATTTTTTTAAGAACTTAGGTTTTACAATGGTTTCACAGTATACATCAATTAATTCTCTACCAACTAACAAAATAAATATTGTCGTCAAACTCAGATGCGTTAGATTGTTTGAGTCTCCTAATTATCAAATTCCTGGTTCAACCAATCTGGAAGGTGTTTATCACTATGCTGAGGTTTGTTAATATTTGTTACGTTGTTGTTATTTATTTTCTATCCAATCATGATCATCTATTTCTTAAACAAATCTCAGTCACCCATTAAAATAAATAAATAATTATAATTATGAAATTTTCAAATTAGGAAATAAGATATTATTATAAGTCAAATCCTAACCATCTATTGCTTAAACAAATCTCAGCCACTCATTAAAATAATTAAATAATTATAATTATGACTTTTTTAAATTCGGAAATAAAATATTATTTATTAAAAAATTAATAATATTAAATATAAATCAAATACTAACCATCAAAGGATTTAGAGTTTAGGGTTTTAGGGTTTAGAGATTAGAGTTTAGGGTTTTAGAGTTTATGGCATAATATTTTCAGAGGGCAAAATCCTAACCATCTATTTCTTATACAAATCTTAGTCATCTATTAAAATAATTATATAATTATATTATGACTTTTTAAAATTAAAAATAAGATATTATTATAAATCCAATACTGACCATTTATTTCTTAAACAAATCTCAACCACTCATTATAATAATTAAATAATTATAATTATGACTTTTTCAAATTAGTAAATAAAATATTATTTATTAAAAAATTAATAATATTAAATATAAATTCAATCCTAACCATCAAAGGGTTTAGGGTTTAGGATTTATGGGTTTAGGGTTTTAGGGTTTATGGCATAATGTTTCCAGAGGGCTAAGTCTTGACCATCTATTTCTAAAACAAATCTCAGCAACCCATTAAAATAATTAAAAAATAATTGTAATTGTGATTTTTTCAAATCAGGAAATAATTTAATTAGTACAATTCCTGTCCATCTATTTCTGAAACAAATCTCAGCCACCCATTAAAATAATTAAATAATTATAGTTATGACTTTTTCAAATTAGAAAATAAGATATTATTTGTTAAAATTTAAATAATATTAAATATATTATTTGAATATATTCAAAATTTTCAATCAAATCTCAGCCACCCATTAAAATAATTAAATAATTATAATTATGATTTTTTCAAATCAGAAAATAAGATAATATTTATTAAAAATTAAATAATATTAAATATATTATTTGAGTATATTCAAATTTTCAAACAAACGAAACTTTAGATGAGTCTTTTAAATTATTTGCAATGGAAGTTTGGTTGAGTTAATTAGCAGTAAAACATTTCATTAATTGATTGATGTTTATAAATTAGTAATATATAATCTGATCTTATAATTTTAAAAAGGAAAATTTTATTGTTGCATATTAAATTAAATTGATAAAATTCTGCATTTTAACTTTATTGCAAAAAATATTAATAAACTTATACGAATTGATCAACTTAACAGGCTCGCAAGGTTTTATAAGTGTTTTTCCCATAACAACATTATACTATAATATTAAATATTATGTTAGATAAAATTCAAATAAATATTATTCGGTTCAGACATCATAAAATTAAATAAAGATTATTCGGTTCAGACATCATAAAATTAAATAAAGTTGTTGCCCTAAAAATAACACATTCCGTGCAACGCACGAGTTCAATTACTAGTAATAATAGGAATGAAATGATGTTGATTTTTATTTTATTTTATTTTTGTCATAAGATAATGAAATTTATATTCTTCTTCATTGATTACTCAATCTTTTAAAATCAATTACTTCATTTTTGTTATTGCTACCTTCATTAATAATTTCCGTTATCATTTCTATTCGGAAATTTGAATCAAACATGAACTCCTTAAATTTATTAGATTGGATCATAATATTATTTTGCTAATTATATTGCATTCGGGTGCACCCTAAGATAGGGTGCACCCACTTTCAAAAGCGTATAAAAATATAAATAAAAACATATACAGTTATAACAAAAATGTATGCAATTTAATTGTTAGTTTTTTTAATGAAAAATTGATTGTAAAAAAATATACAATTATTAAAAAATATATATATACACTATTGAATAAAAAGTTATATGCATATGGATACAAGTTTTTTTAATGAAAAACTTAGTGTGAAAAAAATATATAATTATTAAAAAATACGTGTACAAAATAGAATAAAAAATTATACATATGGGTGCACCTAATATCAACTCATATTATTTTATTTTATTAAAAAAATATAATATTTGTAACTATGTTAATTTGTATGACAACTATGATGAGTTTTTGTAAGAAAAAGATACAATGTCCGAAAAAAAAAAAGTCACATATCTACAAAAGCAAAATTAATAAATTCAAAACAATTTTTCTTACAAGGACTCAATTCACAAGTAATAAGAGACAAACAATAATAGTACGAAACTAGTGGAGTACATCACAAATGGAATCCATGATTCTTTAAGTAATCGGCGTGCATGGAAATTAAGTAATCAGTCGTGACCGGTGAAGAAGCGGTTGAGGGCTGGCATGATTTCCGGCGGCCGCATGCGGAGGAACTTACGGAGGCGATGCTCCGCGTACTTTTTTCCTTCTTCCTGGTTTTCAAGAACTGCTGTTTTCCTATGATCCTTGTTTATTCTGCAAATTTAATCAGAATTTTTGTTCTCTAATTAATTGGAAAATCTTAACATATGAATTACAAAATTAATATATATATATATATATATATATATATATATATTCTTATTAATAAAATAAGTAAATATAATAAATGCGTTGATAAAAAATTATTTAAAAAAATTATGATATATATATATATATAATGTAAAAGGGTTGAATATGAAAGATAATGATAAAATTATAACAATATAAAAGGAAATAGAAATAAATAAAGTCAATTAATATTAATAAAAATATTAAAGATATTAACGAAATTAATAAAAAAATAAACTAAATAATATAGTTCATATAAAATTTGGCATCTAACTATAAAGAAATTCATAAGAAATAAATATGTACTAATGAAAAGAAATTAAAATAAAATATAAAAAAATAATTGAAAGAAATTTAAATAAAATAATATAGAGATTGAATACTAACCTGAAGAAAGCTTTAGGAGAATGATTTCCTGAAGAAAGATTTAAGAGAATGATTTCTATGCTTGTGAAGCAAGAATAAAGGAAGTGTTGAATATGAAAGTTAATGACAAAATTATAACTATGTCAAAAGCTAATTAAAAAAAATATAGTTCATATAGATTTGACATCAAGTATAAATAAATTAATTCAAAAGAATTAAATACGTAGGAATAAATAGAAATTAAAATAAAATATAACAAAATTAATTGAAAGAAATTTAAACTTAAATAAAGTAAATAAAAGATTGAATATTAACTTGAAGAAAGTTTTAGTAGGATAATTTATGTGTGTATGAAGCAAAAATAAGAGTCTTATTTATAGGTGAAAAAAAATAATTTTATTTGTATGTTTCTAAATAAGATTTTATTTTGATTTTATCACATCTATATTCAAATATTTAAATAAAATATGTATTTATCTACATTAAATTTTAATTAATAATTAATTTTGATTTGATTACAATTATATTCAAATCTTAAAATAAATATATGTAATTATTTATATTATTAATAATTAAAATAATTGAGAAAAATTGTGGAGATGACACCCCATCAAAATTAAACTATATATATATATATATATATATATATATATATATATATATATATATATATATATATATATATATATATATATATACACACCTGACTTCAGGATTGAGGATAACATTTCTTGAAAGCTGAAATACACACATTCCAGTGACAAAACTCATGGCAGCCACAAGAGGGTAAACCTGTTTTTTAAATTAATTAACAATTTTTTTTTATTAAATAATGAAATTGGTTAGTACTTATCATAAATCAGAATAAAATCAAATATTAAAATACAAAATCATGCATGTCATAAAATTGCTTGAATAAATGTACTAATATCCATGTGCCTTAAGTAACTCGTTGTTGAACTCATGAATTGTGTTATTAATTTTAATTGGTCTAACATTATATCCAAAAACCTTGAAACAAGATCATAAGTAAGCTTAATTTATTTTATTTATTTAATTTTTAAAATGTATAGCTTCATCAAGTACAAGAAAAAGTAATCGTACCTCTGGCTTCAACCAACGACCCATCTTCTTTATGTAAATTTATGTCGAAAAGGATAAAATTACTTCTTCAAAACTGTATGAAAACTTTATGTAATAATGCATACTGTATGAGGGCATCCGTATTTATAATGTTACAATTTTGAGTTGGCATGATTTAGGACATACGTATGATGCTTATTATTTTATTTGACAAATTGATTGCAATGAAATTTCAGATTTGGAAATTACTTAGAAAACATATTCACAAAGCTTGGTTTTCAGTGTGCGCAGATAATTTTATTTTGACTTCAACACTAAACAAGGTGCCTTTGCCTCTGGTTTTCTTTTCTTAATATATATATATATATATATATATATATATATATTAGGTTAGATTATGGAGTATGTTTTATCTTGAACTCCGTGGCAAGAAACTCAGATTGAATTAGAAAAGTCTTGTGGAAATTCTTGTCTAAACAAACCCTTGACCATTCAGTTCAACGGTTTAGATACTATTAAATAAAGGTGAAGTATTTATGTATTAAATTTAATTAATTATTAACCATTCTAATTACTTACTATGAATCCATCAATTTATTTATTTTTTATTTTTATTTTGGAAAATTGCAGCGTATAAATTTAAATTGTAGTAAAATTTTGTGGAAGATAAATAATAGCTTGAATACTACATTTGGTTAATCTATTATTATTGATATATAATATGCATCAAGTTGACCATCTCAACTCTTCAATAACAAACTATGGACTAACTTTCACTAAAAAAAATAAAACGCACTGATAAAAAAGAAAAAAGGGTCCATCTAACACACTCCATAAATCTCTCTTTTGAGGCCCAATATAAATATGAATAGATGGGCTTTAAGGGCCAATCCAATTAAAATGAGGCCCAACACTCAATGTCAAAAATGGTTGGGTGTAGATGGGCGGTCATTATTAGAAGGTACAACTGCATCCACATCACATGTCCAGTTTGCTTAACTCTAACTCATGCTCCTCACCAAAACACGTGGACTGTGTGTTTCAGTATTTCCACCTTTTCTTTCCTTCAATCAAAATTCTTTCTCCATGTTTCTAACAACATTACTTTTTAAGAAACTAACAATCATCACATTTTACTACGTTTTAATTCAAGTTTTTTTTTTCTGATTTTCTTTTTTATATCTTAAATAATATGAAAACAATATTGTAATCTAAATTAGACAGAAGCATAACTAGACATCATGCCCAAAGCATACGAATATTCGCCATTAAGGATTTAACTACTAGTCTTTTTTTGTGTTTATTTTTCTTTCAAATTCTGTAAATCAGTGTTAATATTTGCCTCTCAAAATTCGAATGCTCATTTGGAAATTTAATTCACGGTAATTTCTAATATGAACAACTTTCTTCAACACTGTATTAGAATTTCTCATCTCGTTATATGAAAATGAAATTTAACCATACATGAAAATATTTTCTTATTCTAGCTTTTGTATGATGGAACCAACCTTGTATAGTTTCTAGATTGTTTTTCACCTATAACACTTTAACTACAATTTGGTTGATTATTCTTCATGTTATCAAAACTTCCTTAACAAAAAAGACAGGGATTTGGACTAATTGAGCTGTCAAGAAAATTATGTGTGCGTGTTATATTTTAGTTGTTTATATCAAATGAAAAGAGATCCATTTTCTTTAGTTATACAGTATACATACTAAATTATACGAGTAAAACACTTTTAAATAACCGTCATATTTTAATAAACTACTCCCTATTTACCACTACATCTTCCGTCAACAATGTGTGCGTTTGCTTTTTGAACGTTGAATAAGATATATAATATTTTAATATGTAGTGATTTGAGGAATATAATATTTTATTATTGTATGTTGGGTAGTTGTATTAGTACTGTATGTGAATATGAGCCCCCATATAAATTTATTAATTGATTTATACGAGTCTTATCTATAAAAAGTGAAATGCACGCTTTGTATTGAGACGACTAAAATGACAAAACGCGCTTAGGTTGCACAGTACAGAGTGTATATATATAAACAATGTAGTTAGCATCCAACAGCCAGTGGGTGAAACATTTAAAATACTCTTAACAAATTTTTCACTCCACACCTTTCCTTACATTCTATAGAGTTTTAAACACCTCCTCCCACAAAAATAAAGGTGTGATTCTGGCTATTACACTTGATAGTTTCTCTCAAACTAAACAAAAATGAGAATATTTATTGCATCTTTCTTCCTTAGTATGCTGTTTTCTTCAATAGGTATGAATTCCAACCCCATGAAACTGAATCCACGATCAATGCAGCTTCATAGTGTACCTTAAACCTGTTGTGTTGTTGTTTCGTGCAGCGGCCTACGACCCGTTGGATCCGAATGGGAACATCACAATCAAATGGGACATCATGTCTTGGACACCAGATGGCTATGTGGTCAGTTCAGTTCATTTCAGTAGCCATCCAACAAAATCTTTGCCACATATCATCATCTCATCTCACTTTTCTCATGCAGGCAGTGGTGACTATGAACAATTTCCAGATGTTTCGACACATCATGAGCCCTGGATGGACCGTGGGGTGGACGTGGGCGAAGAAGGAAGTGATATGGACAATGGTTGGAGCACAAACCACAGAGCAAGGGGACTGCTCCAAGTTCAAAGGAAACATCCCACATTGCTGCAAGAAAACACCTACTGTGGTTGACTTGCTCCCTGGAGTTCCTTACAACCAGCAGTTTAGCAACTGCTGCAAGGGTGGAGTCCTTGCAGCCTGGGGCCAGGACCCTGTGTCCTCTGTTTCCTCGTTCCAAGTCAGCGTTGGCCAGGCTGGGACGACTAACAAGACCGTCAAACTTCCCAAGAACTTCACTCTTTTTGGCCCTGGACCTGGATACACTTGTGGCCCTGCAAAGGTTGTCCCTCCTACTAATTTTCTTACGCCTGATCGTCGTAGGAAAACTCAGGCCCTGAGTAAGTTCCAACATTTGTCACTATTTCTGTGATTGTCTGATTCTGTTTCCAAGATTTGATGATCTGGTTCTTGTGCAGTGACATGGAATGTGACATGCACCTATTCCCAGTTTCTAGCACAGAAACATCCCAGCTGCTGCGTCTCCTTCTCATCTTTCTACAACGAGACCATCACTTCTTGCCCTTCTTGTGCCTGCGGCTGTGAAAACAAAAACAAGTGCATCAAGTGAGCTTTGTCCTTTTTGTTCATCTCATGTATACCTCTTTTCTCCAACAGAAATGTGTTCTTGAAACAGTGGAGACTCCAAGCTTCTCAGTGTGGTGGGAGTAAACACTCCAAGAAAAGACAACGCGCCTCTCTTACAGTGCACGCGCCACATGTGCCCTGTCCGCGTACACTGGCATGTGAAGGTGAACTACAAGGACTATTGGAGGGCAAAGGTCGCGATAACTAACTTCAACTACAGGAAGAACTACACGCAGTGGACTCTCGTGGTCCAGCACCCGAATCTAAACAATGTGACTCAAGTTTTTAGCTTTGATTACAAGCCACTTGTTCCCTATGCTTCTATAAGTAAGTTCCTTGATCATTAAGCATCTATCACAATCAAGAACCTGTCTGAATACTCTGTTTCTGTCTGCAGATGACACAGGGATGTTTTATGGCATGAAGTTCTACAATGACCTGCTGATGGAAGCTGGGCAATTTGGAAATGTACAGTCTGAGGTACTTCTTCAGAAGGATAAGAACACTTTTACTTTCAAGGAAGGATGGGCGTTCCCCCGGAAAGTCTACTTCAACGGGGAGGAGTGCATGCTACCCCCACCCGACTCTTATCCGTACCTGCCAAACTCTGCTCTTTCGAATCGAGCTTATGTGTCGATTGTGATATTCTTTGTTGCATTCTTCACTCTCACCATAATGTGATGAAGAGTCAGAAAGTTTTTTGTTATTACAAATTTTGGAGCTTGAAATCATAAAGGTACAAGTTTTGATGCTATATATGTATTAGGTGCAATTTAGATAGGGATTATGATCAAGAAAGGATCTGAAAACTGGAAACAATTGATGAAATACAATCTACCACAACAATTTAACAAAATGTTCTTGTTTAGTTTCAATTCTATCATACATCAACTCAATAATCTATGAACAATGGCAAAGGAAAGGAGTAGGCAGAACATGTGTACACCTAGAAGAAAAAGAATGGCAGCATTCACAGCAATTACAGTTAGCTGAGAAAGTTTCACGACCCTCTCAAATTTGGGCACCTAAATCATCTGGACACGTGAAAACGACACGGGGGTTTTAGGTTTTCATCAATCATCTTCCAGTTCAAGAACGTTGGTCTGCAACGGTGGACACACATACAAAACTTTGTTGTTTGATGTAAGATTCTCAAACACATGAAAAATGGAACGCCATGGATAAGAAGACAGTAATCAACAGCATAAGCAGAGGGACGTCTTTACGTAAACTGGCATTTGGCAGATACGGATATGCATCCGGAGGTGGCATAACACAGTTATCACCATTGAAATAGATTCTTCTAGGAAAAGCCCAACCCTTTTCAAAAGTGAACGTGGATTTGTCCTTCCGGAATAGAAGCTCTGACTGCACGTTTCCTAGAGGGCCCGCTTGCATGAGGAAGTCGTTATAAAATTTCGTACCCCATAGCATTGCAGTATCATCTGTAATGATAGAAATGCAACATTAGTTCCGAATTGGATTTACATCTCCAATGCATAATTTTAAAGATTTGATATTGTATGAACTAAATGATAAGAATAAGTGGCACCAAAATGTAGGACAAACGAGTGAAAGAAAAAAAATGTGAATCTTGAAATATGACTGACTTATATTTTGGTAAGGAGTTAGTGGCTTGTAGTTGAAGCTAAATATCTGCGTAAGATTGTCGAAGTTGGGGTGTTGGACAACCAAGTTCCACATGCTATAATTCATCCTGTAATTGAAGTTTGTTATTGAGATCTTGACTCTCCAATACTCCTTGTAGTTTAGCTTCACATGCCAGTGGATTCGAATTGGGCACATGTGACTGGTGCACTGGACAAGAGGTGCTAAATTATTGGCCTTTTGACGACCGGAAACAACTGAGGCAATGTAGGGTGAATCCGGACTGCGAAAGGCAAAAGCAAAAAAGAAACACACAAATTAGTAAGACGATTAAAAATTGAAAAAATAAATAAATAAAAGGAGTAAGATCAGAGATTGGGAATTAGATAAGGGAAACTCACTTCACACAGCTTCCTGGCTGAGTATTGTTGTTTGGGCACCCACAAGTACAAGTAGGGCAAGGGACAATTGTGTCATTGTAAAAGGACGAGAGTGAGACACAGCATGAGGGGGTTTTTTGGGCCAAAAACTGTGAATATGTGCATGTCACATTCCATGTCACTGCAATAAGAGAGGTATGAGAAAGGATCCAATAGTCTGTCTGAATTATGACTGCAAGAGGGCCGACCTTATAGATAAAATTTTTTCATTAAAAGTAACCCCACCATGTGTCTAATAAATGACAACTCATTCATACATTAGATTTGACGTAGTAAGCAACTACATGATGAAAAGAGTAGTTCATCTTTATCGTTAAAGAAAAAAGTATGGATAAGTCATAGCAAGTATGGTATAACTTACTCATGGCTTGTGTCGTCCTTCTTCCATCTGGGGTCACAAACTTAGTAGGTTTTCCAACTTTTGCAGGTCCACAAGTATATCCAGGTCCTGGGGCTTTCAATGTGAAGTTCTTGGGCACCCTAACAGTCTTATTGGTAGTTCCTGCAGCACCAACACTGACTTGGAAAGAGCTAGCAGCTGTAGCCGGATCTTGCGCCCATGAATTAATCACCCCTCCTTTACAACAATTTGAAATTTGTTGGTTGTAAGGAGTTCCTGGCAACAAATCAACTACTGTTGGGTCTTTCTTACAGCAATGAGGGATGTTTCCTTTATATTTTGAACAATCTCCTTGCTCAGTGCTTTGACCTCCCATCATGCTCCAAATTACTTCCTTCTTTGCCCATGTCCATCCCAATGTCCAACCTGGTGCTTCGATGTGACGATATTGTTGGAAGTTGAATATTGTCACTGTAGCCTGTGCATTTTCAACAACCATAGAGCTTACAAAACTATAACGTGAATTGAAGGATAATATAAAATCATGAACATCAAGTTAATCTACTTAGCAACTGCATGCGTTAGATCTATCATAAGCTTGCTATGAATTGCGTTGAAGAATACAGGAAAGAGTCCCAACACTCAAGAACACAATGTAAAAAATAAAAAAATTCTTAAGAAATTTACACTCAGAATAGTTGAACAGACCAATGATTTGAGATATAGAATACAGAAAGAAATTCTAGTTTATGAATCCCACATTCACATTTTCTGATTTCAAATTTCAAAATCTTGGCTGGAAGATAAATCTTCACAATGAGGAAGAATAAAGGGAACCATAGTATGACAATTCGAGAGAAAATAACACTAACCACATAGCCATCGGGTGTCCAAGAGATAATATCCCACTTTATGGTGATATTGCCATTAGGATCAAGTGCATCGTAGGCATCTGAAGGGTAATAAAAAGAAAACAAACACATCATATTACTCAGAATTATCATCAAGATGCATCCGAAAACTAATAATTTGATCTCCAAACAAGTATAAAAGCCCAAAATTCATCAGAAAACCAGATCACAGCACAAAAAGAACATAAACAAATAGAAAATTTTACATTTATTGAACAATACACTCAGAAATCAGAATATTCAGCAAGATGCATCCCAAAAACTAGGTCAAAATACATAATTAGATCGTCAAAATAGCATAAAAGTCCAAAATCACTGAATCATCGGTTTCCTTAACTATATAATTAAATCCAGAATTCTGCTGCTACGGATCAATCATCTAAGATCATGAAAGAGAAAATGAGTCATAACAAGATTCACAAGTCCCAAATCCATCCGACCAGAAAAGCAAGAAAATTACTATCGCTTGATCGATGAACAGCTGATGCCCACTTAAAGTTCCACTACAGTAGACCAGAAACACTCAAGAAGAAACTGCAAAGAGCTTTAATTTTGGATTTAGCAACAAAAAGGGGTCAATGATGCACACAGCTTACCAAAGATCCGAACTTGTTTGCAATCAAATCAGACACATTCAGGGAAATAATTGCAATTAATTCTTTTATTATACGGATAATCAAAGTTCTAGAGCCCACCTCACCAAATTCATTATCAAGGAAACATCACATCAACCAATTTATAATTAACAAAAAGAAAAAAAGAATGGCGAAACAACAGACAAGGATTACCAGTAGAAATTAATTGGAAGCAAGAAACCAAGAAAAACAGCAAAACAGCGGGAGTAATGACTCTCGACAAAGATCTGAAACAGAGCCCCATTCTCCCAGAGGCAGATTTTCTTGATCCCAAAGAGCTCTCAAGATCTGCAATTGATGGTGGGAGAGAGAGAGAGAGAGGGATTACCCGTTGTGGGTGGCAAAGCTTTAAGTAGAGCAAAGCTGGGGTATAATTTTTCTTTTTATAAATAAAGTCAATTAACAACTGTTAACATTCTTTATCACTTGCATGTATCACACTGGTGTATTAATACGACACCGTATAAGACACATTTTCCTTCAATAGATTACTAGTACGAAACCCGCGTAACACGTTACGGATTATTAAAATATTATTTTTAAAATATATTACTCAAATTGAAAAATATTAAAAGTTATAAATTGTATTAAAAAATATCTAACTTTACTGGTAGAATAATGAGTATAATAAGACAAAAACTTGTGTGTCCCCGGAATATACTGTGCACTCATACTCTTAATATTAAATTGTATACCCTTTAGTATAAAAACGTGTACTTTTATTAATTAAAATGTACTCCATTTCCTTCATAACAAAATGGTGTACCTTAGACATTGTGTGCACCTGAGGCAAAAGAGACTAACTCGTATAATAATTTAATGGGTGAGTTGAATACTAATTGTTTTTTTATTAATCTCATCTACATAAAAAGAAAATCGATACTCCCTCTGTGCTGGGCATTTTTACTCATTTGTACGGATACGAAAATTAAGACGTGTTATTTTTTAATATATAATATAAGAAAAAATATGAATAAATTAGTAATTTAAAAAAAAATAAATAAAGTTATTGGGAATGATGAATAAAGTGTAAAAAAGTAAGTAAAATATTAGAATTTATGAATAAAGTGTAAAAGTATGTAATAAAATATTATGTATTTTTTTCATTAATGGAATAAGTAATATGTGGGACTGTTCAAAATAAAAAGTCCGTAAAAATACGTAGGACGGAGGGAGTAGTACTTTGTAATGAGATAGATCATAATGAAAAACAAATATCTAAAATAATAATGAATTGATATCTCATGCATTCGAATAACCAATATCTAAAATAATAATGAATGGATATCTCGTGCATTCGAATACACGCATACATCCATCTGTATTAATTTTATTAAATACTAATATATATGTGATTCTTAATAAATGCAATACTTTTTTATATTCAGTAATTTATTAAAAAATTAAGTAAAAATATGGAAAAAAATTGTTAACAAACTTTATAAATTCTCTTATTTATTAATACTCCCTCCGTACCACCCAAAGAGTCCTTTTTTCCATTTTGGGTGTCTCACCCAAAGTGTCCTCTTTATCTTTTTTTATACATATGGATCCCACACATACTCCCTAATACAATTAAAATATGAGACTCATACTCCTACTAATACAACTATCCACTACACATTTAATAATAATACTCCTTAATCCACGTGTAGAAAATAAAATGCACCATTTGGGTGGGGACGGAGGGAGTATATAGTAGGGTAAGTCTTGCATAAAATCGTTTCACGTGAGACCATTTTACACCTTTTTAAATAGTTATCACTTTCGCCATAAAATATTACTACTTTCAATATAAATTGTTATCACTTTTCATTTATACTATAAATTGTTCCTATCGCTTTTTATTGATTTAGTATCACTTTTCATTATAAAAATTTACTTTTCATTTGTTTTATGTAAGCCCTTATATGAGACGATCTTACACAAGTATTTGCCTATATAATATGTTTTTATTAATATATATATATATTTTTGAATATTATTATAATAATAATAATATCTTTTAAATTTTAAATCCTATATTTACTATTAAATTTTAGCAAATGATATTGCAAATATGTATCACAAAAATTTCATGTGCATCATAATAATTTATTAATATGTAATGTGTTTTTAAATACATTTATTACTATATAACAATGTCAAGTCCATTTATTCTTATTTATTGAACATAAATATTTTCATGAAAGTAAATGATAATGGTCAGAAAATTATTATTTTTAAATAAAATATTTTATTAATTTCATATATTCATATTTCACCCCTTTTTTATGTCATTCAATTTTTTATTTACAATAATATACTTTTTTTCATGTCACTCGTCTTTTTATTTTCTTAACTATTCAACTTTAAAACATGTATTATCTCCTTATTAGATTTTCGCAAAAAATACATATACTTATTATTATATCATAATATTAAACAAACACATTTTTAAAATATATGAAGATGAACATGAAGTTTTTTTTTTATAATTATTTTCATATATTCATATTTCATTTATTAAACGATCATATTTCCCTTAAAATATATGAAGATTAGTATGAAGTTTTTTTTTTAATTATTTTCAATATATTCATATTTCATAAATTTTCTGTATTTCAATTTTTTATTCAAAATTATCCATATAAATATATGCTAATTGATTCTCATTTCTTTAACTACCAATCTTTAATAATATTAATTTCTATATACATGAAAAATTTTATATGGCTACCCGAATCCATATTTCACATGCTATTTCATAATTCATATTTCAACATACATGAAAAAATTATATGGCTACCTGAATCCATATGCACTATTTCATAATGAGTAATTCTCTTGTGAGAGAGATTATTTGTGAGACCGGCGTGAGATGGATTGACTCAACACTAAAGTATACTTATTGTACAGATAAAATAGGTTTATTTGTAGTTAAAGTATGTCAATAATAAATTATGTTATAACACACTAAAATCATACTTTAATGCATAATTCAGCATACTTTAGAAAATATACTTTAACAACTATTAAACATACTTTATCTAAATAATAGACATACTTTAATACGTCTCACAAACCGTCTCACGGAAATAACGTCTCACAGGAGAATTTGTCTTTCATAATTAATATTTCAACATAATTTCATTTGCTATTTCATAATTAATATTTCAACATACATGAAATTGAATTCATATGAATTATTTCTTAATTAATATTTCAACATAATTTCATTTGTTATTTCATAATTAATATTTTAACATACATGGAAAAATTAAATGGTTAAAGAAATCCATATTTCATATAATTGAAATTTCATATGCTATTCAATTGAAAACACGTCTCATCAAATTAGTATAGCATTTCCTTCTAATTTACATTCTTTAGAAATTTAAGATGGGTTAAGTTATGCATTTTTTATTTACAAATTTATTCAAAGTTCCAAACTTTTAGATTTTGTTCAAAATTTCAAATACTTTTTTATATTTTTAAATATGTTTTCATCAAATAAAAAAGGATTATAACACATTTAAATTTAATAAGTTGTTTATAACAAAGTTAAATAAAAATTATGCAAGTAGAAAAAGTAATGGTTGTGAAATGATTTATTTATAAATAATTTGTAATATTAAATAAAATAATAAAAAATGAAAAATTTTTATTTCTATTATCATGTCATTATCCGTGAATTTCAAGTATATATATATATATATATAGAAAATTAGCATATTTTAAAATGCATTTCCAATTAGAAAACATTTCCAATTAGAAAATAGCTAGTAGTATTGTAATTACGATTAAATTTATGCAATTGATGGTGATAAAAAAATCATATGCACTATAATTACAAATAATTATTTTCAAAAATATATTTAATACCGTATTACACTATCAAGTTTATATATAGTGCCATATATCATAAAAAATTCATCCTCATTATAATTAATACTAATAATTATTTTTAAAAATATATTTAATATTGTTGGATAATTTTTTTCAATTTTATTTAATTCATATCAAATATTCATATTTCACATAATTTTTTTTATGTTTCAGAGATACGATAATTTTTTTTTATGTTATTACAATATTTATTTGCAATTTATTTTCATGATACTCATTTTTATATTTATTTAATTTATTGCACTAATAGATTTTCAATATTCACCAGTAATTTATTTAATTTATATATTGAATTAACAGCTTTTTAATATTATCTTCCGTTAATATTGGCTTCACGGAAAGTTTAGTTTTTATTTTACCTATATCACATTTGCTTTCTAGTGTCATCCTTTACCTATATCACATTTGCTCTCTAGTGTCACCCTTTCTTTAGTATTGTCTTCATAAAAAGTTTTTATTTTACTTATATCACCTCTAGTTTATAATAATTGCAATATCGTTGCCTTATTTATTTCATGAGCTTTGATTTCTAAACAAAAATAATTTTCATATCTTCATGAGCTTTGATTTCTAATAATGCTAAAATTTTCGTGCACCCGGGCGCAAGGATCATATTCCGTGCTCATTTAGAATTTTGTGTTAAATTGTATATACCCTTTAGTATATAGATGTGTCCCCTTTATTTTCTAAAGAAAATTATTGTGTGTATCTGGCAACATGGACAATACTCCGTGTATCTTTAGAATTTTGTGTTAAATTGTATACCCTTATAACAAAATGGTGTACCTTTTATTAATTAAAGTATATACCCTTTAGACCAAAGCAATGTACCCTTACCCATAATACTAAATTTTTAAAGGTGCACGAAATGTGTTCCCGTGCGCCCGGCGCACGCAAGCCTCACTCATTTCAAATAATTTCAATATCATGAGCTATACTTTGTAATTTTTTTGATTTTCAATATCTTCTAATAATTTCAATTTTCAAATAATTTCAATATCATGAGCTTTATTTGTAATTTTTATTTTCAATATCTTCGTGAGCTTTGATTTATTTGTAATTTTGATTTTCAATATCTTCGTGAGCTTTGATTTCTAATAAATTTGGTTGCCTCATTTATCTCATTTAGGTATAGAGATCTTTCAAATAATTTCGATATCATTACCATATAAAAAGATTCTTCATGAGTCGAATTTTCATTCTGCTCTTATTAATTTTCCCAATTTCATTCTAATTATATTTTCCACCCTATTTATTCTCTCTGTTTATTTTTTCAAAACTATTTTCCACCCTATTTATTCTCCTTTAATTTAATGAGATACAAATTAGTCTCAATATTTATAATGGATTGTTCCTCCTGTGAACTCCTGCAAATAAGAAAACCAAACTATTATTAAATAGTATAATTTGGAAGCTCCACACAAAAGAAAGCAAACTAAAAACAAATCACTTCCACTTACAAAATCCGCCATGAAAAGCAAAGAGAGAAAGTTAAAATTTGAGAGTAAAATTACCTATTGTATGAATGTGAAGTAAAACACCTTAGAATAGAAATTAGCTTTACGAATGAACATCATAACTTCCGTACACCCCAACACGATTCGATTGTCGGTGCAATTAGGACGGAGTTGTTACGACTGAGGAACTGCGTTCTTATAAGTTCAGAAATTTTGCAAATTAACCCCTAAAATGTATTAAATTATTTAATTGGGCACCGAAATTTCTTAATAAAACAAAACAAAAAAAATTCTAAAAACTTAGGAAATGACATCTCATCCTTAATTTATTCTCATGCTGCCACCTCATCAAATCTATACTTTCTTTTAGTATACTAAAGATATAAATATTTAATTAAATATCATCAAATATATACTTATTCTGTTATTTCAATTTCCTTAAAAAAAATTCATATAAATTTTAATGTGTTGCCTATGAAAAATCGAAAAAGAAATATCTTTTCTTTAATTGTTATTTTTCTGTGTAATTAATTGGCTGTGTATTAAATAATATTAAGGAGAATTTTTCATATTCTGCTCATCCCATATTCATTGATCCATTTTTTTAATAAAAAAAAAAAAGAAAAAAAGAAAACTTAAGTTCCAATTGGGTAGTTGGGCTTGTTGATTTGTACTAAGTGCACAGAGATTTTCAAGATTATTTTAAAGAAAAAATACAGCCCATTAATTTGTTTATATGAAAATGACAATTGACAACCTAACTAAGGGTGTGCACATAACAGGGAGAAAAAAGACATTTTCCAATTAAATTAATTTGAGATATGACCAAGTTATTTAGATGATTCTTGAGATCTTTAATTAAAGGAAAAGGGTCAAATTAGAACCTCATTTTATTGTAGGGGATCAAGTTGGCCTTGAACTAAATTTTTGTTCATTCAAACCCTCCACCTATCAAACCCTTTACCTCTTTAATGGGTCAAACTACCCCTTTTTTAAAAAAATTAAATATCAAAATAGCTAAATAAAAATCCTCTCCTAATTAATTGACATTAAAAATAGATTAAACCCAAGTCTATCACTCTATTAGAAAGGCAGGCGGACTTTGCATTGCCGGTGAAGTCCAGTCAGGCTTTGCTTGTACTGGAAGCCATTTTTGGGGATTTTAATTTAATGACATCAAATTACTTTGTTTCCAAAACAAAATTAAATATCAAAATTGTTAAAATTTCCTAATCAATCAATTTGGATTTAAAAACACATCAAATCCTTTTAACGCACTTAATCCATGTCCAAATTCCAGAATCATCAACGACCGCACTCAACGCCGCCCCCCTCCCACCCCTCACACCACCTGCCCACCAGACAGAAATATGAGAGCCACCCGCACCCGGCGGCGCGAACGGAAGCAACACCGTGTCAGAAAGGAGAGTATCACGAAATGACCGTTGCTGGCGTAGAGTGACGTTGGTGACGGTGCCGCCGCTGCTGAGGACGCAAAAACCCCTCTCCCCTGCCTCCACGCGTACACGGTGATGCTCCCCAAAAGTCGTTTCCGGAAAAGACCTCAAGAACGTTGATTGGAGCGCACTGGATTTGGGGCTATTTCGGGCGGATGACGATCGGAAGCTTGGGCTTGTTCTCAGAGCCGGCGGGCCGGCCACGAGGGCGGCTGTTGGTGGTAGGGTTTAGATGGAGATCTGCAAGAAGCGTCAGCAGTAATCTATTTTTTGGATTATAATTGAATGCAAATTAATTAAGAGAGATTTTTTTATTTTGTTATTTAATTTTTTGGAAAAAGGGGTAACTTGATCCATTAATATAGATGGAGGGCTTAAGTGAATAAAAATTTAACTAAGGGGCCAACTTGATCCCATAACATAACATTAGGGTCTAATTTGACATTTTCCCTTAATTAAAATACAACATCCTTTTGAATTGCAAAGTAATACTTCTCCCTTTAAGTTTATTGCAATACTAAAAAGTAAAGAATATATGCAAAGCAAATATTACCATAGCAATAAAAATAAATGTATCGTTTTAATTGGCTTAAAATAAATTATAAATTATTAAGCCCATCTTTAATAGAATAGAATTAATGAAGTAATTGAATAAGATGGTGGAGTTAATAGTTCAACCTCTATTAATTGCAAGCAAAGTATAATGTATTTGGTTAAAGAATTAGTCGAGATTTCAATTTAGATTGTGGATACACGAATCAAGATTATTATTTATTTCAAAAAATCCAAAAAAAAACTTTTAATGTAATGAAATAATAATAATATTAAATGTATCCGTCGTTCATAATTTTAGTTTTAGGCAAATAAGGAAATTCTGAAAAAAAAAAGTTTATTTAGACGTATGAAGGAAATAAATATCACATTCTCCAAAGCTATTACTATTTCACTATTTTTTACATCTATCCTAGATACACCATTTTTTTTATTTTTTATTTTTGTTAGTTTTAATTATTTCCTTAACTATCAATTAATCATGTTTAATATAAACACAAACATGTGGGCAGGAAAATCAAGCATAGCCGACAAAAAGTACAACTATTTTATGCATACACACCTCATAGATGGCGTGGGCCTTGCATTTGACTCTCATTTTCTCTACTTAATAGTATTATTTTTTATTGCCAAATTATTATATTATTCATCCACGCTCCAAACACTTCTGTATTTATTTTTATTTAGTTATATTATTTGTCACCTTGCGATTGACCCTTTGTGCATTTCCAACATTATAATAAATTTCCTCACTTACTCCTAAATTGAAATGAGTGTATATTGGTACACCTATATTTGTATGACTTTTTATTCTATTTTGTATTCATGTTATTCTTTTTTATACGTATTTTGTAATAATTGTATAATTTTTTCACACTAAGTTTTTCATTAAAAAAACTAATATTCATATGTATATATATAGTGTATATATTTTTTTTTAATAATTGTACTCCCTCCGTCCCGAAGTCCTCCCACCCCCTCCTCGAAGTCCTCAACCACACAATCGGCGAAGAAGGGGGGCCAGAGTTTGTTCGACAGAAGATGAGGAGTGAGAGAGTGAATGAAATGGGGGGCTAGGGTTTGTTGGGTGAAGAAGAAGATAATTGAGAGAGAGTGTGTGTGTGTATGAGGGTGGAGAGAGAGAGATAGTCGAGTGGAATGAAATGGGATAGAAATTTGATTCCAAATGTGTATTGAAATGTTAATTCAATTGTCGATTAAGACTATGTTAATTACGGTTAGAATTTTTAATTTGGACCTAAATTCAGAATTTAGTGCTAATTATGGGTTTAATTCAAATGACATTTTTGAAATTGTTGAGTAGGTGGGGATATATTGGTAGTTATTTTTTTGCCAAAAATGAGGTGTGAAGGGTATTGTGGGACGTCCAAATGTAGAAAGTGTGAAGGGTATTGTAGGACGTCCAAATGTAGAAAGTGTGAAGGGTATTGTGGGACGGATGGAGTATATTTTTTACACTCAATTTTTCATTAAAAAATCAATAATTAAATTGTATACGTTTTTGCTCTTAATTGTATATGTTTTTGTTTATATTTGTATATAGATGCACCATATCTATATTTTTTACACTCAATTTTTCATTAAAAAAACCAACAATTAAATTGTATACGTTTTTGCTCTTAATTATATATGTTTTTGTTTATATTTGTATATAGGTGCACCATAAGATAGGGTGCACCCGGATGCACACTATAATTAGCCAATCGAAATATAAAGACAGGGGATAGGGATGTCAATTTTATCCGTAGGGTCGGGTTATCTGCGGGTACCTGAGATGGTGGGTACGGGTAGGGTAATACCCGAACTTGATAAAAATTTTGCGGGTAAGGGTAGGGTACGAGTTCTCCTTTTATACTTGTTTACCCGACCCGATACCCGACCCGTTTACCCGATACTATATATTATACATATTATATTTATATAATACTATATATATATATATATATATATATATATTATGTTATACATTTTTAATTACATTACATATTTATATATTCATATTTACATTATTTAATTTTTAATTAATTATGTCCAAGTACTATATTTATTTTTATTTATATTATAATGGAGTATTATATATTTCTAATTATGTATGTATATATTTATATTCCTACTTTCAAAAATTATATATATTATATTATTTAATTTTTAAATTACGTATTTACATCATTTATTTAGTTTTTAATTAATAATATTTAAGTACATTATTTAATTTCAAATTTATATTTATACTTAAAAAAACTTTTTAATTTCAATACGGATAGGATTGAACAAGTTTGAAAAACGGTGGATATTCATATAATATTTTATAATAATTGCGGGTATCCATTTACCCATGGATTATCCGCATACCAGGCGAGTATACCCGTACCCTACACGATATTCAATTTTAGGGTAATAAAGTAGAATAAGGGTAGAGTAAATAAGGTAGCGGGTAGTACGTGGATTTATCCAACCCATACCCACCCTACTCGTTTACATCCCTAATCGCAAGAGGATTAAAATCAAATATGATAACATCTTAAAACGAACACAGACGAAAGAAGTACAAAGTCTCACATAAAATATTTAAATAGAAATAATTTTGAAAATAATAAGTGGGCCTGGAGGACAGTGGGATCCAGCCAGATTGCAGTTGCTGATAACGAAGGGTGTTTCCACATCACCGACATAAGTGGGCCTGGGCCGACTTTATTGGGCTGACTACATTGGGCTTAATACAACAGGTGAACGATGATACCGTAGTTTAATTGCCTTATTTACTTGCATGCCACATTCCACGTCACTGCAATAAAAGAAGCATGAGAGAATTCAATAACATGTCTGAATTAAGGCCTCACTTTACATAAGTCATGCGTGTTGAATCTCCTATTTCACTCGTTAGATGAAAATAGATTTTTTATGTTTCATTCATAGAAAAAAATTTAAGCAATGGAGTGAACAAGAATTGCGATACTAATATATAACAGGAAATTTGAACCTATAAATTGTTTCATTAAACGCAAGATCCAAGCATAACTTACTCATTGCTTGTGTCACTCTTCTTCCATCTGGGGTCACAAACTTAGTAGGATTCACAAGTTTGGCCGGCCAGCAAGAGTAACGTTGTCCCGGGGCTTTAAACGTAAAGCTCTGGGGCAACCTAACAGTCTTGTTGGTAGTTCCTGCAATACCAACACTAAGTTGGAACGAGCTCAATCCATTAGCCTTAATCACACCTCCTGTACAACAATTTCCAATCTGTTGGTTGTAAGGAGTTCCTGGCAACAAATCTACAACTATTGGGTCTTTCTTACAGCTATGAGGGATGTTTCCTTTGAATCTAGAACAATCTCCTTGCTCAGTTGTTTGACCTCCCATCATGCTCCAAATTATTTCCTTCTTTGCCCACGTCCACCCTAAGGTCCAACCCGGAGCTTTGATGCGATATTGATGGAAGTTGTATATGTTCACAACAGCCTGTGCATTATCAATAACCATAGTTCTAACATGTAAACTATAATGTAAATGGAAGGACACTATATATATAAACAAGAAAAGAAAATTTTAAACTAGTGTATCTAGCAACTGCATACATTTGATCTGTCACATTTGGATTCCAAATATCAATATCTTGATTACAGTATAAGGTTCATCTTCACAAGAAGGAAGAAAAAAGAAAAACCAACGATACGATGATTCTAGAAAGAATAACAGTTACCACATATCCGTCGGGTGTCCAAGAGATGACATCCCACTTTATGGTGATATTGCCTGTAGGATGATGAGCATTGTAGGCATCTGAAAGGTATAAAAAGAGCATATTAAACAGAATTTTCAGCAAGATGCATCTGAAAACTGGGTTGCAATACATAATTTGATCTTCAAATAAGCATAAAGGCTCAAAGTTCATAAGAAAACTAGATCACACTAAAAAAATAATATAGGCACATAAATTTTTTATATATTTTGTATAATACACTCATAAATCAGAAAAAAACTTAAGTCACAATATATAATTTTATCTTCAAATAGCATAAAGGTCCAAAATTCATGCCAAAAGAAT
Source organism: Pogostemon cablin (assembly GCA_023678885.1). NCBI lineage: Eukaryota > Viridiplantae > Streptophyta > Magnoliopsida > Lamiales > Lamiaceae > Pogostemon > Pogostemon cablin. Next base: position 2,191,362 of record CM042992.1, on the reverse strand, counting down.
AAATTAATAATGATTATAAATTTCCTTAACTATCTATATAACTGAATCAACTATCAAATGAGAAAATGAGTCACAACAAGATTCACTATTCCCAAATACCTCCAGAAAAGGGAGAAAATTACATCATTGGATTGATGAACATGTTTGTTTAGATCTTAAAGAACTGATTATATCCACAATATCCTTCTCTATACAGTACCTATTCACTTTATAAATATACACAAATATATTGTCTCTCATGACTTTTTATCTTTCTCTATCATACTTTTCAATCATATCATTACTACAACATCACTTTTTCACAGTATAATATTCACAAGTCATCTGCCCTTTTAAAATCCTACACACTATACACAAAACAATCTAAACACAAACCAAAGTTATCCTTCAAGTTTCAGACCAGGAACTCTCAGACAAACTTGAGGGAACTCTCAGACAAACTTTCAGACCAGGAACTCTCAGACAAACCCTCTTTTTAACAAAAGAGGTCAACTATGCACCCAACAAACCAAAGATCAGAACTTGTTCACAATCAAATTCAAATCAGACACATTTAGGGAAAAAAATTGCTAGTATTAATTTTTTAGAGCCCACCTCAACAAATGCACTATCATCAGTAAACATCACATTAACAAGATTAGCATTAAAACAAGGGAAAGGGAAGGATTACCAGTTAAAGTAAAATTGAAGCAAGAAAACAAGAAAAAGAGCAAAACAGAGGGAGTTATGAGTGTGGACAGAGATCTGAAACAGAGCCCCATTGGCAAGATTTCTTGATCCCAAAGAGCTGTAGATCTGCAATGCAGGAGTAAGTGGCAAAGCTCAAGTAGAACAAAACTGGAGTTTATAGTATTTTTGTTTGACAAAGTCAAGTCAATTAAGCTACACTTGACACTTGTTCACATTCTTCAGTCATGGAATAAAGAGCCGGCCTTGATTGGCTCCACTCTTTCAAATTTTGAGTTTATTTAAGTTTCAATCCAAGCTCCTTTAATATTTCATGAATTAACAAATCTAGTTGAACTTCTTTTGGAAACCTCTCCACAAGTTCTATAAGATTTTATAATAATAATATAAAAAATATATTAATCACTCCTTCCCTAAACATAGTTAATCTTTAATGTAAGAAGAGAGAGAGAAAAAAAAGATTTAATTTTTGACTAATTTTTATTGATTTTAGGTAGTTCACTGCTCCATTCGTTTCTGTAATTTCATACTCCCTCTATTCCGTTTCAATGTTTACGTTTGCTTTTTGCACGTTGATTAAGGAGTATAGTATTTTAGTAGATAATGGGTGAAAATATATAATATTTAATGTAAAGTGGGTAGGTGTATTAGTGTTGGATGTGGGGACCATGATGATATATTAATTGTTTTAGGTGGGTCTCATATTTCAAAAAAAGAAACGTAAACACTGAAATGAGACGCCTAAAATAAAAATATGTAAACATTGAAATGAGACGGAGAGAGTACATATTTCCATTGTAAAGTAAGTACAATGTAGACTATACAAAGGAAAAGAACATAACTTAATGGGACTGAAAAAATATTTCAAATACTTCATCCATCCAGTGTTTATATTTGTTTTTTACACGTAAATTAAAAAATATAATAATATTTTTATATGTAGTGAGGTGAGAGAAGTAATGTAAAGTGGGTAGCTGATTTGTGTTGCATCACATGAAATAATTAATTATTTTGTGTAGGCCCAACTTAACAAAAAAAAAAGAAACGTAAACATTAACCTGAGACAACCCAAAAACGAAAACGTAAACAAAAATTATTAACTAAACACGAATTCACTTAATCTCAAAGTGATAATTCTCTCGCTTATTTAATATACCCCCTCCAACCCATTTAAAAATGATTTTTTTTTTCCATTTTGGTCGTCTCACCCAAAAGATCTCCTTTAATTTTTTACACACATGGACCCATACATACCCTCTAATATAATTAAAATATAGGGTTCATACTCCCACTAATAAAACTACCTACTACACATTAAATAATAATACTCTTTAATTTACGTACAAAAAAGCAAAAAACTCATCTTTAGAGGGACGGAGGGAGTAGCTACTTCAATGTCACCCTTCTAAAGAGTAAAGGCGATAGCTAAATTGAAGGTAGTAACTTATTACTGTAGTAACTAATTACTCTTTTCGTCTTAATTTCAACCTCACACTTTTTGTTTTTAGTTTATCTCAATTTTAACTTCATATATCTTTCACAAATAATATACCGGCTCGAATTTCCTGTATCACTTTTGTACACTATCTCCTGTGCCACCCTTCCGATCGACGACACCTAAGACAGGAGAGAGAAATCACTAACTAATATTCCTAATAGTGTTAAGTGTTCAACTAAAGATTATTAGTTTCTCTCTCCTGTCTTAGGTGTCATCCATTTGAAAGATGGTACAGGGGATGGTGTATGAAAGTGACACATGAAATCCGAATTGATAATACACTTTACAATCAATTTATTTATTATTAAAAAATACTACATCACCCTTAAAATAATTTTTCTTAATTTGTCTATCTACCATAAATAGGGATGTAATCGAACAGAATCGAGTCGAACAGTACTAGGTTTGAGTATCGTTTGTTAAGAAATTATCGAACTCGAGCACGAGCTCGAACTCGTTAAGAAAAAAATATCGAACTCGAGCTCGAACTCAAACTGTTTGTTAAGGCTCACTAACGTGTTCACGAGCACATAAAGTAACTTGTTTATGAACATTTAAATATTTTTGTTCATAAATATTAAAAGAATGTTTGGTTTATAAACATCTAATGTTATTCATAATATTAAATAAACAAACTAACAAAATATAATAATAAACGTTACAAAAATATTTAAATAATGACTTAAGTTATTATCATATTTGTGTGGTTTAATATAAAATATTTAATTATTGAATATTAATAAATAAATAATAATATATAACACTAAAAAATAATTATAAAATTTACGAATACGTTTGCGAGCCATTAACGAGCTCATTAATGAATATATTTGCGAGCTTTCGAGCTGAACACTCTTAGATTTGAGTTTGGTTTGATAGACTATTCGAACTCAAAATTTAAGTTTGATTTGGTTTGTTAAGGTTAACAAACGAGTTCGAACAAATATTTTATCGAATTGAGACCCAAATGGTTCAGGAACAGTTTGGTTCACTTACATCCCTAACCATAAATGACAAAAAATGAAAATGAGATAGAGGTAGTAATTTAATTATCACCGCCACAAGTGGGCCTGGGCCCACATTATTGGGCTTTCTGAAACTTCAAAATTTTACTTTAATGCTTTTTTCATGCAATCCTAAAATATTTATTTAGGCCCATAGTCTTGGAGTGGTATGGCAAAACCACTTAATGCGTCTGCCCGCTTCAACTGGGAAATGAAAGATTAAATACATTTTTGTGAAGTGGCCCAAAAAAGAGCCGCTTTTCTTGCAATTACCATTTCTTAATTTAAATAAATCTTCAGCTTCAATTCACTTATATTGTTATTTTCTTGTAAAATTTGACCCTCTTCTCATCATTCACAAATAAAACTCTACTATTAAACTCTCAACTCTCCCTTCTATCAATTTAAAAATTTAAACTCAAATCTAAATGATTTTGGTGTGTAATTATATGATTTTGGTATATATGGAGCATGTAATAAATTAGTTATTTGTTCAATATGTTTATAAATTATAATTATAATAAATTAATCCCGAGTGATGAGTTGAATTTATTAGGCTCCATAAAAATCATAATTATAATTAATATTATTACTGTATTAAAATTATATCTCAATAGTCAAACTGGAACATCATCTATTGATGCATTTATTTTGTTACTTTAGTGCCAATTATTAAAGTGATTATCGACCTTTAGGCCAGTTGGCCTCGATGCCTATAAGTAACCTTCAATTATGTGATACTCAGAGCCTTCAAGATAAAAAAAGGCCACAACTACATTTATTCATTCATTATATAATATATCTTGTAATTATTTATTTACACAAAATTAAAGATATTAATTTTCTTGGGCTTAACTACGCTGAGGGATAGGTTAGGCAGGAGTACTAGCTAGCCTTTCTTCCATACTCGCATTATTTCACTTTGAGGCAGATTTCTAGGGCCTTCCTGTAAGCCACTTGAGGCACATCCTCCGATTTATCTCTTCCATCAATCTCCAAGGCAGGGGCGGTGGGGCCCTAATAGTGGGTAGTCCATTATTTCATAGTCACATTATTGTTCTTAGAAGGTAAACCCAACAAATGTATTATACTCCTACAAAGATATTCATTTTGTATTTTGTTAAATTCACAACTAATATTACTATTTTTTTTATATAAAATAATAATATTTTTTAATTTGCATTGAATTAAATAAATATTTTACGGATAGACGGTGGGAGTAGCATTGCAAACTCTTGAGCCCACTGATAATAAATAAAGGCAATTGAATAAAATCGTTTTAAGTGAGACAATTTTACACTTTTTAAATTAGTTATTTTCGCTATAAAATATTATTATGTTTTTATTTATACTATAAATTATTTATGAAATATCATTATCACTTTTCATTGATTTAATATAAATTTTTATTATAGAAAATATTATTTTTTTATCTATATCATGTAAGTACTTACGTAGGACGGGTGAGACCCGGTTCTTTGAGATAAATAAAATAGAGAATTTGTGTTAAATTCTAACTAAAAAAGAAACTCATCTTTCCTGGGTGTTATTTATAAAGATGGCGTTAAATTCTAATTTAAAAGAAGTGTCATCTTTCTTGGTTGTTAATATAGTAAATGTACGGAAAATTCCATTACTATCTCCCATACGTTCCATATATAGCTAAAAACATCATCTTTGATGGTGAGGACTCTTGTTTCCTTTTCCGGTGTGGCAAAATGTTAAGCATCTGTTGTGCATGCTCTTCTGGTTCAATCCTCAGGAGGAGAGAACACCATAGCTATGGTGAGGCCTCATTGTCTCACTATGGTTGCCTTAAATCAACTGAAATCATGCAACTGAACTCATCTAGTTTTCATCATAAGAAATTTGTTGCTGCTTCAGGTACCTTTGAATGTGATCATCCATCTTTCTTATTACTTATTTTCCTTGTTATTACAACATTTGCTTATAGAATGAGTCAACTCTCAATTATGGATTATTGCAGGATCAAGAAATGTAAGAGTTAAAGCCATGGGTGGTCCAACAGCTTCCTCTCCAAAGAGAGAAAGAGATCCCAAGAAACGGGTCGTGGTAACTGGGATGGGTCTTGTTTCGGTTTTTGGAAGTGATATCGATACATACTACAACAGTTTGTTGGATGGAGTGAGTGGAATCACTCCAATCCACACATTTGATACTACAGAGTACTCTGTTAGGTTTGCTGGACAGATCCGGAACTTCTCCTCCGACGGATATATCGACGGAAAAAACGACCGACGTCTCGACGACTGCTGGAGATATTGCTTGGTTGCTGGCAAGAAAGCCCTCGATGATGCTAACCTTGGGACACAAGTTCTTCAAACTGTGAGTTATTTCATCATATGTTCATATGTACATTAGACACTAAAAAACATATTTTTATCAATGAAATATTCTGTTTGTAAAAACCTTAACTCCATTGTTAAGTTGGTTTAACAACAGATTAGCAATAGAATCCGTTGGTAAATTATCGTTGATAAAGTGGTGGTTGGTAAATTTTTAGCGACTGAAATTCAATTCTGTTGGTAAACAATTCCGTTGGTATTCGTTGCTAATAATTCCATTTGTAATTTATATAATGGTTCCATTGGTAATCCATTGGTAACAATGGATTCCATTGCTAAAGGAAAAAAAAATTTATTGTCAATCAATTGATAATTACCAACAGATTGAATTCCGTCGGTAAAAATAATTTTTTTTAGTGAGATGACTAGAAAAGAATCAGAATTTGATCAAGAATTAATCTGTCTTTATGTTGTTTGGTAGATGGATAAGTCAAGAATGGGGGTGGTGGTGGGATCTGCGATAGGAGGCATGTCTACATTCTACAATGCATCTGCAACCTTAATGGAAAAGGGATACAAAAAGTTGTCTCCATTTTTCACTCCTTATACAATGGTCAACTTGGGGTCTGCTTTATTGGCCATGCATACTGGCTTCATGGGGCCTAATTATGCCATTTCAACAGCTTGTGCTACTTCAAATCACTGTCTTTATGCAGCAGCTAATCATATCAGACGAGGCGAAGCGGATGTTATGTTAGCTGGTGGTTCGGAGGCAGCCATCATCCCAGTCGGAGTTGGGGGTTTCATTGCGTTGAGAGCTTTGTCTCAACGAAACGACGAACCACAGAAGGCTTCAAGGCCGTGGGACAAAAGTTGGGATGGTTTCGTCATGGGTGAAGGTGCTGGTGTCCTGGTAAATATGTTAATTAATGTCAAATGGCTATCATCTTTTACTTATAATTTTCAAGCAAAATTCTTGATTGTCTCTAGCTCAAACGTTGACTTTTATAAATGGGTGGCGGTGAAGTTTGAACGTAAACTTTCTAAAGCTTTTAGAGACGTGTATCATTTAACATTTGATCAATTATTTTAGATCATGGAAAGCTTGGAGCATGCTATGAAAAGGGGGGCCAAGATTTATGGTGAGTACTTGGGAGGTGCTGTCACCTCCGATGCTCATCATATGACCGAGCCTCGACCCGATGGGGTTGGCGTTGCGTCCTGCATAATCAAGGGTCTGGAGAATGCAGGGGTGGCCCCTGAAGAGGTTAACTATATTAATGCTCATGCAACATCAACAGTTCTTGGAGATTTAGCAGAGGTTAAAGCCATCAACAAAGTGTTCAAACATAGATCCGAATTGAAGATGAATGCCACTAAGGTAAGAACAACAAACAATTTGATCTGTTTAAGAATGTTGTTCACAACAATGTTTGGTTCAAATTAATAGAAATAAAGGGGCTCGATGGAATGCAACTCAAGAGAGAGATGAGTTACAATATCCCTTGAAACAAATATAAAATTAAGGGAATTTTCATGGTGATCACATCTCTTTAATCACATGCTCAACCTTTATTAACCTACGTATTAACTCAATGTGAATCAAACACTCTTTTCATATCTTGGTTTAGTCGATGATCGGACATGCATTCGGAGCTGCTGGTGCTGTGGAGGCAATAGCAACCATTAAAGCCATCAACACTGGGTGGCTACATCCCACAATCAACCAATACGTGAGCTTCTAACGTGTTTGTATTAACTATATATTCGTATATCAAGAATCATAATGTCCTAATTTTAGACATTTGTGTGAAGGATTTGGAGCCTGATGTCACCATCGATACTGTCCCAAATGTGAAGAAACAACATGAAGTAAACGTGGGTAGGTTATGTGGACTTTTGAAGTGAAGTTGGGTCGAATTATTTTTGTTTCAATTGGATGGTTATTTATTATTAAGTTGATATGATACTGTGGTTGTTTGTTGCAGCCATATCTAACTCGTTTGGCTTTGGGGGACATAATTCTGTGGCTGTCTTTGCACCCTTTAACCTTTAGCACCAGAGGATTGAAGTTCCATTTTCTCTCTCTCATTTTTTTTTTAATCCAATTAAAATGTAGTATGTCAGTAGATGCTACTCTATCAAAATTTATTTGGTATTTTTTAATATTGTAGTTTTTCTCCAAAAAGTTCAGTTCGAAACTTCATATGGTACTATTAAAAAAGTTCATTTCCCGTGTATCTAAATATGTATGGTTTTATGCCGTGTATTCGAAATAATCAAATGGATTGACAACAAATTATAAAATAGAAAATGTAATAAACTTTAGGGCCCTAAACTTTAAGATTAAAAGCCTAAACTTTAAGAATAAAAGGTATACTCAAAATCACAATGAAAAACTAACAATTATACTAAATTGATTTAGTTAATTTGAATGGAGTGACAATAATTTTTTTTTTAAAAAAAATCCAAATTTATAGTAATATCTAATAATTGGGGTAGTCTCACATAGTATGTTACTATGAGACGATTTTAATAAGGGCGATCCTATGGTCACTCGAGATATTACTAACAGCACCCTATTCTTAAAAAAATAGTAGTGAAAATACTATTAACCCTGCACCCAATTTTATAACTAAGTCCTAATTTACTATATTTTGTGGTGTTTCCTTAGACTTCTATCAGATTTCACGATGAGGTGATGGACGGCCATCAATATATCTCCATGGCATAGCAGAGTGTGCAGAGGATGCCGACCCGCTGCCGCATTTCCCCAACCCGTCAAGAAGGAAGAGAAAACCGGGAATAATAAGGCAACAACTCTTAGGTCAATGAAAATCAAAGATTAAAACAAAAAAATAACAAATCGAAAATCTGCGTCAAACTATTACTATAATTATGAGTATATTATTTATTTATTTTACAATTTATTAATATTTTTTGGAAATGACGTCAAACTATTTTGAATATGAATCTTGGAGTTAAAATTGTATAAATTTTAAAGGAAATTAGGGTTGAGAAATTGGGGGAAAAGAAAAGGTCAGGTGGCTTCTGCGATGATAATTAGAGGAAGCTTGTGTGTTTCTTTTCTTGGTCTTCAAGTTGAATTAAAGAAAAACTTTATCATAAAACAGAAAATGGATTTTTTCATTTTTTCAGAAAACAAAAATTCAATTCCGAATTAGAGTGTTTCCAGATAGTAAATTGCAGTTGGCATGGTATTAGGCGTAGTTAGTAAATAAAGTAGGGATTAGTAACATGGGGATTAGGTATGTGAGTTGTAATATCAGGGATGAGGTTAGAATTGTATTTTTACAATATTTATTTTTTAAGTTTGGGTGCCTTTAGTAATAATTTGGGTGACAATAGTGCCACCCTTTTAATAATGGAGTATGTTATATTTTTTTTAAAAAATATTACTCCCTCCGTCCGGGAGAAATGTGTAATGTTTTTTTTGGTACGGAGATTAAGTAGTATAATATTTTAATGTAAAATTAAGTGAGAGAAATAATATTTAAAGTGTAATGGTATGTGTATTAGGGGTGTGTGTGGACCCATGTGAATATGTTAATATTTTTTGTGTGGGTCTCATTTGCTTTAAATGGAAATGTGATAATTTCATGAGATAACCCAAAAAGTAAAATGTCACAACTTTTGTGTGGGACGGAGGAAGTATTATTTTATATTTATATTATAAATTATTTATAAAGTAGTTCACACACTGATATTATTTTTTATTAAATTTAAATGAAATTAAAAAGTTATCTTATTTTTATCCTAACAATTGCAATATGTATATGAAGCAATAATATCCGATCCAATTTCTTTCGAAAGTTTACTCAATTCAACTGGCCAGTCCAATCAAAATTGACGTACAATTTAATGCCAAAATTGCCCTTGATTGAGCCACAAATTCTCATAATAAAACCACCGCCAACTGCCAAGCAACTTCAGGAACTCATTCTGTTTTTAAATCGGGTGCCAAGTAATCACAGCTGAGTTCTTCGTTTTCCTTAATGATTTTCTCCTCGCTTTTGTATATCTGTTTGAATTTTATCTGTGGAAGAGTTTGCTCGTTCAGATTGAGTTTACGACACGATGGATGATGCTACGGAAAGGAACAGACGACGGTTTTCTACAACAGAGATTGATTGGGAGGCGTAAGTTCTACGCGCAACTTTCACTTCTTGTTTCGATTTCTTAGAATGCATGTTAAGATCGAAGTTAATTCTTGACGTACTTGTTTGTACGTACAGATTTTGCTGTATGATGATTGCATTAAATGCGTTGAAGATTGTTGAATTTATGAGGCAGTTGTGAAGTGGAAAATGTACATGTGCATTCCGTTTTCGTTGTTTTCTTTTGACTGCTTCATTAATTTTTCTTTGTGATTGTGTGTTTCTAATGGGCGGTTAATCATATGGAACTAGTGTATTGGGGAATTCTTTCTGTTAAAGGTTCTCAAAATATGTGGTAAAATAGGAGTATCTTAATGTGTGGCTGAGATGTTTCCTGGGAAGTGGATTGGTAGGCCTTGATTTGGATGTGATGTTTATTGATGTTTAAGAGTGGGACAAGAAGATCTTTCTTGACACACGAGACAAATTTGCCTGGAGAAATTATTGACTTGTTGAAAAGTTTAGATAACATATGGAGTATGTTGATTTAAAACTTTGATGCTTCCAGATGATAAGTTGAAAACTCTGATCGTTTAGAATTTATGTTCTGATCCGCTGGATGATATTGCTGCCAATTTAGTGGTGCAAGGAATCATTGATTGGCATCATGCTACATTTGTAATCCTTTGGTTATGAATTAACTAGTTTCTTGTCATATTATACAGAATCTTCCTTTCATTTACCTCGTTCTTCTTTCCTCTAGGCTTGATAAAAAAAAACTCTTCGCTATCGCAACTCCCCTGTATTCTGGACTTACAGTGGTACTTCATCCAGTTTCACTTGTTAAGACCATACTTCAAGTAGCTTCACATGATTCTGTAGAAATGAATGCATCTTCTGTCGTCAAAGGCCTATTGAGAAGAGAAGGGATTCCTGGATTGTATAGAGGTTTTGGACTGGCAGTTATTGGATCAATACCAGCCAGAACTGTGCTTTCTGTTGCATTAGAGAGAACAAAAGTTTCTGCTCTCAAGATGGTTGAACCTTGGAGATTATCGGAGCCAATTGAAGCAGCTATAATTAATGGGGTTGCTGGCATGGTGGCATCGTATTGCTCACAAGTTGTATATGTTCCTTTAGATGTGGTATGGGTTTTTCTCCTCCAATTTACTGTTTTAAGTCTCACTGATATAGTATTTTTACCAATGTGCTGAGGTGCTTGACTATATTTGATTTAAACAAGTCATATGAGTAGGTTTAGATCCAATAAATGAGTAGTGGTATATTTTTTTTAACTTCTTTTGTGCATAATGCTTTTTTCTTATTTTTCTTAATTGTCTTCTAATAAAATCAAAAGTCGAAGTACAATGAACTCATCCAAGATTGTAACCTTTTAGAGTAGTTAATAGAGTGCTAAATGCTGCAAAGTATTTGTCTGGCTTCTTTCTCCTTTTTTTCTTAAACTAATTCGAGGGATCTTTTAAAAAGATTAGTCAGAAGTTGATGGTGCAAGGATATTCTGGCCTAGAGACTTATAGTGGGGGTCTGGATGTAGCTCGGAAGATTATTAAATCTGAGGGTATACGAGGGTTATATTGAGGCTTTGGTTTGTCTGCTCTGACATATTCACCTTCGAGTGCTGTTTGGTGGGCAAGTTATGGTTCGAGCCAACGCAAAATCTGGAGGTGTGCTTTCCAAAGCCAGTTTCATTTTAGGTGGCTTAGTTGTTGATTAAATTCTTTCTTACGTTTAAAGATAACATTTGCTTTTTGTAGATTCCATGGTAGTGTGACAGGAAGAAATGTTCCGAGCGAAGGGGAAATTTTCTTGGTTCAAGCTTGTGCAGGTATTTTTGCAGGTGCTACTGCGTCATGCATGACAACCCCATTGGATACTATAAAAACTAGATTTCAGGTTAGGCGATTCATACTCATTCTTGGCTTGATCTATGTTTTTTTGAAACAAGCCGATAGGTTTTTGGTATAAATAAACCTTTCATCAGCTAGAAACACTGATTGTATCCGCTTTGACATAATCACTGGTTGCTGCTTGATGGTCCTAATCTTTGGATAATTGTTCTTAATTATATACTTCAGCTGATGGGCCATGAGAAGAAGCCTACTGTAAAACAAGTGGTTCGAAGTTTGATTGCTGATGAGGGATGGACTGGATTTTATCGAGGACTTGGCCTTAGATTTGTCAGCATCTCAGCCTGGGGGACTTCTATGATACGAATATCTAAGTGAGTTAATTTTTTATTTTTTTTTCATCTTCTTCCTGGCTCTTCATCTTTTCTCTCAATGTGCCATCTTAGTTGTATCCAGCTCAAATTAATTGATAGTTTCTCTGTTTTTCCTAACTTGCAGAGCGCTTGTGTGCAATAGATGATTCATCTAAGCCACAATGACCTATCGAGGTATCATTTCAATAGTCGATAGAAGTTCTCCTAGGTACAATGACCATATAGAGATATACATTTTCGAAGTTTCATGACATTACAACGCTATCATTCTTTTCTGTGAATATATAATTTCAATAGTTAGACAGAGATGTTCTCTTAGCACTTCAGAGCTAAAGCTTGATATGTAGTTGGCAGCAAAATATTTGGCCTATTTGATGCCAAAATTGTTTTGGGGGTGGATGCATTTTTTTTAGCAGTAAATCTAGCACTGAGAATGTAAATAACATTCTTCACTGATATATTCTACTTAGAGTTATTCCTTTGGCTTCTTTACAGTATATCTTTTCTCTATTTTAATACTAGATATGACTCAAGTGTTCATCAAGCATTCTTGTGTGAACCAGCGAAACACTAAGAATTCGCCATCACAAGATTTAATTCACTATCTTTAAAGATTATTTATATTGATTGAATTAGTTTTTTAATAAGCAAATAAACAGGCTATTAATAGGAATTTTTTTTTTATGTATATTATACATCATCACTATACATTCTTTTTACTAAATAGCTCATTCATGGAGCATTCTATTCGACGACAAATGAAACCAAGAACTACCCCAAGACAGATTCTTTATATCACAAATAACATCTTGATGGGCAAAGTTTGTGTTTTTACTTTCTAGTTTCACAGTGACTCTCAACGTCCTAATGGATGTCTCATCTCAGTAAAAACATCTTCAGACATCTCTTTCTTACAGCTCTCAGCTGGTAAATCATTGGTCTTACATCCAGCAGTATCACTGGACGTGAAACACAATGGTGATGGTGAGCTCAGTGCTACGAAGTTCTCTTCATAACCACCAGCGTTCGCCTCAGTACCGTTTCTATCCTGAACCGCATCTTGCAGTTGAATTGCTAATTTGATGCTCCGAACGACATCTGACATTGTTGGCCGATCAGTCCCCTTGTCATTCAGGCATGCAATCGCAGTCTGTACAAATCTGTTCAAGGATGAATGTGCAATTTGGCCATCAAGACTGGAATCAATAATCTTTTTAAGTGTGCCTTCCCCGACGCAATGCTTAGCCCATTCGGCCAAGTTGGCTTGCTCTCATGGTAGACTTGTATTCAGTGCTGGCCTGGCACACAGAACTTCGAGCAACACCACTCCAAATGAGTACACATCAGACTTGTCCGTCAATTGCTGCCATCTGTAATACTCCGGGTCTAAGTACCCAAAGCTGCCTTTGACGGCGGTGGTGATGTGGGTGTGGTCCCCTCCAGTCGGCCAAGCTTTGATAGGCCATATCTTTGCTACCCACTTATGGTTGAGCAGGATGTTGGTGGACTTGACATCACGGTGGATGATGGCGCGGTCTGTGCCGTAGTGCAGATAGTGCAAGCCTTTGGCAGTTGGTTCCATGTTAAGGGGGAATTCTTGGAGTTGTAGTGATGATCGCGTAGAGTGCCGTGAGCCATGTAATCATAGACCAAGATCATCTCCCCATGTTGGTTGCAGTAGCCAATGAGTGGGACCGTACCTAAACTTCGACAGCATGTCAATTTCGTTGCAGAATTCTTGAGCTCCTTGGTTGGAAGATGGGTTCAGTCTTTTGATTGCAACGGTGGTGGAACCCTTGTCGATCAGCCCTTTGTATACGTTGACAAATCCTCCCCTGCCTATGACCAAATCCTCGTTGAAGTTTCTGGTTGCTGTTTTGATCTCATCGACAGAGAAATATCTGCAAACATTGATCGGCAGTCCTGATTCATTACTCTTCTTGGGGATCGAATCCTTTAAATTCTTTTGACGTTTAAGAATCAAGAAAGTTTCTGCTACCAGTTCAAGAACGAATAGACTGCCTACGACAGCGTAAATCACTGAAGGGCGACCAATGTTTTTCTTACCAGTATGCTTCTCCAGCTCTGTTGGTGTCACCATCACCAGTTCATGGTTCACTGCAGCAAGACTGCGGTTGTCGTCGCTGAGTTTGAACATTTCTAATCCGTTTGACAAAGCATTAGAATACTGGGTTTCTTCTGTCCACGACGGCCATCATCAGGAACATGTGCTATGTAGTCTTTGTAGACGGGGATTTCAGTGCCGCCGGTCCAGAAGATGACGTCGGCTTGAATTTCTTCCGTCCGATTATTAACAGCAATCGTGATCACCCTCTGATTCTGCAGAGTGACCTCCAGCTCAAACTCGCAAATACCTAAACCCAGAATCAACAGGAAAGTACCAATCAATGCTTTTGCTGTGGTTGGCTAACACTCTAGAACTTCTGTACACCGTTTCCGGAGCACTGTAGGGAGGAGTTGCATTGGTGTACTTGATCTGAACATCCTCATGAGGCGTCCAATTAGGATCTGCCAGGTATGCATCGTCAGTTTCCCATGCCCGCTATCGTCCTGAATTTCAACCCTTGCACCCCCAATGTTTAACCTGTAAACATTTTCCAACGCTGTGTCATTTCCCTTGAAGTATAGTTCGTCCGGCATTGAAACAATCTCAATCCCGTTGACGAAAGCATAAGAGTTGTTAAATCCAGGTTCTGATTTTCTTCAATATGAATAAGCAGAGTCTGAAGAATTTACGAAATAACGAAAGGGACTGAAGTTTTTAAACAAAGTGAAGCAATTTGCAGTGACACTGAAAAAGGATTGAGATGTGTTGTAATCGGAGAAGACGTCAGGGTAGAAGTAAAGGCGAAGAAGTAAAGGCGAAGGGGCCTGGGAGGAGAGGGAAACCGTAAGTGAAAGGGGAATGGAAAAAACGAGCACTCTCGTACGGTAATCGAATAACGGAGGAGAAGGAAGCTCTGGACACTCTATATATGGTGGCGGCGTTGGGCGGCGCGTATCCTGAGTGGTGATCGCCGCTCCAGGTCCGGTTGCTGGTATCCTTTAAGTCTAATGACGCCGCAATTGAGGAGGATTAACTCGGTGGCGGTGTACGCAGGTGGTCCCGCATCGGCCACCGTCGCCGCCGCGGTCATTACAAAAAGTATGAAAAAAATAATAAGCTTCCGACAACATTATTAAGTAACCAGAACAAAAGTCTTTGGATATAACTCTTTTTCTCTTACCAAGACTGAAGAGCAACCACTCGTAATGAAATACCAAGGCTTTTGAATGAATCAAGTCAACGCCAAGTCTACTGTATCTTCATTCTTGTTTCCATTTTTTCCAAAATCCATACCTACTTCTCTAAACGACCCCAGAGACGCGTGTGGAAGTGTTTCTATCTCCTATTTACCTTTCATAATCTATGCTTAAATTATTTCAGTGTATAATGATTTATTAGTCATTAACTAGTTATAGTATTATAATTAAAAAATAACTTACGAAATATTAAGTAAAATATTATTGTGGAATTAGAGATTCAAACTATAAATATGTAATTGTTGACACATTCATCTTCCCTACATTTTTCTTCTCAATTATTATTTCTATTTTTATTACTCATTTATTTTCTTACATAAATTAATACTACATATTCTTTTATATTTATTTGACATGAAATTAACATTTATCATATAAAAAAATTTAAAATAAACATCTCCTCAGACTTATTATTCTATGTTTAATAAAATTTTCCATATACAATTACAAATCCAGATAATCCTTTTAACTTATTAATCCAAATTAATCCAATTAAAATAATGAAGTAATCATGTGATGTATATGTAAAAATGAAGGTGGGATATTTGAACGTTAAAAAAAAAAAAAAAAAACTGATTGTAATGGAGTGAAAAAAATATTATTCCCTCCTTCCAATTTAAAAAAAAATTATTTTTTCATCTGAGACATCTATTTTAAGGTTTTCATTTCTCTCTATATATTACTCACATACACCTACTAATATAATTAAAATATGGGGCCATATACTTACTAATACAACTATCCACAATATATTAATAATAATACTCCTTAATTCAGGTAAAAAACACACAAATGAGTTTCTTTTAAGCGGATTTAGGATGGAGAGAGTACTTACAATTTTTTTTTCATAGGAATGACATTTATTACAAGGCTGGGGAAAATTAAATCTTAAGAAAAAAACATAACCCTAAGTACAATGATTTAAAAATTTCCTATTCCTACTACATTTTATTAGGGACGTGAAGATTAATTTAGCACCAATTCATGCTGTGACTAAAAAAATAAAATAAAGATGGGACTATTATGAATTATTGTACAGTTTTATTACTAATTACTAACAAGAACTATATTCTATAAAAAAAAAGTGCATCACTAGATTTTCTAAATATATATTTTTTTACAAGAATACTCCACAACTGTTATTTGAGTCAAACTCAAACACGAGTAGTGCATACTCTTCGACTTAAGCAATTATCGAGCTGAACTCGAGCTTGACTCGATAAGAAATTAAGCTCGAGTAATTTTCGAGTCGAGTTGAGCCGAGTTCAAACTCTGTTAGTTTCGTTAAACAAGGCGAGTTGAGTTTATCAAATTTTATTGAATCGATTTTTAATTAATATATTTTATATTTATTACTTAACTTAATTATTAATAACATCATTATTTATTATAAGTATAATTAAAATAATCAAACTTTATCGAGTCAACTTTTTAACTAAACGAAGATCCGATGTGGAGCTCCAGTCCAGTATTCACAAATTTAGTTAAACTCAAAACTTTATTAAGTTGAGCCGAGTTCTGAATAGCTCGTTAAACTTAACCGCTATACTCATATCATACAAAGTGCATACGTATTGTAAAAAGTAGTAGAGCATGGGGTTTGGGAGGATCTCAACGTCCTACTGGATTGATGAGCTCAGAGAAAACATCCCCAGATCTCAATTTTTCACTGCTGGATGTTGATAATTCACTGGTCCTTGATCCAGCAGCTTCACCCGACTTCGAAAATATATCCTGATCGTCCGTTGAGATTGCCTGATCTCCCATCCTAAGCTGAGCTGTCGGGAATATTCGGATGATAGAGAGAAGGAAGTAATACACAGCGCGGGAGTGCATTATTTTTGTGGAAAATAGAAGAAAATTGTTTTCTATGAACGCATTCGGAAAATTATACACTCCTATTTATTTATTTTAATTTTGGAATTTAAAGATATGATTTATGGGAGAATGACTTTTATGGCGATAATTTAAAGCGAAAGAACTTAATTATTTTCAGTCAATGATGTAGGGCCACGTGGATTCAACTGTAGCAGAAAGACTTTAGGATGACTTACCCAACCAAACCCTACGGTTGAAATAATTCCATCACTTATTGCCTCTCATCTTCCTTATTATCATCATACTATTCAATTTAATATCACTCTCTTTTTATTTTGTCTTATTTAAATGGAATAGCAAACTATAGAAAATATTAGGCTTTCATATTTTATTTATTAAGCAAAAATCACAATGCATCCACTTAAAGGGTACTCTAATTCCAAAAATTACCACAAAAGATAAAACAAGTTTAAAAATTTAGAAATACATCAATATAGAGAAAACAAATTATATAAATCATATCTTCTCAACTTAAAATTTAAAACTATTTTCATACTAAAATATATATATCTTCTCAACAAGACTTTCTTACAGCTAAGCAATGTAGTGATTTTTTATATTTTAATTACTTGTTATTCCTGGCTAATATTAGAACAATGACAATACTTTAAGTTACAAATAATTATTAAGGTATAATTGATAATTAAACAAATTAAATTAAAGATAATTAATTATGTATACTATTTGGCAGTTAAAGATCTTTAAGTTATACAAATTCCGTTTCAATTGTCCTTCACATTTATGGACTATGGTAGATTATGAGTTTAAGAATTCTTAATCTATTTTACATACTCCCTCCCCCCATACCCTCGTTAAGAATGTCATTTGCTTTTTGGTACGTAGATTAAGGAGTATTATTATTTAATGTGTAGTAGGTGGTTGTATTAGTAAGAGTGTGAGTCCCAACATTTAATTGTATTAGAGAGGGTGTGTGGGTTCCATATGTGTAAAAAAGGAAATGAGACTCTTTAAGTGAGACGACCAAAATGAAAAAATGACCCGGTATTTTATTAACTTTTTCAGGTTATATAATTTTTTTAATTATTAAATAAACTATAAAGTATATATAAGTTGTTAAAAAAAGTGTGCATTGTTTCCCTAGACTTTCATCAATTATGAGTTAATTATAAACATTCACTTTATATATCTTTAGAATAAACTCTAAATTAAGCAAATTAACATAAAAGACAACTATGTACATGATAAACGGCAAGACAGGAATAAAATATTACATAAATTATAAAAGTAATTGCTCTCCTTATTCCAAATCTTCACTCTTTTTATATTTGCATGTGTTTCATAACACCCTTCAGAAAAAAATAAAATAATAATAATAATCGGTAAAGAAGAACAACTTTTATCAAATAATGTGGAAAAGAGCGCGGAGCATATTTATATCATAAAAATCAACATTAAATCATAAAATAAAATATAAATAAGGAAGGATTCATGGAACGCATACCATATTTTGTGATAATAAAAACAGATGCACACAGTGAGTGAGTGAGTGAGGTATTAATCTCAGGATTAATTGCTACATTTGTTCTTGTAGTTGCATGGGCGTGTTTTGAAATTTTGATTCTTGGCACCATTGCAGCTGCCGTAAACTTGTCTGTTGCAGTACGGCATTTTCTGATTTAGCGCTATGGTTTTCTTCGTCACTTTTCCCATCTGCCTACCTCCGATTCCATCAGAAACTCCTCCTCCTCCGCCGCCAAGCTGTCGGAGGCGTTGCACTCTGCCGCCGCCGCCGCCGCTTCCATCAGAAGAAGAGCTTCGGCTACAAGCGCCATCGCATTTGCCAGCTTGCTCTTCATATTCACAACTAATTATGTGTTTTCTGCTAATATAGGATGTATGAATAATATATATGGATCGTGGGTGGATAAGATTGCCATTAATGGGATTGTACAATTGTTGTTGGAGCTCTAATTGCTCTTCCATTCCTATTTATTTCTTCCTCAATCACAGCTGTCGTGACCTGTGAGGACACGGCTGTTTAATTCATGCTATGAGCACAATAAAATGGGTTAAACCATTAGGCCTAATCCGCTCTTCGCACAATAAAATGGGCCAGACTCTCTGGCCCAATCCACTCCCACAAAAATAAAATGAAATAGCCCAATACCACATAAAACCCACTAATAGCTTCTTTAAATTCATACTCGGTGTTTGTTCACGGCCCCCTCACATGCAAACAGAGAATTTTTGCTTCAAGCCTTGCATGTGGAATTTTTTCATAAATGGGTGGCAGTGAGGTTCGAACCCTGAACCTTTGTTAAGCATAGACTCTGATACCATATTAAACGACCACTTCATCTAAAAGCTTAAGTTTATAGAGAGGAGAATCATTTAATATTTAATTAAGATACTCTAACAGTGTATATACACAAGTAAGATTTTTAAAATTTAGTTGTCTTTTAGAGAAAATATTAATTTTAGTCCGGTATCTTTTACAAAATTCAATTTTAGTCCTGTAACTTTTAGTATTTTCAATTTTAGTCCTTTTAGTTTCAATTTTAGTACTGTAACTTTTAAAATTTCAATTTTAGTCCTATAAATTTCAAATTTAGTCCTGTATCTTTGAAATTATCAAAATTAGTCATGTATATTTTGAAATATGATATAATTTATAATAGGACTAATTTTGAAAATTCAAAAAAATATAGGACTAAATTTGAAACTTATATTACTAACATTGAAATTTTAAAAGTTACAGGACCAAAATTAAAACTAAAAGGATTAAAATTGAAAATACTAAAAATTACAGGACTAAAATTGAATTTGGTAAAAGATACGGGACCAAAATTGATATTTTCTCTTGTCTTTTATATTTACACTTGTTAGGAGACTTAATTTGCATCTATATGAACATTACTACTGCTACAGATGACTGGATCGATGCGAATTAAATGTAGTTAATTAGAGAGGCAGCCGAAGAACACAACAATTAATAACAACATTTATAAAATTAAATTATTCCTTCTTAAATACTCTAAAAAATAGCATTTCAACAACAGATCATAATAAATTATACATTTCTAGTCTTCAATTTCAAACTTCATGATACAGGGCTATGTAGATGACCAGTGACAATATTTATTATTCCTTCCACTCCACTTCATCCTTCTAAATATTCAAGCATACAAATATAACTTCAACACACTCACACACATAAATATAAATAAAATTAACTTAATTGATGAAGATGATGATCAAGAGGGGCGATCACATTGATTCTGAAAGTTACACGGTCTATCTTTGTAGTACTTACTCTCCGAACCAATGCAGCTGCCGTACACATTAGCGTTGCAGTAACCATTGTTCTGATTCAAGCTGTCGTAAGAAATGGTTTGTTTCGTCGCTAAAACCCTCCTCATCATTTCCGACTCATCATCCATCCTCCATCCCGGCCTGCAGTCATCCGCTGTGCCATTGCACGGCGTGAAACAATCGCCACCCTCGTTCAGGCATAAGATGATCAGCACGAGATAGAAACAAGTGTGTAGGGAAGTGCTTTTCAGGATTCTTCTTGCCATTTGTGTGTGTGTGTGTGAGGGGGGAAGTCAAGATAATGGAACTTTTGATCATGGAAAATGGTTGATTTGTTAAAGGAAGTGTTGAATTTATGATGATCTTCACGAGTATGAATAGGTTTAATTTGATTAGTATAATGTTTGTGTTTTGGGGTTTTGCATGATGGAGGGACTCTACTAAATATTGTCTTTTCTTAACTTAATTGCTCAATTATTTCTTCTCCCAATATTTTATTTTATCGTTGATTCAACAATGTTTTAAAATATTGCATGTCCTTTTCACCGCCAACAAAGAAAAGTTTATGTAATTATGATGTAAATATATCCTTCTTTATTAGTTTGTCATCATTCAGAGTATATCCTTCAAACCAAATTTAATTCATATCCGTAATAGTATATTCATTATATGACGAAGTAATTATATAGAGACGATGTTATCATTTATTTCATTATATTTTAGCACGTAGCCAATTAAGTGATCAGCTATGAGATAACACATGAAAGTTAAAAACAGTATGAACAATGAATGAGTCTAGTGTCGTTATCACCCCCACCTATGAGATAAAGTGATTTTTATTAATTACTCTACTCCTCTACTCCTTTTCTTCCCCAATGCATCTTCATGTGATTACTACTTTTAAAAAAAATAAAAAAGAAAAAAAAAGATAAGAGTGATTACTAAATTTCCTCCTATTTCTGCAATTCCTTTGAGCATTCATGAAATTCTAACACGTTTTTTTTATCCTTGGAACTTTTGGACCTAAGGTATTTTGCTCGAAATTAATGAACGAACGAAAAATCAAAGATGGAAAATTCGAACAAACTAATGTGCATGTTACAATAATTGAGAACAAACTAATATCTTCTAATTCGTTAAATTCCTGCCGACACCTTTCTTGAATTCTCCTATCTTTCCTAATATTTTATTAGACCAAAAAAACAAGAATGCTTGTGTCTAAATTAATCCTTTTCATAATCGTATCCCTGTTTTGGCGTTTCCAGATTATCCCAGCTACCAACATTCCTACTCCGCCCGACGACGTCGCCATTTCATGTGGTTCGTCGGCAGTTCCAAGGCGTCGGACGGACGCCTTTGGATCGGAGATTCTGGATTCCGTTCCACGTTGCCACTGCAGATCAATGGAAAGACTTCCAGCTCAACCCTACACCACTGCTCGACTATCTCGCCATGAGTTCAGTTACACCAGGGCAGAAATTCATCCGACTGCACTTCTATCAAAATTCTTACAAGGGTTTCGAAGGATCAAAGGCCATGTTCTCTGTCAAAGCTGGCTCCTACACACACACCAACTTCAGCATAACTATGTTGAGCTCTGATGTTTTAGCTTCAAAACATATCATCAAAGAGTACTGTGCTAATGTTGATGATGGGCAGGCTTTGACCATAACATTCACCCCAAAAGAATCTGGCTTCGCCTTTGTCAATGGTATTGAGCTTGTCTCCATGCCCACTGGTCTTTACTTCTCACCAGAGGGGGGGCTAGGTGCTCCAGTCATCGGACACAAGTACAGGTTCTTTATAGACAACAGCACGGCGCTTGAGCTCGTTCAGCGGCTGAATGTTGGCGGAGGTTCCGTCTCACCTGTTGAAGATTCAAGGCTGTTCCGAAGATGGGATGAAGAATCTGACTATTTGTCGGAAACAGGTGCTCTTACTGTCGTCAATGGCTTAAAAATCGTTGCACATAGCCATACATCAACATCTGTTGCACCAATCCAAGTTTATCAAACAGCAAGGATAATTGTTGCAGATACCAAATTGAGCACCAGTAATCTTACATGGAACATACCAGTGGACATGGGATTTAGGTACCTGGTGAGGCTCCATTTCTCTGAGGACCCCTCAGTGGTTTCTATTGTGATCAATGATCATGTTGCTGAGAAGAATGTAGGAGCTGCAGCTTACAGAGACTTTATAGCGATGATGGAGGGAGACAAGATGGCGGGAAAACGCTTTCTAACCATCACTTACCAGCACAAGACAAAACCAGGAGATGACAAATTTCTTTTCCCACTGAGTGCTCTAGAAGCGTTCAAGTTGAGCAACCCCGACAACAATCTAGCAGGCGCGCAGCATGTTTCCGAGCTGCCGCGTTTAAAAGTAACATGACAGCACAAGAAAACAAACTCAAGTTACAGTATGAACTTGATCACTGCTGTGGTGACAGTTATACTAGCCTTGCTGAATGTTGCTGTATACCAAATTGCAAGATTTGTAGACCCAAATTTACAGAGGAGCATACTATCATCATCTGTGAAGGGCCCATGCCGTCGGTTTTCAATTGATGAAATCCGAAGGTCGACCAACTGTTTTGATCCTCAGTTTCAAATAGGCAGTGGAGGATATGGCAGAGTGTACAAAGGCAGAATTGACTATGGGGCTACAGTTGTTGCAATTAAGCGAAGGAAACCGGAATCGAAGCAAGGCGAAACTGAGTTTTGGACGGAGATCAAATTGCTGTCAAAGGTGAGGCATGAGAACCTTGTCTCCCTGATCGGTTACTGCAATGATGGTCCGGAGAGGATGCTGATTTACCAGTACATGAGTCGAGGAACGCTTTCGGACCACCTCTATAACACGAGCAGAAATGGGAATTCTAATCCTCTGCCTTGGGAACTCAGACTTAAGGTCTCAATTGGTGCTGCTCGTGGTTTATATTTTCTTCACTCACGCCATAGGATCATACACAGAGATGTGAAGAGCGCAAACATTCTGCTGAATGAGAATTGGGATGCCAAGATCTCAGATTTTGGACTGTCCAAAATGGGACCTGCAAATGATTCATTCACACACATTCTGATGTTTATGCCTTCGGAGTGGTTCTATTCGAAGTTCTATCTGGAAGGCCTGCAGTGAGCTTAAGACTTGACGACGAGCAACATAGCCTAGCGGGATGGGCACGATACTGCATACGAGAGGCGAAGGTGAATCGACTCATTGATCATAACTTGGCTGGGCAGATTTCACATGCAAGTTTGAAAGTATTTGTAGGAATTGCAGGAAGATGCTTACAGACTACACCCCAGGGAAGGCCTGCCATGGCTGATGTAGTGATGGCCCTTGAATTAGCTCTGGCATTACAACAGACAACAGATCCAACAGACCAGGCGGAAGAGGAGGAGCATGAGAAAAGAACTTACAGTGATCAGAGTGATGGGATTATTTCAATGGATGACATAGCTTTTAAAGGAGAATCAGATGGGATTGTCACTGAAGTTAATCCCAGTTCCAGTAGAGGCAGTGATAAGAAGAATAGAAAATCGAAGGCCAAGGATATTGATTCCAACAACTCGACACCAAGATGGTGGTGGGATCCATACGGTTTCTTTCCAAGATCATCATCAAAGTCGAAAGCTTCGCAGCAGCAGCAGGAGGAGGCACTAATCCATCAGTTTTCTCTCAAGGAGATTCACACCGCCACCAATAATCTCCATATCATTGGATATGGGGGATTGGACTGCGTATGCAAAGGATACATAGATGGTGGTAAAAAAGCTGTTGCAATCAGATGGTCAATAGCTGCAGAATCCAGACAATCCATGGCACATGAGCTGCAATCAAAGAAAGAAATTCAAATGAACATATCTCCAACTCCTGATCATGTGGCCTCTCTAGTAGGGTACTGTAAGACAGAATCCGGCACGATTCTTGTATACAACTACATGGCAAATGGGACACTCTATGACCACCTTCATGAAGCTTCAAAGGAACCCCTTCCATGGAGGCGAAGACTACAGATCTGCGTAGGCGCAGCACGTGGCCTAAGCTTCATCCATTCCAACATCAAGCAGACAATACTTCATCGTGAGCTGAAATCCACCAACATCTGGTTAGATGAGGAGTGGATACCCAAGGTTTCAGAGTGGGGTTTAACTAAAAAGAAAGTAAAAAATCAGGTGCCAACAATTATGAAGAGTAAATGGGGATACTTGGATTCTGCTTACATCTGGGGAGAGCAGATAACTGAAAAATCTTGTCTTCTCATTTGGGCTAATTTTGTTCGAGGTACTATTTGCAGAAAAAGAATCAGATCGTTGGCTTGATGAGGATCAAGTAAGTCTGGTCGAGTGGATCAAGTTATCGATTATGACTGACCTTTCAGGTTGTATTGATCCATTTTTGGTTGGGAGAACATCATCGGATAGCCTGAAAACATTCATAGAAACTGCCGAACGTTGTTTACTTGATTATGGAACTGACCGGCCGTCAATGAACGATATAGTCACAAGACTTGAAGAAGCATTAAAGCAGCAAGATGCCGCAGAAAGTAACACTAGCAATCAACTCTGAAGGAGCTGACCTGCAGTATATATGTAATAAAGCAAAGCATGTAAGATCAATGATGGAACCCAAAGAAAAAGGAAGAAAAAAAGAAAGTGGTGTTACCATTCACCAATCCTTATTCCATGTATTATACTGTATATCACATCTTTTGGTTTTTCAATTGTTCTGCTACTGAATTGTCTCACATACACCAAATACAGAGAAAAAGGGAAGTTGAGTGGAAACACAAGTGTTAATAATCAATTAAGTTGTATAATTTTCAAATTGCTACATACTCCATATGTTATATAGATATATGTAGCTACAGAACCCAAATTAGGACAAGCTAACAAATTAATATTTGAGTCTATGAGAAAGAGAAAAATCTCCACATTTGACTTTGAATCCAGATGCATGATTTAAACAATCTTAAGGTGAAAAAACAAAGTAGCATCACCCATACTTTTTTAACATTCTCTTTGGATTTACAGCAAGGAATTCATTGCAAATGACTCAGCATTTTCAGGTTAAAAGAAAATTTTAACTTGCATTATAGGACAGCACACATTACTTCAGGAAAACAGCCTATTTCATAGGGATTAAAATCATTCAGTGAATTGCTGTTCTGCATATCACCGTTGGTAAAATTAATTTAGCAAAATCTCAGCTTTCAATATTTTTAAACAGAGATCTAATTTCATGAGGTAGTGTGACTCGAATCCTGATCATCTTTAAAATACAAACATAGGAATCCATTTTTCAAACTGTAAAGTAGAAGTACTATAGTCATAGAGATCATCTTTAGAATAGAAACAGAGGGAATCCAAACACCCCTTAATAAAATTGACCATTGCAGATTCAAGGTCTTCTATTTTTAAAATGAGTCGCTAAACGTATAGAAGAGCGAGTTTCCACAAACAGAACTTGAATACCCCGACGGGAAGGTACTTCATCAATCAGATAACCATTATTTATCTCAGGACATGAATAATAGTAAAAATGGTGAGATTTTTAATGTAGAAAATCGGTAAACTTATTTTGACAATGGTGAGCCAGCAGCTGCTAAATTGATGCGATCAGCATTGGATGGAACAGCAACTTTGAGACCTTTGTTTTTAGGGTTAATGGCCGCAAAAAATCATAACCGTTTTATTCGATTGCAAATTAGTTTAATTGCATAAAATTTTGCAAAAAAGTACACCACTTTAATATAATTTGCAATTCGAACCATCGCAACTGGAGGCGCGAATGATTCGATCGCGTGTCTTATTTTATGTGTCATGTACAACAAATAATAAAAAAATTCCACCTTTCTAGATCGTGTTTGCCCAACTCATGAAATGAATGACTCGCGCACCCACCCATTTAAATGGGTGGTGGAGGGCTTAGAAGATCCATGAATTCATCACTGGGGAAGACGAATCTACCTGTTTCTGATCCTAAGACTCGACTAGACACCGTATGTTTGGCAGACAAAAGCTTGAAAGACCTCTCTTCGTTCATCCTGACCACAGGTACGTATATGTGTACTTATGAGATTGGAAAATACGTATGATTATCACTTGGCTTACACTGCTTTTGTTGTCATTGAAGTTACTGGAGAAACAAATTGGAATGGTCATGCTGAAAATTGATTATGTGAAAGAAAAATTATATTCTTTGCAATTTTCCCTAATCTAAGAGCCCATATTTACATTTTACTTGGATATAAAAGTTACTGGGATTACCTGATGCAATTACTTTCTCATTTTTAAATGCGATAGTTTCTGCCACCTGTTTGCGTAAATGTCAAGCAGAAATCTTTTTTCGGCTAGATTTACAAATTGTTCACCACAGTGGACATAATATGGCGCAGATATTCTGCATGCTAATATTTTGATACATTAAGTAATATATTTGAAGTAGCAACTCTAATTTTATACAAAGAAAGTAGAATGCTTCACAAGTTTCCTATCTTCACTGTGTATCATCGAGTTCAAATGTTGCATTTCTATCATACAACATAGAGTGAATTCTTCCAACAAATGAAGGTTTTAATGCTAATTCTTCATATGAACAATGATACGGTTTCTAGTAAAAATATTTACAGCTGAAGAGTATGAAACTGCTACCAGCAATTATACATATAATAAAATCCTTGGCAGATCTCTCAATTAGCGCATTGTTGCTATAAAAAAAATCGAGAGTGATGGATGAATGTCAGATAGAATGATTTACATTTTGATAAGCCCAAGGATGTCTGTTAGGATTCCTTAAAGCTTCTAGTTCCATCACCACTTCTTTCATTGTAGGCCTATCTTCTCCTTTCAAATGTAAGCATCTCTTTATTAGTTCAGCCATTGCTTGGATTTGCTCTAGAGATCCCTCTCTCATCAGTTGAGGCTCCAAGACTTGAAAAAGTCGATTTTCATTCATTGCCATAATGAAATACATTGCTAGGGTTCGTTGTTCTTGACTTCTTTCCATGTCAATGGGCTTTTTACCAGATAAAAGCTCCGCAAGAACTACTCCAAAACTATAAACATCGCTCTTCGGTGTTAATTGGTTCGTGTGGAAGTACTCAGGATCGAGGTATCCTAGTGTTCCCTGGACCAATGTTGTCACTTCACTTTGATCAAGTGAAACTAGTCTGGATGCCCCGAAATCTGACACCTTGGCTGTAAGTAGTCCGTCCAGCAAAATGTTGGGTGATTTAACGTCCCTGTGAATGATCGGAATGGAAGTGGCTGAATGAAGATAAGACAAAGCCCCTGCAGCTTCAGATGCAATTCTTAAACGACTCTCCAACGATAACCAACTCCTTGAATGGTGGATGTGTTCAAAGAGATTTCCATGGGAGATATACTCATATACTAATAAAGGGATCTCAGATTCGAGACAACATCCTAAGAGTTTAACAACATTTCGGTGATTGATTTGCGAAAGAATGACAACTTCATTGATAAATTGTTCAATCTGACTTTCATCCAACACTCTTGATTTTTTTATGGCAACGATGCGATTATCGAAGAGAACCCCTTTGTAGACAGTGCCATAACCACCTCTACCAATGATTCTATCATCTGCATAATTATTAGTAGCCTTTTTAAGCTCTTTAGCTGTGAATATTTTTGCTGTACCTGTCAGACCATATGATGAAATCTGTTGTTGTAATAGGAATTTGCCATTTTGTTGGTATAATTCCGCTCTTGGTTGTATGAGTCTTCTTTTCATGAGACCAAAATTTTTCCAAGTTGAAGTATTTTGACCCCGACCAAACCTGGCCAATTCTTTGTTTGCTGCCCTAGAATCTTCCTCTGCAGCTATTAAAATATGTGCATTTGAGAGAATAAATTAAATCATAAATTGGATATTATATATATATATTTGTATTCTGGACATACCTGATAACAACTCATATTTTTTGGCTGGTTTAATTCTGTTCCAAAATGCATCCCAGGGCAAGAGTTTAGAAGGCTTGCTCCTCGTGAATTTGTCCCCGTGTTTTCTTCCAGGTATTGTATCAGCATTAACTATGTTGTGGTTAGTTTGTTGGTTTGGACGAAGTGTGAGAGAATCCACAGTTGTCTGTAGTGTTCTATATAAACGAGTTCCATTTGCTGGATGGATCTCATTAGAAACACTTGAAATCTCATTCAACACTGTAGTTTGGATGTTGTCCTGTTGCTCAAGTGCAAGCTCAAGTTGCAGCACTACTTGGGACATTGTTGGCCGTTTCTTTGGTTCATCATCCAAGCATCTTTGGGTGAGCCCCACAAATGTCCTGAGGCTGTTTGGTGAAATTGCATCTCTCAGGCTCAAAGCTACAATCTGACTCAGTTCTCCTTTGTTTATATTATCTCGAGCCCACATGGTCAGAATCCGCTCCTCCTCTGGAACCCCTGAATCTACTGCTGGTCTCCCACATAATACTTCCAGCATCACCACACCAAAGGCATACATGTCACTTTTCCTTGTTAATTTTTGGGTGGTATAGTAATATGGATCGAGGTACCCGAAGGTCCCCTTAACCTTTGTACTGATATGGCTCTTTAACTTGCTTTTGTCTTCAGGTTTGGCCAAGCCTAGATCCGAGATCTTAGCTAAGAAATTGTCATCAAGAAGAATGTTAGAAGCCTTGACATCCCGATGTATGACTGTATGGCCTGTATGCAGATAGTCCAGTCCTCGAGCGGCTCCAATGCAAATATTTAGACGCTGCTTCCATGTTAGAGAAGAGCTATTACTGTTTAACCTTGCATTTTTGTAGAGGTGGTCAGCCAGTGTGCCAAAAGCCATGTACTCATAAACAAGTATCATTTCCCCCCGCTCGCTGCAGTAGCCTATTAGGGAGACTAGATTAATGTGTCGGAGTTCAGAAAGTGTTTCAATCTCCATCAAAAACTCACGTGCCCCTTGTTTGGAGTTTGGCTTTAACCTCTTCACAGCAACACTGTTTTTCTCTTTGGCAATGCGACCTTTGTAGACTTTACCAAATCCACCCCTCCCAATTATAAGTCCATTGTCGAATTTTCTAGTGGCTAGATGGATCTCAGATAGAGAAAAACAGCGACATACTCGTTTTGCCCTGGCTGATAGCTTGATTTCCATAGCACCACTTCTAGCTTCCCAAACTTCCCTCACACAATGGATAATGACACATACCACACAAAATATAGTTATAGCAGCAGTTCCAATTGCATTTCTACGACCCAAAAGTTGGATGGTTTGGGATGCGGTTTCCTGAGACGGAGGCATGGGAATGGGACTAGCAAGACTATTGTCAGGGTTGCTCAACTTTAATATTTCTAATCCTTTGAGGGGTCCATACAAAAACTCTTCATTAGATATCAGACGAATCAAGAGGTCCCGTTTACCCTCAACTTTGTGGCCGTTCATCATCACTATGTAGTCCCCATACAAGGGTATGCTATTACCACCTCTTTCTTTGACTATTGTCTCAGTGTTATTGGTATAAGCAAGCATTTCGTTAATGAAGATTTCAAAATCCAGGCCAGTAGTTTCTGCTATCTTGAGTCCTAGCTTGGAGAAATGAAGCCTGACTAAGTACCTGAATCCCACATCTACAGATACTTTCCAGCTAACTCTTCTAGTATTGCTCAATTCCTTCAGAGGGGCCGTTGTCCCAAAGAACTCATCAGATTCATCTCGGGATGAAATGAAATCCTGTATAGTATTTAGTTGGTGTATTATCTCAAGTGCAATGCTATTATCAACATAAACCATGGAATTCTGACCAACAACTTGTAATCCTGTATCTCCTCCCTGGAAGTAAGAAAAACTAGGAGACACTGAGATTATCTCAATGCCATTAACAAAAGCATAGGCATCTCGTGAATGAGCTGAAAAAGTTAGGTAGAGTTGTTGATTTTCTTGTATGTATAAACAGAATTGCTTTGTGAATGAATTCACAGCAGTGAGGGAAGCGCTAAAGTTACCGAGCAAGGTAAAAGAACCGGCTTCAACATTAAACAAGTCTTTGAAGCCATTAAAACCTCTGTACAAAGTAGGATTAAAGTGAAGGCGGATGATTATCTGACCTGGATTGATCAGTGGAAAGGCATATGAGAACTGCGAACGAGAGACTCGTGCGGTGTTGTATGGAACGGGATCAGCATCCGTCAGCTTAGTGACTGCAGTTGATTTTGTTGATGATCCCTTGAGTTGCAGCAATGAAGAAGTTGCATCTCCGACCCAATTTCTTCCATTGCGTGCTGATGAAGTTCCGGTCGACCCGCAGTTAATGGAAACATATTGAGTTGGATCGCTGCTAGCATATGTGATGAGGAAGCAGAAAATTGTGAAAGCTGGAGAAACTCGAAAGGATTTCATGATCGCGTGGTGAAGCAAATGATTCAATTGTATTTGGAATTAATATTTATCAACTAATGGTAAGCGACGACTTTAACATGGTCTTACTTTTTTTATTCATGTTTACTTCATCTTTCCTTCATATAAATTTACGTGAAGGTTCGTTGAAATGATTGTGTGTGGTTTATCTGGGTTGGGTGGGGTGGGGTGGGGTAGGGAGGGGCTTAACCAAACATAGTGATAATATAAAAAATCATGCACTTTTTTCAACACAAAATCATATTTTAAAAATTAAAATATTAAGTATTTTTTTTTTAAAAATATACTATATATATATATATATATCACCATGTTGGTCGTCCATTTGGAAGTGGGTGATATGAGTTCATTTAATTAACGAAATGACTTGATCTACACAAATTGAAATCACATGCATCCTCACATATTAGATTTCTCTAACATGCACTATTATTATTATAGGATTTATTTATTACATTGATTTGTTTTAAGTATATTATTTGTCTATAGGATTTATTACATTTTCTATTTTTGCATAGATATAGATCCGAGCAGAAATCTTTTTCCCTTCACATGCACTATTTTTGCATAAATGTAGATTTGCTATAGTTGCACAAATCAGTGATAATATGAAAAAACTTTCACTTTTTTCTGCATGATTTACACTTTTTTAGTATCTCACGGCACGCAGTAAGTAATTTCTTGATATGTAGGCTGAGAATCTGAAGCAGGCAGTCTAATTATATGCAAAGTAGAATGATTCCCTATTTTCCTATCTTCCCAGTGATTCATCCAATTCAAATGTTGCATTACTCTCATCAATATTATTAATGTTTTCACCAATCCATTCTGACACTAATCTTGGACGGTATAGGTGTTCGGGTTCTTCGACATTAGTGTCTTCAATGATACGTGGTGCCTCTTCTCTTGGCCATGGCTGCATATTTCCTTCCAACATTTCTATCACAGATTTCATTGATGGTCGTTGATATGGATGCTTTTGAATGCATAAAAGAGCAACTTCAATACATCTTCTGGCTCCATCTTCCGGAGGTGCACTTGCCTCTACTATATCCATTACACTCCTTTCAGTCCACTGGTTCCACACGTGATTAGGGGCATTGTCAAAACCCATCTGCAAAAACAAAAATAGATTAAGGCGATTCAGGTATCGATCTTTTTAGTTTTATGAGCATTGAAACCTCATTTGATTTTCAATTTCCAGTGAATAATTTGGTAGAATACCATACATTTTCAACAATGGATGTGGAAAGGTAAAGTGAAAACATTCTCTTGCCGCTCACAATCTCCAGGAGTATAATTCCAAAGTTATACACATTTGATTTAACTGAAAGTTCCCCATGTAAGTAGTACTCTGGAGGCATATAGCCACTCCACTCGCTGACACACAAGTTAAGTTAGACTATGGAAAGGAAGATGGAGAGAATAAAGGTCACTAGATACACTAACTGTGCTTTTATTTGTGATGTACCAGTTCAGGTTGATGTACGTACCGATTTGTTGCGAAGTCATAGTAGATTTTAGGGTTCATCTTAAGATCCAGTAGAATATTGCTTGTAATGAGATCTAGAATAAATCCCATGATGTGAAGATAAACAAGTCCCTGAGCAATCCCCGTTATCATTTGGAATCGTACTTCCCATTGAAGGAGGTGTTGCTGCCCTTTATCTACAAGGAAATGTTCATTCTTTTGTTAAATAAATAAAGCCTTATGATTGATATTCATTACTCATGATAAGAAGATATTAAGACACCAACCAATGAAATAACCTAGACTTGTGCCTTCCACGAACTCTTGCACAATTAATCTTTCTTCTCTGTCGATGGAATAGCCAATTGGTTTGATGATGTTTCGATGCTGCTGAAGATATACAAGTAAATTAATGTTATCTCTGAACTCTTTGAGTTCTGCAGAAGATGATTGCCTTTTCACTGCGACTAACTCTCCCGAAGGTAAGACACCCTATACAAATGCATGATTTATTGAGAAGTTTAATATTGGGGAAAGAAGTACAATAACTAAATTTAGAAATGAAGATTACCTTATATATGCCATCAAATCCGCCAGGTACTATGTTTGAAGAAGAGAAATTATTCGTGGCAGCAGCTATTTGATACCAATTATATCTGGAAAGTTCTACGGTCATAGCTTTAGATTCGTCCTCTGTAGCCATAGATTCTTCTTCTGATGTCTTAGATTCTTCGTCTGCAGCCTTAGGTTCTTCCTCTATAACTATCAAACATGTTCAAGTCATGAATAACATGAGAGTAGTCGGTGGGAAAAAAAAAAGACTTCTATTCTGGACATACCTGATAATAAAGATTCTTGTTTCTTTGATGGTTTAGTTCTGTTCCAAAATGCAACCCAAGGCCAGGGTCTTGAAGGCTTATTCCTTGTGAGTTTTTCCCCATGCTTTCTTCCGGATGTAGTATCAGCATTAACCACATCGTAATTAGTTTGTTGATTCGGATGAAGTGTGAAATTCTGCATATTTATAGAATCCACAGTTGGCTGCAGTGTGATAGATTGGTGAGTTGTGTTTGCAGGATGGATATCATATGAAGCACGTTCAATCTCTCTCAACTCTATAGTTTGGATGTTGTTCTGTTGCTCAACTGCAGACTCAAGTTGCTGCACTACTTGGGACATCGTTGGCCGTTTCTTGGGTTCATCATCCAAGCATCTTTGGATTAGTCCCACAAATACCTGAAGGCTGTTTGGTGAAATTTCATCTCTCAGGCTTGAAGCTACAATCTGACTCACTTCTCCCTTGCTTATTTTATCTTTAGCCAACATGGTCAGAATCCACTCCTCCTCTGAAACCCCTGAATCTACTGCTGCTCTCCCACATAAAACTTCCAGCATCACCACACCAAAGGCATACATGTCGCTTTTCCTTGTTAGTTTACGGGTTGTGAAATAATATGGGTCAAGGTACCCAAATGTCCCCTTCACCCTTGTGCTAACATGGCTCTGTAATTTGTTTCTGTGTTCAGGTTTGGCCAATCCAAAATCAGAGACTTTAGCTACAAAATTGTCATCAAGCAGAATGTTAGAAGTCTTCACATCTCGATGAATGACTCTGTGGCCTGTATGAAGATAGTCTAGCCCTCTGGCAGCCCCAATGCAGATATTTAGGCGCTGGTTCCAAGTTAAAGAAGAACTGCTACTGCTTTCCCTTGCACGTTTGTAGAGGTGGTCCGCTAGTGTTCCACAAGACGTGTACTCGTAAACGAGTATCATTTCCCCTCGCTCACTGCAGTAGCCGATTAAAGAGACAAGATTAATATGCCGGAGTTCAGCAAGTGTTTCAATCTCCTTGATTGGAGTTGGGCTTTAACCTCTTTACAAC
Organism: Pogostemon cablin; assembly: GCA_023678885.1. Lineage (NCBI taxonomy): Eukaryota > Viridiplantae > Streptophyta > Magnoliopsida > Lamiales > Lamiaceae > Pogostemon > Pogostemon cablin. The sequence continues at coordinate 2,157,281 of CM042992.1, read as the reverse complement.
AACGAAGGTTTGCTCTTTGTCGATGCGGCCTTTGTAGACTTTACCAAATCCACCCTTCCCGATTATAATTCCATTATCAAAGTTTCTAGTGGCTTGTTGGATCTCAGTTAGCGTAAACCGGCGACAGACTTGTTCTGCCCTGGCTGATAGCTTGATTTCCATCACACCAGTACGACTAGCTTCCCAAACATTCCTCAACTTATGAAGAATGATATTTACCACACAAATTATAGTTATAGCAACAGTTCCAATTACATTTTTACGACCTAAAACCATCAGTAAACGTTGGATGGTTTTGGGTGTGGTTTGCTTCAACGGAGACATGGGAATCGGACTGGCAAGACTATTGTCAGGGTTGCTCAACTTCAATACTTCAAATCCCTTAATGGGTCCATAGATAAACTCTTCATTAGACTGCAGACGAATCGAGAGGTGGCGTCTACCCTCTACTTTGCGGCCGCTCACCATCACCATGTAGTCCCCATGCCAAGGTATGCTACTACCACTCCTTTCTTTGACTAATGCCTCAATGTTGGTGTCAGCAAGCATTTCGTTAATGAAGATTTCAAACTGCAGGCCAGCAGTTTCTGCTATCTTGAGTCCTAGCTTGGAGAAATGAAGCCTGACCAAGTACCTGAATCCCACATCTACTGATACCTTCCAGGTAACATTGTTGCCATTGCTTGCTTCCTTCTCATCCGATTCATCGAAGGATGAAACGAAGTCCTGTATAGTATCCAGTCTATGTATTATCTCGAGTGCAACGCTACTATCAGCATGAACTATGGAATTCTGACCTACAGCTTGTAAACCAACAACCCCTCCCTGGAAATAAGAAAGACTAGCAGGCACTGAAATTACCTCAATGCCATTAACAAAAGCATATGCATCTTTTGAACTGCTAGTTTAGCAGAGAAGATAATATGGAGTAATTGGTCTTCTTGTAATTCTTTGGTGAGAGAATTCACACCAAGAAAATCAGCAGCAAGCGAAGCGCTGAAGTTACCGAGCAAGGTAAAATAACCGGCTTCAACGGTAAACAAGTCTTTCAAGCCATTAAAACCTTTGTATGCAGTTGGATTAAAGTGAAGGCGGATAACTATCTGACCTGGATTGATCACCCGAGAACTTTGAACGCGAGACGCGTGCTGTTTTGTATGGAATCGGTCAACTTACGGATTGCAGTTGAGGTTGTTGATGAGCCCTTCACTTGCAGCAATGAAGAACTCGTTGGCTGCACGTCTCCGAGCCATTTCCGTCCGTTGCGAGCTCATGAAGTTCCGGTTGAGCCGCAGTTGATGGATACATCGGGAGTTGGATCACTGCTTCCGACATTGAACGTGATGATGAAGCAGAGGAATGTGAAAGCAAGAGAAACTCGACAGAGTTTCATGGTCTCTTGTGGTAAAGCAAAGAATGGGAGGGTATTTGGGACATAATATTTTTTAAATGATCGGCGACGACTTTCATGGTTTACTTTTTGTCTTTATGGTGTACCCACCCCAGCTCCTGTCCTGAAATTTATGAAGGAGGTAAATCGCAGGATGTGCCTCAAGTGATTTATGGAGAGGGGCTCACTTTTTTTCTTTGTGTATAAAGTATATTAATTCCTTCATCTTTCCTACTTGTGATCATTACCAGTATTTTTATATTTTCCCCCTATTTTCCCATCACTGAATAATAATTGCCTTCTAGATTCTCTTCTTCTTCGTTCTTCCATTGAAAATTCTCCAACTAAAAAATATATATTAACAAATTTTTTCTCGAGTAAAAATGCTAGCTATTGTAATTACCTGAAAAAGACGAGTATAAATTATTTTTCTCACATCATTAAATTATTTCTTAAACGGAGTACAATTTGTTTTAAACATTTGAAAAAATAATGAACATGTGAAATAGAAACAATCCTAGTATAAATAGAAGCAATGTTTATTCCTTCAGGTAAATTGTTACATGGAGTAGACTTCAAAAGTCCACGCTAATCATAACAACACAATCGCATCATTGATTCATTCTTCGTGTTCGAATCAAATGAATCTCTCTCCACTTTCAAATGCTTTGTTACTCATATGCTTCCTCACCACATTCAAAGAAATCATCACCATAAATTCAATCCATTTCCCAGATGATGTTTCAATCAATTGTGGCTCCACTGCAATTTCTTCAGCTCGCAGTGGAAGAAAATGGCTGGGAGATTATAAACCACCCAGATCGTTGCTGCAATTACAGGGTTCATCAACAACCTCAAATCCAATCCATATGTCCACATCTGCTGATCCAGTTCCCCACATGACTGCAAGAATCTCTTCTTTCCGATTCTCTTACACATTTCATCTCAATCCAGGTCAGAAAATCATCCGTCTTTACTTTAATCCCTCTCCATATAAAGGATTTAAGGGTTACAAGGATTTTTTCACTGTTCAAGCTGGTGGTTTTACCTTGCTCAGTAATTTCAGCACTTCACTTACTGCTGTGAATTCTTTTACCAAGGAATTCTGTCTTAACGTGCAAGAAAATCAACCACTCACCTTAACTTTCTCACCTCAATCGGTGGATAACTATGCTTACATTAATGGCATCGAGATTATCTCAGTTCCTGTCGGTCTTTCTTACTTTCGTGGTGGAGATGTTGGACTGCAAGTGATTGGGAATGAGTATGTACTCTATGTTGATAACACAACTGCACTTGAGATGATTCAGAGATTGAACATCAGACAGGAGGATCGTTTTTCGTCGAATGACGATTTTGAAAGCATGTTTCCGGTGTGGGCAATGCAGAGGGTAGAAAAGAACAGAAGCCGGACATGGAGGGTGCCGGTGGATGTGGGGTTTGGGTACTTGATCAGGCTTCATTTCTCGGAGCTCGGAGGAGTTGGTGATGTGTTGTTTAAGGTCCTTATTAATGGCAGGATTGCTCAAACTAACAATGATGTAATGAAAGCAAGTGATGGAGATTATGATCAACTGTTTAGGGACTATATGGTGATGATGAGAGGGGTGAAAGAGGAAGGTAAGGTTGATCTCTTGCTTACCTTCCATTCATATTCATATGATGATGGCAGAGATGGACATGGAATTCTTACAGGATTTGAAGTACTTAAGATGAGCAACCCTGACAATAGTCTAGCTAGTCCTAATCCCCTTCCTCCACCTCAGGTTTCACCATCCCTGACCATCCAAATTTCGAGCGCGATTCTTGGCTATACAAACACAAACCTAACTCTTGCATTGATTGCAATTTCTCTACTGAATATCATTGTCTATAATCTGCGGAAAATGTGGGAAGATAGCAACCCTGATGAAGGGTTTAGGCCATCGGCAAAGGCAGAGCGGTTGTGCTGCCGTTTTTCTCTTGCTGAGATTCAATTAGCAACCAGGAACTTCAGTGATGGACTGATAATCGGAAGAGGTGGATTCGGGTTGGTCTACAAAGGGGTCATTGATAAAGGTCAAAAAACCGTTGCTGTGAAGAGGTCAAACTCAACTTCCAAGCAAGGAGCACGTGAGTTTCTAACAGAGATTGAAGTACTTTCCCAACTCAGACATATTAATATGATCTCTTTAATTGGGTACTGCAGTGAGCGTCGAGAAATGATTCTTGTTTATGAGTACATGCCGAATGGTACACTAGCTGACCACCTCTACAAACTTGCAAGGAGAGGGATGGATTCTTCTCCTCTTAGTTGGAATCAACGTCTACATATCTGCATTGGAGCTGGCCAAGGTCTCCACTATCTTCACACGGGCCATAGAGTGATACACCGGGATGTTAAGGCTTCAAACATCCTTCTTGATGAGAATTTTGAAGCTAAGGTGTCGGATTTTGGATTGGCAAAATCCGAAGACAGAAGCAGGTTACAGAGCCATGTTAGCACAAATGTAAGGGGTACATTTGGGTACTTCGACCCGTATTATATGACCACCCAAAAATTAACCAGGAAAAGTGACACGTACGCCTTTGGTGTGGTGCTGTTAGAAGCTTTAAGTGGGAGACCAGCAGTGGACTCAAAGTTTGCCCAAAAGGAGAGGGTTCTGACCTCGTGGGCTAGAGATAGAATTAGTGAGGGAGAGGTTGATAAGATAGTAGATTTGAGTCTGAGGGACGAAATTTCGTCTCAAAGCTTGAATACATTCATGGCGGTCGCCATAAAATGCTTGGAAGATGATCCAAAAGATCGTCCCACAATGAGTCAAGTCGTTCTCCAACTTGAGCTTGCACTTGAGCTGCAGGAGAGCGGAGGATTAGACGATTTGCCAACTTCAAATCATAATATAGACGTAGACACTCGTGATGTCATTTCATCAAATGAAGACACTGTATCATCCAACATTGCTGAGTTATCCAAAACATTCTTCACAGATGTGCAGACTACTGTTATATTTGCTCCAAAAAAGCAACCTAATTTAAACTCCCCCCCAGCTGATACAAAAGAAGGGAGAAAAAAGAAATCGTATATTCGGGCATGGGGTGCCTTTTGGACCAGGATGAATCCAATCAAGAAAAAAGAATTCGGTCCAGTATCAGGTATACTAACAGTTACTCCGAAGTATTATTTTATTAAGTTATAACACATTCAACTCACCTGGATAATCAATCATTATTCTGATTCTTGATTAATTATATTTGAAACTGATCCAGAGGGCATACAACTCCCGTCCGACTTATGCCGCCACTTCTCTCTGGACGAAATCAAGACCGCCACTCGCAAATTCAGCGACCAACTAATCATCGGAGTAGGAGGTTTCGGCAACGTCTACAAAGGCGTGATCGACAGCAAGACGACAGTGGCGATCAAACGGCTGAGCTCATCGTCCAACCAAGGAGCTCATGAATTCGCAACAGAAATCCAAATGCTGTCAAAACTGAGACACCTTCACCTGGTATCACTCATCGGATACTGCACCGAGAACGAAGAGATGATATTGGTCTACGATTACATGCAGCACGGCAGCCTCCGTGACCACCTCTACAACAGGGCGAAGAGTTCCCCCCTGACATGGGATCAACGCCTCGAGATATGCTTGGGTGCGGCCAAGGGGCTGAACTATCTACACACCGGAGCAGAGCAAACCATCATCCACCGCGACGTCAAGTCCAGCAACATCCTACTGGACGACAAGTGGGTGGCGAAGATCTGCGATTTCGGAGTGTCGAAGGTATGGCCGTCGGGGGAGGATAACGGCTTCGTGACGACACTGGTGAAAGGTACGTACGGATACTTGGATCCGGAGTACTACATGCACCAGCAGTTGACGGACAAGTCGGATGTGTACTCGTTTGGAGTGACTTTGCTGGAGATTCTGTGTGGAAGGCCTCCGATAATACGAAAGCTACGAGAGGAGAAGGTGAATTTGGTAAAGTGGGCTCTGTCTTGTCACAGAAAAGGGACACTGGATCAGATTATTGATTCGAATTTGAAGGGCCGAATTGGAGCTGAATGCCTGAACCAGTATGTAGGAACGGCGGTTGCATGCCTGAGGGAAAGAGGGAACGACCGACCGCCGATGAGTGACATCATTCTCAGGCTAGAGTCTGCAATTAAGCTCCAACAAATGGGTTATACGCATATTTTCTCAATGTAAGAACGAAGGGCAAGAGAAACTAAAAGGCTTTTATTATTCATTACCCTACAAAGTACAAAATCACTTATTTTTACACTTTCTATTTTCCTTCCTACTAAATTTATTTTACCATTAAAAAAGAAAAAAAAATACAAACATTAAACCAATTAAAAACTTTAAAGTTATCTTATTTTAAAAATAACACTCTCAAATAACACAAATAACATAATTTATTTATTATTTATTACTATAAATACTACAATACCCCTAAAAAATTTATAAAGTTAATTAAAATTTTTCATTAAATAAAATTAATTAAAAAATAATTTTCTCAAAATATGCATGTAAAGTAACAATGAAAATAACTATAAATGGAGAGAGTATTACTCCATAAATAAAAGACAAAGATAAATAATGATTATAATGTAATTAAACTATGATAAGTGATTATTAAAATATAATATTTGATAATTGTAAAAAGAATAATTATTTAAATAGTAAATTATTATAGTACTGTAAAATGTTACGTATATGCAATAACATGTTTTAATAATAAATAAATTGACTGGTCTAATAGAGAGTTTGTTAATCTTCCTCGGAAAAATCCACGTTTGAAAACAGGTTGAACACACGAGAAAAAACTAAAGTATGAATAAATAATAATGCTCCAAATTTTTTTAATTTTCCATTAAATTATTATAAGGATTGGACAAAAAAAGTCCACGCCAATCATAGAAACTCCAGCCCAGAATCCCATCTGACAGAATCCACCCATGAAATTCTCACCTACACATTCAAATGCTCTACTTCTTCTATTCTTCCTCATCACATTTCCAGAGATCAGCAGTAAAAACGGGAATCACTTCCCAGCTGATGTTTCCATAAATTGTGGCTCCACTGGAACTTCTTCAGCTCGCAGTGGAAGAACATGGCTGGGTGATCATAAGCAATCCAAATCGTTGCTGCAGTTAAAGGGCTCATCAACAATCTCAACTCCAATCCGAATCTCCACCTCCATTGATCCTGTTCCCCACAACATCGCAAGAATCTCCTCTTCCCCATTCTCCTACGCATTTCATGTCAATTTAGGTCAGAAAATCATCCGTCTTCATTTTAATCCCACTGAATACAAAGGGTTTAGAGGGTTTCAAGATTTGTTCACTGTTAAATCCGGCGCTTTTACCTTGCTCAGTAATTTCAGCTCTTCACTTACTGCAAATGCTCTTTCTGTGAATGCTCTTACCAAGGAATTCTGTCTGAATGTACTAGAGAATCAACCACTCACCTTATTTTTTACTCCTCAATCTGAGAGTACTTATGCTTTCATAAATGGCATCGAGATTATCTCAGTTCCTGTCAGGCTTTCTTACTTTCATGGTGGAGATGTTGGACTCCAAGTGATTGGTAAGGAGTATGTAGACGTGGTCTCTGTTGATAGCAACACTGCACTCGAGATAATTTACAGACTAAACATCAAACAGGATTGTGTTCCATCTAATGAAGATATCGATGGCCTGTTTCCGAAATGGGCAACACAGAAGGAAGAGAAGAACAAAAGTCGATCCTGGAGAGTGCCGGTGGATTAGCCATGAATTGACAAACCTTATTAACACTATATGCTATCTCAGGTCTTGTAATAGTTAAATACTGAAGAGCTCCAACAACACTTCTATACAAAGTAGAATCAGAAACTGGTGTACCTTGAACCTTTGACAGATGAGGCGATGTGATCATCGGTATCATGTGAACCTTTTCAAGGAGATCATTGATGTACTTGGTTTGCTTAAGATGCATTCTTGAACCTGCATAATCAATCTCTATTCCAAGAAAATGATATTTAGACGTTGCTTCCAACTGAGAGGAGGAGATTCCATCCCTCTCCTTGCAAGTTTGTAGAGGTGGTCAGCTAGTGTGTACCACTCGGCATGTACTCGTAAACAAGAATCATTTCTCTACGCTCACTGCAGTACCCAATTAGAGAGATCATGTTAATATGTCTGAGTTCGGAAAGTACTTCAATCTCTGTTAGAAACTCACGTGAACCATTTTTGGAAGCTGATTTTGACCTCTTTACAGCAACGGTTTTTTGCCCTTATCAATGAGACCTTTGTAGACTTTCCCGAATCCACGTCTTCCGATTATCAGTCCATCACTGAAGTTCCTGGTTGCTAATTGAATCTCAGCCAGAGTAAAACGGCGACACAGCCGCTCTGCTCTAGCCGATGGCCTAACCCCTTCGTCAGTGCGGCTATCTGCCCACATTTCCCGCAGGTTATAGATAATGATATTCAGTAGAGACATTGTTATTATTGCAAGAATAAGGTTTGTGTTTGTATAGCCAAGAATCGCGTGTGAAATTCGGGTTGCTAGGGATGGTGAAACCTGAGGTGGAGGAAGGGGTTTAGGACTAGCTAGACTATTGTCAGGGTTGCTTATCTTGAGCACTTCAAAACCTGCAAGAGTTCCATGTCCATCTCTTCCATCATCATATGAATATGATTGGAAGGTAAGCAAGAGATCAACCTTACCTTCCTCTTTCACTCCTCTCATCATCACCATGTAGTCCCTAAACAGTTGATCATAATCTCCATCACTTGCTTTCATTACATCATTGTTGGTCTGAGCAATCCTGCCATTAATGAGGACCTTAAACAACACATCACCGACTCGTGTGTGCTCCGAGAAATGAAGCCTGATCAAGTACCCATCCACCGGAACTCTCCATGTGCGACTTCTATTCTTTTCTACCTTCTGCATCGCCCACATCGGAAACACGTTTTCAAAGTCGCCATTCGACTAAAGACGATACTCCTCTCTGATGCTAAACCTGTGAATCATCTCAAGTGCAGTTGTGTTATCAACATAGAGGACATACTCCTTCCCAATCACTTGCAGTCCATCATATCCTCCACGAAAGTAAGAAAGACCGACAGGAACTGAGATAATCTCGATTCCATTAATGTAAGCATAGGTATCCAAAAATTGGGGTGAGAAAGTTAAGGTGAGTGGTTGATTTTCTTGCACGTTAAGACAGAATTCCTTGGTGAAAGCATTCACAGCAGTAAGTGAAGTGCTGAAATTACTGAGCAAGGTAAAACCACCAGATTGAACAGTGAAAACATCCTTGAAACCCTTAAACCCTTTATATTGAGACGGATTAAAATGGAAACGTACAATTTTCTGACCTGGATTGAGATGAAATGCGTAGGAGAATGGGGAAGAAGAGATTCTTGCAGTCATGTAGGGAACTGGATCAGCAGATGACGACATTCGAATTGGATTTGAGGTTGTTGATGAGCCCTGTAATTGCACCAACGATCTGGACAGTTTATGATCTCCCAGCCATTTTCTTCCACTGCGAGCTGAAGAAGTTCCAGTGGAGCCGCAATTGATTGAAACATCATCTGGGAATTGGATTGAATTGATGGCAATGATTTCTTTGAATGTGGTGAGGATACATACGAGAAACAAAGCATTTGAAAGTGGATAGAGATTCATTTGTTCATCGAGTTGATGAAGAATGAATCAATGATTCGAATATGTTGTTATGATTAGCGTGGACTTTCGTTGTCTATTCCATGAAATTACTCTTACATTATGGCATTTGAAAGGTAATCCAGTGACATTCATTAAATATATCTCATGAGTTATGATTTAATGTGAGATAGGTCTATATTTTAAAAACTGTGGAATTGGTAGTTTATAGACCAGTTGTTTTTGTATATCCATTTGGAATTTGATATGATAATTTACCCACAATTTATTTATTTATTTTTTTTTTCATCATTTGAAAATTAAAGTAACTTCATTCAATTACGCCTTAAAAAAAGGGATGATCTCCTATTCCCAGTGATGAACTTGAAATACCGGATGAAACACTCTTGGAATCGAAAATTCTCTCGATGTTAAAATGTGTTGATGACAAAGCATTTGGGTTTCTCTAATTCAAAGGGGTATTCCATCCATCTCCTATTGATTGATACATCACCTTAGAATACGAGATCTAATGTGTCAATTACTCATCCCTGGAAGTGCGGTTCAAATAGCCAGACCTCAGTTTTTTGTACTTTGAAAAGTTAAAAAGATCTGTACTGTTTCTACATTTTTTAAACTGGAGCAGACCTTACAATGTAATCACAGAGCTGGAAGAGAAACCTTACAATGTAATCACAAAGCTGAAAGAGAATTCACGGGCACGGAATGTCCTGTGATACTTCAGGCCATAGCGTGATGTTTGGGCCCACTTGTTGGAGCTCGATCGCAGATTCTAGGCTCAAAACGACGTCGCGCATAGGCGGCCGTTCTCTCCCTTCTAACCTAACGCACGCCATAGCTGTTCCAGCGAATTCGTTCAAGCAATCACCTACAATCTGGTTTTTCAAGTTAGGGTCAATAATGCGTTCAAGTGTTCCTTCACTGTAACAAGCCGTAGCCCATGCAGCCAAGTTTATTTCCTTTTCTGCTAATCTTGCATCTATGGGTGGCCTACCGCACAACACTTCAAGCAAAGTCACGCCAAATGAGTAAACATCCGATTTGTCTGTCAACCGTGATTGAGTGTAGTAATTCGGATCCAAGTAACCGAAGGTGCCTTTCACGACGGTGCTGACGTGTGTGTCTCCCGCTCCGGCGGTCATTTTCGACAGCCCGAAATCGCTGATCTTGGCGGTCCAATTCTCGTCGAGTAGGATGTTACTGGACTTGACATCACGGTGGATGATTTTTAGATCGATGCCGTCGTGGAGATACTGCAATCCTTTGGCGGCGCCAAGGCAGATTTCGAGGCGTTGATTCCATGTTAATGAAGGAGAATTCTTCGATTCGTAGAGATGGTTGCGTAGAGTGCCGTTAGCAATGTATTCATAGACTATCATCATCTCGTGTGCCTCATCGCAATACCCGATGAGAGATACCAAGTGACGGTGCCTTAGCTTTGACAACATCTCGATTTCTGTTACGAATTCATAGGCGCCTTGAGCTGAGGATGGGCTCAGTCTTTTGATCGCAACGGTGGTGGCGCCGCCGTCGATGAGTCCTTTATACACGTTGCCGAATCCTCCTTTGCCGATGAGAAAATTGTCATCGAAATTGTGAGTTGCAGTTTTGATATCGCGGAAAGAGAAATGCCTGCATGAATTGGAAGGTAATACTATCCGTTCTGCAAGATTTTCTGCACAATAATTTCATAAATTTGCAGTTATATAGCTCAGTTGGTCAATAATAACTGTGACAGATGATGATGATATATTACCTAGAATTAAGCTGCACTCTTTTCTCTTGAATGGATTTACTCTGTTCCAGAAGGCACGAAACCGTATTTGGCTACGCATTTTCTGTTTCCTCAGCCCTTCTCTTCCAGTTGAAAAGAAATATGTGGTTTTTTTGTTGAAAATAAATGTAGATATCTCAGCCGAAACAGATGATGATGATATACTGTCTTGATTCGTTGGAGGATCATCTTTAGGTATATGATTTGTCGACACATCTGATATTATGCTCTCCTGCTGCTCCAATGCAAGCTCAAGTTGGAGCACCACTTGAGACATTGTAGGCCGATTATTAGGTTCATCCTCCAAGCATTTTACAGCCAACCCCACAAACACCATGAGGCTGTTTGTGGATATTTCGTCTCTCAGACTCGAATCTACTATCTGCTTAGCTTCACCCTTACTGATCTTATCTCGAGCCCACACAGTCAGAATCCGCTCATCATCTGAGAACGCTGAATCCACAGCTGGTCTCCCACATAATGCTTCAAACAGCAGCACACCAAACGCGTACGTGTCGCTTTTCCTGGTTAATCTTTGGGTGGTAACATAATATGGGTCGAAGTACCCAAATGTACCCTTAACCTTGGTGCTAACATGGCTCTGTAACTTGCTTCTGTCTTCGGATTTTGCCAACCCAAAATCCGACACTTTAGCTTCAAAATTCTCATCTAGGAGGATGTTTGAAGCCTTCACATCCCGGTGTATCACTCTATGGCCTGTGTGAAGATAGTGAAGTCCTTGGCCGGCCCCAATGCATATATTCAGGCGTTGCTTCCAAGACAGAGAAGAAGAATCCCTCCCTTTTCTTGCAAGCTTGTAAAGGTGGTCAGCTAGCGTACCACTTGGCATGTACTCATAAACAAGAATCATTTCGCTGCGTTCACAGCAGAACCCAATTAGAGAGATCATATTAATGTGTCTGAGTTCTGAAAGTACTTCAATCTCTGTTAGAAACTCACGTTCTCCTTGCTTGGAAGTTGATTTAGATCTCTTTACAGCAACGGTCCTCTGCCCTTTATCAATGAGCCCTTTGTAGACCAGCCCAAATCCACCTCTTCCAATTAAAAGTCCATCACTGAAGTTCCTTGTTGCTAATTGAATCTCAGCCAGAGGAAAACGGCGACAGAACCGTTCTGCTCTAGCCGATAGCTTGATCTCTTCATAACTGTTGCTAGCTTCCCACATTTCCCGCAACTTATAGACAATGGTGTTCAATAAAGAGATTACTATCAGTGCAAGAGTTAAGCTTGTGTTCCTATTGCCAAGAATCGAGAGCGAAATCCGAGCAGTCAGGGATGGTGATCCCTGAGGTGGAGGCTGGGGATTAGGACTGGCTAGACTATTGTCATGGTTACTCATCTTAACAACTTCAAATCCTGCAAGAATTCCATGTTCATCTCTAAGCTCATCATATGACTGGAGGGAAATCAAGAGATCTCGCTTACCATCCTGTTTCACCCCTCTCATCATCACCATGTAGTCCCTGTACAGGAGAACATAATCTCCATAACTAGCTTTCATTACATCACCATTAGTTAGAGCAATCATGCCATTAATGGAAACCTTAAACATCACTTCACCAAGCCCTGCAATCTTGAGTCCGAGTTCAGAGAAATGAAGCCTTACCAAGTACCTAAATCCCACATCCACCGGCACTCTCCAGGTTCGACTTTTGTTCTTCTCTTCCTTCTGTGTTGCCCATTTCGGAAACAGGCTTTCAATATCGTCATTAGATGGAACATAATCCTGTTTGATGTTTAATCTGTAAATTATCTCAAGTGCAGTGTTGTTGTCAACTGAGACCACATCTACATACTCCTTACCAATCACTTGGAGTCCAACATCTCCACCATGAAAGTAAGAAAGCCTAACAGGAACTGAGATAATCTCGATCCCATTTATGAAAGCATAAGTATTCTCAGCTTGAGGAGTAAAAAATAAGGTGATTGGTTGATTCTCTAGTACATTCAGACAGAATTCCTTGGTAAGAGCATTCACAGAAAGAGAATTTGCAGTAAGTGAAGAACTGAAATTACTGAGCAAGGTAAAGGGGCCGGATTGAACAGTGAACAAATCTTGAAACCCTCTAAACCCTTTGTATTCAGTGGGATTAAAATGAAGACGGATGATTTTCTGACCTAAATTGACATGAAATGCGTAGGAGAATTGGGAAGTGGAGATTCTTGCGATGTTGTGGGGAACAGGATCAATGGAGGTGGTGGAGATTCGGATTGGAGTTGAGGTTGTTGATGAGCCCTTTAATTGCAGCAACGATTTGGATTGTCTATGATCACCCAGCCATGTTCTTCCACTGCGAGCTGAAGAAGTTCCAATGGAGCCGCAATTTATGGAAACATCAGCTGGGAAATGATTCCCTTTTTTACTGCTGATCTCTGGAAATGTGATGAGGAAGAATAGAAGAAGCAGAGCATTTGAATGTGGAGGTGAGAATTTCATGGGTGGATTCTATCAGATGGGATTCTGGGCTGGAGTTTCTATTATTATTATTGGCGTAGACTGTCTTAGTCCACTCCATATAATAATTTAATTGAAAAAAGAAAAAAATAATTGGAATACGTATTATTCATCTTTAGTTTCTTCTCGTGTGATCAATTTTTTTCAAATGTGGGTTTTTCCGAGGAAGATTGACAAACTCATAGACTGAGTTAATTTATATTATTAAAACATGGTTCTTATTTAATAAAGTACTATGAATGATATATCATCTATGAGTTTAATAATCATAATTTATTAAAACATAATTTTATTGATATATCAATCTTATTATTCAAGTATTCGAGTAGTTTGGTTTGATATATTATTTATTATATGCAATTATTCAATAATCATAATTTATTTTTATAATAATTATACATTAATAATGAATTGATTCAATCTCGATAGTGTTTAGGAGATTCTTATGGGACTCTTATAGAATCATAATTTGGGGTGGATACTTAGAGTTAATTGGCTGAAAATAGGGGTGAAAATCAAATCAAACTACTCGATATTCGATTCGAGATCGTTCGGTAAAAATTTGGTTTGAACTCGATTTAATAAAGACATCAAACAAGTTTGAACAGACTTTTACGTTTGATAAAATTAAAAACTCGACTCGAGCTCTATTAATGAAAATAGATAAAGTAAATGTAAATTTATCAAGTTATTCGAGCTCGGCTCGTGTTCGACTCGATAAAAGTTCATTTGGGCTCGACTCGATTGCTTATCAAACAAGCTTGAACATATAATTTGAAATTCGATAATATTTCAAATAAATTTGAACAACACTTCGTTCAGTTCGACTCGACTCATTTACACCCCTAGCTGAAAACATCTCTTTTTCATATAAGTTTGGATGTTAAAAATAATACTAATAATAAAAAATATAATAAACATTTAAATAAAAAAAATTGGGCAATAAAATAAATAATTAAAATTAAAAAAATAACTACTCATTGTTCTAATTTAAACCATTTAATCCACCTGTACACCCAAAATACTCTAAAATTTAAATAACAAAGTATTCTATCAGAAATAAGAATAATAATTTTAAATTGTAATAAAATTATTAAGAAAACATAAATCAAATTAATGGAAATATATGTAATGAAATACGTAAAAATTAAAAAAAAAAAAATGTTTTCTTAAGATAAAAGATGTTTTGAGGGATAATCTTTTTCACGTAAATTGATTCTTTGAATAGGAGGTATTTTGGTAACTTACGCTCCTTTAGACATTGAGGATGGACCCATATAAATTGGTAGATAACGTCGCTGCAAACCCTAGAGGAGGAGGAGAGCTCTCAGCCGCCGCCGCTGCCAGAATCAGCCATGGTTTGTCACCATTTCTCTCTCTAAAAACTTCTCCATTTGATACTTAGTCTGTTTAGTAACGCTATCTTCTCACTGAATGCTTCCGTGATTGTTGAACGAGCAGCCGTCGCACAAAACTTTCATGATTAAGAAGAAGCTCGCAAAGAAGCAGAGGCAGAATAGGCCAATTCCCTACTGGATCCGTATGCGAACCGGCAACACCATCCGCTACAACGCTAAGCGCCGCCATTGGCGCCGCACCAAGCTCGGCTTCTAAACGCCTTTCGGTTTCTCTTATCTTTTCCAATATATCATGTTTTTCCTGTAAGAGGCTAATGACTTGTTTTCTCTTAATTATATAGTGATTATTATGTTGTGAGACTTTTACTGGGTTTTTATTGATGCCAATTGAGCACAAATTGAAACTAGGTTAAATCTCTTAATTTTTGGTCACGCTTTATTGTGCATTCTCTTGTGGATGAAATTGGTCCTGATATTCTGAGTTTCACCTACTGAATTGACATTTGGAAGTCTTCACTGCTATGATGTTGTTTGAATAATGCATTGTATGATAGTAGTTGTTAGTAATTTTCATTGAATGGGGTAATTCTTTCTTCTAAGATTTAGGATTTTTCATGTGGAATGCTTATACTAATGCATGAGTGTGCTCTGGTCTTGAGGATGAATGTAGGGGTAGGATTAGTTCTTTTTGGTTGTGGCCATCCATGGATTTGGTCCATCTATGAGTTCTTACTCTGAGAACTCTGTCAAATGTGCCCCCTATGGTTCTCCAAATTATTTCCTGTACTTGGTTTTGTTCCATAAGCTTGAACTAACAAGACTTTCTTTAGCAAATTTGTAGAGCTTACATGGTAGTACTATATTCCTTGAAAGTCTTTCGAATTTCCATTTCACAAAACCTTGTGAAATCGAAGGTAGTCGTACCCAGGAACACTTTATGTTTTTAACATAACCTTATTTTGCTCATTTTTTCTTTGAATCTAGTTGGGTGCAGAAATGTTAAATACATTTTTGATAGAAGGGTTCAATACATTCATGATGCATCTATACCTTGAATGGGTGCTTGTAGAAGAGTGTTGGGATTGGGCTTTGACCTAGAAATTTGTTGTCATAATAATTTCTTCTGATTAATTTCAACTTTGTGGCTCATTATATGAGGAAGATCATAAAATTTGTTAAGATTGAAAATTCTTTAGGGTATCTCAGGTTGTAGCCTGAAATATTCAAAATTTCCGTATTCAATGTACTAGGTTGCTCTTTGAAGGCATTTTTTATACACTTTGAGGTCGTTTGTTTGTGGGTATGGGGTATAAAGGTATTGTGATTAATTGTATTGTTTGACTTGTGATTAATTGTATTATTTGACATATGATATGATTTGCATGGTATTACGAGGTATTATGTTTGATTTAATGATTAATTTGTTCTTTCAAAAGTAATAAATACAGAAGCTCTCTTCTTTTCTCTATTTATAGTTTTCAAAATGTGAAACAATTTTTTTCCACATTTTATCAAAATATAATTTGGAAGCCCTGCCCTTCTCCTTTAGTCCAACCGTCTAAATTGAAGCACGTTGAGTTCCTAGAATAAAAAAAAAAGTATATAGCTACTAAAAATTTGAGTTGCAGCAAATCTAACAAATTTACTCTTTTTTAAATTTGAAAATGAATTCTACGGAGTAATAATCTCTTTACCGTGTTATTGAATATTTTTGGGATGTATAGACAAAATCACGACGTGCGAGTGCTACCAATGGGAGGATCACAGATGATATATATAAATTCATAATTTGGAAATTGAGTTATTATGGTACTGCTTAAGTATGATATACGGCACCATTTATTTACGTGTATGTTCTGGTACAGTATGTGAACAATAATACTCCTTCCATGCCTCTTTTTTTTTTTTGATCTTGGGGTTCAATCTTAGGGTTTTTTTTTTTTTTTTTTTACACATGGAATCCACCATATTCACTAATACAATTAGAATATGGGGTATACATATTCACTAATACAAATACTCGAATATAGAATCTACGTATCCATTAATATAACTACCCGCTACGGAGTAGTAGGATTTAATTCGTTCTTTAGTTATATCTTACTATATGCATGTACTGGTACAGTATGTGAATAATAATAAGGTTTGATTCTTTTCTTGAATAAACAGTTATAATAAAGTCATGCGAATAATAATAAGGTTTGATTCTTTTCTTGAATAAACAGTTATAATAAAGTCACCTTAGGTTCTTAGCTAATGGGTGATCTTTTACATCTGTCTAGCTTTTTCTTTACATCTAGGCGGGAGGAAGTCATTAAAATGTAGGCCTCTTTGATTACTTTTCTACTCTATGAATCATTTCAATTTTTACTATTCTAAAATAATTGTGATTCAACAATAAACTCCAAGCAAAACTTATTTCATTTATTTATTAACCTTGTGAATTTATTAAAGTAAAAATATATGCCTTAATCTGGTAAATTGCGTATCAATTTATTTATGACAACTATCAACATGAACATTGAGAATTGAATACATGATAAATTGTCGAAATGTCCTCTAATAACAAATTATGAGAGTTGGCAGAAATAAATAACAAACCATCTGCAACTGCATCTCTGATGTCACTTAAAAACTCAGGATGCTTAAACTGTCTACACAAGAACGGATAAATAGTTCATGATATTCTCAATTATATTTAGCCAATTTATAAACTCAGGATGCTTAAACTGACTACACAAGAACGGATAAATAGTTCATGAGATTCTCGATATTTCGACTAAATGTTTATGTAGCGCTTGAGGCTTTGATAAAAATGGTGAGTGATCAGCTCCTCTAAGACGGAATACCTGCTCTGGAGAACTGCTGTTTATCATTCTTTCCTGCAAGGCCACTGGTATAGCATTGTCTTCCAGTGTTTGAATATAGAATCTTCTAACCGACCCGTGGTTTGTATCCGAAAGAGAGAGCTTCTCCAAAACCGGAGAAAAAGGAATCGGCCTCATCAAGACGGATGCCAGCGCAACATCCTGGTGAACAAAATTTGAACATTAGAAGTTTAGAACAACAGTCCCAATGCATAAGCAATGAAGGATTTAGATTATCCATCAGATGTGTAATCTTGAATGCGCATCTAAAAATTAAGCCAAGAAACATTACATCTTGCGGGTCATTGTCTACTATCAATTAGATTTCATTTGAGCAATGGAAAAGTGAGAATTATAGTTCAATTAACCATTGTTAAGATAAAATTATGACCTCTTTGTAAAGATTATCTTTCTGGAATCTTGATTAATGACATCAAAAGCCATGTTTTTTCAAAAACTGTTAAATATATGTCAGCTTCAGATTTTATTTTTTGTTCCACCTGAATCATTTCATTAAGCAAGAAAATATCTACTCAAGCCTATTGATCATAATGGCCAAGAAGCCACCAGTATCCATCTTAAGATTTCCAGGTGTTAGTACGATAGATGGAGGTTACCTTGGAAGGACTCTGGTTGAATAACAATTCCCTCAAAAGAGACTTGTCAAAATCAATAGCTGTTGGAGGGTGTTCATTTCCATTCGCATAGAGAAAAACCTGAGCTCGTTGCATCAAGTCATTTGACTCCACCTGAAACGAAAATCATATTTCAGTTTTCACATCGTATACAGCATGCTTATCCAGTTAGAAATTAACATTATATTGTCTCCAAATAATCGAGCACTAATTGAATTTATGGCCATCGTTCAAGCTTAAGGGGTAGGATCAGGATTGGCCCGAATAAATTCACTTTTCTCACAACTTCCCATACCGAAAGATGACACGATATCAATTTCTGCAGCTGCATTAGCTTTATAATGACCAATTTTTTCCTGAATTTCGAACCTAAAATTTGACCCAGTGAAGCTGAACATGCTGATGTGTTCTGTTTCAATAGGGGTGTGGAATTTCGATCCCCTTATCCACCAGACTGCCTGGCCAGGACCAATCCAGGAAGATTGCATAAGAGAGATTGTGGCAGAGTTGAAAAATGTGATGCCTCAAAGAGTCATTTGAGGTAACATTTATCTTTTCCTTCTTTTTTTGTTTTGATAGAGCAGAGGAACTAGAATACATGCCAATAACTCGAAGCTATATTATGCTGTGAAACGAAAGAATTTGAAGTTGATTCTCTTTAAATGCCAAATTCTTATATACAGATCAATCAGTCAGAAAACCAACCTTTTCGGAGAATATATCAAGGGCACTTTGTCCACTAGTCAACATCGCAGCGGCAAGAAAAACAGCTTTTGAGATTTTAGAAGAAAACAACTCCATAGCATATGAAATACAAGCCCCACCAAAATCATGCCCAACTAAAATCACCTGCGCATGGCGTACCAAGGACTTATATTAGAACAAAAGATCATTTTTAATAACTTCAATAGAATAAATACATTGCACAAAAACATGCTACATTAGATATGTTGATGACAGCCAATTTACGAGAAACAAAGCAGTTTATACAACACCTAAAAAAATCGAGGGTAAAATGCGATTGAAACAAAAAAGAGTGGAAGGATCTGGAAACACAACCTTCTCCCCATCGGCAAGCTTTTCCATAAAATCAGTAAGCGGCTTCAAATATTGGGATAGACTTTGGATATTGTTTGTGTCAAATGAATGAATGCCAGAACCAGTCAAATCTACTGCTGTGACTTTGTATCCAGCTTCTTCTAATAGTGAAATAGTTTTATACCAGCACCAGGCGCCAAAACCACCACCATGAACAAGTACAAAATGCTTGGTCTCTAGACTGTCAAGCTTGATATCCTGCCAGTTAGGAAATAAATTAGATGACAATCCAGAAGGTAGAAGGTCAGTACAAGACAAGTAAAGCAGTTTTAATGATAAGTTGGAAAAAACAAGCAACTAACTATAAATTGGATAGGCAGTAGCGATCTAGTCATCTAGAATATGCAATGGAGTATTTAATTCTTGAGAAGCAATGAATTAATGATTTGATCGATAATAAAAACATCCATAAATAGCATTGAAAAACTAAAAATTATAAGTTCATTTTGAACCCCATTATTAGCAACTAGCAATGATATATTTGGAAACAGATTATTTCATCAGATCTGGAAAGATCTTAAACTCCCTAGAGTTGATTAACTTTGACAATAATTAAGGAAGAAGACAAAGACAAAATCTAACTCTTATTGAACTATAATTAAACTCATTGAAGTTCGAGTCAATTAATAATGAGATAAAATGCAGATAGAAATTTAGTTCTGATAATAAATTCAAACCAAACTTAACGATATTTTCTTTTTTCGAACTCAGCAATCTGTAATTCAGTATCACCCGCCCCTATCGCCATTCTCCACCAGCCCAATATTTTAATATATCGAAGAAACACAAACTTCAATAAAGTTCACCGCATTAGAACTTTACAGACAACTTGATTAGAGAAAAAAGAGCAATCATGATGTAACACAGCTCGAAACCTCACTTTAATTAAACAATTAAAAACTCATGTAAAATATGTAAATCCTAAATTCGCTAAAAATGAGATGTAATCGCACAAAACACAACAAAATAAAACAGTAAAAAATTCTAAATTATACCTGATTAACAAGCTGGTGAGGATGAAGCAATGGATCAGTGAGCGACCGAGCTCGGGAGCTCGAGCTCCGAGCCAACGCCTGATTCTTCTTCGAGCTTCCATTCGAGTACCTCAACGACGCCGACCTATCAAAAGGCGCCGTTCCGCCGCCATTCTGCAGCTGCTGCTGGAAAAGAATCGCCGCTTCCAGCGCCCGCTCGTGCATCAAATTCTCCTCCTTCCTCGACGATCGAATCCTCGTCCACCGATTACTTCCGACGCCGCCATCCGCCGAAACGTTGTTCGTGATACGCTTCGAACCTCTTCTCTTCGGCGGCGGCGGAGATCTATCCCCACGGGAAAAACATGACCCCATAGTTTGATTAACGAAATCGATTGGCTCTGCTACTGGATCATCGCATGCAAGTATATATCTACGTATAGAAATTCAAGCATACGGAGGCGTATGAAACGATTTGATACAGTTACAGAGCAGAATGGAATGGTGTTGGCACTTTACTCTGAATGCGGATAATAGAGGAAAGCTACTTAGAAAGAAAGTGGAAGGGGGCAAACTAGGGGTTAAGAACGTGAGCGTAATATTTGCAATTTGACCCTTATAAAATATCCCATATTACATATCTGGAGTCAAAATTTGAAGTGACATTTTAACCTTTTTGCAATTGAAATTGAACGTCATTTTGACATTTGGAATTGAATGCTTGTTTGTTTATTGGCAAAGAACATAATATTGCTTGCCACCGGCTGCCTACCATATTTTTAATTATTAATCGAAATTAAAATATGTTCTATGGTAAGTTGTTATTTGTAAAGTTAAATAGTTGATGAATTATAATATTATTTTAATTATAAGGTTGAAGTTAAAATTAACATTAAAATTTTAGAATAAAAATAAAATTATATGATAATATTTGTTCTTCATTTATTATTTCGGGTTAATATTTATTATAAAAATTAAATTAATTCTATCAAAGTTTAAAATAAACATGGATAAATTGTATGTAATGTGTGTGCATTGCAATAAATTCATTTGTAAATACTATATAAAAGAAAGAAAATTATTTTGGAAGCTAATTATAATTATTGTAATAATAATAATAAGATTATTATTATTATAAGATTATTATTATTATAGGATTATTACTATTATAATAATAAGATTATATTATTATTATTACTATTACGTCAATACATAAAATATTTGTAAATAAAAGAAACTCTTATTAAAGTAAAAGTAATAAATTAAAACGAAAAAAAATCTGATATTGAATTTCATATTTAGTTATGTTTACGTGCTGTATTATACTTTCTTTTATTGGGTTTGTGTGAATATATACCACAAAAAATAGTACAAATTCAAGTCCAAATTAAGATTGTTGAAAAATGATAATTTTGAAATATTTTTCATCTAGTACAAAAATTAATTATGCAAGTCAGTAATGTTCATATTTCCTCAATCGCCAAAATCAATGAGTTGAATTGCGAATTATGATATAATCAACTTAAAAAAAAACCTATCCATTAA
The DNA here is from genome assembly GCA_023678885.1 of Pogostemon cablin. Taxonomy (NCBI): domain Eukaryota; kingdom Viridiplantae; phylum Streptophyta; class Magnoliopsida; order Lamiales; family Lamiaceae; genus Pogostemon; species Pogostemon cablin. The sequence goes on along the minus strand of CM042992.1, from coordinate 2,135,497 downwards.
TTTTTTCAGAATATTTAACTTTGCTTAAGAGATTTTGTTAGACTATCTTTTTTTATTCACACAATATATACATCAGTTCTTGTGTTTACCGTTTTGATTTGTGAAGTTGCTTTCTCACCTAGACATTAGGATTTAATTAAGAAATTAATTATTCATCGTAGACCCAATGATTTCTCTGTTGCAAAATAAATACAACAATTAATGGTAATAATTAAAATGAATAGTAAACCGTAGTCTTATTGCTGAAATAGTTATGATGTTTAAGTTTAGTGACGGTTTAGAGTAATTTTCGATCGTTTAATTCTAAAGATTTGAATTAAGTTTGTAAATGAAATAAGGGGATATACTAGTGAAACGTCTTACTAGTTTTAGATCGTGATACTATTTATGTGATTGTAAACTCCGTCCCACATGTTTACATTTGTTTTCTTTTTGCACGTAAGAGACTCTTCATTCTCATTGAAACGTAAGCGCGTACGTTTTAATAGAATTGAGGAAGTATAATATTTTAATGTATAATGAAGTGAAATAAATACTCTTAATATTTAATATGAAGTGTGCAGCAGTAATAGTGTTGTGTGTAGACCTATATAAAATAATTAATTATGTTGTGTGTGTCCAACTAAAAAAACGAAAACGTAAATTTTAACTTGAGACAATTAAAAATGAAAAATATAAATTCTAACAGGGACAAAGGTTTATATAAAATACTAAGTTAAAAGATAAACAATACTATGAGGAGTAATTTATGAAATGAAAGGAGCACTTTTATTTAATTAAAATAAATAAATATAAATATAAAATAGTCTACATTCCTTATAACGGATCTATCTTAGGTATAATCCTTTTAAATATTAATTTCCAAATTTCTAAATAGTATTTTCTCTGTCCAAAAATAGTTTACACACATTTCAACATTTCATTTTGATTCATTAATTATTCCAAATGTATGCAAATATCTAAAAGTAGTAGTAAATTTTTGCAATGTTAATAACCAACAATGTAAAAGTAAAAAAGATTATTATTATTAATATTATTTTATTTTTAAATTTTTTAGTAACTCGCGTCAATAACTTCATACTACATTTTTTTTTCTAATTCATGAATTGTTCAAAAACCCTCTATTATATTTTACTTTACTTTGTACACCTAATTTATTTATTTTTTAAATATAAAAATAAAAAAATCTCAAACAAAGCCAATTAAATCAGTGTTTTACTTAGTGTAAGCACTTAAATTTTATTGTCTATTAAAGGAAAATATGTGGCAAATTAATGTAATGATTATCAATTAATGATTTATTTATTAAAGGATTTAAATAAATAAATTCCTAAAATAGATTAATAAATAATTGATAATTAATTTAAAACCCAATAAATTAAATGTGGTTTAAATTAAATAAGGCAAATTCAAACTAATAAACCTGACTTGAGTCCTAAGAAAGTAAAAGATCCAAGCCCGCAGAATCAGGTCAAATCAGCCCTGGACCAATTAGACTGCGAGTTATTTATGGAATATCATCATCCTTCACCCATATAAGGAGATCTTCTTCATTCATTCCAGACACACTCAAACATCTGAAGACAAATGCTCTGAAGAGATCAAGAATACGAGCAGTGCTCCCTTGAATACTTCAAGCATCTTCAAGCGAAGAACAGTCAAATCGAAGAGCAAGGTTCTAAACCCCTTCGATCCGGGGTTCTTCAAAAGTAATAGCCACCAATTGGAGATCAAGGTGCCAAGCCCCTTCGATCTGGCGTTCTCCAAGTCAAGTGAAGATCAAAATCCAAGTCAAGTGAAGATCAAGATCAAGCGAAGGTCAAGATCCAAGTCAAGTGAAGATCAAGATCAAGCGGAGATAAAGATCCAAGTTCAAGATCTTCAAGTCAAGAACCCTCAAGACCTTCAAATCAAGTTCAAGTTATATTCAAGTCAAGAACAAAGGCCAATCAAAGATCAAGGTGCTAAGCCTCTTCGATTCGGCGTTCTTCAAATTAAATTCATTATCCGTGAAGTCAACATTCTACCAAATTGAGCGGCATACTTCACAACAAATTCAAGTCAACGTTCAATCCGAACAAAGGTTCAACGCCTCCGGATCAAAGTTCAAGACTACACACTCGAGCTCGGACAAGCTTCGTTTGAAGATCCAGTTCAACTCGACATACGCAGTCAACATAGTCAGCGTAGTCAACACACACAAGTCAAAGTCAAAGCCAAATTGGTTCGAGAGAAGAATCAGATAATAGATAGAGATTGTTTCCTAAATTATCAAGTTTAATCCAGCTGGATTATTATTATAATTCTCTTGTATTTATTTTATAATAAATATAAAATTTTTTGTTATAAATTTTGGCACGCCCAGTGGGAGAGTCTCTACCTCTCATCTCTTCTCTCAACAAGCTCGAAGATATAAAGTATGACTCCTCTTAGGATCGCAATAAAAAGGTCATCTACCTCAAAACCTTTAGAGCTACAAGTTGTGAAGATGCAAGTCATGATTCCACTAAAGATTGCGATACGAAGGCAAATTGTATCAAAGCCTCCAGAGTCGCTAATTGAAAATGTTAAACTCGTTACAAGAAGTATGTCTGAAGTCTCCTCAGAGACAAACCATGTGGTTGGGATTGCTCTTAATAAGCCAATGCACGGAGATAAAAACAGTGAAGATGATTCTACCTGTTCAACTCCTCACTCAATGCCAAGCTCACCATGTGCCTCAACTGCAATTGCAGTGATGACGACGAGTGCTATAACCATTGAGGAACAACTCGCAAGTATGATGAGAGTCATTGAAGGACTCACTAAGCATATGAAAGCTCAAGACGTAAAGATCTCCGTACTTATGAAGAAAATAGATAATGTGGAGACAAGTCATGCAAATAAGAAACAAGTTGAGGATGAGCACGGGGAGGAAGACTCAACGAAGCATCATCTATCTGAAGAAAAGCCAGCTGAAGATATAATACAAGTTTCAACTGATGGAACGCTTCCTATCAACCAACTAAAGAACATCGTGGTAGAGACGATAAAAGACAAGTTTGAAGGAAGTTCCAAATCTTTTGTTGCCTACAAAAGGCCATATACAAAGAAAATTGACAACTTGAGGAAGCCAGCTGACTATCAACCTCTCAAGTTTCAATAATTCGACGGCAGAGGCAACCCAAGACAACATGTGGCACATTTTGTTGAGACATGCAATGATGCTGGGACCAACGGAGATCACATGGTGAGACAATTCGTCCGATCTCTAAAAGAAAATGCCTTTGATTGGTACATCAACTTGGAAGCAGACTCCATTGATAGTTAGGGGCAAATAGAAAAAGTATTCCTCAACCGCTTCTATAGCACACGAAGAATTGTTAGCATGATGGAGCTAACAAATACTCGTCAAAGGGATGAAGAATATGTCATCGACTACATCAATAGATGGAGGATTCTAAGCCTCAATTGCAAAGAAAAGCTATCAAAAACTTCAATTATAGAAATGTGCATTTAAGGGATGCAATGGAATCTTAGCTACATACTCCAAGGAATTCGGCATAAAACTTTTGAAGAGTTGGCTTCAAGAGCTCACGGCATGGAGTTAAGCCTGACATCAAATGACATCGAATGACCCTCTATTCAAGATTCTTACGAGTTTGAATACATGTCCTTCGATGAGCCCTTGGAAGGGGAACCACAAGCAAAGGCTGCAGTTTCTATAAAGATTAATAGAAATGAAGTTAAAGCAAGAGAAAATAGTTCATCCCAAGATTGGGGGCAATAAACTGTTGACAAACTCAAGTGCAAAGCTTCTTGACAAGAGCTAAAACTGTCTGCATTATGCTCCTTGATACGAGCTTAAACTGTCTAACTCAAATTAAATCTCCTTGAGAAGAGACGAAACTCTCTACATGTTACGATCCTCGACACGAGCTAAAAATGTCCATACAATACTCCTTGATACGAGTTTAAACCATCTAAAATTCTCAAGTTACGCTCCTTGATATGAGCTAAAATTATCTACACACAATGCTCCTTGATATGAGTATAAACTATCTAAAATTCTCAAGTTACGCTCCTCGACACGAGCTAAAAATGTCCACACAATACTCCTTGATACGAGTTTAAACTATCTAAAATCCTCAAGTTACGCTTCTTGATATGAGCTAAAACTATCTACACACAATGCTCCTTGATATGAGTATAAACTATCTATACATCAAATCAAATCTCCTTGGGAGGAGAATAAACTCTCTACATGTTACGCTCCTCGACACGAGCTAAAAATGTCCATACAATACTCTTTGATACGAGTTTAAACTATCTAAAATTCTCAAGTTACGCTCCTTTATATGAGCTAAAACTATCTACACACAATGTTTCTTGATATGAGTATAAATTATATACACATCAAATCAAATCTCCTTAGGAGGAGAATAAACTCTCTACACACAAAGCTACTCGACATGAGTGAAAAATATCCACACAAGGCTCCTTGACACGAGTATAAATTGTCTACAAGTTCAAATTCAAGACTCATTGACACGAGTATAAAATGTCAACAAATTCAAGTTCAACGCTCCATGACGTACTAGCCTAAACTGCATGTTACTCCTGGCCCGCATGAGTATAAAATGTGTATGACACCCCCCATCCAAACCAACTCATGTTCCTTTGAACTACGTTATGACTTGATCCTCTTCAAAGAGGTACGTAGGCAGCTTACCACTTGACTAAGTTCAGTCATAATTCAGGCTATTCATATCAAGTTGGTGAAACAAGCAATAAAATTCAATCATGGTGATCAAGAATGGATTATCGCAATTTGTTCACTTCAACACAAAGGCGTCCGTGAACAAAATGCGAGGGGGCATTTGTAAGCACTTGAATTTTATTGCCTATTAAAGAAAAATATGTGGCAAATTAATGCAATGATTATCAATTAATTATTTATTTATTAAGGATTTAAATAAATAAATTCCTAAAATAGATTAATAAATAATTGATAATTAATTTAAAACTCAATAAATTAAATGAGGTTTAAATTAAATAAGGCAAGTTCAAGACAAATAAACCTGACTTGAGGCCTAAGAAAGTAAAAGGCCCAAGCCCGCAGAATCAGGTCAAATCAGCCCTGGACCAATCAGACTGCGAGTTATTTATGGAGTATCCTCATCATTCACCTATATAAGGAACCCTTCTCCATTCATTCCAGACACACTCAAACATCTGAAGACAAAAGCTCTGAAGAGATCAAGAATACGAGCAGTGCTCCCTTGAATACTTCAAGCATCTTCAAGCGAAGAACAGCCAAATCAAAGAGCAAGGTTCTAAGCCCCTTCGATCCGGCGTTCTTCAAAAGTAATAGCCACCAATTGGAGATCAATGTGTCAAGCCCCTCCGATCCGGCGTTCTACAAGTCAAGTGAAAATCAAGATCAAGCGAAGATCAAGATCAAGAAGATCCAAGTCAAGTGAAGATCAAGATCAAGCGAATATCAAGATCCAAGTCAAGTGAAGATCAAGATCAAGCGGAGATCAAGATCAAGTCAAGCGAAGATCAAGATCCAAGTTCAAGATCTTCAAGTCAAGAACCCTCAAGACCTTCAAATCAAGTTCAAGTTATATTCAAGTCAAGAACTACAGCCAATCAAAGATCAAGGTGCTAAGCCTCTTCGATCCGGCGTTCTTCAAATCAAATTCATTATCCGTGAAGTCTACCAAATTGAGCGGCATACTTCACAACAAATTCAAGTTAACGTTCAAGAACAAAGGTTCAACGCCTCCGGATCAACGTTCAAGACTACACACTCGAGCTCGGACAAGCTTCGTTTGAAGATCCAACTCACATACGCAGTCAACATAGTCAGCGTAGTCAACACACACAAGTCAAAGTCAAAGTCAAATTGGTTCGAGAGAAGAATCAGAGAATAGATAGAGATTGTTTCCTAAATTATCAAGTTTAATTCAGCTGGATTATTATTGTAATTTTCTTGTATTTATTTTATCATAAATACAAAATTTTTTGTTACACTTAGTTCAATTACGTTTTATCAAATTTTATCAAATTAAGGATAATACTAGGAGAGTTTGCCCTGCCCTAGAGGATGGTTCAAAGAATATTAATAACAGATCATTTAATATAGAGTTGTCCATCTATCCACGCAATTAATCATACTTTGACTTCTAATTCATGAATCAATATTTAATGTGATCGTGACTTTATTTAGGAAGAATTATTGTTTGTTTAAAAAGGGATTTTGGGGATATTCCCGCAAAAGAGCAATGGAAATTAAAATAAAACCCTACTTATTAAAGTTTATACTGTGTGTGTATTGTGTAAATAGATATGTTTATTTTATTTTAATTAATTACTGATAAAAAATTATGTATAAAAAGTAAATTTTGAAATAAGTAAATCTTAGAAATGAAAATACTATCGCTTATTTTTTTATTTTTTTTTTATTATTATCATCATGGCTAGTCTAATGTATAAATTGAATTTAATGTTTTAGAAACCAATTTCTATGAGTTGTATTGAACATTAATAAACATGTTTTAGATATTTTGTAATTATATTAGAATATCATAGCAATTTTAATTGTACTTTTTAAGGTGTGGGTAATTCTCTTACCTCACTTAACTTATTCAATAAAAAATTTCTCTTTACCAATAAAAAAACCAATTTCTATGAAATATGAGTTTTATTATATGGTTGTTGGTAGAGTAATTAATAAAATTTGGATAGTCGGTTAATGGCTACATTAATTTCGTCATGTAACAAAGCTGCTTTTTGGTTTGGGTCCCTCAAGTTTGAGATGTTTCATAAATGCCCCCTTACTTTTATCTTCCGTCTAATAACGGATAAGGGGGTGGAAAGTAGTGGATTTCGGTTTTCAAATTAAATGCAAACCAAACGTCATACACTAAGTTGTCAACTCCGTTATTAAATTCAATCATCATCATACACGACTAAATTTCATTCATTAAATTTCGTAATTCTCACTTCTCAATAACAAATTTGTACACTTTCATTTTTTGATTTTTCGTCTATCCGTATATATTTATGTTTACATTTAAAAAAAAAAATTGTTATTAAGCATCACAACATAAAAAATATACAAAAAAAGAAGTCAATAAAATAAGTAAAAATAATCACATCTTTTAATATTCATTAAAAAAGAAGAAGAAGAAGAAGCATGTGCATAGATTTGAAATTGAGGAGTATTTTTCGCAAACTAGTGATTTTATATAAAATTGATATATTTAAGATTAATAATAGTTTGTGATCATATAGAGTATATACATACACTTCGTCATTCGATTTTTTTTCAAGTCTTACTGTTCTACACAATTATTTTTAAAAAAATATTATGAGATGGGATGTTATGAGATTTCAGATCCGCTATTCCAATTGTTTCATATATCAGAAAATTATTAAATGTATTTTTTTTAAATATGCTTAAATTATTTTTAGAGTTTATTAATTTGTCTTTTGAAATACGATTAATTAAAATACGGTGTTTGCCTTATAAAAAAAATGATGATAGGTTTCTACATCCATCATCGAATCTATTTTTTATTTAATCAAAACAGAGAAGTATTATTAATATTATTGAATTCAAGCTTTATTACCACTTTTGCTTATTTTGTTACTCACCATTCCCTCTTTTGGTGGCTTTATAACACGACTATTAAATTATCAATTATATATATACTCATTTATTATTTTTACTGAAATGATTACAAAAAAAGTGGGTGATATGTGGAATGGTGTTGAAGATATATATGAAAGTAAAGTTAGGAAAATATACTAATTGAAACTACCATCAATTAATTTTGTAATATAATATTAAAAAATTAATTGCTCTTTTGATTTCACGAGAATAATATCTAATCCTTTGGATGATGTCCTCATAAAGCAAGATTCAGAATAATTTTTATTCTTTCTTTGTCAATTATGTTTAATCAACTTTATCTTATAAAATTACAATCAAACTCATCATAAATGAATTTTACTTAATTAAAAGAGTTGTACTCATTCACAAAAATTCAACTAAGGGGGAAAATGCATGATGGCTGAATTGATGATTAAGAAAATAATTGTATTAAATTAGTACAATCTCAATAATGCAATATATACAATAGGCATGGGAATGGGTTGAGTTTGATAAAGTGTGGAATGCAACTATAGTTCTCATTTAGATGTTGAAAAGATGATTATCGAGTTTCATTCAATTACACTCTCAATACCAACCCAAAACTTTTATTCAATCAAATCATCAACCAAACACTCCCTTAGTGAGTATATTCAATTAGAGAGACTCTTTCGTGAGACTGGTTATTTGTAAGACGGGTGTGAGACGGGTCGTCCCATCACTAAAGCATGCTTATTGTATAGTTAAAGTGTGCTTATTTGTAGTTAAAGTATGTTAATAATAAATCATATTATAACACACTAAAATCATACTTTAAGCATAATTCAACATACTTTAAAAAACATATTTTAACAATCATTTAACATATTTTATCTATACAATAAGTATACTTTAGTGATGGATCGACCTATCTCACAAATAACCCGTCTCACAAGAGACTTTGTCATTCAATTATGATGCGTACACTCATGCAAGGATATCAAGCTCCAAAATATTTTTACCTAAAATGAGTGATAGTTGAATGTTGACATATTAAAATTTTCCGGAGCACTTTTGTAAAATTCGTATCATGGAAATTTTTTATGAAACATATATAAAATGATAATATTTCAAAAAAAATAATATTTGAATTAATAAAAAATGATAACTATTTAAATATAATAAAAACGATATTACGCAAATATTGTAACGATGCTCATCAAGTGTAAGAGAAGAGGTGGCCTGATGGTGGAAACAGCGCAAAATCATGAAAATTATGTGGGATTTTGATTTTTGGTGTCATTTGATGGGAACTAAAAGCAAAGATTTGGATAGTACTATACCATTATGGCGTACATGATACACACATGATCCAACCCCCCTCCTGCTTTTCTAAAGTCACAGCTTCTCCCAAACTCACATACTAAATAAAATAAAAATAAAAATTAAAAAAAATAATACTAATAATAAACTCAAACTTGGGTTTGTTTGAGAGAACCAGACAATGTGCAATGTGATGTTTCAAGTAAATAATACTACTCCATCAATAACAACATGACAAAATCAATTCAAATTTAATTAATAAACTCTAATATCAGTACTTAGTTTGAGCATGTAGGGATAAAATAAAAAAATAGATTCATCAAATAAAATAAACAGATTTATTTAATCAGTTAATTGATTTTTCCAATCTTAAATATTGCATCATGATTAATTACCAAAATATTTAATCAATTCGTAAAACTTGTTGTTATTATATTGCACACATGCGTCGCACTAAAACATCAAATTAACTTATTAGTGGTCCAAAAAATTTTATCCCTAATCATTATTGTAATTGATCCAATAAATCTTTGGACCACATCATATTAATATAACATCAAATCTGTATCATTATTCATTCATGTTGTTCGACAAATATGGGTTGCTCGTGGATCCAGAGGATGGCTACTTTGACTAAAAGGATAGATATTATTTATAATAATGTGTTTTCATACAAGAATTAAGTTATTAAAAATCAAAATATTTAAAGGTTTTAAATTAATTAATTTTTCATTGTATCTGGTAATTAATTTGTGCTTTGTATTGAACATCATTGTTGCTTGATATATTACTATGTATACATATTTACATGCTTTACATGAATTGTACTTTATGCATTGCATGTTTATAATGTGAATGTATACTGTAAAAAATCGAGAGCGAGCTTTAATGGATTATAGACTGATAATAAAGCAATACAAATCCAACATACAACTGAAGTTCTTATTGGACCTTCACTGATTGAAAAGTAGTGATAATGAAGATCACAACAAATAGGTTATAAAGAGTCCAATGTTAGGCAAAAAAATTTCAATATTGAATATTTAATTCAGAATAATTTATCCATCCAAATTGGCCACTTAAAGCCCATTAATTAGCCTATGCTTGATTCCTATAGTTGATCTCCCTGTTGGGCCAGTGAGTCAAGCTTATGGCATTCATTATTTAATTAAGACACCCATTATATTATTATTATTATTATTATTATTATTATTATTATCATTATTATTATAAATTTATTTGTTAGGGTTGTTCTAAGAAAGAGATTCTATTCTAGTTATGGGATACCCATTGGATCTATGTAAATGAGCTAGTTATTATACTAGTAAAGGAGTAGTAATTACTACGTGAATAATTTACATTTCCATTAGAAAAGTATTTATCAAAATTTGTTTGTTTCATCATAAATTTGGTAGTCGAATTCTTATATATCATTTTTATTTAAAGCGAAAAACGAAAATTGATAATATTTTTTTTTTCATAATTGAATGTAAAAAATTATGATTTTTTTTCTTTTAATATTAATAATCTAATTTTGTATTTATGAAGCTCGTGCAACGCATAGTATTCGTATAGACAATTATAATACGATTTTAGCAGTTAATCTAGTTTAAAATTAAAAAAAAATTACAATCAACATTAGGTTAATTGATTAGACTAATTAATAAGCATTTCAGGTATAATTATTATAACCTAACTAATACTAATCCTGAGCATCGTTGCTCCGACTTTTTATGTCAATTATTACGGACTGATTTTCATAGTAGTGAAATTTATTCCTTTCAAAAATAATGATAATAATAATGAGATACTCACTTGTGAGATGAATTTTTTGTGAGACATTTATGAAACGGGTCGATTCATTATTAATATTTATTATATAGATAAAATATGCATATTTGTAGTTAAAGTATATCAATAATAAATCAAATTATAACACCCTAAAATTATATTTTAATTCATTATTTATCATACTTAGAAAACATACTTTAACAATCATTAAACATACTTGATTTATAAATAAACATATTTTAACATGTCTTATGTATAATGTCTCATAAGAGAGTTTGTCAATAATAATAACTTATGCAACACATAGAAAACATGAGTTTTTTTTATAGATAATTTTTATAAAAGATATTAGTATTAATTTTTACAATACTAATTTTTTATCTCATTAAAATGTTATCAATAATATACTTTCATTTTTTTATTATATAAAAGTACTATAATATCCTTTAAAATTAATAAAATTAGTAAAAACAAATTTTAATTTTTTTAAATAAAGCGGTAAATTGAAAAGTTTAATAAGCAAACGCGTAGAGTGGTGGCCGGTGGGGAAGGAGGAAGGGCGTACTATAATGGCTGTCATATCCAAATCTAAAACGGTATATAAAGCGAATCTGAGAAAACGCTTAAATAGTTATTGAACGAGATTCGAAAAATCGGATCGACACTCCTCCAGGTCCATGCCAAATCAACGTTTTCGCAATTAAGCTCAACACTCCGTTTCTTCAACTTCATCGTGAGGTAAGCTTTCCTTGCGTGTTTGTGGTGATGTGTTGGTGCCTGTATACTGGTAATATATACATGCCTTCAACCATGAGTTCGCAGCCTGTTTTAGGATTTGAGTAGACATCTGTTCTTTATTTGTTTTTTTGGTTGATTTCTATTGAATTAATGCGCGAATTTAGAAATTTACTGTGTCATTGGATGAAGTTGTTTCTCAATTCTTTGTACAACGTACATCCGCTTTGTTTGGTAGATTTTATTGGAAATTGGGTGATGCGTAATTCTAATTTGGTTCAATTTCTTGAAATTATTGAGGAATCAGATCATAATTTGCGAGGATCAGAATCGGCTGGTATTTAATATTATTCACACGATTTGGTATTCTTGGTTGACTTAGGAGGATAGAAGGTGCGGAGTTCTTTATTGTGATGAGGATTTAATAGCTTTTTTTTTTAAATTTAGGGATTCTTGGAGTGTAGTAGTCCGTTACTGGCTTTTGATGCATAAGAAGTCTTTGTTTTTCTTTTGTGCCTTTGGAATCGTTTAACCTGCCAATCCAGTCGCCATTGTTTAGCGTTAATTTAAGAAGGAATCTTTTTCTACAATTGATCATCACCTAGTTTCTCTAGATTACCCTACACTTTTTTGCTTGGAAGAAAAATGGGGTCAATTGTCCTTGCTTTGTACCATTGAATTTAGGTTTGGTCTGCAAAATACATCCTGTCATAGGTATGATTGTATGAATGAATCTTGTTTGAATTGGTAACGAATGTCTAAAGTACTAAAGTTAAAAGTTCAGAAATTTTTTTTGACTGCTTTAATTTGATACTTTCTTCGATATGTATTGTTAACTACTTTTTGTTCTTTCCTTTGTAAATATAGAAGCACTGCTAACAAGGTAAACTGGATGGATCAAAATTCCTTGCCATAATAACTTATTATATTAGCCATGAACAATATACCAGGGCATATTAAAACTTTTTTTTCTTTTGGCTGTACCTGCAGATATCAATTGTAATTTATAGTGGTATAGCATTACTGCAAAGTCCTGCTGGAGACACTTCTGACAGCCATTCTAAAGTATAAGGAGAAACTTAGTAAGGAATAAGGATATGGAGAATAATGGACAAGAAACCATGGGCCAAATGGGTGGTAATTTGAATCGTCCAGATTATATAAGAGAGTGTAAATTACTCAACAATGGTATGGAGGAGAACATTATTGAAACAGATTTAACTGTGGAGTCTCTGTCTGAATGCCCTAAAGCAGCAGGGTCAACAGAAAACATTTGTGAAGTGAACACTGGCACCAAAAAGAAAAGATTCCAGAAAGGAATCAAGAGTAATTCAAAGCTTCAGGATGAAATCCAAAATGTCAGCCAGACTAAGATGGATATGGGCTCAACTGAAATTCATGTTGAAAACAATGTGATTCGCAAAAGAAAAAGGAGGGCAAAAAATAAAGTTGAAACCCAAAGCATGAATCAGGTAGATTGCATGTCAAACTTGCGTTTGTCAGATGGAAACCACAGAGAGGAGATAGAAGGCAAGCACAGCATGGCACAAGCATCTCAAGAATTTGGAATTTCAGTTAGACAAGAACCAGGTGTATTGCATGATAAGGATATTCCTTTACATTCATGCAAGGATGAAGAGTCTAAAATTTCTGTTAGACAAGCATTGCCTTTATCAGATCTTACACATGACCAGCCAAATTCTCTAGATTTATATAAAAAGAGTCTCCTGTTATATGCGGATCAGGTCTTAAGTAAACGAGTTTTATCTGAAGTAATTGAAGAAAGGTCTGAGCATGTCCTAAGGCCCATGGAAGTGGATGATAAATTTGTTCCTTGTGAGACCCAAGTTGGTACCCATCTTATTCAGGCGGGTTCACTGAATCTGGGTCCTGGGAATGAGTTGTCAAGCGATACAGGAGAATATCCAAGAAAACTACTGGTTCCTTCTTTTAAGAGAAAGCTTATTGTCCTTGATGTTAATGGTTTGCTTGCTAACATAGTAATGCCTGCACCAAAAGATTGTCAAGAAGACACACGTTTATTAGGAAGGGCAAGTAAGATATAATTTTACTGTATAATTTTATTAAAAAAAAACTCCTTTTTTAGCAATTTGACGTAGTAGCAGTGAATCCTGATGAGTTTTTTCTACCCTTCATTCAGTTTTCAAGAGACCCTTTTGTGATGATTTTCTGAAGTTTTGCTTTAAGAACTTTGATGTGGGAGTATGGTCGTCAAGAGCCAAGTATTGCTATAACTCTGTTGCTTCTCTCTCCTCTCGCACACTCATATAATATGGCTATTTATCTATATATCTACAAACTATTTCTACTTTTCATTTTTACGCTGCCTTTTTTATTTTCCATGAGGAAATAGATACGCAATTTTTAGTGTTCGTCATGTGTATTTGTTGATATGTCATATTAATTCTGGAGTATTTTCTGATGTGTAGGAAAATCATTGATCTAGTTGTTGAGTACTTATTGGGAGATTTGAAGGGCAAGTTGTTGTTTTGCTGGGTAAGTTTTATACACTCAAAAAGCTATCCACTTCTCCGTAGAGAATGATGAACGTCTTCAGTTTTTAGGACCAGGTCACATTGCTAGTCATGATCTGCAAATTTGTTTCTTGATGTATTTTCAGCTTCTTGCTTACCCTGCATGTTGTAGTGGTAAAAATAATCCATAAAGTTCATACCATAGTATATGTATTGTTATGTAATGCAATTATATAAAATGCCCTTATTAGATGAGGCATGCATATTAACTCATATTAGTGGTTAATCCACCACTGGTAGTGCTACGTAGCATGGGAGCATGCAATATTTATCTGCTTTTACATTTAAATGACACAATGTTAGTTGTCTTGTTGGTAGGTTTACTCAATTTACCAATATAAGTTATATAATGAAACAGAATTTACAATGTATTGCAGGATATGTCTCATAGCACTCAATCAGGATTCAGAACTCTTGAAAATGTTCATAAACCCTTGGTCTTCAAGGAGCTGAAGAAGATTTGGGAAAATAACGATCCTAATTTGCCGTGGAAGTATGGGGATTATGACGAATCCAACACATTATTATTAGATGATTCTCCTTACAAGGCTTTACTCAATCCTGTAAGTATATTGCTTATCATGTCTCTTCTCTTTACTTTCTCTAGCATTTATGTGCTCACTGTGCATTTCTTGATTATTTTGCAGTCGCATACAGCAATATTTCCACATTCATACAATTACAAGGATAAAAATGACAATTCATTGGGTGAGTTTCGTTCCCTTTTCTGAAAGAAAATCAACCTCTTATCGTCATAAAAACATATAATAAACATCAATTTTAATAGTAATGATTGATGGATGGAAGGATTATATAGTCTAGCTATTTCAAAGATGAAATAAGTGCATCCTCTGTCATTTATGCCACAAATCAATATTTCCATAAAGTATTTCCTGTCTAAAATTCATCTTTCTTGTTTAATGACATTATGATCATCAACTAAATTGTGTTCCATTGCAGGACCCGGAGGTGATCTTCGAGTGTATTTGGAAGGGTTGTTGATATCCAAAAACTTTCGCGAATATGTTCAGCAACATCCATTTGGTCAAAGTGCTATAAACGAAACCGACTGTTCTTGGGGTTTCTATTCGGAGGTTCTTCAAAATATGTCGTATCAACAACACTCCCAATTCCCTTTAGTTGGAACTAATTGTTTATGAGCTTGGGAAGGTCATATACACGCTGTCTCTCTTGGTATGTTTCCCAACACTTGTTTCATCGAAGATCCAGGAATGCGCTGCACAAGTGGGATTTTTCAAGTATGTAGGCAGAATTATACAGCTTCAAAAGAGAGACAATATTTGCTGATTAAAATAGATAATAGATGGAGTCTTCTCATCATTTAATTAAAAAGAAAACTCTCTGATATCAGCTGCTTTATTTCTTTGTGAAGCCTGTGCTTCAAAGATGGGAGGTTGCTTCGTGTCGAAGTCGATCTCAGGTTGGTTGTATCTGTATAGATGGGAATCGATGGATTTTGATCAAATGCTTACTTCACAGATGGTTTAGAAATCATACTCTAGTTCTAAAATTAGCATGAGACTCCTTTTCTGTGGAACTTCTTTCCAGATGATTTATTATCTATTTCTAGACATAGATCTTTTGTTTGCAGTGCATATCATTTGCCTGTTAATTTTCTGCTCAGAAATACGTCAAACGATTGGAACAATCGAGCTGAATTAGGTGGAACGGTGTGGTCGAAGAGCGTCGACTATCTCAAGTGTCCCGTCGCTTAATGTGGCACGACAATGAGGCCAAGTTATGAAAACACACATGATATAACGGTGATGAAATCAAAATCAAGCTGCAGTACTGTTTAGTAACACATGGGATTCATGAATTTGTGATGAATTAATAACAAAGAATTGACAAATTGGGTTATTGGAGGTGGAGAGTTGCAACAGACAAAGCACGAGAAGTGGTGCCAAAAACTGAAATAGGTTACCCCACATCAAGACTTAATGCAAGAATGGTACATACATTGTTAGTACTGTTTGATTGCAATGTAACACCAAGATTGTTGGGACAATGGTGGCAGTAATCAAATTCATGTATTCAAGCTATGGCTTTGGATTGGAATGCCAAGTTTTTAGACATGTCCCAAATTAAGCACACCCATCACTTGGATAAAACCAAATTAAACTCTCTTGATTCATCATTACAGTTATTAATGTTCATGATAAGGATTGGGGTTTCCATATTACTACCTTTGTCTCATCAGAGTTTTTATTTCCGCCTATAAGTTTTTACATTCTCATACAAGTAAGAAAGTCAAAACAATTAGTCTTTTACATACACTTAATTTACAAAAATATCACCACCACCTAAAAAACCTAACATAATTTATTATTTATTTATTTAAAATATAAAAAAAATCAAAGCACTCTTAAAAATTTTCTTAATTTACGTGAAAAATGGGCATTTCTTTGGGATGAATGAATTATTAATTTTTTCCCATATGGAACATTTATTCATGTGTGTGTAATTAGGGCTCAATGTGCATTTTCTAACTTGGGTTGTATGAAAAAGTGAAGATAGAGTTCAACGTTATGAGATAATTACATGTCGAAATTTAAGAAGACGAATATCGTCTATGTGGTGACATGAGATCAAAATTTACTAATCAATAGAAAAAAAATTCATGAAACTACAATATTTAATTTTATACTCTTCCAAAATAAAAGGCAAAAGGTTAGTTAATGTTCATCACTTCATTAATCAACCTTTTTTGGTTGAGATCTTGATTTTACAAGTTGCAACCAAAAGTATTATTCATGATAGATTCACGAGTGTCAATTTTTAAATTTGTTTTGCTTAATTTGATTGGAGGGTTAGAAAGTCTTTTCATAGAGAGATCGAATGCTGAATTAACAGTCAAGTTCAAAGAGTAGGTTCAAGTACAATTCCACATTTAATAAAATAAAATGTTCACGGTGTAGCAGCTAGCTAGTAAGGAGGTGTACTATGAGAATATTTATTTAGTAATAACATTGGAATATGAGTTTTTTACTTAGTAATCCAAATTAATTAATTTATATAGCCTGTGGACTCATCATGGCACGTAGACCTTCATACAAAATTGGGATTAATGAAATCAAATACTCCCTCCATTCTTATCATTCATATTTTTATTTTATTTTTTTCCACAAAATCCTTTGTATTCAAAAAAAGAAAGAAAAAAAAATCCAATCACCTCAAAATTTACTATAATTTCAAATTTAACAATTCTTAAATATTTTTCATACTCATAACATTACTTTACACTTAATTGATTATCCAAAAATATCAAAATATTCCAAAAAATTAATAAAATTAATTAAAAATAAATTTTCTTAAACAACACGGAATAATAAACTTGAATAATAAATATACTGTAGAATTCATCTTCAATGAACAAAATCTGAGCCCATCAGCAACACCAATTTGATAATATATTGTATAATTACACATCATGATCCCAGCATGTAGCAATTAGCATCATACATTAAGAAAATATAAATCATCAACGCATAAATATGTATTATTTGGTATATATGTAGTAACGAAAAAGTGCAAAGCATGCATTTAAGTATAAACGTAAGTACATCAGAGCTGGTAGCCATCGACAGGTTTAGTTACCAACAATCGAATTATGAAAACTGAATCGTCTGAATTAATAATTATAATCGACAACAACTCGAATAAACTATTTCAAAAAATCGATAATTAATAAAAATAATTATACTCATTCCTTCGAAAACAATATATTAATTTTGTTATTTTTAATTCTTTACTCTAAAGATATTTTTTTTTTTAGAAAAGTACTCCATACATGAGTCATAACCCACCGTTCATGACTAATACAACTGCTTAATTAATATAAAATAGTAATACTTATTAATTCAGGTATGAGTCATAACCCACCGTTCATGACTAATACAACTGCTTAATTAATATAAAATAGTAATACTTATTAATTCAGGTATATGAAAAATGTAATGTTAACCTCACAACACTTAAAATAGGTAGGATGGTAATGGTATAATCTCCCATATACTCAAATGCAATATTATGATATTAGCTTTATGGTTTAGGGCTTATATATCCTTTACTTTCAATTTTTTTTATTTTAAGATTTTATCTTCAATTCGTTTAAAATTAAAATTGATCACTTCGAAATTATGGAGTTGTGATGAGACTATTTTACCCTTGTGTTTTCACAATTTATATGTAACCCTCCGACTTAATTACTATACATTCCTTTTGAAATAGTTAACGTTAATTAAATCAAAATTAAACTAAATTATAAAAGGGAAAAGGGTCACTTTAGCCCTCTATCTTATATCATGAGCTCAAGTAGACCCTCAAACTCTTTTAATGTTCATATAAGTCATTCCTTAAACTTTATAAGATCAAATTAACCCTCTATCTTCTTAAATTCAATCATCAGGACATTTTCATTTAAATTTAAGCATGTGATGAATGTAATCTCATTTTGTTTGAATTTTGTTCAAACTGGCAATCTTTTGAATTATATATCAATGAGAGAGGAAGCTTTCTGGATTTGAATCTCGTAGAAATTGACGGAAAAAATAAATGCCTCAGAAACCAACGAAGGATATTCATTCATGGCGATTGAATCTACCATTGACACAATAGAACAAGCAACATCAATGGATTGTAAAATTTTCCAGCTGACAATTTTAAGATGGAAGGGTAGTGTTTGATGATTATCCAGCAGATAAAGCTGAAAAACCGATAGCGTTTGCTAGAAATCAAAGCTCCAAGGTTCATTGTGGCATTTTATCGAACATCTTGTGGGCAAAACAAAATAATGACATTTCGTTGGACTACTTGGAAGGAGAAATAATCACAGAAGCAACTTGTGGTGAAGGAAAGGATTTACCGATTACATGGAATCAATTTTACCAATTGAATCAATTTTCGATCTTTTTGTATTGAATCCAAAATCACACGACTCGGTTGCAATATTGTGAAAAATGTATGAATGCAGTTTGTTTGATTTTTACTTGTAGTTATATATACTAGTGGGATTACAGGGTGAGAATTATCTGATGAGTTTGACGAATTAGATGTCATGCGCAATGGTGAGAGGAGAGAATGAAAAAATTGTTTCAACTCCATTGCTTTTTTATTTTTATAAGTGAAAAGGTTACTGATACTTTAATTTAAGAATCTAGAGGGTTAATTTTATGGGTGATCATAACTTTTTCAAAACCGCCTAAACCGCCCGAACCGAACCGCACTGCACCGCCATTGATGATTTTTCATAATAAACTGTGGTTAATTTTTTTTGTAAAATCGCACAGCATAGTCGGGGCAATTACATTTTTTTATTGAAAACCGACCGCACCGCACCGTGTAACTTCATTTGTAGTTAACTATCTACACCCTAACTAATAATCATTGATCCTTAATTTAGTTCATACTATACTCCATACATACTCCCTCCGTCTCATTTCAATGTTTATGTTTATTTTTTGCACGTTGATTAAAAAGTATAATATTTTAATAGATATTGAATGGAAAAATATAATATTTAATGTAAAGTGGGTAGGTGTATTAGTGTTGGATGATATATTAATTATTTTAGGTGGGTCTCATATTCCTAAAAGGGAAAAATTAAACATTGAAATGGGATGCGCAAAATAGAAACGTAAACATTGAAACGGGATGGAGGGAATATTAATTTAGTTATAATTTATTTAATCTAAGTTTTTACTCCCTCCGTCCAAGTGAAATTGACGCCTATTTTTTGGGCACGGAGATTAAGGAGTATAATAATTTAATGTAAAATGAAGTGAGAAAAATAAGAGTAAATATCAAAAATGTTCCTGTAAGTATAACATTTTCCAACTTTAGTACTTTTTCTATTGCGTTTCTCACTTTTGGTCCTCCAGTGTCCGATTTTGGTCCTTTTGGTCCAAATTCAGTTCTTTTTCGCCGGAATTTTATAAAAGTCGTCGGAAATATGTGCGTGTATTGCACGCGCTCTAAAAATGTGCAGATTTGGCTTTGAGATGGGTTTTTGATTACGTGGATTTTCATTTTTTTTTTTTTGTCATGACTAAGCCACCTATTTCCACTTAAGAACTAAATAATTTAAAGATAGGGATTCCACCCAAATTGAGAAGAAACCAGAGTCGATTTGAGGAGTCAGAGAAAATAACCGAAGGCATAATGCGGAGGAATTATTTGCAGAGTAGATTTCGCAACGAGAAATGAAGAAAAATAGCTAAATAGACAGATCTTGATTCAGGGTAAGGAAGCCTAATTTTAAGCAACGAATTTAGGGTTGAAACAAGGAACTTGTTAATTTGACGTCGTAGTTGCTAACATACTATCTTTGCAGATGATTTAGGTTGTGATTTTTAGAGTTTAGGGTTTAATTATGTAGTTTTATAATGTATTGATTTGGTGTTTATGAAAAAATATCAATGGTATGTCTTACGTTGTTCAATCTTTGTGCCTTTGTTTTGAAAGAAGTTTACGTTGATCGATTTTGGGACGTGCTTAGCAACCATATGAATTGAGTGTGTTTTGGGTTGAATCGGGTTCAAAATGTCACAAAAATCAGGTGCTTGGGCTGGACAACCAAGCAAACTAAGATATGAAGACAAGTGGTGTGGATTGTGTCGAAAGAAGCTGCAAATCAGAGTGTGTTCTTCTAGAAGTCAAAATCACAAGAAATTAAAGCTGAAATTTGAAATTATTGTTGATTGAATTGGGAATGACAGCACTGATGTTATAATAGTGGCATATTTCTAAGATGGGCAGCAATTCTGGAAATGTAATTAATTCCTTATGTAGTTTCCATGAAATGTAATGTAATTATAGAAATGTAATGTGACTACGTGTTGTTGTAAAGATGTTATGCCATAAACTAACGTAAATTTGCATCATCATATAACTTGTAATAAGTTTCATATCAATAAATATGCAACACTTCACCTTTATAAATATGCAGCACTTCAATGTAATGGCTAGGAATAAGTTCCATATCATTAATAACTTGGACAATCAATGTTGTCAAGACAAAAAATTACACTGAGTGTATCAAACAAAAGCATAAACCATCACTCAAGTAAATCCTAAACCCAAAAAGCATATTAGTTAAGTGGTGGCACACCACATGTTTACCATACGATCAATTAACCAGTGCGTACGACGACATAGTTTCATGATCGTGACAAAACATTAAGCAAAATACGACCATCCACATTAAGCAAAATACAACATAGTCTCTACTTCCTACTATCACTAACACCACTAGTTTGAGAAAGATCCATATACTTGCTTCCACCATCCACAAAGATTCTCATTTGAATTGAATCATCATGGCGTTGTATTGTGAACTGTGGCAATGTTGATCCACGCGATAAGGGTGGAGGACATCTGATATTAGGGCCAATGTGAAGTGGTGGCAGAGAATGGGTGATATGTTGTAAGGGTGCTAGAACTTGAGAACCAATTTGATGCATTTTTTGCCAAGGAGTTGGTCCAACAACAACTGGGACAATAGGCATGCCCAACGTAGTTGCAGTGTTGACTTGGCTTAAAAATTCTTCCCAATCCTCAGGGTCCTCTTCATCTACTAATTGCCTAGTTGGTGGTCTAACAATAGAAGAGGGTTTATCAACATGTAAATCACAACATCTAATGAAGCTCCAACTAATTTCAACATATTAACGTATAAATGGTTTTATTGTTATAAACACTTATCCTTTTACCCTTTGCTTTCGATTTATTAACCGATTTTTTTATAGAATGAGTTCCTGAGTTTTTGTTTGAAGCTTTTTTAGATGATTCGACACTCTATATAAGAGAAAAATTAATCATTGGATATGTGACCTTGTAGAATAATTAATACATGTAATAAATAATTGAATTTCATTTTAACTTGTCTTGTCTTGGTTACTTTCAGAGGGATGATTTACATCAGTGATATATGCTCCTTTTTGAGACCTGCCTCTCCTTACCTGCATTTTCTATTTCAAAATTAGTTGTTATAGTGATTAAAAAAAACAAATGAATTAAGAATTAGTGGATATCACTTGTAGTTTAGAAGGTCTGTCCACTAGGCCAACATCAGAAGGTTCTTCTTCATGTCTTGCAACTTTGTGATGCCTTGCATTATGACCTTCACCTCCACAGACTCTGCAATTGACAATTTTTGTTGTCTTTTCATCTTTTGAGTAGATGTTTGGCCTTTTTCTTTTGTATTCTTTTGAGTAGACTTTGTAGATGTTTGCAATACACGCGTAAATTTCAGACGACTTTTATAAAATTCCGGCGAAAAATGACTGAATTTGGACCAAAATCGGACACCGGAGGACCAAAAGTGAAAAACGCAATAGAAAAATGACTAAAGTTGGAAAATGTCATACTTACAGGACCATTTTTTATATTTACTCGAGAAATAATATTTAATGTGTAGCGGGTAATTGTATTAGTAGTGAGTGTGATGTGTGTGTAGACCTATGTAAATAAATAAATTATTTTTGTCTGGGTTCTATATCCTAAAAAATAAAATATATCAATTTCTGTGGAACAACCCAAAAAGGAAAGTGTGTCAATATCTTTGGGACGGAGGGAGTAATTTTTATATAGTATAAACATGTAATATACTAGTTTAATTTTTAATATCATACAATATACTACATATTATATCTTCAATAACTTTCATTGTATATTCTATATTTTTTTCGTTTTATTTATACTCTTTTAGTTAAAAGATATATGAGTTAGTTCAGTCAATGTAAATTTTATGTATGTTAATAAACACAAACACTTAAACTAATTTAAAATCGCCAAACCTCAAAATAACAGACTGAAATCGCTTGAAATCGCATAGTTAATTTTTTTAATAAACCGCCACATTTATATATAATTGAAAAATCGACCGCCTATAACAATGTAATTTGAATTTTACGGAAAAATCGCAAAACCGCACCGTGAGCACCCCTAGTTAATTTGATCTTATAGAGCTTAAGGAATGACTTATTTGAACAAAATGAGAGTTTGAGGGCCTATTTAAACTCATGATATAAGATAAAGGGTTAAAATGAACTTTTTCCCATTATAAAAATTATGATCCCTATGTGGCAGATGCTATTCTAGAATTAATAGGGCTGGCATGATCACAAGTCTTTTTTCCTTGTACAGAAAGTTGGTGTTGACGCAAACTACACCATGATTTCATTCCTTATTCAACTGCACTATATCTCTTTTTTTCAGATCCCATATGATGATATTCTTATGTACCAGTAATAGTACCAATAATATCATCAATAATATTATTATATGTATATTTGAATGTCAATAATAACATACGAGGAATACTTGTAATAAACTACAAATATTTTCTTGTACGTATGGTGGAAAAAAAAAAAGGATCCCATTTATTATTATTATTTTTTTAATTGTACAAAGTTAATTGTTAATAAAATTAGTGATTAGTTTCACCAAGTCTCCATACACCATTATTCTTCAAGTCTCCTTATAACTCCCCTCCTATTCGTTTCCAATGGAAATCGAACCCTGGTCACTCACTTGTATGAGGAGATCGGTGGTCAGGTGAACTAATCCACTTGATTTCCCATTTAGTTTGTTCGATTGAAACAGCATAATGTAAGTGGAGAAGTTGGGAATCTGCAAGATGGTTTTAGGCCCTTTTTCAAGTTCCAATTATTTATTTATTTATTTTTGTGTGGATATTAATCAAAATCTGACACTGTGGATATTCAATTCTTGATTTTTGTAAAGATTCAAATGAATGTGTGAGGTGTTTGTTTGCAAAGTTTCCTTTGTTTATGTGTTCAATGGTTGTGAGTTTTCAGATCCCAATGGAGTGCAGAAAACAATGGGGAGGGGTGGTGGAGGTGGGTGGGTGGTGGGAGCTGGGAGGGGGGTGTTTTTCTACCACTTTGGCATGTGCTTAGAGATGACTTGTGATTTCATATTTTGAATGATCTGGCAAAACTTGGTTTTGTGAATTCTTATTGACTTTTATCATATCAATTATTAATTTTATTACTATTATTTTAATAATTATGCTCATCAACCAGCTTGGAGTGATTTTTTTAGAGTATTTTTATGATTTCAGCCAATCAGCAAACTACTAATGTAGCTTAAAGCTATTATTTTAATCTAATATTATTGGATCCTATTAATTATAGTCCCATATGATAAAGTTATTTTTCTTACTTTGTTTAGCCGTGCACGTCATTTTTAGATTACTTCAAAAGGTGTGTACTCCTAGAATAAAATAAGATGATCCTTTTAGGAAATAAAAAATAAAAAAAATATTATCTCCGTCCTAGGTATTTTTACCCATTTGTACAGGCACGGAGATTAAGACATTTTATTTTTTTAATATATAATGTAATAGAAAGTATGAATAAATTAGTAATTTAAAAAGAAAAAGTGAATAAAGTTATTGGGAATTATGAATAAAGTGTAAAAAAGTAATTAAAGTTGTTGGGATTGTAAAAAGCAGGTAATAAAATATTATGTATTTTTGTCAAAAATGGAATGGGTAAAAATATTTGGGACACCCCAAAATGGAAAATGGGTAAAAATACGTGGGACGGAGGGAGTACTAATTTTTAATTAGTTTTATAACATTTTTATAAAATTCTATATTTACATATTAAATCCTATTTTATATATAGGATAAACAAAATTTTATCGTTACTCATATCGTTATTATAAAAGTATCGTTCATAAAACGCATATAAGGGAAAAACATGCATATCCTTACAACATGATTAAAAACTATATTCCCAATATATTCCACAACTCCAATCTTGATAATGTAAATTTATAATTAAACATTTAAACATGATTATTGAATAATTAAAAGGACATAATTATTATCCCAATCTTGATTTAGCTAAAAAGCCCAATAATTTAAGTATCCATGATGATGGTTGATTTGGTGGGGAAAAAGGTCATGTGACAATCATGTTAAACAAATGGGGTAGGGGTTTCTTGGAACATAGTATTAGATATTGGGTGGATTAAGATAGGTTAGTTGGTTGTTGCCATATAATCTTGAAGCAGCCCTCATGCCATTTCTTTACTTTAATTTATCCCATGTGATCATGCATTTTCAACCCCTCAACTAATACTTCATCCAATTTTCTCCCATTTTGTCAAATTTCTTGAAATTCACACAATAAGCATCCTCTATTTTTCATAGTGTTTAAATCTCTATATGTATATCATTACTCATGTCTCTTTAAATCTCTTTAAATATTGACATGCGGCAGTGAGGAAAATTCCATTTCATTACTCTTAGGATTTAAATGTTAATTTAGAATATAATTTCTCTCATTTTTACTGCTTGTCACTCATCCAAAAAAATTACGTAACAAAATGTCACAATACATTCATACCATCTTTATATTGCTCGAAGGCAATATTAAACTACATTGATGCATATTTCTCTAAATTACCAAAATGAGAAAAAGAATTAAATCATAAAAAATTCTAAGAGAAAGGGATAATAATGTGGAGACGATCCTCGTGTCTAATAATTGAGCTATTTAAATAAAAGAAAAAAAAATAGAGATTTGGATCAAGTAATTGGACAACTTCTTGATAACTACACCATGCATGTTCTTAATCCACTTGCCCACACTTCCCATTATATTCCTACATTTCGTACAAATTCTACGGATAAGATCAAACCCTTTGGATATTCCAATTTTCTGGCATTCACAAAACACCACAATCAAGAAACATAGAGTTATTTAGAAAGAAAATTATTACTCCCTATTTAGATATGTTTTCCCTTTTATTATCCAAACATTTACCAATACACCTCTATTTAAATAATTTGCAAAGTAATTCAGAATTAACTTATTACACACATTATAGCACTAAGTAATTCAGAATTTAAGTTATTACACCCATTATAGCATTATTAAATCTGAATATATTATTACCTCCGCTACGTACGTATTTATGCTGGTTTGTACGAGCACAAAAATTAAGAAATGTTTTTTTAAAAAAATATATAATGTATGAAAAAGTAAATAAATTTATTGAGAATGATGAATAAAGTAATCAAGAAAAATAAATAAAACGGTTGGAATTTATGAATAAAGTGTAAAAAGTAGATAAGATGTATATCGTATTTTTATCATTAACGAAACGTGCATAAATACTTAAAATACATCAAAATGAAAAATATACATATGGATGGAGGGAGTAGTAAATTAACTTAAATGTTTTTATTTTTATACATGTGCCAAAACCAACAAAACAATATAAACGCACTAAATGAGTATTATTATTCCTTTAAATCAGATGTAATCTTATGCACAATATCCCCGTTAAAACAGTTGAATTAACGTGACATTTATTCTCTTATCAAGTAACATAAATATAATTAATTAAAATTCATAAATTGCATTTATACGATTTAACAATTTGCATGTAGGTTATTTTTATTATTTAATGGATGGTTATTAAATTTTCTTTTTAACTATTTCATTTAATCCAATAATAATACATGTTAATTAACAGATATTCAGGTGCTCTAATACTCATTAATTAATTTTGTCTACGTATCATAAATTTCACATGTAAGTGTGTGTTTTATCAGTTGTAGTTTTCATCGGATGTAATGCCACGATATAGACAAGCTTTAAAAATTAGCTGGAGAAAAAGTTGCCCTGTAAGTGCAATTTTTGGCCTTAATAACCAATTTTCATTACGAGAGAACATGCTTCCATGTTATACTTAATTTTCTTGATTATGATGTCAACCCATCACATACTATTTTAATATTATCCAATTTTAATTTTAATACGAGGTTGTATCTAAAGAGAGGAATTGTGGGTTGGGTCTAAATTTAATTTATCTTAATTATTTAATTTATTATATGATTAATTGATTCATCATTTCAAAATTTGGCCCATATATATCCTGGAAAAGAAAACTGACATGTTTTACTCTCATAATCGTTGTAATATTAATTAATGACACTATTGTAGTAAAACTCCAACAAATTGTTATTAAATAGTGGTATTAACTCCTCATAAATTGTTACACAAGTTATAAATAATGGGGCCCAGAAATAAGATATAACTATACAAGTACTCCCCATCCCCTATAAGTTAGATGTTTATTTTATACATAAAAATTTAAGGAGTATAATATTTAATGTGTAGTAGGGTGAGAAATATAATATTTTAATGTGTAGTAGAAGTTATATTTGTGATTAATGCGAGTCCATAAAGATATATGAATTATTTTGCATGAGTATCAAATACTTAAAAAAAATATATCAATTTATATGAGACGACAAAAAAGAATCATGTGTAAACGGATCTCTCCATTTGAGATTATGGTCAATTTCATAAATTTTCCTAAGTCTAAACCACTCATAAAAATCTACCGTTTCTACAAAGCCATCTCACCCTCTAACTAACTTTATAATTATAATCTTCTTTAAATTATCTAAATTTCTTTTTATAAAAATGTTATCGCTAATAATCTGACATCTTTATTTTTTGTTAATTAATTAATGCTAATAAAAAAATAAACCGTAAAAATAAATATTAAACCCTAAATACAAAATATATCATAAACTACAAGTGTGTCTACAAATAAATAATAAACCCTAAAAACAAAACTCTCCATAACATAAATCACAATAATAAAAACAATTATACTATTTAAATTAACACTAAATTATGAGAATAAATAATAAATTCTATGGTAAAAAAATATTAAATCTTATAATAAAATATTACATATAATTATTAAAATTGTAATAAATAATAAATAATAATTAATGGAAAAAAAAAACAACGGAGTAGACGGAAAAAACTAGAACTAAAAAGGAAAAACTGATTTTTATATTAATAATTAATATAGAAAAGATGATGTGGCAAGAAATGGATGAAATGCACCAACTATCAAAATGGAGAGATCCAAATCCATGTGTAAACCAATGGTTGTAGTTAATATGGCTAAGAGATAGTCTTAGAATGAAGATGTCACATGTGGATCCCCTGTTATTAACCCTCAGCATTCTACTTTCCTTAATTACTTGCAATATTCTTCCCAATTTTCTAAACAGGGGATCAAAAAAGCACCAAAAGTTAGATAATCAGGCAACATAATTAAGGAAAATGAAAGAAAAAAGGGACCAAAAAACAGATAAGAATTAATTAGTGAAGGGCAATAGGCAGGCAATTGTTGAATAAATTAATAATCTACAAAGACATAAGCCAAAAATACCAGCTATATCCTCATCATCTATACCCTGTATACTTATTACAGCTCTATTTCTTTCTTGTTGCACACAAATGTTTCCAAATAGCAGCTGCAATAATACATTACTTTATCCATTTATGTTTTCATATCTGCTGTCACTAATCCAAATAATTCTATTTAAACTCCACTTGATCAATTCCTCATCCAACCTTAAAGACCATGCTGTGTTGATCTTCCTTTACTGATCTCATTCGTCTAACGAGCTTCGATTTCACCTAACTGTGTCGTTGATTTTCGAGCAATGATTGAAGAACATTAACATTGCTGTATGCATGTAGTCTGAGAATACATTCAAGGCCTAGAGAAGTTAACCATGCTGTTTTTCTTGATATGGAAAAGAATCCTGTGTTTTTACACCACACAATATGATGGATTTATGGTTTTCTGCAATAAAATGTTGATATTGAAGTGATGTTACCTAATAATCGGGCCACATATTTGATACTATATGTAAAAAGGCAGCTCATTTATTATTACCTGTGGAAAGCCTTAAAACTGACACAAATCTTACAGACTTACAGAGAGAAGATGCCAAACTGCAATGACAGTCTTTGAATGGATACCCCAAAAATCTGTGAAGAATAACCATTGCAAGTTGAGAAGAATCATCCCACAAGTTAATTAATTAAATAAAAAGTCAAAAATATTCTTTACAAAAAAATATATATCTCGAGAGATACAATAACCCAACCCGACATGAACACGACTAATCAGATACTAACATGATTTTACATTTTCGATCGCTTGAAATCGACCTGATACAACACGAACCCGACCCAATAACGCTGCCTATCGCTTTTCCCCAGGGTTATTCATTAGGTCGAAATATGCTCACAACTTATACACACTTGATGTGACTACCACATAAGTTGATTGTCTTCCATGTTATGCATCTCAAGTGTAATAAATTAGTGGTTAATTCTAGTCCAACTAAATAAGGTTGCTGCGAAAATCAAGCATTAAATAGATTCAACAACATTGCACAGAAACTGCTAATCTTTTTTTATGGCAGAAGAAGTAATGTGAGACAGCAGATTAAATTTCAACCACCCAATTATAACTTATAGCAATCCCCCCTTTTGGAAGCTTATGCAGTGGAATTTATTACTGCCAGCTGATGATGATGAAGCTCAATTTTAATAAGCCACCAATCATCCTCTCTAACCATCTCAACAATTGAAGAGCATATATGAGATATACTATGATCAAGATATCATTACAGAGCTTAAAATCTGAGTACCAAAGATGTACTATCCCCCAATCCAAAATGCCAATCTAATGTGAACTACTATTTTCAGGAAAAAAATCATGAAGCTTTTTGGATGATTGGACAGAAATAAACTGGATTGAAAAAAAGGTTTAGACTCAAAGGGACTGCCAGTGCACCAATCCACTTTCTTGCATTACCTGACAGAGCCCACATGCCCATATAGAGAGGTCCTCTCTCTCTGAATTCAGACCCACCCACATTACATTGTCTAATGTAAATAAATAAATAAATAAAAAGAAAAGATATTAATGCCCCCACACAATGTAGTGCAGTGGTAAAACAATATTGAAAAATCAGGGTTGTATTTGTGTAGAGAAGAGAGACAGAATGTACACACTAATAAGTATATTACCGGATTTACTGGAGGTCCAACTGGGAAGGAAGGCTGTCCTCTCCTAGGATCTGGATTAGGTTGTTCTCTCACAAAGTTTGATGGATGATGCTTGATTTTTTGAGTTACATAATTGAAAAAAGAAAAAAGAAAAAAGGAAAAAAGGAAACAACCCACTGAAAACTATGCCCCACATATTCACACTAGATCTGACCCACATTCTGACCTTAAAAAATTAAATAAAGTAGTTGTCTTTATAAATGATACATTCCCTCTAAAACTAAAGAACTACTATCCAAAGAAACTTATTTTCACCTGTTTCTCAGTGAAAACCCAAAAGAAAAGAAAAAGAACACCTCTTCTTGATTCTTGAACTTTTCCACTGTTGTGCATTGATACATTCAAAGTGGGGTTTTATAGTAGTGAGAAAGAAACTGGGATCTGGGTCCATTTCCAGTTTCTGTTTTCTAATTCCTGTTAGCATTTAACACAGGGAAATTGCTTGTCTTGATCACTGGAATCCCAAAAAGTGCTGCTCTTATTAAGACCATTGTGGTTTTAAGTCGTCATACAAATGATTCGCAATTCCTATGTAAGTGCTCTGTCTTCTTCTCTTTTTGCTCAGAATTCTTAACAACGGCAAAAAAATACTCAAGAATAATTTGACAAGACTGATATCCTCAGTCACATGAAAACCATTCCTTTTCTATGACCTATTCTTAATATATAGTGAATAAATGTTTTGGAAAGTTACCTCTTTGCATGAGTATGCATGATTTATGTTCTTGAATTATTGAAGCAGGTCCGATTTTCGGGTTAGATTTGTGTGGTTGAGTAGGCAGAGCAGAGAGAGCAAATACTTTGATTTTCCTGTGTTTGGGCACAAGGGAGGATGTCTGCTAAGACTATGTCTTCTTTACAAGAAGAGAATCGAGATCTTCGGAAGCAGATTGGATGCATGAATGGCATATTTCAAATCTTTGACCGTCACCATTTCCTCACAGGCCGTCGAATTAGCACCCACACCAACAAAAGGCTGCTTCAAGGTAATTCAATTCTGTACTCACTTCAAGAAGCTGCATTCATGGTATTCGACTTTGGTTAGGCTAAATGTGGATGTTTGAATTCAGATCCTTTTTGGTGAGCCCAAAAATATAATTAAAAGAAAAATGATGGATGTGTAAGAAATGATCCTCCTCTGTAGTTCTAGGGTGTACAAAGTTTCTGGGGAAGTGGGAGCTGTTTGAAGGGAAAACATTAAAATTTTCTAATTATATGTGATTTTTCTAGGGAAAACATTACATGAAAATGTGAAGAATAAAAATGTTAATCTTCTTCGGATATAAGAGCACAGAAGAGCGTTCCACATTCTCTCACAAGGACAAAGACTGCAATGTTTAGAATTGAAAATTTGACAATTTTAGATTTCAATGATCGTGCATGATACCAGTTATTTACCAAATATTTTGCTAAGATTGCAAATTTTGTGGTTTTTAAGGTTCCCAGCACCAACTGGACCAGCCATATGCAACAAAAACTGTCAAGGTAAAGATTGTTAATATTTTCTAGAAAAAGAGTTGATTGATGAATATATGGAGATGTAATAAAATGAGTACCATTTGCAGGAGAAAGATGTGGAGGTGAAGAAGGAGAAACCAAGAATGTCCACTGAATCATCCAGAGCCTCCTTTTCATCATCCTCTTGTTCATCCACATTCTCATCCCTTGATACCATCAGAACAGCTCAACCTGAAACACTTCCACTCAGACAAATCAATTTTCCTGACACCAAATTCCATAAAGAAAACTCCCCTTCATCTGCTAAGGCCAGGCCATCCCATGACCTTCGAGATGTAGTGAAGGACTCCATGTATAGAGAAGCTCGTAGTCTGTCGATCAAATCCCACCTGAGCAATGACGAAAGAAGAGGGACCGTGATGAAACACGTCGACTCCCCCAGGCCTCCACAGCAGTCCAAGATTGCAAATCTGAAACCCACAGGATCCCCTCGAGTTCTTGCTAAGGTTCAGGAAGGGACAAAGCACTCTGAGAGGCTCTCACTTCCTCGTTTCTCATACGATGGAAGAGATTCGAGAGAGACGTATAAGTCGTCCATGAAGCTCAAAGAACTCCCCAGACTGTCCTTGGATAGCAAAACGGGTACCATGAGGTCGTTCGAGTCCAGATTGAGTTTTCTTGGACATGCTGAAAATGGCACTTCCTATCAAGAACCCGAAACTCATAGTCGAACATCCAGCATCGTGGCAAAGCTAATGGGTCTGGAAACATTCCCAGATACCATTTCCACAGATGTGATTAGGACTCCAACAATGAAGTCACCTTGGCTTTCAAAGTCAACCTCAAACCCTGAGGACATCAAGAAAAATCAAGTGAATCATTCCCCACGATTTTCACCACACAGTCCTGCTTCACCTTCACCAAAGTTGCAAAGTGCCACTTTTTCCAAGAAACCAACTGCATCTTCAAGGTTTCCAGTGGAACCAGCTCCATGGAGGCAACAAGAATCCAGTCCAAAGATGGCTCCCAAGAATAGGAAAGCTCCAACCAATACCCTGCAACAAACTTGCTCAGTTTATGGTGAGATTGAAAAGAGGATAGCAGAACTTGAATTCAAAAAGTCGGGTAAGGATCTCCGAGCCCTTAAACAGATACTCGGAGCAATGCAAAAAACAAGAGAGCGATTACAAGACCAAAGAGGGGAGTCTGCAGAATTCACATTGCAAAGGAGATGCAGCTTGGAAGACAGTTGCTCTGACCTTTCATTGTGGAACAACAGAAAGGATTACCACCAAGTTCCTTCCATCAAGGGACCTTGTACAACCAAGCAACCAAGCCCTGTTGTGATCATGAAACCAGCCAAAATGATGGAGAGATCGAAACTTTCGTCGCGAGTCCCAGCAATGGAAATACCACATCTGCAGAGACTCCAAACTCGGACTCCTAGATACAAAGTGAGTTCAGTTCAGAGTCAGAAAACAAACGATCTCACATCAGAGAATGTCAGATACAGCAGTCGCCATCTTCTTACTGCAGACAAGAACACACCTCAACACATGAAGTCAGAAAATTGCACTACCCCCGGAAGAAGTTCTGGAACAGTGAGTCCAAGAGTAGCCCGGAATCTTTTCGGGCAATCTCAACCCACCACTCTATCATCAGACTCAGGCAGGGTCAAAAGACAAAGCGGTAAAAAAGTCGTCGAGAGAGGCTCCCAGAACAGAAAAGGCAAGGTGAAAACAAAGGATCAGCAGCTAAGCGAAGCCCAATTGAGTGAGCTCAGTAGTGACACGAGATACTCGAGTTATCAAGGCGACACAGCTTCTGTAAAATCTGAAAGCAACAACAGCTTAATGTCACACACAGAAACAGAGATCAGTAGCTTGGCTCATTCAATCGATATTGCTGCTCCACAAAAAGAGGTATGTAGAATTAGATTATGTCATGCTTGTACACTTGGCTGTTTCCATTAGCTGACATTTTTCCATTTATATCTCCAGATTTCTGGATCAACTGCTTCAAAACACATACCAGCAGTAGAAAGTGCAATATCCATGTTGGAACAACCTAGTCCAATCTCAGTTCTTGACGATACATTTTACTGTGAAGATTCACCATCTCCAGTAAAGAAGATATCAACGGTTTTCCAAGGTACTGCTTCGTTTCTCTTACAACAAAAACTAATTTTAAACATAAAGTATATACATTTGAACTGTCACTTAGTTTCTTTTGTAAGGCTCTACATGAGAAATTTGCAATGGTTACCTCGAACACTATAACAAGGATCATTTGAGCATTAAATATAACGAGTATATCGAGATATAGCATGATGCACTTCAAATAGCCTATTTAAAAGAAAATATTTTTTTCTCAATACCAAATTTTCAGCACATTGAAAGATAGTAAATGAAGCATGATGTTAGTTGGTATCGCATTAATGAGTTAAAAGGTTTGACTGGGACCAGCTCAGATGCTATCTCTTGATTTCAACATCAAATACTGAGCAACTAGGGTGGACATATTTACTTTTCTATGCTTGACAGTGTATCATATGACTGATATATTGTTTGGTTTTTTGAACTGAACAGAAGATGAGAGCCCAAGTCCTGAAGAAGCAGAATGGCATCTCGAGACTCTAAATCTTCTAACGAGATCGAATCACTGTTTCAAGTACAATCAGAAGTTAGAAAGCACGAAGCACTCACACCATGTGCTGACACTGTTGAACGATGAACGTGATGGAAGTGCTGCAGATCACAATGGTAGCCTCAACCCTGATCACAGATATATTAATAAGATACTACTAACATCTGGACTCCTGAAAGATTCAAGCGTCATCTCAGCGACTGATCAACTCCTTTCCTCACGCCATCTAATAAATCCTGGCATGTTCGATGTCCTTGAACAAACAGAGGAAATCAGGGAGGCAATCAATGGAGCCGCTGAAAAGAATGATGGGATGAAGTTGAACAACAGGATCCGAAGGAAGATAATTTTTGATATTGTAGATGAAATATTAGTTCACAAGATTACTTCAGGCAGATCATTTATAGCAGGAAGAAAAGGGACAAGTCCACACACCCTATTGAAGGAAGTATATTCGGAGGTGGATCGTGTGTGCAGCTTACCGGATTGCAACCTTGACGAGGAAGATGACATGATTAGGCTCTTAACTGCAGATATGATGCATCAATCTGATGATTGGGTTAGTTATACCAGTGAGGTTCCAGCTTTGGTTCTGGACGTCGAACGCCTCATCTTTAAAGACCTGATCAACGAGCAAATCACAGGAGTAGCTATGGATCTTCATGATTGGCCAAAGAGGCATTGCAGGAAACTTTTCAGCAATTAGTATTTCTGCCTGCTCATATCTTCCTTGATTAAACAATGTATGTTTTTCTCCTTTTGCCTGCAAGAAACAATGTCTGATATTCGTACATACCAATATATAACTCTAGAATTAAAGTGCAACCATTTATATTCAAGTACCTTCTTCTCATTGCATCATGTACTGCTTCAATTCTTAAAATCCCAAAACAGGATGAACATGATGTAATATGCAGAGTTAAGCAAAAGCTGATTATTAATACTACAATGGTATTCTCTATTTCAGAGAAGTGCAAATCTTGAATTTGGTTGCCTGTTCAGAACCACTGGTGGTACACTGACACTGGGAATACTAGCAGGTGTTTATACATGGAGCATAAGTAATTATTGGATGCCAACAAAACTAAACAAATGTTTCACAATGTAGTCGCTGTAATAAATTATAAACAACTGTAATGATCAAGACTTGTATCTTACATGGAAATCACATGAAGTTCACACATTATTTACTAGTAAAAAAAAAACGATGAATTTTCAAACCCTTCATAATTAAAATTGAAAACTTGACTCAATTTTCACCCAATAATGGTAAACTTTTCAAAACCCACTAAGGAGATGTCGTGTGATAACAGAGCAAAAAGGAGTGGAACTCTTCATCACCATTGTGATCATTCTTTCTTTAATTTCTTTTACATGTTTCAAAACTTGTAGGAATGAGACCGCGGATTCTCAAAGATAAACTGAAAATTAAACTCATTGGAGAGGCCATTGCTGAAATAGCAGCAGAATACAACCCATTTCTTACAGAAGCATAGAAACTGGCTAATCATGTTTAATTCGCTTATGAATCGAGTAACGGGACAACGATTCCATTGAAAGAGACTGCACGAAATTCAAATAGCAATCTTTTGATTATTTCTTTAAACAAAAGGAGTAATTCTGCTGGATGAGAAATCTAAGAACCTTCATAAAACCTCCACAAAACCTTCAATTAGCTTTTGCTATCGCCAGCGCAAATCCCTAATATCCACTGGAGTATTTTCACATAATATTTTGATTTAAAAAAGTATATATTTTTTATTAATACGAATATATATATATATATATATATATATATATATATATATATATATATATATATATTTTATATTAAAAGTATGACTCGAAATATGAAGGATTCAACCAAAAAAATTACTATTTTACATTTTTCCTTAGAAATCAAGGTATAAGTTTTTAGGGTAACTCTCTTGTGAGACGGGTCAATCCATCACTAAAGTATGCTTATTACAAAGTATGTTTATTGTATAGATAAAGTATGCTTATTTGTATGTCAATCATAATTAAATTATAACACATTAAAATCATAATTTAATGCATAATGTAACATACTTTAGAAAATATACTTTAACAACCATTAAATATATTTTATCTAAATAATAGACATACTTTAACACGCCTCACAAACCGTTTCACCTAATTAGCGTCTCACAAGATACTTTGTCAAGTTTTTATTGTATCAAGTACTTCATTTTGATTCATATTTTTGATGCATATTTCTTTCGTTTCGATGCATATTTATTTCATTTTGATGCATATTTACTTCATTACGATAAACATTTCCTTCGTTTTGATACATATTTACTTCATTTTGACGCATATTTACTTCATTGCGATCAACATTCTCTTTGTTTCGATGCATATTTACTTCATTTTGATGCACATTTACTTCGTTTCGATGCGCGCGCACAAGTTATTGTTTTTAGTAAATCTCGCTTATTTTTTTCTTTTTCACCCTTATATTTTATTATTTAATATTTTTCTCCTTGCACTTATATGTTTCCTACTTGATTATGGGTTTATAAATTTTGATATCTTGAACTTTTATCACTTGTCTTTTAGAAAATTTTAATTACTTTGTAAAGAAATATGAAAGGTTGGTGATGTACAAATACATAAGAATTAGAAAAGAATAATTAGTTTTCTTTAATTAATAATATAAAGGGCAGTGAAATAAAAGTATGCCCCATACATTCTTCCATTTCTAATAGCATTTTTTTCCTTATTGCGAAAAAAATTCAGCACGCATATTTGATGACACTTGCATCATTTCTCATATGTTCTCTCTTTATAATTGATGTAAATATGTTCTCTCTTTATAATTGATGTAAAAGTGAACTCTAAAATTCTTATTCTTGAACTTACTCATTAATTTAGATTATAGATTTTCTCCTCTCTAATCTGCATGTCACATTTTCTTTAAAATAGAATAGAAAATGTGTCACTAAAATGCTAATAAAATTATTTTTGTAATGCAATAAAATTAAAATTAATCACCAGAGAGATAAATTAAGATATACTTAGCAAAATGAGCTAGCTTGGGTACATTAATTAAATAAGCTAAAAAGGATTACTATCATCCCCTGAAAAATTTAGCCACTGATCTACATTCACAGAAGATGCATCCTGTGAATTCATATCATTAGTGTACAAAAGGGATGGCACATTGATGGATTCATTACATGTTTGAAAAGAGTCCATATTTGTAGTAATGTTGTTGTGTTGTTGTGGAATTGGCATGTAAGCAGCCCCATTAATTAAATGATTAGCACTAATCTGTGGGTGGATCAGAGATTGTATAGCATCCAAACAAGAGATCTCATCATTGAAATCATAATATGCATTCATTGTTGGAGATTGCCAATGCTGCTCTTCCCCTGTCGACAGCCATTGTGTCGAAGATGAGGCCGCTTTCGTTGCCCTCCCGACGCTCCTCGTTTTGCCTCCGACCGGGACTTTCCTTAAGTTGCCCCCGACGGTCCATTGACGCTTGCAGGACTTGCAGTAGTGGCGCGGCTGGGAGCGGCTGTTGTTGTTGAAGTAGCGGAATTTTGTGTCGAGGGAGCCGCAACGAGGGCACTCCAGAGGAGCCGGTTGTTGGTGGTGGTGGTGCTGCTGCTCGTGCTCCATTTTACGCTATTGTTTGTATCTTACTCTTTTGTGCTCTCTTGAATTCGAGCTGGTGTGTAATATATAGTTGAAGAGTGTGAGGGAATTAAGCATTTATTGTTGATTAATCTTTGACACATAAGTGCAAATTGGTGTACAGAAGCTGATAAAAACATTGCTGGCTTGATTGTCATGTGTTAATAACGGGAAAGAAGATATCCAGATGGGGATGAATTTAAAGCATAGATGAGATAATATCAAATTTTGTCATAACTTCATTAATTCAATTTTTGTTTTTTATTTTTTATTTAAATTATATTGTGTTAATTTGAATTCTATAATCTTTTGCTTGTTTTTGAATTCTATTATTTAAGTCCTTTAACGTTTTTAATGATGAAAAATTAAAGATAAAAAAAAGTTCAAACTAAAAAACGAAAAAAATACAAGAATTAGTTTCAACAAAAAATAATAGATCAAAATTGATATTAAAAATTAGTAATAATATGACCGCGTGTGACGTGGAATGATTAATAAATTTATAAAAAATAAATTATAATAATTTTATAAATTAAATATGTGTAAACACGATTCACAACTCATTTTATTGTCTTTTCCTATTATTATCATCTAATAATGGAAATTTTTTTTTTTTAATGTCTTAATTGATGAAGTGAAATGAAGATGGTGGATTCATATGTTTCATATATTTGGGTCATTGATGGGCCTGGCCTGTCTTACTGAAAGTAAAGTCCATTTAATGTACGTGGGCTCAACAAATTGCATTAGAATAATATTTATCTTTTAAGAATATATTCAAGTTATTATTTGCAATAGAATATATTTTTAAATAACCCATAAAATAATGTGAGTAATATTCTTACAAGAAAACCCGTAGTATTCTATTTCCGACATTGTTTCTCGAAGGTTTGACTGCACCTGTAAGTAAGGCATACTGCTTCACTCCTGCTATTATTGTTTCATCTATGGCTTGAAAATTATTGAGGCTGTGTAGAAGGCGTATATGTCTTTGAGCAATTCCCTTTAAGTTTTCTTTTTTCATGTGTGATTCCTTTCTTTTGGTTTTCATCAAAACTTTGAAATTGTAAGCTGACAATGTGAATTCGAGGCAGCACACAAGCTGTTTGATTAATTGCTTCACTCACAACTTTCGACGGTTTTCCTAAATTCTACTTATAAAATCTACAGACTTCCTAGTAAATGAAATTCCTACTAACATATAATAGATGTTAAAACTTTGGTTTTACTGTGAACATATTTATGTTGCTGAATTTTGAAATGCTGAAATTTAATTATGTTTACGATTAATACCATATTGCTACACAAAATCTCTGATTCATCTGACTCATTTTACTGAAAAATGCTCTTATGTTGTAGTATTATTTAGTTCTTGTTTTAATACTAACTTTGCAGACCATGGTTGTTATAAAAACTTAAACATTTATGTTTCTGAAGGATGAAAGTGATCTTATTCCGTGAAGCAGATTATGGCCCCAAGATGGAAAGGAAAAGAAGCCGAAGCGAAAGCCATTGCATCACCCATGTCCTCATTAGTTTCACAGCTTCAATCCTCTTTGCTTGAATCTAATGCTCAAGGACTTCTCTCCGGGTGTAATGTTCTCCTTGCAGCACATCCTGAGCAAATCGAATTATTTATCAGTGCATGTTTTGGTTGTCCTTATGGTACAGTTGTAATGGATAATCAGCATTGGTTTGAGCTTAGTTTTGAAGAGGCTCTCTACTTGTGCTCTGTGTTGAAATGCATCAAGATCGTAGGCGAAGCCGAGCGTGCAATAAACGAAGAAGAGTTGTGGGATTACATGACATCCAAGAGAGTTGGTTTTCCTATCCTATTTAAAGCTTATTCTCATCTTCGCAGCAAGAATTGGGTTGTGAGGATGGGGTTTCAGTACGGTGTTGACTTTGTTGCCTATCGTCATCGCCCAGCTCTAGTGCACTCTGAATATGCTGTGCTCGCCTTATCTGATGACAACGAAAGTGCAAACGCTCGGTTGAAGGTGTGGTCAGATTATCATTGCACTCTTCGAGTTG
Organism: Pogostemon cablin; assembly: GCA_023678885.1. Taxonomy (NCBI): domain Eukaryota; kingdom Viridiplantae; phylum Streptophyta; class Magnoliopsida; order Lamiales; family Lamiaceae; genus Pogostemon; species Pogostemon cablin. The sequence continues at coordinate 2,095,718 of CM042992.1, read as the reverse complement.
GTGGTAGTGTTGCAAAGACATTGTTGGTTCTTCACATAAGTAGAAATGGCTACGATAGCAGTTCTATATCTTGTTTGGAGCATTACTCTGTCCAGGAGAGGATTGTCACCAGGTGGAATCCTGAACGAAGCAGACAGAATCCAACCGTGGCTGACAAGGAATCGCGTAAATCATCAACTTAATACTATCTTGGAAGATTCAAAAGAGAAATACTGCATGGAAAACCTTTGATGCTGTTGTTGTTGCGCAATGCAGCTTCTAAGTCGTCTTCTTTTTCAGGAAGAATCAAGGAGAACGAACGAGAGGCGAGGACGACGATAATCTTGGAGGCGAAAACAGGACAGTGTGATCATTTGTGAACATGTTTTCTGATTCTGACTGATATATACTATGATCTTATAGTTGAGTTGTTTTCTGTATTTTGGTGAATAGGAATCCTTATGTTAGCTAATTTTATCCATCCTCTCTAATATACATTCTTAGTCAAATGATGTCTGGATTCATCATCAAAGCGCATCAAATATGGGATGAGAGAGAGAGGAGAAACTTGTAACTATACATTAAAACTTAAAAGTGATCCATTATTAAGAACAGATTAATTAAGAATTTTGGAACAGATTGCAAAATGATAGGAGTGACTAGTAAGCTGCAGCCAAATTGTTATCCAGTGTATGATGTTTAGGATTTTAAACGAAGTCACAAATTTAAGACTAGTGTGCATCTGGAACACCGGTGTACCCGGTGACCACATAATTACCCCAAATTTAAATTATATATATATTAAATGTATAAAGTGCCACCATGTATAAATAAACTTGTGAGATCCATGCGTAAATTTGATTTCCCACCACCAAATTAGGATCCCGCAATTTTTACTTAAGAAATCCAACTTTCTTGATTTCCTATTCGCATACGTTCACTCTATAGATCCACAAATTACAATGTTATTTCATTGGCAAAACACTTGTGGGAACCTATTTCACATGAACCCTAGTTTACTGATTATGAACTATAATTTATTGATTACTTTTTACTTTTTTGTACATGAAAGATTATTATTTTAAATAGAAAATAATACTCTTTAAATTCTTAATTTTTCGATTACTCTTAAAGATTACTCTTCTAAATAAAAAATATTACTCTTTAAAGAGTAAATTTTCATATACCAAAGAATAATTTTACAAAAAAAGTTTCAAGTGTGACTCTAATTAACACCAAACTCATCCTATAATATTATAAGCCTCAAAATAAATAAACCCTAATTTTTTTTATTTATAGAGAGGATATACTCTATAGATCTACAAACATGTTATTTCATTTTAAGCCTCAAAATAAATTAATCCTAGAAATTTCAAAATAAGAGGATTAAACTGATATTAATGATCATGATTTTACGTACACATAATTTTTTTTACAAAATGTTGATCTTTTTTGCAGCTTATAATTTATCATCAATTCTTTTATATTATCATTAATTTCAACAAAAAGCAACAAAATGTTATTATTACTTATTTTCTATGAAAAAAAAAATGTGACTCCCTTTCTCATTCTCATATACTCCATATGCAACAAGAGGCTTAAATTCTCATGGCAAAAATAACTCGTGTAATAAAAACTGATATTTGATGGAGCAGAAGTGGTAACTATTCAACTAATTAATCTATTTATTGATCGATTTTACTATAACATAAACAAAGCGAAAATATTTATAATGAAAACGATAATTAATATGTATTATTTTGGTAGTCTAACTTTATGCGTAAAGTTTCTATTCTCTCTTAATTAAACAGTCTCATACATTTCTATCATTCACCATTAAAACAACTACCAACAACTACCAATGACAAACTTATTAATGTACTAATGGACTATATTTTATAAAAATCTATAAATAATCAAGAAAATTATAGCGAAACCACCATAAAATGTCTTGCACAATATTTATATATCCCTTAAAGATTGGGTTTAGAAACCCTAACATAAATTTTGAATGGCAAAAGCTCCTGCACCCTCGGGACACACCGTGCCCCATAGGAACACAACTCTCCCCCTCCATATTCTATTTAACTCTATGTATTGCTAGGGGTTTAAATTGCAAAGGGGCACGGTATTCCCGGGAGCATAAGAGCCTCACTCATTTTAAAATGACCCAAAAAAAAAAAAAACTTGGTAGCTAATAGCCCACAATGCCATAAGCAAGTACATGATCTAAATTTAACTAGTGCTCTGGATTTGGACGAGAAGTTATTTTTACCTAAAAATCCACTTATTTTTTTATTTGACATGAGGTAAAAAAATTTAAGGGGAAAAAAAAAATTGAAATGGGGACCCTCCAAGGGAGAGATAGGCATGACAGAAGTTTGCATGTGGTCCGTCTATTGCATAAATTTACCTTCATAATCGATACAACCAAAAACCCTAATTTTCTCGTACCTCCACCCCACCTAACACAATTCCTTTCTCTTTTTCTTAATTTGGACCACTCTCTCTCTCTCTCTCTTCTCCTTCAAGATTACTCTTTTAATCTGCTATATACCTTTCTAACACACATTGCTTTAATCTTGGATCTTGTGACAACTGATCAACAACAACTCTACGTAACCAACAACACAACCCTTATAATCTTTTTTCTGAATGCATACATACACATTATATATATGAGTGGGCAGGGACCATATGTTTAATATTAATTTGTTTAATTTAGTTCCCTATATATATAGCTAGAAAATATTGATCATGTAGAAAGAAAGTTTGTGAGAATTAGGCATGGATTAATTGAATCCAATTAATGAGAGGAATTTTATTATATGCTGATCATGTGTTCAACTACATATCATGCAATGAATAATGCATATATCAAGACTAATTAAGATTCATACAACCACTCTTCAAAGAGTTTCTAAGGAACAAATTATATGTGTGTGTGTGGATAGAGAGAGAGAGTTTTGATCAAGAAAAATAGAATGTTGTGTATTGAGGTGATCACAAGCCATGTTCTTATCATAAAATAATCCTACATCTAAATGTACTATAATTAATGTTGGATTGATGAAGTTTCACAATCAAACATGAAAACATGATCTTATGTAGTAACAAAATTGAAATTATATATATAAATATGTAACTATAACCAAAATCTTTAGTAACTGAATATATATATAAAAGTGTGTCATCTAGCTATAATATCCACATCCACTGTACGAATTTAACTTCCCACAAGTATTTCTCAATCAAAAAATCAACCATGAAATCACACACCAGTTTAAAACTTTAATCACACTAGCTAGTTCTATGAACCACCCTTTCGTACTCGTTCGTTTTCTCATAAACAATGCAGCTGAGAAATTGAATTTGATGCTTTTTATAATATGAAGGAAGTCATGATCAAGTTTGACAGCATTAACCCTGCGTTCGTTTGCACGCTAGCTTAACCGGTCGTTGCTTTGCGAAGGGAGGAGATTTGCAGTCATCATGTTGAAATGGATTTGCCTAACTGGTTGAGTAGAGGAGTCAACAGGTGAGCTGAGTGGAGAAGTAGTTGACAGTTGTGCACTCTGAAAGCTCACTTCTTTCGCGTGGAGTTGATGATCACCAATTTGGGAATGAAAATAAGGCTGTGTGGTCATTCCAGGTTGATACACAAGAACCTGATGAGATGATCCTGATGGTGTAGACACAGTTTGTTGTAATGGAATTAGGCTGAAATTGGGCCAATCTTCGGGTTGATGAGGCGATAATCCGTGGCTTCTAGGAGGGTGAGATAATGTTAGATTTGAAGGATCCCATCTAACAAATGAATTATATGGTACAGAAGAAGTAGAAGCATTCATCACAAGTGGCAATACTGATGATGAGTGGTTTGAAGAAACATATGAAGAATTGTCTTGATTCTCCAAATTATACTGCTTTTCTTGATCATCACTTCTAAGCCTCCAATTTTGATCTCTATGATCATTTGTTCCTTCTGAAACGTCCTTAGATCTTCCCTCTGATGATCTGTTGTGTTGTTCTAAAGGGCCACTCGGCCAGTTTATGCTCCCACCGATCTTTAGGCCGTGTTTGTGATCATGAGAGGTTATGATTGGAAGAAGAGTAGGACTGAAAGATCCTGGAGGTATTTGAAGTGGAGGCAGCTCATCAATTTCATGCTTAGCAGCATTGAGTAGCCAATCCACCACTTTGCTCGGTTGATTAAGGCCTAACCGGTCTTGGAGGTCGTATAATTGTATGGCTGTGGGAACTGATAGCCTTACGCGTCTGTCTCTTAGGCCTCTCACCGTACAGACTTTGCTGTGTCTGTCTTTGCCTCCGAATGCTCTAGATACGCGCACAATCCGTGGATCCTTCAACCTCGACCAAGATGATGTTGTTGTTGTTGGTTTACTAGATGAGGCTTTTGAGGTTTTGGGATTGTTATCACTTGAGCTGCCCTCCTTTGTGAAATCAGTTTCCCTTGGAATCATCTCATTATAATTCTGCAAAAGCTATTAATTCTTCAAGATTGAAAATACTATATCTTTCTTGTTTATAATCACCTTAGATGAAGCCCTCTCTTCCAGATCCTCAACATTTTCTGCCATATATACATCACAAATTCAAAGAAACAAACATGGGTTTAAGGACAACGAATCACTTTCGCCCGTTTTTGAATGTTAATAAGCATGAAACTATGCACCATCAAGCTCATTTTCACCAAGATTTAGAATATACAATCCTTCTGAATTGGCCTAACTTCTGAACTAGCTACCACATATATATATATAGAGAGAGAGAGAGAGATCTGTTTGTTAAATGATGAAATCTAAAAGAAAACCGAGAAAGAATTGAAGAGACATGAAAAAAAATTAATGGAAAAGAACTGATCATAAGAACTACTTACACAATTGTCTGCACAACTACCTTGTTGTTTGCAGATGATCCGATATATCTGATAAAAGAGAACTGCTGTCCTTGTAATTAAATCAGCCTTTCTTAATTTATGCAGAGAAATTTGCCTTCAAAGTCATATGATGGCTACTGAGGAAATTCCTTTGCATAAAGAGATATTCTTATACAAGAAGTGTTATTGCAGAAAAGGTAGATGCTAGTTTTGGATTGACCATGCTCCTCCAAGAAAAGGAAAAAGAATGGAGCAGAAACGGCCACGTACGATTACTTCGTCATCCAACTCTCTAGTCAAAATCTCATCAATGATCCTCCCAATTCACATGCCTTAATTAGTGTCTAAAAGTTTTTGACTTAGTGAACTATAAGTCATAAAACTTTACCTAAGTGTGCTAGCTCATCAAATTACAATTAAGTAGTTTAAACTAGTGATATTTCAACTTAATGAAGATTCATCTTTTACTAAATTAGTTAGTGATCTTGCTAAGAGGACACACACACACACTTATGTATATACAGAGACTGTTGTTTTTCTATGGGACCATTTTCCTTAAGGAAAAGTTGGCTTTAATGCTTTATCGACAACTACAAAAGGCATCATGGTGAATTCCTATCACATGGCTTTGACAGATGCACGCCTGTTACCCTAGCAAGATGTTAAATCTCTTTGCAATGTTATCAGCAACGAAAGCAACTCACGTTCGTATATGCTAATTAAAAAGTGTCGGTTATCATCAATATTTCGTTTTGCATACATGATTAGTATTACTTATGTTGATACATGACACAATATCTAAAACTTTTTTTTATTTTAGCATAGATGAACATATCAGAATGTTTTGAAATTTATTAATAAACTGTGACAGCAGTAAGATAAACTGATATAAATAAGTACTAGATATGTGTATATGATGAAGATGATGTACATATGATTCCAACAAAAATATAGTGCTTCAAATTGAAATGTTGGACTATTAGAGTGAGAGTAACGTCACCTCGATGTTGCCTTGTGGTGAGGGACCAACTGAAATCCATTAAAACCCTCAAGCTGTAAGGTAGAGGACCACACAATTTTCTTGCTGCTAAATATATATATAGTTGAATTTCAAGATATATATATATATATATTAATTTCAAGCCAGATTTTAATATGGCTAGCTAGCTAACAATCTTGTTTGGCAGATCAAGATTTCTAGACAGGGATAACAAACTTATCCGTGTTGAACCTTCTATCCCAACCAAGAAATTTAAAATGTGCTTTAAATTTTTTCATCATTAGATGATTAGCCTTTTTTTGATTGTGGGCTGCCTAACAAGAACCCACAGTAGGTAGTTCACATTATGATGCTTAAGGACGTCTCAACTAATGAAGAGTCGAATCGACTATGTATGTATAAAACGAGGGATCATCATCTCAACTTCAAAATGTTGGACTGAGAAAAGGGTTTGAGATGGTATACATCACCTTATCTCTATCTAACTATCTCAAATGAGAAAGATTATATTGAAATGATAATAATGACAATAAATAGGCATAAATTTGATAGGCAACTACATTGACAGATAACTGATTAAACATTATTTTTGTCCGCTAAATAATTTTTATTAAAGCTTTTAATGTTCTTGTTGGAAAAGGTATTTTAAGTAACTAAGCTATACCTAATATTTGGTTCCAACATAAATGTATGATCTACTCAAGCCTTGTATCCAAATTAAAACCTTTCTTGATGCAACTACATCGAATTAAGTTCGTGTTACCTTTACTTTCTCTAGTACAACTATTTAGTGTACTCGTTTAATTTCATCGCGCCAGTTCATCAACATCTACTGCCCAAAACAACGCATCTTTCGTACTTTATAAAAGCATCGGGTGAAACTTGTAAATCAACTAAAGTTGAGACTGCAAAGAAAGGACAAGTTATAGTAAATGAATTGATCAGCCAATCTTAAATAGTCACATTATGATTCTTCATATTCATCACATGACTATGTCAATTATAATCAGAGCAAAGGGCTGTACTATTTTAATCTCTAGTCATATCATTCATAATTAATAATAACACATCAACCACTACCATATACATGTACATATAACACAAGATTCACCCAAATTAATCATTTCATTTAATTAAATTAAGAGAAATAAAAAAGATTATGTATAATCTGTGCTCATGATCAGATCATAAATTAGTGATGAGAATCTCGAGACGAAGAAGAGCAGTTAGATTTGAAGAGGGTACCCCAGTTTGCATTATTGACAAATTAATGGTCCCCAGATCCCAGACAAGGGACTTTTTCTCAGAGATCAGTAAGGCATTCCTTCCCTCTTTTTTAATTAATTTCAAGATTCGTGTATTATTAATTGAATAATTATATTAAATCCTCCTCAAAAATATATGTATAACTGATCATGCATGTCTGCTATATATATATATATATATATATATATATATATATGATGAGTTAGTCTCCTGTACCATAAACCCTGTGATCCCCCTTTCATTTTAAACCTTAGCAATACATTAGGTATAACAGGATTGGAAGGGGGTCGACAGAGTTTACACCGTAAACCCAGTTTACACAAGTGTTTGCCATATATGATTCTCCTATTCAACCCCATTTCTATTCTATTTCTACACTGATATATACACACTGAAACACAACTCTTACAGTTAATCTGGTAACTAACAAATTAAGGGACTTGTACAAAGTGATCTCTAGCTAGGGTTAATGTTTAATTTGTTAACCCTAAACAAGAGTTGTTGGAGTGATTAATGCCCTTAAAACCTTGTTAGTAAATAGATCATTATTTCTTGAAAGACAAATGAGGTTGGAACAGGAAAAAAGGTTTACTCAACAGACATAAAGGGACCACTCTCGACGAAGGTACCATATACTAGCTCCTTTTTCTCTTTAACTTAGTTGACGGTTCATTGATCACATAGCATGAAAGCAAGGAAAAGCCCTTGTCGACAACTTAAAGCGAAGGAAATACTGTTGTCCTCGTACTTGAACAACTAAAGGTAGCATGTCGAAGTTCTTAGTCGCGAAATATTATTATCAAGTCTTAACCAGCAAAGATTCATGTGTTATGTTGTAAAATCCTACAATTGTTCAATTTCCATGCAAGGTTGATCCAAAATAAGCTTATAATTATATGTTCTTCAGATATGTGCTAATATGGTAGAGAGAGAGAGAGGGGAAATCAGACACAAAGTTGAGTTGATGTTTGAAAGAGGAATACAGTCTTAGGAATCACATGTCCTAGGGATGGTAGCTCCAACTTTGTCATCACCCTATCTGAGGAGCTTCTTTTTTTCAAGACAAAAACAACTACTTCTTCTTTGTAGAAAGTCTTTTTTTTTTTTTTTAAAAAGAGAGTGAAGTTTAGAAAAAGAAACTACTTTAATATTGCTGCCGTCTATCTCTCTCTCTGGAAAATGATAATTCATGGGAGAGAGAGGGATGAGGTGCAGTTCACTTTTCTGTGTGGAGATCTTTTGCATTATTAGCCACCAGGGCATAGCTCAAGTGGTAGAGGGGAGGGTGGAAAGGTCTTCCAACTGAGCTTGGTTGCTGCAGGGTGGGGGTTCGAATCCTGTCTTTGGCATGGATTTGGCCCCTTGCAAGCACAATCCTGCGATTTACCTTCTTCACCAATCCCAGGGCAGGGGCGGTGGGGCCCCTAATGGTGGGGTACACCATCTTTTGCATTATTACACTGAGAGCATTTAATCCCCTTAATTATACTACTTTTCTTTCTTCTGCTGCCTTTGTTTCTTGCATGTATAGATACACATTTGGTGTATGTATACACAGACGTCACTGTCTTGATGGGCAAGAGAGATGAAACTGATAACTGCTACACCAAGAAAAGAAACAGAACAACAGTAGAAAGATAAGACAATTCTTCTAGTTGCTTCCCCCATTGAAGGATTGGTCAAATTGCTTTCCATTTCTGGAACCCTAAATTGCCTCACATGTGAGACCGTTATCTTACTCTCGCTTCTTTTTAAAAAAAAAAAATGGTGTACCCCACCATTAGGGTTGTCACTTCTCCTACCCCGTATTGATGGAGGAAATAAATCGTGGAATGTACCTAAGTGATTTATAGAGAGAGCTCATTGTTTGACTGTGTTATCTATGCCCAAAGTAGGATTCAAAGCCCTACTTTGCAGCTCTCAGCTCAGTTCCTCTATCACTTTAATTATGGCTTGGGGACTCTCTTCTTTTTCATCATTTAGAGAGAGAGAGAATTACTCTTTGTTGATTCTTTTATCTTTAATTTAATTAGCCATTATTGGTTTCTTTATTGTTTGTTAATTATCCATCATTTTATGTTTAATTTAGTTGTTTGTGCCACACTCTGGATGAAGGTATTTGTAAAATTTAACTAGTACTATGGCTTAAATGAATTGTTAAATTATTAATTAAATAAATACATATCCCTCCATTAACTTTATTTCGGTTCTCCATAAATCCCATTAAAAAACTTGTTCTCAACTATTACAGAGATGTGAAGAAGTTGAAGAGTGTAGCCTCTTGCACAGCTCCATGGATTAACCCATTTAATGTTGATTCAATTGACAATAAAAAAATTCAAAAAAAAAATAATAATAAACTCTCGAGTTATATGATAAACCATACAATAAGTGTAAAATCGTTATCTCCAGCGATCAATTTAATTTTAAATAAATTAGCAATAAAATTACTAAAGAAAAATACAATAAGCTCCAAGAATAAAACATAAACTCTAAACCATTAAAAAAAATTAAATAAATAAAAATAATTTTTAAAAAAAATCCACCCTCAATACGTAACATATACACATATAGTATTATTCATTCAACCTCTGTTTATACTTTATATACACACACATATATGTTCATTTAAATTTTGATGGTTTTAATAAACTTAAAAAGTTGTAGTTACAAAATGAAGAAAAGTGAAATGGCACATCAATCTATGGAAAGAGAAAAAATGCAATCAAAGAAGGGAAATAAGGGCATGCTCAATTTGCACTGTAGATGGAAAGTAACAACTCATTGAGTCTGCCCTCCAATTTAAGTGCACACTCGCGATGGATCTTTTGTGTGTGTTTTTTTTTTCTCTCAAAACGATAGGATTTCATTTATATACTAAGTCCGCCGGCTACAAGTGTCTCTTCGGTGACAACACACCGAGAGAACGGAGCCCCACATGGGAATACAACAACTCCATATAGGAGACTTAACACCTCAATAAATGAGGACTTCAACACTCCCTAGGGAGACAACATAACAATGTTCAAACATGCGAGCAAGTAAAGTAACACATCTACAATCTAACAGATGCAAACTGTTGAACAAAGCAACCTATGCGATTTAGATCGATAGACGAGATCACCTAAATACAAGATGTTCTACCAACAACATAAGAAACAATAGATAAGCATGTGTGACAGAAAAGAAGAAAAAAACAAGTAGATGAGGAGCCTCCTCTCCCCCATTCACCACACCTGAGTCCACTGCCAGATCTTGGACCCACCACCACCAAAAACGGCCGACTCCCTCTAAAACCCTCTCAGACATGGGATCCTTTCGCAAGGTTGGGGAAAGCCACCCTCTGAAGCCTTCCACGGTGCACAACAAGCGCAAAAAACCGGAGATGCACAAATCTAAAGCCCCAAAGCAATAGGACAAATCCAAAGTCCCCACAGCAAGACGGGCGAAATCGCACACCTCCATATCACAGAAGGGAGGATCTAAGGGAAGAAAAGGAGAGGGTAGAAAGAAAAAACAGACCTGGGGTCGTAGGAGCCTCGCCGACGGCCTTGAGGCCACCGGCGAGTGACGGCTGGAGCTGGTGTAGGTTTTGGGGGAGAGGGGGAGGGGCGGCAATTAGGGATTTCTCAAGGGAGAGAAAAGGATAGAGAGAGAAATGTAAAATATGAAACGAAGTTAAGGTTACTCTCAACTCAATTTTGACTTCTACTGGATCTTTTGTGTTCTAAATTCGTATTTCTTGTCAATTCATTTCGGATGTCAGTTGATAGATAAGTTAAGTTTAATACATTAAATTCTTGAAAATGATAGTAGAAAATGAGACACAAGATATATAACTGAAGGTGTCTATGGGTCCTCAAGAGTTAAGAATATGGTTTGTTGTAGAAATGTGACTTTTATACTGTGAACATGTGTCATCACATTGCTCTATAAAAATTAATAATCATGCTACATGCCCAAATGACAAATGAATGTGGTATCAAATTTTACAACATGAAATTGCCTTGACCAAACACACTTCAACTTTTGAATACTCTTCAGAGTAAAGGAAGAAATAGTCTAATTGATAAATGGTAACAAAACTTAATCAGCAACAACCCTAATCATAGAAAGCCAAATTCTTGTCATTATTCATCAAGTATAGTGTTTTGATATTACAATATACTCCACTGATGACCCTACAGCTCAATTTCTATCCTCCAAAAGAAATTTATTTATCTTTACTCTTCTCATTAAAGGGGGAAGGGGGGTAATGGGGTAAGTAATCTGCCACACGACCCCATGCATACACTTACTCTGACCTTCCAAATGCAAATAAATAGGGGCAGTCCTGATCTTTCCAGCTGAAGCACAATTATGACATATATATTGTTATGTTATATTGCTTTAGTGAATGCAATGTGCAGACTAATAAGCATTGTGTAGCCATAAAAAGGCCAAGAAAATCTAGTGCAGAAAAATGAGATGGTCAGTAATTTACCAAAAAGTTATGCTCCAGTAGGAGTACATTTCATTTATCAGGAAACTAAGTCATGAAGATGTCTTCATTTTCAATGCTTAAGTATACAGATCAACTGACAATCTCCAAAATCACACACAGCAGAAAGTTATATCATGGGGATACCAGTGTTTGATTAAAAAGAAAAATGAACGAACTTCAAGATTCTTTAAAAAACTTCAGATTAGCAAACACGTACGAGAGAAGGAAGGCCTCCTCTCCCAATGATTTTAAAAATAAAGCAGCATAGAAAAGTCCCAAAACATTCCTTTGAGATGACAACACATTATTGGAAAAGAACTGATACAAAAGTACACTTCATGGAATACATTCTTTCTTGTTTAAGATAATATTTGAACAGAAATAACCTGCTGTGCCAATCTATGCAGATTTTTCAAAATCTCAACAAGAAACTTCAAGCAGCCAGTAAGTTTTCAGGGCTCCAAGCCTGTTACACAAATGAAATGGCCAAAAAATTAAACAAAATAGTAACTAGAAGTTTCTGCTCTCTAAAGCAAAAAAAAAAGATGAAGAAGGATGCCTTCAGTGTATTGTTCAGTTTATGTCCCTTCAAGATCTGGTATATTCTGGTTCTTATTCATAATTCGACAATTAGATCAGTCAGTGTACGATTGATTACTAAATGAAAGCCTCGTTTGGAAACAAGGAATTTCGCTACTATAGGAAGTCATAGTTACGGTCTCCATTCTCTGGGGCTTCAGTCGCCGGCTACCCTATCATCAGGTCACCAATTTACTTGATCTTCCAGCACAGGGCAGGCATCAGCCCTCATACATGGTCTTACAAATATAGTGTTGGTACAAAAAGTATAATCAGCCTAATGCGTCTCCAATGAAAATTGGAGTTAAAAGTGTTCTAAATAAGTCATTTGAACTTCAGAGAAGACCAGTGTCATAGAATCAAAGGAGTTACTTCTTAGTCAGGCAGCAGATTATAACAGGACTAATTTACACCTTCAACTTATATTGGGGTTGCAAGTTTTAATTTGAACTTTGAAGAAGACCAGCATAGCAGATACCAGTACCACTTTGTTTTGTAAGTCAGGCAGTCAATTAATGCCTAGTCAGCCAGATCAGAAAAATAATTTATAATTATGATGCATGTTTTATTTTTTTAACACTTCTCATTTTCAATTGACTGAGAGATTCAAACTCACTTTCAAAGCCTGCTAAAAGATGACTTATTTTGAGTGGGAAGCAGAGAAAAAATATCGTGTTTTAAAAATACAAGAAAAACATAAAATCGACGTTAAAATGAATTAATAATCAAATGGTTATTAAATCATACATAAATAGCTAAGCACAACTTATAAACAGTTCAAAAGAAATAATTAAAGAACTGATCTAAAGACCAAAGCAGTGTCATATTAATCATATTTCATTAAGTGAAAAATAGAAATAAAAACTGACTGAACAGCATCTAGTCCTGCCTTGGCCACATAACTTGCACCTAGAAAGCCAATTAGGCCAAAAGCAGGAAAGCAAGGATCACCCTCAGCTGCTTACAACACTGGAGAAGAATAACTAGTAAATTAGCTCCAGCTGAAGATCCCAAATGATACTTCATGGAAAAAAAATTGTTTTGATACAAGTAAAATACAGTAGAAACAGAACCTTACCCTCTGAAAGCAATTCTGTATGCATTTATTATAGCGACTTAGTGACGTGATCTATTTATGCCCTCCGCTTTGGCAGTAACGCCATACTCTTAGATCTTAGCAGAGTTATAGCAAGCCACGACATTAAGTATAAACAGCATCCAAAACCAATCCAGGATATAAGTTGGTTCAAACTTTGGGCATCAAAATGCAAGACCAAAATATAGATTTTGCTGCTTTGATGACATGATATATGATAGTATATAATAAGCTTCAGCTCTAAACATAGTCACCTTCCATTGACATATTTCTTACCACACATCCAAAATTCACATAATAAGAGTGAGTTGTCTTTGTCTAGATCAGGAGCAAAATAGAGGTGGCCCTGTAGTGTCAGTGTATTCATAATGCAATTACAAAATAAATTGATCAAACATTACTTAGTCTACTATCTCGGCTAATTTCCTGTCAAAAACCAGTGAAGCATACTCATATTATAGGCAACATTGCCTTCTTCATGTTGAGAGCAAATCAGCTAAGATCCACACATGCATAATTGAAACAGTTTCGCATTCAAAAACCTATTAAACATGATAGCAAAATTATCTGTTCTAAACGACGCAATCAACATTGAAACAGCCGACACGCATTCATTTAATTTCTAATATGAGTAACTAAAACCCCAGCCTCAAAGCATAATGCTCGAGCTGAAATTATAGATTAAGAGCCATACCCCATAAATTTATTTCTGGTATCCACCACCGATAGCATTATCATCCTCGACAATTTTTGCAGTCAAGTACGGCCTCGGAAAATCAACCGGATCAAAAGTCTTCTCCTTCATCATCTTTTCCACGTCGGCCTTCTTCAAAATGGTGCGCTTAATGGGGGGTCGATTGCGGCGCTGGTCTCGGGCGAAATACTTGATGTCATAAACTGTTTCCGGAAGGGAGGTGGGAACGATGGCTTGAGCGGAGACGGTGGCGGGGCAAAAGACACGGTACTCCGTCGCCTTTGGGACGGCGGACATATATTCTGGATCAGCGACGGGACCCGTGATTTCCCACGGTTTCTTAATGTAGCTACGAAGGGTCTGAATTAGGGATTTGGCTTTGGACGCCATTGCAGAATTGGGAATTTTTCTTCTCTCTCTGAGCCCCCTTTAATTTGGCAGATTGAACTTTGAAGAACAATTGCAAATAGTTTACAATGCAGAATCGCAATGACAAAACAGCGACTTAAGAATAGTTTCAAATCGTTTCCACTTCAAATTCCATGCAAAGAGTAAATAGCGACTTTATGAGTGCCAGAGGTTTATTTAATTTAATTAATTAGAGTTAAAATTTTGTTACTTTTTCTTTTTAAAATTTTAAATTATATCCCAAAAAAATATTTGTCTCGATTTGATACTATAATTATAAATTTAAGGTTTTTTTTTTTCTTAACTTTCACCAAAACTCTGGACTTTTGTTAGTGTTTGATCACGTGCAACACATATGACCATTCAATTTAAGAGAAATCGACGAGCTTCGGCCTTCGCTGAATTGGTAATCCAAACAAAATTGGATCAAACATAATTTCACTCATAATAAAATTGCCAAATTACCTAACGGCTGACATTTAATATCTGAAATATTTTATTATTTTTATTTACTAAAAATGTTTAATAACATAAAAAAAATAAATTAAAGCAACCGAAAAAGGGAAATTAAAATCACTCTTCTAATTAAAATTACATTATAGTAAAAGATTTTTTTAAGTGGATTACTTTGTTAAGGGGTATTGGAAACTTGATTTGGTATAGAATTTAATAATTATTTTAGTTCTGTTGAAATTTAAGCAAACTTTTGGTGATAAAATCGTTTAATAATTGTGAAATCCGAATTTACGAATTTTTTATTAATCTGATCTAATACTTCATTTGTTATTATGTAAAAAGTTGATTTATGTATGATTAAAGCCCAACATTGAATGTCTTGTATTTATTTTTTTAGATTTTATTTATTGGTGTTTCTCCACTTTAATTATTTTTTTGTATATAAATTATTAATTTGTTCTTTTTGTCCTCATTGATTGTTTATTTGTAATTTAACTTGGAGTTCTTATTCTTATGTGAAATATATTTTTTTAATTATTCAATTTTTTTAATGAAATATTGATGAGGTTAACAATTAAAGTAGAGTGAGGTCTTTTGTGTATTTAGAGTACAAAGGTATCACATGTATTTAATCTAATAATTTATTATTAGTTAAGAAAAATAATTTAAATTAAAAAAATAAAAATATTACTAATTTTTATTCTAAAAATATTTGATTTAACTAATAAAAGTATTACATTTTAGATTGGTCGAATCTGGGTGCTCATACAATATTTTGATTTTCTTTTGTCGTGGTTTCTTTTAAATTTTAACTTAATCTGACTTTTTAATTTTTTTTATAAAGGAATTATATTTTATTAGGGCATGAGTTTTGCCTTTCTAGAAAAATAAGTCTACAATGTATAAAAAGATGGTGATTCGTATCAATCTGACTTTTTATTTATTTCATTTTGAGCAAAAAAATCTAATACACTTGATACTATGTTACTGTGTAGTACTGCTACTTTTTTATACTTTTGGTTTAATTTTTATTTTTATAACATTTTCTTTATAAAAATTTTATTAGTAATTTATTTAAAATTAAATTGATTATTTCGCTCTTTTTTTTCTTTAAATATGATATTACTGCTCTCTCTTTTATTTGAATAGCTTATTCACCTCATTGTCTATAATATCATGTCATTAAAACTATTCATGTTAATTCAATTAAAATTAAATTATCAATATCAGCCAATATTAATACTCTCTAGTTAGGACAGGTAAATTTGAAACGAGTTGTGAAATTAATTTATTCATTATTAAAGTATGTTATCATATAAATAAAATATATTTATTGATAATTAAAATATGTTTTTACTTAATCATATTATAATATTTTACCATTATACTTTAATGTATTTTTAATCGTACTTAAAAAAATACACTTAAACTATCAATAAATATATTTTGAGAAACTCTCTTGTGAGACGAATTTTTTATGAGACGGGTCGACCCAATACTAAAGTATGTTTATTATATAGATAAAGTATGCTTATTTGTAGTTAAAGTATGTCAATAATGAATCATATTTTAACATCATAAAATCATACTTTAATTCATCATTTATCATACTTTGGAAAATATATTTTAACAAACATTAGACATACTTTATCTATATAATAGATATATTTTAACACGTCTCACAAACCGTCTCACATATATAAACAATCATACTTTAATATATCTCACTCATTTTTCACATACGCCACCGTCTAATTAAAACTTCGTTATAATTCTTACATCCTACTATAACTCTTTCACTCTCTCCCTCCGGTTTAAAGAACATATTTTACTCTTTTGACGTTGATTAAGGAATATGGAGTATTATTTAATATATAGTGGGTGGTTATATTAGTAAGAGTGTGTACTTAATATTTTAATTGTATTAGTGGTTTATGTAAGTCCTATTTTGTCTAAAAAGGGAAATAAGATCCTTTGGGGACGACTTCTATAATGAAAAAAAATGACTCTTTGTCCTAGGGCATAACTCAAGTGATAGAGGAGAGAGTGGAAAGACCTTCCAATTGAGCTTGTAGCTGTAAGGTGGGGGTTCAAATCTTGCTTTTGACATGGATTTGTACCATTGCAAGCACAAGTTAAACAGTGAACCATCTCTATAAGTCACTTGAGACACATATAAGTCACTTGAGACACATTATTTCCTCCTCCTACTCTTTGAAACAGATGGACGGAGTATTTCATTTAATTTAATGTTATACATACTCCATTTAATTTAATGTTATACACAAAACAACTTAGCTACAAAATGGTAGAAAAAAAATTGCGATAATTAAATTTTAATGTTAATTATTAATGACAAAGTTTATTGTACTACCTCCGTCCCATAAAAAGACACTTTTTTGCGGGACGGATGGAGTAAAATACTAGTGCTTATGTGAGATATTTTTTAAAATATTAAAATATAAATTATTATATAATTAGAGAATATTAAGAATAGAATATTTTTATAATCTTTGATTGATTGTATCACATCTTGTATATCTTTGATCGAGAGATTTTAAGAAATTGATAGCTATCTCTCATCTTATATATACTGTATATATTCATACGTCAAATATATCAAGTAATATTTTTCATTGCTTAATATAATTAAATTATGTTTATTAAATTACGATAAATGGTGCATAAAATATGATTATATTTTGTTATAAAATGAGGTGTGGATAAATATACTTTATTTTTATAATAAAGATATTTCAATAATAAATTAATTGTTATCAACATTTAATTAATTAATAATAATAGAAAGACTCTCTTGTGAGACTGGTAATTTATGAGACGGGTCAACACATCACTAAAGTATGTTTATTATATAGATAAAGTATGCTTATTTGTAGTTAAAAATATATCAATAATAAATTAAATTATAACACATTAAAATTATATTTTAATACATAATCTAACATACTACTTTAAAAAAATATATTTTAACACATCTCACTAACCATTTCCCACGTAATTAGCGTCTTACAAAAACCTTGTCATAATAATAATTTCATACAAAGTGTTAAGTTCACCCTTACCTTATTAATGCTGGAGGGGTAGAGTTCCAAGACTTACTGGAAACTTCTGTTGCTCCGTTCGCTCTCACAGGATCATACCTTCGTTTTTTCCCTCGTGCGCATATTCTCTCTCTACTCTCACTCTTTGTTCTTCACTCTCTCTCTCCATATCCAAACTAAGTTCCATTAATCAGGTACTCATTTACATTTAATTAACTAGATCATGTCGATGTCACTGGACCTATTTTGTTTCTGTCCTCTTGTATTCTGATCACTATTATGCGTGGAATTGTTTCCCACTTTGTCTTTCAAGTGATGTGCAAATGTGTGCCAATATGAATCGCTAGATTTGCTGATTTATTTCACTCTGCCTTCTGATTCCAGGGTTTTGTTCTCGAATCATACTACGCTCAGATCTGCTGGTGGAATTAGTGAAATACTGATAATTGGTTAGTTTTCGTTGTTGGGTTTTGAGTATTGTCTTATGTTGCTGCATAGTAGCCTCGCATTTCCGGAAACATTGTGGGGTTTATGGATTGATGCAGAGACAAGTGATTAGGGCTTTTATTAAAATATTGAACCTCTTGGTTGTTTGGCATTTGTTTAAGATAATTTCTTCTTGCTGTCATTTTGGTTTTTAGCTGGAACTAGTGTTTGTGTTGCTCATCAATGTAAAAATATGTATAGTATATATTGAGGGGATTTGGGTTTATGGAGGTTTGTTATCAAAATCGTTTTTGCCTTTTCTACCAAAAAGCTTGATACATTTAGGGAAAACTAATTCTCCAACTCCCAAATTGTTTTATGATTTCATTTGAAAACATATTCAAAAATTTCCAGTTATATTCTTAATTAATGCAAAGAAAGAGAAAGTACTTCACCAATGCACATTAAACAGCCATGGGATTAGAGTCATTTCGTAAGATTTCTTAATTTGCATAGTAGTTTTTTAAACATCAAGCTTTTTAGGAGCAATGAAGTATTTTGTTTTGGTGATTTCTTGCTTTCATTATCACAGACCACTGAGTGTAAGGGTTCTAGTGACTAGAGAGTCACATGCTTTTGGAACACTAAATTGAAACCTTGTAAGATTAGATTTTATTTGACATGAGGTGGGATTAGCAGGTTAAGAGTATAAGGTTCCAAATAAAAAGGAGAAAACTCAGGTCTAATATTTAAGATATGCCTGCTTATTTGCAGCTTGATGGGATGGCTGATTTTAGGAACTAGGTTTTTGTGACATGGCTTGTCTTAAATTTCTTTGGACTTCCTCCACGTTCAGGATATGCTAGAATTGATGGTCCATTGCACAAATAGTGTGTCAATGGGAATTAGTTGGTGAGATTACCTTTTCTATTTTTTACTTTAAAGGATGATTTGTATTTTAGTAAGAGTGTGGTAGAGATTTTTTTCTTAATTTTTATATGTTTTATTTTTACTAGGTAATAAATGCCTTAAAACCTTGCACTATATAGAAATAAAACGTCATTCGAAGGTTTGAGGTGGATGTGTGTCATATGTTCCTGACCTTTTGTTCACCCCCCAAAAAGGAAATATCATTCTAATCTAAAACCTCAAAGTACACATTAATTTTTAAAATGGCATCTCTTGTTTCCACACATAGCATACTTTATATTTTGTTTATTATCTAAAAATACCATATCACTCCCAAAAGTCAATAAAGTTAGTCAAAATGTAACTTTTTCTTAATATCCGTGGTACAGTAAAGGTGAACATTGTTCGGGGAGGGAGGGAGTATGTATTTCATTTTTAAGGAGTAAATCTCCTAATGGATCCCTATAATAGCAAATCTAAACATTAGATTGTGATTTATCGCCACCGTTATTTCATTCGTTTTCACATGTCATTACTGTTATTATCACAAAACCTGGTAAAGAAAAGCAAACTCTTTTTTTTTTTTTTGAAAAAAGTTTTTTAACTTTTAAATGGGAAACTGTATTAATGTTAAGTGAACTCAACGGATAGGCATTAGGTCAGTGCTTAGCTGTTTTAGGGTATACAAGAAGCTTCCGTTTGTCATTTGAATACGCTCCCCTTCCCCTACTACTCTATATATACACTCTGTTGGTTGTTCATTGTTCATCATTCACTCCCTCCTCCTCTTCAGTCACTCTCTCGGTCTCTATATTCAAATAAAATTTGATTCATCAGGTAGCAATTCATTTACTTAATGAGATGATGTTGATCGCTTTTGCGTTGTCTGTGTTTTTTTTCCAAATGATGATTGATATTCATTTCATGGTTGAGTTTCCTGTCTTCTGAATAATTGGAAATGTGTCTTGTGCTGTTTTGTGGATTAAGAGATCTCTGATTGATTATTCATCCCCTACTGTTTTCATTCCGTTTCTTGTCCTTCGATCCTGTCGTGGTTAGATCTGCTTTTGGAATCAGTATAGAACTGATAATCGATTTATTTTGGTTGGGTTTGGTTTTTTCTTGAAAATAAGTATATGTATTCTCTTATTTGGAAACCTTCTTTGGGTTCTAGGTTTAGAGTAATTTTGACTGAATTAACTAAACAGGAAATTATTGGTTCTTCTAAATATTTGTACCTATCAAAGATTTTACTTTTTATTTCTTATTTGGTGCTCTTTTTTTTTTTTTTTTTTTTTTTTAATTTTTTGGTTCAACTAGTATTTAGTATGAATATGTAATAATAACCAATAAATGGTGATATATACTCATTGAGATTTGGATTTATCTTTATTTGGGGGTGGGGGGGATTCTGGCCCCTTTTTTGTGACTTTTGTCTCGTTGCCCCTTCAATTTTATAAATTGCCTTTGGTCACAATAATTTTGTTTTTGTGTGTGGGTGCTGTTACATGTCTGGGCTTCATCTCCCCTATTAATGTTTGTTAGAATTTTTGAATCATTAAACCAAAAATTGTAATGATAGTTGCTATGTATGTTACAAGTAAGAAAATAAAAGTGCCTCTCCCGGAATCCGTCAAGTTTTGGTGAAGTTGTATATGTTTCAGCACTCAATTCTGTTTGTAACAATTATGCCACAGATTTCAGATGGTTCTGTGGTGCTCTGTACTGTTTCTGTTTCTACTCTATATGAGTCCTTGTGGTATCCCACCTTAACATTGAGTTCATTAGCTTCTGGCAGGAATGGCTGCGCAAACTGCATCTCCTCCGCCAGCCCCAAGTGCTCAAGTGATTGGAAATGCTTTCGTTGAGCAGTATTACCATATACTTCATCACTCACCTGAATTGGTTTACCGGTTTTACCAAGATACAAGTTTGTTGAGTCGGCCAGATCCTAATGGCCTTATGACGACTGTGACAACTATGAAAGTTAGTTTAGTTTCTTAAAACTGTCAGATTGTTTACTTTTATTCCTGAATGTGTTCCTTTTCATCTTTAAGTTTTGTTTTGCCTTGCCTCTTACCTGCACTGTTACTCTACCCTTTTTGGTAAGGTAATCTTTCCTTGTGAAGCTTTCTCATGTGAGAATTGATGTCGCATGATGCATTCATTTATGAGTAGCTGTTTTTGTATTACTTTGTCATAATATATTTGCTCCATTTGTGAAACTATGGTTTAGTCCTTTTGGTTGTAGAAGATTTTTCCATGCAATCGGAGTTACTAGTCAGTTTATGTCCAAATTTAATCTGTATTAACTGCATAATTGTTTGATAAAATTGCTGTAAACTTAAAGACTGTAATACCTGAATGGAATCTATATCTATTATAAATTATCTCTGAAAATGCTATTAAGCTGAATATAGAAAATGAATGGAAAAATCATTGGAGCTTTATTATGCAGGATAAGAATGTATTCTTTCTCTTCTTTTTCGTCAATAGGATTGTCTTGTAAGTTTTTGTCTATATTTTTGTTGTAACAGAGTATAAATGATAAAATATGTTCCATGGACTACAAAAACTACAAGGCAGAGATAAAAACTGCTGATGCTCAGGATTCTCACAACGCTGGAGTGATTGTTTTAGTTACGGGCTGCTTGACTGGAAAAGATAATAAAAGTAGAAAATTTACACAGACCTTTTTTCTTGCTCCTCAAGACAAAGGTTTTTATGTGTTGAATGATGTTTTTAGATTTGTGGAAAACAATGAACCAGACACCAGCACAACATTGGTTATTGGAGTTCATGAGATACCATCTAGCTTTGTGGAGCCTAAGCCAGGTTGACTTTATGATTGCACTTTTTTTGTGGGGGCTAATTTTAAGCCCCTTGTTTTAGCTTTTTATTCCTCCTCATTTTGTATCCAGATCCCATCCAAGTGGTTAATTCTGCCAGTGAGAACTATGCATCTTCTGAGGTAAAGGAAGTTGAGATTCTTGAGGGGGGAATTGATGACCAAGTGATTGATGAGGAACAAGTTAATAACGATGCCAATAATCAAGCAGAATCTGAAGTTCAATTGAATGAAAATCATGTATCCGTGGTTTCAGATGCAGCTTCATCACCTCAGGAGGATGCACCCAAAAAATCCTATGCATCAATCGTAAGTTCACAGACAAAGAAGGACCCAACCAAAATCTATGTTCCTACCAATACAGTGAAAGCAGTTCCTTCAAAAAGTGATAAACAAACACTCAGCTCAGCTGCTGAGGTGCCAGGTTCTGAATCATCAGCTCCCGTTGCACCTGATAATGTACCAGAAAGTAAAGATACTATGGATGAAGGTATTTTATTTGGTTGTTGTATGCCATACTTATGTGAATTTATAAGCTCCATATACCTTGATTAGCATTATTGAGCTTAACAAAAAGACATAAACATTCACCTATATGTGATGAGGGTTTTTGGATGTCCAAATTTCCATTCACAAGCTCTTCCTTTTCAAATCTCTGATTTGTTTTTTGTTTTCCTCATTCTTACTGTTGAAGGCCACTCTATATATGTGCGCAACCTGCCTCTAAATGTTACAGTTTCTCAGCTGGAAGCTGAATTTCATAAATTTGGGGCTATTAAGCCAAATGGGGTTCAAGTTAGAAGTAATAAGGTTGGGTTGGCTTCATCATGACTTTTCTACTGTATCTTTCAGCTTTGTTAGTGTTTTGTCTTTCACACCTTATTTTCTTTCTTTTTAGCAGCAACAAGGATTTTGTTTTGGCTTCGTTGAATTTCAAGAAATTGGCTCCATGCAAAGTGCAATTAAGGTATGATTCAGATAAACACATTATTATTGTGTCCATATTTTAGTAGAATATCTCAATGTAGTATTGAATCGGCAGAAGGTTTAGGAATTAGGATGAATGAACATTATTATTGTGTCCATATTTATCTCCAATTTCGCTCTTTCGTAATCCTAGTTTTTCTCTGTAGGCTTCTCCCATAACCATTGGTGATCGTCAAGCTGCTGTGGAGATTAAAAGGACTACAACTCGAGGTGAGTCAGAGCTACTAACTGACCTACACATTAACTTTCATCATTCTGTTATCCAATTCTAGAAGTATGTGTATAGAGTTATTTAGTGTGATTCAGGCTCCTTCTCAAACCTACAAGGGATGTGATTTACACTCTCACATTGACACATTCACACACTTGCACGCTGTCAAACACCATTCTTGTTGATATGTATAATATGTGAAGTGGATGCATGTATTTGGTGAAATGCACTGGGTGCAGGATGTATTCCATCATCCACCAGGGCCAATCATCTATAAGAACTCCTTGGGTACTTTAATCTTATGAATACAAATGTTGTTTGTGCACAGTTGGAAGTGGGAGGGGTCGATTTACTTCTCCTCGTGGATGGTTCTGGAACGACAATTTCAGAGGTCGTGGGAACTTTAATGGTGGCCGGACATATGTCAGAAGTGATAGCTTCAGGGGCCGTGGGAACTTTAATGGTGTGCGTGGTGGGGAAGGCTATCAGCAGCATGGAAGAGGCAGGGGGGGTCGTCGTTCTAGCCCGACTCAGAATTCTGTTTCGACTTGATACAATGGACGTTCTAGCCCGACTCAGAATCCCTACTGCTGATTTTTGTCTGGAAAAAGCAAAATGTTAGTCATCAGACTCATTAGGGTTTGATCCTTTTCTTTCTCCTTCAATCTTTCAAGAAAATTGTGTTGCCAAAATGAAATGGCCTTTAGTTTAGTAACAGTCAAGGGGTTTTTTTTTTCCTAATTAATTATTAATTATTAGAATTTTGTTTAGGGGAGGGTTTTCGCAGTTTAGTAGAATGTAGGTTGCAATGATCACTAAAACATTTTATTATCTGATGATGAAAATGGAAAAATAGTTATTATTATTAGTCATTTTATATTCATCATAGTTTAATCCCATTTTTCAATCTCTAATGTCAGGTTTTTTCATTCCCTCATATTTTGTTTTGATTGTATTTGATACTGTCAATCCATATCAATTCTTATATATGAAAAGGAGAGCTATTTAATCATAGATACAGTAGCCAGTTGTAGAATAATTGAAAATAGGTAATCAAATATGGTGATAGTTGATTTTATGATGGGCCATTTACACGTATAATAGTTGATCTCATTTTCTTGGTAATATTACTTGTATATACTCTCTTCATCTATCAATATTTATTTGTTTTTTCATGCTTCATGTATTAAGAAATATTATTACTTTACATAAAAGGATAGTTGTATGAATGATGAGTGTTGGTGATTAATGTACGAGTTTTTTTTTTTTTTTTTTGTTAAAAAGAGAAAAATCATACATTTATAATATACTATCACAATGAAAAAAATTGACATATTATCAAGAAGGAAGGAGTATATTAGAATGCTATAAATAGATATGTATTCCTAAATTGAGGAATATAAAAAAATATGCATGTTTAAATTTTAAAAGAATTATTAGTGGTACTGAAAATATGGCCCAAACTCACCAAATTTGTGCCATATTTTTTAGTGATATAGACAAGGATGTTGGGGGGTTGAAAGGGATCAATTTTTATACTTCAATTCATAAATAATAAATAATTATATATTTAAATTATAAATTTTACTTGTAAAAGTTCACCTTATTACATTATATAAACCCACCCTATAATTATAATTTTTCTTCCTTATCTCGATAAATCAATTTGAGCCTGTCAGTTTTAATCTTGAGTCTTGACCCGTCTGTATAAATACACATTATGATTTACATTTATTCATGGGAATGTTCTGTGTGCAATTTTATACGTGTCATGTGCTATTTTATATCTATTTATTAAACTTTAATATTATTTTTAGGATTTAACGCAAAATTTTCTAACATTGTAAATATAATTCAATTTCAAATTGTGTTTTATTCAATGTCCTAATGCTTTTTTCTTATTCAAAACTGAAAACTAGGTAAATATTTCATTTTTCTATTTTTAAAGGAGTCTCATAAATCACTAATTACTAATACAATTTTTTATATATATAAAATAGTTATACCTCTCTTTATTTGCATGCAAAATAAAAGATTAATTTATCGATGAGGGAGTTATAATTCTTAGAATTCTCCTCATTTTTCTTTTCAAATTATTTTCTTCGTTGATGATATATTTCACGTATTTTTTAGGGCGTAATTTAATGAAAAAATAAATTTTTATTATAAATTAAAAATTATATATATTTTTTAGTTAATGTAATGAAAACATGTGTAAAGTTGTTGGGATAGATAAAAAATTAATATTGTATTGGGATTCGTGTAAAAAGTAAATGTTATTATAGTATCTTTCAAGGTATTTAGTAAAAATAAAGTGTAAAATATTTTTTGTGGGACATATAAAAAATGAATACTCGCGCCGTCTCGTTAAAATATTTATATTTGCTTTTTGCATAGGGATTAATAAATATAGTATTTTAATGTTCTATCCCACCAAAAAGGTCTTTTACTTTTTGCATGTGAATTAAGTAGTATTATTATTTAACGTGTATGAGTAGTTGTATTAGTTAAAGTGTGAACCCATATTTTAATTATATTAGTGGGTGTGTAGGGGTCACATGTGTGTAAATAATGAAATGAGACTCTTGGATGTGACGCCCAAAATGAAAAAAAAAAAGAGACTCTTTAAATGGGACGGAAGGAGTATATTATATTAATGTAAAGTGATTAGTAACCAGGTGGGCGCCCACCTGACCACTGGGTTCCTCACTAAGGTGGGAGACCCAGGTTGGAAAATTTGAGAGAAAAAGTAATTGGAAATGATGAATAAAATGTAAAAAAGTAAATAAAATTGTTGAAATTGATGAATAAAGTGTAAAAAATATATAAGATGTAGGGTATATTTTTATCATTTATGAAATTGGTAAAATTATTTGAGACACCTCAAAATGGAAAATGGATAAAAAATACTCTCTTTGTCCGCTTCTAATGTATCCATTTTTACTATTTTTTACGTTCGTTTCAAATGTCAATTTCCCCTATTTAATAAAAAAGTACACAATATGGACCACCACTTCCCTCTAATATAAGTACTCACTTTACATATAATAATAATAATTCTTGTCCCCATGGCATAGCTCAAGTGGTAGAAGGGAGGGTGGAAAGGTCTTACAACTGAACTTGGTTGCTGCAGGGTGGGGGTTCGGATCCTGTCTTTGGCATGAATTTAGCCCCTTGCAAGAACAAGTTAAACACTGAGTTTTCTCTATAAGGCACTTGAGGTGCATCCTGCGATTTAACTCATACACCAATCCCCAGGGTAGGGGCAGTGGGGGCCCCTAATGGTGGGATACACCATAATACTTGGGTAGGGGCAGTGGGGCCCATAATGGCAGGGACCATGTGGAGAAATTAAGGTTTGGGTCTCTCATTGGGCTTAATCATCCAAGTTTAGCCCAAAACTTATACATAAGTCCAATAATAATAAATCATTCCACTAAAGAAATATTATTGCACTGCCACCCTAATCTCAAATTACGTTTATGAGTTCCTCGTTATTATGAGTCAGTTAATCTCCCCGTGTTTAAGATATGCTGAAATAAATCCACCTGCAGGGTTTACATGATAATCATTATGAGCTATTCAATGGGACATCATCAAAAAATTCCGTTAGGACACAGATTCCTTTTACAATCAACAACACACCATATAGACAACATCATTTCCCAACTCACCAAGCATATTGATTTAACCATTAAATCTCACTCATTAATCAATCAAAGAAATAAATACTGGCTTATCGTGTCGAGGTTATTGTATAGGGATTAAGAGTAGGAACTTCCATAATAACAGAGATCAAGTTCTATTATATAGTCAGTATAAACCGAACGATCTCACCGCGGTCCTTTTCAATACACAAAGTGCACTAGTATAAGTTTATAGTCAAGACAAACTAATGTCAAATCACACTACAACCATACAGATAGATAATCACCCGTCTATCTCGATTGTGAACATCTGTTTATACTTTATAAGGAGCCGATAATATGATCTTCCGTGTACAGTATAAAGTAAATGGACTTTTTCAACAATATTATTATTGCAAACATTTGATCACATGATTTTCATTTTAAATATCATCTAAGCATTGTTTACACAAAAACTAAGCTTTTAGTATACAATTCAACATTACCTCCTCCACTAATCCCCAAAATAGGGGCGATAGGGCTCCTAATAATGGGATACAATATAATACTTTTTAATCAACTTACAAAAAATAAATGAATACATTAGAATCGGACGGAGGGAGTTCATACGACCGGGTAATATTCTTGAAAATTCCGTCAAATAAGCAGGACACACGTCATACGTTTATATTCTAGTTGCTCGACAGCAAACACAGCGTAGGGTGGCC
This sequence comes from Pogostemon cablin, assembly GCA_023678885.1. NCBI lineage: Eukaryota > Viridiplantae > Streptophyta > Magnoliopsida > Lamiales > Lamiaceae > Pogostemon > Pogostemon cablin. The sequence continues at coordinate 2,068,060 of CM042992.1, read as the reverse complement.
CACGTAGACCCTGTTGCGTGTGAAAGCCGCATGACGTAATAATTAGCAGTCCAACCAATGGCATCGCGTCGCCTTCACCAACTTGCCCTGATCCATAGCTGTACACCTCCACAACAACTCGACACGCATCTCTACCGCCCAACATCTCCACGTGTTCGAAAAGTGCAACTTGGAACTACTGTAGGCCCCATCTAGATTTCCCCAATCTTGTTTTTTCTTTTCTATTTCCATTAATTATTTAATAACGACACAATTTTCTTTTTTCTTTTTTTTTCTTTATATTACTAATAATTTGTGCTGAATTTTCAAAATCAAATGATATATCATTATTGAAATACATGTATTTTGAATTACATATAAAATGAAATCTATTATTTTCTCTATTTTTACTTACATATTAATGTATTGTACTTATTGTTTAATTCGATCTAATAATATGTTTTGTTACCAGATTGCGATTGACTATAAGCTAAAGAAAACTACGTATGCTGACAAATTTAAATATCTTTTTATACTAGTAATTATGAATAAAGCGAAATATAATTGTCAATTGTTACACTATATAATTTGTTAACAGATTTCCTCACATTTCTGCATATGACTATTTTTATTGGCTTTTTATTCGTAAATAAATTATTATTTGTAGTTATTTTATGTTCCCAAATTATTGTATTAATAATTATTCTGTTAAAATACTTAATTACTTATATTGACATTCATGACTTGCAACTTTATTACAAAGTTCGATTACCCACAATCCATTTAACATTTGGCTCAAATTTGTGAGTGTATTAGTATATTTTCTGAAAAAAAAGAATCTTTTAATTAAAAAAAATATCTGCACTGTGGTCAAGATTAGTGGGTTGGACTAATCTAAAGTTTATTATCATTCTAAAATTTGACTTTTAATATTCAATTGGATTCCATATCATTCTTCTTTTTTGTTTAATCTTTCTCAAAAAAATTACCTTCTTATGAGAAAGAAAAAACAATTACTATAGTAATAGATATAGATATCAACCCTTTAACGACATAAAATTAGGTTTAAACCTTGGGTGATATAATTAGGATATTAAAGATGACTGGTAAACTGATGATGGATTATTAGACAAAAACTTGTTTGATAGGTTTCACATAATCTATATTTTTGTGTGAAATTGATAAAAAAAAAATGATAATTTTTATAATAAAAAATGACACTCAATTAACGAAAAGTGATAATGCTATTTAATAAACAATTTATAATATAAAAAAGTTACAATATTTTATAGTAAAAGTGATAAATAATATAAAAGTGTAACATAGTTTTACGTGTTACAATGTCATACCAGAGATACCCAACTGATTAGAAGGAGTGAATAAACATTAAAAGAGCTCAAGGTATTAAATTATTTGGGCAAAATAACATTTACTAACTTTTTATTCTAAATCAAAATATTAAAATAAAATAAAAATAATATAAATTGCATAAATAGTGAGAGAAGAAATAAGACCAGATGGAGAACATGCAAAAACAGAAAGGTACATTGATGGGTGGTGATTGCAGTAATACAAAGTAGAGGGGGAAACCCCATAATTTGTATCAAGTTGTTGCATATAAATAATCAAAGATAATGGTACATTATCTTCAACAAACATAACCTAGCAAGTGGCATGTGTTAACATCAAGGGAGAAAGAGAGAGTAGGTTTTGTGTAATTTTGAAATCAATTTTATTTTGGAAAAATTTGGCATCAATTGTCCTTTGGCTATTAAACTATAGGGTCACTAGGTGAGCAACTTGCATCAATTACTTTATTTTATATTTTCTTATATATATATATATATAAATTAGTACAATCCACAGTAGACATTATGTTTTAGATTAGATCTCTACTACCGTAGTTTGATGTTTTATGACATGTTCCTTATATTTAAGAATAGTCATTCTCTAGATACAAAATGACACATGTCCAAATATTTGGGTTAATTCATTTAATTTGAATAGATTGAAGATAAAATTTATTAATAGAGAATGGATTACACTTTAATTATAAATGAATAGTATATCACAAAATTACAGAAAAATAGTACTAGTAATAATTACATACCATACTCAATGAATAAAATAATATTTTAAATGAATTCAAGATAAATTAAAGAAAATGATAAATCCTAAGTAATACTTTCTTCATCCTGATCAAAGTGCACCATTTGCTTTTTGCTCGTAAATTAAGGAGTATTATTATTTTATGTAAAGTGAGTAGGTGTATTAGAGAGATGTGATGTGTAGTGATGGACTATTGGTGGACCCTTTTTACTAAAAGAGGAAAATGATGCAATTTAGAGGGGACGCCCAATATAGTAAAATAGTGCTATTTGGGCGGGATGGATGGAGTAAAGTCGAATAATATATACTCCTACCATCGTTAAAATTTACGTTTTCCATTTAGGGTTGTCCCAATTTAAGGTTTACATTTTCTTTTTTATCAAATTGAGTCTACACAAAACAATTATTTATATATATGACCCACACACAACACTAATACAATTACCCACTCTAAATTAAATATTACTTCTCCGTCCGGTTCTAAGGTATCATTTTGCTTTTTGCAAGTGGATTAAGGAGTATTATTATATGTAAAGTGGGGTAGTTGTATTAGAGGGAAATTGTGGACCATATTGTGTACTGTTTTACTAAATAGGAGAAATAGATATCTTTGAACCAAATACCAAAAATAGTAAAATGAATACCTTAGAAATGGACGGATGAAATATTTTTCTCACCTCACTACTCATTAAAGTATTATATCTCTTAATTTCTGTAAAAAAAAAAAGCAAATATTAATGTTAATACGAGACAGAAGGAGTACTTATTTTAAATTAAATCATAAAAATAAAATAATAACACTATTAGATTGTGCACAATCATTTCTCTTTAAAATTTAAACAAGTTGAGTAAAGTTAAATTTATTACTCATTAATTAAATATACGTGAAAGTTTAACAAATTTCGAGAATGTGGGTGAATTTAATGATTGTTAATTGAGTTAGTTTAAACAAGATTTAATCTACTTGTTGTCCAATATAAATGTACACTTGTTTTCTTATAAATATTAAAAAAAAATCATTTACTTACTTCATTAGTTGGGAGATATGATATCATTTATGAGTGGTGCACCCGGCGCACGGAGCACATTCCGTGTTCCTTTACAATTTTAACGCCCTTTGCAATTTAAATCCCTAGCAATACATAGGTTTAAATAGGATTGGAGGGGAGAGTTGTGTTCACATAGAAACACTGAGTATTCTTCCGTATTCTCTGGAACACATGAGCTTTTGTCTTTAAAATATAAAAAAAAATTCTTTTGTAAAGCGTAAATATATATGATAAGAATGAGATCAGAAATGTGTATTTTGATACAGAACGGAGCACACGAAACCTTCCCTATCAATGTGTATATTTTTTTTCACCATTTATATGATTGACACATAAAAGAAATGAATAAAAGTAGACATTTGCTCTGGCTGAGGTTTACTATTTTGCTTTTAGGATATCGCATTAGTATTTTTGATGCGTTACTCATCCAATGATATTTTATGTAAGATGAGAAACTAAAATGAAATAGAATTCGAATTGGAAAAAGAGTATGATTTTATTCTCGTACGGTATGTTTTTATCAACTAATAATTATACAAAAGATGGATAAAAACACAATTTGTTGAATGTGCAGAGTCAGCAAACACATCAAATGTGCTGCTTTTTGAACCTCCTATATCACAAAAAAGAATATGAAGATTAAAATTATAATAAAGAAATCAGAATGCTGACGGATCAAAATAAAGAAATCGTTGCCAATTTTAAATCTACCCACTTGATCCCTCAAGTGTTCATTTTAAAATTGATTAATTCTTTAAATTAAATATTGAGCTGATTTTGGTACTATGTGAATCCCATCAAAAGATGCTCTTGCATAACATGTCCATATTTAAAATGTCTCATTAATGTTATTTTATGACATGTTCTTTTCTTCCTCCAACGTAAAATAGAAATTTCTATGCAAATATCATCTAAACACTCCAACATCTTATTTTCATATACTCACCATTGTTTTATTAACTTATTTAATTCAAAATAATTAAGATATTTAAATATTTATAAATTTGATTTATCGTAGGTAGTGGCGCGTGTCAGAGAGAGAGGGGGGACCAAATATGTGAAAAAAAATTGCATAGGTCTCTCCACCAAAAATGCTGGTCACAACCACGTGGCTCATCCCAAATTCACCTCCTCTCGCCACGTGTCTCTCTCCTGACCCTCTTACGTTGCAACTCCAACACCCTTTACGTCTTTTCACAGCTACCCCTGAATTGAAATCCCCCCTTTTTCTCACCTTCTCTCTCCCATGGCTTCCTCCTTGCTGCAACCCGTTTCTCCTCTGCAAACCCCTCTACCTTCTTTAAGATAACATCTAGCTACTGTTGGGCATTGATTTTATTCGAGGGAAGAGGAGTCAATTGTTGAATTAATTTGTTGTTTTTTGCTTTTACCGGGGAAGAAGAGTACCCAATTGAATTCTGCTTCGGCGAACCTCACCGAAACTTGATCCTTTACTTGATTATCGATGGAGGGCGGTGAAGGAACCACGGAAATACTCAATCCTGCGATTTGCATGAACGGGTTTTCAAGGGATCTACTTCAGAAATTCATGAAACAAAGCCGGAATCCGTGCCTACGAAATGAAGATGATGACGAGGAAGTGGGGGAAGAAGAAGGGGATGAGGAAATTGAGCTGAGTTTGGGGCTTTCGATGAACGGCAGATTTGGAGTGGACCCAATGCGGAAAAAGCTTAAACGCTCCTCTTCGATTGCGAACTTGGTCTTCACAGTTGGAGCTGAGGATAATGGCGGCACGCGCCAAGCGCGTGGGGTGGAGTTCGACAGATACACGCTGCTGTCGAGGACTCGTTCCCTGCCGACGGAGGCGGAGGAGGAGTGGCGCCGCCGTAAGGAGTTTCAGTCGATGAGGCGGATGGAGGCGCGCAAGAAAAGAATGGAGAAATTGAAGAATGTCAGAGTGATGAAAGATAAGGAGAACTGCTTTGAGGATGCCAAGAATGGGAATGGATTGCAAGAAGTTGTTAATGGGATTCATAACAACTCTGAAAATGGAAATGAAATCTCATCATCATCACAAGGATCGGTAGGATCGCTACGGAGTGGTTCATCTGGAGCTTCTGATGTCGATTTTCGCTCTAAAGATGGTAAAATATCTTCTTTCTATATTCAATTTCATTCTTCTTATCATAATGCTTGCTCTTATGTTAATAATGTTATTCAAGCCTATTCTCTTACTGATTCTGTTGATGATTTATATTTGTCTGGGAACTATTCATTGGGGGTTGATTCTGTGGGATAGATGAGGGTTGAGGAACCCTTTCTTGAATTGAGTTGATAATTCTGTTTTTTTAGTTAGTCATTCGTGAGAATTTTCTTAATCGATCTCTGATGGAGGCCGAGATGCAATTCGTTTGTTCGATTTCGTTTACTCTTTAATGTGATTTTTACATTTTGTGGCTTTCCTGCTGCACTCTGAATACATTAAGTTAATATCAAGATAAAAATGGCAATTGAATTATGCATTTGGTTCTTAGCAGTCCTATTTAACATTATGCATTGGACTAGGTGTTTCTCTTGATGCATATGTTGCAAGATCAAGCTGGGTTCTATGATCCTAAACCGTGTTTATTCATCACTTGTTATTGGTCTTTCCATTCACTTTTTTTCCTTTTTTTTTTTGGTTGTTTTGGAAAAATGCGAAAGAGTGTGAGTGGCTATGAGCTTTAGAATTCATCTAAGAAAGATCGTGTTCAGAATGTGTCAACTCTCAATGTTTGGGGGTGTCGTTTCTTGGTTCTGGCTGTGAACTGACTCCATGAGAAATATCTTCATTGTTGGTAGTTGATTATATTCTTAGTCTCTTTATTGATTTTATGTATTCAAAAAACTTGATCACAAATCTCAGTCACTCACCACCCCTCTTGATTCTTCTCTTCTTAGTTAATTCCTTGCCAGATTTTGAACCACAGAGCCTCTCAGAAAGTACTATATAATAACCAACTATGAGTTGATTGTGTTTGATATAGTTCTTGCTACGGATGAGTAAGATTAAAACTTGAGCTATATATAGTGCTTCTTCAGGTCATCAAATTTCCTGAACCCATAATTATGAGCATGCAATATCTAACAAGCAAGATAAGCAAGCACATTAAATATAGATCTATTTTTTTCATTGGTTGCTATTTGGACATGACTACCAATCTTCTTCTTTCCAGTGTAGATTAACATGATGTCTCTTCGCAGGAGCAAAACCAAGTGTCGAGGCTCCACCTTCCGCCCATCATCATTCCCATGACCGGGGCAATCAAGAACCTGCAAGCAGAGCTTGCGAAAGGGACGCAAAACCTGGTAACCAATCACTCAAGAACTCAATGCTCGATATGCCTTACGTCTCCACCAAGGGAGATGGACCTAATGGTCAAAGGATAGAAGGATTCTTGTACAGATATAAGAAGGGTGAGGAAGTTAGAATAGTCTGTGTTTGCCATGGCCTGTTTCTTACACCGGCCGAGTTCATCAAACATGGCGGTGGCGGTGATGTAGAGCACCCGTTGAAGCACATCGTGGTCAACCCTTTTCCCCTCTTGTAGTGTTGGTCTCATTTTTAGAAACCAGTTTGAATGTTTAGCTGCAAACGTGGCTTTAGTCTGGGGATCTGGCTGTCGAGTAGCCGGTGAAGGTCGAGGGTTGTTTCCTCGCCTTGTGTATTTGCTCTTTTTTTTCTTTGTTGAGAGAGTCTTTGTTTTTGTTGCAAAATTCTCTAAAGCTTTTAGCTTAATTGAATCAATTGATATAACAATGATGGAATTGAATCAGGCAGATTTCTGATTATTTGGTAACAAATACACAAACTTAAATCCAAAATGTGGTATCTTGACTAATTCGATGTTACGCTAACATTGTACTATGTTGTAGTACGCTAATTCGATATGGAATATCACCAAATTGAGTTAGGAAATTTAATGTAATTGATTACGATTTCTTTTATAATTTCAGGGTGCTTGCTGCATTATAGTTACTCTTTTATAACACACATTTTCGCCTATATCTCATTTTCTCAATATAAAAAGTTTCAAATATTTTACCATAATCAACTAGTAATACTAGTATAACAAATTCTTCCCTAAATTCATAATAATTAATTGATGCTTAAAGTAGAGAATTATTTTGTGAAACACCGAGTATTTTGTAAATTTCAAGGAGAACACTAAATCATTTTCCTTACTAACCATAAATCAACAATCTCAAATGAAAAAAAAAAGAGGTCTTCTCTGTCATTTATTTCAAAAATAAATAGAAAAGAGATCAAAGTTGTATACAACAACCTGCAGAAAATCTTTGTGCAGGATATTACTACAACCCCACCCCCATCCCACCCAACCCCCAATCTGGTAATCACAAGGAAAATTTGGGGCCAATGACTCTAGCACTAAACTACAATTTACAATTAGCTACAATTCAGTCATCACTCATCAGCACTAACCCCCACCCCACCCAACAAGATGACACACTGAAATAAGCATAAAAATTCCTGTAAATCTAGTGACTCCCATCTCTTAAGAATTCCTAATCCAATAATCATGGGCTAACACGATGGAGGTTGGAGTTGCTTCAACCGCCTAACCACCAGTTTCATGGTGGGTCGATTGGACAGTGTCTCCACCGTACACACCACCGCCAGGTGCAGCACCTCCACCAGGTCGTCGTGCGGGCCTGCGTCCCACAGGCCCGCTGTAAAGAACTCCTTGGCCCGGCCCTGTCTCAACAGCATGCACGCCCATGCAACTATGTTGAACCCGTTTCCATACGAAGAAAACGATGGATCCAGCGCTTTCTTGTCCGAAAGCAGCTCCAGCAACACCACTCCGTAGCTGTACACGTCCGCCTTGTCCGAAACACGGCACGTCATTGCGTATTCAGGTGCAACATAGCCGAAGGTTCCAGCCACACCGGTCGTTGCGTGTGTTTCTGACGTGCCGAGGAGACGAGCTAGCCCGAAATCTGAGAGATACGCATTGTAGTCCTCGTCCAGGAGGATGTTGCTTGGCTTCACATCGCGATGGAGGACGCGGGGAACGCATTGATCGTGCAAGTAGGCGAGAGCTTGCGAGATGTCAAGGGCGATTTTGTATAGCACTCTCCAATCAACAGCTCTGGAAGATCTTTCTTGTATGAACTTCTCAAGGTTACCACCTGGAAGATAGTTATAAATGAGAAACATCTCTGTTTCACTGGCGTGGTAGCCGATCAAAGTCACGAGGTTATGGTGGCGAAGACGAGCTAGGGTTCTGATCTCTGCATCGAACTGCTGAACGCCTTGGAAACGCCCGATGGCAAGACGTTTAATGGCAACGAGGACACCAGGAGCAATCTCGGCTTTGTATGTTGCTCCAAAGCCACCGCTGCCAATGCAGTTGCTAGCATTGAAGCTCCCTGTAGCACGCACCACATTCTCGAACGTAAGTGGAACACCGATGTCATTGAAGACGATCACTTCCTTGCGAATGGTTCCAACGCTTACTCTGGACCTCGGCTTCCACTTACGAGTGTAGAAAAACAGGACAGTGAGAGCTATCAGAACTGACACAATGATTGCTGCTGATGTTACAGATGCAATTGCTATGGAGTTGAACCCTCCATTCCCTCTTTTAAGGCTTTGTGTTGATGGTGGAGATGAAGCATCATTCTGTGTACTTCCCAATCTTCCCTGTTGATCATTAGGAGGCGACGAAGAGGATTTTGTAGGGCAATGTAGAGAAGGATTCCCCACATAGCTACTGCATTTGATCACAGTAGGCATCGGTCCTGACAAATCGTTGAACGACACATTAAACGTCGACAGAATGGTCACATCAGCCAAACCAGGGGGGAGCTGTCCAGATAGCTTATTGTTATTCAGCAGAAGAACCCTCAGGTTCCTCAAATTTGCAAGATCATTCGGAATTTCACCAGAGAGCGAGTTGAACGACAGATCAAGAACTTCCAGAGAGAGCAGCTGTCCTAAGCTTGCAGGGATCGAGCCATTTAGGTTATTTCCAGCAATAGAGAGAGCTCTGAGATCCTTTCTCTGTCCAAGGTTGTCAGGAATCGAGCCTAACAAGAAATTCCAGTTTAAATTGAGAACAGCAAGAGATACCAAATCACCAAAACCGGCAGGAACAGCCCCAGCAATCTGATTGCGGGAAGCATCTAAGAACATCAGGGTCGAACACCTCGTGGCAACATCGGATGGAAACTGACCAAATAACCTATTATTGGTCACATTAGCTATTATACCTCTTGCCTGATCACATTTGTCAAAGAAAGCAGGAGAAAAGCTTCCAGTAAGCTTGTTACCACCGGCAAGAAATGCATACACTGTTTGATTTCCTAATCTTTCGGATGCAACAGGCATCGAATGCAGTGAGCCACTGATGTTGTTATAACCAAAATTATGCACTACCAAGAAACTACCATTAACACCATAAAATGGAAGAGAGATTTGAGTCTGAGTTTTAAATCCAAAATATGTAACATATGCAGACGAAGGATCATAAGCATCAAACGTATCCCAAAGCATGGATTGGATAGGAGCACAAGCTGTGTAATCAAATGTTGGGATAGTACCTGACAGAGAATTGCCACTGACGTCGAACAGATTCATACAGGGAACCGGAATGTTGTTGATGATCTCCCCACTAAGTCTGTTCGAGCTCAAATCCAGAAAATGCAGCTTCTTGCAACGGCCAAGACCCTCGGAGATCCTGCCGGACAAAAAGTTCTCAGCTAAATTCAACATCTCCAATCTGTCGCAAACGCCCCAACTGGCAGGGAAATCTCCCAACAAAGTGGCTCTTGGAGCCCACAGCATCCTCAAACTTGAGAGGCTAGTGATGATGGATGGAATTGATCCCTCATAAAAATTGTACTCATCACTAGTAAATGCTAATCTCTGCACAGAATAACCGCCTCCTGGACTTGAAGGATTCGGAAGAGGATCCCATAAGTTCGACAACACAAGTACAGATAACTTTGTACAATTACCAAGCTCAAACGGTATAGCACCACCAAAATTGTTCATTGAAACGTCGAGCACTTCAAGCTGACTCAACTGACCAAGTTCCCCCGGAATAACATCCTCCAACATGTTTGAGTACAGAAGTAGGGTCTTCAACCCCCTGCAGTTCCTAATAGTTTTTGGAATTCCTTCAGCTAAGAAATTCCCTGAAAGATCCAAATGCTCAAGCTTCCCACAATTATCCCCTATCTCTACTGGTATTGGCCCATTCAGTAGATTAAACGACAGGTAAAGCCCTCTCAAACCTCCAAATCTACCAATAAACCCTGGAATTGTTCCATTAACTTGATTACCAGCTAGGTTAATAGTTTGAAGACCAGTACAATTCAACAATGAATTCGGAATCCCCCCGAAAATCTGATTGAATCCCAAGTTAAGAACTTTCAAGCTCTTCAACCCACTGAACTGAGTAGGTATCGAGCCCGAAATCATATTCCCTTCAAGATCAAGAACCTCAAGCTTCTCCATGCCCCAAATTTCAGCAGGAATGTCACCACTTAATTCATTGAATGGCAGAGATAAATTCTTAAGTTCAGTAAGCTTAGCAACAGCAGCAGACAATTTACCCGACACTTTAAGGTTTCTGCCTACACAAGGCCTCCTGATACCAAACCCATACAGAGGAAATTGAGCTATTCTAGCACAAGATAGAGAATTACCTCCACCAATTATATTCAGAGCTACGACCCGAGAACCCGAATCACAGGAAACACCGGGCCACGAGCAATGATCCGGGCTTTTCGAATTCCAGCTGCTAATCACTCCATACGGGTCTGAGAGAGACTCCTTGAACTCCACCAGAGCAGATTTATCCCAATCGGAAGCACAAATTGCCTCCTTTAGAACTGAAAACAGAACACAAACGAAAATCAAGAGCTTCAATGGCTTCCATTTCGTTGTAAAAGAAAAACGACCCATTATCGAAGCCCGAAAAGGGTCTTCAAAAAACCCGAGTAGAGGCCGGGCCGCTTGTCGTCTCCCCCTCTCAAGAACAAACATAAGAACACAAACCCTAGACCTGATTTCGGAGCTTTCTTTCTTCAATAACGTAAAATGGAGTCTAGAGAGAGAGAGGGGGGGGGGGGGGGGGAGAGGATGATGAGGAAGAAAAACAGTAGCTGGTTTCTTTGTTGAATAAACGCGTTGCTGTTCACATTTCAAGTTTTCATTGTCATTGCTTTCGATGTTTTTTCTTATTTTCTTCGTTTTAATGTTTTTTTTTTAGGATTTTAAAATTCCACAGAATTTTGGTCTTAATGTGGACTACTCACAGTCTGAGACCCAATGCCACTGCAGATTGATTATTCCAGCTCAGCATTTCTCTTCTTCTCCTATTATTAATTAATTAATTAATAATGTTTTTAAACAGAATCTTTTCAAACTTGAGATTTTATAAATTCCATAAATTAGTCACAAATTGTGATTAGATTTTACCTTACATCATCACTTCCTTTTCTTTAAATATATAGATTTCTGCTACTTCCAGGTGTGCTTTAACTGATGGTGAATAAAACAACCATAAAAAGTTACTATACTAATTTTACACTCATAAAAAATGACAAAAATATTTTATTACTTTTATTTGTGAGGAAATTTACAATTTTGTATGTTTTGCGTATATTTTACATTTATTTGTACTGTATTTTTCTTTCAAATTTAAATTTGATTAGATCTTGACTTATATGACATTTTTTATTGGTCAATTTTGCCTTTTTTTTTTACATGACTCAAAATTATTTCGATGTACTTCTTAATTCTACAATTTATACAGTATAATTAAATTTTTAAAAAATATATATATATATATTATTGCATATTAATTTGGAGTGCATTTTAAGTTAAAGACAAAATTAACGACTAACAATAATCAATGTACCGATGTCAATTTTGGTCTGGCCCGCACGATTTGGGGAGGTCCAGATCCGACCTGTAAGAGAAACGGCCCGGTCCAGACCGGACCCGTGAATATACGGGGTGGGTCCGGTATTAGTCCTGACCCGACCCGTATATAATATAATAAGAATTATTTTATATTTTATACATATAATTATATTATATATATATATATATTAAATTATTAATTGCGTATATTGTTTTATATTTTATACATATAAATTATTTATAATATATGTTATACGAGTACAGATTCCCCCGTAATACACGGATGAATTATTATAATCAATCAAAAAATATAATTAAAGGTGATATTTAATTTATAAATATACATAATTTTAAAATATACATGAATAATAATAATAATAAATAAAAGTAGTATTCTATCTAATAAAAATATGATTAAAGGTGTTATTTAATTTAAAGATAAACATAAATAGCCCTAAAGAATTAGTATGCGTGATTTATGTATATTAATTAATATTTGCTCTATTTATATACTAGATTTTTTTAAGATATATATATTTTTATTGATTGATTTAATTATCTATTTGTAACCAAGAAGTAATAAAAACAAAAAATAAATTATTAGTTGGATATATTTTTATTGATTGACGCATTATCTATTTGCAATAAAAAAAATATGATTAAATGTGGTATTTAATTTGAAGATGTACATGAATAATAATATTAATAAATTGGATATATTTTATTGATTATTTATTCCTTAACCAATAAAAAAATGATTAAAGGTAATTTTAATTTATAGATATACATGATTTAAAGATATTTACATGAATAATAATAATAAATAAAAATAGAAAGATTATATATGTAATATTAAAATAAAAAATAAAAAATATGAGAAATTTAATCACGTTGCGACACCTCATACTTTTAAAATATTATTTATAGCAGTGTATTCATAATTAGTATATATAAGATATATAATTATATTTTATATTCTTATAGTTTATTTATTTATTTAAATATATGGATATTTTTTATATGTGAGTAAATATCAAATTAAAATTTACTATGTGGTTGATGACTATTTAAAAAAAAACAAATGGGACGGGGCAGGGCGGGGCGAACCCACCTCGTAAGGGTCTGGGTACGGAACGCACAATATATGACTCGTACGAGTCCGGGGCGAGTTCGAGAGAGAACTCTTAAGAATGGGTCGAGTTCGGTAATTAATTACCCTCGCCCAGACTCGGCCGTTAATACCCCTAATTTTATGAAATAGTCTTCAAAACTTGGTATTATATGTAGGAATAATAAGGGGGAGTTTAGTGACTTTATTCACACTTTGTCATGTTTTATATAATAATAATATAAATTTAATGTTAGACTGGATTTAAACCCCATCAACACCTAATTGATGATTGACCCTTAAACATAAATTAAAAGAAGAATCTTGATTTTATTTTGTTTTCTATGTAAGAACAATTGACGTGTAAGGTCGTAGGAGGGATGACATCATATTATCCTTACTCATCATGTAAAATTTGTAAAAATATAAACAATTAATTAAAAATAAATTTCAATATATTTAGAAATCTAAGTAATTTAAACCATTTGAATCTAATCTTACATCACGCAAATATTTAATACTACACATAAATATATATGTGTGTTTTTTTCTCTTTTTTTTTTAAATTTATTTTTATTATATATATATATATATATATATATATATATATATATATATATATATATATATATATATATATATATATATATATGATGGTGGGTCAACAGTGAAGGAGGATGGCATCTGCCGGTCAAAGAATGTATTTGGAGTCAATGGAACAGGCCCAAGCCCGCACCTAGTTTGGGCCTTACCTTAATCTAAATGGGCCTCAATTATTCTGAAGTTGACATGCTGACTCCTCCACACTGGGGCCCACTAACCAACTAGATTACGTTTCGTGAAGGAGAGGGCATGAGAGCATTATAATGGAGTTCTCAAGAAACCCGAGCCTCGTAGGGTCAGCCCGATTAATTTTAAAAAAATTAGGTTAGGGTCATGTTTTCTAACCTATTAAATTCGGGCTTTTTAGCCCGAACGATTACCCCCGTAGACTAATAGAGTTAGTCTATTCCCTCCGTCTCAAGACAATGCTAGTTTTTGCTTTTTGGCACGTGGATTAAAGAATATTATTATTTAATGTGCAGTGGATAATTATATTAGTGGGAGTATGGACACATGTTTTTATTGTATTAGAGGGGATGAGTGAGTCCCATGTGTGTAAAAAATGAAAGAGGACCTTTTGGGTGAGACGACTAAAATGGAAAAAAAGAGATCCTTGATGTGGGACGGAGGGAGGATATGATTGGACTTTTTCTTTTCTCTTATTTTTGCTTATCTCATTGTTCTCTTTACCTCTTTATCTCACATTCTCACTTCTCTTTTCTCTTGACATAGTCATAATCCCTCCGTCCCAGGTTAAGGGAGCTATTTTTCAATTTTGGTTGTCTCACCCAAATAGTTCCCTTTCCTTTTTTACACACATGGAACCCACACACATCCTCTAATATTTAACGGGTTGGGTTTCGTGTCGACACGATAGTGACACGACACGATAAGGGCAAACCCGAACACGACACGATAAGGATTCGTTCCAACACGACACGAACACAAAAAATAACGGGTTGACACGACACGATAACAACATGATAAGAAAAAAAAATACTAATTAAAATAAATAAAATTTTAAATTAATATATTTTAAAATTATTATTAAATATTTTTATCATATATTTTTCTAATTTTATATTTATATTGGGTTGTTAACGGGTTAATGGGTCATCTGTTAATATTAATCGTGCTTAACAAGTTGACACGAATCCGACACGAAATTTGCGTGTCCTTATTGGGTTGACACGATAATGACACCGAACCCAATAAAACCAAACACTAACCCGCAATTATCGTGTCGTGCTCGTATCGTGCTATCGTGTCGTGTCGGAAATTGTCACTCCTACTCTAATACAATTAAAATATGGAGCTCATACTCCTACTAATATAACTACCCACTACACATTAAATAATAATACTTCTTAATCTACGTGTCAAAAAACAAATAGCCCTTTTTATGTCGGGACAGAGGGAATATATTCTATCAACATAGTAATACATTCCCTCAATCATTTTTTCTCCCTAATACGGTGACAGCTGTAATACTTTCTTTCACACCTTTTCATTTCTCCTATTTTTCCTCTAAAATGTTTTCTCTCTTCACATTTCTACACTTACTCTATGCAAAAATAATTGTTATAAATAAATATATTAATTTTAATCATCACAAAATTCCTTCTTCTTATTACTCTCATTTTATAAAAAAATAATTATAATCTACAAATAAAATAATTTTAATTATGAAAAAATTTATCTTAAATGATACTCCCTCCATCCCATAGAAGTTGACACACTTTCTTTTTTGGTTTGTCCCATTAAAGTTGACACATTTCCTTTTTAATACATGGGACCCACACAAAAAAATTAATCTATTCTCATGGGCCCCACATATCACCTCTAATACAACTACCCACTAGACATTAAATATTATTTCTCTCACTTCACTTTACTTCACTTTGCATTAAATTATTATACTCCTTAATCTCCGTGCTCAAAAAAATTATACCAGCTTCTCCGGGACGAAGGGAGTATAAATTTCTCATATATTTATTCAAGCATTTTTTTACTAATTGTTTTAAATCTTAAAAATTGATGAAGTAATTTAGTACTCCTTATTATGTTATGTATTATTAATTTATTTTAATTTTGTTTTTATAAGTTTTTGTAATTTTATTTTATTGCTCGTATGGCTGGCTAGCCGAAGCCTGTTAGAGTTATGTTCACTTATAAGTGACCCATTTAAACATACTCGATTAGCGCAAATTCTGTTTAATTCAAAGTCTGATATATAGACTGACCTAAGTAGATCAGTGTTGATTCATGGCGGGTACTCTTCAGTAATTTTCTTAATCTTTCCCTCTCTTCATTTTGTTGTGTGCGTGAAAATTCTTTGATTTCACTTGGTTGAGGGGTGAATATTCTTTGATTTAATGCACTAATAAATGATCAAATTCTAATAGAAAATGTACTGGTCGGATTTTTTGTGTAATTTTGGTACATCATTTCCTGCGTCAAACCGTTGGATGGACGATACGTAGGAGAGATGAAACTATACAATAATCCTTAAACCCTAGGGACAATGGTTGTATTTAATTTCCCTCTTATGTGTCAATCTCTTAACGTGTAGTACAAAAGATGATGCACGAAAATGACGCTGAATATCGGATGTGGAAAACGTGCTTGAGCAACACGTGCTTTTACTTTTGTTCTTTCTTTAGTTTTCTTTTTCATTTTTTTTAAAAAGGAATTTATAAAATAATTGCATCATGTAATCTACACCTAATACTCCTACATCACATCTTTCAATATGTTTTTCTTTACTTTTTTCAGTCAAATACAAAAAAGGGATCCAAACTTTCATTGATCATGTGAAAACTTGTCCTTGTCAAGTATAGATGGACAATACCCTAATGGGGATTTTTTTTGGTTGCTTTTGTTCGCATATGAAATTTAAAAGAAAATAAAATTTGAAGGATAGTTAATTTAAATCCAATTATTTAGTAAATATGGATTGAAGTAAATATATTTAAATATGTTAAAAATAATTGTAGACTTTCATTTAAAAAACAGAAACAACTTAAAATATAGTACTATTAAACAATATCATGTGGGCTCTTTTCCCCTTTCAAGATTATACTACTCTAGAAATTCTTTATTAAGCCTCTCACTTTTGTATTCACCTAAACTTTTAGTCATTATTGAAATTGATGCTACTTTTTGTGATTACTATTCAAAAAAGAAAATGTGGACAATTGATTTTTTCCATAAACTTTTGGAAGCCACATGAAAATAAAAATTTGAAAGTGCATTTCAATTTCCTGGAATAGAGTTCAAAATTTTAATTTTCATAAAATCATAATAAAGATTATTTAAAAGGGTCATTGTCAAATGTTCACAGCCATCATGGTCAAGAAAATTCCAGTGGGCAAATTTGACCCGTCCAAATTATTTATTTATTTATATTTTTTAACTTGCACCATCTAGTGCTTAACTATAATTCTTAACATATACTCTAAAATAAGATTTACAACTAAATAAAAACATATTCATGAATTAGTGGGTAGATAAACAACAAATAAAAAGTAAAATGTTTTATTAAGTCTATTTTACAATGATGATCTCAAAGTTTGTCAAAAGTCAATACGTAATAGAATTTAAACATGAGTAATTGAGTGCAATATTATTATTTTAGTTGTTAAAAACTCCGTATGTACGTTAATCGTGAAAGTAATACAATACATGTGACAAGATGAGAATTACTCCATCCGTCTCACCCATTTGTACGGTCACGAAGATTAAGACGTGTTATTTTTTTAATATATAATGTAAAAAAAAGTAAAGATAAATTAGTAATTTAAAAAGAAAAAATAAATAAAGTTGTTGAAAATGATGAATAAAATTAAAAAAGTAAATAAAGTTGTTGGGATTGATGAATAAAGTGTAAAAGTAGGTAATAAAATAGTAGTATGTATTTTTACCATTAATGGAATAGGTAAAAAATAAGTGGTACAACTCAAAATAAAAAGTGGGTAAAAAAACGTGTGACGGAGTGAGGACTTGTTGTATGGAGTAAGAAAATGCATGAAATACATGTAGCCAATACTTTAAAGCAAGACAAAACACAGTGTCATTCACTGTACCATTATGATGATTACATACAATTACAAAGGCAGTCATTTCATCAAGCTCCCATTACACAACACCAATTTGATCATATGGACATGGATGATTTCTTTTTTTTTTTTTTTTCATTTTTCTTACTTAGATAATCATCCCTGCTCTTCCTATAAAAAACTACATCATACAAGGATATGTACTTCTATTGGAGGGAAAATTATCTTCTTTTTTTCCTTAATTACAAGAACAATCTCTTAAAAAAATGAAGCTGTTCCTTCTAATCTAAGAGCTCCTAAGCAAATGTCTTTAAAAGATGAATGCAGTGAATGACTCGATAAAAATATAACCGTTGAACGCGTCGTATAACCTTAACAGCATCGAGGCAAACACGACAGCCAAGAAAACCACTTCCCAATCGAGGATTTTTGCGTTGCTTTAGGCTCTTCGGTTTGCAACTCTGTTTATTCCTCTGTTTTCTCCGGGACTTTCTTCAATGATCCCATCTTTCCACTGTCATTCACCAATCTGAGATCAAGAAAACATGTTAGAAGAGCCCCTCAGACTTCCTTGCATCATAAGATGAAGGCGAAAATGATAAGGAAGGCGGTTAAGTTCTTACACGGGGAATGCAAAAGAGCTGCTGCTGCGCGCGCTCTCTTCAGAGAGACGCGCTGTACTACTTGATGTAGTACTCGTCATCTTAGAGGTCTCTGGAGCAACCTTAATGCTCTTGTTGGAACCTAGGTTGTCAGCATGGGAGGCATTGCTCGACTTCACACCACTTTCTTCGTGTGCAGACACTTCTACAACTGTTGGAAGGCTAGAATGGAGGCTACTCATTTCATTATGCTTCGTCTCAGAAGGTTCCGGATTGTTCAATTCGTCGAGCTTAGAGAGTTCTCCGGATCTCCACATTAGATCTCTTGAGAAACTATTGTTTCCCACATGAATGCTGAACAATGAATCATTTGAAGCAACACTCCATTCGGAAGCATTCGTAGGCTTACTAGAGAACACGGATGAAGGGATACGGTTGGGATCATAACCGGGAGGGTGTCCCATTGTTTGGATTGGCGGAGATGTCGTTAGTAACAAGTGCTCCTCGATCCCTTGAGGTGGAGAAGCACTTGTTAAGCTCCATGGAGGAGTTTGTGTACTGTTGAGCCAAGATATGGATTCTTGACCATGTAATGGCTGTCCGTTGGTTTTAGATTCCTCGGTGGAATCATCAAAAGGATTCTTCGAAACAATGTCAACTTCTAGTGAAGAACGAGCAGAGGAAGAGGGAGAAGAGGAAGACGAAGCAAACGAAAATTCGGGTCTTTTTTTATCCTCGTATTCAGCCTCAGGAGTTTTTCTTACATGCTCGATTTTAGGTTGTTCCGATTCCATACTCATCAGATTGTTATAGTTCTCAAAAAGTGGTTATATCACTGCAATGTGGAAAGATGAATCAACTGTCAAACATAAGAACAGATTTAAAAACAAACATTGTTTCAAGTTTGCTTTTATGTCATTCTTATTAACAACAAATGAGTTATAAGTTTAATATATACATAAACTAGCATGTTCTTGAAAACAACAAAGAATCACGAACCAAGAGAAAGCAAAGAAATAGATACTCAATTCACACACACACACACCCTTGTATTATATATATATGTGTGTGTGTTTGTGTATAACATTGCAACAATAATCCACACTAATAGCAATTACAGCAAAAAGTATTAATCAATTGCTTTACATGCAAGAGGTGAAGAAAGTAATAATGTATGCACTACTCTTTGAAAACCTTTTATTTGAGGACAAAAAAAAACTTAAAAACCCATTTTTAGGTATCATGGATCAAATAACAAATTAATCTATGTACCAAAGAATCTATTACAGAGGAATGGGACAATGTTGATCATTCACACATAACAAGATTAATTAGGGTTCTCTTTCAGAATCACAACATTCAATTAATTTCTTGATTCTAAACGAATTGTTGAAATTCTAGCAAAACGAATTATAGGTAAAACAAAAAACTTGGAAACTTTAAGACAAAAGTACCTAAAATGAAGAATTTGTAAGAAGCTCGTGTTTTCCCCCTTTGCGAAGAAGCCAAAGTATGATATATCAGACAAAACCTTGGCCTTTCGAAAGAAATGTGATGCAAATTAGGGTTGCACGAGAATGGGGGGTTGAATTCAATACCAGGGTTTATTCTTGAATTAATCTAGATTGATGGACAACCATGAATTTCGGACAATTCTTGATTGACTTTGATTTTTGACCAGTTGTGTAATGTCAGTGTTGCATATGGATTTTTACACTTTTGCCTTAAATTTTGGCTATATTTTCTTATATTTTAAATATATACACCCCAAAATATATTGGCCAAACCCATCTCAAATTTATGAAAAAATATTAAAAGTTGATATTTTCTGGAGATAGAAGGTGACAAAAGAAAAGTAAGGCTAAAAATTCAGTATCTTTCATGTATTCTTGCCTCCCTTATCTTAAATATATCTTGTATAGAGTGTTTTCTCTTTACAGAGATCAAAAGAGCAACAACAATGGAGAAGATGATGTTGGGTAATAAAGTTCAGATTTTTCAAGAAGCCCTCTTTCCACAATTTGCTACACATCACTTCCCTTCAATTTTCACTCAATCAAAATCACCAACTATTTTCATAAGCTCAATCCCTTCTCTTTTCCACAAAGCAAAGTGCAAAATTCCATTTAAGGTACTCTCTCTCTCTCTCTCACACACACACACACATATATCATGGATTGATGGAGCAGTATTTTGATTAGGTAGATGGTGTGAGGAGGAGGAGAGCCAACATGGAAAGTGAGACATATGTACTAATGGAGCCTGGTAAGAATGAAGAATTTGTAACAGAGGATGAACTGAGAGAGAGATTGAAAGAGTGGCTACAGAATTGGCCTGCTAAATCACTCCCACCTGATTTAGCAAGATTTGATGCAATTGATGATGCTGTTCAATACCTAATAAAGTCTGTCTGCGAACTCGAAATTGATGGTGATGTTGGCTCTCTCCAATGGTACCAAGTTCGATTGGACTAATTATCTTGTCTATCACAAAATAATGGCTACAGAATAGCATCCAAAAATTAATTTATATTTGGCGCTATGCCTTAAAGGTAAGCAATGCAAAGATTTATTAAATTATATAAAATTCAAAATTTAATCTGTTTCTAATTGTTGTAATTCTATGATTTAAGGCATATTTTCAAAATTTTCCAAGGTATATAGATTTGAAGTGTAGTAGAGATTATTGAAATTGTGTGTTCACAAAATCTAGAATGAAATCAACCTTTTGGCCAAGTGATTCAACTTAGTATTCAATAGAAATTGAAAAGTTATTATGGTTCTTGATTTGCTCCAAATTATTCTTGAGATAAACTATCTAGAGATGCATACGTTGCATATGATCTAGTCCTTATCTTCTACAGTATGTCTGAAAAATCAGCATGTAGATCAATGATTGAATTAAGATGACTAGTATTATTGTAAATGAGAGGTTATGATAATTCTGTGATGGAGTTCTTGTTGACCTACTAAAAGAGTATTTGGTGCTAAAGCATTGGATTAGTCCAAAAAAATAAGAATCATGACCAAAACTGGAAAGAATACTTTCTTGTTTTGTATTATTATATTTTATTTATCTATTTTTTCTAGGTATGATAAAATAGTTTTTTTTTCAGTAGGATTTTGTTGTGTTTTTTTTTTAAATGTCATTAATATAATAGAAATGTTTTTTTTGTTTATAAACTTGCACTATTTGTTTGGTGAAAAGGAAAGAAAGGAAACAGGGGCACACATGTAAATAGAATGAACTTAGTAATTGATCCTCACCTGTCTTCAAACATTAAAAAGAAAATGAAAAAAAAAAAAGTATCCTCGTATGTAAATAGTAGTATCTTTTACTACTGATCATGATAATGGTTTGAACTCTTTTCTTTGGACACTTTGTTTTGCTTGCCATCCATGGTTATGTAGCCATAATATCTCAATAGAATATAATTATATACTGAAATTACATGTGATTGAATTGGACGGTTTACAGTGGTAATATTTATCTGGCAATATAAAGTATTTATTAATTCCAAGGTTTTTTTAATTAAGATAATTAATCGTAAAAATTAGTATAAATTATCATGTGTGTTTAGAAGAAATGGGAGTAAGAATACCTGCACCCAAAACTATATTTTACAAATAATCAATAAACCTTTAAAAATGTCAATGTGAATGCTAATACTCTCTCAATCCCACCTTAGTTTTCACTCATCTTTGTAATTACAAAATGACAAGTGAAAACTCAGCTTATAAAGGAAGAGTAATACTTACCCCTCCTTTCCCTTGAAAGATATCAATTTCACTATTTCTGGCATCTGTTTCAAAAGCATCAATTTCCTCTATTTAATAAAGAAAATACACAATATGACTCACCACTTCCCTCTAATACAATTACCCATCTTATCTATAATAATAATACTCCTTAATTTACGTGCAAAAAACAAATAAAGACCTTAGAACCGTCCACGTCCAAACAACAAATGAATATCTTTCAAGGGGACGGATGGAGTAACATGTAACATTTAATTAAAGGGTGAAATACAAAATAGATAATCCAATTATATAGGTGATCGCCGATGATTTAGTAGTTTTTATGAAGGCAAAATATTGTTTTCATAAAATATGACTATTAAATCCTTGCATTATTTTGACATCTATTAAAAATTAAGCGAAATATTCATAAATTGAGGTGAGGAATTTAGAAAATAAGATGTATGTGCAGAATAGGCATGTTAATGAATAATTGCGAGTAAATGCTAGCTCACCTGGTCATCGGGCTTCTTACACAAGTGAGTGACCTAGATTCGATTCCCATTAAGAACGAATAGAAGGGAAGTTATAAGGAGGCTTGGAAAATAAAGGTGTATGGAGACTTGATGAACTAACTACTAACAACTAACTTTGTCCAGTTATAAGGAGGCTTGGAAAATAAAGAGCGTATGAAGACTTGGTGAAACTAACTACTAACAACTAACTTTGTCCGATAAAAAAAATGATTAATTACGGCTATTTTCATTTATATTTTAATGAAGTCATTGCCGTAATTTATTTTCATTTATATTTTAATGAGAAGTCATATTGTAATGCTATATAATGAACATTTTATAATATTAATTAAACGTGCTAACATTTTATAGCAAAATTGATAACTATTTTAAAAAATATAAAATAATTTGTAAAACGATCCCATGTAAGACTTATTATTAAAAAGATCGGCAAAATATGAATGAATGGTATAAATAAATAAAAAGGTTAAGTTTTTTTTTTAAAAAAAATGTAAAATAATTTGTAAGGCGATCTCAAAAATATGAATGAATGGTATAAATAAATAAGTAAAAATGTTAAGTTTTTTTATAGAAAGGTATAAATTCTTATAAAGTGTGTAAAATTTATTAATTTGTTCATAGAAAGGTGTAAGTTGTTATAAGTCGTATAATCAGTGATTTTCAAAATCGGTTTGACAGGCCGGTTCAATCGGATCGGTCCAAAACCACCTTAAAACCGTTTTTTGAGTTGAACTGAGTTGAACCGGCCAAAATCGGTTGAATTTGTCCAATCGATTTTTGATTTTTTTCTTTTTCTTTCTTTTTATATTTTAAATTATGTGATTTTCCTGCAGTTGTGCACTAGATGTATAGCAGTTTGAGTATAAACTATGTAATATGGTATTGAAAGAATATATAAAAATATGTATAAAATATGAATTATAAACTATAAATATTTTATCTAATTATATTTTTTATATAAATTGAATTTTTTTTATAAAGTAATCTTGGTTATTATAAATTTTTTGAATAAATTGTAATAACATAAAATATAATTGAAAATATATAAAATTCAATTTTCCGGTTGAACCGTCGATTGAACCTCGAACCACTGCATCCACCGATTCAGTCTACGTTCTGATTATGAAAACACTGGGTATACCATTTATTTAGTAATAGTTAATACTAGGGTTCAAAATGCGTTAGAGATTTGGGGGCACAACTTCTAGAGAATTCAATTAAGATGTAATCTTTTAGAAGATAAAAATGAACGAGTAACAAATTATATTTTTTAGTTATTATTCAATCCTATTGTTCAGGAAAGATCTAATCTTTCATTCCTCCAAATCCTTTATTTAGGGATTAATTCCAACAAAATCAAACATCCCACTATATATGATTCTGGAAACACAACACAACACAACACTCGAATTGGTTTGTGTAAAGATGGAAACAGGAGGAGCCTCTACGCCAGCCAAATTCTACAGCGCC
Organism: Pogostemon cablin; assembly: GCA_023678885.1. NCBI lineage: Eukaryota > Viridiplantae > Streptophyta > Magnoliopsida > Lamiales > Lamiaceae > Pogostemon > Pogostemon cablin. The sequence goes on along the minus strand of CM042992.1, from coordinate 2,043,910 downwards.
ATCGTCGGCTGCCAGCAATGTCAAAACGGCGTCGTCTGCCGTCATTGTCAAACGTTTGAACGAGTCATCTTGTCTCTAGCTGTCCTACTGATGTTTCTCCTTGTACTTTTAATTCTCACTTTTATTGCTGGAGTTATCAAGAAGTCATTCTTCTGATATTCTATTGGAATTTATTCCAAAATTTGAATCCACCCTCTATTATTATTTTTTTTTATCATTTACTACCTACTTTCATTCTCTATTCTCTAGCTAGTTTGCAATTACATTGTATGATCCATTTCATGCGTACTTTACAAGATGATTTAATTAAAGTTGGAATTTTTAATTCAAAGTTTGCAATCTAATTAAATATCTTAAGATTTTTTTTAATCTTTTTTTGCACGCATCTTGTTTTGTTTGATTAACCTGCCATACCATTTGATCATCGTCTCTAAATCCCCATCTTGTTTGAGTAACTTGACATGCCATTTAATCATCGTCCCTAAATCCTTTATTATGCCACAATGGAAATAGCATGTTATTGACCAAGATTATAACTTTTAAAATTTAGTGACGTTTCGGGAATTGAAATTTCCTCTCCTCATTTTTTTTCTTTCTAAAATAAAAATCAGTTAATCTCTCGTAAAAATACCCTATCAATACATAGAGCATATACGATTGGAAAGGGACCCGATCTTACTAATCGCACCCCAATTACTTAATGTACCTGGAAATAATAAAATAAATACTACATTCACTACTAAACACACTCCATTAATGATATTTCTACCCTTTAATTTAAATATTATGTAAAATTCATACGGAAATAATATAAAACACTTTCATTAGTTTTTCACCAAATCAATATGAAGAAGTCCGTCGGAGGGAGCAAACAAAACCACCCCATATCCCTCCGTTTCCATGGTGAATCACACGTCGGAAAATGCTCTCAGGCTGCGTTTCACAGAGGATGAATCTTATTCTTGCGATGTGTTCGATGGCCATTGGGTCGTTGATGAAGAATCTGAACCCGTTTACCCACCGGGTTCTTGCCCGTTCATCGATGAATCCTTCAATTGTTTCAAGAATGGACGTACTGATTTGGATTACACGAAGTTCCGGTGGAAACCTCATGCTTGTGAAATTCCCAGGTTGGCTTATTTATTTCATTATTATATATATTTAATTTTATTTTTTTACTTTCCGCCATTGATGAAGGTTTGAAGGTCTGAAATTGCTGAAAATGTTGACGGGAAAGAGATTGATGTTCATGGAAGATTCACTGAACAGAAACATGTGGGAATCATTAATCTGTTCTTTGAGGGAATCATTGATCAATAAAAGAAACGTGTTCAAAGTTTCTTAAAGACATCAATTCAGAAGCCATGGATTCTACTCGTTCATATTCAAGGATTTCAACTGTTCAATCGACTTCATAAAATCTCCATTCTTGGTTCAAGAATGGAAGTTCTATCGGGTGGCCGTCACGAAACGCTGCGTTTAGACACCATGAAAGGATCTTACTACAAGTATAATACCGTGGACAAAATAGAATGAGTTTGTTATTCTGTCAGGGTATAGCAACCGAACATAATGAGTTGTTCGATTATAACAAGCGAACATGTTATATCAGTTGTAGTAATTTTTATTAAATAAGGATATTTAATCTTGCAAATTTATGGGGTACCTTTAGGAAATTTAGAGTACAAATAGCTAATCCCCTTATTTTACTATTTATATAAGGGTATATATGTTTTCTCACATAAATAATTTTAAATTTATGAATGAATGAGGTTCATTTAGTAAAGTTGGGGTACAAATAGCCGCCCCTTAAGAATATTGTGGTTTCAAAACTTTTTACCATAAATAAAAGATTTTAAATATTTAAAATAGGATTTATATTTTCTTTTATTTATTTTCTTATGGCTGTTTTATATACTCCTATGTTGATCAAGTGATTTGATGCAATTGATGATGCTGTTCAATACCTAGTCAAGTCTGTATGTGAACTCGAAATCGAATAATTATCTTGTGTATCTGAAAATAATGGCTACAGAGTGATCTTAGATGTCCTATTAAATATAACAAGAGATCCGAACCGAGAGTGAGTTGGGCTGCTAATTTATATTTGGCGCTTTGCCTTGAAGGTAAGCAATGAAAAGATTTATTAAATTAAATTACATAAATTCACAATTTAATCTGTTTATAATTTTTGGATTTCTAAATTAGTGCGAGTAAATGAAATACTTCGATATTGGACCCAAAACTTTTTGAGCAAGCTATAAAGAAAGGCTTGGCAACCTTTGATGATGATAATTTGATCCTCACCCCTATTTGGGTTTTGGAGTTGATTAGTACAAATTAATAAAAATGTGGTTGATTTTGAGATTTTTTCTTTTAAATCTTCTATTGTTAATCTTGTAGTATCAACTCATAAATGTTCAGTTTGTACTTTGTATCCTGATGGATCTGCGGAGTTCTTAGGTCGATATAGATGAATTAATTTATATTTAGTCTAAGAATTGCAGCTAAATTAAACTTCATCCTGATTTGTCGAGGTTATCAATTGGAGGATAAAAACTAATTTAATCACGTAACTTTATTTATATTAATTTTTCGTTCAAAAAAAGATAAGATTTTTAATAATGAAATGTTATCCATTCAAAACCCGAATTATGGATAAACTATCAATTTGAGGCTTGAATTATTTTTTCTATTAATTCAAGACCTGAAATATGTAAAACTATCAATCAAAGGCTTGAATTAATTAGGGCCTAAGTTCAGGTCTCTAATTGATGGTTTTACATAATTCAGACCCTAATTAATAGAAAACATAATTCAAGCCTTAAATTGATAGTTTATCCATTTTTCAGGTATTTAATTGATGAAATTCCTTTAATGTAATACAGTTCTGAAATAGGAAAAAAGAAAAATTTATTCCGATCGAAAATACTGAAATCACCAAAAATTGCATGTGATTGTTATGTGATAACAAAAATCCGCGAAATGAAGGGTGAAATCCTACTCTTCAGGAAAGACCATTCCTCCAATTCCTTTATTTAGGGATTAATTAATTCCAACAAAATCAAACTTCCCTATTAAACTCAACACAACACAACACAACCCTGGAATAGGTTTGTAAAGATGGAAACAGAAGGAGACTCTACGCCAGCCGCTGCTTCGGCCTTCCCTACCAAATTCTACTGCTAGCGTTGTCAAAACGGCGTCGTCTGCCGTCGTTGTCAAATGTTTCAACTAGTTATCCTGTATCTAATTGTCCTACTGATGTTTCTCTTTGCCGTTTCCACTGTCACTGTTATTGCTGTAGTTATCAAGAAGTCATTCTCTGATATTCCGTTGGAATTTATTTATTTCAAAATTTGAATCTACCTCCATTTTTTCTTTGATACTTTTCATTCTCTAACTCTCTAGCTAGTTCGCAATTAAATTTTATGATTCAATTTTTTAATTGGAATTTTTATTTCAAAGTTTGCGTTGGAATTTTTAGTTCAAAGTTGGGAAAATATCAATTTTGGTCCTTTAGGATATACAAAATTCAATTTTAGTCCTCAAGTTTGATAATTTTAAAAAAATGATCCTTTTTGATCCGCTTTTGGTCCTTTTTATCCACCTTTGTCCTCTAGGATTGGACAAAAAGGACCAAAAGTGATATTAACCAATAAAATTTCAGATTTTTCAAGAAACCCTCCTTCCACAATTTGCCACACATCCTTCCCTTCAATTTTAAGTCAATCAAAATCACCAACTATTTTCAGAAGCTCAATCCCTTCTTTTCCACAAAGCAAATTGCAAAATTCCAGTCAAGCTACTCTCTCTCACACACATAGATGTCATGATATCTTAGATCATTTATTCATGATAACAAAGTTTTCATTTTCAAATTTTTCATGTGAGAACATCACATGAACAAGTGAAATCCACTTACTTTTTTATATATAGTAAAATGTGGGAAGATTACAAACAATTATTACATCTGATGAAAACCTCTCATAAGAAAATTAATCAACACCAACCAACAGCTTCCAAATTCGGAACAGAGCCCAATTCCTGAACTTGAATCTGCAGCATCAACATCCAAGAATCAAGAACATAAAGCATCAAAATTGAATCGATTTCGATGATACGACGTCGTACCTTGTGGTGATTGGCAGAAGGTGGCAAGAGCTTGCTTCCCTTTTTACTCCTAGCAAGAATTCCTCTGGTAACAGGGGACATCATTTGATCAGTAGGACTAGTGTATCTGCAAAATCAAGATTCACCATTTTCAATCACACAGCTCAAAAACAATTTATTCCTTTTCTTTAAATTAAAATTAAAAAAAAAAAAAGGATTTACCTTTCAGGGTATCTGAATGGTTTGGGGAGCTTAAGGCGATCAGGGGTGGTGTTTTTGCCGGAATTACACGTGGCAGGTGGCGTAACAGGGTTGTTTTCTTTGTCGGAAGTAGGGATTCTTGGTGGGGTTCTGATTGTTTCTTCCATTTGAAATTTAGGTCTGATAGATGATCGATTTGAGGTTTTGTTGCAAGAAAATTGAAGTGGGATTTATTAGAAGGGGATTAGGACAGAGGATTATACTTGCTGTATATAATAATTTCAGTTGCCAAAGATGACCGTTGGGGGTGGGTGAGATTATCAACGGTCGATTTTCTAAACGAGTCAAGAAGTAAAGAAAACATGGATGTGACGCCAAATTTTAGGATGCATTGGATCACATTTTGTATTTTGATTTATTTTAGTTTTTTTTTCTTCTTTAAATGTGTATCATGAAAATGAAGTCTAAATTATTTAAGGTGTAGATAATCTATATTTTCTACAACTTCAAAAATATTATATGGGATCATGTATCACAATTATATGCGCTTTAAGAGTTTAATGATTATTAAGATATAATATATTTATAGAACAATTGAAGTGGAACTATGTTATTAAATATATGAAGGGGAATGAATACGTTGTAAAGTATTCGGACCCATTTGCCCCCAACTTAAACGTGTAGCATATGTTTATTGCTACAAGCAGACACATACTAAAAAGTAAAACACACTCACAAACGAGGTGACTCTTAATTGGACATTTTCAGTTCCTTTTTGTAGTTTTTTTTATAGAATATACGTGGATTTTCATAAAATTTATTCCATCCATTCAATTTTTAAAAATAGTGTAATTTTTCGGATAATAAATAATTAATAAAATAAGTTATACTTGTTAAGTGAAGATTATAATTTTGAAATAAAGTGTGCGCTCGCAAGTTTTATCAAAAAAATTATATAGTTATTTGAATAAAAATATGAGTTGATATTCTTATATTAACATTAATATACCAGCATAATAGGATAATAAAGTCTCGATTACTTATATTAATGAATTGAATAATTAAAATCTAAGAACTAGAAATTAAAAGTCTAGTCAGATTGATGTGACTATAGCTAGACCCCCAACTTTGTCATCAAATGGGGCATTTGACCAAATTTCATTTACTAACATGAGTAATTTCTTTGACTATGTATCATTAATAATTTTATTTTTTTAATTAATTAGTAATTTTTGTATATAAATTAGAATATATGTAAAAATCATACCCCAAGATATAATAACATTCATTTGGGAAAAAAAAAAGTACAGATTGCATAAAATTATACTTAGAATGTGAATAAAAAAAAAATTTGGGTCTAATTTCCGATTTATTAATTGTGAATAAAATATACTTGTAGGGAGTATTATATTTTTCTCTTTTTGTTTCATATTTAATGTGTAACACATGAATGGCGCAAAGTTAGTCAACCCAATCCCAATAATCAGGCCCGGCCCAATATTTTTAAAATACGGCCCATATTAAGATTTCAGTTATAATTGCACATACACACGGGTTATCATATTTATTATTTATTTATTATTTTAAATCTAAAATAATCATATTGATTAAGAATAATTGAAAGAATAACTTATTATTTGACCAAGAAAAAAATATTTTAAAATATGTAAATTTAACCAAAATGAAAAATATGCATTATCTACTTATTTCACATAAATAGAAAACAATGCTATCACTGAGGTTGAAGTGATACTCCTCAGTATCATCAGATGATATCAAAATAGAGTATATTAATTGGCGTGTCAAATATCTTGAAGATCATATACGAATATCTGAAACTTTAAAAACTACTTAACCTCCTTGAAAATTTTCAAGTTTTTCAATCATGCACTTTCATCATCTAGTGAAACCCGTAGTAAGAGCAATAAAAGTGAAAGAACTTTCATATTTAATCAATTTTAACTAACTGTGAGAAGTAGTTTTCAAATCAATAAATGTATTCTTTAATCTTATAAAACATAAAATACGTAAAAGATAGTTATATTGTACATATATTTTAAGAATATCATATTTTATTTAAATTATAATATCAAAACGAAAATTTAGAGCATAGAGTACACTATACAATTGATCAAGTTGATAATTATCATCATCTATAATTAAAATTAACTCATTCTCGCAGTAACCATAATATAACCTAAAATTCAAAATAAAATAAAATAAGCGCACTTTCAAAATTAAAGTGTAGTTATAATTTTTGGTAACAATCAGGGGCGTTTCCTCGTTGAAGGGTGGGTCTTTAGCCCCCCAAACCCTGAATTTTTCCCCTATATATTACATAGTATTTTTAGTTAATAATAATGATTAAATTAGGTTTTTTAATAATAATAATTTTAATTCCTCAAACACTCTTCTAATTATTCTTGCACAATTAATCAAACACTTAGTATTTTTCTTAGTGTGTATGTATAGTATTTTAATTAATAATGATCAATTAGTTTTTCTAATAATAATTTTAATTTCTCCAACATTCTTCTAATTATTCTTGCACAATTAATCAAACCTTATTGCACATTCTCCTAATTATTCTTACAAAATTAATTTCTCATATTGAATCAATGAAAATTATTGTCTCCACTTATTTTTTTTAGTTATAGACATTGAAAAATGTATCAAAATATCTCTAAAAATATTTTTATAGCAAGTTATATTTTTATATTACACTATTTTATATTCCCAACCTCCCACAATTATCATCATATTCGCCAAATAATAACTTGCATCACTTAAAAAATAATATCACACCTTAAAATACATTTTAAATTTAAAGGTAATACTCACACCTAATACATGTTACATACTTTATACTAGACTATTTAGAAAGACTAAGTTATTCTTAAAAAAGTTAATAAAATTACTAAAAAAATTCTCATAATTATCAGGGTTTGTATAAAAAAATTAGTATTTTTCTTAAAAAATCAATGAAGCTAGTAAAAAAAATTCTCATAGCATGTACCAATCGTATTGATGCATGTAAAAAAAAAGTTTAGCCCCCCCCCCCCCCCCCTACAAAATTGATCTAACTCCGCCCTTGGTAACAGTATTTATAGTTTATATTAGTCATTTTAAAAATAGTACAAATACTATTATTTACCTCCATTTACACCATCAATTTTTAAACTTTTAATTAAGTGATCTAATTTATTAAAAAAATAAATAAGATGAATAATGAGTCAAGAAAATTATTTAGATGCATGTACCAATATAAATTGGTTGATATATTAACATTAAAAAAATAGCCATGCATAATTTCCAACTTTAATTAAAATTTATGCCCAATCCAAATAAAAGTTTTCATTATATATATATATATATATATAATTTAAAATAATATATTGGCTAGATTCAAACCTACAAATTCTTTAGAATCAACAAACAACTTAAATGTTGTTATTTCTTAAATTAAGAGAAATTATAAATTTCAAGTACACCTAAATTTGAGATCACCTTATTTTAATTTTAAGTCAAGAAACTTATTTTACTTATTAAAAATAATAAAGAAATAAGTTACAAAATAATATATCTCCCTTCCTCATATATTTAATATTTTAAATGATATTAAAAACATAAAATTCGTTTTCTATAAAAAAAATTATACAAATTATAGAACATTCTTATAATTATTATACGAAGCATGTGTTTTATGAAATATTTCATAGCTTATTCCTTAAAAATTTTGTTTTAATATAAATGAAATTAAATAAGTTCTTTATAAAAAAATTCTAGTAATACATTGTTTTATAATAGTTATGAATCTTGATATTACTTAATTTATTTTTTAATTTATTAATTTTTAATTGTATAAAATAGAGAGTTAAACAATCATAAATATCAAATACACTTGACTCCTCACATATTTTGATATTATTTCAGCAAACTTATTTTACTTATTAAAAATACAAAAAAAAATAAGTTACAAAACAATAAATCTCCTAAACTAATAATAATAAGCCATCTAACATTTTTTTAAAATGTAATAAATATTCAATAAATCTATGTATGTCACCTCACATTTTGTAAAAAGTAATAAATATCAATGAACATATGCTTGCCACTTCACAAAAATTTAAATTTGGAAATTTATTTTGTTTTAATATATAAGAAGATTTGCAACTGCTAGGCGATTGCCAATTTATGCGTCACGTTTCGTTTGGCATAGATATCATTATAAGATCAACCCATATTAATAATTTAGGATTTAAAAATAAAAATAAAAGAAAGTTATCTGGTGCATAAATATGTTATTTTTAAGGTGTAGTAATTAAGAGTGGGTTCTCATTTGCACAAAGTATATTAGGATATAACATCTTATTATAAAAATATACACTTTAATTATTAATATAATGATTATTTTTATTAAAAAAGTAGATTGAATTATGAACATTATAAAAGTTTGATTAAAAAATTAAGTTTTTTTAACATGAAATCAAATGTATAAGTTCCTATACTAAATGTTAAAACATTTAATATTAAAGGATATAATTTTCAAAAAGTGTCAAATTTGAGGGCAAGATGCCAAGGATAAACAAATGTATGTGCATTTTAGTAAAAAAAAAAAAAAAATTTATTACTCTTAAAGATTGTAGTCTACCTTCAAAATACCAAATATTACCAGGTAATTATAATAATATATCATACAAAAATAAATAATCATCATACAAGAGAGTAATTATCGGAAATATAAAAGAGTTTCATCAATGTATTATTACATGAGCATAGATAGGGACACGATAACTTTCTAAGAAATCATTACATGAAGTTTTTTGGATATATTCTTCTTTATAGTAAAAATAATTTTCTTAAGATGTGGGTGAACACAAAATTGCTAGGATTTCTAGATTATAAAAACAGCATCCAAGCTTTGTGGATGACGTTCACCATCATTGTTCTTCGTATTATTAATCTATAATATTTCTATTTTGTTTAAAAAAATGTGGGTGCAAATAATATCCCAAAAATTACAATTTATATCTAGCTATCAAAGAATTTTTTTGTTCTTAATTAATCCACTCTCTAAAAGAATATTCAGACCACTCAAAATCTTTACAAAGCAATTTCATAATATATTTTTTAAGGGGCGGCTATTTATACCCCCAAATCTACTAATGAATCCTATTAATTTATAAATTTAAAATAAATTTATGTCAAAATACGTAAATATCCTTTATATAAACAATAAAATAATATTAATTATAATTAAATTTCTAAATTCACCCCGTTTAGATTTCTAAATGAAACCCACACCCCATCCCACGCCAACCCCACCTGCGGCGGTCTCTTCGTCGTCCCCTCCTGGAAGCACAAACCCGAAATCCCTAAATCCCAAATGAGCACCGTTGCTTTCTACAATTACGGTGATGCCAATGATGATTTGGACGATTCCAACAGTCATTTCTTACCGATTTCTCTAATAAAAAACCAAACTACAAATCTAATGTTTTTAACTTATTGTAATTTACAATTTTTAAAAATATATTTGAAAAAAAAAAGTTTTGGCAGCAAAAATAGTGAGTCGCCGAATCTTTACCTCCACAACAGGCACATCAGATCTCTACCCAACCTACTACACCTCCCAAATTTGCCTCATTGGTTGCAGACGCAATATGTATTATACATGTTTGACAATCTCTTCTCCTTGCACCATATCATTCAACCGCACTCTCTCCAAATACTATGCCACATTCGCCGGAACCACCATCGAGACCACCGTAACGGACTAGGCTGGATGTGCAGGCCACGGCGAAGGACTTCGGAGATGATGGGGCGGAAATGTGGGTCTATTTGGATTTAGAAATTTAATTTTAATTAATATTTCCTCCGTCTCAGGTCAAGAGTCTCATTTGCTTTTGGACGCGTAGATTAAGGAGTATTATTATTTAATGTATAGTGAGTAGTTGTATTAGTGGGTGTAAGGTCTCATGTTTTAATTGTATTAATGGGTGTGGGTTGGTCCCATGTATCCAAAAAAGGAAATGACTCTTTGGGTGGAACGACCATAATGGTAAAATTGTCCTCTTAACCTGGGACGGACTCTTTGGGTGAAACGACCAAAATAGTAAAATTGTCCTCTTAACTTAGGACGGAAGTAATATTATTTTATTATTAATGAAAGGATAAGTCTTTTCACATAAATTTATAAATTAGTGAGTTTCGTTTAGTAAATTTGGTTGCAAATAGGTGTCCCATTTTTTAACTCATCAATCATCTCCTTAATTGATAGTATGATTCTTGAAAAATGGATAGAATTGCTATATTTCTACATAATCCAAACTACATATATTAATTAACAAAATGTGATAGCTTTTTACTTAAATAGTTTGACAAATAAAAGGAAAATTTAATGCTTCCAAGTCACATGCGAATGGCGATTGGCGGGGACCTTTAATGGGTAATGGTTATTAATTTCGAGAGGTTGTCTTTTGTGCAATTAGGAAATATTAAATTATTGTATCCTAAAAATTATTATCCTATCTTAAGAAAATTCTCCTCAACCCATATTCAAAATGTGTAAATTAATAATAGAAATATATACATTAATAATTAAAATTTTATACATATTATTTGCGAATTTTCTATTAATATTTTAATGAAAAATTAAATATAAAAAATTATACATTTATTAAGATATATATATACATTATTAAATGAAAATTAATATATGAATACACACGTACACCCAAATACAATACTAAATCAACTCGTAAAAAAAGGTTGAATTTTTGTTATGTTGATTGTTGTGTGATTTAAAATGTAATAATTTGTCATCTTAAAAATAGTACTCCTAGTTTTCGAAATAGGATATTAATAGTAATAGTAATATAAAAATCATTTGCCATTATTTAAATATGCAAATTTTGACAAATATATTATTCTCTAAAATGAGGCTTGTGTGCACCAGGGATATCGTGTGCCTTTAGAATTTAGTATTATGGGAAAAGATATATTGTTTTGTTATAAAAAGTATACACTTTAATTAGTAAGGGTACACCATTTTATTCTAAAAGATATACACTTTTTATTATTATTTTTTATTTTTTTAGAAAATAAAAGATACACATCTTTGTACTAAAGGATATAAAATTTAACATAAAATTCTAAATGTGCACGGAGTGTGTCCCGCACACAAGTTTTTGTCTATTCTTTATCATGAAAATAAAAATAAAAATAGCGTATTAAATGTATATATGGTTAAACAGCAAATTAATTTCACACAAACTCGTGTCAATGTTGCTTCGTATAAAATATTCTAAAAAAATAGTGAGACGTTGATTATACATACCTGCAGACATATTAAAATTGATTAAATTAATAGACTCGAACGGCTTCATAATATAATGACCTCATGTCCAGCTTTTCTGGCCATAAAATAAGGAACAACACTAAGAAATTAATAAAATTTAGAATGCCATTAAATATGATATATCATTCATTCATGATCTTTGTTTTAATAATTAGTACGTATGTTCATTAGATTGCAAAATCACACCAATAAAGCTGCACCCATGAAGTTCAATATCGAAATTCTCTCTCTCACACACATATGTATATAATCCCACGTAACCATTTCATAAAATACTTTCATACAAGTTTTTCCATTATACAATTGTGGAAAGATTCCTCTTAGCACAAACATTCAAAACATAAACTCCCTCCAGTCCCATGAAAAAATTAATATTACTGTTTGTACGAAAATTAAGAAATATATACTCCCTCTGTCCCATAGTTAAGTTCACCAATACTGTAGATATGGAGTTTAAGAAAAGTTATTTTTTACCAACTTAATTGACTTTTTAGGGGTATTGTGTTATTTTTATGTAATAAATAAATTATGAAGTATGTTATTTGTGTTAGGTGAGAGTGATATTTTTTAAATTAAGATAACTTTTGAGGTTATTGGTTAATATAAAGTTTCATTTTTTGGGTGGTGAACATAAGTGTAGAACGGACGAAAATAGAAAGTGTGAACATAAGTGTGGGATGGAGGGAGTAATATTTTAATGTGCAGATATTTTAATGTATAGTGGATAGTTGTATTAGTATTTTGTGTGGCCATGATTAATTTATGTGGGTCCATTAATTAAAAAGAAAGACAAAGACTTAGATACAACATTCAATTGGTACAACCCCGTATAACCTTCTTCCTTCACCTTCAATGTGTGTTTTTCTCTTTTTTTTTTAACTGTTGTTGTTGCTTTTTTTATTATTTAATTTTAGGATATAATTGCAATTTTACCCTTGAGTTTAGGGTATAATTTATCCCTAGGGTTTAGGCTATAATTGTAATTTTACCCTTATGGTTTAAAGTATAATTTATCCCTAGGGTTTATGGTATAATTGTAATTTTACACGTGTGGTTTAGGATATAATTTATCCCTAGGGTTTAGGGTTTATGGTATAATTGTAATTTTACACTTGTAGTTTATGGTATAATTTATCCCTAGGGTTTAGGGTATAATAGTCATTTAAATAAAATAAATTTAAAAATAAAATAAAAAACAACATTAACGAAGGAACATGAATTAATTAAGAAGAGTGGGGACCAATAGTGTATTAATTCAGTTGGTACACTTGGTTGTACCCTAGTTTATCTAAAAAAAATTTAATTCTTGTAGTAGAATACCTAATTAGTAAAATGTAATTATTGTAGTAGGACGGAGAAGTATATTAAAGACTCATATCAGATTATCTTACAAACTGTGAACGGATAACGAGTGAAACATTTTACTAAAAGTATGTAATCGCACTAGTGAATAATCTAAAATAATTTTGGGGACTAGTGAAATTCTAAAATAATTTTGGAGATTTTTTTCCTTTTATGATTTTATAAAATATAATTAAAAATATGTAAATTTTATTTTTCCAATAAAAAACATTCTCTTTTGGTCCGATTTTAACGACACCAATTCAAATTATATGCTAGCAAGTTGCATATATGCATGGCGACGAAAGGAATTTTTTGAGCTCTAAAATAGTGTTACATCGGGATGGTTATCATATAATGAATGATTGACTAATGAATTAGTTTATCATTATTATTAATTAATATTAAGTTATTCAACATCAATTAGCCTTGTTTTCAACCAAATAAATAACTCTTAATATTTCATCTATCAGATCTTATGTTTGTTTTGGAAGTGATATACCTTTGTAATTTAAGATATACTCTATATCAAGTAAATACCTTATGAACATTATGAGATGTTACATATGGCGTGTTATTTAAGAAATGTATTGCTTGAAAAATAAAATTTAGGGTGTCAAAAGATTTTAAAAATCATAAGCTTGACTCTAACCAAATTTTGAGTACTCATCATCTTTTAAGATCTGTGAAATTTTTTTTATTGTATAAACGTCCCAAAATTCGTCATAATTGCAATAGAATTTTTTCCGTCACAAATTTTCGTCAACTCAAAAGCACGTAATTATAATATTTTTATTATAGAGAACGTTGACTCGAAAAACAGTTCTTAAAATGTAGTATCAGGTAAGATTTTCATAAATTAAATTATTGATTATCATATTAGTATACTGGATTTACAAATTAGTAATTATATAGGTTTCTTAATCTCATAATGGTTTTTTTTATAATAATAAAAAATCCACCAAATATTATATTAATGGATCTGTTAACATTCCATTTCACAACATTGTACATCGATTTATTCAACTCAGTTATAATTTTCCAGCATATATAAACATCCTACCTCAATTATTTACAGCTCACAATCTTGAATCTTTAAAGCATCATGATCATGACATCTAATTAATATATGTATTTGACAATTTTATTCACTACTTTTAACATTAAATAAAAAAAAAATATATGTTGTACATGATTTGTCATTTTAACAAATATTGTGATAGATGTTCTTCAATAATTTTCAACAATTGATGGATGTTGAACTGATGGGAGCAGATGGATACTGTTCTATTGTTTGGTGGTCTACTTCTTTAATTTTCTTGCTGCACTGATTGGACTTTTAACCTTATTTTCCACTTTAGTTATCATAAATAAATAATTATAATATATGAAATACTAAGTATTTTGAGTGAATCAATTCTGTTATGGGAATAGTATCAATTTATTTTAGGTGTATTCATTGATTGAGAGGGTATCAAATTTGCGGAATGAGTGATCTTTATGTTGGAGATGTGAGAGTGATTATTTATCCAATCTTTGTCATTCACAATTTGTGTGTATTTGGTATTCCAACCTCTATTGGATTGGATGGGTTTTCCTCTGGACATTTGTAAGGTTGGCTCAATCGGCTCAGACAATCATACTGAACTAGTTATAAGTCAAACATATTTTCTCTGAGTATCTTCGATCATGTCTCGTCTGTCACCGTGGGTCATTGGGCCTTTTTTATATATAAAATCAGCTTTGGACGGACTTTATTATCGATCAAGATATTTATACGGCTATACTTAGATATATTCTTTTAATCATTGAGTCTTTGGCTTATGTTTAGAATGGAATATATATATATATATATATATATATATATATATATATATATATATATATATATATATATATATATATATATATATATTAGTATTAGTTATAACTAAAATTATAAGTCAAACATATTTTCTTTGAGTATTTCCGATAGTGTCTCGTCTTTGTCACCGTGGGTCATTAGGCCTTTTTTATATATAAAATCAACTTTGGACGGACTTTATTATCAGTCAAGATACTTATACGGCTATATTTAGGAGTATTCTTTTAATCATTGAGTCTTTGGCCTATGTTTAGAATGGAATATATATATATATATATATATATATATATATATATATATATATATATATATATATATATATATATATATATTAGTATTAGTTATAACTAAAATGGAGTAGAGATGAAGTATAACTGAGCTTAATTAATGTTATCCTATAAGACTGTTGACTGCTCAATTTAATTAAACGTATGGACATTTTCGAACATTTTAAGAGTGAATAACATTATCATTGACCTAGAAAATCAAAACAAATGAATGTGGAGCATCTTTTAATAACAAACAAAATGTTTAAATTTGTTTATGTAAATTGAAATAAATTTTTTTTTTTCATTTTAACTAATAATCAATCAATTCATTTAACTCTTAACTTCACACAATGTTTGCCTGATCCGGAAAAGTCCATATTAGTCAAAGAGTTGGAATATAACATATAGGGCACCCTTGCGCGATACGTCTAATAGTAAAATAATTTTAGGTTTATTTAGTTTTTTTTATTAAAAATATTATTAACTTTCTTTTTAAAAAAAAAAACTAGATATTACTTATCCGTGCGTTGCACGGAAAGAATTAAAGTATTACAATTATATATTTTTAGGTTGTGTTTGAATTGAGTTATTTCAAATCCAATGAATTTGAAAATGAGTGGATTTTAAATTCCTTGAATTTTAAATTAATTTATTTGAATTTCACTATTTGAATAAATTATGAATTTTTGAAAGGATTTCAAATTCGTAATTCAAAAATTATTTTTAAAATAAAATTTTATATACGATAAATAAAAATAATAAAATTTTATTATATAAAATATTAAAATTTAAAATTTTATTAAAAATAATTTTTTGTGGAGGAAACTCTACCACCCAACTTACTCCTACCTACCCCCATCCCCAAAAAAATTTTTTTATAAAATTTTAGATTTTAATATTTAAATAAGTAAAATCCATTATTAGTAAAATAAAAAAATAAAATAATAATTAGAGTAAAATTCAAATTTATATTGTAAAATAAAAAAAAGTAAATTTTAAATAATAAAATTCATTATTAGTATAATTAAATTTTATGATTGAAATTAAAGCATTATTTGGACGGTCAAGATTAAAATTGAATTATTTCTAAATAGAGTAAAATTGAAGAAGAAAAGATAAAAAAAAGAATTATACCTGATTGGACTTACCAATAAGATCAAATATGAGAATGATTGAACCTAAAAATAATATCAAATAAAAGTATAAAAGAAGATAAAAAAAATTAAAAAGTATAATGATACTTTTAAGGAGAATGATTGAACCTGCATATAAAATTAAATAAAAGTATAAAAGACAAAACAAATTATAATAGATTATAAATAATATGAAAGTAGAATTTGTAAAAGAGAAGAAAAAGAAAGCATTAGAAAAAAAAACAAAAAGAAAATGATTGGACCTACAAATAAGATCAAATATGAGAATGATTGAACCTAAATATAATATCAAAGTATAAAGGAAGATAAAATAAATTAAATTATGAAATTATGGTTTATAGAATTATTAAAAAAAAACACAAAAATCGAATGGAAAAAAATAAGATAACAAAATATTAAAAAATATAATGATACCTTTAGAAGAATGATTGAACTTGTATATAAGATCAAATAAAAGTATAAAAGACAAAACAAATTATAATAGATTATATATAAAAGTAGAGTCTGTAAAAGAGAAGAAAAATAAGAAGCATTAGAAAAAAAACAATAAAGAATAAGATCAAATATGAGAATGATTGAATCTAAAAATAATATCAAATATTTGTTTTTATATATGTATAGATATTACTTTATTTTTCATGAAATAATTTATTGCACAATTGCTAATTTTC
Source organism: Pogostemon cablin (assembly GCA_023678885.1). NCBI lineage: Eukaryota > Viridiplantae > Streptophyta > Magnoliopsida > Lamiales > Lamiaceae > Pogostemon > Pogostemon cablin. Next base: position 2,026,937 of record CM042992.1, on the reverse strand, counting down.
GTCAATTGAGAGTCATATTTTATTAAAATAAAATATCATCATTCTTTATCATCTTATAAATGTTTGATTTATATATATATAATTTGTTTTATAGTTATTTACGTAGGGAAATAAAGTTGATTGTAGTAGTGGTTGTCTGAGTTAATGTTACATTGAAATATTTCGAGCATTTCAAGATTTTTGCAGGCCACTCTTCAGAATACAGTTCACATTTAATGACTCTTTGACCAAATTTACCAAAATGCATGAATTAATCAAAATTATATACATGTTATAGTTCAATAAGGAATACAAATTCATTGTTAACCAAATTAATTTTTGGGTAAATTAAATCAGTACTCAATGATTTTAATAACTAGCATATTAAAAATATTTCATTAAATGTAACATTGCAATATATATAGTATAGTAACAGAAAAGGAAAATAGATGATGAAATAGCATAACTAAGTTTGGATGGGTTGATCACGCCTCAAACAAACGATTCTTTTCTAAATTGAGAAAAAAGTGTGTTAAAAGCGCTATTCTGCAGTAGCGACATCATCACGGCTTTCATCACCTTTGTCAAATATTGTTGCCCTTCTAAGAAACTAATCATTCCTTCTTCTCACTCTTGACTATCATATGATATCTGTGGACTGTTCATATGCTCTCTTAGCAAAGTACTCCCTCTCTCTCTCAATAATTTTCTCACTTTTCTCATTTGTTTGTCCTACAAAATTTTTCACACCCCAAAAAGTGAAATGTCACTTTATCCAACAACATCCAAAGTTACTTTAATTTCAAATTTATCACTCTTTTTTCACATACATATCATTACCTTATACTTTTTTATTACCTAAAAAATATCACAATACCCTCCAAAATCAATAAAGTTAGTCAAAAAATACAAATTTTCTTAAACAACGTGAAATAGTAAACGTGAAAAGTTTTCCGGGACGAAGAGAGTAGTTATCTTCACCGTTACTATAAATATTTAATTAAAAAAGCTTGTTTTCAATTAGTTTATTTATTTTTTAGGAATATTATGATATTTTTAAATAATTAATAAAATATAAAATATGTTATTTGTATTAGCTGAGAGTGCTATTTTTAAAATGAAAATCACGTTTGAAGTTATTGATCGAGTTTTTTTTTTTGTGGTGAGATAAGTGTGAGACATACGAAAGTGAAAAATGTGGAGATAAGTGTGAGATGAGATGAGTGGAGTATAATTTTGGGTTAATTAAAAAAAAATACGAACTTTACTTCAATTGCAAATTAATCATCACTTTTGAGAAATTGCAAAAAAAAAAACCAAAACCTTTAAGTATTGTTGCAAAAAAAAAACCAAAAAAAACCCTACTATTAGTCACAAATTGAGTTTTTTTCAACAATACTCAAAAGTTGTGATTTTTTTTGTAATTTCTCAAAAGTGGAGATTAATTTGTAATAGAAGTAAAGTTCGTGATTTTTTTTTTGCAATTAACTCTATATTATTTTATATAATTTTATTGAGTTCTGGTATTTTATTAATAATTTACATCACATAAATTGTATTTTTCTTTTTATGAAATAAGCACAATTGTTCAAGACTTAAAGGTTAAGAAGAAAAGAAGAGTGGTATAATATCATTATCCATAAAAATAGTAGTGTTGATACAAAAATATCGACATATTAAATGTTGATGTGGGCTTTGACACAAGCTTCAAAAAGAAATTTACACACAGTATATATATATATATATATATATATATATATATATATATATATATATATATATATATAATAAAGATAAATAGTTGAAAATTTAATGTTGGTGGACTAAAAATATTTATATTGTTCAATTGACAAAATAGAATTCAATAAATAACCAATGATTAAGAGCTTAAAATTTTATCATATTGTTGGACTATTTCATCTACAATAACGATAATTAATACTTAAAAATATTACTCCATATTATTATTCTTGAGTTGATCACTGATATTCAAAGTATTACATAGTATTACATAAATTTTAATTAATAAAAATATTACTTTTCCAATAAAAATATCATTTGAAATATAAAGAATATTAATGTTTGATTAAAAATGGAGTAATAATTTTATTTGTCGGAAAAATTAAGAATATGGAGTAGATCTTTATATTAAAAGGTAGTACTCCTTTCGACCACTTGAAAGGTATTCGTTTGATTTTTGTGCGTGGATTAAAGAATATTATTATTATATGTAAAGTGGGTGGTTGTATTAGAGGAAAATGGTGAGCCATAGGATTTATGTTTTTTACTAAATATAGAAAATAGATATCTTTGAATTGGACGTCCAAAATGATAAAATTGATACATTGTAAGTGGTCGAAAAAAGTATAACATTCACACACAATGATATTCCCTTCGTCTTGGGTATTTATGTTCATTTGTACCTGCTCACAGAATAAGAAATACTAGTACTGTTTGGGTAAGTTAATAATTTAAATTGGAAAAATAAATAAAATTGTTAGAATAATAAATAAATTATAAAAAGTAGATAAAATGTATAGAACATTTTATAAATATTTGGAATGAATAAATATTTTTACTATCAAAATGTAAAGTATGTATAAATACGTTTTACTAAAAAAGTAATTTTTTTATTGGATCAAACCTGGACACAAGTAACTTGAGCATGCAAGCTAAGCTAGACTTTGCATTGATCTTATAAAATCAATAAAATTAATCAAAAACTACATTTCCTTAATTTTTTTATAAAAAATACTTGTTCAAAGTTACGAGAAGGACACAATAATATTAGTAACTAAAACTAATGTACACTCGCACTAGGTAGCGCCTTTAGGGATGAACCTCAAAATAAGTAAGTTGGTGCAAATTAATTACATCATAAATATTTGTGAAGTGTGAATAGAGATAACTCAATATGATAACCCCCTACTCCCCACCCTCTCTCTCAAAATATACATATATATAAATGTATGCATACATGTAACATGTACTCCTATTGAAGATGATCACAACACACCCACCTTCTGAAGCTAGATAGCTTGGAGCATTAAATACACATCTAGCAAAAGTGATTCATGGCTAAAAAACAGAAAGGCTGTTTTCTGGCCATTGTGGCGGTGGCGACGACAATAATGGTGGTGGTGTGCGGCGGTGCAAATGAAGAAAGCTATAGAATAGTGGCTCTTCCCGGCCAACCAAATGTCGGATTCCACCAGTTCTCCGGCTACGTCACCGTCGATGAACTCGCCGGAAGAGCCCTCTTCTATTGGCTCACTGAGGCCACACAACAACCCTCATCAAGACCTCTTGTTGTTTGGCTCAATGGAGGTACCCCCCAACCCTATAACCCCCCACCCCACACCCCCAATGCAATAATCAGTAAAATAGTGAAGTAATTTGTGTGTGTGTGATTTTCTTGCTAGTATGCATTAATACTTACTAGTTTTTTTTTTTTGGACAAATTAGTTGAAGAAAATGTCATTTTTTGTTTTTTTTTCCCTACCTAATCATTAATATCTTTTCAGATTTTTCTGACATTTGAGTTTGACTGAAAACACTAATAAAATGTGACATTGGAAACAAGCATGAAATTTAGGGTGATTCATTCAAAACACATTATTTATTATCAAATTTTCTTCATTTTAAGTTTTAACTACTCCTATCTATTATCTTCTGCCCTGTTTATTAACATGTAAAATAAAGGCTGTATTTATTAGTGTGAAAGCTATGCATGGAGTAATAAATTAAAAATAAAAATAAAAAAAATTTAAAGGCTGGAAGCTAAGTTAGAACAATCCTCATTAATTGATACTCCAACTAATATCATCTGCAGAATATTAAATTTGTCAGCATGCTTGCTGCAGCAGGAATTAGTTAGGTCATTCATGATGTTCAGTACGATCGAATTGCAAATTTGCTGAATTTATGGCCTCTTTTGCAAATATTATACACGAGTGCTGCCAAACACTTACTATTGAGTGCACATCTCAATTTAACTTCACAAATATTTTAGACTTATTTAGGAGATATTTATCCCCTATGTAAAAATCCTAAAATCATTGTCAAACTACATGCTCCCTTCGTTCACATTTACATATAATTTTTATTCATAGGTTACAGAGTTTTATTACTCCCTCCATCCAGGTAACAATGCTCATTTATGTCAAATTAAAAAGCGTTGTTTTTTTAATGTAATGTAAACTTTTCATATGCACAATTTTTCACTGCATCTCTATTAAAAAAAAAAATCATACTAAAAAATCATGACTTCACATTGCCCTTAAAATTATTTTTCAAACACAAATTGAATAAACAAATTACGAGTGCGAAATGGATAAAAGATTTTGTGTGATTTCTTACAATGATCAGAGAAGACGATTTTATAATTTTGTAATTAACATATTTAATTTCATCATTGCTTACACTTCAATCAAATTACGACAATAATCCAAAAAAATATGCATTCATTCTTTAAAAAATAGTGCAATTCAAATATTATACGATTTGGAGTGTGCTTTGTTTGTTTGACAAATAGAATTAAACTAGTAGTAATTTTCACTAATCTGATACTTTTGTTCAAACGAATTTTATTAAATTTATTATTATTTTTAAAAGGTCCTGGATGCTCTTCGGTGGCGTACGGTGCATCGGAAGAAATAGGACCTTTCAGGATTAGCAAAAACTCATCTGGTTTATATCTAAACAAGTTTTCATGGAACAAATTAGCAAACTTACTCTTTCTCGAAACTCCTGCGGGTGTCGGCTTCTCCTACAGCAACAGATCCTCCGATCTCTTCGACACCGGCGACCGTCGCACCGGTATTCACCGCCGCCTTCATTTGCCCTAATTTGTTTGCTTTTTTAACAAACTGAGAAATTAGACGTATTTCGAAAATTACAGCAAAGGATTCGCTGCAATTTCTGATCCGGTGGCTAGATCGATTCCCACGATACAAGAATCGTGAGATTTATCTCACCGGAGAGAGCTACGCCGGCCACTATGTCCCCCAATTGGCCAGGGAAATTATGAACTACAACGCTAACGCTAGGCACAAGATTAACCTCAAGGGCTTTATGGTAATTTCCCACTTCCCCCTCTGACGCCATTTTTTTATTTTTTAATTAATTAATCATTGATATTTAAATTTTTGTAGGGGAATTATAATGGTAATTTTTTTGGAGGGTTAATTGAAAAAAAATTATGAACTTTACACAAATTAATCCTCACTTTTGAGAAATTATAAAAAAATCACAGTTTTTAAGTATTGTTGCAAAATAAATACAATTTATGACTAAAAGTTAGGGTTTTTTAGGTGCGTTTTGAAATAATACTTAAAGATAATAGTTTTTTTTTTCAATTTCTCAAAAGTGGGGATTAATTTGCAATAGTAGTAAAGTTTATGATTTTTTTTTAATTAGCCCTAATTTCAATGCCTTTAATTAATTACTCAATTTTATAAAACAAACTATGAGAATGAACAATTTATTGTGGGAAGGGTATATGTAAAATGGATTATAAGATATGAATTCATTATTCTCCCTATCCTATCATAATGTTTATGTTCTTGGTAAATGGATACTAAATATTATATTAAAAAAATATTTTAACAAGTATTCACTTCATCCCATACTTATTAAACAATTCATTTGTAATAAGGAATGATGCAAATAATTATGAGACTGAGAGATTATATTTTATTTATAGAATAATCATATTTTAATATGACTAACAACTAACTTTATTATTATGGTATATATTTATGGTGAATTATAATCTTAATATTTATTTAACTAATATTCTAATATCACACTTGATTAAATCAAAATTAATGAAATTGTACAAGGTGGGTAATGCGGTGACGGACAACCACTATGACAACCTAGGAACGGTGAATTACTGGTGGAGCCACGCCATGATCTCCGACAAGACCTACAAGCAACTCATGAGCACGTGCGACTTCCAACGCCAGAAGGAGTCCAACGAGTGCGAGTCTCTCTACTACTACGCCATGGATCAAGAATTTGGAAACATCGATCAATACAACATTTACGCACCTCCTTGTCATAACTCCGACGGAAGACCCACCGGCCCGACCCGCCACACCATGCGCTTCCCCCATCGCCCGCATTCCGTACGTATTAATAAGTTACCCATTTCTTTTTTAAATTATATATATATATATATTTTACATTTTTTTCTTCTTTTTTCTAGATTTTAAAGCAGCTATCAGGGTATGATCCATGTACGGAGAAATACGCTGAAATTTACTATAATAGGCCTGACGTGCAAAAAGCTCTCCATGCAAACATTAGTGGTCGGATCCCATATAAGTGGACTGCATGCAGGTTAATTTTGTCATTAACAATTTATTAAATTAAGACTTGTATCAATATTTTATTTTATTTTCTTGTACCTTTTGCGCAGTGAAACTTTGAATAGAAATTGGAATGAGTCGGATAGCTCAATCCTTCCAATATACAGAGAATTAATAGCTGCTGGATTACGAATTTGGGTTTTCAGGTAGCAATTAAAAGATTACATTTTAAAAAATTGAAATTAAATCAATAAATTATTAATTTGGATTGTTAAATTAATGGTTATATATTTTAGTGGGGATGTGGACTCAGTTGTGCCAGTCACTGCAACAAGATACTCCCTAGCACAACTTAAATTAGACACCACAATTCCTTGGTATCCTTGGTATGTTAAAAAACAGGTGAGTTACATCAAATCACAATATATGGAAATTTCATTTCATTTTATTTTATTTTATTTTATTTTCATATATATATCTAAGTGAATAAATAAATAGTTAGAATTAAAATATGTATGTATGCATGTATGTATAGGTGGGTGGGTGGACTGAGGTGTACAACGGGTTGACGTTTGCAACGGTGAGAGGGGCAGGTCATGAAGTGCCTATGTTCAAACCAAGAGCTGCATTTCAGCTGTTTAGATCATTTTTGCAAGGGAAGCCCCTCCCTAAGAAATGAATTGCAATTTCGCCCCCATTTTAAGAAATTTATTTCTGTTCATTATAATTAGTAGCCAAAAATCATGATTCTGGCGAAAATTGCCAACTCGTAATTCGGATTTATTGGGATTAAAATTATTTAATTAGTGTTGAAACTTCAATTCAGTCAATGATTATAAAATCGGACCGGAGAACGAACCGGAAGAGGTAACAATTCGAGGTCCTAACTGGTCGAACCGGTTCAACCAGAAAATTGAATTTTACATATTTTCAATTATATTTTATAAAATTACCAATTATAAAAATATATAATTACCTAAATTATTTTTTAAAATTTAAAATACAATTTAAAATCAAAATATAATTGAATAAAAACATCTATAAATCATAATTTATGCATACATAGTAGTTTATAATATACGCACTCAATATTATAATTCATAATTTAATCCAAAATGTAAATATTATGTTTTAAAAAAAAATACCGAAACCGGTTGAGCCGGTTCAACCCAGTTCAAACCTGTCCAACCCCCAAAAATATTTTTTTATGTTTTCCGGACCGGTTCCCGGTCCAACCGGTTGAACCGACCGCTCTGTCCGATTTTCTAATCACTGAAATTAGTACCTTATGTTTCAACAATGTTCATATTTTTCTTTCATTTTTTTTTCCCTGTTTAAATACAAATTACACAATCTAAATTTGATAAAAAGCTCTACTCTTTTAATTCATTTAATTAATACTCATCAGTCATCACTTTATAAAACAAAACGATTAAAAATAAATTTAATAACTAATCATAATCACCCTAAATTTATTCATGACTAATTTGTTGACTTAGAGGGTCTGTTGGGCCTTCTATTGTAGAATTTTGTTTTCATGACAAATTTATAGAATGTTGCAGCTCAAATTGGGCCTCTTATTGGATAACTGAAATATAGTACTCCGTATGTTACCATATAATATCTGGTCAATTGACCAATCAACAGATGGACTAGTCAAATTGTATAATTTGTATACGAGAATAACTACATTCTTTTTTTTTTATACAGACCATAGGGATCGACTAGTCATTTGGAATATTTTCTAACAAAATAATTAATTAAGTACATTATTTGGTCCACCAATACTGTTCAAACGTCTGCAAGTGTGTAATAATGGAGTTCTTTTTTGTGTTTTTTTTCCTTCCTCATTGCAATTTAAAAGCCACTACCCCTCAATTTGAAAAGTCAAATTAATCTCTTTAAATGCCATTTGTGCTATGTAAAAAGTACAAATGTTACAAATGTTTATCGTGTAGACAGGTACCATGTTGCACTTAATATATATTCCCTCCATTTGTGCTATGTAAAAAGTACAAATGTTACAAATGTTTATCACGTAGACAGTTACCATGTTGCACTTAATATATATTCTCTCCATCATATTTCAATGTTTACGTTTATATTTTGTACGTCTCATTTCAATGTTTATATTTTTTTTTTAGGAATATGAGACTCACCTAAAACAATTAATATATCATTCAACACTGATACACCTACCCACTTCATATTAAATATTATATTTTTTCACCCACTATCTATTAAAATATAATACTTTTTAATCAACGTACAAAAGCAAACGTAAACATTGAAATGGGACGGAGGGAGTACTAAGTGAATTGAAGGTTATATATTTATAATTGTAGATTTCAGAAAGTAATCTTAATAATAATAAACATGTGCATATAGTGATTTATACACTTTTTAATTAATGTAAATTTGTTAAATATTTTAAGAGCATAACGAAATGTGATCATTTAGTTTTTCTAAATAATTACAGAAAAATTATAATTATAATTATTTTTTTAAAAGGAAAATCGTTCGTCTCATATTAAGAACATATAATATTTTTGTAATTAATTATCACTTTTTATTAAAAATATTATCAATTTTCTTTTCGTTTTATTATTATTCGTTTATACTATAAATTATTCATGAAATTATTCACAGTACTATTATTACTTTATATTAATAAAATATTACTTTTTATTATAAAAGATATTACTTTATAATCCATTAAAAACCATGATGTAAGATGGTTCCGTATAACTCTATGCTTTTTTTTCAAATACAAGCTATGAAGCATAATCAAATTGCGAAAAGAGCCGAAAAATTTAAACATATGCTCTATGAGTATTAAAAACTTTAGTTGTTGAATTAAAATAGTTATTTTGAACCTTAAAAAATAAGTGTACATTAAGGACTTTCATGGAAGGTTTTCATTTTATTATTCAATAATATACTTCATATATATATATATATAAAAGTTTAGGGTTATTTTGGAATGCACCTGGTGCTCCCAAAATTTTATAGGCTAAAATCATGAAGTAGTGGGTAATTTTCTATTTTAATTTTTTTATTATTTAATATAATTAATGGGTAGAAATTGTATTATAATTTAATATAACACTTAGAATCATTCAGGTGTACCGATGTCACGGGTGCACCAAAGTTAAACTCATAAGTTTAACATTCGATTAAATACATTTATAGAGTTTCTAATTATTATACTCCTAAAATAGATAAATAAAATTCCACATTTTCTATCTCGCTGATATTTTCGGTTTATTTCTAGTTACGTGTGAAAGAATGAAGATGATAATTTGCTAATGGAGTTCTACTATTCAGTCAGGGTCAATATTCAACTATCAAGACCACCAAACATAATCTCACACACACAACCCCACCCCACCCCCCCACCCCTCCTCTCAATGTTACCTTCAGATCTACATCATCATTATAATACAACTCAAGTTAAAACAATCCAAGTTTAAGGTAATCTTTTAACTAAATCGCTGCAAACCACTGTACCTATGCATCAAACTCATCTTGGCCAAATTGAAGGGAGATAAAGTGTGGCCATTATAAGAATGGAATTGACTGTTATTATCGAGATGTCTTTTTTGTGTTTTTAAATGTTTTCCACGGAGACAGAAACAAAACTCAAAGGGCCAAGAAAGACCAGTTGGAGGAAATTCTAAAGTATTCAGCAGCAAAGATATCATTTGGGTTTTCTTATTTTTTTTTGCTCTTCCTCACGTTTGGGATCAATGCAATTAAGATCCCTTCGATCAGCCATAAATACATGCTTTTCAGCTTCATCATTAACCATCATATGATTGGTTAGTCTCTCTCTCTCTCTCCATCTCTTGAAAAGCTGCTGAGATATTGTTGTTTGTGGGTTTGCTTTTCTTGTTTCTTTAGAATCTTGAGCTTTTCTGGGCTTTCTTGCATATGGCAGCAGACTGAGGTGCTTATAATATTGGTATTTTCTTGGATTGGAGAAGAAATTGATCAGTTTGTAGATCTTCAGTATTGGGGCACTTTTTTTTTTCTTTTTTCTTTTTTTAAAAAATAAGCTTTGGTGTACTTTCTTGAAAAATTGGGTGAGATCCTTCTGATTGGATTTATGGGGTTTGTATTATCATAATTTTTAGTTTGTTGATTTTGTTCACACTCTTGAATATTGAGGGGAAAAGGGTAGTGCTGGAATTTTTTAGGTTTCTTAAATTGTTTTTCTTTTTTAATTTTATTTTTAGGGGATGGGGGATTATAAAGCTAATTATTTAGAGATGGAAGCAGAAGAAGATGTGATTGCTGCTGCTAAGAACATAGTAAAAGCATTGGAATCAAAGATGATTCTAACAGATGAAGCTAGGAAAATCTTGGCAGCTCTTGGTTCCCAATTGAGCAACATAACTAGAGTTGATCAAACTAGAACTGAAGAAGTTGAAGAAGAGGATTTAGGAGTTGGTGAGATTGAACAGCAGCTGAATGAGATTCAGGATAAGGTGATGCATTGGGAGAAAAACCAGTCTATGATATGGGATAGTGGTGCTGAAGAAGGGTACATTTATATGAAAGCTGTGGATGAAGTTCGAAAGTTGATTGATATGTTGGAGAATAGGAGATCGGATAATGGTTGTGATGATGCTGTTTTGCTGCGTAGGGCTCATGATATACTTCAGACAGCAATGTCTAGGCTTGAAGAGGAGTTTAGACACTTGCTTGTTCAGAATAGGCAGCAGTTTGAGCCGGAGCACATGTCGTTTCGTTCTAGTGAGGATGATTTCATGGAGGGGGGCTCGGTTATTTCGTCTGGGGATGATTCTCTGGAAGATGTAGTCCAGAGAGATAGCATGGGGCGGTCGTCGGAGGAATATGTGATTGAGTTGGTGCATCAAGTTGTGGTTCAGGACCTAAGGAGTATTGCTAACTTGATGTTTGATTCGGGTTATGGTAGGGAATGCTCTCAGGTGTTTGTTAATGTCCAAAAGGATGCTCTGGATGATTGCTTTTTTGTTCTTGAAGTTGAGAAACTCAGCATAGAGGATGTGTTGAAACTGGAGTGGAATGCTTTGAACTCGAAGATTAGAAGATGGATTCGAGCGATGAAGCTATTCGTTCGCGTTTATCTTGCTAGTGAAAAGATGCTGACTGATCAGATTTTTGAGGATCTTGGCTCTGTTAGTTCTGTTTGTTTCGCTGAGTCGTCGAAATCTGCAATGCTGCAGCTGCTGAATTTCTGTGAAGCTATTGCCATTGGCCCTCATCAGCCGGAGAAGTTGATTCGGATTCTTGATATGTACGAGGTCCTTGAAGACCTCGTACCAGATATACTGTCTTTATATTGTGATGATCAAGCTGGATACTCTGTTAGAACAGAATGCCAGGATGTTTTGAAGAGGTTGGGAGATTGTGCTAAGGCCACCTTTCTTGAATTCGAGAATGCAGTCGCCTCCAACATCTCGACCAACGCCTTCCCCGGAGGCGGTGTCCACCCTCTCACAAAATACGTGATGAACTACATCAAGACTCTGATTGACTACAGCAAGACTCTGGACAATGTGTTGAAGGACCAAGAAGACGAAGATCCGGTTCCTGTTTCGCCTGATATGAGTCCGGTGAGCAAAGAGGAGGGCGGAAAGGGAAACCCGTCTACGTCTCTGATGGCGGAACACTTCAGATCTCTCACCTCCATCCTTGAATGCAACCTGGATGGAAAATCAAAGCTATACAAGGAAGAGTCATTCCAGCAACTCTTCCTCATGAACAACACACATTACATGGCAGAGAAGGTGAAGAACACTGATCTGAGGACCGTGCTAGGCGATGACTGGATCCGGAAACGCAACTGGAAGTTCCAGCAGCACGCCATGAACTACGAGAGAGCAACGTGGAGCTCGATTCTCGCCCTACTGAGAGACGAAGGGATACAAAACCCCGGTTCAAACTCCATATCAAGAACCTTACTCAAGGACAGACTGCAGAGCTTCTACCTTGCATTCGAGGAGGTTTACAAGAACCAAACGGGATGGCTGATACCGGATTCACAACTCAGAGACGACCTTCGTATTTCGACGTCCCTCAAGGTCATCCAGGCGTACCGCACGTTCGTCGGACGACACACAAACCATATCAGTGAGAAGCACATCAAGTACAATGCTGATGATTTAGAGGACCATCTTCTAGATCTTTTTGAGGGATCTCAGAAATCTTTACATGGAAGCCACAAGAAATGAGGACATAATTGTATGATTTAGAGAAGCTCTCAGTATTTAAGATTACATTTTGTTTTCTTTTTGTACCACTCTTCTTAACCAATATCTCTGTCTTTACAAGAGTTGCATTGCTGTCTGAAGATAAAAGATTGCAGTTTTGAGATATTTTCCATCAGCTGATCCTTCACATGTTTTGTCCTGGATTATCTTCATATGATCACCTAATAGAAGTCTCATAATCTTGTATTTTAAGGATATGATATGGGAATTCTTTATATGCGTATTAACTCTAATTTTTATTTCTTGAGTTTATTAGCATATTTATTCAATGCCTTTATTTAATTGGTTAAAATGGGAAAATGGAAAGATTGTAAGACCGTTATGTGACAAAAAGGTTTTGTAATTTTAAAATTTTAAGTTATAGTTTAATCGTAATATTACTATAAGCAAAAAAAAAAAACGGTAGCCACAGTTATAAATTCCAGACTTATAAATTTTACCTATGAAATAAGTAATATATAAAAGATGGATTGTAAAACAAATCGAGTCATAATTAAAATATAAAATATAATATAATATAATATAATATATAAGACGTATAATAAAATATATAAACGGATCTTAAAACAAATCGAATTATGATTAAAATATACCTATTGTATAATATAATAGTAAGATTTTGTTTTACCTATATAATAATCTTATTTTAACCTGTTTTAAAATCTGTCTAAATAAGCACAATCTCACGAGATATTTTACTAAAATAAGAAAATCCTTTTTTTAAAAAATTATATTCTTTCTCACACACTTGATCGGTCAAACGATCTGGACGGCAGTGATCCACTTGGCGCATACTACTACCGTATACTTGGAAGCAGACGATAACTGCTCTGTATAAATCTAGTCTAAAACCCTCGGAGGCGAGATAATTCCTTTTCTCTGGATCTTTCCTGGTAAAACCCTAAAACCCTTTTCCTCTCTTCTTGTAATTTTGCGTGATTTCTGTGATCGGTTTACGATATTAGCCTGTTGATATTTATGTGAATCAAGTCATGGCTTATGTAAAAAAAAAATCTTTTTTCTTTTTTTACTTTCCGATTGAAATAACGGGGTGCAATGAGCTCAGTCTTCGTATATTATCTCGCAGATTTCTTTTTTAAATTATTTATTTTAATTTATGTGGAGTAACTGACTGGTTATACTGCTGTAAAAGAAAAACCTTTGCCTGACCTTTTTTTTTTTCCTTTGGAGAGTGTATATGGGTTGCCAAATATGAGAAGAAATGCGTCTGGTTCACCTCTTACTGCTCACTGGTTGAAGAAGAACTAGAGTCTAGTCTTAATTTACTTGATTAAAATATAAAGTCGGGACATCCGTCTGAGTTTATTGTGTTTAATCTTCAATATATAAGCAAAAGCTCCTGAACCCTTCCCCCTCCAATCCTATTTAAACCTATATATTGCTAGGGGCCTAAATTGCAAAGGGGCATGGAAATTGCAAAGGCGCCCGGGTGCACAGGAGCCTCACTCCAATATATAAACCTGAAGTGAAATATTGATCTTCCTCAAGGGTTTCTGGAGTATTAACTTTAATTTACTTGATAAACCATAATCAATCAATTCCATGGTATAGATCAAAATTGACAGATTGTATATGTTTGCTTGTAACTTGCCGTTCTAGCCTTATTTTCTTCTATTCTAAATGTGGGCCCTTGCTTCAGGTACATCAATGGCCTTTCTGAACAGAGTTGGCAATGCACTTAAACAAACTGTCAGCAAGCATGTTGTTTCACAACTTCCTACCTCAAATGCTTCACTTTTTCAAGCAATGAGATGCATGTCAACATCATCAAAGCTCTTTGTTGGAGGTGCGTTGGTCTAATGTTTATGATGATTGACCTCTTTCCATCTCCTATTACATATAATGCCATTGTTACTGCAGGTCTCTCCTACAGCACAGATGAAATGAGTTTGAGGGAAGCTTTCGCTCAATATGGGGAAGTTGTTGAAGGTATTTTCTTTCTAAGATTTTGATAGGATTTTCCCTTTCAAGTTCATTGAAATTATCTGTTGGACTGTTACTATTATTGGAGTTGATAACTTTGAGTTGTAGTCCAGTTGATAAATGATGATTACCAAAATTCCATCTTGGAGATCATTTGGGAACTACTCAGTGGAGTAGCTTCTTAGACTGTTCCCTGTAGTATTAGATGCACAATCTCCTAGCAGTACTGGACTTACTGCATAACTGATGCAACAATTCTTTGACTCCGTAGTTTTTTTCAATCATTCAATCTTATATGCTACTTTTTTTTTAATCTTTTTCTAAGAATCTAATTAGAAGAAAAAAAAATTGCAGCTAGAATTATTACCGATCGTGAGACTGGTCGGTCACGAGGGTTTGGATTTGTTACTTTCACGTCATCTGAAGAAGCTTCCAGTGCCATCCAGGCATTCGACGGCCAGGTACTTAATCAGCTTTGTTTTTTCAGACTTTTCCTGTAAGACGTATCAAATTCTTAATAGTTCTCTTGATTATATAAATAAAGTTCTCTTTTTGATAGTATTCCTTTTATCCTTTTTTCAAAAAAATAATTATGAATGTAGAAATCAGAATTATTGTTTCTCCATTGGGTGAGCTTTTCACTTTTTGTTCCACTAAAATGCTATATGGCATGCTGATCATGCTAAATCTTCTATCTCTCTTGAAATTCCTTGGAAAATTACTGGCAGCAAGCCTGCTATGGAATAAATTAACTATGTAGTGTAAGGCGTTTAAATAAATTTAATTCAGTCTTTCTTAAAGATATCCTCTTAACCATTTATAATTGACTTGAGATGTTTTATGAGTTTTTTTTTTTATTAAAATTAATGATATCTAGGATCTACATGGGCGAAGGATTAGGGTGAATCATGCTACAGAAAAACCTCGTGGTGGGGGATTTGGTGGGGGTTTTGGAGGTGGTGGATATGGTGGACAAGGTAACTATGGAGGTGGAGGATATCAAGGTGGCAATTACCAAGGTGGAGGTGGTGGATATAGCAGTGACAACCAATATCCAAGTAGAGGAGGTGGATATGGCAGCCCTCCTAGTGGAGGAGCTGGGGGCTATGGTGGTGGTGACTCTTTACCAGCAGATGGTAACTACAGTGGTGGTGCAAGCAACTACTCTGGTGCTCAAGCTAGCTTCTCCTCCATTCTCAATGACGTGACAACTGGTCCAAGGGAACCACTCGGTGATCTTCAAGATGGCATTGATGACGGAAAGGAAGATTTTGAGGACACGTTGGATGAGAACAGGGATGACAACGAGGAGCCGAATGATTATGCTAACACCAGGAGCTGAAGACAAGGCCAATAGTTGGAGCTGTCTTGAAGTGTGAAAATAATTTAATATTTTCTTTATCCAGCGTTTCTGTGGTATCTTGCTTTTTAGCATTTGAATCGAGACTTGTTGCAAGAAAGATGATATAGTAACTATTCCGTACAGGTGGCCTGGATTCAATTTTCTGAATGTTGGCCAACTCTTGTTTACAATTTAAGAGGGAATCTACATGTTATCTGAATTTGATAGCTCTTATATCATTTCAATAGTCTCTGTGCATGATTTTTAATATGATATCTTCTTATTACATCACATTATTACTTCCTTCGAATTATGATCGTATTACATGCAATATTTCTCTGTAAATCCCCACTTGAGGTTTCTCTTGATATTCATACGACACATGATAAGCAGCAAATTTTAAAGAGTGTATGTTTGTGTTGTTATAAACATTTGAACAATTAGTAAGATCCAGAGTATTGAGACATGTATATATGAAACGAATTGTGAGATTGATTGATTCATTATTAAAGTATGTTTCTTATATAAGTAAAATATGTTAATTAGTTAAAGTATGCTACATTCATACTTTAGAAAAATACTCCCTCCGTCCCTCACTAAGAGGGGGTCTTGCTTTTTGGCACGTGGATTAAGGAGTATTATTATTTAATGTGTAGTGAGTAGTTGCATTAGTGGGAGTGTAGGTCCTTTTTTTTTTTGATATCGAGGTTCCTATCGAGTTTCCGGGCTTACGCCCGACTAGTCCTCGAGAAACAGTCCTATGTGTAGTGAGTAGTTGCATTAGTGGGAGTGTAGGTCCTTTTTTTTTTTGATATCGAGGTTCCTATCGAGTTTCCGGGCTTACGCCCGACTAGTCCTCGAGAAACAGTCCTGGTCCCTCAGAACTACCTCCAGGTAAACCGTGGTAACCACATAATGGATCCCAAGTAATATCTTTAACTACTGCGCACAAGGAGTCGATCCTCCATCAAGTTTCAGCCTCCCACACTGCCGCTTGTAGCCCTCAATATTAATTGTTCCATCATTGCGCTCCGGGGGGCTTGAACCCCTGACCTTTTAATCAGGGGCACCTCAATATTGACCCCTCAACCACTGGGCCAACACATCATCAGTTGTAGGTCCATATTTTAATTGTATTAGTGGGTGTATCACTTGCTTTTTGACACGTTGATTAAGGAGTACTATTATTTAATGCGTAGTGGGTAGTTGTATTAGTAGAAGTGTAGATCCATATTTTAATTATATTAGTGGGTGTGTATGGATCTCATATGTGTAAAAAAAGGATAAGGAACTCTTTGGGTAGGACGCCCAAAATAAAAAAAAAAAACTCTCTTTAAATGAAACGGATGAAGTATATATTAACAAACGATAAGCATACGTCAACTATATAACAATGATATTTTACTGTCTCAAATAATTACAGTATCATATGAAACTTTGTCAAGAAAAAAAAAACACTAAATTTTATTCTATATAAGGTTGAACCTCGGGATTAGTTTCGAATAAACCAAATTTATAGACTAAAAAAACCGAACTTTACTTAAAAAGTTAAAACCACAGAATAATACAAAAATAATATAATCTGACTAGAAATTGTAGGGTAATTTACAAGCCAGAGAAACTGCAATTGCAGAGGCGAACAATTCATTACAACAATCAATTCATTACATCAATACCACTGGCGCCACAACATCAAATAGCAGAAACGCCTAAATTTTCAAGGGTACAATACTTCAAACAGCCCAAAAAGGTTTAGGGACAGTACTAGAATGTATTTCTAACGGCTCCTTTGCTGTTCTATCAAGGTTGTAATCCGCATCATCATCATCGTCGTCTCCATATTCCATCAGCTTGATCAAAGTATCTGTCGTAACATATTAGTCAAAATGAAAGGGCAGTTCTTATAAAAGAACCATTAAAAGAAGGGGAATAATGAAGCCTGCAAAAATTTAACATAGATTGGAAGCACTTTTGCTCAAACAAGTAGGATATGATGATACTTCTTGAGATGATAGCCGGAGTAAAAACTTACCAGGGACACGGGGAGGTATCGATTCTGATCGGTGAGTTCCATTGCTGTCTCCAGCCACTTTAGGTGGCGGTGGGGGAGGGGGTGGTGTTACACTCTTCCACTTGGGAGGTGGAGGGGGCATTTCATTGGACAAAGGATTGACAAGCTTCGTCTGATTTTGCAAATCTGATAACCCTCTTGGACCTACATGTGATGTTAGTTCACGTGGCATTGGAAATTCTGATCCCTGTATACTCTTCTGGGAAAGCATATACCACATCCCCCAAGTTAGCGCATATATACACATCTCAAAGAACATGAATACAATAAGACGGCAAAAAAAAAAAAACAGCGGACTGCATATCTTATAGCACAGCTTAGGAAGGAGTTATATGGTATATACATTATGGTGTAAGTAGAGCAGGACCATGCTCCTAAATATTCAATTATAATATCAATATCAAGCAATAATAAGAAATCATAAGCAATTCTGATATACGATTAAGAAAAAAATGCTGAAAGTGGTGCACTTGTGCATTTCACTCTACACCATAAACAGCAAAGGAATCAAAGAAAAATCTGGAGTAGCCATAATGAAGAAATGAAACAGCAAGCAGTCTCATTCCACCTCAAGTAGGAGGACCCTGAAAAATATACAAGGGGGTGCTTGGTTTGAAATTGGGAATCATTGAGGGTCAA
Source organism: Pogostemon cablin (assembly GCA_023678885.1). Classification (NCBI taxonomy): domain Eukaryota; kingdom Viridiplantae; phylum Streptophyta; class Magnoliopsida; order Lamiales; family Lamiaceae; genus Pogostemon; species Pogostemon cablin. Next base: position 2,008,388 of record CM042992.1, on the reverse strand, counting down.
TTACAATGGGAGTGATTATGATTGAATGGTAGGGTATAATCAACGGGAATAACCCAAACCCCCATACCAAGTAAGAGAAATTAACATTTCACATTCCCATTACCCATGACCAAGCACCCCCTATGGATCCAATATAACCGTGCAGTATCAGCCTGAAAGCTTCATAGAAGGTCAGTGAAAATACCTGGAATAACAAGTAATAAGCATCAGAAGGAAGATACTTCATAAGTATATTCAATAAAAAAGCTATCAAATCAAATGATGTACGCATGTATTTACAAGTCTGTAAATCTAGACCTTGAGAGTTGCAAGTCAAAAATAAATCATGACCTAATCTAATTCCAAAATGTACAGATTCGGTGTGATTGGGGATAAGAAAAAGGGGTAAATTTTACATATTGGTATTGACCTATTATCAAGAGTGCATTGGAAGATCATTTTCCGAGTATTTCGTAATAATGGCACTCCAAGTAAAGAATGCACATGTTAAACCAGCATTCATCAATGCTTTAAAAGAAAACATCTATCTAGAAGATGAGCAGCAAGGAGCCTAACAGGACAGTATTCCTCAGTTATCCACACTCTTCTCCATAGTCTTACAGAACTATTTTAGTTTCTTTTTTCAGATAAAACAGCTATTGACATGATGCAGTTGTGACTGGTAAATATAGAAATCCATAGATTTTATAAAGAAATATTTATAGTCTTAAACTATAAATCCCCCAAAATCCTAATCTCCTCCAGCAATACCCTATCTAGCAGAAATTGAATTGATACCTGGTTTGGATTTGTTGGCCTATTTGCAGCAACAGGTAATTCCTGAAACTTTCGTTTTTGAGGACGCTTATCCTTTGGAAGGGGGGCAACCTCCACTGGTGGATCCATTCCTGCTGCTATAGTAACGGGGGGAACTGTAGCAATGACTGGAGAAGTTGAGTGCCTAAGGGCTAAGGCAACTTGTTGCAATGGTGTAACTTGTGGATATATTCCACCATATCCAATATAGCTTGTTGAACTGGACAAAGCGTGACTAATAAAAGCAGTATTTGCTTGAGATAGTGCAGGATTTGGCGATCCAAAAGGTTGTAATACTTGACCCTGAGAAGCAACACTGCTCAAACCAGTATTAGTAGATGAACTTAAAGCAGGTATGTTAGTCACTTCTGATCCATTTAGGGGATTATTCGTCCCAGCCTGCAACTGAGGTGGAGGTGGAACAGCACCATACACCTTACATGAAGATACCCTACAGCACACAAAACCATGACAAACCAATTAATTATCCTCTAAAATGTAAAATAATGCTTATATTAATAAAAGAACACTCTTCCCAACAATATGCACTTCATTATTTTCAACTCATTAATTTGAGAAATTTTTTACTCACAATTAAAGAGTCTCCTCTTGCATGGATCAAAGAAGACATCATCTATCACTTACAAATAAATTTAAAAAAAAAACCTTAAAAGATATCATACGAATCGTCGAATACATAATGATTATGTAGAGTTCAGATGAAGGCTAATCAGCTCAAATTCTGCCCCTTAGTATTGGCACACAACTCAATCCGTCTTAAACATAAGCATGAGAGATACATATAAATATTTACCTAGATGCACCAAACTCAGCACTAATCGTGTCCAACAAATTTTCGGCCAAAAGCTTTGCATGCTCAAGACTCTTCGCATCATTACTCGATAAGAACAAATGCAACGGTTGCTGTGCTTCTGCATGCAGGCAAAGCACATGAAAGATTACAAATTAGCCATGAACAAGACAAATGCAAAAAAAAATACACCACAACTATGACCTTCAGCCTGCTCATTTTCAGCATATCCAGAACCCTGCCCTCTAATTAAAACAGTTGTTCCTGTTTCATTCATAATGTGGTTTACATACTGGTCCTGCAATTACAAAACCAACCAGCAGCACAAGAAAAAATCTCTCCAGATAGCATGGAGATGTGGGAGAAAGCTTTAGATATTAGAATATCAAAATTATGATAAAAGTGAAAACAAGCTTAATTCACTAATCAGATATAGATAAAAATAAGTATACAGAAGGTTTTGGAAGAATTACATGCATATACTATAATACGAAATCACAAAATGATCCGTGTAACCAAACAATGATATAATATAAACAAAAATACTGCGGACTCATCTGTTCACCAACTCTCCTACCATTCAAGTATCAGGCCATAAAACCATTGATTGAAAATTTGAAATTACAATAATGAGAAATTACCAAAAGAAGGAACAATTTAGAGAAACTTATGAAGGGACATGAAAAAATAGCTAATTATTTTCGACGAAAAGGTTATTTTTCTATGACTTAGTGCACCATTACTTCCTCCATTTTCACCAAATATCAACTGCGATACCCACTCAAAAAGGAAACAACAACAAACAAGCAAGCAGAGGAAAAGAAAGAATAAAACAGGGAGAAAAATCAACACTCAAAAAAACAAAACAGAGGACAACTAACAGAGAAAGTAAATGAACCACAAAGGATAAGGCAGCAAATGTGAAACATATGAAGAGAATAAAACTCACATTTGGACCACGGATACGAGTAACGATGTTCACTGATGGGTCAACCTCAAATCCCAAAAGTACGCAGGTATTCAGTAAATGATCAACCTAAGGCATAGCATTTATGAAGTTGGTCAAATGATTCTCAAATCTCAATGATGTATCTATGCAAGGTTCAGAATGACCTTAATCCCACTGTTAACCTTAGCATGTTTCAGCATTTCTTCCACCATAGCAGCAGCTTGATCAACTGCTAAAATTCTTTCTGCTGTTGTTTCCAACTAAAGCCAAAACATAAAATGTCCTCATAAGAGTACAGCCAAATGGAAGAAAACAAAAACCAAGTATTTAACAGAAGTAACACATTCATAAAATGTTGCCCTAATTATGAAAAATTCAAGTGTGAAGTATGTCCTAGCACAATCAATATATTTGACTATATGACTGTATTAGCAGCGGATTCACTCCAAAAAAATTTAAATGAAGGAAATCACAGAAATACCACACAGAGCTATCAAGAGAACTTTTCAAGCAGACAGAAGATTTATCAATATGAAACCTTCCTGTAGAACATGCGGTACTACAACCAAATAAGAAACCGCAGTAGAATTTCACTAAGCATAGCCAGAGTAAAATCAAACTACTATAACATAGAAAACCATAAATCATAAGATGGGTCAACTGAAAAATAGTACTGTAGCAAATTTGTTTTCTATAAGGAAAACATATATGTCATTGACCCTTTTTCATATGAAATGTAAACATTGTTTTGGTTTGAGATTAGCTTGGAATTCCATCTTATTTGTATTACAATGACTATATGGACTGATGCCAAAGAACAGTGGCACAATGGCAGTCTCAAATTCTAGAACAAATCACCTCATATATTCGTGAAATTTGATGAATAAACATAAGATGAGAATAGGAGGATATGGAAAAAGATAGTTTTTGAACCCAGTTTAAACCAAGTATGTGTGTCTGTATTTAGACCAATTTAAATCCAATGACGGTGCCCTCAAAAAGATACTCCACGCACCTTAGAATATCATCACTGGACAATTTGTTTTATAAAGATCAATAACTTAAAAATATTTTGAAGGAAACAGTAAAAACTTTGGAGGATTTCAACAGTGATGTTTTGCAGGGGTTTTATTTTACTCATACACCTTGAAAAATTGAGAATTTAATCATCTACCACCAACTGAAGTTTTATATAGCATGGGTTTAAAATTTCGGAAGCACATGTAAATTCATCTCTATTTAAGTATTTATAAATTACAGCAGATTTGAGTGCTTTAACGATCACACACTTCAGACAAAAACTGCAATAAATAAGTGCTTAAATAGAAGTATTTTTTCACAAAAGTAAATGATTGCCAGTATAATCCTCAATCTCTAATCAACCTTTTTTTTTCTCAGATCATCCCCATAATTAAATACTTACATGTGAGGCTGCAGATATATGAAGATATAAAGGTCTCTCACCATCAGGTGGCGCATTAGGAGGATGATACTTCCCCCTGTATCACATCAAAGTAAATCATACAGAAAACACACAAAGTAGGCCAATATAATAAGACGGCCCGACCAACTTACCTTGTTATAACAACAGCCCCCGTAGTCCTTTGGATCTGAAAATGTCAGGCAGGTCATCAACACCCAACCAAGAGTAAATAGCAAATTACGAACCACAATAAGAAATTTGTTTCTTCAGAAGTCCTTGGTTGCTTATACCAAAACATTTACACTTACCTCTTCCTGTGTTTGGCGCTTTGTGAGTTTATAACGTATAGCAGAATCAGCATCATTTATGAAAATTTCTCTAGCTATTAGTTCATCGTGAATCTTTGGCTACAATTGAGAAAGAAAGTGGTTTTAAAATCCAGAATTGTATCCAGGGACTGTGAGCCATATCACAAAATGAGTAACAACATGAAGAAAAATTCACCATTGCAATCAAAACAAAAGAAATTGATAGATGAGAAGGCAGGAATTTTTACGCAAATATACTATTAGATGCTACCCACTTTCCTAACCATGATACATGTTGATGACAAAGTTACAGTACTATATGTTATGCTGTGCGCATTTAATTGTACCCTCGAGCAATTCACAGCAAAATGATGAGAGTTTCACTTCATTTAAAGCAATAATTAAGCACTGAAAGTGAATAATACAACTAGGATATTATAATGCATGCATGGGCCATGGGGAAAAAACATGAGAACACAATCATCTCTTAGAAAAAAAATCAAGTGCCAAAATGAGAGATATCCTTACTTGGACTAGCTTTTGGACAATGGCAGCAGCATGCTGCTGTAATGGCACCTGAAGCACTTGCGGCGGGGTAGGACTTGAAGTAGATAAAGGGATTGCAAGAGAAGCACCAGCCACTGCAGAGACATTAGGCAAATTTATCCCTGGAATATATCCCATGTTTACTAATGGAAAAATCCCTGGAACTGCTTTTACAGCGGTAACCAGAGACTCGTCCGGCTGATCCCACTTTCTCCTTTTTCTACAAAAACAGCTTACAGATGTTAAACCAAAATCTCATTTGTCTATTTATCACTAGTGGGCTATATTTTGGAGGGATGATGGTTAATGTAGGACCTCCAGACCTATTGAATTGACCAATAAGATTAAAATTATCAAATGAAGGGAATGGAAATTTTATTTTACATGTCTAACTTTTAATTTTCACTGACAATTGAAATTTATTCAGAAATAGAGTTCTTAAAAGTTAAAACAGACTAAATAAATTATAAACTACAGTTCTCTATTTTTCTCAGTCGTTGAATCAAAATCAACCTTCTCTGATAGTAATGCTTAATTATGCAGCACTAGATTCATCAGACTCGTGAGTCAGATCGCTAAAAGTGTAAAAAAGATAAGAATTAAAATTCCTTGTGATAGACTAAAAGAAGTTTATGATTCATTTGCTCATTGTCCCACGACAAAATCAACATGATTCCAAGAATGAGCTATAAAAGCATTCAACCTAGAAAAGAATATATATATATAAACGATTAAAGAGTATCTCCAAAAGAATCAGAGCATAGCACCTCTGTTTCGTCATTGATGAATCAGATTCAGATGAAACCCTAGCACATCTGTCCTCCGTCATTGATCAATCAACCCTTTTCCTACTGGATTGATTGAACTCGATCAGCCTTTTTCCTCCTCGAATCCTTCTGTTTCAGATTGAAATTGCGCTTCTTTTACCTTTACGCGTGAAATTGTACAAATATTCGCGGGTTTTTAACTTTTATCGACGGGTAGGATCCTGAAGAGAGAATCTTGGACAATATCGAGGAATACAGAGAGCGTAGGGATGCACGTGACTTGTCCGTGCTAATTCTTATGTGGACAGTTTTCACTAATGGGCCTTTTATATGCAACTAGGTCCGCTTATTGTTTTTATGGGCCAAATTTCTAATGGGCCTTTATATATTACTGGGTTGGGTATTATTTATATGGGCCAGTGGTCTTCTAGTCCAGTAAGTAAATATAAGAAAACCCAATCATGACTGAAATTCATTTTTTACTAATTTTCGTAAAAATTGATAAAAAGAGGAGAGGTTATCTTATCCAATATCCCCATTTCTGAGAAATTTCTGGCCAGCTGACCTCTCCAGTTACTCTCTCTCTCTCTCTCCCCTCTCTCTCTCTCTCCTCTTCTCTCTCTCTCCCTCTTTTGCTTCAGGTACTATAATGTTGCGTGTATGTATGTGTACGAATGTACGTTTCGTCGTATATGTAGGCGTATTTTGTGTGTGTTCGAAATTGGTGCTGTTTGGAACTAGAAATGCTTCTTGAATATTGTTCAGATACTTCCTATTTGAACGCCTGCTATTTGGAAAGTTAATTTGTTGAAGTTTGTAGGCTAAATGATCATTACGAAAGATTTATGCAGTTTTTGGATGGCGCGGTTAAGTAAATGAAAATGCTTGGCGTGTATGATGAAATTCTTGGTCTGTGCTTAATTTAACTTAATTGACTTAATGCGTTTGGTAAGATTCAAAGTGGGAGATTAGTGATGATAATATGATCTAATTAGAGGCTTTTCTCCAGCATAAACTTTAAAACATGTACAATTTTTTACACTTCAGGGAGCTTTTGAATTCTGGCTAGCTGAATAATTGGGCTCTGGTGAGCAATGGGGTCACCTGTTGGAGCATCGGTACAGTCCAGGTGATGATTATTTTAGTATTTCTCATTTGGGTTACCTCTGTGTGTGTGTGTGTGTGTTTATGACCTTTTTTATTTCCAATAATTTGATTTTGAAGGCTAATAAGTAATAAAAATGTGTTTTGGCTTCAATTTTAGTTGCCTGACGTGTCCATTTCTTGGGGAGGTTAATGGTATGCGTGTTTCTGGGGTTTCTGCACCTCGAGTTGCAGTTGTGAGGAAGGTTGTGGAGTGCAAAGAGTCGAGAATCGGGAAGCAACTGATTGCAGTACCGTCCAATGTGACTCTCACAATGGTTGGCCAAGATATAAAAGTAAAAGGCCCCCTAGGGGAGCTTGGTCTTACTTATCCACGAGAAATCATGCTTGAAAAGCAAGAGTCTGGAGCTCTCAGAGTGAAAAAGACTGTGGAAACAAGAACAGCGAACCAGATGCATGGATTGTTCAGGCAACCTCTCTATTTCAACTATATTGTTGATACCCCTAACTGACTCTTGCTTTTGTCTTTAAATTGATGCATGATTTACTACTTATTGTGTTAATTTAGGATAGATTTCTGTGCAATATTATTAGAATAGAATTCGAATGCAATTGATTCTTCTTCTTAAGCTGTAGGAAGTTAATACAGATGATTTCGCTCTTTTCTTATTTACTGTGAGGGAAATAAAATATTTTTAAACAACTGAAAATTTGATGATGGGGTAACTGACTGATATGATTTTGTAATACCTCTAATTTGTCATCCTTCCTACTGGCTGTTGGATATGACTTCAGGGTATAAAAATATGTAGATTTGCTTCATAAACTGGATATACAATGCAAATGAAATCACCAACAAAATCTTTCAATAGATGATTATTTAAGAAATGGAGAAAGATGACAGAAGGCTCAAGTACATCAATGGGAAAAAGACTCAGCAAATATTACATTTCACTCTTTTCCTTTCTTTGGGTAGTACATCAATGGGCCTTTTGCTGCATGTTAGATTGGGTAGTTACCATATTTCCTGAAGCACATGCAAATGTCATCTATGATATGAATCACGCAGTATGATTAGAACCAACCAATCTGAAAGGCTTCTAGGAAATCATGTTGATGTTCTTACTAAACAAGAAAACTATTATGGTTCCTTAGTTTTAGCATATGTATGATAACCTTCCTCTTTCATCACTTGAGTAACCCTTTGAGTACATCTATACTGGGTACAAAATATTTGAAAAAAAGTGCCTACTATAGGCTTATTGCCCTGGTGTTTATTTGTTTCAGCCGACAACAATTTTTATTAACATACTATAATTTTTGGCTTTCTTGAACCATTACCCTAGTTTGAAATTCTTGAAATCGTGTTTTAACTTTTGTAAAAGTAAATTTTACTCTGCATATAGTGCACCATCCAATGTTGCTTTTTGGTATTGCAGACTGTTTGTTATGTGATGCCTTTTGTTTTGTTTATCTATAAAAAGCTAGATCACCTTTTTTAAACTTAAACTTCTATATCTTCTCCCTTCTAGCAGCTTTTATTTCATAAAGGGATACTATATCTGAATAATGAATTCTTAACAAAGATATTTTATGTACATGTTGCTTGTTCCTGACATGATTTTATGCTCTTTAATTAGTTTTATAGAGTTGCGTTTGTAATCTTTACTATCTTGGCAGGACGCTGACCGACAACATGGTGGTGGGTGTTTCTAAAGGATTTGATAAGAAACTTCAGTTGATAGGCACAGGGTATCGTGCTACAGTTGAAGGAAAAGACATAGTTCTTAATCTTGGCTTTTCTCATCCGGTTAGAATGGCAATCCCTGCTGGTCTGCAGGTGAAGGTGGAAGAGAACACGAGAATTACTGTTAGCGGATACGATAAATCTGAAGTTGGTCAGTTTGCTGCTTCTATCAGGAAGTGGAGACCTCCAGAGCCATACAAGGGTAAAGGTGTGAAATATGCTGATGAAATTGTAAGAAGGAAAGAAGGTAAAGCTGGCAAGAAGAAATAAGCAAACATTACACTTTTGACATTAATTTTGTTCGTATTTCGTTATTTGTCCATATAAGTTGAAGATACAGCAAATGTTGCTTCAGCGATTGTAAGAACTAGCTCATTCGTTGTTAGTTGTTCTTTCGTTTCGGTTCCTGATTTGTCCTTGGGAGGCACATGTCTGCCTGAGAGGTTCCTCTAATATCCTGAGATGTCTGCTTTGATCTTGCCTGTTGAATTTAAATTTTCTTATGATTGATCATTGAACAGTTGATGGAGTTAAGATGTAATGTGAGAGAAGTTGCAGTTGAAAAAGATGTCAATAATTATGTGGATTTAATATAAATGAAAAGCTGATGACTTATAACAGTGAAATAAAATTGAACTTTATAGGGAGAAATCTATAATATGTGTAATTAGAGGAAATGACAATGTTGCCCTCTAACTCTAGTTTCATATTCATTGTATTGGTGGGCAAAGTAGGAAAAAATTAATTTGTTTGGAGATGCGGGGGATCGAACCCCGTGCCTCTCGCATGCAAAGCGAGCGCTCTACCATTTGAGCTACATCCCCAATTAATAATGAAAATGTATTTGAATGGTATCTAGTGTAAGTTAACAGGCTGTACATAACTTATTAGTATTACTTTAATATATTTCATAACCCGTCCCACAAAACTAATGCCTCAAGTCAAAAATATTAAACGTTCAAGTCAAATATTAAACGTTATATGCAATTGGTGCAAATAGTCATTTGTCAGTATAATGGAAGAGTAACAAGTGGAGTATATTTGAATTCAGACCGTTAATACGAGAATGTCATCATCTGTGATGACAATTTATTACTTAGTTTAATTTGTTTATATTTAAATTTACTAAATGTGAAGTTTAATTTTTTATATTTAAATTTAATAAATGTAATAATTAATTATTTAGAAAAATAATAATTTATTATAAAAAAATGTGATAATTCCTTATCCATTCAATTATTTCATTTTTTACTTAATTATCATAACAAAACTTTTGGCGGTTACATGTTGTGGGCGATACATATTTGATAGGTTTTTGTTACTGTATAATAATTACTTAATTAGGTGACTTATTGAACTCAATTTTCTACTATATATTATCAACACCAGACAGAAGGATGATATTAAATTAAGACAATAAATTGGCAACAGAATAAAAGAGGCAGAGCAAGATAATTAGATCATGATTATTAGATTATGAATCAAATAATGTCACTTGAACAAGAAAACTACCATAATAAATGACTTCTATTAACTGCAACATTTTAACCCCCACCTATAGGAAACATCACAACGATCTTTATTGGAATTTTGGATTGTAAGTATTTTATTTTAATCACACACTAAAACTATCTAACATAATTGTACACTATTTTTTAAGTATATTTTAAAAAATCATATTTTAACTAATAATAAGCATATTATAACTATATAACAAATAATTATACTTTAACAATTGATTAACCTGTCTCACTATCCATCAACTCGTCTCATAGGAGAATCTCTCATTTCTACTTAGAATAATTTAAAATAAAATAAATAAATGTAAAACATATTAATAATTTATGTTGAATAAAATGGCGGCGGGAAAAAGCTCAACATGAAATGCAATTTGGAGGCTTTGTTTGGCCTTAGATTGGCCTCGCTCGTCATAAAATATAATAATCTATAATAAATTAATATATATTTACTTGCATACAAAATACTCCTAAAAAACATAGCTACCTTCAAACAAATGATATTTATTTATAATACTAAAATAACATAATTACCTTCAAACAAAGGATATAGTTTACTCCATAAGTTAGTATTTGGTGTTTTGTGTTTTCGGTGAACAATATGTATGGGGTATAAAAGTTTACTTTAAAAAAGTATACTTTTAATTAATTTTTATTAAAAATAATAATTGGAATATGAACAATATAAATGTTTGATTAAAAAAATTAAATATTGATCAATACTATAAATGTGTTTTTTTAATCAAACATTTTACTCCATTTTACTCTGTTCGGATCAACGTTCTGAATGAAAAATGTATATCCATGTTCCATAGACTCTTTAATATATAATTTTAATTTTTTCAAAAAAAAAAAAAGAAAATAATACTATCAATTTTACTCTAGATGTTAGATTGAAGCATAGAGAACCTGATTAAAAATAATAATAATAATAATAAAAAAGAATATTACTATCAATTGCACTACGGATTCGTAGCATAGATGACTTAGTTAACGTTGTGTTTTAATCGGGTGTGCACTTCCTAAACGGCATTTTGATCGGACATGTCGTCATATTTTAAGTGATAATTAGTTTGGATAATATATTATAAATTTTGTATCCAAGGGTAATTATTTGAAATTCATAAATACTTATGTAAATCGAGTTTACATATAACGTATGTAAATTCAATTATTTTTTAATACATGCAAAATTATTCTTTAGATACCTAAATTATAGTACTTTTCAAAATTAAAAAAAAAATTCAAATTCTTTTAAATCTTAATTTTTCTATTATTCTTTAATACATTAAAAATTACTCTTTAAAAATATGAATTATTACTTTTCAAAAAATAATTTTTTATATATTAAATAAAATTTCAAAATTCAATTCTACATTTTATAAATTATTTTATAAACCCGACATACACTTATGAGAAAGCATAAAAATACTTTGAATAACAAATTTTTAAATAATTCTAAAAAATAACAATATAATATCAATAATAAATTTATAAATATCAACATTGATCTATTTACCTTTTGATATTAATAATAAGATTAATATATTCAATATTGGAATATAAATTGTTCTGATCATTTTAGAGTCAATAAAAAATATATTCAAATATTAATATATAATGCATTTTCTACCAAATAATAATGTATTGGAAACAAATTTATTTTTAGAGTGAAAGGTTAAATATGATGATATAGTTGTTTTACACCGTAAAAGATTTAATTGAACACACTTTATTAAAATTTTTATTCAAATATTTCATAATTTAAAAAAAAAAAAAATAAATAAAATAAGGGAGTATATCATGAGGGAGGGGTTGGTAAGTTCGTGGGATGGATGGTTAATTCTAACACTTTTGCAAATATAGTTCTAGAAAAAGATAAACCTATACACGCGCTACTTTAAAAGCGTGGCCGAACCTTGCAACTCTGTAAACATAACATCGCGTGAGAAACCACATCGATCGGCATCGTCGATCGTTTTAAATATCTCCAACGAACGGTGGTGATTCTTGGAGACAATTGCACGCCAACGTATCTCTGCTTCGAAGATCCAAGCCCACAGTCCGGGGCCTGACCTCAGGCTCGGACCGAACCTAGAGACAATTTCCCAATTAAAAATTTATTTAATTTTCTGCATAGATTTTTGATGGATTTATTTGCAATTGCTTGTCTAAGAAAACAAAAACCATCCTTCTCAGTTCTCACTGTGTAGAGAGACAGTAAGCAGCAGCAGTCTGTAGGAAACCTATAAGTACACTTTTATGTATGATATGTAGAGAGAGAAAATGGGAGGAAATTTCAGTAGGAGTTGAGGCTGAAGCTAATCAGCACTGTTTGATCTCCATTCCAAGAGTTATTATTTCGCATTTCAAAAGTAAGTTCGAGATATACATTTACACGCACGGGCACACGTACTCTCAATTATTTTACTCAGATCAACACTCTGTAGCTTCTCTTACTTGTACGTTGCACTAGGTTGGAATTCTTCTATAATTTTTATGTTGTACCATCTGTAAATTGAGCTGAATTGTCCTCTTTTGCACTTAATTTACTCGGTATGGGGCTGTACACAGTTCTAATGAGATTTTGTTGTGGTTTGTGGCGATTTTATGTGAAGTTTTTTAGCATGCAGAACTTTTTAGGTTTCCTCTTTGTGGATGATGGGATAATTTGGTTGTGCCCTAATTTTTATTTTGTGCATGGTTAGTTATGTGGTCAAATTTGCTTTTGAGAAGAAAATTGAAGCTAAACAATGGAAATAGGGTTTTATGGCCTTAATTTAGAGTGGCAATTGGGTATTGTAATTATTTTAAGTAAATGAGATTATCCTCAGTTTGACATTTTGAATTTCAGTCTTTTTTATATATATGTCTGATAAGGCCCATGTTTTTTTTTTTTTTTTTTTTTTGATCTGATTCTCTTATAAGATCATCTACTGTTTATCTGTTCATGTTTAACAGGGATTTCTAGACATGGTTTAGTAAACAGGGACTTAGTTGATCAATGTAGTGAGCATGGTTTGATTGAAAGTGGACTTCGAAAAGATTATTTATGGTTAGACGAGATCAAGGCTAATACATTACAATCCAATAGTTGTTCAGCAGTCATCAATTGCTGGAAGGATCCTTTTGTCCTGTCTTGTGTTTTCGACGGAGTAGCTTCTTTAAGTCAAACAGAGTGCAGTTCCCAAACCTTGTTCAGTTCAGCAATTTAAGCTTGTCAATGTGCAGATGTTGCAGCGTCAAATTATGTTTAAACAGCTGCAGGAACTGCAGCGGAGACAGCAGCTTCAGGATTTGGGTGGAGGCAGAAATCAGGATTATGCATCATTGAAACAAGCTTCACCCATTCAGCTTGCCCCTGCAGTTGACGGGTCACCAATTCACGATTCACAAATGCTTATGGTTGGTAGTACTCAAATGATGCAACAAGATGAATCAGGCATTTTTCAAGGCTTCCCCAGTGGATTAGTTTTTCCACAAAGTCATAATAGTAATACTTTGGGTTCTATGGGCCTATCGCCTCCACAGTTTGGCATGTCTATTTATAATGCTCCTCTGAATACGGATATGAATTTAAATCTATATTCTCATCTCCAAGATCCATCTAACCATTCTGTAAATCGTCTGACCAAAAACACTAACAGCTTTTTAGGGATGTCTTCTATGCATCCATCAGTTCTAGCTAGATCATTTATGGGTCGACAGGACAATTTTTCTTCTGACCAGATTTGCATGCCAGATGGGTCATCGCTACCCAATCAAGTGTTTCAAGAGAAGAATTTATTTGGACAAAATTCATTTCAAAATTTTGATGGTGACCTTTCATCTTTGAACTATTCCCCACAAGGAATTACAACGACGAAGAATACATCAATTGTGGAATCCGAGGGGAGGCATGATGATACTGGTTGGGCTGGTATTTCTCTTGGAAGAGCATCGAGGAATGGGATGTCTGAGACTGATGCCTCTTTAGATCCACTGGAACAGAAGATCTTGTACGGTACAGATGACCACAGCTGGGAATCGTCATTTGGCTCAAGCAGCAAAATGGGAGGTTTTGAGAGTACAGTGGAAAATCCATCATTCATGGACACGTCCCTGTCTATTCAAAGTGGTAGCTGGAGTGCTCTGATGCAGTCTGCAGTGGCAGAGTCTTCGAGCAGTGATACTGCAGTACAGGAGGAGTGGAGTGGGCTGAGCTTCCAGAACCCAAAACCATCTTGTGACAATCAACTCTCAAATATTAATGATAGTGAAAAGAAGAAAAATAATTGGGTTGATAGAAACGTGCACAGTGTCTCCTCTCCAAGTTCAGAGCCTGAGCAGGTGCTTCAGAAATCTAGTATGAAGTGTAGTTTCCCTGGTTTTCAGCAATCAGGACACCAATATCTTAAACAGAATGAAGAATTTCAGTCTATGAGTTCCCATTCCACTGGCCAACACTCACGCAGTAGTAATAGCCACTTGGCTGATTATAACTCTCACCTGAATTATCCCACAGGAGGGAGTCAGCTGGCTCAAACATCTTCACAATCAGAAGGTATGTTGTCTGCTCGATATATGGAAAACTTGCAAAATGATTTGCATCAGCCTATGTTGTGTCATCCAGAAATGAAGAAAAGCCTGCATTAACTTTTGGTAATAAAATGCCATAATTTTTCTCCTGTTATTTCATTTTTTATTTTTGGAAATTTGTCGCTGAATTCAAGGTTTATGAGATTGCTTAGAATCTGATTGGTGATTAAGATTGACAGAAAGTGATAGCTTATAACAGTGTCCATTTAGAAGCCAATCTGATGTTTGGTCTTTCTTTGGTTAATTTTGTATTTTAAATCCTTATAGATATCCAACATCCCCTTATAAGGACCTTAATGTTGTTTACAACTTTCTAAACGTATAATAGATTATGAAATTCATAGGTGTTCACTTCAAGGCAGAATAAATATGAAGTTTTTGTTTGATGCAGGTCATGGATTGAGAGACACTCTATGGCTCCAAGGAATTTCATCGAATTCATTTGATCAGGTGGATTAGACAAGTCTTCGTCCCTGCAAGATTTGTCTATTTGTTTTCATTAAACTTGAAAAGGGTTCTCTATATACTCAATGCAGTCATAATCGTTCTATACAACCGCATGACAATATTAGTGGCCATGAGTAAAATTAAAATCCTTTTTAAGAGTCAAGACACTTATAATCAGAAATTAAGATACTCTACAAAATTAGTTATACATGGCAGAATTAAGTTCTGTTCCCGCTGAAATGTTAATAATTGTTGATTACATTTATCTCTTTTTACAATTGAACCAGCTGAATATCCATGGGTGTTCTCTAGAATCACAGAAGATGGATTCCGGAGAGAATGTTGAACCCATGTCAACTCATTTAGGTGCTTCTTCAGATATTCTTGGTCAAAATGCGACTGCTCCAAGGTTATTATAGTCTACAAGATGCTAATCATTTGTTTTTGCTTAAAAGCCTCGTCTCAATGAAATATCATTCACTGAAATTTATATTGCTTCGTCAATTCAACAGTTGTCCTGAGTCACGAGGTTTTGAATTTAGACCGGGGCCTGCAGATTCTGGGACTCCACAGTCATACTCATTTTTCCCATCTTTGTCAATGGTGGGTTAAAATAAAAAATGTGTATGTTTTTTGTTGTTAATCTTGACTGATTCAAGGGACTCTAAGCTGGTGATTACATTTATTGAAATCCTTTGCAGTTCCTGGATAATGATGTTAACTTCCTAAATGCAGGGTAACTCAGGTGCAGTATCCCTTCCAAGTCATTATGAGAAGGATTATATTAATAATCAGCAACCAGCTCCAGGACCAAGTTACATGACTGCTAAAATCCCATCTTATAATGCTTCTTCCTCACAAGTAAAATTTCAACAGAGAACTACTGATTCGGGTGGTTCAAGATACCCCCTCTTGGAGTCTGCAGCGGTCACTCAATCTTCAGGGACATCTGCTGTGTCACAACGTGTAAATTTTCCTGCGGGCCTTCCAACTGCATGGCCAGATATTACCACTCAGAGAGATGTGTCGTCCCCAAGAACTAACCAGTTGTCTTCCAATATGTTCCAGTCCCCTGGTTCAGGTTCTTGCAGCGTAGAGAACAGCTTGGGGGCTCCATATGAGCAGCCCAACCAAAGCTGTAATATACAAGAAAGTAGTGCAGGATATGAACAGCGACTGCAGAAGGTTAGTTTTGTCCATGAGGGCCCAAATGAAATGGACAATCCAACAACACCAAGCAGAAACAGTAATGCACAATATCCTTTGAGACATCATATCTCAGAAGTAGATAGTGTCACATCAGGTTCGTTGATATCTCATACAACCCAGCTGCCCCTCGCTCGAGCAGAGCAGAAAGATGATATAACACACAATGTTCCTACTAGTGATTCCAGTGCCTTCGGCCATTCCTTACATCAAAATTTGTCATTGCTGCACCAATTGAATTATTCAAGAAATGGTCTGACTGATTTTGGTGATAGTTTTCCATTTAAGCATGAAAACATTGATTATCAGCAGGCAATTGCGAAAGCAAGAGGGCTGATGTCGAGTGGGCAAAAGCTTGTTGTCCAAGATAAAGCAAAAAACAATCAGGGCGCTATGCAGGTCAGTGCATCTTCACCTGGTGTTAATAAGGGATGGAATTTCTCACAAGAGGCCATAGTAGATCAGTCAGGGAAGGTTTCATCAGCAGCTTACCTTCAGAACTTCCAACAGATGAAGATGCTAGGTCAGGATGACCCTCAGAATAATACAATTGTGAGCAATCAAGCTTCCAATTTAGCACATCAGTGTCAGATCAGTTTGCAAATGGCCCCATCATGGTTTAAGCATTATGGAACTTTGAAGAATGGACAGGAGTTACCGGCCCAAACATTCTCTGGATTAAGTGTTGAAAAGCTACAAGAAAATAGTTTGATTATGCAAGTCAATTCCGTCAACGCGAGTCAGGGAAGTGCCATATGGCCATCTCCAGCTACCACTTTGGTAGCAAGCACACAGTTATCGCCCTCGAGTACATTGCCTTCAGATGTCATGTATCAGAACTTGTCTGTTTCTAAACTTAAGAAGCGTAAATCTTCTTCTTTTGACATGGTACCATGGCATAAAGAAGTTAATCATGAGGCACCAATGCCTCAAAATATCAGGTATCACCTTGTAAAGCTAATTAAATAATGAAGCTTTCTGCTAGATGGATATGATTCTTATTCTGTCTCCATCAATGCGATAAATGATTGCTATTGCGTTTTCTATTTTCCCTTTGCTAAATCTCTTTTTGATTGACAGTGAGGCTGAGTTTGAATGGGCACATGCTTCAAATAGAAGGCAAGAGGTGGGGCCAGTTTCCTTTTTTAATACAATGTTATAAACATTTCAGTGTAATATATAAAAATCCTTTTTACTGAGACATCCTATGTTACTAGGCCATGAACGAGGCTGAAATTGTTGATGATGTGCACCCTGTGGTTCGCGCAAAAAGACGACTTGCTTTTACAACTCAGCTTATGAAGCAGGTGTTTAGACCTGCTCCAGCAGGTATTCTCTTTGAAGAAGTAAGTTCAAGCTGCAAGTATCTGGCATATTCTGCTGCAAGATTAGCATTGGGGGATGCTTGTAACCTGATAACAAAATCACCACCATCAGATTCCAGTGACGTGTAAGAATTGCTATTGGAAGTTTGAATTTTATTCCTTTTATTTATTTATTTTTAATTTCAATAGAACGTCAACCATAATTTTCAGTTTGTCAATTCAAAAACTATTACGAGCCAGTTTTCCTTACTTTTTCCGTTTATGGCCAGTTCACCTGATAAGTTAAAGACTTCAAGAAGAACTACTGCTTGTAATTGCTCTAAAGTTGTGGAATGCTTGATTGGTAGGGTGAAGAAGCTTGAAGGTGATCTATCAAGGTAAGAACACGCGAATGTTATTCCTTGAAACATTTCACTTATTCAATTTGCATGAATATGAATTAAATCGTCAAGATTTCCTTGCTGAGATCAAATCGAGCTCACACAGGCAGCATTAGTTGATTTTCACCTACAAGGGTTTTCTGGCGTACACAGAGAACTAGTTCCTAAGTTAATTGTGAAACTAATAATCTATAAATAATTATGATTATTACAATGCATCTTGCTGAATTGCAGGATGTCAGGATTCGGTTGTAGTTCTAGAGAGATTATCTAAATATGATCCACTATACATTTTAGTCAAGCCATACCTTTTCTTTTAGGTTGATTTGATCTTGGTTCGTTTGAAATCTTCTGAATCCAAGCATAACATTTTATTCTGCCCCCATGAAGGAAAGGTATTAATTATGAATGTGTTGGTGCAGGCTGGATCGAAGTTTATCAATTGCCAGCATCAAACTGGAAATTCAAGAACTGGAGAAGTTCTCGACACTTAATCGTTTCGCAAAGTTCCACATCAAGGCGCCCCCAAATACAATTGATCCGGTATCATCTTCAGCCCTTCCAACAGTGCCGAAAACCGCCCCTCAACTATATGTAATAGCAGTTCCGATGCCTGATATATTACCAGAAGGGACAGATTGTATTCCCTTATCATAGATAACCTTAATTGCCCATTTACTCCCCATATCTTTTCCATCTTGGAGCAAACTTTTACACTCAGGGAGCAATGAAAGTTGGCAGTGGAAAAAATGCACCATCAGATCAGTCAAGTTAGGTCAGTGAATCTTCTTGAATTATAAAGGGCCCAGTTCTACATTTTTTGAGGTAGGATATATATAATATAAATATATATTGGTATCGTTTAATAGCATAAAAGATTCAAGGAGGATTAAGGAGCAGGCCACTTAACTTCACAGGTTAGTTCAACTATGGACTTGTTCGGTTTTGTTATAGTGTACATGATTGATCTGCTTTTATATGATGATTATGTAGTATTACTTTAGTTAGTCTTTATTTCTTGCTTGAAAAAAAAAAAAAAAACTCTATCCACGTCTTCAATGGCGGATTTGGATTCCAGCAAGTCTTAAATGAGAAGAGTAGCATAATAAGTAGCCTTCTTAACTTGGCATTGCAATGAAAGAGCTTGGGTGGGCGATTCCACCTTTTGCCCAAAGTAGCCTTCTTAACTTGGCATTGTCATGAATTAATTTTTCGCATGCATGTGATAATATTGTCATTTCTGCTCTATTGTGAGTCTGTGACAAAAAATGTACTTTTAAGAAGCTTCCAACCCCTTTCCAGATTTTAATAATTACTATTATGTGAAGTACGAGGTTCTTCCTTTTATCCTTTACGTTATGGCCCTCAAGAGAGAAAGTAGTGTAGTATGCAGTACTAGAATGTGACAAAAAAGCAAATATTGTCTTTTAGTTGGATCTATAAGTGCCACTGATACTGAACTACAGGTCTGCAAATCCAAGATCTTGCTGCTTTGAATAACTGGGCATGATTCGTCTGTCCAGTAATCAGCATCTGATGCAATCATGTGTGAGAAAGTGATGAGAGAGAGAGAGAGGAAAAGACAAGTTTATGCCTTTTTGCACTCGTGCTAAGATCAAGTTATATTTATCCTTTGGAAGATCCACATTATTATTAAAGAAAACGGTCTAAAAAGGAAAAAATAACTATTGTCGGCGGGCCTGATTGCAATGGGTTTTTCATTCAGAAGACTTTATTGGGCTTGTGTTACAAAATCGTACTTGTGCTATTCTTTCAAGGAATTACCTTAACTATTTTAATTTATATAATATCATGCGACAAAGAATCTGGAAGAACCATATGGTTGAAATGCCAGAAAAAGTACCATTCATCTTGTTTGATTTCAAAAATCTGCAAAAATATAAAATCAATTAAGCTTTTCAAACACTTCCAGATGCAGGCCATTACAACAGAAACATTGAAAAATAATGACTAGTTCAAGAAAGTCGTAATAATCACACAAAACTGTTCCCATATAAAAACAGATACTAAACTTGATCAGTGACGCCTTGCTGCGGATATTTTGATGCCAAAAAAGACATCATAGACAAAAATCCAATTTGACAGCACAAGAAGCAGAAACAAACTACCATTGAAATAGGGAAAATTATTATATGGATCGGAACCTTTTATCTTATTTTTTTATTTATTTATGGTTTATTTTATCTTTAGGGATTAATTAATAATTGCCCTTAGGAGATGGAGTAGTATTAATTTTAAAAGTATAACTATAATTAACCATTTATTAAAAAAGAGAGAGAGAGAGAGAAGAGAACTACAAAGATTACACATGAAACTAGTTTGTGGAATATTCCATCATTGATTTTTATATGACAACAGGAAGGAGACAGAATATGCAGCATCTGATAACAGTGGTTTCTAGTTCAATACGTAAGCGAAATCTTGAGCAAATCACAAAGCAAACTGAATTAATGATAGGAAAAATCACGAATTTTACTCATACTACAAATTAATCTTTATCTTAAAGTAATTGCAAAAAAAATCCAACCTTTAAGCATTATTTCAAAACGTAACCATCTACTGCCCGTTGGGGGAGTTTTGCGACAATGTTTTAAGACGGTTTTTTTATGAAATTTCTCAAATGTACTAGATTAGTTTGCAATAGGAGCAAAGTTCATGGTTTTTCTAGCAATTAACCGAAGAAAAATTGAATCCAAGCTGATCAAGAATATTCTCGCAGCCAAACCAGCAGAGACAGTAATCTGTAACTCTTGTTATGATTTGGAGCCCGGGGCGTTCTCCCTATGTCCTGATATTCTACCCGTAGGTCCTCTTCTAGCAAAGAGCCGCCAAGGAAAATCAGCAGACCATTTCTGGCCAGAGGACTCTTCTTGCTTGGCATGGCTGGATCAACAGCCAGTAAATTCTGTCATATATGTTGCATTTGGTAGATTCACTGTATTTGATCAGACTCAGTTTGAGGAACTGGCTCTCGGACTCCAACTCACCAATAGGCCATTTTTGTGGGTCGTGCGACAAGATCCAAAGACCAATGTATATCCACAAGGATACATTGAGAGAGTTCAAAATCAAGGGAGAATAGTGGGATGGGCTCCTCAGCAACAAGTTCTATCCCATCCATCTGTTGCTTGCTTTATAAGCCACTGTGGTTGGAATTCTACCATGGAAGGCATTGGTAATGGCGTCCCTTTTCTTTGCTGGCCATATTTCTGTGACCAGTTCATTAACCAGACCTACATTTGTGATGAGTGGGAGATTGGATTAGGTTTAACCAAAGATGGCAACGGAATCATCAAACGAGAACAGATAAAAGACAAGGTCAACCATGTACTCGGGGATAAAAGCTACAAAGATAGAGCCTTGAATCTTCAAGAAAAGGCCATTGACAGTGTCAAAGGAGGACGCTCTCACAAGACTTTTCATAGTTTCATAGAATGGGTGAAGAATTACTGAGTTATTCCATCTACATCACAATGTGTGTTTCATAGTTCAATGTTTTCTCAATAAACTCTCCTGTCACAACATAGTAAACTTTTACATGAATGATTTAGGTAATTGCACAATATGTTTCGTCCTTTTACAATTTTTGGCTGCATAAATGACATCCAAATGGGACAATATAATGGATAATTATCCAAGAATAAAACTTGAATTGTTTTAAGACAAGTCAAACTAAGTGACTCTATGCATGCAGAAGTTATCTGAAGCAGAATTTTTTATCTACTATAATATTACTAGTCTCATATAGTTGCGAGAAATGATTTATAGAACAATAAAAATGTCTATATTTCTCGATACTCTTCCTATAATCTAGATATAACCATATATAAACTGTCATATAGACACTGTTCCATTAAAAACAAGAACTAAACTTGATCAAGGACTCTCAATAAGGAGAGTTATATGCCATTTTTTGAAAAAACAGATTGCACGATTAATAAAGATAAAAGCCGGCAAAACTCTTACAACTCACCCGCTACTGATCAGCAACTTTGTCAGTAAACAACAGAAGAATACATGATTTTCAAGGTTGTCACAAGAAAATTAGACAGAGAGAATCTAAATTAATGTAGGCAGAAGATGTAAGAACCAAACAATAAGGACAAACCACTATACATAAGGCAAAAGGAAGTATATGATTCCAATGCCGGCATAGAGGAATTGAAAAGATCTATGTTGGCTTCTTTTTATTTTCTAGCTCATGCCACCTACAAAACCAAAGCTGAAAGTGAAACTGGGAGATCATGTTACAAAATCGTACTTGTGCTATTTTTTTAAGGAATTAACTTAACAATTTTAATTTATATAATATCATGCAACAAGAATCTTGATGAACCATGTGATTGAAATGCCAGCAAGCGTATCATTCATCATGTTTGATTTAAAAAATCTGCAAAAATATAAAATCAATTAAACTTTTCAAACATTTCCAGATGCAGGCCATAACAACAGAAAACATTGAATAAAGAATGACTAGTTCAAGAAAGTCTTAATCACACAAAAAACTGTTGCCATATAAAAACAAAGTGCGGAAATTATTGATGCCAAAAAAGACATCATGGACAAAAACCAAGTGACGTCAGCACAAGAAGCAGACACAAACTACCATATATTGAAATAGGGAAATTATTATATGGATCGGAACCTTTTATCTTATTATTTGATTTATGATTTATTTTGTCCTTGGGAATTAATATTTGCCCTTAGGATATAGTAGTATTAATTTTAAGGGTATATGTTATGATGTCCCACATCGGTTCCGCGCAAGTGTGGAAGGGCATATAAGTGGGGGTCAACCTTTCACCTTCAGCCATGGTTTTAGGTGAAGTTAGGGCTCCCTATCTTATGTGCTTAATAATTTGGTCCGACCTGCCGGATCCGGACGGGCCACGGGAAGGGGCTACCCGATGTGTGGGCCTAGGGGTTGCCACCCTGGATGTGGGCCCAGGGGGTTGCCACCCGGAGTTGTGGGCCCTAGGTATGCGGGTTGCCACCCGGAGTGCCGGTTCGAAGGGGGATGGATTGTTATGATGTCCCACATCGGTTCCGCACGCAAGTGCGGAAGGGCATATAAGTGGGGGTAAACCCTTCACCTTCAGCCATGGTTTTAGGTGAAGTTAGGGCTCCCTATCTTATGTGCCTAACAGTATAACTGTAATTAATCATTCAAAAATAAAGAAGAAGTACAAAGATTACAGCATCTGATATGCCTAACAGTATAACTGTAATTAATCATTCAAAAATAAAGAAGAAGTACAAAGATTACAGCATCTGATATATGCAGCATATGACGATGGGAAGGAGACAGAATATGCAGCATCTGATAACAGTGCTTTCTAATTCAACACGTAAGCGAAATCTTGAGCAAATCACAAAGAAGATTAACATTCATTGATTTTTACATGACAATAGGAAGGAGACAGAATATGCAGCATCTGATAACAGTGGTTTCTAGTTCAATTCGTAAGCGAAATCTTGAGCAAATCACAAAGAAAATTAGGTTAATGGTAAGAAAAACCACGATCTTTATTCATATTGCAAATTAATCCCCACTTTAAAGTAATTGCAAAAAAGAATCTCACCTTTAAGCATTGATTCAAAACTCACCCATCTGCGGCCCATTGGGGGAATTTTGCAACAATGCTTTAAGACGGGATTCTTTTATGCAATTTCTCAAAAGTATGAATTAATTTGCAATTGGAGTTTGTTCATGGATTTTCTAGCAATTAACCCAAGAAAATTTGAATCCTAGCCTCCTCATCTATGTTTCTAATTGTGGCTATAAATTAAGTAGCTAACGTAAAGATTGAGCAAACATAACATAGATAACAAATGGGAGGTCCACATGTTATTGTTGTACCATATCCAGCACAAGGCCATGTGATCCCCATGTTGGAGCTTTCGCAGTGGCTGGTGGAGAACGGTATCAAAGTCACATTTGTCAACACTGACTACATTCATCAAAGGTTGGTCGAATCATTGTCTGAATCAGACAATGTTCGAGACCTAGTGACCATGGTTTCGATCACAGATGGATTGGAGCCATGGGAGGACAGGGATGACATGGGGAAGCTCGTAGGATCAATTTTCAGGGTCATGCCTGGTGAGCTGGAGGCTCTTATTCAGAAATTAAATGGAAACGGAACTCAAAAAATCACCTGTGTTATTGCTGATTGGACAATGGGATGGGCTCTTGAGGTTGCATAGAAAATAGGGGTCAGGAGAGCAGCTTTCTGGCCTGCTGCAGCGGCCTCGTTGGCCTTGTTATTCAATGTCCCCAAGCTAATCAGTGACGGGATCATAGGCAACAACGGTGAGCTGCGCTCTCATATTACACTGCAAAACTATCAACAAATTAAACTTTTGTAAGTTAAATGATTCCAAAGTCATGCTAAAACATACTATAAATGCAGGAATTCCTTTAAAAACCAGATGTTTCAGTTGTCACCAACCATGCCACCAATGAAGTCTACAGACCTTATATGGACTACCGTCGGTGATCAGACAACACAAGAGGTGACTTTTGACATTGTGGTCAAGCATCTTCACGCAGCCAAATCAGCAGAGACACTAATCTGCAACTCTTCTTATGATTTGGAGCCCGGGGCGTTCTCCCTATGTCCTGATATTCTACCCGTAGGTCCTCTTCTAGCAAAGAGCCGCCAAGGAAAATCAGCAGGCCATTTCTGGCCAGAGGACTCTTTTTGCTTGGCATGGCTGGATCAACAGCCAGTAAATTCTGTCATGTATGTTGCATTTGGTAGCTTCACTGTATTTGATCAGACTCAATTTGAAGAACTGGCTTTCGGGCTCCAACTCACCAATAGGCCATTTTTGTGGGTCGTGAGACAAGATCCAAAGACCAATGTATATCCACAAGGATACATTGAGAGTGTTCAAGATCAAGGGAGAATAGTGGGATGGGCTCCTCAGCAACAAGTTCTATCACATCCATCTATTGCTTGCTTTATAAGCCACTGTGGCTGGAATTCTACCATGGAAGGCATTGGCAATGGCGTCCCTTTTCTTTGCTGGCCGTATTTCTGTGACCAGTTCATTAACCAGACCTACATTTGTGATGGGTGAGAGATTGGATTAGGTTTAACCAAAGATGGCAACGGAATCATCAAATGAGAACAGATAAAAGATAAGGTGAACCATCTTCTCAGGGATAAAAGCTACAAAGATAGAGCCTTGAATCTTCAAGAAAAGGCCATCGACAGTGTCAAAGGAGGACGCACTCACAAGACTTTTCACAGTTTCATAGAATGGGTGAAGAATTACTGAGTAATTCCATCAACATCTCAATGTGTGTTTCATAGTTCAATTTTTCTCAATAAACTCTGCTGTCACAACACAGTAAACTTGAACATGAATAGTTTAGATAATTGCACAATATTTTCGTCCTTTTACAAATTTTGGCTGCATAAATGACATCCAAATGGGACAAGAATAAGACTTGAGTTGTTTTCAGACAAGTCAAACTAAGTGACCCTATGCATTCAGAAGTTATCTGAAGCAGAAATTTTATATCTACTGCTATAATATAACTAGTCTCATACTGTTGCGAGAAATGATTTATAGAACAATAAATATGTCTATTCTTTCTCGATATTCTTCCTATAACCTAGATATAAATATACATAAACTGTCCTCTGTCATATAGACACTGTTCCGTTAAAAACAAGAACTGAACTTGATCAGGGATTCTCAATGAGGAGAGTTATATGCCATTTTTTGAAAAAACCAGATTGCAAAATTAATAAAAATAAAAGCCGGCAAAACTCTTACAACTACAACTTGCCCTCTACTGATCAGCAACTTTGTCAGTAAACAACAGAAGAATACATGGTTTTCAAGGTTGTCACAAGAAAAAACAGACAGAGAAAATCTAAATTAACGTAGGCAGTAAGAACCAGACAATAAGGACAAAGCATTACACATAAGGCAAAAGGAAGTATATGATTCCAATGCCGGCATAGAGGAATTGATAAGATCTATGTTGGCTACCTTTAATTTTATTTTCTAGCTCATGCCACCTATAAAACCAAAGCTGAAAGTGAAACAGGGAGATCATGATAAGATGGGGAGATCACATGTACTAGCCTTACCATATCCTGCTCAAGGCCATGTGATCCCTTTAATGGAGGTTGCACAGTGTTTAGCAAGAAATGACATCAAAGTCACATTCGTCAACAGTGATTTCAACCACGGGCGAATGATGAAGGCGCTGTCACATCCTGGAAACATAAATGAACTAATCAATTTTGCATCAATCCCGGATGGATTAGAGGCAGGGGAGGACAGAAACAGTGTGGGAAAGGTACTAGTAGCTATGGCGAAGAACATGCCTGAGAAACTAGAGGCTCTTATTAAAAAGATAAATGTAACAGATGACAAAGTAACATCTATCATAACAGATTATGGCTTAACATGGGTTTTCGAGTTGGCTGATAAACTAAAAATCAAGAGAACAGGATTCTTGTCAGCACCAGTTGGCCTGTTGGCCTTCACAAAGAGTGCCCAAAAACTAGTCGATGAAGGGATCGTTGACACCGATGGTGAGTTTTTAATTTGCTATTTTAGCATCATCATCACGTTTAATTATCTATTAACATGATTAAATAAATGTGTGTAATCTGGCACTCATTCACATTTTCATCTAAAATTCAAAAGAAACAAACATCTTATGCAATTGTACGTCCAGGAACGCCCTTGAAGCAAGAGATGGTCCAGCTGTGTCCTGAAATGCCTGCACTGAGCTCTTCAAAGCTCACATGGTTGCATTTGGGTGATTTCACCACCCAAAAGCTCATATTCCATTCAATGCTGCACAACACATATGAAGAATCAGAAAAACTAATAGATTACATAGTTTGCAACTCATCTTACGATCTGGAGCCCGGTGCTCTGAAATTGGTCCCTCAATGCGTTCCAATCGGCCCCCTTCTCGCAAGCAGCCGTCTCGGAAGATCAGCAGGATTCTTATGGGCCGAAGACTCTGCCAGCCTGTCATGGCTAGATCAACAGCCACCCAACTCCACCATATACGTCTCATTTGGGAGCTCCACCTTCCTCGATGAGATCCAGTTCCACGAACTAGCTCTTGGCCTTGAAATGACCAACAGGCCCTTCTTGTGGGTGGTGAGGCCAGATCTGATCCAAAACAGCGATCGCACGACCTATCCTGAAGGATTCAACGAGAGAATCGAGAATCGCGGGAAGATGGTGGGGTGGGCACCGCAACAGGCGGTACTGTCCCACCCAGCGGTGGCTTGTTTCGTGAGCCACTGTGGGTGGAATTCGACCATGGAGAGCGTCAGCAATGGCGTCCCCCTCTTGTGCTGGCCTTATTACGCGGACCAATTCCTGAATGAGGGTTACATTTCCGATTACTGGAAAGTGGGGTTGAGATTGGAGAAGGATGAGAGTGGGGTCATCAGACGGGATGAGGTTGAGAAGAAGGTGAAAGTTCTGGTGATGGATGAAAGCTACAAAAGCAGAGCGTTGAATCTTCAATCGAAGGCCATTGGTAGCGTTGCAGAAGGAGGGCGTTCCCGCCAGAATTTCCACAAATTTGTTGATTGGGTCAACAAATAGCAGATGTTAATCAGGGTATTCACGTTGATTTTACAAGAATAAACTTTAATAATTAATATAATATATATGTATAATTTTTTTTAATAATAAATAAATAAGAAAATAATAAAGTGAGAATTAAATTTTCAAAAAAATGTATTTAAAAATATCAAAACATTATTATTATTATTATCATAATAATAAAATTGACATTGAAAAAATAAAATTTTCTAAAATTGTAATTAAGTCAAAGTATGTAGAAAGATGAATTGTTGGGAATATTAAAATAGAATAACAAAATATGAGTATTTTTAAAATTATTTTCACTTTCAATAATAATACTGTAATATTAATATTGATGTCATCATAAAATTTACATTAGAAAATTTTAATATTTTCTTACATTATAATTTAAAGTTTTTTTATATAAACAAAAATATAAATTAAATTAGATATATAAAAAATGATCATATTTTGTAAGACGTTTCTTGTGTGACGTGTT
Source organism: Pogostemon cablin (assembly GCA_023678885.1). NCBI lineage: Eukaryota > Viridiplantae > Streptophyta > Magnoliopsida > Lamiales > Lamiaceae > Pogostemon > Pogostemon cablin. The sequence continues at coordinate 1,980,383 of CM042992.1, read as the reverse complement.
AAATTATGATTGTTATATAAATAAATTATACTTAATATTAGTTATTAAAATATTTTTTATAGATATGACGAATAATATACTAAAGTACATTTTCAAGATGTTACAATATAATTTACTACAAATATATTTTAACTTTAACTATTAATAAATATACTTTATAAATATATATAATAAATATACTTTAATAATAAATCATTCAAATAACTCAATCTTCAATAAAGCTTCCACAATTGAATGTTTCATATAAAAATATTAGTATAGTAAAATGATTATAATATGGCTAATTATAATGTGCATCCAGGTGCACCCTGAGATATGGTGCACTTATATACAAGTATAAACAAATATATATATATAATTATGAGCAAAAATGTATACAATTTAATTGTTAGTTTTTTTAATGAAAAATTGAGTGTAAAAAAAATATACAATTATTAAAAAATATGTATACACTATTTAATAAAAAATTATACACATATGGATGTTAGTTTTTAATTAAAAATTTAGTGTGAAAAAAGTATACAATTATTAAAACACATATACAAAATAAAATAATATGTATATAAAATAAAATAAAAAATCATACACATATGTGTGCACCCAATATACACTCTTATAATATCGAGTCTTCGTCAATACAAACATTTATGTTAAATACTCCATACATAGAATATTGAATACCATAATATTATAAATTTAGAAAATTAAATATTTGTATTTTATTTTGTTAAAGAATAGTCCTTCGATAGCCACGCAATTTAACACACAAGACAAAGCCAATGAGCTAGCAAGTGTACTATTGTCACATGTTAGACCAAGCAAGTTGTCTAAAAGTTGATAAGTTCATCTAATTTCGCATTTGAACACCCCAAAAAAATGAAAGTGAATTTAAAAAAAAAATTGAAAATTATTCTTAATTTGTTTCATAAAAGAACCCATGATTTTATTAGAAAATAAATATAAGTTACGCTAAACAGTACTGTGTTCAAAGAAAAGGTGCAAGCATGCATGTGCTTTGATAACAAAAATATATATTTTATAGTAAATTATAAATACATTGTTTAGTAACGTGATACCTTTTAAAATGTGGAGAAGAATGTAGTTTCATTGTCATTTTTTCACATAGAAATTCTATCATTTTCTCCCTTTTCTTTTATATATTACAAAATAAAAAGTTGATTCATGATATTTGATCATCACTTGAACAAAAGGCTACAAATATACATAGACATAATCATCAATAATTGTCCCATCTTGATGATGGTAGCTAGAGTCCAATATTTTTTTCAATAAAGTTTGGAGGCTCTTAAAACATTTATAAAAAATAAAAAATAAAAAATAAAAAATAAAAAGATAAGTACTTCTTTTAATATGTACATTGCTTAATATTCAAAACATAAATACGAGTAGCAATACATTGTTAAATTAAAATTAAAAAGTTAGACAATAATTCTGGAGAAGGGCCGACCAAAAAACAAAAGGAATAAAGCATAAGTTAATTAAAGGACAATAATTAATGGTGAGACCATATATTGGATAATATTTGATGAAAAAGCCCAAAAAAATAAATAAAAATAAAATAAAATGTTAAGTCACATTGTTTAATCAACAATACCATGTATGTTGTTCCCTATTCTCAATCCATAATGCAATTTCATAACTTTATCACATTTATTGAATGTTTGAATTAGTAAAATGAGTATAATTGGCTAAACTTCGAAATAAATCTTAATGAAATTTATACTAATAATTATTGTTAATATAATTGTTCTATTTGAGTTTGAGACTAAACTTGCATCGTTACTATTATGAGATATACATATGTTCTATGTTTTTTATGTTGATTAATGAATATTATTATTTAATATGTAGTGGGTAATTGTATTAATGAGAGTATTAATATATATTTTAATTGTATTAATAAGTGTGTGTCTCATATATAAAAATTTTGTAAGAAAACTTTTTGAATGTAACGCTCAAATGAAAAAAAAATTTAAAGTGGACGGATGGAATATGTATTATAATGGTACATAAGGAGTTTATTTTAAAAAGAAAAAAAATTAATAGGAGTGTATTTATTAAATTGTTGAGAGTTATGTAATTTTTTAAAATATAATAATAATGACAACAAAATTTATTTGAGAAATTGAGTGATAATAATTTTAATAAGATGTTAAGTTTAAACAATAAAAAATTATAACAATTAACGATTAAATTAAAAGACAATTTTTTTTAAGACGTTATATACATGTGAGACGTCTTAAAGTATGTCAATTATATAGATAAAATATGTTTAATAGTTGTTAAAGTATGTTTTTAAATTATGATAAATAATAAATTAAAGTATGATTTTAGGGTGTTATAATATGATTAATTATTGACATACTTTAATTACAAATAAACATATTTTATCTATATCATAAGTATACTTTAGCAATAGGTTGACCCGTCTCACAACCGTCTATAAAAAAACTCGTCTCACAAGAGAGTGTCTTAAATTAAAATATTCGTAAATAATTTATAATCTAAATTAAAATTAATAAATATATGATAAAAATACTTTTATATATATAATAAAATACACTAAAAATATTGTTTTTATATCTTTTTGATACATCTATTCATTTTCTTCACCATAAAATACTAAATTCTCACCATTTAAGATCCCAATAAAATCCTAGTCCAAAGAATTATTATCCAAGTATAAGGAAGTACAAGAGTGTTCATCATTCCATCCATTATTAAAACCCATAAGTAACAGATTTCAGACACACAGTAAAATTACATTACAAATGTTGGATTTTTTTATTTTACATATGTATTTTTTGCGAATAGATTTAATAAAATATTGGATGGAAAATAGGAAGTCAACGAAGTTTTGTTCGAATTTTGACCGTGGGTATCTGGTTGGTATTATTTAATTGTCTTAATGAAATCACGTGCATCACACAAACTGCCTCACATGATCCCTGGATTTATTGAAATAATCACATGCAAACATGTGACATAATTAAATTCCAACCGTAATTAGCCAAAATAATTAATTATTAATGCTTAGTTCAGTGTCTACTATTTTTTGGGGGCTTCCGATGATGGTTGAATGAATCGACATAATTTATGGTTTTTCTTTGTTTTTTTTTTTAAAGATTTTTCTAAGGGGCTCTTTAAATACACACTTCCTTTTGTTAAATACACACCTCATTAATATATAATTAATATTTATATTTTTAAAAAATCTAAATCATCCTTAATTTATTAAATACACACCCCTATATATTTTAAATTAAGTTAACAAACCCTAAATTGATCAACTTCAATTTATTTGTCTTAATTATTCACATTCTTCACCTGCATCGCTGATCTCTTGAAGAAGAAGAAAAAGTGCATCTCATATCAAATGTTAGAGATATTGCAGAGATTTTACAAACAAATAAATTTGTAAATATAGCAATCCCATAATAATTATTTTATATCCTCTCGCAGATTGGAAATTTTGAAACAAATTGTAGAAGTCGGGTAATTTCCTTGGCAAGAAAGCTGCACTGCCGCTGCCGCATTAATTAAGTTACATTAGTTGTTGAGGCCATTAATGTGTGAAATTAATAATATTACAGTCAAAGGAGAGCGTAGATTTGAGATGTTCTATCAAAACCATGGCTGCCGCTGCCGGTCGGGCTGAAACCGCGTCCACGGACGGCGTGCTGCAGCGTTGCATATCAAAAGTGCCACCAAGATGCACTGCTTAGTTAAAAACCCCCCAACATTACACTTTGATCCTACTCATCCAATCTCTTCTTTTCTCTATTAATCATCGTTTTTGCATCATAGTGTACACATTGTGTATCGTGAAGTTTGGACTCTTATTATCAAAACTCCCTGAATTTTAATCCAAAGCCGTTTCCAATTTTGAGTCATATATTTGAAGAAGAGGACCTAGGTATTAAAATCACTTTTAAAGATTCAAATATTCTTTGAAAGCGTCATTAATTTATTGTGTTCCTGTATTATATTTATATTTTGCTCTTATCAATTTGTAAAGAGGCTATGCTATAGTTTATGGATAAGAAGAAAAGCGGATGAATTATTGAATTTATAATTTTAAAATAATTATAGAGGGGTGTATAGTTTTAAAATTAAAAAGGGTAAATTTGGGTTTTTAGGGAGTGTGTATATAATAAATTAAGATTTATAAAATTAAAAAGGGATGTGTATACAGCAAGGATGTGTATTTAATAAAAAGTGGTGTATATTTAACAACACTCTTTTTATAATTCATAGAAGACTGATTTGACAAAAACACCAAGGAAACTTGAATAAGTTTTTGTGTTTGATTGAATAAAAAACTCTAACTCCATACATAAAAAATTATTTATTAGATTACTTGGACTCGACAAGTTTTTAATTTAAAAAATAAAAAACTCAATAAATACAATTTTGACTCCGATTCTCTGTGTCATTTAGTACATCATCTCATGTGCCAAATCTCGTTAAATAGACTACACCTAGGAGAGAAAAACTATATCCTAATTCTTAAACCCTAGGGGCAATGGTTGGATTTATTTTCTCCTCTTACGTGTCAATTACTTAACGTGTGGCACAATAGATGATGCACGAAAATGGCACAGAAGATCCAGTGTGCTTCGCGAATATCGAATCAACTCATTTACATATGATCACGTGTTAAATTTTCTTGTTATTGTCAATAACATGAGAAAATTATTGGATTTTTTTTTTGTGATAAATAAATAAATAAAAATATTATAGTATATGAATAAAGTTGCAAAGTTGATGATTGGGATGCATCACGGAAGATACAGTAAAAGTGGTGATGTGGGATTAGTGGAATTTAAGTTAAAAAAGAAGGAAAGAAAGAAAGAAAAAAAAAGGCGCACACTTACTTGTATAAAATCATCTCATTGTTAGATTTTTTTCCTGTAATTAATTATTTTTTAATAAATATGTTTATCATTTTAGAGTGAAATTTTATCAGATTTCATTTTTATATTATAAATTGTACACTTCATTTATATTATAAACTATTCATTTGATAGTCTAAATAACAATTATCATTTTTTTTATCAATTACATATTATTTTTATTAAAAATTGTATTATTTATTATTTTTCTCACAAAATTATTCCATTAGACGGTCTTATACATATCTAATTTATCAATAATAATAAGAAAGTATAATAACTTTAATAAAATTAATAATTTGTTAGTTCTCAACATATTAACTGTTTAAATTTGGGTACCAATAAATAATAAGATATTTCTTTAAAGATAATTTTAATGTACATTTAAGGTCTTGATGAAATTATAAATTAATAGTAATTATTAAAAAAAAATCTCATATATTATGTATAAATGTTATTAACCTGAACATTTTAAGATAATTTATGAGTATATGATTGCATAATTTAGAAGATTTACAATTTATACATTAATTATGAATATTTAATTATCTTTTTTCATCTCCCTGTAATGATAATCAAATATTATGTTTAACTATTTATTTATGATTAATTAGTAGTGTGCATATCCTATAATATAAGCAACATATTTCCGTGGTAGAAGGAGAATGGAAAGGCCTACCAATTGAGTTTGGTTGCTGCAGGTGGGGGTTCGAATCCTGCTTTTGATATGGATTTGGCCCCTTGCAAGCACAAGTTAAACAGTGAGCCCTCTCTATAAGCCACTTGAGGCACATCCTGCAATTTACCTCTTCCACTAATCTCCAGGCAAAGGCGGTGAGGGCCCCTAATGGTGGGGTATACCATTTAAGTAACATATTTCCATGAAAAAGGGGAAAAAAAGAATTAGTAATGTTAATTGGTAATGAAAGAAGTAAAAGAATTAGTAATGTTAATTGGTAATGAAAGAAGTAGTAATAATTAGTAGGATATTTGGCTTAAGGAAAGGAGGAGGAAGGAGAGGTGGGAAAAAGGGGTGGTAGCATGCAGGGAATGTGCAGAACATGGTGTACAATTCATGCTGCTTCACTGTCTCACATGCTCTCTCTCTCTCCTCCACACCCCAGTCCTCTCTCACTATTGCATGTGCTCTCCATGTGCTGCCCTCTCTCTTTTATAGCTTCCTTGATGGCCTGGCCCATGCCACATTTGCATGTGCCCTATAGGGAGGCCACCAAACCCCCCAAGAACCAACTAGTTGAGACTCCCTTTTTTAAGGGAATGACATATATGCCCCTTCATTTTGCCTAATATTATTGGATATTGGACATCACCATTACTCACCATGTCTCACTCATTCTATGATCATTCTCATGTTTTTCTTTTTTCCTTTGCTTTTCACTTTTTTAATCATGTTGATTTCTAGCTCTCATGTTGAGCAATGATGTCTGTTTTTGTTGTCAGTAAGTGTATGTAATTGATTGTTTGGGATAAGATTTTAATATCTTTAAAATGCGTTGAATTTTTTATTTAAGATTTTTCAAATTTGAGGTATAATTTTGAAACACAAATAGAATTCTAGTGTGTTTTTCACATTTGTCAAATTTTATTTGAGCGATTAAATTTTATAAAATTGAAATCATCATATCCCGTAATTTACATTGAATTTTTTGTAACATTTTAGTGCATTATCTTCCGTGCCACACTTAAAGATGGAAAAAAAAATCAAACCATTTTTCCTAGGATTTATGCATTTTTTAAGAAATAGTTTTACCAATTTTTTTTTACATATCATTCATCCAACAGTGTGACACAGATAATATATCAAAAGACATAGAGAATTCAAAAATCTACCCACAAAATGTAAATGTATATATTCCATATCTTATTTTGGAACGGACTGAGTATTAATTGCAATTACAATAAAATTTGAAAATAAAAGGGGTATTTTGGGAAGTTCGTTGAAGGGTCAGAGTGTCTAACACGTGGCATTGCAGATAGAGGCAGGCTTTCCCTGCTTAAATTTCGCATGGCTCGCAACTTGCGCCATCTTCCCGCTCTAAAACGCTCTAACTATTTCCCAAACATATCGGAAGCCAAATTACAAAAATAATGAAAACACATGCTTACGTTCTATACTTCTATAGTTCTATGTGCTTTTTTACTTTGAATGTTGTATTTTCGTGTATACTCCCTCCGTCCCAAATTAAGAGAGTCATTTTACCATTTTGGTCGTTCCACCCAAAGAGTTTCATTTCCTTTTTTGGAAACATGGGATCCACCCACACCCACTAATACAATTAAAACATGGGTCCCACACCCACTAATACAACTACCCACTATACATTAAATAATAATATTCTTTAATTCACATGTCTAAAAATAAATGAGACTCTTTACATGGGATGGACTATCTATAACTATACATATAATCACCAGTATGAAAATATCTTTTGGGTGGCCCCGACCAATTAACCGTTGCCACATGGATCTATTATCCGTATTTTTGTGTAGCATTAAATGATCAATCAAAATGTGGGGAATGATTGTCAATTACTTTTTAATTATTTAATTTAATAATTATTCGGATGTATGAAAAAATATATTATTATTTTTCTTGAGAATTTAATTTTAATCTTGGAATGGATTTACGGTGTCTTAAAAAAGTATTTCGGTATGTTATTGTATTTTTTGGAATTGATTTAAAAATTTTATTGTTTTCTTTAAAAAGAAGGAATATTTTATAATTTTTAATGATTTTTTTTTCAATAATTGAACCAAGATTTTTTACTTACTCCACTTATTTTATTTTGATAGAAATTTTCATTAGAAAATTGTTTAACAAGACCGAAGTCTATTTTACCCACCAATTCACAAATTAAAATAATAAAATAAAACCCACATTAAATAATGAATAAAGCATGTGTGTTTGTTTTATCAAGCGTAATTATTTAAAAATGTGAGAATATTTATTTTATTTATATTTAAAAGGAAATGGCATGTTTGTAATTCCCCAACGTAAGGGGTACAACCTCATAACCCCTTACTTATACCCCACAAAACGCCATTCTCTCTCTACCGTCACCCGTAATATTGGGAATTCCCTACTCCTTCCACAAAGCCACCGCCGTGAATCCACCACCACCGTTCCAACCGCCATGATGGGTTCGAAGCCGAGAATCTCTGCGTCCACTGCAGTCCGATGGCTGAGGAGAAGATTATCAAACTCAAAGAGAAGGCCGAGAAATCCCCAATTCTGCCACCGTAGATCCACACGCATTGACGGCGGCTCGTCGGTTTCCGAGAAGTTTGAAGCTCTCCGGAATCTCATTCCGTCGGAGAACACGGAGATAAAACCAGATCAATTGTTTCGAGAAACGGCGGACTACATCGTACTCCTGAAAACTCAGGTTTTGGTTTTGCAGAAATTGGTTGATTTTTACGGATCACAATCGCAGGAAACCCGAGATGCTGTATAGTATTCAGAATCCGAAGAAAATCAGAGGAAGGAAACGAGAGAAGATAATTTGATGGAGAAGAAGAATAGGTCGTGTCTCCTTTCCTTGAAAATTGCTGTTAATTAGTAATTGAATTTCATGGCGACAATGTATGATCCTCCTCCCATGATAAACCCTAGATTTAGCTTATATCTTGTTCTAATTAATAGTTCATTCTTCTATCATGGATCTTCCATCTTCTTAGATAAATCTCTCATCTCCCCATTCATCCATATACAGCTTCTTATCCCCAGAAATTGTGATAATTTCTTGATTCATGATTTTTCTCAATCTACGAAAGTACATTTCCTTTCACTACTTCACTTGATTATTTATTTATTTTTTAATTTAGAAGCTGGGAAATAAAATGAAAATCATCTGAATTTCTCTAGATCTTTTTATTCACTTTGATGAAATTGAAACTTCATTTTCTTTTGACAGTATATAATTCACATTTTATATTTTCCAACTCAATAATAATAATAATAATAATAATTGGGGGGGGGGGGGTGGTTAAAAAATTAGTGCTAATTTTGAATTACAGATCTCTCACTTTCACAGGTAGTCAGGACTGCGCCACCATTTTGCATGCAGCTGTCATCAGGTTGTTCCAGAATTTTCTTTTTTCCTTGAATAAATAAATAAATTGATAAAATATTACTTCATTTGTCTTTTTATTTAATACTCGATCCACTATTTTTATACTAATAAATTGCACAAATAAAAATATCACCTCAATAGTACTATAGTCTATAACAGTTGACACTAAAATATGGACTACATTTCTAAATTGACACCCAATATTACTTTTATAATTTATTTATTATTTAAGAAAACTTTAAAGTGCACATATTTATACTTTCTACGTAGTTGTAATGAGATTACATATTTACCCTTACTTCCAAATGTAAAGGATGATATAAGTTGTAATTTTGTAAAAATTTTTAAGTATTAATTGCATGTGTTTTTTGGTTTTTATTTAAAGAAAATAGATATTTTTCTAGTAATAAACATGTAAAAGAACAGAATTGGATACACTTAATAGGAGGAGAGGGAGTGAATTGAATGAAGATTGAATGCTTCCCGAGTCAGAATGATGATTTAATTATAGGATTCGGCTATTCGCATCTCCAAATTTACTAAACTTACACTATTTACTAAATGTATCTTAATATACTTTAATAAAAGCATATACATATTGCTAAACATATCCCAAGACAATTTTGACCTTTTAATTATAAATCCAATTTTTAATTACTAAATATACCCCCAATAAAACATTTTGATCTTCTTTAAATCTGTCAATATAATCATTTCCGGCAACCACTTTATTACCATCTATTCCGGCCACTTGATTCGCATGCGTATTTTTCTTCATTCTTTTTTATTCAACCAAGTTAATACATTATAATGAATTTTTGAGAAAAAAAACTCATATTTAGATTAATTAATCAACCGGAGTATCTGTTACTTTATAAAAGTGGAGTTTCTGTTTAAAAATGTTGTGAATATTAGGAGCAGAGTGAGGTGATACAGTGATGCCCCAATCAATGGCCACCCAGAATATTCATTGCACAATTAATCATTTCATTTAATTCATTAATTCAAATACTAAGATTAATTATAAATTGTGGCAAGCATACATTATCATTTCAGGCGTCGCTCTTGTAGATGATGGCGACGCTCAAACTCCGATTTTAAAATTAAGTGTAAGATATTGAATTAACGTCGAGTTTTAAAAATTAGGGTTTAATAAAGTATGGGGTAAGTTTAAATATAGGATATGAATAATACGGATTTAATATACTCCATAATTTTTTTTAAGAGTATCTTTGTTTTATTAAATATGGATGTTTTAATTTAAATACCTGAGATATTGTGAATTAAACGAGTTAATATTACTAATAGTTAAAATACATATTTCCACCATTTCACAATAATAGCTGCATTTATTATTTGTAATAAAATTAAAAAAATACTACTCCATAATATTTTTTAATATAAATCTGGAATTGTTTGTATTAGTGTTGTAGGTGAGTTTTTATGGAGTTCCATAAATATATTAATTATTTTGGGTAGATTTTTATATATCAAAAGGAGAAATGTACTATTTATTATATATCATGAAACGTCTAAATTAAATATACAAATATTTACGTGAGACCGCCTCATGGAGTGTATTCTAAGACAGTTAATAAGTTATAATATTTTAATGAAAATGTGATACTGAATTGATAAAAAGTGATAATAATACAATGAACTGTTTTATGAACAAGTATAAATAAAAAGTTACAACATTTTTTAAGAAAAATGATAATATTTTTAATAAAAAAGTGATAACTAATTAAAAGAAATTGTAAGATGGCATCAAAATTTTGTTCCAATAAAACACATGTAACCGTTATTATAAATGTTGTATACTGTATATCTTTACCAATATTATTAGCCAATATATTTGATAATCGATTATAATTATTATTATTATTATTATTATTATTATTATTGCGGCATAAATGATAAATGTTCATGTGACTTGTGATTAAGTCATGATGTAAAGTCGATATTACCTAGATTTCATAATGAATTAATTCGACTTGAATGCAAAGTATTTCTCACAATGACAACCTATGTTAAGAAAATAATTTGTTTCAATTCAAATTATCAAATCAACATGAGTTTTTATTATTATTATTTTTAAAATAAATATCAAGTGTATTATGGCATATTGATTATTATAAGTCTGTACATATACTCACGTTAATGCATTAAATTTTACAATAATTGAGTAAAAAAATTAAAAAGAAAATGTAATATATTTTAAAGATAAATGATAAATCCTAAATAATTATGTCCCATCACTAATATTCGAGTTGAATCATTTAAATGAAAAAAATGTCAATAAAAATTATAAAAAGATAATATAATAAACATTGAGAATGTCTTTTTATTCCTGTTGAGTTAATATTATACAGTGCCCTTAAGTTTTGGGGTAAAAATATGAAAATTTACATAGATAGACACAGATCTTTATTTAATAATTTTCTTTAAATTTTTATACCAAGATGTTTGGAACACCCCAAAAAAAAAGCCATAAAAAATAGTTCCAATTAATACTGAAATAGACTTGATATTGAGTTTAAGCCTAGGCATGATATTCTCATCTCAAATGGGCCCAAACCATTGGGCTTTTTTATAAATTTTATTTTGCTCTTTAAGCCCAATAAAGAAAATTGTCTTGTAGATCAAATGGCCATTGTTAATTTATATACTGTCATTATTGTTTAGAATTTTATTTTTTATTTTAAGCACATAAATTAAACATTCTTTAAAAGTTACTGCTCTTACTTATAGTAATCAATATTTTTTATATGCAAAAATGAAATTTTCAGTTCACTAATAAGTTTTTATTTTTTGTATTTAAATATATATTATTTTTAACATATACTCTACATGACTCATTGACTTGTACCAAAATTTGTTAATATCTTAAGCTGTGTTTAAGAGAATAATAATAATAATAATAATAATAATAATAATAATAATAATGAGTTAATCTCTTGTACAAGCACATAAACTCTTTAATGAAGTATTTTATTTAAAGGGTAGTATATATTTAAATTTATAAGTGTTTTTTTCTAATGAAAATTTAATTGAAAAATAAATAATATTAACGTTTAAATATTTTTTTTAAATAAATTAAAAGATATAAAATTTTATACTAAATAATACAACTATTTAATAAAAAAAATACAATTATCTAAGACTATTGAATCTGGACACTCCCCTCTTTAAGTTTTATCCTAAAATAGTTTTATAAGATAGTATAATAATACAAGAATGGGACCCACACAAAAGCTCATCCTATAATTGATATCTCGCGTCACACTGGATTCTAACTCTCGCTTTTTCTCCTTGCAACTTTTCTCCGTCTATGATTTCTTCGTAGACTATTCAGCAATCAGCATCCGAAGATCCTCGATTCAAGGTATATATATATCCGTATATCTTGTTTCTCATTTTCATTTCATTTTTACAGTGAATTGTTTCCTTTCATCACGGTGAGTGATTTGGTTTTACGTTTATTGAGTTAAAAGTATAGCCCATTAGGGTTTGATTCTTGTGTCTTACCAGTTGTATTTGGGATCATTTTCACTGGATTTTTATTTGTTTTATGAATTTGTATTGTTCTACGGTTACTTCAGAACCACTTCTGTTGATTGACCCCCTTTTCTTGAGTTTTATTTGTTAATTTGTTTATTCAATTATATGCTCGTCTTGTTACGCGTGAATGCATTTTTGTGTTTTCTAATCGTTTTTATGGTATTTGATGTTGAGAAATTGTAGTTTGTTGGTAAAAAATGAGAGAAATTGGGTATCAATTTATGAATGAAATTCTGTTGATTTTGCTTGATTTGGGGTGATGTGATTCTTTTGTATGGTATGGTTGATCTAAAATTTGTGAAGTTTGTGAAGTTATAGCCCTTCTTTCCTGGTCATTCTCTTGCATTATTATTGATAGCTTTAGATTTCTAATTGATATGCATGTTTAATGTTAGGATTCAGCATCTGATCCTCCGTTTGTGCCTATTGGTTTTAGGAACAAACTCGAATTCATCGCGCCCTGGCTTTAAATGCTGCAAAAGTTGTTTGCTTGAAGGTTTTTCGATCTAAGTTATGCCACTTTCAGTGAAATGTCTAACGAGGAAATCTTGAAGGTTGTTTTGCCTCTTCTAGAAGGAAGAGACCTTGTAACATGTATGTTAGTCTGTAAGCAATGGCGAGAAATTGCGCGAGATGATTACTTTTGGAAATGCTTATGCGCAAAGAGATGGCCATCTATCTGCAAGCAGTCTTCCCCGCCTACTTTGTCTTATCACCAACTATTTAAAACCTTCTACAAACGCCAGCAGAGTCGAGTCCTTCCACCGAGGCTATCCTTCAATGACTTGGAGTTTTACCTTGATATTTGGGCCGAAGAGAAGCTGGTATTCTCGGAAGTGGTGCCTGGGTCCGTTCTCCAAAGGGGAAGCTGGACTCCACCTACTGGAATTTCTGATGTCCTTAGGTTTCACTTGGCTAGTCCAGATTACAAAATGACTCTGCCTATGCAACCAAGGTTTAATATTCCGTTGGGTCAGACTGTCAGTGTCTCAGTGCTCGTAGGTCGGAAGGATTCGAAAAAAGTTGCTTGCATTATGAACAGATCCGTATTTGATTATATAGATCGATCCACTTATCGAGCCATGGCGTTTGATTACCTTGATTTTTCACCCGCCCACCCTTTTGTATCGGGTATAAGGGCTTGGATCTCTTTGCTCTTTATGGACCAAGGTAATGAAGGAGCAATCGATGTGTTCGGAATTGAACTGGATTTCTGTGATGCTGCTAACTCCGAGGATCAAGTGTTATGGCTCCTCGACATGCTTGATTGGAAGTGAATACTGTGTGCATAATGGCCAAAGTGACCCGTTTGTTGTAGCTATCATGTAGAATCCAGACTTCGTATGTATAGTTTCACTTTGTCAATTAGTAATTTGGCCATGTTTTTCTTCTATCTTCAGTTGAATAATCTCTGCATATCTGTGGGGTTAACATCTGGTTGAATAATGATTTATTACTTATTTATATGATTTGGATTTAGTTGGCTGTTTTTAATATATGTAATGAACGGTGCTGATGATGTTGGGGTAGAAAGAAACAATATTTGATAGAACATATGTTGAATCATGCAGTTGACTATGAGCAACTAACTGTTGGATTGTGGATTCATCCCTCTTTTAAAGCTTCATTTTGTTTATGATTTACTATATTGTTAGAGTTGGTCGTCTTTGGGTGCACAAGGCTATAATATTTTATTTTAAAAGCTATACACCTTAGTTAATAAGATTATAATTTTTTTTATTGAGAAGATTGACTGAAATATGAACTAAGATTATAATTTTTTTTATTGAGAAGATTGACTGAAATTGAATGGTATAAATGTTTGATAATAAAAATTAAAAATTTTTCCCTCGATATCAAGGGTATAACTTATAAGCTCTTATAGCATATCATTTTAATATTAAATGGACGACTTCCGAAAATCATGTAATTTGGGGTTTGGGCCATAATGTTCAAAGAGCATGCAAGTTTTAGCCATATTGGTATGATTATATTAAACATATTATTGTGTTAGTGTCCTATACCCATATAAAAATGAAAGGTATAATAAAACATAAAATACAAGATTTCACAATTATAGAAACCGTATTACAGAAGACTTTTTTCATTTTGTTAATACACTTGTCTGTTTATTATCCATCAATTAATTATATGCGAGCACATTTTAATTTCCCCAAAACTGCAATGATTTTGAAGCGTCACACACGTTAACATTAATTGATTGATTATATTGTCAGTTTATTAAAGGACCAACTTATTCCTGAATTCCGTTACATTTACACTTTCCATTTACTGATATGACCTATATATTCCATTTTTTACATTTCTTTGATCATTTTTCCAATACACCCTAATTAAATACTAAAAAAATATTAAGCATTAAATTATCATAAACATAAATATATCTATCAAATATGGCATTTTAAGAATTTAACTTTTTTATTTCCAAAATAATTTCTTAATACAAACAACAAAACTAATAAGGCTAAATAAATTGGAAGGAAGTACACGGAAAATTTTTAAATACGGTACACAAAAAAAGGCTGAACATATTCAAATAAGAAAAACGAAAAAAATAAAAAGTACAAGGTGTAGAAGAATATCCACAATGCAACCAACAAATCCACGTCTTGATAGGGCGAGGAGAGGGAAGAAAGAACATAATAACATATCGTCTAGAAAATCAATGCAAAACTCAGAATTGACGCGTTGCATTTCCTGGATGGGTTATTGGTTCACCGGTGAAAGGATCGAATTTGTAAGGCTCACCTGTAAAGGGATCAAACCTCATTTGAGGTCGAGATCCTTGGTGACTACTGGCAGCTCTAATATTGCTAGTCAAACTAGTATCCAGTCTTGAATAAGATGTAGACGAAACGGGTGCAGCTTGGACCGGAGATGGATGGTGTTCCTCAGTTCTTAGTCCCGTGCTACCATAATACATCATGGATGGACGTGGTGGTGTTGTCTCATAAGGAGAATGACTTCTTTCCTCCAATGTAGGAATTCCAATGCTTTGGGGTCCAGAGAGAGTTCGAGCTGACAAAAGAGAACCTTTATCTTCCACTCTTTCTAACAGAGTTCGACTTGATAAAGGGTAATCCAGGAGTGATGGATAGTGTGGCGAATATATGTCAGCCCTACAAGAGATAAGTTATAAGGTTGATATAAACAGGAAAGAAATTAAGAAGACCATCATTTCTTTCCAAGAAAAGAGTTGATGAAAATAAATATATATAATACATATTGTAATGATAAAGATCAACCAATGAAGGGAGTAATAATAAATAATGTAGAATAAAATCATTTTTTTTAATCAAAATTTGTCTAAATGACCAGATTTAATATCTTGAAGCGTGCAGTACACACCGAAAGCAGTAAACTGACCTTGTTGCGGACGGTGTATAAGAAGTAAATGGACCGACAGCAGGGGAATACAACTGATGCGAGTAGTTGCCAAGCTTATACACATTCCCAGTTGTATCCTCAACTTTGGTTAAATGGAATAGGCTCTCACCTGATACCGCTTTATCAACTAGATGCTACAGTAGATAAAATTGCTTAATGCAAAGTGACAAACATAAACTTATAATACGTTGCACATTAGCCAGAGAAGTCAGTTGCATACTTTAGAAATCAGTCCCGCTAGATATGCTCCCTTATCTGGGGTAGTAGCTCCTGATAACATGAACTACAAAGAAAAATCAATGAAATTTTGGATCTCACGATAAGCATAATGTTGTACATATCTTTCAAAGAATAAACAAACATTAAAGATGTCAAGTGAAAATTCTGCTAAAACCTGGTCAAGGATAGATATAGCAATAGACGGAGGTAGTTCCCTGAGACTGCATAAACTTTTGACGTCAATCTGTCGACAAACAAGAAAAAAAAAACTAAATTATCAGAATAAAATTTACATGAAGAATATATATGTTGTACAAAAGGAAGCAATGCAACAGACAAATGTTCATTCCATTCTATAAATGCCACAACCACATTGTATAGAAATTTATTATTTCGAAATACAGAATTTACAAAAAGACACTCATACAGGGAACCACTCCAACCGCATACAAGAACAGAGCAACTGTTTTGTTAAACTTCAGTGTTGCACAAGCTAACCTGTTGAACTCCTGACAACTAGAACAAAGTTGAACTTCACAAAAAAATCAAAGGCCCAACACGTGCATGCACTTGTATGTAAAAGCAAGATGAATGCAATCGAACGTGCCACGAGTATACAGACTGTATATGAAATATGTGAGTATAAGTACTTAAATAAGAGGGTATAGGATCTATTAGGATTACCATTTGCCAATTAATGTCAAAACAGTAACTGGAGAAAGAATATAGAAAGTGTTTTAGTTAAGAGTCGAGATGATTGGTATAACTAGGTAATGAAAAGTATATTTTAATTCAAAATTTTGACATCATGATCAATTTTTGAATAATTTTCTGTTTTATTAATTATCACATTCACTTCACTGATACGAATAGCTCATAGGTACCAATGGTAAGATTAAATCAAGAATACAAAATATAATTATCATAGATATTTCGTTATTTAAACCATTAACATGGGTGAAAAAGACAAAAGCATTGATATTTTATGTAGATTAAAATGTCAGACCACATTATATCTTTGTATACATCTCTTTTTCAATTCCATTTAATTTAAAATCATCATGCATACTGTGGTTCAGCTTGAGGATAGCTGCAGTAACCCTTTAAATTCTTTACTTAAATACTAGATGTAATTACTATTTTCAGGTATACATCCTATTACTACTCGATCGATTCAAGTGGAATTTGGGGTAAACAACAATTCTTGGTACACAGATAATTTTTCTATTTTTTTGGTCAAAGGACTAACATTGACCTTTTGCAGCGAAATGAACTTACATCAAATCGAGTAGCAATTCCAAGTCGTAGGATTCGAAGTAAGCGCTCTTTAACTGCTAAAGGCAAAGCTATTACAGCCTCTTCGTAAGGGTCAGCTGTTTCCAATTCCTGGGGAAAAAGAAAATATGATTAGTCAAATCGGGATTAGGTACTTTAGTTTCACGTTCCAAGACACGCATTTATTCCGAGGCTTTCTATCCTACTTCATACTCGGGGTAAACTTTTTTTATTCTGAAATATACACTATCTTTGTGTTTTGCATTTAAGAATATGGTTTTGATTGAGTCATGACAACTTCTCCTCTCGCTAATAAACCAATAGCATACGGTTTCAACTTGGTCAACGGTTATACAATGGCTGGTGGATGACTGGAAACAAACCATTAAGTGGATAAATTCTCAGAAGGTAGAGAGAACAATTTTGGTATCTATTATGAAGTTGGATTTTGGAGCTGCTATTTATCAGTTACGAATTGACAAGACTCTACTGGGATGTTTATAAAGATATTTATGCTGAAACATAGATGTTTAACATGGTAAAGAGCAGAAGGTGCTCAAAAATATTTTTATCGTACAAAAGCAGATGGCATTAGAACGGTTGGATGGAGATTGAATAACGTTGTTCCATAATGGCTAGCAGATTACATTGGGAGCTTACTAGAATAAAGTTTTTTTAACATTTAAAACACTTGCCTTTGTAGGATAATCTGATATGATGAGTTGGGAACAATACAATCGCTGTTTATTTGTTTTTTTTTACTACTTTTTGGGAGGTACCCCCTCCCCCAACCCCACACAAAAAGTGCAATACAAAAGTCTGTCCAAAATTTTCGCACTTTGGCTTCCAAGTGTGCTTCCAACTTGAACAACTCATCCTCTCTAATAGGTGATATTTCGTACCACCAATTAGCTTCAAGATTATTAAAAAGCACTTTAAGATGATGACTGTCGCCACATTTTATCTTAATACTTGGGGAGTTATACACGAAAAAGATATAATCCGGTAAATCAGAAAAAATAAAATTGCATCAGAGATGAATTTACCCCATGGACGCGGGAATCATGAATATATGACTTAAGAAGTTTGGGGTAATCCTGAACAGAAGAATTACTTTCTGAAATCTCCCGAACTCGTTTCTTATTTTTTTCCAATGGTCTAGCAACTTCGACCTGTTCGCAGAAAATGATATCAGACATTTAATCTACCTAAAGACTTCTTGTAAAAATGAACTACGAGTGTCTCACATTATATTAACCATAATAGGATGCTAAATGTAGCAAAAGAAAAAAGCTTAAGTACCTGGAGTTTATACATTTGATCTCCCCTGGGTCCACGAACTGTTTTTTCATTCATTTCCTTGACAGCCCTTTCAAGATCCTACACCAAGAATCAGTAGAACTTAACGATGAAACAAACAAGTTGGTGCAATTGGAAAGCCAAAAAATCATATTGATTATCACAGTATCCTAATCAGTAATCATGACAAATTTTGTAATGTAGAGGGGAAAATAGAAACAAGCATAAAAACATCTAACGTGTTATTCAAACAGAAAAAGAATTAATTAAGGCTTTCAGCAATGTACAACCTCTGGAGACAAACCAACAGGCCACAAATAATATATTAATGAGAACACAACTTACTGATCTTTCAGTAAAATGAACAAACCCAACAGCGGAGCTAGCCTTCTTAGACACCACTATTTTCTCAACCTAAAAGAAAACTTTAGATTAACATGTTAAAAAGTGGCCATGCCATATATAAAAGAAAACCCAACTTAATGCCAAAAATAGCCAGACCTGGCCAAAAGGTTCAAACAATAGCCTCAGATGGTTCTCCTCTACATCAGCAGGAAGGTTTCTGACAAAAGCTATTTTTATCTGAAAAAAACCAGAGTTAACTTTACAGTAACATGTTCAAAATGTCATTATGCTTATAATGAACAGTGAATATGAAGTTTATGAACCTTAGCAAGTTCTTTTGGATCGATTTCAGGTTCCTCTTCAGCCCACTGAACAACAGGGTGTAAGTGTCCAAGACGAAAATCAGGTTGAGAGCCCACCCGTTGAGCGCGTGCAGCAGCCTGTGATCGAGAATTTTGAAGTAGGGAGGTTCAATTTTCTTATTAAAAAGGTTTGATTTGTATTTTTATTGGCCTCTGCATCAATTTAGAATTGCAATGAAATATTGCATATTATAGGTTGAGATTGGCAAAGTTGCAGGCAGATTTGTCAACAATGTGATATTGCAGAGGCAAGTAGCGGTAATTTTTATTCTCCTCTCGTTCAATATCATGCTCGTAGGTTTCCTTAAAGTTTACTTGTTAAATTTCTTCAATTGGGACAAGGTGGGGAAAGTCTTTTTGGGACCAAATACAGACAAGATGTCAAATTCAGGATCGAGATTATGGAAGGATGAACCACCCTTCACTGCAACAAGATAATCCAAATATTCTCAATGGAATAGTGATCATTAAATTTTTCACTAATGTATGTTCTACATGGTTATACTGTAGAGGAATTCTAGCATATTTGAGCAATTTTTAGGTTTTTTTATGTAATCAGAGACATCTTTTCCACAATTATGAGCATAAGTATATAATGGTGTTTTCTTAACTGCTAGAATACATATTTAGAAAAGGCTAATAATATCTAAAAAAGACTCAACAAAACCTAAAGTAAAAAACTAATGGATAGATACAAGTGCACATCAAGAAGAGGAGGATAAAATATGAACATAATCAAAGGCAAAAATTAGATTAATAGGATAATACATTTCAGAATCTAAACCGACTACAAATCAGATGAGAAAACCAGTAATTAATTCAGAAAGAAACATCAGAGAACAACTGATAATTTTATAAACTAAACTAACCAAAACTTCTACCCCTCAATTAATCAAATAAGAATAAAATTAGTAGAGAAGACAGGCAGAAAGCAGAAGATTTACAGGTACAGGGGAGCTGAGAGCTAAACACCATATAGAGATGAAAAGAATGGTGAGCTAGGTTGTATAAAGACAACTTTATGATTTACTATACAAATTTGAAATCACATTTTACCGGTAATAATCTTAGTTCCAAAAGGATATAGGATTCATTATCTGTTAAAGTTATCTATTTTTTTTTTATCCATTCTAAAGTAAAATGGAGAATGAGATGTTTCAGAATGAACTAAATTGATGTTCATCTGTGGGATCCCTATTTATCTGGTGGGATTGGGTGGAGAGCACTGCTTCAAATCCAAATTGCTTAACAAAAGAATAAGGTAAACTAAGGGAAATAATTTAATACGTCGACGTTATATATGATATGGTGCAGACTGCAAGGAATGCCAAGTCCTACCACAGAATCTATAAGAGAAAACAGATGAATGAGAGAAAAATTATTAGAGTATGCTGATGCAGAGAAACATAAAAAAAGGAATCAATGATCATTAATATTCTATGTCTAGATGGCAGAACGTGAATTAAAACAATTGACTTTTTTTATTTTTTTGAGAATGAAAGAATAGATTTCTTGATCTTCTTCATTTTTTTTTTTTTGGTGGGGGTGGGTTGGGTGTTACGGTGAGAGGATTTTAGTCTTACAAGTTGCATGATTAAGCGAAAACTTACTGCAGAGAGATTTCATTGGAAATTGATTCAAATATGTATAGAAGTCCAAAATATTGTTGAAGTTGAACCGAGTACAGTGAAAATAAGGTTTGCAATAGAATGACAGATTGCTTAACACGCATAATGATTAAGCGCTTTTCTTTTCACAAAGTAGGATATTTAGGTGGAATTCAACAATTTTTTAAATTTCATAAGCAATTTCTTTTTTAGAAATTATTTTGATTAATTGGTTCATATTCGTAACCTCATTTTCTTTAAACATTATGCAATTGTTATGGATTTCATGTTACAAAGGGATCAATAATTGATGCTGGAACTGAGAATCAAAACCACGAACCTGAGCTTCTATCCTGTATGATTTCAGATGCAACAGATGTCTTAATTTCTCGCCACAAAACAGGAAGAATGATTCAATAATTTAAAACTAGAGAATGTAAAGGAACTCACAGCATGTGAGGAGAATTTGACAAAGGCAAAGCCACGGTTTCGTTGCTTTTGACCTGGTTGTATGTCTTTCAGCATTGGCAGATCAATGGATTCAATGTCTGGGAAAACCTAATGCACATGGAAAAGACAGACAGAGGGGTGGAATTGGAAGGGAACGCCAATATAATTTAGAGACTCCAGCTGGAAACCAACAAAACAAAAAATCTATACCTGGAGCACAATTCTGTTAAACTCGTCCAAACTCCAGGCTGAAATAAGGGAAGAAATTCAGTCATGCATGTAGGATTAGGACAACAACCAAACATTTAAGACAATAAATTACAAGGGAAAATTTAAGAAAATCTGAGATACCAAACCTTTGTTGAGATTTCCAAAGTATAAAGTGTCCTGCTCAGCTGATGGGAGCACCCCAATCTTTTTTCCGTCTATCTGTTAGATAAACAAAAAACAGGCTTCCAATTTGCATGAAACTGACATGAAAAATGTAGGCAAAAATAACTCTTAAAATTGACTTAGGTTTCCGAGGGATCTAGGGAAACTTTATTTTGAAACAGAAAAATGAAGAAGCAAACAAAAGGAAAAGCATATCAGTAAGGAAGTGTTGGGCCGATTAAAAGGCTTAAATTGTCATCCCAATATCGGCCAGAAAGATGATTGTCAACAGGCAATCTAATAGGTGAGAATTCAATAACAGTAAAGGGGTAAAAAATATTTTTCTTCATTTGAATAAGAATTAGTTTCTCAAGAAAATACAGAAAATTATCAATTTTCAAGAATAAGAATTCCAATGAGAAGAAAAAAATTCATCAGATATCAATGTCAGTTCTCACCATTGATCCAGATATTTCACTCATAGCTCTGGCTGCAGATTCTTTCGTTTCAAACCTCACAAAGCAAAATCCCTGCCAAAATCATGGAAGAGAAAAGGCATTAGTAAGAAGAAGACATCTGTTTTTTGACTCATGGTACCTTCTCATCCACAAGGTGGTGAGGAAGAATAATGGATTACAAAAAGTCACCCCCTAAAGAAAGATATGAGGTAGCATGTAAGTTGACCTTCATACTGCCTTTCAGGTCCTTTATCATACGAATTTCCATGATTTCACCGCAAACAGAAAAAACCTGAGAGAGTGAAGGGTTTTCAGAGGAGAATCTCAAAATTATAGAAAAGAGATGAGTAGCTAATATAAGAAACCCAAAGGATCACTTTTCCTGTTTAAAGGCAACTTGCGGAAGACTTTCATATTTAAAATGCAACATTTTGATTAGAATAGGAAATGATATTCAAATGCACACAAAACATGACCCAATATCTCATCTAAAGGAGGAGTTGAAAGAATGAACCACCAACCCACCGTCATCACTTTAGCTTCCTGAACCACATTATATTGTATATGATTCAATGTATGTTTTTAAGTTCATTAAAATGAATTTCTTTTTTCTTTTCTTTTTTTTTTTTTTGGTATGTTCCAAAGGTGAATTTTTTCATATAAAGCATAATCAAATATCAATGATTTATCAAAGGCATCAATTATTTCTTCGACAGGCATCAAAAACCTTCTATCCTAGCACCTGGATCCACTGGAAAAACCAAATTAATCTAATTTACTTAATTCTCCTGATTTAATTCTAGGTCCGATTATTTTGGTTCACTCTGTCTTTTTTTCCTTTTGAGTTATGATTCACATTACGCGTAAAACTTTAGCTCAGCTCGTAATAGATCAAGTGTTAGGAGGAATCAAACCTCACGAATTTTCTCTTCTGAGATGCTCCGGGGCAACCCACCAACAAAGACCTCAGTTCCTCGCAGACCATTCTCTTCTAGAGACACGATTTTCAATTGTGTAATATAGCAAGCATATTAAATACGAATTTTATGATAATAAATTAATTAAAGTACTGTAACTGATCAATATCATAAATCTGGAATAAAGAGCATACTTTGATCATCAGAATGACGCTCGGGATGGCCCATCTGCACGTATGAATCAAAATATTATTTCAGAACCGATATCTGAAACAACTACAATTAGACATTAAAACAGGTGCAGAAAATCTTTGAAGAAAAGAACCATTCACTTCTTTACTCACCGGCACTTAATCGATACGAAGCAATACTTGGTCTCACACACTAAATTTCGACGAGGTGAAATTATTACACAGTTATTTAAGACTGAATCTTATTCAATACAATAGCTAATGTACTTTGTTTCTTTTTTCAAAATTCACAGAACTCAGCTGGGTAGGAAACGAGAACGCTAGAATACCTTAGCAGCGATGAATCGATTATTACGCGGGGAAATTTGAATCAATTGAAACCCTATTACTTGTGTAGCGCTCGTCCGCCAAATCGATAATTGCATGCGGGAAAATTTGAATCAACAATTGAAACCCTAGAAATTGTCTTGCGTTCGTCGATTGAAGATTTAGTATTGATAATAATGGCTAGCCTAGACTCGCGCTAATTGACAATGACCGTATTAACCCCGCTTCATTTTTTGTACTCTCCATCCAATAATAACTTAAAATGGAATTTAATTAATTTTAAAAACAAAGAGATATATATAGATTAAAGGGATGAAAATTAAATAAACTATTAATTCGTACTCTGAATTATTATTTTTATCAATGAGGTGCTTAAATTATGCAAAATTATTAAATAGGACCTGAATTTATCATATATATTGTTTTTATTTTATCAATTTAAATTAGATTCTTAATTGATAATATTGTTTCTATTTTATCAATTTAAATCAAACCCTAAATTGATAATTTTACATAATTCACTAATTGATAAAAAATAATTTAGATTTCGAATCGATAGTTTATCAATTTTTCAAGTTTTTAATTGTGAAAATTTTCTTTAAAAAAACCCTAAATTCCAGATAAAATGCAAAAGAGATGATTAAAAAATATTCATTTATTTAACTAAATTAACAATATTAACTAATTATATCCCCATTAAAGGTCCAAAATACCCCCACCTAAAAAATCATCACCCCTCCTTCACCCACGTCGCCGCCCTCTATATCGACATGGGACACTTACCGACCTCCATACCTATATGGGACACTCACCGACTTCTATACCGACATAGAACATTGGGTATAATTTGTTGAATAGTAGGGGCATTAGAGTCCAAAAAATACATATTTGTTAGATTTATTATAAAAATTATTTGTTGTCGATATTTATGATTTGGGTACACATCTTTCATAACGATTTTTTTATTATTATTAATTTTATTATCAATCTCGTGTGATTGTTTAATTGCTAACACGTCTTTATAGATAAACAATTAAAATAAAATTTTGGAATTATAACAATAAAAGTTACTATTTATTTTTCTTTATTTTTGTTATAAGAGTGCGTAGAGCTTGAAAAAAGAAAAAAATAATTTCCTATTTTTTAAATATGATTTTAGGTTTTAAAAGCTCTAAACCAATTATAATTATAATTGAGGTGGTTAAAACTAATGTTTTATGTTCTTTTAATTCTAAATTAATATATACCCTAAATAGGAAAAATTACTTATAGGTACACACTTTATATCCATAATTAATGTGAGATACATTGATTTTAAAAAAAAACACTTTCACATACAAAATATTAAAGTAAAATATCAAATATAACCCTAAATACATACACTTTTAAACCACAAACCTTAAACCCTCACCCACCACCGGACCACCGCCGGACTACCACATTTTTTTGCTGCACACACTTTTTTTTATTGCACACACTTTTGCTGCACACGAACTTTTGCTACGCACAAACATTTATGTGTAGCACATTGTAAGGATAATATTTTAATATCACTATATATTTATGTAGTTAGTAGTAATATTTTTGTATGTTTGTATCTCATAGTAATTAAAAATTTTTTAATGTACATAATAGTAATCCTCTCATATATATATATTTGTCTTTTAGAGAGTGTTTACTTTAAGAGTTATCCCTTCATCAATCCTGGTTAGTGATCATTTACTTCTAAGGCTAGCATGGAGGAATAACCTTCCGGATTTTATGGGCCGGGTGTCAACAACGTTCCAACGATGGCTAACCTGACCCTCAAATAATAAAGGGATAAAATTCAGTAATGCGGCGAAATTATAAATTTTCCCCTAATTAAGAAACTCCAAAAGACAACTCGATCAAATTTTCTCAGATCTGCCGTGAAAAAAGAGAAAAAACTAAGGTGGGTTTCTTTTTTCTATCTCAAATGTATCTGCCACAAAAAGAGAAACTATGGTGGGTTTTTTCTTTCCGCATCCACCGTCAACTCTTCTTGATTCAATTCCAGAGTACTCACATTTCTCACTTCTCATCAATCTCTTCAATCGGAGTTTGTGTTGGCGTCGCTATCCCCACTCCTTTCATCTTTCCGCTTTGGATTTACACATATCTGCAAGTTAATTTATTGATCACATCATTTCGATCGTCAATTTATTCTATTCCCTCACTCGAACCCCAAATATAATGCTCGTATGAATAGTGGAATTAGAATAAGCTGCTTGTTTATGGATGCCTCAACCCTATTCAGATCTAATTGGATGAGTTCGTGGCTTCCATAAACGAGGAGCTTCATTTACCCATGTTTGAACCTTATTTGGGTTGAAGAGAGCTATACACTTTTGCCTTTTTTCTAGATCAGATTCTGATTGTCTAATGATCTCCTAATTTCTTGAATCTTGGATTTTAGTTTGCTATATTTAAGGTCTAAAGAAAGTCGAATGTTTATGTGGGAGCTTATTCTTTAACCCTTTGGGAGACTTTTGTTTTGTATTTGTTTTTTTCAATGATACAACAGATGATTGTTTGGAGGGATTTGCAGCAGAAAGAGTTGTTAGATTTTACTTTGCTTTAGCAACTTTTGTACTAGATCAATCCCATTTCATTCCATGTATGTAAATCTCATCCGTAGTTTG
Source organism: Pogostemon cablin (assembly GCA_023678885.1). Lineage (NCBI taxonomy): Eukaryota > Viridiplantae > Streptophyta > Magnoliopsida > Lamiales > Lamiaceae > Pogostemon > Pogostemon cablin. Next base: position 1,953,919 of record CM042992.1, on the reverse strand, counting down.
AATGACATCAGTTTTTCCTAATTTGCACTTCTTTTTATTTTATTGTGATTAAATTTAATTTAACATATTTACACAGGGATGTTATTGTAAATTTTTTAATTATAAACCTGTAAAGTAAACAGAGTAGTCCAATGTCTAATCTTAACTCAACTTTTTCTCAACCGTAAAGATTTATTATCTTTAACCTTTCCCCTTAAAGTAAACGGACTCTTACGGATATATTAAATGATAAAGATATATTTATTATTAATTGATAGATTTTCATTGTGTTTTTATTTTTTTATTTTTTATTTTAATTGAATTAATAAAGATTTATACAATATTGTATAACCTGTGAGAGTAATGTTTTTGTGTGTTAGACTTCATTTGTCAAAAACGGAAATATGTACCATGGAGTGAGAAAAATCAAGATATATGCCACGACACGTGAAGGATGTGATTCATATATGCACATGCAAATGTCATTAATCATTGATTCACCCATCACTTGTGAATTTTTTCCCTATACTAATACTAATTTTCTCTTATCCCACCACACCCATTAATAATTTATGTACACATATCATCATACATTGCATATAAACTGATTAAATGTTATACTTGTTGGAGGTTTGTTTGGATTGTAAAATGTATTGTTTTAGATTTTGACAAGGTAGAATTTAAGTTCGTTCTAATGCTAAATCACGGTATAAAAGCATCTATATTGGATGCAAATTTTACAATTTAAACCAAAATTTATCTTATACGGACAATGTGAGATTATTAGTTTAAAACTCTACAATGTATTGTTTTAGATTTTGATAATGTAGGATTTAATTTCGTGCTAATGCCAAATCATGGAGTAAGAGCATCTATATTGGATGCAAATTTTACAATTTAAACAAGATTTATCTTATACGGACAATGTAGGATTATTAGTTTAAACTCACAAGCACTGCTTGTTTACTGTTATTAACCGAGTTCACTGACCAAAAAAATAAAATACATATAGACATATTTGATATAATTAAGTACAAATTTTTTTTATTTTTTATTTTATTAGTTGGTTTAAACTAAACATCAATGCATCAAAACTTCATATAAACTTGACACATATGACAACTTATTCTAAAGACGACATGTGTACAGAAAAACTTAAGATTATTATAATTTAGATAGTAATTGTTTTAGATTTTAGTATGATAGACTTAAAACTTATGTCAAATTAATATATAAGTGATGGATAGAGTTATGTCTAAGATTGTACTATAACGCCTCGTTTGATAGCCCTTCATAGGGGCTATTCATGTAAATTATATCACCATTTAACATGTTTGGTAGACCATACTTTGTTTATGAGGGGCTATGTAAAAATAGTGAAGGCCCGGTTAAATGTACTGTTCCCTTCACATTAACTGTAACGCTAAAAGCCTAAAACCGTAGTATAAATATTAAGGTTTGAACAGTAAATCAAGATAAGAATGAGCAATTACGAAAAAACCCTTCATGTTCCTTTGATTTCTCCCTGTTCCCATTCCTGTAAGAATCAATTCTGCTCCTCCCTAGGATCTGCAGAAATTGTCTACGTATGTAACTCGTCCAGTATCGTCACCCATTCTCTCTCGAAATTGAAGAACCCTATAATTATCGTCTCTCAAAATTCCCATATTATTTAAAGATTTCAATTCAAAAAATAGAAAACCCTATAATTCTTATGTCTCAAATCCGACACAACTTCTACTTCTCATCAATAAAATCACATAGCCATATCTGTCTTCTGTTGTGGAGTGGAAAATAATTAATCGTTACTTATTTGAGTTGCCATCTATCGTCAACCATAGTCGTCGAAGGATAAAAGAAGATTTCGAGCGGGATCCAGAAGACTTGCAATTAATAGACGAAGAGGGGAATATGGTTGCCAAATCGAAATGATCGATCTACCCAGCATCATTTGATGAGCGTTAATGGGAGAGTCCGGTGTAATGAACAAAAATTTTCCTTATAAAATTTCTGCATCTATGGAGTACAGAAGAGTGAAGACAGCATAATTGAATTACCTTCTTTATTTAGTTTTTGGATATTTAATTTTCCTTTCCTTTTTATAAGGATAGGTATAACCGTAATTTAAACATTTATCTTAATTATTTTATCTTCTACCAAACACCTCAATTATTTATTTTATTAATTTTAATACAACCTATCAAACAATTTTCATTTTTCATAATACAAATCTTTATCTTAATTTAAATTTCATTTATTATATATACTTCCTTATATCATCTCACCTATCAAACGAGCCGTAAATTGGTACGAGATAATATATTAGGCAAAGACTTTCATGATTTTTTCCCACAAAATAATTTTCGTGAGATAAATAAAAAATGATAATATTTAAATGAAAATAATAATAATACAATTATGAACAATTTATGATTTAAATGAAATAAGGGATAACAATAACTACATGATTGGTATGTGAGAATCAATTATTATGAATTAAAAATCAGCTGTCCTAATTTTATCCCACTACAAAGATTGGTAAGTTAACTCAATTAGATCAACATTCCATTTTCAATCACAATCCTTTAAACATCTCACTCTTATGATATTTCCCAATTCCACACATGGAATCAATTTTTCCATCCTCAACAACTTTATTTATTTTTTAGCTAAAAACAAATTTATACTTATTTTTTATTACATTATATATTTAAAAAAAAACTTCTTAATTTTTATGCCCGTGAAAACGACTAAAAATATTTGAGACGAAGTAAAAATCACTATTCATTCATATTTTTAATTTCCACCAAACTCTAAAACAAATATCACCTTATATTAGTGCTTTTTTAAATTAAAATGTTAAATTTGAAATCCAAAATAAATGTAGTTAAATATTTCGAGGGGTAAAATATCAAAATAAATAAATTATTAATAATAATAAAAAATCTTTAATAGCGTCCCTCACAAGCTTCACGCTGCTATCTTGAAATACGACGACGTTGGGACAGTTTACGGACCGGTTTACAGACCCACGCCGTCGTACAGTAAACTGAGCCTTGACTAATTTTTAATTTATTTTTCCTTGTATTTTATTGTTTTGACTCCTTTTTTACTAGGGCATATAAATTGCCAGCCTAGCTCAAACACGCACTGAATCCGCTTGAACTGGCTGAAAAAAATCCCAAAATTTTCTATGCATTTTCCCCGCCATTTGTACTTCTCTCTCCTCCTACTCTCCGTTTCTCTCTCTAGGGCTAACTTAAATTTCCCCAAAATTCGAACTCTAATACTGCTTAATCACTGAGTTTGCTCGCGTAATTCGTCTCCGGATGTCGATTCCTAGTGGAAGGGGTGGCTCCGACGGGGTCCCCTTCGGCATAAGCCTCTCGAACACCGTTAATTCCGAGGTGGCTTCGTGCTTGCCGCTGACGTCGCTTCCGGTGTTCTGTGGTGCAGTCAGTCAGGAACTTAGCATCCTTGAAGACAGCGGGGGAGGTTCGAGGTTGAATTCTAATCGCGGCGATGTTTCTGAGAAGATTGCTGATCTCCTTCGCAATGCGGATGTGTCTTACTTGTAAGCTTGATTTTCACTGCCAGATTTCATTGTGGTGTTTGATTTGAGGTGTTTAGTTAATGAGTTTGGGTTGTTATAGTTTCCTGGCTTCTTTCGAGTGATGTTGGTAAGAATTTCGGAAATAAGTAAAGCTGCTAAGCTATGCTTGCTTTGATTTTACATGTGGTTATCAAGAGTTTTCTCGATTCTCTTTCGTTTTTTGTTCATTATGATGTTGACTGGATAGTGGATAAAATTGAGTAGACGACGGATCGCCTTTAAATCTGGATTGTTTTCCTAATTCCCCTTCTTAGCGGAAGAAACACATAAACCACGAGATTTTTACATTTTTATTATTTTTTAAAAATTTAATGTGAATAAAGGTTCGAACTTATGGTATATTATTTTTTTTCCGCTGAATAGATATTTGGTATTATTATGCTTCACAATTAGGTGTGCTAAATACAGTTCTCTAACTGGAATTGAATCAGGAGCCAAAAGTTCATAAAATGAAAACTTGAATCTACCTTTAAATTTTTTACTTGCAGATTTTAAGTAACAATTACAAACATAGTTTTATTTACAAATTTAAAATGTTTTATGTTTTCTTACAGGAATTTAACGAACAAAATAATCAAACGGATTAAAGTTCGATTTTGATCTAATCAGACTGAATTGGACTAGGTAGTTTGATTTATGACGTGCAACAAAATTTTGTTTAACAGAAGTTTTGCTTTACAACTCAGTTGACAGAAAATTTGGTCTGGTACAAACTGTTATTACGAAAAGGCAATTTACTCGCTCTTAAGTTCATTAGTTTGTGGTTATTAAATTTGTAAAGGACCTCTAGCTGAAGGAGCTTCATTTAGTTGCCAAGAATGGACTTTGTAATCATGTTTGGTACTTTGCTAGCGTCCAATTTGTAATTGAAAAGGTGTGGGTGGATGGTTATTAGTTAGATAATGAAATCATGCATCATTAAGTCCACAGGCAAAATTAAAATGCAGCCCAGCTCCATTTCATGCCTGCTACATTAGAAAGCAAAACTGATAATAAAGCCGTTCAGTGCAAATGGTTAGAAACCACGAGTATTATGAGTTGTTATTTTTTATTTATCGCTCATTACCATGCGGAGTAGAACCGTTCTTTTTTGTGATTTAATGTCAACAATCTGCATTTCTTGCAGAAGCATTCCTCTCTACTGACTGACAAAAGTTGGGTTAATTTAAGGGTACAACACTGAACAAGGATTTGTTTAAACATATTTATTTTTTCTCTGTTAATACTTGAAAGCCGAGGTAAAAAATTATTGAATAAAAAAGATTGAAAAACTTCATTGATAAAAATTCTGAGAATACCTTAAACGCCCATGTCAACAAAGTATGTTATCAATAACAAGCTGTTACAGCATGTTAAGTGCCTAACTTTATGGATAAATTTGCGCTAAAATCATTGTCTAAATTTTAAATGCACACATGTTAGATTGTTGACCATACATGCTGCTACCAATTCACAAAAGGAATTGGTTCTAATAGTAAAAATAAGTTCTTAGTGGTCCTATTGTTGATTTCATGTGGCTTGTATCTCATAACTGGATTTTCTGAATTGAGATTTCTCAGTGTATACCTAATGAAGCGCCTTCAAGAATTTTTTTTAAAATTTTTTTTTATCTAAGCAAGGAAATTGCACAAAACGAAAGTTAGGATTGAATTCACTTTCTTTATTTGGATGAATTGAATGGTGAAAATTTGATTGTTAATATCTGTAGGAATCTTAGATTTGAAGAAAATCATCAACAAGGCGCATCAGTGGGGAACTTTAACCTAATCAATGATATCTTGAGACATGATGCTAGAGCATTTGACTATGTGACTCCAGGTAAAATGGTCCACCAATGCGTCTTCAATCCTCTTTACTGTGAATAATTATTGTAACTTTATCATATCCTCACAGCGTTTGTGGCAGATGACTTATGTTGGATGAACTTGAACTTGCTTGGATTTTGACCTGGTTGAATTTATGTTAATTCATTACAATATTTTAAAGTGAGATTTTCTTCTCATCACCTATTAGTTAAATAATTTTTGATATTATGTAATTGCTGTATAACGTATAAAAATTACACCATGATTTTAATTTCGTTGAAGGGATTCTCTTGTGAAGGACTATTAATTGAACTGTACACGAAGATTTCAAATTTCTTAATCTTTTTGGTCATCTCTTCATGATCCCCTAGACTTATTTCTATAATCAGTCTCTCTGCTTGAAGAAAGTGATGCTCTTTCAGTTGCCCATTGGAGTGTCTCGATATGCATACTGTGCATTTTTTAATGTTTCCGCGCAATTCTTTGTTTTATGTTGTAACTGTTGATTTTTTTCTTTTTCTTTTTTGTAAATATATTTTAATTGTCTGAATATTATATTTATCTTGCTTTGACGCACGTGACAACGTAGTTACAACTTTTTAACCCTTTAAGTTCTGCTGTTACTGCATTAATTATTGAAATCACAATTTGTATTATGTTTAAATTACTGAATTCTTTTATGAATCTTTAAGGTGTCGTTTATATTTTATATCTTGCTCCAATGCATATCCAATTTTTGTAACAAAAAATTACCTCTTTAAGTTCTGGCCTTACTTTGTATTGCCATTTTAAAATTACAATTACTGATATTCCTAGCTGCTTCAACTCTCTTCTCATAATAGTATGTCCTTGATGTTGTCTGCTTTCCTTGCCCCTATGGATTGTTACTTCAATGATATTATAAGATATTTACAAAGATAACAACTATTATTTGTCTTATTATTTATTGTCTTGTTCAAGTTTCTCAGGTCCTGCTAAGGAGTCAATGTATACCATTTGTGTGACTGAATCAAAGTCCTTTGATCAGAGGATCCCTGCTAGTAGCAATCAAGTTTCTACCAGCTCGTTAAAAACTAAAGCTCATCAGCAAGACCATAATGTTAATAATGTAAGTTTTTTTGTCAAAAGACAAAATTTAATTTAAATTAATTGATTAAGCGTCCTCTTATTCTGGCTATTTATTTTACACATTTGGCAGGATATTATTAGTTCTTCTAGAAAACCTAAAGTGAAAAAGAAAGCAAAAGATGACTTATCATCAGCTGCTTTTACAGATCCCCGTGAGCGTCAAGGTTTTACAATTTCACTCTGTCTCGACTCTCGTATTAGTTCCTTCTCATATTCTATTTAAGAAGTTGAGTTTCTCTCCTTTGTTAGATGAAGCTATAGCAGGCTTTTGTGAAATGTTGGAGGACTTATGTGGCAGTGCTGAGATTCTTTCTGATGACCGAGACGAAGCCGAATTTGTACCATTGAGCCTATCTGATCTTAAATCACTTGTGACTAATGTCATGTCAATTCGATCGAAGAATGTTCTCCATATGGTTCCCGTGGATGTACTTTCAAGAACATTAAAAGTTTTGGATCACCAAATTCATCGTGCAGAAGGACTTTCTATCGAGAATTGTGGAAATGTAAGCTTGCTTTCTCTATCTTCCATGCACGTAGCCATACTCTGCAAATTGGTTATTCTAGACGTTTTCTTTTGGGCTGTTACTTTAGATGTTGAAGTACTTATCTGCCTTTAGTAGAAATCCTGTCTTCAACTTTTGAAAGAATTTTCTAGATCTGACATCAACTCTCATGTTTTAAGCCAAGAAGTTGATGGCAAGATCTGAAATCAACCTTTTGTCCTGTTCAGTGTTCAAGAATTTAAGTTCTCAAAAACTTTCTACATGATAGGAGGATTAGGAAATTCCCAGATCTCATGTCCACTTACCTTATTTTTCACACAATAATTTGATTGCAGATCTTGAATTAACTTATTTGTCTTGTTTATTATTCAAGAATCTATGTTTTCAGAAACAATTGCTGACTTCGACATTGGAGTATATCTGAATTAGTTGAATTCATGTTTGTGAATGTGAATTAATTTTTTTATCAGCAGTCTGCTTATCATGCTGACTGAGTACACATTTTATGGAGTAACCCATTAACATGTGTGGCATATTTTAGCATTGTTGTAAATCTTCATTTGACAACTCAATGGCTTAAGATTAGTTATATTTTCTGAAATATTTAAAATTCTTTCATTTTTTAGAAAGAAAAGTCTTGTATAATGTTAATGCATATCAGATCTTACATGACCTTAGGCAGACAGTTTACTGGTTTCCTGATCACGAGGTACACAGCAGGTTAATTTAGCTTCAGCCCTTATCTAAACAATGTTCAAGATAAATTGCAAGTTTATTCTTGTAAGTACTACTAGTTTGGATATCCTGACTCAGCAGCCCATGCATGGCAAATTGAAGTTCACTGGAATCCAGACATGTTTTGCTGTACCTAGTGACTCTAGGGTATCCTAGTTACTGATATGGACTGATGAACAGATTCTGACTTCTGAAAACATTTACATGATTATTTTTTCATTATTTACTCCATTTACATCGTGTATACGCCTTGTGCGTTTTGTGTAATTTTTTTTCCTCTTTTGCTTGTCAAAAATTTGAGATAAGAGTGATTCTTTGCTAATTCAAATTTGTATCTCCCTTACTAATTTAATGATGATTTCTCTTAAATTATTTTAATATTGACAAAGAAGACTTTTCTTTAAGTTAAACTCTTGGTTCAAATGATGTTGTTATACTTCAAGTGAAACTCATTTAATACGTTCAGATTTAAGCGTGATAATGAGATGTTTAGATGTTGTGGGATTCAACTGTTTGTTTTACTTTGGTTATGTAATCATGTATCAGGTTTGTGTTTGTTGCATATACATTTTGTGTAATTTGAGTTTAGGATTTTTGCAAATTTGATATATGTATGTATATGTGTGTGTGTGTGTGTGTATATATATATATATATATATATATATATATATATATATATAATTTTTTGACATTTTTTGCCAATCTGCCAATGTTGGCTTGTTTGATGGGCTTCCAGGAATGATTTAGGTTAAAATTGACTTGACACTTCATATCTGTCATCTACATGTTTTCTTGAATTCCAGTTGGATGCTGATGTGGAGTCTTCCCTCTATTGCTCTCTGGAATCGAGTCATGCAGCTTTAGCTATTATGGGTCATGATGGTATGCCTAAACAGATTTATAAGGAAGAGGTAACTGCAATAGCTATCACAGGATGTCTTTCAAATAAATCTCTGTGGGAGGGGCTATATAAAAAATTCAATTGTTTGTAATTATGATCTACTTGTATTAGAATATTGAAAGGATCCTGGAGTTCTCAAGGCATCAGATGTTGGACGTTATGTTCACTTGTGATCCAGCATATCGGGCCCTGCACAAACCGAATTACAATGTTGCAGATGGTATGTCTGCTGGCAATCCCTTGATACCTTCTCATGTTAATTGTCATAGAGTTACCACAATATGAGTGTTTTTTGCATCGAATTTCAACCTACTCTTGACATGATGGCATGTCAGTCACGCGGCTCGGTGCTAACTCGACTCCTGTTAATTTGAATAGTTAATTCATGGTACTATTTTTCTTCCATATGATTATAAAAAGTGACTTCTCTATCAGTGTTATCTTTCTCCAAATGTTCTACCTCCTCTTCTTTTTTCTCTTGAATACAATGCGAGACTAAATTTGTATCTTCTGCAACATTGTTCTTTTAAAGAAGAACGGAAATGGTGGGGGTTGACTGGAACAAAACTTATAATTTGAAACATTAATTCAGCCCTGATATTGGAAATGAGGAATTTCTCATTTGCTTGTTTGTTATTTTTTGTCTACTCTGAATATCAGATGAGGAAGATGAAGACTTTGAGGATTTTGGTTCCGCCAGTAAGAAAAGACGAACTTCAAAGGGTGTAAGAGTCTGGAAATCAACTACAAACCGGTACTATGAAACATTTCCTTTTGAGCCAAATGCTTTAGTTATTTTTAGAGGATTTTGAATTAATTTATGCATTTGAATTATTTGACGTAATTTTCTCCTTTGATACCTTTTGACAGGATGTCTTCTACTGTGAGTGTTATACTTCAGAAGCTGTGCACTATACTCTCTTTTCTTGAGCAGTTGTTGCTGATAGAACGCCTGTCAGATAGTTGCATTCTCCAGCTTGTTAGAACTAGTTTACAAACTCTTCTGGTTGATAATATTCAGCTTTTGCAAATGAAAGCAATCAGTTTAATTGGTGTGGTAATGAAGTTTCCTCTTGTTTGGCCTATTTCAAGTGGCTCACACTTGCTACTTGTTTTGAACTAATGTTGTATTATAATTTTGTTTTGCAGATATACTATACATATACTCAGCATCGGTCTTACATGATGGATGAAACTCTTCAAACCCTTCTGAAGTTACCTCTTTCAAAGAGAGTTCCCAGAACATATCATCTTCCGGACGAAGAACAGAGGCAGATTCAATTAGTTACTGCTCTATTAATTCAAATGATTCATTATAGTGCCAATCTTCCTGAAGTTCTGAGACAAACCTCTGGAAATCCTTCACTGGATGTTTCAATTGATGCTGATTACCCTTCCAAATGCCATGAGGCGGTTACAGAATCCTGCTGCCTCTTTTGGAGTAGAGTTCTTCAGCGATATACAAGCACAAAAAACCAGGATGCATCGGAATTGAAGACAATAATGGAAAATCTTGTTATGGACTTGCTAACTACTTTGAATTTACCTGAGTATCCAGCCTCAGCTCCTATTCTTGAGGTACTCTGTTCTTATAGTTAATACATAGACTGAGTACACTATCTTCGATGTTCTCACTGTCTCCGCAGGTTTTGTGCGTGCTGCTACTTCAGAATGCTGGGCTGAAATCAAAAGATAATTCTGCTCGAACTATGGCCATTGACCTTCTTGGTACAATTGCTGCAAGGTTGAAACATGACGCAGTCCTATGTAGGAAGGAAAAGTTTTGGATTGTACAGGTGTTGATGAATGGTGATGGTGTTGAACCTACCTTTTCAAGAGATGTTTGTTCTATTTGTTTGGATTCGACATCCGAAAGATCGACATTTGAATGTGAAGGTTGCCAAAGGCCATTCCATGTTGATTGTATTGGAGAAAGGGAACAGGATGTTTCTTCTCGTGACTTTGATTGTCAGGTTTGCTCATGTGAGAAACAATTAATCATTTTGAAAACACGTTGTGAGTCTCAAATTAAGGATGAGCAAAGACAGAATCATGGTCATTCAAGAAAGTCTTCTCGAGCTACCTACGCTGTAACAAAGCAGGAGATCATTCAACAAATGCTCCTGAATTATCTGCAAGATGCAGGGTCTACGGATGAACTTCACCTTGTTACACGTTGGTCTGTCACTAAAGCTAAATGTTTGATAATTAATAATATTGTGTGCCATAATTTTGTAATTTATTATTGACGTGTAGGTTTTATCTTTGCCTTTGGTATAAAGATGACCCTGCTTCTCAACAGAAGTTACTGTACTTCCTTGCAAGGATGAAATCAAGAGCAATCATGCGTGATTCTTTTTCTTTTTCATCCTTTCTGACGAGGGATTCAGCAAAAAAAATTACTTTGGCATTGGGACAAATTAGTTCGTTTGCCAGAGGATTTGACAAGATACTTCAAGTGCTACTGGTGGGTTAAATTGCTTGATGCTTAAATTGTTCTGAAACCCGAGTGTTCATTATCATTTCCTTGTATTATTAGGCAAGCCTACGGGAGAACGCACCTGGGATTCGTGCTAAGGCACTGCGAGCGGTATGTCACTAGCTACTTTTATTAGCTCTTCTCCCTTTTCTGATTTGTTCTCTATGTTCTTTTTTCTGTTATTAGAAGTTGTGATTTATCTGTTTTTTTACTATGTCTTGACCTTTTTTTCTTTAATTATGACACAATGATATCAGGTCAGTATTATTGTAGAAGCAGATCCTGAGGTTTTAGGCGACAAACTTGTCCAAACAGCTGTTGAGGGGAGGTTTTGTGACTCTGCTATATCTGTCAGAGAAGCAGCGCTTGAGCTTGTTGGAAAGCATATTGCTTCACATCCTGATGTTGGTCTGAAGGTATCAGTTGCTTTTGCCCATGTTTATACTTGTGGTTTCTGCTTTGCACCTCTAACTTCTTGGTTTTTCTTTTAGTATTTTGAAAAGGTAGCAGAGAGGATAAAAGATACTGGTGTAAGTGTCCGGAAACGTGCTATTAAAATTATCAGGGATATGTGTACCTCTACTGCTGAATTTTCACAGTACACCGTTGCCTGTGTGGAGATAATTTCCCGTATCAATGATGAAGAATCCAGCATACAGGACCTTGTCTGCAAGACATTTTATGAGTTTTGGTTTGAGGAGCCTACTAGTTTGCAGGGTCATAACTTTAAAGATGGTAGTTCTATCCCTCTGGAAGTGGCTAAGAAGACAGAGCAGGTTGTTGGGACCATGAGAAGGATGTCTAGTTACCAACCTCTTGCTCTTGTTATTAAACGAATCTTAGCCCTTGATTTCTTTCCTCAATCTGTTAAAGCTGCTGGGATAAACCCTGTATTACTTGCTTCAGTGCGCAGGCGGTGTGAGCTAATGTGCAAGTGTCTGTTGGAAAAAATATTGCAGGTATTCACATATAATGAGTCATTGTTCCAACACTATTTTGTCCCTTGTAGCATTATTTCCTTGTATTACAGCTGTTTGAATTTGTGTAAATATTTAGCGAGTATCATGCTTTTTGGTGCCTGCACAATATTATTTTTAATGTGAGTAGTATCTTTCTCAACTATACACCCATGGTTAGAATCACTGTGTAGTTACACATTTATTCCTAATCAAGGGATGCTTTCCACCCAGTGCCGCTGGTATAATGTGCCCTATGAACCTTTTCTCAGTCCCAACCGTCCTATGGTTGGCTCTGTTTACCCACTTGGCTGGTTTTTCCCGCTGACATGCCATTCTTTTATGATTTCAATTTTTGTAATTTGTAAAGTATTGTAGAACTATATAAAAACTTTTCTTTAAGGTAACAGAGTAAAAGAAAGACGGCCTCCCCTGACGTCAGTTGCCTACATATGAGCTGATGGTTGAACCTATGCCACTTTGATGCATAGTTAATCTGGGAATACTTTTTTTTAAATAGTTGAAATCTGGATATTACTGAACTGCCTTAGCTGCAATTATTTGTTTAAAGCTTTTGATTGCCATTCCGCTCTTATATCATGATCTCCAAAAGTCATCTTCCCTGACGTTTATGAAAGTTGATAGATACCTGTTCAATTCCGATATGGTCTCTATAATACCTCTTGACTTAAAAATTAAAATACTAATAGAGCTATGTGAAGGGAAATATGTTTGAACTCTTCCACTCCTTAATATAGACATGGTTGGTTTCTATATTGATTTTTTGAATTATATCACATTACACTTGCTTAATGATTTTTCTGTGCTTCTCCAGGTTGCAGAAACAAAAAATGAGGAAGGGGAAAGTCATATGCTTCCATATGTTCTGCTCTTGCATGCCTTTTGTCTCGTGGATCCTACATTATGTGCACCAGCCACCGATCCTTCCCAGTTTATCATCACGCTACAACCATATCTAAAGAGTCAGGTTAAAAAAAATAAATTCTGTTTTACATAGCATCATCGGTTTTCATAGTTTACTGCCTGGTCTGGTGCAATTTTCATAATATTCTACATTCATGGCTACAGCACATTGACATGCTATATCAAACTATGGAGAAGCATATATTTTAGAAAAGTGCATAATAGGTACAGTTATATGATTGTGCATTTGTGTATGTATGTAAGCCTGATGCTCGTGCTGTTGGTTTCAGTGGCTGTGCTGTTTTCCTGATAGTTAAGAACTAATTAATGCTTTCTTGGCTATTTGGTGGAGACCCGCAATAGTAAAATGTTATTCAGAGTTTGATATTGAGTCTCTAATCAACAAGTTTTCTTTCATGCAGTCTGACAATCGAGTGGCTGCACAGCTTCTGGAGAGCATATTGTTTATAATTGATTCTGTCCTGCCTTTACTGCGGAAGCTTCCTCAAAATGTTGTGGAGGATCTTGAGCATGACCTGAAGCAAATGATAGTCCGGCATTCATTTCTGACAGTTGTTCATGCTTGCATAAAGTATTGTGCCTACTTTAAGATTTTGTTATTAATACATTTACTTCTTCTGTCTTCATGCTTAACATCCATTTATACTTCATTCTCTTAGTGTATATCCTGCATGATTCTCTAATATTCTTGATATTTTTCTGGGGATTTAATACAGTTTTCTGTTACCAAGAAATGATTCTATACCTTCAGTCCATTTTACAATGAACTTCCTTCACTGGCATTTCGAAATTAGGTTTTTCTGTTACTCGACTTTCTATCTAAGATATCCGTTTGCTTTGTAAATAATGAACTGGAAATTCAGAATGGGATTGTGATATTGTAATTTGTGGATGTGCTTAGAAATTTAAGATGCCCTTATGAAACTGAAGCACTCTATCCCCATTGGAATGCATTTTCTTGTGTTTGTGGATGGATTTTGAAATTAAAGATGTCATCTTGAACCTGAATTCACTTTAACTGCATTGAGTGTGTGTTTTCCACATTTTGAAGGTATTTTGCTGTGTGCTTAGTACTACAGTTTCCAGTTTTTTGTTTCCTTCTTTCTAGTTATCTTAAATTGGTATAAAAGCTGTGGTCTGAATTGGTGATATGATACTGTTTCTGTTTACCTGAAATGTAGACGTGATATTTTAATTTCTCTCTTAAATAGATGCTTGTGCTCTGCTGGTAAAGTATCAGGAAGAGGTGCAAATGTTGTTGAATATCTTATCCAGTTGTTCTTTAAACGCCTGGATGCCTTAGGATTTGATAACAAGCAGGTAGTGTCAGCCTATAAACCTTATTATTTAAATAGTGTTTTCTCCACAACCCTACTTAGGAATTTTGTTATTTTCTTTAATAAGTGAATACTTTTCATTCTTTGCTTGTTGCATTTCTTTCTCTTTATCTTCAGTTTTTAGCCATGTGCTGCATGTTTTCAGTTTTATTAAACTGAAAACTTTAGCTAATGCGAAATTACTTCTGCACCTGCAAATTAAGATGTTTGGCAGATGTAACTGATTGTTGCTATTATAGAATTTTAATTTTTGCTTGGTTTTATGGACTATGATTTCTTATGCTTGCTATGGTCTTACAAACATGTTGTTCCAAAACAAATTCAGCTTCTTTTTTTTTCCTTGTGTTACTGTACCACACTCTTTAGAGCAACTTAATGCTTTCTTCAAAATTATAGGTTAAAACTGTTTCCCAATTACTCTAATGTAAGTTTTTACACATTTATCTTTTTTCAGCAAGTAGGCCGGTCTCTTTTTTGTCTTGGGTTGTTGATACGCTATGGTAACTCATTACTGGAGTCATCTGCTTCCAACGCTAGAAATCTAGACGTTGCAAGCAGTATTAACTTATTTAAAAAGTATCTCCAAGCTGAGGACTTCATCATTAAAGTCCGTGCTTTACAGGTATCAGCATGCAGAGCACTTATATGCTTCTTTCAACTTATGTTTACTATGTAGATGCTTCTTTCAACCTATGTTTTACTATGTAGTCCTGTTATTTTCTCCAGGCATTAGGCTATGTTTTCATTGCACTGCCTGATTATATGTTGCAAAAGGATGTGGGTAAAATTTTGATGGCAACTCTGTCCCCCAGCACTGATGTTCGTTTGAAGGTACTTCATTTTCCTGGCAATAACATTCTTCCTGTGCATTATGTTGAATGTTTTCTTTGTCAGATGCAATCATTACAGAACATGTACGAATATCTTCTGGATGCGGAAAGTCAAATGGAACCCGATAATTGTAACGGTGAAGTTATTCATTCAGGGAATGGGGCCAGTGTGCCTGTTGCTGCAGGTGCTGGTGACACTAATATATGTGGTGGTATAGTTCAGCTTTATTGGAATTACATCTTAGGGAGATGTCTGGATGCGAATGAACATGTCCGGCAAGCTGCTCTAAAGGTTGTAGTCAACACTCTTTAACTTTTGTTCATTGTTCACAACTTGTAGCCAGACAATATCTTGACAAAATTTTTAACGTTTCTTGATTGTATATGGTTTGGTTTTAAAAAGCTGGTTGTTCAGTACTAACTAATATCCAAGACTATTGACTTTGGTCTGTGTACTTATTTGTTGATCTTCTTGGTTATCGTATGATTTTACTTAATTCTTTTCTTTCTCCTGCTTCCAGATTGTGGAAGTTGTGTTGCGACAAGGTCTTGTACATCCGATTAGTTGTGTACCGCATCTCATTGCACTTGAAACAGATCCTGAGGAAGCTAATTCAAAGCTGGCTCATCATCTTCTTATGAATATGAATGAGAGGTATATTACCACTAATGACATTGTGGTTTTGCTCTGTATGTTGTTATGCTAGCTAAAAAGTTGCGGTAATTCAGGTATCCTGCCTTCTGCGAAAGTCGTCTTGGAGATGGCCTTCAGATGTCTTTTGTTTTCATTCATAACATGAGTGGAGGTCCCCCTGGAACATCATACATGAATTCCCAAGCCAAATTACTTGACAATACTAAGGGAAAGTCGAATGTGGCACGGCATGGGGTTGCACGAATCTATAAGCTCATTCGTGGAAATCGAATTTCAAGAAACAGATTTATGTCTTCTGTTGTACACAAATTTGAAAATCCTGCCTGTAGTGATTCCATGATACCTTTTCTGATGTATGCTCCTCCACTGATGTTAAGGTTGATTTGTTGGTGCCACTACGAAAGTTCTTCACTGAGATTGCTTTTCAACTTTTGCAGTTACTGTGCAGAGATTCTTGCTTTGCTACCTTTCACATTGCCAGACGAGCCTCTATATTTGATTTATACTATAAATCGAGTCGTCCAGGTTAGGGCTGGAACATTAGAATCAAACATGAAGGACTTTTTGAATTCATATCAAGGAAATGCTCATAAAAGCAATGAAAATGGGACGGTAAAATCAGATCAGACAACTATGGCAATTGATGGGAACCAGAGAATGTCTGTTGAGTTACAGGGTAGAAATTTATCTGGGGAAAATTCATTTAAGGATTTAAATATGAATCCTGTGACTTCAGGAGGTCCGTATACCATCTCAAACAGTGATCTTCAGAAAATCCAGGTACATTTTTTACCATTTTCTTATGTTTGATAACATTATAAGTGGTCTTGAATGGAACATCACAAGATATTAGGGATCATCACAAGAACAAGGTTTTAGCTATTTATTAAAAACTAAAGAGTCTCTGTTAAGAAATTATGAATGCCGGTTTGAGATATTACATGCATCTTCTTGAAGTTTGTGTTTGCTTACAAATACTTCCCCATAATAGAGTAGTATTCAATATTATAAACTAATGTTGGGGCCATATCTTAATATACAAATTCCTTATTTTACTGTGTAGAAACTCAAGATTTTGCTGAAGTGAAAATCATTACCCATTGTTTCCCTGAAACAATTTATTGTATTTTTCCTCTCCACAAGGAGAAAATATGTTCTCTCAAATAGACGCTGTAGGCATAGTTGTTAAAGGCGCGCCTAAGGCGCTCAGTCTCAGGGGTCTGCGCCTAGATTGTTGATTTTTTGCTATTCCAGGCTCATGTATCAAGGCGCGCGCCTAGGTGCGCCTTGGTGCGCCTTTTAGTTGCGCCTAGATGCGCCTAGGGCGCGCCTCTTCAACATCTTGTTTTATTCTTTTTTTTTTTAAGTTTTTTGAAATTTCTACTCAATTATTAAAGGGTTTACACATTTTTAAGATAAAAATGGACAGCCCACTTATAAAATGATATAAATAGAGAATTAGGGTTAGGGTTTTAGTACTTGAACTTTCAAAACAAAGACAAAAAGGTGGGCCGCTTTCACCTCCACCATCTGCCGCCTACTTGAACTTTATTTGTGTGTATGTTTTATGTGTTATAAAGCTATTATGAGTTATTATGTATCATTATGTGATATGTGATTTTTATCTTAGTTTAGATAGGTAATATGATTGTAAGTAGGATATATTTGTGTATATACATTGTAAATTCAGTTTTGGGCAAAATGTAGCTCAGGGGCGCGCCTTAGGCGCGCCTTGCGCCTTAGGCGCGCCTAGGTGCGCCTCTCGCTTTTAACAACTATGGCTGTAGGTAATGGTTATCACACCCTTATTGTATTTGTTCAAGATTAATTGATATGGGAAATTTGTGGAGGGAGCTTTATTAGTTCTCTCTAATTGGTATATTATGTATCCCCACTTCTCTGAGAGCTTAAGCAACAAATTTGATTGTTATAATCATGGAAAGTAAATTTGGTTTTTCTATTACAGATATTGGTTGTAGGATCCTTTCCCATTTCCTTCTGGGACCAAAAACACCTACCTATTAGATCATATCTGCCATTTTGAATAATTATCATGATCACTCTCACTAATGGTCTTCTCGAGCATCTTTCTGGTTCATGAATTATTGTCTAGAAATGTCTTTATGATTTTGTCATTGAAATAGCTTATTCCACATTTTATGCTCTCTCAGGCAGACTGTCTAGCAGCTGGTGCAATGCAACTTCTTCTGAAGCTCAAGAGGCACCTGAAGATTGTATTTGGTCTAGACGATATCCGGTGTCAGGTAATGGATGTTCTTTTTAGATATTTTATTTATGATTTCAATGGGTGATCCTTGGTTATGTTCTTTGATTAGGCATTCTCACCAACTGAACCGGTGAAATCTGGAGAGAGCTTATCAAGACAGAATATTCCATTCAATGTGAGCGATGTGAACTTGGACCCCCCCAATATTTATGAAGACGTCCAACATAGATATCAGGTGACTTGAGTGCTCATGGTCAATTATCTTGAAACCTGAGCAGCGACTCAAGTGTTCCTCACCTCTGTAGCTATCTCCATGTTATTTTATCAGGACTTTAAGGATGCATTGAGGGAAGATACAGTTGACTACTCAACCTACACAGCAAGCATTAAAAGGAAACGGCCAGCTCCAAGGAGAAGTGTGAAGGCTGTGTTATTGGCAAATACAGGTGATCCAGATGACGATGATGATGAAGATTGGGGAAATGGTGTAAGCAGCAACAGGTTAAATAGGAGTGCCCAGAAAAGCAATTACACGAGCACCAGAAGTAGGCAACGACTACAGTTGTAAATACTTACAGGTAAAAGCTAACATGTACAGTTCGTAGGGCGGGGATGGGAAGGGGTGGGATATTTAGACCAAAATCAATGGCGAAAGTCTAAAAGTGGCTAAATTGGAGGATCTGAAATTGATTCTATATTAGTAGCATAATTTGATCAGAGTAGTTATTTTGTTCCCATTGTTTCTGCTGGAGATATGCTTGAATGCATTATAATATTACAGAGGATGTCATTTTGGGGGGGATGATGGGGTAGTTTTGTCGAGCTTTCAACCGTGGTGTTGCTGCTTTCTTGTATATTGAAAATGACCTATTTCTATCTTTTCCCATCTCATACGGCGTTTATTTTTTGTGCTATTTATTTTTAAGTAATGCCTGTGTAAATGTAATGCATGTTCCGCTGTTCCGTTGGTTTGTACATTTTATATCATTAACTATATTAAAAGGTCAACTAACTCACCCTGGGAAGTTTTGTTATTCAAGTACCAATGATGTAGGCAAATAATTGGTACTTCTAAGTGCGACTTTGGTCCTATTTCTAAGTAACGGCTGTTCCTTTTCCTGAGTCTCCATTTTGAACAATTTAAAATGAATCTTTCGAATCACAATTGAGAGTAGGGATGGCAACGGGTAGGGTACCCTCTTTTTTTGGGGTACCCATACCCGTATCCGATTATTTTGATAACTACTCGTACCCGTCCCATTCCTTTGTAAAATATTACTAGTGGTATCCGTATCCGTCCCATACCCGATTGTTACTACACGCAGGGTACCCGAACCCGGTAACCTGTTTTTTCCAGAATACATAATCATATTCCTAATATAAATTTCAAGTCTCAAACATTAAATAAAAATTAAAACATAAAAAATGACATAATATCATAAAACAAGTTTTAAGATACTTCAAATAACATATAAGTTAATTTGATAGATAATTGAAATGGAGTTCATATTTTTCTCCAGCAAGATGAGCTCCATCTCTTTCTCTCCTTGTGCATGATCAACCTATCAAATTATTAAAAATAACTATTAAATTTACATAGATTTTAGATATACTTTAAAAATTTAAGATAAAATAATGTTTTGGTTTCTAAATATGCTGACTCTCTCATGAGGAGGATAAATCAACATCTTCTTCACTTGTGCATAAGTTGCTTGATTCAACTGTCGAACAAGAATCTACAAAACAGAAAATGGAAGAAAGAAATTAAAAAATCAAGAAATAAAAGTATAATATGTAATACATATACTTTCAAACTCTAATAAACTAAAATTATTACCTTCAACTGTGGACTTCACTAATCAATTTTGAGAACACATTAATGCTTTCAATGTATCAAGATTAAGTCTACTACGATGGAGGCTGACAACTCTTTCTCCTGTACTAAATGCAGATTCAGATGCAACAGTAGACACTGGAATAACTAAAAATCTCTAGCAATCAGTTGTAATATAGGATATTTTATCCCATTCATCTTCCACCAATTCAGAATATCAAAATCTTGACTCCAAGGCAACACCGGCTCATCAAGATAATAATCCAACTCACTTTTCACCAAAGCACAAGTTGAAGAAGAACTAAGAAATGCAACTAATTCTTGCATATTTTGATCTTGGGAAAGACGTGGAACTTTAGACCGTGAGACTGGTTTTGTTTTAGCATTGGAACCCTTAGATTGATACTCATTAACCAAGTCATAACAAGTTTGTTTAACTCTCTCGACTTCCTTCTGAGCACCCTCATTTCCAAATATGAGAGGAAAATAAAACTCCACCACCTTCAACTTATACTTATGATCCAACACAACTGCAACAGGAAGAACAAGATGCACAACACTCCAATATTTTTCAAACTTTTCAAACATTTTTATGGTCATTTCTCTAATAATCTTATCCTCAATAAACATCCATTCTTCCATGGAAGTTTTTAGCTGACACATTGTTATAAAGAAGCAATTAGTTGTTGGATACTTTCTTTCAAAAAATAACTCAGTAGCATTGTAAAACACTTCAAGTTTTTCAGTAATTTTCTCAGCTAATTCCCAATCTTTATCACAAGGCACATCAACATAATTCTTCTCCCTAACTCTCAAACGAGGAAAGAGAAGTTTGTATTGAATTGCTGTACGAAGCATCAAATAGGTTGAGTTCTAACGTGTTTTGCAATCTAAAGACAACTTTTTACCACATAAAATCTTTAATTGTTTGGCCATTTCATCAAACTTTTCTACCCTTTGAGGTGTAGATAACCAAAATGCCACACTAGCTCTAATACTCGAAAGAGATTTCTCAATCACAGACAACCCATCTTTCACAACAAGATTTAAAATATGTGCAGCACATTTCATATGCAAAATCTTCCCTCAAATAAAAGATCACCACATAACTTTTCAGTAATAATAGAAATCATACCATCATTAGAAGAACAATTATCAACAGTAATGGTAGAAATCTTGGTCTCGATATTCCACTTTGTCAAACCATTTATTAAGTTCTTTGCAAGCTCTTCCTTTGTGTGAGGAGATGACACATAAACAAACCTACAAGTTTCATATACAACATATTAGAAGTAGAAAAGAGAATCTAACAATAAACATAGTATCAAATAAGTACTGTAATAAATGCGAAATGTTGAATTTTTTCCTTACCAAAGGATTCGACTTTGTAGCACCCAAAAATCATCAATGTAGTGGCCTGTTATTGACATATAACCTTTCTTTTGATTTGATGTCCACATATCAGTAGTAATGGCTATTCGGCTTCGAAGATTCCCCAACTCTTTATACAACTTCTCAAATTCATTATCATAGATAGCAAAAATGTCCTTTTTGATAGTGTTTCGAGAGACCATCTTGAAAAGAGGCTGGAGACTAGAACAGAATTTGCTAAATCCAATATGCTCTACAGTCGAAAGAGGATACTCATGCAAGATTATTGCACATGCCAACTCTTTTCTTGATTTTTCTTGATCAAATGTGTAATTTCCAAACTGCACTTTGCCATCAAAGTTCTTATCCACCACAAGTTGCTTTTGCTTTTCCAAAGCTTTGATGATATCTTGAATATCCTTCCTTCCGCAAGTTTTTAAATGGCTGTGCAAAGACTTTGTCCCATTCCCACTAGGAGCTCTGAGTTTTAAGTTGCACTTCTTACAAACTGCATATTCTGTTCCAATTTTATTGAAGTGGTTCCAAACAGGTGATGTCAACTTCCTCTTTTTTTGACCAGGATTTACTGCATTCTCATCTTGAGTATTGTTTGTAGTA
Source organism: Pogostemon cablin (assembly GCA_023678885.1). NCBI lineage: Eukaryota > Viridiplantae > Streptophyta > Magnoliopsida > Lamiales > Lamiaceae > Pogostemon > Pogostemon cablin. The sequence goes on along the minus strand of CM042992.1, from coordinate 1,932,000 downwards.
GTAGGGTTTGGTTCAGAACTTTGAGCATCTAATGAATGTTCGACTAGCATATTTTCTAGAAGTGGTTGATCAAGAGGGCCACCACATGGTTCAGCACCTTTGCAACTATCAACACAATCACTTGCATTTGGAGTTGACATTTAGAAATCTAAACAAAGAACACAAGTTTCAAATGTGAGTTTCATAATAATAATTGGAAAAGAAAGATTTTATTTTTGAACTTACAAGTTATTTCAATCAAACTTGAAAAGACTTATCAACTTATTCTCCAACTTGGAGAATAAATCATTACAGATTCTTGAAACTAATGATTCAACACAGCTATGAAACTAATACTTTAATGATTTTAAAGTAGGAAAATAAATCATTACAGATTCTCGACGTCATAAGAAGTAGGAATACAGTTTGATTGTTAGTGTCTATAGAATTCCAGCAATCTTAATAATATTACAGTTGATGTGAAAAGAATTGAAACATGATATTTCAGCATACAACATACAGCTATGAAACTAATACTTCAAAATTAAAATCATTAAAAAGAGGAACAACATAGTAAAAAACAAATACCGTCAGCTTCGTTTCTTCCACGCCGGTGTCTTTTGAGATGAGATGGCCTGTCAGCTTCGTCTTCGTCGCGGTGTCTGCTTCAGAGCAGTCGAAACTGTTAGGGTTAGGGGTAGACGACGTCGTCCTCATTGGAGGTGGAACGGCCTCACAGCGAGTGGTCGGACGGAATAGCAGTGGCGGAGACGGAGAAGAGAGAATCAGCAGCGACGACGAAGGTAAAAAGGAAGGCGAAGACGAGCGAAACGGCACCGTTGTCGGCTCATGGGTATGAGATTACGTGAGGCTGTGGCTTGTGGGGGATCAGTGATCTAGGACGAGATATGAGATAAGAACGTCGATAGATCTCAAAATGAAGCTTCTTTGCGAATTTAGGGTTATGAGCTTATGGTCCAATATTCGATATTTGTGCCCCTGATTTACTATAACTTTTAAAAAATTAAAAAATATAACAAGAATCACTTGTGTACAAATGGTAAAGGTATCTCATTATTTTATTAATAGGTATGAGTTCGAATCTTCTTAATGAATCCTCAATAATATATATACATGTTATATGCATATGGGACGGATTTCTATGCGGGTACAGGTAGCGAGTATCCGAGGGGTCTATCCCAAACCCTACCCGAACCCTAATGGGATTTTTTTCCCAAATCCGTCCCAAACCCGTTTACAGGTACCCGTACCTGTCCCATTAGGGTTCGGGCGGGTAGGGTACCCAAAAATACCCGCGAAATTGCCATCCCTAATTGAGAGTACAGGTAAATTGAACATGGTTATCTCGAAAAAAAAGAGAAGAAAAGAGAAAATGGTTTCTTGGGATTAAATTTAAAATTAAACCATGAAGTTTGAAATATATATTACTCATTTTCGATTTCGAGTGTTATTCAACAATTATGAGTGCTCTTATTGTAGAGTAAGAATTTGAATGTAAACCTTTTTTTTTTTTTTTTTACAATTCATTACACAATTTAAGGAGACTTAACTCTACAAAATTTGTTTGAAATGAATAATTTTGCGTTAAGGGATTATATTTTAAATTTGAACATGAAGCTGAAAGACAAAAAAAATACTTGATCGCAATTGTGACAGTCGCTTTCTATGTATAAATATCGATCACCAATTTTTTATTACATGAATAATTTCGAGTAAGAAAGTTAAAAGTTGGATCCAAACGATTCATCTTGAAGAAAATATTTATGCTTCTCGAAAAACAATTTCAAGTAAGATATTTTATGTCTTTTTCAGAAGTTCTCTACTCTTAAAAGAGGTCCGCATAATACCCTTTTAATTTTAAATTTCAATACGCGAATTGAACATGAAATTCTACAAAACGAACAAATTCTGCAGGAACCATTAACCACGTGATTTCGAATTAAGTGTTAACTTGAAATTAACTTCGCAGCCACATAAATATAATTTCGAATACGGGGTTTAACTTGGAATTTAACTACGAACCCACGAAATTTGGAGTAATAACCTGGTCAAATGCAGTTTTAGCAGTTTTAACACAACTTTGGAAATAAACATTATTTTCATTGTTATATTCATCCTTATTCTCTTCGAAGAGTTGCAGTGATCTCGTGTATCTCCAATATAATGAACAAAAATCATCGAATATCACTTATTTATGAGATGATACAGAAACTATGAATCAAACGAGGAAATTAAATAGTAGATCAGGGCACAATAGGTGGCATGGGTACTCATTAAACCCTATGATGTTTACCTGATGTGCGACCAAAAAACGAAGCAAGTAAAAAGATGCTAATTTGGAAGTTTGAAACCATGACATTTAACTTAGTATCGTAGCCAGTAGGTCCTGCGCCTGAACCAGTTGTAATCTGGCAAACCCTGGATTGGACCCATAGCAGTAATGGCCACATCCTACATAGGCACAGAGCAGTCCAGAATATAGTTAGAGATTACTGCCAGTTAACATGTTACTAAAAAAGTATTGTGTATTTATTCTTACCCTATCGAATATAAATCTATTTGCTACACGTTTGATTGTGCTGGCATCAACGGAATCTATTCGAGCAAATAGTTCTGCGTATGGGATCCTTCTACCATATGTAAGCATCTGCAATTAGGATGACATGACAGTTTTAGCTACAAAAATTTATTCATTCAAATTTGTAAAATAACTCAAAGCTCATGCAAATCTCATCCACTAATCTGGCATGCTTTAATTTACATTTACAAGCTTTTGCTGATCAAGCTCCAGATTTCATCTAACCCAAGCAAGGACTGCTTAAGATTGATAAATAATTGGATCTATCCTACGACCCATGATGCATTTATCAGGTTTAAAATTAATTAAACAATCTCCAAGATGCAAATCTGGTGAAATAACTCAATCTAATGCAAGAATTTCAAAAGACCTGCATATTTTAAGATGCAGGCCTTTACCCAACAACCTACAACGATCATTATGCCCCAAGAAAGGCAGATTCAGTTGATCTATCCCCATGTCCTTGGCAACTAATGCATTGAGAATGTGACATTGACAAACTCATCAACTCAGCAAAAGTTAAAACAATTTCAAGTCAAATATATGACTGACAGCAATAGCTAATATCATGATTCTGGTAAATTATCAACAGACTATTCTGTTGTACAAATTCAATTCTTCATCCCTTAGGACAAAAAATTGTGAAACCAGATGTTGGTTAAAGCAACAGATATTGATCTCAAGCTTTTAAAACATCAAAATTATGCATGCATATCCAAATTTTAAATATGCATTCGATAACAGAATACAAAATATAACCTGGCGCCCAATATCTTCTGCAACAGGGCTAGTTCCATCAACGTGAAGGAGCAGAGAAGATTTCAACTGCAAAGGGTACAAGTGTTAAACTATGTTTGAATGTAATGAAATTCAATTCAGAATATGACAACCGTTAATAGAAAAATGTTCCAAGAGTAACCAATCCCCAATCAATAAATATATAACAACATAAATGCTATGACTTGAATAAATTACCTGGTTACGAGCACGAATTACATCAGCCTCCGAAACTCGATAGCATAACTTTGTTAGCTCATACATAATTGCATAGGCCAAATCATCTAAGCAATCAGGCTGCGGTTAGAACACAAGTCATAAGCATGGTAAAACTTGATGAAATAAAAGCAGACGTAAACGTAAAATACACACTCCTACTCCCAATTCCATCCACCACTCTCACCAAATGGGATAATGACACTTATCAGACAAGCTGCTGACTCAGAATCAGGATAACCTGGCAAAATTAATCTACGGAATGATAACTTCAATAAAAATAAAAAGAAAAAAAGAAAGGGCTAAAAAAATAGCAATACTCTCTGGGTTGGGGGTGGATTGAGATCTATCACATATACTAGGTGATCTTGTGCAAATTAAGGGGGGTGAGAGAGAGAGAGAGGGAGAGGGAGAGGGAGAGGGAGAGGGAGAGGGAGAGGGAGAGGGAGAGGGAGAGGGAGATTCCATTGTTCAATATTTGTAATTGGCAACACACCTTAGCTACAACATAAACACCAAATAAACCGGTATCCTTGTAATTGGTGTTAAAAGCCATCATGCTCTCTGCTATCTCATTGATGGCAACCGTCTGAACAAGCTCAGAACTGTGTTAGACATTCCAAACCCGATTAGAATACAGGAACCAGCAAACAATACACAGTAAATCAAAACAAAATATCCGGATGCACTGCACCAAACACTGACCCCATATGCTTTCCGCCACCATCGTGTTTAGTCCAAGAACCCAACATTGACTGCATAACCATTAGAGCAATCGAATCTGGATCTGTCCATGAGGCCCCTTCAAAAGCAACCGCAAATTTGGCAAGGGGAATATCGTCATCAAGCATCCTAATCTATCTTTCAGAATATAAGTCAGATATTACATACTGCTGAATAAAGCTTTAATCATTATCACATCCAATTCTCATAATTCATTCAGATTCAGAAGCATACCTCTGAGCCTGTGAATATTGCAGGTTCCTTAGCAACCAACTGAGAAGTTGTTGTTGGATCTGTTGACAACTTTGTAAATAATTTCTTCACTTGCTCAACAATTTCTTCATGTTTAACAGCACCAGAGGCAGCAATTACCTACAACAGAAGCCAATAATGTAAAACAAGAATGAACGAGCTAAAGGAATAGAACCAGACAAACAACCATGCACAAGAAAAAGCGGGGCTCTATAAAGAAAAGCATAATCATTTTTTTAATACCATTCTAGGGGCAGTGTAGTGAGTAGATATGTATTTCTGTAGATGTTCTCTGCCAATATTCTTGACATTTTGAGCAGGACCAAGTATTGTTCTACCCAGTGGTGTGTACTGGAAAGCAGTGGTATGTAAGTGATCAAATATCACTTCTTCTGGTTCTCCTTCGATCTACAATCAGTTAAGAAAATAGAAAACAGTGAGCTTGGCATATAACACTATTAACGAATAAGCGTCATAAAGGCAACAAAATGAAGCATAGAATGCTCAACAGAAGTTCGTCATTTCACAAATTTACAATTTAATATATCTGATATGAATATCAAGTACAGAGTATATAAAAATAAATCCTTCCATTTACTAGCATTGACATTGCTGAGTGTTTTTAGTGATAAATAAATGGATTGCATTCATAAAACACTAAGCAAGACATGGGTCGTCCAACACATAAACCAGAATGTAATAATTAAGTAACAATACTTTCCATGAGCGTAAGCTAGCATCTTTATCTCCCAGAAGTGAAGTTCAACCACAGTGACACAACTTTAACATAAAAACAGAAAAGTAAGTAAAGAAGGAAGCTTACATTTTTTTTAACATCATGCATAAATCAGTGATAAAGACCAATCTATACTCATCAATACTGAAATCAAAACGAATATGCAAGTCATATAAACAATAAAACATACTAAAAATTAGGATTCAATAAGATACCTCTTCCATCTCCCGATGAATCACATTCCTCTCTCGAATTATCTTCTGTCTATCAAACTTAGAATTCTGTAAAATATCTGACAATATATCCAGTGCTCGCGGAACGTCCTTATCCATTACCTTGGCGTTAAAGGTTGTCTGTTCTCTGGAAGTGAACGCATTAAGATGACCCCCCATGTTCTCAATCTCCTCCTCCATCTCCCTCGCATTTCTCTTCTCCGTGCCCTTAAATATCATATGTTCCAAAAAATGCGAGGTGCCACTGGTCTCTTCGCTTTCAAACCTCCATCCAGCGTCAATGAAGACGCCAACGGTCGCCGTTTTCGTCGCGAGGGTCGACTCGGTTGCAATTCGGAGGCCGTTGGGGAGAGTCGTAACTCGAGTGAGCGGAGTGGACAGAATTTCGGTGTGAGAAGCCACAGTTGGATGAGGGGAATTGTACTTGAGAAACCGATGATCAGGGACTTCTAGTTTCCTCAGCTTCGCATTTACAGATTCAGCTATTCGGTCATAGATCATGGCGGTTGGAGGCAGGGGATCGGAAAGTGATGCGTCGGGAGCGGAGGTAACGGCGGTGGAGAGGGGTTGCCGGGTGGTGAAGGCATGGATCGATGGTCGGTGACGTCGGGGAAGGTTGTACAGATGGCGGATCATCATGATTACGGTGGTGGAATTTCCGATGGTGGTGGAATAGGGTTTGGTGTCGGATAAATAAGGTGAGAGAGGATAAATCGCGAGCAGGTGTCCACTATTTCTCAGGTTCAAAGCTAAACACGGCGTCGTCCTCTGTTTTACCACTTCAACAGTGGAGGGAGAGAGAGAAGGGGTTGGGGACTTTTGGGTACTTCAATATATTACTCCGTTGGCCCAAAAATTTCTTAATGGGCCTTAGCCCATAAGTAATATTAATCTTCAACTGGGCCCTCCACTTTTATCAAACTTCTAATTGGGCCTTCAGCCCAGAGATGTTCTGATATATATAAATTTACAATAACCCTAATGAGCTAAACCCTTGTATCTGCCACCGCTGCTTCGCTACTCTCATCCTCACCGAGGTGCAGATTACAGATCTCTTCAACAATGGCAACAGCGAAAAATGTCAAAGATGTATCTCCTCATGAGTTTGTGAAAGCCTACGCAGCTCACCTTAAGCGCTCCGGCAAGGTAATGATTGTTTGGCTATTTATTATGAAGTTTCTATTGAATTTCTGTTTCATTTACGTGAAAGTAGCTATTTTGTTCGTATCAAACTTTCTCGGATGAAAATGAAAAGGGCGAATTTTGTAGGATGGTGCTTTTTCTGTTGTAGGCCAGTAGTACTATGATTTTGAGTAATATGAGATCATAATGCTTAAGCATATATGGAGTTCAGGAAGAACCTGATAGAATGTATTTTTTTAATAGAGAATTATGATGTCAGTTTGATATTTCAACACTCCCCTGTTATAAAAAAAGTTAATTTTTTGTGGATGATGATCGAAGTTAGGATTTTGGCAATTTTTATTTGAAATGACTCAGTGATAGAGTGAAGTTTCAATTAAAGATCCTTTTTATTCAGCCTCTTATATATATTTGTATATCAATATGATATGTGATTCCTCCATTGTGTCTCCATATATGTGTATGTGATTTCCGTTTTATACGTATAGATGGAGCTTCCAGAGTGGACAGATATTGTGAAAACTGGCGTGCTGAAAGAACTTGCTCCCTATGATTCTGACTGGTACTACATCAGGGCTGGTAATCATCACCTTTTATCCTTCTTGTGTTCTGTTGCATTATGCTGGCTGTGAGTTGTGGCTGGTGTGATGAGTTCATCTGTTTATTATCTTCAGTTCTGGGATTGAATTTTCTCGGTTGGTTGTTTATTGTGTCAAAAGATTTGTTGTGACTCTTTTAATGCTATCTTTATTCATTGTGTTCACAAGATCTTATTCAGTTACCATGTGACACTGCGTAATATTTGAACAAGAATTTGTATATTTCTCTGGATGTTGCAGCTTCTATGGCTAGGAAAATATATATGAGGGGAGGTCTTGGTGTTGGTGCCTTCCAGAGGATTTATGGTGGAAGCAAGAGGAATGGAAGTCGTCCACCCCATTTTGGCAAAAGCAGTGGGTCTGTTGCTCGCAACATTCTCACGCAGTTGCAGAATATGAAAATCATCGAGCTGGATTCAAGGGGGTAAGTTGCTATCACTAATCACATTGAATAATGTTTTTTTATCTTAAATGTCACTATCCTAACATATTCAGCTCACAAGTGTAGTAAACTTACTAGCAACGATGTCTAAAACTCTATTACCTGGCTTTACATCCTTTGTTAGGCATTTAATTCAGATAGACTGAAGTCTTACAAAAAATTGTTTGTGGGTTGTTATACAGCGGGAGAAGAATCACATCCAGTGGCCAACGGGATCTCGATCAAGTAGCGGGAAGAATCGTTGTTGTTGCACCATAGATGCATTGTTTAGGCTTGTTGAGAACTCTGGTTAGAAAATCATTAAACAATATTTTTGGTTAACATATTTTATGTTTCTTGCTTGAGTTTTAAAAAAGACTTTGCAGTTCAGGTTGATGAGTTCCTTATATAATCTTCTTACTAGTTAATGAACTTGTCTATTAACAGCATTCTTTGATGTCTCTTATCGAAATCTGGTTTTGATAGAATTTGTTCAATAAATCTGCAATTTTTATCTTTTTAGTCTGATGGTCTTTCATCGATTGTCAACCGACGCTTGAATATAGATATGAGTTATCTTACGTGAGGGCTTGACTGGTATTTCGTTGTTTTAACTGATAGTGTGGGACGATTAATCCTAAAAATTGTACTTGTGGAAAAACGAACCAGGAGATTAAATTTGAGCGGTGTTTAACTCCTAATTTTTAATTTACGTAGTCCTAATTTATGGATTAAATCTGATATTACCGCCTCAAATTAGCATCTAATTTAATTACTATTCTTTCCGCCTCCATTTCAAGATGACAAAAGCTCTTGTGAACACAATCCTCTCCTCCAATTCTATTTAAACCTATGTATTGCTAGGAGTTTAAATTGCAAAGGGGCATGAAAATTGTAAAGGCGAACAGAGCCTCACTCTTTCAAGATTTGCAAGTTATTTTCACTCACGCCAAATGTCGCACAATATCTCCGTGCCCTAAATTTCTTTCAAGATTTGCAAGTTATTTTCACTCACGCCAAATGTCGCTCAATATCTCCGTGCCCTAAATTTGAACCCGTGGAAGTTGGAACAAGATAATCCTTCGTATTCCTAAATACTACTACTCCGTACTAAGAGTTTTATTTCAATCCGGTTAAGGGGAAACCAAATATGATAAAATGTAGAATAAAGTATGATTTGTTATTCTATGTTTGTTGATATATTTTTTTAATATCACAAGTCTGACCCTTTAAGTTGAACCAGTTTAATGTTTTCGCTTATTTTAAGCCGATTATGAACACGAAATTTTTTTTTTATTTTAAGTCGATTTCTAACATGAATTTTCCAATTATTATCAACTAAATCTCAATTAAAAACAAACTTGATTTTTATCAAAAATTCCACGTGTTCATGTGTTGTTTTGTCAAAGATTCCAAAAATAGCACATGATCATTTGCTAGAATTTCAGGAGTGGGAGGAAAAAAAAAAACTCCTAGATCATTCAGTTACATGAGATTAGGTTTGTAAATGAATCAAATAATTCGTATTTGATTCAGTATTCGAATTCGAATATCAGTATTCGAATAATTATTTTAACTTGAATAATATTCAAATCGAATATGATTAGTAAGATATTCGATTCGAATATTCGCGAATATATTCGAATAATAATATTAATTATATATTATTAATATTAAATAATTATATATATTAAATATAATATTTTGCTTTATAAATATAAATAAATATATATTATCTAATTTATTACTATCTAATAAAGAAGGAAAGATACATTTTATTTTTTTATATATAATGTGAATTATTTAATTATATTTTTTAATAATTTAATAGTAGATGTATTTGGTGAGTATTTTTTCTTAAATTTATTAACTATATAAGAAATTAAAAATATATATTATTTTTAAAAAAATAAATTTACAATTTCGAATTCGAATTCAAATATTCAATTTCGAAGGTTCAAATTCGAATACTCGAATATATTCGAATAGTTGGTTTATTACTTTTGAATCGAATACGAATCCGATTTCGAATTCGACTAATAATCGAATTCGAATACGAATATTCGAATATTTAATCAAATACCATTCAAATACCTTAGTATTCGATTCGATTTGTAAAAAATTTGAACATCCATTATGCGAATAATACACACTTTCGACTCATCGAGTCAATGATGTGGTTCCTTAAAAAAGGATATTGGAATGCTGCAGACTACTGGCATTCATGATCTTTCAATTCAACTCATTCAGACATTATCACTTTCACTACAACACTGCTCAATTATTTGAATTTAATTTCAGAAAAAATAGATTCAGAACTGTCTTTGTCTCGATAGGCTTAATTTCTCACAAAAAACTTATGTACGATTACTTCAATAATGGGTATAACACTACTGATATGTGGACAAGTCATCCAGAGACGAGTAACATTTGATCTTCTTGTGTTAAGGTACGATGAACTTTGGTTCTTTTGGTTTAGTCGGCTGCTTTTCGGACCTGAATACGAGTAGAGAAAAGACTACAATGTTTACAACACTCGAGTGATGGTACTTCTCCAGTTTTGCAGATTTTAAATTAGCATTCAAGAAAGCGAACCTCACCTCACCTCCTCGGGATGAAAGGCCTGTCGAAATATGGCATGGGTTGTGCTTTCGGGACCAGCTCTTTCCTCAGCCTCCTGACTTCTTCTTCTTCTTCCAGCTGCAAAATCAATCACACGATCCATTTTAGATTTCTTATATTATAGTAATAATCATGTTTTTTTTCAGAGTGTGATTGTAATTTTACCTTCTGCTGTCTTTCTCTTTCCATTCGGTACTGTTCGATCAGATTCATTTTCATAGCAACCTTGTGACAGATATTAAAAGAAATGTGTAAGGAAATGATTTTCAGAGCCATTGGCACTTCCAACGGATAGTATTTGATTTGAACACTAAATTAAGAATGAATACCTGCTGATCAAATTCAAAGCGGTCTACAGCCCTTATATCACTATGCAAAACCAAATCAATTGGCCTTGTGCTTTCTTTAACTGGATGCTTCACCAAACACTGAGATTCGACAGGTAAAATTTACTATATGGATTAATGAAGTTAATGCAAGGAAAATTAATAGTTTTGGGGAAGGGAAACCAAATTATTCAACATTGTTTGAACTGCCTCAAGTGAGATCTCAATTTATGTAGAGGCCCAAACAACACATTGACCCTCATTAATGATACGACTTTAGCATGTAATCCATACCAGTCCATTATGTCCATATATATAAATGTAGAATATAGAACTCGCATTTTTCATGCAGGCCAAGGGCACAATTTTGGTAATGGTGCTATCTGAGATATTTGCAGTTTGAAGCACAAATATATGGAATGAATCAGAGCATGATATGTAAAAACATTTGACACTATAAATTCTCTTTTGCTTTCAGAATAGGGCGATTGATCCATTTCAAACTGTCATTGTGTCTAAGAAACTGCAGCCAATAATAATAAGATTGTCATTACTATTGCGCGAGAAATGTGTAAAAGACTACTGTCAGAATACAAAATCAACATATTAGCAGATCTAGATATAAAGAGTGTCCTAGTAGAGAATTACCTCTGGTTCATCAGTTGTCCAAGGAAGACCTTGTGCTATAGGTATCCTCATCTTCTCTTCTTCCTCCAGCATCTGCTGCAACTTCTTCATGAACTCTTCTTCATTGCATTTTCCTCTTTCCTGTAGCAAGTAAGAACAATTCAAAATGTTGTGCTAATTTAAGAGAGATGCAGAACAATTAAGGTTGAAATGATGAAACTTAGATAATTGATTGAACTCTTTCATGTATGCATAAGTCTTGAAGCCCCCCTTTTGGCCGATACAAGTGAATTCCTTCTATTAAGATAGAAGAAGAGCGTTACATGGTCAGAGTCACGGTACCTTTATATTATAAAGGATTAGTCTTGAGGTGTCCAATTGGTTAGTAGAAGTAGAGGTAGAAGTAGATCGATATTCCCTTCCTCTCCTGGTATGCTTCCAGAATGGAGTTCAGCTCGATATCTTTTTTATACAAAAAATTGTATCGATGTGTAACAAATGCTTTCCCGAGTCGGTAATAACTATCAGCCCCAGACAATCCATTAGCTGCCACTTGTCGATCCACAACTCCAGCTCTGCAGGAAGAGGCTACACAGCCAACAGTTGAACATGATACCAAATAACTGTTGAAGGAAATTCTGCCCTTATTCATAGGCTTAAGGCTCATGGAAAGTAAGTGGTACAGGTAGTTAGTTAAAGACAAGAAGATAGCTCGAGAGCACATTCATCGAAAAATCTCATAAGAAGAAAAGAAGCTCGAAATCGGATCTAGATCCAGTCGCTCAAACCCGGCAAAAAAATAGGTAGCTCGATGAGTTCCATTCTGAGAAGTCTATTTTGATGGATCTATTTGCATCTTTCCCGGCGGCTTGCTCAATGGATCATGCCAGATGGCGGCTCGAAATTTCGTAAGATTAAGAGAAAGTCTATGGTTGAAAGAAAGCACAGGATTTTGATTCAACTGTTGAAGTTCATGCATTTCCAGTAGTCTCAAATGTCACTCTTGAGGCCTATTCATAGCTAGTGTGGTTTTAAGGAGCAGTGCCCGACAGCAGGGATAAAGTAGTTTGTCCCGACTACTGAAGCGTTCAGGGATTGGTCTTCCTGTTCAGCTCAGTCGAATCTGTAAGCTAATAAAGTGTTTTTTCTCATAGTCCCACGAGTACGTACGACCTGTGAGTGAGTGTACCATCTTCATCAACCTTTTACTTCTACAAAGTAATCCAATATTGAATGGCTACGGGCTATACATTTCCACAGCATGTAGTATAGGAATGAAAGGAGGAAACTCTACTACGAAACAATGAAGTAGCATTATTTTATATCTCGCAATCAGTTCTTCTAGAACCTGGGTATTCCATTTCTGAGATTGAGAGTTCCAAGGCTTGGTAGAGGCTTTGACGCCGAAGCGAAGGTAGCGTAGCTTGAATGGAATGATATCGGGTGAACATCTGAGTCTTACCAGCTCCACTATTCTTCCCGGAAGTCAGTTACGCAGAATTGCCACATATGAAATTGAGCACAATTTTGCAAAGAAATAGCCCACTTGTTTCTCGAGAGAGGATGAGAAACAAAACATGGGTTAGGTTAAATAAGCAGGATCTATTTGATTTTGCAGCTATAGTACGTACATATGCACTTTATACGTCTGTCTTACTAATACCTTAGCGTACATCTTTACTATAACCCTCCCCTCTGTGTGGTCAAGGGAAGGCGGACTCCCCAGCTGCGGGCCGGACACTATCACTATACTATGCTTTTAACAAAAAAAGCAGAAGGGTAGAATATGCGAAATCTAAAAACATATCTTTTCGTGGCACCGATAGTAAGTACTCTATGGTTTGGTTATGAAAAAAACTTCTTTGCTTCAGTCTCGCATCAGTCATAGGATCAAAACCGGCGGAACTACCGAGCGACTATGTAGTATCGGAACCCTGCCATCTTAGGCATTCCTACGCCTGCATTCCCTAGATAAAATGGTAAATCCTTCCCTATTTTCTATCTGAAATTGAGCTGCTATTACTTTTAATGGCGTCGATGAGCGATCTCGTCCTTGAGCATGCGAGCCATACATATTTTGAAAAGTGCCCTATAGTCGGGCTAGAATATAGAGACATTGCATAGATCTGCCACTGAGTGCTAGTAAGCTCGGCCACATAGCAGCATGGTGTCGTACACTCAAACTACGTGAATTCGACATTTTCTTGAAGGCATTTCGGAGGCCAATGTGGAACTTAATCCGTTAAGCCTTACAGAGCTAGGCCTCTTATTAAGAAATGGATCCCCTTACTCGACAGGATGAAGTTAGGGCAACACTTAACCAAGAAAATCGAACTAATCGGGTGGCAGTTGGAGACTTAGGAGCAGTAGTTGTACTGCTTGTTACCCTTAAGCGGGTCTCCCAACGGATATAGAAGGTCTTCTTTTGCCTCTCCTGCTAAACTATGCTCTAGGCCTACCTTACTAGCTTACAATATAAGCTGGTTGGGTACCACGTTTGGAAGTTGAGACCATATCATCATCCGCGGAAGTAGACGCCATTCCCCACAAGCAATCCTCGGGTGGATTTGTACTACTCTTATTTTATTCGCATGGCTCGCTCTATTTCCTTTCCCCGATCAGTGTAGGTTTTTAAAACTTAGGTGAAGTTGATGCATATCTATCTAAATATATAATCAGTTTATTATACTTCATATATATCTAAAAGTGTCGCGGCAGGTTCTATAGTTTTTCTGTTGGTAACGATATATGCTTTCACTTACCTTACAGTGTATCGTATTGTGTATATGCTTTTAGTGTATAAGGATGAAAGGTTGTTAGCAAGATTCTAGTTTCTATTTTACAGGTTCGATCTCTGACTATGACTTCTACTATCTTCACTTCTACGTCAATAGAAACATCATAAGAGAAGATAGGAGGCTAAAGCGCTAAAGAAAGAAAACCAATATCGACCGTCACGGTAACTGCTAATGTTCTATGATTAACTTAGTATTCCCCTTCATACTCCATGTCCTCATCTTTACTCCTAGTTCGGTAATTTGGATAGCTACTTGTGATCACTCCGAAATATCTTAAGAGAAGAAATGAAATCATTTAGATTCGAGGCGAAACCATTCTCCGCCGTTACAGAGTTCTTCTGCTCTAATCTCCAAAATAGAAGGTCAGCTGACTGAGGAGTTAGTATTGATTCATGCAAAGATGCTCATTTGAAGATGGAATAAGGAATTTTCCACCTCACCGCCCTGAAGAGCAGTGGCTCTCTTGTTTTGCACGCATACAGAGAGAAACTAAAAAAAAAAGTACCAACGCAACATCGAAAGAAAGAGTAATCCACTATATGCTTAACTCATGCCCCAGGAATCCCTGGAGGGGGTATGAGCTAATCTTTTACTAAAGGGAAAGAAGGGGAAAAACATAGAGCGTGCGTGCTCAGCTCTCGCCCTCGTCCCATCCACGAAGCTGAGGTGGGATAAAAGCATAACTCCCCAGTGCCATAGATTCTCTTTCTATCTTCCTCCCCCGTGACGCTCCCAAAGCGATCGCTATCTTTTGATTTCTTGCTTTCTTGTTCTCTTGAATTGTTATTAATGGCTTTCTATCAGGTATAGTATGTAGGATGAAGTGGTATAAAGCGTTAGTGGATATAGCAAGTGTGCCGGGGATGCGTCTCGGGCGTAGTAGGTCTGGACACCTAGCATGAAAGAGCCTTCTTTGTTTAATGCGGGGTATTCAGTCCTGTCCTTCATGGATGGATACATGGGCTACAAGAAAATCCGCATGGCACTAGAAGATGAGGATTTCCTTCAGGATACCTAAAGGAATCTCTTACAGAACTCTTTTCCAACTATAGAGAATTCTCAATGGTACAGTGTTCGATTTGATCACTCGAGATCATATCATTCCAGAGAAGATGATTTCTAGCTCTCTTCCGAAGGCATATCATACGAGAAGAGAGAAAAACAGAAGACTAGCTTGAACGAACGAATACGAGGAGAGACTCTCTATATCCTTTTCTAGATCCATAAAAAGATTCTCCAGTTGCATCTTTACTTCCATTGCCGGGAGCATACCTCTGGATTTTGGGGCCTGAGGAATCACCATTAGCATTAGATGTCAATCAGACATGCTCCTTCTCATTGTATCGATTAGGATCGACACCTTCACCGTTCTTTGCTTCCTACTAGATCCTTTACATAACCACCTTTCTGGCTTAACTATGCCTCGTGATCCACTATTGGCTATACAGACTAGGATTGACTCTGGAAGCCCATTTTTTGCACACTGAGTCTCTTATAGGGATATACACTTGGGTTGGGTACGAGATCGACTATTCTACATGGTTTGCCTGTAAACATGGAGCCTGATAGACATCCAGTCTTCTTCTATACACTTTATTACTGGAACGACTTTTGCCCATTGTTCGCTATCGGGCCTACTGCCCCGACTTTAAGACATTTTCTTTTTGGAGATAACTATTAGATCTGGATTCGTACCTGGGAAAGAGTTTGCTATCACCTCGTCCAACCTCAGGATGCTTTACTCCTATCTTTCCTTGAGTGAGATCTTGTTTTTTACTTCTCCTTTCTTTGTTTACCCTATCAGGTCTGTATACTTTATTAGCCTGAGAGGGAGCATTCTTCAGGTCTCCTCCCTGGCTCGTTATTTGATACATTTTCTTACACTTCTTCCCGTAGATTCCACTTGTAATTGATTAGCCTCTCATATAGTTGATGTTGATTGTTTATCCCCTGCGGGAAAGATGACTGTTTCCAACTTGCCTTGGTTTTTCCATACAGTCAGCCTTGATACGAGATCCTCCTAGCCTCTGTCTATATTTTAGGTCTCTGTTCGCCTTTTCCCGCCAGCTTAGCTATGTGCTTGGTGTCAGCTACGAAGCCCCTTCAAGGGAACCCAACCCACCAACAGACTTTAGTAAGTAGTTGGCTTAGTCAGTGAATAAGCGCGTGGAACTCTTGCTTGTTTGATGCTTTCCAGTGGTAGTTGCGTCAAGTAGTATAAGCGCTTACCTGACCATGGGTGTAGAGTGTAATAGGGCCATTTTCTCTTTATGAGATGGGGTGGGGGATCTAAGTCTTTCCTTTGATTCTTCTCACTCCTTAGCGCCGGCACTAGATGGTTCACTCAAGATAGACTTCATTGGATCACAAGCAAAGGCTAAGCAACTAGATAAATGAGAGTCTTATTTCGAGGAATATTAGCAGATAGAGAAGAAAATTCTTCTTTTATCAAAAGGCCCGTTAAAGCTGTCTGATATAGGTAGGTACTAAGGCCTATGACTCATTCACACGCTTGAATTTCGTTTAGAGTATCGAGATAGGGACGAGTACTATACGAGCTCGTAAGTCAAGTACGGAACGAGCCTTGTCTACAAAGCAAGAGCCCCCTCATCTTGCTTGCTTCTGGCGAAGCTTCTAGCACTAGAAAATAGGCATTCTGGTATGGCAGAAATACCACTTTTTAGGTCGACCACTACATAGGAGCGATAGTGAAACCAAGCCGTATAAAGGCGAGCAACCCTTAAAGCAATAGCGAAGGGCCTACTTATAGCCCTATACAAACCTTAGAAAAGTGCCTACGGGTAGTGATACTTTCTATCTATTAAAACCTGAGTACCCATACATGATGCAAAGATGTTGAGAACATCGTCATTCTAAGACAGAAGATTCCATTTGGGAAACCGAATCCAAGTCAAATCGAGAGTGTCCAACGACGCAATCGGAATCCCATCGACGAACTGTGAGAGAATTGAATGATCCAAAGAACCTCAGACATGATCATATCAAGCTCCTAGGGTTCATCAAGAACATGAACATATGCAGTTCTCATTTAGGGTTCCAAAGCGCGCAGCTTTGACTCTAACGAATAGAAAGTGATTGAACAATGTTTTAGAAGTCAGATCTAGTGTTACTCATAAGCGTACAAAGCTTAAAGCAAGGAAGAATAGAGTTAACAAACTATTGGCATCCTCTTTCTGTGACTCATAGCTTATCCTCTCTTCACTCTCTAAAGGTTACTCAAGAGAGTTTCCTTTGTCACAGAAAGTAAAGCAGCTTGAAAACTCTCTGCTTCACCATCCAGCAATAGTAGCAACATTACATTAAGGGATAGAATGGATTATTTTTTTGTTCACTTAAAGAGCTCCCGTTGTGATTAGTATCCTTCTAAAGGGAAGCTCCCCGTTGGACTAGATAGGAATAGTCATTATTTGCTTGACTGGAAAGGCAGGGAACCCCTTTTTTGACAGTATAAAGAATACCAAGGATTATGCATTCGCTTCTCTCTTTTCTTTTTTTCTCCAATCCTATATTGTTTCTACTTAAACCTGTTGCTAGATCTGTATATTTCATAATCCTCTTGAACTGATAGATTCTTGTATTGTAGTTGGGATGGGGTTTCAGTCCCCGTAGCATCCTTAGCTACTACACGAGCTACAGGAACCACTGAAGCACTAGCTGCTTCTCTTGAATGGGTAAAGGTTATCGCAAAAGTAGCTACTCCATTCCCTTACACAAGCAAGGGTTGGACTAGCGGGCAACAACTACATTAGCAACAAGAGCATCCCTCGCGACTACATGTACAATAACTACATCAGTACCAGTATACACTAATCCTTATGTAATATTGTTAGGCATATGATAGACCACCTACTACTAGAGCAACAGAATAGTGGACAGACACAAGAGAAAAAGAAATAACTTCTTTAGCTGCACCAGTGGCTACATAAGCTTCCAACTAACATATCCAAGACAAGAAGATCATTACAACTTCTCCTCTTTAGATTCAGCTGCTTATGCTGACCGATGGGGACAGAGTAGCCCATCTAAATAAAAGGAACATGTCAAGCACGTGGTCAACCTACGATACGATTAGCTACGGAAGCACCCGTAGGCCTTCTGATCCTATGGCGATGTTCGCTAGACATATGATGGGTTTTCTTTTATACTCTATCAGATGCAATTGTTGCCCCTAGCCAATTGATCTATGAACCGACTTGCAATCGATGCGACTATTGTTAGTTGGGGCTGGGCTAGTGAGCCTTATTTACGTTACGGAACAAAACCAAAATACCAGGTCATGGTCTAATTCGTAGCGGGCCTCCTGTCCTTGTTTGTAGATCGAATTGCTTTCATCTTACCTTCTCGAGGAAGAGTTTGACATCAACAGGAAGCCCCTTCCCTCTTCGGAGGTGAAAGTCGGGTCATAATTCACATACTATAAAAAATTTGTACTAAAGGCTATCGTCATTCTGTATGAATCAGGTGCAAACTCTATCATGGCTTCATGGATCTCCATTGCAAATCATTATACTTTGTCTCGACGAGGAAACAAAAGGAAATCAAATGATGGAACTACAAAAGTGATCCCGGAAGGGTAATCAAAGATGTCTTTTAACCTTCATCTCCACACCATTGCTGATGCGCTTGATCAAGCTTGGAGCTGGCTTCATCATTTGATATGCACCGTGCAAGGATGCCTTCGGGACCCCGATGGTAGAGTGACCTGTCCATCATGCTGAAGTCTTTTAGTATGAGGATGGAAGATAGCGTGGGGTGAGATAGTTCATGCTTTATGATCCCTTCCAGTATTCCTCTATCATGACTTCTTTCTTAGCACATAAAGTACTCAACTCTAAACCTTACCCAATTTCATTGTTGTGCATGGTACCACCCTTTTGACAATTGAAATCGCGGATTGCTCCTCGAAGGGTCGTTTTGTGGCTACGCGTCAGTACGCTATCTTTATTACATAGGTTGTTCTTTACCTTCCTTTCGTGTCTTTCACTAGAAAAGTTGTGCACAGAGAGCATGGGTAGGGATCCTTCGGTCTCTACCCTGTCCTCCAGGAGCTAAACCTTCTTACGACCCTCCCATTGTCCCTAGTGTGCGACCTTTTTCTAGTTAAATCCACTACAGTACGCTATCGAACCCCCTATTCCATGTTGTTCGCTCCTTTCTACTTCGCTAGATCATTTGGGATTCATACCCAAGAATCCCTTCACTAGTTCCTTGCGTTCCCCTTTTGTCGTTTTATCTTTAAAAGAGGAATTTGCGTAGCTACCCTTAGAGCATAGGCGAGGGTACTACTTATCTTCTATCTCTAATACGTTAACTTTATCCCACTCTCTCTAATACTGTATCCTTGCGCTGGTGGAAGCCGCAAGCCATGAGAGGCACCCCTCCAAATCAGTGGGAAGTTGAACTATATAACCATATATGAGTTCACCGCAGTCTGTTCATAGGAACACTATAGGGTGCATACTACGAAGGCCAGGGATAACTGAGTATTTTGATATACCCTATATTAGAGATGAATTCATAATGAAAAATAGTACTATTAACTCCAGTATAAGATACTCTAGCTATCTTTGTAAGGAGGTTGAGAAGTGATTAACTATACTCTATAGGGTACGCCTATGTATGTATACTTTTTCCTATGGAATAAAATGTCTACTTCTCGGAATGCTATTCTATTCGTCCCAAGCAAGAAAAAAAGAAGAAATAATATCAATCAGCAAGGAATCTGAAGAGGCATAGATTTGGATTTATGCCACACCGGCACTATTGAGTTTGCTTTCTTTGCCCAATCTTTGAAAGAAGCACGCAACACATCAATATCTGATATCTTTACCTGCCTCGTTAAAGCACCAATCACCTAAGTAGTGACTTGGATTGGCTCCTGGTTACAGTTACTAGCGAAAAAGAATCAATCCGTCCGAATTCTACTTCACGAAGAATAAAGAATCAAGGGAGTAGCTGATCTCGTACAAAGACTCTTCTTTCACCACGCTATACGAACCTTTCTTTCCTTTTACGCTGAAGCCTGAACTGGACATAGACTGGGATTTGGCCGCAGACGAGCGTAGGTAGGTTTTGATTTTCTTTACCTTTGCCGACTTGAGGAATGGAAATTAATCAAAAAAAGAAAATATTTATGTTAGCTCTTGGCTAAGCCTTTTAAGTAAAGTGACTGGTGAGTCTTGGTTGAAGATTCCTTGCAGTGGAAGTTCTGTTCAAAGATCTTTCCATCGAATGAATGTGAAAAGGTTCTCTCATGGTTCAGCTTCTCGCTCGAACTGTTGATTGATTCCAATATGACTCATCTATTTTGAATTCGTGGAATGGAAGGACTAGATCTAAGAGAAAAGGGGTAAGCCCAATTGCTTGGACAACCTTAGCCCCAGCGGACAGGATTGGAATCAGTTCGACGTTCCGGGAAGTCGGTTCATGAGGAAAGAAGTCCTTACTAAAGAGAGAGTACCGCGGAGATTGTAAAAAATATTGATTCCGAGGAAGGTGTAGTCGGGGTTGACCACAATTTCCCAAGTAAGAGATAAAATCTCACTAATTGGAAGAAAAAGAGGGGTTTCGATCCATTGTGATTCAGTTTATTAGTGTGGAGAGATTTCTGCCATAAAAGAGAGAGCTCCTAGCCCTTTTTCTGCAGATCAAAGAGTGACGTAATTCCCCATTCATCCGAAATAGTTTAGCATATAACATAGGCATTCTGGACCGACTACTACGACTACACGCCCATCTAGAATTATGGCTTGGAAGCAAGCTACCTTTCAATCCTTATTTGAGGGGTGTTTCCTTATTAAGATAGGAAGCCAAGAGCAGCGCCTCTATTTGACGATAGGAAATATTTCGAAGAATGGTCCACTATGGGTTAATTAAGAGCTGGCTACGGTACTGTCAATGGAACTACTGTACCCTATAGAACCCTGATGTAAACATCAAATAGTTTTCAATGCACCTACTGTAAATCGGAAATGGAAAACTACTCAGACAAATCCTCATTTTGTTCGATGTTGTCACCACTTACCATTATCGATATGGCTAGTTTTCTAGCAATATGATATTTCTAGCTTTCATTAAGGATTCGAAGCCCCTCTTCTCTCTAGTTGAGGTAAGCAAACCTGAGTTTAGAGCCACCTCGATTCGGGATGTCAGAACACCAACCGGATCGGAAACCAACTTCGAAACAGCTTCGAGAGCTTCGATCGAAACCCTTTCCTATCTAGTGTCAGCTGATCTTTCATCATCTAGACCAACTAAATCGGGAAGATTCATTCGAAAGACTAGAGCAGGCTCGAGGAGGATCAAAAGGCTGATTCTCGGTCCCTAAAGTTAGGAAACAGGTTAGACTGCAATGTATGCCTATGGAAAGAAAAGTTATGAAAAGCGATCCATATGATCATAAAGAAAGGCTTGCCTATACATCTTTCTAGTGTACACGCGTTCGATTGGAGCCTGTTGCTACCTGGATCAATCAGCCTATTCTAGTTCGCCTTGTGTCATCCGAAATGATTTCCACCCAGGACTAAGGTTGACTACTGTGCTAATAGTCCTTTCCCTTTAAAAGAAAGACCTTTTATATGAGTTTTCGCCTACTATTACCTTTACCGGTACTTTTGGAACCTGCAGTTACCTTCGCTATGACTATGTGAGGATTGCCATGGAGCTCCTTCTTTATTCCATCGGCATTCACTCTTCTTGTATTTATGGAAATTTTCCATAGAAGAAGAAGCCCTAGCCTAGATAGAAGATGGTGCGGAAAGCGTTCAGACTTTTCCTTGCGCTGCTTGTAATGTTATTAGTCTAGTCTGGTTGTCATGACTTTGCGTCTGTGTCAGACACTTTATGAACTAACAGAGAACAAGACGGCTACAGGAGTGAAATAGTCAACCAAGATAGGAACGAAGAGCTCGACTGAGTTGTTGAGGCTATTCGACTCTCGCTAAAGAAGAGAAATTCACATTCACCCTTAACTTCTCTTACCGGATAGGCTCTTGGACTTGTAGCTCACAAATGCGCTATTTGAGTGAACGAATGCGCTGTTGACATGGGATAATGAGTTGTTTGAGCTGCTGAAGTCGGAGAAGAGGATAGAAGGGGATAGCGGTTCGTACTTGAGTTGAATCACTTTACTTTAGATAGATTCGAATTTCTAAAAGGGCAGACCTTTCTACTTTCTATATGTTTGGAGATATCCCGCTAGGGAACGAAGAGAGCTGCTAAGTCTAGAACTCGTTCTTTTTTTCCCCTTGTGATAAATCACCCTAGATGGGCTTTTGAGGATTTCGGGGAAGTAGTATTTTGAAACTATCAAACATGAGCATGACGGAATGCATTTAGCTGCTGTACACCAAGACTGAAGAGAGGAATTTTGCCTATACTCCAGAAGAGTACCGATTGTCTTCTCAATACCAGTACTAAGTAATGGGGGACTCTTAAAGGGGGAATTCTCACACCTTCGCAGGCGATCCTGATCCGTGTCGTCATGACAAGGCATGATTGGACCCTTTATATACTATAGTAGGGCCTTTTTGGCACCAAGCTTTGCTTACTACTTAGTCGATTCACTTAGAAGATTCAAAGATGAAGATCGACAGGAGCTTTCGCCAGTTAGGAAAATAATCTCTTAAGAAATGAAATCCCCGTATACGCATAGAGAAATGTCGGAAGTGAGGATAGAAGAAGATTACCCAAAGCAGAGAAAAACAAATAGACATCCATGTCTTTCTTGGTTGGCCCAAGACGATTCCCGTCTTCATTCATTGGGAGAGAAAGTCTCTCTTTTTTCTTTGGGGAAGCAGAACAGTCAAAGAATGAACCTTTGAGAAATATTGTTCTAGAATGTCTATTCCTCACAATTGCTCCTTGTGATGCAGCAGAACCATAGCAATTAGGATCTCAAGATGCAGCAACACATATGATGCAAGGAATTATGAACTCACATCACGATATCTTTTTCTTTTTGATTTTAATTTTGTTTTCGTATCATGGATCTTGGTTCGTGCTTTATGGCACTTCCACTATCATAAAAATCCAATCCCGCAAAGGATTGTTCATGGAACTACTATCGAGATTCTGTTGACCATTTTTCCTAGTATCTTCCTGATGATCATTGCTATACCAGCATTTGCTCTCTTATATTCAATGGACGAGGTAGTAGTAGATCCAGCCATTACTAACAAAGCTATTGGATATCAATGGTATTGAACTTATGAGTATTCGGACTTCCGATGAACAATCACTCACTTTTGACAGTTATAAGATTCCAGAAGATGATCAAGAATTGGGTCAATCACGTTTATTAAAAGTGGACAATAGAGTAGTTGTACCAGAAAATAATCATATACGTATTATTGTAACATCTGCTGATGTACCTCATAGTTGGGCTCTACCTTCCTTAGGTATCAAATGTGATGCTGTACCTGGTCGTTTAAATCAGGCCTCTATTTTGGTACAACAAGAAGGAGTTTGCTATGGTCAGTGCAGTGAGATTTGTGGAACTAATCATGCTTTTATGCTTGCGTTCGGAAACAGAGGTCGACTGCTGAGCCCACCACTCTGGCTCAGCCGCACCACCTAGGGGGTGAGCCACCCGAGAAGCAAGCTATTACAGCGAGCAACTGGGGCATTATGGAGCCGAAGAGCAAGGCAATAGATAAGATAGAAGAAGGGGCCAGGCTCCCGGTGGAGGAAAAGAGAGTTAGGATAACGAACTTGAAACACAGAGCCCGGGCGACCGGCGAGCGAGTGGTTAGTGGTCAATAGTGCCCTAGTTGATGGTATTCCTCTCTGCGGCTGGCACTCGAGAAACTAAGGGACACACCATACTGAGCAAGCAAGTCTTAGGGATGAGACGCTAGCGCAAGGACCTCAATTCTCATTAGGAGGTCAAACCAAGGACCTATGGAAGTCAGGGCTATCCGTCCCCATGGGCAACAGTGTCCCTGAGGGAGGAGTTTAGAGGCCTTATAGTAGCACAGACTTATTTTTATTTCTAAGTCATGCGAAGGGGGCCAGTCCAAGATCGTACTATTCCTCTATAAAGATAACATACGCTCTCAACGGCTAGGCGCCACTCTCTTTCTGAGTTATTCCAGCTTCTTTATGATTTCGTGCCGCGGTGAACAAACAAAACATAAAATATGTATATAAACCTTTACGTACCTATTATTAAAAATTCCTTCAATAAAGGAATTGCCCAGTTTCGGGCTTATACCTCTCCTTGAAGGAGAAGTGGTGGTACGAAACTCTTTGGACCAGACAGGCGCAGAAAGTAGGGCGACCATCTTACCCATCATTCAAACAACCCTAATAATGATTAGTTATCTTCTTCTACTCGAACATGGTGGAACATTATCTTTATGTGCAGACCTGGCGTATGGTTCCAGTATTTCTTTCTCCTCTCAACCATCTTCTAACTGGATTAATCAATTAAGAATTGATAACCCAAAAATAACTAGTCGTGCGAGTCCGCCAACCATGGTCATGGAGCAAGAAAGAAGCAGGGCCCTCTGGCTGGAGAGGGAATGGGTAAACCCCTTTTTCAACTAAAAAAAATAGGCTCAATGATCTCTTTCTTCGATAGACCGGTCATTATAGATATAGTGGCATGGCGAGTCAAAGAGGGGAGTTCTTCAACAATGAATGAATTTCTCGATAGAAACCCAACATCAACATAGCAGAGTGGCCAACCAGTGCCTTAGTCCTTCTGAGATGCCAATAATCTGCTACATTAGTCCACTTGGGCTTTATCCGATTTGAGAAAGAGATTTTCCCTCTGGGATTGGATTCGAACTCACTGCTGTCAGCCTAGTAAGAAGGGCATTCTCGGGCAGCTTTTGAGAAAGAATAAGCGGTCTTAGGCCTTCCGTTCTTACGACTGTGAGTTTGATTTCCTATCAGACTAGAAGCAAGTCTAGCGAAGTCACCTCGGGTTGAAATTCATTATGAGTTTTTTTGAACACCCAGCAATCGTAGAGAAGACAGAGCAGTATAAATTCTCTCTCGTATCGTAAGGCAGACTGTAGCTCTAGTTTGACTAGCGTGATTAATGAACATAGACAGCAATTAGCGAGAATCGGTTGCTGTTCTTGCTTGAGTCGACGGTTCACCCTTGGTTTCAGCTACTGTGATCTTTTCCCCTGCTATTGATGTTGGAGGCATAAGCGCAACTATTTCATATGCTGCAAAGTTTAGAGTACATTTGACCGGGAAATGGGAATTCTCATTCCTAGGGGACGAGCGAAAGGCTAATTAGTCTTTTCGAAAGAAAGTTGCTAGGTGTGCTAGCATGTTAAGTTAATGGTAGCATAGTCTTAGAGGAAGAAAACAATGTGATATCTTCAGTTGCTTGCTCTTTTTCCCTTAAGCGAGTTCATGCTCGGGTAGGCAACTCACCAGGAAGAGTCTACAGAAGCGATAGGCCAATTGTAATAGCCTAGCCATATCAGAGGCTACCCAACTACAACAACAAAGAACGAAGCTTTTTCTGTTCATGACTCTGCTGTCATTTTATTCGCTACAGTTAGCTCGAAAGTGAATTCAGTCACCAAGGGTCTCAATCCTAATAAAGGGATAAAGTGAAGTATGTCATTATTCTCAACTGTTCACTCTTGATCAAATGATTTTCGGGATGGAATTTCCCTTCTTTATATGGTAGAGCTTAAGCTAGTCTTTGTGAATCTCTACTGCAGTTGTTCACGAATCCCTTTCAGGGATGAAGGAAGAATCCGGTGCTATTGGATTGCCTGAAAGCTTTCCTTGACACGAACATGAGTAGAATCAAAGCACCTTGGGGGGGTTAAGCGTAAGGAGTCTTAGAGTCTCGATACTGGCTAACGAAAAAAGAACGGTAAGAAGTAGTTGTTCTACAACCCCCGGAATTATACGCATCGCTTTTCGAAACAAGAAGTGTTTTCTCTAAGTCGCTCTGCGAAAATGGTTTTTTGTCTATGAGCGCCTATCTGCCTTCACGAACGCATAGTAACTTACTAGTCCTAAACCGTAACTGAAACACTATCTTTTCCACCGCCATCTAGATTCAGAAGTAGAAGCGAAAAGAGTTTACTGAAGGGATAAAAAATGAAAAAGTAAGGCATTGAATTTGAATAACAACGACTAAAGTTCAAAGCCTACCGACATTACCTGTTCTCTATCCGGACCTAATCCAAGCACTGAATCGATCAAGTTGGTTAGGTTCCCCTTTCATAACTAATAAGGCGTAAAAGTACCGGAAAGAAGCTATCTATATTCTCCGGAACTAGAGAGATAAAAGATAAGATTTGTTTTCCATACGAGGGACAATACTTTTCGTCTATCTGATCTCCTTGACCTGAGTCCCCTATCTCGGTAATGGGTCTCGATTTTTGCGATATTATTTCCTTCTATGTCTTTCAGATATACAGGCTCTGTACTCTGTTTGGACCATAAGACTTGCTTCACTGACTTACTGATAAGCCCTATCTAAGGTAAGGAAAGCAGCTTTCCGACTTTTCCTTCTGCTCCTACTAGTCTAGTAAAGGGGCTTTAGCCTTACAACAAACTTGACTTAAATTGAAAGAGTTTGATCTATGATACGCTTGAACTGAACTATCAGTCCTAGAAAGAACCCTCTTACCGTGACGGAAGAAAGACAGATTTCTCATCTAAGCCAAGCTTCTCCCCTAGGTCACGAAGATCTAAGTAAGGAGGGAGTTCTAGTGACTAGCTTGAAATGGCGAATGCTCTTTCTTCATATCTGGGAATCATAGCCTAGTCTGACTCATTAAAGAGAGATCCCTACTCTGATTGCTCAAAAGCGAGTTCAGTCAGCCGAGGAGAGAGGCAACTCACTAAATCGCATTGGAATTCACAAATAGTCGTTGATTGAACTCTTTCATTTATGCATAAACTTGCTATGATTTAGTCAATCACATATAGTCCATTTCTTAGTAGAACAAGGGAACTCAACTTCAGCCATCCATCGACAATGAAGGACATTCGTCAATGGAAAAAAGCGACCAAGGGGTTGCATGCATTTTATTTTGATCAAATTTGTAGCTTAACCATAGAAGTTAACTCATGCAACAACATGTTTCGCATCATGCAATTGTTTGTTGTGCTTATAGGCCCACAATGAGCCGCGGCCCACGTAGATCACTCAATCGATCAAGATAAACAAAGGAATGAGAAACCACTCAGATCCATCAAGATAAACAAAGGAATGAGAAACCACTCGATCCATCAAGACGAACAAAGGACCAAGTAGGCTAATTGCTCCATCAGCACAAAATTGCCCGTTTTGCTCTTGGATGGTTGACTAGGACAAACAAGGACCAAGTAGACCACTAATTCATTAGCATGATATTTTTCGGATTGGGACCTCACGATTTTACTCTTGGGATTGCAGTTCACTTTGAGCCACCCAGGCCCTGACGGTTTTAATATCCACCCTTATAAACTAATCACCATCCCATGTCTAACCCTAACCCATATTGTCAAATGGAAATTAATAAAGTGATCATCCTTTTAAAGTGAACAACTCATTACCTGATTGACCAAAAAACATATGGGCACATGAAAACTTACTATTACAGCAAAACTATTACAAGAGATACGTAATTTAATCCTGCGGTTCATTCTACAAATTAATTTTAAGCAAGTAAAGCTATTATATTCTTAAAGTGTACTTCCAAGAATGTTGATTTTTCTAATTCCCCCCTCTCATTCAGTTCAAAATTTCACAAACAGAGCAATTATAGACATGGAAGCGTATTATGTCATACAACATACCTCTGTTCTCAGCATAAATGGCTTTTGGGTGGTTGCTTTGAGTTGTTTTCTTTTCCATTGTCTTCTAGCACGATTTACACCTGATTCAGTGCTCTGCAATAAGAAAACACAAATAAGATCCCTATCATGGGAAAGAGCGTATCTCAGTAGAGTAAGGTTGAAGTTCTCACACTACGCCTGGTTTTTTGACCACCAACAGATGCAGCGATTGAAATGCTGTAGCTTCAAAGACACAAATTTCAATTGGGAATCAAAACAAAAGAAATCAGCAAATACACTCAATCTAGTTCAGATATATTGCAATCATCTTACCTTCCTTGACTGCTAGCTAATGAATAAGAGCGACGAGAATCAAGGCCTAAGCTCTCTGATGTCAGGAAAAAATCCGATGGACAGAATGAAGAAGAAGAGACCTGCGTTTGCAGCGTTTCCACAGCCTTAGGACGTTTCTGAAACCCATCAGACGCTGAATTTACACCATCCACATCACGCTTCACATCCTCCACAGCGTTTTCCTCGGAATCACCCAATTTGAGAACCGAGAGTTTCTCAAATTCCTTCACTAAAAGCATCACCTTGCCGGATCCTGGAGTTGGTACATTCTCTCTTGCTTCTTCCAACATCATCTCTCTATTCAAATCACCACCATTTTCCTTGTTTTCATTTCTAATTTCAGTTAAGACGCCTTTCTCCTCCATAACACAAACCTCATCCTCCACCGTATCACGGTTCTTAAAAATATCTTCCTGAGAAGCACGCAAACTCTCATACGCCACGCACAAACACCTGGATTTCCCAATTGCATTCTTACACTTCTCACAAGCCACTGCATCAGTGTTCAGAGGCTTCAGCTCCTCGTTCCGCAATTTCCTTTTCGCAATCACGAACTTCCTCTCTCGAATCTTCTTCTTCCCTAAAGGCGAAACCAAAGACGCTTGGTTCGAGTTAGGATTTTTTGAAGCAGATTTCTTGGCGCTCTTTTCAGCCTTGATGATCGACGGAGAATCAGAGAGCTTCGATCCAGGACTTGATACATTCGGATTAACATTCTCCGAGCACCGCACTGACTCACTGAACTTAGATCTGGCGGTTTTTTCCTTGGCAGGAGTAGTTGATCCAACCGTTTTCAAATTCGTAGCCATGGAAAATTGCCCGCACAATTCCTCGGATTATGAGATTCCAAGGACGAGAGAGAGAGAGAAGAAGAGGAAATGGTTGAGAGAGATATACAAATTCTAGGGTTTACAGAGTGGAAATTGGAGCGTTCATTCAACACTGAAATTGAAGAGAAGGGATAAAGAAAAGAACGTTGTGTGGAGGCGTGGACGCTGAGTTCGTAACGGCTAGTTTTCTTGTCTACAGTTTCGGATCGTTGGATTTATGATTTAAATATTCGCGTGGATATGGATCGTCGGATTTCTGCCTATATAACATCACTTTAAATTTGATTTTTTTATTAAATTATTAATTGTTAATTTCTACTACTATTTTTTTTTTGAAAAATTGTTAATTTCTATTAGGACAACTAGATATTACTTATCCGTGCGTTGCACGGAAATAATTAAATTATATAATCATAATATACTTTTAGGTTGAGTTTGAATTGAGTCATTTCGAATTTAATGGATTTTAGAATGAGTGAATTTTAAATTCCTTGAATTTTAAATCAATTTATTTGAATTCCACTATTTGAATAAATTATGAATTTTTGAAAGGATTTCAAATTCATAATTCAAAAATTATTTTTAAAATATAATTTTATATATGATAAATAAAAATAATAAAATTTTATTATATTAAATATTAAAATCTAAAATTTTATTAAAAATAATTTTTTATGGAGGAAACTCTACCACCCACCCCTACCCTCCAAAAAGATTTTTTTAATAAAATTTTAGATTTTAATATTTAAATAATAAAAGTATTACCACCCACCCCTACCCCTTACCCACCCCAAACCCCCGCCACCCCATTCCACCCACGTACATAATAAAAGAAGAATGATACTTCAAATTGAATGATTGAACATGAAAATAAGATCAAATAAAAGTATAAATGATCAAATAAATTAAAGTATACAAATAAGGTTTATAGAATTAAAAAGAAAATACAAAATCGTAGAGAAACGAAAATAAGATAATAAAAACTAAAAAAAAAGAATGGTACTTCAAATGAGAATGATTGAACATGCACATAAGATCAAATATGAGAATGATTGAACATAAAAATAAGATCAAATAAAAGTATAAAAGATAAAATAAAGATATAACAAAAAATAAAAAAAGAAGAATGATACCTCAAAATTATTGAACATGCACATTAGATCAAATCAAAGTAAAATATAAAATATAAAACAAATTAAAGTAGATTAGAAATAGTATGAAAGTGAAATAGAGAAGAAAAAGAAGAAAGAAAAAGTGTAAGTATTTGATTAGGAAATGAAAAGGTTTATATAAAATAATTTGAAAGAATAAACGATCGTGATTAAAAGCAATCAACGACGTAGGAAAAAAGGTGAAAAATTACCAAAGATAGCATTGAAAGATTTGATATTATGAAAATTAATATATTGATTGACAATTAGTAGAATATATGCTAATAATATTTTTCATATTTATCAAATATATATTGTTGATTAAAAAATAAATAATTTATTATTAGCCTAAATAAAATTTATGATTGAGATCAAAAGTAATAAACAGTCAAGATTAAAATAGAAATTAAGTTTATATATACTTATAAAAATTAGTCAAATATGTCAAAAAAATATCTCATATTTATCAAATTTATATTGTAAAATAAAAAAAGTAAAATTAAATAATAAAATCCATTATTAGTATAATTAAATTTTATTGTTGAAATCAAATTATTATTTGGACGATGAAAATTAAAATTGAATTATTTATAAAAAGAGTAAAATTGAAAAAAATGAAAATAAAAGTAGAAGTTTAGGTTTAATTTTATAAATAGATAGATAGATAGATAGATGATTAAACCTTTAAATTTAAGGAGAATAATTGAACTTAGTTTATAAATAATATAAAGTAGAATCTGTAAGAGAAGAAAAAGAAGAAACATTAGAGAAAAAAAGAAGATTAAAAAGAAGAACAAAAGATAGAATATTAAAATATAAAAATATGGTTCATATAATTATTATAAAGGAAACAAAAAATTGAAGAAAAATAAGATAGACCAACAAAAAAATGATATCTGATTGAACTTACCAATAAGATCAAATATGAGAATGATTGAACTTAAAAATAATATCAAATAAAAGTATAAAAGAAGATAAAATAAGTTAAATTATAAAAATAAGGTTTATAGAATTATTAAAAAAAAATCGAAGAGAAAAAAATAAGATAAAAAAAATTAAAAAGTATAATGATACATTTAAGGAGAATGATTGAATTTACATATAAATCAAATAAAAGTATAACAGACAAAACAAATTAGAATATATTATAAATAATATGAAAGTAGATCTGTAAATTAGAGAAAAAAAAGAGAATGATTGGACCTACAGATAAGATCAAATATGAGAATGATTGAACTTAAAAATAATATCAAAGTATAAAAGAAGATAAAATAAATTAAATTATGAAAATAGGGTTTATAGAATTATTAAAATAAACACAAAAATCGAAGGAAAAAAATAAGATAATAAAAAATTAAAAAGTATAATAATACCTTTAGAAGAATGATTGAACCTGCATATAAGATCAAATAAAAGTTTAGAAAGACAAAACAAATTAGGGTAGATTATAAATAATATGAAAGTAGAATCTGTAAAAGAAAAGAAAAGGAAACACATTAGAGAAAAAAACAAAAAGAATAAGATCAAATATGAGAATGGTTGAACCTAAAAATAATATCAAATAAAAGTACGTATAAAATAAGATAAAATAAGTTAAATTATAAAAATAGAATTTATAGAGTTATTAAAAAAACACAAAAATCGAAAAGAAAAAAATAATAAAAAATTAAAAAGTATAGTGATATCTTTAGGAGAATGATTGAACCTGCAAATAAGATCAAACAAAAATATAAAAGACAAAATAAATTAGGATTGATTATAAATAATATGAAAGTAGAATCTGTAAAAGAGAAGAAAAAGACAAAACATTAAAGAGAGAAAAAAGGGAGAAAGTAAGAATTTGAATAGGTTGAATATATATATATATATATATATATATATATATATATATATATATATATATATATATATATATATATATATATATATATATAATTATTTTAATGAATGAACGATCGTGATTGAAAACAAATATTTATAGATACAATTCTAATAAAAATAAAATTGATACTATATTAATTGAAATTAAGCATATATTGATTAAAAATTAATCAATTTATATTGTTAAATTAAATCAAGTAAAATTTAAATAATCAAAAATTCATTATTAATATAATTAAATTTTATGATTAATTAAAATCAAAGGAAAATCATATGTCCTATGTATATTAAATTAAATTATAATATATGAATATTGATTGATATATTAATTTAAATTAACTATATATTAATTAAAAATTATTTAAATATGCCAAAAATATATCTTATATTTACTAAATTTATATTGTTAAATAAAAAAAGTAAAATTTAAATAACAAAATTCATTATTATCAGTATAATTAGATTAGATTTTATGATTGAAATCAAAAATATTAATTGAACGGTTAAGATTAAAATTGAATTATTTCTAAATAGAGTAAAATTGAAAAAAATTAAAAATAAAAGTAGAAGTTTAAGTTTGCTTTTATATATGTATAGATAATAATCCTTATTGTAATAAATTATTTAGCAAATTATTCAATTCCTATTTAACAATTATTATTATTATGATCATCAGTAATTTATGATCTATTTTAATTATTGAATTTAAATACTCCCTCCGTCCGCTTCTAACTTTTAAGGTGTCCATTTTATTATTTTTGGCGTCCGCTTCAAAGATGTCCATTTTCCCTATTTAGTAAAAAAGTACACAGTATGACCCATCACATCCCTTTAATACAACAACACACTTTACATATAATAATAATAATACATCTTAGAACTTGACGGTGGGAGTATTTTTTTCTTAGAATAAGGAATAGTTCACCTCAAAGGTGGGGTCTTATCATTTTGTAAGTCACTACAAAGTAATTTTTTTTAAAAATGATTTCATGTATGGTTCATTGTTGTTTACTAATATAATTACTCATCACTTATAAAATAATAATATTTCTTAATTAATATAAAAAATAACAATAAAAAATGACCACTTTAGAATAAACAAATAGAGTGATCATTTTAAATGTAATTTTTGAATGCACCGTCGCATTTTAGGATTAATAGGTTTAAAATAAGATATAGTGGAACTTTTTCAAAATATTTATTTATTTAGTTTAATTTGATGGTAAATATTAAATCGAAACTTAATCTAGCATTAAAAATTATACATCCTAACCGAGTGGCGGCAAAAAGGCATAAGATAGAGAAAATCCAGAATACTCAACCGCAGAAAGCCCGATCGGCGAAGCAATCGAGTAAGCTCTGTTAGATGCAAAAGCAACTAAACCACCTCCACCAACCTGGTTCACGAAACCTATCGTTTAATCCGCGAATATAGAAGAAGAAGAGGCGGGGAAAGCATTTGATCAAAGCATTGAGATGCAGAAGCTGCAACCGGCAGAGAAGTAACAACTGGCGAAGATGTGCTGCTCCAAGTGAACCCTAATTTGACTCTAATTTTAAATGTATTATTATACTCCAATTAACAGAAAATAAGATAAAGTAAAATAAAAATGAGACCATAAAATAGCAATTCGACATGGTACTGACAAATGGCCTATTCCACTTGTAACAACAAATTTCGTATTTATGATGAAATAAATACAAATTGAGCACAAGGATAATTTCAGATAGATTTAATTTATAAGATATGTAAACGGGTTGCAATCTCAATCAATTCTCTGATTCTTCTCTCGAACTAATTTGGTCTTAACTTGACTTTGACTGGAGTGTGTGTTGACTTTATGTTGATTGCGCTGACTGTGTTAACAGCATGTGTGTTGAGCCGGATCTTCAAATGAAGCTTGTCTTAGCTCGAATGTGAAGTCTTGTGACGTTGATCCGGAGGCGTTGAGCCTTTGTTCGGATTGAACGTTGACTGGAGAGCTTTATGTGGAGAAAGTCGTTGATTGGAAGAACGCCGAATTAGAGGGGCTTGACTCCTTGATCTCTGATCGGAGGTTGGCTGAAAGAACGCCGAATCGGAGGGGTTTGGCACCTTGATCTCTGATCAAAGGCGGTTGGCTGGAAGAACGCCGGATTGAAGGGGCTTAGAACCTTAATCTCTGATCGGAGACGGTTGACTGGAAGAACGCCGGATCGAAGGGGCTTAGCGCCTTGATCTCTAATCGGAGGCTATTCTTGACTTTAATATGCTTGAAGAGATTGAAGGGGCTTAGAACCTTAATCTCTGATCGAAGACAGTTGACTGAAAGAACACCGAATCGGAGGGGCTTAGCACCTTGATCTCCAACTTGATCTATAATCGGAGGCTATTCCGGGGCTTAGCACCTTGATCTCTAATCGGAGGCTATTCTTGACTTGAAGATCTCAAGGGAGCACTGCTCGTATTCTTGATCTCTTCAGAAGCGTCTGCGTCTTCAGATATTTTAGTGTGTTCTCGGAATGAATGGAGGAGGGTTCCTTATATAGGAGAAGGATGAGGATGCCTCATAAATAACTCGCAATCTGATTGGTCCATGGCTGATTTGACCTGATTCTGCGGACTTAGGTCTTTCACTTGTTTAAGCTTTAAGTCAGACTTATTTGATTGGATCTGACCTAATTATCAATTATTTACTCATTTATGTTAGGAATAGATTTATTTAAATTCCTTAATAAATAAATAATTAATTAATAATTATTGTATTAATTTGTCATATATTTTCCTTTAATATGCAACAAACTTCAAGTGCCTACACCACCAATTTCATATTTTATGGGGTGGGAAGGATGACATATCGAACTTGTCACTCGTTTAACCTCTTGAGATTAAGTAGGGTTTAGAATAATCAATCTTATTGTTTTCTCTATTTTTCTAAGATAATCTATATCATTTTTTTTCTTTTTAAATCTTTTGTCATTATGGAACCACCATTACTGGTTTCCTAATGTTATTATTGTCGCTTTAACTTTAAGATAGTACTAAATAACTGCATCTAATATTGTTTTATTTGTTACGCTCCCAATTTTAGATAAACGTCATTTCAAATATTTTTATTTGAATCAATGCCAACACGAGCTTCGTTAATCTTGCTTGCATTTTATAATTCTTTTTTACAAAATTAAAGAATAAAATAACTTAAAATTCTTGCTAAAACACCACACTAAATAAAATTCTTGCCAAAATACCACGCTAAATAAAATTCTTAATTTTTTTTTAAATCCACTAATATATAGAGGGATGAATTCCAAAATGAAATTCAACAATGAAATTCTTTAAAAGAGAGCTCAACACGCATCACACAATATATAGTGAGATGAATTCCACAATCAGAATTATCTCTCTTGATCTTCTTTATGTAATTCAACACCCACAAAATACTATATTTCTCTTTTTACATTTTCTCCATTTTAAAAATTCGACTATCAACATTAACATTTATACTCTTATTATTATTTTTCAACAAATATACTAGTATATTAATATTACCGTATTAATACTTAAGCTTTACAATATTAACATATATAAGATCGGATTGCTCTTATTGAAAAGATTGAATAAGATACAATTAGATTATGTGAATAAGAAGTTAAATGGTATCAAATAAAATCATGTCATTTTATTGAAAGTTTCTCTTATTATCATTATGTATAAGTTTCTCTTATTATCATCATGTATATCACATGAAACAATTGAAATATCTAAATTAATTAATAATAAAAATCCTTCTAATTAAGAATAAAATCAATATAGATGTTCATATGAAGAAATTAGCTCTTAATGATTTGCTTTACATTTAAATAATTTCTGTTGTCAACAATAGTTCACATGTAAATTGAGTTTTGGGAAAAAAAACATTCATATTGAACAATACTCGTGTACCTCAATGAATCAAAATTTCGTAGGTTAATATTTAATTTCGAATGAATTAATAAAATTTTCAAGAATGTAATAAATTAAAAGAATATATAATAAATGATAAATGATAAGATAACAATATATAAAAGAATATATATTATAATATACGATAATAATATCAATATACTACTATCACATTCACGTATTATAAATGACTGATTTAATTTTATATAATTTTACAACAAAACCTTTAAAAAATTAATAAATCTGAGAATAAAGTATAAGCCTTGAATAACAAAGTTAAAATGATAGAGTGAAGCTTGCGTGCACTCGGGCACACCGTGCGCCTTTAGAATTTAGTATTATGGGTAATGGTACATTATTTTGTTTTAAAGGATATACAATTTAATTAATAATGGTACATCATTTTATTCTAAAAGGTATACATTTTTTATTAATATTTTTTATTTTTCTTCAGAAAATAAAGGGTACACATCTTTATACTAAAGAATATATAATTTAACATAAAATCACAGTGCGTCCGGATAAACATAAGTTTTTGCCAAAATGATAATGTGTATATGCACAATTATAATTGACCTGATAAAGTATCAATTGTGTTATTTTGAATCCCACTTTTATAGGATATTCATTTTCCATTTTAATAAAAAAAAAAAAAAAACTTCCCATGATCTATCACTTATCATTAGTAATTTAATACAATAATAACTCATTTTATAATAATACTATTTATGACTAATACAATAACTCATTTTATATATAATAATAAATAATAATATTCCTTAATTATAACAAGACTAATACTTTTATGAGATTGTCTGAGTTATTTGAAATGAATTAAAAGTGGTAACATTTGTTGTTTGAAACAAATAAGAAGTGACACTCATGACAAATAACCTTTGTTATTTAAAATGGATAAGAAATGATATTAATTTTGATAATAAAAAGATGTAATGATTAAATTATTTTAGGCAAAGTCTACTGTACCCAATTATTAAGGTACAATCGGGTCAAGACCCGGTGTACAAATACTAAGTTCAACCCATGGGTCATTTTATCAATCGCAAACTCTCTGCATCTCTTGGTTCGCTCATCTCCTCTCTCCTCCTATAGCTGCCGCTCCCCTCTCCTCCTATCGTCGCCGTTCTGAACTCCATCGTCTCCATTTCTCCCTCATCTCCACATTCCAAATCTTCTTTCCACATTCCAGCCGCCCTCGTCCGACTGCTTCTTAGCCATCGTCTTTTCTACCGTCGCCACTTTTCCCCCTTTTCACGTTCCAGATCTACTTTCCACATTCCAGATTCCGATCGCCTTGTCCGACTACTTCTCAACTGCCTTTCTCAGTCCCCTCTTCCACGTCTCCTTTGAGATTTGAAAAGAGTTAGATGTTTCAAATTTATAATTCCTTATCATATTTTTTCTCAAAATTTTTTAAATTGTTAGTTGTTCTTCGATTTTTCATTTTTGTATAGTTGCTGATGATTTTGTTAGTTAGAAATGGGTGGAGATTGTATTGGAAGTTTTTTTTTTAATTTGATAGTATATACGTTGTATCATATCTACTCTTACATTTAAATTGATTTTTTATATGCATTTTCATTATAATCAAATGTGCAGTAGTTGTAATATAATAATAATGTTCATATTTCTTTCCATGAATGTATTGTTTTTTTTTTGTAAAAATAATATTGATATTATATTTATCAATTTTTTCTTCAATATATTTATTAATTTTAATTATACATGTTAGTACAAAATGTTATACACTTTTGTATAAGATCTAATACATTTATTATTTATCAATATTTCGTCAATATATTTATTAATTTTAGTTATACAAGTTAGCATAAAATATTATACATTTATGCATAAAATCTAATACATTTATTATTTATCAATATTTTCATCAATATATTTATTAATTTTAGTTATACAAATTAGTATAAAATGTTATACAATTTTGTATAAGATCTAATACATTTATTATTTAACAATAGTTATACAGGTTAGTATAAAATGTTATACATTTATGTATAAAGTCTAATACATTTATTAAAAAATATTAGGACTTATTCTACATTATCCAAATTAATGCTAGAATTTAATCCATTGGGGAGATCTGGAAAGGTAAGAGATTTCAATCAGCCATGACAAAAACCTAAACAGCAGAGCAAACATCAGAGCAGATTGGGGAGATTTCTGCAGATTGGGGAGATCTGGAAAGGTAAGAGACGGAGCAAAGTAAGGCGAAAGTGCGGAAAAGATGGATTGTCCAGTCAGCAACGAATCAACATAAAAACCTAAACGGAGCAGATTTGGAGAAAAATGAAGCAGTAGATTGTAGCGGAGCAGATTATAGTAGAGATCTGGAAAGCCAAAAGATGGAGCTAAGCGGCTGCGGAGGATGTACCAACGACGGAAGAGATGGAACTAAGTGGCGGCGGCGGTGGAAGAGATGGAGCGAAGCGGCGCAAGAGCGTGAATTGAGAAACGACAGCTGCGACAGTGGAAGAAGAGAGGGTGAGTTAGATAAACGGGTTATGTGCTTTATATATATGACTCATTTATAAATATGAGTTAGGTACATTAGTGTACATTATTTTAATAATTTAATGTATAAATAAAGATTGGGAGAAAAACGGAGCAGTAGATTGTAGCGGAGCAGATTATAGTAGAGATCTGGAAAGGCAAAAGATGGAGCTAAGCGGCTGCGGAGGATGTACCAACGACGGAAGAGATGGAACTAAGTGGCGGCGGCCGTGGAAGAGATGGAGCGAAGCAGCGCAAGAGCGTGAATTGAGAAACGACAGCTGCGACGGTGGAAGAAGAGAGGGTGAGTTAGAGAAACTAGTTATGTGCTTTATACATATGACCCATTTATAAATATGAGTTAGGTACATTAGTGTACATTATTTTAACAATTTAATGTATAAATAAAGAGTAATAACAATTTTAATATTAAAAAAATATAATTAATTAACAAAATAAAGGTGAAATTTTGATGATGGAATGAGACATTTGCCACGGTGGCGGGGATACACGCTCTATGACATTTTAAAGGTCGCATAATTATTATTCATTCCGTCCCACAAATACAGTCGCGTATTTTTTGGTAGGAGTTTAAGAAAAGTAATTTTTTGATAGTGTGAGGTAAGAAAGAGAAGGGGTATTAGGGTAATTGAGTAGAATAAAATGTATGATATAATTTACTTTGATGAGATTGTTTGTAAAAAGAATGTGACATTTTTGTAATTTTTCTAATATTGTAAGGTTATTGATATTATGTATTGTTTCTATTTTTAGAGGGTGAAAGTATTCTTGAGACGAATCAAAATGGAAAGGGTGAATGTATTCTTGGAACGGAGGGAGTACATAGGGATGACAATGAGACGGGTATTTTCGGGTACCCGGTCTACCCGAACCCTAATGAGTTGTAAATATGTTTGGGACGGGTACAGATAGTTGTGAAAAATACCATTATGGTTTGGGACGGGTACTGGTAATGCCTCAAATACCCGCGGGTAACCCAATTATATATATATTTTTTATAAAATTTAATATATATTATATAATTTATATATGATAAGATATTTTATATATTTAATAAATAGTTATAAGTTTTATTTAATCATATTTATTAAATATTTATTTAAAATAATACAATTTATATTATATTTATTTTATATTTAATTAATAATAATGTAATTTTTATTATTATACTTATTTAGACAATAAAAAATATAAATATATATAAAAAATTAATATTAAACGAGTATGGGTACCGCGGGTATTGATAAATGGTATGGGACGGGTACATGTACCTTAATAAATTTTTTAAATAGGACGGATACGAATACGGGTAGTTGTTTTTTTAATCGGATATAGGTACGGTTACCCTACCCGTTGAGATTCCCGAGTACATGACACTTGAATGAGAGATGAAATTTCAACACTGGGTCGGTTCAAACCGACCCATCTGAGTTCCCACAGTTTGTTGGCACACCATCCGGGAAGCACAGAGTACAACCAGGCTCCAGCCAACTCTGGTGCACGCACCGCCAGTCAAAACGCGTAGCGTAGAATATAATAAACCACCTCTCAAACGCCTTCGAGGGCAATTTCGATATTTACTTCCCTCGCCAACCTTTTTATTCCACATTTCATCCTTCTCTGAATCCGTTGGTGACAGGGGCACTATTGTCCTTTTCCAGTCTCCGGTTTGCAGATCTTGGAGCCCAACGACTATATAAGGAGCTACCCGCTTTGTCTGATTTTTGTATGTGTTCTTTCTTTCACGCACACATTTCACTTAACAGATCTCTCTCTCAGGAAACACGAGCGATCCGGAGGTAAATGCTTCCGTGAAACCTTGATTGATTTTGTGTTTATTTATGGTGTACCCACCATTAGGGCTCACCGCCCTATTTATGGATTATTTTACCATTATGCCATGAGAAGGCTTGTGTTGGAGGAGGCGGATTTGTGGTCTGCGTGATCTTAATTTCTGGTTGTGTAATTGTGAATTATTTAATTTGGGATTCAATTTGCGTATCTTATGTTTGATCTAATACGCAATTTACGCGAATCGGTGATTTAGCAATCTTACTGTTTGATCTCTTGTTTTACGTGTAATTCTGTTTTTCATGTGAAGGTTTGATCTAATTGAGTTTGCTGGTGGTATATGATTTAAGTTTAAATGTCAAGTAATGATTTTGTTTTTAAGATTATCGGATGAAATGTTAAACCGTGATGATTTCGATCATCATATCAATTTTATAAGTTTACCGATTGATCTCTTATTCGAATGGACTTCTTGTTCTTCCTCTTTTTAAAGTATATATTTTGCTACATCCGATCAGATCTCTATAGACAGATTTGATGATTGCATCTGAGTAATTGTGATGTTTCTATTTGTCTTGCTGCCACAACGATATGTTGATTAATTTATGAACAGATGATCATTTCTGGTTCCAATTGATGCTTCTCGCATTTCTATAAATCTCTGTCTGATCGACTGCATGGTGTAATCCATGACACACAGCTTGCATTTCATTTTCTAGGGTACTGAAGAAGGGAAGATGGTGAAGATTTGCTGTATTGGAGCAGGGTATGTGGGAGGCCCTACCATGGCCGTGATTGCACTCAAGTGCCCTAAAATTGAAGTGGCTGTTGTCGACATATCCGTTCCTCGTATCACTGCGTGGAACAGCGACCAGCTTCCCATCTACGAGCCAGGGCTTGATGATGTGGTGAAGCAGTGCCGAGGAAAGAACCTATTCTTCAGTACAGATGTGGAGAAACATGTCTTCGAGGCAGACATAATCTTTGTGTCCGTCAACACTCCTACCAAGACTCGGGGTCTTGGAGCTGGCAAAGCTGCGGATTTGACATATTGGGAGAGTGCAGCTCGTATGATTGCTGATGTTGCCAAGTCTGATAAGATTGTGGTCGAGAAATCTACAGTTCCTGTGAAAACTGCTGAGGCTATTGAGAAAATCTTGACTCACAACAGCAAGGGAATAAACTATCAGATTCTATCTAACCCCGAATTCCTTGCAGAGGGGACTGCAATTAAGGATCTTTTTAATCCAGACAGAGTTCTCATTGGAGGCAGAGAAACCCCTGAAGGCCTTAAAGCTGTTCAATCATTAAAAGCTGTTTATGCCCATTGGGTTCCTGAGGATCGCATCATTACTACTAATTTGTGGTCCGCGGAGCTCTCAAAGCTTGCTGCTAATGCTTTCTTGGCCCAGAGAATCTCGTCAGTGAATGCCATGTCGGCTCTCTGCGAGGCCACTGGAGCAGATGTCACTGAAGTGTCTTATGCTGTTGGTAAGGATTCCAGAATCGGCCCCAAGTTCCTCAACGCCAGTGTTGGCTTCGGTGGGTCCTGCTTCCAGAAGGATATCCTGAACCTGGTCTACATTTGTGAGTGCAATGGTCTTCCTGAGGTTGCTGAATACTGGAAGCAAGTGATCAAGATCAATGACTATCAGAAGAGCCGTTTTGTCAACCGCATTGTCTCATCCATGTTCAACACAGTTGCTAACAAGAAGGTGGCAATCTTGGGTTTTGCATTCAAGAAAGATACAGGCGATACCCGAGAGACCCCTGCAATAGATGTTTGCCAGGGACTTCTAGGAGACAAGGCACAGCTAAGCATCTATGATCCTCAGGTAACAGAGGACCAGATCCAAAGGGATCTGTCGATGAACAAATTCGACTGGGATCATCCCCTTCATCTCCAGCCTATGAGCCCCACCACGGTGAAGAAAGTTCACTGCGTCTGGGATGCCTATGAGGCAACTAAGGAAGCACACGCAGTGTGCATTCTCACCGAGTGGGAGGAGTTTAAGAGCCTCGATTACAAGAAGATATATGACAACATGCAGAAACCAGCCTTCCTCTTCGATGGGAGGAGCATTGTGGATGCGAATAAGCTGAGGGAAATCGGGTTTATCGTCTACTCGATTGGGAAGCCGCTAGATGCCTGGCTCAAGGACATGCCTGCGTTTGTGTGAATGCATACATTTTTGATGAAAAGAGGGAGCAAACAGCATAGTTGTGAGTGAGGGGGGCAACTAATTTCTATTC
Source organism: Pogostemon cablin (assembly GCA_023678885.1). Lineage (NCBI taxonomy): Eukaryota > Viridiplantae > Streptophyta > Magnoliopsida > Lamiales > Lamiaceae > Pogostemon > Pogostemon cablin. The sequence continues at coordinate 1,889,450 of CM042992.1, read as the reverse complement.
TTTAACTATACATTTTTTATTTTTATTTTTCTCTTAAATATCCAGTTTAAGTTTCTGAAAATTTCTCAGATGATCTCCTGTAGTAGGAAGATCTTCGAGTTCTATTTTGGCTTAATTAAGAAGCTTTTTGTGTTCCTTTTGCATTTATATTAAGGGTTTAATGATATTTCTTATCTTCGTAAGTCATCTAAATCTCTTGTTTTGTTTCTGTGTTTGTGTGAGGTGATTAGTTATGCAGTCCCTTTTAATCTCTCTGCATTATTTAGTCCCTCCTCTCCTCCCAGTTTGAGTATTCCCACTTACCATTTATCGTTGTTTAAAAAACGTAATTTGTGAAGATAATTCAGTGTTTTTAATACTACTAATAAATAAGAATAAAGTAAATTATTTGTTTAGGTGAATGCGATATTTTTTAAATAAAATGTCTTTTATTTTTCAAGTGTAAATATTGTAACGAGACAAACGAATAAAACAGAGGGAGTATTGAAGAATGTAGTGACATTACCGTCACATAAAAATTAAACAGAGGGAGTATTGAAGAATGTAGTGACATTACCGTCACATAAAAATTTATTTTTTAATTAATTTATTAAATTTTTAGGGTATTTTAGTATTTTATTATGATAATAAACAAATGTAAAATAATGTTATATATTATTTCATGTTATTTAAGAAAATTTATTTTTTAATTAATTAATTAATTTTTTAGGGTCTTTTAGTATTTTATGGTAATAAACAAATGTAAAATAATGTTATGTATTAGGTGATGGTGACAATTTTAAAATTATAGTAAATATTGAGGTTATTGAATAAGATTAAAACATGCGTGTTCTCGGGACACCATGCCCCCAACATATTTCTGAAAGTTATACCCTTTGTCCTTGTGCCCCCAACATTTTTCGAAAGTTACATTATTCGGTATTAAAAGGTATATCCTTTAGTATAGGAACATGAACCATTTATATCCTAAATAAAAATATTTTTTTAATCAAACATTTATACTTTTTATATTTTAGCCGATTTTTCAATAAAAAAAATATACCCATATTAATTAAAGTGTATATTCTTTAAAACAAGAATGTTGTACTCTTACACACCTTATGCATCAGGATTTACAAGAGACCAACTCAACATCAGTGGACACAATAGACCAATTCAGTAAATAAATGTGTTATGTTTTATTTTTTTTAGAAGTTGGCAAGTGTGAGACCATTTCTCATTTTACGTTTTCGTAATTAATAATTATTTTTCTTTTAAATTGTTACAACTTTTTATTTATACTATAAATTGTTAATGAAATAATTTACAATTGTCTTTATTTTTTGGATTAATTACTAAGAGATACACATTACTAACCTCAATTACTCTTAGATACCCACCATATAAATTATTATGGTTGGATACAAAAAAATATAACGGTATACCTAAAATATCCCTAATTATAATGAAATGTAATCCTACCTAATATATCTATCTGTTTCCCAAAATTACATTATTATTACTTGTTTATGGACTGCACATAATTTAATTCAAACGTATTTTAAGATTGTAACCATTTTAAATTTGCTGAACATAACATCAAATTTTAGATTAATGCTTCACATAAAATATTTTTACTGCACATGAAAGTTTATTGATGCAAATAATAAATATGTTGCACACAACTCCCTTTTACACTACACGTAACAAACTCGTTACACGTCACACAAAAATTATGCAGCACATAACAACACATTATGCTGCACATAATATCATTTTACGCAACAAATAAAAATTAAATGACACAACATTAATACTGCACACGAAAAAAATTAAATTATTAAAATTAAAAGTTACAATATTAAATTAAAATTAGGATATTTGTTACTAAAATGTGTATTAAATATTAATAAAACTTTACGCAAATTTATAATTTAGTTAACTAGAAGGTAAAAAGCTTTTCTGAATTCTAATTTTTTATATTAATAAATGTAATGGTTTATTCCATTATCTTCGCATTAAATATGAGAGAAAATTTTGGGATACCATTTCTTTTTTATGCATGTTTTATTTAGAATTGTTTAGAGGGTTAATAATGGTAATACCTAGTATAATTTTGTAGTTAGTTGTAAGTATTTTATGTGTATGTATGTTACAGTAATTATGAGATATATAATGTATCTAATGATAAGTTACTCATATTTTTTTTATCAATTGAATATTATTTTTTTATTATAAAAATTATCACTTTTTATTATCTTAAAAAAATATTATTTCGTAATATAATCTTATACAAATCTTTATTTAATTATAAGTGAGGATTGTGTGCGCCTTTATAATTTAATATTATGGATAAGAGTACATTATTTTGTTCTAAAGATTATACATTTTAATTAATAAGGGTACACCATTTATTCTAAAGGGTATACACTTTCCATTAATATTTTTTTATTTTTCTTCAGAAAATAAAGAGTACACATCTTTATATTAAAGGCTAGACAATTTAACACAAAATTCTAAAGGTGTGTCCTCGCGTACGCAAATTTTTGCCTTTAATTATTTATTTATTTTATTTATTATTTAGTGCGAAGGATATTATGAAAAAAAGTGTGAAAGATTTATTGAGATCGGAGAGAATATTATATTAATATCATGAGGATTTTAATTTGTTAGTTAGTTATTTATTAGTTAGTGAAAGATTTTTTGAGATTAGAGAGAATATTATATTTCCAATTTGTTAGTTAGTTATTTATTAATTAGTGAAAGATGTATTGAGATTAGAGAGAATATTATATTTACTTCATGATGGATTTTAATTTGTTAATTAGTTATTTATTAATTAACCACACATTCGAATTTAAACTATCCCCTTTTTTATGTGTCAATTGTTTTCTTGGACACGCAACAGTTTTATTTTTCACTTTTCAAACTTTAGAAGTGAGGATAACTCATTCAACGTGACATGTTCAAACTAGTTATGTATTGTATATGTAATTATTATACATTTGTATACATTACTAATTATAATATTAAACTGTAATGAATTATTCAAACTATTTTGTGGCATTAATTCCATGCTCGACAGATAGTTTTACAAATAAGAAAAGAGGAGAAAAATATTAAAACTATGACCCTCATTAAATAATACTAATAAAATAATTAAAATCTGATGAATAAATTGGATAAGATGAATATATACGATAAAAAAATTAAGAGATAATCGTGGGATCGACTGGTTATAAGACTTTAGTAAAAATTTTGGAGTATGAGTGAAAATATAAACTCTCACATTCTTTTATTTTACTCAAAAATATCAAAAACTAGTTATTATTATTTTATTAAAAAGGTCCCAAATCTCTTAATTTTTGCTATGATTTCATTCCAAAACTATATACTATACTATTTTTTAGTTAAATTGCTCAGTAAAGGTATGATTCAATATCAATTCCATATAATTAAAAAATTGAAATTTTTAAATAAAATTATAGTTATGGGTCAATTTAAAAAAATTAAAAATTTGAGATTATTTAAAATAAAATAAATTTATATGAGAATTAAAATGAGAGGTGAGTCAGCAGGAAGGTACAAGTTCCACTCCAGAATGTATAACACGACACGTGATTGGTGTGTTGGCACTCATACTCAAATTATACGGTAATGAAGTGATTAAGCAATACTTCCCACTCTCTAACGTGTGCGCAACGCATTACCAAACAGACCCATAAATAAAATTATCAATTAATAATTCTTAATTTTATATTATTAAAATTAAAATAAATCAATATTAATGTGTTCACATTTGCACTTTCCAGCGAGTACACAGTATTAATGTACTCGTGAAAGTATGGCTTAGTGCTCGTGCTATGTCTTTGCTTCCATGCAAGGCTTTCTTCTACTCGATTCAATATTAGGAATCAAGATTCAAGAATTTTCATGAGAGAGAATGAGGGGGGAGAGAGAGAGAGGGGGGATAAAACCCCGCTATTTTATCGCTCCAAACAGGCCTTAAGTAACCACTCCCCACTAGTCTCTTCTCCTCACTAAGAATGACGAGTTTGATTTGGGCTGGCAACTCAGAAGTTGGAAAACTAGAGTGGAATTCCGATTTTCTCACGAGGGTTTCCTTTTTCTGATTCTATTTCCGTCTCTAGATCTTTTTTTTTTTTGCAGGGGGGTTTCGATTTCATCACTTGGGATTTTGGTTTTCTGGTGTTAATGTAGCATAAAGCTGGATTTTTGCTGATCTGAGTTTGTTTTTTTGAGTGAGTTCTCTGTTTGATTGAAATTTTGACTCTTTTTTTACTCAATGCGATGGTTGAATTCACCCTGTGATTGATTTGGGCTGTTGATTGATTTCTTGGATTGTAGTCTTGAAATGGCAGAGATTCAAGAACAGAGGTATATTTGCAAGATATGCAGCAAAATTTGCGTGAGTGGGAAGTCATTGGGAGGTCATATGAGGGTTCATATGAGACAGATTTCAGCTTCTAAGAAAGCAGAAAAACAGAAAGCTGAGATCAAAATCCAAGATGATGAATACGATTCTGCTCTTCTCAGTGAAGAAAGTAACCCTGATTTCGATCAGAATCTCAGCTATCAATTGAGGGAGAATCCCAAGAAATCTTGGAGGGTTTCTGATCCCAAACGTTGTGCTTCCAATTCCTGTAGAGAATGTGGCAAGAAGTTCCCTTCTCTGAGGGCTGTTTCAGGTCACATGAGATGCCATTCCAACAAGAATGTTGTTGTTGAGGAGGTGCATCACTGTGAGAAATGTGGGAAAGGGTTCAATTCCATTAGAGCCATGTTTGGTCACATGAAGAGTCATTCCAAGAAATCCAAAAGGCCTAATGAGACTACTACTAATGAGAGTGTATCTGATTTCGAGAATTTGTTCCCCGTTCGACGAAAAAGGTCGAGGATCGGGTATAGGACTACTGAAAGTACATCTAATCAAGATTTAAATGCTTCTACTTCTGCTGTTTCTGAACTTGAGGAAACGGAGGCAGCCTCCTGCTTGATCATGCTGTCAAGGGGTGTGAGGTATTACTTAAATTTTGAGACAGAGTCTTCTGATGATGCTTGTGCATACTTTGGAGCTGAATCACCTTCTACTAGTGGGAAAGTGCCATCTGGATGTGATGGAGATTTCTTAAGTGATGTCAAGAAGCCTGTCTGTTGTTCTTCTGGTTTTGTTGAACCTTTTGCTGGAAAGAATGATTCTGAATTTGATGATGGAGATTTAAAGAATGCTGGTACTGATCAAGTCTCTGATGTTGAAACTGAAATGGAGGTTGACTTTGATCAAGTCATGAAATCTGAGAAGTCTGATGATTCAAGGCCTTCTTATACTACCAAATCTGCAGAGTTTGATGAGGGTTTTGACACTGGTAAAACTGAAGGTTGTTCAAAACTAGTCGAATCCAACAAAGACGAGAAAGCTACCTCCACAGCTCATGAATCTGGTTTTGAAAACAATACTTCTGAGAATGAAGCTAATCTTGAAAGTACAAGTGAGAATGGTGTGAGTGTTGAGTTGAGCAAAAGCAAGGATTATGAATGCTTGGTATGCTTCAAGGTGTTTGCCTCTGGTCAAGCTTTGGGGGGCCACAAGAGGGCTCACTACAATGGATTTACTGATACAAAGAAGAAAGAAGCAATGGCTATGGATCAAGAAGCTGCTGAAATGCAAAATGTGTTGGATCTTAACTTTCCTGTGGCTGTTGATGAAGGGATCAAAGGCGACGTCGGATTCAAACCATGGCTCATTGGCGCAACCCGCGAAACACGAGGCATTAGTGCTAACTAATTGAAAGTTACATTTTGATCAACAAACTGAGACTTTACTATCCCTCTCCACAGATCAGAAAGGCAGCCATATTTTGATTAGATATTTCAACTAGTATTCTTTTATTAGGTAAATTCTGCTATTCAAGATTGCATCATTTCTGTAGACACCCAACACTAGGAATGCTGCAACTTGACTTCACATTTTGATACCTTTTGTTTTGGATAGATTGCTATATCTGTTCAAATACATGCTAGAAAATAGCTCATTTTCATGCTAATGCCAAATTGTGCTGCTTATTACTTGAAATTAGTATCCAAAGTTGGTTAAAGAGTTTGATGTGTTCTGTTGGAAGGACACATGTTTGATGTTTCTCTAAGCAAGATTAATTCACATATAGATTAGATACATAAAAATTAGTGCAGAAAGTGGTTGTTTAGTCACCTAACATATTACATAAACATGACAACACCTCTCTTTTATATCCTTGTTGGTGGATCTTTAATAACCCCTTCTTTTCATATTTTTTTCCTTAAAATAAGTATATAAAGTTAGGTTGGCAAACAAAAGAAGAACAATTTTGGATTTGTGCTGGCTGGGATCTCTCTTCAGCTTTTGCCATAGCTGAACAACACTTGAATTCACGGTTAAAAGTGACATTTTGAAAAAATTAGTTTATACATCAAATTTTGATTAGACACTTTTTTTTTGGGAGATAATAAAAAATAAAAAGAGAGAGATAACCTTAAAATGTGTTCACATTGAAATTATTGAATGGAGTATTTAGAAGGAAAATTCTAATTTTAAATATATAATTGTGATTGTGATTTCATAATATATAGATTGGACATAAATAAAAGATTTTAATGAAGTTTTTAAGGAATTAAAGTTTGATGATCCATCCAATAAGGGTGGAGTTACAATGGAAGGTAATAAATCTTGATAATTAAACTCAATAAAGAATCATGATTAAAATAAGAAGTTAATAGGTGGCACCCTCTCTTAAAATTAGAATATTCAATGCGTGTTTGATGAATGATTGCTACTTGTATGTTGTGCTTGTTAGGAATTTTGGATACACACGCACACGATGACACGAATAACACGAGATTTGTTTACCCAATTCGTCTTTCGACTACATCTGGGGGCGATACCAAGCCACGATTTTTCTTACCTTGTTGGACAAGTCAACTACAATGAGAAAACATCTTGATCTAGATAACACAATGGATAACTTCTTGATCAAGATAACTTGCCCTAATCCTAAGCCCATTAGGATCAATTGGGCTAAAAGAAATACGGGCCCAAAGAATTTAGGCTCCATACTCCAACAATCTCCCACTTGGAGACTAAATCCTCCATGTAGCATATCTTCTAGTTCTCCTCCCATATCCGCTTGGCATCGCCTAGCCTTTTCTTCAAGTTCCAAGGCCAATTGAAGCTATGCATAGCTTCAATTTCTCTAAGGTCACCACCTTAGTAAACATGTCCGCTGGATTCTCATTTCCAAGGATCTTCATAAGCTGTAAGACCTTCTTCTCCAAAAGGTGACCGATGTAGTGATACTTCAATTCAACATGTTTTGTTCTTGAGTGAAATGCCGGATTCTTTGCAAGAAATATAGCACTTTGACTATCACTGAAAAGAGTAATATTTTCATGCTCCTTCTCAAGTTCCCCCAAGAAATTCTGCAACCACACCATCTCCTTACTTGCCTCTGTCACAGCAATATACTCTGCCTCCGTGGTGGACAATGCAACAACCTTCTGCAACTTAGAAGTCCAAGATATAGCAGTACCACCATAAGTAAAGACATACCCGGTTGTACTTCTTCTCCCATCAAGGTCATTAGATGTCAAGTCTGCATCCACATAACCCACCAGCGCCACACTCTTACCTTTGAAACACAAAGCATTGTATGTGGTACCTCTCAAGTATCGCAAGACCCACTTCACTGCTTCCCAATGTTGCTTGCCCGGATCACTCATGAACCAGCTTACTATTCCCACTGCATGAGCAATAGCTGGTCTTGTACACACCATGGCATACATGATACTACCAATTGCTGAAGCATATGGAACACTCATCATTTGTGCACGTTCCTCCTTGTTCTTTGGTGATTCTTTTTTTGAAAGTTTGAATTGACTTCCCAGTGGAACACTCACAGGCTTCGACTCTGACATGTTGAATCTTTCCAGGACCTTCTGAATGTAACTCGCCTGCGAAAGATATACATATTCCGTCGCCTTATCACGTTCAATCCTCATGTCCAAAATCTGTTTTGCCTCTCCAAGATCCTTCATGGAGAACCGTTCTGACAACTGTTTCTTCAACTTATATACTTCTCTTGCATCGACTCCTATGATCAACATATCATCAACATATAGCAAGAGAATAAGGAAGCTTTTGTCAAACCTCTTGTAGTAGCAACAATGATCAGCGTGACAATCTTCATCATAAAGCTGTCAAACTTCTTATACCACTGCTTTGAGGCTTGTTTTAGGCCATACAAACTTTTCTTTAATTTGCATACAAGTGGCTCATTTCTCTTCTCTACGAAACCCTCAGGCTGTGTCATGTACAACTCTTCCACCAATTCACCATGGAGAAATGTCATCTTCACATCCATCTGATGTAATATCAAGTTTTCTGCAGCTACCATACTCAACGTCATTCGAATAGTGATCAGTTTCACAACTGGAGTAAAGACATCAGTATAGTCAATACCATGTCGCTGCTCAAACCCCTTGACAACCAACCGGGCTTTGTAGCGTCTGCTACCGTCAGCTTCATTCTTGATTAGGTAGACCCACTTGCAGTGCAAAGCCTTTTTACCCTTTGGGAGCTCAACAAGTTCCCAAGTGCCATTCAACAGAAGAGATGCTAACTCATCATCCATAGCACCTCTTTATTTTCGTCTATCTTTACTCTGCTCTGCCTCTGCATAACACTCAGACTCACCACCATCAGCAAGTAACAAGTAGTAGTTAGAGGGCGAATACCTATCAGGTGCACGTCGCTCTCTAGCTGGTCTCTGCAACGGATTTTCCAATGGTGGTGGTGGTGTCCTTGGTTCTCCAATGATAACCTCTTCCTCATTCTGACTCTCCTTGCTCCCACTCGAGTTTGAGATGTCTAACACGACTTCTTGGGTATTAGTCTTGTCAGAATTTGATGTCTCCAATCTGTTCTTGTACATAACCTGTTCATTGAAAACCACATCTCTACTGCGAATAATATTTCGATTGTTCTCATCCCAGAGTCTATAACCGAACTCATCACCACCATAACCAATGAACGTACACTTAACAGATTTAGCATCTAACTTGCTTCTATCATTAGAACTAATATGAGCATATGCAACACAACCAAAGACACGCAAGTAAGACAGATTTACCTCTTTTCCTGTCCATTCTTCCTCTGGTATTCTATTTTCCAACGGAACTAATGGACCTCTGTTAATTAGGTATGCTGCTGTGTTTACTGCATCTGCCCAAAACATCTTAGGCAGTCCACTCTTCAATCTCATGCATCTAGCTCGCTCATTCAAAGTTCTGTTCATTCGTTTTGCCACTCCATTATGCTGGGGAGTTCCTCTCACGGTCTTCTCCATGCGAATCCCATTCCCAACACAATATTCCTTGAACTCACGGAGTTCATATTCACCTCCATTGTCAGAACGAAGACACTTTACTTTCAGCCCCGTTTCATTCTCTACAAGGGTTTTCCACTTCCTGAAAGTATCAAATGCATCAGTTTTATTTTTCAGAAAATAAACCCATACCTTTCGAGTGGAGTCATCGATGAAGGTCATGTAGTACTCCGAACCACCAAGGGACTTCGTGGGCGCTGGTCCCCATAGATCGCTATGCACCAACTCTAACTTTTCTGCCTTCAAGGTTCTGCCACCTCTCGAGAAACTTACTCTTCTCTGTTTCCTGAAAACACAGTCCTCGCATAGGCCAACTTCAAAGTCTCCCTTTCGAACACATTACCTTCATCCCTTTCTCGCTCATGTGACCCAGCCGACAGTGCCACAAATCAACATTGGTCGTAGCTCCTGCAAGATCAATGCAGTCCTTGGAGTTAGTTGTAGTATACAACGTCCCCTCCTTCTTCCCTCGCGCTACTATCATTACTCCTTTACTGATCTTCCAACTGTTGCTGCCAAAAGTCACTGAGTATCCTTCTACATCAAGCTGTCCAATTGAAAGCAAATTTCTTTTCAATCCTAGAATGTGCCTAACACCATTCAGCTTTAATGTCGATCCGTTTGGTGTGGATATCCGAACATCTCCTTTCCCCACGATCTTCAAGGGCTCATCATCAGCAAGGTAGACTTGTCCGAATTCACCAAACACATAGTTCTCCATTATTTCAGCATCACTGCATGAGTGAAATGATGCTCCAGAATCCAACACCCATGATTCCAGCGGACTACTGACACTCAAGACCAACGCATCTCTAATATCATCTATGGTTGCGTTTGCTGTCTTCTTCTCATTCTGTCCCTTCTTGTTTATCTTGGGCGCTGTACACTGATTCCTGTAGTGACCAAACTCATCACAATTCCAGCACTGGATTGAGTCTTTGTCTTTCTTCGATTGACTTTTTCCTCTGGACTTTGATCTGCCACGATTCTGCCTACCCTTTGATCTGCCCTTATCCTCCGTGTTGAGCACTGACCCTGAAGTAGATCCAGACTCTTTTCTACGAACCTCCTCGCTAATCATCAGATCTCTCACTTCGTCAAGCTTCAATTTATCTTTCGCAGATGAAGCACTAACTGCAGTTACTGTGGCAGCCCAACTATCTGGCAAAGAAGATAACAAAACTAAAGCAAGTACCTCGTCAGTGAATTCGATTTCGACTGAACACAACTGCCCAATGATCATGTTGAACTCGTTCAGATGTGTGGTAGGCTACGTTCATGAACAACGATAAACGTATCGCACTCATCGCCTTTCTGTTCAACATATTCCACTCCTTCAGATCCATCTTTTCGGGTTTCACCTTCTCTTCTAAGGGCACATACAGATCTTTGTCGTAGAGATAATCCTCGATCTGCATCTTCTAGAACCCAAAATTTGATCCGTCAAACTGTTTGATCGAAATCTTCTCGTCGCTCATCGTGACTGCTCCCTTCGAACCCGAGGCTCTTGATACCAGTTGTTAGGAATTTTGGACATACACACGCACACGATGACACGAATAACACGAGATTTGTTTACCCAGTTCGTCTTTCGACTACATTTGGGGGCGATACCAAGCCAGAATTTTTCTTACCTTGTTGGACAAGTCAACTACAATGAGAAAACATCTTGATCTAGATAACACAATGGATAACTTCTTGATCAAGATAACACAATGGATAACTTCTTGATCAATATAACACAATAGATAACTTCTTGATCAAGATAACTTGCCCTAATCCTAAGCCCATTAGGATCAACTGGGCCAAAAGAAATACGGGTCCAAAGAATTTAGGCTCCATACTCCAACAGTGCTTTCTATCAAAATATTGATGCTTTTTTCTTTTCTTTTTTTCCACTTTTATATGACTTTAGAAAGATAAAATTTAAGGTAAATAAGGTGAATCAAGGAAATGAGTATTATTGTTTAATAATGTGCTTTGTTAATATATGGTCTTTTTCAAGAGCAACTTTCTAATGGTGGGTTTTTCTAAATACTCATTATTATCTGTTTAACATATTTTTTTAATTAATTTAGATGTCAACCTTCTATGAATCAAAGACAACGTTAAAGATGGTCTGATAGTCATGCTTCAAAATTAAAAATAAAAAATAAAATTATTGAAAAAATTATAAGTAACAACCACTGCAATTCCAATTAATTTTTAATGAAAATAAAGTTATTATACTCCACAATGTGAATAAAAAATATCACTTCCAATAAGATGAAAGAGTGTAGAGTAAATTAAAATTATCAATCTCACATTCTATAATCTATACCAATATTTCGTGTGCACAGAAGAAAACAATAAAAATGAAATTAAATAAATAAATATATAAAAGAAAAAACAAACAAGCCATACTGGAGTTTAGTGTTGTATGAGTAATTTTTTTTAATTAAGTAGAGTATTGCAACATTTACTTTAAATTGGCTGCAGCAGTTAAAGTGGGTATTTTAATTTATTAAATTAAATAAAGAAATTCTTCATGAATAGGATGACTGGATGAGTGAATGTTCGAAGGGATTTATGCTTCAATTCTAATGTCGTTGTGAAAACAATTTCTGCAGCCATGGAACACGCCCAATGGGTTGAATGCCTGCAAAACCCTAACCCTAATTTTAATCCCAATTCGTCTCACATTCCAGCCCCTAATTACTTGTACAATTTTAGTTCCGTAACCCACCGCCGTTGATACTCATAACGCAATGTTTCAGCTTCAGGTTCAGCCGCCGGGAGTTGACCCTTCGTATGTACCTACGCTGCAGTATGTGACGCCGCCGGCAGCCGTGAATTACGCGCAACAACCAGTCGTTTACGAGCCACAGCAGAATGGCGATGCTGCTACTGCTGCGTATTATTATCCGGACCCAAATGTGAATTGGGCAGCTGCGATTTCGCAAATTGGGGGCATTCATTATTCCGCTGTAAGGTTTTTCTCTTTTGCTATTAATTTGACTCTCTGGTTTTTTCTTCTTGAATTGGGGAGTGGGTTCATTATTCTTCAATGCTTTATCTTTCTATCTTTCAATTGATTCAAAGTTTTATATTTTTTAATATGTGAGTTGTTTATTTCTATGAATTTAAGAATGATGATATGGGACGTAGGGTTAGTTAACTTAGTTTATTCTGACTGTTGCCTGAAAGCATAATCTCTGCTTCATAGGAACTTTGAAGATGAACCTTCCAAGATTATTCTGGTTGTAAACTGAAATCATTGGTATTTGAAGTATTAAAATTTGGATTTAATGTTGATTTCAGATGATCTTGCAGCATTAAAAGTTGCTGACATGTATTCTAAACTCTGCTTGGAAGAAACCTGAAATGCTGCAATTGTTCACTGTTAAATCACCACCATGTCCTGAGATTCGGAATTCGACTTTGTATTTTATATCCTTAATGTTCTTGTTTTGATGAACTTCCCATTGGATTTCGTAGTTGGTACTTGGTAGCTGGTATGTCCGTTTACATGACAAAGCATATTAAAATCTTTTAATCGAATATAAATGGGTCACTGTTTTGTTGGTAGTATCACTAAAGTGAGATCAAATTATCTTGTTGTGGGCTGTTTTTGTTGCCCACAATTAAGATTTAAGAAGTGGCTGGAAGAGGGGACAAAAAGAAGACACCTCAGAGAAAATGAATTAATCATGTCCATATTCTAAGAATACTTATGATGCATAAAATTGTTATGTGCCCTCTGGAAAGTAGGAAATATGTGTGTCTGATTGCTAGACTGATCTATGAATGCACCGCGACCTTGAAGTAGAAAGTATGTGCTCTTTGATCAATAGTTAAGTACATAAAAGATATTGTTCTTTGAATTATTTTGAACTATAGTTGATAATCATAAGGTTGCTTAGGAGGGAGGGATGTTATATGAACTAAATTTTGATTACTCTTGTACTCATTTGAACTAAAGATGATAATCTCAGTACAGTAGCTGAACTGTTATATTGATATTAAAGCATTTCCCTCTAGCATTCATGAGAGTTATTTAAAAAACCTTAAGTGGCTTACAAGTTTGCAGGGATGTAGTAATTACCCTTTTTTCATGAGTGTATCCGTGATCATTTTGGTGTGTAATGCTCAAATTCATTTTCTTGTCTTTACTGGATTAAATGAAAGTAATTTGTTCCCTTTGTAGCCTCAGGGTGCAAGTACACCTAATCTTACAAACCAGCTGCTAAAAAAATATACTGGGAAGAAAAAGTTTGTGCCCCAAGGTCCTAAGAAGACAAAGTTTGTGCAATCTGCATGGTGTGAGGTGTGCAAGATTGATTGCAACAGCCAGGGTGTTCTTGATAATCATAGATTAGGAAGGAAGCACCTGAAAAATATCGAAAAATTGAAAGCAAAACTTACGACCACCACTGCCCCTACAGTTAATGCTGCTGTCCCAGTAATTATAGCTAATCACCCTGCTGCTGTAGCTGCTTCCACATCTTTTCCTGTCTCTGCTATAGCTGATAAACCAATGATTGGACCCCAAGAGAATCCAGACAAGTCCAACCCTCCCATTGCTCAAAAATCTCGAAAGAAGTCAGCTTCCCGTGATGATTTGGAAACAAAGAGAAGAAGAGTTTTGGAAGGAGGAGCGGATGCTGGATCTCTGCATGCATGCCAAATCTGTAATGTGGTGTGCAACAGCCTCACCGTGTTCAACTATCACCTTGCTGGTCAAAAACACGCATCGATGATCAAGAAGCAAGCACATTTGAATGCTGGAGCTGCCCTTGCAATGTGAAATTGTTTGGTGAGTGGAGATCTACATTATGAAGTGTACATTCTATTGCTCATTTCTGCTGGAGCTTATTTTTTCCTAGCTATGGTTGTTTTGGATGAAACTGTGCTGCTTCATCCCTGCTCAACTCACTTACAGGATCTGTAACATAATTGCTTTGGACGAAGCTATACATTTTGATCCCTGGTTAAATTGTTTATAGGATCTGTAATCTGTAACTTAGTTTAAAGTAGAAGAAACATTTGCAACATACTCTCTACAGGCAATATATACACAATTATAAAGGTTAGACTTTATGCTTTCAAATTCATTTTAGATTGTCAATAATTCCTTGGTCAGTCCTAATTCATAGATTCTCAAGTGAATTCAACATGCGCAATGTGTATAACTTTAAGGAAGAACTTGGATCCCCACATGCTCTTTCTCTATCTGACCTAGGAAAAGAAGAATCTATGTTTATTCTGCATGGAATACGAGTTGATGCAACAGAGTGAGGCAAATACTTTATGGATGAGACTCATGCATGAAGCATCAGACAAGATTCAGTAATTGAGTGGATGAGTTGCTATTTATTTCGTAATTTATTAAACCGATTCATGAAGTACAGGATAGTGTTGTAGAAAAATGAACTGAAGCAATACGAATATCTTACCAATCTTGAGTGATATTCTCTATATGATGCATGAGTTTCGTACAAAATCACTAAGGAATTTGCAAAGGCTCGATGTTCCATATGTCCTTTGCATATTCATGGATAGTCCTGTCACTGCTAAACTTGTAGGAGCCTGCTGTATTCAGTATTGACATCTTTGTCCATCTCTGTTGAATAACATTTGCATATGAACATATTAATAACAAATCAGACGAGGGTTTTCCCTTTGAATAATATATTTTCTGACTTTGATTTACGAAAATGAGAAATAATATAGCAAGGCATGAGCCTGTAGGACTTACCTTTTGATCTCGATAGGCATCATCAACCTTCTCTTGGCATTCGATGTAACTAGGGAAGTCCTTGCCCACAAGGAAGTAGTCTCCACGCCCAAATCCTTCATTTCCTTCCAAGGATTCCATCAGTTCATCATAATTGTTGGGACCAAAAGCACCACTACTCACAAATTCTTTGACTTCCTCAAACTGTTCATCTGGTATGAACTGCAGCAACCAAACATTTTAATGTCGTGTTTTAAAATTGCATGAGCATATAATTTAAGCTATGATCATCCGGCTCAGAAGGCAAATTATGCAATGCCATAATTTCATATTTGTATAATGAAATGGTCTTAAACTGAGGGTAAGGAAGTAGCACTATACCTTGCCTGCAGCTCTTTCTTTTCTAAGTTCAGCTATCTCATGAGCTTGAGCACCAAAAAGGAAGAAGTTGTCCTCTCCAACTTCTTGCCTAATTTCCACATTGGCACCATCCAGGGTGCCAATCAAGACACAACCATTCATTGCGAACTTCATGTTGCTGGTTCCACTGGCCTCCATTCCAGCAGTACTGAATAGTAAGTTCATGAAACAGTGAAAGCTTACTTCTTGCTTGGTAGGTGAAATAAATTATGCATGTTCAGAGATAAAAACTGATGCAGATCATTTAAGTAGGCTAATTATGCATGAGCTTAGTACCTGATATGTTGTGAAAGCTCGCTTGCAGGAATTAACAGCTCAGCAACACTGACATTGTAATCTGGAACAAATACAACCTACAGAAAGATTCAATAAATCAGAACAAAGGAAAGTTGTACCCACTACCAAACAGCAACTGCTGACTTGGTCGAGAACAGCGAAGTGTCTTAGCAAGACAAGCATGATCGACCCAGAGCGTAAATATTCTTGATTTTATATAACAAAAAAATTTCATACCTTCAACAAGTCACCAATATCTGGATCGTGATTAATGGTAGACCCGACATCTGTGATAAGTTTTACGATTCTCTTGGCTTGTAAATATGTGGCAAATGCTTTTCCTCCAAATATACAAACCCGAGGAATAAACTTTGCTTCCCTTTCAGCTGCAGTCATCTCTTTCATTTTTTTATAACGATAAACAATTCCGAAAATGTTTAATAACTGCCGCTTATATTCATGAATACGTTTTATCTGAAAAATAGCATAAACACAAAATTACATCTTCTGAAGATAATTGTTGGATATCTTGACAGTGTGTGATGAAAGAAACCATGAAATTTCACTTTAAATGTGAGAAATAAACTGAATATAAGTTCAATGCTTAATGATCGATACTTATGAAGTTTTAAAAAAAAAGGCAAAAGGAAAACAGGTGAGAGGAGAAAGTAACCTGGATGTCAAACATTGCATCAGGGTTAACGGAATAGCCTGTTTTTTGTTTGAGGAACGATGCAACCTTAATTTTGTTACTTCGTTTTGCGGCCCTCCACTCAATTTGGAGATCCTCATTATCTGCAAACTATCCAATTGTTTCACTCAATCTGGTTAGGATGTATATCACTGGGTAAGACAGTAGAAATTCAGATAAAGATAACATATTGCCAACAGGTTACATCAATAACGGGTTAAAGTTGATGATATATTGACATCCTGGATTACCTCCTGCAATTCTGCCAATTTATTTGTTTTCAGAACCCAGTCGTCCGTGCCTATCCACTTAGTTATTACAGAGCTTAGGTCTGGATTGCAGAAATGGATCCATCTTCTGGGTGTTACCCCATTTGTTTTATTTTGAAACTTATTAGGCCACAACTGCCAAAGATAAGCAGCTTAATGTAAAAATCAATGTCTTGCTTGCAATATAAACAAATGGAGACAGCACCTGGAAAAAATCATTAAAGACTTCTTTCTTCACTATTTCACTGTGGATCTCAGCAACCCCATTCACAGCATGACCACCTACAACACAAAGGTTAGCCATCCGGACCATTTTTGGAGGCAGAGGAGATGGTTCCAGCTTTACAACTTCATTCTTCTTTTGTGTTTCCTTCTCTTCAAGTTCATCTACATCAGCAATTGTGGCTTCATCAGAATCTTCAATCTTCTTCTCATCAGTCTCTATCAATGGGCTTTCATTTGGTTTGGCAAATAGTTCAGCAACAGAAGCAGGCAGATCAAAATTTTCTAAGATTCTCATTGCCGCCAATTTCTTTTCCAAAATTTCTGAATTTGATGCACCGTATTCTGATATTATGTCGCCAATTAGCTGAAATATGCAAGTATAAGTATCTATTAGGAGCATGTAAAGGGTACTAATTGTCCTCTGCACTTTTATAATCTATTACCTGTTCATCAACCATCTCTATAATTTCTACATGTCGTGGGAGTAGTTTTTGCATTAGATCATAATTCCATTTCTCCAGTGCCTCGGGCAAAACAGTGTGGTTTGTATATGCCACAGTTCTGCAAAGCATGCCAGAGGACGACAGTTGAGAAGTCAAAAGATGAAATATTCCAAGTGGTTACGATTAAAAACCGTTGCACGAATAGTGCAATAATATAAAAAAATAACATGTCAGTAATAAGGTCCAAGTATATGTCAGTAAGGCATACAAGCTGTGGGGCCCTAACTTAACCTGAAACCATGGTCAAAGGTAAAGGGCTAACCCTTCCACACTTTTGTGCGGAAACGGTATGGGATATCATAAGAATCCATCGCCCTTAAAGGTAAAGGATTGACCTCCCCACACCCCCCACTTATATGCCCTTCCACACGTTCGTGTGAATAGATATGGGATATCATAACAATATGTATTATGGCCTTAACTACGGATCAGTCATAAACATTAGTTGGCAACTATCAGATACCTCTGAGTTATCTTCCAAGCTTCCTCCCAACTCATGCCCTTCAAGTCCACCAAAATTCTCATTAGCTCGGGGATACACAGTGTTGGATGAGTATCATTCATCTGAACAGCAACTTTATCAGGAAGCTCTTCCCATCTCACATTTTTACCAGATCTCCTCTCAAACCGAGCAATAATGTCTTGGAGAGAAGCCGAGCATAAAGTGTATTGTTGTTTCAGGCGAAGAATCTTTCCCTCTTCTGATTCATCCCCAGGGTAAAGAATATAACAAATCTGATGTCAGGAGGATTCCCAATATTATTTTCTTGAAAACATGTGCCAGAATCAACATCACAATTAATTAAAAAATAGAGTGAAAAATAAACAATGAACAGGAGAGAATGTTCAGACCATGCATGGATACATAAGCATCAACCGAGTGTGTTTTTTCTTTTCTTTTCATGATCAATCCATTTATTTAATGTAATGGGGCATAAATCTGAAGGATATATACAAACAGCTCCGCATTATAGTATTATACTTTCATTATGGTAGAGCCATTACATAAAATCCAAGAAATTGGTATTACAATGTATACAAATGGATAATTATTACACTTGAAGATAAGCTAGTGGTACCAGTAAGTCAGTTGAAAACATTGATCTTACATCAAGTATACTCTCAGCGCATTATGACTAAAGAATAAATCTCATGACTTAATTACTAATTTAAGCTTAGGTAGTTAAAAAAAAGCTAATGAAATAATAGAAACACATGCAAATCAGATTAACTTACTTTCTCTGCATTAGCTTTGGCCTCACATGCACGAGTGTGTTCTCCAGCATTAAATGCACCTAAATCAAAATGTTCAGAAGGAACTTTAGTAGACCATAGTCTAAGATTGATTGTTGTTTTGGTCTTATATCCTGGTATTGGGACATCATGAGCAACAACAATTATATCTTCACCACCAGTCCAGCTCCTTTTCCCATCTGGAAGCGTCACAACTTTTCCATAGAACTTCACAGGATATGAGACATCATTTCGTACTATTTCCCAAGGATTGCCAATCTGAAATCAGAAGTTGAACGTTTCAACAATGCTGTCAATTGAGGTAGAAAAAAAGAAGCATGAAAATAAACCAAAGATATAATTTGAAAATAGAAAAAAAAAATAAAAAATTACAGCATGTAAATGAAATAAATAGTGAATTATAGGAAATCATACTTCAAGCCAATTTTCAGCAACCTCTTCCTGGCCAGCCTTTGTAATTAGCTGCTTAAATAAGCCATGCTTGTACCTAAGTCCATAACCCCATGCTGGATAATTCAATGTTGCCAAAGAGTCCAGGAAACAGGAAGCAAGCCTGCCTAAGCCCCCATTTCCAAGAGCCGCATCTGGCTCCTGTAAAGACCAGAAATACAAGTTTAACATACATGGATATTAAAGAAAGCAATAAGTAGTAAAGAAGAAATTGGTTGCTCAACATTACTATAACGTAAATGTCCAATTTATTTACTTATTTATTTTTAATAAAAGAACTTCGAAGAAGCATTATGATAATTTATTTAATCAATCCACATCTATACCAGCTTTAAGAAAGACATTAAAAGTAAAAAGTCAAATTCAACAATCAGAAGACAAATCTGCAAGAAAGGCTGAAAATCTAAATCCAAATCGTTAACAGAAGACAAATATCTACCATAAAAGTGTTGAAATGAATTTGTATAACAAAGTAGGCAATTTAATCAAAGTGGAAAGAGAGACAACTTACTGTAAAGCTCTGATTTGAGAACAGATAAAATAAACTCAAGACATTCCCTCAAAAAAAGAAAAAAATATACAACAGAAATAACACACTGACCTGAGAAGCTACAGTTTCAAGCGTATGGCCTAGCTTTTCCAGAGCCTCAGCATATTCACCAGTGAGCTCCAAGTTACCAATTGCATTTAACAATGCTCTACCCTGAGTAATAAATGTTAATATCGGATATATCAGTCACCTGATCATTATTATTGTAGAACTGCGGTGATACACAAGAGACCAACCTGTAAAAATTCCATAGACAAGTAATAGGCTTGCTTTACGTTCATTTTTTCATGAAAATCATAAGTTGCATTCCAGTTAGTGATCAGTGAATCGCGCACACTTTGTGCAGTAGCAAAGAAAGCCTTGGGAGGCTCAAAGTTCTCAGAAGAAAACAATGGTGTGAACTCTGCATGGTACTTGATGTTTGAGGCAATAGACACAGCATCTTGAAGAAACGAATTTGAATGTTTGAGAACTCCTGAAATCACCACACCAGAATAAATGATAAATTTTTTAGTCTTAGAATGAAAAATATTGATCATATCTGAAAGCCAATGATCCAACTTTCAAAAAATTTGTCAGACTTGAAAACACTGCACCTGTAATACTATAGCTAGCAAATCTACCGTATTTGGTGAAAGTAGAGTTTATTGTTTGGTTTTATATTGCAAAATAAATTAATTCAAAATCTAAAACAACGTTTAAATATGCTTGTATACTTATAGTATATACATATAATTAATATGGACCACATCTCATAGTCATCTGGATATCAAGTTCAGGTTTTTTTTCTTTTTTTTAATCGGTCCGAAGTAGCTCGTGACCCTGGTCTACTTTTTTATACCTCAATTGGTAACACTGTCAATATGAATTTGGTTTGGTGATGACTTGAAAAGAATTTGGCCAGTCTTATGTTTTAGACCTTCTGTAATTCTCATGTAATACGTATCTAGAAGTTATGATTAATTTTACTTTTTTTAAAATATTGGATGAATTTGATGAAAGCTACTGAAATGACGCTTCTTAATTTCTATTAAAACGACTTATTGCTCTAATTATCGGAAAAAGTAAAAACACAAGAGTCTCAATTTTTTCAATTTTAACGAAAAAGATGGAAATTTGTTAGGCAACGAGGATATTATGAAAAAAAAAGGTATAAAATGAAATACGTCGCAAGCTGTCATTAAATCATAATAACATTATAAAATGGAAATTCATAGTGAAGAGTCGCTAGCAAGGTAATGAATAAGATGTGAGATGTCTTTGAATAATGCGGTTCGGTCTAGTGGCAACGCTTTGAATTTCCAATCAACATAAATCCTGTCAACGGTAACGTGAAAACAATCTCTCTAGTTCAACCAAAAAGTTAAATTCATGAGTTTACTATCTTTTGAAGCTAGGAAATTCAGATTTTGACTTCATAGGCAGATCGAATTAAATAACAGTTCAGCAAATAATAAACAAATTGTAGCGCAACTCTGTAATCATCAGTTCACCAACAAACTGGAATATAATTAAATTTTCAAAGAACATCACTGCAATGCCGCAAATTAGCAAAACTCACCCCAAAACAGCAAAATTCCATATTCCGAATTAACCAAAAAAAAGAAAAAAACACAAAAAAGGAAGTAAAGTATCACCGTGTTCAGTAATCGGATCGCACACTCTCTGCTTTGGCTCACTGGAGATGCATCTGACGCAGAATGGCGGCTTTAACCTTCTCAGCAACAATACATTAGAGTTCCCACATCTGGAGGTGAAATCAATCAATCTAGGTTGAGAAGAACAATATCGCGAGTTCGCTATCACCACTCCTCCGGTGGTTGAAGTCGCCATTAATGCTCCACCACTACACTCGCACAATTTCTCTCTCTGAATCGAGTTTCTCTCTCTCCCCCTCTGTAATGATCACTGAATAAGGAGAAGATTCAGAAAAAAAATCTCGGAGACAGTGAGTGATTGAGTGTATTGTCATGTAGCTGATCCTTTCCCGATACTTTCTCGTGCCGTGGCGTGGGCAGTAGGCCTAATTAATCGGGGTTAGGAATCTTCTGCATTCGATTCCACGAATTACGGTGCACCCTGCCACGTGGTTGCTTAAGGATTCAGTAAAGCAACTTCCTTTTGGGCCTTAGCCCACTCATTTTATGTAAGCCAATCCTAATACAATCACTAATGGGCTGGATGTCGTTGGCTATAACATTCTGGGCCTACCACAACCCTCTATTAAGTCTCCAATAGTATCATGGTGGATAAAATGTTACTACCTCCATAGTGCACCACTATTACAATCTACTAGTAAATTTCTCGTAAATCTTACGTTTCCTTTTATAATAAATATGGATAACACAAAATAATTAATACTCCCTCCATCCTGCACTGGCCGACACTGTAGATATGGAGTTTAAGAAAAATTACTTTTTGACTAACTTTATTGACTTTTTAGGGGCATTGTGGTATATTTAGGTAATAAATAAATTATAAAGTATGTTATATGTATTAGGTGGGAGTGATATTTTTGAAATTAAGATAACTTTTGAGGTTGTTGGTTAATGTGAAACTTTTTTTTTAGTTGTGTGGTTCAAATTTAAAAAATAGTATACGTATTAAAAAATTTACAATTTAAAATAAGTTATATATTATATGCTTTTGAAAATGATTTTTTTTTATAATTACATATCACTAAAAAAAATCCAATAAAAATGTGAGTTTCAGTGTAAGGATGGTCACAGGTGGGCTTAAATCAATTTAATTTGGTCTTGGGCTTATACAACTGGACTAGAGTGAATAATCAGATCTTTAGTATATCATTGGGCTGACCCTAGAATAATTTGACCCAAATAATTACCAAATTCAAAAATTCAAATATAACTTCTCCTTTAGTATATTTGAATATATGAATTGAAAATGCAATAAATTATAGAAACAGAAAATATATTATAAACCACAAAGATAAAATATTAATTATTTCGAAAATATGATATCCAAACTACATCAGTAAAATAATAATTTGAATGTATTAACAATAAAAACTTTAAAAAGAAAAAATATACACTTAATAAATTATAATAATAATAATTAATATATTGAAAATCACATAATTAAAATAGTAATATGCTATTTGAAAGTATAGAATACCAATTTTGCATAAGCATTTGTCTTTAAATGTATGTTATAATCTTTTGTTTAGAACTCTAGAGCTTTAAAATAATGCAATGGAAATTATATATGCCTATAATTTAACATAATATATTTTTTTATTTTTTTAAGGTTCTGATAAAGTAATAATCTTATAAAATTTCGGCAGCTTAAAGAAAATCAAATTAGAGCAGTTAAGAAAAAGGTCAGATTTGAGAAGATATATATAACATAAAAATCTATGGAAACTTAGCCTACCTATCATTTTAGGTATTAATAACATTTATTACATTTGTTATAGTCCACTCTAATTCCTCTACTTCATCAATTGACTTTTGATTTTATCTCGTATAAGTATTTATTTCTCGCACAATATACAATTCATTTATTTATTTTTAATTTAGAATACTATTTATTCAAAGTATCAATGTACTTTTAAGGCAAGTCTATATATTAAGATTGAAATATGATAGAGAAAATTATTTTTAATAAAAAGTGAAGTATTTAAAAAAATCGGAAAAACAGGTCTCTTATGAAAAGATATCTCTTGCTCTTCATTATGTAGTTGGTGTACATGTTGTATTCCAATAGAACTAGTAGATAACCCGTGTGTTAGTTTTAGGGCAACAACTTCGTTTAATTTTATAATTTTTTATAGAATAATATTTATTTGAATTATATGATTTGTTTGAGAAATAGATGGTCAGGATTGGATTATTATAATTATTTAATTATTTTAATAGGTAGCTGAGAGGTAGCTGAGATTTGTTTAAGAAATAGATTGTCAAGATTGAATTTATTCTAGAATGGACTAAATTATTTCCTAATTTGAAAAAAATATAATTATTAATTCCAGCTATTGAGCTCCCCCTGATTTAACAACAACCAGAGCTCCAACATTGTGCTGAGTCATCGACTTCACAGCATCATACACCGTATCATCGGCGGTGCACCAGAGCCAGGATCCATCGCAACCTTCCCTTTGGCTTTCCGAACATCAGATATAGTAGTACTTTCGAAATTGTATAGATTCATCGTATGACTTCCTACTATCCTCACACAATTAATAACTCAAGAACAAAACACTTGGAGTTGTATGTAAAATTAATCATCAATTAAATAATAATTAAAGTGAGTAAAATTAGTCTTACATGTGGAGATGATTAATTATAATAAATTAGGGATTATGGGCATTATGGGCACCCGTGCGTTGCACAGGATGTGTTATTTTTAGGGCAACAACAATTTTACTTAATTTTATGATGTTTGAACCGAATAATATTTATTTGAATATGAAGTGAGATTATTCATAATTACAATTATTTAATAATTTTAATAAGTTGCTAAGATTTGTTTTAGAAATATATTGTCAGGATTTTACTCTCTGGAAACATTATGCCATAAACCCAA
Organism: Pogostemon cablin; assembly: GCA_023678885.1. Classification (NCBI taxonomy): domain Eukaryota; kingdom Viridiplantae; phylum Streptophyta; class Magnoliopsida; order Lamiales; family Lamiaceae; genus Pogostemon; species Pogostemon cablin. Next base: position 1,865,135 of record CM042992.1, on the reverse strand, counting down.
AAACTCTAAACCTTAAACCCTTTGATGGTTAGGATTAGATTTATATTTAATATTATTAATTTTTTAACAAATAATATTTTGATTCTTAATTTGAAAAAGTCATAATTATAATTATTTAATTATCTTATTTCTTAATTTGAAAAAGTTATAATTATAATTATTTAATTATTTTAATGGGTGGTTGAGATTTGTTTGAGCTTCTCTCATCCGGTTTTGGTGTGGTTTGAATCTTGTTGTCGTATTATTTCTTTATTTATTTTTTTAATTATCTCATAATATGACAAATTAAAATGCAACAATAAAATTTTCATTTTTCTAAATTATAGGAACAGATTCTATATTAATAATTTACACAATTCAAAACCATTTATTGTTTACACATCTTAGTGAATTGACGAACCCCTTCGAACGCAATATTGGTTACAATATAAATAAAAGAATGTTTCATCTGAAACATGTACATATTCGATGTTTATTGCAGAATAAGTTATTTTGAAAAGTTAATACTCCCTCCGTCTCATCCAAAGAGTCTATTTTTTTCATTTTGGTCGTCTCACCCAAAGAGTTCACTTTCCTTTTTTACACACATGAGACCCACACACACCCACTAATACAATTAAAGTATGGGACCCACACTCCCACTAATACAACTGCCCACTTCACATTAAATAATACTACTTAATCTACGTGCCAAAAAATTAAAATTACCCTTAGTGTAGGACGGATGGAGTATATAATTGAGTTCAACTTAAAAAATGCATAACGTTTTTTTTGTGGATAAATATTGTGGGTGGCTGAGATTTGTTTAAGAAATAGATGGTCAGGATTTGATTAATATTATTAATTTTTTAATAAATAATATCTTATTATCTAATTTATTATTAATTTTTAATAAATAATATCTTATTTTCTAATTTATTATTAATTTTTTAATAAATAATATCTTATTTTTTAATTTGAAAAAGTCATAATTATAATTATTTTATTATTTTAATGGGTATCTGAGATTTGTTTGAAAAATAGATGATCATCATTAGATTTATTCTGGGTGGCTGAGATTTGTTAAATAAATAGATTGTCAGGATTTGATCATATAGAAATATTATGCTACAAATCCTAAAACCCTAAAAGTCTAAACCCTAAACCCCTAAAATCAACCCTAAAACCTTAAACCCTTTAAAAACATTAAATTAAATAATCATTTTAATGAATAGTTTGGTCATATTAATATTATTAGTTTTTTTAATACATAATATCTTATTTCCTAATTTTAAAAAGTCGTAATTATAATTATTTTGTTTAAGAACTAAACCCTAAACCATTTGAAAACATTAAATTAAATAATTATTTTAATGGATGGCTTGGTCAGGATTGGATTAATATTATTAATTTTTTAATAAACAATATGTTATTTCCTAATTTGAAAAGGCCATACTTATAATTATTTAATTATTTTAATATGTGGTTGAAATTTGTTTAAAAAATAGATGGTCAGGATTGGATTAATATTATTAATTTTTTAATAATTAATATCTTATTTTCTAATTTAAAAAATTTATCATTATAATTATTTAATTATTTTAATTGTTGAAATTATTTCCTGATTTGAAAAAGTCTAAACCCTAGACCCTTTGGAAACATTAAATTATTTTCTAATTTGAAAAGGTTATAATTACAATTATTTAACTATTTTAATGGGTGGTTGAGATTTGATTGAAAAATAGATTGTTAGGATTGGATTTATATTTAATATTATTAATTTCTTAATAAATAAGCTTATTTCCTAATTTGAAAAAGTCATAATTATAATTATTTAATTATTTTAATGGGTGGCTTAGATTTGTTTAAGATAAACCATGAAACCCTCAAACCCTAAACCCTAAAACGCTAAACTCTTTGGAAACAATAAATTACTGTATTTCCTAATTTGAAAAAGTTAAAATTATGATTATTTAATTATTTTAATAGATGGTTGAGATTTTTTTGAAAAATAGATGGTTAGGATTTGATTTATATTTAATACTCCCTCCGTCTCGAGTATTTTTACCTATTTGTACAGGTACGGAGATTAATACGTGTTATTTTTTTAATATATTATGTAAGAAAAAGTATAGATAATTTTGTGATTTAAAAAGAAAAGGTAAATAAAGTTGTTGGGAATGATGAAGTGTAAAAAAGTTATTAAAGTTGTTGGGATTGTAAAAAGTAGGTAATAAAATATTATGCATTTTTTCTATTAATGGAATGGGTAAAAATACATGGGACAACACAAAATGAAAAGTAGATAAAAATACGTAGGATTGAGGGAGTATTATTAATTTTTTAATAAATAATATATTATTTTCTAAGAAAATGTCACAATTATAATTATTTAGTTATTTATTGGGTGATTGAGATTTGTGTGAGAAATAAATGGTCAGAATTTGATTTATTATAATTATTTAATTATTTTAGTGGGGCATATTTGTTTAATAAATAAATTGCCAAAATTGGATTTATTCTAGATTGAACTAAATTATTTCCTAATTTGAAAAAGTCATAATTACAATTATTTAATTTAATTATTTTATTGAGTGGCTGAAATTTGTTTAAGAAATAGATGGTCAAGGTCAGGATTGGATTTATTATAATTATTTAATTATTTCCTAATTTGAAAAAGTTATAACTATAATTATTTAATTTAATTATCTCAATGGGTGACTGAGATTTATTTGAGAAATAGATGGTCAGGGTTTGATTTTTTTTTGTTGAGATTTGTTTTGAAAAATAGATGACTAGAATTCGATTTATATTTAATATTATTAAATTTTTAATAAATAATATCTTATTTCCTAAATTTGAAAAAGTCATAATTATAATTATTTTATTATTTTAATATCCCAAGCCCTTCAAATTTTTTTACTGTAGAACACTTAATCCGGACGGTTTAAACCAGATTATAGGCTGTTCAAATTTTTGATTGTAGAACACTTGATCTAGGCGGTTTAGAACCTGAATCTCAGATGTTTTCAGTTCTTGAGTTGATTCTTGTTGAAGAATTCGAAGAACTATTCAGACAATTTTGAAGTCTTTGATTTTTTAGAGAATCGTTCTCGGTGTGTTTGAAATGAATGGAGGAGGACTCCTTATATAGGTGAAGGGTGAGGAAGCCCCATATATAACTCGTAATTTGATTGGTCAATGAATTATTTGACCTAATTTTGTGGGCTTGGGCTGATTGGTCAATGGATTATTTGACCTAATTCTATGGGCTTGGGTCTTTCCATCCCTGCAATTTGATTGGTCTATTTAATATTATTAATTTTTTATTAAATAAAATCTTATTTCTTAATTTGAAAATGTCATAATTATGATTATTTAACTATTTTAATGGGTGTCTGAGATTTGTTTTAAAAATAGATGGACAGGATTTCCTAATTTGAAAAGATCATGATTATAATTATTTAATTATTTTAATGGGTGACTGAGATTTGTTTTAAAAATAGATGGACAGTATTGGATTTATTCTGCTTTTATATAATTTGATTTGTCTATTTAATATTATTAATTTTTTAATAAATAAAATCTTATTTCCTAATTTGAAAATGTCATAATTATAATTATTTAATTATTTTAATGGGTGGCTGAGATTTGTTTTAAAAATAGATGGCCAGGATTTGATTTATTCTGCTTTTATATAATTTATTGGTCTATTTAATATTATTAATTTTTTAATAAATAAAATTTTATTTTCTAATTTGAAAAGGTCATAATTATAATTATTTAATTATTTTAATGGGTGGCTGTGATTTGTTTTAAAAATAGATGACCAATAATTGATTTATTCTGCTTTTATATATACTCCCATCGCCCCAGCGTAAGAGGGTCATTTGCTTTTTTGCACGTAGATTAAAGAGTATTATTATTTAATGTGTGGTGGGTAGTTGTATTAGTAGGAGTGTGGGTCTCATATTTTAATTGTATTAGAGGTGGTGTGTGGGTTCCATGTGTGTAAAAAAGAAAATGAGACTCTTTGGGTGGGACGACCAAAATGAAAAAATGGTCCCCGTAAGCTGGGACGGAGGGAGTATATAGATTCCCAATTTGAAAAAAAAAAATAGTAATAAATTAGTACTTTACTATATAAGTACCAAATTTTTTTTTCGTATAATATTGTTGATTTTCAATTAATCAAGAATGGATGATCCGTGGAAGCTTGCAGCACAACCAATTTTAGTATTGTTTGTGTATATATACATGTTTTCCATGGATGATCTTTATGCTCTTCATTATTTTGGGGTCCGTGGTATTTCGAGGAAAGCTCCTAATGTCATTCTTATTCGTTGGATACCGCCTGATCAAGGGTGGATTAAGGTGAATACAGATGGACATGCTGATGGTGCTCCTGGTACTATTGTAGGTGGCGCAGTCTTTAGGGACAACTCAAGTTCACATTTTGGTTGTTTTACTTGTGGATTTGGCACTGGATTTGCTTTTCAGGCTGAACTTCATACATCCCTCTTAGCTATTGAGATAACTTATGATAGAGGATGACACTCTATTTGGTTGAAATCCGGTTCAACTTATGTGATTCACGTTCTTTCTTCGGACAATTCGGATATTCCATGGAAGTTTTTGCAACAATGGAGGAGGATCAAATATATTATTGCTATGATGCAGTTCAGAATTAGTCATATTTACAGAGAGGGAAACTCATCAGCTGACTCTATATCTGACACTGGAGGTCCTTTTGTTTGGCATCTCACTATTCCCCTCACTCTTCAAAGACATTTGTCAGAAGATATGAACACTACCTACTACCGTTTCCGATGAGTTTCGGCCCGACGATGAGATGTGATAGAGTTCATACTCTGGAGGCGACATCGCCACTACAAAAAAATATTTTTTAGCAATCGAATTTAGCAACGGAATTCAATCAATTGGTAATTAGCAATGGATTAGCAACAAAAATGACATTTTTATTTTTGCAATGGAATGCCAACGGATTTATTCTCTATTTTAGCAATGAAATTCAATCCGTTGGTTATTATCAATGGATTACCAATGAAATTATTATATAAATTACCAACGGAAATATTAGCAATGGATTACCAACCGAATTATTTACCAACGGGATTGATTTTCGTTACTAAAAATTTATCAACCACCACTTTACCAGCGGAATTTTACCAATGGATTTCGCTGCTAATCCGTTTGTAAGCCAATTTAACAATGAAATTAAGACTTTTAGCAACAGAATATTTCGTTGTTAAAAAACAATTTTTTTGTAGTGCGTCTGGTTTTCCAGGTGGCTCCTCTCCTTGTTCTTTCTTTGTTGATTTGGATTCTTTCGCGATTCATACTGGTCGTGGAAACTGCGAATTTCAGGAAAATCATATGTTTGGCTTTGAAAGTTGGATGCGTCTGCCCAGCCGTGATCGTGGTCGTCTTAGGTCCTATAGGCTAGATGGCAGATTTTTTGGAAGCCTTTTTCGAAAGGTACTCTTTTCCTTTATATGGGTGTTTCCCACTGGGTTTTCTCATATAGAGATTTTTAATGAGGCCTTTTTGGGCTTCATATGGTCACTTGGCCAGTCTGCTTTTTTACTAGGTTCATTTTCAGTCGTGTATTTGGCTTGTCAGCCGCCTGTGGCACCGGGGTCGAAGCTGTACATTACACACGGCTGCGTCTATCTGTACACCCTCTCCATGGGTATTTTTCGTCATCTTTTCTTTCGATTCTGTAAACATTGTCTCTTTATTTTTATGTTATAGTTTATTTGATACATGTTTTCGTTTTAACTCTTATTTTTATATATACATTCGAATTAATTTAATTATAATTAATATTGAAATATATAAATTGTCAATATAACATGCCCTTATTATATTTAGGCCTGAATTGAAATTCAAAAATTAAAAGTTCCACCATCACTTTTTTCATCTAATTTGAATTTTGATATCAATATGTAATTATATAAATATAAATCACACCAATAATTTATTTTTATTTATACTATTTTTAAAATCCATGGAACACCCCCATTTATATAATCCAATGTTTTCTAAACATAAAGTAAATAAAATCTTTCTACCATGGAACATAACCTGTATAATTTTTCTGATTGAATAGGTAAAAACCATTTGCCCTTGATTCCCATAAACATGCCCCATAATAGCATCTATTTTCACCCCAACTTGAATCAAATGCATCAAAATGCACCCTTTTGTTTTCCCACGAGGCATCGCAACCAAACACAGTATTTTTAAAAATGTTCTCACAAAAATTCCAATTAACTTGTTGTTTACGCTTGAGTGTGTGTTCTCCGAGATTATTGTCTTTAGATCTACAATGCAGCTGGAGTGGATTGTCTGATGGAAGGTTGTTGTTTATATGAACCTCATACTTATCTGTGAAAATACAAGTGCGTTTCACCGTTGGTATTGCATGAAAATGATCAACAGTTGCAGCTAGTATAATCAGAATATATAACAGAGACATTATAGTAATTGTATAATGTATACAGTAGAGTTTGTGCAGTAGTTAGAATCTTTGTCTCATGATGCATGGTAGAGATAGAGTGGTCTATTTATATACAAATTTGGAGTTGCGTTGAATTATATTCTTAAAAGAGAGAGATTATATTAACAGAAATTAGTGTTAGCATAATTATATGCTCCATTACTTTGTTTATGATCACAATTAAGCATGTGAGATTTCCTTCTCCTCGTTCCAACTTTCTCATTTTATTATTTTGCGCTTTCCTTTAAAATATACTCCCTCCGTCCGCTTTCTAATGTATAATTTTTTCATTTTGGGCGTCCGTCCCTAAGGGTCTCATTTCCCTTTTTATCCACATACACTCACTAATACAACTAAAAAATGGGACTCACACCTCCACTAATATAACTATTCACTACACATTAAATAACAATACTCCTTAATCTCCGTGCCCAAAAGCAAATGACACCCTTAAATCCGGACGGAGGGAGTATTCTTTTTTTTTATAAATGTTTCGTGGTTCACCACTCACTACTAATACAACTATTCACCATACATAAAATAAGAGTTGGTTTCATTGCCCCGGGGACTCACCATGTTCCCATGAGAACACAAGAATTTTAAAACTCTTTGTATTTCCATGAGGGCATGGTATGTCTTCGGGGCACAAAAATTTTTGCCATAAAATAATAATACTCCTTGCAAAAAATCAAGTGGGAACATTTTGTATGGACAGAGGCAGTATTACAATTGTTGTTATATTTTGAAAGAGAAAAAATATAAATTTATTTTCTTTTAGGATTTATGTTTTTTATTCCATAGATTTTATATTTATTATTATATACATCACTTATCTAATAATTTAAATATGGAGTATCTAAATATAATAAGAGCCTATTATATTTAGATTTTTTTAAATAATTAATAATTATGTGTAATCTTGATATATAACTTGTGTGTTGAAAACCTATTAAATTTTTAAGAAATGCAGTCAATCTAATAATTATGGTCATTAGTTGCAATGATTAATATTTAAATATGAAAAAAATAATAAAAGCTCGCATGAAATTAATTTGTGAAAGAATTTTGTGAAACAAATAATAATATAAAAAGTGATGTATTTTTAATAAATTTATATTATGTCAAATAAAAGTAATATATGTTTAATTAAATAATTTGATAAATAATTTATTACACGAATGTGGATGGCTGTTCTTGGCTCCCTAACTTAGTATACGGAGGATTAAGATGTTAAATTAACGAAACCAAGAAAGAATACCATCAAATACAATCAACCACCAATAAAAACAAATAAAGAGATTAAAGCTTATCCAAGAATCAATTCCCACCAAAGAACACAACCAATTTTATTACTCTCCCTTAGAACAACACTCGTTTTCCCAAATTCTCACAAATGTAATGTCCAAAGTGAATCTCAATGTCGTGCCTCTCCCCTACGAGAGAGGCTATTTATATTGACCTAAAACTCTAAATCAAAGCCAATTGTCTTGCGCCACCTGAATGAAGACAAGTCGTCTTTAATGAAGCTGCCTGGTACGCCGACCACCTGCAGGAGGAGTCTGAGCGCCGTTTGTTGCACTGCAGAGTACTTGCAGGGTGTCCCCGTCCTTTGCTGGCCTCCCATTGGTCGTTGGAGCAGGGCGTGCCAGTCAGCTATTGTCTTTTAGTTAAGATTGTTGTCCAAGATATCTCCTATTCCCGTTAGTGTTGTCTTCTAGCCTGCGGTACCTGTATTATTTCATTATGATGTCTGTCCTTCATTATCTTGCTCTCGCCATCCTCCTTTGGCCTTTGGATAGGTTGGCTTTCGGTGCCGAGGAGTCCATCCGAGGCCTTGGCTAGGGGGGGACTGCCGAGGTATCTCTCCGAGGTTGAGGGTGTTTCCTGGTTTTGTGCTGGTTCGGCGAGTTCGTCCTTATTCGTTTTGGGCTGGACTTCCGGACTGCTATATTCCTTATTGAGCTGCTTTAATTTCCTCTTCCTTTCTGTCCTCCAATTGGGCCGTTGAAGGGTTGGACCTACCATTCCAAGTATCGTGGATCTGTTGGGCTTATTGGGCCTCTTGGGCCTAATACATCATGAGGGATATAATATCCATAACAACGAATAAAAAAATATTATTATTTTTGAGTAATTATTACTAAACCTTTCAATATTAATAAATAAATTATGGTCCTATTCTTACAAGTAAATGAATTATGGCAAAAACTTTGTGGCGGGGTAGATCGTGCGCCCATGGGATAAATAAATAAATAATATTTTTAAAGTAAATAAAAATTAAAAATAAAATGGTGAGTCGTAGCGTAGCAAGTATAATGGCACCCGAAAGAGCGGTATTTTGTCTTTTTCTGTCTACAGAATCCAACGCGGTTTAAAATTTTGTCCAAATAATATCAATATTACAACTGTTAATTATAACGACGAAATCATTATTTCTTAATTCGTTTTTATTTTAATTTTAGAAAAAAATAAGGATTGTTTCTCCCTCTACAATCACTCGTCGGACTCCCGATCCGCAGAGAGATTCAATTGCCAGCTATTGACGGCAAAAATCTGGAGAGAGAGTGAGGGAATTCATTACTTGCTTTGCTGTGATGATTGAATTGATGCATTGATTTCATCTATATTCGTCCATTATATGTACAGACGCAGAAATCCGTGAGAAATCAGGGAAGCTATCGGAAAACCCTAGGTTTCGTGGATTTGGGCGGAAATTTTTTGTTGGGGAAACCTCAATGCTTCGGTGTGTACAGATAGGAGGGGAATCGGGATCGTTGAATAGCATTGGAGGCGGATCTGATGGTGAGGAGCGCATTGCCATTTGCGACGAATTATTTGGACCTGGTATTTTCTAATAGTATTAGGATTGATAATATTGGCGGCGGCGCTGGTGGTCGTGCCAGTGGCGATTCTTTGAATTTAAGGAGGGTGAAAGGGGGAAAGCGGAGGATAGTGGTGGAGAGGGGCGGCGGTGGAGGAAGATGCAGCTGCACTTCTCACCTAGCATGAGAAGTATAACGATATCATCAAGCGGCAGTGGAGTACATGGCAATGGAGGTGGAGATTTGATGAAGATCAAGGTTGCAGCTCGCCACATCTCGTACCGCACGGTGTTCCATAGCATTCTGATTCTTGCGTTTTTGTTGCCTTTTGTGTTCATTCTAACAGCCCTTGTCACCCTTGAAGGTGTCAACAAGTGCTCTTCAATTGGTACTTTCAGAGATGATCCTTTTTCTCTAGTCTTTGATTATTATCTTACTTGCATGAATTGGAATTCTTCTCTTGGATCTCGGTTATGTTTGGTTTATCTGAATTTCAATTTAACTTTATGCAATATCTGATGTTTAATTGACTGATTTGGGATGTGAAATATGATTTGTGGCTGTTTTGTCTTGGGCATGATGCTGCTATTTATGATTGGTAATTTAAAAATTGTTTTAGGGAAAAATGAAAGGCCTACTGATTTGAGTAGCTTGTGATATGACTCAAGGAAGAAGTATGGTCTAGACTTCCACTTGTAAATAATGATTTTGGTCTTATAAGGCTTATTCCCAGTCACTAGTTTGCATCACAGCTACAACCAAAAAAAGGGGGTTAAACTGAAGAATCTTATTAGAATTTTCCCAACCAATATTTTGAAAGTGTCCGAAGAAAAATGGTTTCTGCAAAACCCCCATTTTTAGGCAATTCCGTCAAGACTACTTTAAGTTCCTCCGTTGTAGTTCTTTTCTGTTTCTCTTTTGCTGTACCTTTAATGTTTTTAATCCCTTTTGTTATTTAATTGTGAAGCTGTGTAGTTCAACTTCTAGCCAAAATTTCTTTGGTCTACCGAGATATATTTTTAAATTTACTTATGCTCTGCATGCAGATTGTTTGGGAAGACGGCTAGGGCCTAAGCTTCTCGGTAGAACCAATGATTCTGGGGTGACCTCTTATTATCATTTGCTTTGATTTTCTTATATCCTGTGATCATTATGTTTTCAATCCAAACAATCATGCTAAACATTGTTATTGCTGTTATGGTTTCAGAAGCTGGTCAAGGACTTTGTTAAGATCCTGAATCAAGTAAACTCTGAGAAAGTCCCTGACAGTTTGAAGCTCCCAGACTCTTTTACTCAGCTTTTATCTGAAATGAAAAACAATAAGTACAGTTCAAAGGAATTTGCTTTGATTTTAAAAGGAATGGTATGCATGTTTTGTTTTTCGATCCTTTTATTAGATTTCTATATTAGTATGAAATTCACGTTTTTGCCTCACAGTTTATATTCCTGAAAAAGTGACGTTTTATAATTAGCAGTGAAGTTCATTTTTGAGATGATATCATTGTTATATTCTTTATATCTAATTTAAACTCTTTCAAGTAAACACAAGGCAATCATTGTTTTGCACTTATCCTTTTGTTTTGATTCTTCTGAACAGATGGAGAGATCTGAAAGGGAAATGAGGGAGTCCAAGTTTGCTGAGCTAATGAATAAACACTTTGCGGCTAGTGCTATCCCTAAAGGCATTCACTGCCTTTCATTGAGGCTGACGGATGAATATTCATCCAATGCCCATGCACGCAAGCAGTTACCTTCTCCAGAATTACTTCCTTTGCTCTCTGACAACTCCTATCATCACCTTGTATTGTCAACAGACAATATTCTTGCTGCTTCAGTTGTCGTCACATCTGCTGTCAAGTCATCTGCAAACCCTTCAAAGATTGTTTTTCATGTCATAACTGACAAGAAAACTTATGCAGGCATGCATTCATGGTTTGCTTTACATCCTTTGCCTCCAGCTATTATTGAAGTAAAAGGAGTGCATCAATTTGATTGGTTGACAAGAGAAAATATCCCAGTTCTAGAAGCCGTGGAGAATCACAATGGAATTAGAAATTACTATCATGGAAATCATATTGCAGGGGCTAATCTTAGTGATACAACCCCCCGAACATTTGCCTCTAAATTACAGGCTAGGAGTCCAAAGTACATCTCATTGCTCAACCATCTTAGAATCTATCTCCCAGAGGTAATTTTTTTTTCTTTCAAATATTCCTTGACACGTGGCATTTCTTTATTGAATTCATACAAAAACAACCTTGTGGCTGATTGAGACTTATAACTAATGCAATTATCATATATGATACTGTTGGTATGCCAATGGACAAATGGCAATTTGTTTTCTTCTTCTGCGTTCTGCCCTTGTTTGTTTACGTATTTGGTTAGATGCTACTCTATCACTAACAACTGACAACAGATTAGAATTTATAATACCCACATAAGCAAATAAAGACAAATAAACATGTTCCTGACTTTTGATCAGGTTCTCAGGTTGAAACTTGGGACATTATTATTGCTTTCCTTAGCTCCATAAACTTATTATGCTCCCATAACTTTTTTTTCAAATGTTCTACTTAGTCATTATTTGACAAACATAGTTGGTTCAAAGATTTAATCTTAAATATATATAGAATCTGTTTGATCAACTAGTTAATTGAAAATATGTTAGGTTTTATTTTTAAAATTATCCACATGGTTGAAATTGTTTCCCCCATTAATTTGCCTGATTGCACTCTTTTTCTCCAGGTGCTGAAAATAATATTTTGCTGTTTTTGCAGCTATTCCCAAGCTTGGATAAGGTGGTTTTCCTGGACGATGATGTTGTGATTCAACGTGATTTGTCTCCTCTTTGGGAACTTGACCTTAAAGGAAAAATAAATGGAGCTGTAGAAACTTGTAAGGGTGAAGATGAGTGGGTTATGTCCAAGCGATTTAAGAACTATTTCAACTTCTCTCATCCTCTTATAGTGAAGAACTTGAATCCTGATGAATGTGCATGGGCTTATGGGATGAATATTTTTGATTTGCGTGAATGGAGAAAGACAAATATCAGGGATACTTATCACGCCTGGGTTAAGGAGGTATTATAAATTTCTATCTATTATCAGTCATTTGTTTTGTTATATGTTCCTGTGCTTGGAAGAGTTTCTCAAAGGAAAACTGTTAATTGCTAATGCAATTAAAAATGCACTCTATTTCTATCTTGTTACTACATAAAACCTGATACTCATAACAATAGCGGTTCACTCCTTTCTTGAGTTTTGGTTCATTCAGTAGGGATAAGCAGTTTTGGATTCCATGTATTGATGTTTCCCTGCTTGAACTCTCCTCATTTCACATTTTGCTATCTTGTGGTTGAGATACTCCAGTCTTGAATACCACAAAAATGATACTTGCTGATAACTGAAGATAATGCCTTGATATATTAGGCCTGAAATTTCCTGATTTTATATTGACAACTAATAGTGTAATACTAGTAAGTTTCATGGAGTTGGGTGGATGGGATAGAGGGAAAAGGAGCTGGTTTTGTGGTATGTTTTTATTAGAGAATGTGTTTGATGATGGGGATGAGGAATCATTTGATTTCTATTTTGGCAATTAATCCCTCTGTTTCCATTAATATATACTCTTCTATGTGTCGGGTATTGCAGAATCTGAAGTCAAATCTCACATTGTGGAAACTTGGAACTCTTCCTCCAGCTTTGATTGCCTTTAAGGGTCACGTTCACCCAATTGATCCCTCCTGGCACATGCTTGGGCTAGGCTATCAGAAAAGGACCAACGTCGAAAATGTTAAACAAGCAGCTGTGATTCACTACAATGGCCAGTCAAAACCTTGGTTGGAGATTGGTTTCGAGCATCTCCGTCCATTTTGGACCAAGTACGTTAACTACTCTAGTGATTTCGTAAGGAATTGCCACATCTTGGAGTAGTAAGAATCCTACTACCAGAAATGCATCAATGCAAATTACTGACCAAAAGACTCGAGCATTATGGATTATGCTCAAAGTCTCTTTCGGAGGTAATATTTATCAATTTCTACTGAGTGACAAACCGAGGATATGGGAATCTCAATACACATTCTCAATGAGGAGATACAAAATCTTTATTTGGTTTCTGCGCAAGGGGGGTTCAGTCTCATATTGCTATGCTAGGCATGGGATTCATTCTTTCAGTCTGTAAAGTAGCATTTGTTCATCTTTTCTTCTTTTTTTCTTTTTGGTTGGATCAATATTATATATTTTTTGATCAACATGATGGGGTCTCATTCATGTCTTAGTACTTCGAAAGGCAGACAATCGCACAACGGTGCATGAAAGGGCAGAGCTAGGATGCAGTCCCGTCTGGCTCCCCTTCCGACCCCAATTACTGTAGAGATGATTCTTTCCCTTTGGTTTCGTTTCGATTTTGTATTCAGATTTTGTTGTGATTCTCTCATTATTTCCATTTTGCTGATGTTATATCTTTTGGGTAGATTTGAAGGTTGTTACAGGGACCTGGTTGAGTTAGGGTAACAACATAGGCAGGTATTTCTTTGTATAATTTGGTTGAGACTTTTTAGATGTGCAGATTATTCTTTCATCAAATCTAACATCAGATATCATATCAATTTATTTTCCTTTGTTAACATTGTTGTAATGCTGTTATCTTTTGTCCTATCATAATATATTTGTCTTCAAGGATTCTTGTTATAGTGTTTGTACAGCTGGCAACAAGAAGACCACTGACAATGAGGAATTTGATTAATACTATTATTCCTAATTACTTGTTTAATTTGCCGCCTTCTCCTTATTTGCTTAATCTTTTTTGCCTTTATTGAAGATTCTGCTCTTTATGTGATTCACTCATAACTATCACAACCCTGTTTGCCCTTTTGATTAGTTAATTGTTACTACTTTTGAACTAATTCCATCCTGAGTGTTAACTAGAATAACAAATTATTTTATTTGAAGATTACCTATATATGGTTTTAATAAGGAGCTAATGGGGAATTTCTCATGCAGTGAGATTTAATTCGTGTAGGAATATGATTAATTAAATTAAAAATTACACTTCAATGAATGAAATATTTATGTATATAAATACAGTAAAATCAACCAAACAAAAATCTCAAAAGAAATTTTTAAAATTCAAGTGATGCTAATGTATGCTTTACAATCTTACTAGGGTAAATATAAATGGTTAGATTTTATAATAATTAATCTCCACCCTTAAATTACATTTTAATGAGTAATTAACTTTTTAAATTAAATGAGTACTATTATACTCTACATTATACCATTAAACTCTAATGTGCACAAGAAAATATGTGATAAAAATTAAACTACATGCAAATTTAAATTAATTTTATTTACTCGAGTTTTATTGATCCTCGATTTGATTAAAATTTAACTAAAAACAATTCAATTTAAAAAAAAAAAACTCCTTATGTAACTATGTTGAATCATTAGAAATTTACAATAATTTAACAAAAAAAGCATATACTATATTTTTCTTTGCCAATATTATGACTTACACTTTGGTTGAAAAGAAAATCATAAAGCATCATTTTGCTTTTCTTTAGAATTATGCATGCCACAAGGAAAGTAGTCCTCATGATTAGAGACTAAAATATGTATGATTAAAACAATTAATTAATTAATCGTTTTTCTTGATTATTAAACTAGGGTCGTGATTATTTACAATTATCTTATGCCATTCAAATTACTAAATCATGAAATGTCATTTGAAATTATAGGCTTCATTTAATGATTTGGACATACTTTGAGATAATTGTTATTATATAAACAACATGAATCGTCTAGTAATTATCAAAATCACCATGGTTGGTAATTTGAAATAAATTTTAAATGGTGAATTATAATTTAATTTTCCTATTAAAAAAAAAAAAAGGGAAGAGAGATTTTCAACGTAAATGTAGGCCTCAAGAAAGTAGTTACCAAACGCATCTAATTGCCACTTAAATAAGGAACATCATATTTAAAGTTCTCATAATTGATTAAGATAAATCTTCCTATTAATAAATTAATGTCTATTTTCCCTTTTGACTTTTGATAGTAATTCGTAAGTATTACTCTGTAAATCTTTCTCCGGGCACTTCTTCTTTTTTTTTTTTTTGAAAAGTACACATATCATATTAATGACTTGCTTTTTCTTTTTCTTTTTTATAATTAATTACTAGTTAAATTGGTATTATCAATTGTTACAGCTTTTCTATTGACTGCTTCAATAGCTAATACTGTTCTTTCTTGCTGTTGCCGCTGGGACATTTTTTCTTAAATCATATTATTGGATTTTTCACTCAATTATGGAAAAGATTGGGAGAAATAAATTTGAATTTTTTTTGGTTTTTGATTGATTTGGTGTGATGACCCCAAAAATTAGGGGGAAAGATATGATAAAAAGTTTAGAGAGAGAGAGAGCATTTGAAGTTTTATGGGGATTCTTGGTCCGATTCTATGTGTCATTAGAAGGATACTCTACTCTAAAGGAAAATATGAATTTTATTATGTGTCAATCATATTATATATACTATATATATATATATAGTTAATACAGAAGATGATATACAAAAATAACACAAAAAAGATTTCGTGAGGGGATTCTAATGTGGCTTACCTTCTTTACTTGAATTCATATTTATATCGTTCTGCTCAATGGGGGAGTTTCAATGCATTTTTATAACTATATATATATATATATATATATATTCTTGGCCATCTTTCATGCTTTTGTATCATATTCCTTGCTAATGCTACTGGCCATTATTCAAAGATTTTAATTTTAATTTTAAGGTTATAAATAAAATTTTAAATAGACCCATTCCCCTCTCATTTTATAATGATGATGATAAATTTACATCTGGTCATATGATGACATTCCTTTGAAAAAGGACTTTTTGCTGTTGAAATATTTAAACTCATGTTTCAGTTACAGAAAAGAAGATGGATATTGATGCCTTTTAAACTTGAGTGGATTCTTGATTTGGCATAAAACACAGTTGATTTGGACAGAAGATTACTTGTTGGAAGAGCAAAGTGAAGATCCTGGTGTTCTTGAATAGCTTGAAGATGTCAAGAACACAAGATCAGGTGGAGATCAAGTTTAGGTTGACTGATGGATCTGATATCGGCCCGAAAAACTTCCCCGTGGCGACGAGTGTTGCTGCCTTGAAGGAGACCATATTTGCTGGATGGCCTAGAGGTTAGAGGTTTCTATCTATGTCGTTTTGATGCAACATGTTGTTATAATCCTAGTGCTGTAGATTTGATCATATGCTTTGCTTGAAAGCAGAAAGTAGTTGGATTATGGTAGATGTGATTGATTTAAGGTAGTTGAGTCTGTTTTCTATGTGAAGTGCCAAAGAAATGAGTAAGCCTAAATCATAACTGTGGTGTGATATGTTGTATGAACTAGATAACATCAGTGTTATTAAACTCTATCACGCAGCCTGTATCTTTGACCAAACCTGCGGTTAGGTTTGGTCGAAAAGGAAGAAACTCGTTTGTTGCCAGGCAACGAACGAGTTCCTTTGATAGTAAGAAGACCAGATAAGGAGTGCACATTGTTAGAACTTTGATGTGTTTTGTGATGTAGTTAAGACAGCCAATAGTGTTGTCCATTAGTTATTTCTGGTTGAAAAAGATATGCTAATATATACAATTGTTTCAAACAGAGAAAGAAAACAGTCCACATACTGTAAAAGACATCAAGTTGATCAGTGGAGGAAGAATATTAGAGAACAATAGAACTGTGGGAGAATGCAGGAGTCCATTGTGTGATATTCCAGGAGGAACCACCACCATGCACGTCGTCGTTCAACCACCGTTGGAAAAAGGTCCGACTCCTTTCTCTTCCAACTCATACTCGTCTTCGTATCTTGATACCACCACGCTTATTAAGCAATATATAGTTTCTCTACAGAAGAGAGAGCACCAAGTGAAACTAAGCCGAACAAATGCCTCTGTCGGATACTATGAGACGAAGCTCCAAAAGCTCGATAAACTTTCTTCGTACTTGGGGTTCATACATGGCTTGTTGTGGTGAAAAATTGTGCATCCAAGTATCATCAAAACCATATCTTGATCCAAGTCCATGTATTCATCAGTTATTACAGGTTATACATGTATCCATTGACTCATCTCCAGTTGAAGAGTTCTGCTTCATCTAAATCAAACAATTTTAATACCAGAATGAGCAACTGGCTGTTAACTAGTGTGACATAATTCCTTGTGGTGTATATGATGTATGATATCTTCCTAGCAGAAGACTTCTATAGTTAATCAATCAAGAAGAATCAGATTACCAGAAGACAATATTAACTATCTAAAAATGGTGTAGAAAATGTAATGTACTTGAAATCAAGATTTACTTTAAGCTAATCTTTATACACTACAAAGATGTGTGTGTGTGTGCAGAGGGAGACAGTGAGAAACCAGAGATGTTCCCCTGTCAACATTTTGGCAAGTTTTGCAGCATCAAAGCTCGAGTTTTGCCATCCGGGACGAGGCCAATCTCTCGCATTTTCGTGTACAGTTTTCTTGCCACAAAGGTCTTACCTCTCAAGCATGTACCCTGAATAGCAGCATTATATAAAGATCCATTTGGTGCAACCTGCAACATGACAAAACATATGATCAAATGAGAATAAAAGAATCATGAAGGGATGTACTACTAACACGAATATAATGTTTTTGAAGAAAATCGTACGTTTAAGATTTCATCCACTTCATCCCAGAGGGAACCCCATATACAACTTCTTATCAATGATAACCTGGTGAATATATCCGGAGACTGTTGTTGTTGAAGCATGTGTCCCTAAACTTGCAACGCAACCTTCGGCTTCCTGGCAGCCTCACAAGCTCCAATAACAAGATTGTATGATGTGACAGAAACTGGAAATCCAGAAACTTCCATTTCCCATAGAAGCTGCATAGCTTTGTCCCATAATCCAAGCCTCTGGCAAGACATCAGACAGGTATTGTATACGTGCAGATTCAACACAGATTTTTGCTCTTTCTTAATGCTTTCAAAGAGCCGAAGAGCATCAGCATGTTTATTCGCCCTGTTCAATGCACAAAGCAATCCGTTCCAAGTGTATCCATCAGGTGTATAGCCCAATGGTTTCATGAGTTCGTAGACCTTAAATGCGAGTTCAACTTTGGCACCTTTCCCGATTGAGTTTATCAAAGCATTACACGCAGTCAAACTGGGCTTTCCATCACTGTTCAACATACTCTGCAAGACGTCTAGAGCCATATCCCACTTCCCCTCCCTTGTACAAGCTCCTATTATAGCTTCCATGGCATCATCATCGGGACTTATTCCCTTTTGAATCATCTCACCATACGCATCAAGAGCTAGTTCATTTTGACCATAGCGGACAAATATGCAAACTAACAGACGATACGTAACTTCTGTCCCTACATGGCCATTATCTTTCAAACTTCTCCACATTCTCTTAACACGAACCCAGTCGTTCACTTTTCCATATATTGCTATCATCGTGTTATACACAAGTGTATCCATGTATTTCTTGGTTCTTTCCTCCTCCTCTGCTTCCTCAAACATACTTAATGCAGCATCATGACTCCACAAATTGGCAACTGCCTTTAGAATCAAGCCGCAAGTGTGGCCAGTAATGATCTCATTCGACTTCATGAACTCAAACAATTTCAATGCATCATCTAGTCTTTTATTCCTTAAAAGACAAGAGAGAAGTGAATTGCAAGCATGTGAATTGGGTAGTAGATCAGAAACCTCCATTGATCTGTACAATGCCAACGCGCTTCTAACTTTGTTTGACCTACTGAGCTTCAACATCCTCTGCGATAGTATTTCTTCGTTCCTCTCCTCCAAGTAGTAAATCTCACACTCAACCTCATCTATGGTTTTAGACACCTTTGAATGATCATCCAAATAATTCCGATTTTCAAATTCTTGATCAACAACCAAATCACCCCAAGGTGGCAACAACTTTTGAGAGCCATTTGCACCAAGGCTTTCTTCCCCTTCCGAAGTTGATACCCTTTCCTCTTCACAAGCAGACTCAAACTCAACACTTGCAACCTTATTAGGCTTAACACACGAAATCCTACTTTTCGTCGACTTATAAACTAAAATCGCATCTGCAATCCTCTGTTTAGCAGTAAATAAAGATGCTCTTGACCCTTCCGGTGGAACCGCTACACAAAACTCATGATTATTTGCACGATATTTTATCTTTATTTTGAAATCCCAGTTGAAATAAGCAGAACAATTGGGATATCGAAAACGGATTCTAAAATCATGTTTTCTTGAACAGCAATACAAGTGAGTTCGATATCTATTCCTATACGTGGATATAGAACAAGCTGGTGGACAATTCAACACCTCTGTCATAATTATACCCAACTAAAAAGCTGAAAGATAGAACTTATATTGGCTATATGAAGACTAGAAGTATTCAAGAGAGCAGGCCATCCATCTAGATATAGTTTTAGAGCAATAAAACATGAAAACTATACTGAATTTTCGTTTCTGAGGCAAGAAAGACCCAATTTTTGAAATCCATAAACAGCCCAATCAAATTTAAGATAAGCAAGAACCGATATTTACCAGGAAATGTTACATGAATTTCTTAAGGAAATGTTACCATAAATTTCAGAGGAACTAGTCTAGGTACAGCGAGAACGAAATCGGTTGAGGGATAAAATCTGCATTGAAAGAGAAAAATATAAGTTTGGAGAGAGAAAAAAATCTCTTAACAGAAGGGGTGAAATAAAAAAAAATTTAAAAAAAATAAAAAAAAGAAAAGAATAGTGAGGGGAGAGAAAAATATTTGGGACAAGGAACGACGTCGTATAAGGGAGCACTGGTTTACTAGGTATCACAAGCTTTGCCAAGAAGCCCCAGAACAGCAAAACCCAGAGCAAGGAACATGGGTAGGTCGTTTGCTAATGCAACGAAAGTTCTTGATTCTCTTTTTAAATGTTGAAAAAGGATTTCATGGTGATCTTTTAAAGGGGTAATGTAGTGTGTCTGTTTGATGGTACAGGGGAAGAAGGAGTAAAGAATGAGAAGGTGATGGAAGGTGTTGCTTCGATAGCCCTTTTGCCCAATGGCTCTATTTCTGGCCATTTTATTCAGCTTCCTAACTCCACATGCTATGGCCTTCATGGAACTGGTACAATCAGCCCTTAAACACACCAACTTTTCTTGTATTTTTTTGGGTACGAGGTTTATTCCTTAAGGTGTTTTTATGTGTTTTACTAGGGTGTCCATTTCTTGTTTACTGACTTCCTTCGTTACTGTGCTCTCTTTTTGTCTGAATTACTTGTATAGATTCTCTTTGAATGTGAATTCCTGAAAAAAAAAATGATCTTTTAAAGAGGGGATGGTTGGATTTTTGTCATAGAATTTGGCTTTATTCAGTTTACTTCTCATTTTAAGCCTCTTTTTTTGTGAAGAGTTCTGATCGTGGGTGTTTATATTCGTGATTGATTTAAATTGTATGGAGGAGTATATTGTATATATATATTTTTACCTATTTTTTCTGGTCCAAGAGCTGCAATGTGAAAGGGAGTGCAGCCATGGTGAGGACTACCGTCTGATCAAGCTCACTGTAACTGACTTTAATGTTAGTGCCATTTCTTTTGTATCTCGGAGCTTGAACTCACATTTCCCATTTTTGTTAAAATTAATGGACTGATCATATGGTTTGATTGGTAGCAGAGAAAGAAAGAGAGAGATGTGGTGGTGGAGTGCAGAGGACATGATGCTGCCAAGATAAGTACGACCGATCATGCTCATGGGTATGCCATTTAGTAAATATACCATGTATTGGCCTATGTTCGAGGTGTTTGCTTCCATCCTATTTTTGTTCATATTGGAAATTTCTCCTTGAAGTTCTGCTGTTGTTTTACCTTATCTTTAGCGGACAGTAAAACCAAGATACGACAGCCGCTAGCTAATGTAAAGATATATATGTGCCTGTCGTGTAGAGAGTGAGAGATAGAGAGAGATCCATGTTTGACATGAGCTATCCCAATCTATTGAATGGCAATACAGGCATAGGTTCTTTTATTTGCTTGACAATTGGATGGATGTTTTTTGATTCCTCTGTTTCATTCAATAGCATTTCATTTAATAAATAGGTGGCAGAAGGATGTTGTTGGTATGCTTGAAGAGAAGCATAAAGAACCCAAGGTTTCAGTTTCCTTTGAATGTGAAACACTAAAAGCTGATAAAGCAGCTGAGGACCATCTCAATAAATTCATGCCCAAGTTAGTCGGAATGGATGCCGTAGGTAAATTTTTAGCCCTTTCGCATTTTGAGACTTGTTCAAATCTATTTTATCTGCACAACAGTGTAATTTATGCCGGATCTTTATAGGCATGTTTGCATATGAATTTTGGTAGATTAGGATCCTCGCTTATACAAGGGAATGCGGTGAAAAATCTCTATTAGTTTACACTATGTCGATTAAGTTTCAGCTTCATGAATCACACACTTATACCTATCGAAATGCAGTCTGTGTTTTGACTCGTTTTGCACAACTCTTTTCACGAGAAACTTCGTTTGCAGTGAATATAGGACCCATGTCTATCGCGGGATTGGATTTCGAAGCAGACACTGGAGCGAAGCCTCCCTCTCCGACCAATCCATCAGAGTGAATCTCTGAGTGTTACTATGTCTTAGATCTTTTGTATAGTTCAATTAAGGTAGCCACTGTTTCACGTTTCTCTACCTTAGTAAGTGTGCTGACAGACTTAAAGGTAAACTTTGTGTATCACATTATAATTTACATGTGTACACATGGTTGCCATTGGAAGTTAATGCTTTTGGTGATTCACAATCAGTCTTGACATTACAGTCTTGCTCAAAATGGTGATTATATTTCATGTGAATGATAAACAGGAGAATAACAAGTATCCGCATCAATGGAACTAATAGATGAACAAAAAATGTGTTTCAAATAGAGTATATTATTTTAAGGATCATACAATGTACAAAGAACATAAACAACAATGCTAAACAATTGGCAGAAACAATCAACTGTGCTAGACTGCTAAATATGAACAAAAGAAGATTCAACAGTAGCACCAAAAGTTTCTCAGGCAGCTTAAGCATGATACATAGTAAATTGTCAATCCTCAGAGACTTCATCTGTATCAGACAATGGCAACAACGTACAGATACCGATCATATGCCCATTAAGGCACACATAGTACTCGATACAATCCTCGTAAGAACCTAATCTACAGCTAGCACTTGATGGTATCATATTTGCAGCTAGCATGTTCCACAGTTTCGCCTTACAATACGGGCACACTTCCGTTGGATGCAGTGGCGCGTTTCTACTGATCAACATTTTCCTGACCTTGGAAGCAGCAAAGGATTTAAAAATCCCACGAAAAAATCCAATATCCCCTTCATCTCCTTGGTCAAGATGCTTACAAAGATCAGAAACATACAACACATCCGTTCTGCATTGTGGTAATAGAAAGCTCTTTCCTGATGTTCTTGAGAAACGGGTGCGGTAGACAAAGTGACCCGGCACGTGGATGTTGTTGAACAAGCCATTCTTGGTGCATCCGGTGCAGTAGACGAGTAGCGTGCCAAGCGCTCTCCAGTTCCCATCCACTATATGGCTCCCACTCGACTGCAGATCGAGCATCATTTTAGGAGCTCGTGTTTTGCAAAACTCCTTCCATAGTAGGCGTTTCGCGAGGTCATCAAACCATTTACATGTGCAGGAGAGCGCTGCAATCAACTTAGGATTCCAATTCAAATGATTGAAAACTAAGAATATGACTTCTTCTGTAAGGTGGCCTTTGGTGCAAGCACATGTTGCTGAGTGTATACAGCGATATTGCTTTGTGATGATCATCCTCTTCACCAACACTAAAATAGGAAAACATGAATCATTTGAAGTGGTAATGGCATTCAATGCAGGTTCACAATAAGCTGAGTACAGACCTCCAATTCCAAAACAGAGAAAATCTTAAATAAGAGAAAGATCTCATCTTGCAAGAAAACCCACAAAAGGCTTAATAAAACATTCCTCCAAGAATGGAATCATGTGCACAAAGAAAGATGGGGTGGGAGAGTGAGGAATAACATGTCATTCTTCAACTATCTAACAGGGGTTCCATAAAAGGTAAGATCTAATTGGTCGACTGCTTGTTAATCTGATTATTTATTAAATATTCAAGAAATATTTATTTTAGAAACAATCTTGGAAGTCCTCTTTCCGGAAAACATGATCAAGAAAACATCACAAAAGCCCAATTAAACATTCCTAAAAGCACAAGAACAGTAGTGGAAGTAAAAACTCCTCTGTTAAAGACCTCATGTAATACATAGTAGTAATATATAAATAACAATCATAAATTCATTAAAAAAATTCTCATTATAATCCAAACCCATTATTCATCACTAAAAACTCAACAAAAACTAGCAGAAACTAATTATTATACACATAAAAACTAGCTACTTTCAATCAGAAAATACGCCAGATCGCACAACACTTGAGATCAAGACTCAAAAACCCTACCTCGGTTCAAAGGAAGCCCCCTTTCAGCGTAAATCAACAAATCTCAGCTGCAATGAACAAGAAAAACAAGGTTTTAATAATCAAGCAAGAAATGCGAGGCAACGTTCGACGCTGATAAAATTTTGATTTGGCCTCACAACATGCAACAAATGATCGAAGTCTTTCCAGTCGAAGAGAGAGAGAAAATGAATTATTGAGTTCAGCATCAGTGAAGCAAATATGGAGTGATAAAGAAGGACTCACCTGAAGTTGCATTTCTAGAGAGAGAATTTGTAAATTGGGGGTAATATTTCTGGTACGGTATCACAATAAAGAGACAGTAGTTATTTTATGCTTTAAAGCTGACCAATCATTCATTTTTCTTGGATTTATTTATTTATTTTTAGATAGATTTTTGGATCCCCCAAATATGGTGCCATTTCATTTTTTGGTAAGATGTACTCCCCGTCCGCCTTAAAGGTGGACATTTATTTTTTACATTTTGATTAAGGAGTATTATTATTTAAAGTGTAATTGGTAGTTGTATTAGTAGGGTGTATGAGTCCCATAAATTTATTGTATTAGTAATGTGTGTTGGTCTATGTGTTTAAAAAGGAAAATGTGGACCTTTGATGTGGACGCCTAAAATGTCAAAATGTGAACTTTTGGACAACGGAGGGAGTACCAAATTATCAATAATATTGATAATAAAGATTTGATTTTTCTTTTCCTACTTACATTATTAAAAGCATACCACTTGATGGTTATGTTATTCATGGTCAGCTACATTTAGTGTCTATAAATTAACTCATTGAAATAAAATGATTTCTTCTTTTATCAAACCCTAATAATCAAGTTTTCTGTGAAAAATATCAATGAAATTAATAAATCACACGACGCAACAAAATTTGAGAGAGGAACTTCTGATTTTTCGATCATAAAATAAAATAAATTGTGTTTCCGTTTTCACAATAATATTTAATGTATTATCGAATGTAAAGAAATTATGTGCATTGTTGATCCGATTCTACATGAGACTGGATCCATAAAATATACACTTAAGTCATATCCATTGAATCTAGTAACATTAAAGAGTCCTTTAATTTGAAAGTTGGTTAAAAGAGTTGGACCATGATAATGTATTGATTTGACTGATGATGTGTTTGATCAAACATAAACATCACATGCAAAGGAGAATATGAATCACTACTTTTATCATGTGTAGAAAGATGCATAGATTTTTTTTTTCTCTTTTCTTTTAAGTGGGTTGGGGTTTTTTTTTTTTTTTTTTGGGGGGGGGGGGGGGGGGGGGGGATTCATAGAATTAAAAATCAGAAAATATAAAAGATATTTAAAACCCAAACAGATCCCATTACTGTGTAGTTATTATTTTATAAAACCCAAAACAAGAATCAAACTTTACAAAGTCAAATTCAGTAACAATTGTGTCCAAACCTGTAGTTTCCACATCTTCCTCTTTCCTTTCAATCTAAAAATCTAAGAAAGAAGAAAGAACACACACTGTCTCGGATTCTTGGCCACACCAAGACCACCTGTTGAACATCAGAACACCGCGAAACACAGCAGCCACGGGCATCCTAGTTTAACCTCCGACAAGCGAAGTAGAATCCTACTCGTATAAATTTGCAGTAATATATACTAGCAAATGTTACTCTATTCACACGTTTGTATTATTGTTTTCTAAAGATTACTCTTAACATTGTCAGAAACATGATGTATAGTTATAAAACAATCAACTGACCTGCTGAGAAGGTTTACTCTCTTGGAGGGAGATCACCGTTTCAAAAGCTCCCACCAGAGCTTTTACCTTACTTTTTCTACTCTCAACGAGTTTACTTGCTGTTTCCTCGATTACATTATTGAATAAACCTTGGGCGTCTTTCTTACCTTGCACATCTTGCCGCTTTAAAACAACCTTTTCAGAGGAAACCTCTGCACCAGTTGAATCATCCTTGGTTCCAGCTTTTCTCAAGGTTCTCCTCGTATCACCCTTACTGTCCTGTGCCCCCTGGATTCTCGCCCTCCTAAACCTAAGTCTTCTAGGGCTATTATTATCCGATTGAAGGTCCACTACCTTCCCACTTCTGAACTTTAACTTCACCGGAGAAAGGAATTTATCATCAGAAGCTACCACCCTACTCTTTCTCAGAGTCTTGCTGTGATTCTCTTTCACAAGTGGTACCTTGACAGTCTCCTGAGAGTCACTGTTGTCAGTGATAGCTTCATCTGCTTCTTCACCACTTTGCTCAGTCTCCACGTTGTCTTCTTCAGGGATTGTTTCATCTGCTTCACCACCACTTTGATCAGTCTCCACAATGCCCTCTTCATGATATGATGATGAGGAAGAATTTTCAAAGAACAATGATTCGGCAGAGGATGGAGATGGTAGTGATGAAATGGAACCTACAACAGGGATCGACTGGGAAACATTGTTTTCAGTTTCCTTCTCAATGACATGCAAAGTTTTTTCAAATACCTTCTCATGATTGGATTCCTCAACCCCTTGTATTTTATCTTGTTCCTTCAGATGAGGTACCTTTTTCAACTTTCCAGCTGAATAATTGTGGGCTACCTTATTCATGGAGAGTTTAGGGGACGTAGTAGCAGCAACAGGAGCCACCAATACTGACTTCAAGTTTCTAATTTTTCCTGAATTATTGGGTGTTATCTTCTTTGTAAAGAGTTTAGGGGACACAGTAGCAGCAGGAGCAACCAATACTTTCTTTGCAGGTGCTTTGGAAGAAATCACACTTTTGCCTATTTTAGCGTTGCTGCTTCTTATCCCTTTTCCGTGTATACCATCTGAATTTTCAGAAGAAGATGATGGTTTAACTTTAACAGGTTTTGACTTAATAGGAGAGGAGTGGTGCTGGGACACATTGGTTGTTAGCTTTTTCTCGGCCTTCAATAGTTTTTTCTCAGTCAAGGTCCCTTGTTTTACTGAATCTTCAACTTCTGTAGATGGGAAGATTACACCCTTGACAATTTCGGGGGGATGTGCTGCGGGCAATTTCTTTGTAGATGAAGGCATCTTCAACTTCTTAGGCAAAACAGTCCCATTACCAGATGAATCATTGTCCTTGGATGAATGCATTTTCACATCTAGCACAATCTTAGGGTTTCGAATATAGGATTTGGTATTTTGAGAAGGCACATCAGGTGAACAGTGTTTTTCATCTTTGAATGGCTTGTTCTTCATAACCTTGTCCTTATCTAAGGATGACTTGGACTTCGTAGAAAAGGATTTCACATCAGCCTGTTCAGGTGAATTGTTTCTTGCATCTGTTGAAGGCCCGTGATCAACGACCTTCTCCTTCTTCCGGTCATCTAAAACCAGTACATCAGCAGAGAACGGCTCATTAGGCAAAGGTTTTGCAATTCTTTTCCTCAATGGCTTCCTTTCCTTCTTTTCTAGAGTGTGTTCTCTTCCATATTTACAGAAATCATGGCAAGAACCAGTGGAAGCTCTGAGATAATTGGGAACAACAACTTGACTACCATCTGCAGAATTTCTCAATGGACGGTCTCCAGCATGATAAGATCCAATAGATGCTCTGCGATGACGGGCAAGAGTGGTACGTCCAGTGCTCAGAGAATCTGGATCCCCAGCCGAATTTCTGATTGTGTTTCCAACGTCCAATCCATTCTTTTCAGGAGTTACCAACGAATCATTACATTCTTTGGCCATGAAATGGCTACTGCAAAAGGAGTACAGAAAGCCCTACAAGCAAAAATACAGATGAAACAATTCAATATGCTGCCCAACCACTTCCACATAATACATAATACATATTACTAAACACACTTGTATACTTGCAGGAGTACCACATTTCCAAACTCAGCTTCCACAAAACTTATATAGAATTCAAAACAATCACTCACATGAAATTAACAATTACTAATCACATTAGAAGAACGCCCAAGCATTTTATTTTAAAGAACTGTAATGACTAATAGCATTGCAATATTGGGTGTTCTCAAAGATTCAAAATTGAATAAGACAAATCCAATCCAGTAGAAATGAGACACTCAACATTTTGCAGAGTTTTTTAGTTTTCTAATTCCATTCAAGGCAGTGATTGATCAAACTACAAATATCTGCTCCATATGAAAGAAAAAGCAAAATCCCAAATATGATCATAATTTCCTAGTCTCATAACAAATCATTCACGTAAGCAAATGCACCACACCGGGGCGAAACAAAAGACTCGCTTCCCGTGCTCTTCCGAGAAAGATAAATAACTCAATAAAACACAATATAAAGATTTGAAATTTGGATGAGAACAAAAGAAACTCTAGCAAGAGTGAGAAAAACAAGAAATTCAACTCCGACTACAAAAAAACCACTTGCAGAAAATAGGTCGCATCAAAGACGATGAATCTGAATCCACAAAATCTATTTACATTGACCAGTATTGATCATCAATAAACCTTTAAGCAGTGAATCATAAAAGCAAACACTTGGCAACTTCTTTCAATCCAACCAACAAACATGAGAAAAACTGCAACAATGCTTTCAGGAACTAGAAAATTGAAACCATACCTTTTCTTATAGTGACAGGCAAAATAGATGAGACAGTCACAAATCACAATAAACCCAAAAACACAATCTACAGAGAAATGCAAAATATGTAATTTTCAATCACAGAACCCCCAAAAGAAAATCCATCCATTTTTCGTTCAATCAAAAAGACACACCTCCCAGCAAATATATATACACACACACAACGGAAAAAGAAGAGTCGGTTATTAAATGCATCGTTTAATGAGGGGATTGAAGATTAAAGGAAACCGCGTACCTTTTCCCCTTTCTTCTTTACTGCTTTACCTTAAAGCAAAGGAAAAGCGCGATAAAAGAAATGAATCGAAACAGGATTAATATATGAGAAAGGTTGACGATTAAAATAACCAGCAGCAGCAAAACCCTACATTTGCCATCTGTAAAATTCTTTATTCATTTCTCCATTCTCCATATGATTGTCAAATACATACGAGAGAGATCGTGCAAGCAACGCCTTAGAGATAGGGAGAGTTCTGGGCAGTTGTTTATGACTAGTCTACGCGTCTTGATTGATATAGAATATCTATGGAGAGAGAGAGGGTTTATTGTGTGTGTATCTGTGTGAGAGAGAGCGCAACGGCAGAAGGTGGGAATGAGCTTTAGGTCGGCGCCAGTTTTTCTTTGATTCGCAGCGCAGGCGTGGTTTTCATTTTCAATTTTTTTTCTTTATTTATATTTATATTTTACATTTTTTTAAAAACTATTTTTATTAACTTTTTAAAAATTATTTTTATTAACTTTTTAGATAATACGGAGTATTATATATTTTTAAATAATAAAGTATAATACTTCCTCCGTCTCGGGTATTTTTATCCATTTGTACGGGCACGGAGATTAAGACGTGTTATTTTTTAATATATATTCCCTCAAATAACATCATTTTACTATATTGAACGTCTCATCCACATTGCATCATTTTCCTTTTTTAGTAAAAATGGCCCACCAATGGCCCACCACTACCCATCACATCTCTCTAATACACCTGCTCACTTTACATAAAACAATAATACTCCTTATCTACGTGTAAAATGCAAATGGTGTTGTTTGTCCGACGGAGGGAGTATAATATAAAAAAAGTAGGGATAAATTTAGGGTCCATTTACTTTTGGGATTAGGGATAGGGTTAATAATCCTTAACTAAAGTTTTAGTGGAGGTTGAGTTAGAATTAACTGCTATGGTAAAGGTTGTTTACTTTACATGTTGAATTGTAAGTATTTTACCATAACACCCTTTATACCTTATGTAAATATGTACTCCATTAAATTAAATCAGAAACTTCAGGTGGATTTCATTCGAAGCATAACCATCGACAAAGTTGAAGCTTGAGCACTGATTCCGTCAGTGATGTCTCCAAAATCGTATTCCGTCGATGATCGATACCTCCGGATTCGAACAAATGGGAAAGGCCCAGCTCCATCGAGGATCATATCCCTTTTCCACCTATATCGCATCTCAACTCTTTTTTTTCTTATTCTTCTTCTTGTTTTCATTGTCAATTTCAATCCCTGGAAATTATTTAGAGTTGCCATGGTGTGATCGGAATGTCCAACCCTTCATTTCAGGTTCGATCTTTTTTTTTTTTACTAATGAATGCTTCTTGTTTCTACTCTGTTTCGCAGCAAGTTATATATATTTTGTGTATTTTTTTCTTTTTTCATAAATGGAGGTTTTTGTGTGTTTTTCCGGTGATAAGGGTTTTCTTTTCTTTTTTCAATCGAAAAGAATGAAAAAATTTATTGGGCAATTGATTATGGATTCAAGTGTGTATAATAGTTTACAAAATTTGAACTTCTATTGTGAATTGAGCATATTTATTTGATTAATTGAAAATATGTAAAATGTTAATGATCTATTTGTACAGTAATCAGTTGAGTGGTGTAGATTAATTACTTGAAAATGACGCTAGTGCTGTTTCAAGAAATTATTTTGAATTTGTGAAATAATATATTAGATGCTATTATGATGCTTTGTTGAGTGCCTTGGAAGAAGATGCCCCTGGTTGTAGGGTGCAACTACTATCTAGGACCGGATGCTTTGCGTGGATGCCACAATGATGCGTTGGGCATACGGCGGACGCTGTCGGAGAAGTTCAGGTTCGACAGCAGGTCCATCAAGATCATGTTGGATACACTGGAGAACAGGGAAATACCGACAGCTGCTAAAATTAGAAGTGAGCTCAACTCGATGATTAATCAGACTCAACCAGGAGACGTGTTATTTTTCTACTTTGCTGGACACGGAATTGAATCGAACCATCCCAAATATCATAAAAAATTTGAGGCCATCGTCGCTTCCGATAACAATCTACTTACTAGTAAGTCATGTAATTACCTAGCTAGTTTATAATTGTAAGCATGTGTGGATATGGTGCTTACTAATGAAAATCTGGTACAAGGTTTTGATTTCAGAGACATGATTGATCGTGTACCTAAAGGGGTGTCATTCACCATCACGACTGATCCTTGAAATAGTGGAGAACTCATTGACAAGGAGCCATTTCAAAATGGCTCCCACATGATCCTTAAAGAAGAGGAAGATCATGTCGATTATGATGATGTAGAGTCGGAGTGGGGTGCATATGCACCTCGAAAGATATCATACGAGACCTTATTGCAAAGGGTGTCGTCTCGGACCGACCTCAACGACGGCGACATAGGGGTGCACATGGTGCACCTATTCGGGTCTGTGGCAAGGATCCTCTTCACCCTAACCCCCGAACGTCTCCCCAAACCTCTAAAGCCCGATCAGGGGATTCTGCTCAACAGGTGCCAGCCCGACGAGTCGTGCCACGAGCCTAAAAACTGTTTAGGAGGTTTATTTACTAGGGTCTTTCAGAAAATAGTGAATAAAAATAGGGGTGCTAATTTAACGAACACAAAGATAATAGTGATGGCCAGAAATATTTTGGAAAGACACAATTAACTATGAATTGGAATGGTCTTGCTTTGATGCTACATCTTTGTGGCTGATTTTTTTTTTAAAGTGTAAAATTTCTTGGTTTGAGTAATATTTTTTTGTTCGAAAATGGTGTAAGTTTGTAGCTTACCAATCTCTTGGTGCATGAATGATCTCATTGATGAAATGTATATGCAAGTTCTGCTATCCAATCTCTTGGGACATTTTCAAAGTATCAAAAGAAGTGTAAGTCATTGATCTACTAAATCAGCTTGAGTCTGAGTAAAGAACCATGTTTATCAACTCATGTAAAATGATGGTGCAGAAGTACCTTGTGAAATTATCAATTTAGTTAGTATTACCTTTCTTTCTCTATCAGAATGTATGTCAACATAAAAAGAAGATTATAAACAAAGTATTAAATTAAAAATCCTTGAACAATACAATGATCTAGTAAATAATGTAGAATCACTATCCAGAATGAAAATTGCCAAGAGCAGCTAGACTAAAAAATATAAACTTCTTGTTAAAATGAAAATAAAATCTAAATGATGTTGCTAATTTGTCCAAACCAAATTAAAATTTCTCATTTGAAGTATAAATAAAATTAAAAAGAAAAAATGCAACTTTGCATGTTGTTGAAAAAAAAAGATTCTACAAGTGTACTCACCCTGAAATTACAGCATCAAGCAAGCAAACTCAAAATGAATACAAGAAACAATATTATCTCCATAAGAGATGAAACACAATCTCTTTTTTAGTATATGTTTGTCCAAATTCAGTTCAAGAATCGCCGACAAACTATGAAAGGTGATACCAATCAGCAACAACGACATGATAAAACATCACAGCACACATAAGGTCTCGACTTCTCCTCGAGTTCATCTGCATTGGGTAAGGCCTCCAGCCTGTACATGTTACTTCTTGCACAACAGAACATGTATAAATTCCGGCAAATTCATTGATTGAATAGATATACTCTCTCAGGAATCCCTCTATAAATACACTAAAATATCAAGTAAAAGTGGGAATTAGACCGAGTGTTCAACGCACAGTTAGAAAATATTCCATAAAATCATAAAAGAACAAGGGTTACAAGATCATAAACGAGTGATCAACTAGAGTTGGGTTATAAGGATCTTCGATTCCAATAAATGAAGAATATTTTTAAGCTCGTCTTACGCATTTAGGTTGCAAGAGAATGTAGATCCTTAAATAGTTACAATGTGGGAGTATGTGAGCTATAAACTAGTGATCAACAAATTTAAATATCAAAGGAATGTTCTAGAACACTATGATTTAAGATCCACTTGATGGTAAAGATTTCTTCTATCGAATAAAAGCAACATAAGTATAATATATGAGAAGGAAAGCTAAACAAGAAGAAACGTATACTAATATGATTATAATTTATCCAAATCAACCAGCTCTTATTTAGGGCCTAAAAAAACCTCAACCCAGTTGCCCAGAATACAAATTGAAATATTAGCCTGAACAAACATGGGTAACAAAATGACAAAATCAATGTATAATGGGAGAGTATCACTCAAAATTTATATCAGCCTCCCTAATTGGACTGAAATTAGAAGAATGTAAAAAAAAGACTGCTATAGAAAATAAAAAACAAATAAAGATGCAGTGGGAGGTGTGCAAAGGAA
This sequence comes from Pogostemon cablin, assembly GCA_023678885.1. NCBI lineage: Eukaryota > Viridiplantae > Streptophyta > Magnoliopsida > Lamiales > Lamiaceae > Pogostemon > Pogostemon cablin. The sequence goes on along the minus strand of CM042992.1, from coordinate 1,832,160 downwards.
ACAAATTACACAAACAAGCATAATCTTAAACTACAGGAAGAAGTTACATTCACATGTTGCAATTTCACTTAGGGACATTGTGTTTATGAGGTCGAGTGATGAAATACAATAAATTGATCATGGGAGGGTATAAGTAAGGAATCAACTTTCAGATATCTGCAAATGCAAAACATCAACAATGAAATCAATAATGAAGGATGGAGAGAGTGGGTATGGCGACACCAACGCAGAATACAACACAAAAATTTATGAGTAGCAATTGAGAAAGGTGAGATCTGTGAAATTTGATTCTAGAAAAGATAGGATTCGAAAGTATATACCTTAGCAAATGGTAGAAGCCGGATCGAAGAACATATCTTCGCGGACGGTGAAAATCGGAGTGAAATAAACCTAGTTTCTTCTCTTCCCATCGGCCACCACAGCTGAGATCTGGTGACAAATTCCCATCGGCCACTGTAGTTGAGATTTGGTGAGAATTTAACTAAGAGCCGGAGTGAAAGAAACCTAGTTTCTTCTCTCCCCATCGGCAACTGCAGCTGAATCTGGAGAGAAATTAATTGAGTTGTATTTTTCCATTTTATAATTGAGGGGTAAAATGATAATTTTGGCCACTAAACCCGAGGGTTGAGATTTATCCTTCCATCCTTGGAGGGTTGACGTAGCCTCCGTTCAGCCTTAGTTGAGAGCGGGTCGACAAAGCCCGATGGTTAACCCTCTTTAATAACCTTCAAAGTAAATAACCTTTAACTAGGGTTGAACAGATGATAACCCCTGTTAACCATGAAAGTAAACGAACTCTAATAGTTTAAAAAGAAAAATTAAATAAAATTATTGGGAATGATGAATAAAGTATAAAAAAATAATTAATGTTGTTGGGATTGATGAGTAAAGTGAAAAAGTAGGTAATAAAATATTATATATTTTTACCATTAATGAAATGGGTAAAAATATGTTGGACACCCCAAAATGAAAAATTGGTAAAAATACGTGGGATGGAGGAAGTACTTTCTTTCTACAAGACGCTACACAAAATCCTTCAACCCCCCTCACAAAAATTAAAAAAAAAAACAAAATTAGCCAATTATTTTAAAAGTTATTACTCCCTCCATTTCATCTTAATAGTTACATATTTTCTTTTTGGATTTTCCATCATAGTGGTTACATTTCTCTTTTTAACATATGAGACCCACACAAATTAATTATGTCTCTCTCCATGGGCCCACACATCACACTAATACACCTACTCACTTTACATTAAAATATTATTTCTCTCACATCAATATACTTTAAATACTATATTCATTAATCTACGTGCAAAAAGTAAACGTAACTTTAATGACAAGACGGAGGGAGTACTCTAAATTCAAATTTGTAACTTTTTTTTCACATAAATATCATTATTTTATTTATTACCTAAAAATATAAAAATAATCTCTAAAATCAATAAATTCGATCAAAAGAATAACGTTTTTTTTTCCTCATTAAAAAGAAAAATAGAGAGTATGAAATAGTAAATGTCAAGCCTCTTAATTGAATTATTATTTCCTTTTATAATGGGAGTTAATCTGGGAGTATATATTTTTTAGGTTTTGAATTGAATTATTATTTTCTTTTTAAAGAGAGGTAATCTCATTGTGAGAGGAAAAGATAGAATCTAATTTTGAGACGGATACAATTCATTTTATTATTATTTATAATCTCAAAAAACACATGCACGTTATCAGATTGAGGAAGCATTAATTAATTATATATAAAAATAGAAATACGAGGATTTATTATCAAAGAGTTAGGTAATTGCAATATTTTTCCGTTATTCAAATTTCAAATCAAGAAAATTTATGAATCAAGGAAATAAATAACGTTGACATACTGCAAGAATGTGATTGCACGCGCCATTTTTGCGGTTGGTGAAAATTCAAATCAGAATTTGTTACAACACCCAAAGAATTGTGCTAGATAGCAAATTACTAATTGTAACCATTAGCCTTGGATTTTGTGTTGGGATGTAAATAAGTCGAGTTCAGCCCAAAGTAGAGTTATTCAAACTTGTTTAAATTATCATTGAATTTTAAAATATATGTTTGAGTTTATTTGATAAGAAATCGAATCAAATTTGAACGAGTTTAATTGAGTCAAATATGAAGGTATTTTCTTGAATCAGAGCTTAAGACAAGCTTCTATTATTATCGAACACAAAAGTTTGTTTAAACTTGTTTGATATTTTTATCAAATCGAATTTAAATGAACTTTTATTAAATGATTTTTAGTTAAATATCGAATAGTTTGATTTAATTTTCTTTTTTTTTTCACAGAACCAAGTCTTTTAAAAATACAAACTAAATTTCTAAAGGGGGTGTTCACAAAAACTAGTTTTTAAAAACACAAACTAAATTTCTATTTCCTTTGCTTTTATGCTCCCAAATCAATGTCCTCATGCTTGGTTTGGTTAATGAAATTTATCATTTGATATGATTACAAAATTAGAATTAGAATTGTTACAATCTAACCACCAGGTGAGCTAGCTCACCTGGTCACTGGGCTTCTTACCTACTTGAGAGACTCAGATTCAATTCTCATTGGGAACGGATTAGGAGTGGAGATATAAAGAGACTTGGAGAAGGGGGAGTAAGAAGACTTGGTGTACACTAACTACTGACTATACTAACAACTAACATTTACCAATAAAAAAAAATTGTTACAATCTCTTTCAACTGCTTGCTTTGTGCTGTGACTTGCCACAATCTCAACTCCCCCAAAATCTTACTTCCTTTTTATTTATTTTTTTAACATTTTTTGTATAGTCGGATTATGCAATAAATAAAACGTGTATTTGCAAAATAAAATACAATCAAGAACGTGGTAAAATTGAGCATCTTCTCGAAGATACTTGTTGTGGTAGAATGACTTTTAGGGCATCTATATGATCCTAATATGTAGCTATGGTCATAGATAATGAAAATACCAAACTCAACCCCATGGTTAATGGTAGAATTGGGACTGCCCTATTTGGCTATTCCCATTTAAACCACCCCCCTTTCTCTCTCTTCTTGTTGGACAAGTTGGTAGTATGAGATTGTCAGCCAATCTCAACCCTCCACCAAAACAAGAAATATTATCAACGAAAAATTAAAGGCATGTTGTGACTTACTATATTTGAAAATAAAAGAGATGACATGATTTTACATTCCAACCACAAAGAAACACAACTACATTTATTTCATTTATCACTCTTTTCTCTTGCTTTGATGCAAATATATCCTATTTTATGTGGTCTGCCTTTAAACCAAGCTCATCAATTTTTCTACTCTCTAAATTAGGAATGAGAGATTTCATAAGCATCATTCACATTTCACAAGAAGTCCTTTCTTAGTTAAACTGTCAAATTGTGAATCATAAATGTCCACTGTAACAAGCATAATTTAGCAGATTTTTTTGAGTGTGATTGTTCAAGCAAAAGTATACAAGGGCTATCTACAAAATTTACCACAAGTTTATACTTGGTGTGTATCATTTCTTACGACCTGAGACGGTCTTCTTCACGGCTCCAATTGATACTAGGAACTGATCGAGAGACGAGAGGGTCCTCATGTCGTCTGGAGGGAAATAGCTGGCAGCCTTTCCCAGGAGTGATGCGAAGAGAAGAGACAGGGAAGGGCGGGTGACGTAGCGCTCACCCAAGAGATCATCAAGAAATCCGAATGCTGCTAAGAAGTCGGATCTACTTGCATTAATTGGGGCTGCGAAGTGAGCAGGGATTATTCGCTTGAACCTCCAGTCCCGTGCTATTCCATCGATCCAATCTCTAACCTGAAGTTTCCAAGTCTCATAGTATGAACTAGGTGCATTATTCTCAACCATTACATTAAATAATGTCCTAATATATATGCAATCAAATGGTCACTCTTCAAGCATAGCATGAAGCACCTTCTTCAAGTGTCTAAAGAGTACACCTTAGAAATAGAAGAATATGATGAGTTATACGTCGAGTGGTGCATAGGTTCATGCTATGTAGTTGCTGAATTCAAATGTCATGGCAAAAGGACTATTAGCAAATAAACTGTCTATTGAGTAAATTTAAGAGGCTATGATGGATTGCAATGCAGAAAAACATGAAATGCAAACTTGCCTTTTCCGGAACTTTGCTGAAGACTAGAGTTTTAACAATAGGCGAGACGATCAGCTTCTGCGACATCTGAGAAAAGCTAGCATTGGGCTCCAACAGATTCGAGGGGCCAAGAAACAAGATCTGAAGGACCATTCTTTCCCATCCTGTATCAAACAAAAATGTGTGAGGTCGCCTTAAATGGGCTTTGAAACACATCACCCTTCTAATTGAATAACTCTGTTAGGAGTAAGGATCTCACTACATCATAAGTTGGATGGAAATAAAAATGTGTGTAAGATGAGACCAACCTTTTTGTCTGTTCTGCGTGTTGTCAACAACTGGTTCCTCAGGGACCTCTTTTCCTTTACTAAGAAGTTTGACAGCCAAACCATTCTTAGCTGACGACAGTAACGACTCCTTGCTAATACATTCAGGCGGCTGTCTCGGAACATATATTACAGCATCGGTCACTAGCAGTGTCCTTGAGGGCTTATGATAGAATGCCACCTCCACATATGGTCCAATTCCTTACAAATTAAACAAGAATACATACAAATGTCATAGTGCAAACAAGAGACTTGATTTAATGAACAATGGAATACGAGCACTACCAACTTCAGGAGAGCTCAAAACTTTCTGTTCGATCTCATCCGCCCATTGAGTCGATAAGTCCTCATCTTTCAATATTTTGGAACGAAAAATCCCAAAAAATTCAAGGGGCAAATTTAGGGGCCAACTCCACTGCCTAGGTGCCACCCACACCTGAGCTCGAGGAAATTCTCTAGAAAACGGGCCAACGAATATCTTATGCTCGTAAGCAAATGTGGGTAGGATAATATATTCAACAGGGGCACCCAATTCTTTTACAAGCTGCAATAAATGGAGAAACACAAGGTTCCAAGCAGTGCATTTCAACAGGCTGTTGGAGTATAATGAAATCAAAGCAAACTTTACTTCTAGCAATGCTGCTAAAGAAGACACTGACCCACAATTGTATAATTACCACATGTGCTTGATGTTGCTCACCAGTAATAAAGGAATTAACATCGGATATACTCAACAATAAAGAAAGCAAGAAAAAAAAGACACCTGGATGCACTCTTTAGTGGGAGCAATAGGGGCGTGAACCCATAACCCCCCTGACTTCAGTTTTATGACAGTCATTCGAATGTTTGTCGAAACACTGCTGAAACCGAGGGCTTGCTCTTGTTCAAATAACCATATGGTGTTCTTCACAGCCTAAAATTCTCATCAATGGTAGAATATCAGAAACTACAATGGATTTCAGCATGTAAAAACGGAATCAATTGAGAGAATTAAAACCCTAAAAATTTTGCAAAGCTGCACTAACCTCGTATCTTAAAGTACGGCGATTGAGAAAAGGGCCGAGGGGGAACGGAAACCCAGTGAAATTGAAGTAAAATCTTCCTCCGCCGCTACCCTCCTCGCCGCCGCTACTAGTGGCGGCAACCACCAAGTTCAATTCCTTCCGATCTTTGCTTTTTCTGGGTTTCGGTTGAAAACACAGACTCTTCAACGGCGAACCAGTGAGAAAACTAGGGTTCAATTCTCGAGAAGCCAGCGCAGAAGATTTCGGTAAAGGGACAGCAACCGCCGCAGCCATAATTTCCGATGAATAGTTAGTTGTACAGAGTTGGAGAGGTCACTCCACCACCACCAATTGAGTTGGGAAGGAAATTTGAAATGATCCCACCATAACTATACTTCTCTCGAGGTTCATTTTTGTGACACGTGGAAGTTTTATCCTAGTTGGAATTTCACTTATTTTGGAGGACCTCGTAATATTTTGTGGATAAAAATATTTACCAAAAAAAATAAAAAGAATATTGGAACGTTCCAGGAAAAAACGTACTTGTAATATCTATCACTAGCCCAATGGGCCAATCATAATGAATATTTGGTCTCAGTTACTGAATTCACAACCAAAGAAACCTCCGCTTATACCAAAAAAAAACCCAAAATATATGAAGCCTCACCAGCCAAAGCCCAATTTTATCCGGAAGGTAAAAATAAAAGGAAGCCCAATAATGTAAATCAAGCTATTCAGAATTGAATGCTAGGCCGCCGGCCCACTAGAATGACTGTAATTCTCAATAATAATAAGAATGGAAGGTGATATAAATTACATTTCACCTCTTTATTACGCTAAGAATAATTCTCGTACATCACTATCAGAATTGTGGGTAAAAAAAATTGAATTCAAGAATTCATCAAACAGTAGAGAATGTGAAGCTGTTGCAAACAATGAGATCACAAATTACAGCACAATCATGATAGCAGACTATCAAGCTCGGCCTCATTCTTGGCCGATACTACCAATATGTACACACGGAATGAGTTTTGTCGTCGAATCTGAGCTGTACTGCAAACAAAAAAGGCGACAGATGAAGTCACCTAAACGAGGCAAAATTCAGTCTAACAGTAGAGCTTCTTGCTATACTGCAAGTCAGAAATAGTAATAGTCACAATAATGGTTGCACTGTGAAAAGATTCTGAAAAAGACATGTAATGGTGCCAGAAAGAAGACGAAGAGAGATCTTCACGAAACAATCTCTCTCACAAGCCAATCCAAGCACGGGTAAGCCAAGTAGAGAATGAGGAAGGATGGAAGAGCAAAGACGATCGTTATGAGTATGTACAGGGCAAGGATGGCTGCACTGACTGGTATTGCATATAATATGATGAGGAGAAAAATGATGACCAGTGGGAACTTGGATGTTACATTAAGAAAGAAATTGAGGGACTTTCTGAGGGATGAATGCAGTATTTCAATGGCATGATAACTGATCAACGGGTGGCCATCATCTCTAGATCCTGATGTTTCAGAATGATGAATGTCAGGTCCCCTTCTCTCGCCCATCAAGCTTCCTGCTGTTCTTCTATTCGATGGACAAACTGATTGATGGTCCTTACACGTGGTGGAATGAGACTTCACTCTGTCACCATTCATGCTCTCGAGCATCCACAGAAGGAAGAAGTTCTTCCGGGGAAATTTCAGGTTCCCTCTACAAACCAGACGAAGTGATAAAAGGTTGCACCAGGGGCAGGATATTAAGAGTGGGAGCTGAAGAGGTAAAGTTGGAAATTTCACAACGGCCAATTGCAGTCCTAGAATGCAGTTTTTGCAAAGCGTGTGTCCACACCACAAAACGTACGGTATGTTTTCAACAAGGTTAAAGGATTCCCAGCATATTGGACACTCCAAACCCTCTTCTCTACTAGTGAGGGAAGAAACATCGTCATCTGAGCAATCCACTGAATCTTGATTTGGCTTCGCCGCATCATGCTTCAGCCTTATAATTCCAGCTACACAGCTAGATGAAAAGTTCAACATCTTGCAGCTGGCTAGGACCACTACAGAATGAGCATTCACATCTATATGGCTGAAACTCCGGTTCCTAAGAGGATAAAAAGTGAAAGGTGATATGTGCAGCCACGAAGTGTAGAGTCAGATTAAGTCAGCTATTTAGCTTATCAAAACATATTAAACCTATTTCATATAAACGATTACAACAAAGCAGTAAACCAAATATAAAGAAAAGTTCTCAAGGTTAAAAGCACAAAATATGGAAATTTTAATGCAATCACACTTCACAGTGGAGTTATGGTACACAGTGTTTATCATTTCTGCAGGTTGAAACTAAATAAGGCACTCCTAAGGTAGTCTGAACCATGAAACTCATAAGCATATAAATTGTCTTTAGGCTAAGATAACAGATTCTCAGTTTCTGAATTTTTCTTTTTTATTGCCAATGGAGGTGTTACTCAGAGCCCAGAGGAACCATATAGTACGTAAATAAAGAGAGCTTTTATTTTCAAAATAACTTGATGCAAAAAAAAAAACAGCAATTTACTCCATTCCTCACTTATAAATAGTGACACATATATACACTCTTCACACTATGCCTATCTAACACTTAAATTTAAGCAAGAAGGTATATATGTTGATAACTTCTTCCTCTGTTGGTTTTGTCAGAAAGTAGAAACACATAGAAATGATGCTCAGCCATAAGTTGAGTTCATTGGAAATTTGGAATCTTCATCCTCCATTATTAAATCAAGAGAAAAACTATAATAAATAGCCAACAACAAAAACATTTTCAGTAGAATTTTGTTCTGCTAAAATTCAAGGTCCATAACTTTTTCAGAAAATATCAAAACATAGGAAGCAAATTAAATAATCCCCCATCATATGAAGTACGAACACTTAAGTGTCGGATCAGTCATACGCAAACTTAAGAATAATTTGCCAAGTTCGGTGAGGCATATTGGAATTTACTGATTGTTTGAAAGAAGAGTTGATGAATACCAGCTCTTACTATATTCTTTTCATTCGAAATAGCATACAAGATTCAATTTCTCTACTTGGGATAACACAAATTGGGGTTCGAAATACTCTTCATCAGCACATTGTAGTAGTCCTTTCAGGTAATTATCTAGTCGCCAAAATTCCTAATTTATTTTCAACTCAGAGATCAAATATCCATCATTGATCATGAACCATCTACTTCTTTTATTCAACGAAATTTACGAACAAGCTAAATTAACAGATCTCCAATATAAAACTTACTGAAACAACATCAAACACTGCAATTGCAACAGGAAAATTTTCATAATAATACAAATGCATACAGATTTTACACGCCGTTTTTTCCTGATAACTATTTGTAAACAAGTAATTCCAATTTTAAGCATTGAACAAAGATAACATCTCCAACACGAAATAAAATCCATCAAACTTCGATTCATAAATCCGAAGATCATTTTAAAGATGGATGAGGGAGAACGATTACCTGTTAATCAGAGGATGCCATGAAGAATGGAGCCCTAGGATTCTCTATCTCTCTGTGTATCGGATCTCCGCGGGAACACTTGTGAGGCTGAGCTTCGGGCGTCAGCAACAAACCACCCTTGATGATATTTCTCCTTTTATCCCTTTTATTTTTTTATTTATTTTTTTAAATTCAGAACGGGGGTAAAAAAAAAAAAAGAGTGAGGTTCCTGTACATCCTGTACACCCGTGCGCCTTTGTAATTTTCATGCCCCTTTACAATTTAATCTCCTAACAATACATAGGTTTAAATATGATTGGAGGGGAGGGTTGTATTCACATAGGGACACGAAATATCCTTCCGCGTCCCCGGGTGCACATGAGCTTTTACCATAAAAAAAAAAAAAAAAAAGCACCCTTAATATTTAGGAACTCTCTTGTGGATAGTGAGAGGGTAAACCATTCTTAAATTATACTCCCTCCATCCCAAGGACCAATTTAATTGTGGTTGCTAATCTCACGATAATTATCAACGGAATTAATTTCTGTCTGTAAATATTCCGTTGCTGGCCCTCTTAGACTAGGCTAAATAAATTGCCTCTGCTCCAAGGACTGAAGACTGTGTTGGTTGTAAGAGGTATGAATCCGTATGCCCAACGGATTTTTTGAGCGTTCGGATTTATTTATGGCATGAAACAACTCGCAGTATGGGTCTAGCTTATTGATATCTCTACTTGAATTCATTTTCTTTTTTTTTTACCGAATCATTGCTATTTGACTCGGATCTGTTCTAAAAAAGTCGAGGTATTTCGAATTGTTTGTTGACACGGACAAAGTAAGGAAACCCTCTGAAATTATTTCAATATTGAACCTTGGACATATAAGAGTTCCAAATCGAATCTCTTTAGAAAGAAGATGGAGGGAGTATACTCTAGTTGTTATTATATAAGTAAAGTATATTGTATTTATTACTTAAAATATGTTTGAATTGAATTATTATATTATAATACTATATAAATATATTTTAATTTATTAGTCATTATATTTAAAAAAATTATATTTTAACTATAAATTAACATATTTTACATATATAGTAAGTATACATTAACGACGGGTCAACTCATCTCACAATTTGTCTCACATAATTACCGTCTCACAATAAATTTTATCTTAATTTTTATCTTTTTTAGTGAGAAAATATTATAATTAAACTATGTTATATAGTTAAAATATATTCATTTTTTTAAATAAGATAAATAAATGATGGTTATATATAATTCACCATAAATAATATATTTTTGAATTGTATCAATTCAAGGCCCGAAAAATTGATAAATTATTAATTTGGGGCCTGAATTATTTTTCTATCAATTCGGGACTTGAAATATGTAAAACTATCAATCTAGGGCCTTGTTTTATTAAATATTATCTCATATTTTATCAATTTAGGGACTAAATTCAGGCCCCAAATTAATAGTTATACATATTTTAAGTTCCGGATTGATAGAAAAAATAATTCAGACCCGAATTGATACATTACCAATTTTTCAAACATTTGATTGATAAAACTCCTATATTTTAACCATCACTAACACCATCTAATCCTTAGTCAATTGAAAATATATCCTAATATATTAAAAGTGACTAGGTATTGTAAAACATTTTTGGACACTTTGGTCCCTTATTTATTTTATTATTTACAATTGTATTCTAATGTCCATTGATCTCCCTTCCAAGTGCCATAGACGGTCAATTATACAAAATTAATTTGTAATCATCTCTTCAGAGTCACACCCAACTCTTGAACTTCTGCTCTTAATTAACTAATCTCTATGGCTCCCTCCGCTGAAATCAAAACCTACTGATGCAAATTCCCTCCGCAAGTCAATTCGGATAAGTGAGTATAATCATAACTTGAATTGTTGAATTTTTTTTTATTGTTGTCGATTTTGATGGTTGCAGTGGAAGAAAGAGATGGCGGCCACTCAAGAGGATATGATCTGGTGGTGGAAATGAAACAGAAGTCTAAATCTCTGCCAAGAGGAATGAGAGAAAGAAGACAAGTGTCAGCAGGTTGTTATTGTTACTATTTTTTTATTTTGGAACAAAATCCTATTATGCTTTTAGCTTTGTGTGTTTCATTATGAGTAGTTATTCTCTATCATTATTTGAGTGATTTTGATTGGTTTGAAATCGTAACGTTAGAACCATTTCTCATATACATGTCCTTCCACCCAGATGAAACACCCGGACGAAAGGAGTATGTAACTTTCTCCAGAATTGGATAAAGTTAGTACTTAGTTGTTTAAACAGAAAAGTGCTAATTTTAGTTTTTTTATTAAATTTTTATTTATTTATTTTTCATCATGAAAAGGATAAGGTGTATATTGGGTGCATGTATGACTTTTTATTTTATTTTGTATACATGTTATTCTATTTTGTATACGTGTTTTGTAATAATTGTATATTTTTTTCACACTAAATTTTTTATTATAAAAACTAACATTCATATGTGTATAACTTTTTATTCAACAGTGTATACATATTTTTTAATAATTGTATATTTGTTTACACTCAATTTTTCATTAAAAACTAACAATTAAATTGTATACATTTTTGCTCATAATGGTATATGTTTTTGTTTATATTTGTATATGGGTGCACCCGGGTGCACATAGGGATGTAATCGAACCGAGTCGAGTCGAACACTACTAGGTTTGAGGATCGTTTGTTAAGAAATTATCGAACTCGAGCCCGAGCTCGAATTCGTCAAGAAAAAAATATCGAACTCGAGCTCAAATTCAAACTCGCGAACATGTTCACGAACACATAAAGTAACTTGTTTATGAATATATTTTCATGAACATTTAAATAATTTTGTACCTGGATATTAAAAAAATATTTCGTTTATAAACATTTAATGTTATTCATAATATTAAATAAACAAACTAACAAAATATAATAATAAACGGTAAAAAGTATTTAAATAATCACTTAAGTTATTATCATATTTGTGTGGTTTAATATAAAATATTTAATTATTGAATATTAATAAATAAATAATAATATATAATTCTAAAGAATAACTATAAAATTTACGAACGCGTTTGCGAGCCATTAGCGAGCCTATAAACGAATATGTTTGCGAGCTTTTGAGTCGAATACTCTTAGGCTTGAGTTTGGTTTGATAAACTATATGAACCCAAAATTCAAGTTTGGTTTGGCTCGTTAAGGTTAACGAACGAGTTCGAACGAACATTTAATCAAATCGAGACTCGAATAGTTCGCGAACGGTTTGGTTTGATTACATCCCTAGGTGCATACTATAATTAGCCAAAGGATAAACTTAATTATTAATTTCATTAAATAAATTAAAACAAAAAAATTATGAGTACTTTACACTGTTAATTTTTTTTATTGATAAATATTAATGGATGGAAATTTGTACAGCCATATTCCATAATTATTCTTCTATCTTCTATTCATTCCCTAGAAAATTGAACCTTTCGTGCACTATATTCCAAAATTATTCTCCTATCCTCAATTTGTTCCAAAAAAAAATCGAACGAGAACCAAAAGATTCATGTTTGGTGGGCACTATTTATCATATTTTCTAACTGTATAGTGTTATTGTTTCACATGGTGGGCTACACATTTGTTGTTTTCATAAAGAAAATAATCAATATGTACAAAATTTAATGTTATTATTTGTTGCTTTATGTCATGAAAATTCATGTGGTATAATATTGTAAAGATGAAAATATTGATATCGATCAAAATATCAATACTTCAAATTTATAAATATATCGATAAATATATCAAATATTGATATCGATATCAGCAAAATTTAAAAAATCACGGAAACTTAAAAAAAAAAAAAAATTAACTAACTTTTCAATATATTATAACTTATTTTAATATATAAATACACTTTAAAACTAAATAAAAAATTCATAACACATGATAAACAAATCAATAATAACATATTTAAATTGTCTAGAGTGATCATATAATAATTACTACTTATTATTTAATACTACATAATAATTAATATCAAAATGATGATTTATGAGGCTCAAATGTAAAACATGTCATGCCGTCTAGATTTAAACAATATTGACACCAGCTCATCGAATTAGAGAAATTCTGAACATAGTTCTGAATGTATCAGTAATACGTCGTTCTATTTTGTCCAACTATTTGACAATGAATGAATTGGATAGTATGAGCTAATCCTATCACCATGTTGAGGAATGATTGAACCATCTTAATTTACTTAGTCATAATAATGTTAATTAAAAGTGATAATAATTTTAATAAAATGTGATAATTAATTAATCAAATGTAAAACAATCTCATCATTTTCATGCAGGTGTTGCTTTATTTTTATTTTATTTTTTTAAATTAAACATATTAATAACAAAAAATGTAATTTGGTTAGTAAAAGTAAAATAAAAAATTATTTTATTTTTTTAAATTATAGAGAATTTTTTGATATTTTCGATATATTCTCGATATTTTGTTGATATTATATTAATATTTCCTCGATATATCTTGATATCTAGGAAAATTTAAATTGTGACAATTCGATATCTATATTGTTACCGATATTTTCCGATATATCCTCGATATTAGAATAGAAATATATTTTTCCCATATCGATATCGGTACTCTAAAAATTGATATATCGTGAATATATCATGAATATATCGGGATATTTTCGTCTCTGGTCACTCGTTGTTAACGAATTGAATTAGCATTATTTAATTCAAAATATTTTACAATTTCATCTTGTTTACTGAGAGGTTTTGATTATTAATTATTATAATTATTAAAAAATGTGATATCATGTGCATCCAAAAGCACACGTGCATTCATATTTCATATATGTATACATTTTTATTTAATAATATATATATAATTTTTAATGATTGTATAATTTTTTTACATTCAATTTTTTTATCAAAAAAATTATTAGTAGATAATTCGCTAATAAATTATATACATTTTTATTCATTAGTGCGTATATTTTTATTTATAAATAAATAAGTTCTCTAAAAATGATAGGAATGTTAAACGGGCTGGACCTGAACATACAGGGTCAGACCTATAGGGCTACGGGCTAAACAGGTCACGGATTAAGCGGTCCATATTAAACGGTCCGTCATTTATGCGAACCTAACTCTAACCCTAGCGGGTCCCCGGCTAAACGGGGCATTAACGGATCGGTAAATTAAAAAATATATTATTTTAATTTGAAGCATAATTAAACATTAAAATACATCAAATATTATTTTAACATTAATAATGAACTATAAATTTATAAGTTTATACGTAAAAAATAAAAAAAAATTTAGGATTTTAAATACATTAATATTATTTGTGAATTAAGATAGTTTATTTTCAATATTACTTTTTAAAATATCTCACATACTTTATTCTTAAATTATTTTATTTTAAAATGACAAACCAACAAAAATGTAGTAAGTTATAGGATATTAAATTACTATTAGATAAAATTATCAATAGAAATTATTTGCTAACATAAAAAAATATTATTAATTTTAATAATTTAAGTATATTATTAATTATCTTTTTATTATAAAAAATTTAATTGGGCTAATCGGGCCAGCTCTATTAACATACGGGCTAGCCCTATAGAGCCGTAGTCTAATCTATCCGGACCAAAAAAGACCTGATTTAAACGGGTCACTACTTATACAAACCTAAACCTACACTTTTCTAGGTTAAAGGGTCGGACCTACGATCCCGGACCATATTAACATCTCTAAAAAATGAGTGCAGAGAATCATTAGCCTGCTTCTTCTTGTTGTTATTATTATTATTATTATTATTATTATTATTATTATTATTATTATTATTATAGTTTATTAGTTTAGAGTCTTTTGGCATATTTTTTATTTTCCTCAATCTCATGAAAATTTGGTCATGAGAGTAAATAAATAAGACACATATTTTGATGTAATTTATTGTAGTTTTTTTTTTCAAAAATACCCTTTAAAAATTAAAAGAGGTTATCATTTTTAATTTATCAACAAATTATGAATGAAATAGTTAAATTTAATAAATATAATTTTTTATTAATAATTTACACTTTACTAAAAATATTATCATTTTTTTTAATATATATTTCACAAACACATTTCGTTTTATATATAACTCTTAATTTTAGTTTATTTTATTTTTTGAGGAGGACAAAATAGAATATATTGACGTGAGGTGAGATGGAATTTTACAACCACCAGTGGCACTTTAGGTTCACATGCAGCTTGTCATTGTTCGTTGACAACTTGTGGCTAATAATGGTTGTGATCCGACCCGAATCCGCATGGATCACAATATTTCACAATTCACATTACATTAATGGATATATCCGATTATTACATAACTCAGCAAAATGGTACTTCATCCATTTTACTATTTATTTGAGAATTTTTATTTTCACTCGCTTCAAAACTTATTATTTGTATTCCTAAAAATAATAACCCACAAAATATTAATACCATCGTATTATTTTAAATTAAATTGCCATTTAGTTTTCACTTTTATTAACGTCTCACACTTAAGTGATCTAAAAAAAATTAAAAACTCACACTCAACAACTCTATACATTTTCTATCTCAATCATATATATATATCCATCGTATTATTATAAATTAAATTGCCATTTAGTTTTCACTTTTATTAACGTCTCACACTTAAGTGATCTAAAAAAAATAAAAAACTCACACTCAACAACTCTATACATTTTCTATCTCAATCATATATATATATATATATATATAAACCAAAAACGAAACTTAATTATAGGATCATTTTACATGGCATGAATAAAATTAAATTTGGTCGCAATGTACAAATATTTTAGGTCAAGCGTCACATCCATGCAACTACAATGCACCCAATTTCTACGGTTCGGATCTCCTGTTACATTTTGGTGTTACATCTCCTGTTACAAACCGTTGGATGATTGATACGTAGGATAAACTAATCTATACCCTAACAATCAACCCTAAGGGGAAATGTTGAGATTTTACTCTCTGCATACGTGTCACTCATCTAACGCGTGTAACACCAAAATATAACAGGACATCTAAGTTGCAATTTTTAAGTCAATTAAATTATATATATGGCTGTTATGGGATTATACTGTTTAATGGAGTATCATTTAAATGTATGTATGCATACAATTGTAATAAGTACTCCAATTATTAAAAAGCATATACGATGCCCAAAAAGAGCGATTATTATTTATTTATCATTTTTTTTGTTAGGTTTTGTTTTCCTTGGAAATTCAAGAAATGCAGTATGAACTTCTCTCTTTTTTCTTTCTCGACCGAACACACCAGATGTTTAAGAATATAACATTTTATTTTTAAATAATATATATATATTTTTTAATTTATAATGGTAGTACTATTTCTTTAATTAAATAATCAATTAAAATATGAATTATATTAATATTTGAATAAGAATATATATATATATATATATATATATATATATATATATATATTTAAAAAAACAAAAGTAAGAGTGTAAATTTTTATGCTAAAAAGTTTGTCATTTAATCCTAAAGCGTCAACTTTTTGAAGCCGTCTAATTTGAATTCACGATTACTTTTATTCAGTTTAAATATACTAAACAAAAGAATTTTTGTAGATAAAATATAGATTGAGATGACTATATAAAAATAAATTTAAGTTCACGAAACGATATTATTAATAATTAGTTTCTTTCTCACAAGTAACTAAGTAATTAATAATATGAATAATTTCATCCTATTATTAATTTATAATATGATTTATTTTTATTGCTGTTAACGAAAAGGCAAAAGCTGCAGTGTTTGATGTGAATTTTTTGTCCTGTTTAAAATTCATAAACGAATTATAATTAGAGAAAATGGCAGCATTTGTGCACGAAAGAAACGCGTATAATTCAACCAAGGAACAATGTCTTTTCTCTTTACAAACGATGTATATTGAAAGATAAATTTTTATCGCACACATATGATCTTATTATATGCTTTTTTTATATTCCCTATATCCCATTGAATCATGCACATCTACTTCATTGGCTTTAATTTTTGGGTCATTTGATTTTTATAATAAATAGTATGTTATATATATATATATATATATATATATATATATATATATATATATATATATATATAATTATAGTGTAAGATTTTTTATTGAATTTTTTATTTTATTTTTAGGTGTGAATCAATATATATGAGACAACAAATAAGAAAATTACAAATAATAATTATATGACATGAACATAGTATAATTTATAAGTTATTTTATGAATTAGTATATACAATTATCTTTGATCAATATCTAGTTAGCCACTCTGCGTCACACTATTTACTTCACCTTTATTTATTTTTTTTAATGACTGGTGTTAACCGATTTCATATTTGAATCTTTTTATTTAAAAATTATAAAATTATTTACACACTTAAATATTTAAAAATTAATATTAAACTATAGGAGTAATATACCAAAATAACATATTTTTTTCATTCAATAATTTTATCCACATTTAATTCTACCAACAATAATACTCACTATTTGAGAATGGAACACTTGGTATATATATTGATGTCGTGTGGGGTATTGAATGAGTGATGTGTAAATTATAGAATGATGTTAAACTCTAAAAGCAAAATACAAAATATATGATTAAGGGTTTGATTTTATTTTCTTATGTGCCACTCACATAACTAATTAAATAAATTTTAAAAAATGGGCTAAAAAATTAGAATGTGATTTACTACGAATAAATTTTTAAATTTGATCCATATTTTATCATATATACTGTATACATCATGAAATTAGAATAAACGTTACATAAAGTGTTGTCAAATATTCAATTGGAAATATATATATATATATATATATATATATATATATATATATATATATATATATATATGATACTTTTGCATTATGAAAGAAATTATATACATATGGCCCCTAAAATGTTCATTTAAATTTAAAATTTATTATTAAAATTCGTTGTAAGAATTAACATGGAGATGAACAATAAGGCCCTTATATTGTGACGTGTAATTAATTATTTCTAATTTTGTGCATTATTTTTAAACATAATTGAATCGACAAATATTATAATTTTGTTTAACTTATGCACATGTAAAGGCGAATTTAATTAAATATTGTTGTTTTGAATTATTTTAACCATGTATGGAAGTTCCATATTTTGGGTGGAGTCGCCGGTATTTTTCCACTATTCATCACTTCCCACGTC
This sequence comes from Pogostemon cablin, assembly GCA_023678885.1. NCBI lineage: Eukaryota > Viridiplantae > Streptophyta > Magnoliopsida > Lamiales > Lamiaceae > Pogostemon > Pogostemon cablin. Next base: position 1,813,966 of record CM042992.1, on the reverse strand, counting down.
TGAGTCGCCAAGACTAATGGCGTCTTAATAAATAATGATAAAATAATATTTTAAATAATTAAATAGATATATAAATATAATAAAATAATATATGAATAATTTAATACTTTAAATTGAAAAACACTCCTATAAACCAAATTTAAACGTGAACTCTTTTTTGGCCAATTGCTATTTAATAATCATTCCGTCTCGAAATAATGTGTACATTTATTTTTTGTACGTGAATTAAGGTGGACAATGTGTACATTCACTTTATTTTTTTACGCGAATTAAGGTGTATAATATTTTTATGTGGAGTAAAATGAGAGAAATAATATTTTAATGTATAGTAAATAGTTTTTGTATGATTGTTTTATGTGGATATCATCTACCAAAAAAGAAAATGTGCACTATTATTAATTGGCAAAATTTTGTATGCATCCGGGCGTACGGGGCACACTCCGTGCGCCTTTAGAATTTTGTGTTAAATTGTATATCATTTATTTTGTATAAAGATGTATACCCTTTATTTTCTTAAGAAAAATAAAAAATATTAATGAAAAGTGTATACCCTTTAGAACAAATTTTGTGTTAAATTGTATACCTTTTAGTATAAAGATATACTCCTATACCCTTTATTTTCTTAAGAAAAAAAATATTAATGAAAAGTGTATATCCTTTAGAACAAAATGATGTACCCTTATTAATTAAAGTGTATACCCTTTATAACAAAACAATACACTCTTACTCATAATACTAATTCTAAAGGCGCACGGTGTGTACCTGGAGCAATCCGCGAAAAAAGAGTTCACGTTTAAATTCGGTTCATACGAGTGTTTGTCAATTTAAAGTATTAAATTATTCATATATTATTTTATTATATTTATGTATCCATTTAATTATTTAAAATATTATTTTATTATTATTTATTTAGACGCCAGTAGCCTTGGCGACTTAAAACAACAATATTTAATTAAATTCTCCCACATGTAAACCATGATCCCACTTCCTTTGAGATGTGAAAGATAGCATTATAATACATTATTTGTGGGCCTTTCACCAATCACAACACTAAAGCATATAATACATCATCAAAGTGGATATTTTAATATATATATATATATATATCTTAGATTAAATTATTTGAGGATTATTGTTTCAAAGTCAATTATTAAACTTAAATCCCTTTTATCGTATGCTCATGTATTTTAAGAGAATTTATACTAATTATGATCTAATTTGATGGCTCAAAGGGTTGTTTTATTTAAATCGTTGGTACGTTAAAAAAAATCTATTTGAAACAAAAAAAATAAAATAAAATGTGGATTAGAAAATTAGGCTAATTATTTTCGACAAATTTTCTTATACGTACACATCACCGTATCGTACACTCATCCTAATGATATCTAACATTTTATTTAAATATATATTTATCATTAATCCAATTAGAATTAAACTAATCTAAACGATTGCGTGAAACAAATAAAAAGTGAGAAACTCTATTGTGATATGAATTTTTTGTGAGACGGCTGTAAGAGGGATCGATACATATTAAATTATGTTTATTATATATGTATGCTTATTTATAGTTAAAGTGTGTCACTATTGAATCATATTATAACACCTTAAAATCATACTTTAATTCATCATTTATCATATTTTAGAATACATACTTTAACAATCATTAATCATATTTTATCTATATAATAGACATACTTTAACACGTCTTACAAACCGTTCACATATATAATGTCTCACAAGAAAATTTGTCATAAAAAGTGATAATATTTCAATGGAAAAGTGATATTTAATTGATGAAAGGTAAATTAATTACAACGATTGCGTGAAATAAATAAAAAGTGATAAATTTAAATGCAAAAGTAATTTAATTAACGAAAGTGATAATGATACTGTAAACTATTTCATGAACAATTAATTTATAATATAAATGAAAAAATATAATATTTTTAAAAGAAAAGTAATAACATTTAAAATAAAAAATAACTAATTATAAAAATATAAAATAATCTCACATAAGACTATTCTTGGGCAAAGACTCTTGTGAGACAGTATTGCATAAGAACTTCAATAAGATGCATAAGAAGTGATAATATAATTGAAAGATAATAGTACTACAATAAATTATTTTATAAATAATTTATAATATAAATAAAAAGTGATATTTTAAAAAATAATAATAATATTCTTTAATAAAAGTCTTATAAAATAATCTCCCCGTAAACGGTGTCATGCTGTGATACTCACTCCTAATTTATATATTCATTATACTCATGTGATTTTTTTTCCCCACGATATTAATTAGGCCAAAAGATTTTTTTGACAATATTGGCTTTTAATATAGTGAATAGAGTGCATTGATGTACTCAATTAAACTGATTTCAAGTTGGTGGAATAATTATATTCGCATAACAATGCAAAATATTTCAAATTATATAATTAGTTAAGATTTGACTTTGATAAATTAATTAGATGGAGATGGAAATCAAATATGTCAGGTAAATATTTGAACTTAAGTAGGATTTGACATAGCAATAGGTTTCGTAATAAGAGGATGTTTATTCTTTTTTAGGATTATTGAAGAAAGCATAATTAGATGTAATTATATGCAATTGTACCTGGATGTTGGGCCATGCATAGAACTGTTTGACTAAAATTAAAAATTTGATATTTTTAAATCAAAATGAGAAAATTAATATCAAATGGAGTGTTGTATGATTGTAATTAATATATTTACTAATAATATTTCAATTTAAACAATAAAAAATACTTCATACTACTTTTGTGAGCCCGCGTGTAATTTCAAGATCACTTAATCTTTATATAATACTCCCTCCGTCCCATAGAAGTTGACACATTTTTTTTTTTGTCCCACCAAAATTGACACATTTTCTTTTTAATACATGGGACCCACACAAAAATAATTAATCTATTCTCATGGGCCCCATATATCACCTATAATACACTACCCACTACACATTAAATAGTATTTATCTCACTTCACTTAACAAATTAACTGCGAGGTGCTACTTGTATCATTCGGATCTCGAATTATATTTTAATATTACATGTGATATTACATGTTTGGTTACTGATTGTTTGATGAATAACACGTGCTAGTTATATCATTTGAATCTCATATTACATTTTAATATTACATATAATATTATATGTTTGGTTACTAATCGTTTGATGCATTCTCATGTATATCAATCACATAATTAATGACATAAATTAATACGAATGTCACTAAGAATCACGTGAGTTGTATGAGTTGCATGATTAACACTTATGATATAATAAAACATATATTTCCTCTGTCTCGTTATAATTATTAGGATGGGACGGATGAAGTACCTTAAAAAAGCATAAACCCTAGGAGCAATAATTATGATTTTCTTCTTTGTACATGCATCACTCATCTAGCATTTATAATACGAGATTAAATACCAAGTACTCCGTATAACATAATATTCGAAATCAGTAAAAGTAACAGAAGATAAGAGGTGCTAAGGGTATGGTATAAAGGTGGTGGCATTTATTATAACCGGACGAGATCATAATTATTGGTGATGTGGTGACGATTGCCTTTTGTAGTTTTTAGAACAATAAATAATAATACTAATAATAATACACATTATAAGCATTCTTATATATAAATATATATACACCATCTTATATCCAATATCTATCGTCTTCTCCACATTCTTCACTTATCACATCCACGTACATTTCATAATGCCGCCTTCTATACATAATCACCCTACTTTATTTTCTCAACATCTCCATCTATTCTCCTAATTTCTTTAATTTTTTTTATTTGCTTTAATTCTTCATATTTTTTCTCCTCCATGGTTTCCCTGATCCATCCAACATGCCAATTTCCAATCCCCATTTCTCCCTATCAAGGTTTTACTGTTCATCGTGTTAATTATTTTCGCTCGAAGATCCAGCTGGAGTAACTAACACTTTTGCGGTGGTAATGCAGGTGGTCTGGAATATTCCGGCGAGAATCGGGTGAGCTGAACAACGCCGACGAAAGCGACTTCGCAGTCGCCGGAGAATGCTACGCATGTACTCAAGTCGGAGTTCCGGTTTTCCACTCCACCAGCTGCGACGGAGCCAACCAGCCGGAATGGGAGGCCTCCGCCGGTTCTTCCTTACTCCCCATACGAGATCGGACAGGGCAGAAACGCCGGTTAGCGGCGGCTGAGAGCGGCCGCCGCCGCCAATTCTGGAGCGTCCTGGATCCCCGCACCAAGCGAGTGCAATGGTGGAATCGTGCCTTTTTGTTGGCGCGTGGGATGGCGTTGGCGGTGGACCCGCTCTTCTTCTACTCGCTGTCAATCGGACGCGGCGGATCGCCGTGCCTGTTCATGGACGGCGGTTTTGTGGCGGCGGTTACGGTGCTGCGGACGTGCGTGGACGCCGTACACCTCTGCCATTTTTGGTTGCAGTTTCGTCTTGCGTACGTATCCAGAGAATCTCTGGTAATTGGGTGTGGGAAGCTCGTGTGGGACTCACGCGCCATTGCTTCGCATTACCTGCGGTCTCTCAAAGGCTTCTGGTTTGATATTTTTGTCATTCTTCCAATCCCTCAGGTTAAATTCGTAATCTTGCTTTAATTATGAAATCTCACTTCCAATAATATTCTCACCCTCTTAATATTAACTAAACATTCTCCATACGTATCAGTTATCACCACATTTTTATATATAAGCATTACTTAATTTCAATAGTCATTATTGCATTTAATGAACATATAGTAGTGATCTTGAGAAAACTTGTGTGGTCGTGTGGTAAGATCAATTTACATTTTGTAATTAATTTTTATTTTTAATTAAAGATTGTACCACTTTTCTTTTAAAAAAAATATTACTATTATTTTTCATTTATATTACTATAAATTACCATTATCACTTCTTATCGGCTAGAAATTAATTTTCATTATAAAATGATCACTTCTTATCCTTTCAAGAAAGCACAAGTGCCTAATCGGATTCCTACATACTATATTTGATTACAGTATTAGTATTTTTTATCAGTCAATTTTTAGTTCAATTCTTGCTTCAGAAATAAGTGTTGGTGAACGGTTTGTTTGTTTACTAGTTTAGCCCAGACCAAGTAGTGGTGGCCCATCACAAATCGTATCTTTTTATTTTCACTAATGTTTTATTAAATTATTTAAGTGTAATTATTTTTAACCCTAAAAGGGGTCCACTTTGCATGGCAGGCATGTTGTTATTAATCCACGGGAACATAGATGTACAGTTTGTTGGGAAAAAATTCTAATGGTGGGCTCAACCACTCCGTATAATTCGTATCTCCATGGAGGCTTTATGACAGTTAGCATATCTATCCAAAATTTTCATGATCCCATTTAAAAATTTCAGAAATAAAAAAAAAAACATCTTAATTTGGCTGATATAATTGCTGCATCAAAATTAAAAGTTTTTTCATCATGAAAATTACCGAACTGTGAAACTGCTAGTAAACTCACTCTCAGTATATTTCTTTTTTATTGAACTGAATGCAGGCTGTATTTTGGTTTCTAGCTCCAAGATTGATTAAAGAGGGTGAGATAAAGCTTCTAATGACAATTCTCTTGCTCATTTTCTTGTTCCAATTTCTACCTAAAGTGTATCACAGTATATCCTTGATGAGAAGAATGCAAAAGGTGACTGGTTACATCTTCGGCACCATTTGGTGGGGTTTTGGCCTTAATCTCATTGCCTACTTTATTGCTTCTCATGTATGTATACCAGCTTAGTTATTATACCGTATTCTCACGTGACTTTCAAATACATTGCAATCAGATCTAATTAAGTGCATTTTGGTTGATCATTTATATAGGTTGTCGGTGGGTGTTGGTACGTTCTTGCTATACATCGCGTTGCATCCTGCATCAAGCAGCAATGCAGCATGAATAATTCGTGTAATCTATCTGTGTCTTCATCTGAGGAAGTCTGCTACTCAACGGCTGTACATAATACACCCTTGTGTTTGGATGTTGATGGCCCTTTTCGATATGGCATATACGAGTGGGCTCTTCCTGTTGTGTCGAGCAACTCTATTGCGGTGAAGATTCTTTACCCGATCTTCTGGGGTCTAATGACCCTAAGGTAAGTGCATGTTGAATGATCTGTAGTACTGTTTGGTGTGGTACTTGATATATAGCCGATAAGATCGTATATTATTACATGGTTGCAGTACTTTTGGCAATGATTTGGATCCAACGAGTCAATGGTTGGAAGTGGTGTTTAGTATATGTGCTGTTCTTAGTGGCTTAATGTTGTTCACTCTGTTGATTGGTAATATTCAGGTGATGTTCCCAAAATTCCTCCTCTGTGTGAAGATCATCTTGATTCATGACAGCATTTTGATTGAAATTTGGTTTGAGACAGGTGTTTTTGCACGCAGTGATGGCTAAGAAGAGGAAGATGCAATTGAGGTGCCGAGATATGGAGTGGTGGATGAAACGGAGACAGTTGCCTTCGCAGCTACGACAGAGAGTTCGTCGCTACGAAAGACAGAGATGGGCTGCTGTGGGTGGTGATGATGAGATGAAAATCATCAGAGACTTACCAGAAGGGATTAGAAGGGACATTAAACGCTTTCTTTGTCTTGATCTGATTAAACAGGTCATTGATTTGTCATCTGATTGTATCATTACAGTCTGTTTGATTGTGTTTAGATTTGGATTTAATTTCATATTCTTAATGTCTGCAGGTGCCTTTGTTTCAGAGCTTGGACGATCTCATTCTTGACAACATATGCGATCGCGTTAAGCCTATAGTCATCACCAAGGACGAAAAGGTAGACGTTCTCTATTTTGAACTTTTAGACGAGGTGGTCAGTTAACTTTAAGAGTGAGGCTCTTGTGTCCCCGGGGACACCGTGCCCCCTTTGCAAATTAAACCCCCTAGCAATACATAGGTTTAAATAGAATATGGAGGGGAGAGGGTTGTGTTCACATGAGGACACGGCGTGTCCCCAGGGGCACGAGAGCTTTTGCCTAACTTTAATGGTCTCTGTAAATCTAATTCAACCTTGTTGGAAAACAGATCATACGAGAGGGAGATCCGGTGCCACGTATGGTGTTCATTGTACGAGGTCGTGTAATGAGTAGCCAAAACCTGAGCAGAGGAATGGTGGCGACTAGCATACTTGAGCCTGGTGGCTTCTTTGGAGACGAGCTTCTGTCATGGTGCCTTCGTCGCCCTTTTATAGACAGGCTTCCGCCTTCCTCTGCTACATTCACATGTCTTGAATCGGCTGAAGCTTTTGCTCTCGACACTCACAATCTCAAGTACATCACGGACCACTTCCGGTACAAGTTTGCAAACGAGAGGCTCACTAGGACAGCCAGATACTACTCATCAAACTGGAGGACTTGGGCTGCTGTGAATATCCAGCTAGCTTGGCGGCGTTACATGGAGAGGACGAGACGTGGATTGGCGTATGGCTCGACTAACGGGGATAGCGAGAGACGCCTCAGACAATATGCAGCTCTGTTTATGTCCATCAGGCCTCATGATCATCTTGATTAAGAACACCACCTAGTTTCTTGTGTTGATCATGAGATGTTCTCTTGATTCTTTCATTCATGTATGTACCATTGGGATTCAATGGCTGTAAAATGTGGTCACAATCATATTTTTGATGTAATCAGGAGTTTCTAGCTACATCTGTCATCATTGTTCTATGGATTAGCTGAATTTTATTATTTTTTTGTTAATAAGCTTGGATGATGAGTTGAATATGCGAGATCTTCCATGTCATTTTCGTGTATCATCTTCTTTGTCACTCATTGTACGATTGACACATACGAGGAGAAGAAATCCAATCATTGTCCCATAATTTTTATGCTTTCTTTTTCATGGTATAGTTTCATTCAGTCTTCTACGTGTCATCCATATATTAATTTGACACGGGAGATGTTATAGCAAAATGACACAGTTACCTCATAAATCAAATATACAAAGGAGTACTATTGTAGTACCTTATACATTAGTAAAAATTAAAAGGCCCCAAAATTCTTTTTAAGGAAAGAAGGAAAGTAGTTAATGGCTTAAAAAATACTCCAAACAAAGAGAGAGAAGGAGAGAGATGTCGGAATTGCCGGCAGAAGTGGGGTGTGAGTTTAAGGTGATGGGAAAAAAAATGTAAAACACCCGATTTAGCAGAAAAAGGTTTTAATTAGTCTATAATTAATAATTAATTAATTAATCTCCCACCTTAATCTGGATATGGGCACCTTCATCTAAAAATCATTTCCCCATTGCTGAAGGGGCCCATTTTTCCCACCCTCTTCATTCAATTCTTGGACCAATCTTGGTGATCAAAGATCCCCTTGGATTGTTCCAAGCATCACACAAACATAATGTAAGTTGTTCATTATACTAATTAATTGTTTTGGAATGAATCTGCATATATACATCTTTAATTAATAATAATTGCTTGTCATGAATTATGCGCATGGTGATGTATGTATGTTTGTGTAGAGAGATCTGCATTGTCCTCATGAGATGAGCTTCTCGAAGGTGGTTAGATGGGATTAAAGTTGTCTAAAAAGGGATTTAAGATCCCACAATTGTCAAGTATGCAGTTCCTCCAGACACAATTGGTGAGTTGTCTCTGGAAGAACTACATACGAAATTTGGTCTCCAAGAAAAGGAGACGAATGCTAGTTGAGGGTTATGATCTTGACATGACTTATATCACGGATCGCGTGTTAGCCATGTCGTTTCCAGCGCAACGCATGCGTGCCATGTACCGTAATCCTCTATGGCAGGTCAAGTCTGTTTTGGAAATGAGACATCCTGCTCACTACAAGGTCCTCTGTTTCTTTCTCCGTCTCTCTGTCTCTCCACCTCATGCAACTCATGTGTTCTTGACTGATGCATATAGGTGTATAACTTATGCACAGAAGAAGGTTATGATGCAGCACATTTCAATGGATGTGTGGAGAGATATCCATTTGATGACAACCATGTACCACCGTTGCCAATGATTAAGGAGTTCTGCGACGATGTTCATTCTTGGCTGTCGACTGATCCGAAGAACATTGCTGTTGTGCACTGCATGGTACTTGTACTTCACTAGCATAATGTGTTAGAGTGATTTGATTAAGTATTAAACGACTCATCTCTCTACCAATTTAAGCTCTTAGATCGAGGTGGTCATTTAACATGGTATCAAAGCTTAGGCCTAAAGAAGGTCCAGGGAGTATTAAACGATACTCCTCTCTATCAGCTTAAGCTTTTAGATGAGGTGGTCATTTAAAAATATGTGATATACATCTATGCAGACTTAAGTTTTTAGACGAGGTGATCAGAAGACATGCATGGTAGGACTAATGAACACTTGTTGATTTGTAGGCAGGAAAGGGTCGGACTGGCTTGATGGTTTCTTGTTACCTAGTTTACACCGGCATGACAGCCGAGAAAGCTTTGCAAGTGTATGCGGAGAGACGAACAACCAACAACGAAGGAGTACGCATACATCTTTAATCTTTACACATTATATACTAACTTCATCCACTCACTTGACTATCTGTGTGCATTCATCATCAGGTTTCGATTGCTAGTCAACGTCGTTATGTTGCATATTGGGAGCAGTATTTGCGTTGTGCAAGTAAACCAGTTAATCTCACGTCTTCGTTTGTCAATTTTACCAAACCATGCACAAGAGAACTGCAACATATCCGGCTTTATGACACTGTCAACATTAATCAGATCTTTGTTGTGGTTTCTAAGTTGCAAGAGGTAAGAATATGTATATGAATGCCATTGATTGCTTACGTGCCATTCATCTAATGGTGGTTCTGTTCATGCAGGTACCGGGGCAGAGATATCGCCCCCCTGCAGAGGTGTCCAAGACTTGTTGCAGACGAATCAAGAACGATTTTGAGAGATCCAACGAGCCTCGTTACTACTACTCGTTTGTTGAGTGCGAAGAGCACGACGTGGAGGAGCCTCGTTTGGTTGTTCAAATGGATACTGAAAGCTCCATAATCTACCAGAAAACTTGTCTTGGTCATCATTTTGAAAAGCCACTGCAGGTAACAAACACACACACATGGGATGATCAATTCATTTAGATACATTCATAACTATTCTTGCATGACCAAACCACACATTGCTTCCATTTTCTTGCAACAGCTAACTGGAGATGTTCGCGTTATCTTCTACGAGAAACTTATAGGAGGTCGCGTATTCTACGTCTGTTTCAACACAGCTTTCATAACTGGCAGCCTATTGCAGGTAACTAGCTAGCTAAACATAAAACACACTACCTAATAAGGTTTTACCATGCATGCATGAATATTTTGTCCTGTTTTCAGTTCTCAATCAGAGATTTGGACAAAGTTGGGCTAAAGGGTAGATCCATCTGTGGCCCTTCCTTCTGTTTGGAGTTGTTCTTTGGTCCCTCGAACACCAACTGCGTGGCGCCTTCATGAAACGACGAGCGAAAGAGCTTCTGGACTAAACTCAAGAACAGACAGACAGACAAATCATACATGTAAATCTGCAAGTGAAGCTGCAATTGTATTGTCATTCTTTATGTATGTATGGCCGTTTAATTAGTTGGTACTCAAGATTGTTTAACCCTGTCACTGTATTGAGCTGTCACTAGTTGAAATACCAACATTTTGCAGTTAGGAATCATATCATCTTCCCAAGATTTTTAACTTACTAGCTCTACTTAATACTTGTATAATCCATCACCACCTCTTTGCAAACTATTCTTACAACTTATAAACTGCTGCGCTTTGCTCCATCCTTCGTCCCGTTTATTTACGTACGTATTCTTATGTGCGGAGATTAAGAAGCTTTTTAGGATATATGATATAAAAGAGACAATTTTAATAATTCAACAAGATAACATGTATGAGGTGATGAGTTTTTTTTGTAATAAAGTGTAAATAGTATTATGGTTAGTAAACTACTTATATTGTGTAGTATTACTATCTTTTTTTAACACATAATTGGAGTGGATAAAAATAAACACGCATATAGAGGCATGATAAAGGTTTATAACATTCCATACGATGAAGTGTTACTATCCTATATAATAGTGTTACTCTTGTAAACAAACTACTCGTGTATAACAAATTATAAATAGTTCGATAAGTATAACACTCAGATATTTTAATGAGTAATGTTTCCAAATGACACTATACTCTAAATAAAAAAAATGTAAAATTTATTAGAGCAGAGAGTGTAATTAACCTAAATGATGTCATTATTTCCTTCCATTCAAAATTACCCTTGAAGTAGCAAAAATCCAAAATTAACCTTAATGTAGCAAAAAATAGAGTTCCTTATTAGTGTTTGAAAGCTTAACATCTCCAAATTTGATCTATTTTAGCCCTCATGCAAATTTGGTGAAGTGAATTTATTACTCCTCATATATTTTAGTTAAAAAGAGCATCTGCAAAATAGTAAAAAATTAGTGGAAAATACTTATTAACTGGATCTAGAGGATAATGATTAATCTCTTTAGCCAAGGATAATTATGAATATATATCCCGCTGTTATGTGTGCTGTGTGGATTCATCATCACTTATATAGTTAATTTAATAAATCATTTAATTTGAGATTAGATAATTCAGCAGACACTGTATTTAGAAACGATCAGAAGTGACTTAATTACAGATTTGCCCATAAGTTTAACTAATTACGGAGTAGCCTCAAAATTTCTTTCTTGAAATTAAATTTAAACCTATTTAATTACCCTTTAATTACACATTTGCCTCAAATAATTTCTTGCTTGAAACTTCACCGCTGCCCATTCCAAAATCTACGGCGCTCTCTTTCTTAGAACATCTAAAATCAGTTTCACTGATCTATTCTCGAAAACCCTCATTCTTTTTCGAGAAATTTGTTCTGCTGTAGGATTCAAGGAATAGGTTTTACTGTTATTCAGCTATGGCGACTCAAAAACCCTCAAGAACGCCGGCAGAGATTGAGGATATCATCCTCCGGAAGATATTCCTTGTATCGCTAGTTGATTCCATGGAGAATGATTGTCGAGTTGTTTACCTGGAGATGACTGCTGCTGAGATTTTGAGTGAGGGCAAGGAACTTAAATTATCGAGAGAATTGATGGAGAGAATCGTAATCGATCGGTTATCTGGAAGTTTCCCAGCCGCCGAGCCGCCGTTTCAGTACTTACTCAATTGTTATCGTCGCGCATATGAGGAAGGTAAGAAAATCGCTTCGATGAAGGATAAAAACGTGAGGTCAGAGATGGAAATTGTGGTGAGACAGGCGAAGAAATTAGCAGCGTCCTACTGTAGGATACACTTAGGTAATCCTGATATGTTTCCTAATCACGATACGAACAAATCGGGCGTTTCGCCATTGTTGCCTTTAATTTTTTCAGAGGTAGGGGGTAGTTTGGATGGATTTGGTGGAAGTAGCAGTGGGGTTTCGGCTCCCCCAGGTTTCATCGAGGAATTTTTTAGGGATGCCGATTATGATTCGCTTGAACCTGTTTTGAAACAGTTGTATGAGGATTTGAGAGGTAGTGTGTTGAAGGTTTCTGCATTGGGGAATTTCCAACAGCCATTGAGGGCACTGTTGTTACTGGTTAATTATCCCGTGGGGGCGAAGGCCTTGGTGAGTCATCCATGGTGGATTCCAAGCAGTGTGTACATGAATGGAAGAGTCATCGAGATGACTAGCATTTTGGGGCCCTTCTTTCATGTCAGTGCATTGCCTGATCATGCCATATTTAAGAGCGAACCTGACATTGGGTGAGTGACATTTTAGTTTTCTTGATTTTGTTGTCATTAGGATGTAAATTCCCATCATGATGTAGTTGCTTCATTTTATCTAGACTTGTAAAGACTTCATCTTTTATAATGATCCAGTCTTTGATAAAGTAATGTAGCATTTATACTTTAACATGAGACTTTGGTACTTAGCACTTTCACTATTCAGTTGAAGATATTATGAATGGATATATGTCTTTTATCCACAGCCAACAATGCTTCTCTGAAGCATCAACTCGCCGCCCAGCTGATCTTCTGTCGTCCTTTACAACTATCAAAACAGTTATGAACAACTTGTATGATGGGTTGGCAGAAGTTCTTATGTTTCTCCTTAAAAACACACACACTCGTGAAAATGTACTTGAATACCTTGGAGAAGTTATCAACAAAAATTCTTCAAGGGCACATTTGCAGGTATATGTTTCTTTCATTATTAGAAGAACAGTTTGATCCTTTATCCTTATTGATCTTAAGATTTCAATATGAACACTTCCAATGGCCTACTCCATTTTAACTTATTGTTATGTGGGATTTTGGCTACAGGTTGATCCATTGTCTTGTGCTAGTTCTGGCATGTTTGTCAATCTCAGTGCCGTAACGCTTCGTCTCTGTGAGCCATTCTTAGATGCCAATTTGACAAAAAGGGATAAAATCGATCCCAATTATGCGTTTTACTGTAACCGGCTTGAAATGAGGTAGAAGATACTTTTTTTTTAATACCCTGTTCAGCTTGTTTTTGAAAGAGTCCATTAATGTTGATTAACTTTTGATACATCTATTGGAGATGCCAAATTTAGGAGAAGAATTACAGTTGATCCTTAATATATCTGTTTTATAGTAACAGTCTTAAAATAATATTGCTATTACAATTTTCACCCTTTCAGCTTACTGAAAGATTCCTTTTGGTTGATAAACTTGTATCAGAGGATTGACTGCTTTACATGCATCATCTGAAGAAGTATCTGAATGGTTTGACCATAATACGGCTAAAGTTGATAACTCAGCAAATACTGGTGGTGGAGAAAATCGGTTGATACAGTCTCAAGAAGCTACAAGTTCTAGCACTAATTCTAATGAACCTTCTGTCTCCCAAAATAATAATCAAGCATCCAGAAGTACTGAAAAAGCCAAATATCCATTTATATGTGAATGTTTCTTCATGACAGCCCGGGTGCTGAACTTAGGATTGCTAAAAGCATTTTCGGACTTTAAACACCTAGTTCAGGTAATATCTAGTTCTAAATTTTAACCCTGTGTTTTGTATAATCTTCCAATTTTGTTTACCATATTGGTTTATTCTTTAAAAAATGAAGTCAAATATACTCCACTTATTATATACTAATTAATTATATCCTGGTAATACGTTAGCAAACACATTAATATAATAAGCACAACCAAACATAGCCTTTATTACTCATTTGCATTTCCTTCTGTATTCTTTCTTAGATTCATAATAGGCTGTTCATCCTGATACTTTTTGTTCAGGATATTTCAAGATGTGAAGATGCGTTATCCTCTTTCAAAGCCATGCAAGAGCAAGCACCTTCTCCACAGTTGCAACAAGACATAACTCGACTAGAAAAGGAAATTGAGTTGTACTCACAGGAGAAGTTATGCTATGAAGCTCAAATACTAAGGGTACAAAGTTATTATTTTGATTTTACTAATTATGGATTTAACTCTTTTATACTATGACTATGGATACCTCATTCATCATATATCTATGATGTGATACTACTGTCATGCAGAGACAATCTGCCAGCAAAACAAACTGCTCTATTGTTGGCATTTTATTTATTAATCAAATAACTAATGGGTTACTTTACCTTTGTACTGTCTTTACTCTTTGCACATTTCACTCTACTATATTCAATTATGAAACTTTGTTTTGTCTACCTCTCTCTGTAATAAATTTCTACCTCTTAATAATAATAATAATAATGATTTTTTATTTGATAGGATGGAGGGATTCTTCAGCGTGCATTGTCTTACTACCGATTAATGGTAGTTTGGTTGGTTGGGCTGGTGGGAGGGTTTAAAATGCCTTTACCACCAACATGCCCAAAGGAATTTGCTTCAATGCCTGAGCATTTTGTAGAAGACACTATGGAGTTGCTCATTTTTGCCTCGCGAATTCCTAGAGCTTTAGATGGGGTTGCATTGGTTAGTGGATTATGGCTTAGGGTTTGAATATTTTCCTGCATGCTCCATACCTAATCATTTATCTTCTTCTTGACAGGATGATTTTATGAACTTCATTATTATGTTCATGGCTAGTCCAGAATACATCCGAAATCCATACCTGAGAGCTAAAATGGTTGAAGTCCTGAATTGTTGGATGCCACGGAGAAGGTATATTTGATGAGTTTTACTACAAGTCGTCGTCATTTTTCCTTTTTTACCTTGCTTCTTTATGATTTGTGTATGTAGTGGCTCAAAGGCAACAGAAACTTTGTTTGAAGGGCACCAACTGTCCCTTGAGTATCTTGTGAGGAATCTGCTGAAGCTTTATGTAGATATTGAATTCACTGGTTCCCATACTCAGGTGATTGTTACATCCATATAACATGTCATATTAACCATTTCGTATAATAGCATCATGCCGGGGTTCATGTTTCTATTTTTTTTAAGGTCTCAAGATTCTGAATATAGATGTTTGATCTGGAAAAGTGAATTAAAATTATTGAGCCCTCACACGTGGCTATTTGATGTACATTTATTATGTGTACAAGTACAACATTACAATGTATGTGCTACTTATTTGAGTTTTATGGCCCTTTCCAGTTCTATGACAAGTTTAACATACGTCATAATATTGCCGAACTGCTGGAGTATTTATGGCAGGTTCCAAGTCATCGTAATGTATGGAGAAAGGTAATTTATATTTATTTTTGTTTCTTTCTGACTTGATTTATCCGCAATGAAACCTCAAGCCTGAATATTGATTTGTGCAACAGATAGCGAAGGAGGAGGAAAAGGGTGTTTATCTTAACTTCTTGAACTTTTTGGTTAATGATAGCATTTATCTTTTGGATGAAAGTCTCAACAAAATTCTTGAGCTTAAAGAACTAGAAGCTGAGATGTCTAACACTGTTGAGTGGGAGAGAAGACCTGCCCAAGAGAGGCAGGAGAGAACTCGACTTTTCCACTCTCAGGAGAATGTTAGTGTTTGTTTAATATTAATTTTATCAATAATAATTTGAAATGCCGACTGAAGTGATTATTCATATTTAGATTATAAGAATTGATATGAAATTGGCAAATGAAGATGTGAGCTTGCTGGCATTTACTTCAGAACAAATTACGGCTCCATTTCTACTACCTGAAATGGTATATTTAGTGTTTTTGGTTGATTGTTTCTGGATAAAGGTGTTAAGTTTTTCTAACAGGACATTTGTGTTCTAGGTTGAAAGGGTTGCAAGTATGCTTAATTACTTTTTGTTACAACTTGTGGGGCCCCAGAGAAAATCCCTTAGCTTGAAAGATCCAGAGAAGTACGAGTTTCGACCGAAATTGTTGTTAAAGCAGGTAAACAGAAACACTTTTTTTTTGTCTATAATTTGGACTATACATTTACATTTAACATTTATTGTGGAGAATCATCGTCTGATAGCTTGGCTGGAAGTATTTGCGTTATATCATGATGGGCCCTTTTCTGCTCCTGTTCTTTATTATAAGATGTGGCATACGACAACATCTAATGGAACTTTAATCAAATTTTCTGTATTTGAAGATCGTTAATATATATGTCAACCTTGCTAGAGGAGACAAGGACAACATTTTCCCAGCAGCCATCACAAGGGACGGTCGATCATACAACGAACAGGTTAATTTATAGTCTTACTTTAATTATTAAGTTAGAGACGCTGCTAAAGCGCAAGGAATCCCACACGTGTAGCCTAGCTGAGATCCAAATTCAGCAGTCAACAATATAACTAATATCTATATATTTTTTCTGGGTGGTATCAGCTATTTGGTGCTGCAGCTGATGTCTTGAGGAGAATTATGGAAGACGCTAGGATCATACAAGAGTTTGTTGATCTGGGAGCAAAAGCCAAAGTTGCAGCTTCTGATGCCTTGGATGCAGAGGCTGCTCTTGGCGATATACCCGATGAATTCCTTGATCCAATTCAGGTACTTCATGACTCGCCTCTGTTAGATTCATTGCCATCAAACACACCATATCTCAACTTCTTTCTGATCTATTCTTTTTAATGGCTACTGTTTTTGTTTCGGTTTCAGTACACATTAATGAAAGATCCTGTCATATTGCCTTCGTCAAGGGTGGTCGTGGACAGACCGGTCATCCAGAGGCATCTTTTAAGTGATAGTGTACAGACATTCAACTTGTACCTTTTCTCTTGGTGTTTTTTCATTAAATGTTAAATTATTTTTTGGTTTTGAAATGACAGACCGACCCATTTAATCGGTCTCATCTCACTGCGGATATGCTGATATCTGACTTGGAGTTGAAGGCGAAAATTGAAGAGTTTATCAAGTCTCAAGAACTGAAAAGGCGTGAGAAAGGGTTGAGCTTGCAAAGCACGAAAGATGTGATACAGACAACCGATACAACTACCTTGATCGACTAGTGACATCTCTGAGGGTATCCTGATTGAATCTTGTACATTTTTTTTTTTTATGTTATGTAATATGCAACCAGTCAACTATTACCCTGGCTGGATTCTTTTGTTCTGAGATGCAGAGTTTGTAAATTATAACCGACAAGCGACTGCCAATCAACTACCAGTCATGGGACGAGACGTAGGAACGCATTCTCTTGATATCTGTTTCCTCATTGGCCAAATGCAGATGCTAGGACAAGCATACTACAAATATGTCTTCTCTGTAATCTCTCTGAATTACGAAATTTCCATTATGATAATAATATTTTAAGTTATTCAACATAACTCTATTACCTTGATCAAGTGATGCAATTCCCTTTCATTTCATTTGAGTAGAAAATTCTCTTAATAAATCAGTTCATGTTCTTCGGATATAATTAGTTCTTTAGCTGAATGTTAATATAAATCACTACCAGTTGAGGCTCCACTATGGTTTTCGAGCTTTTCATATGTGATGTTTCTTTAACATTTTGCTGTCTATCATGTACCAATAATCTTGTAGCACTGGTTTCTCCAACGGCAAACCTGGTTTAGGAGATGATATTAGGTACAGTTGTTGGGGGGGGGGGGGGGGGGCGCCCAGGTTAAACTTGGGGAAACTTCAAGGCTTCAAGCAGAAACAGTTGGTACCTTTGGAAGGCTCTTCAATCATCATTTTTGAGACGTGAGAAATACGAATCTGCAGAGATTGCTGCTTTTACATTTTCGACAACACATCTGCTAACTTCCTTTTAGCATATTCATCGGCAATTCTTGTGGAGTTCTTGTTGTGGCGCAGATAAAACTCTGCTAACAGAATCTGTCGCTCGTCTTCTGTTAAATCTCCATGACAACCCTTAGAGACCCCCACCAGTTATAGAAATTAGTAAAATGTTAAGGACTAACTGGAACTTGAAATAAATGCATCACAGAGATCATAGGCCGAAAGTGTGGTAAATGAAACATAAACAGATGTTATACCATTGTGATTTTGAACACTACAAGACTAGCAATGCTGAAGAAGACTAGGTCATGCCACAATTAAGCCAACAAATAATTCCATTGAGGAATCTACGAGCATTACCGGAGATCACAACAATTTAACATCATTAATTAAATTCTTACGTAAGAATATACTCCCTCTGTCCTGGCAAAGGGTGAACAATTATTTTTTTCAACTAGATTTAGAAAATGCATTTTTTGACTAACTTTATTTACTTTTATAAGATTAATATTTTCAAGTGTAATGTATTTTGTGTAAGGAGGGATGACAATTTTAAAATTAAAGTGTACTATGAAGTTATTGTTCAGTGTTTTTATTGTTCATTATTTGGTGGGACAAACAAAAATATAAACTGTTCAGAATATAGAGGGATAGAGGGAGTATATGTCATGGAGCTTAGGTTGTCTAATAAGTGGTTTTCACTGAAACTAATCTTACCATGCGCAAAGTCCTGTCATGTGTAGCTTGGTGCATAAGAAGCCCAGCAGCTACCGAAACATTGAACGAGTCCACCATACCTCTCATTGGTATACAGCAGTGGAGATCTGACAGCTCAAGAGCCTCTTCGCTTATCCCCCTATATGTAATAGCTTTACCATGTAAAATAATCCGAATCTTAGTTTACTTCATGAAACTCCAAATGAAACAAGAAAAGGATTCAGCCCAGCTCTTGAGACTCAATAAGGAAAGTATTTTGCTGACAAAGAACAGATCCATGGAAGAGAGGATAGGAAAAGAATACCTAAGTTCATTTCCAACAACTAAAGCTGTGGGACACGACCAATCCACATCGTAGACTGAGACCTGGAATATATAGTACCAAACATCGAACGACAAAGCCATTGAATTAGTATACAGAACTTCACTATATAAATATGAATTTCAGTCAACTAATTTAAAGATAAAATTTGTTTATACCGCATCCACCCCCAGATGGGTTGTGGCAATTCTGTAGCCGCGTGCTTTCAGTGCTCTAAAGCACTCACTGATGGAGGTCCAACGTTCAATGTCTAACCATTTCTCTGCTCCCATGCTGACATGACGGTTATCTCTGTACCTGCAGGGTAGAGGGGTTGTACTGTAAGTTTTTGGCTGAGGAGAAAACCAAAAATATTTTTAAATATAAATCTGAAGATAATTAATATAAAACAATGCAGCCTTGCCTGCTACAAATTAACCAATTAACTTGCTGTTCTTAAAGAAGTATATGTTCACTGTTGAATTCCCATCTTAAGAACGACAATGGATTTGATTCTCATTTAAAAATCTAAAGTAACAAATCCATTGTGTGGTTTGGGTTGAAATCATCAGTCTCATAACTAATTTTAATTGATTACTGTGGGAATGAAATCCACTCTAGTTTGGGTGGATTTAATATATTATTCATCTTTAATCACTCAATTCAAATCCAGCCTACAGAATTTGTCTATGGATTTGACAACTGAAAATTGGTAATGAACTAATGTTCTGCATATTCCATAAGCTAGGAAAATAATTGTAAATAATAGAAGCAAGCAAATCAATATGTAACTAATCCTACTTCTAAATCATCCAATTCATTTTTTGAGCATTCAATATCCATTCCTGAATCCTAATCACTTCCATAGAAATACAACAAACAAATGAATGATTTAATACACCATATTCAATCAGCATTGTCAATTTGACAAGAGAAGCACCTTTTAGAGCTGTCACACGACACGACATGGACGGACTGAATTCCAAGTGCATCGGCGGAACGAAACGCTGCCGAAACATTCCCAAGGTCACTCAGCCCCTCGATCACCAAACACACAGAATAGGTTCGGTTATTCACTGCAGTCCTAAACCTCTGTTTCCTAGAGTCCATTATGTATGGATCAATGGCTTCCAGAACTTCAGCACTGCTCAGATACACATCCCCTGCTTTACACTTATCCAAATAAGGAAACCAACGGTCCCTCTTCTTATCATCTTCAAATCCATTCCCGCGGCGCTCCATTTTCATCAACCTTGATATATCATCCTTGTTTTTTGAAAGTAGTTCCGCCACTGTGTCTTTGCACAACTCTTGCGTTGTATCCAAAGAAAAATCATAGTTATGCCCAATTTCAGCTGAACAATCCGAAATCTCTGAAGTGACAGCTTCCCTCACACACGCGATTGAAAATGATCTGTTGGATTTGGTTCTGAAACCTACATTTGCAAAGAGAATTCGTAACTTGATTTAACAGTAATAATTTGAACCAAAAAAAGAAGAAGAAGCTAAACTAGTCGAAAGCATGGAAAAATTTGGTCATCGTAATGATTCTGTACCAGAATGAAGTGAAAGAGCGAAAGAGGAATTGCGTCGAGTGGCTGAATATGGGGTTCGAGCACGGAATTCCAGGCATGATAGCGAAGCTCGGATTAGGGTTTTGCAGACGCTCATTTGCAAGATAGGGAGTTGAATGCACATGACGACGTCGTTCGCAGAATTATAAATAAATCTTTGGCAATTAAGGGCGTGTTTCACTTTTTGTAATGTAAACTCAACATAAGATTGTAATTACAGACAGTGAACTGACATTTTGAACAAAAACCAGCCATTGTCCTGTGTCTATAAAATGAGTATAATTTTCTCTTTTCATCAAATAATATAGTTAAAATTAAACCAAATTAACATTCAAAAGCAAAAGAACGCTAGATTAAAATAGCATTGAAAATTCGTACCGTTTTTATAGACTTATTATAGTATTTTCATCCAACAAATTCTCACACAAATAACTAAGATTTCATATTTATGACACTATGCTGTAATTTAAACGGATTGATACGTAGTTTATTTAAAATTTTGGATGTGCAAATAATGGGATGCATAAACACCACATCAAATTTTTTGTTTCGTTATCAAATTGACCTAATAACGAAATAAACACAACAAAATCAAAATACTAACCCGTAATTTCACGTCGTATTATAGGGGAAATAATCTACTCCCTCCGTCCCGAGTATTTTTACCCGTTTGTATGGGCACGGATGTGATACCCGAGTTTCTCACTACTCATGTGCCAATATAATTTAATTTGTGTTATGTGCATTTTATAATTATGTGATAATTATTTGGCAATTATGTGATAATAATGTGGTAATTATGTGACAATTGATTTTACATTTATTTATCTTTACATTTTAATTGAGACATCCTTGATAAAATGGTGACAATATGTGAATATATGTGTACATAAATATTTACGCGCATTAATTTGGATATATGAGAAAATTATTTTATGTGAATAAATATATTATTTCTTAATTATTAAGTATCACATGTGTTCTCGTAAGAATAATAGTGAGTAAAAAAATGTACATGTATGTATCATATCTTAGTTATTAAATATTGCACGTAAATAAAGAATGGATAATAATAATAATATATAATAACTTGGATAAGTCTATTAGCAGTAACAATGCACTTACCTGGCAACTTGATAAGTTATTTCATTTTACGTGGTCAATACACGTATAGTATTGGTAATTATAAAAAAAAAATTGAGTAACCTCCACGTTTTCTCACAATATATATGCCTTTATTTGTAAACCCTTTTGGGTAAGTAACAACAGTTCACCATCTCGAAGAAAAAAAAAAGAAGAGGAAAAAAAAAAGAGAGAAGAAAGGAAAGGAAGGGGATTCGTGCCGGAACGGGAAGAAGGGAATTAGTTATAGTTCTTCACGGGTCTATAATATTATTATTATCGGAGTACAGGTAAGTAGAAGTCCAACTAAAATGCATAAATATGTTGTTTGTGAATCATTTGTGATTAATATGTGATAATTATGTTATGGATTATTTGTAATTAGTTTAATTGCGATATGAATTATTTGAGATTAATTTATTATACAAGTTGTGGATTTATGTGATTTGGAGAAAATATGGTTCATATTCAACAATATTATTTGTAATTATTTGTGATAATTTTACGATATAAGTTGTGGATCTATGTGATTGGAAATAATATCATTGTCCTATACAGATCTGTGTGATTGAAAACTGTTGAAAATATATTTGTATGGTTTGAGAAGAGATTGATTATAAGGATTTTTGGGATTCAAGATTAAGTTGTTATTCTAAAAAGAGATATCCAAGGTGAAGTGGTTATTCTATAAATTGATCTATGTGATTGAGGTGAAGTTGTTATTTCAGAAGTGAATTTGTGTGAATTGAAATTAAGTTGTTACTTTATTGTTATTAAATGTTGATATTGATATTGTAAATGGTTTATGATGTACATTTAATTGTTCTGGGCGCATACCACGCTTAAACATGAAAAGTGTTTTCCTCAAAATTAATAAGATATTAATGATGTGTGCGACCACTATATATGCATCTCTGTCAGGGTTCGGAAAAATCATTCCCGACACTTTATTAGGGGTTTGGAAAAATCGTCCCCAACACTCTGTCAGGGTTCGGAAAAATTATTCCCGATATTATATTCAGGGATCGGAATCGATTTGACACTAAGTGTGACTATTGAGCTCATTTGGGGTGCATATCATAAGTGTGTCATGGGAATCCCGCAACGTGAACAATTTTCAAAATAAAAGAGATCAACTAGAAAGATTAGGAAATATGCGATAGAGAACTAAATACATTTTCATGCTAGTCATGCATGATTTCTACTTACTGAGATTTTTGTTTCACTAGTTTATGTATTGTAGGTGAGTCTGATGATGATGACGACCTGTTGGGCTAGGTCGTGTGTTTATTTTGTTTCCGCTGATATTCTGTTATGTAATAAAATAAGTATTGTCACAAGTTTGTCTGGATTGAGGTGATATCAGAAACCAGTTACGTATGTTGAACTGGTGTGATGATTTTGGTCATAAATATTTTATGTGGAAAAAAAATTAGTGCAGATTTTTATAATGATGATGTTTATGTTAATTAGTATTTGAATTATAAGTTATGTAGGGTGGGTCGTGTCAATGGAGATTAAGACGTTTTATTTTTTAATATATAATGTAAGAGAAAATAGGGATAAATTAGTAATTTAAAAAGAAAAATTGAATAAAGTTATTAAGAATGATGAATAAAGTGTAAAAAAGTAATTAAAGTTGTTGGGAGTATAAAAAGTAGATAATAAAATATTATATATTTTTGTCAAAAATGGAATGGGTAAAAATACGTGGGACACCCCAAAATGAAAAGTGGGTAAAAATACGTGGGACGGAGGGAGTAAACTTTTACCAGTAAATTTAGCTGTTAAATTTATGAGCTTGACTATAGTGTATTTGTAAGATTTTAATCTTTAAATTTTAAGTCATTTGAAATTTCATCTTTAAGTTTAAAAAACTAAAAATAAATGTATGATTATAATTATACTCTAAATTTAATTTATAAACCTTAACTAGCACCCAAAATTATTTAAAATGTATATTTATTTTTTTACAATTTAGGGTAACATTCCCTTTTCTTCTTTCCCATTTGTGATATCTTTCATCGTCTTACGCTTCGACCCAAATCCACCTCGCACAATTAAACCCATCTCTCCCCACAATTCAATAATATCCCTAAGCATAGTACAATCTATTAATTACATCCACCAAAATAATTTACATTTCTCAACTACGTTTTGCAGGTAGTTCCTATCAATTTTAATTTCAAATTTATGTATTGGTGATATGTCACGTCATTGAGTTTTCTTGTGTTATTTTTTATATTTTGTACTCTCCCATCAATTTTATATTCACACTTTTGATTAGGAGTTGTATTTTTCATATCTCATTAATAATAAAAGTATACTAAAAATCTTATTCCCTCCGTTCCTGGTAGTTTTTACTTTTTGACACGTGGATTAAGCAGTATTATTATTTAATGTATAGTGTGTAGTTGTATTAGTGAGAGTATGAGTCCCATATTTTAATTATAAATGTATGTGTGAGTCTCATGTGTGTAAAAAAAAGGAAAGTGCACTCTTTAAGTGGGACGCCCAAAATAGAAAAAAAAGACTCTTTGAATGAGACTGAGGGAGTATCACTTTTTATAATTTATTTATCAATTCTAATAACTTTATTTACTTTTTCATTGTATTTATTATTCACAACAATTTACTCTTTCTTTTTGAATTACTTAATTTACCCCTACTTTATATTATACATATATAAAATATATTCTTTACTTCCCATAAAAAGTACATAGTTATTATAGATATAGAACTCTAAAATAATGTCTTTTTAACTTACTTTTAATGATAGTTTGATATTTTCAGATAATAAATAAATTAAAAAGTAAGTTTTGTAAGTTATAAATCGATGACAATGTAGAATGTTTTTTTGTTAATTTATTGGTAAACTACTTTAACAATTAAATCAAAACTTTTACTAACAAAATACTCTATCTGTCCCAACTTCAACTTCACACTTTCCGTTTTGATTCATCCCAAATTCAACTTCACACTTTCATAGAAGGAAAAAACAACTAATCAATATCCATTTAACATACTTTAATTTCAAATTTGTCATTACATTTTTAACACACATAACATACTTTATAATTTATTTATTATCCAAAAATAACATACTACCCCTACCCTCAAAAGTAAGTCAAGAATAACTTTTCTTAAACTTCGGATCTACAATAAATATCGTGAATTTGGAACGGAGAAAATATTCTATTAGTAAAATTTGATTTTTTTAGTGAGAGGAATGTAAATGTATACTTACTCGATCAATCAAATGGAATTTTACTTATTTCGTTATTTTTAATCTCTTATTTCACCTATTAAATCTTTATGAGGTATTATAATCAATACTCAAATTTTCGTCATTTCCGATCTTATGTGTTATAATTAATGCCCAATTGAGTGAGTTGCCACTCGGCATCTATAAATGGCGGGAGAAGTGATGAGATATTCCCACACAAATACAATGGAGAAAACCAGCGTTGCAGCAACACGTTGCTGTGTTTCCCTGCGCCGGAATGGGCCATTTGATCCCATACCTCCGCCTCGCCGCCATGCTCCACTCCACTGGCTGCACCGTCACCCTCATCACCGCCCACCCCACAATCAGCGACGCCGAATCCAACCATATCTCCGCCTTCTTCGCCGCCTACCCACTCATCAAATCCCTCAAATTTCAACCTCTCCATCACACCAACTCCAAATTCACCAACAATGATCCAATCTTTGTCCAGATGGAGGCCATCGCCAACTCCGTCCATCTCCTACACCCACCCCTCTCTTCCCTATCGCCGCCGCTCTCCGCCATCGTCGTAGATTTTCCGGTCCTCACCGAGTTCAGCCCCGTTGCTTCCGATCTATCCATTCCAATGTACACAGTCATCACCATTTCCGCCAGGTTTTTTTCTCTCATGGTTCATCTTCCTCAGCTACTATCACAGAACACCGATCACTACGCCGCCGGCTACGTCGATGTTCCGTCGTTGGGCCAAATTCCGGTGACGAGCATTCCGCCGCCGATGCTGAATCCCACCCACTTCTTCGCGGCTAACATCACTTCAAACGTGAAATCTCTATCCAATCTGAAAGGCGTTCTGATCACCACGTTTGAGTGGTTCGAACCAGAAGCAATCGAAAGTTTGAGAAGAAACGGAGTACAATGCATTCTTCCCGTCGGACCATTGGAAGCGACCGGAAAAGAGCAGAACCTTCCATGGCTGGAAGCTCAAGCTCTAGATCGGTACTGTACATTAGCTTCGGAAGCAGAGCAGCTCATTCCAAAGACGATCTGAGAGAATTCGCAGCGGCATTGGATGAAAGTGGGTGGAAATTCTTGTGGGTGTTGAAAGGTGGAAGGGTAGACAGAGAAGACAAGGAAGAAGTGGAAGAGATTGTGGGAGCTTCCTTTTTCGAAAGAACGAAGAACAGAGGATTGATCATAAAAAGGTGGGTGGACAGGAGCAGATTCTATCACATCCATCAATTGGAGGTTTCGTCAGCCATGGCGGATGGAACTTCGTCATGGAAGCCGCGAAACTGGGTGTTCCGATGCTGTGTTGGCCGCAGGGTGGCGACCGTTGGAAATTATTAATTTCCATTATAATCTAATTGTGGGTCATATATTATTATACAATTATATTAGCTATTCAATTATTTTATGAACTTAATTAAAGTGATCCAATTAAGATTAAAAGTTCATATGCTATAATAATAATTAATATGGGCCAAATGAGTAGATACTCAATACTACGTGATTAGGTGATTATGGGTGGTCTAGTCAAGTAGTATATAAAGGTTACCCAGTTATGGTCCCCAACATACTAAGCCGCACATGATCTTCCCTTCTCCCCATCGGGAGGGATTACTACAGTCCCCATAAAGGAATTAGGAGGGCTTAGTTGAGGAAGACCATATAACCACTGATCCTGAGTTTGTGTTCCGTCTAGAGACTCATTGGATCAGGTACGCTTCCGCATTATAATTTTGATCTCGTTAATCGTAATAGGGTTTAAGGTATTATGATTTATTAATTTATTTCCTACAAGTGGTATCAGAGCCACCCTATTGATGATTCTCTGAGATTTGAAAAATTATGTTTAGATCAAAATATTTGTATTTGATCATTACGTAAATAACTCTTGTGCCACTCGAAATATCGAGTGATTCCAGAATTGATGATTACTTAAAGTATCATTACTGTGTTTAAATCATCTCAACGTTTAAGGATCTAAATGATTAGATCAACTGAATAATTAATGGCATCACATGTCTATCTTTTGAAATTTGATACATGTGTGTGTAAGGATTTGAATGATAATACTTGACCAATATTTATACTTGAATTGACTGTATTGAAATCTGTAAATTTGGGTTTTTGTCATTCAATAATTTCATAAATAATATTAAGTTTAATCAAGGTTTTATGGTTGAATTAATCACTTTTTTGCAACGTGATTTGGACCAGCGAAATTGTGGAACATGAATATTATATATTAATTGTTTATATTAGTATGTTGAATATTTCTTTAAATCGGATCAAGCCGTGATATTAAATTCAGACACGGCCTTTAATTGAGGAATGAACTAATGATAATGTCTATTCACTTTAAATCACACTTGGTGTCATTTGGAATTTATAATCACAATTTAATGAATATGCATATCATCTCGGTCGAGTGGTTAATTGATTATGCATGTGTGGTCTATTTATAATTGATTTATGATTTCATAGACCCAAATTATGTTGGTAATTGAAGTTCATTCATAATGAACCTTCTGGATATATAGTTGACGATGCCTTGATGAGTTTATTTAAATTATGTTGTAAGTATTATATCAATTTTGATAATAAATTTATTTTTGTCATCTAATGATTAATTTGGATTTTTTGTCATATTTGCCTAATTTAGTTTATTATATATTCGAATTTGAGAATTGGATTTATTAGGAGATACTAATTATCAAATTTAATAATTGATATTTAATTCCATTATTCATAATTAATGTTGATGGTGTTGTTGATGCATAAACCGATACACGTTGGGCATCACAATATGTATGCCCTCTTTTCGAGGGATTCAGTTTTTATATATTCAGTATATTTGGAATGAGATTATATTCACATTCAACTTATTGATTTATTTACCACATAGATGTGGAGTATGAATTTGGTATATTCATAGGGTCTTTTCAATTTGCCCACATAAATGTGTAATGTGAATTTATGAGTATATGATCATGATATGTGTTGACCACTATATTAATTTTTGGTGATTACAATATTACATCAAATTTTGTACTCATTAATAATAATAAATAAATTCAGATATGGCATTGGGTTGCCTTTGTGGCATGTATCATTAGAATTTGATGCATAAATAATTTTGTCAAGATATTTTAGTTATCAAATTTAGATTTTGGTGATTTATAATTATCATTAATTTATGGTAGTAATTTTGTCATATGCTTAAGTAATGCATTTCTTTGGAAACCATGAGAATTATGCCATATGATTTATTGGATATATATTTGCCTTCTTTAATAATTTAAGGATTATTTGATTGAGATCGTAACTCATATTAACTCATATTATTGTCATTATGAAATCTAATTTGATTTAATTGTAATTTGATTTAATTGACAAGCATAATTATTTACAATTAATTTCTCATTTTTTATAATGGGTTTGATTTGGTTTTATGTTCACATAAATATAAGAATATTGGCCTAGTTTAGTTTATTGTGAATAAGGTTTTGAAATTCTTATTTAAGTTAGGAGATATTTCATCATTATAAGGTAGTGAATCATCTAATATTCCTATTTGGTTAGTGGAATAAAATTAAATTAAATTGGGGAGACAGTTAAATGTCGTTTAATTAAATTAAATATTTTAATATTTATTTAATTAGTCTAGTAAACCTTCAATCTAGTCAATCGAAGCACCATGTTGCCACATCAATATCGTGTGTGGAGAAAAACTTTATTGAAATTATATAGATGGATGTGGTATTATTTATGTGTTATGTGTTTGGCCCACATGTAGGCACAGTTTGACAGAATAATAACACACATGTGATAATAAATATGTGATAATTATTTGGATTATTCATGTGAACATGAGTCGGTCCACAGATAGACTCTTGTTTGACAGAACTTATTGTCAATACTTGATTGTTACACCAAGATTACCCCTGCAGTTAATTTTTGTCCATAGACGAGGTTAATGTTGCACAAGGTATCTTGTGATGGGTCCTTAAATAATAATGTTGTGCAAGTGTATCTTCATGCGGGTATTGATCTGCCCATAGGTAGATTAATATTTGGCAGAAATACACAAACACCTGTGGTGGTAAATATGTGACGATTATTTGTTTAACATGTGAGTAATAAGTCGGCCCATAGGAAGGCTATTGCTTGACAGTTTTATTGTCAATATTTGACTACTACAAAGAGGTGTCACTTACAAGTTAGTATTGTTGTCATTGGACTTGATACTAATGTTGTGCTCGATTCCTTGAGATGATTCTAAACTATTTAAAATTTGAAAGATTATAAAGTTTAGTGCAAGCATGATAATCATTTTGGATTAATTCACTGCACAATTAAGAAGTCTGTTAATTAAGTTTAACATATATCAACAACAAAATCATACATGATGAGTGAACTTCAATAATAAGGACGAGACTAATAGGTTTCTAACAAACTTTGTCTCAATAAAGTATAAGGGCAACAAAGCAAAACCCATTTGGAAAGCTGTTAAAAGACAAAATAGAACTCCATATGATATGGTTACTAATAGGAGAAATACTTAAGATTGCAGCTTATGGTCTCATTAAAGTTTTAATTAAAGTAGTTGTGAGAACTCTTTGAGTTTTACATGGTGATATCCAACTAAGGCTAGATCATTGGGATCTACTAAAGAAAAATTGGACACAAATAGTTATTAGCTACTTTATTGATTATGAAAAAGATAAAAGTTTATGATCAAATTAATCGGATCATATTTGAGACGGGTAATACGGTATTATGTGAGGATGTTGATTTGGAGGGAAGAATAATATTAGAGACATTGTCTTTGAAGAGGATTCTATTAGAGCCCCACTTATGCCTTTTAAGGATATGGAAATTCAGAATATCGATGGGACAATATCAATAATATTTAAGGAATAACAAATTCAACAACCTCAAGAATTAATGTCACTAAGAAAACCACTAGAGTTGGGTGAAAGACAATTCAGATGATTATGTAGTTTTTTCTCTTAAATAATGAGGACACTATAGAATTAATGGTAGAACATTCAAACAATGTTCATCAAGCCATGTAAAGTCCAAATACTCGAAGTGGTAAATTAATACAAGATGATTAGGTTTGCATCTTGATAAAGGATTATACTCAAAAGGGAAGAACACATTGTTTTAAGATAATTGTGACATTAGTAGCACATTTTGATATTGAATCATATATTAGATGGATGTAAAGATAAATTTCTTGATAGTAATATTGATGACACAATTTCAACCGTTTAAGAACTAAAAAGAAATTCATCTATACATTCAAGTAAGTTTTTTCCATATTGGAATCACAAGTATCATCATGAGGTAATTGTCTCATTTGGTTTTGAGACAAGTGTAGATGTTTATGTGATTCAGTGGGAGAATATTTAAGTTAAACTAAGGGAGACAAGTGCAGTCTCAATCAAGTGCCCTAAAGTTAAATTAAAAATTTAAGAAATGTAGAAATATTTTATATGTTTTGATTGTTGGAAGTTGTTGTATGATGATGTCTGTACAAGACCTAATTTGGCTTCTGTTGTTGGTGTATTAAGTAGACATTTAAGTAACTATAGTATGGATCTTTATAAAGTATTTACAAAGAATTAATGATAACATGCTTGCACATCAGGGATCAGATTTGTTAGATATCATGAGGAATTCTGATTCTGAGTTTGTTGGCTGTCAATATAGTATAAGATCCACTTCAGGCTACATCTTCTGTTGGTTTTAAAAGCTATATAAGTAAAAGTGTTAAGCAAACACTTGTAGCTCATTAACCATGACAATAGAAATAGTAGCACACTAAGAGGCATCCAATCATAAAATAAAGATTGCGAAGCTTTATCACATAAAATTGATTGTGATAGTTCGCATTAAAATATTAACAACAAGAATACTTATAAGTCAAATATATTGACATAGAATTCTTGGTTGTTTAAGAAAGTGTTCTTATGGATAAATTTTAGTAGAGCATATTATGATAGACTCTAAATACAGATCCACCGATTATGTATTCAACGCCCTGTAATTTTATGAGCTAGCTACTCATGTGGGTGTTATACAGTTTTAGAATACATTGATTTAGTGGGAGTCTATATTTATTGCTCTTTAAAATTTTTTACGACACTTTGATTTGGATAATTCAGTTTTCTGCAGAATAAAGTTGATGACTTTGAATTCATTGTGAATTCACTTAAGTAATTTCATTTTGTAATATTTTACATTATGGATTGATCTCACTAAAGTTTAAAGTTGGACCAGTTGGAAATAGACATGATATTGATCATGTTGCATGTAATTTTCATGCTACTCACCATATTTGATCTATGTCATTGAGTATATTGATATGGTGATTGTCGGGGTTTAATCACGATTTATAATGTGGTGAATGCCGCGGTAGTTCCATATTAGTATATGAGATGGACCAAATTGTTAAGTATAGTCTGAAGAGGAATAACATAAAGTTGCGCAACTAAAGACTCTTGATATAATTGCTAACGGAAAATATATAGCCCAAGTGGGAGATTGTTGGAAATTATTAATTTCCATTATAATCTAATTGTGGACAATATATTATTATACAATTATATTAGCTATTCAATTATTTTATGGACTTAATTAAAGTGATCCAATTAAGATTAAAAGTCCATGGGCTATAATAATAATTAATATAGGCCAAATAGTAGATACTCAATACTACGTGATTAGGTGATTATGGGTGGTCTAGTCAAGTAGTATATAAAGGTTACCCGGTTATGGTCCCCAACATACTAAGCCGCACATGATCTTCTCTTCTCCCCATCGGGAGGGATTACTACGGTCCCCATAAAGGAATTAGGAGTGCTTAGTTGAGGAAGGCCATATAACCACTGATCCTGAGTTTGTGTTCCGTCTAGAGACTCATTGGATCAGGTACGCTTCCGTATTATAATTTTGATCTCATTAATCGTAATAGGGTTTAAGGTATTAGGATTTATTAATTTATTTCCTACAGCGACCATTTCATTAACTCTGAGGCGGTGGAGAAGGCGGGGTTGGGAGTGCGGTGCGGGTGAGAGAGAGAAGAGATGGTGGAGAAGTTGATGGAGGTGATGAATGATCACAAGTTGACGGATGCGGCCATCGCCGTCAAGGGAAAAGCTCGGGAGGCTGCTGCTCACGCGTCGGAAATCTTGCTCCGGCGACTCCTTCATGGCAATTAATGAACGATCGAGGAGTGATGAATAATTTGCATATGGTTTTTACCCTTTAACTTAAGAGCTTTTGCACCTTAAATTAATTATTGGTGTGGTTTGCTAATATTTTCTACGTACTCCATTTGTTTGGTTTATCTGTCTTATTTTTCACATAATTCATAATATTTCATTTCCTATTTCACAAATTAAATGATTGTCACGTGTCATAATCAATACTTAAAATTCAACACATGTTTTAAGGATTTAATGATCATTTATAGGGTATAATTTTTTTATATGGTAAAACACCAAATATGAAACAAAAAATTCAACTTTCTTACTTTTTACCATCTCCTATTTCGAATGTCAAAATTACTCCATTTCACTTGGTTTTTAGAGAGGTGTATCCACATGATGATCCCTTATTTTACCATTGTATTTTATTCTGTATTCCATACTTTTTTTCTATTGAAATATTATATCATAATTAATGATCATTAAACTTTTACACATGTATCGAAAATTTAGGCATTAATTATAACATATGACAAGAATTTAATAGATGGAATAGAAGATGAAACATGTGAAACTTGAATTGAATGAATAGTACATAGAGAGAGATATTCCTTTCGTTTCACGTTAAGGTTTACATTATTCATTTTGATATGTCTTAAGTTAAGATTTATATATCTATTTTTTCAAAGTGAATCTCACACAAAACAAGAAATTATTTTATATGGACTTACACACACTAATATAACTACCAATTGCACATTAAATATTATACTGCTCAATCCACGACCCATTAAAATATTATACTTTATCTGCCGCATATTATTTGTTTTACTTACCATAGATACGAAGTTTAAGAAAAATTATTTTTGACATATTTATTTATTGATTTTTAGAGAGTAGTGTAATCTTTTTATGTTATAATAAATTATAAAATATATTATGAAATTAAGATGTATTTAAGATTACATATTCATATAAACTTTTCATTTTTAGTGTAAAACATATATTGTGAGACTGGATAAAAACAATAAATGAGACATATTAAATCTTAATACGGAATGTAACGAGTATATATACGGGATGTATAAATAAGACATTTTTAGGTTTAATGCAATGCGTGGACATAGAAATGTAACGGAGATCAAATTGCCAATTTCACTTAAGGTTATATTTAGATTGAGTCATTTCAAATTCAATAAATTTAAAAATGAGTGAATTTTAAATTTCTTGAATTTTAAATCAATTCATTTGAATTCTACTGTTTATATAAATTATGGATCTTTGAAAGGATTTCAAATCCATAATTCAAAAATTATTTTTAAAATAGAAATTTATATATGATAAATAAAAATAATAAAATTTTATTATATTAAATATTAAAACCAAAAATTTTATTAAAAATAATTTTTTGAAAGGAACTCTACCACCCAACCTACCCCTACCCACTCCTCACAAATAACTTTTTTTTTATAAAATTTTAGATTTTTAATATTTGAATAATATAAATATTACCACTCAACCCTACCTCATACCCACTCCCCCCCCCCACAAACACACCCAACACCACCTCCCACCCCAAAAAAGTTTTTTTTATAAAACTTTAGATTTTAATATTTAAATAATAAAAACTTACCACTCAGCCCTACCACCCACCCCACTCCACCCCCACTCAACTCCCCCCTCACCCACTGAAACTTTTTTTAAAAAAAATATAGATTTTAATATTTAAAAAATAAAATCTAAAATACTTTTAAAAAAAATTGGGGTGAGGTGGGGTGGGGTGGGTGAGGTGGCAGGGGGTGAATTGAGTGGTAATATTTTTATTATTTATTTAAATATTAAAATATAAATTTTTTTTAAAAAATTTGGCGGAAAATTTGGGGGTGGGTGGATAGGGGGTAGGGATGAGTTGTAATATTTTTATTATTAAAATGTAAAATTTTATAAAAATAAATTTTTTTGGGAGAGGGGAGGGCGGGTGGCCAAGGTTGTGTGGGGGTGGTGGCAGTAGGTGGGTGGGTGGATGGTAGGATTGTGTGGTAATATTTTTATTATTAAAATATAAATTTTTATAATTTTTTTTTTTGTGGGAGAGGGGTTGGCTGGGTTTGGGGGTTGGGTATGGTTAGCCTGGATGGTAGAGTTAAAAAATACTCCTTAATCCATGTGCAAAAAATAAATAAAGATCTTAGAATTGTCCACGTGCAAACAACAAACAGTTACCTTTCATGTGGCCGGAAGGAGAATATACTATGCAGATATATATTTTTTATTTTTTTAATTAATTTATTAATTTTATATATTATTTTTATTTATTAATATATCAGTTACATAATAACAAAAGTATTTCAAATGACACGGTTTCAGTGAGGATTTGAAATCCATTAAAAAACAACTAAAATTTTCAAAATCAAATCTATTATTTGAAATTGTTTGAGGAAGGGATTGGAGGGAAGGATTTATAAATCCCTTCTCAAATCCTTCCATCCAAACACAATCTTACATATTTCATCTTGTGTTCAGATATATCAAATAGTTGACATATACTCCCTCCGTTCACTTTGAAGGATATCATTTTTTTATTTTAGGCGTCCGCCCCCCAAGGATTTCATTTCATTTTTTATCCACACACACCCACTAATACAACTAAAAAATGAGAGTATATGTCAATTATTTGACATATACCCCCAGGGCATAGCTCAAGTGGTAGAGGGGAGGGTGAAAATGTCTTCCAACTGAGTTTGGTTGCTACATGGGGGTTCGAATCCTGCATTTGACATGGATTTTGCCCCTTGCAAGCACAAGTTTAACAGTGAGCCCTCTTTATAAGTCACTTGAAGCACATCCTGCGATTCCTCCACCAATCCCCAGGGCAGGGGCAGTGGGGGCCCCTAATGGTGGGGTACACCATAAAAATGGGACCCACACCTCCATTAATACAACTACCCACTACACATTAAATAACAATACTTCTTAATCTCCGTGCCCAAAAACAAATGACACCCTTAAATCCAGACGGAGGGAGTATATTGTTGTTAGAGTATATACTTCAGATTATATATTCCATTGTTCCATAATAATAATAATGTATATATACTCCCTCCGTCCCACCCAAATAACACAATTTTATTATATTGGACGTTTTATTCAAATTGCATAATTTTCCTCTTTAGTAAAAAGGGCCCACCAATGGCCAACAACTACCCATCACATCTCTCTAATACACCTACCTACTTTACATAAAATAATAATACTCCTTAATCTACGTGCAAAAAACAAATGCACCTCTTTGTCTAGAACGGAAGGAGTATTTTTTTTTTATTATGGTTCGTCCCAAAATAAGATATACATTTCTTTTTTTATAGATTGGACTCACACAAACAATTATTATATTCACATGAGGCACATACATTACAATAATACTACTCCCTAAACAAACGTATACTTAATTTCGGAACGGATAAAGTATTTTTTGGCGTTTTTTTTATTTTGAATATATACATATCATTTATTTTTGTGAAGAGTAGTTGGTGGGAGGGAATCATTCCCATGAACAGTGAATTGATATCTAAAAAATTGGGATTCTCTATTCCTTATAATTTTCGGTGGAATGTCTATCATTCCCGTTTAATTAATTCATTTATTTTTTTACAGTTAAAAATATTTTTAATTTTTAATTTAAACATAAATTTAATATTTTATTATTTAAAAAAATAAAAAATACTTGTTGACGGCTATTCTTAGCTCGTTAATTTAATGTGTGAAGGATTAAGGTATTTAATTAACGGAACTAAAAACAAATACCATCAAACACAATCAACCACAAATAAAGAGATTAAGGCATACCAAAGAATCAATTCCCACTAAAGGACACAACTAATTTCATTACCCTCCCTTAGAACAACACTTGTCTTTCCCAAATTCTTACAAATGTAATGTCTAAAGTGAATCTTAATGTACTACCTCTCTCCTGTGAGAGAAACTATTTATAATGTCCTAAAACCCTAAATCCGAGCCAATCATCCTGTGCTATCTGGATTAAGACAAGTCGTCTTTAATAAAGCTGCCTGATACACCGACCATCTACGGGAGGAGTCTGAGCGCCGTCTGTTGCACTGCAGGGGGTTTGCTGGGTGTCTCCGTCCTTTGCTGGCCTCCCATTGGTTGTTAGAGCAGGGCGCGCCAGTAAACTGTTGTCTTCTAGCTAGGATTCCTGCCCAAGACATCTCTTCTTCCCGTTAGCGTTGTCTTCTAGCCTGCAGCACTCGTTCTCTTTCATTATGGTGTCTGTCCTTTGCTGCCCTGCTTTCGCCGTCCTCTTCTGATCTTCGGGCAGGTTGACTTTCGGTGTTAGGGTGTTCATCCAAGGCCTCAGTCAGGGAAAGGATGAACGCCGAGGTATTCTGCCGAGGGCGTTTCTTGGCTTCGGCCTTGTTAGGTGGGCTCGTCTTTATTCCTTTTTGGGCTGGGCCTTCGTGCTGTCCTGGCCCTTTTGGCCGCCTTAATTCCTTTCTCCTTTCCGCCCTCCGGCTGGGCCACCGAGGGGTTAGGCCTTCCTCTTCAAATATAATGGAGCATGTTGGGCTTCTTGGGCCCATCAAGTATGGGGATATAATACCCATAACACTTGATATTAATTTAATTCCCATATAATTTTGAAACAATTCAAACAAAATCAATGGTAATAATAGACATTCACAAAATAATATCATTTTATAATACAAATCCATTACCATTCCCAATACTATCATTCTCATTCTAATTCTCATTCCTTAGAATAAACCAAACACCTCCTTAATATTTTCTTGCATGACATCGTTGGAAGTGTATGCTGAGCAAACTCAACTACCAAATTGCAGATTCTTAGTTCAATTATACACTATAAAAAAAATGACCTTCAATGTTCCCATCATTATTGCTTCTCTAATTAAAAAACTTTAATAATACGGAAATGTCATTAAAGACCTCTAACGAATGACATGATCTCTGTAATTAAAAGTCATTTTTTCTTGTAGAAAACTTTGGTCTCGGCTGGATATTTATAACTTATTTTGGTGTTAGATTTTATCATACATAATTAAGAGACACAAATCTGCATCAGATCATCCATTCTTCTTTTTGCCGTTGATCCAATTACAACGTGTTTCACGTTGTGAGGACGTGGAGCTTCCCTCACCAATCATTCTACCTAAACCTTCCACCAAACCCCAATCTTTGTCAAATACTCTGTTTTTTCTTAATTATTCTTTTAAAATAATTATTACCACTCAATATTTATTGGTTTTTAACCATGCCAACTACCGTCCTTGATATTAGCTGTCTGCGATAAAAGATAATTAAAAGTTGAATAAATACAGACAAAAATTTGACAGAAATCTCCTTTTCAAAATATTGCACTGCTATCATATAAATCCATGGAAAATACTCTTTACAATGTTAAGCACTACTCGAATTTATTACATTTCATTTTAAATAAGCAATTGAAATATAGTAAGGTGTATTAATGTTTTATGAATGAAACTAGATCCAGATGCATATGTTTGAAGAGTGAAAGGGACATCTATATTCATAATTACATAATTAAGGTAACTCTTTTATTTCAGTTTTACTGATTAGTTGAGCACATTGATGATAAGTCATGAAATCAAACTTTTTACTACTCCATAAGCTAGTTCTTGGATAAATAGGCCAGTCCACCTGAGATGCTTCAGCTAGAGGAATCAAATAGTAATAAAATAAAGGTTGCCATAGAAATTTTTAAAAATACTACTCCACTAGTAATTAATAAAATCAGTAAATTAGGTATTAATGAGATATGCAGGATTAGGTCCTACTTCCCCGTCGGATTGATTAATAGAAAGATTAAGTGGAATAAAGATTAATTATAATGACTCAACTAATTAATAAGAGTTAATTGTGGAGAGGTTAATTATGTACCGTTATTTTGACTAGAAGATTATGTACCGTTATTTTGACAGGTTGCTTTTACACGACTAGAAGATTCGATCGTAAATACAAGATGTTATCCCATAATCAGTTGAGTTAAAAATGTGGGTAGATTAATTTGCAGCCTATATGTAGTCGGTGGATCTTCCCGCTGCATACTCACAACGGAAAGGAATTACCTCGTCGCCGGAAACAATGGCAACCACCACCGCACCGCCTCACGTAGCTCTCTTCCCCGGTGCCGGGATGGGCCACCTGCTACCATTTCTCCGCTTCGCCATTCACACGGCTGCGCCGTCACCTTCATCACGATCAAGCCGACAGTCAGCGCCGCCGAATCCGAACACCTCTCCACTTCTTCGCCACCTATCCACAGATCAACCGCCACGAACTTCCACTCCTTCCTTACCAGAGCTCAGGATTAACAAATCCAGATCCTTTCTTCATTCAGATGGAGTCAATAACAAACTCTGTTCATCACCGCCACTCTCCGCCATCTTCTCCGATTACACTCTCATCAACAGAGTTATCGACCTCGCTTCCCCTTTCTCCATTTCCATATATTCAGTATTCACCTCTTCCTCTAGATTCCTTTCAATCCTGCCTCATATCCCTAAATTAGTGTAACACGCTCAAAATTCTAAATCGGATTCGATTGAAATTCCTGGATTGGGGTTGGGGTCAAACGAAGCTCATCAATCAAGATGAGATAGCAGAGAAGCTGATAGAGTTGATGAACAATGAAAAGATGAGAGAGAGAGCCAAAGAGGTGAGACAGAAAGCACGAGAGGCAACATCTGAGTCATTGCTTCAAAAACTAATTGAGTCATTCAAAGTTAGCCAGTGAGTTGAGCAGAGTGTATCTGTGTTTAATTTCCACAGCTGAAACAGCATCATGTTCAATAAAGTTGTTTATTTAATAAGAATCTTCATTTAATACACATAAAAAATGTGCAGCAGATCACAAACAGATAAAAAAAAAAAAAAAAAAAAAAAAAAAAAAAAAAAAACAGGAAATTTTTTCAAACCACTCAGGAAGATAAGGCTTTCTTTGATATGAAATCGAAAAATATTCCATTCTCTTGCAGACGTTGTTGGATGTCAGTTGGTCCAAATACAATCCCAGGTGTGTAAACTCCTCCCCCAGGTAGATTATGACGATCATTCAGAAGAATCAGAGCACACTGAATCATAACTATAGGAGTGGTTAAATATCCAACCTCAGGTCCTGTTATCCTCGTTATTACTTCAGTATCCATCTTCTTCTTCTTCTTCTTCCCCTCGGATGCTATACTTCCGTCTGAGTACCCCCGCCCAACAAACCACATCTTAAACGTAGCACTTGTAACTTCTTCCTCAGTAGGCCCTTCCTTCCTAAAGGATCCAAGGCTGAAAAACGACGGATATTTTAGTAAAAGCCATCTCCCAAGTTCAATTTTACATAAAAGGGCCATGAATATCCCAAGTATGATAGAAGGGAATAAGCCAAGCAGGGATTTTGAACATAGCTTCGAATCAAAATGAGCTGGTTTTATAGATGACCAGAAAGCCTCCCTCTTCTTAACATAATCAATATCTTCATTTACACCTGGTAAACCCCGGGGATTTTCGACTAACTTGGAAAACGTTCTTTGGACAGCAATGGAATCTGGTGATGGTAGCTTTAAAGCCCAAAGGTTGAGCTCCTTCTGGTGTTCCATGTTTGAGGTTTCTGAAGGTCCAGGAATCTGAAATGTTCATGCAAGTGTGAATAAGATGAGTTCCACCACTGTCCTAAGAGCAATCAATTTGGTAACAAAGTCTGTAATGGCATGATCGGAATAAAGTGGCCATATCAAAAGAAGAATAGAAACATCATCACTAGATCATAAAGTAAATTAAATACATATCAAACAGTATAAATTAATTAGAAAATGATTGAAAAAAAGAACAAGGAAATCACGAAAGTAACCACAATCTTCTCTCTCTCTCTTTTTTTTTTCTCTTCATTTATCCCCTTTCTGAGCAGATTTCATTAGCAAACCTTTGGCTATAACATCACCATTGTAACTAGATCACTATTAAGATTTATAAAATGAACATTCTCCATTTTTTGCTAAGGCTTACCTGATGAATATCATTATTCTCAAGCTACCTTTATCAACCACCCAATAATAATAAGACAAAGAAAAATGATGATAATACGTAACATCCTCCATATTATCCCAAATTCAGATCCGGATATAGTAGCCTAATAATCTATCTTGAACTCATCTTCAAGTACTTTGTGTAATCAAATTCTTCGAGAATCATTAATTCATTTCAACAATTGTCTTGAACTCATCTTCAAATACTTTGTGTAATAATCATCAATTCATTTCAACAATAATCTCGCATCATTTAAAAAATCAGAACTGAACATGCTACGGTATATATATATTACTACCTCCGAGGAGTTCACGGTTAGAAATTTAAGGAAATTATTTTTTCTACTTTTAGGAGTAGTTTGATATTTTTAGGTAATAAATAAATAAATTATTTTCTTCTTATATTCATTTTATTTTTTAAAGATTTTTTTCCTTCTTAGAATGGATAAAATAAAGTTTCATACCTAATTTCTCGCATATATTTTATCATTTTAATAGTTCACTTTAAATATATTAATTTTCTTTTTTTTTTAACAAAAAACCATACCCATTATTACTAATTTACTTTTACAAAAAAGCAAATGGATATTATCCATGGGGTGAGTGTTTAAAAGTGAAGTAAGTACTCCCTCGTACCATGCAATGTAAATGTGTACTTTTGTTTTTTTTATATAAATTAAAAAATATTATTATTTTATATATAGTAAGTTGTTTTATTAATGGGTGTGTGAACTCTATATTTTAATTATATAAATAGGTGTATGAAGGTTCTATATATATAAAAAATAAAAAACTTTTTAGGGAGTATAAGTGATTTTGTTCCAATAATTGTAGTTGTTGATGAGAAAGAAATGGAGTAGATATTTCAAACATTAAGGTGATTTTTATTAAGGTGATTTTTGTTCTGGAGTTTTGGGAGTTTGAAAATCATGAACAATGATGTTTGTACTCCTTCCATTCCAAATTTAAGTTCACATTTAATGTAGATACGTAGTTTAAGAAAAGTCACTTTTGATTTACTTTTGAGGGTAGTATGATATTTTTGGATAATAAATAAATAATAAAGTATGTTATGTATGTTAAAAAGGTGATAATAAATTTGAAATTAAAGTATGTTAGAGGGATATTAGTTTGTTGCTTCTTCCTTTTATGGAAGTGTAAAGTTGAATTTGGGACGAATCAAAACGAAAAGTGTGAAGTTGAAGTTGGGACGGATGGAGTATTTGTTTTGGATTTTTGATAATAATCTATTAATTTATATAAAAAAGTAGAGAGATAAAGAGAGAAATATATATAAATATATATAGAGGTGATTTTTAAAATTTGAGTGAGAAAGAATTGGGATGGTTTCAAACCCAGAAACAAACATTCCGTAAAGAAATTAGGTTGTGTGGACTTGATATATGGACATGAGGACATGAATACTCCATTTTACAAGAACTCATTAGAAGGTTGTGGATAAATATAAAAATAATAAAATCAATCATTAGTAGGTTGTTGATAAATAAATAAATAATAAAATCATACTACGTAGGTTTTTGATAAATATAAAAATAATAAAATCATACCACATGTTGGGTCTTCTTCTCAATTAAATTAAATATAAAATATAAAAATAATAAAATCATACCTCAGGTGGTTGGGGTCTAGTTCTAAATTCTTCCAAGTTATGAGGAGGATTAGCCAACTGAAGAAGTAATGATTCGTACGTTGTGAAGTTCCAAACAAGCCTCTTCTCCGACTCCAATTTCACGTACTCATCAACCCGATTCGGAACCGAAGACCCGCTCCACTGCTTTGAATGAAGCAGCAACCCTATCTCCGCCAGAACCGAATCAAACCCACAACCCGAAACCACCAAAGACCCCTTACTCACCGCCTTGTCGTGGTACACACCCTCCACCATCTCAATAAACTCCGCCTCACCGCATATGTCCAAGTAATCACAGCCCGATTCCACGCACGCCGAAATTACGGGCTCTCCGTACAGCCGAAACGGCCCGATGCAGCTCAATATGATCTTCGATTGGGCCGCGAGGCGGGCGAGGGATGCATGATCGGAAGAATCGGCGGCGAGGAGAGGAATTTCGGGCGGGGAATTTGGTAATGAGGCCCATTTTAGGGCTTCGGCCAACTTCGTCGGGCTTCGGCCGGCTAACGCTAGGGATTTGAGTGGAGAGTTCCGAGTGTTGAGGAATTTTAGGGCTTCTCGGACGACATACTTTCCGGTGAAACCGGAGGCGCCGTAAATTACGACGTCGTAGGGTTTCGAACGGTTACTTGAGGCCATAGCTTCAGCCATTGTTTGAGCTTGAGGGAGAAAGAGGAGCGATGGAGATTACACTTTTATTCTGACTGCTTTACGTTGAGAGCGCGGGGATTTATTTATAGAGTTAAGTCTCCCATGATAAATGGTGGCTCGAATTGTCATGCATCTCCACCATTATCCGCGACATTTAATAAAGAGAGAAACTATATTCTATTTAGTTTAAGAATGAATGACACTTACGAGAGATAGAAATTATATTCTATTTAAGAAGCTTAAAATTAAGTAACAATGATTAAATTTATCTTTTCTCTACAATGATTAAATGTAGTAATGTATATAGGGGCAGTTTTAAAATTAAGATATCAAGATGTGAATTTAGACAAGAGATAAAGTATATTAATTACAGTGATTTTTAAATTTTAAATGTGAGTTTTGAAAATCAAAATCTAATATAAAACCATAAAACAAACATATAAAAAATAAAATAATGTATAAAAATGATAAAGATCACTACGAGTCAATGTGATCCTTCTACTTTATTGAATTACACATGCCCTATTTATTTGACTAAAACTACGACATGCCTAAAATCTTTCACGCAACTTAGCGGCCTCAAATCTTCCACGTGAATAAATATATTATTTATTTATTATAATATATTAATCTCATATTCAAATGTAACTTAACAGTTATTACAACATACGAAGAACGTGAGTTACTGACATTCTCTTCTAAATTTAACTAAAAGAGAGAAAACTTATATATTTGCGATATATTATCATTATTAGGAGATTTTAAGATAATCTCTGATTTATATTCTCATACTAATTTGAGTGTTGGAGGGTCTATATCGGAGATCCTCTCGGCATACTTTTACAGGTTATTGTCACCACCTTATTAAGAAAAGTTTTGAAGAACAATATAGGGAGAAGTTTGCAGAACTCAAATTAATTTTGTATAGGTTAATCTTCCTATTAATCTTTTATTACATTATTATATTTATTTACATTATTTGATGTGTCATCATCACATGGCATCCCCTCAAAGAAAAATCTTCCATGTGGAACCGCCGCTTACTGGAAATATAAGTATCCTTGTTTGGTTTAAACTGATAATGGTAAAAGATAGCCATTTTAATCAAAATTAATTTTTAATAGTCAAAAGTCTTAAAAACAATTTATTTTAGTCATTTTTAATGGAATTGACCAAAATACTTTTGAAAGGGACTCACTGATCACATGTTTGAGATTTCTTTTTGACCAAAAAGTATCAAAGTATAATAATTTATTTTAGAGTCTATTGTATGCATTAATTTGTTACTTTTATATGTCTCATGAATATATTTATTTATTAAAATACGAAAAAATGCATTAATTTTATTCATATGAATTTTTTTAAAATTTTTTTTGGAAAAAAAGTGTTGGCCGAATTAAACAAAAAGTATTGGCCGAATAGAACAAAATTGTTGGCTGAATATAATAAATATTTTTTTGATTTTTTTTATTTTTTCCAGAAACGAAAAAGTGTTGGCCGAATAGAACAAAATTGTTGGCCGAATAGAAGACATATTTTTTTCGAATTTTTTTAATTTTTTTTGAAAAAAGTGTTGGCCGAATAGAACAAAATTGTTAGCTGAATAGGCCGATTAGAAGAGATATTTTTTTTGATTTTTTTTAATTTTTTCTGGA
The DNA here is from genome assembly GCA_023678885.1 of Pogostemon cablin. Classification (NCBI taxonomy): domain Eukaryota; kingdom Viridiplantae; phylum Streptophyta; class Magnoliopsida; order Lamiales; family Lamiaceae; genus Pogostemon; species Pogostemon cablin. The sequence goes on along the minus strand of CM042992.1, from coordinate 1,769,668 downwards.
AAAAAAATGTTGGCCGAATAGAACAAAAAACGTTGACCGAATTGAATAAAATTGTTGGCCGAATAAAAAAAATATTTTTTTCGAATTTTTTATTTTACTTTTTTTGGAAAAAAGTGTTGGCCGAATAGAACAAAAAAGTGTTGGCCGAATAGAACAAAATTATTGGTCGAATAGGCCGGATAGAAGAAATATTTTTTTCGAAATTTTTTAAATTTTTTTTTGAAAAAAAAGTGTAGGCCGAATATAACAAAATGTATAGGCCGAATAGAACAAAATTTTGGGCCGAATAGAAGAAACTTAGGTCGAATAGAAGAATCAATTTTATGAGATTTTCCTATAATTTTAAATGTGGTCCCACCCACTATATTTAATGCAATCAACACTGACATAATGATTCCAAATAATTTTTGTCCTTTATCCTATCAATTATAGATGTAAATTGAAAAATGCACTTACTAAAAATGGTTTGTAAGGCGGTAACCATTAAAAATTTGGACCCTCCTTTTATTTAGCATGTCAATTTCTTAATTAAAGTCAACGCATACTCATGTTAATTTTTCTATTTTAATCAAGTTTCACTCGCATTCATTTTTTCTATTTAAACTCATTGGAATCCATTATTTTATTATTTTTAATACAGTAATTTAACTAAATATAATATTTTTATAATTTCATTGCATTATATAATTATATAGTAGATCTATATTATAATTAATTGTTATAAATAATTTAATTTAGGGAAAGTTTACAATAATTATTTAGTAGATATTATAATTAAGTGTTATAAATAGTTTAATTTAGGGAAAGTTTGCATGATACTGTTTCACATGATATATCATTTTACACTTTTATAGTAGATATTATAATTAATTGTTATAGATAATTTAATTTAGGGAAAGTTTGCATGATATTGGTTCACATAAGATCATTTTACACTATAAGAATTATCATTTTTATTATAAAATGTTATCACATTTTATTTAATATATAAATTATTCATGAAATAACATTATCATTTTTCATTAATTGAATATTATTTTTTCATTATAAAAATTATAATTTTTTTATCTATCTCATATTATGCAAGACGATTTCACATAAGTCTTTATCTTTAATTTAACATTCTGAAGACTGAAATATTAACCTACACTCTAAAACGTTAATGTTTCAAATTTTAATTTAACTTTTTTAAAATATTAATTTATCTTTTGAAGTGTTGACCCATAATTGTTCTAACCTTATTTTGTGTTTCCAATAAAAATTATAAATCATACCAATTCAAAATTACAGTATGATGGTTTAATTATAAATAAATAATTAATTAAAATAGAGTCAACAATAAATTGGAGATTTAAAAATATGTAAGCAAATAAATACTCCTCCAACCATTGTTATGCTTTGAGTTTAGCATTTTAGTTTGTACTAACATTTTAGTTTGCTTTTTAACACGTAGATTGAGAAGTATTATAATTATTTAATATGTAGTGAATAATTATATTATTAAAATATTAAATCTCTTAATTTTTGCGTAAAAATGAAACATGTGAAAGGAAATATGAATCGCATATGAACAATTGTAAAGATAAATGTTTTGAAAACGGGCAAAGGTTAAGCCCTCCTTTGGCATATCAGTTGGATGAATCTGTCTGATTTTTTGGAGAATTTCTATAGAAGTGGAAATTTATTTTTATTCTGAAGGGATCGAAGACCCTGAGTACTTCATCCATGTTTCATACAGTATGCAAATCTCAATATTGTAGCAGTTGCCGGAGGTGTCGAATAGTCACTAAGCATATTCCAATTGAATACTTGTATCTATCTTATCGTGGTGTCCCCACCTCTCTCTTTGCTTTCACCATTTTCAATACTTCCTTAGCTTAGTCAAGTAGGGATGAGAATTGTATACAGTCCTCTTTGGATGTATTATATTTGACAGTGGGAATTTTGAATGTGCAATTTTCATCAGTTTAAAGGTGCATTTGACTGTGAAATCAACAATATATATATATATATATATATATATATATATATATATATATATATATATATATATCACTTTAAGATATGCAAGCTAAATATGGATTAAAAGATTGTCTGGTGTGAATGATTGTCTGAATGTATTTTAAATGTAAATCCTTCTATTTAAAAATAAATAGTAAATTGCAATATTATTATTTTTTATTTTATTTTTTCCAGAATGTATCAGGCATGAATACGTTTCACAAATAAACCCTCCTACTTAAAAAAATTAAGAGTCAATTGCACTAAAACTTAGTTATAGGCATTTATTATTTCTTTTTTAAAATAGCTCTTCTTCTTGAATTTTTACTTGCATAAACAAACTAGAAAAATTTAAAACTTTAACTAGTGAATTCAACAACACAGTTGCAGATCCTTCACTAAGCTTGCAAACATCCACCATGAATGTAAACTGCTTGGAAATATGAGGTAGAAAGCACTCAGGAAGATAAGGCTTGCTTAGATATGAAATCGCAAGACATTCCATTCTCTTGCAGACGACGTTGGAGGTCAGTTGGGCCAAATACGATCCCCGGTGTGTAAACTCCTCCCCCTGGTAGATTGTGACGATCATTCAGAAGAATCAGAGCACACTGAATCAGAATTATAGGTGTGGTTATATATCCAATCTCGGGTCCTGTTACCCTCGTTATTACTTCAGTATCTGGCTTCTTCTTCCCCTCGGATGCTATACTTCCGTCTGAGTACCCCTGCCCAACAAACCACATCTTAAACGTAGCACATGCAACTTCTTCCTCGCTAGGCCCTTTCTTCCTAAACCATCCAAGGCTGAAAAACCACGGAAATTTTAGTAAAAGCCATCTCCCAAGATCAATTTTACATAAGAGCCCCATGAATATCCCAAGCACGATAGCAGGGAATAAGCCAATCACTGATTTTGACCCTAGCTTCACACCAAAATGGGCGGGTTTTGTAGATGACCAGAAAGCCTCCCTCTTCTTAGCATATTCAATATTTTCATCAACACCTGGTAAACCCTGAGGATTTTCGACCAAAGTGGCTAGTGTTCTTCGGACAACAATGGAATCAGCTGATGGTAGCTTTAAAGCCCAAAGGTCGAGCTCCTTCTGCCGTTCTATAATTGAGGCTTTTGAAGATGAAGGTCCAGGAATCTGAAATGTACAAGCAATGAGTTTCGCCAGTGTCCTAAGAGCAATCAATTTGATAAAAATTCTGTAATGTTATGATCAAACTAAAGTGGCCATATCAAAAGATTCGTTTCTTGTTCATAGAACCATTATCACTAGATCATACATTAAATTAACCACAACATTCAGCTCATAGTCAAAGATCCAAGGAGCTAAACCTTGGCGTGGTACTTGTAGTTCATCGTATAGATGTTTGTCAAACTTTGCAGACTTAAATCTAGCAAAAACACGAAAAATGCATAAAAGTTAACTATTCTGTTCAGTACTTCCAAATTTCAGTAAACCCAACATCAATAATTTCAACCTTGAATCTGTACAAAAATTTATCTAGTGTTCACACAGACAAATTCCAGATTTTTCAAGAAATTGGGCAAAAGTCATACCAATTCTAGAAATCAAGGGAATGTTAAAGTCCAGATGAGGTATAACTAGATCACTACTAAGATTTATTAAATGAAGCTAGTTCTCTCATGCTATAAACGTTTATGCTCAAGTATTACCTACTGAAATTCATAATTCTCATGAAAAAAGTGAACAGATAATGAAATCATACCACAGGGCGAGGTATTTTTGGCCTTGATCTTCTCAATTCTGCCAATTTATCAGCATTAGCCACCCCAAGAACTGCAGACTCGTACGTTCCGAAATTCCCAACAATCTTCTTATCCGACTCCAAGCTCAGTTACGCCTCAACCCGGTTCGGAACCGACGGCCCGGTCCACTGCTTTGAATGAAACAGTAACCCTATCTCCGCCGGAACAGAATCAAACCCACAAGCAGAAACCACCAAAGAGTCCTTACTCACAGCCATGTCGTGGAACACAGCCTCCATCCTCTCCATGAACTCCGGCTCACCGCATAGTCCAAGTAATCGCAGCCCGATTCCACGCAAGCCGAAACCACGGGCTCCCCGTAGAGCCGAAACGGGCCGACGCAGTTCAATATGATCTTCGATTGAGCAGCGAGGCGGGTAAGGGATGCGTGATCGGAAGTGTCGGAGGTGAGGAGAGGAATTTTAGGCGGGGAATTAGGGAATGAGGCCCATTTGAGGGCTTCGGCCAACCTCGACTGACTTCGGCCGGCTAAGGCAAGGGATTTGAGTATTGAGGAATTTTAGGGCTTCTCGGACAACGTATTTTCCGGTGAAACCTGAGGCGCCGAAAATGATGACATCGTAGGGTTTGGAAGTGTTACTCGAGGCCGTAGCTTCCGCCATTGTTTGAGATTGAGGGAGAAAGCGGAGCGATCGAGATTGGGCTTCTCTTCTGACTTCAGTGCGACTGCAGCTGTAGCGTATAGGTTTATTTATTTGGGAAAATTGCAAAACCTCCTCTCTCTCTCTCTCTCTCTCTTTGAAGTTTTAAATAATTACCATCGTCAATTGGATTTAGAGTTTTTTTACCCAATATTATATATTTGGATAAAAAAAAAGTCCATACTTTTTAAAAATAATAATTTAAAACTCTTAACACATGATATTCATTCATACTACATATCCAACGCTATTATCGAATCACCAGATGTTTGATTAAGCAAGATATCACATTTGAGACATTTTCCACTTCATTCAAATTAAGGATATTTTGATAAATTAAAATAAAAAAATCTAAATGAAAATCATGGAAGAAAATGAACTTTTATTGTGAATCGATTTTTTAATAGCCACTTTTGACCAAGTACAATTTTAAGTAGCCACATCCGATAAGAACAACTTTACTAGCCACTATTTAGTGGACTCCCCAAATTACCCTCAATAATTGTCGCCTAAAGTACGAAAATTAAGGGGCCTTATCATGTCAGTTTTGACTGCAGTAAATGGGGTGGGTGTACCACATTTAAAATTGTACTTAGTGGGTTGGTGGACCACATTTAAAGTTTTAAAACTTTTCAAATTAAATTTTTGGATATGGGTTGGTGGGGTACATATCATATCATTAACGTCATTTTCATTCTAAATAGTCCATCTTTCCTCTCTCTCATTTTTCGTCCAACAACATTCTCTCTTCCTCTCTCCTTTTCGTCCAACATTATCTTTCTTCCTCTCTCCTTTTCGTCCAACATCCTCTCTCTTCCTTTCTCCCTTTCGTCCCAAAGCACAAAGAGCAACGCCACCCATTTGTAGTACCAATTTCTCAAATCTCCTTTCCATCTGCCGGAATAGGCGTTTCCGACGAGGTGAATTTGGTGAATTTTCGAAATGGCAAATTTTCGGGTATGTATGAAAGCTGTTTTATTTGCATTTTTAAATTGTGAGTTATTTTATAATGTGTCCTACATTGAGTTTGTGGTACTCGTTTTCGAGGATTTGTGTGGTTTTGTTCATTTGTGTAAAATGCGAATGCATTTTGTAATGTGATGAATGTGACTTAACTGTGTATACATCATGTTTAGAATTTTTTGTGCGGTGTTGTTTATTTTATTTTTTTTTAATTTTTTGAAATTTTTTGTTGGCCGAATAGAGTTTATTTGAAGACCGAATAGAATGAATGTGTAGGCCGAATAGAACAGTTGTAGGCCGAATAGAACAAATTCTAGGAGTGTTATTTTTTTGAATTTTTGAAAATGTGGGTTGGCTGAATAGAGCTTTTTCAGTAGGCCGAATAGAACAAATTTGTAGGGCGAATAGAACAACTGTAGGCCGAATAGAACAAAGTGTAGGAGTTTTTTTTAATTTTTGTTGGCCGAATAGGGTTTCTTTGAAGACCGAATAGAACGAATGTGTAGGCCGAATAAAACAGTTGTAGGCCGAATAGAACAAATTCTAGGACTTGAATTTTTGGAATATTTGAAAATGTTGGTTGGCCGAATAGAGATTTTTTGTAGACCGATTAGAACAGTTTTGTAGGCCGAATAGAACAAAGTGTAGTTTGAATAATGTCATAGCACTGACCTTGGCCGAATAGAGCAATATTTTTAGGCCGAATAGAACAGTTTGTAGGCCGAATAGAAGGAAAAGTAGGCCGAATAGAACAAATGATTGAGTGTGCCAATATTTATTCAGTTGCAGCAGTGAACTTATTGTTATTTGATATAATTATCAGTTATTGTCTTATTAAGTAAGCTGGTTGAATTGATGCAGAGTACATCTTTTTGATGTGTGTTAAATATTATTTAACAAAAAGTTAAATTTGTGCAGGGTGAATGGAAGCGTCCAACCATGCAGGGGCAGAACTGCAGTATACATAATTACTGCAAACCTGGGGTTGTTATGACACTTATCTGCAAGCAATTAATAATGGTTGGGGGTAATGCGGAGGAGATATTCAGGCGATCTTGTTTTGGTCATCACTGGGGTCTTCACGACGATTGGATTGCGCATGCTAATCTCCACGGTCTCATGACACGAGAGGTCATACGTAGCGGGGATGATGTCACCGCTAGATATTTTCAAGTTGGGAACGAGTGTCTTAGCTTTAGTAGGGTAAAGTTCATGCGGATAATGAGACTCTGCTTTCGGGATAGAGTGAGATTTGATCCGAATTTGTCGTATCATATCCCGTCTGGTGGGGTATATGATATTTATTATGGTCAGGGCGAAAGACCACTAATAAGTGAGATTCCCCGTGACTTTGAGGGTACAAAATTTAGTGGTGTTAGCCCTGAGAACGCGGTTAAAATTGCTAAGGTCTTGTTGTTGTACTATTTTCTCCTTGGATCGGATGTTACCAAGGTGAGTGTAGACAACTGGGTTTGGGTCCTAGTAGAGGACGAGTGTAGATGAGATTTATTCCCTTGGGGCTAGGTCAGTTATATGACTCTACTGCACTTCATGGACCACATTTGACCGAACTTCCTAAAGGAGCAAACCCCAACAAGTACATATACCACTTTTACGGGTGCACATTTGCGCTCCTGGTACGTGTTGTAGTAGATCACTTAAAGTTACAGTGTATTACTAGTTTCAACAATAGTAATAATCTAACATATGTAGTTTACGTGTGACAGGTTTGGACGTACGAGCGTCTACCTGCCCTTGCTGCACCGTATGGCCATGTCCCTACCGATAGGGAAGAAAATAGGCCACTTTGCTTACGATGGGTTTTTCGTAAGGTGAAGAAGGTTGACAAGAATCTGTTTTCTCGGGTATGAAATCTAAATTTTTGTGAATCATTAATACATGTCGGTACAGATAAATCAGTGATATTGTATCTAAATGTATTGGTTTTTTTAATCAGGATCTTGTAGTGGTGGATTTTCTGCGGGTGCTCCTCCAGGAGCATAGAAAGGGTTATTGGATTGGAATAGAGGATGATCCTTTGCAGGGGTTGATCATGAGGCTGTACACAAAGGCATTCTCTAACCCCAGATGAAAGGTCGTCCGTGGACCTGATTTCACATATGTGGAGCAGCAGATCGCGGTGGAGCCATACGATCCTACTAGTAATCCATGGGATCAGCAGTACTATTCTGGTGTGGCTGTTGAGGATCGGTGGACTGGCCAGCGCACGGATGACCCTTCAGCTTGGGTAACAAATTGGGATGAGCATTCTTACCGCCCTCCCTATACTCCTAGTCCTGACCACAGTGGACATCATTCAGGGGAGACGAGGTATGTTGAGCGCAGTTCATATGATCCCACACATCATGTTCCTCTATCCTCTGCTCGTAGCTGGCATGCTCGAGCCGTTGCTCAACATGGGAGTGGGATGGGAGACGCCCACGGATATGATCAGCAAGATCATGGATATGATGATCAGGACGACCACGGGTATGGTCAGCAGGATCACGAATATGAGCAGGACCTCTCCGGATATGATCAGGATTTCAAAGATAGGGTCCTACATAGGCTGGATCAGCAGGATGAGTTGTTATCCCAGCTTGCATGTCAGATAGTGGCTGAGCATCAGACACAACATTTATTTCGACTTGCGCTTACACAGGAGTTCAGACGCCTTCGAGCTGATATTTTGCGGAGTCGGGGGTCTGAGTATGAGCCGTCTAGCTTGAGGTCAGAGATTAGATCTACCCCTCCTACAGTGATGGATCATGTGAGTCCGATGGCTCCCACATCTGGTGTTGCTCAAGATGGTTTGATGCGCGCTAAGCGGCCAAGAAACCCAAGTGCAGCGTTACAATCACCATTCACAACGACTGACCGCGAGCGCCGCTGGCAACTGTACCTACAATTTAAGAGAAGCAACGATCTGTACATGCTAATCTACTATTTTAGACGTTTTCATATGTTACTTTACATACTTGTGCTTGTTAAAGAATTTTTGATTTCAAGGTCGACGTCGAACTCGGCTATGGAGTCGGCAGTATTTTTTTCACTGAGATGGAGGACCCTAGTGCTTGGTTTGACGACTAGGTAATTGAGAGAGACTTCATGTGTGTATCGAGAAAAGTAATTATGTTCACTAACTAACACTACTCTGTAATAAATTTCTATATGTTTTAGCACCTAGATGCATACCTCCGGATATTATCAGAGCGACCGACGGCCATAGGCGTTCACGTCCATCAGGATGTTGGGACCTAATGCATTCTGGACATGCAATTCACTGTAAGTAACAACCACATTAGCAACCTATATATAAATTTTCTGCCACATTTTGAGACCAATCGTATACAATGATTTTCCTCTAAGGTCCGAGTTCAATCTGTATGGAATGAGCACACGAGGCGGTACACAGATGATAGAACGACATTTGCCAACATAAGTGATGACTTGTTGATAGATCTTCGTGCGTACGCAGCAGGGAGCTTACCCGTGTGGACGACATTCAGGACGGGACAAGTCGCGACTAATCGGTTCAAGAAAGCTAGGGCCGCCTCTCTGACGTATGTAATCACAGACTTCTTCATACAATTGGATTCTTCTATCCTCTGCACCATCATCACTTTCGCTAGAAGACTGATTACAATCCTGATGTATGTCATCTTCGTTGTTTTCATGTTCTTCTTCGATAGTCCTATTCCCGGGCTCAATATCATCATTATAAGCATGTACATCATCCTCACCCTCACCAGCGTTGTCATCAGCTTCAGCATCTATGGCCGGACTGTACGCCACATTCAAATCAAAATCAGGCCTAGCACTAGACTGTGCCCTCGAACATGGATCATTGCTCGGACCACCACTTCCGTCATTATAACCCAACCCTAACTCCAAACTATGCCCTGAACCTTGTACAGGAGGTTCAACGAATGCATGGCCAGCAACAGGAACGAGTGTCACATACACCATTCCTTCATCAACACAGTTGAAAACTTCTGCCACACGAGCATCATTCTTTATCTTATATTTACACATACGGCCATTGTACTTGACGAGAGAATAAACTTCATAACCCCAATTATCCAAATCAGCTTGTATTATGTTATGAATTTCTAATAACAAACTAGTATAGTACAGATTGTCATCCCGCAAGTATAACTAGTGTACCTGTCCACCTTTGTATAGTAACTCATCCCAATATCCGCCCCAACACATCCCAACTTGTTTGTAGCTCATCTGCATATTTATTTAGGGAAATATAAATGACAACATCATAATTAGTTGCAAGTATTCTATTCGGCCAACAATGTACTCTATTCGGCCAACGTATTATTTTATTCGGCCCTCAACTGTTTCACTATTCGGCCTACCTTCAGATGTCTTTCAAATTCTGTATGTTTTTCTTCTATTCGGCCTAAGTCTATCTTATTCGGCCTTTAAGGTTGTTCTATTCGGCCAACCAAAATTCTTCTATTCGGCCTACATATTTTTTTAAAAAAGAAAATTAAATGTGGAAATTTAAGTTCTTCTATTCGGCCTGCGTTTCTTGTATTCGGCCCATAAGATTGTTCTATTCGGCCTACAACACTTGTTCTATTCGGCCTACTTATTTTTTATCGTAAGTTATATTTTTGGAACTTTTCGGCCAACGTTTCTTCTATTCGTCCTTCATAGTTGTTCTATTCGGCCTACAAATCATGTTCTATTCGGCCTACGAGTTGCTAATTTAAAAAAAATAAAATTTAATGGGATACATTTTACAATTCACATACACTATTCGGCATACTATTATTTTTATTATAAAATGTTGAAATAGATAAAATACACTCATACGACATGTAAAGATGATCAAATTAATGCATTCATAGCTGTTAAAACAAGTTTACAACATACTTTGTATACTGATCCCCAAATTCTCACGCCTCTAAATATCTAGTTAAAATAGTGGCTCCCCGAATGCTCAACACTAAAGAAAAAACTAGAACAATAAAACAAGTTTACAACATACCTTGTATACTGCTCCCCAAATTCTCATGCCTCTAAAAATCTAGTTAAAATAATTGTTCCCCGAATGCTCAACACTAAAGAAAAAAAATAGAACAATAAAACAAGTTTACAACATACCTTGTATATTGCTCCCCAAATTCTCACGCCTCTAAAAATCTAGTTAAAATAGTTGCTTCCCGAATGCTCAACACTAAAGAAAAAAACTAGAACAATGAAAATGAATGTATGTGTATGATGCAGCACCATGGTTGGACCGCTATTATATAATACCTCATTTTTTGTAAGCATATGAGGGCCTCACATGCCTACATAGCTGTATTTTGACATCTCTTTCAGAAATAGGAAGAATCGGATTCCCCTAGTGTACTTTTGGTCATAAAAGTGAGGAATCTGATTCCTCATACTTGAGGGGTCTCACATGCCTACATAGTAGTACTTTGACATCTTTTTCAGAAATAGTAAGAATCGGATTCCCCTAGTGTACTTTTCGTACTTTTGGTCATAAAAGCGAGGAATTTGATTCCTCTAACCGATAAAAAGGTGGGGCTCCTCAAGGGTATTTTGGTCTATTCCATAAAAAGTTGATAGAATAAATTGTATATAACATCAGTGACCACTTAAAATAACTTTTAAGTAATAGTGGTTACTTTTTGCCATTTTCACCTTTTATTTTGTAAATGGATATATTTGACATTTTGATTCTATTTATTTTATTGTTGTTGGTTTACAAATGCGTGCCGAAGTAGGTGATAGCTTTTCTTTCTATTTCTATATTTTTAAAAATTTTTAGATAATAATAATAATTAATTTCTACATTTGCAAAATTCTGTAGACAATAAAATCTCTTTTGTCATAAAAATCAAAGGTAAAAGTATTAGCCTTGTGTTGAGATGTAGGAACACCACAATATGATCCCTGATGACCCTTTTCAAACAACTTAGAAAATCTGATTTCCTGCATCTGTATATACTTAGTTACATCAGCTGGACTTCCAAGGTTGAAGAGATTCTAGTTATCAATTTACATTAATATACTAAATCCTGTTTAGTTTAGTTGATGTCAATGAGACTGTATCCTACTGTTCCTCTCAAACCTTTTCTCTTTGCAAGATCTCCCATTCGAGCCACTTCCTCCCATCTTTCTCCCCCAGCATACATATTTGAGATCGAACGGTAGACGCTGCTATTATCTGGCTCCATATTTAATAGCCATTGTCCTACTCTTTTACCCATCTCATGATTTCCATGAATCCTACAAGCGAACAGCAGAGTGCCAAGAGTCGTCGGAGAAGGGCATTGTTCCAGAATATTGTAAGCTTCTTCTAGCTTCCCTACCCTACATAGCAAATCAACCAGACAACTATAATGCTCCTCTGATGGAATAATTCTGTAATCTTTTTCCATTGAACTGAAAATTTGGAGGCCCTCCTCTACGACCCCATTATGGCTGCATGTAGAGAGTAATGACTTGAATGTAAACCCATCCGGAGACACATTCTGTGCCTTCATTTCGCTGAATAACACGAGGGCTCGGGTATAATCTCCATGCATACCATATGCAGCTATCATAGTGTTCCACGATGACAAATGTTTTTCTTCCATTCCATTGAATAAATCTCTTGCCATTTTCAGTTTTCCCTGTTTGCCATATATTGTAATGAAAGAGTTCATCAAAGTTGTGTCTTTCTCTAGAAATCCTCTATACATACGACCATGTACTTCTTTCACTAATATTAATGATCCAAACTGATTCAATGCTTGAAGTAGACATGTGAGTGTAATACCATCAGGTTGTAGCTTCTCTCTTTGCATCAATCGAAAAAAAGTGATTGCTTCGTAAAAGAGGCCATGATTTACAAGAGCTGTAATCATCGTTGTCCACGATACCCTATCCTTGATCCTTATATATTCAAAGATTTTCCTAGAACATCTTATGAAACCACATTTAGCATATATGTTGATGAATTGATTTGCTATGTCTGTGTTTGTTTCCAAACCTTGTCTGAACACATAGCCATGGATGCACTTGCTTGTTCGTATGTCTTCCATATCAGACAATGTAGATACGACACTGATAATGGTTGCCGTGTATGGTCTAACACACATGATCATCTCACGAAACGTTTCAATGGCTCTCAACCCACATTTGTTTTGGTGAAAACCAGCGATCATCACATTAAACATAGCAGCATCCTTGACATCTGTTTGGTAAAATATGTTCATTGCTGAAGATAAGTGGTTACATTTAGAGTACATCTCAATTAAAGCTGTTGTGCCAATAAGATCAAGAGAGATTCCTTCTCGAAGTATGAAACAATGAATCGTCTTTCCATGGAGCAAATAGCCCAAATCTGCACAACCCATTAGTCCATTTGCTAAGGATATCAAGTCAAGCTCACATTTACGAACCATTTGGCGAAAAATGTTGTATGATTCTAATGGATATCCCATCTGTAAATAACCTGCCATCAATGCATTCCAAGAACCTGCACCTTCTCTGCTCGTCTTGTCAAATATAACGGCACCACTATCTGGATCACCACACTTAATATACATATCTATTAAGCTTGTTTCGAAAACTTCATCTGCACAACCAACTCCCCTTCTAATTGCATAGCCATGAATTGATCTTCCTGTATTCATAGCTCGTAATCTTGATGCACACAGGAGTAAACTCACCAATGTTATCCTGTTTGGCTCAAATCCATTCCTTTGCATATCACGTGCAACTCTGAAACTTTGACGATCACCAACTTGTGAATATCCAGTAATCATTGATGTATAAACAACCACATCTCTCTCGGTTATTTCGTCGAACACTTTGGCTGCTTCTTCAATCTGATCATACTTCGCGTAGGACTCTATCAGTGATGATCCCACAAATCGATCATTACTCAATCCAAATTTAAACACATCTGCATGAAGATTCCTTCCAAATTCAGGGGTTCTCAACTTAACACAACTTTTTAAAGAAAACGTTATTGCTGAACTATGAATCCCAATTCTTCTATGCCGAAGCTCCAAATAAAGTTTTACAACTTCATTATATTGATCCGCTCTAAAACATCCAACAATCGCTGAATTCCAAGAAGACAGATTATTATTATTAACAATTCTCTTGGATACCCAATTTGATTTTGCCATAAGATTAAACTTTGCAAAGGAATTAAGAATCTTTGGAGCATGAAATATATTCCTTTCGAAACATATACTTCTTCATAGAAGCAAGCCACTCTTTTGAAGAATTTATATCACGATATTTTTTCAAGGAAATGGGGAAGAAAATGAATTTGGTTGTAGATGCTCTTTAGAAGTGTATTAAAAAAAAAAAAAAACTTTATTATTGTATACTAATTGTTTAATGGAAATAAATAATTGAGGGAGTTGTGATGTAAAAGGCTCTATGGTGTAGTGGTTAGCACTATGGACTTTGAATCCAGCGACCTGGGTTCGACTGCCGGTATAAAATAAAATATTTTCAGAGATCTCTTACATTTAAATGAAACGTGTAATGGAAAGGTTCTATCTTAACAACATATTATATATCCCATAATGAAACGCCAAATTAAGAACAATGTCATAAAAGTGTTGGCATCAGATCACCTCCTCTGAGCTAAGTTTTAATTAATGGTCTCGATACCACAGAGTTACTTCTACCACAGAGTTGCTCAATTGAGTTGAAAAACATAAAATCTTGCTGAGTTCCTTCCTTTGCCTGTTCATCAACAAACAAGCCAGTACGATTTTCAGCACCTCACTGGAAACGAAAGAATCGCATTCGGACATTGTTGTCTTGGCAGCCGCCTCGTCCGCTTTCCCCATCCTGCCAAGCTTCTCCCCTCTAGTTGACAGATTGGCTGCTGAGCTTCAGTTGAGCAGAGTGTTTTGATCCTCGGCGGTGTTGATCGTTTCCTTCCTCCCCTGCCGTTTCGTGAGGAGCTCCGGTGTGACCAAGTGCTTCCCTCGGCCTTCAGCAGCTCGTTGAATGCTTGAAAATCCTCAGTCACTTCAAGACGAGACAATGTGATTAGACCAGGCAGTATGTCACGTTGAAAGTCTTTCCGTAGTCTTCCTCTTCTTAGCTGCCCTCTTCTAAACCTTTTCGCCGTCTGTGTGGCTCCCGTCTCATTATCGCTTGGGACGCTCAGCACGAGTGGCTCGTAGTGATAGTGTTCTTTCTTGGTGTCTTCCAGCTTTAGTGTCATGAATTCAAAGTAATCCATGCCATCAGGAATGAACTCTTCCTTAGAATGAGAAGACACTATTCCTGCTAACCATTTGAGACTATCCATGGATTTGGATTCAGCAGCAGTGTCATTCTTTCCTTTCAACAGCGAAATGGCGATCATGGCCTCAGCTGCAACGTCGAATTCAGAGTCGATTTCTTCAGGAGATGCATCTGTTTCTGATTCAACAACTGCTGAGGCCTCCAAGTCTATCTCTGTGGTTGCTATTTTCAAAACAGCTGTGGGCAGGAAAGGCAATGATGGTGAACCCTCCTCGTCTAACGACAAGTTCAAATCAATGCACTGCCTTAAATTGGAAATCGGAAAACCATCAATCTCTTTACAACCTCTACCATCATCATTCACCTCACCGATCCCACCCAAGGCAGCTCCAGGTGCCAAAACTTCCTCTTTATTCTTCCAAGTATGAGACGTGCCATCGGGTGTTTCAGCTTTCCCGAAGAACTTCTGGGAGCAATGCTGCAACGAATCAAGATTCATGAAGTAGCAATTCTTGCTAAAATCACCACCAACTTGGGAGTTTTTAAGAAACCATGGTAATCCTCCCTTTGAATTTTGCTGGTTATTTTGACCTTCTCCAAACTTATGAGATTGTTCAGAATCTTTCTTCAAAACATCACTACTATTATCCACATTCTTGACATAACCATTGGGGTCACCTGTTTTATGCTGATGAGGTGTTTCGACAAAGTTTAACCCGACCGAAGAACAACCCTCCAACCATTTTTCTTTCACATCAGAAAGACAGGATGATCTTTCTAGGCTTAATGCTTGAGGTTTCATGTCTGCCTTAGATCTTTCATTCTTTCCATCGTTCGAGTTTCCACAAACAAGATGTAGGCTTTGAATGAAAGAATCATCAATCCAAGAGGATGAGAAAACATGATCATGATTTCCAGCCTTCTGATCCAAATTACTTTGCATGTTAGATGGATCATCTTCTTCTGAAATTACAACACCAAAAATTTTCTTCCTTTTCCGAGATATCGATGCACTGATATCTAATCCAACTGAAGAATGCTCATCGAATCTCCTTTTGGCTGGAAAATTAGGCGAATTAGACGCATCATCAAGGAAGAAATTGAATAATAGAAAACCAAATCATGTGGAGTTATATTCAACTACATTATATTTGTTGCTTAGTTCATCAATTCAAATTTGGACATTTGATTTTATGTCAAAGCCATAAGACATCTCATGAGTTGTATAAAAAATGATCTTGCAAACTAAACTAATGATGTAATAAAATCTTGAAACATGAGAGTAGATATATTGTACATGCTTACCAGAGTAGTCATCAGAGAGATGCTCTTTTCCACTCCTTTCGTTTCTCAATCCAACAATACTAAGAGCTTTCTCTTCGTTCGTGCTCTCCGTGGAATGTTGGAATAAATCCTTGGTTGCGAGACTGAATTTTGAACATGAATTTGCCAAATTTTCTCCCCTCGACAACATGAGCCTACCGGGGAACCCATCTATCACACGAACTGGATTGTCGTTTCTTTTGTCATACAAATCAAATGTCAAATTATTAGCCTTGTGTTGAGATGTAGGAACACCACCATATGATCCCTGATGGACCCTTTTCTCCGAAATACTTTCGATTTCAGGCAACTTAGAAAATCTGATTTCCTGCATCTGTTTATCCTTAGCTACATCAGCTGGACTTCCAAGGTTGAAGAGATTGTTGCTGTTCAAAACCAATGGTTCACAACTTCTCAAGCTAGTTTTGACTTGTGCAGGGGGGAAAACAGACACGCTTTTATCATCCACGAAACGAGGATACAGTCTACTGCTAGTGCCTGATATGAAAAGGCAACCAGCAGCAGAATGCTTCCATGGTCTTTTTGCATGGTCCGGAGAGAAAAAAAAGCTCGTTTCGTCCTTCACATCTTCCTTGCTCACTTCTCTCCTTTTTATTTCGTTCATCAGCTCTCGTTGTCTTCCATAAAGACGGTGCAGTTCTTGAAGCTGAACAGAACACAACCAATTTATACTAATGCTTCTTCATGCATCAACTAATTAACCTCTTTAGAACTTCAATAAACTAATCATACCTGACTTCTGAAAACTGATTCATGTTCAAGAATTGTTTGCCTCACTTTCTCCGAGTAATGCAGCGCGAAGTGAGGGTGATCCTCGTTTTTCAGTATCCGGTTTTCGTGATACGAAGATCTCATTCCATTGCCACTACTTCCATCAAGATCAAAAAATCCAGTGGCTTGTATTTTAGTTCCCATTTCTGAAATTAACAAGAAACATACCTACTTTAACAGGATTTCACAACACATTTAGATAGAATCCACACAGCATATATCATTTGATATCAAAGTTCAACCAATCAAAAAACTTACCTACCTCAAAAAATGGGCAAACATATAGTAACTCATCAAAATTTTCATTTATTTATTTATTTTTTTTTTTTGAAGAAGAAGAAGAACAAATTTATAAATCTATCTATCACCAATTGGTTTTATAATAGAACATTAGCCAGTGTTCTTCATCTCAATTGGGCATAAAAGTTAAGATTCCATATCAGAGTTCACTCCAAAAAGAAGCAAAATAGAACCTCTCCACAAGGGAATGAAGATTTACCTTAAATTCTTGCAACCATAGACTTTAGCACCAAATAAACAAGATTTACTTTTCCATTAAAAATATACAGTGATAATTCCCAGAAAGCCCAAAGACTGAAAGAAACCATTATTCTTATTCCTGGTTTTTTCATTACAAAGCGAAGAAATTCTCCCAAGTATTATGGCCAAAACACAGCAGTGGGTAGAGGATTAAGATGTGAAAAATGGCAACAAGTAAACAAAAAAACAACATACCATCCATGACAGAATATAAATGTATGCAGAAAACAAGGAAGCAGTAAAAGACAGAATCAAGAAAAGAAAATGATTTCCAAGTTTAATGTAAGAAAATCTAAAAATTATGAGGTATAAAAAATTACCTAAGAATCTCTTTCTTGACTTCTTCAAAACAGCAATATAAGCAAATCCAAAGGGTCAAAATCTATCCCCCAAGGAAGAAGAAGGCAGAAAGTTACCAAGAAATTTCACTTTAACAGATTGGAATTCTCGGCACTAATAGGACAAGAACTGAAGGGACCCCATATACCAAAGATGGAATCTTTGTATTACCATTGGAGAACCTTCAAAAGAAATCATCTATTTCTCAACAAGTCAAATTCTTTGCAGATTGCAAAAGGGAGGGGGAGAGGGATCTTATCTTGGATCTCTCTTTGCAGAATCACAAACATGAACAAGTGTTCTTCACAACGAACAATGACTTGAAATTTGTCAACATGTGGACTCACCTTATTTTATGTACTTCTCTTTCTTTCTTGGCTTTGGAGTCAATCATTTCTTTCCCATTTAGCCAAATCAAAGATTGATAAATAGTACATTTGGAGAAAAAAAAGAAATGAAAAAGAATACATATCTAAGAGAATTTATTAATATTATATCCCTTGGAGATTTCCTTGGTTTTTAGGAAGTGAATGGCATGGGTATCTGTTGGGACATTTATTACAATTTTCCAGATTCTCTAACCTTCCATGCTTTTTTTCTAATTTTTTGTGTGTGTTTTTTCCTTCCATGCTTTTTTTCTAATTTTTTGTGTGTGTTTTTTCTCACTCTACATCTCTCTCTAAAACCAACCCAAAATCTCTTAATTTTCTTCATTTTATGAAAATGGGATTTCTTTTTTATGATAATTAACTCACTTGGTTTAAAATCTTGAAATTTAAATGAGGGAATGGGACAATGATTTAACTTGCAACAACATATGCAACTCACAAAACAGTTTCCTAAAAGCATCCAACTGATCTCATCCATGTTCTACCCCCACGCGCACCCATAGCGCGTGATGCGTATCCTGATTATTCCCTACTGCTCTGAAAAGTACTTGGCAGAGTACTTCCTCCACATCCCTTCAGCCACGTGGAAATACACGCGTGGCTTTGGCGCGTGTGGGAGGATCTCCTTAGATTGACTCCTAGAATGGCTGTTACATTACATGGGAGAATTACAACTACCTAAGTGGTGGGGTGAGATAAGATATTTTTTAATTAGTAGGATAACTGATAAGGACCTCATAAAATTAAAAATGAATAAATAATTAGAATATATTGATTTTAATTAATAATGGTTTTTAAAGACTAGAGTTTATAAAAAAATACTACGTAGAGTTGGAATCGAACTCATAAAGAAGATAACATTAATGTATTCATTGACTAATTGCTAACTATTAACTATTATTTTAAATTTGACTTTTTTTTTTCATTGTTGTATCTTAAAATTTAATCTTGCGTTGTTTATATTTTAATTTGCTTCCTGAATAATATTTTTTGTTAATTAAATTTCTCTTCATTAAAAAAAAGATTGGACAAAATTAAATGTGATGTAAAAGCAAAGAAAAAGAAAAGTGAAGAATAAAGTCTCATAATTTTGCACCTTTTTTCTGTTATTTAAAGGGCAAAAGAAGACAAACTTGAAATGTGGAGCAAAAATGTAAATTAAAATTATAAATTCATTAGTTAACAAAACTAAATTAAAATATGATAGGAATGATTTTTTTTTTTCATAAAAGAACTTAACCACATATGAATAATTGCATCACATATTCTGTCTGATTAACTATAATGATCCAACTAGTCACATTTCATTATCAATGTGAGTTGATTAATAAATTTCCACATAATTAATTAATTGACCACGTATGAAACTGTGTTTATAACAAAAGTGCCTCTTTTTTGTTTTTGATTTTTATCTATTACTTTATCTTTAAGGATATTGGGATATTGGTTGAAATACTTTTGACTTGAGGTTGAAATGTATAAGTAAATTATAAATATTTTTATAATTCGATTATAAATATTCATGATTGGATTAAAACTTTTAAACTAAGTAACCAATTGACTCAATTATATTTTCGTCATTTTTTATATTTTAATATTTATAAATAAAGTTAGGGCTTTTAAAAAAAATGGTTAAATCCATATACACATATAAAAATGTAACCCCATCTCTAAATATGGTACTTAGTATTTAATTTTGAGATTTCAATTTTAGAATATAAATTAAACATAGATGAGCCTAATCTTGACCTTAATAATAGAGGTCCCAAATATTATTTCAGTTATTTTTTAATTTATTTATGCTGTGGATAAATAAATTACTATGTGATGTGAAATAAAATAATTGTGGTGGCCTTGATGGTTCACATCAATATATAATCTTTTTAAAAAATATAAAATAATGATAGTGAAAGAATGGTCAGGACTTGTGAATTGTGATCTTACTTGTGAAGTAAATAAAGCATAGAGATAGGGTGTTTTCTCACCTACCCTGATTAACCACAATTAATATATTTTCAACTATATTGATACGATTAATTAATAAGTAATTAATATTTCCAGCTTCGCACATGAAAACATGAGAATTTATTTCAAATAATGGCAGCCCAATTAGACTATTCTTTAACCTAAGTACTTAGGTCATACATATCTTTTAATTAGTTTTTTTTTAGTCAATATGTGTAAGTCTATTTCATTTAAATTTTTATTGTGAATTTGAATATCTTAGATATCTTAGAGGGCTATTCAAAATTTCTAAATACACTTTATATATTAAATATTTTAATGTTTAAATAAATAAATAATTTGATAATAAAAAATCATCCCTATAAAATATTATAAGAAAATAAAATTAACTCAAAATAAAATTTAACATCAATATAGATTTCGAAATAGAGTAGTAGACAAACTAAATTAATTTACATAAATATGTAATTTTAACTAATTTCAGTTGAATTATCATTAAGTTTTTGTTTTATTTCGTGGGAATTAGAGCAAACTTGATCTGTATATTTTATTTAAATTCAGTAAAATATTCTTTTAACTAAAAATATAAAATAAAAAATAAGCATATGTAAACTGGACTGCTCCATTCCTATTTTGGACCATAAATTTTTAAGAGTCTAAAAAATTCAGAACAATTATACAAGCATTTAAGATGTAGCAACGAAAAAGATTGTCTTACTCGTAAACTGTAATAATAACATATTTAAAATGAAAAATGCAATGTCAGAACAATGACTCCATAATAGTTTCTCTTTGTTTTTTGTATTGTTAATTTTGTCGTAATATATACCTACATATATCTAGTAAAATTTGAAAATTCCCATCAATAATTAAATCTTTTATATCCATTAAATAAATAAATACGTTTGGGACATTATGATACCATGTTTCACTGTTTCAGCCGTCCAACAAAATTTGATAAAGAACATAAAATCTTACCATTTAATTTAGTGTTGGCAAAGTTAGAAATAAGTGATTATCATCGTTTGATTTTAAAAAGTAAAATTAAATCATAGCAAGACTTTTATTAATTAAAAAAAATTAAAAAAATTAAAAAGAAACAACTTCATAAAAATCTTGTGCAAGAGTACACGGATTCTAATTAATTAGTGAAATAAATACAAATAGTTTTTTCCCCTCTTTATGAAGTTAAACATGCTTTTATTCTTTTATTTATAAAAAGGATAATGAAAAAAAAAGAATATCAGAAAGCAAACACTAATGCTACACCAAGATCATTAACAATAACAATAAATAATACTAATAATTAGCAATTAATATCAATTTACAACTCACAAAAAAGTTAAACATGAAAACAAACATATAAATTATTTACACAAATTTAAAGCATATGCTTTTGGGGGCCCTATTAAGGCCCATTCAACAATTCTCCTTTATGCACGATCACCAAACTTTTCTTGGGACCATTAGGCCCAGAATCTCCTCCCAAAGCCCAACACTTCCAACTGACGTAAGCCCAACAACACTCGGGCTACAAGCAGCAACGGTCCAATACCCGGCCCGAATCTCCTCTCTCAGTTGCTGCCTTTCCCAAGCACAGTATCCATCAAAGAACCTGAAATCACCAACTTCAACTGCACTCCTCTTCACCATCTCAGCAGCACATCCAACACTCTCCTTCGTTCCATAATACAACCCTTTCATCACCTCCTCGAACACCCCGACTCCGTCGTTCCCTCGTTTCGGGCTCACCAGGAACAGCCCCTCCTCCAACGGGCCACCAAAGAACAGTGGCCTGTCGGAGAATGAGCCCGAAACATCCAATGCGGATGACCGCATTTCCTTGATGGACATCAGGGATGGCCTGTTAAGGATCAGGCCCGTCGGGCCTATCGGGCCTGTCGAGAGCAGCAGGATCACCGTCCTTTCGAATATGTGGACCCCGTCCAGCCTCTCTGTGGCGATCAATAAACAACCTTTCTCAGGTTCATGGATGGTGTGTGCCCATTTATCACCTATTGTGATAGCTGCAGGTTGATCCTCGGCTGCTGTATTTGGATCAACGGCGGAGGAGAGCTCTTCGACACGCGAAGAAGCTCGTTCTCCGGCCACCAGTCTTGCTCTGAATGCTCTCCAATCAGAACTAAGAAACACCCCCTCTTCATCAAGAGGTGATGGACCTGATTTGCAACCTGTTTTTTACAAGAAAAATTGGATTCATGTCAATTCTTGATTTCCAGCTAAACTGAAGTAGAAAAAGATTCTCTGTAAATGATCAATCTCATGATCTTATCCCATGAATTATAACCAAGCAGCATAATATATACAGCACAGTAAAAAATGAAAAACAGAGAAGAGGATTAATCACATACATGATACAGAAACTGGAGCACCCAATTTCCTAGTTACATACTTATTACACCTTTTCTTTGTGTAGGAACAGATCCTCCCTCTGAAGGGGGGAAGAACATCGATGGTTTTGGTAAACGAATTTGAGGAGAGAAAGCAAGCATCCATGGTGGTTTATTTCTTACTCAGTATTTGATGACACATAAAAAAGTGCTACTTTATTTGACAGAGCATATATTAATAAGGATAAGAGGAAATGCTGTGCTTATTTATAATGTGAAGTGAGTTTCAATATACACCACAAATTGCTATAGAACCCATAACGTACGAATAAGATAATTTTTTTTAAGCTTATGCTGAGGATCAACAAACTTGTAAGAGACTATGTGGAAGGTTTTCAGCCATTCCTCTATTTATCTGTTTACTTACTTTTCCCTTCAATGTAAGCTGAAAAGTGCGATAAATTGTATGAGATGGTGGGGATCAAGGGTCCCCCATTTCTTTGTATAACAAACAACACCCTACATGACACGTGGCGCGGCGGGATTGGCAGTCTGAATTCTCATATCTTAAAAGTGGGAAAGAGGAGGAATAAACCTTTGGGTGCTGAGAAGATGTCATGCTACCATCAGTGAGTCCATCTTGATCTTGGCAAACTTGTGCGATATAAAGCTCTGCATATTCCAAATTACTGAAGTGGATTATTAAACAAGAAATTGATTAATTGGCAATGATAATTTGATAATAAGATGAGAAGGAAGATCAAAGTCGAAGAATCCGGTGGGAAGAGACGGTATTCGAGCAACAATTTGGAGCTTCAATGTGTTGATTGAAGGGCTCAGAGCTGGGATGCAAGCAAAACATGCTTCACAGTGTCAATGAGGGCAAACAAATTTCATTTCTCAATACTATAAATGATCTATATTTACATTTTCCAAACTCAAATATATGTTTGCTTGTGTGCTATTCTTCTTACAATTATACTAGTATAGAACTCCAGACATGATGTCCTTGGCCAGAACCCATTCCTGCACGAAGATCTCGCCATCAAGGGCACTATTCCGTCGAAAGCAAATAAGTTTCTAGCTGACAACACTTGGAGCATAAGCAACTTGTTTAAGATGCTGGCTCAATCCATTCACTGTCTTGATAATTCTGTTTGATTTAGGGTGAGTTGTACCCATAACTGTGAATTCATGAAACTCTCCATTAAGCTCTATCAAACTAGCTCCAGAAAGCCTTCTGTTGGCTGCTCTCCACATCTGTAACCTTGCATTTGCAACACTCTCCCAATCTCCAGCTGCAGCATATACATTTGACAACATAGAATGATTTCCGGCATTGGTGGGCTCTAATTTCATTAATTCATGGAGCACCTCCTCCGCTAATTGCAAAGCATTATGCATTCTACAAGCCCCTATAAGGGAGTACCAAATAACAGCATTGGGCTCAAATGGCATGCTATTCAGAAGCCTAAAAGCTTCGCTGAGATGCCCCCCACGACCCAAAAGGTCGATCATGCAACCATAGTGCTCGATCTCAGGATTGATTCCATAGTCATTCTCCATACCGTAGAAATAACGAATCCCATCCTTGACCATACCAGCATGGTTGCAAGCAGACAGTACGCCAACAAACGTCACTTTATCAGGTGCAAATCCTTCTCGCTTCATCCTATCGAAAATCTGAAGAGCCTTCCTTCCATGACCATGAATTGCAAAGCCATGGATCATGGAATTCCAAGAAACTAAATCTTTTCTCGTTATCTCATTGAAACAACGCCATGCCCTGTTCAAGCTCCCACACTTGCAATACATGTCAATCAAAGCGTTACTTATCATAGTACTACACTTGTACCTACTTCTTGTAATGGAGTGATGGACTTTCTTCCCCAAGCCATACAAACCAGATTGTGCACTAGCAGATAAAATGCTAACGAAAGACACATCATCTAGATCAAATTTCGAACCCTCCATTTGATCATAAAGTAAAATAGCCTCCTTTGCAAGTCCCTTCTCAGCATACGCAGATATCATTATTGTCCACGCAACCAGATTCTTCACAGGCATATTATCAAACAATATCTTAGCTAACTCAATGTCACCCGTTTTAGCATAACCCGATATGATCGTGGACCAAGACACCACATCCCTCGATGGTAGACTTTGGAAAATCTCAAACGCCGTGCTCATCTCTCCAGCTTTCACATACCCATCCAAAATCGCATTCCAGCTCACACTGTCTCTCTGAGGCATTTCATCAAACAGTTTCTTGGCTTCCTTCAGTTCACCCGCCTTCACCATCCCACTAATCATTGAATTATAAGTGACCAAGTCCCTCTCCTCCATTACATCAAACAGCACCTTTGCTGCTTTGACGCCCATCAATCCGCACTTGGAGTACGCATCAATCAACGAATTGGGCACAAAAATATCGGAGTAAAGATTACACTTTTCAACAAGAGCATGAATCATCTTCACGAATTTCAAGCCCGAGCAAGCCTTGAGAAGAAAAAGATACGTGTAATTATCAGGAAAAACACCCGAAACCCTCATTGCGCAGAAAACCTGAATAGCTTTCTCAGGCTCAAAATTCCGAATATAGGCTTTAATCAAGGCGTTGAACGAATGAGCATTTCGGATAGGAATTTGATCAAACACGTTGATTGCTAACCCCAATTGGCGGCACAGAGAAAACGCTGAGATGAGCTTCGGAGCAACGAATGGATCTCTGTGAAGATTTGACTTATATATAAGAGCGTGAAATTGTTTCAGCTCATTCAGGTCCGTGCATTTGTGTAGGTCGGCGAGTTTCTGCTCAAAGAGCCTCCGCCGAGAGAGAAACGACGGAGCTCGAACTGGAATCGGAATCTGCATCTTCCGGTGTGTCCGAACGAGAAGTGAGGTAGCATGTAATGATGAAAAACAGCGGGCCGGGGAGTTTGAATTGGAGAGAAATGTGTGAACGGATAGTATAGATCGTAACATCGTTACCGGAGATAAGATTTTGTTATCAGTATTTGCCATTCACACCAAATTTTTAGGTAAATCTCAATTTGCCCCAATATTTTGGAGTATGTTACAAACATACCCTAATCAGGTGACAAGGAACAACAACAACAAAACTTCATGTCGTATGAAAATGTGAAATTAAGCAAACTATATAGTTGAATATAAGTGGAGGTGTGGACTCATATTTTAATTGAATTAGTAGATGTGTGTAGGTTCCATGTGTAAAAATGGAAATTAGATCCTTTGAGGGACAACGAAAATAAAATAATGGACTCGGGGACAGAGAGAGTAATATTTAATGTAAGTGTGATATATTAATTGTTTTAGCTGGATCTTATATAAAAGGAAAAATATTCATATTTTAATTGTATTAGTAGATGTGTGTATGTTCCATGTGTAAAAAAAAGAAATGAGACCCTTTGAGGGACAACGAAAATTAAAAAAAATGGACCTGGGTAAAGAGAGAGTAATATTTAATGTAAGGTGTGATATCAATTGTTTTAGCTGTATCTTATATAAAAGGAAAAAAAAAGAAAAGTAAGTAAATATTAAAATTAGAGGTCAAATAAAAAATATGTAAAAGATTGAAATGGAATATATACGATGAATTTATATTTTGTACACTAAAGAAAGTAATTTCAAATTCTCGGCCAAATTACGTGTAGTTTTAGAAAGTTTCGAATTGCTAATAGGAAAAAAAATTTGTGAAAATTATTTCCATTTAATTGTTTATAATTATTAAAGAAAGTCAGATGTTCTACATTGCACATCTAATTGTTTTATATTATTGAAGAAAAGTCAGATGTTCTACATTGCACATCTTGTTTGAGTGTCAGACAATTTGATGATTTTTTTTTCTTCTTCCCCAATCTTTAGATTCCAGCACGCAATTGAACCAATTAATTAACCCTTTTCAATTAATGCCAATTATAAGTTAAGCATCAATAATTTAATAAATAGTTCATCTTTAGACTAAAGGATCATCTCAATATAATAATTTTAATTCTTTCACTTATGTTTCATTTTGATGAATGATTAATTACTATCTCATAGCTTGAATTTGAATTTTTTTTGTGATATAAATGCTTCATTAAGAGGGTGTTAAATGTTGAATATTCATAGAAAAGTTAAAGAACAACAAAATAGGATATTAATTGTGTTATAAATGACTACATTGATTAAGTTGTTGGTATATCTAGCGTATAATCCAGAATGATTATCACCATTTTCCAATTTAACAATTGGAAAATTTTAATTCAAATTAGTTCATCCAAATTCATAACTTATACATTATAATAAAAATGTAATTATAAAATAGTAGGGTTTTTTTTTTTATAAAGTGGAAATAAATTAATAAATGTATGAGCAAATATTTTTATCTTTTATTTAATGATGAGCTATGTGGGATATTTATGAAATTTTTTAAGAAAAGTGAAAAGATACTTTTAGAATAATAAGTTTGTGTTGTGTGAACTTGTGGAAGATACTTTTTTTTTAATTGTGGAAGATACTATTGAAAATAACTTATTTTTCTGAATAATAAATTACTATTATTAATCTTAATAAGAGTATAAAAATGTACAAAATATAATTAGAACTTGAATAGTTAAGTATTTATTATTTATATTTATATAGAATAATAATATATAATTATAAAGAATATCCGTTTATAATTAGAAAATACATTTTTTAACTCAAAAAATAATTTGACTACAATAATATAGTTGGATTGAAAACTCCTTAATAAAAACATTTGTGTAAATTGGGTTTACATACAAATGTATGTAATTCACATTATTGGAAAAATTACTATTAGGCACACACTTTGTACCTTTAATTATTATTAGATACATTGATTTAAAATAATTAATATCATATACAAAATATTATAGTAAAATACCAAATATAACTCTAACTCATACACTTAGGTACACTATTAAAATTGTACCTAGTAATAATCTTCCCATTATTATTTAGGTACATGAATTATAATTCTTCAAAATTAAAAAATTACTCTTCAAATTCTTGTATAACCTGATTTTTCGACTACTCTTAAGTATATGAAAAATTACTCTTTAAAGATATTAATTATTACGCTTATTTTTATAAAAATTATTACTCTTTAAAAAGTAAATTTTTATATACTAAAGAACTTTTTAGAGACATTAATTATTACTCTTATGTATAAAAAATAAATTATTACTATTTAAAAAGTAATTTTTTTATATTAAAAGAGTAATTAAAAAAAATAAAATTTACATATTAACCCATATAAATCAGATTTACATAATACCACTCATAAATTATATGTGTAATTTATTTGTGGTTGAAAATGCAATGAAATAAGATATTAATTGTGCTATAAATAACTACATGAAGAATACATTTACGTAGTACAGTACATTGCTTGTGATGATAAATAAGACGAGTTAATGATGATTATAGTTTTCCAATTTAATAAACAAGTAAAGGTAATGATAAATTAATAAGTAGATTGAGTATTTTACTCAATCAAATTAAAAGTAATACTCCTATCTTGAGTCCATTTATTTTTTTCATAGTGACTATTTGATATACCTTTAAAAATAAAAGGGTTAATTGCGCTAAAAATTCTGATCGCGAATTTTAAATTAGTCCAAACTTTTTAATATTTATAAATAAGTTTTTGAACTTTAATCCCTTTTTCAAATCAAGCCACCGGGTAGTGGGAGGCCAGCCAGCCCAGTGGCTGACGCGTCCCTCCTACTTCCACGTTACCTTCATCATGCCCAAAACGACACCGTTTCATATTTAAAAAAAAACTGGATTGTACATTCTGGCGTCACCTCCTACATATCAAAGACTTCTAAAATCACCCCAACCACACCGCCGCCTAGTACCACCATCTCCGCCGCCGAACACAAACACTAACTACTTTATCAACGCACAAGAACAAGAGAGAGAAAGAGGGTGAAGAGAGAGAGGGAAAGAGAGAACTTGCAAGCATGAGATAAGCACGGGAATGGCAGACCCTACAAATGGGTCACCTAATTGTTCGGTGTAGAGAGACAGTTTCCCACTGGGACCAACCTCCATTTCCTTCACTGCCCTAAGGTCTTTCTTCTCATCGTACTCTCTCACCACCACAACCACCACCATAACGCCACCCTCCTCCACCACTATTGTGTAGTAATTATGACAAACTGTTACAAGGGTAATTAACTGTAGGTAGGAATAGGATAATAGTAATACTACTTTGTTGGGATTTCTATAGTTATTACAAAGGTGTGTATATAGTGAGAGAGTGGACAGAACATGCCCAGGCCGTTGGGGTACTTGGGGATGGGGGAGGGGAGGTGGTCCCAGGTGGGGGTGGGTGGAGCAGTGGCGTGATTTGAGCGGGATGAGCGAGGAGAGAGACGAGTACGAGGGCGTGGTCAGGATCGGAGTTCTGGGTGGTTAGCGATTACGCCACGGAGTCGCAGGGCGTTCATAGCAGTGCCGACGTGTACGACCTTGGGTTGGGCATGGCAGATAGAAGCGGGTAGATGCGTGGCAGGCGAGGCAATGCCTGCGATCGTGTGTGGGTGTGGAGAGCGGCGGCAGACTCATCAGCTGGGCGGAGGTTGACCCGGGTGGGTGGAGCTCGGCGGCGTGACGGTGATGACGAGTCAGCTTACAGAGTTCTACTTGATGGAAGGATAGAATGGTAAATTGAGGAAGTTAAGGAGTGTGACTGATGGGTATGTTGGAACATGCAGCTCCATTATGCACCATGCCACATACAAACATTTTCCAAGTAATCACAGAAACTGCCATGCACATTTATTCCCCAAAATATATCAGCTGATCTTCTGGTATTTGACAGCATGAAGTTAGCCAAGGATAGAGAGCAATTACATATATTAAATGTTTTGAGTCATGCATGTGTGTGTGTATATATATATATATATATTCCTCTCAATAAGACGTACAAAAATAAAGAGGAAATATTTTACTATTGTTTCTTCTCTTCTATTACTTGTTATATTATGTTCTTCCATGGATGATTATTCATCATTTCTACATGGTATCAAGAGCGGGTTTTCTTTAAAAAAAATTCACAAAATATTTGAGATATGACTTATGGTAGAAGAGCTGGCTCTAGAGGTGGTGGCCATAACTCTAATTGGAATCCTGGGAAGGGAAGGGGTTATGGTAAATATACAAAAGAAGAGAAAGCTAAACTCCTTTGTGATCATTGTGGGATACCAGGACATGAGGTCAACACTTGCTTCAAGAAACATGGGGTACCAGATTGGTACAAAGAATTAGGAAAGAAGAGAAACAAAAATTATGCAAATTTTTTGGATCATGAACAAGCGGGGGTACTTACTCTAATTGTTGCTATTTTCACCTAAATTTTGTGTCGTTTTTGTATGTATTTTCGTCCTTTTATTTTGTATTTTAGTATCTTTTTATATTGTATTTTGAGAAATTGATGATGATGATTTTCATGTCTTTGAATAGGTGATTATGAAGATAAATGGTGATAAAAAGAATGAAGAAAGGAGAAAGTTGAAGAAAATAGAAAATTGACCAAAATACATAAAAACACGTCCGTGCTTTTATGTAGTGCCCGTGTTTTCTGCAGGGACCAAAACATACATAATGCTGAAATTTTGCAGGAAAACACGGTTAGGTGCAGGAAAACACGTCCGTGTTTTCTTGCACTTTGGCCAAAATTCGCGTTTTTCTCCTTTATGCGATTTCCAAGTGTGTGAGGGGGTATAAATACCCCCAATATCAGTATTTGAAGGTAGAAAATCAAGGGCTTTGGCT
This sequence comes from Pogostemon cablin, assembly GCA_023678885.1. NCBI lineage: Eukaryota > Viridiplantae > Streptophyta > Magnoliopsida > Lamiales > Lamiaceae > Pogostemon > Pogostemon cablin. The sequence continues at coordinate 1,739,520 of CM042992.1, read as the reverse complement.
GCCCACACACATCACACACCACTCTACCCCTTTTACACCTTCATCTTCATCCATCTTCCATCTCATCCCTCTATCCTTCAATCCATCCATCCATTCCTCTTGATTTCCTCAAATTCATCCATCCATTCCACTAATCCACCAATCTAAGAAGGGAAGTACATCAAGGAGTGAAGATTGGAGCATGTTGAAGGAAGAGAAGACCAACTTCAAAAGGGAAGTCCATCAACCTTTGATTTGTTGTTTTCTTCATTATTTAGCTCAATTGGAGCATGCCATGGACAATATTGATTTTATTATGATTTGTAGTGGCTAGTCCTCATGTGAGGTTATCAATATGATTGGTGAAGGATAATGTAAATTTTGCACACCACGTGTTCGAAGAAATGATTATTATGAATATTTTCTATTATGAATGCTTATTCTCATTTCGTGTATGATTTGTGTGGTTAAATTTTCTATTCATAGTGTTAGGATGGCCATTCCAATATTATGCTTAGTGGTTTAATTGAATCATTGATTGCATGAGATGACTTAGTTAGTATGAGGGGAGGTAAGTCATACCTTTCTTGTGCTTAGAACCTCATGATAGGACATTAGTGATAAACTAGTGAGGGGAACTCAACTTATGATCATAGTACCTTCATGGGAATTGAGAGTAAGACACAATCCTAGAAGATTTAAACTTGTAAAAGAGTTGAGAACCTAATTGCCTTGGCCATAGGGATTAGGGGTACACAAGTGATTGCCCTTAATATCATAACATGATGACCTTAAATGCATGTGTGTGTGTGAATCTACATGAGTCTTTTCCATTATATTGCTTGCTTGCATACTTCTTAGATTGCACACCTTCACCTATCATCCATCTCATATGTACATTTTCTATCTTTAATAGTTTTCCTAGTTGTTAACTGTAGTGTAATTAATTCTCTTCTTTATTGATTAGTCCTTGTAGATTGAAACATCTTTCAAATACGGATACATATACTTTCTCCCATGGGTTCGATATTATAAATTTTGCACTTGGTCACCACGTCTACACACAACGATAGAGTACGCTTACTCTTATCAATTTGTACCAAAATTGAGACTAAGTTCATACTCCTAATAGTAGTGGAGCGCTACCTGATTTGCGGGTCATTTTGCAGCAACTTCAACAAGTGATTACAAAAATGCAAGGAAAAGAGAAAGAAGAACACAACATGAACTTTGCTCAATCGGTTGAGTTTGCAGGTATCCCTTTAACACATTATGTTATATCTTTAATAGATGATCAGTCTACAGAGGATTGGATCATTGATACAAGAGCGAGCATACATACGTGTACAAAAGGCAATATGATGAGCAATCTTTTACCTGTGAAACACAAAACTACTGTTTGTCTTCCTAATGGTAGCATTAAGGGGGTAACATACATAGGGGAGGTGTGTTTATCATCGAGGATTACTCTTAGAAAAGTGCTTTTTATTCCAAGCTTCAAATATAATTTACTTTCGGTTACTCAGTTGTGCTCAGATTCCAACTTGAAGTACACATTTCTTGCATCTACCTGTCATTTTCAGGACCTTCAAACTGATCATGTAGTAGCAAAAGGATATCTCAAGGAAAACCTATATTTTTTGAAATCTGCTAATTCTTTTGAAGGCCTTGCTTGCAATGTTACTTTGGTGAATTGGCATAGAGAGCTTGGACATGCCTCTCTTAGTACACTTGGTCATTTACATTTTTTGAAAAATATTTGCAATAACCTTGATGTTGATGTTGTGAAATATGTTCTAAAGCTAAACAACATCGATTGTCTTTTGGAAGTAGTTCAATAAAATCACAGGCTTGTTTTGATCTTATCTATGTGGATATTTGGGGACCCTGCAGAGATTCTTGTTACACTAATACTCCATATTTCCTCACCATTGTGGATGATTATAGTCGAAGAACTTGAGTTTTCTTATTGAAATACCAGTAAGATATGGGAGCCATACTGCAAAATTTTGTTTTGATGGTTGAGAGATAATATGATCTAACGGTTAAAAGGATTAGAAGTGATAATGGAAGTGAGTTTTTGGGTAGAGAGGTTCAAAATTTTTTCAACTCTCAAGGTATCATTCATGAAAGATCGTGTGTCTATACTCCACAATAAAATGGGGTAGTTTAGAGGAAACATAGACACTTATTGGAGATTACAAGATCATTTCTATTCCAAGCAAACTTGTCTATATTTTTCTGGCCCTATTCTGTCTTGGTTGCAGCCTATATTATAAATAGATTGCCTACTACACTTTTGAATTGGAAATCTCCATATGAAGTCTTGTATGGGATACCACCAGATTACTCAACGTTAAAGCCTTTGGGGTGTTTAGCTTATGCCACTATTACAGGAACACAAAGCAGCAAATTTCATCCAAGGTCTTTGAAGTGTATTTTTCTCAGTTACGAGCAACAGCGTAAGAGATATAAATTGTTCGATTTGGAAAATGAAATTTTTTTGTGTCTAGAGATGTGGTTTTCTTGGAGGATATTTTTCCTTACTCATGCCATGAAAGGCTGGTACAACCTTCAGTTGAGCCTCAATCAAATGATTTCACAAGAGCTATTGATGATCCTATATTAGCTCCCCATGTAGCTGATAATCAAGGAAGACCTCACACTACTTCTGCTAATGATCCAGAGGGGTGTGATACTACCATGCCCATATCTCCTACGCTCCCTCCATTCCCACCAACAAGAAAAGTACGAGACAAATTCAACCATCTTATTGGAAAAAGGATTTTATATGTAATCTTTCCACTGATCCTACATCAATCAGCACTTATGAAAGTTTTATGGCTAACATATACCTTGATAAGGAACCTGTCTTTTATAAGCAGACTGCTCAAGAACAAGTTTGAATCGATGCTATGCAAAATGAGCTTGATGTTTTAGAAGCCAATCAAATTTGAATTTTGACAACTTTACCACCAGTCAAATCTGCTATTGGTAGTAAGTGGGTATATAAAATCAAAAGGAAGCCAGATGGATCAATAGACAGATATAAGACAAGATTGGTAGCTAAGGGATATAATCAACAAGAGAGAATTGACTTCTTTGAGGTATTTTCTCCCGTAGCAAAACTAGTCACAGTCAGATTGTTTTTCTCCATAGCAGCCATGAGTGGATGAGATTTACATCAACTAGATGTATATAATGCCTTTCTACACGGGCATCTTACAGAAGAGGTCTATATGAAGCCCCCACAAGGGTATAACAAAGCAAAATCGAGTCAAGTATGTAAGTTGGTGAGAAATCTTTATGGATTGAAGCAAGCCTTAAGAGAATGGAATGTAGAATTGAGTAAAAAATTATCAGAATTTGGTCTTACTAAATCTTCTCATGATCATTGTTTATTTACAATGGCAAGAGGTGATCTTTTCATGGCCATGTTAGTATATGTTGATGACATCCTATTAACGGGATCAGATGCTGAGATGATAATAAATCTGAAGAACTTCCTTAACCAAACATATACCATTAAGGATCTTGGGCTTGCAAAATATTTTTGGGGGTGGAAATTAATCGAAATGTTGATGGTATTTTCCTTTGCCAAAGGAAATATATTGTGGACATTATAGCAGACTCATACATGGATAATTGCAAACCTGCTTCTACACCCTTATCACATGGGCTTTATTTGGTTGCTAGAGATGGTATTCTTCTAGATTCTCCGGATCAGTACAGAAGATTGGTGGGAAGATTGTTGTATCTGAACCTCACTAGGCCTGATATAACATACTCCGTATAGCATCTTAGTCAGTTCGTTAACTCTTCCACAAATTTGCATTGGAATGCAGCTCTACACATTTTGAGTACTTAAAGAATAACCCTTCACTTGGTTTATTTTATCCTTCCTCCCACATTCCTTTTTTGGATGCCTTTTGTGATGCTGATTGGGCAACTTGTAAATATTCTAGAAGATCAATAACAGGTTACTCCATTTATCTTGGTCGTTCTTTGATTTCTTACAAGAGCAAGAAACAACCTATGGTGTCTAGATCCTCTACTGAAGCTGAGTATAGAGTGATGAGATCAACCGTTTATGAAAAACAGTGGCTATACTTTCTCCTCCGAGATTTCAGACTTGAGATTCCTCTTCCTATCTCACTCCACTGTGACAATAAAGCTGCTTTGCACATCACAGCTAACCTGGTATTCCATGAGAGAACCAAACATCTCGAGATACACTGTCATGTGGTCCGAGAAAAGTTTAAATAGGGTTTTATACATCCATGTTTTATCTCTTCAAAAATGCAGGTTGCAGATGGCTTCACTAAACTCTTAGCTCCCTCTCAATTCAATCAGTTCATTTGCAAGTTGGGGATCAAAGAATTTCCTCATCCTCCAACTTGATTGGAGGGTGTTGGAACATGCGGCTCCATTATGCATCATGCCACATACAAATATTTCCCAAGCAATCACAGAAACTGCCATGCACATTTATTCTCCAAAATATATCAGCTGATCTTCCGGTATTTGACAACATGAAGTTAGCTAAGGATGGAGAACAGTTACATATATTAAATATTTTGAGTCATGCGTATATATATGTGTATATTCCTCTCAATAAGACGTACAAAAATAAAGAGAAATATTTTACTATTGCTTCTTCTCTTCTGTTACTTTTTATTTTATGTTTTTCCATGGATGATTATTAATCATTTCTACAAGATATACGTTTTGTTTCCTTCTGTTTTTTTTTTAAAATAGGGTGGAATTTACATGTAAGCGCAGGACGGTGTCGTTTTGTACTCATGGAAGAGACGCATCAGACATAAGGTCGAGTACTATTTTATAAAAATATTGAAAAGTTTGGACTAATTTGAAATTCGCAAAATGTCATGATTTTTGACGCAATTAACCCAAAATAAAATATTATATCTTTACTGCATCGTAACACAAAAAACCTAATTCTTTTAAATGTATGAAAAAATAATTGCTAATTCTTTCAAATTTATGAAAAAATAATTGTGCACATTGCAGCCGAAAATGAAAGTATTATTTTGTTGAAAGGCGTGCTAAATTTTCTTATTCGAAAATATTGATGGCTTCTGACTTATATTATGTTGGTATAGGACGTTGGCACGTATATGTAACTCACCGTATGTGTAACGTGATAGTTCGCAGTATACCTATTTTTATACTCCCTCGTCCCACGTATTTTTATTTACTTTTTATTTTGGGTGTCCCACGTATTTTTACCTATTCCATTTTTGGCAAAAATACATAATATTTTATTACCTATTTTTTACAATCTCAATAATTTTAATTATTTTTTTACACTTTATTCATCATTCCCAATAATTTCTTTTTTAAATTACTAATTTATCCATACTTTCTCTTACATTATATATTAAAAATATAAAATGTCTTAATCTCCGTACTCGTATAAACAGGTAAAAATACAAGGACGGAGAAATTACATGTATTTTACAGTGAATCGTCGTATTCACGTGCTCAGTAATACCACAATCTTTCGGAAAAAAGCCTCAACTACTGCGACGAGAAAGCGAAAGAGCCAACAAACTCTGCCTCGAAACCCATTAATCTCTGTCTTTTTCTTCTTCCTTGCTGTTTACAACCAATTCATCTTCATTTCCTCACTTTAATCTTCTCTTTCTTCTTGAGAAATGGAGGCGAAGCTGCTCGGAGCTGCATCTTACGCCGTCTTCTCCGCCGGCTGTTCTAAGATTTACACGCCTGTTACCCACCAAATATGGGATCGAAACTGCGTCGTTCGGTTCCAGACTTCAAGATCTCTGAGGAATGGCGTTCTGGCAGTACGAGCTTCTTCGTCTGACATTGGGTATAATTAATTGTTGGCTAATTTCATTATAGGATTGATTCGCCTTTTATGCTGTTCTAGTTGCCTGATATTGATTGTGTGGGATTTTGTTGTAGGCAGTATTAATTATGGGAAGAATTATAGATTGTGCTGTGGTTTGAACTCTGTAATCAATGCAGAATCCTTTTTCATAAATTTTCATTGAGGCCATTATTAGTTCGATAATTCGTCCATCATGATTTTCTTTTTTTTTAAAATAAAAATGGGGTCCTTAACTTTCTTCTTCAAGTTCGTCCATGGAGGATGAGGTGGAGCTTTGCCTTTCTCCCTAAATACCTCAAACAAAGATGATCACAGAAATCTTATCTGATTTCTGCGTGAAGCTTTGTGAAAGCAGACTGTTTCCTTTGTAAGCAGCATATTCTGCGATCCTAGTTTTACCTTTTTACATTCATCGAAATTCCTTTTTTTTTTACCGTTACTGATGAGATTTCACTAGTAGTTTTGTTTTTGTGACGGTGTGAATACTGCCTTTGACTCCTTATGAGTTAAACGTGGATGATTGAATGGTGAAAACACAGTGAATCGGTGGTTCTTCTTTGAATAAAACACATTAAATAGAGGAAAATATTCTTTTACGCATTAGTTTTTTAAATTTTAATGGAAAAATCACCCCCAAATTCACCTGTTAAAGACAATAGAATGTTATTTAGTTGGAAAGAGTGTCCTCTGTGTGATAAAATACTGACATTTTTTAGCTATGAAAGAACAAAAGATTGTGTTTGTGGTAGATGTTATTATTGGAAGCCAAACCTGCTGAATGAGGAAACTGGAACTCAATTGAAATTGTTCTTGTGGCGGTCTTCTTTTGCAGCAAACCGGTGTCAAAATACAGGGTTGATGAAACTGAGAGCTATACTCTTGAAGGGATCAGAAACTCGTTAATTCGCCAAGAAGATAGCATTATATTCAGTCTGGTGGAGAGAGCTCAATTTTGCTACAATGGGGACACATATGATCCTGAGGCATTTGCCATGGAAGGATTCAATGGCTCTTTGATTGAGTATATGGTGAAAGAAACTGAAAAGCTTCATGCGAAGGTATGTCAAACAGCCTTTGAATGTTTTTGAACCTTGGAATGACTAAAATTATTGATGTTGCCTCGGATTTTGATACAGGTTGGAAGATTCAAGAGTCCAGATGAGCATCCTTTCTTCCCAGATGACTTACCTGAGCCACTGCTACCCCCTCTAGAGTATCCACAGGTAAACAACGAACATTGTGTAATTTAACACTGGTAACTCCATTAATTGCCTTAATGCCTGGTTTAACTCTGCAATTACTTGAGTATTGACATTGAAAGAGAAATATGATGGATAATGTACATGAATGACATCAGAGGTGTAATCCTTTGCCATTTTTTCTTGTATTGCCAGTCATTCATCTAAGTTGTGTAACTGGAAGTCCTAACTGATTAATTAGTGACACTTTTTTCCTGTTGGAGAACTAGAATTAGCTTGATTCTATTACAACTCATTTAAGCACCTCGCTGTATTGCAATTTAGAATTATCAACCTACATAAATTATCTGATGAACAGATGACTTTACTTGATGACACTGTAGGTAATCTTTTCATTTAGCTTCTGTATGGCATTTTCATTTTGGGACTTTTCAGGTTTTGCATCCAACAGCTGATTCAATCAATATAAATGTCCAAATATGGGACGTATACTTCAAGAATGTTCTCACTCTGTTGGTCAGAGAAGGAGATGATGGTAATTGTGGATCAGCTGCTACATGTGACACCATATGCTTGCAGGTACATGTTCTTAATGAAACAGTAAGTGGTCCGAGTTTGGTTGTGTTATGTCTTAATGTGAAACATTTCTTTTAGGTGCTGTCGAAGAGAATCCACTATGGCAAATTCGTAGCTGAAGCCAAATTTCGTGCCTCCCCTGAAGTCTATAAACCTGCAATCAAAGCACAAGTAAGTTGGCACTACTGCCTTGATTTCAAAACATGATTTCACATCAAATGAGTCGAACATTTTTCCATCCACGATGCAGGATAGAGAACAACTGATGAGTTTGCTGACATACCCAGCAGTGGAAGAAGCGATCAAGAAACGAGTTGAGACTAAAACAAGAACATATGGCCAAGAAGTAATCGTAGTTGATGGAGAAGTAAACGCAGACCCAGTCTACAAGATCAACCCGAGACTAGTTGCTGATCTATACGGGGACTGGATCATGCCACTGACGAAGCAAGTCCAGGTTGAGTATTTACTTAGAAGACTTGATTAAAATCGAATCCATGAAACATCATTGCAAGAAGAGTTCTGCATCTCTTAGTATCGGCATTATGTGAAATACTAGTTTGATGATTCTTCTGCTCAGTTTGGACTCTACATATTTATGTCTATAGTATATATAAACCAGTGTATATGGACTTTGTTGAATGCATTCCTTGTTCAAGTTTTCTTGCTGCAAATAACAAGTTATACTTTCTTGAACTTTTATCGACTTGAAAGATGGATATAATAGTTATTTTAAGAGCCAAAGACTTGCGTAAGATCGTGTCACCTCATTCATCGTTCACATAAGACGGTCTCAGAGACTTTGCCTTTAACGTGAATGGTTGTATTTTAATGGATTTAAAGTTAAGTTTAATTTTTTAGAAAAACAATGACATTATGGAGCAACCCATAAATTTATCTCATTATTTTATTACACGATTTCTTTTTATTTTTTTTATAAAGTGAATTATTAAAATTTAAATGGAGATAAAATGTTACACACAAAACATCCACGCACGTGAGAGGTGGTCCACATTAGTAGTCACTTCGGTTTTGAAACACGAATATTGTGTAGGGTCAGCCCATATTATGGCCTATAAAATGTGGAAGATAAGAACCATATTTGGGCTTGGCCCACTAACCAAATCAACATCAACATAATATTTTATTTTGGATTTTTATCTCAAATTGCAGTATTACACCACTCATGTATAATCTAACGTTTTGTCTTCACTATCAATTCTGGTAATGTATGATAACTCATAATTTAATGACAAAATTTATAAGAAAATCCACTTTCTATAATTACTCTTGGCAAATTTATAAAATAAATTTTAATTAATTAATTTCTTAGATCAGTAGAAGTTTGACTTTTGTCTAAGAAGTTTTATTTCCGTAAAAAAAATTTATTGTATTAAGAAAATAAATTTGCAAAAAGTGTGAAATGTTATAAAAAGACAGTCTTATGAGACGTACGTGAGATAGTTTGTGAGACGTGTTAAAGTATATTTATAATTTAGATAAAATATGTTTAATGATTATTAAACTATGTTTACTAAGGTACGATTAATTTATTAAAGTATGATTTTAGTGAGTTATAATTTAATTTATTATTAATATACTTTAATTGCAAATAAACATACTTTAGTAATAAGTAAATCCGTTTCATACCGTCTCACAAATAACTCATCTTATAAAAGAGTATCTAAATTATAAAATTGATTATATAGGAAGATGCAAATTGTAAAGTCATCGATCTTTAGATAGTAATGAGATGTCCCACAAATCAAGGCTTGAAGCGAGGTAGATTAAAGGAATAATAATTTATTCCCGTCACACTTCTTTGACTTAATTTATTAAATATTAATTTTTCATTCAAAATATTTTTAATACTTTCTATTTATGTATCCCACCATTTATACTGTACATCTTTCAAGAAAATTAAGAAAACGCAAAACTACAGGTTACACTTTTTTTTAACAAGATACACTTTTTACTAGAATTTTGCACTTTTAGTCCCGTAGAACACATAATCTTTTCAAAATAGTTCTAATATTTTTACTTATAGTCACAAACGATTATTTGTTTGCAAACTTGGTCCCATAAGACATAAACCTAGTATATTTAGTCACATTTATAATATTTAATGGGTAGTTGGGAGTAGTTGAGGTGAGAGAAATAATATTTTAAGTAGGTGTATTAGTGTGAAGTGTGGGGTTATGGAAAGAGAAAAAGTTAATTTGTGTGGGTCCCTTTTTAGTAAAAAGGGAAATGTACCTCTTGTATTGAGACGGACGAAAATGATAAAATGGACTCCTTACTTATTGTGGTATGGAGGGAGTATTTTGGAGTGTTATAAAATTAATTAGTTGTGGAAGTGATAAAGACAGTAGATGGCCCATTTCTTATATAAATAAAATCCCGTTTCCAGCTTCATGCAGTCCATGTGATGATATTCTTATCAATATGCTTTCTTTTTTTTTTAATTTTTGCTTACTCCTTCCTATAAAACAAATGTAAAAATCATGTGTTTTAAAAAAAAAATTTCCTAGTAAAATGTCATAAATATATAGTGTTACGTATTTGGTACTAAGAGAGTAAACAATTCAAGTCGAGCCTAAATTTTTACTGCTTAAGTATCATTTGTTAAGTAGAATACGGGATTGAGCTCGAGTTCGAGCATGTTTAAAGAATTAAAACCTTGTTGGAACTCGTTTATCAAAGCTTGATTCGGCTAAAACTTTAGTGAATATGTTCAATTACATGTTTAATAACTTATTCGTAATAACCAATTCTCTTTTATACTTCATTCGATTAAAATAAAGAGTACTCAAGATCTTAAATTTCAATCCAAGAGTCGGCCTTTAATATATAATTAATAATTAATATTCGAAACCAAAGCAATACTTTATTCAATTTAATTTAAGGGACGACATAATCTTGAATAATTCAAGGTTACTACATAATCACCTACAAATTAGGATAGAGAGTTTGAATGGCATAAATATTATCTTCGTTCAATGGTCTCCGAACCCCAAGAGCAAAAATACCATACATGCAAGCACTAGAATGTTGGAAATGACCAAGCCCCAAGGCATGACCTACTTGATGCAATGCAACAGTTTGCAGATCAAGTTGATCAATTTGGAAATCTTCACCACCCCAATTTTCTTTTGCATCAAAGTGTATTCTTCCATCAGTGGGTGCAAATGAGTGGGCCACGAACCCACCTGGCCCGTACCCCGTCTCCATGGCTCTTCGTCTCGAAGCTTATCTTGATATCGGCCGTCTTAAAATCAGCTTGACATATGAACCTAAAAACTGAAACAGTAGACCATATATTTAGGGCATTTTTTATGGGTTGTATGGCGTCACCCCTAATGTCATTAGGGTAAGAGTATGCAAGGAGTGTTTTTCCGTCAGGCCATTTAGCTCCGCCAAACGGTCACCCCGCAACGTGGATGTGACAATGCATCAACTGAAGAGATTGTGAAAACTAGGAAAATTAGAGTTAAATTCATTTTTTGCCCTATAACTAACCAGAACTTCGATTTTTGCCCTAGAAAAGATAAGTTGTTCAATTTTGCCCTATAATTAATGAATTGTTTCAATTTTTGCCTAATTTTGGCCGGAAAATGCGAATTTCGCCGGAATCCGCCACGTCATGCTTCAATTTGGGGATTTCCAGCTGGTCAATCCGACATGGCAATTTTGATTTTTTTTAACAAATAAATCAGCCACGTCATATCCACTTATTTATTTATTTATTTTTAGTTTCCAAATCAACATAATATTTTACTTAGAAATATAAAATAAAAAAGAAAAATAAAAAATAAAATTAAAGCCACAGCCGGTGTCCCACGTGGCGCCGGCGGGATGCCGGGGAGCTCGAATTTCCCGAGAAGGTTGTTGTCCTTAGTCATCTGTCGTTCACCTTCGTACACCTGGATCAACACCCTCGGCTGGTTGTCGACGTAGGTGGAGAATATCTTCTCTTTCTTCGTCGGAATTGTGGTGTTCCTCGGTATCAACACCGTCATCACCCCGTCGGCGATCTCAATTCTGAGGCTGAGAGAAGTGACGTCGAGGAGAAGGAGATCTTGAACCTTATCGTTCCCTTCGCCGCTCAGGATCGCCGCATGTACGGCGCCGCCGTACGCCACCACCTCGTCGGGGCTTATGCTCTTGCAGAGCTCTTTCCCGTTGAAGAAATCTTGCAGAAGCTGCTGGACTTTGGGAATTCTGGTCAGACCTCCGACGAGAACAATGTCGTGAATTCTTGACTCTTGTCGTTAACAAATCCATGTTCATCTCCTCGAATCTCGCTCTGGTAATTGTCGCATAAAAATTGATTCCTTCGTATAACGAATTGATCTCGATCGTCGTTTGCACCGCAGACGACAGTGTCCTCATCTCACACGCCGTTCTCAGCCGCTGGAGTGCCCTGGCATTGGCCCTAATATCCTTCTTGTGCTTCCGCTTGAACTCCGCCGCGAAGTGGTTCACCAGTCGATTATCGACGTCCTCTCCGCCATGATGGGTGTCGCCGGCGGTGGCTTTCACCTAAAAAATTCTTTTATCATCAACAACGACACGTCGAAACTCCCAACGATACAGCCGATTACAGGTTTTAATTTTAATTTATTTCTAATTTAATAAAATATTATGTTGATTTGGAAACTAAAAATAAATAAATAAATAGGTGGATATGACGTGGCGGATTCATTAGTTAAAAAAAGTCAAAATTGCCACGTCGGATTGACCAGCCGGAAATCCCCAAATTGAAGCATGACGTGGCGGATTCCGGAGAAATTTGCATTTTTCGGCTAAAATTGGGCAAAAATTAAAACAATTCATTAGTTATATGGCAAAATTTAACAACATATCTTTTTTAGGACAAAAATCGAAGTTTTGCTTAGTTATAAGACAAAAAATGAATTTAACTCGTGAAAATTATAAACGATGACATTGTGCTATGATGATTGATACTTCCCCTTGATATGTTGATATTTATAATAAAATAAAATTTGGTGACAATACATTACTTACCAACCAATTTACCTAATTAAATTTAGGAAACAACGATGCGAATATTAATAAAAATAAATTCAAATAATAGTAATAAATAGATGTCGTATTGTATAAACCTATTATTTTTAATGCATAACCATCATAGAAATAGAAATATAAAGATATGATTTTCTAAATTTAAGTTTTTAATATTTAATTAGCAAACAGCTTAGTGATCTAAAATAGTAAAAATAATTTTCATAAATAGATATTAGATGGTGCAAGTCTATTTTCTTATAAATTAAGATAATTTTACTTATGCAATCCATAATCTACTTATGGCATATATTTTAATTCTTTTAATCCACAATATTTGTGAATTAAATAAAGATATTTTCAACCAATCAATTCATAATTATTGATAAAAAAATCTAATTAGATAAATCCACGGTTTGAATAAAGAATTAAAAATCCTTCAAAAAAAAACTAAAAAAATATTCAAATCCAAGATTTAAAATTTATTGATTTAAAATCATGAATTCAAATATTTTTCTAATTGTGATTGTGTGGCACCATATTCCGATTAAACGATGCTAGTAATGTAAATTGAGTTATCTTAGACCTCAATTAATTGCTATATCCTTAATATTGCTATTTTAGATGTGTGGAATTCCTCCGGTAAAATAGAATTAATGGCAATAATATTTAGTATTCCTTATGCATATTATGTTAGTATCTATTTATAGTTACATAGTTTTAAATGTAAATTGGGTTATCTTAGACCTCAATTAATTGCTATAATTATTTCTTACGTATTTTGGATGTGTGGAATTCTTCCATTAAAATAGAATTAATTGCTATATTTATTTTTTCTTGGAAGTGTGTTGTGTTTCTCTTTGCAACTTTCTTCCGAGGTGGTAAGGAGATCCCAGCCAAGGATGAGATCACATCTTTTCTACCCCTTTATTGCTGTCCTTTCTTCATTTTTATGTGTATATTTATATTTTCTTGGAAAATGCATGTTTTTGCAATTAGGAGATATATGGAATAAAAAAAAAAATCATTTTGTGCATTAGAAATAAACGTAGTAAATGATGAGGGATATCCATTTAAAATTTTCAGAAAATTTTCAGGCGATTCATTTGATCTAATCAATATTTTTTTGATTCCATAGATATGCTTCTAAGAACAACGTAAAAAAAAATTGTATATAAAAAACTTTGAATCACAAAAGTGTTGGTTAGATTGAATGAAAATAGTTCAACGAATAATATTTTATATAAAGAAGTGTTAATGCAATTAATTATAAATAGAATAATTGCTTAAATTAGTCATTTTACAGTAAGTTGAAAGATAGGTGCATTACACGTTATAAAATATATAGTCCAGTCTTCCTTATTCTTTTTGTAGCTATTTCTATCCTATCAATATGACTTGAATTGATGTGTCATAGTACTGAAATTATAATATTAATTTATTTGATGAACAAAGTTACTTTATGATAAGTTCTTACATATTTTGGAGTGTTGATAAAATTAATTAGTTGTGGAAGTGATAAAAGACCGTAGAGATGGCCCATTTCTTATATAAATAAAATCCCGTTTCCAGCTTCTTGCAGTCCATGTGATGATATTCTTATCAATATGCTTTCTTATTTTTAATTTTTGCTTACTCCTTCCTATAAAACAAATGTAAAAATCATGTGTTTTTAATTTTTTTTCCCAGTAAATTGTCATAAATATATAGTGTTACGTATTTGGTAATAAGAGAGTAAACAATTCAAGTCGAGCCTAAATTTTTAATGCTTGAGTATAAATTGAGTTATCTTAGACCTCAATTAATTGCTGTATTCTTAATATTGCTATTTTAGATTTGTGGAATTCCTCCGGTAAAATAGAATTAATGGCAATAATATTTAGTATTCCTTATGCATATTATGTTAGTATCTATTTATAGTTACATAGTTTTAATGTAAATTGGGTTATCTTAGACCTCAATTAATTGCTATAATTATTTCTTACGTATTTTGGATTTGTGGAATTCTTCCATTAAAATAGAATTAATTGCTATATTTATTTTTTAAGTACTTCATTAAACTTATCACAATGCATATTATGTTAGTATCTATTTATATTTACATAGTTTTTATTTTCTAAATAATCACCTTATTCCGATTAAGAAATTGGGTTATCTTACACCTCAATAAATCAATTGCTATATTTATTTCTTACTTAATATTGGTATTTTAGATGTAAGGAATTCCTCCAATAAAATAGAATTAGTTGCTATATTTAATTTTACTTTGTGTACATTAAACTTCTCACACATACTTTATGTACTTCATTAAATTTCTCACATGTTTTGTGTACTTCATTAAACTTATCACAGTGCATATTATGTTAGTATCTATTTATAGTTACATAGTTTTTATTTTCTAAATAATTCACATCTTAATTAATAGTTCATGTTAATCTTACTCTTTAAAATTAATACCGTTTAAGTGTTAAATTTTTATTTATCATTATAATTATACTAGGTTTGGGTGCTAATCCGGATTTCAAATGATACTTTTTGAGTTAGTATATGTGACATCTTTTATAACAAACTTTTAACAACTAAATAAAATAAAGCATTTAAAAGAAATTTAACTCCTAGGAATTTTGTTCTATGAGAATAGGGAAACATCCTATCAATACTAAGAACACTGAAATCATACCTTCTATAACACGCAGATCACAGGGAAAATATAATGAATTAACATAATGAGTCAAACGCTCCATTCAAGAAACCAACAAACTGAATTAATTTTCATCATGTCCCCAAAAAATGATGTTCATCATCCCTTTCTCCGCAATCATAAACACTAAAATTACCAAGTTTATGTACCAAAAAATGGTTTCTGGAAGGCTGGAAATTAGAATTTGTAACACTTCAATTTTTAGCTTTTACAGCAGTCTTTCCATTCATATCATTATCAGTGTTAAAAGAAAGATTCAACCTTATGGCCATCTTCAACTTCAATATTAACCACAGTACTCTCTTCAGTTGTAACCTTTTGATGCAAGGATGCAGGTATAAAAAGATTAGGTTTTGATGAGAAGACAAAAAAATGTGAGCAACAGCTACAGTTGTCATCTGCCCAATGAAGAAACAATCAATATTAAATCAGTGAGTCTCTTGTTCAACCAGGTGTACTAAGCTATAATCTTGAGACATTTTTTCAGAAATAAAAAACGTTGATTCTGAATATATAAAGAACAATAGAACTCAAAAATCCAATATGTGTGTGTGAATTCTGAATATGTTGGTGTAAAAATGCTCTTGTGTCATGCCACGTGGATATTGCAAAATTGAGTTACCGATCAGCTTATGAAATATTTTAGAAAATTGGACAAAAATTGGATTTAAAGGATCAAAATTGAAATAATAAGACTAAAATTGAAAATTTCTAAACTTACAGGACTAAATGTGGGTTTCGTCATAGTTAGTGAACCAGATAATTTCTCTTGTAGCTATTTCTATCATGTCAATATAACTTGAATTGATGTGTCATAGTACTGAAATTATAATATTAATTTATTTGATGAGCAAAGTTACTCTATGATAAGTTCTTACATACTTCCTTCGCCCCACGACAAGGGGCGGAACTTTTTGGACGTAGATTATTATTATTATTATTATTTGAATATGTTTTAAAAAGTATTAAAAATCTAACATTAAACAAAATAATAAATGAGTAAATAAATAAATAAAATAAAATATGAATCTAAATTCTTATAACTAATATTGTAACTTTATATCATATGTATTTATTTATTTATTATTACTATTACTTATGTATGTTTTTAACATGTCTTTTTTTAAAACAATAAAAATTTAGTATAAATTTAATAGTCTAAAATTTTTTTTTGGACTAAAATTGCAAAATTGTTTTCAATATTTTGGATTGACAATGACTAGCTTGGAACAGTTCTAAATTTCAAATGTGTGGAATCGGATGTTCCACCTCATTTAATGTGATCTTTTGTGGTCCCCTCCTTTAATGGTCCCCTCCTTTTATATT
Source organism: Pogostemon cablin (assembly GCA_023678885.1). Lineage (NCBI taxonomy): Eukaryota > Viridiplantae > Streptophyta > Magnoliopsida > Lamiales > Lamiaceae > Pogostemon > Pogostemon cablin. The sequence goes on along the minus strand of CM042992.1, from coordinate 1,722,839 downwards.
TTATTTCTTAAATAAAACATGCACTGGTCCCCTACTATATATTTTTCCCTCTTAAATTAATTAAAATATATGTGGTCCCCCTTTAATAGTCAACTCTCCCTTGTTTTAACAGTCAATCCAATCTCTATTAACCAACTACTATTTATCTATTAAATAATATTAATTTTATGTTTTTTTATTTTTTTTTTAGTGTGAAATATATATTGCCTATTTGGTAAATATATTTTTAATTAATTATGATCAATTCTTTTAGGTTACTCTTTTTAATTTATTAGATTACTCTTTATAATAAAAATTGGATTACTCTTTTTAGAAATAAAGTATTTTTAATTGGATTACTTTATAAAAATAGTTAGATTACTCTTCGAAATTTATTAGGTTACTCTTTATAATAAATTATGTTACTCTTTATAATTAATCGGATTACTCTTTAATTTGAGACTTAGATTTTTTAATAATAAAGTCTTTCAAAAATTAGATTATAAAAAACTGCATAAATACACTATACAGAGTTTTAAAATTTTACAGTAATCCATCAACCAAAGTTCACTTAATTTCAATGTTTATTAGATTAGCAAAATTAAAAGAACTACTAAGAGTAATGAACTGACGCTTAATTGTAAAAAACAGGGATTGCCCAAAATCTAAATAAACAACAGTCAATTAAAAGAAAATATATAAAATGAATTAAAATCTTTTTCATATTGATTTTGAAGATGGGAAACTTAATTTGTTGTATGTTCGTGGTTTCTCATTATTAAGCTTACGCCACTCATCTTCATTAAAAAAAAATAATTCCTGGCCACAAACTCTACAATGGCGCTCATCTCAGTTCACTACAATCTTTAAAACATAAATGTTCATCAAGATTTGACAAGCCAGAAAAAAATCAGCAGTTGAGGAAATAATATCTCGATTAATTTCTTCGCGTAAAACATCAAATTAGAAAAAAATACAGTGATGCGATGTGAAGGTGTTCACCGCAACGACGTCGTGCGATGGCGGCAGACTGGTGAGCAGCACACCAGTTCCAGCGGTCTCAATGGGCTCAGGCAGTGGATCTGTTCACAGATGGTGGCTGATTGTACGATGGAGAACCTGTCACGAGACGCGACGGCCGCTTGCGGTGGCAGATCTACAATGGTGGAAACTGATCTCCGGCAATCTGAAGCGACTGTCCATGACCGCCTTCCACTACTGCCAGAAAATGCAACGTTTTAGGCAGAGAGAAAAGGACTACAGTTTTGGGGAGAGAGAAGAAGGGATTGATGGTATTACCCTTTCCTTCTGTACACGTGATTTAATTAACAAAGAGATTCAGTAGACCAACCCATATACCCATGAATTAATTTATGTCAGTGATTTGGGATCCGGTTCCATGAAAATTTCACAGGACTGGTCTCACCCTAATTGCTCTCTTTTGAATTTGGATAGTGTCCAGAATTTAGTATAATAATAATAAGTTATTATTAAAATATTTATTGTTTTAAAAAAGACATGTTAAAAATAATAATAATAACAAATAAATAGATATAATATAATATAAAGTTACACTATTGGTTATAAGAATTTAGATTCGCATTTTATTTTATTTATTTATTTGCTCATTTATTATTTTATTTAATGTTAGATTTTTATTACTTTTTAAAACATGTTCAAAATAATATAATAATAAGTATTATATAAATAAATAAACATAAAATAAAATAAAATATAAATTTAATTTCTTAGAACCAATAGTGTAATTGAATGAGACTAAATATATTAGGTTGAAGTCTTATGGGACCAAGTCTGCAAATAAATAATCGTTCGTGACTAAAAGTAAAAGTATTGGAACTATTTTGAAGAGGTTATGGACCAAATGTTCAAAATTCTCCACTTTTTACATTTTTTTATTGAGTTATCAAATTACTCTTACTTTATCTTACCTTATATTTCTAAAAAAAATATAAAGTAATTTTTTAATTACTTAAGGTGAAATGGATATATCTATGTGCACACCATAAATAAATACTATATAAGAATTAAAATTGTTAGAGTGATTTGATTAAGTATTAAACGATACATCTCTCTATTATCTTAAGCTTTTAGATGAGGTGGTCGATTAACATGGTATCAGAGCACATAGTTAACAAAGGTCCAAGGTTCGAACCTCAACGCCACTCATTTATGAGAAAAATCACATGCAAGGCTTAAGGCAACGCCATCCATTTATGAGAAAAATTGCACATGCAAGGCTTGAGGCAAAAATTCTCCGCCTGCATGTGAGGGGACGTGTTAGAGTGATTTGATCAAAATTTCTCCGCCTGCATGTGAGGGGACGTGTTAGAGTGATTTGATTAACTATTAAACGACGCTTGCATTTAGAGTTAAGCATTTAGAGTGATTTGAAGTATTAAACGACGTCTGCCTGCATTTAGTGTGCATTTAGAGTGATTTGATTAAGTATTAAACCTCAAACGACGCTTGCATTTAGAGTTAAGCATTTAGAGTGATTTGAAGTATTAAACGACATCTGCCTGCATTTAGTGTGCATTTAGAGTGATTTGATTAAGTATTAAGCGACGCCTGCATGTGAGGGGGCGTGTTAGAGTGATTTGATTAAGTATTAAACGATACATCTCTCTATTAGCTTAAGCTTTTAGATGAGACCATGTGAGGGGACGTGTTAAAGTGATTTGATTAATTAAGTATTAAACGATACATCTCTCTATTAGTTTAAGCTTTCAGTGAAATGTTCGTTTAACAAAAATGCTCCTTAACAATTATAAATATTAAAATTCTTTGACAAGATTAATTTATGATCCATAATGTTAGCGATGGCATAAGTCAAATAATAATCATTGTGTCTATGTATAATTACTACTCATAATGCTAAACATTTATGTGAAACATGGTTTTCGGTAAGAAGTAAAAAAGTGATAATAATTCTGATATAGTTAATTGATAAAAAAAATAATATAATAAATTATTTTATGAGTCATTTATAATATAAATATAAAGTAACATTTAAAGTAATAATAAATTTAATAAAAAATAATATTTATTTATAAAATATAAAATAAATTATAACTAATTTTAAAAACTTATAATAATGATACGGTGTCTCGAATTCCCTTTATAAATCTATGATACATAAGAAAAGAAGTAGTTGAAATGTGGCCAAAAATATAATAAAATAATTATAAATTAATTTGAATTAACTTCAGCGGTAGAATTATAATCATTATCTTTTCTACACGATTTTAATTGACAGAGTTGTTGCCAACTACTAAAATTGACTAGTAATAATGACTCTTAATTAATTAATTAATACTATAATAAACTGCAAATTTTGGGTCTATTTGTTGTGCATTAATTATTTGTACGTATATTCACTATATTAATTATTGTCCTTTAAATATTTAATCAATTTGACCGTTTTGATGACAAAACACTAGTCTCTTTAACTTTAATAAAATGGTCGAACTTAAACCTTTTTTTTTTTTGACGGATGTCGAACTTAAACCTTGATTTAAAAGAATGATGCTCATTTTACTACATCTAAAATATCAGAATTGAAAAAGATTTATGGTGATAAGTGGTTCTTTGGAAATTTAGAAAATGAGATTTAAATTCTCAAAATTCTGTTGGTACTAGGCATGTATAGAGGACTGACATAATTTTATTATATGAGTATCAATTGTAGTATGATGACAATGCTTAATGCCTTGATAGTTGATATAATCCAAGATTATGTCGAAATATGTTTGAAAAATAGTCTCTACAAATACTATGTTGGATCCATCCACCCTTTCAAAATTGATTTGTCCCCTTTTCCACATCTTATCTTTAACCAATATTCGAAAATATGACATTATGCTTCATTTGCTTATTTTATCAATTCTCTTCACATGTTGCTGATTTTGGCGGACCTTAAATTCCACCCATTGATGGAAGGATAAATAACCAACATGGCACCTATATATAAAGTATAGGGGTAGTGATCATTTAGAAATTGGAATGTTGATGCTAGAGTGCCTATGCTTCTTTCAGTAACTTTTATCAAATTGGTTAATATAAGTCAATTTCCTTGGATTACAGAAATAATCTTTCATGTGGCAAGAAGCTGAGAATAGTTTTAAGAAAATTATATATATAATTGTTTGTAAGATTAAGAAAATTATATTTTGATTGTTATTATAAGCAAATGCTATATTTATTCGTGAACCAATATACAGATACATTGTAGCATAACTATAAATACATATTCATCCAGACCCGGGTTGACACCTCACGAGGTGAGGTGCAGCTCTCCTAGTATTCTAATAAAACAACTTTTAACTATTAATAATTATATCCACCTATATAGTCACCCATGACCCTCTCACGTGAGGGGGTGGGCACAGGCCCACCCCCTCACGTGAGAGGGTCATGGGTGATCACGGGTCACCCAAGAATTACCCTACTCCCTCCGTCCCACAGCAAGGGTCTCTTTTTTCCATTTTGATCGTCTCAGTCAAAGGGTCTTCTTTCTTTTTTTACACACGTGAGACTCACTCATCCCCTCTGATACAATTAAAACATGGGGCTAATACAACTACCAACTACACATTAAATAATAATACTCCTTAATCCACGTGCCAAAAAGCAAAAACTACCCTTGTCGTGGGACGGAGGGAGTATAATTTAACCTGTCTCACCGTCATAATAAAATCTCACAAAAACTTTTTCTCTAATTTTATGAAAAATTAGTGAAATTAATATTAAAATAATCTTACAACCTCCTAGAATTAAGTACTCCCTCGTCACTTGTTAAGAGTCTCATTTATGTCTCATTTATTTTTAGGCACGTGGATTAAGGAGTATCATTATTTAATGTGTGGTGGGTAGTTGTATTAGTGGGTGTGTGAGCCCCATGTTTTAATTGTATTAGTGGGTATGGGTGGATTTTATTTGTCCAAAAAAAATAGATCTTTTGAGTGTAACAACCAAAATGGTAAAATGAGACTATTAGCTAGGGACAAGGGAGTATTTAAAAGGGTACATATCTGCCCTCTACCCCACGCGCTTTAACGCCTATTTGTAACCGCTATATCTTGTCCGATTCGTTTGCCTTCTTCTGACTGTGGAGTTTTGTTTGTAAACTTCGAGTGGAAGAGATGGGGAGGAGGGTTCTGTTGTCGGCGGTGCTGGTTGTGTTCGCGGCGGTGATGTTGCCGGAAATTGCGGCGGTGCGTTATATAGTGGGTGCCAACATGGGCTGGACCGCCAGCCCCAATGTGAACTACACTGTTTGGGCTCAGGACAAGCACTTCTACAATGGCGATTGGTTGTGTATGTCTCCTTCATTTTAATTTCAGATCTGATTTTTTCTCTGGCATTTTTACAGCAAGTTGATGAGCATGTTTCTAGATTAGGCATTAATTTGTGTTTGGTGGAATCTGTTTTGATTCAATTTGATTTTTTCTTGGTTGATAATAGATCTATTGTTCTTGGGGTTCTGCTAAACTTGCTTTCATGCTTCATTCCTTTTGGTGTAATTTTTGGATGTTACTCTGTTTGTGTGTTTTTCAAAGAATTCTGTTGGCAATTTCTATGAAATTTCTTGCTTTCTTTAATGATTCAAGGCCTTAGATTGTGAAACTCTATACTTTCTTGTCTTTCTTATGAATGCTAAGTGAGCAAATTAGGGATCAATGATAATTAGGTGTTATTACATAATAATTTGGTGATTATGTGTTGTTCTGTTAAAGTTTTATTACATCTATTGTAAATTTTTTTGATATCTCAAAGGTTTGATTTTTTCATGTAGTTGTGGAAGCAAGAACTTTGCCACGTAGTGGTTCTTAAGGGCGGATTAGGAAATGGGATTGCGACATTTCTATTGTGTAGAATCAACAAGTTTATTAATCCAACTGTTTCTGATTAATGACTATTAATCATTTAAATGCCTGGTAGGTCCTCTTAAGTTGGCCTTCATTACATCAACAACTTTTTTAGCTAAATTAGCTAAGTGCAATGATAATGACAGTTGGCTGGAAAATTATTGCTGGAATGCATGCATTAACTCAGTATCAGAAGAAACAAGGCACCTTTAGTATAATCATTTCTTTGGGTGTGTTTTGTTCAAAGTAGATTAAGACATTTTGGTGGTTCCATGTTTTGTGCTATCCATACGTCGTCTTCCTGTGTTCGTTTGCTTGTGATTGTGAATCTAGTCTTATTGTGTCCTTTTTTTCGTGTTAGTTTTTGTGTACGATAGGAACCAGATGAATGTTCTTGAGGTGAACAAGACGAACTATGAGAATTGCATCTCCGACAATCCTATTCACAATTGGACTACCGGGGCTGGAAGGGACGTCGTTCCACTCAATGTGACTAGACCTTACTATTTCATCAGTGGCAAAGGGTTCTGCTTCTCAGGCATGAAATTAGCTATCAATGTGGAAAATCCACCACCGCCACCATCATCTTCGCCTGCTAAGAGTGGATCTCCGCCAAGTTTGCCGTCTACTTTGAGAAGCCTGATTTTCGTACCGGCCTTGTTTGCCGTTGCAGCTGTGTGGGATACTTTTCTTCAGCATTTGTAGCTGTGTTCTTGAGTGGAAAAGCAAAGCTAAGAGCAGTTTGGAAGACTTATTTTAACACAATTGTTAAGAATTATTTATGTTTGTGTAACATTGTTTTATTAGATTTTTGTTTGCTTATTTATCTACTACATATGGTGGTAGATTCAAATCAAGATTTGTGAGATGTAGCAAGTGTTGAAAACCTTATTTGTTTGTTGTTCAACAACTCTCTGAAAATCTCTTTCTCAAAAATGCTTGATTTCTTTAAAAAATTGTGTTTCTTCACTTATTTTATTATAATCTTTTACCAACTTCCAAATTATCACTTTTGGTTCTAAAGAGATGGATACCCCAAATAAAAATACAAAACCCTTAACATCATCCAACTTTATCTAAACTCAAATTCACATTTACTGTTTATGTTCAATTTTAACTAAACTTTTCATATCCTAAAGGAGATTTCAGTCAATTTAATTACATCAAAAGACACTTTTATTTAAAAGATATGAATACATCAAAAGACACTTTAATTTAAAAGATATCATATCATCCTCTTCTACTAATATCATACATTACAATATATTATCTCTTAGAAAACCTTCTACTACTCATATCATACATTACAATATATTATCTCTTAGAAAACCTAATGTGTGAAATCCCAAGTAAGCCTCAAATGAAAAGTGCTACATCTAAGTTTAAAACCATGTACAATGTCAAATAAATCTCATGGAATATTTTATAATATTTTTGAACTACCATAATAAATACGGAGTAATTGATTGCCATTGCCCTACCCTTAAGTCAAGTATTTGAAATTAAACTAGAAATGGTGTTGGTCTCTTACAAATCTTTGCATGTGGTACTACGTAAGTCTATTGTCCAAAAGTAGATTGTACAGCTATTGTATTCACATTACAGATCATACATTTCTTTTCAATTCTATTTAAAAAAAAATAAAAATTATTGGAAATATTTACCATAATGAAACCTTTGACTTATTTTAAGAATTATTTCCCATTCATTATTCATCAAAAACTTTTGAGGTTTCATGTCATGTGGAGTATTATTTATTAGTGTGTACATATAATGATACTAAATTCTATCCCAACAATTTATTTACATTTTGTTTCGAATTCGAATAATTTAAATTTATTTTCTAAGAAATCAATATTTTCTTCGCACCAATTTTATTTTTTCGTGTAGGTAAATTTTAGAATATATATATATATATATATATATATATATATATATATATATATATATATATTTGGGTGATTTTGAACTATACTTAGTATTAGAGTTTATAAGTTAAATTTGTGGGTGATTTTGGAGTGTATTTGGTGCATCGATGCACTATAAGATTGATGGGTTAAATGTAGGGTGTGGAGGGTAGTTATTTTTTTAAAAAATTAATTATTTTATTTTATTTTATTTAATAATGAAGATTGAATTGAAATTTAATTTAATGGTTAAGTTTCTACATCAATTGGACAATAAATTTAGAATGCTGAACGTAATATGGGCTTTCTTCCTATAATAAAATTATGGGCTGATATCTAAGGATCGTAATTGGTCAAAAGTGAGCTTCTACTTCCTGAATGGACTTGGCTTCGGCCTGTTAGATAATTGGGAACTGAATATTGAGATTGCTACTAATATTTTGGCCCATTTATTTGAATGGGCCCAACAAAATTGGTGATCCAACCCTACACAGGTAATCAAGTTTTTTGAATTTCAAATGTATATTTTATACGAAACTATTATTATGAATATTTTTTTTATGTAAAACCGAAATGTATAAAAATGTGAAAATGTTTAAAATTTTAATTTTTGAAATAATATCCCATATTCAACCGTTAGATTAATTTTTGCAATAGTCTAATTTTTTTTTTTTAAAATGAAGAGAGTACATTTTATTGAATATAACAAACTAAAGCAAGATTATAGGAGTATCAATTTACTATTTACCTTGTTGTATTTAAATCGGATTAATCCGCCCGTTGAAGTTAACAAAAATTATTAAAATACCTACAAATTAAAATAAATGAACAAAATAAATAAAATTAAAAATCCTGCATTAAATTCATAAAATAGAAGGTGAAAGATACAAATATTGAAATAAATAAATGTAGGAGCCTAAAAAGAATAAAATCATGTATTTTGGAAGGGCATAACTAACTATAAAGGTACAAGTGAGTATTGCAGGCAGTCACAAAAAGCATGCATTTCAGCATTTCTAGAGAAATTTGACTGTACGTACAACTCTACAATAAATCAATGATTGGTTCTCACTTTTAAGATTAATCAACGGTCACGATTTATTGATGCTTACCTTAATACTAACACTCCTTGTGCCCGTTTATTCTCAACAGCGTTTCAAAATCATGAAGAATATCATGGATCATCGCAAGGGAAGCGGCGTCGGGTGTTTGTTGGCGGCGGTGATGGCGGCGGCGATGCTAACATGCACCATGGGTGCGCTTATCAAGGTTGGAGCCAAGGATGGCTGGAGAGAGAATGTTAACTACACCGAATGGGCTGCCCATCGCCATTTCTACGTTGGAGATTGGCTCTGTACGTATTTCTTTTCTCCCCTATCTCAATTTCTCTCTCCTCAATTTCTCTCTCTACTGAGAAGATCAATTGATTTTGAAAAAAACAAATCGATCGCCTTTTTTTGCGTCTCTGTATTCTGTTACTCTGTACGCAATTCTCTCTCTGGATTAATTGATTCTGAAAAAACGTGGAACAGATTTCTTGTTCAACAAGCGGCAATACAATGTGCTGGAGGTGAACAAATCAAATTACGAAGAATGCAGAGATTCGGAGTTCATAACGAACATCACGAGAGGCGGGCGAGATGTGTTTAATCTGACAGAAGCCAGAGCATATTATTTCCTAAGTAGTGGAGGGTATTGTTACCATGGAATGAAGATGAACATTCATGTCGATCAATTCCGGCCATCTCCGAAGCCAGTACGTCTGCCTGCTGCTCCTCCCGTTCCATCGGCCATGGCAGCTCTAACCAACCCGTACCAGTCTCACAACATCGCATTCTCTTTCTTTATTTGCTTTTTTGCTTTTCTGTTCAAATTCCAGTAATCCACGTTCTTCTACCACAAAAGAGGTTAGAGATTCCACTTTTTTTTTAAGCATAAATTTGCAGTAGTTGAACTTGATTTAGTTGTTGTTTGGTTAAAATTTGCATTTATATATGGATTTTACTAGTTGTTTGGTTAAAATTTGCATTTTTATATGAATGTTTACTGATTGAAAATGGTAATTTCTTAGTTATGAAATATACTAAATTTAAAAGAATTAAAATAATGTATAGAGCATGTTAAATGAATGAATTTTCTACCCATAGATCAGATGTGAATAAACATATACTCCCTCCGTCCCATTAATGAGGGTATAAGGTCTCGGGCCCTCATTACCTGGGACGGAGGGAGTATGATAAATCACTGATTTCATTCATTATTATCTGATTATAAATATATAACGTGTGTATACATGTCTGTACATCTGTAATACGCAAAAAAAGGCTATTATCTAATTCTAAATATATGTTATTATATGATTGTATATACGTCTTTGTTATGTTTTCTTAATATTGACTTACTAGTTTTTCAATAACATCACCTATTGACATTTAGTATGAATTTTCTACCTATTCAGACACCAATTTCATGCTCATACACTCGAGAACTTTGGATCATGAAATGATCAAATTCCAATATTTCATGTATATCAAATGTTCCTATATTTTCTTAATATTGTGTGTAGTCTAGTGTTTTGACTTTTGAGTGACCTTCATCTAAAAAGAAGAAATATAAGTGGGACTAAGGGGGATGTTAATAAAAAACTAGTGTGAATCGTATGTACCATTTCAATTTATCACTAATTTTTAACTGATTATTAGTTTTTATAGAAATTATGTAACTTTTCATTCAACATAAAAAAAAAATCTATCATTCCGTACTATCTTTTGTGAATTAATTAATGGTATAGAAGAAGAGATTTAGATGTCAATGGGCCTAAAAAAATGTAACAACTCCAATAGAGATAAAATATTAATGGGCTAGAGCCCAATAGTTGTAACTATTCTTCTGAACTGTGAGTATGTGATGATGGTGCGCTTGTTTATAGTGTTAAGAATTTATTCTAAAATTATTACCTTTTACTCCCTCCTACGTGGATTAAAGAGTATTATTATTTAATATGTAGTGGGTAGTTACATTAGAAGGAGTGTAGACTCCATATTTTAGTTGTATTAGAGAGGATGTATTGATCCTATGTGTATAAAAAAGAAAAGAAGACCCTTTGGTGAAACGACCAAAATGACAAAAAGAAATCCTTTGAATGGGATAGAGGGAATATATTTTTAAAAAAATTAAATTTCACAATACTGCTACGGTAGTTTTAAGTAATTTTTTTTATCAATCTTATTAATTTTTCAAGGTAAAGTAATATAGGTAATAAATAAATTATAAAATATATTCTGTGTATTAAGTAAAATTAGTAAATTTATAATTAAAATATAATCAAGGTTATGAATTGGATGTAATTTTTTTTAAGGTAATGTGATTTAATGCGGGATGAAAGTACGAAATTTATTAATAATAAAATAACACATCTTGATTCTTCTTAATATGGTTATTTGGATCATGAATTGTCTAGTATAACATTTTTAACAATATAAAAAATAAAATATTACCTCAATTTCATTTGGGCATGTTTTTTTTTGTTTTAAAAAATATAAAACATTACCTCCCTTACATTTTTACACGGTGGAATAATCGGATTACAGAAAAATGAAATGAAATGAAATAAATAAACAAGCAAAATACTGGAAAAGGATGGGACCCGTTTGCTTGAATTGGGTCGGAGATGAGTTGGACAGCCGCCATCCAATTATTGTTTTAATTCAAGGTCGCAGCCATCAAATATAAATAACGTGAGACGGAAATAAATGTGATACGGATCGATTCATTATTAAAGTATATTTTTTAATATATAATTCAGAATATTTTAGAAAATATATTTTAATAATTATTAAACATATTTTATATAAATAATACATATTTTAACATATCTCACAAACCGTCTCTCCTAAATAGCGTCTCACCAGAAAATTTATCATAAATATCTTTCATTCCAAGATAAAATAAAATTATTCTTATATAATTTGATATTTTAAATATAATAAAACAGTATAAAGTATTTGATGCGTTAAAAAATAATTATTTTAATTTAAATTACTTTTGAGTTTTGAAATTTATATAATTTTTTTATTTTTTGAGTGAACAATTTACGTGACATATATATATAAGAAAAGAATGCGCGAATTTATGATACGATGAGTATATTCTATTTTTTTTATTATTTGATTAAACATTATTAATCATGTAAGATAATTTTGTACTCGCTTAATTATGTTTACAAATTAAGTTTTATTTTATGATTTATAATTATATTATGCAAATAACAGGGTTGTGTAACTTGTGTTAAATATGACAACTTGACGTGCATCCATATTCAAAAGCTAACACCAACCATATTAATTTCGCTGCATTAAATTTGAAAAGACTACCATTTACTTTCTTCTATCCACAAAATTAACATTACTTTATTATGCAGTAATAAGATAGGATTAGGAATTATTTAAAAATCTTGGTATTATACAGTATTAAATCTTATTTTTGCCAGTAAATAAAGAAAGAAAAATCAAGATTTAGCTGCAGCTGTCATGGGCTTGACTCCAATTTGGCTTTCTCTATCATTTCTTGTATTCGTCAATTGTCAAATAGAAGCCAGCTTCTATAGTATTTCTTTTAACGAAGATATTATCCACCAATACATTATTTTCCTCTAAGAAAAATATAAAAAATCCCCATATCAATTATTTATATCTACATATTTTATTACAAGGGATTACATACATCTTTGTTTACTGTTGTACCAATTCATTTTTTTTTTATGTACTACTAAAATATATGTATGTGTTTCATAATTGTCCTTCAAACGTGAATTAATCGTGATTGATACAAATTTTTTTTACAAATAAATAAATAAATGATGTTATAGCACTAATAAACAATGATAAAAAAGTCTTGACCTTCCAACTGAGCTTAATTATTGTAGGGTGATGGTTCGAATCCTTCCTTTAGCATAAATTTGCCCCTTACCATCACAAGTTTAACGTATGTATATGCCACTCGAGGCGACAGAAGATGGAGAGAGATGAAGAGAGAGAAAGTTGAGTGCAAGTTGCAGAAGTGACTTTAGTACATCATTAAATTATTAAATAAAATAGATATGGGTCCCTTTTGTTCTTGCACTTACTGCTTTCTCAACTTGCTCAATCCAAATTCCTCCTTCCCATCTAACCTGTGGGTGAGTGTATGTATATATATAGATACAGAAATATACAGACAATTGTGTATATCTGCAGAGAATTAACGAAGAAGAAGCAGCCTACTGAAAGCTTTACAGTGATTTGAAAGTTTTTTTTTTTTTTGAGAAAATGGGTGAGGAGGATTTAGGCGCAAAACCCAAGCCGACGATCTTGGTGCCGCCACGTGGCTCCATGGAGTCCCTTTTCACTAACGGGCTTGCTGGTATCGGGTTCAGCCCGGGTCCTATTACCTTGGTATCGAGCTTTTTCTCCGACCAGGGCCCGTTCTCTTTCTCTCAGCTCTTGGCCGGCGCCATGGCTTCTCCGATGGCGGCGAAATCGGGTTTCTTGTTGACTTGTGAGGATTCCGATGACAAGGGAGGAGATAAGTCTTCTGAAGAGGGGAAGATTGATAGTGGGAGTGGTGGTGGTGGGTATAAGCGGAATAGGCCCGTGAATTTGGTGGTGTCGCCGCCGCAGATGCCGCCGGAGTCTCTGAGTCCGCTGCTTATGTTTACGCCGGGATTCAGTCCTTCTGGCTTGCTTAATTCGCCTGGATTTTTATCCCCACTTCAGGTAACATTTTGTTTTGTTTCTTCTTTGATCAGAGAATTAGAATTGGTTGAAGATCTGTTCAAAATTTTAGGGATTTCTGAATTAGGTCTTGAATTCCTTTCAATGTTGCCTAATTGAGCGTTGCTTGTTTTCTTCGAATTAGAACATCAAATGATTCGAGATTATATCCATTTTTTAGGGCTGTATTAATATCAATGCTTCCTGCTCACTGAGTCACCCATTAACAAGTGAGTAATTAGATGATCTAAAGAACACCCTACCATGAAGAACTTGAATCATTTGGTGAGTGATCAAGAATTGTACGTTTTCTTGATGTTTCTGCAGAGCCCTTTTGGAATGTCACACCAGCAAGCGCTAGCACATGTGACGGCTCAGGCGGCGTTGTCTCAATCGTTTATGCAAATGCAGGCCGAGCTTCAACACTCTTCGTCTGCGGCTACCTCTGAACCGTTGGTTACCCATTCGCCTGCTGAAACTTCGACACAGCAAACGAATCCAATGCCGACTGAACAAGAGAGTTTAAAGGTTGAGTCACCTGAAGTTTCTCAATCTGATAAAAGAGCTGCTAATATTGGTGTTGAAAAGCCTGTTAGTGATGGATATAACTGGAGGAAATACGGGCAGAAGCATGTCAAGGCTAGTGAATGCCCACGGAGCTACTATAAATGTACACATCTCAATTGCCCTGTGAAGAAGAAGGTGGAACGATCCATTGATGGTCGTGTATGTGAGATTGTGTATAAAGGGCACCACAACCATGATCCACCTCAGACTAATAAACGGGGCAAAGATGGCTCAACGTCGGATAGATTAAGTAACTCCCAAACAAACAGGCCAAATGAGGGCGGACATGTTGGTTCCAATGCTGTAAGTTTCCAGGCCAACACTCAACAGTCGTTCGAGTTTCACCCTGTTGCTAATCCTACTCATCAAGCAGAAGATTCTGTAATATTAGTAGATGGTGGGGATGATGATGAGCCAGTTGCCAAAAGAAGGTAGAGTTAGAGCTTGTATTTTTTTTCTCCATTTTCTTGTTCATTCTCTCATGTGAAAATTTGTGTTGTTCAGAGCCACGGAGGATGTGCAGTCTCTTCCATCGTCATCACACCAAACGACGATCACAGAATCAAAGATTGTGGTGCAGACAAGAAGTGAAGTTGATCTTTTGGATGATGGATACAAATGGAGAAAGTATGGGCAGAAAGTGGTTAAGGGGAATGCACATCCAAGGTGTGTTTGTTAACCTGCCAGCTTATTTGTTGTTGATTAATTGAACAGTATTAACTTTTTTATCATCTTCTTAGTTGGCTTTCTAAATCTGGATATGAATACATACTAGAATAGTAAAATTAGAAAGTAAAAGAGGGTAGCCTAATAAAAGAGTAAGTTAGAAGAATGATAGATGATGACAATACAGCATGGCTAGGGTATCCGAAAACCTGTCTTAACCGAACAGGGTGGCAAAGTACGATCAATATAGCCGACCCCACATAGTGAGATCGCGACTTAGCTTGTTTGTTGAATCACCTTAATATTTAAGAGCATGCTATTTGGAATTTAGATGTAACAAATCTACTAACATTTTAGGTTATCTCTGGTACCCATGGCGCTAAATGCAGCTAGCGGTTTGTTTTGAATGCAGGAGTTACTACAGATGTACGTATGCAGGATGCAACGTCCGTAAACATGTTGAGAGGGCTTCAGCAGACCCCAAATCTGTCATTACAACGTACGAGGGTAAACATAACCATGAAATCCCTAGTGGGAGATACAGCAACCATGCCTCATCCAATGCCAATGCTCAGCAGTTAAAAACACAAAAGATAGCAGCTAAAGATAGAGAAATGAATTATGGAAACCAAGGTACGATGCCTATAACTCTACATCTTAAAGAAGAACAGATTGCAGCATGATCTCCCAGTCGAACGAGGAGAAAGAATCGTACGAGGTAGAGTTGCGATCGTTGGATAGCTTTCTTCCATGAACAGAAGATTGCATGCAACATCAACTGCTTCTGGTAATGCTGTAAGATCATAAAAGTTATGTGCTTTTCACAGGGCTGTACTTTCTTTTGAAGTATTATACTCCATAGGTATAATTCTCTTGCTTGATGTTGTGATTGTAAACTTGATGTTAATATTATTTTGTTTTAGTTTGAATGCATGCATTTCATTGTTAAATGAAATGTTTTAGAATGATATATATATTTTATTTTACTCATAAAATAATAATGTTTGGTATCATATTTTTTAATAGTGATTATAATGAAGCCACTAAAAGAAATGTAGGTTTATATCTTGAAAAAAAGCCTGAAAGGTTTAAGGTTCAAGTTTTATAATTCTCCTAGGCGTTATATATAACTTGTGGAATAGAATTATATATTGCATTAATTACATGAATTAATTAAAAAAAAAAGAGTAAAGTGCTAATTTCA
Source organism: Pogostemon cablin (assembly GCA_023678885.1). Taxonomy (NCBI): domain Eukaryota; kingdom Viridiplantae; phylum Streptophyta; class Magnoliopsida; order Lamiales; family Lamiaceae; genus Pogostemon; species Pogostemon cablin. The sequence continues at coordinate 1,706,878 of CM042992.1, read as the reverse complement.
TTTTCATTTTAGTTATTATTTAGTTGTGTGCAGATGAACAAATTCCCCATCTTTATGTCAATAGCAGGTAAGTTTCCTCTACCAAACCCACCAATGTGATTTTAAATAGTAATATTATCATTATGTATTATAACCGTAATAAAAAAATATTAAGTAACATGATTTTAAAATAGAAATAGTTAGTCAATTGTAACTGATCATCATTAAATTTTATAAATATAATAAACATTATGAATCAAATTTCTTGGTTGAGTAGTTATGGATTTAAATGCGCATTGCCAGTAAAGCACTCAATTATTAAATTAATAAATTAACGTGCATACATTTACGGCTAATATAACTCATTATATTTATTATTTTTCCAACTCATCGCAATCGAAAATTATTCTTTCAATCAAAAAAAAAAAAAAAAAAAACACTCCCTCCCCCATTGCACCCTATTCGAAGATCAAGAAAAAATAGTTTTTGATTAATTTTTCTTATGAAAACTTAAACAAATACTTGATAAAGAACACTCAAGAACTTGTACTCACTTAAACGTTTGATCCTTCATGTTTCACACACGAATTGATTGACAAAACGAAGAATGAAATGAAAGAAATCAACACAAAAATGTATAGTGGTTCGGCATAAGCGTACATCCACTTTCCTAAGAGAAGAATTCACTAAACAATGAAGATGATGGTTACAAGATTACAAGCACACCTGAAAACCCTAATTTTTAAGCTTGTTTCTTCTAAACTGATGTGTGCAGATTGTGTGATGAAGATGATGAACTGACTTCCAGCTCCCCTATTTATATGAATGTGAAATCAACACCTTGATTCCCTTTCACCCAATCAAACGCTTGCTTAACAGAATCAGTTATAACTGATCTTTAACCGTTTGAAAGCTTCTCAATGCTGCTGAACTCATTCAGCTGTCAAGCTGACTGCCACACTGATCAGTTTATGCTCCAATGATCTAACGGCCAATGTTCATGATCCTCAACTTACTTGATCTACCAATGAACAGCCTCCACATGTAGCACGTTCCTAACTCCCATTCAACACACACACATGCTTATGCAGCATGCATGCAGCACAAGTACACATGCATGGTCTATACTCTTCACAATTTTATTAACGAAATAATATGTATATTAAAAGAAAATTAATTAATTTAATAAAACGATGAAAATAGAAATTAATGTGTGTATAAATAGATAATATAATAATAAGATAAATAGATCAATTGTAATAAACCATGTTGCCCTTTCCATAGTGGTTGGGCAGTTGGCCTATAATATGAAATCGTATCAACCAACGGAAATTCCAACTCAGGTCACATTCTAATTTCCATAATAGAATTTCACTTTATATAAATAAATATATATCTCCTATTATTTTTATTAAAAGAAGGAAAAAAAACGCATGAATGATGATTGTACATCATGGGACCCACGAAACGCAGATGTTTGTACCTCCGTATGTCTCGCAACACTGATGAGATGACCCAAAGAAGAAATGACAAGAAAATCTTTGACCTTACCTTTTTCTTCTCTCTCTCTACAAAAAAAAAAACATCCTCTGTTCTTCAGGCCCTCTCTCTCTCTCCCCTTTTCAGCAGTAATGCACCAAATTTTATAGGGGAGTTTTTCAATTTTCAGTTCGACCCCTCCGACTTCTGACCCATTACCCCCGAATCGGGTTTAGTGGGTCATGGGTTGCGTTAGCTCCAAGAAAGCCAGGTCTCAATCCCCTGCATTTGATGATGTCTACTCCACCTCCAATGGCCGTCGCCACACCTCCGGCCCTTTGTCCATTCAGGATGTAATCGGGCCGTTGAAGAAGATTAAGGAGGATGAGGAGGAGGAGGAGGGCAGAGAAGCAGAGATGAAGAGACTAGAAGATTATTCTTCCAGAGGGGTTCTGAGAGAGAGCTATAAAAAGAATGCAGTTTTAAGCATTCAATTCGAGAGGATGCCGGAAGCGGACCTTCACGCCGCCGGCTGGCCGCCGTGGCTATCCGCCGTCGCTGAGGAAGCTATTCGGGGTTGGCTTCCTTTAAGATCAGATGCCTTCGAAAGATTAGATAAGGTATATAAGGTTGTCTTAATTGATGGCTATTTGCATTCACTTTATAATTCTTGATTTGTGGGAATTCTACATTGTTTTGAGGTTATTAAGGTTTGTTTAATCGGAATGATGGAACATTGCTAGAATTTCACCTTGTGAGTGCTGATAGAATATGGTTGTAACTTGCTTCCTCCGTCCCAAGTTAAAATTTACGTTTGGTGTGGGTCCCAATTGATAAAAAGGGAATGTAAACCTTAACTAGGGACATAACAGGGACGGAGTATATGATATGATGATCATGTGTTGTGTAGTATGGTTTTAGAATGATTGAAGAAGTAATGTGGATTAATTAGATTGAATTAATGTGTAGATTGGACAAGGTACATATAGCAATGTATACCGTGCTCGTGATTTAAAAAGTGGTAAGATTGTAGCCGTTAAGAAGGTTCGTTTCGACAATTTTCAACCGGAGAGCGTGCGTTTCATGGCAAGGGAGATCATGATTCTACGCAAGCTTGATCATCCTAATGTCATGAAACTCGAGGGCATTATTACGTCTCGTTTATCATGCACCATATACCTTGTTTTCGAGTACATGGAGCATGACCTTGCTGGTCTGCTCTCATGTCCTGAAGTTAAATTCACTGATTCACAGGTTTCATCCTCTCCGTTCGCCCTTTGTTTTGTTCGTTTCACGATTGTTTCATTGCCCTCTAATGTGAGTTTTTGTTCTTGAAGTAGATCAAATGCTTAATGAAGCAGCTACTGAGTGGTCTTGCACATTGTCATTCCCGTGGTATAATGCATCGGGATATTAAATGCTCAAATATCTTAGTAAACAATGAGGGGTGTTTGAAGATAGCTGATTTTGGTCTTGCTTATTTCACTAAACCTAAGAGCAAGCAACCTTTGACTAGTCGAGTGGTGACCTTGTGGTACCGGCCTCCTGAGCTTCTTTTGGGGTCGACTAGCTATTGTGAGACGGTGGATTTGTGGAGTGTGGGGTGCGTTTTTGCTGAGCTTTTCATCGGAAGGCCTATCCTTAAGGGGCGGAATGAGGTGATGGCATTTGAAACACGTGTAGTATGTGTTTTTGGTGAATGTAATGGTTGTGTTGGTGGTGTTTTCAGGTGGAGCAGTTGCATAAAATCTTTAAACTATGTGGCTCTCCAACAGATGATTACTGGAAGACGTCGAAGCTCCCTCTAGCGACGATGTTTAAGCCCCAGCAACCGTACGAGAGCACACTCGAAGAGAGGTGTAAGGAGTTCCCTAGAGGCGCGGTTGGCCTTATAGAGACGCTTCTTTCAGTCGAACCTCACAAGCGTGGGAGTGCTTCCTCTGCTCTCAACTCTGAGGTGAGAATGAGATTCAAGAAAATGATTGGATTTTGTTATCTTCTGATGGAGTGTTTAATTATGTGTATATTCTGTTTCTTTCAGTACTTTAACACTAAACCATATGCTTGTGAACCATCAAGCTTGCCTAAGTTCCCACCAAACAAAGAGATTGATGCCAAGGCCCGAGATGAAGCCAGAAGGTTGCCTATCTTCGTCTTACTTCGTCTTTCTTTGCACGTAGGCAACTTGTTTAATTCGTGTGAGTGATTTACAGGAAGACAGCATCAACGCGACCGGCTGTGGTGTCGAAGAATCCAAGGAGAGCGCGTAAAACGCTGCATGAATCAAGTGACTTCTGTAAAGTAAGTGATCACTACAGAGGTTTACTACCCTCCCTCTCTATGTGATGAGACTACTCCTAGTAACTTTGAATCATTCCCACCTCAGATCATATGATGTCTGTTTTTTCTTGAAGGATATGGATCACACTAGAGTTCAACAAGCTCGTAGCAACAATGTCGGAGGCGGTGCCAACGGATACAGGAGAAGAAGTAGCGTCGGGTCTCATCCCTCATTGAAGCGGCCGAGCGACACCAAATCCGACATCTCTCAGGCTTCTCTAGAATCGGCATCAAGCATTCGATCAGTCCCCGTGCAAATGACAGCATCCAGCGGCTTTGCTTGGGCTAATAAAAGGCCAAAACAGCAAGATGTATTCACTAGATTGTACACTCAACCTACAATAAGAAGCCAAAAATCTTATGCATACGATCATTCCACAATCTACACACTCGAATCGGAAAGCCAAGACAGTGTAGGGGCTGCTAAGCTTGCCATCCAAAGGAAACAAGCTCGGTTGCATCGTCATGATTCGTTTGATTCGTCTGATATCTATGTCCCTCAGGATTCATCCGAGGTACAGTACTTCGAAAACTCTCAATGCAGTATGATCAATCAATATTTAATCACTCAATTCACTCTATGATGTTCAACAGGATTATGTCAGTAAGAAGAAAGGCAGGGAAGCAATGTACTCAGGGCCACTCGTATATCAGTTTCAAGAAATCGGTTATGATCAACCTCGTCAAGCTCTTCGTAGATCCCGTTTTCATAAAGGTTCGTCTCACAAGAGAGTTTGTCTAAAAAGCTATCTTTCATCATTTGAATGATCATTTACTCCACATAATGCAGATTGAAGATATCAAGATTCGATACTAAGCTCTGTCATTCATTCGTGGGTCAAACAAAAACGAACATGGCTCGGTTTTGTTCGACCCATTGAAGCCATTCAGCCTCAAGACATTCATAGCAATGACACCATTAGCTTCTCCTGCAACAATTTTGCCTAAAATATTGCAGAAAACAGAAAAAAAAAAAAAAAAAAAAAAAAAAAGGGAAAATTCTGCATTAAATCGAGCATAGGGTCGTGAAACAGGGAAAGGATCAAACATCTTCTAACATAACTCATTGTAACAGAAGGATTCACAAGGCAGGAAACCAGACAATCTGTCTTTTTTCTTTTACATTTTTTATTAATTTTTTATTTTTCCTCCTTTAATCTCCACACTGTATATTCTGATAACAACAGTACATATGTTTTCTTTTTGGTGTTTTAGTTAACCAAATTGTAGTTCAGCTCAGTTATAAGGTAATTAAAGATCACTAAAGATGTTCCTTCATGAATTAGTGAGGTGTTTAAGAACTATTTTTGGGACAGTATCTATAAAATTATATTACTACTATTATTTTTGCTTTTGTTTATTTGGAAGAAATAATATAAGAAATGTACGCCATTTCTCTCTCAAAAAAGGCTACTCTTTATAAAGTGTTATTCTTCTAAATTTGTCATATTTAGAGCGTAAAAAATCAACTTTCTCTTTAATAGAAACCACTCGAATTAAGAAAAAGCGATAATATTTCACTTATATCTAACAATTTCAATTAAAACATTTTCTTGAATAATTTGTCTACTAGATAATAAATAGTACTCATCTTAGTAATATATGATCAATTATTAAAAAAAAATTATTGAAGTAATACTTTTATATATAAAAAATAATCAATGGAAACCTTAAAAATAAATCTTATAAAGTAAGGTTTGAATGGAAACCTTTATTAAGGTAGAAATTCCACGTCACTCTATTAGTCAATTAATTACAGAAAAGTTGATTAAAAAAGATTGCACATTCTGGATTCCTGTATAAGTTTTACTTTATTTTACATTTAAAAACTACAGCATTTTTATACCCATTAATTAATAAAAGAAAAAGAACTAGATTCAATTGAATAATGAATAAAATATAGTATTTAATCTGTATCGATCTCACAATTGGTAGATTTAATTAAAAAATGAATAAAATAAATTATGTTATTCAAGCACAAAATTATTGAAGTATTTGATGACAGGAGAGCGAATTAGAACTTTCAATTGAAAAAGAAGAAAAAACTCGAGGAATTTCAATAATTACATAGTATATCCTTCAAATGGTGTAAAATATGGAAGAATACCATCCAATAATATCATCCTGATTAAATAAAGTAATATCAATAAATTAAAAAAAAATAAAAAATTTACAGTCCATAGCATTGAGGGCTATGGATTTATGCATGTTACAGATTAGTGATGATGCTAAAACATTATTGAATCAGAATTTAAATCAATATTCTAGTTATACTCCAGTAGCTTAGCTTTACTTCACAAAGATGGTGGTTATGGGATTGCCTCCGCCAGGAACAGAAGCTCGTCGGAGAGCTCAAGCGCACGACGAGACGAGGCAGCTCGTCCGTCATGCGATCATTTCATCGTCAAGCCTAACGATCGTTGGTATTTGTCCGTGGCTGACAAAATCAATCTTGTTCAGCCTTACACAGCAGAGCATTGTCTCAGGTAACTCTTCTGGCTTCTGAGCCTGTGATCCCACAATGTGACTTAAAAATCCAAATTTGTGTGTGTTTTTGTGTGTTTTTTAACCATTTCCAAACTACTTTTTGAATTTTTTTGAATATAAACTTATAAGGCATCAATATATAATGCATGTTAAACAATACGTCACCTGAATTGTAAGCCCAAGATCAAGAACACCGGTTGCTAGTCGCTCTCGGAATGCTTCAAGGCCTTTCCTCGCGATGTAGCTGAAGCGATGAATGTCGAGGTCTATCTCAAAGTAATTTGGCCCCTGTTTTGAAGAGAAGCATCAATCAAGCCAAATGAAGACAAGTAGTGATCAGTAACTATGCTGTATCTATTCGTCACGCGAAAAAGTGTCACCTGATAGAACTCATGTTGAGGGCGGGAAAGAACTGGCTTTTCGTTGTACGCATGGAGAAGTTTTCTTTCAGTGGAACTCGAGACAAGATCATCAGGATTAACCACACCAACCATAATTTTTAACCTTTCTCTGAAAGGAACATTTGAATCTTTAGCAAATCCTTTCACCTTTTCCATGTCATCCTCAACCAATCTCTGCACCACATACATTGCTTTTAGTACCAACTGAAAAACGAATGCATCGTCTTCTACGTGTAACTGGTGTCTGTAGGATTCTGCTGAAACTAGAGATAGATAGATCTATTAGTATTACCTTCACACTGTCTTGAAAATGGGGAGATACTTCTTTCTCGAAATTCTCAGAGAGTTTAAAATATAACACGAGGCTCAACCCCTCGCCGTCACCATCGCCAAGAAACATAGGCGCTGGATACGTAGGCAGCTGAGGAAAAAGGAATAAATGTGTTACCATTTTAACACAACTTAAAGCAGTATAGTAAAGCATAGAATTCAATTACCTGAATGTTAACTATTAATAGTGGTGGGATTTTCCCATCTGACTTTAGTGAAGGCAGCTCAAGGTGTTGTGCTATGTGGTTAATCTTTTTTGGAGATGCAAATAAATCTACGCCAATCGGAGTGTAAGGAGAGGCATTTGGTGCAGGGTATTTCTTCTTATCTCTGCAATGACAACATTGTTAAACAAAATGCAGTAGATTGCATGTCTTAAAAGTGCTTAGATCATGCTCATACTTGAAGTAGTTTTCTCCACGAAGCTTAAAGGTGGATGGCTTGATCTCAGACCATGTTCCAGAAGTCATCTTCTCCTCAGTACAACATGGGATCATTAATCCAGCTCTTGGGCGATAAACGTACTTCGATGAGCCTGTATTCATCAACAATACTTCAAACCTTGAATGTGATTAGCTTTTATGCAAATTTATTTCGATGAGATACTCACAAATTTCATTTGTTTCCTCCCCATCCACGGATTTTCGCTTAAAAGAGAGGCGAATAACGGCTGATTTCTTTCGTTGAGATTGGGTGCCAGAACCTAATGCACTTGTGATCTTATCATTAAAACTCACAGAAGGAACCAGACGGGGCAAAACCGACTTCAGTAACTTCTCTTGAGCTTTCTGATCATGATCCTTTTTGTCGTCTTTAAAACTCACAAACACACGATCCAAGTTTTTCTTCCTCTTGCTACTAGAGTCGCCAGGAACTTCTTTTCCTTGTGTGTTTGTTGATGTACAACTGTTTGGTTCCACGTTCAAGATTGGATCTGTTTTTAGCAGAATTAAATCTTCTATTACACTAGTTGTCGAGCCAACAATGAGGGATGAAGTTCCATATTTGTTCATTTGAAATATTAGGAAAGAAAAATTACTAGAGAAGAATATGCAAGTCATTTCCAGCTAGTTAATTTGCTACAAAAGAGTAAAGATGTAACTAATTTGATGCTTTTTACCTCCAAGAACACTATTATAGTCATCATCCGAATCTGAATCGAGTATGCTGAGTGTGTCGAACCAAGCTTCTTCCTGACAAATTCCTGTGAACAGAAAAATATTGATTAAGTCCTTTTCAAGCTCTGTAGTTCCTATTACAGATGTTTGAAAGATTTTGTAGCCACAATTCATGCTTCCTAAGAGGTACGAGGCCATGACAATCGGGTTATCCCATCAAAACTGCAACTAGGTAAGGTTTGAACATACTCACCAGAAGAAATATTTGAAACTCGAGCGCCTACATCACTATTCCTTTTTCTGCCTCCATCGGCAACTGAAGTCAGATGGTGCTTTTTGGAGAAACGACGGCGCTTCCTCTTGAATTTGACAGTTCTGAATGGCTTGTTCGTTCTAGCTGCTGCTGATGATACACAAGCACCCATTATGGTTGCTCAGTTTCTAGATACCTGCAGGAACATTACAAGCCATTAATACCAAATTCAGGTCATAATGCGCATGTATACACCCTAATACCAAACAGGAAATCACTATCTAATTTGCAATACAGGTCAAATAACATTAGAAGCATAGAGTAACAGGGCAGACGAGAGAGCATTCCGATTCTGCCAACTTTCGTATATCTATTCCAGCTTTTAATACTAGAAATTGTATTACATTCTCTGTCCCAAAACATAATGGACATACATTACCATGATTTTTTATGATTAATGAGGTTTGCTTTCTAATGTTATGAAAGCAAATTCCAAGTTTTTTTTTCCCTCCTTCAGATGAATCAGAACGGAATTAGTAACTTGTCATCTGCTCAATCAAGGGTGTTTAAAAAGACTAAATATTCTTATTTTTTCCACCAAAAAAAGAAAAGTTAAAAACAGCTCCATGTGATCACATAAAACAAGACCAAGAAAAGGTAAAAGTTGAAACATCATATGCAAGAATCATGATCTACACAACTTTTTCATGATGCCTTTTTTGAATGTTTTTGAAAATGCTGATTCAAGATTAAAGAGGAATGAAGAGAGAATGACCTTGGAATATTCAATCATATGACAATTTGATTTCTTTATTTTTAAAAAATGATAAAGAAGAAGAATCAGTTGAAGCTGACGAAGATCCATCACAAACATTGGCCTCCATGAAATGAACAAATACAAAACAACTCTGAAAAGGAAGAGTTTAAGAAAAACAAACATGAAACGTATGAAAAGTATACATCTGATTCGATGCAATTGATAATAACACAAGAAAGTTAGTTTTCATTATCAAGAACTTAATACTATAAAATAAGAACACATAGTGATAATCCAATGTACCTACGTGAAGACAAATCCGCATTCCAGTTCAGACAAGAAACAGAACGAATCAGAGGAAAAACATTAAACCAATTCAAAAGCTGCAAATTCCCAACTGATGGGGCATGTTAACCTCAAGAAAATCAATTTAATAATCAAGAATCATTTTTTTTTTTTTAAAATCATTATTATTATTATATATAAAGGCAATTGCCTGCAGGCTGCAAGAAAGTTCTTGGATGCACAATTTATCATATTAAAATCAGGATACATACCACCACCCCCCATCTCAAAAGAAAACACAATCAATCGTAAATTCATATGAACAAACAGCATTTCACAAACACGCACGAACACGTGTACGTGCGTGTGTGTGCTACCTACAATACGGATGAATAGAGAAAGAGACCTTGGAGAAACAACGCTTTTCCGGAGGAGAGATGGATGTGGGTCCAATAATGTCGGATTCGAATTTCCATTCAAGACCCTTTATTTCTTCTCATTACCAACATCGATTTTCTTTGATTTGTGTTTTTACTTTCCTGTTTCTTACCATGGATTTAGCACCTACAGCTGCGAATGCACAAAATACACAGGAGAAAGAACAAAAGAGAGACAATCTCTGCGTCAACTTTGCTGTGTTCCGCCACTTTTTCCTCTCCTATTATGGCTGGTAGGGATAGGGGGGTGGGGTGGGTGGGTAGGGGGGTTGTGGGTGGAATTTTTATTACAACCTCCGAGATTCTACATTAATTTTTTCCAACTTTTCCTCTTCGCTTGTTTTATATGGAATTCTTTGAATATTACAAGTATAGAGTTTTGAAATTTATTAATATACTCCCTCAGTTCCCTATTCATTTACTTTTTCACGTAATTTAAAAAATATAATAATTTAATATATAGTAAGTTGAGGTAAATAATATTTTAATGTGTAGTAGGTAATTGTATTAGTGTTGAGTGTGGGTCCATATATAGTAGTTGTGGATCGTATCAATCCAAAAAGGGAAATGAACTTTGTAATGGGACGGACCAAATTGGAAAAATGAATACGTATCAAGGGGACGGAGAGAGTATTTTTTAAAAAACATATATTTCTAGCAGAATTAATAAATTTTCAAAAGATTGATATTCTAACTTAAAATAACTTACCACATCTAAAACTCAAAGATCCAAGACAATATCGTCTTTATAATCACACATTATGAATTATATATGTTTATCTAAATTTTATTTATGTAGCTTTAGTAAAATGCTCCCTAGGTAAGAGTTTTATTTGCTTTTGGGCACGTGGATTAAAGAGTAGTATTATTATTTATTTTGGTAAGAGTTTCATTTGTTCTGTGCACGTGGATTAAAGAGTATTATTACTTAATATGTAGATGGTAGTTGTATTAGTAAGTGTGTAGGCCCCATATTTTAATTGTACTAGTAGGTATGATTGAATTCTGTAGCTCGCGTTTTCTTAACATCCTCCTAATCGGGTGGTAATGTCGTCTTAGTAAATTACAAGAGGGATTAAGATTTGTGAAGCCAACACGGAAAGAGAGAGAGAATTGCCCCTCGGGCCATCTTGTGACTTTTTTTGGAGGGGTGTAAAGGAGACGATATCTATTGCTATGAGGTTTCCCCTATTAATACTGGATAATCTGACGTCACCCGTATTTGGTTCAATCACTCCTGCGCTCACCCATCGACCCCGGCTAAGACTCCAAAAAGACGTCCCCTAGCACGAAGAAAAAAGACTGGATCCAATCCACCTTACTCGTATGCTCTTCGGAAAAGCTCTTCACTTCAACTAAGCCCATAGGTCCGGAATTTCTACGCGAATCAAGATTGAGAAGGGGGAGTTTTGCAACCACTGACTCAAACCCATTGTCAAATCGTACTCAGCAGAATATGGAGGTACTTATGGTAGAACTGGTCAATCTGGTATTTCACAATAAAGTGATAGATGGAACTGCCATGAAACGATTTATTAGTAGATTAATAGATCACTTCGGAATGACATATACAGTACCTCGACGTGACATGAGCGTGAAGGGGGTTTAAGAATCCATTTTCTTTTTATAAGGGCTAAAATCACTTATTTTGGCTTTTTTACCCGTAGCGTGGATCTCGAAAGATATGAAAGATCTCCCTCTAAGCTGTACATACGACTTTCATCGAATACGGCTTTTCGTTGATAGATTATTATTTACAGTGCTAACATTAAATGCGTTTAACCTCATGTGATATTTCTAGGATACGATCTAGGATGTCTCCTATGTGTATCCTGGAATGGATTACGCGTATCATGGGCAATTTGATCAAGGGGCTCACCGTGCCCAGCTAGACGGATCCTATTTTATTTTGGTAAGATGGTTCGTGAACTCTCAAGGGAACATTGGGCTGGCGGGCCCAATGTGTGAGCAGAAGAAAGACCCATTCCTAATACTCACCACAGGTTCCATGTGTTCAAATAATGAAAGGTGAGACAATCAAAATGGTAAGATAAGACTCTAACCTAAAAATAGAGGGAGTATGTTTCATGAAATATTTTACAAATGTTTGATGCAATATGATCCAAAAATAACAATTGTTGCGGGGATGTGATTGATTGTCTCACCTAAAATAATTAATATAATTTATGTCATATATAATATTAATAGTTATATTTTATTAATTAGGACGTTTAATTAAAAGAAACTATATACAATAAAATATTATTTTTTAATCTCCATGTAAACCGTAGCTCCTTAATTGGAATGAAGGGAATAGCTCTTTAAATGGAATGAATGGAGTAAATAAGACAGACATAAAATGATATTATTTTAATTAAAGGTGGTTTTATATTAATGAAAATGACAATTTGTATGAGATTGCCTTATCATAAACTTAAATTTTTGTGAGATTTAGCGTTGTAGTGAATTATTCATAATATAAATAAAAAAATTATGTCATTTTTAATAAAAGGTGATTTATTATATTTGATAAAAATTAAAATTATTTTAGAAAATGACAAAATAATACTCTATGAACGGTGTCAGTGGAGGTGTTTTCCTTGATTTGCATGAGTAATTAAGTTAAGTTAATTTAATTAAAGAACCCAACAAAATGGAATATCTGGAGAATATATCATGGGTGAGAATCAATATCTATAGTGTGACATTAATGTCATATGTTACACTAATAAACCAGCATGACAATAACTATATCATGTGATGAAGTTGCTTCAATTATTGCCAACACTAATATGGGAATCCCCCATTCCTTACATTTAATTTTACTTGTTTTATATGCTCAAGTGTATACATCTTTTATGTCAACTTATCACATGATTCTAAACTTTGTTTTAATTAATTTACAATATTTATATGACTCAATCAAATGTGCTAACAAGTTCACATTAATCTAGTGTGGATAATTAAAATTTATGCCCATATATATATATATAACTAAATTAACTAGTTAAGTTAGTCACTCACAATTTTGTTGAGGCATAAATAAATTCCAAACAAAAAATGGTATGAAAATACCGATTACACAAATTTTTTATAAAATTAAAATAGGAAGTATCATGCTTCTAATAACAATTTGTTACTCTTTAAAATTATTAATCATTTTAAATTTTATTAATTTTTTACTATATTATAAATAATAATTTATTTATTATTTAGAAGGACAATAATTAATTTGCCATAACATTTACAAGTCTGAGTTTATATGAAATTATTTTCATGAAATACAACCTTTTTCTTTCACATGTATATATGTATATAATATATATTACTCCACTTCAATTTGGTTTATGGAATTAAAAACAAGATATAAAATTTAAAGATCTCGATTCTAGTTCTTTATAAGATTTATTTTATTAATTAATAGAAACTCATAAATTTTTGTGCAATTGCAACTAATTTATTTATAATATAAAGTTCAATGACCGAGAAAACAATACTATGTATGATAATTTTACTATAGTTGACTTTAAAATTTTAAAATTGTAGTATTATTTAATTTAAATACTTTAAAATTAAAAGTACAATTCTTGATCAAGTCTATGCATTTCAGCTAAAGGCAAACTCTCCCGCACTCATACGTTTTACTTACTTAAAAAGTAATACCAAAGTAATTTAAATTTAAATAACTTTTAGTAAAAAAATCAACACCATCATTTTCTTTATTTAAAAAAATAATTTTCTTAATATATGAGAGATTATAATATTAATATTTTTGATATTTCAATCCATAAAAATGCATATTAATAAAAATAATGGTATATCTTCCGTGAAACTATTTTATACTCCATTGTCCTGATCAAAGTGTGTCATTTGTTTTTTTTCACGTAAATTAAAAAGTATGGAGTATTATTTTATATAAAGTGATTAAATGACATATGTATTAGAAAGATGTGATGGGTAGTGGTGGATCATTTTTACTAAAAGAAAAAAATAGTGCAATTTGGACAGGACGCCTAATATAATAAAATTGTGTTATTTGGGCGAGACAGAGAGAGTGCTTCTTGAAATAGTTTTCACTTTTTATTATATTATTAATCATATAGTATTATTACTTTTCATTAATTAGTTAAGAGTTATAACTTTTTATCTGTTTCACATAACAAATCATAAGATATAAGTTAGTATACAGTATAACATTTTGGACAAAGACTTTTGTGAGATCCTATCATGTGAGGACTTATGTGAAACGATAAAAAGTAATAATTTTTATAATAAAAAGTGATAATATTATTTTATGAATATTTTAGACAAAAACTCATGTGCCCGTGTATCCTGGAGGACACAAAAACCCCACTCAACATTTATATTATAAATTAAATGATAAAATTTTATTAAAAAATAAGATGTAACTATTTTAAAAGGTTAAAATAGTTTCACAGTAAAACGAATTCCTTAACACCTAACCAACATTTTGTACTTGGCCATAAAGAACTTGGAACAAAAAAGATAGAGAACCATTACAATTAATCAATAAAAAATTACCTTAATGAAAAATTATTATTATTATTTTCAGTATAAGACCGAAACAAAACAATCCAAAAATATTTTTTGTGTAGCAGAAATTAATTAGCAAATTTCTGTGCTTTAAAAAAAGAGATTACTTGTGTGACCTGACTCACCCATTACCCCGATTTGTCTTCTTGGAAGGATCTGTGAGAGGTAATAATCAATGTAGTAGTATGGGCCTATAGATACTGGGCCTAATCCATCAAAATCATTACATATGGGCCTGGCCCATTAAACAAAAGCCTTTTTACTAACTGGAGATATAAAACCCTTGGCTCGCTCTTCCAAACCGCTGTTTAGCTTGGTAATGGCGGATTAGCCCATTGTCTGTCTACTGTAAAACTGAGTCTGTTGAAGCTCTTGTCACTGCCAAAGGCGAGAACACTCATCTTTTGTTTTATGTAAGTATATTCTGTGGATGGATTATGTTTGGGCATATGGAAATGATTGTTTAGAATTTCAAAATTCGAAAACTGTTCAAATATGGTGGTCGTATTCCTTACGAATCCTCTTCTATCTTTCCCTTTCTCGGAGCATACTTTGATTGATTGAAGTTTCGATAATTGATTTTTCAAGTTTTTTTTTACTGTATAATGTATTTAAATGGAAGTTAATTTGGCTATTTTTAACTTATTCAAATTGTATGTATAATGAAAATTTCAAATGGAGCTCTGCATTTGTATGGTTATCCACGAACTCACAAACGGATAGAAAAAATTAATTTTTCTGCTCTTTTTTTAGCAGCTAGAGGACTGCCGAGTTACCTCGGCTACCTGTTTCAATGCTGGTGCACATTTGAGTAAGCTTCTTTGTTTCCTTCGGATAGATTTTTTTATTCGGTTAATCTGAATTAGCATATTGATTCTTTTATGTGATTATAAGCGTTTTAAATTTTAATCATTGCTGGATTTATTTTATATTTTTATTTTTTAACCTTTTTCTTAATAAAGTATTTTTTTTGGTTTTGTTCTTTTTACGTTTGCATCATTATGAATTACTCCTCATTAGTCCATATTGTGCAGTGAATACTTTGAAGAAATCTATTACTTCTGTTGAGTGTTTGAGATTTGACAATCATATTAACTGGAGGAGGTACAGCAGTAGGACTAGTGTTCATTCTCTTGAACCCTTTTTAAGTGAAAGTCATCCTATTCTTCAAGCTAGTGGACTTCAACATTGGTTTAAGAATTGGCAACATTTGAGAAAGCATAAACTCACAGCAAGTACCTTTGGGTTGGCTATTGGTTTTTGGCCTCGTGGACGGGCCCGATTATGGCTAGAGAAGCTTGGAGCCATAGAGCCCTTCTCTGGAAACTTATCTACTTGTTGGAGCAACATAAAGGAAGAAGAAGCTCTTGAAAGATATAAGCTGATAACTGGGAATTCGGTATCATATCCTGAATTCCAGGTTTATGGGGAGAAGAATCCTGAGGATAATTGGCTAGCAGCTTCCCCTGATGGAGCCATTGACAGCTATATTTATGGGTTGCCTTCATATGGTGTTCTTGAAATCAAGTGCCCGTACTTTGGTGGAGATATGAGCATAGCCACCCCGTGGAAACGAGTGCCGCTGCATTATATACCCCAAGCTCAAGGTTTGATGGAAATACTTGATCGAGATTGGATGGATATGTATGTTTGGACGGTTAATGGAAGTAGTTTGTTTAGGATACATAGGAATGAAGAATATTGGAAACTCTTGAGGACAGCATTGTCCGATTTTTGGTGGAAGCATGTCCAGCCAGCGAAAGAGATTTGCCGCAGAACAGTGATCACCAATCCACTTACTGAATTAAGCGCACTGAGGCCAGCCCCAAAGCATGAACTGTATCGTAGCATTGTTTACGAAAGTAAACTTGTCGTTGATAGCTCACAATTGTTGATGCGGGAAATCCATGGCAAGTTGCAAGATTGATGGTGGAAAGCAAGACACTATTTGATCGACTGGAAAGGAGTTTTTTCTTTGCATAATCAAGAAATTTTGCCCTGACAGAGTTTTGAGCACTGGTATTTTCTATATAATTAATTAAATTAACTTTGTAGTTTCCTTGAATGAAAATCTGATGCAATTTGTAGTATCTTATTTAGGTTGAACTTTTCTTTTGAAGCGATCTTCTGAGGTATATGAGGATGTGCATTACAAGTCGTACATGAGGCAAGAGGGGACTCTGCCAAAGGTGATCCTTTGTCTTCGTTGCTGTTCGTTATGTGTATGGATCATTTTAGCTGGCTTTTATAGAATGAAATCAGAGATGGAGGGTTTAAGCATCAGTAGACTCTGTAATCCTGTTATTTTAATGTCCTAATTTTAACATCCTCGGTTCTTTATGGAGTGATCACATTCTGGTTTTCTATAGTGAAAGTAGCAGAGGGTGTGATTAGCTGGATTCAAATGGATAGAGGAGACACAAGCACTCGGAAGCTAAGAATGCTGGCAATTTCGACATAATTTTGGAGTATGTGTTGTAACAAGGAAGAAGATCTTGGGTTAATCAGTTCGTTGAATGCATCAAGCTAGAAGTTGCTAGACTAAGCTTCATTTACTAGTTGTTTTTTGATTTGCTTTGTTAGTATCAACTACTCCCCGTTTCAGAGAAATGCAAACATTTACATTACTATTAATGTTCCTGTCTTCTCACGAGTGTTAGTTTTGGATCTTCTGGTTGCTGGTTGCTGGTTGCTTTTTAGTGTTGGAGACTTGGAGTTATAACTTGTTTGGTTACGCTAATTTCACACCTAATTTAATAATTTATTTTACTGAATAATAGAAAACATATGTGAACAAAATATCATAAAGGATCTTTAAGAAAAATAAGTCTGTACACATCCTACCAAATTAAATCTGTACACCTCAATTTGATCCCAAAAAAGTCATAAATCGGATGTTTCCAAAATAAAAATTCAATAAATAATTAATACTATTACATTAATTAATATTCTTAAGATTTCAATTGACTATTTTCAATTGAAAAAAAAAACAACAAAACAAAAAACCCAAATTTTCCGATGCATGCATAAATTCAAATTTGTGCACCAACTTTCAATAATCAAATTAATGAATAAAAATATAGTGTACTACTTTAAAGAATAACTCATATATTTTGTAATTACATTTAGGGTTATTTTAGGTACACCTCAAAATTAATAGGCTAAAAGTATGGGTAGTGGGTGGTTTATTAATTTTAATTGTTAAAATAAATTGATGGTGGGAATTAGATTAAATTTTAATCTAACGGATTAAATCTGAAATATATATATATATATATATATATATATATATATATATATATATATTAAAAATAAGAACTCATATTCTACTTTGTTAAAAAAATAACAAATTTTATGTTAGTTTTTTTAAAAAAATATTTGAATATAAAAAAGCGAAAATACACACTATTAAATAGTACTATTCACTTTGTCTTCTTTAAAAATGGTTGCACATGGATTTAATGACTAATGAGTATGTAAATTTATATTTTAATTATATTAGTATGTGTGTGTAAAAATTAAAATAAAATCTCTTTAAGTAAGAAAAAAAAGAAACTGTTGTTTTATTAATTAAAATAAATATTTTTAAAATAAAATATGAATACCTACAGAGTAATCTGCAAAACCAACTAAAAAAGAAGCAAATATGTGAATTAGGTTAATTTTTATACTCTAATTTTATAAAAAAAATATTTTAGTACGTGGAAAATTATATTGTTATTTTTTACTATATTCTATGATTAATATTTATTAAAGAATAATTATATAAAATTAGAAATGTATGCTGTCAAAAAAATAAAATAAAAATCAGTACATAACAAATGATCAATCAACAACGCTACAATTTTCATCGTTATTTTTAAATTAAAAGAAAAAGAGATAAAATATGTTCTTTTTTTTAAATTATTATTTTCCCCGTAAAGATAGAAAATATTTACTGCTCCTACAATTACTTCTTTTCTTTTATGGGGGATGATTGTCATTCCTAAAATAATAATAATATAAAAAAGATTACAAAAACATGAAAACTCCGCCATTTTAGCTTTGAGCATCCTTCGTCATAATCTCATCAACTGCACTGGTGGAGGTGATCAACCCGCGCTCCTCGCTCCATTGAATCAAATCTCTACAATTTTATTTTCCAATTTTCGTATTACATTCTGGTTCGCTCTTTTCGACGAAAGTTTCAGGATTTCTGCCGGTATTTTTGTGTAATTTTCTCTGTCGTGGATAATCGTGCTTTGAGTGCTTTGAAGACAATTAATTGATTCGGAATTGGAATTGGAGATAAATTTTTGCTTTATTTTTTCTCGATGAGTTTCGTAGATCTGTATTGAGGTGAAATGGTGCGAGAGTTGTACGTTTGCAATTTTGGAGGAATTATCGGTTCATGGTGGAGTTATTGAACTTTAGGGTATAGTGTTGGTGTTGTTTTAAAAGGAATTACGATATTTTGATGAGTTTTTTCCTGTTGCTTTTGGTTTGTTGCTTTGTTTTCAATTTCGAGTACTTGCTTTCGTCGGTTGGTTTAATGTTTAAAAGAAACTGTAATTTTGTTTCTAAGCGTTTATGATGGTATTATCGCAGTCATGTCATGTCTGACAAGTTCAGTAACATGCGGGATCAGATCTTTTGTTCTTTAACCATTGTTTGAACATAGTGATACCTTATGTTTGGCTTTTTAACTTACTATTTCTTATTAGTTATTGGATGGGGTTTTGGTTTTGTCAATTTGCAAAATGCAGTTAAATGCATTTTCATCTGATTTTTCATGCATCAGTGACAATAAAGGCTCATTAATCTGCAACAATCAATGCCTAGATATCCTGATTTTTTCTTGGTGGAGTTCTTCCAATACCTAGTTAGTGAAGCTAATTAATTGCTTGCAATTATACTGTTGGCATGCTAGGTTATATTTTCTAGGATTATGGATCGATCAGCTCGTGAAGGTAGCAGTGTGGACTCTTTCCTACGGAACTACAAGCTTGGGAAGACCCTTGGGATTGGTTCATTTGGTAAAGTTAAAGTTGCTGATCATATATTGACAGGGCATAAGGTTGCTGTCAAGATCCTTAACCGCAAGAAGATTAAGAATATGGATATGGAAGAAAAAGGTTAGATTCACAGTGTCCTCAACAAGTCAAGATTAATATACAACTTATGTTTATTCACATTCTGTTTCTGCTTGTGAAGCCAATGGCTTATAACCTTGTATGAATCTCCTGTTCCTTTAATAAGTGATATGGTGATTCATGTTTTTCAGAATGTTAACGAAATACAATTTTCAATAATACAAAACTAAAACCAAAGCATGTGTTCTTTTCTTGTAATAAATATTGTAGGCATTTTCATTATGTCTGAGATATGCACAGTTATATTGGAGCGAAAAGCTGAAAATTTTTAATGGACCATTTCTACATACCTTTTAATGAATTATGAATCTATGATTCTCATGGTATTTTAGTTGTCTTCCTGTTAGACGTAATTCAACCCTCTGATTTTGTATACATATTGTTGTGTATTTTTTGTTTTAGTAACACAAATATTTGCTGGATTGAGTTTACATAAATTTCTTAAAGTGGTTTTCTTTTCTTGCAGTCAGAAGAGAAATCAAAATTTTAAGATTGTTTATGCATCCTCACATCATACGCTTGTATGAGGTTGTGGAGACACATTCTGACATCTATGTCGTGATGGAGCATGTTAAGTCTGGCGAATTGTTTGACCATATTGTGGAAAAAGGTAGGTTACACGAGGATGAAGCACGGATGTTCTTTCAACAGGTATGATGTTTCTTGTGTAGAGTTTTTAAGCTGTTTCAATCCCTTTAAGTGAGTACATCAATGTTGCTTTCGTGCTGATGACAGATAATATCTGGAGTAGAATACTGCCACAGGAATATGGTGGTTCACCGAGATTTAAAGCCAGAAAACTTGCTTTTGGATACAAAGCACAATGTGAAGATTGCTGATTTTGGCTTGAGTAATATCATGCGTGATGGTCATTTTCTGAAGACCAGTTGTGGAAGCCCCAACTATGCTGCACCAGAGGTACAAATTAATATAGAAGATTTTATTAAGAACTGCTCGTGTATTTGTAATGTTAAAGGAAACTTGAAACTAAAGGTTATTTTGCATGTTTCAGAAATGGGCTATTTCTGATATGTGTCTGTTCACCAGGTTATATCTGGTAAATTATATGCGGGGCCCGAAGTTGATGTCTGGAGCTGCGGTGTTATCCTTTATGCACTCCTCTGTGGTACTCTTCCATTTGATGATGAGAACATTCCTAACCTTTTTAAAAAAATTAAGGTATACCTGTATTTGTCATGTCGATCATGTTAGTGAGTCCCCTTTTAACTTTTAATCCTTACAGATCATAAAGGATGCAGTGTGCAAGAGATTTTTTCAATCAGAAGGATAACATTCTAATTCATATGTTCAATTTATCTCTAGGGTGGTATTTACACTCTTCCTAGCCATTTGTCTGCTTGTGCAAGAGATTTGATTCCCAGGATGCTTATAGTTGATCCCATGAAACGAATGAGTATTCCTGATATTCGTGCACACCCCTGGTTCCAAGCTCATCTCCCTCGTTATTTGGCTGTGCCACCACCAGATACTTCGCAGCAAGCTAAAAAGGTTAGTGGGAACTCTCAGACTGGCGACTGCAATATCTAGGGTATAAAATCTCCAATAAATGTAGCCATTCTTGGAAGGATAAGAAATGTGACTTCAAAATCCTGAATAACAGTTCCAGTTCTTTGGTTTCACATCTAGTGGTTCTTTGGAGCTACTGTTTCCTTCCCCACTTTTTTCTTTTGCCTTCTTATGCATGTGGCCCTTAGGCTTAGGACCCTAATACATTTCTCTTGTCAGCTTATTGGGAGGACCTTTATGATCTGGCATTCATAGATTTTTAATCTATAAAGTATAAACATCTCTTTGTTCGAACTTTGTAATGTGCAGATTGATGAAGAGGTTCTTCAGGAAGTTATTAAGATGGGATTTGACAGGTCTGTCCTTACTGAATCCCTTCAAAAAAGGGTCCAAAATGAGGTAAATTTTGTTATTTATCCTTTATATTATTCATGTCTAGATTATCTTAAATCTTGGCTATTTTTCAGGGTACAGTTACATATTTTTTGCTGTTAGACAATCGACGTGTTGTCAATGGCTACCTTGGAGCTGAGTATCAGGAGAACTTGGTATGCTTTTTATTGTTTCATGTTAACTGATCAGACATTCATACAAACTATATAATTTCGTCCAACCAGTTGTCAACTTATTGTGATTGTGCCATCTTTGTTCTCAAGTATTTTGCATTTACAAGTTTTATCAAACCTCAAATGATTATGTGCATCTCAATATCCTCAGGAAAGTGCGGATAATCATGTGAATTCTAGTGATACTGAATCATCTACTATTGGCCAACGTTTTCATGGAATCATCGACCATCAACAATTTGGAGGAAGGCAATTACCAGTGGATAAGAAATGGGCACTTGGACTCCAGGTTAGTTGTTGCTTTAATACATCGGTGAGAGGAGATGAATATAGGCTGGTTTTGATGGTCTGCCTAATGATCTTTAAATGTGCTGGGGACGACTGTACTGTAATCTCTCTGCATATTCCTTATATTATCTAAAGGATCACTTCTACCTGTGTTCAATTAGGATTCATAGGTATGTTTATTTCAAAACAAAACATACAATTCCTTCAGTCTAGTGATGTTAAATGGGCCAGCCCTATCGGGCTGCGGGTTAAAATGGCTTTGGCTTAATCGAGCCTATTTAAACAACTCTACTTCACTTACTTCTGTTCACTTGGCTTTCTGACAGTCTCGAGCCCATCCACGTGAGATAATGACGGAAGTTCTTAAAGCTTTGCAAGAATTGAAAGTATACTGGAAGAAGATAGGGCACTACAACATGAAATGCAGATGGACTCCTGGTCGCCATGAAGGGACATCTAATAACTCTATGCACGATAATGATTATGAAGATGAATCAGCTATTATTGAGAATGATGTGAATATTACACCCTCAAATGTGGTGAAATTTGAACTGCAGGTATATATTTATTTATTTATTGTGCATATTTCTATCATATGTGTTGATATATATTCGTTGCCTGTTACTTGTTATTGTAATGCCAACTCATTATCAAGAAAGGCTAATTTCTGCATGGAATACCAAACCAACCCTTTGCTGCTTGCTGATTTTTGTTTTGTTATAATATGGTTTCAGCTCTACAAAACTCGCGAAGACAAATACTTGCTCGATCTGCAGAGAGTTCAGGGGCCACACTTCATGTTTCTTGATCTCTGCACCGCTTTTCTTGCTCAGCTCCGTGTTCTCTGAAATCAGATTTCTACATGGAACACCTTTTGATCTGTGGGGGAAGTGAGAATTTGATGCTGTAAATAATTATTGCCACCTCAGAGCTGCGGTACCAGGTCGATGTTCTCATCGACCAACTAGACCAAACTTGGCTTCTGGGGCAAGTTTTTGCTTCTCCTTTCAAAACTATCTGACGTTTCTTCTGTTTTTTGGTCAGAACAGATCCTTCTTTGCAAATTTCTTTGACCCTCGTATAGTTATTAGCTAATATGATTCAGGTCAGGTGTAGGTTGAAAACAAAATGCAATAGATAATTGATTAAATCTCATATCTTTTGTAGAGTGCTGCTAATCAATAGCTGGTTAGGCTCAGTCTATACTTTATTGTTAGTATGTATAAATTCATTTGAATTTCTTGCTAGTTAAATCTAATTACTGCCTTTTTAGGATAATATGTTGATGCGTAGCTCTTGTGGAATCACCCATCGTTGCTCTTAAAAGTTAAAACCATATATTCATCTCCTAATGCTACTTCTACAAATAATTTTTACTCTGTGCATCATGTTCGTCGTACAGCCAACGATTTGACATATTGCATTGCTCGGGCGTCGCGTTAAGTCGCTAACGCTAACCCCATTATTGGGTTGAGCATCCAACTTTTGTGGATAGTCTTCACAATATATTTTGCTCATGTGATATAAATAAATAGAATAGACCAGTTTTGTGTTTAAAAAAAAAATACATATCCTAATGCTACCTCTAGTTATCATCCCCTGTAATTTTTTATGTTATCTAAAGGATCTGTCTGTGTTCAATTAGGATTCATATATATGTGCCCCATAGCTCAAATGGTAGAGGGAAGGGTGGAAAGGCCTTCCAACTGAGCTTGGTTGCTGCAGGTTGGGGGTTCGAATCATGCCTTTGGCATGGATTTGGCCCATTGCAAGCACAAGTTTAACAGTGAGCTCTCTCTATAAGCCACTTGAGGCACATCCTGCAATTTAACTCCTCCATCAATCCCCAGGGCAGTGGCGGTGGGGCCCTAATGGTGGGTACACAATATGATTCATATATATGTTTATTAATATTATAGTATCATAATGTATTTTAATTTTAAAATTATCAGTCTAATCTGACAGTAAGTGGAGTATAATAACATTAAATTCTTATGACAGAAATGTTCTTTATGTTACTTTAATCGGGATCTACTGAGGAATTAAAATTGATAATTTCAATTCGATCAGAGATTTCTTCCCCTTTCTTGATTGAGAGGAAAAGCATGGTAATTAGCATAAGTTTAATGGGAAAGAATAATTTATTAATCAAATTAGATTCAATCAATCAACAACTTAATTAGACTATGAAAGAATATTTAGCTAAACGACATCTTTCCTTCAACCCTCCAGATAAACATGATTCAAATACCATATTTTCTAGGGTTCAATTCAGGAAGACAAGCTAAATCATCAGAATTAGAACAGAGTTGATATTGTCGTCAAATTATTTAATTAACGTAGCATATTGTTGGAAGATCAATGGAGTTCCAGATGGACGATTCGCCATCGTCGATGTTATTCTTCACCTCTTCTTGCTCAACTCGGTCGTCAATGGCGATCGTTTCATCTTGTTTCAGTTTGCAAGCGTTCCTGAGCCGGGTCAGCTGATCTGCCCTGTCGGGTCGGGTATTCGCCCCATGTCTGAGTTTCAGGCACTCTGTTATCCCATTGAAGGCGTATAAGGAAGCTGAGAATTTCCTCTCGTAGTTCATTCTCTTCATTGCTTCACTCAGCATCAATGGCTGATCGTGATCAACTTGCACCAGTTCTTCAGCAATCTGGAAGGCTGAATACTCAACGTACGATGTTCCCATTTCGTCCACGAATTGGAAGTCAGCTGGTTCGAGATTGATGCTGTTTTCCTCCTCGATTATCTCACTTTCCATCTCCGATTCACCGGAAACTTGCACCGGATCAGTAGATTCATGAACTTGCGAAGCAAATGCTTCGAAATTCGAACAGCTTTGATCGCTTATACAGGTCAAGCTGTCGTTATCCATGGCGTAATCTTCATCAGGATCCTCCAGAAAATCAGTGAAGTCAGTTTCTGCAAAATTAGGGATTTCATCTGCATATTTCATCTCCTTTTTTTCATGATCAGAAACGGTTACTCTCGAGGTTGAATCAATGGAGGTGGAATTAGCAGAAGCTAATGCGTTGTTCCTCGCATTAATCCTGCTAATCAGAAGATTCGTAATCTTAGAAGGAAGAGCAGGAGTTGCTGAAGAAGTCGATGAATTTGGCCAGAAATTAGTTCTCGTATTAGCGCCGCGTAGCAAACACGCTGCCTCATCGTACGCCCTCGCCGCCTCCTCCGCCGTGTCGAACGTCCCCAGCCACACTCGTATCTTCTGGATTGTATCTTTTATCTCCGCCACCCACCGCCCCGACGGCCGCTGCCGAACTCCGACGAACCGCTTCCGAGCTCGCCTCACTCCGCTCAGCGCCGCCACGGCCGCCGCTTCCTTCACCATGTCATCCCAGGTAGCAACATTTCCTTCTCCCTTCTTCACTCTCTCCTGATCATCCACACATTCACTACCCTTTCTCTTCCTCGCCATGAATTTTTCTTTGATTTTTGGGGATTAAATTTTAATCAAGTGTTCTTCTGTGGTTGTTTGTCAGTTGATGTGGAGAAATATGGTTGCTCTTTATATACACAACCTTTAAGATCCTGTTGCTTAATATTTAGAGCTGAAACAGTCTCTCTCTCTCTCTCTCTCCTACTGGCAGCATAATTTGACTTGGCCAAATGGCATTAGTATAATCTGGGAGGTTTATGATAGTGCAAATTGTACTCTTAAGATGCTTTCTTGATTACATTACACTAATATCTGATCAATAAACAAATGGAATACTTGCAACTGAAACCATCAATCATATTTTATTTTATTTATTTATTGAGTGATTGTGTTGATGTTATTTTCAGACAAGAGACATTGAAATCATCAAATAATGGAAAATGACTTGTGGAATAGTGAAGATACAAACATATGTTGACATCTTACAAGTGAAGTTACTTCTTCAACCACTCCGCCGAGGTAAATAAAATATCCTCCATTTCATTTCTTTAATATCAATAGCTCATTATTTGTTTTATTGTTTGCTATCGAAAGGGATTAATTGAAAAAAAAAAAAACCCACAAAGTTTACTGCTATACGATTATGGCAATTTTTTTTTTGAAATTGCAGAAAAAAAATAATCACATTTAAGTACGATTATAAAACGAAAAAAAAAAAAAACTTTTACTCAAGTGCGTTTTGTAATCATATTTAAATGTGATTTTTTTTTCAATTTCTCAAAAGTAGAAATTAATTTATAATAGGAGTAAAGTTTTTTTATTTTTTTTTTCAATTAATCCTATCTAAATTGATCCAGGTCACCTGGGGATGCAATAATTAGATTTAGAAAAATAAAAAATTCAATACGTGTTCATGAGATAAAATAATATTAAAGCTTTTAATTTGTTCGTATAATTGAACACTAATTCATCTAAGTTTATGGAACGAAAAACTGAAGTACTTTGTAGTTTTGAATTAAAATATATATATGTATGTTTGTATGTGTATCCTATCATTTAAAAAAAAAAAAACCTAAAAAGAGATAAGCTAACAAGGAAATTATAGTGTCAAGGGAAGAGACAGAAGAGATTTTGTGGGGTTTGATTTTAAACAAAAGAAAAGACATGCAAGAGTTACAACGTTGCCACATGGCATACTCTTTTGTTTCTAGTTTTGGTTTATGTACTCAATTCTCTTGCAATTATAACAACTAGTATTAAATTAAGTTAAAATCCAAGAATTACTCTTACATATAGAAACAGTACATTTATATACTTGAATTAATTTGAATACATGAATAGATACTAAAATTTCTAATGTTTAATTAATTTTAATAATAATATAAAGCTTAAAATTATAAGGAGAATGTTTTAATACCTTCCATTCATCCCCAAAAGATCTTCATTTTACTGTTTCAGTGTTTTGTGCATTCTCTCTAAATGTACTAATTTTCCTTTTTTTTTAATAGTAAAAATGCCCCACATATACATCACTACGAATATAAAACTACACACTACACATAATAAGTTAATATTCCATACTCTCCAACCCACGTAAAAAAAGGTAAATAACCCCCTTATATAACTACGTACTACAAATAAAATAATACTCTGAACTCTTCAACCCACACTAAAAGTAAATAACCACTTTTGGAGTGGATGGGGGTATAATTTAGTAAGATTATATTTGGATGAATTTAACGAATTAACTTTGACGCTATTTTCTGATCGTTCGATCAAGCAAGAATTTTAAGGGTGTGTTTGATAAATAAGAATCCAACACTTTTAAGTATTACTTTTCTAATAAAAAAATTAATTTAATTTTTTCGGGTAAAGTTTAATTTCTCCACTTTAATATATAGTATTATTGTATTAAAATTAAAATATACCCAGAAATTAAAATTTAACATTAAAAATTTTAATGTAAATAAATGTATAAATCATATATATAACTAACTATAAAAGTATGGAAAGTCGAGTATAAATATATTTTTTTCTATCGATAAAATATATACACACTTAATTGTATGATGATTATATTATAATTGGACTATATTTATACAGAATGAAAGCTAAAGGAAGATGTCATTCCTCCCCGTGGAGCTTCTTCAAATAATCAGAGGTCTTCGTCAGTCAAACTGACGTACATATACGTAATATTATATTGTAATACCAACTAACTATTTGAACTCTCAATGATTAGATTGAAATTAGAATAATGGTTTTGCATTATATGCACACAAGAAAAGTAGTTTCAATTAAAGAATTTAAATATAAATTTTGAAACTAAATATCATATCTTTATAGTACATGTTATTACAGGTGCATCAGAAGAAAAAGTCCACATACACGTGTTTTTTTTTTTTTTTCAATTATTTAAAAGAGCATATTTTACTGAAACAAAACCATGAGACATTCAAACACCGTACAGAACTATTCCTACTAATTCTACAGCCAGTTTTACCATCTTACATTGACAATATATTCAGTTTGATTTCATCGATCTCCTCGTAGTAGAGGAGAGCTGCTGCTTTCGCAGTGTTCAGAATATCGGGTGGGCTCCATCACGGGGTCTTGATATGCAGTCGCAAGCTTCTCATAGAAAGACGATCGGGTGGGATCGTTCTGATCAAGTCTATCTTTGTTTATCAAGCACTGCATCATAAGATTAAATGGTTGATGGATTGAGTGATTCATAAGAGCAAACGGAAAACTGTTCTATAGTTCTATTTTATTTGGGTGTATATATATTTATTGACAAACAAGTGGCTAACAAGGACCTAGTAGCAAACTAACACATTTGCAGTATATCATCACATAATGAAAGTAGATCAAGAGTGTTGGTGCTTAAATTTCGCCTACCAAAAATACGTTAATTTTTCTCTAAGAAGAACTTAGAATGAAGAACTAACTACTTACTTTTTTTAAGGAAGTGGGAAGTTAGACACTTAGTGGAGAGAAGTTAGAGATTTCATATAATGAAGAGGCATAATTAGTCTATAAAATATGTCCGAAGCCATTCATTTCAAGAGCGCCTTGTACAGAAAATCCATATCAGAAACAGGTGTCATTTTGGGTGTTGCACGAAGTGTTCCGACACTTCGAGCAGCACCTAGTCTACTCTTTTTTGGAGCGTTGGAGAGATGGTCTCTTCTCATATGCTAGAAGATTGTAATTGTCGTTTTATAATTTTCGTCTTTAGAGTAGTTTTTAGATCTTGTTGTAATAGGTCTACTTTATGAGTTTGAAAGGATAAATTCTAAAGATTGAATTTGATCCTTGAAGATTTTTGTATTCACTACTTTTTCAAGTTTAGTGAAGTTTTAGCCATGGAGCCGCCACAAACGTAAGTTTGTGGATGAATTACGTTGATGTGTTCTTGAATTTACTCTGATATTTACTGCCGCTGCAAGTGTTTGTCCGAGTGTCGCAGCATCTCGACCAACACCTCAATAGAATGAACAGCAAGCAGGCACATGCGCTAACAAAGAGAATATGATATGTTGAGTTAAGGTGGTGAATTACCTGTGCAGGAAAACCTTTGAAACTAGGCAAGAATCGCCTCCGGCAATAACTATTAAATATGAGAGTTAGAATTGGAAGGGGGATGGTTAAGCTTGATGCAAGAGGGAGACCTTCTTCAGACCAAATATCCCTATGGCAATAACATGCATCAATATCAACGAGAATATAGTTGCGTCGTGAATTACTGGCCAAAACTTCCCACCAGTTTCAAATTTGGGTGCATACACATTTAATAGCTGTTACAAAACTTAATCGAGTCATAAGATATTCACAAAACATACAAGCTTATAATTAACTCAGAAGAACAATCAGCTGACCTGATTACGGTAGATGAAATACGCCAAGCAATAGTAAACCAAGATGAATGGCAATATCAGGGGAGCAAGGAAGAAGTACGTTATACCAAGAAGGCTGAAAAAGAGAATTCTGGGGATTTCGCGATGATAAGGATTTGAAGAAACCTCGAGTTCATCATGGGAAGTACAACAACACAAGCCTCCTTTGAGTACACTCCAAACCAGCCTCTTTAGTCGGAGAAGTTGTGAAGAGAATGTTTTGGTCCATCCAGATGTAACAACATAAGCAATGAAGAAAGAGGCCTAGTAAAAAGTAAACATTCACAGACTGTCTATTATGTTTAAGAAAGGTTACGAATTAAG
Organism: Pogostemon cablin; assembly: GCA_023678885.1. NCBI lineage: Eukaryota > Viridiplantae > Streptophyta > Magnoliopsida > Lamiales > Lamiaceae > Pogostemon > Pogostemon cablin. Next base: position 1,677,318 of record CM042992.1, on the reverse strand, counting down.
TCGATATTTGCGCAAAAATGGGCAACAATTTGAAAGTTCTTTCAAATCATAGAGTACGAAATGAATATCACACATTTTCTTCTATCCCTCACCTCTCTCTCTAAATCAAGAGCCTCTGTCTAGGTGGCACGTATGTAGATCCCCGTCAATACATAAATAGGAAGAAAGCTTAAGGAGAGAACATTAAAATACCTGTGCAGGAACAGCTACAGCCAACAATTCAGGAATTCTTTTAGGTTCAAGTAATACATCGACCCTGTATAATGCAGTTCCCGATAGCACGTTGGCGAAGAAAATGTTCCACACAGTGAACCACAGCATTTTAATACATGCACTTTTCTCAATCTGACTAAGGGCAATGTATCCTTGTATAGATGAAAGCACGATCATGACAGGTGGCACTAAAGATAAAAACATCTCAAGAACGAGACTTGGAAGATATCCTGTAACTACTTGGCTCACAATTTTCCTACAATTTAGATAAATTCTTATTCTAGACTGCTAATCTATTATAAGGTGTTACTATTTTCAAAATTAATTATAGGCAGACTACATAAAATACTACAGAAGTCTTTATCAGTCAGAATGTCCAAACTCATATTAATGTTAATTTTTAAAACTGGTTATGAATATTTTATAATACTAAAGATTGGTAAATTAACTTACAGTTCTAATATGCCTCTCAAAAAGGGTAACCACGTCTCCAACTGTTCCAAATGAGTAAGTCCTTGCACTAAGAGGACGGGTACAAGGAACAGAATGGTTATAATAGCACATGCAAAAATGACAACAATGTTGCACATCCATCTTTTAATAAATGACGCAGAAAAGAAGGGCCAATAAACATCCTGGGGATCAGGAGCAAGCTCCGTAAGCCAATCTGTGGGTTTAATCCCTTGTTGAAGTTGCGCGACTATTGCAGCACTAAAACGAGTCTTGAAAGATACGAATGCAGCTGGAACCTCCTATTGGAGCACAATTGAATGATGGGGAATCAGATGGAATCATAAACCGTAATTTAACATAAGAATATGAACAAAAATTGAAAGACCAATGACATGATAATGGAAACTCTGAGCTGAGGCCTTCTTAGAAACAAAAGACTAGACTTTTAAAGTGTAGTACATGATACAGTGACCAAGAACATGACTGTATCTTCAAGTTGTCACAATATAATCAAGCTGAGTGTGCCATCATAGAGAACTACAAATCTCAGGCCTTACGCAATTCATATCTACCTGTTAGTGAATGACTGTGCCATCTTTATAACCATTCAAAGTTATATTGATGTCCTCAGCATAATTGTTGTAAAGCAGGACACTAAGAAGATATTTATCATGTCAATATGTCACCAGACAATCATGTCAATTTTATAACTATTCAGCATATTAAAATGTGTCAAAATCTACAATATTTCATCATAAAACAACTTTTAAGTAATGATTTGGTATGTGTCTCTACAGATTGAAATTTTTGGGATAAGATAACTCAACGGTGGGAATTGGGATTAAGATAGAGAAAGTGAAGCTCAAATGGAAATTTAGCACCAGCTTACGATAGAACTAATCAATCTAAATAAACTTGTATTTAGCGGAACTGGTAAAAGATTGTTACCTTTCCAGCAACAGAAGATCGTTCTGTCCTCAGATTACCTTCCACATCTTCTAGCTTCTTCTCATAATGATCAATTTCAACCTTCCGTCCAAAGAGGCCCAAAAATCCAGCTCTCTCAAATCTTTGTTGATTATCGGTTTTCTTTGATTTCAAATGAACAAGTCTTTTATACACCTTATCAGCCTCATTCTAAAAACAACGCTGAGCTCATCTCAGAAACGAAATAATATATATTTTATATTGCACCTGATAATGAGATTTGATGTATGCATCTATTATCTCACCATTAGCCCTTTGAGTTTGCTTGTTCGACGAATCATCGTATGGGAAAGATAGGTCGAAGGATAGTATTCAGTAAAAAAGCTCTCAACACTATCACTGAACGTTTTTCCAGATGTTACAGGAATACTTCGAACTAAAACAGTGAACTGACTGGGCCGAGGTTTTGAAGAATAGAAGTAAGAAATCCGTCTTGATTCAATGTGGTCATATTCCTGGAAGACAAAGCATATTGGTTTGTTCATTAACTTTCTATCTAACATCATTGAAATATTACCAGGAACAGTATGGCAGTGATTACTTACAAAGTAAAGAAGATAGCAGACAACAGCTGTGAAAATATAAACAGCAGAGAAGTGTATCCATAACCTTTGAGAACCCAAAATAAATATGTCACATTTCGCGAAAAACGTCAACAGTGACTAAAAACAACCAATCCAGGCACTAGACATAAAATGGATGAGCAACTCAGGACAAATTATTGTACTTTGCCTTATTTAACATGCACACAAACTGCAATTATCATGTCAATATAGAACTCTCTATCTTATGATAAATCCAGATAATTCAACTTGATCAGGAAAATATATGCTTCTGCACACTAGAAACTGAGGAAGGACACAAAACAAGAGAAAGCATTCTCCTTAATTTTTATTTTTTTTTCAAAATTTACATGGCAAATCTTCTTCGAACTGAACCTGGATTTGTATTTTAAAGGTATTCTTTTAATAAGGTGTTCTGTGACAGTATTTAACTCAGCTTTTTATTAAAATAACTACACAATATTTTTATCACCTTAACATATGCACAAACTCGTAAGCAAAAAATTTAGCTGCATACAACTATAGTACAGAAGTAACCTGTTTGAGCCATCATCAACATTTGAGATGCTGAAATTTTCAAGCGATTTGTTTGGTAAGTCAGTGAAGTCAATGTTTAGCTGATTCCCCATATAGTTGAATGGAAGAAGAATGAACAGGCCCACAACCACTGCAAATCGAAATACCCTGAGCCTGCAAATAAAATAATGAAAATGTTTAATTAATTTATTATCATCCCTGAGATATCATGCAATCAGGCAATTACTACTTGCAAATGTCTGCTCTACAGATAAAATTTTAATTGCTTATTTGTAATGGTATTTTTGCATTCCTTGTTTAAAAACTAAACATACACCATAATATCAAAATTAAGGGCTAGAAACAATGGAAAATATACTTTTGTGTAGATCATAATGAACAATATTTTATTCACTAACCCAAAGATAAAAATGCGCATAAATACAACTGCATCCAATCCAGAGTTTGCCAAAAGCTCATCTTCAGAAGGCTGCCTTGCTTTTTTAACCCATTTGACAGAAGAAAATAACCTCCTCATGCTAAATTCATCTTCCCCATGATATTTCCCTTCAGCAACCAATCGAGGTACATAGAGTTCGGCATTTTTTGGCCGATTTCTCAATATAGAGTAAAGTATGAAAAAGAGAAAACAAAGAGAAACATTTATCCCAACTGAAGTTAAAAGTGCAGAAAGAATCATTCCTTCACACCCTTAGGGAAACTACTTCGATTTGTCCTATTCCAGTAGTTGCAACAGAACACTAATTTAGCTCATATGAAACTTCAACTTCAGCTTAAAGTCAACTGCTCGTTAAGCAGAGAGATTCCGAAAAATGCATGTAGCTGCTCAATCAGCATAACTTTAATCTCTATCTACAAGAATAAGTAAAACAATTAGCTCAAGCAAAGAATCGTAAAAATGTACTCATAAAAAACACAGAGTTCATCACTTCAGCCAATAATTTCTCCTGCGGAATCTTATTAAGCACACGATTTTAACAAATAAATCGATTCCAATCAGATAAAGAAGCATAGAAGTAAAATCTAGAGAATCGTGCATCAAAATATTAATCATATTTTGAAAATTCTGCAGCACGTGGCCCCATAATCGAAGGGTTTGACTGGAAAAGCCAAACCTAACCTTACAACAGAACGATTGATGCATGAGAGTACTTGCGGAATGAATTAGTAGAAATTTTTATACCTTTTAGTGCTGAGTATTGAAGGTTGAAGAAGATTCAGTGTGGAAGTTCATCTTCAAAACTGATAGGTAGGTTTATTTCCTCTTAGAATAAGAATACGCTTTCCTATTTCAGAGGCTGTGTCGTGTTTCAATTAACGTTAGATAATGACGCTTTCTAGGGGCCCGAAGCCTATCCATGATTGTAAATGGGCTTAAAGCCCACCTATGATTAAAATGGACCAAATCCCATCTATGATTAAAATGGGCCCAAAGCCTATACATGATTTTAAATGGGCCCAAAATTTTTTCTTCTTATAGAAAAGACATGGGCCCACCTAAAAGAAGCCTTCTTCTAAAATTACAAAATTTCTCGTATCACAGCTCAAATCCAATCCAACTAATAGAGGTTCCAAAAATTCGTTTTTATATAGAAAAAAAAAAAAAACAATTTTTTGTCAACCTGACATCCTTCTTATTACAACTCGATGACCCCTCGATCTCTTCTTCTCTGAACATCCAGGAATTCAAACTCCCTAAAACCGATCAATGCGCTGGTGGATTGGCAAATCGCAAATCAATCAAACACAAGGATTTTGACACGAAGCATTTGAATTCAAATTGGCGACACTGTTTCCTCCACCGCAGGTAGCAGGCGACGCGCCCTGCGGAGAGAGAACGGCTCTGATCTTCATTCTGGCTGGTACTTCTATTCTCCAATCATCTCTATTCTGTTTCTAGAATTCGCATTTTTATTGTTGAACTGTTGCCTGATCATTAATCGTACGCCTCTAGTTCCTATTGGTTGTGTGATTTATGCTGTTAATTAGTCTGAAGGGGCTGTTGTAGATCTCGTAGAGAATTTATCTTGTTTATTCGTTTTCGCTTCAGATTTAGATCTGGCTACTGGTTCGTTTACATATTCTTATGTATTCTAATTAAGGGGTAAGCAAATGTTTTGTTACGGTTGGGTAAAAATTTACTCCTCTGGAATGTCAGAAATTGAATTTTTGTTGTCATCAGATGATTTCAGAATGTATTAGGTATTAATTTTGTTTAGTGACCATGGTATGATTGGTGCGCTTATGTGTAGATGGCTCTATGAAATAGATTAGATCCTTCACTGTACTGAAGGATGAGCGTTGCTAAGCTAAGCTGCTAATTTTTACAATGTAGATTGCTGAGTAGCTGTTAATATCTTGATTGTATTTAGGCTTGTAGTGCCCTGGTATGGATTGAATGATATTAGATATGAAAAAATAGATGAGAATTTATATGAGCAATAAGACGAAAATATGGACTAGTAACTCCTTTTTTATTGATCAACACTCAACGGCTTTCTGATTAAGAGGAATAGTTCCTTGTAGATTTTCAAAATAATAATTATTTCAAATATGATAACAAAGGTTGCCAATTTTTACTAATAATTGTTATGTGCTTTTGTTGAATCATCTATTCAGCTATCCACTGTAGTCTGTGGCGTATTCCAGTGCATAGACTGGGTGCTGTGTACGTGACATTTTCTGTTGTCTAACCTGCAGTTGTCTGCCTGTTTATTCTATCTTGGTAAATTCTTGTGAAAAAAAGCACTGATTAGTCTGCTTTTGAATAATTTGTGAAGTGCAGTGTTTAATTGAACAGCAGGGAATGCATGTGCTATATCCGTAAGTTTTTGAGAGTGTAAAAACAAGATGGCTGTGAGTCTGCCAAATCAGCAGCATGAAGTCAATGGCTTTTTTGAGCAGCCCAATTCTTCGATCAAGCTTTCTGGTGGAGCCTTAGCCTGTATGGTGAATTCAGAGATTGGTGCAGTTTTGGCTGTGATGAGGAGAAATGTGAGATGGGGAGTGCATTATGCCGCTGATGATGAGCAGATAGAGCATTCTCTCATAATATCCTTCAAGGAACTCCGGAAGAAGATCTTTTCATGGCAAAAGCATTGGCATACCATTGATCCAGTTTTGTACCTCCAGCCGTTTTTGGATATTATTAAATCTGATGAAACTGGTGCACCGATAACTGGTGTTGCTTTGTCATCAGTTTACAAAATTGTAAATCTACAGATACTTGATTTAAAAACAGTTAATGTGGATAATGCTTTACACCTAATTGTTGATGCTGTGACAAGCTGCCGATTTGAAGTGACGGATCCGGCATCTGAAGAAGTTGTACTGATGAAGATTCTGCAAGTTCTTCTGGCTTGCATGAAAAGTAAAGCATCAATTAATTTGAACAATCATCACGTGTGTAGCATCGTGAATACTTGCTTCCGTATAGTTCATCAAGCAAGTTCAAAAAGTGAACTGCTGCAAAGGATATCTCGCCACACTATGCATGAACTTGTCAGGTGTATATTTTCTCACTTCCCTGAATTGGACGATAAAGGACATGGATTGGTTCGTGCAGAGGGGTCTTCTCTTAATACAGAGGTAGCTTGAGTTCTCATTATGTGTTACAGCAACTTTAGAATGCAACTTGCTTTTACCTTCATGATAATGTTGATAAATAACCATGGGCTCCCTCTCATTTTCATTTTTTTCATATCACACGAATCACCGAGACAATAGGATATTCTGGATGAATGATACTTGGAGAAAATTTTCTTTAATTTTTTCTTAGTTATTTATTTTTACTTTTAGTGATGGAGGAACACGACCTGTCAAGGGTGGTCTAATTTCAAGGTCAGGTCGTTAGGTGCTATTATCAATTTTTATTATTATTATTATTATTTTTTTAAGTTCTTTTATGCCCATCGATCTTGAAAAGCATGGTTGAGGCTGATGTTAATTAAACTAATCTAAGTTAGTAATTTCTGAAGCATCTATGCTCATTGCAGGGTGATGGAGCAGCAGCTCAAAGTAACAGTGTTGAGGGTCAATCTAATATTGATGGTCATGCTTCTGCAGAATCTGAAGTCGAAAATATTGAGAATGGTCATGACAGTATTGATTCCATAATGATGGAGCCTTATGGTGTCCCATCGATGGTGGAAATATTCCATTTCTTGTGCTCTCTATTAAATGTGATGGAGAATATAGAAATTGGTCCTAGATCTAACCCAATAGCATATCATGAAGATGTTCCACTATTTGCTCTTGGTTTGATAAATTCCGCTATAGAACTAGGTGGTGCTTCTTTTGGTCGTCATCCTAAATTATTGGCTCTGATACAGGAAGAACTGTTTTACAACCTTATGCAGTTTGGGTTGTCAATGAGTCCACTGATTCTTTCAACAGTATGCAGCATAGTTCTGAATCTTTATCATCATCTCCGTACTAAATTGAAACTACAGCTTGAAGCTTTTATTTCTAATGTGTTATTGAGAGTTGCACAAAGTAAGTATGGAGCTTCATACCAACAGCAGGAGGTTGCTATGGAAGCTCTTATTGACGTCTGCAGGCAGCCTATGTTTGTTACTGAGTTGTATGCCAATTATGACTGTGACATATCCTGCGGCAATGTTTTTGAAGGCCTCGCTAATCTGTTGTCAAGGAGTGCTTTTCCAGTGAACAGTCCTTTGTCAGCCATGAACACCCTTGCCCTCGATGGTCTAATTGCTTTGGTTCAAGGTATGTCTGATAGGATAGAACATGATTCATCTGTTTCAGAGGAAGCCTCCTCAGAACTTGAGGAATATCGTTCATTTTGGGATAGCAGATGTGATGATTATGGTGAACCACAGAACTGGGTTCCGTTTGTTCATAATATGAAGAACATCAAGAGGAAGTTGATGATTGGTGTTGATCACTTCAATCGGGACCCCAAAAAGGGCCTTGAATTTCTTCAAGGAGCGAAATTGTTGCCTGAAAAACTGGAACCTCGAAGTGTAGCATGTTTTTTTAGGCATACGCTGGGATTAGAAAAAAGTGTTATTGGTGATTTCCTGGGAAGTCATGATGAATTTTGTATACAGGTTCTTCATGAATTTGCTAGGACTTTTGATTTCCGGAACATGAGTTTAGATACTGCTTTGCGCATATTCTTGGAAACATTCAGATTGCCTGGGGAGTCCCAGAAGATACAGAGAGTGCTTGAAGCATTTTCTGAAAGCTATTATGAGCAAGCATCAAATATTTTGGTCAATAAGGATGCTGCTCTTCTGCTGTCGTATTCCTTAATATTGCTTAATACAGATCAACATAACGCACAGGTCAAGAAGAAGATGAGTGAAGATGACTTCATTCGCAATAATCGGAAAATCAATGGTGGAAATGATCTTCCGCGAGATTTCTTGTCTGAGCTTTATCACTCCATCTGCGAAAATGAAATTCGTATGGTTCCAGATCAAGGAGGTGCTGCCGCAGTTCTTACACGAAGCCACTGGATTGGTCTAGCACACAGAGCAAAACATGCATCTCCATACATTGTATCTGATTCTGGATCCCGCCTTGACTATGACATGTTTGCTATTTTGTCCGGTCCTGCGATTGCTGCTATATCAGTGGTGTTAGATAATGCAGAGCAGGAAGATGTTTTTCAGTCATGTATTGATGGATTTCTTGCCATTGCCAAACTTTCAGCCTCATATAATTTGGGCGAAGTATTGGATGATTTGGTAGTATCACTTTGCAAATTTACAACACTGCCAAATCAATCTTTCAATGAGAGATCAATTCTTTATTTTGGGGATGATGTAAAAGCTAAGATGGCAACTGTTGCAGTTTTCACCATTGCAAACTGCTATGGTGACAACATTCGATCCGGATGGAGAAACATACTTGACTGCATCTTGAGTTTGCACAGAATAGGCCTTCTTCCTGCACGTCTTGCCAGTGATGCTACTGATGAGTTGGAATCTTCTCCTGATAATGATCTTGTGAAAACATTTACTCAAAAGTCAGCAGCATCTCAGGTGCCAACTCCTTCAAGGAAATCATCTGGGATTATGGGTCGATTTAGCCTGCTGTTATCTCTTGATTCAGAGGAACCTGCACCCCAACCCTCAGAAGAACAGCTTGCTACTCGCCAGCGTACTTTACAGACGATACAGAGTTGTCACATTGATAGCATATTTGCAGAGAGTAAATTTCTTCAAGCAGAATCTCTATCACAGCTTGTTCGTGCTCTTGTTGTGGCTGCAGGACGTCCTCTGAAAGGGCATCATACTCTGGAAGACGAGAACACGGCCGTTTTTTGTTTAGAGTTGCTGATCGCAATCACTGTAAACAATCGGGATAGAATCATGCTATTGTGGCAAAATGTGTACGAGCACATAGCCAATGTTGTTCAATCAACTGTAATGCCTTGTGCTCTCGTAGAGAAGGCAGTCTTTGGGCTCCTTCGCATATGCCAGAGATTACTTCCTTACAAAGAAAACCTAACTGATGAGCTTCTCAAGTCTCTGCAACTAGTATTGAAACTTGATGCCCGGGTAGCTGATGCTTATTGCGAGCAAATCACACAGGAAGTCATGCATCTCGTGAAAGCAAATGCAATGCAGATAAGATCTCACATGGGCTGGCGGACAATCATTTCCTTACTGTCGATCACAGCTAGGCATCCAGAAGCATCTGAAGCGGGGTTCGAGACTCTGTCTTACATCATGTCTGAGGGGGCCCACCTCTCGCCTGCAAACTACGTGCTATGTGTGAATGCTGCAAGACAGTTTGCTGAGTCTCGGGTAGGCAATGTTGATCGGTCTGTCAAATCCTTGGGCCTGATGTCTGGTTCGGTAGGTTGTTTGATCACGTGGTTTTACGAGACCAAGGAAGCTGCGGGCGAGGAGGCTGCCGTGAAGTTTTCTCAGGATATACTAGAAATGTGGATGAGGCTTCTTCAGGGACTGAGGAAAGTATGCGTGGATCAGAGGGAAGAGGTGAGAAATCATGCTATCATGTTGTTACAAAGATGTTTAACGGGGGTCGATGGTATCCACATACAAAGTGAAATGTGGTTGCAATGTTTCGATCAAGTGATGTTCACATTGCTTGATGAGCTACCAGAAATGGCTGAGCAACAATCTCCCAAGGACTATCGCAGCATGGAAGGGTCGATGTTGCTGTCCCTTAAGCTTATGTGGAAAGCATATCTTCAAGCCCTACTCGAAATCTCTCAGGCAACTTCATTCTGCCAACTTTGGATAAAGATCCTTGGTTACATGGAGAGATACATGAAGATGAGATTCAGAGGGAAAAGGAGTGAAAAGATCCATGAATTAGTTCCAGAGCTTCTCAAGAAGAGCCTGCTAGTGATGAAGACGAGCGGAGTTCTTGTGCCGGGTGATCCGGTTGGAGGAGACAGCTTTTGGCAACTGACTTGGTTGCACGTAAATAAGATAGCCCCATCTTTGCAGTTAGAGGTTTTTCCAGCGGAAGAGTTAGAGAAGCTGAATGAAAACCACGCGAAAGGTAGCTGTAGCCCGCGATACGACGGAAGTGTACTGGTTCCACAAAATGAGACAGCAGCTTGACCATATATTGGTATTCATAAAATGATGGATAGGGCATTATTAACAGAGTGATTGATATATATAAATCCTTGAAATTTTTTTGCACTATTATTGTATTCTTACCACCATACTATAGTACTTAACTACCAACCATTTTGTATAATTTAATTATATACAATCACATTAATGGACTTTTCTTGATTCGACTCCAATAAAATCGCATACTTCATTTTCGTCAATGCTGTTAATGCTTTCGCGATTGCGAGGTAGTGCTGAAATTACAAAATTGCCCTTGATAATAGTACAAAAGGTCAAACAGGTTACATAAGTAGAAGAATCCGTACCTACTCGGTGAAATGAGATGAAATGGGTAGGAATGTGGCCAAGTCCGTCTTCCCTGGCTCGCCATTGCCGGGCGTTGGTACGGTCAAGCGCTCGACTCTCCGATCACGGGGTTGGGCAGAAGCTTCATGCCGCCGCCGTCACCACCGGCCTTCTCACCCTCCCGCAACTGTTTGTCGGCAACGTTATTACGCACATGTATGCCGCCTGTGGAGATGTGACATCTGCGCGCAAGCTGTTCGACGAAATTCGGGACTCGTATAAGGATATGGTGGATTGGACAACACTCATGGACTGTTACAGCCACGGCGGATCAGCCCTTGACGTTTTTAGATTATTTGTGGCCATGAGAGAACAGGGTGTTCTGATAGACGATATCACCATGGTTTCATTGTTCAGTGCTTGCGCCAAGGTGGGAAACAGTGCGTTTGGAGTTCAAGGCCATGGTTGTATGGTCAAGATGGGTCTCGGGTTCTGCGTTAAACCGTGGAATGCGGCTATGGACATGTACGTTAAGAGTGGGCTATTGGACTATGCTAAGAAGGTGTTTGATGAAATGACTGAGAGAAACGTTGTTTCTTGGACTGTACTGTTATGGGGCGTGGTTAAATTGGAAGGACTGGTGAAAGGAAAGAACCTGTTCGATAAAATGCCCGAAAGAAATGAGATCGCTTGGATTATAATGATCGCAAAGCACGTTGAGGATGGGCTTATTGAGGAAGCTTTTAGACTCCTTGAGGAGATGATATTCAGTTTTGGATTGTTCTTGAATTCTGCTTCACTTAGCACGTTGCTGTCAGCTTCTACGCAGTCGGGTGATGTCGTGATGGGTAAATGGGTGCACACATTTTCTCTCAAAGCAGACATAGATGCATCAACAGATGTTAAGTTCGGTACAGCTCTGCTCGACATGTATGCAAAATGTGGTCGGATTAATGCTTCTCTTCGAGTATTCAAGTCGATGCAAGCAAGGAATGCCATTACATGGAACGCCATGCTCGGTGGATTAGCTATGCACGGAAAGGGTTCTATGGCGTTGGATATGTTCAATCTCATGTTAGAAGAGGTCAAACCAGATGCTGTAACTTTCACAGCTCTGTTAAGTGCTTGCAGTCACTCGGGGCTAGTTGAAGAGGGTCGTAAACTGTTCTACAGCCTTGAAAACGTCTTTGGCATCAGGCCTTCCATGGAATGCTACGCGTGTATGGTGGATCTTTTGGGCCGATCAGGACATCTAGAAGAAGCAGAAGCTGTAATACGAGGCATGCCAATGAAGCCAAACGAGGTCATCTTGGGGTCTTTGCTAGGAGCATGCAGTGTTCACAGAAGGCACGAGATGGCAATGCGTCTAAGAAGAGACCTGCTTCAAATGCATCCATCCAACATTGAGCATCACGTCCTGCTCTCAAACATGTATGCTTCGTCTGGAAAACCAGACGAAGCTGATTCTCTCAGACGAGATCTCAAACAAAGAGGGATCCGTAAAGTCCCCGGTGTAAGCACCATGTACATCAAAGGACAAATTCATCAGCTATGTGCAGGGGATACATCACATCCACAGATCAATGAGATATACAGGATGTTGGATGAGATGATCCGGAAGCTGAAATTGGCAGGTTATGTACCGGATACCACTCATCAGCTGTTATCCGGGGGCAGCGGCGGCAGTGGTGGTGATGTGAATGAGGAGGAGGAGAAAGAGCGAGCTTTGGTAAGTCATAGTGAGAAATTGGCCCTATGTTTAGGGTTGATCAGCACCAGAGATGGTACACCTCTTTATATCTTCAAGAACTTGAGAATATGCCAAGATTGTCATTCTGCAATCAAGATTGCTTCCAAAGTGTATGATAGGGAAATAACTATAAGAGATCGCAATCGTTTTCACTTCTTTAAAAGTGGTTTGTGTTCCTGTTCTGATTACTGGTGACAAGGGTCACACCACCTGTGAATTTTCATTTTTTGTATCGTTTTATAAATGTCACCTTTAATTCTTTATCACTGATTTCATTAAAGACAGATTTTTTTAACACTTATAAATTACAAAGAAATACTAAAAAGACAGTTTTTTTTATCACTTATAAATTACGAAGAAATACTAAAAAGACAATGCTTTTTTTAACAATTTTTCATTATAATATACTAATTATAAATCATTATCAATTGGGGATGTAGCTCAAATGGTAGAGCGCTCGCTTTGCATGCGAGAGGCACGGGGTTCGATCCCCCGCATCTCCAATTTTTTTTTTTATTTTCTATTATTATTCCTAGCACATATAATTTCCAGCACCTTTGTGAACTAGATTCAACTCCATTTTTTTTTAATAATATTTCTAGCACATATTATTTCCAGCGCCTTTGTAAACTAAATCAATAAATACAAAATTTGTGTTACAAATAAAGCGTAGACAGCAGAGTTTTGGTTGATTCAACCACCACAGGAATGCTGGCAGCTAACAAGGCAAAGAGTAAGTCAACTTCATGTACAATGTCTCAAACTTTGAATAATCTCATATGTTACTCCAGAATCTGCATATATTACCATCATATCCAACTTCCTAGCTCATGCTTAAAGCCTTGGCTGTTTCTCTCTTAAACTCACTATAGTCTGCAATCAAGCTGCCATTCACTTTATCTTTCATATTCTCCACCAACCTCTTTAGAACCTGCGTGCGAAACACAGAGCAAACAAGTTGCTACAAAGATGCAAAAGAATCAAACTAAAGAAAGGTAGAGATGTCTAACCGACTCAGCAACATCTCTTCGAATATCTTCAGGAACCATTGAAAGCACAGGTGGGAGGATGAAGCTTATGCCCAACTGTAGCTGGCCTTTCAGCCTGCTTCTTGGCCCACGTCTATCGGGGTAGAGAGCTCCTTTCACGCTAAGGGAAAATTGAGATGGCTTGAGCATGTCATCTAACCCCTGGAGCTCCCATCTAATCTGCATCACACGATGGCTTCGTGGTGCGTGTTAAAATTAAGTTTAAGGACAAGTAGAAACTGTTGGCAATGGTGAGGATGAGATGTTTATGCAGCTTACTCACCATATTGAGCTCTAAAACTTTTGAGATATCTTGAGGAACTCCAGATGGGTATCCCATCAAACTAGATATGCATCTGAGCCTCATGTCAATCACTGGCGACACAGTCAGAAATAGGAACTCTATTGGTAGCATGTGAACCCTCCATTCTTCCTGCATTCAACTATTCCAAATCACACACAGCTAGTATAACCTTTGATGAAGAAGACTAGTTCCCTTTTATGAGTTTTTGCTGAAGTTGTGTTACCATATCATAATAGCATCATAGAAAACATTCTACAGCTCGATTCACAGAACAGAAATCTTGGGTCTAGATTAATTAACATTCTAAAGCTGTTGAGGCCACAATGAAGAAACAGAAGGCTGTGAAACATTTAAAAAGTCTAAAATGCTTACGTAGTCCATCTAACACAGTGCAGAAATGAATAAAGTCCTCATAGCTTGCATTAACAGCCTTCTTAAAGGTTGGGTGGATAGGCTGCAGCACCGCACTTAAGAAGAAAACATACTATAACTGTTTTTTGTGATGAGAGATGGATGCTTCTGTAAGTAGGCTGAGATTCTACATACTACATTCTTGAAATTCTTGACGGTCGAATTCTTGACTAATGGAAAAGGAATTGGATCACATAAACAAGCCAAATAAAAGCATATGAATCAAACCATGTGCCTGATAATACACACTCAGATTATTGTTCACTTATCAAATTACAAAGCTAATGGTTATAGGCATCACAAATCAGATATTAAGGTAAATATTACTGTGAAACCCCATCTCCCAAGTGAAAGTGAAGGTGTGGTGAGCATTACTTGCATTAATCATTTAACGGCATCAATCTTGATTTTTTGAAATCCTATTTCCAGAATTTTACCAGATATTCCACATTTTGTTGTTATGAAGAAAGCCAACAAAAAGTTCCAAATTCCCCCAATCAAAAGCCAAAAGAAAAGCTATGAATTGAGAAAGATAACCTCATTGATCTGCTGACTCCTGCGTTTATCTGGAAAGATTGCTTGAAAAACCCTGGGTTTATCTTCCAAATACTGATCAAACGAAGCCTGTCCATCACAAAATCCCAAACACTTAATCTCAACCCAAAATAGAAAATCTCTCTCTCACACACACACGTACACACTCAACTTCAACAGATTTTTGAAAAAAATAATAATAATTCATAGGGAATTTAGAGTATTGTTACCCCGGGAATTTCGTAGAGAGGGATGTCAGTGGAAATTCTGGAAGAGTAAGTGGAGGGATTCGACATTTGGGCTTCTATCTTGTTCATTAGTTTCAACTTTTTGCCCATCCTCAAAACATTGCATTGCCATTTCAGGGATAGATTAAATCTGTTGAAACGCAATGGAGCAGCGGGTGAGAGCGCGGCGGCGACGTCGTTCATTTTCTGGTTTCGTTCAGGAGGCGAGCATCAAAACATGAGGTTCATCAAGATTGAAGAAAGCAAAAACACACCATGAGAGAAATGGTTGACAAACATTATCCAACTCTATTGTGTGTTGCTACTTTTGGCCCACACTCACATGACGTGGAGGCTTATCACTGGCTCCAGTTTTAACAGTTTCCTGTTTTTTTCTATTCTATAAATGTGTAAATTATTTACAATTTAATTTCTCAGTTGACATAATAGAAAGGTTGCTGTGAAATTGAGTGAAACGTATCACGGGAATGGTTTTCGACAAGATAGAAAGTGAAATATGTTAGTAAAAAGTGAGGTTAGAAAATGAAACAGAAGTTCCAATACAGGATATAATTGGGTTATATTTAAAAATAAAATAAAAAATAGAGATGATTCTTGATGAACCTAGGAGCTGAAAACATACACTTTGAAATAAATTCCTAATCAGACATTTGCACTGTAGAATCAGTTATAGGTTGTACAAAATATCCTGAGCTGAAAATGGAATTCTTCCAGCCATAAAGGCCGATGTGCATCTGGATTAATAAAAGGGACAACATTGTCTTCACGACGAAGAAGCTTGACGAAGCGACAGCACTGGGAACAGAAAATCGTGCTCGTGTTGCAGCTTCCCAACATCAACCAAGAGTTGAAATGGGCAGCTTGTGGTACGGCTTCCGTCTCTTGTTAGTGGGAAGCTGCACCACAAGCCGATTTTCAGTGCCCATCCCCGTATCTTCGTCGTTGTTAGGAAGCAAGAGCTTGGTTATTGGTTCCCAGTTGTTGTTGCTTCCTCATCTCTTCCTCAAACTTTTTCATTATGTCATCATCTTGATGATGTGATTCTTGATCAACCTAGTAGCTGAAAACATACACTCATTCAAATAAATAAATTACTAATCAGACATTTGCATTGTAGAATCAGTAAGTTGTACAACATATCCTAAGCTGAAAATGGAATTCTTCCAGCCATCCTTTGAGCCAGCCATGGCCGATGTGGATCTGGATCGATAAAGCTATGTGAAATAAACTGCTCAGCTTCTTCATCAATCAGTTCTCTAGCCCATGTTACTCGTTTCGAGGGGCAACTACCCGGTCCAAAGCACCTGCAAATCAGCATCACTTGCAAGATTGAGATTACTTTCAAGAACCAAATATGTACTCTCTTCCGTTGCCTATCTTAGTTCGGAAGCAATTAGGTGTGTTTAGTTTCCAGTAACTTACTTATACTCGTAAAAGCAGGCGCTTCTTTCATTTTCAGACTTTCCCCAGTTATTCCAACCAACTGGCTTAACGCAAGTATCCATGTATGTGTACGCGTAGACAACCCTTCCAAAAGGTCCCCATGGTCGTCCCAGATACGTGTATTGTGCCTCTCCATTAGCAGTGATCACACATCTGCATCACCAAATAATATAGATTTTTTTAGAGCAAGAAGTAAAACTGACAACAAAAAGCCAAACTTGTGGAGTAAACTGTATTGTAGCTTGCAAACCTCAAGAACACATATCCAGTCGTCTCTTGGGAAGATTTTCTACTTTGAGCAGTAATATATCCAGCAGATTTGCAATGGATATGGCAATGCTCCAAAAGAGCTGTGCTATTGCCAAAAATGAAATCTACACTTCCTTCAATGTAGCAATCCCTCAGATACTGTTTCCCATAGTGCAAATACAGTGTATCCTGCATTTACACAGGGCAAAATCATTTAACAAAGATTTGAACATATTTACTACTCCACATTACTACTATCACATCTGCAAATTTGCAACTCAATGAACATAACATGTTTCTTCAGGTTAAGACATTCAATCTCCTCTTTCATATATTACCATACACTAGTCAACAATAACCAGTTGAGATCATTAAAGGCAGAAAAGGCACAAATCAACAACTTTCTTGACAATCAATCACATAGAAAGAAGATGTTTTACCTGCCAACCAAGAAATCTGCAATTGTAGAAAGCACAGCGATCGGCTGTCACCCTAATTGCCACAGCTTGTCCTGACCCCTGGATTAACTCAACAACAAAGTTTGCAAATTCTTCTAATAACTTGAGATTTCAATCAATAACATAGTAAAAGAGTTATTACAACAAACTCCAAAATCAATCAATCAATTTTGGTACCTGAGGAGCAGAGTTCTCGAACGTGATGTTCTCAGCAATAAAATCCTCTCCCTCAACAATCACACTACCACAGCCAAAAGTCCCCGTTCCAATCACACGCGCCGCCTGGTGGTGCTCGATCTGATTGGCGGTGTTGTGCCACATCAGCACCGTGGCCTCCGGGCTGATTCCGGCGAGCGTGATGAAATTCTTAGTCTTCGCCACGTACAGCGGCTGTCGGTAGACACCGGGCGCCACTCGAATCAGGGTCCGACACGTGTTGCCGAGGGGCACGGCGTCGATTGCTTCCTGCACACTCCGGTAATTGGCGCCGCCGTCTTGCGCCACCGTGATGATCCTGGCGGAGGAGTCCATGGATACAAAATTCAGCAGCTGGGTAATGCCGTTTCGATTGACACGATGAAGACGGACGGATTTATAGGCGAAAAAAAAAGCTAAAGAGAGTGGAGCGGAGAATCTGGGAAAGCGAGAAATGTCTTTGTCCGATTTTGAATGTGGAAATCTATTTACCGATTTCTTGGATCTCATAAACCCTCGTTAAATCTTTCAAATAAAATCCAATTTCATTACCAAATTCAGGAAATCTAAGTCTTGAAGATTTCCATGGATTATAGTGAGAATGACGATGAACACCAAAAGCAGAAACAAGGAAGATGCAAGCAAGGAATAAATTGGATTGTGGTAATCTGATATTTGATGGGAAAAAGAGAATATTATTTTCATCAAAAAAGGGAGAGTTACGTAATAAATTAGGGTAATAAATGATGAGAAAAACTTTGGGTCTATTTTGACTACGTTTTCGCTATTTTACTTCATTATGAGTATTAATTTTTTTCTAAGTGTGGGTTACTCTCACTACAAATATTAAATATTGTTAATTAACTAGTTTGGGTTACACCTGTTTTTATATTAACATCTTTCTGTGAGGTTCGTGTGTTACCTTGTATTTTATCGAGGAAAAAAATCTTAATTAAATATTAGTAATATTTTAAATGCTCCAATTAGCAAAAATCATAAATATCCACTGTTATTATTAAAAAATTAGAAATGTCCATTTACCTTAAACAAAATAAATCTGTAGAGTTTTAATACAAGACAAAAACTGTGTGCGGGAACGGTGACCTTTGTGCATTTAAAATTTTGTGTTTAATTATATACCTTTAATATAAAGATGTGTATTCTTTATTTTTAAAAAAAATAAAAAATATTAATGAAAAGTGTATACTCTTTACAACAAAATGGTGCACCCTATACCCTTTAGAATGAAACAATATATCATTACTCATAATACTAAATTTTAAAGGCACACGGTGTGCCCCGAATCACAAGAGTCTCACTGTATGAATAGAACAAAATCAAAAGGATTGAATAGAACAGAAATCACAAAATCAAAAGTTCAAATATAACAAAAATACAAAGTCTGAATAAAATAAATATACAAAGTTCGAATAAATAAAAATACAAAGCTCGAATCATAAATCCCAAATAGAACAGAAATACAAAGTTCGAATAAAATAAGTCACAAAGATCGAATATAATTTTATTTTTTTCTTTCTAAAATTCGATAGACAATTTCATATAAATATGATAATACACTTATATGAAAAGCATTCATTTTTTATTATTTTGAAATTCAAATGATTCAACATGCTCCACAAAATATATAGCATGAATACAGGGTACATGTCTCTTTAATCATGTAAAATGTGATGTAGATCATGTTACACTTGTGGTAGCACACGTAGAAAGAATTGATGTGATGAATTGCACTTGGCACAAAGTAGAATATGATAGAAATCATATCAATAATACTTTGGGCTTTCCAAAAATGGGCCCATAGTACAATGAGGCCTATAATTGATCCACCAACTTCCAATTATTTATGCCGACAATCTTTGGGATCCAATCACGTGTCGACATCCTCCCTATCCCGACGCTACAGGCCCAAATGCAGATCGAAGCGCTAACTTCACGCCACGTGTCCATTCTCAGATCTAGGGCATTTACGTCATCACCATCATGAAAAAATTCAAGAGTTGAATCTCACACACTGCAATTCAGATTGACAGGAAATCACATTCGCACCCAATCGATCAACAATGTCGTACTTTCCCAAAGGCCACCACGACACCAGCGACGAGTTCGACGACTTCGACGAGTACGATTCCACCCCTTACGGAGGCGGATACGACATCGCTTTGACCTACGGCCGGCCCCTCCCCCCTTCTGAAGAAACCTGCTACCCCAACACCTCCTCTGCTTCCGAGGATTTCGACTACGATCGCCCCCATTATAATTCTCACGCTGAGCCCTCTGCCTACGGCGATGAGGCGCTGGAGAATGAGTACAAGAGTTATGCCCGACCCAAGCCCCGTCCAGGTCGACCCGCTTATGGAGGCCCACCTCAGTCGGAGGGTGGTTATGGCTATGATGGCCCCAGGCCTGGAATGAATCGCCCTGGCGGCGAGTACGGTGGGGGACAGAGTGAATATGGATCGGGTGGTGGGAGGACTGAATATGGGAGGCCGGAGGCCGAATACGGATCTGGTGGTGGGAGGCCTGAACTGGAATACGGATCTGGGTACGGCAGGAAGCCGGAGTACGAGAGACCCGAGTCTGAGTACGGGTCTGGGTATGGCCGGAAACCGCAGTATGAGGAACAAGGATCAGAGTATGGATCCGGCTACGGGAGAAAACCTGAATATGAGACTCCCGGGTCTGAGTTCGGGTCCGGGTATGGAAGAAGACCCGAAAGCGAACAGCCCGCTTCAGAGTATGGATCAGGCTATGGGAGGAAGCCGGAATATGAGAAGCCCAGTGAGTACGGATCGGGCTACGGAAGGCAGCCTGAATCCGAATATGGCGGTTCTGGCTACGGACGAAGGCCTGAATCCGAGGAATATAGATCGGGTGGGTATGGTAGGAGAACCGAGTATGGGGAGGAGGAAGAGAGAAAGCCCAGTTATGGGCGCCCCAGTTATCAAACAGAGGAGTATCAGAGGCCTAGCTATGGCCGATCTGAGGAGGAAGATTACAGGAAGCCTAGCTACGGGAGGCGTGATGATGATGATGAGGGCTATGGTCGCAAGAAATATGTAAGCTTTTATGCTTCCTGGTTATACTTTTGTTTTGCTTACAATGATTATAGCTTTGTTTTCCTCTTAATTTGATTTTATTTTTTGATCTCGATATTGAACAATAGTAATCTGCTTAGCACACGATAGAAATCTTTCTTTAGCTTCTTGATTTTTAGGTTGGTGGTAAACATTTGGGAGTAGAATTGTACCATGAATCTTTCTGAGTAGATAGCCTACTGCCATCTTTTGAAGTGTTGCTTGAGGATCAATGCCTCTTCTTAGAAAAAAAATCAAATGTTTATTGGTTAACCTTGACTGATTGGCAAAATATAACCTTTGTAATTGAAAAAAGTAACAACCATTAAGATGTCTCATCTGATCATACACAGTTTGAGTGTTTGGTTATTCCCTTTGTGTTATCTAAGTGGTTTTTTCAACGAAAGATTGCAGTGCAATATATTGTAATGAGTGTGATTTATTTTGGGCTGTTGCAAAATTTGTTATTATGCCTCTTAAAATGGTGTATCCCGCCGTTAGGGGCCTCACCTCCCCTATAGGTGGACTTGTTAAATCGCGTGATGTGCCTTAAGTGATTTATTTTAGCTGCTGTTTTAGTTTTCTGGTCTCCATACTTAGACCATTGCAGTAAAATATTTGCTTTCTATTTTCGTTTCAATCTTGAAATCAATGGTATGCACTGTTGTTTACAGGGAGATGATAACAATTCTGATGAAGATGAGGAGAGGAAGCATCACAAGCACCACCACCACCGCAAACACTACGATGATTGAGCAAAGTGTATGCTATCGTAGAACCGAGTGTGGTTCCGGTTCTAGATACAAGACAAATGCTTGGTGTGTTATTTCAATTTGTGTGTTGTTTCCGTATTCTGCGCATATTGAGCTTTAGCTTCATATGCTTATATAATAAGATAAACTTGCACGGCCTGTGTAGGCCTGTCAATGTGTGATTGTTATGGTTTTTATTACTTATGATATAATCCCCACATATGCTGGGTAAGAACTTTACTATGTTCAATTAATGTATATGAATGCTTGCTTGGTTTTCTTCATCATCTATTGATCGTCTGGATCCTCGTCTCCTCTTCAATTACATTGGCTTATGATAAAACATGCCGATATTTTTCTTGCTGCCAATATCTTGAAAATTTTCAGCAATTATGACATTTATTTGAGTATAAACATTCTAGAGTTGATGATCTTGTTTTAGTTATTGTTCCTTAAGGTTTTTTAATCAGACAGGACTTCGTCACTTGTTGATGACTGGTCATAATTCACAGTAAAGTTGGAATTTGAATGGGAACAGTTGGTAGTTGCTTATATGATACAGATGGCTTCATGTTCAATTTTTTCGACCCACCAACCCATACCCGTTTTTTAAGGGTTGATTCAATCGTCTTCTCTGTTTTTTCTTTGCACTTGCTCATCTTGTTGTAATAATGCATTCAGATATTTAGTAGATCATTGTCCAGCTCACACTCTTATCAACTATTTAATGCGTCTACTTATTTATGAATAAAATACCCAGTATTCATATTTATTTAATAATTTTGATTATTGTTTTATTATGATTATTATGGAGTACTTTATTATTACGCTGTGTTTGGGGCCTTTGGATTAGTGGTTTGAGGTTGAATACTACATTTTGTAAAATTGATGATTTGTTAGTGATTATTTACAACCTCCATCTCCAACTAATTTTCAGTACTTTGATGGGATTCAATTCTCGTTATCTTGGATGGATGTGAAATTTCTTGGTAATAAAACTTGAAATGCTGTAGTTTGTATTTAATAATAATAATTTGCCTTCTCAGCCAGCCGTTTCCGCCGGGTTCCTTGGATTGTTGATTGGAAAAATTCGGATCAATTATTGTACTAATAAGGAATAATTGACTCTTTCAAAAAAAAGAAATTGATAAATATAAAGAAATGTAAACAAAGACAAGGTGAAATGTGAACCACCATAATAACCGAAGAGAACAACTGAAAGGGTCCTCAATTTATTGATTATGGGACATCTAAAAAAAAGAGTAGAGAATAATCAAGCATATTCTGTAATTTATCTTATCAACCATGCTCAAGATAGAAATAGAGGTCTAAATACACCATTTATTTATTATCATATAATTAATTGAACATATCATAATCATGAGAAGAGGCTATTATTGGCTTGCATTCTTAATTCTTATCAATAAGACCCTCAAAGTAAAAACTAATTAATTAATCATTTATTAATCGAATTAAACAAAGATTAGGATGGTGTACCATCTCCTTTGACTTTTCTTTAAAAGGGTTTACACTCCATTCTTTATTTCAATAGGCACCTAGAAATCAGTGACCCCTCAGAGTCATCATTTTAAAATAATCAGTGCATGTAATCACAAGGGTTCAAACAAGTAGCAACTTTCATTCACATATAAACAAGTAATAATGTGGTTAAACATGTAAATGGCATAGTCAAAGGTAGGCAGTGAGATCAGATCAGTAAAACAATAAGAAAATATACAGCCAGATCAAAGGTGTAATTAGTGTACCACTAATGACAATCAAGCTGTTAATTAAGACAGACCAACTTGGATCAGTTGGTACTTAACAAAGAAATGGTACAGTGAAAGTACATAGACCATTTCCTAGTCGTTTGCCTTCTTCAAACATTCAATCGGAATCTTGGATTTTTTCAACAGTTTCTTGTTTAAATACAATCTGCTAAAGGAAAAGCCCGAAACAGTAATCTATAGAGCCCGAGATTGTTTGTTTTGAAAGCCCGAAAAGATGAAGTTCGGGAAGGAACTAGCTTCCCAGATGGTCCAAGAATGGCAGGAAGCTTACATGGATTACAATGGTCTGAAGAACATCCTGAAGGATTTGATGAAGTTCCGACAGCTGTCGGAACCTCCGGGCCCTGAGGCCCGTCCACGGTCCTTAAAGAGGAGGCTGACCCTTTACAGGGCGTTCAGCGGGCTCACGGGCCGAAACAACCTCAGAGCATCTGATTCAAGAAGAAACAACAACGAGGATGAAGTCATATTGATAAATTCGGTGCAGCAGCCGGGGTCCGGCAACTACTGCCAAACCATGTTTCTGAGATCATCGGAAGAAGGAGGGCAGTATGAGATGGTGTTCTTCAAGAAGCTGGATGAAGAATTCAACAAGGTGATGAAGTTCTACAAGTCGAAAGTCGAAGACGCGAAGAAGGAAGCTGAAGAACTGAGCAAACAGATGGATGCACTTATTGCTTTGAGGATTAAAGTGGATCAGCCTAATGTGGATCAAAGGGTTTCCAATTCTCAGTATAATGCAGCTTCAGCTGCTCCTGCAACTGTTTTTGCATCTGTTAATGGAGTTAGGCAAGGTTAGGATTAAGGAGAAAGTGTTGTCTTTTTCTTGTTTTCGTTTCTTTGATGTCTTTTTGGTCTGATTCTGACATGTGGGGTGATGTTTTTTTTGCACGAAGGAGGAGGTCGTTTAATGGAGACAATCCAAGAAGTTGAGATGAGAGAAGGATCATCAAGGAGTGGAGGAGATAGAAACAAGAATCATACAGAAAGCTTCAGACCAGCTCCTTTAGAGGTTTTGAATCATGTGAAGATCAACGTCGAACCGGATACTCCGATTTCGACATTGAGAAATGTTATTGGGAGTTCTAAATCAGACCTATCATTCAGCAAGGATGAGCTGAGAAAGGCTGAAGAAGTATTGAGACAAGCCTTCATCGAATTCTACCAACAGCTTCGGCTTTTGAAAAGCTACTGGTAAGAAAATCCTTCTCAACAGATAGATTTTTTTATTTTTTTCATGTGGTTGAAGATGAACTGAGAGAGCTCTGCATTTGATGCCAGTTTCATGAATACGCTTGCGTTTTCGAAGATTATGAAGAAGTACGATAAGGTAGTAAAGTTTTGTTCGAATCGAATTAAGTCTGTCTTTATTGCTGTCTCATGATTTACTATAACACTTGCAGATTGCTTCAAGAAATGCTTCTAAAGCTTACTTAGAGATGGTTGATAATTCTTATCTTAGCACTTCTGATGAGGTTGGTTTAATTAGGCCTAATAAATTAGAAGACTTTTTTTTTTCTTTGAGATTAATTAGTTGTTGCACTCATCTGGTTTGAAAGGTGAACAAGCTGATTGAAAGACTAGAAAATGCGTACGTTAAGCATTTTTCTAATGGAAATCGGAGAAAAGGAATGAAATCTTTGAAGCCAGGACATAAAAGAGAAAGACACAGAACAACTTTTTTCCTTGGTAAGCTATTGCACGAATGATTTGCCTTAATCACGTGTCGTTCATTTAAAAGATGTTACTGAATTGGTGAACTGATTTGATGTGTAGGTCTATACACTGGTTGCTCAATTGCACTGATTATTTCCATTCTCATCTCGTTGCATGGTCGGGATCTTCTCAATCACCCGGACAGAGGGAAGTACATGAACAGCATATTTCCACTCTACAGGTACCTAACACAAAACACCCTTCAATGTTGAAATTAAAGAGCCTACCTTTGACTTCATTTCTGATCATGAAACAGCTTGTTTGGATTCATTGTACTGCACATGATCATGTATGGAATAAACACTTATCTTTGGAAACGATACCGAGTGAACTACCCCTTCATAATAGGATTCAAACCAGGAACAGAATTGGGCTTCAGAGAAGTGTTCCTTGTTGCTTCCGGCCTCTCTGTACTCTCATTGGCTGCTGGACTGTCGAATCTCGACATGGAGATGGATTTGAAAACACAACGCTATCAAAAACTAACTGAATTGGTTCCATTATCCTTACTCATTGTAATATCATTCATCCTTATTCTTGGATTATCACTTATATACTATGTAGGAATGTGTATATAAGGCTAACTCTAGAGCATCATGTTTGCAGCTTGTGCTTTTCATAATCGTCTGTCCTTACAACATAATCTTTCGTTCCAGCCGCTACTTTCTCCTAAAGTGCGCCTGGCGTTGTCTTTGCGCCCCACTCTACAAGGTACTTATATCTGATGTTAATCGACCGTGTAACCTCATTATATATAAAGCCCCTCTTTTGATTATTTGGCTGATTCTTTGCAGGTTCTTCTTTCTGATTTCTTCCTGGCAGATCAGTTAACAAGTCAGGTAAACTCTTTAATCACTCCAAACTAAACATAATGTCTAGCGAAACGACAACATAGTAAACAGCGTTGTCTTTTCCAGGTTCAGTCGTTCAGAAGTTTGCTCTTCTACGTCTTCTACTACTTCTTGGGAGATTTCAGAACACGATCGAACACGTTCATTGATGGAAAGCCTTACAAGATTTTGTACATTGTGGTAGCTGTCATCCCGTTCTGGTGTCGTTCCATCCAGTGTCTTCGTCGGTTGTTCGAGGAGAGGGATTTAGCACATGGGCTTAACTTCATAAAATACTACTCAACCATAGTTGCACTTGTAATGAGGACACTACATTCTCAGCACAAATTCAGTAATGCTCTGTTCCGAATCTTGGCTTTTTCGACGTCTGGATTCACCACAGTGTACAACACGTACTGGGACATAGTGATCGATTGGGGGCTTCTGAGAAGAAATTCAAGAAATCCATGGCTGAGAGATAAGCTGTTGATACAGAACAAGGCCGTGTATTTTGTTGCTATGGTACTAAAACCTTAAAACTAACATGTTGTCTGCTTTGATGTTGATTCCATGTTGTTAATGAAATGTTGTCGTTGTTGTTGCTTCTGCAGTTGTTGAACATCCTTCTTAGACTTGTATGGATGCAGTTGGTTCTTAATTTCCAAATCTCATTTCTCCATGAGAGAGCCATGATTGTTATCATTGCTTGCTTGGAGATCCTCCGACGAGGCATTTGGAACTTTTTCAGGTTCGATTCGATCTCTGAGTTTGGCCTATGTTGTTGTTTATTGTTTAAAAGTGATGAATAACAACGTTTGAATTGAACAGATTGGAGAATGAACACTTCAACAACGTTGGAAAATATCGAGCATTCAAGTCGGTACCCTTGCCGTTTCACTACGAAGATTAAGCAGTTCACACGTGGAATTTTGCTATTGGCTTATTTTGCATTCTTTCTTCCAAATTTTGAAATAAAGTGTATACATAATTATTTCTGCATAGGTTTGTTGATTTTATATTCAAGACCCTTTTATTAATATTTATTTTAATTTTTCCAGCAAATTTACATTTTCAAGTAATATAGGCAGCACCAAATTTTCATTACTATATTTTGTAAAGATTCTTGTTTCATTGTGGATTTTTTGTATATGTATAATTATAGGGAAATTGACTAATTGAGTAAATATTAATCCCTCGTCCCATAAAAGTTGATACACTTTCCTTTTTAGTTTGTCCCACTAAAGTTGACACATTTACTTTTTAATACATGGACCCACACAAAAAATAATTAATCTATTCACATGGGTCCACATATCACCTCTAATACAACTACCCACTACACATTAAATATTATTTCTCTCATTTCACTTTACTCCACTTTACATTAAATTATTATACTCCTTAATCTCTGTGCTAAAAAAAATTATATCAACTTCTATGGGACGGAGGGAGGAATACATTGTTTTATCTTTAATTTATGTATAAATATGTGTGAATGTGTCAGTTCACAAGAATAATTAAATGTGGAAAAGTAAACGCTCAAATCACGTAGTAGGTGCTACATATTCGTACTACCAATTACGTTTGATAAAGATTAAAAATGTTTAAAATGTATTTTTTATTAATTTCGTTTTATAAATTTAAATACATTGACTTTCAAAACATTTTTGTACTGTAACGGGTGACAACACAATAAACTGAAGAAATTTAAGTTAAAAAAGAATTATAACATATACCCTGTTTAAATTTATAATACGAAATACACCAATAATTTTAAAATGAAAATTGAAATATACTCAACAGGTAACATTGTATTAGCAGCTTATTGCACACTACCAATTCTTGTAAAATTTACCAGAATTTTGCTGCCAGATCTGATGTAGTAATATAGGTACAATCCTTAAGACAATTCATGTGAGTGTTTGCTAGATCCTATATCATTTCACCGGGCGGAGTATCCACCACTTGTTCACGAAGTATGAGTGTTTTGGAATGAGAGGTGGATTCTACGCCCGGTGAAATGCACAGGGTTGAGTGCAGGACGTACTCATGGTGAACTGACATCCCCGTTTTCATCATCTAAACTGTGCATCGACACAAAGGAGTTGCACGGCGAGTTCTCCGCTGTTACATCACCTGTGCTCTCATAATCTTGCCTCCCAAAGATATACGGCATAGAAAATGGATTGGTGGTAGAACTTGCCTTCTTTATGCCCTCTATAGTTGTTAGTGTAGCTATGGTGCTCCGGTATATGTGTACGGTCTCTTCCACGAGCGACAATGTAGTCTCCAATTCTGCATTTGACTGGTTAGCATGTACAGTATCAATGACCTCATCATCTCCAACTGCAGTCGGTTCCACCACCTCTGCATTCATCGGAAACAAGATTTCACGATGCGCCTCACACTCGTGCACCAATCTGGTTAGAGATTCGGTAGAAAAGAAGGGCTGGTGAAAAGCATAATGAGTAAAAGGCAGGCTCAACATTGCCCCAGTATGTTTGTCGAATTTCTTCAGGATCTTAATAAGACCTAATAAGAAATGCAGAAGACATTTCAGTTACAATAGACCTTGAAGCATCCCATCTCATTAGAGAGAGAAAAATAAAATATGGGGCAACAGGCTTTTACCTGCAAAATTAAGGGAGCTGTAGCTTTTCAAAAGAATCATCTCCCCGTGGATGGCAACCAAATCTTTGCATAATGCTGTCGTGTCTTCGATAAATCCTATCCCTGAGGTAAACAATCTGTAATATCTTTCCCTCTCCTTCAATTGCTCAATTTTTTCCTTCAGAGCCTGAGACACCAGTGGAAGAGGATGTTCAAAAACATCACCATGAATTAAATTGGATTCCAACAAAAGTGATGATTTTATTTAACCAAGTAACCAAGCATGTATTGTCACAAAAGTTTCTCCTAACCCACTATATCATTATAATTATAATTGGAAACAAAATTGTGTAACTCAATCACCAGTCTAAACATGATTATAATAACATCATGAATCCAAAGAATATTGCTGATTTCCCTTGACACTAACTCACTAACCAAGTTTGCTGATTTCCCTTGACACTAACTCACTAACCAAGTTTTAAGTGTGGTATTACACACTTCTTTACCTGTAGAGTCCTTTTAATGTGATGATGATTTGATTTTGTATTACCTATACACATATGATCTGCTAAACAATTTCCATCTTGATACGTAAGACAGCTAAGAAATATTTCCCTTCTTGGAAGAGCACAATACTGAAAAAACATTTAGAGACTGTTCTTAACCATACAAACCTGAAATGCTAATAATCATCCATATTTATTGGGTTATGGTGAAGAGGAGAGAGATGGGGACAACCTGAAAATGCTGCTGATATTAACCATACAAAACATTGAAGGACTAAGGTCCAGTAAGACACCTTTATTTTTCACCATTTCAAAAGAATTACTATCTTATTAGGTCAATATTTTCTTTCATACACAAAACTGTATTAAAAAGCATTGATTTTAACACAACTGTATTGGCACATCCGAAACCCATTTATCGACAAGTGTTGCTGTTAACAACTCTTTATTATTAAGAATAAGATAGCTTAAAACGTTCATCTCTATTTGGTTTGCTCTACACCAAACTAGGACCTCCATATCCCATTGTCAATAACATGTTGCACTGCCTAATCACCCCCTACAGTAGAGATACAATCATCTTGCGGATTCAATTTCATGGATAAAAAAAGTTCGACAGTTTCTACGTTGATAAGGAAACAGCCACATGCTACCAAGTTGCAAAGTTAGTATAACTCTCTGTTCTTCAAACATACACAGACACGCGCATAGGCATATAAAATAAACTAATGAATAGGCACATTTTTCTGATAATTATAAGAGAAATCTTTTCTTTACACCCACGAAGAAATCCTACGATGAGTGCAGAAGCAATTAACTGACTAAACGATTCATCAAAACATCAAACTGTTCTTTTTTTCCCACAGATTCTAAACTAGAGAGAATATCGCTACGGTTCATCAGGGTTCAAAAACTTCAGTAAAACAAGGAATTGCATTACAATACAAAAAAATTTATCAATTAAAAGACGCAGCACATAAATAAACAAGAAGCGAAACTTAAAAAACAAACAAACCTGGAAACGGAGGGCTAGAAACGCCTCCTTCCTGACGTAGAAATCGTTGAACTTCTGAACTTCCTCGCGCAGAATCCTCTCAAACACTATTTGAAGCTCTGGAAACGGCAGCCTCGGAGCAGGCACATCCACGCCGCCGCCGCCGATGATATTATTGATCAGCTTCTTCAAGAGCTTGTAGCGCAAGTACTTGTCCCTCCATTCTGGTAGGGTTTTCTCCAAATGAATCCTGAATTCTCTTCCGAACTTCATATATGTTGCAATATTCTATTTCTTTTCAGATTTTTTCAGTACAGTTAACCAAAAACTCAGAAAATATCTGAAAAAACCATAAAAGCAACAATCTGTTGAAGAATTACTCGGAAAAAAGTGGAATTATGGAAGGGGAATTTGCTTTTGGAATCTAATTGATCTCAAGATAGATTTAGAAAAAACGTGGGGACTCATTACAATTTATACAATTGGGGCCGGGCGGGCCGGGCCGAAAGGAAGAACTTGGGATTTTCTTGCAGTCCAGAAGTCTATCTGGGGGTGGAAACAACAAATTAATTAAAACTCGGGGTGGAAAACTTAATGGGAAGAGACAAAAAGACCTCTCGTTCTTATCTGGGAATATTAGAATATCCAGAAAATAAAAGAGAAGGCAAAACAATATTTTATGGCTATTTTAATTTTGAACTGATTTTCAACTATTTTCATATTTCTGAGATTAATAACAAGAACTGGGAGTAGGCAAGCAGTCAAATATCACATATTTGAATTTCTCTTAATAATTTTTTTTTCTCAATCCTATTATTTTAAGTCGAGTGTAATTAACATAGAATTACTTATAATTTGCACGTCCAGTTACAAATAATTATACCCAACTATATATATGATGTACCTTTCAGAGCATTTTTTGTTTTTACACTATGCGGGGTAACCCAGAAATTGGCAAATAAAGCAACAAAAACATTATGTAGAATATCAGAATATCCTCTTACACAGTGAAGTATATACGAAAGTGAGAACGTAATTAATTCAATTTTAAATCTCTCTTGTCCGAGTTACGTAACTAAAATTAAGTTTATAGTACTCCCTCCGTCCCGAACTTAAGTTCACCAACTTTATTGACTTTTGAGGGGTATTGTGGTATTTTTAGGTAATAAATAAATTATAAAGTATGTTATGGGACGGACAAAAATAGAAAGTGTTAAGATAAGTATGGGACGGAGGGAGTATGTTTTATGTAATCAATTACTAATATTTTTTTAATCGCAAGCTGGTTCATATACCATACAAGCTGGTTCAATCTCCGCCTTTGATCATTGATTAATTTTGTTTAAATCATTCCTGATTTAGAGAAGTAATTATGAAATTGAGTAGTATTTATAAAGAATTTTTAAAATATTTTATTTATTGTAATATATATTCAAGTAGCATACCAATGTTTATTTAAATTCAAAATATTAATCGCGTATATCCGTAGAGGAAGAAAAAGAAAAAAGAGCGCGCACACAACGGCATCGGAAAACTGGTGGCGTAGCCGTAGCGTTTGTACAACAATAGTACAGTACATGCGATAAGCTTAGCCGCATAGCAGGGATCATCGCCCGTTGGAAACAAAGAGAATATTAGAATATCCAAGTCACGATTCCAGAATGTGGTAGAATATTCCAAGTAAAGATCCTAAACTATATCAATAGCATTAAATATTTGAGATCCTCTACACCATCCCTTGAAATCCCCTATTCCATCTTACGTTCTACTGAATGGATGGAAGACACACATACCAACTCATGAAACATGAAATGAAATAGAATAAAGGATGAAATAGGAAATTTGAGCTCGGATCAAAACAGTAACATAAGAATGAACCCATTCAATTTCGCTTCTATTTCACCATACTTGTCATGTATTACAATTAATGCCTAAATTACAGCCGGGTTTAGTGGTTATAATTAGGATATAGTAGTTTAACACAAAACAAGTAATGAAATACGGAATAGGAAAGTCCAGATAGAATGCGCGAACCATGAAGCATATAAGCTTATTAATGGCACCTTTGGATAAAATAATCATAAAATAGCCAACCATTAATGTTCTCTGTCCAGCTGGAAATTAAAACAACAATTCTGAAAACGATTCCAACATCAAAGTTGTGATTTGAGGTAGGTTCAACAGCAGATCAAACACCAAAAAATGATGAATTAAATTAAGTTAAAACAAAAGGCAGCAACAGATCAGGGGCCCTATATCGCCTCCAGAGCCTGAAGAATGTCCGTCTTCAAGTCGTCCAAGTCCTCCACTCCGAAGCTGAACCGAACCAAGTTGTCCAATATACCATACTTGGCCCTCTCTGATGGTGGAAGGTCCCTGTTTCATACGTTATTTGATAGCTACATATCAGAAACCAGATATGCATACCCACCACTTGTTTTCGTAATGAATAGAAGGATTAACGGCTTTAAAAAAGTCTAATGAAATAGTTTTACATGGCTTCAAACTAATTATATTCAATAAGAAAAGTACGTACCAATAAGACATTATAGCAGGTTGATCAACAATGCTTTCACATCCTCCAAAGGATGGGGCTATGTATGGTATTTTCAATGCATCAAT
The DNA here is from genome assembly GCA_023678885.1 of Pogostemon cablin. Classification (NCBI taxonomy): domain Eukaryota; kingdom Viridiplantae; phylum Streptophyta; class Magnoliopsida; order Lamiales; family Lamiaceae; genus Pogostemon; species Pogostemon cablin. The sequence goes on along the minus strand of CM042992.1, from coordinate 1,645,156 downwards.
GAATTTTGCGGTAGTATGAAGATCTCCATCAACCTTACCAAATTCAATTATGATGAAATTTCAGAGAGGGTGCTTCATGGGGAAACATAAAATAAAAAAGAGTTCAGCTGTATCTATACAATACTGACCTCAAAACTAACCACACCACCGAAACCAGTCATTTGTTTCTTGGCAAGTTCGTGTTCTGGATGACTAGCCAGGCCCGGGTAATACACGTGCCTAATCTGCAATTAATATTCGTAAACTTTTACTAATTAGTACTAAAAATTACTCCATTTGCAAACTTTTGCCACCAATACAACTGTTCATTGACCTGTTATACGTGGGTGAGCATGAACATGGATTGTTATGTGTACATGACCAAAAATTGTAAAGAACTTGTTGCTGTTTAAATAAAAATACTCATTCAAAGCATGTCAGCTCCAGCAGGAGTGTACAGACAGCATAAGCTGAAATAGACCTACTATTAAAGTGTGCAAAATTAAAAGCTAATATATCTAGCAAGAAATATGATAAAAATCCAAAACCATGGTCAAAGGTATAAGATTGATCCACTTGTATGCCCTTCCCACTTGCATGTGCAACCAATGTGAGATGTAATAAAATTTAAGCATAGCCAAGAAAGTTGCTCAACGAATTTCTGAGCACCAGGAGGCTTTGTCCACTTTAAAAAATGGGAAGAAATATAAATAAACATGATAAAAGCATGAGGTAGACATGACTATTAACCTTGGGATGTGCCTCTAAAATTTCGGCCATCCTTTGTGCTGTCGAATTTTGTTGCTGTACACGAAGATGCAGCGTTTTCATGCCTCTGATGATCAGATACGCAGCATTCTGATTAAGAAGAGCAGAATGTTAATCATGCATAGCTAGATAGATTGCTTGAGAGCAGGACTAGGGTATCAAACACAATTAGCAAAGTATCATCAGTTGTGAGTAATTGTAAGCCAACACTATGGGGCAGCCAAAAAAATTTTTGGACACTCACAGGATTTAGAGCACCGCCAAGAACATGATGCAAGCTACGAATAAGGGAAACTAACTTCTCAGGACCACTGATTGATCCTGCAAGAACCTGTGCAGAACTTTTGTAATTAAATACTAAAATAGACAATACTAGCAGAAAATAAAATTGATTGAACTGATCAGAGAATGTGTTTGTAAGCCAAACACATCATACATCATTGTGGCCAGCGATGTACTTAGTTGCAGAGTGCAGGATAAGATCAGCTCCAAGAGCCAGGGCTTTCTGGTTAAGAGGAGTTGCAAATGTCCCATCTACACACACCAGGGCTCCTTTGTCATGACAAAGCTTTGAGACCCTCTCAATGTCAACACATCTCAAGAAAGGATTCGTTGGAGATTCAGTAAAGAAAAGAGTGACCTGCAAAGAAGTTCAAGTACTATTTCAGTAAGCACTCTAATGAGAAAAGCATGTTTTCAAACAAAATAATAATTCATAAAGAAATATTCACCAATACCCACATTGTTCTTGTCTAAAGCAGACTCCAGACCACCAATATCAGCAGGATCAATGACAGTTGCCTGCATTTATTATCATGGGAAAAAGAACATCAAGAGTCCAGCACACAAATTAGGTAAAACTATTCTCAGATTTTTTATCTATTTACATTCCTTTCTTCTGCTTTAAGCTTAAATCAATTTAAGAATAGACTTGAAGGTGGATGCCATAACTTAATAGTCCAATGAATTCGTAAAGAGAGAAATACATTCTTTTGAGGTTCCTTTTTCAATAGAAAAGATAAACTAAATGCAATCCCAAAAGAGAATACGAATTCAAATAATTGGTCAGAAAGATCATACAGTGATTCCCATTTTAGGAAGAAAGTTCTCAATGAATATCCGAGTCTTCCTGTAGCAGTCAGTGGTAGTCACTAAATGCCCCCCAGCAGGGACCAGAGCCATCAACATGACAACGCTAACGCACATTCCAGATGCCATCAAAATTGTTGATTCAGCTCCTTCCAGTGCACTGGTACGTTTACAAGAAACCAAATTAAAGCCTTATTTTGACATGAATCATAATAACAATGGGGAAAATCAAACTGACCTTATCTTCTCCTCTAAAACCAGAGTAGTGTAATTCCCATATCGTCCGTATTCAAAACTTGCACGTCTTTTTTCCTGCCGATGGACCAACAAATAACATAAAAAAAATATACAACATCCAATATGATGGGGCATAAAGTTAATCCAAAGGACTCGCAAAAATAAAATAGCATATTCAGAAAGCTAGGATTTGCTCAATGGTTAAAGAAACTGTTTTGGAGTTCAACAAATACCTAACAAACTCTGATTGCCCAGATTAATAAAGAACAGCTCAAAATAAGTTCAAAATTCAAGTCAAATTGGTTTTGTTATCCCAATTATATTTGGTCCCTTAAATTATTCTAAATCTATATGAAATGTATAATTTGTTTATTTGCATTCTGCCCCTATTTACATTCCGATTATATACGAGGAATTCTGCTAGCAAATCATGTAGTTATTATGGGTATCCATTGCAATCAGGATAACAATGATGCCTCACATAGTCACAGGTTATCTATGGTTAGTGCTCAAACCACCACGGTAATAAGAAATACCAACATTCTTTGGAAGCACAAATTAATATGGTACAACTGAATATACCTTAAAATCAATAAGATCCGAAGTTTTCTCAAAGAAATAAGCCGATGTATTAACTACTGGAGTAGTTATAGCATCAGTAACAATGGCGCGACCTAATCTTTCACCTGGCCAAATCAGCACATTCATAATATAACTAAGATGTTAGATGCCATTTATGAGCAATAAATAAATCAGAAAATATCTAGAAACAGAAATGTAAAAATGCAAAATGATAATATGATGTTTAAACAATACCTAGTTTTCCACATCACAAAATCTCATGTCATGTAAAAATATTACAGCTTCTAAAACAAGTATTAAGAACGCAGACATAGATCTCAGGTACCTCATACATAAGGATTTTTTTTTTAATTAAGGAAAGTATACATACCAGCATGGATTGTTATGCTTGCATCCGAATTCAAAAATGAAGCGTATTTAAAGTTAGGTGATCCGTCAATCTGTACATTTTCGCCATTACAGCACGAATCATTAGCCGCAGGAACCACAACGTCGACACCGGTCTCAATCTCAACCGGTGCCATGGCTGCTGCGGCGGCGTCGACAGCCTTAGCCACCGGCGACGAATCCGACGCGCTTTGGTTGTTCGCCCACGAAGCCGCCACGACCTGAGCCACGCCAATGTTGCTACAGTTTCTCCGAGCCTTAATGCTCAGCTGCCTCACGAAATTCGGCGGAAATTTCAAAATGAGAGAGGACAAGCCGTGCACTCCCCCGCCGCCGGCGGAGAGAATCGACGATTTCGCTTTTCCAGTGAAACCGCCGCATCCAGGTGAAGGCATCTCCGGACGGGAGAAATCTGGATCGGAACGGCACTCGAAGGACGGAATAACCCTAGCGAAGCTGGATACGGCCATAGGGCTAGGTTTGAGGGGTTAGAAACGAATCGTTGTGATAATTTCTAGAGAGAGAAGAGAGCTCGCAAAATTTTATGATCAATACCCCCTCTTCTCTGTGGAGTCGACTTGTCGCCTTTTTATATTGGAAAATTCAACAACCACACGAGTCTTTTCTAATTAGTACTTCCCCTAATCCCATAATACTTTTCATTTTTTGTGTTCCTTTGATGTTTATTATTCTAGGTTATTTAAAAAAGTTACACTTTTTTATCTTTATTAATTTTAGAGAGTACTGTAATATTTTTAAATAATAAAAAGTATAAGTAATGAGATGTGTGAGAAAATGAGTGGCAAATTTAAAATTAAAGTAACTTTTGAGATTGTACTAGAGTGATATTTCCTTTTTTTGACGGTATGATAGGTTTTGTGAGACAAACAAATAAAAAAAGTGTGAAAGATTTTATTAGATTGAGGGATCAGTATATTGAAATTATTAGTATTATACTTTTTTTCTTTAATTAAGTAGAATCGAAATAAATATACACATTTTTTCTGGGAAATAAGTCTCACAAAAAATACATTTAAGGTGTATGTAGATAGAGGAATTAATTTTTTTCATTAAATTATAGTACAAGGTTTTCTTTCATGTGTACGGTACCTACTCGAGGTATATAACTGCGTGTAATGAAATTATTTAATCTTATGTGTTTTATTTAATTATTCAAACATATTTCATATGAAGTGATAGTGATGACATAATTAGTAGTATGGAGTATGCATTTCTTTTATTAAAATATATATATTCCCCGCTTCCTAAATATTCAGCACTCTTTTTTTACTTTTATTTATAAATAATAAAACTTACACATATTTTTAAAACTAATAACCTACACAATATTAAAATTTCACAATAATAATAAAAATAATATTTCATGTTTCTTGCACTTTATTTGCTCACATCCAACAAACAACCCTACCGAACCATCCAACGTACCTTCTGTACGAATTTTTTTTATTTTTTAATATATTCTCACAAAAATATGTACATTTAAATTCGAAAAAAAAAAAGTTAACTCAAACTTCTTCGGGGTACACCAATGTACCCAGAGACTCTAAATCATTAGATCATAAATATATTTAAATTTAATTACTAAATTAAATAAAGTAATTAAAATTAAAAACAATAACCACCCACTAACTACCCCATTTACTCTATAAATTCTCAAGTGCACCGCAGAATAACCCAAAAAAAGTATATCAGAAGCATATTTTTTTAGTATATCAAATTTATTCTTGAGATGATTTCATAATTATAGTTTTAAGGTTGAATTTCATTATTTTTATTATAATAGAGGATACGCGTTAATCATGGTTTAACGCCCTTACTCTTGATTAATCAAGTGAAAACGAGATTTTAAAGGATAGGCATGAATTATGGGATTTGGAGTTTCTTGGTGACACTAGGTCAAAGTGGCATAATTCATGAACGGCTATGTCGGCTATACTTTTTACTTTCCCATCTCTAATTCTTGGGTGACGTTTGTTTTGGATTTAAAGTGATTTAATAAATCGATGAATAGAATTATTTTATATTTATTATGTTTGTTTTGGGTTTAAATAAGATAGGTTTAAATTTTATGTCAAATCAAATATTAATTGAAATGAGAGAATAAGTAAAAGTAAGTGAGAAAAGAAGATAAAAATATTAATTAAAGAGAGATAATATATAGTAGGGGTAGGTAAGTGTTAGTAGGGTTTGTAGTTGTATATAGGGGAGATTTAAGGAAACTTATTAAATTTAAAATTGGGTTATTAAACTTAAATCAAACATTGTCTTGAAGTTATATTTGCGTTTTAAACAGGCATACAGGGATATAATTTAATTGACATTGGATAGTTTTATTAATAATATATGAGTATTATATTTTAGGGTCATTATGGGGTACACCTGTGCACCCCATATTTATAGTGTAAAATAGGTTAGTGGGTAGTTTTTTTTTTAAATAATTATATTATTATATTTAATGGTTTAGATTATATTAAAAGTTAATCTAATGCACTACAGTTGAACTCTATATTTTAATTATATCTGTGATGTATGTTGGAATTATTAGACGGAAGGAAGTTTTATTACAAGACAAGTCTATGAATGGAGATGACAATAAATAGACAATGACATTAGTATTGAGGATTTAAATATGGCATATGATTTGATTTGGTTCAACACTGTTCCTAGTAAGATAACGGTAAACTCATGTAAAGTTTTGAAGGAAATATTACATATAAAAGATTTGTTGCAACACAAAGGTATTGTTTTTTTTAACAATATTCTTAATTGTGAGTTTTGTGGTGATTGCACATGTGTTGTTTGAATGTAATTTTGCCCATGATATTTGGATGGAAATTAATAGATGGTGCGGGGCAAAACTTTATTGAGACATCTGATCCTCTTATTCATTTTCTTTACTTCTGCGTACTCTTTTACGGTAAGAAAATGATAATTTTGGCTATTTGCATTTGGGATTTGAATCTTCTCCCTTGGGACCATCCACTTAGTTGAAAACTCACCTTATAACTATCAACTTAGGGATAGTTTGGTACAAATTCTTCAATCAGAATGGCAATAAGAATCAATCAGAATGACAATGAGAATCACTAAAGAGTCAATAACAATAGAAATTAATATACATGTATTTCCATTATTCACTCCCATCGAAAATATTTTCTACTCTCATATCTACTGCTTAAACATGCCTATTACGGGCTTAAATTTTTAGAGGGCATGAAAAGTAGCATGTAATGTGATAATAAAAACTACTCACTCCGTCTGCTCAATATGTATACATTTATTTTTTGTACGTGGATTAAGATGTACTCCCTTCGTCCATCCTCAATGTATCCATTTGTTTTTTTGCACGTTGATTAAGGAGTATTATTATTTTATGTATAGTAGATAGTTTTATTAGTGGAGGGTGTGGTCCCATATTTTATTTGTATTAGTGGAGGGTGTGAGTCTCATAGTCCAAAAGGGGAAATAGATAGATTAAAGATGAACGATCCAAAATGGTAAAATAGATAGATTGATAGTGGACTAAGAGAGTATTATTATTTAATGTATAATAGGTAGTTGTATTAGTGAAGTGTGTTAGACTCATACTCAATATTAAATGTATTAATAATGTTTGTGGGTTTCATATGTTTAAAAAGTAAAATGTATATATTTGGTGCGAACGTAAAAAATAGTAAAATATATACATTTTCGGCGAACGGGGTGAAGTATTTATATTTATGAATAAAAAATACAAACCATCATATCAAATGACCTCCAACTTGGTTCAATAATTGAATATATTTTTAAAAAATACAAATCTCTATTTAAAGTCTAAACTATAGTGACTGATATGTCTAATTAAAATAGTAATAAAAACGAAAAGAAGTTGGAGTTTGCTTGTCTAGGGTGTGGCTATTGGCTCCGTAGGGCGTCGCGTTGGACCAGCAAGATTCCCACCTTCCTCTGTTTGTCTTTTAGTGCACATTCGTTTTATAATTAATAAATAAAACGAAAATATATTACTCCATTCGTTTCATAATTAAAGCACACATTTTTTTTATAATTTTATTAATTAGTATTACGTGTGAATTAATATAGAAATATGAAATAGTAATAGTTTTGTGTGAATTCATGAAAAAGAAAATAAAATATAGTATATTGTATTAGAAAGAAAAAAAAAAGTGCAATATTGTGTGACGGTTCTTATCAAAAAAATAAATACTTGTGTATCACTCAATTTTCTGATTGATAAGAGCAGTGTGATCTAAAAATGGTCCAGCCTTAGAAATATTGATTGATATGTATAATTGAATGAACTGGGTCCCACCCACATGGCCATCTGTACAGTCATCATCCAATAAGAACGATTTAGTCGCATACTCCCACTAGTAAATTGCTAAATAATATTGATGGGTGTGAAATGCATTTTGAATTTAGTCATATCGATTCAGCCCATATTTAATATGGGCCTGACTCTATACATAACTCGGCCTTTTTCTCTCCACTAAAAAGCCCAGCCCAATACTGACAACAGAAGGGTTTCACTATATAACTGGTAGCCTCACTTCATCGTCTCCAGTCTAGCGTATTATTCTCTTCCATGTCAGCCACCTCACACTATCATTCATGCATGTATTTATACAGATATATGCTTTTTAGATACGATTTGTATGTTTCATACGTATAATTGTACGTATTTATGGCAAGGGACTGGAACTGCACTGTACTGAGGTACTGTAGAGAAAAACAAAGTCTGCAGTTGCCTTAACTTGACGTGCACAAATGGAAGCTGTCGGGATCCGCTTTGCAGCTTGAATTTCTTCATATTTCTGCTGCCTGTAATGCCCGAATATTTGTGTTTATCACATTATTTATATTAACAATTTTAATTTGAGTTTGAAAGAGAAATTTTGGAGCCTATAAAATTAGAAAAATAAATGGAATTTCGAAATTACTTGTTAATATGTGAAAAGACCGACGTGTCCCTAGCCTACATGCGAACGATTCCGTTTCAACATTAGCATTGATTTGGTCAAACTCAATTATTTTCCAATAGTATCTTTTTTCTGGGCCATGTCTAGAGGTAGGATTCAGATCAAACATCCCTAATCATTTTTTTCTTTTAAATTATAAACTAAATCTGGTCTATTCATACCCTTATTTGGATGTGAATGATCTAAAGAATGATTTATAAGTTGAAGAAAAAACATAATATATTAATTTGTAGGTTAGTGTTTTCCAGTTTATTTTGTTAATTGTGAACACACTGGTTTGTTTAAATACTCCGTGTAGTACTACATTTATTCATTATCTTATTTTTTTACAGAGTTATGAATTCAGTATAAAAACCAATCCCAAATCATCAAGGCAATGTTTGTTTATGGTTTTCAAATCTAGGTTTTGGTTTTTAAAATTCAGATTTTAAAAATCACTCCTATATATACTTACTACATTCTCTCTCCTCTATTAATATATTTTCTCTCTTTATCTCTCTTCTCTCATTTAACTTTTTAAATAAATTAATACATTGATTTGACATAAAGTTAAAACATACTCCACTCAAAACCCAAAACAAATATAGAACAAACTATTCATGGTTTTCAAACCCCACATGACCTCAAATCAAACATCACCTAATAAGCATTTAGAATATTAATTTAACTGAATATATCATAATAATTTATAGTATAAATAAAAAGTAATTAGAAAACTATATATGAAAATGTAAAAATGATCTCACTTGATGGTATACAATTATTCACTAAAAATTTAAATATTACACATTTGTAAAGAGCAAACACAAACTTTTAATGGATTTAAGGTAGCATTATCTAACAATTACAATAGCAAATAACCAAGTCTTTTTTTTTAAAAAAAAAGATAATTATGGGTAGAATCTAGAAATCTATTTACCAGGTAGGTGCAGGTCTTTTTGAGTGAAATAGAAAAGCTGCCTTTTGGGTTTCCTGAAATTTAATTGGTTTGATCCGTTGATACACTATTAAAGCCCAGTCGCCAATCTGCACTATTCTGAATTTTTATTATAAATTTAAATTTATTTATAAATTACTCTCTCCAAAATAGGGGAATTTCTCCATCATTGTTGGAGTCTATGTCTCAACTTGATCATTATTTAATTTATTACTTTTTTATTTTTATTTTTGCATAAAAAAAATACTCCCTCCGTCCCGTCCGCTTTCTAGAATATTATTTTTTCATTTTGGTCGTCCGCCCCAAAGGATCTTATTTCTTTTCTTATCCATACACACCCACTAACAACTAAAAAATGGGATTCACACCTCCATTAATGCAACTACCCACTACACATTAATAATAATACTCCTTAATCTCTGTACCCAAAGCAAATGGGACCCTTGAATTCGGAGTAATATAATACTCCATTATATTATCTCTGTACCCAAAGCAAATGGGACCCTTGAATTCGGAGTAATATAATACTCCATTATATTAACTCTTTGTGTGAGAGAGCACATACATATATAAGTATCTATTGTGCGTGTTTATAACAAGATTTTGTATTGTAATATAAACAGTTTTTTCTTTAAAAAGTGGTATTATATATATATTATATATGAATTCGTCTATATTATTTTTATTAAATTCAAGCTCTGGTGTTTGGTTTTAAAACAGAACATTTATAATTAAGTTATTTATTTATAATAAAAATCTCCACAGAACTCGGAAAAGTCTTCACAGCACCATAAATCATGCAATTTCCAAATAATTTATTTGCAATTTGACCCCATTTAGGAACTCTTTAAAATAATACATTAATTCGAAAAAAAATCTGACAGAAAAATAGTGAGACATTGTTTCCTTGAGTATTAAATGCATCATTTATGACGACAGGCTGTGAAGTTGATAATGGTGAAATATGAACCACATTTTTTGGTAGAAAATATAGATTAAAAAATTTTAAAAAAACATTGTTATTTTTTAAAGCATTTACTTTGATATATAATTGGATCAGATGGCTGTCAATTCTTAAATTTATAATAACCACTATTATTACTTCACATCCACTGTGCTAGAAAAAAAAAAGGAGGAAAAATATATTAAATGAAGCATGGTTTATATAAATTTATTAATAATAATATACATACATTAACTAATTAAGTCAATTACTCATTTTCTTCAAAAATTGATTTGATATTTCCTTAGTGTATGTGGCACAATTTGGATTGACTCTAAAAGTTCAGTAAACTTATTTTGTTTTAATTTCATCTTGCTATAAATAATAATTAAATACATTAAGTATAATACATGTGGCAATCATAAAGCGTATTTATAAGCTTAATTCAGTGCAATATATGCGAATGCAAAAAGATCACATTAATATTCTCATTCATTATTGCCCAACACCCTCTTTATTTTTTAAGGGTTATGTCATCTTAATACATAACTAAATCGAACAAGTAATTTTTATTTTTATTTTTTTCAAATTCATTCATCATGAACTATGTATATTTTTTAAAATTTATAAGTGTACATTAATATTATTGGAAATAATTTGACTTAATTAAGCTATTAATATATACTTATGAATTGAATTAGACAACATGCTAGACATGATTATTGAAAGCGTGATTCTTAGGAATGAGGAGATTTTAAATCTTAGTTGATGCAGTTTTATCAGTTCAAAGAGGTTTCGACTTTCGATAATAGATATTTTGGAGTTTGGAAATTTCATTTTTAGTTATAAACAAATACTTTTAAACAATAGTAATTTTTATTATATTTGTAACTTTCGATGTACTATTAATGTTTTGACACATTATATTGCCCAGGTTCCGCGGTGTGTCACTAATCCTCATTGTTGGGTTAAGTCTTCAATTTTTGTGGTTTATCTTTTTAGTATATATTTGCTCTTGCGATGTTAATCAATAAATTTGTAGTATTGCCCAAAATAAAAACATCCTAGCATTATAAAGCTATAAAATAAAATTTGTAATTAACTAAGTTAATATTTAATTTTAAAAAAAAAACTTGCTTCTCATGAAATCCTTAAATTATGCCCAAACATGGACTTAAATACTCAAGTATTGAAGTAAGCTTTGGTTGGAAAGGTCTTCCAACTGAGTTTGGTTGCTGCAGGGTGGGAGTTCGAATCCTGCCTTTGACATGGATTTGGCCCCTTGCAAGCACAAGTTTAACAGTGAACCCTCTCTATAAGTCACTTGAGACACATCCTGCGATTTACCTCCTCCATCCATCCCAGAACAGGGGTGGTGAGGGCCCTAATGGTGGGATACACCATTTCAAATATTGAAGTAAGCTTTGGGACAAATATGTAGCATATCTCATTATTACTGGAATTATGGGATAAGGATATGAATACAATATTTAATAATTGTACATGATTCAATTGAATTGCGATGATGAGAGGATGGGAGACCATATGCTCATTTTTCAACATATAAAGATGACATATCACTTAGTTTTCTTTTGTAACCTAATATGTAAACACCTTTTAAAGTTGCCTTCTCTCTCCATGTTAAATCATACCATGCCCATGTAAATACACTTATTAATACGTTGTTGTATATATATTATTAAAATAAAAAAAAATAAATGTTTTATAGATAGAACGTTTCAAAATAATTTGCCTATTATTGGAGTATTTATTTATGTGTTTATTTATTTATAAACACATTAGACGCACATATGCCATGCGTATTTAATTATTTATTATAGATTTTGTTACACAAGCGGAAATATCTTTTTCTTATTTTTCTGCATTTTCACTAATATACACGTGCTAATACCTATTTTCATATTATAGTATTAAATGCTGATGAAGTGAATTGCAGTAAATAAAATATAAATAAAAAATACATACTAGACGTAATATTTAAAAATTTAAAGGGCAAATGCACCCACTATCTCCATCCATTCCTGCCGACTCTTAAACAAGTAGTGCATTAATATTAACAAACATTTTTTTGAGAACTTTTATGGAAGATTTTATAAGAAGGATAAAAAGTGGTTTTCCTTTTAACAAAAAGTAAAACTTGAATTAATTAATAGAGAACGATGGTAATCCAGTAAATTGTTTTGTTAACAATTTGTAATATAAAAAAATAATAATAACATTTGAAATAAAAAGTAATAATATATTTTATAAAAAGTGATAACTATTTAATAAAAAATAAAAACACTATTTTATCAAGTTTGCCCTTAATAGTTATACGATTATATGAATAATTAAGTTAATATAAGACCTATTATTTTGAGGGTTATTATTAATCTAAAGCAAACTACTTATATGAATTGTCGGAAAATAGAAATGATCACATGCAGAAGGTTTTGGCAAAGGGTGAGTCAATGATTAAGGAATTAAGTTGCACTCTTACGCTAATTAGTGACATTAAAAAAGTTAAAGTCGTGTTTCCAGCTTAATAAGGATAAGTGATGATTTAGACGTGCGCTTTTAGAGTCGACGGTGTGGAAAAGCAGCTTCTTGTCCTTGGAACGACGCCGTTCGGATACTCTTAATGATTCGTTTTAAGAGTTTTGTCAATATAGGAATAGAAGATATAATCCGTAACGTGGTTATTTCGTGGACCATATTTTTGTTAGTGATAATTAATTGTTTTATTAATCACTTATTTTCATGAAAAGATTGCATGAGCTGTAAATACTGTACTGTAATGAGTTTTATTCAATTTAAACGTATTTAACTAATTAATAAGAAACACTCTCTTGTGATACGAGTTATTTATGAGACGGGTGAGAGACGGGTCGACCAATCAATAAAGTATGTTTATTGTATAGATAAGTATACTTATTTGCGGTTAAAGTATGTCAATAATAAATCAAATTATAATATAATAAAATCATACTTTCATATATAATCCAAATCGTCTCACGTTACTTACAAGAGACTTTGTCAAATTAATAAATTGATTTTAAAAAAATAAATTAATAAATTGATTTTTTTAAAACTAATTAATTAATTTAATACTGACTTATTAATAATATAAGAGTTGGAGGTATTAAATTCACTACTTCCACTCTTATTTAAGACATTTACAGGAGAGTGTCGTCTCATTATTAAACAGGACACTTAGATTTTTTTTTTATTCTTTTTTTTTTTTTTTGCAGTCCCTTATTTTTACTCCGTAATAATATGAAGCTAGTATTTTTTTTTCTTAAAATAAAATGAAATTGGCAAAAAGAACCGATTGTATGAAAGTGTTGCATATGTGTACGACGTGATAATTTATCGTTGTCGTTCGTTGGGTATTTTAGTTTTATGGTTCATATTTTATTTTATTTTATATATACATATTCTTAGAGTATAAATGTGAATTCACTTTTATAGTTCAATAAGGTATAGAGCTAGGTTTACCTTATGTTATATTTTATTTGAGTTTGACATACAATTAAAACTAGCATTTTATTAGGGTTGTCAATTTTACCCACCGGACCGGGTTATCTGCGGGTACCCGGGTGATTGGGTAAGGATATGGTACACAAAATCGGGTAAAGGATCGGGTATTACCGGTACCCGAAGAAAAATTAGCGGGTAATGGTAGGGTACGGGTTCTCATATTATAGACGCGTACCTGACCCGATTACCCATTTAAATATATATATATATATATATATATATATATATATATATAATATTAATTTTTTTAAACATTAAACCATCTATTATTATTAAAGGAGTTTTTTCTATTTAATTAATTATATAAATATATATTATATACTACTTATGTATGTATTTGTAGGTTGCATCAGCATCGGGTTATTTGAACTATTTTTGCAATAAGGAAATCGTAATTTTTGTTATACTTTCAAGTGTTGGATTACGATATTTTTCTCATGTTACTATATTAACTATGTTAATTCTTGTTGTTGCTTTTAGATTAAATATTATTTTCTATTATGGACTTTATTTTTATGCTTTATGTTTTATTTTGATATTTTTGTGTTGATTGTGAAGGGAAAAAATTTGATTTTGGAAGGATCAGGTCGGATCGAGTAGGGTTAGTCAGACTCAAATTGCTGCGGATATCCGTATTATACCCGTTTAATATATTCGTCTATTATTTCTTGCGGGTATTCATATACCCGCTGGTTACCCATTTACCCGACGGGTAAATCCATACCCTACTCGATGCTCAAATTGCAGGTAATAGGATAGGGTTTGGATAGGATAATTGGGTAGTGGGTAGTATGTGGATTTGACCCACCCGTATCCTACCCTACCCTACCCATTTACATCCCTACATATTACTCAATCCATAATACAAAATTAATATAAATTATCATTATTCACGATTTTCAAACTCTTAATAGATTCAAAATAAACCTTTAGCTTATTAATTCTAATAGTATAATTATCTTTTTAATTATAATTCAAAATTAGAAAAGATTTAATGTGGTGTAATCGGTACCACAATAGTCATTCTAAATGAAATTCAACATAAGAGTATATATATTTTAATCATTTATATATGAATTACATTATTTATTTATTTATTTATTATTATTATTATTATTATTATTATTATTTCGCATATCAATCGTCGAGCTTGTAGATTATATAATAAGGACTATTAATTAAATTGGGCAACTCTGGCACTACAAAAAAATCATCCGTTAGTGAGGGATTTAGTGAGGGATAGTGACGGAAATGGCTCCGTCACTGTTACACTCGTTAGTAAATTATTGTGACGGATCCGTCATAATAGTGACGGAAATACTTTGTGACGGAACAGTGATGGATTACAGTAGTGACGTCATTAGTGACTGAAATAGTGACGGATTTTAGTGACAGAATTAGTGAGAAAAATTTATAGTGACGAAAATTTCCTTCACTAAATCCGTCAGAAATTTTAAAAAAATAAAAATAGATAATTTTGGCACCTCTTCTTATTTTCTATTTATTTTAATTTATTATGACGGAAATACTTTGTGACGGAACAGTGATGGATTACAGTAGTGACGTCATTAGTGACTGAAATAGTGACGGATTTTAGTGACGGAATTAGTGAGAAAAATTTATAGTGATGAAAATTTCCTTCACTAAATCCGTCAGAAATTTAAAAAAAATAAAAATAGATAATTTTGGCACATCTTCTTATTTTCTATTTACTTTAATTCCTGATATTATTATTTGTAGATTCTCGCACTAGGCGAGATTCGAACACCAAATCGGTCATAGTGTGAGAGCCTAGTCAGGTGACCATGTGACATATAGTGTTACTTTATCTTAACATATCATATAATTTATTTATATTAAAATTTCTTATTAATTTAATTATCTTTCACAAAAATATCCGTCACTAAATCCGTCACAAAAAATTCCGTCACTATAGTGAGGGAAAGGCTCCGTCACAAAAAATATCCGTCACTATTTCCGTCACTATAGTGAGGGAAAAGATCCGTCACAAAAATATTCATCACTATTTCTGTCACTAATCCATCACAAAAAATTTCATCACTATTTCCGTCACTATAGTGAGGGAAAAGCTCTGTCACAAAAATATCCGTCATTTTTTCCGTCACTAAATCCGTTACAAAAATTTTCGTCACTATAGTGAAGGAAAAATCCATCACAAAATTTCCGTTATTATTTCCGTCACAAATTTGAATTTCCGTCACAATAACCGTCACAATAGTGACGGAATTATTTTCGTCACAAAATTCCGTTACTATTGGAGCATTTTTTTTTTGTCGTGTGGTGAGGAGATCACGTGAATTTTTTTAATTAGTAATCAATCCTAATAAACATGTTATCACCTTACAATAAAAATATTACTCATTTTTTATATAAAGTATGAATTACTTATGAAATAATTTATATTATAATCATCAATTATGTATAACTTTTTTATGAAAATTATTATTATTTTTTATCTATTTCACAATATTCATTATAAAATGGTTTCATCGTCCAAGTTTTGCAATTAAAATTTTTAAGTAAAACAAAAAACATGTCACGGAGGAATAGATCTGGATTTACCTAAACAGCAAAAAATTAAAAGACTTTCATGAATTATTGCTTTTCATTGTTTGGTCGATTGTGACATAAAACCAATAGCAATAAATTATGTGTTCATTATTAATTTCTCATTTCATTAATATTTTATTCTTATTCCATGTATACATGGCATCAAATTGATCATACAAGTTTATTCAATATTTGAATTAATAACTTGCTTATATTGACAATTGCCTTTCTTTTCAAATATCTACAAATTAAAATTACACGTCTCCTCACTTTATGTAATTATTTAATTTAAAATCTTTTTAAATGTTAATTAAATACTTATTAAATAAGTTGGCACTAAAATGTGATACATGATATTTTAAACTAATGAAAGTCTATGAATAATGCACATGATAATTAGAAGATTAATTAATTAAAAAAAAACTGATAATTAAGACTTGATCTCTACAGTTGGTGGCTGAAACAATTGAATCTTGTTCGAAAAATCCATCAAAATATTGGCGAATCAGAAGGCGAAGCATTCACCAGATTAAGAATGCTATTCCAATAATTCTTATTATCTTCATAATAATCGCCGCCGCCGGAGCTGCCGCTGCCGTTATCCGACTCGCCGCCGTCTTCCGAGAACCGCCGATCGCCGGAAGAAGTACTCAGCAGGAGATCCGTAAACTTCTCCACGAAACTCCCGGTGGAAACGTGCTCTGAATTCGCTCGCATGGAATCCGACGTCGTTGTCCACGTAAACGACGCCGTTCCCTGGAATACCGAGGTGTATGGACCCGAATTCCCGACCCGATCCGCGTTCTCGCCCATATGCTTCCACTCCCCGTCGTTCTCTTCCTTCGTTAAGCCTCCGTCGCATGACCCGGACGAGTTCCTTACGAAGTCCACGAAAGCGGCGGAGCTTTCAGCCACTCCCGCGGCGGAGCTAAGCGTTGACGTCGGAGACTCTAACTCCCCACCGACTCCCGCCGCCGAAACACCTCCACTCGCTGCGGCTGCAGCTTCTCCCGTCTTGCTCCAGCCGTTCCACGCCTTAAGAACGTCAAGACACGGCGCAGCCGGCTTCTGGAGCTGGCTTGAAGCCGAGCCGAATTCCGAGCTTTGAGCCTGCTTCAAATTATAATTTAAACTTAATACTATTAATAAATACTAGTTTTAATTAAGGTTTTAGATGAGGTTACGATGGGGGTGGTGGAGCGGAGCTTGGATTGGCGGACCAATCTGGCTTCGGCTTCGAGTCGAGCGCTCTCCCACTGAGCCATATGGCTGATATTAGCCGTATTCTTGGATTGGCCATCAGTGGATAAGAGAGCATCGTTCTTGGGTTTGTGGGTGACCGGGTCAATACCCATTTTGGCTAACCTCTTCTTGAGATGAGTGTTCCAATAATTTTTGATCTCATTGTCAGTTCTTTTGGGCAAATGAGTGGCTATGGCCGACCACCTGTGGAAGAAGACAATCCAACACCGCTTAATCAGCAAAAAGACAAGACAAAATCTAGTAATACATTATGAAGTGAAGTGACCTATGGTTTTGAAGAAGAAATATCCAAAAATAAGAATGTTGGAATTACAAGAGATTTGAAGCTGAAAAATTAAAAAAAAAAAGAAAATGTTAGTAAGTAAACCTATTTCCTAAAAGAGCATGCAGTTGAATGATTGTTTGCTCCTCCTGTAAACTGAATTTGCCTCTTTTAATATCAGGCCTCAAGTAGTTAGTCCACCTCAATCTGCAACTCTTTCCACATCTCTGAAGCCCTACACTCACCCAAACACAACATTAAATTAAATCATTTGTTTTTAAAAAAAAAAAAAAAAAAAAAAGAGTTTCAAAATGGTGAGTGACCAGCTTTAGCAGGTAAGGCCCTCCAGCTTCCATGGCCATGTTCTTCAATATAAGCCAAGAGTTTCTGATCTTCTTCAGGTGTCCATGGACCTTTCTTCAACCCAATTTTATCACAACAGGGAGAACGACCCATCGATCAAACTAACCAACAATTGATACTTCTCTAATTATATATATATATACTATGTAATAAGAGGGATTGATTAAAAGGATATTGAGAAATTTGTTCAACTGGAGTAGTGAGTGAGTGAGTGAGTGAAGAGGGGGGAGTGGTAAATAAGGAGAGAGGAGGGGTATATTGTGTGACTTAAATGCCCCTTTACCTTAGCTGCCAATTGATTATGAAAAGTCTGTGGAGTTTTTAATAAACTGCTTCCACTCATTTCTGATTCTGGACCGTGCCGATTACTTTATATGGAGGGGGTCTTTTTGTCTATTCACATGTTAGGCTTCATAATTAAACACTACTGTTTTGTTTATTAGCATCACACTATTATTAGCATCACCTGATTCTATAATATTCATCATATTATATATATATATATTTTATTATTTTTTAAATTAATAAAGAAATGTGAAAAGCTAATGACATGTAGAGAGTATTATACATATATTATTTAATTTAATTTTGATGAAATAAATTACATCAGTAGCATCACAATTCACAAGTCCATATCTTGCAACTTAGATAAAGAAAATGAAATTTCATATATATAGATTTAGACGAGACATTTGTCAAATTTATTATTACAAATTATAATAGCAACCTTTCTTGTGGATTTAGAATTACCATTTCCGTCACATATATGAGTAGTGTGTAATTGTGAATATATATTTTTGAAATAAAACTCTTTCTGTTTAATAATCCTAAATTAACTTACAAAATTGATCAACTAATATAATCAAATTTTAATCGATTGCTAGCTTATTGGGTTTTCCCAATAAATGACAAGCTTCTATTTTATATAACAATTGGTTTTTAAGTTGTAGAGTAATATTTTATTAATTTATTCTGTTTTAACATTAAAGAGATTATAATTATTACTTCTAATTTAATTTGATTTTTTTTAATGCATGTCTGTATTTATAATTGAATTTTACATAGGAACTATGAAGGTTTTAACAAGACCAATTGGATTTATTTAAAATTTTATTTGTGCTACGCTTTTTTTTTCTTTTCTTTAATAATATAATCTTTTTAGTAATTTAATTATGTTATTACATAGCAGTACATTCACGTTACTTTTTTGAAATTCACCTGCATGGTGATCGAAATTTCCTATGGTTTAAATTAGCAATTTTTCTTATATGTATATATTATGTAATTAATTTTAGTGATTGCAATAAAAGTAAGATTGATTTTTATATGGACACATGCCCATTCATTTGGGCTCCTCCATAGATACACTAAATCTTCACATAATTAATATAACAATGATACATTATTATATATACTCCATTATTCATCCTAAATTTAATTTTCTTCAGTTTCTCCTTAATTTTAATATCGTACTAGTAGGCCTATCTAATGCAATCATATTCTTCTCGATTAAAATTTATTTAAAATATTTTATTTAGTTTTTTAAAGTTATATCTGTAGAGAAACTAATTTTCAGATGGAGATTTCATATATAACCATTTTCAGTTATGCTATTATTACCTAGGTCTAACTAAATTTTTTGGCAATATAGTATAGGTCAAATTAATATAAATAAATATAATATACAAGGTCAACTTAAATAATTGTTTGCTAGGCGATGACATTAGAGATGTCCATAATACAACACATATTAATAAGGTCATAATCTTATTTCGACTTAAATTATATATATATTAATTCTATGATTGTTGAGTTGGGATAAATTTAGTGGCCGTGGTAGTGCTATAATGTTATACATGCATGTGAATTTAAAATTAGAACATTAAATTACATAAAAGTTTTAATTATATAATTATGATTATTCATAAAAAAAATATCCCCAAAAAAGTTGATTTTTTCATGGAATTATCCCTTAATTATTTAAAAAAAAGGATATATAAAGATTATATATTTATAAGGAGATTATTAGAATAAATACAACTTTGTGAAAGTATTTTCGGTACTTTAGTTTGCATCATAATTACTCCATATTCTATGCTACTATAAATTTATTTTCCTTTCACAACATAAATTACGCAAGTAAAAATTAAACGGAACAAATTTTAAATAGCCATTGTTGACTAAGTACAATTTTGAATAGTCACATCCCTTAAAAACAATTTTTAATAGCCACTATTTAGTGGACTCCCCAAATTACTCTCATAACTGTCAGATAAAGGACGACAATAATGAGGGCATGATTATGTCAGTGTTGACTGCATTAAATTGGGTGGGTGGGATAACATTTAAAATTATAGAAAAATCTCATAAAATTGATTCTTCTATTCGACCTAAGTTTCTTATATTCGGCCCAAAATTTTGTTTTATTCGGCCAACATTTTTTTTTTCAGAAAAAATTAAAAAAAAAATCGAAAAAAAATTTCTTCTATTCGGCCACCAAATTTATTTTATTCGGCCAACACTTTTTTTCCAGAAAAAATTAAAAAAAAATTCGAAAAAAAAATTCTTCTATTCAGCCTATTCGCCCAACAAATTTGTTCTATTCGGACAACGCTTTTTTTTCTAGAAAAAATTAAAAAAAATTTCGAAAAAAATTTATTCTATTCGGCCTATTGGGCCAACACTTTTTTTCCAGAAAAATTAAAAAAATATATTCTATTCTGCCTATTCGGCCAATAAATTTGTTATATTCGGCCAACATTATTTGTTCTATTCAGCCAACATTTTTTTCAGAAAAAATTAAAAATTTTCGAAAAAAAATTCTTCTATTCGGCTATTCGGCCAACAAATTTGTTCTATTTGGCCAACATTATTTGTTCTATTTAGCCAACACTTTTTTTTCAGAAAAAATTAAAAAAAAATTCAAAAAAAATTCTTCTATTCTGCCTATTCGGCCAACAAATTTGTTCTATTCGGCAAATACTATTTGTTCTATTCGGCCAACACTTTTTTTTCCAGAAAAATTAAAAAAATTCAAAAAAAAATTCTTCTATCAGGCCTATTCGGCCAACAAATTTGTTATATTCGGTCAACATTATTTGTTCTATTGAGCCAACACTATTTTTTTCCAGAAAAATTAAAAAAAATAAAAAAAAATATTCTATTCGGCCTATTCGGCCAACAAATTTGTTCTATTCGGCCAACACTATTTTTTCTATTCGGCCAACACTTTTTTTCAAAAAATATTAAAAAAACTCAAACGAATAAAATTAATGCATCTTTTTGTATTTTAATAAATAAATATATTCATGAGGCATGTAAAATTAGCAAATTAATGCATTTAATAGACTGTAAAATAAATTATTATACTTTGGTACTTTTTTGTCAAAAATAGACCTCAAACATGTGCTCAGTGGATCCCTTTCAAGAACATTTTGATTTGTTCCATTAAAAGTGACTAGAATAAATTGTTTTTAAGACTTGTGGCTACTAAAAATTACTTTTAACTAAAAAAAGGCTACTTTTGCTATTATCACCAAAATTAAGTTTGAGATAAAATAATTTATAATTTCATTGCGCATTAAATGATGGTGATAAAATAATTGAGTGTAGCAGTAATTATAAAATCGTCAAAAAGAAGAGGTGATTAATTAATGCAGTTGTTTGTTTTAAAAATCAATAATAATCATGAAATAATAGAGAGGGTATTTTAATTACTCTATATAATTACCTGTATAAAAGGCTACTCGAAATGACACGACACTCGTATCCTTCTATCATACGCCTCTGCATTTATAACGCCAAGATTAATATCGTACGCTGTCGGCTAGTCAAAATGATTAGTCAACCCACTCTATTATCCTTCCCTCTCTAAATCCATCTAAAATCATTGCTCCTTCCGTAAATGATTCCGCATCATTTGTTTGACAGTCTGAAATATGGAATGAATTTGGGATAAAAAGCGAAAACATTTTAATTAAAAATGCTCACTCCATTAAGTGTTAACGTTGACGGTCGATTTTTCACGAATATTAAAATATGATAGTAAGTATAATATTTTAATGTATAGTAAGATGAGAGAAATAATATTTAATGTAAAGTGAGTAGTTGTATTAGTGTTGTGTGTGGGTCATACATGAAATAATTAATTGTTTTATGCGGGTTCAACTTGACAAAAAGTGAAATGTAAACCTAATCTTGAAACAACACAAAATGGAAAATGTAAACCTTAACGCGGGTAAAAGGGAGTAATGTTTAATTGATAAAAATAATAATATTTTGAATTATTTTATGAACAATTTATAATATAATTGAAAAATAACAATATTTTTTTTAAAAAAAATTATATAGAGTATTTAATAAAAAGTAATAACTAAATAAAAAAATGACAAAATGATCTAACCCAAAATTGTCCCTTTAGTTAACACCTAGTTTTAAAAAAATAATTTTAGAAATAATGATGTAAAAAAAAAGGTAGCAATATTTTTTGGCAATTTAATTAAATATTATATACATCCTCCGTTTTTTTATTTATTTTCATCCTATCCATTTTGATATGTTATACAAAATTTTCACTTTCTTAAAAATGATAAAAGAGCATAATAACTATCACCTTTCATATATTTTATTTACAAAATAAAAATATTCTTACATAATACACTTAACATAGTTTTTCATTTACCTATTTATTTCTTAAAAATTATCATAGTACTCCTAAAATTAAAAATTTCTTAATCTCTATGTTCAGTTAAAGGTAAAAAAAAAAAAAAAAAGAAAGAAAGTATTATACAAGTGACTTTTACTAAATTGTGTAAAAAAAAAGAAAGAAAAAGGAGAAGAAGAAAAAGTATGCAAATGTTTTGGAAAAGGGTGAGTACAATTTTTTTAAATATAAAGAGTGAGGCTTGCACGCGCCTTTAGAATTTAGTATTATGGATAAGGGTATATTATTTTTTCTAAAGGGTATACACTTTAATTAATAATGATAACCAATTTGTTCTAAAAGGTGTACAGTTTTCATTACATTTTTTATTTTTCTTCAAAAAATAAATGGTACACATCTTTATACTAAAGAGTATACAATTTAACACAAAACTCTAAAAGCACACGGAGTGTGCTTCGGTGTACCTAGGCGCACACAAGTTTTTGTTTTGTAAAATAAAGGGTACACATCTTTATACTAAAGGGTATACAATTTAGCAAAAAATTCTAAAGACACACGGAATGTGCTCCCGTGTGCCGGGCACACACAAGCTTTTGCCAAATACAAATTCGCACTTAGTTGATTAATTTCATTATAACGAAATTTGTGTAATTCATGCAATGAAAATATATTATTATTATTATTATTATTATTATTATGTAGAGAATATAGTATGCTCCATCAGTTATAAACTTATTTTACTGATTTTTGGGTAATTTAGTTTTTTTAGATGTCATATGTATTTATTATTTATTTTAATTAAAGTGCATGTATCATAATATTGTATATTGAGTATCATTTTATAAATTGAACGGAAAATATTTAACGTATGAAAGAAAAAATGCATAGAATGCTAAAAACGAAGTGAGTATTATTAATTATATATGATTCATGTGTTGGAATCGTGATAGTATCTATTACATAGCATATTGTACAATTGGGTAAAATATTATTCATGAGAATTGTAGGATTAGTAGAAATGAAGAACTATTGAACTACAAGTTATTTATGACATATTTGCATGATAATTGATAAGCATGCTTTTATAACATTTCCACCTTAACACATCTTTCTTCTTTGGTAGCTTTGTAATTAAATACTGGCGGTGGCGGCTCTTATATATAGTAATACTGTACACTGCTTTATTTTTTTCTCTATATGAAATATATTTCTTTTATATAATAGTTTTAAATGTGAGTCTTTTAATATATATATATTAAACGCATTATTCTTTATTATTGTTACATTATACTACGTTACACATCGAATCATGAATAATTATAGTTTAGTTTTGAGCAGTGAAACCGCTCTAAGAGAATGTTTTTATGATTTTTAAAATAATTTATTAAAAATATTAATATTATTTTTTATTTATACTATAAATTTTTTTATAAAATAATTTACTATCACTTTTCATTTATTCAAGTAATACTTGATATTAAAATCTTAACACTTATTATTCATGAAAGATTTTTTGAGAAAGTTTCATGAAAGGGTTAATTAGTTTATTCATAATTATTGTATTAATTTAATTAAAAAAAATTGGAATTGCGTCTACATAAATGTTAGATGCCTCAACTGAGGTTATTTAGGGAAATTCAAGAGAGTGGGCCAATGGGCTTAGTCGAAGGCCGAATTGATTTGGTAGAAGGAAAAGACAAAAGTGGGGCCTGTTGGGTGTGTAAATAGGGAAGCCGAAAGCATAATGTTAAAAGCCCAAAGAGTTAAATGGGTATTGGACAAAATGGGCCCGACTTCCTTAAATTAGTTTGTCAGCTCCACCCATTCGTATGGTCCAACACTGTCTTAACTCCACCTTCTTAAATTAACTTCCATCACTAACCTATGTAACAATATTACTCCACGTGACCTACATTCATTTCTCATTATTATTTTTCATTTCAATTTTTATGCCCCAATTTCCATTTCTTTTTCCAAAAATAAATAAATTTAATGAATTTCTAAAGTTGATCAACACATTAAAACATTTTTGTAAATTTTTAGAATAAAATTAATATTAATAGATTTTTCTAAAATAGTACTAAATTATGATAGGATCGGAGCAAATAAAATTAATAAAAGACAATTATCTTGTGCAGTATGGTGAACGAATTCGAATTTGTGTACTCATATCCAAAACATGTACTCCACATTTATTAGAAAAATTATATACACTATTGAATAAAAATTTATACAATTTATTAGCAAAATTGCTATTAATTTGTTAATGAAAAGTTGAATATAAAAAAAGGTAATCCAATCTATAAAAAATACATACTACAAATATGATTACACGGTGTATATTAACAAATAATAAAAACTAACTTAAATATCAAATTCTATTATACGGGACAATGTCGTGTGAGACGTGTTAAGTTAAATAGATTAATCTATTATTAAAAGTATGTTAATTGTAGTTAAAGTATGTTTAAAGTGAATCATATTATAATATTTAAAAAATATATTTTAATATATACATTATTTATTACACTTTAGAAAAATATATTTTAATAATCAATAAACATAGTTTGCATATATAGCAATCCTACTTTAACCCAAAGAAAATTTATCATTTTACTATAAGTTCAAAATTGATATTTATTTATGGAGTATATAATAATGTGAGATTTATAATAAAATTAAACAATTAGATAGACCACAAATCTATCTATTAATTTTATTTTTGTATATAGAAAAAACCGTCAATTATCATTTACTAAAAAAAATTGTAGGAATGATGATTGAGGTGATGTTTTTTTAGGTGATGAAGTTTGATATTGAATGGATAAAAATGAAAAATATGAAATTTAAGAGGAAGTAATATTCGTGGTAATGATATATGTAATATGCTTGAGGGAGTAAAATTGAAAAATTATTGTTTAACGATGAACCAATTTTCTTTGAAAAGAAATAGGTTGGATTCGCCAAATATATAATTAATGTTTTTATAAAATCTTAAATCATATTAAAGTAATAGAGAGCGATAGGGGTGTTATTAATTTGATTTGATCAAATAACTGCCATTGATGACCATCAACATCATTTAATTCAAAAACATAAAAATTATAAATTCACATCATTTAATAAAAAATTAAAAAAAAAAAGAGAAAAGAAAATTCCTAGTTTCAGATGCATGAATAATGTACTTGTAAACTTGAAAGAGGTAAAGAGGAATTTCAACTCCAAGAGTAGTACAAACAAATGGTATTAACTCAAGTAGTATGTATGAGGAGTGTAAATTTATTTTTAGGAAATGAAATTATTGCACACCAAAAGATGTATATAAAATAGTAAATAAATTCTAAGATTGTTAACATTCCACTCTGACAAACCTTTTATATTTATACATATCTTTTCCGTAGTTTAATTTATTTAAAATGAGCAAATTGTGGGGATAGAAATTTAATGAGACGTTTCGATCGAGAAAATATCAATTTTGGTCCTATATATTTTATAAAATCCAATTTTAGTTCTGTAACTTTTAGAATTTTCAATTTTAGTCCTTTTAGTTTCAATTTTGGTCCTGTAACTTTTAATATTTCAATTTTAGTCCTATAAGTTTCAAATTTAATCCTATATCTTTTTAAATTATCAAAAATAGTCCTGTATGTTTAGTAATTTATAAAGGACTGATTTTGATAATTCAAAAAGATATAGGACTAAAATTGAAATTTTAAAAGTTATAGGACCAAAATTGAAACTAAAAGAATTAAAATTGAAAATACTAAAAGTTACCGGACTAAAATTAGATTTGATAAAAAATACTGGACTAAAATTGATATTTTCTCCGTTTCGATCATTTCTACTCATGATAGTGATATGCCTTCCAATATTTTACCTTTTTTATTTTATTTTTAAGTATTACCATTATTACTATTTAATTTTGACAATGTCATTCATTGCAAAATTTATTATTATTATTTTTTTAAAATATATGCTATTTTATTTAAATGTCTAACCTTGCACGCAACTACATATAAATTTTACATATGATTATGTATTACTTATAGTAATGATTAACGAAGAGGGACGAAAGATTCAAAATCAAATACTAATTAAACAAATAATTTTATAAATGTTTTTCACCGTCTCTGTTTTCATTTTGGCATATTACGTTGTATATATGGTTGAACAATACTAGAAATGCAATTTACTAGAAACTATAATAACTAATCTATAACGTATTATCATATTATATAATCTATAACAATTCGTGTATAACGTGCATGAATATATGTGAATGAAATACGTATAATAGTCACAAGTCTAAACAGTAATAATTTAAGTTCTATAATTTTATGATATACTCAATTAAAGGTCATTATTATTATAAAATTTAAAGTAAATGTATACTGTAATCCTTATCGCTCAAATTAAATATAAAGATTGCTTAATAAATAAAAAAAATTATAATTAAGATCCACATTATGGAATAATTATTAAATATTTATGGTCCCAATTACATTTACTAGTCCTATTTAATTAGTGTTCCTTTGCATGTGGAGTTCTTCAATTCGATTGCGTAGCACAACTACATTTTAACGTTGGTCCTTCTGTCGCATCAATTTAAATTTGCAAACAATGATATTTTGTGTACGAACATAATTTTATTCCTAATGAAAAAGAAAGGGCCACCTACTAAGGGTTACATAAAAAATATATAATTGTTTTAAACTACATGATTCAAAGCACTATTAATCCTAACTATACAATTATGACTGTAATACCATAAATACCTCTATATGTTTGCATAATTTGTCTGCACAAATTGATTTTGTACAATTGTTCTGCATAATTTTATTTTTGCACATTTTAAATTCCGACAGCAGGCGGCGCCGGTCAGCTGTCGGTCAACGCCGGTCCGGCCGGTGGTCAACGACCGGTCAACGCCGGTCAACATCGGTGGGTGGGTGAGTGGTAGGGTTGTTGGTTTAAAAGTGTATGGAGTATAAGGTTATATTTGATATTTTACTTTAATATTTTATATGTGAGAATAATTATTTAAATTCCATGAATCTAATAGTAATTTAGGTTAAAAGTGTGTATCTATTAGTGATAATCCAAAAAAAAAACTTTGTTGTTGTTTAATAAAATATAAAAAGTGTTATATTCGATTGATCAAAAAAAATTTTAAAAAATGTGAGATAATCACTTATTTGAGTAAAATGCTGTACCAAGAATGTATATATATATATATATATATATATATATATACTTTTTTAAAAATTCTTTTTCTTTTTAATGTTAAATGAGATTTTAAGAATTAAGATCAAACAGGCCTTCAAGAAAAAGAATTAAGATCAAACAGAGGGATCAAACAGAGGGAAAGTTGCTGGATTGGCTAAAGGGATCTTGTGTATTGATTTAATCAAGATTAGGCCCAATTCATGATTGGGCCGTATTTAGGATTGAACAAATAGGCCCAAGTTAACATTTAATAATGAGTAAAAGATTGTTGTTTGTATGTATGTTATGTTATTTAGATTTATTTATATAAAAATAAATAAAAAATTACAATGGATAAACTAGTTTACTTCGTCAGTATGGATGCACGTGGCGAAATTTGGCAGCTAAGCTGTGATAACATGGGCCAATGACATTTGTCAATAAGTGGAACATAAGATTGAACTGTGGGCCCAATGCAATACAAATAGACAGCTCAATTAGGGCCTGCTTGTTGGCAGCCCAATATTCCAAGCTTGTTCCATATGACACGTACTTTCCTTATATTCATCATGGCATTGGCATCCACTTTCTTAATTTTTTTTGACATATTTATCACTTCTTCAATGTATTACCAAATTTCAACTAAAATTAAAGGATATAGATTTGGATATAGATTGTTACATATGGAGTGACAAAATTTCATCTTATTTTCCCCCTTGTGTAGTTTAATAAAAGAATTACTTACATTACCAACCGCTTTCTCTCTAATACAACTGTAGGACTATATAAAATAAAATATTCAATAATTCACATGTAAAAAGTAAATGAATATCTTTAATTTCACTTTAGGAGGTATTAATCATAACTCCCTTTTATATTCATTAAAGAATAAAATATGAAATAAACTCAGTTATCAGTTCAAAATTCTATATAATGTGATATAGATAATATTAAAAAAAAATTCAAACTTTTGATAAGTATTACAATCAAGAAGTTTGTTTATAGTACTTTTTAAGCATTTACTAAATTATGCATAAATAACTTGAATTTTAAGATTTAAGAGACATACTAAACAGCTTGTTTCTTCAATATCACAAGTTAATTTGTTATAAGGGTCCCAAAATCATAAATTTATTTATATTTTCTAAAAAAGTCTAAATGTTAATAAGAGCACAACTATGTGACTATGTGAGTCCAATGAGCCAAAAAAGAGAAAGAATGCATTCCAAAGTTAATTAATTAATTAATCAAAATCAAGACTGAAAGTGGAAGGCCTAACATGCCAGTGCAGATGAGGGCCATATGATTAATTATAATTAATTAAAATCAAGACTGAAAGTGGAAGGCCTAACATGCCAGTGCAGATGAGGGCCATATGATTAATTATTTAACAAAATAAATTATTTATTCTTCCTGATTCAGCCACATCTTGCAAAACACTTGACAGATGTGTAGTGAGAGGGATATTGATTCAATAATTGGATAAATCTCAGTCATATAAATTTGTAAATTAATCATTTTTAACATGAAAAAAAAAAACCCTCAAATATGTTCAAATAATATGATATATATATATATAGTATTTTTCCCCCCCACAAACATGTACATATACAACAACAATCTGGAGTTAGTTTTTATGACTAAGTGAACATCCTTCCAAATAAAAAACACCATTAACACAATCAACAACGTATGTATATACCCTTTAATCTGCTGTTCTAACAAACAATCATCTGATCTGATACTTAGTAGTTCCAAAAGCAATCAATACCGTCTGATGGAGCTGTGGCAACAATCGGATCATCATAGCCGTCGAATCCCATTTCGTCTCCCTGAGATTTCGACACGTTTTCATCCAGCAAAAGCCTTAGAATGGACTGATCATGCATCAAAAAACCATCCTGATTGCTCAAGCCCTGTGTTGGAGGTATGATTTCCGGCGAAAACACCGAATTCGAAGTGAAATCTTGAGGAGCAAAAGTAAATGAAAAGGGGGAAGAATCTTGCTTCTTACAAGAAGAAGAACTGAATTCATCATAGACATAGGGTTTATCTTCATGGTTGGATAAGGAGGTTTCATGAGACACATCACATGATAGCTCCATCAATGGAGGCATCTCCGATTCTCCGCCGTGGCTCACCAGCCCTGAAATGTGCACTTTCTTCCCACCTGAACTCTTCTTAAACACCCTGCAGATCACCCACTCTTTCTGAAAAATTAAGGATGAAATAAAAGAAATTAGTCATCATTAAAACAGGGAAACATGGGGAAAAAAACAGAGGAAAACAGAGTTTGCTGTTACTTTAGCATTTTTGGGAAGACTTTGCATGGAGTTCTTCCCTTCTAATCGAAATTCATGCATAACCCAGTTGGTTTTTTCTCCCTTCGGAGCTCTCCCTCGATAGAACACCAGAGTTTTCTTCATTCCGACCAGTAACTTTGCTCGGAAAATATCTTTATCCTTTCCGGTCGCCTTCCAATAACCAGCTTCAGTAGCTCTGTTTGTCCTCGAACCAGTAGGATACTTTCTATCTCTCAGAAAAAAGAAATACCACTCTTTTTCTCCCATCCTAGCCTTCCCTAAATTTTCAAATAAAAAGATTAAGAAAAATATACTTATGTAGTAAAAATGATCATTTGATACTTACATGGCAAATCCCAAGGTTCAACCTTGTTTAGATCGACTTCCCCAACAACTCTAGTAATGAAGCTGCAATCAACAACTTTACGACACAAGTAATGAGTTATGATCTCTTCATCGGTGGGGTGAAATCGGAATCCGGGTGGCAACTCGACCGGTTCTTCGTTGAAAGCAGAGAATGTATCCATGATGTCAATGATTGAAGATGTACTAGTACGAGATTATGAGATGGGAAGTGAGTTAGCATTTATACATGAATCAGAATAGTGATGGACTATTGTGCATGTGGTATGAAGAGAGAGAAAGAGAGGAGAGAGAGGGATAACGGAAAGATGAGAGAGATTTAGTTAAGGAGAAAAGTTAAGAGAGGAACAAAAAATCCATGAATAGTTGTTTTTGGAGGAGATATAAACGTGGGATGGAAGAGGTGTATAGTTTCTCTCTTGTTTTAATAGTGTGAAATGTGAATCGTCTCTTCTTGTCTTTCTCCACTTTTATCTTACCACCTTATCCCCTTATTTTCTGCATTAAAATAAATACTTTATAGGCCTACTTATTTGACCCGGATCACTCATAACCCTCTCACATGAGGGGTGGGGTCCACATGTTAGGGGGTGTGGCCCCACCCCTCATGTGAGAGGGTCATGGGTGACCCCGGGTCATCCAAGAATCACCCAATACTTTAGGTTTATTGTTTAAAATAAAGTTGTTCTACTTCCCATTTAATGTTTTATACTATTCCCTCCGTTCCGGTCAATGTGCATTATTTGCTTTTGCACGTAAATAAAGGAGTATTATATTTTATGTAAAGCGGGTATGTGTATTAGAGAGATGTGATGGGTAGTGGTGGACCATTGATGGACCCTTTTTACTAAAAGAGAAAAATGGTGCAATTTGGACGGGACGCCCAATATAGTAAAATGGTGCTATTTGGGCGGGATGTAGGGAGTATTATTTAAGAAAAGTTATTTTTTAATCAAATTTATTAATTGCAGAGTGTATTATAATATTTTTAAATAATAATAAAATATTATAAAGTAATAATATACAAATATACTGCTCCATCATAAGTTAATTTTTTCATTACAACGAACTGCAGCTAGCCATTGATTATTGTAATTTGAAATTATTTATAGTACTATTGATAAAACACCCCTAAAGCTAAAAATGTGTATGAAATCTTTTTGGGAAGATTTTCTTTATAGAAGATATTTTGTACTATGAGTAAATAGTACTATATGATCATCTTAGAATTCGTGATAATTTAGAAAATTACAGACAAACTAACAAATACTACAGAATGATTAGAAAATTATTGAACACAAAAATGAAAGATTTATTTATTCTTTTCTTGAATTCATAACACACTCAATAATTTGGATTTCTTTTAATCTTCTCAATATCGTATAGAACATATAATTATGAGTTAGTCTCTTGTAAACTGTGTTTACATCACCAACCCTTGTAAAATTTATTTTCTCCTTTAATTTAAAAAACCTAGCAATACATACGAGTATAACATGATTGGAAGGGAAAGGATTTAGAGTGAGAAAAAATCAGGATTTACATAATAAACTATGTAAACCGGATTTATATGAGTGCTTGTATATAATTATTCCTAGCGCATTGATTTTATATTTAACTCCAGTATTTCATACTATTATATTATGTTTTATTAGTTAAATGAAGGACACCTAAAAATAATAAAAAATTTAAACTTAATTTCTTTTTAGTATTTAGATTGTCTATTTCTCGGATATCTAAAAAGAAAAATATGAGTTATAGTTTATTGTAATATATATTGGATGAGTATCTTCAATAACAATCTTCATATAATAAAATGAAATAAAAGAGCTCTGTGGATAAAATTAAGTAGAAAAATGAATTCAAACCAAGCTATTTCAACAGATAATTCGATGATCAAAATATTTAAAATTTTTGTAATGAACTTTCTAGATGCAGTTATAATCAATTATTGGTGTAATTTCAAATGAGTTAATTAATATTAATAAGAATAAAATTTAAAATGTGGGATATATATAGAATGAAAACACAAAAGTCTAGTTAGTTGCAGTCAGTTTAACCAAAGCTATCTACTCGCAAAATCCAACTTGTCTTCAAAATTAATAAAAAGACAAATATTTTTTTAAAAAAAAGAAATAAAAATAATTATTCTGAATAACAACGTTAACGTATTCTGTGTCCAGATTTGTTTTCCAACTAATAAGGACCACAAAAGGCTGTTTCTGTTAGGGCTTGCTTCCATGTATAAATCTCGTGATTTATGCTTCTTTGAGGTTTTTCTTCATTAATTTTATATTTAATATATATATATATATATATTATTTTTTGAAGAATTGTGTTAAATAAACTGATATTTAATTTGTTTTTTTTTTCAGAGTAGTATTACTTAGTTGGTCAATCCTGAGAAGTCTTCTGCTAGCCTTTTATATCTTCTGAAATTAAAAACACACACACACGCACAAAATTTTTTGAGCTTATTTTATTCTCAAATGGATTTTTATGTACACGTGTATCCTGTCTGATCAGATATGTAATTAGAAATACTCCATTATTTAAAAAAGAATAAACAATACTTATTATTTTTATAATAATTGGTTTCCTTTAATTATTGATTCGGGTTATTATTATTTTTCAGTTCGTTTTATACATTTCCATTTACAAATAATTATTCGTCTGTGAAGATGAATTTACCATTTTACCCTGAGAATAATGTATGCCTCTGGAGGTCAGTCATGCGTGGTGGATGAAGGTTATAAATGGCATTATAGTTGTTACGCAAATAATTAACTAATTTTATATTCTTTATTACTAATTTTCAATTAACTATTTCCAAGTTAATATACACATATCTCATTTCAAAAACCTCGATCATGTGGAAGAATATTTCATACCAAGTAGGAAAATATTTGCATGTTAAGTCTCCTTCCATAATTGTTTATATGCATGTTGATGTACAATTTCATCTATAAAATTTAATTTTTTATTTTGAAAATTAATACTTATATTTAGATTTTATTGTATTTTTATCCTAGTTAGTTCATTAACTATTTTTTATTTAGAGTGTTGAATCCTTATCTTTGAATTTAGTTATATATTAATATAGTACTTTATTTTTTATAGCTGGCGTACTATTAAAATATATACTATATATGTATTTTTTATAATATAAGTCAGTTTTCTCATTTAATAGTTACATAATGTGCTACACTCCAGAATCATCATAGTATTTTGTACATTAATATTAGTAATACTTTTTGCACAATATATTTGTGAATTTTTATAACAATTAAGTAATAATTCGGGACTGAGTTATTTTGTTATAAGATCCAACTTTTTCGGAATATTGGTTCATATATATATATATATATATATATATATATATATATATATATATATATATATATATATATATATATATATTTTTTTTTTTTTTTTTTTTTTTTTACTTTTTACTTTTTTTTTTGCTGGCCCTCCTCTTTCCAATGATCTTGGCTAGATGCTCTACATATTAAAAAAATTAAATTAAAAGGCAGATGTCACATAATAGCTGCACCTGATCTATATAATTAATTCTTTAGTAAGCATTACTCAAATAAAATATAAAGAAAGAAGATCATATTTCGATTTGCTATCAATTAGCAGCCGCAGCATTAATAAATAAAATAAAATAAAAAAATTACATTTATTCGTATGCAATCTCGATTTTCAACAGTTTTAGTTGTACCTGATTATAAATTAGTTTGCTTTATTACATAAGCGCTTTTGTACGTAATAACATACTTGACCAGTATATTTAATTAACAATTTGGATTATTAAAGTATTTTATATAAAAAAAACTAATTACTTTAATCAGTTCTCATGTCTGACCATGTGCTATTATGATATAGTAATATTCATATGCCATAACTTATTCTAATTAAGAATAGGTAAATGATAGACTACTGTATATGAAGACACTATTTTATTTATAATAATTTTTATTGTTATAATAGATTTAGTTCATAAAGTTAATTTATAAATAAATATACTAGAATGAATTTTTCTTTAATTTTCTATTAATTTAATAAAATATATATTGTTATTCGTGGCTCTAGAATGAATGGTAATACATGAAATTTACATTTTGAAAGAAAAATATCAATCCTAAAAATTAATATTTCTCATACATATCATTTATCTAACATTTATCTAACGCAACATGCATATCAAAATATGTAACAAAAAATGTGATAAGAAATCTCATTATTTTCTAGAAACGAAAAATGTACAGTGTAAATTATCATTAAATTAAATACTTTAAAAGTACTTTACATCAATCCAAAAAAATATCATAACCCATTCTCACTCATTTTAAAGATGAAACATCAAAAGAAACAAGGATGTGAACACGTGATTTCCTCATAGGCCCATGGTTTTGCCATGGGATATATAGCCGTGTCATTTTATATACTCTTTTATTTTAAAGAGAAATAAAATTTAATCATTATTTAAATTTTATATTTTTCTTTTGAAATATAGTATTCTCCTCTTTCTTACATCTTAATCATTCATTGAGATAGTAAAATAGATGATATCCCAAAATAACACAGAGAATTAAATACTTGATTTATATATGTACATGCATGGAATATAAACAAGGGTACGAGATGTTCTGTGACACATTGGTGTGACATATCTTATAATATCTGCTTATGAAATGACACATTGATGTGACATATCTTATAACATCCCTTGCCCCAAGGGTTGACTGATTAACTTAGGGTATAGTTTCCTTCTCTCTCTTACGTATTACTCATCTAACGGAGTGACACAAGAGATATCACACCAAAATGGCACAGGAGATCCAGACCTATAAACTAAGTACTATATATACAATTAATATGTAAATCACACCCTATTTTTAACAAACCGTAAAATTTATCGAATAAAATTAACTTAATTATATGACATTATACACGAAGTTTTTAAAGCAAAAATTATGAAATAGTAAAATAGGGGGCATTAAGGGAGTGTTTGGTTGGTGGGTGTGGATGGGAAGAATAGGTATGGAATGATACAAGACTGTTTGTTTAGATGGAATGAAAGTAGCATAGTGATTTTGATTCCCCAAAATCTAGGACATTTTGGGGTCTATGACTTTCATACCACACCCATATCTGTTAATCAAAATTTTAATGATATAAAAAATTTATTATAAATTATAATATTAAAATAATAATTTTTTTATAAATATTAAAATATTATTTAAATAAAAAAATAATATGTAAAAATTATGAATCGATTTCTATAGAATTTGATCATACCAAACAGAATCAATAGTAATGAAAGTCATTCCTTACTATCAACCAAACAACATAATTTTATATAACAAACTCATTACCATTCCTTACTACTATCACTATTTTTTCTCATTCTGATTCTTTCCAATAAACCAAACGCCCCCTAAGTTATGAAAAATGGGCATTAAAAATGACACGTCAAGTGGATTGAAGGGGCGTAGAAATCCAACAGCTAATATATGGCAAAGGAATCGATAAACATTATTGTTATGAGTATTATATCTCTCATGATATATTAGGCCCAATAGACCCATGATACTTGGAATGGTAGGCCCAACACCTCGACGGCCCAATCGGAGGACAGAAAGGAGGAAGGAATTAAAGCAGCCCAATAAGGAATATAGCAGTCCGAAAGCCCAGCCCAGAACGAATAAGGACGAACCCGCCGAACCAGTATGGAATCAGGAAATACCCTCGACTTCGGAGAGACACCTCGGCAGTCACCCTTACCCTGGCCAAGACCTCGGATGGACTCCTTAGCACCGAAAATCAATCTGCCCGAAGACCAAAGGAGGACGGCGAGAACAAGATAATAACGGGCAGGCATCATAATAAAAAAATACAGATACCGCAGGCTAGAAGACAACGCTAACGGGAAGAGGAGATATCTTGGACAACAATCTTAACTAGAAGACAACGGCTGACTGATACACCCTGCTAAACGACCAATGAGAGATCAGCAAAGGACGGAGACACCCTGCAAACCTCCTGCAGTGCAATAAACGGCGCCCAAACTCCTTCTGCAGATGGTCGGCGTACCGGACAGCTTCATTAAAAACGGTTTGTCTTCATCCAGGTGGCACAAAACGATTGGCTCGGATTTAGGGTTTTAGAACAACATAAATAGCCTCTCTCGCAGGAGAGAGGCAGAACATTCAGACTTATTTTAGACATTACACTTGTAAGAATCTTGAAAAAACGAGTTTTGTTCCAAGAGAGAGTAATAAAATTGGTTGCGTTCTTTGGTGGGAATTTAACATTTGATATGCTTGAATCTCATTATTTGTCTTGATTGGGTGGTTGATTGTGTTTGATGGTATTCGTTCTTGGTCTCGTTAATTAAACACCTTAATCCTCTGCATACTAAATTAACGAGTAAAGAACAGCCGTCAACAATTATTATTAACACTGTCTAATCTCTGATTGGGTCAGGTAAAACCGGCCTAACCTTAGCTTACAATTTACTCAAATAACAATTCAACTCTTTAATTACTTTTGACTGCTCATTTCTTAATTAATTATTATATATTTTAATAAATATCAGCAATGTTTGATGAGTTGGGATTAGGGATGGCAACGGGTAGGGTACCCGCTTATTTTGGGGTACGTATCCGTATCCTATTAAAATAACAATTACTCGTATCCGTATCCGTATCCGTTCCGTTTAAAAAATTTACTATGGTACCCGTACCCGTCCCATTACCGTTTATCAATATCCGCGGATACCTATACCCATTTAATATTCATTTATTTTATATATATTTATATTTTTTATTATCTAAATAAGTATAATAATAAAAATTACATTATTATTAATTTATTATAAAATAAATATAATATAAATTGTATTATTTTAAATAAATATTTAATAAATATGATTAAATAAAACTTATAGCTATTAATTAAATATATAAAATATCTTATCATATATAAATTATATAATATATATTAAATTTTATAAAAAAATATTTAATCGGGTTACCTGCGGGTATTTGAGGCATTACTCGTACCCGTCCCAAACCCTAATGATATTTTTCACAATTACCCATACTCGTCCTAGTTTACAACTACCCGTAACCTACCTATTAGGATTCGGGTAGATCGGATACCTAAAAATACTCATCTCATTGTCAATCCCTAGTTGGGATATGAATCCACGACAGGGAACAAACACGTGTTGCTATTTGATTCCTTGAAAACTGGCATGTGAACACTTTAGTATAAATTAAAGTTTCAAAGTTAGGCTAATAATGTGCGTTTTATGTAGTAATCAATCATCTTCAATTAATATTCCACTTTTTCTATTTATTATTATTATTATATTATTATTATTAATTTTTTTTTTCTCTTCTAAATGATGGAGAGCATTATATGCATATCCAATCACTGATCAACACCGAGAAAATTACACTTTTGGTCCCTTAAGAATTGCTCAATGTCAAAAAGGTCCCAAAACTGACAGATTTATCTCATAGGAATTTTTTTTTACCAAAATCTGTTAATAGTTAACGAAATATTCTGAACCGTTAGCAAGACAAAAATGACAACTTGTAGATTTGATTCCATAATTTGCAAAAATAATCCCCAAAGAAAACTAATACAATGTTTATTGAGAAATAAAACAGAGGGGAATTGTAGTAATGGACTATGTCTATGTTGAAAGACAGAAAATAATATAAATCTGGTAGTTTATAATAATATAAGTTAATTTGGGATGAAATTTTTTGAAAAATTATGATTATAAAATTCTTATGGGACCAAAACCGCTAGCTATGGAACTAGTGAATTTCTACGGGACTATAATTGAATTGAAGGAATTCTTATGGGACAAAATGTGAAATTTTCCCGATCAACACCATAGACAACAGTTATATGGGATTCACCCTTTTTTTTCTTTTTAACTCTTAGGCCATCTCCAGCAGTTTACTCTATTTTGCAGCATATTCACTCCTAAAATGCAGATAACTCAGTAAATCATCTTCAGCAGTTGACTCCATTTTGCAGCACATTCATTTTATTAATACTATTTTTATTAATTTTTTACATTTAATTCATTTTTCATTATTATATTTATTTTCTAATTCAAAAAATAATATAATAAAAATATTAATATGTCTAAAATTAAAATAATATAATCATTAAAATTACGTTTATAATTTATTTAAACATGAAATTAAAACAACATTTAAAATCAAAATTACATTAAAAAATACATAAACATCAAATTAAAATTACAATACAATAATTAAAACTACAACACTTAAAATTAAGAATGATTATGTCTAAAAATTAACCATCATTTTTTTTCTCTTATTCAAATTAAAAAAAACGCTACAATTTACTATTATAATTGACTATCAAAATATTATTTATTTATTTAAATTAACTAAAGAAAATAAGTAAGAGAAGAAATTATTAAAAACACTATCAAAATATTTTTTTCATTAAATAAAGAAAATTAGTAAAAAAAGAAATTAAAAAAATAATAAAAAATGATGCAGCACTTTACTGTAGCAGCCGGAGAATCCAGCCACTAGAGTAACTTCCCTCATTTTGCAGGTTGGGATGCAGTGCTGCTGGAGGAGCATTTTCCTGCAAATTGTTGATATGTTAATTATTAAAAAGAGGTAGGCCGAAGCCAAAGTCACAAAACTATAATTACAACTCCAAACGGAGCAACCAAAATGCAAAAATATAACCTATCTAGATAACAAATGCTCGAATCTAATTACATGCATAACGATGGAATTAATCAAGCTATCCGGGGAAGGTCGGGCGCCCTCAAAAAGCGCTTCGTTCCGTGCCTTCCAAATGAGGAAAACGCTGTCGTAAAGAGCCAGCGTCCACCTCCTCCTTTCTCGAACGTGCACCCGCCGGTCCTTGCTGAGCCACTTGAAGCCGGCCTTCAATGTGGTAACTTGTCTCCTCCACTCCACTTCGTCCCTTATTCGGATCCATACATACTTCGTGAATGGGCAGCCGAAGAAGAGATGGTCTCTCGTCTCGGTGGCACCCACACAAAGCATGCATTGCAGAGCTGCTGGAGATGCTCTCTATAGATTCCTTGTGATTAAGGAGATCAACAGTGAACTTCTCATATACTCCATGTAGCATGATTTAATAGGATGTGATTAATTAATTGAATTAAAAAAATTGTAATTTAAATTAATGATGATACCCAAGTAATTATCGACCTTCATGATAAAGAAACAACGTTGAATTCATATTATATACTTTATTCAATTCGAGTCGAGTCGTCAGATTTTCTGAAGTACTATTACTAATTAACTTACACATTTACTAAATAATTAACTCTAGCGACTAGCATGTTTAGTCATGCACACGATTAAACAAATAATAACGGAGTAATTAAAAAAAATGGTACTGGAACTATTTAAAAATAATACTCCCTCCGTTCTGGAAAACTTTTCACGTTTACTGGAAAACATTATTTAAGAAAAGTTGCACTTTTTGACTAACTTTATTGACTTTAGAGGGTATTGTAGTATTTTTA
This sequence comes from Pogostemon cablin, assembly GCA_023678885.1. Taxonomy (NCBI): domain Eukaryota; kingdom Viridiplantae; phylum Streptophyta; class Magnoliopsida; order Lamiales; family Lamiaceae; genus Pogostemon; species Pogostemon cablin. Next base: position 1,605,130 of record CM042992.1, on the reverse strand, counting down.
GGTAATAAAAAAGTATAAAGTAATGATATATGTGTGAAAAATGAGTGACAAATTTGAAATTAAAGTTACTTTTGAGGTTGTTGGATAAAGTAATGTTTCCTTTTTTGGGGTGTAAAAGGTTTTGTGGGACAAACAAATGAGGAAAATGTGAAAAATATTATGGGACGGAGGGAGTAGTAATGATAATTTTTTCCATTTAAGTATTTATATATATTCGTTTATTAATTTGTTTTTCTTTATCAAGCTCAATTATGCGAGGAAAGTGGAAATATCTGAGGGTAAAGTTCATGCACGTGTTCAGTTTTGAGAACCGAGGAAAGAACAATGAATCTTATAATTAGTAAATTTAACAATTAATTAATTCTTAATTAATCAATGAATATATATTATTCATGAGTACGCAAGCGTACTCATTAAAAATATGTATATTAATTAGAATAATATTAATTTGAACCAAATTAAATATTTGTATGACATACTCTTGAGATATTAATACACTGTTATTTTTTAGAACGAATTATTCTTATAATAAATTATAACTATTTCGAGAAAAGTAACACTAATATTTTGAAAAGTACGTAATACTCGATATTTTATAGAGGAGTAATATTTTTTAAAATAACGAGTAATATTACACTTTATTATAATAAATTATAAATCTTTTAAGGAGAGTAACTCTAGACTTGCATGAATTCGTTTTTTTTTTTAGTTCAATAAATGAGAACATATATATAGAGTTATGTTTACATTATTACATGTTTGTTGTGGATTCAGTGAACACAGATATCTGAATTATCAAAATCAAAAGCATGATTGATTCCTCATCATATAATGGGACATCTACTTTAACAAATGGACAGAAACCAAAAATGTGCCTATCCAAGATAGGAAATTGCTCTTCAAGATTTCTAGTGAGTTAGGATTCATAAAATAGACACTATCAACACCAACACAACTAGTCATGATTTATGAGGTACAGTGTTACACTATTGCTTTTTATTGCATTCCTATTAATGTTCATCACTCCCATTTACTCTTATCCCACTAACATGTACTCCCTCCGTCCCAAAGAAGATGATATAATTTTTTTTTGGTACGCAGATTAAGGAGTATAATAATTAAATGTAAAGTGGAGTAAAGTGAAGTGAGAGAAATAATATTTAATGTGTAGTGGGTAGTTGTATTAGAGGTGATATGTGGGGTCCATGAGAATAGATTAATTGTTTTTGTGTGGGTCCCATGTATTAAAAAGGAAATGTGTCAACTTTAGTGGGACAAACCAAAAAGGAAAGTGTGTCAACTTTTATGGGACGGAGAGAGTAACATAAAATGTAACAGGTAATTTGGTGCCCAAAAAATGTAGGTAACTTTAAATTTCATCCCAAAAGTATTAGTCCAATAACTTTCAAATTTTCATCCCTACAGTATTAGTCCAATAACTTTCAAATTTTCATCACAATATTTATATAATTCTAAAGAAACACCAATATATATACAATAAATATATCCTTGAAGCTATAAATCCAAATTCAAATGTTAAATAGAATTAAAAGGGCATATTAGTAAGGATGAACCTAAAAATTTGAAGTCCACAAATAAACGTAATCAAGTGGCCCAAATGTTTTCCAAGCCTGTTAACTAAATGAGCCATAGGCTAAAAATCCAAAACCAAACCTTATATATGGGCTAGATTAAATGTGTAAATATATCATATATCCATTATCAAAATTTGTCTAATACAGTTGACATTAATTGTTCATAGAAACAAACATAAATTAAATTATTTTTTTTTTTTAAAAAAAATTGAAAATACAAATAAAGTTAAAGCAATATATTGAATGAATCAGGTTCGTGTCATGGCGACAGCAGATAAGAAGATCAAGAGCATGAGCAGCAGTACCGCCATAAAAGATCCGACCAAAGATCCGGAAACCCGTTCGCAGAAGGAGTTGTATTGGTGACAGATGGCAATCCAGTTGGCCTCCTCGTTGCCCTTGTGGGCCAGATACGCAATGGCCGCAGCAGCTGATGCACCCGCGGTAAGAAGACTAAGAATTATCTGGACACCATAATTTTAATTAATTAATTCACTCAAGATATATCAAATTAAATAATTATATACTAAAGTTATATTATTAATTAATTAATTACCGTGTCGAGTATGATGAGCACCGTCCTAGTCACCTTTGCACCAGTTTTGAATATGTGGAAAATGGAGAGAGCAAGTGAGAGAATTAGGTAGGCAAACGTTATGGCATTTGAAGCCAGAAAGAACCTGCATTATTTTATTTGTATTTATTAGTATACAAACAAATTGGATATGATATGGATATTAAATTAATTGTAAGAAATTTATAAAAATACTTGAATGTAGGAAGATCTTGGAAATGAGCCTTGAAACTTATGAACTGGGAGAAGGAAGGAAGTGACGATTGGCCGGAAGTTCCCATGGCGATGGCGCTTCCGAGGGTACTAATGGCAGCAACTATCCTTAAAACGAAGTCGACTAAGGATAGAGCTTTGCTCGGAGGAGGGCTCGTCTCCTCCTCCGAACCTTCCTCACTAACCTCATCAGCATCCTTTTTCTTCATTCTTAATTACTTTCCTTATCAAAGATATATAACCTCAAACTTACACTGATTTGATTATAAGAATGTACTTATATTTTTATTTGAGTATGAAGCTAATTGCAAGATTGCATGTATATATATAGATGGTGAGAAGAAGATGGTTAAATTTGTTTGAATTAATTCCCACTAAGAAATTTGGTAGTCTAACGATCCATATATATCATATGGGATTTAGATGGTATTTCTGAAGTCAACTAATTATATTGGTCTGCTCTGAAGTTAGGATTCATTTTAATATATTATGTCTCACTCTCTTCGTTTTAATTATTTTCATATTTATTGAATCGCATATTTTTATTTTTAAAGTCGTCATATTATTAACATTTGTGAGGTAATATAATTTTTTTATTATAAAGAAGGTATAAAATCAATTATTTGTGCAAATCACCGTATTATAATATAAATCCATAAATTAAATTAAATTAAAATATATGAAAAATACAATGGGATTTTGTACTTAGGTCAAATACTAGGACGCCAATTTTTGACTTTGGATGTTTTGGGTGAAAGTCCATCGCCAAAGTTAGGGGGGTGGGTTAGGTTGGTTTGTGGTAATTAATTAAAGTGCGTCCACCCCTAACTTGAAACCCTAATTAATTAATATTATCTAGCTAACTAAACTGCCTTAATTAGACTAGTTCATTTTTGGAAGTAAGTAACACGGTAAAGTACTAGAGTTTATTTCCACAACAAAACATAATCAGATATTAAATTAAAGTAGTTAACATCAGATCATAACCACACAATATACAATTAATTAAGACATGCACCCCAATGAATAAATATATTCATCCAATCCAATCCAATCCAATCCAACAACACAGCCACAGCTTGGCCATCACACAACCATGAAAAAAAAGACTGCAGTAAGAAATGAATCATGACAACACACACGTGTACTCAACGTTGACGGGAGAGAGTGACGGCGGACATGAGGATCAAGAGAATAAAGACGAGAACGCCCCCGAATGATCCAACCAAGCAGCCGGAAATCCTCTGGCAGAAAGAGTTGAACTGCTGGCAGATGGCAAACCAGTTCGCACGGATGTTCCCTTTGTGTGCTAAGTACACTATTGCTGCTGCTGCCGATGCTCCCGATGTCAAAAGCGCCAGCATTGCCTATATCACACATTACACACGTTATATAATAAGATGTGTATATATATATTCAAAAATAAATACTCCCTCGTACTTATGATCACCGGTACTGTAGATATGAAGTTTAAGAAAATTTGTTTTTTGACCAACTTTATTGATTTTTTAAGGGTATTGTGGTATTTTTGGGTAATAAATAAATTATAAAGTATGTTATGTATGTTAGATGAAAGTGGTATTTTTTAAATTAAAATAACTTTTGAGGTTGTTGGTTATGTGAAATTTACTTTTTTGGGGGTGAATATAAGTGTGGAACAGACGAAAACGGAAAATTTGAACATAAGTATGGAACAGATGAAGTATATGATATATCATGTGTGACATGTAAGAGAGACAAGAAAAGCATTAACCCTAATTAAGGGCAAGGGTTGGGCTTGTTCGTCTATCATACATGTCAATTATATAACTAGTGATGAATGTTTACCGCATCGAAGAAAATCAAGACGACTCTGCCGTTGCGTGCGCTCTTTCTTATAATGTTGGAAATTGAGATTGCTAGAGAAAGAACTAAGTAGGCGCATACTACCGAATTTGCCACCACAAAGAATCTACAATATTTCATGTCACATATACATTATAATTAACATTAATTTTAAATATTAATTAATTTCATGCATGTAAAATTAAATTAGGGCTTACGTGAATGTGGGGAGATCGTTGTACTTGGCTCTAAACCTAATGAACTGAGTAAAAAAAGGGAGAGACTCGTCGGTCGTTCCCATAGCAATAGCACTCGCTAGGGTTGCAACGATCCCGACGAGTCTCAAAATGAAGTCGAGCACCCCGACTCCGCGGTGGACCCCGTCTCTTGGGGTTGAGACCAAGTCCCCCTTGCCACCGAGCTCTAGGGCAGCTGCCATTGTAGGTTATAGTATTAACGGAGCAAAATAATTTGAAGAATATAAGGAAAGTGGGGCCAACTGAAGAATATACTCTTAGCACAAAGAAATAGTGTGAGGTGATGAAGATATGGGAGGGGGATTTATAGGGTCATAAATGGGATATTAGGTAATACGCAATGGAATCTTAATTACGTACGTGTAGTTGGTACATAATTCACCTGCCATACTAGCTCTCCAATTCTACAAATGGGATCTTGAAATGTGTATGGGTGGGGGTTCGAATCCTATCTTTTGCATGGATTTGACCCCTTGCAAGCACAAGTTAAACAGTTAGCCCTCTCTATAAGCCATTTGAGCACATCCTGCCATTTACCTCCTCCACCAATCCCCAAGGCAGGGGCGGTGGGGGCAAATATGGTGGGGTACACCATTTTGAAATCTGTGTGTAATTGTATGGTGTGATAGGCTAATCCACTTATATATTATAATTTAATAACATATTAGGGGGTGGGGGGTATTATTTGATGAGTTCATCGCATGGATAGGAATATAAGATGGCTAGGTGTCACTCTTCACTGTCAACACAGTCTGTACTAAATCCATAATTCAAAACGCGTCATAGTTTGGAGTATTATTAAAAAATAGTACTAAATTTGGAGTTCATGCATGACTTACCAAATTAAGACATTAAATATAATGCCTATCATCTACTCTATGCTATAACTTTGAATTATATACTTACTCTTTTAAATAATTCTATTTGCACGTATAATTGAACGCAACTTTCTAATAATACTTCATATAATATACATATAAATAAGTAAATAAATAAATTTCTATATTCTTCCCCAAAAAAAATCCCAGTTACTTAGCAACTATTAAAAAAAATGTATGAACGGTGTATATAGTTCCACTTTAACCTTTTTAATTATGAATAGAAAAGTAATTATATATAGGAATTAACATTAGGACATATATAAGAGTAGATTCTAAACTTCGTTGTAAGGTAATATATATTACATAAATCATAAAAACAATACTCCCTCCGTCCCGGGTATTTTTACCCATTTGTACGGGCACGGAAATTAAGACGTTTTATTTTTTTAATATATAATGTAAGAGAAAGTAGGGATAAATTGGTAATTTAAAAAGAAAAAGTGAATAAAGTTATTGGGAATGATGAATAAAGTGTAAAAAAGTAATTAAAGTTGTTGGATTGTAAAAAGTAGGTAATAAAATATTATGTATTTTTGCCAAAAATGGAATGGGTAAAAATACGTGGGACACCCCAAAATAGAAAGTGGGTAAAAATACATGGGACGGAGAGAGTATTATAATTATACATTTAAAAATTAATAAACTTTAAGAATAAAAGTTAAAATCTAAATAAAATATTATGTGAACTACATGGATAAAATTCAATTATACTCTAAAAATTAGAATCCAAAAAGGAAATCAAAAAATAAAATAGTGTATAAACCACGTGGTTACACGGAATCATCCCCTAAACATCTCATATGATTTATTTCCTTTAAAAAATATATATAAGTTTTGTGTGTGTGTGTGTGTGTATTTGATGTAAGAAATTAATTTTCGACTCCTAAAATTTACAGGAGCTATTTTTTTGGTCGTTTTTATTGTTGTTTTCAATATTATTATTATTAATATTATCGTCGTCATTTTCTTTAAAAAAAAAATTCAATTTATTTTGGTTATGCAAGCGCAATTGCAGATTGGACAAAAATGTAGTAGGCCGGTCTTTCTTCACTAAAAGCCCACTTAGCTACCAAAAATACATCAATATGATACTACTGGGCCTAAAGGCCCATTAGATAAAACGGAAGCCCATTTAGCAACCAATGAATATACAGTGAAGCCCATGGGCCTTCCCTCAAAAGTCAACGAAGAAGGGCAAAACAGTACATTGATACCGAAGGAGTTGACTTGGTGCAATGATGATAAAGTGCAGTTGTTGTTGGGTCCTGAATCATCATTGTAAGGAAGAAAACACAAGAAAGAAAGAATGGATCAGAATAAAAGCGCGTTTCTGATCGGAATTGCAGGTGCAGTGATCACGCTTTCTGCTTATTCCCAAAGCTTCATGTCCGAAACACAGTGCATCACAATCGGTCTCTTTGTTCTCGCCTTCGGCCTGCTTGTTAAGGAAGGTTTCATCTCTCTTTGATTTCCTCTCTCTACTTTTTTTTTTTCTTTGTGTAATTCTTTGTAATGATGGAGACTGAATGATTTCATGTGATAAAAAGTTGTATTTTTATTTTTTTACTGATTTAATTTTGCTATGTAGTAAGATGCTCGATTAAGGATTATGTTGCAATTGATGTTTCATGTTTGCATTCAGTGAGCCTGAATTTTTATTATGAATTATTATTCTAATGTTTTACAAATAATCCTAGATACCAACTTTGGGTTCTTTATGGAGCTCGATAACCGATAATTCATGTGCTAGGATTTATCTCATTAATTTATGATGCAGTTCTTTATTGACTTAAATTTTAATCAATAAGAAAGATTCCTATTTTTGTTGTTGTACAATATTATAATGTTCTTGTTTAATAACATGATTTGAATTAAAGTAAAAGAATGGATGATCATATATGTATGCGTGCTTTTGTGTAAATTATTGATGACTTACAAAAGAAAACTTGAGGTTTCCAGCTTTGTTTAATTTTAAGAGAAATAGTGCATGGTTTTAAATTACAAATACTTCATTGAGATGTTATGGTTTACCACGAAGCCCCATGAGTGGCCCTTTTTAATTTATTGAATTTAATTTAATGATTGAATGACAAACTTTTTCGTTGTAAAGCCTTGTTGAGTTGTATACTTGATAGTCGTTTTCTTTAGTACGCATAATTTTTTCTTTAAATAATACTCTCTCACCCCATACGGGACAAGTATTATTTTGTCATTTTGATTATTCATTCTAAAAATATTAATTTTTTAAAACAAATAAATACTCTATATACACGAGTAATAAAGGAGTATTATTGACTCCTTGAATGTGTGTAAACAATGTGAGAGGCTTCTTGGTTGAGGAAGTGGAGAGGATAATGAGAGTAGACTTAGCAGCGCTTGGGATGATTTTAGGTGCGGCCTATTCCCTTTGGCTATATAATCGTGCAGTTTCTGAGAATTTCAAACCCGATTTCCTCCATAAATTCTCCGATCCAAATGGCAGAGAAGTTCCATATTTATACATTTTCTTGTTGGAGGGGCGACCGTACGTTAAATACCAAAAAAACAAGGGTAAACCGATGTGATCATGACATTGTAGGTGCTTGCGATGGGACGGATGCGACTTCCCTGCAATCGAATTTTTGTATTCAGCTCAATCCTTTTAGTAAAAGATTGGGCCGAGTTTAATTGCAATTAAATTAAGAGAACGGGGAGGAATTACTTCTCATCCTTTTCCTCATCTAAAGTATCAACTGGTTTAAATTCAAATTTGATCTCTTTCCATACCTCGCTAGCGGCAGCTAATTCAGGACTCCATTTGCAAGACTCGCGGATAATTACATTACCCTCAACAGCAAGATCACGTCACATCAGGACTTTGAAGCCCCTGATCGATGAAGCGGAACAACAAAATCTGTTATCTACCAAACTAGCAAACCGGTATTCCGGAACTAGCGCTATACCTAGAATTCTAGAACTCAGGATTATAAAACAAAAGGGGATAGGTTGGGGCTTTTCAAATCACATTCGAGGAACACACTTTCCAAGGCTAACATGGACAAACGAGTATAGCTCTAGATAATGAAAAGTCTCGCTCCCTTTCTATCATTCGCCACTGATTCGCTGGCAAAGTCCTCTCTAAATAAACCTTATGTGTGAAGGAAAGCTAGTTTAGGTATATTAATTCTTATTATTGATGCTTATGGATAAAATATGAATTCAAATTCCTCAACCATTTCCATTAATTCAATAATTACTCCTCACTCTTCATTCACATTGTGATTGATTTCTTAGTGATACCCAACAACCACCCCTGAATTATCCTGTCATTTTAGGGAGAAGGTAATGAGGGTTTAAGGTTTAAATTCTTCTTCATTTGTAATTGTATTTATTTGCTTAATGAAAAATTATATTCAATTCAACCACTCTTAATTACTTGTATATTTTATTTTTTAGTACTAAAAAAAATAATGTGCAATATATTTAAGGAATGCGTGAACACTCTCTACGTAAAATAATTTGAAAGGAAAATTGAGGGGAAATAAAAAAGGGAGACGTTAGACGTTAACAGGCTTGGTTCGAATTTAGAGGGTTTTTTTCTTTTTTTTTTTTTTGGTCTTTATCATATTTTTAATGGATGGGTTAAAATGCCCTGTTTTACAAAAATAATCTTGTCTCATTTTGTAAATAGATAAAAATAAATAATTTAATTATACACATTTATGACTTGATTGTATATATGGGCACACTGAAATTTTACCCAAAAAACATGGTGCGATAAACATGAGATTAATATGCGATCTCCATGTCGGTTTACCTGTCACTATTTTTCAGTGCTCAAACGGGTAACTCTATTGCCACATGCCAGACCTTTCTAAATAATATTCTTTAAATATAATATCACATGTTAGTGAATTAAATTTTTAAAAAAAATGCAAGGGAGAACTGGTAACCCACCTGTGGTCACAATTATTCCTTCATTCTCAAGTACACGTTACAAAATGTCAATAATAGAGGGGGGGGGGGGACTTAATAAAATGAACAGACTTTACACAATATATATGCAAATGGAATTTACAATTCTATAGAAGATATGTTTGACTGTCGCAAAATAATACCAGTATATTGAATCAAATTCAACTATGGGTGGCATTTGGTCATTTAGTAAAAAATTTACTACAATAAATCTTGCATCATAATCGCAAAAAGCACGAGAAATTAAAGGCAGGCATACATTAGGCGGTGGTGACAAAGCATGCAAAAACTGGATAACGCAAATTGAACCATCCGTGATTATTCTCATTATCTCATCTCATGTCAAGCACAATCGAGTTAAGAGGCATATTCATTTCAAAATTTTAAACACTGTTCATGCATGATGCACTGGAACTACATGGATGGGACAACAGAGAGATGAATGTGTGGACAATCTTAGATAACTGGCGGCAAAATAATAAAAAGAAACTTAGACATGCAACTGTACATAGATATGCAGACATGGTATGAATATCATGTATTTGGACCATAATTAAAAGCTTACATTATTGATCATACCTTGACAATTCAAATTTGCTTGCAAAGACCCAAGAGGGTGAGAAATTTGAGCAATTACCAGTTTCATCAAGCAACCCACAGCCAATTGACCTTAGAAGCAGGCACACAAGAAATTTTTTAATTAATAAGCACATCAACCAAAAACCATAAATTGTAACAGAAATATAATGATATTAAGAATACATGTTTCAAATCTGAAAACAGATCCACAGACAGTTTCCAAACACCTTCGAACAGCCAAGCACACCATTGACAGCAATGACTCTACAGACCAAATTCAAACAAAAATTAAAATAATGTTCGACTCTTTAAAGCCAAAGAGATCACCCAAAAAAAAAAACAAAACAAAAAAACCGACTAGAAGGTGGCAAGTTCCAACATACCTGGTCCTCAATTCATTCGCTTCCTTCAATACCACGGAGATCCTCAGCACATAGCATAAATTACCTCCCCCATATCTTGAGAATAATACCAAACAAGCACTATCATAAAGATTCACTGTTGATGTGTTATCATAAAAAATATATATAAAGATATGATATCTTAAACTAAAAGCAGATTAATAGAATAACTCCAATCAGAGTGACAAACCCCAGAAAAACATAGCAACTAAACAAATGCTCAAAGACCAGTATTATCACTGAATTGACATTTCCAAGAAACAGCGAGGGTACGAAGGTAAATTTGCAACAAACATCTGTAGCAAAAATAGACTCCATACAGAAGAAAAGGCAAATTAAGTGTACAGCTGAGAACTAATAATGAAGTCATTCTGGTACATCAGTTGGAGTAGTAAAATGGAAAGGCAGCAAGTTGCATTGGGAGCACTACAGAATAAGCTTGGTTGTGTATGGTATCAAGATGGCATTTTCAGTATTGGTCCTTCTAAAGAAAAGCATCAAAGGAGAGGGCCATCAGATTTTCCAAAGCGTGTATTGTAACATCTTGGTCTTCGGGGTTAGGCAGGAGGCTTCATCAAAATAGGCGTGAGGATGACTTCGGGGCTTCAAATATCTCAGCTGTTATGTCGGGAAGGGAAATGAAACAGAGGTAAGAGAACATTATCAGTCATCATTGGGCATAGGTAAGGCAGTTGTATCAAATTGAGCTGGCACTTAGAGATAGCAGCAACGTACTTGTTGGAAACTACGGATTGAAATAAAGACACGAGCATAAAATGATATCGTGGTCTACCTGTATTTTCATTATTTTCCTCTAGTAGTCATAGTTTCTCCCACGTGACACAGGATTACGCCCAGAAAACCTGGTAAAGGAAGCTCACCATCAGGGTTTGAGAATTTATAATGCCCAAGTCTTAGGTGCTTGTACAGAGTAAGATGAACAGGACAAAAGTCAATTTCCCAGTTAGAACAAGAAACTCCAATTCCGTATACACTATAAGGGGAATCAAGAGCCTAGAGTGAAGAGGCCAATCCTAAAAAAATGAAAATCTAGAAGAAAAAATTAAGTCTGCCACAGAATCGACCTGGAGCAAAGAAAATTGGACACTCTCATGGATGATACAAGTTCCTAAATAATATGCAAACAATGCATTACAAGAGACTTTACCCAGAACCAACAGAACGGCCAGACGAATAATTCCCATATGCACCATATGGAGAGCTGGCACTACCACCCTGCAAATGACAAGAAAATTAGATCATACCATCCAAAAAAAAGCAGAATTAATAAATCAATTAATATCAACTTCAGCTCAAATTTACATATATATATATATATATATATATATATATATATATATAGAGAGAGAGAGAGAGAGACTTTACCTGGAGACCACCATAACCACCATAGGCATCCACAGCTGGTAGATCGGAAGAACCACCATATCCACCAGAGTAAGAATAACCCCCACGACCACGGTTCTTTGCATCTCTACCATCATATTTCATGCTCTCTGAACCATCTGTCGACATTGGAATATATGGAAGTACAGGCAAGAATGCAGACACAGCACCCTCCTTCTCAAAAAGATTAGCCCTCAAGCGCGAAGTTACTTGTATAAGAGCATCCTTAGCAACATCAAGGTCTCCAGATATCTGATTTGTAAAATATAAAATCAACTTTCTAGCTAACACTATCTTCTACACAAAAGTTCTCTATATATAGAAATATTTTTCCATTGTTGCAGAAGTAACCTAGTATTTTTACTTGTATATGCATGTAGTGGTGAAACTAAAGATGATTTTCTCAAAGATTCTTGTAAGTCACACAATATAGACATGGATGAGGATTAAAACTAAATAAAGCATTTTGCTTTCCACCAGTAATTGTTAAGGAAATTTAAAAGAAAAAAAAAAGTTTTTACATGCAAAATACAGTTGCGTGGTATGACGAGCAAAGGCAATGCAACTGCTGGTTACAGTTTCAAATAATACCAAATGAACGGACAACTAAACAAGATCTATCCTCTTACCTGCACCATCTCATCATCTTCGGAGGCAACTTTTGGAAGGTTTTCTTTCGACAGTATACGGATGTTGGCCTTGGTAACTTTCCTCATCTCTGATATTATGGACCCTCCTTTCCCAAGAAGACATCCAATTCGAGAAGTTGGAACAAGCAATCTTGTGGTGAATGAAACAAGACCAGAGTCTCTTTCTACTTTTTCGCTGCACCTTGGCTGCAACCGCAGAGCTGCATCAATTGCTGGAGAAAACGGATCTTCAAAAACCTGATAACACATACAGTACGTCTCAATGAATAGATAAGAAAACAGTCATGCTAATAAATCAACCCAGCATTTCACAAAGAACAGTACCTCTTTTGAAGAGATAGATATGACACAATCATCTGCCTCAGAGACTGAGCTATCTACTTTAATAACTGCCTGAGAATCTTGCCTTATTTGATTTATTACCATACCACCCTTGCCAATGACACCACCTATGTTTGCAGTTGGACAAACCAAACGGAGCGAAAATTCTTTTGACGATGCTTCATTTCTTGGAGCAGAATAGATAGAGCGAGCCCAATCTGCACTCTCACCCTTATATCCCCCATAGGCCCCTACGAGAGGAGTTAAGCCCATTAGTGGAGCACCTGCAGTGCCCCCCAAAACAGAACTTCCTGAAGGGTAGCCAGCAGGAGCAGAAGAAGAGAGGAAATGCTGAGATCGAGATGGATTATCACGGAGTCGAGATGCAATCTGATAAAGGGCTTTATGAACCACTGAAGCATCCCCCGATATCTGAAGCAATGACCAAAAGATAAGATCATCATATTCCGACACTTAGAGGACACAGTATGTCAAATTCAAAAAAAAAAAAATGTATGATCCAAAGATTATTCAGATAAATGACACTTAATTCCAAGTTTAAGCATACAATAATCTAAAGAACCAGATGTCTCTAATACAATATCATACTAGTAATAACTAATAAATAGTGAGAAATGTGCAAGGGATACATGAAGGTAAAACTGATTTGAAAAACATATCATAGAAAACTTTGCAATAGCAACTAATATACAAAGTGAAAAAAGAAAAAAAGATTTAAGGTTGCTAGTTTTACAAGGACAGAGACATAATTCAAGAAAGGAAGCCATACCTGTATAAGTTCATCTGATCTCAATGCACATGTTGGCAGATGGTCATCCTTTACAATGCGAACCTGTGCCCCAGTTTCACTTCGAATGCTTTGAACTATTTGCCCACCCTTTCCAATAATACAGCCAATCTGATCAGATGGTACCAAAAGCCGAACAGTAACTTGTGGGACTTCTTCTGAGTCCTCTACTGATGGATCCTCAGCGACAATTCTATCATGCACCTTAAAGAGGGCATCTTGAGCAGGACAGACTCGATCATCAGTGTTTTCAAAATCATTAGTTTCTTCACTAGTACTGTAAATAGTGATAACACGTTCTTCACATCCTGGAACAGACTCACCAATTCTGATTTTAGATTTAGTGTCTACACGGAGTTGCTTGACAATCTCCCCTCCCCTTCCGATAATACTTCCAATCTTCTTTCCAGGACATAAATATCTGTACACAGTATCATCCGAACCAATAGCAAATTGATCTCTGTCACCTCCAGAATTTCTTCTTTTATTTCCCCCACTTTCAGAATAGTCAGACTGAGAAGAATGAGGTCGCTTCCCATAGTTACTCCGGTGACCTGCCATTCTGAAACAAGAAACATGTCAGTTTATTGAATAATGCATGAAACTTAAAAAGAACATACATACATCAATTACTGAAAATATCAATATGCAGGGAAGTGTGAAGACTGGATTATTAGCTCTCAAGCACACTTCCACTAGTTTTTCATGCAGGTTATCAATTTCTGAAAGACACTAATATTTTTAATTTTTTTTGGTTTACCATTTACCAAGTTTCTCTAAAACAGAAAAACAACCAAAACAAACTTTGCCGAAATTTATTAATTGAGTATGGGAAATCGGTCAAATTAACACTTAGAAAAGACAGACAGGTCACAAAATAAGGAGTACTTTCCAACTGAGAGCAAATCAAGAAAGCAAACACCACCACCAAATCTTGAAACTTAACTACTTACATGAATGGCTCAATCCGACCCATATTATGCCAATAACATACCATTCACAAAAGCATACTACATCACAAATAAATATATTTAGGTTCCAAATGATATAGTATCATAATTTACCAATTACCAGTATCCTAAATTCAACATTGGTTAATTTTCACTCGTGTTATAAACATACACATGGACAGCACACTAAATAGCATAAATTCAAAACCCCCCACAAAAAATAAATAAATAAATAAAATAACTTGTAATCAACGAATACGTTCAAGATTTCATAGTATCAAATAACCTTGAATTCAATTACCATAAACATTATTAGAAAAATGTATAAAAACCCAGAATATTTAATTTAAAAATTAAACAGAAAGTAGGGGGAAAACAAGTAAACCATCCCATGATTTGGAACCAAAAATCAGATCTACAACACAAAAAATGTCAATTAGATCTATGAATCCCTGAAAAAGTAAAATTCGTACATATGAATTAAAAGAAAAGGGAGTGAATCAATGGCATTCGAAGTCTGTGACGAAATTATACCTAAATGGCGAAATTGTTGAGGATTGGAATTAGGTACGGGAGATTCGCATATAAGTGACAGCAGAGTTGGTTTAAGTAATGGAAAGAAATTGCGAGATGGATTGGAGTATAATAGTATCTAGGGTTTGGACTTCCCCTCAATTAGACGCTGACTCGGAATTTACACACCAATAATTGTTATTACACTAGTATATAAAGGGTGGTGAATATTACTAGGGTAATCGGATTTCCTTTAATAATACATACTATTTTTAATTTAAATTTTAATTAAAAAAATTTATCTAATCTAAATAAAATCAAATCTAAATATAAATTAATTAATTAATAAAGATACCTAATTGTGAGTTTTTTATAATTCACTACCGTATTTATAGAAAAAAAAATTCACATTCCAAATTGATAGATTATTCATTTTCAGAATTTTAATTGAAAATTTTTATTGTATTCATGTTTCAGTCAATCTTTTTAATGAAAAAATTATACTCTTATTAATTAAATAAACTCTTTTTAGAACAAAATGTTACACCCTTGCATATTTTGTGCAGTCTGAGACACAAGAGACCAACTCATATATTATAGGAAGATTTAATAACAATTTGTTAAATTTAAATCTAAATTATTGTACTAAATCAATCATAGCTAGAGATGTTAATACGGTCCGGGACCGTATGTCCGGCCCGTTTAACCCGAAAAAATGTAGATTTAGGTTTGTATAAGTAGTGGTCCATTTAAATTAGGTCCTTTTTGGCCGGAACCGATTAGTCTGTGGCCCTATAGGGCTAGCCCGTAAGTTAATAGGGTTGGCCGGTTAGCTCGATTAAATTTTTTATAATAAAAATTTAATTAATAATATACTTAAATTGTTAAAATTAATAATAATTTTTTATGTAAATAAATAATTTCTATTGATAATTATATCTAATAATAATTTAATATCCTCTAACTTACTATATTTTTGTTGGTTTATCATTTTAAAATAAATATAATTTAAGAATAAAGTATGTAAGACATTTTAAAAAGTAATATTGAAAATAAACTATCTTAATTCACAAATAATATTAACGTATTTAGAATTCTAAAATTCTTTTTTATTTTTTGCGTATAAACTTATAAATTTATAGTTCATTATTAATGTTAGAACAATATTTGATGTAATTTTAATGTTTAATTATGTTTCAAATTAAATTAATATTATTTATTTTTTATTTACCGACCCGTAGTGGCCCGTTTAGCCCGAGGCCCGCTAGGGTTATTAGGGTTAGGTTCGCATAAATGACGGCCCGTTTAGCATGAACCGCTTAATCCGTGGGCCGTTTAGTCCGTAGTCTTATAGGTCTGGACCTGTAGATTTAGGTCCAATCCGTTTAACATCTCTAATCATAGCCCAATGGAGAGAGGTTAAACCTAGAGGTATAATAAAAAAAGCCTTAAAAGAAAATTAAATAAAATTTAAATTTGGACTATTAAACTAAAGCAATCATATCTAATGCTGAACATTTAATTTAGAGATATAATAAATCGTATTATACAACATAAAATATAATATACGAAGAAAAAAAAGGAAAAAAAATCCAAACATGTAAAATTTCCATATAATATTTTGCCCCAATAATATAAGGCAATAATTTGCATGCGCCCACGTTATTACGTATAATACTTTTCCCCAATTATAATAAGACAATAATTTGCGTGCCCTTAGGTTCAATATCATTATGTATTGAATGTTTTATTCTCTAGTACTAGTATAAAAGTCTTTAATTTTTTGAAAAATTAAGAAGATAATTTTCTTGATTTAACAATAGTAGTATTCATATTTCAAGTGATTCTTTAAATGAAAAATAGTAAAATGTATATTCCCTCCGTCCCATGTGTATTTTTTCCTTTTTGTATATAGATTAAGTAATATTATAATTTAATATATAGTGAGTATTTGTATTGGTGAGTGTGTGTATTTCATATTTTAATTGTATTAGTGTGTGTGTGAGTCCCATGTGTAGAAAATAAAAGGAGACTGTAGGAGACAATTTGAGTGAGACGCTAAAAAAAACTATTTGGGAGGGATGGATAGAATACTCTTTATAATAAAATGTTATACCTTTTTTACTTTATGTACTTAGATGCACAATAGACGACTCTTGAAATAAAATATTGTGAAAAAAGAGAGAGATGTTATGTATAAACTCTCTTCGTTCATTATATGCATCACATTATAAAATTTATTTTTCTTTTTAGTAAATTAGACTAGCATAAAATAATTAATAATCATTCAATCTAAACTTAATCTTCATAATTACTGCATACATCAAGTCTAAGAAATTTTGCTTTTTTAACAACTATATATTGAATTTTTGAGGATAATGTAATACTTTTGTAGGTAATAAATAAATAATTTATAAGTACGTTATATTTGTTATGTAAGAGTGGTAAATGCGTAGTAGTTAATTATGTACTTTTAGGGTGAAAATTAATGTGTTTTTTTAGTGGAATTTAATGTGGGATGAACCAAAACAAAAAATATGAGATTTAACTAGAGACAGAATAGGTATGTCTTTATAGGTCTATATACAATATTAATATATTTATACACTATATATTAAAATATTATAGTTATTAACATATTACATTAAATTACCATTTCTATTATACTCTTTATTCTACTACTAATACTTTTTTAATGAACAGATAGTATACAACATTTCGGAATTAGGTGCGCTAATAAGATTTAGACCATTAAATTTCAAAATATAATTAATATCCACCTATTTAAAATTTGACTTTTTAAAATTTTATATATTATTAACAATTATACCTTCACTACATTTATAAATCATGATCAAGGTTACCTACTTATACATTAATAAATAAAAATATATACACTTTATTAATTTTTTAATAAAAACTTAATATAAAAAATTACACATTTATTAAAGGGTAGATTTTGCGTGAGACCGTCTCACGTGAGAAAATTTTACACATTTTAAAATAGTTATCACTGCTATAAAATGTTATCACTTTCGCTATAAAATATTATCACTTTTCATTCATACTATAAATGGTTCGTTAAATAACACTATCATTTTTCATTAATTTAGTATCACTTTTTCAATATAAAAGTTATTACTGCTTTCTGACCGTCTCAAATAAGCCCTTATGTGAAACTGTCTCACACAAGTCTTCGTCTTTATTAAAATATTTATTACTCCAATTAAATAAAAATAAATACTATAAACAAGTGTACAAAATATAAAGGCAAAAATTCTTGCATCTCGTGCCCTCCCCTCAAATTCTATTTAAAGATATGTATTATGTGTCATGTGACTACAACCCGACCCCTCTAATTATATTTAAATATATGTATTACCTATGCTCCATGTCTTGAAAAGAAAGGGAAACAAAGAGGATCAAAGAACAACCAGCAATCCCTAATCCCCAATTATCGAAATCCTTGAATTTTGTTAAACCCTAACCCGACGGAGCATTATGACGATGTCGGCATCGGGACAACAGCAATTCCGATATACGCAGGCGCCTTCGAAGGTGCTACACCTCCGGAATCTTCCATGGGAGTGCATCGAAGAGGAGCTCATCGAGATATGTAAACCCTTCGGCAAGATCGTCAACACCAAGTGCAACGTTGGGGCTAATCGTAACCAAGCTTTTGTTGAATTTGTATGGTATTTTCTGCTAATGTGTTTTTGTTTTCCTTTTGTTACAATTCTCGTCCAGTCATGATAATGAGTTGATTTTTGACTGATGTAAACCCCATCGCCATCGGCAGAGGAAATTAAGAAAAAGATGAAGTCATTTCTCGGACGTATTCATTAACGAAAACAAATTTCGAAGAGGTTAATCGAATAAATTTTGTAACGATGAACGTTCTAGCACTATGATTGCCTCTAGTGTAGGAAACAGAACGTAATATTTAAATAAAAAATTCATTTAGCTACCTGTATCAAGATGTATATGTTGACAACTAAGATTAAGTTGATACTATTTTAGCTTTGAAAAACTGTGAAGCGAGTTAAATATTAAAACTAGAAGTCTAGAACTATAAATGTCTGCGGAGAGACATGGATGATCGGAATTGATTGTACACTTAATGCATGGACGATAGTTAGATTTGATTTATTGCATTATTGGCCTAAAACAAATATACGTGTTAATTTAACATGGAGAAGAATAAACACTCATGTCATGTTTGTGACCATATTTAGATTCATATGTGCAGTGTGCAACTGAGCCACAACAACTTCCATCACTTTAGCAATTTTGTTCTGGATGAATCGATGGAAAGAGACCTTGAAGTCCTCAAGAATCCTTTTCATTGTATGCACTGTCTAACGAATTGTGACCCTATTTTGCAGGTCGATCTTAACCAGGCAATTAATATGGTTACGTACTATGCTTCATCTTCAGAGCCTGCTCAGATTCGTGGAAAAACTGTGTACATACAATACTCAAACAGGCATGAAATTGTCAACAACAGAAGTCCTGGAGATGTCCCAGGAAATGTTTTGCTTGTGACCATCGAGGGCGTAGAGGCTGGTGATGTCAGTATTGATGTCATTCACTTGGTAATATTCTTTTACAGATGCATAAATCTTTCTTCTTAAAAAAAATTCTTATCCTGTCGGGTGAAGGCAAAATTGTAGAAAGTTGGTTAAGTGAGTTAGCTACTCCTTAAAATTGAGCTAACATGTTTTTAAATATTCAATAGTTCTGTGTTCTTTTATATTGACGAAGAAAATTTATTGGCTTCTTGGACAGATTCTCACATACTGTTTGTTCTTCAGTTTTAATGGTTTCCTTTCTTCGTAATGTCAATTGTTATGCTATGATAACCTCCACAGTTTTCTAGACCCACAAGAACTGTTTTATGACAGTTCAGCTATGATGCATGTTCGTTGTCCATTACTGAAAGAGTTTTTCAGAGGACAACACAACTATGCTATGATAACCTCCACAGTTTTCTAGACCCACAAGAATTGTTTTATGACAGTTCAGCTATGATGCATGTTTGTTGTCCATTACTGAAAGAATTTGGTGTTCCATGTTTGTGATATTAAACGTTGTGTTGTTGTCTGAAAAACTCTTCTCATAGTCTCTCGGTAGAAGCTTAAATTCTGATGTCAATTACTTTCCTGAAAGTAGTGTTTCTCTATATGATTTTAATTTTGATGAGACAAAATTAAATCACAAATGGTCCCTTTTAGAGTCTTTTGTTGGAGACAATCTGGATATATAGTCATGTGACTACGTTATAAGGTCTATCTTCTCGCAGTACAGGTGTTTTTCTGCACTTATATCTTATTTGTTGATATACCCCTTGCAATATTTGATTGAAAATTAGCTCTTGCCTGCTTCTTACTTGTCTGTTATCGATTCACTTGCTCTGTGATATGCTGATATTAAAGTCAATGCTTCTCAGGTATTTTCAGCTTTTGGTTATGTCTACAAGATTGCTACATTTGAAAAAGCTGCTGGATTTCAGGTCAATTTTGGACATAGCTTTTAAAAAAAATTCTGCATATTTCTAAATTACATTTATTGATGCTGATAAAATATGACAGGCTTTAATTCAGTACGGTGATGTTCAGACTGCATCTACAGCAAGGGATTCATTGGATGGTAGAAGTATACCCAGGCATGTACTTGAGCATCGTGTTATGATTAACTTATTCTCTTATTGTTCTAACATTCAGTAAGTGGAGTTTTCAAATTGGTGAATTTACCCTGTACTGTTAAAATTTCAGATACCTTCTTCCCAGTCATGTAAGCGAATGTTATTTACGCATATCGTACTCTGCTCACACGGATTTGAATATTAAGTTTCAATCCCATCGAAGCAGGTAATAGTTGTCCTTTAATATTTTGATGTTCCAAATATTCTGTTTATCTGTCTCATCATTTTCATCAGTTCTTCCTTTTAATAGAACACTTTGACAAAATGTGGTTTCTCTAATTGATTGTTTTTTTCATTTAGGGTTTAGTGAAGCTCAGCAGCTATTACACAGATGTGTATTTTCATGGCTTCGTAGTAATATTCTCCATCTTATTATTTCGTTCTCTTTTTTCCTTTTGATTTTTCTTCTGGGTTCCATGACCTTGCCTATTTAGATTTTGGACATAATGCATTACATCTAATAAGCTTGGTTTTACACTTTTATTGCAATATAAAAATGTTTTTGTAATTTCTTGGAGCCTTCAATTTTGATATTTTCAGTGAGCTTTTTACATGATTATTAATGTATAAGTTTGTTACTGTTTGTTTCATGGTTTTCTCTGTTGCCACATTGAAAGGAACTTGTTTCTGTATTCCTTGGGGTATTTTTAATGAGGTTGAGAAATCTAGATTGCAGACATGTACTTTATGGAAGCTTCCTGATTGAAGTAAAGTGTTCTTTCTTAGCCCATTCGCAAAGTAGTTGGATTGATCACTTTGAATCTTTAGAACATTGCTAAAGAAAGGCTCTTCAGATACCAGTTGCTGCTAGTATATGATGTGGCTCCTGTAGATTTGAGGGTTTTATGCTTATGACTTTTATAATTTCTCATTACCTACGTTGCTTATTCTTCTTTCCATTTTCCTTCTTATTCTTCTTCTCTTGAGAACGAGATACTGATTGCAGAATTCTAAGCGGGTTGTTTTCTTCATTGTTTAGTTCTAATGTTGTCTTTAATAACTTTTAAACAAAATTCCTTTTGTCTGGTGGTATCTATGGGGCAATGGTGTGCTGTGTAGTAGGCGGTCAGAGAATGTTTTCTCTACTCTTGACAAGTTATCAATCATCTGTTATTTTCCCTGATTCAGTCATTTGATGTAGCACATTAGTATTATTTTTGGCTTTGGCTTGTTGTAGCATTTACATAACTATTACTTCGTAAGCGCTTAAGTTGAATGTGTGTTTGTGATTTTGGTAAATAGTCACCTTTTTCTTGAAAGCTAGGAATGTATGCGTCTTAATAAACATACAATAGACTTTGGATCTGAGTTATTCTGTTTATTTGACTTGTACTATCTAACATTTTTCTGACAAGCACTTTTTATCCTTAATCCCGCAGGGATTATACAAATCCCAATCTTCCTGTTAATCCCACCGCTATGGAAGGTTTCCTTCAGGTACATTTCTTTGAACTGGAATTTTTTTTTCACCAGTTCATTGGTTTTGTGCAGAAAGTTATTTAAAATATCCTTTATCCAGCCTGTTGTAGGTCCCGATGGGAAGAAAAAGGAATTTGAGAGTAACGTGCTTCTTGCTTCTATTGAGAATATGCAGTATGCCGTTACAGTGGATGTTCTTCACACAGTAATTAGTTGTTCTTATTGTTCCATTCATTTCACATATTTAGGAGTTTCAACTTTCAAATAGTGGTCAAATTCACTTATTACCAAATCATTTGCCTATTGCTTTGTAATCATGCAATGTTCTTTCATTAGGTATTTTCTGCTTTTGGAACTGTCCAAAAGATTGCAATATTTGAAAAGAATGGTGGAACTCAGGCACTAATCCAGTATCCGGGTACGTTATCTGTAAAAACTGTGCCTCCTCTCATGTTTCGGTCAACGGAAACATGAGAAAGTATACTAAAGTCTACATATTACGCAGAAGTATTTTAGGACTAGCCTTGTAGTTTATATAGTATGAGTTGATTCGTTCCTTTTTGGTATTGACAGTGGGTTTCAGTTTTCTTCCCTGATTGCTGGATATATCCCCCCCCCCCCCCCCCCCCCCGCACGCACAAACACACACTACCACAAAAAGAAAAGTATGTTTCAAAATTCCTACTGGTTTCTAAAGTAAGTTTATCGTATTACTTGAAATGTAGTTATTCCCTTGCACAAAAATCCAAACTAAGTTACGTGACCAGAACGAGGTAAACCATCATATAAATATATAGGAGCTTAGGTTAGATTGTATGTTATTTAAAGTCGTGCTCTGGATCATTATAAATTTATGTCTTTTATTTATAACTCATTAATTTTAGTTATGTTCAGATTACCCTTCTTTTTGTATAAGGAATCTTTTGCAGCATATATAGTATGTAGTACTACTTATTTTAGTATAGATCATCAAACTGTTGATTTTAGCTGTATTTAAATATTTTCTGTGTTGTGCTTATGATAATTAAATAAAATAAATTATGTGCTTAACTTATTCATTTATTTGCTGCAGACATCCCAACTGCAACTGTGGCAAAAGATGCTTTAGAGGGCCATTGCATATATGATGGAGGCTATTGTAAGCTTCATATATCATACTCTCGTCATACTGATCTCAATGTAAAGGTATAAAAATGTGCCTTCGAGTTAAAATTTGTGAAATCGATTTCGAGAGGAATAAATGATCTTTTTGCAACCAAATAAAAATAGTTGATAATAAAACGAGGGAGTTGCTGCATTAGTGTATGCTTTCTCGGCACTTTTTAACCTCTCGGTTAATAGCTCTTCATTGCAGAATTAAGGGGTTATGCATGTATTTTGTAGGCTTACAGTGACAAAAGCAGAGATTACACCTTCTCGATATCTCTTCCAATGCCGCAAGCTCCTGGTCGCATGCCATCAACTCAAGCTCCCTCAGGACCTCCTCCCTCATGGGCCCAAGCCGGACCTGTAGGCAATCCAACCTTCGTTTCTGCGAGCACATTTCCTGGTCAAGTGTATGCTCCAGCTTCATCGCCTCCTCCTTTCGGCTCGCCCAACCCTCAGGTGAGTGGTGGTCACCCCCTTCATCAGCCCGTGCTTCCCGGTGGCGCAAATCAACCCCAATATTATGGTTCTTGATTTGTGCCCTTTATCGTATAATTGCCAGCAAGTTAAAAAAAATTACTTGCAGTTATAAATTCTAGCTGTAAATCTCACCAGAAGCACCATTTACAGCCCTTGCTTTTCTTAAGCTGTAACTTTCGTTTTATTTTACTATTTTTAATTAAATTTCCAGATTTCTGGCCATTTTAAAAAAAAAAATAAAATAATACTTATCGACCAAAATCAAATCTAAAAGAACCCCTGCAATGTCAGACTATTTAATTTGACTACTCATGTTAATGATTTGACCAATTAGTTGCAATGGTGAAAATCTTGGTATTCTTATTGACGACTTGGTGATGTAATTTAATCCTCCAAATTAAACGAAAAATGACATCACGAGTAATGTGTTTTCTGTAGATAAAAATGAAGTTTATTACAATTAGCTACTCAAAAATTTTAGGCAATTTACAGAAAATAAGGTAATGATTTATTTTTGGGGTGTAGAAATGAAGGGTGGTCCACAGAAGTGGTAGTAGAGTAGGGAGTGTGGTGTGGGTCTTGCGAATTGCGATGCATCCCCACTCTTTGCGCGTTGTTTCCTAACTTCATCTTTTCAATCACATTTACTCTACTATTCTATATTAAATAAATAAATAAATATATGTACACACACAAACACAAAGATATATTGTTGTTTGTGAGCACATGAATAAACTACAAGAATGAATAGGAGAACCACATAATAATTCATACTAGATTTCTACAATTACCTTCTGACTTTTCATTTATATCGATGTTACGATAATTTGCACCACCCAATACAATTATCTTCACACTTTTCATTTCCATCGGTATTACGAGAATTTAAACCACCCAAAAACAGTACAGGTGCCAAAATTTAGACTAAGGGAGTATATGATAGTAAAAAAAGATTCATAAATATGATTCAACCACTCAATCCTCTCAAATATTGATTCATAAATGGGTTGCTTGACTAACTGCCTTTCACACTATCCAAAAACTAAGTGGAGTACTATCAATTAAGATTAAGGTATGAAAAATGTGAAGAAATCCTATTTCTAGTCATATTCAAGGTATTTTCTTAATCTTTCTTGAACATCAATATACAAGTGTATCTTAATACAATAAGTGGAGTATATCTTTTTATATATAAAAGAGCAGTGGGAATTCTTTTAAATGAATAGATAAATTTTGGGGTGCTTATCCTTATATTCACTTGAAGAAGAAACAGTTATGTTATTATCATCATTTATGTATACTTGTGAAAAAATTACAATTTAAATAACCTTTTATAAGAAGATTTGCATAAATCGAACACTTCCATGTTGCGTTTCAACGACATGTTTCTTGTGTTCTAGTTTGGTTTTAAACAATGTCAAAGCTATTGTTTAGTTAATTAAAGTTGTAGTTTGTTCATAGAAAACTAATCGAATCGAACACGAGACAGTTAAAATAACGAGACGGTTGTGCTATAAATGTAATGTGTAAGTTGTTCAATCTTGTCCAGAAGAAATTTCATAAGAAAGTGATAAGGGTCACAATTTAATGATAGTTACATTTTTTCAAAAAAATAAAAAAGATTGATGGTTACATTTGAGTTTTTGTCAACCAGACACGTGATATTTAATATCCGTAGAGCATTTTAAACAGAGCAAAACTAAGCTGGATCCAATTATTCTTCCACTAATTAAGGCAATAAATCCGATAATGTCTTAAACATCCCATTGACATGAAGGCTGGCTAAAGGCTGGCTAGCTATCCCAAGAATTTCATGCTTTAATTATATTATTAATTCCACAAAGAATAGGTAAATTATCTTTAAAATTTAATCACAACAAGAATTCATTCTCACGTCAACTATAGTTATTTTATCAACTTTAGACTTGCATGTTAAACTTCATCCCTATATGTAAGAAGATTCCGTTTCACAGGAGACAAACTCGTTAGAGTATTAGATGTCATAAATTTTGATACTCCGGGAGTTTTTTCAATTCAAGGACTGGAAAATGAGTAAATAATCAAATTGAGATCTGATTTTTTTCCTATCAATTTACAAAATTATCAATTTAGGTTCTGAATTGATAAAATAGGAGACAATTCGTGACAATTTTAAACTCTGAATTGATAGTTTTATATATTTCAAACCTCTAATTGATAAAAAAAAATATTCAAACATCAAATTGATAATTTACTCATTTTTCAGACATTGGATTGATAATATTCTTATAAAACTTCTATATTGGTGTTACATGATTTTTTTTCTTGCATCCATTTTACCAAGAAGAGTAGTTTTTGGTAGTGAAGAGATGAATTAGGTGAGTAGGGGTGGGGTCATAAATTTAGGGTTTGGACACAAAATCCATCCAATCTTGATTTGTCAACACAAAGTGGTTGTGAGGTTTAAAAAATTTAGGTCCATGCCCTGTGAAACATAAAAAGGGAAATTAAATGAAATTAGTTATTTCATTA
Organism: Pogostemon cablin; assembly: GCA_023678885.1. Taxonomy (NCBI): domain Eukaryota; kingdom Viridiplantae; phylum Streptophyta; class Magnoliopsida; order Lamiales; family Lamiaceae; genus Pogostemon; species Pogostemon cablin. The sequence continues at coordinate 1,578,946 of CM042992.1, read as the reverse complement.
CATCTAGGAGTTCACTGTCATGCACTACATTAAAGTCCAACATATTTGAAGCAAATGTTTCTGAATGCTGGTTGGTGTCTCAACCCAATCCATATGGGCCTTTTTCTTTTGGATCCGGATCTTACAATGCTTCATACGGATCTTAATGCCATTGTTTCATTGTCATGTTTTCCTCTCTTTTTAGAGGAAATTATATTAAATGTAAACTATCTTTATAGATTCATATGGAAGGTTTAAGGCATGCAAATGTGATGTTTAGCTATAATTATATTAAGTGCATATCAAAATTCAATAATCAATACTGCCCCAAAAATACACATTTTGTCATTTTGAGTAACCATTCCAAAGATACCAAATTATCTTTTTTTTAGAAATATGAGACATGTTAATACAACTACAACTACTTACATTAAATAATATTTCTTAATTCACATATAAAAAGTAGATGGTACGTAGAGAGTACATTATAATTAAATCATTCTCTCCTCTGTCACACAAAATTGTTCTCCTTTACTGTTCTATAATATTTAAGAAAAAAAATTACATTTTGGATAATTTTATTGATATTATGAGGTAATTTTGTATTTTTAGATAATAAATAAAGTGTAATGAGTGATTTTATAAAATGATGTTAACCTTTAAATTGTGGATTAATATTTTGAGGGTTTTTTGAAAGTTGAGGCTTGAAAAGTTCAAAGGAGAAGCTAGGTCCAGCCACATGAGAAACCGTCGTAGTCAGTCATATATAGACTGTAATACCCCTTATAAATAAATCAAATAAAAAAAAAATAGAATACCCATGATAATTCATTATCACTTACTCCTATTTACTAATTATATTACTAATTCGACCCCTAAAAACAAAAAGAAAAAAAAGAGCTACTTATTTGCTTACGTCGCCTTCTCTGCAACCTCAAACAGTATATAATCTCTAAGCATATACAAAAAAATACCCTAGTTAAAGCATTAATAAAAAAAATATATAATTTATTTATTATCATAAAGCAGTGAGTAATGAAATGATAGTCGAGTGTAGAGCGCATTTAAAAGAAGCAGTGGTGTTGTCTTCTTAGGACCCCATCCATGTGCTCTTGTGACCACGTAACTCATTTATTATCCCATGTTTTTTTTTGCTAATATTACTATCAAACAATCCCAACTTGTTACAAAATCTAATAACATCTTACATCAACAGATTATTACATCGTAACCCTTCCAAAATACTAATTAATATCCCACGTTCTATTTTATTATATGATAGCACTATATCATTATATGATCATTATATACATTTGGATAGGATAGTGAGTGCCAAATTCTTGATTTACTCACTGCTGAGCAGAGTAGAGTCGTGTGTGTGAAATCAGAACATGCTTTCACTTAAGTAATATTTTGTCGGAATCACAAAAATTAAATTAACAGATAAAGTCTCAACATTGTTGAGAAACAGCTAGCTTGAGTCTACATTTTGGCTCCGAAATTAAGTAACGTGAGTAACGGAGACAATTATAAGTTTTCACTCAAATATATACTATACATTAGAAACGTATAGGTGTAGTGGATAATTATATTAATGTATGTGTAGGAACATTTATAGGGGCATACCAAGAAGAAAAATGGTATATTTTTTAGTCAGAATGACAAATCTTTCAAGTGGACGGAAAGAATATATGCAATCATCCTACGGTATGCAACATGAGATGTAATACTAAAATGTAACAGAAGAACCGAACCCCATTTTATGGTTGTATCTCTTTAATTTCAATCTTGACTTCATGTTAGGATTATTCAATAATAATATGGTAAATATATTTGGATTGAAATTAGGAGTAAATTTGGATGGGGCCGTGCAGCAGATGAAGTTTCATATTTCTTCGATATTGTTTGTCACTCCCTCTATTTATTCACATCAAACACCTCTCTCACTCCCTCACCACACCATACCATATTCTCAATGTAATTTCCATCTTTTTCTTCAAAAATAGATACTGTTGTGTTCATCATACTTTTATACATTAATAATGCATGCTATTCTATTCTATGATAAAAAAATATTTAATTTGTGCAGATGTCAAAATTCACAAAACTAGTTTTGGCGGTGGGATTGCTGTTGTTTGCCACGTCGGCACACGGATACTACGGCGGCTGGATTAATGCCCGCGCCACCTTCTACGGCGGAGGCGACGCCTCCGGAACCATGGGTACATACATGCAATTTCCAAATAAGCAGCCATTCAATTAATTAATTACTATATAATTAAACTAATTAAATTAAATTAAATTAAATTAATACTATATAGGTGGGGCTTGTGGATATGGAAACCTATACAGCACGGGTTATGGAACAGATACAGCAGCATTAAGCACAGCTTTATTCAACAATGGCTTAAGCTGTGGAGCCTGTTTTCAGCTCATCTGCGTCAACGACAGATCCTGCTTACGTGGCTCCATCACCGTCACCGCCACCAATTTCTGCCCGCCCGGCGGCTGGTGCGAGCCGCCCAACCACCACTTCGACCTCTCCGAGCCTGTCTTCCTCCACATAGCTCAGTATCGCGCCGGAGTCGTCCCCGTCCGTTATCGAAGGTTAGGTCAATTCATCCATTCTGCTTAATTAAATCTTCAATTTAATCGTTTCGTACTAAAATATTTGGGGAAATGAAACAGAGTACCTTGCCGGAGAAGAGGCGGAATCCGATTCACGATTAACGGTCACGCATTCTTCAATCTGGTTCTGGTGACGAACGTGGGCGGCGCCGGCGATGTTCAGTCGGTGTACATCAAGGGTTCGCGAACCGGATGGCAACCGATGTCGAGAAATTGGGGGCAGAATTGGCAAAGCAATGCTTACCTGAACGGGCAAGCGTTGTCTTTCAAAGTCACCACCAGCGACGGCCGGAGCCTCGTCTCTTACAACGCCGCTCCGGCGGGCTGGTCCTTCGGCCAGACTTTCTCCGGCGCCCAATTCTACTAATTAATTAATATTTTAATTAAAGAGGAGAGAGAGAGAGAGGACGTTGTTTTAATTGAAGAGCCTCGCCATTGTTGTGTAACTGCGTGAGTGAGTGTGTGAGAGAGAAAGGAAGGTGCCATTGCCATGGGAGTTTTTAAGAGGTGCGACCACCAAAGCTGAGAAAGTAGTACCTAAGGTACAATAACCTCTGGGCGAGTTTTTAAACAATGGTGTAGAATAAATTACTCCTACTACAATATTTTTATTTTTTTTAAATAGAAAAATCTGCAATTTAGATTATTTATATCTGAAAGTAATATGTATAATGGATTGGAAAATATATATGTGTATAAGAAATTGTCTTCTATTTACTTCTCATCATCTTGTTTAAGATTGTATAAAGCTCGATAAGCAGTTAGGATAACTTATTTCGTTTCCTTTTTCATCTCTTATTATATTTTTATCATCTTTCGTGCTCTTTAGAATTTTGTGTTAAATTGTATATATTCTTTAGTATAAAAATGTGTACCTTTTATATTTTCGAAGAAAAATAAAAAATATTAATAAAAAGTGTATACCGATTAGATTTGTTATATAAGTTGTTTGTTGTTAGTATTGTTGATTGACAAATTCTCTTATGAGACGCTTTAAAGCATGTCTATTATATATATATAAAGTATATTTAATAATTATTAAAATATTTGTTGTAGTGTACTCTTATTAATTAAAGTGTATACTCTTTTAAACAAAATAATATACCCTTATTAATAATATTAAATTCTAAAGGAACACGGTATGTCCTCGGACACGCAAGAGTCAAGACCAACTCTTTTTGAATGCAGTTAAGATTGTTTTATGCTGAATTAATTATGTCTGGTAAAATATGAGCTGTTTCTCTACAACAAATTGAGGCACATTCATTGACAACTATAGTTACGATACAGTCTTGTAAGTGAAAAGAGCTGACAACATCTTTAAACTGTTCTTTTTCACATTTTAAATTAATGTTTTCTATTTAAAATTTGTGTATATATATTTGGAAGGGAATGTATGAAATATATTTGCACAATAAAAAAAAATATACATAAGTATATAACATGTTAAGAAAAAGGAGAGATATAGTATAGTTTGTGTGTACATGCATGGGTCCTAATGACAGATTTTGTAGCTTACCGTCAATGGAAGGTTTTAATAATTAGATAACTTGTTATGATACAACATCACATCATTTATTATTACTATACTATATTACACTCCCAGTCCCAAGCAAAGTTTACATGAAGATTTCTTATATATTTAATATAAATTAAGAGATATAATAATATATCTTTTAATTTAAATAAGATTGATCTATTCTAATTAACTCTAGCTTAAATAACCAAAATGGAGAGTATTATAAAAGGAGGATTTGGGTGACAAATTAGGTATTATTTTTCTTTTAAAATATTATAATTATTATTCATTAAATTATAAATTGTTTGTAAAATAATTTACAAAACCATTAATACATTTTATTAATTGAATATTGTTTTTCGTTTTTCATTATAAAGATTATTACTTTTCATCTATGGTATGTTTTTTCACTGTAAAAAGATAGCCAGGTTAAATAAATAGCTCGTTTATTCATTTATAATTATTATGATTTTTTTTAAAATTTTAATAGCGGGCACGATCATTGATTTTGTCGGTGGCTCGTGCTCTTAACTTTACAATCATTTCTTAGTTCAGATTATTAAAACTTTAACATAAAATAAATATAGTTCAGAATATAAGGGAGAAATAATAGATATAACAAAAAAAATAGTTTTCTCTCCATATAAAAAGTTCACACATTTATTATTTTTCTAGTTGTGACTTTCAATATAATTAACCTCTGTATTTTATTTTTAAAAAAAATATTTTTATTTGAAATTTAAAAAAATTTCATAATTTCTTTATTTTCTTAAAACCGTTAGGGTGGTCTATGTGACACCGTTAGCCTCATGTTGAGACTATTTCATGTTTTTTAATTAGTTATTATTTTATTAAAAGTGTATTGTATTTTTTAAAAGAATTATCACTTTTTATTATAATATAAATTATTTATAAAATAGTTTATAAAATAATAATTATTTTTTTAATTGTTAAGTAATACTCCCTCCGTTACGGAATAAACTTCGCCATTACTGTAGAACTTTTTGACCAATTTTTTTTACTTTTGAAGGGAAATGTAGTATTTTTAAGTGATAAATAAAGTATAAAGTATGTTATGTGTGTTAGGTGAGTGTGGTAAAATTGTAATTAAGATGAACATTTAGGGGTGGGATTGATGTAAATTTTTTTTTTTGGATGGTAAAGTTTAACGTGGGACGGACAAAAATGAAAAATATGAAATTTATTATGGAATGAAGTGTGTATCACTTTTAACTATAATAACTTAAAAGTTATTACTTAGGCGTCATTTCTCTTACGCAAGTATTTGTGAAAATTAAAAATAATAATAAAAAATAATAATAAAACATTATAGTGTGGGTAAAGGTCGTTTCTTTCGGAGCGGTAGTTGATAGCGATGTTCCCATCTCTAACATGTGGTACTGGCCCAATTCTGTTTTTATCTTTTTTTTTAAATTTTTTTTTAATAATATAAATCTTTAATTAAATTTTTTATTTTATTTATCTATAAATGCATGTATAGTGATAACTGATAATGTCATTTATCATGTACAGTATTTATTTATTTTTTAATGTGCAAATTTACTTTCAATTAGATTATTTAATTGGAAACGATTTTCTTAATATTTTGTTCAATTCACATAATTATAAATATATTTAACTAAATTCTGAATGTAGGAGCCAAATATACATTTTCTTTGTGATCACATCATAAATTACTTCGCATTTCCGACTAAATCAAATGTGAAATAATCAGGTATTTTGTTATTCATGACGAAATGGGCCTATTTTTGTTATATAATATGGGCTATAATGAGTTTTGAGTATTTTTTTTGCACAGTCCACGTAATGTCTGCTTTAGAGGAGCCCAATTTTTTTTTTTATTATTGTGAGATGGCCTGTAAAATTAGTTGGGCATATATTTTTAGACAAAAGCCCAAATAGTTGAACCCTTGTCGGCCCAAACATTCTGCACAACTAGCATGAATACTACATTACTACATATATTTTTAAATAATTCATTCTAAATAGTATGTGAAAAATGAAGTTAGAGAGTGACATACGTACATATAAAAAATACTTTTATCTTTATAATTAGGGTATATTATTAATCTCAAGTATTTACAATAAATTAATTCAAATTTATTTAAGATGTTATTACTATTTTATTTTTATGGTTTATAATATGTCATTTACTTCTAGAATTTATTGCATTATATATTTATGAATTATATTACCAATTCATTAAATAGGTTGATCAACAAACCCTTACAAAGACCAAGAGAGACATTTTTAGAAGTTTATAGGTATATATATACACATATATACACATTTGCAAATAATCTCACATTAATTAGTTAGTCTAAAATATAAACAAACAATATTCAATATAAAGATTAAGGTTAATCTCCCATATATTTTCTCATAGATATATGTATGCATAATAGTACTAATTTGCATCAATCAATTATCCTGAATAAATGTTAAGATTATTATATGAAGAATAATGCTTGTGAGTTGTGATAAAACCATTATACTGGGCAGGTAGGTTTATTTTTACTTTTACTTTGAGCATAGTTTAATTAATGGGTAGGGATATCAATGGGCCGGGGGCGGGTCGGGTAGTTAAGTATCCGGACTCGGACCCATTCTTTTGTCACGGGTTCGGGCCGCCCCCCGTGACCCATACGGGCGGGTCCACCCCATTTTTGACCCATTTTATTTTATTTTAAATATTTATATCTATTATAAATAATGTGTAATATATATTATTTTATTTAATTAGTAATTATATAAATAGAAATATCATGTATTTTCTATTTAATTAATCAATTAAGCAAATATATCTTATAAATAATGAATATAATAAAAAATATAAATAAAATATATATGTTACACACATAATATGTTATATAATATAAATATTAAATGAGTCTAAACGGATCTAAACGGGTCAAAATGAAAAACCACTACTACTCAAATCCACCCATTCTTGATACGGGCCCGGTCAGATCCACCCCAAATTCACGGGGCGAGCTGCCCATTTTTTACATCCCTATTAATGGTGTGGGTTAAAAGGGTACAAAAACCAAAAATAGGAGTGTGCATTTTTTTACCTGTGGCCAGATATTTAATGAGGTTGTTAACATATATGTTGTGGAAAAGTCAATCTGGAGGAAAATTTCTGACACGGAATTTTTACTATCTAATTCTATTATTACTGAATTATTATTCAGTTTTGGTCCATTCTGTCAGTAAACAGTTCCCAATTCCAAGTAACATATCTAAAACTTAACTCCTGTTAACATTTTATTAATATTTTTTAAAGATTTTTTTAAAACTTATTTTTAGATGCATCGATATTCGATCATGAGTCGATTTATTCGAAAAGACCAGAACTCACGGTCTACTAAAGGGACTCCATTCAAGCTATGTATGAACAGACCCCATGTACAATTATGGTCGCTCCTGCGAGTTCAGAAAGTTAGGAATATTAAACAGATCAATCCTGGATTTCAGGCTAATTGAGCCTCGGAATGTACGATAATGGGCTTATGACTAAACAGGTCGTGCCTACGGAATGTACGATAAAAAATATGAAAAAATTATAAATTTAAATATGTTATAAATTATAGTATATAAAGTCAGAATTAACTCGTCCATTATTTATAATTTGAGAGAATTAAATTAATACATGAGTACAAAATATTGTTAAAACATATCATTTAATAGAATTTGAGATAATTAAATTAATTTTAATAAATTTACTTAAGTATTGTATTATTTATTAGAGATTAATGGTGGGTTTGCATGAGAGATAGAACGATAAAGAGATAAAATTAAAAGGTGAGGAGAGTTTGTCTCACGATAAGCTGAGAATAGGATGGAGGGAGTGATTGATGCATAGATAACGTGTGTTAAGATGAATTAATAACAATAACTTCCAGCCCTATAAGTTAGCACAATTAACTCACAAGCTAATCAGTTCGTGCCAAAAACTCTGATTTTTCAAGTTATATGTAATAGCATTAATATTAGTAAATACTAGCATTAATATTAGCATTCCTCTGATTTTTCAAGGGACAGTTTAATTATATAATAATAGCAGTAATATTAGTAAATAATTAAGTGAGTCAAAATTCAAATGTGACAGTAAATAGTGTGCAATAGAATAGTGTCTTATAACATAAGTAAAGCATGTGGACCACTTGGTCTTGTTCATCATTAACATAATCGTACCCTACATACATGCCTATTCACCCCTATATATATTGGTACAATCTCTTTTACATTAACTCCTAAAACCCACATTAATTAATTAAGTACTAGTATTTAATACCACAACGAGACTATTCTCTCGGCCTAAATAAAAGATTTAAGAAGAGCCATTAATAATTTAATTAATCATAACTTAACTAAGAACTAAACTACCTTAACTAACTTAATCTCTATGCGTACGTGCCTATGCTTCCAAATTTGGGATTCCAACTGTTTTTACTTGCTAAATTAATTAATTATGCTTAATTATTGTTACATCCACCCATTTCTGTTTGATCCATGCTAATTTATCTCAATAACGTACTTTAATTATCTGCCAATTGTATTGTGTCACCATAACTAGACTACAAAATCCACTTTTCAATTTTCCTTTTTCATAGGTGGAATTAATGGAAATTGGTGGGACACATAATTAATTAATTGGGTGTGATGTGAAAATCCTTTTAATTAAAGGTGTTTTTATTCATTCATTATTAGTATTTCTAACTTCTAATATTTTTGTTAATTTTCATCAATGTCTAGAGTACGTAGTTTGTATAGAAGAAATTATCTTCAATATTTTAATTTTTTCATTTACAAAGAAAATGGTTCATTAATTTATACGAGAATAAATATACTTAGAATTTATTTCTGAATATTTTTTATTTGTTGAAAATCATAAACATTAAAGAATAGATATTGGACGGCTACAAATCATTTAATTTAGTAATTAAAAATAAAAATAGGAAAAAAGAAATCCACGTCATTATCCGTACCCATCTATCACCATTTCACACTTTTTTTTTACTTTATTCAAAAATTAAAATAAATAAATAAAAAAATTATTCCATAACTTCAATTTAAAATTTGCAGAAATTACGATTTTTAGCAGTATTTAAACTAAATCGTAAGTGTAAAGTTAATTTAAATTTTTAACCTTTTGTTTTAATAATAAAGTAAAAATCTATGGGATGATACTAGTTTTTAACTCAATTAGATCACTATAAATATATATATATATATATATATATATATATATATATATATATATATATATATATATATATATATATTAACATGACTAGTACGTACTATGTATGTAATCAATTATATATGATCCATTGATCTCAAATAAAAATACATAATTTTTGATGAGATACATATGGATAATACTCCATATATAAGAAGAAATTCAAAGGCTAAATTTAATAATCAGTCAGTCGACGGTCAAAACAATATATAAACGTACGTAGCTACATCACTGTTGAAGTTTTATTATTCGACAATCAATATAATTGCTATACACTAGGGTTGAACGTACACCTTAATTTAATTTCTTAAGATATATAATATTGTATAATATATATCCCCCAAATTATTTTATGACTGAGTGAACTCGAGAATTGACTCAATATGTAAATTGCAAGTAAAAAAAATAAATATGTCATGATAAATGCATGAGAAGGTGTTAATTAAAAAAAAAAAAAAAGAGTTGGATTGATTCATATTTAATGGTGTATCCTTACAACATTTATGGTGTTTGAGAAAGAAGTCAAATTAGGCGTCATCCCCACTATGAGTAATGGCAGGCCCTCCCAGTGGCAGGTGAAGATGAGTAAATCTTCTTTTGTCCTAAAATCACACACCTTCTTACACCCCCTCTTCTTGATCACTTCTAAATTTAAACCCCCCCAAATTCTTGTCTCTACCTTGTCTAAAATTTAAAACTCCCCAAAATTTTCATGCACTAAAAGATAATCTAATTGGAAGCCAGCCTAGCTGTATGGATAATTGGGCACACTTGGTTTGTAACCATGGAGGTGGGAGATTAGGGTTTTCTTCTAAAGAAGGATGCATCAAGCTGTTTGAAGATTGCACTAGTTCTAGTAATTATAATCAAGAATTAGCTGATCATGATTCCACAGTTGATTTCTTGAATGGCGAAAACCCTAATTCAAACTCCAAAACTAAGGTTGGAAAGTCTTGTGTGAGAGGGCATTGGAAGCCATCTGAGGATGTCAAGCTGAGGGAACTCGTCTCCATCTACGGCCCCCAGAACTGGAACGTCATAGCCGAAAAACTCCCCGGAAGATCCGGTAACATTGACTACTCTATATATGTCCATTTATTACAACAGAGAGTAACAAAACATGTATATATAAATGAATGATGAATTTGTGTGTGTTTAATTAGGGAAAAGTTGTAGGTTGAGGTGGTATAACCAATTGGACCCAAAGATCAATAAAACAGCATTTACAGATGAAGAGGAGGAGAGATTGATGGAGGCTCATAGGGTTTATGGCAACAAATGGGCATTTATTTCTAGGCTTTTTCCAGGGAGGACAGACAACTCAGTTAAGAATCATTGGCATGTTGTGATGGCAAGAAGATGCAGAGAGAAATCTAAACCTAATAAATGGATGATTACTTCTTCTGATGATCATGTCAAATTACCTGCTGTTCATGATCATCAACCAATAACATCTCTTCCTGTTTCTGATCATCACTGTGGACAACAGCTTCACATGTGGAATTATGACACCTTTGTTCATGGTATGTGTAATTTAATTTCTTGTCTATTTCTATCCATTGTTCTACATTTTTAAACTTTATTCTTCTGTTTACAATTAATAATTTCTTGAAAACAAACACACATATATGTAAGAATATAATGAAACACCAATATCACTTCTGGTTGGCCTAATGTAGATACACTTTAGTTCTTGTAATTTAATTTATATATACACAAACACATTATTTGCTAATGTTAATTTTATTTCAAAATATGAATTTATTTATTTATTTATTTTTAAATAAAAAAAATGAAGAATTTAGACGTGCATTTATTTGCAGGAAATGCATACTCTCCCGGATCAACATCTCAAATATCGTACGCAGCCCCGAAATCACCATCGCCGATGGCAGCAGATCAACAGCACGACGAGTCGACCGGCCATTATATGGAGAGCAGAGATACCCCTCAATTTATAGATTTTCTTGGAGTTGGAGGTATACAAATGTAGAAAATCAATCAATCGAAGGAGGTTGCTGAAATTCAAGTTTGTTTAAACGAGGAAGAAATATTTTAATTAGCCTCTACCTAGTACTCCAATCATCAACTGCAAATAACAATATCCAACTTCAAATTTAATGGATGGAGTAGTATCTTGTTGCAGTTATAATTCCCCCTTTTCTTTAAATCCTAATTAATTTGCATGTCTGTAATGTTAATTAGAAACCCTGGATTAATATCATCATCAATCATCAAATGGTGAATATCAAATTTGAGTAATCAGGAGTTAATAATCCATATTTATTGGAAAAAATATATTATCGATCTCCTTTCAGAATCAAAGCATGCTGTCAATTACCACAATTATTAACCAAAAAGAGATATATTTCCAGGTAATTTAAAATTAATTAAATGTTTTTTTTTAGGATACAAAATGTGATCATCATGTAATTCAGAATTTAAAATCAAATGATTCAAATCCTACAATGCATTATGCAATCATAAAATTTCTCAAAGGTGAGTATAAATTTGCAATAAAAATAAAGTTCATAATTTTTTTTTTTGCAATTAACCCAAAATTTTACTTTATTTAAAATTGTTTTAAAAAACTTAATTTTTCTGAAATAGTTACAAGGTTTTTAAATTATTATCAAAATGATCATTTTTACTTAAAATTAATATTCAGTTTTTCTAATTTCATATGATCTGAAAGGTATTATTATGAGACGAAATTAGTAAAAAAATATTATTATAGGACTAATTTAGAGCAAAACTGAAAGGTTTTGAATGAAAATAAATTAATATCCTATCTATGTTGGGATCTTTTTAATAAAATTAAAAAATATGAGATGATTTATGTTTTAAACTCCGTAATTCATGAATTTATGGGATAAAAATAAATTAATAACTTATGTTTCTCTTAAAAATAAAAATTTATTTGATTTTCCTTCTCATTAGATATTTAATTACCCACAATTACATATGACGCACATTTACTATTGACGATGTATCTTAGCTTGTAATTATCAGTTGCTATGATATTATTTAGTGAAATCTGCTTGAAGAAAAACAATTACAGGACTCTATAATGATCAAATTAATAATATATATCATCGTACCTCCTCTACATATAAATGACAACTAATCGGGTTTACATTTGTTTTTATTAGTCGGCAATATCCGGTGTCCGTTATTAATTTGTACCTCTAAATTTTAATTTATAATCTCCATCTCGGTTATTTTGCTTCTCTTTGAGCACGTCAACTAAGATAATTTGTTTTTATGCGAGGAATAAGATATATAAATGATAAAACTTGCATGTCCTGAGGGCCCATATTTGAACGCTTAAAAAAATTGTACCCTTTTAATATTAAAACTTACCCTTAAACATTAAAGCAAAAAATTCCAAAGCTAGGCAAGGGATTGATTCATTCTCTTTCTTATGCGATATTCATAGAACTAGCGGCCCATCAAATAATACATACTAAAAATGACATACTCATGGGATATGTGAAGGTGTTAATATATTCTAAAATTGTTTATTAAATTAAAAAGGGAAGTATTTCTTTCTTTAAAAAAAAGGGTACTCAAGGGAGTGAACATAAACTCTCTCAGTCCGGATTCAAGGGTGCCATTTGTTTTTGGGCACTGAGATTAAAGAGTATTGTTATTTAATGTGTAGTGGGTAGTTGTATTAGTGGAGATGTGAGTCCTATTTTTTAGTTGTATTAATGGGTGTGTGGATAAAAAAGGAAATGAGACCCTTGGGGGCGTACGCCCCAAAATGGAAAAATAATACCCTTGAAAGCGGACGGAGGAAGTACATAAGTAGTCTTATATTTATGGCCAATGGAGAAAATTAAGAAACTAAATTCTAGTATTTAATTTTACAAAAAACTAGGTATTTTAGGCTTTTCTAAAAGAAGAAAAAAATTAATAAGAGTAGTACGAACAAGTCCCTATCGATGATTGGCATCTAACGGAGGACAACATGTGATCGATCCTGTCATCCAACCACATATAATTGACATAAAGTATAAACCATTATATGATCATCATCTTAATTTCTGAAATAATAATAATAATAATTAATGCTGATCATCGAGGCATCCATCACTTCCACAAATGTTATACTACGCATATATGACAATTTGAATCTTCTCTTTCACTTGATTTTTTGTTTTGGGTTTAGGCAGATATTAAAATGAATAGTGATATTTTATGTTTGATTTGGTTTTGAGTTTGTGAATGATAAACTTAAATTTATGTTAAACGAAAGTAAGAAAAAATGTTTGTTGAGTAAATATAATAATGCATAATAAGTGAGTGTGTGGAGGAATAATAGAAAGTAGTATATATATATATATATATATATATATATATATATATATATATATATATATATATATATATATATATATATATATATATATGAGAATTTTTAAAAAATGAGAGATGCTAGGATGCATTTAGGTGTATAATGCATGGAAGAGTTATTTTTTATAATACCAAGAATTATTCTTTGAAATATATAAATTGTTTTATTCGAATGAGTTCATTAATAATTATAATATTAATAGTCATTACACTAAATTTTATATTTAAAAATTTAAGTGTGAATTTAAAAAACATAAACCTTTGTTTTTAAAATCCGAAAAGCCACGAAGATAGCGAATTTTCAACTCATCGTTCATTTGTTTGTACTTTCATTTTCACGTTTATTGTAGATACAGAAGAATTTAAAAAAAATCACTTTTTGACTTATTTTTTGGAGTAATATGATATTTTTGGGTAATAAATAAATGATAAAGTATGTTATGCGTATGTTAAAAAGGTGAACACAAATTTAAAATTAAAGTATGTCAGAAGGATATTGATTATTTTTTTTTATGAAAATGTGAAATTGAGACGTGGAGAGTATTAATTAAATAAGTAAAATCGCAAATAATTGTGATTGAAAATATATACTCGTGGAAATGAATTTTTGAAATCATAAATAAATTCGATATATAATGGGCCTGGCCCATCTTGCCCTTAATTATGCTATACATATACATGAAGAATTATATATTTCTTTTTAAAAAAAAAGTGCAGATTAACAAAATAAATAAATAAACAAATAAAAATTGTAGATTAAAAAATTTGGTGAAGTGCAAGGAATTACAAGAAGTTAATAATTTCTCTTACCCCAAAAAAAAAAAAAATCTATGTAGAGGTGTTATTTTCCATGATTTTGAGAAACTCATGAAAATCAATTCCACCATCTCCATTTTCATCAAAAGCAGCAATCATTTTTCTGCAATTCTCCATCTCCAATCCTTCCCTCAATCCCAGAGCACACATAACCTTGTGAAGCTCCCTTTCATCAATCATTCCATCTCTATTACAATCAAACACTTGAAAAGCTTCTCTCACTTCATCCAAGCTCGCTTCTCTCTCCTCAAAAAGATTAAGAATATCTTCACCGTCCATCTTGGTCGGCAAATCGCCATGGCTGAACAATCCTAAGCTTCTCAGCACCAACTCCAGCTCCCTTCTGCTCACGCTCCGATCATCAGAAACGACGTCGTGGTCGACCTTCTTTTCTTGCTCCGACGACGTCGTTTTTTGATCATCGGAAATGATCTGAGAGTGGAAGGCTAACAAGAAGGTGGAGATCATGTTTCTGTGGAGGAGTATTTGGAGAAGTAAGAATTTGATTAATCCGAGGATTAGGACAGTGAATTGGATGGTGTTTATGTTTAGGGTTAGGTAGTTAGGAAGTGGGAAGTCGTTTAGATTGGTGAACGACATGTTAATTAGAATTAGAATGTTTAATCAGATGAGATTATTCACATAAATTAAGGTATTATTGAAGGTGGGTTATGAAGAAATTAGGAGAGTGGGTTTGTATATATATTTGAATTTTTGGAAATTTCTTGGTAGGATTTCAAAGAGAGGAAGTTGCTTTGAAGGTGAGGGTGGAAATTAATTGAAAATTACGTGATGCAACGAAATTTCTTTCTTGATCATTTTCTGGTCTGTTTGTGAGTATTATATTTTAAGTGGAAAACTTGTGGAATTTTATATTGTAACAACTTTGTCCATTTCCATACATTAATTGACATTTACAAAGTACTACGTAATTTGAAGTTTCCTGGAAAATTGGGTCAATACAAGGCTTCATTTTCAATTGGAAAAAAAAATGGAGTATGAATCAAGAATAATTATTACTTTCCCACCATAAAT
Source organism: Pogostemon cablin (assembly GCA_023678885.1). Classification (NCBI taxonomy): domain Eukaryota; kingdom Viridiplantae; phylum Streptophyta; class Magnoliopsida; order Lamiales; family Lamiaceae; genus Pogostemon; species Pogostemon cablin. The sequence continues at coordinate 1,563,344 of CM042992.1, read as the reverse complement.
TATTATTGTTCTAAATTAATTTATGTGTTTAAATTTGCATTGTTATTAGTGTAATAAAGTTGGGAGACCATGTTAAATTATTTAATGTATTTAGATACATTGTTTTAACAATAATTCTTCCGCTTTCCTTAATTGTTTGTTCCATGAAACCCTATTACAACTCGGTTCGAATCTCCAGTTACATTTTGGTGTTACATCTCCTGTTACAAACCGTTGGATAATTGACACGTAGGATAAACTATCTATATCCTAACAATCAATCCTAGGGGGAAATGTTAAAATTTTCTTTTCCGCATACGTGTCACTCATCTAACGCGTATAACAGGAGATGTAACACTAAAATATAACAGATATCCAAGATCATTACAACCATATCCAAAGTTATTATAATACCCTTTAAATTAAATAAAAGTTTATCAAAAAAATAACTTTTCTTAAATAATATTATTATAAAACTATAAATAAGAAAAAAAAAATCTTAAACAATATAAAACAATAAACTAGAAAGGTGGAAGTATATAATTGAGTGAGTATAATTGGTGAAAGGGATTAGCCGCCATAGTCAACAAAATGGAGATGGGTTTAATGTAAGCATTTCTCGTGGAATTGGGTTAAAGCGTCTTTGCTGACCATGACTAAATATTTCAAACCTTCACTTTTAATATAATTAGTAAATTATATGCCGTGGAATTTATGATTAAACTACCAAATCTTGTAGTAATTTTTTTAAATTTAATTTAATTTAATTTAATTAATTGATTTTCCACGTGGCTACAGGAAAAAAGTGTTTTTTCCAAGAAAAATGCACGAAACAAAATTAAGTTACAAAATTTCTTATGCGACGACCGTCTAATTACATAGCGTAACGTGTATAACATAAGCGAAAGTTCATAAATTATTTTTTTTAAAAGTTAAATTTAGCTATAGCATAGATTAATTTATGCCCACAGAAAGAACAGTATAGATCTTTTGAAAATGCCAAAACTATTTGAATTCAAAGTATTTGACGAGTACGAGAATGTTCATGTAGAATGCAACAAACTTGAAATAAAATTAACAGGCAAAATCGTACGTGGCTGGCCTACGTACGATAACTATTTTTCAAACTGATTTTTTCAAAAAAGTTATAAATTGATGCCTTCAAACAATTTAAGAATTTAATTAATATAATTTGTACTCATTTTACTTTTTCACGGTATTTCGAGAGAACTTACTCCTACTTTTATGACAGATTAATTCAAATTTATGAATTAATTAAGCAAAAAAAATTAATTAGTTGGGAGTGGGTAAATAAGAAAATGTAAATTGTACTCTATTAATTTATTTAAAAATAAAAATGTGTATTACAGATCATTACATTAATTTCATTACTGGTGTGAAATATCCTCACCATTCGATTTTTTTTTAAAAAATAATTATCACTTTTTATTAAAAATATTGTCACTTTTTATTTATACTACTAATTGTTCATGAAATAAATCTTTGTACCACCACTACTTTTTATCAACTTGGAGTATTATTTTTCATGAAAGTAGTTCACTCTTATATGTTTTAAGAAACTCATTACTTGTTAACGCAAGTGTTTACCAACTATACTGTATAATAAAATTTCATATTTAGTTATTTCATGAGTTGATCTTTTATTTGAAAACCACTTGGTTAGATTTAAAAGTCATCAATTCAATCACATTATAAGGTTTATATTGATGAGTTGATATTCGGTGCACTCATATATGTATAACTTTTTATTCTATATTGTATACATGTTTTTTAATAATTGTATTTTTTTTTACATTCAGTTTTTCATTAAAAAATCTAAAATCCATATATGTATAACTTTTTATTTAATAGTGTATATATATTTTTTAATAATTATATATTTTTTACACTTAATTTTTCATTAAAAAAACTAATAAACAAAGTGTATATATTTTTGTTCATAATTATATACATTTCTATAAGTGGGTGTAATACTGGGCCTATACGTATAGGTGATAGAAAAAGATAAATTCATCCAGGTGGAGACAAATTAAAAAAGCCTGTAAAAGACTTAATTGGCCCATGGTTTATATAATTAGTTGAAGCCCATTATGTTCAATCTTTAGGTGGAGACAAATAGGTCTATTTGTGTAAGGTCTGTGCAGCCCATGCAATGCTGAATTTCAATCGCTGAGCAGCCCATAAAAATATTATATATATATATATATATATATATATTAGTGACAAATTATTTAATTTTTAATAATGTTGGAAAATACTTTTTAGAAAGAAAATCTAACACTAATAGAATAAGGATTTATTATTATTATTATTAAAATAAAATATAAGCATACAATTAGTGTGTAAGCTCTGTTATTTAAATTTTTATAAGGTCAATTATATAATAGTATTAATTAACTCGATATAAATAACACTCAATATCTTAACCTACAATACATTCTATTTTTAAAGTTGCGATTTCCACTCAACTCACATAATATATACTACTATATATATATTACAAAAAAGACTTTATTACACCAAAAAATAATAATAATAATAAAGGTAAATTTTCTTAATATATGCATTTACTACAATCGTGTAAAAAATACCTGGAGGGAAGGAGTAGCAAATTTGATCCATATTTAACAATCAATTTAGTTACATGAGTAATTTAGCATGCAATTAATGTATAAATGGATAATGGAGATCTGAAGGTTGAGACAAGCAGTCCCATCCCATGTTAGTGTATTCAGTGACTAGGAAAGGAAAGTGGGATGCGTTACTACAAATCAGGAAGCAGCACACACAAAATTCTATCATCACGTGGAATTGGGCCCAAACAGCAAACCAAATAAAAGTTGATGTTTTCAGGCTTCAAACTGGTGGCACAGATTGATTTCCCTTTTCAAGTTCGTAGCTGTAAAAGGGCCATCAAGAATCAAGGAGATGTGTGAGGCCGCCACGTGGCATTCTACAATAGGATGAGAATCTAAGCCATATATTACCAAGAAAACTCATAAACAATCCCCACTTATTGTACACCATGTGGGCTTTGCTACATAAGCTCACTCACTATCTTGTAGCTCTCAGTATTCAATATACTCATTTATGTACAACAGAGCACCTAATTTGCTCTCAAAGGCTGAGATCATATCACAACTCTCTCGTAGTTGATTCTATGTTCCAACCATCGGTTAAGAATTCCTAGCTCACGAGCTCTCATGGAAGTTTAACGACCGCGATAGCGCAGCCGGATTGGCTTGTAATACTGTCGACGCTTCTTGAACATGACTCTTTTCGTCTCCCTTTGATTGGAATGCCTTAAACAGACCGCCGCCTCCACCAGTGCCAACTGAATCCGCCCTGTCATTCTTTATACCTAATGTGGCCCATATGGAGCTCTTAGCAGCTTCTCCGGGATCATTGATTCGTAGTGTTTTAGGAACCCACAGACTCTTCTCTGAACTGCTCTCTTTTACTGGCCCTTCGTCTGATTCAGCTAGTTTGAGAACGCTGTCGTCTCTTGAATGCTTCCCGAGGGTTGGGGAGTTGGGGCCGGATGTTGGAGGTGTGTGGCACTGCGAAGCTCTTGGTGTTCGTGGGATAACCCAAGGAACGGGCCAAGTACCAGGCACAGCGCAGCCCCAGTAAGGCGGTGTTGTGGAATAGAATGGCACGGGAAAGGTTGCAGGGCCGAAAGTAGGCGGAGAGACGGAAGAGTTCCATTGAACAGAGTTCCATGGGTAAGGCCAGGGGCCTCCAGCATAGCATGGGGGAAATGCCTGACAAGTCGACATCATTTCAGGAGGACCGTTCTTACCAACCTCGTCCTTTGAACTAGCTGCTGTTATGGATGATCTACTGGAGTGATCGTCCCGGTTCTCTTTACCTCCATCAGAAACAGAACTGCCTACTTCTTCAGGCTTATGAAAGCCATTTCTTGAACTGTTTCTGATTGTTTTATCCACAATGTTCAACACCGACGCCATGGATTCACACAAGGGCGAATCCGAGCCAAAAGTGAGAACCGTACCGTTGGGGTTCAGAACAGGGTGGTGAATTCCATTGGAGAGATCAACACGAGCATTCTGAAGGGCTTCCGGGACAGATAGATGGCGGAATTGAGAAACAGAGTTCTTGTTCTTACGTCGACCAGCACCTATGGGGACGTTCCTCATGGTCCCTCCAGCTGTCCAATATCTCTGGCAATTCTTGCAGAAATGCCTAGGTTGGTTCACATTGTAATTGTTAAAATAACAAAATTTTGTGTCCATGCTATTACACCGAGGGCATGGAATTATCTTCTCCGGTTTCTTCAGAATTTTCTCCTGCGAGTTGCTCGCCTCGTTCTGTTCGTCTTCATTCTTCGACATTTTTGCAGATCCAGTATCAGTATCAGCTGAAGGAGCACCTGAATCGTCAATTATCAGTTGAGTGGCGCTTGATTCTTTTACTTCCTCTGATGTTAAAGCTTGATCTTCATCTTTTGCAAGATCTTGTTTGGGAATTGACATACTCTGCATACATATAAAGGAAGTACATAAGCAGTGATATTCGATCGAACGTTCGTTTCTCAAAATGAGCAACCAGTGAACACAATAGAATCTATAAGAACAGCTGCAGAAAATGAGGCAATTAATACAGTCCAAGATCTAATTTTTTTGGTGAAAACTGTTGCTTATTTCTATAACTAGGACCTTATATTATTACACTTGATCAAAAACAAAAATAAATATACAACATATGAATGCTCTTGTACTCCAGCCATAGACAGCTATAACCATCATAATGATTCCTGATCTTTCTCATAATCTAAGGTCAAAGTACCTACTCTCGAATTCACAGCAAAACAAAAGAAGCTATATATTCATTAAAAACTTCAACTTTGTTGCAGAGAAGTAATTTCCATGGATTCAATTGCTGCAAAAAAGAACTCTTAAATTTCATTTAGGACAGTAGTGAATTATTGCAGAGAAAAACATGTCAAGGTGATTAGAATGCTTAAGAACAAACAAACAAGACAAAGCAAAAGCACAAAAAGTTGGTCGTTGAAGCACAGATAGTAATTTGCATGCAAGAAAAAAGGGGGAAAAAAAGGCACCACTTTTTTCCTCTTTTCCTCAAATAACTGCAATCAAGAAGTTAAAGAACAGAACTTTTATAACAACAAAATCCAAAAGCAACTAGTGGGTCTCATTTCTATGATTGGAAACCTCTTTAATTCAAAATGTATCATGAAACCCCTAAATCAAAATCATTAAACCAGAGCTAATCCCCAAATTTCTGGAAAAACATAAAAATCAAAACAAGGATGAACCCTTATAACATATAACAGCAAATCGAATTCAAAACCTAGATAGAAATCATCTGAATCCGTACCCAAAAGATTCTGATAATCATACAATCCAAATAGAGACTAACCCTTTTACGATCGACAAAAGGGTTGTCTTAAAAACAAAAAAAAGAATGGATTTTTAATGAATACCTCACGAGAATCATGCTCCTCCAAATCTGCATTCAAATTGTTATCTTCAAGCATAGAATCAGATGAACATGGTGGTTCTTGATTGGAGCTATCTTCTCCAGCCACCTCACACGACTGAGCTGATGCATCTCCACCACCAGTCTTGGCCGCCGGAGTTTCCGGCAGCTCAATGGTTTTACCAAAAAGCTTTATCTTGGGGTCTTTAACCTCAGACATTTCTGCTTCTTTTTTTAATATTAATAATAATAACCCTCTGTCTCTGTCTCCCCTCTGTCTCTCTCTCTCTATTGTGTGTGTCTGTGTGTGTTATGGAAACAGGAAATATGAAACCGAAGTAGTAGAATAGAAGAAATGGAAATGGGAATGAAAATGTCAAAAGAGCAAACAGAAAACAGGCGTTGTGTGTGAGATCTGACACGCACACCAAGTGGGGTGTGTTTCTTTTTCCCCCTTTTTGGGGGGCTTTTGTGTGTGTGAGATGAAAGAGTGTACGACGTAGGAGAGATTCGAGAGATGGATCCGAGGAGGTTATGTTAAAACGCCACGTCGGAAAAGAACTCAATTCTCAGCCACAACTTCTATGTGGCTTTGAGATAGTGTCTTTCTCTTTTTCTCTCGCCCTTTTCTTTTGATTCTTTGTGCCAAAAGTGGACTCTCTCTTTAATCTGACTCAGCACACCCCCCCCCCCACCAACCCCCCAATTTCCTTTTTCTATTTTTTTTTTTCATTTAGTAATCCATTTTTACCATCAAATATAAACATATAAGTATCTATCTTAAATTTGATTCACATCATTAATAATAGTTAGGATAAAAGAGTTTACGCATTAACTAAATTTTATCAGTTTAATTCCTTCAAAATCCATTAGAATTAATAACCCATAAAAGTAAGTTATAATAACCCATAAAAGTAATAAAGAATTAATACAATTCTCATTTTGATATTTTAAAATTTTATTAATTTATCTGATAATTCTAATAAACCAAATGCTCCCCATAACTAAAATCGCATTACACATATTAAATTAAAATTTATATACTACAGATGTTGAAGTTTTTTATTTATAATTTAAATAACCAGAAATCTCACGAGGTTTTAGAGGCCCAACAATTACAATTAAAGATAAGCATGATGGTGTTATCTTTTGATGAAATGAGGGTTAAAGATGAATAATATTGATTATGAATTAAGAAAAGATTTGAAGTGGGTTCGCACAAGTCCCTTTTGAAAAGTCTTCCAACTTTTTCATTCTTTAAATTTTTTTATTTAATTATTGTCTTAATATTTGGGTGACAATAAAGGAATTAGTTAAAGGTAAGAAGAAAAGTGATAGCCTAAAGTCTAGAGCCTCTTTTTATTATGTTTGGCCACCCCAGCCAAACGTGTAGAATCAGCAATCTCTTTAAGATGTATTAATTATGGTAAACATGATTAATTATGTTCTAATCCCACTTGGCACACATCCAAATGCACCATTAATTTGTTGATTATATAGAAAAAAATATAATTACTTTTTTAAATTTAAATATAATATGGTCCATATGGAGTTGCTCAACTTGCAAAAACTGTGGGAGAAGGCTTTCGCGTTGATTCTTTCTTGGGCCGGGCCCAGATAGATAATACTTACAAATTTTAATTTCGAGTATTAATAATTATATTCTTCTTTTTTAACTTTTTGGTTTTTTAATTGCTTTTTATGCACATGTATGCAATTCGTGGACTCACTAATTTTAGGAGGCTATAATCCATCGTCCACTATTTCAAATCAGAATTTTACGCTCTGTATGGAGTGGAGTGACCTCACAATTGTTGATCGTATCGATTTGTAAACCAACTAATTTAGGAGAGACCCGAACCAATATTGACTATGAGTACCCTCATTTCAAATCAGAAATTTGCGTTGTATGGATTATTCTCACAGTTGTTAATTGCACCTGCAAATTTCAAACCTAAAATCTTAAAATTTTTTATCTTAAAGCACCTTAAGTTGTAATTTTTTGATTTTTTAATTGTTGTTACTTTATTTGATTGATGTGGGTTCTTATGCATGGCATGGAGAAAAAAGTAACAAGGAATTGGAATTTCAAAAAATCAAGAATTTTGAGATTTATTGAATTAAATAAGTTTGTACTCTTTATTTCAGAATGTGTACATTTAAATAATTAAACAAAAAATAAATTTATGTAGCAGATTCCTTTTAGAAAGTATAAATATGATGATTATGTATGCAATTTTGAAAGTTGGTGCATTCACCCAATCAAACATTTTAAGAATAAAAAAAATAAAGTTATAAATAAAGAAAAAGAAAAAGAAAAGGCAAGCAAATAAGAGTTGAAATCCTACTAATAAAGGGTAGAATACCATGGGTTAATAAAAGGGATTCGTTTTTCTCACCACTTTTTTTCTACTAGTTGCTTATTAAAGTTTGTACGAATTATAATAATTTAATAAAGTAAAATTCCTCTCAAATAAATAAATATGAAATTACAAGCTTTTTCTCGAAGCTACTCCTTATCGGGCCCTTACATTAACAGCATCCAAACACGCCTTTACAATTCGTGGCTGTGCTGCTTCCCTTTTATCATTTTGATTTCAAAATTTTGTTTTTTCTGGTTGTAATTCATGCCACGTGTCACACCAAGAACACGTCTATTGTTCCTTATTTTCTCCAAGTAATTAGAATTCATACCGATTATCAATTAACACTAAATATCATTAATTAACAGATAATTTTTTTACTTTTATTTAGTAGATTTTTTACAAAAGATTGGATTGGTCTGTTGTAGAATTATTTTATTTTAAAAACTATTTATTTTCATTAATAACAATTTTTCTATGTATATTTTTAAGATATTAAAATTGATATATATATATATATATATATATATATATGTGTGTGTGTGTGTGTTTTTTTTTTTTTTTTTGTGTGTGAGACCTTATGTTATCATAATCAAAATATTTCGATTAATTACCAAAGTTTGGAGAATAAAACTCAATTATTCAATTTTGAACATAACATGGATGTATTTGTACGATTAAATTTAATTATTGTAGGACTCAGCCCACTGGGCTTCAGATATTACATTGTAAATTTTGCAGTTTTATAGCCCATGGTTAAAACAAACACTAGGCAATGTATTGCATAGTGCATACTATCAATTATACAATTTTTTTATTTATAACTCTATTCATGTAAATTTACTAGGATTAATAAGAATGAATTTATTATTTCATTTTAAAAAAAATAAAAATGTTGTTGAGATAGGAAGTGATATTTCCAAAAATAAAATTAAAATCCAAAAATATAATCTGCAGTAATACAGTGATATATGGAGTAGAATATACCAAACCAAAGTACACACATGTGGGCCCAAAGTATGATGGGTAAGGCCCAAAGCCCAAATAATTCTGTAATGATTGAATGATTTGAGGCCCATAAATAATAGCCCAAAATGTTCCCTCAAAAAGTAACAGCTTAGAATTTGACCCTTCATCCCATTCATCCGAAGGAACTTCATCAGATTCAGATTGTGATTAGTAACAGATAAATTTAATTTAATCTGCATAAAAGCAGTGTATGACTACCACTAATTAAGACTCCATACATCTTCCTTGCCGTCTCCGTTGCTCACGATTAAATCCCAATCCATTTGTTTTTCATGACTTTCCGTCTCAAATTTCACCCCTTTTGCTGTTGATTTTGATTCTTGGATGTGTATTTCTCAATGGTTATGATCTATGTATGAAGGAAAATGGGCATTTCTAGCTGCCACCTAAGATCCGTCGTAATCTGGTGCTCTTGATTGAATCTGAATTTGGGATTCTTGGACTGGGTTTATAGGGGAAATCAAGAGGAGTTTTTGGGTTCCATTGATTTCGATTTTGTATAAGTTTTTGATTAGGATTCAATCTGCAGATTCCTCGGGTTCAATTCCAATCCAAATGGTCTGTTTTGATAGCTCGATTGCGGTTGACCAGCATTTAGACATGGCGAAATCTGTGAATTCAGCTCACCCTTTTTCGAAATCGAAGCCAATTCATCAGTTCCATCGGAACAGAAGAAATTCCAATTCCCTGAATCACTTGAACATCCCCGCCTGCGATCAATCCCGTTACGCAGTGATCGATGTGGTGATCTTGATTGCTGTGATTGGTGCCTGTGGGTTTCTGCTATACCCATATGCCAAGATTCTAGCTCAAAAAACATTTGAACTCGGTGAAGAAGTGGTGGATGTGGTGAGTGAGGAAATCATTCGTGCTCCCATGGTGTTTGGGTGCTTAGGACTTAGCATTCTGTTTGCAGCAACCGCCCTCGTTGCGATCACCCTCTGTATGGACAATCGATGTGGGAAACCAGGGTGTCGTGGGCTTAAAAAAGGTGCTGAATTCGACATTCAATTGGAGACAGAGGAGAGTGTGAGGAAATCATCAACTTGTGTGTCCAAAGCTGCACTGAGGAAGGGGTTGTTCGAAGTGGCCCGCGATCACCACAGGGAGTTAGAAGGAGAGCTCAAGAAGATGGCTCCGCCTAACGGGAGGGCGATCCTTGTTTTCCGGGGTAGGTGTGGGTGTTCTGTTGGAAAAATGGAGGTTGTTGGCCCCCGGAGAGCTCGAAAGTTTAAGAAATAGTATCTGTTGATAAGGTAGATTTAATCTTACTTTCTTTTTATCAGTAGGAGCAATATAGATACTGAAAGTAGCTCAGTGATGAGCACATCCATTTGCAGGTTAATTAATTTCCTTTGAACGATATACTTATCAATAAGCTCAATAGGCTCCTTGGAATAAGAAGAGTATACATAAACCTTTAAGTTAATGAATATATATGGGACCTTTCAATTAGCTTTATCATTTTATAACATCATTATGCCCTTTAACTGTTGGAAAAGTGTTCTGTTTTGTTGTGTTCTTTCTTTATTTTATATGCCAATAGTTTTCAAATTCAAAAGATGCTGTATCTTGTGCCTTTCCATTGTTTGATCAGTTGATTAAAAACTTGATCTTTGCTTTAACATGCCTATAACTTTTCAGCACTGGATATGAAGTTTTGTTGAGAATATAATTTGCAAATTAAGGAGATTCATGAACATGAACTATTCATGCATCTATTAAATATCTATTTAATGTTGTTTCAAGAAGTTGGAAAGATTCATGTATTATGGAGTCTATAAATATTCATGTAATTCATCTATTGAAATGCAAGTAAAAAATATTAAGAAATTCATATATCTCTCTCTAATATCCAACGAAGTGCAGCAGCACTATTTCTATAATATCCTTTCTTTCCAACAAATTGTGGTATCAAGAGCCTGGTTCTATCAATGGCATCGAACCAAGTTTCGATCTCTATGTTTTCTTATACTCCAAATCAAGTCCCAATATTTGAAGGAGAACATTTTGATTATTGGAGCAGTCAAATGGAGACTATCTTTATTTCTCAAGATTTGTAGGAAGTAGTGGAAGAAGGTTTTGCAGAGCCACCTAAAGAGAAAAATGATGAAGTATGGAATGAGAATCAACAAAAGGAGTACAAGAAAAATGTGAAGAAAGATGCAAGTGCTCTCAGATTTATTCAACAAGGATTAAGTAAGTCTATATATCCAAGAATTCATGGAGTTAAAAGATCTAAGCAAGCATGGAATATCTTGAACGAAGGGTTTCATGGAAATGATAAGGTAACTTCTATAAAGCTTCAATCTTTTTGGAGGGAGTTTGATAATTTATCAAAGAAAGATAATGAAGTAATGCAAATTTATCTTACTCGAGTTGCCGAAATCGTGAATCAAATTAGAAGTCTTGGAGAAATCATTGATGAAAAGAAAGTTGTCCAAAAAGTCCTTAGAAGTCTTCCTTCCAAATATGATTATGTTATTGCTGCTATAGAAGAGTCTAAAGATTTGAACACATATACTTTACAAGATTTGATGTGCACTCTGCAAGTACATGAAGAAAGACTTAACAGGTCTTCAAATCAGCCCATTGAGCAAGCATTTGAATCCAAGATGAATTTCTCGCATTTGAATTCTACACATGGTAGAGGAGGACCATCTCGAGGTAGAGGAGGCTCATTTCGAGGTAGAGGAAGAGGCAGATCTCAAAGCAACCACCAATCCGAAAACCTTGAAGATGGAAGTTCTAATCTTTTTTGCAAAATTTGCAGAAAAACTAATCATGATACAAAAGATTGCTTTTTTAAATGTAAAAGGTGCAGGAACCCAAATTACTCTCAAAGGGATTGCTATCATCAAAATAAAGAAGAGAAGGATGAAGCGAACCTGTCAAAGGATGAAGGAGAACAACTTTTTTCTTGCACGACAGCACAACCACCACCTCAAAATGAATGGTATTTAGACAGTGGATGCAGCAGTCATATGACTGGGAATAGAAACTTATTCATCGATCTTGATCGAAATTTCACTTCGCAAGTGAAGCTTGGTGATGGAAACTCTCACTCATGTGAAGGAAAGGGAACCATTGTTGTTCATTCTAATGAAGGCAACAAAAAGGTTATTAGTGATGTTCTTTATGTGCCTAATCTCACTAGTAATCTTCTAAGTGTTGGACAATTGCTGCAAAGAGGATACTCGGTATTTTTCGATAACGAAGAATAATTGCACCATTGTTACAGTACCAATGACATCAAATAAGGTGTTTCCCTTAGTTATGCCTTTGGAAGAAAACGTGGCCTATAGAGGAGAAAATATGGATCAATCTGATGTTTGGCACTTGAGATTCGGACATCTCAATTGGAATGGCTTGCAACTTCTCAAGCACAAGAAAATGGTGATTGGGCTTCCAGAAATTGAATCTAAAACTCAAGTTTGCAAAGGATGCATATATGGAAAAATGCATCGACTTCCATTTCCGAAGACAACATGGAGTGCAAAAGAACTTTTGGAGCTTATTCATGCTGGCATCTGGGGTCCTTCGAGAACTCTATCTCTTGGAAGCAAAAGGTACTTCATTTTATTTATTGATGATTATACTCGAATGATGTGGGTTTATTTCTTGAGTGAGAAGTCAGAAGCATTTTCCAACATTTCTGAAATTCAAAGCTCTTGTGGAAAAGCAATCAAGCTATCAAATAAAGACACTCCGGACAGATCGTGGAGGTGAGTTAATTTTCACACCATTCATGAAATATTGCAAAAATAATGGCATACAGAGGTAGTTAACTATTTGAAGAAGTCCTCAACAAAACGGAGTCGCCGAGCGGAAAAACCGCACAATTGTTGAGATGGCTAGAAGCATGATGATTGGAAAGAATTTGCTAAAAGTTTTTTGGGCTGAGGCTGTTCATACAGCTATTTATTTGCTGAATCAATGTCCGACGAAAGTTGTTCGAAATCGAACACCATTTGAAGCTTGGCACCAAAAGAAACCAATTGTTGATCACTTGAGAATTTTCGGTAGTATTGCGTATTCTCACATCTCTACTCCTAATAGAGATAAATTTGATCAAAAGAGTGAGAAACTTATCTTCGTGGGCTATAGTGATGAATCGAAGGGTTATCGCTTGTATAATCCTTCTATCTGCAAGCTTATTGTTGCAAGAGATGTAGTTTTCGATGAAATGGCATCATGGATATGGGAAGAAAAATCATCCAGATTAATATCTCAAAGTGATTTTTATGATACTTCTAAGATTGAAGAAGAAGAAGAAGCTGATCATGGTGTTGCATCTCCGATTCCTACTAGTCAACCAAACTCTTCTAATCAAGAAGATTCAAGTTCAGCTTCACCAATAAGAAAGACTCTTTCCTTACGAGAAATTTATGAAAGTACTGTTTTTGCTCTATTTTCTTGTGAACCTCATAGTTTTGATGCTGCAGAGAAGGAAGAAGTATGGAGAAAATCCATGAAGGAAGAGATTGCTATGACAAAAAATATGATCTTCCATTCAAGAAGCAAGCACATTGAGTTATCCCATCATTTCCTACGAAATATGGTGGACAAAGGAAAAATCAAGTTGGAGTTTGATGGTACAAAGGAGCAGCATGCTGATTTTCTCATAAAGGCAATCCAAGTTGATAAATTTCAGCAAACCAGAGATATTCTAAAGATTGCAAATTAAGAAGGGGTGTTGAGAATATAATTTGCAAATTAAGGTGATTCATGAACATGAACTATTCATGCATCTATTAAATATCTATTTAATGTTGTTTCAAGAAGTTGGAAAGATTCATGTATTATGGAGTCTATAAATATTCATGTAATTCATCTATTGAAATACAAGTAAAAAATATTAAGAAATTCATATATCTCTCTCTAATATCCATCGAAGTGCAGCAGCACTATTTCTGCAATATCCTTTCTTTCCAACAAGTTTAACTTGTGAGAATAGTTGTTTGCCCATTGGTAGTCTATGTATTAACTTTGTTGTTACATTTTTACTCACCTAGTCATTCATCTGGCCATCTTGTAGCTTATACTTGAGATCATGGTTTATATTGACTCTGCTACATTGATTCTGAACTGCTGTGTCTTGCAATATCTTGGCAGAATCATATATTCCCGGCTGATCCAATGATGAAATCTTTCTTTAGATCATAGTAGTGTGTTTTGCTAAAGCTTAGGGATCCACTACCAAGACAGACATCTCCAAACTGGATATTAACAACATGAGATTGTTTGTCTTTTCATTTTGATTAGAACCAGATAAATGTGTTTGATTTTGACTTATTACTCAAATAGGCTCATTCTACTTTATATTGTTACCCCATGATTACTTGTTACAATATAAACTCAAATATGCTGCTGCTAAGTTTTCCTATTTCAAAATCTTATGTTTGGTGTTAATGATACTTGAGTCAATGATTATTTGTAACTGTATGCTGATTGACTTGCTGCCTATTCAACTAGAAGTTTGGTTTCATTTTAAAATAAAAGTAATGTTGTCGTTCTGAACACGTTCTAATTTCCTAATAATTCCGACAAGCCAAAAGAAATTCTCAGTGTCACCCTGATATGTGGCCTTCTGTTAGCTTCTTTATCTTTTATAGTATCTCTTCTGTAAGACGGGGGTTTAGCGTATTTTTCTATTTCTTGTTATTTGTTGTCTAAGCCAAAATAAAAAAAAAAAGAAGAAAAAAAATTCGCCTATATAGTGCTTTGCAGAAGCAAGTGCTTTTACCTGTCTGCGTGTCCTTTTCTTGTCCATTCTAAGTTTTTCTGTTTTTGGCTTTTTAAGCTTTGAGTTTTTCTGTTTTTGGCTTTTTAAGCTTTGAGTGAAGTTGATATTAACACAGTTTTATAATGAGTTGTTCTTGTGTTAAGAACGAATGTGACCCTTTCTCAGTTCAGTATAGCATGCTTTATTCTTTAACGACTGCATTTAATCCAAATTATAGCATATTCTTGAGGACGATGATCATCTTGAGGACGATGATCACCCCACCCCTACTTTATGAAGCACCAGTCGAATAGACAGGTCGATTCTGGTGCATTCCATAGTAACAGACTGTTGATGGAATACCCTGTTTGACTGTATGCCTCTTTCATCGTTATGAAACTTTCACGGTTCACTGTCAATCCACAACACTCTGTGCACGATGTTTATCCTTTAATGCGATCTCATTTTGATACGATCTTCGCTCGCTTGCTTTCGTATAAATACTTGTGCTAATGATTATCATATCATAACTTTAATTTTGAAGTATGTTGTCAATCAGTATTTGTCAAAGTGTTTTTGAAGTCTGCTGTCGATCAGTATCTGTCAAAGTGTAGTTCGTCTTGATTCTCATCATTTCATCTATTTAAAAGTATAAATATATGCTTGGTGTGATTATCTAGTGTAGTTTACCTTTTATGTTTTCATTTCATTTTTGATATTATTTACCTTTATTTGTAATACATACTTTTTTTAAGCTTGACTTTACTTCTTTCAGTTTACTTAAGGGGTTTTTGAAATTTTAATGTTAAGATTAAGATTGTAATTTCTCTAAATTTATGTACCATAGTGCATTAAATATGTGAAAACAATATTTATACTGATACGTATTTCAATTCTAAAATTAAATGCAAGCGACTAAAAAGATTGAGAAGTAAAATTGATAAAAATGAAGTTATAATATCAAAATTGAAAAAATTAATTATCATTTTTCATATTAAACATATTGTTATTTTTTATTTATATATTTTGAATTGTTCATGTAATTATGTGACTTTTCATTTGTAGGGTATTCAAGATTTTTTTTTGAAATGATTAACAACGAAAATAACTATAGATTCAAATACTCAAAAATATAAGAAAAAGAAAATTCAACGGATAATGCTATTCTTTTGCAACTTTGTCATATTTACATACAAGTTACATTACTATATTATTATCCGTTAATTCTATTCTAATATTTTTACACGTTTCACTGAACAGAAGTATCATATTAATAGAAAAGTAAATAAATTCAGCAACTCTATTCTAACATTTTTACACGTTTCACTGAACAAAAGTATCATATAATAGAAAAGTAACAGTAACTCTATTCTAACATTTTTACACGCTTTACTGAACAGAAGCATCATATAATAGAAAAGTAAATAAATTCAGTAACACTGTTCTAACATTTTTACACATTTTATTGAGCAGAGTATCACATAGTAGAAAAGTAAATAAACACGGTAAATTATTTTATGTAGATTCATATAGAAGACTGTCTTACTGATTGCTCTGCAGCTCCAGAATTTTACTTTTAACCTCATCTCCACATATAATCATCCGGATCACTCTCCAAAATTAGGCTTTCAACATCATTTTCACTGGAATCCCTTTGCCCAAAATAAAATACATGAATCATCCATCCTTCACCTTCAACCTCTCGAATTTGCAGCTTGATTGGCATTTTGAATCGACAGATTGGACACGTTGCTTGAATCCCTAACCATTTATCAATACAATTAGAGTGAAATTTATGCTTGCAAGGCATCTCCTTGACATCTTCCGAGCTAACCCTATACTTTGATAAGCAAATTGCACATTCTAAGTCAGATTCCTCTATCTGAACGCGTGGCAGAGACTCGATTGAAGCTTTCGTGGCAGGAAATGGACCGCTATTTGAGTTAATTTCTCTTAGGACTGATTCGCGATCCAGTGAACCCTCTAATAAGGTTATAGATCGGCTTGGTTGGTTTATAAAAACCGCAACCTCGCGTGGAGTGGTCGCAGCCGTCATTCTGAGGATCCATGGGAGTAGCGCAGTAACACCTCTGCTGCTCAGCTCTTCAAGAGACGGTGGCCATGGTACCGGAAAGTTTGATGAAGCCATATGCTTCTATCTTCTATTTTGTTGTAGTGTTTGAGAGGAATTAGTGTTTTTTTTTGAGGAATTTGTGAAAGTTGTATTTGAACTTAGAAATCAACAAATTTTCTCTCATATTTTATTTTTTTACTTTATACCACTATAAAGGAGTGGTGAGTGGGATAGGGTCGGCTAGAAATTGCAAAAATACAAATATTAGAGTCAGAGTACTTTATAAAACGAGTATTAATAAGTCACTGAAATAAAATGGGAATAAGATGGATATGTCGTAACCAATATTCACTGGGTTTAAAAAGTTCATTCAATGATCATTTCTTATTTATTTTAAAATTTTAGTATTTATGTATGCTTTCTTATTTATTTTAAATTTTTGTGAGTATAGTTAGATTTGTTAGAATTTTATTTGATGGGAAAAAATATAAAATAGTTAGACTTAAAAAATTTATGTATGATTTCTTATTTATTTTAAAATTTTGTGAGTATAGTTAGATTTGTTAGAATTTTTTTTGAAGGAAAAAAAATATAAAATAGTTACTTAAAAAAATATGTAGCCATGACATAATATGATATTATACTTTATAATATTTTTTCTTTATTAATTGAAATTAAGTTGGATAAATCAAGGAGGAGATATTATATGTAAAATTTAGTTATATTCATATCATATCAATATATTGCTTATATATATAAAAATACATACATTCACAAACAATTTTTTTTTTATTATTCTCATATTAATTTTATTAACCTTTTTATGTATTTGATAATTTTTAGCGTATGTGTTTCATAATTATTTTATTAGAAGTTTAAATTATTTATTTATCTATATTTATTTCATAATAATATAGGCTTTCGTGTTTATATGAAATATATAATTTAATTCATTTTAAAAAATTTGATTGGTTTTGATATTGATTATTTAATACATATGTAATAGTACGTGTTAAGGTAATCTAACATATCAATAATTTTATGGTAATGGAAAGAAAAATTAAAAACTTTACTGTATTGAAAATTTTAAAATTTTACTGTATTGTATCCTCTTTAAGAAATGGATTTTACTTTAAGAAATGGCAAAGAATTATACTTTTAAGTATAAAAAAATGACAAAAACTTGTGTGCACCTGGCGCACGGAGCACACTCCTTTGCACCTTTAGAATTTTGTGTTAAATTGTATAATCTTTAATATAAAGATGTGTATCTTTTATTTTCGAAAGAAAAATAAAAAATATTAATAAAAAGTGTATATCCTTTAGAACAAATGATGTACCCTTATTAATTAAAATGTATACTTTTTAAAACAAAACAATGTACCATTACTTATAATACTAAATTCTAAAGGGGCAAATGTGTACGCAAGCCTCTCTCTAATAAAAATTATAACCCTTACTAAGGTGAATGATACAAGAATTTCTTTTGAGAACTGCTAACTATACTAACCATTGGTGTTAATTTTAGAGTAACAATTGTGTTTATTTTAGAAATTCGTGTTAATTTTAGAGTAACAATTGTGTTAATTTTAGAGTGTTTTTTTAGTTATATATATTTTTTAAATTGAATACTTTTTGTAATGATTCTTATTATATTCGTTTGCAACCATTATTAAAGATGAAAGAAATTTTAATTATTTTTCAAATATAAGAATTATAGTTTTGTAAAAATTGAGTGCCTTTTGTAATGATTCTTATTGTATCTGTTTTGCAGCCATGGTTAAAAATAAGATATTTTAATAAATTTTCAAAGATAAGAATTATAGAACCTAGCTCTATTTTAAATTAACCTAGTTCTTTGAAAAATTTCAATTTAAAAAATTATTTTGGAACAATCATACTTAAAATAAGATACTTAATCATGCTTTAGAATGTCTTAGTTTGACAAAATTCTTCTAATACTGTAATTAGTATTTATGATTATATGCAAAAATACATTTCATTAATAAATCTTCTCATATCAAAATCTCAAAGAAAATTAACTTATAACGGTTAAAAATTGCATGCTCTCAGGATGTTGTAATCTGTGGATTGAAAAATATAATATTTTAATGTGTAGTGGATAATTGTATTAGTATTGAGTGCGATTTCATTTGTACTGAGTTGATTATAATAATTCTATTTTTCAATCACATTAATCAAAAAAGGATATAAATACTTTGTAATAGGATGACCAAATGACAAAATGAATACTTACATTTAATATTTATTTTTAATAGTACATGTACATTTATTTATTATATCTGATCTTAAAATATATACTATGTAACGTGAATATTAACTTTAACTTAATATTTTTATTTTATTTTATATTTATGTTTTTAATTAATAATGTAGATAATTGATAATGTATAATGACCATTTAATCCCACACATTTCCAAATCACACAAGATAACAAATACACCTTTAAATCTCGCATATTCCCAAAGCCACACAAAATAACAAATACAGCCTGGAATGATCACACTGATAAAATTTGTATTATTTTACAATTTTTTTTAATAAGAACTAATTATTTTTATTTTAAATGGTAAAAGATATATTAAAAAGGAAAATGTCATTTACAATTTTTTTTAATAAGAACTAATTATTTTTATTTTAAATGGTAAAAAATATATTAAAAAGAAAAATGTCATTAGACCAAAATTTGATAAACCGACAAATGATGGGATAAAGGGAGGCAGAAACTGTTTCCTTACAGACCAGCCCAATAAGCGATAATTACTGTTTGGATCATTGTATTAATAGAAATTGTTTAATACTTTAGGCTTCAGACATATATGGATAGAATTTACTATTTTTTCAATCCTTCATAGCTACATACAATGTAAAAGGTAAAGAAACCCATAGGTTGGCACGTGTTGTTAGTTTTTCATAATAATATTTTATTATAATAAACCTTTTAGGTAGTGTTTGAATCACGTTAAGTTAATAATAGTTATTAGACTTTAAAAATTTTATTAAAATTAAAAAAATTTACACACTAATTAGATTTAGGCAAAAGCCCATGCGCCCTCGGAGATATGATCTGTGTCTCCATGTGAACACAACTCTTCCCCACCCTATCCTACCCATTGTATCAATAGAAATTGTTTAATACTTTCAGGCTTCATACATATGGATAGAATTTACTATTCTTTCAATCCTTCATAGCTACATACAATGTAAAAGGTAAAGAAACCCATAGGTGGCACGTGGTGTTAGTTTTTCATAATAATATTTTATTATAATAAACCTTTTAGGTAGTGTTTGAATCACATTAAGTTAATAATAGTTATTTGACTTTAAAAATTTTATTAAAAATAAAAAAATTTACACACTAATTAGATTTAGGCAAAAGCGTCTGCGCCTTCAGAGACATGGTCCGTGTTCCCATGTGAACACAACTCTTTCCCTCTCTATTCTATTTAAACCTATGTATTGTTGGGGAGTTTAAGTTACAAAGGGCACAGAAGGACACGGTGTCCCCGGGGTCACAAGAGCCCCACTCTTAGATTTAAGCGAACTTATTCCTTTCCAAGCCCATTAGTTAAAAGTTATAAGAGGCCGTAGAATCATAATTAAGGGGAAGATAAGTTATGATATCTTATTAAAATTAATAAATTATTAAGATAATTTTTATGCTATGAGTTCAACTTTTATTGGGAACGAATTAAGAGGAGAATTATAAGAAGGCTTCGAGAAAGGAAAAGTATGTGTGCTTGGTGAAGTAACTACTAATTATACTAACAATTAACACCGATAAAAAAAAAAATTTCATGCTCATTCTATGTGATTTTCATGCTCATTCTATGTGACATTTTCAAGGATTAACACACCTAATAATGTCAATGAAAATATTTTCAAGCCTTATTAACCTACCTAATAATTTTAAAATCTTACTGTATTTTCCCTTGCATCTTCTGAGAATTTTTACCCTTTATAATCCTTGTAGGCTACATGAAAGGCTTCAAGAATGTGAGATGAAATACTTCTAATCAATCTTTGTTTCATCCGTAATTTTTATTAAAAATTTCATTATATATTTAATTTGTGAATCATAGGTGATATAAAATTTACGTGATTTGATTAAATTAAGGTGAAAAGACAATACAATCATCATAAAATTTAAGAGTAAAGATTAAACCTTAATTATTAAAAATATAATAATACAAACTAAAAAATGTATAATGACTCGTATTATCATGTGTTGTTTTGAACCTTGTAACCAATTCCTTAAAGTTTGTTAATCTTAATCCAAAATTGTTATGGTTCATAAGTAAAACTGTAAAATACATATCCCAATCTATTAAAATAAATAAATAAATAAGATAGCGCAAATTAGCACCTATTCTTAGAGCTCAATGTAATATCCCAACCCATGTATAAATTTGGCAATAATGTTCAAAATAAAATAAAATAATAATAATAATACTCCTTCCTACGTCCGCCGCAATGAGTTTTATTTACTTTTTACACGTGAATTAAAAATTATTATAATTTAATGTGAAGTGAGTAATTGTATTAATGGAGGTGTGAGTCCATATATTAATTGTATTAGTGGGTGTGTGTGGGTCACATATATATATAAAATGGGAAATGAAACTCTTAGGGGCAAACGCCCCAAAATAGAAAAATGAGACTCTTTGGAGCAGATGGAGTGAGTAATAATAATAAAAAAATTCACACTCAAATATAATAGAGACTCTCTAGTGAGACAGGTTTATGTGAGAAGAATTGTGAAACGGGTCGACCCATTATTAAAGTATAGTACTCCTTCCATCCATCCTCAATGTATTAATTTATTTTTTGCACGTGAATTAAGGAGTATTATTATTTTATGTATAATAGGTAATTGTATTAGTGGAGGGTGTGAGTCCCACATTTTATTTGTATTAGTGGAGGATGTGGATAAGATCCCATAGTTCAAAAAGGAAAATGGATAGATTAAGGATGGACGACCTCAAAATGGTAAAATGAATAGATTGACAATGGACGGAGGGAGTAA
Source organism: Pogostemon cablin (assembly GCA_023678885.1). Classification (NCBI taxonomy): domain Eukaryota; kingdom Viridiplantae; phylum Streptophyta; class Magnoliopsida; order Lamiales; family Lamiaceae; genus Pogostemon; species Pogostemon cablin. Next base: position 1,541,642 of record CM042992.1, on the reverse strand, counting down.
ATTTTAGGATTAATTAAAAAAAATCCCAACTTTTACTTTTATTGCAAATAAATCCCAACTTTTGAGAAATTGTAAAAAAAAAATCGACCTTTAAGTTTCGTGCAAAACGCACCCAACGGGCAGGAGAGGGTTGTCCGACGTCCTACGTGGCGTTGACATTTACCACGTCATATTTGAGTTTATTGCAAAAAAAATCAACCTTTATTTAAATTGCGATTTAATCAAACTTTTGAGATTTTGGTGAAAAAGACCATCAAATCTTTATTTTTTATTTTAAATTGCACCCATTATATTTTATATTTAAAATTTAAATTCTAAAAAATTATTAAATAAAATAATAAATTTATTTTAGTTTTAAAAATATTTTATGCATTGTAAAATTTTTATAATTTATATCAAAGTATTCATGAATGTGTCTTAAGATTTTTTTCATAATTTTATGTTATATTTAATATTACAATATATATATATTTAGATGACAAAAAAATTATACGAAAATAATTTATAATTCACGTATACTTAATTTATAAACTCATAGTTTTATACGACAAAAATAGTATTACCTCCGTCCATTCCCAATCTATCCATTTGCTTTTTGCCAATGGATTAATGAGTATTATTATTTAATGTGTAGTAGGTAGTTGTATTAGTGGGGTGTGTAGGTCCCATATTTTAATTGTATTAGTGGGTGGATAGGTCTCATGTGTCTAAAAGTGGAAATAGATAGATTAAGAGTGGACGCCAAAAATAATAAAAATGATATAAACCAAATTTTCATGTATTCCCTCCGCCCATTTCAATCTTTACATATTTTTATTTTTTGTATCTTATTTCAATCTTTATATTTCTCTTTATATTGAAACAAACATAAGCATTGAAATGTAAGTTTTAAATATTAGTACATAATAATTTTGGAGAATATAATTATAATATAAAATATAATTTTTTATTAGATTGGTGCAATTTAAAAAATAAATAAATAATCTGATGGTTTATTTTGTCAAAATATCAAAGATTGTGATTTATTTGCAATAGAAATAAATGTTGATTTTTTTTTGTAATAAACTTAAAGCTGACGTGACAAAGGTCAACGTCATGTTAGACGTCGGGCAACCCTCTCCTACGCGTTGGGTTCGTTTTGCACGAAATTTAAAGGTCGATGTTTTTTTTTTGCAATTTCTTAAAGGTTGAGATTTATTTGCAATAAAAGTAAATGTTGAAGTTTTTTTATAATTAACCATAATTTTTATTAATAGTTAAATTATATTATTAATGAAGTATATATTATAATATTTTAAAAACATATTTTAATGTACTGTTCATTGTAGTCTAAAAAAACATAATTTAAATACAAATTAACCTACATTACTTATATAACATACACACCGTTTAACTTAATTATCGTCTCAATCCCATAAGAGACTTTGTATATATATTGTAAGATTTGTGAATCTACCATAATTTCATAGATTAGCCCAACAAAAGGAAGCTGCAGCGAGTCAGTGAAAGCTGCCAGCACTCTAAGTGCGGTGAAATCCAATCGGGGGGTTTCCTTACACAGAAACCCCGAATCGCCATGGAATTTTCATTCGATGTTTTCGAAATCTACCGCCAATACTGCGGTACGCTTATCATCCATCTAATCATGTTGATTTAAGATTTTTATGTGGGTTTTTGTTTAGATTTGGGTTTTTGAGCTGAATTATGTAGATTTCCCCTTCCTTATTTTTGGATTGTTGTCTAGAGCTTTTAAGTATGAGTATGGATTGCTTTATGCATAATTCATCATTTAAACCTTAAATTTGTGGAGAAAGATGTTACCGGAATTAGTATGTATGTCCTTTATAAGGAAAAGAATTCAGTGGTTTGATTTGAGAATGACGTTGATGATTGTTATGATTTGATTTTGATTGTTTCGTTGTGGGAAAGCTTGATTTGGCGAAGTTGTGACTTGTGATTGAGTGGTTTGCTTAGATTCTGTTTTCCCTTGAAGAAAGCGTTTTTATGCCCTTATTCTGTTTAATGTTTCGCAATTGTGTTGCTTAGTTTTCTTTTACTTTATTGCAGATATTGTGTCGATACCAAGGGAGTGTGATGGTATTAGCCCAGATGATGAGTTGCAAAAGGCTAGAACTTCAAGAGAGGCATTGGCGCAATTATGGAAAGCAGTGGAGTCAAGAATCAGTCCAAGGTAGTTGCTTTTCGCAAGAATGAAAAAATAATAAGGATGACGATTGAAAAGCGTGTAATTTTGATATCTACCTGACTGTTTATTGAAAGTTCTATGTTCATAAATTTGCTTAACTTGATAGAATTTGGTTTTCTCGTCAAATTTAAAGAGTTGATATACAATGTTTCTGCTTCACAAATATTGAGAAAATAGTTCGAGTTGATGATAGCTTTAGATTGAAATTGAGATGTGTGTGTGAGACAGATTTAAGTTTTAATATACGCTGGCAATCCAAGGCAAACTGGCAAAGTTGAACTGATGTTGGTACTTATATCATGTGTCCTCTTGGTTTTTTCCTTCCCATTGTGCCCCACTTTTAAAATCTTTTTTGCAAATTTAATTCTACAATTAATTGATATTCTATGTGACTAAATTATTAAAAAACTGAAATTTTCATATTTTGCTTCAGTGTTTCAATTCTTGATGAAGTACAAAAGCTGTTGTCAAGACTAGATTTGATGGTAAGCTGCCACTTTAGTCACTCTTGCCCCTGGGATGTGAGACTTCTGCATGTGTCCATTTCAAGACTTGTTATGTTGTAGGCAGGATTTTCGGAGTTCTCGCGCTTTTATGATTTTGTTTTCTTCATTTGCCGGGAAAATGGTCAAAAGAACATCAGTAAGTTGATTTACTGTTCTAATTGTTATACTATTGCATTCTAATTTCCTCTGGAAAAGTCTATGATGTAAATAAGCTTTAAATAACTAACATGATAATATCACATCCAGCTGTAAGCAGGGCCGTAATGGCCTGGAGATTAGTCTTGTCCGGAAGATTTCGCCTTCTTAATCAGTGGTGCAACTTTATTGAGGTAAATTTCTAGCAGAACCTTGATTATGAAACAGTTGTGCAAAATGCCCTTTTAAAGTCATAGGCTTTATGTGTTCTATGTTTATTCACTGCCATAATTGATAAAACATGTGATGAATGAACATAAAGAAGGAATAAAATAAAAGAATATGCTTGTGAGAGTCTGGAAGGTTATGTGTGTGTTAGCTCTTAATGATTGATCAGAATAACCTTTTTAACTGCCAGTATCTAGTAAGCTTTTGGTTGCATTGGTTACAAGAAATATATCATCTGAAAAGCAATGCTTGGTTTGCAAGACGCTTGCAGTTGCCTGCAACTCACTCAAACAACACAACCCCCCATTATCTTTTCTGAGTCTTCTGTTACATACTGGATACTTTTATCAAATGATCCATTAAATACTACTCCTTGCTTTCACTTCATTCATAGTATTCATCATTTGAGTCTAAACTGAGTCACTGACCTTTTGAGCCATTCTCTTATTCTCTTAGAAAAATCAAAGGTATAACATATCTGAGGACACTTGGCGACAAGTTTTAGCCTTCAGTCGTTGTGTCCATGAAAATCTTGAAGGGTATGATCCTAAAGGTATGATATTCTTCTGTGCCTTCTGATGCATATAATCTGGAGTAGGGACTGATTTTCTTTAGTTCAATGTATCCCTTAGTGGCTTCTTGTGTTTTGCTAATTGAGCCAGCATATATTTTTTCTACTTAAATATGTGAAAATCAAAGTTTAGCTTGAGGGGGTGGTGGAGGGGTGCAGCAATAAATCATGTAAGCAATTGGAATTTGTCTGATGTCATAAGAAGCGGTGTAATGATTTAATCAGGCTTCTTGATATGTAACTAACTTGTTTCTATATATTAAAGATAATTAGAGATGCAAAATATATTTTTGGATGATGATGCTGTGTCAACTCTGCAGAGGATTGTTTACTCATGTTCTTTCATCTGGGTCTCTGTATTTTATATTTTACTACTAATCAGTCGATTTTTCTCTTTTTTATTTCTGCATTGCTTGACAAGCTCTGCGGTTTCTTATATGTGAACACTGATCTACACTTGTGAAACAAATTTCAATTTGCTCAATGTTGTCAAGCGATGGAAGATGGAAGGGATTATTTTTTCCCAAGCATTTTATGGTTTTCCCAATATTCTTGATTATAAAATTAGTGTCGGAATTCATTGTTGATTTCATTAATTGTTTATCCCCTAGAACAATATAATTGAAATGCTGTTCAAAAGATTCATAATTTGGGATTATCTATTTCACGTATTGTTTCTTTTATGATCTTTAACTGTTGCTTATTTTCAGCAGGAGCGTGGCCTGTCTTAATTGATGAATTTGTTGAGTACATGTACAGGTAAACGATCTCAGCAATATATATGTACATAAGGAGACAATTTTAAATTACTCTTGCAAGTCTTTTGACTACCCTTCTAGAAAAGGCAAAGTCTTGTATACAACCGTGTGTATGTACACCCTGGTTCAAGTTCAGTGATTTGCCCTTAAGGTTTAATCTTTGTTGTCTATTTCTTTTAAATTGACCTGGTAAGACCGACTTTTTGAAAAATGGGAACTTAAAAATGGAATCTACACAGTTTGGTCAATTATATTTGTTATGACTAACAATCTCTTGCTTGCACCTTTGACTCAAACTCCTTGTCATGGAGCTCATGATAACATGAGATGAGAGGGAGAGAGATTAATTTATTAGGGGCATCTTGGTCATTTTGGGGAACAGTGGGACTCAGGCTTGGCAGATAATAGATTGTTGACCTGAATTAACTCATTTACACCCATTGACCGTAGTTGTGTCGCGAGTAAATTTGACTGATGCGATTTCATGCTGATTTTTTAATAATATTTTGGATTTAAAAGAATTAACTATACCTTTGACTAGCAATTTATCGCATACTCAAAACATCACTCAATTGACTCCACTGTTTTTTTTTTTCATTGACTTTTACGGTGTGACTGCAGGATAAGGGGATCCCATCCTTATAGTTTCTGCAACTGTGGTGATTCGGACTCGGAGCCCCAACAAGTAGGGAACCATCAGACTGGTATGCAGAAACCTAAGAGATTAGTGTACTATTTGCTCCCCTGATATATATTCTCCCTTCTAAAACTGCTCGGCCCCTCAGGTTTGACGTATATCCCGGGCTCAAAGAGGAAGTTGGCCAGCAATTTGCAGATGGATACTTTTTCCAAGAGGAGGCCCTTATATTTATTTGGTAACTCAGCTAAATGGGGACAGGATAATGCCAACAGCGGTGGTGATGAATGCGTTGCACTAGTAAAGCATAGTAGTCGGTTGGAGTGCGCCAAGTCTCCCTGTTCGGTCGAGGGCTGCATGTCCAAGGGTTTTGCAGGACTTCTCTCTGGTCAATCGTGTTTGAAGTTCGATCAGGATAGAAGAGTTTCATATACATAGATTACATTAAGCGGGTCTGATTGGTATAATGTGTCCCACATCCACCATTGCAGCTGTGTTATTATTTGTGTTTGATCTGGTTGAAATTGATGTGATGAATAAGTTAATTTTAAGGTTATCATATGCTATTCTTTCAGCTCTGAATGTTTGGCTTTGAAAATATGCTTGATAGGTTTCACCTCTTTTTCGAAATCTAATCTGCATTTGCTTTTCTTATTCTATGAAAAAAACGAGTACCTTATCGATGAGGGGAGAGTATTTATTAGATGTAATAAAACAAAAACAATCGATCATTTAGCTGTTAAATAGATAGCTTGTTTTATTACATCTGTTGAATAGGTACACAAGTGTTGAATAGGTTATGGTTCAAACAAGCTATATTGCTAAGGCAGAGCAGTAAGTAGAGTAGAAAAACGATGAATCTATTGTGATGTACAAGGGAAATGCTACCACTGGTACTTAGCAGCAACAAGAACTTCCTCGTAGTTTTGCGCCGCGCTGTCCCAACTCAGATCCTGCGACATGCCTCGTCTCTGTATCCCCTCCCAACTCACCTTGTACTGTCGATAAGTCAGTAAACAGTTCCCCAGAGCATGTTTCAGTTCATTCGTCTCTGCTCTGCTGAACGTCCACCCAACTCCCGATTCTTCGTAAGGGTTGAAAGGCTTCACCGTATCCCTTAGTCCACCCACTGCATGAACAACCGGGATTGTCCCATACCGCATTGCATACAGCTGGTTTAACCCACATGGTTCGAATCTTGATGGCATCAGAAGTATGTCCACACCAGCAGTTATTCGATGAGCTGTCTTAACTGAGAAACCTACCCACCCTCTCACTTTGTCATTGTATTGCCTTTCAAAACTTCTTAAAAGCTCCTCAAGCTCGCGCTTGCCTGTTCCTAACATGACCAACTGCACGTCCTGTTCCACCATCCATGGTACTGCTTCGGCTATAAGATCAACGCCTTTCTGGTCATCAAGTCTCCCGATGAACCCAATTAATGGGACGTCTTCTCTTATAGGTAAGCCCAGCTCCTTCTGAAGGGCTGCCTTGCACTTAGATTTCCCTGTTTGAAGGGTTTCAAGGTAGTAGTTAACATATCCATCCGACTGTAGGTGGACATCTAACTCGGGGCTCCATTCTTTTGTGTCGATTCCATTTACAATACCCCGGAGCTTCCACTCATTCTCGTTGATGATTCCATGCAGGCCCCTCCCCCCTTCAGAAGTTTTTAGCTCCCAAACGTATCCATGACTAACTGTGACAACACGATCCGCTGTTTTTAGACCTGCAGCAAATATGTTGAAGTGCTCTCCGCCAATTGGATCGTACAACTTGAAGAGGTCTGAGTACTGAGAAGGAAGATCCACGTAGTCAAAATCTTCCACAGGACCACGACCCTGGTTGGCATTAAAAGGCGAAAATTCGAGCAGTATGAGAATGCATTGCATTCTAAACTACATTCCATATACCAAGAAATCTTAACTATCTATTTTACTGTCAAACCTGGTGAGCTATGTTATGAATCACAAGGACAGATCTTGCATATTTCATTAACCCATTGTCTCGATAGTATGCCTTAAGGTAGACCGGCAATAAGGCAGTATGCCAATCGTTTGCAATGAAAGCTAAGTTTCCGTCCCCGTAGCAGACTCCACCACATGGAACATGCCAAGGAACCTGCGGCCACCATCTTTTCAAATTATATATTATGTCTAGCCACATAAAAGAAAAAACAGAACATTCACAGACTATATAGGGTCTGATTTAGCATTCTCCGTAGAAGGCCCGATTATAACATAATATACCTCTGCAGCAGCTTTGCAGAACAAGACCATGCGCTTCAGAATATCCTGTTGAGAACAAGAGCATTTTGAAAAATTAGAAAACATGTAATAACATAAAACATTTTTGAGAATCTGACTGCTAATAGAAGCATGCAAAGTAATAATAAACCATTAATTTGTTTTAAGTTCAGTAAAATGAATATAGATATACAGTGGATGCATAAGTGAGAACTAGTATCATGAGGAGACAATGCATGCTTATGGAAAGGTTATCAAGAATCTGGATACGTCCTCCTATAATGTAGAAGCCAGATTTGGACAATCAAAGTGAAAATCATTAACATGCTTACCACGCGATTGCCTCCATATATGTTGTTCTCTCTATTGTGGAAAGCAGAGTTATCAATAAAAACAAAATCCACACCATCAATGTAAGCCTGGAAGTACTTCACCTCTGGATCCTAAAAAAGATCACTAATATTATTAAAAGAATGTCCCTTAGGTCCATTTCCTCTTTATTGTCACGTTAAAAATAGAAGCAGATACTCTTATTTGTAAACTAAGTCCTAGTTCTAATTTTAAAGCAAATACAAGTCCAAAGGCTAATCTTTTACAAAAAAGTTCAAGTACCAAAGTTTAATTCAAATGAAAGTACAAGGGCTAACAAAAGGACTACTTTTCAATTAAAATAATTGCTTACCAGACCATTTACTGGATAAGATTTCCTAATGCCTGAATCACGAGCTTCAGCATAATTACCATAGCGAGGTGCAACAACCTGTCAGTTAAAGTGATGAAGAAAAGATCAGATGAAGACCTTCCATTGCTTGTTTGTGAGTGTAGATGGACAAAAAAATAATCTGTAGTGGTAGAAGAGTTCCTCATACTATCTTGAATAGAAGACCTGATTAGAGCACAAATCAGGTGCATATAAAAACAAACATATTATAATTCAACTTGATCATTGAATACATCAAAAGATTGTTGAATTCATGAGGTCATATAAAAAGTTACCATGACTCTGTGTCCACGCCTAGCTAAAGCCTTAGGTAAAGCCCCAGCAACATCTCCAAGCCCACCTAAGGAACATTCATAATTAAACTAGAGTGACTGGAGAATATATCTCAAATAATATCTATACATGTGCAAAAATCTCCAGAATGATTTTAGGGTTTCTTTGTTGAATTCATTGCAAAGAGCATACAATAGTCAATGACTAATTTTTTACCAATTTATGGTGTCCTAGTATTTTAAAAACATGGGAAGCTTCCCTGAATAAGAACACGAGTACCTGTCTTAGACCAAGGAGCACATTCTGCAGCAATAATTATTATGTTCATTACGTTGACCCCGGCCAAAGGAGGGGGTTTCACGTCTTCCTTTGCAGGATCTTGAGCTTCAACATCTGCATCCTCTGGATTTGATTTCTTTAAATCTTCATCTTGCCTTCTAGATAGGTTATCAGGTAGAATTGCTGTCTTTGCAGTAATATCATTCAACTTTTTATTCGAAACTTCTTCAGTAGAAGTCTTTGAAGCAGATGCTATCACATCTGTAGTCTTCTCCAATTCCATGGACGCATTAGTATTTGAAGAAGGCTTTAAACTTGTTGCCTCATAGGATTTCGAAGGCACAGAGGGTACGTCCGTGGAGTGAACATCCTCAGAGATATTGGCCTTCAATTGTGGTGTACTAGCAGCAGGTGGTGTTTCATTGAGAGTAATGTCTTTTCCAAGTTCCGTTGCATCTGCAGAAGCATATTTAATAGAGATGATGTTGGATATTCATTGACCTCATCTTAGGGAAAGGACACTGCTAGTTGACAAAAATTGAGCTCATGGTGCGGATTAGCATCATTACCTTGCGTTTTTGCAGCAGTATTGAGACTGGAACCAGTGGCTTTACTCTCCACATAAGGCTGTTCGTTGCCTTCAGTATCGATTATGCTATTTTTAATTGATGAGACTAATTTTCTTCTTTCAGCAATCTGCAGAATGAAATATAGAAAATATCAATTCATGGTTTTTGATGAGGGTAAAACAGTAAAAATAAGAGAGGATACATCATACAGAATATTCAACTAAATAGCTGACGAATGGATACTGAAGATAATTGTACATCAATAACATCAATTATCCAAAGAACTGAGTCAAATGAAGTGATTCAAACTTACTGGCAGCTTATTACAATCCAAAAGAAGAGAAGATAACTAAAAACAATTAAAGTTGCAAAAATTGTAACCACTCTCTTTTGACAACATCATTTCTATTTAGACCCCGTACAAGAACAGCAGCAGTTAACAAACCCAGATATTATTTCGAACAGAAGCAATAGAAGAATCAACGGTAAGTAAAAGCACATTTAACATCTGTAAGCTTCCCATGAATAGGAACTACAAGAATAAACATCCCCCCCAACCCCCCTTAATCAATTTTCCTCTCGAGTAGTTCTTCTAAGAAAATGCATATTAGCTCATCAAATAAAAACTGGATCCTTTCTTGTTTGGAAGCACCACCGTCAATGTACTAAAATTCGTTATTTCTGTTATGCTATAAATGTTTAACCGAAGGCAGCTTGCTTATAAAGAATAAAAATTTTAAAGTAAAAGAGATCAAACATCTTTTTATCTTTTTAAACATGATATCATACCAGAAAAAGAAAAAAAAAAGGGTTGGGGGGGGGGGGGGGGGGGGGCTCAATAAAGAAAACCCATTTTCACTTCATAGATAAAAAAAAAAGTGAATTCAGAACAATGAAAAGGGTCAATATTTGAAAACCTGTTGCAAAAGCTCTTTTTGCATTGCAAGAACCTGCTTGCTCTTTTCAATTGTGGCCTGTAAAGCCTCATCTGACTCATCATCACCCGTCTCACCTCCTTCCGCCGTCGCGTTCACAGGCTGAGTTTTCCACCTACGTCGTCTACCGCCGCATCCATTGCACCGAGATACTCCGCGCGTTGTACTTGAAAACCCAACTGAATTAAAATCTGCAATTCCCCCAACCACCACAGACTTTCTCGGCCTAAAAGCAATCATGGGTCGTTGATGATTTGCACTCTGAAGAAGTATAGAACTATCCACTCCAGTAGAGAAAGATCCCATTGACGCCATGAAACTGTTCGACTAAATACCTCAATGGATAATGTAAATAGGATTACTCAAGATTTCAGCGACCCACTGGAAAATGTATCGTACACAATTGAGAAAGTTAGGAAATTAACAAACCCAATTGAAGATGAAGAAACACTACAGCGTAAAGATCGTGCCTTTATAAATGTGCGTATTAGCGATGAAAAATCAAGGGGAAATCCATGAAGAAAATTCCAAGAACTGGGTGGATAGTAGTCGGACCCACTGATGATAAAAATCATAGATTTAGCGAAATCAGTTTGAGGTTGAGATTGAGTTGGTCGAGCTTACTGAAGATTGAAAACCAGTAATCGCAGGTTCTGGTTGATATTTAGTCCACAATTAAGATCTCACCTACACGTGGGAAATGTGTTCGATAGTAACATACATTATTTTGGGGAGGAGAAAATATCAATTTTGGTCCTACATCTTTTATTGAATTTAATTTTAGTTTTATAATTTTTAATATTTTTAATTTTAGTCCTTTTAGTTTCAATTTTGGTCCTGTAACTTTTAAAATTTCAATTTTAGTCCTATAAGTTTCAAATTTAGTCCTATACTTTTTGGAATTATCAAAATTAATCCTATATCTTTTGAAATATGATATAATTTATAATAGGACTAATTTTGATAATTAAGACAGATATATGACTAATTTTGAAACTAATAGGATTAAAATTGAAATTTTAAAAAATATAGGACCAAAATTGAAACTAAAAGGACTAAAATTGAAAATTCTAAAAGTTATAGGACTGAAATTGGATTTGGTAAAAGATATGAGACCAAAATTGATATTTTATCTTTTGGGAAGTGTCCTAATAATATGATTCATTCTTCTCTATCACAAGAGTGAGGCTTGCGTGAGCCGTGCACGCGATGCGCCTTTAGAATTTAATAAATAAGGGTACATTATTTTGTTTTAAAGTGTATACACTTTAATTAATAAGAGTAAATCATTTTGTTCTAAATGGTATACACTTTTCATTAATATTTTTTATTTTTCTTCAAAAAATAAAGATACACATCTTTATATTAAATTGTATACAATTTTAATACAAAATTCTAAAGGCACACGAAGTGTGCTTCTGTGCGCCCGGGGCACACAAGTTTTTGCCTTGTAAGATAAAATGTACACATCTTTATAATAAAGGGTATACAATTTAACACAAAATTATAAAAGTACATGAAATGTGTTTCTGTGTGTCCGGCGCACACAAGTTTTTGCCTTATCATAAATCATTAGCTTGCTATTTAACCATGCTCATTAGCTTACTATTTAACGAAGTATTCTCGGGTTGCAAGAAATATCGATTTATTATTATAGTACGTTGTAGCTTAAGTTGTGAGAAGTATTGTTTTATTATTAAGTAGTATGTTATAAGACGGATTGATTTATTATTAAAATATAGGAGTATTTATTTTATAGATAAAATATATTAATTGATAAATGTTTATATTTCAAATTATACTTATAGTTTCACATAACCATCTTCTCTTTAGAGACTTTGTGAAACAAATGAAGGGAGTATATTTGATTTCAATCATCCATTTTGTATGATTGAATGTCTCACCACTAAATTTTTTGGGTGGGACCGTGGGGTATGAATCTCTCATGACCGTTAATTTATGGGTTTTCAAAATATGAGACGAGTTTTGTACATTTGAATCGACAATAATTCATAGTGTAACATAAATGCATTTAGATGTATGCAATCGCAAACATTTAACATTTGAGAAAATACATAAATTGAAACTAGATATAATTTCAAAAAAAAAATAATATAAATAAATAAATAAGGTATCTTATTTTATTTCTTGAAATAAATAAATGAAGTAAATCATTTACAGTAGAGAGCTGCTGCGAAAGAGTTGGATGGTCCGATTTCCAGTTTCAACGGCTTCGGAATTTCATCCGCTTAAACCCTTCAACTGTAATCCAAGTTTCGTAACACTGCAACGTTGCCTCTCTCTCTTGAATTCTCGCTCTACATTCAAACAACTTCTTCAGATTCATGCACGGATCATAGTATCAGGCCTCAATCACAATGCCGATATTACCAACAAAATCATCCACTTTTGCACTTCCGATTCCATTAGAAACAAACACCCACTTGATTTCATCAATCACGCTCGCCGTCTTGTTAATTTCTCGCAAAAGTTAGAATCTTGTTCATGGGTTAGTGTGTTAAGGGCCTACGCCACTTCCAATTGCGGATCGCAGAGAGAAGCCATAATGGTTTTTCTTGATATGCGGCGGTTGGAAGTTAAACCCGATGAGTACACATTCCCTTTCCTCTTCAAGTCTTGTACGTTGTTAAATGAGGGGCGACAGATTCATGGGGATGCAGTGAAGCATGGTTTCGAATTCAATTTGTATGTTCAGAACACCCTCATTCATTTTTATGGGTCATGTAAGCAGCTAACGGATTCTCACAAGGTGTTCGATGAAATGACTCACAGAACTGTTGTTTCCTGGAACTCGATAATGGGTGCTAATGTGGACTGCTCTTGGTTTAATGAGACAGTGGAGCTTTTCTTTCGGATGAGAAACAGTGGGTATGAGCCTGAAGAGACTTCCATGGTTATTGTGCTTTCTGCTTGCACAGAGCTTGGAAACTTGAGCTTGGGAAAGTGGATTCATTCTCAAGTGATTGTGAAAGGTACTTTTGTGAATTGTAAATTAGGTACTGCACTTGTGGACATGTATGGGAAATGTGGAGATGTTAAATATGCTAACTTAATTTTTAGTAGGATGGTTGATCGAAATGTATGGACTTGGAGCTCTATGATTCTTGGGTTTGCTCAGCATGGTTTTGCTAGAAATTCCATCGAATTGTTTAGGGAGATGAGAGATAATTCAATCAAGCCTAATCATGTGACTTTTCTTGGAGTTCTCTGCGCCTGCAGCCATGCTGGATTAGTGGAGGAAGGGAAGCGTTATTTTGTCGAGATGGAGCAAGTCTATCAGATCAAGCCTATGATGGTACACTATGGTGCCATGGTTGATATCTTGGGCCGGGCTGGTCGTCTTAAAGAAGCTTATGATTTTGTAAAGAAAATGCGTATTGATGCTGATGGTGTTGTCTGGAGGGCATTGCTAAGCTCTTGCAACATTCATGATGTTATGGACTCCACTGGGATTGGTGAGAAGGTAAGGTGTAGGCTAATCGAATTAGAACCAAAGAGGTGTGGAAACCATGTGATGGTAGCAAACAATTATGCTGAAACGGGTTTATGGGAGAAAGCAGAGCATTTGAGAAGCAAAATGAGAGACAAGGGAATGAAGAAAATAGTAGGAGAGAGTTGTCTGGAGATAGCAGGTACTACTTTTAGATTCTTGTCCGGAGATGATTCTTGTGTTGGGTGTTCGGATATATTCTTGTTGCTAAAAACACTAAGTTTACATTCAGAGATAATCAAACTTGAGTGAAGTGTCACTGATGCTTAGGATTTACCTGAATGAATACACCACACAATATTTGAATGTTGTTGTTACATTCTTGCTTTTCTCATTTTTCAATACATTAGATCAGGAAGAAAATAATCAAGCTCAATCATGCTCTGATGATAGTCATTTGTAACTGCTAAATGTATGCCAAAATTAGAACCAAGTTAATATAATTATTTTTTAATAGTTCAGATGCACAGCTGAGTTTTTGGTTTAGTGTTGCGCAGTTTATGTTTAATCAGTACTTACCCATCATCTAATAATTAGTGGTGTTACACTTTCTTTAGCAAATAGAGTTATTTCCTTAAAGATTTTGGATTATCTGCAACAAAGAAATGTAAGTACCAAATATAAGAATAATAAGCCCCATTGACATGATGAAGCTTATAAATACCAATTCCGAACTAAGTTTCCTATAAGCTCGAGAGATCTTCAAGTAGCACACGCATGGAAGCAGTATCGAAGCTGTGACACTGAAAAATGCTCCAACTAGTGACATGAGATACCCGAAAAATGGTAGGGTCAAAGCTACAATGACACTTGTTCCTACCAAAGCTGTTCTAAGCAATAAACTGTAGATTCTTGTCCTAAAATAGTACTCGAAACGACTTTCTATTTCATCAACTATTGGCTTTAACAACAGGGGATATTTGGCTATAGGATTGATAAGGGCAGTGAAGATGGCTACTTTAGTTCTTAAACTGTTTGTTGGTAGGTTTAATGTTATCTGAGACTCTACTTCTAAACCGAACATTAGGTATCCTATAATTGCCATTGATACGTATGTCATCGTGCAGATCAGAAAGGAAACGAACAAAACCTGTAAAAAACACTAGTTAAAATCTTATAACGAACAAGTGTAAGTAATTCGAATCTTTAAAGAACTCAGTATACCAAGGAGAATTGTCCTCTGTTCTTCATTGAAGTATACAATGTAGGGAAAACTGAATGAGCGTGATAACAGAGAGTGTATAAACTGCAAGCCGTAGGCAGTCCACTCCAATTCAGGAGCACTCCCTTTTGGTGAAAGCCGATACCATCAAATATACCCGCCCACAAAACCGATCCAAGTATGACCATAGAAGCTATGACCCCAGTAGCGGATATGTATGATAGGGTGCTCATCTTGTCTATCCATACAGTAGGCAGTACGACGAGAGCTATGAGCAAAACAAAAATCTGTTGCCCCCCAATTGGGATACCATGAATATTTGTTTTCAGATATGGTAATAACTTATACAAGTTGTCACCAGCTAATATTAGGAAACCTGTGGCAATCAAGAATAGCTCGAGATTTATAGAAATGGATATAAGCATTCTTCCTCTTGTACCAAAAGCCTTATCACCAATATCAGGATAACTCGTTATGATAGGGTCGTCTTCCATACATCTTTTGATCAACAAACCCGTGTAGAAGGTCACACTTGCGATGGCTAATAGAAGCATCAAGCTTAACCATCCTCCAGATGATAACGCATATGAAATTGACATAATCCCAACTCCTGAAATCAAAGATGTTGAAAACAAACTTAGATACACACACATATATATGAGAGAGAGAGAGAGAGAGAGAGAGAGAGAGAGAGAGAGAGAGAGAGAGCCTGCGAGGGTGTTGAGGCCATTGAAAGTTGTCTTGAAGAATGAGGTAGTCCCAGCTGAGTTACCACCCTCAGCTTTCTCCACACCACAAACATAGAGTACATCTTGTTCTTTTGCCTGCATTTTGCAATGAAGTGCAATTATAGTCTTATTACAGGACAAGCTAGTGTGACTAACGTAAGATTAGCGTCTGAAATATATAGTGTGTCTAAAATGAAAATTAGGTTTTTGTTCCACTTAGAGAAAGAAATTAGCAACGACATGCATGTATTCTCACTTCTCAAATTTTCCATTTTGGTATCTGTTCTAAGTTAGTTGAAATGTAGTATTTTTCACTGCCTACTAATTAGGTTTCTAAAAACGAAATGGGCATCATATTACTCCCTCCGTCCCAAAGATATTGACACACTTTTCTTTTTGATTTGTCCCACAGAAATTGACATATTTCATTTTAAGAACACGAGACCTACACAAAAACAATTTATTTATTTACATGGGACCACACACATCACACTCACTACTAATACAACCACCCACTACACATTAAATATTATTTTTCTCACTTCACTTTACATTAAATTATTATACTCTTTAATCTCTATGCCCAAAAAATGTGTCAATTTCTCCGAGACGAAGGGAGTAATCAATAAAAAATAAAAATAAAACAAAAAAATAGTACGTTTTTTATTTTTTTGTTTTAAAAGAGGAATTGAATTCTAATGTTGGCCCAATTTACCAATTAGTCGACAATTATTTTACTAGAAATGGGCCTCAAGGTGTTGGGTAAGAGGCATTATAGCCCAGATAGGCAACCCATTAATGAAAGGGGCACGCTAGTACATTCGCCTCGCAGCCATACTTGTCAGAGGTAATTATTTAGCTGTTCGTTTCATGGATGAGATAAAGATAATATATACTAGAAATGAGATTAAAGTAAAGATAAGTATATGTATTATGAAAAATAGAAATTGTATGATATATTGTATTAAAATTGATATAATAAAAAGTTATGTTTGAAAGAAGATAAAAGAAGTAGGATAAATGATGAAATTACTTTTTAAACCCTTCTTTATATTTTTAATTACAATGGCAACCAATTAATATAATAAAAGAAAAAGAATTAGAAAAAGATAATTATCACAAACCATTCTGATTGAAGACACCGTAGAAATAGAAAGCCTCATAGTGAAATCTCATCCGATTCCACAACAGATTGTCATGAAGATTCCGTGATATTCGTCCAGATTTCTTCTTCTTCCTCTTTTTTTTTTTTAAATGAAAAAGCAGTAAAAAAATTACATATAATTATCTGCACACTTGCGTCTAAGAAAGCTTCCATCTTTCAGAACTTGTTAACTTCACTACAAAATAATTAAAGAACTAAAACCCAATTCACAAGATGTCAAAATTGGAAAACAACTCGTGGAACGGAATAAAACTAACAACGAACCTCGTAAATACATAATTAGTGAAGGAACATCTGAAAACTAACTCCAGAAGAATTCTATTTCAAAATTCCCCAAATGCTAACTTCCCGATCCGGTGCCGGTGGAAAAATTGTCACAAACCGCCGCAAGCAGCGCCTTGCCGCAACACCATATGACCGTCACCTCCGCCGCCATCTAAAAGCCCTAATTGGTTTTCCAGCATCATTGTCCCATCCGCCCGCTCGAAAACAACTAAAATCTCACTTAATGAATCAAACCACGCGAACGCTCTTTGGAAAAGTCGTTAGATGAGTATTATGGAGACACAAATACAGACATCACTCTGCGTCGTTCTTCACAAACGAGATGGGAGAGCCGTCTACGAAATTAGGGCTTTTGGATCCTGTTTAATTCTTACACACGTTCAGAGGCTATTTTCGTAAATGGCCATTGTAATCTGAATTCACTATTCAACCTTTAATATTAATACTACGGCTGCGTGGGTATTAGTATTACTTTTGTAAAAGGAAACAGTAATTTTTAACGGGCTTTTCTTTTTTTACAGAGCCCCTCAGAGTTCAATTATGAGCTATCAAACACATTAAACTGGCCCAGATTACCCCATAATAATGGCTACCAAACGGGCCGTAATAGTATTCCGTTTCCGAGATAATCTTCGATTCTCTTCTAGGTTTGAAAATCAAACAGCAAAACTCGATATTCGGCTCTGATTTGGCTCGTTTGAGTTCGTTCATTTTTTTTCCAATTCAAGCTTGAACACAACTTCATGTTCGTTTATATTTTCGAATCGAGCTCGAACAATGATTTGTTCGATCCAGTATGCTCGCAATTATGTAACTTCATCTTTAATGGAAGAATGACATTGTCTGTATACGAATCAGAGAGAAAAATAGCTACATAAAAAATATTCCTCACGAGTTTTCATGACATATGTAGAGTGTTTAGGCTTTCTTTGTCTGCCATATATTTTTAAGATAACTCACAACCAAGTCGAGCCGAATAACTTGTGAACTCATTTTCAATAAGTCGAGCCGAATCTGAATGTAAATTATGATAAACGGCTCGAGCTCGAGCCGAGCTAAATTTTTACATTTTGAAATTCAAGCCGAGCTCGCACATTGCTCTATTCGGTGTGTTCGAGCTCGTTTTCACCCCTATTCTCTTCACCCTGTTTTATTTTACAGTTACTAATTACTATGTCAAGAATATTAAAATTTATTTTATTAATAAAAAAAGATTATCTTTAAAAAGTAAAAAAAATTAAAAATCAAAATTTCTGAAATAATAAGAATAATATTTTTGGATAAAAAAATAGTACTCCCTCCGTCCAACGTATTTTTACTCACTTTCCATTTTGGACTGTCCCACGTATTTTTATCCATTCTATTATTTGTAAAAATACATAATATTTTTTTGAAATTTTATCAATACAGGGCCTGAAAAATGGGCAATCTATCAATTCGGGGCTTGAATTATGTATACTATTGATTAAAGCCCTGAATTATGTAAAACTATCAATTCAGGGCCTGAACTTAGGCCCTAAATTGATAAAATAGGTGATAATATTTGACAAATTTAGGTCTTGGATTGATAGTTTTACATATTTCAGGGCTTGGATTGATAGAAAAAATAATTCAGGCCCCAATTGATAGTTTACTCATAATTCGGACCTTGAATTGATAAAAACCCTATTTTATTACATACTTTTTACAATCTCAATAACTTTAATTACTTTTTACACTTTATTCATCATTCTCAGCAACTTTATTTACTTTTTCTTTTTAAATTACTAATTTATCCATATTTTTTCTTACATTATACTCCTATATTTTAAAAAATAACACGTCTTAATCTCCGTGCCCGTATAAATAGGTGAAAATACTCGGGACGGAGGGAGTATAAAATTTGTGTGTAATATGAATAACACCTTTAAAATTAAAATGTATTTTGAAATATTTTGTACGTATTTTAAAAGTTGTGTATGATGAACAAATGAGAAAAAGTAAAAAAAAAAAAAAAATTAAAAAAAAAACGCTATAACTTTTGTACTTGAGAGTAGATTAATAATATTTCAACTTAAAATTTCGAATATGTATTAAAATTTCGAATATGTATTTCTGAAGTAGTTATAGAACCATGAAAATATGAAATGAAATTAACCAACCTATCCACATTTGTTTAATAATATTTCAACTTAAAATTTCGAATATGTATTAAAATTTCGAATATGTATTTCTGAAGTAGTTATAGAACCATGAAAATATGAAATGAAATTAACCAACCAACCTATCCACATTTGTCACATCAAACTAGTGTTTATAATAAGTTACATTACAACTCAGTCTATAGAATTAAACTCATGATGTCAACTCCAAATAGACACCAGCCCACTTTATTCTAAGCTTTTCTTGCAACTCCTCATTAAGAAAAAAAACTCATCCAAATCTTACAAATATGTGGTTCTAATTACACCTCTGCTAACAAACATCTACAAATTTTGCATAATTTGAATCAAGGATGTGTAAGTACCAATTACAAGAATAACAAGCCCCATCAACAGGGTCAAACAGATAACCACAGATTGAACACCAAATTTTCCACCACCTGATCCTCTAGAAATCTTCAAGTAGCACAAACATGGCAACAGGATTGAAGCTGTAACACTCAAGAACGCCCCGACAAGCGACATCAAATCACCGAAAAACGGGAGGGCCAGTGCTACGACGACGCTGCTGATCAGCAACATGCTCCTGGTGATGAATGATCTGTACTTATTTTTACCAAAATTTGACTGAAAATAGCCCTCAAGAGCATCAACAATAGGCCTTAACATGAGGGCATATTTGGCAATGGGGTTGAGTAGAGCTGTGTAGATAGCTACTTTAGAGCTCCACTTGTTAGTTGGAAGGTTCAGCGTTATCTGGGATTGTAACTCCGAACCAAACATTAGATATCCCACAACCGCCATCGATCCATAAGTAACTGTACACACCAAGAAACACACAAACAACACCTGCAAGAAACAGAGTTTAAGTCAAATTTTCAACTCAAACCACGTCTAAAAGCTTAAGCTGTCAGATAATGTACATTGTTGTTACCTTAGAAAACTGTCTTTGGTCTCTCATGGAAGTGTACAAGGTGGGAAAAAAGGGATGCGCACAATAGCAAAAGGCATACAAGCTTAAAGCAGTAGGGAGTCCTTTCCAATTCAGAAGCTCTCCCTTATGATGAAACCCGACACCATCAAACACCCCAGACCATAAAACCGAACCAAGAATGACAATGGAAGCAACGACACCGGTCGCAGAAACATATGAAAGAGTGGTCATGTTATTTATCCAGACAGTAGGCATCACGACAAAGGCGATAAGCAGAACAAAGCTCTGTTTCCCACCAATTGCAATGATCCCAGAGATGTTGATCTCCACATCAGGTAATAAGTTGTGCAGATTATCACCAGCCATGATCAGAAAGCCAGTTGCCACAAGGTAGAGTTCAAGATTCATGAATATGTTGACTATGAGTCTCCCTTTAGAGCCGAAAGCCTTTTCGCCTATATCGGGGTAGCTCCGGACGTTGGGATCGACTTCCATGCACCTTTTGATGAGTAGTCCGGTGTAGAAGGTGGCGAGCGCGATGACCAACACGAGTATCAAGCTCAACCAACCCCCAGACGACAGCGCGTAAGGAATGGAAAGAATCCCGACACCTGAAAGTACCGTACTTGATCATTACAAGGACTCAAAATGGAAATAGAGGTGGAGAAAGTGGGAGAAGGAACAAACCTGAGAGAGCATTCAATCCATTGAAAGTAGTCTTGAAAAAGGAGGTTCCTTCACAATTGACAGATTCTTGAGCCTTTTCAACTAAGATTCATGTTTGTTAGAGTCGTAGTGTTTAGCCAAAAAGGGTATGGTTGCATCCATCCTTGATTAGTTATGAAGAGGGAGAAATGGAAACTAGATTAATTCTAATTTTAATGGTGGGTTGTTCTGTTCTTGTTGTGTGGTTGTAGTATTTATAGGCGTTTTAGGACCATGTTTAGTTGATTAATCATGGAGGTGTGAGTGTTGAGAACTCCCCGTGGCAAATATTATGACCATGTTTTTCATTTTGCAGATTTCGACATTTATATATCCATGTGCTTTAGATGATACTATAAACTAGGTAGGATCCTTTGACTTTATTTTGATTGTAAAAACAATACAAAGTAATACTAATGTTCAACCTCATATCATGTCGTTCCAATTTTTTTTTTGTATGCCATTTGGCATTAAAATTTTGATTCGTGAAGAAAAAAAAAACCCTGTTAGAGCTAAGTAATACTTAGAACTTCGAAGTCTCGAGTGACACATAAAATAATAAAAAAAATAAATCTCATCAATAAAAAAAAGGGTTAGATTAGTGCGCTTTTTATTTGAGAAGACAATTTTAGAATTCTACCAACGTGACATGCCTCATTTCACATCTGCCACAAAATCTTCTAAAGAGAAATTCTAATATAGAATATATATATATATATTGAAAATATATCCTCGATTAATGTTACTATGATCCGGCACAAATAACAAAGAATTAAGAATTGCAAACTTAGTCGCATGGCTTAGACTTTAATTACTTAATTAATAAAGAGAAAGATCTTCAACTTATGTAACAAATCTTTATAATTATACTCCATTAAAATAATAATGAATATATTCAGTTAATTGACATCCATCTATCTCCTTGATGCATAACTTCATATTATAAATGATGCATTGAAATTTAATTTATGTTATTAAAATATGATTCGTTAAAGATATGTAATAACAATGAAATGAAAATAATAAAGAAAAAGTGAGAGGAAGGAGGATTGGAGAAGGAGTGGACAGAAAACAATCTAATCTGAAAATAAAGGTGGAACTAATTAAAGATAACCCCGGGTTGGTCCCAATCAACTCCAACACTTTAATTTGTTTTTTTCTTTCATAGGGTTAAAATTTACTATACTCTAAAAATATTTGAGCACTTAGCATCAATATATGATACTACATTTTTACCTTACCCACTTAAAAGAATGAAACACCATTATATTGTATGAAATATGAAATTTTATTTTTTTTAATTTTTTTTTACAGCATATTGTTCATAAAATTATTCATTTTAATTGATAGTTATCATAATTTATTAATTAGCTTAGTACTTTTAATTAAAATGTTATTACTTTTTCTTATTAATCTTATATAATGGATTTCACGAGACAATATATATACTACAAGTGCTTGGCGAGGAAAAAAGTTTGTTTTTATCAATTTTAGAAGATAGATGTGGAACGGACGAAAACCGAAAGAGTAAATGTAGTAGGAGGGTTAATAACATTTGTTAAAAAAAGGTGTTACTTAATTTATAAGAATTGATAATTTTATTAATAAGTTATAATATAAATAAGAAGTGATAATATTTTTAATAAAAATTGATAACGTTTATAATGAAAAATAAAATTTAATTAAGAAATTAAAACAAAATTCTCATCCAAATTTTACAAATACATATATCGTTTTAATTGTTTAGTTTTTTCTTTAAAAAGAGGACAAATAAACACGTTATTGATCTCTAGATTTAGGACGGTAAAATAGCAGTTAATTATAATAAGACACATTCAACAACGTTAACCACATTTTGAGCCACTTATTTTGAAAGAAAAAAAAAAGTTATAATAAAAGTTATAAAGCTGCTCATTAATCCTAATATGTTTTAAAATATGACAATCCAACAACGTCGTTAACCACATTATATATGATAAAAGTGTTCAAACATGTGGTTTATGTTTATGTTAATTATCTTTATAATTAATATTCATCTAATGATTGCTATATAATATCTCATAATTTATTATATATGAGTAAACTATATTATATACTCCATGTAGAAGAGTACAAAAGACACACCATAACTATCTCACTCATCCACAGTATTTCGATTAAATTACAAAGCTACTGCTCTATATGGATTTAAAAATTCAATTTATTAAAATTATTTGCAATTATTCTACTCTTATATTATAACTTATAACTGAGATGAAAACAAAATAACCTAGTAGTAATATGAAACTATATAACTTAATTATACTACAATAATTTTTCCAAAAATCTGGAACAAAGCTGTATAAGTACCAACAACAAGAACACCACCACCTATGAAAACAATCCCCCATATGAACATCAGTTCAACTCCAAATCTTCTATAGATCCCTGAAATCTTCAAGAAGCACAAGCAGGGAAGAATGATGGAAGCCGTGACGCTGAGAAACGCGCCAACGAGTGACATCAGATCAGCGAAAAACGGGATGGACAAGGCCACAACAATGGTGCTCACCACCAACAATGCCCTGATCACCATGCTCAGTCCTCTGCTCGGTTGCAGTATGAATCGTTTCTCTAGAGCATTCACCATTGGCGTCACCATCAACGCGTACTTAGCGAATGGATTCACAAGGGTAGTGTAGATAGCCACTTTGGAGCTGATTGCACCTGTCGGAAGATTCAACGTTACTTGGGATTGCACCTCTGATCCAAACATCAGATAACCTAACACTCCCATTGATGCATAGCTCATTGTACAAACAAGAAAACAGACCATCAAAACCTGCCACCAAGAATACACAATAAGATTGATCACAATACACACATACATACATGAATAAATACTACCTTAGAGAAGTTCTTTTGGTTCCTCATTGAAGTGTACAATGTAGGGAAAACCGGGTGAGCACAGTAACAAAAGGCGTACAAACTAACAGCAGTGGGAAGGCCTTGATAGTTCAACAGAGTGCCCTGTTGATGAAATCCCACGCCATCAAACGCAGCAACCCAGAAAATCGAAGAAACGAGCACAAAAGACGCGACAACTCCAGTGGCTGAGATGTAAGAAAGAATGCTCATATTGTTAAGCCAAACTGTAGGAAGCATGATGAGTCCTACTATGAGAATGAACCCATGTCTTCCACCTATAACAACACCCCCGATTTCGTATTCTACATTGGGAAACAAGTTGTGCAGATTATCACCTTCTAGAATCAAGAAACCTGTTGCTACTAGATATAGTTCAATGTTCATTGCTATAGATACAACGGCCCTCCCTTTAGCACCAAATGCGCGATATCCAATATCAGGATAGCTACGGATATTCGGATCCATATCCATGCATCGTTGGATGAGCAACCCGGTGTAGAAAGTGCACTCAGCAATGAGAAAGAAGATGATCAAGCTCAACCACCCACCTGATGATACTGCATATGGTATTGATAATATACCAACACCTGAAAAAACAGACACATTCATTATCATGTAAGACTAGAATATTGTACCTCATCAAACATGATATTCATGTGAATTAATTACTGTAATTAATTAATCTAGATCAAATCATGCTAATGTTTCCACTCGTTTTCTTTTTTAGTGTAAACAACACAACACGTACACGACATTATGAACTTAATAAATACAAAACTTATGTGAAGCCATTAATGATTGAGACTTATTTGGCTATATATATTATGGATAATGACACCAGATCAAAAGAATTAAGAAAATCATGTTGGGAGAATAAAGTAGAATACAATTTGGAATTGAAGAAGAAGACGTTCTTTATTATTTTATTTCAACACGTCTGTAATAAAGATCGAGTTAAGCATTTAATTAGTTTGCTTACATTTTACTATCATTTGAGGAGTAAATAATCAATATGATTTGCCACCTTTTTGAATAAATGATTACAAATGAAAAAAGATACGGACCAAATTTACAGTAGTCACTATTCACTGAGTATAATTTTAAATAGTCACCTCTCTTATATATAATTTTTACTAGTCACTATTTGGTGGACTCCCCAAATTACCTCTATAACTGTCAGATAAAGGACGACGACAATAATGGGGGCATAATTATATCAGTATTGACTGCATTAAATAGGGT
Organism: Pogostemon cablin; assembly: GCA_023678885.1. Classification (NCBI taxonomy): domain Eukaryota; kingdom Viridiplantae; phylum Streptophyta; class Magnoliopsida; order Lamiales; family Lamiaceae; genus Pogostemon; species Pogostemon cablin. Next base: position 1,516,798 of record CM042992.1, on the reverse strand, counting down.
GGGTGGGACCACATTTAAAATTATAGATAAATATTTTTTTTCCAAAAATAATTGAAAAAATATTTCTTCTATTCGGCCTATTTGGCCAACACTAATTGTTTTATTCTGCCAACATTTTTTTTCAAAAAAAATTAAAAAAATTCGAAAAAATTATTTTTTCTATTCGGCCAACAATTTTGTTCTATTCGGCCAACAATATTTGTTCTATTCGGCCAACATTTTTTTTTCAAAAAAAATTAAAAAAATTCAAAAAAATATTTCTTCTATTCGTCCTATTCGGCCAACAATTTTGTTTTATTCGGCCAACACTTTTTTTCTCAAAAAAAATTAAAAAAATTTGAAAAAATATTTCTTCTATTCGGCCTATTCGGCCAATAATTTTGTTCTATTCGGCCAACACTATTTGTTCTATTCGGCCAACACTTTTTTTCCAGAAAAAATTTAAAAAAAAATCGAAAAAAATATTTCTTCTATTCGGCCAACAATTTTGTTCTATTCGGCCAACACTTTTTTTTTCCAGAAAAAATTTGAAAAAAATATTTCTTCTATTCGGCCTATTCGGCCAACAATTTTGTTCTATTCGGCCAACACTTTTTTTTCCAGAAAAAATTAAAAAAAAATTATACGAATAAAATTAATGCATCTTTTTGTATTTTAATAAAAAAATATATTCATGAGGTATATAAAAATAACAAATTAATGCATTCAATAGACTGTAAAATAAATTATTATATTTTTGTACTTTTTGATAAAAAAAAAGACCCCAAACATATAATCAGTGAGTCCCTTTCAAGGGCATTTTGGTCTGTTCCATTAAAAATAGCTATAATAAATTATTTTTAAAACTTATGACTACTAAAAATTACTTTTAACCAAGAGTGTCTACTTTTTACCATTATCACAAAAAGATATCTCCCTTTCTCAACTACTCTTATCGAAAATCTTAATGTTACAGCAACTATTGGAACAGTTTTTTTTGGAAGTAATGATTGTTTCATTTGTTAATTAATTAAAATTTAAATAAATAAACATGTAGACTGTAGTCCACGTGTTCTAATTTATCCTCCTCCAGTGCTGGATAAACAAGAGGAGGTGATAAGAATAGGCAGTATTCAATCATCAAAAATTAAACTACACTAGTTAAAATATACCAACAAAAAATAAAAAAAAACTTACCTAAAATAAAACAAACACAATAAATTTAGAATCTTAAGATTTAATTAGATTAATTTACAGCAATTAAAATACTTAGAGCACGTGTTACTAACTAATCCACTATAAATTGTCATTGGAATTCTGCTTTTGCAAGCGAAAACAAGAAAACATAAAATTGAATTGAGGCAAATAATCGTTGCAAAATATCATAAATTTGCATTATTGAAAAAGGAGGTATTGAATATATATTGATAAATGACGAAAATCCGAGTTCGAGAGTAAACAAACCGGATAAGGCATTGAGGCCGTTGAAGCATGTGTTGAAGAAGGACGTATAGCCCGAGAGCGTGCAGTGTGCAGGCCCGGCCCGATTATCTCCGCCATTGCCGTCCAAGAGAGGTATTACGACGGCCGCATCTCCGCCGTCATCTTCGGGCTTCATTGATAAGACGAAAAATACTTTTCAAATCCGTGGGGGTAAATGGGGTATTTATATAGTCGTGCAGATTGTATGTGCAGCTGTATTCGCCTATGGTTACTCATTTTAGATTGATTTTATGCTAACCTATCCAAATTTAATTTAATTTATATTTCTAAATAATCATCATGTCTATCGTCTTAGTATATTACAGGAATAATATTTCAACTTGCTACTTATATTATATTGACGCCGTATTACTTCTAAAATAGAATATGAGTGTAAAATAATTTTACATGTATATTAAAATATTAATTTATACTTCGCATAGGCATGTGAATTAAGTTTTTTTTTTCAAGTGTATAATGTAATAAATCGGATAATATAAAGAAAAAGATAAATAAAATGGTTGGAATTAATGAGCGAAAATTTTGTAATAATTTGATGTTTTGATGAATAAGACATTTTATCAAAACAATAATTGATTTTAAAACTATTTTAGATTTTTAGTGCACATGAAAATGGTCGCTCATTTATTAAAGTGTACGAACTTTAAAATATCTTTAAATAAATAAAATTCATGTAAAATATTAAACATGGTCGCATTGATTGGATTTGAAAATTTTGTAGTCTAAGTTTTTTTTTTTTTTTTTGTTAGCTTATCTCTTGTAAGCTTATCTTACATTATGTTATACAACCTATTAAATTTATAGGATTGATTGTTATGTACATAGGGAGAATAATAATAGGAATAAGATTGTGAGTTGTGGGAATACAATTACTCCTATATTAGTTTTAGTTGCACCCATTTGGAAACCTAAACGGGTCCCTCGTACGAACCTTTAATCACACAGTTGACAAATTCAGAAACATTTGGTATCATGTAAACTTCACACACCAACGTTTCTACTGTAAATTATTAAATATGCATAGGGTTGTAAACGATCCTGGCCGAGCCGAGCTTTACAAAGATTGAGTCTCGTTTGTTAAGAAATAAACGAGCTCGAGCTCATTAGAGAAAACTCGTTTTGTTCGCGAACATATTTGTTAACGTGTTCGCGAATTTTTGTTCGTAAACACCTATATAATTTCGTTCGTGAACATGATAAACAAACAACCCACTATCTTAAAATAACAAAAGATTCATTAATTACCAACAAAAATATTTTTTTTATTATTTCATAAAAATAAAGAAATTTAACATGTATAAATGCTTTCAATATTTTTAATATTATATTTATATTATAAAGAATAATAATAAATTATATATATAAATGAACACTAAACGAGTTTGTTCACGAGCTTTTAACAAACGAACTATGCAATGCTCAAACTCTATTCGTTTACATAACGAGCTTAATCTAACAAACATAAACAAGCTCTTAACAAATCGAGTCACGAACTGTTCGCTGCATGCTCTGTTAGTTTACATCCCTAACTGTATGCATAATTTAGGAGGGTGTCTCGAAAATGTGTAGGAAAAAGAAAGAAAAAAAATAGTAATAGTAATAATAATAATAGTCCATCCATCCATGTAAATGTTCACGTTTGGCTTTTTTATATAAATTAAAAAATATAACATTTTAATGTGTAGTGAATTAATAATATGATATTTTAATTTATAATTAATAGTTTATATTAATATTATATGTGGATTCTATAAAAATATATTAATTATTTTATTGTGTGTCTCAACTAACAAAAGAAAATATAAACCCTTACTCCCTCCGTCCCAATAAGTATTTCACGTATTGGTGTGCGCAGAGTTTGAGAAAATTTTGTATTTTTATGTATAAAGTAAGAAAGAGAATATATATTTTAGTTGATTTAATGAAAAATGTGTGAAAAGTTATGAAAAATATGTGTAAAGTTGTTGGGAGATGTAAAAAAATAAGTATTATATTGGGATGTGTATAAAAAGTGTGTATTATTGTAATGTATTTTTATCAAATTTAGTAAAAGTAAAGTGTGAAATACTTTGAGGGACAGATGAAAAAAGAAAGTGTGAAATACTTTGGGATACGAAGGGAGTATTTTGTAACTAATCAAAATGAACTGTTAAAGAGAATTGACTATGCAAGGTTTTGTTGCACACAAATAAAATTAGTGGATGGAAAAAATATTTGGGCACTTGGCACTGAGGAGCAATACAATACACAGACATTATCAAAATCCATATAATCATTAATCATTATTACTACCCTATGGCATAGTTCAAGTGGTAGAGGGGAGTGTGGAAAGGCCTTCCAACTGAGCTTGGTTATTGCAGGGTGGGGTTCGAATCCTGCCTTTGGTATGAATTTGGCCACTTGCAAGCACAAGTTTAACAGTGAGCCCTCTCTATAAGTTACTTGAGGCACATCCTGTGATTTACCTCCTCCACCAATCCTCAGCCATTAATCATTATTACTCCCCCCAGCTGCACGTGCCAGGCATCCAACACTTATTTCTTCGCATATAAAGTTTGCTGTTAGGTGTTTCCTCCCTACTCAAATTTTGGAATATGGATAGTAAATTAGTATTATTTTTAATTAATAAATGAATCATTTTTAAAGTAAATTGCTTAGTACCTTAAAATAGTCCAATTTTGAGTTTCATGTCGTAATTCTTAAATTAGATGTTCTACAGATAACTTGTTATAGAATATCTCAGAATTGAAACGAGAAGATTACGTCATTCTCTTAAAATCATCTATTAGATTTCAACACGACTTTGTCAATAACTAGACAATCATATCATAGCTACTTTTCTCATTTGATTCTAACTCTAATTTTAACCTATCAACTTTTGATCAAGAATCTCTCTCGATCAACAATACAATCAAATTCTCAAAAAACCCTAACTCCTCGAAAACTATAAAGAGAATAAGAAGGAAAACAATGAAAACATAAGCCATAGTTTTTGTGATTCTTTATCTTCGATTATATAAGGATCTCTTCCTTCTTGTCCCGCTGAAAATCTCTTCCAAATAAAGACCATTCAATCATCTCTTCAATCCTTCCAAAATTAAACAAATCAATCACCAATTTCTCCATCTCTTATTTTGAAATTGATCTTAATCAATTTATCTTCTTTCCTTGTGGTTCTTTATAACTATATTAATCCTGTAATAGAGAAGGAACAAATCCACATGGGTGTCAACCAAGTCCCACATCAGCTAGAAGTGAGGATGACGAAGGTTTTATAAGTGCAGACAAAACCCTTCCTACCATGATGTTCTTTGGGGTGAGCCCAGAGCACAAAACTGTGCGGGCCAGTGGCTGATCTAAAGCAGACAATATCATGTTATTGGATTGAGTGGGGATGACGAAGGGTTTATAAGTGCGGAAAAGACTTTCCCTATCATGAGGCATTTTAGCCCAGAAAACAAAATTGTGTGGGCCTATGGGCGGCTCAAAACGAACAATATCATGCTATTGGATTCAATGGGCCCGGCTCTCCGTGGGCCGATAAACCCAACACATATTATATCTTTTTATTTTTATATTTTTTTTCAATATTATCCAATAATGCGAAATATATAATTAGAAAAGTAAATTTTGAAACTTCATATATAATAGTGGACCAAGTCTGTTTCTTCATAAGTATTTTAGAAAGAAAAATACGGATGAATAAGGCCCGGCCCGATTAAAAAATTGTCCAAAGTGTTGAAATGGGCTGGGCGTAAATAAAATAAATATGGAGACTATAATAATCGTGGAAGTGAAAAGTCCTTTCCACACCATTAACCTTCACTCTCTGCTCGATCATTTCTCAAGTAGACCTTACCCCTAACCTTAAATAAGGTGTAATATTTTTCTATTTCTCGTTTCTTCTATCACATCAACTAATACTCTCTTATATATATGTAAACACGTGTATAAACGTTTTAAGGAGGTGTTATGTGAATTTAATTAATATAAATTGATACTTAAAAAGTGATAATAATTTAATAAACAATTTTATGAATAATTTGTAGTGTAATATTTTTAATTAAAAGTGATTACATCTTTAATAAAAATAATTAATTAAGAAAAAATATAAAACAGTCACGTGGGAGTGTAATATAAATATTCATCTGGTTTTCTAAATCTTTTATTTTTAAAAATCTATTCTCAGAACACGTAAACTATAAACAAAAAATATCTAAATTATGCTTTTAATTTGGAATATAGATTTATATAACATGAGCTTCTTGATAATGATTAGGTGTTAGTGATAAAAATCAATGATAGGATGAGTCATTGATTAATTATATTTACATCTTATTCAAAAACTTTTTCAGTCAAATGGGTTTAGGATAATTACAAGTGGTTATTTGTTTACTGAATTATTATGATCACTTAAGTACTTGTTTAAGTGGAATTAAAATAATGACGATAGAATCAAACTTGAGAATAATGGAGTAATATATTATAATTCATTCTAACCGACCCATTACAATAAACCTAATTATTATGAAATTTTCCTTTTGACATCTTTCCGAAATGCATGGGGGGAGTTAGGCTATGAACCATCATGTTTGAGTGCACCCTCGATAAATATTTTATATTCCATAGATATTTTCATAAATGTTCATTCTAAAATGTATTATTCTTCCAAGGTATTTTATAGGTATTCGAAAGAGTTATTATAACTTATCATATATAGTTATTCTTCATTCGAAAAAATGTTACTCTCTTCATCTTTATTGTATATTTCATCTTTACTGTATATACGAAATTTAAGAAGAATTGAATTTTTGAATAACTTAATTAAATTTTGAAGGTAAAATTGTATTTTGTAAGTAATAAATAAATGATAAAATAAGTTAGTATGTGTTAAGTGATAATGACATTTTTAAAAAATATGACGTATTGAAAGAATATTTGTTTTAAAACTTTTACCATCTTTTATGGTGAAAAATGTAATGAAACAAACAAATGAAGTATTTTTTAAAATTACGAATATTAATCTTTAAAATATCTGAATGTTACTCTCCTCGAAAGAGTTTTAACCACTGTAAGATTATAGATTGCCTTTATTATATATATATATATATATATATATATACACACACACACGATTTCATATTATTTTGTGGCCCTCCAATAACTAAGGCTCACTCATCATCCCCACATATGTTGGAAAGAGACACCCTTTGTGATCGGGAATTTGATAATAATTAAATTACTTATATGTTTTTTTATTTATTTTGTTGAAATTTCCTTTTCAAATCATTTATTCCGTCATTAATATAACGTTTCTTTTTTATATACTCAACTACACGATTTTGACATTTGGACGTTATATTTCTATTTAACATTGATGAGAACTAAATAGTAAACCTATATGTAAGATGGGAGAATGGAGATAATTTCACTGTGTGAGTATTGACGTATTTAAGTACAAGATTACAACAGCGATCCACAATTTGTGGCATCGAATAAGGAAAGATATATACAATCAAATAAATCAAATAAAAATTCCTCTATGTACTCTTATTACCCCCGTCAAGCAATGCGTGGGGTGCAGACAAACGCAGAGTTTGGTGCGCAGAAGTTCGAAGGCAGGACGAGGGAGACTCTTAGTAAAGATGTCAGCAAGCTGTAGGTTAGACGGAACAAATTTTGTCTCTAACTTCCCAGATGAAACGAGCTCCCGAACAAAGTGATAGTCAATATCAATATGCTTAGCTCGTTTGTGTGCCACCGGATTCTGACTAAGAAACACAGCACTTCTGTTATCACAAAGAAGCATGGGTCGAGAAACAGAAGGTGAACGTATATCACGGAGAAGATTCATGACCTATATGAGTTCAGCTGAAGCATTTGCCATCGCCCGATATTCAGATTCACAACTAGAACGAGCCACCGTTGGTTGTTTCTTAGCACTCCATGAGACAAGGTTGCCTCCAATAAATATAGAGTACCCATACGTAGAACGCCGTGTCTCAGGACAACGAGCCCAATCCACATCAGAATAATCGATAATAGAAGAATCTTGTCGCTGAGTAAAAGAAAGCCCATGGTTGATGGTTCCTTTAACATATCGTAGAATACGTTTCACCGCCTGAAAGTGAGCATCAGTGGGAGTCTAAAGGAATTGGCTCACCGAACTCACTGCATAAGAAAGATTCGGCCTAGTGATAGTCAAGTACTGAAGAGCACCAACAAGAGACCTGTACATCGTCGGATTAGAATAGAGAACTCCGTCACTAACAAGAGATTCACCCGTTACAAGAGGCGTGTAAACGGGTTTTGAGTCTAATAATTTGGCTCGATTAAGGATGTCATAGGCGTACTTAACTTGGCCAACAAAGACACCGTACTCAGTGTAAGAAACCTCAAGGCCAAGAAAGTAGTTGAGCCGACCAAGATCCTTTATAGCAAATTCAGCATGTGTTCTGGAGATGAAGTCGCCCAACAGGAGTGAATCATTGCCCGTAACCACAATTTCATCCACGTACAGAAGAAGATACATGACTGACGAACCTTTATGAAAGTGAAACAATGATGGATCACATTGACTCCGGAGAAAACCCAAACTGTAGATGTATGTGTTGAACCTCTGAAACCAAGCCAAATGAGCCTGACGAAGACCATATAAAGACTTCTTGAGCTGACAGACATGAGTGGGAAAGCAAGGATCCACAAATCCAGGTGTTTGCGCCATGAAAACAGGTTTATCAAGGACTCCATTCAGAAATACGTTCTTGACATCCAACTGATGTAGGGGCCAAGAATTCTGTACGGCAAGTGTCAGAATAATACGAACCGTAGCAGCTTTTACAACAGGGCTGAATGTATGATGGAAGTCTATTTCCGGAATCTGTGTGAAGCCTTGAGCAACCAAACGAGCCTTGTGGCGTTCAATAGTTCCATCAGAGTGATACTTCGTGAGAAATACCCATTTAGAACCAACAATGTTGGTATCATGAGGACAGGGTACAAGATCCTATGTATTGTTTGAACGCAGGGCATCAATTTCTTCTTGCATGGCTGCCAATCAATGCGGATGCTTAGCAGCTGATTTGAAGCCGCGGGGTTCAGAAACAGCGACAAGAGAAGAAAGGAGAGCTGTTGAGGCAATATCAACTGGGTACTTTGGTTTAAAAATTCCATCACGAGCCCTCGTAACCATGTGGTGCGGCGGTGGTACCGGCCGTGGTGCAGACTGCACAATGATCGGAGACTCCATGTTGGCTGGCTTATAGGTCGGGGCAATGGGCGGCTCATCATCGAGTGGTGGAAGACCACCAACGCCGGGAGCATCAAACGGCTCCGCATCCGGCAATGGAAGCTCATCTACAGTCGGAGCGAGAATAATGGGCTCAGGTAGCGCATTGGGATCCTCTGAGGCAATAGGCCACCTCACAGGTGGATTTGACGGAGAGCATTCCAGTATAGAAGGAGAAATTGCAGAGTGCTCCATTGCATCTGTAAAAGTAGACAAGTCCAATTCTGTGGTGGACACAGAAGAAGAGTCAGTAGAAAAAGGGAATAATAATTCATCAAATTGAGCATGACAAGTCGTGTAGATCCGAGATGCATGAGGATCTAGACACCGAAACCCCTTTTGAACATTATTGTACCCCAGAAAAATGCAAGGATGACTTCTCGGTTCTAGTTTGTGAGTTGCATAGTCACGAAGATAGGGAAATACTCGGCATCCAAAAGGCTTAAAGACGGAATATGTTGGAGCATAACCAAATAGCAGCTCAAGGGAGATTTATCATGTAACACTGTTGAAGGAACTCGATTAATAATAAAAGTTGTTGTAGCAAATGCATCAAACCAAAAGGATGCCGGAGCATTAGCATGAAAGAGCATCGATAAACCAGTTTCTATGATGTGACGATGTTTTCTTTCAGCTCTACCATTCTGTTGAGGAGTGTATGGGCATGATATATGATGAAGAATACCATTTTTATGCATAAAATCACATACTCTTGAGTTAACAAATTCAGTGCCACAATCACTTTGAAATATCTTAACATGCCTTGAAAATTGAGTGCATACAAAGGCATGAAACCGTAATAAAGTATCAAAGAAATCAGACTTCCTGCATAACGGATAAATCCAAGAAAATCTCGAGTAATCATCCACAAAAACCAGTAGAAGTAGAAACTGGTGCAGGCCTCTATAAATCACAATGTATCAGATCCAAAACATGTGCAACACGTTTATCATTTAATTGAAAGGATAATTTTTTACTCTTTGCCAACTGACAAGAAGAGCAGAGCTTAGGACTGGGTAAAACAGAAGTGACTGATAAATGTCCAAGTTTATTTAACAAAGAAATAACAGAGAATGGGACATGCCCTAAACGTAAGTGCCATAATTTAAAGCTAGCCTTCAATTTATTATCTCTCACAGCCGTCACCAAAGCAGGAATCCCTTTATCAAGGGTGTATAAGCCATTCTCACATCTTCCCTGGCCCAGAATTTGATTTGTCACTCGGTTCTGAATTATAATAGAATTATCAAAAAACACAATATTAACAGGATAGTCTGAAGTCAGTTTACTGATAGACAGAAGGTTCTTGGTTATATGCGGAACCACCAAAACATCCAACAATTTAATATCAGCAGATAAGTCATAAGAGCCAACATGCGAGGTATGCAAAGAATTACCATTGCCAACAACAACTTTGCTATTACCAGAATAAGGCTCGTAAGAGGTCAAGGCAGCATTTTGATTCGTCATGTGAGCGGAGGCACCCGAATCAATGTACCAATCTGACGAAGGACCAGAAACATTGCAAGAGGAGGCAAATGCCTCGGCAAGGTTGGCCGATTTAACACTGTCGCGAGCAGCAAGGTATTGGGGGCACTTGTCAGCATAGTGCTCCTCCCGACAAATCTGACAACGAGGAATGAACTGCCATCGCTCGCTGTTGAAACTCGTTGGCCCCCCGGAGTATCTCCCTCCGGAATCCGACCAACCACCACGCTAAAAAAAGCCATGGCCATTACCATAGCCACTACCAGGCTGCTGCTGACTTCCTCCGGAAGAGCCTCAGCCGTGAGTTGCTGGACGCGAGGGGTTAGGATTTCTTTGATCTGCAAATTAAGAAATCTGTGACGAGGAGCCCTCCATGGATTTAAGCATCAAGTCATATTGCTTTGCTTGGCTGAGAAGATCGCGGAAACAAGGCACCGGAGTCAGGGCCACTCTGGTATCCGCAAAGCCCGCGTACTGGAGCCCTAATCCACGCAAGAAGAGATGGCTCTTCTCAGCCTCGTCAATTGGGCATGTGATGGCATGGAGTTGATCGCACAGTGTCTTGAAACGGCGTCCGTAATCATCAACGGAGGAGTCGCCTCGGCGGAAGGACAGCAACTTCTTGCGCAACTGGTGCTGACGAGATGAGGAAGAATATACCGATTTCAGCGTGGTCCAGGCAGCGAGTGATGTGTGTGCATTGATAACTTCAGATGCGGCATCGGGAGAGAGAGATGTGTAGATCACACTCAGCAACTTAATGTCTTTCATCTTCCAAGAGTTGAAGGTAGGGTTCGGAGATTCAACACCGGCAGTGTCGGTGATGGTTTCAGCGGGAACGGTGGTGGTTTTGTCCAGAAACGTCATGAGATTGAAACACTTAGCCATGTGAATAATTTGACGACGCCAGGAGAGATAATTTGTGGCATCGAGTTTGATAGGGGTCATGTTTATCATGGTGGTGATGGGAAGAGTGTCAACGTCTGCCATGTGGAGAAAGAAGAGAGGGGAAGAGACGAAGCGGAAGGGAAAGGGAAGAAGAAGAAGGAACGGGGAAGAGAGCGGTTCAGAAGATGAACCTGGCTGATACCATGTAAGATGGGAGAATGGAGATAATTTTACTGAGTGTTATGATCTTCTGTATCGAAGTATTTAAGTACAAGATTACAACAGTGATCCACAATTTGTGGCATCGAATAAGGAAAGATATATACAATCAAATAAATCAAATAAAAATTCCTTTATGTACTCTTATTACTATGCCTAAAAATAATATTAGGAGGTTTGCCTAACCTAAAATGTAACATAAAAATGCAAAGGGATAGTGTACTGTAGTTGTGGGCCACTTAGACAAAGCATAATGCTCAATCTCTCTAATATTATGTTGATTGTAACTCACTCTCAGTCCCTCTTCTCTCTAGCTACTCTCTTTCTCTCTCTCCATATGTTTTGAAGATTTGATAATCATTTGATATTGTGAAGAGCTGTAATTGTTGTTGAGGAAATGGAGAATGGACAACATTCGATCGACGTAATTGACAACCTTAAATTAGAGACCACTTGCATTCCAAGTTATTTTACAGAAAATTACCCCCTGATTTTCTCAAAAAGGTATTTATAACCACTCTCACTTCCTCCTTTTTTTTATTATTATTTCTATATAATCATAACATGATGATGTCATTTAATAGACGTGAGTTGTAGCAGGTGATAGCAGAGATAATTGCAACGTATCTGCTAGTGTTTGTGACATGTGGTTCGGCGGCTCTTAGTGCGACGGACGAACATAAAGTGTCGAGGCTCGGAGCGTCCGTCGCCGGAGGTCTTATCGTCACCGTCATGATCTACGCCGTCGGACATATCTCCCGTGCTCACATGAACCCCGCCGTCACTTTAGCCTTTGCAGCCGTCAGGCATTTTCCATGGAACCAGGTGACTTATTTAAATGAATTGATATGGAATTACTATGTGTTGTTTTTGTCATTTATTTATTAGTAATTATTATTAATATTAATACCAGTACTGTTCAATCCATTCTTTAAAAAGGAATGCATTTGGGTGGGTCTCTTGTATTGATGGATCACATGGTGAAGATGTGCTCATGTCTGCTTAATCGAGGTTTAGTTGCAAGAAAATTGGGTGGACGTTACTATGCACCCTTCAATAATTCTTAGCTTTCAAACCAATTTTATGGAGTATATTAATTAATTATATATAAATCACGTGTTATTAAAAATCTTAAATATAAGTGTTTAGTGTTTTCGAAATATTTAATTTAATTTTCTCCCCTCGTATTTTTTTTTTCCATTTTATCAAATAAATAACACTTTCTCATATAAATATCACTTACCTATTAAACTTGAAAACTACTCAAAACAAATATAAAAGTAAATTAATTTTTTAAAATATGTTTTGATTTCATGCAAAAAATAAAATGCAGGTCCCGTTTTACGCAGCGGCACAAGACACCGGTGCAACCTCAGCCGGATTCACCCTACATATTTTATTGCATCCCATAAAGCATGTCGGCACCACCGCTCCGTCGGCCTCCAGTTTCCAAGCCTTAGTGATGGAGATCGTCGTTACTTTTTGCATGATGTTCGTCACCTCTGCTGTGGCCACTGATACCAAAGCCGTAAGGACAACAAATGAACAGAATTCTTTAATGATTTTGGAGGTGGGTCTGATGTTGCCTTGGTTGTGTATAGATAGGGGAGCTTGCAGGGATGGCAGTGGGCTCTGCAGTATGCATTACTTCAATCTTAGCAGGGTAAAATAAATCACTAAGCTACCTATAACTGTTGAATGATTGGTTGCATATTTAAAATGTTGTGTGTGTGTGTGTACAGGCCCATATCAGGAGGATCCATGAACCCGGCCAGAACACTCGGGCCAGCAATTGCCAGCAATTACTACAGAGGGATTTGGGCGTATGTGGTCGGACCTGTTTGCGGGACGTTGCTGGGAGCCTGGTCTTATAGCTATATTCGGGTTTCAGATAAGCCAGCCGGAGCAGTAACACCCCATACGTCATCGTTCAAACTTCGACGGATGAGAAGCAATGACAACTCATCAGCAAACCCACTTTGATAAACTAATTTCATGTTTGTGTAAGATATTTGCGTCATGTTTAAGTGTAAGTGTATTGAAACATCTTCACACAAGAATTGGTTGTTGATTAGAGGCTAAATAAATTAATCAAGCAAGCAGTTCAGTTCAGTTCAATTCAATTCAGACTAAACACTGAAGTCAAAATATTCACTGAAAATTATAATATTAATTCGTGAGAAATCATGGATAGTCAAGACATTAGCAGAACATAAAAACATGTGTAAACAAACACAGAGAGAGAAGAAACCTGGCTATTTACATATGATGATGCTTGGAATGGGACACAACCATGATCGAGTGATCATATGATCAACCCTAACTCAAGAAACCTGCTCGCAAACAACAAAGCTTCCTGGGTTGATAGTGATGCTCTTGGTGCAATTATCCGTTTTGTATATTCCAACGAGCCGATCAGCCAACTCAAACATGTTATTCCGGAGGCTGCAAATGAAAACATAGCGAAAACGGAAAATTATCAGCATCTCAAGCAGATTCCAGACAAGGGTTGAAAAATCTACCTTATGATGATGAACTGTGCATCTTTAGTACGGTCTTTAATGTAATGCCCCACGATTGAAACATTCTTAAAATCTGCCAGAAAAGAGCATCTTGGATTAGGATTACTTCATCACCCAAGAGATTCAACCCTACAAAGCATACCTAATGCAGCATCAATCTCATCCATCACGTAAAGTGGAGTCGGCTTGTAGTGGTGGAGGGCAAAAACTAAGGCCAATGAGCTGAGTGTCTGAAATATCAACATTACAAGTCAAGATGGCGTATTGAAATTTCATGTTCAAGTAAATGATGATGTGGAAACAAGATATCACATGATCAGAAGAATGAATACCTTTTCACCACCGGACAAGTTAGCAATATTCTTCCAGCTCTTTTTGGGCGGTCGAACGCTAAACACAACACCTTCGGAAAAGGGATCTAAGGAGTCTACTAACTCAAGTTCAGCATCCCCTCCCAGTGTTATCATCTATAACAATATCACAGATTCAATGAAATATTGCAAGGAGCAAGACAGACTAGTTCAGGGTTCAGAAAAGTGTTATAACATACCTGATACATTTCTTTCAGTTTCAGAGAGATTGTGTTAAAACCAGCCATGAATTCGTCTAACCTGAAAGTGATGAAGAAACATGTTTTTAAAATAAAAACATTGAGATGAGAATGAAGAACTAAAAGAATAAAACAGAAAATCAAAATATCCACCTCCTCTTCCTCCATTCATCATACTGCTGTTTTATATCATCACACTCTTGAGTGACTGAATTAAGATCTGCAACTCGCTCATTATACAAGGCAACTTTTTTCCGATACCTAAATAAAATTTCATAGATTAAAATAACATAATACTCCGCTAAGAAACATCAAACAGAGCCTACAAGGATCTATAATACTACTACATACTCTGCAATTGAGTCAAGGTTTGGGCTCATCTCTTTCAGTTGTGCATCAAGGAGCGCTACTTTCTCAAGAGCCTTCTTAAGGTCACTTGTATTAGCTAAAGTTGCATCTGTCAAAACAGCTTGAAGCTTTTCTGGATCTACCAAATCCTTTTGAATCCTGATTAATTTAAAAGTTCGCGGAGAGTATTAACTAGTTGAATGCAGAGTCACAGAATAATGGGGAAAAAAAAGAGAACAATGAGATCATCAATGCTTACTGCTCCATGTGCTTTGAGAGTGCAACTTGGAGATCATCAAGCTTTTTCTTGTATCCTTTATTCTTATGTTCCAGCTCCTTCAACGCTTTCTTCTTATCCTGTAACTTGTACTCAGCATCTACCTACATCCCAAGTTAAATTGGCTATACGATTAATTAACAGCGAAAACAAAGATACATGAAAAATGTAGGTACATCAATCATACCTCAGACGTCCGCAACTCATCCACAACTTTCTTCAATTCTTCATAGTCTAACTTTGATTGATTCAGGATTGTTTTGTGTTGATCAATTAACTACAGATACAAGTGTTGTTACTTAAACAGCAATTTATAAGCATTTTTAGTATAATTTGCGTAAGTGCACAGAAATACAGGAGCTGACCTCCTTTGTTTTATCAAAATTCTCCTTAACGGTGAAAGCTTTCTGTTCTGCTTCTTTGAAAGTGGACATCAATTTCTGTTGTTCCTCAGCAAGGCGCTCCTTTGTAGTTTTTGATTCTTCGATGACCTTCCTCAGTTTTTTAATCGTTTTGTCCCCCGTTTCAAGCTGAACTTTACGACGATTGATCTCAGTGCTAATTTTATCGATATCCTGACGAACGGGTAAAACCAAAAGTATAAAGGGTCAATCAGCAGTGCATTGTCTTCCTAAGTATAGTCAAGTTTACTCACAGCCTGAATTTTGCTGACTTTGGCCTTCTGATTTTTGAGTCTTTCCCCACCGGCATTTTCTATTTTGTTCTGGAGCTCGACAGCCTACATAAAAATCAAAGTTCTATAAGAAAGAATACTAATTATTTGTGCCTCAAAATTGTAATGGCATGCAATCGTTTCAAATCATTGGTAATACTATAAATGTACTACTCAAAATAGATAAGTTAAAATATTAATGTTATTGCAACCTTCTCCTTTAACAGTTTCGAACCCTGCATGAGCCTGTCAATTTCCTTCTGTTCTTCTGAAATGATCTTTCCCAGTTCGTTTAGCTTATCCACCTCCTCCTTTACTGGCACTGATGATGCCTTGAGGGAATCTAGTTGTTTCACCAAATCACTGTGTAACAATTTTAAACTGTCTATCTGCAATGGTAAAAGTAGTTTTAACACAGGATAAATATTTACATAAATAATCCAGACCATAAACAGAATACAATGCAGTTTATTAACCTCCTTTTTGCATTTTGCCAACTCCATCTCCAGGGGTGAAGTAGATTTTTCTGAATCCTTGTACTTCTTCACTGTATCAGCTAATGTGTTCCGTACAGTACTTAGCCTTTCAACCAAATCAGACAGCTCCTTCTCAGCATTTGTCACATCTTCTCTAGAGACACTTGCACGAATAGAAGTCCCCATTTTACCTCCACGTGGCCTACCCCCTCCACCGCTCATAGTACCAGACTTTTCAAAAAGAGCACCATCAAGTGTCACTACGCGCCAGAATTCCTTCTTCCCAGCGTAAGCAATGCGAGTTGCCTACATCATGACAAACGTAGAACCAGAAAAAAAGAAAAAGAAAAGAAAGAAAGATTAACAAAGAATCATTGATAAAAACATGATTGATTTTACCAAGACTAGCCAACCTGCTCAATATTTTCAGCTACAACTGTATTCCCTAGGGCTGCAAAGAAAGCAAGTTTCATCTTCTCATCCTTTACATCGATCAAATCGAACAGGCGATTAACGCCCTCCGGCGTAACTACTTTTTCCCTCATTCGAGACAGATGATGGGCTTGTTTTTCCTGTGAGGTATTAAAATAATACCAGAATCATCTACCAGTCTGCATGAAGCTAACATAGTAGCTAAATTAAAATTTCATCTACCAGAATCATGAACGTAGCAACACCAAGGTTTTGGCTACGAAGCAACTCAACACAAGCTTGGGCTGCAGAGGTTGTCTCCACAACGATGTAATCCAGTCCGGCACAAGCAGTTGATATGGCAATGTCATATTTTGCTGCAGTGAATAATAATGGATGATTAAGATAAAACAAACAAACAAGAATTCACTTGATTAATGATTGCATACATCATACGATTGTGTCATAAAAAAAGAAACATATGCAATTCAGGATCGACATAGAAATCAGGAAATCAAAAGTGAACATGCTTTTTGTTAACAATTTCACAGAACTGCCATCAGTCTTAGCAGGTAATTCCAAATATTAAAACAAACAAAATGGACGTGTGCTCACCATGAATGGCTCCTAAGTCTCCCATCCGACCATATATTCCTGGTATAGTGTTTGTTTGCATAGCTTGACGTATTACTTTGTACACAGATCCTTGGTTCTTTTCAGAGTCCATGACAGATGAAAGCTCCACAACCTTTTGTCTAGCAGCTTGTTCTAGAGGAATTAGCTTCTCTTGTTCTTCAAGGCTTGCCTGTAATTTCCCATCAGCTCCCAAACTCTAAACACTAAAAATAGAAGCAAACATCAAACCAAAATACTAGCTTACTTGCTCTAGTTTACGAGCTTCGGAAGCTTCATGTTTGAGCTTCATTAGCTTTTTTTCAATTTCTTTCATATTTGAAGTCATTGTTTCAATTCTTGGATTAGTTTCACTTATCTGCTTCTGGGCTTCTTCATAAGCAGCACGACCAGCTTCATGCTGTAATATCGACATAATAAGTACAGTGAATGGTTAGAATCGCAAGTGCCGTTAAACACACGACCTTACCTTCTCGACTAAAAGTTTCTTCTCGGCAGAAGCAACTTCAAGTTTTCCTTTACGTTCAATCAATTGCTTTTCCCAAGGTTCTAGTTTGGTACGAACATCAGCAAGCTCACCACGGAAAACTTCGGTTTCAGCTGTTTGAACAGAACAATATAATCAATACCACAAAGGGATTACAATTAAAACGTATATTATTCAGTCATCACGCATGATCAACCCAGTTCTTCCGTTTAAGGAACCAAAACGCTCGCTCTTGCCTCTTGGTAATAACGATTAAACCATGTTAACCTAAATTTACTACCGTCCTGTCATAATGAAATGCATTTCGACCATAATGCGTAGAACGGTAATGATATTGGATCACAGGGCAGAATCCGTAAGGAAACTCAAGTATTAGCAATCTTCAAAGAAGATACCTCCGCCAGATATGAGACATTCAAGGGTCAAATGTCAGCAATATATTCAATGGAAACAATAGGTACCAAAAAGACTTCAAAATATGCACGAGATTAATAGGTTATAAAATATAGATGTGTAGCTTCTGCCTTCTAAGAACAGACAGTCACCTTTAGAATTTTCCCTAATTTCTTCCAAGATCTTCTCCTCATCTGCTAAGAGTTTTTGTTGTTTAGGAATATCTTCCTCAAGCTTAGGGATCAAAGTTGTGGAGTCTTCACACTCTTTAGTGAGATCAGCAACTTTAGCGGAATCCTTACATAAAGAGAAAAAAGAACAATGCCTTCAAAAACTGTCAAAACAAAGAATGGGATACTTGAAACAGGTGGAAATGCTTCCTCATACCTTTTCAATTTTGTCATCAAGCTTTTTAATCTTTTGCTTCAAATGCTTTAAATCTTCAATGTGTTTCAAGTCCTGTCTTTCGAATTCCTTAAATTCGTCCTTGCAACGCCTGAGTTCACTATCTAGTTCCTAATATCACCGAAACAAAAACGAAGCAGATAAGTTCCATTTTCATTGGCATTATAATTATTTCAAAATATTCTCACTAGCACAGAAGAAAGTGATAGATCAGGCACATATATTCACAAAAATAATGGAAAATAACAAGTGTGAGTGTGTGTGTGTTTAAAGAATGAAAAAGGGGCATACGCTTTGTCTCTTCATATACTTCTCATGCGTGGCCTCAGCTTCTTTCAATGTCTTGGTGTTTTCTTGAATTTTCTCCCTGCAGAAAATTTTTTAAAATTTTTTTTAAAAAAAAAGCCAATGAATTTTTTGAAGAAGTCCGATTGTTCATCCCAGAGCTGTGCTAGTCGGAATAGAACTACACCTTTCAGTCTTTACATTTGCTTCTAGGCTTGACACACTTTCCTGCAGTTCTTTAATTTCAGTAGCACTATTTTCAGAAGCTAGTTTGGTAGCTTTCTCTTGCCATTTTAAAAGCGATAATTCTTTGAGCATGTAATCTTCTGCTTCATTCTTGACATCCTGATCAAAATAAGCAAACAGAATGAAAAACTCAGCACATATATGAAAAATTACAATGTATCAATGTTACTATAGACGTTACCTCAAGGCTCTGTCTTTCTTTCTCTGCCAACTTAACCATTTGAACCACACCAGACCTCTTTTCATTAAGCACTTCCAACCTGAAGAGTTTAATAGAATAACATAACATTTGAATTGCACTGTTGTGGCAAACAATATATCCAATTACTCATTGACAGAAAAAACGTTCCCCAAGAGTTGCAGAAATTGTACACGTGCAAATCAAAATGCATATTTTTCAAATTTCTGTGGCTGATAGCAGCATTCTATTATTTAAATGAACAATTAGAAAATGATATAAGTATTAACTGGATTCAAGTAAATGGAGGCAATTATTTGCTTTGCAAAATACAGTTCATAACTTACTGCTTAAATGATTCATCAATCTTCTCAACATATTTATTTGTTCCAATTATATCCTCAAGATACTCAAGAAAGCCCTCATCATGGGGACCCTGTGCTTTTGGCTTCATAAGTGAAATTTGCTCCACTTCACCCTGATGGAGAAAAAAAACTTCAGTGAGCAAACCAGTCATATTACAGACTTAGTATTCACCTTATCTGGCTAGGCAGTTTATGAGGTTTGAACCTGAAGAATCAGAAAGCGGTTGTTATCCAAGTCAACACCTTTCCCTCTCAACAACTTGGTGACCTCTGTGAAATTACTACCCCTATCATTGATGTAATATTTAGAGGTGTTGTCTTTAAATGCAACACGCGTAATTATGAAGTCACTCCCGGGGACAACTTCATAAGCTCCATTATCCTATAAGCAAACAAAAGTTCGCATTATAGAACCTGAAAAATAAACCTAACACAGATTTCACACAAAAAGACATTATACCAAATCAATGATCTCTTGAAAGTGAACTGATACTCCAGCACTGTCCAAATTCTGGTGATTGGAGGAGTTGTGAATGAGCTCCGATACTTTATTTAACCTCATCTGCATATTTAATAAAATCTTAGAAAATTATTGTTTAAGCGGCATCAGTTTGATAACGAATTCCCAAGTGAAGATAAAATCCTTTAGAAAACTGTTTTGTATATAAGATTAAAAGCTCCCCCTAGACTACTTACTAGGCAAATACTAGAAGAAGATTATTCGTATTAATTGATATTAGAACTCTCTCATTTTACCATTTGCAGTCAGATCAGCATTCATAGTTTTCTCAACCAAAAAGTACAATCAAGTTTAATTCTACACTTGCCAAAATAAATAAATAGAGATAACACAGAAGCAAATCATAATCCGCGGTAAATAGTTCACCTGTTTGGCTCTCTTTCCAAACACAAAAAGCATCGCATCAATGACATTGCTCTTCCCGCTTCCATTAGGACCAACGACCGCGGAGAAGCTCTAAACATCATAAATACTATTTTCATAACAGCAACTAAATAATACATTGAGACATATCATGTTTGAGTGCAATTTTGCATAATGTAATTATATTGGGGGTCCCAATCCTGTACATAACTCTTCTATACTTCTGCGGATCTTTTCATGGGAGGATAAAAATAAATGTGGCAATTGTATTGGGAGTGTAAAGTTTGGCTTATTTGGAAAGCAAGAATGTCAAGATTTTCAAGAAATGCCAAGATTTCAAGAAAATAAGGTTTCACGAAATGAATTGAGAATTTGAAGTTGACAAGAAAGAGATTCAAGAGTCAAGAGATGCCAAAAGTATCAAGGATTGGCAAGAAATGCCAAGATTTTTGGTATTCCTCGTACCCCTAAGATTTAAGAAAGAGTTATATCAGATGGGAAAAAATAAAAAATAATACCCCCAAGATTTCCCTCTTTACGCCCTTTACATTTCTACAATCGATGAATCGCAACATGGAAAGAATTGCAAGAAAACTTAACCTTGTGAAAAGGGCCAACGCGCTGTTCACCCGCATACGACTTGAAATTTTTCATCACCATCTCCTTAATGAATAGCCTAGGACCATGGGAAGCCGGTGGAGTCGAGTCGGTCGCGAACTCGTCGGCGGTTGCTGTTGATTCCATCTCTATACCCAGCACTGTTGTGGAACAAATGTCCTGAGTTTTGTCGAAGTGGAAAAGATGATGAGTATTTGGAATTCGGAAGAACAGGCGCAAATTTTTGTGAGCGGGAAAATAAAATTTTTGGCGATTTAAATCCACCTCCGTTACTAAATTTATATACCCCTATTATCTACTGTTAGACTTTTGGGTAATGGGCTTTCGGCCCAAATAAGAATTGGGTTTTGTGATATGGATTGGCAAGACATACTATATTTAGTTTAAAAAAACTTATCTTAGTAACGCTAAAATTTTATAAAATAAAATACGCAAGAAATATTTAGTTAATGAATAAGAAATATATAATCAATGTTACGAAGCAAGATTATGTGCAACTAAATTGAACTGTCGACCCACCCAATAAAAGGAGACACGCTCGAAATTGGAGCCAAAAGATATGATTTCTTCAACAATACCAACAAAGTACGATAAGTTTGGGCTTGGCTTTGTAAGGACTAAAAATAAGACTTGGAAGTCCACTCAGGAAAAATTGGCTTTTTAGGTGGGTTAGTAAAATTTAAAAATATCATAAACAATTAATCAACATGAGATTGTCTTAATTTTTTTATTGATTTTATAATATATATTGTAACTCATCTCCTACTTATATTGTATATACTGGATCCCTTGATTTAACTAACGGGCTTAAAAGAAAAATAAGCCCATTTAAATACAATTAATGTACTTTAAAAATAAGCCCATTTAAATACAATTAATGTACAAACTCTCTTAATTTTAGTTAACTTTTTAGACTAAGTATTATTAATTTAATATTAACCAAACACTCTCTAAATATATTATGAGTTGTTTTTTTTTTATTCTAAGAAATATCATAATATCCATTAAAATTAGCATTAATTTTCACAATCTCTGTGCGAAAAAGGGGTGAAATTTTATTAAATTCAAATTTAGAATAATAAACTTATTTAAATAAGGGAAAGTTATTGACACTTTTGTAATTAATTATTATTTTTATAATAAAATATTATTACTTTTTATTTATAATATTAATTATTCATTAAATATGTAAATTTACTTTTCATTATAAAAATTATGATTTTTTTATCACCTTAAATTAGTGCTTACAAGTTACAAGAGGTCTCACACTTTGTCTTTAAATAAAGGTAATTAACAGACGCTTTTACTTTAGAAAATTAGCAATTTACTTTATTTACCATTTTTCAAGATAGGACTGCGTGGTGGACCATATTGATTCGGAAAAGTTGAAAGGAGTAATTAATAGTAAGATTTTTAAATCTTAATTTTTTATAAGCAAGTTAACCCCTTAATTTCTCAGTAACAATTTAACTTAGTTCTATGGCAGATGGTACCATTCACCCACTAATGATGGCAAATGTACCCAAATTCCAGATCAGAATCAGCCATAAACAAATGTATGTAGAGTTGAAAACATGAATGCATATAAAAAGAAGGTATTTCATTAAGATAGATCGATTGCAGCCGACTCCCATTCAAGAGTAGACAACCCCCAAATGGAGTGGCACAGAACAGAATACAACAGCCCAAATAGTTGGCGAAATAAACAGTACAGTTAGCACTAATGCAACATAATCATAGGAGTAGTAATTAAGATGAAAATTAGGGAATAGTAATTAATAATGAGGAGTAAAAGAAATCAAGGGCATTTAGGTCCTCCTTGCTGGGTCTTCCAGTTGTTGTAGCAAGGGCAAACAGCTTTGTTGCCATAAAAGCCAGGGGGCACACAAAGGCACTTTCTGCAGCACTTTTGGCAGAAGAACATGCAAGGCTTGTGGTATTGGGTCTTGCTGCATCTCCTTGAGCATTGCGAGGGGCATTCTGGTCATTTCACCCCACACCCACTGTTAGCTCTCTTATTATCGCTAATTATTCCATCAAATTAATTGCTTAGAATAAAATGAGATTTAACCAGATAAGCATAACTATTTTGGATTTTCTTCATATTTCCTAAATAAATTTCCATAAAAGCTGAGTTTTCTTCTAAATCGGGAGAAATGCGGAAAGCGTGGAAATACTTACGGAAGCCCTTCAAGCTGCCAGGACCATATCGCCTCTGCAATTCATACACCAGAAACGAAAATTAGCACAAATAATATCCGAAGTAATTGAAGAAGAAACAAAAAGGGGAAGATTTTTGATGAATCCAACCTTGCTCAACTGATTGCTTACTTGAGATGCGATTACCTAAGACACCAGAAAATTCATGAGAAATCATTCACATTTACCAAAATAAAAAAGGAATACGAGAGAGATGAGTACTCACAGGAACTTGAAGCATGGAAATGGCGAGAAGAGCAACCAGCAGAAAGGCAAAGAGCCTAGCCATTTTGGAGAGAGAGAGAGAGAGAGAGAGAGAGAGAGAGGGGGGAGTTTTTGTGTATTTTGGAGTGGTGGATGTCGGATAGATTTGTGGGGGGCTATAAATAGAGAGTTATGGGCCCACATCTTTTTTTTATTATTATTATTATTATTATTGTAAATTTGCAACACAGAGAGCTGAGAGAGACCCACTCAAATCAAATGATCAGGTTTCACATGCCTCTCTCCTGCTGATTATTGCCTCTCTAAATTTATTGGAGTATATCTATAGGGTACAAAATGAACAGGAGTTCTGCAGGTTGGTTGATGAGAATTGGTTAACTATTTATGGTAACACTCAATATTCATTGCTTCACAAATCCATCATGGATTTCTTTTCCAATTAACAACACTTTGGGTAGAGATGCCGGGACCGTTAAAATTGAACCGCTGAAATCGAAATCGAATATACTTAGTATTTAAATTGATTTTTTTTTTTAAACGGTTTTTCACGATTTTTTAAAAAAATCGGAAACCAGTTAGTTTCAAATAGAAATCAAAACTACCCTATGACCGGTTCGGTTCTGATTACTGATTTCCTGAATCCGGAACCGGGGTTTATGTCTAATTTTAGGGATTATTTTCATTTTTTTACATTTTATTTTCGAAATTTCTTCGGATTTTAAAATGCTTGAATATGGAGTAGCGTGTTTCGGAATTTTTAGAAACCTAAGAACATCCTTGTAATGTATAGTATTTTTTAAGAATTTCTTCAATACAGAATCCAAAAGATAGATAAAATATCAATTAGGGACCTAGAAGTTTTTTTTATCAATTCAGGACTTGAAAATATGAAACTATCAATTTAAAACCTAAAATCATAAAATTAATAAAAATAAAATATTAAAAACTAAATTAAAATTTCATATATTAAAATTATTTTTTAACATAATATTTTATAATTTATTATCAATAAAATAACATACTAATTAATGACAATTTTATATAATTATGTTATTAGATTTTTATTGATTTTATGATTATAGGTCCTGCATTGATAATATTATATCTTTCGGGTCCTGAATTGATAGAAAAAATTTATCAGATCCCTAATTGATAGTTACCTATCTTTCGGGTACTGCATTGAAAAAAACTCCTTTTTTTATTATTATGTTGAGTGTATTTTCTATTTCAGTGTTCTAAATGATCCAACACCCTATCCAACTTTTTTTTTTTAATGTTCATTAATTAAACACTTTCTCTTTTAGTAATTTTTTAAATTATTACTCTTGAGTAAAAACAAAAAAGAATAAAATTGAAATTTAAGGTAATAAAGTAGGAAGACCTGTTTTTATTCTCTAAATGAAAAAAGTGAAAATCAATCTTTAAAATTAGTAAATGTTAGGATATATTAGAGCTTATTTTTGTTGAAATACTCACTCTTCCAAATCAATCATTTAGAGATGCTATTACGATATTTTATTTTGAATAAAATCAAATAGGTAAAAAGCAGTCTAAATTTCATAATATCAAGTACTAATCAATTAGGTTGAAAGATATAAAAAAAAAAAAAAAAAAAAAAAAAAGAGGTTTGAACCAAATGAGTGTGCAGTAATATGGGACTACATGCACACCTTTTTTCCTTCCTGCAATTCAGCAAATCCCACCACCCAAAATACTACTATAAATCATCAATACAAAATACAAATACAACATATATTAAAAATAAATTAATAAATAATTCACTTTAAATTTTTAATATGGGATTAATTGGGTGATCGTGGTCTCCATGGCAAAGGTTATATGGGTTCGCAATTTCATATTTATGTTCTATATTTTCTTATTAATTACAGTATTAAAATGCTCTAAAATTTTAGTTAAGTAAAACACTTGGTATAAAATGGAGCAAATAATACAATGTGTGATGCACTTTTTGTTATCCAAATTATTTTTTTTTAAAAATGATTTTAAAGATAAAATAAAAAATAAAAATAATTTGATCCGACAGCTTTTTTCTTTTTTTCAAAGAAGACCTGAATTATACTTAGTGCGAGTCACACAAGAATAACTCAATTTAATATTTACGATGACATCTTAATAGACTATTGATAATAATCGATTGTTACACGTTAAATACGGATATTGAAGGCTGTTTTAATCATTTTCAAAATTAAAAAATTAGGGATTATCAATCCCACCCGTAAATTCATTACAAAAATGCAGTCAATACAATAATTCATAAGAGTTTGAATCATTATATATAAAAAATTAAAATAACAATATATTCTTTTTCTAATATTATTTTCAATTATTTTTATTGCATATCTTATTTTTCATTTTTTATTTTTATCAAAAATAATATAATAAAAATATTAGTATACATAAAATTAAAATAGCACACTCAATTAAATTTACATTTCAATTGTACTTGAACATGATATTAAGACCACATTTAAAATTAAAATTACAAGTAGTTATAAAAATATATAAATACATATACGCTATAAACCTATAAATGATTTTTTTCTTTTAGTAGTAAAAACGACTTCTCATATCCTCATCCACCCAAATCGATCAAAACATTCTCTTACTTCGCGTTTCATTCCATCACTAACCCGTATACATTGTAATAATATCACATAAATTATATAAATATGGTATAGAATTTAATAAACCGACAATAAAGATCAAAGAAATGGGATGTTGTGTGTTATATTTTATTGTTACATCTTTTATTATATATATGTTTGATGAGTGCGGAAGGAATATTTCAATATTTCAAGATTGATATTCTTCTTTTAGGGTTTAAATTTTATCTAATTCTTAAATGTCAATCATCCAATGATTTGTAATAAAAGATGTAACGAAAAATTTAAATAGGATAATAAGTATGTACTTCATTCGTTCCATGATATAGTTCACTTTTTTTTTCTTCATCTGTTTCACAATGTATTTCGCAACTTACTATTACTAAAAGTGGTAAAAAATACACTATAATAATACTCATTTTTTACACACAGATTCATAGACCAACATAATACCAACTTTTCACATATTCCAACAACTTTACACATCTTCTTCATTAAATTAAAAAAATATTTAATCTCTTTCTTAGTATTTTATATTCTCTCTGTCTCACGTTAAGGTTTATGTTAATTTCCATTTTGGTTTGTCCTGAATTAAAGTTTACATTTCGTTTTTTGTCAGGTTGAACCCACACAAAACGATTAATTATTACATGTATAGCGTACATACAACTATTCACTTCGCATTAAATATTATTTATATCACTTCACACTATATAAAAATATTATATCTCTTAATTTACATGAAAGAAAACGTAAACGTTAATTAGGAACTAAGATATATTTCGGGGCGTGATAAAATTTTTTTTTACTTCGCATACAAAAATACACTAAATACTCATTCCGTCTCATTTCAATGTTTACATATTTTTATTTTGGGCGTTCAATTTCAATGTTTACGTTTCATTTTTTGGAATATGAGATCCACCTAAAATAATTATTATATCACTATGGTCCCTACATCCAACATCCAACACTAATACGCCTATCCATTTTACATTAAATATTATATATTTTCATCAATTATCTATTAAAATATTACTTCTATATTCTTTAATTAACGTGAAAAAATAATAAATATTGAAATGGGAAATGAGGAAGTACATTTCATGGACAGAGAGAGTACATGATTGGAAGATTAAAGAGGTAGCATGTGGGCGTTAGTTAGGGAAGTTGTGGATGGGGCCCATTCATCAATAAAGTCAAGAAAAAGGTCATTATTTCAATCCGAAAATAATAAACTTCAATCAATCATTGCAGTGGAGAAAACAGAGTGAGAGATCATGCATGTGGGAGGCACGTGAAGGCAAAGGTTGGACAAGATACCGTTCCTTGCGCTGTAAAACACATTTCCCATTTGCACAATTATTATTATTAATATTCATTACTCCATCCCTCTCGTAAAAATTAATACACTTTTCTTTTTTGCTTGTCTCATTAAAGTTGATACATTTTCTTTTTAATATATGAACCCACACAAAAATAATTAATTCATTCTCATGGGTCTCACATATCACCCTAATACAACTACCCACTACACATTAAATATTATTTTTCTCACTTCACTTTACTTCACTTTATATTAAATTATTATACTTCTTAATTTTCGTGCCAAAATAAATTATACCTACTTCTCCGGAATTGAGGAGTATTATATATACGTACATGTTAGTACATGCATGTTCTTCTCAATCTCTTCAATTATCTCCACACCTTTATCCAATTTTAAATTATTTATTTATGACTTAGTGAATAAATTAATAACTTATATAAGCACCGACAGGTTGTATAATCGATAATCTCCAAATTTCTAATCACCAATGTATTCTTTATTACAATAACAACATAACAAATTTGATGATAATTGATATTTTATTTCGAGTATTCAACCTTTTTTTTTTCACGGTAAAATTTAAATGATTTGAATCGATTGATTTTGAATGTCTCAAAATGAATAAGTAACACAAGGAAAAAAAATAAAAATAAAAATAAAAAAGGGCTTGTGGGATCACTTTAGGGAAGCATATAGCTATATAAAAAAAAGCATGTTTTTTTATGTGAATGGAGCATAACATGTAGAGCAGGGCGGAGCCTTGTGTAAGCATGAGGGGCTCTAGCTACCCAAAATTTTCAAGAACCCCTATTATATATAGTTAGTATTTTTAATTGTTTAAGTATTATTTTAAAAGATCATAATATATATAATACTCCCTTCATTATTTTTTTAGAATTTTCGACTTTAAGAAATATTATTTTTCGATACTCTATTAATTTTTAGAGTAATATAGTCCTTTTTAGTAATAAATAAATGGTAATAAATTATACAGTATGTGTTAGGTTGTTAGGTTGGGAGAGTAATTTTTTAAGTAATATGTATTGAAATGTTATAATTTCTTTTAAAAAGTGTAATGACGTTAAAAAAAATGAGAAAGTGTGAAATATGTAATGGGATGAAGTGAGTATTCAATTATATTTTTAACATAGTAATATTCGATATCAAAATTTATGGAATTACCACAAAGAGATCATTCACAACCATTAAAAAAAATCCAATCAACAATTTAGAGCAAAATGGATGATGAGTTTCTTAAGAATAATTTGATCGTTTATATCAAGAAACTGATAGCTTCAACCCTTAAATACTATAATTTTTCATTTTGCATCAATGAAAAATGCGTCGACTAAACTTTCCATAATTTTAAATATAGAGAATTGTATGAAATTATCTCAAAATACTTTTTTATTAACAAGTTATACTTTTATATTTCACTAATTAGGAGTATTATTCAATGCTAGAATATAAATTATGAGTGAGACTCTTGTGCCCCCGGGGACATCGTAACCCTTTGTAATTTTCGTGCCTCTTTACAATTTAAATCCCCTATCAATAAATAGGTTTAAATAGAATATAGAGGGGGAGTGTTATGTTCACATAAGGACACGACGTGTCCCCGAGATAGCAGGAGCTTTTGCCATAAATTATAATTGACATGTTTTTATATCTAGCCCCCGCAAAAAAAATGGTCTAACTCCGCCCTGATGTAGAGGCGTCTGTCTGAAGTAATTATTGTAACTTATGTTGTTATTTAGATGAGTGCAATATTTAAAAATTAAAAATATTAAGAGGTTTTTTCGTCATTTTAAGTTTTATGGGCAAGAAAGCAACAACTTACTTTTCAAAGCCCAAGTGTTAAGCGTTAGTTGAAGCCCATAAATATTAGCCCAAATGCTATGCGGAATGGGCTGGAATTAAACTCTTTTATCTACATTGCCACGGTAAGGATAATATGGGACCCAAATTCATTTTGTTAATGGGACCCAAATTTATTTTGTTAGGGCTGTCATTGGGCTTCTAAATTCACGGGCCTAAATAAGGAAGTCACATAAACTATTTGGGCCTAATAAGTAACAACTCATGGGCCTCTATATGGGAATCTAAAGAAACTGTACGTATTATACACTTCTCAAAATTGCTCAAACTCGCCATGGGCTCAGGACACGACTTGTCGAGGAAAATAAGTCATAAACTGTGATGGAAATATTGTAATAGTGCCTTTAGAGTTAGACCAATTTAAATTTACTAGTGATTTTGTCTTAATTAAGTTATTTTCAACTACATCATATTTAAATATTTTATAAATATTATAATAAGATTAATATGAATAACTGATTAAGTGTTAAATCATATTCTATGCGTTTAGTTTTAAGTGTAACATTTTATACAAGTGTTTATAATATAGGAAGTAGAATTTAGAATTTATAACAACTTAGTTATAATATCATACTACTTTGTGTAAACGGAAATCTCATCTATCCCAATTTGAGAGTTGGGAAATTGGCCTAATGTCACTCAATTTATTTGGGACTATCCTTATTATTATTATTTTCAACCAATTTACCCCTTTAATAGATGGCCATAGCAATATATTAAAAAATAAATTATCCGAGTGGAATTATTCAAGAAAGGTACTCTTAAGTCAACTTCTAAACTGTTACAATTATTAAAGTGCGTCCCATTAATATATTAATTGATGGGTGTGTTTAAAATCCCCACAATATTTACTTTTTATAACTTTTTTTTTAATAGATTTTGTAGTGATTACATGTACACTATATATAGACAACAAATTAAAATTAAAATAAATAAAGATATGAGGTTGAAAAAGTGAGCTTAAGGTTTCGAGTTTGTAAGACTTTCTTTATCCGCCTAGGTCGCAGGTTAATAGGCTCTATAGTATGTGCATTATTAAAAGTTGCTGGGAGTAATCGTGCCAAAATAATTAACTTATTTTATATAAAAATTATTCAAACAATTTTAATTTTTTATTTTTTTGACTAACACTAGCATGGAACCGATTCCATGAATTAATTCATGGAACCGCCCACTTTCACATGAACTGAGTGTTATGCTCATTTAGCTATTATCTTTTTTTTTTTTTTTATCATTTTTAATCGTTTTTTTTGTCATTTTTTATTTAATTTTAGGATTATAATTTTATCCTTTGATTTAAGATATAATTTATCCCTAGGATTTAAAATTTAGGGTATAATTGTAATTTCATCATTGTGGTTTAGGGTTTAGGGTAAAATTGTAATTTTACTCTTGTGGTTTAGGGTATAATTTATCCTTAGGGTTTAGGGTATAATTGTAATTTTACCCTTATAGTTTAGAGTATAATTTATCCCTAGGGTTTAGGATATAATTGTAATTTTATCCTTGTGGTTTAATATATAATTTATCCTTAGGGTAAAAATTTAGGGTATAATAATCATTTAAGTATAATAAATTTAAAAATAAAATAAAAAATAACATTAATGATGGAAGAAGAATTAATTTAAAAGAGTGGAGACCAAAGGTTCATCATTAATTTGGTGAGACTTTCCACCCTAGTTGCTCTCATTACATTTTATTAATTAGTTAGTCCCACCAAAAAAGTTACTTTTATCTTTTTAAGTAGATAAACTCACATAACACAATTAATATATTTTCATGAAATTCATACACAACACTAATAAAATTATCCACTGCTATATAATTTCGTGACTCACGAGTGGAGTAGTATATATAGACAGGGGTTTGGTGTAAAAAGAGTGAAGAAAGTGTAGGAAATTAAGAGAGGATTTAATTAAGAATCAGAGCACTTGGGCAAACAGTAGATTCACTAAATATTTCTGGTTAAAAGTCAGCAATTGAGTCGTTGGCGCAGTAAAATGCGTGGACTGAAATAAAGGCTTTATTACACACACTAACAGTATAAATAGATGGATTAGGAATAATAATCAAACTTTGATGATTTAAAAAAGAGTAAGTTCCACGGGACCACAAAGCACGCACCTTTTACAATTTCCATGTTCCTTTACAATTTAAATTCTTAGCAATACATAGGTTTAAATATAATTAGAGGGGGAATGTTGTGTTCACATAAGAATACGAATTAACCTTCCGTGTCCGGGGGCGCAGGAACTTTGCCTTTAAAAAATTAAAGTGTGATCAACACATTTGATGATGTTGATACCCGACATTATTTCAATAATTTACTGTTAATTATCAATAATTAAGTTATCATAGGTGTAATGGGTTTGAAATTAATGGTATGTGGTCGCACATTAATGCTTTTTTAATTATTAAATGACAAATATAATGTCACATCATAAAATAGTGGAGTGTATATATTAGGTAAAATGAATTTGATCAGAGACAGTTGTTGATGCCTGCTGCCAAATTGTTACACTCGATGAGATTATGACTAATTAATTCTCAGCAACGATATTTAATATCAAACTTCTCCATTCATACATTCATTTCAACCTTTTATACTTTCTAATATGGTACTATTATTATTATTATTTTTTAATTTTGCAAAATATTTACATTGCAAATTTTGTCTACATTAAAATACGCACCCTCGGTCTAAAAAAAAAGGTACATTTCGTGTGATTTATAAAGAAATTGTGAAACATTTTCCAAAGCAGAAAGAGTATATACTTACTTATGAGGAAGGTTTTCTTTATAAATTTGGAACTCTAATGATGAGAAACTATTGAATTAACGTGTCAAATACCATTATATGAAATTGCCACATAACATTTCATTTTAATTGCAATAAAATATTTAAAAAATTGAAAGACAATTTAAATATATTTATGAAAATTTAATGTAGTTATCTTTAAATTGTTTTAGATAATTTTATGATCATAACATTACTTAATTTACATCAATATGAAATTCATAGATTAGATTGATCATAAATGGGTAATTAATAAGGGAAAAAAAAGTGAAAGAAAGAATATAATAAATTCAATAATTAAAATTAATCCTAAATTCTAAAACTAAGGATATGTACATGTACAGGGTAATTACTAGATAGTATATGCATCACTTAATGGCTGAACATTTGGGTAGGGATGTAATCGAATCGAGCCGAATCGAACACTACTAGAGGATCGTTTGTTAAGAAATTATCGAACTCGAGCCCGAGCTCGAACTCGTCAAGAAAAAAATATCAAACTCGAGCTCGAACTCAAACTATTTGTTAAGACTCGCGAACATGTTCACGAACACATAAAGTAACTTGTTTATGAATATATTTTCATGAACATTTAAATAATTTTGTGCATGGATATTAAAAGAATGTTTCGTTTATAAACATTTAATGTTACTCATAATATTAAATAAACAAACTAACAAAATATAATAATAAATAATAAAAAAAAATTTAAATATTTAAATAATCACTTAAGTTATTATCATATTTGTGTGGTTTAATATAAAATATTTAATTATTGAATATTAATTAATAAATAATAATATATAATTTTAAAGAATAACTATAAAATTTATGAACGCGTTTGCGAGCCATTAGCGAGCCTATAAATGAATATGTTTGCGAGTTTTCGAGCCGAACACCCTTAGACTTTAGTATGGTTTGATAAACTATTCGAACCCAAAATTCAAGTTTGGTTTGGCTCATTAAGGTTAACGAAAGAGTTCGAACGAATATTTAATTAAATCGAAACTCGAATAGTTTGCGAACGGTTTGATTTGGTTACATCCCTGCATTTGGGCATAAATCATAGTATAATTAATACTTCCTTAACAAAAATTCATCCATTTAATGCTGTTGGTGTTGGGTATATATAAGAGTTTTAATCATCTCATAATTTACACTATTTTAAAAAACTCAGTTGCAAATATAGCTGTTATTTTAGCCACTAAATGTCCTACCATACCATTTCACTAATTTAATGACTTTATTTCAACCATTTCTATAATTAATTTGACAAAAGAAATAAGTAGCCAGTAAATTGTGGTAGTTAGTTTGGGTAATCTTAAGTTCAGATGAATTAATTAAGTAGTTAATTAAAAAAGAATTAAAACCACTTAATTATATATTTATTACAATCATTCACATCCCATAAACACAAGGGTTATTATGACCTCTGTAAATAAAATAAATATTCGTAAAATGAGATAGGTAAAAAAGAGTAATACTAGATAAAAAATGTTTGTGTCGTGAAATTAGGCAGGTATCAGATTGAAGCATGAACTTAAGAATTGAAAGCATGAAGCCTAATCTATGGATGAAGAAATGATACAAGAACACGAGGGTTTTTTAGAGTGGTTCGGCTCACTAACGAGCCTACATCCACTATGGAGAGAGTATCTTATTGCTACATGATTGTGGAGGTGATTACACACTGAATTAAGCCATGCATCAGACTTATATACTAATCTACAACATGTCATGGAAGTTATGGGACTAATCTGAGTAGGCATCTTGTAGCCACATGATCAGCTAGTAATCTGTTATCTAACTGCTATAACTGACTTCTAACTTCTAGACTATGTGTTCTCGCAGAAGATCGACGGACAGTCGATAGTGGTTGGAGGTAGAAGAACACGGAGGCAGATGAAAGAATAAAGAAACTGTGATTGCGGGTTATTGATCTACAACAGATGGGAAGAGGGGGAGATCAAGAAAGCGATGGTGGTGGTTCCAAGAAAGGGATTCTCGGCAGATGGAATGTGAAGTCTTGTTGTCCAGCAGGTTATGGGATTCTAGTGAGTTTAGCGACGAAAGCAGGTTTTGCGGTGGAGTTGCAAATCCAACAACGTGAACTTGGTAGTGGGCCGACGCGAAAACAGATCCGAAAGGAGTTATTGGTTGGGGAAAATCCAACAGTGGCGATTCTTGAGGTGAGTACGGATTTGCAGAAACTGATGTAAATCAAAGAGGGATTGGGCACAATACTAGCAGCGATTGGAATTAAGCAATAATGGTAATCCTCCATCAAGGAAGACAAGTCTTCAACAGCGGCGGTGTTTGAAATTCCGGTGACCGGAGTAAGGCGGTCTAAGAGTGGAAGCAAGGTGGAGGCCCAGCGTGATAAGAGTACACCACAGCAGTTCTACGGAATCAAGCAGCGCAACTCGTCGACGGTCGAGAAGTGTTCAGAACTGTTCGAAATTGAATGACTGCAGCAACAAATTCTCTCCGGCTGTGGATGATGAAGCTGGCAGCTGGGTTCTCAATTTGGATTGATGGGACATTCAGGCAAGAAGTGGGTCAATCCAATTGTGATTAAGAATTACTTACAACAAATTAAAGGGAAGAAAAATTGTTCATAAGTGAAGGACAATTTTCAAAGAAGGGCAGAGGATCATCTGTGAAGAGTCATAAGTGGCTTGAGGGTTCAGTACAGGTTCCAAGAACTGAATCGATATAAGGTTGTGTCAGCATCGTTTAAACGTGATGCATCAATGGCATGGGACTCCCAGGAAGGTGGAGTCAAGACATGGTTGAGAGAATCTCTTCCAGCAAGGGAGAATTAGAATTAATTCAAGTAAGTATGCAGTATCTGTTCATGGCAGAGATGAGCTATGGATATTTGCAGCATGGTACTCCAAGGTGGAGTTAGGACATGGGTTTCCCATGGGTGAAATCATGCTTCAACAACATTGAATTTTCACACAAAGATAAGGTCAGCTCAACTAGTTTGTAAGAAAAGGATTTTCCGGTAAGTGAATAGTGTTTGGGGGAAGTAGCGATATAACGGGGTAGCTAGGAGATGTGATGACTTGGACTCGTTGGCGTTTAAGAGCAGCGTGGTAACAACAAGTAAGTAGGAGGAAGCATCGGGAATCCTAGTGAGTTAGAATCGACTTCAAAGTAATGACACTTTCATTAGAAAAATGGTTCGAACTTGTTATGGTTTGGCGGTAAGTCAACGTTGATGCGTTGCAGGTGTTGCTCAAGGTTGAGTAATGATGAATGGTGTTGCTCAAGGTGGAGCAATGTTTAAAGGTTGCTACTCAATGTGGAGCAATGTTTAAAGGTTGCTACTCAAGGTTGAGCAATGATGAATGGTGTTGCTCAAGGTGTAGCAATGTTTAAAGGTTGCAACTCAAGATGGAGATTTGTGAGTGTAAACCTCTATGCACATGGTTGATTGTGTTTGGAATGTTTACAAAGAAGCTTCTAGCTGATGTTTAAATGTGCTGCATGGTAATAATGTGTGCAGCGGGTTCATCAGTTTGGAAGACAACAAATCATGCACCAGGTGCATGCATGGAACAATGTCTATTCATGAGGGTTTTTAGATGGCTAAATGGATCCGTTATCAATTGTTATTGGTACTGCTTTGTAGCTTGACACCTCAGCTGTTAGTTGGGATAAGTTTTAGTTAGTTTGGTAATCGTTTGATAGATCAAACGAGAGCTCAAATTCGGTTCAGCAAGTTAGTCCCATAACTTGCATTGCATGTTGTAGATTAGTATATAAGTCAGATGCATGGCTTTATTCAAGTGTAATCACCTCACCTATCAATGTAGCAATAAGATCTCTCTCACGTGAACGTAGGAGTTTCATCTCCGAACCACGTAAATAGTGTCTCGTCTCGTTTTTTTTTTCTTCTATTCCGTAATGTGAGTTCGCGTGTAGTCTTTCTTGTGTGAGTTTTCTGCCAATTTCACGACATCAGCAATTAATTCTCGGATAAGAAAAAGGTCTCCAACGTTGGTGATGCAATCGGCTGGAAAGAAGCAGAGTTGTTCATAGGTGAAGGACAATTTTCAAAGAAGAGTAGAGGATCATCTGTGAAGATGGTGGAGTCAGAAATGACTTGAGGTTACAGTACATGTTCAAAGATTTGAATTGGTACAAGGTAGTGCCAATTGCATGGAAAAGGGATGCATCAAGTGCGTGGGACTCCTCTGAATGTGGAGTTTAAGACATGGGTTTTCCATGGGGTGAAATCAGCTTAACAACAGCTTGTTTTTCACAAGGATAAGGTCAACTCAATACAAGTTTGTAAGGAAAGGATTTTCCGATAAGTGAATGGTGTTCGGGGGAAGTAGCGATATAATGGGGTAGTTAGGAGATGTGGTACTTGGACTCGTTGGCGTTTAAGAGCAGCGCGGTAACAACGAGCAAGTGGGAGAAAGCATCGTTAATCCTAGTGAGTTAGAATCGACTTCAAAATAATGGCACTTTCATTAGAAAATTAGTTCGAACTCGTTGTGGCTTGACGGTATGTCAACGTTGTTACGTTGCAAGTGTTGCTCAAAGGTTGAGCAATGGTAAAAGGTGTTGCTCAAGGTGGAGCAATGGTAAGAGGTGTTACTCAAGGTGGAACAATGTTTATAGCTTGCTACTCAAGGTGGAGTAGTGTAATGGAGGGAGAGTTGCTATGGTTTGATTAAGGTTTAAGGTGGAGATTTGTGAAGAATAAACCTTATTCAATCATAGACAAGTTTGGAGATATCTTAACTTGAGTATGGATATGATGCATGGAAGAAATGGATGTATCAGTGGGTTTTATAATCAAGATGACAGCAAATGGTGCAACAGGTGCATAAGGTGAGCAGGGAAGTTTGAGGAGTTTGTTTGGTGGCTAAACAGATGAGTTAGGAGCGGTTGAGCATATGGCTGGAAAGCTTGACACATATGCTGTTAGTTGGAAGTAGTTTCACTCGGTTTGGTAACCGTTTGATACTCCAACTGAAGCACCTTCAGCGAGTTAGTCTCATAAGTTAGCTAGTTACATATCTTTGTATATAAGCTGTTCACTCAGCATACTTCCATTGTAATCTTCCTCACACTCTCATATGGAATAAGATACTCTCTCCATAGTGGATGTAGGCTCTTTAGTGAGCCGAACCACTCTAAAAAACTCTCGTATTCTCATTTTGTTTCTTCATTCATAGTTTAAGCTTTATCTTTCAATGTTTAAGTTCTTGCTTCAAACTGCTATTTGCCGATTCCCATTACAGTTTGGTTGAAAAAGAAACAGTAGATTTGCAGAGTAATGAGTGGAAAAGAAAAGTATAATTAATAAATTACTTAAAAATTACGCAGAAAATAGACAAAGGCATGTTAGGGAGTTATGGGTTTAGTTGTGGGCTTTTCAGAAATTGGTTGGTAATCCGTTGTGTAATGGTGGGCCCTATTCTTGTATTAGGCCCATACCATATCATTGTTTCTAACAATTTTTCTGCACTAAAACCATTCATCACCCTTTTGACAATTTTAATCTTATTACCATTTTCCCTTAATCATGTGCCTTATCATTCTACCTTATCTCTCCCCCATGTGCACTTTTTTATTTTTTAATTTTCTTATTATTTTTATTGGGAATTAACTATGTGAAAACTTAAATAGTAATAGTGTACGAGCAATAAATGTAATATTTTTTTTAATACGTGTATATATATTTTCTTATGATTGACTTAATTAAGAATATATATATAAATAAATAAATATCACAATTTCCAATCCAGATTAAAAATGAGAAACTGAATATTGTGCGACAAGAGCTTCGACACCAGATAGCTGGAGCTAGGGGTGGGTAATATCGGTATACCGAAAATACCGATACCGTACCGAAAATTTCGGTATGGAAAAATTCATACCGATACCGATACTGAAATTTTGGTATACCGAAAAATCGGTATACCGAAATTTCGGTAAATTAAATCGGATATCGATACCGTACCGAAATTTACATCATACCGATTTTTCGATAAATACCAATTAATACCGAAATGTTGACATACCGTTTTATACCGAAAATTCAACATATCGAAAAAAATCGATTTACCAAAACCATACCGAAAAATAATTATTTAATTTTAATCAAATAATAAAATTAATATAAAAATATTTCAAAATAATTAAATTTTCTAATCTCAAACATTCTATTTTGACACTTATGTTCCTTTTAATTTATTCATAATTATATATTAAATAACAAATTTTTTATTATTATATTTTTATACTCCTATATTTTAATTTAGAAGTGTATTATATTTTTATTTATTTTTATTAGAGCTTATTTTAAATTTTAAAAAATATATATGAATAAATGTGATACATAATAAAATAAAAATAATTTAAATATATTAATAATATAATATATACTTAAATATAGTATTATGTATAATTAAATTTTAAAAAAATAAATATAAAATTTTCGGTATATCGGTATCGGTATACCGATATCGAAATACTGAAAATAATTTCGGTATACCGATATACCGAAAATTTAATATCCAATACCGATACCGTACCGAAATTATAGGTACGGCAACCATACCGTACCGAAAATTTCGGTATGTTGAAACTTCGACATTTTTCGGTATTTTTCGATACGGCGAACGCGGTATACCGAGTTTTCGATATTTTTCCCCACCCCTAGCTGGAGCTAGATAAGGCAATCATTAATCATGATTACCAATAATAAAAAATTATATTAATGGAAGATAAATACCCTATCAAAATAAAAAATAAATATCTTAATATATATCACCAAATAAAAAAATAAAAAGAAATGAATAAGGTAAAATTGTATTAATAAAAGAGTTTGGCAGGAGTATTACCAAATCTCATAAAGATACAATTACATAAACTATTTAAAAATAAAAGATTGTAAAAGATTCACTTAGAACTCCTAAGGTTGATTTTCCAATTTCGTAAAACTCCTATATATGCTCAATGGAAAAGAATCGTTTAACCAAAAACTCCCAATAATCTGATTTTTAAATACTCTGGGGAAAATTTGCGTGCCCATGGTAGCATCATGCGTCAACCCAAAAAATTTGTACCCTTAAATATTAAATATTATGCCTTGCAGTATAAATTTTTTTTTTTTTCGAAAAAATATATTCTCTCTATTCCATAGAAATTGACACACTTTCCTTTTTGGTTTGTCCTATTAAAGTTGACACATTTCCTTTTTAGTACATGAGACTCACTCAAAAACAATTAATTTATACTCATGTCCCACATACCACCTCTAATACAACTACCCACTTCATATTAAATATCATTTTTCTCACTTCACTTTACATTAAATTATTATATTCCTTAATCTCTATGCTAAAAAAAATATATCAACTTCTCCTGATAGGGAGTATTTTTTTCTTATTCAACCAGATTTTGCCACTGATTAAATTAAACATCACAGTCGTTTAACGCAAATACTTGTATGTGTGAGATTGTTTTACATAAATTTTTTTATGAGTAATAGCATTAATAAATTTATTTAATTTAATAATTGAATTATTGAAAAGTGACAGCGACACAATAAAATATTTTAATAATATATTATTTAAAAACGTAAAATCAGTAAAAAATAATCTAATGTGAAAAATGTTGACCAGTAATTAAATGAC
The DNA here is from genome assembly GCA_023678885.1 of Pogostemon cablin. Lineage (NCBI taxonomy): Eukaryota > Viridiplantae > Streptophyta > Magnoliopsida > Lamiales > Lamiaceae > Pogostemon > Pogostemon cablin. The sequence goes on along the minus strand of CM042992.1, from coordinate 1,476,966 downwards.
GACACTAAAAACCAGAGAGTAAATAATTGGCGTTATTTACCACGCGGTCATTCTGAAAAATGACAGTGATGAAGTGTACTCAACACACCTGGTCAAACAACCAGCTCGATAACGAAGTACAAATAACTTTCCATACAATTCAATAAATAATTATACTCTAAATACTTGTAATTTTTGCACTAATCTCCGTAGATTATTCTGAAATTTCTGTTTTGACATTCAATGCACAATTATGTTGTCAATAACTTATTTCTAATATATTAATTATGTTGGTGATATTTATTTTTGCTATGTAATTCAACTTTTATTTATTTGTTTTTATTTTTAATATAGTAGTATTTATTATTATTAATTGTTTCGAGCTATATCATACATGATTCTGCACTTTTATCACTGTTTTTGTTTTTATTTAATTTAATTGATTGTAGTTTGATTGTATTACGCAATTCATGACAGTGATCAACAATCAATCTAATTCAATCTTAATCACCATTGGATTATGGCTTGATTATAGGAATTAATTTTTAATTGATTGACTAAATTAACAAACATTTAAAAATGCGCGTCTCCACATTGGAGTATTATTAATTGGCTAATTATACTGTGCACTCTGAGATAGGATGCACCCACTTTTAAAAATGTATACAAATATAAACAAAAACATATACAATTATGAACAAAAATATATACAATTTAATTATTAATTTTTTTAAAAAATTGAGTGTAAAAAAATATACAATTATTAAAAAACATGTATACACTATTGAATAAAAATTTATACACATAGATGCTAGTTTTTTTAATGAAAAATTTAGTGTGATAAAAGTATACAATTATTAAGAAACATATATACAAAATAGAATAAAAAGTTACATATATGGGTGCACCCTTGCACTCGGGTGCACCTAATATGAACTCTGATTAATTAATCATATAAATATAAATTTGCGCAGCTTGTTATGAAACACAATAAATTTTATAGTTAGGGAGTACTCCCTTCATCACATCCTAATGGTTACATATTTCCATTTTGAGCGTCTCATCTTAATGATTACATTTCCCCTATTAGAATACGAGACCTACGCAAATTTATTCTTATTTCTTCATGGGCCCACACACATTAAAATACTATATTCATTAATTCTCGTGCAAAAAATAAATGTAACCATAAGGACGGAATAGAGGGAGTACTTGATAGCCGGATGAAGATTTTAACATTGAAATCAAACTTAAATTGAAAGATATATATAACTACCTTTTAATTTAAGAAATTTTAAATACACTTACAATATTTATTCTACACATTCGAATTTCCAATATATTAAAGGTGAAAATTGTGTGAGACTTGTGTAGTGTAGTATATGCAGTTATTGTTTTTTGAAAAGATTGATTAAAAAAAAAAACTGATTTTGTGTTAATACTTAACGTGTCATCCGAGTGTTTGCTTTAATTAATTATTGATGAGGAATGATGTAATCTGAGCAGCTGTAATTAATTAGCGACCGTTAGTGAGTATTATTAGTATACGCGCACACCTACCGAAGTAATCTTGAGCCTCAGTTCATGATTGGTTGGATGATCTCATCAAATCTCATCATATTTCCCACTGCACACCAGCCGTACGCTCCTATGCATAGGATCACGACCCAATCAAACCAATTTCATTTTTAAATTAATTAAAATTAATTCCAAAACTATCCACCCCAAATTTAATTGCACTTCTTCCTAATTTATTTCTAGTATTAATTAATTTCCACCTTGCCGCTAATTACTCTTCATACACCTCTATATACCACGTCATGACACTATGTTCAATTAGTAGTGATAATAGTTATTGACTTGGAGTACAATCGACTCGATTTGTTAACGAGCTCAATGCAATTTGAAAATTATTCATACAGTATTTATAATTTTATGTATTTTTTATTATTTTGAGAACATACAAGTTTTTTTAAGATGAATAAAAATGAATTATGTGCGGGTATAATGAAAATAGAGGGAATATTGTTTTCACATTATTATACTATATACGATGCATTTTGTGGCATGATCAGGATGAAATAAATATTTAATTAACTTATCTTATAATTTAATTTAAATAAAAAATTATTTTATCGTTGTCTGAAACACGCAACAAAAGTCAAGTGTGAAAAATAGTCATCCGAAATCAGATTTGATTGATATTAAATATGGGATAAAAGCATGCAACGTTTTTCAATAATAATAATTAAAAAAAAGACATTTAATTGAGTACAAATTCTGTACTCACAAGATATTAGATAAAACAAGATAATTAAACACAGTTTACTTAACACAATATAACTGAATAGTCAATTTAACATCTGGAAATTCGAGGACCCCATGACGTATGCTTTAGTTCAAATTTGATAACCTTTTTTATATAAAAAACAAATATATTAATCAACATAAAAAAAAGGTATTCCATAATTAATAGTGAGAAGAATAATTTTAATTGTAAAGAAGTACACGCGTTGAAGCATGAGGATAGATTAGGGACACGTGGCTGTATTTAAAAAATGTTTAGAATAATAATAATGGATAATGGTTGGAGTTGTGAGGAGATTACTATAAATTGGTACACATGAAGTAGGATCTGAAAATGGGATTAGGATGATGTCTTTTTTATCTCGTGCTTTAATAATTAATGTTAGTTAATTACTTTTATGTATGGATAAGTATGTTTATTTAATTGGGACAAAACGCTCAACGTCTCAAAATTCTATGGAATCCGACAAAACTGCTTTTAAATTTGGGAATGTACCCATCGCATAACCCATGGTCCTCACCAATACACTTTTTCTATTTTTTTTCTTTAAAGGGAAATAAATATATTTTACTTTTTAATATTGGTGTCATAGAATGATTATTCAGAATATATAAGTGTGTGTTTTATAAAGAAAAAATGAACCCGTGAACTATTTATTTATTTAGAAACTCGAATAATCAATAAAATGAGACGGAATAGTGAATACAAAGAGAAAATAAGTTCCTACATATCATAGAAAAATTATAGGGTCAATAAATAGTAAGTACAAAACATATTTAAAAATTATTAAGCGATACATTCGCTTTAGAAAATTATCGATAAATACAAAATTATATTTTGTTTTTTCCATAATACCTATATCTATCCGTACATTAGTGTGCATTGTTAAGATGAAAACAAAAATACGTTATTTATACGAATGTACATTAGTGTATATTCTATTGAGAAAGAAACTGAAAATACTCGATTAAATTGAAGAACCTTACATTAGTGTGCATTCTTGAGAGAGAAACAGAAAATACGTGATTAAACTGAAGAACCCTACGAATGTACATCAGTATGCATCTTTGAGAGAGAAACGGAAAATAGACGATTGAAACTATTGTTAAGTAAATTAATGTGCACTATTAGAGAGAAACAGAAAATACGTAATTAAATTGAAGAACAGTACGAATGTACATTAGTGTGCATCTTTGAAAAAGAAACAAAAAATACGTGATTAATTAAATTGAAAATAGGGTTGTTATAATTATCCTTAAATCTTTCACCTATTATTTTTATTTGATTTAGTGTACATTAGTGTTCAATGAAATTAGTATTAAGTGAAAACGTTTAAATATTCAGCGTTGTAAATAAGGGTAAAACTGTAAAAAGAAATAGACGTTTAGATCAATGTATTTATTAGTAATTATGTTATATACACCCATACCTATCAGTAATAATCCCAAAATTATAATTGGAGAAGTTTAATTATTTTAATAGTTATATGGAAATTAATAATTCTTAATGAATTTACAAACCGAATTTATCATGATTAATTAATAACAAAAACTTGTGTACTCAGGGGCACGGTGTGATCCATGAGAACACAATAATAGTATTAATTAATATCTTTATTCTTGTGTTCCTATGGAAGCACGGTGTGTCCGGGAACACATGAGATCAACTCTTAATTAATAGTGCGAGTGGTTGTCTTTCAAATTGCATTTTCTTCTCTTAATTCTTTCAGCATTATTAAACTTTTTTTTCTTTAGTTCTCTCATATAAGACACTCTATTGTGAGACGGGTGTGCTTTAATGCATAATAAGTATACTTTATACAATATACTTTAATAATTAAACATACTTTATCTATACAATAAGCATACTTTAGTGATGAGTCAATCCGTCTAAAAAAACTTATCTATATGTAATTGAGTGATTATCTTTAATTGATTTTTTTTAAAACAAATTTATATACATAACATTAATATGGAGTATGGAGTATATGGTTACATTTAAGGAATTAATGCCTCAAGGTGTAAGTTGAATTATTAATGAATGGAAACCTGCGTTCAATTGTTTTGATCGAATATGAATATTTTATTATTCTTCTCAGCTTTGAATCTGAAATTCAAGTTTAAAAAACCTTATTAAAAGGGGAAAATATATACTCCGAAGTAATGTTAACATAAGGTCAATGACCCTTTTTATTTGGAACGGAGGGAGTATATATTAAAGGCCCCATTTATTGTTAGGGTAATTAAACAAAGTATATGATGATACTTGAAATATTGAAAGCAATTTCGATTTTACACATATTTCTACCATTTTGTTACTATTATACTGAAATCTCATACAAATATCAAACATACCTTAGAACTATGTTTTGTTTGATGTTGAAATCGGGTTTTGGTTTCAAAACTCTTAACCTAATTATTAAAAATCGCCTATAAATTCTATTAATTAATTCAAAGCTTATCATTTTTCTTATATTATTCTTTTTCAATTAATTAATTCTCTCTCTTTCTTTCTTACTTACAATTTTCTCGTATTTTCTCTAAAAAAACAGTAATTTTTTCTTACACTTTATCATTAAATTATTACATAAAATTAAAAGCTCGTTATTAAAAAAAACAACTATATGGGTAAGAAAATTATATAACGAAATGATTTATCATCCTAAGTATACTGATTGACTACAAAAGCTCGTTATTTATTCTACTAATTCCACCAGGGAGGACCTATTTTCAACTTTTTTTCTCCTACATATTGTGTCAATAATCAATTAAAATCTACTACGTGTTTTAACGTAAATACTGAAATATTTATGTCTCTATGCTTATTTCATCAAAACTCTTTATAATGGTTTTATTGAATAATATTCTGAAGATATTATTATAAACATAGAAATAGAATTGAAAATGACACGGAAGAAGAACATTAATTCCACGACACAACCATCTGACACATATAATAAAACAATGAAAATGATGCCATATTTACATAAAAGTTTGAAGTCAAATTGAATTATTAGTAATTTAGTATTGAAAAAATAAAAACCACGAAAGAACTCACGGAATTTAAAAAATTAATGTTGGGAGGGTAAATACGGGAGTTTGATAACAAAGTTAAAATTGTATTGAAGTAAGGGGGAATGGGCAATTTGGGGTTTTGATGTTGAAAGATGATAGGGTGTGTTTAAAAGTGAGGTTAAGGGGGGTGGGTGGGTTTTGGGGGGGGGGGGGGTTGGCGTTTCAGACAACTTTGACAATTTAAGGTGAATTCAGTAAATGCAGCAGGGCAGCAGAACCTGCCTTGTTTTATTTTACGTCAATCAGGGTAAAAAAAATTGTGAAACTCTCACGCAACCTTGTACTTTATTCTGTTGCTTTATTAATTTTATTTGTATTTTTGGCTTATTTTATTTTATTAGTACTAATTAGTTTTTAAAATATGTAGGTACGTCTTTTGTCCTCTACTGATTCTGTACAACCATTACTTAGAATCGATATTTTTCTTTGGTACAATGTTTAATTATAGATGACAATTGAGATATTGATAATTCCAACTTAATTACAATCATACTCCCTTTAATTTCGTTTGCCTTTTCACGATGATATTTTAACAAGTATCAAGGAGATTTTTGTTGTATTACGATCACATAAGCTGTGTAATATTATTTATTTTTATGGGTAAAGTCTCATTTGTAAAATAGAAAAGTATAAATATTAGAGTGAATTAAACAATAATGGAAAATGTATACTTTTGTGTGTGGGATGATGGAAGTATAAAATAAAAATATAGTGTATTACATGACAACTTTAATTATTACTTTCTCCCTTCGGCTTTAATTTGCACACTTCTTTGTTGGATGTGGTTTAAGAAAAATAGGCAAAGTATGTCGTGAATTTGGTTCACTTTGCATAGAAGTGACTTATGTTCTATTATACTTTCAAAATTTCATGTTTATTTTTAGGGTATAAAAATTATGAGGGTATAATTATGTTATCAACTTATAAATAAGAGGAACCATTAATAAATAAAGAGAGTTCACCATATTTACCATGATTTAGAGAGAGCCCATCATTCACCCTAATTTATGGGAGACTAATTTGGATTTTTTCTTTTTAAATACTGTGATGATATTATTGACTTATAGACTAAATTATACTCCCTTCGTCCTTTCTCAATAATCATTTTTGTTTTTTGCACAAAGATTAAGAATTGTAGTACTCCATCCGTCCGCTTGAAAGATCCACATTTTGCCATTTTGGACGTCCGCACCAAAGGTCCACATTTCTCCTTTTAAACACATGAGACCCACAAACATCACTAATACACCTCACTAATACAACTACCAACTACACCTTAAATAATAATAATACTCCTTAATCTATGTGCAAAAAGTAAATGTCCACCTTTGTAGCGGACGGAGGGAGTATTTTAGTGCATAGTGTGTTAAGAGTATAATTTTAATGTAAAATTAGTAGGTATTTTAAAAGTGAATATAGTTTTCATAAAGATATATTAATTATTTTGTTCGGGTCTCATCTATAGAAAAAATAAATGTAAAATGAGAGATTCAAAATTGTTAATATGTAACCATTGAGTGATTGAGATGAGATGGAAGGAGTATATGAAATGAGGTGAGATTTTCTTAATATTGTGTCAATTTTGAGATGTGCAGCTTATTTTGATATATATATATATATATATATATATATATATATATATATATATATATATATATATATTTATTTATTTATTTATTTATTTTGCCCAGCTAAATTGAAAGAGAGAGTATTTTATTTGTATACTTGAAAATTTAGAGACAACGTAATTAATATGCATGAATTAATGTTTTCCTCTGATAAAACGAAGTTTGTTTTGTTATGATATAAAGAAATTTGGAGTCCTGCTGCTGTGAATTGTTGCACTTGAACAATTTTAAAATTTAAATTAAATTTTAATTTAATACATCTAAAATATCGAGAAATTTGAACACCTCCAATAATATTTTAAACAATTTCTTCAATAACAACATAGAAGATATTGAAAAAATTCACAATTGGGAACCCTTGTGCAAATGAAGAGTGGTAAATAGACAACTCAAATATTACAACTATGCCTTTATTACTATTTTCAAAATTTTTGGTTAAAAGTTAATTACCTATAACTATTATTTACTCCTCCGTCCTATAAACAAATTCACACTTTCTATTTTTGTCCGTCCCATAAACAAATTTACATCCCCAAATAAGGAAATACACACAAATCATTAACCCCACAATACACTTTAATTTCAAAATTGTCACCCTTTACAACTCACATAAGTTACTTTATAATTTATTTATTACCTAAACATACCAAAATACCCTAAAAAACAACTTTTTTCTTAAATTTCGTATCTACAGTAACTGTGAATTTCTTTATGGGACGGAGGGAGTAAAATATTTTTTTATATAATTATAATAAGATGAGCCGTATGTTTTGTTTTTAACAAATAAATAAATTGGTTGGTACATCGATTTTTAAAAAAAAGCAGTATGAATTATTTAAACTAATAATGTAATTCTACATCTTGAAAAATAGAGCACTGTAAAATACTACCTTACCGTCGATGTCTTAATAGATGAAGATGGATAACGCATGCGTAAAACAACGGTAAATAAAAAATTTACAGTTTAAATAATTAAAAAAAGAAAATGAAGCAATGATTAATAAGGTTAGTTATAAATTTAGAGGGAGGAGATTAAGTATGGATTAGGAGTGAGGTTAATAATGAAAAAGGCAAGTGGTTAAGAAGGAGAACCACAAAACCAAGATTTTTAATGTCTACAGTCTCATCATCATCTTCTTCACCCAAACTAAACCATTCCCCCCCCCCCCCCCTTCTTTCTCCTCTCTTCTTTTCTTACATGGCTCTTCTCTCTCTTAAAACCCTAATTACAACCCCAACCAAGTGAGAGGTCCAATCAAGAAATTCGGGTCAATTTGATTCTTAGATGTTGTTTCAGCTGCCATGGACTTGGGCAATTCTATTGTGAAAACTCCGGAAGCTGAATCCGAGACTCCGACCCGGATCCAACCCACTAAGCCCTCCACTTTCAGCAACGGCGTGCTCAAGCGCCACGCGCCGCTGCATCTCCACCACCACCACCACCCCGTCGTCGTCTCCTACAAAGAATGCCTCAAAAACCACGCCGCCACCCTCGGCGGCCACGCCCTCGACGGCTGCGGCGAATTCATGCCCTCCTCCGCTTCTAACCCCGCCGAGCCCACCTCGCTAAAATGCGCCGCCTGCGGATGCCACCGCAATTTCCACCGCCGCGAGCCGGAGGAGCTACCGCAGCTCCCCCCACCGAAAGCCACCCCCGCTCTCGAGTACCAGCCGCACCACCGCCACCACCCTCCCCCACCCCCTCCACGTGGCAACAGCGGCAGCAGCCCGAATAACTCCCCCTCACCTCCGCCGATCTCCTCCTCGTACTACCCGTCGGCGCCGCACATGCTGCTGGCACTCAGCCATGGGTTGTCGGCCCCACCTCCGGATGACAACACCCCAATTAATCCCACCGCCGCCTCCACACCCATTCTCAACTCCAGTAGCAGGAAACGATTCCGCACGAAATTCACCCACCATCAGAAGGAAAAAATGCTGGAATTTGCAGAGAGAGTGGAGTGGAAAATGCAGAAGAGAGATGAAGATGCGATTAACGAATTCTGCAGTGATGTGGGCGTCGATAAAGGCGTTTTCAAAGTGTGGATGCATAACAACAAGAACACTTTCAGTAAAAAGGACAATAATCCACCCCTTCTATCTAACACCGCCACTGAAATCTCCACTCCACCGCCAGTCACCACTAACGGCAATGGCCTAAACTACGGCGCCGCCGCCGCCTTCCACCACCACCACCACCGCGATGCAAACAGTGGGCAAGAAATGAGCCAACTTCATCTCCATCATGATAACAGTAGTGCTCATCATCCTCTTGCTACTAATGGATCATCATCTTCCTCTTGATCTTTTGATGATCAGATGAAGATCGATTAAATAAGTTTTAGATAGCGAGAGAAAATGCATATGGAGAAGCAAGGCTGCTGCAATCGTTAGTATTTTTTTTTATTATTTCTGCTTATTTAGATTTTAATCTTTTGTTAATCTTGTTTAATTTTAGCTATTAATATGACTAGCCATGATCAGATTTCTGAGGATCAAACCAAATGGAGGATTTATTAGGTGGGAAATTAATTTTTTGTTCTTAATTTCATTTTATCCCATCAATTTCTTTTTAATATCACCAATTTGGATCATACTAATTCGTAATTAGGGTTTTTGATTCAATTTCATGCATGAATATATCCGAAATGAAGCAGCAAAAAGTAGAGATAATTAATTTACATAAACAAATTGGGGGGGTTACGATTTAAATAATTTTTTAATTGCATCTTGTGTAGATTCTTCTTTATGATATCTCAGAATTTGGATACTAATTTTGAGAATTATAATAATCAATTCTCTAGTGATTAATTTAATGGTATTGGTAGTAGTATAATTTTGTGCTGTAGATGTCATTTCTCCTTTTATTCTTGCATCTTTTACTTTATTCCATATCTTTAATCTTTATCCTAGAATGGAGATTCCCTGTATTATTTTGCATCCTTAAAATGTGAAAGTACCCCTTGTTTGTTAATTCAAATATTAATCATTAATAACATAGGATTAATTAATTCCTAAATAGTACCCCTTAAGTCAACTTTGACTGCATGTTAGTTAAGTGGTTATGTGATAAGTTAGCTTAGAAGGTAATTAACCAAGATTTGTTACCTAGTTGGTGGACTTAATCTAGTATTAAAACACCTATGATCCCATTATCTGAATTTAAGGTGGGACATGATTACCAAGGTGGCTAATCTAACCTAATTAAGGTAAGACCCTATAAATATAACTTTACTTTTAAGACAAGTAGAGAGATCAATGATGTATAATTATGTGGTATATATGTATGTATGTATATATACTATACTATATACATAATGTGTAATTATTGGAAGGTGACGAATGGGAATGTCTTCTCCATCACCTCTTCAATTCTACTGTTTGGTTTTAAGTAATAAGAGAGTGAGTGGTGAAGTCAGTAATCTTGTTTTTCTTAGAGAGAGAGAGAGAGAGAGAGAGAGATTTATTCAACAACCAAAAGCATGGGTCAGTCCTTTCATTAAATTTCTTCACGGAGTGGGTAATGTGTACATTACATTGCTGGAATATATTTCTCTCAAAGTACACCTTCAAGTGTGTGTAAATTAAAACACCACTACTTAATTCACATATTTTCTTGATCACACAAAAGTAACAACCCCCCTCCCCCCCCCCCCCCCCCCCCCCAATTTGTAAAATTTCAAATATAGTCAATTATAAGTATTTAGATGATTTAATTGCAATATGGGGGTAGCTTTTCGAGAGGGGGTGGGGGGGTTTGAGTTGAGAGAGAGAAAGCAGAATAATGGATAGTGGGGAAAGTTGAGAAAGATATTTAATGTGTGTGAAAATTAAATTGGATACTAGGGGTGAAGGATTCAAATACCTAAGTTCCAAAGTGCTACTATACTATACTATACTATACTATACATCCTTCATGTTTAGGATTTAGGGTATGGTAGGTCATCCATGATATTTAATTTCTAGCATTTGGATTTAATTCCATATCTACAATTCAAACTAAAATAGGAACATATTTATTACAATTTCACACTATTTCTACTTTTAATTTTTGAATTTAATGTGGGAGGGGGGACATTGTGGTGATTATTCATTTACATTAATGTGCCCATCTAAATATCAACAAATTATTTATCATCCTCTTCATTACACGCTTCAATTCAACATTGTCTCATTTTTGGAGTAATACTGACATGTGCTCTAAAGTCTTCTTCCTAATTAATTACTCCATATTTACTGTGCATAGGTTATACGGGACATGTTGGATTAAAATTAGATACAAAACTCTATCATAAAAAGAGCTCCATTTGTTACAAAACTCGTCATAAAAAGAGCTCCATTTGTTACAAAAGAAATGTCGGATTTTTCTAAGCGCTTTTGTTGTACTTTTTTTTTTTTTTTCTAAAATCTTATTTAGTCGTGCAAATTATCACGGGATAAGGGAGAATAAATTAAAAAAAAACTAAATACATCAACAACTCAACTTCATACTTTGATTTTTATGAATTTTATGAAAAATTATGTTTTAACTTAAAATTAATCAATTAATCATAAATTATGTTATGTGATATATGAGGAGACCTAATTTAAGATTAAATTATTATTATGTTGGGTGACATTTTTATGATGTATGGAGTAATAAATATGGTCGCATACGGAAATGTGGTGACTATTGAATTGAATATAAAAATAAAATCAAGAAAATGAGTTGGGAAATAATGTTTGATGATCCATAACCGCCATTTTAGTTATCAAATGTGGAGATGTAAGATTTAGTTAAATAAAAAATTAAAAGATAATGATATTTGAAGTAAGATGGTAACAGAATCAGTTAAAGTTACACTTATTCCTTAATTAGGTCAAATACGCGTACAAAAATGTAGTAATGAGACAGCATTCATAATTGAAGATAATCTTCATTCTGGATCATCAAACTGGACCACCTCATCGTTATAAGCATAAAGGATTCTGCACTTTTTTTTTTATTTTAATTTATTTTTCTGCATTTTCCTTTTCTCAAGTGGTCCCTTAATTATTACAATCAATTAATTTAACTAATCCTTTTGTGATTCATTACTCTACTTTTCACTGTTTTACTTCTTCCTTTTTTAACACACCTTTAATTATGACTTTCTTTTTTAATACTAACAAGTAATTGCTAACCTAAAAAAATTTACTGATAACATCGAGTCATATTTTATTTTAATTTTTACTATTCATAAGATGGGGTATTTAATTACTAGTGTATTTGACTTGAGTAAAATAAATTAATAGGAAAATAAAAAGTTTGTGGCGGGGAAGAAGAGAATCTTGAAATTTCAATCACTTTTTGAAGGCATAAAGAGTCCACCTTTGGGAAGTTAGGCTGGGGATGAAGACATACAAAATTAATTTATTTTAGCCATGAGTTTGAATTTATTTAAAAAATAAAAAAGGGAATTTTATGGGGGATTAAATTAAAATAAAAGGTTTAATATGGGTTAAGAATTAGATTAAAGTAATGTGTAGAGGATGGCGGTCGAAGGCGACTTGTCAGCATAAGGGATTTTCCTGTCTTTTTCGGTGGGTGTTTTCTATATACCTTTTTTATTTGTTGGAAATCCATAAATATTATTTTTGAATTCACCCAAAGTACATTTTTATTATTATTATTTTTGTTTAAATTTCATTCTTTGGGAACTCCTTTCCGCAACTATACCCTTTGGCCTTTTCTATTCATACATCCACGCTATTATTTTTATGAAAAGACGTAGTTTATGAATTATTTTATCTAAAAGTTTTAAGATTTAATGTTAATCTTATGATATAATTAATTGTACTGATGGTTTATATATTATTTTATTTTATTCCTTTAAATCTATTTTATTTTTATAATATAATGCTAATTTATGGGATAATTATATATACTTTCACCCATTTGTTTAATTAAAATTTACCTTTATGATTATGCATTGGGTGCAACTTGTATGTTCAATATTTTTTATTTAATTTAATGTCTTTTCGATAAAACGTGAACTATAAAAATATAATATTATATAATACAATTTATACACTTAAAAAAATTATTAAAAAGTGATTTTAATAAATATTAGCTGGAGTAGCTCAGTTGGTTAGAGCGTGTGGCTGTTAACCACAAGGTCGAAGGTTCAACCCCTTCCTCTAGCGTTTTTTTAACATAATTGAATAATTTAAAATCAGTTTGTCTCTTATGATTTTTATAATTAGCCTTTTTTTATAATCTAATTTTGGTGCGATTATATATATACTCCTATATATTATTATTTTTAAACATATTTGAATAATTTAAAATCAGTTTATCTCTTATGATTTTTATAATTAGCCTTTTTTTATAATCTAATTTTGGTGCGATTATATATATACTCCTATATGGAGTATTATTTTTTTTGGGACATCACTAATTAATTCATGACCAAATTCCTCAAGCAATTAAATAAAAGAAACAATTAAAAAAATGTCTTTTATGTATATACACATTTTCACGTGATTGAAATTGAATTGGTTCAATTTATTTGGCCACAATCTCTCTCAATTTTTTAAGCATCACATGAGTATCCTTGTGAAATTATTTATTACAATGGCATGTGAGATTTTATAATTTATGCTAAGAAGCAAATGGAAAATGATGGGTTTGTGTTTGGTTATAATTAGAAAAAAAAAATCGTGCAAAATTTGAGACTCATATGATTAGACTTTTCATGGGAAAAGTAAAGTTTTTCCTAAAGTTAATAAAAGCTGTCCCCCTTGAGTGGTTTAAATTGCTTACAAAGAAAATAGAAGAGTTAAATAAAATTTTGTAGTATTAAGATAAAACTTGCGTGTAGTGAGCATAAGTATCTAGCGGTCTTAAAAAAGTTGTATTATTTAGTATTATATACAATGGAGTACTTTTTATATAAAATCTTGTACACTTAATTTTTTTTTAAATACTATTTTTTTTATTCAAATATTAATATCTTTTATATTTCAATTAATAATTTTATTAAAAAATAATACTTTTATAAATTAAAATATCCTTCAAAACAAAATTGTATACTCTCCCTCAGCGCCAAGAGAGTCCTTTCTAACAAATATAATAATAGTGAGTACTATTCAACAGTCAGCACTCCACTACTGATTAAATTCATTTATATTTAATAAATAAAAATAAGTTATAATTTATATCCGTTAAGCTATTTATATATTTTTGAAATTTGACAAATTTAGTGCTAAATTATATTTTTGGAACAACATAAAGTGGGTTATTCAAAAAAATCAAGGGTATAACTGTCCTTTAGTAGAATCTAGATTGTGCATTTTAACTTTATAAACTCTCATTTCTAATCTATCCTTAATAATTTAATGAGTTAATTGCAAAAAAAATCACGAACTTTACTTCTATTGTAAATTAATCATCACTATTGAGAAATTGCAAAAAAAACTATCACCTTTAAGTATTGTTGCAAAAAAAAACCCAAAAAAACTCTACTTTAGTCAAATATTAGATTTATTTTGCAACAATACTTAAATGTGGTGGTTTTTTTATAATTTTTCAAAAGTGAGGATTAATTTGCAATAGAAGTAAAGTTCATGGTTTTTTTTGCAATTAACCCTAATTTAATTTTTAACAAGTTAACCAAAATCAAAAAAGAAAAGGTGATAAAAGAAACATACACCAATTTTACATGTTTTTGTTGTTAATATAATGAGAGATTATGATTTTATAGGGGTGTATATGAGATGGATCGATCAATTGTTAAAATATACTAACAATCATACTTTATTATATTTCATGATCCGTGTCATAAAAATTTTGTGCAACAAGTGTCAAATATTACGTAAGATTTGCGAAATTATTGAAATTAATTATATTAAAAAAATTACGGAATTGATTAATATAAAAAATAATCTATTCTATATAATCAAACTTTTTTTTAAAATTTAATTATATATATATATATATAATAATAATAATAATAAATAAATGCTTCTAACTACAAAATGCTAATAGCATGGGGAAGTAGGGTAGGACCACAAAGTACTTGAAAACACAAGGATTAAAATTTTGTGAAATGGTTCTATCTTCTATCTACTTATTATTAATAATTGTCAGCTTCTCTCTCTCTCAACACATGATCTCTGCAAACCCATTAATTCTGACTTTAATGTTTCATCTTCTAATTTTAATTATTTTATTCTCCAAATTATTTCAGAATATCACTTTTCCATATTGTAATCCACCAATGTATGCATATGTTTCAAAGTTGTTCATATATGTTTTAATTGCATACAAATGAACTACATCTGTATATGTATCCTTATATTACTTCCTAAGTTTATCTCTCTAGAACTACTAATGGTTTTTTCATCTCTACATCTTATTTCCACAGAATAAAATAAAATTATATTGTGTTCTATTTTCTGATTTTTTCTTCTTAAGTTAAGCTTCCTACATAACTAAAAAAGGGCCATGTATTTTGAGCCCAATACTGATATGGTTGGCCCATGTTTGGAATTGGGCTGATAAATAAAAGGTGGGAGAAGCCCAACGATGTGATAATTACGGTATAAATTTACTGCTCAACATAAATAAAGCCCATATTTTAATAGCCATGCATTTTTAGGCCTGTATGTTCAAAACCCAAAATAGGCCCATAATCATTTTTCCATCCATGCACTTATTTATTAAAACGGAGAATTAATTGTCAATGCCGTTTGACTCAATTTTAATTTAACAGATATTCTTAATTTTAATTAAATTTTATTTATAGGAACCCATGTCAAGGGTTTGCCTCACACAATTTATTGAGAACATATTCTGTTTTCACATCCAGCTTATCTTTATTAGAATTTTATAATTTAACTGCGAGAGGGTAAGAATTATCTAAATCTATGAAGCTGTGACCATTAAATTAATTTCATATTCGACCTATGATTAGCTTAATTTATATATATGAACCTAATAAAACATTATAAATAAGGAACTGTGATTCTGCAATCGGTATGTATATTTTTTCTTTTGTGTATACTTTTATACATACACTATGTGTATATATTTTTACATTGGAATGGTGGTTGAAACAAAAATATGATTCAATATAAAACTACACACATTCAGTCAAATATTCTTTCTTATCAAGAGATTTAAAAAAAAATAAATTGAAGTCCAATATTTATAAGACAAAAAATTGAACAACATAACTGCCATCTCGTGCTTGGATTTAATTAATTTTGGAGATTCTTGATTAATTACACCATAGGATCCTGTGGAGTCCACTCTTTCATGTCACAAGTAAGATGATAATAAATCTTTCAATTAATTAATTAGGTAGCAAGAAAAAGCAGTAATTAAGAATTAATGAATGAAAATAAGCAAATAACGCGTGTTTTTTAAAATGGGTCTCATACACCTTTTTTTTGTACACTTATATATATACTTGGGTGAGGAGATGAATTTTTTGTTAAAAAGTGTAGAGCCATTAAAAACATAGGATAATTGTGGGAAGAAATGAAAAAGGGGTTTAAGAGGTAAATAAATGACGTTATGGATTTGACATATACCTGAAAGAAATGAACACATACCTAAAGGTTTGCTCCCCTCCATACTCAATACCTAACAATTTCTCATGACACATGACACTAAATGGAGCCTCCTCTCCCTCTCCATATATGGTTTTGGAGGTGCACATTTTTAAGTGCACTTCCCTTCCTCTTTCTTCATTACCACAATTGTCACCTTAATGTTCCCTTTAATTTTTTTTTATCTATTGGACTAATTAATTACCATCCTTCCTTTAATTTTTACTGCATCCATACCCCCAAAAGCATAACTTAATTAATTTGCTCATGTTTATTCCATTTATTACTAACAAATCAAAACACTATTTACACACTGCCAATGTGATGTAACACAACTTATATTAATATTAGTAATTAGAACCCCACCCTCCCCCTTTTCCCCTTTTTTTTAAAGAATTTTTAGAGAGCATAGCTGTGTATTTTCATCAAATAAACACTGATGGATTCAAAATTTCAGGTAAAACTAAATCAAGATCTGTTAGACTTATTTAGTGTTGGAAAATAAGCATAAGATTAGGTAATAATAGGAGTAAGTTTGCATGCGATGGAGAAATTTACAGCAAGTTTGAAACCAGAGAAATCGAAAACCAATAATTGAAAAAAAGGGCCTAATTTCATTAACTCATGACTCACTCATCCACCAAACTCACACGCACAACACACACTCACTCACACATGACATACCCCTAGCACAAGGCGTTGCATCCGTCGCACGCCACCTCCCCCTCCACCTCCACCTCCACCTCCCTCCGATGGAAGTTGCGGTGGCAGCCACAGGCCGCGCAAGTGAGGGCCCCACTCGTCCCTTCCTCTCCACACGGCATGAATTCCCGGCACCCGTCCACAGCGTAGCCGCCTACACTCGCCGCGTGATTCTTCTGACACTCGGCGTATCTCACGCTTCTCACCCTGAAGGCTGAATTTGCTGAGTTTTCCGATGAATGATCCTCTCTTTTCAAAACCACTTGTCGTTTCTTCATTTCTTTATTAGTAGATGTTAGAGATGTTTGTTTTAGCTTCGCAGATAATAATTAAGACAAGAAGATATGGGATAAGGTGGGTTGATTGTAATAAAGCTGGCTAGGTTATTTTTTTTGCTGCTGGCCCAAACCCTAACCCTAGCAACCTCTATTTATACACCTTTACTAACCTTGTACTAATTCTCATACTTTTTAAATTAATTATGTTTAGTTATTATAGGGATTTATTAGTCTTTTTTTTTTAAATTTTATATTTCTTTTCTATTTTACATATCACAAGTTCGAATTATTAATTTAAAATTTGCCTCACGTGAGACCATCGAGCTTATTCGTTTATATGTTAGGTCTCTTTTTGCTAAACCACTTATATTATTTAATTAAATTAGAGTTTAGTTACACAAAATTTGCTAACAAAGACTGTTTATAAAAAATTCTTCACATGCTTGTTTTTCTTTTGTTTACTTTTTCTATTTGGAAAATTAAAGTAAGTCAAATAACACTTTTAGTTGTTGTATATAATATCATATCAAATTCATCAATTTTACTTAATTAATCATTTATTGATGGCATTACCTTATTGATGTTATACGTGTTGGATTTTTTTATTAATTAACTTAAATAATGATGCTATAAATTTCAACATAAACTTGTCTCATTGGACAATAAATCCTAATTAATTAGATTCCTAGCTCTTTACTTTTACTAGTACAACCTATACACATACAGACCATTATTAATGTATATTAAAATATGCACTTAATAAATATAATTAGATATATATCAAATACTATTCACAATAAGGATCAAAATGTTTACTCAAGTTTCAAATTAAACTCGTCTTGTGCAAATTTATTTTATTCAAAATAGTTTCATAACTTTTAAATTCTAACTAAAATATTATTTTACATAAAAATATTCAAGTTTTCCAATTCCATGGGATGAGACTGAATCAATATTTTTACAAAGTTATGAGACGAAATTAGTAAAAAAGAATATTTTGGGATGGAATCAAAATAAAACTGAAATATTTGGGATGAAAATGAATGTCCAACTTTAGACCTTCTTGAATAAAGTAAAAATACATGACACAGTTTATGTTTTAAACTCTGTTTACTCTCATTGGTTACATTTCTATCATATATGTATTTGAAAAATGTATTCGATCGACTCAAAAAAGAGGAAAATCACATTCAATGTTGAGGGTTATTTAGTCGAAAATTTAAATCTATTAATTCTCTTATTTATTTTACCAACTAATTATATGTTTCATATTAAGCTAGAAAATGTAATTTAATTGAAATTAGATTGGGATTTTACAGTAGTGGTATACACTGTTTGATATGTACCTTTTGGATTAATTCAGATGGTGAAAATTATAAAACTTCGTGGAATGGTAGTTGTGAATTGATGGCGCAACGTCCTAACAACTACTTAGCTTACAATGGAAAGAGATTATTAATTTCTTTAATGAATTATAGAGCTTTTGTTCTTGATTAGAAAGCCCATTAACATTAATTAAGTTATCATTCGTCAAAAAGCATCCCTTGACAAACCTAATTGTAATATGTGGCCTATAACAAAAGCTAAATAAATAACTTCAGACTTAATTAATTAAACCAGTCAACATTGCGTTGACTATTCTTAAGATAATTTGTTTGCATGCAACTATATATAGTTTCAAATAAACTATCCAAAAAAAAAAGTGTTAAATTTGAAATGATATAAATGGCCGGCCGTGTGATACCAATTTTTAAATTCAAATATGTATTCATTCCAAAAAAAAATAAAAAAGTACTGATTAAATTTGATCCCCACTCTCCACGTCGATTAATATAATGATTATGAGCAAAGTCTTTTCATTTTTTTTTCTTGATTATGTAATTTTTTTTAGGGTTGGTCTGTAATAAAATGAATTTACATCATAAATTCTTGTAAACTCTTTAGTTTTTCTTAATTTAAAAGATCCTAGCAATATATAAAGTATATAAAATTGGAAGGGGAATTACAAGATGTCAAAAACTTGTATGCGCCCGGGCCCACGGGAGCATATTCCGTGCGCCTTTAGAATTTTGTGTTAAATTGTATACCCTTTAATATAAAGATATGTACCATGACAAAACTTATGTGTGTCCGGGCGTACGGGAACACATTCCGTGTGCCTTTGAAATTTTGTGTTAAATAGTATACCTTTTAGTATAAATATGTGTACCCTTTATTTCTGAAGAAAAATAAAAAATATTAATAAAGTGTATACCTTTAGAACAAAATGGTGTACCTTTATTAATTAAAGTGTATACCCTTTAGACCAAAGTAATGTATCATTACACATAATACTAAATTCTAAAGGCGCACGGAATGTGTTCCCGTGCGTCCGGGTGCATACAAGCATCACTCTTACAAAATTTATACTGTAAATTCGATTTACACAAATATTTATGTTTTTTTTAACTTACAAATTAGACGTACTGATAAAATAATTTAATAGAACAATTATTACATAATGAGTTTTGTGAGATAGACGGTTTGATACAAACTTTTACGGATGATTATCTACCTCACGGAAATGGTCTCTTTTACTTAGGTTATTTACCACTAATTATTAGAATTAGTTGATGATTACTGTTTCTTGCAGAAATGTGGTGTGTGGAGGTGGAACATTCTAGACTAATCTAGCGTATGCGTCACCCTCTAATTAGTGAGATTAATGGAGTTCATTATATATTCTGATGATGAATATCACGTGGTTATAAATGCTTGATTAATTAATCCTTTAAATAACTGTATATATTAAATTAATTACAAGATAAACTTTTGACCCATCGAGTGTCATGATTGCAGCTAGATTACATGGACTAGCATATGACACGTTTAATTAATTAGGAAGTGTAGCATATTAATATTCGGATCAATGTTTAAGAGCGATCACTAATTATCTAGTCAAAATTGAAGAAGTTTTCAAGTTTGACAGGCTCAACTTGGACATATCACAAATTTGTGAAATTTATTGTAATTATGTTGTATTAATTAATTAATTAATATAATAATAATCATAGTATAAATAAAGAAGAATTCATGAAATCTTTTAGTTTGTATGATGCTTTTAAAGGAAAATGTGGATTAGTCACAAAACTTTTAAATTACAATTTTGATAAAAATTTAAAATTACGAGATTATTTTGAAAAATAAAAATTTTATTTTATGTAAAATAAATTCATATGAGGGGATTTTAATTTTAAATTCAATATAAACCACTATGATTTATATAATTAATTATATAAGCTCGTTTTATACAAAACTTTGCCATTTTTCTTTATCTCTTTGTTTTCTTATATATTTTTTATCCCATGTTAAATAAAAATATAACAATACTCTTTTAATTTATACACCATTATTATATTAATTTTACATAAAATTAAGTCTAATCTTTAAAAAAATACAAATTATCATTGCTTTTGATAAAAATTTCGAAATCTATTATTTCGAAAATTAATTGTTAAAATCCACTTAAAACCCCAATATAATACTCCATGAATTATGGTTTAATTAATATTATTTTTCCCGTTGTACCTTAAATTTTTTTAGTTCATGTGTTAACTATTTTTATAATTCATGCTCTATTTTATTATTAAAATTTATTTACCTTTATAATTTAATCTAAATAATATACTCCTCCTTAAATCAAGTTTTCTTATAAGTATTAGATTGTAACCTGATTAAGTATTAAACGATCCAACTCTCTACCAGCTTAAGGTTTTAGATGAGGTGGTCGTTTAATATGGTATCAGAGTCCATGGTATTAGACTGTAACCCGATTAAGTTTAATCAGAGGTCATGGTATTAGAGTGTAACTCGATTAAGTTTAATCAGAGGCCATGGTATTAGAGTGTAACCCGATTAAGTGTTAAACGACCACCTCATCTAAAAGCTTAAGCTGATAGAGAGTTGGATCGTTTAATACTTAATCAGGTTACACTCTAATAGTAAGTGTGTATAGAGAGGGATTTCATCTTTTATCAGACTCCTATTATAAGAATAAGATTATACTGAAAAGTGATAAATAAAAAGCGATAATATTTTTATTAATATAATAATTAATTATGAAAGTATAAAATATTCTTATCGTGAAACAATCTCACACGTGTGCTCCTATCCCATTATTATACACTCATTTTTTTTTTTTTAAGATTTAGAAATTAATTGTTCTTGATTAATCACATCATAAGACGATGAAATACTGAAATCACTTTAAAATTTGTTCAAACGAATTACATTCACATGAATTAATTAATGAACTGTATTGAACTTTATTTTTGAATAAAAATATTTCATATCTGTAATATATTATTATTATTTTCTTTTCTTTCTTACCTTATCTTTTTCTTTCTTTTCAAAGCCTCATTCGCCATGCTAATGGCGGAATCGATTTAATTTTTTATAAATTATTACGACCGTCGATCCTCCTTAATTTATAGTTATCATATATAGTATAATAGTAGGACGTACATGATCCATTAGTTATCAATTAACGCTTTTGCAATGTTTATACTAATGGAATAATAGTATACGTTTTTTACCAAAATTATTAACAACCACCAACAGAATATAATTTTCGTTGATAAAAAATTTATCAATAAATTTTGTTTTTCTATCAATTTAATACCCATAAAATATTGCGTTTGTAAAAGGTAAAAAAACTGTTATTTAGTGTAATTAAAATCACGTGATTAATTTACAATTAATTACAAAAATTAAATAAGTTTGGGGGAGGGTTGGACCAGTATTATCAGTGCAGAGCACATGGGGATGGGGCATGCCCCATTTCAAAATCTTTTCGTTGAGCGGAATTTTAATTAAAAAAAGGCTAATCCATCTTTCCTGTCATTCTTGTCTTCTTTTCTTTTTCTTTATTTTTTGCACTTTAATTAATTTATTCCCTATTTAGGTCCATTCATTCATTTTATTTCACCCCTCATTAAATTTGATGCGTAATTAAGGCTATTGGTTTATTTTCAGTTTGGAGCTCTATTATTCCCACAATTAAATGCCCAATATAACCTACAAACCACTAAAAAAATTGTTTTTTAACAATTAAATATTCCGTTGCTAAAAACCTTAATTCCATTGTTAAATTGACTTACAAACGGATTAACAACGAAATCCATTGGTAAAATTCCGTTGCTAAAGTGGTGGTTGGTAAATTTTTAGCAATGAAAAATCAATTCCGTTGGTAAATTAATAATTCCGTTGGTAATCCGTTGCTAATAATTCCGTTGGTAATTTATATAATGATTCTCTTGCTAATCCGTTGGTAATTACCAATGGATTGAATTCCATTGCTAAATAGAGAATAAATCCATTGCTAAATAGAGAATAAATCCGTTGGCATTCCATTGCTAAAACAAAAATGTCATTTTTGTTGCTAATCCATTGGTAATTAGCAACAGATTAAATTCGTTGCTAAATTCAGTTGCTAAAAAATATTTTTTTGTAGTGAAAAGTATAATAATAATAATAATAATAATAATAATAATAATACATTGAGATAGTATATTGCATGGAACATGAATAAATATATTTCAGAGTATTTTTCTTGTACAGAGAATTTATTTTTATAATATAACATAAACTTAATTAATTAATTTTGAAAGGATAATAATTATCATATATGCAGATATTAATTTAGAGTGTAGAAAATGACAATTTAATTTTCAGTGCAAGAAGTTGGTGATAATAATTGGTTTGAAGTAATGAAAAATAGGTAAGAGAAGAATGTGTAGATTAATTAATCCTTAATGAAGGAGTTAGTTTAGACTAATGACATTTGGTGGGGACTTAAAGAGGAATTTGTGTGTTAAGTGTGTTTTGCTAGTGAAAGATGAGGCACTTTGCTACTTACCAACCCAACCCATCCCATTCTTTTTTATCAAAATTAATTAATATATGGGGACCATTATTTTTTAAGAGCATCTTAGACTTGTCAACAATTTTTTAAAATTTTTTTTACTATTTTTGTGTAATTTATAATTAATTAACCCACAATTATGACTGTTTACGTAATTTTAATTTTGGAAATGTTTAATTTAATTTGGAAATTTGGTGTTGACCGCTAGCTGCAACTTGACAACTGTGATCACGACATTTTGTCCTCACAAATTCATCGTTGTATTTGGTATTACGTTTTGTGTAAGAATTTTACTATATTTGATTTTAATTTAAAGTGTGTGGGGATGTATGTCATTTTGTTACTATCCTCTATCCCCTTGTAACAACAAGTTTTTGTATTTATGATAAAATAAATACAAGAGAATTACAACAATAATCCAAAAGGATTGAACTTAAAAATTTAGAAACAATCTCTATCTATCATCTGATTCTTCTTTCGAACCAATTTGAACTTTGACTTGACTTATCGTGTTGACCGCGTTTACTGTGTGTGTTGAGTCGGATCTTCAGTTGAAACTTGTCTGAACTCGGATTTGGGACCTTATAACGTTAATCCAGAAGCGTCGAGCCTTTGTTTGGATTAAACGTACTTGATCCGAAGAACACTTGATCTGGGGGCTTAGCACTTTAATCCCGGGTCGTATACTGTTCTTGACGCGAAGAATACCGAAAAACTTAGTGTATGAAGAACGCTTGATTGGGGGGCTCCGCACCTTAATCCTGAATCGTTTGTAGTTCTTAACTTGAAGATGCTTGAAGATCTCAAGGGAGCACTGCTCGTGTTCTTGATCTTTTCAGAGCGTTTGTGTCTTCAAGTCTTTTAGTGTGTTTTGGAATGAATGTAGGATGGCCCTTTATATAGGTGAAGACAGAGGATGCCCTATAAATAACTCGCATTCTGATTGGTTCAAATTTGACCTAATCCTATGGGCTTGGGACTTCCACTTGCTTAGGTCTCAAGTCAGACTTATTTGTCTTGGACTTGCCTTATTTAATTTAAACCCCTTCAATTTATTGGGTTTTAAATTAATTATAAATTATTTATTAATCTATTTCAGGAATTAATTTTTTTAAATTTCTTAATAAATAAATAATTAATTGATAATTATTGCATTAATTTGTCACATATTTTCCTTTAATATGCAATAAAATTCAGGTGCTTACAAATGCCCCCTCGCATTTTGTTCACGGACGCCTTTGTGTTGAAGTGAACAAATTGCGATAATCCATTCTTGATCAACATGATTGAATTTTATTGCTTCTCTCACCAACTTGATATGAATTGCATGAATTATGAATGAACTTAGCAGAATACTAAGCTGCCTATGTACCTTTTTGAAGAGGATCAAGTCATAACGTAGTTCAAGGAACATGATTTGGTTAGAATGGGGGGTGCCGTACGCATTTTATACTCATGTGGGCTAGGAGTAACATGCAGTTTAAGCTCGTGCGTTATGGAGAGTTGAACTTGAATTTGCTGACAGTTTATACTCGTGTCAATGAGTCTTGAATTTGAACTTGTAAACAGTTTATACTTGTGTCAAGGAGCCTTGTGTGGACATTTTTCACTCATATCGAGGAACTTTGTGTGTAGAGAGTTTATTCTCTTCCCAAGGAGATTTGATGTGTAGATAGTTTATACTCATATCAAGGAGCGTAACTTGAGGATTTTAGATAGTTTAAACTCGTATCAAGGAGTATTGTGTGGATAGTTTTAGCTCATATCAAGGAGCGTAATGTGTAGCCAGTTTCGTCTCTTCTCAAGGAGATTTAATTTGAGTTAGACAGTTTAAGCTCGTGTCAAGGATCATAATATGTAAATAATTTTAGCTCATCTCAAGGAGCGTTGTGTGGACTTTAGAGATTTCAGATAGTTTAAGCTCGTATCAAGGAGCGTAATGTAGACAGTTTTGCTCGTGCTAAGGAGCTTTGACTTGAGGATTTTAGAAAGTTTAAACTCATATCAAGGAGCATGACTTGAGGATTTTAGATAGTTTAAGCTCATATCAAGGAGCGTGACTTGTAGATAGTTTTAACTCATATCAAGGAGAGTGACTTGTAGATAGTTTTAGCTCGTGTCAAGGAGCGTAATATGGACAGTTTTCGCTCGTATCAGGGAGCTTCGACTTGGGAGATTTTAGATATTTTAAGCTCGTATCAAGGAGCGTGATGTAGACAGTTTTCGCTTATGTCAAGGAGCTTTGTGTTTAAGTTTGTCAAGTGTTCATTGCCCCCAATCTTGGGATGCACTATTTTTTCTTGCTTCAACTTCATTTCTATTAATCCTTACAGAAATTGCAGCCTTTGTTTGTGGTTCATCTTCCGAGGGCTCATCGAAGGAGAAATATTCAAACTCGTAAGAGTCTTGAATAGAGGGTCATTCGATGTCATTTGATGTAAGGCTTAACTCCATGTCGTGAGCTCTTGAAGCCAACTCTTCAAAAGTTTTAGGCCGAATTCCTTGGAGTATGTAGCTAAGATTCCATTGCATCCCTTGAATGCACATTTCTATAGCTGAAGTTTTTGATAGCTTTTCTTTGCAATTGAGGCTTAGACTCCTCTATCTATTGATGTAGTCGATGATATATTCTTCATCCCTTTGACGAGTATTTGTTAGCTCTATCATGTTAACAATTCTTCGTGTGCTATAGAAGCGGTTAAGGAATACTTTTTTCATTTGCCCCCAACTATCAATAGAGTTTGCTTCTAAGTCGATGTACCAATCAAAGGCATTTTCTTTTAGAGATCGGACGAATTGTCTCACCATGTGATCTCCATTAGTCCCAGCATCATTACATGTCTCAACAAAATGTGCCACATGTTGTCTTAGGTTGCCCTTGCCATCGAATTATTGAAACTTTGGAGGTTGATAGTCAGCTGACATCCTCAAGTTATCAATCCTCTTTGTATATGGCTTGGCCTAGGTTGAAGACGATTTTGAGCTCCCTTTAAACTTGTCTTTTATCGTCTCCAAAACGATGTTCTTTAGTTGGTTGATAGGAAGCGTTCCGTCAGTTGAAATTTGTATCTTATCCTCAGCTGAATTTTCTTCAGGTGAATGATGTTTCGTCGAGTCTTCCTCTTCGTGTTCATCCTCAACTTGTTTCTTATTTGCATGGCTTGTCTTTGCATTATCCATTTTCTTCATAAGTTCGGAAATTTTTAAATCTTGAGCTTCCATGTGCTTGTTGAGCCTTCAATGACTTTCATCATACTTGCGAGTTGATATTCAATGGTCATAGCACTTGTCGTTATCACTGCAGCTTTAGTTGAGGCATGTGGTGAGCTTGGCGTTGAGCGAGGAGTTGAGCAGATAGAGTCATCTTCACCATCTTTGTCGATGTGCTATGGTTTATTGAGAGTAATCCCCACTATACGATTTCTCTTTGAGGAGCCTTCAAACATACTTCTTGTAACGACTTCAACCTTTTCAGTTTGCAACTTTGGAGGCTTTGATGCAGTAGTCCTTCGTATCGCAATCTTTAACGGAGTCATAACTTGCGTCTTCATAGCTTGTAGCTCTAAAGGCTTTGAGGTAGATGACCTTTTTATCGCGATCCTAAGAGGAGTCATACTTTGTATCTCCGAGCTTGTTGAGAGAAGAGATGAGAGGTAGAGACTGTCCCACTGGGCGTGCCAAAATTTGTAACAACAAATTTTTGTATTTATGATAAAATAAATACAAGAGAATTACAACAATAATACAAAAGGATTGAACTTGAAAATTTAGAAACAATCTCTATCTATCTTCTGATTCTTCTTTCGAATCAATTTGGACTTTGACTTGACTTGTCGTGTTGACCGTGTTGATCGCGTTGCCTATGTGTGTTGAGTCGATTCTTCAGTTGAAGCTTGTCCGAACTTGGATTTGGGACCTTATAATGTTAATCCAGAAGCGTCGAGCCTTTGTTTGGATTAAACATACTTGATCCGAAGAACACTTGATCTGGGGGCTTAGCACCTTAATCCCGGGTCGTATGATGTTCTTGGCGTGAAGAACACCGAAGAACTTAGTGTATGAAGAACGCTTGATTTGGGGGGCTCCGCACCTTAATCCCGAATCGTTTGTCGTTCTTGACTTGAAGATGCTTGAAGATCTCAAGGAAGCACTGTTCGTGTTCTTGATCTCTTCATAGCGTTTGTGTCTTCAGGTCTTTTAGTGTGTTTTGGAATGAATGGAGGAGGACCCTTTATATAAGTGAAGGCAGAGGATGCCCCATAAATAACTCGCATTCTGGTTGGTCCAAATTTGACCTAATCCTATGGGCTTGAGCCTTCCACTTGCTTAGGCCTCAAGTCAGACTTATTTGTCTTGGACTTGCCTTATTTAATTTAAACACCGTTCAATTTATTGGGTTTTAAATTAATTATAAATTATTTATTAATCTATTTTAGGAATTAATTTATTTAAATTCCTTAATAAATAAATAATTAATTGATAATTATTGCATTAATTTGCCACATATTTTCCTTTAATATGCAATAAAATTCAGGTGCTTACACCCCTATATTTACCTATTTTACATTTTGTAACTTTTTTAGTCAAAAAAAAAGTTAATTAAAAATTACAAATTAATTTCATGAAAGTATTGTGATGTAAAGTGTGATATGTTAGAAATTAAGATCAAATCATCAATCAAATTTGTGATATGTTTTATTACTATTTAACGAGAAACATTTTCATTTGTTTGGTGATATTTTTCTTAATTTTATGAATAGATGGATCAAATTGCAAGATCCAATCGTATAATTTGTGATTGAGACTAAATGATCTAACATTAAATTCACATATTAAAAGCTACTCCATATATGTTCTGAAATTCATGAATTTTTGTGTGATCTTTCGAATCCAAATTGATTAAATTTGTAAAATTTAAGGGTTATACATGAAAATGGATCACTATTCAGTGGCACGTGTACCTCAACATCAATACACGTGTGACAAGAAATGTTGCATAAAATGCATAGTTTGGCCCATAAATATATTGAGATAAATATGGTGTTATTTATCGAATAATTGATCCTCCGTAATTTCAATTTTATATAAATGGTATTGAAATGGAAATCTTTTTGGGTGATATCCTTCTTGGAATCATATGCCATAAAACTCATGAACGCCTAACTCATATATTTATTTAAATTAATAAAGGATTTTCAATTTTATAATTAAATAAATAATTATGACAAGTGAATCTTATACACTTGTATAATTGAATTATATATTTTTGAGTGATTTGATTAATTATTAAATATTATTTTTTAAGCGCAAGCTTTTAGAATGTGTTAAATGATATCTGAGTCAGATTATATTATAAATCGCTAGATTTATTTAAATAGTGCTAATATTACATCTTCGGTTAATTTAATTTCGAAAAAATTACTGTACACTTAAGACACCCTACAATATAAATATTAAGAACAAATAATAATAAGTTTAAAAACAAAATTAAAATAATAATATTACACCCCTAATACACCCAAAGTGGGAAAGATGTTGACTGATGGAATCATATTAATCACTATTGACTATAAAATTAATTAAGGAAGCTCTTAAAGGAAATGTACCATTCGCGATGTTGTTGAAAAGTCGAAATCAGCCACTGATTGATATAAAAAAAAGTCAAGTGGAGAAAATCAAGAGCTCACGTGTAATATTTTTTTCTTCCTAAAATGCTAATTAATGAACAATTAAGTTCTTGGAACAATGTAACCAAAAGAGGTCTATAGGTGAAACGAGTGCAAATAAGCATTTAATTTCATTAAGTACTAAGAAATTTTTTGCTGTACAGTTTGCTTCAGCATCGCCTAAAATAGAACTACCACACAAGACACATTGATGAAAAAATTGTATAACCATCATTAGAAATTCTCAGTAGAGAATGTATGAAAAGCAAAAACAAAATTTGTAATAATATATACTTTTGGGCTTAAAGAAAATTTAGACATGGTAATTGGGCTAAAAATCGTAGAAGGTGAGGCCCATATCGGATTTCGGCCTAAAAATAGAGTTGAATTATCCCACCAGGAAAAAATTACTAGCGAAAAGGCCCAAAGGGAAAAGTATCGACAATGTGGGCTACATTTTTTTTTTTTTTGGAAGATCTTAGGGAATTGTTAATTAATTAATAATAGGTGTTAGAATTGGAGGGTTAGGGTGCACATGCGTGTGTCTGTGTACATGCACCGTAAGCACAGACACCGACTGCGATTGGCTCACTGCAAAACTGTGGGTCCCAATCCATGTGATCATAATTAATCTACTCCCTCCTTATAAATCCACGTGTCCCCTTTTCTTTTTTAAATGAAATTTGGTGTTAATTTATTAATAATGCTACATATTAAAATCATTTAAATTTATCTAATACACTAGCTATCCAGCCAGCATGCTTACAAATGGATAATGAATTGATAAATAAATTTTTAGGCATGTATTGGAGCAGGAAATATAATCTTTTTAATTAATTTTGAATGAAAATGACAAATATAAATTGATACTATCTTCTAAATTTTAATTTAATCATAATATTAGGAATGATATAGAGAAACTATAAATGTATAATACTATTTGAATTACACTCTTAAATTAATATTAAATTTTAAATATAAAGATTAAACTAAAAATGATACATGATCTCATCAATTACGTGCATACTTTATAACGTATTTATTTATTTAATTTGATCGTGAAATTGTTTAAGTGAGAAATGTAGAGAAAAAATTTTAATTGATATTTCGCAAAGAATTTCATATTAAAATTAATAAGAAATATTTAGGGTAGTTGTCTTCATCAAAATGAGCTGTACGTTTGAATGAGTTGGTGTATGTGGACAATTGGCATTGAAATGAAATAAAATGATAATGTGGTACCAATTTATAAAGTTATTTATCAAAGTATTGATCATTTAATTTAATTTTTGAATAGGGGACTTTACAGATCAAATGATTTTAAACACTTCACATGTTATTGCATTTAAGGCAAATCCTGCACATTTCCAAGGACCATATCCACATATTAATTTTCACTTTAATATATGTTATGTTAATTTTTAACTAAGATATTCCACGTATGTGTATATATAACAATAAATAAATAGTGATAAAAATGATAGTAATAACTTTTACTCACCATGCATGATATTTTAATTAATAGATGTATATTTAAATTTATCCCATTAACTTTTTAAATATTTGATAATTTTTAAGTAAACTATTATTAAAAGAGTTGCATTTCTTACCAATTAATATACAACACAAAGTCTCTTGTGAGATGTGTTATTTGTGAGACGGGTTAACCCATTACTAAAGTATATTTATTGTATACATAAAGTATATTAAATAGTTGTTAAAGTATGCTTTCGAGAGTATGCTAAATTATGTATTATAGTATGATTTTAATGCGTTATAATATGATTTATTATTAACACACTTTAATTACAAATAAGCACACTTTAACTATACAATAAGCATACTCTCGAAAGCATACTTTATAGAGCAACATGTAAAATTATGTACAGTCATCTTTTATAGAGCAACATGTAAGACATATGAAGTGTGGCATCTGCAGCTTGCATTAATAAACTCATGTGACTAGTCTTCATCACGTATTTAATTTTCTTTGGGGAAAAAAAAAGAATTGGCACTCTAATTCCCAGTGAAAATTTATTTATTTATTGACCTCAAATTATTAATTAACCGGTTCATTTTTATTAAACTAATTCGTGTTCAAGACAACGCAATATCAGAGTTATGAAATAAATTTAATTATATGAAATTTATTCGATTTAATTATATGAAATTTATTCGCTTACTCACCAATAATAGAATATAGAGATTTTATTTATTTTTTTCACTTATAAAGTAAATGCATTTTTTAGTTTAGCGTGATTAATCTAATTTGGTTGCTAGTTGGAGTAATTTTTAATGGAAACATTTAAACACTCTTTTTACAAGAAAGAAGGATTCATAAAAAATAAGAAAAATTTATTGAAAATTCACAATCTCTTATTAATTTGCACTGATCTAATTGTGTCGTAAATAAAAAGGCAATATTTACTTTCGAGTGGATTAAACCTCAAGCATTCCGCCAGTTTTTGGCGGACTTTCACATAGGCTTTTGTAAGACCACGCGTGGATACTAGACTGATTATGCTCTT
Organism: Pogostemon cablin; assembly: GCA_023678885.1. NCBI lineage: Eukaryota > Viridiplantae > Streptophyta > Magnoliopsida > Lamiales > Lamiaceae > Pogostemon > Pogostemon cablin. Next base: position 1,445,325 of record CM042992.1, on the reverse strand, counting down.
TTAGGATTTTGGAGGATACCTCGTTGAATGAAAAGAGAAAAGAGAATAAAGTCGTTTTTTCATATACACAATGGTCATTTTCCGATATACTAAAAATAAAAATAAAAAGAAAAAAAAGCTAAGGAAGGCTGCTAAGCCCTAGGAAAAGACAAAACAATCTATAATATTTTAATTTGAGACACTCCCCTGCCCATCTGCCCTCCTAGAATAAAGTATCCCCTCCGTCCCCTAACACCCTTTCTAAGCTAGAAAAAAAACCATCCTCCCAACATCTTCCCCACCGCCTTCAAAACATCTCCCCACCATCCAGAAGATTTACCTCTCCTATCACTCGAGGTAAAGTTGAATCCTCCATCCCAATAATTGTCCCATCTGGACCTAACAACTCTAACCCAAAGTTTATCCCTCTCATGAAGAAATCTCCACACCCATTTTCCTAATAAAGCGATGTTGAATGACTCAATATCCCTCACCCCTAGACCTCCAAGACTCTTAGACATACAAATAACTGACCACTTAATCCATGAGGTTTTAATAACTCCTTCCCCACCCTCCCAAAAGAAAGATCTTTGAAGTTTAGAAATCTCGTTAAGAACAGCTTTAGGCATGCGAAAGATGGACATTACATAAGTGGGAAGAGACGAAAGCACTGAGCTAATGAGAGTCAATCTGCCTCCAAATGAGATTTTCAAACCTTCCCATCTTTTCAGTCGATTCCTCACCTTATTCACTACATAATCCCATTCCGACACTTGTGATGAGTGCATCTCACTCTGATACCTAAATAATCAAACGGTAATTTCCCCACTTGACAATTGAGAATATCAGCTGCTCTGAACACCCAATTAGTATCCACATTCAATGCAATGATTCAACATTTATCCTTGTTGATTTTCATACCTGTCACTAACTCTAAGATTACTAAAAATCTTTTGAGAAAAATGATGTTTTCATCTCTAGCAGCTCCTATGAAGATTGTATCATCTGCAAATTAAAGATGTGAAACTCCGACGCGATCCCTACCTACCTCCATAGGAAAGAACAAATTGCTATCAATTGCTTTCTTCATTAAACTGCTCAATCCCTCTGCAGCTAATAGAAAAAGAAAGGGAGATAATGGATCGCCTTGTCTCAGACCTCGTTCTAACTTGAATTCCTCGGAAGGACTCTCGTTCACCAAAACAGATGCATGAGCTGAGGTAATACATTCCATCACCCAACCGATCCATTTTTTATTGAAGTTAAAGGCTTTCATTAACTCCTCCAAGTAATCCCATTCCACTGAATCATACGCTTTGGCAAAGTCAATTTTGAATAACATAATTCCCCCCTTTCTGGATCTAGCTTCTTCAATAGCCTCATTCAGAATTACCACACTATCTACCATTTGTCTTCCCCACACAAAAGCTGATTGTTGCTCCGATATAATAGAATCCAGCATTTTACTCAACCTCATTGCCAACAATTATTTTATAGTACTTATTTGGTTTGAAAACCTAAATAATTGAAGTTAATTCATCCCTCAAAATTAATTATTATAAGTTGTGAATTGGAGATCAACAAATTTGAAAATTTCCTTCTACTCAAATTATCCAAGAATTTACATGGATTTTTTATTATCTTTTTGCTCCCCCATCCCCATAGTTTTTGCATGCCTACGTAGATTAAGAAAAAAAAAATTCTATAAAATGTATATGTAAAAAAAGGTAAGGATAAATTAAATAATTTAACGGTAAATAAAAATTACATTTTTGTAATATTACGATAAATGTGTATGCATAAAAGATAAGGATAAATGCGTATGTATATGTTACATTTTTGTAATATTACGATGTTTTAAGGTGGAAACGTACCTGATTGCAACCCAAATTAAAATGTGAATACAAATTTGCATTTTACTCGTTGCAATTTGTACAAATTTTTAGTTACTGAACAGTCTCATTAGTTATTTGATGATTAATTAATACTCCATTTTAATTATAATTATATCACATAGCCTCAGTTTCTGCATCCGTCACTATCCATCGATGTGGGACAAAATCCAAATCACTGGAAATAATGGTTTGAAACTGAGTCTTAAGAGTTTAAAGAATCTCAAAACGAAAAAAACAGAAGATTCTAATCCACTGATTTAATTAAGAAATTAAAATGATGTGGAGTAATAAATTGTGAAAAAGTGAAATGAATTAAGCACAAAAATGAATGCACATAACTACAAAATATACAATGCGCCACAGGTAAGTTCTTAATTAGAAATGACTAACATTTAAGACTCAAAGTCTCAATGTCAGAGCATAAAAAAATGAATGGAAAAATGTTAGAATATCAAAAACTCAAAACAAAAGATGGGGATTTTCAGCAAAGGACAAGTTAGTAAAATAATCCTTGATATCAGCATCCAGCAGCCAACTATCCAGCAGTGATAAAGATTCATCATCATTGGGTTCAGATTTGATCTCATGATCATGAACAAGGCTAGGAGAAGTGGATCTTGAGAAGCCATCAGAGTTGATAGAAGTTTCCAGATTCTCAAACCCAAAAAGGGACTCAAATGCTTGAGACAAATTTTTGGTAGTGTCTTTGTGTGTGGTGGTGGGTGTGTTTTTGACCCAATCTTTCAACAATCTTGCAATGTTTTCAGTACTCGAAGCGTACGGTAATGCCGGAGTTTGGTCGGATGCTAGTGCATCGTGAAGGGCCTGTTTGGCAGTAGTGATATCGTCCTGTAGGCGTTTCTCCCACTGCCCTCTTGAGATTGAGTGTGATTTTGAGGAGGTAATGTCTCTTGGGTGATCATTAATGGAGGTACCATTTTGAAGCTTCTTTAGCTTCTTCTTGAGATGAGTGTTCCAGTAGTTCTTTATGTCGTTATCTGTTCTTTCTGGGATGTAAGAAGCTATGGCAGCCCATCTGGAAATTACAAACATCATTATTATATAATACTGCATTAATCATGAAATTGGATTAATGGGATTAAAAATTACTTGTTGCCCAAAAGGGCTTGTAGTTGAATGATCATTTTCTCTTCTTGATCAGTGAAGCTACCCCTCTTGATTCCTGGTCTGAGGTAATTAGTCCATCTTAGTCTGCAACTCTTGCTACATCTCCTCAACCCTGCAATTAATTATTTATTACCACAATTTATTCAGACAATTCATGTAATAAGATGAAGAGAGAGAGAGAGAGAGAGAGAGAGAGAGACTAGCCTGTGGTGGCAGGAACAGCTCTCCAATTTCCAGGGCCATGTTCTTGAACATAAGAGACCAGCATTATATCTTCTTCAGGAGTCCAAGGGCCTTTCTTGACACCAACTTTATCACAACAAGGAGGCCTTCCCATATTCTCACTTCACTACGACACTACAATAAATTAAACAAACTCCTGATCTGATAGATTGATTATTGTAGCAGCTGAGACAGTGGTGAAGTGGGCAAAATATATAGATGGATGGATGAGTGAGTGAGAAAGAAAAGGAGTCAAAAGATGACAGCAAAGTGCATTTACTACACACCACCTCTAAAGTCAGCTGAGTTGCCTCTCTCTCTCTCTCTCTCTCTCTCTCTCTCTCTCTCTCTCTCTCTCTCTCTCTCTCTCTCTCAAGTACTCTTTTTTCTGCTGCCTCACCAAAACCGCGTCGCATTCAATGTGCTATCTTCATCTCTCACGAACCCTAATTCTCTCTTTTGCCATTAATTACTGGATACATCAACTAATTAATTTTCCATGCTTATTACTGTGCTATGTAATTACTCTTCTTGGAATTATCATCTTTTACTTTCAAAGGATCATTTCTAAAAAAAAATGGTGTACCCCACCATTAGGGGCCCCCACCGCCCCTGCCCTGGGGATTGGTGGAGGAGGTAAATCGCAGGATGTGCCTCAAGTGGCTTATAGGGAGGGCTCACTGTTAAACTTGTGCTTGCAAGGGGCCAAATCCATGCCAAAGGCAGGATTCGAACCCCCACCCTGCAGCAACCAAGCTCAGCTGGAAGGCCTTTCCACCCTCCCCTCTACCACTTGAGCTATGCCCTGGGGGCTCAAAGGATCATTTCTTGTTTTATTGGGGATGTTTTCATTGTTCTTTCACTCTTGCCAATTAATGCAATTTTACCTATTTATACGTATTTGTGGCACAGTTATGTACATTGATATTCCTCGACCTTGTTCGACAAGTTTATGTACGCACCATTAATGTATTTCTATACATACAATCAATCGTTTAATACTTCATCAGGTCACTTTAACATATATTACGTGTCTTTTAACTTTAATTTACTTATGATTAACGTATTCGTATACATACAGTACTCTAATTGTTAGCAACGAGCTAGAGAACCATTGATAGGCTACAATTGAAGGAATAGATTGAAATTGCAATATATATGTTGAATGGTGCATGTGGACTAATGAATGACAGATTACACGGGGGTGTACGTGGACTTCTTTGTCAAGCAACTGAACGTATCGATCAATTTTTGAGAAGTACTTAATATGTAATTAATTTTGTGAAGCAATTAAATAAATAAATTAATATTCAAATGGGTCTGCATGCCAATTAAAATTAGTGTGCTATTGTTATTTTTAAGACTTTTTATTGAAGAAAGAATTGCTAAAATTAATTTTCTCAATTCGAAATTTTATTTAGTAATTATGTTTCTCTAAGATTCTTATATTCATAATAATATATATGTCAACTTTGTAAATACTTGCTCATATATAATGAACTCTTACACTAACAAAGAAGTATATAAATAAAGGTCAGTCCAACTAATTATTTTAGTGTGTTTATATAAAATTTGTGACTAAAATAAGTGTTTTTTGAGTGTGTTTTGCAACAATACTTAAAGGTGGTGGATTTTTTTTTGCAATTTCTCAAAAGTGAGTACTAATTTGCAATAGATGTAAAGTTCGTGATTTTTTTTTGCAATTAACCCTAAAATTAAAGATAATTATATATAAATAAGTGATAATCCAGTTGTTATAAACGGGACGGCTTATGTAATTAGCTAGCCGATAATTAAATTAAATTTCACGAATTGAGAATTAAAGCCCTCTAAGATTGATGGTACATGATTATTAATGAGTGGTATAATCTAATCTAATTAATTAATTATTGAGTGTGGTACTAGTGAGACAATATAATAGTGGTTGATAATTAATTATAGTATGATCTACACTGCATTGCTATCATAATTCGATGGCTATATATAACCTAAACCAAGGAGAATAATATTGGAATTTTGTAATAGGAATAATATTAATTATAATATTTGTAATTACAATTATTCTTTAAGTGTCCTAATTAAGGCAATTAAGTGACAATTAATTAGCACGTGTTGGTGGTCTACGAATTTACTCATCACATTGAGGATTTCATCTAATGGTGTGCCCACCATTAACAGAATTTCATCTATGATAAGCTTAATTGTATTATTGTTCTAAGATATTTATGAAATACTTACAATTATTGATGATCATTATTTATAAGTAATAATTGCAAGATACATACGGACATAAAGTTACATAAGTAAATTACTCTCGATCGACCAGCATTAAATACAATATCATTATTATAGTACTGCTTCATCTTCGAAATAATCACCCTACCAATTTCACAATTAAGTTTTTATTTATTTATTTAATAATAAAATATGGTATGAATAAATAAATGATACAATTTTATAAATGTTTTTTAATTACTTTTAAGTAGATATTGAGTTCAATTAAAATTTAAATTTTAGGACAAAAAGAATATTTAAAAGTAAAAATACAGTATAAAATTTTAAAGTTGATAGCTAGCGGGCTAGGTTGGGTGATTTATTTTTGAATTAAAAGTGAAAGTTGTGCAGTAAATTATTTTATAAAAAATTTATAGTATTAATAAAAATAATACTCATTAATTTTAACAAAAATGAAACCTTAAAAAAAATTCTTAAAATCAGTCTCACATGATGTTGTCTCACGCAAAACTTGAAAATTTTCTATATATACATAATGATCACTTTTGGAATAGGTGAAAATGATCGGTTCGGATTCCCTGTTACATTTTGGTGTTACATCTCCTGTTACGAACTGTTGGATGATTGACACGTAGGATAAACTATTCTATACCCTAACAATAAACCCTAAGGGGAAATATTGAGATTTTCCTCTCCGCATACGTGTCACTCATCTAACGTGTGTAACAGGAGATGTAACACCAAAATGTAACAGGACATCCAAGATCACCTTAGCCTTATTTTGTGGATTTTAGGTTTAATCTTATTTTTGTCACTAATCTATTTGATCTAATATTTAAACACTCAAATTAATGTTTATAATTTAATCATTATTATTTTTATGATAATGTACTAATTTAAGCTGTGGAGTATATTCGTGAGAAGAACGTAACTCTAAATATACTTTATGATTTTGTAGCAAACAATATAATTATTTTGAGTGGGGCTATTGTGACTCCGAAATACCGTGCCCCTTTATAATTTAAACTCCTAGCAATATATAGAGTTAAACCGATTATGAAAGGGAAGGGTTGGGGACACGATGTCCTGGAGCTTTTGTCAAATTAGGGAAAATTGCATTAAATATAATATAGGCATGGTCCATAGTAGATTTTATAGTATATGAAGATCATGTGCGTTGTGATATTAATTACTGCTGTGTCTTATTTATATTTCTTAATTTCTTGTATATGTGACAGACCACTAGTGTACCTGTCAAACTATATTTTGTGTTAAAATTAATATAATCATATACAAACAGTGTCTCAATCCAAAAGGAAATCTATATCCGACATTGATCAACAAGGATCAACGTCAATACTCATTAATACTCATACCATCATGTGGTCTATATTTCATCCTCTAATTTCTATTTTCTACAAACATAAAAGAAAATATAATAAATCATAATAATTAATTAGATATAAACTATAAACTAGATAAAATAAAAGTATATATTTTTAAATAAGCTGAAAATTGAAACCCTAAAAAAGTTTGTTTGTAATCCTAAAGGATAAATCATAAATTAGAAAATTCAAATGATAAATATAATAGTATGATGTACAAAATATTTTATCTTTTTCTCATCTCTATATTATTATTAATTATTAATCGATATATATGACTTGCGTATTCTAATTATAAAAATTAAATTACCAAAGAAACAAAAACTGAGATCATTTAGTTGCTCACATATGCATTATAGTCGTTGAGTATAACAATAATATAACTACATATTATATTTCTTTAAAATATAGAAATTCAAATAAATAACTTTCATTTGTATTCGAATATAATTGATTATCTCGCAACCTTATCGATCTTTTTAAATATTTTTAATTTCTAAAAATGAATACTCCCCGTACCAATGAAATGTGAACAATCACCTTATTTATTGATTTGATACATACTAAATGTTACTGGTTGTTACACATTAATGCTTAAAGTCGTGGGTCATGGCCCAATAAAAGAATTGAGGCCTAGTATGGTGATGCCAAAGGTCCACAAAAATGGTGGACAAAGCATTCGTATTCTTGGAAGTCCAATAATTTACCAATTAGATAGATATTTGGGTTGGGTATCAATAAATTTATTTAAATTTCATCGTTCAACCAACAAAACTTGTTAAAACATTAGTGCATTCAATTTGTCGATTGGGTATAGAAATATATAGCCCAATACAAAGTTATGGGCCTACTGGTTGCATAAATAATAAAGCCCAATAAAGCGGCATCTGAACTTATTGTTTGGACTTGAAACTTCAAGTTCTAAGAAAACACAAAACCCTCATCCTTTTCTATTCATATTGGTTTTAGTGGCTTTATATCATACTCCTCCATACACGGTATTTTTAAGCGTGAATTAAGAAAAAAAATGTTTTTTAGTGTATAATAAAAGATAAATGAGGATGTAGGTAACACTAAAAAAAAATTAAAAAAATTTAATAACCGAATTTATCAACGGAATTCATTGGTAATTATCAACGCATTAGAAACCAAAATGATATTTTTCTATTAGCAATGAAATGTCAATGAGTTTATTCTCTATTTGGGAATCATTATATAAATTATCAACAAAATTTTTAGCAATAGAATTGCTCAAAATGTAACATCACTACTTTACCAACAGATTCCGTTGCTAATTCGTTGATAAACTAATTTAACAATAGAAAAAAAAATAGTTTTTTTAGTGTAAGTTGAATGGTTAAAAAGAAAAAGTATATCATGTTTATATTTTGTGGATATTGCTTCCGTTACTTCTTTCATCTTGCAATACTTTCACGAGATGATTTTGTAAAACAAATCAAAACTACTAACATTTTAATATTAAAAAAAATGATAATTGAATAAATAAAGCGTGTTCCGTTGTATAAAGAATTATTTATAAATAATTAATATTTTTAATAAAAAAAATAATAATATCTTTATAAAGAATTACACACAAGTTTTTGCTCATATATAGCAATATCATATTATTTTTTGATTTTCAAGACTTATTCCATTTTATTTCAATAATCACTAAATTCATTTTGTGACAAATAAATAATAATAATAATATGCCTATTTTACTGGAGTTTTCACACATTTTTTTTAATTTATAAAAGAAAATATGAGAATTTATAGAGAAGGAGAGCATTATTTTTAATTAAAAAATGATAATAAAATTTAAAATAAATTGTTACGATAAATAAAAATATATAAATCGAGCATACACAAAATTTTCTCGTACAATTTTTTTTTTTTAAGAAATCGTAGTTTTGAATAGTTGCACGCTCCTTAAAAGTTGACTAGATTTGCTCTCTTTTATTTATAATAAATTAATTAATAAATATTGTCCGTGCGTGTTGTCCCAATTCCCGCAAATGTTAGGCGCGTTTCCGTTGTACCAATAATATACTAAAAAATACTTATTTAATTTTTTTAAAATTACACCCAATGTTTCGCTATTGTTTTTCATGGTGTACCCACTATTAGGGGCCCACCGCTCCTATTTTGGGAATTGATGGAGGAGGTTAATCGCAGGATGTTCCTCAAGTGACTTATAAGGAGGGCTCACTGTTAAACTTGTGCTTACAAGGGACCAAATCTATGTCAAAGGTAGGATTCGAACCCCCCACCACCCTGATAGAAAGTTTTAGATTTCAAAATGGGTTGCCATCATTTTCGTAAGGAAAAAAGATTGGATATTAGTGGCCGATGATGTAGCATCAAAATGAAAAATTTGTCATTTTGGAATTCTTTCCTACCTAGATTTCCATTGTCGACCATTATATGGTGATTTTATTTATATTCAAATTATACTTTTTATTTTTTTTTAACCATAATTTCACATTTATGTTTTAGAGGTATGATATCCATATAACATGCATTTAAGTGCCGAATAAATAAAAAGTTATGATAGCATCATAGAAAATTCATTTCAAAGGACATACACGGTAAATGGCTTTTGTGTGACCAATTTGAATTCAATTTAGAATATTTAAAATTTATAAAAAAAATTCTTTTATAAACTTAGGTGTACTAAATTAAAATCCATTCGACATTTCATTTACTCTTTTATGTGATTTTTTTTTCTTTTAAGAGCTTGACTCATCATATTTTGATATTCAAATATTTTTTTGAGGTTTTCTATTTATTTATTTACACTTAACATTTGCACTAATACTAATGATTTTTCATGACATAATTATCTTTTTCTAATTTGCATCTTTAAATTAAAATTTGGATGTACGTATATTTGTTCTACACAAGACAAGTTAGTTTTAGAAGTTGACAAAGTTTACCGTTTATGAGACGTGTTAAAGTATGTATATTATATAGATAAAGTATGTTTAATGATTGTTAAAATATATTTTGTAAAGTATGATAAATGATAAATTAAAATATGATTTTAAAATATTATAATATGATTCATTATTGACATGCTTTAACTACAAATAAGCATACTTTACCTGTATGATAAACATACTTTAATAACGGGTCAACCCGTTTTACAACTGTCTAACAAAAAACCCGTCTCACAAGAGAGTCTTAGAAGTTATAATGTTTTAATTATAATGAATATATAATTACTGTATAAAATTAAAAAATTTATCGGTAGACTTCTTTTTATTTTTTCCGTCAAAACCACTTAATTTTATGACTTTTATTATTCAGAAATTTAATTAACTATGCATTATTCTTTGCATAGTAATTAATCAACATTTGATATGGCCTTACAAAATTGAATTGATTAATCCGGGATGAGTTGATTGCTAGTAATTTATTTAATTAACACCACCTATTTAGCTCCACCTATATTATATACTTAATTATTCCACGTTTACTATTCAATACAGCTTCACCTCTCTTATTTAAAGTTTGTTTAATTTTTTTTTTCTTTTATTAACTGTTTAGAGTAATTTAATATTTTTACATAATAAATAATCTACATTAGTTATGTTAAAAAATATAACAATTTTAACATTTGAATAATATATGAAATTTTGAATTGGGATGTTACTTATTCAACAATTTTTTTTAAAACGATATTTATGTGAGATGGTTTGTGAGACATATTAAAGAGATTGTTATATAGGTAAATATGATTATTAGTAGTTAGAGTATAATTTTTTCAAGTATGATAATGATGTATTAAATTATAATTTTAGAGTTTTATAATATAATTAATTACAATCATACTTTAATTATTGATTTCACACTTTACATATTTAAAATATATATTTTAATAATAAATCACATGTACCTGTTTGTGGAGTGAATAATTTTATTGCATAAAATCCATCACGTTACATTGAATATCTTACTTAATTAGTCTAAAAACTTAGCTGTTAAAACTTAAATAAATGTACGTATAATCTAATTTTTGTTCATTCAATTAAAACACATACAACCATACGTTAAAAGTTCAATCACTCTAATTAATATAGCACAAAATTGCAAATAATTAAATACTAAAATCAAATACAATTAATTTACACATTAAGTTTTTAATAATAGGGCGTGTTAAATAGGAATACATCAATCAAAACAAAAATAATGTATACTTCCAAAGGAAAACCACACAAAATTACTAGATAGTACATTACAGGAAATAGATAATATAATTTATTAACTGTAAAAAGGTAAATTCTGATTAATGATCTTAATTTAGTTATAAAAAGATGCACATATATATGCTGAATTTAATTAATTAACAATGGTAATGATTGAACGTACAATTTGTAGCATATATAAAGGAAAAGGAAAATAATCTTAAAAAAGATTAAGGCAAGCCAAAAACAAAAGGATGTCCAGTTGTGGCATTTAATTATGGTATCATAATTAAGTTAGCAGAAAATGGAGCAAGTAATTAAAATAATAATTCCAAAGTGTGTTATGAATGGTAGACACAATAATTAATATATTGAATTAATATTAAACCTAAAAAGGGATTCACCACCAATCATAGTTGAGAGTCATTTGAATGAAGGGGTGTAGGGGAGGGGGGGGGGGGGGGGCCTATGTGGCTGTAGCAGTCAACGGTAATTCCATATTTATTTACGCGTTATCACCACAACCAAACAACACCCAATTCTTCTAGATATATTTCCGGTAATTTATAATTATAGTATATGAAACTAATTCATAGAAATTCAAATAAATTTTTTTGGATGGTTTTGTGAAGTCTAAAAGTTCTGTTTCAAATATTTACGCTTGGAATTATGCGATAAACAGAATATAGTAATTTTAGTGTCCTCATTTCAAAATTTAGGATAGGTGGAGTATTAGATAAAAATTTCTTTCAATTTTTTAAATCAAATATGGTTTTTAAATTCTACACTTATATTTTAAAATCTCTCCTATATACACCCCTAAATCTTATTAATCTTTGACTCATCAGTATATTTTTTCTTCATAATTAATAGTACTTTATTATTTTTTCTCTATCCCTTTTTCTCTCATTTCTTTTCTAAAAAAACTCAAAACAAATATATATTAATTCACTGTTTTTCAAAATTCATATAAACTTAATAGAAAATAAATTATAGTTAAATAATGAAAAGTGATAATGTTGGTGTGAATTATTTTATGAATAATTTATGATATAATTAAAAAATAATACTAACATTTAGAAGAAAAGTTATAAATATCTTTAATAAAAATATATAACTAATTAAAAATAATTAAAATAATCCAAATATAAAGAAAATACTCTTTTTGATCAAGACTTGTGACTTGTCGGTGTCAAATATCAAGATTTAAGAGCTTGCATCCCAAAATGGAGTTTTTTTTTTTTTAATAAGGACATTACTTGTTTCACTAAAACTAATCTATTTATTTTGCGACACTTTTATAACAATATATAACGAAATATATATATATATATATATATATATATATATATATATATATATATATATATATATATATATATATAGAAGTTTGAAAAATAAAAGAAAAGAAAACCACGTGGGCGACTAACATAAATACCCTCAACAATTTATTTATATTTTAGTTTCTTCTCCAACTGCAAGTTTCTCCCAAAATTCCAATTGTCAATTATCTATGCTTGTTTCAGGTCGACCACTCCCTCTCTCTCTCTCTCTCTCTCTCTCTCTCTCTCTCTCACACACCACACGCACTGTACTTTCTTCTTCATCCTCATTAAACCCTCCAATTCACTCACTTCCCTCTCTCATAGGGCTTTAGACAGTTCTCATGCATGTAAGAACAGAGAGAGAGAGAGAGTGGGTGGATGGCGCGTAACTATCTCCCTTCAATTCCTGCTTTGAAATCTAATCACCCCAAGAATTCTCCTATTAGGTCGGATTTCTACTTCTTCTCACTCCGATTCCTCTGCTAAATCATGCCCTCTTTTGCTTTTATTTTACAGGTGTCCTGTCTATTCAATCCTTGAACCATTCAAGCCTCCCATTAACTCGATTTCCCCTCTTTCTCTCTCCCAACTGAATTCTCTCTCACCCCTTCATTCGTTTTGAATGCTTCTCGCTAAACGCGTTCTGCTTAAGCCATCTTCTTACAGCATGGCCGCTTTTACCACTCACTTTCTCTACCAAAAAATCCTCTTTCTCCTTCACGCGGTTTCTATTTATTTGCTCCCTGTTTTCACTTTCCTCTCCAATTATATTTTCAGGTTTTTTTTTCCTCAAAGATTTTCTGTTATATATCATTTAAATCGTTATCTGTTTTTTTTCATTTTTGTTGACTGGGATTCTGGTTTGCCGCAGGTTGCGAGGGGATGGGAGTGATTTTTTAGAGGAGAATGATAAGAAATTAAGCTTTGTCGAAACAGAGATCGAGGCAGAGTTTTTTACAGAGCATGAAGATGAGTGTGAGGAAGAAGATGAAGATAAACGAGGAAGCCTTTTGAAATTCAAGTTTCCAACGTACGATGAGTTTAGCCAAATCCAGAGAGAAACAGGTAATGTAATAAATTCCGAGGTGGTCCCTTGTGTAAGTACTAGAAGATATGAGTTTGCATCTGGGAGAGATAGTTTTAGTACTTTTGTTGAAGAAATTGAGACGTTTACTGTGAGAGAGATTGAATTTGAGAACTCTTTAGAACATGAAAAGGGGGTTTCTGATAGATTAAATCTGGAAGAGGGTTCTGCTGCAATAGAAAAAGAAACTGATTTGGTGTTTGAAGAAGAGGAAAGTGAGAAGATTCAGGTTGTGGAATCGATAGACAAGTCCGAAGAGAACAGACAATCAGTTGAAGAGGAGGAAGTGATTCTGTCTGAAAAAAACTCTGTAGTTGTGGATTCTGGTTCAGAGCCTACGAGTTTTGAGCATATACGTTCTGTGATGAACCGTTTCATGGATTCTTACAGCGATGATTTCTTGTCCGATGGAGATTTCGGAGGTGAGTTTGAATTCGAGGATGAGAGAATCGAATCAGGGAGTGACTTATCAGCTTTCGAAGAAAATCAGGATTTATCAGATGAAGATAGTGCAATAATGGAAGAGCTTAAGGAGTTAGAAGAGAGCAACTCCCAAGATTTTGATGAATTAGACTCAGATTTTTTGGGACAGAGAGATTTCAGTGAGGATTTAGACAGTACAAATGAGGATTCTGGAAAACAGAGGTCTAAAGATTCATCAATGGCGGATTCTGAGGATGCAAACAAGTTGGAATCAATATGGGAGCATCAAGAACTAATCGAACAGTTGAAAATGGAGCTGAAGAAGGTCAGGGCAACTGGTCTCCCAACCATCCTAGAAGAATCAGAGTCTCCTAAGATAAACGACGATTTGAAGCCATGGAAAATCGACGAGTTCCAGAGGGAAGATTGCATTGGTGAGCTTCACAAGTTCTACAAGAGCTATAAAGAGAGAATGCGCAAATTCGATATCATGAACTACCAAAAGATGTATGCCATGGGTAAGTCCACCATTCCTTTTCTTGCATTATAATGTGTGATCATGGTTGTTGGTTGGTGTGTCTCTTGTTCTTACATTATTGTCTTGATTGGATTCACTACACAATTTGGATGTTATTTGGTGGTGAAGAACTGAGAAGAGGTCCCACGAGATCTGTTTGTTGAGTTGTTTAGTAAACTTGTCAGATTTAGATTATTAGATGGATGAGTCTTTTTTGATTTGGTTGATAACTAATTAATGAAGCAATTAAAGTCAATGAAACATCCAATGGACCATATTAAGCGGTTGTCTTCGTATTCCAATTCTTCCATTGTAATAAATACCATGGAATCTCGAGTTCTTGACCTTTCAAACCACATTGGTTTCCCAGTTTTCAAAAATGTCTCTGTCCAAGAGTCAAAAGGAGCTGTTTTCTAGACATTGTTTTCAAATCTTGAATCCCGCGTATCATTATGAACTAGCTAGTAATAATCTTAGTATGGTTTATAATTGTAAAAAGGAAAGATAGTTTTGGGCAAAGATTTGATCTTTAATTAGGACAATTATCATGCAATGGTGCAGGTTTTCTGCAGTTGAAGGATCCTCTTCACTCGATTTCAAAGCAAAAACGATCGTCTCCAACTCTAAAGTCGCTCGTCTCCCAAAATCTTTGGCTGTTCAAACACAAAATCCATGGCAGCGATCCGATGAAGAAGTTCATCGCCGAACTCCAAGGCGATCTGGAAGTGGTGTACGTAGGACAGATGTGCCTTTCATGGGAATTCCTGCATTGGCAATACGAGAAAGCCTGGGATTTGTGGGACTCTGATCCTCGTGGACGTCGAAGATACAACGAAGTGGCGGGCGAATTCCAACAGTTCCAAGTGCTCATGCAAAGATTCGTGGAGGACGAGCCGTTTCAAGCACCAAGAGTGCAAAACTATGTGAAGAGCAGGTGTGCTGTCCGCAATCTACTACAAGTTCCTGTAATACGAGGTAAGGATAGATGCAAACTAACTGCGACCATTGCTTCAGCATTACCGTTGAATTATTGTTGTGCTGAATGTGGCAGAGGACAACATGAAAGACAAGAGGAAGGCAAGGAAGGGGGACATGGATGAGTACGTCATCACAAGCGACATGCTGGTGGAGATCGTGGAAGAGTCAATACGAATATTCTGGCGATTCGTTCGGGCCGACAGGGATTGCTCTGTGGCATCATTCAATGGGCACAAGAGATCAATGCCTGAGCTCCTCAACCCGGACGACGCCAACCTGCTGATGGAGATCAAGAAAGCTCTTCAGAAGGTTGGTTCTAGCTATCTTCATATTTAATATAATAACAGTAGTAGAATTGTGTGTGGTAATGATTAAGATTGTTTGGTTTGCTGGAAATGCAGAAAGAGAGGAAGCTGAAGGAAGTTCTGAGGAGTGAGAATTGCATTCTTCGGAAGTTCCGAAGAAACAGCTCAGAAGATTCGGACCAAGTTCTGTACTTCTTCTCGCAAGTAGATATGAAATTAGTGGCTAGAGTTTTGAACATGTCCAAAGTAACAAGAGATCAGTTAGTGTGGTGTCATAACAAGCTGAGTAGGATTAGCTTTGTAAATAGGAAAATACATGTAGAACCTTCTTTCTTGCTCTTTCCAAGTTAATCTTCTCTTCTTTTTTAGAACTCCAATTAGGGTATATAAAATAATTTAATGATTATACTTTAACCAATTTGCTTATTCTTCCTGCATCAACCATTGGATTGAAGGCCTCTTCTCTGTGTCGATTACTCCACCACATAAATGGGTGTTACTATGAATTTGATGTGATCAACAAATTGTATGTTTACTCTTACATTTCTGTGTGCTCAATGGCTCATCAAGATTTTAACCACTCTGTAACAACATCCTACTTGAACTGCCATTTGAAATGCTGCCTATTATATAGGTGTCTATAACACTATCGACTTGAAAGTTACAATTCCATTGTAACAGTTCCATTTGCAAAAGAGTATCAGCTTTTACTTAATACTGCCCAGGAACAAGAAGCATATTTGACTTAACATATAGAATAAAAGATGTATGCTCGGCAAATCATTTTACATAAGCACAAAAAATTGAAAAACAAAAATGTATACCTATATAGGAAATGTCACATTTGGCCAACATTAACTAAAACCTTTCATAATGGATACTTGCAAAAATATATTCTGATATAATGTTACTTATAAAACATTTTGTCATTAAAAAGCATATTCACATCTCAAGCCCAACTTTTTTGTTGGGCTATTAACCTACAATATATTCTCATATTTCACTGCCCAACTTTTTTGTTGGGCTATTAACCTACTATATATTCTCATATTTCATCTACCCAACTTTTGTTGGATCATCAACTTTAGCTGTGCTGCAGTTTTTTTTTTCTCTTCCAAAGCCTTGATAAAATATAGAAAAAGTCGAATTGAATGAAAAAACATAATAAAATAGAAAATATCAAATTGAATGAAAAAACTGATTGCACATTATGCATAACCCATCTAAAAATAATTTTTGAATTATGAATTTAAAATCCGAATTTAAGATCCACTCAAATCAATTAGATTTGAAATGACTCAATTGAATATGATATCTAATTCTATTCGTTCCATTTAAATTAAAAAATTAAATGTGCAACCCTATAACTATTAAATTATCTTATTTAACTACTATTCACCTCTATTCGTGCCATGTCAATAAATTAAAAAAAATATTAAATGCACATTGTTTATATTTGAATATCATATTTAATTATTTCTATTCGAGCTACTAAAATACATGGTAAATTAATTTGAAAAAATAGCTTTCTTCGTTCCATTTCTTTATTTTTATTCTATCCAAATTATTTTGACAATTTCATTTACACACTGAGCAAACCTTTTTAAAATTTGATCGCTCTTATATCTATTTGTCTCATTTTTTTCCTTTTTCGTTCTATTTTTCTCAAGCCTATTAGTTACATTTTTTTTTCTTATAGAATGAACATTACTTCTTATATTTCCACTTTTATTTATGTCCCTTTTTTTTCATTCGATCCATCTTTGCCCAAACATATTCGATCCATTTTTTTTCTAACATAATAATCAAGTTTCTATTCACTTATTTTCAAATAACTATTAAAAAAAATCACGATTTTTTTATATATTAAAATTTTGGGTCACTTATTATAAGATACATGAAATAATGTATAATTTCTATAAACTACATATATTAAAGAACTCTTATAACCACACAATTATAAATTGTAGTACCATAAATATCCCTATGTGTTTGCAGAATTTGTATTACATAATTTTGTTTTGCATAATTTTATTTTAGGTCAGGCGACGGTGGGTGGGTGGGCGTTTAGGGTTTGTAGTTTAAAAGTATATGAGATTATAATGAATTAAAGTTATATTTGATATTTTACTTTAATATTTATGTGAGAGTAATTTTTTGAATTAATTGTACTCCTAGTGATTTAGGGTAAAAGTGTATACCTGGGAGTGATTTTTCCTAAGAAAATTTAAAATTCAATTAGAACACATAAAAAGTATTTTATAAATAATTATTATATTATTATATTTAATAATTTTGATTGAATAATAATTTAATAATAATTTTTAATTATTATATTTTTTATTAATTATTAATTATTTAATCATTTGGACAAAATACGAGTAATATATTATTAAATAATATAATATTTATAATTTTAATAGTTTTAACAATTTAGTGTTTAAATAGAATTATTTAATTTAAATAAAAGTTGAGGGTAATATGATCATTAGTCACAATTGGTGGGCAATTTTGATATTTATTTTTCAAGAGTTGATTAACCAGTTTAATAAAAATAAAATTAGAAATTAAAAAAAAATGTCTCTGTCCAAGAGTCAAAAGGAGCTGTTTTCATGACATTGTTTTCAAATCTTGAATCCCGCGTTTAAACTACATTAGTATGACATCATCATTATGAACTAGTGATAACTTTCTTATGGATTATAATTGTAAAAAGGAATGATAGTTTTGGACCAAGATTTTATCTTTAATTAGGACAATTATCATGCAATGGTGCAGGTTTTCTAACTGCACGGCCGCTTCATGAATTAATCTTGTACTGAATGTGGCAGAGGACAACTTGAAAGACAAGAGGAAGGCAAGGAAAGGGGACATGGATGAGTACATCGTCACAAGCAACATGCTGGTGGAGATCGTGGAAGAGTCAATACAAATATTCTGGTGATTCGTTCAGGCCGACAGGGATTGAGATCAATGCCTGAGCTCCTCAACCCGAACGATGCTAACCTGCTGATGGAGATCAAGAAAGCTCTTCAGAAGGTTCGTTATAGTTTCTAATGAATAATAACAATAGTAGATTGTGTGTAGTAATGATTAAGGTTGTTTGGTTTTGTTGGAAACGCAGAAAGAGAGGAAGCTGAAGGAAGGTCTGAGTGAGAATTGCATCCTTCCGAAGTTCCGAAGAAGCAGCTCAGAATGGACCAAGTTCTGTACTTCTTCTCGCAAGTAGATATGAAATTATTGGCTAGAGTTTTGAACATGTCCAAAGTAACAAGAGATCAGTTAGTGTGGTGTCATAACAAGCTGAGTAGGATTAGTTTTTTAAATAGGAAAATACTTGTAGAACCTGCTTTCTTGCTCTTTCCAAGTTAATCCTCTCGTTTCTTTTGGACCTTCTATCATTAGGTGCATATATAAAATTAATGATTACACTTTACTATTTTGCATATTCTCCACCACTTAAATGGGTGTTACTAAGAAATTGATGTGATCCACAAATTGTATGTTTACTCTTACATATATGTATGCTCATCAAGATTTTAACCACTTTGTAACAACATGCATCTTGATGAAGCTTCCTAAAACCAACCTAAAGAAATATACAGTTAACTTGGATTATTGTTACAAATCACATGCATCTTGATGAGATATTTGTATGCATAATCTCTAAATCTCTATTTCCTTAATGGAAAGGAAATAAAGGAGATCATCAATTGTAATAATAATAAATCTTAGAAAATATGAAAACTGGTCTTCTATTACATTTTGTGTAGGTTTTGATTTTCTTATGCTTTTTATGTGCCATATTTATGTTGAATAATTGAGTGACAGAAATAATTAAGATAAAGAAATTTTATTTTTTAATATCTTTCCGTGCAGTGATCTTCACTACATTTTTGAAATAAGGTATATAAATATGAAACATAAAGGCGGCAATAGTGAAGGTAATAAGACAAGACTCAAGAGT
Organism: Pogostemon cablin; assembly: GCA_023678885.1. Classification (NCBI taxonomy): domain Eukaryota; kingdom Viridiplantae; phylum Streptophyta; class Magnoliopsida; order Lamiales; family Lamiaceae; genus Pogostemon; species Pogostemon cablin. The sequence continues at coordinate 1,425,695 of CM042992.1, read as the reverse complement.
GGGATGACCAGGCAATGAAGAAAATCTTGCTCTTCTGGCAATTCTCAGAGGTGACAAAATCGAAATCGTAAACAGCATCTCTATCCGGCAACGATTCTGCAAATTCCTCGTAGCTTTCACCGGGCCCAACGCTTTTCTCCACCACCACCTCTTTTTCTTCTCATCGATCTTGAAGATCACATAACGACGGTTCTTCTTCGGTTCCAAGAATGTTATTTTGCTTAGTTCAACAACACCCATGCCGCAACAACCATTTGGCTTGAAGTTAGTAGTTGTATACATCAAGATATGATTCACTATTTACAAGTTGATCGATCGCTTAAACCCCATTAACTAGATTTTATGTGTTGATGATTTCCATTAAATTCTCATTATTGTGGACAATGTATATGACATCTTCATGATTCCAAGAAATGAAGGATTAATGTCCAAAAATACTCGGGGAGTGTTTAGTCCCATTTCTAACAAAGATAAGTATGGTGTGAAGTCTAAACTTTCTCTGAATGTTTTGCCATCAATTTTAAAGGAGTTGTCAGGTGAGGAAAACTTCAAGAGATTATTTGTCTTGTATGCTCTAGGTTTTTAACCTCTGAATCGGGGTTCTTTCTTATTAAGTGAATCGGGGTTCTTTAATCACTTGATGTAGTTAGTGATATTGGAAAAATTGATTGGTGTTCATATGTGTTAGATGATCTGTGCACTGCAATTAAGGCATTTAAAGGAGAAATTCATGTATATTATGTTGGAGGTTGCGTACTCTTTTGCAATTGATATACATATACTTTCATCAGGGGGTGCTTCAGCCTATTTCACTACCACAATAGTTCTGGCTAGAGGTAGAACAAGGAGTTGGTGGTTATGGGTTGGGTAATTTGTGCGTAGAAATGTTACACCTCACACACAAAATATGATTTTTTTAAGGGAAAACATTTCTACGCACAAATTATTCCATCCATAACCACCAGCTCAATTGTTGTTCTCCACTCTCTAACCATAACTTTTGAATTAGAGCAATGTTTTATCAATGGAGTGAAATAGGCCAAGCAAGCTCAATTGTTGTTCTCCACTCTCTAACCATAACTTTTGAATTAGAGCAATGTTTTATCAATGGAATGAAATAGGCCAAGCACACCCCTCCATAACATGATGAAAGTATTTCGATTGCAAAAGAACTACGCAATCCACAACATAAACATGATTTCCTCCTTTAAATGTCTTAATTGCAGCGCACAGATCATCTAACACATATGAACACCAATCAATTTTTTCAATATCACCAACTACATTAAGTGACTTCTTAACTGACTTAAGAAGTCGATAGTTCACAGAAGGAGTTGAAAACTACTCTAGAGCATATAAGACAAATAATCTCTTACAGTCTTCTCCACCACCCCTGAAGACTATTTTAAAATTAATGGCAAAACCATCAGAAAAACTTTAAACTTCACACCATACTTATCTTTTTAGATGGGTTAGAAATGGGACTAGACACTCCCTCAATATTTTTTAACCTTAACCCTTCGTCGTTTCTTGAAATCATGAAGATGTCATACACATTGTCTTCTATAGTAATTGAAATTTTATGGAATTAATAACACATTAGCTAGATTGATAATTTAGCTAATGGGTTAAAACGATTGATCAACATAATCATATCTTGATGTATGCATCTACTTAACTTCAATTCTAACAACCTCTTTAACATCTACTTTTGTTGATCGTTTAGACTTCGTATTACCAAAAAAAGGCCCGAAGACTATAATGCGTCACAAAAGTCACAAAAATACTTTTAACACTGCATTATATAAAAGAAATATAACAATAAGAACATGAAAAAAAGAACACAATATCAAATTCTTAAAACATGAAATATAAAACCTAACATTAATACCTCCTCTTTTTTCACTTTAGATACTCTGTTAGAGTCCTCCTCATTAGACCAAACTGGAACATCAACATTGTAAACATTGTCAAATGTCTCATTCTTATTATCAACCATGTCAAATGTCTCATTCTTATTATCAACCATTGCAAACTATTTTATACTTATTATCAACTATGTCAAATGTCTCATTCTTATTATCAGCCATTGCAAACTATTTTACAGAAACGCACATAAAGGATTCACATGCAATAAATGCATATACAGATACATACATGTGTGTGTGTTTGTAATTTGTAGTATAGGATTTATGATGTCAGCACACCACATTGATTAGCCTTCTTTCCATGAGTGAGATGTAGTGGTGTTCTAAAGGTTTTGAAGGGTGGGAGAGAGAATTAAGTGAGAGAGATCAAGAACGAAGAATTTTGTTTCCAAACAGGATTTCTACATAGGATTTCTATATAGAAAGTGAGGAAGTAGATGAGAAGGCATATGAGAAAGATGAAGATGGGAGTAATACTGATTATCCCAATTATTACAACAAAACTACTATGACAACAATCTTCAGCACAAGAAGAGGTTCTCTAAAGTCCAATTAAAAAGATAACAAATCAATGATAATTCATTGCAATGGACGATGAACTCGATCAACTAGTGAATTGGATCGAAATTTCTTGCAGATTTGATGCAAAAGACCTGTTGTGACGCAGCATTTGGATCGTTTTTGCAGGCGATTCGATCGGTCAAACCAATGGGAATCCCTAATACGCATGCTCGGGATTTCAAATCAATCCACAATATATTAAGAAAATGGGAACCCTAAACCCGGAAAGGGGCTTTTTGTTCGTCATATTTAAAGAATTCTATCTCACACTTTCCAAGCTCTTTCTGTCCAAAATGCTTATAGATCTAATAGATCTAAACATTAATATTTTGTATTCATTTTAAAAGAGGAATTAAAAAAGGCAACCAAATTGGAAGACAGTTTGTCAGATATAGTTTAGTATAAATCAGATACAAAACGAAATTAATAGTTAATTAAACTCATAATCCCTTTAAAGAGGGTAATAGGAAAGTTTGGAGACGAATCTCAGAAGAAGACTCACCGCAGTTTAGTTTCGAGACGATTGTACAGTGTTGTGAACAGACCCAGCGCTGCTCGGGGACTAAGGAGGGACGGATCCAAAGCCGTAAGCGCAGATCTGCTCTTCTCCATCTTCAACAAGAGGCCTATGAACTTTAGCGGACAAGAAACGATCTATAGATAGAGGGAGAGAGAAAGAAATGAAGAAACAGGATTAGCCCTAGAAGGGGCTCGCCGACAGCCGCCGACTAGCGGCAGCAAATGCCTGTTAGGGTTTGGGAGAGAGGGTGAGGAAAGGGGATAGGGTTTCACCCATTTATACGAACACGAAAATTAAGACGTGTTATTATTTTAATATATAATGTAAAAAAAATAAAGATAAATTAATAATTTAAAAAGAAAAAATAAATAAAATTATTGGGAATGATGAATAAAGTGTAAAAAGTAATTAAAGTGGTTGGAATTGTAAAAAGTAGGTAATAAAATATTATGTATTCTAACCAAAAATTGAATGAGTAAAAATACGTGGGACAACCCAAAATGAAAAGTGGGTACTTAAGATGAAGGGAATAATATTATTTCTTAATAACAATACTACATATAGTTATGAGATTTCGTAGAGTGTAAAGAAATGTATCAATATTATAATCTTAATTTTGCAATAAAAATAGTAATGATTATACTAAAGAGTTTTTTCAATACAGTACCTGAAAAATAGATAAACTATCAATTAGGAACCCAAAAGATTTTGCTATCAATTCAGGCCCCGAAAGATATGAAACTATTAATACAGGACCTAAAATCATATAATTTCAGGTCCTGAATTGATAAAAGTACATTAAAATTTCATGGTTTTCAGGTTCTGTATTGATAGTTTCATATCTTTCGGGTCATGGACTGATAACAAAAATCTTTCAAGTCCTTATTGATAGCTTACTTATCTTTCAGGTTCTGTAATGAAGAAATTTCTTATAGGGATTATAAATCATACCATATAGTATTAATTATAAAATTACACTACATGATATTACAACTTATTTTTATACCGTTTACCCTATTACTATTACTTGGGGGGAGTCTACTCAAAAAGTATTATTATAATTTAAATTTAAATATTTTAACAAATTGTCAAGATGGCCGAGCGGTCTGCACCAATTTCCGGCACTGCCGGCGAGGGTTCAAATCCCACCTTTACAATTATATATGTTTTTTTTTTAATTTTATATATATATTTTTTCCTTTACAATTATATATGTTTTTTTTTAAATTTTATATATATATTTTTAATTATAATATATATATGTTCTTTTAATTTTATATATATATTTTTTATATTTCTGCATTTAACATATTTTTTAATTATATATATATATATATTTTTTTTTTCCTAAAAAAATTTTATTTTATTTTTAAAATTGTTAATGTTTATACTATTTATATCAGCCAAGCCATTTTAAAACATTCAATTTATACATTTTTTATTTGAATATGTTAATTTAATTATCTCCTATTTATATTAGTCACCTCAGACAGCGAACGAAGATGATAATTTAAATAGTTAGATGCCAAAAGTTTTTATCACAAAATATTCACTATAAAAAATCTAAAGTTTTCTAATATATATTATCCAGTGATTAGAAAATCGGATCGGACCGGTCGGCCAAACCGGAAATCGGAGCCGAATTCGGTCCAAAACAACATATAAAACCGTTATTATGATTAAATCGGAAAAAAACCAACATGGACCGGTTAAAACCGGATAACCGGAAAAACCGGTATAACCGGAGAACCGCCGATTTTTGTTTCAAAATCGAAATAATTTCAAAAAATCTCCATTTCTATTGTTGGTATACATCTTATTGTTGTTCAGATCCAATAAAACAAAGAGAATATTGAAAATCACTTTCCTACACTACCTAGGCCATTAAATCTCTACTGCAACCTGCAAAAATCTTCACCAAAACTGTTGCTTTGACTGAAGAAAGAGTGACTTGAAATTAAGACGAAGAGAATGAGGTGGTTAAATTATTGAATTTAGACAGAGAGAGGAAGAGAGAGGTTAAGATGAAGAGAATGGGTTGGTTAAATTATTGAATTTAGACAGAGAGAAGAAGAAGGGAGAGGTTGAGCGGCGCTGTGGCGATGAGGAATGAGAGAGAATAGGTAAAGGAAGGGTGCTGAGTTGCGACAGATGAGAATGAGACAATGAATGAAAACCACACACTCAAACCCTAAAACTATATTGGTTGGTAGTGGGCCTTAGGCCCTTAATAATAGTATGCAGGCCATCTGACAAAATAAATATTCTAATGGGCTAATATTTAAAATTTAAACTAATATAAGATATATTTCTTAAATATTTTTATTTATCATATATTTCTTTTAATAATTATTTTAAAATATAAATAAAAATATGTAATTTTTATTTTTCCGATTGAACCGTCCGGTCCGACCTTGAACCGTTAGGGCCACCGGTTTGGCCTCCGGTCTGGTTTTCTAATCACTATATTATCCACAAAATATTTATTTTTCCATGTATAATCTTAATCATGTAGTTTTCTATACTTTGGAGTTTGTTAAATATTCGAGCAAGCATGCATGTACTGAAAGTTATTTTAAGTGAAAATTAGGCTAAGTGGTGTGGAATTCGATGGAGGGGTGAGTATATTTATTTTATTTAATTATGTTTGGTATACTATTTTATATCTGAATTAGTTAATATTCTTACTTTCAAATATAATAACTTTAATTAATACTCCCATATGATATTTTCAATGTTTTTTTGAAGGTGAGTTTGATGCTTATTCGGGTCGGCGTTATTATCATATCCCAAAACTATATAATAAGACTGTAAAAATAGAAAAACTATATAATAAAAACCAAAAAAAAAAAGGCATGAAAAAACTATACAATGATAGTGAAATCATAAATAGCTTCTGCACAAACTCTGATTGTTACCACAGAGCTGGAAAGAAAACTATGAGCTTGTTGAAAATACATAGATACAATGAGCTATATATAACATTTGTTTGTAGAGTATGTAGAAGATGAAATCTCAGTTGGACATGGAGGTGAATCCCATGGTAAGCTGAATGGAAACCCCATCTTCTCCCACATTGTACTGCTGCTCATATGATTCCTTCTCAATTCATCTTCGCCATGATGTTGGGCTACTTCAACATCGGAGTTCTTACATGGTTCGCCGGTTAGATTGAAGAACATAGTAGTTGGATCGAGTATGCTTCTGTTTGTTGCTTCTTCATCCGGAGAGAGGAGGAGGTTTTCGTGGAAGTAGTGGTCATATGGTTTTGCAGAGAGATGGTTAGTGTTGACATGAGAAGAGAAGTTATTGGGGTGTTGAAACTGATCTGAGGTGATCAATATTTGTGTGGCATAATCTGGTGGTGATGTGGTGGTTTCCGGTGGTGCCCATGTGACAGAAAGTGGCCTGTTTGCTGTTGAATTAGTCTTCTTGAAAATCCTGCAAATGGCCCACGAATCCTGTTCCACAATTCATTAATTAACATGTTAATTTAATACGTTTCACTCATCTAACGCATGTAACACCAAAATCCAGCAATACTGCTAATTTGCATGGACTCACACTTGCTGGAAAGTTCTTGTCGAAAATCTTTTTGGGTGGTGGTGGTGCTGCTCCGTCTGTGGCGGAGGGTAGTCGGAACTCATGCATCATCCAGTCGGTTTTCATGCCTTTAGCTGCCCGGCCTCTATAGAACACCAACGACTTCTTAAGACCGATGCATTTAGCTCCATCCGAGGAGTATATGGGGCGATCAGTTCCAGTGGCTTTCCAAAATCCGGATCCAGTTACTCTATTAGGCCGAGTACTGTTTCTGTACTTACGATCCCTTGGACAGTAGAAATACCATTCTTTCTCCCCAGTACTGGATGCAAGTTCTATTTCAAAATAATCAACAATAGTCTAGTATGAACCAAAAAAAATTCAAGAAATTATGAATTGATTAATAAACTTACTTGGAAGGTCCCATGGATCATACTTGTAGATGTCTACTTGCTTGATGAGCTCAATCGGGAGGGCCCGATGCAGAAGCTTCCTCTTCAAATAGTACCCGACGAGCTCCTCATCAGTAGGGTGAAATCGGAATCCAGGCAACATGATATCATCAATGCTCTTCTCCAACTCATTCTTATCATCCATGAATGAAGGCCCTTTTCTTTCTTTTTTTTTTTTTTTATTTGGGAAGATTCAAGAATAGCAAACAATGGAACCTAAGTCAAGCCATGGAGTGTAAATAAAGATTGAAGATCACTCCCATAGAGATGTGTAAGTCCAATTTTATGATCTCTATGAGACTGCAAGATTGATTTGTGTGTATGGAGATTGGATGCTTCTTTTATCTTAATGCAATCAAGGCTAAAAGACAAAGCAACCTTCTATTTACTAGTTCTTAATTTTTGTGCTGCTCTATTTATTTATGGGTTTCTATTGAGGTTGTGTTTGAACAAATTCTGAGACCCTTTTGAGTAAATTAATGTAATTTTAACATCATTGGATCCACAAATTCCATGGCCTTCCATTCCATTCTCTAATAATGAATGCCCTTCTATTCCTTAAATCAATATTTTATCTCCTTATTTTAGACATCAGCACGTGAACACCCACCCTCCTCTCTCCCCCCCTATATAAATATATTACAATGGAGATTCCTTAAACTATACTTAATCATCGAATTGCCATTGACTCTTGCATAGACATTAGACATATGTTGATCAGGGTCTTCTTGAATAATTCTGACAAATTACCACTTTGGCCTTCAAGGCTAAATTAGTAAGTTCATTGATGTAGTCGCAATTGTTGATCATTCTGACAGTATTAAATTGGCTTAAACACAATTTAAAAGTTCAAATAACATCAACCAAGCTTGGATTAGCAATCCGACCCGGTTTATTTGGGGCTCTAGTTGGGTTTAAGCTTGATGTGATATACATAATTGACGAAAATTTTAAAATAAAAAAATTGAATACTTAAGAAATTAAATATAAACCACGGCGGTAATATTTTCAGTTTCATATTTACTGGATAATAATAATTCATCTAACCAGTGTTGTGGGGTGATTAAGGTTAGGCAAACAGTATTAACTAGTACTTAATTGGCATTATAATTTTTATTTAATGGAGAAAACACATGCATCATCTTGCTTACCAAATTAACTTCTAAATAAGCAGTTCAACTACTAGAGTTTACTACTTGACTAAAAGTATGTAAGTAAAAATGAAAAAAGTAATAATCATAATTAATAATAAATATGTATGTACATATAATATACTATTATTAGTCGATGAAGAAACTTCCAAGTGCTGAAATTATTATATCATGGAAATTGCACATGCAAGGCTTGAGGCAAAAATTCTCCGCCTGCATGTGACAGGGCGTGTTAGAGTGATTGATTAAGTATTAAACGATTATCCTCTCTACTAGCTTAAGCTTTTAGAAGAGATGGTCGTTTAACATGGTATCAGAGTCTATGGTTAACAAAGGTCCAGGGTTCGAACCTTGAGCCAAAAATTCCTCGTCTGCATTTGAGGGGGCGTGTTAGAGTGTAAACTGATTAAGTATTAAACGATTCAACTCTCTATAAGCTTAAGCTTTTAGATGAGGTGGTCGTTTAACAAAGGGCAACAATGGTTGAATTGACGATCACTAGGACTGCAAGACTTAATAACTGGATTGGAAAAAATGTTTTTTCATTCAATGAGTACACTTGTATAGTTTTTATTAATTTCTAGAACTTAATTAATGTTAATTTGGTAACCAATGCAGATTCTCTTAATAGCTGTGTAAGTTTCATGAAACTAATATATTAATTGACAAAAAAGGAAATTGTTGAATTAATTTATATTAATAAAAATATTATTATTTTTTATTCGTATGAAACAATATCTTTGAATTATATATTTAATGAACGGTAATATTTGATTTGATTAGTGAACGTTTTGTGAGACGAAGAATCATGTGTTCAATTAAGGCAGCAAACAAAACAAAAAAAATTGGGGGGAAAATGACTAAAATTTCATATGAAAGGGGCGAGATTAAAATTCTCCAAAAAACTGGTCCTTGGAAAATCAAACTCAAATTTGTTTGTTTGTGGCCTAGGCCTCCCCAATTAATACGTACAATCTAATTAACCTCAAGAATGGGTCAAACTCTTCCAACCTAAGTTAAACACACTCACCAATTTTATGTCTCCTTAATTTTATTTTATTGTCTCAAGAAATTAGTTTCATATAAGAATTTTATATATTATAAAAAGAATAGAAATCTAATTACAAATTAATGTGTAGATATCTGAATACATCACAATTTATACTCAGACAGGATTTTATGGAAATTTATTCGGATTGATCGAGTGTGAAAGTTTGATATTGTGGGATGAAACAAGGTGTAAAAGACAAAAAAGTATACTAAAACATTTTTGACAATTGAAGTGAAGCAAATCCATGTTAAATTATTGCCAACGCAGAAGAATAGTATATTAATTAATTGCTGGATTTAGCCAGCTGAGAGAGACAATTAACCATATCAAGGACTCAATCATAATTAAATTAGGATTAATGTTGATGGGATCTTGGAAACAATTGCTTTAAATATAAATAAATAAAATTATGGATCAGATTTTAACTACGCAGACAACGAAATACTATTTTCATCCTCTTAATTAAAGGATTTTTCTTTCTCTTTCTTGGTTCAGTAAATAAAAAAATTAATTATTATAATTCATGTTATTATTTAAGAAAAGTATATTTTTATCAATTTTATTATTTTTTTTTTGGTATTTTAGTATTTTTAAATAATAAATAAATAATTAAGATGTAAAGGCTAATGTAATGCGTGTATTTTGAAATTAAATTAACTTTTGATGTCATTTAATAAAGGTATAATTTCCTTTCTTTTAGGGATGTGAGTGATAAATATTGTATGACAAACAAATGAAAAAAAAATGTGAGAGAGTATTATAATTTATAACGATGATGAAACAAGTTTTTAAGTCTCCATCAAATATCCCTAATTCGTGATTGTCATCTAATTAGTCTTTATTGTGTTGAGCCTCAAAGAGATTATGATGTGATTCTCCACATATTATAAATTTAATCATATTCAACATCTAATGTGAACAGCATATAAATCCTTTATCTCTATTCACATTTAATCGGATGATGAAGTATAACCCATCATTGTTGTGTGTGAGTTTTTTTAATCCTATACATTTGTTTTTTTAAAGTAATTTCATCATTCTGTTTTTTTTATAAGTTAATTGAACATCAAGAAAGACCCCAAATCTGTCGTTCTATATCATGGCAACTTCCTTGCGTTACAAGTTGAATTCCCTATTTTATATTCAGTGTTTCATTAGTGTTTTACAATATATAAAAATTATACTTTACAAATGATCATTAAACTCTTGAAATATATGTTAGAATTTTGATTATAATACATGACAAACTTTAATTTGTGGAATGAAAATTTTTGGAATAAAAGATGAAACTATTGTGGAATAGGTGGTCCATTTGTTTTAATAATTGATCTAATGATTAGAAAATTTCCATATATATATATATATATATATATATATATATATATATATATATTGGTTAAAAAAATAATTATTCTTTTAAAAAATTACTCCATATAAAAATTATCACTCAAAATAGAAACTGTGAGCAAACAAAATATATAAGCCCAATTATCAGTGATCCAATAGAGTGGCCCAATTTGAATAATGGATAGGGAAGTGAGAAGGCCCAATGGATTATACAAAGATATTTAAATCTGCTTCACTTTTATTCATTCTTTTCTTCTATCAAAGGGTTCTCTTTTTCATTTTGGGAACTCCCATATATTATTAATCAAATTTACCCATTAAATTAGGCGGAGTTCATATCAGTCCAGACCCTATGCAAACCTCCTCCTTCCTTTCTATCACATAGGCTAAAATTGTGTTCCATATCTCGAAAGAGCTGTCCGATTACGCTGCCGCCGGCTGTTGGATTCAGTGAACTGAGGTTCGAATTCCTATTTCTACTCTGGTTTTTAAATTATTGTGAAAGGGTTAGTTGAAATGCAGCATAATCATACTTTATTTTTAAAATCTCATGGATGAATTGTTGTTAATTAGATGAAAAGACGGAAGAATTCATCGAATAAACGAAGCAAGGAATCGATTGATCGGCTGAGTGCACTGCCTGATTCTTTACTTATTCATATTCTCACTTTTGTGAGCCTCAATTCCTATGTCAATGTAAGGTCTGCTGCAAGGACGAGCGTGTTGTCGAAAAGATGGAAATATCTTTGGTGTGATTTGACAAGGCTTCAGTTCATTTACAACGGTGAAGTTGGTGATATCGATGAAACCAACAAGTTTGTGGCTATGGTTTATAGGACTCTTCTTTGTCGCACTGCAAAATCGTTGGAGGAATTTCATCTCTTTTTGTTTTACGGTCAGCCTTGGGCATACCATTTGATTGATGTTGCCTGCAGATGTGATTGATGTTGTGAAGGACCTATTTGATGATATTCAGCATATCAAGAAGCTTCATATGAAGTCTGACTTCTTTCTGGTGTGTGTTTTTCTATAGTGGAGTAGTATTCAATTCATGTGTTATCTATGTGATGATGTGTTCTTATGGCTGTTTGGAGAGAAAGAAAATTTTGATTTGGTGCACTTTGATATATTGATCATTTCTTTCTTCAATGTGTTAGTTTGTATCAAAGATGATGGCTGATGGACAACAGCTTCAACAACAATCTAGACGACTATCTTTGACAATTGATAATATTTTTGAGGGCCACATTAATTCTGGCGTTTTAAGCGTGCTTGGATTTTGTCCAAATCTCAAGACATTGGAACTACATAAAGTCACAAAGGTAATCAATTTCTTGATTTGGATAAATTAATTCTGTTGCTGATTACTAGGTTGGTTATTTTTTTCATGTAGGAGCCTCCTCCAAGCTCTCCTGTGTCGATGAGTGATGATCCAAGCCCTCCTCTATCGATGAGTGATGACTTATTGCATTTGAAGATGGTTAGAATGAAGATAAGTGTGAGAATTGATCATGAGATAAGTGTAAAATCCTTTCCAATGCTAATGTTGGTTCGAATTCTGCTCACTTAAATTTGAGATTTTGAATCGAGCTGTGAAGATGAAGGATAGGAAGAGGTTTGACAAGGTGGTTGGTTGCGGAAGTGTTAAAAGAGTTGGCCCAAATCATCACAAGCTTTACTCGTAACCTCCCTTATTTCTCCTACTAACTCTAGGAAGTAGGAATAGGTATTATATCTCTCCAACATTTGAATGATCCATCCTAATCCTTATTTGATTAAGCATCAGTCCTTAACTAAGCTCTACTAATTATGTGTAGTTCCAAGCAACGATCATTGATAGACTTCATGATTGTGTTTTGTTAAACTCCTAACTAGTTGCAGTTGGTTGATAATGAAATAAAGGAGAAACAATCTTAAACTTTCAGAGAGTATAGAGGCTGTTCTTCCAGGTTCATGTTTCTGAATCATTTTGTTATCCTTTAATATTGATAGATATAATTTTAGTATAAAAGCCTTTTTAATGTTTTGGAAAAATTTTATTTTTTAAATCAAATGTTAATACTCTTTATATTTCAACTAACATTTTTAATAAAAAAAAATAATACTCTTATTTATTATTATAAACTTTTTAGAACAAGATAATGAAATATTAGTATTCCTTGAATTAAAGACCTAAAGTATATATTTTAACTTATAATGTAATGACATTATTTTAGGAAGAATTAGAATAAAATATTAGTACCCTTAAAATAAAGACAACTTATTTTAAAGTATATATTTACTTATAATGTAATGACATTATTTTACGAAGAATTACAAAATATTCATAAAAAGTGATTTTTTTAGTTAATCTATTCTCATTCGTGTAATTTCAATTTTTAAATATTTTTCATTTGAATTTCTCATTTCAGAGTTTACATCAAATAATAAATTAATTAAATAAATAAAGATATAATAGATTAATAGGATAGGATACAACAAAACCGATTTGCGTATTCATCCCTTCTCCAATTTTCAACATTCTTCAAGAATCCTCGTAAGCGCAAAACTATAGTTGTCAAATGGGTTGGGACAGGCCCACCCAAACCCATATATATATAAATATTGTTAAAAAAATAATTATTTTTATTAAAAATTACCACTCCATATAAAAATTATCACTCAAAATAGAAACTGTGAGCAAACAAAGTATACAAGCCCAATTATCAGCGATCCAATAGAGCGGCCCAAATTTGAATAATGGATAGGGAAGTGAGAAGGCCCAATGGATTATACAAAGATATTTAAATCTGCTTCAACTTTTATCCATTCTTTTCTTCTAAAGTAATAGGAAGGTCCAACTGGTCATTGCCTCTAAGTATCTTTAGAACCACTTTGTCGCCTACATTATACTCATCAAGTATTTTGTACAGTTCTGCTCTTTTCTTTACCTGTTACCAGTTCCACCACATAAAACCACAACAAAAATCTTATGTTAGAACAATGTACACTGATTTTACTTTGGAAAAAGATGTCTCTAATTTATATGCGTCGAGCTTGAACTCAAACTCAACAATGCTCGACTCTTCTCTAATTTAGTTGGAGCGAGTGGAGTAAGAGAGCTTACAGGTTTGGTATCCACGGCCAAAATGATATCACCGAGCACGATTTTACCAGCGAAACCCCTTGTTGTCGGTAGGAGCCCAGCTTTAGCTGCTAAACTATCTCCAGGAACCTACATATGTTGTAACATCAATGTTTAACCCCTTTGGTCGAAAATGAAACATCAGCATTTTTATGAAGAGTAGCATATTGAGGACTATAGGATACCAATAAAATTAATGCTCCATTTCGAACATTGAGTTGGTTTGCAATAAGGTCTGGTGCAATATCAATATTTAAACCAGCTCGAACAACCTAACATGTAAAGGTAAACAGTAAAATATGATGTGATAACAAAGTTGAGAAGCAGTTTTGGAGAATATACGTACTTTTCCAAACTGGATCAGTTGAGGGATTATCTTTACCACAGTTGATGAAGGAATTGCAAAACCTACACCAGCTGAAGTCCCTGTTGGAGAGCCAAATTTTAAACGTCAGATGCAGAAACTATCGGATGATAACAAGAACAACACGTTGTCTGAGTGGTATGTAGAGAGAGAAATCTCACCCGTCTGAGTAAATATTGCAGTGTTGATTCCGATTAAGTTACCTTTGGAATCCAGTAAGGGACCTCCACTGTACACCAAAAAGAATGCGACAGTGATGCAAAAGGGAAATGGTTTTATGCTGAGTTTCATCATCAAGATAGATCTATGTTAGAAACTCGAACCTGTTTCCAGGATTGATGGCAGCATCAGTTTGAATACCTCCACCAATAGTAACTCCACTATAACTATTTATGTCTCTATTCAAACCACTAATGACCCCAACAGTAAGTGTGTGATCAAAGCCAAACGGATTTCCAATTGCTAGGCACTGTTGACCCACTTTCAAAGAAGATGATGAGCCAACCTTAATCGGCCTCAATAATTCTTTAGAGGCTTCAACCTGTTAGAAAAAAAATCACCAAGTTTTGCATCAATTCATGGTATCTCCAGTAAAAAATTCATGCAGTAGTGAAATTTTCCACACAAGAAATGGATATCGGTGACATTACTAGATATTGTAGAGTTTGATCAGGGTACTAAATTTAGTTTCAAAAGTGAAGATGAAGAGAATGTGAAGATTTCAACTAGAATAATTAAAAGGACTAGCAAAAATTTTACTGTAACTTAACCAGCCAGTTAAAGCTCTCAAGGTATCAAGAGTGGTAACTTATTGAGTAGACAGTGCGAGAAAGTAGAAGAAAAGGGGATGAACAAAGCAATCTGCCAGACACCACAGTAGAGTAAGCAAACTCAGATAGTACATTAACCTTCAAGACAGCAAGATCCTTTGTACGATCTGCACCAATCAACTTACCCTCAAAGTTCTTTTGCACCCTACACACGAAGGAAAACATAAAAATAAGCAAACAACAATTACAACATGGGCGTAGACTCAAATACCACACACAGTGGAATGACTAAATAAATGTCCTGGAAGACAAACATTCTTAGCCTTACCCCTCAGCAGCTAGAATATTAACGCGAGCAACAACTTGGCCTGTGCTGGGATTCTTTGAAAGAGAATTGCCAATAACTGGTCAATATATAAAGAGACTGTTAATGTTGCCCACGAGAGTTGGGACTGACAAGATAGTTGATCAAAAGGTCAGCAATCCATTTCCAAGAAATGTGTATAGCAGAGAAAGAAGTTCAGCAATGCTCAACAGAAGAAACATTATGGTTCAAACACTGGAAGTGCTGTTACGACTGTGCATACCGTGATAGTTCGTAACAATGTGGCCCTGATCATCCCATACAACTCCTGAGCCATTTCCCTCAGGAACCTACACATTTGTTACCATTTTCACTTTTAAACAGGTCATAGTGTGAAAATGGGGTTCACATATTTGTAAGCATCAAAGATCTTTCTATCAAAATAGAGACAAATAAATTCTTTACCTCAACAGCACCAGTAATATTAAGTTGTGGACGCAAGGTTACATCAAATATGTTGACAACAGAGTAAGTGTTCTTCTCAAACAATTTGACAATTCTTTCCTGCCAAGTAGACACACATCAATTCACCTGCCATGGAAGTTAGAAAAATTACAAAATAGTAACTAATTAGAAAGACAGAGAATAAGAAAATGATTAAGTAAAACATAATTTGCAAAGGAAAAGGGACCTCATATGGGAAAAGTGCCCCAGCAGGGGAGACTGCAGGGGTCACTTGTTCAACTGTCATTGATGGATCTCCCAATGCGTATGCTGTCAACGTATGCTGTCAAACACATATCCAAATTAATAATTCTTTTAGTATTAATTTCTAATCAACAATTCATCAACTACAATATCTTACCCACATACAAGCAATGACCAATAAATTAAAAAAAGCTGGAAAAAAATATCGAACCTGTAAAATACCTGGAGGGAAGAAAATAACCGTAACATGAAAGAATTAGCAAACGAGCGAAAAACGTTCGTCGCACCAACACAGCATTCGAGCCATCATCCATGATGGTGAAGTGTGACCCTCGCCATGGGAAATACATGGCTTGCTGTCTGATGTACAGAGGTGATGTTGTCCCCAAGGACGTGAACGCAGCAGTTGCTACGATCAAGACCAAGAGGACTATTCAGTTCGTGGACTGGTGCCCTACTGGCTTCAAGTGTGGTATCAACTATCAGCCACCTACTGTGGTCCCTGGTGGTGATCTTGCTAAGGTTCAGAGAGCTGTGTGTATGATCTCCAACTCCACCAGCGTTGCAGAGGTGTTCTCGAGGATTGATCACAAGTTTGATCTTATGTACGCGAAGCGTGCTTTTGTGCATTGGTATGTTGGTGAGGGTATGGAAGAAGGAGAGTTCTCTGAGGCCAGAGAGGATTTGGCTGCATTGGAGAAGGATTACGAGGAGGTTGGAGCAGAGTCTGCTGAGGGTGAAGATGATGAAAACGAAGAGTACTAGATTAGTATTGCCTTGCTAGTGGGGGTACCAATGGACTCATTGGTTCGAACCTATGTTTCTGTTTCTGTTAAGACATTTGTGATCTGATCTGTGATAATCATTAGTGTGTTTTGCTGTTTTATACGTTGTCTGTTTCTTGTAGGTTTAATTTTGATATCCAACATGAACTTTTATTACGGAGATATTTACATCAGTACAAGTCTCAACCTAATCTACACCTCTCTCTATACATCGTGTTCAGCCATCACAACTGGCAAAGCTTCTTCTCTCATCACTGTATTGATTATCTCTGGACCTGCTTCAATATACAATCGAGTCAGTTTGTACTGTACGATGTCGACAAGAACATTACTAAACTTTCCTTTGTAAGAAAAAACCTGGATAGATTATTAGATGAAGTAATTGGTTAGGCGCTGAGAGGAGAAGCGGGTAAGATG
This sequence comes from Pogostemon cablin, assembly GCA_023678885.1. Lineage (NCBI taxonomy): Eukaryota > Viridiplantae > Streptophyta > Magnoliopsida > Lamiales > Lamiaceae > Pogostemon > Pogostemon cablin. Next base: position 1,408,670 of record CM042992.1, on the reverse strand, counting down.
GGTCTAGAAAAGAGCAGAAGACGTTTGAATTCTTGAATATGATCTTCCCCCACCAGAGAATCCTCCGCTCTAATCTTCAAAATCTGGCGCAATTCAAAACTCCTCTCCTCTTTCTCCACCGCAGCCGCCTTCCTCCGCCTCCACTCCACCACGCCCGCCGCCGTACTACCATACAGCTCCCCATCCATTTCCAGAAATTCCGGCCGTAGGGGAAACGCTTTGATCTTCTCAACTCCATTCATTTTCATTCTTAATCAATGCATACAAGAATGCTATATAAGAGAGATGTATATATCATGTATGTATATATGTGGGATTTGATGAGTGGAACACTTCGCTAGGCTGCGCAAGGTTATGTGGCGGATCCAGAAAATCGCGATGGATTGGGCTAAGTTTATTAAATAAAATAATAAAAAATAATAATTAAAAAATAATATATATATATATATATATATTTACATATGAATTACCTTCTCGAAATGGATAAAGAATGAGCTAAATTGTAATATATATAGATATAATTTAAAAAGATATATTTATTTTTTAGTTTCATTTTGGTGGACTTAAAATATTTTTGGTTGGGCTAAATTTAAAAACACAAAAAAAAAGATTTATTTATTTTTTAATTTTATTTGAATGGGCTAAAAATATTTTTAAAATGAGCTAAATTTAGAAATACAAATTATTTATAAATATTTTTGGGGGACAACCGTACTTGAGACCGGGCTGCCCCCAAATACATCCGCCACTAGATATATATGAGTTGCTCATTTTCATTGGATCGAACACGAGGTGGTCTTCGAACACGTGTACTTGGGCCACTCCCCAGCATACGGATGTGCGACGTCTGACAATTTGGAAGGTTTAGATGACATCTCAATTCTGATGGGTCCCACTTCAACGCCTGCCCGTTTCCGTGGGTTTAGCTCTACGACACGTTAGCTACGCCTAAATCTATTTATTTATTTATTTTTTTCGTTTTTTGAGAAACAAATAAAATATGGATGACTAGATGAGAAAAAAAAATTTACATTGGAAAAAATGAAATAAAAAATTAAACTTCTTTATTGAGTGCTTCCTCCATCACACAAAAGTTGTATGCCTCTTTTAGTACAGAAATTAAGAAAAGTAATAATTTTTAAGGGTATTATAATATCTTTTTATAATAAATAAATAATAAAGTATGTTAGGTGTGTTAGGTAAGGGTGATTTTTTTAAAATAAAATGTATGGGGAGGATAATTGTATTTAACTTTTTACTTTTTAAAGAATGTGCAAATTTTTATGGGACAATCTGTGCCATCTAACAGATAGAGTAATAATTATAATCATTTCGTTATTTTAACAATTGTAGTAGTTTGAAAGAGGAAGAATCAAATTGTATTATACGGTATATATCGAGTTTAAGAAACTAATTAGGGATGTGGTATTTTAATGTAAATGTGTGGTGACTCAATCGATTTTTTTAATAAAGATAGTGATGGATGATTATAGATTTCATTAAATCATAATCGCTCGCAATGATTGATCTCTGGAGTATGTGGTGATTTGCACGTGGCATGATTGAAATTTTGGACACACAGCGAATGATATCAACATGACATAAGCTTCCATGAGCTTGAATCTTTATGAACTACTAATATGATTGATAGCGCTCCGTTTTGAATAATGCATCCAAACAAATAATTTACTTTAGTCATTGAAATTACTTATTTTATTTGGATCTTAATTTAAGTATTGTTATTTGTTAAATCTTGTGATTTATCTATTTTATTTCTATAATTAAATCTCTATTTATAGAAAACAATTTACTTTAGTCATTGAAATTACTTATTTTATTTGGATCTTAATTTAAGTATTGTTATTTGTTAAATCTTGTGGTTTATCTATTTTATTTTTCTTGACGAATATATATCAACAAAACAATGACTCGGTTCGATTACATCCCTATCTAAGTTCGAGCTCGGGCTCTTCGCGACCTTTCGTTTACGAAGCGAACGCACTACCACTATGCTACGGAGGCTATTTTATTACAAAAAAAATTGATTTAATTTATATATAATAAATATATTCAAGAAGATTTTTTTTTTTAAATTTTTTATTTTTAAATGTGACATTAATTAATATTTCTGTAAACAATAAAGAATGTGTATGACGTGATCAAGTTCACATAAACCTCTAATTTAGAAATAATAAAAATTATTATATCCTTAAATTTTTAAACCTTAAAAGTAAATATTATACTGGATTATATATAACATAAGCCATTACAATTCGGATTAAGTAACTGTGTTAATCGATTCAACTAAGTGCCAACAATAAATTTGAACTTTGGGTTGAGACGGGAGAGTGATGGATAGTTTAAGCAAAACTATGGAAAATGGAAAAAAAGAAAAAGCTAACGTTAACACGTGGTTTTATTACACCACCAATACAAATCCACAGTCCATACGGAGCTAATATCAATCGCAACCTTCGTACTGACAAATTCACCCTCTCTCATTGCCACAATTTACGGCTCACACATAACAGTAAGTCAGCATCATCCTTTTATATATTATAAGGGTGAAATAGTAATTGCGCTTAAATTTGACTCATGCGACGCTTGCTGTAGGCGGACTCCAGCCACACGCCGGCCCGTGCCGTTCAACTCCGCTTCAATATGCTCTCGATTCACAAGTTTCTTCTTCTCCGGTAATAATTGTGCACATTTCGAGTTAAATTCTGAATTTGTGGTTCTGGTTTTCATCTCTCATTTCTTAAATATTTTGAATTTTTTTAGTATAATTTTTAGGTTGATTTGAAGGTGGACGATTTCAACAATCAGTAAAATAAGGATTTTGAGAATGGGCTCTGATGAGCCGATCGCTGATCGCGTCAACGCGTCGAAAACGTAGGCTTTTATTTTGATTATTTTGCTTAATTTTTTAAAAGTTTTCTGTTTTAGTTGGTTTTGCTTGGCTTTAATTGAAGTTTGACTAGTAGCAAGTTCGAATTGCATGTTTTCCCCAAATTATCTTGAGTTTTTGAGCTGTTCTGTTATGGTGGTAGGGAATTGTATAATGCCTTATCGTGTGAAAAAATATGCCCACAAAGAAATATAATTAAGTTCATTGTCTTTTGTATATTAATCATCTATACCGATGTACACAAGTGAGAGCTGCTTCTAATATATGTTGCTTGTCTAGTCTTGAATCTTGAGATAGAAAGGATATCTCTTTAAGGATGAACTACCACAATGGAGATGCTTTTGGAGATTATTGTAATGTTTACTTTGTTAGAGATCAATTAATGTGGCTAACCCCACTCTGGGGAATGGTGCTTTCTTGATTTAAGACTTCCTTTAGTTTTCTAGCAGAAGGCGTGGTATGATTCTAGATGGATGTCTGTCTGGTTTTAGGCTACCTTAATGCCACTTGTGTTGAGATACTAGCTATTTTGCAGGTCATGTCTCAGAAAAAAGAGTCCTGGAAAAGTTCCAAGGAAAATTCATAAAGCCGCGAGGGAGAAGCTGAAACGTGACAACATGAACGAATTGTTTCTGGATCTGGAAAAAATACTTTGTATGCTCTATTTCTCTGGCCTCTGCTTTAATATCATAGGTTGCAGAAACATCAATATCAATTTGAACTCAGTTTGTGATTCTGTATTCATGATTATGTATACAGATCTTGAGCATCCCAACAATGGTAAGGCTTCTATACTCAGAGAGACAAGTCGTGTCCTTGTGGAATTGTCTAAACAAGTGGATTGTCTGAAAAAGGAGAATGCAACTCTTATGTCGGAATCTAATTATGTAAGTTCCTCATTACAGCTTGAGACATTAAATTATTGCTATAGTTGCTACTTGCTAGTGACGCGAAGAGTTCCTTCTCGAGGCACAAAAAATATGAGTTATTGCAATGTAATGACAGTCATTCTTGATCATTTGATTCATTGTATATCTTATTAGTTTTATTGTGTAAAAATGTAGTGTTACACTGTTACTTTTAAGTTATAAACTAGAAATCATCTTTCAGTTTAGTACATTTTTATGTGTGTCTAGGAAACTATGCTAAAGAATCACTATCATGATTTCCCTATTCTGTTTTCTAATACAAAATATGTTTTGAATACAACTGAATGATGCACGATTAAGAAAGTCTAATTACGACTCTTGTTGATATAGGACCTGGATTCTTAAAATGTATTTATGTTGAACAATTGTTTGATACAGGTTATAGTTGAGAAGAACGAGCTCATCGAGGAAACTTCTGCTCTAGATGCTCAAATCAAGAGACTGCAGAGAGAAATAGACGAGAGGGCCAATTGCTCAAACTTAGACGTTCCTCAACCCCAGATCAATTCTACGACACAGTTGCCAGAAGATCACAGCTCATTTCCTCTCGTAGGCCATGCACCAGATTCAACCTCCATTGTAGCTCCTGTGTTCGTCGTGCCATTACATCATGAGTCCCACGGCTTCTCTAACCCTTTCCCGGGGGTGGACGCGCCTAAGGTTCTTCCAAATGTGAGTAGGCCGCGGCCCCGTTATCCTTCAGCTTCTGATTCTTGGCCTTCTCATATTCTTGCCAAACAGACTAGTTTGGTTGAAGATGTATAAGCATTCAAACATTGAGAACTGGTTCAGTTTGATGTTTGAGTTAAGAGTTTTAGTTTACTTTGTAAATTAGCAATGTTGTAACGCATTTAAATTAGTGTTCTTTTAATGAATAAGTTAATAAATTTTCATGTGTAATATCATTATCAGAGATGATGAAAAATTAGAACAGTAATATAAACTTAAAAAAAAAAAAACTCTATCTCAATAAGCTTAACTTTTTTTTTCTTATTTGTTTTTCCATTACACTCCTCAGTATTTAAAAATAGTAAAATTTCAAACAAATAACTTGTCAATACATCTATTGTTTAAGTAATACAAATTTTAATATTAATACTTTCGAACAAGAATACTATTTCTCTTCATTTTCAAATTATTTAATTTGAATGGAAGCCTGATTTAGTCACTTCCCGTCAAGTCGTCAACTGAGCTACCATGGGGGTATATTTGTCAATATAACGTAACTAATTAAAGTGCTAAAACCCTATGCAGCTCGCACGTATCACTTGGGCGGCAATAGAAACACGAGATACCGCCCTCCGCCGTCGCCCTCCACCACCTGACTACGACCGTATTCCTCGAGAGTTAGCCGTATCACGGTAATCATGTCTTCTAAATGGCGTGCAATACAGCATCGCCACCGTTACACCTACAGTGCCATTGCATTCCCTTCACATTTCATTCAGGCATTAAATCAAACACCTTATGCCTCCCCTTTCTTCGCTGAATTGAAGCGCCTTGTTTCTCTCAATTCCACTTATGCCCAACTCGAACACGCTAAGAATCTCGCCTCAGCGTTTTCTAGTTTGCTCTCCGATCGGAACTCGGAGGAAAATGAAGTTACTTGTGCGGTGAAGTTGCTATTGGAAATCCTTTTTCTGGAGAACTCATTGCCTTTGCACCGGACCTTAGCTTCTGCGTTGGCCAAATGCAAAAACTTCCGGAGTTTGATTGAGAATTGTTTCTGGCAGCTATGCGAAGAGTACGGTGGTCAGAAGAACGGTAGCAAAGGGAATAGATTTTGTGTCTCACGAGCAGCGTTATCGATGATGAGTACACCTAAGTTGGGGTATTTAGTTCAAGTCGTTGAGCAATGTGCTGTTTTAGTGGGTTTGGACGTGGTTTCTGGATTGCATAGCGTTGTTAAGGAAACAAATGAATTATCGAGGCCTTCTCCAATTGTTATGGAACAATGCCAGGAGTCACTCTCGTGTCTGTACTACTTGCTTCAACGTTTCCCGGGGAAGTTTTCTCATGCAGATTGCGAACATCGGGGGATGAGTTTGAATGATCAGACTGTTCTGGAGATGACTTTGATTAACGTTTTGAGCATTTTTAAGTCTGAGGCGTTTTCAAGGGATTGCTTTGTGGCAGCTGGTGTTAGTTTCTGTGCTGCTCTGCAGGTGTGTTTGAGTCCTGATGAGCTGGGTTTATTCATAATGCAAGGTATTTTTCACCAGCGTGATATTCAATATTGTAAGATCAACCTCAAAACTATGATTGAGAAAATTCCATTCAAGGGTAATTTGATAGATGAAATTCATAAATTTTCAGCTTTTAGTAGACTTTGCCTGATAAGGGGAATACTGACAGCGGTTCCAAGAACTGTTCTTGCCACTCATTACGTCATATTAAATGATGGTGAGAATAGTTGCATGGAATCCGGTGATCATGGAGATACAGTCCAGACAATACTTTATGATGCTATTTTGCCTGAGTTGTGCAGCTATGCTGAAAATCCCAGAGACAGTCATTCTAATTTTCATGCATTAACTGTGATGCAAATATGTCTGCAGCAGATAAAAACACTACTATTAAGTGATACAAGTGTGGCTTCAAGTAATTATGATCCGATTCCTGAGGAGATGGGGATGAGGATATTAAAAACTGTGTGGAGTAATTTGGAAGATCCTTTAAGTCAAACTGTTAAACAAGTCCATCTTATCTTTGATCTTTATTTAGATATCCATTCATGCCTTCAATGGGCAGAAGGTAGTGAAAACATAAAGCTGTTCCTGAGGAAGATTGCTTCTGATATCCTTTGTTTGGGACCCCGTTGCAAGGGCAGATATGTTCCTTTAGCTTCCCTCACCAGGAGGTTAGGGGCTAAGACTATTTTAGAGATGAATCCTGACTTGCTGTTAGAAACAATCAAGGCTTACATGGATGATGATGTGTGTTGTGCTGCTACAACATTTCTTAAATGCTTCCTTGAGTGTTTGAGAGATGAATATTGGGCCAGTGATGGTGTGGAAAGTGGATATTCAATATACAGAGGTCATTGCTTGCATCCAATTTTATATGGACTGGCTTTTGGACTTGCAAAACTGCGCTCCAACTTAAATACTTATGCATTGCCGGTTCTACTTGAGCTGGATGTTGACGGCATATTCTCTATGCTTGCATTAATTGGGATTGGACGGGATGAAGGCCCTCTGTTTTCTTATACAGATATGACACTGAAACTTGAACAGCAAATTGCTGTTTTAGTATCATTACTGAAAGTATCTCGTTTGCTTGCATTGATGGAAGGAGACATTGATTGGTATGAGAGTTTGCCAGTATCTCATGAAGGTTCAGATCTTGATCTGGATAATGGTAATTTATGTTGTGTTGTCACTATAAAAGGTTCTCAGGTTAAAATCCCAGTCAAATGGCTCATACTAGCTTTGACCCACATAGATGAGTCACTCCGCATGGATGCAGCAGAAACTCTATTCTTGAACCCGAAGACTGCCAGTCTGCCTTCTCCTTTGGAACTTCACCTCATGAGAAGAGCTATACCCTTGAATATGAGGTGTTGTTCTACTGCCTTCCAAATGAATTGGAACAGCTTGTTCCGGAAATTCTTTTCTCGAGTCCGAACCGCATTGGAAAGGCAACTTAAGCTTGGGACGTGGAAGCCTCTTTATTCTGGAGACTCAAATGGAGTGAGTTTAGTTGCAGAAGCTGAGGAAACTGTAAAACACAGAGCAGATTGTCTCTTTGAATTTACAAATTGGTTGAGTCAGTTTTTATTTTTTTCCTGCTATCCTTCTGCTCCATATGAGAGAAAGGTAATGGCAATGGGGCTCATACTGATTATGTTAAATGTTTGGCCTGTGGCCACAACTTCGGTTGGAAATGAGGATTCGTTTTTTCCTGAAAACAATCTATGTCCTTTCAGTAAAGGTTTTACATTACCTGATTCAACCTTGCTACTGGTTGGATCAATTATTGATAGTTGGGATCGGTTGAGAGAGAGTTCATTTCGAATTTTACTTTATTTTCCGACCCCACTTCCTGGAATTTCGACTCCAAGCTTAGTCCTTGAGGCAATCAATTGGGCTAAAAAGCTGATCAGCAGTCCACGTGTACGAGAAAGTGATGCTGGGGCTCTGGCTATGCGGCTTCTTTTTAGGAAGTATGTCTTGGAGCAAAGTTGGATTCTTCAACCATCATGTAGTGTTGTCTCGTGTTCAGAGTCTGAGATGTTGAATGGTGTCTTCCAAAGTTACAGATCCAGCTCACCTGTTGTGAATTATATTGCATCACTTACTGATTGGCTGCTTGCTGCTGTGGAAAATGCTGAAAATAATCTCTTAGAAGCATGTAAGAATAGCTTTGTCCATGGTATATTGCTGACTCTTCGCTACACATTTGAGGAACTGGATTGGAGTTGTGAGGCGATTCTGCAAAACGTTTCTGAAATGAAACATGTAATACAAAGGCTCTTGGAGTTGGTCATGCGGATAACAACCTTGGCCCTTTGGGTTGTTTCAGCTGATGCACTGTCCTTACCTGATGATATAGAAGAAATGGTGGATGATGACGCATTTCAGCTGGAAATCCCTGATGATATTGAAACATCTCTTCCAGATTCTAATGTTGAGGTTGACGTTGAAAAAGCTGTATATGAGACTAGGCACTCTGAACAGATTGTCATGGTTGGTTGCTGGCTTGCAATGAAAGAGGTGAGCTTACCATTAGAAAATTTATTATATTGGCATTGCATGGAGGTTTTGCATAAAATGAGAATGTATGCTACCCCTTGGATTATGTTAATATTGTAATTACCTGTTAGAGCAATGCAAATATTATTTCATAAAGATGAATGTTTTACAAACTGTTATCACTGCATTTGTAGGTAAGTCTGCTTCTAGGAACTGTAATTAGAAAAGTTCCATTGCCTACTTCAGATGAAACGGGAAAAGCAAACTCTAATACTGCTGAAGAGTCCATTATGGAATCTGATGCTATGCTTGATTTTCAACAACTTGAGACAATTGGCAACCATTTCTTAGAAATCCTTCTAAAAATGAAACATAATGGTGCCATTGATAAGACAAGGGCCGGATTCACAGCACTTTGCAACCGTTTGCTTTGTTCGAATGATCCTAGGTATTTGTTAACATTCTTCTACTAGCTCATGCTGAGGTCTCTTTAAAATTATGGGCACAAAACCTTGCTCAGTGCGTTTAGTCAAATACTCCATTTTCATGGGTGCTATATCTTAGATTAGATCATATTCTTCTAATTAAATTTGTCTAGAAATCATGATGACACATAAGGCGCCAAAGGATTCTTGACTTTGTATTCATGATCCTGTCCCTTTTTTAATCTTTAATTGAAAACGAAATAATGCTCCATATATGAGTGCAGAATTGAGAAGTCAAATGTTAAATAACTAGCCAAATATCGACATCTAAGTTTAAGTTTTTCGGCTTTGAATCTGATTTTTAATCGACCTCTCTAATCCTGATTATAACCTCGGATAATATGAAGGATAAAATGAAGCTATAACTTTAGAGTCGATGTGTTGATGCTGATGCTTTATGTTCAGGCTATGCCGTTTGACAGAGTCTTGGATGGAGAAACTGATGGATAGAACTGTGGCCAAGGGACAGACTGTTGATGACCTTTTACGAAGAAGTGCGGGTATACCTGCTTCATTTATTGCATTTTTCCTCTCAGAGCCTGAGGGAACACCTAAGAGACTACTCCCGAGGGCACTAAGCTGGCTAATAGGTGTAGTTAGGAAGTCTTTAACTGATCAACCAAAAGGTAACAGCTCCAATGATGACTTGTGTGACGTGCTAGGCCAGGCAACTGGTCACACCAAACATCCTAGTATGAGCAACAAAGAAATGTCAAAGTTCCGGGACGAGGGTGTTGTTCCTACTGTGCATGCTTTCAATGTTCTCAAGGCAGCTTTTAATGATACAAATCTAGCTACTGATACCTCAGGTTTTGCTGCTGAGGCATTGATAATATCGATATGCTCTTTCTCTTCTACATACTGGGAGGTTCGAAACAGTGCTTGTCTTGCATATACTGCTTTGGTACGTCGCATGGTTGGATTTCTTAATATTCAGAAAAGAGAATCTGCTAGGCGATCTCAGACTGGGCTTGAATTTTTCCACAGGTAAGATTTATCAATCATATTTGTATTTCTTTCACACCATTTTGTCAGGGTTTTGTGAATATAGGACAACTGCTGCACTAAGAATATATGACAACTGCTGCACTAATTACTCTTGATTTTTCATTATGATCCGTTATCTAATACTTGGTATTGATCTGTTAAGTACTCTTAGTGAAAAATATGAAAATTTTAATTTGATGTTGAACATGCTGAGTGTTTTTTTAGTTACTGATTCAAGTTGATTAGATGACTTCTCAAGTTATTTGATTAATTAATCATTTGCTGCAATATTTTCCCTGGTCCGATTTCTGTATGGGTGCATAACATTTTAGGAGAACTAAGGATAACAAATTTCAGATGGTATGAAAACATGTGATAAAATTTCACAAGTACTCAGAATTTGATAAATGTTTTTTTCTTCTCTCTTTCTTCAGAATCTTGATCACATTTTAACACATTTCTATCTGAAGGTACCCTAAATTGCACCCGTTCATACTCAATGAATTGAAAGTGGCTACTGAATTGCTTCCCGAAGGCTCATCAAGCCAGTTAGGAACCAACTTGAAAAATGTGGTGCACCCAAGCTTGTGTCCGCTGTTGATACTTTTGTCTCGGCTTAAACCTTCGCCTATTTCAAGTGAAGCTGGAGATACTTTGGAGCCTTTTCTTTTCATGCCGTTCATCAGAAGGTGTTCATTTCAGTGCAACTTCCGGATTCGTGTTCTTGCATCAAGAGCCTTAACCGGTCTGGTTGCCAATGAGAAACTTCAAATTGTAATCCTGAATATTGCCTCAGAGTTACCTTGTAAGAGAACTCAAATCACGATTCTCGAGTCATCCAATATGAACTCAACTATTGGGACATCCTGCTCCTTCAATTCAATCCATGGAATGTTACTGCAGCTGAACTCTCTTGTTGACATCAATTGTAGGAACCTATCTGATTCCTCCAAAAAGGATACGATCCTTCGTGAATTGATTCAAATATTATCAACATGCTCATGGATTGGAAGACCAAGACAGTGTCCCTGCCCCATTCTTAATGGCTGCATGCTGAAGGTACTTAACAATATGCTCAGTATTGCAAGAACATGCAAAGGAAGTATATGTGATGGTATCATTTGGAGCCTCCTACGGGAGTTGTCTTCTGAGTGTTTAGATTTGGAACCCGCTGGTTGCCCATCGTATTTTGATCCAACTATTCAGGAACTCCGAAAGCAAGCAGCGACGTCCTATTTTAATTGCATTTTTGAGACATCTACAGAAGTAGTGGTAGATGAATTTCCAGCAAGAAGAACTTCTCCCGCTATTGGGTCATCAAGAATGGATGGAACTGTGGCTGCCTTTAGTGGATTTCAGGAAAGATTGATCCGATCCATGTCAGACGAATCATATGAAGTACGCCTTGCTTCACTGAAGTGGCTCTTTTTGTTGCTTAAGAGAGGGGCATCATCAGGTAATGATGAAGCTATAAAGATCTGCTCGATGAATATCAATCTTCAAGATACACTTGTGAAGCTTCTGGATTCAGAGAAACATCATAAATGCATGCGTTACCTTCTGAAAATTCTGTACACTTGGAACTCACTTGAATTTCAAGACAACCAAGCTAGCTTTGAGCCAAGATATGTCTGTGATATGAGCTCCCATTCAGTATTCCAATTATGGAACAAGTTGGTTTCCCTGTTTAAGATCACAAGGCATGCCAAGACTCGACAAACGCTCGTCTGCTGCTTGGGAATGTGCGTCAAAAGAATTTTGAACTTGTATATGAGCCATATTTCTTCCCAAGCGAAGATGGCAAAAACTGCTGATCCCATCCCATCTGATGGTGACAAAATCTTGTCTGATTTCTTTGATGCATTGAGTTATTTTGTGGATTTGATCGAGAGAAACAGTGATCCATCTGAGCCAGTGAATATGAGAATGGCAGCTGCAGAATCGATGATAGCTTCTGGCATGCTGTCTCATGCTGAGGCTCTTGGCTCGTTAGTTTCCAATGGGACAGTCTCTTCTGATTCAAAATCGGAAGAGGGTATCCGTATGTGTGCTCGTAAAGTACTGGATCTATGGTTCACATGCATCAAGCTTCTAGAGGACGAAGACGTTGGCCTCAGGAAAAGGCTTGCACTAGATGTCCAGAAGTGTTTTCCATCCGAGAAAAGCTCTCATTCAGCTGCTATGGCTACATACCAAGTTGAGAAAGTGATAGAATTATGCTTTGTCCACCTCTCAGCAATCTTTAGTCACTGGACTCAGTATCTGGATTATCTTTGCAGTTGGGTTTACAATGCTGGAAAAACTGCAGACTACAGTACATCCGGAGGAGATCTAATTCGTCGTGTTTTTGACAAGGAGCTCGATAACTATCACGAAGAAAAGCTGTTAATATGTCATTTATGTTGCTCACACTTGGAAACTATTCTAATTTCACAGCATAGGGCAGGGGAGTCATGGATCAGGGATGTTTCGCATAAATGGAGAGCCAGATTTCTGGAACAGTTGATGGCGTTCGCCCGCCATGATGTCGGGAGAAGAGAGAGTGTCGATTGGATTGGCGGAGTTGGCAATCACAAGGATGCATTTTTACCTGTGTATGCAAATTTAGCAGCGTTCTACGCTCTGTCCAAGTGCATCATACAGGACGTGTCGGGGAATAGTGAACAAATGCTGTCCGAAGCTTCTGCACTTGGTGAAGCCATCGGCCCTTTTCTTCGCAACCCTTTTATCTCCAACCTTTATTCGATTGTCCTCAAGTCCCATGAAAGATATTCGGGTCGGGATTTCTGTCGGAAGTCCCCTTGGGTCGAATCTAATCCTTATTTTTTGCTAGGGTGAATCACATTGGTGACATAATGTTGTAGTAGATCATGTATCTAAACATTTCTACTTTTTGAGCATTACAAATTTACATGCCCCTTTTCAACTTTTTAGGAAAACCCCGTTTTTTTTTTTTAACTGCAAGTTCAAATTTAATGATTTGATGACTTAATTATCTTATGATCAATCATACTCATTCCTACAATGCTCTACAAGAAGCAAGATAAATCAATAGATACAAGGAAACATATACTGCAAACAGACATCTAATACATCTGGATATTAGTAACAGTAACAGCAACAACAGTACCAACACATAGTTAACTTACAAATCCAACAAAATATTTATTTTAGTTTGGAAACCAAAAGGAGAATCCTTGAGTATCTAAACAGTAGCAGCCAACATAATTCAGGTATCCTCCTCATCCTTGCTAGACTCCTCCTCATCCTCCTCTTCTTCATCCTAATGAAACAAAGAAATAAAGTCACAAAGCCAGTAAATAAAAACCATTAATGGAGTACATTTATTTATTTATTTATTTTTTTGGGAAATACTAGTGGTACTATATAGTCTCAAGAGTGAAATAAATTCTGCAGACAGATGCATGAAAATTTTCAAGGAAAATTAAGGAACTTGCTCAAACAAAAACAGATAGATGATGCAGATAGAAAAGCATGGAGAAATTAGGGTTCTAGCCGGATAAGACAGGACGTAGGCAGGAGAATGTGCAAAGTATAGGAGAATCAGGAAATTTGAAGTACAAAAGGATGTTCACTTTTGAGACAACACTTGATAAAACAAAATATCCAATGAAGTTTCATGCAAAATAACATTGAAGTGGAGTGTAGAGATTTTTATTACTGAATCATCTTCGGCGTCTTCTTCCTCATCCTCCTCATCATCATCATCCAAATCATCATCATCGGCTGCCTGCAGTCATAAGCTCTCAGCAAAGAGAAACGGAAAGGGGTTTAATACTCCAACACAGGAGAAATAGTAAATGCATTACATTGTTGAGATGTTCAATAGGGTTTGGCCACATTTCGTTCTTGATTAAGTCCGCTACCTGCAGTTTCATCAGGTCACCAACATAAGTGAATAACCGAACAGGAGTGTCAAAATATTCTAAAATTAAAAATTATCATTGTTCTTTTGATTTCATCAAAAGGGAATTTAAGCATAATAACAAATCAATGTGGCAAGTGGCAACTCCGTAGAAAGGTGTAAGAATCCAGCATCTACTTACAACATCATGCTGGACTTCGACTTTTTCTTCATGGGGATAGCTGAACCAACCGAAAAAGCTGCACTCGTGTAATGTGTTTTGAGTGAGAATTATGAAATTCAAAGCTTTCACTGAAGCAGTATACCATCAAAACATTTTCCAATATTATGAGCTGTCAAGAAAATAAGAATAGTAGGACCTGTCCAAAGGTAGTGAACGTTTGTTTCCATTTTTCTCATCATTACGTTCATCAACGGGTTCCTGGTCATAATTTAGGAAATACATAGAATAAGGCAACAGAAGAAGGGAGATAATGGTGCTTTATTTAAAGGAATATCAGTGTGAACATTTACCATGCCCTCCTTCCAGCTGATGGTTGTACCAATTGACTTCTGAGCTCCTTCATTCGAGAAGTTGACAGTTTTTGTAAGCTTGGTATTGTCGAAGTACGGGTTCGCCTTGAATGTCTGGTAACTCGCAGCAAATATGGTGTCATTATGACTTTGAAGTATTGATTAAAAAAACCACTTTCTCTATCTTTATTCTTCTATGTCGAGAGGAAGTGGGGAAACCAACTTTAAAAATAAAAAATGAGAGTTGGAAAACTTACAAACATAATGCTGTATCCCCTCCTGGGATCCGAGAAATCCTCAACCACCAGAGAATACAAGTACTTGAAGATCTAGATCAACCGAAAGTCAAAAGATGACGTCATGAGAAATTCAAACGTGTAGCGTATGAAATTTCAAGAAAGAAACTGAAATGAAGTTTCTATAGGTATAGTTGTAGCTGAGTTAAACCTTCTGATCTTCTTCATTAAGCAGACTACCAAGCACAGGGTGATGCATGAACTGTAACAAAATTCAGATTTTAGCACAGACAAATGTAGAAACAATTGCAATTAATGTAACAGAAAGTTATAAAAGACTAATACACTCACAGCTGTCAACCAGAAATCAGGAATAGCATTTATGATCTCATTTCGCCTTTTATAGACAGGGTCCCTAATCTCATTGTATTTCTGCTCAATTGCTAAGATTTCTTCATGGGCCTTTTCATTTACCTGCATAAAGTCAGTGAATTTAATCTTCAAAAACATAATTATCTTAATCTTTTAATAGTATAAAAAAAAAAGTGGAAATGATAATACATGACATTGAGTTACTTTGAGTTTTTATTACATGTAGCAAGATCCATTCTAAATTTGTACTTAACATGTCTTTCTCCACTAAAGAATAAACCTTGTGAAATTCTATACCTACCAAAAATTAAGCAACTTAATACTTGATGAAGTAATGAACATTTCAGTGAATATTTATCTATTATGATTAGTATCAAAAGTCACATGAAAATGTTGGTGGTGTTTATTCACATTGAAGATCTTTAGCAATAAAAATACTACAATTTTGATATTATTGTAATGAAATGGGAGCTCCATCATAATTGTTACCAATGAAAACCAGCCACAAAGGTGAAGATATCAGCAAGAGACATATAACTCAAGTCAATACCATACTAATACTATCCACTAGACGACAAATTGTCACGTATACTAATCAACTAACAACTTATAAAGAATGTGAATCCTGATTGGAAGCAAGGCATGAAGTTTATGTTTTCTTATGAATATCATGCATGTATCATTTGAGTTGAAGTGTTGTCTTAAAATGGAACTATCTTATTAAGGTGAAAGCAGAAAAGATCAGTTATGGCAATAATATTGATAGTCTGTTTTCGTGTATATAAACTACAAAGTCTTTAATACAGTAATCATTGCATCCGCTTCGCCCACGGTCATAGCATTCCACGTGGCAAATCGAATGCTTTTTTGTGATACGGTTTTGGCGGTAGTATCATGACAAACGAATACGACAAATACAGTAACAAACTAATTGGATCAAGACCACATGATGTCGAATCAGATTATCACACATCTAACAAGGACATAGATTCGAACAACGTACAAACTTCCATAGATAACAAGCTCGATCCACTCCAATTAGGCCATCTATTCATAAATAATTTTTCAAGTTACATGCATATCTCTCCACACTGCTCAACACTGGCTTAATTTCAAACTTCTTTTCACGTGATAACTAATGACAAACAATCTCTAGATAATTCACAAATCAAACTATAATCAACAAAATATACTTAAGAGTAATCATCTAACACCATCTTTAACACTCAAGTTCTGCTAATGCATGTATACAATTGAGGTAAGAAAATGAATAATCACAGATAACAACTCAAATTATCTTCTCAAAACAAGCCTAAATGCTAACCTTCTCTGAAGGTTCCATAAATTAAAACCAACAGAAAACAGATGATTGATAATTTCCCAAATCCCATTAACCCTAAAAAACCCTGATCATAAGAAACCACTCAAAGATCCCCATTTTAAAAGAATTGATTCAACACCAGATAAAAGCACGAGAAAAACAATAAAATCAAGAACACAATTCTCATACGCATACAGCCAACCGAATATCCACTCCAAAATCTAGAAGGATGAAATATAAAAATTCAAACTTTAAATTTGAAAAAAAAATAAAAAAGATGAAACCTTTTCCAGCTCGTCCTGCACTTGTTGGAGCTTCTCAATGGCCTGAAAAATCCGATCGTTTCTGAGGTGCTCGTCATCCTCGACGGGAGAAGGTCTGGGTTTCTTGCCTCTGTTAGCCACCATGTTTTGGAGAAACCCTAGAATGTGGGCTTCGTGAATGCCGTCGTGTCAGATATATAGCAGCGCGGTTGGGAGATTGTTGTAATAAAGCAGAGTGGAGTTTGCAACAAGTGTTGAGTTGTGGAGGAGTGTGTGTCAATAGAAGAAGGCAACAGAGTGTCAGAAGGACAGCAGTGATACTACGTTTGCAACCAATGAGGAGGCAGCCTCGCTCGCTTTGAGGTGGAATGGAACCACCTGCTCCACTGGAGGAACCATGCTGCTCACCACCTGAGCCTCTCTAACGCCTGATCCTACTACAAAACACACCGGATCCCACCCCACTTTTTTTTTTTTGAAATGGGCCTGATTAAAAACATTTAGTCTGGCCCATGGAGGCCCACTGGGTTGTGAGTCCACCAATCAAAAACTAGCTCATCCGCCGTTAATGGGCCTTTCCTTCATTCAGTTTTAATTTAAGATTATTAATTATTGTTTTATACATTTGGGTAATCTTATGGAACATGTGGGTTTATAAGTTAATTTTAGGATGGGTTGGGAAGTAATTTTCAGTTTTTAATTAACTACTCCCTATTTTGATCTACAATAAGCATTTATAAATAAATAAATAATTTAATAGTGATTCAAATTATCTGATATAACATGTATACGCTATTAATATTCATAAGTTTAATAAAACTCAAAAACATTTTATTGTGATGTATTATGTATTTTAGATGATTAATATCCACTTTCTTTGTGCACATGTAGTAGTAATATAATACAGGTTATTTCAAAGGTTCAATTACTTCTAGGTAAATTTTATATAACTATATTACTAGTAGATATAATATGCAAATTATATTACTAATCACTATAAATTGAATATATTAAATATCACTTCTAACCTTATTTTAATTTAAAATGCATTAAGAAATTAATTTACCCATTATTTCTCCATGAAAATAGGAAATACATTGAAGATTAATCAATCCGTTAAAAATATGTCAAACATTAAAAAAATAGGTTTAAGAATCTGTTGTTCAATTTCAATCCCCACCCTTTGAAACTTCCGACGACTTGGGTTCATTATTCATTATTCAAAACTTCCGACGACCACCAATCACCGATTGAACCAAACCCTATTTCGAAACCAACGATTTATCACCAATTTGCGTACACGTTGGTGTTCCGCGACGCAGCTGATGGATGGGACAAAGTTGACCCAAACTGAATACCTTTACAAATTGTGTATTCAATTAATTTCAGGAATTGAATACTTACAGATGCAATCACACATAGATACATGCAACTTCTGGTCAAAATGTGTATTCAATTTTTGCAAAACCAAATCGATGTAGAAAGGATTTAGAATTTGATATTCAGACTGTATATTCAGATTGAGTATTCAGAATTTCCTATTGAGAGTGCAAAATGATTCGTGAAATGATTATTAAGTTCAATGGTGTATTGTGTGAATCCTTATAAACATGCATTAAACATTTTTTTTTTTGTGTCAGCCATGTCATGAAGTAACATTATGTATTAACAAGTTGATCCAATTATAGTTTATTAAATACAACTGTAAGTATTCAGAAATACTCCCCCGTCCGCCTTTAAGAGTGTCATTTGTTTTTAGCACGTGCATTAAGGAGTATTATTATTTAATGTGCAGTGGGTAGTTGTATTAGTGGAGGTGTGAGTCCCATTTTTTAGTTGTATTAGTGGGTGAATGTAGATACAATATGTATAAAAAATGAAATAAGACCCTAGGGGGCGGACACCCAAAATGGAAAAATGATACCCTTGAAAGCAGATGAAATGAGTACTTCCATGTGCAAATTTTTTATTAAATACAAAATATACGGCTAAATATAGCAAGTAACATTATGTATTCAGAAGTTGATTCAATTATAGTTTACTGAATATTGTTGTATGTATTCGAAAATACATCCATGTTAATGTTATTTAATTATGTTTGGTGTTTCACTGAATTTCAGTATGGATGCATTAAGAAATGTTCTTTCACTATCATATTATATTGACAGACTTGGAGAAAGAATTCAAATATATTGATTCTTGTGGAGAGAGAACTAGAATATAAAAAATTAAATAATAATGTAAACGTGAATTTCTAACTAATTAATTAATTATAAATTATGTATTTAATTGGTTATGTATGAAAGGGTACTTTATACAATCCCTTGTATCTAGTAGTATTAATATCAACTTATATTTTGTACCTATAACTAATAATTCATATTTTTGAAAATTATATTTACAATTAGGAAAAGATTCTGAAAAACCTCCTTTGTATATATGTGGAGAAAATAATTATGTAAGAAGAATAATTGGATTATAAACAAGAGACAAGTCGTTTTATTTCCACAAGATGAAAAAACACAAACGCTAATAATAACAAAACAACATATGCTACAAATGATGCTGCGTTACACATGATTGAAACTCTCCCTCAATCTCTTTATTCCTCATTCCAACCATTTAAGATATCCTGCAGAGATAGATATCAAGTAATTAGCAAATTAAATGGCGATTAAAATAACTAATTAATTAAATACGGATGTACTCCACATAATTAATTAATGTTAGAGTATATAATTTAAGCATACTGGCTACAGTCGATATTTGGGGTGATCGTCACGCCAATAGAAACACCACATTTTCCGGGGAGGCTAGCGGCGGTGTCGGGGCGGACGCCGTAACTGGAGGAGGCGGACTTCACGCAGTAACACGCCGTCTGCCTGTCTAGCCGTGACCTAATCATGCCGGAAACACTCCTCACGCCACCGCAGCAAGATGCGGTCGGCTGGCCACCACTGGTGAGGTAAGAAAGACAAGGGTAGAGGTTGTTCTGAATGTCGCCGCACGATATGGCCTCCCCCGCCGTCGCCGCCAAGGCTGCCACCGCCAGAACCACCACGAGTATAGCAGCAACGGATCCCTTCATCTTCAATGAATGTTTGTGTGATTGTGAAGATTAATTATTGCATGGAATATATATATATTTATAGTTGTGAATAGAGTTATTACGTGCATAGTTATGATCTCATGAGTGATTCTAAGTGTTTGGCGTATATTAATAATGTTGATTGGTTATAAGATTGGAAAGTGATAAGAATTTTGCTTACATATACAATTTCATTTGC
The DNA here is from genome assembly GCA_023678885.1 of Pogostemon cablin. Classification (NCBI taxonomy): domain Eukaryota; kingdom Viridiplantae; phylum Streptophyta; class Magnoliopsida; order Lamiales; family Lamiaceae; genus Pogostemon; species Pogostemon cablin. The sequence goes on along the minus strand of CM042992.1, from coordinate 1,388,789 downwards.
TATTATGAGTAATACTTACTTGGATATATTAGTGATCATTTCTTTTTAGGGTTTGATATATATCTTTCTTTTATTCGTCTCAAGATTAAATTAATCGTACATCAAAAGATACATGAAGTTTAAATGGATTTTTGTGTATTCTCTATCATATAAATACCATGAAAAAAAAAAAGAGAAAATTTAATCATGATCCTTAATTCGAGATTCTTTTAGGTTTTGATCATATTGTTTTCTCCTAATGTTGCAATTCAAACGATGATTGATACATTAAATGACTTAGAAAATGATACGAACCGCCTATAAAATGATGAGCATATTTAGTTAGTAGATGCAGAATTTATTGATGAATCGACAATTTGTTAGAAGGCTGTAGCTAGTTATAATTCCCGAGGTGGATTCAAAATTGAGCACGCCTCTTTATTTAGTTTTAGTATATTGAAATCTACATATGTAATGATGATTATGCATTTAATTCCTATTTTATTTCGAGATTTCCACACTCAATAAATAAATAAATAATTATTAAGTCTCAAGTAAATACTTTTCATAAGATGTATCAATATTTTAGTTGATTGAATTGGTTTCAGAAATAGAGTACTAAATAATTATTTGACTGGCGTGTGAATTTTATAAGTAATTAATTGTATGGCAAATTATGGGATTCACACAACCGTGTATCCACATTCAGTCATTCACTTTATATATACACATTTATTAATAACCTTATAAACACGTATACAATTTTTTAGTAAATTTTTAACAAAAATTTTTATTAATTTTTTTAATAAATAAATAAAAAATAATACACTTATTAAAAACATAGACTATTGAATAAGATAGAAATTATTTAGGAGAAACACGGAATATTGACTTAAATTGAATACACAGGAGTCATCAAGGCGGACGGACCAAGGAATGTTAATATAAACTGTATTCTTGATCCTAAGAAGCCCATAATCGTATAAGCCCATTTACATTGTCCAAAAACATTTAGCCCAGATATAAGCCCAAAACAAACTAAAGAATATTTTCGAGTTTTTATTACCACTAAAGTCGTAATAAAGAAGCCGACTTATATCTTCACTAAAATCGTGTTTTAGCTCAACTGTTTACTCAAACCTTAATAGATAAGGTACATGTAGTTGTAAACGGATTTGAGATGGGTACAAGTAGTTGTGAAAAATACCATTAGGATTTGGAACGGGTATAGATAATGCCTCAAATACATTCGGGTAATCCGATTATATATATATATTTTATAAAATTTAATATATATTATATAATTTATATATGATAAGATATTTTATATATTTAATTAATAGTTATAAGTTTTATTTAATCATATTTATTAAATATTTATTTAAAATAATACAATTTATATTATAATTAATTAATAATAATGTAATTTTTATTATTATATTTATTCAGATAATAAAAAATATAAATATATAGTATACAATAAATGAATATTAAATGAGTATGGGTACCCACGGATATTGATAAACGGTAATGAGATGGGTACGAATACCATAATAAATTTTTTAAATGAGACGAATACAGATACGAGTAGTTATTTTTTTAATCAGATACGGATACATGTACCCAAAATTAGCGAGTACCATACCCATTACCATCCCTAATAAGCGCTACCCGTTACCATCCCTACCACTCATCTCCAATTCCACTCCCATTTCCAACTCTCCTTCAATAAATTTCTGCAGTTGGTTAGTCGAATTGCAGAATAAAAATGAAAATGCAAGCAATCTCAGCTTGCAGCAGTTCTGCAATACCTCCTCTCAAACCCTACACATTTACCCCCAAGTTTTTCGCCGGAAAACAAATCCCGTTTCTCGGCCGCCGCAAGCTCTGCGGCGGCGTCATTTCACACCTTCCCGTTCCTCCTTCTCCGAGGTAAGATGTTCTTCAAGTTTGTGTCTTCGTTATGGCTCCTCATATTTATTGGCTCTTCAAAAACATGTCCAAATTTGCAGGTTTGACGACAAACACAATGTTGATATCGTTAAACAAGAATTTCTGCAGGAAGAGTTCTCTTTGACAACGATCTCAGCCACGGAAAGCTGTTCGTGGTAGGCCTTCTCGGCTGAGATAACTGGGGCATAGGACGAGAGCATGAAGTGGATTCTTGGGTAAGGAACCAAGTTAGTTTGGAACTCATTCACATCCACGTTCAAAGCCCCATCAAATCGGAGGGAAGCAGTCAATGAAGAGATGACCTACACATTTCATCAAACACAATCATTCAGTTCATTGCATATAAAATAATCAAAGATGTGGAGTAATTTCTTAATCTAACTAATTTGTACCTGAGAAATGAGCCTATTCAGATTGGTGTAGGTAGGCCTCTCTATATCGAGTGACTTGCGGCAAATGTCATAGATAGCCTCGTTATCAAGAAGTACAGCAACATCAGTGTGCTCAAGGAGAGAATGAGTGGATAGAACCGAATTGTAAGGCTCCACAACAGCAGTTGACACCTGAGGAGAAGGGTAGATGGTGAAACCCAACTTGGATTTTTTACCATAATCCACAGAGAGTCTCTCCAGCAACAGAGATCCAAGCCCAGATCCAGTTCCACCGCCCACAGCATGAAAAACTAGGAAGCCTTGCAAACCAGTACAGTTATCAGCGAGCTTGCGGATCCTATCGAGGCACAGATCCACGATTTCTTTGCCGATGGTATAATGCCCTCGAGCAAAGTTGTTGGCGGCATCCTCTTTGCCGCTGATGAGCTGTTCAGGATGGAACAGTTGTCTGTATGTTCCGGTGCGCACCTCGTCGATCACGGTAGGTTCCAGATCTACAAAAACTGCTCTGGGTACATGCTTTCCAGCACCGGTTTCGCTGAAGAACGTGTTGAAGGCGTCATCACCTCCACCAACAGTCAGATCCCCAGGCATTTGCCCATCAGGCTGCAACAAAGGTCGATTTAAATATAAAAATGATACAAACGTACACGACCATAGATCTAATGACATAACATATCCATTACAAAAATCTAGAAAAACCATTCTCCCTAAAAGCATTATTTAGATCAGAGTATAATCATAATTACTAAGCACATTTCAAGACCATTAAAAACAACTTGATCTAGCGTTATCAATTGGACTTACAAGGACAATGTAAAATTAATTTCCAAACAAGTAGATCCGACGGGAACGGATCATACAATGGATGATTCTACATAGAAACACATAAATCCAGGTAGATCTATCGTAATAATTGGAAAAACACAACATAAAAAGATTCAAAACCTTACAAAACGTAAACGACCATAGATCTAGATGAACAACTAATGACATAATTTAGATCCATTACAATAATCTACAGAAATCATTCTCCCTAACAGCATAATTTAGATCGGAGTATAATCATAATTACTAATAAGCACATTTCAAGGCCATCCAAAACAACTAGATCTAGCGTTATCAATTGGAATTACACAATGGACAATGTAGAATTAATTTCCAAACAAGTAGATCCAACTGGAAAGAATCAAACAAAGGATGATACTACGTAGAAACACATAAATCCAGGTAGATCTATGGTAATAATTGGAAAAACACAACATACAAAGATTCAACACCTTACAAAACGTAAAAATAATAAGAACAATAGATCAAGTCGAACCTGGATGCCGTGTTCAAGGCAATACAGTTCCCAGCACGCATTGCCGACTTGAATACCAGCTTGCCCGATGTGAATGGAAATGCACTCTCTCATTTTCGCTTTTCGGAAGAAGAATTAAGATCTGGAAAAGGAATTTGATGCAATTACAAATATCAGGGCGTATACGAAGACGTCCTCTGATGAAAATGGGTAGTTCTAATCTGAGGTGAGAAGTGGATTTTATAACAACGGTTGGTGGGTGAAATTTATTCCTCTCTCTAGGGTTTAAAATTTTTCTAATTTAGATATTTTTTTTTATTTTCAACAGCTGTATGGTTACCGTTGGCGCTTCGTTTTTAGCGTGATGCTCTGTTTGAAATTTGAAAAATGTTAGTGGAGGGATACCCATTTCTGTGATCCGGATTCGGTATTTGGGCTACTTTATTTGACCCGAATTTTCGAATATAAGCCCAAAGCAAAGTAATGATCCTTTTTGGGAACAAGAGCAATATTTTTTATAATGAAAAAATATCAAATTTGGTTCAATAATTTTTTATAATTTTAATTTTAGTCCTATAACTTTTTTTTTCCTTTTATATTGCGATAGAAAACCTTATACTTTTGTCTGATCAACATTAGTAAAGTCTTGGTAATTGTTTAGAGATGGTCTTGATCACGTTGCATGAGTAAAACGGGTGTAGCATGATGGATACAATCAGTTTGAACAAGAGACATCATAAATCAGGCCATTTGAAGACAGTTAAGATGTGGAATTTGAAGAAGTTATTTGAGAGGTCAATTAGATGAGTTGTGAACAGTTATGCATATGGATGGAAAGATTGACACGTCAAGTATCCATTGCAATTAGTTTCACTCATTTTGGTAGCAGTTTGATAGATCAAACGTGGGCTCAAAGATGTTGCAGTGAATAGGTCATGTAACTTTGATAGTTGGAATATGTGATGTATATAAGTTGATAAATTAACATACACGCATCGTAATCTCCTTCATGCTCTCATAAGCAATAAGATCTCTCTTCATAGTGGATGTAGGCTTATAAGAGGGCCCAACCACTCTAAAAAACCCGTGCATTCTCGTTTCTTCTTTTCATACACACATTCATGTTTCAACTTTCAAGTATCTTTGTTTTTCAATCTTGTTTCTGATTCTATCTTCTACTATCTGTGATAATCCACAACATATATTAATTTACATCTAGTAACTTTTTAATTTAAAAAATAAAAATAAAAATAGGAACTTAAGGGGCTTGCAGAACTTATGAGATTTGTAAAGTTTTTGCAGAATAATTGAAATTGAAAATCTAAAATTTATAGGACTAAAATTGACATTAATAACTAAAATTAAAAAAATTAAAAAATTATAAGAATAAAATGAATTCAATCAAAATAAAGTACTGAAATTGATAATACTTATTTAAAACCATGAATTTTGAAAAGGGGACGATTATTCGCACCCATGCAATTATTAAATGTACCCAAAAATATTTAATAAGACATAATTATCCTTGTAAAATTTATATTTGTTCGGTTGCAACAATCGAACAGAACAAAGAATGTTCGATTGCAACAACCGAACAGTCATCTATTTTATCTGTTAGGTTGAAACAACAGAATAAAAAATTCATATATGTTATCTGTTCGGTTTTAAAAACCGAACAGAACAATATTTGTATTTTTTAATTCATATCAATATTACCGGATAGATAAAATAAATAAGTTTCATGACATCATCAATCTTTGAACAAAGATTGTGATTCATTTTCAGTGAAAGTAAGCAAGTTTCTGCTTATTCTATCAATGACAGTGGTAGTGAAATTCACCACTACTACTGCCAACAGAAACTTGTTTACTTTCACTGGAAGAAGAATCACTATCTATGTTTAAAGATTGATGTCCATGAAACTTATCTGTTTTTTATCTATCCGTTAATATTGATATGAATTAAAAAAATTACAAAGTAATGTTGATATGAATAAAAAAAATTACAAATCTTGTTCTGTTCGATTGCTGCAACCAAACAGATAACATATATGAATTTTTTGTTCTGTTCGGTTGTTGCAACCGAACACATATAACATATATGAATTCTTTATTATGTTCGTTGCAACAACCGAACAGATAGTATAGATAAATTCTTTATTTTGTTCAATTGTTGCAACTGAACAGATAAGATAGATAATTGTTCGGTTGTTGCAACCGAACAGATATAAGTTTTAGAGCACAACTACAGTACAACCGGTCCTACGAATATTTGATAGGACCGGATCTCGCATATGCTTATATAATTTAAAATGGGTAAACGGGCCTCTCTCAAGAAAATGCCCAAATTAAATCACTGATCCCCGCGTCAGGGCTGCCATCTCCGCCTTTTTTTCGGCCGCCGCTCCTACTCCGACTCCTTCCCCTCTCTATGCCACGAGCACTCTCCGAACAGGTACCAATCGCGCATCCCAACACGACGGAGTTGATCTCGACAGGGTTGATGGCAAAAATGATTTCTGATGGCTGGATGAGGTAACCTGGCAGCAAACGTAGAATGGTGATTTGTGATGCCTCTTCTCCGGAGGCAGATGACCAAACCTGCCATGGCAAATGTGATGTCGCAATTTTCAGTGGTCATTCGCAATTTTTGGCAGCAGATCTACAGGGTGGTCGGCATTTCCAACAGAAGAAGGGCAGTTTTCACTCGTCGTGCTGGTGGATGAATTGGTGATGGTGCTGGTGGCGGTATAAGGGGTGGAGCTAGTAGAGCAATTCGTGGTGAAGTTGAAGGTGGTATTGGTGGTAATAAGAGATTTAATCTATTTTTGTTGTTTTTGATGAATCCTAACTTCAAACTTGTAATTGTTGGAGATGGTGGATCTGTTAATTCTTTTTCTAGATTTATGCATTTCGTGTATTGAATCCTTTTTTGTTCGAAAGATGTAGCGTAATATGATTGTTTAAATGACTGATTATCATGTTGAATGCATCTTCTATTATTATATGTGTGTTCTATATTTTTGACCATTTGAGTAGAGATTAATGGGATGGGTAGTCGTTTTATGATATAGAATGTTTTATATGGAATGGGTGTACTTTAACTAGTTTTCGTTGATACATTGCTTCTCTTATGAATAAACGCAAGAACCTCTCTAATCTACTCACGAATACTCTCTACCGATTGAATCTTATGATCACACTCACTTATCACTCTCGTTTATAAAGAAAATTAAAACGATGAATCAAAGAAAGAACAACAAAGACGTATAGTGGTTCGATCTTAAAGATCTACATCCACTTCTTAAGGGAGGAACTTATCTTATTGATGTGAGTTTACAGAATGATGAAGATGATAACTCTCTTCTATGAACCCTAAGAACTCTCTTCTTATTGGACTGATATGGATGATCTGCCAATTGATGAATGCATTCCAACTCTTATGTATCTATCCGATTTATTGTTAACTTGTCAAGCAAGCAGCCCAACAACTAACGCCAGCTGGAATCCGTTACAAAACTGATCAACCACCACTTTAATCCCTTCTTCAAGCCATCGAATGACAGCTCACTTAAAACTGATCATAGGGTTCAAAACTTGCATCAACACATGATCACAACCTTTGATCTTAAGTGTTGATCATTCAATCTCCATCCTCTACGTGTCTGAACTTACATGAATACACGCATATATGCAATAGTCTACTTACAACAAATCTCCTCCTTAGACCTTGCATCACATACATCAAGCTTATTCCTTATTCCACCTTGCTGCTTTTATAAGGAGCAGCATCCTCACATGCTGCTTTAAAAAGAAGCAGCAACCCCCTTGCTGCTTTTGAAAGGAGCAGCAACCTTACCACCTAATCCATCCTCACAAGACTCTTACACATCTCATACTTGAGAGCAAGTAAGGCTTCAACAAGAACCTCAGCAGAATTGTCACTTCCTTTAACAATTTCAGTGTACTTTCTTGAACCATATACTTCAACCTTAGATGTTGCAAACAATGCATATGACACAACATCAGCCTCCACATATCTAATAGGTGGTCTGATTTGTCTTCTAAGTCTTTCTCTAACAAGCTGGTAATTACTTGGAGTTCTTCTAGCACTAGATCTATGTGACTCAGCCTCATCTCTTGCTATATCTTTCTTATGCACTGATTTATCAGATTGATTAGCTTGATCAGTCACTTGTTGTTGCTGTACTTTCTTCTTAAGTTCCACCTCAAGCTCAAATTTATCCTCAACAGTAGATGTACCAACAGCCCTATCAACTAAATGAAACTTACTTTCATTGAAAGTAACATTCCTACTAACAAGAAACTTATTAGTTTCATAACACCACAACTTATAACATTTCACCTCTTTTGGATATCCTACAAGCACACACTTGACAGCTCTTGGATCTAGCTTATCCTCTCTCTGATGTGCATAGGCTTGACAGCCTATTACTCTTAAATGGTTGTAAACATGAACCCTCCCAGAACAAACTTCTTCAGGTGTTTGAAAACTGAGTGCTGCCGACAGACAAAGGTTTATTAAGTAAGCAGCAGTAGTTACTAGCTCACCCCAAATCCCCTTAGAAAACCCTCCACTGATCAGCAAGCATCTCACCCTCTCAAGCAATATTTGATTCATTCTTTCAGCCACACCATTTTGTTATGGAGTACCGGGTACTGTTTTATGCCTCTTGATCCCCTTCTCTTGGCAATATTTATTGAACTCTTGAGATACAAACTCAAGACCATTATCAGTCCTTAAACACTTGAGCTTACTCCCTGTTTGAATTTCAACTTCTGTCAGCCACGTTTTAAAAACTGAAAATGCTTCATCATTAGACTTCAAAATTCTTACCCATAGCTTCCCTGAATAATCATCAATGAAGGATATGAAATATCTTCCACCTCCCATAGTTATACTCTTTGATGGCCCCCACAAATCTGAGTGTATATAGTCCATCCTAGCCTTAGTAGTATGCTCTACATAACCAAATTTAAGCCTCTTAGACTTTCCTAGAATGCATGTTTCACACTGATTCAGCTTATTTGTTGAACTGATATCTAATACGTTTTGCCTTGCTAGCTTTTGTAACCCTCTCTCACTTACATGAGCTAGTCTTCCATGCCACAAATGAGCATCACCTCCTTCATGCATAACATTAATCTGTCCAGAAACTGCAGAACCTTCCAAAAAATATAGATCACTTCTTTTGACCCCCTTCATGATCACTGATTCATTCTTCATGACAGTAAGAACACCCCCTTCAGATTAAAACTTATAACCTTGTGAATCTAGCACACCAAGTAAAATTAAAGTTCTCCTTAAACCTGATACATATCTAACCTTGGTGAGCAATCTGATAACCCATCAAACATCTTCATCTTGATAGAACCTATTTCTTTAATACTACATGTTTGATCATTCCCTAACAGAACTGGTCCCTCATGATACTCCTTCAACTCAGTAAACCACTCATTCATGGATGTCATATGAACTGTACATCCGGAGTCCATCACCCACTCACAAGAAACAGTACCAGAAACAACATAAAGTGCTTCAATAAAATCATTATCATTATTTTGGTTTTCTATCACCTGATTTGCATGATTCTTCTGATTTCCGTCACTTTCAGCAATCTTTCTTGCCACAATTGCTTTCCACTTATGACATTGTTTCTTATAATGCCCTAGCTTGTTGTAGTGGAAACAATTATTATTTTCTTCATCCACTAATGTGCTCTGATTCTTATCAAACTTCTTCTTATCATCATTTGATTTCTTGCTATTGTTGTTCCACTTATCTTGCTTCTTGACTGCCAAACCTTCTCCCTTCACTTGAACATCAGAATTCTTGTGAAGTTCTTTTGCTTTAAGAGCCAATTGTACCTGATCACGGGTGATAGTCTCATTGTTCCCAAACAGCAGGGTTTCTCTTAAGCCTTCAAAGGATGAGGGGAGTGCTGAAAGCAGGATCACAGCCTTATCTTCTGTATGCAGAGCAACATCAATATTCTCTGGATCATCAATAATCCTATTGAACTCATCTAACTGGCCAAGAATTGGTTTCTCCTCTGTAATCTTGAATGAGTACAGCTTCTGTTTCTTAAACAATCGATTAGCAAGACTTTTAACCATGTAAAGTTCTTCTAACCTTTGCCAAATACCTCTGGCTGTTGTTTCCTTTGCCATCTCCCTCAGACCCTTATCTCCCAAACACAGAATGATTGCACTTCGAGCCTTGGATCGCTGATCTTGTTCTGCCGCTTGTGCTACTGCATCAACCGCCACTGCTTGATTATCTGGTAGCGGTTTGATAGCATTTGAAAGACCATGTTGAATGAGGATGGCCTCCATCTTCATCCGTCACAAGCTGAAGTCTGACTTTTCCGTGAATTTCTTCACATCGAACTTTGTTGTAACCATGGTGATCTTCTTGTTCAATCAGATGGCAGCAGCTTCCTTTCCCACAGACGGCGCCACTTCTTATGAATAAACGCAAGAACCTCTCTAATCTACTCACGAATACTCTCTACTGATTGAATCTTATGATCACACTCACCTATCACTCTCATTTGTAAAAAAACTTAAAACGATGAATCAAAGAAAGAACAACAAAGATGTATAGTGGTTCGATCTTAAAGATCTACATCCACTTCTTAAGGGAGGAACTTATCTTATTGATTTGAGTTTACAGAATGATGAAGATGATAACTCCCTTCTATGAACCCTAAGAACTCTCTTCTTATTGGACTGATATGGATGATCTGCCAATTGATGAATGCATTCTAGCTCTTATGTATCTATCCGATTTCTTGTTAACTTGTCAAGCAAGCAGCCCAACAACTAACGCCAGCTGGAATCCGTTACAAAACTGATCAACCACCACTTTAATCCCTTCTCCAAGCCATCGAATGACAGCTCACTTAAAACTGATCATAGGGTTCAAAACTTGCATCAACACATGATCACAACCTTTGATCTTAAGTATTGATCATTCAATCCCCATCCTCCACGTGTCTGAACTTACATGAATACATGCATGTATGCAAGAGTCTACTTACAACAACTTCATAATTAATTGACAGATGCATTGCATTTTAATTTGTAGCTGATAGTTGTTTTTTTAAATGGTTTAAACAGAAATTATTGTAAAATTTGAGTTTACGGTTTATTCTTAGAATTTAGACATGAGTTGTTTATTCAAATTGAATCAGATTCTGCATTACTGCTTCTATAATTTGATATTCGCTGTGTAAGTTTACTCCTGTTATAATTCTTATAATTTGATTAACTTTCCTTTGAAAGTTAATAAATATTATAAAATTTTGTTGGCAATGTTTTGGAAATTGGAATTGAGTGTGTTTGAAGTTGGTTGTGTGAGAGATTGTTGGTAATTCCTTTCTTGTGTTGGATTATGAACATTTGGTGATGTATACGGGCTGCTCATGTGGTTGATAATAATATTTTTGATTGATTAATTGTATGTATATTCAAAGTCTCAAATCAAAGAGTGATCTAACTAATTCTAAAGAGTAATCTAATTAATTCAAAAGAGTAATATAATTATTTATACAAAGTGATATGTCAATTAGAACCATATATAATTCACGCTTAGAAAAAATTATGTAAGTTAATCTATCATCCTATAAAAGTATTTAGGTTGCTCTTTTGGATTAATTAAATCACACTAAAAAAATAATTAGATTACGCCTTGAAAATAAAATTTAAAAAGAATATTTTGGATTACCCTTTTAAATTAACTGGATTACTCTAAAGAAATAATTAAGTTACTCTTTCAAAATAAAATTTAAAAAATAGAGAATAAAAAAAACATGATTTGAATTTTCATGTTGTATTAAAATATAGTCGCATTATATGTTTAGAGTTACAAATTAAGGGGTGACTCATTTATTTCAAATAGTAATCCTATTAATTTTAAAGAGAGTGATCTAGTAATTCAAAAAAGTAATCAAATTAATTTCAAAGATTAAACTAATTATTTCCATAGGTAATTTATCATTGCATACAATTTAATTCTTCAAATGAATACATGACATATTTTTTGAAAATCAAATCTCAAATCAAAGGGTAATTCAATTCATTATAAAGAGTAACCTAATAAATTTAAAAAAGTAACCTAATTATTTTTATAGAATAATCCAATTAATTCATTATAAAAAGACTTTATAATTAGAAAATCGGAATCTTAAATAAAAAAATAATTCAATTCATTATAAAGAGTAATCTAATAAATTCCACCCGCTAGAATATTCGCATCCCCCCTCTCCTCGTGTAGGATTTCGCATGCCATGCATAGCTCGTATCGTCACACACATCGAGATATGCAACCTGAGTATGAATTCAATCAAAGTGATGCCAAGAAACTAGGTTCCAATCACATGTAGAATATAAGATTATAAAGGGTTTCTGAAATTAAAGCTAGCTCATTACCTTTCTCTCACCTTGTTCTGAATTGCAGCTTCAAGCACAGATCACTTGTTAGCGGTATGAACAACAAGATCCACGCCTACACATGGCTAGTTAATGGAGGGTCATAAATAATATTACTAGTAAACTGAAGTAGTTTCCAACTCTTGACTAGAAAGACATCAGGAAGACAACTGAAGCAGCACATCACTGATTTCAGCTTCTACTATGCTCTCAACTTTAATGATGAAAATTTTGGTTTTTTCTAAATATTTCTTCTCCTTACAGAACTGCAACATACTACCTAGCTAATTCCATGTAATTATTCCTCTAATTTATTTTAAAGGTTGCAGCAGACTCAACTCCTTATTCCCTTACGTACCCAGATTCGACTCATCATCTGCTCAATTTCTCGATTCCTCCTACAGCAGTTGCAGCGTCAACAACTAGTGGCTGTTGACTTAGATTTCGATTCAGATCTCGTCGCCATACTAGGAAAACCTATTTACTCTAAATCTCAACCACCGCCAAAACAACACCAGTCCCGATCAAGAAACTTAAGCCTTCTCCATACTTGGGAAATTCGATTGCAGCGTTGTTTAGTAGCCCGTATTTGGTCGGTATTCTGACTCTATCCTACCTGTCCTCCCGGTTCACTCACAAAAAAAGAAGAAGGTAGATTGAATTTGTGACGTGGCATGAGATTTGGGGAGGGGATGCAGTCCGCGAAAGTATTCGGATCAAGCCTTGGCCCAATAACCCATATAAGATCCGGTCCTACGGCTTTAAAAAAAAAGCAAGCCTTTGGGGTACGTTAAATAATTTTAGGGTGCAAATAACTGGCCGAAAAAATTCAAATGAATGATAAAATAAAAAATGCATTTAATGGTTTTATGCGATAGAAGATTGATTATGTCATCTCATTATTGTGTAGAGAATGGCGTTTAAACAGATTAACGACATTAAATCTTTAACTAAATGGATTAATCGATAATGAAGAATAAAGTGAATGAGTAACATCATCTAAATTAAAAATACAACTGAGCCTAAAAATTTTCAGGCCCATATCTTTGGGCCTTAACCTTTTTTCTTGTAAAGCTAAATAAAATAGTTCAGGCCCAAAATATATTTATGGGCCAAGGCCCATCACATAATTAATTACTTATTCATAGAGTTTCTTAAATACTCAACAAATGATATGGTTTGAAACGGAAATGCAACTTTTTCCGAAGTGAATGATTTAATTTAGCAAATAGTAGTTCCTTAAACATGCAGTGGCCATGAAATAAAAGGCAAAAGAGATGTTGATGCAACAAATATTAATGAGTGTTTGGTGAAGTGTCAAAAATAAGTCAATTCAATGGTTTATCACTAATAACAATGTTCAATCCATTCCCCCCTCCCCCCACCATTTGCAACTACTCATGCCCACTCATGAAACATTGCAAATTTGGTGTCCTACATGTCTACACTAGATATACATCAAATATATTATCCCTATCACCACTCTCACTTTTCTTGTACTAAATTAAAATGTTTTTTTTTTTTAGATTTAAAGATATTATATACATATATCATGTTTTAACATTTAAAAATATTACATCTTAAAGAAAATGTAATAATAATAAAAAAAAGAGTACTAGTTGGTATTTCTTGAACTTTAATTAGAGGTTATTTTGCTTTTATTTATGGGTTATATGTCAAATTGTCGATCCACCTTTACAATGAATCATTGCATGCCTTTAGAAATATATGCAATTTAATTTCTCCACTTTAAATAGCTCTTTTTTAATTTATCTACTCGTTTTTCCACAATATAGGGTATATCCTTTTTAGCATATCACTTCAATTAATATAGTGTTCAAAGATTTTAGAGAGAGAGAGAGGGGGAAATTTTACAAAATGAAGAATTAAAATTATTAGTCAAGTTCACATATATCACTTAAATTCATTATTTTTAATCCCATACAAATTTATATAAATAAATTAATACTATGTGTTATAGAGAATGCTAGATTAATTTGTAGCATCGAGTTTAGTTGCACATACTTTACACCTCAACTTGGATTAGGGCACCTCCAAGCAATCATTTCAAACTAGCATTAATAAAGATAATTATGGGCATTATGATTTGAGTGGATGATTTTAAGATTAAAATTGGTTTTAGATAACTCTTAAAAATAAAATTGAAGAGCAGATTTAATTAAAGAAAATATATATATTCATAATGGGATGTTCATCCCCTCTAATAATTGAGTTTATTAACACCTTTTTATCTCTGTATTTTAGCTTTTCATTGCCTCTCTTACTGTTTATTGTACTTATTTATGGGCCTTCATGATCACCTTTAATTCCTGCCTTTTTACACATAGCATTCATGAAAAAATCTTATAAGCTCAATTATATTCTTTTCCACTATAATTAATTAAATAGAATTAAAAAAAGATATAAAACTATTAATTTAAGATCAAACTACAAAACCAATCAAATGATCGATCTTATGTTAAATTGATTTCACGAGTTTTCTATTAATAATTTAATGATTTCAAGTTCTATATATTGACAGTTTTTATATGCACGTCAAGTCTTGGAATTGTGAGTAAATTCTACTTCAAATTGATAATTAATCTAATTTTAAATATTGCATTGGAAAAACTTTATTTAGTTATTTATTTAAAAAGTAGTTTTTTTTTTTTTTAATTTTTTTTAATTTTTTTATTAATGATCGAAGCTCCAACGAAGCTACTGTGTACTGACCACTAAGCACATGGGTAGAAAATATAAGAGTAGCACAAGCTGCTAAGAGAAAAAAATATATATATATAATATTAAACGAAATTACATGTTAATTTATTTCATATTGTCGACAAAAGCTACTACATCACAACGAATAAAGCCACTTCATGGTTGGTTTAAAAATTAATTTTTTAATACTTTAAAATCTAATTAACACTTTTAACTGTACTTTTTAAGTCGTTAAGAGCGACCGTGGGCAACGGATGAGAAGAAGTCAATCTATTGTCAAAGGATTAGCAGACCATTAGGGTCTTAATTGTGATTTAATCCGAATTAACCATGTACTTTTTGTTATTAATTATACATCACTTTAATTAGTTTAATTATTGGAAGTCGGGTTTTTGAATGGCAGCCCTCATTTTCGGAGTCTTTTTCACTAGTTAAATTGCATTTTTATTTCTTGCTACATTTTAGTATTATATACTATCCGTATATCCACTAGATATTATATTGTATCATTATTAAAAAAAATAAAAAAAAGTTAAAGATGGATTTTAAACTATTTCAATTTAAGATAATTATTGAGACGGGCGCAGCTTATATCGAGAACCGATCGATCAGTTCAATTTAGATATAACTTTGAAGATTAATTTTTTAAAAACAACTTTTGAGACGAATCGATTAGCACATATTGAGAATCGATATACCAATTCAACTTTAGATAAGACTTTTTGAATTTAACTCTTTTTTTAAAAAAATTATCTAAGACCATCTCTATTAGCAAACAAAAACACAAGTCAGCAACAAATTGTGATAAATATATTTATTAAATTTGGGGAAGTTTATAATTTTATTAATTGAGTTATTAATATAATTGTGTTTATTTTTAAGTTTGTGTAATAGAGTACACACTACTCTTAAGGTTTATTATATTATCTATTTAAATATTTTGTCATGAGTTCAGTCAATTAATTAATTTGGTCAATATGAATGTTCAGATTTATAATAAATACATTTGCATAATAAGAAAATGACATAAAATGATAATTTAATGATTTAAAAATTATGAAATGATGATATTATAAAATTTAATAACCCTACCATTTCTCAACTAACATATTTTAACGATATTATTCTGGACAAGATGCTAACCTATGGGCTATGATTCTAGTATGTTGGTTAGATCTATGGACCATGCTATATTCTTCCTTGCCTTTATTCGTACAAATATGAAATATTTATGACTCTTTTCTTACATCCATGAACCATCCATATCTATTACTCCCTCCATCCCCTTGATACGTATCCATTTTGTCATTTTGGTCTGTTTCATTACAAAGTATCCATTTTCTTTTTTAGATTGATGTGACCACACATGACCACACATTCAACACTAATACAACTACCCACTACACTTTAAAATATTATTTATCTCATCTCAAAAAACATTAAATTATTATACTCATTAATCCACGTGCAAAAAGCAAACGACTACGTTTCAAGAGGACGGAGGGAGTACTAATTTGTACTACTATTAATAAAAAAATAAATAAAATTGTGGTCGATCTAACGATACTGCCATGCAATGGGCAAAAACTGATTTCTAGTACGTATTATAATAATTAATAATATTTGAGCTTATTTAATAGTTTAATTAGGCAAAGATAAAGGGGCAAACAACAATATTATAGTGGACATAAGTTTAATTAATATAGACATACATTTTTTGCAATATAGAAATTTCAGTTTTCTATTGATGATGTGTATAATATATATGGAAGAAATGGGAAATTAATTTCTTGAAACATAAATCGAAAACAAATACTCCCTCCATCCCGGGTATTTTTATCCTTTTGTATGGGTACGGATATTAAGACGTTTTATTTTTTTAATATATAATGTAAGAGAAAGTAGGGATAAATTAGTAATTTAAAAAGAAAAATGAATAAAGTTATTGAGAATGATGAATAAAGTGTAAAAAAATAATTAAAGTTGTTGGGATTGTAAAAAGTTGGTGATAAAATATTACTATTTTTACCCACTTTCCATTTTGGGGTGTCCCACGTATTTTTATCCATCCCATTTTTGGCAAAAATACATAATATTTTATTACCTACTTTTTACAATTCCAACAACTTTAACTACTTTTTTACACTTTATTCATCATTCCCAATAACTTTATTCACTTTTTCTTTTTAAATTGCTAATTTATCCATAGTTTCTCTTACATTATATATTAAAAGAATAAAACGTCTTAATCTCTGTGCCCGTACAAACGGGTAAAAATACCCGGGATGGAGGGAGTATGTATTTTTGCCAAAAATGGAATGGGTAAAAATACGTGGGACCGAAGGAGTATATTACTATGTGAATTGGTATAGAGTTATAATGATTAATTAAATCATCTTAGAATTACAAAAAATTATTAATTACGACTGACAAGTTAAATTAATAGAAGTACGTACAACAGTAGATAGACAATTAATACACATGTATACTGGATCTAATATAATTATTTTTTTTAGGACCACAATTTTTTTATTTTTTATTTGTTTCTATATAAGGAAAAATGGGTTGACTTTTAATGCCATGCACGGTTCTTATATTAGTAATAGCTTACATTAAATAAACATCTCATAATTAATATGTTAAAAATCCTATTACCTCTTGTGGAAATAATAATTTGATGATTTAAAGCTTAATTAAATCTTCAATCCTTTACCAATCAATCCATTATCCATGTAATATTGAAACTTAAAAAATGACCACAAATGAATTATCACATATTACATATATTTATGATTAATTTATACAAAAAAATAGAGGAAAGTTACATATATATAATTGGTGGCAATCTCAACCCATGATGTGACTTAGCTAGCCTAACTACAACTCGTATATTTCCTTTAAGCACATGCATTGCCCCCCTCTCAAGTTTTTTTTGGGCAAAAAAGACAAATAAAAAGGTTATATTAATGTAGTAAATGTTATAATTATTATAATTAAGAAAAACATATTTTAGGCGAATAGCTAGCTAGCCCATATCTTTAATGACATTGGCAAGTGAATGTGGGATTACTAATTTTCTTTTTCCCACGACTAATTGATAAATTTAATACGTATCACACGTAAGATTTTATCGTGCAATTTAAAAAGTACTAATAATAATTGTCACGCATAACACGTAGATTGGAATGGTTTTACGATTTTTTTTTTTGTGTATACCTAAGGAGAAATCTACAATTAATGAACAAATAATTTTTTCCCATATTCATCCAACCTTTTTAGAAGTTTTTTTTTTTCTAACACTGTTAGAAGTTGAAGTATAAAACATGATCATGATCTCCATGCAACCGGTGCATCAAGTTGGCCAGGAAGTGTGTGAGCATTGCATACGTGTTTCTTGAAGTTTATACGTTAGGATAGTATACACACACGTGGCTGCATGGATGCATGTTAAATGGAAGGGTTGGTTAGGGGGTTATGGATCGGTTGTGTTGGTTAGTGATCTGGTTCAAGAGCTTTGAGGGAGCTAGTTTGTTAAGTATGCTGTTAGGAAGATGCTAATGTGTCAAGACTTTATTGGATGGTGTGAGGCATCGGTTGTGCAGCTGAAACGGATCAAACTCCATCACCTATATAAGCATCAAACCTGCTGCATTCAACACACGTTTTTTTCTTCTTCTTCTGCAAGTTAGAAAGGGTGATCCATGAGTGATCAAAGAAGTTAGTTAATCTTCTTCATCAAGTGTAAACGTCTATCAATGAAAGAGTGCTCTATTTCCTTTGAAAGTGGACGTAGATCTTCATGATCGAACCACTATAATTCCTTGAGTATTGATTATTTCATTTACAATTTTTGATTCAATTGTTCTTTATATTTAAATCTGCAAACATGAGTTGAGTGTGTCATCTTGTTCTTTGAGTGATTAAAAGTAGGATCCAAGTGTGTTTCTTTTCTTAATCACAACAATTGGCGCCGTCTGTGGGAAGATCGAACGAAGCTGAATTCAAGAAGATGAACACCACTCGTTTTGATATTGAGAAGCTCTCGGAGAAAATGGATTTCAGTCTCTGGAAACTCAAGATGAAGGCGATCTTGACACAGCAGGGGCTCATTGATGCATTGAAGCTACCTCCACCAGTCAAGACAGAGATTATCAAAGATCCATCAGCAGCAGGACCTCCAAGAGTTCAAGTAGATGATGAGATACTTCGTAAAGCTCATTCTACAATCATTTTATGTTTGGGGGATAAGGCATTACGGGAAGTAGCTAGGGAAACTACTGCCATTGGTGTTTGGGAGAAATTAGAGTCTCTGTATATGGTGAAAACACTAGCAAATAGGCTGCATATCAGAGAGAAAATTCATGCATACAAGATAAGTGATGAAAAGCCTATACTAAGTCAGGTTTCATCAAGATTTTGGATGATCTTAAAAGTGTTGATGTTAAGATTTCTGAAGAAGAAAGGGTTCTCATGTTAATGACAACACTTCCAAAATCATTTCAAAGTTTTAAGGATACATTGTTGTATGCAAACCAAGGCACTGTCAAGTTTGACAGTGTACTACTTGCACTCAAGTCAAGACAGCTTCAGCTTGTACCTGAGGGTGTACCAAACTCAGGAGGAGAAGGACTAGTTGCCAGGAACAATTATCAATCCAAAAGAAATAACAAGAAGAAGAAGGATCACAAGAATGGTGACAAATAAGATAGCAAGGGAGAAGGATCATTAACCAAAGAAGGTGAAGTGAGGAAGTGCTATCACTGTCATCTTCCAGGGCATATGAAGAGAAACTGTTACAAATAGAAGACTGAAAAAGCAAAAGGGATTGACAAAGGCAAGGACACTGATCAGAAAATGTAAGTAAATCAAACAACACAAGTCCAAGATAAAGGAGATTTTGTTGAAGCCCTAACAATAACAACATCAGAAATTGCCTCTGAATGGGTAATTGATTCAGGTTGCACTTTCTATATGTCTCCTAATAAACATTGGTTTTGTGAATTCAAGCAACCGAATGGTAGATCAGTACTCCTTGGAAATGATCAAACGTGCAAGATCAAGGGAATATAATCAATCAAGCTTGAACTGACTGATGGATCAGTCAGAATCCTTCATGATGTAAGGTATGTCCCTGATTTAAGAAGAAATCTAATCTCTCTTGGTAAGCTTGATTCCATGAGATATGGTTTTCAATCAAAAGATGGTTTTCTCACAGTTACCAAAGGAGATGATATATTCTTGAGAGGTATAAAGAAACATGACCTGTATTTCTTGTGTGGGAGCACTGTTGCTGCTCATGCTCATGCAGTAGGAAAACATGATAGTACATTGTTATGGCATGAGAGATTAGCTCATATAAGTTTAAGGAGGCTTCAAGAACTAGCTAAACAAAATCTGTTATATGGAGAAACAGAAGCCAAACTAGAACAGTGTGAGCATTGTGTTTTAGGGAAATTAAAGAGGATGAAGTTTGGTGCAGGTGAACATAGCTCAACATCAATTCTTGATTATGTTCACTCTGACCTATGGGGACCAGCCAAGACTCTGACTAAGGGAGGGGGTAAATATTTTATCTCCTTTATAGATGATTATTCAAGGAAAGCTTGGATATACATCCTGAAAACAAAGGATGAAGCCCTGCCAAAATTTAAAGAATGGCTGGTTGAGGTTGAAAATGCAACTGGAGCTACCCTGAAAGTGTTAAGAATAGATAATGGCCTGGAATATCTCTCTGAAGAGTTTAAAAACTTCTGCAAACAGAAGGGGATAAAAAGGCACAAGACAGTCCCATCCACTCCACAACAAAATGGAGTTGCTGAGAGATTGAACCAAACCATACTGGAAAGGGTCAGATGTATGATGAGTAGTGGAGGTTTTCATAAGAGCTTCTGGGGTGAGTTAGTTTCTACAGCAGTTTATTTGATAAATAGGAATCCCTCAACACCATTGAAGTTCAAAACACCTGAACAAGTTTGGAGAGGAAAACCTGTTGATTATGGCAACTTAAGGGTAATTGACTGTCTTGCTTATGCACACATAAGACAAGATAAGCTAGAACCTAGAGCCATAAGGTGTGTAATGGTTGGATATCCATCTGGTGTAAAAGGTTACAGATTATGGAGTCTTGAAAGCCATAAGTTTCTGGTCAGCAGGGATGTCATCTTCAATAAAACAAAGATGCTATTACTAGAGCAAATTGGTACTTTAGTGACATCAAATGAAAGTATTGAGCCTGAGGTGGAGTCTGATAAAATCTCTGAATCAGCAGATGACAGATCAGATAATAACAAGGAAAAGACTGATCTGAGTACATATCATCTAGCAAGGTATAGACAAAAAAGAAAAATAAATCCTCCTACTAGATACATTCAAACTGATCTGATTTCATATGCAATGTATACAGCCTCTGAGATTGAAGCTATTGAACCTAAGAGCAACATGGAAGCAATAACTAGCCCTGATGCTGATCAGTGGATCACTGCAATAAGTGAAGAACTAATGTCCCTTGATAAAAATGGAACTTGGGAGATAGTAAGTAAACCTCTGAGGCAAAAGTTAGTGAGCTGCAAATGGATTTTCAAAAGGAAGCTCTCAGCAACAGCAGGTGGAAAAATAAGATATAAAGCTAGACTTGTAGCTAAGGGTTTCTCACAGAAAGAAGGGGTGGACTACAATGAGATATTCTCACATGTAGTTAAGCATTGCTCTATAAGGATCATACTATCCTTAACAGCACAATATGATCTTGAGCTTCACCAAATGGATGTAACAACTGCTTTTCTTCATGGTGAATTAGAATAACAAATCTTCATGACTATACCAGAGGGAGTTGATATCCAGAATAAAGAATCTGAGGTTTGTTTGCTTAAGAAGTCACTATATGGTCTTAAACAAAGCCCTAGACAGTGGTACCTGAGATTTGATCAATACATAACAGCCTGTGGATTTGCTAGAAGCTCATATGATAGCTGTGTATACTATATGAAAGAGGGGAATCAGTATACTTACTTGCTTCTATATGTTGATGATATGTTGATAGCAAGTCATACCATGAATGGTATCCAGAGAGTCAAAAGTATGTTGAAATCAGAATTTGACATGAAAGACTTGGGGGAAGCCAAAATGATACTTGGGATGTCCATTGTTAGGAGCAGAAACACTGGAAGCCTTATTTCAGTCAGAAATCCTACTTATTGAAGGTCCTTAAAAGGTATAACATGTTTGAAAGTAAGTCTGTTACAATACCTTTTAAGCAGGGATTGGAGTTATCATCACAGCAGGCTCCTACAACTACATCAGAATTAGAGGAAATGAACTTGATACCCTATGCAAATTCAGTTGGAAGTTTCATGTATTGTATGGTCTGTTGTAATCTAGATATGGCATATGTCATGAGTATTTTGAGTAGATTTATGGGATGCCCAGGGAAGCCACACTGGCAGGCAGTAAAATGGGCAATGAGATATATCAAAGGATCATCAGACAGAGGTTTGAAATTTCAGAAAAGACAAAAACAAAGTCAAGTGTTGTATGAATATGTGGATGCTGATTATGCAGCAAATATGGACACAAGGAAATCATTGACTGATTATATCTTTACTCTCTATGGAACAACCATAAGTTGGAAAACAAACCATCAATCAGTTGTGGCTTTATCCACAACTGAGGCTGAGTTTGTAGCTTTGACTGAAGCAATCAAAGAAGGATTGTGGATCTCTGGAATGCTGCATGAACTTGGTATTAAACAGGATTGTGTAGAGGTGTTCTGTGACAATCAAAGTGCAATTCATTTAGCCAAACATCAGGGCTATCATGAAAGGACTAAGCACATTGATGTCAAGTTATATTTTATAAGAGACCTTGTAGAGAATGAAGCTGTAAGAGTGCACAAGATTGACACATCTGTCAATCCTGCAGACTGTCTGACCAAAGCCTTGCCTAGTTCAAAGTTTGAACTAAGCTTGAGCTTAGTTGGAATGCAATCCCAGTGATCTTGGAGGGAGCTGCTCATAATAGAGCAGTAACAAAGGGAATTGAACAGCAAGTTTTTCGAAAGATATGATATATGTTTTAAGGTGGAGAATTGTTAGAAGTTGAAGTATAAAACATGATCATGATCTCCATGCAACCGGTGCATCAAGTTGGCCATGAAGTGTGTGAGCATTGCATACGTGTTTCTTGGAGTTTATACGTTAGGATAGTATACACACACGTGGCTGCATGGATGCATGTTAAATGGAAGGGTTGGTTAGGGGGTTATGGATCGGTTGTGTTGGTTAGTGAGCTGGTTCAAGAGCTTTGAGGGAGTTAGTTTGTTAAGTATGTTGTTAGGAAGGTGCTGATGTGTCAAGACTTCATTGGATGGTGTGTGACACGACCCACTTTACATAACTTATAATTCAAATACTAATTTACATAACCATCGTCATTATAAAGACTGCATATATTTTTTTTACATAATATGCTTATAACCAACACAATCACACCAGTTCAACATACGTGACTGGTTTCTGATACCACCTCAAATCAGATAAACTCGCGACAATATTTATTATATTACACAACCAAAACATCAGCGAAAACAAAATAAACCCAGGGCCTAGCCCAACAGGTCGTCATCTATGTACATCCTCTCAAAACTGGAAGGAGCTCTACAGCTTGCACAGTCACATCACAAACTCAATCATCAACAGGCTCACCTACAATGCATAAACTAGTGAGATAAAAATCTCAGTAAGTAGAAATCATGCATGTCCATGCATGAAAATGCATTTAGTTCTCTATCGCCTATGTCCTAATTTTTTTCTAATTGATCTCGTTTATTTTGAAAACTGTTCACGTTGCGGGATCCCCACGACACACTTATGATATGCACCCCAAAAGAGCTCAATGAGGACGATTTTTCCGAACCCCGAAAATAGTGCCGAGAATGATTTTTTCGAACTCTGGCAAAGTAGTGGGGACGATTTTTCCGAATCCCTAATAAAAATATCGGGAACGATTTTTCCGAACCCTGACAGAGATGCATATATAGTGGCCGCACACACCATTAATATCTTATTAATTTTGAGGAAAACACTTTTCATGTTTATGCATGGTATGCACTCAGAACAATTAAATGTGCATCATAAACTATTTACAATATCAATATCAACATTTAATAAAGTAACAACTTAATTTCAATTTACACAAATCCACTTCTGAAATAACAACTTCACTCTTGGATCACACGGATCTCTTTTTTTTTTTTGAAATAAAACTTCATCTTGGATCCCACAGATCCTTATAACCAATATTTTCTCAAACCATATAAATATATTTGCAACAGTTTCCAATCACACAGATCTATATAGGATAATAATAATATTTCCAATCACATGGATCCACAACTTGTATCACAATATTATCACAAATAATTTACATATACTATTATTAAATATGAACTCTACATTCTCCAAATCAGATAAATACATAGCTTGTATAACAAATTAATCTCAAATAATTCATATCGTAATTAAACTAATTACAAATAATTCATAATATAATTATCACATATTAATTACAAATAATTCACAAACAACATGTTTATGCATTGTAGTTGGACTTCTACTTACCTAGATTCCGACAGTAATATAAACCCCGTAAAGAACTGTAACTAATTCGCTCCGACACGCACGTTCCGGCGTGCTCCCTCTTCTCTCTCTCTTCTTCCTCTCTCTCTCCTCTCTCTCCCTTCTTCTGTCTCTCTCCTCTCTCTCCCTTTCTTCTCTCTCTCTTTCTCCTCTCTCTCCCTTTCTTATTCTGATTGATATGTAAAATGCGGTATATATATAAGGGAAAGGTGGCTGACCAAATAAATTTTTTTTTTAAAAGGACGGCTGATAGCAGCATGCATGCATTCAAATTTGGCTGCTATTGCTGCAGCCACCAATTTTGACTTTTATTATTATTATTATTATTATTATTATTATTATTATTATAACAAATAAAATACGTGTGATACTTAATAATTAAGAAAAGTGTATTTATACACATAAAATAATTAACTCATACATCCAAATTAATACACGTAAATATTTATGCACCCATATATTCACATATTGTCACCATGTTTATCACGTATGTATCAAATAAAATGTAAAGATAATTAAAATGTAAAAACAATTATCACATAATTATAAAATGCACATAACAAAAATTAAATTATATTGACACATGAGTAGTGAGAAGCTCGGGTATCACATCCTTCCCACCTTATAAAAATTTCGTCCTCGAAATTTACTTACCTGAAGAGGTCTGGGTATATAGCCATAATCTCATCCTCTCTTTCCCAAGTGGCTTCCTCAACTAACTGGTTTCTCCATAATACCTTTACTAATGATATTTCTTTATTTCTGAGCTTCTTCACTTCTCGCCACAAGATCTCAACTGGTACCTCCTCATAACTCAAATTTTCTTTCAACTCAACTGGTTCCTGCCTGAGAACATGAGATGGATTTGGAACATACTTCCTCAACACAGATACATGAAACACGTCATGTACTCTAGACATCGATGTTGGTAACTCCAATTTATAGGCAACATTGCCAACTCTCTCAATGATAGTGAACGGACCAACATATCTTGGACTGAGTTTCCCTTTCTTTCCAAACCGCCTTATCCCCTTCATTGGAGATACTTTCAGAAATACCTGATCACCCACTTCAAATTCCAATTCTCTCCTCCGTTTGTCTGCATAACTCTTTTGCCGATCTTGACCAACTTTCATCTTCTCTCGTATACGGGTAACAGCTTCTGACATTTCACGAATCAAATCTGGACCCAAAAGTTTCCTCTCTCCAACTTCATCCCAATGAACTGGAGATCTACACTTCCTCCCATACAATGCTTCATATGGAGCCATCCCGATAGTAGACTGATAACTGTTATTGTACGAGAACTCTATCAAAGGCAAAAATTTACTCCACTGACCTTGAAAATTCAACACACATGCTCTGAGCATATCCTCCAAAATTTGTATTGTACGCTCTGATTGACCATCTGTCTGTGGATGGAATGCTGTGCTGAAAGATAACTGTGTCTCCAACGCCTTATGTAAACTCTTCTAGAAAGCAGACAAGAATCTCGTATCTCTGTCTGACACAATGGAAAGTGGTACTCCATGGAGTCTGACAATCTCTTGTATATATAGTAGGGCATAACGATCCATGGAATACGTAGAGCTAATAGGAAGAAAATGAGCTGACTTAGTCAATCGATCCACAATAACCCAAATAGCATCGTGACCTTTCACTGTCTTCGGTAGCCCGATAACAAAATCCATCGTGATATTCTCCCACTTCCATTCTGGAATAAATAAAGGCTGCAAAGTTCTTGCTGGTCTCTGATGCTCGGCTTTGACTTGCTGACACGTCAAACATTGTTCCACATATCGAGCAACATCTCTCTTCATTCCTGGCCACCAATAATGTGCCTTCAAATCTCTATACATTTTAGTAGCTCCTGGATGTACAGAGTAGAGTGTTGAATGAGCTTCTGCCATCACTTCTTTTCGAATATCATTCACTTCAGGTAGACATAAACGACCTCCATAACGAATCACGTCATCATCTCCTAATTGGAAGTCAGAAGACTTTCCAGAGCTGATATCATTCTTTATTTTGTCAAACAACTTATCATCCTGTTGACTCTGTCGAATCTTATCCATCAAAGTTGGTCGAAGTGTCAGAGATGCAATCCTTGCTTCCAACGATCCTTCCTGAATGATCTCCACACCCATCCTTTGCAAATCAAGTAACTCTGGTTTCTGATTTATGATCATAGCAGCTACACTCTGTTTTGCCTTTCGGCTCAATGCATCAGCAACCACATTGGCTTTTCCTGGATGATAATTGATAACACAGTCGTAATCCTTCACCAATTCCAACCATCTTCTTTGCCTCATATTCAACTCTTTCTGAGTGAAAAAGTACTTCAAACTCTTATGATCAGTATAGATTTCACAACGTTCCCCATACAGATAATGCCTCCATATCTTGAGTGCAAACACCACTGCAGCTAACTCTAAATCATGAGTTGGATAGTTCTTCTCATACTCCCTTAACTGTCTGGATGCATACGCTATCACTTTCCCATTTTGCATCAATACACACCCAAGACCATTCTTTGAAGCATCACTGTAAACCTTGAAGTTTCCTGTCTCCGTAGGAATAGTTAAGATATGTGCTGATGTCAATCGTCTCTTCAATTCTTGAAAACTTTGTTCACATTCCTCCGTCCATGTGAACTTCACATTCTTCCTTGTCAACTGTGTTAATGGTGAAGCAATCTTAAAAATCCTTCAACAAACCTTCGATAATATCCTGCTAATCCAAGAAAGCTACGAACCTCAGTGGGATTTGAGGGTTGTGGCCAATCATGGATTGCTTTAACTTTACCTAGATCCACAGAAATTCCTTCTCCCGATACCACGTGCCCCAAGAAAACAATTTGGTCTAACCAAAACTCACACTTCTTGAACTTCGCATACAACTGCCTCTCCTTCAGAATCTCTAACACCTTTCTCAAGTGCAGTGCATGATCTTCCTTATTCTTAGAGTAAATTAGAATATCATCGATAAACACAATCACAAATTTATCGAGAAATTCCTGAAATACTCTATTCATCAAATCCATAAATGCTGCAGGAGCATTTGTTAATCCAAATGGCATCACTAAGAACTCATAGTGCCTGTACCTTGTACTGAATGCAGTCTTTGGAATATCCTCCTTCTTTATCTTCAACTGATGATACCCCGACCGCAAATCAATCTTCGAAAAGATAGCTGCACCCTGTAACTGATCAAACAGATCATCAATGCGAGGCAATGGATATTTATTCTTCACCGTAACTTTGTTGAGATCCCGATAATCAATGCACATCCTCAATGTGTCATCCTTCTTTCGAACAAACAAAACTGGTGCTCCCCAAGGAGAGAAACTAGGTTGGATGAATCCTTTGTCTAGCAACTCTTGTAACTGTATCTTCAATTCCTTCAGTTCAGCTGGTGTCATTCTGTATGGCGCTTTAGATATAGGAGCAGTTCCTGGTTGTAACTCAATAACAAACTCTATTTCTCGGTCTGGTGGCAAACCTGGAAGATTATCTGGAAATACCTCCAGATATTCCTGAACTATTGGTACATTATCAAGAACTGGACATTGCTGCCCCTCAACATTCATTACACTCACCAGATACACTTCACAACCACTTTCCAACAACCGCTGTGCTTTTGCTGCTGATATCATCGGAAATCTAAAGCTTTTCTTGATTCTAACAAAAGTGAACGGTTCTCCTTTCACTGGCTGAAAAGTGATACTCTTCTTCTGACAATCTATTGTAGCACCATATTTTGACAACCAATCCATGCCCAATATGATATCATAATCATTCATACTTAACACAATCAAATTAGCGAGGAGTCTTCTTCCTTCAATAGGAATAACACAACCTCGAAGAAGTTGATTAGTTTGTTTTGACTCACCAGAAGGTATTATCACCTCATAATTAGCTTTTATCAAGTTAGGTGTTCCACCCAACTTTTTCACATACTCAGTGGATACAAATGAATGTGTTGCTCCAGAATCAAATAGCACATATGTAGAAGTGCCAAAAATAGAGAACTTACCAGTGACAACTGAGGGACTCGCGTCTGCCTCCTCTCGCGTCAAAGTATACACCCTAACTGGAGCTCTTCCCTGCTGTGTCTGCTTCCCTTTCTTAGGACAAGTAGTAGTCACATGTCCTTTCTCCCCGCATGTGTAACACGTTCTCGGAGGAATTTGACACTCCCCACCATGTGATCTAAGACAATTAGGATATATAGGTAGTGGCGGCGCCGGTGGCACTTTAACCTGATCAAATTTAGGACGCTTGTTGGGTTCTCCTCGTCTCTGTCCTTGCTCCACTTAAACATTTGAATTCAGCCTCTGAAATGACATCGGCCTCTTATCAACTCTCCCAAACTGCTGTATTGGTTTCTGTTGAAATTGACGTCTAATAGCTTGCGCTTGTCTGATCCTCGTTTCTGCTTGCTCAGCAATTTGAGCCCTTTCTACAACTTGTGAGTATGTTGCTCCATGCAGTCCCGCCATACTCACATCTCTATAAAGTTCAGGTCTTAAGCCTTCCACAAATCTCTCAACTTTCAGTGCCTCCGTACTAACCATATGTTCAGCAAATCTCGACAACTGCTCAAACTTACGAAGGTAATATGTGACTGACATGCCACCTTGCCTCAACTGTATGAACTCGTTCATCTTCATGGCTCTCACTGGTGCCGTAAAGTACTTGTTTCTGAAAAGCTCCTTGAACCTTTCCCATGTCATAGTCGTGACATCCTCGATACTTTTAATCGTATCCCACCAGTGGCCTGTACTTCCTCGTAACATGAAAGAAGCACATAGCACCCTATCCTCATCTGGAATTCTACTGTATTGAAACATGTTTTCCACCGTGCGTAACCAATCCTCTGCATCTGTGGGGTCTACTGCGTCCTCAAATATTGGAGGGTTCAACTTTCGAAACCTCTCACAAACCATTTCCACACGTTCTGCTTGGTGTCTATCTTGGTTTGCATTACCCTCTGGTTGTCCACCCATATCTCTCTGCTGAATTAGTTGTTGTATCTGTTGGGACTGGCGCTCAACCAATTTCATTAGTCGAGTAATCACCGCATCACGATTATTCCCTTCAGTAAGTGCTGCTTGCTCAGCAGTCCTATCCCCTTCAGAACTTTCACTTGTATCCCTTACCATATTGTCTAATAATTACGCTTCCTGCACCCCATGACCAATATAATTTATAAGACACATAATAACACAGAAGGAAAATAACACTTACTTGCAAAGCTGCGCTCCCAAAGAATGAGTTCATGTACATAGACAGTCTGCATGACCCAAACCGTGCTCTGATACCACTCTGACACGACCCACTTTACATAACTTATAATTCAAATACTAATTTACATAACCATCGTCATTATAAAGACTGCATATATATATTTTTTTACATAATATGCTTATAACCAACACAATCACACCAGTTCAATATACGTGACTGGTTTCTGATACCACCTCAAATCAGATAAACTCGCGACAATATTTATTATATTACACAACCAAAACATCAGCGGAAACAAAATAAACCCACGGCCTAGCCCAACAGGTCGTCATCTATGTACATCCTCTCAAAACTGGAAGGAGCTCTACAGCTTGCACAGTCACATCACAAACTCAATCATCAACAGGCTCACCTACAATGCATAAACTAGTGAGATAAAAATCTCAGTAAGTAGAAATCATGCATGTCCGTGCATGAAAATGCATTTAGTTCTCTATCGCATATGTCCTAATTTTTTTCTAATTGATCTCGTTTATTTTGAAAACTGTTCACGTTGCGGGATCCCCACGACACACTTATGATATGCACCCCAAAAGAGCTCAATGGGGACGATTTTTCCGAACCCCGAAAATAGTGCCGAGAACGATTTTTTCGAACTCTGGCAAAGTAGTGGGGACGACTTTTCCGAACCCCTAATAAAAATGTCGGGAACGATTTTTCCGAACCCTGACAGAGATGCATATATAGTGGCCGCACACACCATTAATATCTTATTAATTTTGAGGAAAACACTTTTCATGTTTATGCATGTTATGCACTCAGAACAATTAAATGTGCATCATAAACTATTTACAATATCAATATCAACATTTAATAAAGTAACAACTTAATTTCAATTTACACAAATCCACTTCTGAAATAACAACTTCACTCTTGGATCACACGGATCTCTTTTTTTTTTTTTTGAAATAAAACTTCATCTTGGATCCCACAGATCCTTATAACCAATATTTTCTCAAACCATATAAATATATTTGCAACAGTTTCCAATCACACAGATCTATATAGGATAATAATAATATTTCCAATCACATGGATCCACAACTTGTATCACAATATTATCACAAATAATTTACATATACTATTATTAAATATGAACTCTACTTTCTCCAAATCACATAAATACACAGCTTGTATAACAAATTAATCTCAAATAATTCATATCGTAATTAAACTAATTACAAATAATTCATAATATAATTATCACATATTAATTACAAATAATTCACAAACAACATGTTTATGCATTGTAGTTGGACTTCTACTTACCTAGATTCCGACAGTAATATAAACCCCGTAAAGAACTGTAACTAATTCGCTCCGACACGCACGTTCCGGCGTGCTCTCTCTTCTCTCTCTCTTCTTCCTCTCTCTCTCTTCTCTCTCCCTTTCTTCTGTCTCTCTCCTCTCTCTCCCTTTCTTCTCTCTCTCTTTCTCCTCTCTCTCCCTTTCTTATTCTGATTGATATGTAAAATGCGGTATATATATAAGGGAAAGGTGGCTGACCAAATAATTTTTTTTTAAAAGGACGGCTGATAGCAGCATGCATGCATTCAAATTTGGCTGCTATTGCTGCAACCACCAATTTTGACTTTTTTTTTATTATTATTATTATAATAAATAAAATACGTGTGATACTTAATAATTAAGAAAAGTGTATTTATACACATAAAATAATTAACTCATATATCCAAATTAATACACATAAATATTTATGCACCCATATATTCACATATTGTCACCATGTTTATCACGTATGTATCAAATAAAATGTAAAGATAATTAAAATGTAAAAACAATTATCACATAATTATAAAATGCACATAACAAAAATTGAATTATATTGACACATGAGTAGTGAGAAGCTCGGGTATCACAGTGTGAGACATCGGTTGTGCAGCTGAAACGGATCAAACTCCATCACCTATATAAGCATCAAACCTGCTGCATTCAACACATGTTTTTTTCTTCTTCTTCTGCAAGTTAGAAAGGGTGATCCATGAGTGATCAAAGAAGTTAGTTAATCTTCTTCATCAAGTGTAAACGTCCATCAATGAAAGAGTGCTCAATTTCCTTTGAAAGTGGACGTAGATCTTCATGATCGAACCACTATAATTCCTTGAGTGTTGATTCTTTCATTTACAGTTTTTGATTCAATTGTTCTTTATATTCAAATCTGCAAACGTGAGTTGAGTGTGTCATGTTGTTCTTTGAGTGATTAAAAGTAGGATCCAAGTGTGTTTCTCTTCTTAATCAAAACAAACACAGTTTCAAATCAATTAAATCAAATGTGTTTTGGTACAACCCCGTAAAAATGGGTTAAAAAATGTGTTTCCATTTAATTGGGTAAAAATAATATTTTACTTTTAAAAGTGGGTACTTGTTTGATACTTTCTCATATATTTTCATATACTAATAACAAATAAACTTAAAATGTGTTAAATAGAGATTGAATAGGAAGGGAAAAAAAAAACAAGCTGAACCAAGATTTATAATATTCTCATCGACAAATATTAATAACTCAAAAAATAAATCGAATAGAGTAAAAAAAATATTTAGAACGTATAAGCAAAAAATATGCTGAATAGAAATTTATAAATTTCTCAGCTACAAAAACTAAAACAAAAAATATATAAGTTGAATAAATAAAAGAATTTGAGTTTTTTAATAAATCAAATTTGAGTTACCACTTACCAACAACAAATAAAAGTATTATTAGAATATACGGTAAAAAGTAAAAAAAAAAAAAACTTTTATTAAAAAAAATTAAAAATAAATTATTTGAAAGTGGTAGTGTCGCAAATTCTCATAATATCATTAAGCATGAGAACTAGATAGCGATGTATGTCTAACTAAATTTTGTCGAGTTTATACTCATGTTTTATAATTGTAGTACTGCACTGCTCCCATTTTTGTATTCTTTGTATTGTCGTTATTAATTCCACTATAATCACCTTCTCACTATTATTTATTTCATATATTTATTTTCTTCGTCGCCATTGGTTGCACTGCTTTCTTAAATTATTGTTAATTTGGAAGTAGTATTAACGAAGAAAACAATTAATATCCGTGATTATTGGTTGTTCACTTTTTGATAATACATTACTGAGAAGTGATGTCTGAAAGTAAACCTATTTAAAAAGGACTAAGCAATAGGCAGTCACATCTAACATCGCTTAAATATATACTCCTATTAATTTGTTTAAATATTTAAATTTAAATGTATGTTGGTAGATAAAATTAATAGAATTCAATTCTATTTTGTTGGGGCATATCAGTCATTTGAGCAATTAAGTGTTAGCGTCAGATTATTGCCACCTAATCACTATTTGTTTAAGATAGTAATGAAGTGATATGATCAGTAGAAATTTGCGAAGAAAATATAATTGTAATAAGTTAATTAATACTATTATAAAAGCAATTTTCAACATTCCCAAACCATCTTTTCAAAGAGTTCCATGAAATTTAACAAACAGATTGTGAAACGTTGAATGGACCCTCATGCAAAAAGAGTGATCATAATAACTGAATTATTATAGCAACACGTAGTACCATATATTCATGTTAAATCACTTAAATAATTAATAAAATATATTTAAATTTAATAATTACTAGTGCAAATGTAATATATGTAATGACTTGTATGGAATTTTTACACAATAATTTATTTTTTTTAAAATAGTACTATCACGCATGATAATTTTTTTTGTTATTTCGAATGATAAATATACAAAGAGTACTAATTAATTCCAACATCTTATTGAGACGATCAGTAATATTTATAATGTAAAGAAGTGTAAGTTTATTTAGTAAAATATTAATATTTCGAAATGGGACAAAGTAATTTAGTGTGTCCAGATTTCATAACATATGGAGTATATATGTCTTATATATTAATTTATGTATATATACTTATTTATGCAAATCATACATAGTTAGTATTAGATAATACTAACAATTACACCACCATGAGTTGATTTTATGTAAAATCAAATCATCTTTATTCAATTTGAGAACTGACTAAAGTACCGAAACAAGACAAACATAATAGAAATAAATGCTTTTACATTGATTTTATTTTATTTAATAATATTTTCTTTTAGTGTAATGAGTAGTTTCAATATTAAATAATGTGTTAATCAAGGTATTAGCAAAATATATTTGTCAAGACAGCATTAAATGCTTAAATGTGTTAGAAAATAACATGTAGTATAACATTCAATTTCTGTCAAATGCTTGTACTTAAAACTTCTATTATTATAAATATAAATAATGAGGTTCAGATCCTCATCTTAATACGGAAAAATACATCTTTTTTTTCCTGCACAAAGATTTTTATCTTGAAAAAAAAAATTCCATAATTTCAAATTAAATTCTAAACATTGGATTTTTTGTCCCACTCAAAAAAAATTATTGATGAAAAAAAGGAGTACTATATTTGGGGAAAAAATGCAATAGATTATCTATTTTGTAATTAACCTCTTCATCATAAGGGACAAAAAGTAAATAATTCTATATATATTTTTAATAATTACCAAAAGAATTAAAGTGATATTTTATATTCCGAATATGGGTCATTGGGATAGCCAAGGTCCAATTAGGAGCCCAACAGGCCCAATATTATCACAACAAAACAAGTTTGGTTGGATAGGAACGTCAATCTTTCATGTGATTTTCATTTTGTAGTATGTAAATTTGAGTTCATTTCGTATATAGTTTTCAATAACAGTACTCTTTTGTTTTAAACATATAGTTTGAAATTGAGTGATCAATATTGATAAATTATTGTGTACACGATAAACTCCAAAGTGAGAGAAAAGGACATGAACAAATACAATGGAAGTAGTAAAAGGTTGTTTGACTTGAAAAAAACCATGCAGAATCGGCAATTAATAATCCCAATAAAATAGAAAAAAAAATCGAATGGTTCCAAAATGGAGTAATTCCGTATTGGTAGAGAGCTGATGACACACACTAAAGAGCTACAGCTATTTGGTACTCTCTGTTTGTTTAAATTGGGTATAATTATTTCAAACGATTTTCCAATTTCGAGATCAATTCAATAAGAGGTTATGTGAAATAATTTAAAAAAAAAAAACATTTAAAAAAAGATAATATCGTCAATAATTTTTTTTTTATCTGACTCGGATTTAATTAACAGTTTGAATTGAAGCGGTTATTTTTGGTTTCACAAATTTCATAAATTGTGTGATGAGCGCATGCCACGTGGCACCAAACTAAATCCGACAATTGTATTTCGATAAACTCTTAATTATTTACTGTTCTCAGTGCGACACGAATCAATCAATTATGGTTGTAATGATAATCTTAGCCTAGTTTTACTCCATTCTTCCAACGGAAATACATCTATATCTATCTCTATACTATTTAAAAGTAGTGATAAATACACCACCTTTAGTAGTAATATTTTTCAATTAATGTAAAATAAAATGAGTATTAGCTTTATTTGTGGTTAATTTCTTTTCAGTTTTCCCTTCATTTCCTGAAGCGGTTAAGTGGTCTAGTATGACTTGCTCAATTATATAGGAGTATGAATTTATTCTACACGAATTAAATATTAGAGAATAATATATTTAGTATGTATTGATTGTTTGATAATCAAACAAAACTACTTCATTCTGAAATTATTAAGTAAAAGTCTTATGGATGAAAATATCATACAATCTTG
Source organism: Pogostemon cablin (assembly GCA_023678885.1). NCBI lineage: Eukaryota > Viridiplantae > Streptophyta > Magnoliopsida > Lamiales > Lamiaceae > Pogostemon > Pogostemon cablin. Next base: position 1,353,358 of record CM042992.1, on the reverse strand, counting down.
AATTGAATGTTTGATAATCAAACCAAACTACATTTTGAAATTATTCGGTAAAAGTCTTATTGATGAAAATATCATACAATCTTGAATCGACTTTTATGTTCAATAAAATCAAAATTTTGGCTCCAACTCTTATAAAAATAAATAAAGCCTAAAATTATCAAACTACTTGTGCTTGGTTCGATAAATGTGCAAGCATGCTAAATTTGATTATTTATTAAACAAGCTCCAAAATATAGTACTCCGTTTAAAATTTGATATTATTTTAAATAAATTTGAACAACTCTTCATTTAATTCAAGTCTACAAATTTGAGGAATACGTTTAAGAAAATGCATTACCAATATATTAATCAGAAAATGCATTACCAATATATTAATCAAAGTGAATAAATTTTGAAAATACAATTGTTAATAGTGGTGGCATGTATATTACTAATTACAAAAATTCGTACCAATCCAAAATTTTATATATTTCTTTCTATAATTCATCTCCTTTCTATCGCACATAATTTAGCAGAAATAAATTTCCAAATCGAAATAATAATCAGAACACATCAACTAAAATATCCCTTTCTACTTGCCAAAAGAATTCTTATGCAATTCCTAAAATAAAAAAATAAGGCAGAGCTACTCAGAGAAATTGAGAGCTCGATAAATAAATAAAATAAAAGTATTAATTTATTTTTTTCTCACGTATATCAATGGCAATGCTGCAGAAAGCTTTAAAGAGTTATTCGGATTCCCTTTAACCCGGACAAGACCCTTTTTACAAAACCATAGTTAATTGCAAACGACACCTCTCTCTCTCCCTCCTCTATAAGTACAACAATCCCATCACTCTCTCTCTCCCACTGCTTCTCTCTCTCTCTCTCTCTTCCTTCTTTGACTACCAGTCTTACTAACCTATCTGCATTTGCTCCAATACTTCTCTCCTTCCGGCAATACACATTCTCTCACACACACCTACACACGCATTCAAGGAGCTCACTCCATTTTCAACTTGCTTACTCCACTCCCACTCTTTTAGATCTCCTTTTTTTCAAGATTCTTGTTATCTCTCTGTGATATGCTCAAAACAAAACAAACTTCAACATGCATCCCTTACTAACAATCAATTCTTGACACACTATCGTTTTCTGGAGGTGGGTTTGTCGACACTGACTGAAACTTAGCTCTGTGTTTTTTTGTTCTGTTTCTCCGCCTCGAGCTTCAAAGATTCCTTTTTTCCGGCGAGGAATGGCGGAGGCAGCTGACGGGAAAGCAATGCCGGAGTCGGAGAAGAAGAAGGAGCAGAGTCTGCCGTTTTATCAGCTCTTCTCTTTTGCTGATAGATATGACGTCGTTTTGATGACAGCTGGTAGCATAGGTGCTATCATCCACGGCTCTTCCATGCCCGTTTTCTTCCTGCTTTTTGGTGAAATGGTGAATGGCTTTGGGAAAAACCAAATGGATTTGCACAAGATGACGCATGAAGTATCCAAGGTTTCTGCTTTCTAACATCATTGAGTGCATTTATTTCTGTATGAACTTCAGATCTGATGCTCCGTATTTGTTTGTTGATTGATGCAGTACGCGCTGTATTTCGTGTATCTTGGACTTGTAGTGTGCTTTTCATCCTACGCAGGTTAGATTTGTGATCTGCAACTTCTTTTTAAATTATTACACTGTTTCTTGATATTTTTTCCAGCATACTTGGTTTAGTTTAGTGTATAATACTAAAGGGAGTGTAGTATTTTAATTTCTTCGTGTTGTGTTAGCCAGTTCAATACGGATCAGTCGCACGTGATCCGTGGACCGTCCCTTTGTCTTGATCCTCTTCACCTGTCAATATCCCAAGTTTTTTTCCCCTAATTTATATTATCCCATCACACATCTCCATCAATGCTGATTTTCTTTAGAATTTAATGTTTCCCTTCATAACCTCTCATCGAATTTGAATCAATATTCTGAAACAAGTTGGTGTTGACTGTTGATTAATTTAGAGATTGCATGTTGGATGTACACTGGGGAGAGGCAAGTTGGTGCTTTGAGGAAGAAGTATTTGGAAGCGGTGTTGAAGCAGGATGTGGGGTTCTTTGACACAGATGCTAGAACTGGAGATATTGTTTTCAGTGTTTCTACAGATACTCTGCTTGTTCAAGATGCCATTAGTGAGAAGGTTTGGTTATATCTATCTCTTTATGATTTCATGTTTTTATTGTGTGGATTGAGCATTGATTACAGTTTGCATTTACACTGTTTTCTAACTGTAGAATCCGGTATTCAACCGACTCTTGCATTGAAGAAGAAAGTGGGATCATGCAACCACATTTTGATGGAATTAAATGCCATCCTAACATCTAGATTTCTTGATTCTCAATGTGCAGAACTTGGTTTATAATTTGAGTTCACTCGGATGAACTTTCGATGAAATTCTAAAATTTGATGAGATTTCTGAATGAGTTCCTTTTGTTTTCGTGTTGTAGGTTGGTAACTTCATTCATTATCTTTCGACATTTTTGGCGGGATTGGTGGTTGGTTTTGTGGCAGCATGGAGGCTAGCTCTACTCAGTGTGGCTGTGATTCCTGGAATCGCCTTTGCTGGGGGTTTGTACGCCTATACACTCACCGGATTAACATCCAAGAGTCGTGAATCGTATGCGAGTGCTGGTATAATTGCTGAGCAGGTGAGCTTGTGGTAAAATGATTGCTTTATTGTTTCTTTTTATTGTTATTTTCGTAGTGCTTTATGCAAGAGAAGATATATACTTTTATAGAAATCTTTGTTAAGAAGTTTCAATATAGCCTAAATTAGCCCTCATTAGTTATTATAGCCTAGTAAAGATGAAATACAAAGATTGCAGCTGGATAGGTCCCACTTTTCTCTTTTTTGGCTGAAGGCGTGTTACTCTTCATCATTTATTTTCTTTATGAATTGCTAATAAAATTTCTCTTAATTTCAATTGCTATAATGTTAATTGAAGGTTTTGATTGTTTAAAAAATGCCACTCAATAACTAACAGTGGTGGAAAGCAATTACGACTATGCTAATTTCACAAAGAATCAAGAAAGACTAATACCTTTGTGGTTAATGCAGTCGATTGCTCAAGTTAGAACAGTTTACTCCTATGTCGGTGAGAGCAAAGCACTCGGTGCATATTCAGATTTGATCCAAAATACATTGCAGCTGGGATATAAGGCTGGAATGGCTAAAGGGCTGGGATTAGGATGTACATATGGTATAGCATGCATGTCCTGGGCTCTTGTTTTCTGGTATGCCGGAGTTTTTATCAGAAACGGAGTAACGGACGGTGGCAAGGCCTTTACTGCTATTTTCTCTGCTATTGTCGGTGGCATGTATGATACACTGCTCACATAATTCCCCTCAGTTTTTTAAGCAAAATATCAAGTTTGCTGATAATTTGATTTCTACAGGAGCTTGGGTCAGTCGTTTTCTAATCTTGGGGCATTCAGCAAAGGTAAAGCAGCTGGATACAAGTTGATGGAAATAATCAAGCAAAAGCCGACCATAGTTCACAATGCAGCAGACGACAAATGCTTAACCGACGTCAAAGGGAACATTGAGTTCAAAAATGTTACTTTTAGCTATCCATCTAGACCTGATGTCATCATCTTTAGAGACTTCTCCATTTTCTTCCCGGCTGGAAAAACGGTTGCTGTGGTTGGTGGTAGCGGCTCAGGGAAAAGCACGGTCGTCTCCTTGATAGAAAGATTTTATGATCCTAATCAGGGTAATTGACTGAGAAAGCATCTTGTGACTAGAGTTTAATACCAAAAAGGATGATTAACACTGAATGTTCACAATGTTGTTAAATGGACAGGGGAAATTTTGCTAGATGATGTTGACATTAAGACACTGCAGCTGAGGTGGCTGCGTAATCAAATTGGTTTGGTAAACCAAGAACCTGCACTCTTTGCAACCACAATACTGGAGAACATTCTGTATGGAAAGCCCGGTGCAAACATGGCTGAAGTCGAAGCTGCTGCTTCTGCCTCAAATGCTCATAGCTTCATCACCTTGCTTCCTAATGGATACAACACTCAGGTTTGCTGTTTTCTTGCTAAGTGACTATTGATTCATAGAAGTAACTTACTGATGGTTGTAATTACATTTGTGAATTGACTCGATATCCAGGTGGGAGAACGAGGGGTTCAACTCTCCGGGGGCCAAAAGCAGAGAATAGCAATTGCAAGGGCTATGCTGAAAGACCCTAAGATACTTCTTCTAGATGAAGCCACTAGTGCACTTGATGCAGGTTCGGAGAGCATCGTTCAGGAGGCTCTAGATCGTCTGATGGTCGGAAGAACTACGGTTGTGGTAGCACACCGGCTATCTACAATAAGAAATGTTGATTCCATTGCAGTTATACAGCAAGGACAGGTTGTCGAAACTGGAACTCATGAAGAACTAATTTCTAAAGCTGGTGCATATGCATCCTTAATCCGATTCCAGGAAATGGTAGGGAACAGAGATTTTTCAAACCCTTCAACCCGTCGTACACGCTCTTCGCGTCTAAGTCACTCATTGTCGACCAAGTCTCTTAGCCTCCGATCCGGTAGCTTAAGAAACCTGAGCTATTCTTACAGCACAGGTGCTGATGGTCGTATAGAGATGGTATCAAATGCTGAAACAGACCGGATGAATCCAGCTCCAGCTGGTTACTTTTGTCGATTGCTCAAGTTAAACGCTCCTGAGTGGCCATATTCAATCATGGGAGCCATCGGTTCTGTTCTTTCTGGTTTCATTGGACCAACCTTTGCCATTGTGATGAGTAATATGATTGAAGTGTTCTACTATCGAAATCCTGCTGCTATGGAGAGAAAAACGAAGGAGTACGTTTTCATCTACATTGGAGCTGGTTTGTATGCTGTTGTTGCGTATTTGATTCAGCACTACTTCTTCAGTATCATGGGTGAGAACCTTACTACCAGAGTAAGGAGGATGATGCTTGCAGGTATGCCATTTTGTTATCAAAATTTTGGATATTTAAGCATTATATTTTCGTTGATATCAATATATTCGTCTTCGTTTCAGCAATTTTGAGGAATGAAGTTGCATGGTTCGACGAGGAAGAGAACAACTCGAGCCTCCTAGCAGCTCGTTTAGCTACAGATGCTGCAGACGTCAAATCTGCAATAGCCGAGAGGATATCGGTGATATTGCAGAACATGACATCTCTTCTCACTTCCTTCATTGTTGCATTCATAGTTGAATGGAGGGTATCACTGCTTATATTGGGCACATTCCCTCTTCTTGTCCTAGCAAACTTTGCTCAGGTAAAAACACCATCCCCCATAGAATTGCACATTAATAAAATGATGCACATTCTAAATATCTTTTAAACAAAGAAAAAGGTTATTCTAGTAAATGCATAGAAAAATTGTGTTTAAATTAACATATAGTTCTATGGTGGAGTTTGAATATTGGAATCCCATTTCAGTCTTCTCTGACACTAGAAGACAAGAGTGTAAATACAAACATGGCACCATATTGCTCAGCATGTGCCTCCTTCAAATCTGCCTCCTTGAAATTTGCATAGTGTGAACTAAATATAAAAGAAACAAAAAATATATATAACAGAATGATATACAGAGAGATGAGAGAAGGTATGTGAAATTCAATTATTATTCATCAACTCCAAAGAAACTGAGAAATATGCAGGTTTCTTATCTGAGTCATATATGGGGTTAGCAGAGTTTGTTGATTTGTGTAAAGCCCATATTTTACTGTCATGTTTTACTGTACTTAACTCAAGCTTTTCACCTTTGCTCTGACAACATAAAATAAGCAGTGAGCAATAGTTTATTTATGGGACCCAACTTCTTTGAATTATGGCTGCCCTCTGTTTGATTACAAGTTTTACTGTCTCACTGGGTATAATTCATGGCAGAGTTGCCAGAGATTCTCATCGTCTCGTGATCACATAAAAGAATAATTTTTTATTTCAAGATAATATCTTTACATCTTCTTTTACTTTTTTCCATAAGATTAAGTCTTAATTGTTGTGTTAAGTGTGAATTAATCAGATAATACTGTTTTAATTAACTCTGATTTGTTTGTTGCTATTGTATGTGGCAGCAACTTTCTCTCAAAGGGTTTGCAGGGGACACAGCCAAGGCACATGCAAAAACCAGCATGATTGCTGGGGAAGGAGTAAGCAATATCAGGACAGTAGCTGCTTTCAATGCTCAAGAAAAAATCCTTTCTTTGTTCTGTCATGAATTGCAAGTCCCCCAACGACGAAGCCTTCGTCGTAGCCAAACGTCGGGGTTTCTATACGGGCTTTCGCAGCTGGCTCTTTACGGGTCGGAAGCCCTTATTCTTTGGTATGGTGCCCACCTTGTGAGTAAAGGCTCCTCCACCTTCTCAAAGGTCATTAAGGTGTTTGTAGTGTTGGTTATTACAGCCAATTCAGTTGCTGAGACTGTGAGCCTTGCTCCTGAGATCATTCGAGGTGGAGAAGCTGTCGGCTCTGTGTTCTCGATTCTTGATCGCTCAACGAGGATTGATCCGGACGACCCTGAAGCTGAACCTGTTGAGTCCATTCGTGGCGATATTGAGCTACGCCATGTTGACTTTGCTTATCCGTCTCGACCGGATGTGATGGTGTTTAAGGACTTTAACTTGAGGATTCGAGCCGGGCAGAGCCAGGCTCTAGTAGGGTCTAGCGGGTCGGGGAAAAGCTCAGTGATAGCATTGATAGAGAGGTTCTATGATCCTATTGCTGGGAAAGTCATGATTGATGGAAAAGATATTAGGAGGTTGAACTTGCAGTCTCTTCGCCTCAAAATTGGTCTAGTTCAGCAAGAGCCTGCACTCTTTGCAGCCAGCATTTTCGACAACATTGCTTATGGCAAAGACGGGGCGACCGAAGCAGAGGTAATCGAAGCTGCACGAGCAGCAAACGTGCACACGTTCATCAGTGGATTGCCCCAAGGATACAAGACCCCTGTTGGCGAACGAGGCGTTCAGCTCTCGGGTGGACAGAAACAACGTATTGCCATTGCAAGAGCTGTTCTAAAGGATCCATCCATCCTTTTACTTGACGAGGCAACAAGTGCTCTCGATGCAGAGTCGGAATGTGTGCTACAAGAAGCACTCGAGAGGCTAATGAGAGGCCGCACCACGGTCCTCATTGCCCACAGGCTATCCACCATACGAGGGGTGGATAGCATCGGCGTTGTCCAAGACGGACGAATCATGGAACAAGGCAGCCACTCCGAGCTGATCAGCCGACCAGACGGGGCGTATTCGAGGCTATTGCAACTGCAACACCATCGCATATGATCGTTGTTTTCATTTCTTCTTTTTCTCTTTTTTGTATGATGATGATGATAGGTGTAGATATTGGGGTGTGAAGACTATTTCTCCATTACCAGTGGGGATGTGTGCTAGAAATCATATGATCAATCTTTTTCAAGCTGGATAACATTTAAAATCAATTGAGGGCCATCATAACCTTCCTTTACATACTGGAATTACTTTTCTTGATCAATTATCCATTCATTCATGTGATTGCTCATCCATCCTCTTTTCAGTTTCTGGAAAAAAAAGAAAGAAACCCCTTTTGGTGTGGAGGGCCGACATAAACTATTGGATAGTAACACATTAAATCTAGATTAAAATCATCATCATCTTTTTCCAACACATAATGGAGTCACATTCATCTGCCCCTTCAATTATTTAGTATTATTTTATATAAAGCAAGAACATGGCCAGCTGATCACTAAATGGACAAGAATGTTTTCCAACAGAGAATTCAAAGACAATGTTGCTTTCATACTATGTATAATATACATGTATTGTATTTGTATACAAATACAAAGATAAAAAATACATACACTGTAGACAGTGTTACAGTTGTGTAAAAAGCAAAGTGAAAAGTGACCAATGAGGGTATGACAGAGGAGAAATGATATTGAAGAGAGAGAAGGGAGTGTGTGATTATGGAAGAAAACAGGAGCAGTGGAATGGATGTACTGAATTCTGAAATACCATAAGAAGATCTGCAACACTGAACAATTTGTTGAATTAGGAAATGAATAGGAGTTTTTGGGTCAAGTTAGAGGCCCACAAATATATGTGTACAGTCAAGAATAATTGAGGACCTTATATTGGGCTTGGCCCACCTTTTGTGCTAAACTGGCTTTTTCACATGTCATGTGACAATCTTTCCCACTCTCTTTTATGGACTAAATAAATTATTTAAATACTCCATATTTTACAGTTTTAATAATAGCCTGAATTTTTTCATGATCAGATTTGATATACTCCCTCGTCCCCTTGACCGTTTGTTTTTGGGCACGTGAATTAAGGAGTGTAATATTTTAAAGTATAATGAGGTGAGAGAAATAATATTTTAATGTGTAGTGGGTAGTTGTATTAATATTGAGTGTGGGCCCATGTGGTTGAGTATAATAATATTATTGTGTTGTGTCACATCAACCCAAAAAGGAAATAGACACTTTGTATTGGGACGGACCAAAATGACAAAATTGACACATATCGGAGGGACGGAGGGAGTATATGGATATGATCAATTTAATCAAAATTATATAATGAAATAAATTATAGGGCGAGTCTCATAATACCGTCGTGTGAAATGAATTTTGTGAAATAAAAATATACCTTATAATCTTGCCATTATTATGGAGATAAAAACCTTCGGCTCACCATGACCAACAAAATATCATCATGAAAAAATGGAATATCATAGGTTTAGATAGATAATCAATTTGGGTATTTATGGAGTAGGTGAGAATCTATATAATTAGGAATTGCAACAGAGACACTATAGAGATATAGTAGAAGCTAAAGGATTCAAGACAAATGGAAAAATTAGTTAAAAATAATATTATTCACTTGTTGAAGAATTAAAAAAAAAACTATATAAATACACAATAAAACTATAGATGTATCAAAGAGGGAGTTAAATGATTTAAAAATCAAGATCGAAGGTTTGACTATGAAGTTTGATGAGTATAATATATTTAAATAAACGCCAAACTTAATCATAGAAAGGATAATGAGTGATAATTTTTGTAATGAAAAATATTAATATCTAACTGATAAAAAATGATAATAGTGAGGGAGTTAATTGAGTATTAATATTTGAAAATAATATATATATATTAAAATAGAAGTATATGTCTTTATATTAAAGAGAATAACATTTAATACATATAGTTATTACACTGGAAACGGGTTGAACTTGAATGCACGGACCTCCATCCGTGCGCCTAGACGCACAAGAGAGTTATCGTCTCTCACACAATCGAATATCCTTCATTGAATAATTTTAATTTCACCATGAAACCTGCTTCATTTTAATTTTTGCTATTGATATAACAAAATCAATTTTGCACAAATAAAATTAGTTGAGAATAAAACTCCAAACAAAAACATAGCCACCAAAACCCTAAATTGGAAAGAGTGATGGAAAAGAAATCGATGACGTTGCATGAGGATTAGGTCACATGGTAAAATGTGATAAGTTGGTTGAATGGCCCATTGGGCCAGCCCTAGTTCGGTCCATTTTCTGTAGCCATTAAAGGTGGGCCCTTCGTTCTCTAAAAATAAATAAAAGGGGCTTTCCATATTTCAGAGTTACGTCTCTGTTTGTTTCCCTTTGCCTTCTTATTTATTTTCTAATCATTTTATTTTTACTTCTTTTTTAGCGATCTCACACTCTTCTAAAAAAAAAATTACACACGAATATATAAAAAATTGTTCTCTACTTTAAAAGTTATTATATTATCTATCTATTATCATTTACAATTAAACAATTTAACTCGTATATATAAAAATGTAACATTATTATTTTTAATGACTCTTTCTTACCAAATACTCCCTCCGTCCCGTTCAAATGATCTCTTTTTTCCATTTTGGTCGTCTCACCCAAAGGGTCCTCTTTTCTTTTTTATACACATGGGTCCCACACTAACCCACTAATACAATTAAAATATGGGGCCCATACTCGCACTAATACAACTACCCACTACATATTAAATAATAATACTCCTTACTTCACGTGCAAAAAAACAAAATGCACCATTGATACGGGACGGAGGGGGTTAGTAGGTATTTATAATCATAATTATGTTGATTTATACTTACATTAAACAATGTGTGCAGCCATATAAAACGATTAATTAAACTGAAAGTAATTTAGAAAAAAGACAAATTCTGAACTGAAGATATTTTCTATAGACGATAAGACTTTATTTGTAGCAGTTTTCTTCATAATTGGGCCCTGACCCATGAATATATTTCCTATTGGGCTTTAAATGAAATCTTTGATTGCAACCAATCTGTCCCAGTTGGCGAGCCTAGCCCAGCCCAGTTTTCACTTAAGAATCCAGTAATTGGATTCGGCTTTATATTGTACATTTATTTTGTTTTTCTTGAATACATCTTTTTTTTTTTCAAAATTTACAAGAAATGGACTTAATAAAACTCTATAAACAAATAATTTAAACATGTATAATTATTTATTTTAATTATACGTAATCATCTTATTCTTTCCACGATAATATTTTGAGCCATACTTTAATTTTAAATTGTATTATTTGGTTTGAGGGGTTTTTTTTCTTTAAAAAAATTATTTTTAATTTTATATTATTTTGGGAAATTTCTCTGCAAATTTTACAAATAGATTGTAAACTGTTTGTTTCAAATTTAGGATGTAGTCTAGTGGACGTACGAGTGGGACCCACTTGAGTCAAATTTGAGTAGTCAATCAGGAACATATGAAAAATATATATATAGTAAATCATAGAACATGGAAAAACAAATAATATCTGTCTATAAATTATTATGTCTCCAATTTTTTATTTTTATTTATATTATATTATTAGAACAAATCTATCACTTCTGAAGAAGCTATGGCCATCATGCCCCCAAGAAGATTATATCGTTGATTTGATGTTATAAATATTTTTCAATCGTATTTTTAATGTTTTCATTCAATTTTAAGAATTTATGAAAAAAAGAAAAGAAAAAAAAGGGAAAAGACTAATCATATCATTTAGACCAATATGATTATCCATTTCTTTTCATAATCTAAAAACGATGGATAATGCTTAGCTCGAATTATAAGTTGCATTAAACCTACAATTATTGCATTAATATTAATAGTAGATATATTAGTCAATCATATATAGTTTTATATATTTAATATAAAAATAATATTTAAGATGAAACCGTTTGGAAAACCTAGTTAATTACTATCGTATAATTATATGATCCATTAATGACACGTGGTGTTTAAATAAATCATATTAAAAATAAATAATTTATTAAGTAATGCTCATGCCTCATGGCATATTAGGTTGGAATTAATAATCAAAATTCTTTTAAGTATAATATAAACAAATAAAAACGAATCAACGTAGATTAATTGTTATCAGTATGATAATTAATAAAATTGATCATTTTACTGTGTATGAGTATGAATAATTAAAATATATATGAAAAAAAAAACTTATATAATTAAAAAAATTAGAATTAATAGATACATGGAAATTAGGGTGGGCCAGTAACATTAGCAAGGGACATGTGAGTATGGTTATTAAAAAGTGTTGCCTGTTTAGGAAAATCTAATTCCTTAATTACAAAGTCCACGTGTCAAATGATGAGTGGATTGGAAAGGCATGTGACATGGTTTTTGACAAAGAAATTAGCCACTCTCGCGTGGTTATGTTTCTAAGGAGGAGGAAAACAATTAATGGAGAGGCTAGACTATGGTTCATCTATTTTTAATTTAATTTTATTTTTATGTAATTTGTTGGACATAATAATTAATTTCTATATGTTGGGCATTACCCCACCCTACTCTCCCTATCACTACCCCCCCCCCCCCCCCAAATCCCATCCCACTTTCATGTGCCCATCATGTGATCATTTGACAATATTGTCACAACTACATTCTAAATTTCGGCACGTTCTAGTAATTATACTATGTTGCACTATCTTTAGATTTTTTATTTTATTTCTTTATTAAAATTACTAGTTACACTATCCAAATAAAAAATAGGCGATGCTTGAATAAAAATAAATAAGTATAAAAATAGAGAGAAAAGGAAAGCAAGATTAACGTGTACCTATGTTTAGCAATAACATTAATAAAAGGGTGCATAATTATATATAAGTACGTACCACTATTACTATTATATTCATGATACTCTATAAAATTCTCGTTCAAAAGTTTTAATATAAACTTATTCAAAAATTTATGATCATATGATTGATAAATGATAATTAAGCTTGAATTTCGCCCACTCTGAATATGACTTAGAAAAAAGAAAAGAAAAGAAAAACATGCAATATCAGTTCGTCTTAACAAATCAGCCTAAAAATCATTATTTTGAAATAATACATAGAGATATTTAATTTATGAAATGCAATTATATTCTACACATTTAATTTCAAATAAATTCTTGATTAATTTGAATTAGTTAAATCGTTTTTTTTTTTTAATTTCTTGTGCGAATTATATACTAGTTGGGTATTGTCTAAGTTAGACGGTTTGGATTTTAGATTTTAAAATCTAGTTTTATATAAGCATGTTTAATTAAATACAATGAGCTTAGATTTATTTACTTATTTTCAAATTGAATATTAAAAGAAAAATATAAGATTAATAATCAAACAAAATATAAAATGGAAAAACTATAAATTTCTACATACATGGGTAGTTTTTGTATAAATAAAATTTTCTATGAAATATATTTATTTAGGTAAAAATTTGTGTGCGATCGTCTCATAAAATTAATTTCGATAACACGAAACAGTGATAACAATTATAATGAAAAATAATACTCATTAATTAATGAAAATTAATAATAGTATACGGCATAGTCTCACTGCGAGACGATTACACATTTCTGACATAGTAGTATTTATTTATAATTTGCGGTCATGTAGCAAAGAGCTCCGCTTTCTAAACTTGAATTTTAATCAACAGGGTAATTACGAACATGGTGATTTAATCAGCATATTTAGTAGTAAAAAATGGAGTAATAAAAAGATGTTAATTGTTAATCGATGAATATGATGGAGACGGGTGAAATTGAATGAATAATAATCTAAAAAATTAAATATGTCACAAGATTGAATTGATAGATAGTTAATATATAAGAGGTGATAAGTGTCCAATGATCACATGGTCTTGTATATTGAGACATGCACATGAAGGCCCACTTTGTTAGTACAATAACTAACACACTATATTAACTTTTTAAGCCAACTTGGGATATATATCAAAGTCCCACATTGCCAACACACATACATATATACACATATATAAATATAATTAATTAAATAAATTCAAAGCTTACTCTTGTACTGTATATAGTATATATACTTCAATACTTAGCTTTCCTGGTTGATCGTCTCATAAAATAATTTCATTTATTTATTTTTTATTCTTTATTTATGAACCCAACAAATTAATTATTGATACAATAATTACATTTCTTGATTATTTCATTATAAATGTTATCTTTGCAACATATTATTCCTGCAATAATTAAATTAAAATTTTATCATTTTTATCGATCAAATATTCATTTTATTAAAAAATACTCCATATAGCTATTTTTCGCAACATAATTATATTATTATTATTGGTCTGTCTTCTTCGTAATCTTTTGATATTTTCACACTAATTTAATAATCACGACATTTTGATTTTTTATTTAATATCTATCATTGAACGTGCTAATCTAAATTAATAAAAATCAAAAGGTACTAGTCGTGATCACACCCTAACATTTAAAATTGATTAACTTATTAAGAGAGAGAGAAAGAGATAATTTAAATTAATTAGTTCAATCATAGTTTAACTACTGCTATTTTAATTTTCTAGGTTTAATTAATCTTCATTTTCTCATTTTAAGAGTTTTAACAATATGGACATATTTATTTAACTGATCCTCATTTTCAATTTTTTTTAATTTTTAAACCCTTTTTAAATTTTCTCATTTTCAATACTTAGTTTTTCCTTTTTTAAGTTCTAGCAATAGTTTGTACAAATTCAAAATTGTGTATCTTATTGGAACGATAAGTTAAAATCCTCATTATAATGTGATTGGACATATATAAATGTAGTTCAATAATAGTTACATTACATCTTAAAATATTTATGAAATTATTACGTGAAAGGAATTTAATTTGAATTTTAAAATTGGAAATTATGGTTTATAAGTTTTATTCTGGTGTTTGTGGATCGTTGAATATAGGATTCTTCATAATTATTATTTAATCATGCCATTTCATTCTAATCATGTCGGAAGCTGAATAATTTAAAATCGACAAGTTTAATAATTAAATTTCACTTCAGTCGGGTCACAATCTATGTAACATTAATTTAAGGAAGAGACACTTTTGCCCAAATATATTTTACCCTCGAATTAAGGTTCTATTCAATAATAATAATAATTGGACAATTTTGAAAATCTATGCAAAACCTATCCCATTGCTTTTCTCACTTTTATGGTGTTTATTATTATTTTTTCATTTTCTTCTACTCATTCTCTTATTAACATTAAATTGCTATTGCTGATCTTTAATTTAGATCTCAATCAATAGAAATTTATTTTATGTAAAAAATAAAAATAAAAATTATTATTCCACCATATATACATAAATCAATATAGTGACGAAACAGCACGCATATATATATATATATATATATATATATATATATATATATATATATATATATATATATTAAAAGAAAAATCATATTTGTTGATGGTTCATTCTTGAGATGATAAGTGGACCGGGCTTTGCTTGAAGTAACTAAAGAGATCATCATTCAAGAACAAAGCACATCAAACTAAATTCATGGAGAAGATAGGAACACACTCTCTTTGTATTGTGAAGTATTAGATAGTATTTTTTTATATACACCCTCAACATTTTAATACTCTTTGCTATGTAGAAGATGAAGTAATAAAAAACCTAACAGAAAATATAAGAGGCTGACTGTTTGCATATTCTCCCTAATCCGTCACACATGCTCTCATAGTTGCCCTAAATGGACCAATAAAGCTGCGCCGCATGTTGTGGGGTTAATCGGTTCTTGTAGCTTGATGAGGGGACCATCTCTGCCAAAAGCTTGGTGTTCAGGTGGTCACAACCCTAAAGTGAATTTTCATTGGTTAAGAGAGTATAATATATTTTCATTGGTTAAGAGAGTATAACATACTCTTTATGCTGTTTTTTTTTTTACAGAAATGCTGAGAGTGATTTATTCATAGTATTCACTTTGAGATGTTGTATTTGATTAACTTCTGATCAATGGGCTAACTCCTGAGGGTTGGCCGAGCTTATCCTCAGTTGGGTCGAGCTTATATAAGGTCGGTCCAGCCGAGGATGGTAAATATTCCAAGCTTATGTTTAAGCCAGTTGTGTGTATATGTTCAGCCTGATTTGAGCTTTTATCATTCATGGCCTTTAGACTGACTTTGCTTACTATCGGATTTTTCATTGGGTGGGTCGACCTTATTTCCTCTGCTCAGTGCTTGACCTCTATTGATCCCTGTTATCTTTTTTCTTGAGCCTTGATCTATATACGGAGTAGGATACAATACCCATAACAATATTAAAAAAAAAAAAATCCAAATATCAACATCAGATATTTTGAAAAAAATAAAAAGGCCTACAGCACTGCTTTTCGCCATTGCAGTTGTCTTGATCCAATCCGACATCCCTCTCTCTCTCTCTCTCATCTTCTTTCCTTCTTCCTCAGTAACCTGTTTCTTTGGTGGTCCATCCCCACTTTATAACACTTCATTTTCTTATCTTCCCTCCCTCTCCTAGCTACTACTCTATATCTCCCCAAATATATATTCATTCATTCCACTCTTGTTAATTTGCACTCTCTCTAATCAACCAAATGTCAGGAAGAAGATCAAGGCAATCATCCACCACAGCTTCAAGAATATCCGATGATCAGATCATCGAACTCGTCTCCAAACTCCATCAACTCCTCCCCGAGATTCGCACTAGTCGACGTGCATCCAAGGTATATATATACCTACAACTACATTATTACTTTAACCATCCATAATACTACATTTGTTGTGTAAGATAGTAGTATAAATTTTCTTCGTCAACAACACATTTAATTCATTGAACTAATTAAATAGTATGTATCTTGTGTGGAGCCGGCTAACCTAGCTAGTACAAGATGATTTTTGACTAGTTTCTGCGTACACTAGACGTTATTTTCTGCTTAACAAACGATACTTGTGAGTCTGACTCACAACGTTGTCGTTTCATTATTAATCAAGATGCCCTTATTATATTACTTTCTAACACTCCCACTGCAATGATCTGCATGCATGTTTTTAATTAACATTTTTGTGAGCTCTTTTTGTGCTATTATTAGTGCATAACGAGACTAAAGCAGTAACGGTGAATAATAATATGAAACGAAAACAGGCTTCGGCGAATAAGGTGCTTCAAGAGACTTGCAACTACATAAGAAACTTGCACAAAGAGGTGGATGATCTTAGTGAGAGGCTATCACAGCTACTGTCTTCCATAGATGCTGATAGTCCAGAAGCTGCAATCGTTAGGAGTTTAATCTAAGTCATTATTTTTAATTAATTCTTATTGTTTTATGTCAAATGATCACCTGTTAATTAGATCATCTTCTATATGGGAGGTAATGGTGGCTTTTATTTGGAGTTTTTATTAACTATTATATATAATTAGTATTGGAGGTATTAATGTTGAAGTGTCCATATATATTAATGGATGCAGTGTTGTAATTACTTAAGGTGTATTGAATAAAATGGAGCCCTCCTACCTTCCAAAAACCTATACTATACATTATTTATATATAATTAATATAGATTCATATGAATTTAAATAGTTAAATCTTTTTGTGATTTTCACATAGTAATATTTTTATTGAATGAAACATTTAAAAAAAGCATATTTTATGGTGACACCAGAATTCGAATGAGAATTTTCTTTTATATTTTTATTTTAACATAATTAATAATGATCCTATTAAAAACTAATCCAAATCAATCACTATTAAAAAAAATGCTATTTAATTCACAATTCTTATTTTTACTTTTAGCTAGGGCCTCTTCAAAGAGACTCTTTATATTATGTTAGTTTTGTTTCATTTTTTAATTTCATTTGTGTTTTTTGTTTTCCCAACGAATTTACTATGTATTAATTTAACAATTGCAGGAAGTTGGTATTTAATTAATTTTTCTTTTATAATTTTTATAAGCTTTTTAGTATTTTGTATTGAGTTTTTGACGTATGATAAAAAAACTAATTAATATTTGACTTATTATCATTAATGTATGTGTGTTTATATGGAATTACACGTAGTTAACTAGCTAGAATCACTATAATAAGTACTAGTGAATACTACTATAAAATTTTCCAATAAAAATATTTACTAATATATGTTTGCTAAACTAATATTCAAGCTTATCATGCAATAAAATATATATACTTAACTTATAATTTATTAAGTTTTGTAATACTTTGAAAACCACGCATTTCTGGTATAAATTTATTAATTTTAATGATTTCTAACACCATTAATCATGAACATATGAGCAATAATCACGGGAACTAGTGCAGTACTACTGTACTATGAATGAATTAATGGGACGAATAACTTCTGAAATCGAAAGTGATTGAGATTATTTGATTAGGACAAGATATAACGTCATTACAAGCTAGACTAATCGACTTAAGTATGATTAATTGGAAGAAAGAAGATTTAAAAAAAAAAATTTAATTGCACGATAATATAAGTTACACGACATTCATTTGAAAGAAAGAAAAAAAAAAGAGAGAAATTAGCATATCTATTTTCTAGATCGATCGTTAATTTATTGCACCTAACGATGAACAACATTAATAACAGTAGATTTGCCTAAATACATGCAGACATGTGCATGATTTATGTCTCTGAAAATTAACATAATATTATTCATTAAAAAAATATATACTTAACTTATGTTATTTCAAAAACTATACATAATTAAGACATTTTAATTTGTTGCTAATTATTGTTTATAACACCAATATTTTCAAACTGTTATAGTCAAACGAGAATTTGTAATTTAATTAGATATGTTTAATTGATAATATCTATATGGGTTGACATCAAATGAGTTGGACATAAATATTAAATAGATTTTTTGAAAAAAAAGGTTTAATTAGGAGGAAAAGGTGAGATAAAGAGGATAATAGATAAGATATATACGTACATTGTCGTGCAATTAAACACAGATTAAGGCATGATGAAGAAGGTTGTTGGGATTTAGAAAGATTAGTGCGTAATCCCAGAGACAAATCTGCACCCTAACAGGGGATAGACAGTGACAATGGCTTTCGAGATTAAATTGGTGTCTTAATCAAAAAAGGCATCCATAATTGCATTTATTATTAATTAAGAGATTAGGCGGTCATTAACACCCCAATTAAACACTTGATTAAGACCCCTCAACATTTCTCTCTACCCTTCTTCGTCTTGGCTACCTTTATGTTTAACATCGAGCCAAAACTTTTTTCCTTTTTCTTCTAATTATTCTATCTCTCAATCAATCGATCTATTTCCATCAATTAATTAACTTTGCTTGATTAATCTTGTCTAATTTATATATCGCGTATACGCGGAGTTTTTGATTAGGAGTCCATCAAAGACGACTTTTTATGGAATCAGATTTGACACGTGTCAGTACGGACGAGATTAATCAAATAAAATCGAAATGAACGTCTTTAATGAGTTCTTGAATTTCAATTTAAAGAATCCAGTGATATGTATGTAATCCAATGATATGTATGTAGTATTTCTCAACTTATAACTAGTTTTCTATTTTCCTAAATAAACAAATTCTCAAAAGTTTGATTGCTTTAATTAAAATTTGTTTATTAATAGTTAAAATATAATTATTATAAGTATTATAACATAATTAACTATAAACATACTTTAAATAATAATAAATATACTTTATTACTTTACATATTAATAAATACACTTTATTTATATAATAAGCATATTTTATTAATTCTCCCTTACACTATGTTAGGCCATAAAATAACGGAAAAAAAGGAAAAAAACTTAATTGGGGTAAACTCTTTAGAGCTGCTGATGAAGCTTTAACAGGCTGATCATTTTAAGTACCTGAACTACGGCCCAATTATCTCAGCAAAACCTTTTGGGCCTTGAATCAATCTATAAAAATCGACAACCTAACTACTCTACTAGCAACGGACCACATGGAATTCATCTTTCTACTTCAGTTACAATTTTATACAAATTTATCTATATATTTATAAAATAAATTTTATAAAAGATTTTTTTTACCAAATAAATGAACTCTTGGCGTAATTGTTTTTATGAAAAAAATTGCTTATTCAACTGGCCCAACTCACAAATGAATTTAAGTGGTGATGTTAATGGCCCAAACTTTTATTTTAATGGGCCTGAATAAAAATATTTCAGTGGCCCACTTATGTGCTTTCACACGTCTCTGTTCGGAATAAATAAATGGTGGAAGTGATTATTGAGTTGAATTTGATATGCTTCTTTTACGACTTTGAGTAACATTGAATCATTGAGATTGACAAGGCCCGGCCCTAACCATAGTCAAGAGGCGACCGCCTAGGGCCTTAAATTATACCCACATAATATATACTCTCTCCGTTCCATTTCAATATTTACGTTTCTATTTTGCGCGTCTCATTTTAATGTTTAATTTTTTCCTTTTTGAAATATGGAACCAATCTAAAACAATTAATATATGATCCAATACTAATACACCTACCCACTTTACATTAAATATTATATTTTTCCACCCACTATCTATTAAAATATTATACTTCTTAATCAAGTGCAAAAAACAAACGTCAATGTTATATTATTAATCGTTGTATTCTTAATTATTATGACAGTTTTATACTCAGCCTATATCGTAATCTTAATTATTTTGTAAGCTTAATTATTACTTTAGCTAACTTTTCTTTTCAATGTTATAATTTTAATCCTAATTTATCTTTTTTTTGTTAATTTATTATATAACCATTGTATACTCGCCTATATAAATCTAACTTTTAGTAAATATTTTTATAATTCTCATTCTTATCTCATTTCTATCTTTCTCTTAATTGACTTTTTTATGGAATTTCATCAACAATTTAATATTCAATCCTCTCCCTTTTATTGTTATTTTATTGATTTTGTTAATTAGATTTTTTTATTTATTTGCTTATAATCATCAATCATGTTTTCTAGAAAAAATATGCATCGCGTATTAAAAAAGAAATAGTGATGAGTTACATGATATGAATATGGTGGGAGTTGAGAATAATGATGAATTAAATGAGAATGATGAAGAGAAATTTACTTAAGAGTAATTGAAGATGAAATGATCTTAAATAAAGGAAAATTGCTAGATAATGAAAATGAAATAGATGATGAAGATGTTGATAATGAAATTGAAAAACATGTAAATAATCTAGAGAATGAAGATTATGGGTGGGATATATGTGATCCTAGAGTTTGGGATAACATTGATAATAAAATTAAAGATATATTGGTGGAGAAATGTCTAGAAGAATGATCTCAAATTTATTAAACATGAACTTTCTAGACACTTTTCATATACACATTACACAAGAAAATTATCAAATGGTGAGAATTAAGATAAAAAATGTCTTGTGTACTCAAAAAGTACAAATATAGTGTATTATTTTTGTTGCAAGTTGTTTAAATCGATGAATAATAAAAGCTTTATTATTAGCAAATGAAGACCTCAATGATTGGGGCTTTTTTTTTTATTTTGCCTAGGATCCCAGAGTCTCGGGGCCGCCGGGAGATTGAGACCCGAATGTGGGAATGTAATGTCATATAAACCGACCCGCTTCGGTAGCATTGATATGCGGGCCGAATAAGAATGGGATCATCTGATTTGTGTAGATGAGACTTGAGATTGGGCGTCACGTGCCAGGTCCGTGATCTTTGTGCATATAAACAAACAGTTGGTCTGAATGTTATCAATAGTAGATGATTGTGGCTTGCAACTGTAATTCGAAGGTGTTGCATTTTCTTCTCGGACATCGGTTCGATCTCCTCCTCTATTGCACTTTTTCCAAACGTTAATTTGATGTTGGAAGAATTTTGGTTGATAGTTTTTTTTTTTTCCTGGCAATTTGTTTGAATGAATTATAGGTATTTGCCTTTTTTTTTTAAGCTTGTATTAGATTGAAATAGTCTGGTATCATCAAATTATGCGGAAGCTAACCTCGGATTTTACTTCGTTCGGGTTGCGACAGTTTTTCTTTGTTAATAAAAGATAGTGCTCCTCGACTGTTAATTTGTCGGCAGAAAACGTTGTCTGTATGATTTCTTGGAAAATATGAGCATGATGCGTTAATGGTTCACCATTTCAGCTTTTATTGTTGCTTTGACGAAGAATGAACTTCATATTGATTATAAACCCTACCCAAGAATCATTCTTCCTTTAGGCATATATATTTCATTCTGTTAGGATTAGTATCTGAGAATCATGTTTATATACTTATTAAGTTATATCCCTCTTCATTACAATATCATTTTTTCACAAACTTGTCCAATTTGTTTCTTGATCAGTTGAGTGAATCAAACTAGGGATTGAAACACTCTCAAGCAAAGTGTCTCTGTGTCTGTGATAACTTGATGGTTAGACAAATTTCTCATTAATTGTTAGGATCACTCACTTACACATACATGTATATACTTTTAATACAACATTTCTTATATATATATATTCAGGATTGCAAAAAATAAGTCTTACAAATGCTGTGTTCATATGTTGAAGGGTGGTGAATTTCCTCAGCATGTCAACTAATTGTAATGCATTGATTTATGTTAATGTATTGAGTTTCTGAAGAAAGAAAGCTAGTATAAAATGGAGGAACAGAAGGCCGGGCGTTATATGGTCGAAGTCATTGGGCTTTCATCGGAAGCAAGTTGGGACGATGTTTACCACTTTTTCCTCAACTGTGGCACCATTAAAGACTTAGAAATCACTAGGTATCTTTTACTTAAAACTTTTCTTTTGATGTACTAAAAAATGTATGCGATCTTTAAATATTTTAGAATTTAGAACAGTAAGAATAAGCTTATAAAGAAAGGTATAATTCAAGATGTTGTGTATAGGAAGGCGTTGCTATATGAGATGTTGAACTTGAAACTCAAGACACTGTAACTTTGATGGCAGAGTTAGCGCGGATATTTCTATTGCACATGTTGAATTTGAGGATGCTTATTCTGTGAAAATTGCTCTCTTTCTCACTGTAAGTACTCTCTCTTATGTTGTCTTAACTTATCTCGAATTTCACTAAACTTCATTTTGAGACGAACACAGGGATCTGAGATTGCTGATCAGCCAGTATCAATATATAGTTGTGGAACGTGTGATATTGATTCGTCTCCATATCTTGTTGATTATACGGATGCAACGAACACAGTGGTATGCATTAATTACTACATAAGTTAGACTACTGTACCTGATTAAGGAAATTGTAATCCTTTGGTATATATGTAAGAAGAAATGCTGCTCTCTCTTAAATGACTTGCTTGTAGGCCACGCGGTCCAGCCAGTTTGTATCCACTCCCGGAGAAGCTGTGACAGTGGTGCAACATGTTGTTCAAACCATGATCTCAAAGGGGTACGTGCTGAGTAAAGATGCACTGTCGAAAGCCAAAGCTTTTGACGAATCCCACCATGTTTCGTCTACTGCAGCTGCAAAGGTTGCAGAACTCAGCAAAAGGATTGGACTGACGGATAAAATCCAGTCAGGAGTGAATGCCGCCAAATCTGTGGACGAAAAGTACCATGTTTACGACATAACAAAGACAGCGGCTTCTTACACCGGCAGAACGGCTGCAGCGGCTGCAACTGCAGTTGTTAACAGCAGCTATTTCGCCCAAGGGGCTCTCTGGGTTTCAGATGTTTTAGACCGCGCGGCAAAGGCTGCTGCCGACTTTGGTAACAGACAAGTCAAAAAATGACTAGTGTCTGCATACATTTTTGTGTCTTTTCTGGTACAAATGTTGCAAGAAAGAGCCTTCAGTTGGCTAATGAATTATATGTGTAATAAGGTATTAGCAACGGCTGTGGGGATGCTTAAGTTAATGTTGTTAATAAAGACTGAATTTGTGATGGAATATGTTGTAATATAACCAAATAATAAATGTACTAAACTCGGAGTACATCTATAGCTATTGAAAAGATAATATAAATGAATAAATGTCACTTGGATACAGTCTTAGAGAAATTTGCATGGAACAATATATTTTGTGATTAAAATTTTATATTTTACTTTAGAATATAGTGTTAATTCATGTGATTGCAATATATATTCGAAAATGTAATAAATGATTATTTATCTACAGAAGCAGAAACAGGGAATAAATGATTATTTATCTACATGTCTTAATACAGAATTTATTAATATGCAAAATATATTCCAAGATGTGAACTCGATGAATTCATACTTTAATATAAAGCGAACATTTTCGATTAATTACAGAATTTGATAGCTACTTATAACATTATTATTATTATTATTATTATTATTATTATTATTATTATTATTATTATTATTATTATTATTATTATTATTATTATTATTAACCTTGTATCCCATTACTTGTTCTTTTAAAGACTATGTGCGATGAAACTCCAAACTGCCGTGTAATTCCAAATTTCATCAATAAGAGTATGATTAAGGATTTTTTAAGTTATTTACATATAAAAAATAATCCCTCCCTCTGTTTATCGTATTAATGTTAAATGTAATAATTAATTATTTGAGTATTGTCCCTCTCAACAAAAAAAGATAATATAAATATTAACATAGGACAAACCATAAGAAATATATAAACTAGATTAGAATGTAAAAGAACACAAATCAATTACATGACTCAATGCGATTGGTCCACGGTAAGATGGAATTGATACGTATAAAGGATTTGAACCATGAAGTAGAAAAAGCCCTATTCTCTAGGCTTATACAATCCACCATCCTGACTATTATTTTAATTTATTTTTATTCATATTCACAAATTAAACTAAAAAAATTCAATTAATTAATTTATAAATTTATGATTATTTAAAACAAAATTCTATTTAAGTTTTACTAGATTTTAGTGTTCGTGCATATATGCACGAAATAAATTACTCCGGTATATTGCAATTATTTATTCTTTAAGGACAAAATTTTGTGTGAAATCGTCTAGTTGGAATGTTCGATACGAAAAATAGTACGAACTTTTTAAAAATTGATACTTAAAGTTCAGTATGGATTTTTATAAATAAAAAAATTCAATACCACGATACGATTTTTTTAAAATTCGGTTCGATACTGATTTTCTGATTGTATTTGGATCAGTATTGGTTCGAATCAGTGCGGCTCTATGTAACGGATTTACCAAACAATTGCATTAATATATATTTTTTAATATTTATTTTAAAAATAAGATTTAAATGTTTAAAATATAAATTTAAAATAAATCAGCGTATAATTTAATAAATTAATAAATCAAACAATTATGATAAATAAATAAAAGTAAATTTAAAAATAATATAATGCATTTTAAAATATAAACACATTTAAAATAAATTAAAATATTAAATGTAAATATATTTTAAAACTTATTTTAAAAATATTATAACTATATACAACAATTATTTAATACATTAATACTTATCATATTATATAATAAGATAAATAAATTTATAAAAGTAAGAATTTATACATTTATACAATAAAATTAAATAGTTAATAATATTTTAATATATAACGTAAAAGATGTTTTTTTTAAATATGAAATTTTAAATTATTAAAAAATATAAATATTATTTTAATAGGAAGATGTTAATTTAAGGTATAATATTAATGTTTATTTTTCATTATTGAATTTTAATAAGGTATAACATTTTATTTTAAATTATATTAGTATTCGGTTTTTTGGATGGATCGATTCGAGTTTCGGTACGATTCAGTATGATTTATTATTAGATGATAGTCAAGTTCATACCGTAAAATATTTCAGTTTGCTTTGGTTCGGGAAAGTCAATTAGTCAACAAAATTTTTTCAATTCAAAACTTTTTCGATTTGGTTTCGTTGCGGGTTCGATAATATCCAATTATCATGCAACAACTCCTCGTTCGATTCGTTGTACATGTATATAGGGTGGACGTGGCCACCGGACAAGAGATTACTCACATTCTCATACTCTAAAAACATAATAAATGATGCTAGAATTCCCATAGCTAAGGCCATAATAAGATGGCAAAAATATTCACCATTTAGGTTTCATTACATAGAGGATTTCCAAAAAGCTAGGGGTGAACATTAAACGGTTAAAACTGAAATAATCGATCGAACCGAACCGATCAATTCGGTTCGATTTTAAAAAAATCGGTTTGATTTTGATTTTCAGAATATGAAAAATCGGTGTTTCGGTTCGGTGTCGGTTTTGGGTATGAAAATCGATAAAAAACCGAAAACCGAATCTATATATATTATATATACAAAACTCTAATTTTGTAACCACTTCACTGCCCAATCAGCAAACCCCACCCATTTCTCCCTCTTATCTCTTACAATTCAAAGTCAAACTCCCTCTCTGTCTACTCTTAAATTGGACCCACTCATTTCCCTTTTCATCTCTTACACTCAAACTCCCTCACTCTCTCTTTACTCGGAAATTGGTGAGTGAAATGGCATGGAAGACAACCACGGCACTGCTATCTCAATTCCGATGTTGATGATGCTTCCCCTTCCTCCACCCTCCACCGCCGACGCCATTTCTCCACCACCGTCTGACCCCTCGTCAACATGCTCACCTCCACCTGTGCCGACGCAAATGAGGCCGCACTTGCTGCACTCCTCATTCTCGTAGTCAAAGATGAACAGTGAGCTCTTCCCAATCTCTCTATTTTGATCATTTGCTTCAATGGTTGGTTATCATCAATTCCATCTTGTAAACCATAATTTCTAATCCTAAATTTTAGGGTACAAAAAGGCTTAGTAATCCAATTCTTTTGTACAGTCAGTCATTTTCTCTGTTTTAGTGTACCTATTAATTGAAATTTTCGTTTACATTACATGGGTAATGAGGCTAGTATAAAATTTTGGAGTAAGAATTCCACCCCATTTTATTGGAAATTTGCTGCTATTTTACTTCTTATTTTTCCCCTGTTAATTCGGTTAAATCGGTTTTAAAACCGAACCGAACCGATAATTTTTTATCAATTCGGTTCGGTTCGGTTTTGTTCGGCTTCTCCACTTATTCGGTTGAATATTTTTTATAAATTTCGGTGTTCGGTTTTATCAATTCGGTTCGGTTCGGTTTACACAGATGCACACCATTTTTACCAATCTGCTTCATAACACATAACTAATGATTGGTGTGTTAGCTTAATTATGTCTACTGTCTAGATGTGATTTTCAAGGTTCTGTGCATGACAGAAGCTAGGAAGCTTGGAGTTTCAACTCCAGTGCTCTAAAATGTTAGTCCTCTGCTGCATACTTTAACATTGAATATGTTGAAGGTCCTGCCACTTAGACATATCCCTTGATTGACTTTGATTTGAATGGTATTGTTGAAGAACAATGATATTGCAACACAGATTGGTGATGTCATCAGTAAATTGCATGATGGTGGCCTTATCCATGGTCTGTCTACATCAAACATGTTATTTCAAAATGATACGAATAATCTGGTAAGTCACAAATATTTTTTGTCTCTTTGTGGCAACTCATTTACTTCTATGAACATTCTTTCTCAATAAACAATGTCTAGATTATCATTTTCATTTTTTGAAAGGTAATCATTGATTTTGGTCTAAGCTTCACTTCCACCCTTTTTGAAGATGAAGAAGTCTGTCTCTATGTTATTGAACGTGCATTTCTCTCTATGCACTCCTCATTTGGGAATGTGGTGAGCAGAGGATATCAATTTATTTTTGAAAATATACAAGAAATATTATAATGTTTAGTAATTAAATGGCTCATTTTTTTTTTGGCTGAAATTGAATATGGAATAATAATTGCTGTCAAAAAAAAAATAATAATAATAATAATTGTTGTCATAGACATTTATCATTAGCCAAACAAGCACTGGTTTAAGCTAAAGTGTACTAAAGCTGATATTTAAAATGACAGTCCTCATTTATTGGACTGTTCCCTAATAATTTATTTTCCCCATAATTAAATTGGTTGGAACACCCTCCTAAGTTTTTACCAGGGGAAAGGGTAGGACATCTTTGCACTCATTCTGATGATTTATAGGGAAGTTGGAGCAAAGTGTGATTTTGCTACCATTGTCATTGAATTTGCCATTGTGTGTGTTTTCTTTCTGTCTTTGTCAATTCATCTCCCATTAATCGTGAGCAATGTTATGGGAAGCAGTAGTGTGTAATAGCAGTTAGAAGCCTAATAGTTGTTGTAGATGTATTAGGTTTGATCTGCATAATGTTAGGGACTTGGTTTTCCTATAGTTTTAATTCCATCAAATGCGTTGTTCAGCATTATGTAAGAAGGCTTGTTATTTTGTCGGTGCATGCGTAGAGGTTAATCTTTAAATATTGCAAGAGAGCATCTAGCATCTGGTGCTGATGGTAATTAATTTCATCAAACTAGATTAGTCATTAACATGCTGTTTCTTATTCTCAAAGATTAAAGCTGCCAACATATTGAATCCATTTTTTTATGTTGCAGGTGGCGTAATAATCTGGAAATTGCATAGATGTGTGGAAAGTGCATAAGTCACTGGTGTGAGTGACTTAATATTTTTTCTTCCTGAAATATCTTAACTTTGTGCTGCCTGAAAGTGTTGTGAATGAAATGTATTATTGCATGTATATAAAGAAAGCCTCAACTCAATTGGTAAATACACGGAACTGCTTCTAAGTTTCATGGTAAGGATGAACTACACTTGCATGTATAAATTTCAATGATGGTATCATACGTAATGTAAATCTAAGGCTTTATGTCATCATGCTGATACAGGTTCTGTATATCAAATTCTGGATGCACATCTTCACTATATTCAAGGTGTAGCATGGGATCCATCTCAAAGGCAGAGTCACCAATGACTGTTGAATCCAAGGTAATGGAAACAGAGTTGAGCTTCTTGGTTAGATTGGTGTGTTTCCTCTTGGTGTACCGAGTTAACGATTAAAATTAAAACGTTGCTAATTCAATTATACTTATGAATCTTCTGATTTACCTATGTTTAATGACGAAAAAATGAATTGATGAACTAATTCACACACACATATTGGATTTTTGAGTTCTATTGTTCTTTATATATTCAGAATCAACGTTTTTTATTTCTGAAAAAATGTCTCAAGATTATAGCTTAGTACACCTGATTGAACAAGAGACTCACTGATTTAATATTGATTGTTTCTTCATTGGGCAGATGACAACTGTAGCTGTTGCTCACATTTTTTTGTCTTCTCATCAAAACCTAATCTTTTTATACCTGCATCCTTGCATCAAAAGGTTACAACTGAAGAGAGTACTGTGGTTAATATAAAAGGTGATGAGAAACCGGCAGAGCTTGATAAGAAAGAAACGGAGATTGAGGCACCTGGAACAAACATAAAAGAAAGCGTTCAGGATATTGAAGTTGAAGATGGCCATAAGGTTGAATCTTTCTTTTAACACTGATAATGATATGAATGGAAAGACTGCTGTAAAAGCTAAAAATTGAAGTGTTACAAATTCTAATTTCCAGCCTTCCAGAAACCATTTTTTGGTACATAAACTTGGTAATTTTAGTGTTTATGATTGCGGAGAAAGGGATGATGAACATCATTTTTTGGGGACATGATGAAAATTAATTCAGTTTGTTGGTTTCTTGAATGGAGCGTTTGACTGATTATGTTAATTCATTATATTTTCCCTGTGATCTGCGGTGTTATAGAAGGTATGATTTCAGTGTTCTTAGTATTGATAGGATGTTTCCCTATTCTCATAGGACAAAATTCCTAGGAGTTAAATTTCTTTTAAATGCTTTATTTTATTTAGTTGTTAAAAGTTTGTTATAAAAGATATCACATATACTAACTCAAAAGGTATCATTTGAAATCCGGATTAGCACCTCGGTGAACCCAAACCTAGTATAATTATAATGATAAATAAAAATTTAACACTTAAACGGTATTAATTTTAAAGAGTAAGATTAACATGAACTATTAATTAAGATGTGAATTATTTAGAAAATAAAAACTATGTAACTATAAATAGATACTAACATAATATGCACTGTGATAAGTTTAATGAAGTACACAAAACATGTGAGAAATTTAATGAAGTACATAAAGTATGTGTGAGAAGTTTAATGAAGTACACAAAGTAAAATTAAATATAGCAACTAATTCTATTTTATTGGAGGAATTCCTTACATCTAAAATACCAATATTAAGTAAGAAATAAATATAGCAATTGATTGAGGTGTAAGATAACCCAATTTCTTAATCGGAATAAGGTGATTATTTAGAAAATAAAAACTATGTAAATATAAATAGATACTAACATAATATGCATTGTGATAAGTTTAATGAAGTACTTAAAAAATAAATATAGCAATTAATTCTATTTTAATGGAAGAATTCCACACATCCAAAATACGTAAGAAATAATTATAGCAATTAATTGAGGTCTAAGATAACCCAATTTACGTTAAAACTATGTAACTATAAATAGATACTAACATAATATGCATAAGGAATACTAAATATTGCCATTAATTCTATTTTACCGGAGGAATTCCACAAATCTAAAATAGCAATATTAAGAATACAGCAATTAATTGAGGTCTAAGATAACTCAATTTATACTCAAGCATTAAAAATTTAGGCTCGACTTGAATTGTTTACTCTCTTATTACCAAATACGTAACACTATATATTTATGACAATTTACTGGGAAAAAAAATTAAAAACACATGATTTTTACATTTGTTTTATAGGAAGGAGTAAGCAAAAATTAAAAATAAGAAAGCATATTGATAAGAATATCATCACATGGACTGCAAGAAGCTGGAAACGGGATTTTATTTATATAAGAAATGGGCCATCTCTACGGTCTTTTATCACTTCCACAACTAATTAATTTTATCAACACTCCAAAATATGTAAGAACTTATCATAAAGTAACTTTGTTCATCAAATAAATTAATATTATAATTTCAGTACTATGACACATCAATTCAAGTCATATTGATAGGATAGAAATAGCTACGAAAGGAATAAGGAAGACTAGACTATATATTTTATAACGTGTAATGCACCTATCTTTCAACTTACTGTAAAATGACTAATTTAAGCAATTCTTCTATTTATAATTAATTGCATTAACACTTATTTATATAAAATATTATTCGTTGAACTATTTTCATTCAATCTAACCAACACTTTTGTGATTCAAAGTTTTTTATATACAATTTTTTTTTACGTTGTTCTTAGAAGCATATCTATGGAATCAAAAAAATATTGATTAGATCAAATGAATCGCCTGAAAATTTTCTGAAAATTTTAAATGGATATCCCTCATCATTTACTACGTTTATTTCTAATGCACAAAATGATTTTTTTTTATTCCATATATCTCCTAATTGCAAAAACATGTATTTTCCAAGAAAATATACATATACACATAAAAATGAAGAAAGGTCCAGCAATAAAGGGGTAGAAAAGATGTGATCTCGTCCTTGGCTGGGATCTCCTTACCACCTCGGAAGAAAGTTGCGAAGAGAAGCACAACACACTTCCATTCAATCCACCTATGTATGCCCAGCAAGAGTGAAGTTTTGAAAGATAACAGATTCCGAACATAGCTTGAGCAATTCGTCCTCCTTCTAGTCATCCACACGGGAGCAAGTTCAAGGATGTCACAACCATGCTGCATGACGAAAAATGCAAAGTTAGCTGAATAAAGTTAATTAATTAAATATGTGAATGTTGAGCTTTTAATGTTGCTTTGACGAAGAATGAACTACATATTGATGAGATACCCTACCAAAGAATCATGTGTATATACATACCTATATATCCCTCTTCATTACAATATCATTTTTATTGGGGATTTAGGTCACCAAATAATGCAAATTATAGTGGATGAACAAACTGAAAAAATTACAAAATGGAATGAAAGAAGACGGTACAGCCTTGGGTAAGAACTTCAGAAAAATCAGCTTTTTTGATCAGTTTCAGTTTTAACACGGGCAAGTTTGAACATCTATCAGATTGTTAAATCTGACAAAATCTTCACAAGTAGGTTGACATCCAGTATGGATTAGAGCTTCAGAATGTATTGAGATCCAGTTCCAACTTGATCTTCCAAAATCAGCAGCTTCCAATTTTTACACGAACAGTGTTGTGCAAGTTTCCAGAACAAACAAGAAGATCGTTAGAAGAAATTAAGCCGAGCCAAGTCCAAGACTTTACCCGCAAAACAATCGTGTCTCGGTATTGCTCACGATCCCGACGTGTTGTTCCCAAAGATAAAACGGCTTCGTCTCTTGTACGAGTTGCACCCACGTACGAGAGCTCCGACGAACTAAGAGAATATCATTATTTAATTCAAAAATATCATTATTTACCTTATAATTACATGATTGATTATATATGTCTAATTTTCTTAATATAATTTTTTTAATATTCTATTCGCGAATATTATTCTAAAAAAATTAAAATAACGATCAGACAATTTTTCGCCTTATGATTAGCCAATTAGACTTGCCATAATTGTAGCAATTTTCTTTGAACTTGATTTTCTAAGTATGTTGCTTGTCTTTGTCTTTAAGTCTTTGCCTTTTATTTGAGTTGCTTCTACCAGGCTCAGTTAAGTTTGCTCTAGCCATGAAATTGTGATTATAATAATAATTCTACATCCTTTGATTGTCTTCTTCAATTCTTAATTTCACTATCAAGTCCTCTAAATAATCATTTATCTACATGTCTTAATACAGAATTTATTAATATGCAAAATATATTTCAAGATGTGAACTCGATGAATTCATACTTTAATATAAAGGAACATTTTCGATTAATTACAGAATTTTATAGATACTTATAACATTACTATTATTAAAACAATAAATTAGTAGCATATGATTTGTGGTACTATTTATGAATGTTTTGATGTTTGTTGGGTGTAATACAATATAGTGGTGTTGCATCATATAGATCATCAATCAATTCAGGTAACTAACGTAATACTTAATGGGTGTACTATTAATTAAACTATTTAATTTACAAACAACCATTTGCTGTAACGCTCAGCTTCATTGCACCTCTAGCATTAATCTTATAACTCCTCATATTTTAATGCTATAGTTTTCAATTCAATGTGGCAGATGAAAAATATTAATTATATACTAGTATTAACTAAAATTGCCTATAAAAATTGCTTTTTATATTTAAAAAAAATAGTACTTTATAATTGAAGAATACATAATGATAATGGTGAGAACGACTAATTTACGAGAATGCCATTCACCATAATTACAGATTAAATTATCAAAATGTACAACTTCTAAAAGAGGGAAATAAAAATCATTAGTTTCCAGAAAAAAAGGGATTGAATTCAAACAAAGTTTATTAGTCTCACAAAAAGTGGCGACCTGACTTGAAATTTTCACCTAATCTGGAGGACCCCCTTTATTTTTCTTTGAAAACTCAGTTGCAGATATTATTTCATTTCATTAATTAATGTAATGTAATAGGAGTAATATTTATTTGAATAATAAACAAATAAATAAAATAGAATAATAATGAATGAAGTCGGCCACCACAATAATCAAACGCCCTCCTCCAACTGGAAAATTGTGTATAAACAAATAAGAATTATTAAAAGATCCTTCTTTTCATGCTTTCCAACTTACCCTTTTCTTCCACTTTGTCATGCTTACAACTTTTTCTTGCAAGATTTACATAAAACATAAGATTTTGGTTAGAAAGTTGGGAATAGTATTCATGAATCAAACAGAGAAATGGGAAAAAGTGTTCTCCAAAAGAGAACAAAGTATACATGGTTCTCATATCATATCACCATGAAAACATGAAGTAATATTACAAGGTGGGCTTAATAAAAGAACACTATAAAGTGTTGATCATCACTCATTTCTCTTCTGAACAATCTTGTATGCAAACTACCAAAACTGCTCACTGTACAAATAACAACACACAAATCACAAACTAACACAAAAATCCAACAAGGGGTGTTCATCTCATTAGTCACAACAAATAGGGCATCTTATGAGTCCATTTTCATTGCAATCAGGGCATCTGTGGAACCCATATTCATGCTCATTATCATCACATTCTTCTTCGTCTCCTTCTTCTTCTTCTTCGTATTCATCTTCGTAGTACACTTTACAACTCCCGGAACACGTCTCACACGGCACAAACCTAATGTCACCACAGGCCTCACAAACACTGCCATTGCCACAATTACTATCATCCAATAACTCACAATGTTCGACTAGCTTCTCGAGCTTCCCCTCTTCGTTCAATCGTCGTATTTCATCAGCTCCACCAACACACTTCTTCCCAAGAAAAACTCTTGGCAAGCCAAGCCCCACAAATCCATCTCCTAATAGCTCCTTTAGTTCATCCTTAAACCCCGAATGCATAGACACATCCCTCTCATCAATCTTAACTCCAAGTCCCTTCAAAATCACACGAACATGGCAGCAATCCTCGTATGTCTTCCTCACTCCTCTTAAACTAGTGAAATACACAACCAACTTATCCTTCCCAATCTTGTTTTCTACAATGGTGTCAACTTTCTCATCCGATGATACTTCCAATGCGCAATCATTGTCGCCTAATGCCGGCTTGAGATGGAACGGATTGGCCGGCGGAAGGTCCTCCAGAGCTCTCCGGAATGTGGCTATCACTTCAGGATCGAATTCGGATGCTATGGAAGTGTCGTTGGAGTTGGAATTGGAATCGGAATCAGCCAAATCCAACCACATTGGCTTAGGTGAAACGACACCGTTTTCTTTCACTCTTGGCGTTGGCTGATCATCATCAGCAGCAGGGGGCAATCTTGATTGGGTATTCACATGGAATGAGAAGCTTCTGAAATGATTATTGAATCTAAGGGGACTGAAATCTTCGAGACCCTGCATCAATTCACGAGCATCGATCATCTCCGGCTCCCCCGGAGGCGTTCTCACCGGAGTTTTGGGGACAACTTTAGGGATTTTCTCATTGATCATTGTGGACCATGTTTTGGCTTCAATCATACCCATTTCGAATTCCTCTTTTGCTGATTTTTTCCTCTCGAGTACAATTGGATCAGTCGGCTCTGATTCGTCGACAACGGAGGGATCGAGTTTCAAAGAACCCAATGTGGATGAAGTGAGTGCCACCAGATGATAGCTTTCCCCTGTTTTTTG
Source organism: Pogostemon cablin (assembly GCA_023678885.1). NCBI lineage: Eukaryota > Viridiplantae > Streptophyta > Magnoliopsida > Lamiales > Lamiaceae > Pogostemon > Pogostemon cablin. Next base: position 1,318,902 of record CM042992.1, on the reverse strand, counting down.
AGGTGGGTGGTGCACGTGCATTGAGTAGCTCCGACGCACCGGAGAATAAGGCGCGCGGCAATTCCGGCAGACTTTAGGTTTCGACGTCGCGCAACCCATTATCGGAAAATCGCAGCACAACCTAAAAAATCTCTACTTTTCCGAACAACATTCTCACATCAATGGGCTGGATTTGCAGTAGTATATTCCAATTTTCCAGAAGAAAAAAGGGGTTTACTGAATCGAAAACTCGAGGAAGTTGGATTTTTTGTGCGAAAGATTCAGCTTAAAACGATGTGAGAGAAGAGGGGAAAAACAAGGCCACAAATTGGCACGGAATTATGCATTCTTCAGAAAACGAAAAGAGCCCTTTTTAGAAATTCAGACAATGGCGGATTAACTAACGGACAAGAAATCTTGAAGAAACGACAATCCATAATGAATAAGATCTCTGTATCGGAGAAGTTACAACCCGCAATCTCCTTCAACCTTTCTCTCTCTAGAAAGGATCGTTAGACGAAATTCAAATGAAGAAGGTGAAGATTGAGTGGTGGACAACGAATGAGAAATTAAAATAACATTTGAGAGGGTAAGGAATGTCTGCTACATATTCATCTGTATATTTTTTTTGTTATGTATTTTTTATTACTATAATTAATTAGTTAATTAATTAATTAATTGGGTTGTGATGATTAAGGAAGTGTGGAAGAGAGAGAAAAAGAGTGGATGAAAGGGGACGGAAAATGCGGGAGTTATTGCTTGAATGGCTCAAACTCTGCGATGTGTGTTTACTAGTGGACACGCACAATTTTATTCTTCTTACTCTTATTTAGTTAGTTTTTAATTTATTTTTTATTTAATTAGTAATCTAGTAGTGTTATTAAATTTTTAATTAAATTGATTTGAATGAAGAGCGCTTTTTTAATTTGACAAGATTTTATTAATTATTTTTTTTCTTGTAGTCAAGATGACGCAGTCAAAGATTTAGAGAATTTAAGAAACATTTTTTTAAATGAAAATTGTGATATGATTGTTATTAGAAAACCAAGAATGAAGGATATGTCAAAATAAAACATTAATGTGAAATTAATGTACTGCTCGTGTAATAAAGAGATCATAAGTTGATAAAATTAAATAAAAAGTAATAAACAAATAAATACAATAAGAACAACAAATTTGGGGGCTATTAGAGTGTATTGGAGTAGTAAATAGTCATAACATTTAATAAATATTATATTAATTTAAAGATGAAAATTAATTTCATACTTCAATAAACATCTTTATGGTGAACACGTTTATAATATAGGGGTAATGAGGATCAACTCGTCATACTTAGGTCCACGTGATGTCGTGATCACATTAATACTAACTAGTAATATCATATGAGAACTAAAATTTATTATAATCTAATTAAAGGGAGTATATAATAATTACCGCAATAAAAGAAATATATATATATATATATATATATATATATATATATATATATATATATATCAATGTAAAAAATAAGTGCAAGGGCATAAAAATTCAGTTTGAAATTTAAAAAACTAATGTTATGGGAGAGTCTCTTTTACAAAATATCAAGTATCTATCAAATATGGCATAGATCGTCATCTGCAACGTCAACTCTACTAGAATGTGATTAACTATTCTATTTTTTTATTTCATAAATTATTTCGACATGTGTGCAATGTTTAATGATATTTTTAATAGCATTTTAATTGAAAATAAGTTTAAAAAAATCAAGTAAAATATCATTGTAGATTAGAAAATTCGGACCACAACTTTACTTCTTCTGCCGTTATTTAAAATAGATAATATTGATTGTGAATGTCTCATTTAAAAAACAAAGAAAAAAGTATAATGATTTAGAATAAAAATTTTCACTAACAAATTGATAATCTATAAATTTTGAGTACGGTATAATGTTGGGCTAAATATCACAGCTAATAATTGGAGATAACTTAAAAGAATTGTATAATATAAAACTTTTGAAAATTTAACAAATTATATGTAAAAGTTTTTAATATTAAATTACAATTATTTTATAATATAATAACTTAAATTATATATAAAATTAATAAATAAATAAATTTTTAATATACAATTTCACATAATAACAAAATTTTAATATTAATATACTCCATCCGTCCCACAATACGCTTTAAGTTTACTGTTCCACGTAGTTTAAGAAAAATTATACTTTTTGATCAAATTTATTGATTTTAGAGGGTATTGTGGTATTTTTAGGTAATAAAAAAGTATAAAGTAATGGTATGTGTGTGAAAAATGAGTGACAAATTTGAAATTAAAGTAACTTTTGATGTTATTGAATAAAGTGATTTTTTTTGTGTGAAGGGTATTGTCGGACAAACAAATGAGGAAAGTGTGAAGGGTTTTGTGAGACGGAGGGAATATATTACTCCCTCCGTCCCGTCCTTATGGTTACGTTTGCTTTTGTACGGGGATTAATGAATGTAGTATTTTAATGTGTATTGAGGTGAGATAAATAATAATTTAATACAAAGTAGGTAGGTGTATTAATGAGATGTGTGGACCCATTGAGAGAGAAGTAATTAATCTGTGTGGGTCTCATATACTAAAAAGGAAAATATAATCATTAGGATGAGACGCCCAAAATAAAAATGTGTAATCATTAGAATGAGATAAATGAAGTATATAATTTAATCAATCCCGTGCATTACACGGGCCCTATACTAGTACATACCAATTTGAAGTTCACAAAGAGACCGTGATTGCAGGAGACGTTATGTGAGATGTGTTAAATTGTGATTGTTATATGGAGTACTAAATAGAATATATCTATTAATAATTAAAGTATGTTTATTTAAAATACGATAAAAATATAATTTTATATTATTATAGTATGATTTATTATAAAATATTTTTTATATTCTTTAACATACTTTACCTTATAAATATTCTAATAATGGGCCGTCTTTCACATATATTTATCTCACGAGATATTGTTTATATATAATAGGAATAATAACTATTTTGAACATGATGAATTTTCAAAAAACCTACTTTTCATATACTCTCTCTATCCGCTTTTAAGATATCTATTTTAATATTTTTGGCGTCCGCTTCAAAAATATCCATTTTCTCTATTTAGTAAAAAAATACACAATATGACCCACCACTTCCCTCTAATACAACTACCCATTTTACATATAATAATAATACTCCTTAATCCACGTGCAAAAAGCAAATGATAATTTTTCCTTTTATCTCACATCATTTGATTATATTCTCATTTGCATATTATTATCATTGTCCACCTTATACATTAATTAAACATAAATTAGGGTAAATTTAAACTAAAAAAACTCAAAATAAATATGTTGACGTATGGTTTTATACAGAAAATAATGTTAAACTAAAATATGAATAAACCAACGAAATCAACACTAAAGGGATTAAAACTCTCTTTTAATTATATTTGGCTAAACTGCCGTACAAAGCTTCAACTCAAGTAAGGAAAATAACACAGAGAGATAAGAGAGAGAATTTATGCTAATTTTGGTAATGAGAATGAGATGGGTTTCACCGATGGTTTTCGGTGCTATTTATAGACAAAGACTAGGGATCATTAAATGTGGGGTAGCCATAGGAGCCTAGGGTCTAGGCTTACTTTACATTTATTACGAAGATCTCTTTCTGATGTGATAAGATCCAGAAGATTTGATATTTCGTGCTTTAAGAGTATCCACTATGCTGCCGCAGGAGGCTAGGAGTTGTAGTGACAAAGATAAAAGGTAGAAGGCATGCAGTGGCATGGTTGTGATGAGTGGCGGTTGGGCTGATGAGGTGTTGGTGTTATGCTGACATGTGATCACCTAGGCTAGACCACCGGGCTGTCGAAGGATCGTGGTCGAGCTATTGCGGTGTTCCACCAGAGCGTGGTTGCCGAGCTACCGCAGTACATCTATAAGGCAAGGATGATGAGTTGTGGAGGAGCGGCTGTGGGGCGCGGATGCCATGCTATTGTCAAGCTACAAGACGTAGAGTTGCCATGTGAGATTGTCCTACAGAACTTTTTTGTGAGGCTGTAGGATAATTTCCATGTGTGATTGCGGTGTGGAGCTGCCATACGTGACTCCTAGAAGAACTGTCATGTGTAGATTTCAATGGACTTACCATGTATGGTATTTCGTAGTACTATGACTCGTGGGTTTTGACTTGTGCTTCCAGTAGCCTTTGATTGAACTACCAATAAAATATAAATTATATGAATATTTATTATTTTCAAACAAACATCTTTCTAAACACATTTACACCCAAAACAAAATCACCAATGAACAATATGATTACTTGCAAAATAAATCTTGTACTCAGATGTCATAATCACCATTTCAAAATCTTGTCAAAAGTCAGCTTCCGTCTTACGTGGAAATAATGAGAACGAGAATACAAGTCCAAGTTAGAACATTAACTTGAGAAAGGGTCAAATAACAAAAATAAAATAAAAAATAGAAGTATCATTGTTTGCCGCTTTGAGACAAATGGTAAGTGGGTGAAACATTATTTGCATTATTATAGGCCCACATTAAAATAGGTTCATTAATATAAATAAATAATTATATAAAAACTTCATTCGTCTCATTTTAGATGTCACACTTTTCATTTTGTACTGTCCCACAAAAATTTACAAATTTCCATAAAAAGCAAAAAATAAAAAACAACAACTCTTCCCCATATCCTTTATTTACAAAAAAAATCAATACCTAACATATTTTATCATTTATTTATTAAAAAAATACTATTATATTCGTAAAAGTTATCACATCTTTAATCCCCGTGCTGGAATTGGAGCTGAAATCTTTTGTTGAACGGAGGGAGTATATATATATATATATATATATATATATATATATATATATATATATATATATATATATATATATATATATATATATATATATTGATGCCACTCATTTATTTTAAATGTCGAGAATTTGGGTGATTATATCGTTCACGAAACGCGTTTCTTTTAATAGATAAAATAATATTAATAATATTTTTTATTATAAAATGATAAAAATATAAATTCAATTATTTTAGAAATAATTTATGAAATAAAATAAATAAATAAATAATAATCTATCTAGAAAGTGATAATTAATGTGTGTCACTCATACAGTCGTACATATAATCCGTTGCTATTATGGGGATTGATCTCTATTTCATCATTTTTGTTTCATTAATTATTGAATCATATATATATATATTTAAAAAAAACTTGGATAAGACTTGTGTGAGACCATCTCACATAAATCCTTACATGAGACGGTCAGAAAGTGATAATTTTTATAAAGAAAAGTGATAATAAATTAATAAAAAGTGACAGTGTTATTTCATGAATATTTTATAATATAAATAAAAAGTGATAATATTTTATAGTAAAAATAATAATATTTTATATAAAAATAATGACACGTCATGCGGTTTAGGACTTGCCCAAAAAAACTAGTATTAAGTTTTTGAAGCATATAACATTAATTTGGAAAATAATTATTACATGTGTCAGGAATAGAAAAATACTTGACGGTATATATTATAATGATGGGAAGGAAAGTGAAATATGTGTGAATTTGTCAATCTACGTCGTAGATAGCGTGTTGTGACTTGTGAATTCCTGTCTTACATTAGAATATTCCATGCTATTCTATTATTTTATTTTGTTAATCAGAGGAGTCAACATTTATGACTGAGAAAATAGATTTCAAATTAAATGAAAAAAATAAATAAATAAAGTATACAAATTCTAAAATTTTAAATCTTTTTATTGTTGAGTATATTTAACCAATTGTAAAGGAGATACTTTTAAATATTTATGAATGAATGAATAAAATAAAACAAGCAATGGGATCATTAATATAGTTTACTTTTTATATTGAAATTATTAATTATTAAAAAAATCATGAAGATTAAAATCTATCGACGTCTACATATCCTACTCATCCAAATTTAATTAAAACTTTAGTTTAACAATTAGCTATTCCGAACTTAATTAAGAAGAAGAAGAAAGTCTTAATAAATTAAAAATGCTATTAACATTTCAACTTTATATTGATCAACTCATTTCTTGAAATAATAGTAATTTTATTCTTGAAAGAAATTTCAATGAACATCATGATCGATCATTGTATGAAAAAAGATCAATACATACAATTCTATAAATAAATAAATAAAAAGAACACGAAAACTTTTGGTTAGTTTACATAAAGCCACATAAAAAGGCTTTATTTTGTCATAATTTATATAAGTAGCTAGCATTGGTTTTCGACTATGTGTACTTATAAAATGCTAGCTAGCTGTATCTTTACGTGACACATTCATACAAGTAAAAATAATTAAAATCTATTATTATATTATGAATTTATAATATATAATATACGATTGATGACAGTAAAATTTTAAAATATACACAACATTGTTTATGCAACATAAACTAATGATCTAATGAATAGATTTGCTTTGAAGATAGATATAGTTCATTAATTAATCTTAATAATCACTCAACTGATTGATGTTCTTGCTTCATGCTTAACCATGAGGGCTAATAAATAAGATAAAAATTATAAATTATAATATGAATATTTGAAAGTTCATGATAAGTCGTTAAATTTTTAATTTGATAAATTTTTAGGTAAATTAAGTAGATAAATTTCTTTTCCCACAACTTGTTTTATTGGAATAAATTAAATTAAGAGATTTAATTAATGCGGTGCAATTGGATAACTTAAATTCTTAAATTAAATTTTATTAATGCCAAACGCTAAATAAATAAATAAGAAAAAAAACAAATAACAACCCATTACACTCAAAATCAATCTAAATTAAGGGTGATTCTCGTGTGACCCGGATCACGAGTGACCCCCTCACATGCGGGGTATATATCGACCCATGGTCAAATAAGTGGCCCTCCTAAATTAAATGAAAATTTATGAAAATAAATAAAAATGATGGAAATAGAGAGGCACTGAAAGAGGAAGCAGTGATAGGATAGTGTACGGAGTGAGAAGTATTCCTGCCAGCAAGGACAACACGTGGACCAATAGAGCATAGGGATTGGTGCAAGCTGTCTTCTATGCTACTTATCCTTATTGTTCTACGAATAACTCACGTGATGTCACGTGGCATGTTACTCGATTTAGGAGATGTTTATTGCCCGAAATATATTGGAATCTGCCACCGTAAATATGAATAAAAATTTTTTCTTAAACAAAAAGTACTTTTAATCAATTTTTTTTAAAAGACAATTTCGTGTTATTTATGTGTGTTAGATATGGATGTTAAATACTTAAATTAAATGTGACCTAAGTAGTTTGATAATTAATAAAATTATCATTTTAAAATTGTTCACATTATATTGAAGAAAATAAAATTTGTTCATATATATTGTACAGAGATGAAGGGAGTGTGTATTTTGTATTTTACATAATTTATTATATATTTATGATTTAAATATGCCTTCTATTTTAACAATAAAAATAGGTGGTTAATTTGATTTAAAGATTATATTATACTACACTTTATAGTATTTGCGTACTAAAGAAAAAAAAATTGCTCGCAGAAATTGGTTTTTAAGGTTTAATTAACTGCAAACCCACAAGAACCATTAATTAAGGATATATGATTGATTATTAAATAATCACGTCTATTAAGACTATAATTATAATATTTAGAATAAAATACACTGTGAAAATGTTAGGTAAAATCTGATTGTCCAAATAATAATTATAGCATGAATTGTTGTACCAAATCCATGGCTTCTTAAAAACTCACATTGTTCTACCAAATTCATTGATTCTAATTATTCATGGAAAAAAAAAACTCATATTCAACTCCATCCGTTTTGTTTTTTTTATGTTTAAAGTAAGAAAGAATAAAAAAATTAGTTAAGTTAATAAAAAAAATATGTAAAATTGTGTGATGTGTGAATTACTTCTCGAAAGGAAGGATGATAATATTAAATATCGTATTTTGGCAACAAAAAAAATAAAATAATAAAATAAAATACGTAAACACTAAACGTACACTTGCGAAAAATTCTTATTTTATGTGGCAACTCAAAGAATAAATAATGTAGGAGGAGATAATTGGTGGTCTGTATACTGGACCAAACATATAAATGTGTGTCCAATCCATTAATGGTTCTGGGCCCATACCACACTAGGAGAACCATCCATTCCTCAATTAAAAAACATATATACTCACAATTAATTATGATGCTAATACATATTGTAATGGAGTATATTTTAAATTGAGGGATCGTTTGCTTGGACTGATTAACCCTTGATATATTAATTAACATATCTAAAAAGTTGTTTGGTTGTTAAAATTTCAGCCCGGTGTTTATATACAAACCAGCGAATAATACCCACGAGCCCAGTAGATAGAAACCCATGCGGATGATGGGTTACGTAAGACTACTTAACAATTGGTTGTTCTTATTCTTTATTTGACAATTTTGACCCTATAATATATGACAAAAGCTCTTGCGCATCCGGGACACGGAGGGATACTCCGTGTCCCCATTTGAACACAACCCCCCCTCCAATTCTATTTAAACCTATGTATTGGTAGGAGTTTAAATTGCAAAGGGGCATGAAAATTGCAAAGTGCGCCGGGTGCACAGGAGTTTCACTCTTACTATAATTTCAACTTTGATGTTTTTGATGTTGTCTTTATTTATTTATTTATTTATTTATTTTTGTATAAAAATAACAATTAAAAATGCACAAACAAAACATAATATTTTGTTTTTCTCATGTTCATAAATTAAATAATGTTAAGATTCATAAAAAAAATCCAAAAATTTATATTAGGGTCACACTTGCATAACACCATTTCACAAATTACAGCGAGACCAATTTACTTATTTTATATTAATTTCCACTTTTAATTAAAAATGTCATTAACTTTTTATTTGTTTTTTTAATTGTTCATGAAATGTTCAATGTACCACTATCACTTTTCATCAATAGGATATCACTTCTTATTAAAATGTTATGATCACTTCTTATTCGTCTCATTGAATCATTTCATAAAACGGTCTCACACAAATATTTGTCATTATATTATATTTAATTTTTTAAAAAATCAAAAATTAAAATTTAAGTATCTTCATGAAATAGATAGATAATGTAAAGTACAAATTATAATAGAAGAATAATGTAAGAGAGCACAAACGTAGAATATGCGCGGAAAATAATTAATTATAATTATAAGGATAATTAGGTAATATATATGTGTAATCCTATTAACTCATGAGATTTATTAAAAAAAATTTGTAACCAAACATAATATTACCTAAACCATATTAAATAATAACTCTTTAAAAGCTCATAGATTCATTAACCCATGTAGAAGGTTAGTGAACCAAACGTGCCCTGAGTCTTGAAAATTAAGATATACTCTAGATTTACATTTTAATATAAATAAATGAATTAACAGTAAAAATTTTAAATAGAGAATGCAATAAATTATAAGAGTGGTGTGTTTTGAATTTATATATGTGAGTTTTAAAAATTATAAATAGCGATATTCTTTTTTTAATTTTGATATGAGAGGTTTCAATTTATATATCAAATCAATGTATAAAAAGAAGTACCAAAATGTATAAAATAGTATTAATTAATGTGATAAAAGAAATGAGAGAGTATAGATAGCTAGATAAAAATATATTGATTGAGGAGAGATAATAAGTTTAAAATAGGTGATTATAGGATTAATAATATTTATAAATATATGCATGAGTGATATTAAAAAAATAGATGTGGATTTTGAAAATTTAAACTTAGATTTTTCAAAATATTGCTTAAATTAAACCACTCCTTAGAAACCTTTTTCTTATTATTATTATTATTATTATTATTATTATTATTATTATTATTATTATTATTATTATATTTTTATTTTTTTTTGCAATTACTACTCCCTACGAAGATCAACGAATAAAAGGGCCCAAGCCCATTAAGAAAATTGGGCTCCTATTCCGAAACAGGTAGTTCTTTTTAAGCGACTTTGGGCTTTTAAGTGTGTTTTCTCTTTTAATTTAAAGCTTGATTTAGGACCAAATAAATATAATGACCTAATATTCATATCAGTTTATGATGAGGGAAAATACGTAGGGCATATAGGCTATAGGTCAAATTGACGTATTCTAAATTGCAATGATGTGTTATTTATTTTTTTTATCGGCAAAAAAATAATTTATTAATGGTAAGGGTAAGAGAATCACCCAAAATTAAAAATAATAGAATCATCAATCTCATCTAAGAATGTAGAACAACTATTTAATACAAACAATAGCATTTATATTCAATCTACTGCCCCCGAAAATTATAAGACGAATCTTGGAGAACGCCTCCATTCTCCATAACAAACTGATAAGCTCTATGAGTGTCTTCCAAGAATCAACTCCAAAGACGTAATTTAAGCTCTTCCAATAATTTTCCAGACTCAAATTTATCATTACGGAAGATAATCGAATTTCTTGTTTTCCATATCAACCAAATTACGCATTCCTAGAGCCAAATCAAGAATACATTTCATTTTCTTCCTCTAATAAGCCTATTAAAATTAAGTAAGTTTATATAGAGATTAGAGGATAACACTGTATTCACATCTAGCCACTTAATGCACTCCATCCAAAAACGATACGAATACTCACATTCGAAAAAGACATGACAGACTGACTTCGGAATTGTTTTGCATAAACAACAGTTAACATTTGCAATGATGTGTTATTATTTTTGTGAAATCAAGAGTCCCCAGAGCAGTAAATATTAAGATCGACAATATTCATTAATTTAGGCATAGGAGTGAGTTTTTTTTTTTCAATCGATTCAATGCGTCCAGCGTACGGCTCGGATGCTCTGTTATATCTCCGTATTATATCTCCTGTTACATTGATTAGATGGGTGACACATGTATTAGGAGAGAGAGTCTACTAACTTTGCACTAACGTCAGTCAAATAGCTATGCAAGAAAAGAAAATATATATTTGGAAGTTAAGATTCTCTCCGTAATTTCTTCCCAACCCTTTCATGACGGGATCATCCCAACGAATCACAATTCTATTCGGAATCCACTCTTGTATCAAAATAATTCACAACACTAGATGAATCGCCATTTTTGAACAATAATTGGAGCACGGTGCTTTCCTCATTGGATTAGGGACAAACTCAAGCATATAGAACTATCCGATACTGATTATGGCTCAACCTTAATTGTTTTTTTTTTTGTCTTGTTTTCTTCCATTTCTGGATCTGATCAGATTTTTGATATTCTTATTAACGCACTCGAAATTCCTTGATGAAATTTTGAACTCTAGAACATTATCAATAAAATTTCAAAATTAATGAATGGATTTTTTGGTTTGAGATAGGATGAATTTGAGTTCTCGCCAAATTCGTCCTCATTTTCTTAATTGGATTTGGCAATTCACTTGGTGTAACAATAATTTATTGATAATGAAGAAAAAATTCTATGATAAGTTCACATGTGTAGGTTGTTAAATTATAAGGGTGTAAATTCCATATGAACTCCTCAATGAAGGCTCTGTGTAATTGTCTGGTAATAAAATTATGATTCATAATCACATAAAACGTCAAGATGCAATTATTGTTCAATAAGATGATCCCATCATGGAGGTTTGGGAAGAAATTGTGGAGAGAATCTTAACTTTCAAATATATATTTTCTTTCCTCCCACAACTATTTAATAGGCGTTATCGATGTAACAAGAGATATAACACGGAAATATAAGAGAGCAACCGAGCCAATTATGGATGAAATGCCAATTATGCTCTTATATATAATTATAATAATAAGAAAAAAGATTTCAAATTAGAGACAAATAATACCCGAACTAGAAGAGTAAAATTATTTACTCCTATATACCATAAAAATAAAACACAATTATAATACAAGGGTTAGCATTATAACTTAAAAGTATATAGAGAAATATCGACTTGTTTGATAATCATTTTAATAACATTTTAATAGAATACGACACTCAATTAATTAATTAATTAAAGAAAAGTAATAATGATGAAATGAATTAATGAATGAATAATTTATAGTAGAATAAATAAAATGTGATAGTATTTTTAAAGAAAAATAATAACATCTTTAATAAAAATAATAAGTAATTAAAAAAATATGAAATGATCTATTTGTGAAATAGTCTCTTGCAAATGTATCCACGTCTATATATATGAGTGTATATATACATGCAATATGCATTGTAACATTATTAATTAGAAGTATCATTTTTCAGTATATATATTTATTTTAAATCAATTCCAACATTAACTCTAAAACACTTTTTTATATTATAATTTTTATATTACTACATTAATATGTTATAAGGAGTGGTTAATGTAATTTAAGTTGAATTTAATTTTAGTTATTTAATTTTTTTCCTTTTTTAATCTTATAACTTTTTAATTTTTAAGTTTTTTTTTTAAAATTGAAATTTAAGGACTTCAAAGTCCTTTAAATTTCAATTTTTTTTGCAAAATGATTAAAATTAAAACGATTAAAAGCTAAAGGAATGAAATTAATACAAAATAATTAAAATAAAAAAAAATTAAAAGTTAAAATACAAAAATTATTTTCAATTAAAATTAGGAAAAAAATGTTAGAATGAGGTCCTCCTAGAAGAGTAATATGATTCTTGTCCAAAAAAAAAAAAGAGAGAGATGTTTGGGTGAGGGGAAGGGCAAGAAAAAGGAAATTTATTGGGAAAGAGCACATGGGCAGAGAGTAGCATGTGATGGAGAAGAAAGAGAAATATGGAGAGAGAGGTGACTCTTATTCCCAAGGTGAACACAAAACATTCCACCTAAGGATGCCATGTGAATTTTGCTTATTTTTAGGCCAAAACCAGGTGGAGGACCTTCTGCCCAGTGACACCCACACCCACAACTCACCACAAACAACACACATTTCTAAATGGGTACCCCACCGCCCTTGCCCTGAGAATTGGTGGAGGAGGTAAATCGCAGGATGTGCCTCAAGTGACTTATAGGGAGGAATCACTGTTAAACTTGTGCTTGTAAGGGACCAAATTCATGCCAAAGGCAGGATTCGAACCCCCACTCTGCAGCAACTAATCTCAGCTGGAAGACATTTCCACCCTCCCCTCTACCACTTGAGCTATGCCCTGGGGCAACAACACACATTTCTAAATATACATCACATACTCACACAACATATATGTGTGCCTCTTTTTACATACTCCCTCCGTCCGCGCGAAAGAGGGTATTTTACTTTTGTGCACATTGATTAAGGAGTATTATTATTTAATGTGTAGTGGGTAGTTGTATTAGTGGGAGTGTGGACCCCATATTTTAGTTGTATTAGTGGGTGTGTGTGGGTCTCATATATGTAAAAAAGGTATGACCCTCTTTGGAGCGGACGACCAAAATGGAAAAAAGGTCCTCTTTCGAGCGGACGGAGGGAGTATTTCTATTCAATAATTCTGCAAGTTGAATTCCCTATTACACATTCCATGTTTCATTGATGTTTCTTTATATAAGAAAACTATATTCTACAAATGATTATTAAACCCTTGGGACAAGTATAGAATTTTGGCATTAGATTATAACATGTGGCAAGTATTTAATTTATATAATAGGAGATGAAACATCATTGTGTAACACGTGATCTCATTTGATAATTCTGCACCCTCAAAACTAAAATTAAACCATTCATTTGTATTCTTGAAATAGAATCACTCATTCAATTCATGTATCATGCACCTAGATTTAGTATTTTATCTTTAAATGAATATATATATGTATTAATTAATGCTTATATATACTTGTATCTTGAATAACAGATACTTAATTTTTGTTACTAAAAGTAATACTCCACTTTGAATTAGAGGTAGTAAGAAAAATAGAATGACCTAGCAGTAGTTTTGGTGTTTTTACAATTTCAATATTAAAATATAATTCATGAAATTGTGCCAATTTTTTTTAAATTTTGATTTGGATCAAATAACGCCAAAATTATCTAACGAAGTATAAAACCTACAATTTTCATCTTTTTTTATGATTAATGATTATACATATTAAAAAGGAGAGGGCCATTTGTGGTTCATATTCATTTATGCTATTTAAATTGCAAATAAAGGTAGTTTAGGTTTTCACCCAAATTTATAGGTTTGTTTAGTTGCGGAATAATTTTATACGTTGACAGTTAATTTTATTTTTCATGTCATCTTGCATCTTTTGACTAACATAGTAACGAAATTTAAATAGTATGAATATAGGAAAATAATTATGAAGCTACAACATTCTATTGTACAAGTTACATTTCTTGCGATAGAATTATTCACAATCATTTAAATTTGTGATTCAATACTATATTTAATTAGTATGAACATAAGGAAGCAAATTAAGGAGCTACAACGTTCTATTGTACAAGTAAAATTTCCTATCTTGATTGTTACATTTTACGATAGTATTATTCACACCATTTTAATTTGTGATTTACTACTATATTTAAATAGTGTGAACATAGGAAAACAAATTAAGAAGTTACAATATTTTATTCTACAAGTTAAATTCTCTTTCTTGATTGCTGCATTTTGTGATATGATTAAATGCAATAGAAATTTTCACACCATTTAAAATTTTCACACTCTATATACTTTCACACGATAGTATTATTTTGCTTTGTTTTCCCTACAAACCTATAATAAGTTGAACCAAATCAGGAATTGCTATTATTATTATTATCTTTTCACTAATAATAATTACTCTTTAAAATGATTAATTATGATTCTTTATACTCGTATGATATAACAAATTTTTAGTTTATATTTTATAAGATGAACAATAATTTATCACGTAGAAAAATTAACAATTTGTCATGCAAAAATATGACATGACTCCCACAGAAAATCGAATTGCTAAATTGTTTCATACAGTTATTCATCCCATAAATATCATTTACATATCATTAAATTAAAGGCGAACTTTTGTGTACGCATTGATTTGCAGTTCTGAAAATAATTCTTGCGAATTAAATAATTATTATAATTGGCTAATTAGTAACGTTTTAATTACGTGTCACTTGCCTAATTAAGTTTTGTTTTACGATATATTAACTAGTTAAATAATTTATGTGATGTCAAAAATAAAAATAAAAATAATTAATCATTAATGTTAATTTATAAAGAATAAAATTAACATTCCAAAGATTAATTATAGGACTGTGTGGGTTCATTTTTTTAACTGTTTAGCACATTTTAGTTTCTAAATTATACATGTACTAATTAATTAACCAATATATATACTCATTAATCTTGTGTAAACTGTAAAATGCAGTGTGAGTTACAAGAAATAGTGCAAGTTGCACCATCAAATTTTATTTTTATAAAAAATTAATATATATCATACTCATTAATGGATATCATATATATTTTAAGGTATAGTTGTCAATTTCAGACATTCCTTTGAATTTCTTCAATTATTTCACGTTCGAGTTTTAGGAGTAACAATAAAATATAACTTAAAAAGCTGCAATAATTCTAATAAAAATATATAACCTATATATTATACATAGTCGACGATGATGTTGAAAGGTGCTTGAAATGAAAACGATTTAAGTGCATTTTTAAAACTTCACTTAATAATGTGTTAATTACTTACGAGTTTAATTCCACTCAAACAAAGTGGATCAATCGTGAATTTCCCACATTATCAAAATTTTAAAATATGGAGAAAAATATTATAAATAACAATATCAAGAAAGATCCAGGAAGTCATCCATCAACATCCTACTAAATTTTAATTTATACTACTATACATCACAAGTTATAACACACAAAATTTGAATGCACTTAAAAGAAGGAAAAAAATCAGAATGAATGAACGTAGAAATTAAATATTCTTGTAAGACTAATTATACGGTGCACCTGGGTGCACTCTAAGATAGGGTGCACCCACTTTAAAAAATGTATACAAATATAAACAAAAACATACTACTCTCTCCATCCCCCGAAATACTTCATGTATTGTTGTGCGCGAAGTTTAAGAAAAAATTGTTATTTTATGTATAAAGTAAGAAAGAGAAAAAATATTTTAATTAATTTAATGAAAAGGATGTGTAAAATTATTGGAATGTGTGAAAAAGTGAGTATTATGTTGGGATGTGTGTAAAAAGTAGGCATTGTTATAGTGTATTTTTTTTTACCATTTTTAGTAAAAGTAAAGTGTGAAATACTTTGTGAGACTAATGAAAAAGGAAAGTGTGAAATACTTTGGGGGACGGAGGGAGTATATAATTATAAACAAAAATGTATACTCCCTCCGTCCCACGGCAAGGGTAGTTTTTACTTTTTGGCACGTTGATAAGGAGTATTATTATTTAATGTGTAGTGGGTAGTTGTATTAGTGGGAGTGTGAGCCCCATGTTTTAATTGTATTAGAGAGGATGAGTGAGTCTCATGTGTGTAAAAAAGGAAAGAGGACCTTTGGGTGGGACGACCAAAATGGAAAAAAGAGACCCTTGCTGTGGGACGGAGGGAGTACAATTTAATTGTTAGTTTTTTTAATGAAAAATTGAGTGTAAAAAAATATAGTATACAATTATTAAAAAACATGTTTACACTATTGAATAAAAGTTAATACATATATGGATGATAGTTTTTTAATGAAAAACTTAGTGTGAAAAAAGTACTCCCTCCGTCCCAGGCTAAGAGGGCCATTTTTTCATTTTGGTCGTCCCACCTAAAGAGTTCTCTTTCCTTTTTTACACACATGGGACCCACACATCCCCTCTAATACAATTAAAATATGGGACCCACACTCCACTAATAAAACAATCCACTACACATTAAATAATAATACTCCTTAATCTACATGCAAAAAAACAAATGACCCTCTTACGGGGACAGAGGGAGTATACAATTATTAAAAAATATGTATACAAAATAAAATAAAAAATTATAAACATATGGGTGCACCCTTGCAACTGTGTGCCTAATATCAACTCTTCTTTTAATTGACAATTTTTAATTTTTTTTTTTAAATCTATATATATTAAATGATATTGGGAGAGCCAATATATCGTATCATGACTAGTTATTCTCACCCGTGATTGTTTACATTTCTATATTTGTTTACCATAAATGCAAGAACTACACATTAAAATCATGCATTTCTCAATTCAGTTAATATAGATCTTACCGCACATATTCTCCGCCATTTTGGTACACCATCTTCTGTGTCATATAATTAGATAAACGACATATAAGAGAGGGAAAATATACCCTAAAGTTTAAACCATCAATCACTTAACGTGTGACACAAAAGATATACACGAAAATAGCTCAGAAGATCCGGTGTGTCGATATTATATATCCTATTATTAAAGACTCGTTCATATTATAGAGAGGTAGGTAAAAAAAATAAAATAAAAATCATACTTCCTCGTCTCATTTCATTTCAGATTGCGATTCTCCTTTGTAAAATACAAAAGGATTTTACACTCCTGCGATCAATCTTAAATGGAACGAAAAGGGTGTGTAATTTTTTTATTTTTATTTTTGAAAGAAATCATACGTAAATATTTTGATAAGATAAAATATGAAAAAGAAAAAAAAAAAGTAGCGGATAAATGAATGGTAGAATGTGAGCAATAAATAAGAGTATTCGTCCCTCTCTCTCCCCCTTTCTGTCTCAACAGAGATTATCGCTGGCTACCAGTCTTGCCACCCATGTTCTAATTCTAATACTAATTCTCTCTCTCCCTCATTTTCGCCCTCACTCCCATGGCCTTCCTCCCATCTTCTGCAGAATCCATGTTTAGAACCCACCAAGATCCTCATTTCCCATCATCATCTCCACAAGATTTCCATGGTAATAATCTCATGCACCAGTTTAACTAGGGTTTGTATGCCGATTAAATTAATCTTGCATTGGTCTAATTTACTACAGGTGTTCCGGACTTGTTGATGAGAAGATCCATGTCGTATTCGGGTCACGTGGATCGGGGCGAAGAGCTTCTGGGCGACGACGACGTATCGGACGACGGGTCTCAGATGCTGGGAGAGAAAAAGAGGCGATTAAACTTGGAGCAAGTGAAGGCCCTGGAAAAGAGCTTCGAATTAGGCAACAAATTGGAACCACAAAGAAAGATGCAGCTGGCTCGGGCTTTGGGCCTGCAGCCACGTCAGATTGCTATATGGTTCCAGAATAGGAGGGCCCGATGGAAGACCAAGCAACTCGAGAAAGACTATGATGTCTTAAAGAGACAGTTTGATGCCCTCAAAGCTGACAACGAAGGCCTTAAATCCCAGAATAAGAAACTTCACACTCAGGTATGTGTTTCTGCGTGTTTTTTTTTTTTTAATTATTAGGTTTTGTGACGTGATGATTAATGATCAATCACCTCGGATCTTGGAATCAATTAATTTCTTTAAAACTGAATCCAATCATTGAAAAGTAACTTCGGGCTAAGAGCGAATCGGGCCTGTTTAATTTCGCAGCTGGTGGCCCTGAAATCAGGATCCGGCCCGATTAATCTCAACAAGGAAAACGAGGGTTCGTGGAGCAATGTGAGTGAAAACAGTTGTGAAGTAAATCTGAAAGCAACATCTACAGATAGCTCATTATTTCCACATCAACGCAACAAACAAGCAGCGATCTTTCCAGCGCCAATCGGGCCTTCGCCTATCGTCCGGCCCGAACAGGTCGGACACACGACTCTCCCGGGCTCCAACGACTGCTTCAACAACATGTTCGGGACAATCGAAGAGAGCCCGGAGTTCTGGCCGTGGCCCGAACAACAACATTTTCATTGATCCAACAATCTTGTTTAATTCCTTTTTCCTACCTTATGCAAACATGCACTCAAGAAAGTGAATGGCCTAAAATGTCTCTTAAACATCACAAAATATATATTTTTTCCTTTTTTCTTTCCTATTTGTTATATTTTCTTGAAATTATAAACCCCATATAGAGTTCACACTATTTTTAATTACATCATAGTATATTTAAAATCTCTTAATTATGAGAACTATGATCCCTTATGAAGTCAAATTCCTCCTTTCTACCTAATTGGTTCGTTCCATTTCCATTTCTTGTTGATATATTGTTAATATTTCCTTTGTGTACTGCTATTCTACAGTATATTTTAAAGGCTCTTGTGCCCCGGGTATAACTTGTCCCTTTGCAATTTCCGTGCCCCTTTGTAATTTAAACTCTCCTAGCAATACTAGGTTTAAATAGAATATAGAGGGGGAAGATTGTGTTCACATGAGGGCACGGCGTGTCCCCGAGGACGCAGAAACTTTTGCATATTTTAAGATAAAAAGCGTGCATAAGTAGTTTAACTGGTTAACAGGGTTACAACTTGCATTAATGATTAAGGATCAAATATCACTCGCAACGTGAAAGCAACTTTTTATGCAAGTGAAAACAACCTCTTTAAATAAGAGAGACTCCTTTTGTAGTGGGTGCGGACTATCCATATTGTCCAGTTGAATTAAGGAGGCTCCTTGTAGTGGATGCAGTCTAGTCCTGTTGTTCAATTGAATTAAAGGAAACTCCTTGTAGTGGTTCGGTCTAGCTTTACTGGCCAGTTGAGTTATCATAATTTATCTTTCATAAGTTGTCGGGTTGGAGTGTGGAGACATATGGAGTGGGCGATTTCAACTTTTTGCATTAATATTTTAAGATAAAAAATCAAATGAAATAGAGAAGATGATGATAATTAAATAGTCGTATGATAATAATAAATTAATTAGATCCATGTTACATGCAAATATGAAATCAAGCAGAGTGGGACTTGTACTCTGGCATGGGCCATAGTGGAGCATAGAAAAACAAGATTCCCAGCATTTCAACTTTCCAATTGTCCAATTCTCTGGAGTTTTCACTTTCTTTAACACTACTAATTAATTTATAATACTATCATTTTAATTAAACAAATCTCTAAGAAGGTTCCTAAGAAGATGCACATATTCCTTAGCCATATGTAAGACATAAAAAAAATATTATTAGTATATTTTATTATTGAAAAAATCACCGATTAATTAAATGTTAGCTCGACTCGAATAAATAACGATAAATTTAAATTGACGACCCGGGCCAAGTGAAATGGTGGGTGGGTCCGGGTCGAGCAGGAATCGAAGCAGGGATTCCTTAGAAGGAAGAAGCCAAAGAGATGAGAAGGGGAAGAAAACAGAATGAGAAATGTTGGTTGGGGGATGGTTCTCTCCAATAATGATTGCGACGTCGTTTTTATAATTTTCCTTACTCAGGTATGAGATTGCAACACTCTGCCAGCAAGACCAGAAATTAAACCCACTCTCTGCTTCAAATCTCCCACGTGTGAAACCCCACGTTAATTTCTACTGCAACATTTTTAATAATTTAAATATAAATCAATAATTCTAACTTTAAAAAAAATTATATAAATTATTATAACATTTTTGGTGTTGCAGTTTCTAAATAAATGTCACAATGTGCATGTGTGGTATATATTTTGACAAAAATGTATTAGTATGATATTCGAGTCATGTTTGTAGAATTATTTATTTATATTTGTAACAATAAATTTTGTATTTATAATAAAATAAATACAAAATGAATACAAAGATAATTTCAGATGGATTTAATTTGAATGATATGTAAGCAGGTTACAATTTCAATCAATCATCTAATTCTTCTCTCGAATCAATTTGGCTTGACTTGACTTTGACTTGGCTTGTATGTTTGACTTTGACTTCTTTGACTGGAGTGCATGTTGACTGTGTTGACATCATGTGTATTGAGCCCGATCTTCAAATGAAGCTTGTCGGAGCTCGGATGTGTAGTCTTGAAACGTTGATCCAGATGCGTTGAACCTTTGTTTGGATTGAACATTGACTGAAGAGCTCTCCGCGAAGAACGCTTGATCTGGGGGACTTGGAGCCTTGATCCCGGATTGGAGGCCGCTCTTGACTTGAAGTTATTTTGAAGATGATCTTGAACTCTTCTTAACTTGAAGCTTGAAGATCGAAGGCTGTTCTTGATTTGAAGCTTGAAGATGCTTGAACTTGTCCTTCACTTGGAGCGTGAAGATCTTGAGACTTGCTTGAAGATCTTGACTTGAAGCTTGAAGATGCTTGAACTTGTTCTTGAAGCTTGAAGACTTGAAGACTTGAAGATTTGAAGATTGCTTGATGATCTTCGCTTGAAGCTTGAAGACTTGAAGATTGCTTGAAGATCTTCGACTTGTTCTTCTGCTTGAATATCTTCGACTTGTTCTTTACTTGAAGCTTTGAAGACTTGAAGATTTGAAGGTCCTCGCTTGAAGCTTTGAAGACTTGAAGACTTGAAGATCTTCCTGTGTTCTTTGCTTGAAGCTTTGAAGGCTTGAAGACTTGAAGATTCTCGCTTGAAGCTTTGAAGACTTGAAGCTTGAAGGTCCTCTCTTGAAGCCTTGAAGATTTGAAGACTTGAAGATCCTCTCGTGTTCTTCTCTTGAAGCTTTGAAGGCTTGAAGACTTGAGGATACTCGCTTGAAGCTTTGAAGATCTTGAGGGAGCGTTGCTCATGTTCTCGATCTCTTCAAGAGCGTCTCATCTTCTAGTGCTTGAATGTCCGTCCCCCACATGAATGGAGAAGACCCCTTTATATAGGTGAGAGGTGAAGTCCAGAGCTATTTGGGCCTTACTTTTCGGGCTTGGACCACCAACTTGACTGAACCATAATCGGGTCTATTTTACTTGGGCCTAATTTAATTATATGAACTTGTTTGACTTGGGTCAGACCTCATTTGACTTGAATTTGATTTTGACTTGGGTCTCATTTAATTTGTTGTGCTCAAATTAATTATCAATTATTTATTAATTTATTTTTAGAAATTAATTTATTTAAATTTCAAAATAAATTAAAATTGATATTTAATCAAGAAAATTCACGTGTCGCCATTTGATTGGACCGTAAATTTAAAATGCTTACAATATTATTATTGAATAATTAATTAATAATTTGATATTGAATAATATACTAATATATATAAATAAAATGAGTATTTGTTTGGTGCAATATGCTCGTATTTGTTATTCATTTCTTGATGTTATAATATGCATGAGTGGTGAATTTTTAGAAAATGACATTAATTTTAGTTGAGACTCATAGACATTTTAAATGTACTCCATTAACTTTATATTTTTCTTGGTGATATAAAGAATAGGAGCGCAAATAAGTTCAAATACTTATAGTAGCGAAGTTGGGCCCATTAAATCCTGAAACGGATCCACAAAGCCCAATATAGTTGTTATTATTTAAAGCCCATTATCATCTAAAATTCGAAATATACGCCGTAAAAAGGCCCACTGAAATCAACCATATCGAGAAATGCTTTGAAAGACTGGAACCTAGTGTATAGTATGAACTATGAACTCAATTTTTATCACCGACACATAAAAATTTCACTAATTACTCACAAAATTCGATAATTTATTCGTAAAATAAATATATAAAATATTAATAAAGTGATAATATATTTAAGAAAGTTTGCATGAGATTACATCGTGGTATCCAGTACAGTTTATTTTATTAATATAGAGTATACTATTTCATTTGAAACAAATATTTAAATAAGATTGTGTGACTTATAAAAAGTAATAATATTTTAATAAAAGGAATATTAATACTTAAATTGATGAGAACTGAAAATTATCTTAAAAACTATGCCAATATGTATACGAAGAGAGATAATATTTTTATTAAAATATAATAATTAATTAAGAAAAAATAGAATACTTCGTGTTTTTATTATTTAAATTAATTTTGTTATACAATAGTCAACCTAACTTTATAAGTAACCTACTATTAATAAGCTCCTATCAAAATTACACACATACATATATGTCCATATATTTTTAAGTTTGAAATGAGTAAATTCAAATTCGCTGGACTCACTTATCACTTTCCACCCCAGAGTACGTCTAAAATCAAGGTCTAAGTTTCACAAATCCAGCAAAGAAAAAAAGAAAAGATCACTAAAAAAAAAAAAGCAAATTAAGAAATAACATGATACATTAAAAAAATCACACATAAAGATTGCAACATACTAGAAGAAAGTCCCAATGGAATGACCAATATTCACAAAGGGCAAAATTCTAGCCAAATTGGAGGAAATCCCAGAAAAAGAAAACATTATTAATTCTCTAGTTTCACTCTAGGTATGTCTCATAATCTGACGGACCAATAGGATTCAGATTCCGTTCCAACGGAGCCCACATGTTTGACTTATAGACCAATTATATTGCGCGGTGATGCTACTCCCATCACAGTATTTTACATCGTAGTTTTACCTCCTTTGTCTCTATAATCCACGTCCATTCTCTCACATCTTTTCACGCAAAACGCACGTTTCTCTCTCCTCCCTCTCTCACTCTCTCTCTCACACACAGACACACTCTCACTACACTTAAGTTCACTTTTGTTCTTTCGTTCCGCCTCGAGAACAACTCGTGTCCCAGCGTCTCTCTTTTTTTTTTTTTAAGAAAAAAAAAAAGATGTTTTTTTTAGTCTTGAAAATGGGCTCACTGTAGAGTAGTGTTTCCACCTAGTAATTTTGAATTGTGTTGTGTGTTTGTGAGTGAAGAGTGTCTGAATGCACATTCTGAAGCTAACATTCTTAGTTTCTGATTCGTCGTTTTGCATGTTTTAGTCTTCCCCCATCTGGTACACTTCTTTATAGAAATGATCCCAAGATTGAATTTTTAAAACACCATTTCAAATTTTGTTATTTGGACTAGATTTTTCTTTTTTCTTGATTTATTTTTTCTGCTTTAAAGGTGTAACAACCTCTTTAATTTTTTTAATGAGGATTTTGTAAAAGCAAGGTGCAATGAGATTGTTTGATTTCTTTTCTAGACCTTTGTCTTATCTGATTTGTTTGGTATCTTTGGTGTATGAAGCATCCCGCCTTAACCTATAAAATTAAACACAAAACTTCTCTTTGGATAAGGGCAAAGTGGAAAAGGTGGGGTTTTGATGAATTGAATGTCCATTTTGCTGTTTATGGCATTTTAGTTCTAGGGTTTGGAGGAAGATGGGGCTAGTTCCTGAAGCTATGAATAGGGTTGCTATGGATGTGGGCAATTCAAAATCCAAGGTAAGGAGAAAAATTCTTAATGATGAGGATGAAGATGATTCTGGGGAGGGTGGATGCTGGATTAAGTTCAGATTTTTTGGAGGTTGCTTGTCTGCAAGGGCTAAAGTTGATAGCTCTGTTAGTGGTTCCAGCTCACAATATGGTACCCTCTTTCTGCAATTCTTTTCCAAATTAAGCATCTTCTTGGATGCAATTATTTTTATGCTGCCATCTTCTTTCACATACGTGTGTTGATTCGAATGATTAATGTGGGTGTAATTGATTTAACCCTTCTGCATTGGTTTGGATTGAAAATTTTGGCCACAACTGCATGTTGAAGTAGATGTTAAGTGTGTGATTGTTTTTGGGATAGGTTGATTGATGAGTAATTTTGTGTTAGGTCTTTTTTCCTTGCCTTAGGTGCTCTAGTTATGTATGATGGTTTCTCATTTTCATAGTTAGACAAAGTCATATTTAGATACATCTGAGTTTGATCTTATCTAGATTGCTCTCACAAATTTCAGGGATATGGTAAATTTACATTGTGTGGAAGTTGAATTGGTTCCTTTGTTTGTGGGCATTATTTGTAAACATGACCTTGTCTTTATTTGTTTTATTTTCTGTAATGAAAATTAGAAATATGCTGAAACTGTGGTGTTCTAATCTCCTAATAGTAAGGATGAAATGTCGAGAATATCCCAAGTCACGTTTTCACATCTTGGCAGCATTCCATCTGGAATGACAAAACTTTTTCAAAATGCTGCATTGCTCCTCTTAACATTTGGATGTATTGGCTGTTTGCATTGCTAATCTGAACTTTTATTGGCCTTCGTGTTTCCTCTTGCATATGTTATGACACATTTTAGTTATGAAAATCTCCCATGAATGAATATTGTTCATCTGACCTCTATTGACTAAGATTTTTTCAGGAAACTGATTTTCTCTCTTTATGCTCCTTCCTTATCATCTCAAAATTACAGAGTTGGTAAAGAAGAATAAATATTTGTTCTTTGCATAAGTTAATGATTTCCCAACACATATGAATATATGATATGATGCATCATCGTGGCCCTTAGAAACTATACTTAATGTAATAATGATGGGATGGTCGAAGACTAGGTTTTTACCTATCATTTCAAGAATTTTTAGCTGATGTTACCAATTATTTCAAGATGATCCCACAGATGATGAAATTGTAGCTGACTTTTAATTTGCTAGTACAGATGTGATCTTCCACAGTATTTTGGCTTTTGCCTGTCGGTTACTTTTGCATGGATTCGTGCATGGCTGACTCTGAAATGAACCATTCCGCATGTGTATTATATGCAAATATGGTAACATATTAACCGAGTTATGAGGTGATTTTTCTTCTTACTGTCTTAAGAGGCCACATGTCCGAATACCATCTTCATGACTACAGCCATGGAGTTCAATTAATAGGTGTTCAGCATAGCTGTGTAAAATCTTTATGCGCATGCATTTTCTGTTACGCGTGATATGGGAAGTTGGCATACAAGAACTGAACATTGCTTTTAACGCTGCTTAAGATTTAGCTATAACATGTGGCAGTGCCTCTCGTACATTACTGGATTTATTTTTCTATCAATACCTTTGGTGTCAACTGAAGTTGTTCAGCTGCAAGTCTTTCTATTTTTATCTTATGAAACGCCTTCTCCTCTTCCGACTCTACTTTTCTAAATTCTATTATGTGCAACAGTGCAAGCACTGATATAAGCTTTGCTTGAAAAAGAATTATTATCTCTTGTGGAAGTCTATTAATTGATGTGTTCAGTTTTGCTTTTGGAATGATCTAATGACTTTATTGTTTGTGTGTCAGCTGAAAGCAAATCTACTAACGATACAAGTAGAGACCAACCAATTGCTCCAGTTATGTCATCTTCAACCAGCAATGCGGAAAGTGTTCCATCTACTCCTAAAATTGAAGAGGAATTGAAGATAGCTTCTCAGCTTCGAAAATTCACTCATAATGAATTGAAACTGGCTACAAGGAATTTTAGGCCCGACAGTCTCCTTGGTGAAGGTGGCTTTGGCTGTGTTTTCAAGGGTTGGATTAACGAAAATGGCAGCACACCAGTGAAACCAGGCACAGGGCTTACCGTTGCTGTGAAAACGCTAAATCACGATGGACTTCAAGGCCACAGAGAGTGGCTAGTACGAGGCTACTTCACTCAAACTTGTTTGATCTTGAGTTTTTTCTGTCATTTACTTACAGACTTGTCATACATATTACAGGCTGAAGTATATTATCTTGGTGAGCTCATCCATCCGCATTTGGTTAAACTGATTGGCTATTGCATAGAGGATGACCAAAGGCTCCTCGTCTATGAATTCTTACCTAGGGGCAGCTTGGAAAATCACTTGTTCAAGAGTACGTAATAAATGCATGTTTAGATTCAATGTCTGCTTTACTCTGTTAATAGTTACACTTTTGCTTTGACTGTGTATCCGTAAGATATTAATCGACGGGGTTGATATTCAAATGAGTAGCTTTGTGAAGTGTTTTTTTGTTCATGAGTTAATACATATTCTGTGTGTTACAGGATCTCTGCCTCTTCCATGGTCTTTAAGAATGAAAATTGCACTGAATACGGCGAAGGGCCTTGCTTTTCTTCATGAAGAAGCAGAAAGACCAGTTATTTATCGAGATTTTAAAACATCAAACATCCTACTTGATTTGGTACGATGCTCGAATCCTACTAGTCTATGGAGTTGTACTTTTTGTGTTACACCTTTCTATAGTCTGAATGTTTTTCATGTATCACTGTTGACCTTAGGACTACAATGCAAAGCTTTCCGATTTTGGACTTGCCAAAGATGGTCCTGAGGGGGACAAGACGCATGTTTCAACTCGTGTAATGGGAACGTATGGCTATGCTGCACCTGAATATGTCATGACAGGTATGCCCCCCATACGTAATCCCAATGCCTTGGTCTTAAAGCCTTGCTTGAAGTGGTTCATGTCTCTTCTCTGATTTGTGATCTTTCATTCATCATCCTACTTGACATTATATATATTTTCTGTCATGCTATAGGTCATCTAACAGCTAAGAGCGATGTCTATAGTTTTGGAGTGGTTTTGCTTGAACTTTTAACGGGACGAAGATCCATGGATAAAAGCAAGCCACAAGGTGAGCATAACCTGGTGGAGTGGGCAAGACCATACCTAGCAGAGAGGAGGAGGTTCTATAGGCTAATTGATCCTCGTCTTGAGGGCCGTTTCTCAATCAAAGGGGCGCAACAGGCAGTGCTTTTGGCCGTCCGTTGCCTCAACCGAGAGGCCAAGATTAGACCAGCAATGAGTGAAGTAGTTGAAGCCCTTGAACCGTTGCCAAATCTGAAGGACATGGCTTGCTCCTCGTCGTATTTCCAGGCAATGAGTGCTGCTCGGGCTGCTGCCAGTACGAATAGCAGAAATGGAGCTAGATTGCATGCTGGTTTGACAAAAAACGGGCACCCAACGAGAAGCCCGTCTATGCCTAGCCGATACACCGGTTCTCCGTATCATATTCAGCCCTTTCAATCACCAGTAGCTAACAAGCAATAATTGGAAAATCTTGGCATTCTGTTCATTCTTCTCTAAAATCCTTTCCTTTTTTTTTCTTCTTTGGACTAGTAAGACTGTTTCTTTCTGGGCTCTCTTGTTTCTCAATTGTCCCACATACTTTGAGGTGGTAGGCTGAGTAGAGAGAATGAAAGAGATAGTTGTCTGAGTCTGCTGTTCTGTAGTCTAGTAGAACATGAAGTGTTTCTTGATGAGAAGAATGACATTTTGGCTTATTAACTTATTTCATAATTGTAAGAAAAATAGGCTCGTGTGTGCTGATGTAAGAACTCAAAAGTGATGTTATTACTAATGTAAGAACACAAAGTACAAAAGTACGTTTTAACAAAGTATAAACGAAATATCAGCGAAAGACATTAAATCTAAACAAATACGGGATATGCCTCGTCTCATTCCTCATATATCTTTCATTAGAATTTGTACAAATACTTCGATCTAGCATCTATGAACTCCATTCTATGCTAATCGACAATACTTACCACTTCTAAATACTTATCTGGCCACCATGTGGACTTGACAACGTAAAGTGGACTCCCTTCAATGCTACTGCAATGAGATCTCTCGAACTCGATAGACGAACATCTCCCGAACTCAATAGACGAACTCCCGCCCGGAATTCATATCACATGAATGGAAATATAAACATGTTCATATAAGAACAAACCGAATAATAAAACCTAATTTAACTCTCCAAATATGATAGTTCGTCCCGGAATCCGTATCACATGAATGGAAATATAAATGTGTTCATATAAGAACAAACCGAATAATAAAACATAATTCTAACTCTCCAAATATGATAAGAGATGCGTTCTTCAATTGACTGTGACTAGAAATACGTGACCAGAAATGCGTTCTTCAATTGATTGTATGAAGAAGCAGAACCAGAAATGCGTTCTTCAATTGATTGTATGAAGAAGCAGAACAATAATCGATCCATAATCTCAGAATGCGCGATCTTCTTTTAGAAAAGCCCAATTTGAAACATATAAATTAATATCTCCATAAATTTCTTCAAATCTTGATAAAATCCTTTAAATATGGAAACTTAATATTTTCTTGATCATAATAGATATTCTTTTCATCAATAACTAATTTAATCTTATCTAAATATAAATTATTTGAGAAAAATATATTCCAACAATAATAATTCATAAACATGTTAAAATGAGATCAAAAGTGATGACATCTTTAATGGTAAACAAATGAGCTTTGGCATTTAAACACCAAGGGTGATTCAACAGTACTTTTACAATCCCTTTCATGATCAACAAATGAATCTAAGCATTGAAATGGTCCACATGGGATCACTTCTCAACAATGAACTCTTCTATTTCTATCCCGGTGTGCCGAGCTCCTCCCTGTACTCGCAGCAAAATCTCGTCGTCTAGTTTCAGCGAGCTCACAGGAATAGCACCAACTGCTTACAGATTAACAGATCAAGCAGTGAATGTCAAAAATTTTTCAGCAAAATACATAGTGAGAGCTGAATTTACCTCCGGAGGATGAGACCAGAGCTACGGTTTCAGCGTTCTGCAACAGAATGCTGTAAGAAGTTTGGTCATCCTGATCTATCTGTATTGAAATCAAGCTGTCTATTAGTCAAGAATGCTGAAGAATCTGTAATCAATGGGATTATAGAAAAATGTAAAACTTGAAGTCTGCCAATTTCTGAACTTAGATTAGTGAGTGATAAGTGTTTACAGTTCTTATCCAGCTAGATCTTAAGGTCATGTGGTATTCAAGCTGCCAAATTTTCATCTCAAATTCTGATAGATATATTCTCGTAGAGAGTGTGCGAACCTTGGCCTCGACGAGGATCAAGGGTCTCGTCTCTATCTTGACACGACCAACAATGGCTGTTCGCTGCATCCCATTTTGGTCCACAATTAGTACCTCTTTCCCTACTTTTAGTTCTGAAAGGTAGCTTGTTTTCCCTCCTGGTACAGCAATATAGGCGTGCACTGGACCCTGTATGTATATCCAAGGAACTATATTATTACAACACATTTCCATTTATTTAGTATGAAAAATGATTCTAGGAATTCTTAACTTAGGACAGCAAAACTTACTGCATTGACACGAAAAGGCCTGCTAGATATGTAATTTGATTCGAGACATTCCGAATGAACAAGGAAAAGCCCTCTCGCGAAGGATCCAACCTAGGTCAACAGCACATATTGAGTTTTATACCATTCATACTTAGTAAGAAATGTATGCTAGGATTGTAAAGGGAGATGAAGTAAGAATGTGTGAAACTTCACCAGAAGGCCTACGCCAGGTCTCATAAGGCTGCAGAGATCAACACAGACGCGATCACCCATTCCAACCATTTGAACATTAGTTACCACAGCTTTTGTCAATTCCAATACACTGCCCTCGTTGTTTCTTCTGTCGAGATAATTCTGAAAAAATGTAAACCATAAGGTCAGCAGTTTTACAAAAGAAAAACCTGATCATGAAGTGGTACCTTCAGCTCAAAAATGGCTTCAACGTTCTCCGTTTTTAAAACCACACAACCTAAGCCTTGCTCCAAGGCCTACCACACTAGATTAACCAAAGTGAGAGACGTGTGTCCAAGCATGCCCAAACGACAACCAATGCCTTGCGAAACTTATAAAATTTATATGGTCTTAATTAACTTGTATGTATGAAATAAACAACCTCAAAGAATAATTGAGCTTCAGATGATGTCTTTGAGATGGCAAACACTGTTTCTGGGTGCCTTGAATTGCTGCAACAATATTCTCCGCAGGAATCACCTGAACAACACATAAAAGAGTCAAATGAAGAACTTAATCCGTAGGTTACAAACTACACAAACTGATGGCAATAATTTGGAAGTGACTATATGATTGATTCTCAGACTAAGCTAGAAACATATGGAGCAGGTATGCGACCTGCCAGTCGCGAAGATTAACGACAATATTCTCTGCTTGGTCATTCAATGATTGGACATTCTCAAGCTGCTCGGGTGAAGAAACTTCAATCAAAGTGGCAACCTTCACACGTCCACCATCGAACAGCCCTCCTTCTTCGACGAAGAGAGGACGTAATAATGCAATAGCTGCAAGGTTCATAGTCATAGTCAACAATGTAATATCCATAGCTGATATACACTAATCTTAATCTCAAAACAACAACCAAGAAGAGAGGCACATTCACAGCATTTAAATTACAAAATCAAAACCATAAAACCGCACATACAGGGAAGCATATCCAATGTTAACAATTAAGAACAATTTAATGCAATCTAGCCCACATACAAGGTATCTCTATGAACACATGTCTGAAATTAACAAGATCTTGAATCCTTAAACACAACACACACAACAATTATAATCTGTTCTTACAGCTCCACTCAGCAGCGAGTTCACGGGAATGAGAGTGAAAAATAAAAGTATCCCACCCCCTCTCCACAGCAGCAGTCATCACCTCTTTCTTCTCTGTCCAAATCCATGCTTCTTTTGCAACTTCGGAGAAGTACGCTCGGACATTGATTTTGACACAATAGGGTTGTACTGAAATCGGGTTCGCTTCTTATTGTGAGGTGAACTATGGGTCAATCTGAAATTTCCCAATTTTCCTACGAATGTTATTCAGCTGTTACAATGATGGTTAATTTGAATCAAAGGTTAAAATTTGATTGTAACCCACGTCGAATTGCTCGAAGAAAAACAAGGTTACAATGCGAGAAGGAAAAAAGAATGGACCTTTGATGGTTAAATCGAGCACAGAAGTAGATCCTAAGAGTGCAGCCATGGCCGAATCTTTGTTAACTGCTCTCAAGTTCCAACTCTCTCTCTCCTCCTCTCTTCCTATTAACAATTTTGATGAACTTTAAGGCTCTGTTTGGCTAATAAATTGTCGTCTTTTCCTTTTTAATTATTCAAAAAAAAAAAAAAATAGCAAGCAAATACATTGTCACAGAGTCCATCTAATTAAACAGAGTAAAATATGATATCAATCTCAAAAAAAGTAATTAGAGGAGACAGACATGAGCTAACAACAATGGTATGACAGAATCAAGTCATTTATATTGGTATTGCAATTTAATTTTCATAAAATACCACAATTAAAAATAATAATAATAAGTTGATCAAATGTGAAGGTTGATCATTTCTTTGTCAAGAATTGAAAAACAGTAGTTTGGTTGTAGTATGGCCTGTGGTTGTTAACAATAAGATATGTATCATTGTCGATATCCAGAGAACGAGGTTGTCGTTGAGCCGACAAAACCAGACCAGCATTCCGTTGGTACAAGACTCCTCCTTTCCCCAACACATTTATGATGTCATCACCTGTGCTAAAATGCACCACTCTTTCATCACTCCAAACCTTCACCACTCTCCCCGACTTCTTGTCCCTCACAACCGCCACCAATCCGACGTCGTCATGTGATCTTCTGTATCCCTCATGATCGACAACATAGTCCAACTCGTACCCCTTTCTTTTGAGCTGCTGAAACTTGTTCTGGATAATGTGGAACTGCTGGAAATCATAAGGTGTGTCCTCAACCGGCAGAATCTTGCTGTTGGAACCAGGTCGTCGTCGAGTTTTATGTAGTGGGATGCAAGAACTCGAAGATGATCGGGCCGCCTAGGTTCCAGTAGATGTTCTGTGCAAGGTTCAGTAGTGTTAATGGATGTCTCGTCTCCGCGTGTATCTTTAGTTTCAGCTTGTTCTTAGCTTCGATGAGGTAGGTCACAGTGACGATGATCTGGTTTTCATGGGATTCTGAAACAAATATTTGCAAAAAATGAACTTTGTTTGGAATGATGGAAATTAAATGATGATCTTAGCTAGAAATGTAAGACCTTGTTCTTCGTCGAGGCTGTTGTATTGGAATGTGATGAAAGGGCGTTTCTTGGACTTTTCATACTTTATTACCTTCCAAATGGCAGTACTAAAATCAACCTTTTCATCTGTATCAAGAGCAAAAGGTGTTGGAAATTTTATTGAATGTATGTTAATGTGTACATATATCCTTAAGAAATTAGTTTATTACCATCAAGTGAGTTGGTCTCATGGCTATCAAGATAATTGTATGTAACACTCCCAACAATTGCACCCAAAGAGTGTTTATCATTCTATAGATTCCAAAAGATAAAACAACAATCAGTAGTTGCATTAATGTGAAAATCTTGAGGCCTAATTAAGATTAAAATGTTTGTAGTTTGGGTACCTGGTAATCATCAACTGAATCATATCCAAGAACAATATCTTCTGCATTTCCTGATGACAAAAGAAACAGGATTAGGACACAGGCTGTTTACATTAATGGAAACCCGAATAAATATAGAGTAGGGGTACCGAATTTATCAGGAGTGTAAAGAGAGACAATTCTGGCGCCATGGTGAAATTTACGCGTAGGTTCCCTTTCTTGGATTAGTAAAATTTAATGTTTTTCCGATGGTGACCGTGTCCATGATGTGCTTGGACTGTGAGTGTTGCTAGAGCACTAACAAGAAGAATGAGGAAAAACTTAGTACTTGACATGGTTGTATTGTCCGAATGAGATATAGCTAGTGTGATATGGTTGAGTGATTCATAATTTTGGTATATATAGAGAGCCAGCTGAGACATCACAGTATAAGTAATTTATGTCTGAAACTGTCTTATAAATAAGGTTGTTTAGTGAAGCATTTAAGAAATGTTAGTAATGGCAAGGCATTAGCAAACTGTCAATTGATTTTGAGTAAATTTCTTCATTGATAGCATGTATGCAATTGAGGTATCCTTTTATTTTACAGATATGGGTAAAGGCAGCAGAAGGAAACACGAGATTATTGTTCCGACAAAGGGACAAAGAAAGCATGGGTGTAGTATAGTAGCACTTGTCATCATTTCTTGGTAGAAAACTCAAACAACATAATGTGAAGATAATGCTGGCCAGGGTAAACAATCTGTGAAGGGAAATTAGGATGATTCACAGAATCTGGAAATCCTTGAGTCTCCAAACACAATGCTCCATGAGATTCATACACACTTCCATCTTTACCCTTCGCACCATTCAGAAAATTCCCCGTGTACAGCTGCACGCCCGGGGTGTTCGCCCATAGCTTCATCACCCTCCCCGACTTGTTATTACACACAACTGCTACCGGCTTCATCTTCAGCCCTTCGTGATCATCAACCACGTAGTTGATGTCATAACCTGTGGATCCCTTTGGTAGTTTCTTCATTTGGTCATTGATCACCTGAGGTTCAAGAAAATCATAGGCCGTGTGCTTCACTGGCGTGATTTGGCCTGTTGGGATGAGATGTTCGTCTACTGGGGTGATGTGTGAGGCGAAGAGCTGCAGCTCGTCGGACAGTATAGACCCACTGTTGTGGCCTCCGAGGTTCCAGTAGGCGTGCTGGGCGAGGTTGACGGGAGTTGCCTTGTTTAAAGCTTTGGCCTTCATTGTTACACTTAATCTGTAAGGCTCAAGCAGAGCATACTTCACAGAGACACGAATATCACCCGGAAAACCTGTTCAAGATTCGACAGGATTAATGTTGTGTGATGCAGAAGACAAGCAAAGATTTCTTAGTATTATTAGCTACTCCTGTTACCTTCTTCACCATCAAAACTGTGGTATGTTAAGGTAATGTAAGGAGATTTGCCATATTTTTGGTGCTTCTTCACCTTCCAAACCACTTTGCTGAACCCCTTCTTACCACCTATGATTCAACACAAGTTTATGTTTCAAATTGTGCATAAACTCAGTGGATACACTAGTATTCGATCATACCATGGAGGGTGTTGTTGCCGTCATTAGCATAGAGTTTATAGACAGTTCCATTTAACGTAAACTGAGCACCAGCAATGCGGTTCGCAACCCTTCCAACAATGGCCCCGAAGCTCGATGTATCGTTCTGCAGGAATGCACATTTGGTTCATCCATACTTGTATCACTACTGCTAATTTTTCTTGTAACTATCATTAGTTTCAATGTATTAGAACAATTAAACACACGGATATTCTTAGTCATTTTTTTATGTCCCAACAAACAGAACTCACTAGTTACATAGGAGAAAATCAAATCAAACCTGGCTGTTTTTGCTTTCCCGATGTTTACGTGTCAATCATACAACAAATGAAAAACAAATATTGATGCATACTAAATAGCATGGGCACGCCTTTTTTTCACTAACAATTACTACTAGTGTGAAGATTAAAAATATCATCAATGACAAGGGAAATGAAAACAAGAAATCTTTTAATTAAGACTAATTGATCCAAATTAAGCATTAAGAAGTCGTTTTCAACATTAATGGGCGTGGTGCAGTAGGACAAATTAGGACAGCAAGTGGGAAGACCATGAGTTGATGACACAGAAGAAAACAGATCAAAGTTCTCTCTCCAAGATTAAACAATCAAGATTTCAAGAAACAAGCCCAGAAAGTAATGAGCATTCAAGATTGAAACAGAAGATGATTAAAGAACATACCAAGTACTCCTTCACTGTATCATAACCAAGAACAACATCAGCCAACTTCCCTGAGAAAGAAAAAGGAAAATGTTTTCAGACAGTGGAAATTAAGATGTAGTAAAGAGAGTGGAAGAAATTAAAACTCACCATTTTTGTCAGGAAGAACAACAGAGATGATTCTTGCACCATAGTTGGTGACTTTGAGAGAGAAATCACCTTTCTTGATCTCATATGTTCCAATCTTCTCACACTTGACACAAACAGCAAACACCAAAATAGAAAAGAACAACCATACACAAATATTTGACATTTTATTTCAAGCTTTAATTCACTGTTTGGTGTGTGTGTGTGTTTTTATATGCTCTACTTGCTTCCCTACCAATAGAAAATAGGGAGTAGAAAATCTCCCAATGATCCTTCCTTGGATGTCACAACAAACATATAATGTGATCGCAGGATGCGCCTCAAAGGACTCACTGTTAAACTTGTGTCTAAAACGGCTTATAAAGAGGGCTCACTGTTAAACTTGTGCTTGCAGGATTCGAACCCCCATTGCAGCAACCAAGTTCCAACTCCTCTCTACCACTTGAGCTATGCAGTGCCCTCATTTCTTGTTTTACGCTAACATAATTAATACATATCAATGTTCTCATTTATCGAACCCCTTGGCAAACTTTGCAACCTTTCAAATATACAATTCAACATTTTACAATTAAAAGTAAAAATTAGTGAGAATTATGACATAATTATTTTTACCTTTTGTGGGACTCTAATTAGTAATAATTTCATAATATTATAATACAAAATTTTACTTATAATTTGATAAAAAGTCTAATAAACCAAAATTACTTGTCCCCCATTTTCTCCTTCATATTTTCTGAAGGTTTTGGCTTTTGAGAAATAACAATTGTATAATAAAATTAAAAAAAAAAAAAATATATATATATATATATATATATATATATATATAGATAGAGGAGTTTTATGAATTTATTATGAGAAATCACATGGGCAATAGGCGTGGTGGGACCCACCATGGATCTCGAGTTTAGTGGTAAACCCATTTTACCATTTGTTGCGGTTCAAGAATAGTACTCCCTCGGTCCCTCCCCCATCCTCAATATATATTTTTTTTAATGGAATATGAATAAATATATGGGACATCCTAAAATGAAAAATACAAATAAATATGTGGAATTGGATTAAAGAGTATTATTATTTTATATATATAGTAGGTAATTGTATTAGTGGAGGGTGTGTGTCCTATATTTTATTTGTATTAGTGGAGGATGTGAGTCTCATAATCCAAAAAAAGAAATGAATATATTAAGAATGGACGACCCAAAATGATAAAATGGATAAATTGACATTGGAGGAATGGAGTAATTTTTTTAGTGCAAAAAATAAAAAGAAAAGAATAGCAATTTCTTTTTCCTCCCATCATCAAGTTGACTTTTCTACACTAATTAAGATTGTAGAAAAATCAAATCAAACATTAAAAATTCATTTATTCTTTATTTTTTATTTTTAAAAAGCACATTAAAGAATATTATTATTAATAGTTGAAGACAAATTGAAATTTGTCACTTAGTGGTGGATTATACAAGAAAAGAGGATATCCTTGAAAGAAGTATCGCGCTTACTTCCAAAAAAAAAACAAATATTTATTAATATTTATTTCAGTTTTTTTAAAATTTAAA
The DNA here is from genome assembly GCA_023678885.1 of Pogostemon cablin. Taxonomy (NCBI): domain Eukaryota; kingdom Viridiplantae; phylum Streptophyta; class Magnoliopsida; order Lamiales; family Lamiaceae; genus Pogostemon; species Pogostemon cablin. Next base: position 1,282,076 of record CM042992.1, on the reverse strand, counting down.
TTGATTATAAAACACCTCTATAAAATAAAGAGATGACGTTGTACTGCATATATTTGAATTAGTTACTATTAGGGTTCGAAATTTAAGGGTTAACGGCTGAAATCGTCCAAGTGCATTGCACTGGTGCCACAGGTGCACCGCAGTCGAACTCTTACTGACATTAATACTTACTCCATTATTTATCTATTATTATTCCTAAGAATAAGTTAACATAATTAGTCGGATTCGTAATTGGATCAAACTAGGCCTAAATGGGAATCTTATGGGCTTGAGATGCAGAAAATCCAGATAGTGGTGTAAATTTTACGAAAATTGCATTACCCTATCCCAATGGAGTGTTTATTTTCACATTGGAGAAACGTTTTTTAATTAATTTTATTAATCTTTAGAGTAATTTAATTTTTTAAAATAATGCGGAGAAATGTTTTTTAATTAATTTTATTAATCTTTAGAGTAATTAAATTTTTTAAAATAATGATAAATAATAAAGTAGGTTATATATGAATTAGGAGCAGGTTTGATTTTTGGAAATATAATGTATTGAGAAGTTGTTTATTTTAAAATTTATAGGGTAAAGAGTAAATGAACAAACAAATGAATATGAAAAATATAATGGGTATTGGAAGGAATCTGAAGAACATTTTGTAGATGTTATTTAATGAAAGCGTGTTTGAATAGATGTATAACCGAATATTTATTCCGACCGAAATTTCTAAATCATTGACAATTTAATTTTTAATTAAATGATATATATATATATATATATATATATATATATATATATATATATATATATGCTATAATTTTCTGATAATAAAATGTTAGACCATTTTTACTCAGATCCATAATTTATCACTTATATCCCACCACGCACTAAGCACTAATCTTTAGATTTGCCATTTCATACATATCTTCACTTTTTCAAAAATATCACTTCACCTAATATAAAATATATTTTATACTTTATTTATTATTTAAAAATATAATAATAATTCTTAAAAATCGATAAAAATTAGTAAGGAAAAAAAACTTTTTATAAACTACGTAACTACTTGAGGCAAATTAGACTGGGAACAGAGAGTAACTATAAGAATACAAGAACATCTCACATTAATTTCCATGAGATAATTTCTTTTCCATTTCCATGGCGAGCCACATAACTCTCCTCTTCATTTCAGTTTTTTGCCTGCTTAACTTACCTTCATCATTCCCCCATGTAAGTCTCTCACCCCCTACCCCCCCTCACTCCATTAATGACCCTGGCCCTGGAATATGAATTCAGGAAGGGCAACCGTGGCTGAACCACGGCGGCGACATTTACAACAGCAGATACGCCGCCGGAGAAACAAAGATAAGCCGAGCGACGGCATCAAAGCTGCGTCTGAAGTGGGAGTTCTACGCCGGAAAAGACATCACAGCAACTCCAGCAATCTCCAACGGGATTCTCTATTTTCCGAGCTGGAACGGTTACGTTTACGCTGTGAAGGCCGCCGACAGGTCCCTTGTCTGGAAACAGAACCTGCAACTCCTGACAGGCCTCAACTCAACCTTACAACTCCCAAATGTTACTGCAGATGTTGTCTCAAGAACCACTCCCACTGTAGCTGGTGATAAGCTCATCGTTTCCATCTACGGACCAGCTTATGTTGTTGCTCTCAAACGACAAACGGGTCGCCTTCTTTGGACCCGCCAACTCGACACCCATCCAGCTGCTCTTATTACCATGTCTGCAACTCACTATAACAGGTAACTAATTTCATGCTGTAATTCAATAGTTGATACTGATACCGATTAAATGTATACATACGTACAGAGGGGTGTATATTGGAGTGTCTTCTCTGGAAGAAAGTGCAAGCATTGACGAGTGTTGTACATTCCGTGGAAGCTTCGCCAAGTTAGATATTCAGACAGGGGATATTCTATGGCAGACATATATGGTTCCCGACAACAAAGGAACCACCGGAGGGTACGCCGGAGCTGCCGTATGGGGGAGCAGCCCTTCCATAGATGCAACTAGAAACCATGTCTATATTGCCACAGGAAACCTCTACTCTGTGCCTCGGAAAATCGAAGAATGCCAAGAAAGACAACAGAATCAAACGGTCCCAACTCATCCAGAAGGTTGCATTGACCCCGATGTCCATTTCGATTCCTTCGTCGCACTGGATTTGAACTCCGGAGAGATCAAGTGGCACAAACAGCTCGGAGGATACGACGTCTGGTTCTTTGCCTGCCGGAATTCCTCCACTCCTAACTGTCCGCCGGGCCCCAGCCCGGACGCTGATTTTGGGGAGGCCCCGATGATGGTGACCGCCGATGTTAACGGTAATAAACTGGACATGGTGGTTGCTGTTCAGAAGAGTGGGTTTGCGTGGGCTGTCGATCGGAATAATGGCAACCTTATCTGGTCCACCGTACGTTAATTAATTAATTTTAATAATAAAATAAATATTTTCATTATTAATGATGTTAAAATGGTGATCAGGAGGCTGGGCCGGGCGGGTACGGTGGCGGAGGAACCTGGGGGGCGGCAACGGACACGAGGAGAGTGTACACCAACATCGCCAACAGTGACGGCAAGAACTTCAGTCTGGTGCCGTCAAATAAGGTGACTAACCGCGGCGGGTGGGTTGGAATGGATGCTAAAACGGGGCGGGTATTGTGGTCGACTGCGGATCCAAAGGGAGGGCAGACGAATCCGGTGACGGTAGCGAACGGCGTTGTGTTTGGGGGTTCGACGTATGAAACGGGACCCGTATACGCCATTGACGGTGAGAAGGGAGACATACTTTGGTCGTACGAAACAGGAGCTTCCATTTATGGCGGAGTATCAGTGAGTGATGGATGTGCTTATGTCGGAAGTGGATATGGCGTCCACCTCGGAAGCACAATCAATCTCACCTCAGGAACCTCTCTCTTCTCCTTTTGTATAGATTGAATATATGCTACACTGTTGTATAAACGACGCATAGAACAGAAGAAAGACTGTCCTAAAAGGAAAAAATATCAAGAATAGTTGCTTTTCATGTGTAAATCATACCATTAGTTGTTTGTACAACACGAAAATGGCATCGAGGATTACTGTGTATATCTTGAAAATCGAAATAAAATAAAAATACTACACTTTGCTTCGGCTGATTTCTGACTTTGACCGAAGTGCACCCTATGAATTATTAGCTCCAATTAATTTCTACATCAATAAAATATTCTTTTATAATTATTATTCACATCTCTCTTATCTCTTGCTTGTATTTTATTTTTGTTGAAATGTTAGAATTTTCAATACTGAGGATTTAATAAAATCCAAAACGTATCTTTTGGATCGTTCTAAAATTGTTGAATGGAGGGATATCTAAAATCTATTCTATGAGAAGAAAGCATAAACCTGAATAAAAAGACTTAAATTTTCTTCTTCTGTCAATCATGGATGCAGCATCAAAATAATCTACTAATTAATTCCTAAGTTGGATTTCGAAGATTCATCTAAACTTTTACTTTACTATACTAAACTATACATGGCGGCTTCTTAGCTTTCACAACCGCAATTATAAGTTTCCAAGTCAATAGTAATATAAACATTGGCATCATATTCAAATATCACATTGAAATTCAGGAAACTTACCAAGGTTATATAAATTCCAGCATATTAGCAGCTTTCATTGCCCAGCAGAATGATCCTCCTCTTCATTTCAATTCTCTGTCTGCTACAACGTGCTGCATCCATCTCACCTGTAACTCTCTCTCTCTCTCTCTCTCTCTCTCATGGCTGCCAACATGTTGCTCATTTGCATCTACATGTCTTGACTGCAGGGACTCGAAAACAACCATCTGTCTGCAAATTGGATAAACCATGGTGGTGATTTATACAACCGCAGATATGCTGAGAAAGAAACCAGGATCAGCCCGTCAACAGCTTCACGCCTCCGTCTAAAGTGGAAGTTCAATGCAGGGCACGACATCACTGCAACACCTGCAATCTTTGATGGGGTTCTTTATTTCCCCACCTGGAACGGTTACCTTTACGCCGTCAGAGCAGCAGATGCCTCCCTCATATGGAGAAAGAACCTTCTAGACCTAACGGGCGTTAAGCCCCTTAACTCGACCTCAGCTATCATCAACGTCAATGCTACTGTTTCCAGAACAACTCCTGCTGTAGCTGATGACAAACTGATCATAGGGTTATATGGCCCTGCTTATGTCGTTGCTGTTGATCGCGCCACAGGACGTCTCGTTTGGAAAACTCGGCTTGATGACCATCCTGCCTCGCTCATCACCATGTCCGGGACATACTACAAGAAGTAAGTGACCGTTTCCATTGCTACATATGACATGCATCAATCATGTATGATGTTCTTGGATGGTTTATAATTTCTCAGAGCTTTTTATTTGGGAGTGTCTTCATTGGAATCTGCTAACAGCAACATCGACAATTGCTGCACGTTTCGTGGGAGCTTTGCGAAGTTAGATGTCCGAACAGGGGTAGTTTTATGGCAAACCTTTATGATCCCTGATAACCATAATCTGCCCAGAGGATATGCGGGAGCTGCAGTGTGGGGAAGCAGTCCTTCGATAGATTATCGGAGAAACCACATCTACATCGGAACTGGAAACTTGTACTCTGCACCTAAAAGTGTACTACAATGTCAAGAAAGACAGAACAATCAGACGGTTCCAACCCATCCAGAACAGTGCATAGGGCCTGAAATCCACTTCGACTCGATTCTAGCACTGGACTTGACATCAGGCCGGATCAAATGGTTCAGACAGCTCGGAGGATACGATGTATGGCTGTTCGCCTGCTTTCTGTCCCCAACCCCTAACTGTCCTCCCGGCCCGAACCCAGATGCAGATTTCGGCGAAGCTCCGATGATGCTTACCATAAACGCCAATGGAAGTAAAGTAGACATTGTGGTGGCTGTTCAGAAAAGTGGGTTCGCTTGGGCGCTGGATAGAACCACGGGGAACTTAATCTGGTCAACTGAAGCTGGTCCAGGTGGCACTCAGGGAGGTGGCACGTGGGGGGCTGCCACCGACACCAGGAGAGTGTATACAAACATTGCCAACAGCAATGGCCGGAATTTCACTTTAAGGCCATCCATGAATGTGACAACTGGAGGGGGGTGGGTTTCCATGGACGCTACCACAGGGAGAATCCTGTGGTCCACTGCGGTTCCTTACAATGCCACCACCAATCCAGTGACCATTGCCAACGGCGTGCTGTTTGCTGGTTCGACGTATAGAACTGGGCCTGTTTATGCGATCAATGCTGCATCTGGTCAAATACTTTGGTCGTACGAAACGGGAGCCTCCGTTTACGGAGGATTCTCAGTTAGCAGAGGATGTGCGTATGTAGGCCATGGTTACCGCATAATTCCCTTCTTTACAGCAGGAACATCCCTCTTCGCATTCTGCGTTGATTAAATAAAATTACTACAAACTCGTGGCTAGAATTCAGAGAACGTAAAAGGAACTTCTGTAAAGAATAAAATAATAATACAATACATAATTAGAATATTTAAAGTTCTCTACCCACTTGGTCATGCTTACTTAGCTTTAGATTTTAATAATCTTGATTCGTAATTACTAATTCTCATCTGTATCGTGACATTATATAACTATTAATTAACACCAAAAAAAGAAAGAGTAAGAGTTGACTTTTCTTTGCCAATATTTCCTAGTTGACCCGCTATAGGGGCGTTAGCATGATCTACGTTTCACGTGTGATTTATCTTTAAAAAAAAAAATTAGCTTGAAATATATACCTGAAAAGAACAAGCTTTTTCTCCATAATTCCGACTTGTTGAATTCCATGGAGAACTTCCATAGCTATCATAAAGCATTTTTTCTTTACCTTACCATTTCATGTGCATTTACCGCTGCAACATCAATTCCACATGTAAGTCAGTCCTCATTCTTTCTGTCAACTTTCCTCTGTATGATTAAAATGACATGCTTGAACTCGGGGTAACAATCGGAGATTCACAGAGGAATGGCTAAACCATGGTGGGAACATCTACAACCGTAGATATGCTGAAGGAGAAACCAGGATAACCCCTTCAACTGCATCTCATCTGCGTCTTAAGTGGGAGTTTAATGCCGGGAAAGACATCAGTGCAACACCAGCAGTATCCAAGGGAATCGTTTATTTTCCAAGCTCAAATGGATACATCTACGCTGTCAAAGCAGGCGATGGGTTCCTGGTTTGGAAGTAGAACCTGCAACAGCTGACAGGCCTAAATCGAACAGTTCCGTTACCAAATGTTACGTCCACAGTTTCTGCAGCCACTCCGACTGTAGCTGATGATAAGCTCATCGTGACGATTTATGGACCTGCTTATGTTGTTGCAATGGAACTTGCAACGGGTCAACTCGTTTGGGCAAGGCAGCTTGATAGTCATCCAGCTGCTGCTATTACCATGTCCGGGACCTATCACAAACAGTTTTTCTCAACTCTTGTCATAATTTTTTTTTAACCTTTCCATTTTTTTTGTAGTCTAGTAGAGGATCAATTGTGATGGAGAAGAGTACACTTTAAATATGATCAAAACTAGATAAGCAAGCAATTGGACGGTAATATAAGAATATGTAAATTAAAGTCCATGATATGAATTCATAATAATACAGAGCAAAAGGAGAAGAAAACTTAAATTTTAATTAGCATTCCACTCTTACTCGTATCAATAAACTAGGCCATCAAGTTGACAATTTTCAGGCATAAATCTTCAAATTCCTCACGTTTCTTGAAGTATAACAAGAATTGATAAATAATGGAAGCAGTTGGAGAAAGTGAGAGCTAAACCTTGTATTTGGCATGACTCATTGCAGAGGATTCCACGTGGGTACGTCTTCATTCCAAAAAAGTTTCAGACCTGAAAACTGTTGCACTTTCCGTGGATGTTTGGCGAAGTTGGATACGAATACAGGGGCCATCATATGGCAAACATACATGGCTCCGGAGAACAACGACAAACAGGGTGGATATTCCGGAGCAGCAGTACGGGGAAGCAGTCCTTACATCGATGCGTACAGAAACTATATCTACATTGCCACAGGCATTATAAACTCTGTACCACAACCAATTCAAGACTGTCAAAGTACACAGAACAATCAGACATTTCCCTCGCATCCAGACGAATGCACAGATCCAAACGACCACTCCAGCTCCATATTAGCGTTGGATATGGACTCTGGTGATATCAAATGGTACCAGCAACTCGGAGGGTACAACGTCTGGTTCCTCGCCTGTAACAATTCCTCGAGATGCCCCTCTAGCCCGACCCATATTCAGAGTTTGGTGAGGCACCTATGATGCTGAGCATACGTGCAAATGGGGTCAAACAGAATGTTGTTACCGTAGTTCAGAAAAGTGGGTTCGCATGGACATTGGATCGAGATAACGGAGCCATTGTTTGGTTCACAGTAAGCTATTCTGTTTGTGCAAATTTGGATCCTCTCATAAGCATTAGCACGAACACTTGGTGTGCACAGCAGAGATCCAATTCACGAACTCCAATCTATGTGATTAATGAATTAGGTAGACATAATGTAGGAAGCTGGACCAGGGAGTTTCAGTGGAGGCGGCATATTGGGAGCAGCGACGGATGACAAAAGGTTGTACACGAACATCGGCAATGCCAACAACCAGAGCTTCACTCTCTTCCCGTCGAATAACACCACAAATGGTGGTGGTTGGGCGGCGATGGATGCACCGACAGGGCGCGACGGCGGTTCCCAAGGAAGCGATCTCAAATTCGGTGACAGTAGCGAATGGCGTGGTGTTTGCGGGTGACATATCGAACGGGGCCCGTATACGCCATGGGTGCTGAGAATGGGGAAATACTTTGGTCGTACGAAACAGGGGCAACTGTGTATGGAGGGATGTCGGTGAGCAAAGGGTGTGTGTACGTTGGCAGTGGTTATGGCGTAGGTTTGGGAGCTACCAATCCTTCGTTCACCTCAGGAACATCCCTCTTCTGCTTTTGCGTTGATTAAATATATTTGTGATTTTCATTATGTAACAATAAATAAATAAAAATAAAGGCCATATATCACGGAGTATAACACAGAAATAGTTATTAAAATATAGTATAATAATAAAATAAAGCACAAAAGGAATTATGAAATTAGTCAAACACATGATCTCCATCTCGACTATACATCCCAACCCAGTAAGCCCTCAAATGCAAAAGAAACACAAAGCAAACATAGTAAAACAAACAACTATGATTCACCAACTCCACATTCATCTTTTACATAGGACTCTCTACACAAGAACCAAATCAAACTCTGCTGCCGCTACATTCCATCTCGACCCAATCATCTCCTCCACCCGGGCTGAACCACCTTGTCTGAAATGTATAATTATAAATAAATTAACTAAGTTAGGGAATGCATCTTTTCACTTTTACAATTAAGATGCAAACCAGTCATGAATGGCTACGAAGAGAATATAAAAGGATCAAGCAAGAAAAGGCTTCAACTGAGTAGTTGTGGCCATCATAGAAATACTACGCTTACCATCTCTAGAGGATGTCATTGCTTTGTTAATTTTGTTGCTTCCCTTGCCATTAGATTGTGCAGGTTTCTGTATTCTGGGTGACAACGAACTCAGTTTGCCATTAGTAGAGGCTGGTAGAGAATGACGGCGAGTGTTGCCATAATCGGCCTCATCTTCACCAAACTTCATAGCTCCTTGAGCTCTGAGCTTGGCCTTAGCAGATTCAGTGGCTGCCATATAGCTTGGCACGCTCGGGGAGTTCTGCGAGATGTTTTCAGGATACTCGGCCTTAGCAGGAAGGGATCTTCTCTTCCGGGTTTTTTGATTCTCCTTGCGTCTCTGTTCTTCCTTACAGCTCAACTCATCATCCAAGGAAACAGCAGTCTCCACCTTCACATCATTTTCCAAGGAATTAATCTCGATAGGTGAATGACTATCGTGTTGGATATCAACTGGCTCATCCTTCGTTGTTTCAGAAGGAGCCTCCACTGGATCCAGTTTTTCAACTATAATATCTGAGATCCCTTGGTTTCCAGAAGGTGCCACTATTTCAGGCTCGGAGACATCAGGCGGTGCAGAACTCATAACTGTTTCCACACTCTGAAGTGGCTGTGGTTTCTCAGTTTCTGGCTCTGCTTTTTCAGACACAGCAGCTGCTGATGCAGCAACCTTTCTCAAGTTGCGTTTAACCCTCTCAAGTTCACTCACAGACTGCTCCTGCACCACCTCTGTCTGGTTACTCGCAGCTTTCCTTGTATTGCGTTTGGGCTTGTCCGTTTCATTGGAGGCTACATGACCATTCTCCCCGTGGCCCGTAGTGGAAACCTTTCGAAATGTCCTCTTCGATTTTCCAGCATCAGAATCAGCAATCTGTGTGCCACCCTGTTTTCTCTGAGGCTTTGCCTTGATAACTTTTGCGCTCCGAGGAGGTGGTTCCCAAAAGTGAGATGCGGACCAACGTTCAAGCCAGTTGGAAGCTGAATTTGGTTCGCTTGGATCATATTGAAGACTCAGCGCCATACCGTTTGGCAACGTGACAACAAGCTAAAAAGAAACAAGATAATACATCTATAAGATTCACGTTCAAAGAAGTTAGGGTTTCCCTTGTTTAATCAGGCAACATTACAAGGGCAGAAAACATTTGGCACTTTTAACAAGGAAATTAAACCAACCTTACGGATAAAGGGATGTGATGCTAAGATATCTGACCCCAAAAATGAGTTTGACTGAGCACCGACGGCCACCTGTATGGCATCTCAATCAAATAAAAATGACGTTCAAAAAGTATCTTTGGAAATGTTTAATGAAATATAAGAAGAGACACAGGAATAGAAGCAAATCAGGAAAGTGGATCCAAAAAGGAGACAAGAAATCAGGAACTAATTTCAGTATGTAACAAGTTTAAAGTAATTGATTGAAAACACAAAGAATGTTTCAATATTAAAATGTACTCCCTCCATCCCCCAAAATTAAGATAAGCGATAGGGAACAGCTAAAACAGATGTCTCCACGAAATAGCATTGTAGTATGAGCCAAAGAACTAAGTCAGTAGAGAACGCTGATATCACTGAGTCTAAATGATTAAATCAATAGAAAATTGTAGAGACATGAAAAAGCATATCTCCACTGTCAGGTTTCAATTCCAAACAAACTAGACAGAAGAAGAAAAATGGAGCAAGGCTGGTAGGTCAATCAGGTTGAAAAATCAAATTTACCTGAAGCTCTCCCATATTGTATTTTTTCCTCAGTTCAAGTACAGCATCGGAGAATCTAACGTTCCTTCCACAGGCAAGAGCTTGAAGCTTGACAATTGCATGCATGCAGCGCAAAGTGGCCACAGCCTGTCTCCTAACCAGATGTCCACGAATAAGAGCTTGCAGTCTTATGATACCCTTAAGAGCCCGAAAAGCACGGCGAGCCTGTCCACATTGAAATAACACGTGTATAGATCATCGAACAGTATCAAAACATTATAGAGAACAAATTAGAGGTACACGCCAGGAGAGCATCTAACAGTTTATATAAGATCACTGAGATTAAAATGATAACATCCATGCTTTGGAGGATATTTCCAGAACAGTATGTGCATTTGATTGATGAATGGTGAGAAGCTAAAGATCATTTTTGAATCAATTCATTAATGAATCACCGAGAAAGCACATCATTGGACCATTCGGTGTAAGATAATATATTAACTGACAAACAAAAATAGAGAGTTATCACGACATTGGCACGCTTATACAGATCATCTTGACATAAAATGCAGGTAAAGCCTAAAAAAGTAAAAATAATTTGTCCTGTGACAATGGAAACAAAGCATTGTCTCAATACTAGAGCAAGATAAACTGTAGTTTATGAGAATGTCAACAGACACGCCCTCTCTTAAATAACAAGATACAGTTGATTAGAGAAATATACTATCTTAATAAACAAGATTCAGTTTTTTATGAAGTAGTGATCCAATTAAGGAGAATGTTACCAAGTAGCCTCGAAAGACAGCTTGAGTTTTGGTAGCAGCCTCATCTTGCCTCCTCATCTCAGCATCACTAACCAGAACCAAAGAGTCGCTACTCTGAGAATCCACACCTTGATCCACATGAGTAACAACAATAGCATCACCTGGAGATCCAGATACTCCATTCTCAAATTCCAAGCTCTCAGTACCCCTTTCAGTCAACTGACAGGGATCTGATATGACAGATGAGTTTCTAGCCAGATCCTCAACTGGTGTCTTTGCACCATTCTTTTTATCAGGTGTAGCATTCTTCATACACAGTTGCAATTAAAAATCAGTATTATTGATTGTTTTAACAACTAAAAAAAGAACTCAAATATAAATCACCAACAAATAATTCCTTACTTTGGAATAATTAGACTTAGAATGCTTCTTTCCAAAGAGTACAGTCTTGATCCATTTTCCTGCAGATTTCCCCATTGATGTCTACTTAAGGAGTCAATGGTAACTCAATTCAGTCCCTGTAAATTTCACATAGCATTAAGACACAATGACATGGAGATGAATGTATAAAACCATTGTTCGCCTATTAAAAACAGCCTAGGGGTTCACAACATTCGAAACAAAAAGCAAAGACCAAACCAACAGCTAAAGAGACAGAGAACAGAAAATCCAGATTTATTATCCCCAATGTGTCAACCTGTCATTTAAGGCGGTTATCCTATCGAAGATCCTTGAAAATTCTCAAATGAGGAGAAGATCAAATCAAAAAGGAGAAGACGAAGTAGAACTATCAGTATCAGCAGCTTAAATTTAAAACTAGAAACATCATTCACCTCCAGACAAAACAAAGAGACCCCATCAAGCAGCGAGTTTAACAGCAAAAAAATTAAAAAATTCAGTAAGATCTGCAGCAGAATGCACACAAAATAGCAACAACCCACAAGAAGTTGAACAAATGCTGAGTAAGAGAAATTTGAGAAAATACTGAAACTGAGGTGTGTTTTGGTGCAATGCGGTTCAGATCTAGGCTTTCCCTACCTTAATAAAAGAAGTTTGTGTTCTCAACTTAAGATCCAAAAGCAACGCATTTCATGAATAGCCAACAAATCCGAAAGAAAGAGATATGCCCAATTCATGATTATAAAGAAGAAATTAAAAAAAAATTAAAAAACAAAAAACTCAACCAAAAAAGAAAATAAATATATTTAAGAGAATTTCGGATGAAAAGATTGATTGAGGTGGAAGTAAAAACATGAAGATAATGCACCAAATGGCCCATACCTGCTGAGGTAGTTTCATGCGCCAATGGCAGAAATGGACCCTCCTTCCCTCACTCTTAAGTTTATTTTCTGCGTTGCTCCCTCTCTCTCCCCCTCTGTCTCTCTCTAAAAGCACAGAGAGAAAATATACGTATAATAAGAAGGGTGTAGTGTACTTTGTGCAGAGGCGTAGTTATACAGACGCTTTTACTAAAACTGGGTGATTCTGCAGAGTGATTCTAAGAAACCTTTGAAAATTACTGTCAAACGACGACGTACTGCGGTTATTATGACTTTACTTGTAAATTTCTAACTTCTTTTTTTTTTAAAATATTCCCTCCATCTCAACTTCTATTTCACACTTTCCATTTTGATCTGTTCTAAATTCAACTTCAAATTTCTATAAAAGAAAAATCAACTAACTAATATCCCTCCAGCATACCTTAATTTTAAATTTAACATTACTTTTTAACACACATAACATACCATATCATTTATTTACTACTCCATTATCCAAAAAAGAAATTATCATAAATGATCCACTAAATATTATTAAATCCACAAATAGTCTGATATCTTTTGAAATTTTCAATTTTAATCATTTTTTTGTGATAATTTGACAAAAGACTTAAAGGACCAAATGTGATAATTTGACCGAAAAGAAATTATAATTTCTCACATTATATTAAAATTCTCATAATATCATAAAAAATATGTTTAAAGATGTTATATTATATTTAAAGTAATATTTTTGAAATCGAATCGCACCGGCCGGTTAGACCATAAACCGGAGCCGAAACCAACCTGGAATATTTAAAAAAAAATAAAAATTTAAGGTTGAATCGGGTTGGACCAGAAAAAACTGGTTGAACCGATCTAAAAGGTGAAACATAATAAAATTAAATTTTTTTTAAAAATTTATATATAATCATTTGGACCGAATCAACCGGTTTTTTCTTGTCCAACCGATTCAAGTTTAATAACAATTTTTTTGGGTGATTCGACTGGTTCCGACTCCTATTTCCAGTCGAACCGACCTGTTCGATCCGATTTTAAAAACATTGTTTTTAATATAATATTTTAAACACTTTTTATGATATTGGTCATTTAAGTCTTTTGTCAAATTATCACAAAATTCACATTTAGTCCTTTAACTATTGCAATTTTCAATTTTGATCTTTTCTTTCTAATTTTGGTCCGATATGACTAAAATTAGACAAAAATGGCTAAAATTAAAATTTTCAAAAGATCCGTGACTATTTGTGGGGTTTAGTAATACTTAGTAGATCATCTATGATAATTTCTCTTATCCAAAAATATCATACTATCCCCCAAAAGTAAGTCAAAAAATAATTTTTTCAAAACTCTGTATTTACAGTAAACGTTAAGATGAATTTTGGACGGAGGGAATAAAAAATAAAAAATGCCCAAATAAAAATGTTCAACATTCACTTTGCCCGCTAATTTAAAAATCATCAACACATTTATGATCCATTCCCAAAATACCCTGAGTGTACCGACTTCGCTAATTTAAAAATCATCAACACATTTATGATTCATTCCCAAAATACCCTGAGTGTACCGACTTCTCTAACAGCTTACTGTCTGTGATGTTGGTTGGGACGAATAAGTTGTAATGTGATTGAGACAAATAGACTAATTTAAGACGAATAGATAATTATAGGACGGATTGAATTATTTTATTCGATTTATGTTGTTCTCTTCAACCTAAAATGCTCTATTCGGTCTAATTTTATTTAATCAATCTAAAATTAAATTCATACATAAAAATACACTACAAAAAAAATATAATATTTCAAGTTATAAAAATAATTTATATATAAGTGAGCAACAGTATTTTTTATTTTTATTTTTAATATGATAGTTTCTACGTAAAGTATCGAGCATTGTACGATGAAGGGTATTTTAAAAAAATCAACATATAATTGGGTATTTTTTATGATTTAAAAAAGTGTGGGCAGAATTTATTATACTAATTTAAAAGTGCACATAAAGTTGTATATATATTTTTTACATAATATGTTAACACAATTTTTTTACTTAATCGTTGATACAATTTGAATTCTTATTTTAAATTGAAATCTTATTTCAGTGGAACAATTTAATACTCCTATGTGACAATCAAATTTATTATTTACAAAATAAAAATGTGAAAGCCACGTTGAAATAAATTGCAATTTTATTGATGTCTCCAAGTCATTGCAATTTCAATTCTTAACTAAAAGTGGACCAACTCATCGGATTTTTTTCTATTTCAAATTTCATTCATTTAGTCTTGAATTCAATAAGAAATAAATTGACCACAGAATTTTTTGAAATAAAAAATAAAAAATCATCCGAATTGTTCTTTATATTTACCCGAGGCAGATTCTCTTTTTGGAGTAATTTTCTTATATAGCCAATATTTTAATTTATATGTTCTGATATTTGTAATATATATTTTATTTATATAATAATTTTATTTTAATAATGTCTCAATTTTCCTCACAGCTTGTTTCATCAATGTCTGTCCCACTTAATAATAATTAATCTAGTTTTTGAAGTTATAAATTAAAAAAAAAATGAAATGAAAATTAATATGTAGTGTGCAATGTGTAAAGCTGAATTGTACATTTGTAATAAGTTGCAGGGCATGTCTGATATTCACTCATTATTCTTGGACCAATCCAATTTGGTTGGATAATTAGTTGCACCAAACTTACTCCTCTCTCAACAATCATCCAACATATGTTTGCCCTAATCTTCATTTCTTCTTATATTATCAACTTTGAGTGTTAGTTGATAACATTTGTTAGTAAGTTGATAATATAATCTGTTGAATATTGTGTCGATGTGATCAATTGCTAGAAGACTTAAGTTGTATTGTTATTAGTTTACATTTGAAGTGGATTAGTTAAGAGATGAAGTTAAAAAACAATAATTAGTCTATTGTAAATCGCATTTGAATATCTTGTTATATTTTGGTGTTATATCTCATGTTACACATCATTGGATGATTGACACGTAAGATAAAATAATTTATATCCTAAAAATCAACTCTAAAGGAAAAAATTGAGATTTTCCTCTGCGCATACGTGTCACTCATCTAACGCGTGTAACATGAGATGTAATATCAAAATATAACAAGACAACCAAGATCATGTAAATTGGGTTTACACTGCAAACTCTGTGGTCCCTCTTGTATATATCGTGTGATCCTCTAACTAAACATAAGTATAATAAAATTATATGAGTATATAAAAGACTAAAAGTAAATTGATTAATTATTTAATTAAAAAAAAAAAGAAAAAGCAAGTAGAAATAGAGGAGGGCCAGGTGGTAGTGGTGATTCCATTACAAAGCCATGTGAAACGAAGGCGGTTGTAATAGCTTAGATGGATGGATCCACCGACACGTTAGGGATTCAATGCAACCAGTGACAACACATTTCTGCAATTAATATTCTTTCTTTCTTTTTTATTTACCAAAGTTATTTTACTAATCCAACGTTGGTACCTACTTTTTTTTTTCCTGCGACTTTGTATTTTATTTTTGGGGTTTTTAGGGTACGATACAATTATTTATGAGAACGCAATGGTAGTAATTGTTTTTTAAATAATTTATTTAACTTTTAAGAGTTTATATTAACAACAGTTTAGGTTTAAAATATAAATAAATGAAGAAAGTTACTATGCTTATTAATTTGAAAAAACTCGAGGTCTTATCTATTGTTCTAACAGCTTTCACACATTTTAACATGAGAGAGACTAGGGTACAAACGGTTGTACCAATTGAATTGGTACAACCTTGGTTCTCATCCTTTTAAATTCATTTATGCTCCTTCATTTATGTTGTTTTTATTTTATTTTTAAATATTTATTTAAATGACTATTATACCATAAACCCTAAGGATAAATTATACCCAAAACCACAAGGGTAAAATTACAATTATACCCTAAATCCTAAACCATAGGGGATAAATTATATCTTAAACCATAAGGGTAAAATTACAATTATACCCTAAACCCTAGGGGATAAATTATACCCAAAACCACAAGGGTAAAATTACAATTATACCCTAAATCCTAAACCTTAGGGGATAAATTATATCCTAAATCATAAGGGTAAAATTACAATTATACCCTAAACCCTAGGGGATAAATTATACCCTAAACTACAAGGGTAAAATTACAATTATACCTTAAATCATAAACCCTAGGGATAAATTATACTCTAAACCATAAACCCTATGGATAAATTATACCCTAAACCACAAGGGTAAAATTGTAATTTTCCTAAAATTAAATAAATAAAAAACAAAAAAAATTAAAAAAAATCACAACAATAAAAAAAAGAAAAGAAAGAAAAATACACATTAAAGGTGAAGGAAGGATGTTGTACAGGAGATTGTACCAAATGGAAGTTGTATACAAGTCTTTGTCTAGCCAATATATTTTACATTTTATTAGTTATTTACGAATATAAATAAATTATCTTTAAAAATCAATAACATAAACTAAAATTAACTTTTTCTTAAAATTTTAAAAAAGGGCTATGGATATTTTGACAAAATCCCTTCAAACAAAAATCATCATAAAGATTTTATATAAATTAATTATTTCAATAAAATAAAATAAAAGATACAAAACATTAATAAAGTTTCTACTAGAAAAGTTTCATAATTGTGAAGAAGAAGATAAAGTATTATTTTAATGGATAAGGATGTCTTCTGCATGAAACTGAGTGGCTAAGCACAAATGGACAAATACACTCCACTCTTTAACAATTAATGATGATTTTAATAAAAGGTGTGGTTAATTAAACAAAGGTGGGGTGGTTCGAACTACCTAATAATTATGGTTAATCAACTCTTAAACTCATCACTGGTTACAATCTTTTCATGCTTTGTAGCTTTTCCAACTTATCTTTTGTTTTTTAATTTTTATTCCATTCTTTTCACTAAAAAGATGGTTGTATGTTGTGGTTTTGTTAGGGGACACACTTATAATGCCAATTTTGTTATTTCACCTTTTTTTTCTTTTTTTTTCAAAGTTAAATTGTTGTAATGGTAATACACATTTTTTATTCTATTTTTAATATGTATATTAACATGTGAAATGTGAAATGTAAAGAAAGTGTCACCTTTCTAAAACACCATGTAACAAAATAAAAATAAAAATGATATTTTAAATATTTTTATATCATACCATGTATACATGATTTGAAGTTGAGGTAATTCTTACCTTGCTTCAAGTTTTATTATTTAATAAAACTTTTTTCCTTATCAAAAAATATATATATATCATTATTACTCTTTAAATAACACTATATTATTCTATTTTTTTTATAAAAAAAATAATTCAAAAGAGTGACATATGTCTAAAATCTTTTTATAAGATGAATTTTTTTATGTGGAAATGTTTTACAAAATTCTTTAATTATACTTGTAAACTAATCAACAATAGGTTTCAAAAATTAAAAATAAGAAAATCAAGAATTTGTACCACATTGAATTAGTGATCGTGCTACATGTCTGCATTTTTTTCATCTCTCTTGTGAAGATTAGAGTGCGAGAATTAGAATTTTCAAAAAAAAAAAAAAGTAAACTATTTCATTGAATATTTGTATATTTTACTACTTTTTTAATGCATAATGAATATTATAAATTTTTTTTTTGGTTTTTTTCTTTTAAATTTGGAACTTAAGTATATTATTATAAATAAATGATAATAAGACTATACTTAAATTTGGAAAAAAAAATCATTTTAGCTTCGTGCATAAACAAAATTATGTACACAGTTTTATAACATATGGAAGACTCAAAATATTTAATATTCGAAGTTTGAACACTCCCTATTTTTTAATGTATAGGATTAACAAAATTTATATTTTCATATAAAACTAAAAAAAACTATTAACAAGGGAATTTCTATTTGAAAATTGCAATTCTTTTGAAGTATTTCTTTAATTTAAAATTAATACAAATGTTTAGTAATAAATTTGACTATTCGGTGATATGTTTGGTTTATTATGTAATAAAACTAGTTTTTGATATTTAATTAAAGGGTGATTCTATACTACACTAAAAATAGATTGGACGGAATTTCAACCAAATTTGGGTTCGGCATAAACCCTAATTTAAACCCCCATCGATGAGCTACTCCCCAAAATGTCTCCTTTACACAGAGCATCAAAATTCCTAAAATTATACAGATTTCCATACAATCTCTATTCCAGTATTTATAAACCGAGAAGACTAGATTCAATACAGTTCTTGAATCCAACGTATCGTTTGACTCAATGTGCATTTTTCGGGTCGCATTTTAGGGAAGATCCTAGCATAGATTTGAATCAGTATCCAGCCAAAAAAATTCGCAACTTTTCAATTATTGCGCATGTTGATCATGGAAAATCGACGCTCGCCGATCGGCTTCTGGAGCTTACTGGAACTATCAGGAAAGGCCATGGGCAGCCGCAGTATTTGGATAAACTACAGGTGCCTGTTTGTTTCTAATTAAACGTTCTCTGAACTTTTATTTGATTTTTGATAATGTGTTATGTGTTATGTGAATGTCGTTGGTTTGTGCCCTTAATGTATTAGATATGCTTATCAGAGAGATGATTCTGATCGGCATGTGTGAATCTTCCGTTTGGTTATTGCTTGATTTCTCAAACATTGGGAAATTGTGTGCTGATGTTGTTTTTGGGAAATAAGTCTGCCTATGAATGTCGTAATCCATTATTCCCTGCATGATTATTCCACCTATTTTTAAACTCGTTCATTGCTTGTTTGTATTGAAAAATTTGGCTGTCCTAGGTGGAGAGAGAACGGGGAATAACTGTCAATGCTCAGACAGCAACTATGTTTCACCGGCATAATTTCCTTGGCACTGATGCAAAGTTCCTACTGAACCTGATTGATACACCTGGTCATGTTGATTTTAACTACGAAGTGTCTAGATCTTTGGCAGCATGCCAGGGTGTCCTCCTTGTCGTTGATGAAGCTCAAGGTGTCCAGGCACAAACTGTTGCAAATTTCTATCTAGCTTTTGAAGCAAACCTTGCTATAGTTCCTATCATTAACAAAATTGATCAGCCAACGGCTGATCCAGATCGTGTTAAAGCACAGCTGAAGTCTATTTTTGATCTTGATCCAAATGAAGCTCTGTTGACATCCGCCAAGACAGGTCAAGGTCTCGAGCAAGTCCTTCCAGCTGTGATAGAGCGAATACCTCCTCCCCCTGGAAAGAGTGGTTCATCATTATTCATGCTCTTGCTAGATTCTTACTATGATGAATATAAAGGAGTTATCTGCCATGTAGCAGTTGTTGATGGGGCTTTGCGGAAGGGTGATAAGATATCATCTGCTGCAACTGGCCAAACTTATGAAGTTTTAGATGTTGAAATCATGCACCCTGCACCCTGAACTCACTCAGACTGAAGTCCTTTTAACGGGGCAAGTTGGATATGTTGTTACTGGCATGAGATCAACTAAGGAGGCACGCGTTGGGGATACCCTTTATCATTCTCGAAGCACTTTAGAGCCTCTTCCAGGTAGTTTTTCTTTTCTTATGTTGTATATTTCTCTCTTTACTCTTGGAAAGGAACTTCAGTCGTCTAATAGGTCATCAGATTATTTTAAATGACTAGTTGCAATTTGGGTTTCAAACTATTTTTCAAGTATATCTTCTCAAAATTTTCTCTTGGCTCCTGATGTTGAAAGGTTTCAAGCCTGTAAAACATATGGTGTTTTCGGGTCTATATCCAGCTGATGGATCTGATTTTGAAGCACTAAGTCATGCCATTGAAAGACTCACCTGCAATGATGCTAGTGTGTCTGTTACAAAAGTGACTAGCTCAGCACTGGGCTTGGGCTTCAGGTGAGGATAATCTACAGCTAATTATTCTTGAAAACCTAAAATTTTTGGTTTATGATTCTAGTGTTCAACAGATGTGGATTTCTGGGTTTACTCCATATGGATGTTTTCCATCAACGGCTCGAGCAGGTATATACTGTTACTCTCTGCAATTACTCCACATGGATTTTTTTTCAATTTCTATATTAAATTCTCATGTGAAGGTTGCTAATTAATTTATTCAATACTTTTTTAGTGCTACGGTGCTACCTTCTGCATTTAGTAATTTCAGTCAAGACTCATGAACTTAAAAATCCCCACTAATTTGGTCTGAACTGAGAGGCCTTGCAAACGCTGTTGTCTTGCAGTTGCAGAATTTAGATAGTACTTCTAATAATTAATATAGGATGTTGTCTAAGAAATGGCTTTTACATTGTTTTGGCTTTTACGTTAGTATTACTGCATTATTTGTAATTAAATATGTTTAATTAATAGGAACATGGAGCTCATGTGATTTCAACTGTTCCTACAGTGCCATATATTTTTGAGTATGCAGATGGAAGGTATTTAACTGTTTCACTGTTCAAATGTTGGTTTCTGCTTATGCTTTAATAACTACTGATGGTTTTATCTGTCTAATAGCAAAGTAGATATTCAGAATCCTGCTATGTTGCCATCAAATCCCAAACAACGAATAACAGCTTGTTGGGAGCCTACTGTAATAGCAACTATTATTATTCCTAGTGAGTAAGCTCTCAAGCTCTTCAATGTCCTAATATATTTTTGTTTTGCTGTCTAAAAGACCTTTTTAAATTTGAGACTTGGTGTCTATGAATTGAAAGCATTAATTATTTGCTGCCGCTGATGTCTTACTTGAAGGTATGTGGGCTCCATTATAACCCTTTGTTCTGAACGACGGGGGGAGCAGTTGGAATACTCATTCATTGACAGGTAACTGCTGTCAAAAGAATAAATTCGCACTCATTTGACTACTTTAGTATTTTTTTAATTCTTAATCAATTGATGATTTTATAATATTATGAGGTGATGTTATTACATTTCCCAAGATCCTTGCTTGTGTTAATGATTTTCATTGTAGGTGTCGATACATTTTGATGATATTAAAGATTGCATTAAGGATCTCAAAAATTGTGTTTATTTCTCATTGGCTTTGGAATTGTCCCTCTGAAGATTGTCCTAACAACAAAGATGATTAGATGAAGGAACAGATTTCCATAATTTAGATGGTAATCTGAATGAGCAGAGGTCTGAATTCAATATAAAAATTGATTAAACTCTGATGCCTGGTTGTTGTAGATAGAACTCCCTGACTAGAACCAAACTTAGTAAAAAAGCACTTTAGAGTTATTCGTGTATTAATCAACATGTTTGTATGCTAATTTAAGTTGAATTACATGTAATTTGACAATTTACTCTTAGGCGGGGAAAGCATGTATGGCATAAAGTGTCTTACTTCATTGTGAATAATGGTTAGCTAATGTAAGTGTGTGCATTAGTCATGAAGTTAATCCTCCAATTTGTTACTGATTCTGTTACCTTCTACTCCCGGTGGTTATTTATTATTACCCGTGTGTCATCTGCAGCCAAAGAGCTCTCATGAAGTATAGGTTACCATTGAGTGAGGTGGTTGTTGATTTTTACAATGAATTGAAGAGTATTACTTCAGGATATGCATCTTTTGATTATGAGGAATCAGAGTATGAATTTTCACTTCTCCATCCATGCTCTCAGATGCACACATGCACTGGTGTGAATTACATATGACTAGCCAGCCTGCTATGTGATGCTAACAGTATGATTATATTAGCTAATATTTATCCTATGTACCATGGGTTTGTTACAGTTATCAGGCCTCCGATTTAGTGAAGCTGGATATCTTATTAAATGGGCAACCAGTTGATGCCATGGCAACTATTGTTCATAGTTTGAAGGCACAGCTTGTAGGTCGTGAACTCGTGGAGAAGCTGAAGAAGTTCATAGACAGGTTTATTGATTGATTATCACTCTCACCTTTTTTTCAAAAAAAAAAAGAAAGAAAAAAAAAAGAATATCGCTCTCACCCTTTTTTCCCCCTTGCTGCGAACTTTATCAACACTTATTTGAACAGGCAAATGTTTGAGATAACAAAACAAGCTGCTATTGGATCAAAGGTCATCGCCAGAGAAACGTCTCTTTTCTGACAGATTGCTAAACCACCACCCCCCGCCCTAATTTATCTGGGATCTGGTTGGTAATCTTTTTTTTCCTTCATTTTACACTTTTCAGTCTCTCAGCTATGAGAAAGAATGTTCTGGCTAAATGTTATGGAGGTGATATTACATGGAAGAAGAAGTTGTTGGAGAAACAAAAAGAAGGAAAGAAGCGTATGAAACGTGTTGGATCCGTGGATATACCCCAGGAGGCTTTTCATCAGCTACTGAAGAGTTCGTGAACGTTTCATCTGTTGTACTGAAAACATTATTATCAAGCTTCTTAGCTTCAGGATGTTGGCATCGACGTATAAAGGAAAACAGAAAGAAAGGGGTCCAATTCTACTCTTTTTTTTCTTTCTTCTTTTTTTGAATAAACTAGTTGCAATTACAGGGTACTACAATTTTTATTTCATTTCAATGCTGATAATACGCTCCAAATATTTCCAGACCACTGGAATAAACATTTGGTGCATATTATCTGCCTCCCTAATTTATTCATCTCAATAAAGTTTGTGTATCATCTTCTCCGACATGATATATAAAAACATGATCCTACCTAAGATCATCCATGAACAGTATTTCAAAAAAGTCCAATAACTTGTGTTCTTCATTTCCGACAGCAGCATTGAAGTGCCGACTTTGCCATTGCTTACGTAAGCCGATTCGAATCTACAGCAGATATCTGCTCTCCCCATTTTAAGTTAGAGCCAAGGTTTTCACCCTTGATCTCACTGTTCCCTTTTCTTCCATCTCCATTTGCAGCCACTGTCGAAACCATGGCTGCTATCACTGATCGAAAGCTTGGATCAGATGTAATTACCTTGGTTATAGTTTCAGTAAGATCTTGTTGGGTGGATACCTGGTTAACCTTCTGTTCTTTTGCTGGTTTTTGAGGCAGTACCTGAGGATGGTGGTCGTAGATTTGAGATGAGTAAGAGTACCCAACACCACCCCAAATCGTGGATTCTGTAGAGGAAGAAAAGCTAAGGCTCGTCGCAGGGAACGGTCTAGGGTTCAGTCGGGTAATCTGGGAATATAGGTTGAAAGCGCCGCCCTGTGTGGTGGCGGGATTGGTGGTGAGGTCTAGTGTTATGGTGGGAGAAGTTGCTGCAGTGTTGGGATAGAGGAAGGGGTGTGGTGTGGAGTTATTATAGGGATGAAAAGTGGGTTGTCCGTAGAGGATATTGGACGGCGGAGATGGCTGAGAAGTGGAAGCACCGGAGAGGAGCATGGAAGCTGCCGCCGAGGTGGTGGAAGCCATTGCGGTGGCTGACAGTGGTAGGGGGTGGTTGTGCGTACCTTCGTAGGTTGTGATCAAGATTGACATGTCTTCCATGCATCTTTGAACCTGATATAATATGCCAAGTTTTATAAGAAATTTATAAATTAACAATCTAAAATATATTTCAAAAAAGTAGTTCAATCTGATTTAAATGTGACAAATTCAATTAATTTGATGTATAGCTAAGTTTCTATGAAGATTCCATAATCTCAATTAGCCCAAAAATTTTATTATTTAATTGATGGAGTATTTTTACTTATAATTAGGATCAAAATTCTAAAACTTAAATACATCGATTGTTTATCAATATTACGTACTATGGTCAGTAAATTTATATCATCATTTTTAGCAATCTCCCCAAATAAGTGTACAAGTACTTGAAGATGGGAAAACGAATTCATAAAACAAATAAAATACATAATAATTAGTAAAATAATATGTTAAAAATAAATTTACCTGTTTTCTAACTGGGCAAGATGGTGAAGCAGTGCAGCGATAATAAGCACGTGGACATGGATTACCCTTTGCTATTTTCTGCCCATATTTTCTCCATTGACACCCATCGTTCATCTGCAAATAAATAACCCAATTATCAGATTAATATTATTTTAAAACAAATAAATCAAGAAAAAAAAAAAAGAAACTCACAGTTGGTGCATCACATCTTGCTCTTACACAAACCCTAGCTCTCTTGACACTTGTCTGAGAAAACTCATCATCCCCATTTCTATGTATCTTCAACACTTTACTACTTCCTCTCTCATCATCTTCATCTCTCTTCCCTCTAAACTTATGCCTATGTTCATCCTCTTGATCATAATGATGATCAAGTCCTAGTTTAATTCCATCACTGATCAGACTACTCTTAGCAACATGAACAACATCTTCCTTCTTGGAACTAGTTGGGCTCGTTCCAAGTCGAAGAGAAACGAGTTCTTGATCATCATCATCTCCTCCACCGCCATCTCCATCACTTAATCTTTCTACATCATTCATGATGGGAGATAATGTCTTCTTGAATTCTTGATTAACATCAATGAATTTCATCTGTAAACTCTTGTAATCACTCTCAATTTGCTGAAGAAGTGTTCTCAATCTCATGTTTTCTTCTCTGATTCCACTCAGTTCTGATTTAAGTTCCATTTCATCTTCCTGCATGCAGATCAACCACCAAAGATATACATATATATAAGAAATTAATCTTGAAAATTAGTAGAATTAAAAAATATAATTAAATTCATATATACATACCTTCATTGTTATTTTTGCTTCATCAACATTATATTCCATCAAATCAGCCATTGCTGAATGAAATAATGATCTGTACCACCTCTTGATCTTATACAAGAAAGAAGTCACTCTCTTTATAAAATAAAATATTAACTAATTTTGATAATTAAATCTGAGTTCAAATTTGTAAACACACACAGCAAGACTTCAAAATGTCAACTGCTTGCCTACCTCAAGCATGTTTTTTTTTATGACACTGGAGTTGAAAATGTGTAGGAAACATCATGTTATAACAAAATAAATTACATTAAATAATCATCAAATATTGTATTAAGACTTTAAAAACATTGACAGATGGGATGGTGGACTTTGCTGTAGTGAAACGAATATATAATCTATGGATAGACTCTTTTAATACTTGCCATTATTATTTTTTTCAAATTGTTTTAGTACAATTATATTTTCAAACCTTCCAAATAAATAAGAAGCTTGCTCATGTGGTTGGTAAAAAGGTAAACTCTTGTTTCATTTTCGTTCACATTTTTTTTTGGCACCGGCTTAGATCAGTTCGAATATTTTATTCATTAGACATAAATAGCGATATATTTTCTTCATTGTTTCAAATCAAATACAACATCGTTTAAAATTTACATTTTTCATTTTGGTATGTCTCAATTTAAGGTTTACATTTCTCTTATTATCGATTGAAACTCACACAAAGTAATTAATTATTCTACATGGCCACATACAACACTAGTACAATTACTCACTGCACATTAAATTAAATATTAATCAACTTATTACCTATTAAAATATTATAATATTTCTTAACTTACATGGAAAATATAAACCTAAACCTTAGTACAGATGAAAGAAGTATAATGCAATAATGGCCTGATTTAAACTTGTGTCAAAGCTTTTCTTTATTTCTAATAAAAGGGGTTGAAGTTTGAAATGACCAGAAAAATTTTAATTGATAGAGAAATATATACTCTTTAATTAAATCACTCTAATATTGGGTTTATCAGGATCAAGTATACAATATCATATTCTTGCATTAAAAAAAGAATAAAAAAAATGAGAGGCATCATATATAATTAAGTTATTTAATTTATTGATACATTTTAAAAATTGTATTTCAAGAGACTAATTATTTCAATATTTTATGAGATTTTAAAATATTGTATAAAGAGCAATATTAGTCTGATGTGTTAATAATCTCTGCAATGAATACTGAAAGTTGATCTTTCAGCTGCTTGTCAATATTTTATTCTTTGGCTGATTAAAAGTTAGTAACTGATATTCCTAGAATATATATAATATAAATATAAAAAAATGTAATAAATGAAAGCTAAATACTTGTACTTTATTGCATCTTAGGTATGCGATCATGTAATCGTATATTAATTTTCCGCCATAAAAATTACATTTTATTAATTAAAGTTCCATTACAAGAATTAAATATATTTTTTTAAAAAATAGAACCTATACAAAATAACCAATTTATCTTCATAGAACCAACACAAAATACTAATATAATTACCCACTAAATATATACTACTCCATATCACTCAATCCACCCACACTAAAAACATCAAATTAGAAGTGAGATTCACTTTTCCATTCAAAAGATTTCAAAATTTTAATTGCCTACTGACTTAATTACTTAGTTTGGCTAACCACTATGAAGACCTTGATGATCAATATATAAAAGGGAAAAGAAAAAAATAACAACAGTGTGATTAATTTCATAAGCAAGTTGACAGCCAGCATAAATTAATTCTGTAATAAGGAAAGGTCGACTTGTACTAATATTTTAAGTATTTATTAATGTAGATATTTACTACATGGAGACTTTGTGGCCAACTTGGGATTAATTTATTAATTTCAACCAGTCAATTTTTGACAATTGAGATTTGGGTCGTATTTGATCGAGTATTATATAATAATTAATTAAATAAATTGAAGCAGAAAAAATGTGCATAATAAAAATAAAATAATAAATAAATACACACACATCTTAATTTAAGAAGAGAATCAAAATGAGAAGTAAATTCTTTTATTAATTTAGTTTTTTTTTAAGTTTTATTTTTAATATCATTTCATGAAATAACTCGCTAATTACCACACGAAAGAAGAAATCACAGTACACAATTAAATCGGTAGAAAAATAATGTGAATATAGTAATTTTAACACACACTCTCTCTCTTTTTAATTACATATGTAGTGAAGTCATTAATCCTAAATTATGTATTAATTTAAGTATGTATATATGTTTATCATTACAAGCCACCATGATGGAGATATATCCTGCTAATCCAAAATTAAATATAAATAAATAAATAAAATTCATATCAAATTGGTTTAATTTAGTGTATTAATGCGTCTGTTCATTATACATTAGACAACTCATACGTCGATAGTTTCATCATACACTTTCCACACTTCTCTTTCCTCCTTACTCTCTCTCTAACTTATCTAGTCACTCATCAGTATTTCAATTTTTATAAATTCAATTTTATTAGTATGTCATATTTTACTATAAAAAGTCCAATTAAAATCTTACGAGGAGAAAAATATAAATTAAAAAAAGTTTTAAGTAGATGTATACCAATCTTAAAAGTAGGGACTTAAGATTTAAATATGTTAGCTTATCAAGATTTGGCGATATTAAGTAACGTGCCATCCTCTTGATCAGGATCATAATAGTTAATTTAAATATAGGAAAATTAACTAAGATTCCCTAAATTTTCCTAATTTTTGAATATATATTACAGCAGTTTTATTATACAATAATAATCATGTGATAGTATATAAATTAATCTTTGATTAGAACATCATAAATTTTATTATAGAATTGATTATATCTAACCATTTCTATAAAATGAATTTATTGTAGAATTGTTTATTAAATTGGGACTTAATAAGTTATTTGATGATTTTGATCCATATGGCCCATTATAATTTTGCTCAAACATCTCTCTTGCCCATTACATAAAATATAATTAAGACCCAAACTTCTTATCAACATATAGTCTCGGCCCTAATAATTGGGAGTAACTATATTTGATGATAGAAATTGGATAGTTTCTATTATTTTTTTTTTTAAAAAAAGTCAATTTCAAAAGAAAATTTAGGCAAATTAATATTTTAATTAATATAAAATTTAATAATGAATTGAGGATGAGTTAATAATATATATATATATATATATATATATATATATATATATATTACTTTTTACAATTTTTGCACTATATTTTTTACTATATAAATTATCATTAAATTTTAATATAATTATACATCTATCGTTGTTATAATCCCAACACAGCTTTGCATGAGCAGGGAATTTTAGATCAAATTGTTGTTAGGAGTTAAAGCAAACAATTCACGTCACTACCTTCACCTTCTTGTGCACCTTCAACCGTGCTGATCCACAAAGACCTTCAACTCTTCATGTGCACCTTCAACCCCTCACCTCCTTGTGCACCTTCAACTCCTTGTGCTGATCCACCTTTGTCTAGTTATAGCAACCTTTGTCTAGTTATAGCAAACAATTCACCTCGCTACATTCACCTCCTTGTGCACTTTCACCCCTTGTGCTTGATCCACGCCTCCATGTGCTTTAAGGGTGTTGTGGCTTATATTATCTGATATTATTACAACTAACCCTTTTTTTTTAACTTATTCATGAAATTATTTAAAAAGATTTTATAAGAATAAACTATAGAATAAATTATCTTAAATAATACGTAAATCATTTGTTAATATATATAAAATCTGTTATATAATTTTTAATTGAATTTCTCAATATTAATTATTTTAGAATTTTGATATATGTTGTCAATATATATTAAATATTTATTTATTTTTATAAAATTTCTCAATATATTAACTATTTTAGAATTTTGACAATATTTCTTAATATTTTTTTTATCCAATAAAATAATTATTAATTTGACTTGATTAGTTTTGGGCGGGCATTCAATTATTAATTTGACTTGATTAGTTTTGGGCGGGCATTTAAATTTTTAAGTATACATAATATATGAAAATAATTAATACACTCTAAAAGTATGTAGTATCAGTTAGTGTATGTAAAAAAAAATTAAAAAACTTTTGTATTTTCTCAAAATATTAAAAGACAAAGAACTAGATTGAAGAAAGTTAAACGAACAGAAAGAAGAAATAAGAATGAAGAAACGAATGTAAGGAAATTTTTAGAATTGTTGGCTGCATCTACTATGGAGAGAGAGATTTTTTATTGATATTAATAGAATGGTTCAGCTCTTAGTCAAGCCTACATCCACTATTTGTGAGGTTACAACTTACAAGTAATTACAAGGAAACAATTTAAAAACTTACATACACAACAACATAATAATACAAAATTATATGACCATTAACTGGTGCATCTTCTAGCTTTGAATTGAATGGATGACCGGTTATGAAAACGAGTGAACAAGCTTTTAACTGATTGATAGTCTACGCCCATTCATGTCTATAACAGATCATAGGTCCTAACCTCCACAACTATCCTCCAGGTGACTCAATTTGGTAATTAAACTATAACCTCATTTACACTACAAAAACTAATCCAACATTTCCTCCCCATGATTATTATTACTCCTAGTTTTTAGAATAATATGGTAGTTAATAAATAATACATAAATTGATTTTGAAATTAATATATTGAAAGGTTATTTGTTAAAATTTTAAATTTTATTTTATTATTATAATTATTTATTGTGCGGGTAGATTGATGAGTATGAAATTGAATAATGGGAGTATCACACAAGTTCCGAAACATTTTTTTCGTTTTTTTTCTTTTCTCGTTCCGAGAACCTCAAGATACATGGTTAGGTATTACATGTAGGATAAGGATCGATATTACCAAACTACCCCTACTGAACCAATTTTATAAGAAAAGAAAAAAACAAGAATCAAGTTTAAAGAAAAGCTGTGGAGAGAGAGGAGGGAAGTTGGTAAATTGCACTTATAAAATACTCCCTATGTAAAATACTACCTATTAATTACATTAAACTTTCTGGAGGAAGTGAGGAACCTCCAACATCATCATATGATATCCCTAATTTCCAAGAGATGAGAGAGGGGGAAAATGTAATTAATTAGGCTGATTGGTATTATGGAAACTTTGCTTCCATATGGAAATTAATCACTTAAGTATCTTAGGACCATTGTAGGACACTCCCACTAGAGTGTGTTCTTTAGGTGTATCCCTCTCCTTAAGCCATGCATAACCCTTCTCCTCCGATGAGGGTATACTCTCAACTGTGAGTCAAACAAATTTAATCACACATTAATATACTTATATAGTATACCAAAAGATAAAGGAATCAAAACTAAATGATGGATATATGAACCTGGAAAATGGGCCAACGGGAGCTCATGGTAGTACTGGCAATGGCGTCCGTCGGGATCACAGTACGGAGGGCCCAGCACATCCAGCACAGCACATGCAGTCTTCGCCGTAAACCGGTGCATGTTTCCCCCGTCAGCTGGATACAGAATTGAAGTTCTGCAAGGGGCGGTGTACTCCTCATTCACCTTAACCTTAGCCAGACGCAACCTACCAGCATCTGCAGATGCATCCAGATAGACGAGTGAGGCGTCGCATGCATGCATGTGTCATCTCCGCATGAGGGGACGTGTAATTTGAAGATGCAATAAGATAGATACTCTTTTCTAACGTCCTAATCTCATGGATAAAAATGGTTAAAAGTAGATACTCCACTCTTTTGTAACGTCCTATTCTCATGGACAAAATGGTCATTTAACATTCCTAATGGAAAGTGCACCAGTGGTCCAAGTGCACAGTAAAACAACTCTTGGTGTATGTTATGAGGCACTTATAACATAATAATTAAACTTCTAATTCACAAATGGAATGAGTCAAGAGATGATCACCTTTAGAAACTATTGAGCTGTCAATGTTGTTATCCCAATCAAACGACCTAATATGCATTGTTCCGAAGAGAAGCTTGCTGAAAACGGTCATACCGGGATGGTTATGGAGCGGAATGACACTTGTCGGGGGCAAGCAGAAGATCCCAATCTGTAACAATGCAACAGATAAGAATCAGCCACAAAAACAAAAGGTGCATAGAGCCATCAAAGTTGAATATTGATTACGTACGGAGAATTTGTCGCACTCGTGTAGTTTTAGATAAGTAATAACCGGAGCGCTTTCGTTGGCGAAAAATGGCATGTTCGGCCATAGACCAACATCAGCATGAGTCATTCCATCTGCAGGGGCTACCCAACTAAGTACTCCAAAGATATTCATAACAAAGAATAATAAACCAGCAGTTATGCATAACATAAGCACACAGAGTTCACATTTTATGTTGTCTTTTTGTAGGT
This sequence comes from Pogostemon cablin, assembly GCA_023678885.1. Lineage (NCBI taxonomy): Eukaryota > Viridiplantae > Streptophyta > Magnoliopsida > Lamiales > Lamiaceae > Pogostemon > Pogostemon cablin. The sequence continues at coordinate 1,250,896 of CM042992.1, read as the reverse complement.
CACATGTCACCATCTATATATATCATACTAACAATGAAAAGGATAAGATAACATATGGAGTATATAAATATATCCCAACACCAGAGATTAAAGAATCTCCTAAATCACTAGACTAGGGTTTTTTAACAATTAAAGATTAAAACGATGCTAAAATCATCAAGATTTATGCAAAAATAATTAAATTTAACAAGACTCATTGCACAGGTCAACAAAAGGGGAAAGTTGTTAACAACTTTTAAAAGAGAATTGAATATTTTTTTCACACTTAGATATAAAATAATACTCTTACGATTCATGAAGCTGTTTCTAGAATGCTAATAACAGTCCCAGGGTATGGCTCAAGTGGTAGAGGGAGGGTGGAAAGACCTTCCAACTGAGCTTGGTTGCTGCAGGGTGGGGGGTTCGAATCCTGCCTTTGGCATGGATTTGGCCCCTTGCAAGCACAAGTTTAACAGTGAGCCCAGCCACTTGAGGCACATCCTGCGATTTACCTCCTCCACCAATCCCCAGGGCAGGGGCAGTGGGTCCTAATGGTTGGGTACACCATTTTAGAATGCTAATAACATCTGCAAGATTGAATACTATTTTTAAAAGGAAATTGGCATTGGGCAATGCATTGTCGACTGGACTGTGATTTTATTTTATATGTACAAACTTCAAGAGATGTGGTACAATGATCAATGAATAGCATAAAAGCTAAGAACAGAGGTATTAGTTTATTTTTCTTAAGAAAATGATTAATAGATAAGGGACTCCATGATTTCCGTTTAAAAAATCATAAGAAAAAGGCAGAATTCGGATTCAATCAGTCATTATCAAGAATTCAAAAACCACCCCACAAGAAGCTATGATGGCAACCCCAATTCCACAAATAACAAGGAATCTAGAATCTTGCAGCAAGGGATGTTTCCATTTTGCTAAATTGGTTGCATACTTTCATTGACCAGACAAATTTAACAGCTCCTCAAATATAAAATATAACACCCCCACCCCCCACCCCACCTCTATCCCCCACATTTCACACAAGTTGCAACAATTCAAAACAATTCTTGATTGTCCCACATTGACAATAATCTATTGAGCCACCCTAATGCAGCTACATTCATGGTTAAGGAAGCAGAAATTGGTGAACACAAGATAAAAAAACAAGATGGTGGAAAAGGGGTTTGATAGTGTACCCAAAACGGCAGCAAGTTTTTGGACATTTAAAGGAGATGGAACAATGCCAGGTCCACAATCTGCAAACACTTCCTTACAGGTGTTGTACAGCTTCTGAACTGGTGAAATTCTCTTCTCCTTTCTCTTTGATTTTCTTGATTCATTCCTCACCTTCTTCCCCTTCCCATTTCCACCACTCCCGTTCTGTTCAATCCCCATTTTCATACCACAGAAAGATCCAATCTTGAAAAAAAGATAAAAATCCTAAAATGAAAATTCTTGATCTGTTTCAACAGAAGAACCCAGAAAAATGATGGGGGAGTTGTGACGTTCTCTTCAGGTTCAAATACTATAATTTGATTTTGGAAGTCTATGAAAAGATCGAGAGGATTGTTCTAATTTGGCAATTTATCCTCTCTCTCTCTCTCTCTATATACGTATGTCTATATAAAGATCAAGTTTTTATGGGGGTTGGGGTGGGTATAAATGGGGTAGAGGGGTTTAGGGGGGTATATATACCGTTAGCTCCAGGAGGCTGTAAAGAAAACCATGGGCTTGATTAATCTTTCCAATGGGCTGTTCAGAGAAGAGCGGATTTTTCTTTTCTTTACCTTTTTTTTTCTTCTTATTTTTATTTTGTTTATTTCTACTAATTTTTTTCCACTTTCTTCTTCTCAAGATTTGACTTTTCAGCCCTATTCTATTTATTTTCATCTCAAGAACACCTTATATTGCTACCGTTTTAAACGATATGCTAGGTTTTTTCCATTATTATTATTTTTTTTAATTTTATGTTTTCATTATTTAAAAGAAATTTACTTTAACAACAAATTAACATACTTTACCTATATAACAAACATATTTTATCAATAGGTCGATAAATCTCACAATTCGTCTCATTACTGTCTCACTAAAGACTTTATCTAAAAAAGTCGAGTATTTAAAAAATAATAAAATTGTACCATTATATGTTTTTAAATCGCCTTAGTTGTTGAGTTGGGTTGTTTAGTAATTTTTTTTTTAAATAATTAGTTTTAATTTAAATATATAATTATTTATTTTAAAAAATAGAATACATCATATTTTACGAATATACGTGAATAAAACTAATTGCACATGCATCTAATACATTAACTTTTAAGAAAACATTAGACGTTTTATTTAAAAAAAATATGAATATATAAAATAATACTCATTAGTAGTTAGTGTTTTGCACTTACTAGCGTTTGAACCCGTGCGTTGCACGGGACAAAGGTATTCTGATGTTATTTAAACTTAAAAGAGAAGTCTAAATAATGTCTTTTGAATAAATCATTCTATCTCTACCCGAATGAGAAGCCTAGTAATACCGTCCCATGGAGCAGTATGATTGTCCAAAATATAGTGGCGTGTGTTGCATGGTCAGAAATTTTGTCAAATAAATAGCTCTTAACTAAAAATATACCTTAATTTTTATTTTTTTATAATAAACTCCCTCCATAATACATGATATGTAGACTCTTGGGTACAGTATACCAAAAACTATTGGGGTAAAATCTTAATTTCACCATTTGAACAAACACTATTCCCTACCGATAAATGGTAAATCCTCGGAGTACAGTATACCCTAAACTACTGGATAATAGTATACCATAAACCACATGAGTAAAGTCATAATGTTACAATTGGAAAAATATTAAACTCTGCCGATAAATATTAAACCCTCTGGGGATATTATGCCCTAAACCACTGGGAAAAAGCATACCATAAATCACAGGGGTAAAGTCGTCATTTCACTGCTGATAAATATTAAATCATCGGGGTATGGTATGCTCTAAACCACTGGTTAATATTTAGGTACCCGTACTTATTTAAAGGTACCATACCATATTTATTTAAATATCAACCGCTCATACCCGAATCTGTGCCGTTTAAAAATTTATTACTATATTTGTAACTACTCCAAAATTATTTATTAATATGCTTAGGGTAAAACGGGGTACCAAAAAATATAATTATTAGAGATAATATCCCTAAATTCTAAATCAATATAACCTATTTAAATTAATTTTATAAGTTATTATAATAATTAAATAATATTACCCTAAACCCTAAACTATATAATTAAAAATTAATTCAAATTGTTTAGGAATAATTAACATAATTTGAAAAAATTAATTCAAATTGTTTAGGAATAATTAACATAATAATATGAAATAATTAAAATTAGTAATAGTTATGTATTATATTTAATGAAAAAATAATATTAAGCACACATATAAGGAATCATTTTAAATAAGCTAGCATTTTAAATTAAATAAGGTATCATTATTATGAAAAAAAAAATCAATGGCTAAAATTTAATATCATAATTGTGATGAATGAATGAGGTTGAATAATGTGATGAACGGATGAGATTAAAAAAAGTTTAATAATCAAATAAATGGTACAGATTAAAAATTTGTTCAATTTTGACTTTTAAAGTGTGTATTATTATATATAATATAAAGATAAGTTCCGAAATTCGCTTTCGGGATTCATAGACTTAAAAAAATTTTATCTTTTGAAATTGTAAAATTCCATTTTTAAAAAACCAGTACATAAATGTAAATAAAGTATAAATTTCTAAAAGAAACCGTACCTACTTGGCTACTTGTGTTATGTAATTATTTATGATTTCTAATAAACTACACCAATTATTAAATAATCTTGTGAAATGATTATATTGTCTTGGTTGAGCAATTTTATTTTTGTTTAAATGACATTAACAATTTTATGATAAAATGTGAATAATCCCAATAATAATGAATAAAGAATCAAATTTAAAGTAAAATAATAATATTATATATCCACACATCAAAAGTGATTAATTTATTAATAGGTAGAGTACGAGGATACGTACTTTAATCCCATTTACATTAAAGAAACTTCAAATGTTACAGATAAATCTCTTGTATCAAAATTGTTTTTATCGTAGCATTAAAATAGGAATCGAGAGGTTTATATTTTGACATTTTAATTTGTTCCATGTAAAATTTACATTTTATTTTTGATAAATTGAATCCACACTTAATATTCTTATATAGACTAGACCACAATAATAATAAAACTACCTATTAAATATTAAAAAAATTATTTTAATTTACTATACATTAAAATATAATAATATCCTCTAATCTACGTAAACATAAACCATTAAAACAAAGTAAATCGTTGCTGAGGGCATTGAGGGAATATAAATTCATCAGCCGCCCAATTTTCACCTACTAAACTAAATATTATCATGTCACGTTTAGTGGATTGATTCAATAAATTCTCACCAAATTTGTAAAAAAACGTGCAATTAAAGATACAGTTTTTTGTTAACCAAAACATTAATCTCGTGACTAATATTAATTTACTGCGACAAATATTTTATTCTAACATCTCGTCTAAATAGTTAATTTTCCAGATATTTTTTAAACCTTTTTGAAAATTTAATACTTTAAGAAATTTACTTCCATTTCATTTAGCCAATTATCTCAATTTAATCACATTAATTCATGTACATAAATGACTCTTGAAAAAAAAATTATTGTAAAATCTCCTTCACAATCTTTTGGTTTACAAAACATTATACATTAATATCTAACAATCAACGATTGAAAGGAACTCATGATTCATCAAAATAATTTCAAGTCAATTTTTAAATTTAGCTTGATGAGAATAAAAGATTAAAAAATGATTTTTTTTAAAATTATGTACTTGCTAAGCATTTTTTTTAATTATTATTAAAATATATGATATCTCGTAAATTTTACTGCCTAATATATTGTTATTTGCATTCACTCTAATAAGACTTATTTAATTAATTTCAGGAGAATGATAATTGATTATGATGATATAATTAGTTATTTGGATTTTCACTAATTATTATAATATTTAATCTGACCTTAAAATTGTCGTGGCATGAGTTACCAGGTCTATAAGCCAATTTCCAGATAAGACTGATGACGTGTGACGTCATTTTCTACAATCACTAGGAATTTATTACAATGAAAATTATTACTTTTTGTATTTATTACTTTAAGCTAATAAATAAATCAAAATTAATATCGGTATGCTCTAGGAAAATTACTTCTCATTTCCAAATGCTCGATTTTGTCAAAATTAATTGTTCGAAATATTACCGACCAAATAATTACTACAATTAAAAAAAGTTATAAATTCCTTTTGCTTTTTGAGGAGTTAATAATAATAATTTTAATATATTAATTTTTTAAAAAAAATTAGAATGGGCTGGAACTCGATATGCGTAACTTGGCGATGCTTTTAATTGATAGAGAGAGTCATATTATGGGCCATAATTTACATTCGGACAAAATAATTATGGCGACCAGGTTGAAAATTTCGAGCCCACTCTTTCCCAACGCCCAACTATACAACACCCTACCAACACTTTTCTGTTCACCCTTTTTTTTTAATAATAATAATGACTTTCTTTATTATTATTTTAGGAGAAAAATAAAATAAATATACATATCGGTTTCAGTTTATTTAACAGTAAGATTAATTTTTACGGATGATTTTATACCATACTCGCTTTAAGATAAATGGAAGACAAGTAGTGTAGTATAATACTCCCTCCGTGCCACCTTTGTTGTTACGTTTACTGTTTGCACAAAAATTAAGGAGTATTGTATTTTAATGTGTTGTGAGGTGAAAGAAATAATATTATAATGTAAAGTGGGTAGTTGTATTAGTGGAGTAATGAAGATATTTAATAGTTTTTGAAAGCAAGATATTTAATAGTTTTGTTACATCATCCAAAAAATAAAAATGTAACATTAATTGTGGGACGCCCTTTTTAGTAAGTGTAACAATCCAATACTAATAAGAATTTAAATAAGGATAAGTGTGGTCCACGATCACGTGTTGATTTTAAGCCCTTACTAATCATGATTCACGACTCATTAATCGGTTAATGTCATAGTAGTGGTTCGTATTAGTTGTAAATTCACATTGACAAGAAAAAACAATTTAAAAAATAAAAAAATAAATCAGTATATTTAATTCTTTTATAGCTTTCAGTACAAGTGACCTATGACATCAGAAAAGGACCTTGCAATAAATTAGCGCAAAACATCTTCAATAGATCGAATTCTAGTTTCTCCCATATTATAAACCATTACTCGGGAAAAGGTTATTCTTCTTCGAAAAATATTACTCGTAATTACAAAGACTGACACACTATAATGTTATTTGCAAGGTAAACACTTGTTCAAGTTAAGTGAAATGGATAAAAAGTACTAATTTTTATTAAAGAGTAATACTCTTACAATCAGATTAATAAAAAGTGATAGTGACGAAGTAGTAAATTATTTAATGAACCATTTGTAGTATAAATAAAAATTGATAACATTTTTTTTTATGAAATTTAATATATTTTTTATAAAAGTAATAAATATTTTATAAAACGTAACAATTACATTCTCGAAGATAGCACCTGCACTAGATTTGGAAGATAGTATGTCTCCCCATCAATAATAGATAAGGGTAAGGAAAACTCATGCTAAAATACTACCATTAATTAACAGACATCATATCATATACTCCTAAAATGAAACTAAATACTACAAAAATAGAATTCAGATGTTCAAACAATTGAATATTTCCAGTTAACAAATTCAAAGTGGACGCATATTTTGCAGTATGCTCAAATGCATCAAAGACAGGATCTGATTTGGAGTACATCAGACTGATTTATTGACATACATACAAAGATTATTGTCAATAAGTATTTCCCCCTCCAACTCAAATAACTTATTCTTCAAAGTTGGAAACAAATATTAGAACGAGTACTCTCCGCAGATATGCAAATAAAATTATACAGGAGACATATGAGAACGGGACTTGCTAAAATATAAAAACAACGCTGTCGTGCACTCTCGACTTCTGGTTTTGTGCAACACATTCAGATATCCACATCAAGTTCCTGATCTCCTGCTCTCTCAACCTCATGTATGCAAAAAATACACCATAATGGAACTGCAAAAACCAAAAGAATTTGGGACAAATTTCAACTTTCTTTGTAATGAGTTGTCAAAAAGGGCACCAGCAGGCCAAGATGGAATATCATAGATTTAAAGAAAGATTGTATACCGTTAACACGCTAACTTTACAAAATAACATTGAACACAATAATCAGAATTAAGTTCCAAGAAAATGAACCTGCTGCTCAAAAGATAAGCAAAGTCTTTTCACTTCCTCCTCATAAAAAGCCTTGTCAAGTATTTGACTCTCTCCATAAGAAAGCTTTGCAAATGTGGACTGATAAGGAGGATACTTTTCCATGGCAGCACGAACCTAGAATGATAGGCAAATAAGATATTTGGGACAATTGTTTTGAATGAAATAGGATGCAGCAGGTAGAAGAAGAGCACAGACAGAACAAAAGGAGCCTGCATACCTTGTGATATCAAAATGGATTGCAAACTCAATGTTTTAAACAAATATACAAAATTCAAGCTCCTCTTGATAAATGGACAGGAAAAATCTTAATTACCTGATCTATATCTTCACAAACAGCAAGTTCCTCATGCCCGTAAGGATATCTATCAAAAAATTTCATGCATTAGTAGAAAGAGCTTAAACAGTATCAAATACTAAAGCGCAATGAGATCTCATTATAAAATAAATGATGCAATAAGAAGCCCTTACAGTAATCCAAAATTAGAAAATAACTTCCTACGATCATCTCGAGTAAGCTCAGTGCCAATGCTGGAGAAGAAAGCATGTGAAGGATCAAAATATTATATTAAGTACTCTTATACAAGAATACTATCAGAGCTCCAACCAAACCTGTTTATGGTGATATTGACTGCCCTCCTATCAGCCTCAAATGCCAGGAGGTCAGACATAATCTCTGCAGTGGCCCCACCAAGTTTCTATTGGTAGATTCTTATGTTAGACGTGGATATAGAACCAAAGTAAAAAAAACCTCAAAACACGCAGAATGGTCACTTACCTTACAAAATCTGTAGAAATCCTCAAGGTATGCCTTGTAAAGAGTATTCCTCATAATCTCTATATTCATGTCATCCAAGTCCTACAAATTTACCCAAAATAAGAAAGGGGGGATAAAAGGAGGAAAAAAAAAACCAATCAAACCCCTCATATAAAAACCAGCAGTGTCCATATTTTTAAACATACAAATTCATTCAGCATTAAGAAAAATTAAAGGTGGTGAACAAGAAATTTTCATAAATAATCATGAAACAAAGCAAGACCAAAAGTAGTAACCAGACTACACAACAATCTCATCCCTGAACAAAAAAAAAAAAAAAGGAAAAAGAAAAAAGGTTAATAAGAACCAGCTGATAGTCAATACCTCTGAAGTTATGCACTCAGAGAAGTATGGAGCTAGGGGTGTGTCAACAAGCACGAGTCTATATAGCTCCCTCATATTTTGAGCTACTGCCAGAGTAGCAATGCTGTATAAATAAATTGCAGTTATCTAATAGTTTGATACTTTGATTCAGAAATGTAAAGTTTCAATTAAGGTACAGAGTCCACTACCTATCAAACATTCCCAAAGGATGACATTTCTCCAACAATTCTTGAACATCTCTCTCATGCAAAGTTCCCGTGACAATGAGCACAACATTGTCGATCATGTGTCCATATCTAAATAATAAGAAACCAGCTAAGAACTTAAGATCAATAATGGTTATTAATTTCTTGTTTGAGTTCAAAGTGGAAATTCTGGTGGTAGAGTGATTGGCAGAAAAAGGGCAAATGGCATTTTCCAGTTTGCAACAAACAAACCACTTGAACTTTGATTGAAATTGTAGTGCCTATGCAACTTTGTCGAAATACAATATTTCAGTTTATTGATGAAAGCACATAAGATCTTAAGAATAGATATACGCACGTGATATACTCTAAAAAGGTTGATAGAGGTTCAGGGGCCTGAGTAAGCATGTGTTTGTACTCATCCACTAACTTAAGGGTGCATTTCTCCACTATAGTAGTTGTATGCAGCGGAGAAGGCTCTGCAATATCATAGACAAACCAAAAGAATAACAATTTAAAAGGCTAATATAAGCATAAAATAATATCAATAATGATCATAGACAAATAAAAAAATCCATGATGATCAACAATCTGCACACTCCAATAATGAATGAGCTGAACAAATGAAGGAAACTCCCATTTCCAAAGGCTTAGAAAGATATTGAAACTTTTGGTGATATTTAAAAAAAACTTCAACCTGGCAGTGCAAAATCTCAGGATGCTCGCTTAACAGAAAAAAAACTATCTATAATTACTTAGTGATCAAACCAAATTGCCGATTGACTGCAGCTTACACTACCTAGTGAAAATAAGCTAATTACTTTATTTTCTATCTCTGATCAAGAAAAAGGTAAGCTAAAAAGAGTATAGGGGTTTAAGCTAAATCATGTATAACGAAAAAATCCAGCGGATCAACCGACTTAAAAAAGTCACAATTGTATGAAGAGAATCAAGTAATTTTGATAAACTAACCGTTTTGGAGATAGGGTCCGTATTCAGTGGCGGAGAGGTGCATTTTGATGTCGTCGAGGGTTTCACACTGGCACAGGTTGTTGTAATCGGCGGCCGTGAGGAGGCCGGAGCGGTATCCTCGGACAATGGCCTCCAGGTAACCGCCATGAATGTTGAAGGTAAGCGCTTCGAATCCGTACATGTTGATGCTACAGATCTGAAGCGGATCGGAGCCGGAAAATTGAATATATGCCCGAGAAACCCCTGATGCCTTTTGAGAATTAAAGATAGAGATTTGTCGTGGCAATGGCGGAGAGATGGGTTGGAGGGTGAAGCTGATTTTTGTTGGGGAGTTTTCTGAAAATACCAGAAAATCAATCGACCACGCACGTGATTGATTGGGCCGGTGGGTATTATTTTCCTATTTAAAATAGTAAGAAAAAGCCTTTCAATATTAGTTGGGCTGAAGCCCATGTAAGTGGGCCAAGATTTTGCAAAGGCGGAGGATGATGGCCCAATCCAGTCAAAGGTTTCTTATCCCATTGCTCAGACAGAGGACTACGTTGTTTTTTCCGTTTATATATTGATGAACACAAATCAATTTCACAGGACAATGGTCTAGCGAATCATCGTCTCTATGTTTCTTCCAAGCCGAATTCTTAGCTGATACCCTAATTTCTACCGTTTGTTTGATCGTATTCCCCAAATCAAAGTGAAATCAAGATGCTAGCAGACTCGTCATCATCGAACCGGAGATCGACGACCATAACGGACGTCGATGCCGATGCCCTGGCTCTCTGCACTAGAAACCTCACTCTTCGAGACATCTCCAGCTTGGCGATGTCGTGCAAATACCTCAACAAAGTCGCCTACTCTGATTCCGTTTGGCAATCACTTTACAGGTCACATATTTTTTATTGCTGAGCAATTTAGTGTAAATTATGCAGTATAAGAGTTTTATCCTGATCGATATGAACGACCTTGAAACGAAAGATATCGATTGAATCAAGCGGGAATGAACTTTACCATATTGGGTACTATGTGACTGTGTTAATACTTCGACTCGGCTGTTATTTGTTTTTTACCAAAAAAAAAAAAAATCAAGAAAGAGAATTATCTCTCACTTCCTCTCTTCTACTATTGAAATTTGCAGACGGGAGTGGCCGCAGGCTGTGTCTCAATCTATTCAAGCATCAAGCGTTAGAGAAGCTTATATTTCAAGACGTACTGCTTTGCATCAATTTAAATATGTCGATCCCAGACATACTGGCTTTTCTCTTACTGGAGAACCTCCTCACCTCTTATTATTCGACAAAAACAAACTTATATTTTCTCAGGTAATTTTGAAAAAAATTGTTGTTTACATTTCTTCAGTTTACTCTAACTATTACACAGTAAGCCATCTAATCTTTTATGTAATATAAATTCCAAGAGGGGCCAAAACTTTGATATGAGTGAAATTGCAACTTGTGTGCCGAGTTGGCTATAGGATATGCATTAATTGATGTGAATGCAAGATCAAAGAAAATATCACTGATGCAGAGGGACATCACAATGTGATGTGCTCGTTTTTTTAGTCCCACCTTGGTAAGTTGAATGAGTGGCTATTCCATGTCTCTAGCTAGTAATGCGGGGATAAATATGAAATTTGTCAACATTGGAACTTGAGGGAAAGTCAATCGCACATTTAAATTGGATTTAAACGATGCTTGGTGGATGACTAGCAAGAAAGGTTGATAAAGGCAAGACATTGGGTCTTGGGGAACAATACCCTCAAGAAATGAAAGACATGAACCTCTTCATACTCCTTGCTTTGTGATATCAAAATATTTATTCCAACGTAAAACCATGAGCCTTTTCCTAGGCTTTGCTTCATTTATCTTGCTTGTTTATTATGATGTAAATGTTGTGTTGACAAAATTACTTTGTTCAATTGGATTACATTTTTAGGGTCAATCCGTACGATCCTTTCTGACTAGCGACTTTCATGATGGAGGCATTAATGGTAACCATAATGCTAGAGTTACTTGTATGAGGTTGGGAATTTCTTTGTTTCTCTTCTTTAGTAGAATATAATTTGCTTTCAAGTATTTGTGCAATAATAGAATAGACTGAGCATAACCTATGTATTATGAGGAAGTCTATATAGATGTTGTAGTTCACTACTATAAAGTGACTTTGGCCTAGCCAATTTCTGGAAGCTTTGGCTTTAATCTTGTTATTTGTATATTATATATTATATGAGCGTTTAATTTTTTCTTGTAAAATGCAGGTTGTTTTCTCCCAGTGAGGCTCTGCATCAAAGTGAGTCTGAAAGAGATGATAAAATTTTGATGACATCAAGCAGCGATCATTCTGTTCGCCTGTGGTCTAAGGTATCATAAGCATATGCACATAATGTTATCAGTATATTCTGTAAGTTCTAGCCTCTTAATACTTCCCAATCCCAATTTAAGCACCCCCTAAAATTGGGTTGTAGTTGATGTATACAATTTACATTAATCATCTTAGCAATCTTACTTAAACTCTTTTGCCTCTGATTGTAGGGAGTGAACCGTTGCTTTAAAGGTCATACTGGCCCAGTGCTTACGCTCTCAGATAAACTATTGGGTGATGATACTGGAAAATTATGTGCTAGTGGAGGTGAAGATGGTACAGTTCGCCTTTGGTCCATCCACTCTTCTGGAAAGCGAGGCCAGCGTGCTTTGAAGGCCACCCTTCATGGACATGATAAGGCTGTATCTCTGATATCAGTTGCTGGGTATGCTACTTTGATGTTTACCTTTCTTTTTCCTTTTCTTTTCTCTTGCTTAAGATACACAATTTCTTATACCTTAAGACCTGTAGTCTACTTGCTACAATGAAAAGTAACTACTTTCCATGATATTGTCTACTTCCAGGCACAAAAAATCTCTGTTAGTCAGCATTGCAAAGAATGGCAAGGTAATTTACTCTTGCGTTTTAGACACACTCACAATGTTTACATATTCTGTTTACAGGTCTCTGCTCCCCCACTGCCTAATTTTTATTCTCTCTGATTAATAGAAGTCACATCATGTATTGGATCTATTTAACTGTTTCGTGTGTGATTATTATGCTAGACCTGAATTTGTTTGTCTGTGTCTCCATGAATCATTATGCCTTCTCATCACAACTGTTTGATAGGTTAGGGTCTGGGACACTGGGAGAGCATCATCTTCTTTTCGTTCCACATGTTGTGTGGGAACAACTTCTGCACCTCCTGGACCTGTGGGTATGAAATGCCACGAATCGTTGCTCTATGTTGCTGCTGGCTGCAATGTAATGGCACTTGATTTGCGAACCATGTGTAGAGCATTCATGATATCCCAGCAAGCAAAAGTACACTCATTTGAATGTCTACCCTCAAAATCTGTAATTGGTACGGGTGGAATTGGCAGGTGATGAGCATATATTTTTATATCTGAATCCAGTAATTTTCACTTAGCTGTGTCATTTTGGGATTTGTTGGTTCTGCTAAAGTTCATCAAGTGCAGTCATTGAAATTAAAAGGAATTATTTCATGTTAAACTTGTATAGAATTGAGCTCATGGCACAGTCCTTAGAACTAGTAGGTGACACCATCTCGCTTTGTGTGGGTCAATCAATATCCAGAATACTATCGTCCCCCCAATGTCATTGTTTTTGGTTCTCTTGTAGTTTTGACATGTGAAGCTGATGTAAGAGTAATGGCCGTTGTTGATTCTCTAGTAGTCTTAAGATATGAAGTTGTCTCTTACAGTAACGTTTACATATGACCTTTTACCCGTAACTAACAAATACTAAATATCTGCAAATGGTTGGCAGAGCATTGCTATGGGATATCAGGAGCTTTCCCAAACCAATTGCCGAATTGGATGAACATTCCGGCCCTGTGAAGCATTTACACATGGATTCATATAAGATCGTCACAGGTGGACCAGACGATCCATGTGTCAAAGTTTGGGAAGCTGATACTGGTAAACACATAAATTCCCTGATATCTTCTGCTTCAGAATCTATAAAAGAGTCAGGATGCTTGGCAATGGCTGTCGATGGGTGTCGAGTTGTTGCTGCTATTGAATGTGGTCTTGCCAACGAAGAAGCTGCGGTGTTGCATTTCAGGGATTTCAGAACTGCTACACTTCATGTCTCAACGAATTCACTCGAGGAAAATTCATCTGCTTCCAAGTTCTGGGATCCCAATCCAGGTATTGATTCAGAAGAAGAAGATTGGCATTAGTAGTAATAAGGGGGTGTTTGCAGTTGATAGTGTTTTGAGCAAGTTGTATAAATTGATATGTTCTAGCTAAATTTGCAGAATTTTGTTAGCAAAATCAAGTATTGGTAATGTTGCAAGGATTTAAATATTTTTTGTGAGAACCAAAAGAATAATTATATAAACAAAATTCTCACTTGGGTTGTAACGTTACACTATTACAGTTTGTCAGTCCTCAAATTTAACAGATGCTCTCGTAGGTTTGAGATTAAAATCGGACCAGATTTACGTGTAAAACGTACAATTATATGTCAAAAGCTCCTACGCTCCTGGGACACAGAGGGATACTCCGTGTCCCCATATGAACACAACTCTCCCCCTCTATATCCTATTTAAACATATGTATTGCTAGGAGTTTAAATCACAAAGGTATACGAAAATTACAAAGGCTTTCATGCGTCCGGGTGTACATGAGCCTCACTCCAATTATATAGTACTCCCTCCGTCCCAAACTGGATGTCCGCGTTACTGTAGACACATAGTTTAAGAAAAGTTGACTTTTTAGGGGTATTGTGGTATTTTGGTAAAGTTGTAATTAAGATGAACTTTTGAGGATTGATGTGATATTTCCTTTTTTGGAATAAGACAATTAGTTTGGGACATATGAAAACAGAAAGTAAAACAACGAGTTTGGGACGGAGGGAGTAGTAAGATTGGATGGATATATCAAGAAAAGGGTATTTTTATATCTATTTATTTTTTTATACAAGTAAAATCATGATTAAAAAATAAATGGTAACTTAGAAAGGGGTGTAAATTCTTCTCTTTATAAAAAATCAAAAAAAAAACTGTCAAATATGCTTTTCCAAAGTTTTAACATTTAATTAATTTTCAGTTCATATGCTACTTCGATCATAATCATTTTCACCTGCCACTTAAAAAAATTAAAATACTTAAAATTTTCGATTCATAAATTACTTTTGTCCCCGTCATTTTTACCTGTTTCACAATAATTGGCACTGCCAAAAAAAATAAAACTCAATTTAATACTAACTCAAAATGTTTTTTAATTTAAATATACTGTAGATTATCTATGACAATTTATTTATTTAAATATACCATTTAGTTTTAGTAATTAGTTTTAAAAAAAAAAACCCATGCACTATTGACAAACTTCCTTTCGTTGTTCCACTCTCACTAAAGTCAATTCCCGTTCACTTCAAACCCCCCACCGGTCCACTCCCTCCTCAGATTCCAAAACCCCAATCTCCATCGCCAAAATGTCCCCGGCCGCCGTGTTCCTCTCTCTCCTCCTCCTCCTCCTCACGACCGCAGCCATCGCCGCCGCCGCCCCAATCGTCGGCCTGGACTCATTTCTCAATCAAAAAGCTCGCGATGATCCACTAGCCACCAACGATTCCTTTTCCTCTCTTCCATCCACCCTGAAGAAACCTCTCTGTCACCCCTCCCCAACCCACCCGCCAATCCCTACCTCTCTCCTCCCCCTCAATCTCGCCGTCCCCGTCACAGTTCACTTAGTGGGTTCCACCTTCTCCTCCTCCGCCCCTTCCATCCTCTCCTCCTTCCTCTCTTCCGCCGTCACCTCAGATCTCTTCCACGTTATCACCCCCTTCACCGCCTCCGGCCACCACCTCTCTATCTCCCACTCCCTCCAACTCACCCCCTCTTTATCCCAATCTTCTTTGTCCGCATCCCTCTCTTCTGCTCTCAATTCGCATCTCACCTCCTCCCCCTCCCCCATCCGATCCCCTCTCACCTCTGTCCCTCACTCCGTCATCGATCGAATTATTCGCGAAGACTTCGAAAAAGAGAAGCACAGTAACTCTTTCCACATCTACATTATCCATCTTGGGTTGCAGGCAAAACCTTATGCTTACAGCTATACCCCTGGGGACAGCTCACCGGGTTTCACGAAATGCTTGGGCAGCATTTGGACCGGAAAAGATCGGTACATGTGGATAGATTTGGGAGCTGGACCGGTGGATTACGGGCCTGCAATATCCGGTGATGGGGTCTTGCCCAAGGGAGAGTTTCATCCATTGGCAGCGCTTCATGGCCGACCCAAGTCCCAAAAGGCATTGCTTTCAGACTTGGCCTCGTTGGTGTGGAGTGCTTATCAGGCACTTCTTGTCCCTTCTTTGAGAATTCCTGTCCACTCTGAGAATAATTTGGTTGTTGAATTTGTTCATATGCATGCTGATGGTAGTAAAACTGGTTTAGATTGGAAGTCGATAGAGGGGACTTTCATGGATGAGGTGAATAACCACGACTTGTTGTTGAAGGATCAGACTTTGAGTTTTAGGAAATTTGAGGTTAAGTTCTCTGAGTGCTCCATTTGCTCGTTTGCAATTGCGAGAGCTACCACTTCATACACTTCTAGGTACTTGTTTGATAATTACACTTTGATTGTGAGTGAGTATTTGGACTCGAAGCGTTTGCACCAGACTATCTTGGAATCTGTTGAGGAGTTCAGAAGGGTAGGCAATTTGCCTGAGGAGGAGTTTGGCAGAGTTCTTCCTGTGTATGTTTTTGATCTTGATGTCAGTATGATACTGTTGCTTGATCGGTATCATCAGTCTGTGGCGTTTAAGGACATGGTAATAGCTGTTAGGACAAAGAGTACACAGACTGTTAGTGACTATAGTTGTAATGGCCATCATGTATTCACACAGACTCGGGAGCTTGAAAGACCACTTGTGGGATCTATTTTGCAAAGCATGTGGGGGGTTTCGCCCACACATCTGGTTTGGAGCTCTAGGCATAATAGTTCTCTTGTGGATTACACTTGGAGTGTTGGACAAACACCATTTGGGCCATTTTCGGAGATATCCTCGTTGTCCTTTGTTCAGAAGGATGCCGCTAGGAGAAATGTTCTTCTGACTTCTCTGAATTACAGCATTACAAGTGGAATTGATGTTCTTGAGTCAATTGTTGCTCATGGTGGAGAGAGAAAACTTCTTAAACAAAATCAACGGGCTGAATTTTACCAGAGGTGGAACTTGTTTAGATACAAGCTTGACAAGTCAGTTTCTGCCATATCACATTTTGATTATGAAATGGCTTTGTATTATCTGAGGTCCTCTGATCACGACCTATATGCCATCCACACTCTTGTTTATCAGGCATCTCAAGAGCTAGAGGCGTCGCTTGTCTGTTTTAAGGATCCACCATTCCCATGGACTTCTGCTATGTTGTCAGTTGGAATTTTCTTTGCTTTGTTTTATTTGTATGCCAAAAGAGACAAGTTATTTCAAAACAAGAGGAAACAATTTTGAAGTTTTGAAAGGGCTAGGCTTAGCGTGTCTGAATCATTACTTCTGTATTTCAAATGGATGGACCGTACACTTGTTCAGAATGTAAAATTCATTTTAACAAGAAAAAGGATGTCATTTGACTTTAACTTATTTCGCTAAAAATGCAGTTTTCTCTATTGCTTCGTGTATGATATGTTGGCTACATTGCTATTATGCTTCCTGGACATGATTTGTTTTACTCCTAGAATAATAGCTTGTATTGGTTCGATTTGTCTCCTGTTCATATTGTGGTGGAATTGTCTCAGCTGACTTTTTCCATTGATAGCTAAAATGTGTTTGGTTCTACTTTTCAAAATGTAAGAATCAGGATGCGATCGGTTAAGTTTATGTGGAACTTGCTAATGGTAGATTTGCTTCTTTTTTTTTTTTTCAAACTACGCAAAATGTGTGGAAGTTAGAATTTTTCGTCTAGTGTAGACTCATTAGCAACCCTAAAACCTAAATCTCTCAATAATTTATCTTATATAACAAAAATTTTAAAGAGAGATTTAGGATAGTGATTTGCACATGGTAACTGCAACTAATTCAAAAACATTGCCTAAAAGCTTTCTACTCAAAACTGATATAGTTTACACACAATGTTATTGATTTTTACAAAGTGCTGTGTTCAATATCTTGTATTAACTGCATCAGTCTTTCAAAATTAGAGGGAAAAAAGACAAACTCTTCATATATATATAGATAGATATATATGTGTCAAAAATAAAAAAACTACATTCGAGGCTGTTCTGCGTAGCAGATAGGGTTCAACCCTGTTTTGCTAGCTGGTTTCATGATTAGTTATCATTGAAGCTTAATTTGGTGGTCGTTGGAGTTGTGTGAAAATGGAATGTTGTAAAATACATTCCCACTTTCATCACTACTCCTTGCCTGTTGCAGGGTCTCGGCATTATCCTCATAACTCTTTTCTACAGACATGTTTGAGTTCTTTTCAACCAGTTCTTTGAATACCGGTGATCTAAGTAGCAGATCTAATGCTGTTGGTGATGAAGATCTTTTGCATGATCTAAATGAATTACTTGTTCCATAATCCTCTTGTGTGTGCATGGCATTTAACCTACAAGATTTTGCTGATAAGTAGAAATCCTGCAACTTTATACTCGAGCAAAGAGATGATGATGCTTCCTTATATTCTGTGCTTGCTCTTCTTTCGTGTGCAGGTATTGAATTGTTTTTTCCTGGATTGAACCATCTAATATAGGTAGTCAAGTCCGAGTTTGCAATGGCATTGATTCCTCTATACTCTATTGCTGCATTGTCATATGCTCGAGCTGCTTCTTCTTGAGTATCTGCACGAATATTTCTATGGTAGTATATGCAATGGCTTGTAATTAGATTATAAATGCTAACTTTAGTCTGATATTGATGCTATTTTTCACTTTGCATCTTTAATGCTGTTGTTGGTTTTATTACTTACTGCAAGTGCCGAGGTAGACATACTTATTGCCAATGACTCTTTCTATCCTAGCTTCCCATTTTCCATTCTGTTGGTGTCTGCATTTGCTTCGTCGATGAAATTAGTATATTTGACCTAAATTTAGGCGACAAGGACAAGTGATCAAGAATCTGGATTATGTACCTTGCTGCTCCTCTGTATATTGATGTGCCTCTTGAGAATGCACTGCTCTTTCTAGAGTATGGAATTTTTTTATTAGTTAATCATACATTTCAACTCTGAGAAAACATCATTGTATCAGACCAAAAGGCAGTATTTAAAGTCTACTTTCTCAATGAGGCCAGGTACTCTTCTTTTGTGGCAGTCTGCATAATTTCAATTTCTTTTTCATGGTCTGATAACTGTAGTAATTGTCAAGGGATTGATTAGTATTTTAGAGTACATGCAATGGTGACACTTAAAGAACGTATAAGACACACACTGGAAAATTGGTGAAAGTTGATGTCCCCCAATACTTCAACGCAGCTAAATCATAAGCTCTTGCTGCAGCTTCCTCGTCGTCATAGGCTCCTGAAGTTTATATCTTAGAAAGTGGGATATAACTATGAAAAAAATTGTCAACATTGAAAGAATGCTCACCAAGATATACTATTCAGTTTGATTTCCATTGCAGAACCCAACATGAAAACATAAGATTCATGATGTCAGCAAATCAGACAGTAGAGAAAGGTATAAATGTGAGGAATTGGAGTTGAGAAAGGTCAAGTACCCTGTTTCCCTCTTTTCTTTTGAGTAACATTCCATGTGAGCTTGTCCCACAAATGCGCCTCGTATCTTCCTGTCCATTTATGCTTACTAACACCTCGAAATCTTGAACTTCTCTTGACAGATCTTGGAACAGAAGTTGAGTTACATCCTTGTTGCTGCACTGAAGTGTGATCAAGCACAGAAGCATTTGCATCTCTTCTTCGACACTTTACAGATTTGGCTTGAGGAGCCTCACTATCTTTCATGCATGTGTAGATCCTTTTCTGACAATCCTCACTTTCTGTCATTACTATCGCCAATTTCTGCCCTTTTTATTGCAATGTGCTCTGTTTATACCTTTTATCACAGGTTTTTCTCCTGAAACTAGAATCAACGTTCCTGTGCTTTTAGCCTTTTATAACTATATTCTTGTTCTGGTCTGTTATATTTTGTCTTATGCTGCTGTGACTTGTACTGTAAAAGGACAAGCATGTAGATGATTCTAATGACTGATGCAAGCTTGAGACAAAGTTAATTGCCTGTAAGGTATCTAGTTCTGTGAATAATGTTCATGTATGTTCTTCATTTTCTTGGGGGTATCTTCAGTTTATTTGGCCTTCACTGTTTCAAGCATAAAATGTATCGAAGCTAGCAACTATGTAATGCTTAAACTTTCAAAAGAATGACAAAGATCTTTACCTGGTATCATGCATAAAGGGAATTTATTGGAAACAATGTTGCAGCAGCTCTTGTTTGTTCTGTTAATGTCACAAGTCATGTTTACAAGTGAAGAAACGAAAATAATGCCAAAGTTAAGCTTTAGATATTCCCGTACAGTTTTCAGATTGTTGGAGTTTAATGTTGAAAATGACAATGCTGTCCTGTCCCTAAACAAAGGCCTTGTAGCAGCAGCAACGACAAAGACAAACTGGAGATCTAGTAGATGGTTGTATCAATTGAATTGGCTAAAATTCCACTGTTGCAAAATCTTAATTTCCAGTCACAAGGTACTAGGATAAGTTTCAATCAACAGATGATCATCGGTCTTAAAGGAACGTGATAATATGTTGGTGCCGATGTTTTACAGAACATATTGACCATAGTTGGAACGGAACTTCACCCGGTAGAGAGCTATTAGTGGACAGATATGTCCAATGAACACAATAGGGATCCTTATGATTTTCATAAAAGTTGACGTAATGCATATACGCTTTTCTGTGTATGTATTGTGTGTACAGAATTAGAAAATAGGAAACTCAGTAACATGTCCAAACCAGAAACCTGTTGCTTCCTATAGTGTACTGTGTAGCATTAACAGTTGAGATGATTGTCTTAACTTCCACAACAAAGATTCCTTCATATTCATCGTCACTCCCACACCAACTTTTTTCTTTTCAACATGGACATTTGAGTTCTCTCAAGAAGTTGTCTGAATAAAGACCTGAGCAATAGGCTTAAGGCTGTTGTACAGATTTGTTACATGGACTAGTTGGGAGTTTGCAATAAATTGTTTCTTTGACGATTACTTATTATACAGGGCGAAACCGAGTCCTCCGTTGCAAGGTAAGAGGCTTGAGCAGGAACTGAGGTGCTTGGTTTCACCCATCTGATGTTCTCAGACCAACAGCATTTCTACCCATGCACTCTATGGCTGGAATATCATAAACACAAGCTGCCTTCTATTTGGTGTGTTTTCCAACATGTTTAATTACTTCCTACATATTGATATCTTATTCAACATGAATTTTGTTTATCTTATTCAACATGAATTTTGTTTCTCGTATGATTTGGATATTATTAATGTCTGGAAAATGGAAAAGAAAACGTTTAGAAGTAAACTCTAATATTATTACCTAAGAGAGTAATGTAAAATTTTGATGAGAAAATTGATCTTTAGAAACTTAATTTGTTTCCCCCCTCTTCTGAATAATATTCTACTCTAGTCTTCAAGATATGTTTCTTTTACATGCTACTATTTGGTGTGATACATATTATCAGTTTCCTTCTTTTTTTTAATTTATGAAATGTTATGTAATTATAAACTTGAACCACTTGTCTTCAACTAAGAATCCTCAATAAAGAACAGCTAAAGTTTACAAGATTACATAAGCACTCTTCATATATACAGACACAGAAAACTCGAGCTGATTGCATCTCCGGATTAGAAAATAGTGGCCATGCCTAAGCCGTTGCTTCCAATCGCATCCAAACAATCATAATCGAGACAGATATCTTCATTTCCACCACAGAATATCCCTCCATACTCATCATCGCTCCCCACCACTTGTGACTGTTTTCCCATGTTTTCACGGAGAATTTCGTTCTCTGACTCGTTCGAATTCTTCTCAAGAAGCTCCCTAAATAAAGAGGACCTCAGCAGTAGGCTCAAGGCTGAAGGAGAAGATTTGCTGCATGGACTAATAGGTAGCTTGCAGGAAAATGCTTGCAGATCATCTGCACTAAAAGCTTTTCTTTTTAAAGTAGTTGAAACAGATTCATCTCTTTCTAGCAAGGGGGATGACAGAGATGCCAAATTTGAACTGTTTTTTGTTTCTTGAGCAGGAACAGGAGTGTTCATTCCCGGCTTCAACCATCTGATGTAGTTGCTCAAGTCGAAGTTGGTAACTGCGTTGATGCCTCTGTATTCTATTGCTGCTATATCATACGCACGAGCCGCCTCCTCCTGTGTACCTGTAAAGGAAGGCGTCGGCTGTGAAATCACAGAACATGCTTTCTTGATTTGATGCAGACGAGCAGACAACTTACTGTAAGTGCCAAGGTAGAGATACTTATTTCCAAAAACCCGTCCAATTCTTGCTTCCCACCTTCCATTATGATGGTGTCTGTATATTATTCACAATCTAATTATCAAACTGTTTGTTCTTATGAGATTACTGATTAGATTTTAGAGATAATACACACCTTGCAACTCCTCTGTACTTTGAGACACCTCTTGAAAAGCCACTACTTTTCCTACAGGGCCATGAAACAGTATCATTATTACCATCCACACATGAATAGTTGATGATTCTGAACAACATATAGTGCCACACACACATCAGTATACCTTCTCAGTGAAGCAAGATACTCTTCTTTGGTCATAGTTTGCATAATTTCGATTTCTGCGTCATAATCCGATATCTGGAGATATTATCAGAATAAATATCTAGTGAGACTTGTGATGCATGAGAAAAAGAAAAAAAAAATTGTTTTGGAGAAAACTAGTGAGAATCATACAGGGAAATTAGTGTAAGTTGATGTTCCCCAATACTTGAGTGCAGCTAAGTCATATGCCCTTGCTGCTGCTTCCTCATCATCATAAGCTCCTACAGAATGTTTAGTTTTCTTGTCAGAAAAAAAAAAAAACCTTAATTAAAACAAACAGTAGGAACATAGGCAGAGTTCACTCACCAAGATAAACTGTCCATATTCAGTTTGAATTCCCACCATGAAAGAACACAAAGTTTCAAGTCAGGGGCTGATATTATTACATTAAATGTAAACAAAGAACAGTTATTGGTAAGAAACCTTGTTTGCCCTTTTTCTTCTGAGTGATGTTCCATGATAGCTTATCCCACAAGTGTGCTTCATATCTACCTGTCCATCTATGCCTACTCACTCCGCGGAACTTTGAACTTCTTTTCACAGTTGTCGGTGTAGACATCGGCCCTGCTTCTTGGTTCGACACTTCAACAGTAGCAGCTTCTCTTCTTCTACGCTTTACGCGTGTCGTCTGAGGAGCCTCTCCAACCATGCTCACTTGAAACTTACTGAGCTCTTCTTCACTCTTGATCATTGTCATTTCCATATGCAGCTTCTTTTCTTCAAGTGCTTAATTAATTGCTCTTTCTTCCTTAATGGTGTGCTATATATATGTGTATAAGAAATTAAGAATCATGTCTGTTTGAGGCATATGTCTTTAGCTGTTGCAAAAAAGACAACAACCGACGGCATAAACTAGGAGGCTGATGAGCTTTACGACAAACAGGCTTTTCCAGCCATTCACTGTACGTATGCGAACGTATTTCATCTCGTATTTCATTTTCCTACGTGCTTACGTATGGAATGCAGGTTGCTGTGTACCATTGGGACGCTAGAGATATTGTTTTCACTTCACAATAAAATACTACTACATGGTATAAAATTCTTGAAAATCACTATCAATCGACGTCAGATGATAAAATACTATCATAAAATTACTGTTTTATTCACTATCAATGGAGACTTGAGAGGGTCAAGAGTGAATTGACAGGCAGCATAAGGTTACTCTTGAGCATTTTCTTGGAGTCATCAGCCAAATTAATCTGTAATTAAATTATTACCGTATTTGTCTGCTTTTGAGCAGATGATTAAGGTTTTTGCTTCTACTGTTGTGTAACTTGTTAGACGGCGAATCAGCGATGTTAACTATGGAATTTTCTCAGATAATATTCTGTCTTTAATATTTTACTATGGTACTCTCAGAAAATAAGTAATGACCATTAAACTTTTCCACAATTATATATTATGAAATAGGAGATAGAACTTGAAATTGGAATTTGATTTTATCGTAGGAATTAAAATTTGAACGGTTAGTTACCCTACAAATCATCATGTTTGGTAGATTGAGTCTAATATATTTGATCGATTTTTAAATAATTCAAGTAAAATATTATGATTTTTAAATTTCAGAAAAAAATTCCCTCAAAACAAAATTTTGATATATTCAACTCAATCAATTTTTAATAGTAAAGTACATGTATTAATTATTGATTTTTTTAAAAAAAAATTATAAACATCCAATTTTAATTTTAAATAATAAAAATATAGAGTAAAATAATTATTTCTTCGACTTAAAATTAATAATAAGATTTAAAAAAAGTTATAAACATCCAATTTTAATTTTAAATAATAAAAATAAAAATACAGAGTAAAATGATTATTTCTTCGACTTAAAATTAATAATAAGATTTTGGGCGGAGTCAGAAAGCCTAGTAAGTTTTGAACCCAAACAGAAATATAAGCCCAATCAAAACGTATCGGGCTTTCTATTGATGTGTCCGGCCCATAGATGAACGGCCCATGGTTCAAATCCAATTTCCGGACTTCCAGATGTTGATTTCCTTTTCGCGCCACATCGTAAGAGGTTAGATTAGAGCAGCGGGCATTGCCTTCTTCTTATATACCCCTAAACTGCGGCTCTTCTCTCTTCGCTCCTTTATTCTCTACTGCAATGGCAGATGGTCACTTGTTCAACAGTATCTCTCTCGGGGGTCGTGGCGGAACGGTAAGTGCAGCTGTTATTTTCTCATCTTTCATCAGCTAACTTGTAAATGTTCATCGTTAAGTTTTTCTAGGGTTTTGTGTGAATTTTGCCGTATCTTTAATCTGAAAGTGCTATGAACTCTTTGGTTTGTTACGGGTTTTTATTGATTTCATATACCCCTTCTTTTTCAGGTTTTCAACATAGTTAATTTTTAGGTCATATTCTGGCTTTTGAACTCAGCGCAATTAGGGTTTTAAAAGTGACTGAAGAAATTTTCCTGGCATTGGATATAAGATGTTTCTGCAAATAATTGCTAAAGTTTAGAATATTTTTTTATGCTTAAATCTTAAGGTGGCTTTGTTTTAAGGAAGAGACAGAGAAACAACATATATATATATATATATATATATATATATATATATATATATATATATATATATATATATATATATATATATATATATATATATATATATATAATAAAATAAAGAATTAAAATTATAGATATGTGAAGCTTGTGGTACAGAGCCTTGAACTCTTTTAGTATTTCATTTTGAGGAGGAATAATTTAAAACTGCCTGATCATTTGCAGAATCCTGGGCAACTTAAAGTATATTCAGGTGGGGTAATATGGAAGAAACAAGGCGGTGGCAAGGCTGTTGAAGTTGATAAATCTGATTTGCTGGGCCTGACATGGATGAAAGTTCC
Source organism: Pogostemon cablin (assembly GCA_023678885.1). Classification (NCBI taxonomy): domain Eukaryota; kingdom Viridiplantae; phylum Streptophyta; class Magnoliopsida; order Lamiales; family Lamiaceae; genus Pogostemon; species Pogostemon cablin. The sequence continues at coordinate 1,225,607 of CM042992.1, read as the reverse complement.
TCGCTCTAATCAACTTGGTGTTCGGACCAAAGATGGCCTGTATTATAAATTCACTGGTTTTCGAGATCAGGTATGCTTTATAAGTAATTTGGACTGTTTATTTTACTATTTCATTGTTTGGTCCTTAGTTTCTGAGATATGTTTTGAAGCTTAGTTTGATAATATATTTTAGACATGATTGGTTTGTTCTTGAAGATGTAAGAAGTATATTTATTTTTCACCAATTACTCCAATTATACTCATGATGTATGTTCTATTACACATGTATTGTGCCTTTTACAGAAGGAATCCTATCTGCAGACTATTGATCTGATATTTTGTGCTTGCTTGCTATGCAGGATGTTACCAGTCTTAATACGTTTTTCCAATCCAATTTTGGGACATTACCAGAGGAGAAGCAGCTCTCTGTTAGTGGAAAAAATTGGGGAGAAGTTGATTTAAATGGTACATCTATGTCTTATGATTCTGATTTTCCTTTTACTTTTGAAGCTACTTATGTTTGCTTTTGAAACATCAGTTGATCAACTTTCACCATTTTGCTACTATGATCTGGATGTTGAAACTTTAAATTATTCTTCTGACACTTGTCTGAGTCACAAATATTATGTGCAATTCATAGAGAGTTAATAAAAGCAATTACTTCTGCCACATATGTTCTTAAGATGCTTTCATGATTTTCAGGTAACACGCTTACTTTTCTTGTGGGTGCCAAGCAAGCATTTGAGATATCTCTGGCGGATGTAGCACAGACTCAACTTCAAGGAAAAAATGATGTCATGTTGGAATTCCATGTAGACGACACAACTGGTGCCAATGAGGTATTATCCTGCTTGTTTTTTAGTCATTTTAGAATTTATGGTGTTGAGTTGCATCTTTCCTGACACTTGTATATATACATATATTTCTTTTCCCTGATTCATTTTCCATAATTTGTGCTTTTTCTACAGAAAGATTCATTAATGGAAATAAGCTTTCATATTCCCAATTCAAACACTCAATTTGTAGGGGATGAAAATTTACCATCTGCTCAGGTATTTCTTATCCACACACCAATATGCTGGTCAATCATTTTTTTGTGTTGATAATGTAATTTATGTTCAGGTGTTTCGAGACAAAATTGTTTCAATGGCAGATGTCGGAGCAGGAGGTGAAAATGCTGTTGTTACTTTTGATGGAATTGCCATACTCACTCCTAGGTAAGTTTGCAGAACTAGTTATACAAATAATTTTTGTGGGTTTTTCTTTCTGGAATGGAGTGTCAGACACAGATATTTCTTTCAGGGGGCGATATAACGTTGAACTTCATCTCTCCTTTTTGCGTCTCCAAGGACAAGCTAACGACTTTAAAATTCAGTACAGCAGTGTTGTTCGTGTTTTCTGGCTGCCTAAGGTTCTGTGATTTTCTTTTTGCCTACTTTTCACTTCTGTTTGATTTTACTTGTATATAAATACCTTGAAAAAAAACATGGCAACTATTCTTTGGTTGTTTAGGACTATAATTAAGGCAGATTTTTAATGCTTTATAATCTTTGCTTCTGCAGTTTAACCAACCACATACCTTTGTTGTTGTAACGCTTGATCCACCCATCAGGAAGGGCCAAACTTTATATCCACATATTGTGATGCAGGTAATGATTGGCAGTTGAACGTCTTAACAATAACAATGAAAACTTTATATCCACATATTGTAATATTTTGTGGGATTTTGTTTTTGTTCTGCTGCACAGTTTGAGACTGATGCCGTCATAGATGCCAGCTTATCAATGAATGAAGACCTCTACAATACCAAGTACAAAGACAAGCTTCAGCCAGAGCATAAGGTAATCACCTTCTTTCTAACCTTGTTGAATTCTCAATTCACTAGTTTATTCTTGATTATGATTCAGAAAAAAGTTGGCTCTTTATATTTAATGGCCAGTCTTAAAATAAAGAAAGCATTTGATTTGTATCATTTTTTAATTTTTTCCCATTATTTTGCTTCAACACCATAGTATGTTGATTTTCATTTCTAATTGTGGATCCTCAACTACAATATGGATGACTTCCATTTTTTTCTTGAAAACCTGAGGAAATAAGTCACGACCATATCATGATATTTTTCACCCTTATTCCAGGGGCTCATTCATGAGATCTTTATTACCGTCTTGCGTGGTTTATCTGGCGCCAAAGTCACTAAACCAGGAAAGTTTCGTAGTAATCAAAGTGGTTATGCTGTGAAGTCATCACTTAAAGCTGAAGATGGAGTTCTCTACCCACTTGAGAAGAGTTTTTTCTTTTTACCCAAACCACCCACTCTTATTCTTCATGAAGAGGTATAGCATCCATTATCTTTATTGCAACTTTTCTTTATCATCTGCTGATGCTGTAATGAAACCTGAACTTTTTCATTTGTGCTTTATAACCTAGATTGACTATGTGGAGTTTGAGAGGCATACAGCTGGTGGTTCAAATATGCATTACTTTGATCTTCTCATCAGACTTAAGACTGAGCAAGAGCACCTTTTCAGGAATATTCAAAGAAATGAGTACCACAATCTCTATAATTTTATTGAGTCAGTACATCTCAGTTCCTTGTTATTCTTACTTAATTAAAAGCCAAGTGAGCTATAACTTTGTGCCTGAGCTGTAATTCTGAAAGGGTTGGTCTGTTTTTGCAGAAATAAAGGACTGAAGATAATGAATCTCAATCCGAGTAACGCTCAGACTACGGAAGGAGGAGTTGCAGCTGTTCTTCAGAGTGATATTGATGATGCTGTTGATCCACATCTTGAGAGAATCAAGAATCAAGCTGTTGGAGATGATAGTGATGAGGAGGTGCTGTTTTCTTTTTTTTTTTTAGTTCCATGTTTTCACAATATGTTTCTTCATGCAAGTGGTGAACCTTTGTTAATATCAGCTTATAACTGCAGTCAAAGCTGTAACAAATCCATCTACTAATACCCCCAACTCAATTTTCAAGCTGTGTTGTCTATGCAGGATGAGGATTTTGTTGCTGAGAAGGATGATGGAGGCTCCCCTACTGATGATTCTGGAGAAGGAGAATCTGACGCCAGTGATAGTGGAGATGAGAAAGAGGTGAGATTTCTATTTTTATCATTCTACTTTTATATGTTATTTACTACTTCAATATGTTTCATGGAGCCCACCTTTGCATATATTTGTGTTTTAGACTCCTATCAAGAAGACCAAAAAGGAACCTTCTGCTCCAAAGGCATCATCAAGTAGAAAAAAGTCCAAAGACGGTGATGATGATGGTTCAAAGAAGAAGAAACAGAAGAAGAAAAAGGACCCAAATGCCCCTAAGAGAGCAATTAGTGCCTTTATGTTCTTCGCCCAAACTGAAAGAGAGGTTTGTATTGCTTCGACATATGCAGCTGGTTTTTGCAATTCTTAGATTGCTTGCGTGACCATCTATCAAGTTGCATATATTTGTAAGGTGGAATACATCCGACACTCGGTGCAATCTACCTGGTCACCTCATCAACAATTTTTTCACTCCAACATGCACATGTGAGACATTGATTGATTGTGTGCAAGATGAGTGGTGGATGTACACCTTGTGGAATGCACTGGGTATAGGTTCTAGGGAACGTTCCAGAATCATGCCTTCTCTTGCTATATTTGAGAAGCTATGCAAGTTTTATATAATTTTCGTTTTTCTGGGTGCAGAATGTGAAGAAGACTCATCCAGGAATTCCATTTACAGAGGTTGGGAGAGTGCTTGGTGAACGATGGAACAAGTTGACAGGTGTTAATCAATCGCCGTCTTAATTTTGAAGGATGACGTTCTCATAATAACATTGCGTCTCGTTTCTGCAGCTGAGGAGAAAGCTCCATATGAAGCGAAAGCTCGGGCTGACAAGAAACGGTATAGTGAAGAGATTAGTGACTATAAGAATCCACAGCCGATGGACGTCGAATCAGCAGATGATTCGGACAGTGCTTAGGCGGAGCAAGGCTTTTTTTGTTGTGATAATGAAATGTCTAATTAAATTACTCTCATATCCTCCACTTTTTATAGCTAATGGATGAACCTTTGTGCTTATCGAATCTACATGCCTTGGTAGTGTTGGTGTACCATTTAAGGTTGATTCTCTTGCTAAAGAATTGTTAAATAATACCACTATTTTGAAAATTGCCTGTTTTGGCCTACAAACATATCATTGAGAACTTGTTGGAAATAATTTCCAATAATCTCTTGCTTGATATATAGGGGGTTACAACGGTATTTAAAAAATTATAGGGCAAAAAAGTACTGCAAATTTTTCGTTTCCTAATGATAAAATTCTAAAAGGCAAGTTTTTTGCATACGCAGATTTCAATCAATTTTTTTTCCCCTCTAAAGTTTAAACTTGTCCTTTATATTTTTAATTTTATTCTTTTTAAACCAATTTTAAGTGCCAGGCCTATGCATGCAGGATCTAATCCTTTTAAAATATATACAAATTTATTTTAGTCTTTACATAATCTTGATATATTTCTTATAAAAAAAATCTAAGAATATGTTAATATCAATTTAATGTTGAGAATTAGGTGATTTGTTTTATCAATTACTATATTCTAAATTCTGAAAGCCTGCAATGTGATATAATATCAAATTCGCCAAAATAATAATAATAATAATAATAAAATTGTTTCAAACATACAATTTAATAGGGTAAGAATGATTTAGTTGAATAAATGAAATATAGGGATAGATTGAAAGGCAAAATGAGTGCAGGTAAGATTGGAAAAAAACCCTTACATGAAACCCTAACTGATAATGAATAACATGACCTGCAATAGCTTCCTAAATCTCATCACAACATTCTTTGTTGTCCAACATAGTTATCTATTGGTATGGTGATGTTGGACAAAACCAAGAGTTATGAAAACAAAAATTTAAAATACAAACCAAAAACACAAAATAATTAGCTGCTGGGAAATACTCCATCAATCAATACTCCATTTCTAGCAAGCCTCCCCCACTCTGCAGTTCAATGAACCTGCGAATCTTGTGATATCACCCACATGCCAACCCTGTGCAGGCATGATCAGATCGTACAACTCCGGATGCTTGTTCGTGAACAGAGGATCACCCGATTGCACGAAGTAAGCCCCTCTTAGGAATATGTCTCCCTGCGACCTCCATGTCCACTTGCTCCACACTGATTCCGGCACGTATTCCCTTTTCGTCACCTACATGCATGCAATGACACGTCATTTTCTTCTTTTCTCTTAATTAATATAAGTGCTAGTAGGAAGGAAGTGGGTGGTTTTACCGCCTTGGCGAATCTGTTGACGTGCTCTGGGGGAGCAATGTATCTGTTCCCCTGGCTGATGATGGTGGGGTGCATGCTTCCTCCAATGGCGTACATCTCCCAGTGGGTGTAGTCATTGTTGACGACGTGGATGTACCCGAATCTGCAACGTGGCATCCTCTGCACCATTCTCTTACCGAAGTGGTTGAACGCCACAGTGATCTGCATCTTGACGTCCTGTGTGTGTGAGTCGCTGGCTCCGAACAGCATGGCTTCGTCGTGGTCGGTGAAGTGGCCGTTGGAGATGGTGATGCCTGTGGAGCCGTAGATGGCATCGATGAGACCGTCGCTGCACTTGGTCATGGACACGTGGTCGATCCAGATGTCCTGCGACCCGAAGATGGAGATACCGTCACCATCACTGGGGGTTCTGAACCCGTAGTGGTCGACGGAGTCTCTGATCACCCCACCGCTTCCTCTAACAATGTTGTGGATCCTCAAGCCATGGATGATAATGTTCCTTCGGAACTGGATCATGATTCCGGCGCCATGGGCAATGTAGACGGCGGCGCCACGGGCATCGATGGTCTTGTCGCTCTCCATGATCAGCTCCTGGTTCAACCTGATCACCATGCTACGTGCGAAGATGATCCAGAGTGGCTCCTTCTGGATCACGGCGTGTCGGAGGGTTCCGGGTTTAGGGTTAACCATGTCGTTGTCGGAGGAGTCGTAGACGATGTAGATCCTTCCGTTCTTACCACCCTTAGCCTTGTAGCCGAATCCCAACGCGCAGTCAGCCAACCTGAACCGGTTGCGGGCCCAGTTAGGGTTGCACCTCCAGCATCGGTCAATAGGGTTGGTGGCGATGCATGGACCAGTGTACTGCGTGGCGCGGGCGAGGTGCCTGCGGGTGTCGTTTTTGCCCTGTAGCACCTCCTTAGCCACCTTGTCGGATTGGAGACTCAAGTGGCTCACAATCTTAGCGGGGGCCTCCTCGTAGGACTCGAGGGTGCGGTTCCATGCGAGTGCAGCCTGTTGAGTCCAGTACTCGTCGTACTCGAAGATGTTGGATTGAGCGGGAGTGAATGACACGACAGCGGTTAGCAACAAGATGAGGAAGAAGGAGTGTTCCATGTTGAATTTTATTTTATTTTATTAATAGCTTAAATAATTAAACACAAACGGTCTTGAATGGAACCCAGTACTTTTATTGTATTGGGTGGGTTCCAGACCGTTTAGTTTAATGATCAACTTCCAGAACACAAATGCTGGAATGTTGCTTGTCTTTTGTTGCAAGAATGGAGCTGAGTTTATATACAGGTATTCTGGCTCAGATTAATTAGGGTTACCACTTGATTCTTATGCCTTCCTATTTTGCTGGAGATCCATAATCCTGCATCTTCACTAATTCTAATTATTAATGCTTCACCACAAACTTTAATTTAATGTATATATTACTTATATTCATGAATATATGAATAAATACTCTAAACCCCAATTATATACAACGTCAATTACTTGCGTATAATTATAACTCACCACTTTTTGAAGCTTAATTAATTTTTTTATTCTATTACCGTATGTATATGTTTTTAGTTTCTACAATTCAACACATGACATATCTTTTATTTTTGCAGTTAAGTCTTTTCCAATTAGATATTATTAAAGATCATGATTTAAATTGTGAAAATATCAAAGAGATTAATGTAACAAACAAGTTCGTGACTTTTTTAATTTCATTTTTTCAATTAATTTCGATTGTCATGACCTCAGTAAAAGGTCGTTACCTTTTACTTTTTTAGGGTTTTCTAGATAATGAGAGTAGAAAATTATGAAGTTATTTCTTCATTTTTACGAGATTTTTTTTAGAAGGATTTTAACTTTATGTCAAATAAGATGTGTGTGTGATAATATGAGCAAAAATGTATTAATTGATAGTATAAGTGTAATTCTTAAATCACCATAAAAAATAGATGTAAAAATTGAAAACCCAAAAATTAGTTTTCAAAACCGTAAACAAACATAGCATAAAAAATGAAACAAAAATGAAAAAGATGTATATCATGTGATGAGTTAAAATCATTTTTGGTCTCATAACTATAAAGAATTTTTGATTCTGTCCCAAAAAAAAATAAAAATTTCAATATCGTCCCGTAACTCTTGAAATTAGCCAATTTTAGTTATAAAGTCGCCGGAGTCCCATTTTTTAGCCGAAAATTCGCATGTGCACCGCATGTGATCACCAAAATTTGGGCTTTCCGGCAAGGTAATCCGCAGTCCGTTCTCTTTCTTCAGTGGAGTCCGATTCCCAATTTGAAAACTTAATATATGTATTGACTCTCTGTCACTCCCATTACTGAATCAATCCTTTTATTTCTTCCACCATACTCCACTTTCTCCTCATCCTGAACTCCACCCAATTCTATTTCACTTCCCACAATTTCTAATTTCTGATCGTGGATTCCTCCTATGGCTGCTTCCATACGCCTCAGTCGTCTCGTCGATGTCACAGTCGCCGGTGTTGCCTACTTCACCATCATCGCCAACTCTCAGATTGCCTTCAGTGACCGCGGACCTGCCCTCACTGATATCAAGCAGAAAATTGCGGTCCCTTTCGCGGTTGTCCCCTCTCGCGCCGTCCAGGAGTCAGCTTTGATTGGCTCCAGCATGGCTACCTAACCCCCTCGAACTCGAGAATCAAACTCCCAAACGACGACACAACGCTGTTGAAGGAAGAGAACGGTCTGGGGACAACGGGGTGATGTCCACCGTGTACTTATACATTCTGACGTAACGGCTGCAGAACGTGGCTTTTCGGGCAGAGATTCTGATCATGTGCAGCATGCTGTCGCTGTCGAAGAGGTGTAAGGGCCGCGGAGGATGAACTGAGGGTGAGGGCACCCCAATTTTGGTGATCGCGTGCGGCGAGTGTGAACTTCAGGCCAAAAAATAGGGTTCCGGCGATTTTGGGACCAAAATTGGCCAATTTCAGGAGTTATGAGACCAAATTAAAATTTTTATCTTTTTTAGGACATATTCAAAAATTCATTATAGTTATGGGACAAAAATGATTTTAACTCTCATGTGATGAACTTGGAAACTCCTACAAGACAGGGTTTACTTTCATCCACTATATTAATTATGTGATGAAAAGACAATAATACACTTAGACCATCTAAACCACAAGAGTATATGATATAAGAGTTAAATACATTATAAAATATGTTATGAACCATAATTATAAAATAACAATTATACCTTAAGAAAATACTAATTTTAAAATTAAAATAAACATAAAGAGTGCTTGTATATAGGGTTGCTAGGAATACTTTGCCACAAGAATAGAAAAATCACTAAAAACTTGGAAATTTTAAACAATTAATTATCCTAGAAAGATCCAATTTTGCCGTAAAACCCTAATCTTCCCCTGCAAAAGACACACAATTCAAAAATCTCAAAATGTTAAGAAGTTAATTTGCCAAAAGGCCATAAGTTAGCATATTTCTTATTTGGGGATTATCAATATCTCCAATTAGCAAGGTTTGGATGGATAGAACCTAATCACAATTAAGGTTACCTTAATTTTTCATCCCCCAGCATTGAATTTTATGTAATATTTTGGTGTAAGTGTAACATGATCATCACATATTCCACTTTAGTGTTTCATTTCACATTTCACTCTTCTATTGAATGACATATTTCATTCTTGATTTCATAGATTAATGTTGCATGCCTTAAGAGCTTAAATTATGGTCATTTCTAGGGTATATGAATATGATTTTGGCACCGGATCCTATTTCAATATGGTGTTTAATCTTGTATTTCACCTTCTAAATGATAGACACGTATCATGATCCCTTTCCAAATTACCGCCACATGCCCCAATGATTTAATAATCACTTGTAGGTTATAATTTTTTTATGTTATGAAACACTAATTACAAAATAGAGAATCCAATCCCATGAAATGTGAAATAGGGAATTATAGTCTCTCGCGTATCCCTTGTTAGATAAATAGGATTCAATTGTCAAGTATGTATAAGCGGTTAAATGGCCAACTTTTGTTAGGCGAGTGTGACTAAATGTCCCTTTACACATGTTATATTTCATTTGCTACTGCACTAGATCGATAAATGTATGAGATATAGGAAGACTAAACCCAAATTCAAAGTATAAATATATAAAACAGTTTAATGACCATATTAGACCATTATAGAGACTTGGAATCTTTTAATAAATGAGTGGAGGCGAGACTCTATCGATTCCATAACCTTCGCTCAGCCACGGCTCTAATACCATTTTAAAAGTTGAAGCCTGTAGATAGAGCAAAGGGACCAAATGTTAGGCATATATTAGAATACAGAGGTTAGAGAGTTCACATTTGGACATCAAAAGTATAAGGAAAAAAAAATTGTTTGATGGAATGCTATTAAAACGCACCCAAATTAGTGATGAAAAATAAGATCCACAAGAAGCAAGAGTGGTTAGCCCTAAAATTCTGAGGAAAGAATGGATTATATAATTAGAAATGTTATCACCACAAATGTAAATGAATACAACATTCCAGCGCTTATTGTGTCGGAAAGTTGATTAGGGTACGGTCTGGAACCCAATAATTTATAATAACTGGGGTTCCATCGATCCGAGACCGTTTGGAGAGAAACATAAATATATTCAACAATAAAAGATGGAACGAGCTAATGCATACTCGTTCCTCATCGTCCTATTGCTTTCATGGGCCATCGCCCAGGCTAACATCTTGGAATACGACGAATACTGGGCTCAACAGGCTGCACTCGCATGGAACCGCACCCTCGAGTCCTACGAGACCGCCCCTGCTAAAGTTGTCAGCCACTTGAACCTCCACTCTGACAAGGTGGCTCAAGAGGTCCTTCAAAGTAACGGCACCCGCAGGCAGCTCGCCCGCGCCACTCAATGGGCTGGTCCATGCATCGCCACCAACCCCATTGACCGCTGCTGGAGGTGCGACCGCAACTGGGCCAACAACCGCTTTAGGCTGGCCGACTGCGGCTTGGGATTCGGCTACAAGGCTAAGGGTGGTAAGAATGGAAGGATCTACGTTGTCACCGACTCTTCCGACAACGACATGCTGAACCCTAAGCCGGGAACTCTCCGACACGCCGTCATCCAGAAGGGTCCGCTCTGGATCATCTTCGCACGCAGCATGGTGATCAGGCTGAACCAGGAGCTGATCATGGAGAGCGACAAGACCATCGACGCCCGTGGCGCCGCCGTGTACATCGCTCACGGCGCCGGAATCACCATCCAGTTCAGGAGGAACATCATCATCCACGGTCTGAGAATCCACAACATCGTCAAGGGAAGTGGTGGTATGATCAGAGACTCCGTCGACCACTACGGGTTCAGAACCCAGAGCGACGGAGACGGTATCTCCATCTTCGGGTCGCAGGACATCTGGATCGACCACGTGTCCATGACCAAGTGCAGCGACGGTCTGATCGACGCCATCATGGGGTCCACCGGCATCACCATCTCCAACGGCCACTTCACCGACCACGACGAAGCCATGCTGTTTGGAGCCAGCGACTCACACACACAGGACGTGAAGATGCAGATCACTGTGGCGTTCAACCACTTCGGTAAGAGAATGGTGCAGAGGATGCCACGTTGCAGATTCGGGTACATCCACGTGGTCAACAACGACTACACCCACTGGGAGATGTACGCCATTGGAGGAAGCATGCACCCCACCATCATCAGCCAGGGTAACAGATACATTGCTCCCCCGGAGACAGTCAACAGATTCGCCAAGGCGGTAACCACCCACCCACCCACCTTATTGCACATATATTAAATTAGAGAAAAGAAATGACGTATCATTGCATGCATGTAGGTGACGAAGAGGGAATACGTGCCGGAATCAGTGTGGAGCAAGTGGACATGGAGGTCGGAGGGAGACATATTCTTGAGAGGGGCTTACTTCGTACCATCGGGTGATCCTCTGTTCACGAGAAAGCACCCGGAGTTGTACGATCTCATCTCGCCCGCCCACGGTGTAAACGTCGGGGAGATGACAAGATTTGCAGGTTCATTGAACTGCAGAGTGGGAGAGGCTTGCTAGAATTTGACTAAATTAATGTTCCTCCTATCCTTTGATTTCTACTTTTTGTTCTTGATCTTTTTATTTTTTTAATTTCCTCTTATGCGTGCCTCGAATTGTTTTCTCCAAGATTACCATACCACTGCTGCATTTTGAATAGATGATTTTCTTGGGTATAAAAGAATTTATGATGATGAGAGTTTAGGGAAACATTGCAAATTTTTTTTTTTTTTTGTGTAATTTTTCCAGCTTGATCTGTTCAATTTAATTATTTGTAGCACCTACTATTATTGATCATAAGTTAGGATTTCTTGTATTAATTGTATGACTTCCCATTTTATTGATTATTTATGTTGTTACTTTTAGTGTTGTAGATCTTTTAGGTTTAGAGAACAAAAAACTACATGAATAATAGTTAAAAATTATTGAATTTAATAACTAATTATATTTTGCATGCAGAAAATGACAATAAATGTATTTTCTTTCTATTTCACTATTTGAAATTTAATTATCATTTCCAATTTTTTTTTCCTTTTCAAATTAAACATAGAAGTAAACTAGGAATTTAATAAATAGGCAAAATATTCTATTCACTTGCACATAAAAATAAGCTGTATCCATATACACTTTTGTGAAACTTTTTATAGAAAAACTTTAGTGATGGTAAGACTTATAAAAAACTTTAGTGATGGTAAGAAAGATAAAAAGTGATAATATTTTAATAAAAATAATATTTAAATTACTGAAAAATGATAATGGTGTAGCGAATTTTTTCTTGAATAATTAATAGTATAAATAAAATGTGATAAATTTTTTACTGAAAAGTGATAATATATATATATTTGATTTAAAAATTTTATAATAATTATTTAAAAATACATAAAAAGGTCTCAGACAGTGTCTGTCAATCATGTGTATAAATTGTTGATGATAAATTTAAAATTAAATGTATTATGAGTTTATTGGATTTGTGTGAGGATAAGTCGTGGAAAGACGAGAAAATCGAAGGTGTGAAGTTAGTTTTAGGAAGGAGTAATACAGTACGAGAGGTATCGGCATGTGTGAGCCGTCTTTCACCACATCAGATCTTTTACGTCATTTTCGTGTATCATCTTCTGTGTCACGTAAGAGGGGGAAATAAATCCAACACTTGCCCATAGTGTTTAAGATTTAGCGTATAGTTTATCTCTGCTACTTGTCGCTCATCTAACAGCGTGGTAGTGACATAGAGATTCCGAGCCAGTCTTTCAGGCTAGTAGAGCGACTTTTGTGAAAGGATAATCTATATAAATATATAAAATGTGCTCATTTTCGGCGAAAAAGAAAGTATTATGATTAGGTAATTATTTTAAGAGTTGATTAGTAGTAATCCCATCCGATTAAGGGAAAGGTAGTGAGTCATCGGAAGACAAGACTGACATTCCAAAGTATAATTTGGACTGACTTATTCCTTTCTTCATAATGTATTTACGTTTGACAAATATTTTTATCTTTCTTAATTAAGTTCAAGTAAACACGCGAGTATAAATTAATTTGGCTTTAATTACTAAAATATTGATTTGATCGTTCACCGTTCACTTTAAACTGTGCTGAAATGCTTTTATCACAGATTGTACGTTAGGATAATAACCTCCGTAATCAGATTTCATGACATCTTTTGCGCATATTTTAATAATTATTATAATTATAATAATAAAAAAATACATATTTTATGATAAATTTATGTGGAACTTATTGTACTGTACACTGATTTGCATATGATAATTGCTTTTTAGAATAAATAATGAGTTATTACTCAAATGAAAAATACTATTATTTATTTCAAATAGGAATATAAAAAAATCACAAGTATGAATTCTACTATGAATAATATTTTTCCATTCAAAAAAATAATATTTTCTCTCTTTAAATAATAATTTTTCATGTAAATATCAAATACATGGGAATAATTTGTCATTTATGTGGAGTAGTACTTGTTAACATAACGTTATTAGTGCAAACAAGCAGCAAGTTATGTAACATAACGTTAACATATTACCCAAATGTCCCCACTAAATCTGAGGGAGTGATTAAAGAGGGGAGTAAAAAAAAAAAGTGGTTTATTGCATAATATCTATCGATTCTTATATATAAACCTTAACCACTTTCAATACATTCCCAGAATTTCTAAATGTGGCGAAAGAGAGAGAAGGTAAAAGAAAATTGTGGCCATTAATCTTTCCTTAAGCAAAGAAAACAAGACCAAAGAACAAGAACGGTCCCATCTGTCTGTTTGACAACTACCTTATTCGTTTTGGATACTGATAGCACATTGCACAACTGGAACATATATGTTCGCACCAAAGCAGATTTTCTAGATGCTACACCTATTGTTCGACTAAATATCGTAGGATAAAACTGTGCGCCCAGATTCGATAGTCTCAAAGAAAGTTGTACCTTTTATTATTAAATAGGGGAATCACATTCAAACATTAATATCATTCATATTTCAACTGACTTTTCCATTGAAGAAATAATACCTAATGAATTAAAGTGTATAATACTCTTCATAACAAAATGTTATACCCTTTAACGTTTTATAAGTCCAAACTCACAAGAGACCAACTCAATATCGTAAACAAACGCACATAAACGGGCCATATATTATTGAGATTCACACAAGATATTATGGATATTTATGCGCAAACGATGTAGCATGTAAATATCACAAGATTTAGTATATGCAAGACCAATATATTGTAATGGAATGTAAGTAGAGTTACTAACCAATGGCCCACAGCTGAGATCTGTCAACAATCAACAGAAACCTAGGCAGGGCCACTCGATGAGATTCACTACCTTTAGAAAATTCCAAACCCTGGTTAAAGCCCAACCCCGTGTGGTGGTGGGGTGGGAGTAGGGTTAGCAATTAGACCCATAAACCAACATCTAGTATAAATTCTAGTAATATCTTTTTTTACAGGTAAAAAATAAAAGGAGCTTGCAGAAGTAATGCTACGACTTTTCTGGCTAAATTTCAAACTTTAGAAAGCAATTCTCCACAACACTTATTCTCACACTTTAAACATATATAGAAAAAATTCTTTCCTCACTGTAGTTGTTACTCAAGATTTCACTTACTTCTCCTGCAATGCACTTCTTTATTCCTCCATCCTCAGAAAATCTGTCATAAGATCATGTAATTTTTGGATGGTTAATGAGAATAATCAATAATAATTTTTAAAAAATGGCAGAACCAGCTGAATAATTTGGCAATCAAAATCAGTGTAGAGAAAAGATAAATGAACAAGAAAATCTAACTGCAGAGCATAACAAATAACTTGTTTCGAAAATTAATAAACTGAATCAAAAGTAAAACCAGGAAGAACATTCACGTAACAAGGAATTTGTTTCCTTTATAGTATTCTCACATCTAAGCCTATAATATAGGTTAGACTTTAACCAAATAATCAGAACAGATATAACCACAAGAAGAAAACTGGAATCAACTTTTTATAAAATCAAAACAATAAGCTAGATTAAAATGATTAATGATAGTAAAAGCAAAGTAATTTATACAGAGAAACTTGTCCAGATGATGTATGTGAAAAATCAGGGGAAGATTCTCCAAAAAGAGGTAATCTGCAACTTTTTCCTTCAATAATGAGGCATCCAGTCGACATAAGCATATATAGCTTCATCACAGAACTTCAAAACATGTTAAGGCCAACAATTATCAATTCCAATTAATAAGAGCCATGATAAGCCTAGGAGATGTCTACCATGTTATTTCTGCTATTATCCCCCTTTATGTTGCCATGATTGCAGCCTATCTGTCAATAAAATGGTGGAAACTTTTCACACCAGATCAATGTGCTGGAGTCAACAAGTTTGTTGCAAATTTTTCTATTCCACTTTTATCTTTCAAGGTAATCTCATCTAACAATCCTTACAAAATGAACCTGAAACTGGTGTCAGCTGATTTCCTCCAAAAGCTTCTTGCTTTCATCATACTGACAGTGATTGCTAAATTAAGATCCAAAGGAAGCCTGAGTTGGGTTATAACAGGTCTTTCCCTGTCAACACTACCAAACACGTTAATTTTAGGAATCCCACTAATACAGGCAATGTATGGGGATGATGCAGCCAGACTCCTCTCCCAGATAGTTGTACTACAGAGCTTAATTTGGTACAACATTCTGTTAATTCTTTTTGAGATTGACGCTATGGAGCAATCCATCAAGGCAACATCACCTTCAGAAGTAGCAGGTATGCACAGAAATTTAAGATTATTATGAGGGTCTGACTATCATACTTGCCTGGAAACTCTTGTATGTTCCCTGTTTGAAGGATAGCATATTGAAGAACTTTGAATTGCTAAATAGATTTATTTGAAAATTTACCACTGTATACAATTGCTAGTTTTGGCCCTACTGGATTAAGCTTGCTTCAAAACTGTTAATTAATTAAACAGAGACCCACGCAAAAAGTTGAGGCCTATACTGTTACTGCGTATTGATGTCTTTTTCTTATAAATTCCACTTCAGGTCGAAATCACATTTTGAGCTCAGTAAGCTAGGAAAGAAAAATAATTAATAAAAGCAATGAGATGAATCCATATGAAAATTAAGCAGTAAATCAAGTGTCAACCAAAATAACTCCACCAAGATTCCCAATTAACATAAATCTGGTGATAGAACAACCTCTCTGACGGCACTGAATAGCTATATAGATGCACGATAGGGCGTAATCCCCCATAAACTTCCAAGAAACGGTCAGCTTAGAGGTGGTTCTCTCACTACTCCACATGCATAAGTTTCAAAATAGCAAGTCTAGTGATCCCATTCTTTGTGTAGAGATAGCCATATGAGGGACAAAGAAGAAAGAAATGATTCCAACTGTAAAACTTGTGATGATGCATCAAGTAAGATTGCTTAGATTGGAGCATTAGGTCCTTGCATAACAGCTAAAATCCACATGAAGTATCTATAAATGCTATGTAGCATATGATTTAAGCTTTGATATTAGATTGGTGGAATCATGCTTCCTTTCAACATAGCTTTTTCTCGTCATTTATTGTGAGTTTTATAATGTGAACTACTTTGAAGGAGCAGCGGAGAACCCAGAAGGACCAGAACCAGTGAATGATAAAATGGAAGATGGAGATCAGAGGATTAGAAGAATAAGAACCATTCTTTTAACAGTGGGAAAAAAGCTTATTAAAAATCCCAACACTCATGCCACCTTGGCAGGCATTATATGGGCGATCATACATTTCAGGTAAGATGAGCATTATAACAGTATACTTCCTAGATATGGTAACTAAATATTGGTAATAAGGACTCGGATACTAATTCATAAGAGATTTTGAAAAGTTATGAATTCACTTAGTTTGTCAAAAAGATGGGTTAATGTCGTAGTCAAACTAAAAATACTCTAGCTAACATCACAGTCCAACTTTAAACATCGCGCAATTTGAAATGAGTGCAGGTGGAAAGTGAAATTGCCAAAAATAATAGAAACTTCAGTAGCACTTTTATCAGATGGAGGACTTGGGATGGCTATGTTCAGCCTAGGTATACATCAGGTTTCTCTTTTGCAGACACATTATATAATTATATATATGTGTGTGTGTGTGTGTGTGTGTGTTTAAAAAGAGATTCTCTAACAAATTCCATTCATTTGACAGGCCTCTTCATGGCATCACAAGCCAGACTGATAGCATGTGGAACCAGAAAAGCAATATTAGCCATAGCCATCAAGTTTCTAGCAGGACCAGCCCTCATGGCTGTGCCCTCAATCACACTTGGATTAAGAGGAACATTGCTGAAAGTAGCAATTGTGCAGGTAAATTAAATTTGAAGTAGCACTGCCTTAGCTAAAATCAATATTAAAAGTATTGACATTGCATTAATGTAAGGCCATTCTTTTATTTGATGCAGGCAGCTCTCCCCCAAGGGATAGTTCCATTTGTGTTTGCAAAGGAGTATAATATACATCCAGACATACTTAGCACAGGGTAACTGAAGATTTCAGTAATAGAATATCTCAGAAAGCTATACCTGTTTGTAAAAACTTATTTCCTGTCTGTAGGGTTATATTTGGTTTGCTCATAGCAGTTCCAATTGGATTGGCCTACTACTTCCTGCTTGATTTATAAAGAAGACCACTGCCAGCACCTGGGGATAAATATTCAAGATGCATATGAAAAATACAGTAGCTCAACATCGTCATTGATCTCAACAACCATATTTTTGTTCGATTGTTGTAATATAGAATTAAAATTTGCTAGTATACCTACAGATATGTGCAAAGCATTATTTAATAAGGAACCAATGGTAAACCAAATGCACAGGTTGAGTGTATATATGACCTGACAGTTATGGAGGGAGCTAACCAGTAGCTTCATATATGCGCTTACTTCGCTGCTATTATTTTAGAGTGAAATGGTTAAGTACTTGCATTAATTTTTTAATAGAAACAGAGTGGATAAAACTTTTAACAATAATATTATTATCATTTATTAAATGTAATATGTGGATGTCATTAAGTTCATAAGAGTGGCTTCAAGGACTTGGCCCTGAACAGGAAATCTTAAATTCCCCTTCTGTTTTCGTCTAAATGCAACAAACAACTAAACAATAATTTCTATTTGGTACCTGTTGAAATCACTCAACTAAGGGTAATAAAATGCATCAAGCAGAAAGAATGAATGAGAATCAAGAACCCCAAAAGTATGTCTAACAGTTATATGACCACAAAACACTGAAAATATCTCACCATAATGGTGTTAGTTTAAGCAACAAGCATAACTCACCATAAACCAAATATCTAAAATTTTCCAGAGAATTTTTCACAAGAAACAATCTCACAGTTCTTGGACCATTGAACGTATTTCATCTGATTTGCTGTTTTCAAATAAACTCAAGTGGATACGATTTGCTCCAAATCTAATGCAACAACAAACTTGGCTTGAAACACAAACTGTAGAAATGAAATATCACACAAACTGTAAATTACGTCAATCACAATTCAAAAGTAAGCAAAAACCAATTAATCACAGTTCGTTGTCTGGCAGGCCCGCACAAGGAGTCAAGGACCCAGGATCATACACTACATACATTAAAATGCATTAAATCAGAATACATTATGGTTAAATGACCTCCTAATCTAGAATTTAAGCTTGTAAAAGGATTATCATTTAATACAGTACAATCTAACAAATATCCTAATTGTGAATTTGCGTATCCTAACAACAGTGAGAGGAAAACTACATAGCATGCATAAATTTATGTTAAGATATACAACAATCTACGATTCAAAATTTGACTACTTAAGAAAATTTCTCACCAGAAAGAAAACAGATGGAAAGACTCACCAGAAATTGCAAACGGAGGAACTCAGTGCCAGTGGTCCGCAATCAGTATCAGTATATTCTAGCTTGTTTTCAGTTTTACACCTCAGAGCTAAAATCGCGTTTGTCATGCTCTTTTAGGAGAGACTCGTAGTGCGACTCATTTAAAATTTCAAAAGGCGCCCCGGGGAGCACGGGGATACGGCCCGTGTCCCATATGAATACGACTTTTCTAATCCTCATTCTATTTAAACCTATGTATATATTGCTAGACAATTTAAATTGTAAAGGGGTACAGATCTAAATATGTGTGCCCGGACGCACAAGAGACTCACTCATTTCAAAAACAGGACTAAAAAATACAAATATTATTATTACTAGGGTTAATCGAAAAAAAATCACAAACTTTACTAATTCCCACCTTGAGAAATTGAAAAAAAAATCAACCACCTTTCATTATTGTAGGCTTTTTTGGATGCGTTTTACAATAATACTTAAAGGTGATGATTTTTTTTGCAATTTATCAAAAGTGGGGATTACTTTGCAATAGGGGCAAAGTTCGTAATTTTTTTTTTTTGCAATTAACCCTTATTATTATTATTATTATTTACTCCATTTGTCTCATCCTAATAGTTACGCTTACTTTATAATTTACCCTAAACCCTAAAAGGATAGGACGGAGGGAGTATTTATTAAGTTTTTTCAATTCAGGACCCAAAAGATAGATTAATTATCAATTAGGGACTCAAAATTTTTTTCTATCTATTAATTCATGACTCGAAAAGATATTGCATTATCAATACAGAACCTAAAATCATAAAATTAATTAAAATAAAAAAATTTATAATAACTACTCCTTCCATCGTCATTTTCTTTTTGCACGTGGATTAAGAAGTATTATTATTTAGTGTGTAGTGTGTAGTTATATTAATGAGAGTGTGTGCCCGTATTTTAATTGTATTAGTGGGTGTGTGGGTCCCACATATATAAAATAGAAAATGAGACTATTTTAGTGAAACGCCAAAATGGAAAAAAAAATATCATTTTTTTAAGGAGATGGGGGAATATATTTGAAATTGTGTTTTGAACATGATATTTTATAATTTATTATAATTAAAATAACATACTAATTAATGACAATTTTATACAATTATTTTATTAACTTTTCATTGATTTTATAATTTTAGGTACTAAATTGATTAAAAAAGTTGAATCCCTAATTAATAATTAACCAATCTTTCGAATTATGTACTGAAAAAACTCTTTTTTAATTTTTTCTTTTTATATAAATAATACTATGTAGACAAAGACTCGAGACAATACTTAAGTGAGACGATTTGTGATAAATGTTAAAGTATAATTGTTATAAATGTAAAATATGTTTATTGGTAGTTAAAGTATCTTTCTAGGCAAATATTTGTGTTAGAATGTCTTATGTAAGACAAATAAAAAGTGATAATATTTCAAATGAATTTGTTAAAAAATAATGAAGATGGTGTAATGAATTATTTTATAAACATTTTATTATAGTATGAATGAAAAGTTATTATATTTTTAATAAAAGGTCATAATTAATTATGTAAGTATAAAATGGTAATTTCACAATTTTTCTAAAATACTGTGAATGATGTATTAAAATATATATCTTAAAATGTTATAATATAATTAATTATAAGTATACATTAAATATCAATTCCATTTTACAAAAGAATACTCCTACTAAGTAATGTATGTATGAAAAAAAAAAACAAATTACGAGTTTAGAATATGATATAGAACACGCATGCAAAATAGCAACCACTTACCCAAGTAATACCGAAAGTAATGGATCTCAAATATATGCTTCAATCAAAATTAATCCAATTACTTCATTAGTCAAAACATGATGTTTCAACGGAAAAGAACTCATAAATTTCATGATGTTTTTAGAAATATAAGACAAACATCTTTATTTTTTCAATATTCCCTCCCAATCAATGTAAAGAAATAGAAAATATTTTAAGTAATAATTACTAAAAAGCGATCAATATATAAACTTGCATAAACTTTGCAAAAAAATCCCCGCATAATAACGTAATATTATGATATTATCACATCTCATTAATTCAATTATTAATTTTTATTAAAATATATTACCCTACTGCCTACTTTTTATTATCGCCAACTATTTCTACTAGACTTCACTTCACACAAATCACAAGTGTTTGGCCATGAAACTAGCACTTTCTTGAGGAACAATACACTTTGGTTTCCGACCGACACGTGTCATTTACTTCTAAATTTACCCTTCACAAAAGTTCATCTAATCCGCACTTCAACAATAAATCAACGGTGTGAAGCGAACCGGTGATCGACCCGGCCACATCAGCGGTCCAGATTCTCTGAGAAACACGCCTTCCGAAAATGAACTAGGGCTTTGCCACCATTTATTTCAATATATATAAATAAATCTCCTTCTATCCTTCGTAATATCTGCGAATAAATTGTCTCTGCAATTACTCCCGAGTTCTTATTATTCAATTTTAGGGTGCGAAATCATGGGGAAGGGTCCTGGTCTCTACTCGGAAATCGGCAAAAAAGCTCGAGGTTTTTTGTTATTTCAATCTGTTTAATCCGAATTCTGGATAGCATTTTTGTGCTTTTTTTTGAAGAATTTCTGTTCTTACTTGTAAGAATCACCTCGTTGTTATGTTTTCCCAGATCTTCTGTACAAGGATTACCAAACTGACCAGAAGTTCACCCTCACTACTTATTCACCAACTGGAGTTGTAAGGATATTATCTGCGGATTCTTGTTTCCTTTTTTCGTCGTTTTTCTTATTTCTAGTACTCTCGTTTACTGATTGAAATTGAATTTAATAGTGTTATTTTTAGCTGTGAGAGCTGTTTAATGTTAGTTTTCTGTTTATTGCTTTCAATATATATGTTCCTGGTTAATGATAAGTTTGAGCTATGCAACCTTATTGCATCTGTATGTTGTGCTTGCACTGTGTTCGAGAACAATGTGTTAATGTATTACTATTGTAGTAGAATATCTATTCAAATGTTTTTAATGTGATTCTCAGATTATGGTTGGCTCTGCAGTTCTGTGTACAAAATTTGCCTAATAGGATGTTGGAAATGTTATATTCCGAGAATCCAAATTTTAGTGGTCTTTTGAAGAATTGATGATGCTTGACGAACCTTAAACACAATTCGTATATCTGGCATCCCTCGTGTGGTTTAGAATGCTTATGTTGTGTGGGAGCCGCATGTTTTTGTGCTTTGTTTATTATGCTCATTTATTAAGAAGGTTACGGAAGTCGCCTTTGTATACATCGTTGAGTGTATTCTATTCTAAAATAAATCCTCATACTCTTAAGGTCGGCTTATGTAGATTGTGGTTGGTAGTGTTGCCTACTATGAGAGTAGCTATCTGTTGGGTCTTGTATATTGATAAGTGGTATACTTTTCAGTTAGTTTTCTGTGAGAGTGAAGAGAACAAGCTGTAAAATAGTTCTAAATAAAAAATCTGATTTTAGTATTAGCCCTTTTCCTTTAAAACATAAATTCAGATGGAGTGTTCGTTAACTAGGCGAGCAATCCAGATGTTTTACTTCTTACTGTGTTTAGTTCATGCAAATTGAAACAATTACTATGTTTTACTTGTATCATACGCATGTTTTTGGTAGTGTTTTTTTTTTTGTTGGTACTTCTCATAATTTGTTTATGGTCTTTTCCTTTTATGTGGGCAGACTCTAACTTCATCTGGAACGAAGAAAGGTGATTTGTTTTTGGCTGATGTCAATACCCAGTTGAAGCACAAAAATGTCACAACTGATATTAAAGTGGATACGAGTTCCAATGTATGTTAGCTATTTAAAACCACGGATTATGATTATGATCCAAGAATTTCATTCTATTATCGTATATATTTATTTTTCCTTACAAATTTATGGATATTTTCATTGAAACATTAACTAACTTATGGAGTGAAACTTGATGCCAGCTCTTCGCCACCATCACAGTTAATGAGCCTACTCCTGGGTTGAAGGCAATCTTAAGCTTCAAAGTTCCTGATCAGAGATCTGGAAAGGTGAGCCATTCTCCCTCTTAACTGTATACAGTGTTAAAACTCATCTACTTAATTTTCCCCATCTTTGAACTATGTAGTTGGAAGTTCAATACTTGCATGACTATACTGGGATAAGCTCAAGCGTTGGCTTGACACCTAATCCCAATGTGAATTTCTCTGGTGCTCTTGGCAATGAACAACTTGCTTTGGGAGGTGATCTGTCTTTTGACACCAAGGAAGGAGCTTTTACCAAGTACAACGTTGGAGCAAGTTTCACAAATTCCGATCTTATTGCTTCTTTGACTCTGTACGTGTTTTCTTTTCCTTTTTCCCTTAAAAAACATATGTATAATCTGTACGTGTGGGTTCTTACCAAGAAAACCTGTTTTCTCTTAGAAATGACAAGTTTGACACCTTGAGTGCTTCATACTACCACACGGTTAGCCCATTGACCAACACCGCTGTTGGTGCTGAGGTGACCCATAGCTTCTCTAGCAACGAGAACACCATCACTGTTGGTACACAACATTTACTGGATCCATTGACCACAGTAAAGGCACGGGTGAACAACTTCGGCAAGGTGAGTGGTCTGATCCAGCATGAGTGGCGTCCTAAGTCGCTTATCACCGTGTCAACCGAGGTGGATACCAAGTCTATTGATAAGAGTGCCAAGTTTGGGTTGGCTCTGGCTCTCAAGCCATGAGTGAAGATTTCTGTTATGTATGAATTGTTTGCAAGGGAGCTCCATGCTGCTACTTTGTTTTAAATTGGCTCTTTCAGCTGTTTATTTTGGTACTTGCAGAAATAACTAGGTTGTTTCTTGAACCTTTGATTAGTTCTCTTCCATCATTAATCATAGATGAACATGTATAATTCGACTTTAGTTTTGACCAAATTATGGGATCAAGATTATCCCATTTCGTAATTATTTTGTGATGATTTTCTGGATTTCATGCAAGATTTTTGTGGGTATGGGTATGGGTATGGCATGGTTCTTAAATATGTGCCTCTATGGGTATGAAAAATTCAAGTGTGAATACGATGGCCAATTGTTCATTGCGATAATGATGATTTTGTGGGGGGACCCTAAAAATCTTGACAAAAAATACAACATGCTTTTAATCCTTTATCTAATTCAATTTGGGTATGATTTTGATTTTGAATATTCGACCTGTAACGAGTAGTATATATAATTAAAGGTAGATTGCATATCACAGAAATTTCCAATATTAAGATGCAAGTTTTCTAAATGAAATGATAGTTACTCCTAAAAAAAAAGAAAAAAAAAGTGTATGGACCTTCATAGTAAATCCATATCGATCCATTATACAATGCGAGGGCTGAGGCCCAATTATTTTGATACTCTTGGGCCCAATACGACCAATTACGATGTAAGAGGTAAAGGCCCATTTAAGTCCAGTTTAGAAGTCATTGCTATGGCGCGGTCTCCCTCAAGGTTTCAGCAGTAGGGTTTATCTCTTTCTGCTCACAGAATCTGCAGAAGTTTTTCCGAATTCAAATTCTCAATCAAAGAATGGGGAAAATCTCGTATATGCGGCTGAAAGGCAGCAAGTGCTTGAGGCTGCGCCTCCTTCTATCGACGCTATCATCTACGCCCGTACTCGTTGAGGACATACGCGTCGATTCCATGTGGCCAGGTCTCCGCCCGCACGAGATATCGTTCCTCCGCCTCCTTGAAAAAGTCTGCGATGACTGCGCCGTGGAAATCAACGAAACTGGTAAAATGAAGAGCAGATTTTGGTGTTCTATTTTTTCTGGTGTGCCCGTGATTGCAATGTTTTTTTTTCTTCTTAAAATTGTGACCAGGTACGAAGCTCAAGTATAAGCCGGGAATTGTTATGGGTGGGAAGCATTTAGTTCATGATTGCGGCACCAGTCGATCCATTGGTTATTTCTTGGAGCCATTGATTGTGTTGGCTTTGTTTGGGAAGAAGCCCCTGACTATAAGGCTTAAAGGTATTTGTTTTTTTCTTTTGGAAGAAAAATAAGTTCATAACCTCACCCGTTGTGTTGGTATGTGTATCTCTACTGGTATGATGATGGTCTTAGGGCTCAAAGTTGGATTTTCTAGAGAAATTTCAGGCATGATCTAAACGTGATATGACGATATGATGAATATAGTCTTAACTGAAGTTGAACCTTATGAGGCTTGGTAGGTTTATACCATGATAGCCTAATGGGTGGGTTTTTCGGACGTTTAAATATTAAAAATGGACATGCTAAGATTTTATTCCAGTTTTTAAAATCTCGTATTTGATGTGGTCAAACTGATTTTAAGAAGGATTCAGTTTGACAGCTCATAATTTATTTTGAGGAGAAGTATCTTTAAGGTGAAAGACTGATTTGCTGAAAATCGAACTGACCTAGTATACTTGATTTTATTTCGTTTTGTTAAACTAGGCACTTTATGTGCTTTGTTTATGGTTGATGAATGATGATGATGCTTTTCTTCCTATTTAATGAATTATTGTTCTGTTTGAGTAGCTCTTAACTAAGGACTGTCTTTCCTTTTTAGGTATTACGAATGATTCCAAGGATCCATGTGTCGATACATTTAAATCAACTACCTTACCCATATTGAAGCAGTTTGGTGTACCTTCAGAGGGGCTGAGCCTGAAAATTGAGAGCCGTGGCGTTCCTCCGCTAGGTGGAGGAGAAGTTATTCTTTCAGTCCCAATTGTACAAGATACTTTGAAGGTATATATCCTCCCTCTCTCTCTCTCGACGCATATAAATTGTCATTGCGTTGTTTGATTTTTACCTCGTACAGGCAGTTACATGGATTGATGAGGGCTTGGTGAAGAGGATTAGAGGGTTTAGCTTCTCAGCTAGAGTATCTGTTCAGTTTGAGAATACAATGATACATGCAGCTCGCGGCATATTTAATCGTTTGCTTCCAGATGTTCACATATTTACTGACCATAGAGCTGGAGAGCAAGCTGGAAAGTACGCTCGTCAATCAAAATTTAGTACATAGGATTTTGTTGAGCTGCTTTACCGCCAGTGCAATTACATTATGACTTTACTGAATTTCTAATATGCAGGTCACCTGGATATGGAATTTCTCTCGTGGCTGAGACCACTTCAGGCTCCTGCATTTCCGCAGACACAGCAGTTTCCTATGCTCGGCAGGAGGATCAAGATGAATTAGAAGATGAAAAGCAAGAATTAAGCCCTCCAGGGGACATTGGTGAGAAAATTGCATCCACCCTGCTGGGCGAGATTGAGCAAGGAGGGGTGGTAGATTCAACTCATCAGGTTTGTTTTCCGAGGCTTCCTTTACATCCTTAAACTTGATAGATCTGATGCCCATATCCTTTTGAATTATGAGAAGTTGGCTTGACAACACAACATATCATTTTCTGGATGAGATGTGATAGTAATTACTCTTACTAAATTGCTCCTCACATCATAAATGATATATGTCGTGTTAAGAATGCTTTGTTTGTGTATTTAAATCACAGGTTCTGTTGTTTCTTCTGTGTGCACTGTGTCCTCAAGATGTTTCAAAGGTTCGAATCGGGAAGCTTTCGCCTTACGGAGTAGAAGTCCTTAGGCACATAAGAGATTTTCTGGGTGTTAAGTTTGTTATAAAGCCAGATCCTTCGACTGAGACAGTCATTCTAAAATGTGTTGGATGTGGACTGAAGAATCTATCCAGGAAGGCATCCTGAGAAATGGCTACTTGGGTTGCTCACATTTTCACACCTAAATAGCGAAGGCAAACTCTTACAGTAATACATGTCATTGTTTTGTGTGTAGGAAATATAGCATCCTTATTTCTTACTTGGCTCAAAATTTTCCAGTTGTAACTCGTACAGATCCTACTAGTCTAATTTTATTTATTTTTCTCTCTTTTATGAACATTTTCTTTATATTTTTCTTTGAATCATAGGCGCTATCAATCAGCCATGAGGGAATCCGTATAATAATTTCATAGTTAGGTTGATTGATATCACTAAACAAGCTCACACCAAAAAAAAAAAAAAAATATATATATATATATATATATATATATATATATATATATATATATATATTAACCTAATGTTAGGACTTAGGAATATCTTATCAATACGTTGACTAATTGAAAAGAGATTTGAAATAAATAAACAAAATATATGTAAACAAATATGAAATAACGACTAAAGTTCATATAATTAATTATGGAACTAGATTCAAGTAAACCACTATAAAACGATTTGATCTCGAATTCGTTATAAAATTGCTGTAAAATTTTTTAAATATAAATGATGAAATATATAATCTTATATAAATATAATAAAGATCATGCTTCTTAAGAAAATAAACAAAGTACTTATGTGATAAAGTATTTTCTTTTAATATAATAAATGATGTATTAAGTATAGTTGTAGGTATTATAATTTAATAATATAATAATTCATTTAAAACATACTTTAATATAAATTGTCCAGTCAAACATATATACTCGTTTCATAATAGTCTTTGTATATCGAATTTCAATTTTAGATTTTCTTTTTTTTTTTTCCTATTCCCAGATGTTTTTGGCTAATTTTTTTTTTAATAAAATTTTTTTAAGTCTCACATGAATTTCCATCTCGATTTTTTATATATATTTTTTTTAAAATTTGGAGATATTTTTAAATGGAACCTATCATTTTTATAGTCCATTTTTGGTGAATTTAGAAAAAAAATTATTACTTTATAGTACATATTTATTATACTATTTAATTATTATAAGATACATTATCTTAAATAAATTATTTGTGGGTATAAATTAAAAGGTTATAATACCATTATAACCTCAAACAAATTTCATGCGATTGCAAGAAATGAATACCTTCCTTAATCTATCCATAAAATTTGATCCTAATTTTCATATTATAAAATGAGTTTCGAGATAAAAGGGAAATCCACAATTAAAAAATATTATAGTTGAGAAATGAATAATTCATCCACAAAATTTGATTTCAATCTCCACTTATTTACATTTTAATGATTGTAGAGAATATTATAAAATGAGTTTGTGAGATAAAAGAGAAATATACAATTAGAAGAATATTACAAAAGAATATTATAAAAGGAAAATAAAATCTCTACTCTAATTCGTGATAAATGAGTTCGTGGAATTTTGGATAAAAATCCGTTAATTGTGGGATTTCCGGAAATTTGCATGCATTTGGTCATAAGAATAAAATCGAAAATCAACCACGAATGAATAATGATTTATAATTTGTGTATATATAATTAAAAATTAGTACATACTTACTATATGAGTACAAATTAAAAGGTTTTAATATCCATTATAAATCTTAAACAAATATAATTAATACTTTCTTTAATATACATCATCTTAATTCTTAAACACAAATTTGAAAAATAAATACTTTTCTTAATATCTTAATTTCCACGCATTTGCATTTTGAGATCATAGAATATATCATAAAATTTACTCTCATGCTCTTAATTATATACTTCATCCGTCCCACTCAAAGAGTCACTTTTTTTCATTTTGGTTATCCCACCCAAAAAGTCCATTTTCATTTTTTACACACATGGACTCACATACACCCACTAATACAATTAAAATATAGGACTCACACTCCCACTAATATAACTACACATTACACATTAAATAATAATATTCCTTAATTCACGTGCCAAAAAGCAAAAAATTACCCTTAACGGAGGGAGTAACTTTAACCACAAATTTTTGAAGCAAAAGAACATTATAAAATGAGTTTCCGGAATAAAAGATGTAGAAGAATATTTTAAAAAAAATGAAATTCCTAATCTAATCGGTAATCTATGGCTTTGCAATGAAAATCCATTATCTAATCGGGTTTGTAATGAAATCCCTAATTTAATTGGTAATAAATGGATTTTTAGGATTTTTGGAGAAAAATCCCATCAATTTCGAGATATGGGGGAGAAATCGAAAATCATGTGTAGTATATATATACACCAGTGAGTATCTAAAAAAAAATGTGGGGGTGCATGTCCAGTGTGGAGTATGGGAGGTTAGTACTCAACTAATTAATTACATTATGAAAATTACTGAAAGAAAGCATCTCCGACTCATAATCCGTTTCCTGCAGACGACGAATGGCGATCATAACCTAACTCGGTGGTTCTCCGTTGACTGCATTCTCCTCTGATTATGTTTACTTCTAACGCAAAACGGTGATTTCTACTGCTAAGTTGAATGATTTAACTTCGAATATTGGTGTCCGTTTGAAATTTTGTATGTATTCTGAGCATATGCTAGCATTTTTGTGATTTGTGTATATTTGCTTGTGCGCGTTTAGTTTTGTAATTGAAATGGCAATCATATGAAAAACAGGATTTTGCAATGGAGATGTTATGAGTTATTATATTATCCCTATGTTTCTGGATTTCTGATAGTTCGAATTTCAGATCTGTATTCAGTATTATTGATTGATGGCTACTCATATTCTTATGCTCCTTTTGTGCTTCCTGATTTTTTATCTTATTCATAGCGAATGATAATAAAGAAATTGTTCCATTGTTTGTTTACTTGCTTTTGCACTTTTGTCATCCATAAAAGGCTGATTATATGGCATAATTGAACAGTTTGGAAAGCACCAGCAATTCTCATCTGCCAGAAGATGTTATTCTGGAGATATTATTAAGGCTACCCGTGAAGACTCTGTTGCGATTCAAGTGTGTTTGCAAGCACTGGTGCTCTCATTTTGTGAGCCAGCATTTGGACCATAGAAGCAATCAAGAGCGCCTATTGGTTCGGTATTACAAACGTAATGCGGATATGCATGCATTCGCCTTGTTTGTTGATGAAATTTGTTTTGATTATGAAGAACCTGAGCATCTTCAAATGCCTCGTAAGGTTAACGAAATTTTGGAACCTGTGAATGGCATATTTTGTCTGGTTGGTCAATCCAGAGAGCTGGCTCTATTGAATCCTGCCATGAGAGACTGACTTAAATGCTGGCTACCCGTCAGAGTTTTGTTAAATCGAAAATAGGGCACCTTACCATATATGGTGACTCAATATCTTTGCTATCATATGATTTAGCTAAGATTGAGAAATTCGACATATGGTTCATGGAAAAGGAAGGATGCTGGACTAAAGTTGCAACAGTTGGCCCTTGTCAAGACATAACTTGGCCACTTTGTTTCTGGAAGAATAATGAGCTCTTAATAGAAACAGATGCTTCTCTCTTGACTTTATATGATCTCTCTACCAAAACAATAAGAAGTACTAGATTTCGAGGGAAAGAGAACTTTTCTTTCCTATCTTGGATTTTCTTTTACAAGGAGAGCCTTGTTTCGATTAAAGGGGAGGGACACAATTGCATGTTGTGGAATACTTCTTCTGATTTCTTACGTTTGTCATGGATGACTGAGCATCTATCAAGAAGGTACACACATCTACTTTTTTTATTACATCTGGACTAGTAAAATCTACAAAAATGATATTTTTTGGTCTTTAGGCATATAACGTTGAACAGTGAAGTTACTTTATTTCATTTAATTCAGTCAGTTCTCTTTGATTCTCAGCAAAACAAAGTGACTTCATATTTTGAGTTGAATTCCCCTTTTCGATGGTCCTTGGCCTAATTCACTGTAAAAACCTGTAATAAATTGTTATATGATTTTACAAAGTTTATTTTGTAATGCTAAGCTCTCAATAACTATTAGAGCAAAATTATACGAGTACTATTCATCTCTCTTGAGAGAACATGTACAATATTCATGGTATACTCATTCTATTTTATTTATAAATACATTATAATCTTTGCTGCAAAAGGATTCCTAAATTACTCATGACTCAAACGTAGAATGACATGTAGTACAAAATATCTAGTTCTCCTCGAAGCATGTAATGGATTTCCTTAATTGATTTAGTTAGGATTTTAATGGAGGCTGCTGCCTAGTAAACCATTTTCTAAACTAATCTTTACAGTACCTGTGGTTTTCTTATTCAAATTCTAGTTTTGTTTTTCTTAAAGAATGAATGATGTTGTCTAGTTTGTCTTGCTCTTTTTCATTTTCCTTTTCTTATTTCTGCTGTTGAGAATCTAAAAAAAAAAAGTCAGTTCGGATTCCTCCAAATTACGGGCTTGTGCCTTTCTGTTTTTTTTTTTCTTGCAGTTTAAACTTTGTGATCAATCATCATTCGTGCAGCAAATCACATTCTCTCTTCCGTTTTTATGTGTTTATCAGGACTGACTTTATAGCACGGTGTTTTCATCTTTATATCTGCTGTAGTGGATGCTATGGATGTAATAAACGGCTTGGCCAAGAACTACTCAGGATGAAGGATTCACACAGCACTCAAGGGTACAACTTTTTAACTTCAAGATTCATGCATTCTCAAAAATCAACTTTTACTGGACATGCTCTTGTTTGTAAGCCTTAGATCTTCTATCTCAGGATATATCGTATCTCGAACTCATCAAATTTATCCCAGATATTAATTAGCTTCTTCTCTGGCATCTGCTATCATCCCTAGTCTCTTCTCCTTTCTATACAAGTTTGATGGTGTGAATTGCAAGTGCTTTCTTCCTGCATGAATGATTGACAAGTTTTGGTAAAATTTCCTGTGATGTTAATGATACAATCTTGTAATTTAGTCTTTGTTCTTGTTTAGGGTGTGGAAATTGATTTTAGTGATTTGATTCTGAATTTCTTGGGAATTTTCTATTTATGCCCCACTATTTATAGGGACTTTCATTCAAATTCCTTTCTCACTTCCTCTACTATTGATGTTGTGCCTTTAATTGGACTATGTTACTAATTATGTTACTAATGGATTTCAAGTGACAAAATTTTAGCGTGATTTCAAATCAAAGAAAGATATTATATCATCATCAAAATCGAACTTTAGAATATTTCATCAGTCCAAGCATTTCTCCAACTATAGTCCTCTATATAATTTTTTTTTTCTATTTTCCTTCAATTCTTTTTTTTTTCAAGAGTAAATGAGAACCGGAGTTATGGAGTCAACTAGATTAATCATTAAAATAATAAGCTCAGGTAAATTTGAAGTGAATTAGATTGATTATTAAATAGATTTATTCATTTTAAATAAAAACAGTTAAAGTTTAATAACAAAGAAGCCCTACTGTACCCAATTATTAGGGCCCACTGCTCCTGCCTGGTACGAGGCAGGATGTGCCTTAATAGTTAATCGTGTAAGAAATTTTCAAGAAATAACAGAAATAAAAATGCACTAGACCTGTGCATTAAATTTGAAATCGGCGGTATTTATTTTCTATAAAATTTCCAATAAATTTTTAATTACAACAGTGTAATAAATCCGAAAAGAATCATTGAAATTACAAAGGAAAACCTTTGTCCCACTGCTTTTAGCTCTCAAAACATCCTCCGACACAGTCGCATTTATCTAAACCGGCGGTTCGCCGTTGATTTCTTCCCCTAATCTTCGCCGATCTTTTGCGCGCCTCCTCGATTTCCAAACCTCACCTGGTAAATTTTTATCCTATTCTCTTTGATTTTGCTTAATTTTGTAATTTCAAGTTTTTAGGAAAATTGAATGGGAATTGGGCTTTTTAGATTGTGGTCAATTTCCCTTCCCATTCCAAATCGTTTCAAAAGGTGTTTTTTTCTTTCGATTTTTGTCAACAAGCATAGTATATAATTCACGCAGATTATCAAGCAATTTTTATTTAATGAGTAATTTCAATCTGCTCGTGTATTCTTGTAATTGCGACAGTAAAGAACTCAGATTTTAAGCTGGTTAACAGTCCCGAGTTATTTAAAAACCTTTGTCTGTGATTTTTTGTTTTATGTTATCCTGGATCTTTCTTTACATTAACCTGTTGCTTCCTTTTTGATCTCATTTTGTTGTAAAGAAGTAATTTATTGGGTAGTCTGTTTTCTTGCTTCGGTAATCCCATTGAAGTTTGATTATTGGCTAAACTGAAACTCGTAACTACTTGGGCTGTATGGAAAGCCCTTGCAATGGCGATTTGCCTGCTGATATTATTCAGGAGATTTTATTGAGGTTGCCTGTGAAGAGCCTATTGCGATTTAAATCTGTTTGCAAGCAATGGTGCTGTCTAATTGGTAGCCGTGGTTTTGAAAACCGGCACTTTGGCCATGAGAGCAATCAGGAGCGCTTGCTCGTCCGCCATTACAAACCCAACGAGGAGCGCTATGCATTCGCCTTATATGTTGATCAAATGTGTTCTGAGTATGAAGAGCTTGATCATCTTCAGATGCCGGATTCAGTTGCAGCTCTCATGGGACCTTTGAATGGTGTGTTTTGTGTGGTTGGTATTTCGGGGCACGTGGCTCTGTTGAACCCAGCCATGAGACAGTTCAAGCCACTCCCTTTACCTCATCCGAATGTTCAACCACATTTATCATCCTACGACAAATTGCTTGGATTTGGATTGGATCCATTGGGAGGATACTACAAGCTTGTTTCGATTCAGTACTACTGGAATGAAGAAATGTATGTCCCACACTATCCATCTCTTGTTTCTGTTTACAGTTCAGGCAGTGATTCATGGAGACAGTTTGAGGATGTAGATTTGGTTAATTCCGGGCATTGCGCGTGCAGGTCTCTGTGCAACACATACTTGAACGGGGTTTACTATTGGCTGATGGAGTTTAGTGATGGCGATGTGGCTATCCTCGCATTCGACATGATCAAGGAGAAGTTTCACGAAATACAAGTTCCAGATTGTATCAAAGCAAAGGAAGGGGACCTTGCTTTGTTTGGTGATTCGATAGCTTTGTTGTCTTGTGATCTAGATAAGTATGACAGATACGTCAACATATGGGTAATGGGAACGGAAGGATGTTGGACGAAAAGCTCGACTGTTGGTCCATTTCATGACATCAGATGGCCACTTGGTTTCTGGAAGAGCAAGGAGCTGATATTAGAAACAGGAACTTCACAGTTGAGTCTGTATAACATGAGTTCTCGGAATCTGAGAAGCGTTGAAGTTCGAAGGAAAGAGAATGGTTTCTTCATATATTGGATTTTCTCTTACAAGGAGAGCCTAGTATCTTTACAAGGTGAGGAGGACAATTGCAAGTTGTGGGATACTTCTTCCCAGTTTGTTAAAGATTTCTTCAAGTGATCTAAAGTAGATGGATGTTTGTTGTATCAGTCTTATTTATTAGTACCTTTTTTTTTTTTTGGTGTTTTGGTTATGATATACTCCGTTTGTCCCGGTCTGCATCGTTTGACTGCATAAAGTTCTCACAAAAGTTACAGTAAATGCATCTCTTTAGGCAGGACCGAGGGAGTAGAATCTTGGAGGAGGTGTAGTTTAAAATCTGAGTTCTTGATGATGTATGTATGTTGAATTTGAAATTGGGTCCTTTAATTTTAGAGAATTTGGTATCCTGACATTTACAAAAATACCTATGACTAAATATAAGTAAAAATGCTCACTTTTGAGATGATCTAATCTTAATACAACGTCAACAAAGACCGAGTGTAGTAATTATACCTATTCGGGCATCAAACTTTTGTCGTTAAATAGCAAAAGACCGACTGGAGTTTTGTTATCAAATCTAGCACGTCAGTAAAAGACCTAGTGGAGTTTTGTCGTAAAATCTTAATATCACGTTAGCAAAAGATTGAGTGGTTATTCGGGCATGCATCTAGTTTTGTCTTCAAATCTTAATATCATGTAAGATCGAGTGATATCTAAAAATTGAAAGACAGAGTACTAGGTCAAAAAAGCCCAGTCAAACACCAGTCAATTGTCACATCAAAATTATAGAGGTATTTTGGTCAAATTGCATAAAAAGTGGGCATTTTTGCTTTTTTTTTTTCTTTTAAACCGGACATTTTTGTATATGACTTTCTGACCGTAGGCACCGCTAGAGATGTTAATATGGTTTGGGACCGTAGGTCCGGCCCATTTAACCCGAAAAAATGTAGGTTTAGGTTTGTATAAGTAGTGGCCCGTTTAAATCAGGTCATTTTTGGCCCGGACCGATTAGCCCGTGGCCCTATAGGGTTAGCCCGTAGGTTTATAGGGCTGGCCCGATTAGCCCGATTAAATTTTTTATAATAAAAAAATA
Organism: Pogostemon cablin; assembly: GCA_023678885.1. NCBI lineage: Eukaryota > Viridiplantae > Streptophyta > Magnoliopsida > Lamiales > Lamiaceae > Pogostemon > Pogostemon cablin. The sequence goes on along the minus strand of CM042992.1, from coordinate 1,190,846 downwards.
ATTAATAATATACTTAAATTATTAAAATTAATAATAATTTTTTATGTTAACTAATAATTTCTATTGATGATTATATCTAATAGTAATTTAATACTCTCTAACTTACTATATTTTTATTGGTTTGTCATTTTAAAATAAAATAATTTAAGAATAAAGTTTGTGAGATATTTTAAAAAGTAATATTGAAAATAAATTATCTTAATTTACAAATAATATTAACGTATTTGGAATTCTAAAATTCTTTTTTATTTTTTACGTATAAACTTATAAATTTATAGTTCATTATTAATGTTAGAACAACATTTGATGTATTTTTAATGTTTAATTATATTTCAAATTAAATTAATATTTATTTTTTTTTATTTACCGATCCGTTAGTGGCCCGTTTAGCCCGAGGCCCATTAGGATTAGGGTTAGGTTCGCATAAATGACGGCCCGTTTAATATGGACCGTTTAACTCGTGGTCCGTTTAGCCCGTAGCCATATAAATTTGGCCTTGTAGGTTCAGGTCCAGCCCGTTTAACATCCCTGGGCACCACAGCCTGAAGCCCTTAATTTTATAAGGATAGTTAACTAAATAAAGATAGTACCAGCAGCCCCTTTTTAATTTTATTTAGATGAATGATATTTTTTAACTCACACAATGAATTACATTTGTAATGGAGAATTAAGTTCAGGTTTTAAAATAAAATTTTAAGAAGGAATTACATTTATAATGAGAATTAAGTTCAGGTTTCAAAATAAAATTATTAAAAGTAATTAAGTTCAGATTTTTTTTAAAAAAAATAATGGAGTATATAAAAAGGAATTAATCTAGGTTTAAAAAATTTAAGTTATAAAAAAAAATTAAATAATTATATTTTAGATGAATGATATTTTTTAACTCACACAAGGAATTACATTTTAATGGAGAATTAAGTTCAGGTTTTAAAATAAAATTATAAGAAGGAATTACATTTATAATGAGAATTAAGTTCAGGTTTCAAAATAAAATTATTAAAAGTAATTAAGTTCAGATTTTTTTTAAAAAAATAATGGAGTATATAAAAAGGAATTAATTTAAGTTTAAAAAATTTAAGTTATAAAAAAAATTAAATAATTATATTGGAGATGGAGAATATAAATAAAAAGATAAAAAAATTAAATAATTATATTGGAGATGGAGAATATAAATAAAAAGATATAAAAATGAATTAATTTAGGCATAGAAAAAATATTTTAAGGAAGATGCGGGGTATCGATCCCCGTACCGCGCTCTACCATCTGAGCTACATCCCCATTTATTTAATAATTTTAATTTAATATAAATAAATTATAATTAATTGTCTAAACCTTATAAATAATTACAAGCGGCAAAAAGGGGAGGAAGAAATTAGTCATTTTAGTACAGAATTACCCTTCCAGCGGAAAGAAGAAGAATCGGAAGAGACTGTTGATCGGCAGTTAGTCTAAGAAATGTTGAGACAATCGGTGCTCCGAGCTTTCAACCGCCGCCTCTTTTCTGCCACTCGATTCCCACGCGAAAACCTTCGACAATGTTCTTCTTCTACTTCTCAAATCTCCAACAGTCAAATCGTCGAACAGTTGGAGGACACTCCACAACCGCCGCCTTCCGCTACTATCTCCATTGACCGCTCCAATTTGTACCATCCTCCTGGTACACCCTCACATTCTTTTAAATGTTGTGTTGATAATCCCTGCCTGTTTTGTTCTTTCTCCTTTTTTCGTTAATTTTTGTAATTCAATTTATGATTGGATTTGTTTGCTTATGGTTCAGAGCATTCGCATGAGGCATCTTCAGAATCCGAGCTCGTTAGGCACCTCAAGAACATCATTAAGGTTCAGCAAATGATACCATATATATTTATTCTATTAGTATTATTTTGTTATTGTAATATTGCTTTGGTGTTCATTATAGTTCAGAGGGGGCCCTATTACAATTGCTGAGTACATGGAGGAAGTTTTGACGAATCCGAAAGCTGGATTTTATATAAATCGGGATGTCTTTGGAGCAGAGGGTGATTTTATTACATCTCCTGAAGTCAGCCAGATGTTTGGAGAGGTTATTCCCCTCAAAGTCATGTTTTTTATGGTTAAAAAGTTTATTCATTCAGATTAATCTGGCATTTCATTTCTCCTTTAGATGATTGGGGTTTGGGTAATGTGCCTTTGGGAGCAAATGGGTCAACCAGATAAGGTTAGCTTGGTTGAGCTTGGACCAGGCAGAGGAACTCTCATGGCTGATCTTCTGCGTGTATGTCATCCACTCTGATGTGTTTCTGTGGTTCATAATTATCTGTGCTATTCAAAATTTGACTGTTTGAGTGTTTTTTGTTCTAAAGGGTGCATCGAAGTTCAAGCATTTCGTGACTTCTTTGCAAATAAATTTTGTCGAGTGTAGCCCAGCTTTGCAGAAAATCCAGTTTCAGAATTTGAAGTGCAGGACAGAAAATGGTGCTGATGAAAGCTGCATTAGCACATTAGCTGGAACACCTGTCTCGTGGCGTGCAACACTTGAGCAGGTTCCTACAGGATGTAATGAATCCTATTCTAAACTTCATATTTTTGCCAGTTTTCTTCTAGTGCTAGAGCTAGTGATTCTTTCAAGATATTTGCCTGATGGACAATTTAAATTCCTCTTGTCAGTGCCTACCATCATCATTGCCCATGAATTCTTTGATGCTTTGCCAGTGCACCAATTTCAGGTAGGGTCTTAACATTGAGATGTGTTGTTTCAGTTCTACCAACTTCCATCTCTTTAAATGCTTTATGAGAGGGTGCTACTTATCAAATCTTACATCAATGTTTGTAAGAATATGTTTTACTTATATAGTGGTTAGGATCACCTTGAATTGGTCGTCTTACAAGTTACTACATATTTTCAGATTCAGAAATTACCACTTGCTTGAACTTATTGCCTGTTCATTATTTTCTTACAGAAAGCATCTCGTGGTTGGTGTGAGAAGATGGTTGATGTCACTGAGGATTCATCGTAAGTTTGTAAACAGCATCACTCTTATTTTTTGCTGGTCATATTGGTAGTGTTCTGTTGTTTTACACATTTGTAAATTCATTGGGTAGGTTTTGTTTTGTTTTATCACCACAACCCACACCTACAATTCTTTATCTGATGAAGCGCTGCAAATGGGCCAAGGCTGAAGAAATTGCTAATGTTAATCAGATTGAGGTTTGCCCAAAAGCAATGGATTTAACTCAAGAAATTGCTAATAGAATAAGTGTTGATGGTGGTGGGGCACTAATAATTGACTATGGTCTAAATGGAGTGGTCTCAGACAGTTTACAGGTCTTGCTTCTGCTATATAATTCAACATTTGGGCATTCTTTAGTTTGAGTAGTCTTCAGTATGTAATTAAGCAATGCAGGCGATTCGGAAGCATAAGTTCGTTGATATACTGGACAATCCAGGGAGTGCAGATCTCAGTGCATATGTGGATTATGAGGCTATCAAGCATTCTGCTGAAGAAATTCCAAGTTTGCTATTTGCTGATTCATTTATAATAATCTTTATCCCTTGAATTGGAAGTATTTCTAAGCATTAATGAACTTTTTGCAGATGTGTCCGTTCATGGTCCGATAACTCAGTCTCAGTTTCTTGGTTCTCTAGGAATCAACTTTCGGGCCGAAGCCTTGTTGCAGAAATGTTCGGAAGAACAAGCTGAATCTCTTAGGACGGGTTATTGGCGTTTGGTTGGTGAAGGCGAAGCCCCATTCTGGGAGGGTCCCGATGAGCAAGCTCCGATCGGAATGGGTACACGATATCAAGCTATGGCAATCGTAAACAAAAAGCAGGGTATTCCAGTTCCATATCAGTAGTATATTGGTACCACCCTCTGCCTATACATTTCTTATTACAGTCCCCAATAATTAACCTTTTAATCCTTGCGGTTCACAAAGTTGATAATATATGTAGTCACTGTCTCTAAATCCATGGAAATCTTCCATTTGTTTTATGTAATGATTATGAGATGAATCTTAATTGTTTTTATAGAGCATAGAAGGTTCTGTCTATGGATTCAACCAAGGCCCCCTTACACATATTATAGATTGTTTTACGAGATTATGTGCAGTATTGATGAAAGAATGTCATAGTTAAGTGCATGTGTCTAGAAGGTTCTGTCTAAAAACTTGCAATTTAATTTGGAAATAAATCAAACAAGTCAATAATAGCAAAATCAAACAAGAATCTGGCATACTTTATTTCTCAACATTAAAAGTAAACCAGTGGTTTTTCTCATGATTTCAAAATTTTGCATTTCTTTGTACACAAATTCCAATTCCTCAAGTGGAGGGAAAAAAAGGATAGAGTGGGAGGTTACAACCAACCAACACATGATACTGCATCATAACTTAAACAGTGTATGATTGATGGATTGTGTCTATGTCAATATTCTTCATCTTTATAACTGATTCAACATGGCCTTTCAGGGTATGCAGCTCTCTCAGCCTACAGAATGCACATGAGTTATCATAATATTGTCAAACTGCTTAAAGCTTTGAGGTTTTAGGTTTTAAGTTTTAACTGAACACAAAATTCTGTAACATGTATAGAATGTGTTCCTTGCCTTGCCATGTCAGCCCGTCGTTTAGCCTCTTCAGCAATCTGATTGAGTTCACTGTAATTGCTGCGATCAGTGAACTGAGCCTGAGGTGGATGAAGCCCGTGGAGGGTCCTTTGCGCCTGTGCCCACTTAAGTTCACGATCCTCCCTACCGAAGTCCTTCTTCCTTGTAAACGCAATCTGCAGAAAACACCAAGAATGTAGGATTTAGATGAAGTTCTGAGTGATGGTACTCTGTTGCTCTACTCGAGGTTGTAGTTTTCATACCCTTTGCTCAATGACAAGATCCCAAGCCTTTCCACTCAGGGCATATCTAATGAAGAACTTGATGGGATCGAGTGGGAAGTAGAATACGAGATTATATAGCCATATAACGCCGGCCCAGCCCCATCCTATCCCTTCTATTGCAGCAAACTTCCAGTTTGCATATACTGCAATCAGTGTAGCAATCTGCAAGCAGCCATGAGTGTGGTGAGATAAGAGCAAAACATACTTGACAGAGTGATTTCAACAGGGGAGCGTGCTTACAAGCTGAGCGACGAGGAAAGCCCCCACAAGAAGAAGTCCTGGACGCTCAACGAATGACCAACTTCGGGACCTGGTCACAAAGATAAGAGCCTGGCTGATAATACTCACTTGCAAGTATACAGCCGAGGCGAGCATCCTGAATTTAGGTTCCTCTCCTCTCACTTTCTCAAAAGACTCGACGCCGAATACCCTCTGCAAGTTATGTAACGTGTCAAAAATGATGCAGCGAGTAAAGTTCCTGATTTTGCTCACTGGGTGAGGAATTGGCACATGATGCATCATCAAATAAAACTATGATGGATTCTTATGCATTTAATATCATTAAGTTGGCTGGAATTATGTTTCTATGTGCTGCTTGTAGGTTGAAGACACGAAGACATTACGAAAACTGGCAGTAGTATGTGATCATGATTTCCAACATCATGGATATCAAGTGGGATTACATGAATTGCATGTCAAAAACTTACTGGGAAGAAGTCTGTATCATATGCTGCCCAGAAGAAGATCACTGTCATCATTGCCAAGTAGCCTCCAAGAACAATTCCTGTTGTGAAAATCTCTGCTAGCTTCCAGCTGTCAGGTAATGGAGACGGTTTCACCCTATCTTTCGATATTGTCATGATGGTACCTGCAAGCCAGTATGTTTTTAAGCACGAGGAGAAGAGATGCTGAAATAAGTAGGTTAAATTTTGAGATGAAGCAAGAACCACAACTACCTACCGTCATTTAGGATCGCAATAATTAGAACCATAAACGGGGGGAAGTCAAACTTCCATATGAGCGCAAGAAGCATAAAACCAAGCTGCGTAGATGCAACAAACATAATCAGTAGAAATTAAGTGTGAGAAACGCTGTCAAAGCAGAGTATGAAGAGCTGTATTGACGAGTGTAAAAATTTATTATGGATTTAAGAATAAAATTTTGCATATTTAACCTCAGTGTTAATTATTTCTTGGACAAAATACTGTTTTTTGTTGCTTTCAGGACTACGATCAAGGGTATACATAAAACGAGATTCCAGAACAACGGGGGTATATGATGATTTGGTGAAACTTAGGAGAGAGACTTGTTATTTGAGAACTATTTCAATATGTATGAATTATTGACAATCTTGAAGACTTACCACTATACGGATTGTGATGGAAACCGCATATATCTGCATGTAAAGGAAAACTAGTCAACATAACTTTCAAGGGATCAATTATGTGCAAGGAAAATCTTAACACTGGCCTTCAGAAGGGAAGACAAGATCACAATGTCCAAACCCCTCAAAAAATGCTACATATGAAAGGCTTCTAGGGAAGACTCACCGTGTAATTTTTCATCCGTTGAAAGATTGCTCGACTAGTGAGCACAGCACTGATGATAACACTCAGACCAGGTTCGGTCAGTACAATATCAGACGCACTTCGAGCAGCATCAGTTGCATCAGCAACAGCAATTCCAATATCAGCCTTCTTTAATGCAGGAGCATCGTTCACCCCATCACCAGTCATCCCACATATGTGTTTCCGAGCTTGTAAACGCTTGACGATTTCGTATTTGTGCTCTGAAAATGAGAGAGTAAATTTCTGAACATCTGAAATGCCATATCCACTAAAGTGGGAAGTTCAGGGGGTAAAAAAAAAAAGTTGTGCACAATTATGATTGATACAACTGATTAATGGACAAAAGCCTACTTTCAGAGCCAGGTACAAGATGGAGCTACGTAATTATCAGGCTAAAGTAAATGTATAATGTTCTGGTAGTTATTAAAGAGAAAACTAGTCATACCAGGGAAAACACCAGCAAAGCCATCAGCCTTTTCAATCAACTCATCAATGGGCAGAGCAGCAATAGACTCGTCTTTGTTATTTCCCAGTAAAGAAGATGATGGATACATGTTTGTTCCCATACCCAAACGTCGCCCCGTTTCCTTTCCTATTGCTAGCTGATCGCCTGATAAATAATAAGTTCGGGTTATGCAAGTAAAACAAATCATAAATTTTCCCATGAAGAATATCTAATCTCTATTGCTGAAGAATTTCCTTTAAAAATTTTTTTTGAAACCTTAAGCGGGAAATAAGACGATTTCTTTTATGTTACACACGGGAGGGGATTATTAGAATGGAATAATAAACTGTGTATTAGAGCAACCAAGAGAATAGGCAAAACATGCTTACCAGTGATCATTTTAACATTTACACCTAGATTTAGAGCCCTTCTAATAGTCTCTGCACTGTCATGCCGAGGAGGATCAAAAAGAGGCATGAGTCCTATAAACTTCCACGGACCTCCTGGGCTCTCCTTCTTACCGTCTGGAACTTCCTGTTGAACAAGAAAGGCCACATTAGCATTCTGTCACAGATTTGGTTCAAAATCAAAATAATACTAAAGACTGAATGAAGAATTAATTTCACCTGATATGCTACTGCAAGTGATCGTAATCCACGCTCGGCAAATTTATCAATGACAGAATGAACTCTGCGCTCAATCTCGGATCTGTTGTGTGCAAGGTTTAATATCTGCAGACCAATTATGAGACTGATCATGACAACCACTAGGTAACGTGAAACAATCAGTTGTCTGAATTTTAGCATACCTGTTCAGGGGCACCTTTGCTGACTCTGTGCATTTTACCTTCATGATCTATGTAGGTTAAAGCTGTGCGCTTGTCAGTTGGATTGAATGGCAAAAAATGAACCTCTTGAATTCCAGCCCTTGCCTTTTGTTTGAATGAACATGACATAATGGAAAACAAATTAACATATGTACATAAACTGGAAGAGAGATAAGATCCACCTAGAGAATTTGTATAAAGAGCGCCATACCTCCTTGGGGTCAGCCAACATCCCAACTATTGCTGCATCAATGGCGTCTTGGTTTTCTGTTCGAGAGGCTTGGGCAGCCATTAGAACCACAGTGTCCACATCCACTCCTTTAGTGAAGACCTACAGTTAGAAAAGTCAAGAATTAGAGCAGAACTAAATGGCCAACACAGCCCACAGAGTGTCAAAACAACCTCAATAAGATTTTTGTCGACAGTTAGCTTGTTCAATGTCAGTGTTCCAGTTTTATCACTACAAAGGACATCCATGCCAGCCATTTCTTCTATAGCCGTCATTCTTTTAGTGATGGCACCCTGAAAAATTAACAAGGAAAATGTTTAAAAAAAAACAAAAACAACATAATAGAACATATGCAACAAGGCACCAGCAAGTCAATAAAATTCTACCTGCTGGGACAAACGGTGTGAACCAATTGCCATTGTCACAGACAACACTGTTGGCATTGCAATTGGAATTCCTCCAATAAGAAGCACAAGCAGGTTATCAATTCCAGGGCGATATGGACGGTGTTGAATGGGGTACATTACAATGATCTCGACGACCATTCCTACTGCAATTGAACATATGCAGAAATTTCCAATTGCAGTCAACACCTTGAACACAAAACAGAACAGAAGCATATGGTCAGAAGAAAAACACTCCCAAGAACAATACACAGTAGAGAATTTAATTCAGAGAAGAACAATAGAAAGGATGGACTTAAAGCCACTGTTCGCTCAATTTTTTAAACGTTCAAGTGAATCTATATTCTAACATCAATGGTTGGACAAAATCTTCATGGTTCTCACCTTCTGAAAATGGCCTACTTGATTGGTGGAGTCCACTAGATGGGCAGCTTTTCCGAAGAAGGTGTGAACACCTGTTGCAATGACTAATGCATCAATCTCCCCTTGTTTGACAGTAGATCCTGAGTATACGCCATCTCCGGGGCCTTTCGTCACCGGAAGGGACTCCCCAGTTAGAGCAGACTGCAAATGAAACAGGGAAAAAATTTAGCACGCAACGATCAAACGTAAGAAACAAATCAAAAAGTCCCAAATCTAGAGAATAATGATTTAAACAAGGACCTGATCGATCTTCAATGGATCACCATCAAGAAGACGAGCATCAGCTGGAACAATATCACCCAACTTTATACTAATTATGTCACCCGGAACGAGAATTGATGCATCTTCTTCACTCCAGCGCCCATCTCGATAAACCTGAAACACCACCAGAATTAGAAACACAAAATTTAATTCATATAGATACAAGCAAAGAGATTATGCAGCTGGAATGAGCCATGCACCTTTGCTTTTGGAGCAAGGCGTGCCATGAGAGCGGCAGCAGCATTTCCTGCATTATTTTCCTCGATGAAACTTATTGTTGAGTTTATCACAAGAAGAGTAATGATCCCAACAAAATCCTGCCAATCCGGTGGCTTCCCCTGCAAAATATACACCAAATAGTTATAAGAGAAAACAAAAAAAAAGAAAATCATCCAAGAGAAAAACTAAAAACAAAAACAGGAAATTCACAAATCTACTCGAGAAATTCGTCGGCTAAAGCTGTGTGTTCAAATTCAAACTACAAATATTTAGTCAAGTACACAATCTCAGTAAAATGTGTAAACACCATAAGAAGAGAAGCAGAAAATGAAACAAAAACACTATAATTAGGAGAGTCACTGGAACTAACTCCTCCATTGGCAAGAGCTATGGCCATAATTGCTGCTGCTTCCATCACCCAAGAAAGAGGATTCCACATAAATCCTAAAAACTTCAAAACCTTACTCTCCTGAAAATATTCATAAATTTAAATGAAAAATGATTATCATTAGAACACACAAAAGATGTTGAAATTGAGATTGAAATAAATAGATGAAGATTTCATTGATCTTGTTTGTTGTTTTTACAAGAGTACAGAATATAGCTATTTATAGAGGATGTGAGAACTAGCCGTTACTAATGAAACTAGCTGTTGGGAATAGTGATGTGAGAGAGAGAGAATATTTCAACACTCCCCCTCAAGTGTAGGAGTAAATGGGTTGATCACTCCTAACTTGTCTAAAATATATTTATGTCTTGACTTATCCAAAGCCTTGGTGAATATATCTGCAAGTTGATCTTTGCTCCCAATATAAGGAGTTTGGATCATTCCGCTTTGGACTTTGTCTCGAATGAAATGACAATCCACCTCAATGTGCTTCGTACGCTCGTGGAACACCGGATTTGATGCTATGTGGCGTGCAGCATTATTATCACAATACATCTGAATTGGACCTTTGGTTTGAACGTTCATATCCTCGAGTAGTTGCTTTATCCAGGTAAGTTCACTGGCAGTTGATGCCATTGCCCGGTATTCAGCTTCGGCACTTGATCTAGCTACTACGTTTTGTTTTTTGCTTTTCCAAGTTACTAGATTTCCTCCAACCATAGTGCAAAAACCGGTAGTAGATCGTCTATCAAAGCTTCCTGCCCAATCAGCATCAGTATATCCTTGAATGCTTACATCTTTGTTGTTTTTTATCCAAATTCCTTGTCCCGGAGTTGATTTCAGGTATTGAAGTATCCGATCAATAGCAGCTAGGTGAGTAGTCCTGGGTGCCTGCATAAATTGACTAACAACACTCACAGGAAAAGCAATGTCAGGACGAGTAACAGTTAAATAAATAAGTTTTCCTACAAGTCTTTGGTACATGCCCACATCTTCAATAGGAGATCCATCTTTTGAATTGAGTTTAGCATTGGTTTCCATGGGAGTGCTAGCGGGTTTAACACCGAGTTTACCTGTTTCTTGAAGGAGATCGAGGGTGTATTTCCTTTGTGAAAGGAATAATCCTTTTTCGGAGGAGTGAGCTATTTCAATTCCAAGAAAGTATTTAAGAATACCAAGATCTTTGATATCAAAAGTTTGTTTGAGAAAGTTCTTAATATCTTGAATTTCTGTTTCCTTGTCACCAGTAATAATAATATCATCGACATAAACTAAAACAATAAGTGAAGAATTTGAGGAGATGCGAGTAAATAACGATGAATCAGCTGAACTTTTTTGAAAGTTCTGAGAGAGTAATGCATGACTGAGTTTAGAGTACCAAGCTCTGGGAGATTGTTTTAGACCATAAATGGATTTGCGAAGTTTGCAAACAAGGGTAGAATCTGGATTTTTAAGACCTTGAGGAAGAGTCATGTACACTTCTTCTTCTAAATCCCCTTGTAAAAAGGCATTTTTAACATCCATTTGATGAAAAGACCAATTTTTATTAGTCCCTATAGAAAGAAGGATTCTTACGGTGTTCATTTTAGCGACGGGTGCGAATGTTTCTTCATAGTCAATTCCATAAGTTTGGGTGAAGCCTTTGGCAACGAGACGAGCTTTATATCTTTCAATTTTTCCCAGACTATCGAATTTTACTTTGTAGACCCATTTACACCCGACTGCCTTTTTCCCTTTAGGGAGATGAACAAGAGACCAAGTATTATTTTTCTCAAGTGCATTTATTTCTTCTTCCATTGCTTTACGCCAGGTAGGACAACAATCAGCCTCTTCGAAGTTTTTAGGTTCAAATTGATTTATGCAATTTAAAAATGCATGATGCTCTTTTGAAAAGTGGGAATAAGATAAAAAGTTTTGGATAGGATATGATACCGAATAAGTGACATAGTCTCTTAGTTTGGTAGGCTGCCGAGTTTGTCGAAGAGATCTCCGAGGTGAATTAGCTTGAGTTGGGTTTTGGTTTTGATTTTGATCTCCCCCCATCGGAGCATCCTCTTCGACTGGGACGTGATCTCCCCCTGTTGAAGCATTTTCATCGGCTATGTGTTCATCTGACCCTGTTGAATTTCCATCATCCTCTAGAGGATTTGTAGTGATCAAATCATCATGATGATCCTGAGAAGGAATAAGATTAGTAGGAGCTGGAATAGGAAAGACAAAGTTGTTAGTATCAACAGAGTTATCAATAGTGTAGTAAGGATCATTTTCATTGAAGGTAACATCTCTTGAAAGGTAGAACCTTCTATTAATAGGATCATAACACTTGTAGCCTTTTTGAGAGACGGAATATCCTAGGAAAATAGCCTTGACCGAAGAAGGACTAAGTTTGTCGGTGCGATTAATATGAACAAAACACGTGCATCCAAAGGTACGTAAATGGTCCAGATTAACTTCTTTTTTAAAGAGGATTTTATGGGGACTAAAGTTATTGAGATTAGGAGATGGTCGACGGTTAATAAGGTAATTGGCGGTTAAAATAGCATCTGACCAAAAACGTTTTGGAACATTGTTTTGTAAGAGAAGAGAGCGGGTGACTTCTAAAAGATGCCGATTTTTTCGCTCCGCTACCCCATTCTGAGCGGGAGTGTAAGGACACGATGTTTGATGAATAATTCCATTGGTTTTTGTAAAGTTTTGAAAGTGTGAGTTTATAAATTCAGTCCCATTATCCGTTCGAAGAATTTTGATGGACGTATTGAAATAGTTTTTAATATAGGCGAAAAAATCTTGAAATGTTGAAAAAACTTCACTTTTATTTTTGAGTAAAAATATCCAGGTATGTTTCGAAAAGTCATCTATAAAGCTAACATAGTATTTAAAGTCATTATAAGATGTAGTTGGAGCGGGACCCCAAACATCAGAGTGTATTAAATCAAAAATAGATTTAGTGTTAGATGTAGAATTTGTGTAAGGGAGTCGTGTATGTTTGGATAGAGAGCAAATATCACACATGTCATGATATGAAGAATTTGGAAATATTTTATTAAATATTAGGTTGGATGGATGTCCAAGTCTTTTGTGCCAAAGAGTCATATTAAAAGCGTTTAAAGCAAAGCTAGGGAAGCTAATAACATATAAATCATTAATACGAACTCCTTCCCCAATCGTTCGTCCAGTTGATTTTTCCTGAAAGACAACATCAATGTCAGAAAAAATAACTCGACAACTTAATTCCTTGGTGATCTTGCTAACGGATAATAAATTTAAAGCAAATGATGGTAGATAAAGAATGTTATCAATCCTTTTTGAAAAAAGATAACTCGATCCCTTTCCACAAATTGAAACGGAAGTATTATTAGCAACTTTAACATTTTGAGATTTGTCTAAAATCTTTGAAATATTTAAAAGAATTGAAGAATCTCCGGTCATATGATCGGTTGCCCCTGAATCAATAACCCAAGTTTTATTTGAAAATTTGTTGTATGAATTTTTGTCGGAACACATAAAGGTTTTTGGTTTTGAAAAATCTAATTTTTTAACTTTTGAAATATTTTGAGTCATAGAATTTTTATTAGATAAAAAATAATTAGGAGGTAAATTGGCATAATTAAATGGACCTTTATCCACTGCCTTGGTGGATTGATTTGAAGATTGGGCCTGAAGAACCTGGGCAACCTGGGCTACCAAGGATGAAAGTTGGGCTGGATCGTATTGGGCTGAATGGTCTGAGTTAAGAGCATGGGCTCCAGAGATAGGAAATTGGGCTGATTGGTTGAATTGGGCTCCATAAGAATTGGGCCCAATCACTCCATTTTTTATTTCATGATATGGATGAAGGCCCATTGCTCCTTCCCCTTTAAACTCACGATCAGACTGAGTTTCTTCATTCTGCCCTAGGCTTTGAGCCGCTGCAAATCCTCTTGCCCCCGTGTTGCCGCCCCTTCGAATTTCACGGTCACTCTTGATCGGCCGGAGTTCGGGGTGAAGCCGGTAGCACTCCTCTTTCACGTGGTTGGGTTTTTTGCAATATCTGCAGTACTTTCCTTCTGCCGCCGGTGGGTTTTTCTGGTTCGTACGTCGGTTTCCGACGTAGCACTCCATATTTCCGGCATTTTGGGAGGATGTGCGGGCTCTATGCGTTTCCTCTTGTTGGAGCCTAGCCACGACTTCCTCATATGGGGGAAGAGTTGCCGCCATTAGAATTTGGCTACGGGCAGCCTCCCAGGTTTCATCTAGTGATGCAAGTAGTTGATATACCCGTTCTTGTTCTTCCCTTTCTTCAATGGCAGCGATGTCGGTTGTTTTTGGTTGATACAACCGTAGCTCCTGTCTTCTTTTGTCGAATTGTTCCACGATTTCGGTGATAGAGAAAGAACCTTTTTTGAGAGAATAGATTTCTGCCTTTAGATGAAAGATTTGGGCATGATTCTGGCAGTTCCCGTAAATCCTTTTGATAGAACTCCAGATGTCATAGGCTGAATCTTTTGTGATATATATGTCTCCTATTTTGGGCTCCATTGAGTTTATCAGCCAGCTGATGACTTGGGAATCTTGACATTCCCAATCATCGATTTTTTCCTGTTCTTCTGTAGTTGGTTTCTTTGGGTCGGCCGGGGCTGGTTTCGTTTTACTTCCATTGATGAAGCCTTGCATTTTTCTGGATTTTAGAAATACTTCCACTGATTTGGACCAAGGGATGTAATTTTTGCCATGAAAAACCGCATTTGTGATCCTCTGGCTTGAGTGGCTTTCGATTGTGTTGCTCGCCATGAGTATCCAAATATTTTGGTGGTAGATGAGGGGTTTGGAAATAGATTAGTGGAGAATCCAAATAGAGATTCAATGAAACTGATTTTGAATGTGTCTGAGAACCTTATGATGAATCCTTGGTGAAGGAAAAATAAGAACAGAAATAAGGAAATTCTGAAGGTTCTGTGATGACAGATATACTTCTCTTTTTGAATTGAGACACCTTTAATGGTGTTTTGTAGAATTGATTGAGTGAAGAAGAGGTTGAAGAATTGAGACACCTTTAATGGTGTTTTGTAGGAAGAAATATTTGAAGAGATTAAAATCTCTTTTGAATCAGAACACCTATGAGGTGTTTTTAGATCAGAAGAGGATTAGTCCTCTTATTGACAGAACACCTCCGAGGTGTTTATGGAGAGTTTGAACAAAAAATTGAAGGAAAGGATTAAGAGACAGGATGAACCTGCTCTGATACCATGTTGAAATTGAGATTGAAATAAATAGATGAAGATTTCATTGATCTTGTTTGTTGTTTTTACAAGAGTACAGAATATAGCTATTTATAGAGGATGTGAGAACTAGCCGTTACTAATGAAACTAGCTGTTGGGAATAGTGATGTGAGAGAGAGAGAATATTTCAACAAAAGATACCCAAAGAAGGTATTAACACTCAAAAGAGAAAGCAGAAAGGCATAAAAAAAAAATACAACAATTCTTAGAAAATTATTACCTCCTTCTCCTCTAGCTTGTTGTGACCGAAAATCACTAGCCTTGTCTCAGCATCCTTCGATGATAGCCCCTCTCTCGTGCATCGCAGAACATCAAAAACCTCCTCTATAGGTATGTTTTCCTAAATTTAACAAATAAAAATGAAAATAGTAGAGTTTAACTTAAATCACAGAAAAAACTCAAACAAAAAACAGAGGAAGAATCAATTACTGCAAAGAAAAAAACGTGACCAAATTACAGAGAAAAAAAAAAGTACCAAATCAACTGCTTCTCTCTTGAGAGCCTCCATGGCTTCATCGTTCTCCGCCATCTCTGCAAAACACACCACATACAAACTGTAAATCCACGTTTTCCTCACAAACACTCGATGAACTCGAACACTGACGAAAGTTTTACAACAAGAAGATACCTACCTAATATATTACGTGGTCAGTCGCTTGAAGCTACAGAAGAGCACTGAAAATGGAGTAGATAGAACGAAGCAGCCTTCAGGCTTCCCCACTTTATACCACGCAACTACTTCAGCACGCGCCACGCGCTGGAGATAGCGCTGGAGATAAAGGAGAAGAGTGTGTGAATCAAACAGTGTACGGTAGAATGAGACAGGTGCGCGCGCCTATGAAGATCGTGTACCTGGTGGGTACAGAGTTGTTGGTGCACTTTCTCTATATTTATTTACAAGGACTTATGATTGTTCAAATTACAAAACGTGCTCTTTTTCCCATTTTGTTGTTTCTTGTATGACAAGTGAGTATCGGTTAAATGTAAAAAAAAAAAAAAATTGACATATTTTATTAATTTTTTTAGTTGTTTAATTTCTAAAATTAAGACATATTATAAAGTGAGAGCATTAATTTTAAAATAAAAGTGTATTGTGAAATTATGTTCCTAAATATCATAGTATATCATTTTTTTATGAAATGAAAATAATTAGATGAATGAAAATGGAGAAGGGGGGATAAAATATTAAGATGAGAAGGAGTAAAATAAATTATCCAATTGACAAAGTTTCTTATAAGACGGGTTATTTGTGAAACGTGTGTGAAATGAGTCGACCCATCACTAAAGTATGTTTATTGTATAGATAAAGTATGTTTAATGATTATTAAAGTATGTTTTTCTAAATATGATGGTGAGTTTATACATCAGTGGAGTAGTGAATTATCAATAGAGTGGTGGTTGAGTTTAATTAATTTGTGCAAAATATTTTTATTATTTCAGATGTATTTGCCATAATTAATGTTTTGTTATTAAGGTCTCCGTACGGACATAGAAGTCGTGTTATCTCACGTCATTCTTGTTTCCAAATACTTCAAAAAGTTAAATAACACATAAAGTATAAGGTTTTCTAAAGTAAGAAGAAAAATAAATAGACAATTCATTTGTTTTTTTACGTAACTTAGAATTATTATTATTTTATCTGCTGTGGGTAGCTATGTAAGTAAATGAGTAGTTGATCAAATGTGGAGTCTTTTTACTAAAAGTAAAAAATATAGACATTTGAATAGTAAGCTAAACATAGTAAAATGAAGATTTTTTAATGGGAGAGAATACTACCTATTATTGTTCACCTTTATTTTTTCACAACCACAAGTGTTAAAATATAAATAAATAATAATTTTATTGATTTCTTTTATATTAAATAAAAATACTAAAGTATATAATTAATGGGTGTAAAAAGTGGATGTCATCTTTGAAATTAAAGTGTACTTTTAAGAATTTAGATTAAAATGAAACTCCTTTAAGAATAAATCATTTTATAGAACAATTAATTGAGGAAAGAATAAATCATTTTATAGAACAATTAGTTGAGGAAAGAATAAATAATTTTATAAAACAGATGAGTACCATTTTTTTCATAGAAATTAATATCATCTCCACATTATCTTCGGGTTCATAATAATCAAGAAACATATTGGTTGATTTTCACGAGATTCTTTCTCAAAGAATTAGAATAGCAGTATGTTGATTTTATATTTTTATAGTAAAATTAGGCTTATTCAATGCCTGAAAGAATTATGGAGAAAAATTATAAAATAAATTTTAGAGGAAAATATAAAGTAGAGAGAAGAATAAATGTAATAAATAAATATTGAAAAGAGAATAAATTAAAAAGGAAAATAATTATAAAGAAAAATTATTAAATAAATTAAGAGGAAAATATAAAATAGAGATAATAATATATGTAATAAATAAATACTAAAAAGAGAATAAATTAAAAAATATATATTAGAGTGAATAAAAATATAGCTCTCTACATGTTAAGATTCTTTATTTTACTTGAAATTTACTAAATTATAAATGATCTTTTGGAGATGCCCTTTTAACTCTCACAATTATTCAATGAGTCTTTATTTACGGAATGAATTATAACACTCAAACTAATCTTAATCGAGGAAATTAATCTAAACGGCACCCAAATTTCTAGAATTAGGTAACTAAGAGTCTAAGAGCAGTTATGGAGAATTTTTTTACTAATACTCATGTAAAATTTAACTGTTATTAAATTGACACTAAAATTTTTTATTATCATTATGAAAATAAAATTAATAAGTAGATAAAATATTTATTTAGTCAATCTCAAAACATTATAATCTTTTCCATAGCAGTTGGAATGATATAATAATAGCCTAAAATTAAATTTTTTTAAATATTATATTATCAATTCATAAATTTCAAAATCCTTCAATTTTCACCTAATTTCAATCATTCTAAAACTTCGATTTATTTTATGTAATATATTTCTCTAGAAATAAATGGTGAACGTATTAATTTGTCAATTTATTTAACTCTATAAATATTAGTTAATAAAAATTCCATTTTACATTATTTTTATCGTACAAAGTTATATTGGAATTAATAGAAATTTCTAGTCTCCAATAATAATTGGAAAAGATGGACCACCACAGTAAGCAAAGTATTAGGTGTACACAAATTAAATTCGCAAATATTGAATTTCGTTGTTTCAAGTAAGAAGTGTGACATAGATAATAGTCAAATGTGTACCTTCACGAGTAATTAATTTTATAAGGTTTAAATATTATTATTTAACTTTATTATAATTATACGTATGACATTATGAGATTGCTTCTTTTTGGCAAAAATCAAAATATTAGGCGCACACGTGACACCAACGACTATTGCACGCACTACAACAAAAAAATGTTTATGTCATTTTAATGTATAGCTACATTATATTTTTAGGGATGTTAATATGTGTGCTATAAAGACACTTAATAAAATGGTATATTTTGATATTTATTCTATCACCACACTTCAAAAGCAATACTTATTTATTGCTACACCTTTTTTACTACACAAAAAAAAAAGTATTCTTATATGTATTTTTTGGTAACACTTTTGCTACACCTTTTTAACACATAAAAAAATGTCCTTATAAAAAATTTTTAGAGACACTTAAGAATACATACATATGTAAATATATATTTTGTTACTACACACAATGAAAGATTATAAATTATTAATATTTAATTTATTTTTTAATTTTTATTTTGCTGTTAAAATACTAAAATAGAAACATTTTATTTCATTAAAAATTTAAATAAATTTTTAAAATTTTTTTATAATAAATAACTTTTTTAATTAATTTAATGATTAAAAAATAAAATTTATTTTTACTTTAATAATAAAATCTTTTACTTTAAATAAATTATTTTTAAAATAATTAGTTATATATTTCTATATTATTATTATGGGAAAATCACCGATAGATATACACTTTTAACCTAAATTACTATTAGATACAAGAAATTTAAATAATTACTCTCACATACAAAATATTAAAGTAAAATAACAAATATAACATTATAATCTCATACACTTTTAAATCACCAACTCTACCCCTCACCCACCCACCCGCCGTTGATCGATGTTGACCAGTATTGACCGGTGTTGACCAGCCGTTGACCGGCGGCCGCGCTGCAGCCGCCTGCTGCCGAAATTTAAAATGTGCAAAAACAATTTGTGCAAATACATAGGGGTATTTATGGTATCACAATCATAATTGTGTAGTTATGAGTAATAGTAATTTGAGACATGTAGTTTACAACAATTATGCATTATTTTATGTAGTAAGTGACCCTATTATTATTTATCTTAAAAAAAGTTAAATTTATACTATAATTTAATTAATAATTTTATTTTTATTTTATTATACTTATTATATTGATAATATAAAATTAATATTTTAAAATTCAGTATTAACATTAATTATGTATTCTATGTATATATATTATTTTTAATAAAATATTACAAGAATTACTCATAGTTTAATGGCTTTCTGATTTAAATAAATATCTAATACGGGTGATACATGTTCGAGTCTAAGAGAAAATATTTTTTATTTTATTTTATGTAATATTATTTTACAGTGACATGTTCGAGTCTAAGAGAAAATACTTTTATTTTATTTTATGTAATATTATTTTACAGTGACATATTCGAGTCTAAGAGAAAATACTTTTTATTTTATTTAATGTAATATTATTTTACAGTGACATGTTCGAGTCTAAGAGAAAATACTTTTATTTTATTTTATGTAATATTATTTTACAGTGACATATCGTGGTGATACATGTACTATATATTCCCACAGCAGAATGGACCGACAAAAAATCGATGTGGTTATAGGTAAAATGTATTAATATATTACATATTACAATACTTTTTAATGTATTTATAAGAATTTTTTTTTGTAGCGACATATATATATATATGATATTGACGCTAGTGTAATATCAACTCACGAATAAAAGTATATCATTATAATTTATGAATGGTATGTATGATAGGTTACATTCAAATATTTTGCTGAATAATATTTGATATTTGAAAAACAATAATAATGGGCAGTCTTGTGTAAGGTCGTTTAAAATATTAGTATTACTTTTCTTTTAAAATATCAGTATTACTTTTCATTTATACTAATATATTAATCACAACATATAGTGAGTTTGGTGTGAAACAGGTTTACATGTGAATAATAATTTTGTAAAATTATTTTTTAATGCATAAAAATTACTCTTTAAAGAGTAATTCTTTTATTTACAAAAGTAATAATTCATAATGAATAATTTTTCATTGTACTATATAATAATTGATAAATTATTATGTGAAATAGTTTGAAGAATAGTGATGATTATTTATCTAAAAAGAATTTTTCATATATTAAAGAGTAGTAATCGGTAAAAAGAGGGTTTACGTGTGAATTCGACTCATTCAAATATTTGCTCACTACAATATAATTTTTTATTAAAATATATCAACTTTTTATCTGTCTAACAATATAAATTAAAAGTCATTTTCTTAATTTTCAACTCACGAGATTGACACCCGTACTAAGAAAACAATATTATACTTGCCTTTGCTTTTTGAACAAACGAACTATTCTAGAAAACAATATTATACTTGCCTTTGCTTTTTGAACAAACGAACTACTCTAGAAAACAATATTATACTTGCCTTTGATTTTTGAACAAACGAACTACTCTAAAATGCCATGTTTCCGCTATCATTTTTACTTTTCTTGAATTTTAGGCTTCCAATATGACTATAATTTTCCACGCTAACTTTTTTAAAAATTCTCCTCCGTCTCACATTTAATTACACCATTGTTGTATATATTGAGTTTAAGAAAAAAATTTAATCAATTTTATTAATTTTTTAGATAATGTAACATTTTTCTTTATAATAAAAAATAAGTACAAAATATGTTATATATGTTAGGTGAAATTATTAATAAATTTATAATTAAAATATATTGAAATAAAAGAAAATAGAAAATGTGAAATTTAACGTGAAATGATAATAGCGCATTTTTTATTTTTTTATAGTGTTGCTAGTTTTGCGAAGTACATGACCCAAAATATGATACACTACAAAAAAATAATTCTTTTAGCAACGAAGCGCATTTTTTATTTTTTAATAGTGTTGCTAGTTTTGCGAAGTACACGACCCAAAATATGATACATTACAAAAAAATAATTTTTTTAGCAACGAAATTTACCAACGGAATTTAATTTGTTGGTAATTAAAAATTTACCAATCACAATATTATCAACGGAATTTTACCAATGGATTCCGTTGGTAATTCGTTGGTAAGCCAATTTAACAATGTAATTAACATTTTTACCAACGAAATATTCCGTTGGTAAAAAACAGTTTTTTTTGTAGTGATATATTCTAATAAATGTAAAAAATAATAATTATTATAAATATAATTAAACAATAATTTCAATATATAAGATAATATGCTAATGTAAGTTTATACTCCTATGATTTTTATATGCAGAAGTTATTATCAGCATGATGCAAACTATTTCAAAAGCTTTCTTATGCTATTTAATTGAAAAATATATACTAATTTTTAAAAAAAAAAATATTACATGTACTTATATTTCAAATAATTTGAATGGGGTACTCAATATGGATTATGTATAGTTTCACGCACATTTTTGTAATGTTTCAAACGCATAATAATAAATCAAATCTATTTAACCAATATTATTATTATTTTTTATTTTATTTTTTATGTAAAAACCATAGCTCAAATCAATCCAAAAGGAATCATAACACTCACTTTTGAAAATAATATCTTTTCGTCTACTCACCTTAATGTCCACTTTTATGTCTGACTTTATATATTCTTTTACTTTATTTCATTTTAGGTACAATCAATAGTTCTATACTACTCCCTTTAATCCAAAAACAGTTGAGATTGTCATTTGCGATATCATTTTTAGATGATTAAAGTAAATAAAAAATAAAAAAAATCAATTGCCATCAATCATTTATCAAACGCAATGTTGAACTTATAAATACAAGAGAATTCTTTTAATAATTATACTATACGTACACTACAGTATTAATAGCCTTAGATTAAGTAATTTAGCTGTCATATACAAATATTTAACTAAATAAATGTTTGGAAAATTGGACAATATTATTAATAATATGGATAACTTGTTAATATTAGTTGAAAACGTTATTCAAGTAAAACTGGCGTTACGGAATACCTAATAGTCAAGAAAAGACAGTGGATGAGTGGACTAGTTTGATTAGTCTTATTTTGTTTTGATTTATTTTATTTATTATTTAATTTAATTAATATTTATTATTTCTCCTTTCTAATCATTTACTATGATTATCCAACAACGAGGTACAAGTGATATCGAAATTTTGAGTTGGAAACGGCATCGTTTTATCTGATACTCTAGCGATCGTGTTTCATTTTGCTACCTACAGTGGAGTTGCCACGGGTTTTTCCATGGCCACAACTATTAGTCCATGGATGTAGTGTCATTCTATTTAACGTAAGCCTGTACAAAAGTAGCCTCAACTTAGTGGAAGATGTTAAAGCAGGTATTTGAACACCCAATGTCAAATTGGGAAAGCCGGAAAATATATTTTCCGGTATGTATGCATTCACTTATACTCTCTTCGTCTCATGCAAATATTGTGTTTGCTTTTTGCACGTGGATTAAAAAGTATTACTCCCTCCGTTCTAACTTCAACTTCGCACTTTTCGTTTTGGTCCGTCTCAAATTCAACTTCATATTTCCATAAAAGGAAAAAACAACAAACTAATATTCCTCTAACATACTTTAATTTCAAATTTGTCATCACCTTTTTAAAACACATAACATACTTTATCATTTATTTATTACTAAAAAAATACCATACTACCCCCAAAGTAAGTAAAAAGTGAATTTTCTTAAACTTCGTAAACATGAAATTCAATGTAGGGCGGAAGGAGTATTATTTAATATGTAATGAGTAGTTGTATTAGTAGGGTATGTCATTTGTGGACCTCATATTTTAATTGAATTAGTGGGTGTGTGTAGGTCTATGTGTGTAAAAAAAAGGAAAGGAAACTCTTTGGGTGAGACGTCCAAAATGGAAAAAATAACTCTTTGAGCAGGACGAAAGAAATATTTCGGGGAATCTTTTTACTTCCCCGTCTACAAGGGACAATTTTTGTTATTTTAGACAAAGAGTTTCATTTTTCTATATACATAGACACATACATATATTTAATAATATGATTAAAATATAAACTCACACATAAATTAATAAAATTACTCGCTACACATTACATCATAATACTCAGTTTACATAAAAAAACAAATGTATCTCTGAGTATTACAAACATAAATTAGGTTATTGTCATAAAATAAAGTAATGAAATTAAAGGTGCACACTTTATCCTTATCAGCAATGAGTTGCTTTTAGGTATTAGTGACTTTAATTAGTGAGTCCTAATGACACAAGGAAAAATCTTGGCAAGATTTCAATGTTATATAGTGTTTTTTGTTTTTTTATTTTTTTTCACCACATTGCAAATGACTAGGATACCAATACAACAATTGGTTGGATAGGAGATACTGTAATAAATTTGCTAAATAATGATGGTTTAATTAGTCCTATTGTATGCTCCCAATTGAGGTATATACACTATGGTTGAATCTCTAATACTTAAAGTTACATTTAATATTTCGTGTATATCTTCAAATTAAACACCAACTTTAATCATATTTTTTTATGTGTTAGAAATAGATTTTTTTATTTTTTATTTTAATATCACATATAATCTTTCTATTTTATTATTATTATTATTATTATTATTATTATATTACTAATGTACTCCCTCCGTCCCCCGAAGTACTTCACGTATTGTTGTACGCGGAGTTTAAGAAAAAAATGATATTTTATGTATAAAGTAGGAAAGAGAAGAAATATTTTAATTAATTTTATGTTGGGATATGTGTAAAAAGTATATATTGTTATAGTGTATTTTTTACTATTTTTAGCAAAAGTAAAGTGTGAAATACTTTGTGGGACGGATGAAAAATGAAAGTGTGAAATACTTTGGGGGACGGAGGGAGTATATCTTTATACTTAGAAATAAGAAGTAATTCTTAAAAGAGTGAGGCTTGCGTGCACCCGGGGACACACCGTGCTCCTTTAGAATTTAGTATTATGGGTAAGAGTACATTGTTTTGTTCTAAAGGGTATACACTTTAATTAGTAAGGGTACACCATTTTGTTCTAAAGGGTATACACTTTTTATTAATATTTTTTATTTTTCTTCAGAAAATAGAGGGTACACATCTTTATACTAAAGAGTATACAATTTAACACAAAATTCTAAAGGTGCGCCCGGGTGCACACAAGTTTTTACCTTCTTAAAATAATAAATAAATCAATTAATAAAAATATGTCTTTCTTCAAAAATTTTGATTATATTCTCATTATTAAATTATAATTACAATATGTATTTAATATTGAATTATCTAATTAATTTTTTTATAAATATAATGCTTCAGCATGTTATGCGGGAATATGTACTCGTATATATATATATATATATATATATATATATATATATATATATATATATATATATATATATATATATATATATATATATATATATATATAAAGCATATATATTTAACAAGATGAAATTGGGATGGCACTGTAATTTGACAAAATGCATGTAGTGATTCAACAATATTTTTAGCCCACTTTACATTAATTAAACTCAAAGAAAAAGTTTTTTTTTCATAAATTACAAATTAATACCACAATAAAAGGCATTTAACACGTTATCATGTTAGATATCTCATAAATGGGAGTGGAAAATTCAATATATTTGAATAATTCAATCATCATTACGTTGACTATATATTGCCATTTGGACTTGAAGTTTGGTGAAAAGCGTATAATCCAATTACTCATTCCCCTTAAAAAAGAAAAAAAAAATATATATATATATATATATATATATATATTAAAAAACAAAAAAACTTGAGAAAGTTTAATTTCAATCGTTATGATTCGATTATTCAGAGTACAGACGGCTAATATATTTTTATTTAAAAAAATAAAAAGACAAAGAAAGTGGACAACATTATAAATTGATCTTTTCAAATGTTAATTTTAAGACATTCAAAACTAATTTAAAGGTTAAAAAAATCAATCAAAAAGAGAGAGAATTTTTTTTTTTAAAAAAATAAAAATTTATTGAAATGTAAAGAAGTGGACCAACAATCCAATAATTGTGAACCGTCGTGCCGGCAATTACTTCTAATTAATTTCCACGTGGCCCTAGAATCGAATTTATTTTGTATTAATATTTTTATTGTAATATTTCAAGAATATTATTCAATGAAAATTTCAAACCATAATAAATTTGATGCACTCATTTTCTATCTCCAACAAAACGTAAAGATGACGTTTCCTAGTTGATGAAGATTGATCAATTATTTTAAATTTTCAGCATATAATACTTATTGAGTATAAATCATGTCCAAATTAAATCTATATTTGAAAAGTACTCCATTAATTAATGCACTTGAGTTTTGAAAATGTATTTATTATCAAACCCAGTCCATTGAAGGCACCACATCTAATTTCTTATACAAACTTTTTAAATTATTTCGTACACATAATGTGACATTAAAGTCCAAGAATAAATCTAGAAATTTTAAACTTTTCTTTCTTGAAAAAAAAGTTACTGATGGCTACAATTGCAACTTCCTAGCTAGTAGTCTAATTACCCACATTATTATTATCTTTTTAATAGATGGTTTCCGTAAGAATAACTATTACAGTTTCCAAACATTTCAATTTGTGATATTTCTTTAAAAATTCCCATGTTATATCGTCTGCATTATCTCTTAAATAATTAAAAGTGATAGCAATGAAAAATTTAAACCATTTCCCTAATTAAGTGTTAATACACTCTAAGAATCAACGCCACCATTTAAATGGAATGATATACGAAATGTGACACAAATGTTTTACCGACTATCTAGACACCAACACTATCACATAATATGATATATCACAATTTTAAATCTCACTCGTGATAATAATAATAAATAATAAAAAAAATATTATTATTATTATTTTAAAAAGAACCCACCACGTTATAATTGACGTTCTTAATTCCCTATTCTGGAGAAAACAGAAATAACAGAAATGAAAGAAATCCAAATTTTGCTTAAGTGAGAAAATGTTTTCCAGAAACTGAACAAAAGAAATGGACCCAATTATCGTCATAATGATAATATCCACACGAAGCCACTACCTTGAGACTGACATTCCAAATTTCGACAAAAAGAGCAATATCAAAAATCAAAAGAATATTAAAAACAAATTAGAATCAAAATTTGTGTTCATCAAGATAGAGAGAGGACAACATGGATTCCAGACAAGTGGGCCGCCCAAAAAATCTTTGCCAACAATGGGCCCCCACTGGCCAATTTAAAACAAAATGGGCCTATATAGATTACATTAGGCACTCCAACATGACATTTAAAGAAGAAAAAAAAACACATGCATTTTGTCTCACGATTATTCTCACTGAATTCACATGATCATCAAAACTTCAACTACTTATCATTCTAACTAGCCATCAATAAAATGAATGAATGATAGATAATCATATCCAAAAAAAAAAAAAAAAGAAGATGAAATGCAAAGCAAAAAAGTTATTAGAGATGATCACCATCTCCTCAGTCCTGACTACTTGATGTTGGTGTTTGAGTTCTCCGGTTGAACGGCCAAAGATTAACGAGGCGTTCCAACACCGTCGCGCTTTTGGAGAAGTAGCCCGAGAATCCCTGAGGGATCGAGGGGGGAGGGAAGTCTTCCGCTGGCATTGCAAACGGACGTATCATCTTCTCCATCATCTCTAGTGTCAAATAAGATCCTACTTCTTGCAACCTCTCAGGGCCATTTATAGGCAATGTGTGCTCCTGATGCAACGATGCAGCCTCACTATCGTTTCCCTGATAAAAACAAACACGAACGCTTGTCTATATGGTTACAACTATTTTTGGCAAACATATGGAGTATTAGTGAAAATCAGCCTTAGTTTGAAGGTTACCTCCAATGGAGATAAATCTGCACCTCGGCTAAATGTCATCTCTACACGAAATCTTTTTGGATCTTCTAGAGGAACCTGCATTCATATATGTCCATATTCTCAATAACATGAGTAGTTTTGTGATGAAAAGTATCCTAGGAGTTACAAATACCAACCTCTATGTTCTCGAATAGCCTCAACACAATGTAGCTCATGTAATCGAGCTCCTTTGTCCTACTTAAGCGCTCTAAAGTGCTATCACATATGAGGCCAGGTTCTCCTTGAAGAGATTCATCCAGGTTGCAATAACGAAGAACATTCATCAAGGAATGAATATGGGACTCCTGTGGATCGGTACATTAATCAAACTCAACGTGGATTTAAAGAAGAAAGGTGCGCTGAATGGAGGGAA
The DNA here is from genome assembly GCA_023678885.1 of Pogostemon cablin. Lineage (NCBI taxonomy): Eukaryota > Viridiplantae > Streptophyta > Magnoliopsida > Lamiales > Lamiaceae > Pogostemon > Pogostemon cablin. The sequence continues at coordinate 1,163,433 of CM042992.1, read as the reverse complement.
AACGGAGTTCTTTACTCACTGATGTAAAATATAGCCGCGTTCTCACATGCCGATCTGGTGTCTTCACATTTGCATACCTATTGGAAGAAAAAACACAAACCGAAATAACCATCTCCGTTTCAAATAACTGAGTCCATGTTCCATGTTGCTCATCCAAACTTAGTAATAATCCATAAACAGTGAGGAAGAGTGTGATTGTGTGGAAAGCAAAAAAACAATTGCAGCATTTACTTGGGGTCCAAACGGTACTTGGGTTCTTTGTCGTCGTCATCATCTTGATCCGTCGATTTTTCACTGGCCAAACTACTCTGAGACTTGATCTGATAATCTGTATCTTCTCTAGCATTGCTATAAACTGATGAATTTCTATCCTGATTACTCTTCAGTTCTGCAATGCTGATTGCTTCTTCACGTGTATTTCTTAGATCAATCAGGATCTTCCCCAACAAGCGGCGAGCAACCTGATATTGAATGCTTAGAATATGACATATCTACGACAAAATTGTTTCAAACATAAAGGATATACCTTGGATCCAATCTTCAGTTTTTGTTTTGGATTGATTCCATACTCATTTGGAATAACACCATCAGCAAGTAGCTGCAAAAGTTCAGCGCATCGATGAAATTTCTCTTTCGTTGGTTACAGGGTTTGTTTTTATTGCATACCTGGGCTACTTTGAAAAGTTCATCCAAACCTTTAAGATTTAAGTGTGCATTGTGCAGGAGATCATATCTGTCAAATAGTATCATTAAAGTAAAAGAACAAATCACAGCTTCTATTACATGTTTTATACTTTTCTCTACAGATGATGTAATCAAACATGATGGTGATGCATTATGTAATGAAAGTGTTTTTCTTACTTGCACGAGTCATAAACGTCAGGAATTTGCGATACATCAAACCGGCTGCAATAGTGCAGACATGGTTAAAGGTGGATCACATGATGGAGAAATACGAGCAGCAGTTTTAACACAGATAAGGAAAGGCTTACTCTTTGCGTTCATTATACAAATCCCTCTCAAGTTTTTTCCACCGAGCAAACATGAGAAGAAATCCCTCACTGCCACAAGGCAATCCAGCAGCAATACGATCGACATCCATGTTTGTCTTTCCAAGTGCTTTAGCTTGATCATACGGAGGGATAACATCAAAAGAGGTTCTCTCCTCAAGTGCTGCATACTCATCCTTGGCTAGAATTCTAACTTGCTCGGTCACTTCCTTCAAGAACTTAACCTAGTTTTCATTTTGGCGAAAACTTTTAGAATCATAGGATCAAGAGACGTCACTTGTCTTGTGAAACAAGCTAGCAATTTACCAATTTAGTTAGAAGTTCAGATGCATTTGGAGTAACTCCCAACCCATCTATCATCCAAGGTTTTTCAAGTGATCCATTGCTTTGATTAGTTTGTGACTTGGTAGTAATGATCTCATGTAGCCTGGCCTGGAAAAAAGCATTGAGAAAGTCGAATAGACATAAAGCTTGGCCAAAATGCTATTTCTTTTGCTTTATGTTAGCCACATTCTACGACTTGAAAGACAAACCTTAGCTTCTAACATCTCGGAACTGGCATTTTCAAGTCCATCCAGCATTGAAGAGTCCTTGCTGACGAGTGAGACCTAGACCGAAAGGGAGCATAAGAGCGACGATATATAAAGATTTCAATCAATGGAGTAAATGAATTACCAAGATAGGAGTCAACTGTCCTTCCAAGTCTAGAAGGCCTTTAGCAAAAGCAGCTGCTGACATCTGTCAATAATAAATAAATTTAGTGAACAAGTATCTTCTGAATAAAGAGACATATGAAGGCAAATTTTCAATCTGGATAGCATCATTCTCCCAATGTGTTCTAACTAGCAAGTGGGAGCATAACCTGTACACGGCCTTCATCTGAACTGTATATCTTCAGATCGTGGCGATATGTACTGTGGAGGCGAAGCAGGCCGGTTCCTTCACCTGATATGGACATCATGGAAAAAATAGAAAAGATAAGTCTGCCCAAGTTCAAATGTAAAACAAGAATCAGCATAAGTCATAATTATGGGCATCGGATCTTGATTTAATGTATACGCTCACACACAAATACGTAGAATTCAAATATATAGAGATATTATGGACACGCAGCTATTACCTGGATACATATTGTTCCGAAAAAACCTTCCGAGTTCCTCAGCCTGTCAAGAAAATTAAACAACACCATTTTGATTTAAAAAAATAAAAAAATTCCGGATTTAATCAACACTGCGAAGTAGAACTTCACTTGTTTTCTTCCGGCGTGAGTAAGGACGCCTCCGTATTTAAGAATCATCAGGGCCTCTGTAGGCCTTTCCTCTTCCCCTTCACCATTAGCTTTTGCAACTTTGGCCCACTTTAATGGCTTAAGTTGAACTTTCCTATAAATGCCAGAAAAATGACCTCCCTGGATACCATAGCATTAACTTTCAATATAACAGTGCAAAAACAATCAAAGAAGAGAATATCTTGGACAAAGAAACAAAATTATGTAAATGGACCTCCTCAAGTACGGCCTTCACTTGGCGAAGCTTCTCTGCATGCTCAATGTCTTCAGCTTCGCTATCGCTCTCGTGACCAGATCTGGATGAAAAATTAGATTATATACCAGTAGTATAACACAATAAGGTGTTCACCAAGATGCACCCATAAAAAGGTCTTACTGAAAATCAAACAGAAGAGTAAAGATCAATACTAGCAAGATGAACAAAAATTCATCAGATATAAGTCAATAATAACAGATTCACTCACCTAGCACGAGGAACTAAAATTCGTGTTGCATCCAAAAGATCTTGCAATTGGACAGCACTTTTCAGCTTTGTCTGTAGAAAAGCATGAAATAGTACTAATAGGTAAACATACATTTACATTGCATAATGATAAGTAAAGAATGAATCACTGAGGATTACATGGAATAAGTAATATGCACCTCTGCTCTAGGCTTTCCTCCATTATATTTCAACATCAAGTTTAAAAGCTTTTCCTCAGTAACTTTCAACTTCACTTTCTGCTTTGGAGTTCTATCACCACTGGCAGCATGGGAGCATTTCTCAAGAGATGAAAGAATATGTAAAACTTAATGATGACAATAACGGAAAATGTAATATCATACTGGCGAATAATGGCAATCACACAACGCAGCTCTTCCGACTGCCCAAAAGTCCCAATTATTCCGCTGCCCTGACGTGTTAGTCCTTCAGTTGGCTGAACTGGTTCATTCACCTTCCACGGCAAAGTTGGAGGTATTGTTGAAGAAAGATGTGGAGCTTTAGCATCAAGAAACATTTTCCTCAAAACACAAGCAGCATCATCATAATATCTGCATTTAGTAAGAAATTATTCAGAATCCAAGTAAAACACAGAAAAAGATGTAAATGAAGTCAAGGATAGGAAAAGTTTCATAAGGAGTAACAAAGGAGCAGACAAGGAAAACAAACAGCACGTCTTACTTGTAAGAGTTCTTGACAAAACTCCACCCATTGACATCACAAACATAGGAACGCCCGTCACAACGCAAAAGATCAAAACCACAAACCTAGAGAAACATTAAGAGAGTATAATTTGATTACTGAAATATGCCAGACTTCTGAAACAAAGTTTGCCTGATCCTGTAATAATCAAGGAACTGTAAACACTTACAGCTTGACTAAATGCAATGCAAACCTCTCTTGCCATTTCTTTTTCTACAGGAGTAAGTAGAACAGGATATCTGACCTGAAAGCACAGCTACTTATTAAGCTAATGTATCCATCTACAAATTTCAGATAGTGTGGAAAAGAAATTTATCCAACTTCAGCAATAAAGAAGCATGTCAATTAATTAGGAATTAAAACAACTAAGTGGCAATAAAAAGTGAACAAATAGGGATAAAAATTTGTAGAGAGCCATTAACCTATAATTGTCTTGAAACCAAAAAAAAAAAAAAAGAATCTCAAATAAAATTAGATTTTTTTTTGTGTGTGTGTGTGTGTGTGTGTTCATGACTTTACTAGGCTAGGAAGGGCACATCATAAGCAATGACACAGGACAACTTTAATTTGTTATTTAATTTTCGTAAAGTGAGATCACAAGCACATAAGACTTGGATACATATAAAATGAACTCACTTCTTTGCCATCAGGATTTCTCATAACAACACCATCAACCACCGGAGATTTCCTTGCCTCTGCATGAGCATACTCAGGACCCACAGTATACACCTAAAATACAAGTTGAAGTTATTCCTTAACTAAATTTGTTTAAGTGTACAAATATCTTCAGTGATATATTGCTAATCTACATATAGATGTATTAATAATAACAGAAGGGACACATCAATACAAGGTTGATGATGTATTAATAATAACAGAAGGGACACATCAATACAAGGTTGGTGAGGAATTCATCAACCTTCACATCCGTTCCCCCAGTGGGCATAAATTCCTCATATATGTAAGATCCTTCACGTCTCACTTTCCGGACATCTGGATGGAATTCACTTGAGCGATTACCAACCTGAGAAAATATATGAGGATGTAGTAATGCGAGAGGTACAAACCAAATTTGGGAAGCTAAGATAGTGAGGGAAATGATTTTTAGATAATGCCACCTTGCAAAGTTTAAGGATGGACTTCACTACTTATAATCAGACAGCAGCGTCACAGAACAAGTAGTTCTCTTGTCAACTCTCAGAGTGTGTCAAATAATTTTAGTTTGGTGCATTTTTTTGTTATTCAAAATCTACTTTGCAAGCAATAATAACATTATCAAAGACATAAAAGTGGTTCTCAATTTGACACACCAATGATGATTAAAAATTGAAAACAAAAATCACACACCTAGACATAAAATTTTTACATCAGTTCTCACCTTTCGAAACAATTCCTTCATTCCCCCACCAGCTGAACTAGGGTAATATATCATTATTCTGTGATCATCACCTTCACAAAATAAAATGAAGATTGGTGAGAAGTAGCAATAAACCACAGAAGTCTTAAAAAAATCAGCTCAAGATTAAATTCAAGAATCACGCGACCGTATAAAACCCTCATATACAAAAGGCTCTAAACATGGAGCCAACATATGTTTAAAGACATGCTACCATGAACAGGCTTCTCCACGAAAGGCTTCCAGAAACGATTGCCATGAACTTCAACAAAATCTTCTTCCTCGACAAAATAATCTAGCTCTTGGTTTGGGAATTCCCTGTTAACTAATGCATATCTCGGAACATTAATTCCAAACATTGCAAGTTTCTGCATCAATAAAACCATCATCACCAAAAATGTTATCAAGAAACTGATTACATGTTTAGAGAGGAATAGAACTGATACCCAGTAATGAGAAATGAACACTTACAAAAGATGCTGTGCTATTGAATCCAAGATAATTACAATATTACCCAGTAAAGATATTAAAAGATCTGTTTAGAGAGGAATAGAAAACAGGGAATTTCAAATAGTAGTCTATTTGAAGATTAAAAGATGCAAACCTCATACACTACCCTTCGATCATGAAGAAGATGTTGTGCTGCCAATTCATTTACAAGAAATGGCCTACAACAAGAGAGATTATACAGTAATGAGAAACCGAAGAGGCAAGAAACAGAACACTTACAAAAGGCTTACTTTCTTAAAGAAGCATATGCTTCAGCCTTCTGAAGAGGATAGCCAGTGGAATAGAAGGCAATCAAGCAGTCACATATTGGCCAACTACAATGTAAGACCAATTTTTATCCAACACCAATTAGTAATCTATTGAATCCAAGATAATTACAAATATTAGTCATAAGAATGAAAAGAACTCATGGAGAGAGATTCACCTCTCTATAGGCTCTTCAAGAATTACCTTATCCCCAAAATGCACTATCTACAACCAAATCAGGATCAACAAGACATCATTAAAAAAAAAACACATGTATTAATACTACTAATGTAAGCCAATTAGTTACATCGAATTCTCCAAAAGACTGTAGCCTCTCCAAAATCTGCAACATGGGACCAGAAAATGCCTGAAGAAAGAAAGAAATAAATTAGCATTCATCAACATTTTACTTACCAATGGTGCATGTTTCACCCAAAATTGAAAATGTAATGACAAATGAAAGAGAACCTCGGAGCCGCATTTCACCTTCTTTTCCATAACACACACTCCTATCGTTACTTTATCGCGAACACCACCCACCATTTTTCTTACAGAAGATCAGTGTAGAATCTCAATTCCCACAGTCACTGCCCACTCAAGAATCAAGATTCAAGAAATCAAGAATCTACACTCATGCAGAAGTGAGGAGTACACACATATAAAAACAATGTTTTCTTGTTTCTTTAACAGAAATTACGAAATACACTCGAGTAAACACGAGAAATGATGAATCCCAATTCCACCGCTCTAAAATCGAGAAGAACGAGAATCATGCAGATATACACATACCAAAAAAAGAAAAAGGAAATTAAAAAAAAAAAAACCGAGGAAAATGGACAAAAGCTGTTAACCCAGATGCAAAAATCCCGCATCCATAATAAAAGAATTAAAAAAAAAAGAGAAAGATACCGACATTGGCAAAAACACCATTTTTCAAAATTGGAGTTCGTAAAAAAATTACTGGATTAATTCCAACCAGTGTGGGCTTATGTAATCTTGGTGGTTTCTACACGGGTTTATGTAATCAATTCAATCTACGAAGACAAAAGGGTGGATACAGCTATTATTTGTTTGCATAATTGTGCGAGTGACGCTGAGCTGCCGGTTGTAATCAAGATTCAAGAAAATGACGATTTGCAGATTTGGTGGGCTTTATATTCCATTCATACCATAATTAAAACGCACATTTATCATATTCTATAATCTAGAAACATATATTATAATTTGATTTTATTATTGTTATATTTTTGTGTACGCACTCCGTATTTAATTGTAGCTTTATCGAGAACATGCATTTGGATTAGTTTCATATGTACATCAACTCAAATCAGATTTCGTTATATGTGATGATACTCTAATTATTACACGATTCAATCAATATATTTATTACACTCCATTCGATAGAAATGAATCAATGATATTCTAATATTCGAATTGTTAAACTAGCTATGAGTAATAAATAAATGTACACTGCTATTCGACTCAATTTGATTCGGTTCAATAATATTTATTAGGTGTTTGACTAATTAAAAAGGCACTTTTAACATTAATAAATTGTTTTATTTTTTAATTTCTTTTCCTTTAACAACACATATTTTAAGAATAAACAATACTACATTAATTACATGATTTAACTACCCAAATTAAAAATCAATTTCATTTAAATTTAAGAAGGAAATCATAACGACATGATTTGCAAGGTTACAAATGCTATAATTATAAAAATGTTATTATAATGCTATAAATATAAATATATATAAAAATAGTACTCCACTTATACATGTTTCTATTATAAATATATCTTTTTAAAAATAAAGAGCAAATATTTGTGTGAACCGTAAACTTGAGATAGATAAAAAGTGAGCCTGAGATGGATAAAATAATAAAATCATTATCACTTTCGCTATAAAATATTACTATTACTTTTTATTTATAATATAAATTGTTCATGAAATAATTCACTGCATCATTATTACTTTTCATTAATTATTTTGTTATTTTTTATCCGTCTAAAGTAAAAATTTATGTGAGATGTCTCACACAAAACTTGCCCAAAATAAATTTAACAACAACATATTGTAATATAAATAATACATAAAAGGAAAAAAAATACTCACTCCTACCACTTTAGTTTACACCTTCACTCCGACATGGGGATTAAAAAAATAGATAACTTTTTCACAAAATCATTTTTATACTTGTAGATTTTATGGTTCTAAAAAAAAAATTATTTTCATTAGCAACAAATTATCTAAAAAACTATATTTTTTAATAAGAAAATGTCAATGCATTTATAATATTTTTATTAACGAAATAATATATATTATTATATGCCAATAAATTACTAGCTAATCATTATATAAACTGCGGAATTATTTAGAATTTTGTTGTTAAAAATTACTAAACTATCATTTTTACCGATAAAAATTACTAATAAATACTCCCTTATCCTATTGATAACCAAATTAAAATATGAAATTAAAAATTTTACCATCATAATATTATAATATTTTCTTCAATAAATACTCTCTATGTTTGGCGTTAACATTGACGCTTTTTTTCTGCACGAAGATTAAGAGAGTATAATATTGGAATTTTATCAATTCAAAATGGATAAACTATCAATGCTGGGCCTGAATTATTTTTCTATCTATTTGAGACCTGAAATATGTAAAAATATCAATTCAAAACCTGAATTTATCAAATATTATCTCTTATTTTATCAATTGAGAGCCTAAATTCAGGTCCCAAATTGATATATATACATATTTCATGCCCTGGATTGATAGAAAAAATAATTCAGGCCCCATATTGTTAGTTTACTTATTTTTCAGGCCTTTAATTGATAAAATTCCTATAATATTTTAATAGGTAGTGAGTTGAGAAATATAGTGAGTAGTTGTATTAGTATTGTGTGTGACTATATGTGAAAATATTTGTTTTGTGTGAGTTTCATTTGAAAAAAAAAAAGGTGAACCTTAATCTAAAATAAACCAAAATAAAAAATGTAAATCTTAACATTGGAGCATACATTAACTTAACACATAATATACATGTCTATATAAAATTATAAATTTATTTATAATTTAATGAGCCATTTAGATTTTTTTTATTGACAAAGATCTTTTATTTTTAATTTATATAATAAAATTAATTAAGAATTTTGAAATATATTTTGGTTCTGTTTAATTTTGATAGTGTCTCGCAAGAAAACGTTACATCCTACTCTTATCTCACAAAATACATTTTATTTGTGCGAATTAAATTATTTCATACACATTAATTATGATTACTCCTCAATACATAAAAAATTATTTTTTAATAAGATAAATTATCACCTTTTATGTATGAAAACTATTACTAGTCAAATTCTTGCTCACTAATTTAATAATTACTCTTTAATATATAAAATTTTACTTAAAAAATAATCATTCTTCTTCCGAATGAATAATTCTTCAAATTTTAAAATATTGTGATTTTTTATATTTTTGTTGAGATAAGTAGTACTCCTATTTTTCATTCAAAAAATAATAGTAATTCATTTTTTGAAAAAGTAATTTTTCACGTATTAAAAATTAATTTTGCAAAAATAAAATGCATGATCAACCCAATTTATAAATTCTATTGCATTTAAAAAATATAATTCATGGAATATATATATAAATATTTAAAAAGTAAATCAATTAATTATAATTATTATAGTAAGATATAATTTTAGTAGTAAATTTATAATATATATATATATATAAATAAGTAAATATATATTTTTTGTAAGATGAACAGTCAGACGCATGGCTAGATTATTAAATTAATGATGTTAAGTACAGTTAACGAATTTAATGAGGAGAGTCTTTAAAACGGAGAGATTAGCAATATTAGGATCTTAATGAATATTAACTTATTAAAAAAAAACAAAAGGGTAAAACAGTCTTAATAAAGTTTAAATGGTATCAAATGGACAGTTATAACCTAATAAGCTGGATCAATTTGATCCATAGAGAATTATCCTAAATTAATTATAGGGATCGTTTTATCAGAACGAGAAAAATAGTTTACCTTTAAAAGACCCGAATTTTTTATTATTATTTTTTTTGTCAAGACCCAAAAATTATAAAACTATCGACTCAAAACTTAAATCACTAAATCATTAAAAATTGTATGACATAGCATTTATATGTCATTAATTAATATGTTATTTTAATAATAATAAATTATAAAATATTATATTAAAATACAATAGAATTTTATGTAGTTATTTTATTATTTTAATTAATTTTACAATTTTAAATCTGATGGATGCATTTTTTTTAGTTTTGAATCGATAGAAAAATCTTTCAAATCCTAAATTAGTAGTTAATGTATTTTTGACGTCCCTATGCGAATATGCGATACAAATTATTGTGTCAAGAACACATTAACCATCTTGCATTCAAATTATAAATAAATAAATAAAAGATCAATTCAATTATATTCTTTTAAGATTGAGAATGTTGTTAAGCAACAAACTTTTGATATGTCTTGTTAATTTATTTTAATAAATAATTTTATTCATTTTATATTTAAAAATGTACTGCTTTCAAGAATTTTATCCGTCTTTACACAAATGTATATTAGGAGTACTCTAATCAGCAACGATAATTCATCAAAATAATATCTCTAATTTATATTGTAAAATATAAATTTGTATTTTTATTTTACTACTATATATTTGACCATGTACTAGAAACAAAACTCGTAAAGATTAATGTAATAAAAAATAAATCAAAGATATTATTTTATAGAATTATTGTTGCTTATTGGAAGTATTAGTGTCATACTCCATTTACGTAATCTTTATACATCTCATACTCCTATTTATATAATTTTATTACTTTTATATATGAATATTAAGAGAGTATATATATGAATATATATTCTCCTAATGAAGAAAATTCAAATTAATTTCATAGAAAATATCTATTGTGCTTTGAGAACAGAGCAATAAACAACATACAATTAGAGCTAAGAAACTATTATCAAACAAAAACTTCCAACTTACAACCCCCAATTTTCCTTAGTGATCATTGTACCTCTCATGCATTCAATGAATCTACCAATCATAATCATTTATTCGATTTTCCCAGCAGAAATAGAAACATAAGCACAATAATCAAACCTATCTAGTCTTACACAAATAGATCATTTATTAATTCTTTCTTCATTTTGTATTATATACATTATAAAAACGAAATCTTGTATTAATATAAAATAAAAATAATATATATATTGAAAATTTAAATTTTGTCATTCATTTTTAATACACATAACATGTGTTTAATTTATTGGGATGCAATGGTTACAATAGCTTAACAAATAACAAGGTCACTCATGGCTGTAATGAGAAGACAATCAAGTTTGGTTTGCAAAGGAGTTCAATTAAATTGAGATGGGAATTCAATTAATTGGAGGTCATAATTCACAATAATAAGGTATATGTATTTTTTGAACCGGCAATGTAAAGCTATTGAATTTATATAAATTAACCCAAAAAAATAAAAAATTCCCATTTGAATGCGTTTTATATTTTTCCACAGCTATAACTTCTAGTATTAAAGAAAAAATGCTGGCATGTCCTTGTTTGCAAATTGGGCTGGGTTAGTACTGGATCGGTTGCCAAATATTTTTGTTGACATATGGGCTTTAGTCACTCATCAAGTAGGCTTAATGAAATTTGATTTGATCGAGTTATTCGGCATAAGCCAGACGCTGACATGATGGACTAGACGGCTTTATATACAATCATTAATTGCAACATTAAACATTTTTTACATCATTAACTCTTATCTAGTGTCTCTTTTAATTTAAACACCCTAACAATATATGGGTATATAGAATTAGAAGAGGACCATAGGATTTACACGTGAATCCGGTTTACACAAGTGTTTATGTTCTAAAAATACAAAACGCCCTTAAAAAACCAAAAAAAGAAGTGATTAAAAGTTAACTCACGTATATATAAATTTCCTAATTGAACACGTTGATGCCATTTGTGAGGAAGAGAATATGAAATACTTAAACAAAGGTTGTTCAAAATAGAGTTAGCCAGATAGGTATAGTATTACATTTTCTCATAATCCAAGTCAGTTGCATGATTAGGATATATTGTACACCGGGTATTTGTAAGTGGGATCCCCTATTCCACTCCATTTTACATCTCATGTTACATGGGGTGAGATGTGTGTGAAATGGAACACTTGTCACCCATCCAACCCCACGTAACATGAGATGTAATATGTGGTGGAACCGTGGATTTGAATTGGGGTATTTGCTTAAAGCATGCATGCATAAAGGAGTTACTCCACAGCTTTAAATCAGTTTCAACAGATAGGAGGCAGTTGAATTAGCTTAAAGGTGCATGTGTAAACTGTACTCCTATTTTGGAGTCTTCTGCAATGCGTGGTAGAGGTTGTTTGGGGTGGTTAATAACCAGTAACACTGTATTGTACATTGGGTAATAGAGGGTGAGTCAAAGCGGTTGTCAAGCAAAAGGTGTTGGTAGCAAGATTAGCTATAAAAAGGCACCCTAATCTATCACTTTCAAGGCATATCAGTTTATCATTAGTGTTGTTGACTTTTTGTAACGAATGCATATCGTACCTCCCTTATTTTCTTTTGGACAACACTTTAAATGCTTTATATGAATTGTGTGATATCAAGTTTGTCCGAAAATTTATTAAGAATTTTGTATATCCGCCGATTAATGAAGGCTTTTCTTGCATGTCCGCCATAAAATATGTGAAATATTAGCATGTCCGTCGAAAATTTGTTAGGAATTTTTTCGGCGGACATGCATACACACCCCTAAATAAAGTGTTTCCTTTGATGTCCGCCAAAAATTTATTAAGAATTTTGCATGTCCGTCAAAAAAAAAAAAATATATATATATATATATATATAAAAGTGTCCACCCACATTTTAAAATAATATAATAATTATTATTACACAAATAATTGTCACCTACATACACATGCATACACACCCCCAAATTTGTTAACAATTTTTCGGCGGACATGAGTTTTAATTAATAAGTATTACTCCTACATATTATTTTAATTATTATATATATAAATATATTATCAAATGAAAATATTCAGATAGCGGACATGATTATATAATAAATAATATATGTATATATAAATAACTTTCAGCAGACATGAATAATAAATAATATATACTATCTTAGTTATCAAATATACATATATTATCAAATCAAAATATTGGCGGACACGGGTTATCAAATATATATATTAAAATAGGAGTCAAATTGTATCATGTCCGCTGATATTTCTTTATTTTTATTTTTAAGTTATTAGTAGCGCACATTGAAGTATTTTGTTATTATGCCAGCGGACATGGATGGGAGGAGAAAAAAAATTAAAACTTAAAAAAGAGCCCAATTGTGTTAGCGTCAAATTATTCATTTTCTTTTCTTTTTAAAGAAAATAATTTTTTAAGTCATTAACTGTGGACTAAAGAATATTTTGTTTCTATTGATGGGCCACAGCGGACATGAATTTGGGGAAATTATAATTTTAAAACTCAAGAAATGTCTTGAATATGGTGAAATTATAATTTTAAAACTCTAAGAAATGTTTAATTATGTTGTGTCCGCTGATATTTTTTTAAGAAAAATAATACTCTATTTTTTATATTTTATTTTCTTAAAAATCATTAGCAACGATTTTTGTGGATGGTGGGGGAACATTTTTGTTATTTATACCCACAATCTTATGGAATATTAATAATTTATTACGCATGTCTTTAATTAAAAAATAAATAAATGAAAATCACTTAAGTAGTATTGGGCGGACATCAATTAATTATAAATAGAATAATTATGCAGGACATGAATAGTTAAACATGTCCGCCCATGAAGACAAAAAAAATCTTTATATGTTCGGTGATTATGATAATGATATAGTGTATCTGATATGAAAATTGAGGCCAATTAAACACTCCGTTGTATAAGATTTCTGATATAGTTGTGTCCACCATTAAATATGCTTAAAATTTGCATGTCCTATATATATATATATATATATATATATATATATATATATATATATATATATATATATATATATATATATATATATATATATATATATATATATATATATATTGTCCGTCAATGAATCTACCATGAATTTGCATGTCCGCCGCAAAAGTAAGTCTTGAACACCTTGTCCGTCAACGAAATAGCCATGAATTTGCACGTCCGCTCAAAAATAAGCCTTGAACTCGTTGTCCACCGATGAAATCCTTTAAAATTTGCATATCCGCTGATTACTTCATCATTTAAAAAGCTTGTCCGCCGAACAAATTGTAATGAAATCGAATATCAATCGATAGAAAATAGAATTATGTTGGTGTCCGCCAATGGAAAATACAATTCTATTGGTGTGCGGTAAGCGTGTCCGTGAATAGAAAATAGAATTATGTTGGTGTCCAACAATAAAAATATAAAAAAATGTGTTTGGCGCATGTTTACCGATATGAAATATAAAAAAAAGGTATTTTGTTCATGTCCACGACTTCTATTAGTATTCGGTGATAAAAAGAATAAAAAAGAATTATATATATTTGGCGCATGGAGATAAAAAAAATAATTTGTGGTGTGTTCATATTTTATAGCAATAAATATATATAAATCCATATCTTAAAAATATACACAATCTATATCTTAAAAATATGTATACACGTAATCCTATATACTTTGTTTCCTTTAATTCATTATTAAGAAAATTTGTATATTTTTAAAAAATCTGAATTTTTAAGATTAGTGGATTTTTTAATTTTACTAATTATTATTATTGTTATTTGGGTTGGAAATAGCATGTCCGCTAATAAATTTTGATAGAACTTGCTTGTCCGCAGAAAATATTTGTTGGAATTACCATATCCGTCGATAAATTTTGTTAGAATTTACATGTCCGCCGATAAATGATGGCATAACTTGCGTGTCCGCTTAGAAATGAAGCCTTAATTTTGGTATCTGGAGGTTAAATAGTATTTTCGACGATGAAAGATGACATATTTTTTCATATCCACCGAAGAATTTTAGTATTTTAAGCTTGTCTGATTATTAAATCGATGAATATCATAAATTAAGGAATATCATATCATAATTTATATGTTTGGGAAATATTTCTTTATTTAAAATTATTTGGACATGAAATTAATGCAATATGTGGTCAATTTAATTGCGAAATACTATTTCTTATCAAATATTTTTGGCGGATATGCACTTTATATTAAATTAAATGGAAAACAAGCTAATTAAAAGATAGTATATAATTAGTGGGTATGTTATTTCCTGATAATATCATTGGATGACAGGGTATTTGATAAGCATATGTGTGTCCGCTATGAATTTAAATTGAAAAATCTCATTTAATGTGTTATTTAAGCATATATATGTGTATCCGATTTGGATTTAAATTGAAATCTCATTTAATATTACTCCATGTGATTTTTGATTAAGCAAAAGTACACAAGAATGTACTTCATCTGCAGTACTTCTCATTCTCATTACCAATATGTGGGCATTTTTAAGGATATTTATGGTATTACATGTAAAAACCGAGCAAATTAGATGTAATGTAAAAGGTAGGACAATTTAAATGTAGGACAATAAAAAGTGGGCAAATATTAGCATTTTCCTTTTCTTTTCCACCTTTTTTAGTAGTAGTACTCTTCCTACTGTGTAACATATTATATATATTTTTAAATCAAATTCAATTTCATGAAACAGTAATATATGGATAATGGAGTAACTTTTTAGCAAACGGGAGAGAGTTTTTTTGGTAGCTCTACACATATGAACCGAACCATGTGAATCTCTTACTACACATATATTCACACACATAAATCATACAAATCAAACAGTAAGTGTGTGAGGTTTTTTAAGTAGTCTTGATCTGCAGAGTTTTTAGAAACTACAAAGTACTATAATCTAACACCATTATTTATTATACGTAAAGAAAATTTTCCTTATTTGATACATCTTGATCATGATCTTGGATGTTCTATTAGATGAGTGGTATACATGTGAGGAAAAAAGGGTTTAAACTTTCATTTTACGTGTCAATCATCCAACAGTACGCAACATGAGATTCGAACTGTATTTTTTATCACCCATATTTATTAGAATATACTAGATAAGTTAAAATCTTTTAATTTCTAATAAAGGGTTTAAATCTTAATCATATCTTTTAACATTCTATTCTATTAAAGATTTGATTGTTTCCTTCTTCTCTAAGGAATCTCACTCCAGTCCACCTATATATACCTCTCTCTCTATATATATATATATATATATATATATATATATATACACACACGTGTCCTTGAGTTTATGAAGCAAGTTATAAGTGAAAAGAAGATAGAGAGATATAGAGAGATGATGGGATATTTATATTCTTTGAGCTCGAGGGCAAGCTCTCTGTTGTTCTTACTAACCGTCTTGGATAGAATTATACCTTTTGAATTTAGAGACACCATTAGCAAATTCTTCGATTTTCTTGTGAATTATTTCAACCCCAAAGTCCAAATCATCTTCGACGATTACCCACCGGAGAGTCGAGGGTGCCGGAGCAAGGCTTACGAAGCAATCCAGACCTATCTTGGGACCAATTTTCCTCTTCAGTCCGAACGCCTAAAGGGGATCTTATGAATTCAACATAATCTAATGAAAACAACAATGCTTTTATCACAAAGCTTGCTTAATCAACCCTAATGTATAATGTTGTATGTTGGTTAAATCACAAACTCAAATCAAACATGAAGAAGGAAGACAAGAATTATAGTGGTTCGATCATATTGATCTACATCCACATTCTAAAGGAGAGCAATCACTAAAAATGATACAACAGGTTACAAGAGAAGATGATGATGAAGCTCAACACTTTAAAAGAAAACCCTAATCTGATATGCTAGCTTGTATGATGATTATTCAATGCTCTCTTTCTTTCTATGCATGATATACTCCTTATATACTACACTGATGCATCAAGCCTGGACCAGCAGTTGCAACTTCTCCTCATGATCAGTTGAGTTGGTTACAACCAACTTCCAAGCTACCTAACTGCATAATGCAGCACCCTTCTTGTTCCTATGGTTTCATCACCATGTTGATCACCTAGTGTTAAAATTTTCACCATTCAATCAGTAGATCTTCACCTTGCTTTCATCTGATGGATCTTACCAAGTTAACTGCCATGTACAGCTGATCAACTTCACAGCTGATGCATCACTTGAGCTGCTGGCATCTTTTCCAACTGTCAACAAACATGAACTAACCTATAACCGATCAGTTGGTTACCACTGATCACTTTAACTTCTTCCAGTTGTTGCTAACAGTTGTAACTAACTTTCTATCATTTAATCTTTACTTGATCAAACAACACCTCAACCACAGTCTGCAGCAATCCATCAGCTTTACCTTTGATCTTATACAACATATTAAGCTCAACTACTCAACTCACCTATGCTGCTAATCATTCACTATCTCCCTTTTTTTGTGTATCTATTGATATAAACCACACACATCTGCTCATTTATGCATAATAGCATGGTCTACATACAACAAATCTCCATCTTAGACCATGTATCATCATTTAAGTGATAAAATACTCTCCACCTTACTGCACTTACATGCTGCAGCTCACCTATCATTTCCCTTTTAGTAAAAACCAATAAGACTCTTACACAATTCAAACTTTTAAATTGGTAAAGCCTTAGTAAATGCATCAGCAGGGTTATCTGCTGTCTTAACCTTCTTAACAGAAACCACCTTCTCCCCTATCAAATTTCTTATGAAATAAAGTCTCACATCAATGTGTTTAGTCCTCTCATGATATCCTTGATGTTTGAGAGATGTACAACACTTTGGTTATCACAATGCACTTCAATACTATCCTGCTGAACTCCAAATTCTCTCATAATACCAACCAACCAAACACCTTCCTTTATTGCTTCTGTAAGAGCAACAAATTCAGCTTCAGTGGTGGATAAAGTCACTATGTGTTGATGTGTAGCCTTCCAACTTATTGTTGTACCAAACAAATTGAACACATAACCTGTCATTGATTTACTTGTATTAAAGTTGGCTGCATAATCTGCATCCACATAACCAACAACAGCCTCATCCCAAGCATCCTGTTTCTGAAACTTCAATTCAACTGATATAGTTCCTCTAACATACCTCAGTGCCCACACTGTATCCCAATGAACAAGACCAGGATCACTCATAAACCTACTTATCACACTCATCACATAAGCTAAGTCTGGTATACAACATACCATAGCATACATTAGACTGCCCACTGCACTTGCATAAGGTATTTTACCCATTTCAAACCTTTCTTTATCTGTTTGAGGCCCTTGAAGAGATGACAGACTCACCCC
Source organism: Pogostemon cablin (assembly GCA_023678885.1). Classification (NCBI taxonomy): domain Eukaryota; kingdom Viridiplantae; phylum Streptophyta; class Magnoliopsida; order Lamiales; family Lamiaceae; genus Pogostemon; species Pogostemon cablin. The sequence goes on along the minus strand of CM042992.1, from coordinate 1,145,353 downwards.
TTGCTTAACTGGTACTGATGCACTCTTACAAAGATTCATATTATACCTCTTTAGCACTTTATCCAAGTATGACTCTTGAAACAATCTCAATACTCCAGCTGATCTGTCTCTCTCTATCTGCATTCCAAGTATCATCCTTGCCTCTCCAAGATCTTTCATGTCAAACTCCTTCCTCAAAGTATCCTTTCCTGAGTTGATTCCTATCATATCTCTGCAAGCTATCAGTATATCATCCACATAGAGTAGTAGATAAGTGTAGCTCCCTCTATCACACCTTATGTACACACAGCTATCATACATGCTTTTGATAAAACCATTTGAAGTAATGTACTCATTAAATCTGAGGTACCATTGTCTTGAACTTTGCTTCAGACCATATAGTGATTTCAGTAATAAACAAGTCTTTGAGTCTGCTCTTTGTAGACTAACACCTTCAGGAATCTTCATGTAAATCTTCTCATCTAAATTTCCATGCAAGAAAGATGTTGTTACATCCATTTGATGTAATTCCAAGTCCAACTGTGTAACTAATGACAGCAAGATCCTTATTGAGCAGTGTTTAACTACTGGTGAGAAAATTTCATTATAATCTACACTTTCTTGTTGTGAAAACCCTCTTGCAACAAACCTTGCCTTATATCTAATTCCTCATTCCTTGCTTGTAACTGGTTTCTTCTTATATATCCACTTACAACCTACAAGTTTCTGGTTAGCAGGCCTGTCAACAATCATCCAAGTATTATTCTTTTTTAATGATTGCAGCTCTTCTTCCATAGGATCTAACCAATGCATACTTTCCTTACTTGAAACTGCTTCAGAGTATGTCCTAGGTTCATAGACATCAACATCTGATGCTACATATAATGCATATGATACAGTGTCTGCCTCTATATACCTTATTGGTGTTTTGATCTGCCTTCTCAATCCATCCCTAACCAACTGATAGCTACTTAGAGTTCTTCTTTCATTTGAACCAGATGACTCAGACCTTTCTCCAGCAGTAATTTCCTCATGTACACTATCCTCTCTTTGATCTTGATCATGTTGTACAACTATTTTGTCATCATGCTCCACCTCAAACTCACACTTATCAGTAGTTATCAACTTATCAGATACTCTCTCCAACAAAGGCATCCTTTATTCATTGAATGTAACATCTCTACTAACTATGAACTTGTTATTCTCATAACACCATAGTATGTACCATTTTACCTCTTTAGGATAGCCTACTAGCACACACTTAACTGCTCTAGGATCTAACTTATCTTGTTTCTGATGTGAATACACCAAACAACCTATAATCCTCAGATGACTATAATCTGGTACCCTTCCAGACCATACTTCTTCAGGTGGTTTAAACTTGAGTGCATGGTGACAAATTAATCAAATAAGCTGCAGTAGATACTAGCTCACCCCAGAAACCCTTTGAGAAACCTCCACTGCTCATTATACACCTAACTCTAGCAAGAAGTGTCTGATTTATTCTCTCAGCCACTCCATTTTGCTGTGGAGTACCTGATACTGTCTTGTGCCTCTTAATACCTTTCTCTTGACAAAACTTATTGAATTCATGTGACACAAATTCAAGACCATTGTCTGTTCTTAAGCACTTGATCTTGTTTCCAGTTTGTAGTTCTACTTCTGTCAACCATACTTTAAAAACTGATAGTGCTTAATCCTTGGTTTTCAGAATTTTAATCCATACCTTTCTTGAATAATCATCAATGAATGAAATGAAGTATTTACCACCTCCTATAGTTGAAGTCTTGGAAGGCCCCCAAAGATCTGAGTGAACATATTCCAACCTAGCTTTGGTATTATGCTCAGCTGCACCAAACTTCAACCTCTTTGCCTTTCCTAATATACAAGCTTCACATTGATCTAACTTACAGGTTGAGCTGATCTCAAGTAACTTCTGTCTTGCAAGTTCTTGTAAACCTCTTTCACTTATATGACTTAGCCTCCCATGCCAAACATTAACACTACTCTCATCCTTAGTTGTATTAATTTATCCAGTCACAAAAGAACCATCCAAGAAGTACAGGTCAGACCTCTTGAACCCTATAACAACTACTGACTTTCCTTTTATGACAACAAGTATATCTCATTTCAAATGACACTCATAACCTTGAGAAACTAACATTCCAAGAGATATTAGATTTCTCCTTAAGCTTGGTACATATCTAACATTATTTAACATCTTGACTTTTCCATCAAACATTTTAAGTTTGACAGAACTAATTCCAACAATCTTACAAGTATGATCATCACCTAGCATTACTGATCATTCATCTTGTGACCTCAATTCAGTAAATCAATCTTTCCTAGAAGTCATATGAAAAGTACATCCAGAATCCATAACCCATTCTTCTGAAACTGAACTAGAACTCACAACATTGCTTCAATGAAATCAGAATTTGTATGAACTTGATTAGTTGTTACCTGATTTGCATGGGGCCTCTTATTTCCTCATTTTCAGCTATCTTCTTTGCTACCATTGCTTTCCATTTGAAACATTGCTTCTTGTAATGTCCAGACTTATTGCAGTGGAAACAATTCTTGTTTTCTTCTTCATCTGCTGGTGCACTATAGTTCTTTTCTGGCTTCCTCTTATCAAAATTACTCTTATTATTCTTGTTGTTCTTGTTCCACTGGTTCTGTTTCTTCACTGTCAATCCTTCTGCATTTGCTTGTTGTTCTGGATTCTTGTGAAGTACCTTTGCCTTAACTGTCAATAGTACTTGCTCAAGGGAGATTGATTCAGCATTAACAAACGATAAAGTATCTCTCAAACCTTCAAAAGACTTTGGAAGTGCTGACATGAGGATGACAACCTTGTCTTCAGTTGACAGAGCCACATCTATGTTTTTTAAATCATCAATGATCTTGTTAAACTCATCTAACTGACCAATTATAGACTTATCTTCTGATACCTTGAAGGAGTATAACTTCTGCTTCATGTACAAACGGTTTGCCAAACTTTTAACCATGTACAACTCCTCCAATTTCTTCCAAACTCCTCTTGCAGTAAGTTCTTTAGAGATCTCCCTTAGAGCCTTATCTCCAAGACACAGAATGAGAGCACTTCTGGCCTTGATTTGTTGTTCTTGATCTGCTGCAACAACAGCAGCACCAACTTCTGCAATCTGACCTTCAGGCAATGGTTTAATGGCATTTGACAGACCTTGTTGAACCAAAATGGCCTCCATCTTCATCCTCCATAGACTGAAGTCTGCCTTCTCTGTGAACTTTTCAATATCAAATTTTGTGGTAACCATCTGATCTTCTTCTTCTCCACTGAGTCTTCTTCTTCTTCTGGTTTTGGCTTCCCACAGACGGCGCCAATTCTTATGAATTCAACACAATCTAATGAAAACAGCAATGCTTTTATCACAAAGCTTGCTTAATCAACCCTAATGTATAATGTTGTATGTTGGTTAAATCACAAACTCAAATCAAACATGAAGAAGGAAGACAAGAATTATAGTAGATCGATCATGTTGATCTACATCCACATTCTAAAGGAGAGCAATCACTAAAAATGATACAACAGGTTACAAGAGAAGATGATGATGAAGCTCAACACTTTGAAAGAATACCCTAATCTGATATGCTAGCTTGTATGATGATTATTCAATGCTCTCTTTCTTTCTATGCATGATATACTCCTTATATACTACACTGATGCATCAAGCCTACACCAGCAGTTGCAACTTCTCCTCATGATCAGTTGAGTTGGTTACAACCAACTTCCAAGCTACCTAACTGCATAATGCAACACCCATCTTGTTCATATGGTTTCATCACCATGTTGATCACCTAGTGTTAAACTTTTCACCATTCAATTAGTAGATCTTCACCTTGCTTTCATCTGATGGATCTTACCAAGTTAACTGCCATGTACAGCTGATCAACTTCACAGCTGATGCATCACTTGAGCTGCTGGCATCTTTCCCAACTGTCAACAAACATGAACTAACCTATAACCGATCAGTTGGTTGCCACTGATCACTTTAACTTCTTCCAGTTGTTGCTAACGGTTGTAACTAACTTTCTATCATTTAATCTTTACTTGATCAAACAACACCTCAACCACACAGTCTGCAGCAATCCATCAGCTTTACCTTTGATCTTATACAACATATTAAGCTCAACTACTCAACTCACCTATGCTGCTAATCATTCACTATCTCCCTTTTTTTTGTGTATCTATTGATATAAACCACACACACTTGCTCATGTATGCATAATAGCATGGTCCACATACAACAGGGGAACATTGCCCGAGCAAACGCTCGTTGGAGTTTTGCATGGACGACCACAAAGGGAGCCAAGGTTTCTTGGATCAAAAGTAAGCGCTGAAGTAATCAAAAAAGAAAGAAGATGAGTTCTTCTTTCTAATGACCACAATTTTAAGTATTCACTTAATCAGGTGTTTTTCTTCTAGTCTTCAAGGCTCTTTATTTTGGGATATAATCGGAGGACATGTATGGTTAGGTTACATTTGTATACTTGGTGGAATCTGGCATATCTTAACTAAACCATTCGCTAACGTTGTTGTTCTTGACAACATGTGGATAAGAGGTTCTACAATCTAACGTTTTGTCGAAAGCACACCGAAGAGAACAAGAGGGCAGAGGCTTTACACCAATGTGAAGGGGGTTGGTATTCAGATTATTCAATTATGGAGTGGAGCAATATTGGATTCGAGCATCCTGCGACGTTCGAAACTCTAGCTATGGATCCAGCCAAGAAGAAGGATATCATGGACGATCTGATTAAGTTTATGATCTTGAGTTCACTGCAGTGAAGAATAACATCTCTTTGAGAATGTTGATGACAGACATTTCTAAGAGGTAATTCTAATCAAATTCTTTACTTTCTTGAACCTGATCTGATATATATGATCTTGAATTAATCTCTAGTAGGGTTTCCATGTTTTGGCAACAAATTGTTGTTATATGTTCATAAAGTTTTTACTTTCTTGAATCTGATAATAAAGTTCATTGTTGTTGTTTTTTTTTTTTCATTTGATCACAACAGATTTTAGCAAAATTTATTGTTAATTTTACTTCAAAGTTCAAAGAACATGGCTGACATTGGACAGATCAATTTTAGTGATTGAAGACATCGTTTGTTCCCTCCCGATCACTGGAAAGAGAACAAATAAGAAAGGCGCAAATAAAGATAAAGGCGATGATGACGATGGCAAGAATAAAAACAAGGTAACTATATCAAGACTATTGAACTTCATGCCTGGTTTATGGTCGGCCAGTGATTGCGAAAGAATCTTCATATTCACCCCAAACCACAAGGAGAAGCTCGATCCAGCCCTCATTCGAAGAGGGATTGCTATGAAACATTCAAAGTTCTAGGGAAAAAACTATCTAGGGTTGGATTGTCATGCAAAGTTTGAGAAGATCGAGTGTTTGCTGTCCGAAGTGAAGATAATGTGGCGGAGAATTTGATGTCGAAATCGGAGGAGACGAGTGTCGATGAATGCTTACAGAATTTGATCATTGTTTTGAGCAAGACAGAAGAAGAAGAGAAGCAAATCAGAGCATCACCAAGACAGAAGGAGAGAAGCAAAGCAGAGAGTAAAGGGTCACGGCAAGTATAGGGTTATTAAAAAATTAAATGGTTAGGCCAGAAAATTGTTTAAGGTTTTATGTATTATTATATGTCTTTTTTTTAATATCAGTTTTTCATCAGGAGAGTTTTATCAACATCGTTGCAATAGTAATTCAAAAGAAGTTTTGAAATTATTAAATCCCAATTAACTTGGAGTTTGGATCTACCAATCATAGTCATTTTAATTTATTCAATTTTCTCAACCACAACAAACAAACCTATCTAGTTTTACACATATGGATCATTCACATACACCCACACTCCCACAATTAAACTCATTGCAAAACCTTCTCTACCACCAAAAAAAAAGAGTGGCTAATGGCTTCTCCGCAGTGAATGAGCACGATCGACGTTACAGATTATTACCATTTTCAATTTCAATGGGAGCTGGTGGCATGAAATCATTCGCAGCTGTTGAAAGAATATGCACAACAACTGCGTTAGAGACGAATACTATCCTTGAAAGTGCATTCAACAGACATGTCATCAAACACCATGATTTCCAAAAGCATTGCAAAATTATCATCACTCAAGTAAGATACATAGTACCTCTTGACGTAGATGGGACAATTATGGCGTGCAGAGTAGCATTATCGGGAGGTAGAGCGAGCCGGAGGGGATAAAGCTTTCCATTCACACGATTACGACAACAAACAATTATATCTTCCAGCCCTGTTTCTTCCTCCAGCTTCTCTATTAACTCCTCCAGCCTATTACCTTTCAATTGAAAGCTAGGCCCCTCAGTTGCATCGTCTACATTCCCATCATCATCAGCAACATAAAAATGTACAAGCCGGCCTGAGTATTTCCTAGGCGAATCTTCTAACGAACATGACTTCACATTCAAACAAACACAACAACTCCTCATCAACACCAAACCTTTTTTAGTGATTCCCAACCTCAAGAACAAGAGTTTTAAGGTTAGTGATGAACAAGAGTTTTAAGGATGTTTCTACTTTAGAATTATCCTCTCCCCTCGAATCTTCTAACGAACATGACTTCACATTCAAACAAAACAACAACCCCTCATCAACACCAAATCATACACATAAATGATGGCTTTTTAGTGATTCCCAAACTCAAGAACAAGACTTTTAAGGATGTTTCTACTTTAGAATTTACCTCTCCCCTTCAAATTACATGTGTTCTTTATTAATTAATCTAACATGATAATCATTAATCATACCAACACAAATGCATTTCTTACCAGAAAGTGCTATTACAGAGATTTTCTTGCAAGAAGAGAAAGAACTAATTACCTCAGGACTTGGGAGCTTGATATGAAAAGAAGAAGACCTAAAATCGTCGACAATCAAATCAGATTCAGATCTCAGCTCGACAACATCAACCTCCCACAAGATCCAATCATGATGTCTGTGAGGTATATCATGAGTAACAGAGTTTCTCCATGGCGGCAAACCTCCATTGGCCCGTAGATAATTGCCATACCGAGTTTTGAGCTTCACTTGCATACCATCTCTGATGGGTTCCCAATCAACCGATGAATCCAATTTCTTGGGCATTGTTTGGACAACTTTTCTACCCGTCACTCCCAAGAGAAACTCCTCATCCAATGCCGTCAGATATTTTCCGTACGAGCTCTTCAAACGTACGAAATTCTCGAAACCTTCCACGAATTCCACTGTCCATTTCGAGGAATCCGATGATCCTGAACGATCTTGGAAAACGGATTCTTCATCTGCATCTGCTGTTAGGTATTTCTCGTGACGGCTTCTTAGCCTCAACGATTTGGCTTTCCTGAAGAACTCCATGGCACAAATCTGCGCTGCTACTGATGAAATCAAATCTAACTGATCGAATGTTTTTTTGGTTCAAAATTGTTTGATTTAGTAATATGGATTTATGGGGGTGAAAAGATCCGTAAAAGATAAGCATGAGATGTGTCGATTTGAAAGTGACCGTTGGTCGGTGGCATTTCAAATTTCAACGTTAATTTGACTTTTAGTGTCGACTGGACAATAGTGGGCTGAAACCCGTATGGGCTTAGCCCAAACGAATAAAGGTACTAAATGGGCCGGACCCTGTTAATAGAATTCGAAAATTCAACACAAACAGTATTAAAGATTAGTTACTAATTTATGAATAAGATAAATTCGAATCCACCCATAGTAGATTTATAATTAATTTACACTTAATTCCAAACAATTAAAGAATACTCATTGTTATTATAGATTTAAATAAAAAATATCAAAGTTTATCATTAAAAAAAAAAGGAAGAAGTGAGAAATCCAAACGATTGATAAAATTTTTTATGTTCATGGATGAAGAGTGACCAACTACAAGTCTACAACCTAATTAAATAATCCCCCAGTCCATTGTTAATATTTCCATTTAATTATTTTTTTCATGTGAATTAATAACTATTATTATTTTATGTGTAGTGGGTTATTATGTGTGAGTCCCGTATTTTGTATTAATAATGTTTGTGGATCTCATAGCCTAAAAAAATAAATAAACACATTAAGAGTTAACATCTCGAAATAGTAAAATTGATATATTAAGTATTGATAGAGTGATTTTATAAATATACATCTCAAATAAAAAGAAATATAATTTTTGCCTTAATACTATTTTCATGTTAGTATATCATACTTTAGTTTATTAACCCAACTATTCAAAATTTCAAAATAAAAGTGTTTGTAATTTAAATTTTCTCAAAAACCATTTTCTACACTTAAACCCCATAAAATTAAGTTAAAACGCAGAGCATTTAAAGATTGTACTAATAATATTCAAAGAGTAATTTGGTTAGTCAACATGGACATCTAATCTAAGTAATTAAGCGCAATCTATGTCATTAAATGGGTACTCCACTTCTACATACTTCTATCGTCTCCAATAAGTCAAACCGAAGGGCCCCCCTTTCATTTAAACTTCTCACACCATTCAATTTCATGCAACTACATAACGCTTAATTCACTATGCTATGTAATTAACCATCATCATATTTATTTAAACGTCTACCATTTATTTATGGCTTAGAGGTTAGAATTGGTATATTGTGCAACGTTTATAAAAATATTACTCCTTATATTATATTTTATTCTAAAGAATATTAATGTTAATTATTAAATATATTATTTTTTATTAAAAAAATTTTTGATCGGTAAATGTTAGTGATTAGTATAATTAGCAGTTATTCTCCAAGTTTCCTTATAACTCCCCTCCTAATTCGTTTCTTTAAAAAAATGAACATGCGTCACTCACTTTTGAAAGTCCAGTGGTCAAGTGAGTTAATCCACTTAATTATTATTTTTTTATTAAAATGATAGGTCCAAATAAGAAAAACATTAATATTAGCATACAAAAATTAATTTTTTTTACAAAAAAATTAGGAATGTATATTTTTATACTAAATAGCGTAATACTCCTACCTCCATCCCATGAATACTTGCGCATTTAATATTTTGATCCGTCCGAATAATACTTGCACATCCTAAAAATGAAACAATACACAATATGAATAACTTTACAATACTACAATATTAAATATATATATATATCTTCTTTTTACAAACAATCTAGTTAAAATCAATTATATTACACACTTTATCCTATTCAATTACCTAAAATATTCATTATCTATCTTATATCATTACATCAAAAAGTTATTTATTACATGACACCACGTAGGTTAATGCATTTGTAGGATGAATTTCTAGGATAAAGGTACTAATACACAATGCATAACAATGGTTGTACTTATGAATACACGCACCTAGATTTATGCACCCAATTTGCATATTGTGTAATTACAATCCTAATTAATTTAGAGTTGATATTAGTTGCATGTTGCACCTATATGTCTATAATATTTTATTTTATTTTGTATACATGTTATTCTATTTTGTATACGTGTTTCTTAATAATTGTATACTCCCTCCGTCCCGTCGAAAGGCGGCATGAACATGTGAACGGTGAATAGACACAAGAGTCGGAACATCAGGGTTAAGATAAAGGGAACTCTCCTAATGAAGGGACAGGGGGATCGGAATAGGGATAAAGGAAGGCAACTTCAAAACATCGCCCAAAGGGGCAGTACATGCAAAAAATTAAAGTCTTGAGATCGGGATGGAACCTCAGAATAGCATACAACCGGGCACAGATAGGAGATACATCAAATAAGAAATACAAGCATCTACACAAGGGACAGTTAAACAAACAGAAATACATAGAAAATGAAGAATGTGCAGCTAAGACACACTAACAATTATGCATCAACGACAAACAACCATCAATCATCAAACAGTAATACCAAAAGATCTGTCAGAATTCAAAATACACAACCAATCGTAAACCAGGAGAGCAGTCAGAGTTTCAAAATGTACAACCAACCATGAAGTGGAAAGTTCGAAATTACATCAGCAAGTAGGGAAGGAGGATAGCATCAATCTTTCTTTCAGCTACTGAATGAATGAAAAATGCTCGCCATCTTGTCCTCCATCTCTTTCAGCTGAGCCTCGGCACGAAGGGCCCTCTCTTCAGCTGAACCGGGACGAGGAATGCGCTGCTCCAAAGCTCCGAGGCGAGCCTCGGCTTCAATCAACCTGGAACGTGTTTCAGCAACCTCGACCAAGGCAGCATCTCGGGCAATTTCAGTCTTGGTTAAGCGTGCCTCTAAGGACTCTAGATTGGCTTACCCCACATCGGTTTCGAACTCGGAAATAGCCAGTCCATCCATTTGATGCTCGACCAGAGAAGTCAGCTGGACATTCTCAACCTTCAAAGCATGTATTCTTTCATCAAAGCTAGCAGAGGATCCCTCAGAACGATCAATGAGCCGGCCAGCGAACGAGTGATACTGATCCATAATATGCAGAGAAGAAGCAAGGGAGGCAATGACGACACCAGCCATCACGGCCAAGCCAGAAAAATCTTGGGAAATAGAGCTGGGAACGACGGATGGAGAAGCTTGATGAGAGACCCGAGAACTCACCCCGGCAATGAAATCCTGGATTCCAAGCTCCCGCAACTTGGAAAGGTTGGTCAGCTTGATGAGAGACCCGAGAACTCTACCTTTCCTTCGCACTCGAGCCCTCTCGGCAGCAAATCTGGCAACTTCAGTATCGGTTTCAAATGGATCAATTGTTGCGGCAACACCATCGAGGTTCGGATTGGGAAGAGGAACTGTAGGAACGACATGAGAGGTCGAAGGGACAAAGCTAACATTGACAATGAGATGGGTCTCACCCTCGGTCCCACCATCATGTCGTAGTCTTCAGGCTCGGAACCGCTGTCTGCTTCCGCATCGAGAGCTGCTGCTTGTTCAGGATCCTCACCGGAACCATTTTCAGAGCCTTCTTCTGGATCCTCTTCAGGGTCTCCCTCTGGATCCTCCTCCGGATCCTCTTCAGGCTGCATTTCAACCTCGGGCGCGACAGGAGAAGGATCTGCAAAAGGATACCACAAATTTGAATGCCATAAACATGGAAAAAATGAGAAAACTCGAAGGGAAACAATTATGCTCCTTAACCTCATAGCAAGGAGATCAAACTCACCAACGAGGGGAATTGAACGAGGCACGAAGCTGATCCTAGTCGACTGGAAAGGTCCACCATGCTCATAGATGCTTCTTTCTCTCTTCCCAAGCAGAGATGATGAAATAGACCCAGAACCGGTAACAGAGGAAACACCAGAAGGGGCGATGCTGGAACGACGCAAATACTGACGGAGATGAGACATAGAGGGCAAGATCCTATTCTCTGTAAACTGGGTAACCAACAGATCGTCACCAAGCCTCATATCTTCGGACCCAATGGATAAGTCATCCATCGCTCCATCATCGTCGAGGGACAGAGAACGGGCAGAGTAATCGGGATCAGTTTCTTCATCGGAGAACTGATAATCATATTTGTATGGGATTATTGATAAACTATCCACAGAATCAGTCGACCCCACCGGGGAAAGAACATTCTGGAGTTCACCTATAAGACAAGAAAGAAAGGTCAATCATGGGATACGGAATCAGAAGAGATCAGGAGAAGAGAAACATCAGTGGTGGCACTGCGATCCAAAATAGACAACCCAGCCGAAACTAAGATAGGCTCGGAAAGCAGTGGGGAAACACGATAGGTATTCCCACCACGGGATAAGATATTGTACACTCAACGAAAGCCATCGCTCAACCGTTCGAGAGGTTGAGAAGGAGGACTTGCATAAAAATAACATCAGAAACTATAGGAAACAGCTGAGCCAAGGCTCTTTTTAGTGTGTGTTGAATCATACACTTATCCAACGGCAGAAATCGAATAGGAAAGGTCACGAGGACTCCATTGACACGAGTACGGTAGTCACCACCTAGCCAAAACTTTGCCTGCTCCCAACTCCGGCCGATGACATCAGAGGCCCCCACAAAGTGATGATTGTTACGGGGCAGCAAGTAGTAAAAACTGCTAGATCGGCCAAACACTGCGTAATAAAAGAGAAACTCGAGCTCAAACTGGTCCCGGATAGTATGACTTAATACGTGGAACAGTGACATAGTGGAGATTAGACGCAGCCAGGAAGAAGGCAACAACTGGCCTATGGCCATGTCCCATCTCTGTAACAACATGCTAATGATAGGAGGAAAATGAAGACGCAAACCAGCGAGAAAGAGGGAGTAACTTAACACAGTGCGACCAGAAGGAGATCGGAAATAGGAACTCCATCCAAAGGAAGTTCAAAGACGACATTAGACAACAACTGGCCTATGGCCATGTCCCATCTCTGTAACAACATGCCAATGATAGGAGGAAAAGGAAGACGCAAACCAGTGAGAAAGAGGGAGTAACTGAACACAGTGCGACCAGAAGGAGATCGGAAATAGGAACTCCATCCAAAGGAAGTTCAAAGACGACATTAGGGTTACCATACCGTCGGTGAAGCTCTTCCAATCGCTCCGGAGTCAACCGAGAGGCCGACACCCAGTTGAGACGCCGAACTATCCCTTGGAGTGCAGCCCCCAGGTCACCAACATCTCGGTGACGGGGAAGATAATCCCCAGATTAAGAGGAAGTATGACGTCCAAGTCAGCATCAATAAGGAGTGCCACACCGCTAACACCCGCGGCAGGCACAGATAGAACCGACTGCCTATTTGGAGAGTCAATAGAGGCTGGGTTGAAACCGGAAGAAGAAGATGTAGACAAATAGGATGAGGTATCCGATAAAGACGATTGGAACTACGAACACTAGGTCGCACACGTCGCATCGGCGAATCATCGGAAGTGTTCACCTCTTGAACATCAAGCGAAGGGGGAATGCCTTCACCGGACATTTCTGGGACTCGAACAAAGAATGGAAAGTTAGGGTTTTGGTAAAGCGGCAGACGGGAGAAAGTGGATTCTCACAATGCACAAAAATAGCAAAAATACCAAAAATCGCAAAGAAATCAAGGGAATTAAAATAAAGAAAATTGAGAATATAGGGAGAGGATACGAAAGATTTGAAATTCAAAAAACCAAAGAGGAAACTGCCAGACAAGGCAATGGGCAACATACATCATCATTAGAAACTATGGAGCAAAAATAGCTGGGATCCAACGGCTGGAAAAATGAGACCCTACAACTTCCAAGAAAAAAAAGGAGGGCTCAGATTAATCCACGCAAAGCCTGACAAAGGACGTGACATCCCACGATAGAAAAACGGCGGTTATCTTTGAAATTAGAGGTAAACTACCAAAACACCCTCACTAAGTTCATTAATGGAACAGAAAAAACGTTTCATTCGTAAATAAATAGGTTACGACAGCAGAAAAAATTCGAAATCCTATCAATCAATAAATAAAAGGAATGCAAAAGAGGTACAGAATAAGCCCTCAACAAGAAAAATACACTCTATTAGACACTAGGGGCTCGGTAATGCTTCATTGGTCTTCTTGAAAGGTTTCGGAATTAACCACCTCTATAGATGTGGGTCCCTACTTCTTAGTACCACGTCTCCAGAAGCGCCCGAGGTAGCCTCGACAGTCATCGACATCGGGAAAATGCCGACATCAGCGGTGCGATTCGAGGCAAAACAGTCTCGGGGATCGGTGGGATTGAAAGAGCGGTAGAGCCCCCGGCGAGCAGAACTTCGGAAACAACAGTATTGGCATCTGAACCCGGATCCTGTGCATCGTCAACGGTAGGAAACTTAGTCTCCGCCAGAGTCTCTTGAACAGGCCCCATTACAGACTCAACAGGGGGCACGGCGGATGAATCCTCAGCCCCAGAGTCGACCCTGGCGAAGTCCAAAACACCTTCAGCAAACTCCTCATCGGATCCACCCTCCTCGGACACATCGGAAGACTCTTTTGGGACATCAGTGATAAAGTCAGAATACTCACTAAGCACCCCAAAATCAATGTCACCCTTCAAGGTTTCCCTAGGAGGCTTCTTCTCCTCGCTGATGGCTTGATGGAGAATATCATGCATGTCGACGAGGCAAGCAGGATAGGGCTTCCGAGCAGAAGCATGAGCAAAAGCGGAGGCACAAGAACAGAAGCAGTGAATCATGTTCTTCTGGAGAAGAACATCCTTGTAATAGAAATTATCGGCCTCTGACAGAAGGAAAGCTTCCTTAGCCCGCTCTGCCTCGGCTAAGGCCAGATCACGCTCCCTCAAAACATCAGCAACCACGTCTTCAGACGCCTTAATCCTCTGAGCATGAGAAACTTCAGACGCCTCTTTCTTTTGCCGCACCTTGTCAAGTTCCTGTTCCGAGGACGTCCGGAAAGCTTGGAAATTATTCTGAACCCGAGATAGCTCGGCTTGGAGCTGATTCTCCTTGGCGGTGATCTCTTCCTGGTGCTGGACCTTCAAAGCGACAATCTCATCTGAAAGTACCTTGTTCTGAAGCTCCAAAGCACTTTTCTCTTCCGTAGATTTACCTAACAGACTGTCATACCAAGTGCGGAGGGCTTCAAAGGTTCCTTGGAGCTCGGTTCTTTTATCTTGCTCAACCCTCAACTGACCCCGGATTAAAGCGTAGGCTACACCTGCCTCGGAGACCTTTTTCTCACAATTCCTCACATTTTGAGTCAGCAAGGTAACTTCGTCTCGCAAACGGGGGTCGCTTATTTCTAGCTCAGAAATACAGTGCAAGGCATTGACAGCTTGGAGCATTAGTCATCCCGCATAACTGGAAATGCTGTGAAGAGAATCCTTGGCAGACATATTCTTCAAGTGTCCTAGGAGTTCTAAGGTACATCCTTTAAACGGGAAGGTGGCAGCACGAGCCAAACAAGCCGGGGCATCAAAATCTAACAAAAGCTCTTGAGTTCGGAGGAAAGTATTCCCGGCCTTATTCAAATGGCCATACTTCGATAAAAGTTCCTGATCAACTACCGGGTCTATAAGTAGGAATGGAGTAGCACCATCCGACAAGGACAAAGCAGGAGGAGCACTCTCAGAGAAAAAACCGCCATGTGACCAGAATCGCAGAGGAGTCTTCCCGTGGTAATATCACCACACCTCAGAAGGGGAACAACGAGGTGCCGGATCATAGGAGGTACCACCAAGGGTCTGCTGAACCTCAGAAGGCTTGACACCACTCGAAGGACCCAAGATAACAAAAGGAGAGCGAATAAAGACATCTGGAGAAGGAGAGGAACTGATGTCACAAACTTCAACGGCATCCTGAGGAACCACAGAGGAACCTATAGCAGCAACACCCGCATCATCGTCTTTGGCCTTCTTCGAAAGACGTGTAACCAAAGCAGTGCTGTCGTGAATGTCCTCTTCGAAAGTCTCATCCACCAATTTAAGTTTTCACTTCGGGGCAAGAGACTTAGGGACTGCAGTCTCGAACCCTCCCTTCTTTGACTTCGGGGCTCGAGGGGCTTTTTTGGAACCCCTCTCCAGAAGATCCACACCTGGCACCCGAATAAGATCGGATTCCAACCTTCGGGAGATAAGATCTGAGACATTCCCAATCCTAACAGAAGTAAGGGGTTGCACAGCAAGTGGGACTTCCGAGGCCTTCAGAGAATAAGTCTGGGAAGCTTTCTTCTTACCTTTGGAGAGCGCAACCCGTTGGCAAGCAGAGGGGGGAGTACCCATGCGGGCAGCGTCAGGCATAAGACGTGGACATTTCCCTTCTCCTAGGCATAACAAAAAGAAGGAAGGTTAATACGAGAAGGGGAGCTATACAGTGAGCCCTTTAGCCGGGAAATAATCACAGATGGACTATCTGGCATGGCTATGGACGTGGTGGTAAAGCCAGTTTCAAAAAGGTTGGACCCTCGGAGAACCCACTGGTAACTGCGCATCTTCTCGAAAAGTTTACGAACACGGCGGAAAGCTTTCCGAAACTCGGCTGACAACGTCTCCAGGGCAAATGTATCCCCTACTGCACGGAGTAAAAGAAAGAAATGTTAGAATGTCCCATATAACATAAAGGAGAACCGATAGAAACATACACGCACTGAGGACAGGCTTGAAGAAAGAACTTTTGGGGAGCACGGTGGGATTTTGAGGGTCCCCAAGATCATATACAGAATCTCCTCTCTAAAACCTGCGAACCCAGAACCAAAAATTCTTCCACCCCTTAATGGAACTGGGCAGAGAAGCAACAAGGTTAGTGTGGCGCAGCACCAGATAATAATATCCCTTAGTCCTATTATTCGGAGTGAGCCGGTACAGGAAGTTGATCTCAGCAGCTGACAAGAAGGAATATTTACTCTTCCGGAAGAGGACCAAAATCCCAATCAAGGCCGCCCAACCATTGGGAGCCAATTGAGCCGGAGCTATACCCCAAAATTTAAAAATTTCCCGAATACAGTGGTGGAGAGGAAACCTAAGACCCAGTTCGAGTTGCAATTCATAGGCCGCCACAGCGTTTGGTGGAGCGTAACACATACGCGCGTTGGGAGAGGGAAGATAGAAGTCGATGCCCTCCCCACACTGAAACTTGTCGAGAGCAATAACATGGCTCTTCCGTAACCAAGAGTCATCAAGGGATGAAGGAACCCCAGCAGCAGAAAAGGGAGTATTCTCACCCCACAACGGAAGTTTTCCGAGATGGCCCAACAATCCGGGACCAACATCAACCATATCGGGATTGGGTTCCAATGTAAAAGCAGGAACAAAATCCATGACCTATTGATTAAAAGCAATCCAAGATGGAGACAGGAAATCTGAGGGCTCCCCCGAAGACGACGACGATGAGGGCAAAGATGATCCAGAACTACCGAGTGAAGAATCGGTTGAACGGGAAGGGGATCTAGGGGATCTGGGAAGAGAAAAAGAACCCTCGCAAGCCATATCGAGATAATCATAAAGGAAAACGCGGAGAGAGGAAGTGAAGGAGAAACACTAAGGCCACGACAGTGATAAGTCCAAAAACACGAAGGGGGATAATCAGAAAAAGAAAGAAAAAGAGGAAGAGGAGAGAATAATACCTGGAAGAAGAACACGAACACACTAGATAAAAGGAACGCTAACCGCCCGCAAAATCGAAGGGAGAAGAAAGAGGAAGCGAGAAAAAGGAAACTGTCAGAAAAAGATTCAAAATTCAAATCAAATAGTTGGATCCCCAAATACCAGATATACCCTCCCACCGGAACAAAAATATCTTAAAGCGGTGCAGATAACGCGATAAAGCAGGAATGTGTCAGGAAGGAGGCAACGATTGCGAACAACAAAAAGCCAAGATGGAAGGAACCCTAATGTTACAGGCACCGAAGCATGAGGGATATAACCTACGAAGTACGATTCGACCCTGAACAATCTCAAATTATGAAATTATTCAAGCTCGAGGGGCTAATGTTATGGGTATTATATCCCTCATGATGTATTAGACCCAAGAGGCCCAATAAACCCAACAGACCCAGGATATTTAGAATGGTAGGCCCAATCCCTCGGCGGCCTAATCGGAGGACAGAAAGGATGAGGGAATTAAAGCAGTCCAATAAGGAATATAGCAGTTTGGAAGCCCAGCCCAGAACGAATAAGGACGAACCCTCCGAACCAGTACGAAATCAGGAAATACCCTCGACTTCGGAGAGATATCTCGGCAGTCACCCTCCCCCTGGCCAAGACCTCGGACGGATTCCTCAGCACCGAAAGCTAATCTGCCCGAAGACCAAAGGAGAACGGCAAGAGCAAGATAATAAAGGACAAACATCATAATGAAATAATACAGGTACCGCAGGCTAGAAGACAACGCTAACGGGAAGAGGAGATATCTTGGACAACAATCTTAACTAGAAGACAACAGCTGACTGGCACGCCCTGCTCCAACGACCAGTGAGAGGCCAGCAAAGGACAGAGACACCCTGCAAACCCCCTGCAGTGCAACAAATGACGCCCAGACTCCTCCTGCAGATGGTCGGTGTACCAGACAGCTTCATTAAAGACGACTTGTCTTCATCCAGGTGGTACAAGATGATTGACTCAGATTTAGGGTTTTAGGACAATATAAATAGCCTCTCTCAGAGGGGAGAGGCAGGACATTCAGATTCACTTTAGACATTACACTTGTAAGAATTTGAGAGAAACGAGTATTATTCTAAGGGAGAGTAACAAAATCGGTTGTGTTCTTTGGTGGGAATTGATTCTTTGATAGACTTTAGTCTCCTTATTTGTCTTTATTGGTGGTTGATTGTGTTTGATGGTATTAGTTCTTGGTTCCGTTAATTAAAAACCTTAATCCTTCGTATACTAAATTAACGAGCCAAGAACAGCCATCAACAATATTTGTATACGTTTTTTAAGTGTGTGCAGCCTAAGATAGGGTGCACCCGGTGCACAATATAATTAGCCATTAATTTAATAGGTTTTTAATTATCCTTCCAAATGATCATTTATTAATATAAAATAAAATGAGTGAGGGTGATTTTCTTTATACTATAAAATTAGAGAACGACTATTGTATGATCGATCCCTATACAATATTAGGTCGAATAAGTCCCCTTTTCAAATAATAACCTAATTATTATTATAAAACGATTCGATTAATTCTAATTATCTTCACAGACGGCATATAATTTCAGAGTGCTGAAATTTAGAAAGAGAGCAAAAATTTGGAGAGGAATGAACGGTCCTCCAAACTCATTAAAAGAGGGTTGATTAAATTTGTCCAAAATATAAACTTATTTAATGAGCAATCAAATTGAATTTAAATGAGATTTAATAAAATTTAAACAATTTAATGTAGAGTAATAAATTTTATATTTATTCATCGGGTCGAACAAAATTTTAAATTTTATTAAACACTCAAAATTCTTTACATTTATTAGATTTTTTTATGGTATTATGTTCTTTTATATTCATGAAAATATAACTCTATTCGTTTAGCTACAAGGATTATTCTTCATCTATATCTCTTCAAATGAGATGGATTGAGTATTAAATTATGTCATTAATTAAACTAAGTGGATCTTAAACGTTCAGATCCTGTATTAAAAAATACACCATATTTATTCTGATTATATATGGAATAGTGGAACAATGTGATGTTAAACACGAGTATGAAACGCCAACAATTAATTAGAGTGCGACATATATTAATAAAATAATTATATATATATATTTATTTATTTGTGAGTGTGTGAAGCCTGTCCAATTTATGTATATATTATATTATTATTTAAAATATATTCACGTTATTATTTTATAAAATTGTAAAGTGAGAGAGAATCACGAGATGTGTCTCAAGAAATTGATGACTATTTGGACAAGTTATTTATTTATTTTTTTATATTACAATTTGGACAAGATAAGAGTTCTTAAAAGTGCGATTGGACCAAATTAGGTGTTGGGGAATAATTAATTAAGAATTAATTAATAAATTAAGAATAAATAAATGTGCATAAGTGCATTTGAAGATCAGAAAGAAATTAGGTTAATTATTTTGGATAAATAGTATAATTAGGAATGGAAGATCTGAAAACTGTAGGATGAAGAAGGGATTAACGGGTTAAACTAATGTTCACTCCATCTGGTAGGGAAGGGAATAATTTCAATAAAAGAAACAGGTGAAACCCACAGCTGATTTGAAAACCAACCATCACCCACCTCTCACCCAACTCAAATCCTCCAACATTTCACTCAATCCCTCAACAATTTTTGCAGATTTGGGATAAACCCATTTCGTAGGTTTTGGATTCTTGAATTTTCATGATAAAATGAAGAAGTTGAAGAAGTACTATTTACAATTGAAACATCCTCACACAATGGAAAGAAAGTGGATCTTCCCACTCGCCATTGGCTCCATAGTTTCACTCTTCCTCCTATTTCTAACCACCTTAACCTCGCCGGATGGTTTGCCGCTCTTTCCGGTGCGGCGGTATTACGCCTCATCCACCGCCACCGCCTCAATTTTTGTGGAGTCGAAGCTCAAACCGATCCCAATTTCCGACCTCCCTCCGCCGCCGCGGTTCGCCTACTTGATATCCGGCTCCGCCGGAGATGGCGCGATGCTCCGCCGCACGCTGGAGGCGTTGTACCATCCCAATAATCAGTACGTTGTGCATCTCGACGCCGAGTCCTCTGCCGAGGAGCGGCGCGATCTGTATAATTATGTAAACGACCATGTCATATTTCGTAGATTCAAGAATATTCGGATGATTACCAAGGCTAATTTGGTCACTTACCGTGGGCCTACTATGGTGGCCAACACATTGCACGCTGCTTCTATTTTGTTGAAGGAAGGTGTGGAATGGGACTGGTTTATCAATCTCAGTGCCTCTGATTATCCACTGGTTACTCAAGATGGTAAAAAATCTTACCTCTTCAAGTTGTTCTTCATCTTGATGCTCAAAATGTTGTCTTTTTATGTTCAAACATTTTCTCTGAATTGAATGGTTTGTGGTTTGTTGATGCTGGTCAGATCTGCTGCATGTGTTTTCATTCTTGCCGAGGGATCTTAATTTCATTGATCATACAAGTAACATTGGCTGGAAAGAGTATGTATCTATTTGGAAGTCTCATTCAAGTAACCATTTTTTTCATTGAATTTGAGGGATAATTAGAAATTTTGTGGCATGATGTTATACTTAGGTTTCAGAGGGCGAAGCCTGTTATCATTGATCCAGGGTTGTATATGACGAAAAAAACTGATGTGTTTTGGATCACCCAGCGAAGAAGTGTGCCAACTGCTTTTAAACTCTTTACAGGTGTGTCTGGATATGACAAATGTGGTATATATTCTGTTTATGGATTCATTTAGTTTACTAGTGTGTGAAATGTTGCTTGTTTGGTCTGAAAGATTTATGGAATCAGTCAATCAGGTGTGATGCTTTACATTTTTTGTCGTACCATGTGTCTTGCACCTTCTGTAAAAACCCAAGCCTAGAGGATTGACTATCCTGTTGTGAAAAAGTCTTGTGTAACGTCTTATGCAAATCTAGTTGGTGCAATTATTGCCAATTAATAATTGAACACCTGGAAGTTGAATAGCTTTAATAAGTCACCAGGGCAACCTCCCTGGGCAAAGAATGGCATGGTCTAAACGTAGGGAACATCATAGTCAATTATCTTGTAATTTCTGGTTTCTTTGCTTTCTTTGTATAGCTGTGTTCTTAAATTCTTATTTAAGGCTATCATGGTAGAAGGCTGTGTCAATATAAGTTCCTTCATTAGATGTTAAATCTATGAAGATGTTGAAGAATGGTATCAGTTAATTACAGACCAATAGGGAAAAGAGATGATTATCAGAATTATTATTTTAAAATCTTAATCTATATCCTCTATTTCTTCCATTGTTGCTCTTCAAATTTTGAGTCTCATATTATAGCTTGGATACTCGTGCAATATGTACAGAAATAATTGAATGTGGCAAGTGGTCAACTAACATCAAACATGAATTTCTGTGCATTATGCTTGAATGAGCACCACTTTAAGCATCTGAGAAAGGGAACCTAATACAACGAAGAGCAGGAATACATTTTATAAGAATTAATACTGGATCATTTGTGTTCTGAAACTCTCTTTTTTTTCCACTCTTACACTTTTGAGGTGCCATTGTGCAAGATTTTGGCTTAAGTTGTTTATTTTGTTTGAGATTGTACTTCGTAAGTGGTGGATAGACAG
Organism: Pogostemon cablin; assembly: GCA_023678885.1. Classification (NCBI taxonomy): domain Eukaryota; kingdom Viridiplantae; phylum Streptophyta; class Magnoliopsida; order Lamiales; family Lamiaceae; genus Pogostemon; species Pogostemon cablin. Next base: position 1,123,707 of record CM042992.1, on the reverse strand, counting down.
ATATTCGAACAAAATTTCTTGCGAAGATTTAAAAGTTGATTCTGATTAACACCTGGGGGAATTATGACAAGTTCTGTCAAGTTTTTCAACGCTACAAATGCTAAATCTGTGTTCTTCCTTCAATGTTTGCGAGTATATGTTTCAAAGGTTTCAGAATCCTGAATCAAGAGCGTTTGTCTCTAAAATCTGGAATTATTCTTGCCAGGGACTAACTCCTCTCCTTACAGGATCTGCATGGATGGCACTCTCACGGTCTTTCGTCGACTACTGCATATGGGGGTGGGATAACTTACCCAGGACTGTCTTAATGTATTATGCAAACTTTATTTCTTCTCCTGAAGGATATTTCCACACCGTTATCTGTAATGCACCAGAATTTAGGAATACCACTGTGAACAGTGATATTCACTTCATATCATGGGACAATCCACCAAAGCAGCATCCTCACTACCTTACTGTTGATGACATGCGACGAATGGTTGATAGTAATGCTCCATTTGCAAGAAAATTTCACCACGATGATCCGGTGCTGGATAAAATTGACTCAGAACTTCTTTTCCGGGGAAAAGACATGCTCGTCCCTGGTGGATGGTGCATCGGTGGTGATGAAAATGGGACCGACCCTTGTTCTGTTGTTGGCAATATCACAGCTCTGAGACCTACTTCAGGTGCAAAGAGACTGGAAAATCTTACGACCTTTCTGTTGTCCGACAATAATTTCCGGCCAAGGCAGTGCAAGTAGCAAATATATCTCTTGATGGCCATTTTGTTTATGGTAGCATTTCTATGGCAGGAAAAGTAGATGGCAAGATCAAATTGATGTTAAATTTCGATTAGAAGAAAAAAACGCTCCGAGCTCAAATACGTTTCAAGATTTTCAGCTCTTAAGTTGTTTCGACTGGAAGAAATTACAGAATACCTGGAACTTCAACAGATGTTACATTGCCCAATCCGAACGAGACGAAGGAGTCATTGAAGATGGTGTGTGCTGCTAGGGCAATTCAGATTGGTGGATCTTGCAGTCTCATGCTATCATCATTTTATTTTATTTGACTAGTGTAAATGAGAGATTCAGCATTGACTCCTGTGTCTGTCCGATTGTTAGTAAGCCAGCATATTACTCAAAATACACAATTGGGGTATGTTTGTTTGGTCCCATTTATCTACTTCTTACAGCCATTTCTGTTAATTTATAGTCTATATAGAGAGCTCTCATATGGTGTATTTTGTAACTTGTGAATGGATTTATGTGATTCCACTATTCTTCTTGATGTGAACTCACAGTTGGACTTCCTTTTGCTTTTAAGTGTCTTTCTTTTCACCTAAGCACGTGGTGGTTTACGCTAGCTCTGGTTGCTTCTTGTTTATGAGTTCCTTAATCTTTGGTTCTGACTTCTGATTTGTCAAATACGAAATCGGAAATTCTTAAGAAAACAGCTAACAAACTCACATAAACTAATAAGTATATGAAAATGTAAATGAAGATGAAGACAATGGTTTATAGTGGTTCGGTGCCTATATCCACTTGAGGGAGAGAAATACTTTTATTATCAAATGAGAGAACAAGTCGAGAGAGAACAAGTTGATAGTTAATCTACTCTCTACAACTCAAAATTTAGAAACTAAGCATAACTCCAATCTTCTGATATGCCAATTTTATGGCTTTATATCTTGCTGATCACTCCACCTATAGCACCGGTTGCAACCTCATCTTGAAGGCCTCCTACCATAAATGATTGCAGGGTAAATGACAGATTGTAGGTCATACAAGAAACTTCCATATCAGATAATCAAAACTGCCACATCCTTAACAATTTCTAAATAAAACTGACTGTGTGTATGATTCCTTATAACCGCTTCAGACATGTCCAATTGCTACATGCAGTCCACGTGTAGCATCCTGAAGCAAAGGTCTACATATCACACGATTCAATTCAGTTGCTCGTCTCATGTCGTACAGTTTTAGATTCTCATATTGCGGAACAAGTCAGTTACCAACTCTTCCAACAATAGCCAGTAATCATATTCGTACCTTCTTAAGAATCAGTTCAAGAACTCAATATTGAGCCATTTGCTATTAGTTAAGAGTTAGATTGGTATGATTGAATGAAATGATGAGGAAATGGAATGAACTCATGAATGAAATAGATATGAGAAAAGAATGAATGAAAATGATGATTGATATGATTTAAGAATAACTCAAGTAATAGAAAATATATTATTTAACTGGTTCTAATGTCATTAATAATATTTTTATAGCATTAAAATTTAAAATTGATATATAAAATATTCAATTAATTATAATCTCAATTAAAATTTTATATTTATAAAAAAATTTCAGTAAAGATTTTATATTTAAAAGTGTTAAATTAAAAATAAAATAAAACCTTAATATTTATTAAAATATAAACAAAGAAATTATATATAATAAAAAATATTAAATTATATATAAAAAATAATTATATATTCAATATTACATGTATATATTTAATTTTATCAATAATATTATTTTTATTTATAATTTATTAATTTTTAATTAGAATAAACAAAGAAATTACATATAATAAAAATATTAAATTATATATAAAAAATAATTATATATTCAATACTACATGTATATATTTAATTTTATCAATAATATTATTTTTATTTATAATTTATTAATTTTTATTTAGAATAAATATCAAATTAATTATATAATTTTTATTAAAAATTTAAAGAATAAAATTTAAAATAATATATTTTACTGGGTATATAAAATGCATGATTTTTTTTAAATTTATAAATAATTTAATATTTTATTTTTTATTAAATAATATAATAATAAAGTTTGTAATTAATATTATACGTTAAACATAACAATATTAATTTATTTATAATTTTTTTAATTATATATATATATATATATATTATGGTATAAATTAAGAGAATATTTTTATAATTTTTTATGGTTTATATCATGCTACACAAATAAAAAAATGTTGATTCTTTCATGGGAATGAGGAATACCATGGGGGGTGGGATGAATCATCATTCCTTTGTTTAAAGGAATGATGATTCCCAAAGGAATGATGATTCACATTCTAAATTTGTACCAATCATAAAATTAGTAATCAAATTAGGAATGGTGATTCAATTCCTAATCCATTACCTCTTACCAATAAGTGTGTTCGTGTTTTGTGTGATATATAACCATTTCGTCTCAATAAATTTATCATCCTTTTGTTACACATGAAAACTTGTCTCAAAGGCGTAACTTTATTAAGCAACTTTATATAGATTGTGTATTTCCTCTCAACCATGCATTAAAAACAAGAAATGGTTAATCATCAATTGTTCGTATATATAGATAAGTTGCAAGAAACTAACAAAATGTAAACGGTGTATGATCTATTGGACCGCCCATTTAAAGAAAATAATATTTTATGGGCCTTTTTTCGATTTGGGCCTTCTGTCATGTCACTCTTGCAATATCTTCCATTCGAAACCCTATTGATGGAGACAGAGAATCCGTAATCTATTCGTATAGTGCCGATCATTTGATTGAATTGATAGCGGCGAAATTCTACCTCCCAAGTGAAGATGCAGAATGAAACCATGGTATAAGAGCCTTCCGAAGGCGTCGTTGAAGCGATATTCCAGAGAAACTCTTAAGCTTTGAGCGGCCAAACGATTCGACCCCGACGGCGAACAATCTTCCACCCTCCAACAAATTGGCAAATCAGCCACCAAGGAAGACGGTGAATCTCCCATTGATTTGAAGGAGAAATCGGTCATTTAGAAGAGCTGAGAGAAAGGCTGCGTAGAAAGATTGAATTGATGAGGAAGGTGAAGAATGAGGGGAAGAAGAGAGGTGATAGTGACGGAAGGGAGAGCTGGAAGAGCCGGGTTTATCCAAAAAATCCTGGTAATTTTTCTCGCTATCTCCTATTACTTTCGTAGTTTTCTTAATTAGAAATTCATAGTTAATCATTAAAATTTGATCATTTTCATATCTATTTGGAATTTGGATCATGGGTGATTACGAAACAGTTAGAGAAGGGCGAGATCGATTGAGTGAGTTACCGGAGTCAGTAATTCTTGAGATTCTCTCTCTGTTGCCAATACAAGATGTTTCGACTACTCTCCGAATAACCTGTGGACCACGGTCTCCTGTCTTGATTTCTCCGAAATCGTCGAGGCAGAGAGGGCCCGTAACTTTGTGAATCGGGTTCTTGGGCTGTGGAGAGGGAACACGATCGAGAAATTCAAAATTGATCTCACTCGCGGGTACAATTCGTGGTGGAAAATAAAGCAAAAGAGTTGGATATATGTTTACGTATGGGCATGATGCAGCAATATGCGCTGTGCGTGAACTCGGGTGAAACGATAAGAAAATTATCGCTTGTGGGTTGTGACCATCAAATCCCTGCTTTCCCCACCACCTGGAATCAGCTCAAGAGTTTAAGAATCAATGCTTCGTATTACAGTGCAAGCCTGATCAATGGAATTCTTTTGGGTAGTCCTCGATTGGAAGTCTTTGAGCTGGACGTTTTAGTTAACAATGGAAGCTTGAATATCCAGTCTACCAGTTTAAAGAAGCTGAAAATTCATTCATATACCTACTAGTATTTTGATAATGTTGATGATGCACGGCTGAGAATAAACTGTGCAAATCTTGAATCGCTTGAGTTGTCTGGTACATTGTTTTCCAATGAGGATGTCTCATCTGTAAGAGATTTAACTTTCTCGTTTTACCAATGTTATGGTGATGATGGTGATGATGTGTCAGCAAAGTTGAGGGATTTATTTTCAATCTTAAGACATGTTGAAAGATTCTCGTTATGTCATTGGTGTGAGGTATGACTTCTTTCAATGATCGAATATGCTATTGCTTTATTTCTTTAAATATTTTCAAGCTTGTATTTAATACTTTAATTGTCTTACCCCAGGTGCTTTGTGACTCCCAAGTATCCGCTTTACGAATGTCAAGTTCTTAAAACTCGAGCATATTAAGATTGATGTCTATGATATGAAAATGAGTTTGAAAATAATTCCCACTATCCTATCTGTCTCAACTGAGGACTATTGAGATTTCTACACATGAGGCTACTAGTCCTTCTGATATACTAAGGTTTATAGAGCTTCTGTTAAAACATTGTTGGGTGCTTGAAAAGTTGGTGGTGATTGGACCATATAATATTCGGCATATGTTTGAACTTGAATATATAATGAGCTTTCCAAGAGCCTCCCCAATGGCACAGGTGATTTTGGGACAAACTGATTGTCACCAACGTAGAGTACCATGGTCTGATTAGTTAGATTGAGTTCATCTCGTGGTTTGGAAGTGTTGTCTTTTAATTTCACATGGAATGGTATTTCAGACATCAAGGTCTTTCTTTTTTTTTTTTTTATGTTGATTAAATCCTAGGAAGACCTTGACAAATTATTGTGTAATGAAGACTTGAGTTTAAATAGCGAGGAAGTAATTCACACACTCTTACTAAAAATAAAACCTATTATTGAGTTTATATAATAATATTGTAATACCATAAGCACTCATGGGACTTGGTCTAATTATGATACCTTTGTTCCTAGCATTTGCTTCTTTTACTTATATTAACTGGGATGTAACCCGCGTAACATGTGGGATTATTAAAATTTATTACTCCCTCATCCGGCGTAACATGTGGGATTATTAAAATTTATTACTCCATCATCCGTCCATTTCAAATGTATTCATTTTCCTCTATTTAATAAAAAAATATATCATATGTCCATCACTTTCCTCTAATACAATTACCACTGCTAGAAAATTGATTTTTACCAATAGAATATTCCGTTGGTAAAAGCATTAATTCAATTGTTAAATTGACTTACCAACGGATTAACAACGGAATTTGTTGGTATAATTCCGTTGATAAAGTGGTGGTTGGTAAATTTTTAACAACGAAAAATCAATTCTGTTGCTAAATAATTCCGTTGGTAATTTATATAATGGTTCTCTTGGTAATCCATTGGTAATTAGCAACGGATTGTATTCCGTCTCCAAAATAGAGAATAATTTCATTGGCATTCCGTTGCTAAAACAAAAATGTCATTTTTGTTGCTAATCCATTGGTAATTAGCAACAGATTGAATTCCAACGGATTGAATTTCATTGTTAAAATAGAGAATAATTCCATCGGCATCCCCTTGTTAAAACAAAAATGTCATTTATGTTGCTAATCCATTGGTAATTAGCAACGGATTGAATTCCGTTAGTAAATTCGGTTGCTAAAAAATATTTTTTTTGTAGTGTACCTACTTTACATATAATAATAATACTTCTTAATCTACGCGTAAAAAACAAATGAATACTTTAGAACCGGACGGAGGAAATATTAAAGTTTTAAATTGTCTAAAAAAATTAAAATTTGTTATTACATTATATTATTAATGTATTTAAATAAAAATGTTTTTTCATATATTGTTCATAATATATGAATAGTATAGAGTTTTATCTTATACTCCCTTTGTCCCACAATAACTGTCACACTTCCTTTGTAAATTGACAGTTATTATGGGATAGAGGAATAATAACTTAAATTAAGAAAAATAATATTTTTTCAACGATTATAGTCGATGTGTTTCTTAAAGTCAAGCAATTGTATTGAACATCTTATTGCTACTATTAGAATTTTTGTTGAATACATTGTTTATTTGGCTTATTCGATAGCTATTTTTTTGTGTTTACTTAGTTTACGCATATGTATGACTTGTGATTATTCAAATTCGAATCATGAGGGCAATGTAACCGTCAAGTTGGGTATGAATTTCTGCATGAATTTCTTTGCATTCTGCTTGAATGAGCACCTCTTTTATCAACTGAGAAAGGAACCTAATACAATGATCCTCATCATTTTGTATTCTTCAACTGAAGTTTTTCTGAATGGTTATTTGAGTTTTGTTTTTGTTATGTGGCTATGGTGATATACAAGGTATTCTTGAATTCTTCATCATTTTGTATTCTTCAACTGAAGTTTTGCAGAATGGTTATTTAAGTTTTGTTCTTGTTAGTGGCTATAATCACCATGATCCTTAGTACATCTCTTGACTTCCTTTAGTTCTGTCATTGTATTCAATATGGATGGATTCGGGGTTTGATAGGATATATGTATGTGGTAGATAATCTAATGATAGTTGGTGTAAATCAGCATAGGATTTAATTATTATCATCTAAAGACATTGCAAGAAGGTTGAAAGTGTCTTCTTCATAGGAATTCAGTACCCAATACCAAAAATTATTCAGCACAAGTAATGAGGAATAGCAAAACTTTTTGTAAGATATAATCTTTGTCACTGGTAGGAGGTAGAAGTGGCCTGGCTTAGGAAAAAACGAACCCTTAAGTTCGAAGATATGAACCAAGAAATTTAATTATTTATGACAAGGCAGAGTACTCAAATCCTATTGGTCTAGGTTGAATTAGGTCTGTTTAATAATTTGAAGGAAAAGGAGTTGGTAAAATGCACGTGCAGATTAATAAGTGTATCAATAAATGTTGTAACTAGTTATTGGTTAATAAATAAGTGAAACTGAAAAAACTCAAATTAAGAAAAGTTCAATTTCAGATATTATTATCTGCCAGATCTCATGACATAGTAGTTAGAATACTTAGAGAAGAGATTAACCATTTAATCAGGGTATGTTTGTTTGGTTGCATTCATCTACGCCTTACAGCCATTTCTGTTAATTTTAGTCTATAAGAGAATTCTCATAAGGTGTATTATGTGATTACACTGTTATTCTTAATGTGAATTGGGAATCTGCTCATAGTTGGACTTCCTTTTGCTTTTAAATGTCTTTCTTTTTACATAAGCACGTGGTGATGCAGGCTATGTTGAGTTTTTATACGTAAGCTGAAGCTCCAACGGCAGCTGAACGAGGAGAAAGCTAAGGTACCATTGGTCCAGCTCTGGTTGCTTGTTGTTTATGAGTTCCTAAAACTTTGGTTCTGATTCAGATCCGTTGCTCGTCTTTTACTAGTTCGCGTCGTACAGTTCAATGAGATTCGAACAAGTTTCTGATTCATCAGACATAAAAGATTAGGAGGAAAAATAAAATTTGAAAAAAAAGTTGTACAATACCTTCATCATGACAAATGGATATGCTATTAATGCATCCTCAAAGAGCGGATCGAAAGAAGGTGGAAGGGCTTGAGTCGAGGAGAGATAAAACTTAATGTTTCGACGAACATCGATTCATTAGGGTTCATCTCTCCTGCGACTGAAGTCCATCTCAACTTCGTCACTACAACCTCTGCACATGATCTGCCGGCTGTTATAATGTGTAACCTCTTTACTCAGGTTGTATTAGAGGAAGGTTTATAGTGAGTTAAATTCAATAAGTAATTAATAATAGTGAGTATAATCAACATTAAATTAATTATGTTAGTCGAGCTATATAATTATTTATTTCAACTTACATACACAGCTGGCTGTGAACTGGCATATCAACAAAGAATCTCGTACATTGGTAAATACTATGACAACAGTATACATTATTAATGATATGATGACATAATAAATACTCTCCCTCTAGTGACAATGTATTCATTTTTATTCTTTTTATTCACTTTAAAGTTATTCATTTTCTATTTTAATTATAAAAATCTATCATATGATCCACCGTTAATGACTAATGCAACTATATCCACTTTATATAAAACAAATTCTATTTAATTCACGTGAAAATACACTTTGTTACCTTATTAATTAACAGAGTGAGAATAGTTATTTTTCCTCTTATTCCCACTGCTTTTAATAGAATTTGGCCACCCCTGTTATTTTTATTTTACAAATAAACTGTACTGGTGAAACACGTTCAAAACAACATATGATGATATGAGATTTAAAAGCTTGTGATGTAGGAAAAAAAATAAAAAATTCTACCAACCTTTGCACAATGTACAGCAGAATAATGAACTTCAATTTTCTTGGAAAAAATATAGAGTAGACGGGAGTCACGTCGTAGGAGATTGACACTTGCTTCAATCTTGAGAGAACGTAGCGAGTGTCACCTCTCCTGCGACGTCACTTCCTTCTTCTCTCAAAGTGCCACCTCACTTCCTTCTTTCTTGACAAATAAGATTACCAATTCTGCATGTGTGTCTCTCTCTTCATTTTCTCTCACTATGCATAATACTTTTTGCCTACGTGTACGTATATATAGAAGCTGGAGTTGTGTTAAGAAACAAGGTGAGTCAACCAGTCATCCTACGTAGAGTAGAGTACTATGGTTCACACTAGGTCTCGTGGTTTGGAAGTGTTGACTTCTAATTTCACATGCAATGCTATTTTCAGACAATAAGGTCTAGGTTTTTTTTTTTTTTTTTTTTTACGTTGATTAAATCCTAGAAAGACCTTGACAAATTCTTGTAATGACGACTTGGGTTTGAATGGCGAGGAAGTAATTCACACTTTGTAATTAAAATAAAACATGGAGTATTATTGATGTTATATAATATTGTAATACCATAATCACTCATGAGACTTGGTCTAATTATAATACATCCGTCCCATTGCAATGAAGCATTTGCTTTTCGTATATATATACTATATATTAAAGGACAATATTTTAATGGGTAAATTACCAAAACTCAACTACCAAATAAATCCCGTGGTTTGAAAAATTGTCAATTATCCCCTTTAACTTGTTTTTTATTTGAACATTAATAAAATACACTTTTTTCTTAAAATAAAGAAGGATAAAAATGACATCAAGACCCATATATTTAACATTGCATTTTTAAATTTCACTATTTTTTTAAAAAATATTTTTTAAAGGAAGTAATTGGTATCTTTTCAAAACCATGGGGTTTATTTGGTAATTTGGACAAACCTCGAGGGAGGTTTTTGGTAATTTACTCTATTTTAATTTATAGATGAGGGATATAATATTTTAATATATAATAAATAGTTGTATTAATATTATCCGTGAAAAGATATTAATTGATCTGTGTGAGTCACAAATATCAAAAAGAGAAATGTATCATTTGTATTTGAACGAACCAAAATGATAAAATGTAAAAAGATATGGAGTAGTAAATTATGTGGAGTAGATAGGATCAAATAATTAAAACCACAACTTATTATGGGGAGTATAAAATATTTTAACAACATGATACTATTAATTACTCCCTTCACTCCATCCACCTAAAATATATACATTTGCTTTTTGAACGTGAATTAAAGAATATTATTATTTAAGGTGTAGTAGATAATTGTATTAGTAAGGTGTGTGAGATCCATATATTAAATATATTAATGATGTGTTTTGGTCCCATATATATATATATATATACACACACACACGAATTCCCAAAATAGTAAAATTTATACCTTTTCGGTGGGGAGGATAACTACGTTAGCAGAATTGCATAATTAATTTAGAAGACAGCATACTTCCGACGTTAGCAGAATTGCATAATTAATTTAGAAGACAGCACACTTCCGAGATTTGTCATTTCAAGACCAAGTCCTTATACTTGATCATGGTCTGACGTAGATATCTTGCGTACAATCTTGATCATCAGATAATATTTTAATCTTTAAGAAACTTTGTTTGATCGATTCCATCATGATTTAGTTTGAAACCTTCTTAGCAATAATACGACATTCTCTCACGCATGTCCTCCGAGCAAACACAGGATCGTCATAATTTTCAACTAGATTCATGTAAAAATTATCACTCTCCCATAAGGAGTATATTTATAAATATTTCCACACTTTTCCAAAATTACTGTCGTTTGATTAATTTTATTGACTTTTAAAAGATATTATAATATTTTGAGTAATAAATAAATAATATAATATATCTTATGGTGTTAGATGAGAGTAGCAATTTTAAATTAAGATGATTTTGAGGATATTAATTTATGTGTGTTTCTGTTTTTTTTTTTATTAAGGAGGTAAACTTAAGTGTGGGATGAAAAAAAACACGTGTTAAGATAATGTGAGATGGAAGGAATGTTTGTTCTTAATTTTAGCAGTATCTCTTATATATGTGTAAAAGATAGAGTGGATTAAAAAAGGACATTCTAATCGGAGAACATGAGGAAAAAAAAACTAATTGGAGAAAATAATGATTGAAAGTAAATAGATTGTATTTTAATGACTTGTAAGTGTGTACGGATTTGGATCCTCGCAAATTTCTTATTCTGTAAATTTCGTGAATTTCGTATAATCTCAATCATCCAATTATATCTACGGGATATTAATTTGACAAGTCCTTATACATGAAAAAAGTTATTATTTAAAATTTAATTAAATAAAAAAGTTATTATTTTAATGACGTGTCAAAGTATGCATTGTACATTTTTATAATAGATGACGGTTATTTAAATTTACATAAATTCTAAAATCCCAAACTCTAAATTCTTAAAGTCGGACAAAATATACCATAAATCAAGTTTCATAAGATTGAGAGGTAAAATAAAAATATATATATTAAAATTGTAATTAATAATGATTAATAATATATATATATATATATATATATATATATATATATATATATATATATATATAAAGAAAGAAAGGAAAGTAATGAAATTAAACGGCAATACCATTAACTTATAGCTGATATAAAAAGTGACTTGGCAAATTTTGAATTTTAGATATATACTTCATCAGTCTCACCGAAAGGTCATTTTATTATATTGAGCATTTCATTCAAATGTTTTTATTTTTTACTTTTAGTAAAAATATAACTCACCACTCACTACTAATACAACTACCCACTACACATATAATAATAATAATACTCATTAATCTACACACAAAAAGCAACTAGTGATGTTTGTACGGGATGAAGGGAGTAATATTATATGATTTAGATGAAAAGAATTTGAGAAAATGCACAACTACCTAAATGGAGATATCCAAATCCAAGTGTAACAAGGAGAATTAAAAATCAAATCTGCTTTTCAAACAAAAAAAAAAACAAAATTTTTCTTTTATTTTTAAGTAGGACAGTATTAATTTTTATTACAAATGTTATATTTTTTAATTTATGCTATAAATTTTTCGATAAATAATCTTATTCCATTGTCAAAAGTATAACAATTTAATGTATACTATGTGAGATAAATAATACTCCATTTTAATGTGTAGTGAGTAATTGTATTAATGTTGAACGTGGAACAATGTTTAGTAATTGTGATGGTTGATCACATCAATCCAAAAAGAAAAATAAAACGAACCAAAATAAAAAAAATAATACATACAAGGGGATGGAGTGAGTATTTGTTTAAATTTTATCACATTTAACCATAACACTTACAATATTCGTCAAAACAATAAATTTGCTATTATTTTGTATTTATTTTATAAATTATTACTCACAAATGTTCGTCAAAACAATGAATTGCTATTATTTTGTATTTATTTTATAAATTATTACTTTTCAACATGTAAATGTTTGCTAAAATAAAAATAACACTGAATGGTAATGACAGAAAAAAAAAATTAATATGACTTTCGTAATGTGAAATGAACTTGAACAAAGTTTAAAATGTTGTGGATGAAAAGTTCCATCAATTTAAAACGGAACTTGCGCAAGTTGACATGCCCCAAAAAAGGAATAATTATTAAACATTTCTGGCAAAAACGATCTTAGTCATTTCGAGTCCTTCATTCACGTTTATAAATCAAATTATATCTTAATTTAATTGATTTAATAGAAATATTAAATTCTTTTATCCAACAATTAAGCCTATTAAGCTTCATGACCGCAATATTTCATCAACGGAGATGACCGGCGGATTGACGCCGGCGGCGATGCAAATGAGCGGAGATCCGCATTAAATCTAACTTCTGCTCAGAAAAATGATCATTCTTCTCATAGATTTTTAAAAAATCTCTGAAGTCTGACATGTGAACTTTTATCATAATCATCACAGCAGAAGTTAAAATTAAACGAAATTAATTAATATATATATATATATATATATATATATATATATATCGAGATTAAATAAAAGTGATTCGTATCAGCTCTCATAGTATAAATTTATCTACTCATTCTAATGATCGGCATAGCGTATATAGCCATTGGCTAGTAATCACCGAGCAATCACGAATATATTCACGAAAACATTAGTAGAAGATATTTAAAAAAATCAGAAATGGATGATAAATTCAATTTTGAAAAATAATTTCAAACTAATTGTTTTAATTCTAAATTAAGAAGAGATCAGAGATTGGTAATGGTTATCGGTCACGGATAATTCAGAAACACGGACCAAATAAAGCATTCATCACTTCTCAAAATTCAATAAAAAAATAAAATTAAAAACTTACATAAATTAAATCCAAAAAAAAATATCAGAATAATTCATCAGAGACTTAAATACAAGGAATCATGGATAATTTACCGCTCATATTGTTGCAGTATTTCTCTCATCATATGAATTCAGCTGGAAACTTATCATAAAAATGGAGAACACAGAAATTTTTAAAAATCAAGGAAGTAAAATCTGTGATAAGAAATACGAATACGGGAAGGAGGGAAGTTTTTCTGCAGATATATAGGAAAGAGGGCGACGAGGGATCCGGAAACCCTAGATTTAGCGGCAGAGGGAAAATAATATAGGCCAAAAATATGAGGCCCTTTATGGAGCGGGCCACATGAATTGGACCAGGGCCATGCTAACTGGGTCATATGATGTTGGGCTTAAATCACTTCCAGGTCCAACAATTATAAAGGCTGAATACAATTGTTTTTCTTGGGCCAATATTCAGGAGAATATTTACGTGATTAAGGAAATACTATTATTTAGTATTAATTAATTATATAAAATACATGTGAAGAAATCAACAATTATCATGAAACCTTCTTACTTTTATTAATATTACAAAATCTAATAAAATTAACTTTATTTCCAAACCCACTCACTACCTTACAATATCAAATTAAATTAACTTTATTTCTTTCTTTATTAATTAATGGGAAATTTGCAAAATGCTGATGAGTGATATTTTCACCTAGATTTTAGTGATTTTTTATGTGTGTTTTCATGTTATTTTATCCGTATTTGTGTTCTATTTGGTTGTGTTTTGTGTTTTTATAGAGATGTGTGGGAATGAACTTAAACGTATGATTTCCAGGTAAAAAGAGATTCTAGATGCGAAAAGGAAGAAGTAGGAAAAAACAGATCTCAATTTGGAGTTAAAACGAGGGAGAACGGGCCAAAACGGGAGAAGAGAAAACACGGCCAGCACCTATACGGGTCGTGTACCAAACACAGCCAACACCTATATGGGCCGAGTACCGAACACGGCCCTGTAAGCTTTGGCCGTATTCTGACACCCGAAACACCTACACAGCCACCCCTGTGGCCGTGTATCGTACATGGCCCGTGTTGCTGAAAAATCTGTAAAAAAATCAGAATCTTCTAGAAGCTTCCCAAGGGGTATAAATACCCAATATTTCAACATTAGATCAGTTTTGGGCGAGGGTTTCACCCCTGCACTCACCTCACACACCATTTCCTCCATTTTTCACCTTCATCTTCATCCATATCATCTACCATCATCCCACCATCAAATCATTCATCCAATTAGCTAGAGAAGCAAGGAAGAGAGGAGGATTTCAAATGGGAGAAGAAGATCACCATTGGAGACATCCAATGGAGTTTTCATCTACATTTTGTATTGAAACCTATTGTTTATCATGTTTTGTAAGGGTTTTAATGTCTATATTGAACTCCTTGTGACCATGAGAGGCTAATCTCCCTTGTGAGTTTAGCAATATGAATTGTGTTGGATAATTTTGGGCATTTTGCAATTGAATGAATATGTTGATTGGGTTTAATGATTTTCTATCATTGATCCTTTAGATCTTGAGGTATATGATGATTTGTGTATTTAATTGTTCTAAATATGTGATTAGATTGAGAAATCAATTATGTGCTTAGGGTAATTAAGTGAATCATTTCATCAAATACTTCATGTGCATTATAAATTATGAAGAGATTGAGAAATCCTTTAGAATTTAGAACCCTTTGATAGGACATCCGATTGGTTTGATCGAAAAGTTGATTAATCGTGTGGAGGGACTTTTATTTCAAACTTAGTACCTAGTTGGAATTGTTTGAGTGAGAACCAATCGTTTGAGCTATGTGTAGAACCATATCATATTCATTCCGAGAGGGAGTTTAGGTGAACTAGTGTTGGCCCTTAGTCTATACACATGACACATATGAGTTCATTGC
Source organism: Pogostemon cablin (assembly GCA_023678885.1). Taxonomy (NCBI): domain Eukaryota; kingdom Viridiplantae; phylum Streptophyta; class Magnoliopsida; order Lamiales; family Lamiaceae; genus Pogostemon; species Pogostemon cablin. Next base: position 1,108,474 of record CM042992.1, on the reverse strand, counting down.
ATGATACCTAGATTTTTCATGCTTTAAGCATTGCTAGTCTTATCTCTATCTACTTGGCTCATTCATCCATCTCTCATTCATCTATCCATTTATTTTATTGTCATTTCTTGTTTATCTCCCATTCCTGATCATCTCTATAATACTATGATAAACACGAGATCGCTTAGACCCTAGTACCTTCCTCCCTGTGGTTCAATAAATTCTTTAATTGGTCATCCCGACTACAAATGGCTAATCAAATGCCACTTTTAATACATTTTATTTTTTAAAAATGTCACCCACAATAATTTTTTTGAAATATGTCATTTTTCAATTTTTTTTGACCCAAATACACCTTCACTCATTAGACCCCTTTTTCTCTTCTCTCTCTATTATTCATTTTGCCTCATTCTCTCTTCTCACTCCATCATTCATTCTTCAAAGATTTTAAATATTTGAGAAGGCAACCACAACAGGGAAGCGACAACGGTACAACGCAACTCAATATGAATCTGGGTTAGTAAACTTTACAATTTATTTTTCATAAACCAAATTTAAAGTTATGTGAAAATTAATGTGAGTTATGTTGAGATGATGTTATTTTGATGTTTGATTAGATTAATAAGAGTTTATACATCACCTGACATGTTTAGAATATTGATTAACAAACATATTCTGAATATTTTTGTAAAAATTTAAAATTTGAGGTATAGAAATCGCAATTGCGCAGAGTTGTGTGCGAGGTTGCGTGAAAGATTGCGTGTAAGGTCGCACGCACCTTCAGTAAGTAGTCACTTGTAAGTCGCACGAATGTTGCGTGATCAGTCGCGTAGTTATTTGCGTGGTTAGTCGCGTGCATGGTCACTTAGTTAGTCGCGTTCATGGTCGCTTGATTAGTCGTGCTCATAATTGCATGTGTAGTAGCGTGCATAGTCGTTTGATTAGTTGCGTGAAATGAGACTGGATGTAAATAAAGTAAATACAATTTTTAACATTTTTTTAATATAAAATATATGTTTCAAATTTTAGATAAGATTCTTATTCTATGCATTTGGAATGGAAAATGGCTATGTGATTTTGGTCAATGGAAATATGTTGGAGATGAAACCAAGTAAAAATTTATGTGCGTAGATATAGACACAACTTGAACAACTTCATTGTTCACATGCATTAGATATTGTATAAATAAAGATTTTGATTTTTTTTAAATATCGAACTAGGAAAAACTCCAAGAAAGAAATATTAACAATCGGCAGAAAATAAAAAGGAGATTAATTAATTTGTAATGAGTGTATATTGGGTGCACCCACATGTATATAACTTTTTATTCTATTTTGTATACATGTTTCGTAGTAATTGTATATTTTTTTCACACTAAATTTTTCATTAAAAAAACTAGCATCATATGTGTATAACTTTTTATTCAATAGTGTATACATGTTTTTAATAATTGTATATTTTTTTTACACTAAATTTTTCATTAAAAAACTAACAGTTAAATTGTATACATTTTTACTCTTAATTATATATGTTTATGTTTATATTTGTACATGGTGCACACTATAATTAGCCTTTTATAATATATACTTAATATGATTTGGATTTGTTTGTAGTAATTAATTATGGTTTAACACTCTCCCGCTTTGAATAGACTACAATGTTGATATCAAATTTTTAAAAAAATTAATTTTATTAATTTTTCTTTAAAATAAAATAAATAAAATATAGAGTAAATTATACTTTAATTGAACTGACATATTTTAAATTAAAGTGTACTTTCAAATTATTCAAATAATATTTTCTTTTGTTGCGTAATTTTTTTGTGATACGAAATAGTAAAACAAAATTTGTAAAGCTAATTGGGAGATGGACTATATAATATTTAAGGGAAATTAATTCATCATTAGGGTGAGGAATTACCTCATACAGCCACGTCGCTTTCCGTTCTAGACCAATCAGATATTACTACTCAGCTTAAAAATAAGAGTTTGGTTTAATGTTATTAATTAACGGGACTACTTATGTGAGAGTATTTGGTCATGTAGACCCTTTATCTTATTCTTGGATCAATTTAGTTCCTAAACTTTTATTTTGTTCATTCAAAACCTTTACATTAGTAAATTATATCAATGAAGCCCTTTAATTTTTTTTAAAATATACAATGATTCAATGAAACATTTCTGTTAAGAAATCAATTAACGGTGTTAACAACAATCAAACAACCGGCGTTAAAATTGCAGATGCTAAATTGCATATTTTCCTGCATTTCATGTAACTAGATATGAATATTACATATGACTATACAAATGTGAGAAATTCAGGAGAAAGGAGACAAAATTTCTACCGAATCAATCCAACCAATCAAATATAATAAATGTTTGATTATCAATCGATTACAATTACGACTTTCTCTTATCATTTGATGAAGCAGATCCGAAGGCGCTGGAATTAGCTTTGGTAGCAAGGTAGTAGAGATGATGATGAGAGGGTTGATCAGCTTTGAGCAACGTCCATGAATTGACCTAGAGTGATCACGATGTAATCTGTTGGAAATGGCTTCGTGTAGAATCCATTTGTTCCCACTGGTTGAGTTCGTGTTTGGCGACGGGGAAGAAGAGGTTTTCCTCCATGGCTGCGTTCACTATTCGTGATTGCTTCTGCGCCGATTGCTTAGGCAAGAACTACCCATTCTAAAGCCATGAATTTGAAAAAGGGGAAAAGAAATTAGATAGAGAAGCATTGCATTTTTTGGTGACGACATGGAGGAAAGAATGAAAGACTAATGTTGATGTGTTAGAGAGTGGAAAGGAATTTTAGAAAAAGAAGCACTATAATTTTTTTGCGGTGGTGAAGTTGTGGAGGAAGGAAGGAAGACGGGAGTTAACAGCTGTAATGTGATCTTTGATGGAAGGGTTTACATATATTATTTTATAAAGGTAAGGGGCTCAATTGATCTCATTAATAAATGAAAAGGATTTAAATGAATAAAATAAAATATTAGAGGTTAATTTGATCTTTTGAAATAAGATGAAGGGTTCATATGGCCCTTTGCCCGCGTTAAATAATTGACGATACAATTATTACTTTTAATTAATTGAATATTATTTTTATTGTCACTTTTTATTTATTTCACTATTCTTTTAACTTAAATAGATTAATTGATAGTTCTCTAGACTTTGTATTTTTTTTGTTATGTTATCAGTTAAAAATCAATTAGGGAATGCTCAATCAAAAAAACACACTTAAAATTTGAGGTAAATCTGAGGTAGTTTAGATCGTACTACAAGTCCACAAATCTTAGTGAAGCGCACAAATCTTAGCGAAAATAGCATCGGAGTAGTTTAGATCGTACTACAAATCTTAGTGAAGATAGCGATTCGCCAACAAATCTTAGCGAACATAGCATCGGAATAGTTTAGATCGTACTACAAATCTTAGAGAAGATAGCGATTCGCCAACAAATCTTAGCGAACATAGCAAGAAACACACACTTAAAATCTGAGTAGTTTAGATTCGCCGCGAACAACATGGCAAGAAACATCTGAAAAAGAAAGAAATATTTTGGTCAATGTTGATGAATTCACAGCAAAGCATACTTGGAGAGACGATAAGCTGAAACAACACATTTATGATCATGTATTTGATGGTCATGCTACTCAAGTTGAGATTTTTGAGGACACTAAGGCAAGTCCAATTGATTATAGTTGATTGTGATTTTTACATCCTGATTGATTCAAGTAAATTGGTTTATATATTTAAATCTTTTTTGCTGCAGTACTTGGTTCAATTTGTTGTGGATGGATACTATTTTTGCATATTTGCTTGTGGTTCTGGGAAACATTCACAATTTATGGAACTGACAGAAATTCTGGCCTTACTCCACGTGCTACATCAGAGCTGTTCAAAATTGTGAAACATGACGAAAAAAAGTTCTCTTTTACCTTAAAGGTACTAAATTTGCATTAAGTTGTGAATGTAGTAAGTTGGGTACATTTGTTGATTTATGAGACTAAACATTTTATTAACATGTACAGGTTATGGTGGAACTATATCAAGATACACTGATAGATCTACTACTCCCAAAGAACGCCAAACGTTCAAAATTAGATATTAAAAAAGATCCAAAGTAAATGGTTGTCATTATTTCTGTTGTTACTATAATAAAATGTTAACACTTGTTAAGTCACTTTTAATATGATTAGATTTTAAGATGTGCGTTTCACGTCGCATGCACGTCATACTTTGTAATGTGAACATGTGTGTTAATACTTGTTAAGCCACTTTTAATATGATTAGATTTTAAGATGTGCGTTTCACGTCGCATGCACATCATAATGTGAACATGTGAATTTGGTGGTTTATTATTTTTTTTAAAAAAATTTTATTGTTAGATTAAAATTTCTTAATATGCAAACAAAAGTTAATATCTAAAAGTTTGAGAAAATTCAAAATTGATTTGATTATTCAATCATCATGAACCCATAATGTTTTTCTAGAATTCTTATATGCTCGTGAAATTAACCTACAAAAGCATGCTGGAGAACATTTCACCGCCACCATTTATGAGAAAAATTCACATGAAGACTTGAGACAAAAAATTAACTCCGTCTGCATGAAAGGACATGTTAGAGAGACTCGATTAAATATTAAACGATTTACCTCTCTGTTAGCTTAAACTTTTAAATGTGGTGGACCATGTTAGTTAAATGGGGTGATCATTTAACATGGTCCGTTAATGTGAAGAATATAAATTTGAGAGATTATATATATAGAGAGAGAGGTCTCTTTTTCTCCCCTCCTCTTGGGGGATTTTCTTAGATTAATTCTGTAGCCCACATACTCCATCTCAATGCAACAGTTAAGCCCATGATTTGATTAATAAATACATAGTACACAAATACAAACATCATTATATGCTATTAAAGAAAACATAATCTAAAGGAAGTAACTTGGGAGTAGTTATCGCTCAAATGTTGTTCATCAATTTTATAAAATTGAAGAGTTGAAGTAATAAAAATTCTTTCGACTATTTTATCAAACACTTCATAAAAGCAGTATAATATACCATATTATACGCATATTATTTAAAAAATAAAACTCAAAACCAATCAGTAATATCAACTCCATGGTATTTTGTCCAAAAATTTAAAACCCAATATCCTGCTTAATCAGTACACCAACATTGGCAGTATCACAACTTAATAAAGGAGCAAAGAAAGTAAGAATCAATAAATTTCAACAAATAAAGATGACTCATTTTATCAAGAATCTTAGACGGTTGATTGCTCAACTTTAGATCAATCTATTTATTTTAATTAATATATACTTAATGTAGTATGAATAGATCAAGCTACCTATTTTAATTAATATATCTATAATACGACAAAATTCTAGTAGGTAATTGTTGTGTTTATTTACACAACAAATAGTATATTACCTTGTGCCAAAATATTTAACCATCAAAGTACCTTGTCCATGAGCAATGGGGTTTAAATTCTATTTAAACTTATGTATTACTAGGGGTTTAAATTGCAAAGGAACACGAAAATTGCAAAGGCGCATGGAACCCGGATGCACAGGAGCTTCACTCTTTAATATTATCTATCAAAAAAGGAGAGTTTCCCATGCATATGAGAGTCTTCCGTTTATCAAGTTCGTCTCACTACCAATTGAACCAATCAAAGTGATCTAAACACTCTTTTTGTATCTCATCTTAATAGATTGCAAAATCATTCATGGCTCATGGTTACAATGTGCATAATAACTTACTCATGGCTGCAGTGTGCATTATAACAACAAAGTAAGATAAAAATCGTGGTCGTTCCAATAGCCAATAGAACAATAGCCATCCACTGCAAATTAGAAAGCTTCCTCAAACAGCCTAAAATGGGAAATAGACGTACTTTTCAATCATATAACATCGACTATTTACATTAGAATACCAGCCAGAGACTTCACAAGTTCAATGTTTTCCAACTACAGATGTTTAATCAACAAAAAGAAAAAGATATGAATAGGATTCCAGTTGTAACAAATTAACAATCTTTAAGTTGCCCATTTATACAAATTAACAACATTTTGGATGGCCCGGCCCATAATAAAGACAGATTGGAGACTTGATTATTAGAGTTTCGAACTGTAACTTAAATAAACCACACATTTATACATGTATAGATTATATTTTATCTGAACAAAATAACTTTAAACCCTTAATCAATCATAACTATTTACATGGAAAAATTAATAATAACATTCAGATTAATTAAATTCAATTTGAATGAATTGAGGATAAAAAATAAAAAATAAATAAACCATTCGGTAAATTTTGCATTTACTTATTGTGATTGATACTTAGCAGACCATGAGCATTCAAAATCGACAAACTCTCTTGTGAGACGTTACATATGTGAGACGATTTCTGAAACGTGTTAAAGTATGACTATTGTATAAATAAAACATGCTTAATGATTGGTATGTTTTCTAAAGTATGATAAATGATGAATTAAAATATGATTTAGTATGTTTTATAATATAATTAATTATTAACATACTTTAACTACATACTTTACCTACATAATAACTGTACTTTACTAATGGGTCGACCCGATCGATCTCAAAAAAATCGTATCACAGAAGAGTATCTCTTCAAAATCATATGTACACTATTTTAAGAAAAATAAATACTAATAGTTTAAAAAATAAATGAATGTTTTTTTAATAAAATTATATCTTGAAAATAAATATTTGGACATATAACGGCAGTCCTTAAATCTACCTGCGATCAGACATGGATCTAATAAGTAACAACAAACTAGTTAATTAAGGTTCCAACAAAGATTGACTTTGAATTAAATTAGATGGCAATTTGAAACATAGATACTTTCGATCTATCTTCTGGTTGGTAGTTCTTTCTGGAAAAACTTTATTTATTAGAAGTTAGATTGAAATTTGAAAAATTTGTCTGGAAAAACTTTATTATTTATTACAAGTTAAATTGAAATTTGAAAATTTTGTCAGTTCAATTCCAAATAACCAAAAATGATTTATAAATATAATCCAGATTTTTTAAACAAATTTTTATTTATTTATGTACTTGTAATATTGAACTTAAATTAAACTGGTAATTTAATTGTTTTTCGTAATATATAAACATTTTTGTATCTCAAATTGTAATTATTTGAATTTGGATGACTATAAATAGATAGCATACAAATTAAATCGCACTTAAATTCTTAACGACTCAACAAATATCAAATAATTATAACAATTATGTATCTATGTAATTTCAATTTATCCACATTTAAATGAAAAAAACATGAGCTGTCGAAGCACCATCCAGTATCAATTATTTTGAGGGAAAAAATTAATTATTTATTTTCCCTCCATTTTTTCTGCATGAATTTAAAAACAATGTTGGTAGAAATGTGGTTCAAGATTTAAATGGCCGAAGTTGGTTTTTTATTTCGAAATTACAGATGAGATGGCCAATTTAGTTGTATATTTAATGTCTTCTTTTAAAGTCTGTCCACAAAAATGAATATACACACCTCTTGAGTAATAGTTTTGAAAATTAAAATTTTGAATTTTCGTAAACTTTTAATGTATGATCTTCAACCACTTCAGTAATAAATATATTTCTCTGATTGGTAATACTTGTTTTCTTTTTTTTTTTTTTTTCTAACACACTATTGGTAACCTTACTGAAGTTGTCTGTTGATATTTTAATATACAGGTAAATGGAATAAAACGATATATATAAATTTATTTATTTATTTATTTTCAATCTTCTCTTTGAAAATGAGTTTAAAATATATATAATCTTTTATACTTTTCAAAACTTTAATGGGCTCTCTTGAGGTCTTTTGGTGTTCCTAACCCTACCTATCTCGAATGGATCGTAATTAAAATAAAAACTTTTGTTGATTATATAAAGTTTTATTTGTATGTTTATACCTCAGCGAAATGAACATATAATAAATAATTAAAATCACTTACATTATTTATTTTGTTTGATTTGAATTTCATTAGAATCCATGGCTAAGCTCGAATAACTAAAGGGTGTTGGGCTTTGGCAAGGGTAATTAGGGATGAACAACAAGAATAAATTAACGTCGATCGAGTGTGAGGTATTAAGAATTCAATTTCCTGTTCAATCAACTTATTTTATCACCACAACCCTTATCAATATTCTTATTATTATTTTCATTATGAATTTTGATCCAATCGCCTCTAAATTCAAACATACTCACTTTGGCCACTTAATAAGGAGTATCGATTTATTTATTTATTTACATAAATAAATTAAGGATTATTATTATATTTTGCATATTGTACATTTAAATACAATACATTTAATTTTTTTTTAATTTTTTAATTACAGTTTCTTGAGTTTATAAACGAGCTCGACTCAATATGAAAATTATTCAATCGAACTCGAATCAACTTGTTAAACAAAATGAGTCTAATTTCAAAATTATAGAGCTTAATAATGATTAAAGTATTTTATATTTACTATTATATTTATTAATAATTTAACGAATATAAGATGAGTTCGATTAATTATAAATTTAACCGAGTTCGAACTTTATTGAGGTTAGTTGGGTTGAGCTATTCAGTAGCTCGATTAAGTTAACATCTCTACTTAATACTAACGTATATCTAACTCAATTTAAATCTAGAATAAATTAAATTGACTACTCCAAAAGTGCCCCTTTTATTTATTTATTTTGTTTTTTTTTAATGTATACGTAAGCACAATTTGGTAACCCCTATATAATTTGTCTGTAAGCTGTTCATTCATGGAACAACGTATACTCTGCACTGCACAGAGAGAGAGAGAGAGAGAGAAGGGTTTTGGAACCCGAAAACCAATCCAGAATCCACCCACCAAATTCATTGGGCTTCTCAAATCTCACAAAAAAAAAAAACACACCCACATTTTCAAATTTGAATACCCTTTTAACTCCCCATGCTCACTTCACTTGGCGCCCGCATCTCTCTCCACTTCTCTTTGACTACTACCTCCGCCTTTCCAATTTCCAAAAACCTCATTTGACCACCATTTCTCTCTCTTTATACCACCCCTTTCTCTCTCAGTCATTTCATCAAACAGTTTTCCTTCCAATCATGACTGAAGCTATACAGAATAGCTCCATTAATGACAGCGTTTCTCTCAACCTCAGCATCAATAACAGTCCAAGCATTGATTTTTGCAGCAGCACTGTAACTGGGTCTGATGTTACTAGTGTAGGTAGTAGTAAAATAAGCGATGGGGGTTTTGTGGATAAGCAGATTGATATCAAGAATGGTGAGGTGGAGAGTGAGAAGAGTAGCTTGAGCTCTGTAGGCTGCTGCAGTGGGGGAGATGCTAATGAGGCTAGTTTTAGGAGTGTTTGCCCTTCCAAACCTCACAAAGGGAATGACAGGGGGTGGGATGCAATGCAGTGTGTGCAGGGTAGGGATGGGGAGTTGGGTTTAGGGCATTTTAGGCTTCTCAAGAAATTGGGATTTGGGGATATTGGGAGTGTTTATCTTGCTGAGTTGAGGACCACTGGGTGCCTCTTTGCTATGAAGGTGATGGATAAAGGGATGTTGGTGAGTAGAAAAAAAGTTGTGAGAGCTCAAACTGAGAGGGATATTTTGAGTTTGTTGGATCACCCTTTTCTTCCCACTCTGTATTCACATTTTGAAACAGAGAAGTTTTCTTGTTTGTTAATGGAGTTCTGCAGTGGTGGCGACCTCCATTTGCTCCGCCAGCGCCAGCCTGGCAAGCATTTCTCCGAGCAGGCTGCAAGGTTGCCTATTGCTTTTAATTCCCATTTTATTACATGATTATGATAATCTTGAATTTATATATAGTATTGTGTTGTTGGATTAATAGGTTCTATGTTTCTGAAGTGCTTCTTGCACTGGAATATCTCCACATGATGGGAGTGGTGTACAGGGACTTGAAGCCTGAAAATGTTTTAGTGAGAGATGATGGTCATATAATGTTGTCTGATTTTGATTTGTCATTGAGATGTTTTGTGAATCCAACTCTTGTTACATCCAATGATGGCCCAGCTTGTACAATCTCTTCTTATTGCATCCAACCATCTTGCATTGATCCATCATGCCAGCTTCCCGTTTGTGTCCAACCTTCTTGTTTCTTCAAACCTAGTCTCTTCAACTCCAAACCCCCCAAACTTAAAGGCGAAAGAGCGTCTTTCGCCACTTCAGATTGTCTCCCCGTGCTGGTGGCAGAGCCGACCGCAGCTCGTTCCATGTCTTTCGTGGGCACACACGAGTATCTAGCCCCGGAGATCGTTAGAGGAGACGGGCATGGCAGCGCGGTGGATTGGTGGACGTTCGGTATCTTCTTGTATGAGTTGCTTCATGGCAAGACACCCTTTAAAGGCAGTGGCAATAGGGAGACATTGTTCAACGTTGTTGGACAACAATTGAAGTTCCCAGAGGGATCCAACTCCACAATAAGCTTTGCAGCAAAGGATCTTATTCGAGGCTTGCTTGCAAAGGACCCTCAAAAGAGATTAGGATTCAAACAAGGCGCCACTGAGATCAAACAGCACCCGTTCTTCGCCTCCGTAAACTGGGCTCTTATACGTAGCACCACGCCGCCTCACATTCCCAAGCCGGTCGACCTCCGGACAGTAAAATCTAATCAGAAGAGTGCAAGACTCAGAAAGATCATCCGGTGGTCCTTAGACTTTGAGTTTTTCTAAAGGGTGTAGTGTAGTGTAGTGTTGTTCAATGAAAGGCAATTGGCAATTGGCAATGTATGTTGAGTTGATATGATCAAATCAAATTCTTTTTGTCATGAATTCTTGGTATGTCATGAGGAAGGGAAGGGTGGCCCTCAAATTAATTTGTGATGATTAAAGTGAAGTAAATTCAAGAAAGGTAATATCCATCCATCTAGACTAGAGCATTGTTTGGGTGGAATCTTTGTTGTTTTAGGTGAGGATTCCTAAAAAGAAAGAGACAAATGATGAAACGGGTTAAACAGAGAGTTGAATAAGTGTCGATGTCAATTAGAATAGTGGTCTGCTCACCTGAATGATTCCACTTTGTTTGCTCTTTTATCCTTCCAACTTGCCTTTTCTTTTCTGCACATAAATTTCCTTTTCCAGGATGAATGGAGCATCTCCTTTCCCACTTTACACGTGCCAAAACATCACCTTTCTATCATGATCATCATCAATTTTGTTCAAAAGCTTTATTAAGTTTTTATGTATACATTGTCCAAAAAGGTGATACCCTTAACTCATGATGATTCCCTATGTATACATTGTATAAAATAATGAACAAATAACTTATGATGATTCAACTAATCAACAGATAATTACGTACCTCATACAAAAAACTCCTCATTTTGAAATATTGCTTCGAATCTTGATCATCATAAAAGTTGTCATCCTGTTGACCGGTTTTTGTGTATGCATTTTGAATAGGGTTCATTACTTACAATAAATTACTAGGGACTATTATTTGTTGATGTGGTAATATTGCTGGGTTTTAAAGAAACATTTTTCTCAATATTGTATTTATGTCTTTCCAAGGCATATCAATTGAGTTACTAGGGAGATAACTCAAGTTACAAAAATTAAATATATTTTGTATGAAATTGTTAGATTATAAAAAGCAGTATATAATTAAATATTCTAAATATATATAGTGAATTTTAAAGTAATAAACCCTTTAAAATTTTGATTTAGTAGGTTTTGATTTAAATTGCATGAATATGTGTATATGATTGTTTATTTGTTTGAAATTAGATCTCGTAAAGTATAACTATGTGTTATCATGTTCTTTCTTGAATTTGGCATTTTGCTTTTTGATAAATAATAGTCAGATTAAAGGTTATTTCATTGTAAAAATATATTATGACTATGTGAACATAGCTACTTTTCACTTACATTGTTTGAACCGTATGCTACTAACAAAGTGTCGTTATGAAATTAATTACTTAATAAATAAAAAGGACAAGGAATTGCTAAAATAGAGAAACCTCCCAACTTTTAATCAATAAGAAATTTTCAAAAGATCTACACCTAACATTTCACAATTTGATTTAAAAATTTGTACGTTTGTCTACGTATTCAATAAAATTAGTTTTATTCAACGTTATTCTATTATTTTAAATAATTAAAAGTTAGTTTATAATAGATTCTAGCTAATCACTAAAATAATAAATCAATTTTAATAACTCTAAAGCTTAATTAAGTTTTGCGTTATCTTGTGCACTTAACAATCAACATACTTGTCACATCTAATACTTCCACCATTCTCAGGATAATAAATAAATTACACAACACAAGCTAGTAATTAAATTAAAAGATTAATGGTGATTATAAAATTAATGGTGATACTATATCAACATCATAAGCTTAAGACAACAACATTAAAATCCCCCTCGATATTACCAACGGAATATATTGAATCAAATCATTCTGGAGACCTCCGGTCTCACCCCATTGATCTCACCAATTAACTTGTCCACACTATCTCCATTTCAACTATATATACTCTACAATAGTTGCAAATTTTTTTAATTAAAATTAAATACTAATTATAATAATTACTCTCTAATCAATCACTACAATGGCTGATTTGAGCTCACACTTTCCTAGCATATCTCTCTGTGACTCCAACGATCGGGAAAACGACACCGTTGTAGCTGACATGGACGGCACGTTGCTGATTGGACGTAGCTCATTTCCCTATTTTGCCCTCGTGGCATTCGAAGTTGGTGGCATTTTGAGGCTTTTGTTCTTGCTCTTAGCATCTCCGGTGGCTGGATTTCTCTACTACTTGGTGTCCGAATCGGCAGGCGTGCGCGTGCTCATCTTCGCTACGTTTTTCGGTATGAAGGTGTCCGATATTGAGTCGGTTGCACGCGCCGTGCTGCCTAAGTTTTACTGCTCCGACATGCATCCGGAGACGTGGCGCGTGTTCTCCTCGTGTGGGAGAAAGTGCGTGCTGACGGCCAATCCCCGGATCATGGTGGAGGCTTTCTTGAAAGAATATTTGGGTGCTGATTTGGTGATAGGGACAGAGATCTCATCATTCAATGGTAGGGCCACTGGGCTTGTTACTGGCCCTGGAATTCTTGTTGGGGAGAAAAAGGCTTTGGTCATTCAGGAGAGGTTTACCACTACCCCTGATATTGGAATTGGTGATAGAAAAACTGATTTCCCATTCATGAAACTTTGCAAGGTTTGTTGACATATATAAAATCATTATTAATGTTTTATATGACTTTTTGTTTATTTTATTTTTTACAAGAAATTTTTATGATTTCAGGAAAGTTACATGGTCCGTAAGGACCATGAAGTCCAGCCAGTAAGGCCAGACAAATTGTTAAAACCAATAGTGTTCCATGACGGTCGGCTTGTTCAGAAACCCGGGCCATTGATGGCACTTATGATCATAGCGTGGATTCCGATAGGCTTTCTACTTGCGTGTCTTCGAATAGCAGCGGGAGCACTCCTCCCGATGCCAATAGTCTACCATGCATTTTGGACACTTGGGGTTAGAGTGACCATAAAGGGCATCCCACCCCCACCTGCCCAAAAGTCATTAGGTCAATCCGGAGTACTTTTCGTGTGCTCCCACAGAAGTCTTCTCGACCCGATTTTTCTTTCCACTGCACTCGGCCGTCCTATTCCAGCCGTGACGTACTCCGTTTCACGCCTATCAGAGATCATTTCTCCGATCAAAACGGTCCGTTTGAACCGGGATAGGGTAAAGGATGCTAATATGATCAAAAAGCTTCTTGAAGAAGGTGACCTAGTTATATGTCCCGAAGGGACAACATGTAGGGAGCCATTCTTGCTCCGATTTTCAGCCCTTTTCGCGGAGCTGACAGACGAGATAGTCCCCGTGGCCATGTCGAATCGGATGAGTATGTTCCACGGGACAACGGCCCGGGGTTGGAAGGGGATGGACCCGTTTTACTTTTTTATGAACCCAAGCCCGGCGTACGAGGTGACATTTTTGAATAAATTGCCAAGTGATTTGACTTGTGGAAGAGGAAAGTCGAGCCACGAGGTGGCTAACTATATACAGAGGATGATTGCAGCAACTTTGTCTTATGAGTGCACTAATTTTACTAGGAAGGATAAGTATAGGGCTCTTGCTGGAAATGATGGCATAGTTGGGGATAAACCTAAAAATGGTGCTGATAAAATTATGGGTTGTTGAAATCTTTATATTCTAAAATATGGTCATCACTATAAATTTTGAATTAAATGTTCATAGAAACATGGAGGATGTAGAGAGCATTGCAAAGTGTTTGTGGTTTGATGTAAATGAAAGATTTGCAATTGGTGTTCTAAGTTGAAGTTTTGCATGAAAATTGATTGTTTGGAGTATCTTTTACCATGTTATCCAATTTATGAATTCATAATACAAGGATTATTAATAATGCAATTAGTGATATACAAAATGACACACATAAGTATAAAATATGATCACGAGTTGCTAATTATTTTTATATTGTGATTTTTTTTTTGACATGTACTACAAAACTTTTGGAGATTTGATAGTTTTAAAATTCATCTAAGTTGAAATTTTATTTCTTAAAATAAAATTACTTATAATATAAGAGAGTTAAATATTTTTAAAGTGTCATACAATGTGTGAACAAAAGTATTCCTAAAAACTATTGACTTCAAATTACTCCATTTAATAGAGACAAACCAGGTGGCCCATGGGCCTAGAGCCCAAGAAATATCATATATGTATTCCAAGAAAAATTCTTTAAACCTTGGGCCTTACAATGGAAGTCATTAGTCATTATTTTCAAGATAAATTTGAATACGGACATACCATACGGTGAGCTTGATTTAGAAAGTATATAAGCTTGAAAATCTCACCAACTCGAATACACCACAGGTCCACATCCATAAAACTTTTGTATTCGTGTCGAAAATATTGTACTTTTTATTTGGGTTTAATTTTAATTGAAAGATGTGGCTATAAAATGTTTAAAAGATAAATAAAAAGTCAGAACTTGCTGCATTAAATAGTGGAAATATATATAATACGAGTAATTAGAATTTAAAAGGAGAATTAAATACGAATGAACTGTTCCAGTTATACCTACTCATGTCCGTATTCAACAGTTTACACTCAAATTTCGATTGTACTTAATATATCTTATTTTACGGAGTATAAAAAGTTATTGTGAGATGAATGTGGATTAATAAATTATTAAATATTTTAATTGGTAATTAAAAAGTACATCATAATTCATATTATAACACATTCTAAAATTATATTTTAATGCATATTATACTTTATTTATTAATTAATATATAATTAATAATCATATTTTAATACATATAATCTTGTAACCAAAAATATGGGTTAAAAAGGGGCACTTTTCAGACTTTGTCTATGTGAAGGGGTAAATTAAATTTGAAAAAATTAATACATGTAATTTTTTTTTTACTTTAAATTATGATTCCAACTAGGTGCACCTATACAATTTAAATACAATTTAAACTATTAGATTAATACAAATTAATCTCCACTATTAAAAAAATAAAAAAAAATTAATTTTTAAAAAAACAAAAAACTACCTCACTACCTATTTAACATATAAATTTAGGGGTGCATCGATGCACCAAGTGCATTTCAGAATTATCTTTAAATTATTACTCACTCCCTCCAGGTTATAAGATATCAATTTGTTTTTTGCACGTGTATTAAGGAGTATTATTATATGCAAAGTGGGTAGCTGTATTAGAGGGAAGTGATGGGCCATATTGTGTATTTTTTTTACTAAATAGGGGAAATGGATACTTTTGAAGCCGACGCCAAAAATAGTAAAATGGATACCTTAGAAGCGGACGGAGGAAGTATTATCTTACTCCTCGTTTATCCTTAATATATCCAATTTAGTATTTTGGGTTATAATCTATTAATTTTCCTTTTTATGTTATGAAACCCACATCGTCCACTATTATATTTTGGGTCTTAATCTATTCATTTCTCTTTTTAGGTTATGAGACTCACACCGTCCACTAATATAAAAGGACCCTGCTAAATAGTCAGAATCTGGCTAGTCAGAAAATTACAAATTGGTAAATATCTTTAATATGAAAAGTTCAAATGACATATTTAACATTTTACCTATATCTTTTACTTTAGAATACAATTAATATGTTTCTCTTTCATTAATTAAAAAATATGATTGTTCCTCTTTTCTAGGAGTATTAATCATCGTAATTGTTTTTCTCTTGGCTGCTCAATCATTTTTATTAAATTGATGCTGCTTCTATAAAATTTCATTAAATTATAAGAGTGCATAATATTGCAATTTGAAATAAAATTAAATTAATTTAAAATCAAATAAAATTCTTCTAATTTTATTAATATAAGGAGACAAAAAATTAAATATAATTTTCTAAGAAAATTATGACCAAATTATTGACGATGAAACATTATTAATTAATCACTATAATATTGAACTATTGATTTATTTATCAAATACAAGAAAATACGGTAAAATTATGTACAAATATGTAAGACGAATAAAAATTGATAACATCATTATTATTTTTGCTATAAAATATTATCACTTTCGCTATAAAATATTATTATTTTTTATACTATAAATTGTTCATGCAATAGTTCACTACATTATTACTAATTTTATTAATAAAGTAGTAGTATCTTTTTTATCACACATAGTATTACTTTTTAATTTTATCGCGACTTTTTATTTTTTTCAATTTAATGAACAATTTATTTAATATTTTCAATTCTATCACAATTTATTTTTTGAATTATATACTTACTTCGTACCGTTTGAAGGTTTACATATTTTTGCACGAGAATTAAAAAATATAATATTTTAATATGTATTGAGGTGAGATAAATAATTTTTTTAATAAATACTAGTGTGTTTTACTAATGTTATGTGTGGTTCCCATAAAGTTATTGTGTAAAAAGTGGTTTCGCCCACTCCAAGCACTCCCGCACTCCAAGATACCTTGTGAGGGATGTAAATCATGATAATTCAACTATTGATTGTTTTGTGTGAGCCTCATCATATATTATAAAAGAAATGTAAAGGTTATGATGAGATGCCGAAAAGGAAAATGCATAAACTTACATGTAATTATTATTATTAATGTTTATTATATATTGAAATGAAAAAATTAAAAATTCTTTATAGAATTTAAAATATAAAATAAATTCTATATTAAATTGATAAAAATAAAACATCTTATCGTAATAAATTTGAAAAATTGTAAGGTATTGAACTATTTAGGAAGTAACAATTCTATTTCAATGGATAAAAGTAGATCATCATTTTGATGATTTGTAATATATTTATATTACTCTTTCATTAAAATAAAAAAAAAACTTTCACAGCACTCATGATTAGGGATGACAATGTGATGAGTATTTTCAGGTATTCGACCTACCAAAATCCTAATGGAAATGGTACAGGTAGTTGTAAACGGGTCTGGGTTAGGTACGGGTAATTATAAAAAATATCATTGGTTTGGGATGGGTACATGTAATGCCTCAATATCTGCCGTTTATATATATACAATTTTATAAAATTTAATATACATTATATAATTTATATATTATGAGATATTTTATATATTTAATAAATATTTATAAGATTTATTCAATCATATTTATTAAATATTTATTTAAAATAATAGAATTTATATTATATTTATTTTATATTTAATTAATAATAATGTAATTATTATTATTATATTTATTTAAACAATAACAAAATATAAATATATATAAAATAATTGAATATTAAACGGGTACATGTATTGATATACGGGAATGTGACGGGTATGGATACCATAATTAATTTTTTAAATGGGACGAAAACGGGTACGTGTAATTGCTTTTTAATCAGATACAATAGTACCCACAAAATATGAGAAGCTGATACAATTTTATATTTTATTAAATAGTTATTTCTTTTAATAAAAATATTATAATATTTTTTTTATAAAATAATTTATTGTACTATCAATATTTTTTATTAGTCTAAGTGTTAATTTTTTATTAAGATAATATTATTTTTTATTGATGTCATGGTACTCTTCATATGCGATGGTTTTAAACAAGAATTTACCTCCATAATATATTTAAGTATATTACAACAAATTCTCCTTAAAAATTCATTTCATTATATTACTTTTTTGAAATCAATATTGAATTTATTTTTTCAGTGAATTTATTATTAATTAAAATTTATATAGTTAAAATTATTTCATAATAGAGAAGTCTGGGTGAGATTATATAAAGTGAGATCATTTTAAACTTTTTTAATTAGTTATCATTTTTTTTAAAATTTTTTTTATTAAAAATGATATCATATTTATTTCAAATGTTATCAAATTCTTCATGAAATAATTTATTGAACTATTATTACTTTTCATTAATTGAATATTACTTTTCATTGAAATATTATCACTTTTTATCCACAATACCTCTCACACAATTCTTTTCTTTCCACAATATATAATATTAGTATAAATCCCGCATATTACACGATACATGAAATTATAATATTAAAAAATATAATTTATTGTAAAAAATATTATAATGAAATTAATACTATGTATTAATCAAAAAAATTTTAAAAAATTATAAAAAATAAATTTAGAATTCACATCTTATATCAAAATAAAATTTTCATTTAATATATGTAGAAGAAAAAAAGATAATAAAACTACAAAATATATATATATATATATATATATATATATATATATATATATATATATATATATATATATATATATATCAAAGGAAAATAAAAAAAATTACGAAATTAATATAAAAAAATTAATTTTAAAAAGAGAAAAAAAAATGGCTCTAGAAATAATTATAAAAAATTAACACTAATTTGATCTCAAGAATTAAAAAAAAAAATTAATTTACATAATAAAAAAACAATACTGTAGTAATTTTTATCGACAAGATCTTTTCCTTCCACAATATATACTATATGTATGATTGATATTTTTTATAGTTTTAATTTTATATATAGATTTATGTGAGACTGTGTACTTTGATGTGAGATAGATAAAAATTAGTAAAATAGAGTCAGATTGACGAAAAGAGTATATGTATAAAAATCAATTTTAATTTAATAAAATATATTTTGTCACCGCTTGCAAGTTCGCAACCTATGCATAGAGTGTCACTCTTAGAAAATATATAATGTTTTAAATTATTCAAATATTTTAATTTTTATATTTAATTAAAATTTTAGATATAATAATTTTAATTTATTGAAAGAATTTGAATTTTTTTTATTAAATGAGGTTTTTTCAATGAAATAAGCTTATAATATAAATTTCAATTGAGTTTTTGAATAAAAATCCGATTGAAATATGGTACATAAATAATTATTAAATAATAATCCTATAAAGAGAAGTTTACCCCGATGAATAAATGTAAAGAAAGCTGTTACAGAATTGCGAAACCAAAGCACATCCCGTTGATTGGTAAGCATGAAGTTTTGGAAATAACAAAATTAATTAACGCATTTAGGTAAGTATTATAAAAATTAATTAAGGGCAACAAAATAATTGTACAATTAAAATTTGAATTTTGCCCAGCCTGGCCACCAATCTTTATTTAATATAAAAATAATAATACTAGTTTATTAACTAAAAAAGCAAATGGATATGGCCACCAATTTATATTTAATATAAAATAATAATACTAGTTGATCAACTGCAAAAAAACAAATAGATATATTGATAATGGATGTTGCGAGCATATTTTTTTTATAAAATACTCTTCAGACTTTATTCAACGATGGATATTAACCGCAGGCTACACTCTAACTCAAGTAATACGCAGTCGGCGAAGAAACTTCGAGAATAAACCATCGGCGAGGCGACCACAGTTGCGTAGGAATTCTTTTAATTTCCAATTAATTTACCAATTATAATTACTGTGGAATTTCGGAGACCCAGTCCAATCTTATGTTTTGAATTTCAACACCATAACAACACCGCCCACTGGATTTTGCCTCCTGCCCCAAATACTGAAAATTTGTGCGAAATGAAGATTCAATTCTCATCTTTTATGGATCCTAGATACCTTTTTCTATTTTCTCTGTGTTTTCTTGTCCAATCCTCGCATGGGTATGTTAATTAATCTTCAATGCATCTTGATTTTCTTCGTTTAACAATGTAGATCATGCTGATTTCTCCCCCCATTTAATTTGTATTTTTATTTAATCAGAAGAGAATCAGTGATCAAATTACCGAGTGGCGTTTCTTCGTCTCCATTGGATCCATCACGGGTCACCCAAATCTCTTGGAGTCCCAGGTTT
This sequence comes from Pogostemon cablin, assembly GCA_023678885.1. Lineage (NCBI taxonomy): Eukaryota > Viridiplantae > Streptophyta > Magnoliopsida > Lamiales > Lamiaceae > Pogostemon > Pogostemon cablin. The sequence continues at coordinate 1,088,154 of CM042992.1, read as the reverse complement.
ACTTTTATCCTTTTTGGTAGTATGAATTTGTTTCATGTGTGGAGTTGTGAGCTTATGCGTGTTTAATAATTTTTATTGATAAAAATTTGGTTGTGATTTCTATTTTCCAGGGCCTTCTTGTACAGAGGCTTTTTGACACATGAGGAGTGCGATCATCTCATTGATCTGGTTAGCCCCCTTTCCCTTGAAAGAAAAATTTAAAAATAATAATAATAATAATTCATGCATCCGTGCCTTCTTTTCACCATGGGTATGCATCAAAATTGTTACTGTATCGTAGAAAAGGTTGGTAAGATGAGTATTTTCTTTGTGTTATTGTATTTCCTTCTGCCACTGTGAATGTATGATACTCCTAAATTGATGTTTTTTACTTACCTTTGTGGCGTGATCGAGGAATTTTTTTTATTATGAGCTCTTTTCAATGTGCTTTTATATTGGTTGAATGTCATTGTTTAGGCTAAAGATAACCTGGAGAAATCTATGGTAGCAGACAATGATTCTGGCAAGAGTGTAGAGAGCGAAGTCCGGACGAGTTCCGGCATGTTTCTTTCAAAGGGCCAGGTTAGTAAATCTCAATTAGCTGTCTCTCGATTCCAGAAAATATTAGTAAGAACTTGGATGACATAGCAATTAAAGCCTGATTGTGCAAGCCCGATTTCTTTTTGTACAATGATGTTATTTTTGCTGGCTTCATATGGATTTGGACTCGCATCATATATTTTTCAATGTTTGTATTTTGTCTGTACTCTTGGCATATGTTAACTCTCTTGAAAGTGATCTAAATCTTTGCGTGCTGCATATATCATGATAGACAAGTTTTAGAGACTTATTGTTTAAGAATGGTCTTTAAATTGAACTGGGGTGACTTTCTAGATATCTTTGGTTTTTAGCCTGCTACACAATGCACACGACCTAGGCCTATTTAAGCCTTTCTGACTTATCTTTGTGGCGATTGTTTGATGCTATTTTTGCCCTGTCTGACAGTTGCAGATAGTTTCTTGATGTATTTAAGCCTCAGAACTTTGCTACCATCCATTTTGATAAATTTATGTAATTGGACATGTGCTTCAAAGATCGAAATGTACATTTATACCCATCCTTTTCGTATGTGTATACAAAAACAAATTAAAAATCTAATGTTTTCTGAAAGAATGTGGATGCTCACTTCTTTTTCTTTCTGTCCCCTCGTTACAGGATGAAGTAGTTTCTGGTATTGAGGAAAAGATTTCTGCATGGACGTTCCTCCCAGTAGGTATTGTGCGACAGCTGCTTTTCAGGTATTCTATCATTTCATTATCGAATTTGGACTGATGTTTTTCATGGAAAATCTGTTGTATAGAGAACGGCGAAGCCATGCAAATTTTGCATTACGAACATGGCCAAAAGTATGAGCCACATTATGATTATTTTCATGATAAGGCTAATCTAGCATTGGGTGGTCATAGAATTGCGACTGTTCTTATGTATTTATCAGAGGTTGCAAAGGGTGGTGAAACAGTTTTTCCTCATTCAGAGGTGAGTTAAAATTTCCTGAGTTGGTTCTTTTTTCCTCTCTCTCTCTCTCTCTCTCTCTCTCTCTCTCTCTCTCTTCCTTTTGGTATTTAATTTTAATCTAATATATGTGTAGATGAAAGATAAACAGCCAAAGGGTGAAGATTGGTCTGATTGTGCTAAGGGAGGCTATGCAGGTACTCACATTTGCCAATATAATTGAGAAGTAGAATCTTTCAATGTCTTATTTAACTTTGATTATTTTATTTTCCACTAGAAAGTCAATGGAATACGTTCCCCATTCCTCTCCTAAATGTATTCAGAATGTCCTTGTTTTTTTATGACTTCTTTAAAGTTTTTAATGGAAAATGCTCTGTTTTTATACTTTGAATGTTATGGTACTATTGGATTCCGAGGGAGAAATCATAGCTATCAGTTAAGGCTACCTGCCCTGCCTAGTATTGAAGTGTAGGCATCTTCTGATGCACGATAATTTTCTGATATGTTTTCGTGCTCTTCTCAACAGTGAGGCCGCAAAAGGGTGATGCTCTATTGTTCTTCAGTCTTCATCCAGATGCAACTACTGATCCTTCAAGCTTGCACGGGAGCTGTCCTGTTATTGAAGGCGAGAAATGGTCTGCAACGAAATGGATTCATGTGAGAGGTTTTGATTTAAAATTCTCCAGAGAGGATAATGGTGACTGTGTTGACGAGGATCCGAACTGCACTGCGTGGGCCCTTAAAGGTGAATGCACGAAGAATCCTCAGTACATGGTTGGGTCTGAGGATGCCAGAGGTTATTGTAGGAAGAGCTGCAAGGTGTGCTCAGAAGACTCATAGTGGCAATATTTTCAAATGAAAAGTTGTAAAAAATGAGAAAGGGGATAGCTTACAAACTTTTGCAGTTTTAATTTGAACATAAAATTTTCGTTAGACACTGTAATGAAATATAAATTCCTGGAAATCTGAAGAATGTGAGTAGAAATTTCAAGTGATTTGTGATCAAGTGCATTTTGAAGTCACACGTTTTGGCTGTGACCATCTCACTCGTGTGAGCTCTCAGGCTCAAATACTGCCTTCTCCATTTTAATGCATTTTTGTACAGCCATACCTTCAATTAAAGAATCTGGAAATTATGGCATTAATTAACTCTCTCTCTCTCTCTCTCTCTCTCTCACACACACGCACGCACACACACACACATAGATATTTACTGGGAATTCACCATGATGACAAGGAATATATGAACATGTCATTTACTATATCAGTCAAAATTATCTACCGATCTGGAATGAGATTTGACTCTAGATCTAAAAGAGATTTTAGTAACTTTAAAAGAAACAATTCAAAGAAAATGTGACCTCAGTAGAGTGAGCTCTTGGGAGTGTGTGTGAGAGTGAGAGTGAGAGTGAGAGTGAGAGTGAATGAGAGATGAGAGAGAGAGAGAGAGAGAGAGAGAGAGAGAGAGAGAGAGAGAGAGAGAGAGAGAGAGAGAGAGAGAGAGAGAGAGTGCATGTTATATTTTTCATATCATGTCAAAGAGTTTTCTTTTTGTGGCCATTTCTTATTCTGATATATTCATGCAATTGTTGTTAATTGGAGCCAAAGCTGCATGCATTTCTTGCTCCTACGCTTGTTAAATGTATCCCCTTTAAATCTTATGGCTGAAGCTTTATAATAACATCATCATTACATCAATCTCATCCAACACTTCAATCAACACTCTTCTCCATTTAACTCAGCAGCAACACAATGGGCAGGCCACCTTGCTGCGACAAAGCCAACGTTAAACGAGGCCTCGGACGCCCGAAGAGGACGCAAAAATCCTTGCATATGTAGCAAGCCATGGAATCGGAAACTGGACCTTAGTCCCTCAGAAAGCAGGTTACCCCCCACCCCAACCCCCCTTATCTCTTGAATTTGCATGAGCTCTTCTTCATAGTGGTTGTCATGAACTTGTTCTTGTATAGGGCTTAATAGATGTGGGAAGAGCTGTAGATTAAGATGGACTAATTATCTCCGCCCTGATCTAAAACACGACAATTTTACGCCCGAAGAAGAAGACTGCATTCTTAAAATGCATAAAACTATTGGTAGCAGGTTATATTTATACTTAGTACATGTTTATCCACCAGTGTTATGTTTTTTACAGGTAAGAAAAAAAGATTAACGAGTGTGTTAAACGTATCATTGATAGCAAGACAGCTACCTGGGAGAACAGACAATGATGTGAAGAACTACTGGAACACAAAACTGAAGAAGAAACTTACTAAATTGGGAATTGATCCAATAACTCACAAGCCTTTCTCTCAGCTGTTTTCCGAATATGGAAAGATCAGTGCATCCCAGCTGATCACCAGAAACAGAAACACTGACAACTCCATCTTCAAACCAGCTGCAACAAATCAAACTCCCAACATCCATTTATGTCTGAATTCCAGATCAGTAATCAAGAAAGCCATCATCTCCAAACCTTTGATGCTTTTTCGTCTTGGAGTCATGTGCAGATCACACGTTTGGGGTGTGCTTCATCTCGCTCGTGTGACTCCACCTCTCAGATGGTGCCTTCTTCTTCATTCTCCTACAGTGAATACATTTTAGGGGACAACTTTTCCTTGGCTGCCCCTGAGGGATCAGTTGTGAAGGGGAATTATGATGATGATCAGAATGAGTAAGAGGAAACAAGGTGTGATGATGGGGTTGTTCAAAAATGTTCAACCAGCAATGGTGCAAATGCAGATACTTTTGTGGAAGAAATGTTGGCCCATGATGCAGAAATGAGGCTTCAGTTTCCTGATGTTTTTTGCTGAAAACTATGATTATTGATTATCATTCTCTAGATTTTTAACACTAATAATTTATTAGCAGATGGAAGAATTTAAATTGATAATTAAACTTTCTTGAACATCAGGAAATATATAAATATATGCAGTCTTAATTACAGAGTCATGAAATATTGAAGGGAAAGAATGTTTTCTGGTTTGCTCATTTGATCTGATAAATATATTTATCATAAAAAAAATATCCAAAAAAAAAAATCTCATTTTTAGTAAAATGATTGAACTGATTTATAGCCATCAATTAATGGAGATTCATAAAAAAGGCTATAAATTTCTCAAAAAAGCCCCATAATTGATGTATAGCTTAAGAGCTTTTAAATATCATAATACAAAGATATTTTGGTAACTAAGAATGAAAAACCGACAAGACATGGAAAGAGAAAACATGATGTACGTCAAATAACCGTTAAATTAGTTGGAAGAAGAGAAACCAAGAAGGAAATCAAGAAAAGGGAGAAAGATCAAGAAGGTTGTGATGATGAAGACATTACAGAGATCCTCATTCTCATTCAGGAGACAAGGATCTTCTGGAAGAATATGGGACAACGTTGTCGACAAACATCCAAGGGTCATGTCTTCCTCTGCTGTTGATCTCTCCAGGGAACTCAGCTTCCAATCCATCTCTTCCTCCACCTCCATTGCTTCCCCGCCCGACTCTGTTGTCCTCGTCGTGCCCCCGCCACAGCCTCCTCCCTCCAGGTCTAAATCTAAGGCTCACAGGTCCAGTTTCTTTTCCATTTTCTCTTGCTGCATTAGATCCTCCTCCCCTCCTAGATAGATCCTTTCTTTCTCCATTTTCTGCTGCATTTTGCCAACATTCAGGTAGTCTTTTTTTTATGACAGATGTATACCTGTGTTCCTCTCTCCCTCTCTTATGTTTGGCAATTTGTTATAGGTCTTTAGCTCAACATTTAATATTCCTTTGATGTCTGCAGATTTTTTATTTTTTATTTCCCTTGTAGAATGTAAATATTGTAAATATATTGAAAGAGATGACTTTTAGCATTTGATACATTTGGTGAGTGTGATTGAACAATATATTGACTTCATTTTACTTGAGTTTTTTTTTTTTGTTAAAATAAAAGACAATTTTAAGGAAAAAGAAAAAAGACAGAACATAACAGAAGCACAAGTATTAAGAGACCAAGATTGGTCTTTCATTTCTTTATTTGTGTGAACTTATGGAAGAAAATGAAGACAACACATGAATTAGCAAAATGAGCACCCAACCTAAAATATGAGAGGGTGTGATTCTTGAAAATAATTAATCGTGGAAAAGAATTGTAACTCCATTGATCTCGTTATAGCTTCAGTAGATCTGTACACTCACTCGGACATCAGCGTCTCCGCAGCTGAACAGGAAGCCGATATCTTAGAATTCAGTCTTTGATTCAACAAGAAAACCTCATCCCAGCGGTCCGCAGGCACACATATTGGTTTTCTCGACTCAGAGGCTGAGTAGGCAATAGTTAGCATAGTCGATTTCCTTCAGTCGCAGACAGCATAGCATGCACTCAGGCAGATCTTCCGCCTTGTTTCCCTGCATCACATTACACAATCAAATGTGGAAAAGGGAGAGATTTCAATGCATCGTAGTTTGTTTAGGTTTTGCTCGGATATCTACCTGAATGGTCAGACCAAAGTCAAAGACACTGTTCTTGATTCTGTCTTGGAATGTTTCGAAGCCTTTACGAGCAATGTAACTGAATCTATGAATATCCAAGTCGATCTCAAGGTAGTTTTCTCCCTAAAAAGATAATCAAAATTACAGTTTGCACGTATGATAATCGAGGTGGAATGGTATTCAAGACATACAAATCATAGAATTACAGAGAAGTATAATTGTTGAGGATAAAATTCTGTACTAGGGTATTTAGAGCTTGTCAAAATAATCCAGCTGCCAAAAAAGAAAAAAAAAAAAAACACAACTCATAAAACTTACCAAGTAAAACTCATGCTGAGGACGAGAAAGAACTGGTTTCTCGTTGTAAGCATGCATAAGTTTCCTCTCTGCTCCACTCAATTGAAGATCCTCAACGTTCACAACTCGGCCCAAGATCTTTAATCTTTCCCTGAATGGTGCATTAGTGTCTATGGCAAAACCTTTAATCTTCTCGGTCTCGTTAGCAATTATCCTCTGTTCAACACAAAGCACGAATGGATTCACTCGTTTTGATACCATATTATGAGCATGGGACCTTGTGGCTTTCAGATATGAAGAAATTTGTGGAAGATAAGTAATAGTTGCAAGTAAGAGCAAATGAGTTAGAGATGCCTCCTTACCTTAATATTTTCACGAAAATGAGCAGGAAGAGCTTCTGAATAGTTTTCTGAAAGCTTGAAATAGAAAACAAAGCTCATCCCTGCCCCGTCATATTCGTTTTGGAAGATTGTTGCAGGATAAATGGGAACCTGACATGCATATATTAGAAGTCATTCAGTGCTCTGAAACTCAAAATCCATATTTTAAAATAAAAAGGAATATTCAAAAGACGAGCATATCCTTGCTTTCCTTTATTAAATTATTGTGATTATTTTGATTTATTTTATTTATATATCTTTTTTTACCATATATTTTCTGTGTTGATCTCAAACGCATAATTAAACATAAATTATCTCCTTTGGCCAGTGGGCTCAATTTTAGTTCTTACAATATCGTATTTGGCATTCTCAAGAACTTCTGAGAACATGGATAACTTCATAAACACACTTATCCTCGAGTGGTTTCGTTCGTTGCCTTTTCTTGTAACTTCATATCAACTTTCTCATATAAAGAGAAAGGGGTAATATACCGACATATATAATTTACAGTGAGTGTAGATGTACCTGAAGGTTTACAACAAGAAGAGGGGGGACTTCTCCATGTGAATCCATAGCTGGAAGTTCTACAAGTCGAGCCACATGATCGATTTTTTTAGGAGACAAGAAAACATCCACTCCAAAAGGAATATATGCAGCATAATTTGGAGCAAATTCTTTCTTTTTATCCCTGCCAAATACAGAAATTTTGCATTTTGTTCAGGTAATTAATATTACTTCGTTAGTTGACTTTTCTGCCAAAATTTAGTGCTGATTGTTTAAGATAAATTCAGAAAATCCGAGTGCTGTGGTTCAGAACAGTGAAACATACATAATATGTTCTTACCTAGTATAGTTTCGCCCACGAACTTTAAAGATATTTGGATCAATCCTAGACCAAGATTCTGGCATTTTCTTCTCTAATGGGGAACACATAATCTGAGAACCAGCTATTGGTCTTTGTATAATAGGCTTCCCTAGTGCTGAGATACAAAGCAAAAAAAGTCAATGAATTGATCATAATGAAAAGTAAAATCTTACATTTAACAGAGAAACCATTAGGTAAACACAGATCAAATTGCTAAAATGAAGTGGATACTCTGTCTCATGATGTATCACAGCTCCCTTTCTTATTTCCTAAACAATGGATGCATTCATGTTATCAAACAATATGTCAAAATGCAAAAGAAAATCAAACACTTACATAAAACTGGATTTTCTTGTCCTTCTTTCCATTTGAAAGAAGTTGTAAATGACATTTTTTTCTTTGTGCTTGGCCCTCCTGCACTTGGAATCTTTTTCTTCCCGTCCAAAGATTCGTCACAAGCAAGACAAGGGAGGAATGTGTTTGATATAAACGCACAACTATGCAATGATCCTGCCTCATTCTTCCTAGAATTTTCTTCCTCACATTGACCAGAGGATTTCTCCAACAAAGCTGGATTCTTCACCTCATTCTGAGGATCATCAGAACACAGCTGAGAATCATTACCATTACACGTCACTTGGTTTGAAAATCTTGGAGTGACAACATTGGATAGGGATCCAGCTTGTGATACATCTATCATGATGAAGTCATAAAATGGGTGAGCAAGATATGTGCTAACAGTAGCATAAAAAATACATGACCTCAATAACATGTATTTTGTGAAGAAATGAAACACTAACCATCTTGAACACTGTAAAACTCATCTTCACCGTCGGAATCAATCACTCCATCTGTGTCAAACCATGCCTCACTACTTCCTGTTTAAACCACATAACAAATTCACAAAGCTTAAATTCACTAAAAAAAAAAAGCGCATCCCTTTATTGTTCTCCAAAAATCATCACTTCAAGAGAAGCAACAAATTCACAATAAACTGAAGAATAACCCCACATTAACATCCATAACCACTAAATCTCAACAACCCATCACTTCCCAGCTGCAGAAGAAAAAATTACTCAAATGCAAATACAGAAAAAGAAAAACAACTCAGATCCCTAAACAACAGCAGCAGCAGCTATAAGAAGCCCAACAAGATCACAATCAGAATTTCTACAAACACCCAACAAAAACCCCCAATTCACCATTCTGAGATAAAAAGAGATCAGGGCAAGCATAGAACCTTGAAATGCAGGATTACTGTAAGAGAGATCCTTGGGATTAGAGGGTTCCACTCGGTTCTTATTATTCGCAGAATGAGCTTTCTTAACCCTTCTCGTTCTCTTCCTCGGCTTCTTCTGCAAATTCAATTTTCCCTTCATCCCCACACATCCTTTCGGCTTCGACCCACATACACCCATCACGAAAATCCGAAGAAAATTCCAATCCGAAACTGGAAATCGGATCGTTAGGTTGTGTATATATAGGATTAGGTGTATGTAAATCCAGTTCAGAAATCAATAAAAATTGATTGCCGAACCATAAGTGCCATGGCTCAACTTCATTGAATTCAAATCTATATTCAATAAATTAGAATCAGTCCACACGAAAATAAAAATTAAAAAAATACTAAAATAAAATAATGAACAGTAACAATCTGATTAATATTAGTCAATGAAAACGTAGGAGAGTTGTTGACTTGTGAAGTTAGCGTACGCACTTTCTGGTCGGGTGATTAATAGCTGCCACGTAGCAGGATTTGATTCGATTAGACAATATGAATATGTTGTTCCCATCATATTTTTATTATTATTTTATTTTTATTTTTGAGTATAAAGAGTAGCAGCAAATATAACCACATTATTTCCAGATACAATCAAATTAGTGTATTTTTGGAGTAGATTTTTCTAAATTTTTTTATTATTTTAATTTATACAAAAATTAAATTTAAATTTAATCGAACAGTTAAAATTGTCTAAATACATTAATTGCATTATAGTTGAACTCACACTTTAAATATTTTTCTTAATTCAATATTTAAGGAAATGAGACTTTAAAGACTAAAAGTAATTAATCTAATTTCATGATAATAATTTATTTCGTTTTCTATAACTAATTTTCTATTATAATATTACATTTTAATTAATAACTATTAAAGTTTAAATCCTAGTACATGTCACGATAACTTAGGCATGGATTAAAATGTATGACATAAATTTAATAAGTGAAATAAAACTTGATTGAAACAAGGAAATATAATAAGTGATCTCATTTAAAATACTCAGGCTCCATCCCAAACTCATGTCTTAGTTATTGTAGACACGGAGTTTAAGAAAAATTATTTTTTAATTAAATTTATTAACATTTTAGGGGTATTGTAGTATTTTTAGGTAATAAATAAATTATAAAGTATGTTATGTGTGTTAGGTGGGAGTAGTATTTTTGAAATTAAGATTAACTTTTGGAGTTATTGGTTGATGTTAAGTTTCCTTTTTTGGAATAAGATTATTAGTTTGAAACGGATAAAAATGAAAAATAAAACAACGAGTTTGGGACGAATTTGGAACGGAGGAAGTATAATACTACAAAAATCTCTCTCATCCCATAATATACAGGAGTGAGTCAGGTGTGAATTAGTTTTCACACGTGAACAATATTTTTGCAATAGTATTTAAAAATAACCTTTTGAATAGTAAATTTTTTTAGGCAAAAGCTCATGCGCTCCCAGGGGTACAGGGGCATATGGCCGTGTCTTCATGTGAAAACAACCTCCCCCTCCATATTCTATTTAAATCTATATATTGTTAAGGATTTTAAATTGCAAAGGGGAACGGAAATGGTAAAGACCTACGGTGTCCCGGGCACAAGAGTCTCACTCATTTTTTTTAAAGAAAAATAATACTTCATCTTTCTAAAATTTAATTTTTCATATATTAAAAAGTAATTGTATAATATATTAAAAAGTAATCGTATAAATCATGATTTACGGTAGTTTGAAGAGTAATTTTTTTAATTTAACCGAGTAATTATCTATATCTTTAAATACTAATAAATTTTCACATAAAAAAAATAATAGTTGAAAATAGGATTTATATGTTAGTCTGATTCTTATAAATGTTTACCATATGAGAGATATTCTAAGACGCAAGTATATATATGCTTAATGGAACAATACCTAACCTGTTCAACTCTTAAGTTTATAATCTCATCAAAATAAATTGATGAATTAACATACTTATAATGAGAAGATTTCATGTAATTAATACATTACTTAATCTTTTAAATTTTATTTTACACCCTGTATAAAACAATTCAACGATAATGTAATTAATTTTCTTGAAATTAATTAACTTTCTTTTTCTAATTAAACGCGTTTTAAGGAGTCATTATCTAAGTAAGCTGGGAAGTTCGATTAAGGTAGGTAAAATGGCTTCCACGATGTTCATATTAAGCGTGGAACAAATTCATAGTGTGTGGGTATGCACGTGAGAATATATCATACCTTACAATTTTACAATAAATATATTTAAATTCGATAAATTTGTTTGATGTTCTCGTATTATATATTTTATTTTGTGAATATATAAAATAATCGAAGAATATTTTATAATGAATAAATTAAAAGAATAATTAGACCGATATAAATATATATATTTATTTCATACCAATTAGCTCATACTACATTAATTTCATACCAACTTTCTATTTTTAATTGAATGAACGAATTAACTCATACTACATTTATTTCATTTCATTCTATAATAGACGTGCTATATTTATGTGTTCCAACAATCAGTTCGTAACAAAAAAGAAAATTTTAAAATAAATTTTCCACTTGACATTTCATTTCCACACGTATTAATAGTTGTTTGGATTAATTAACACTAGTTTAAGACAATATTCTCATTTTGAACTAATTTGACAGCGAAATAAGTTGATTAGATAAGAATATGGATGTCGTAACTTTTTTTCTTTTTTTCTCAAAAATTTAGTCAAAAAAACAATTTAAAACTCTTAAGTAGAGATTGAATTTAGATTTTGACTTGTAATTCCGGCCTATAATGGAATAAAAAAATAAATTAAAATTGAAGAAATATTATGGATATTCATACGAGGTTCTTAATGAATTGGGCCACAGCCCAATGAACAATCATTCCACAAGCCCAATAATTAAAAGGCCGATATAAGCCCAAAAATTACCACTCCCTGGTTAATCACCGTCTCTGAGCTAACTAGCAGAGAAAATGGCGATTCTACAATCTCCATTGCAAATCGCGAGAAGTGATTTTGTTTGCCCAAATTTCCGTTTCAGCAGCTTTCCACTGAAGCAAGCATGCAGCAGCTCTCGCCACCGTCCATTTGTTATCACTTTCTCTTACAGTAAGTCACTGCGAATGTAATTCTCAATTGATTCTATTAGAATTGTGAAAGTGTAGAGAATCTTAACTATTGATTGATTACATATCAGAACCGAAGAATGGAATTGTTGATAATGCGAAGAACAGAGAGTTTCTCGAACAGTACGGTCTTAATCCCGATGATTACTTAACCAAACCCTCTCGAAAGGTCGTCCTATTTCCTGCTTATCGTTTGGAGTGTGTTAGCGTGTGCGGAGTAGAATTGTTTGATGTGAAGTTTGTTTTAGTGCGTTTTGGATGCAGATGAAGAGAAGAAGAGAACGAGGCAGTGAAGAAATGGCAAACGCTACACCGCCAGAGGAGCCGAAGCCTCCACGCGAGACGCACAAATTGCTTCAGGTTTGACCTTTGAGATTCATTATGATTTATCCTATGCAGCTGTTAAAGTGAACTAGATTCATAATAAAAGAAAGTTAAATTTTGGAGAAGAATATCATATATTCAATGGATATTTAGGTTCTTGGAGGAACAGCTCGGAGGAAGAAGCTGCTCTCACCCAAGGGTATGGATGTCCGGCCTATGATGGAAGTTGTAAAGGGAGCAGCATTTGGGATTTTACAGGTTAATCTCACTTAGATATTTGAAAGCAATTTGAACTTGAATGTGTTTCACATAATCCTGATACCAACATTTTGCAAGGATTTAAAGCATTGCAACTGTTTAAAACAGGCAGCTGGAGGCAGTCCGCAGAGTCTAAGACCCGGTCGCTGGTTAGACTTGTATAGTGGTACAGGATCAGTTGGTATTGAAGCCATCAGCAGAGGATGCTCTGAGGTGCATTACCAATATCTAATTATGTGATTTGACATTTTTAAGGTCTCTGAGTACAAAATATCTTGTGATAGGGTTTTGATGTTTGATTTTACGTTCTTTAATGAGCTTATTGCTTGCCTTTTCGAAATTCTTGCTTAGACAATTTTCTATCTCTAGGTCCACTTCGTGGAGATGGACCCATGGGTTGTCTCGGATGTGCTGCGGCCAAATTTGGAATCAACTGGTTTTCTTGATGTTTCAGTTATACATACTGTTCGCGTTGAAACCTTCTTGAAAAATGCAGAACGATTTTTAGGTGATTATATTCTTTTGTTGGTACATTCCTTCAAAATTCAGTATATCTTTCTCAAGTAACCATTATCTTTCTCAAGTAAAGCACTTTCACCAATATCTTTATGGTTAGGAGGTTGTAAGGGGTTAGAAAGGTTCTAAAATATTGAAAGGATCATCTATGAATGTGAGTTTGGTTGAGTATAAAAGGCTTATGTGAAATCCTGTTCCTCTGGAATGGTCTACATTCTCCTTTATCCATGATCTACTTTTTTTATTTTTCTCTCTGTTTGATTGTTGCAGGCAAAGATGAGGCATTTGATTTCATAAGTGTCACTCCTCCATATATGCTTGTAGATTATGCTGTACTGATGGATCAGATTTCAAATTCATCAGTCGTTGGGGAGAATACCTTTATAGTAAGTTGGCTTTGCATTTTTGCTGAAAATCTTTTTCATTCCTTGTTCTCCTCATCTTAGTCATCTCACTTCTCCAGGTAGTCGAGTATGCTTTGAGAACTGACATGCTAGATTCATGTGCATGCTTGGTAAAGGTAGCGTCATTATTGACTCACTTGTGTTTGTTTAATTGATGTATTTCCTGTTAATGGTATCCTATTGCGACATTCATGTGTATCGCATCGTATTAACTATTAAGCATATGTTGTAAACAAATGCAGATAGCAGATCGAAAGTTTGGCAGGACAAACCTAGCAATATATGGACCTAAGTGGGCTCAAAAGAAGAGTAGACAGGGAACATGATAATCACTGTCAAAGGAATGCAGAGAAATGGAAATATATCTACAGCTGAAACCACTGATATTTATAAAGATGGCCATTATATTGCTGGCCATGAGTTGATTTTGGTATTCAAGTTTTAGCTTTTCCTCCAGGTAAATATTTAGTGTGCTTCAGCATTGCCTGTATCAACCTTTTATATATAAAAACTATGGTATATTCTCTTAATATTAACAGTTGTTTCAAAATCGATGTGTGTATGATGCTTGTGTTAAATTTTCAAAGCCTGTTCAAAAAATGTTAATATTGTGCTTTTGATATTTACAGATGGGTTGGATGGCAATGTGGCTGTTGAGGGTTTAAATTTAACGCATGAAGTGATTAGTGTGAAGTTGAATTAACCTAGTTATATCTCAACTGTGGATTCTACTGAGTTGCAAAACGACTCTATCCTCTTATATATAGTACCTTGTAATATGCTGGGAGAAATATTTAGAGGTTATTGAAAACAAAAAATTTATACTATCTCCCCTGCGAGTAATTTCTGTTATTACAGATCTTATTGAATCTATGCAGTTTACCAATATAAAAATCAATACAAAACACCAAGTAGTACAAGATTAATTTTGGGTGTTTAGTTGGAATGAGCAATAGTCAATATGATCGATGGAATCATCTGTTCGAAAATGATGTTATTGCTTCCCTTGCTTATTTCATTAATAAGTGACCGATTCAATTACTAAGCTGCAAAAATGGTGGAAAAGTGGATAATCTGACCATCGAGTAAAATAAACATGCTGAATGCTCTAATAACAAATCATGAGAACACACTACTATACTAGTAATTTAGCAAAATTCTCAATGTATCGCCAGCATAAATTCCTTCAAATAAAAATCCAACACAATTCAAGGTATAACGTGGCTCTCACTTGAGAGGAATGAACCTTGAGGAGTGGGTAGCCCCAATACCGGGTCGCCCGTGCTTAACAGGTTTGTACGAGATGGAAAATTCAGCAAGATAGTGTCCAATCATTTCTGGCTTTATTTCAACAGGATTGAATGTCTTCCCGTTGTAGACTCCGAGCACACTACCAATCATTTCTGGGACGATGATCATATTACGTATATGTGTTCTCACAAGAGCAGGCTTCTCACCTGGTGGAGCCTCACGTTTCTACAAGTTTTTCGTTTAACACAATTATTAGATATGAAGGCTCACATAGTTGTCACTAACAAAAAAAGCCATTAGAAAAATGAACTGGAGCAATGTTCTCTTTTACTACAATTGTTGTCCAAATCTTTTGACTCCACAATGTAATCCGTAAATGTGATTATGATTGTCTGATGAATAATAATTTTAATTACAAACCAAAGATTGAAGCATAAGAGATTGGATTAAGTCATCACCATTGGCATATATAAGATAATTTATGGAACTCAAACAGATGAATAGAACACGCCACAGGTAATTAGAAGTAAGAGTCATGATCACTTACTGCCTTACGAAGCTTTTTGATCAGAGCCATTGGCTTCCTCTTAAGACCTCTCTGGAACCTAAACAATTATGCATGAACACCAGGTCAAATCCAAATAACTATAAGCAAAATCCATCATGGCAAAACAAATGAAGTATAAAAGAATAAAGGATGATATCAACATTTTAATCTAGGTATTTATAAAAAACAATGGCAAACAAAATGAATATCATTCCAAAACTCAGATAACTCTACAATGCTCATGGCTAATAGAGTAATTTGACCCAATCGAAATCTAAAAGGCAATCGATTTCAATTTAGGGTTTTAAGTAACTCAAGTTAATTTATTAACGAAATCTGCAGAAAGTAATTCAATTCACCTTCTTCTAGCACGCGCACTGAGGAGCTTGACGAGATCATCAGTGGACATATCAAGGAGAGCATCCAGATCGACGCCCCTAAAGCTGAACTTCTTGAACGTTCTCTTCTTCGGCTGCCCCGCCGCCACCTCGGTTTCGACATCCGCCTGAGCACAAACAAACACTTTTCAGGAAAGGGGAAAGAATCACGCATTCGTCAAGCACATTGGAGGACCAATTACCATTGTTGAAGATCTGATGCTCACTTTCGAAGGCAGGTATTCCGATATTTTGGAAGATGTGAATTGTGAAGATTTATATGGTTCTAAGAAATAATGAACTGGATCAATTTTATATAGTGGGCCGGAGCATCCATGGGCCTAACTTTACCACAAAAATTTTCAGAGGAAGCCCAATAGGTAATAAGTAACAATTCTTCTCTTTTCTTTTCTTTTTTCAAATAAATACGACGAAATATAAATTATTTGAAAATCGCTATATCCTTTGCATAAATAAATATTAATGACAATTTCTCCCACTTTTATAATTGTAAGCAAGTGATTTAGAGTATATGATATTTTTTTAAGTAATAATATAATTGTGTTGTTACAATGTACTCCTCTCCGTCCCAATCATTTATACATGCTTCCCTTTTTTAGTTAGTAAATTAAAAAAGGAGTGTGTATAAATTATTGAGAGAAAGGAGGAGTATAAATCCAGTAATTCTGTATTACATTTAGGTGCTCTACACTCGATTTTTGGGCATATATATCCACTAATTTAAGAAGCTTAAAGATGAGTATATACTTTGAGTATCATTGCAGGAACATACATACATATCAATCCCTCTCATTATTTATTAATTAATATTAATTCTCTCAAAGAAAGTATACGTGCGATGTAAGAAAACACCTGCATGAATATGCATTTGATTCTTATACCCTATATATTCCTGTTTCATGTTAGATTCCACTTATCTCTTCTTACCAGTTCACCATATCCCTATATATTCCTGTTTCATGTTAGATTCCACTTATCTCTTCTTACCAGTTCACCATATATATAATCATCATCATCTTATAAGTCTCTTTGTGCCTTTGATTTGCTTTAGTTGGGATCTCTTTTGAATCTAAAACAAAGCTGTTTCATTTTAGGACCACACAACTGTAATAAAGGGGGAACTAGACAGTGAATACTTAATTTGCATCTATCTTCTTATTCAAGACTTGATTACATCATTCACATTCAACTCTAAATTTATATATACTAGATATCAAGACGTGCGTTGCACGTTGCATTCACGCCATTCTTTATAACGTAATTTAAGGAGCATAATATTTATTATAACCCAAGCAATGTAAAAAAAGAAATCAATTATTATTTACTAAAATGATAAGAAATAAGTGAGCTAAAATAATAGTTCTTTGAGTCTCCATGTAATTCATGTAAGACATTATGAGAAAAAACTTGCATCTTTCTTAACAGTTGTTGTGTTTGCCATCTTCGGAGAATTTTTTCCACTATTTGCGTCACCCGATCAAAGTAAAGTTATGAATCTCCTTTATAACGTAGAAGAGTTCACCATTATCACAATTGTGTCTCAATACTTAATTCATGAGGTGAAATCATGTTATATCCTAAAAAATATCATTAAACTTATGCACACTTAACATTAAATTTAAAAATGATTGTAACACGACATACATATGATAAGATGGAATAGCAGATAAAATAGTTGATCACATTCCATATCCTTAATTATTTTTCTTTTATCTTACCATAATCATCTAATCTAACGACAAATTTTGTTTTGGCTATTTAGTATGATATTCTTTTTATTTACATGTATGTCATTATATTAATAAATATTTTTAAAAAAATAAAGTCACGTATTAGTAATATATCTAGTAATCAATCATATAATTTTCACTAAATAAATTAATTATAAACATTTAGTGAGTGGATGATTTCAAAAATCTATAATCTTAAAATATAAATATTCACACCATTATATAATTAATCAGATCATTCAATATTATATTATTCATAAAACCAAAATATATTATTTGTTTAAAAAAAATATATTAAAAACATTGATAATAATAAATAATAAAACTAAATATATACTTTTAAATATAAACAATCATCACATCACATCACATCAAATACGATTTTAATTGATAATGAAAAATGATGCAACTAAAAAAAAAATCTGAAAACTTCAAATGGAAATAATAAATGTTTGGCAATATCACATGATCACTGCAATGCTATTTATAAAGTAAAGATTTATACTCTTATCTTTTAAAAAAATGGGCACTCAATCACAGAGGTCTTCAAGTAGATTTTGTATGAAAATGAAGATGTTATTTTAGATGGCTTGATTATTTATACTTCAAATTAAAGGCTTTTTAAATACTCCATTCAATTAATAGTATCCTAAAATTGTTTATAGAAAACTATAAGGTTTATTTATTTATTATGAAATAATAATACTTGTATTTAATTTTTATGAAAAATAATCAGTACAGTAGTCAATTAGTACGTGATTATTATGATTATTTTGTAATGAGTTAAAAATTAATAATGAGAAATTTAAAATTTATTTAATTATTTAATATTAATAAAATATAGATTTTTCATAACTAATTATTATAGTAACTATATAAAACGCTCATATATTTAATATATCTAATTAAATAAAGTCACCCTACATTAAGTACTCTTTATTTGCCTCTTCAAATGAATTGAGGCCTGAAGGTTGAGTGTATTAATTAAATACCATTCACAAAATCATAAATTATATTAATAAATTAATAAAGATTACTGATTAATATAACTTAATTAATTAATATTTCGTGTGACATTATAAATAATAAAATATATGAAGGACATGATAATTATTAAAAAATATTTTTTAAGCCCTTTCTACTTTTATATATTATGTATATGTATATTATAATAATTATCTTTATTATGATTATGAAAAAATATTAAATTAAACTTAAAATGAAAAAAATACAAAAATAATTACTATTTATATATAAAATTTCATATTAATAAAATATTCAAATTTCTCAAAATTAATTGTCATGAAAATGAAAAGGTTCATCTTTTTTTTTATTATTATTTAATACAATAAATATAAAATATTATATCTCATTAATATATGAAAGGGTAAAGATATGTAATTTAAAAAAATAGATAAGAATATAATTGAAAAAAGAAGTTTCTCAATTCCATCACACTTTTAATATATTAAGATAAAATTAAGATTAAGATTGAATATCTTATGAAGTAAGTTTATTTTAGAATAGTTCATGAAATGAAACCAATTAAATTACTGAATAACTAATTAAGACAACGAAATTAATAGTGTGACAACATACAACTTGCAGTATCCTTTTGTCCAGTTTTATGTGTTTACGTCAATTCTCTCACTGCAATACAATTTTCAAACAATTTGTCAAGGCCCGCTGAAACGTTCCTTCACACGCCTCCTTACATCTGCTCTTGCATACCTTAATTTTTTCTTGTATTTGCCATTTTCTATTACCATTCAGAGCATTGAGTAAAGGATGAAAGATTCAAAAAGTTATAAACTAATTTTGATATTTTACTCTATTTACTCTTCAGTAAATAATGTATGGATAATTGAATTTTTTTAAAACTTAAAAAAATAACTCAAAATTTGAAATCTTACTTTTGTGTGCCTTCTTTTTCTCCTTATAACGCATGACAACATCACTCCTACCAGAAGCCAATCTTGATAATTCAAGCAAAAAGTTACAAACACTTGTCCCTCCATCCATAATATCCAAGTGCATAAGTAAGACGGTAAGAGAACATAAGTTTATTAAAAATATGAGCAGAGTAGTAAATTGGAAATATTAAAAAAATTTATAGTAATTTACACTCCATCATGTCCAATTTGAGATTGATGACATGCATTTTATATATGAGAGTGTTATTTAATAATTGGAAGTTAAAAGACATTATAATTAATAAAAAACTAATTAGATACATGATATATTAAAAAAATAAATAAAGTACATGTAATCTTTGTAGTAGTCAAATATTATAAATTTCAATAATTGATTAATACTAATAATCATGAAAAATGATAGTAGTGGTAATTAGGGAAATAATTAAATTTAGTAAAGATATTTTTGTCTTAAAAAGTTTCTCATTCTCTTCACACTTTTAATATATTAAGATTAAGATATACCAACATTTCTACGTGACTTAATGAGATATTCCTCTATTCCTAAGCCATTGTTCCATCTTCTTTTGGAGTTATGAGATTATAAGAAAGAATTTCAATGATGGAAAGATGATATAATGATATATAATATGATTTTGTTTAGAATAAATAAAAGATTACATTTGCTTTTGTTCATCTAATTAAGAAATTAAATATTGCAAGAGATGCCAATTAGACCTTTAGTTCTCAACTCTCAAGCTTCATTATGGGTTATATATACTAATTCTAAGATGGATTTTTTTTACTAGTATTATTATTTTTCTTTCAAAGTGGAAAAAATTATAGTATATTAAAAATACAAGCTCCCACTCCACTTTATTATTAAAATATATACCTCATTCACAATTTCTAAACAGGTGTGGACCAATAGGGGGCCTCATTTGTGGATCCATTTTCTAAAAACCTTTTTAATTAATTAATTAATCATTTCACAAATAATTTGGGTGGTTATATTAATATATCCCCAAATAACTACTAATAAATGTGGCACAAAAATCAAAGAATTTCCTCATTAGAGTGAAGATAAATGAAGGAATAGAGATGTAGAGAGAGAGGTCCCATTTTATTTCCCATAAAATTGAACACGCCAACATAAAGGGTGAGTTCTTGGGTGGACCAATCAACCATAGAGAGGCCCCAACTTTAACACAACTTCAACTATTTCTTCAACATAATCAACTCTAAAACCTCCTCCTAACTTCTTCTCTGCTGAAAATAAACACAAACCTTCTTCTACCCTTGATTTATCTAACACGACAACGATACGAACACGATGAGTTAAACGAAACCAAGAGTTGGGTTTTAGTTGGGTTGGTGAGGATGGGTTGTTGTAGAAAGGGTGTGAGTGTTGCTTTGTTGATGAGTTTTTTGTGTTCTTTGCTTCTTGTGGGTTCAGCTTATAAGACAATGGGTATTATTACAGTTTCTTCATTCATGAAAGAGATGGAGATTGAGAAAAGAGGCCTTCTTCATCATCTCAATACTGTTAGCAAGAGAAGAGTGCCCAATGGCCCTGATCCCATTCATAACAGGTATCATCCATTTTCTAATATTAATTTAAGTATTTCACTTTTAAAAAATATATATATTATATATATGTGTACATACATTATACATGTTATGTGTAATTTCAGGAGAATAGGGACAACCAGTCTACCACCAACATGAACATAGTTGTGGTTCAAGAGAACAGAGCAACTCCATTATTAATTCTCTGCAATCATGTGAAGTGGGAAAGAAGGTTACATACATTATTATATATATATATATATATATATATATATATATATATATATATATAATTGTGAAGATAACATTTAAACAAGTTTTGATTGAATGTATTACTTAAGAAGGAGGCCTATCTTTTGGTAAGTAGTAAGTACGTCCATGGAAGGCTTTGGTGTGTAAGAGTACAAAGCCTTTTGCAGAGGTATTTCTTGAAATTTGTTTTGGTTGTTAACTACAAACAAGATCTTCTACTACTCCTTATCACCCTGTTCATATCAGTAAAAAAATGACATTCATACAGCTTGTACGTTCTTCTGTATTGGGTTGTACTAGTATGGTGCAATTGTGAAATTGTGCAGATCCGACAATAGAGTAAAAATTGGACATATTTTTGTGCAATAGCATGCTCATGCAATAAAGGGTTATTGTCCTTTACTTTATGTTATTTTGAATTGGTTGTGTTCCCTAATAAAGCCCCTTCCACTGCATGGCCTAAAATAAAGGGGCTCATCTTTCCAAAATACCTCCTTTGATTTTGCTAAATTTTACATATATTTTGGCTAACTAGGCCCTCAAATTTAGGGGTTTTTTTAAACCTTTATATGTTATACACACACATTTTTATAGGATAATAATTTTATATTGAATGTAGACTAAATGATTTAATGTAACAATAGTAGAATAGTAGGGTTTTTTTTTTTTTTTAACATTGCAAATTTGCAAGAATTGTGTTTACTTAGCAAAGGGGGTTGAGATTTAGATCAAAATGAAAAGAATGATCTCATATTTTTTGGATAAAGGGCTAATTGATGGATAATGAAATGAATTAGCGTGGAGCAATATGATTATCTACAATAGTAATAAAAATGAAAAAAACAAAAGGTAATGGATATTCTCATTTGGTTTCATAGCAATACTTTTTTTTCTTTCTTTTTTGTGGGTTGATTTTGATTGTTTCAAGAAGTCCAAAGTGGAAGTGATTCAAACTATGGTGGGCTCCTCTTTTTTGTTGCATGGGAGGCACAAAGCCCACGTCCTCAATTAATTTTTTTTCTTTCTAAAATATTAAAAGTGAAATTCATGATTTACTTTAACAATAACAAGAGTTTTACAGAGGCAAATATGATTATCTAGATGTTGCCAAAAGCTAAAGAGGTGGACGTGTAATTCTTTTTTTAACCTTTTATATTTACAGGCCAGGCCATGGATATAATCAATAAAAGCAGAAATTAAAAGTGTCCTTAATATGGCTGTGATTGTGATGGGAAATTGAAATTCGAACCCATTATATACGCCAATTTCTGATTCAATGACAACAACAATAATAATACAAAATGATACTCACTCCGTCTCGTTTCAATCTTTACATTTGCTTTTTACACGTTGATGAAGGAGTATAATATTTTAATAGATAGTGAGTGAAAATATATAATATTTAATGTAAAGTGGGTAGGTGTATTAGTGTTGGATGATATATTAATTGTTTTAGGTAGGTCCCATATTCCAAAAAGGAAAATGTAAACATTGAAATGAGACGCAAAATAGAAACGTAAAGATTGAAACGAGACGGATGAAGTATATTATATATATATATATATATATATATATATATATATATATATATATATATATATATATATATATGACAACGATATACGATATTTCAGTATATATGACAACCAAAATACAATCAAGTTTAATTAAAATACAGAAACTAGATGATACGAGCACCTTAGCTAGTTGAAGGGGTATTCTTTTATAATATAGGCTAATCATCTTTTGAATTGGGCTACCAATTATTTCTGATGATAAGCCCAACAATCTTTCCTCTGTCTATCTTTCTTTCTTTTTTTTTTTCTCCTTTTCTTTTTTTAAATATAGTGATACTATAATAATACAAAAGAAATGTCACAGTTTCCAAGTTATTGTCTTAAAACAAGGGAGAACGTTCTTTTTCACCCTATTATTTTTAACCCTAATTTTAATGAAAATAATTTTCCACAAATGCCGTCAAAATGTGGAGCTTTCACAAGGTTTTTTTCTTGTTTCATTAAAAAATTTAGAATAAAAAATGAAGCTAATAGTTAATACAATGGATAAGAGAATCAAATATATTTGACAAATAACATATGTTTACTGCATTCATCAAAATGCTACAATTATAAGAAACATATAGAGATAAAAAATCCCACCCCACAAAATTATCCTACTTAGTCTGTTATTTTTAAAAATATAATAATAATGCATGCATGCCTGGAATGAGAATATGATCAACAATGAATTTTTTTTTTGAAACTAACAATGAATTGAGTGACATCAGAAGAGCAAAATATAGTAAATACTATATTTAAATACTTATGAACCATAGAGAGAACTTTTATTACAGCAAATTACAAGCAATAAGAATGTAAGCAATTAAGGCAGGTGAGCTATTATACATCAATATTTAGCACACGTGGGATTTGCTTATTTGCTTAAGTAAGCAAATTAAGATGTTCATCACACAATTAGCTTTTCATAACCAACAACAAGATGAAATGCAAGAATCAAAACCTTTACTGGTCAGGGTGGACTGATCGATTCTTGTTTCCCAAACAACAATGGGAATTCATCGTAATGCTCTGAAAAACCATGTTCCTCAGCCATGGTCTTAAGCGATTCATAAACTTGATACATCGACCACCTGTTCTTGGGCTGAGAAACCACACAATTACAAGCGATTCTCAAGAACTTCATAATGTCCTCGTCGTGCCCCTTCCCACATAACCGTTTGTCGATAGCATCTTTGATCCGACCAGAACCGGAGAGCTGCTTCACCCAGTCGACTAAATTACCCTTGGAGACTTCCTCTGCCAAACGGTCATCAAGAGGCTTTAGTCCAGAGGCCAATTCAAGAAGTACTACCCCGAAACTATAAGCATCCCCCTTCAGAGAAGCTACCATTGTACTCGAATACTCTGGAGCAACATATCCGATTTCACCTATATCCCCAAACACAAAACTGCTCTCGTTACACTCTGATGAAGTCAAGAGTGTTGCCAATCCAAAATCCATTATCCTAGCATCAAAATCCTCGTCAAGAAGAACCACATTTGAGCTGATATTCTGATGCAAGATCGGAGGGTGACAACCATGATGAAGCCAGGCAAGCCCTCTTGCAGCCCCTAGTGCAATCCTAAACCTAGTTGGCCAATCCAGTTCGCTAGCATTTCCTCCCAACATCGAACCAAGAGTCCCATTCGATAAGTACTTGTAAATCAAGAGCTTCTCTTCCTCCACAAAGCAAAACCCCAGAAGTGGCACCAAATTTGGATGCCTTAACTGCCCCAACCTATTCATCTCCATCCTAAACTGTTTCTCCCACATTTTACACTGACTAAGCCGTTTGATCGCAAGCACTGATCCATCCGGCAAAACAGCCTTGTAAGTTGTCCCTGTCCTACTCGTGACTATAATGTTCTCTCTGCTAAAATTGCTCGTTGCCATCAACAGATCCGATAACTTAACCTTAACAATTGGCTTCTGAAACAATGTAACCTGTGTGAGCTTATGAGCTCTCAATATCCCAACCCAATCACTTCCATCATCTCCTCTCCCAATGCCATACCCTTTCTTGCTCCTCTCACTCATCCTCATAAAATACATCCACCACAAACCAAATCCAAGCAACAATGAAGCTGCTGCACCAAAAACCCCCGCCGCAATAATAATTGCTAAGCTCTTCTTACTCAATCCCCCACATTTGCCCAATGGCTCACCACAAAGACCTTTGTTCCCATCAAAATTAAGATCCAACTTATAGTTAAACGAAGGTACTCTACCATATAATTCATTGTTGGCGACAGAGAACATTTTCAACCGCCCTAAGTTCGATATCTGATACGGAATAACACCAGATAACTTATTATCATCTAAAATTAAGGTGTTTAAATAAGCGCAATCAGCAAGATCCTCCGGTATTTCACCGATTAAAGCATTTCCCGATAAATCGAGAGTCACCAAATATGGAAGCCAATTACAGATTTGCTTAGGAATCGAACCGGAGATAGAGTTACCGTTGAGATCTAGGGTTTGGAGGTTGTGGCAGAGGCGAAGAGAATCCGGAATAACCCCAGAGAGGCCAAATCCTCGAAATTCCAACTTTATGACCCGATTCTCCTGGTCATTCCAGCAGGTGACTCCGGCCAATTTGCAGATGACTCCGCCGGAAGTGTTGGGGAAAATCCATGAAGTCAGCCTCGCATTCGGATCTTTCAACGAGCTTTTAACTTCCTGCAAGCAACTGATATCGTCTTCGGCGGAGGAAAAGGAGAAAAGGAGGGAAATCAACAGCGGAGTAAAGATGAGCGATCTGGTTCGAAGAAGCTGTAGATTCATCGCTGTTTGATAAAGGAGGTGGTATGCGTGGAGATTACTGGGGAGGCATTGTTTCTCTCTCTAGGAAGCTTTCTCTCTCTCTCTGGTCTGCGAGTGAAAATTCAAAGGATGGAACTGAAATAATTAGTGTGTGTGTGTTTGAAAAAGATTCTTGGGAGGATGGTGGGCTCTGTTTTACACCGGACGGACTTCGTGTTTGACTAGGATTGGAGAAGACGACTGTAAATTAGTACTCGTTTTTTCAGAAAATAAATAAATAAATAAATAAATACTATATAGTCTTGATAAACATAACTTTTGGCTATATATATTTTCCCATTAAATTAAATAAATATTATTGTCATGTCATGTATTCGACATGATTGCTCTGCGTATCTCATGTCTCATTCAATCTTTCTGGAAAGCGTTGCTTCTAGTTCTACATCTACCGTGAAAAATGAAATTAATTTTACAAAGTAATGAAGCCCTGATCATTTTTAAAATTTTAATTCGCTTGTATATTTTTATATCTTTATTATATATATTTTTATAATTTGATATACAGGGCCTTATGGCTTAATTGTATACTAATATGATTCCATTATAACTTTTAAATCGATTTAAAGAATATTTTTATTATTTTAAACATTTAAAAATTTATTACTAATTGTGGAGTAACAAAAAAATGTACTGAATATTATAGGATATTTAACCACTGAATTTTTTTATTGGAAGAGAGTGGTTGGCTCTTCGTTAAGACCAGTCAAAAGCAAAATTGTACCTATTGCCTTTCAGAGGAATCTAAAATAATAATCCAAAAAAGGTTTAACTCCCTCGTGTCGGTTTACTGAAATTGGTAAATGTTTATTTCAGTTCCAACGGTTACAAAGTATATAAGCACTACGTTAAAATCGAAATTTTATCACTACATCCTTAGCATCACACTTAGGATGTTACAATGTCATAATTCAAATACAAACTAACGATCTGAGAAATGACTTTATCTGCAATGTGTACTGGAGAAAGCATCCTCAAACCGAACTGGAGAGCATTTCGTTCCATCCATATATAATATATCATGGATGCAAAGGAGATGACGAAGAGTCTCCGAACTTTCTTGTCGTTTCTGGTGTCTGCATGTATCTTCCGAAATCCATCAGCTACAGATGTGATACGGCGCCTCCATCCAATCTTACTCTTCACTACTATGTCCCATATGCGTTGTGTATATGGACATTGGAAGAAAAGATGAGTCTGCGTCTCTGCAATCCCCACACAAAACCCACATGTTGTATCACCATTCAGATTCCACACTCTATCCTTGGTGTATACTCTTCCTCTATGCAGAAGCCATAGTATGAAGCTATACTTTCTTACAATCCACTTATGCCAGATTTGCTTATATACAAACGTTGTATCCTCTGTCTCATCCTTCCTCAGCTTCTGATACAGTATCGAAGGAAACCTCGTGTCAGTTTATGTGAAGGTAAAAATTGTTCACAAGAGGACAGCCCATCCCATTTTAATTAATGGGCCAATGTAACTTCAATGGGCCGGTCTCAAAGCCCAATTAGGAAATTTTAGAAATGACCTCCGCAGTCCGCACTACCCGCCCTCCTCATCAATTCTTGGCGCCAAACGATAAATATCCATAGCCCCATTAACCGTAATTAAACACAATAAGGGGGGTATTATCGTCAAGTAAGGCATCGCTACTAGCCGGCGCTCTCTCCGCAAGTTGAATCCAAAGTCCTCTACTCAGGCATCGATCGCCGATATCCGACCATGGCGGAAATGGAGGTAGGCACGTTAATTTTGTGGAATCATCCATGGCTTTCGAAGCTGTTACCGGTTTGATTTTTGATTGTTCTTCTGTCTGGTGTAGGAAATGGAAGCGCTAAAGAAGGTATATGCGGAAATGATACTTAACACGGCGAAAAAAGCGGCGGCGCGTGTAATGGAAGCGGAATTAAGAGCTCGGCGGATGGAGCAAGAGGTGAATTCCGCTAAAGAAGAGGCCGCCGCATTGCTCCTCCGCCTGAAACAAATGATCGATGCAAAAGTAATTATCAATTTTTTTTTTCTTATTTTTATTAGTTGCGTCAGTCGTAAGTCATTTGCGGAGAAAGAATGTTGAAGTTTATTACTCTTGTTGTTATTTAATTGTGAATTTAAGTATTTAAGAACTCGATTCTGAGGTGAAGATATGAGAAGTTAGTTGTGTATTGCGATTTTATGAATTTGTTGGGATTTTCGTTCTTCAACAATGTTGCTCCACTTCATTACTTTCTCTTTTCATTTTTGCTATGAGTAGCGATGGTTATTTCTGGGCATCACTGAGTGTTACAATTTAATATTTCCAGATAGTGGATTTGAAGTCATAACACTACTCTTGCTTGATTAGGATCCAGTTTATGAGGAGAAACAATAGGACTTTGAAAGAAGTAATCCATTAGATTGTGAAAAACATTCATTATGATCAAAATTCTATTGATTACTGAAGAGAGACAATAAATGTATGGTTCTTGTAGCTGGTAATGATTCTCTTTGAATATACTGTGTTAACCTCATTTAAAATTTCGAGTATGATGCTTATAATAGCAGTGATTTTTGTTGAATTTACAGAGTAAAGAAGCAGAGAGTACCTCAATGAATCTACAAAAAAAATATGAGGAGCTGGAATCTCAGTTAAATGAAGCTGAAGGGATCATCATAGATCTTAGAGCCGAACTGAGCCAGACAGAGCAGCAACTATATGAGGTGAAGAAGAAAAGAATGCAAATTGATGTACAGAATGAAGAAATTTTGGAACAGAAAAGTAGTAAAGCAAACGGCATGAGTAGTGGTTGTGATCTTCTCACCCCATCATTGAATCTAGTACCTGAAATTAGCACTGTCGGTGGGGATACACTGAATGTAATTTATGATCCTGAACCCAATGGTTGCTCAGATGATGATGAACCTGTTTTGGATCAGATTAAGCAGCCTGAGAGGTTTCGGAATGGATGTACTCAGAGAATTGTTGCAACAGAGACAAGTAATTATGTAGTAGAAGAAAAAGATCAGCTGGTAAAAGATGATGCTGTTTTTATAGGCAGGAGAAGTCTCAGAAAAAGAAAATTAAAGATGTGGGGTGATGTTATTACGTCAAGTAGGAAGCGAAGATCTTACCAAAACAAGAGACCTCGAAAACCTATCTCACATTCCACTTCTAGCAAAGTTAAAAAGTGTGAGAGATATGGAGATGGGCCTGATACTGCTAGTTTTAATCATGTGGAGGTGTCGAAAGAATTCTTACACGACGTAGCTCTACCAGAAAGCATGGAGTTGATAGATGTGTTGGTGACAACGGATGAAATGGCTGTAAAACTTGAGTTGAATAGTTCGTCAAGAATTGAGTGCACTGTGGAAGATGACACTGCTATTTAGAATTGATGACGGGATCAAGTGGCAACTGGTACAAGTATTACAGTTACATATGTTATTGCGCGTATGTATGATTGTTTCCAAGTGTTTAATTATCTTTTATACATAATCCCTATTGTCTGAATTTGGATCTTCTATTAGAGTTGGTGTAACTGAGCTATGAGTTCAGCACTCCAATTGTCGAATTTCTTCCTCAATGCCAAGCTTGCTGGATTTTGACTTCTTGAAAATTAGTTAAGCATTTGAGCCACATTACTTTTCAATTGCTCTCTCAAATAAAGCCTAGTTATTTGGCCAAGTGTAAGGGTAAATGAAACATGTGGTCTGGCCATGACAACTATTAACTTTCTAAAATAAAAGTTCAATTTAGATGGATTTTAGGTTTTATCATTAAGAGGTAGAATTTTTTAATTTAAAAATCTGAAAGGGGCGAAAAGACCCCATTTATGTTATATGCACTAATTATTTTAGAAAGATACTGGTCTTATTATAAATTAATATTTTTTATTAATATTACTAGACTAGATATCGAACTAATTAATTCAGAAGTGTACGTATTTATTAATTATGTATACCAAAATAGTGGGAAAATTGTGTAGTACATATCACAAAGCACATGAATTCGTTGACGTGGTGATGCATATTCTTACATGCCCCAGTAAAATATTGTTAAATCCTAAAAAAATGTCATTCGGCTTTATATATAGGCTTTACTGACCCCTTTCTGCAAACAATAGTTTCTTGGATCAAAAGCGTCTAGTAATATGATTTATATCACAGAAACAAAATAAAAAAATAAAAATAAAAAATCAGTGTAGTGGATCATAAAGTAGAAAGAAGATTTATTATAGAATATAGTTTGACTGCAGATATGTATCACTAAACTTAATGGTACTCAAGAGTAGTAGTAATACTAAAACATGCTGGAAAAGCCGGTGCACGCCTGTTACAAATGAACAACTAGAATAATGTCTACTGTCTTCTCTCTCGTCATTACAACTCCTTCATGCCATACTTTTTATCCTGCCCTCAACTTGCGATATAAAGAGAGCCAAAAATATGGTTCCATATGATCAAATGGAGGGAGAGGAGAAGGGAGGGGTGAAAGCAGTGAGCTTTGCAGCTGGAACCGCTGCATTCATGGCGTGCATCGAACGAGCAGTAATGGTGTCCGTGTTCGTGCATTGGCGTTTGTGGGCTTTTCTTGCTCTCAATCTCTTGCTCTTGGCCATTCTTTTTACTTCTAAACTGCAAATGCCATTGAATCAAAACCATGCTCAGGATTTTGCAACTGTAAAGTTGGTTAAGAAGAAGAGCAAACAGACTCCTGTGGATGGTGATGGTGATGGTGATGGTGGTGGTGGTGAAACAAAGCTGCCTACGTTGTTGTCGAACAATGGAGACGATGACGGAAAGAAAGAAGATTATGATCAGCTCACTGAGGAGGAATTGAACCTCAGAGTTGAGGCCTTCATTGCTATGTTTAGGCAGCATTTGGTTTCTGATGCCAAGGGCATTAAAGTAACTTGACTCCCAACTTTATATATATATATATATATATATATATATATATATATATATATATATATATATATATATATATATATATATATATATATATATATATATATTAATGGGGATCATGGTAGCTCTTCCGAGCTAAAACATCTACTTAGAACTCAGATTCTTATGTGATTTGGGGATACCATTTGGATGGAAGATCTATCATGAACCCAGTTATCCAAAATTATTTACCCAAGTAAAATTTTGGTGTAAAAATTTGGTTGGAGCTTTTTCTTGGGGTGATTATAGTCTCCATTGCAATGTTTGCTGTGCTTGTTAACCAAGACTGTTATTGCTGATTTTATATGAGAAAATCTCATTTAATATAAATTAAGATTTATTTATCATTTAATTAATATTTACTCACCGACACATTCCAACTAATACCATATTTATTCTTGCACAAAAATCTATCATAAGTTTTACATATGAGCTAAAGTAGGAATCCCTGCAACCCATATTTGTTTGGATGTTTAAATGCGTTTTAAGATATTAAATATATTTAATAATTATGTACCATATCTGCATATAGAATATAGAGATAGAAAAAAGATGTGATCTTCACTTTCTAGCTCAAAACGTTATTTATGAATAGAACACCAAGAGTAAAAGTAGGTTCAATATTTTGGATTCCATAGTAGAACTAATATTTGAATTATTGAATATACTAGTCCGCATCCTGAGGTTCAACACAAGGAGCTAAGGGTGAATGCAAGATGAAATTAAGTCCAAAAATTTTTACAAATAACGAATAGACTAAAAATAACACTATAAAGAGAATCAAATACTTGACACAAGTCCATTACCAACCGCAGGAATGCTTGAAAAATATGACTGAATTAGAGTTAACAGCTAATTGTCTGATGAAACAGTGGCCTAACACTGGTTTCCAAAAGAGGGTAGCTAACACAACAATTTGTTTTAGTTCAATATTATCTGTGTAGTTGGAAAAGATCTCTGCAAGTTCAACAGCAACCGTGCAGCTTTATGCATAATCACCGAGTCGATCGACCGGCATGGCGCGGGCTAATGCTGATTTCAACTGAATACCATGATTTAAAACAAAAAGCATTTCATTGAGTATCTTATGGACATGTATTAAAACAGGTAAATTCTTCACAAATCATAACAATGACTAATGACCATTTCCTCTAAATCAGTTTTCCAATTCATGTCAATGTACAACTTTAACTTGAATGAATTGATAAATCATTTGGATTGTTCTCATAAACTTTCTTAGTGTTCATTAAGGAATTTGTACATGCAACACTCATTACTCTTCGATAAAAGCTAGAGAGTTATAAATTATTCATCCGCTTGAACATTTCAGAATTTGAAAATAGCCTTAGGCTTCACATGTTCTCTCAAGAATTAAATACTTTCAACAAATTTATTTCATCTGGCATGCTTATTGTTTTGACAATGTTTGGTGCTCATATTGATAATTGTTAAACAACCTATAGTATTCAAGTAGTACATTCTTTCAAGAATTATGTGAAAAATATAATAATGAACACAACCTGTAAAAGATAGTAGATCATAAGTTCTCAACAAAGACCAATGAAGTTGAGAATTCTTTGGGTTAACAAAACTATAGTACCTAGTAGGTTGAAATTCGAGTAGTTGCAGAAATGCTGAAGAACACTATTACGAACTGCTGTAAGTGTAAATAAATTGTAAATTTAAATTCTCACATACAAAAGATAAGAAA
Source organism: Pogostemon cablin (assembly GCA_023678885.1). NCBI lineage: Eukaryota > Viridiplantae > Streptophyta > Magnoliopsida > Lamiales > Lamiaceae > Pogostemon > Pogostemon cablin. The sequence goes on along the minus strand of CM042992.1, from coordinate 1,056,078 downwards.
AACCTAATATTGCAAGAAATAAGGGATAATCAAATTAAAAAAACTAAGTAGTATAAAACATGACATGAGCAAATTGAAGGACATCTCTAGTAAAAAAAGATAATGGACACTTGATAATCTGATATTGTTCGCTTGATACTTGTGTTTAAGTAGAAAATATCAAAGTAAAAAGGACCAATTTTAGCATGTAATGCGAAGCAACGCAACCAAGACAGAGAATCACAACACATAAAACTAAAAAATTGATGCCAAGAGTACCCTACTTTATCAGCACCTGCTTGTAGACATTTTATCGAGTACCTCACAGGCATGAGTTAGAATAGGAAAATTCGTCTAACAATTACTAATTACCATTTCATATAATCATTTCATATTTCATATTTCATATCAACAATCAAGTGAAGAGTACGACATGCGCAGCAGAAAAAAAAAATTACATATAGACGTGCTTTGATCAACAAAGAGTATGGTTTACCACCGGATGTCGTCGTCTGAGAGCAGAAAGAGTTGCAGGAGGCGGCGGAGAAACTCAACCTTCATCGAATTTTGCCAGACGGTGGGCAAGACAGAAGAATTTGAATTGCCTTTGTTTGAGTGACGAAGACTGATCTAAAGACACGTGTACACCCACAGCGGAGAAAGAAATGAACAAGCCGATAAGGAAGATACACGTGGAAGGAGTACACGCAGAAATGCTACCTGCTACCGAGGAGAAACTGGACGATATGTATATGTAGAGAAATGCTGTCTTAAGTAAGAAGCCCATCGAGCTTCATTACTGGATATTGGGCTTTATTAATGTAATTGAATATTTTGGGCCTAATGTATTACATAGCCCAACATTATAATTCTCAGCAAAATATTCAAACTTTCATAAAATAAAAAACCAATAGACAAATACTTTAAATTTCGGAACTCTTTGATTAATTATGTTATTTGGATTTTCATACATCACTATGTGCTCTAACCGATAGAAATATACGTGTAAGAATAGTTCTAAAGAAGACACGTGTCATTAAAAATATCCACCGTTTAACATTTCACCAGTAGTGTTCTAATTTGTCTGTGTTGTGAAGCTTATAACTAATTTTAAAACGAATTGAGTTAAATTTATAATAATACTGTAATAACAATGATAATAGTAAATGAATTCCAATGTACATATTTAAATGAATAATAAATGTCACATCTATTTGATTAGTTAAATACATCATATAGAACAAGAAAATAACTAGATAAAGTGGAGTTGTGTTTTACAATCCTCAATTATGTTCCATAAATCATAACAGGCCCCTCTTAGCATTTAAATAACATAATTAACAAGCCTAAAGATAGAAACAGCTTTAAGCTTTAAAATGACTTGGGGGTCAATAAGATGATCATAAAGGTAAGTTAGGAGTTAAGATAACCACACTTTTCAGAAGAATTTCCTCCTTTTGGAGATATAGATAAGATTTCTCTCTTCAGTTACAATTGCTTTATCATCCATCTTTATTGAAAATTTCGATTGCCATGTAAAACTATATCAAAACATAATAATACAATTGAAAAAAAAAAAAAAAAATATATATATATATATATATATATATAATATGATTTGAGGAGAAAAAAAAAACATAAAAATTTTCAACATGAGAAAAAAAAAGATATAGTATAAAAAAGAATATGAAAAGAAAAAGAAGTGGAGAGTTGCATATAACTCAAACTTCCAATTTCATCGCAAATATTAGCAATTAATTTTATTTTTTCCTCGGTAATGTTTGGAGACGAATTTTTATTTTTGTCGCTAAATTTGCTAAGAAAAATAAAATTTTCGTCGCAAATCAAGTTAACTATGCTCATGTAGCTTCGAAGCGTGGCGACGAGTGATTTCGTCGCTAACAAACTTTAGCAACGAAAATTTATACTTAATAATGAAAAAAAATTCATCATTGTTCCTCCTTTTTCTTGAAGGTAGATGATTTGTGATATAGAACCAATGTTCCATCATAAGAATAACTATATACATTCCTATATTATAATTTATTTTATTTTATTTTATTTTTGGAGGGTGGGGTGGTGCTGGTGTTGTGGTGGGCAAGTAGTCCTAATTTCCTGAATCATTCCATGAAATTTTGAATAAAATTGAGCAAGCAAGGGTTGTGAAGCTTCACACCTTCTCCAAGGAAAATTGGTGTTAAAATTTTATTTATTTAAAAAGGATGAAGCAAGCTTTAAATGGTATCATGAATAGAGTATGGGATAATTTATTAAGATGGAAGAAGAAACAAATTAAACATAAAATAGCATAGAATTAGCTATAACATGCATGTAGTTGCAGAAGGTAGCCCAACTACATTCTCCACCCAATTCTTGTGTCATTTCACTTTCTCATTAATAATACCCCAAAAGATAACGAAGAGTGATGCAGAAAACCAAGCAAAACCCCATCGAATGTCTCAACTTGCGAAAGCTACATCATTCAATGCATTCTTTGCAACTCAATAAAACATACATAGAGGATTCATTTCTCTTAATTATAGCCTATATTCATGTTGGGTTTTAATTTTGCATCTTATAATTGTATTTGTAACTCCTATTTATCGTGGTGGAATATTACTACTTTAAGCATTATGGTTAAACCTTCTTCCTGTAAAAAAATTCTTTTTAAAAGTGGCTTCATCGTCAATTCATTCAAAATTAAATTGATCTAAAATTAAATTGATCACTTCAAATGTATGAAAATGTGATATCACTATTTTACCGTTCTTATCTTGCATCATCCATCCATCCAAAACATACATTTCTTTAATCACATTACACTCAAATACGTGAAGAAATATACTGAGACATAGGAGGTATCATGTTTCTATATTATGTGAACAGTTATAGTACATGTCTAAACCATTGGTGAGCTACCTTTGGGATGATTTTGGTAGTTGGGCTCAAATATATCTGTCTAAATGCTATTAACTATAAGTGGGTTTATTGCAACCAAGACGTCCAAGGAATATGTCCATTCTATGTACTAATTGCATTCAACACATAAATTGACATAGAACAGATTTGGGAATCACACTCTAAGAAGTGACATAATTTACATAGTTGAATCATTTTATATATTTATATTTATATACTACTCTGTGGAAGTTATAATATTAGAAAACGCTTATCTGTCCAATCAAAAGCTTTAAGTATATCTTTCTAACTTTGCCTTATTTATTATGGACAAATTTCTAGTTTTATTGAAATGATTTATTTTGGCTTTAACTTTTCCCAGTGTTGTATATAATGATTCTTCATTTAGCTTATCTTATTAGTCACCCCCACATTTTCTAGCTACATTTTTTCAATTTAGTTTCATTATTTTATTAATGTATAATATATATATACCTTAAACTTTAATACTATCAAGACCATGCTATAATGGGGGGTAAACTCTAATTTCTACAATAGGTGCTACAATTCCAATTTCCCCTTGAATTGTTATAGGAGTAGTTCCTCCAATAATGGCAATGCATAAATGTAAATAGTTATTAAGGAGATTATATGTAATAAAAGCATTAATTAAATGGGTCTAGTATGCAAAGTCAAAATTCTTGTCCTAAAATCAGAGTAATTATTAACACGAATAGTTTGATCACCACAAGAATTACTGACATGTACGTCAACGCCTCTTCTAAGATAATTAATTACTATTAAACAATTAATTCAAGCTTTACCAGCCCACAAAGAAAAATTAATAAATTAATTACTCAAGTTTCACGACCAATTAGTGGAAATACTGCCTCGAAAATAGCATATCATCCAACAACCACACATCCAACTTAATTTCAAAATTACTGCTCTTAGTATAATTTATATAACTTATTCTACTATTATAATTTATTTATTACTAAACTATCCTTAAAAGTAAGTGAAAAAATAATTGTTTTAAAACTCTATATTTTCAATAGTGACCTTCGTTGTAGAATGGAAAGAGTACACTTTATTCAATATAATTACCAAATATATCCTAATGCCACCAAATACATGTTGGGGAAGTAGGAATATTTTTTAGGTTAAAAAATGAAAGAAAATGCTAAAAGGGCAAACTTGTATGAATTTATCTTATTGAGACCATTTTATACTTTTATAATTAATTATTTTTATTAGAGATGTAATCATTTATTTTAAGTAAATGTTATATTTATAAAATAGTATAGTTCACATAAGCATTATAATTTTTTATTAATTGATTATCATTTTTCATTATAATAATTATTATTTTTATTCATATCACTTGAGTGATTATGTGAAATGGTCCTGTGTAGCGAAAAAACCAAAATACTAATAATTTAGCATTAATTAAGTACTAAAATAATAGAGTAATTGGGAGAGATGGGTAGAAGGCTGGTAGACTAGTAGATGCTACCACGCCTCCACTTGGCTAGTCAGAAGAGCAATCTCATCAAGACGTGTGTACAAACGCAATAAACTTCAAATAATGGAATTGATGAATGGACAATAAATTATTTTAATAATACTACTCTTCCATTAATAATTTGGAACACGTATTTAACACCAACCTAAATCATTAAACTAAGTCAACTGAAAGCTAAGCAAATAGTCCAACCACCAAATCAGGTCGTCATTTCGCAGATTCCTTTGGGTTTATGTTCTTAAAACCAACCAATTTCATTAATTTCTAACCAAAATGGTAGTTAGAGTAACAAAATAAAAGGAACAAGAAAAAATAAAAATGTTTGATTGGTATATTTTTTTGAAATAAAATAAAAATGATGAATTTAAAACTTGATGTTAAAGTTGAATATCAATTAAGTGTAAGAATTTGAAATATCTTTCTTCCGAAATCAAAGCTGCAGATAAGAAATTCATTAAATTTAAAATGTTTTCCAAATTATTCTATCAAAAGATGCGCATAATCTACAATTAAATGAGAGAATTATTAGATACATAAGCAAACACAATAAAGTATATTTAAGAAAATTATTTTGGACATAGAAATCTTCACCAAATATTGAGGTATAGTTAGAAAAGAAAAGTCTTTCTCTAAAAAAAAAAAAGATTATTTTCATAGAGAATTAAGATTACCAGATTCGAACTATACCTACTAAACAACCTCTGTCAATCACAAAAGGGTCTGTTTTGCCATATTTGATATTTGTCCATACTCAAACAGAATCATTTATTGACACGTGTAACCTTAATCGCAATAGGTTTAGAATTTTATCTATTTAAAAATATAAATACATATATTCAAATAATAACATTGTAACAGCGTTACTTAAAAAAAATTAAAAAACCTTGTATGAAATTATGAATATCAAGTATTTAAAACAATAACCACCCACGCCCAATCCAATATCATCTCCATATATATCCTCATTATATGACCCAAATTTTAATAAATAAATAAAATAATAATAATAACACGAGTAATAATGAAATTAAATCACATGCAACAGTCTTAAATCTACACACACCCTTCCTCAAAGGAAACATGACACGAGAAGTACGTGATAAGCACCTCCAATAATCAAGCTGTGATGGAACCTTGTGAGGTCCTAATTTTGGCTCTAGACTCCACCTAAATTTCATCAAATATATGGCACTTTGACCTTCTTCATAACCCCCCCCCCCCCCCCCCCCCCTTCTCTCACTTAGTGAATACCGCTTCAACCACAAGTATGTGAGGCTTCTTCCATTTGTCTCTTTCTTGCCTTCATGGAAAGAAAGCGCAGAGGGAAGAAGTTTCATCGCTGGTTATTGAGGAAACAGAAGGAAGCCCATCCTTACAGACTCTCTGAAATCTCAGGCATAGTACTATTACTATATACAATTGATGATGACATTTACTCTTTGGTTTAATTCCTGAAAATATGAATGGCTGATTATACAGATGGTGGTGAGGATGATGATTCCGCAGATGATGTATTGTCTAGGTCACTGGAGATGGATCCATGCAGTCTCAATACTCAACTGAGGTTAGGTTTTCTAACACTAGGAACAAAAACAAGATCATGTGGTTGGTTTTTATTTTGTGTACTAAGGATGGGAGGTTTTATCCTGTTTTTTTTTTTTTTTTTATTAGAATATTTGTGGGTACTTGGAACGTGGCGGGTAGGTCTCCTGTGGGGAGTTTAGCTGTAGATTTAGATGAATGGCTGAATCTAAGAGATGATCCAGCTGATGTATATGTTCTTGGGTATGTTTTATATGTCTTATTTTCTAATTTTATCCATGTATATACATACATGGTTTCCATACCCTCTCTGTGTGTGTAAAGAAGTTTGGATTCTGCAGATTCCAAGAAATTGTGCCATTAAAGGCAACAACTGTAATTGGAGCAGAGGATCCAACAGAAGCAACAAACTGGAACCTACTAATAGGGAGTACACTAAATGATAAATATGGATATCCATGGTTAACACCTGTGGTACATCCTATGACTAATGAGAACTATCATTATGATGGAACTCACATCGCAGATCGACAGCCTGGCAACGACAGCCCCGAAATCAAAAGTCCTTCAAAAGACAAGCATAGAGTTCGGTTTGAGCACCAGAAACAATTCAGTAGGTACAAATTAATGGCCAGCAAGAAGATGGTTGGTGTCTTTATTAGTGTGTGGATGAGAAGGGAATTGCTCAAGTACAACGTATCAGGTGTTAAAGTTTGTTCAGTGGCTTGTGGTATAATGGGATATTTGGGAAATAAAGGATCAGTTTCTGTGAGCATGTCTATTGGGGGAACAAGTTTTTGCTTCGTAGCTGCACATTTAGCCTCCGGTGAGAAAAAAGGCGACGAGGGAAGAAGGAATCATCAAGTTTCGGAGATTTTCAGAAGAACAACTTTCCCTCGGCTCCCTGAGGACGAGGACAAGCATTGTCCTCTAACTATCCTAGGACATGAGTAAGTTGGCCTTAAAGAAAATTTAGATATTTTCAGTTTTTCTTTCTACAGATGCATCAATAGCAAACTAACCTGAGGTGTTATTTTGTAGAACAGTCGGATATTCTGGTTCGGAGATCTCAACTACAGACTATACCTAGAAGACAACTTAGCAAGGCAGCTAATAAAAGAACAAGATTGGAGAGCATTGCAGATGTTTGATCAGTTGCGAAGGGAATTAGAACATGGTGGGGTATTCCAGGGTTGGAAAGAAGGAAACATAGAGTTTGCACCAACTTACAAGTACTCAACATACAACTGTAATAGGTACTCTGGTGGAATTCCAAGTAGAGCAGGAGAAAAACAAAGAACCCCAGCATGGTAAACTCTTATCATGTTAATCTTGCAAATGATGCCCATAGTTTACAACATCTAAATTTCAAAATTATGCCAAGTTTAATCACCAGAACCATTGTACAATGTGTTCAGTGCATTGAAGAATATCTACCTATGCTATTATAAGGTGGTATATATGGTTCAAAATTGCAGGTGTGACAGGATTCTGTGGTATGGTAAAGAAGTGAGGCAACTTTCTTATTTCCGTAGTGAAAGCAAGTTTTCCGATCACCGGCCAGTATCAGCTGTTTTCTCTACTCTAATTGCTGTGAGCACAAGGTCTCCTACAGTCCCAACTACTTTCTACTCAAAAACTCCCAGCCCAAATGTGAGTCTCCCAAGTGAAACATAAGAGTATTTCTTTAAGATGAAGAATATGATAGAATGAACTATAATCCAAGATCAGGAGATCAATGCCTAATTATTTTACTTATTGAAACAGGTAAACGGAACCGAAGATGCGGCGGCCGCACCCACATTATTGTCATTAATTGTGAAGGATATGTAGATCTTCATCAGCAATTATACAGATTAGGTTATCTCATAGATGAAATTCAGTCTATTCTCTAATCTCTGTTTCTGTATTGACACTGAAATCCTTCACATATCCAAATCCATACCACCCAAGGAAAAACTCAAACAGAAAATGTGGTTTGAGAATAGAAAAACAAAACATTCATGCATGAATCTGATTTTTAACACAAAATCTATAGCAAATGAACCATAGTAGTAGTAATTATGAGAGGTCAGATGAGCTTTACATGTCCACGTCAATCAAATCATTTGAAAGAGCAATCATTGCAAATACTTTCAAGAAATTTTAAAGTCTCAACTGAGCAATATGTGACTCATCATTTCAGATAGCTATACCAAGACGAATGTGGTTTGCATGTGAACAGCTGGATCAAACAAAAATGAGAAGTTTGAATGTACTTACTAGTTACAAAATGTTCCATCACTTGCCTGAAGAATCTCACTGAGTTAAAAACTGCAGAACTTCACCCAAAGCTGAATGTAATTCTTCAGTTCCTGAAGTCACCCAAAACTGCAGAACTTCATCCAAAGCTGAATGTAATTCTTCAATTTCTGAAGTCAGCTTGTTTCAAGTTAAGGCAAAAATATGGTAAATTGATAAAAACATTTAAACTTAACACCCTACTAATCAACAGAGGACCTTTATTAGTCAAATTATCCACGTGATGAGTGAATTATACCATTATTATCTTGGATTCACAGCTTCATGTGACCTAATTAAATACCCTTTGAAAAGTAGAGAAAGAATGAGGAATCTATTTAATCTACTTAAATAATAAACCACATATCGCGGGCCAATGGCAGGGAGTATTATCAGCTATATCTGCAAGGATTTCCATTTGGAGTGAGTTTGATTTTGAATAAGAGAAAGGTTCCAAACTTGTAATAATTCCTATTCTAGCATTCGAGACCATTTCCAATATCTAATAAAATTTGTGGGAGCTCAATAACTAATGTCATTTGTATCAGCATCAAGTTGATGACAAAAACCTACAAAATCCAAGGATATTTATTCAACTCCTGGAGTTCCATGCTCTCCATGCTTCCTCTCATCCGTGACTCTAATTGCTCTATATCTCTTTCCACACTACTAAGTTCTTTTTGGATCTGCAAAAGCACCAGAAGTTTGTTCAGCTAATTTCGCAAAAACTTAGCAGTTAATGTACTTACAGGCACATACATGTTTAAGAGGGCACGTTCTATAAATACCTCATTTATAATCAATAATCACAACTGATAATCTGAATGCGTTTACTAGTCACCTTATCATGAATCTCTAGTTTAGCTTCATATTGATCTTCCTCCAGGTCAATGTGAGCAAATGTTTGTTCAGCATTTTTCAAGGGGGCAATCACGTATAAGCTCCTGACTGTTTTTCTGCCTCATTCCAGTATTATGTACAAATCAAGTAATCAATTTATCTCTTAATAGTATGTTAATTTATAAGCATCATAAGACAATATTACCCTCTGAGATAATAAAACTTCACATGAACAATCCTCAGTTTCAAATTAGAAATTAACTAATACATGAGTGTAGTAAATACTTGGAAATCTTATGGACGCAAGGAACTCCAGGTTTTTTGTAAACATTATAAAATAGGCTTACCTTATATCTGCAGTTCTCTTAACCAAGTTCTCAATATATCTGTCCCTGTCAAGTTAAGAAAATATATGTTCAGAGGCAAGTGAAATTTATACATCTGTAATTAAATAAAACAAACAGATTAATCTACAGAGTAAATAATTTTCTGCAAAAATTAGGATGTTGCATGAGTGAATCACGAGTTTACCGCAAGGATCTTCCTTCAATCTTCTCATCATTGAAGCATATTTTCACCAAAGCAATGTTAATAAACACATGAAACAAAATGTGTAAAGTCAATATATGCAGTGCAGATGAAACAACTGGTATTGCTGCGGCATATATGTAGAAGAGTGTCATACCTCAAAGAGACCCACAAAATCAGAACGAACCGTTAATAACTCAACATTAGAGTGAGCAATCCTCGCCTAAAATAAATTCAGAAAAATTAAGCAAAAAAGCACGATCCGCGGAGATGAGTTCAACGAAATCCTCATCGATACTCAAATAATTCGATTCAAGAAGAAATACTATTACTAAATAGTTAATAGCTAAAACAGTTGCACGTATAGCTAAAACAGTTGCACGTAGTCACATTTACACTCAAACATGATAAATTTTCCAAAAAAAAAAAAAAATCACTGTCTACCAACCAGTTCGGGAAATTTTAATTAAATTAAACCTGTAGAGCTTGAATCGAAGCGTCGTTATTGGATGATTCAACTTCGAGGCCTTCAAACTTCTGCTCTATCGTCTCTTTCTCACGCTTTGCCTGTTCCAGCTCCACATTTGCTGCATCCAGCTCCAATCTTAGATCTAGCAATCGTTTCGTCAGATTGAGAGCCTTCCGTTCTGTAAATATTTAACACCAAAATTATTGGGTGAAACTATCAATTACAATATCAACTGTTATCTCTTTGATGCGTGGTTTAATCGGTTTTACCTCCTTCAGATCTTTCGGGATTGAAGATACGAATTAAGTTTTGCAGATGCTTCTGAAAATCGATTCCCGCCATAGAGTCTATGTTTCGAAATTGAGCGTTGTGAAGAAATGACGACTCTTACAAATTTCCCGCATTTATATACGACTTCCGGGTCTGAATCTTAGCCATTCAATTTACCGGTAAATAAATAAAAAATAGTTTAAAGAAGGATGAACCTAGATAAATAATCTTTGTCCTTTCCCAAAAAACTTTCATAAATTTTAAAACGAATAATTAAAATTAAATTTATATGTGGGCTTCAAAAATAATTTATTCAAGCTTTATATATACTTCAAAATATTACTCATACTTAGATGCACTTGGGCCCAATAAATCAATGTGTTACATAATGTCTATTGGGCCTCCTCTTCCAATCATAATCACAATTCACTACATATCTGTATTTAGAATCTCTAGCGTATTTTGATGTTTTATCACCAATCATTAGATAAATAAATAATAAGGGGTGTAACGTCAAAATTAATAGGACATCCAATGCCATATCTAATTTAATTTGGATGTTACGTATAGTCACTTGTACAAAATTACTTCGTTAATATTTTGGGTGATGAACTTATGTAATTAAATCATGAATGTTACGCTAGCTGTAAAAATTATTTAGTATTTATGATTACACCAAAAATTCAAGCGTAATTAAAAATTAAAAAATATTTGCAGACCAATTACATAAAAATCACTGCAATTAATTAAATAAAATTACTGTAGCATTGTGATTTATAATTTATCATTTATTCCTAGAGTATTGCATTTTTACTTGAGGAGATTTATCATCTATTCATTTAAGGGGCCGTTTACATAAATGGCTATGGATAACCCTCTTCAGGTTAACTCAACCCTTGAATGAGTTGTTAACCAAAAATATCCCTTCAGGTCTATTCTGTTTACTTTTTACTTTGAGGGTTAAAATAAAATTATTTTACTTAATTACCCCTTATGATTTTATTTTTAAAATTTCAATTTATTTTGCATTTGACTTCCTTCCCTGTCCTCCATGAATGAATCCTCAAGCTTTTAGCCAACAAATTTACAGTAAAGCTGTACATATTTAACAAAATGAATCTTGCAAAATCCATTCAATCATAAGATTTGGACAGATCTTACTGCATATCTCCATCTAATTCTATTTGCAATCAATCATTAACACAAAATTATTAACAATATTGTAAAATTCTTCTCTCCAAAACAACTCCACCACCCCCACCCCCACCCTCTCCTCCACCACGCCACCTGCGTCGAAACCCTTACTCCCCTCTCCTCATTCACGTCACCATCAGCATTCGCCTCCATTCGTCGGCGGCCTTGAAGCCGCCGGCGAGTCCCCTGCAGTTCTGACTCAAGATCCGTTTCTCTCTCTCCTCTAGAGAGATCCGAAATCTCTAAATTAGGGCAGAGGTGTTGGGATTCACACGGTGCTTCGATTGAAGCGTCTTAGAGTTGTGGTGTGCTGTATTCGACTTCGTCGATGGTGTGGAAAGGTCGGATTTTGACGAAGGCGTTGGTGCCATGGATTGAGTTGAAGAAATTAAAACCCAAATAATTTTGGGAAACAGATGACAAAAGCACGTTTTCTCCACCGTAAAATGAGGACAATTGTGGAATTTCCTCCCTTAACCCTCGATGCCAAGAATTATCCGCCCAATTTGGGCGGTTACATTAACCAGTAAACAGTCTAAAACCCCTGTAGTAAACGGATAATTTGATTATATGAAAATATACTATTCTACCTTCTAAACAATTATAAAGAGCTTATCAAGTCATTACATATATATCATGTAGTGTGGCCATTCCAGGTAGTATTATTTTGTAATTTTTATAATTATTTATTATTTTTTATTAAATATATTATTACTTTTTTAAAAAAATTCGCATTTTATTTATATAATAAAGTGTTTATGAAATAATTCACAGCATCATGATAACTTTTTATCAGTTGAATATCACTGTTCATTATAAAATTATCATCTTTTATCTGTTAAAAAGACATTTTAATGTAAATTATATTAATCAAATTAAGTTAGGAGGATATTTTAAAGTATATATAAAATTTAAAATAAATAACAAAATTTAAAAAAATTTTAAGTTCTAAAATTAAATTAAAATTATTTTAAATCTATGTCGAATAGTTGCCAAATCAACTGACATTATGGGAAATGGATGCTACCGTTTAGCGAACAAAACATTATTTTATTAGGTGCTGTCAATTAGCGGACAATCATGGAATATTTTTTTATATTTTTCTTATCCAGTTAAAAAAAATCTTTTATTTATATATGTATGTATGGAATTAAAGATTTTTTAAGGAGCATATAAACTTTTTTTATCTAATGGCCAATTATGCTTTTACCTAGGGGCAGTTGAGATAAATACTCCATGTAAAAGTGGGAAATTTGATATGAAGTTCAAAAGTAGGCACAAAGATGTGTGGATTTTTAAAACACTATCTTATGACCTAGCTGTACTGTTATTTTAAGGAATACTTACTCAATTGATGCAGTATTTTTTAAGCAGATTTTGTGGAAACGTGTTAGTGTGGTTTCAGTACTCATGGACGGCCAACGATTTAATTTAACAACATTCATAATGTGATAAATGAAGACAGGTTATATTCGATTATGATAAATTATCAGTTCCTATATCTTTTGAAATTTTCAATTTTATTCATTTTACTTCTAATTCTAGTCATTCATTATAAATTTTAGTCCAATTTCTTTAAATTTTTTCAAATACCAAAGGCTCATCGGTTTCTTAATTTTGGTACTCGTTTCAGCAAGATCCTATGTGGGAACACACATCCAGTGAATTTTGAAAAATCTTAAAGAAAATAGATTAAAATTGATAACAAATTACTAAAATTGGAACTAGAAGGACTAAAATTGAAATTTTCAAAAGATATAGGACCATCTGTGAATTTAGAAATATTTAGAGGATCATTTGTGATAATTTCTCATTCGATTATTGCACTCCAACTATCACAAGTGTTCAAGTGAATGAGTTTCTATAAAGCAGTTGAAGGGACGCAATACAATACAATACAATATAATACAATACAATACAGTGATGAAGAACTATGCTTTGAGATTGTATTAGTGAAAGAATATCCTTGCTTTTGCAGCTACAATGCATATTTAGAACATGGTGGGATATTCCAGGGTTGGAAAGAAGGAAACATAGAGTTTGCACCAACTTACAAGTATTCAACATACAACTGCAATAGGTACTCTGGTGGAATTCCAAGTAGAGCAGGAGAAAAACAAAGAACACCTGCATGGTAAACTCCTATCATGTTAATCTTGCAAATGATGCCCATAGTTTACAACATCTAAATTAATTAAATTATGTCAAGTTAAATTACCAGAGCTATTGTACAATGTGTTAAGTGCATTGAAGAATATCTACCTATGCTATTATAAGGTGGTATGGTTCAAATTTGCAGGTGTGACAGGATTCTGTAGTATGGTAAAGGAGTGAGGCAACTTTCTTATTTCCGTAGTGAAAGCAAGTTTTCCGATCACCGGCGAGTATCAGCTGCTTTCTCTACTCTAATTGCTGTGAACACAAGGTCTCCCACAGTCCCAACCACTTTCTACTCAAAAACTCCCAGCCCAACTGTGAGTCTCCCAAGTGAAACATAAGAGAATTTCTTTAAGATGAAGAATATGTTAGAATCAACTAAAAGCCAAGATCAGGAGATCAATGCCTAATTATTTTACTTGTTTAAACAGGTAAGCAATTATACAGATTAGGTTATCTCATAGATGAAGTTCGGTCCATTCTCTAATCTCTGTTTCTGTATTGACACTGAAAACCTTCATAAATCCAAATTCATACCACCCTAGGAAAAACTCAAACAGAATACGAAAAACAAAACATTCATGCACGGATCTGATTTTTAACACAAAATAGATTGCAAACAGTCCATAGTAGTAGTAATTATGAGAGGTCAGATGAGCTTTATATGTCCACGTCAATCAAATCATTTGAAAGAGCAATCATTGCAAATGCAATCAAGAAATTTTAAAGTCTCAACTGTGCAATATGTGACTCATCATTGCAGATAGCTATACCGTGACGAATGTGATTTGCATGTGAACAGCTGGATCAAACAAAAATGAGAAGTTTAAATGTACTTACTAGTTACAAGATGTTCCATCTCTTGCCTGAAGAATCTCACTGAGTTCCCCAGAATTATCTTTGTTACACTGGAGGCATAAAAATCTCTTCTGCAGCTCTTCACCCAAAACTGCGCGTACTTCTTCAAGTTCTGAAGTCAGCTTGTTTCTAGTTAAGGCAAAAATATGGTAAATGGATAAAACATTTAAACTTAACACCCTATTAATCAGCAAAGGACCTTTATTAGTCAAATTATCCATGTGATGAGTGAATTATACCATTATTATCTTGGATTCACAGCCTCATGTGACCTAATTAAATACCCTTTGAAAGTAGAGAAAGCACGAGGAATACAATTTTATGAACTTAAATAATAAACCACATATTATGCGTTAATGGCAGGGAATATTATCAGCTATATCTGCATGGATTCCATCTGGTGTGAGTTTGATTTTGAATGAGTAAGAGAAAGGTTCCAATCTTGTAATAATTCTTATTCTAGCATTTGACACCATTTCCAATATCTGATAGAATTTGTGGGAGCTCAATAGTTAATGTCATTTGTATCAGCATCAAGATGCTGACATAAACTCAAAACCCAAGGATATCTATTCAACTCCTGGAGCTCCATGCTTTCTCTCATCAGTGACCCTAATAGCTCTGTTTTTCTTTCAACAATACTAAGATCATTTTGGATCTGCAAAAGCAACAGAAGTTTGTTCAGCTAATTTTTCACAAAAACTTAGCAGTTAATGTGCTTACAGGCACAAACATGTTTAAGAGGGCACGTTGTATAAATGCCTCATTTATAATCAATCATCACAACTGATAATCTGAATGCATTAACTAGTCACCTGATCATGACTCTCTGCTTCAACTTTATATTGCTGTTCCTCCTGCTCAATGTGCAAGGTTATTTGAGCAAGTTCTTTCTTCAGTCTGGTTTGTTCATCATCTTTCTTATGGGCAACTAAAGAGTCTGCTTTTGAACTAGTCCAAATTAAATAAACACTATTGATTCTACTTTAAAACAACATAATAGCTATATAATGTGAACAAGAAAATGGCTGAAGATAAAAAATATATTTAGAAGTAAAACTTCTAACTACGAATTCAAGTTTTATTCTTCTGAACTTTTGAATCTATGTAATCAATGTATAAATAAGGAATCTCTCTTTGTTCACATATCAATCTCCTGCATTTATAGAAGCATACCACCATTTAAGATCGCTTGGTTGTGATTATCCTCAATGAAGGAGGATGCAAAGCAATCTTGAAATTTCCTGTGACACAAAAAAAGGAGCAAATCTGAATAGTCTAAAATGAATCTAGAACAGCAACCGCCGTTAAGCTCCTGACTGTTTTTCTGCCTCATTCCAGTATTATGTACGAATCAAGTAATCAATTTATCTCTTAATAGTATGTTAATTTATAAGCATCATAACACAATATTACACTGAGAAAATAAATCTTCACATGAACAATCCTCAATTTCAAATTAGAAATTAACTAATGCATGAGTGTAGTGAATACTTGGAAATCTTAAGGAGGCAAGGAACTCGAGGTTTTGGTAAACATAATAAAATACGGTTACCTTATCTTTGCATTTAGCTCGAGCATTTTCTCAATAAATCTGTCCCTGTCAAATTAAGAATATATATGTTCAAAGGCAAGTGAAACTTATACATCTGTAATTTGAATAACACAGATTATTCTACAGAGTGAATAATTTCCTGCAAAAATTAGGATGTGGCTTGTGTGAATCACGACATATATTAATTTACACAGAGATAAACATTTATAGATCTTTACCGCAATGAGCTCTCTTCACTCTTCTCATCATTGAAGCATATTTTCACCAAAGCAATGTAATAAACACATGAAACAAAATGTGTCAAGTCAATATATGACAGTGTATTGTTGCAGCATATATGTAGAACAGTGTAATACCACCTTAAGAGCCACCAAATCAGAACCAAGTATTGATATCTCATTATTAGTGAGAGCAATCCTCCCCTAAAAAAAAATCAAAGTCAGAAAATCAAGCAAAAAAGCACGATCCACGGAGATGAGTTCAGCGAAATCCTCATCGCAACACAAATAATCCGATTCAAGAAGAAATACTACTATTAAATAGCAAATAGCCACATTTACACTCAAACACGATAAATTTCCCAGAAATATGAAGCACTACCAACCAGATCGGGAAATTTTAATTAAATTAAACCTGTAGAGCTTGAACCGAAGCCTCGTTAATGGATAATTCAACTTCGAGGCCTTTAACCTCTTGCTCTATCCTCTCTTTCTCACGCTTTGCCTCTTCCAGCTCCGCATTTGCTGAATCCAGCTCGGAACTCAGATCTAGAATTCGTTTCTTCTGATTGACAACCCTCCGTTCTGTAAATATTTAACACCAAAATTATTGGGTGAAACAAACGATTACAATATCGAGTGCTGCGATTCTGATGCGAGGTTTATTCGATTTTACCTCCTTCGGATCTTTCGGAACTGAAGTTACGAATTAAGGTAAGCAGATTCTTCTGTGAATCGCTTCCCGCCATTGAGCTCTAGATAGAGGTTTCGAAATTGAGCGTTGTGAAAAAATGACGAGTTTTACAAAATTCCTGCATTTATATACGAGTTCCGGGGCTGAATCTTAGCCGTTCAATTTGACGGTAAAGAACGATCTTTATCCTTTCCCCAAAAACTTTCCTAAATTTTAAAGCGAATAATTAAAATTAAATTTACATGTGGGCTTCGATCATAATTTATTCAATCTTTAATTCTTTATATATACTTCAAAATATTACTCATTCTTGGATGCACTTGGGCCCAATAAATAAATTTGTTACGCAATGTCTATTGGGCCTCTTTCTCTTCTAATCATGATCACAATTCACGACATATTGACAAAGAACTAAATCTAAGTTGTTCGGATTTCCTATTAAATTTTAATTTTGGTGTTCCATTACCGGTTGCAAATTGTTGAATAAATGATATGTAGTGAGAAAAAATTATGTTCTAAACAAAAATATCAATCCTAAGGAGAATAAATGAATTTTTCTTACACACGTGTCACTATATAATACTCCTAAATTATAACAAAAAAAATATAATAAGATATGTGAAGTTGTATCCAATTCAATTTGAATTTGGATGGTATGTATATATTCATTTGTACACAATTACTAGGTTAATATTTTGGGTGATGAAATTGTGTAATTAAATCATGAATGTTACGCTCGCTGTATAAATTATGAGTTATTCTATGGAGCACTGGAGATTTAAAGGGTAGATTGAGGAGGTAGTGCGTGGTTATTAAATGTATTATTTTATTATTTTATTTTATTGAATGATAAAGATTAAATGACAAATAAATTTAATAGTTAAGATTTTCTAGATACACCGGTGCCCCAAGTGCACCGGAGCTAAACTCATAAATTATTTAGCATTTATGATAACTATAATTCGACCGTAATTTAAAATGGAAAACTATTTGCATATAAATTACATAAATAGTGATTTAGTGCAATTAATTACTTTGTGATTTATAATTTATATAGTTTATTCTCAGAGTATTGCTTCTTTGTTTGAGGGGATCAATTCTTTATTAATTAAATTTTTTTAAAGCAGAAAAATTATATTGTTGTTTGAGGGGATTTATCATCAATTCTTTTATTATTATTATTATTATTATTATTATTATTATTATTATTATTATTATTATTACATTTTTAAAACAGAAATTTATATTACCAAGGATAAGAACAAGGTTTATTAGTTCAATCATAAAAATGTTAATTTCACTTTTTAAACATTTCTACTTTTAAATTTACCATCTTCATATGTTGGTGATCTGATCTCGTTCATCACCTTTTTGTAGGCTTGAAATAAAATTTTGAATATATGAAAATATTCTAATTTACCTTCAATGGTTTATTACATATTATTTGCCCTTAAATTTTATTAAATTATCTTATTAGATTTTTATCATCAATTATTTCATTATAAAATTTAATACATGAAAATTTATAATTTATATAATTGGTGAGCACGCGTTTTTACTATTTAAAAAATATATATTACATATTTTAATTTTGAAACGTGTTTATTGGTTTCACTTAATCAATACTAGTACTTTTTAATAAGATATTTTATGTTCTTGAAAAATGCACAAGAATCACACCATCGAATTAATATCGCAATCATACTATCTATATAGTTTGTTATATTTATAGAAGAATAACAACTTGAGAACTATATCTATATAATTACTACGTACACCAATAGAAGGAATAAAAAATGACATTACATTACATTATTTAGATATTTTTGAAGGAAGAGATTGCATCCCACTAATACCACATTGAAAATGACATTTAAATATTAAAAAAAAAAACTTTGGTAATTAATTATTATATAGTTGGATGTCGATTCTTTCTTGATTTGGTCTAATTCCATCAATGAATAAAGTGAAAACAAACACAAAGAAACGGACCATTAAATATGAGTTTGGAAACAGAGTTTCACCACCTAATTTTGAACCAAATTAAATTATTGGTGATGACTAGGAAGGAATATACATCACAATAACATTAATGGGAAAATAATCAAGTACATTACATTACTATTAATATCACTTTAAGTGGTCATTGTCTCCCTTCCCACATAATTAATTAATGGAATCTTATGACCATATTAATTATTATTTACTAAATTTTCGTGAGAGATGATACTGCTATTACAACATTTGAAGGTGATGTTTTTTTTTTTACCATTTCTCATGGGAATTAATTTGCAATAAAAGTTCATGATTTTTTTGTTGCAATTAATCCATAATTAAATATATACTAATATATTTATTATGATCAAATATTTTAAGTAAACATATGATTTAAATAAATAATATCTATAAAATAAATAAGTTTTATATATATTTATGAATAATTATTACATTAATAGGATGTGATTTCGTAAAGATTTACAATTCAAATCTGGTCTCTTCCCACCTATAGATTTCATAAAGATTTACAATTCAGATATGGTTTTCTCCCACCTATAAAAGAGACAGTTTAATGAATCATTTATCACCCAAAAATTTTATGTTTGTGCCCTAAAGAAAAGGTAAGGAGAAAGAAACTAGTTCTTGTTCCTAATTCGTAAGAACCTATCAATTAATATCAAAGGAAGACCATCAATGGAAGATCCTTGCAAGACCGTCAATGGAAGGCCACCAATGCCGCCAATGGAAGACCATCGCAATACCATCAATGAAAGATCATCGCATACCAAGGTAAGTCTTCTAATCATTGTTATTAAAATGTAAAAATCATGAAGATCTAAAATCATATCAACTAATGAATTAATTGCTTATTATGTTGAATTTATGCTTACATTGAGTTAAATCATTATTAAAAGCATAATTATTACATAGATAAAGTATATTATTGAGTAATTAAAATATGATGACTAATAATTAAAGTATAATTTTATGATATTAAGCAGTAAATCATATTATGTTACTCTAATTCACATTTTAATGCATAATACTTATCGGAATGGAAATGAGAAGAAGGGTGTGGGGGTCGCATTCAAAATGAAGATGTCAAGCGTGCTGCAACATTACAAGTAGTTTAAGTTGGGTGGTAGTTAGACGTGCAAATTGCAGACTACTTTTGGGAAGTTAATCAATCTCATCAAACCTTAACTCATCTATTACATTCTACCTTTTAAACCATTACATAGATAATTATCCTTGACTATTTTATGATCTCATGTGAATTTGGGTAAACTCGTGGTTCCCTCTAATTAGTACCCCAACACAGAGCATAGAGTATAATAAGATTGACATAAGATAAGAATTGAAATGAGATCGGGGACCACAGGATCTATGGTGAAAAATATTAAGGTTCATATACTAAAAATGGTGTACCCCACCATTAGGGGTCACCACCGTCCCTGCCTTGGGGATTGGTGGAGGAGATAAATCGCAGGATGTGCCTCAAGTGGCTTATAGAGAGGGCTTATTGTTTAACTGGTGTTTGCAAGGGGCCAAATACATGGTCCCATGGATGTGCCTATAGGATGTGCTTAAGCTATATAAATTGGGTTTATAGGAGTTTTTTTGTGTTATTTTATACTCTCTCCGTCCCCTTGAAAGATATACATTTCATTATTCCTGACATCCACTTCAAAAGCATCAATTTCTTCTATTTAATAAAGAAAATACACAATATGATCCACCACTTCCCTCTAATATAATTACTCACTTTATCTATAATAATAGTACTCCTTAATTTACTTGCAAAAAGCAAATAAAGACCTTAAAACCGTCCACGTGCAAACAGCAAATGAGTATCTTTCAAGGGGACGAATGAAGTATGTTTCACTCCTATTCCCTCTATATTCTATTTAAAAATAATAATCCCTCCGTTTCATATTAACTTTCAAATTTATTATTCCACGTTGTTTAAAAAAAATATTTTTTTTACCTAAATTTTAAGAACATTTTACTTGCAATAGTAGTTCTATTGTACCATTGTTGCTTTCTTATTCATGTCTCTAATGGAGTTCTTAGAGTACTATGGATTAATATGTTTATAAGCTCTACTTTATAGCTTTCTATAGCTCCCTGACCAAAATTAAAATTTAGACGTACTAGTTATTAATAGTTTACTAATATGAGACAGTAGTATGACTCATAATTTTGAACTCATTTAAAATTTTAACTGTACGAAATAAATTCATCCTTTCTCTACAAATAAAACTTATTTTATAGGTACTTAATAAAATCCGTTATAACTGCATTCCCAAATAGTTCAAGTTTTAAAATAAATTTCGATGCAACCCACTAAAAACCTGTGCCCGAACATTACCGTCAATATAGGCCCTCTTAAATCTAACCATTTATCTTTTTTTTTTTAACAAAAAAAATCAAAGTTTATCTGAATTATAGGGTAAAAAATAATTTAATTCGATGGATTTTAATTATATCCTCACTTTAGTATCAATTAAATTACGGATACTAAAATTATGAAAAAATATCAATTTTGATCAGGTATCTTTTATCAAATCCAATTTTAGTCCAATAACTTTTTAGTATTTTCAATTTTAGTTATATTTGTTTCAAAATTAGTCCTTTTTAAATTATATTCTATTTCAAAATATACAGGTTTTGATAATTCAAAAATATATATGACTAAAATTGAAAATTTAAAAGATATAGGACCAAAATTGAAACTTAAAGGACTAAAATTTAAAATTCTAAAAGTTACAGGATTAAAATTGGATTTGGTAAAAGATACGGCACCAAAATTTATATTTTCTCCTAAAATTATTTAGCATAAAAAATATTTAACTTTTACAAACTTTAATTTTAGTATAAAAATTTTATGGGATGCTATAGGTGTCCTAACTCCTAATTAATATCCTCGCATTACTATCAATTAAATTAAATTACTGATACTAAAATTATTTGGCATAAGAAAATGTTGAACTTATACAAATTTTAATTTTGGTATCAAATTTTGAACCTATTACTACAATGAATGACTTATGTTATTTTTTATATTAATTAAAAAGAAATTGAATTTGTATATATTTGGTAAATTTTTTATAAGAAATAGTAGGGTTATAATCTGGTTGTGCAGAGTGGATTGGCACTTTAGAAGAGAAGACAATTCTAACTTGGTTTCATGACATACCTACGACTATAACTTGTCCACTTAGCAGGCTAACTACTGTATATTTGGACCTTGCATCCTATATACCCATCAACTTTATCACAATATATGTACATATAATCATGTAAATCATCAAAATGTTACCATTATAACTCTGACAATTATTGATCACGTATATAAGGAAAAAAGAGTAAAAAAACTATAGTGTCCCATCAAATTAAAAAAAAAATCCTAATCTTAAGAAAATATATTTTATGCTCAAAATGACAAAAATACACTTTACTCGAATTAATTTGAGTAATGTAGTCTTTAACTTGAAAAAAAATTAACTCAAAAATTATATTACTCACATAAAAATTTACATTACTTGAATTTTAACTCGAAAAACATTGACACTGAAATTATTTGCTCTAATCCTTAAACCCCCATTCGAGAAGATACATTACTCACTTGATACATTTTCGAGTAAAGGGGTTTTCATTAAAAAAAACATTTATTCACTCGTATCACTCGAAAATTGCATTTACTCACTCAAATATATTACGCGAAAAACAATAATTTGAATACTTTATTTGAATTTCTTTTTTCACTTTACACTGCTTACTAGAATACATTATTCGAATGTGTTTAAGTATAAAATAATAGGATTAGAAGAAGGACTATAGAATTTAGAGTGAAAAAAGACTTAGACTACAGAATTTAGAGTGAAAAAAGACCTGAATTCATATAATAACTATATAAATCGAATTTATAAAAGCATTTGTGATCTATATTAACGATACAAACAAACAAGAGACGGAGGGAGTAATAATTAAAATCGAGAAAAATATATGGTGGACGGTGGTGGGGGTGGTCCAAGTGTATCAATTGTGTACTTGAGCAGATTTATTTACAATGAAATCCCGACAATGGCCACTACCACTAACTAGGTTCCGCAATTGTTCATCAAAATTTCCCATATCTCAATCGTGCAATTCTGACTTTCGTGCGCTTCTAACACTTCTCGTTTTCATTATTATACTATGCTATCAGCCTAGTTTAGAGATTTTTTATTTTTTACAAGTGGATTAAGAAAGTATATTATTATTTAACGAGTAACGAGTAGTTGTATTAGTGATTATATGAGTTATATTTTATTTGTATTAATTCTTTTCTTTTTACTTTAAAAATTAAGTACCCTTTTCCTTTAACACTTTTCATACTCTATGAAATAATCATTGGGAACATTTTTTTATTCAGCCACTACAGGAGAAATCCCTAATTCCAACAGCAAAAAAATTATTGGAATATGCAAAAATATCATTGGAATTCATGATTCCTAAAGATATTTCAATAAATTTTTTCCGTTGAAAAAATAGCAGTTGGAATGTCATTTTTTCAACAATATTTCCAACGGTTTCTAAAATCCAATAGTGAATCCAACGACATTTTTTTGTTGGAATTTTTTTTATCCAAAAGTGATTCAAATATTTTTCCAACGGAATTCTTTTCGGAATTAATGTTGGAATAAATTCCAAACAATAAAAAAATACATTTATTTGGATTTGAACCCTTGAGTATATCATCATATCATCTACCAACTTAACTAATATATAATTTAAATTATAAATTGACTTTTAAATTTATTAAAGTCTCTTTTTTCGATGGAATTTTCAGTGAAATTTTCCAACGGCTTAAGTTTAATTGGAATTTCTATTTGAAACTTCCAATGATTTATCAAACTATTGGAATTAGCATTGGAATTTTCCAACGGTTAAAATTTATATGAGAATTTTTGTTGTAACTTTCCAACGGTTTTAAGTTTTATAGTAATTTTTATTGAAAATTTTCAATAGTTTATTAGACTATTAGAATTAGCATTGAAAATTTCCAACAATTTTAATTTCCATGGGAATTTTCGCTGAAATTTTTCAATAGTTTAAAGTTTCATTGAAAATTCATTAGAATTATAGAATTTCCAACAAATATGTTTTTCGTTGAAATTTTTTTGTTGGAATTTGACAGTTTTCTTGTAATGAGTGCAGAATAAATAAGTTAAAGTAACAATTTGAAAGTGAAAAGTTAAGACCTCACAAGATAATAAAAAAATAACTTTTTTTTACTTTTGATATAGGTTATTGACATATTGTAGACAAAATTGCAATAGTAGTCTAGTTCCCATTTAGTATTGGGTACCCAATAGTTTTGGTTTCAGTTTTAAGGGTTTTTTTATGTATTTTTTATCCGCACTTTTTTTTTGCATCCCCCCATGTTGTGTGTTACTGGTCAAAATAAATCCAAATTCTCAGCCCTAATTTTCCCCCAAAAACCCTAAACACGCTGCGTACAAGATGATCTTTATTGCTACCGGAGAAGTCATAATCACCAACGAAGACACCATTATCCTCGATAAGATGGAAGTCCTCCAACGCATCGGCAAATTTCTGGTGATGCTAGCCGAACGTCGCACAGTCGCCATCGCTGAGGTCCGCCACCAGTCAGGTCGTCGGTTTGCCGCTTGCCACAATAATGCCCCCGGAAGTTGTGATGTCTCCATCAACTTTGAAATTACCACATAATCTCAATCGCGCCGCGCCGCCCATCGCTGCTTCTCGCTGGATTTTTCCGCGAACTACCACAGCAGTACTGCCTCCAGAGAGCCATTGCGCGCGGTCGTCACTGCCGTTACTACGGTTGTTGTCATCACGGTGTACCACGATTATTGTCATCACCCCTTATATTGTCTTCTCTCCATCTTCTCATGCATGGACATGGACCTTCTCTCTCACAATATATATACACACACATGTACTGATAATCATCTTTTAAACCAGGGCAAGAAGAAGCTAGCGGTAATGGAGGGTGGCAGCTCACACATGAATTTCCAAGCTGGTGCATACTACATTTCTTTAAATAGTATTCATGAATTGCATGATATTGAAGTGAGAATGAATGGTTTCAGATGAGGTGGGAAGAAGGCATAGAGTGTACAAGGAGAAGGAGATAAGAGTGGAAGAGCTGAAGAGGAAAAAGAAAGGCGTGGTGGTGGAGTTGGATGCAAAGTCGAAGGAGAATCCGAAGACGATGATCAAAGCATTGGGAAAAAAGCAGAGAGTGTACGAGGAGAAGGAAACAAGATTGGAAGAGCTGAAGGGGAAAAAGAAAGACATGATGGTGGAGTTGGAAACAAAGACAAAGAAGAATCCCAAGACGATGATCGACTTCAACGAGTTAAGTCGAGCATATGGCAACAAGAAACATGAACTCGTCTCTGCTTTCTTGAACAAAATTCACAATCAGGAATATTAGCTGCTTTATTTGCTTCTACTACTAAATTATTTGCACTCTTCCTAATTACTATATTGTTTAGTTAATTGCTAGTATATTTGAAGATCCAGCAGTTTTTAACAACTTCAATTAAGACTGGGTTATTGTCTCATTAAACTAGCATTAAACGACCCACTTTCCTTCTTTTGTTCTAGTCATGACATCGAAAATTTATTAATATCACCCTCATTAATCACTTGTTAGTTGATTTTGCACGTTGAGGAATATATTTGTGTGCTACTATGATTTCGATTTTTGCTTGGTTTCTCATCTCGTTTTCGTGATTAGACTTATCGTTGGTTCCTTACAAGACATATTTGAATATGAATCCACAAGTTTTATGTTGCAAGAACTGTCCTGATGATTAACAATGAAGTATTAGGTTATGAATTTTTTTATATTAAAGTATCATTGAGACTCTTCAACATTTGATTGATATTATGATACAGGTATGTTATGGAAAATAATGTAATATTTGTGTTAAGAAATTAGTACTTGTATTGGGTTTATCATTTTGGAGTCACGGTGTGTATAGTTTTTCTGGGACCTGTTATGGTTATGAAGGATGTTCAGTATGACCAGATTTGCTTAAGGAGTAACGAAAAACTTAACGGTAGGATTATTATTGCAAGAAAAAAATCTTTGGGACTAAACCAAAACTATTGGGTCCAAAACCAAATTTGACCCAAATGGTAGAGAAATGTTAGCGTGTGTGAATTCTGAATAAACAATGCCGTTTTGTTAACAAGTGTAGAGTGACTTGACATTTATAGTGACACATTAGCGTTCGGGCAGCCCTCTTGCTGCCTAATGGCTTGATTTGGAAAACGGTCTTAATGTTTAAACTTATTTGTAAATAGTTTAGACTAATCCGCAATCTACGAAAAGGTTTGGACTTTTAGTATAATTAACTATATTTTTAATTAAAAAAAATATTTGCTCCATTGAATCTTAATTTTATTGTAAGATGAATAAAAAGTAACAAATATTTTATATTATATTATATTATATTATATTATTATATATATGATCTTATCTTTAGATACACAAAAATCTATAAATAAATAAATAAATAATAATAATAAAACCTTATTTTTCATGGTTAACTTTGTAAAATGTAATCCTGTGAATGTGCTTCACGTGGTCCCTTGTATCCATGGTTTGAACGATATGTTAATTCAAAAACAAGAGGCCGAAGCCAAAGTTACAAGTACATACAATAAAGACTCCACAAGCGGAGCAACCAAAGAAAAATACGCCTATCTAGAAAGTAAATGCTCAAATCTAATTACATGCATAAAAATAGAATTAGACAAGCTATCCAAAGAAGGTCGGGCCCCCTGAAAGAGCGCATCATTCCGAGCCTTCCAAATGAAGAAGACACTTCCATAGAGAGCAAGCGTCCACCTCCTCCTCTCACGAACATGCACACGCCGGTCCTTACAGAGCCACTTAAGGCCGGCTTTCAGTGTGGTAATCTGTCGCTTCCACTCCACTTCATTCCTGACCCGATTCCATACATGCCTCGTGAACGGACACCCGAAGAAGAGATGGTCTCTCGATTCGGGGGCACCCACGCACAGCACGCACTCGATCGGGTCTTCATGCTGTCTCCATCTATCCATGGTAAGCAGTCTGTTCCTGATCGCAATCCACATCCTAAACGAATGCTTCTGCGGGGCCCATGGACTCCATAACTTCTTGTAGACAGGCAGTACCGGCATAGAGTGCGAAACAAGCCAATACAACCTGCCTACTCGAAGTCTCCCCATCTCCGAGCACGAAGCTAAGGTGGTAATCAAGTCACCGTCAATCCGTGCTCTCACCCTATCCCTCGCACGAAGTATGTCCTTCCACACGATTGAGGCACTATAGTTCACCTCAACATCCCAACACGAGGAAGACTGAAGATAGATGGCGTTAATCCACTTAACCCACAGCGACTTTTTCTCCTGATGCACATCCCACAACACACCACAGAGGGCCGCATCATTCAGAAGGTCAATTCCCTTAAGTCCCAGGCCACCCTGTTCCTTAGGGAGAGTGACCTCCTC
Source organism: Pogostemon cablin (assembly GCA_023678885.1). Taxonomy (NCBI): domain Eukaryota; kingdom Viridiplantae; phylum Streptophyta; class Magnoliopsida; order Lamiales; family Lamiaceae; genus Pogostemon; species Pogostemon cablin. The sequence goes on along the minus strand of CM042992.1, from coordinate 1,028,535 downwards.
CCAACGAACTGCGCCTCTCGGAGTGCCTCAAAGGAAGGACCGAATCATCCTCTCAATCCTGTCCACAATACCCTTGGGGATCTTCACCATGGACGTCCAGAAATTCATACGTAGTTCACATATACGTGGAGTTCAAATATGATTTATCCTTCGTTGTGTTCAGAAATTCATATGTGGTGTTCAGATATTTGTATTTAGAGTTTAATAATCAAATTTCTCAGATTTTTGTGTTCAGAGTTTATTAATCAATTTTCTCTCACTCACACCGTTAAAAATTTTTTTTACTTGTGTTCAGATTTCACACAATTCAAAAAGATTTTGACTTGTATTTAGAAATTTATATATATGTGTTCAAGAGGATATTTGTATTCAGAGCCTAATAATTAATTTTTCTCACTCATATTGTTCAAAAAGACTTTGATCTATATATTTAGTATTCCAAAATTTAATTTAATTTATATATGTGGTGTTCAGGATATTTTTATTCAGAACAAGAGAATAGGCAGAAGGATAAGATCACCATTACTACAGTCCAAGTGTCCACTCCAATTAATTAATAATGGAACCATTAATTAGTCTAAACACACATACATACAAACAATCGTGTGTGTATGTGTGTATACATACACCCTAGAGAAAGGAGAGAATGAGAGTAAAATACATTAGGTAGTTTTTTTGGCAGAAGGCGTGGTTTAGTATAAAAATGATGATGGTGATCAGTGAAGAAGATGATAGTAGTAGGCAGAAAGGGGTTGAGGGGGTTATTACCGATGTAATGAATTGAAGTACATATATGATTTAAGATTATATTTTATTTTATATAGGGATATATTAGGTATCTCACAATAATATATTGTATCTATTTGTAATATTTTCACGTTATCGTATCTACTAGTAATATTAATATATATTTTGTATTGGGTAGTAATAAAAAAATTTTTAACCAATTTTTTTTAAGCTAAAAAAATGATAAAAGGTTCACTATAATAATAATAGTTTGGTATCTATTTTTACGCACATCCTAATAGTAGTATTTATTTTTTCATACCACCCAACAATTTTACATAATTTTTTCATTAAACTAAGTAAAATATTTCTTATCTTTCTTACCTTATACCCCTCTCATCCGCTATAAAAAATTATTTTTCTAAATTTGGGTGTTCAACCTAAAAATTTTAATTTCATTCTTTACATGTTACCTCCGTCTCTTCCTAAGAGTTACATATTTTCAATTTGGACGTATCATCCTAATGGTTACATTTTCATTTTTTGTATTTGGGACCCACACAAATCAATCAAAATATCTTTATGAGACCCATCTAATACACTAATAAAACTACTTACTACACATTAAATTATTATTTCTCTCACCTCAATACACATTAAAATATTATATTCTTTAATTCACATGCAAAAAACAAACGTAACTAGAAGTACATGGGACCACATCCATTGATTAATATAATTAAAAATATGAGGGCTCACACACCCATTAATAGAACTATCCACTAAAAAAACATAAGAATCTTTTACAATCGTACAGAAGGAGTACATAAAAATTCTATGCATAAAAATATGTACTCCTTCCATCTGCAAAAAATGTATACATTTTGCTATTTTGGGCGTTCACACCAAAGGAATACATTTCATTTTTTAAACACATGGGACCCCACACATCACTAATACATTTAATTTATGGATCTCTCACACATCACTAATACAACTACCTACTATACATTAAATAATAATATTTTTTAATATTAAAGAGTATTATCTCTTTAATGCCCCCAGGGCATAGCTCAAGTAGTAGAGGGGAGGGTGGAAAGACCTTCCAACTGAGCTTGGTTGCTGCAGGGTAGGGGTTCGAATCCTGCCTTTGGTATGAATTTGGCCCCTTGCAAGTACAAGTTTAACAGTGAGCCCTCCCTATAAGCCACTTGAGATACATCTTGCGATTTACCTTCTCCACCGATCCCCAAGGTAGGGATGATGGAGGCCCTTAATGATGGGGTACACTAATAATAATACTCTTTAATACACGTGAAAAAACAAATGTGTACTCATTGAATGGATGGACGAAGGGAGTAAAATACATTCCGGAAGAAGTGGGTATATAATTATGGTAGGTGTGAACCTGAAAAAGAAACTACTTGACAGGCATAGTTTTGTTGGGCCTTGGCTTTGAACTAGCAGAGCTGTAGCAGTATTTTGACTGATCGACAAATCCAACTTTTTGAATGCATTCGCGCTTTTTATTTTGATTCGTCTAAGAATACATTCATCTTCTAAAAATTAAAATAATACATAATATCAATAACTTTACTATATCACAATATTACAAAAATATCAACTTCTTTTTACATACAATCTAGTCTAGTTAAAGTAAAATATATCATACATTTTATTATATTCAATTACCCAAAATACACCTTCTCTTTCTTACATCATACCATCAAAAAATTATTTTTCTTAAACTTCGTGTCAAATAATATGCGAATGTATTTTTAGAATGGGGGAGTATTATTTATTCTTTTGGACCCATTTAAAAGGAGTATTAGTTACTTTGCATGATTCTTATTTAGAAAAAAAGTAAAAAATGTTTATTTTATAATGGAAAAATTCAAATTAGCAACACCTATACTCTTTTAGTCCGCTAATAAATATGTTTGATTTTTCCATGTAAGTATAATATTTAATATTTGATGGGTTATTATTTTTTTAAAGTACTCCATAAATATTTATAATTGGGTCATGAAACAAGAAGGTAATTTATATTTATTTTTTTTGTACAATAATAGAAGAATTGTTCAGACGTACAAAAGAGTAGTTTGAGTGGTAGGGAAAACAACACTATCCTGATCTAAAATAATAGTGTCTCCCACTCTCTCTCTCTCTCATATTTTTAGGTCGTAGCAACTGTGGATGCGTACGAATTAAACTACAAATTGCTCTACCAATTTTGGACTATCTATACATAATTATTTCATTTTCTTATTTTTATCAATTAATGCACAAATTATAGATTCATTATATATTTCTATGATTTTTTTATTATTAAACACTGCAAAATATTATAAATGTCGTCATTTAATTAAGCCGTGGGATTTGGGATATATAACTTAATCTTGATGAAGATTTTGTATCGATTAGCATCTTGAAAATAAATCCATAGTGAGAGAAAAATCATAAGTGCAATTATATTAGTGCTCTTGAGCTGGAATTTTCATGCACAAATAATATGAATTAAACTCATAATATTGACGTAAATGAGCTATATGTAAGCCTAAGAAAGATAAAGAAAGAATTTATTTTTAATTAGATTTCTTTTATGTCTCAATAATATAAAAAAAAATTAAAGTAAATTGGGCAATTATTGCTGAAATGAAAATGTCTTATTATTGCATTTGGATTGAAATTTGAGATAGGGTAAATCATAATAAATAAATAAATCTATTATATTGGAGTTGTTTAACTTTAATCATGTTCTAATGATTATAAAGCAAGTTATAATAGCAACGCAAATGATTTATCACTGTTTATTTTTATTTTTTATTTCCAGAATTTTATATAACTGTTATATTTTTTAATTGGCCTTCAATCCCAGTTCTTTTTAGTTAGGAGTAGTACTATATGATTTACATTATAATTGTCGACATAATAAAGTAGAGTGTAGTAGTATTAAATAAAACATGTGATAACATCTCACCAAATTAGTTCAAAAGCAGTAGTTTAATTAAAGTTTAAACTAAGGTATTGTACTAAAGATCCAGTACAGAAAAATAATTATTATAAGATAAATGTGAGAAATTAGTAGCGAATGAGAAGAGAGCACGTTTCCACTAGTGTGAGTTAAAAAAATAGTCCAAATAAAAAGCCGCATAAACTGCAACACAAATCCCCTATTCCACTATAGTATTCCACTCTCAATTCCATAACTTATTTTCTATTAAAAATTATACCCTAGTTAATGACCAGTAAACCCTTGGAGCATGTGGCGAAAATTTAGGCATTGATTACAACACGTGACGAAATTATAATAGGTGGAATAAGAAATGAAACATAGAATAAAATAGGTGATCCCATTTGCATAAACTGCAACTGAATCTCATGTTTCGTTCCCGATGTCGCTTAAATTCCACGACCAACGAGGATGAATCCTGTCCACTTCTTTACTATCCTAGGATAATATAGTATAATCTACTCTAACTATTTTTTTATCTAAATTTTCCTAACACTTGATTCATCCCTCATGCCACAAGATTTCATTACCACTAATTTATGATTAATTAGTTTATATAAGTTAATTTTTTACAAGCAATTTACATTAATTTAAAAAAAAACTTATAAAAATCCACTAAAAATTTCAATAAATACATGGAGTATTGATAATTTCTAAATTCACCACTATAGTTATTACTCCCTAGTGTATATAATTTTATTAATAAGTGTATCACTAAAAAAATACTTAGCAACCGAATTTACCAATGGAATTCAATCCGTTGGTAATTACCAATGGATTAACAACAAAAATAATATTTTTGTTTTAACAACAGAATGTCAACGGATTTTATTCTCTATTTTAGCAACGTAATTCATTCTGTTTGGTAATTACCAACGAATTACCAAGGGAATCATTATATAAATTACCAACGGAATTATTAGCAATGGATTACCAACGGATTCCGTTGCTAATCCGTTGGTAAACCATTTTAACATTGAATTAAGGCTTTTACCAACAGAATATTCCGTTGATAAAAAACAGTTTTTTGTAGTGTATACTGATTCTTCCGGGTAGAAATATAACTTTGTATACTATTGTAATGGCTAAATCTCATGTTAATTTTATTTAATAATATCTGTACTTTTCCTATAAAAAAATTATTAAGTGGATACTGTATATTTTGAAAATTAGTGTGGACATGTACATGGTACTTTGTCTTTATAAAATCATGTCTTGCCTAAATATTTTATACTCTACAACAACATTATCGTGTAGCTATGGCTATAGTACCCAGCCCCCAGGGCATAGCTCAAGTGGTAGAGGGGAGGGTGGAAAGGTCTTCCAGCTGAACTTGGTTGCTGCAGGGTGGGGGTTCGAATCCTGCCTTTGGCATGAATTTGGCACCTTGCAAGCACAAGTTTAACAGTGAGCCCTCTCTATAAGCCACTTGAGGCACATCCTGCGATTTACCTCCTCCACCAATCCCCAGGGCAGGGGCGGTGGGGGCCCTAATGGTGGGGTACACCATTTTTTTTATGGCTATAGTACCCAATTTGTAGTGATAAGTCTTGTTTAATTTTGTGATAGCAATTTCCGAGAAAGCAGAGAGTATTAATTAGAACATGCATGGAACCGGGATCTGAAATTGTTTCATTTAGGCGCAATTAATAAGGTTGACAGAAGTTTCAATAAATGAATTAAAATTTAAGGTATTTAATCTCGATAATATTTTGTATTAATATTTGATAAAAAAAAAGTCATAATTAAATGCTTCTTTGATATAGGTAATAAATATGTCGGTGATGGGAATTCGTACGTGAATCCTTGATCCGAACCATATTCAGATATGAATTATAAATATGTCTAATTCTATGTACAACCTATTTTGAATATAATGGGATATTATTAGAGTTCATTTAGGGGTACCCAATTAAAAATAAATATGCTTAAAAAGTTTATTTTTATTATATATAAATGTAATTTGTTTATTTTTAAGAAATCAATATTAAATATTTTATTTTATTCTTTAATAGTTTAATTCTCATGACAAAATGAATGCATTGATCCTATTATGTCATTCCCGTATCATCAAAATTCAATTCCTTCATATTAAGATCGCCAGGTAAAACATACTTCATCGATAGGAAAGGTGGTTTATTTTATTGTTTGTAAGCAAATTAAAAATTGTTATCATTTTATATAAAATGAGTAATTACATAAGTGGTGAGTGGTGGATTACTGATGTATCATTTTATTAAAGGAAAAAAATGAACAACTCTGAATTAAACTATTTTTATAACATACTTTATCAATCAATAGACTAATGAAGTATAATATTTTCAAGTTAAACTACATTTAAAATTATACAATATGCTATCACTTTATTAATATAAAAACTAGATCAAAAGAGTAAATGAGCATAAAAAACTCACCCTTTCTGCATTAAAAATTATGTTGGTTTGAATAGAATTATTAAATATTAAACGATTTACCTTTCTATCAGTTTAAACTTTTTAGATAAGGTGATATCAGAATCGTCTAAGTAAAGGAAGACTTCAGGTAAAAAATTCCCCATACACGTGAGTGTATATATAAGAAGGCGTGTTAAAATAAATTGATTAAATATTAAACGATTTAAATTCTCGGCTTACAAGCGTGTTTTCAACAATTTATCACTCGATCTATTTATCCGTCGAGCTGCCGTGTATTCATTACCATTAATAAGTAATACAACTAATATCATAGCCATGGTATGGAAGACTACTGTTAGAGCATGACGTAAGAGATTACGTCATCCCAAATGTAATCTGGCCTAGTCGATGGTGTTCCTTCAATTCTTATTTATATCGTAATCTCATCTTTAATTCCATGATCAGTATAATTAATTACATAGAGTAATTATTACTATTAAATGGAGTATAAAAGTTCAATACTTCGCAACCTTATAAATATCTGAAATTCATTTATTCCGTCCTGAAATAACTCTACTTATTCGGAATTTAGATGAATAATTGATTTTTTTAAGTTAAATCATAAGAGGAAAAGTATAAATATAAAATTAAATTTACTAAAATTTAAATTTTGAATTGATTTTATCGTAAAATAGAATTTTAATTAGGCAATTTATTCATTAATTAAAAAGTATTTTTATATTCAAAATATCTTTTTAATAAAATATTAAAAATATAATAACCATCCAATTATATCAAGCTCTTTGAAAATTTTGTGAGAATATCATGTATGCTTAGAAGAAAATTTAAATTGTATTTTTTATTGTATTATTATTCAAAATCATATTTAAACACATAATACGTAGAATAATTTTAAAAATATTAAAACGCTTTTTATATTAAAATTTACGTAATTGATTTTGTCATAAAAAAAATCTTCTATGAAAATTATTGATTTTAAAATATATTTATTCATATCATTTTAGAATAAATTAGTTAGTGTGAAAAATTGGAGATATGACAAATAAATAAAATTATATAAAATGCATCAGGAGAAGAGGGAGAAAGAAATACAAAACCTTTTTATGTAAGGATAACTGCGGAAATGGCATTTCCACAATTATAAACTCCTTATATTGCCTAAAAGCAAAAAAATACAACATAGAATACACGAGAAGCAAATTAAATTAGATAACAAAGAACAAAAGATAAGTTATTATTAGAAAGAAATATAAGGGAATGTAAATATAATTAATTATTGAAAACAAAATTAGTAGTTCTTCACATCCTGTAATAATAATATATTAAAGTCGAACTTTATTAAAAGATTAAGTGAAAATGTATTACGTTAATTATTATTTTATTGCAGAATAATTAAAGTCGTTGATCGATCTTGTGAGTTGTGACTAAAACGCATTGGCGTAAGTAATGACGGCATAAATATTAAAAAGTCAAACTCATATCTTGACTCATATCCCATGTATTAGTATTACCAATTTAATTAAATAATTCTCTAATTATATATTTCCCTCTAAATAATACTCATACGAGTACTAAAACTTACGATTCCGACAAAACACACAGAAAGAAACAGCTTAAAACTCAATCTCCTCCACCACCACCCACCCCACACCACCCCACCCCTCACCCCACCTCACGAATGTGTATATATATGCATACATATACATCGCCATTAATGAGTGGAATCCCAACTTCCAAAGAGTGCACAGTTGCTCTTTCCCAAAGGATTCTCTCTAGAAAAACGACAAAACATTGATGCTACAGAAATTAAAGGGATTTACTTTGTTGTGGGGTTAAAATTGAAAAGGGGTAAACATGGGTGGTGCTGATATGGGGCAGAAGGAAAAGAAGAAGAAGAAAAACATGTCTTTAGGGTCTATTTTCATGCATGCTGATGGTTGGGATATGGTGTTGATGGGTATGGGATTGTTTGGATCATTTGGTGATGGAATTTCCATGCCTGTTATGCTTTTAGTTACAAGTAAACTCATGAACAGTTTTGGAAACTCTCAAAATTCTCTCTCTGATGATTTCACTCACACTATCAACAAGGTTAGTTCTTAATTTACCTCCCCCCATTTGCAATTTCAGAAACACATATTAGTGTGTGCTTTAAAATGCAAGATTGGAAACCCTTCTGTGAGCCCCAAAAGGCATTCTTTGTTGTTTGTCTGATTTGTTCATCTTGTTGGGGTTGAATTTAGTTTGAATATAAGTTTTTATAATGGATATATATGTTGAACCAACTACTCTGGAATGTGGAATAATATTTATAATATGAAGTCATGCTCCTTTGGTAGTTTATAAAAGGTGTATTTGTCCATTTGTGTGGCTCAAATGTAAGAATTAATTTGATATCATCCACAGTAATTTTCTTGATTGTTCCATGTTAACTAGACATTTGTCTTTTTGTTCTATGTGTTTGATCAGAATGCCTTGGCTCTTTGCTACATAGCTTGCGTGCAATGGGTCGCTTGCTTTCTTGGTAGGTGACTTTTTTATTTATTTCATGTAATTTGACTTCAACTGATTCCTTAGAAGTTTATATACTATAATAATACTAATAATTGGTTTCTTTAGAGGGATATTGCTGGACAAGAACTGCGGAGAGACAAGCTTCAAGATTAAGGACAAGATACTTGAAAGCTGTAATGAGGCAAGATGTTGGCTACTTTGACTTGCACGTAACGAGCACAGCTGAGGTCATCGAAAGCGTCTCCAGTGACAGCCTAGTAGTTCAAGATGCCATTAGTGAAAAGGTTATAGCAAGTGTACTCTATCCGAATGAAAATCTAACACAAAAGATGTTACATGATTATTTACTTTAATGTTCATGATTTTGGCAATAGGTTCCAGTTTTTGTGATGAACCTGTCGACTTTCGTTGGATCCTACGTGGTTGGATTAATAATGCTGTGGAGATTAGCTATTGTGGGGTTCCCTTTTCTTGTCCTTCTTGTAATTCCAGGTTTGATGTATGGGAGGGCTCTGATGAGCATTGCTAGAAAAATTAGGGACGAGTATAGCAAAGCCGGGGCAATCGTGGAACAGTCCCTTTCATCTATCCGGACGGTGTATTCATTTGTTGGGGAGAGCAAGACTGCTGCTGCATATTCTGCTGCTCTTCAGGGGACTGTCAAATTAGGAATCAGACAAGGTTTAGCCAAAGGTTTGGCAATTGGAAGCAATGGTATTGTCTTTGCAATTTGGTCCTTCTTGTCTTATTATGGTAGTCGATTGGTGATGTACCATGGCAGTGAAGGAGGGACTGTCTTTGCTGTTGGAGCTGCTATTGCTATTGGTGGACTGTAAGAAGTTTCATTGTCCTAAATTATGTTATGTCAAACCATCATTTTGTTTTCCACTTTAGTGTTTTATTTGAGCTTTTCTTGGGTGAACAGATCATTAGGTTCGGGTTTGTCCAACTTGAAGTACTTTTCTGAAGCAAGTGCAGCTTCGGAACGCATTAGGGAAGTGATCAAACGAGTTCCGAAGATTGATTCACACAACATGGAAGGCCAAATACTAGAAAATGTATCCGGAGAAGTTGAGTTTAAACACATCGAATTCAGCTATCCATCTAGACCAGAAAGCATAATCTTTGAAGATTTTAATCTGAAAGTCCCAGCTGGGAGGACACTAGCATTGGTTGGAGGAAGTGGATCGGGAAAGTCGACAGTGGTTGCTCTACTACAGAGATTTTATGATCCACTTGGTGGTGAGATTCTCTTAGATGGTGTGGCCATTGACAAGTTGCAGCTTAAGTGGCTAAGGTCACAAATGGGATTAGTTAGTCAAGAGCCAGCACTCTTTGCTACCTCAATTAAGGAGAACATACTTTTCGGCAAAGAAGATGCTTCTATGGAAGAGGTTATAGAGGCTGCCAAGGCTTCTAATGCACATAACTTCATTACTCAGTTGCCTCAAGAATACGACACTCAGGTAAACCTCCCGGTCTTAGTGTTGGAGATGCTACATTTGACGAAGTACACTTGTTGTAGTATGTGTTTGGATGTCAAGATGCGTTTGTTGTTATATACTACAAACAGGGTATTTCATCAGGTGTAGCATCTCCTAGATTACTTTAACGTCCTTTTCATCGCCCTTATTTGCTTCACTAATGAAAAAAACAAAAACCTAAGAATATCTGCAATGTGTCAAATTATGATGCATTTTACTAAGAAAAAGCATGTTTTGCACTTCTAAATTAAATCATGGTGGGCTCATGTTTGTTCATGCCATTGTGATAATGCCCCTTAGTGTAAGTTGCTGTGGCTATCACTTTTGTCACTACAGAGTACAGATAAGATTACCCTCTTTTACATGGTGTCATTCATCCGTGCGCATCCATTTGATCGACTATAGTGTCGCCACTTACTTTACGCCCAACACGAACGGTTGTGCGTAAATAGACATGAATACAATAACCAGTAAACACCTGGTTGACTGTTCTTTCCCCTCCACTTGGGAAACAATTAGTTACAAAAGTAAATTTTATTGCTTTGAAGAATCTTTGGATGTTGATGCTATATCCTTACATTTTGCCAAAGTGGAACAAACATCATGACAAGTGACAACCATTACTCTGCTGTAGGAAAACAACTTGTCTTGGTCTTAGGCAATAAATATTGGATCAATGACATTATTTATGTTATCTTATGTTCTTTAAGAATCTCATCTAACTCTCCCACAATATATAATATTGCATTTAGAATTTCTTAATCAGGAAAATTTCTTTAATTATTTTAATTAATTATAATGATTAAACTTGAATAAAAAGGTTGACCTGCACAGCTTCTAGAAGCTCATAATGTCACCCTCTCCAGATAACTGTTTGTTTCTGTATTCTTTACTGATAATTTGACCACTAATTAACTTATTTATTTGCCTAGTTGATCATTTATTTATTCAGTTGACTAAATGTGATGTCACAAGAAAATGATCGAATCTACCCAAATTTAATGTCTTTTTCTTATTTCTTAATTTCCACCAAGGAAGAATGGGTCAAGAAGTAGTAACCAGATAGGATCCACTGTTTCAATTTGGTATGTAAACAGTCCACGTGTCAATTAGTAATGCTTACTTGTGATATATAAGGTAAAACTAGAGCTGGAATAGGAGATTCCTTCAAGAAAACAACATGGTCATCTTAAAGTTCCTTAAAATCTACTGTATTTTAGGCTGTTGTCTTTAATGCCCCTTAATGTGCTACTAAAACTTGTGGAAATAACATTTGTACAATCCATGCAGGTTGGTGAGAGAGGGGTACAAATGTCCGGAGGCCAGAAGCAGAGGATAGCAATAGCTAGAGCCATAATTAAGGCCCCCAAAATTCTCCTGCTTGATGAAGCCACCAGTGCTCTAGACTCCAAATCCGAGCGAGTCGTTCAAGAAGCTCTTGACAAGGCGGCAGTGGGACGCACCACCATCGTCATAGCCCATCGTCTCTCCACCATCCGTAACGCTGATCTCATTGCAGTGGTTCAGAATGGCCAGGTGAAGGAGATTGGTTCACACGATGAGCTTATTGAAGATGATCAAGGATTGTACACTTCACTCATTCGCCTCCAACAATCCAAGACCACCACAGAATTTGTGAACCCGATTAGTGTTGGATCATCATCCATTACAAACAATGATGTTCATAACACGAGCAGTAGGCGCCTGTCGATTGTTAGCAGGTCGAGTTCAGCCAATTCTGCCACACTAGTTAGAGGATCAGTGGACGTTGAAGTTGTGTCTCATGATCAAGTGTTCCAAACGACTTCGTTTCGAAGATTACTGGCTATGAACATGCCTGAATGGAAGGAAGCTATATTAGGTTGTATTGGTGCTATATTTTTTGGTGCTATCCAGCCACTCTACGCCTTTGCAATGGGGTCGATGATATCAGTGTATTTTGACCCTGATCATAAAGTGATCAAAGAGAAGACGAAGATTTACGCCTTGTGTTTTCTCGGGTTAGCAGTGTTCTCCCTGCTGATCAACGTTTGCCAGCACTATAACTTTGCTGCAATGGGAGAGCAATTGACAAAGAGAATCAGGGAAAGAATGCTGTCGAAGATCCTCACGTTTGAAGTCGGGTGGTTCGATCAAGACGAGAACGCCACTGGCGCTATTTGCTCTAGACTGGCCAAAGATGCCAATGTTGTAAGTTTAGAAACACACTACATAGTACATTCATTCTTCCTCGTACAACATTCCATGTCTTAAACTTTACTTTGTGTCCTGTGCAGGTGAGGTCCTTGGTAGGTGATCGAATGGCACTTCTCATTCAGACATTCTCTGCAGTGATCATAGCTTGCACGATGGGACTTGCTGTTGCATGGAAGCTGGCATTGGTGATGATAGCAGTTCAACCCTTGATCATCATCTGCTACTACTTCAAACGAGTCCTCCTCAAAAACATGTCCAAAAAGGCAATCAAATCGCAAGAAGAGAGCAGCAAACTCGCAGCAGAGGCCGTTTCCAATCTCCGGACAGTCACTGCCTTCTCCTCCCAAGCCCGGATCCTCAAAATGCTCGAGAAAGCTCAAGAAGGGCCTCAGAAAGAAAGCGTTCGCCAGTCGTGGTTCGCAGGGATCGGGCTAGGGACCTCCCAGAGCCTAATGACATGCACTTGGGCCTTAGATTTCTGGTATGGTGGAAAACTTATAGCAGAAGGCTTCATCGGAGCTAAGGCGCTGTTTCAGACCTTCATGATCTTGGTCAGCACCGGCCGAGTCATTGCCGATGCTGGAACCATGACGAATGATTTAGCAAAAGGAGCTGACGCGGTGGGATCAGTGTTTGCTGTATTGGACAGGTACTCATTGATCGAGCCAGAGGATCCAGATGGCTACAAGCATGATAAGTTAACGGGTCGAGTCGAGCTCCAGGGCGTGGATTTCGCCTATCCAGCTCGACCTGACATCATGATATTCAGAGGCTTTTCACTTGAAATTGAAGCAGGGAAATCAACTGCATTAGTAGGCCATAGTGGATCAGGAAAATCAACCATCATAGGCCTAATCGAGAGATTCTACGATCCATCACGTGGCACTGTGAAAATCGACGGACGAGATGTGAAGTCATACCACCTGAGGTGGCTGAGGAAGCACATTGCATTAGTCAGTCAAGAGCCAACATTATTTGCAGGCACCATAAGAGAGAACATCACGTACGGCGCATCACAGGAGGTAGACGAATCAGAGATCATAGAAGCGTCGAAAGCAGCCAATGCCTACGATTTCATTGCATCATTAAAGGATGGGTACAACACGGCGTGTGGAGACAGAGGAGTGCAGCTGTCGGGCGGACAGAAACAGCGGATCGCCATAGCTCGTGCCATACTGAAGAATCCGGCGATCCTGCTGCTAGACGAGGCGACGAGCGCGCTGGATTCGCAGTCGGAGAAGGCGGTGCAGGATGCACTGGAGAGGGTGATGGTGGGGAGGACGAGTGTGGTGGTGGCACACAGGTTGAGCACCATACAGAACTGTGACACCATAGCTGTGTTGGATAAGGGTAAGGTGGTTGAAAAAGGGACTCACTCTTACTTGATTGGTAAAGGCCCTAATGGAGCCTACTACTCACTTGTAAGCCTTCAGAGGTCTAACTCAGCAATTTGAGGCCTTTCTTTTTTCATTTTTGTAACAACTAAGGATTGTAATAAAAATGCTCTCTAATCTACTTTTCTCCCGTATGTACAGTAAGTAAATGTATATTTAAGAATACAAAGCTTTTAAGTGTTTTCTCATCATGTCATTCAAAACTTGAGTGATAACAAGAAAACTATCATACTTTTTTCTGGAATTTTTAAATGAGAGTAGCTAGCTAGATGTAATGAACCAAAACATTATTCCCCCAAAATCCTCCTTAATCGACTATTTTGGGTCATTCACCCATAATCTATCAATTCTCATTTTTAGACATATGATCCCACATTCTCTACTAATATAAATAAAATATGGGACTCACACCCTCCACTAATATAACTACAGACTACACATAAAATAATAATAATACTTATGGATATACATTAACGATTAATACTCCACTAATATACTAGCATGTAATACAACTATACAAGACCCTCTAATCAAGTATGAAAGTTTGATGCTCGAATTCTTTGTGTCATTTGGTACATCATCTCATGTGCCACACACGTAGGAGAGAGAAACTATATCCTAATCCTTAAACTCTAGGGGCATTGGTTGAATTTATTCCCCATGATGCACGGAAACAGCGCAGGAGATCCGGTGTGGAAAGTTTGCATCATCCCAAAACATCATGAGAAGAATATGAGCAGTTTGGCTTCTTAGTGTACATTATCTCGTGTGTCATACCGTTGGATGTATGACATATACGAGAGAGAAACTATACTCTAAAAAGAAACCTTAAACCCAGCAAAGGTTGTATTTTTTTCCGACTTACATGTCAATCATATAATGCATCACACAAAAGATGTGGTTCGGATCTCCTGTTACATTTTGGTGTTACATTACAAATAGTTGAACGATTGACACGTAGAATAAACTCTAACAATCAACTCCCTACAGGGAAAGATTGTGATTTTTCTCTACGCATACGTGTCACTCATCTAACACGTGTAACAAAAGATGTAACACCAAATGTAACAGGACATCCAAAATCCAAAAGATGATGTACGAAAATGACTCCGATATTGTGGAATAAGAGGAAATAGAAAATTTTGCATACCTACAGTATATTTCAGTATCTCTTCATTTTCAGTATTTTCAGATTTCAATCATCCCGTAATTTTATCAAGTCCATAAAAATAGGACTAACATAATTCTAAAGGCCCATTTTTTGAAGTCCAGTTAGTTAGGGTTTACAACCTTTTCATTTATTTCTCAACAACTAACGGTTCCAACTTTAAACATGCAATATTAATAGTTTCAATGTTTAAAAATAAAAATAAAAATACAGGAACTCGAATTTAATTCAAATACTAATAAATGACAGGTACTAGGGTTATTTACCTAAAAAAATGGAACGAAAAGTGGTTTGCCAAAATGGGCCAGTACATCTGGGCCTATAAAACAGACTCTACACTGATCCAACTGGCCCAGCTAAATCTGAAATTAAAAAGCCCAAAAAGCCCATCTCTAGATTTCGAAATTTCATAGGAATATATAAACTCAAGAGTCACGTAACGAGAGGGATTTCCTAATTCACAATAAAACTTCACTACAAATATTTTTCGTATAATAATTTCTTACAATTTTACAAGTTCGTTTCATAACTTCGTTTCATCTTGTTACCAATAGGCGAGAAGAAATTTGCGAACAGAAGAGGAGGTTTTACAAAAATAAATTTGAAGTATATTTGATCCATATAACTTTTCATTCGTTCTATTAGATTAGATCTGTTTTCATCTTTTCCCTTTTCTCAAGGGAGGAGACTTAACAGGTTAGTTTATCTTTGCGTTTTCAGTTTCCTTTTCGAGAATTATGAGAATGGTTTTGGTTTTAGTATCTGAATTTGTATTATGAGTTACTTATATTGTTTTCTTCTTATTGTTAACGTTGAAGTTGGTATTTTTCGTGCGGAGAGATGAAGCGATTGAGGGATGAGGTGTTTATGAACCCTCAATTTAAGCGGCCATTTGGTTCGTCTTCGGCTCGTGGGGAATCGTAAGCTCTTATTTCTTGTTTCTGCATATCTGGAACTGCCTTGATGATTAACTGATTTACTTGTGTTTATTGTTTCGTCTTTTGGGTCGCTTTAATTTGTGTTCTAGCGTTCCATGTGAATAAGAGAGTGGTTTTGTGGCTTAACTGTGGTTTAGTGAACCGGATTAGGGGAAAAGTGGTCTTGATCAGAATTAAATTGAGATCCTTTATTCCTAAATTTTCATGTAATATGGGTTAAATTTGGTGCCTCTAACATAAAATTAAACGGTAAGGAAGTTGAGTTAGGTTAAATTGCTGTGTTCGCATCAATGAATTGAAGGAAATAAAACTTGGAGCTTTATCTGGGGTTTTAGGACTATTTCAGCTCTCTCTATCTCATCTTGCGTGATTAAGTATGTGCTGGGGGAAAGCAGTAGGTGAATTAGGTCTCAGAAGAGAACTTGTGAATTATCTAAGGTTATTCAATTTTTCTTTGTTTTTTTGGCTGCATAGGTTTTAATGGTATTTAATTAGTTGATCTTTTGTAATATTAGCGTCTGTTGGATTCATGATATAAACCTCTTTTTTAAGGAAGTGATATAGATGACAGAGTTTATTATAACTCTCTGTAATGCAAATGTGTATTCCTCTTTTTTTCTTTTTTTTTTCAGTGCTAATTTTTAGTTTAACTCTTTAACTTGGGAGAGTTATTATCTTCTTTTGATAAAGGTTTGGTCCAGCACCAGCTATTGTTGGTGGAGGAGGAGGAGGAGGAGTTGCTGGCGGTAGTAGCAATGGTGGTGGGACTGGAATTACTGCTAATGGTGCAGGTGTTGCTGCTAGTACTACACAGAAGCTCACTACTCATGATGCTCTGAGCTATTTAAAACAAGTTAAGGACATGTTCCAAGACCAAAAGGAAAAATATGATAGGTTCCTTGATGTCATGAAAGATTTCAAGGCGCAAAGGTAAGCTCTTGGTTAGGTCAAACTTTACATTTAAGAATCAAAAGATTTTTCCTGAAACATTTTTCCTAATTTGTTTCTGGCAGAATTGACACTGCTGGTGTCATAGCGAGGGTGAAAGAATTATTTAAAGGGCACCCGAATCTAATACTTGGGTTTAACACATTCTTGCCCAAGGGTTTTGAAATTACGCTTACTGACGTGGAAGAGGCTCCACCAAAAAGGACAGTTGAGTTTGAAGAGGCTATCAGTTTTGTCAATAAAATTAAGGTGGAATTTTTGTTACTTACTAAAGTATGGCAAGCTGGGAATGTGGTTTACGAGGATGTTCATTAATATATGACATGCCTGTTTTATTCACCTGCAGAAACGTTTTCAAAATGATGACCATGTATATAAATCTTTCTTAGACATCCTGAATATGTATCGGAAGGAACACAAGGGGATAACTGAGGTCTACCAAGAGGTATGCATGTCCTCTGGAAGCATTTCCAGTCGTTGTGTTCTTTGTCCTATAATAGGGGCTTGATAATTGTTTGCAGGTTGCAGTACTTTTTGATGACCATCCAGATCTCCTTGATGAGTTCACAAGATTTCTGCCTGATAATTCAGCTAATCCTTCGTCAGTACATACTTCTTTTGGCCGTCATTCTTTTCACCGTTATGATGAGAGGAGCTCTGCTTTGCCAGCAATGCGGCAGTCTCACACAGATAAGGTTTTTCTTCTTTTTATTTATAAGGCCGCTTTTTCTTATTTCTGATTGTGTCTAAGTTTTTTGTATTTCTGCAATATTTAGCAACGACCAAGGAGGGACAGGGTAATTGACCCCATTGGAGAGCGAGATCTTAGTGTTGAGCGTCCAGATGTGGATGATGATAAAACAGTCGTTAAGTTGCACAAGGAACAGAAGAAGCATTCTGAGAGGGAAAATAGGGAAAGGCGAAACCGTGATCACGGTGACAGAGATCTTGAGACAGAGAACAATCGACATGCTGAGAAAAGGAAGTCTGCTCGAAAAGTTGAAGACTTTGGTGGAAATTCAAATTTGGCTTCCCATGATGATAAAGATGCTTTAAAAAGTGAGTTATCAGTTCCACTCTCAATGTAGTAAAGCTTTACGTCACTTTGATGAGAAATTCCATATTCCACCAAAAGTGATGTGCATGCAGATTTCTCAAATTTCTTATTAGGAGTTGCATTTCATACATTCTCTCATAATTCCTCAGTGGAAAACAGAAGGAAATAAAATATTATGCTGAGAAAATGAATGTTATAGATGGAGAGCGGAGGCTGCATTGAATTATTTTGTAATTCAGCTTCTTTCTCTATATTTTTTTCTTTCATGCATTTAGTTTGTTTATCACCTGCATTTGTAACATTTGTTATGTTTGATGTTCCCAGA
Organism: Pogostemon cablin; assembly: GCA_023678885.1. Classification (NCBI taxonomy): domain Eukaryota; kingdom Viridiplantae; phylum Streptophyta; class Magnoliopsida; order Lamiales; family Lamiaceae; genus Pogostemon; species Pogostemon cablin. The sequence goes on along the minus strand of CM042992.1, from coordinate 1,010,358 downwards.
TATGTACAGTAACGAGTTCACTTTTTGTGAAAAAGTCAAAGAGAGGTTACACAGTGCAGAAGATTACCAGGCATTCTTAAAATGCCTTCACATTTACAGTACAGAGATCATTACTAGACATGAATTACAGAGTTTGGTAAGAAACTTTTGCCTTTAAAAAGCACCATTTGATATTTCATTGGGAATTATTGAGTATTAATTTATGAAGATTACCAGTATTGGTTCAATTATGCTCATTCAGAAATTATTCACCTGTATGTTATCACGGTTTCCATATCCAATTACTGCTGCATTTGCACTTACCATTTACCTATTGAGTATCATATTCATCATAGTGCGTTTCATTTTCCTTTTTCTTATGTTCTATCATATCTGATTACCATGATGAAATTTGGTGGGAACATTCTCCTTTTATGTGGTTCTTACGTGAGATGCTTTCAGGTTGGTGATTTACTTGGAAAATATCCAGATCTTTTGGAGGGATTCAATGAATTTTTAGAGCGCTGTGAGCGAGTTGGTAATTATTGTGTGTGTGTGTGTGTGTGTGTTTGTTTTTGAAAAGAATAATTTTTTTTTCCTGACGGATTTTTTATTTCTCCAGATGGGTTTCTAGCTGGTGTGATGGGCAAAAGTATGTTATTTTCCAGCCACACCTTATTCAAATAATTGTAAAAATTCATGAAGTGCTATTCCCTTGCCAAATCTTCCAAAAATAAAAAAATATAAAAAAATCAATTACTATCACCAATTACTGAGCGTATGGATATTTTATCTGCCAATTTGTTAATTGCAGAAACATTATGGAATGATGGGAATTCTTCAAAATCCACGAGGGTAGATGACAAAGAGAAAGAACAGAAGCGTGATGTGGAAGGAAAAGAGAAAGATAGATACAATTTAAAATATTGGGGAAAGTCCATTCAGGAGCTTGACCTTTCTGATTGCCAGCGTTGCACCCCCAGTTATCGGCTTCTTCCTGAAGATGTAATTGTTCTTGAGCATATTAGAAAATATGATCTGGAAGCATTTGTATAATTGGCTTTATGATTTGTTCTCTAAATTTTCCTTTGCAGTTTCCTATATCTTCAGCTAGCCAGAGGTCAGAGCTTGGTGCTCAAGTTCTGAATGATTACTGGGTATCCGTGACATCTGGTAGTGAGGATTACTCATTTAAACACATGAGAAGAAACCAGTATGAAGAAAGCCTCTTTAGATGTGAAGATGATAGGTACATCACTGTTTCATTCTTTGCTCATGCTACTATTCTCCTTTATGGCAGCTATAAAAACCTTGGAGTTTTAGCCTTTTAGGTCACACTTTCCACTAAATGTGTTTTGTGGACCACGAACCGTGTCTTCACCTCTCTATATTCTGACATCCTTAAAAATAAAAATTGATCAAATTAGCAAATTTGGATCTGTGAAATAAGATCATATTACAGACAGTTATCATTATTTTTTCGTTGATATTTAAGTCATCCAGTGTATATGTTTTATATTTTTGATAATTCTTTGTCCTTTTGGTTCAGATTTGAGCTAGACATGTTGCTGGAGTCTGTCAGTTCAACTTCTAAGCGAGCGGAGGAACTTTTGAACAGCATTAATAATAATTCAATTGGTTCAGATGGACCAATTCGAATAGAGGACCACTTCACAGGTTAATCATGATGATACCTCGGTTAATAATTCTGTTTAAGCTATTGTATTTACTTCATCCCTTTTCTTTTCCAAATAATGGTATATTATCTACTTATAAATGGTATTCTTCCTCCTTTTTCATGTAGCTCTCAATTTAAGATGCATTGAACGTATATATGGTGATCATGGCCTTGATGTGATGGATATATTGCGTAGAAGTCCATCTCTGGCTTTGCCTGTTATCCTAACACGTTTGAAGCAGAAGCAAGAGGAATGGAATAAATGTCGTTCAGATTTTAACAAAGTCTGGGCAGATATATATTCTAAGAACCACTACAAATCTCTCGACCATCGCAGCTTTTATTTCAAGCAACAAGATTCAAAGAACTTGAGCACAAAATGTAAGTAATGCTGTTAACAACTCTTTACGTTTTAATCCATGTGTTGTGAGTTACTTGGTTCTCATGTCGTGCGGGTTTTCCTTGGACAGCGTTAGTGGCAGAAATCAAAGAAATCAAGGAGAAACAGCAGACAGAGGATGATATAGTTCTTAGTATTGCTGCTGGAAGTAGACATTCTATCATCCCGAACCTTGAGTTTGAATATTCTGATAATGAAGTTCATGAAGATATCTTTAGGATTATCAAGTACTCGTGTGAAGAGGTCTGTTCTACAAAAGACCAATCCAATAAAGTATTGAGGTTCTGGACAACTTTTCTTGAGCCATTACTGAGTATTGATTCCCAGCTGCATGGCTTAGAGACTGCTGAGGATCATGGTGCCTCAAAGCGTGAAACAGTGAAATGTACTACAACAAGCATGGGAGAAGAGAATGATGGCAGCCCCAGCAGGCCCGAAGCTGCCAAAAATTTATCAAGGAATGCTACTAACGTTGACTTGAAGCAGCCAAAACTGAATTGCAATGCTAATTCCAGTAGATCACTCGAACAAATAAATTTCAGCCGGACTGACTTCATGAATGTGGATACTTTGGCCAAAGAAGTAGTTGCTGTAGCTTCTGGTGAAAGATTGACAAATTCTGACGCAGTTGTTACTTCAGGATCAGATGTAAATCATGGTAAGCAAGTTGGAAGTATGGTAAAAGTTCATTTGTGTAGATTCATCTACTTAACTCTGAAAATTCAATGTCCTTTTCTTTTGAATTTTGATTTGAAGTACTCTTTCTATGCATACTAAAACTCAAGGGCGAGGTGCTATTCCTTCTCGTGCAAGCAACAGTCCCACCGAGGAAGGCAATGAAGGAAAACATAGTACAGGAGATGTGCATTCCTTAGAGGTATGATGAATTTTTTTATCCACTGAACATTTACTGGAGTAAGAATGTTTTTGGGGTGATTTATTTCCTTTTCTTTTCTCTGTTTTTTGTTCTTTTTCAACCTCTCTTCAATCCTGTTCTTTGAGATTTTGTTTACTCTTATAGTTATTAGTTTACAATGGTGGTTTGATAATGACTATTGTATAATCCTGATTGTTTTTCTGTATACTAGGTATAATTTTGTTTCCTTGTATGCAACAGATTGGGGAGACATTGAGATTGAATCAATTGCCAAATGGAGAATTGGCAGAAGAGTCTAGACTTTCTGCATATGATGAGGTTTCTGCAGATCCTGGTAAAAATGAAAAAGAAGAGGGTGAACTATCTCCTAATGGTGACTTTGAAGATAATTTTGGCACCTATCGGGACAGTAATATGCTAGTGTTGCCTGAGAGTAATCGAGGCACTGAAGGAATGCAAGGTCAAATGGAGAGCCACGAAGAGACTTCTGTAGATGCTGCTGGTGAAAATGATGTAGATGCTGATGATGAGGACAGTGAAAACATATCTGAGGCTGGAGAAGATGGTTCAGGTAGTGATTCTGCTGCTGATGATTGTTCAAGGGAAGAGCATGAGGAAGAGGATGATGGAGAGCATGAGGATGTTGATGGTAAAGCTGAGAGTGAAGGTGAGGCTGAAAATACAAGTGAAGCTCACTATCATGTTGGAGATGGAACATCAGTTCCACAGTCTGAACGATTTTCACTGACTTGTAAACCTCTATCAAAACACGTGGCTACCCCATTAGTGTGTGGTGAGAAAATGGATCGTCGGGTTTTTTATGGCAACGACACTTTCTATGTACTCTTTAGGCTGCATCAGGTAAATCCAGGGTTAATATTACTGGTGTTTTTTATTTAGTCATTTTAGCTGTAGTGACTATTCTTCAGATATTAACATCCATTTTGTTTCCCACATCCTTATCATTATGTATCATTGATGAAGATATAATATCAACTTTGTAATTCAGGAAAATTATAAGTTGAGGTTTTTCCTGTCATGGTGCATTTAATGTTTTTTCTTTTCTTTTCTTCTCTTCAGACACTCTATGAAAGAATATTATCCGCCAAGGTGAATTCAGTATCTAGTGAATCAAAATGGAGAATCACAAAGGATGCAAGTTCTGAACCATATGATAGGTGCGCTAATTGGAGACTATTTTTTCTTTATTATATAAAGCTTTATAGCATTGTATTAATTTTGAATCAACATGTTCGCTGCAGGTTTCTGGGTGCATTATTTAGTTTACTCGATGGATCTTCTGATAATGCAAAATTTGAAGATGATTGCCGATCTTTGATAGGAAACCAGTCATATGTGCTATTCACCTTGGATAAGTTGATATATAAGTTGGTCAAACAGGTAGTCTAACTAATAATTCGTCATGCGATCTTTCTATTTTTCCAGATTCAGTTACCATAATATCTGAGTGCTGTATTTACTTTTGAAGCTCCAAACTGTTTCAAGTGATGAGGTTGATTGCAAGCTTCTTCAGTTGTATGAATATGAGAAGTCTAGGAAGCCAGACAAGTACATCGATTCAGTTTATCATGAAAATGTCCATATCATTCTGCATGAAGAGAATATATACCGGGTTGAATGTGTAGGTTTTGTTTGCGTTAATTATTTCCATAAATACTCCAATATACATCGTGTATTCTTCATGAAGTTTGTTTATTCTTGTAGACATCTAACCCTACCCGCTTGTCCATCCAATTGATGGATGATGGAAATGAGAAGTCAGAAGTTGTTGCAGTCTCAGTAGATCCTAATTTTGCTACATATCTTCACAACGATTACCTCTCAACTAATCATGGAAAAAAGGAGCCGCCAGTGATAATGTTAAAGAGGTACTTTTATAAGTTTCAATTACAGAAATTGGAACATTTCTGCATTTCTACTTTATGAAAAACTAAAATAGATTTTACCAGTATTTATTATCATTTGTTCTAAGCTCCATATTGGGGGGAAAAAAGTGTATTTGGTTGAATACGTTGAACAGTTGAGATTGAGGTATTCATGTTTATTCTATTTGGAAATATGCAGGAATATGCGCAAGTATAAAGATTTGGATGAATCTGCAGCTCTGTGTATGGCCACTGAAAAAGTTAAGGTCATGAATGGTTTGGAATGTAAGATGGCAGCATCTTCATCGAAGGTATAATTCTTCTGTTTTTGAGTGGGAACTGGGTTTTGATGCTGCTGCTTTGTCATGTAAAGAACTCCCCATGATTTTTTTTCACTTAAATCATCACTGTCTACAATGGTCTAGTTGATTACTCAGTGGTCCTTTTATATTGTCTGCGTGTAACTCTTCTAACCATCTATGCTTTTAGATCTCTTATGTTCTCGACACCGAGGACTACTTTATTCGTTTTGGAAGGAGAAGAAATAGATCAACAGAAAAATCTTCAAGCAAAGCCCAGAAAAGAGTGGAACAGTTTCACCAGTACTTGACAGCTTCTACGAGCTAGTGATGCCTTAGGTATTTACCCTTTTTTTAGGCATGTTTATTCTGTCCCTTGGTGGACAATCAATAAAACATGGCGTCTATCTCTCATTCTGTCACACACACACACCCCTGTAACTTCTGATATCTTTCTTCAGCTATTCTTGTTTTTTCAAAAAATTTAACTCATTGATGGCCTACCATTTAGTTAAGAATTGCTGACCGAATTTCCATCTTCTTGCAGATGTTACTCGCGAAACTCGACGCAATATGGAAAACGGCTCCAGCAATGTTTTGACATTCAAAGAAGGAAGCAGCGGAGCATTTGTTCGTTTCTCTGTACATAGTACTGGTTTTAGCCCTTAACCTTAATTGTAGAGTTTTACGTGCTTATCTGTTTGTTTGTTGTATTAGTTTGAAGGGGGAAGAAAGAGCGTCCCTCTTTCCAGTTTCATCCTGTAATAGGTTTCGATGAAATATTCTGTGCTTGTTCAGGCACCTCAACTGGTGGGGGATAGGGAGTAGCAGTATAGCAGAATTTAATTTCTGACTTCCAAAGCATCTTCTCCTACATGTCATATAATATATATATATATATATATATATATATATATATATATATATATATATATATACTTGTGTGTGTATAGTTAGTTCACTTGCCATATCAATATTTTGTCTAGGTCTATGATTACTTTTGAAATGTTTTACAAATCTTTGATTAAAGAAGTTGAAATTGAATTTGATATATTTTCTTTGATTTGATTTACAATGTCTTATCTCGTGTGTATACTGATACAGTTAATATTTCAACGAGTATTTAATTTCAATTGTTTGTGAAGATATTCAAAACACTAGGTAACGCAAGTATGGGGAAGGTTCTCTCCAATATTGACTTGTTCTTTTATGCCAACTTCCAGAAACAAGGTACGTAATAATTTTACATACGCTATACCACTTGTTTAGGTTATCTTCGATTTTCTTTAAAGTAATAATAATAATAATTATTATTATTATAATAAATGGGTGACATGCCCTTATGTAAAAAATGAAAAAAAAAAGTATTAACTTCAGCGATCTTAACTGTTAGATTAAATTTTAAATTAAATTTTTACTATTGAATATAATAAAATAATTAAAATTTTTAATAAATAACTGCCCTTTACACCCAACATTTAACTCATGTTACTCATCAACCATGGGGTGTACCCACAATTACCTAAAAATTTATCCTAGTTTTAGAGTTATGTTTTAAAAGGTCCAATATTGCATAAATATTTATGACTTGATTGTATATATTTATGACTTAATTTTATATTTTTTATGATTCGATTATAAATATTTGTGACTCAGTTGTACCTTTTAAATCGAATCAAAAATTTATTATTATTATTATTAAATTACTTAAAATATTTATATTGTACTGTAATCTTCCTCCATTTACATGCTTGTTAAAAAATATACGTTGAGAGAGTATAAGTCAAATTTTCAAATGCAGTAATTATAGATAAAATGTTAGCATAGAATTTGCAGCCATGTGGTTTATTAAATTAGGAACAGAATAATGTCTTAATCCGGAATCCATGTTCTAATACGTGGCCAAAGAGAGGGAAAAAGAGATTCCTGCCGTTCTGCAACTCACCGTCCAAGCCATTTGGCGTCCCAAAGTAATTGATAAATAAACTAAATAATTAGAACTAAAAATTTGATTAAGAGGTTTATGGTCCACATGCAATTAAATGCTTTTTTTTTCTTTTTAAATTTAATAAATTCATAATAATAAATGTTTTTTTTTTTTTATCGTTGGCCAATGAAGCATGACGGAAACAACATTAAACACGGCATTTCTTGCCAAATATTATTCAATAATAATAATAGTCTAATAAAAATACGACTGTACTTGATCACACAACATGTGGTCAATGATGGCTCTTGTTGGTTCACCCGATTCAATAATTTTATTACCATTGCCATTAACTAAATAAATCTTTCTTTAAACACGGTTTTCTTTGAAATACCTCGTACTTGAACCTTTATTTGTAAAGAATTACTATTTTCCATTATTCTACTCCTTTACTACTCACTGTTCAATTAATTCCATCTCCAATAAAAAATGAATTCAAATTCAAAATCGAGTGAAAAAGGAGATAATTTTCAAACCACCATGTCTGCTGCGTTTCATGAAGTCATCGAAAACGCGTATGTTGGCAGTGTTCCCATATGACCAAATTCCCAAGTACATGTGTGTGTGTATATATATATATGCTTTTATATATATATCTATTTTATTGTTCTCCTCAACCCCCCCCCCCCCCCCCCCCCCCCTCTTCCTCCATTTCAATGAATCGTGCAATCGTAAAGTCAGCTGTGATTTTATCAACAGTTGGTCTTCTTCTCTGTTCAGCTCAAGCCATTAGAGAATTCCCACCAGCTGCAACAGATTACCTGGAAGCTCCAAGGTACATCAATGGCGATCAATGCCAAGAACTGAGTTCATCTTCTGTCTCTAATCCATCATACGTACACGTGGCAATGACCCTTGATTTCAAATACTTAAGGGGTTCCATTGCATCAGTTAATTCCATTCTCAAACACTCCAACTGCCCTGAAAACATCCACTTCCACTTCATCGCCGCCTCCTCCGCCACCGCCTCACGGCTGAGCAAGGTGGTGGAATCAGTTTTCCCGGGTTTACCCTTCAGGATCCACCCCTTCAAAAACGGAGCCAAAATCAAGAAACTGATCTCCTACTCTATCCGACCAGCCCTCGAAGATCCTCTAAACTACGCAAGAATTTACTTATCCGAGATTCTTGATTCGTGCATCACACGCGTCGTTTACATAGATTCCGACACGATCGTGGTTGATGACATCAAGAAACTCTGGTCGACAACCCTAACCGGTTCGAGAGTGATTGGAGCTCCCGAATACTGCCGTACGAACTTCACCAACTATTTCAACGGTAGGTTCTGGTCCGACCCGATTCTTTCGAGTGTGTTCCAAGGAAAGAAGCCATGTTACTTCAATACAGGAGTAATGGTGATGGATTTGGAGAGATGGAGAAGAGGAGATTATACGAAAAGGATCGAGCAATGGATGGAGATTCAGAGGGAGAAAAGGATATACGAGTTGGGTTCATTGCCACCATTCATGCTGGTCTTTGGAGGAGAAATAGAGGGGATTGACCATAGGTGGAACCAACATGGTTTGGGTGGAGACAATGTTGCTAATAGTTGTCGGAGCCTGCATCCGGGTCGGGTCAGTTTGATGCACTGGAGTGGAAAGGGCAAGCCATGGGTCAGGCTCGATGAGGGCAGGCCTTGCCCTGTGGATCATCTTTGGGCACCATATGATCTACACAGATTTTTGCAGCAATATGATTTTTTGATGTAATTATTTTATTTTATTTATTTTTTCATTCTTTTGTAAATGAAAATACAGAGACAATTTTTGGCACAACATTGACAGAATTTTTTTTATCAATGGCTTCAAGCTAGAGTATATGATATCACACACTAAATATTATTTGAATAAATTATTATATAAATTCTACAAAAATGTATTGAAAAATAGGATGTAATGGCAAGGTAAAAGAAGAATATACGTCCCTCTTTACACACTCACTTACAACAAACCAACAGCACAACTTAGATGCAATCTGTTCTCTAACCCTCTTAGATGATGGCCAAGTAACATGCACCTGCCCAAATAAACATACATTGCTTTGTCAAAATTATTGCAAAAGGAAATAAGAATTAGTTTTAATTTCTCTCCATCCATGAACAAACTAATAAAAAAGTTTTTTTATGGAGTCAATTGAACATGGTTTTTTGAGATACAAATTAATTAATATTGCAAGTCTTGGTGAGTATTTGAGATATGAATTAATTCCAAATTCTTAAAAATATCCAACACAAGGTGGGTATTTGATTTTTTTTTTTCTCTTTAAATATTTTGAATATTGATATTCATCTATGAACAAGCTTTACCATCATTCGCAATGGATATTGAATATTTTGAGATACAAATTAATGAATATTAGAAATAGATTAAGATAATTCTTCATAAGGTATAAACTATAAAGTTAAAGGCACTAGATTCAATTTGTCATAGAAGTTTTGAGAAAAGAAGAGGAAGATAAGTTTGAAAAGAGAAGGAAAAGAGCCTATTGCGGATTTTATGCGGTAGGGTTTGATGTATATAATTTTAATTTTTAAAGGGTAATTTTAAAATTTTAGGGGTATGTATATAATAAAATTAAAAAATAAAATAAATAAAAGAGGTGTTTTTTAAAAAAAGGGTGTGCAAATAACAATATTCTTTAAAATATCATGTCCTTAATATAAGAACATATATCTTGATTTTTCTAGAAAAAAATATGGAGTATATATTTTTAGTAAAACATTAATACACTTCATATTTCAATCGATTGTTACAATAAAAAAATAATACTTTTATTAATGAATACCCTTACCCTTAAACGTGTCGTGTATCCGGATACACTAGAAAACAACTCAATTTTTAGGATTTAGTATTAATTTTTATATTATAATTGTAATTTCACTTTAGTGTTTGTTCACTATTTTCTTTTGAAAAATATGAATCTCACCCTCAAGTATAAAGAATTAATTGTAGTGCGCGTAGGGGTATAAATCAGAAAAGGTTGTAATGACAAAATATGATTGCAGTGACATTATGGGAAAATATGTTATAGGGTAGTTACCAGAACAGCAGTTTTGCTAAATAATCACGAGGCGTGCCAATGGTATCACAAAATTCACTATCTGTATCGTGATGGTTCTGCATGCTACTTAAACCTGAATTTCCATCGAAATCAGAGGCTAACTCATCTTGCAAAAATCTCTGCAGTGTATTTTGAGCAAGTTGGTGGATAATCTCCTCCACCTCCTGTGATGACGGTCTAGATAGCTCGGTTACCTGATGCAAAACAGTTCCAACACATGATTCATAGAAACGATCAAGAAATCCAGATGCAAGCTAAAACTAGGCATCAATATTAGCTAATTACCATATCAGATTCCAGCGACCTTAAGTACTCCAGCAGATTGTTATTGCTCTTTCTTATATGCTTCATTTGCGAGTTTTCTTGTTTCCGGGCATGAAGCTCCTAAGAAGACATAAGTAGGAAGCAATCAGATAAAAAGTTTTAGCGGGATTTAAGCAAGCAGGGGACCAATCAAATATGTTTTAAAGTGAATAATTTTGAATAATTAGGATTATTCTCCTTCAGACAGAGAATTGGAACTCAATCATGAAAATAACTATAAAGTTATTTTATCTTATTGCAAACTATACCAATCAGATTATCTTCTAGAAATTAGCAGACACGGCACCCAAGTTAATTTAGTAATGAATTTGACAAGTCTGCAGTTTTATTCAACATACTCCTAAACAACAAAAGGCTTATCTGGTCCTACATATATCACATTTGTCTTTTTACTTATGCAATTAAGATTACTAATCCCTTGGATGCCTAGCACAAATTGGATCACTAGATAAGAAGACTCAATTGAACCAACATTATTCATCCTTTTGGCTGGTAGCCTCGTACCTGATCACCTTAAATGATATTTTACACCCAACATATTGGGTCATTTTTTGAAAAGTAATATCAATAACTTTAACAATAACTCAGACATTTAATATGCTAAAGAAAATGCACTTTACAATATGAATGTTCTTAACTCTTGAAACATCAAACTGGAGTTATTATTTTCGACTTTCTCTGTGCACGAATTTTATGATCAAAGAAGAAAATTTCCAAAACGGAAAATTTCCTGAATAAAGTAACTCACCTGTTTTGCTGCCGACAACTCCAATTCCAGCTGCTGAATATAATTTAATGTTTCAGGAGACGAATCTTGGAAGATTTGTAGATTGATTTTTTCCAATTCTTCAGCACACCCTTCAACTCCATCACAAGTTCCCTCTTCACCATCACTAACCTCCCACCTCACTTTTGGGGGGCCATCATTCTCTGCAAAATCAGGCCCTTTTGAACTATCTGGTGATATATCAAAATTCCTCATCAGTGATATCCTATACTCTGCATTCCACAAAGTATACCTATAAAGACAGAAATCGATTAATATATGGGGTCAGTTAAATTCAGCTGCAGATATCAATTGGCTCCAAAATGACTGTCCTGAAGTAAAAAAAACAATCACATGCTAATCTTTTCAATATGTGAACCACACCGATTACTTGACAAAATCAATTATTATAAATTTTCAAGACTAAATGCTATGTTATTCATATCGTTAAAAGAAGTTTCTGAATAAAAATAAAAATATGAGAATTGAAGAATTGTTATGACACAAAATCAAAATCCAATATTCAAATTCGAAACTGAGACGCTTGATTACCCTGTGACAATAGAGGAAACTATGAGACGATAGATAGGTTGTTTAGAAACCCGAACCGTAACGGTAAACTGATCCGACGGCAAAAGTCCAAGCATCGTAGATATCGTCTGCTTCATAGAATCCTTAGCTGAATCCGAAACCCCCTTCGAAATAACAAAATTGTCGAGTGGTTCAATTCTCTTCAGCATATTAGCTATAACGGAGAATTCACACCCAAACCCTGATTTTCTGGTGGAAACAAACTCGTCGGAGACTCCACCACCATCCACGCCGGAAATCAGGCAGCAAATTGCAGAGTGTCTCTTAGGGGCTGCGGGAAGCAAGGGGCTGATGAGTAGGTTGTGGGAGATTGGCGGCTGAGGCGGCAGAAACGTGGGTTTAAGCGATAAATCGGCGGCGCGTGACATGAGGACAGCCCTCGCCGCTGCAGAGCCCGCCATGAATCGGCCAGTGATAATCAAGAAGTTCTGTTGGGAATCCGGCGGCGGTGCGGGAGAGGGATTTTCCTCTGGTTAGCTTCTAATCTGCGTCATGAGTCTCTGCCCACTAATTTCTGTTGCTGTTGATTTTGTTTGGTGATGATGTTTGGTGGGTTAATGGCCTTCTCCTTTCAATTAATTACAGATTCGCCATTTTTAGATACTGACGTCACTCTTTCTATGTGCGTGTTTATGAGTGTCGACGTGGTGTATTTATTTCGCTTTTTATTTTTTTTACGTCAATTTAAATATAAGATATTTATTTATTGTATATCTGCAAATATTTACTTGAGTCGTTTTCTTTTAGAAAATATTTAATGTATTGATTTTTTTAAAATACTATTAATACATCTTCTACATCAAAGTACAAATATACCATATTAGCTGCAGAAATTATCAAAGTAAATGAACAAAAGCTCACATTTATTTGATGAATAAAATACAAATACTTTTAAATAAAATGTAAAATAATGTAATAAGTGTGAAAAATGAGTGACAAATATAAATAATGTAATTTTTTTAGGTCGTTGAGAAAATAATTGTTCTCCTTTTTTGAGTTTGAAAATTTTTATGAAACACATAAATGATGAAAGTGAAAAAATGTTTGTGGGATGGAGGAAGTAATTGACAAAAATGATAAATTGTCTAATTGAATTATGTAATACATAATTCATATAATAGATGATAAGTAATAAAATAAACTTTCAAACTTTTAATCGAATTAAAGTGCAAATGTAATTACTATATAATTACAATATAAATATATTCAATTGATATTTTGTGCACGGATTATAATTTCTTACAACCACTCAATTTTGAATCAATTTACAATCAAATCAAGCCATAAGAATTGAATTGATGATATTACATTTTCATACATATATGTTTTATTAAAAAAAATCTCTAAATAAGAGATAGATAGATAGATATATGTAATAGACCAAGAATAATACTACTAAATATCAAAATAAATTATCTCCTTGTACGAAATAACAAAATTAATTAAATGAACGCCTAGAATTAAATGGGGTCCATTTGATTTGATTTCGGGCCGGTGAGCTACACCCAAGAGAACTAGTGGGCCTATACAACTTTGGTCGTACCTATCCGCACCTGTTTATTTAAACCACTAAAATTAAATAATTATTAAACACGAATTAAATATTTCCAAGCTTAAACATGCTTTAACAGTAATTTTCTTTCGTATAAATTAGTCAATTTTCGTGTGCTTGTCAAAGTTCAATTGGCCTATTTTTGATCTTTCATTCTCATAATGGGCCATACTACCCTTCTCTCTCCATCCACACATACCTCTTCTCTTAATGATAGAGATAATCTCAATTGGAGAAGAGGGAAGGTCAAGCATAAATTTAAAAAATGATATATCTTGTCCTTTTATCAATAAATATATGTACTATTATAAATAAATTGAGCCAAGTATAGGAAAATACCTCTAATTTGTTTAAATAATTTTGAATGATATAATTTATAGGTTAACTTTATTTAATTATTAACTAATATTCGATTGAATGAGCTTGAAAATTAGCTTTTCAATTGAAGTAAATAAAAGTCTAAGTTTGAATGGATTGGTATTTTCATATTTATTTGACTATATGTTTTATGAAATTATAATTTGTCTCTAATCTTTATTCATGACTTTTAATGAATATTTATACTTACATTAATCGCTAAATATAGGAAGGAGCAATACCGTATCATGTTTAGGTGGTTTAACTTTTTTTTCAATCATATATATAAAATTAAATAAATCCTAAAATAATTCATTTAAAAATCTACGCGAAGAAAATAATTAAATAAACCCTAAAATAAATTTAAAAGAAATTAATTCAAAAGTAGAAATTCTAATTAGTTGGAAAGGAGCAAAGTCTTGCTGCCAGCTTCTGCGAATATTCCACGAGACCTATAAATACACTACGCGCATGTTGAAAAGCCGCTGAATTCACACTTTTATCGAGCCCCTGAATATCGCGTACGCTATTTTTCCTCATCGAACAATTCGATTCGTTCATCAACTTCGATCCGCGTTTATAGAGATCTATGGCTTCATCCAGTACTCTCAAGCGATGGCTCAGGCCCGAGGTAAATGCTCCCATTCCGCTGTTTTATTTTGTAATTTTTTCGGTTCGTCATCGATGAATTGATCGGATCTATTTTTCATTTTCTATTTTTGGTAAAAAATAATTAGGTTTATCCATTGTTCGCGGCCGTCGGAGTCGCTGTTGGCATTTGCGGAATGCAATTGATCCGCAACATCAGCACTAATCCTGAAGTCAGGTATTTTCACCAACAAATCTTTCGTTCCAGAGTCCAAATTTGGTCGTTTTTTGTGGATGTGTAATATTCGAAGTAGATCTGTGTTTGGCAAGTTGTTATTTTCTACGAAATACAGAAATTAGAATCAAAGTCGGAGGGATTAGTGGCGTGGTGATTAATGCTTTTGTCCTGAATGAATCAATGATTCCTATCTCTGAATGTGAAATTTGTTTCTATTTCTTTGCACATGATTGTAATAGCCTGTCTTTAGAATTTATGAACATTCAATCTTAAATCTGAGGACAAAATGGTATGTGATAGTTTTCAGTACAACAATTAAGAGCATATGGTGGTCTAGCAATTCACATAACATACGTAGCTACTCCTTCGCATTATAGTTACTCAGACCGTAGACATTGCATATATATAGGCGTAGGTAAACATACATGCTGCTGTACAGCATAGATTATAGATGGAGACGAATTAAACAAGTTTCTTTAGAAGTACAACACATGAACATGAATGCATAGAAGACAAAGGGTATGATTAATTAGAGGGAGTCCATTGTTTAAGCAGGAGAGGAAAAGCAAAAACAATTACTCTCAAATCATCCACACATTTCTTATGTTCTTATCTTGTACTAAAGTGAAGACCATTTTCTTTCTTGTGTGAATCAAATCTTAGTTGTTAAAGCCCACCATTCTTTGTATGCCAATTACAGAGTGACCAAGGAAAACAGAGCTGCTGGTATATTGGATAACCACGCTGAAGGCGAGAAGTACTCGCAACATGCTTTAAGAAAGTATGTTCGCAACAGGGCTCCTGAAATCATGCCATCCATCAACAGCTTCTTCGCCGACCCCACCAATTGATCTAGTGATGGGTATGATCGTTTGAAACTATTAATGATATAAGTGAAATTTTTTTTTCTCTGGTTCAACGCTGAAATTCCAGTGATTGTATTCACAAATAAGTCTCTGATAGAACTCTGCCAGAGTGGATATGAATTTTTTGACATCAATTCATGAATCAATTGATTTAATATGCATGTTAGGACCTTTTTTCCAATCTTGCAATAGTGTATCTTATATTTGCGATTATATCTTCTCATGATTGTTAAACATGACTGAATTTTCATGATAATTTGTGAATTCATGAAAGGTTTTTTCTTCAGAAGAGTGAGGTGAATCAGGTGATGGTCTTACTCTTTACATTTTTCTCTGATTGATTGATAAGCATCCTCTGTTGTTTGAGAATTTCCATTCCTTAAAAGGTGAGTTTAACTGTGAAACAAATTTGAGATAATTGAAAATGACACCCACATAAAATTATGCATAATCAAATCTAAAAAGAGGGATAGAGGTTTGTTTATATTTAAATAAAATCTGATCCTTTATTTCAAAAGTGTCTTTCAAAGTAATTAGTCCAAGTGTTGCATGAGTGCAACCTCCATTCCTAATATTGTATGCTACCTCCGTCACAAATTTGGTTTAACTTTTCCTTTGTAACTTGAGGTAAACACTAAAAATAGTTTTAGACGGTAAGAGTATTTTATATGTATTACTATTAGTTTCATTTTCGAATAATATTGTTAATTTTTAGTAACAATTTTGAGCAGCACTCTTATTTGAAGTTCTAATCGAGTAATCTTCTTTATCGAGTAGTACTTCTATTCTTCAGTTCAAAATCCTAGTCTTTTTATTTCGAATAAAACTCTTGAGTTTTTTTTTTCCTTCATTTGAATACCAATTTCATAACATGTTGGGTAATGCTTTGAATTTCATGCAACAACTTTGAGTACTCCATTTTGTACCAATTTGAGCAAGTATCCTTAATTTGTGTAACTATTTCGTAGCACCACCATCTTTTAAAATCAATTTCGAGTAATTCTTTTTAATTACATGCAACTTCTAAAAACATTTTCGAGTAATTCTTCTCAATTACATGTAACAGCTTCGAGTGACTTAATTTATCCGACTAAAATCCTTAATTTGTGGAACGATTTCAAGTAACACCAATTTTAACGCCTGTTTGGACATTAAGTTTCGGGTAATAATTTCAAGTGACAATTTGAAGGATTAATTTATTGCTCTGAATTTTATGTAAAAATTTTGACTAACTACATTTTTAATACCAATATTAAGTAACTATTCTTAATTCGTGTAATGTCAAAAATTTTAAGCTAAAGGACTAAACAAAGATAAAAATTGTGCAATTTTTTTTATGTTTAGCATATGTACAAAACAAAAGGCTCGATTTCACTGTTCCACACCAGGTTGCATAGGGGATGCAACAGGGGTGTGGAACAGTTGATCTCAAATCCAAAAGAAATCAGTGTAATGAAACAGCAATATCGAAGAAAAAGGGTTCAAATTAAAGGGTTCAAATTAGGCAGGTATGCCAATCTGCTGGTGATTTTATGAGTACCACAACATGATCATCGAGTGATGAAGATGCATCACGATCCTGGATCTATCTGTTGCTTGTTTTTCGCTTCGCCATGCCAGTAATTCCATGCTTCAGCATAGTGATGAATGAGCTCACCAACGGCTGCCAGAGAAATAAAAATGATCTCGGATATTATAGCTTAACTTGGATGTGTTTTCTAAGCATGATTCATCAGAAAGTGGACAAACAGAACATAAATGAAATCATTTAAAAGGGATGGTTGGAATGATAGAGTACACGTAATATAATACTCCCAAATATATACCATAATCTTTCTACATAAAAGATATGGAGCCCCTAGGTTGTTTCATTGATAAAGATGATAGCTGTGAACATGATAATAAAAATAAGGTGTACCTTGGTTGCTGTACTGTGGTTTATAAGCGCATAACAGATTTTCCCTATCCTGAGTCGAGTCGCCTTTTTTGTTTTCCTTGTCCTCTGACTTGTTGACACTAGGACTAAAGGGGCCAAATATAAATACCTGTGGACCATGTTTCTGATTCTGATCGGTTGAGGACTTATCTTTTACATTATTTGCCTGGTTTTTCGAACGATTCTCACTGTTTGATTGCCAATCAGTTGAGGTATTAGAATTGCACCTTTTCACCACCATGTTGGTGATCTCAGTCCCAAATGCTCTCTTGGGTGCCGTGGAAGATCCACACCTGTGAGTTCTTTCACTGTCGATCCACCTAAATGCTGGTTTTCCACTCTCAGGATCACGAGTCTGTGTATTAACAGAGTTATTGATGAAAAAAATTAGCTTTTTGATTGATTGTTGTAGGAAAAGAACTTAAAAGACATTTACTGAAACCAAGCTACAAACTTGCACAACATGTGGCAACGGTACAGGTTCTTTGAGGTAGCAAGGATAAGAAATGCTACTAATATCAATTATCCACAGATCTCTAAATGAATGGCAGTTGCCAAAAAAGTATAGAAAAACTTTTCAATTCCAACTCAATATTTATAAAAAGAACGAACCAACCTCTTCCATAAGCTTCCTGGAAAAAGAAATGAAGTGCCATAAGTGACAGAACTGACCTTTTGAAGAAGTTCCAAGGATGAAAGCACGTTGGCTATATCATATAAACGTCTGACTTTAGCTGCAGAGAATCCCAAGTTAAAATGCAAGAACATAACAGGTCTGTTTTTCACATACACCATAACAAAACACAAACAATATGAAGGTCGCGGTTACTTCTCATAGCTGTCCTTTCATGGCTGGCCCCCAGCAAATCTAATGCAGCATGATCAAGAGAGATCAAGTCCGCCTTAAGAGCATTAAACAAGGGAAAACCTAGATCAAACTAAGAGCATAATCAAGATTTTCAACCAGAATGGAGGATTACTTAATGATTTTTCCCTCCTGTTTTCTATAGAATCACAAAGGTGAAGAGTCCATTCAAATTTCGGGATAAGATAAATGGCAACTAAGCAGAAACTGGAACCTCCTCATAGGCTCACCTCTTTCTGATTCTGAGCATTTGTCTGTCCCCTTAGTCTTTGAGTCAGGAAACAGTCTACATTCTTTCCTATTTGAGACCTGAGGAAAGAAAGCATACAGAGCACAAAGTATCATATTAGATCACTGTTTTCATGCTAGACTTAATGGACTCATACAGGAAGTCAGGAACAATAAGAAATAATTGTGATGCAGTAATCAAAGGAGTGTCTTTCAAACTTATTAATCAAGCCAGCAAGAATACATTAGCAACGTAGGTATGGTAATCCTCTTTCAGTCCCTGTTCCTTTAAAGAGTATAATTTTAAGCAATGTTAGTATTCCATTAAGATTTAATGCATGGTTCCATGAAATTTTTCATGAACCAAATGAAAGTAGGCCACCTTGAGAACTTTCAAAACCCCAGAAACAGCTCCAAAACCTATCCAGGTATACTTATTCTTGGATTTCTTCTGCAAAACCTGATAATCATTCCATGTGTTAAAAGTTAATCATAGTAATGAATTCAACTGAACTGGCATCTGAAATTACCCCAATGCTCTCCAAAATATTTACAATGTCATATATTCTTCGCCGCTCAACACCTAATCAAAGTTCGAAAAAGAATATTAAGTTTCCATCTGAAATTTGTATTAGGTCACCTGTGTATGTTATAGTATGATTCAGTGGAGGGGAGCAAATGAAGAACCTTAGACTCAATTTTATCACGTAATTCTTTGCTCAAAATAAGTTCCAACTAACAGAAGCTACAAGAAATATTGTTCAGTACTAGAGATAACATAGTAGATACATCATCATAAATGGAAAATAAACTTCTTTCACAGTTTCAAAAGGGACAGGCAAAATCATAGTATAACAATTTAAACAAAAAAGTGATGCATATAATCACACCCAACTGACGAGCAGCAGCATCCAATCCGACGGATTCCACGCCTCCACGATTATACAACTTCAAGAAACTGCACGAAACCAAAATCATCCAAAATCAGATCTTTTTTCTTGCACCAAAACTGTATCTTCGTTAGTCTGTGTTATCTATCCAGTGAATTGCGATTTACTTGGTGCACAAGAGGCCGAGCGATTTCTCCTTGCGACAATAAAATGGATCTTTTTTGCGAGAATCACGAGCCGCCATTCCAACAAATGAATTCAAACCTACAGAGATCTTTTTGGATCATAAGCAATCGTACATCGCGAACTAGGGATTCCAACAAATGAATTCAAAACTAGAGGTCTTTTTGGATCATAAGCAATCGTAGATTGCGAACTAGGGATTCTGAATTGAGATTTATGGATTTAGAGGGAGATTGAATAGGCTATACAGTGTGTGGGGTGAATTGCGGGAATTTGAATTAAGATTGAGCGCGCGGCCGGCTGCTTAGGAGGTCCGTAAAATAATTAGGAATTAATAATTAATAATAATAATAATAATAATATTGTCAACTTTTTATATTTAATTTTATTACTAATATGATTTGTTTATATATGGATGGCAAGACTCGTTTGGTTTGATTATCCCGGTCATGCTCAGAAAACTTGGAACTAGTAGTATCATACTCCATTTTCACCATTACAAATACAATAAAATACAGTATCTTAGTAGACTAAAATGCATTAGTACTATTCATTACAAGAAAATTACTATGTTGACATTATACAACAATTTTTTGTTAAGTATTAAACAATATAGAGGAAAATGAATTTAATCTTAACTTACTCAAACTAGGATCGAATTTGATAAAACTAATCACCAACCTTTGATGTTGTATGGGTTAATTGCAAAAAAAAAAAATCACAAACTTTATTCCTATTGCAAATTAATCCTCAGTTTAAGAAATTGAAAAGAAACCATCACCTTTAAGTATTGTTGCAAAAAAATCCCAAAAAAACATACTTTTAATTAGAAATTGGATGCGTTTCGCAACAATACTTAAAAGTTGTGGTATTTTTTGCAACTTCTCAAAAGTGAGGATTAATTTGCAATAGGAGTAAAGTTTGTGGGTTTTTTTTGCAATTAACCCTTGTAATTTTCAACATATAAAATTTCAAATATCTGTTCAAAAACTTGACATTAAAAGTGAATAGGAAGATGGATGGATTACCATAGTCACATTCCTTGTTCCTTTAAACCCATAATAATTTAATCAATACAAACAAAAAGATTCAGCTAGAACGAATTTAGAGTACAAGTAGACTAGGAAAGATGATCTTCAACAAACCCAACATGTATAGATTACTGCTTTCCTTTCGACTAGCGAAAGAACCCGCCTTTACTAGTCTACAGTAGTGACCTCTTGCCACAGCCCGTCGACTGCTTCTCTCCACAGCGTGACGTTATTATCACCAGACGCAACGGCCAACAAATTTCCAGTAAGAGACCATGATACCCTCCAAACCGGAGCCTTGAAGTCTTTCAAGACTTTCCCCTCCCATTGATCACCTTCCTTTGCGACGGTCCATATCACAACTGTGCCATCCTGAGAAGCACTTGCAACTGTTGATTTTGGAAGTCCCAAGTTTGGTGCCCAAGAAACATCCCTCACCCAATCGGAATGCATCTGAAGGGCAGGGAAGCAGTCCATTTTCCAGATACTGTTGTAAAGCTTCCACACCTTCACCGTGTTATCACAGCCACCAGAAGCCAGCTTCTGAACCGGCTCCAATAGTCCCGATCCAACCAATGCACCTGGTGCCATTGAAGGAGCCCATGTAACTGAGGTCACCCCAACAGGGTGTGCTTGGTCTATTTTTGTTGTATCCCAACCACCATCTGATCGAGCTGTGTAGACAGATATATTCCCGTCAGATGAACCACAAGCCAAGCACAATCCCAGTTCATGGGGAGCCCAAGCAATTGAATTGACAGAAGCACTGTGATCGGTAAAAACTTGAGATTGGGACCATTCATTCGGAGTACCTTCCTTCCAGATAATGACTTTACCATCATAAGAACAGGAAGCAAGTGTCGAGCCGAATTTGGGATGTGCCCAAGCTACCTGCCAAACCGGACCTTGATGCCCAGTCAAAGTTGCAAGATGTTGGGATGTAGAATTGTTGCCCACACCAATTATTTTTATAGTGCAATCAGAAGAAGCCGTCGCCACTCGTTTTCCATAATAGTCCATTGATACGTCGTGAACAACATCATTATGAGTTGTTTCTATCTTCTGGGGAGGCATCTTTCTTTTTGGTTTATAGGAAAGAACTTAGAGTTACTTAATGATTTACTTTCAACTCCTGAGATTTTAATACAATTAGATATTTAATGGAGTACTAAAACTTGATATTCATCCCTAAAAAACTCTTTAGATTATTCCAATTCATTTATCAGTTCATCAAAACCTAACAAATTTATTTATAGCATCATTTAGCATTTAAACATACAAACGAAAACATTCAAGCAATCATAGAGCGCTAAATATACAATTTACTGCAGAAAACCCAAATTAATCCAAACATCCTCCCAAATTGAACTTCTAGGGGAAGCTGAATAATGTCCAATACTCTTATTTTGACAACAATTAGCAACCAACTAGCTTATATCTATTTTTCTGCACAAAGTTTCAGAATCCTAATCTTTAAACGACATTAAACAGTAATGAAATAAATGACCTACTGATATAAACCAATAAAATGCTCGGAATAAACTAATTTTCTAATGAAACTTAATTAGAAACGCAAATCCCAAAAGAGAACAAAAAACAAATCAGCACGATCTCGAATAACAGTGAGTAACAAACATTCTTCCACATAACTCTCAACCCCAGATCTCATATTATAAATAATAAATTAGGGGGAAAAAAAGACAAACAGAAATTTTAAAAAAATCAGAAAATAAAATAGTTTTTCATTCATTAATTAAGAAAAGATTTACCAGATGAAGAATCGGATCAGATCGATATGTGGTGCAGATAATCTGTAAGAAGAGGAGAAACACCACAACTCAATGGTGGAGGGAACTGCGATTGTGCAACTCAAGAAACAGTGGCTATTAGCGTTTTAATTGAGGGCGTATGTGGTTAACGCAATCTTCCTACTGTAAATGTCATTTCTAAAAACACGTTTTTGGAAGTTAAATATTGTCTTGGAATTCACACCTCTCCTTTTATTTGTCAACAAAAAATGTTACTCCAAGCACTTAAAAAATGAAAAAAAAAAATCAAATAAATAATCATTCAATACATTTTTTTAAAAATATTATCATTATCTAACACATATATATTTTTTTCTTTATTTATTACTTTAAAAAAAACTAATCATTATAAAAATAAATAAATCAATAAAATTATTTAAAAAAAAACTACTTACAAAAAAACTATAAGGAAGTGTTTGGTTCACATTGAGTTAATAATAATTAATTGGTTTTAAAAATATAGAGTACTAAAGATAAATATAAGAGAGTGTTTGATTTACATTGAGATAATAATACTCAATGAGCTTTAAAAATTTACTAAAAATAAGGAAGTATTTGCAATTAAACGGACTTATTTCCTTTTAACCCTTTTAATTTAATTATATTACAATATCTCATGAATCTTATAAAAAAATTAAAGCAATTCTAATATACATTTTTTAAGCTTATTAATTCATTTAATAATTTTATTGAACTAAACACTCATTAATAGTCAAGAGGAAGAATTAGGTATTTGAAATGGTCAAAATTGTGTGTCACAAACTCACAATGTCACATCCTAAATTTTAAAATATTCTTATATGAAAAGAAAAAAATATATTTTAGCTGAAGTTTAAAGAAAATAAAATTTAATAATCTAAAATTTCCAACTTAATAAAGTGATATAAAATCCAAACGTGATTAATATATAATAATCTTGAAAAGGAGTAGTAATAAAGAAAAAAAAAGCGTAATTACCTTATATGTTGCGATATAAAATCCAAACGTAATTAATGTAGGCTAATAGTACGTTCACCCAATTTAAAAAACTTATACAATTATCAATAAAAACATAGTATATAATTATTAATAAAAATATATACACTTTGTTGATGAATTTTTTGTTATGAAAAATTGAGTGTAAAAAAATATACAATTATTAAATATGTATATACTATTGAATAAAAAGTTATACACTTATGCATGTTAGTTTTTTTAATAAAAAACTGAATGTGAAAAAAATACAATTTATTAAAAAATATGTATACAATATAGAATAAAAAATTATATACATATGGATGCACGGAATATCAACCTAATAATGTATAATAATCTTGAAAAGGATAGTAAATAAAGTAAATAAAACGTAATTATTGCTCATTTACTTTAACATTAATTTGATTCTTACTTATCTTTATTTAAACTTGTATTTGAAGATAACAATATCGAACCGACCTACAAAGTAGAAAAACATTATTTTATAATTAATTATTATTATGATAATGCTGATCTAATAATGTTGTGGTAAATAATGATTATTGAATAACAGATCCATCCATACCATATAATATCTCCAGCATTTATCGTTGTCAACTAGGGAGACTCAGAGGAAGCAACCACCAAACCCACTCACACTCCATCGACGAACAAATCAACGGATCTCGCTCCTCCGCCATGCCCTTTTCCACCCGCCGTGGCGCCGGCGGTTGGGCGCATTCCATCCTCCCCACCGCCACCACCAAACCTGCATCCAAACAACCGAGGAAGCAGCGCAAGCGCACCACCGCTGCCTTTCGCGATTTTCTCATCTCTAATTTCTTCACAATCGGACTCTGCTTCACCTTCATCTTCTTCATTTTCATTGTCTTTCGCTTCGCAGCTGTTCCCAAGCCCCTACAATTCCGGCAGTCCTCATCGCGAGCACGGTCGACCCGACTTCGCAAGTCTGTTACTCATAAGTATTCTAACGACACCGTTTTAGCTGCTTCTGTGGATATTACCACTAAAGAGCTTTACGATAAGATCCAGTTTTTGGATGAGGATGGCGGCGCGTGGAAGCAGGGTTGGCAAGTGAGATATAAAGGGAACGAGTGGGATGAGGAGAAATTGAAGGTGTTTGTGGTGCCTCATTCGCATAATGATCCTGGATGGAAGCTCACTGTTGAAGAGTATTACGATCGGCAGTCTAGGCATATACTTGATACAATTGTTGAAACACTTTCCAAGGTTTAATTATTCATCCGATTAAGCTGTCGACCATTCTTACTAATTTAATTTGGTTTGTACTTTGTCTTGATTGCATCAAAAGTTGAATTGAGTTCTGGTGTTGTTACCTGCCTTGCCAGTATAAATTATTGCGGATATTTGAGGCTTAAAACAATTTTTTAGCTAATGTTGGAATAATAACGACGACTATAGTGGCTTGTTTTTCTGATATTGACTTTGCATAATCAGAGGGTTCTGAGATATTACACTTTAACTGATTGGTTTGAATTGTATATAGGATAATCGGAGAAAGTTTATATGGGAAGAGATGTCTTATCTGGAGAGATGGTGGAGGGATGCTTCAGACGTGAAAAGAGAATCCTTCATCACTTTAGTGCAGAATGGACAATTGGAAATTGTTGGAGGTGGTTGGGTGATGAATGACGAGGTAATATTAGTGTGTATGTAACATTGTAGTATGAATGTTTTTTTTTCTGCTAATTCGTTAAGCATTAGTGAATTTCTCATTTGTATTATAGATGACATGACTCTTTTACAGGTTTTGCAACCTAATCTTACTAGTTATTACATCTTTCTGCAGGCTAATTCACATTATTTTGCCATCATTGAACAGGTAATATGTAATTTCATTATTCTTTCCTCCTGTGAATTTGTTTAAAGACTTTAATCTAGAATTCTGTTATGGTAACCTAGTCATCTATACGAGTGTGAGTTGGATTCTAGTATTAATAACCTTCCATTCTTGCCTTCTCAATTTCTCTGCCTTGTGAAAATCTCCAGCATAAGCAGACAGATATATGTTATCTACGTGGTCTTTATTTATTTATTTTAATTTTAAACACTTCATTGAACTCCTGCTTAGGGCTCACATGCCTTTCCAAACATCCCTATATAGTCTTATCATTTTTTTATCTATTTTGAAAAGGTTATATTCTGTGTATTAATGAAATGTTCCTTCCAAGGAGATTTCATTATGGCAGTTCACTTCAGCAGTAGCTTGTAGGGTATTAAATTGCATTTTCACCATCACTCAACTCGGCCTAAATGTGTATGTGCTCGCTTTTATGTCGATTATGATATAGAATGGTTTCAATGATCTTGTTAGTTTAATGCTTGGTGATGTTCTAATTTTGATTTAGTGGTGTCTCTTCGCCTATCCACTTATGTAACTGTATATGCTAAACCCTATGTCTCAGATAATGGAAGGTAATACGTGGCTGAATGAAACTGTTGGGGTTATTCCTAGAAACTCGTGGGCAATAGATCCATTTGGATATTCATCCACAATGGCTTATCTTCTCCGTCGCATGGGGTTTGAAAACATGCTTATACAGAGAACACACTATGAATTGAAAAAGGAGTTAGCAAGGGACAAGAATCTGGAGTATGTTTGGAGGCAGAGCTGGGATACTGAGGAAACAACTGATATCTTTGTTCACATGATGCCCTTCTATTCTTATGATATCCCACATACTTGTGGCCCAGAGCCTGCTGTTTGTTGCCAGTTTGACTTTGCTCGAATGCGTGGATTTGTATATGAACGCTGTCCCTGGGGAGAACATCCTGTGGAGACAGACCATGAAAATGTGAAGGAGAGGGCACTAAAATTGTTGGATCAATATAAAAAGAAATCCACACTTTATCGAACAAATACACTCCTTGTTCCCCTTGGTGATGATTTCCGCTACATCAGTATTGATGAAGCTGAAGCTCAGTTCAGAAATTACCAATTGCTATTTGATTATATTAATTCTGATACTAGCTTGAATGCTGAGGCTAAATTTGGTACTTTAGATGACTATTTCCGTACCCTGCGTGAAGAGGCTGAAAGAATAAATTACTCACGCACTGGAGAAATTGGCTCTGGTGAGATTGGAGGCTTCCCTTCTTTGTCAGGCGATTTCTTTACTTATGCTGATAGAAATCAAGATTATTGGAGTGGATATTATGTCTCCAGGCCTTTCTTTAAGGCTGTAGACCGTGTGTTGGAGCAAACACTTCGCGGTGCAGAAATGATGATGGCATTTCTGTTAGGATACTGCCAGAAACCACAATGTGAGAAATTTCCTACTAGCTTTTCATACAAGTTGATATCTGCTAGACGAAATTTAGCTCTCTTCCAGCATCATGATGGGGTGACTGGTACTGCTAAGGATCATGTAGTTGAAGACTATGCGATGCGAATGCATATGGCTTTGCAGGACCTACATATCTTCATGTCCAAGGCTATTGAAATTTTGCTTGGAATTCACCATGAAAAGAATGATCAGCATCCAGCTAATTTTGAACCAGCACAACCAAGATCTAGACATGATGTTCAACCCATGCATAAAGCAATTACTGCTCGGGAAGGTACTCTCCAAACTGTGGTCCTTTTTAACCCATTAGAGCAAACAAGAAATGAGGTGGTGATGGTGGTAGTTGAAAGACCAGATGTGACAGTACTGGACTCAAACTGGACGTGTGTCAAGAGCCAGATCTCTCCTGAACTGCGCCACGATGACAGCAAAATATTTACTGGGAGACATCGTCTTTACTGGAAATCTTCTGTTCCTGCTATGGGATTGCAGACTTATTATGTTGCTAATGGATTTGCTGGATGTGAGAAGGCCAAACCAGCAAGTCTCAGGATTTTTGCTCCATCAAAACAGCTTTCATGCCCCACCCGCTACGCTTGCTCAAATTTAGAAAGTGGTGAAGCTGAAATCAGCAATCAACATCAGACACTCACCTTTGATGTAAGTCATGGGCTTTTGCAGAAAATAAGCCATAAGGATGGTCGTTTGAATGCTGTTGAGGAAGAAATAAGTGTGTATTCGAGCCCTGAGAGTGGGGCCTATCTCTTCAAACCAAATGGTGATGCCGCGCCTATAATCGAAGCCGATGGACTGATGGTGATTTCGGAGGGACATTTGGTTCGGGAAGTTTTTTCTTATCCCAAAACGAAATTTCAGAAATCTCCAATCTCCCATAGCACCCGTATATATGATTGTCAAGGTACCATACAGGAATTTATCATTGAGAAAGAGTATCATGTTGAGCTCATTGGGCATGATTTGAACGACAGGGAAATGATAGCAAGGTATAAGACAGATATTGATAACAAGAGAATTTTTTACTCTGATTTGAATGGCTTCCAGATGAGCCGAAGGGAAGCTTATGACAAGATACCTTTGCAAGGAAATTACTACCCAATGCCTTCTCTTGCATTTATGCAAGGCTCAAATGGGCAACGCTTTTCTGTTCATACAAAACAGTCCTTGGGTGTAGCTAGCTTGAAAAATGGGTGGTTGGAGATAATGCTCGATCGACGGCTGGTGAATGATGATGGGCGTGGGTTGGGCCAGGGGGTGACTGATAATCGCCCCATGAATGTGCTTTTCCACCTCTCCTTTGAGTCCAACATTTCACCTCCTGTGAGTTCCACCAATACTCGCCCTCTGAGCCCCTCTCTTCTCTCTCATCTTGTTGGTGCTCACTTGAACTATCCAGTACATGTATTCATTGCTAAAAGCCCTGAATCAATATCTGTGCAACCACCCCCTAGATCATTTTCTCCATTAATGGCTTCCTTGCCTTGTGATCTTCATGTAGTAAGCTTAAAGGTTCCTCAACCTCTGAAATACTCTCAGCGGCCCCTTGGAGACCCGAGATTTGCTCTAATTTTACAAAGGCGGCACTGGGGTTCTTCATATTGTCGAAAAGGCAGGTCAGGGTGTTCTACCATCACTGATGAGCCAATCAATCTGCTTGATATGTTCAAAGGGCTTTCTGTCTCAAATGTGAAGGCCACTTCTTTAAACCTTCTACGCGAAGATACTGACTCGCTCGGCTATAGTGAGCAGTTTGGAATTGGTTCTCAAGAAGGGCACATCCTTATATCCCCCATGGAAATTCAGGCTTACAAATTGCAGTTAAGGCCTCAGTAATAGATAATATGCAGTAGACTCTTATCTATTATTTCACCAATGCGTTTACATAGATCATGGGATGAGTTCTATTGCTGCTGGTCTTCGTGTTGCAGTTGCAACATGCTTTCTGGGAGGATTTAGGAATCTTTTTGCTGTAAAGTTGTTAAAGTCGAAGATCTCCTAGCACAGTTGGCTTTTGTAATTTTTGTAGAACGAGCTGTTGTCCCTGACATGCATGAAGATACATTACTGGTGTAATTTTGAGTTTACCCAGTGACCTTCTGATGAGTGTTAGAGTTGACGAAAACCAAGTGGCTCCGTGCAGAACTATGGTAACAGCTCGACATCAAAGGTATGTTTTTCTTCTGCAGAAAGCTTGGTTAGTTAGAGCTGTGATATAATCTCCCTCAAATCCGATGACTTCTTGTGGGTAGACTATACAATGTAATCTTCTGATAACAGTGAGTTAATATTTGAGTTCCTAGTATTCTACCATGATGGATGATGCAGTGTCTTGTTCTACCATATGGCTGTCTTACTTTACGTTTGATGCTACACCACATACATTCCAACGGGAATTGTTCCTATCATTTTATTTGCACAACGTATGGTTTTTTTGTTTCCAAAAACTTGTGTTAGTTGTAGTGTGTTGATGGATATTCCTTGGGTTGATAATTGATAAAGAGGGCAATTTGAGTGTGGATAGGGATCCTAGTTAATCGAATTGGGAATTATTTTGAAAGTTTATAGTTAGATTACATTGCAATGAATGCGATGCTACTGAAAAATAGGTGAAAAATCTTGATAGACTGCTCAAATGATTTCTCTGCGTTCTAAATCGATTGTCTTTCTCAACGAAGTGGATGTTATTCCTTTTTGGATATCATTCTTACAATAAACTTTGGCCTAATTAACATTTCACAAAATGATCTCTTCTTGGACACTCATGTTGAGCACCTTGTTTGGAAGAACGATGCTGTTAATCACCACAACCTCATCTTCAACACTCACTGATTCCCCTGCAATCGATGAAAATTCGATCAGTCTCAAACTTGATTACGCATTATTTCAACGGTCGATCCCACATACCTAAGATGGTAATTCCAAGCTTGCTGTTGTAGTCACCATCAGCCTGAATCAGAGACGCAGATATTTAGATTCACATTTTAAAGGAGACTTGTTTTTTTTTCAATCACATGAATATGGTTAGATGAATTTAAAGTTTCAGTACAAAGACAATACCTGGACTCTGGACCATCTTCCAAGAGACGACTTCCACCCAATAACAGCATGCATAACAACAGCATTTTCCTGTGGGAGAGAAATGCGTTAAACTAGATTTACTATAACGACAATCACCTTTTCCAGGCTAACGTACCTTGATCTCTACATCATCTAACACAATACAGTTCATAAGTCTTGCACCAGCAGCTATACGAACATTCGCTGATACCGATACATTGGGTCCAATCTGTTAATACAACGAAGAAACTTTAAATAGAAATAAATTGCACTCAGATTTACCTTTGAAGTAAAATTACCCTTGAAAGTTCATGGTCTTATTTCTTGTGATCAACACCAAACCAAGTACAGAAATCTTAACAGTACATTATTTTCCGTGCTCTCAAGTTGTTAACATTATCACCCAAATTTTAAATATCATCATCAAAATATTTATACTAAACTTAATATACTCCCCAATACAAGAAAGAAAAACACAGGACAGGTGAATTACCTTTGCAGATGGATGTACTTTTGCTGATGGATGAATATAGACATCTCCAACAACAGTTGCATTCCTCTTTCCATCTCCATTTTCCAGCAGATGTGGAGAGGTAATTCGAAATTGAGCAAGATATAGAGCAGAACACTTGATGGACATTCTGATGAATTAGAGGTAAGACAGTTACGGTACTCCAGGACTAGGGACTCCAGTTTCAAAAAAGAATAGAATATGAATTGAAGAAGGATTAATCTACCCAGGGTTCTTGATCTGTTCCCAAAACTCTGTGGTCTCATATGTAAACAATTGCTTCTTACCAGCAAGTGGTGACAATATGTCTTGGTCCAACCTGACAAAATCTCTAGGAAGAGACCTAATGAAAGAAAAATCAACCCATTTGATTAAACCAAAGCTGAGATTCAAGCTAACATACTTGAACCAACCAAACATAACAGCATATCAATATCTTTCAAGATTTAACACCACACATTAATGACAAATGATAAGGTTCTTCCTGAAGATGCTTTAGATATCACTACTGACTACTGTATGCAAGACTTAAATTAGCAATATGATAGCAAATGGTACCTTGTAGTAAATTGCTGAGACTCGTAGCTTGATTCATCACGTGTATAAGCTGCAGTTTACAAGAAATGGATAAAAACAACATTTATATTGACGAGTGGATAGAATAGGTTTTTGTGGATGCATGATATTGACCTTCATAAATTCCCAGTCATGCTGGGATGGGATTGTAAGTTGTAACCCAGTGCTCAAGTGACAGTCATGTAATGAATTTTGAGATAAAGTTGTTTGAATTACTGAGATTCCAAGCGGAATAATGAATTGAGGTAGATACAGTTAAGAGTTGGAAACAATTTGCATCAGTATAAATTTGGTAACAAGACTAGTCACATTATTCTTTCAATTTCAAGTCTTATCATTAAAAGAACAGACATGTTAAAGTCCTCAGGCTCTATACATCAGGTTTACATGCCATTGAATCATCATAAATATAAAAATGAAGTTTCCAAGGTCCAAACCAGAACACATTGGATATCAGTCTCAATAATGGAAATTTCACAATCTCCTTCATAAGAAACTTTTGTTCGTTGATGAAACAGTCATACATCACATATGGTATGACGATAAAGCAATGCTCACCTTTATCTTCCCTGAGCAAATACACATCCTGTATGATGCTGAAGATTTTTGGTGTAAACACGTAAACACCACAGTTAATCAAATCACTCACCTGCAATTTAGATAAAGAGACATATCATAAGATAAAAAAGGAGCAATAGTAGACTTCTAAACTGAGTTATATTTGACTCTTGTTACACATACAAAAGTCTCAGGTTTCTCAGTGTAATGCAATAGTTCTTTGCTCGTTGGATCAGCTACTAACTCACCAAACTGGTTAGCTGATTCAGCGGAAACCTGTACAGAGAGTAATAAATGAGCTCTATCAGCCAGCTTAACAGATGATAAAAGACTTGTGAAATGAAACTTACTTTGATAACAAGCAATGTTCCAACCCCACCATATAATTTATGCGCCTCTAATCAACACAAAGTTGCAGTTACATAGTTCCATAAATTACATTAACAAACAGAAACAAAGCTAGAGATGAAATGTACTGCAGACAGATGAAGAGGATTTTGGATTTGAGTTTGAGGAGAAACTTTTCGCCATAGAAAAAAAAATCTAATATAAAAGAAGTCAATGATTACCTAGCATGTGAGCCAGTGGAAAGTTGCAGCAGATATCAAAGTTCAACAGAAAAATATGCGACTGCATGAACGAGGGAACAACATCGTTTATTATCATTTGTTAAGATAATAAACAAAGATTTATTTGATATCGAAGAAAAAGATAACCAGAATGGATTAAGGATTATTCATAATAAACAGAATTTCATGAGGCAGTTAAATAAGTGTTGTTTGTAACCAGTTATGCATACAGGGGACTCCTCCATGATTTGATCTTTGAAGTAATAAAGGGTCCCAGCTGAGCCATGTGGTTTATCTTCTTTTAAATATCTGAAAAATGAAAAATCTCGTTAAATAGCATAAAACTTAGTAATGTAACTCGGAAATGTAGCAGACAAAAATTTGAACCAAACAAGAACTTATTTTGACCCAAAAAGAAAAGAAGGTTTGAGCTCACCTGACAGGAACTCTGAGTTCATTAGATATCGAAGAGACGTATAATGCAAATTCCCTCTCCTCGTATAATCCGATGAGAAAAACTTGCACCAGGTTAGGTATCTGCACATCACCAACTATCAATTGAAAACAATATTCGAATCCACCAACACAATGCACTGTTATATCAATACCAATATGACAATCACAATACAATATATGCCACATTTCACCTTTAACACCAAATCAGAAAAATTCCAGATTTGCAATCAAATCAAAAGAAATAATACATTAACGAATCATTAAAACAAAATGAAGCATACCTTTTTGCAAGCTGAGATAGGGTGATGAACCATAGGTTGACCAGCAAGAGGAAACAAAGGCTCTGGAGTATTGAAGGATAGAGGCCTAAATCGAGTTCCTGATCAAAACAGCGAAAAAGAAAATGAAAAGTGAATTGCAGAACACAATTGGGTGATTACGTAGAAATTGATCTAAGTAATTGAGAGTATCGCACCTTTACTCGGGCCTCCTACCAAGATTACAGTGACCACCTTCTCTGGAAAGACATCCATTTTTTCAGTTAACAGGTAAAATAACAGTATAATCCCTTCTTAAAACCTAAATCCAATATTTCTAATTTTCTGGTTTTACAGTTACAGTGGACAGTAGTTTTGATTCTTTTGAAATGCCGATCCTCAAACGATGTCGTTTTGAAATATTGAATGTTTTATTTATAGTTGAATTTTGCTCCGCATTATCAGTCTATTACCAATTATTTAGCATTTATATTATCTTCAAATCTCTCCTTCTTTAAGTTGTTTCCCATGATGGATTAAACTTTTCTATAATTACTTCTAGACCATTTATTTAGTAACGTATTTTTCTATAATTAATTAGGCTTTTGACCATTTACATAATTAATTTATTTAGTAACGTATTTTTCTATAATTAATTAGGCTTTTGACCAGTTACATAATTACTTCTTGACCCTAACCATTTAATTGATTTAAATAACCCTTCATACCTCTTACATTTATTTTTTGGGTTAATTACACCAAAAGTCCCAACCTTTTCGCGAATTTCAAATTAGTCCAAATTTTTCAATAATTACAAGTAAGTTCTCGACCTTTAATCCCTTTTTCAAATCAAGCCACAGGGCAGTTGGGGGCCTGCTCAGGAGCTGGCGTGTCTATATTTCTTCCACGTCGCCATCCCACGTGTTCAAAACGACGTAGTTTTGATCCCTGCAATAATCCACCTATTAAAATAAAAAAACACGTATTTACGTAATCCAAATGAATAAAACACGTTTTGATCCCTGTAATAATCCCCAAATGAATAAAACACGTATTTCTTGTGAGCATAACTTTTCATCCCCAATTGAAGATCCAATCATATATTGTCTAAATAAATTTGTAATTTAGTATTTGGAGAGATGTCAAGCGGTAATTCTCATTCATCCAATGCTTCCTCTCTGTCATATTCAAGTAAAAATTTGAAGAAATGCGACCATGAAGGTTTGGAGAATTTAAGGTATTCATTTGACAGACGAGAACCCGTCTACCAATTGTTCGATTGAAACGTACCCTAATTGTTCCAATCAGGATTCGAGAAATTTGTGTTATTTTTTTAATTTGAATTTCACAATTTAATTTTATTTAATTTTTTTCGAACAATTATTGTTAGTTTTCGAGACAGTTTGTAGCTGAAAAACATTCCTCATACCTATGTTTTGTTTTTTTTTTTTAATCTTCAGATTAGATAAAAATACGAGTTTGATTGAATTCTTTTATTTTGTGTAAAGATAATGAAAATTTGAAAGAAGGAAAGGATTTGTGAATTGGTTTGAAGAGTGTTGGCGTTAGTGGTTGGTGATGGGAAATAGAAAGTGGAATATTACCTCAGGTTTTGTTTGCCCAATCTTGTTTTCTAGAAATTTCTATTCGACACTGTGGATTCAATGTATCATGCACGATGTGGTTAGGGAAGGGAGGAGGAGACAAATCGTCTCTGTTAGCGGCGTTGTAAAGTGGAGAAGAAGAGAAATCGTCTCTGTCATGTGAAGGGAGAAGAAGACAAATTGTCGATATCTGTCCTGTCTTGGGGAGAAGAAAACGTAAAGTCATATCCTGTTTTCTAAACGAAGTCGCCATGAAATTTCAATTTTTTTTTATTTTAATAGGTGGATTATTGCAAGGATCAAAACTACGTCGTTTTGAACACGTGGGATGGCGACGTGGGAGAAAAATAGACACGTCAGCTCCTGGGCAGATTCCCAAGTGCCCGGTGGCTTGATTTGAAAAAGGGATTAAAGGTGGAGAACTTATTTGTAATTATTGAAAAGTTTTGACTAATTTGAAATTCGCGAAAATGTTGGGACTTTTGGCGTAATTAACTCTTATTTTTTACATGACATCCTCAAAAAAAAAATTATCTATCCATAACCTCAAAAATTATTTAAATTTTAAATTTATCATTCTCATCATTATCTAAAAATATATTGGCACAATATACTTGAAAATCAATAAAATTGATTTAAAAAAAAAAAACACTTTACCTCACATTAAACATAAGGGTATTCCAGGGAGGAAGGGTACTTCTACAGTACTTTGAATTAATTAATACTAGTAAATGAAATTGAAGTATGCATTTGGAAGAGTAGCTCTAGGACTAGGAATGAGGATAATTTAAGAAGTCTATTTATTTATTTTCGGATATGTTAGAATAACTTAATGCCATTATGATGAGGGCATCCTCATAATTACTAAAGAACATTACTAGTTAAAATCAACAGCAAATAAATCGTCTTTAAGCACAGCACAAATGTAGGTCATCATTACCAGCACTCATGTAAAAAGCAAAGTGGATAAGATGACAAAATATTATCCATATAATCGAACTATGATTATTAGATGTGAGTAATGTCAATCAACTGTGATAAATGAATGTACAAGTGAAGTTGTCCTAAAAGAGAGTGTTGATCTATTACATCTTCATAACGATTACTTCCTAATTGAAACCTGAATACAAGGAAACAATAACCTTAATCAAGAGAATGAGTTAAGGTTTGTGTTGGCATCATTACATGCTTCTGCTCAAAAAAAAAAAAAAAAATTAAGCCATGACTTCCGAACGGAGCGAAGAACATACTGTAACAGTCTCTTCTCGACTGCTATATTCTGCCAGCTGCAGACATGGAATTTAGTTTGCCCTGCTGTTAGAAAGAGAAAAGGAATGTTCAAGAAGGGTTGATGGATTCAATCTGCACTGTCAAATCCTTAATCCCAGCGCTGTGTAGAATGTGTGATACTTGTTTTTTTATGGCAGTCTTATCAGTGTCGGCAGATATACGAAGATGGACAGTCCCGACAATATCCGTGTTAGTGAGACTCCAAGCATGCAGATTCTGAGTGTCAAAAACTCCTTTGAGCATCATCAATTTGTTTAGAGCTTCCTTAAGATCCTGCTCACAAGATCTTGGAACTCTCTGTAGCAAGATTTCTGCGGAGTTTCTGAGCAATGGAATCACGGATGAGACTATTAGCACAGATATAAATATCGAGCAGGCAGGATCAGCAACAAGCCAACCTTTGTACTTAATTAACAAAGTTGAAATAACAACTCCAACGCTACCCAGTGTGTCGGCTAAGACATGCAAGAAGATGCCATGCATGTTGTGGTCAATGTGGTGGTGGTGGTGGTGGTGATGGTGGTGCTTGTTTTCCTGTTCTCCCAAGAGGGGTTCTGTATGGCTATGGTTCTGATCACATTGGCCAGTATGATTGTGGTGGTGATGCTGGTCATGTTCATTGACATGGTGGTGGTGATCATGTTCATGATGGTCTAACTTTCGGCTGTGACTAAGATCATGCTGGTCTGGCAGTCGGCTGTGATCATGATCACACTTATCTAGGTGTTGATCATGATTATGGCCGTGGCTGTGATCATGATCGCACTTATCTAGGTGTTGATCATGATAATGGCCGTGGCTGTGATCATGATCGCACCTATCTAGGTGTTGATCATGATTATGGCCGTGGCTGTGACCATGATCATGGTGATGGTGGTTACCTCTGTGGTGTACATGATCAATACTACACTGGTCCTCATGGACAACACCACCAACGAGTTTCTTATGATCGTCGCCTCGGTCATGGTGATGCTCATGGTGGAGAGAGTGTTTGGGGGAATCGGAGTGATGGGAATGTGAACAAGCCCCAGATCTACCATGAGCATGATGATGTTCCTCATGAAAGAAGATGAGCCCCACCACATTCACAACCAACCCTCCAATAGAAACTGCCAACAAGCTGCTAGTAGAAATCTCTTGAGGGTCTAAAATCCGTTCGAATGATTCGAGCGTAATCAATGCTCCAACAAGAACAAGAAAAACAGCATTAACATATCCCGAGAGAACCTCAAATCTCCCACGACCATAGTTAAACTGGCTGTTAGCAGGCAAGCGCGATATGTAGGAAGCATACAAACCAATGGCCAGAGCAGCACAATCAAACAACATATGGCAAGCATCGGATATCAACCCAAGACTGTTACTCATGAAACCAGCTACGAATTCAACAACCATATAAGCAGTGTTAATCAACAAAAACAGAGCAATCTTTCGCGACTTCCTTTCACTCAAAATGTGTCTAATAGGTTTCATCACCGCAGTAGTAAACGAGTCAGACGATTCAAACCCCAATTCAGTATAACTATAGTAAGTATGAGTCAATTCCCTCGCGGAAATATAAAGCAACAACCCACAAATCAACAACCCCCACAATGAAAGCTCTGGAAAGTAAAACAACTCCAAAACAAGTGTAATCACAAAAGTCACAAAATACTCTTTCTGAATATCTTTTGAAGCAGCTATCTTCTCATCAGTGTAATTCTCAATCAATAGTAAACCAAAAACCACGGTATTAGCCAACGGCCAACCGAGGCTCGACAGAGATATGCTGTCCCCTTCTGCTTCAAAAACAAGTATACTAACCACAGCTGGAATAAAAAGCACAACTGTGGTAAAACATAAAGTGATCAATCGAACCCTCTTTGATCCAAGCTCACGAATCTCCCCCCAGTTAGATAAAACCCGTTCATAGCACCCCAAAAATCCTGACAAAAATGGGAGCAGCATTGGCCAGATCCTCAAACAACTTCCCTTAGGAAAAGACAAGAAACCTTTGCTCATAATATTAACATGGGACAAAGGAAAACATTCAATTCGATCCCAGCTGAAAGATAAGAAAAACAACCCAGAAAACAGAGCAATAAAACCACGCAATTTAGACGATCCAATCAAATTTCGATCGTTAAAGCTCTGATTTTTACCTTCTGTCATAAAACGGGCCGCCATATTTCCAGACAATTCGGCCAGGATCATTGCAGCTGTACCGCAATATCTTAATGCCAGAAATCTCAGTAAGAAAACAACCGCGAGAAGGATTGATTTAGCGACGAGGAGTTTGTGCTGGGATTGGGTGATCGAACCGAGGGACAAAATTGGGCGTACGTGTTTACTGCTGAAGGAATTTTTACCAGAAATCGGAGAGAAGAGAGAGAAAGATAGGGTGAGGATGAAGGATAGTAGAGAGACGAGAAATGAGAAAGGGAATATGGAAAAAGAGGGAGGAGAAGCTCGCAAAAATGGCAATAGAGAGTACAGCGAACGGAGGGAGAAGAGGAGGAGGAGGAAAGAGACGGAGGATGTGGCGGCGGTAGTGTTGGATGGCTTGGAGAGAGCTAAACGGTGTTTGGATGGGGTTGCCGCCGGTGTAGAAGGGGGGTAGGGGAAGACGGGGTAGGAGGGGCGTGGGGTCGGGGAGGCGGCGATGGGAATGGTGGCGCGTGGGGGAAGGCTGATCCGATTAGGGCGGTGATGGTGGTGGTTGTGGTGGGCCATTGTCGGAAAATTGAAAAATCAGTGTCGAGCGAGTGAAGAGGCCCGATGGAGAGTTGTGGACTCGGTGATGGTAATAGATTTAAGACGCTGCAAAGAATAGTCAATTGAATTAGGCCCGGCCCGTACGGCGGAACAATAATTAAAAGAAATTAGTAGCAATTTTCATTTTTCAAGGGAAAGAAAATACTCCCTTCGTCCTTCTTTAATTTTTTATTAATTATCTAGACATTTATTAAAATAGTCATATTAAATACTAAAAAAATTACAATTCGCATTAAATTAAATTAAGGAAAAAGAAACTTTATTTATTTATTTTAGTTTTCAATAAATTGGATAGAGTTTGGCGGGGCTAATAATAAATGTGTTGAGAAAATTCGAATACAATAATAATAACATTAAAAAAAAAAAGTAGTGCACAAATTTTCATAGAATTTTGGGTTGTTCTAAACTTCTAATTAATTACGAAGTTCATGTATTAAATTACAGGCGATTCGTGATCCGTAAATCTTAAGATTGATAAGTTTAAATGATGTAGCTGTGTACAGTTATTTTATTTAATTTTTAATAATTTTATTTAATTTAATGGTAGAGATTAATTTAAGATTAAATTAATGGTTAGAAAAGTTAATTAACACTATAAACAAGGTATATATTTTAAATTGAATTTGATTAATTGTTGCCTTATAAATATTGTACTCATTTTTCTTATTGAACTGTTTTTTTTAACAGATTATTGAACTGGTTTTGATCCAAATATTAAAATGAAAATCTATATTAAAATCTCAAGAGTGTAAAATGAAAAAGTTGATTTTAAACGTACTAGATATACAAACGTGCACGGTGCATTTTTTTTTTGGTGTTTTCCTTTTTTTTATTTATATAAATTTGTTATTTATAAATTATTACATCAAAATTTTTTTATATACAATGCGTTTGTAAATCACACTATTGAATTTATTAATATAATCAATATATTAAAAGGCAAGTCTCCCAAGAAATATTTTTTTGTCATTATATATCTCCTTTAGTATTAAAAGTTACTGTATTCTTTTTAACTTATTAATTTAAATTTTGTTAATCATTTAAATCACCTCTTGAATTTCTAATTCATTGCAACCTTTAAATTTCTAACTTAATAAAATTCTTGAAATTTCTAATTCTATGTAACTCTTTAACTTTTACTTCAAATGTTTATCACCTATATATATTAATCGAAAAAGTTAAAAAAACATTCTAACTATTACAAAATTAATTAGATGCATCAATTAATCCCTTGTCCTAAAAAGATATATAATACTATATATTATATATAAAGTCTAATTGCATTCTTAACATAATAATTATATATATTGTTATGGGTATTATATCTCACATGCTTAGTAGATCTAAAGTCCAAGAATCTCTAAAATACCTGAAGAAAAATGTCCAATCTTCTAGCGGCCCAAACCGAGAATAGGTACTGAAAGGACAGTCAAGGCAGCTCAAGGAGGCCACTACAGCCCAAAGGCCCAGTCGAGGAAAGAACAAAGAAGGAACCCATTAAAAGGACCGAAGTCTTAAACACCCTCGGCAGGGAACCTCGGCGGCATCCCTCCCCTGCCCCAGAGTTCGGACGAGCATCACAGCACTGGAAGTCAACCTGTCCGAGGACAAAATGGACAACAAAAGTAGTACAGTAAAGAACAAAACACCATCATGAAGACTAACAAGTGCAGCAGGCTAGAAGACAAGGCTAACGGGAAGAAGAGATGTCTTGGACAACAATCCTAACTAGAAGACAGCAACTGACTGGCGCATCTTAACCTAACTACCAATGAGAAGCCAGCAAAGGACGGATGCGCTCTGTGAAACCCTGTAAAAGCAACCTGTGGCATCCAGACTTCTCCTCAGGATGGTCGGCGTGCCAAACAGCTTCATTAAAGACGCCTTGTCTCCATCCAAGTGGCGCAAGGCGATTGGCTCCGGATTAGGGTTTTTAGATAGTATAAATAGCCTCTTTCACAAGAGAGAGGCAGGAAACTAACACTCACTTTAGACATTACACTTGTAAAATCTGGAAGGTGGATGAGTGTTGTTCTAAGGGAGAATAATAAAATCGGTTGAATTCTTTGGTGGAAATTGAGTCTTTTATTAGTTTTAATCCCTTTGTTTGTAGTTTTATTATGTTTGATTGTGTTCGTTCTTTATTTTGTTATTAAGTATCATTATCTCCTAAGCACAAATTAACGAGCCAAGAACACGCATCAATATATATATATTAATCTAATATAAAATATAATAATAATATTAATATTTTTAGAATTTATATTAAAATTATTTTTTACATATATTATTTCAAAAAATAATTATTAATTTATATTATTTATGTTTTAGTAATCATGAACTATTGAGATACACACATCTTGCAACTTTCTTTCTAACCTAAATAATTTTTTCAATTTTATAAGTCTAAATGTTTTTTTTAATATTTTCTATTTATAATATATTATATTAAATAATATTAAGATTATACATAAAGAAATAAAAAAACTAATGCATAAATACATTACATGTAGATATAAGAAATTTATACTTAAACTAGTTACACAACTTATACATGTAAATAAAAAAAATTTAAAAAATATACATAACTCATATATAACCTCTTCTTCTCCTCCGCATCATGAAAGCTCATTTCTTAATGAACCTGCTGAGAGGCATAGGATGTTCTGTGATACATTGGTGTGACATCTCATACAACACCTGCTTATGAAATGACACGTGTCGGGGTGGATAAATCTAATATCTTGCCCCAATAGTTGACTGGTTGACTTAGGCATAGTTTCTCTTCTCTCTTTTACGTGTCACTCATCCAACTGAGTGTCACAAGAGATGTCACATCAAAATGTAACAGAAGATCCAGACCCCTCCTGAAAAGGCCGAGCATCCACATACTCTTATCAACTGATACACATACATTTCTTTTTACTCATATTTAATTTAATTAAATAATTAAATAAAAATAAGAAAATTTATCCTACTATGTAATAAGAACAACAATGAGTATAGTCGTGGACACCATATTTCACCTAAGGGATTGCAGGTGGATAGAGGTGGTAATTGAGAAACTTCTACCACCTACTAATAAGAAGGGGGTGCGGTCCTTCATTGGACACGTAGGATTTTATAGAAAATTTATTAAAGACTTTTCAAAATATACTATGATTTATAAATCATAGTATAACAATATACTATGTAGTAGCAGATTACACAAAATTTATACGATAGCTTATATAATTATGGTTATAATAATTATAAAATAAGGAAGTTATATAGAAGAGAGAAAGGAATTGCCAGGTAGAGTTCATCTGATAGCAGTCCCATTCGGTGAGCATAACCAACTTTTCCATTGTTATCCCCAAAGTCAATAGTGATAGGATTTCCCAATATGTATCCCTACTCCAATTTAATGCACAATTAAGATAATTAGAGCCATTCACATATATATACACACACATAAACAGTTTTGATGAGAGAAAAAAAAAAATTCAAGAAAGTTGGAAGCTTCCTCGGAAAAAAACAGGCAGAGTTTCAATCACATAAAAAGAAATTTGAGTATACTTTTGCTTGCTATCTAATTTCTGTTCTTGTTCTCTTTTTACATTATAATGGAGATTTACAGATTTATCATAACCTTTTGCGTTCTTAACAATTATATGGCACTATTGGTAGTTATTCAATTTAAAAAAATACGTCTCAATATTTTGTTTTTGTACCTTAAAATCCAAACTTTCTGACCAATGAAATGTATATTTCTCTATCCTATTACTATTATAATTATTATCATCATCATTTTTATCCTTGCATTTTGTTGAATGGTTTGTTGTTACTGATCTATACTTTAGATGTGATTATTAGAGTGTTTGGGTTTTGATTATACATTTTAAATTAGTTCATTACATTTGGTGTCGTTTAAACATGCATAATTTGGAGATGTGTGGATAATTCCTACTTGTAAATGTGACTATCACTAACAAATTCAACTTTATTTTGAAAATAATACTCCTATAACAATACATTTTTTTTAATGAAATATGAAACTTAAAAAACAAAGCCCAAATACTACAGTTGAATCCCACTTACACATAAAGCCCATTCAAATTCAATTA
Source organism: Pogostemon cablin (assembly GCA_023678885.1). NCBI lineage: Eukaryota > Viridiplantae > Streptophyta > Magnoliopsida > Lamiales > Lamiaceae > Pogostemon > Pogostemon cablin. The sequence goes on along the minus strand of CM042992.1, from coordinate 967,930 downwards.
AAATAAAAATATAAAATTCGCATCTTCCACTACCATTATCTGTGTAGAAAAGAAACAGATCTGCTCCACTCTTATTTCTCCAATCTCATGCGCCTCTACAGACAACCATAGCTGACCTCTCCCCTCCCCTACCCTACCCTCCCATCTCATCTTTTCTTGCTTGCAGCGGCTTGTGCCTCTCCCTTTTAGAATTGTGAATATCACAGCTGCTCTTGTTGGCATATTTTCCTAATCACCATTCAAAATAAAATAGTACTCCTATTTTGTTCACTAATTTTTTGCATATTTGAATCGGGGTCGGGTGTAGGTTAACCTACACGATGATAGGAAAGCCAGCACCACCAGATCAAAAGTTTTCCTTCCACGATTGCTCCAAAGTAAATTTTTATTTTACTTTGATCGATCGTGGAATCAGACCTTTTGCTTCTAGGGTTTATTTACTGTTGTACAATATTTATTAGGTCGATGCTTGAAATGAAAGACATGCTGCTTCCCAGCATTTTTCTGTTCGTGATGCCTCAAAGCTTGATTTGTTTGGTGAGAGTATATACGGGTTATTGCACATTTACAATTTTTAATCCACATATTCGACAAGTCAAAATATAGTTGCATCACCGGTGTTCAGATCTTATCAAGAATTGTAGGGTAACGAGGTCAAAATGAGCTGCCAAGGAAGCAGGTTGTATGCAATTTGAGCACTTAGCCGCCACTTAGATCCATGGTTTATTAGGGGTGTGCACGATGCGGTTATGCAATTTTCTCAATATAATTTAAATTATATTGTCATATAGGGTTCGGTTTAGTAATTAAGTTTAAACCGCGGTTATTCAAGTAATATTGATTATGCGGTTTTAAACGGTTTCGATCGTTTTTGGTGCGGTTTAGCGGTTTTATTAATAGATTAGCCTACATAAATATTGATCTGAATCTCTTATTTTATAATTGTACCACACTTCGTATTTTACAACTTATTTTATAATAAAAAAAACTTATACCACAAGTAATGATCATTATATCCTTGTACATTTGGCGATAATTTAGCCATGATAATAACACATGACAAACATTTAATATGTAGAATATGTGATGAAACTTATAAATATAATAGGTGATCTCATTTACATTAATATATAAAAAGAAACCTGAAAATATTTGCAACCTTGATCTAACAATACATAGGAGGTTAGACAAGTTGATTGACTTATATTTGAGATTCTACATAGATGTATGAGATAAATAATAAATATAAGAAATACTACATTGAAGTAAGTAGAATAGAAGTTAGGACACATGTATGGTAAGAGTGAAGATAAACATTAATAGAATTTTTTTATTATAGGAGTAGTAAATAACTAATGAGTAATGACTAAACTATTTAAATACTGTGATAGACAGTCAACACTCAAGTCACCACTCCTCTTCCTCCATGACAAGGCTAAAGTCCCACAGGTCTGCCTTGCCAAAGGTGAGCTCTGCCTTGACAAACTCTCTATGCCAAAGGTGAGTTCTGCCTCGCCAAAGGTGAGCTTTGCCTCCCAAGCTCTCCATGCCAGAGGTGAGTCGGCCTCATCTCCAGGCTTTCCACGCCAGAGGTGAGTCGGCCTCCTCTCTAGGTCCTTCAAGCCAGAGGTGAGTCGGCCTCCTCTCCAAGCCCTTCATGCCAGAGGTGAGTCGGCCTCCTCTCACGTCAGAGGTGAGTCGGCCTCCTCTCACGTCAGAGGTGAGTCGGCCTCCTCTCCAGACTTTCCACTCCAAAGGTGACTCGGCCTCCTCTCCAGACTCACCACGCCAAAGGTGACTCGGTCTCCTCTCCAAGCCCTCCAAGCTTACCATGCCAGAGGTGAGTCGGCCTTCTCTCTAGGCTCTCCACGCCAAAGGTGATTCGGCCTCCTCTCCAGGCTCTCCAGGCCAGAGGTGAGTCGGCTCCTCTCCAGGCTTTTTATGTCAAAGGTGACTCGGCCTCCTCTCCAGGCTCTCTATGCCAAAGGTGACTCGGCCTCCTCTCCAAGCTCTCCACGCCAGAGGTGAGTTGGCCGTCTCTCCAAGCATTTCACACCAGAGGTGACTCGGCCTTATCTCCAAGCTCTCCACGCTAGAGGTGAGTCGGCCTCCTCTCCAAGCCTTTCACACCAGAGGTGACTCGGCTTCTCCAAGCTCTCCACGCGCTTGACTCTTCCGATCTATCCATAGCCGAGCCCTGTCTTGCCGAGGTCTTCCAGAGCTGGAGTCCTTAGGATGACTAGTGGAGAACTTGTCAAGTCATCTGTCACATCATTGTCAGGCCCTCAATCTCCCAAAGCAAGATTCTTAATCTCCCAAAGTAAGATTCATATCTCCAGTATTTAATGTCCACTTGCTACTAGGCTCACCCCACTTGTATAATAGGGGAGCCGCGCCTTCATCTTCATCATTAGTTCAACCATCATCTTTAACCTCAAGCCAAAGCTCACCTGCATCTTCACCACTGTAAAGGGGAATTATCTCCTACCACAAAAAAAAAAAAAAACACACACACACACAAAGAAACAAACTCTCTACTTTAAACTCCTACAAATGTGAGAGGAATTCTTATATTCTTTTTCCTTTTACTTTCTTCATATTATGTTAGATTAGTCCGATTAAACCATATAACAGCCACATTAAACACTCACCTCACTCATTAAAAATCGACTATCTACAAATACTAACATGTATAAATATAATAAAATACTAATAAAAACTAGCGGTGCGGTTTCGACTATAAAAATGAAACTGCACCATAAAGTGCGGTGCGGTTTTTCCTTAAATTATAAATTGTGGTGCGGTTTTTCCTTAAATTATAAATTGCGGTTTATCTATATAAATGTATATAGCAGTGCGGTACAATTCGGTGCGAGCGATTTTTGTGGTTTTCAAAAATTTTTGCCTAGGGTATGGTTTATTGCGATTTCTCAAGTGAACTACAAGTAATTAACTGTATTAAATTTTACAGTGTAGAAGTCGCTATCAGAAAACACGCGTTTGGTTACATGCAATGCAATAGGCGCTAATCCATGGGCTACATAGTCAACCTTGCGTAACAACCCAAGAAATGACCAAATCAATACCTCTTATTCATTAAAGTCGAGATAATATCATTACAATGCTACATATCAAGATTCCCAAGTATTATCAAATAAAATCATATACTTATAATAATAATTTTGTCAAAGCTTCATTGATTTTTTTGTTTAGATAAACTAAAACATTAAAGTCCAACTTTATAGTTATTTGACACTCTACTCAATGCTTCAACCTATACATGTATAAACAATTCTAAATAACCATGCTACTATCTCCATGTGCTCATAAAATCTAACAATGAATCATACACATGCTAATCCAATTTCTTTCATTCCAAATTCAACTCCTCAACAAGAATTATCATCACTTCACTTTCGTAAGCATGCATTTATCAAATTCAACAATTCAACTCAAAATTCTACATGCTTCACCTCACAACTCAAATTACTCAACAATTGCACATAAACCTCAAGGTCTAACAACAAATCAACAATTAAAATCGGACCCATCACTTGTTCATACGAGATTTCAAACAAAAATTCAAATTACACCATGAATCCATATAAACACGAGTTAAATCAACTTACCCACTTAAAATCAAGTAATAGAACTTCAATCCTAGAGTAATAGAGTCAAGAGAACATACATTTCGATCTAGCCATGGCTTAGAATGAACAATGTGAAAGAAGGAAACCCCGGTGAAAGAGGAAATAAAATTATCATACATATAAAAAAACGTTTTAGAACTGTATTAAAATTAAAAAAAATATATAGGGGGGGGGGGGGGGGGCGCTCCAAAAGAAATTAGTTGTTGAACACCTCAAATCCTGATAAGAAAACAAAGAAAAGAGGATTAAACTATAATCAATAAGCATTTAACCGATTAAAGATAAATAGCGAAATAATAAAATACATAATTAACATATTAACTAATCAAACTTCAGCAACTTTTAAATGAACATCACTAATTGATCATGAGAAAAGTAATTTACCTAAGTGCTAAGTGACTCCTACAACAGTGATACTCCATTATATTTCTCATTTACATGCAGCTTGGGGGAACAACATCACAAATTAGAGCTGAAGTGATAATCATGGAGAAGCACTAACAACACCCATTTGTACAGAAAGTGAGCCTAAAAATTAGAGATGCATTACATATTAGATTCACAAAAACAAAAAAAAAAACAAAAAAAACTGCGAGCATCAGTATTGACGGACACTTCAGAACCATTAGTAATTTACATGAGAAAAAATCTAATTTGTTATTTTATATGGAGTATAGTATAAGAAAAATTCGAGAATTGTCGGACGCAATACAATTACCATTTTGCAGGAAGGTTATCCTTATGATAGATTAGGGACCTTTCTTGATAACGACTGTCAGGTTTATCGTCCTAAAAAAATCAAGAAAATCAAGGATATTAAAATGACTCTTATGTCAAATCAAAAAGAAAATAAAATAAAAATTGAATTATTCATTTTTACAATACAGGTACCAATGCTTTATGATTATCCACTTTTGCCTTGTTCATTCACGTGATCACTTTATTTATATATATATATATATATATATATATATATATATATATATATATATATATATATATATATATATATATATATATATATATCCCATCCATCATAATTATAATTAAGTAGATACCGATCAAAAAAAAATTATAATTAAGTAGATGGTGAATAGGTAAATAAAGTAAAATATAGCAGGAATATAATTATCTAAAAAAATTTCTTAAATCCTTTACCCTTTTAATATATTAAGAGACTTTTGATATATTAAGAGAAGATTATGATTAAGATTAAATCTTGAAGGCCTTTTAATAAGATTGGGCTTTTTGAAAGAAAATTATGGGTCCAATTCTTTAAATATTAGTAGATACTAGCGTTGAAGATACAACAAGTTACGGGCTTTACTATCGAGCCCAAATCTTCATTCACAGGGCCCTATCTAGAAAATAGATTTACCAGGCCGGAAGTTGATTTGATCATAGGAAGAATAATTTGATTATTATTATTATTATCATCATCCTGACTACTAAATACTGACTTAAAGAGAGAAAAAAAGAAAAAAAAAAAGGGAAAATAGTTAATTGTGAGGTAATTAAGAAGAAATTAATGCAAAATTGAAAGAGGAAAGTAAAATAACAAATGTGCAACATCATGAGGACATCATATTCCTATATATGGTAATCGCAAAATTTAGTATCTTGAATGTTTCAAATTGAAATAGATAAATACCTAAAACCCACGAATTATTCGCAACAAACATCTTAGCAAAATACTACATTTTGCCCCAATTATTTTTCTTCAATCTTCTAAAGCTTCGATCAATCTGAATTCTTTTTTTGTTGTCGATTCAAAGGTTAATGTGATTTCAATTTCTTTTTGTTCCTTAAAGATCGTGCAGTCTCCATCAACAACAAAAAAGGTATCAACACGTACCACCCCTATCTTTCTGTTTTTCATATAAAATGGCAACATTTTTAGGCTTCGTGTTTTGTTTACAAGAAATATCTATCAGACATTCTTGAACTTATTCTTCCTTTGGGGGAGAAAGAAAAAATAAAGTTTACAATGCTTATGTGAATCGAGTCTACATACTTTGTTAGGCATAGTTTGTTATGTGAACATTGTTACTTTATTTTTAGGATTTAGAATATTTGAAGTTATAATTATCTTTATAATTTTTAAATAAATTGAACTATATTTCAATATTTTATTTTACTTGCATTTTAATTACTTAATTAATGTCACGGTTTTGTATATATACCTCAAATAATTGAAGTTTAATTAGCTATTTAGTAGCACTCATAACAAACATTAGCTTTTTTGACGTAGTAAATTATGCTATGTGAATATGTGATCACTAACTAGTCGACTAAACCCGACCCATTTTCCCATTGGATCAAGTACCACAACACATGAGTAGAATTGAAATTAAAATTATAGGAAAATTAAAGAGAGTTGGTCTTGAATCAAATCATATTATCTTGAAAAAAAAAAGGGTTGATTGAACATATATGTATCAAGAATAAAGCAATAAATCATGCATTATCATATTGTTTTATCTGCCAATATTAGCAATTAGAGTGCAATAATGGAGTCGTCAAAAGGGAGTGATTTCCATGTCACACAACACCACACAAAAGATTGATCACAAGTGAGAAGTTAATTGGGTATCTTTTATGACAACACAAGTATGCCATGTAGAATTCCACTTACTATTGCACCCAATGATTCTTTAAACTTTTTCTAACTTTGCTTTATGAATATATATCTAATTTTGTCAAAATTAGATAATCGATCAATATCACCTACTTTATTTTATTTTATTTTCTTAAATTAATTTATCTGGTCTGATTTACATTCAATTTAGAATTTTTTTGGCGGAAGGAAAATATATACTCCTTATATTTTTCTTTTCCATGAAGAAAATTGATCTATTACACTCTTTCAATAATTTTAATAAATGAATAAATAGCTTTCAAAAAATTTATGATAAATAAATAAAAGTAGAAAAGAAAATGCAAATTTTATCTTCATGATCACGTAATTAATCATCCAATTGTGTGATTCTAATAGTATTAAAAAAAAATAGAAAGAAACCCATGATGCGTAACTCGCTAATTAAGTGCTCTTATTTAGTTTAAAATAATACCCCTATAAATAGCATATGGATTATTATTAATTAGTCCAGAGATGTGGAAATTAAATTGGGGATTTAATATAATAATAATACTATATGGTAATTAAGAACACGTGGTTTGCTTGTGACAGTAGTACGTGGAGTGGGTTTGTATGTGTAAATGCACGCAATTAGCGTGAGAAGACATCACGCAGGCAGGATTGCACTACCTACGTACTTGCCTTCTTTTAACTGATTTGATTTTATGTTGTAGGATTTGGCAAGTGTTTGATTTTGTACAATTTATTCTTTTAGATATTCTGGAATAATGATTGAGATATCTCCAATTTATATTACTTTTTTAATTGAAAAAAAAAAAAAAAACTTGTTCGTGGCCGTCTAACATTTCTATTACTTTTAAATTAGATGAATTAGGAATATCCCCGAATTGGAGTTTTCTCAAAGGGTGGGATTCTTATTATATGGAGTACTAAATTAATAAGATGAAGATTTTTGTGGAATGACTTTAATCAGGATATATATATATTGTCAATATTTTGTTAAGTTTTTTCTTTATCTTCCATATGGGTATGGCTTACCAATGTGGAATCAATCTGTTTATTTATATATATGTGCCACAAGTGAATATCTGAAGCAATAAATTACAAAAAAAAAAGTGAAATAAGTAATGGCCACCTCAAACAAGTGAAAGTGGAAAGCTGCCTTGAAGATATCATTTAGGGGAATTAATTAGCTAGTGATTGTGATAATTTCCCAAAAACACCAAAAATGTGGATGGAATAAAATAGGATAGAGTGGTGGACAAAGCGAAGTGGCATTCTGTCCTAGTTTTGTCTGAATTTGAGAGTGTATATCATATTCAAATATCACACAACAAAGATCAGAGAAAGAAAGAGATCATATCTAGGGGGAGTAATAGTATCATTCTGTCATTCATTTTGTCCACATGATCTCTTGTTTCATTTGCCTGAATCATTACCATTTGTTTGTTTCTATATCTTTCTTACACACAGACAGACATCAATGGCACTCAACAAACCATGTATTCTCCTCACAAGTAAGATTATATATTCTTGTTTGATATTGAGAAGGTAGGTGGATATATTGAGTATTAATCTATATTAATGGGCAGTTATATCTGGAATGGAGAGATTTGCATTCAAAGGGGTGGCATCAAATCTGGTGACATATCTAACAGATGTTATGAAGATGAGGAATTCCTCTGCTGCAAAATTTGTTAACAATTGGGTGGGTGTCACCTCCATGTTACCGTTGGTCGTCGCCACCTTGGCCGACTCCTACTGCGACCGATACTCCACCATTTTAGCCTCCTCCCTTCTCTACGCCGCCGTCAGTCTTCTCTCCTTGTGTGTGCTATTTTCTTACATGTTTCACGTTTCTTCTTAGTGCAAATCCACATGCATATCATTATAGTACCATCATGGAACCAATGTCACTATCCACTTTCATTTGTATTGATTAATGCAATAGATATATATATATATATATATATTATTGAATTACTTTGCCACTTGTAAACATATTATCCACAACTTTGGTTGCACATTTTATTGGCTACCTCTTGATCTTGATTAATTTAATGTTGTATGGTTTTATTATATGTTTTGTAGGGGCTCTTAGCATTGACATCAACTGCAGTTGGATGGCCATTGATTCCAAGGAACAATGTCCACAATTCCATATCATCCCTATCTTGGTCCCTCTACATGATTTCTATTGGCCAGGGGGGCTACAACCCCTCCTTACAAGCATTTGGAGCCGACCAACTCGACTGCCTTGATGACAATTTACCTCGTACCTGTACAGACCAAGACAAGAGCCCCGACAAGAAGAGAGTGTTCTTCCAATGGTGGTACTTTGGCGTCTGCTGCGGCAGCCTCTTAGGCGTCTCCGTCATGTCCTACATTCAGGATACCTTCGGCTGGGGGCTGGGGTTCGCCATTCCAACGCTCTCCATGGTTGCCTCCATTTTGATGTTCCTTGGTGGAAGCCGCTTGTTTGTGCGTAAGCACAACAGTAGCGTGGACGACGGTAAGTCCTTTGAGGACGTTGTCCGAGCAATCAAGGCCAGTTTTTCAAAGATGATTAAAGGTGGCAATGCTCATGAGTATAGTAAGGTGGAACTTGAGTAAGTCTTGGATATAGCTCATTTCTCAATAGTCCTCTGCTCGTCCATTTTGACAATTTTCTTTGCAACTGCAGGCTTCAGGAGAAATGCAATGATGACAAAGAAGATGTGATGTTCGACACCACAAGTGGTAGGGAGACTAAAGGCGAAGAGAAGCAACACTTTGTTGAAACAATGCGGATCGTGTTGGGGCTGTTGCCGGTGTGGCTAGTGCTTCTAATGTTCGCGGTGATCTTCCAACAACCTGCGACGTTCTTCACCAAACAGGGCATGACAATGAGGAGAAACATAGGAAGCAAGTTCAAGATCCCTCCAGCTGCACTGCAGAGTGCAATCACACTCTCCATCATCATCCTAATGCCTTGTTACGACGTCTGCTTCCTCCCACTCTTCCGCCATTTCACAAAAGACCACAGGGGCATCTCCGTCATGCAGAGGATGGGGATCGGCATGTTCCTGTCCGTCATCGCCATGATCATAGCCGCGCTGGTGGAGGAAAGGAGGCTGCACATGAGCAGAAATAGCAAAGGGCTGTCTGAAGATGTGGCCTTGAATATATTCTGGCTTTTGCCACAGTATATATTGTTGGGAATTTCTGATATATTCACAGTTGTTGGGATGCAAGAGTTTTTCTACTCTGAGGTTCCCCTTAGAATGAGGACTATGGGAATTGCACTCTACACCAGTGTTTTTGGTGTTGGGAGTTTTCTTAGTGCTATTCTTATATCCACCATTGAGTATTTGACCACCTCCACTGGAGGCCAGGGCAGCTGGTTCTCCGACGACATGACTCAAGCTCGACTCGATAAGTACTACTGGTTTTTAGCATTGTCTAGTGCTGTAAGCTTGCTAGCCTTCATTGCATTTTGCAGGTTTTTTAAGAGAGATAGGTAGAAATAGAATAGAAGAGCTTTGAAGTTAATAGAATGGAATTTTAGTGTAAATAATCCTTTTTAAGTACCAACTTTATTTGATCACTCATCTTCAAAAGACAAGTTAAGTAACAAGTTTATATAAAAGACAATGTCGAATTATTAAGTAATAATCAATTTAAGTATGATCTCAAAAGAAATATAGTGTATTAAAAATTGTTTATAATTTTCTAGCATTTTAAGATTGAATTTGATCATAGTATATGTAGTATTTACCAATATTAATGTGGTACTATTTAAAGACTTTTCTTGTTCCACCCTCTTCATTCTTGCACTTTAAAACTAATTTTGCAATATCAATACGCAATTACATGCTTATTATGTGTGTTTAACCAACTATAACTGAAAGCAAACAAACTATTTCCAATTTGAAAGCAATCAAACTCTTCAAAATTGTTTGCATTGAAAGAGATATAAATTACTCGTATTATGTTAATTTTTTTTTGAAAGGTTATTATATTTATTTTTATGTATCTAGATAGATTTTAATATAGATTTTAATTTGTTGATTTCATCTACTTAACAAACATTTGTATTTTAAATTTGGTAATAGAAACGAAGGCTTAGACCAAGCATGTGAAAGCGTACTATGGGCCTAGATGGTTCTACCCGTAGGACAGATAGGAAAAGCCCATGTTCGATGGGCCCACTGGGCTTAGTAATAGTGTTATTGGGCTTGACTCCCATCAGGTGTGATTTTCGTTAAAGGAATATAAGTAGAATAATTTATTTAAGAAATATGTTAGCGGTTCACTCACCATAATGTTTACACTTTACCTAGACATGCACCGAAACCGCTGATTCCGGTTCCAAGATAAGGGGAACTGAAACCGAACCGGTATACGAAGATTTCGGTTCCGGAACCGATGGTTTCAGTTCTGGTTCGGAACCGCCGATTCTAGTTTTAATTTTTTTCTTTTGGTTTTAAGCATAAAAAAGTAAAAAATAAAAAATAAAAAAATTGAAAACCGGCGGTTCGAACTGAAATCGCCAATTTTTTTCCCAAATATGAGGAACCGGAACCGAACCTTCCCTACTGGTTTCGGTTCTTTTTTTGGCGGTTCCGGAACCGCCAGTTCCGGTTAAAATCGACGGTTCTCCGATTCGAACAGCCGGTTCCGATTTTTTGATGCATGTCTAACTTTACCCATTTCATTCTAGCTGTCTCGTTATAAAATTTATTTTACATTTTTCTTAAATAAGGCACCCACAAAATAATTAATAATCTTTATAAACAATATTAATTCGATTACTCCTTTATAATAAAATATTATATTTTTAATTTTATTGCTCTCACTACACATTAAAATACTATTAAAATACTATGTATTCATTAATTTTCGTATAAAAATAGGGATGACAATGGGTAAGGTAGGGTACGGGTATGACAAATCCACATACTACCCTATACCCTACTCATACCCTACCTTTTTAACCTAAAATAGAGCTTCGAGTAGGGTACTGGTATACCCATCGGGTATACGGGTAATCCGCGGGGAAACGGATACCCGCAATCTTAGTAGATTTTGTCGATAATCTGCGGATACCCGAATCCACCCGACCTTACCCGACCCGACACAACTCATTTTTTTGAAACTATAATCCAACAAAAAATAATTATAATACATAAATGAATAACCTAAAATAAAATATGCAAATTAGAAAACACATTCAACAACAATAACGTCTAAGTCCGTTAACAAGAAAACATCATAAATTCATAGTTAATTAATCAAATAAAATCATAAAACAAACATCATATTCCAACAATTGCTTCCAAGTCCTTGGTTTAACTATGAAAACTTCAAAGTCTTGCATCTCCTTTTCGCCACCAAGATATCTCAATTCGAATATCATTTTTTTGTTAAAATATTAAAAAAAATAATTATAATTCTTAAAAATAATTATAAATAACACATAATATTATAACATAGAACAAAATTTATTATAATTCTTAAAAATTATTTATATTTATACCAGGACAAGAATATAAATTTTAATTAAAAATATTAAACATAAGTTAAACAGTGAACTCTCTCTATAAGCCACTTGAGGCATATCCTGTGATTTACCTCATCCACCAATCCTCAGGAAAGTGACGGACTCTTAATGGTGGGGTACACATTTTTTTTTAATTGTGTTACGCAAATTTAGATTTAGTACTTTATGAGAATAGAAATTGTTGTCTACGCTCGAGTACAGAGGAACACAACCCTTATCCCCTGCTTTAATCCTTTTTGTCGAAAACGAAAACCATGCCGCAACTTTCATGTGAAGATTCTCAATTTCCAACAGGGAATTATTGTATGAAGAAAAAGGCTTAAAGATGATAAACAACAGGATTTCCTATAAATATATTTATTCATTGTCGATAAGATGATGGTTGATGAGAAGGGTCAACTACACTCCTTCGTCTCCTCAGCTTTGAAACAAGTTACAAAATGAAAATTAAAGGTTTTGTTAATTGTTATCTTTTTGCTGTGCTTTCCGTAATTGGATTATTGCAAGAATCTGTACGAGGTCGGCCGTTGCTGACGTCAGTTTCCCGGCCTGACCCTGATGATGCGGCGCCGTTTGCTCGATGGTTGGTTTCTCAGAATTCATGGGGTGTGCTCAGGTAATTTCGCCTTCTCTCTCTATCCCTTTCCCTCACTTATATTTGATTATTGTGGGATTAAACTAATATTATTTGTTTGACTTTCAATTAAGGCAGTATTGGGTTGATAGTATGACTTTCTCCTAGTATATTTCTATTTTGCTGATTGGGAATGGTTGTTTGTTTGCTAATTATTAATTGGTCTGAACTTCTAATGGATATCACTGTAATAAGCTAAGTGTTGTACCTGAACTGATATATTCCATTTGGATTTCAGCACTGTATCCAGTGAGTGGGAAGGCTCGCCATTTGGGTATGTTTTAATTGCATATGAAGAATTATTCAAGTGTTTTATCTGAATGTCAAGCTATGTAGTTAATCATAATGTTTCTTTTGTGTGTTCCATTTCTAGTTCTGCGTTGCTTCTTAACATGGATTGGCTCTTGCCTTTGTGTGCTTCACTTGATTTCTGGCATCCCAATGTTTTGCAACTTTTTCTAATGCATATAACGTCTGAATTCTGTGCAGAAATGTAGTTTCGTTTAGTGATGGTTTACCCAACAAAGGAAAAGGTATCCCCTACTTCTACCTGACAACCCTTGATCCAACAGCAAGTAATGCTTTGAAAGACAAGAGATCTTCCTTCACATTAAGTGAATATAATCTTGGAACTTGTGGAAACAAAGACCCCGAAGATCCCACTTGCTCGAAAATTACTCTTGTAGGGAAGGTGAGTTCTTCTTCGTTCTGAAGGCTTTAGTACTCTATATCTGTATCGTTGTCATTTATTTATGTGTCTGCATTACGATTTATACAGCCTAGCTGTGGAACTTTCATATTCTGCTAAAGTAATGTTGTCCCACAAAAACAGGCTTTCAAGTATCTTGATTTAAGCACAAATTCAACTGTTAATATTTGCTCATTGATTATTTAGTTGTAATACTTAAATCTCTGAGAGGATAGCCTACAGTGATAATCTTGATCCCATTTTCCTTGGAAAATCTTGAACCTTCGTTATCCAATTTCCTGAGTATTTATCAATTGTTTATAAATGAGTATAACTTGAGCATCATGATTTGATTCTCAGTTGATACTAGTTGAGGAAAATTCCAAAGAAGCTGAGTTTGCTAAAACTGCATTGTTTGCGAAGCACCCAGCCATGAAAAGTAAGTGAACCTCTCTGGTACTAATGGCAGCTGTTCTTTTGCCATCTTATGATGCATTACTCAGATGTTCTTTTCTTGCATCTTTCTCGTGGCTTATCCGACATCCATTTTTCTGATTTAGTTTGCTCTGAAATGTTGGCAGGTTGGCCAAAGAGTCACAATTTCCAGTTCTTCAAATTAGACATCGAAAACATCTTTATGATCAATTACTTCGGTGGTCCTAAGCCTCTCACAGTGGAACAGTACCTCAAGACCAAAATGTGAGTTTGAGCTTCGCCATAACTTAGTTATCATCGCAGTACATGACATCTCTGTACAAAATAAAAATGTAATAACCAGTCGAAAATGAAATAATAGTTTCTTTCCACAGCCTTTCGTTCTCTGCAGGAATAAATTGACATTCTTTGTGGATTCAACTGCCTGATCGGATCACAAACCGTCTATGGTCTGTGATCTGATCAACAGAACTCGGCGACCTTTCTTCCTGTCAATATTACTGTGAATACCACAGCAACATGCTCCAAGCTAGTTGATTGGAGAAAACCTCACTAATAATTGAACTCTAAAGAAGATTAATGTTCACGCTCTCTCTAATTGTTCATTCATCTGTATGTATGAATGTGTTGAATTATATTTCTGTTCATATCTATGCAATAAATTACTGATCTAAGTTAATTGTAAGGAAAATGAAATGTTATTGCTACGTTGGAGTAATATTATTCTCAAGTAAATTTTGTGCGTTTTAATGGATGTAGTTTTGTCATTGTTTACAAGATTATGGTCAATCCTACAGAGTAGAAACTGTGAAATTGATAGACTAGGAAAAGGTTATTTGAACTTGATTTGTACCAGAGCTATTAAGGTTGTCTATTGATGCTACTCAGCCACCTAGGATACTGCAGAATACACCTGATATTAACCCAATCCATTGAATTATGTGGTACCAGAGCTGAAATGATATTAGGGGTGTAAAAGTAGACTATTTCTTATTTATGATACAGATTTACAATATTCAAACAAGCGAGTTCGATCACAAGTATACATCATCACATATTTGATGTTGATTCTTTGATCTCTTCCATCGAAATGCTCTGCATAGCACAAGGTAGTGACAGTAAGGAACACAGTACTTTGAATACAGAGTCAAGGGTATTATGGTAATATGACTACATGCAATCAAGTTGAAAGAAACAGAGCAGATGCAACTTCAACTAATCAATTGGTGCTTCAGATGTTTAATTTTATTTTTTATTTTTTTTTATTTTTTTTAAAATGAAGTTCCGATTCTTTACATAATGGTATACATAATGGTATATTATTGCATATATTACCTGGTCCTCCCCAGCAAAATCGTTATCACGGGTGAGAAAAAGCATGCAGTGGCATTCCTTCCTGCCAAATCACAAAATAATATGTGAAAACAATGAATTTTATCATCCAATTATGATTTCCAAGTAATAAAAAGACTGAAAATAGCAATTGAAAACCGCAAAACTGTGTATAGTGTCTCACCAGGACAGAATCCTGAACTTTAAAACCTTTAACGGCGGTAAAAACACTAACTTGACTAAATGATGGAAAATTTAGAACACAAAGCTGGAATTAAAGGATTAGGAAGAAATCTACAAGATGAAATCTTCTAGAGCCAGTTGATTTAGTCGTCTGAGATAAACAGTAGATGCGAGAATTCATTTTCAAATATGGGAATATTTTATCTGTCCAAAAATTCATAGTTAACAATACCATGCTTGTATATCATCCCACTATCCTATCTTCGTCACAGTTAATTCCATCATCATCACATATATTGGTCCAGTAGAGGATCTCTCAAAAACAAGAACTTAGTACACGTCTAAAAGTTGAACTACTTAAGATATGAACATAATTTCAAGAGGCTATCAAGCTCCAAATGATGACCAAGGTAACCTCAATTATCAAACATTACCTTTCCCTCATTGGGACACATGGACAGTTCCAAAAGCCTTGTTGTGCCTCAGCAGCCTTATCATCATAGTGCCTGAAATCAAATTGGTCAATACATATTGTGCAGCATAATTGTCTTAAAAATTGAGTTGTAATTTAAATTAGGGAGTAGAAAAAAGCATATCTTTTATTAGTAAAATATTTGTGCACAACCATAAATTTACCTGCAAGGACAGAGGGGTGCACCCAATGTATCTTTGTGTTCTGCCAATCCCTTTTAACACATTTGCAAAAGCTTATTAATTAACTCCTGGATTTGAATGTTACAATAATCCTTTCCTCAAGCATCAAGAAAAAATGTTAATTGGAGTATATGTCAAATTCAAATCTCTCTCTCGCTGAAAGATATGTGTACCAAAGAAAGTATGTAATTTAGCAACTCACTAAAATTTACAACTTGTGGGCTCATTGGCCTCTTCTTTCAAAGCTTGACCCTGAAGCAAGCTAACCTCCCTTCATTTCATGCCCAAGGCTTTGGGTTCTAGCCCTATTACATTTATCCATATGTGTATGTATGCATACATACAGATGTTTTTGGTTGAACCTCACTCAACACATGATCAAACACAAAAATGTGAGTAACTAGCTGGGTTCGATTAAAAAATGTGAGTAACTACTGATAGTTGATACATAGATAGGCTAATTGTGGAGATTGAAACGGATAAATTCCTCATCAAAATTGCAAGTATCTTCACAAATAATACAGAATTTCATGAGAAATCAGTAACCGCACAAATGAAATGAATACCTTGATGACAACAGATGTAACACCTTTGTCGATACAGAAATACGTGTCCGACCTCCGAGCATACTGCTCCGAGAATTTCCTCATTATTTCGACTGATTTCTCCGTCGGCTCAACTACAATTTCCCACAATCATCTTTCCAATTCTAATTCTCTCACATTAATTAAATAAGAATAGGCTATTCGAAAGTCACCTTTAGCCTCCACGCAATGGCGGCGACGCGAAGATCGCGGAGGCGGAGCGACGGGCGAAATGCCGAAGGCGACGCTATAAGAAGTAGAAGCTTGAAGAGCTCTCATGGCGGATAATTTCGTAATGATTGCAGTTCCTAGCCACGGCTGTTATATCTAATCGATGAATTTTTTTTTTTTTTTTAGAAATATAAATTTATTGGAATTACTGTTAAACTGGAATCGGTGAGCACCACTCATTGCCAATATCGGCGGGTGAATTACAGAGCCACTCCTTCCTCTCCACTTGACCAGTCAAAGTTCTAACGCCAAACGTAAATCAATTTGGGCTGGGCTGTAGGCTTAAGGCCGAAGGCCCAACTAGCTCACCACTGAGTTGGGCGGAATTGAAGCCGACAGGCCCAAAATTAACAATACGTAGAATGGGTTGAGACGACTTGAGAGTGTTTTGGTAATCTATCGTTCTATAATTACTTGAGATTGGATTATTGTCGTTGTTTATGTTTGATTTGTTAGTTTTGTTATAATCATTTCCACATATTCCAGCTATGACGAACTCACCAATCAAAAATACATATTTATATAAACAATAATAATATACTAATATTAATATAGTATTGTTTATAGTTTTGGATCCCACACCAGATCTTATTGACACTTATATTATTTTAATCCAATACAATATGTGTCTTAAAAAAATGCGGAGAAGACATATGTTTGCCCATTAATCATGGAGTAATATTGTTTAGTTATAATAATAATAATAATAATAATAATAGTAATAATAATAATAAAAATAATAATAGTAATAATAATAAAAAAGTGAAGACCAAAGTATACGAGGAAATCGTGCTTACCCCGCAATTGTTTGCACTAAGAAAGAGAAAAAAGGTCAAAAAACGAAAAGTTGTTTGCCCACAAATGCATACAAGAAAACAAATGATAAAACTTTTTTTTAAGTCTAATAGTTTACTGTATATAGAAGTCAAACTTGTTAATTATGTACACATAACTATGCATAGTTTACTGTATACACCTTCCATATTTTATCATTAATAAATTTAATAGAGTAATTACTCCCCTCGTTTTAATACATACTCTTCACCTTTTTTTTAGAGTATTTTTTTTAAGGTGAAGAATGTATATATCAATCGGGTCAAGTATAACTTTTAAGATTTGGACAAAGGTGATACTCGAAATTAGATTTATTGGGCATTAAATTAATCATCATAATTTTCAAACTTCCCCCAAAATTCAACTAGTAAGCTTGAAAACCTTGTATGAACACGATCTAAATCCTGATACATTCTAACATGTATATTCACTCTCACAACATTAATGTCATCATACTCTTGTTTCAATCTCGTATTCCACGCGTTACATGATAGACGAGCATAAGCACGATCCAAGAAACAAAAGCTCCTTGCATGTGAAGAGTAATCACTCCATCGATAGCAAGAACAAGAGACAAACGAATTCGGACAAAAAGTGGTCAATTTTTTGAATTCCAAAGATCAGATGGACAAAAAATATAGGTGGGATGCAAAAGCAGGAAAAAAAAACCCTAAAAGAAGACAAAATAAATGGCAGGTTATATTGTCGTGTTTACAAATGTCTATTTATTTTTGAAAATAAGAAATGGTTAGCTCATAGTCATAGTTACATTCAGATTTCAGAAGAATGTAATGTCATGATTATTCCTCATGCATGTAATTTTACTACAGTTCGTACGTATGGCTGATGTCTGAATTACTTGATTTTCATTGTCTTTTTGTGTATGTATTTTTACGATGCTTTGATAATTATTTATCCATTTTCATCATGAGGCTACTAACTGCAGTAGTACTAAATAATTATTCTGAAAAGAAATTAACATATTATCAATATTGATGATCTTAATGTTTTTATGTATTCGAAAAATGCATGTTTTGTAATTCGATTAATTAATTAATTTAAAAACATATAATAATTAAATGATAAGGTAAAACTTTTTCGTACTATACTAATTAATTTATAGGCAAAAATTCATGTACCCCAGAGACACATTGTGCCCACTAAAACTCTTATATTCCCATGGGGACGGTGTGTCCCAGGAGCATCGGACACAATTTATAAGCATGTAAAATTTTATGTGATATATATGTTCTATTAGCTAGTAATATAGAAACATGTAAAAAAGATAATAAAATTATCTAATCATTAATTATCTATATTTTTTCCCCTTTCTTCCGTTGTTACCATACAACAATCAACTAGCACAGTGCAGGAAATTGCATTGATTTATAGAATTATTATCTAGGAATGGTGATCAAGAGACCCAATATCCTGTATTTTTAAATTATCATAATAAAAAAGTATAGTTGATTTATGAGTAAGGTAAACACGCAAAAATTTGTGCAGACCATCTCACGATGAAACGGGATAACTCCTATACTATAATATTAATTTTTTTATCGAAATTATATTATTATACTTCCATAAAAAAGAATTAAACAAAATTTCAAAAATTTTATTGTCTATTTTATCCTTGTGTATTCATCTCTTGTTTCATTAGTCAAAATTAGATACTCTCTCGATCACAAATTTATTTTCACACTTTCCGTTCTCGTTCATCCCACACTTATCCACTTATCTTCACCATAAAATTTTTTTAAAAAAAAAATCAAATCAATTCATAGTCATCTTAATTTAAAAAATGTCACTCCCACATTATATACGGTATTTCATATTTTATTTATTATCTAAAAATACAACAATACTTCGAAAAGATCAACTAAGTTGGTCAAAAATATATTTTTTTAAATTATGTATCTATATTGTCATGCAGTTAAGTGTAGTACGGGGAAGTAATTGTTTTTAAGCTTATATGCTTTGAGCTTTCCTCCATTTGCTCAAGTGTACAAAAATATGTATCGCCTATATATATTTTGTTCAAGTATAGAAATATGCATGAGAATAGGGAATTCATACTATATAAAACACCCAATTAATCATAAGTTGAGCACACCGAATCTTCTGCACCATTTTCATGCATCATATCATGTGTCACACGTTAAGTGATTGACACGTAAGAGGGGAATTGAATCCAGCCATTACCCCTAGGGTTTAAGGATTAGGGTATAGTTTTCTATACCCTACGTGTCGTCCATCCAACGATTTGACACAGGAGATGATGTACCAAAATGACACAGAGAATTCGAGTCCTAAGTTGAGTGGGAGAGCAATTATACAAACCTTCAATCAAGTAACCTATTGGTTCATCCTAAAATGTTTGGTACTAAGATAGCACAAGATATACACATAAGATTGTTTTACATTTAATACACTGCAGAAACTTACAATCTACTATATAGTACGTAGGACTCTTCTTATTGGCTGTAACTGATCGATTTGAGTATCAATATCGCATGATTACTCACTCCAATACCCACCCCCCCAAACCACCCATGTATGTATATGTTAGAAAAAGAATTGGAGAGAAAGAAATGTTGAGGAAAGTCAGAAGACATCAACGGACAAGACAGTAACAAATGATGAGTGGTTTCCACAAACAAGTATATACGCAGGTTTAAGAATGGAGTAATTAGTGCACTTTTCTGAATTAAACATTCTTTTTTTTTCTTTTCTTTTCTTAAAAAATAAAATAATTAATTCACTACTACCACTTCTTTCTCAGGCATCTCTTTCATAATTTCATCCGTATCTGTCTAATTCTACACACACATACGGTCATCAAAATTAATGAAGGATTTTCATAGTGCAGATCATCGTATTCTTAATTAAGAAAAGCTCAAATTAAGAAAGTATAATCAGACAGCAGAAGATCAGAAACCCTAATTTTCGAAACGAAAGCACAAGACAAGAAAGACAACGTTGTTCCATCTTACAGAGGGTGAAAAACATACAAATGAGTACAGATCTAAATATATATATATATATATATATATATATATATATATATATATATATATATATATATCCAAACAGAACACTACAGGAATTACACAAACGACACAACTGAAACTACATGTAAAGCTTCATCAATCTTCTTCCACAAAACCTTGATGCTAGCTAATATAAAACCAAGATCTGAGAACAGTTTACCTTCGAGGATGATACAGTAGTAAAAAATTAAGCCTTAATTCCTCAAAAAGTTGCAATCTTGATCTGGTAAAAGATCGATCGGACCATGATGCTTGATTCCCCCATAAAAAGGTTGAGTTTTTTTTTTTTTTTTTTCATCAAAAACTAGGAAAAAAAGTGGAATCATCTGCTTCTTCACTTGCTACTTCTTCCTCTTCATCTTTAATGTCATCATTAATAGCTGACATAAGTCCATATGTATGACCACCCCTTGTGCTCTTTTTCTTCATAGGCAATGATGATATGTTTGATCTGTGGGAATAATGATGGTTGTTTTGAAGAGAGTAGGGGGGTGGTTGAGGGTGGGGTGGAGGTGGTGGTGAAAGCATGATGGTGTGATATGATGATTACTTGTGGTGGGTTCTTGTAAAAATAGAGATACATAGATAGATATAAAGAGGGATGAAAGACCTAATTAATTTTGCAATGTTTTTCGTGCTGTCTCTTTCTTACAATTCTTTTTCCCATTTTTTTTACTTGTGATGATGAGGGAGGGGGTGGGGTGGGGTGGGGGAGAGGGACATTGTAGCAGGAATTAATGAATTATTACGTGCATTGATGAAACTCAGAGGAGGACTCCTTTTCATTAGAATATTAGACTGCTTTGTGTTGAAATCTTTGCAAAACTGCAACTTCTTTCATAAAGTAATGGATTTTTTTTTAATTTTTTTTAACAATTGCTAACCAAAATATTAGGGTCATTTATTATTGGGTACATAAAATAATGTATAATTATTATAAATTACATGACTCAAAGCACTATTACTCATAACTACACAATTATGATTGTGATACCATAAATATCCCTATGTGTTTGCACAGATTTGTTTTTACACATTTTGTTTGCACATTTTAAATTCCGGAAGCGGAGGTCCGGCGACCAGCGCGGCGGTCCGGCTGCAGTTTGTTTTGTACAATTTTATTTTGCTCAATTTGTATTGCACTTTTTTATTTTTGCACTTTTTTTTTTGCACATTTTATTTTTGCATAATTTGTTTTGCACATTTTATTTTGCACTTTTTTTCTACCCATTTTATTTTTGTACTTTCTTTTCAAATATTTATTTTTACACATGTATCTTACACAAGAATACCATGAATAGAGATTTGCAGTGTAGAATAGGATTAGAAAGAGGTGATAATGAATTAATAAAATAAAAGTGGTCGAGGAGGGCTTGAACACAGTAACACATTTATTCAAATTGTATGCTCTTACTCCTGTTCTAAGAAATGGTAGAATAGAACCAAAGCTCAACCAAAAACCAATCAAATCCACACCATAAAGTATGAATTATAGTAAACCAAAATGCTATCCAGAGATAACTGAATTCAATTGGCTCCTCCTCCAATGGATAAATCAGTGACACCTCTTTGAAGTTGCAATAAAGAGGGATAAATAACAACTGGCCACAAGATATGTAACATTTCAACACCATTAATTCTCAGTTGCTTAGGAAGTTATGTAGACTAACAGAAATCAAGAATTTTTACCATAGAATTCTAGAATGCTTTTATCATCTGTATGTTGAGCTCCCACATACAAATTTAGCCTTATCTACTGCATTCTTCACATAGTTCACGCAGTCCCCACCGCCTAAATCACCTTCGCACTGACCCAACACATACATCGACTGAAATCTGGTGGCATAGAATCCACCGTTCCCACTGCCGACACCTTTCACTATTTCTCCCAATGCCATGTCCAACCGGTTGCCGAACCCAGCTCCACTCGCTCGAGTTGACCCGCAAACCTTTTACAGCAACTCGGTCCCACTTACCTGCTTGAACCCAGAGATCTCGTACATCAAGTAGTATCCATTCAGGTGAACCCTCGCCGTCATCGACTCACCGCACAGCTTACCCAACATGGACGAAGCTTTTTGCATGCAGTTGTTGCAGTCGGCGTTTGACAGGTCGCCTCTGCATTGGAAGAGGCCGTGGAGGAGTCACCGGATGTGGTTTTGTAGAATTTGGCAGTGGAGGATCGGGAGGCTAAGGAGTCGAGAAGATTTCTCAGTGGTGGTTTGTAGGAATCCTGGAAATTTTAGTCGGCGCCATTGTTGGTCGCTTCTTCTTATCGTCTTCCACACAATGGAACCCTAATTGTATCATCGCCGCCGCTTGATTTCTGTTGAATCTGCTGTCTAATCTCGAATCCACCACACTTTCCACCCAATTCGAGTTCCCACACCGCATTTTCTCCTCAATCCACACAAAATTCTTCAGAGCTCCACCATCCTTGCCGTCATCGTCAACCCAATCGAAAACCCTAATTCCCCTGACCATCTCTAAAATCACCACGCCATACCCGAAAACAGCATCAATCATATATAATCGAGACGAAGTGAGAGGCCTAGGTTAAAATGCAAGGCCTAGAGGACTTCGATTGGGCTTGTGAACGACCGGAAAATATGGCAGCAACGATGGACGAAGAAGAAATCAGATTTGGTCTTGCAGAGCGAAAGCGAGAGGCTGGGACATTACCGAAAATATCGAGGAGAGAGAAACGAAGTTACGTAGAATGCGTTGGGAAATATTTGATTTAATTAAGGGTAATTTGATCTCTTTACTGTTAATTTGTGTAGTGGATAATAATTTTTTTTTCCAGTGTAGTTAAGAGTATTTAAGGCCTAAAGTGTGTAACTTGTAGTAATAAACCCAAAATATTATAATAGTATAATGTGAATCATCAAATATTAATGATCATATGTTTTTACTTGAAAAGAAAAACACATTCTTTTTTTTAAAGTTATTAGATATAATTAGCTAGATAGATTGAAAATCAACTAATATCATATAAACTTAATTATTTTCTAATTGATAGATAATTTATTTTTTGAAAAAACTTTTTATTTCAATTTAATAATACAATAATATAATATTATAAACTAATATTAATTTGAAGTTTTGGAATAGTATGCAATAGAGATTAAATATAATTTCAAATCCATAAAATTAGCAATTGATATGCTTACTTCTATAAGAAATTACTCTTTCCGTCCCATCTAATAGTTACGTTTTCTTTGTAAAGGAAACCTAACTATTAGGATGGAATAGAGGGAGTAATTATTTGTACTTTGCGATTTTTTTTAAGAGTAGTACTAAAATTATATCCAAATCAATAATTATGTACGTATATACAAATTAATCTGGCAATATTAATTCTACATCTGAAATTATGTTTGTCTTTATATTGGTCGTTATAAACACAATTAAAAAAAATTTGTAGAATGCAGAAGCAAGTCAAACGTGCACAATAATTTTTAAAATTTATATTTTAAATCATTAATTTGAGCACAATCTCTTAATTTAAACGTATTTTATTTCTCGACGAAAGCGAATCAACCTTCACTATTTTTTTTAGTTTTTTAGTCTTATTACATTCATCGCCCTTAAAAAAATAATA
This sequence comes from Pogostemon cablin, assembly GCA_023678885.1. Classification (NCBI taxonomy): domain Eukaryota; kingdom Viridiplantae; phylum Streptophyta; class Magnoliopsida; order Lamiales; family Lamiaceae; genus Pogostemon; species Pogostemon cablin. The sequence goes on along the minus strand of CM042992.1, from coordinate 943,910 downwards.
AAATTTTCAAAATAAATAAACTCCCATTATATTATAAGTATTTTAAAAACCATAACTTTTACTTATCTCACATAATTTATTTTATCATTTATTTATTATTTAAAAATACCATAATACTTTTCAAAAATTAATTTACCTAAAATTCTTTTTCTTAAACTTTATATTTACAATCATTTCACATGGAAAAAAAAACAAATGAATATTTATATACTATGGACGAAGGGTTGCAGGTACAAAATTCAAGTTTGAAAATATTATTGAGCAGTATATAAGTTTATAATTTTATACATGTGTATGACACAGTCTCTGACAAAATAGCTCCCCCTCCCCCACTTGCCACTTGTGGGTGCCATATTAACCTGCTAATACACCTACAACTATAACGTCGTAAACTGTATTTATATATTTATAGAAATTCTGCTTTTCCCAGAAAATTAAGACGACTTTGAATTCCCTGAAACACATGATTATCTTTTCACGACTTTTACATAACAAAATTACTCCACTATAAAGATATGCTTTTAGATTACAAGTTTGAATTTTTCTTTTTAATCAATTTTTATGGATAACTTGTCGTGTGAAGTCGAATATAATTTCTATTGTAAGATTATTCCATTTAAAAGTATATTTTATGAAGGTGTGAATTTAGTTTTGGAACGTATAAATATGAAAAGTATTTAAAAATAAAACAAACATAGCAAAAATAGTTATGACCATGTTTATTAAACAACGTATTAATGCATACATGATCAATCTGACACGTGGCTTGAGCCTTCTAGCACTTGATCATCAAAATTCAAAAACATTTAATTTAAGTCAAAAAAAAAAAACGCATGCGTAATCACAATTGAAGTCAAAAAATTTGCCCTGATACATATATTCCAAAAGCATGCAATAGAATCCCATTATTCTGAGTACAAATTTAACTTTTTAAGGCAGCAATGACAAAAAATGTGTGAATATTCTTAATATCTTCCTCTCACGAGGCATTGAGGGTCCACTTTGAAAAAGGATTTCCTCATAACAGTTATACAGAAGAGAGAGGTGGTGGTGATGGTGGTGGGTGGGTGGATGGGGGGTACAGATTCTGAACTATCACAGAGAATATGAAAAGAATTTCCGGCAATGAATGTTAAAAAGCCGATGATCACACTGCTTGATTTCATGTAAATGTTAACTATTGTTTTCTCATAATGTGTTGTATGGACAAAGGAGATAATAGCTTGTTAATGTGATTTCTTCCAAATGCTTCTTCACTAACGAGCAATACAAATTAATGGGCTCCTAAGCATTGGACTGATCGATTCATCAACGAATAGGATATGGTTAAACGAGCTTTCGAATCCACAATGCAGAATATGACAATGTGGAGTGTTACCTGATGAGTGTGAAGTGAAAAAATTGACCACAATTGCTAGTCGTCACTGGGATTGCCGTCCACAGAGCCATCTGATTTGGCATTTGAAGGCACGCGTTCTTCATTGATAGATTTCAAGCCACATTCGAGTCTGATTGCTGATATGAGCTCAGGAGATACAGACGGTCGAGCCTTTTGCTCTCTGCCCACCAGGTCTTCATCAGCTTCTATGCCTGAACCCCAACCTCTGTACAGAATGACTTTACTGGGTTCTTGAGATACAAGAACAGCACCCGTTGCTTGCTGAAAGGACGATGTGAGCAAATGCTTGTTAAGTTTGCAGTGTAAATCAGACTAATCAGTACATGCATTTCAGAATTTACGACGCCAATGAGCAGACCTCTAGATTGTAAATCACCTCCTGCGCTGATGTCCCTTTCGCTCTGCCTTTGATATTCACTATGGCTAGAGGATGCCTTTTAAAGTGCTCTTTTATCGCTTTAGCAACTCCAGCGATGACATTGCTCTTTCCTGTCATAGTTATTGCAAAATAGGAATCTGAGAGTATTTCATTGTTTATAATTGGGCAGAAATAAATGTTAACGTAAAAGATTGTGCGGGAGCTGATATAAATGGCTAAAATTTTCAGATTTCAGATATATTGAATAAATCCTCATGAACCAGCAACTCTTAATTGGTGACACTCCCCAACCCTATCAATTTTAGTGCGAGTATAAGTGATTCTGACTACGGTTTGCTAAATTGCAGATTCCGAATTCACAAATTTCAGTTTAATATAGAATCAAGCAGGAATATAATCATAAGCCCAAATTCCATGAAAATTACATAACTACAAACAAAATCAAGCAAAAGGTGAATTATATAGATCTTATAAGAGCAACAGCAAATAAGCAACTCATGAGGCATTATCCGTAAATTTATGAAAACCTGCCTAAGGCAATTTCAGCATCACCCCATTGAACAGATCAACTTAATGCAGAGAAAAATGCAGATTAGAGCATCAGCATTACCTACAGCAACCACTGGTGGTTTTTTCAACTTGAGAGCCTGTTTTCTTAGAAGGAGCCTCTCTCTGTTTGAAAGATGGATAGCCTTAGAAGGCATCACTGGTGGCATTCCATTAACGACTTTCTGAAATGAAGTTTTGAGTTCAGAATTCTGGGTACCACGAACATCATAGTCCCCATTCCCAGTAAGAGATAGGTTTATACTGGTGGTTGACGAGCATTTTTTATCTTCTGACTAAAATCAGCACAGAAAGGATAAATTAGAAATTATGCAGAAAACATTAAAAATTCAAATATAAAGTCTTCAAAATTTACCTTCCAACCAATTTTACTTCGCTTATTCGTGTCAAAAGAAATTCTGGTCTCCTTAGGAAATGATTTGGGTAGATCCTCTCTCTCTGTATTGTCAACCAAATAATTCTCTTCCACTGCAGAACCTAAAGAGAAGGTTCCTGGTATATTTTGCCCAGTAAAATCCACAGAGTCTCTTGTAGAATGCATGTTGTCTTCAAAGTCTATCAAAGTTGCATCAGCTCCAATGGTTTCTCTATCCTTCAACCATGACAAGAAAAAACAAGGGCATGGAAGTGAAATTCCTTGTTAAGCAAGTTTGATGAGTAAAGTAAAATCAAATGTAACTTTTTAATCTTTGCTGATATTTTGAAAGATGCGACAAATGACTCTAAATCTGAACCTTCATCCCAGACCTACGATAGATAGTAATATATCCATGCTGAGATTTACCTCATTGGCATGATCTCTGAAGTAAGGCAGGCTATCTCTTTCAGGGTCACTATCATATATTTTATCATCGTTGTAATGGGTTTCCTGGTCAACCTATATGACAATATTTCACACAAAAGCCTCAATACTGCCTTCAATAATACAACTGAAAAGAGAGTGTGCACCTCATGACGATAAAATATCAATAAATATCTTACAGATTCAAGTTTCAAATCTTCCGTCAACTGCATACAATTTCTATCTTTATTTTTTTCCTGGAACATATATATATAGCTCAAAAATTACTATCACTTTCGGTATATTAATTGGCTATAAATAAGTCATAATGAGGATATGTACCATTGTGAGCTTCAATTCATCAACATGTTTGCTGAGCTTTAAAACATGTAGTTTCAAGGACTGCATGAGAGAGAAATGAAATATAAGACTGTGTCAAAGATCACTTAATTGTGCTTTTAAGATAATGTGAGAAAATATAGAGAGAAGGTCCATAGAAATAACATTAATTTGATTATTTAAATGCATAGGAATACTTGCAAACAACATACTACAAATTATAAAGAATAGTTTAATATCCAGTATGAAGGACTTCTGCAAGTCTAGCATTCGTGTGCTGTATTCTATAAGTTGCTCAAAAATTTTCTAAAGTTAAGCAGGCAGAAGGTTTGTCTGATCTCCTTATTACGGATGTAATTTTGTCCCAGAAACACAGGAAACTCTTTTTCTCTGCCTCCGCACTTGACTCAACTTGGTATATGAAGAAATATTCAGAAAAAATCTATGACCAAAGCAACTACATATACATGAGGTTCTTTTTGAAAAGGAAATATATTTCTAAGTATCTTACAAGACAATTCCACCCTACCCCATTTTTTCTCTGTATTTTACTCAATACACAACAGCATTAACTATATTTTGGAGGTCATAAAAAAGGAAACAGCATCGTAGTATCTTACAAGCAATATACAACTATACCTCACGACGTTGTGCCTCCAGTGAGCGTTTCATTGCCTGTCTTTTACTTAGAAGTGTTCGAGGTCTCAATGAAGCAGGGCGAGTATAGTTTTTTCCACGGTATACAATAATAGCATATCCTTTACTGACTGGCTCAACAGCAACCAAAATGCCCCCGCTTTCAGCTTCTAGGATACGTGCTGTTTCATGAATTTCTTCAATGCTACTCCTGCCAACACATACCTTCACCAGTTCCCTGTATTTCCAGTGCAGATGCATGTTTTCAATTGTTCCATCAAAAACTCCTCTCCTGCCTAAATACAAAGAGAAACAGTCACAAAACAAACTCACTGATATATACGACAAACATATGCAGGCAAACTAATTTGAAAAGGACTCTTGCACAATATAACCACTCACCCAACAGAAGAAACGCCTTCATTCTCAAACCCACTTTTCTTAGCATGTGTCTTTCCTCTTCAGTGATACCCTCCCTATCTGCTGCAGGTTGTTGAGAGATCTGGTTTTTCTCCAGCTCTGCTAAAAGCTTCTCCGCCCTAGCTTTTTTTTCTAAGGCCTTCAACCAATTAAAATACAATATTACAGTGGCGAGGAAGAGTTGGCAAAAGATATAGATAAATACTGCTTTTTACAATGCCTACCATGGACAATTTGGTGCTAGTTCTCTTCATTGCAGATTCTGAGGACCTCTTCTTCCTCATTTCAAAGTGGCTTTGCAATTCTTGGTCATTCTCTTTATTATTCTCAGCTTCAGAAGCATATTCTGTGCTTCCACCAATATGATCCTTTTCTTTCACAATTGAGCCTATCCTTTTTTCTGACACATCCATTCCATATTTCCTCCTCTCTTCTATAGCTGAAGAGACTGCAGAGGGCAAGAAATCTTTTCCTCGATAGAAAACAATGAATTCTTTATCCCTTGAAAGTAAGGTTCCCCCAGTCAACCACTGCAAAAGATTTCATTTTTAGTAAATAGATGAGTCTGAAATAAATTATATACTAAAAGAATTTCATTTTAAGAAATAGATAAGTCTGAAATAAAATACATACTAAAAGAATTGCATAATCTCACCAAATGAGTTCTATATACCCAAGGCTGAAAATTAAATAGATTTGTGTTTGTGCCCCCAAAATGAACAGCACATACCCCACTAATTAGAGAGTAACACAATTTACAAACCTTTATTTCTTCAGCCATCAATTCACTATTTGTGTTTTGAACTCCCCTCTTGATAGCAATTTTTGCTATTTCACATTTCTCCCAGAGTTTGACTATGGCAGCGGCTAATCCTTGAAGCTTCCTATTTCTCCCTGCAGAACAATTGATTAGAGAAGTTATGAGGAAGATCAAAAGGTAAATTAATTTTTTTTTTAAATGCCATGACGAATCTTATATATAATTCTTTCATCCTAGAGTTGAGAATTACTCCAGAAAACAGCTAGGTTCAATAGCATGTATGAATTCATATTAAGGTAATGATATCAGACCCTACCACATAAGATACATGGTACGAAGCTAAACATGTCTTACATAATACAAAATAGCATGATGCAGAGCAGGACTCCATAAGATTGTTTTAATGTAGTAGTGACAGTAAACATGCGAAGAAAAAAAAAAAAAAAAAAAAGCTAACCCAGAGCAAAATGGCTAGGCAAAGGCCGGCCAAGCCTCTTTAGTGTAGTCATCTCATCATTTGTTAATTTAGGTTTTATCCCATATGGAAGTAGACGAAACGGTCTTTTGTACCCAGGAACAACTGCTGGCAAAAGATCAGCATCAATTGGCAAAGGATCATAACCCCACCAATCATTAAACCTTGGGCCAAGGCCTTCTAGCAATTTGTTAGCTTCCTCAGCAAGCTGTGCCTCCCCAGGAAGCTGGAATCGTACTCTATTAGGCAAACCCACACCATGTACTACAGGTGGATGGGAAATTCGTGTATCTGAGTTCTGTACAGAGGACTCCATAGCATTGGTCTCTCGAAACCGTACACTTCTTGTATTCTGTATTCTTTGATCCTTGTCTATATCGGGAGACTCTTCAGAAGAAGAACCATTAGACACCTTTTCAGTTAGAAAGTATGGATACTTGTAATCAGTCCCACGGTATAATATTATATTACTCCCAGATCTCCAAATCACTAGACCTCCAGTTTTTCTCTGAAAACATTCCCAAGTAATTAGCTAAAACGAGACAAGCATTTTTCATACTGAAGACAGATAATGCTAATTACATTAAACTTATATTACTACAATCTTCGCCACAACTAGAAAAATTTAGCGGATGCTAAAAGTGGAAAAACAAAAAAGAAGCATATAATTGAGCATGATATCTATTACAATTTCTACCCTTATTACTAAAATCATTGTTCAAAAGATGTGCCCAGAGTAAATTGTTTCATTTAATGTCTATGATCGTTTGTTTTCTGTTTATAATTATCCCCTGTGCTTTCAACCGTAATAAAATCTCTCAAAAACAATTCTGATAGAATTCAATTGGAGAAAAGAAGATATTTTGAATATATTGCGATTCATTCAATAAGAAAAAAATCAATGTCCAAACCTCCAATAACTCATGAGTCCTCTTCATATTGAGCCTGCATAAATCTTCACACGTGATCTTCACCAGCTCGGTCCGCCTCCATCGCTCGTGAATTCCATTCACAATACCTTCTGTGATTCCAGCTCTCCCTACCTTCAACTTCTTCTTCAATCCAATCCCAATACTCCTCAACCTCCTCAGCTCCTCCTCCGGCAGAGTAAACTCCGCCAGACTCGGAGCAGACTGCCTCTTTCCCTCGTTCCGTTTCCTAATCCTCTCTCTCTCCCCTTCCTCCAAGACCCCACGCCTCAACTCATGAAATATCTGTATCGCATTCCCTGAACCAGGCTCAGGAACCGGGTTCTCAGGGGTGCTCCAGCTCGGGTCCAGCGTATGACCTAGTCGAAACTTCGGCAAGCGGCTCGGCAAAGGGACAAATATTTCACCGGGTGAATTTAGGCCAGAAATTACAGTTTCATCTTGTGTATCACTGCTACTGTCTTCTTCCACATAACCAAGGCTACGGAGCTTCTCCGCTATCCGTTGAATGGCTGATTGCGGAAGAGTTTGGTTATCCGCCTCGAGTGCGGCGGCGGAAACAGAGAATCTCCGGCGGGATAATTTAATCGCAGAAAATTTTGGGTAATGACAAATTGGAATTGGGTACAAGGGTTTAAGGAGGGTTTTGGAAGGGAGAAAGGAACATTGGCGATTGCAATTACAGAGAGGAACCAACATCTTTCAGTATCCGTTAAATCTCCCTCCGCAGAATTCAGAGATGTATGCATTCCATTAGAGCTAAGCTTTCAGCAAAACATTTCCACCTATCACTCTTATCAGTTAACGGCTTCTCTCTTACTCTTCTAATTTACATTTTAGTCCCCCAAGTTTATCCCACTCTTAGAAAGACCAAGTCTTTTTTCAGTAATTTTGGTTTTACCCATGTTTTATCTTACATTGCCTTCCTTTTTTTTTTTTGCTTGTTAAGGGTTTTTATAGAAGTGCTTAGAATTTTAGTTATCTGTGTTAAATCATGACAGAGAACTAAACTCTTGGAAGCGTGCGAGAAAAAAAAAATTGTGAATCCAGCAGTTGTAAAATCTGGGACATTATACCTTAGACTAAAAAAAAGATAATACAAGGAAAAATACATATAGACATGCTTTTAAAGACATCTTGATCCTGGATATTTATATTTTTGCTCGTTGGCTTCATCTGCCATGCTTTAATCATGTATTTTCAATGGAATGAATCAAATCTGAAAATGCATATTAGTATATGGCAAATACTATGACTTTTAAGTAAGCAAGATAGATGATAGACTATATGGTTTAACAAGTGGGATCATATGCATAAAAGCAATCAGTTATCGTCATGTGTTTTATCCTTTATAACAGGCAGGGCATGTTACGAAGCAGATCCAGCCTCTCACTGTGAGCAGTTTGTTGCATTCACTTGGTTTGGGGAAATACTACATCAATTTTCAAGCTGAAGAGGTTTGTAGTCTACTTGTGTAGAAAGAATACAAATAGGCTGTGAAATATGGGATCAGTTTTGTTTTTATGTGTTTCTTTTTTGGTACTCTGTATGTGCTTGTAAGGTTGTGAAGCACTAGTAGTTCAACTTTTTGTATGTGGACGCACACAAAAAAAAAGAAGGAAATTCTTCAAAGGGATATTGATGGAATTCACCTACAGATAGATATGGCTGCACTGAGGCAAATGGGGGAAGGTGACCTGAAGGAGTTGGGAATACCAATGGTATTGTTTTGATCCTTACTTGTTGGATTTGTTTGGTTAATAATCCCCAACCTCCCCTCCCCTTCCCCTTCCCCTTCCCCTTCCCCGGGTAAAGAGTGGCAGTGAGTGGGTTTAAATTGCAGGGACCAAGGAAGAAGATATTCCTGGCAGTACAGTGTCTAGCAAGGCGCCCAGTAACTTAAGCAGAGAACAATTACTATCAAAATAGCTAACTAATTCTGCCAACATCATGTCTTTTTGATACTGCAACTAGTTTGTGGCCATGTATATATCCAGCTGAGAACATTGTTGTATCATTAGGTCTCGATGTAATTCCTTCCTTCGGTTTCGCAGTTGTGTATCCACGGTTAGCCCTTGTAACATAGGGTGTGTACTGCAACCCCATTTAACATGAGCAATCCTTCCCTTCCATCATTCAAGTGCACCAACATATGTGAAGTAAAAAGGGAAGAACAATAATGCTATCCAGTGCCAACTACGAATATGATAGTAGTTGTAATCTTACTGCATCACGTAGAATTAAACATCATTCTAAATTTATGTAGTAACGTTTTACCTTCTAACATAATGCAACGGTGAATTCTAATACACAATATAATCCGTCAAATAGACGAAACAATCAGTATCTATATTAGTGTGTGGAAACGAAATTTACTGGAGAGGAATAAATTCAATTTTGAAAAAATCTTTGAATGAACACAAAAACAAGTTAATTTGACAGTATGTTGTAAATAATTCTTCATGAACAATCATAAAAGAGTAATACTAGTTTACATATCAAGCTTTAACAGTTGGGCGTAGCGAACCGCTACCAGCAATCTTGTTTCCACAATCTTTCCCACTCCTCGCAACCAAAAACGACGTCGGTTTCAGCTTCTCGCAGACGTGATCCGCCGGAAACCGATGCTTCAAGCATATCTTAATTCTACAATTCTTGCACGTTGCCGTGTTTGAGAACGTCAGCACCTCCTTGCACCGCCGCACAGGGCACGTTGGTTTTTTCTTCTTCTTCGGATCGCAATCTCCCGACTTTTCATGACTCTCCATAATCTTCTTTTCATCCTCCCCGTCGTACCCCGTGGTCTCCACCGCCGTCGAGCAGGTTTCACAAACCGTGACTTTTCGGCTGCCGACGTCGGATTTCGGGCAGTCGTGTGATTTGTATGAGCGATGTTCTAAACAGAACACCTACAAAAAAACACACACAGGTGAGAATTGTATTCCAATGGAGAAATTCCAAATATAAATTCGAATGATCGGAGTACCTTGGCACAGGCGTTGCAAGTGAATGGAAGGAAATCGAGTTGTTGACAATCGGAGAGTTGGCAATGGCTTCCTAATTCTGGAAAAGCTTCCGTTCCTCCACCCATTGATTCTTAATCCGAATTTACGCCGAAGAACGATTGAATTTCTGTTTTCAACTTTTGAATTGTTTTTCCGAGAGAAATAGTTTCAGATTGAAATCAACCGCCCTAGAGCTTTGCTTATAAACAGATATGGCTTGGGGAGGAAGCCAGTATTGATTCCCATTACCATTCTTAAGCGGGAGGAAACACGTTATTTGTATTTTATGGAGTAATTTATAATTTTATAATTATTTTTATTTTTAAATATTGTGGTTTACCAAATTTGACTGGACACGATATACGTGGATAAATCGGGTTTGGACTCGAACATTCAAGAAGATCCGCTGAAGTCGACTATGGGCCTGGCCCACATGGGTTTATCAAAATAAACTACAGGCCCAACTAATGTTAATTGAAAATTACAAATTAGTACCTCAATCTGTTGGAATTAACGGCATAATCCCCAAATTACAGATTCCCGCGTGCTGTTCACTGAAGTCTCTCCCAAGAGTAACCCTAGTACCCTTCTCCAGTTCTCGGGACTCGCCTCGCCTCGCCTCGCCATAGCCGTCCCAGCTCTAAGCTCCGGCCATACGGTAAGAAACTTACTTGTCCTTTCTCAATGTTCTCACACGTATCGTGATTTTTTAGAAATGTTTGATTGCCTTATTTCGATATCCGTTCGGCTTTTATGAGATGTTTAAATGGGGAGTTTTTGGGTGGGTTTGTTTCGGCATTGCTGCTTTTGAGTTTGGTTGTATTCGATTGTCCTATTCTTTTAGTTATCTATTTATTGGCTGTTGCTGGTTTCTAGAAGTAACACATTAATGGGTCTTCTTTTCGAAATAAATTTCCATTTTTAAGCATTGGGCTTTTTCAGACGGAAATCGTTTTTGACTTGTTACATGCGGGTGTGCTACTTGATTTCTTAAACTAAATGGTAGACATCGTATGTGATTGAAACAAAGCTGTATTGACCTTCTAGTAAATTAGAGATAGGTATATGATGCAAGAATTAGATTTCGAGAGAGTGTATTATGCTGATGTTCTGCATGAAAATACCTCCTATGGAATCATGTTTATGTGATATTGTTTGAGCATATTTAGTTTATACCACTGTTTTTTTCATAAAAGTTTTGTTTTTTATTATCTGGTTCCTAATTTTTTTTAATGAAATTAATTGCAGATACCTTATTGAAAACTGAACTCTTAAACTTCTAAAGATGTTACCAACTGATTCCATGAAAACATTATCATTTAATCGTCAAATAGTGGATGGAGATTTGGTTATTGTATACGAGAGGCATGACATTATGAAGCCACTAAAGGTTATTGAAAACAGCGTTTTTCAAAATCGCTTTGGGATGTTTAAGCATTCTGATTGGGTTGGAAAACCATTCGGCTCAAAGGTGTTCAGCAATAAGGGTGGATTTATATATTTATTAGCCCCAACTGCTGAGTTGTGGACTCTTGTTTTAAGTCATAGGACTCAAATATTATATATTGCAGATATAAGTTTTGTTGTAACGTATTTAGAGATAGTTCCCGGTTGTGTGGTGCTTGAATCAGGCACTGGAAGTGGATCTTTGACTACTTCGCTTGCTCGGGCTGTTGCTCCAATTGGGCATGTGTACACATTTGATTTTCATGAACAGAGGGCTCAATCAGCTAGGTGAGGAGTCTGTGAGCATTGTTTATTTTATTTGGATCTTTAGAAAATTATAAGAATTCATTTTTATGTTGGATGTGAAAGGAAATGAAGGAAAGTTCTGATGGTTTTCACAGTTTGATCTGCATCTGAAAGTTCTTGAAAAAAATTATGCATCTTTTGTTATTTGGTTTTCACTAGGTTTCATTAATTTCTTACTAAATATTTCTATGAGAAATGAAACGAAAATGTGGAAGTGTGATCATGTTGATTTGGTTATTGTGTAAACAGATGTAGTTTAATAGTCATGAGAAGATTTTGTTCATATCTTGGAAGTTTGGATTGTTTTATTGATGAAAGATGAGCAGTTGAGTTATTTTTTGTGTGAGACTTTGTGGTGACATTACGTTTAAATAAATGTTTTAATCAGGGAGGATTTTGAACGCACTGGACTGAGTAGCTTGGTGACGGTTGGTGTGAGAGACATACAAGGTGAGGGTTTTCCCGATGAATTCGTGGGGAAGGCTGATTCAATTTTCCTAGATCTGCCTCAACCGTGGTTTGCTATCCCATCTGCTGTGAAAATGCTGCAGCAAGATGGGGTCTTGTGCTCATTCTCTCCGTGTATTGAGCAAGTACAGAAGTCTTGTGAAACACTTAAATCCAATTTTACTGGTATACTTCCCTCCAATATAGCAGTGAACAATCAAATGTTTCTAAGCTATCTAACAAGTTTACAACATTGGTTTTAATGTTTTGTGTTAGCAGATATAAGAACATTTGAAGTGCTTCTACACACATATGAAGTCCGAGAAGGGCACTTGGGGGATTGGCAAGATATAGATGGGGGTTCAGCATCTTTTAAGAGCAGCAAGAAGAGACAGCGTTCAACAAAAGCACAAGAGAACTGTCGACCACAAACGATTATGGCTAGACGAGTCGGTGAGACTAGAGGGCATACTGGATACTTAACATTTGCTAGACTTGGTTGCACTGTGTAAAGATTATTCTACCGTAATTGCCACTATTTGATGAATTCAGAACTTTCTTTGAAATTTTGGTGCTCAATACTTAAATTTTTTTGTTACTCAAAAGTGCCCATTTTGTATTTTCTGAATATTGTCATAAAACTATGTTTGTATGAATATAAGATTGTGACTTAATATTTAAGAGATAATCAAGAATTAGAAGTGTTGATTAAAAAATTTTGATTAATTAATTTGAGCCATCACTTGCCCAGATATTCATGGTAGGTGGCCTCAAATAATTGGAAAGACAAATATCAGCATCAAGCACAAAAGAGTGTGTCATTTTGTAAAGAAGAAGAATCTTCTTTCCATATAAAAGTTTTAAAGCATAAATCTATATTATGTTTTTCACTTTAATATCATAAGGGTCACCCTAATTCCATAATTTGCTTTGCTCATTTGACATTTTTGCTTTCCCCTTTTCAACCTACACTACAGGAAACAAATGTGGATGATTATTGTTTGTTGGTGTGCACTGAAATTGCAAATTAGCATTCTCTGCACCACTTTTCGTGCTATAATTATTTTGGAATTTTTATTTTTATTTTAAGGTGTAGTAATTTTTCTTTTCTTTTCACATATGCCACTCTTAGTGGTATGATATATCTGATACTCCAATAATGTGACTTAAAAAATTACTGAAATTTGAGAGTGATATAGTATATGGCAAAATTAATGAAACATCTTTTCCTTTGAAAAAAAAAGGAAAGATAAAGAAAGAAAAATATTTCAATAAAAATAAATGGTAATTGGATAGAACATGATAATATACATTATGTAATGTAATGTAACTACGTTAGTATTTTTTATAGACAACTGCAATTTTAGAAGGAAATAAATATGCAAGAACCTTCTTATCATTATCTTCTTTTTTTTTCATGATAATTTACAAATTGCTTCACGAAATTCTCTTTTTAATAAATATTTTCCCTTTAATTTTCAAATCCTCAACATACAATATACATAATATTATTTAAATATTATCTGAAAAAGATAAGACAAAATACCAATATTCTTGTATTAAAGTAATTTAGTAGCCTCTTTTGGAAGACTTTTAGAACCCAAAAATGATGGAACCCTGCTAATTAGTGCGATTCAGTAATTAATAATATATTAACCACTACTTATTTTTTCAATTTCAACTGGGAGTACTTTAGACTATGTATGCTTAACAGCCATTTTCTATTATTATTAGAAATACATTTCAATAATCAATCAATAAAATACCCCACGTTTCTTGTCCATGATCATATTTAAATCAAATTCATATATATTTCTAATTTCTTTTATTAAAAAAGTTTCCTGAAATATAAGATACTCTAAAAGAGGAGGAACCTTAGCAAGGTAGTGATGTACAGCCTAGAACAACACAAAGACTAGTAAAGTGGAGAAAAGAAACTTAGCAGTTAAGTGAAAGACATGAAAAGGTTAATTAATATTCATAAATTTGCCTTTTAAATATATAAATAATGCACGGATGTCACTCTTTTGCATGTTTTTTCATGCAAATGCAAGCCAATTAACCAAGAAATATGCCTCAAAGTCAAACCCCAAGAAAATATAAATTCATAACCTACTACCTTTACTCTTTTTTTTTCTTTGAGGAATGATCAAATTTATTTTTTTGAAATGGAGTCATTTAAAATTTTATTAATCCATTTTTTTAGTTTATTTTAATTAATTACTTCATATAAATACCTAGATTGTATATTTGTATATTATTAATGCATAATATTATTTATAAGTTTTCTTCAATTAATTATTTACATGTTTATAAGCAAATTCTTGTATGCAGTATGCTTCCGAAACATGTGTTACATTCAATACTATTCTCTATGAATTATTTTTTATGTTATAGACAATTAATACTATCTTTATATGTGAGAGACTCTCTCTTATAAAAAGGATAACGCTCAATGATTTAAAGAATAACATTTCAAACCTTAAAAAATGGAGATAAAAAATAGAATAGATACACCGAATTCCACATCATAATTATATATCCTCATATTTATATATGGCAAAGTGGTATGAGACCGTCTCACGCAAGCCCTTACTTAATACGGTCAGAAAGTGACAACTTTTATAAAGAAAAGTGATAATAAATTAATGAAAAGTGATGATGCTATTTCATAAACGATTTATAGTATATAAATAAAAAGTGATAACATTTTACAACGTAAGTAATAACGTTTTATAGCGTAAGTGATAACTATTTTAAAAAGTGAAAAATGATCTCACGTGAGACGGTCTCAAACAAGATCTACCCTTATGGATATTGCTAATATTAATATATCATAATATCTCATTAAAATTCTGAAATCAAGCCTAAAAGGGCAACAACAAAGATAAAACCATTGTGTATAAATATACCTATCATGAAAAACAACTTGTTCTTTTTTCTTTTCATAATCTTGCATACATTTTAAGTGTTTAAAAAAAAAAAGTGTATAACATGAATTCCTAGAAAGAACAAATCTTGCTAATGAAGACTCATCACAATTGGTCAAACAATTAGTCATGCCTCTCTCTCTCTCTCTCTCTCCTCCCCTTTTTAAAAAACATGATGAATCTCTCTCTCACTTCATTCTCCTTCAAACACACTGATCAATCCTGTCTCACGTTTCATTTTCTGATGAATCCCCCCAGAATTCCTGATTCTACCATGGATCTTATCACCATAATCCTGCGTTTATCTCTTAATTAATTTCGTCTAACATGGGAAGCGGGAAGCAGAGGTGGAAGATCTCCTTCCACATGTCACCATCCTCATTATTGTTGCTCAGAAAGCAAAATCGAATCGAAAATGCTTCCATTCCAGCCGAGTTTTTATGTCCACTCTCTGGTTCGATCATGGCGGATCCTGTTATAGTTTCCTCCGGCCACTCATTCGAGCGCAATTGCGTTCATGCATGCAATTCTCTCTCATTTATCCCCATTCTCCACGACGGCGCCACTCCTGATTTCTCCACCGTCATCCCCAATCTAGCCCTAAAATCCGCCATTCTCAGCTGGTGCCGCCAACACCACATTGATCCCCCTAAACCCTTCGACTTCTTCTCCGCTGAAAAAACCATTCGCAGCTTAATTCCCGAAACAGAGTTGAATCGGACGCCCAGCGAAGTTTCCGTCCGGAGCTCCGACGAGTGGGTATCTCACCGGAACGGTTCAACGACTCCTCTCCCGCTAACGAGTCGGCCTTCCTGTTACTCTTCGTCTTCTTCGTGCGATATCGAAATATTTTCAGGTTCGATTTTCTCCGAGGAAGAAGAGCTCTTTCTGAGATTGAAAAGCTCACAGATTCACGAGCAGGAGGAGGCGCTGGAATATCTCCGGAAATTGACCCGAACCCGGGAGGAGACCCGCGCCCGTTTCTGCACTCCGCGGGTACTCTCTGCCCTGAGATTCTTAATCGGGTCCAGATATTCGACTTTTCAAGTCAACGCCGTCGCGGCGTTGGTGAACCTCTCACTAGAGAAGCAAAACAAGGTGAAGATCGTACGGTCAGGGATAGTTCCACCGCTGATCGACGTTCTAAGGGGCGGATCCGCTGAATCGCAGGACCACGCAGCTGGTGCGCTCTTCAGTTTATCCCTCGACGATCAGAACAAAACCGCCATCGGAGTTTTAGGCGCCTTGCCGCCGCTGCTCCACGCATTGCGCTCTGAATCCGAGCGAACTCGGCATGACTCGGCGCTGGCTCTGTATCATCTGTCATTGGTGCAGAGCAACCGGGTGAAGATGATCAAACTCGGAGCGGTCCAGATTTTGCTGGGCATGGGGAAATCAGGACACATGTTGGGTCGGGTCATGTTGATTCTGTGTAATCTTTCCTGCAGCGTGGAGGGAAGGGCGGCGATGTTGGAGGGAGGTGCAGTTGAGTGTTTCCTGAGCTTGTTGAGTCAGGATGAGTTCGAATCGGGGTCAACTCGGGATAGCTGTTTGGGGGCGTTTTATGGGCTGAGTCAGGGCGGTTTGAGGTTTAGGGGATTGGCAAAGGAAGCCGGAGCAGAGGAAGTGTTGAAGAAGGTGGAAGAGAGAGGGAGCATTCAGGCAAAAGAGAAAGTGATGAAAATCATGGAGTTGATGAGAGAGAAACATGAAGAGGATGAAGAGGTTAATTGGGAGGAATTGCTTGACATAGATGATCATGAATCTACTCCAACACCGAGTCGACTCACTCGCCGGAGAAACTGACCTCCTTTCGAATTTACAACTATTTACGTCGATGGGGAAATTATAAAAATGAGAATTTGTAAATTATAAAGATTGTGTGCAGTACAATTCAATACACTTTTTTCTGCTTCATGTAAACTTTAAATTCAGAATTATACTTCAATAAATTCAAATGGAAATAAATCAAAGATATGGTGAATGTAAATTATTTTACTTTCTGTTTTATGAAAACTTTTTTTTTTCATAAAATTTTCAAATATAGTATTTACTCTCTGTTTCGGTTTACTTTTCACTGTAAAGTAGATATAAAGTTTAAGAGAAATTATTTTTTTAAAACAATTTTTATTGACTCTTGGGCCTTTGATAATGTAATAATTTTAGATGATAAATGAATGATAAAGTAAGTTATGTTAATTAGTTGTGAATAGTGTTTTTGAAAATATGATGTATTAAGAATTTATTTATTCATTAATTTTTGTTACTTTTTGGTGGTGAAGGGTGTGCTAAACGAAATAATGTGAAAAGAGTGAAAATTAATATGAAAAGAGTAAAAAACTAGTTAGGACAACATAGAAAGAGTAAAACGCTAGTTAGAGTTAAGACAGAGAGTATCTCGTGGAAAAGACTATTCATGTTCACAAAATGCCTTCTCTAAATTTTAAAATTGATGGTCCAAATAAACTTTGCGGCAATGTTGGGCCCATAATCTCAAATAAACGGGCTTTACTAATTTGGTATCTCTAGATGTGGCCCAAACTACACTCATGAATGATGGGTGGGTTACATGACCCGAGTTGATTGTTTAGCACCACTAACGTTGTACCCTTTATTTTTATTTATATGTATGTATTTATAAATAAAAATTAAGGTTCATATATTTTATCTTCTTAACAACATAAGGCATAAGTTGCTCAAACTTATAGAAGCATTTAAACACATTTCTTGGCATTACATTTTCACTACCACTAAATAGATTTGTGAATTAGATAATAATAGTATATAGTATATACTATATACTATAATAATAATATACCTTTCATAACTTTAAGGCCAAACCTAATTTGTGGTGGCTGTAATTGTAAATGGCATTGCGCGTGAAACTTTAAAAGGTGGCGCTCCCATTGCCCAATCACTTGGCAATTGCACTATTATTTAATTAATTAATAATCATTATAAGAATAATTTTGATTTTTAAGTACAAATTAATTCATTCGCTTTTTTTTTAACCAATTTAATTAATAATCATTATAAGAAAACTAATTTGACCAATTGTACATGAGTGAACAATCCGTTGAAGGTGTGTGGCCAAATGGGTAAAGTGTCCCAAAGTTGTCATAAGATGTTTCTCAAGTTTGTGTACTCCTATTATTGACTGTATAATTTATTAAAGTACAATAATGTATCATTTTAAGATATTATAATATTGATTATACAGTGTTATACAATATAGTTCAAGTATGATTTATCTTATAATCCTCCATCATGTGAATATTACATCTTAGACAAGAAGTAATCAATTTGATCTACTTAACCATTAACAGAGTATAGCTCATTTAGCATATAATCCAAAACAGAGCAAATCCAGAAATCGAATTGTAATGGTATAACTCAATTTTCATCTTAATTTCATCCGCACTTCCGTATACACACACATATGATTATCAGATTGCATCAATAATTACGACACTAAGGAAAAATTGAATCGATTACAGAGCTAAATGCAACGAAAAGCAGCTTTGTTTATGAATCAATTGTTAAAAGCGTCGCACCTGCGTCGAATCTCGCCGTTCCTCCCTGTTTTAATGGCGTAAACGCTTAACTTCTCCATCGCGCTTGCAAATGCTTTGAAAAACGCGGTCTGATCCTTCGAATACAGCTCCACGTAGTTCCGGGTTCTCGGATCTAAACTCAGAGCGTGGTCGGAGGATAAGAGCCCTAATCCCTTTTTGATGTTGTTGTAGTAGGTGTTGTCGAATTTGTTTGGAGTGATTATATCGTTGAAGACGGAGAGCGTGGGGTCTTTTTGGTAATTTGCGCATGCGTTTCTCAGGGATTTGGCGAATTCCGGGTAGTACGCCGGGTCGGATTGTGATGCTCTGCTGTAATTGTACAGATTGGAGCTGAATTCCTTGCAGTGTGAGAATCCGATGGTGTGGGCGCCGGATAATGCTACCATTTCTGGAACGGTAAATCCTTTGGATTGGAAGATTTGGATGATTTGATTCATCGGCATTGTTGGCCGTGGGAGATTGCCTTCCACGGCGTAAGCTTGGGAAGTGAAGGAATCTTTCCGGCCTAATTTGACGGTGTAGTAAGGTCCGCCCATCATTACGACGAGGTTGCGAGTGGCGACGGCGAGGATGTCAGCGCAGGAGACTACGCCGGGGCAGGTGAGCTCCAGGGCGGTCTTGGCGCGGACGACGACGTCGAATCCGTCGCCGGGGAGGGAGAGGTTGATGTCGGCGTCGCGCTCAGCTTTGCTGAAGCGGGTGGAGGAGATGAGAATGGAGGCGTCGCAGCCTTGGACGAAGCAGTCGTGGAAGAAGAGGCGGAGGGTGCCGGCGGCGGTGGTGGGGGAGGAGATCTGTTTGTTGGTGGTGGTGTCCTGCACGATCTGCTCAAATTTAGGGCAGGATTTACTGTAAAAGGTGGTGGTGATGAACGGCTTCCGCTGGCGGCGCTGGGAATAGGCGATGGGAGTGAGGAGGAGAAGGGAGAAGGTTAGCAGCAGCTGCAGCAACGGCGGAGCCATTAATGCCGTATCCAACCCACGGTTCTCTCTCCTATTTCTCAGTTAAGGATTAGAGAGCGAAAGAGGAGAGAGAGAGTGGATGATGATGAGTTTGGGAGGAATTAACTGGGGTTTAGTGGATTTCACTGGATTAAAATTCGTCGGCGTGAGGGGACGCGCCACTCGCTCCACCACCAATCACGGGATGTGTTGCTGGAAGTGGGACCCATTTATTGTTTATGAGATTACGTGGCGAGTCGGTGTCTCTTCTCTTGTTTATGTGTTTTCACTGGAGTAGTATACTTTATATTATTATCGGTATTAAAGTAGTATATATAATTCTTTTTCATTGTATTATCGGTATTAATGTAGTGTATATAATTCTTTTTTGTACAGCACATTCATACAATTATTTATAAATCCATTTTAATTCTAAATAGAAGATCAGAGTAATTGAACTATAATTATTTCGATGTGCTAGTGTTTTTAAATGGGCGGAAAATTGTCCAAAATTCCCCCACCCAACCCATAAGTTCAAATGTTCAATAGTATGGCATCACATTGGGAGTAAATAATATTTTTGGGAAGTGTGAGA
The DNA here is from genome assembly GCA_023678885.1 of Pogostemon cablin. Lineage (NCBI taxonomy): Eukaryota > Viridiplantae > Streptophyta > Magnoliopsida > Lamiales > Lamiaceae > Pogostemon > Pogostemon cablin. The sequence continues at coordinate 923,980 of CM042992.1, read as the reverse complement.
ATTGAGATATGAAATTCAAAATAATAATAATGACAATAATAATAATAAGTAAATAACTTAAGTGGGAATACTGGGAGTAATAAACACTGGTTTAAATTAAATTAAAAGAAGACAAAACCATGTTTCCGCCGCATGTTCTGTCCTAATCACATGACCTATCGTGTATATTACCCCTAATCCTTTATCACATCCTTATGTATTAAAAAACAAAAGCATTTATACTTTGAAAAACAAACTAGCTAAGGGTATAACATGCAATAATTCCTATCTAGCTTACATGCATTTTTTTAACATTATTTAATCATAAGATAAAGATACATCATAAAGACAAGTCTTTTGATATAATCCATTTTTATTGATTCAGTTAAATTCAGGTCACTTTTTGCACGGCTCGGATTTCCTGGGCCACTGCTTGGATCGTCGCCACGTAGGAGGTGAGAGAAAAAAATAAACGTTTTTATTTAATATTGTCAAGTGGTCCAATAAGAATATAAAATTGATTTTTAATAGCATTAAGTGGGGAGTTAATTTTTTTCTCTCACCTCCTACGTGGCGACGATCCAAACGATAGCACAGGATATGATGTACGAAAGTGGCATAGAAAATTCGATCCGCCTTTTGCATAAAGTGCTAGCAAGAGAAGTGTTATATTTACTTTCAATACAATAAATAAAATTTTAATACTTCTTCCATCTCGAATGTTTCTTCATGTATTTGAATAGTCATTGAGAAAGTATATTTTTTTAGCATATGATGTAGGATAAAGAAATTGAGTTCAGAATAATTCGGAGAAAAATTCATGTATTAAAAATTGTAGGGTCTTAATTAATAAAATATAACAAATAACTAATATTTTGTTTTATTATGAAGGCGTTAATATTTTATAATGTTGAACAATAGACAAGACATAACATGATAAAAGCGATAAATAGGATTCCTAACAAATAATTGTAGTATGTTAGAGCCATAGATATATAGCAGGTGGAAAATAATCAAGATATTGTAAATTATTAACTGCTACCGTGTTCATTTTAAAAAAATTATTTTTTTAATGAATTTTATTGATTTTGAGAAAATAATATATTATTTTTAAATAATAAATCAATTATAAAATGTGTTATGGACATTATGAGTGATAAATTTATAATTCAGATTTACTACTAATTTTAAAAATTAATGTGAATTTTTTTTAGTGTCAAATTTAATAGGGGACTCACGAAAACAGAAATTATGAAATTTTAACTTGGCACGAAAGCAGTGGATTAATATTTTTTTTGAAAATACGCGTCGGTGGAAAAAACTATTATGTTAATAGAAAAAAAGAATGTTGATTTGAAATTAGTACATATTTGGGTGTGGTAAAACTCAAGGCATGTGATAGCTGGTCCCAAATTCTGGCTGGATAATAGTAGCTGCTTGTCCATTATTATACGACAGCTGCAAAATTATTTTTACTATACATAGTATTATGGGACATAATTATATTCTTAGTGCAACTGGGCCTGTTTTTTGTAGGAATTTGGGCCTTTAAGGTTAAATGATTGATGCTATTGGGCACTATATTTCTAGAGACAGACATTAGCCCAATTAGACCTGACCCATCTCCCCTAGTAATAACTAATAAGCATGCAACATGCACTGAGTCTAAATTAACAGGGGGAGAGATGAAATTGGAAGTTAAAAGAAAGATTAGATTCAGCTACAAAACAAAAACTATGAAGGGCAAAAGTTTCAAAAGCAGCTTTTTAATTGGAAAAATGATCATGTATGTTTGTGGGAAAGGCGTTTGGGTGATCTAATGTGGATATCTTTGGTGTAGACGCCGGTGAGGGCGAAAAGCAACAGAACGAACACGACCTGGGCACTCATGATACCGAAATGGCTGATGCTGTTCCCGATTTCCATCCAGCTTCCCGTGTTCTTCACCTGTCGCGTATAACTAATGTATATCACTGCATGTGGAGAAATGAGTGCGTGTCGTTTTGTAAATTTGCAAGGAGATGAGAACATACCAGGAAGAAGAAATGAACTGTCATCACATCTGAGCAAATTATCACCAGAAAATAACATCCCAACAGTGGAACTCTCACCAATCTGGTCATTGCCGTAAACGTGCATCTGCATTCCACTCATTTTAGCTCCAACAACTAATATCTCTATCATGACTAATGACTTAAACGAATGCTGATACTTACATGACGAGAACAAACGGTATCAGCAATTTGAAGATAAGAAGGGCAGCCATCAGAAATGGCTGCAAATAATGCAAGTTAGTACCAAAGGCAGTTAAGTAAAACACACGTATGTTTTTTACTTGTACTCACGCTGAAGATTGTGATGAATCGATAAACAGAAGAGATCTCAAAACTGGCAATACTTGCAAAGTTACCAGTTCCAAAGAATGCAACGTTGAAGAACACCATCTGAAAACATGGTAGCAGTGTATCAACACATAGAGGGTCCAGAATCAATTTAGCAAAGTATATGCACACTTGTCGAATATCAAAAGTAAGTTTCATTGAACAAAAATGGATAATGCATGCATATGAACGCAGACAAGAAAAGCAAATGTTTTATGAGGTTGATGATAAGAAAGTGATATTGCTCACAAATGCTAATGGAATTCGCATAGTGGATAACTTTAAGCATCTAGCATCAGACGCCAACACAAGGCTATCCTCCATAGCCTCATCAGAACTTGAAGGCTTGTCAATCTGATTTATATTGACATAAGCGTTTTCAAAAAGTATCCATGCCATGAGTGCAAGAGCAAGGGCACCGTAGAATACAGCTTCGTATCTGCATGAATTACACAAGAAAATAAGTTCCCAAGGGTGTCAGCCATAAATCTCACTATTATATCCCAAGAAATTACTCGCGTATGATAAGTACCCTATGGACAGCAGGAGGAATGCTGGGGCAAAACCAAGATATATGGATGTAAGCCTTGACAAGAGACCCGTTGGTGAAAAAAGTGGGAGAACCAATGATACACCTACACAACAGAAATTCAAATTTTAAGAACACAAACTGGAGCTTTGCTTTATTTTAATACAATTTAGAAAAATAAAAAATCTTAATTTTGGTAAGCACAAAATACATATGCACAACTTGGGTTTAAAATTCTTTCATACTCCGTAGAAAAATAGGAAACTTCACGATTGTAGTTCCCAAAGATGGGTGTTCAAATGAGAAAGACAAGCACTGCAACAGATTCCATCAAAAAAAATTCCATCTGGTTTTTGTGTTTGTTCATTTATTTATCTGTGAGCGTGTTTCAGGGAATTCCAGATTTTGTCATAATTTTACTTGTTTGTGCTTTTTATTTCATGCTAATCATGTAGAAAGGCTATTTGCAACCATTACAGATCAGATATTCTACGTGTGAAACATGGTAAAACTCCAGGTAATATACTGCTGAGTGGTAGGTTAAGAGTGCTTGGCACTGTGGCCTAACGCTCATTATACGGAACACACCAAACTATTCACGTCAGCATGAGCATCTAATTAAATAAAAGAGCATGGAGGCAAATTAGCTGATTTTCAACAAGAAGAAAGAGCCTAAATTACCAGCAATAGACCAATTTATCACTTGGTGTAGTACAAGCAATTCTTGCTTTTCTGCTCTTCGAGACGTTGATAAAGACACCATAAGTGATGAGCAAACAACCAGCACGACCTATTACACAACAGCAAAGGCTTAGATATTCAGCAGACACAAATACTTGAATAATTTGACAAGAAGCATCAAAAGTACCTGAAAAATGAAAAGGGTATTATATTTAGATTCCTTGTGTTCATGAGTTAGAGAAAACCAAAATTTACTCTCTCTGGAATACATATCCAGATATCTTGATACTGCTCCAATTATTACAATGATAAACCCACTAGAAATTCTGCACAGTGAGTTATATCGGTCAGTAAATGAAATTCTACGCTATTTGTTAATGTTTACAGGAAAATGAAAACTAAACTATGGATCGTTATGAAAAGTTAGAATTTGCAGGGAAGTAAGCAAGCACAAATACATGCAACACAATTAAGTTCCTATATTATGAAGGGAAGTTGAAGTTTCTCAGTTACATATTGGTTACCAAGTTGATGCTGGAATTGCTGGCAGTATTATTAACTATGAAATTGTCTCTAAGCGAATCTACATCTCATTAGGAAAACAACCATAAAAAGCTTGAAATTCTATTCGGCTTACAGTTGCTTAGACTCTTAAGCACAAGTGAATAAACCTGCTGAGACAGTTCAGCAAGCAAAAAAAAAAAAAAAAAATCAGTCTAAGACCATTAAAAATAACAATAATAAAAAGAGAATCTGTAAGGCAATGATGCATATTTAAAGGCATTATATACTATACTTACACTAGTTTAGTATTATCTGGAATTTCAGCAGGCATCAAAGTGAAAATTGACAAACACCAACACGCTAGCCATACAAAGATGGGTATTCCTGGGCTCCGTGGAATAGAGTAAAGGAGATAAACAGAAGCAATAACACCAATTATTAAGAAACACCAAGTATAGATCTTCCTGTCCATGAAGCTATTCACCTGCATAAATCAGACTAAGATAAAGCAACTGCATCCTAGAGACTTAAAATATTAATATCAGAAATCGCCACGTACCAGGATTTCAAGGAGGAAAACTGATACAATAATACAAGCAAAAAAGTTTACAAAATAACTAATTTGTTTTCCATGCATATATCGCCATAGTGCTTTCAGAAACTGATATTCAGAGCATATTTGGACCCAAAGAAATATTGTCATGGCAAAGTATGCATGATAGAGAGGAGGAGCATGTTCCACAAGTAGTATACTACACACAAATGCCATCAGGAGACATCCGGAGAAGTAAACCTGTCAAGGGAAAATAAAGTAACTAATTGTACCAGAAACTTAAAAAAGTCACAAGCTAACTTAGTCATAATTACAACCTTTCTAGTGTTTGCCTTCAGGTATGTTGACTTGCTCTTTCTAAAAAATATACCAGGTAATGCAGTGTAAGATTGCAAGACGTGGATTATCAGATAAATCATCCATCCAAGGTAGCCAAGAGAAATTACAGTCATCAGCATAAACCAATCATAAGTTTGAAAGTAATGAAGCCCTTCCAGTGCCAAACTTCGAAGATTTTCAGATAGCCTCTGGGCTGCCTCATATTCCCGTATAGATAGTAGATATTCAATTTGATCCAAGATTGAAGTATAAGTTGCCAAGGGTTTGAAAGGCTTGAAATGCAATGAGTGTGATTGCTTTATCTCTTATAAACTAGTCAAGGAGATAGTTGTTCAAAAACCAGATTCATTCACATGCATCCTTCCTTGCTTGAACAGGCAAAAATATCAACATAATAAATAAACAAAAACTGCAGATTGTTTGCTCTGCTTTGAGCATATCAAAATTTGGAACAGTTAGAACAAAGTTCCAGTTAAAAGTTTAGATTAAATTACCAAATCAATATTGGCCAAAAGGATACGTGACTTTCGAAGATATTGGTTGAGAATTTGTTTTGTGTTAGCCAACACAGCCTCAACTCCATCCACCTAGTAAACAAAAAAATTCAACTCAAGGAAGCTCTGATGAAATGAAAAATTACGAAATAAAGATTATCAGTTATTACAAATGGATCTCACCACACTAAGATTAACAAATCCAAGCGGCAAATTTCCAACTGAATTAATGGGGCATGGAGAACCTAGAAGTGTTGACTGTTCCAAGGAAAAATATAAAGTTTGTAAAAGGCATTTTATAGAGAGGTGAAATCAAAATTATAGCTATTGAATAACCATCAAAGGTGCAATATCAGCTTGATTCACATCCAGTCTCTCTATGCCATCAAGACCCCAATCAGATGGAGTAGGCATGTCATGAACATGGTCATCCACAAAGCGAGCTGCATCTTCATGATGATGCTTTTCAGAAATTTGCACTGGTTGTTGAACCCCTGCCCCCCAAGCAACTAGGGGAGTATCAGTGTTTGTTGGATGCCCATCTCCATGGCTTCCTGTCAACAAAATTATGGCACAGAACAATAAAGTTTTTAAAAGAACCAAGAGCAAAATAAAGCATATAGATTTGTGTGTAGGACTGCTCACGCATCAACCTTTGTCACTCATCCCATGGTCAGCCGTAAAAACATATGATGTCAAATTGTCCTTGAAGTAACTCTGGACAAGATTATAAACTCTTTCAGCAATATGGTCAACAACCTTAACGTTATTGAGATATATGGGTGAATAGGGCCGATGAGCATGACCATTTGAATCACAACCAAGCAGGTGCAGAAATATAACAAGATTATCTTGCTGAAGAAGCTGTTTCAGTTCCGCATCTTCATTAGACCTGTTCAAAAGGCTCTGAAATTGATCCAGCGACCACTCATCCAAAAATGATGCATCTGCATAGACACAAGATAAAAATAAAAATTCATGGGCGACCTTGCACAAACTAAGCTAAGAGAAAAAGTAGCAGACCAGTTGCAAAATCTTCATATTCATGTGGATAAGAGTTCCATGTGCTATGTGGTAAGGCACCACAAAATATAGGAATGATATCCGGGCTGCCAAAGGCAAATGTATGCCGGCTCCTATTGAACACCGAGTCGAACTCCACTGGATTTGCTTTCCACCCTTAAATGCAACAGTTCCCATCAACCAGATTTAGCAAAGAATCAAGAAGTATAAACACCTCAACATAAACAACAGAAAGAAGTTAATAAGTTTTGCAAAAGAAATCTCTCCTGGGAAGGAGCCAGCATCTAATTACATACTTGAACAATTTCCTACCTTTAGTAACAGCGCTAGGATCTTCATAAAATCCAGCAATAATAGCTACATGCCCCGGTCTCGACTCCGTGGGAGGACGCGCATGGGACACTCCCCAACGACCATGCTCTTTTATTACACTCCTTAAAAATGGCGCCCTGTAATTCCCACTGGAATCGGGCTCAAAAAATTTGTCTGCTCTTAAACCATCGGCTGCAGTCAGAACATCGAATACTCATTCAGTTAAAAACTCAAACACCTTCCGTGCAAGAAATTCAACTTTTAAGAAATCAGAGATTAAACAGTTACCAACGAGAAGTAGGAGGCGTTTGGCGGGAGCTGAGAATCGTGGTTTAACAGGTTCCATACCGTGAACAATTGGGGTCTTGAAATAAATATCGAAAATGCTGAGCATGTAAACTGCGTGGAGTATTACTCCAAGAATCACTAACCATTTTTCTCGTCTTTTAAGAAACTGAGTTCGGAGTCTAAGACTGGTTATCCCCGATGATCTGACGTTGTCTCTGTGTCCGATGATGCCATCTCCTCCCCTCATGCTGCGAAAATGGCTTCTGGATCTTGGTAAATATTCAAATCTTGAACGTGGGTCAGTAACAATTCCCAGTTGATTATTTAGGAAAACAAGAAAGTTCGAGTTTCGGGTCACTGGATCCGGGTGGGTTTTGTTCAATTGCCGCAGGCGACGGAAGTTTGTGTACTAGTCTTAAAAGTTTCTTTCAGAGGTTTAACACAAAACTATGCAGTAATTGCAATATGACACCCGTTTATTATATTAATATGAAAAAAAAATGTTAATTTCTAATTTGTCCAAAATGTGTGAAACTGTTTTATGACGCAACAATCACAGTTGTGGTGCAAAAATATACACCATACACACACACACAAAAAAAAAAAAAAAAAAATAGTACTATCATATGTTGTGAAGCTATGCCCTTTTCTTTAAAAAATTACCAGTAAACTTGTTTAGAATTACGGTAGTCATAATTGACTGAATTAGAATAATTAATTCCTAAATTTTAAAATACAAATCGTTTCTTTTTTTGATAGGTAAAATTAATTTTAATTTTATTATGACTCAAATTCAGTGGCTTCAAACTCTTCTATCTCCATTCCATTTTCAATAAAAGGCCAAAGTTCATTGGTAATTATTTAGTAGGTCGTAATAATTATTTGTTTTGAGGTGTTGGATAATTTTGGCATTCCCGACTCATGCTCCTTCGTGGAAGTGGACATTGAAAACTTCATCTAAATTATTACACAATCGTATTCTTGTAGCATATCAGTATGCATTTAAAAAAATAATCATTATTTCCCTTGTTGTATTATGATTTAATTTATATTTCTCAATTTCTTTAATTCCCAAGTAAGATGAACTTTTACAACTGTGTTCTTGTTTTATTCAAGAGTTTAAGTACTAATAATAGGATGTAAGAAAATGTAATCTGATTTTTTTAAGGGTAAAAAAACAATGTACTCTAATTTAAATTACAATTTCCTATTTATTTTATCCTAAATATAAAACAAATTCTTTTTATGCCCGAATTGTCCAAACTCCAAAATACCATTTACTCGAATAATCAAGTAATATATTCCAGTAAAATATTCGAGTAAAGCAATAAAAACATAAAAAATAATTTGAAAAATATTTACTCGAAATACATTACTCGAATATAACACTTTTGTTCGAATTTTCGAATACATTACTCGAATTCATTATTTTACTCGAAATTGCATTATCCGCTCATTCATATTACTCGAAATTGCGTTACCCGCTTACATTATTCATATTACTTGAAAATTACATTACTCACTCATATTACTCGAAAATTACATTACTCGCTCATATTACTCGCATCACTCGAAAATTTTTTATTACTCGATTTTTTTTACTTTATCATTGATTTACTTGAATACATTACTCAAATGTATATAAAAGGGTATTTTCATCCATTCGAACGTAAAAATATATACCCTTAAAGTTGTGATAGAAAAGTAATTTGTAAAATCTGATTAGGCACTGCATCCAATTTGGTCTTTTTAAAGAATGATAGATAATTGAGAAGGAAGTTAACGTGTGAATTCCATATGATGAAACACCAGATGGAATGTGATTTTGGAACAGGGATCCCTTCTTCAAGAATTGATGAGGAGATTTCTAAAATTTCCTAATTTGGCTTTGAGACCGGCCCATTGAAGTTTCATTGGCCCATTTATTAAATGGGATGGGCTTGCCCGCTTGTGTACAATTTCAATTCATCTCTTCAATTGAAGCAGCTGTAATAATTGTAGTCGCCTTCAATTCATCTCTCATCAAATCTCTTTCTCCCTTTCTACCTTGTAAATGCAGCTGTAATAATTGTACTTGTCTCCAATTCATCTCTCATCAAACCTCTTTCTCCCTTTCCAGTTTTCACCTTGTTCTCTTACTCATTCCCATCCAGATCCAGTTTGTGAAACGGGGCTAGGTCTTCTTCTCTCTGTCCTTCCTTTTCTTCTTCGACTGTTAAGGTATTTTCTTCTTTTCTTCACTTATTACTCCTTTTCTCAAGTAGATCTTGATGTTTTCTGTTGGTTCGTATGAAAGCTTCAGTACATATATGCCGAATTCCGAAAGCAATTTTTAGTGTTCTTCTTGGGGGCTGTTCGAATTTGTGTTTGATTTCTAACAATTTTCAGTTTACTAATGGGTGTTGTTTTCAACATTTGTAGACATCGTAAAATGGCCGATTTCGGTTCGGGTTCGGGTGTTGGAAATTATTAATTTCCATTATAATCTAATTGTGGGCAATATATTATTATACAATTATATTAGCTATTCAATTATTTTATGGACTTAATTAAAGTGATCCAATTAAGATTTAAAGTCCATGGGCTATAATAATAATTAATATGGGCCAAATGAGTAGATACTCAATACTACGTGATTAGGTGATTATGGATGGTCTAGTCAAGTAGTATATAAAGGTTACCCGGTTATGATCCCTAATATACTAAGCCGTACATGGTCTTCCCTTCTTCCCATCGGGAGGATTACTATGGTCCCCATAAAGGAATTAGGAGGGCTTAGTTGAGGAAGGCCATATAATCACTGATCCTGAGTTCGTGTTCCGCCTAGAGACTCATTGGATCAGGTATGCTTCCGCATTATAATTTTGATCTCGTTAATCGTAATAGGGTTTAAGGTATTAGGATTTATTAATTTATTTCCTACAAGTGGTATCAGAACCACCCTAATTTTGATTATCTGAGATCTGTAAATATTTGTGTTTAGACCATATATTTGTGTTTGATCTTTACATGAAATTATGTAGATTTTTTTAATTGAAATCGTTCCTCGAATTTTTTTTTCTGAATTCTTCCACAAAATCATGCGTCATTCGAAATTATTAAACAATTAAAGGCATTCTGTAATATATTACTTGATGGATATGCGTGGCCACATCAATTTATATGACAATTGATTTATAGTTTTATTATTGTGTACGCATGGTGATTGATGAGGTTCATCGAAAGTTTTGATTTTGACATTGAGCAATTACTTAGACCTTGTTGTATACTTACATGTGGATTCATAAATTGATTTGATACATTTTTGTTAATTGTCGTCATTATCTTGAAGTCAATATTGACGTGAATTGTTGACTTTATTTTTGTTTATTTCCACTTATTAGATTACATGAGGAATTGGGTAATTAAATTAAAAGTTTATGTATTTGATATAAATATTTGAAAATTATGCAATTTGTTTTGGATTACAAAAGACTAATAATCCTGACGACACATGTTACTGGATATATATGGGTGTCATTCATTTTTGACATTGGAATGACATTTTGGTGAATATGCATATAACAAGCATATGCATGTAAGTTACATAGCCACTTGCACTGCATAATAAAATTTAAGATCCTAATCCTCAATTATGTGTATATTGGTGTGTAGAATAATTTAAATTTGCATAATATTGTTATTCTGTTAATGATGGTGATAATCAATTGAGACAATTTGGTATTCTGGTACGTACTACGTAATGATCACACAACATTCAGGATGATTTTGTATTCAAAGTTTTAATAATCCATTTGGATTATCTATTAATTTAATTAGTGGTTTGTTGAATTCTTTGTAATAATAATTGCCACTTTTGATTCCCTATGTGTATGCTCCATTGGGAGATTAATTCCAATACACATGACTAATAGCCGTGAAGGTGAAATTTTGGTTTAAGGATGATGTTCTAATTAATTTGGAAATATGCATATGGTAACAATTTAGTATTATGTTTGAATCATTCGAAATTACTCCATATTTATAAATTGGATTTCTTTTGAATCAAGTGATGATTTTAATTTTAATTAATTTGGACCTATAATTAAAATTATGTTGTATCCGTTCATGATCAACATACAGATATGACATTGGGTTGCCTTTGTGGCATGTATCATTAGAATTTGATGCATAAATAATTTTGTCAAGATATTTTGGTTATCAAATTTAGATTTTGGTGACTTATAATTACCATTAATTTATGGTAGTAATTTTGTCATATGCTTAAGTAATGCATTTCTTTGGAAACTACGAGAATTATGCCATATGATTTATTGGATATATATATTTGTCTTCTTTAATGATTTAAGGATTTTACTGTGTAAATAGAATCGTATGTTGTGGTTATTTCAGAATGTGTTATATTAACATGTTGATTCTTCTGAATTGGATCAAGATCATGATTGAGTTCTAATATATTGACTTGAATTCTTAATGAATGGGCTAGTGACTCATAATGGCCGTTCAATTGTTATTGGGAAGATTTAAGCACTTATGGCATTATATATGATAATTTTGTACTAACTAAAAATAAAGGATTTTGTGGATTGTGTGTTTCTAATTTTAGAAACATGGTATAAGGATTATTTGGTTGGGATCGTAACTCATATTAACTCATATTATTGTCATTATGAAATCTAATTTGATTTAATTGACAAGCATAATTATTTACGATTAATTTCCCATTTTTTATAATGGGTTTGATTTAGTTTTATGTTCACATAAATATAAGAATATTGGCCTAGTTTAGTTTATTGTAAATAAGGCTTTGAAATTCTTATTTAAGTTAGGAGATCTTTCATCATTATAAGGTAGTGAATCATCTAATATTCCTATTTGGTTAGTGGAATAAAATTAAATTAAATTGGGGAGACAGTTAAATGTCGTTTAATTAAATTAAATATTTTAATATTTATTTAATTAGTCTAGTAAACCTTCAATCTAGTCAATCGAAGCACCATGTTGCTACAACAATATCGTGTCTGGAGAAAAGTTTTATTGAAATTACATAGATATGTGTGATATTATTTATGTGTTCTGTGTTCGGCCCACAGGTAGACACAGTTTGACAGAATAATAACACACATGTGATAATAAGTATGTGATAATTATTTGGATTATTCATGTGAATATGAGTCGGTCCACAGATAGACTCTTGCTTGACAGAACTTATTGTCAATACTTGATTGTTACACCAAGATTACCCCTGCAGTTAATTTTTGTCCAAAGATGATGTTAATGTTGCACAAGGTATCTTGTGATGTGTCCCCAATTAATAATGTTGTGCGAGTGTATTTTCATGCGGGTATTGATCGGCCCAAAGGTAGATTAATATTTGGCCCGAAATACACAAGCACCTGTAGTGGTAAATACGTGATAATTATTTGTTTGACATGTGAGTAATAAGTCGGCCCAAAGGAAGACTATTGCTTGACAATTCTTATTGTCAGTATTTGACTACTACAAAGAGGTGTCACTTACAAGTTAGTATTGTTGTCATTGGACTTGATACTAATGTTGTGCTCGATTCCTTGAGATGATTCTAAACTATTTAAAATTTGAAAGATTATAAAGTTTAGTGCAACCATGATAATTATTTTGGATTAATTCTCTGTACAATTAAGAAGTCTGTTAATTAAGTTTAACCTATGTCAACAACAAAATTATACATATGATGAGAACTTCAACAATAAGGATGAACTAATAAGTTTTTAACAAACTCTGTCTCAATAAAGTATAAGGGCAACAAAGAAAAACCCGTTGTGAAAGCTGTTAAAAAGGAACTAAAGTATAACCTTTCATTTTCTCCTAAAGGCTTGTGGAATTGTTTTATAATACACCACATTAAGATTACTTAGTATGAATGGTGTTGTGGTGTAGTTAAAAGACAAAAATAGTACTCCACAATATATGGTTACTAATTGGAGAAATACTAAAGATTGCAGCTTATGGTCTCAATAAAGTTCCAACCAAAGTAGTTGTGAGAACTCTTTGAGTTTCACATATGGTGATATCCAACTAAGGCTAGATCATTGGGATCTACTAAAGAAAATTTAATTCAAATAGATACAAGCTACTTTATTGGTATTAAATAAAGATAATAAGTTTATGATCCAATTGATCGGATCATATTTGAGATGAGTAATACGGTATTATGTGAGGATGTTGATTTTGGGGGAAGAATAATATTAGAGACATTGTCCTTAAGGGGGAGTCGATTCGATCCCCACTTATGCTTTAAAGAATTGATGCAAATTCAGAATAACGATATGACAATGTCAATAATATTTAAGGAATAACAAATTCAACAACCTCAAGAATTAATGTCACTAAGAAAACCACTAGAGTTGGTTGAAAGACAATTCGAATGATTATGTAGTTTTTCTCTTAAATAATAAGACCACTATAGAATTAATGGTAGAACATTCAAACAATGTTCATCAAACCATGAAAGGTCCAATTACTACAAAGTGTGTTAATGCTATAAGTTATGAGTATAAATCAATACAAGATGATTAGGTTTGCATCTTGATATAGGATTATACTCAAAAGGGAAGGAAGACATTATTATAAGATAATCGTGACATTAATAGCACATTTTGATCTTGAATCATATTAGATGGATGTAAAGATAAAGTTCTTTGATCGCAACACTGATGATACGATCTAAATGGTTTAAGAACTAATAGGAAATCCATCTATGCATTCAAGCAAATTTTTTTTCGTAAAGGAATCACAAGTATCATCATGAAGTAAGTGTCTCATTTGGTTTTGAGACAAATGTAAATGATTATGTGATTCAGTGGGAGAATGTTTAAGTTAAACTAAGGGAGACAAGTGCAGTCTCAATCAGGTGCCCTAAAGTTAAACTAAAGATTTAAGAAATGTAGAAACATTCCATATTCATTTGTTGTTGGAAGTTCAGGCTATATTTTATGTTGGTCGGAGAGCTATACAAGTAAAAGTATTAAGCAAACACTTTAGCTCATTAATCATGACAACAGAATTAGTAGCACACTAAGGGCATTCAAACATGAAATAAAGGTTGCGAAGATTTGTCACATAAAGTTCATTATGACAGTTAGTTCGCAGTAAAGTATTAGCAACAAGAGTTATTATAAGTCAAGCATATTGACATAGAATTCTTGGTTGTTAAATAAAGTGTTTTGTGTGGATAAAATTCCAATAAAGCATATTGAGATAGACCCTAAATTCGGATCCGCTATTTATGTATTCAACGCCCTGTAATTTTTATGAGCTAGCTACTCATATGGGTGTTCTTATAAGTCAAGCATATTGACATAAAATTTTTGGTTGTTAAATAAAGTGTTTTGTGTGGATAAAATTCCAGTAAAGCATATTGAGATAGACCCTAAATTCGGACCCGCTATTTATGTATTCAACGCCCTGCAATTTTTATGAGCTAGCTACTTATATGGGAGTTATATGGTTTTAGAATACATTGGTTTAGTGGGAGTCTATATTTATTGCTCTTTAAAGTTTCAAGACACTTTGATTTGGATAATTCAGTTTTCTGCAGAATAAAGTTCATGGCTTTGAATTCATTGTGAATTTACTTAAGTAATTTCATTTTGTAATATTTTACATTATGGATTGATCTCACTAAAGTTTAAAGTTAGACCAGTTGGAAATAGACATGATATTGATCACGTTGCATGTAATTTTCATGCTACTCACCATATTTGATTTATGTCATTGAGTATATTGATATGGTGATTGTTGGGGTTTAATCATGATTTATGTCATTGAGTATATTGATATGGTGATTGTTGGGGTTTAATCACGATTTATAATGTGGTGCCGCGGTAGTTCCATATTAGTATATGAGATGGATCAGATTGTTAAGTATAGCCTGAAGAGGAATAGCATAAAGTTGCGCAACTAAGGACTCTTGATATAATTGCTAACGGAAAATATATAGCCCAAGTGGGAGATTGTTAGAAATTATTAATTTCCATTATAATCTAATTGTGGACAATATATTATTATACAATTATATTAGCTATTCAATTATTTTATGGATTTAATTAAAGTGATCCAATCAAGATTAAAAGTTCATGGGATATAATAATAATTAATATGGGTCAAATGAGTAGATACTCAATACTACGTGATTAGGTGATTATGGGTGATCTAGTCAAGTAGTATATAAAGGTTACCCGGTTATGGTCCAAATATACTATGCCGCACATGGTCTTCCCTTCTCCCCATCGGGAGGGATTACTACGGTCCCCATAAAGGAATTAGGAGGGAACCACTGATCCTGAGTTCGTGTTCCGCCTAGAGACTCATTGAATCAGGTACGCTTCCACATTATAATTTTGATCTCGTTAATCGTAATAGGGTTTAAGATATTAAGATTTATTAATTTATTTCCTACATCGGGTTCAAAAGCAAGTAAGGTGTTAAAAAAGCTACGCGAAGACATGCTCAAATCACGAAAGAACAAGCCCTCTACCCCAAATGCTGACGTTGTTACTGAATACATTAACGGCGTGTTTGATACCCCATAATTGCGCTTTATGAATATGTAATATGGCTTCTTCAGTCGTTTGATAGGACATAGTTGTAAGTGGAGGGGCCCTTTAAGATCCAGTTGCTAAACACTGTTAACCTTTACATTATTTAGTATTATTAATATTATGGAAGGAACATTAATCCATATTAGAAGTTGAAATTACTGCTTTGACCTTGTGAAAACGAGTCTTGACGAGTTTTCTCCTATCTTGCTGCATCTCCCCTTTAAGTCATCCCCAATTCCTTCGTGGATTTGCTATTTTAAATTGAATTAATCCTCCTATTGTGAAATAGATGATTCGCTGCTGCACAACACCTATCTTGGAAATTTTTCACATATAGTATGAGAAGATGCAACTAGTTATTCGATTTCCATTGAGAACAGTAGGTGAGAATAATGTGTAAAACTCATCAATTTTTCTCCCATACTTTATTTATTTTTTAGGGGTTACATACCCACCAGAATTTATGAGTTTAAATTAGGGATTTCAAGATTTGGGGAGAATTTTCGAGATGCTATATTGGATTTTTATTTTTTGTTAAATGTTTGTATTTAGGAGATTAAATTACTTAACAAAGTGGCTCCAACAAATTGTTTTTTCCTTAGTTACTTCCACGGTTTCATAAAACTTGTGATTGCAATTTCTTGTTTCTTCTCTATTTTACCTTAATCTTAAAATTCAAAAGTAATTTTTTATGGTGATGAAAATATATTTATCATACCCAGAGGGCAGATTTGCTTATTGAAGTCATCCTGAAGTGTGCTATTTGCATCCAAATGTGAGTATATACGGTTCCCAGGAGGATTTCCATTGAATATTTCAAAAAAAAAAAAAAAATTAATGGTGGATGCTTGCAGGTTCATTGGAGAGTTTTAGTGATAGTATGAACTCTTTGGAATCAACTTTAGGTTTTATAATGGATGGTGTTGGAGTTTTGTAATTGTTGATTCTTTAAACGTCTCTATGTTTGCAATTTATTAAGCTGTATTCATTTGCAGATAATTGTGATTTAATGTTAAAATTAATATTTATTGTAAATGTAATTTTATTTTTTATAATAATATTTTTATCTCCTACCAAACATCTCACATCTTAGTTATCTCATTTCTTATACATCTAATCAAGCAATCTCCATTATTCATATTGTGAATTCTTATTTTTATTTAAATCTCATTTCTTATAAATGCTTTCTTATATTGTCTCACCTATCAAACTGAAGACTATATTACAACATAATATGTGTTATAGGGTAGTTTTATAGAGTTTGATATTACATATTAAATTGTGGAGGGGGTCGTACTATAGACAGTGATGGTGTCAGGATTTTTATCCAGGGGGCCGATTACTTAATAATATTAATAGAAAAGACATCTTCTTCCGCTCGACAAACAATGAAAATACTAATGTAAGAAATAATAAAAGTAGATTTAGAAAAATGTAAAAAATGAAATAAAATAGATCCAAAACAAAATAAAAAATGAGGTTTGAGAAGCAAAATTGAAAAAATGAAAGGTGAAAAAAGAATAATTATACATGTGATGGAAAATATAAATATAATTAATTAAAAATATAAATGTAAATAGGTTTTAAAATATAAAATAAGGTTTGTCACTACCCAAATTTGAACTTGTTATCTCCAATTGAGGAATAAGCACGCATTTTATTAAGCTATCCAACTTTTTTTTTTTGTAATAATTAACACATATATAGTACTCCTTCCGTCCGCCACAAGGTGGACATTTGCTTTTTCCACGTAGATTAAGGAGTATTATTATTTAAGGTGTAGTTGGTAGTTGTATTAGTGGGGTGTATGAGTCCCATAAATTTATTGTATTAGTGATGTGTGTGGGTTTCATGTGTTTAAAAAGGAAAATGTGGACCTTTGATGCGGACGCCTAAAATGACAAAATATAGACCTTTCGAACGAACGAATAGAGTAAAAAATAGCAAAAGTTGAAGGGGAGCCAACGCCCCCCTTACCACCAACGTGGCACCATCCCTGACTATAGATGAGCCCGTTACTATTAACTGTTTCAGTTAACATAATTAGAAAAATCGGATTACAAGTAATATGGATTTTATCATTTAAATAGTACCATAAATTGTGATTGCAAATTACCCTTCTATCCTCAGTAATGAAACAAACGGAAGAAAAAAAAACAACAAAACAAAACAGCACCAAAATTATATTATCAAATTTTTAAAGAAAAATCAGAATATTAACTGTAAATTATGATTTACTTTAAAATATAATAATTGATATTTTAAATTACGTAATTTTTTATTTTATTAATTTATACTATTATATACTTAAATTTAAATTTTATATATAATAAAAAAAATAAATAAATATTTTTATTTTGATCATCTTTGTCTATGCATAAAAAATAATACTAATAAATTATAATCCACACATTTAACAAGGGCATAAAAGTAATATTACACTTTGTACTTATTATTACTACTATTTATCTAATATCTCGATAATATTAATCTAAATCTTTATACTCCCTCCGTCCGAATTCAAAAGTGTCATTTGCTTTTGGGCACGGATAATAAGGAGTATTGTTATTTAATGTGTAGTAAGTAATTGTATAGTGGAGGTGTGAGTCCCATTTTTTTGTTGTATTAGTGGGTGTGTGAATAAAAAAGGAAATGAGACCCTTTGTGGCGGACGCCAAAAATGAAAAAATGATACCCTTGAAAACGGATGGAGAGAGTATATTCTATCAAACAAACTCATTTTTTCATATATATATATATATATCAACAATTCTAACATACTTTTAAAAATTACCTTATAATACCACTTTATTTTAATCACCTATCAAGAGCGTATGAATCCAGGGCAAGAAAAAAAAAGACACCTTACCTTTCCCATTTTATTTCTTCTTTTTATCATAAGTTCTTAACTAATACTCCCTCCGTCTGCTCGAAAGGTGGACATTTTGTTATTTTGGGCATCCGCACCAAAGATTCACATTTTCCTTTTTAAACGCATGAGACCCACACACATCACTAATACAATAAATTTATGGGATCCATACACCCACTAATACAACTACTAACTACACATTAAATAATAATACTCCTTAATCCACGTATAAAAAGCAAATGTTCACCTTTGGGGCGGACGGAGGGAGTACTACACTATAATAATTTGAAGGATATTTGATTGTTCGTGTCTACAAATAATAAAAATACACATATTTTTTTTGCGCTAAAAATAATATTACTAAATAAAAATATGAGTGTTGTTATTTGCACACACTTTTTTAATAAATACACTCTTTTTATTAAATACACATCTCTCTAAACTATATATTTTGAAATATTATATGCACACCCCAAAATTATAAAATCAACCTTATACATTTAAGAATTAGAATTTAAATTATACACATCCCTTTCTTCTCGGATCTAATCCTTCTTCCACGTTTTTAAAAATGAATCTGGTTCAGAGCGTAGACCCCTACATTGATCAATGTGTGTGAGTCATTTGTGAATTTGCAATCAATAATCCTCACATTTTTGTGATTTTAAAAGCGTGACTAATTCCCATCCCAATAAAAGGAAGTATAATATATTCAGGATGCTAAAATGCTTCACTAATTCCTACTTTATGGAAACAACTTTATAATGGAAGTAAAATTAAGAACTTTGCTTCATAAGCTGCTCTGTTTTTGTGATCAAACTAGTATTTCCCTGTGCGAGAAAAAAATATTTTGTTCATTACTTTTTTGTATTAATTTTAAGTTCGTATTTATTTTTTATATAAATATAAAAATAAAAGTCTATATTTTTTAATTTTTTTTAAATAATGTAGTATTTAAGTAATTAATTAAATATGTTATGTATTACTGAATTACGATAATGTTAAAATTAAAGTGAATTTGTGAAAATTACTTATAAAGCGATAATTTATTTTATGAGGATGTAAACTTAAAGTTAGGATGAACAAAAACAAAAATTGTCAAACTTGAATTTGAAACGTAAAGAGTATAAAATAATTTTTAAAATATATGAATATTCGAGAAATACTTTAGATAGTAAATATGGATGTTTAATTTGTGAAAATGCAAGGGAAGTGAGAACAGTGTACGAAACTTGCAGTCCACCATCCTTCACAGTTCACATTGTTAAATACTGAGTTCTCTTGGGTTGTTTAGTCAAGTGAGCAGATTTCTGATGGAACTGATAAAGGTGAAAACTCAGCTAAAATAATATCCAAGAGCATGGAAAAATAGAAATTATAGGCGATTAAGCTCACTAAGTGCCTTCCTTAGCGGTTAGAATAAAAAAGCAGGTTTTTTGGTGTCACGTCAGCGCCACTCAAAAGCAAAAAAACCTCTACCTCTAAAATAAAACTCTTTTCCAATAATAAAACCAAAAAGTAGGTTTTTTTTGTAGGACTCACCTCAATTTATTTTTATTCTCATTTAATTTATCAACTACAAATATCTAATTTTTAAATAAATTATAAATAATTATATATTTCAATTATTTAAAATTTATAAAATAAAAAATAAAGATGAGATGGGCGAAAAGTAGATGAGATGAACAGTTTTAGATTTCCTCTAAAACACACCGGTGTGTTTTTAAAGCCTGATAACTTAAACTTAAACATTAAAAAAATAGTTTTTCACGGTGTGTTTTCATTAAATTTTATCAATATGTCAACTTAATATGTCACATTGATGAATTGTCAAATTGAATTTTATCTTAAAAAAAAGGGAAAACATCTTGAAACAAGCCTGCACACAGGCCGGCAGATGCTTTTTTTTTTAAAAAAAATTTTACGCGTTTTATAAAAAAAAAAAAGGGAAAAGCTTGAATTGTCAAGCTTTTTTTTCATACGCGCGTGCATGACACGCGCCACGCTGTTGGATAGTAGCGGCCACTTTCTTCTTCCCCACTCTCCCTCATTTCTAAAAAATCTGGGTAGTGATATCACTACCTATCAAAAAACTTCTCACCCCTCCCAACAATAAAAACCTTCTCCATAGGTTTTTTCATATTGCCATTTCATTAAAAACCTCCCCATTGGGGGAGGCCTTATAGAAGCATATGTTTCATATATTTTCCTTTAATACATAGAGGAGAGGAAAGAGATGCATAAATGGACAATCAATCATACAAAATCAAATGCTCTCAGGAGATTTCAAGGGATGAAGGAATAAAGATACAAACAAGCATTACTAAAACACACACAAAAAAAAAAAAAAAAAAAAAAGAAACAACAACGCAGTAGAATAAGTAAAATAAAGATTAAACAAATTCTTTTAGGTGAAAAATGACAGAGCTGCAACAACAAATCCAAGAAAGACACTCTGAACTGAAGACATCCCGCCGATTGCAGCATTAGTGCCGGGCGAATTTCCGGCAACAGGGGCAGGGGCTGGGGCCCAATTCTCTGCGTTTGCCGCCAAAGCTGCAGCCAAAACAATAGCCATAATAGCAATTCTTGAAGCAGCCATGTTTCTTCCTGATGGTGTTGTATATCAAGTAAATATATGTATATTGCTCTAGTATCTTGGAGAAAATCAAGAGTTGGTAACGGGATGAGCTCTCATATTTCTTGGCTGTATATATAGTAGTAATAACTATGTGACAAAATAGCATTTGCATATCAGAAAGATGATTCCTATGTTTGTTTTTTTGTTGGTTCTGTTTCAATCTTTCTGGGTATTCAATGAATATACAGCTCACAGAAATATATTAGATGGTGAAGCATACGACAGTAAGAAATGTCAACAATGTAATAAGCTGGCCAGGTGATACAATCGATGTAATGTTGCACTTTTTCTCAATAAAGGTGCTTCACTGTTAGGAACTCAATATTTCCTACAAGAAGATGCATAAAATTTAGTACCGAAGTTCATGAATCAATTGTCTCAAGAAGTTTCGATCCAATATAAGGGTTAATGTTTTATCTAATTGCCTTGGTACTAATTTTCTGGGATGATACATGATAGACTCCCTCTTATCTAAAGCATAGATACACTACATATTGACATAGCATGTCTATTAAATTAGGAGTTATGGTACAAAAATTGTACAAATAATCAACAATAAAGTGCCTCGGAACAGCTAACGATGGATAGGATACATCCTGAGTCTGAATCAGAAAATTTTTGTAAATACCTCAAATTCAATTAGGATCAATAGATCTAGCTGAAATCTTCTTCATCCTGAAAGCTCAAATTCAGGGTTTGCAGCTTGAAGCCCGAACCTTGAATTATCTCAACCAAATTTGAGGCGACTCCCGTAGCTTGAACAGTTGTTTGCTTTGTCAACTGAAAAAGAAGAAAGATGAATAATTCGTATGTTAATAGCCTCACATCTCTTACAACATATAATTGGTTATAAGGTACAACCAAGGGGATCTAGCATTTTTTAACTATGGTAAAAAGTATGAAGAGTAGATATTATTTAGTTCCAGCATTGCAGTCATTCAGGTTGTGTTGAGATGGGACAATGGCAGAGTAAAAAGAGACAATCAGAAGTCACTCTTCCTACTTTCTTTCCACATAACATTAGGTTCCCACTGAAGACTGATAAATATGAATACCTAGAAGAGTCTAAGACAATGAAAATACCTCCACACTTGCAATGCCCTCAAGTACTTGTACCTTGAGATCCGTAACACCTTCTACTTCCTACAAATATGAATCAAGTTTTATAATCCAAAAGAAAGAAGAATCAAAAGACGAAATGGTTAGCAAGTTGAAACTTCCATTATTCAAGCAAAAGATGCCCAAGCATGTGCAAGAATGAAAATTTTGAGATGTTACTTCATATGTCTATTTGAGCAATCAAGTACTATGAAATTTCACAGAGAATCAAATATAATGAAGAGCAGCAAAGAGCATAGTATTGAAGTTGAAAAGTGAAAAACAGTGGTTAGAGAGCTCCTTTCAATCTCTTCAAGAATGAAGAGATAAATAGGGATAGAATCAAATCACCAACATCACGTCTTTAAGAATAGTTCTTCTAATAGACAGTATTCAATATGTTACAGTAGCTTCTTTCTTTTCTGTTCAAAGTACTTAAGTTCTACCTCCAAAGCCTTGGAAACTGCAGGAACAGCTGAGTCGGTCATTGTTCCTTCTGCCTGCACATTTTAAACCAGGGATTCACCTACGCAATTCAACAAACAGCTGCTAGACAACGCCAAGAGCGAAACAGAAAAAAACAAACACAAACCTGGAAAAACATGGTGAGCACGTCAGACGGCGACACCGCAACAGACACGGGAGCGGCGGCTTCATAAGCGTCATCTTCCGGCACTAGGGTTTCTTCTTCCTCCGCCACGGCCCGTACTTTTACGGTCCTCAAAAATCCCTGCATATTCAACTTCACCACAGAATTCTTGAATTGTGTTTGGAATTTAATGCAAGGGAGCTGTAATTGAAGTGGTTTCGAAGCCGATAATGAATAAGAGGACGGATAAAAGAGGCTCGAAATCGAAAATGCGTAGATGGAAGCCATAGCTGTGTGTCAGTAGCGAGTTTCTGCAGCAATTTTGCTTTCTTCACTTCTATTTTATCCACAACGGAAGAAAAGTGGGATTTTTATTTTGCTTTTATTATCCTTTTTATTTTTGGATGTTGTAACATTTAACATGGAGCGGTGCATTTTATATGATCATAATTCATAAGGATATAGCAAGAGACTAAGAATAGTACTACTGCTGATCATTTTGTACTCCGTAACTTCATATTCCTCAAGAAATTAAAAAATATATAATTTTTTAATATTAATCAAATTAACTACGCAGATTCCACAGCTATAATCTTAGCGGATCAAATCATCAAATACGAATGCAGCTTATCTTTTCTGGAGCAACCACATAGATTACATTCATTCATCACAAGACCAAATAGCATTTCATTCCAATTTCCCAACAGTTTTGCAACTAAACATGTTCTCTCTAATAATTATCTACAATTTCAATTTGTTAGTACAAGAAACGCAGAGCCTAGTGCAACAGATACCACAAGGCATTGACATAACAAAAGGCGCCTCATCGTCTCAATCCTTCGACTGTAAAAGTTATTGTTTAATGTCGCACTCAACTTGAATTTCGCCAGCTGCACAACCATCGCATCACATAAGTATGTATATAAGAAACAGGGCGAAATTTCAATTGAAAAGTTCGAAAGAAGTTACTCTTTAGATGTACACCGAGGTTAGCCTGGGCATCGGCTTCAGTGTTGTATTCCTGAAAACATTAATGATGAGATACCGCAAGAGAAGACAAGTAATTTGTGGGTAAGACAAAACATCAGCTTCATAGAAGAAGCTTCATACTCATAGTTTCGGAATAAGAACTTAAAAACTGTATCTAAACAAAACAGCACAATTCAACCTACTCCAAGTAATTTGTGGGTAAGACAAAACATCAGCTTCATAGAAGAAGCTTCATACTCATAGTTTCGGAATAAGAACTTAAAAACTGTATCTAAACAAAACAGCACAATTCAACCTACTCTTTCAATATGACAAATCTGGAAAGACAGGAACTGATCCTTCAGCTCTTTAGCCACCTTACACAGTTCAGTCATATTCTGCGTTTTGGTTCTCCATAAACCCTGAACCTGTCGATCAGATAGAGTAAATTAAGAGATCATAATTAGACAAGTTTGATTATCAGAAATGGCCATGACCCATACATGACAACTCAAGAGCAGATACTGCTTTGAATGGATTACACCTACGTGCATCTCTTTACAAAATACATAGTACATTATTAATACATTGACCGCATTTTATATTCGATCTTTTTACTTTTTTCACAAGGGTTTAGGGTTTAGGGGAAACATAAAGTAAATGTAATTAACTCATACCTGCATGCAAACAAGTTTGGAGTCTCCTTGAACACGTATATGTTTGAATCCTTTCTGAAGGGCATATTTTAACCCCAAAATTGCACCCCGATATTCAGCAACATTGTTAGTTGCAATACCCACACCTTCACGCAATCGAAACACCTAAATGTATCCAATGAAGAAATAAAAGGTTAGGTCAGGTAGGCTGGTGTTTCAACTTAAAGCACCATTGAGCAAATCACAGTAATTTCAGACAAGAAATTGGGTTCATTTAATTATATACGAGGAGCGTCCTTGATAGCGAAAACTGTATGGAATAACAAATTGACTTAGTAAAAAAGGGGAAAAGTCAAAATGTACGAAACAAGGAAATACTGTTTATAAAAAAAAATCAAATTTAGGGTCGACAGGAAGGATACCATGCTTCCATCAGCTGCCCGCAGCACAGCCCCTGCACCGGCTTGTCCAGGATTGCCCTTTGAAGCACCATCAAACTCAAGAATGCACGAACACTGTACATGAAATGGGAAGTGAAGCTGTGAAATATGCATAGAACCACCACAAATTAGATATCAACAAAATATATAGACAGGTATTTGAAGAAGGATAAAGCCAGACGAAACATGTACTATTGCCCATATACAAAAGAAACCCAAATGATTTGACAGAAGCAAATATTCAGAGGTTTAAGACATCAGGACTGCAAGTGAAGTGGTTCCACAACTGAATTATTGCTCATCGTTTATACAGGGATGTCCAAAGATTTTGCCATTTTATTAGCTTGCCAAATGACAGCACGATAACATGGAACTATGGAAGCAAGTATTCAATTGATACACTAATATTGGTGAATATTGATCCACAATGCATCAAACTGGAACTCAAGCACACTATGTATCTTAATAAGCAGTGCATCCCAGGCTTTTAACTTAAGACATGAGCGAGAAAATCGTCAGCGAGTAATCTCCATATTTTACTGACACTTCCAAAATAGCAACTTACGCAATAGGAAGAAATAGGAGGGACTTGAAGAAAATTATCTAATTTTCCAGGCTTCATCTGAGGATTTACGGGAAATGAAGCTGATCCAATGACATCCTGAGGAGAAAGAGAAATAATAAGTAAATGTTCATTGAAGGAGAAGTAAATCAATAGGTATCTTCAGTGTCCAGCAGAATCATAATAGCATAATTCTTTAATTCACAAAAGTTTCAACAATGGGCATGTGCCCAGAAATCACCTGTGGCCTCTTCTCTACGTGATTCTTTCCAGCTGATTTATCTTTTGTTGAGTTTGGTTCCTGCAACAAAAAATTATGATTATTAAAATTTCAAATTAACAGGGATATAAACACCTGCAAGATGCAGAGAAGTAAGGAGAGATAGACAACTGTTCTGAACCATCAGAGAATTTCAACATTTCTTTTAAGTCTCAGAGTCTTACCCGAAAAGGGCAAGTGATGAGTTGGCCAAAAAGATCATCTTGCACAACACTGGCATCAATACTATAGATAGAATTGTTAAGCCCATGAGATGATAGATAATCCTCAGCTTCTTTAGACAAACCATAACCCTTAAATACACGTACAGGAGGATCATTTACCTACAACAGAAACATGCACAGCAAAATCAACAATCAACAATAATAATAAACAGCATCTCTATTACTGATATAAAGTTTGCAATAATCAATATCTTGTTAAAGTTATGATCAAGTTTATATACAAACATGTAGGTATGAACCATAATAGACAATCCAGCAATATACAATAGCCCCGAAGCTCATAAGAAAAGGACAATGCTGATTCTAGCAAACAGGACAAGTAAAATTGAATGCATATATACATTAAAACATATTTTGCCACCACCTATAACCAAATAATATAAATAAGTCATACAAAGAGAAATAGGAGTAGCAGTTAGTAAAACCTTTCAATTAAAAACATGGGAACTTTACAGCCATTTAGTAATATAGGGAATCAAAATTACAAAGATATACTTCAGCTTAGCTCTCCCAAAGTGTTTCACATTCCATAAGGAAACATCGTTCACTAAACCCCACAACCAACATCTACTAGGCTATCAATTTTGCAGTTGTAGAAAAGGCCTAGTTTGGCATACATATTATAGCAATTACAACGCCGATATGAACAGTTTCTAAGAAATAGAGATGTTGATAGCAGTAGAATAGAAAATTGGATACGAGATTAGGCGGGTCTTACAGAAGTTCGAAGAATAGATTGAAGATCACTTATGCTCTTGTATACTCCAACAACATCACCCTTCCGAACTACATAGAAAGCATCCTTTTCGTCCCCCATCTTTCTGGCAGTTTTGGAAATTCAACCACTGCAAAATTCATAACCAAAAAAAAAAAAAAAAACTCAAACACCACCATAGCAGGAAATCGGGAAGTTCAACCATCCCCATAACATGCTAATAACCAATACTAAACCCTAATTTTGCACCGTTATTAAAGAATATAACGAAAAATTAAAAGTGGGATTAATAGCCATTAAGAAAGTAAAATTTAAAATATTGAGGAAAACAATAAAGACACAAATCAGAAAAGCTAAGCAATTACCTCGGATACTCGAGAATCTAAGCAACGTCAAGAGTGACAGTAATTTGTGAAAAAAGAACTGCAAGTTTACGACTGATCTCCCCCCTCCACTCTCTCTCTCTCTCTCTCTCTCTCTCTGCGGGGAGTAGGGTAGGGGGGTTGGGGGTAAGTGCAACAGCGATTCGTCGCTGTATGTATGGGCCTATTGGCTGGAAAGAAGAAATGTGGATTCCTTAAACCAGAAGCCCAGCCCATAAAATAAGTCCAGCCCACTAAGTCTGTGCCCAACCATTAATTATCAATTTCCTTTTTTCTAACATCTATTTAGAAATAATTTTATTTAAATCAATTTTATTTTACTGTATGTGAATTACTGAACTAGGAATCAGAAGTCACACATTTTGATCCTTAAAGGAAAATATTTGTATGAGTTGATCTAACGAGAAGACTTTTATGAAATAAAAAGTTATACTCAATTTAATAAAAAGTGATGTTATTTTTTTTTATAAAAGTAATAATTATTTTAGATACCCAAATGATCTCACCAAACTTAAAAATTTAAGAATCATGTTTTGAGTTATATCTACCACATTCTACTAGATAATGTGTCTTAAACCTTTTTCTCATGTGGGACATCATAACATTTAAATTTTAAAAAAAAAAATCGTACTACCACAGAACTAAATTTTCATTACGTCAAATACGTCATATTTGTAATAAATGATAAACTAAATAGTAGAGATCAAGAATAAGAAATCCAGAAAAAGAAGAGTGATTAAAGTCCCAAAATTCAGAACCAAAATAGGTCATTTATGTTGAATAGTATACAAAATAATTTGAAACACTGGTAGTTCTTGTAATAATTATACAATTAAAGAATCAAATCTATGTGTTTTGCTACCTCAATTCTCACATCTTTGTGTGTGTGAAAACCATTTTGATAAACAGGAAAACCTTCTATTTCCTATAAAAGAACTGGATATCATCAGTTCTTTCAACTGTATGTAAACACATTTTAAACACATAAATCCAACAGATTATAACCACCTCTGATCATCATCATCATCACCTCAACTCATCTGTTCACCAATCAAATCTAATCCCACTACTAAAAATGACAGCCCTTGAAACAGCAGGTAGTAGAAATGGATCCCTTGTGCTGATAAGAAACTTCTTGCAGCTGCAGTTAGCAGAAGGAAAGCAAGTGCAAGTTCTTTCCTGTAAATCCTGTTTTTCTTCTTCTTCTTCTTCACGACGGGCGCCTTCTGCTCGTTCATTTTCTCCAGCATTTCTAGGCCTGATTCCGACAGCCTTCTCTGAATCTTCTCCTCGTTCAGAGTTTTCGACTCCCTCTCAGCTAGGCTTAGCAAGTCCGACTCTGAGGCCCTCCCAGTTTTCTTTGTTACCACCCATTCGTAGGAGCTGCCAAGCTGGAATAGCCCTGAGATCATCGCGTTGAACTTTGTAACGGACATTGTGTTTTCAAAGAGTAGGTATGGCATTAGGAATGGGAAAGATTTTGGTGCGGGTAAGATGTTGAGAATGGACATGGTTATCGGGACGTAGCAGATCAGCCATCCGGGTAGCTCAGCCTCTGGTATGAACATTGTCAATGGGAGTATGATACAAAATAGTGTAAATGAGTAAAAGGGAAGTATTAGTTTCCTCAAAAGAAAGAACAAGAATATCAAGTTTGCCTTCTTCCAAGCTGATATCTGCAAGAACATTAATTGGATCAAAATTCTAAGTAATTCTTTGCTGTATCAATCAAATAATAATAACAAGCTAATGTATATATACCTTGGAAGTTAAGATTGCTGGGAGGCATAGCCGGAAGAGTTGCATCGGGCCAGAATGCCAACGGTGCTGTTGCTTCTTATATGCCTCGTACGACTCTGGTAGCTCACAGTTAACTCTAACGTCGTTAAGGAAAATGAACTTCCACCCATTCAAGTGAGCTCGGACAGCTATGTCCATGTCCTCAACTGTCGTCCTTTCAAGCCATCCACCGGATTCCTCCAGGGCTTTGATCCTCCACACACCAGCTGTGCCATTGAACCCGAAAAAATTCAAGAAAAGACCATTCACTTGCTGCTCCACCTCAAAATGGTGGCACAGATTGATGTTCTGAAGTCTTGTAAGTAAATTTTCATCCTTGTTCACAAATGACCATCGCGCTTGGACAAGTCCTAACTCGGGATTTCCCTGAAAACGATCACAAGGAGTTCGCGTGAGTACTCAGTATTGACAGTAAAGAAAACATTAATCAGATGGGAGAGTTGAGGATCAGTACATTGAAATGAGGTACTGTTAGTTTAAGGAAGTCGGGATTCGGTTGGAAATCAGCATCAAATATTGTGACAAATTCGTAGTCTTTGACATAGTCACAAGCCATGGCTGATTTAAGGTTTCCTGCTTTGTAACCAGTTCTGATGAACCGATGCCTATACACTATGTTCACCCCTTTATCCTTCCAAGACATAACTTCATCTCTTATCAAATGCTGTAAGAGTTCATCATCTGAGTCATCCAAAACTTGAATCATAAACCGGTCTTTGGGCCAATCCAGCTGACAAACCGAAGCAATCGATTGCTCGTACACCTTCAATTTCACAACTGAATTAGCACACATGATGGTGTTACAAGTAAAAGGTAAGAAATCATGGAGTCCAAGATTCTGTCTGATCAAAAGGGATTAAATATTATAATTGCCAGAAGATAAAAACAGATAAGACAGCTCTGTTTCAGGGGTTGTTTTTATTACCTCTTTCTCATTGCACATGGGAATCTGAACAAGAACCATAGGAAAACTGGATCCATCTTCAATGTCATAAGGCTCCTTCACAACTGGCTTCAACTTCTTGAATTTAATCCAAAACCACCCCAAACATTGAATGAGTCGATCCAACGATTGAATCAAGAACAGCACAATACAAGACTTGGAAAGAGTCACAACCAAAGGGGCAACATATTCAGCTCTGAAGTTCATCCAAGACATGTAACACCACTGTACAAGATTGGGCACCTCCCACGGATTCACATAACTCAAATCCCATTTATTGAAATAAGCAATGATTTCTATCACCAGGGCAATCACTAAAACACCAAGAAATGCTTTGATAAGTACATACAATCTACCTTTGTATCTAGGATCCTCCTCGTTCGGATCCGATGTAGCAATGCGCTTCTTGACCAACCCGAAAACTGTCACAAGATACATTGCCAGCCATGGAACAAAGGCTAAGACTCTGTGTGCTTTCAAGAGAAGGAACCAAGTGAATTGCTTGGGGGTTGAAGCTTTTTGCTTCTCTGGGAACTTTGATCGAGCACTTGAGTCGTTCACCTCTATCAACGAGATATCCTCACGTTTCTCAAGTGTCACCACCACACTGTTTGGTGCCATTGAAAAATGGAAGATCCCAAATAAACAGATGATTAAATGCAACCCAAATTGGAATCTTGGAAGAAAGAAACAATGGGTTTGACTTCAGAAAAGCTTTTCAAGCCATCATTTTCTTGTAACACAAACGGAAAAGAAAGTACTGTAGTACTCTGACATTTTAGTTACATAAATGTATATAGTGTTGCACCAAAATCTGGATCTCAAACAGAAAAAGAATGGCGCAGAGTGCAGAATTTCTGTTATATCTTCAAGTCAATCAAGAGAGAGAGAGAGAGAAAAGAATATGCTTGTGTGAACTAATAAAGAAGGTGAGAGAATGCAATTACAGGGGTTCTACTGTCAGTGGTGAGGCAGATGGAAAGTTGATCAGGGATTGATTTAAAAAATCCTGTCAAAGATGAAGGCAATATAAACAAATCCAGTTATGGTTTCTAATCAATTTAACTGGAAAAAGAAAGAGAAAAAAACAACCTTGAAAATTGCAAGAAAAATTAAATTGAGGACCACAATCTAACAGAAGGAAGTGTGTTTTCTTGCATCATTTGCAGCCATCCCAATGTTTTGGTTTCGTATGGCTGCAAATAAAAAAAGAAAATTCACAAGGTTCACCCCTCCCCAAGTGTCGGTGTGGATTAGCACGCAGTTAATGACAACTAATTACATCCATAGTTAACTTTCTACTCAACTTGAGAACCTTCATGTCTTGTCTGCTGACCTGTAATCCTTGTCAAAATATATACATATATATTCATATTTGGGGAGGGAGAGTGAGGAGCTACTCCTCTCTTTTTTTGTTTGACTTGGTAAAAATTGATTTTTTAAAGTAAATATTCCACAAATACCATGAGTATATGGTTTACCCCTACTATATTTTATTTAATTAAAATTAATAATATCATAAATTTTAATATACTTTTAGTTAAAATAAAGTGAGTAGTATTTTATTATTTTTTTTAATGGTGGAAATTGAATTATACATTAATACAACCATTAAGATTATCCAAATGCACCACTTTAGACTCTATACTTTTATTATCATTAATACTCCCTCCATCCGGTTCTAAGGTACCCATTTACTTTTTGCACGTGGATTAAAGAGTATTATTATTATATATAAAATAGGTAGTTGTATTATAGGGAAGTAGTGAGTTATATTATATACTTTTTTACTAAATAGGAGAAATGAGTACCTTTGAAGTGGACGTAAAAAATAGTAAAATGAATACCTTAAAAGTGGACAGAGGGAGTATTAAAACACTTAAAGTAATTGGGGTGAAATTTTTTAATATTTTTAATTATTTTATTTTATTGACCGTCTAAAATCCGTGGCTGGTGTAACTTGGTTATACTCTTAATTATTGTGTACAATATAAATAAATCTATTAGTACATTTAAAATTTGTTTAGCTAATATCTCAATATGGGTGAAAATATAGTATAGTATGTCCATGTGTGTGACAATTTTTTCAAATGGAGTTTAATCGTATGAAACAAGACAAAGGTAATTCAATGATTGGTCAAAAATGAGAAAGTGAATAATTTTTCATCTTATCTCAACCTTATCCAAGTAAAAGGTGGCACTAAAGATGCGTAGTAAAATAAAATCATACTCCAAATCATTTTCTCAGCATAAAATAAAGAAATTAAATTAAAAACACGAAAAGATTAGTTCCAATCAAAATAGCTCCACGTGGGACCATTGGATATTTGCTGTTGGACAGCTTTATCAATAATTGTTAAATAAGCTGATGTTCTATGGTTAACAACTTAATTTTATTACTAATAATTAAAGTTGATGGATGAAAATATATTGATTTTATCATTTATTAGATGGGTGAGTATATATTGATTTTGTCATTCATGTTATGTAGTATCGAGAATGTGCAGCTAGTTTTTTTTTTTTAAATGGAGAATGTATAAATTAATTAAAGAGCTGAAAAATTAACCTCAAGGCTCAACGAGTAACAATTACTCCAAGAAAAAAGAACGAAAAATAATGACCAGAAAATAATAGTATTCACTGCCTAATTGATATGATTAAATAAAATTATATAAAAAATTAATATATTCATGAATAGATTAGATATGAGAGAGAAAATATTATGGTATAATGATTTTTATGATTGGTATAATTTAGGAATGTCAATCTAGTATTTAATGCCTAATTGATATGATTAAATAAAATTATATAGAAAATTACTAAATTCATAATAAATAGATTAGATATGAGAAATAAATGATTATTATGGAATAGTTGTAGAAATAATGATGAATAAACAAACTCATTGAAGAAATATTTCAAACAAAAATCATCATTATTTCTAAACACACCACCTATCCCACTCCAACATTTGCATCCATACCAAGTTTGAAGTTTGATTATTCAATAAAATAAATAATTAAATAAATAAGTTTGATTATTCATGATCCAGCCGGAAACCACAAGCAATGGTACTGTTAAATTTTGAAAAATAAAAAGAAAAGAAAAAAAGAGTATATAATTATAATGTGGAAGCATCCACGAAGTAAAGGTTGAACCTTCTATTGTTAGAACATTTTTTGTCGTTTTGTGTGTACATGTGGTTATTGGTTAAGAATTACAGTACATGTCCAACTTATTTTGGGACAGCTGGAATTCTATATTTCAGGACGTCATCAATTTTTATCACGTTATTTATCACTTTCCAACAACATTATAACTTAATCAATTTATCCCATTTATGTTTGATTGGAGTTTATTTACTCTACTGTAAACACAAATTAATTTACGTTCGAGAGACCATATCAGTATATATAATAAAAGATGATATATATTTTCTTAATCAAATTTATTTTTATATTATTTTAAAACTTTTAAAACAATACATTTTTCTCCATCATCACTAATGAAATTCGGAAACAGAGTAATGAACCCCCTCGAATGAACATCTAAATCACGTCTTAATTCGTAGTTCGAATCGAGTGTATAAGTCAAAGTTTTTTATTATTAAAATTTTATCTCTTATTTATAATTATAATTACTATTAAGTTTTTGATCAAAACATATGGTTAATATAATATAAATGTGGTTGGTAATACGACCAAATAAATTTACCAGAATATGGTATATTTGCATAGTGTTTACCCACAAAATTTAGGGCAAGAATTATTTCAGAAAGTAAATATGGATGAATGAATTCTAAATGGATACTTTTTGTGGAGTAAATGGTTAATTTTTATGATTTTCTTCTATCTTATTGTAAATTAATTCCACTTCAAAAGCATAAGTGTTACTTCAATTGTGATAGGAGTAAAATTCATTGTAAATTAATTCCACTTTAAAAGTAAATGTTACTTTAATTGTGATAGGAGTAAAATTCATGATTAATTTGAAACATGTGTAGTTAAGTATGTAGTTTTTTTTTCAATTAATTATATTATTAATGGAGCAATGACATAGTTTTGGAAAAGAGAAAATATGATTAAACTTTTTAGACAAAATGTTGAATTCTTTCAAAATAATAATAAAATTGACAATAACACAATTTACCATAAAGGAGATCTAAAGTTGGTGAACGAGTGTGACTAATCAAACAAGTTGTGTTTTACTTTTTATTTTATTTAATTTAATATGAAAAAAAAAAGAAGGAAAAAAAAAACTCTTCCTATATATGATCTTAATTATTTAATTTTTATTTTATAAGTTTCAAATTATTGTATAGAGAATAAATTTACATGGAACGTGCATATTTGGACAGATACTAAGAATTTATTTTGTTGAATAAAAACATGTACGCGTGTATGTACTAAGTAGCTACTTTGAGGAATAATATGAATAATTAATTAAAGAAATTGAGATGTTATGTTTGACATTTAATTAGTTTTTTAATGCACCGTTCACGCCATGATTGATTACTCCACACTCTTTTCTCTTTCAATTAGATCATCGTCATTCATTAGATCAATAAAACGTGTCACATATATCAGATTTAGATCCACTAATAATTGTTAAATTCCAAATTAATACGCCAGAAGGACATTTTTATTTCAACGCTAAAGTTGACAGTTTAATTAAATTATTTCAATTTTAATAATCAGTTAATCTCACTTTATGAAGTGGCCGTGTTCATTAGTCAATTCAGTAACGGTTAACATGTAAGATTTTTTTTCTCTCTCTTTTATAATTATTATTATAATAAATATAAATTTATTTCTTACAATAATTGTAATAAAAATTTGATGTCGCTCTTGTGAGACCAATTAATTTCATTTCATTCAAAAAAAAAAAACCACTAATGAAAATTTTATGGTTATTATTACTCAATTGATCATTTTATTTATTTCTACATCCATTATCAACCTATATTTATTATATAACTAAAATATATTAATCAGTACTTAAAGTACTCCCACGTCTACAAGTAAGGTGTCATTCGTTTTTTTTCCACATTAATTAAGAATATTATTATATAATGTGTTATAAATAGTTGTAATAATATGGCGTGTGGTCTTGTATTAGTAATGTGCATGAGTCTCATATATTTAAAAATAGTAATTAAACCCTTTGAGGTGAACGCCCAAATTGGCAAAATGAGACTATTGCTAACGAAGGAGTATGTCTTTAGTAAATAATATTATAACACACTAAAATCATATTTTAATACATTATTCATTATAAATTAAAACAATATATTCATTATAAATTAAAACAATATAATAGATTAATTATCAATAAACACATTTTATTTATATAACAATCATATTTTAACTCATTTCGCATAATTATTGTCTGATAATATACTTTACATCTTACCAATTAATCATTTACTATTACTTTTATTCAGTGGATAGATAGAAAAAAATTAACTCTTTCCAAAATAAAAACAGCAAAGTTATGGAGGGTAGATGATAATGCAACCCACCCACCACCCATCTGAGCCCACAAGGTGAGCGCCTCTTTGGACTCTCCTCCCTACATTATCCTCAATATCATCTTCAATTTTAAACTATATACACAAAATTATTTTTATACATTTAAATATATTATTTTTATAGAATTAAAAATTTAAAAATATATAGGTTCCAAATGTATACATGCAGGATTCGAGGTACTTAATTTATAATTTACCAATTAATAATTTACAGAAAATTGGTATAAAATTTGGAATCTAATTAATTTTACCAGAATACATATTTTATTAATCGACTTGAACTAATATACTTTGAATTCAATTAGTTAGTTAAGGATTCCTTAATTTGAATCTTATTATAGCATAGGTACTATATTACATGCTTAATTTTAATTACAAAACTCTATGATTTAAATACTTATCTTTTTCAAACAAAATTCTAACTAGGACCCATTATCTTTAATTAACAAAATATCTTGAAATAAAATTATATCTTAAGCTGATCTTTCAACTTGACCAGACAGAGTTCTAAGGTATATTGTTGACAACTTGAGATAGACGTGGCAACGGTTCGTGAACCCAGTTTAACCACTGTTTAATTAATTTAAT
The DNA here is from genome assembly GCA_023678885.1 of Pogostemon cablin. Lineage (NCBI taxonomy): Eukaryota > Viridiplantae > Streptophyta > Magnoliopsida > Lamiales > Lamiaceae > Pogostemon > Pogostemon cablin. The sequence goes on along the minus strand of CM042992.1, from coordinate 888,025 downwards.
TAATTATTATAAGGCCCTACTAAAATTAATTTAACTCATTATCTCTGAAATTCTTTTACCACTATATATATACATACAGAAATTAGAGCCCCTAAACCTTTTGTGTTTTTAATCATGTTGTATATTAATTAATTAATGGATCCTTTGTAAAACTCAAACCAGTCAAGAATTATTTCATTGATTTAGAGTGCAATTTATTATTTTATATATATATATATATATATATATATATATATATATATATATATATATATATATATATATATATATATATATATATATATATAAATTAACTAACTTGTCAACCTATATATACCATGCACATTATTGAGTGAATTAAATTAATCTCAATTGTTCTGTTTTCATCATTTCAGATAAGAATAAGGATATGTAACTAATTTAGTTAATTTGTATGAGTGATTCTTGAAAGGTAATAATATTTAAAAAAAAATAATAATAAATTAAAAAGAGGGGCTACATGTGACCATTGGGGCAATCACAACCCCCCATGTGATGAGCAATTGTGTGTCTTTAGGGGTGTGCACGGTGCGGTTATACGATTTTTTCTATATAATTTAAATTGCATTGTCACATATGGTTCGCTTTAGTAATCAAATTTAAACTGCGATTTTTCAAGTAATATTGATTATGCGGTTTTAAACGGTTTCGGTCGGTTTTGGTGCAGTTTGGCGGTTTTATTAATAGATTAGCCTACATAAATATCGGTCCGAATCTCTTATTTTACAATTGTACTACACTTCTTATTTTACAACTTATTTTCTAATAAAGAACCTATTTCATAAGTAATGATCATTGCATCCTTGTACATTTGGCGATAATTTATTTAGCCATGATAATAACACATGTCAAATATTTAATATGTAGAATAGGTGATGAAACTTATAAATATAATAGGTGATCCATTTACATTAATATATAAACATAAACATATAGTCATGTGAAAATATTTGCAACCCTTAATCTAATACTTCATCCGTCTCAAAATTTTTTGCACTTCATTTGTAATTTACAAAGGAAGTGTGCAAAAAATTCCGGGACGGATGAAATAATACATAGAAGGTTAGACTAGTTGATTAGCTTATAGTTGAGATTCTACATAAATGTATGAGAGAAATAATAAAGATAAGAAGTACTCAATTGAAGTAAAAAGAAAAGAAGTTAGGACACATATATAGAGTGAAGATAAAGATAACAACATTAATAGAATTTATTTTTTATTGAAAGAGTGAGTGAATAACTAATGAGTAATGACTAAACTACATAAATACTAACATGTATAAATATATAATATAATCCTAATCAAAACTAGCGGTGCGGTCGGTGCGGTTTCAACCATAAAAATGAAACCGCACCATAAAGTGCGGTGCGATTTTTTCTTAAATTATAAATTGTGGTTTATCTAAATAATTGTATATAGCGGTGCGGTACAATTCAGTGCGGACGGTTTTTGCGGTTTTCAAATTTTTTTCTCAGCCCTATGTGCCTTGGCTGTCCCGATAAACCATCTATCTATTTATTTATTTATTTTAATTATTAATAATAGTGAAATAAAAATAATAATAATAACAGGAGGTTATGTACTCCATAATATAATTGTTATAAAAAAAACACTTAGTAGAATTAGAATTAGAAATAATAATTTAGGCATAATGAGCAATGAGCTGCATGCAAAAAAGTACAAGGCATTAATACCCACGTTGTTTGGTTGATTAGTGGGAGCAGCATCCTCGTTACACCATCTGCTCCACATGCAACTGCCTTTTTATTATTATTTTATTTTCATAATTACCTGATTATATATGTCATTAAATTATATGGGCCACTCACAAATCACACTCTAATAACTCTCCCATTATTCACATATTAATTTCATATATATTCCATTAATTATAAAATAAATAAATTACAGATGAAGATCCTAGTTACTCTAATGTATGATGTACATTGGAGTACATTATTTGAAGGTAAATAAAAATGCTGCTTGATGCATCTATCATTATGGTTATCAATCACAAGTTCACAACAGATTTTCTGCTTTTGAAGTTTAAACAATTTCAAAATTCGATTTACTATTATATTTAAATGTTACGTCTCCTATTATAAATTATAGATGAACTATAAGTAGGATATTGTCTGAAAATATCACACACATTTAATGTGGAGTATAATAAAATATATAGCATCAAAATTTAATGGACGTGCAAAACTCAAATTTAGCATAATTTTGTTTTAAAGAGGTGAAATTAGCACATGGAAATATGGACTAGTTAGTTACATCACTTTTACGCTCACTAATATAATAATGGTGAATTCGAGTCATTTGAAGAAATTTTGGCAAACCAATCAGTATCCACCAAAAAAATTTTATTTATGTAGAGCACGTATCTAGGTTTTGAAAATTAAAAATCTATGATTCGATTCTATAATAATTTTATTTTGCAATCATTCCATATAATTATTTGCTAAAATTTTCACAAGAGCCTAGGTAGTATTATAAAATTGCAATTAGCAAACCAAGTTATTTTATCTGTTTCCATAAATATTATAGGAGTATCCTTGATAAAGACTGAACTTTAATGCACAAATATGACATAATACATACTCCGTATTTTTTAAATTTATTTATTCTTATATTTGAAGTTTTGAACACACTATAATGGGCCTTTCTAGGAGTTTATTGTCAAAAAAATAAGAGTAAAATGGGCCAATCCATCCAAGAAAACAGCGTTCTCAAGACTGGGCTTTGGCCCATTTCAAAATGAATGATCTGTTTCAGCTGGGCCTGGCTATCAGTATGCTTCTCAACAAGCTCAAAAGTATTCCAAATTCTAACATCGTTCATCAGCATCAAATACAGAAATCCAAGTACATTTAATCATCAAAATTCAATATTTGATGCCCTAAAGTGACCATCATACCCCAATTTCAAATTCAAACTTGCAGAAATACCCCTAAATTTAAGCCTTATCTCATCCATAATGCCAGAAACGCACTCATTTTCCGGTTCGTTCATCCGGTGCTTCCGAATCAAATCATCAACCTGCTTGATTGTTTTCTGGACTGGATGATATGAAACTCGGGTCGACCCGAATCGCGGAGCTCAAGATATCGATGCATCCTCTGTAAAACCCTAATTTCTCGCCGACTTCGAACCCCATTTTCAGGCCCACTCCTTCTCCTCCTTCTATTCCTGAAATCAAGCCATCTTCGTAACCCTCTCTGAAACCATCATTGAGGTGGGTTTCCTCTAAACTTAAAGAAGATCCGAATATGTCATCAATGGAATTCATGAGAAAAACTGCGAGTGATGATTATTGATTATTCTACGAGAATTACCGTTTCTGATAGTTCACAATTTTAGGTTGCAATCAATGGGCCACTCCGGCCCATTTCAATGATAATGGGCTTACCCGATTGGAAGTTTTGCATTTTCCTGTTGGCCCATCAAATTAAATGGTAGTGGGCTGCTTCTTTTACCCGATAATTATTAATCATTTTAATTATCAAATCATTTCCTCAATGACCAGATTTTGAATTGAGGAGTTTTATATGAGAAGTTAATAATGGTGCACATACATTAATGTCAAGATAATCACTGGATTGACCCAATTAAATTAATCTAATTATAGTAATATTTATAAAAAAAATTATATAAGTCAGCATAGTTAGTATTTAGATCTACACTGGCATAATTATTTTATTAAAAACAGTTTGCTTATTCTATTTGTTCCATTTTATATATGTTGCAACATATGGAAAACTAAATTTTCTGAATCAAAACGACAAGAAGAAAATGGAAATGCTTCCACTGTTCAAGATCTCAGTTTTAAAGTGTGAATGATCACTTCAGCAAACCCATACATCTCTCTCTCTCGAGATGACCTCAGCCTCACTCTGCAGTGATGAAAGTGATTTGGACAAGAAAGACAGATTCTTGAGCTTGTCTAAAACAGTAGTATCAGCTCGTTTGTTCTACTCAACATGCCTAACTATAACAACCAACCCTCTTTGTCTTCACCTTCTTTCTTCTTATAGAACAACCAATTACAGTGCCAACATGAACCAATTCAATCCAACCAACACCTAACGGTACATTGATTCCAATCATCTCTACTCATTACCTTAAATCCGTCTAATCTTTCTGTTTGTCTCTCCAGACGGCGCCGCCTGCGATTTACTTCTGGGACAATGGATCCGGGACTCGACAGGCACAATGTACACAAATCACAGCTGCACCTCCATTCCATTCAAAAGAAACTGTTTCTTGCACGGTAGAAAAGACACTTATTTTCTTCACTGGAGATGGAAGCCAGACAAGTGCGAACTACCTCGTTTTGATCCGAGTAGATTTCTCACTGCTGTAGAAGGTAAGAAGATGGCATTAATAGGTGATTCATTAGCCCGGAATCAAGCCGACTCACTCCTCTGTCTCCTCTCAACGGTTAGTGTATTTTTTCGGATGATTGACAGGATTATGGCAATTATGATGTGTACAATAGTTGTCTTGTCTTGTGTTTTCAGGTTGAAACTCCAGAATCAATGGAGAAGTCCGGAACTCCAAAGGATGAACAAGAAGAAAGATTCGCAAGCGCAACCTGGGAATTCCCGAAACATAATTTCACGCTAATGGCACTCTGGTCGCAGTTCCTCGTCTCTGCCACGGAGGTAGTCGTCAACGCCACCTCCACCGGCGGCTTCCACTTGCAGCTCGATCGACTCGACCCCAGCTGGACGGAAAAGCTGCCCTCTATCGACTATGCAGTTTTCTCAGACGCCCACTGGTTTTCCCGGCCAAACTATCTGTACGAGGGGGGTAACCTCATCGGCTGCATTTACTGTCGGGCCGGGCCTGGCGATCCGGAGAGCGTTTCGGGCCGCATTTAAGGCCATCAATGAGTGCGAGAATTGCAAGGAGATTCTGACCCTGGTCACCCCCACATTTCGAAAACGGGGAGTGGAACACAGGCGGCGGGTGCAGTGACTGCATACATTGGTGTCTGCCCAGCCCGATCGACACGTGGAACCAGCTTTTGCTCCAGATCATCACAGCTGACATTGGCAGATGATCATTTCTACATGATTTGTAATTTGTTTTGGAGATATTTGAAACGGTAAGATTATTTTTAAGCAGTCTAACAGTAGAGTGGTTAAAACTCAAATAAAAACTAATCAAAGCAAGCATGTTGGCTGTCACGAAGTAGAGAGAGAGAGTTTAAGCAATTAAGATGAAGCAAGATTCCAAAAAAATGGTGAACAAAGATTCCATTAATGATTGAAAATCTTACTTCTCTGCACGTAGGGTTTGGAATTTAACAGACATCAGTTTGGTACTCAAATGTGCTGTTGTAGATGATGATATATCAGATCAATAACTAATCTAATCTTGTTGAATACACAATCAAACAATGAATTGAATACAAGAAACTAGATCACATATGATAATAACTTCAACTTGTGTGTGTATGTGTGATTGTATGAAGAAGAAGACGTTTATAGTGGTTCAGCTTGTTTGCACAAGCTTACATCCACTGTGAGAGAGAGATCTTATTATTGATTGAGAGAGCAAAACGGATTACAATGCGTATATACAAGAATCACAGCAATATATACATCAAATGCTTGCACAGAAAGTTATAGGACCAACGCGTGTAACTGACTTCCAGCTGGATTCTCAGTTGGTTAAAACGAATCTCGACGGTTATAACCAACTCCATCACACACCCTGCATGGCCAGCTATCTATTCACGTTTGGAACATTCCAGAAATCGTTCGTATGCGAACTGTACAACGGCCACAAGTCACCCTGCTCACGACTGATGCACCCGGTGTAGCCTTTCTGATATGTTTGTGCGTTTCTTGATTCTGCTGATTCTGGTGCACCCGTTTCACTCATGCATCATCATCAGCTTCAACCTTTAACACACTCACACTCATTCTAATGTTGATCATTCATTAGTATGTAGTTTTCTATCACATGTGCCAACCACGACTTCATCACCATCTCTCTCTCTCTCTCTCACTCATATTAAAGAAGGGAGGGACAAGAATAGAATGCACACACACAGAAAAAAACATGAAGCTGCCAGTGTGCGAAGAAGAAAATCAAAACCATTACAGATTGCTGTGGTTGGCTAATACACTATATTCTCCTTCCTTCTACTTAGCATGTCTTACCATAACCACCCTCTTCTGTTTTCACATCCTTTCCCCCAACACAGCCATTGATTACTATGCTAACATGCAACGCTTCAATCCAACTAACAAAGGTACTCACTCTCTCTGCAGATACCCAAACCTGCGACATATTCCAGGGGCAATGGATTCGAGACCCAACTGCCTCTTTATACACAAATTACAGCTGCACCACAATTCCCTACTTAAGAAACTGTTTCTTTCATGGCAGAAAGGATACAAATTTTCTTCAGTGGCGATGGAAACCGCACCATTGTGACCTACCTCGTTTCGACCCCCAAAGATTTCTCAGCGCTGTCCGAGGCAAGAAAATGGCTTTCATAGGCGACTCGCTATCCCGGAATCAGCTAGAATCACTTCTCTGTCTTCTATCTGTTGGAGTATGGAGCCTAAATTCTTTGGGCTCGTGTTTCTTTTGGCCCAGTTGATCCTAATGAGCTTAGGATTGAGGCAAGTTATCTTGATCAAGAAGTTATCCATTGTGTTATCTTGATCAAGAAGTTATCTATTGTGTTATCTTGATCAAGATGTTTCCTTATTGTAGTTGGCTTGTCCAACAAGGTAAGAAAAATTCTGGCTTGGTATCGCCCCCAGATGTAGTCGAAAGACGAACTGGGTAAACAAATCTCGTGTTATTCGTGTCATCGTGTGCGTGTGTGTGACTAAATTCCTAACACTATCAACGGTTACTCTCTACATCATATATATGACATTCAAATTGTTGTTATCACTGCTTTGTTTTATGCAACATCAGTCACTAAAAATCGGATCTTGCAGGTAGAAACTCCAGAGCCAATAGGTAAGGTTTCAGCTCCTTCAAAAGATGACAATGAAAGATTCACAAGTGGAACTTGGGAGTTTCGGAAATACAACTTCACACTAATGGCACTCTGGTCACAATTCCTCGTCTCCGCCATGAAGTCATAGTCAACGACACAGCCACCGGAAGCTTCAACTTACAGCTCGACAGGGTCGACACCAACTGGTTGGAAAAACTGCCATTGATAGATTACGCAGTTTCTCAGATGCCCAGTGGTTTTTCCGACCAAACTATTTATATGAAGGCGGTAAACTAATCGGCTGCGTATACTGCCAGGAGCAGAACATAACACATTACGGGCCGGGCCTGGCTATTAAGAAAGCATTTCGAGCAGCTTTTAAGGCCATCAATGAGTGCAAAGAGTGCAACAAGATTTTCACTCTACTGAGGACATACTCTCCAGCACATTTCGAAAATGGAGAGTGGAACACTGGCGGTGGCTGCAATAGGACACGGCCCATGGAGAAGGAGGAGGTAAACAAAGAGGGGCCAGATTGGGAATACAGAAAGATTCAAATAGAAGAAATGGAGATGGCCAGGAATGCAGGGGACGGGAGAGGAAATAGGTTTTAAGTTGTTGATATTACGGAGATGATGTTGATGAGGCCCGATGGGCAACCCGGTGTACACAGGAGAAGTACATGGATGAAGGGCTATAATGATTGTGTACATTGGTGCCTACCTGGCCCTATCGATACATGGAACCAGCTTCTGCTACATCTGATCACATAGGCAGTAGTAGGATATGGAACAAATCTTATATAACCGTCCAACAAGAAATCTCAATCAGACACGAGTAGTATCTGAGAATTCAACTTCTCTTCAGTAAAAAAAGAAATTCTAAAGGAGAGATATACAATGTCAAAAAAACATCAAATTACCTAATGTCACTTTATGCACGTACAATTAATCGAAGAAGATAAAATACGAGATCCTGTGCACATACCTTGATTAAGAGGATCATTGCAGGGCATCATACTGAATGACTTGAGCTAAAACACACATAAATTAGATACCTCATAAAATGAGACATTAAGCCATTAACATATAAACATGGGGCATGAAAACACATCCATATAAGAAAATTATTGAAACTTTGAACATATCCCATAAGAATATAATGGTTATTGACAAATGGCAAAATATTTTACAGCACGATAATGTTCATATAGCTGCAACTGCAGCAAAAACTAATTTTACCAATAAGGCCATCCTTGTGAACTGAGGTACAACCTCAAATCTCACTAATATGATGCATACCAAGAGTAAACGAGAAGAGTTCACGGACGGGCTGATACTCAACTAACGAAATCTCCACTGCGTATCCACTGACTGGAAGCCTTAAATCACGCAAAAGCGAAAACGCTTCAGCCATACGAGCCTTTGGAACTTCCTCAGCTACTGGACAATAAGGAATCCATGCGTCGGGCCGGTGTTCCTCTCCAATCTCAATACCTTCTTTCTTCATCGCATCACACAACAGTGATTGAAATTGAAGGAGAGACAGAGATGGGGTCGGGCCAAGAAACAAGACATTGTCATCACTTGGGAGGGTTCCAATTGAAGAGAATGACAAAGCTAATGGTTCTTGTTTTGCAGCAAAATTTCTAACTACATTCTCTAGTTTAGAGACATCAACAAAAGGGGTTGCGAACAACGTAAGGTGAGGCCTAGATTCAATCTCAATCAGTTGAGTACTAATTTGGCGTCGAGCTAAGACATTCCATGCTTTCAAGACCTGATTCTCGAGGGCAGGATCAAAGTAAACCTCAATTGCATATCCTTGAGGCATTGTCTCTAAATTACCATTCAGGCAAAAAAACAAACACTTGGTGAATCAAAAAAATCACAGAAGAAACCGCAACAGATAAATGCATAAAAATATAGTAAGGAAAACGAGAAATTAAGGTCCCAATTACACCATCATCAATGATTGCAGCAAACTACAAAAACATAAACTTTAGGGGGGAAAAAGAAGAAGAAGAAACGCGTAATAGCTAAAAGCACCAAAATTGGACCACACCCACTTAAAATCAAAGACAACTTACGGCCGGACGACAGCCAATTGAGGAATCTCCGTGAAGAAACAGAAACACTAAAGAAAGGGATTAAAATCTTGAAATGGGTTTTAAGAAGAAAGATTTCAATATGTCCCGGACGACAGCCAATTGAGGAATCTCCGTGAAGAAACAGAAACACTAAATGAAGGGATTAAAGTCTTGAAATGGGTTTTAAGAACAAAAATTTCAATATTTCAGGAAAGCAACTTCGTTAAAGAAGATAACCAAGATCTTTCCTTTATTGCACACTACTGCAGTTCAACGGAGATCTGTCGAGGGTTTGGTTTGACTGCTCAGATTTACCAAGCGTATGTCCTAGTATAACATTTTCCTTTTTATTATTCATAAATAAATAAATACAGTAAATAGTATTTACAATTATAATAACTAGAGTTGAAATATATATCAAGCGTATGTCCTAGTATAACATTTTCCTTTTTATTATTCATAAATAAATACAGTAAATAGTATTTACAATTATAACTAGAGTTGTAATATATATTGAACTTTTAGTTGTTATATTAATAATATATAGAAATTTATTAGTTATATTAATAATATTTGGGTTTCATTATCGAGATATTCTAGTTTAAAAAATGTATATTTTGCCCTTTTGTTGTGTTTATAAGTATATGATAGGTTGAGAAATATGTGAAAATTCTATTAAATTAGTGGATTTACATGATTGATCCTTCTTGTTGTTTTAGGAAAGCTTGACTAAGAGATACCCTTAGAGAAAAGAACTTTTGAGAATTGATGGACTTGAATATTTAATAAGAAGAGAAATCTCTTATTAAGTAGAGAAAATTCTACTCCCTTCGTCCCGCTAAGCTCTTCACTCTTCCTTTGTAAATTACAAAGGAAGAGTGAAGAGCTTAGCGGGACGAAGAGAGTATTGAATTATGGGAGTTATCTTTGAGAGTTTAGTTCTTCTTCAACCGTCTTTGTAACAATTTTGAGAGGGATTCTTGAAACACAAGTAATAGGGATATATCAAAGCTAAAGTTAGGTTCAAACATATTGTAAATCTAATTGATAGTTTTGAAAGAATGATGAGTTCTTCCAATTTTAATTCTTTGATTTGATGTTCTTTAATATTTCAATATGTTATTCATGCATTTAACATCTATTCTAAGAAATACATTATTTTTTTTATGAAAAATGAAAAAAGAAATACATATATTCCAAACTTGGTTTTCGCAAAGTTCTTCCCGTGGAAATGTGTGTTCCACGATGGAGTATTAAATTAGATTATTAAATTTTAATATGTTTATATACATGGGTTTTTGTCCAATAAATTTGGTTTTAATCCCAATCAAGCTTTAAAATCAACAATTTAATGTTATTCTAGAATGAATTCAAAAAGTCTCACCTAATTAGACATGATCAACAAGCAAGTGTTGTCTCTCTAAGAAAGATTCACTCATAAATGAATACGGAGAGGATTTTTTAAAAAAATAAATAGCTAGATATCCACCTATGAGGCTATGACATAAATACAAGAGTTTTTTTTTTAATATACTATACACAAACGGAAATAAAATAGAAATAAAAAAGTGGGCCAAAACTTTCAAACAAGTCAGCCCAATCAAGAAATGGATTAGAGAATGGTAGTTGGGCCTAAAACTAATGGGCCACCTTTTAACAAAGTTATAAAAAAACTCTATAAATAAAGAATGAAATCAACAATAAAGTAAACCATATCAGAATAACATTAGTAGTTTAGTACGTTAGAATTTGATGAAAAAGCTCCCTCCTCAAACGTATCCGTTTGCTTTTTGCACGTAGATTAAGAAGTATTATTATTTTATATAAAATGAGTAGTTGTATTAGTGTGAAATGGTTGAGAGTGATGGGACATGTGTGAGCCCTTTTACTAAAAAGGGAAAATGAATACTTTAAGAGTGAACAACCCAAAATGACAAAATAGATACGTTAGTGATGGATGAAATAAGTAATATTTTACAGAATTCTGATAAAAAATATATATCAAAGAGTAATACTACTATTTTTTTCATTAAAAAAGTAATACTTCATATCTTTAATAATAAATTTTCATGTACTAAAAGTGTAATTGGTAAAATAACATGCAAAAATTTAAAGAGTAATTATTTTTCATTATCTATCTTTCTAACAATTAATCTTTTATGTATTAAAGAATTTATTTACAGCATGATGATGTTCATATAGCTGGTAATATTCTATCTTTCCAACAATTTATTTATGTATTGAAGAGTACATCCATATAAGAAAAATATTGAAATTTTGAACATATCCTGGTTATTTACAGCATGATGATGTTCATATAGCTGCAAAAACTAATTAGGCCATCCTTGTGAAAGGAGTTAATTCAGAAATATTATAAATGCAAAATCTAACTCAACACTAACTGAGGTAATACCTCAAATCTGCATACCAAGAGTAAACGAGAAGAGTTGACGAACGGGCTGATACTCAACCAAAGAAATCTCCACTGCATAACCACTAACTGGAAGCTTTAAATCACGCAAAAGCGAAAAAGATTCAGCCATACAAGCCTTTGGAACATCCTCAGCCAGAGCCACTGGACAATAAGGAATCCATGCATCGGGCATGTGTTCCTCCCCAATCTCAATACCTTCTTTCTTCATCGCATCACACAACAGTGATTGAAATTGAAGGAGAGACAGAGATGGTTCTTGTCATCACTTGGGAGGATTCCAATGGAAGAGAATGACAAAGCTAATGGTTCTTGTTTTGCAGCAAAATTTCTAACTGCATTCTCGCCATCAACAAAAGGGGTTGTTGAGAACATCAACGTAAGGTGAGGCCTAGATTCAATCTCAATCAGTTGAGTGCTAACTATGACATTCCATGCTTTCAAGACTTGATTCTCGAGGGCAGGATCAAAGTAAACCTCAATTGCATATCCTTGCGACATTGTCTCTAAATTACCATTCAGGCAAAAAAATAAACACACGGTGATTCAAAAAAATCACAGAAGAAATCGCAACAAATGATAAATGCATAAAAAGTATAGTAAGGGAGAACGAGAAATTAAGGTCCCAATTACAACATCATCAATGACTACAAAACCAACTAGAAAAACATAAACTTTAGGGGGAAAAAAAAAGAAGAAGAAGAAACGCGTAATAACCAAAAGCATCGAAATTGGACCATACCCGCTTAAAATCACAGACAACTTACGGCCGGACGACAGCCAATTGAGGAATCTCCGTGAAGAAACAGAAACACTAAATGAAGGGATTAAAATCTTGAAATGGGTTTTAAGACATGGGAAAATATCAATTTTGGTTCTCTAGAATATGTCAAATTCAACTTTAGTCGTCTTCTAGGATAAGCCAAATAAAGACTAATTAAAAATGGACAAAAAGGACAAAAAGTGAAAAAAAGGATTGAATACTAGATGACTACTTTTGAAAATTTACCAGATCTTAGGATTAAAGTTGAATTTTGTATATCTTAAAAGACCAAAATTGATATTATTTCTTTAAGATGCAGAAACGGATTAAGGGAATGTGAATTAGATATAGAAAGATGATAATTGACGGAGAGAAGAAAGATTTCAATATGTCTTCAGGAAATCAAATTCCTTAATTGAAGGAAACCAGTAACTTTCCTTTATTAATTATTGCATACTACTGCCGTATAACGGTGATCTGTCAGAGGATAAAATTGCAAAACTAGTCTCACCCGTCACGGTCCCGTTTGGGTTTGGTCCCAATATTCTTGACTTCAGTCCCAAACTTTTTTTTTCCAGGTGGTTCCACCGTTAAATTTTCCGTTAATCCGTTAGGCAATTTTGGTCCCACTGAACATCCTTCATAATCAGAACAAAAATTCTTGCATTTTTAGTCCCAAAACAACTTTGGCCTAGATTTTTGCATGAAACCAATCACCATGGTAGTCCCTTCAATTGCAACCTATTAAACAGCTCCCTTGTAGAATCCATTTTGCTAGCCTTTGCATAAGCGTCAATCATCGAGGTCCAAGAAATCGAGCCTCATTCAGGCATTTCGTCAAACACCATGCCCCCGCAAAAAAAATAGTAGTAAGAAGAGAAAGAGGAAGAGGAAAAGAAAGAAAATTATTACAAGATATGATCTGTCTGAATCAAGCAGTAGTGTAAGCCATGAAGAAGGCATGTTGTTGTCTCGCTTCCAAACGAGGAACCAAATGATGAAGAAAGAACATTCAGAGATTAATCAAGAATCTGATTCTGATAAATGATAGTTCGAGGCTGCACCTCATCCATCTGCTCCTCATATCATCAACCCTAGTGAGCCAGAACAACACCTCATCTGCTGTGAAGAATCTATGCTAGCTGTACAAGAATTTCTTCCTAACTGGCGGTTCTGTCCGAAGGGTAGCTGCCTACTTCGCAGATGGCCTGGTTGCAAGAATGCCGACTCAACACTTCCCCTTCTACACCATGATCATGAAAGGCCCTACCCCTGATGAACATTTCTTCTACTTTGTCTTCGCTTGCAAATTCTCGGTGTGGTGTGTAAAAGAATTCATATTCCTCGTTATCTTCATCTTTCAATTCTTTGTATGGGTGCGTGAAAGAAAGAAAGTAGAAGACTGGAGGTAGGCAGATGTTGAATTGGGGAAATTTAAATCTAGGGTTTTTGTATGGGTAATTTGGTAATTTTTATAGTTATCTTAATTCACTGTGGAATTCATCTAACTAATACCACAATTTTTGCAGTATTATTTATGTAAAGGTGAATAGTGTTTATTGACAGGCTTGAGCTTTTGTAAAGCTCCATCATGAAAGCTGCATGGTCTATCAAACAACTGAAATGGGCATATTCTCACTAAACCCCTTATTACGTGCTACCAAACGAGCCGTAAGGAGAGAAATCTCTTAGTATTGAGTAGCGAAAATTCTATTGAGTTAATGGGAGTTATTTTAAGAGTTTAGTTCTTCTTCAATTGTCTTTATACCAGTTTCGAGAGGAATTCTCAAACACACCTTCTAAGGATGGACCAAAATTATACTTAGGATCAAATGTGTCAAGTAGCCATGACAGAGAATATTAAGTTATTGACAAAAATGTATTATAAATCTAATGAATAATTTTGAGAGAATGATGAGATCTTTTCGTTTAATTCTTTGATGTTCTTTAATATTTTAATATGTTATCTATTGTAAGAATTACATTTTCTTTTTAATGAAAAATGAAAAAATAAAAAATAAAATTGGACATTTTTATTTTTGAAGTGTAAGCAATTAATTTGGTTTCCAAAGTTGGTTATAGCAAAGTTCTTCCCGTAGAAATGTGTGATCCACGATGGAATATTAAATTAGATTATTAATTTTTAATATTTATTTATTTATTTTGTGATACATGGTTTTTTATCCAATAAATTTGGTTTTAGTCCCAATCAAGCTTTAAAATCAACAATGTAATGTTATTCTAGAATTCAAAAACTCACACCTAAGATATGATCAACAAGCAAGTGTTGTCTCTCTAAGCAAGACTCACTCATAAATGAATACCTGCGGAGAGGATTTTACTAGCAAAATAAATAGCTAGACTAGATATCCACCTATGACATAACTAAAAGAGATTTTTTTTAAAAAAATATATATATATACAAAAACGGAAATAAAATAGAAAAAAAAGTGGGCCAAGACTTTCAAGCAAGTGAGCCCAATTAATTCATTTCACCAAATGAATTAGAGAATGGAAGTTGGGCCTAATTAAAATAATGGGCCATATTTTAACAAAATTATGAAAAAAATCTATAAATAAAGAGTAAAATAGTAATAATGTAAACCATATCAGAATAACATTACATTAGAATTTGATGGAAAAAAACAATACAGAATTCTGATAAAAAAATATAAACATATCATAATTTTGAGGAGTAATACTGCTATTTTTCATTAAAAAGAGTAATCGCTCTAAAAATAAATTTTCATGTACTAAAATGTAATCGGTAAAATAGTATGCAAGAATTTGAAGAGTATTTTTTATTAAAAAAGATAATAATTCATCTTTCTAACAAGTGATCTCTTATGTATTAAAGAGTAATCAGTAAATAGGGTTCAAGTCTAAATGTAATTTACACAAGTATTTTGACACACACACACACACACATATATATATATATATATATATATATATATATATATATATAATTGAATAAAATTTCATACAATTTGTTATTGAATTTTATATTACTTATACAATTAAAAACTGAATATAAAAAATTACATATTTATTAAATAATACATAATTATTTAAATAAAAATAATATAGTGCACCAACGGTGGAATATATATCAAGTGTTAACAAATGGAATGGTGCATCCCAGACGGTGAAAGCGCTGGTGGAATTCATCCATTTTTGGCTCATTTCTGGGTAGTGCCTATCCAAAACATCCTTCAAGCTTTCTGTCGTATTCACCCACTCTAATCCTTTCTTTGTGTACGTTTTTTCATTGAAATCACTTGTGAAATACTTATCTGCTTCCAATCTCCTGTTAATTTGTGTTTTCAAAATTAATTAAACTCCTTATTGTAATCTAGTACAAATCATCATTTTGATTAAGATGTTGTAATTAGTCACCTGGTAGCCATTACAAGGAAGATGATGAAAGCAGTCTCGCTAATGGCAAACCCCTTTATCTTCCTCCACGTCATCACCGTACACTTCACCTAGGGTTTCTAATGCTTCTTCATCATCTGTGAGCTCTGCCCATTTGGAGATGGGCTTCAGCAGAAGGGCTCGTCGTAAATCGTTGTATCTATCCCTATATACTGCATGTACTCAAGCAAATGTATCAGCATGTCTGTGAGAGAATTGAACTAAGATGATTTATAACCAGGTGGGCTCGAGGGAAGTTATAAGGAGGCTTGGACGGTGCTTGGTTAACTAAACAACTGACATTGTTCGATTAAAAAAAAAATTTTGATGATTCATGAGAGAGAAAAAGTACTTTCTTGAGCTGCCAGGTCGATAGGGTCAGGGAGGTCGGTGCCGTCGACGTTCTGGCTGACGA
The DNA here is from genome assembly GCA_023678885.1 of Pogostemon cablin. Classification (NCBI taxonomy): domain Eukaryota; kingdom Viridiplantae; phylum Streptophyta; class Magnoliopsida; order Lamiales; family Lamiaceae; genus Pogostemon; species Pogostemon cablin. The sequence goes on along the minus strand of CM042992.1, from coordinate 871,918 downwards.
GCTTTCGAAGCCACGTGGGATAATTCGAGAGCTGCAGTGCACCCCATGGACACCATGAACTTTGTGAACCCGACAGATTCTTTGTCCCTTGCCCACCAATCAGCTCCTCCATCTTTACTCTATCCCACAATTAATTATTTAATTTAATGATGTAATGATATATGTTGATTATTTAAAATCGAAAAAGAAAGAAAGAAATTAACAATCCCATACTCATGAGACTTATTGGGGCCAGGGGCAGAGTCGACATTTCGCAGCAGAAGGTTGTCGGGTAGGAGAGAGAGGATGCATTCGGTAAACGCTGACAAATTACTCGGTCAACGAATATGGTCAACTGGCTTTTTTGAACCCACGATTCCTCTCAGTAAACTAATCCCAGTGTGTCCAAATCTGTCTTTGAATCCCTTGCCTAACAATCCATACCTGAACGACATTATTTATTAATAAATTTTATCAATTATTTTCCATCAAGTTAGTAGGATATCATATGGATCGGACGTAATTAATTAATTAAGAAGTAACGATGAGGATGGCAGTTTACCAGTTTGTCCTCATTGCAGAACGCAACGTGTCGGTCTTAAGAAGCTCCACAGTCCAATCAATAGTGTGAATTTTCGCGATCACCGCTGTCGTCACCAGTCTAGCGTGCCGAAATAGTTCCTCATATCCCAAATTAGGGTATTCCTTCTAATTAAAATTATAAAATTTAATTAGTGTACAAATTGTTTGGACCTGTCGTATAGATGTTTTTCTCAAAAAATATTATACTTCTGCTTCGATCATAGTGTGAAGTATTACTTTTTTTTTGGAAGAACGTATGTAAAGTATTATTAATCATTATACACAAAAATAATTGTCTAAGTAATAGTCATGAAATTAATACTATGGGAATTAATTATTGCATACCAAAATAATTGTCCGTCAAATAGTGTAGTGAATTAATTGGGGCACCGTTTTATTTCTATATAAGCCTATACAACCGATTTAATTTTTATTGTATTGCGTTAATTAACAACCCAAAAAAAAATGCAATAAATTTGAAGATTAAAAATATATATATATATACATCTAAATAGAAAATCAAAATAAATCATAGAACAAAATGACAAAAACTTGTGTGCCCTTTATTTTTTTTAAAAAAAATTATTAATGAAAAATTTATATGTTCTAAAGTGGCACACCCTTATTAAGTAGAGTGTATATCATTTATAATAAAATAATGTTCTCTTACCCATAATATTCTAAAGGCGCACGATGTGTCCCGGGGCACGCAAGACCAACTCGAATAAAATAACAAAAATAGTAATATTGTGCGTGAACCAACGTAGGTACCTTCAAGGAATCGCATACGGCATTGTGTTCTTTGACAAAGAGAGCATGGAGGGTGGCTAAGCCAGCCCAAATATTACGAACGTCGCCGGATAACACCGTGCCGTCAGTGTTCACCGGAAGAAGGCCGTCGGCAGATATCTTAAGCTTTCCATCATCGAATGTCCTTAATCTCTCCATTGTTTGTCTGTTGTTGCCATATATAGCACTTGCATCCCTTTACCACCATATCATTAAATTACTTAATTAATAAAAAAATTTTAATAATAAACCACGATGAAAATTAATTACGAAATAAATTGATCTTACCACCAAGCTGTGCGACGGTTGACATGACCATTTTTAATTCCATTTTGGTTATTAATTATTTGAATTTCTTTGGTCTTGTAGAATCTAAACGACTCCACAGGACATTCACTTGCCACTTCTTTAGGAGCTACCAGTTCAACCTATAATTATACATCAGAAAATTAATTATAGTCATTAATTAATATATAGGAGTATATATAAAAAAATGATTTAATTAATTAATTAATTACCTGCAGCTGGTTGGTATCTTCAAGATGATCAACCCAATCGTGTATCATAAATTGAATCCAGGAGGCTGCTATCATGTTGAATTGTTTTCCAGTGTCAACCATTTTTCTTCTTGCCAATAGCTTCGTTGCTACTACCATGGGATCTGGTCTTTTTAGCTGCACAATAATATTTAATTTTTTGTAATTATTTATTTATATAATATGAAAATTTTTGAGCTCATCATTTATGTGATATTGAGAACTGTCGGCCTTATATTGAATCTACTGATTTATTGTTAATTCAAAGTAAATTAAATAAATAAAGTTACATAATTAGAAATTCTACTTTTGGTTTACTATAACTTAATTATTAGTTTTAGGAGACTTTGTCTTTATAGTCTTTTTCAGTTCAACACTACAACATAAGTAGCATTAAATAACACCTCATAGTAACACTTTAAATTTATTTAACACAAAATGTTAACACTTTTAAAATTATTATGATATGTAATATTTTTTTAACATTTTCTATATAAGTAACATATACATGTAACACTTTTCTAATATGTAACGCATTCAGATAACACTTTTATATATATAACACATTTTATGTAATACTTTTATAAAGATAACACTATAATATAACACTTATACTTAAGAAACATTTTTAAGTAGCACTTCTACATACATGAATTATTTACACAACATTTAAAATGGAGTTGTATTTTTAATACTCCATATTTATAAGATGAATATTAATTGAAACGTTACACACACATACTATATATATATATATATATATATATATATTAAAAAAATAAATAATTTAGTTTAATGTAATTATATAATACAAAATATATATAGTTCGTTACAAAAAATATATTTTATTTTAATATAATTATTTAAAATTGAATTATAAAATTAAAAAGAATACTATGATTCACGAAAAAATATTTTAAAATACTATATTTACTTACCTTTTAAGTTAATGGTTAAAATATTAAACTGCAAAAAATTTATTTAAAAAGGAAAAAAAAACTAGAAATATATAATAAAATAAATAGCAAATACATGTAAAGATTGATGAACTAGCAAAGTTGGTAAAGGAGATGCATTATAACACATAGGTATGAGATCAAATCTACACAATTACAATTTTATTTTTTATTTTATAAAGTGTTACATAAACTTTTTGTTGTAACATTTATAAAGTGTTACTAAAGTAAATGTAACATTTTTTTAAGTATTACTATATTAAGAAAAAGTGTTACATAAGACAATAGGTAATAGAACAACAGCGACACCCCTAAAAGTGTTATCTATTATATATAATAACACATTTAAGCCATTAGATAACATTTTTTACGTGTTACGTAAAGTCATTTATGTTGTAGTGGCAAGTTGCTTTATTACTTTTAAGTTATGTTGGAATTAATTGTCTTATAGTGAGATGCATGTGTTCTTTAAAATTATCTCATAGGAGTTATTGTACCATATGTTTAACCCAAATAAATAAAATAAAAAATAATTTCATTCTTTTTTACAAATTTTAAAAATAATTAATTTAATTTTTTATTATTGAAATTATAGAATTTTTACAATTATTATAACTTTATAAGAAGATCCAACCATCCATTGTGAGATTTCATATCTATTTCTATAGGTATAATTTTATTTTTTTACTTTAATGTTTTAATCATTCAACTGTGTGAAACATTAGATATTACTACATTAAAATGGTATAGGAAACCGAATTGTACTACTTTGGCAATAGATGTGCTATGTCATTTTCTCACATTATCTTATGTGCACTAATTACAAAGAAAAAAAATCAACCATTAATTTTAAAGTTTATATTTTTTTTTAGGCTGTACATTCGCATATACTAGTTACACTAAGTTATTTTGAATATGGATTCATTATTTTGATGTTGGATATATAATTTATACTAATGAAGTTGAACTAATATATACTAATCCAGATTATCAACTTTGTTGGATCTGGTCTTTTTAATGGTGTAATTTTTAAAGGGTATTTTTTTAATCCAACATTTGCATTTTTTTTAATGGTGTATATTTTAAGGGAGGGACATTCTCTTGAATGTTTGGTGGAAGTCTTTCGAGATGATTGCCATTTTAATCGAATGATAATTAAATTAATCATATGATTCCAAATCACCCTTTATATAGGCCAATTAAGAAGACTCCTATACGTATGTCATGTATTACTTAATTAAATTAAACTTCATATATAAATAAATTCAAAATTCAATCATGTAATTAGTGCAACTTAAATACTAGATCCACCTCCCTATATTCGTCATAGGATATTCATTCCGTCGCATACCATTAAAATTAACTAATTTTTCCATTCGTCATAAGTTAGTTTTATTCAACATAGTATTAGCATAATATAAGTTGATTAAAATGACATTATTAAAAAAAATTACTTTTAGCAAAAATTCACTTTAAAGACGTTAATTTCATGTCATATCCATCATGTGTGTATATACCTTCTTGGTTTGATCGACGGGGATAATGTTCCTACCAAAAAAGGAAACGGAGCTACCGGGACCTCCGCCATGGGGATCGCTGGGCTCCTTTTCCGGCAGGAAAGGTTTTTTTCCTACGTCGAACAAGTTCTAGTCCTGATAGAGCCGTCGCCGGAGGAGTAGGTAAACCAACCCTAAGAAAACCGGCAACCGGTGCCAACCAATTCCTAACTTGTCCACAAAGTTGATAATCTGCATTATTATATATTAGTTCAACTTCAGTATAAATTATATATCCCTAACATCAAAATAATAAATCGATATTTCAAAGAAGAAAACGTACTATGAAGAGAAGTTTGTCTGTGAGAGACATTTTTTGGAAAGTGTTGGAAATCTTTGGGGATGAAAACTGCAAATATGTGGTTGAAGATGGCCATGAGATGATAAAAATAAATTGTACGTACGTACAACTGTGCTTTAATTGTCGTGCAACATTGGAGCCTTGGAGGCCCTTTTATAACTATAGATTGATGAATAAATAAATAATTAATCTCAGGATATACCTATGTAATTCCCTAAGCTTACGTGGCGGTTTTCAATTGGGAGGACCTGTATGACACGAGTATCTTCGTCCAACATGTTGATTCGGGTCATTCCACTTGCCATCCGGGTCAGACATTCTACACACGAACGTGTAAATTCATTAATTATTATTATTATTATTATTAATTATTAATTTATTATGCATGTCAATGTGTGAGTGTATTAAAAATAGGTTAATATAATTTATAAAGAGAAATTATGTTCTAAAACCAAAAAAAAAAAAACATTAGTTTATACTTTTATGATCTAAAATTAATTTGACACATCACCTGGATTAACATTTAGTATAAATTTATAAATATGATTTGATCAAACAGATTACCGCCGGCCACCAGTATTGTACGGATTAAGTTGAATATTTTGGTTGTCAAATTTAGGCATCTCACTGTTATTTACGAACATGTAAATCATGATTTAAAATTATTTACAATGACATCTCACCTTTTTAAATAATTTTATTTACTAATTTGACACACATACAGAAATATTATTATAAATTTCAGCAACTTTTTTTTTTAAATGTTATTTCCAGGCATCTACTTCATAGAACGTTACTCTTAATAATAAATAAATAAATATGTATATTATAAATAATTCATCAACTTAATATCTTTTCTAAAATATATTGAGTGGCGACAAGTTTTTCTTAGTGGAAGGTTGAGGTTGAGGATGCATGCATGTGCAAGAAAGTTGTTTTATTTAGACAAGTACAATACGCACGTTTGAATAACTATAATTATATTTAGAGTATTGTTAAATACACACACCTCTTTATTGAATATACACATTTTATTAAATACACACCCCTTTTAAATTTTTATTTCTTAATTTTATTGAATACACACCCCAAAAACTCCAAAATGACCCTTAAGATTATACATACCACATCTAATCAATTTATCCTTCTCTTTTAGAAAGTGTGTTTCTCCATTTCCGTTAAAAACTTTATTAATATCGTCGCATGATACTTCAGCCTACTGTCGCAGCCGGATAATCCACAACATATCTCGAACTCAGTCACTCAATCATTCTTCAATGCATTAATTGAAAAAAAAATTGGGGCATCCAATTACAAGATTCTCTCTTGCAAACTTATTTCTATTCTTCAATTACTATGGTTAATTAACTTTATCGCGTTAAGGTTTAGGGCAGCAATAGACAGTCAGCCTGGTTTTCAAGATTCACAAGTATCCTTCTTGTTTTCTTACGAATTAGGAAGAGCGGTGGATTAGGACAAAAGAACTACAACGCTAAATATCATATCTTAAATTCAAAGAAATCCACGCGTCCATCATGATTCTGATCTACGGATGAATCATCTCAACTCGTTCCATCTCTTCCTCTTCCTGCAGTCTCGTTCCATCTCTTCCCCAGTCCCAATTTACCTAAAACTTTGTGTAATTCTCTTGCTGGTGATGAGTCATTAATTTGTGTGTGTTTTTGGTCAACTGCTAAAATTTTTGGTTGATCGTAAAATGATGGTGGATTAAATGAATTTTCCTATTGGTTTTACATGATTCAATTCTGAATTTGAAAAATAAAATTTCAACGCATCGATCATTGTGATTTTTCTTATGTAGAAGATGATCGATCCCAACAATAAATTTGAAAACCCTATTTAATCATAAATTCATAATATTCATAATTTACGAAGCAATTTTTGCTTATTGAAATACAGATCATGAAATCTGGAATTATCTTCTTCATTAATTACTTGTTTGTAATTTATTATTTATATATTAATGAGTATAAAATTAAAAAAATTAATTAAAAATATGTAGGATGTGTATTCAATAAGTTAAGGATAATATAGACATTTACAAAATATATATTTAAATTATAGTATGATAGGGTGTGTATTCAATAATAAGGGGTGTGTATTTAGTGGAACCATTATATTTATTAGTGTAATTTTTGCACCTCAAAAACACGTTTTGACTATTACTATTATTTTTTTATTTTAAAAAGACTATTACTATTAACTATTAATTAGAAAATACAAAGTATATGTTTTTGTTCTACACATACGTATAAAATTGTGGATCTAGTATAATTCATGATGCTAGCTACACTTACGTATATATAATCGACATAATTTAATTGATGTGATATTACAATATTACAATTTAATTCTCATATAGTCCTGCTATTTTCTGCATATAATTTTCATCTCCCCTATGCAAAAAATTCAAGAATTCTTAATTATATTATACTCTATACTCCCTTTCATACTGAAAAACACCTCCCGTGCGTATACTGTTCCACGCAATTTTAAGAAAAATTGCTAGTATATTTTTTTTCGTTGATTTTGAAGGGTATATATTAGTCTTTTAGGTAATAAATAAAAATTAAGTAATGGTAGGTGGGAAAAATGATAAATAAATTTGAAATTGAAATAACTTTTGAGATTGTTGCCTAAAATAATGTTTTATTTTCTGAGGTGTGAAGGGTTTTGTAAAACAAACAAATAAGAAAAGTGCTAAGGATTTTATGAGACTAATAGAATTTTAGTATATTATTTTATTAATCACTAGTTTCATATATTTTATGATTGAATTGTCCAAATTTCCGCTTCTTAATTTATCACATGTACATTAAACACCTAAAATTTAACAAATTTTAATCTCAACAATAAAAAGAGAAGGATAGAAATATAGATATAGATATAGGACGTATGAATAAGTTACATAATTTTGGAGGTTGTCCAGTTGGTCCTGTATATGCGTACAAAAGGAAAAGAAAAGATCAAATAAGATGCATTAATTTCATCATTAAGATAGTTAATTATCTTGCACTAGGTATCGTTTTAAAAAGAGTTACATAGACCAATAAACTTAAACTGATAATTTGGAAAATCGTTTAGTATTTAATCAAATTACTCTAACTCGTGTCTTCACATGCATGTGTATTTTTTTTATAAATGAGTGACGATAAAGTTCGAATTCTGAACTTGTTAGGCCATGACTCGAATATCATATAAGAATATTGAAATCACTACGTTGATATTGTGGTTGTGTGTATTGATATTTATACCGGAAAATACAAATCATATATAAAAGGAGATAATTAAGAAATTGATAACTCCTTAAATAAAAGATACCTAAACATCGACACGATATGTCTAATAAAGTCGTTATTATTAGTGATAAATTTGAATGCAGTTTGTTTTATTATTCCTCATATAATTATATAGTCATGATGTTTTAATCCTTGCTTTTCATTTCTATTTATTGCGTGAAGAATTGTTTAGCTTAGAAAGCGAAGTACTATTAGAAGTGTAGAAGGAGTTTATATGACATCGATAAAATGTTGGGTGAGGTTACTATGCATCCGGGCGCACGGAGCACATTCCGTGCGCCTTTACAATTTCCATGCTCTTTTACAATTTAAACTCCTAGCAATATATAACTTTAAATAGGATTGGAGATGGAGGATTATGTTCATACGGGGACACGGAGATTCCCAGGAGTTTTTGCCTAAAATGTTATAAGTAATATTTTTGACGTATAATGACATTATTATAAAAAGTCATCTAATATATTGATGAAGCGATAAGTTATGGATCTATTAATACATTTTTAAATATTGTTATACAATAGTTTAGAATACACTCATTATCCACTAATATAATATATGAAAACAAATATACTCTCTCTCCGTCTCCAAGAAATTGACGCTTTTTTTTTTTGCACTGAAATTAAAAAGTATAATAATTTAATATAAATTGAGGTGAGAGAAAATAATATTTAATATGTAGTGGGTAGTGGTAAGTGTGATGTGTGTGTGGGCTCATATAAATAAATAAATTATTTTTTAGTGGGTCTCATATTCTTAAAAAAGAAATATATCAATTTATGTTGGACAATCAAAAAAGAAAAATATGTCAATAACTTGTGACGGAGGGAGTAATTGATTGCCTGTCTCAGGCTCATATTATTCGAAAATGGGTGTTTGTGATTATTTGTGAAGAACATTAATTTGAAGTCATGGGCCCAAAAAAGCCCATAACTTATAAGGTGGGTTGAATGGTCCAATATGCTTCATCTACAATTCTGCATTAGTCTTTAAACATAATTAACTTCTACAAATTGTACATTATAATTTTAGGAGTAGTTTGATTCAAATTCTGGAATAGCAATGATAATGGGATTCATTGATGAGGATAATGGTAATGTGAATGAAAGTGATTAAAAGGGTGGGAGTATACATTCAATGTAGGGGAATGATTGATGTATTTGGATTCACATTACCCCCTAACTAAGCTAACCAAGCATGAGGAATGAGAGTCAATACTCTCTCATTCCCATTATCCTCCCCTAATACCCCTAACCAAGCGCCCTCTTAATTTCCTTTGAACTATACATAGAGCCATATATAGGAGAATCAAGGACATGAAAGCCATGAATATATACAACGTTATATAATACATTACTTCCTCCCCCATAAGTTTCAACATATTAATCCAATCCCATAATTAATTATTCTCACCTCTTGTATGAGATTTGTAACTTTGTAACAACGGATACTTTTCCATTGCAGTCGACTCCAAATCATTCATGCTAGCAACATTGTACTCACTCATCTCTTCTTTCGCTTTTCCCCACATCACGGTGTAGAAACCAATTGCAATTATCGTTGCTCCAATTATGCTGTCATTACTCAAGAAAATGAGTTAGTCTCCTTTGAACCGGGTGTACAATGTAAACTGTGTGGTCCCTTTAATTTAAACTCCTAGCAATACATAGGATATAATAGGATGAAAAAAGACCTGGGTTCATAGTAAAGTTATGTAAATCAGATTTATAAGAGTGTGTGTGCAAGAAAATTAGCTAATGAGAGATCATGGCGTTAAGACATAGTTAGTTGGTAGCATGCATGCAAGAAAGAACAGCATGTCTACCTTCCAAGATAAAGAGTATCACCCAGGATGATAACTCCCATGGCAACGGCTATGGCAATCGACAGAGGCTTAAACATCGACACGTAGACAGGACCCCTCAAGTGGATGGCCCATGTATGAACTGAGTTGTTAATGCAACAGCTAAAAAATCCCTAAACACATGGTTGGCGATACATAAGACAACTTGTAAGAGTATATTTTCTTGTAGTTAAAAACATTAGCCCACATTTTAATTGGCAACACTACTTACAGAGCACATTATAGACAGTAAGGCCACATTAGGTTTGAATATTCTCCATTTACTAGAATCTTGTTCTAGTATCAATCCGACAGCAACGGCCTGAATGCTCACGAAGAAGTTGTAGAAGAACATCACCGTCAACTCCGCAGGGTACTCTTTCATGATATGCGTCTGCATGAAGATGCAAGCACTTAATAATTTTAGGACAAGAAATCAAGAATGCATGGAGGGTGTAGATGCATGATGAGCTATGTTATAGTTACCAGAATAATGTACCAAACGGGGACAAGAATGTACTCAAATGACAGAAAGAAACTGCCGATTATCCAGTCGGAACGAGGCGAGAGAAGCGGGCGGTGGAGTGAAACAGGAGACAGAGGAAGGGCTGTAATGGATGGACCTTTGTAGAATGTTACTACAAGTGCTCCTGATATTGACACAATCGTGCCAACCACTTTCGCACGTGTGCTCCTACTCGAGAGATTTACCTTCTCCATTCTGCAAACCACATATACAATCTCAACATAGTTAGTATCACAAGCCATCATGATTAATTTTACTAGATCACTCAAGAATTTACAACCATAATATTGATCATCCTTTTGTTTTCCTTTTTTTTTTTTATGAAGTGTTTTGATGTTGAATTTGATGTTTAGTGAGACTAAATATGATTGAGTGGGAGTTAGAGTGCCCCACTCGACCAACTATAATTTCAATTTCTTTGACAAAATAAAAGTATGGAATATGAGGGGTGAAGTTAAGTCATCAAAATTGAGGGGTGAAATTTTTTAAAAGTAAAAGTATATTAGTATTTTAATTATCTTACAATATTCAAAATTAAATCATCAAAATGTTAAATATGGAATATTTTCAAATATAAGAGATCAAAAGTCAAAACCCCTGCAGTGGGCCCAAAACCAAAATTTCACCAGTCTTGGGCAATGTTTTTAACAGCCCACTTAGACTGTAACGATTGAACATCAACAGCTCTAATTTACGGAGGAGAGAGAGAGATTATGCAAGTGTGGATACATTACAGAGAGAGAGAATTAGAAGAGAGAGAAACAATATTCAACCTGAAAATGACAGCAAGCAGAAAAGTGAATGCCGGAGTGAGAGTACTCATGGCGGAAGCCAACGTCGGAGAACCATAATTGATCCCCGTGTAACCCATCACCTGCGACGAGTACCTGTCTTAATTCCGACCAATTTAATTAATCATCGGACTAATTAATATCTTAACTCAGTATATGATTCATTCGCCAGAATCACTCACCCGACGGCTGCCAGCAGAAATATCTTCAACAATATCCTCGGACCCAACGAAGGCAGAACGCGTGATCTGCCACGTTTCAATTGATTGATTAATTGACTAATCGAGGGTAATTAGGTAATTTAAAAGGTGGTATTAATACCGGCGGGAGAAGAAGGGCGAGGGGAGGAGGGCGACGGCGGCGACGGCGTAGATGAATACGAGGAAGACGTAGCGACTCATGCCGTGACGCGTGGCGACTTTGAAGAGCGTGTTGAGGCCAACGTTGACTAACTCCATGGCTACTATTGCAGTGAATGGTAGCACTTCTCTGTAACAGTAGCTCCGGCGACCCGCTGCTCCTCCTCCGGCCATCTCTGTGACCGCCACGCGCAATGTTTAACCACTATTTTGATTAAAGCTATGTTGTAAATGTAATAATAGAGTGCAACTTTACGAGAGTGACACCCGCATATATATTTCACTTTTTAAAAAAAATAATAAACAAGTGGCATTTCATGCCCCATTTGCAAGGATTGTAGTTTTCTACATTTATTTATTTAATTAAAATGAGTACAATCTATTATGAAGAAATAAAATTTATATAGTCAAAATTTTCATCAAATATGAGCGAAAAACAATTTAAATATATATAGTACTCACTTCATCCTAAACTCGTTGTTTTACTTTCTATTTTCCTTCGTTCTAAACTAATTGTCTTATTTCAAAAAAGGAAATATCACATCAATCCTCACCCCTAAAAGTTCATCTTAATTACAATTTTACCACACTCACCTAACACACATGACATACTTTATAATTTATTTATTACCTAAAAATATCACAATATCCCTAAAAATCAACTTTTTTTTTTAAATTACATATCTACAGTAACACATACATCCAATTTGGGACGGAGGGAGTACTAATTACTCCCTCCGTCCCTTTGATACATATCCATTTTGTCATTTTGGTCCGTCCCAATACAAAGTATCAATTTCCTTTTTGGGATGATGTAACACACAAGAGACCCACACTCAACACTAATACAACTACTCACTACACATTAAAATATTATTTCTCTCACCTCATTACATATTAAAATATTATACTTCTTAATTCACGTGAATAAAGTAAACAGATACGTTTTAGAGGGATTGAGGGACTAATTGATAACATTGAAGGAGTATTGATATTATTTTTACATCGAGTACATCACCTTTAATTGCCTGACTTACGCGTGTAAAAGGCTCAACGAACTACTCCTTCCGTCCCCTTGATAAGTTTTTATTTTGTCATTTTTGTCCGTCCCAATCAAAGTGTCCATTTTTTTTGTTGATGTGACAACACACATTAATATTATTATACTCAACCCACTATACATGGGACCCACATTTAGCACAAATACAATTACCCACTCCACATTAAAATATTATTTCTTTCACCCCATTACACTTTAAAATATTACACTCCTTAATCCACTTGCAAAAAACAGACACTTATCAAGGGAACAGAGGGAGTAATATTATTACAATTACTATTATTATTATTAAATTCAGATATATGGAGTATGATTCTGTTGTTAGTTGTGCTGACGTGGCATATGTTAAATGTGTAGGTCCAGTAGGACGTGGGCCCATCTAAGATGTCGTACCGTTGTATCCTTTTGTGAAAATAATGGCCCAATTGTGTTTGTTTTGCATTTTCTATTTCAATATTTCTAATAAAATAAGTTTTTTTTATAAATAAATAATTCAACTGAGTAATTTTTATTTAGCATATTATTCATTAAAAAAGATATTTTGTTCAACGAATTTACAAAAGAAATCTATGGCTTATTCCGCTTATTGCAGATGTATAGTGATGGATGGACGGTGAGGATTTGCTTCTTATTACATATATTAAAGCATAGTGCATGTCTACTCATAAAATACAATTAAAACAACTTAATATGTATTTGCATCTTACATTATATATTATCTTAAATAATCCTATGTGTTAAGTAATGTGAATTAAAAATATTGATTTATCTAAAATGGAGAACAAGATAATATTCCAATTGGTAATAGAAAAGGGGGCAATAAAGGAGCATGGAAGAGAACGTAATAGTCCAATAATAATTAGACAAGATGATCATAGAAAAAACAAATGCATATAATATCTATCATTATTTTTGTCGTTTTTTGCGAGGGATTTCAACTATAAATTATTTTATGTATTTGGAATATGTATAGCTTCACCTGACGGATACGTCACATAATTAGATCAAGGGTTAAGAAATAAGAGGATGTAAACCTTGAATAAACATCAAAATCTTAAAAGAATACATCTTGATGTCCCTCTAATTATTGAAGAAATCATGTGAGACTAATTTCTTGAGACATATAAATGACAATAATATTTTTGTGAAAAAGTGCAATTAGTGAATTAAAAAGTGATAATGGTAGGTGACCATTTCATAAACATAATTAAATAAAAAGGGACAATACTTTTAAAAATGTGATAACACCTCTAATAAAAATTATAATTAATTAAAAATATAAAATCCAAAGGGGTGTCACCCAATACCCCTACTTATTTAATTTTCAAATTTAGATGTTAATTTGTTGTGACCCATCTACGAATCCCATATACATAATGCAAGCCCATTTTTATATTGGATCAAGTATATGGGGTTTTGGACCGATTACTTGTAGCAAAAATCCAGCTTCAAATGCAATGGAGTCTTATACTATGCTCCTTGTGGATTTATATGATGTCTTAGGAGAGGAACCACCACATCCACATCATCACTTGTAGATGTCTCCTCTTCATCACATGGATCGCTTCTTTCTTCTTTATGTTTACCCCATACAACCGAGTAGCACTGCTGATCCGATCACACTGTATGTAAACATAAACAACTTAACATTGTTAGATTAGTTACTTATTTGTAATAACAACACACAGAAGATGATGATGGTGGACATGGTGGTGGTCTTACGTTCCCAGATAGAGATGATCACCAAGAAAAATGACACCCAAAATGGCAATCGACAGTGGCTTGAACAGACTTACATAAACAGGCCCTTTAACGTGTAAACCCCATATGTGAATCATGATGCCATATCCGGTCCCAATTATTCCCTGTTTTAAACCAACAATACTATCTTCATTCAATCAACATGATTCATCTAGGCTAAAAGTTCAAGAATCTGTCCCTTATACCGAGTATAGAATTGATAGCAACCGAACATCAGCACTGATTTTCCAGGTGATCAAATGTGGTTCTGATGCAATGCCCACAAGTATTGATAGAATGGCAGCAAAGAAATTGTAGAAGAAAACAAGTATCAACTCTGCTGGATATTCTCTCACAGCCTTAGCCTGCCAACACACTGATACTGCTTCAAATATTTACCAAAACATATACATACATCCATCACACTGTGATCATGCTTAAAAATTACCTGGTAAATGTACCAAATAGCAAGCAGCATTTAAGGCACCTCCCACGACCCAATCGGATCGAGGACCAGAGATCGTACCTAGAGTGTCACCGTGCCCTCTTATCAGCAAAGGGCCATCGTAGAGGACCACGACGAGAGCCCCTGATATTGACACCAATCCACCCATGACTTAGGCCAAACCACTCATGCTTTTCAGATTAAGTTTTTCCATCCTGGTGCCCAATGAATTGTCAAAATTATCCAGTAATTGCTACCAATTCATAGATATCATCACACCCTTCCCCAGTATACTCTTAAAACATCATCCCACACATAAACAAACAATTTAATAGGATTATCAATCCTACTGATAATGAGGGCATTTTGGTAATCACCTGAGTATAACGGCGAGGAAAAAGGTACAAGCTGGATTGATGTTGCACATGGCAGAACCCATAGTTGGATTACTGTACTTAATACCTAAGTTTCCAAGGTATTGCCCTGCAAATCTGCACCACCACCACCATTATAACCAATTAGCAAAATGTTTTCTACAAAGGGAGAATCAAATCAACGTACCCGAGAGACCCAAGGACAAAAAATTTGGCTATTGGGCATTGTGGCCCAAATGTTGGTCTTCCTTTCTCTTAGTATTGGGCTTGGCTCATTGCCTTACATTTTGGTCCCAATTTAACATCCAATTCGTGAGCCCAGCGTGTGTGAATTCTATTCTAAGTGAATAGAAGCGGGAATCTGAGCACCTCCGTCACCACCACCTCCGGCGATGCTCCGGCGGTGAAGACCGTAGAGACGACGAGGACGACCACATCCACCCTACAGTGGTATCAGAGCTTGGTCTGATCGGTCGTCAGTCGCCCTTCGCCACTGTTCGCCGCTGCCAGCCCGTCCGTGAGCCACTGGTGTCCGTCAGCCGCCGTTCGTCGGAGGTTACTGCCCAGCCGCTGTCCGCCTCAGCCGACGGCGCTGTCAACGTGAAGAGGAGAGGCGCTACTGTGCGCCGCCGCTCGTCGTCTGTGGTTGCTGTCCGACGCTAGCCTGGAGTCGCCGCTGACCAACGCCGCCACGCAAGGGTTCCGGCAGCCACCGTCCGCTGCTCTTCCTGCCGCCGCACGACGACCGCCGCTAGGGTTTCCAGCCAAAGGGTTCCGGCTGCTGTCGGCCGTTCGCGTCCAGATCTGCCGCCGTCCGTGGTCAGATTCACTGTCCTTCTCGCGCCGCTCATCCGCTGAAGAGGAGAATGCTCGCCGCCGGTGGAATCCATTCGCGACGCCCAGCTAAGCGCGTCGGATCCGCCAGTCCAACGCTCGGAGCCGCTGTTGTCAGCCACAGGTGGAAGATCTGCAGAAACGTGAAGAGGAGCGCCGTCGCTGTTCCACAGCCGCCGGAGGGAGAAGCCTCCTCTGACACGCGTCGCCGCTGACCACTGCTGACCGCCGGAGCTGACCGCCGCTGATCGTCAGCCGGAAGTGCCTCCAGCCTACTGGCCACCACCGCTGCCGCCTGTCCACCGCCGGTCGCCGCCACCGTCCAGTCAGAGCAGTCCAGTCCTCGGTGATAAGGGAGTATCTTTCTATTTCCAAATTTTCTATTATGATTCTTTGTGGTTTACAGAACTGAATTTTTGATTTTGGGTTGTCGATTTGTTCGACGTATTTTTGCAGGGCTGCTTGAACCTGAGACACGAGTAGGCTGCTACTCGAAGGGGCTGTGGTGAGTTCAAGCTTGGTAGCGGGCAGGGTGAGGCTCCAAGGTGGGAAATGCTCGTCCGGTTGTCGCTTGAACGAGACTTCGAGGGAAGCCGGTGGCTCCTAGGGGTGGTACAGTGTTTGTCCACCACTTCAGGGGAGTTTTTCATTCCTTTAAACTTTGTGTTTTTTCTGATTTGTTCAGTTATGTAATATCTGTGTGATACCCTGAGGCGGTTGGTCCTCCTTTGTGATGCTTTGAGGCGGCTAGTCCTCTTGTGTGGTGATTTCTGTGCTATAGAATTAGGGATTTTTGTGATTTGTGGCCTGATTGGTCATTTTCTTGTTATCTCTAGTTTTATTTGCTTGAAATCTCTCGTGGGCATATCTGTGTGATATTTTTCCTGGTTTGCTTTCACTACTTATCTGATTTTCTGGAATTTTTTTGCTCTTTTTGCTATGTGTGTGAATTGAGTTTTTTTCCAAGCCCTAAGATAGCATTTGCTCATTTCTGTGTGTGTGTGTTTGTGTTATTTCTTGAATCTGTGTGAGTCAATTCACTCAACTTTAAGCACTTATGGCTTCTCCTAACGCATTTGGGCAATGAGACTTCAATATCTGTTTGAAACAGAAGATGAAGTATGAGAGGATGTTCAAAGCTGTGAATGACTCTTATGATTAAGATATAATTTCTTGCATGAATTATTTAGTGCTTTTTAAACCTTGTGTGTGTGTTAATTGGCTAGTTAATTCTACATGTGATTAGGAAATTTATTTTTCTATCTTGTTTCACTTTGAATCTATGTGCTTCTTTGTGAATTTGTGTTATCTTGTGTGAAAACTTGTTAGAAATGTATTTTCTACGCTTATGCTTGTTTATGTGTTAAACTTGCTTTGTTTTAGGTTGCTCCTAGTGAGGTGGAGTACTTGCATATGTGTTAACTTTATGCTTTTGTGTCTAGACTACATGCTTATTTGTTTCTTTTAGTGAGGTGGAGCATGTTGTGTGCATTCGAATGTGGTGTAATATTTGTTTGTTGCATATGTGTTAACTTTATGCTTTTGTGCCTAGACTACATGCCTATTTGTTTCTCTTAGTGAGGTGTAGCATGTTGTGTGCATTCAAATGTGGTGTAACATTTGATTGTTGATTGTCTGTGTGAATTTTATGTCTGTGTGACTGTGTGCTTCTATGTAAAGTGTCTGTGTGACTTTTATGTCTGTGTGACTACGTGTGCTTCTGTGTGAAGTGTCTGTGTGACTTTTTTTGTTCTATGTGAACTGTTCGTGTGTCATGAGAACTGTGAGTTCTAATCTATGTGATTACATGACTATGTGAACTTTGTGTTTTCTTGAGCTTGTGTGCTCCGTTTATTTTGTCCTTGGGATAATTTAGACATTTTTGTGACTGTGTGTCCGTGATCTTTGCTTCGTCTTAGATTTGTGTATCTTTTATGATACCTTGACTTTGTGTCAATTTTTTCTGGATCTTACATCTAACTTTGTGTTTTTCGTTTTGCAGGTGTCCGGGGAAAGGTGTGATGATGAATTCCTATATGAACACGATGGTGGATGATTTGAGCCAAGGTGGAGATTTATTGGGCCCGTTGAGCCTTGTGGCCCAAATGTTCTTAGTATTGGGCTTGGTTCATTGCCTTACAACTTGGTCCCAATTTAACATCCAATTCGTGAGCCCAATTGGGGCGGCGTGTGTGAATTCTATTCCAAGTGAATAGAAGCGGGAATCTGAGCACCTCCCGTCACCACCATCTCCAGTGATGCTCCGACGGTGAAGACTGGAGAGACGACGAGACGACCGCATTCACCCTGCATTGGCAATCAGGATAATACTGAAGGGAGGCAGTAATGTTTTCCTAAAAAATAGCAAAAAATTTCATGAATTGATGTTACATTTGATTAATTCGATTGGGGGAAACATTGATTAGAAAGTGAATTGACCTGTGGAAGAGGAAGGCGAGAGGGAGGAGAACAGCGGCGGAGATGGAGTAGGAATAGGCCATGTAAACGCGGAAGTCTAAGCCCTTAGCGACGGCGGCTTTGTACATAGTATTCATCCCAACGTTAGTGCATTCCACCGATAGCAACGCTGTGAACGGCAGCACTTCCCTCAAAAAGTAATTCCTCTCCATCGCCATCTCTGTCTCTCCAAAAACACTGGTACGGTAGTTATCTTCTACAGAATCTGTCTCACCATTTATGCACCTTAATATCTTATCTTCGAAAGTATAATAATTGGCAGTTACTTTCTTTTTCAAAAATTTAAAGAGAATGATCGCAACAGTCGCTACCGCCATTTGACTACTCACTCTGTTCCGCCCATATTACACCGTTTATTGTATTTTTTGTGAGAGTTTTAAGCGGTCAAACTGCACATATTACACCGTTTATTGTATTTTTTGTGAGAGTTTTAAGCAGTCAAACGGTGCAGTTTGACCGGGACAGAGGGAATACACTCGGATATTTTTTTTTTCTCTTTTCAAAATATTATTAAATTCCATTTTTATTTATATTTTATAGTAAAATTCTCTCTGGATCGACTTGATGGTATTGAACTATAGGAGGATCAGCAATTACTTATTTTAAAAGCACGAGAAAATATTTCTCGTCAAACTCTTCCTTTAAAATTTTCAATTCATTTTTGTTTTGATTTTGAACAGATCTACATTTAAATGTAAACATGTTACTCCTATAAATAATTAGGATACTTTTTATTTTTTCTATATATATATTTTTTTAAAATTCGATTGGTGAGTCCACATTAGTAGATACGACAGGAATGAAGCCACATCCCATGATCCCACTTCAGACAATTCAGAAATGGAAAGAAATTCAAGAAGATATAATCAAACCATGAAAAATATCTTCACAAATTCATAAGATTTTAAAGGTAAAATCTAGAGAGTATGTTTGATGTTTCTACGTCCAATTTCGTACTTTAAACCAGTTTGAAGAGATGGTTGGAATAAAGGCACCAGCTTCAATTAGCAAAAGAACCGAGTACAGTTAGAGCTCCTAATCAGACATTTTTCTGTGGAGTAGCTTTCAAGAGACGAAACAGCTTCAGCGTCTGCTCTTTTTCCGTCTCAAATTAGGCATTGCGCGGAGGTATACCAGATTGGAGTTCCCAGGATCATCATCTGTATCATCAAGAGAAGAGTGGGCAGGATCACTTAATGATGATTTATCAATCATGTTCACCTCATTATCCAACAAATCTCCCTTCTCACCAACCATTTCTCTACTAAATTCCTTCACTTCTTCTTCATCCAAGCTAAATCCACCTCCGAACTGAAGGTACTCCTTCGATGATTGGCCATGGTCGGAAGGATGATCCATCTGATCATCATCAACCACACTTGTGTCCCTATTGATGACCTTATGTTGTGTTCCTTCCGTCTCTTCCACTGAAATTTCGCCTCTCATTCTCACATCACCACCTTCGCTGAGTTGATTCCTGTTGTGCATGTCAATCTCACTTACTTATTCATCCACTAATGCTTCTTCGAAATAAGTTTCATCCTTCTTGTCTGAGTTGTGACTCTCTTCAGAAACAGTGTAGTCAACACTCTTCCGAGCTCGCCCCGACTGGAGTTGGGTAAGAAATTATTTAATAAATTAAAAAAAAATTAAACAGATCAAGATCCAAAAGTACAAAACCATAAATTATTGGCACGAACTGGAGAGATACTTACTCTTCGTACTTGATGAGCATCTTCTGATACTTGTTGCATTTCTTCGTCATTTTCACTAATACTATCATCATCCTTGCTGATTTGAGAATCAATACCGAAAGAATTGATTTTCCTCCTTCCTCTTCCACCTTGCTGCTGCCCTAGTCCTTTTTGTCTGCCTTTAACTGTTGGTTTCCTCGTGGTGTTGTTTTGACTACTATTATCAATTGAATCAACTTTAGATTGGTTAGCTTTATCCTCACAGGGCTTCGCTTTTCTTTTTCTCCCACTCACAGATTGTTGTGATGTCTTATCAATCAATGCAGAAGATTTAGACCCTGTTATTCCTCTGACAGCCTTTTCTATTCTCTTGCTCCGAATCTTCGCAAATTGTTCATTAAATGTGTAGAACGCTTCCAGTCTCAATTGTGTCTACACCAGCAAAACAATGACAAATCAAGAAAAGACCGAAGTTAGATCACAACTCTTCTTTCCCAACCACAGTATATATACGTTATTCGTTTCGAATAGAAGTCAAAGGAAATCATTGAATAAGATTAGAATCTCCCACCAACCACCGAATTTCACTTTTCCCATGAGGGTGAACACCAGAGATTATGGAGCTATAACACTGAAGAGAGAGTGTGTGCGCGTGTGTTAGAAGGGACTCTACGAGGGAAAGGAACAGTCATATAACCTCATGCTTGTTGTACTCCTTTAGAACTGGTACCAGCAACTCATCTGCTTTTGGTGCGCCCCACCCAAACTTCTCCCAACACAATCTGCAAGCAAAACTCAACTCATCATATCCCATTTTTCCATAGCAAAAAAGGATAACGTAAGCCAAGGAAGAAGTACTAGATTTGTATCAGGGAATCAACAATTATACACACATATAATAAAGAAATAAATAGAATCAGTAAATAATAATCTTACATCAACTCATTTGGCATGATTTATAGCTTATACTTCTGTCCAATTACACATGGCATGAGGCTTGGGTCATATTAGCAAAATAGTGGGTTTAACTTTTAATAAAGCCATCAACCATCATCAGGATATAAAAACTATACGTATTTGACTAATTATAAGTGATCATGTCATCCATGCTGAAGTGCTCTCTAGTGACAAGTTCAAATGGAAAAATAAATAAATAAAAAAAATTCAGCATCCTAGAACTTATTCTCTCTTCTCAATGTTTTTTCACTAATTAATTTAGTATGTTAAAAGAAATTTCAGCAGTTCTATCAACCAATAAAGCATTCACAGGAACATATAAATGATTTAGTGGGTAGTCAATTTAATCTGTGCGAGAAAAAGAACAGGATTAAAGTTACTTTGCCACAATATCATTCCATGTATAATCACACCCTTCTACGCAAAGGAAGGGAGCATGAGAATTTTTTTATGCTATTGTGGTGTTCTAGCATGGCAGAGAATTTGACTCACTTGCAAAGAACAAACAGATCTGGTTTTCCCCATGAAAACGGCTCCAAATACTTGTCCACTTGCGGAGAAGCATAAGCTGAAATCACAGCATCACTCGGAAAAGAGCTACTAATATGCCAATTTTTGCTCACATTTCTCTGCTCATGTAACAAAAAGAAGTATTATATACAATGTGAAAAGAAAAAATGGGAAGTCTGCTAAGTAAAGAGCAACTAAGGGGCATTACATGCTCATCCATGAAAGTCTACCTTTTCCTTTTGGCATCGTCATCAACCACCTGTAGTTGATCACAAGAAGTTCCTTCTACATTGCTATTTGAGTCATTCATTATATTCTCAGTGACTTTTGACCCTTTCTTTCTTGAGTTGCCTCCTTTTTCTACATGTAATTTTCCAAGAATACTAGGATCCGGCGATTCAATCCACTCACGAAATTCACGGAGACCATCTTTCCCAGGAAAAGCATTAACTACCTCGATTGCGTTTACAATGCCAATGCCACTGTTACATTCACACGAGAGCATCATTCCAAGCAAACTACAAGAGTTCCTTAAATGAATAAAGAATAAACGAATTGGCAGAAAAAGAATACTACTGATACGGACATTATCATTACCTAATGCCTTCAGTGTAATCACTTCCAAGAAGTAATGCCATACGGATTAACTTCTCTCGATCTAACCCAATTTCGCTCTCAATATCCTAGAAAACCATTCAAATGACGTTAAAATAAAATTAACTCTATAATAGACCAATATTGTTAACTAAATTGATCACTAAAAGGTCAAAGCTTAACTCATTTTAAAACTATAATTAGAATAAACCAATACAGAATGAGAAATCATGATTAATTAGTGATAAGTTGATGACTACCCAACTTGGTTAATAATGTAGAACTTCATTGCATGAAATAGTTAATTATAAATTATAATAGCTACAGTAGAAGATGTTTCTACATATTTGCAATCATCAAAGATGTTTTTGTACACACTTTGGGCTCCAAACAAGAAAGCATCTGAATCATCAGTTACCACACCATAAACTAGATTGGACATCTCCATAAAAGCACATTGAGCTTCAGCTTCCATTGGTGCAATAATATATGGCAAGCCAAACATTTGAAGCAACTCCTATAAAGTATAAAGAAATAAAACCATGAACGAGAACGCCATTAAAACCAAAGTGCAGAACTGAGAGAGAGGTATAGAACTATCCATGCAAGTATAAAGAAGAAAAAATGGCTAAGAATTTCAACATAATAACAGCCATCTTTATCTTCAAGGCGTGCCTTTAATAACTATGCCATGAACCATGATAATTTACTGTGTCATATTCAATAATTTCACAGATGCATTTTCAATCTACTTGGAGGGGGATTTCACCTAAAGAACAGAACTTAAAAGTAAGACCCAAAAGTAGTTCTGTAAGACGCAGAAAGGTCATAAGAAACCCAAAAGTAGTTCTGTAAATACCTGACAATCGGCGAACATTTCGCTGGTTACCGATTCTGCATCTCTTTCAAGCTTCCGTTGCTCACTTCCTAACTCTTCACGTTCTTTATCTAGAAACAGCATTTCCTCCTCAAGACGATCCTCCATGATTTCCTGCTCTTTACTGTTATTCATTATAACCTCATCCTTTTCCCGTGAAAAGTTACCAACTACTTTATCCTTGGTCAATTCTTTAGAACCATCAACATTAGTTCCAGAATCATCGGCAGAAGTTTCTTTAACCTTTTCAGTGTCGCAGAAATGGTTACCTGACTCTAAATGAAACATGTGGGCATCAGCATAACAAGAACTGACATTTGAATCATTAAAGGCAGAGCTGCCATTGTCATGCGAAGCATATCCACTACAAGTACCCTCTAGCTTATTCACCATGGGCACAATGACATCTTCCCCACAAGTTTCTGCAGGCATCTCTCCAGCCGAAGCTCGACTTTCACCAGCAACTAGATTAACAGGCTTAAGTTCTAAGTTGCCTTGGTCAGGGTTGACTCTGACAGATGCAGCAGATTTTTCTTCTGAACAGTTGGTGTCAAAATTATTCATTGAGCCAAATGGTTGTCTATCATTGTTTGTAAAGGTTTCCACATCAAGATGTTCTTTTCTTACACATATAGAAATACAATCTGTTCTCTCATTAACTGTTTCTCTAGCTCTCACTGATGGGTGGATTTTATGTAAGCCAACCATCGATCCACTTGCGTCCTCTAAACTTCTCCTAATTGCCTCCTGAAAGGCAGCTTCTTCTTCCATTGCTCCCTTTGAAACAGTTTTTTTTATCCAGACACGATTTCAATTGAATGTCTTGAGATCCTTCCTCCCACTCAACCTCTTAATCAAAACTAACAATATCTTTAGCTCTTTCCGATGTGTTATCTTTAGCTCTTTCCGATGTGTAGCTTTCTTTAAAGTCATCCATTTTATCCAAACTTCAAAAAATTGCCTCCTGAAAAGCAGTTTCTTCTTCTGGGGCTCCCTTCGTAACAGTTTTCTGGCTTTTGACGGGACAAGATGACATTTTCAATTGAATATCCTGAAGTCCTTCCTCCCACTCAACTTCCTCCTCATCACTGCAGCGTTCTTCATGAAGATGCTCCATACTCTTACCTTCAATAATTCCATCTTCCCACTCATTATCTGAAACAGAACGTAATGGGTCTTTCACCATTTCAGAATTATTAACAGAGAAGTCCGTGACATTTTCTCCAGCAACCAGACGAGCAAATAACTTATCATCATTGTCATCATATCCTTGCCGCTCTAATGTATCTTCAAAGGATATCTCAATAGAAGCTCCATTTTCAAAGGCAGGGACCTCAGCTTCGTCAATTACATAATCCATTCTACCATCAGTCTTATCAATAGCTTCTTGATGCTGGATTCTGCCAGATGAGTTGTCTGTTACACTGTCTCGGCCACCAGCAGAAGCAGACTCATTTATTTTTTCCAAATTATTTTCTAACTTTTGTTGATCAATCTCCTTCATCAAATCCAAATTCCTCTGCAAATCTCGAGTCATGCGAATCCCAAGGGCTCTAACCCTGCTAACACGTATACAACCTCTCTCATCCACATATGTCTCAACTCCATCGTGCGCAGTTTCAGACACATTAGGTCCAGGTGTAGCATCAGATCTTTTAGTCAAGTGAACATTGACAGCAGTAGTGGGAGAATTTACTGTCGGGGCCTTGGAGGGATAATTTACCAGCGGGGCCTTGGCGGGAGAATTTACTGGTGGGGCCATGGTTGAAGAATTAATTGGTGGGGCCTCAACTTGATCAGCTTCTCTTCTCCCTTGTCCAACAGAAGTAAGGGTTCTGATGAAATCAGAGAAAATTAGATTCATAATTATCAACCATAATGCTTCACAAAATTTCACAGCATAAAAGGGGAAAAAAGAAAACAAAAGGCGCACTGTTTGTCTCCAGTAAACGATGAAGAGAAAATAAATTCTCTGTTGGCTTCAGATGCAATTCGGGAAGTCTGCACACCCCCTATTCCCTTTCCTGCAGCAGACTTCTGTACCCCATCTATCTCACGGCGGAAAGCAACTGTTTTGAGATATGACTCTATTTGTAGCTCTGAGAACCTTGCTGGAACCTAAACCAGCTAAAATCAATGAACCCAAGTACATATAATCAACACAGAATGCCGTAAAATCTTCAATCCTCAATTGTGTAATGAGTATCTTTGATATACAACACTAACAATAACATTAGCAGTTATGCAAAATAATTATAGAATGATGAGAAATGAGACCCTTTTTTTATAGTAAAGAAAAATGCACGAATCAACCACATGTAAGAACAGAAAACTAAGTTCCACTTCAGGCGAAAGATTACATGGTAAAAAGATGCAGAGCTGCTTGTACCTTTTTCACCTTCTGATACTTCTGCCTGTTCTCAGCCATAAGTCTCTCTCTCATCTGTAAGCAGGTGATTAACAGGTCAAATAACACGATCATGATTAATAGTCGGGAAAATGATACTAAAATAGCGAACGCCACCTGAACAAGAAGGTCAAGTTGCATTGACGGAGGTAATGCAGCCAAAACAGCAGGATCAACTTTACCATGCATCTCTGGCTATAAAATACAGAGGAAGGAGAAATTTAAACTTAAAAGAGAGAAAATATGAGATCCACACAAAATAGATGCTAATAAGGTCTCTATTTCAATCAAGAAAAGCACTTACTAGTATCATTTCTTCATCTTCGTCCTCTTCATATAATTCATCATAATCAGGAGCACCTGACGTTGATGTATCAACATTAGAACCCTCATTCTCCTCTGCAGCAATAGAGGCTGCCAACCTAAATCAACTAGTTAACTGAAGCCTGTATAATTTACGTTAAATTGGAAAAAGAAGCAAGAAAATAATTGAGCATTAACTCACATCTCATCCAACTCTTCCTGATTGTAACCGATGGACGCACTATTGTTTCCTTTCTGTGTCTCCTGCTCATTCTGGGGTTCCTCTATGATGGGCTTTTTCCCTTTGGTATCTCTTTCCCGCCTCTGCTTCTCAATATCTGCCGCCAATGCTTTCAAACTCATTGTCTTAAGCTATCAACAAATCCAGTTCAGAATCAAGAAAACACATCAGAGTTCCAAATTCATCTTTCACAACCAAGATTTTCCAAGACAGTTCAACACTTCTACAGAGTA
Organism: Pogostemon cablin; assembly: GCA_023678885.1. NCBI lineage: Eukaryota > Viridiplantae > Streptophyta > Magnoliopsida > Lamiales > Lamiaceae > Pogostemon > Pogostemon cablin. The sequence goes on along the minus strand of CM042992.1, from coordinate 845,636 downwards.
CTAGAAAAACTCACTTGATTGAGTAGCAATTTCTCTGCAGTCTTTCTGATCTTAGCCTGGGCGTTCTCGCGCTGGCGACGGCGCGAAATGACCGTCCGACGCTTAAGAGCTGGCGTGCCACCATCAAATACAAAAACGGGTTTAGTCCTAAGATAGAGAAGCTTGCAAATTCGACGGAAGAATCCCAGAATATGAGCGTTCCGCACCATCTCCCCCTTCTCGTCTCGCATTGCTTTCATAAACTGTATCATCCATATACTCGCATCTAGTCACAAAGAACAAAAGAGAGATTAAATAGAATGAATAAAACCATTGAAAAGGCGATTAGGGCTAGGGTTACGAATACCGATCGCAAGTTTCTTTCCGGCAAGCGTATCGACGGAGACGCGGCGGCCGACGGGGGCGAGGAGTTCCCAGAGGCCGTGGACTCCCATCTGCGTTTCCTGATTGGGTAGGTTAAAGGTTTATCAGTTATATTCGCGCGTTGTTGCCGCCATTGTTTTCTTCTTTTTTAACCCTTTTATTTATGTTTTCTTGATTTCTTGATCTTGATTTCAATGAAAATTAAATTTATAAAATAATTGCTATGAATACTCTCTTTTTTATGATTTCTTATATGGACTTCTATTATCGGGCATATATATAGGGTTTCAATGGCCCAATTTGTTTTAAATATGTGGTTTAATGGCCCAGTTTGTTATAAATACACGCTAATGGCCCAGTTTTTGTAAATAACTAAAGTTGCCCATTTGTCATAAAATCTTGAAAAGCCCAAGATAGGTACTATACGGTCCATATTAATATATTTTTAGTAATTGACTAAGTAGGGTTTTAAATGAGTATTAATTAATGTCATAAATTCCTGATTTTGTTACCTATATTTCGTGAATGATATTCACTCCATTCTAAAAATACATTCGATATAAAAAGAAGGTGACATTTTTATAATATTAATAATGTTAGATTATTAATATTGCGTATTATTTCCGTTTTTATGAGATGAAAGTATTATTGGTACATATTATAATGGAAAGTAACGTGAATAAATTGTGTGAAAATGAGGCAAAATCGGATATTTGGAAAATAAAAAAATATATATAAGTATTGGATTAAGGGTAAGCCACGTTATCTCCTCCTCAAGTCACCTACTCAGCACGTGCCACCCGAAACCAAAAGTCCAAAATCTTTGAAACACCAAAATGAAAAAAAGAAAAAGAAAAAAGAAGTACATGTCGACACATTTCATTCGTTTCCCCCTCTCTCTCTCTCTCGTTCTCCTCTTCCCTTCCATTATCCTACCTTTTCCTCATCTTCAACACACACACAACGAAAGGAACACTTTAATTCGTCTTTGATTGTGCATCAAGCAGTTCGCCCTTGATCTACTGCTTCTATTGTTTTCTCTCAAATTCTCGGTTAGTCTAGTGTATTTCTGCTAATGTGATCGCTTTTTTGTCCCAATATCTGGAGAGAATACCTTTTAGGGTTGTGGATTGTTGATTCCGGGACATGAAGTGTGGTCGGAATACTTTTGATGTTGTTTGTATTCAATGGTGATGTGGGTTCTTATGATTTTTGCCCTTTTCCCGATTCAATTATTGGTTGGTGGATTCTATGTTGGATCGAGTTTTATCAACTTTTTTATGCGTTTATCTATCTTGTTCATGGAGTTTTAATTTTTATTTTTAAATGTTTCTTTTCTCCCTTCTTCTTTTGATGGCGGTGGAAGAGTAGTTTTGCAACTGCAAGTTAGGGAATGCAATGTTCTTCTACGTAGTCATTCGGATTAATAATCCTATGCTAAATTTCCAAGAAAGTGGAAATTGAACAACAAGATATTATAAGTATTTCTCACCTTAAATCCTTCATTGAATATATTTTTAATCCAACCTCTGCATTTTCACACTAAGGTTGCAGAGTCACAAAGTTATAAGAAATGCTATAGGATACTGTCTTAGATGAATTCAAACTAAGTTTTGACACATCAATTGTTTTATTGGTAAACAGCCGTAAGTCCCATTGCTCTTCTTGGGAACTCTGTACTGATAAAATCTAGTATTTAGTTGATGGAAATATATTTAAGCATGAAAAGTGAAAGAAGCATGTATGCATTATAAGCGAATCAAGTGATCCTGAAGCTCATTCATTTGGTAGCACATGTCATTATCTCATGTTAGTTTCTTAACAAGGTTCTAACCATAGGTCATCTGGTCCCGGCCCTGACTGCAATTAATGCTATTCAGTTAATATTTGTGACCATTATATTTCAAGATTGAGAATGCCCCCTGTTCAAATTAATGTGGAGATTCTCTTATGGTTACGAGATTTATTTTAGCGAAGTAGCTAAATCAACTGTATGCAGAAACTTTAACTGATGATTGTCAAATAAAATATATTTGCTATCTCTTCGTTGTTGCCTCCCATTCATGGGCTATCTGCCAAATCTTCTTGAAACCACTTTTTAAGGGCAGGAATTTGTATGTTTTTATATTGCTTAGTGTATCATGGATACAAGAGTGTGTACATAAAGATAATTATGTATGAATTGATGCTATAAGAGTCCAAATTTTCCAAGGACTATGTATGTTAGAATGTTTCTCTGATGGTGTTGACAAACATTGTCCTTCATAGTCATTGAAAAATATGCCACCGTTTAGTAATCATCTTAATATTTTGATTGTGATAAAGTAACCATTTTTAATTGTTTTCTTTCTTTGTTCCTTGTAAGGGCATAAAAGGCGCTGCTTTTAAGCATAATGTCTTCTCCCAGCAAGAGGCGAGATATGGATGTCATGAAATTGTAAGGGCCTATTGGATCTTTCCATTTTCCTTCCTCTTTCTTGAAAGTGAATTTCATACTTCATTTATCAATATCATGGACTAACACTCTACCGGTTCTTTTTTCCTAACAAATTGCATTTATTTGAGCTTTGGTTTTTGTACATGCAGGAGATTAAAATATTCTTTTGAGTCTCTGAATTCTACTCATTGTTCTTATTTTCTTATTGCAGAATGATGAGTGACTACACTGTGGAGCCCATAAATGATGGAATCAATGAGTTCAATGTGGAATTTCATGGACCAAAAGAAAGTAATAACGCCGCATTCCGAATTGGCTCCATTTGATATGACTTATATCTGCAATTGTCCTATATATCTGTGTTGACGTTGTGTTTACTTTTACCATCCTATGTTATCAGCCGCTTCTGAGTTTTTCAAAATCCTTGTCCATATATGCAGTTGAGGAGGAGGGTTGTGTTAGGATCACAGCCATTTTAAAATGTTGTCTTGTAATTTTTATTTCATGTCGATATACAGACAGCTGTTTCACTGATGTAAATTTTAGTGCAGTCGGGGATGGCCTTGATGTTTTTTCAAATAATGTTTGTTGTTTTCATCATACTTATTTTCATCAAAATATCACAAATTTATTTTTTACACATATTTTCTTTGCATTGCTGGAGACTATAGTTTATTGGCTCCTCCTTTTACATTCCTGATTAACATGGGGTTTTTATTGTTATATCACATTGATTATAGGTCCTTATGAAGGTGGAGTTTGGAAAGTTCGAGTCGAACTTCCTGATGCTTATCCTTACAAGTCTCCCTCCATTGGGTTTGTTAACAAAATTTTCCACCCAAATGTTGATGAACTGTAAGTTCTACGGATATATTTAGTCTAAATTTACTTTTGCTGCCTGTAAATTATCTAAATGTGGGTGTGTAGTGACCTGTCTACCTGATCCTTCCTCTAAGGTTCTATGGATATCTTATGTTGTCTGCTTTTTTTTAATTTGGAGAGCTACATTGTGTATAATCTTATACTATATCTTATTATTATAATTTTTTTTTTTTAATTCCTTTGTTCTTATCAAAGGTTTTCCACATTAGTTTATCTTGCTTCCTGATTCAACTTTCTGAATTATAGGTCCGGTTCTGTATGCTTGGATGTCATCAACCAATCGTGGAGTCCAATGTTTGGTAAGTTTTAACTTTTGATTAACGAAGGCTTGCGATTTGCCGCATATAATACCTAGGTGGTAGGTGATAGAGATGCACACACAATAAAGAAAAAAAACATAACACACGAAAATAACCCCTCAAAGGGGGCAACAAAGAACCGAATTCTCTGCCACAAGCCGGGAAGCTGCAATATCTCAAAGAGCTTTGAGGCATAGAGACAAGATCTGCCACAAACCAATAAGGTTGCAAGAGATAATTTCTTCTTGATGATGAAACACTAGTAACAGGCCTATAAATAGGCTTGAAAGCTCATAAACAAAAGGCAGAAATTGAAAACTAAGTAATAATAAGAAAATAAAAAACCAAATAATCTAAAATAAGTAAATAATTGACTTGAAATCTAAATACTTATATTTCCTTACTGCTCCATCAGTAGGTCAAATCTTATCAGGAAATGCTATATCTTATTTTCTTATGTGGAAGTGTCTCACCATGTCATAAAATAGAGCTATATTGATATGCGAAGTAAATGGCCATATCTACTAGTTTAAGTATTTCAGATTATGAAATTATTGACATCACAATTTTATATTCATATGCAGATCTGCTTAACGTGTTTGAGGTTTTCCTTCCGCAACTTTTACTCTATCCAAACCCATCAGACCCTCTGAACGGCGATGCAGCATCTCTCATGATGAAAGATAAAGCGCAATATGATATTAAAGTCAAGGGTATTTTCTTATCTATTCTGTTTTGAATGTGAGATCCAAAGCCTGCATAGCCTTAAAACTGTATGAAACAAAATGTGTTGAACTAAATTGAAAGGGACAGGAGATGTGCGTTTCTGACATGTATTCTTGTGTGATTCAGAGTATTGTGAGCGCTATGCAAAGAAGCAGCACATTGATAATAGCTTAACAGATGAAAGCGACGATGAAGTAAGTGAAAATGAAGCTTTTAGCGATGGACGAAGTGATAGTGATGACGAAGTTGCAGGTCGTGCCGATCCATAGGCACCAAATTTCTGGGGGAACATTGTTTTATTAATTGTACTATGAATTGCTTTACTGTCATGTAAATTAGGACTCTTGAAAGGCAGCTTTGATGATTAGGTATTATGAAAAATACATGTAGTAAATTCTTCAGTTTCTTTTCAAGTTATTACTTGAATATCTTGGGAAAATGTGCTTATATTATTACCATATGTTGTTTCAAATCCGCCCCTACGAAATTTTTATGTTCCATTCTTCGATCTTAAGGCGGTTGTTTCTTAGGTAACGAGTCGTTCGAACTCAGCTCGAGTAAAAGAGTCGAGTTGAATGGGCTCGGAGTTAATGAGCTTTATGGCCAACAGCTATGGATAAATGCATGAAACAAGAATGGATCAGGTCCATGTTGGTATGAAAAATTTGTCCCATTTTTATGTACTGTTTCCAACAGACGGCTGATCTGAGTTGTCTTATGTTCGTGATTTGATTCAGATTGAGACTGTTGCACGAATTTATAATACTCTTAATGATGAGATAGATTATACATGATGTTATTGATGAATCATTCAACTGAAAACGACGCCAATATTAAAACATAATCTTGCCGGCACACCAGTTGTGTGTGTGCTTGATTTGAATCATCATTACCAATCAGGATTCATAAATCATTGCTTGCTCCGCTAAAAAACCTTATTATTCCCATTTTCTCCTCGTACTGATATTATCTCTGTTCATGTTCACCTGGTGATCATTCTGTTTTTAGCATACATAATCCATATATACTATGAAGCAAATCTTCATCTGGGCCTGCTTCATTTCATTGCTTCATGCTGTGAAGTCCGATGAAGAACACGTTCGGGCGGCGTTGCTTGAGTTCATGTCCGAATTATCCGACAGCAATGCCGTGGCTGATCCCAGATGGGGATGGAACTCATCCTCGTACCCCTGTCAGGGGAAATGGAGAGGCATCACTTGTGATCAGCAGTCGAACGTGCAGGGGATCGCTCTCGATGGCCTCAACTTATCAGGTGTTTTCGACGCAGCTGCTCTCTGCAATGCACGTTCGCTCTCTTCGTCTCTCTTGGTCATCGATGTTACTAACAACAGCATCCATGGCAACAACTTTGAAGACATTCAGAACTGTTTCCAGCTCACTGAGCTATTCATTGGGTCCAACCGGTTCTCTGGCAGCCTCCCTGAATCCATCTCCAACCTCAAGAACCTTAAAATTCTCGACGTTTCGGACAACCAAATATCTGGTTCTTTGCCCCTAATGAATGGCCTGACAGTGCTTCGTGCACAAGGGAATCAGTTCTCTGGTGCTATACCAAATCTTGATTTCTCCAACTTGTCTGAATTCAATGTTTCATACAACAACTTAACCGGGTCGATCCCAAATGGAGCGGGTCGTTTCAATGCGAGTAGTTTCATCCACAATCCTTATCTGTGTGGCCCTCCATTGCCAAATGACTGCTCACCATCAATAAAGCTGGCCTCTGATACTGCCAAAGGTGGTATTTCAAATGATCAGCTTCTCATGTATGGTGGATATGTTGTGGTAGCTTTAGCCATATTATTCATCATCCTTGCATGTCTGTTCAAAAGAAGGAAGAAGAAATTACTCGAAGCGGTCGACATGGATAATAAAGTAGCAGACATGGATAATAGCATGATGAGCAAGCCAAGTTTCCCCACAGTGGAGTTGAAAGGAAGTAAAAGTAAAACTGAGTATTCCATTTCCACTACTGCTTCAGCTGAGAGTGGACTTGTGTCGTCGTCTCTGGTCGTTCTCACGAGCCCGGATGCGAACGGGTTGAGATTCGACGACCTGCTTAAGGCCCCTGCAGAGCTACTAGGCAGAGGAAACAATGGAAGTGTGTACAGGGTTGCCTGTGAGGCTCAGGGGAAAATTCTTGCTGTGAAGAGGATCAAAGATTGGACAATTTCGAGCACGTTGTTCAGACAGAGAATGAAGAGATTGAGTCAGGTGAAACATCCTAATGTGATGCCAGCCATTGCTTACTACACCTCCAAACATGAGAAGCTTCTTGTGTATGAATATCAACACAATGGCAGCCTTTTCAAACTAATACATACTCATGGTAATTCAAACTCTTTCAACAATCATGTTAAATGACCATCTCATCTAAAAGCTAAAGCTGATAGAGACTAGAGTCGTTTAATACTTAATCAAATCACTCTAACAAATCAAGATTTCCATTCACACATGTTTGAATCCTCAGGAGATCAAACCAAACAGCCATTGGATTGGAGCACAAGGCTATCATACGCATCCACAATCGCGGAAGCCATAGCATTCATGCACGATGAGCTGCAATATGACAGGCTCCCCCACGGAAACCTCAAATCCTCCAACATACTCATAAACAGCAACATGGAGCCATGCATAAGCGAATACGGAGTAAACCAAGTCGAAGAATCTCAAGAACACCAATCCTCAATCCTTTCCAACACCGATCTTGAAGCAGCTCAAGACGAGTACAAGTCCATCTTCAAGACGGACGTGCATGCGTTTGGCGTGATCCTTCTCGAGCTCCTGACAGGAAGATCCGTTCTTATAGACGGATTAGACCTCACTAGTTGGGTGGTGGCAGTGATCAGAGAAGAGTGGACTGTGGAAGTGTTTGACAAGAAGTTGGTGGGAGAAGGAGTGAGTGAGGAGAGAATGGTAAATTTGTTAAGAATGGCAATCAAGTGTGTTAACAAATCCCCTGATGGGAGACCTACCATGAGAGAGGTGGCTTTGGAGATTAGAGCAATAAGGGATGATGATGAGAGATCCATGGATGTCTCTGATCTCTCTCTGTCTAAGTCATTTGTTGGTCTTTAGATTTACAACAACATCATTAATTACATCAAATTTGCAACATTTGTTCTGTTTGATCATAGAGTTAATGGTACTAATCTAGTGATGAATATCCTTTACTCTTGGCTTTCTCATGTAATAAATTTACAACTACCCATTGTTTTCTTTATTGCTCTTGTATGCTGTATAAAATTTTTTTTACAAGTATCATTTGGTTTCATATAACCATTAATCCTAAAGAATTATAACTTGATTTTTGAGGAAGAGTTTGTGTCTTCTTATTATGATAGAGGTATGAAAATGACAAGGAGAAAAACAAGTGTAACCACTACTGCTATTGAAATTGGCCATTTATTAGTATTAGCATTATATATTAATTATAAGGGAATCAATTCTTATATTTGACTTGAAAGTGAACTAGCCGGCTGAAAATGTTTCATTTGGTGTTTATTATTTGCTTTATTAACTACTAAAGTATTTTATATTTTATTACTAAAGATTTACATAAGACATATTCACAAATTAAATTTCTTAATATATTTCCTTCAATATTTCAGTTCACTTCTTATTTACAACAAATAAAAAAATTATTTTATGATAGAGATTAAATTTTAACAAATGAGATAGTCTAATTGAACTAGTCTACCTAGTGCATCCTTCAACTATAAATATCAAGGGAGAATGTGCATTTTTGAAGAAATTCAATTTGAATTTTGAAAATCAAACACTCAGAACAATCTGCATTTCAACGTTTCAATATAATTTAATAGTGAATTATGTCTTTAATTCACGAAATAATTTGACATTGTGATTCAATTAAAGTGGTTATTAGGTAAGTGCAACATCAAAGATTGACTATACCAATTTCAAGTTGTTGAGTCATCATAATCATTCATAAATATTGTTAATGAGAGTTTTAAAGTAAATGCGTAAAATATTCATATTAATATTAGTGCACGTGAAATAAAACTATTCAAAAATTTAGATTGAAACCATTAATGAACAATTTGACTCTTAAAAAGTAATTTGAGACCTTGTGAACATATTGATGGATGATTGACCAAATTAAGGTCCCATTATCATCAAACACTTATAATATGAATGAAAATAGAATTAAATATATATAGCAAAATAATAGTAGGTCTAAAAGTTGGGGGGGTATGTGGGATCATTTGGTCCTCATGACCTAATTATTTGCTTTGTCTTTGTTTGGACCTTACACCTAATAAATTAAAATAAAATAAATTATAAATTCAAGATTTTAAATTAATGAATTTTAAATCATCTATTTGAATTTGATATTCTTTAGTTCTTTTGAAAGAATTTGCAAGTTTTTACTCAAATCATATTATTTGAAATTTTTTGTTGAGAACAAAAAAAAAAATTTAAATACAAAGTTATATATTTTATTTTATTTAACCCCCACCCACCGGCATCCCCCAAACCTACGCATCCACTTCTCGGTATTTTTATTCATTTATACGACACGCAAATTAAAAAAATGTTGTTTATTTAATATATAATGTAAGAAAAATATGAATAAATTAGTAATATTATGAGAAAAAGTAAATAAAGTTACTGAGAATGATGAATAAAATGTAAATAAATAAATAAAATTGTTGGAATTGATGAATAAAATGTAAATATATGTGGGAGGGAGGGAATAATTTTTTAAATTAAAATTAAAAAGTAATTGTTGAAGTATAGATTAGAAAATCATTTTATAAATTTATCATACATCCAAACAATGTAATTCAAATGAAACGAATTTAAAATTCATTCATTTTCAAATTTATTAAATTTGAAATGGATTCACTCTTATGGGGTTGGTAATGATATAACTTTTTGTTCTAAATGATACTCCCTATGTTCATAAACAAATTTACACTTTATAATTTTGTTTGTCTCATAAACAAGTTTACACCCCAATAAGAAAATACACATAAATCAATTAACCTCACAACACACTTTAATTTCAAAATTGTCACCCCTTTGCGACTCACATAAATTATTTTATAATTTATTTATTTTCTAAAAACACCAAACTACTCCCTAAAAGTAAAGTAAAAAAACAAATTTTCTTAAATTCTGCATCTACAGTAGCCGAAAACTTGTATACAATTTCATTAATTTTTTAAATAAAAAGTACACGCCCTTATTATTATAGGGTATACTATTTAATACTCCATCTGTCCCAAGAATACATCCACCTTTTGCATTTTGGTCCATCCCAATAATACTTTCACCTACTAAAAATGGAAACAATAATATCAATAACCTTACAACACAACAATATTACAAAAATATCACATTCTTTTTACACACGATCTAATCAAACTATATACTTTATTCCAATTACCCAAAATACGTCATTTACTAACATGGGAGATAAAAAAACTCAAAAAAGTGTTTTTGGCTCTTGCTCTAACTGTTGGTGAAATATCAGTTTTGAAAGAGAGTTATGATATGACCCTTATTCTATTGCTCTAAGAATTTATAATCCTACAATATCGGTTCTTTCTTTTTTTCTTTGATAGGTGGTCAGAATTTCATATGGGTTCGAATTTTCAGATATTCAAAATTTGTTAAAAAATTGATTATGAAAGTGTGACTTGAACTATTCTTGAGGCTGAGGAGGGAGTAATTAAGATTTTAACACACAATGACCCAAAAACACACGTTCTAGCTTTTAAAATAACTCAATTCGAACAAATTTCATATTTCATTTAGTAAAAAATGAAATCATTCAAATCTTCACCTTGGAAAAGGTAAATCTGATCTGGCATTATCAATTATCGTCAGCTTCCAATGTGACTCTCTCCCACATTCAATGGCCATACGATGAGGCGTATTGTCGGTAAATTACTGACCCAGTCCACGAGCTCCGATGGCGCGTGTATTTCACTCTGCCCTTTTTTTTTTCCTTTAATTTGTTTTCAATTTTACAGAAAAATAAAAATGGTGTCTTTTTTTGGCATAATCATTCACCTTGGAAACTAGTGATTCGAGACGACCCTTTTGGGGTTTTCTTCCCTATTTGTTGAAACCATAGAGTGAGAAATTGCATCCATCTCTTTCATTCCATAAGGCACACATCTTGTTTGATGATACGCCAATATAAAACACTGATGCTCAATCTTGGCTGTATTTATCTGCTTAATTATGACAAAATATTTGTTTTCTAGAGAGAGAGTGAGTCTATTTCCTACTAAACTCTTAATTTCGGTAATACTATTATAAAAAGGGTGTAAGATTCCAAACGGAAAGCTGTGCCTCTAGGGTTTTTGCTGCAGCTGCAAGAATTGGGTCCATATTTAATATACACAAATGGAGTTGTCATCTTCAGTATCAAGGTAGGTAGAGACTCAATCTATAAAGTTAAGTGGTTTCGTCATCTTTTGGTTAATTGAATTTGAACAATCAGTTGTTTGGGATTCACCCTCAGAGTAAGAATAAAAAATGTTTCATTATTAGAACCATCCCACCTGCTGCTCTATCATACTTTCCTGTTTCTTGCACAAATTTGAGGGCTAGAAAGTTGCTGTTTATTTTGTTTTCAGAAAATGGGTGGGGTATGATTTATGGGTATGTTGAGGTTGTTTGTCCAAGAGTAGAAATGCAAGAACAGAGGTGGTTTCCTAGGCATGCCCATTCCCATACCCATTTGAAAATGTCTTGGATTAATAATAGAATCAATCAGAAAGATGGTGTTATGGGGTACCCTCCTCCTCTGATTCCTTCACCACCTTCTTCATATGTTGTTGGCAGTGATTTCCACAAAGAATCAACCCCCTCTTCACCTTCTTCTTCTGGAACGAGAATAAGCCCTGCTGTGCTTTTCATTATAGTGATTTTAGCTGTTCTTTTCTTCATATCTGGTCTTCTTCACTTGCTTGTTAGATTTCTTACCAAAAATCCATCATCCTCTCAGTTCCAAAGAAATGTTGAAGCTTCCTCTTCTGATGCCCTTCAGAGACAGCTACAGCAGCTTTTTCATTTACATGATTCTGGTTTAGATCAAGCTTTCATAGATGCACTGCCCGTGTTTTCGTATAAGGAGGTTGTTGGTCCTAAAGAGCCCTTTGATTGTCCTGTATGTTTGTGTGAATTCTCTGAGAATGACCAATTGAGATTGCTCCCCATGTGTAGCCATGCTTTTCATATCAATTGCATTGATACTTGGCTGTTGTCGAATTCAACTTGTCCTCTTTGTAGGGGAACTCTTTTCAACCCCGGATTTCAATAGAGAACCCAATTTTCGATTATGATGATTTTAGGGTGGAAGATGGATGCCCCAATTATGGAGATAATGTATTCTCTGTATCCCAGAAGAGGATGGAAATTGAGGAAGTCACGACTCAAAAGGGGGTGTTTCCTGTAAGGCTTGGAAAATTCTTGAAATTGAATGGAACTGATGATGGGGGTGATGTAGGAGAGACTAGCAGTAGTAATTTGGATTCTAGAAGGTGTTATTCCCTGGGTTCTTACCAGTATGTAGTGGGTGATGCTAATCTTCGTGTGGCCTTGAGCCAATACCGAGCTAAACAAGGGGCCAAGCTCGTCCGAGAAAATGACCAATCTGCTAATTCTTCAGCTGATGAAAACACTGATGGAAAGAAGATAAGCATCGGTGCAAAGACTGATAGCTACTCTGTTTCCAAGATTTGGTTGTGGTCGAAGAAGGGGAAGTTTGAAAGTTCCTCAAATCCGCAATTAGACAATTTATCACCTCCTAACTTGGGTTTACCATGGATGCATAGACGAGAAGGCATCTGAAAGGTGTCGTGCTATTTACATTTTTTGATTCATCATCCATCATAGCAGTTATATAGGAGTGTCTGACTAGCTTTTGTTCTGATATTTAACTGCATGATTGGAATTTGAAAAGAATCTGGTGGTATTTTGTTACATGTTATACCTATATAATTGATGTGTTGATAATAGTTTTTCTGTTTTGCATCCCCTCACATAACCAACAACAAATGCTTGAACACGATATTGTTTGTAAGTTAATTTTGCTTCTCTGCTTGTGTTTTTTCTATAAAGAATTTCATCATATATGCAGAAATTCACATATCCATCATGGGTGGTGCCAAATCACTGTTATATAATTTATTTCAACATCAGATTAAGGATTACTATTCATACTAGTCATGTTTCACCCCTTACCCCTCATTTAAGTTAGAAAGCTCTATAGATGTAGACTATATGTTTGTGCTACATGCTTATTGAGGGGCTGCTTGGTTCGAATTCTTCAATCGGAATGCACTTAAAGATTAGCATTGAATCCACCATGTTTGTTGTGGTTTATTCGTTATTTGCCTTCATTTTTTTTTTTACTGCAATGATTGTTTCCCACCCTATTCTAGTTAGTGTGAGCAGTGATCAAACTGTCTTGTATGTAAAATTGTTTCTTTTTGGATTAGGACCTTGTGGTGGGAGCCATGAATGGGTTGTATAAGAATTTTTCTTGTGATGAGAGTTCTTTTGCATTCAAACCTTCTTTTGTGGTCACTTTGTATTAGAGCCATAGTGTTTGTTCAATGTGCCAACTTTTGTTTTCAACTTTATTAGAATAGATTATTTTCTTTTTTCTCTTTTTTTTTTGTGGTGGGGTCCAAAGGAGTCCTTGTCTTTTGTTGATCTATTATAAAAATAATTATCATAATTATGAATATCCAATTTTTAAATACTACATTTTTGTGTTTCCAACTTGCATGCAACACAAGGGCTAAAATGCATTAGGTACCATATTATTGTCCTGATGTGCATATGGGGTTTATTTGATTGTATATTAACGAACTGACAAATAGTTAAATGCTACTACTACTCATTATAATCATTCCATGTACTAATATTTATTTTTTGTTCTGGCCTACGGATTAAGAGAGCGTTTCTGATTTTTTTTTTTTTTAAAGAGAGGTTTCTGATTGTTTTTATTCCAACTATATATGATTAAAATTATTAAATGTTAGGTAATTGATTTTTTTTCTTTTTTTTATTGGAAGTATTATGTTAATTGATGTTTTAGTAAATTGATTTAATTGAAGTAATATTATTAGTCAAATAAAAAGAAATAGAGTAGGAAGGAGCATGGGTACCAAAATCATGTGGTGGGGCTAATGTAAAAGAGTTCAGAGTCGGCACATATCAGATCTTTGACAGGCTTGCTTCTTTAACCCACCCCCCCACCCCCCACCCCTACCTCTACATATACACACATACTCATATAACTCCATGATCCATCCTTGTGGACCTTCACTATGGTTTAATTTATTTAGTTTAATAAAATACTAACTCCTTAGTTACAAAAGATGTTGAACGGGCACATCAAATCTTGTATGGGTAACATTACTAGGTTTTTTTTATTTACTTAAGGAGTTCTTTTAAAAAGAATATTATTAATATTTCTTTGTCAAGGGTTATGCAGGAAGTTATTAACAATATAAAATTACACAATATTTTACATGGTTATACACATCTACCATTTGAAATCCCCTAGTAATGTTTACCATTGGTCATCCATTCAAATTAAAAAAAAAACTAAAAATAAATTTGGATGAAATAGAAGGAGTATTAATTATGGGTATATTTTAACATCGACTTATTCATACACCAACCGTAATTACTCCTAATTTTACACAATTATTTTACACTTTTACAAGAACTTTGTAACTTTTATTTTTAATTAACATTTAGTTAAAAATACAAGAATAAATTTACATGAGTAATCATATACTACTAATTCATAAGAAGTAGAAATTTTTTTAAAAGTCAAAAGTAGAAGTGTACAATTCTAAACTCCACAACACTGAAACAATATTTATCAAAGTTTCTTTTGCTTGTCATTTGTGTCTTTCAATCAACAAATATATCATAAATAAATTTCTTTTGAAAATTTTACTAAAAAAAAAAAGCAAAAATTAAATAATCAATGATCAATCAAGCTGACAAATTCCCGCCAATTCTTCGGCGTGCCAACTGCCACCCCTAATCCTCCGCTGCCGCACGTGAATGTCACATGGACGATATCGAATCCTTCGTCAGCACGTTTTGCACCGGTATCGCCGTATATCGTGAAGAGAAGTCCCGGAAAATCAAATCACTATCAGGATCCCAATTTTGCCCCTGCCCCTCATCGAAATTCAGGGAATAACTCGAAGGATCGTACTGGAATTTCCCAGCCTTCGCCCTGCTTCCGCCGCCCTTGTTGAACCGCCGTATGAACGTCTTCCATTTCGGACCGGCCACAAGCTCCGACCATTCTCTCACCTTTTTCAATGTGTCGATTCCCTTCGCCCACCAATTCCTTTTGACAGTCTCATTTGGGGTCGAGATTCGCTCCCAATTGTCCGATCTTTTGGGTTCGAAACATGGGAAATTGAAGAAGCGACAGCATCCACGGCGGAAGAATGCGGCGTCGTGCAAGTCACCGCCGAAGCTTTCGTCTCTGATGGGGATCTCTGCAACGGATTGCGCCATGGAGAGAAAATGGTTTGGGAAATTCTGCAATCTATAAACCCTAATTTTGATTTAACGGCGAAGCGATAGTAAGGTTGTTCGCTACTCCAATTTTGTGTGTCAAGTCATGTTAACAGACATCTGGATTGAACAGAGGATTAGCGAGTGAGTACAGCTGTCAACTCCAACTCACTATTGGGCCACGACCCAGACCATCTTTATTTATTTATTTTTAATATTATTATTTATCTATTAATTATTTATTGCTAAATTTATTTTTTTTATTTTTAAATCGTAGAGAAGTACTCCATAAATTACAAATTTGTAATCATTACTATTTCATAATTCATTTCATAGCACTAAATTTTCAATCCATTTAATCACCTTGCTACAAATTATTTTTAAGCCCATTAATCCTTGTCTGAAGCCCATAAATAGTTACGAAGGCCCAAATCACGAAAAATTGGTTTCGACTAGTTTAGTGGACTCTAAGCCCATTATCCAGAATAGGCTTCATCCTTCAAGTTCATGATGGTTGACTAAACTCGAACCACCCGCCAAAATAGTTCATGATACAAAACCATATTCTGTCGGACCAAGATCCAATAAAATCCAAAAATTATTTTAAATTCATTTAATAATAATAATAATAATAATAATAAAACCGAAGAACGTGAGATATTTTATTCAAAATAAAATAATAAATAAATATTATTGGTGTTTGTGCCTCATTGACTAGGTTTCAGCAGTACCAAGGTATGAAGACATGGTTTGTAGTAGTCCTATAATTAGACATGGTAGTAATTGTAATAAACATTGTTCCAAGGTTGTAGATAAGATAGGGTTTCATTCATTCCCATGTTCATGAATGCTGATTACAAGTAATTAGAGTATACATTTTAAGCTAAAAAAAAATTGATAACTGTTTATTTAAATAAAAATAATTTTATTTTCTGATTATACTCCTATTATAAATAGTGTGGCTGCCTTTGTCAGAGAATTCATTAGCAAGTTAGTATGAATATGAGGGATCACGCGTATGTTCCCTTTAACATTATAAGCTTCAGAAAACATCTTTTCCAATCAATCAGAAGTTGACAGATGTATAAAGTGGTCATCAGGGGGGTGGGGGGCAATTTTCTAGAGCAAAGTGAAACTACACATACATGAAAAGCATTTCTTGATCTGACATCTTTTATACACAGCAGTTAAAACCTGTTTAATGTTGTCAAGATCTCACAACATTAATAGCCATAGGAGGAGTAACTCATGTAGTTATACCTAGACCTAACATTGTTGTTGTACATCGGATCACTGTAGTCGACCGCCTTGATCACCATTGCCTCTCGTCGTCCGTCCTGTTCTTGGACAGCCCCAAACACTATCTCGTTCGTTTCGCAGTTCTGCTTCTCGTAACATGTTTGTGGGCTGGTTGGCCGGTGCTTCTGATGGTGTTGTAGCTGCTGGACATGACGCTGAGGTTGTTGGTGGTGATACTCTCCGTTCCATTCGTTATAGTACGAACGGCTCTGCTTGAACTGCCTCGTTTTCTCCACATCCTTGGCCGTGTAAGGATACCCTTTTCGTGGCGTAGGATCACGGTTGTCCAGTGGAGGTGGCTCGTCTTCGCGTGGAATGACGTAGCTCTCTTGCACGGGCCAAGCATTCGTGTGTCGAGACGAGTAATGGTGGGCCTGCTGCATGTGGTTGTGGAAAGGCTTCTTTCTGAAACCAGGGACTAATCCACCAAAGATCTCAGCAATGGTTGAACCAGTGTAGACAAAGAGCTTTCCCAATGAACTGAACAAGCCCTCGTCTTGCTTGTCATATTCATCTTCAGGCGGGATGAGGGGTGGCAAGACGGACTTGGAAGGCGGCCTCTGGTACGGCGCAGGTGGCATGCTTTTCATGTAAGCCGTTGGCTCCTTGACAAGCAAACCAGTAGGGCCTCTTCAGAACTGACTAATGGTGACATATAGAAAAACAAGCATCTAACAATTCTAAAAATACTTACATTGTGATTTGAAAGCATAGAAGAAATCCTACGTTGTAACAAGGCCAGCATATAACCAAAGAAACAAGCTGCAGCAAGAACAGCTATTCCTGAAAAGACATTGAACCATGGCTTACCACATTGGATGATTATCGAAGTAGAGCAGAGTAAGATCACGAAACGAACTAATCCATCTTTCACCTAAATGGAGATTGTTGTCATCCTGGTGGGAGCAATCATCTTCATGAAGTTGGATCTCTCGAATTGCTTGGTTCCCCCTGTCAACGACCAGAAGAGAGCAGCTACTTCCAACAAAGACCATATCAAAATCGTCTGAAAACTTGGCATCTTCGCTTGGGCCGTCCACATGCCCTCCTCCTCGCCCTGACTTTCCACCCGCAATCGTCACAATTCCTGCACAAGGATAACACATTGTTTCAGGTTATGTAAGAACATGGCCTACTTTTCAAGAAAGGTAGCTGTAAGAGAAGTTTGTTTTACCAGTATCAGTAATCTTCCTGATCACCATGTTCATCGTATCAGCAACGTAAACATTGCCATTATCATCCACGGTGAGCCCTTTCGGATGGTTCATTCTCGCTTGTCTCAGCTTCCCATCTACATGGCCGGTGTACCCTTCGGCTGATCCAGCCAGCAACTTAGGTCTACTATCTGTGATCAGCCATTCATTCGATTAAACATGTGCGGAACCAATAAACCAATCTATTAAACAACTATTAAGAATAAAGCAGCACTTTACCCAATTGACATCTTTTTAATAAAAGGGCTGCAGTTGAACAGAATGAGATGGAATGTATGATAATAGACCAACAAAATTGTTCAAGGCAAGTGGTGAATGATGCTGAAGTACATTGGCTTATAGATTTGGATTCTTGATCAGACAACAAAGCCAATTCAGAATCTAAAACTTACGTTACGAATAAACAAGAATTAGACCGCGCAGACTATGCAAAACGGACTTTGAAATAAATCTTTCACTGTATTAGATGCAAAGTTGGTTCAGGATAAGAAAAAGCTCAACATAAACTACTCAATGAAGCTTAAAAAGAGAGAATAAAGCAATGGAATAGCCCTACATGATAAATAACTTGGTCGGACGAAAAAAGCACCAGAAACTAACAAAAATTCAAAAAGAGAATCAAATCCAGAGAAAAAGAAGAACCTTCTTCTGTGCAAAAGCATAATATTGATCACACAGAATAAAGTAATGGTAAAAATAACAAATATCAGGAGTGATCACCAAGAAAAGAATTCAACTAAAACCTTTGAGTTCCAAATCCTTCAGACAGGCTTCTTGGTGTCAACATTCACACATAATCATCAACTTGAATTCTATGCATCAATCACCAAGTTTCAACTCATTGCAATTGGTGTCCATGTATCATCAAGATGATAACTTTATTCAGTGTACTATACAGCTTGAATTCAACACAACAATTCCACTAATGTCATCCATATTTAGACATAATTATCAAAGATGACAACTTTATTGCAAATAACACTTGGACATAGGCAACATTTTGTAGCAATGATTAAGGCAAGATTTATCATCATGAATATTTTTTCATAAAATTAATGAGAGATAGAGCAACTCACATCGAGATAATGGAGTTGGGATCTTGTAAATGTTGCTGTTCTGAGAGTCCAAAATCAAAACATCACCATCTGGTGAGATCTCCACTGAGTGAGGTTCAATTCCAAGCTTACTTCCATCAAATACTGTTTCAACACTGTACCCACCTTCAAATTTCATCATCGAACGGCTGGAAATAGCTGAAATCACAACACTTCATCAACCATTCATCATCCAAAATAAACCAATAATTTTCTTATTTTTTTATATATATATTTTTTTTTTTGAAAAAATCAAACAGGGGAATTCTTGAAATGTGGGTTTTGGAAGTGATTTTTACCCGTTTTGGTGGTCGATTTCAGCGACCACAACCGCTTGAAAATGGTGGAGACAACTTTTGTGACAACACCACTAACAATCTCTGCAAATTTACCCAAAAAAAGAAGAAAGATTCAAGAAATAACACCAACTGGAGTGTAATTGTGAGTGTAAATTAGTGTACTCACTGGCAGCAGGTGATGCAGAAACTGATGAGCTTCCAGCAAGAAATATCAGGAGGATTACAAGAAGAACTATGCAGTTCTTCCCCATTCTTCTCTATCTTTATTTATTTATTCTCAACAAACAACCAAATCAACAGAGAATTTCAAGAAATTGGGTGGGTAAGCTCAACATTCCTCCTTTTCTATATGCTGCATAGAGTTGTACTTTCAATGGGTAATTAATGAGAGAGAGCATGAGGTGACAAAAGATGAGAGAGAGAGAGAGAGAGAGAGAGAGAGAGAGAGGAGCAAGTAGCAAGGCAGTGTAAAAGTGTAATTGAGTATTTAAATCTGAAAGGAGATGAGGCAGATAGAGCAGTGTAAAAAAGGGGTTTGGTAATGAAACTGAGTAGAGTCAGTAGAGTATTATAGAATTAGTACAACTTAAACCAGAGCACACATATCATATGCTGTTTTTTTGTCTTAACAATAGCAAACACCTCTCTCACACTTTGATCTCTGTGAAATGTGATTTATTTACCCTTTAACGGTAGTCAAGAGGTTGATTCTCTAATTTATTTTATTTACTCAAGTAAAAAAGATTAATATACATGCAGAAGATTAAGGGACTCATTCACATAGGATTCCTATCATTTGTTTCCAATTCTGAAGATTATAGATTTTGAAGATAAATATAGTATTTAAGTTTGAGTTTTTAAAATTAAAAAAAGATTATCTATATTTAGCCCCTCAAATCTTATTAATCTTTAAATTACTTCATACATTTTCCTCTACTCAATTTATTTATTTTCTTTTGCATCTAAAGTCATTTAATATTTTTTTAAGGTATTGAATGCAAAGAGATTTCTAATTAATTATTTATAATTTAAATTATTTTTGAATTATGGAATCGTGACATTGAACTGCTATTTTTATTTTTATTTTTGCTTGTTTAAATTATTTTTGAATTATGAAATCGTGACATTGAACTGCTATTTTTATTTTTATTTTTGCTTGTAAAACTCACTTGCACTCAAATATTTTTACTTGCGAAGGCAGGCGCATCGTGCACTTAAATTTTATGGTTTTAAAAAATGGTATCTTTCACTATAAAATATCTCATTCTTTAATATAAAAATTTGTAATTTTAATTTTTTTCAAAAAGAAATTATTTAAATATTAATATTATTATTCATATTTTAACTGAAGTTTTCATTTTTTGAAAAAAGTACAATTATAAATTAAAATATATATCTTTTAAAATAAAGTGATATACCCATAAACTATATCCACCAAATACAAAATAGAGCAATTCATGTGTAAATACGGCAAATAGAGACATCTCATATCTCTAATATTATCCACTACTTTTTAATTTAATTAAAATTGAAGGCGAAAAATATTCAAGAAAATAGTCCGAGTATATCAATTGGGCTTGTAAGAATTATGTATTTTTCCGAAAATAGAAAATAAAATCTGTAATTAATGTCTTCTTTGACACGTGTGCCATAGTATAGAGTATGAGTCTATGAGAAGAACAAAGTATCACGCCTCAAAATTTGTAAAATAGAATGTTTATTAGTATAAAATAAAATGGTGTGCCCTGTAAGGGCCACATTCCCCTTATCGTCTACATGATAAATGAGTTAAAATCTTTGGATGTAAATTATTTATAAAAATTGATAAATGAAATAAATTGTAAAATAAACTGTTTATTGGAAATTATTCATATGTAATTGTGCTGCTAAGAATTATATTCTAGGTTAATATAGTGAGATTGATCCATACAAGTCTCACCCATTCATGATAATAAATAAATGATGCGACTTTTAGTCTCCATAATTCTCTACTCTACTCCATTTAACATCAACCCCCTAAAAATATTCATTCTTGATTTTCGTTTAGTTTAAACCACCATCTCTGAGTTCCTTATAAAGTCAGTTAATTTGGGTAGTCCAGTTGCACTTATTTTTCAATTCTATAGAAAATTTATTAATAAAATATAATTCAAAATCATTTTTTATACATATGTATGTACAAAATATATAACATGCCTAGTGTAAATGTAAATATTATAAAATCCGGGTAACTTTTTTTTTTTAAAAAAATAGTATTATGAATACCTGGTGAAGAAAATGGGCTAATCCAATGTTATTGGGCCTAATTAATATAATCAATAGATATGTCAGGCCCAACACTTCCCCTCATCTAAATGATGATTGAGAATTTTGTAATGTTTGTGCCATGAACAATTCCTCTTATTTTCTTCGGAGAGGAACTATTTAAATTTACTTCACATTTTTTAACATCTCGCCACAGAAGACTTATAAATTAAAACTAGTAATTGTTGCCATAATTTATATTACTATCAATCATATGGTAATACCCACATTAAAAAAAAAAAAAAACTTAAGACCAGCGGTCAGTTTGAAGAACATTAATATAATGACAGAAGTAAGACCTTGGGAGTGGCTGATTGTACATGGAAAAGTTGATATTACTTCTTACTGATACAGATTCATCTTGTTTTACAAGTAGAATGTGTATGCTCAAAGATACCTTGTAGGGTCTGTACTTAGCATGTTAAAACCTAGTAAATGAAATGTCTACATCAGGTGGGCTTAGAGAATTGAGATTCCACCAAAGTCTGTTAGAACTAGCAGGTGAATCTCTCTTCATTGCTCGTTTATTCTTCTATATTTCTTAAAACAAATTTCAGCACCTAATTATGAATAAATAAGGGGGGTTCGGATGGAAATTGACAGATGATGTGATTAGCATTTCGATGGGCTAAACTTACACAAAACTATTATACTGGTTTTGATTTTCGACACTGTTCAAGAACAAGAGATGATGGCATAACATTTTCAGGGGACTATGATGCAGTAATTATCTGCTTTGGCTGCCCGAGCTCTCCGGAAAGCTGCCTTTGAGAGCATGTAGAGGCATAATTGCTCAGCTTCAACTTGGCGATGATATGATTATGAGGTAAGAATTTGATACTTTGTTAAAGAAGGACAAGTTGCAGAATTATGCAAGTTCATTGGCTGGTTCATTTTCAGAGAAGATTATCCTGAACACGGGCCTTCAATCTTGTCCGATGCTTGGCTTGCTTGCTGTGCATGGACCTCGCCATATGGATTTGGGATCGGGGATCAACAAATCACTCGAGAGATGTCACTACCGACGAAGCTTCCAAGGCAATTGAAGTGCTACTCCCCAAGGCAAGATCAGTATATCCAGCCATTGAAAAATGGAGCATAACAATGCCGCCTCTCACTGCAGATGGATCGCTCCCACTCGTTGGTTGTGTAGACGATACGTTGGTGACGGGCAACTTAGAAAATTTTGTCTGTTTACAGGACTTAGTGCGAGGGGCCTGTTGTACCACGGTTGGATTGGTAAACTGTTGGCATTAGCTGTACTCACCTGTAATGAAGATTTGCTACCTAGAGAGTTAACTTTGTGGAAGCCTAAAATGCTCCAATAACTTGGAATGAAATCCAGATTTTAAAATACGTAGTATGGAAGTTTCACATCTGAAGGAGTTAGAAACATACTGGCAAAAAGGATACAACTAAAAACAATATCCTTTCTTACAGTACTAATATAACAGAAATGCGACAACAATTGAACACCAATAATACCCTGTTTCTCATGAAAGAGTCCATATGTAAACCTGGCCTGTACTTGAGGCGCCTGCAAGCATCCCTATGTTGTACGGATGTGCATCGAACCGGAATGGAACTGCTGATAACAGATCACTTTCTAATTTAGCGACTATCCTTTCAGCTTCAGCTGAGATCACATTAACACCTCTCTTCGTATTGCCAATGTAAATGCATGAATCATCCCAACCCCATATTCCTCTGTTTCCATTAAAGCGTGTAAGAGAGAGAGAGAACATCTTTAAGACAAAGACCATCTGAGTCAGATGTATAATACCTGAATCTGGAAAGCCACTTGCCTGTCTGATTGTTACTGTATACAAAAGATGTGTTTTCATAACTAGCTCCTCTTGAGATTCCAACATTATTATCCGAACTGCAAGAACAGATACAAAGGGTTATATCTTTTGATCAAGTTTTAACTTGATACAACGAACTTTTGTTTTTCTATTTGCCGCCAAGGCATAACTATGACTTCCTACAAATTTTAGAACTTAACTAATTAAATTTCTAAATATACACATCCAGTCAACACAATTACTTCACCACACTGAACCCAAAAAACACAATTTCATCATATTTAGATCTTAAAGACACTAAAAGATGACTACAAATTAATAAAACAGCACATCACCTTTTTTATGGACAATGAATGACAATTTTCCTACGTGATATACAAAACAAACCTTGTTGCAAGAAACTTCGCTGAGGGTGAGCAGTAAGCAGAATGCACAGCATGTTTATGAGTAATAGTGTTCAATGGTGTCGGTTTGTCTGCATTAATTTGTCTCAGATCCCAAATACAGGCGGTGGCATCTGAGGAGCTTGTAGCCATGATGTTCTCATTGTCCGAGTTGAAGTCTATAGTATAAATTCTATCTTCATGCAAATCATGTGAGAAGGAAGATTTTCCTGCTCTAACATCCCACATATTGATTTCCCCCTTACCCTCGCCAAAGAACAAGGACTTTACATCATGTGGGCTCTGGGAGATGGTATATATACCGCAGTCGCTAGAATAAACCAAATCAAACACTTCTTTCTCCACGTCCATCAACCTGACAAACCCATCATAGCATGAGCTATACATCTGCATAGAAATTTAAAGATTCTTGACTAACCAACATTATAAAGGGGATTGAATAAAAATAAAAATAATGAACCATGATAAGAACAAAAGGAAAGGTTAAGTTGTTAGACGTGTACAGATACCTTTGATATGGAAAAGTGGTTTATAACAAATCCAGAAACAGTCGCAGAATGTGGGTGGTACATATAAATCCCATCACCATCCTCCTTCTTTCCATTAATATTCCAAAACCCAACATCTCCAAACTTGTTTCCAGCAACAACCATTTGCATATCACATGTTGGATAAAACTAAGACTCTCCGGCATCAACCTTGCTATATTCTCGGGTTTTAATATCAATGCCTCCACACCAACTGAACCCCGCAACCTTTTGCTGGCTTTTATCTCACAGTTCTCACTCTTCACCAAATTATCAATAGAATTTCCATCAACCTTGCCATGGACTTCCTAGAACATCCAGAAACAATTTCTATGAATTTCTGGCCCAATCCATCATCACCGCTGTATGCATATCTCATTGCAAGAGGTCCTTGCTCATGAGGGGATTTTCTCAGTGCATAGTTGGTATTCAACAGTGGAGCTTTCTTCATCTGCAATTTGTTGTCGTCCGTGAGACCACCTGCCGTGGCAGCATCAGGCGAAACCCCACGAGTTCTCAGTGATCGTAGCGGAACCACAGGGACAAGAGTTTCTAATTTAGTCTTATTCAATTGACTACCTCTTTGAGACTTACCCTGAACCCTGGAAAATTCATAAATTTTCAAACCTTCAACATATCAAGGACACTCACTCGAACTATCGAAAACATCCACAATTATTATTATTTTTCTTTAGTAGAAATAAATACAATTGAATTTTCAAGTAATAAACAACTCAAGGACACTCACTAGAGCACAATTTCATCAGCAGGAAAGCACCCACAAATTATTCACACAAACAAATTTCTATGGAACAAATCCTCAAACAGGTAGTGAGTCGCCGAATCATTTCGCGATAGACCAAGTGAAATTATCATAAAATTCTACCCTAATCTAATGGAAACCAGATATGAAAGAAGGCGCAACAGATTATTCGTGGAGAAACAAGACCTCTCGCATTTGGCGGCGGCGACGGCGGAGAGGTCGATGAGTTTTGAGTGGATCTTGAGCGCCGCCAACATTTCGTCGTTGCGCTTTATGTTTTCGAGCCTCCGCCGCTCGTAATCTGTCATTTTCCGATGGTCTTCCATTGCGCTTCACACAACGCCGGAGATTCAGTCGACCGTTTTGGGAGGATGTAGGTTAGGCTTCTTTGAATTTCTGCCCAGCCAATTTTGGCGTTCTAAAGGACCTTGAATTTGAATAGAGTCAATAGACGAATTGGCGCGAAAATAAAATTGGGGGATTTATGCCACGTGGCATGTCCGATTGAATAAAATCTTGATCATGTTTTGATTATAATAACTACTACTTAAAATTAAGGTTGGTAGGAAATCATAAATTTTACTAAATTAATTTCTATTTTTAAGAAATAGTAAAAAAAATATTACATCAAAAGTGAGGTTCTTCTTGAGAAATTAGGTGCGTTGCAATAATAATACATAAATGTGATGTTCTTTACTAAAATTTCTCAAAGTTAAAATTGTACACCCAAAAATGAATAAAATACCAACTTTTAAGGAGGGGGAGAGAGTAATTATGAATACCAATGAAGAAAATGGGCTTATCCAATATTATTGGGCCTAACTTAATACACCAATAGGATATGTCAGGCCCAACACTTCCCCTCATCTATTGATGATTGAGAATTTTGTAATGTTTGTGCCATTAACATTTTTTTTTTCTTCGGAGAGGAACTATTTAAATTTACTTCACATTTTTAACATCTCATTATAGAAAATTTATAAAACTATTAATTGCTGCCCTAATTTATATTACCATTAAAAGTAAGCATATGGTAATACCACATTAAAAAATATCTATACATACAAAAAAAGACAAAATGTCCGCCTCGTTTAATTTAGTAAATATTAATGTGGAAACTTGAAATAATGTAGTGAGCTGAAAACAAAAAATTACTAATTGTAATATGGCATCCACCTAACGTTGAACTTTCTCTTTATCTCCACATTAATTAACCTTGTATAGAAGATGTGACACTAAGATTTACAAGTAGATTGATGTATACGCAATGCAAGTTTACAAGAAGATGATACACAAGAATCATACATGATAAATCATCCCTACTTCCAAAGTGGAGGCACGGGGGAAACTCGAGGCGTACGTTGTCGCTCTCGAGTTTCTCCGTAAGAAGTCGTACCCGACGTTGATCGCTACTCTCTTGATCAACCCGGATCCGGTCTTCGCCTTCACGTAGCAATGCCCTAGTATGAACGCCATCCCCGCCTCCCTTGCTTCCATAAGCTCTTGCAGCTCCACTCGAGCTTGCCGGTCGATCCTAGGGCTTTCCGGTACGAGAAACCTCACTCTCTTCCTCAGAACCTCGGGTGACCTAATTTCCCTCAGCTCCGTCGTCCTTGTTGATTCCTCAGACGCATCCTCTGCGTCCTCATCCCACATTCTGATGCCCTTTTGGAACGTTGATGTCATCCCAATGACGGTCATTTTCTCTTCGTGCTCCAGATCTAGCAACATGCCGTTGCTCCCGTTGCTCGTCTTTGCATGGTCGTGCATGGAGCCGTTGCTTTCGGGCACCTCCGACCGGATGAACTCAGCAATGCCACAAACTAGGTCCTTTTCGAACTCAACATCATCTAAAATAGTGTCACGGTATCCGTACCGAGCTATGCATCGATACACTCGGTACTCTTTCGGTCCGATTCGTCCGACCAAGAATCTCTCCTCAGGCCTCACATGAGGCACTGGTACGTACTTAATGCAAAACAGAACCAGGACCTGATGGAAGGCTGGGAGGTTTGTCACAAAGTGAGAGAAGATGGCTGGGATACCGGAGACGAGCTCCGTGTGTATGAGGCCTATGCCACGAACACGAACAATCCCGAGGTTAGGACCCAATCCTAGGAGCCAGTTGATGGAAACTTTGTTGTCAACATCAAACTCGTACTTCTTCAGAGTCCCATAATGCCAGACATACATGATTACAAGAAAAATGAAGGAGAGCGCGATGGGGACCCAAGCCCCTTCACGGAATTTGATCAGAGAAGCCGAGAAGTAGAGCGCTTCGATGGAACCGAAGAAGAATATGAAGCAAATGGCAAGAAAGACACTTCGATTCCAGCATAAGATGATGACAAGAGACATTAGGCACGTCGTGACCAACATAACAGTTATAACAGCAAGACCTGTTGAAGCAAAGCTAAATCAGATGCCTAATAAACAATGCAACTATATGATGTCCGATTTCGAGTCAAGATGGTACCTGAGGCATTGCTAATGTGTTTAGTGTCCCTGAAGCCTATGGTAACAGCCAAACAGAGCAGCATTAAAGTCCAGTTGATCTCAGGAATGTAAATCTGGCCACATATTTTAGACGAAGTGTGTATTATTTTGACCCTCGGAAAGCAGCCCAATGCACAGCATTGCTTAATAATCGAGAAGGTCCCAGTGATGATAGCTTGGCTTCCCACCACTGCAGCTAGAATGGCGATTGCAAGAACAGGCCACCGAATCTTTTCTGCTAATGCAAATGCCTTGAGAACTAAAACAGTTTTCTGATGTTTCAAAGAAATAAAGAGAGAGTAGTTTGTGAAAACCTGGTACTGATACATAGAATCCAATGCGGTAGTCGCTCTCGATTACGTGATGTTTGGAAAGATAAGCAGCTTGTCCCATGTAAGCTAGGAGTAAGGATGGATAAACCACAAAGCTAAAAGCCATCTGCAGTGAATCAGCAGCTTCTGGTTAAGAGTAATCCAAAATGTTTCATCATCAAAAACGTTCGTATCAATTCGATTACACAAGTTTACCTTGATGGACATCTGCGAAAAGTGTCCAAGATCAGCAAACATAGCTTCCGAACCTGAGTTTATACGTTCGTTTAGTTAACAGCTGAGAAGCCACAGTGAGGATTACAAGCTCTTACCTGTTATACACAACAGAATCCCGCCTAAAGACATCCACCCATCCCTTTTTGTCTTCTTCAAGAATTTATACATGTAATAAGGAGAAAGTGCCTTGTACACATGAGGATTCCAGTGTACAATGTTGTACAACCCGATCGCGCTGATGCAGAAAAGCCAAATTATCATTACCGGAGCGAACAGGAACCCAATTCGGTGTGTCCCATAATGTTGAAGATAAAACAAGAACACCAGTATTATGCAAGCAACTGGGACCTCTATATCTGCAGACCATAGAAATCGAGTGTAACAAATATATTGCAGCTTATAAACTTATAATAGCAGAGCACAAGTCCATGAAAGATGATAGTGGCATGAATTTGGGACTACAGTTAACTTCTATGCATATTACAGTTTCCAGTTAACTATGTGTATACAACATCCAGACGACAAAGGCGTTAGCCCGTGGCCTTTCAACAAGTCTCTATGTTTCGGTCAATAAAATCCACACCACTTTATCATAAGATCAATCAACTTTATCACCTCTTTTCACTGCTAATAATCATCTTTATCGACAAATATAAGCACTTCAAATCCTTGTACCTCAACTTGCATCTCCACTGAAGATAATTGATACCCATACATCAACCAAAATCAACAAAGATGGTGGCCTAACTTGCGCATTACTTTATATAATTGATTGGACTAAGCAGGAAGTTTTGTCAAATATATGAAAGGCCCCACAACAATTCTATTTTATTACAATTTGGTGTCATTTCTTTGTCCATGAACTACACGTCTGCACAAAAAATTGACAAAAAACAAAAAACTTGATGTCATTTCATGATACTGATTTTTTCTTTTTCTTTTTCTTTTTTCTTAAATCAAGCTTTGAACAGTAGGTACTTATTTTCTCCTTCCTGCCTTCAAAATATTAAATTTTAGGTGAAAAAAAAGTATTTTGAACTACTAAAGACTTTGCAGATTTAAATTGAATGGCTAGCACGTCTTAACCAAAACCCCCCATTAAAGAGTCATAATTTTAGTCCAATCTCAATCACAAATTTTCTCACTTTATTATTATTATTATTTCTGTAGCACACCTCAATAACTCTACATGCTTGAAAGCTGCAATTATAATTAATGATCATAAAAATAACTTAAGCAGAACCTTGAATCAACGAAAACAAGAACAAGAACAAATCCGAAGAGACTCACATTGATTATGATGCTTCGACACAACAAGCTCCAATCCTGAAACTGCTGAGAACACTGCAAAACAACACAAGCAAGATAAGTCAAATCTGAGCTGATAAAACAGTGAATTCAAAGCATTGAATCTATACCCGAAATCGCGGGTGTAAGAACACCATCTCCAATCACCATACAAGTCCCAATCAAAGCTAAAGTAAGCAGCATCCTCTGAAGAACTCTGTGCTTTTCCAGTATGGATCTCAATCTCAAACCAAGACCTGTATTACCAGATGCAATTCCATCTTTCTTGTATTCATACAAGTCCTCATCAGCAAGTTGACCATTAGGCAAAGTGCTCACTCGAGCATGGCGGCAGAGAAGGGAATACAGAGCAAAAGTTCCCCCTTCGCCATTATCATCAGCTCGAAGAACTATGAACACATATTTGAGCAGTGGGATCAGAGTTAAGGTCCAGAATACAAATGATAGAACTCCAAATATTTCCTCATTTGTTTCTGAATGCTGAATATCCTCTGCAAAAGTACTCTTGTAAACATAAAGGGGTGATGTGCTTAAATCCCCATATACAACGCCTAAACTCTGATAAGCTAATGTCAATACAGTCCTCCATGATTCTCTCTACAAAACAAACAAAAACAGTAGGTAATGGAACCAATTATGATATAAATTATAAACTAAACAAAAAGTCAAGATTATTTTAGAGTGAAGATCCCACCTTTAAAGGATATTCAGGGCTCCAGCCTTCAATATCCATCACAGGCCGCCTCAAAATCATGGGAAAATCATTTCTTGGCTAATATTTGAAGTAATTGTTGACGGCACTTTTCAAGGAAAAAAGAAAGGGGAGCAAAAAAAGTGAAGAAAATAAACCCCTTTTTATTGGAAGATGGGAAAAATAGTATATATATGTATGAGAGACAACAACAAAAATCTACGAAGAGAACACCAAGAAAGGGTCTTGGGAGGATGAACCACTGAAGAAAAGCTGGTGGGAATTATGCTATAGAATATTGTCTCAAAAATCTTGTATTCTACGTGGAAGATATGAATGACAAAGATGATGATATAATAGTCAAAATATTCTCACAAAAAAACACACTGTCCATAGATGGGCTAACCATAAAATAAATGCCCTCTCAAGATCAACAAATCCCACCTCCCTTGATCAGTAAACAATGGAAAACAAACCGTTGAGAATGCAGATGTGGAAGAGTGAATTTGTAGAATAATAATGGAGGTTTCGAGTCTCCAAACAAGTTTCAACACTTTCTATTTGTAATTATCCAAGAG
The DNA here is from genome assembly GCA_023678885.1 of Pogostemon cablin. Taxonomy (NCBI): domain Eukaryota; kingdom Viridiplantae; phylum Streptophyta; class Magnoliopsida; order Lamiales; family Lamiaceae; genus Pogostemon; species Pogostemon cablin. Next base: position 815,045 of record CM042992.1, on the reverse strand, counting down.
TTGTTTGATATATAGAATATACTGAGTGGGTGGGAGTGGTGGTGCGCTTCTTGTTATCTTCTCACAGAGTTGCAAAGGTGAGTGTGACTGTGGGGCTGGGTGGTCATGTGGGGTGGGGTGGGGTGGGGTGGGGGGGTACAATTCGGTTGGCACCAACTCACTACGCAGTGTAGTTAAAACACTTTATATGTAGCCCTGTCTGCGAAGTGAAAGTGACGTTCTGCCATAGCAAATGAACTCGCTCTGACCCGGTCGCCTGACTCAGTGGGACCCTCACCTTCTACATTTATTCCCTCGTCGCGTAACTGTAATTCCGGTTCCTTTTATTTATATTAATGAAATGTATTTATGGATTTTATTAGGATTATTTTATAACGTTTATATTATTAATAATTTAATAGGACATATTAAGAGTTCGAATTATGTATAATTTGAATAATATTTATATTTCATACTTTAATGTAAAATTGTCTCATCAATTATCACTATTTTATGTTTTTCTTATAACAAATTATAACTTTTTTTTATTAAATATGTTATTTTAATAATGTTATAAGAAAATATAAAGCACAAATTCTCTTGTGAAACTTGTTAAAATATGTCTATTATATAGATTAAACATGTTTAATAGTTGTTAAAATATGTTATTTAAAGTATAATAAATGATGAATTAAAATATAATTTTAGAGTGTTATTATATAATTTATTATTGATATACTTTAACTACAAATAAGTATACTTTAATGATCGGTCGATGCATCTTACAACCGTCTCACAAAATACCTGTGTCACAAGAGAATATCTCTAACATAAAATAATCGTGAGACAATTTTATGAAATATAAATATAATTCAAATCATACATAATTCAAACTCTTAATAAGTCCAAATTTTAGTTAATCGTATTAATATAGTAAACGTTATAAAATATAATCCTAATAAAATTCATAAATACATTTCATTAATATAAATAAAAGGAACCGGAATTTATATAATATATTAAATTATGAATTAAAATATAATTTTAGCGTGTTATAATATAATTTATTATTAACATATTTTTACTACAAATAAACATATTTTATCTATACAATAATCATACTTTAATGATGAATTTATTTTTAATTAAAAATCAATTTTAATTAAAACATAATATATTATTTTTAATGTCTAATCACTTTTACGGAACTCATTCAGTAAAGTCAAGTATTTGCTTTAAATTTATGTATTACTCGCAGTCCTTAATAATTTACTAACACTATCATATTGTATAGTGTGTATATATAAGCATTATGTAGTCTTTGAATTTTTCTATTTGGTTTCTAAGTGGTTTTAGATAGACTTATGTAAAGGTATTTCTTAAGTTAATTATTGTAAATAAACTCAATTTTTATAGAATTACTTACAAATTTACTCATGGTAATAATACTTGGATTTTAAGTATATATAATTTTAAGTTGTAATAATATCGATGTGTCCAAGATATGAATAATTAGTTGGAATTAACAATGAAACAGTGATAACAACAAATCTATATCCTAAAATTAGTATATACTAGTTTGGATTATAATGAAAAAAATTAATAAAATAAAATAAAAGGTCATAAATGAGAAATGAATTCCATTTATAGAGAGTTGACCAAGTCAGTATATTTAAGGAACTGCGTTATCATAAATGAGCATTTACATATTTTATTACTTCACTCTTTGTGTTTTGCCCTTCACTCTTTCTATTTTGCATTTACTTCTAATTAATCTATTAATTTAATTCTAAATAAACTTATTGTGCTTTAATTAAGAGCCATAATTTCATTAGGGTAACATAATTTTCCTACATAGCATTAGGTCATCTTTGTTATAAATAATACTCTAAGATAAGACTAGAATATTTAAAAATTATATGTCTATATTAATATTGACAACATACTACTTTACTAATTTCTTTTCTTTTAATTCTAATGTCCAAACAACTTAAAATAAATTTTCAAATTGTATGCAGTGTGTGCAACCTCTAATCAACTATTAGTGTTTTTTTTAAGTTAAGACACCTATTATTCTTTTAAATTACAAGTAATTCTAATGGATGAGAATTGTTTGAACAATCCTCTTAAATCTTAATTTTGTATTATTGTTATTATTATTGTTTTTTTTAGGGTTTAAGGTGGTAGGATGTTAATATATAGGTTATAAACACATTAAGAGAGATTGGATACTCATAATTTTAGAATTCAATTGTGGTGTACTTGGTATTACGGTGAATTTGAAAGATCTTAATCATTAAATTAATTTTTAATTTATTCTTTATAATTAAATAAAATAATGTAATTAGTTTAGTTTAAAAAAAAACTACTCACTAACCTATTAAACCTTAAAAATGAGTTTTGAAAGATCCTAACCATTAAATTTTTAATTTATTCTTCATCATTAAATAAAATAACTTAATTAATTTTGATTTAAAAAAAAAAAAAAACTACACACAAACCTATTACACCTTAAACAAAGAGATGCACCCCAAATCAACCCCAAAGTTTGTTTGATAAGATTTTGTAGTAGTTCTTATATACTCGCTCTGTAGCTTATTATCTTGCACAATTTCTTTAATATTATATTATATATAAATATAATGTAAAATGAATTTAATTATGGTGCAATGCAGGAGGGAGTATAAAAATTTTAATTAAACACCACATAATTAACCACCGGCCTATTTCACATTAATGGGCAGGCAAATTGCATTAGCACAATTAGTACTTCATAAATAATTACAGTAGTACGTACAAATACAAGTCATACTCTCATTACTCCTATATCCGGAAAGTTTTCACCTTTATCAAAAAATTATGTGAAAAAAATAATGCAAAAACTTTCTCTAAACATAGAGAATTTTTAATTTCCTAATGCAGAATTAATGATAAACATTTGAACACGAAATCATCATATCTTAACAATAATAATGCCCATATTCATATATCATATTCAATTATTGGAAGACTTTTCAAAGCTTTTATATAGATACTCAAATTAAACAAATGTTCTTTCACCCATCCACGTTTATTGAACGTTGATTATTTTGATTGACAGAAAGAAGCCTCTCACCGGCCTTTTTTTTTTTCTAATAATTAATATCTAAATGAAATACATTAATAATACTTCCTTTAGCGTTTTATCATTTTTTTAAAAAGTAATAAATACCGTCTTCATCCTACAAAATTTTTTGTGTCTATTTTGGGATATGGTTTTCTTAAAATAGCCATCAGAATATTATATTTGTGTCACATATTATATAATTGATAGGTAATAGGAGAAAAAAATTCAACTATTATATGATTGATAAGAAGAAATAAATTCAATTAGACCAGTATCAATTTAGCTATGATGTGACCGAAGAGATAATGTATTGGTGGAGCTAAAAATCACATTATGTAATTGGTTATATGAATCTTATCCATCTAAGAGGTTACAAAATTGGTGGATTAATTATATGAGTTCAATTGTATAGTTTAGGTGAATCACTCACTTTGATAAGTTTATATATTTGTATCTTTATGAGTTTTGGTAAGTTACCAATTCTTTATTAATAAAACTTTACCTTATAAAAAATATATATATATATATTAAAATGTCACGTACATTTAAAATTTGCATGGGATGCAACGGCTCCACACAAAAATAGGATCATTAATAATCTATGTGGTGTAAAACTGCAAGAATATGTCTACCATTCTCAAATTATAGGTTGAGAAAATAAATATTGTCACGATTTAATGTGACATATTTGTCTTTTAATTAAGTCAAAATTTAGGCGATGAGAATTAGTGATTCCAGCTCAATCGTACAAGGTAGCTCTAAATAATCTAATATTAGGCAATTCAGATTTAGGGTATCAAAATTATAAATAGTGGAGTATATGATATATAGCTCCTTTTTGCAATTTAAACTTCTAACAATACATAATTTTAAATAGAATATAAATGTAGAGGCTTGTGATCCCATGAAAGTGCGGTGTCTCCAGAGCACACAAGTTTTTTACTACAATATATGTATGATCGTGATTAAAACGAGAATGATAAGTGTATTTCATGTTTACAGATTACTTTTTAATATTTTTTTAATACATTAAAGATAATTCTCTAAAGAAATGATGTATTACTCTTTTAAATGAAAAATAATATATTCTTTTAAATCTTACACCTTATTTATTGATTACACTATAAAAAGTTAGTCTTTAGAAAGATGAATTATTATTTTGCTGGATAAAGAGTATTACCTTTTCAAATTTTGATATGTTTTATATTTTATTTATATTTTTAGAGTAAAATTTGATGATATATTACTCTTCTAAATAAAAAATATATTTTTTTAATTCTTACACCTTAATTTATCGATTACGATTTAATAAATAAAAAATTATTTTTTAGAGAATATGAACTATCACTATGCTGAATGAAAAATATTATATTTTCGAATTATGACATATTTTGATTTTTTATAATCCTATTAGAACAGAATTTGAAAAGTAATAGTAACTCCTTCGTTCCAAGAACCATTTACACTTCCTTTACAGAAAGGTTCTATGGGACGGAGAGATTATTATTTTTTATTAAAAGAGTAATATATTATTTTTAAAAAGTTTTTTTTTTTAAAATAGTAATTCTATAAAGCAAAATAGTGCACGGTTCACTCCTCACCTATACTCAATAATATTATTTGTCTGATACTAATTTCATAATTGATTAGTTGAATTTCTAACAAAATCAAGTGTAAACGCATAATTTTGTTGGTGTTGGTGAGAACGCTATTTGTTGGTTTCGGGTAAGAACTCTATTAGTTGGTATCTTTTTGTAAATTTGTGATAATTCTCATATTTAAAATAAATAAATTTCCTTTTAAAAAAATTGTAAACGCATAATTTAAAGTGTTTTAATTCATAAAAGTTAACTAGTGGCTAATAAAGCTTAAATATAAATAAAATGTGAACATGAGTCAATTCCCTTGAATTTTTATTATTTTCAATAGGAACCATTGTTTTTTTTTCAATTACTGCGATTAAAAGAAATATAAGTAACTTTTTTATTTTTAATAAATATTAAAATATATTTTAAATATAATTCAAGATAAACCAAACACATCCCTAAATTCGTTGTACATTATTTTCCAAAGATTTAAATAATTTATTCAAGAACTATTGTTAGAAATCCAATTAATTCATGATTAATTGTTGAATAGAAGCAACAACTTCCACCTTCGATTATGACACCCAAAGAGGGAGCAACAATTTCCACCTTAATTTTCTCCTAACAAACTACACCCTGGATTTGATACCCATGAAATGGGATCTCAATCAAACTTCACCATTATTTTTATGGAATTACACTCAGCATTAATTAATAATAATAATTAGGGATTCTATTTATAATGCATTAAATAATAATTAATTTTACAATAATTTTGATTTTAAACCTATTTTATTTTCACGCAGTAAAAACTTTCATATTTTGAGTTTTTAATAAAAGTATACTCATATTTCACTTCAAAATTTCTCCACTAAATGACCATTCATGGTGAAGTGTGTTTATCTTTTTACCTAATTATTACATATTTTCAGGTGACACATTTCGGGATTTAAATTTTATAATTTTGTTTCAAATTAGTAGGACTCTACATATACATTTTTTCCCAAATTAAATTTATTAAAAACGAAAAACAAAAGAATCAAAATGATAATGAAAAGAAAAAGAAAAAAACACTACTCCCTCAGACTGAAAAAATAAAAATTGCCTTAAATTTTAAATTGAGAAATTAAAAAACAATCACTATCGAAACTTACACTAAAAATTTAACGTATGCATGAAAATCATGGTTGTATAAAGTTATTATGAGATGGTAGTTATGTGAGTTAGTGTGTAATAAAATATATTAAAGTATTTTTATTATATAATTAATGTATATTTATGAATGGTTAAAAATGTAGTATAATGAATGATGTATTAAAATATAATTTTAAATTTATAATATAATTCATTACTAACATAATTTAATTATCAATAAATATATTTTATTTGTTATATACTAATAATTATACTTAAATAATAAATCCATTCGTCTCTTGTCTTCACAAGAGTGTGCCCAATATATATAGATATAAGGAACTCACATTGTGATCTTCATAAGCCCGACAATCATGTGGGAGTTTATATATTCCATTAATTTAAGGTGTGATTTTTCATGAGATTAATTTTATTTATACACATGTTGAATTTAACTTATAATAGGGATGGGGATGGTGTTGGTTAGGTGTCAATCAAAGTCCCACATCGGTTACAATTGACAAGTGGGGATGGTTGTATAAATGAGGGATTAACTTTTCCCAATAATATGAGGTCTTTTGGGCGTGATGTCTAAAGTGGTAAAACCGTGCCGGCTAATAGCCGACCTAAAGCGGACAATATCATGCTAGTGGATTGAGTGAGTCCGACTCCCTAAACGAATAAAACCCAACAAGTGGTAACTGATGTTGCATATATTATAAAGAATTGTAATTAAATCAGATTAAATTTGGTGCATGTGATTTAAAAAGTAATATATATATATATATATATATATATATATATATATATATATATATATAAAGAGTTATTTTTCTATTTTGGTCGTTCCACCAAAAGAGTCTCATTTTATTTTTCACATATGAGATCCACATCTCCCTACAATACAATTAAAATATGGAACTCACACTATCACTAATACAACTACCCACTACACATTAAATAATAATACTTCTTAATTTATGTGAAAAAACAACTAACCTTCCTACGCCGGAACGAAAGGAGTATAGAGTGAGTAGTTTTTTTTTAATAAACTTTAACTATTAATAAATAATTTGAGAAAATTTATTAATTACTATAATGGATTTCTGTATTTCTCATATTGAAATTATATTCACTCTTTTATACTACAGTAATTATTACTTGAAAAAAAGAGAAATTCACCTCAAATAGAGCTATGAATGCCAAACATTATTTGAGGACACCATGATGATCGTATTAAATTTAATCTTATTATTTTATTGAGTTTGTGTGGCGTAAATTTAATTATAGGTTAGTACTCCATGTCTTAAAATTTTAAGCTACACTATAACAATGAAAGAATATGATTAAATTAAATTCTAAAAACAAAAATAAAAGTGTTACATTAATTTGTATAAATTAAAATTTAATTTAATATAGAATATATTTTGTCAGCATATTATGATTGAGGTGACATTTGTTGAGGCAGGAACGCGTGTAATGTAACGATCAGAGCGAAGTGCATTGCTGCCACTTGGTATCATAATGCTTATGCTATGTAGTCGGATTCAAATTGGACATTCCATGGGTAAAATCGTCAATTACTATCTTCCAGTTGCACACTGCACCATCACTCTAATTCTTGCTCACAAAATCTATACTACAATGATAAATACTATAATACCTCGTTAAAACATACATTTATCACTTTTCATATTTTTTTTATCATTTATCATTTTTTATTCGTATTAAGTAAATCTTACATTTAATTATATTGATTGAATATTATTTCTCATCAATTATATTATCATATTTTATTTATTCTACGTAATAATCTACGTAACGTTATCTCACATGAGTCTTTGTACGTAAAAAGAGTACAATTTTAAAAGCAAACAATACTCCCTCTGTCCCCTTGATAAGTGTCCATTTTGTCATTTTGGTCCGTTCCAATACAAAATGTCTATTTCCTTTTTAGGTTGATATGACAACACACAAAAATACTATTATACTCAACCCACTATAAATGAGACACATACACAACACAAATGCAACTACTCACTCCACATTAAAATATTATTTTTCTCACCTCATTACACTTTAAAACATTACACTCCTTAATTCACGTGCAAAAAACAAACGGACACTTCCGTCCTAACGAAAGAAATACATTTATTTTTTGCACGTAAATTAAGGAGTATTATTATTTTATGTAAAATGGGTAGGTGTATTAGAGAAATGTGATGGATAATGATGTGCCTTTTTTACTAAAAAAGAAAAATGTTGCAATTTAAATGAGACGCTCAATATAGTAAGATGATGTTATTTGGGTGGGGTGGTGGAGGGGAATAAAATTTACGAGGTTGAAAATAAATAGAAAAACATTCATATAATGTGCTAAAAAAAATCAAACAATGATTAGGCCAAAAGGAAATGACCAGTTTTGCAAACGTGATCAGAAAAGTGATTATGATGAAACGCACTAAGTTAACTTTATTATTAATTAATCATATAGAATAGATAGCTTATCCTACATAAACCTTTTTACAATTAACCTAACTAAGATTAGTGAATTATAAATACAATCAATCGGACCCAAATTTGATGCATTTAGGGGTGGCCGGATGAGTGGCACAAATTAGGCATCTTATACACGCTAAAACGACATCCTGTTACAATACACAACTCATCAAGAGTTTTTATAATTTAAATTTAATTTAAAAATTGATGAAACTGAAGCAGATCATGATCCGATCATTCCCCATACAATCAGGTTTTTATTCTTTCTTCATCTCTCATCTGCTAGCTACGTTCTCATTTTGCCGTTTTGAATGCCTATCTTAAAGGGTTATATTTGTATTTTAAACATATGATAAATACGCATAATTAATACAATTAGAATATGAGACTTATACATTTTATTAATACAACTATCCACTAATAAATACGGAGTATTACTATATAATAATACCCTTACAACAGACAAAAAGAGTATGCCATTCTAACTTGATTTGGATTGAATTGAATTCAAATTAATTTTATTAAATTTAATTTCATCTAATTAAAATGCCTTAAAACTGAACATCAACCTTAAATAATATTACTAATAGAGCTGCAAAATAATCTACAAGATGCAAACATTCCTAGCAATTCTTTTCATGTTCTTAAAGAGGAGTAATTTTAAAACAAATTTAAGCATCAAGTATTTTGAATCTGTATTCGAAGCATTAATTAGTTTGTAATGCATGATTAATATATGAGCATATGACAATGATAATTTGATACAAGAATGCACAATTACATGTGACCACGTGCATACAAATCTCCTACCTTCTTTATAATTAAATGTCACGTCTAACAATTAATATTCTAAATTCATATTAATAGTCTCATCAATCAATTGTGATCCCTGCACCATGCACGTGGATTGGATGTATTATACAGATATTAGGTTGGAGCCATGTAATTAAAAAAAAATAAAAAAAATCTTAATAAGTCAACCTTTTATGATTTTTTTAAGAAATGATTTATGACGTATAGATAGAGTTTATGTAGTAATTGTGAAAAATGCCCTGCAGTGTTTAAAATTTTACTTTATTACCCCAAATATAAGGATAACTATTTTTTTGCCCAAAATGACGGATTTAACCTTCACTCGAAAATGATTTCGTGTACAATTTTGCATTCGTGTTCAATTTCGTGTCCAATTTTGCATTCATGTCCAATTTTTGTGTGCATTCGTGTCCAATTTTTGTGTCAAATAATACAATCGTGTCCAATTTTCGTGTGCATTCGTGTCCAATTTTCGTGCACACGATTTGGTACATGAAAATAATGATTTACTCGAATTTTCGAATAAAGGGTATTTTGGTCAAATCGAATATAAAAAAAAGATAGTGTTAAAGTTGGGATAAGAAAGAAAATGTTTAAAAAAAATAAGGTATAGAAAATTTTTTCCCAGAGTTTTTTATAAACTCAAACCAAGCACAAACCTAAAATATTTAGATCGGTTTTGAGTGAAATACAAAATCAATTATAAATATAAATTGAAGAACATAATTAACATTTTCTTTTAATATCTATCTATTAAGACTATAATGTACTTGACACTCCACTCTTTTTACTATCTTAAAAAAAGAGTTAATAAGTTGTAAATCAGGTTTACATTTAGTAATACATAAAGTATATAGAATTGAAAGGGGATCATAGAGTTTACACCGTAATCCGGTGTACACAAGTTTAGTTTGTGCTTAAATAATTAAAAGTAATCTATAAATGAGGATAATAACATAGGTCTAAAATATACTATATACATTATAAACAGAAGACAAGTTTGAGCATATCAACTGACTCGCACTGTGTAGATAGGCGTTGGGCCACAATACACAGAAGATGTGAATTTTATATTGGGCCATTTATGTGTAAAAGTTGAAATGGGCCCACCCCAATATCCGACAAATACTTTGGAACCTTTGTTCAACAGACCTTTAGTTTTTGTCTGTGTAATAATTTCCTAAAACCCTTTCTTCCCTATTTGTTGCAAGTGTAATGGGAGCTCATTATGTTATTCCTTAATATTATTATTATGTGTGTTGCTATTTTTAAAAGCTTGAATAAATTTTGGGTTCAACATGTTATTGAATTATTAAAATATCTATGCATAGACAAAGTCTTTAGTCATTATCACATGGCTAGATGGATCGGGACAAAGTAAAATGAAAAATATACATCTTATTGCAAAATTGAGAGATATAATATTATAAAAGTGTGTGTTTTCTCGTTCTCTTAATATCTATGAATTTATTTCTTAATATATAAGTATTATTTACTTTACTTTATTCAAGTAAATTTTTTTATAGATGATGGGTGGGTTTAGGGTTTATAGATAATGGTAATAATTTTAAAATATATATATATATATATATATATATATATATATATATATATATATATATATATATATATATATATATATATATATATTAGAAGATTGGAGTATAAAACATGATCATGATCTCATACAAACAGTGCATCACGTTGGCTGGAAAGTATGTGAGCAATGCATACGTATTTCTTGGAGTTTATACGTTGGAATAGATCACACACATGGCTGCATAAGTGCATGCTGATTGGTAGGGTTTGTTAGGAGGTTATTGATCAGTTGTGTTGGTTAGGGAGCTGATTCAAGAAGATTTGAGGGAGTTAGTTTGTTAAGTATGTTGTTAGGAAGGTGCTGATGTGTCAAGACCTCATTGGATGGTGTGAGGCATCAGTTGTGCAGCTGAAACGAACCAACTTTCCACCTGGTATATAAGCAGCAAGTTTGTTGCTATGAAACACACGTTTTGAATGTTCATCTTCTGCAAGTTAGGTAGATTGATCCATGAGTGATCAAAGAAGTCAGTTAATCTTCTTCATCAAGTGTAATTGTCTATCAATGAAAGAGTGCTCGATTTCCTTTGAAAGTGGACGTAGATCTTCATGATCGAACCACTATAATTCTTTGAGTGTTGATTTCTTCATTTACAATTTTGATTCAATTGTTCTTTATTTTCAAGTCTGCAAACGTGAGTTGAGTGTGTTGTCTTTGCTTGAGAGATTAGAAGTAGGATCCAGGTGTGTTTCTCTTCATAATCACAACAATTGGCGCCGTTTGTGGGAAGATCGAACGAAGCCGAATTGGAAAAGATGAACACTACACGTTTTGACATTGAGAAGCTCTCGGAGAAAACGGATTTCAGCCTCTGGAAACTCAAGATGAAGGCGATCTTGACACAGCAGGGGCTCATTGATGCATTGAAGCCTCCTCCACCGGTCAAGACAGAGATCATCAAAGATCCTTCAGCAGCAGGACCTCCAAGAGTTCAAGTAGATGATGAGGTACTTCGTAAAGCTCACTCTACTATCATTTTATGTTTGGGGGATAAGGCATTACGTGAAGTAGCTAGAGAAACTACTGCTATTGATGTTTGGGAGAAATTAGAGTCTCTGTATATGGTGAAAACACTAGCAAATAGGCTGCATATCAGAGAAAAAATTCATGCATACAAGATAAGTGATGAAATGCCTATACTAAGTCAAGTTGATGAATTCATCAAGATTTTAGATGATCTTGAAAGTGTTGATGTTAAGATTTCTGAAGAAGAAAGGGTTCTCATGTTAATGACAGCACTTCCAAAATCCTTTCAAAGTTTTAAAGATACACTACTGTATGCAAACTAAGGCACTGTCAAGTTTGACAGTGTACTACTAGCACTCAAGTCAAGGCAGCTTCAACTTGTATCTGAGGGTGTACCAAACTCAGGAGGAGAAGGATTAATTGTCATGAACAATTATCAATCCAAAAGAAATAACAAGAAGAAGAAAGATCACAAGAATGTTGACAAACAAGACAGCAAGGGAGAAGGATCATCTACCAAAGAAGGTGAAGTGAGGAAGTGCTATCACTGTCATCTCCCAGGGCATATTAAAAAAAACGGCTACAAATGAAAGGCTGAAAAAGTAAAAGGGATTGACAAAAGTAAAGACACTGATCAGAAAATGCAAGTTAATTAGACAGCACAAGTCCAAGACAAATGAGACTTTGTTGAAGCTCTATCAATAACAACATCAGAAGTTGTCTCTGAATGGGTAATTGATTCAGGCTGCACTTTTCATATGTCCCCTAACAAACAATGGTTTTGTGAATTCAAACAACAGAATGGTGGATCAATACTTCTTGGAAATGATCAAACATGCAAGATCAAGGGAATAGGATAAATCAAGCTTGAACTGACTGATGGATCAGTCAGGATCCTTCATGATGTAAGGTATGTTCCTGATTTAAGAAGAAATTTAATCTCTCTTGGTAAGCTTGATTCCATAGGATATTGTTTCTAATCAAAAGATTGTTTTCTCACAATCACCAAGGGAGATGATATATTCTTGAGAGGTATCAAGAAACATGACTTGTATCATGTTCATACAATAGGAACACATGATAGTACATTGTTATGGCATGGGAGATTAGCTCATATAAGCTTAAGGGGGCTCCAAGAACTAGCCAAACAAAACCTGTTGTGTGGAGAAACAGAAGTTAAGCTAGAACAGTGTGAGCATTGTGTCCTAGGGAAATCAAAGAGGATGAAGTTTGGTGCAGGTGAACATAGCTCCTCATCAATTCTTGATTATGTCCACTCTGACCTATGGGGGCCAGCCAAGACTTTGACTAAGGGAGGAGGTAAATATTTTATCTCCTTTATAGATGATTATTCAAGGAAAGCTTGGATATACATCCTGAAATCAAAGAATGAAGCTCTGTCAAAATTTAAAGACTGGCTGATTGAGGTTGAAAATGCAACTGGAGTTACCTTGAAGGTGTTAAGAACATATAATGGTCTGGAATATCTCTCTGAAGAGTTTAAAAACTTCTGTAAACAAAAGGGGTTAAGAAGGCACAAGACAGTCCCATCCACTCCACAACAAAATGGAGTTGCTGAAAGATTGAACCAAACCATACTGGAAAGGGTCAGATGTATGATGAGTAGTGGAGGTTTTCACAAGAGATTCTGGGGTGAGTTAGTTTCTACAGCAGTTTATCTGATAAATAGATGTCCCTCAACACCTTTGAAGTTCAAAACACCTGAACAGGTTTGGAGAGGAAAACCTGTTGATTGTGGCTACTTAAGGGTAATTGGCTGTCTTGCCTATGCACACATAAGGCAAGATAAGCTAGAACCTAGAGCCATAAGGTGTGTAATGGTTGGATATTCATCTGGTGTAAAATGTTACAGACTATGGAGTCTTGAAAGCCATAAGTTTCTGGTTAGCAGGGATGTCATCTTCAATGAAACAAAGATGCCATTATTAGAGCAAATTGATATCTCAGTGACATCAAATGAGAGTATTGAGTCTGAGGTGGAGTCTGATAAGATCTCTGAATCAGTAGATGACACACCAGATACTAATAAAGAAAAGACTGATCTCAGCACATATCATCTAGCAAAGAATAGACAAATAAGGGAAATAAATCCTCCTGCTAGATATATTCAAGCTGGCCAGGTTTCATATGCACTATATACAGCCTCTGAGATTGAAGCTAGTGAACCTAAGAGCTATATGGAAGCAATAACTAGCCCTGATGCTGATCAGTGGATCACTGCAATAAGTGAGGAACTAATGTCTCTTGATAAAAATGGAACTTGGAAGATAGTAGATAACCTCTGAAGCAAAAGTTAGTGGGATGTAAATGGATTTTTAAAAGGAAGCTCTCAGCAACAGCAGATGAAAAAATAAGATATAAAGCTAGACTGGTAGCTAAGGGATTCTCACAGAAAAAAGGGGTGGACTACAATGAAATATTCTCTCCTGTAGTCAAACATTACTCTATAAGGATCATACTATCCTTAACAACACAGTATGATCTTGAGCTTCACCAAATGGATGTAACAACTGCCTTCCTTCATGGTGAATTAGAAGAACAAATCTTCATGACTGTACCAGAGGGAGTTGATATCCAGAATAAGGAATTTAAGACTTGTTTACTTAAGAAGTCATTATATGGACTTAAACAAAGCCCTAGACAGTGGTACCTGAGATTTGATCAATATATAACAGCCTGTGGATTTGCTAGAAGCTCATATGACAGCTGTGTATATTACATGAAAGAAGGAAATCAGTATACTTACCTGCTTCTATATGTTGATGATATGTTGATAGCAAGTCATACCATAAGTGGTATTCAGAAAGTCAAAGGTATGTTGAAATCAGAATTTCACATGAAAGACTTGGGAGAAGCTAAGATGATACTTGGGATGTCCATTATTAGGGACAGAAGTAGTGGAAGTCTGATTCTCAATCAGGAATCCTACTTAGTGAAGGTTCTTAAAAGGTATAACATGTTTGAAAGTAAGTCTGTTACAATACCTTTTAAGCAGGGATTGAAGTTATCATCACAGCAGGCTCCTACAACCACATCAGAATTAGAAGAAATGAAGTTGATACCTTATGCAAGTTCAGTTGGAAGTTTGATGTACTGTATGGTGTGCTGCAATTATTTAAACATTATTATCATTTTTTTACAATAACATTATTTTAGAACGTTTCACGAATTATTTTATGTATATTTTTTAGTTAATATTATCTTTTTATTAAAAATATTATCATATAACATATAGTTTACTTAAACATTATTGTGTATATATATTTTTATATTAATGTTATGTAAGTATCACATTTTAATATATTAAGTACAAGAAAATATATATCCTACTAATAATAACATATTAAAAGAGATTGAGATTTTTATTTTTATTTTTTATCCAAACAATTTTTTCTATCCTATCCTACTATATTAAAAGAGAGAAGAAATTGAGAAACTTGAGGTTTTTATCCAAACAATTTTTATTTACTGTAATTAAATTTATTCTTTCAGTTTAAGCGAAGAAGCATCACAACTCGTGAGATTTTTCCCTACGAAAATTTATGAATACTTTAAGATCGCGCAACCCTGAAGAACAAATTCTTTTCCAAACCCTTGGAACAATAAATATCTCAAAAAACTTTTTTCCTACTCCACGGTTGTATCAAGGGATGTGTTAAGAATTGTTTAATTTTATTCTAGGCTATGATTAAATTGAGAGATTCGATTAATTTATGGTGCGGTTCTTTTCAGTAAATGATATTAATGAATAATAACTTCAATCATCCCTTCAGTAGAACCCAAAGCTCCTCTTGATGGGCCCTCCTGGAAACAAGAATCAAGAAGCTCAATGTTAGTATTGGAAACACCACTTCCTTGTTGAACGCTGTTTCCACAATCTCCTCCAAAACTCTGGATTCATCATTGCTTTATTCTTCTTCTTCACCAGGTACATTCAGCACCAGCTCTGCAAATGGGAGTTCTTAGAAGCCACAAATCCACACACTCAGCGTGAAAACTGTGATTGCAAGATGGCAAAAGCCTGCATCTCTTCTCCAAACACACTGCACAACTTCGCCTTAAAATCGAAACATGGCAGCTTCTCGATGTCATCCTGCGACATACTCGTGCTCCCAAAGCTCCCTCTCTCCACCATGTTCAACTTTCTCTCTTCTCTGAGTCCTCCCAACGATGCACACGTGGATCAACCCCTATCCCCAAGAACAGGCTATCACCTCAGTTGCAATGCCTAGCACATGATCTTCCATAGTGACCTTCCATCATCAGTCAGTAGTTTGATCAATAAAGTTTGAGATTGGGTTGGTTATTACATGGTGGAATTTTTGTTATGGTGATGTAAGGAGAATGTCTTTTGGGAAGGCTTCCATGTAGAAAGTAGCACAGCAGAAGGAGATAAATCCAATCTTGTTAGTAGTTTAAGCAATAATTCAAATGGGTAGTGGGGTGGGGTTTGAGGTGGATTTTTTTGTGGAGTGGTTGGAGAAACAGTGAATTTATGGTGTTTTCATATTAGAGATCATCAACTCTTTACCCCATTTTTCTTCTTATATATTTTGGCTTTATTTCTTGATGTACGTCACACAACTTTGGCAGCAATTTAATGCGTTACGATTCTCAAATATTCCAAATGATAATTAATCTCGTTTTACAAAATGGAGATCGAATAAACAGTTCAATCCTTCTAATTAATGAAGTTTCGAATGTTTACTAAAAATTAATTAGAGTTTCAAGATAATTTTACAAAGATATTCATTATTTACTCCACAATTTTCATAATTTGCATGAACACACTCAACGTGAATTATAAAGGAATGAAAGGAGTAATAATGATTGGAATTTAACATGCAACTCCAAAAGCATATGTATATTTTTATGTAAAATAAAGAGTATCTATTGATTTTAACTTTTATTTTGGTAACACTCTCCAACACACTCTTTAAATTTAACTCTTTATTTGTTCAATTTCTCATATTTATTTATTTATATATTTTATTCATTCAATCATATAATTATGTTATAATTTATTAATTGCACATTTCATAAATTTCTATAAAATTAGTATTGGAAGTTGTAAATCAAATAATGAATTAAATTTTAAAGAGTTTAGTAGCTCTTTAAATTTGAAAAGTGAAACAAAAAAGTTTAACTCAAAAGTTATTATAGAAACTTTTTGGATTGAGTTTTTTGTGGTTTACTCTTTAAATTAACAAAAAATTTGAGTTTAAAGAGCCTCTTGGATATGCTCTTAGATCATTTCCAATAGACTCTTCAAAATTTGAAGAGTATTTTCACAATATAAAGAGTGATTTTAATTTTAAAGAGTCATAATTTTTTTGTGCTCCAACAAATTCTTTAAAATTAGTTTTCCAATGTTAATTTATTGATTGTTTAAACTACTTCTATTGGATAAAAACACTAATAATTAAATGCATTTAATAAAATAATAAATTATAAAGAGTGATTTGTGCTCTTCAAATTTAAAGAGTGAAGATGACTTTTTAAATTAAAAAGTTAAAATAACGAGTGAATTAGAGCATATTTTTCTTTTATCCCTCTTTAGAATATACATATTTTTCATTTTAGATGGGCATTCGGAAATGCTCTTAGCTAGTGAATTTAGTAAATTTGAGCGATGATAAATAAGCCTTTACTGCATTCAACTATACTGGCAATCCAATATTAATTAGACAGGGACCAAGATGCAAATAAAGTGGCAATTCAATATTAATTGGATAGGGACCAAGATGCAACTAAAGTGGCAATTCAATATTAATTGGAAGGGACCAAGAAGCAAGATTCAGACTTGATGTGATTGCCCGTTCCAAATGTGTGTTATTACATCTAGTGTTCCAACGCACCGGATGAAGACACATCACCCCATTTCAACAATCTCGCCTCGTTTAGACCAGTATCATTATATGTGGGCCAACATGGAGGATAAAAAATTGTTAAATAATTCATGACTAAAGAAAATTGTTTAAAAATATATATTACAGAGAATTCTGGTTTCCTATCATAATTTAATCTTGCATCATTTACACGAATTAATAAATTGAAAAATGAAATTAATTCAATTAGACGTAGAATGAATTGCAAGATCATATGCAGATAGACAGATGAAGAAAACAATCAATCAATCGTAATAAAATTGGCCACAACCAGCAACAAATAGCTGCTACTCATTACCCAATCTAATGTAGGGTCTGTAGCTCAACTATCTGATTCAATCTACCAGATGAATATCTCAAACAATCACGGTATTTACAAGTATAATATTGTGAAGATCGATACGACGGAAATGGAAAAAGAATCTAACTCACCTTGGACCATGTATGAAGATCGTATTTTTGCTATGGATTGAGAACAATGCCCTGCCGAGTGTTGGGTTGGGTTTCCAAATATGTGAAGAGCCCAATAGCCAACAAGGTGGATAAGCCCAAGTAGGCACGATACTTGGTTTTATCTTGTCCCGTAAGTCATTGACGGAAGAGAAGAAGAAAAAAGAGGGCAAAAACACAATTCACGTTTTTAGAGAAAATTCAGCGCAGTGATATTGCAGAGGCAATAACCAGAGTTTCAACCGTCAGATCGAGCTGAATTTTGGTCAGCACGTTCGGAATTGTGGAGGTACATTCTGAACGGTGGAGATCGTGTTTGGAGCTTTGTATTGACGGGGATACGCCGAAAACAGAAGCAGGTTTTTGGGCGATTCTGTTCTGCGCAGTCGAGGGGAAAGAGACGTTTCTCACAAACCAACCGTTGGATCGAGCTGTAATTTGGACAGCACGTTCAGGACTCATAGGGGTTGATTCTGGACGATGGAGATCGGATTATGTGGTTCCTACGATTGTGAACTCTGAACGTCAGTTGGTGCAGTTTGGTGAGGTCTTTCTAATCTCGTTGTTTGTTATCAAGTATTGAGCATCTTGATACGTTTGTGATAGAGTGTCTGTGGTGGCATATTGTAACTCTTGGATTTTTGTCTCATAGTGAAGTTTTTGGTGGGCTTCGGTCCGTGATTTTTTACCTTCTCACATTGAGGAGGTTTTCCACGTTAAATTGCTTGTGTTGTGCGTTGTTGATTGCTTGTTTTATCGTGCATTATATTATTAGGATTGTTTTCTACTAGATTCACACAAGAGATGGATAATTGATCATTCCGCTGCATAGACGAATAGTTTATTATTTAATTATTCGTGTGTTTATCAACACCGAGCAGTGTTGGTTACACGAAGGACAGCTTGAGCACTCAAAGGGGAGAGCTTTGATTGGCAGAAATGTTCCCAAGATTCTACAGCAGGTGGTTCTTCAAATGTTGCAGTTGGCTCCACGGCATGAGTTTTTTCGTAAATGTTTTGCAATTTCAACAATAGAGTACGAGCTGCATCCCTAGATTCTGGGAGTTGGTCATTCAGCTGAGATGCACCTATTTGAATAAGTTTGTCGATTCCGAATGCTTCAATTCCATCAGCGCCCTGTAAGTTTAAGGGAGAAGTGGCATATTAAGCAATTGAGGGAATGATTAACTAACTTGAAACTGGAGTGAGCTTTTACCAATCGTTGCACACTACGTGAGATGAACATAGATGCCTTGGCACGTATACGAGGATTCTTATTTTTAATGTAAGGTTGCAGTTTGGGCAACAATAGAAGAGGAGAAACTGAACTAGTCAGGGTGTTTAAAGCACGCTCAGCTGCCTCACATACAAATCGCTTGTCATGTGAAGATTTGAGTAGAAGTTGTACGAGCTATATCAAGAACAAACAATGTAAAGCGAGGATAGAATAAAAGCAACATGTGAGTTTAGAACTGAACATATTACCAGCGGATCCAGTGAGTCAATAATGTTATCATTGTATGCTTTGAATATGCCAGCAGAGGTCATAATAGCAGTTTTACAAAGAGCACTTCTTGGATTCTTTAGAGATTTCAAAATTAAGGTAATTACATCACCCCTGTTTTAAGAATAGAAGGCACAAGATAAGAAATTTGACAAATGTAGCCCAAAAAAAAAATGTTAACCATTCAGCCAAAAACTAATAACAGCTGAGACTTACAACATTCCAGCAATGGCTTCCTTGTGATATATACACAATCTCCGGACATTGTTGAGCTCATCACAAACTACAACCCAATCTTTGGAGGCTAGTCCTGATAAGAGTGTCTATTAACAAGAATGAAAGAGTTTATTAAATGTTATTAATCTTCACCAATATATTAGGATATCATCATGATAAGTATGCAATTCAGAAATTAGTATTTATATGGATATGAAGAAAAGCTGGCAAACATGTAATGTAATAAATAAAGAAACATCCTTACCTTCACACAATTGTCCACATCATTTACATCCCCCAAATTCTCGGACTCAATGTACTCTACTTCTAAATTCACTGTCTCAACTCCAGGATTTTCTGTGCCCTCTTTCTCTATAGGATGGTCAACCAAATTGGCAACCTTTTTCTTCTGATTTTCTTCAACATTTTCAGACAATTTTTCACCTAGAGTGTTTTGAAGTTTTCGATCACCAGGGCTTCCGTTCATTCTCTCAGGCTCGTATATTTTGTTCACATCTCTAAGCGCTACCTCCGATAATATGGACATTATAGGTACCTGGAATAAAAAGTCTAAAAAACATAGTCATGATTTGAACCTTCCACGTGAATAATGATAAGTGTGGTAGAGATTATAAAAGCCGAAATTATAGTTGATTTGTATTTAATGACAAGTGGTATTACATAAATCAATGCCTACTTTCCTGATGGTTTGATCTAAACTAAACTTTTTTTTTAGAAGATTTTTTTTATATAAATACTTCAAATAAATATCTTCTTCAATATCAAGATCCAATGTGAAACAATTTCTCACTTGAACAGAAATATTTACACAAAAACAGTAATTTCCTCAAATTTAATCAGTGAAGTAAGCAACTACGCATTATGTGCATCAAGTCACGAGTCACCCAATAACAGAGTGTCCTCATTATAATTAAACAGAAAAAAAAAATGATGATAATTCTAATATACTCCATTTCTTTATCAAAAGTTCATAGAAACTCCCAATTATATCTTGTTTCTTATTTGAGAATGATATGATAATTACCAACTCTGAATTAATGAACAATGAAGAGATCTACCAAACTCAAGTCTCCGACTAGAGCACACTTGGACTATTGTAGTTTTAGAAAACAAGACACGAGGAAGCCTACATCAACCCCAATTCTTACCTAGTTTTCAGCAACATTTACAAAATCCAATCAGTATGTCATGGATCACTCATCATTTTACTTCGAATGTATCTGAGACGCCAACAAAGTCTTTACTTCCAATAATTGATGAAATTAACAAAATAGTTTTTCACAAGATCAAAATAACAATCTAACAGAAGTAAAAAAATCACAAATGTGAAAACTCTATATAAAGTATGCAACAAAGTAAAAGTTAAAATAAACATTCATATCCACTCATATTCAAGCACAATGCTTTAAGATCTCAGACATTCACCATACTTAACTCAAACAAGCAACCTCGATCGACAACTTTCAAGCAGATTCACAGTCAATTACACCAATTTCAAAACATAACACATCGAAATTGCGAGAAGATAACTTACCACGAATAACGAGTCGAAGTAATCGAGGAATCAGCAATGTGAGGCAAATGGTGAAATCACTTATGGCTGAACTTGTAAAGGTGAAAATGAAATTTACTCCAGCGAGAGCAATTATATAGTGAGTGCGTGTGTGTGTGAGAGAGAGAGTGCATGGAGAGAGAAACAATGTAACCGGCGCCGGCAAGGCGGTAAATATCTTAACTTGACCGCCGAGAAATGATAGGAACTTCCGGATATGCCCTTTTTAGGTTTATTACACAAGAGCCAAATACGGCAGCGTATTAACCTTAAAACGTTTATTAAAGCAATTAAACAGGGAAAATTAATGAGAGTTGAGGGGTTCAAATTTTGAACTGACACTTCAACACAATTTTTAATTGATGTTTCATCAATTTTAAAATGTGAATATTTAATCGTATTAAAAATGGAAATAGTATCATCCAAAGAGCCTATCACTAATCATTGGCATTAATTTATGAGCTGTGAAATGATACTTCCTCTCTTTCCATCGTACTATTCACCACTACTGTTTTGTTATTAAGGAAAAGTTTTTTTTTTTAAAATATTTTATTGACTTTATATGGATTAATTTTTTTATTAACAAATAAAGCTAAAGTAAGAATATGCGTTGAGTGATAGTGATATATATTTTTAAAAGAAAAATGTATAGAGAAATTATTTGTGTTGAATGTTATTTATTTATTATTATTTAAGTGTAATTAGACAAATAAATAAATAAATAAAATATGTAATGTAAGGTAAGTATTTAATATAAAATCTGAATGGCTTGATTACCTTTTAAATTTGCATTTAATGGTATGCTCTAATGATGATTGAAGATAAAAATGATTTAATCATTCATTAAAATAGTCAAAGAATTTTCAATTCAAATTCGATCATTTCAATTTTGCTGGGGCTGACCAAAACAAGCTTTATTTATTATGAGTTGTTTATTTTTTTTTTGAGAAAGGAATGATTCATTCAATTTTTTCAAAGTAACAAATATGGGCTTAAATATTTGGGTTACCATGAGTGCTAGTTTTAAGGCCCATAAAAACTCAAATGCAAATCTTTCATGGGCTCCTATCAAGAAATTAATCCATAGGTCTTAAAAATAAAAATTACTAGTACTACACACTACTTTGTATTTAAGCATGCTTAATTTTTAGAAAAAATAAGTTTTTTAGGAATATAAGATAAAGTATGGATACATTGGATAATTAAAAAAAAAATTACTCCCTCCGTCCCGGATATTTTTACCCGTTTGTACGGGCACGGAGATTAAGACGTTTTATTTTTTTAATATATAATGTAAGAGAAAGTAGGGATAAATTAATAATTTAAAAAGAAAAAGTGAATAAAGTTATTGAGAATGATGAATAAAGTGTAAAAAAGTAATTAAAGTTGTTGAGATTATAAAAAGTAGGCAATAAAATATTATGTATTTTTGCCAAAAATAAAATGGGTAAAAATATGTGGAACACCCAAAATGAAAAGTGGTAAAAATACGTGGCACTGAAGAGAGTATTTTCTTACAAGAAATCTACCCATGAAACCTATTTAAAATTCAACTGATAATATTTTCTGGTACTATAGTAATAGTAATTTTTTTATACACATATAATGGATACAGCCAATATATAAGTGATTTTAATACAAGAATAGCTATTCAGTGTGGGTGGGGCAGATATTAGCTTGTACAGTGGGTAGCATATTATGGAAGTGGAAAGACTTATTCTATTGTTGATTGTGGTATAATGTGACATGTGTTGGATACCCTCACATGAAATTGTCTTCATTTTATTTGACATTTACTCTCCACTTATATCTTTCGACTATTGTCTTTATTTATTTATTTATTTTATTATTTTAATCTTGTTATAGTTTAGCAATTATGTGGTGGAGGAGATTCTCTTCTTTATATAAACACAAACATTGATTACATGAACCATATATAAAAAGTTAAATGAATAATTTCATTATTTCAAGGTATATATTAGATTAAATTGATATAAATACTCCTTCGGAGAAAGAAAAGCCACAATTGATCGATTTGTAGAACTTATTTATGTCTCGTTACGTACGAGATACTAGTCCTCCTATATAATAAGAGAAGATTATGTTGTACGTGTGTGTATATATATATATATATATATAAAGACACATATGAATCATTATAATTGTTTATACGTACATATGTGTAATGTGTGTGTCAAAGTGTATATATTCCCAAAGAAATAAAATTATCATTCTCTTCTTCGCACCTTCATTGTTGTTTTTAATAGCATACATTTCATATTTATAATGTATATCATTTTGATTCAAAAAGAACATTAATATTACAACTAATGGTCAAAGTGTTGTGGTTGGTAAACAAACATAATATCTATTTCATAGTGGCAATTTTGTGAAGAGATTCAAAATCCCACATCCTTTTCCTTTTAAGTCCACTATGAAAAGGGTTTCTTCTGATAAATCAACCCCCCACCCCCACCCCAACCCCCTCCTCTTGATGTTGAAAGTTTGCCAACTCAAGTCACAAAGATAGATAGATATTGCAAAGCAATGGATGCAAATAAAAATGTATCCAATATAAAAGATAAAATTTTCCATTTTCTTTACTATGGATGGTGGATGCTGAGAGATCATTGATGTTGATGTATTTTTGTGTGTTTATGTGCCTGATTCCCATTTACCATATGACACGTGGCACGTAGTTTTATACGTTTGAATAAAATGATCTCGGATGTCGGCTCGGATGTCTCGTTACATTTTAGTATTAATACTACATGCGTTAGATGAATGACACGTATACGAGAAGAAAATCTCAACTTTTCTTTTTAGGATTGATACGTTCCTTTTAGGGGTGTATATTTTAGACAAAGATTTGTGCGAGACCGTCTCACGAATCTACCCAAACACCTATTAATTAATAACTGGGAAACACGCGCCACATGCACGAACAGTGGATGCGCGCTGCCACTTAACTATCAAACGCATGTTTAGTGTTTACTTACATTTCATTTAATTAAATTTGTTTCTTAAAAACTAAATAAAAATAATAATAACTTTCCTTGAATTTTTTTTTAGTAATTCTCCTTTTCATTTTATTTATTAATATATACACATAGATTCTATGATTAAAAATGTAAATTTTTAAGATTTTTATTTAATGTATTAATATTATAATTGCATTAAATTATTTAATTTTAATTAATAGTTTTATAAAGGAAAAGACTTGTGTGAAACAGTTTCACGTAAGGGCCGTGATATAGTCAGAGAGTTTCATGTACAATTAATAGTATAAATAAAAAGTGATAACATTTTATAGCGAAAGTGATAACATTTTATAGCGAGAGTGATAATTATTTTAAAAAATGTAAAATAGAAAAAGTACTAATATTTTAATAAAAAGTAATATGCGATAAAAAAAAGTGATATACATTTAATTGAACTATTTCATTAACAATTTGTGGAATAGAAAGTGATAATATTTTTAATAGAAAGTGATATTTGATAAAGAAAAAGTAATTATTGTTGAATTGAACTAAACAATTCGTTGAGTAGAAACTTGGATAGTATTTAATAAAAATGTGATACTTGATGAAAGAAAAGTGATATACATTCAATTGAAATATTTCATGAACAATATTCTATAGAGTATATAGAAATTGAAAACATTTTTAATAAAAAGTGATACTAGATAAAGAAAAAGTGATAATCGTTGAATTGAACTATTTCATGAAGAATTCGTAGAATATAAAAAGTGATATCCGATGAAAGAAAAGTGATATACATTCAATTGAACTATTTGGATAATATATAAGAAGTGATAATATTTTTACTAAAAAGTCATATCAGATAAAGAAAAAATTGTCAACGTTGAATTGAACTATTTATGAACAAATCGTATGACAAATAAAAATTGATAATATTTTTAATTAAAATGACTGAAAATAATAAATAAATATGACAAATATTTATGTGAAATTATTTTACGACTCTCTAATAGACCGTAACACTATACAATTAAAAGTGATAATACTAATCAATAAAATAAAACATTGTTTTATTATTTTGAACAAATTTTTAATATAATAACATATTTTGAAATCTATTTGAAAAATAGGAGTAAAACTTAAAAGCAACAGGAAAGTAAATTTCGAAAGGTTCGCGAATGCATCACACGCCGTAAGAAGGATTATTGCAGCAGGAAAGTCACGCCACCTATTGATTGGATTAACTCTGGATAATTGGATAATTCGTTTCACATGAATTATTGCAGTAGGAAAGTCACGCCACCTATTGATTGGATTAACTCATTTAAATGGGTAATTAGATAATCCGTCTCATACGTGAAAGCTTAGTAAGGAAGTCTTGACTGATTTACCGTTAAGTCTAATTCTCTAACAAAGGGGCATAGGGGATAAGAGGGATAACTTTCATATCTAACTATGGCAGCTATGGGGCACGAAGGTTAGTTGAAGAAGTGACGGAGAAGTCGTTTACTGATTAGCTGCTTGAACGTGGAAAGATGTCGGCATTTCTGCTCTTAGGTGAGCATCCGCTCTTGCTGGTCTTGTTGGAATAAGCGCAGCTATTGAAGATGGTCTTAGAGAAGGAGCTGCTAAAGCAACTGCCAAATCACTTTCCTGTTGATGCTACATAACCGCTCTTGTCGCGAAAAAAAGCGTCTTAGGTTGCACTTATTCTTTTCTTTCAGAACATTTGTCACGGTCTCATCCAATACCTATCCTATATTTTATTATATCATACATATTATTCTTTTAGGGTATATATTTTATTATATTATAGATGTCAATTATCCAATTATTTGCAAGAGAAAATTGGGATTGGGATGAAATGTTTTAATTATAAGATTTGTTAGTGTTAATTTTCCACTAAAAATTTCATAATTAATGTATGTAGCTTAATTAGGCTATTTTGAATATAGGTATTTGTGGGGATAGAGTCATATACGCAATTAGAATTCGGAATTACTTCAACATAATATAGATAAGGACCCAACATTACAAACAAAAGCACTCAACAGTACATGCTTATTATGGACAAAGCTAAGAACTTAATACACTTCATATTCTAATAAATTAAGACCAGATACACCAGCCGATCGGCTCCTGCTGCTCCGCCACCGCAAATACGTCGGAGAAGTATCCCCGTCCGTCGTCACTTCCATCCTCCTCCTCCGAGTTGATTCCATCAACCGCAGCCATGCAGCTGGAATAGTCATCTTCGTTGGGGAAGTAGGAGTCACCACTATCACGAAGCTGAGGGCCATCCTCATCCACCACTGCGCTGCCGTCGCTGCCAGTGCTCAGGCGGTCCTCCACCTTCACAGAGAGCTGAAGAGATGGAGGGACGTCAGGTGGTGGTGAATCCGGTTTCACACCAGCTTCTCCGCTGGGTTCTTTTGGTTGCATCTTCTCCGACAAGGAAAGAAGCTGTAATGGAATGCCATAAAATCAAATACTCTGTGCAGTTTCAAGTTTTTAATTTAATTAGAGATCACCAACAAAAGTATAGAACAGAATTAGTGAAGTCTCTAGCTTATAACATAACTACCACAAAAATTACCTATTCTGTTGGTCAAGAGTCAAAGAGCATTGTAAAGTACAATGCACACAAAATATCAACATCAATTAAACATGAAGGTATTTAAGTCAGACTCAAACTACTATTAAAAATATATATATATATAAGAAGAAAAAAAAGAGAAATCTCAGAATTTAAGAAGGTATATTCTCATCTAGAAATTGAAATTTTACATTTATTTTATCTGGTGGGGTTCTGAAGAAGATAATTTAATTTCTTACCTGATGCAAGAACAATATTTTATCATTAACTTGTGTTTTTAATAGCTAAGAACGAATCTTATATGTAGGACGTGGCCCATCAAGTCACTATCATCTTCTAATGAACGGCTCAGGTGTCTCATGAATATATAATTGAAGTTACGTCTAATCTAACTTGCTTCAATTCCTCTCTAAATCAAATTATATGTTTTGTTTACAAATGAATCCTATGTCAACACCACGAGAAAATAAAATTGCAGTAATTAATATGATATTCGAGCTAGTGAAGACTATCAATAATGACTTGGGATCTAGCTGTAGTAATCATATATAGGAAAAAAAAAAAAAAAAGAGGTACATGCATCAATTCTTGTCACACTTGGTTTTTAAATTTTTCTGAGAAGACATTGTTCAAGTTAAAATATGCACCTATTGATAGACGATATATGTGGGTTTATGCACTCAAGACTGTTATTTAAGAACAATGATGACCTGGTATGTTACTAATCTTAAATTTACACTTATCAGTGTGAGGGAAATCAAATTAAGTAGAAGAATGTACTTGTGGGTGTCTCCTCCATATGCAGGTTATATATTCAAGAAAACTGAGATGCGAACTAACTTGTACCGCCTAGATTGAGAAGGGAATGGTTATCTAGATATCCGAGGGCAGGGGAGGATGGTTTGTCATTCGACAAAGATTTGGATAACAAGCACCAGGTTGAGGCAAATACCAAGACCATTGAGTTTATGGACCTTGTCAAGAAACTTAAGATCCCATCGGATAACCTATTTACTCTTAAGTCATATCATATTTAGCCAGCTAATGAGGCCTTAACGTTTAATACCAGGACAATTAGTTTTCACCATATTTTTTTTCAATATTTTGCTTAATGTTCATTAGCTACATGAAGTCATAAACTTTGCTCTACATGGCTGTTTAGTATGAGTTAAAGATACCATACGATGGCCATTTACACTAAAAAATTGTCAATTTTTTTTCTGAAGCAAAAAGTAATTTAGTAAAGATGATAATTATTTTAAACTTATAATCAAGCTAGCTATTATGTACCTCAGCTTTAAGCTTATCGTTTTCCTTGAGAATGGAGTCATAGTTGGTGACGAGGGAGTCATAAGAGGATTTAAGCTGATCAAAATCCCTCTCCAATTGCTTGGTCTTCCACCGTGCACGGCGGTTCTGGAACCAAACCGCCACCTGCCTAGGCTGCAAGTTCAGCTTCTTAGCAAGCTGAGTCTTGCGTTCAGGCTCCAGCTTGTTCTCTGCCTCAAAACTCTTCTCCAGCAAGTGCACCTATATATTTCCCACCAAACAATAATCAAACATCTAACTTATCATCTCCCTAATTGGAAAATTATTTTTTTTCTACTATTTATGATCTGACTAATTACAGAACATGAGTATCAAATAAGTGAAGTCGATATAGTTTATTCAAACAGGACACTAAAAACGAATAGAAACTAAAGTTCATCTTCTGACAGAATGAATTCTTGGTTCATGATCTGGACTGCGAAGGAATGCGATTCTGGAGTGGGTTGGATGGAATATGCTGTTTCAGCACCAGTTTTTTTTTTTTTTTTAAAGAATTTTAAGAGAGGTTGGTGATTCTCATTCAGAAGTGTATGAATAAGTCAATTTACCTGCTCAGGAGTGAGGCGGCGTTTCTTTTCCGGCAATTGCTCGTCGAAATATTCCTCATCATACAGCTCTTCCGGCGTGCTGAAAAAGGGTCGCCTCTTGGAGGTTTCCTCCATGTTTATCACCGATCTTGCTCCTAAATAAAACATTACAAATTGAAAGTGAGAAATCTGAGAAACTAAAGGTCTAAAACTAAGTGAAAATTAATCAATCAAATCATATACTATATTGTTCATCTATCTAACCACTTCCTCACATATGCAATTATAGAGGCTGTGTAACAGTAAGAAGCAAGGAAAACGTAACAGAAACGTGAAAAACATGCAAAAATATTATTGAATTACCTCGAAATCCGGAATCGCCGTTCCCAAGGAACAGCATATTGCTCTGGCATGAGTCGAAGAACATACGCCCGGAATCCATTCACTTTTGAGATCTCCGGCCGTAAACCAATTCAATACCCCAAACACACGCGTATGTATATATAATTTTCTCGGAAACTCTAGATTTCTTAATAGCTCTAAAATATGATGTTAATTGCTATCTCTTTAAAAAGTATTTAGAGTTTATTAGAAAAGCATTAGCTTGTGGCGGAAGAAGCTTGAGCACCAGAGCAACCTTGCCGGACTCTCCAACGGACAGATGCAAAATCCCATCATGCGCAGCAAAACTATACCCAGCTCCGGTGGCGCGGGGAAATATTGGTTTTTCCGCCGGAAAACCAGATTTCAGGCTGGAAGTAACTAATTTGTCAAAAATAACCCTCCGTTCACCGTAGTTTTAGGGTGGTGGAGGAGGACGCCGGGTGGACAGAGTGGTAAATTTGCTGTATTTTGATGCACTTCGTGAGTTGGCTTTTGCAGGTAAAGTTAGCAGAGGAGGGACAGTGAGGTTTTATACTAGTTTTTGGATCGCAAAAGTACTGTTTTGCCCAAGTGGACTTTGGAATATCCGTGGGATTGCGGGAAATGATTGCTAAGGGCTTGTGTGTAAATTCAGTAGTTGAGGTGGGATTTTTAAATTGGCGATGCCTAACTTGCGCCGGGGGTGCGTGGAGTGATCTGAACCGTCGAACTGTAGAATGTGGGAAATAACAGTCGCCATTCTCTGCGGTCGGGCAGTTGTCGGGTACGGTTATTCACACAACTCACAGTGCAATCCTGCAGTTGCTACAATTTGCATCTCATAGTCAACCATATTCATATGCTTTTCAATTTTAACTTTATAGTAAAACTTAACTTGAAGTGTACTGCGGATAAATAGATAAATTATTTATTTATTTATTATTTTGATATTTTCCATATTAAATTTTGGAAATTGAAGTTAAACTGTTGGAGATCCAACAGCATTTGCAGTGTTGCGTGTGGAGAACCACAAGTAGTGGGGCCCAGAGAATCAATCTTTCTTTTTGTGGTGGGTAAAATGGGAATTGATGTTAAACTATTTTTAGTGGAATAGATTTGGCTGTTATAAAGTTTAAACATGCAAATATCCACACACATAAAGTTATTTACAAAGTGATATACATATAATATGCACTACAAATAAAATAATACAAAATATAAAGTTATAAACAAAGCCTTACTTAGCACTTACAATAACTAAATTCGCTTGATGAAAGTTTACAATGAGGCCGTGTCTTGTGCATAGGTTGTAAGATTCTCACTCCTTACATTTTACGTAAAATTCAGGTGTCTTATTATAAGTGTTACTATTTTTTATAGATAAAATTCATATAAATCAATCATTTTATATTCCTAGCTCACATATAATATTAATACAATTATCTATTTTACATTAAATTAATATAGTATTTTTCAATCCACTACACATTAAAATACTATATTTCTTAATCTTCGTACAAACACTAAATAACTCTTTTTTATGGGACGAAGTTTATCTTAGTTTTACTCTTATGAATGAAGTACTATTTTAATAAAAATTTAAAAGGATCACAATATATTAAAATTTTAACTAAAAATAATACCCCATTTTTTAGTTTGAGAAATATTATTTTATTATTGT
Organism: Pogostemon cablin; assembly: GCA_023678885.1. Classification (NCBI taxonomy): domain Eukaryota; kingdom Viridiplantae; phylum Streptophyta; class Magnoliopsida; order Lamiales; family Lamiaceae; genus Pogostemon; species Pogostemon cablin. The sequence continues at coordinate 784,233 of CM042992.1, read as the reverse complement.
AAAAAAATAATTTTTCATATGTAATATGAGTGTACATAGGGGATAGCTTGCTTGTGTTAAGAAGGAAATTTTTTTACTTTAAGGATCAAAGAAGAAGTTTCTTGTGTTAACAGATGAAAGTATTATTTTTCCGTAATTATATCTCCCACAAAATATATTCAATCAAAATGTGTTGGGGAATATGGGGGTGCACATACAATCTCTTTTACAATATGAATACTGAAAAGAAATAAATAAAATACAAGAAATGAAGAAACGAGAAAGGTCTTCAAATCTTATCTTTAAATATGGATCTTTTAAATATGGATCTTCAAATGGAACTGGCGTGGGAACTGAATCTGAATCTAAAACGCCCCAGACGCAGGAACTATATGATGATGGAAAACTGGATCGTCTACACTATGCAAATGTATGTAAAGGTGTTCGTTTGTGGCGTGTTTGAATGAATGCAAATGACCCTATTTATACTGTCAACTATCACATGTCGTATCTGTTGGAGAGGATCTCAATTTATTATATTTGATTCTCTCAGACTGATTTCACTCACATTAATTATTATTTATTGGTGATTAATTTATTAATTAATCATTATTAACCAATTAAATTCCCCAACAAAATGTACTACGTTAATTATTGATAAAATTGTTGAGTATATATATATTAACTTATTAAGCCTAGATTAGTTCTAGGTAAATAAGATGGAGTGCTTAAAATTTTCAACTGTGATAACAGTTAATCCTAGGATAGTATTACGACGTTAATTGTGTTATAAACTTGAAAATTGTGTGTGTGTGTGTTTTTTTTGTACTCTTTATGAAAAATATTTTTTAATGATAAAAAGAAAAATGTGTGTGTTCATTTTACTACTAATCTATCAGTATTTTGGTTAACTTTGTAAAAATATATTTAAAAAAAAAAAAGGTTGAAAGTGCTAAGGTTGTAGAAGATAAGAAGAGGATAAGTACTTAGAAATCCAAGTGGCATAATTTGGGGATGGTATGTGGAGCAAAATAGTGCATGTATTAGCATTTATTCTTGGCACATGAAAGGCATATTCTAGTGGGATTAATCCTTATATATTAATCATTATAATCAAGAATATAATTTCCATCCTGATAACTTCAATATTACAGAATTCTTTCTTGTAATTAATTTCTATTTCTTGCATGTCCACCTTCCATGTGTTAGCCAGTTGTTGACTTGCGATTGCATTGCTGGAAATACTATTTTTAGGAATTTTTTTCGAGGCTAATGTATACTAGTATCAAATATTGGCCTGAATTTTATTTTATTTTTATCAATTCGAAAACTGATTAATAGAAAACTACTACAACACTGTTCCAACACTAACATTGTTTACACATTCACTAACTAGAGCTCCTGATAATTCATTACATATCACCTCAGATTAATATTGTTTTTCTTTTACACAAACTTGTTTAAATTGGTTTACGGTGTAAATTTTGTAATTACCTCTTTCAATTTTATACGCCCTATATATTGCTAATGTATTTAAATTAAAGATAACAACAAGATTTACAAGGGTTTATGATGTAAATTCGATTTACAAAAAATTAACTTTTTATTTTGAGGGTGTCTCCTCATTTTGGCATCGAGTACTTAATTCTGTTAAGTGAAAAACACGAGCTCTTAAGTCTAGTTCAGTTTAATTTAATTCAAAAGCTTTTTTTTATCAATTCCAACGGGAAGATATAGGTTAAAACTAAAATTAGATTCAAACGTGTCAAAAAACTGTGATAGAGTGTCAAGTTATTAATACGAGCCTATTAAAAATTTATAAATTTAATGAATAATTTTAAGAAAATGACTTGGTCTTCCCAATTTAAATTCTAAGGTGTGCTTTCATACTTCGTTAATGTTTTCATCTGTTTGTGTCAAATTCTAAGAATTTCAATAGTAGTTTATAATAAGTTATCCTCTTATGAAATTAGAACTACTTTTATACTTGAAAATTTTTAGTACGTACATTGAATCAAAGTATAATATATATACGTTAATTAATAAATAGTATAATATATACGTTAATTAATAAATACAATAAAAGTAAAGTTGAAATTCTGTGTTTAATTATTTATTAATTTCATATTACGAATTTAGAAGTTGATTTTATTAAAATTAATTATGGTGGACCTCTCAAAATTTAACTCCCTTTCTATTTGTTCCCAATGAGAATTGAACTCGGGTCACTCACTTGTGTGAGGAGCCGGAAGGCCAAGTGGGCTAGCCCAATTGGTTCAAAGTATGATTGAAGTAAATAGCATGATTAAAGTATGATTGATTAATTATCAGTAATAATAATAAAATTATTGGGTGGTATTTTACAAAAGAAAAAATTTCAAGACACTCATATGACGAATTTAAATTCGTGCATCCACTTTCAAAAATTATACAATAATTAATGAATACAAATGTAAGAATATATACTAATGAATAAAACTTATACATTTTTTGACGAGTGAAATTGATTGAGATGGAGAGGACGAAAAGTATGAATGAATAAAAATATTATTTGAAATATGCAATAGAAAATAGGTAGTTAATGAATGCAGGGTGGGGTGGGGTGGGGTGGAGAAAAGGAATAGCACCTGAGAAGAACAATGTGCTTTAGAGATGTGCGTATTTGTGTTGGTTAATAAACTTAGTGCTACTTTCTGTGCTCCTTTTGGTAGTGGGGTTGATATTTTAATGCGACATTTTTATTTGTTTTTTGCTACTCAATTGTCACTTTCTAAGCAACTACTACTCTACTTCCCTTCTATACATGACACATATGCTCTCCAGTTACATTTTTATTTATTAGTTTTCTTTAAATTAATTGGTTTATATATTTATGCCTATAAAAGTAGTCTGTATTTATAACTTTGAAATTTTCAAGAAATTGTATTAATATAAAAGTTTCAAAATATAGTTTTAAAGTAACATCTTAAAATGGGTCTAACGTTCTGTGAAATCATCGAATAACGATCCAAAAGTTTGCTTTTATTGGGCCTGGAAATCAATGATTGGGCCGGATATCCATATATGATGGACCTGCAAATAAAAATAAAGCCCAGATGAGCTTTTACTTACACTTAATGTGTCAAATCTGAAACACAAATAAATTCAAGCTTTGTATTTTCTTTTTCAATTATTTGATCTCATTGGGTTTTGTAAGTGGTCAGGATTGTGGATTGGATAAATTGGGATGTAATTTGATCTGGATCTAAGTCAAGTTGATAATTGACCCATCAAGCCAAAATCAAATATAAGCGAGGGCCCAATAACAAAAAGCCCACGGCCCAGTTTCTTAGATAGCCTTCAAAGGTAGATTTTTGAAGATTATCTTATCCAGAGTGTGAGGTTGATTGATTGCATTCTCCTTCAATTCTCCACCTACTTCTGTGGATCGCATTTTCGTTTCCTTTTCCAGATTAATCCAACTCACATAACCTTATCTTCTCTCCAATCTATCGCATTCTTGTCTCGTACTAGATACTAATGTTGCAATCCTTTTGATTACCTGTTGAAAGGCTTTTCCATCAATGGCGGTCGTTAATTCGTGCCACCAATATTCTTGTTCCCAATTTGTAACGAATCAGAAGGCACGTAAGCTTCCATCCAGCTGCAGAAGTGTTCCTTCTTTGCGTAATGCTTCCACTTTTCAGTTTAAACCGTTGTGCTCCTCCGAAAAATCAATGCCCATTGTTGAACAGGTATGTTTACTTCATTTCTTCACAATCCGATTCGTTAGTTTGCATTCTGTGTTCTGTTTAATTGATTTGTGTTGTGTTTGCTTAAATTTGATTGTTGTTCCGTTGAATGATTTCAGCAGAGGAATTGGTTTTCTTCAGTGAAGAAGAGCACGATTTCAATTGCATTGGCGATTGGATTGGTAACCGGATTTCCTGATTCGGGTCTCTTAGGACCCGCCAATGCTGCTGCTATAGCTCCATCGTTACCGGACGTTTCGGTATTGATTTCAGGGCCACCAATCAAGGATCCTGGAGCATTGCTCCGATATGCATTGCCTATTGATAATAAGGCGATAAGGGAAGTTCAGAAGCCTCTCGAGGATATTACTGATAGTCTAAAGATTGCTGGTTCTAAAGCCCTCGATTCTGTGGAAAGAGTGAGCAAAAAAAATTTCTGTGTAGATAATGGAGGGATTTTTTATTTAAATAATACTTCATTTTTTTTTTTTTCTGGATTGTATCTTCAATGTAGAATGTGAGACAAGCTTCGAGGTCACTGAAGCAAGGTAGGACTTTGATAGTTCAAGGTTTGGCAAAGTCGAAAGTTGATCATGGAATTGAACTGCTTAACAAGCTGGAAAACGGATTGGATGAGTTTCAAAAGATTGTGGAGGATAGGAACCGTGATGCTGTTGCTCCTAAGCAGAAAGAGCTGCTTAATTATGTTGGAGGGTGAGTTTTGATTATATTTATATGTTATTTATTCTGGAGTTTGATGAATTGTTGTTTTTGAGAGTAAGTATGCTTTTGAAGTGGATGTTTAACATTTAACCTCTCAGCTGGAGGGAGCTTGCTCAAATGAATTTGAGTGAGTCTTGCATGAAGAATTAGTTTTCTGAATAAGATTTCTTGAAACTATTGGTGAGGATAGAGAGTTTATCTAGATTTTACAGTTTTTTTTTTCGAAAATTGAGTGTGTATTAACTGGCTAATCTGTTTCGCTGAGTGCATGATGAGTGATGACAATAATAGGATTCGTGAATTGACACCAATAATCAACTAGTCGAAAGATTGAACAATTTAAGTTCTTCAATAGATAGGACATAAAGGATCAAGAGGAACTGGGAAGTGAAAACTCATCCTGTTTGAACCACTTGTCTACTGATTAAGGCCTAGAAAATGGGAACAAAGAGAAGAATTTAGTCTTCATAAAAATAAAATATGCATTTCTCATTTAAGCCCTTGTCATTGACTGCAGCTGAGATCTTCCTGGGGCATTCGGTTTCTGCAGTGTTGAAGAGGATATGGTTGATGGCTTTCCATACGAAGTGCCTGAAGAATACAGAAGTATGCCATTGCTGAAGGGGAGAGCAACTGTTGATATGAAGGTCAAGGTCAAGGACAATCCTAACCTGGAAGAATGTGTATTCCGAATTGTTTTGGATGGTTATAATGCCCCCGTATCTGCTGGAAATTTCGTGGATTTGGTTCAAAGACATTTCTACGATGGCATGGATATTCAAAGAGGTAAAGCATGCTTGCAGAAAGTCAATGAAGTTCTTAAACATCACATAATAGTTGCTTATTTTCCTGCACACGTCGCCATCCCAGTTGTTATGATCAAATATTTCTATTTGAATTACACTAAGAACTGTATTAATTTTCTTTCGTAGCGGATGGCTTTGTAGTCCAAACAGGAGATCCTGAAGGTCCTGCTGAGGGCTTTATCGATCCCAGTACAGAAAAAATCCGAACTATTCCTCTAGAAATTAGTGTCAAGGGAGAAAAGGCACCCTTCTATGGAGAAACACTCGAAGTAAGCTCCTTCAAAAACTCAAAAATCGCGGCATGGAGGACTTAAATTTGCGTCATTTAGAAAGTATCATTTATATTTCGGTTCCAAATTTGATCTGTTGTTGTGTTCTCTGACAGGAGCTTGGTCTATACAAGGCTCAAACAAAGCTTCCATTCAATGCATTTGGCACCATGGCCATGGCTCGTGAGGTGAACATAAACCTATAATACTCATATAATGTATCTAATTATGATAACTCTATTGGAGACTAAAGTTTTGTATTTTGAGTGAGTCTCTTGTGCGCCTGGGCACACGGATTTAGATCCGTGCCCCTTTACAATTTAAACCCCTAGCAATACATAGGTTTAAATAGAATATGGAGGGAAGAGTTGTGTTCACATGGGGACACGGCATGTCCCCGGGGGCACAGGAGATTTTGCCTTGTATTTTTTTCCTAAATCTGTTCTTTTATTTATTCAATCAGGAATTCGAGAACAATTCTGCATCAAGTCAGGTATTTTGGCTGTTGAAGGAAAGTGAACTCACTCCTAGCAATGCAAACATACTGGATGGCCGATATGCAGTGTTTGGTTACATAACGGAAAACGAAGACTTCTTGGCAGACCTTAAGGTTGGAGATGTTATAGAGTCGATTCAAGTGGTAGCAGGGTTAGATAATCTTGTTAATCCAAGCTACAAGATTGCAAGTTAGATTTCTAGTTTCATCTGGATCCAATAATTTCCACATACTTGATTGACACTTGAGACCACTTCCATGATGCTGAGAAACTTGTAATTTTTTTGTATTCAGTAATGTTGTTTGTCCTTTATCAAACTTAATGTGTGTACACAAATCATTGTACTATGTTGCATCAAGTTAAGATCAAATTCTTTTCCATTTAAGAAAAGAGGGTTCATGCTTGAGAGTTGATATGTAGATGTTAATAAATTTCAAGAAATGAAAATGACAGTGATGTTGAGCATCTTGAAAGTTAGACAAGAGTTTTACATACTGTACAAGTGATGATTGGAAATTATTACAACCCTAAGGACCACGATACTTGCGAAAGCAGAAACAACCTTGGGATTGGTTGGGAGGAATCATACCACCTCCCTTGGAAGTGTCAATGCCTTCTAAACTTCATCCATTTCCGGCCGTCTCTCTGAATTCGCATCCCAGCATTGTTTCATCACGTTTGCAAAAGAGCTCGGACAACATCGAGGTATCTCTGGCCTTAGATTCTGCAACAACAAACAAATGGTGAAATCAATCGAGAGCGAGAGAGGGATTATGCACTACTGCTGAAGTCAATTCGGAGAAGCTGAGATGTGGATACGGCATGTCACAGCAGTAAATCTCCCATAAGCAAATTCCAAAACTATACACATCACATTTCCTATTGTACGGATGATCATTGAGGACCTATGATGAGATAAATTGATTACAGAGTGAAAGTGGCAGTTTTTCATAGTGAAAAGAAGCATAACAAACCTCTGGAGCCATGTACCCGAGTGTTCCAGTTTCGCCAGTCATGTTGTTAGGGTTTGAAGCCTCGACACGTGCAACCCCAAAATCAGCTATCTTTACAGTTCGATTCTTGTCGAGGAGCATGTTCTCTGTTTTCACATCCCTGTGGACAATCTTTTGGGAGTGAAGATAGCTTAACCTGCGAAGGATAAACATGCTAATAAGCACAAAAGCTACCAGAGAGTGAAAATTATGTTAAGAATGAGTTGCATTGAAGTTATACCCTCGTGCAAGATCCAAAGCTAGCTGGATCACAACTTTGAAAGCAAGTTTTGTTCTTGAGTTTTTAATGAGGAAATTTTTTAGGGTACCACCTGGTAGATATTCAACTACAACGCAACAAACATTACAAGGCACGCCAAAATGTCCGTTGTCTTTCTGTCTGCGCCCAGCGTGGCTCCTATGAACTGCAAAGGTGATTCAGCTTGAAATTAGTCTTCCAACGAGAACCCCTCTTATACAGATGCCAACATGATATCATACAATAAATGTTTGACCAATTCACATTAGCAGATACTGACTAAAAGAAGACTTAAATCTTTTAGCAACAAAAGATTACCTTGGTTACATTAGGATGATCAAGTTTGTGCCACAAAGAAACTTCTTGAGCAAAAGCAGCTCGGAGTGAAGCTATTTCCGCCTGCGTCCTTTGGCCTTCCTCCCCCCAGTCGAGAAGTTTTACTGGCCAAAGAAATAAAGCAATCACTCCAAGCGAAGGTCTCATTCAGCATCTGCTCAGGGTATGTTCTTACCAGTGTCTTCATAGTTCACTTATCTGCTATCTGTCTTGATTTACTTCATAACTAATTCTTTTTAGTTTCAATATATCTGATCAATCAAGCACTTCAGGAATGCAGATGAAGCAAATAACTACAGTATTTTCCAAGCCCCTAAACAAAACAATGGCTTATTCCCCAACGTGAGATTTAGAAGTAAGTCGTACCCCAATAACTCTCGGCTGATCTTGCAACTTTTGGTGAAACAAGAATGCCAAAAGGAAGAGGATATTCAAGCCACATTATTCTAAATTTACCAACCAACAACTAATGTTTTCAACCATCGAGACATAAGATTGCCCATAGCCCACAGGCCATACTAAATGCAATAGAACCCCAGAATTTCAATATACTCCCCAAATCTAACTAGTATCATAATATCATCTTTTTGGGGAAACGTGAATGGGACTGAACTGAAGGAGTACATATTATAATCTTTTCTCCCCAAATCTAACAATCTATAGTATCATCATATATCGAATATAGCATCCATCTAAACACTGGAATTTTACACTACACTAAACACTGGAACGAAAAATTGGAAGAAAAATATTCTGCTTTGGATTAATAAACAAAGAAGTTGATTTGAAGATTGAGAAGGATACATACCTAGTCCGTCGTAAATGCCGCGATGAACGGTCCCAAATGTGCCACGTGCTATGACGGATTTGATGACGAGTTTCGAGGGGTCGATTTCCCATCCATGCTTCACCGGAATCTCTATAATTTCCGGTTTTTTCTTTTCTAAGGTGAGAGCTCTGGTGAGATGGCGGTGGAGCTGTTCGTCGATGCTCTTCAGATCTATGTGATCCGCCCTCACGAAACCACCGCCGCCGTCCACCGACATTTCCGTCACCGCCAATCTCAGCGAAGGGCGGTGCAACTGTGGAAGTTTTATTCGTTGGGATTTGGAGTAGCTTTTCCAGGCATGTCAGTGTAATTAATGGTCACATGTGAATTGTGAAATATATTTGCATTTATTTTCTACCATCTTTAGGTTTTCGATTTTCTTATTTCTCATTTAAGATTTCTGTCTACAGCACTCATGTTCTCGTTCATTTTTATTCAATAGTACTCCCTCGATCCCCCACATATATTCGTCTCGATATTGTATACGTTGAGTTTAAGAAAAATTACTTTTTAATTAATTTTATTAATTTTTTAGGAATATTATGATATTTTTTTAAATAATAAATAAATTATAATGTGTTAGATGGAATGGTATTTTTGAAATTAAAATAACTTTTGAGGTTGTTGAATAATGTGAAATTTTTTTTTGAATGTTAAAGATAAGTGTAAAACAGATAAAAATGGAAAGTGTAAATATAAGTGTGGAACAGGAAAAGTATATATTATCTGTTTGTTAATAAATAGCGTATATAATTCCTTTTATATTCAATTTTTTTATTAATAATAGGATATTATAAATATTTATTCATTAATATTACTATAAATGTGTGTGTATACTCTAAGGAGACTTCTCATTATTTGTTTAAAAGATTTTTGGAGAATATGAGAAGTTTTACTTAGGCACAACTCTGAGCCAATCATAAAACAGGAATTTACGACTGATTGACACAATCATAATTTTGAAATTTTACTAAATAATAATAATGTACTTTAATAAACAAATTAAATGTAACATAATAATATATTTCCTTTTATTAAATATTGAATTTTCTTCTAACGTCGGACTAGGGTTCAACCCATTTACAACTTACTATGATGATATCCCTGAAACTCCAATCAATGTAATAAATTAAAAGTAACTCCAATTATATAAAAGTATTTATTTCATACCAATACATTCAAACCTTATATTCACATTTTTTCTATTCGTATTAATTTTAATTTCACATTTTTATAAAATAATAATAATAATAATAATCAACAACTATCTTCATAACATACTATAATTTTTTTCCACACATAAACGTACTTACCCTCAAAATGGGATGGATTATTACATTGTTAATTAATTATAAACATAGTAGTAATATTAATTCTAAGCTAGCATAGAGAAAAATCAATGGAGATAGACATAATATCAAATTATGCTTCACCCACTTCCTGTTCTTTTTGATAGGAGTTTGGACCTTTAAGCTGTCGGATTAGTGATTATAAACTATTCACTTAACTTTAAAAACAGGGGCATTCTTGTAATACGAATGCATGTGAGATAATTGTATGTTGGATCCACTCATTATTAAAATATACTCCCTCCGTCCCATTTTTGTTGTTACATTTATTGTTTGCACGAAGATTAAGGAATATTGTATTTTAATATGTTGTGAGGTGAGAGAAATAATATTATAATGTAAAGTGAATAATTATATTAGTGGATTATTGTGGGCCCCATGAAGATATTTAATAGTTTTGTGCGAGTCACATCATCCAAAAATGGAAATGTAACATTAATTGTGGGATGCCTTTTTTAATAAGTGTAACAATAATCATGGGACGGGGAAGTACCTATTATATAAATATATATTTATTGATAGTTAAAATATATTTATAATTAATCATTATACAACACCGTAAAACTTTAAATATATTCAAACTATCAAAATAAACCTACTAATATCGTCTCACAAAAAACTGTCTTAAAAATATAAAAATGATTGTGTTTATTTTTTCTATTTAACCTCACACTTGGAAAGAAAACTCATGATTATGATTAATGCGGAGTTCTTTATTTTTCCTCACACTTGCAATCTGTTGATTGTGTTAAATTTTCTACATTTAAGAGAAATTTGCGTTACAAATAACATTTGGTAAAAATTTTAAATATTTTATAGTGTATACTCCCTCTGTCCCGGTCAAACTGCATTTTTTAACTGCATAAAGCTCTCACAATGCATCTCTTTGGGCGGGACAGATGGAGTATATTGGAATTCTTTAGCGACATAATAAATAAATTAAAAAAAAATGAAAGCACATACATAACCTTTACTAAAATATCTATAAAAATTAAATGTGGGAACAAATGATACTGTCCACTCTTTTTATGAAATGCCACGACATGTAAAGAATAATATACACCAGTACAGATAGTATTACATATTAAAATGCATCAAAATATCAAATCATCTTCGTCATAAAAACAGTATGAAAAATCCTAAAAAATGAGATTTTATATCCAGCAATTCTTTTATGCTTAAAGAAAGAGATCGTGATCACTATCTGAAGTGCATACTAAGAAAAATTCCCACAAATTTTATACAAACTTATTTAAGTAAAAAGAGTGTAACGTTGAAGAGATAATTATCGAGATCTAGATTTCTGTATGATATGTAAGAGTAAGCTAAAAATCAGAATAATCCAAGCACTATTTAGGTAAACATAACCAAATTTCAAGGTTTAACAGTCCAAAAGTTTCATATTAATATATTATGACACTAAATTATATTTTCATTAAATAAAATAGAGGGTGATTTTTTTTTTTCCATGCAAGAAAGGTCCATAAACTGCAGTTGCAAAATTATCAAATACTCACATCATTCAAGTACATAGAGTTAATCACACTATATATTGATAAATATCAAAACTTAAGCATAAAAAGCCCTTCAGCAAAATGTGGTCATTAAGATGACATGTTTTCAGGCATTACTCTTTACATTCCGAATGAGGCTTCCAGATATAGGTGTGTTTGTGTATATTAAGCATGATGCAACCTATATGCTTGTGTGACAAAAAGTAGAGGTATGACAAAAGGATAGTTCTACCGAGTAGACAAAAACTATAGCTGCTTCATATCATATAAGGAGAAGACAAAAGTTAACAATCGAAAAGAAAAAGTTATTGTTACATACGTCGCCTTTTCTTCTCTGGTGTTGCATGTACTTGTGCTTTGATCCCATAAGTCTTCAACTGAAAATTCTCAAAGGCATCGGAAATTACTCCAACCTGCAAAAGGCAGACGTTGTTGGCGTTAACATGTCAATTGCATGACGATGGAAGGTAATTACATTGAATAATAGATTAAGAGACCAGTTCAGGCTTTTTGGAGTACACTCGCACAATCATATCCTGACAACATGATGGAAGCAAGTGGCTGACACGATCATCTGAAATGGAGAACTTCTCCTCACTATCATAATCCTGAAGGAAAGGACCATCGAGAGAAAATTGATAAAGCTTGCAAGGGCCAAATTTCTAAACGTGTAAGCTGTAATGCAGAATCCTTACCTTGAAAAAGTTGATGCTTGAAGAACGTAAACATGCAAAGAATGATAAAAGTGTCAATTTAGTCCCACACAATCTATTACTAACTATATGGACGAGGAAAAGGGTGACTAGATTTGTTCAATGTAGAATGCTATGAGCACCTTTCAAGGGGATTATGCTTTCCACGAGTCAAATCAATCCGGACATTGCTAACCACTACATCCTCCTCTCTTATTGTCACGCCACCATTTTTCTATATAAAAACAGTACCATAAATAAATGAAGAAACTTTCCTGGCAAAGAAGCCCAAAAAAACACATATCATTATTGAAAGCATTCATAAATACCTGTGAACAAACGATATCCTGAGCAGTGACTTCCTTAAAATTATCCAATTTGTCTTTAGGGACAGCATACTCATTACAGAACTTCAAAAGCATGTGAAATTTCAGCATATCATCTTCATAAAATACATGAAAATTAAATAATTAATATACATAGTATCATTGATCAGAAGTGCTTGGATTTATAGAACCTGATACAAGTCTCTCCGACGAATGCGGAGGATTAAATCCCTAGCTTCCTTTAGTTCTTGGTCTGGAGCTGTCTCAATGGTCCTGATTATAGTGTCATCTAACTACACCAGCAAAAGAATAAATCTCTTAATAGAGTAGTGGGTAGATATTAAATAGTAGTAATATAAAATAACAGATCCCCAACCTTCCAATATTGTGAAGGATCCTGTATGTGAGATGCTATAGATAGATAACTGTTAGCACTGACTAAGGCATCAACAACCATCAGCTCTATAGCCTGAAAAATAACCATATCGGTAGTGTTTTTTTATACATGAAAGAGCCACGTAGGACACGAATCTAAAAATATAAATATAATTATGTTCCTTGCTTATATATACAAACTAAACTGCATGACTGAACAATATCCTGGCCATACCTTTACTTTAGCATGAGTGTAAACAGTTCTGTACAGATCAGCACGTGTGGCAAACAACTTGTGGATAGTCAAATCTGAAACTTACTTTATGACAGGACAGGTTCTAAAAGAAAAGGTTTACGTTCAGCAATGTAATTCAGATACTTACACTCTTTGGCCCGATAGCATATCTCATCTCCCATAACTCTCATACTCTCCATCAACCTGCGAGACACAAGACAAACATTCATGAAATTTGATTGAATTAGCTGTGTAATTAGTAAGCTATGTAAATGGCAACTGAATCACGCAGTAAATTAGAAAATAACCTTTGAAACTGGAAGTTGCATCCTAAGCCACATGCTCGGCAATCACGGACAATGTAATCAAACCTGCAACATTCATATTTTAACCATGCAGTCAAATACACACGACGAAAAGTAATAATTAATTAAAATTACATAGGGAAGGATAAAACTGATAGAGGATTAAGATTCCCTATGTAATTAAAGGCACTTACTTGTCAACGTCAATGCCATTTCGACCATTAGCTACAATATCATAGAGATAACGCTTTTCCCTTGAGGTCTAAGGATAAAAAAATACCACTGAATCAAAGACACACTATAAAGTTGCATGATTACCAATAAAAGAAATAGCATGATGTTTACAAAACATACTTGCACTGTAGAGTATTTAGAACTTGCAAGTATCATTTCCTGAAAAAGAGTTACCCAGGTTAAATAGATGAAGGAGCTGTAGCGAAAGGCATCTTGACACAGTATTTTACACATAATATAGAAGTAAAATCATCATTGAGAAAATATCACGGGGTTGCAGATAAGCCCCAAAACTAATAACTAGGTAAATAATATATTAATAAAACTGTCAAGGGAAAGTACTGGACAATCATTATCAATTGGAGTATGTGATTTTGTAGCATTATTAATTAAAATGTCTTCATCAATATCTTCCACAAAGCATTTAAGTATCATTACAATGACCCTAACACGCCAAATAAGCACCAGAAGTATACATATTAGTCATCTAAAAAATATTATTTAACGTTTCAAAGAAAAATAGAACAGGAAAAGTCAAGCACGAGTCACAAATTAAACTATGTGACCACAAGAACTGATATAACTCACATTGACTCTTTTCACTGCCTCAACATCTATGTCAATATTATGCTCATTGATGATATGATTGATCATTTCGACCGACATTTGCTCATGAGACCTGTAACCATCTTTATCAAAGTTAAACAAGAATCCGACAAAATGGAAACCGGTATGCTATTAAAATACTAGTTAGTTATACAATATTACCATTCTGAGCCGTTGAGAACCTTTGGAAGGAACTCGCGCTCAAACAAATGACTAAAAGGCCCATGACCTATGTCGTGCAAGAGGCCTGTCAATTAGTAAGGTAAAAACAGTAAGTTACCAAATAGATGCTTTTATTTATCATAACATAATTTCTTTATGTCTAATTAACCTGCAAGTTTCACAGTGTTCACATCAAAGCTATCAATACCAAGCTCTAATCCCTGCAAAATGTAAAATAAAAATAAGATTGTATCTTCACTTTGTGCTCTTGCATAAAGATTTTTAATGCAGATCTCGCACTTGTTGAGCCTTAAGCCTATGAATAGTTTCACCAGCAATCCAATAAACTCCAAGAGAGTGTTCAAATCTAGAATGTACTGCTCCTGGATAAACCATATTTGCCAATCCTGCAAATAACTCAAATAAATCAAAATAATTGATCTTAAACAATGCAAGAGCCTAACGATTAAACATATCCACCAAGAGTTTAATCCAAGCATATTACGATATTTATTTAGCACTAGCAATGCTTCTAAAATGAGATTCTGAGAAATCTCAATTGCCCAGGAGAGAACACGATGATGTAAACCATGACTTTTGACATGGGTAGGAAGTTTAAAGAACATGACATGCAAGTAAAAAGAGAAGTAGAAGCAAGTCGTGTGTGCTTTTAATCGTCCCTATCTTAATTTGGTGAGTAAAAGACGTTGGTTTCAAAAAAAACAAACTTTCATAAGCAAATCAAATGGCTGAGCATCATCTAACCTTTTGAATTATCTTAATGACTCTACCTAATAGTCAAAGCACTTCAAACAAGATAAGCACCTTTAATTGTCAAAAAAGAATATCACTAAAAACATTAGAATGAAAGAGTGTTTGATACATGAGAGACAACTGAATTTCTAGATCAACATCTGTACTAAATAACCTATGATGCATCAAACAAACAATAAATATTCCACACCAAAGCCATGGCATGCAATTTCTTCAAGTAATTATGAATCTGTTGTCCTCTTCATCCGTTCATCAAACAAACAGAATTTTCAATATAAATTATAATAATCAAGTGTTGATTTAGAAAATCAAATGGTGTGCACTTACCTAGTTGCTTAAGATCACGCAGCCTGTCAGTAGAACAAATATAACATTAGAAACTAAATTATAACAATTATGTTTGATTGAGTGCGCAAAAGAAAGATGAGGCAGAATAATTTCGGCTTACCTTTGAAACTGCTCAGTGTCGATGAATTTCAGAAAGAGCTGCAAGAAAATTTTTCAAAAAAATAAATAAATAATAATAATAATAATTTGATGAATTTGCCTGAATCCAAAAGAAACGTGCGAAGCACATAAGAAATGTTTGAAAGAGAAGAAACTTTTCTATCCGTTAATAATGTATAACTAGAGTCTATCCACTAGATACAACCTTAGTAGACCAAAAATCCAGTTCAGAAACACTAAATTTCATCAGTTCATCAACTCCACTGAATTTAGGGGAAAATCTAGTAAATCGGAGATCGATCATAAAGCCTAAAAAGAATACAAACGCAAATTAAATGTTACCGGGTCCAGATAAATGTTTCCATGAACATTGTCATGGACGTGCTTGGAGAACCTCAGATCTTGAGAGGTCGCGAAACTGTAATTTGCAGAGAATCCGAGTTCGTCTTCGCAAAATGCTCCCATTCTTCGTCCTATGGTTTGCTCCGAAACGCCCAGCTACATATAACGAACGAACAGAAGTAAAATGAGGCAAATACAATTGTTATTCTTCAAGAATCTAAGAGGTTACATCCATGGCAGCGTACGGGGGGTTAACGAGTATTGCAGTAATAGGAGAAAAGAGGGTCGAGATTGTGGAGGGGAATAGTGCAGCCAAAAGAGTCTGGTTCCAGACTTCCAGCAAATACTGCCTATTATTTAATTTAATTACTTTTTCGTTAAAAACGTTTCCTAAATCATCGGGTGTTTCGTCACTTAATTAACGCGTTTTATGCCTTTGCCCTAAATATTGCATCGACATAAAAACAGAGTTTACTCCATCTCCATGCACCCATAGGCCATAATCTAAATCGTTTTTTTTTTAAATAATAATATTAATGTTATATTTTTAAATTAAATAAAATATATTCTAAAATTAAATATTAATCATAGACTACATTTTAAAAAAATACTTATAAATTCTAAAATACAAAATACATTAGATGTACCCTAAAATAAATCAAATACTTATATTAATGTTATATTTTTAAATTAAATAAAATATATTCTAAAATTAAATATTAATCATAGACTACATTTAAAAAAATACTTATAAATCCTAAAATACAAAATACATTAGATGTACCCTAAATAAATAAAATACTTATATTAATGTATATTTTTAAATTAAATAAAATATATTCTAAAATTAAATATTAATCATAGGCTACATTTAAAAAAAATACTTATAAATCCTAGAATACAAAATACATTAGATGTACCCTAAAATAAATGGTCTTGATGCTCTGAAAAAAAAAATTTAATCTTTACTTTTTATTTTTTAGAACGAGCGGGAAAGCTATTCAAAAGAGTATTGAATATTGATTAATAGAAATATTGAAAACAAATTGAATTTAAATATTGTGATTGGATTCTAGCCAGATGGATTTGGTTCGAATTGACATCATTTTTGGAATACACGGAGTATAATTTATGTAGATTTCAAACATACAACATCATTAAAGAAAAGGTAAGCTAAAAAAAAAAGTTCACATAGATTTAAATTGTTAATGAATAATTCACGATGAAACTATGCTCCAGTGGCAAGATAAGAACATAAAATCAATTATCAAATCAATATTTTGTCACATGGGTGATGGATTGGCGATACACATGATAATCAAAGGAAGCAAAATGAAGGTATAACCATTTAACTCCAGCTTGAAGAACAATTCTGCAGATTAATTAAAATTTTCAAAAAAAAAAAAAAGAGGCTAAAATACACCATACAGAAAAACAGTCAGTTCAGTTTTAGACAGAACGCTAGCAGCCTCTTGTGAAAGAGTTGAGAGAAGAAATGATGAGTCTACGTAGGGTAGATTTGAACGTCGATTTTTAAAGATACAGCTTCTCAACACGAAGACGACCACACAAAAAACAATAATATGAGTAGAAACTCAAACTATGAAATTTTTGTATTTCACAAACTATGAAATTTTTGTCTTTCACCATCTAAGAAATATATAGGCCAACCTATCAGAGTATAACAAGGAGTACCGTGCATCAAACCAGAAAAAAAGATCAGCTAATACCTCCTCAGTGTAACATCAAAAACAATGTCTTCTTATCGAAGGAGCAAGTATATAACAAGATCATATCCTACAAACAATACAGCCATTTTGATGATACACTTATTTCAAATTTAAGGGAAATGACTTTAGCTGAAGGGGGGCTTCCCAGCATCTCCACTAAAGGCCCTCGTTATAGTGGTGTCGCAAAGCCTGATAGCAATATAATAGGGAAAAATGTTCAATCATTTAAATCTTGTGTACAAATGCAAAAGACAATCATACAGTATCTATTCTAGGTTCACTGAAACATTTGATGGTTCATTGCATATAATCCATTCAATTCACAACTGCCTTTAACTTTTAACATAATAACAAAGGCAAAAGCTCCCACCACTTCTGCATACAAGACTCGAAAAGGGCTCAATCCTTATTCCAGTCTGAAGTCTCCACTTAATCACTTGGAGAGGCACATTAAAATAATTAAACTGTAATAGGTGAATTATAATTATGATAAAAGAAAATCTCCATTTTATAATGGCATTCATGGTGTTCTTTGACCAGGATACCGAAAGAGAAACTAGGCATTGATACTAGCAGTTCATCTCAGTGCCTACCTTTATTTCAGATTTTAATTAATGCAACTCCACATTTGGAACACGAATGAGATAATAATAGCTTGTTCATAAAAATCACAAACCCACTTTCCCCAAAAAAGTGCACAAAACAACATAATCATCAAATCCAGGACTAGATTTACAGCTCAAATCAAACGTATTTCCATATCATTTCATACACATCCATATGGGCCTTATTTACGCTTATAAGTGTGGAAGTCATATAGAGAGGCAAACAAATTCCACAAGAAAAGCCAATTCACCATTTTCATAAAATGCAAAATCAAAATAAACAGAAAACTGGAACAATAATCAGTACCTTCAGAAAGAAAACACCAGTGGCCAACCTTTGAAGACAGCATTGATTTTAACAATGCAGATGCAGTCACCGAATGAAGTGGCATCAATGATTCTCCACACCCTAGCTCCACTGGTAGCCTAAACATTCACAGAATTCCTACTTTACTTAGCATTGTTATCTATTAATTTGCCAATAAATAAACAATTCAAAGCAATATTGAGTAAATAGCCAATGAAACAAAATCGAGA
The DNA here is from genome assembly GCA_023678885.1 of Pogostemon cablin. NCBI lineage: Eukaryota > Viridiplantae > Streptophyta > Magnoliopsida > Lamiales > Lamiaceae > Pogostemon > Pogostemon cablin. Next base: position 765,579 of record CM042992.1, on the reverse strand, counting down.
AGCGCTTTTGGGCGAACCTGGAGGCGAAGAACGGAGTACGGCGAGTTGACGGGCGTGGTACGCTGGGTGTGAGTCCAAAGAGCTTTGATGATCCTGCGGAAACGGAATGCGGTGATTGGCTCCGAAATAGAAAGGATTTGACGGAGTTGGTAGATCGTTGTACGACGTTTCTAGCACAGCTCGACGCCATTTCCTTTTGCAGTGAATGGAAAACCTCTGAAATCTTAAACCCTAGGGAGAGCAGTTCAGCGACATGGTCGAAACACTCAAGAATTCGGGTCGGTTTCCTGGGTCAGATTAATGGGCCTAACCCATTTTTACCAATGGACCAGCGTCAGTGGGCCTAATGAAATCAAGTTTATAAATTAATTATCATTATTATTTATTTGAAATAAAGTTTTATAAATAACCTATACATTATTAAAAAAGTTGTAGTATAGTAGTATTTATTTAATTTAAATAAACAAAAATTTTGGCATTTTCAAAAAAGGGGCTTGGCGAAATTATATTTTTTGCCTTCTGTACATAACATTCTTAATTAATCTTCTGTGATTGTAACTTTTACTAAGTAAACCAAATTTAACCTTAATTTCAAATTTTCAATGATTCATTCCATGGTGGGGTGACATTTTCGATGAATTATTGACTTTGTTAGTCTTTTGCATTAAAAAAAGAAACAGAATAATGGAAGCTATAAGTGTTGCAGATCAAAATGATATTCATTAATAATATACGACTCCAGCAAACATCATACATGCCATACCGCAATTGTTAAGAAAGGATACATTAGACAAATAAGTAAGTAGCTCTGCTTTATTCAAGTTTCATGTCACTACATATGGCAAACAACATTAGGTGTTGCAGAGATCGTCTAGCGGTACTGGCTCGCGAGTTCTCCATCCTTGACAACGTAATTCTGCGGAGGAAAATCCTGGCCATTGAAGTATCGATCCAGCATGTCCTTCACTCCGGCAGCATACCGTATCTACATCACAATAAGTCTTTTCTAAGTTCATGAATTGCAGAGAAAAGCACCAGCTAGAGAAGTCTGAATCTTACCTGTGCATCAATTGTAGTTCCTGATATATGAGGTGTCATAGCTTGGTTTGGCATGTATCGCCATGGATGATCCTTTGGAGCTGGTTGTGGGTACCAAGCATCCCCGCTGTAACCTACATTTTTTTACCATTTAACCGGGGATCATCCAGCAGTCGTTTTTCATATGTTACTACAGCTCAATGTCATTTCTAATTGTACTTCATTGAAAAGGATCTGGTTTTGTTAGGATAATTTCTCTCAAGTTTAATGATTTCTATGGATTGGATTAGATGACATACCTCCAATGTGGCCACTGGAACAAGCATCAACAACTGCTTGTGTGTACATGATTGCGCCTCTAGCATTATTCACAATTAGAACTCCCTTCTTCAGCTTAGATATCCGTTCTTTATCAAACATTCCTCTAAGAAAGCCATCATGAGTTACGATGAATCGACTCCAATAATTCGATCAACAGAAACAAGTTAATAAATAAAAGCTTACTTCGTTTTCTCAGTAAGGGGCATGTTGATGACAATCACATCGCATTTAGGAAGCATTGCATCGAGATCTTCCTCAAACTTTGCTCCTATCTGACTCTCCAATTCAGGGTCTATCTTGAGGCGATCATGGTAAAGCAGATTACAGTTGAAAGGCTTCAATCTCTGGAGTAACAAACGGCCAATACGTCCAGCTCCAACCGTTCCAACAGTCTTACCTTCAAGGTCATAAGCTCGGTGAGCAATGGCTGCAACATTCCACTCCCCATTAATAACCTGATGGTGTCCAGGTAAAAAGTTCCGAACAAGGATGAGAATCCTCATGAGCTCGTCTTCAGCAACCGAGACAACATTGCTCCAGGTCACCTCTGCTACTGTTAATCCAGCTTCAGCAGCCGCCTTGAGATCAACATGATCTGAGCCAATTCCAGCTGTGAGCAAAAGTTGAAGATTTTTCGCCTTCTTGATTCTTTCGGCTGTTACATAAGCCGGGTGGAAAGGAGTAGAGATCAGCACATGAAGATCAGGTACGTGTTTATCGAGCTCTGCGACCAAGCAATTCGAAAGCCATTAGTCTTAATCAGCTCTCACTTGACTTCAAAACAAGAACAAAAGGGAGTCTGAAAGTTTACACGAACTATTGTTGTTCCTTACCACATCCAGGTCCATCCTTGTCAGCAGTAACTATGTACTGGTGGCCCTTAGATTCCAACCATTCGCGTATGCCTAATCCATTCTCAACACAGCCCAGGAAATTGGGATTCATGGAGGCATACTCATTGGCATTGTAAAATACACTCACAATCTTCTTGCTGCCAGGTGAAGCCTGTTTGGTTTCAGAAAAACAGCCGCCATGAATCATATTAGACATGTAAATAGTGAAAATCTCATGATAATTGAAATGTATGTGCCTAGTAAGGTCATTTGAGGCATGGCCATGATTCTTAAAGGAAGGAAGCTGTAGAACGTTGATTTTCGTATAAAATGTCACACAGGAAGGAAAATGTATTAAATAACCAGAATGCTTCTTAATAAACGAGACAAAATGTATAGCAATTTTTTATGTATAAAATTAATTAGTTAATTTAAGCACAGATTAGCAATCATGCAATTCAAGAATCAATTAAAGATGTACTCTGTTGTAATATGGATTAGGTGGCCATTACCATTACTAATATGGATTAGGTGGTTTATGTTCTTATTTAAGAAGTTGAAAATTTCTTGTAATGAATGAGAGAAAAAGATTATAATTTTGAATATAGAAGATCCTTGTCTTCATCTTATTTCTTCTTCTCCTCTCTTCTTCTCCTCTCTTCTTCTTCTTGCTGTTACTTTCTTTCTTCAATTTATTGATTGTTACATTTTCTTTAATTATTATTTAACACGTTATCAGCACGACGTTCTAACCACTGGAAGGAAATCCTAGAAAAGAATCGTATCTTTTCTGCAAGTTCATTGAATATGTCTAACATCACTAAGAAGGAATTCACCGAGCTCGCCCTAGATGGCAACAATTATTTAACATGGGTCCTAGATGTGGAAATGCACCTAGCAGCTAATGATTTGAGTGACACTATCATTTCAAATGCTAATACTACTCCAGCCCAGAAGGCTAAATCACTCATATTCATTCGTCATCATTTAAACAAAGATTTAAAAAATGAGTACCTAACAGAAAAAGATCCTCTTATCTTATGGCAATCCCTGAAGGATCGCTTTGATCAACAAAATGTGATAATTCTCCCTCAAGCTCAATATGATTGGTTTAATTTAAGATTCCAAGATTTCAAATCAGTTACAGAATACAATTCTATTCTACATCGTATTGTCTCGCAGTTGAAACTTTGTAAGCAGACAATTATTGAAATTGAATTGATTGAAAAGACTCTTTCCACCTTCCATGCTAACAATCTCGTACTCCAGCAGCAGTACAGAGCCAAAAATTATACTAAACACTCAAAGCTTATTTCTGCATTATTGGTAGCAGAAAAGCATAACTAGTTGTTAATGAAAAATCATAATGCTAGACCAGTTGGTTCAAAACCTGTGCCTGAAGCACATGACACATTCTATATGAATCGACGTGGAAGAGGCAGAGGAAGAGCAAGAGGAAATGGTCAAGAGAATTCACATTGGGCTCATCACAGTGGTAGAGGAAACTTAAGTGGGCCTCAAAGAGGTGGTCGAGGCAACTCAAGTTTATTACTTCGACGTGGTCGAGGTCGAGGCAGAGGATTTAAAGGTATTGATAGGGCTCAGGGTAGTGGAATGACTCAAAATAATACCCATGAACAAATTCCAAATTTCACTCATCAAAACCAGAATCAGATTTGTTATAGATGTGGATGCGATGGTCATTGGTCTCGCACTTGACGAACACCAAAACACTTAGTTGAAGCTTATCAAAGAATGCAAAATGACAAGAAGGGAAAGGTCATCAATGGTGAATCACATCATACAAAATTGCCTGAAGCAAATAAAGATTTTGACCATAACAATGATGACCTCTTGGGACTCGAGCTCGAGGATTATGGAGATAAAATGTGATCTTGTTTTTCACGTTGCTAATGTTTCTTATGTCAGACAATTTATTTTATTATGTATTTCATGGATTCTAGTTATTTTTAAAACTCTAGATATTTGCTACACTATATGTTTACTTATTTGTGGTGATGAAATTATGTTCATGTTTTATTTTTTTATTGTTCGTGTTTCTTTTTATATATCTTATTAAATTGAATTTTTCAGTAATCAACCTATGGAGAACGAGGATACTTTATGCCTAGTAGACAGTGCTACTACTCATACAATATTTAAAGATAGAAATTTTTTCCAAACTTTAACTAAGAAAAAAGAGAGTGTTACTTCTATTGCAAATGACAATATTTTAATAATGGGCAGACACTAATTATTGAAGAAGCACTCTTATACCCACAATCTAAACGTACACTTCTCAGTTTTAAAGATATTCGAGCAAATGGTGTTCATATTGAAACTGAAAAGGAAAACAACACTGAGTATCTCCTGATGACTCGGTTGAATGGATGTCGAAAACAAGTTATAGAAAAACTTCCTTCTTTCTCCTCGGGGCTGTATTACACCTATATCAAACCACATAATGGTTATGTTGCAATGAGCTTAAAATTTAAAGACCCAAATTCTTTTAAATTGTGGCATGACCGATGGGTCATCCAAGGCAAACTATGATGCGTCAAATAATTACTAATTCTTTTGGGCATAATATACAAAGCAAAAATATTCCTTCTCCAACTAAATTTATTTGAGAAGCTTGTGTGAAAGGAAAACTCATAATTAAACCTTCTCGAACAAATGTTGGAATTGAATCTCTTATTTTCCTACAAAGAATTCAAGGAGATATATGTGGACCTATTCATCCCTCTTCAGGGCCATTTCGATATTTCATGGTTCTGATTGATGCTTCTACTCGATGGACATATGTGTGTTTATTATCCACTCGAAACAATGCTTTTGCAAAATTTATTGCTAAAATTATTGAATTGCGAGCCCAATTTCCTGATTATCCAATTAAGTCAGTAAGAATGGACAATGCCGGCGAATTCACATCAAAAGCATTTGATGAATATTGTATGTCATTGAGCATTACAGTAGAGCATCCAGTTCCATATGTCCACACTCAAAATGGTCTAGCTGAATCACTTATTAATCGTATCAAATTGATCGCTAGACCAATACTATAAAATTCCAATTTGCCTATTTCTTGTTGGGGACATGCAGTTTTACATGCTGCTTCTTTAATTCAGATCCGACCAACTGAATATCTTGATTATTTTCCCCTACAACTAGTGCATGGTAAAGAACCTAATATTTCCCATCTGCAAACTTTCGGTTGTGCAGTTTATATTCCTATATCACCACCAAAGCGTACTTCAATGGGCCCACAAAGAAAATTAGGTATATATGTTGGTTATAATTCACCATCTATTCTTAAATACCTAGAGGCCATGACAGAGGATCAATTTATTGCTCGATACGCTGACTGCACATTTGATGAAGATTATTTCCCGGTATTAGGGGAAGATAAAAGCTTAAATTCAAAAGAATACCGAGAAATTTCATGGAATGAAAACAATCTTCAACATTTAGATACACGTACTAGTCAAACAGAACTAGAAGTTCAAAGGATTATTAATTTGCAAGATTTAGCAAATAAATTGCCAGATGCATTTATTGATCATAAAGGAGTGACAAAGTCCCATATACCTGTTGTTAATGCACCAGCAAATGTGAAAGTTCCCCAGGGACTAGAAAATTCAACTGATGCTTCTCAACGCCTGAAGCGTGGGAGACCCATTTGTGCAAAAGATAAGAATCCGCGAAAATCTAAAATTAATAATGAAACACAATCACTCTTACAGTCTCAAAATGAAAAATCTCCAGAAGAGAGTTGTCTTGAAGACAAAAACCCCAGTCGATTTGCACGTGCATCAAATACTCATACCACTGGGGATGCGGAAAAACCAAATTTAGAGTTTTTGGGAAATAACAAAAATTTGGTTGATATAAATATAGAAGTTGCCATGAATTTTACAAACACAGGAGAAATTTATAACAGAAATATCATAGTTGTCGACAACATATTTGCATCTACAATTGTGCATACTATCTCAAATGATAATTTGGATCCAGAACCTAAATCAATAGCAGAGTGTCGAAAGAGCTCCGATTGGGTAAGATGGAAAGATGCAATTGAGACAGAACTTGACTCGCTAAACAAAATAAAAGTGTTTGGTTCAATGATTCGTACACCAGAAAATATTATCTCTGTAGGATATAAGTGGGTGTTTGTACGAAAAAGAAATGAAAATAACGAAGTGGTGAGATACAAAGCGAGATTAGTAGCTCAAGGGTTTACGCAGAGACCCGGAATAGACTTTGATGAAACATATTCTCCTATTATGGATGGCATAACTTTCCGCTATTTAATATCGCTGGCAATTAATATGAATCTAAATATGCAGTTAATGGATGTCGTGGCTGCGTACTTGTACAGATCATTAGACACTGACATTTATAGAAAATCCCAGAAGGATAAAAAATTCACAGTTTGGGTCATAATGAAAATCGCAATATGTATTGTGTTAAATTACAAAAGTCATTGTATGGACTAAAACAATCAGGAAGAATGTGGTACAATCGACTAAGTGAATTCCTCCTAAAAAAAGGGGTACATAAATAATGATATATGCCCCTACGTGTTCATAAAAAGATCATTAAAAGGTTTTTATATTATCTCTGTCTATGTTGATGACATAAACATCATAGGAACGTGTAATGAACTTGAAGAGGCTCGTTCATACAAGGATGGAATTTGAAATGAAGGATTTGGGTCAAACCAAATATTGTTTCGGTCTGCAGATCGAGCATCTCCCTGAAGGAATCTTTATACACCAGTCAACCTATGTAATTAAAGTTTTAGAGAGATGTTATATGGACAAATCTCATCCACTTAGCACACCAATGATTGTTCGATCCCTTGATAGGGATAAAGAACCTTTCCGACCTAGAGAAGAAAATGAGGACATTTTAGGACCAGAAGTTCCTTACATGAGTGCCATTTGAGCACTCCTTTATCTTGCAAATTGCACTAGACCTGATATTGCATTTGCAGTTAACTTATTATCGAGATTTAGTGCATCTCCTACAAAGAGACATTGGAATGGCATTAAACATATCCTGATATATTTGCAAGGAACAAAAGATCTTGGTTTGTTTTATGAAAAGAATAAAAATATATCATTGGTGGGTTATTCAGATGTTGGTTATATGTCTGATCCCCATAATGCTAGATCTCAAACTGGTTATGTTTTTCTCTGTGGTGGTACTGCAATTAAACAAACAATGGTTACTACTTCCTCAAACCACTCAGAAATTATTGTTCTGTATGAAGCATCACGAGAATGTGTATGGTTAAGATCGTTGATAAATCATATTCATAGCTCAAGTGGAATAGAAAATGATAATACCTCCCCCTACAGTCTTATATGAAGATAATGCAGCTTGCGTAGCGCAAATGAGCAGTGGATATGTTAAAGGAAACCTAACAAAGCATATATCTCCAAAATTCTCTTATCCACATGAGCTCCAGCAAAATTGTGAAATTACTATACAAAAGGTTCGATCTAGTGAAAATCTAGCAGATTTATTCACAAAATCTCTCCCCACATCAACTTTTGAAAGACTTGTTTATAATATTGGAATGCGAAGGATAGAAAGGTTATTATCTTCAGGGGAGCGACAATTTCTAAACAATCCTAAAGATTGGGTCCTGAAGATCGATGTTGCACTTTTTTTCTTAACTAAGTTTTTCCCATGAGGTTTTCTTAGTTAAAGGTTTTTAATGAGGCAAGCTAGTTTATTATGTTAAAGAAGAACGATCACTTCTAAACAATCCTGAAGATCAAGTTATACTCTTTTTTTTCCTTAACTAAGTTTTTTCTCACTGGGTTTTCTTAGTTGAAGGTTTTTAATGAGGTAGCTATTATAATACATTGAAATCATAACACATGTACTCTTTTCCTCGACTAGTTTTTCTCACAGGGTTTTCTAGGGAGGTTTTTAACGAGGCATGAACAGCGTAATGTCCAAGGGGGAGTGTTGTAAAATTGATTAGGTGGCCATTATCATTACTAATATGGATTAGGTGGTTTATGTTCTTATTTAAGAAGTTGAAAATTTCTTGTAATAAATGAGAGAAAAAGATTATAATTTTGAATATAGAAGATCCTTATCTTCATCTTATTTCTTCTTCTCCTCTCTTCTTCTTGTGTTACTTTCTTTCTTCAATTTACTATTGATTGCTACCTTTTCTTTAATTATTAAACATGCTCCATATATTTATAAAAATAATATTTTATTTTTATTTTCTAATTTCATTTTTAAGCGACAGTGTCACGTGAGATTTGCCTTGGAAATTATCATAAAGTGGAAACAGGAAAGTTAAAAGATCCGGTTAATCAAAAAGATCCGGTTAATCGTTATCAGTTGGCGTAGTTAGGGGCCTAATTATAATTACCAAACAGGATTAAGAGAAGACGACAAATATGTCGTCATCACAGTTCACACACTTGGCGAGTTGGCGTGGTCCGTGAAGACTTCTTTCTCTACGTATTTTCATACTCCATCGTTACACACTCTATACTAATTTCTTAATTAGTCCAATTTAATCCCCCCAAACAACGAAAGCTTCTGCGAATCAAATGAAATCACAGCTATATCCTAGAATTTTCATTTACAGCGAATTTAAGTTCCTCTGAGTTTATAAGAGCACAAAAAAAAATCAGAATCAGCGAGGGAAAAAAAATTAATCATGCAACAACAAATCAGAGGAGATATAATCGGTAAAATACCATCGCTAGCTAGATTTCCACTGAAAAATATCGCAGATATCAACACAAAATATAAAATTATTTGAATTCAGAATCGAAGAAGGCTTACGTGGAGTTGTCTTGCTAGAACTGAAGAAGCAGGAATCCCTTAAGAATTAAACGCACGAATTGCCGAAGCAGCGACGCGTTTCATAGCCATGTGAATTGATCAATTTAAAGGTTCAGGAAAGAGATTTGGACTTCGATGTGAGAGAGAGAGAGACTGGAGAGAACCGTATGGTTCAGTTGTAGTGACACGAGAGAGGTGTGAGAACTGATTATGACTCTTATGCCCTTTTATATTAAAAAAGGGAAGGTGAAAAATAGTAAGAAATAGGAATTGAACACTTTATTAGTTTTTTCTAATTTTGTTTATATTTATAAATAAATTAAAGGGCGATTCTTGGCTGATGACATGTCATTGATGACCCTAATTAGTTAGGTAAGTGGTCAATATTTATGATGTAGGATGTCAACTTTTTGAGGTTCTGGTTTTTCTCACCAAAACTGCATATATGTCACGTGTTACGATTAATGAATTTTGTATTCTCCTAATTATACAAAGGCAATTATCATAATTGTGTTACATATTATTCCATTTAGGATAGCTGTGGGTACTGTGATAAAGTTGAATGTTAATGTTTTGGTTCGAAGGGGGTGTGGAGCAACGATAGCAGGGGTGACTCAGAATTGTAGTTGAAAAGTTCTCTTGTGTTTTGTTGAACGATGCTCTAGAATTTTTGAAGTAGAGGTTGCAGAGGCATTGGCCTTGGAGAGGGCTCTTGATATTGCTATGGAACGAAGATATGAGGAGATGATCTTGGAGTCAGATTCACAGGTTGTTGTTAATTATCTTTTAAGTAAGCTCCAAACTTTACTTATCTTGGTAGGATTTTACGGAATATTTTAAGAAAAACTTCATGTGTTAGGGACTTCTCCCACAGTTGAACAAAACAGAAAGCTAATGTGTAGCTCATACATTATCTTGGTTTGCTTACTTTTGTGGTTCTCCTTTCTTTTCTATTAATTAATGTTCCTGATGTAACTGTAAATCATAAAATTAAACATTCTAACTATAATACTAACAAAAAATTATTTATATATGGCAAACTTTTGTGAAAATCTCTGTTTAATAAAAAATGATAACAAACTATTTTGTGAACTACTGTGAAACGAATAATAATTTATAATATTTTAATAAAAAATGATACGTTGATTGATGAAAAGTAATAAATGTATAACAAAATATTTTATAATCAATTTATAATAAAAATAAAAATAATAATAATATCACATTAAAATGTGATAACTAACTTTAAAAATGTAAATACTCTTATTGTGAAAAGAGCTCAAACAAATTTTGTTCATTATATAAAGTATAGTAACTAATAAAATTACCATTATATTCTCTTTAAGTTTAACCCGGAAAAGTATGTATTTAGAGAGCAATAACAGTGCTTTAGAGGTTAAAAAACAGTCGAAATGTATCAGTTAAATAAAAGCGTGCTTGCAACTTGCATGGACTAACTAGACCATATAGCTATATTCTTCTATAATCTATATAACAATTATTGTGACTTGACACATGTTTTTAATCCAATATTATCCATTTAGATAGTTGATATTTTTAGTAGAATAATTTATAGATATTCAAATTTGCCACGTCTCTATTGTCTCAAATTATATGGAGTGTATATATATCCGTGTAACATTACAAGTGTGTAATTAATTTTTTATACTCAATATTTTTTTTAAATTAATAATGTATATTTGTTTCATAATTAATATTCAATTTACCATTACTATTTCATAAAACAGCTGACAATATATTTATTAAAAAAAAAGAATTCTACACAATACTCCCACTTTTCAGTTTAATCCAACAATTTAAAATTTCCTCCGTCACAATCTTCTTAATATAATTTAATAATATGATTTAAAAAAAAGAATTACCTTTAACCATGTACAATTACTGAATTACCAAATCAACCATAAAATATAAATTTGAATCTATTGTGTAAATTAAATTTACATTATAACCCAATTTTACATAAGTATTACTACTAAAAAAGATAAAGTTAAAGCTAAAAAAAAATGCATAGCGAATAGCGATATATCGCACGTGAGATAACGGGCTTTATTCGTAGGACCACATAGAGAATGAAGGAAAAATCGAGTTTTGCTTGTATTTATTAATGGTCCAACTTTCCACCCGCCCTTTTTTTTTATGGCCCCATTTTTTTTTTGTTCAATAATTTTGACACAAATGCAACTGCTATATATTTAGCACAACGTATCCTCAAGTAGTCTAGTGTAACAAATTTGTCAAATTCTCGAGATTCCCGTGGGTGCGGCAATTCTCGACACGACAATATTAACAAATGATTCATTAACTCGTTAACAATCCATTAACTTGTTAACAACCCGATATAAATATAAAATTAGATAAATATATAATAAAAATACTTATTAATAATTATAAAATATATTTATTTTAAAAAATTAATATTTTTAATTAGTATTTTTTTTATTTTTAATTTTCTTATCGTGTCGTGTCATGTCAACCCGTTATTTTTTGTGTTCGTATCGTGTCCGAACGAATTCTTATCACGTCGTGTTTGGATTTGCCCTTATGTGTCGTGTCACTATCGTGTCGACACAAAACCCAACCCATTAACACGAATTGATACCCCTAGATTTTGGCTGATCGTCAGATGCGTTTAAATATGGTTATATATATATATATATATATATATATATATATATATATATATATATATATATATATATATATATATATATATATATTATGCATATTAATTATTAAAATATGAAGAATGATGCAGTATTAAATTATAATTTTAAATTCTTATAATATGATTTATTATAATCATAATGTAAGTATCAATAAATATTCTTTATAATAAGTATACATTAATAATGAGTGAATTCTTTTGTCATATTTCCTTCATGAAAGATAATCCCCCAACAAATTTATTTTAACTTCAAATATGCGAAATACACAATTTATTCCAGAGATCTCAAGTATACATTTGATTATTTACTCTATGTGGTTAGGAATTTAGGATGCTATAAGCCTATAATTTTTTTTAAAGCAAAAAAAAGCTATATCTAACTTGAATATCAATATTTGTTGTGTGGGACCATGAAGATAAAATTATTGATTTAAGTCTCATTTATTAAAAAAAATGTAATTAATAAAATATAACTGGATACTCCATCCACAATAAATTTCACACTTTCTATTTATGTCCGTCCCACAATAAATTGCACTATCCAAAAAAGGAAACATGAAATCAATTCCTAACCTTAAAATTCATTTTAATTACAAATTTATCATTCCTGCATAATACATAACATACTTTAAAATTTATTTATTACATAAAAAGTGTATATTATCCTCCAAAAGTTAATAAAATTTGTTAAAAAGTAATTTTTCTTAAATTTCGTTTCCATAGTAATAGTGCAAGTTATTGTAGGACAGTGGAATCAAATAATAATGGAGACTTATTATAATTATTTTAATTTATTATTAGGTGATTTTATTTCATTTTCAGTCATGTATTTTGATCCTTTATAAAAATGAATAATGACAATTTGCTTGGATATTAATTTGTAGAGAAAGATTTGTGTGAGACTGTCTCACGTAAAAGCTTATGTGACACAGATGAAAAGTGATAATTTTCATAATGAAAAGTGATATTAAATTAATGAAAAACGATAATGCAATTTCATGAACATTATAGTGTAAATGAAAAGTGATAGCATTTTATAGCGAAAGTGATAAAATAGGAAAAAATGATAACTATTTCTAATTTTATCGTGGAAGATTTCACAAATTTAACCATTTAGAGGATTTTTCAATTTTCGTAATAACTTTTTTTTATTTTTTTTTTGTCGCATTTCACAATTTTGAAAAGTTCCGGAGTAGTACGTGGAGTAAGGCCAGGATTGCTGTCAGTTCCATATGAATGTTTTCATAGAACCAGTTTGGCCATAAGCAAATATGCAAACGTTGTATCCATCAACAGCATATTGAACAAGTACTGCACGTGGAGTAAGGCCAGGATTGCTGTCAGTTCCATATATTGTGAATGTTTTCACAGAACCAGTTTGGCCATAAGCAAATATGCAAACGTTGTATCTTAACCAAGTCCTACGGTAAAAAGATATTTAAATATTTATTTAACATTAAGAATAGTTGAAATTTGAGATTAAATAAAATGTGTCTTACTATTATTCTTAATTAATTAATCAGCTAATTTATTATATTACATAATATTTTATATTTTCACAGTAATCGTGCAAGTTATTGTAGAACAGTTGGAGCAAATAATAATGAAGACATTATAATTATTTTAATTTATTATTAGGTGATTTTATTTTATTTTCAGCCACACTATTTTGAACCTTTATAAAAATGAATAATGACAATTTTGCTGGACATTAAATTGTAGACAAAGATTTGTGTGACACCGTTTCACGTGAGAGCTTATGTGAGATGGATGAAAAGTGATAACTTACATAATGAAATTGATACTATATTAATAAAAACGATAATGCAATTTCATGAATATTATAATGTAAATGAAAAGTGATAGTATTTTATAGCGAGAGTGATAAAATTTTATAGGAAAAAGTGATAATTATTTCTAATTTTATAGTGGGAGATTTTGCAAATTTAACAATTTAGAGGATTTTTCAATTTTCGCAAATTTGATTAGTTTTTTTTAACGTATAACGCCAACCCTTATTAGCATTACATATTGGGATACCCACCCTTTTGAACACATATTGTGAAATTAATTGATTAAGTATATTTATTTTGGGCAAACAGTATTTTCAGTTTGATTGGGCAAACGATGTTTCCGTATTGTTTTGTTCTTTTTATTTTTGTTCATAACACTTTGGAAGCAAATCTAAATATGACTAGCAAAATGCATTGAATCTTGATTTAAAAAAAAACAAGAACGGAAGCATCCTAAGGAGCTACATAACACAGTTATGGTATGAGGTTTACAAGTTATTTCTACATTTGCAAGAGTAGGACCGAACAACTTGTGGAAGAACGGAAGCTTCGTAAGCAGCTACATAACACAGTTATGGTATGAGGTTTACAAGTTATTTGTAATTTATCGTGCATTTGCTAGAGTAAGATCGACTGAAGATGGAGTTGCAGCAAAAGTTGTTGGGGTTGCCGTAAGAGTAATAATAACTAGGTTGTAAAGTTCTTTTATTTAACTGAAAGATATTATTGAATTTAAATACAAATATAATTCAAGAACTTACGTGAGACGGTCAGAAAGTGATAATTTTTATATTGAAAAGTGATATTAAATTAATAAAAAGTGATATTGTTATTTCACGAACAATTTATATAATAAATGAAAATTAATAACATTTTATAGCGAAAGTAATAATTATTTTAAAAAGTGTAAAATTGACTTTTATACTGAAAAATGATATTAATTAAAAAAATGATATTATTATTTCATGAACAGTTTATATAATAAATGAAAATTGATAACATTTTATAGCGAAAGTAATAATTATTTTAAAAAGTGTAAAATTATCTCAAGTCAAACGCAAGACCTTCCCCCCCTCTCTCTCTATATATATAAAAACGATGTCTATTAAATTTAAATTTGAAATAATAAACTCAAATCAAATATAGCCTAAAGTTATTGGCAAACATATGTATGAATAGTGAATCTTGAACCCTAATTTTATAGAAATAACCTTTTTAGTATGTTACAAATTACTCTTTAAACTAATGAACTTTTATTTTTTAAAATAAAAAATATTATTCATCAAATTCTAATATATTGTGATCTTGACATGCATAATATTTTTATTCAAAAGAGCAATACTCTCTTCGTTCGCGGGCAAGAGACTCATTTACCTTATGCACGTTGATTAAATATGTATAAATAGTTATATAAGTGAAGTGTGCGAATCTCATATTTTAATTGTATTAGTGATGTGTGTGAGTTTTATAACTAGAAATAAAATCTTTTGACGTTAATCCATGATGAAAAAATGAACTTTTGTTAAGAGTAGTTTACTACAGTTTTTTTTTTTCGTTTGGTATTTCACGTATTCTTGTGCATGGTATTTAAAAAAATTTTATTTTTAATGTATAAAGTAAGAAAGAGAAAATGTATTTTAATTAATTTAATAAAAAATATGTGTAAAGTTATTTGAATGGTTAATTGCGCTAAAAGTCCTTACCTTTTTGCGAATTTTAAATTTATCTAAACTTTATAATATTTATAAATAAGTTATTAACCTTTAATTTTTTTTTCAAATCAAGTAACATTTCATTTGCAGAGTAGGCTCCACGGGTCGTTGACTCACCCTCGCCCAAGCATATCAGTATCCACACGTATTGTACTCACCCTCAACCAACCTTCCTTTACCTATTCTTTACTCTAGCGCCACCTCCACCGCCTCTAAACGCCCCGCTGCTGCAGAACAACCACCACCCAAAGACAAGAAAACGAATGTTGCTAATAACACCAGTGAAATTCTACCACACAAAGGTGAGAATTTTGGTGGGCAATTTTACAATTTTAGTTTCAGCTCTTTTGGTGGGTTCCAATGGAGATCCGTATGTCAGTGGAAAACAAAATCAACCTTATTAATTAGGAGGAAACAGATAATACGAGATAATCAACGGCTGATTTCCCCAAAATGTTAGCGCATTCAATGAAGCTGAAGACGCCATCGCAGTTGGTATCAGCTTCACTCATCATGTCGCTCAATTCCCGGTAGGTGAGTGAGTGGCCAATCTTGGCCATCTGTCCGGCGAGCTCGGCGGCGGTGATGTAGCCGTTTCCGTTGCGATGGGAGCAGAAGACCTCCAGGCTCCATTAGCTGATCCTGGTTGATGAGGACCTGCTAGTTGATGTCGGGGAGAATGGCGTCGACGAGCTCGTCGAATTCGATGGAGTCATTGCCGTTGGAGTTCATGTTGGCGAGGAGGAGGTGGATGTGGTCGCCGGTGGGCTTGAGGCCGAGGGAGCGGAGGAGGGCGGCGAGTTCGAGGTGGGTGAGGCTGTCGTCGTGGTCCATGTCGAACCGGCAAAAGATGTCCTTGAGCTGCTTCAGCTGATCCGATTGGATCTTAGCCATCATGGCGGAGGGGGAGGCGGTGGCGGTGGTTTGTACTGCTTCATCTTTGCTTGTAATGGGTTCTGTTCAATTTCGGCTGTAGAAGAAAGAATAGATAAAGTAACATTGGGTGAGTGTAATTAAGTCAAGTCACACGTGGAAATTGATATACTTGGTTGAGGGTGAGTCAAGACACGTGGAGACTGATATGCAAAGGAAATGCCAGTGTCCGGGCAATGAATGGCTGCCGATAACTTGATTTGAAAAATGGCCTTAAGATCGAATACTTATATATAAATATTGAAAGGTTTGGATTAATTTGTAATTGACGAAAAGATTGAGATTTTTTTCTGTAATTAACTCTTATTTGAATGTATGAAAATGTAAGTATTATATTGAGAAATGTGTAAAATGTATGTATTACTAAGCCCAGTAGCCCACTTTTCGAAGGAGTGGGTTTCGTGTGAATTTACGAACACGTAAAAATGTATTCACCTAGTAAAACGAGAGTCGCGTTGGCGTGGAGTAAAATCTGTCGAATCATTTCATCTCGAGTCATCTCTCTGCAGTGCTGACCGCTATATTCGAATCTTCGGTAATCGGGAGAGACGCCGCCGCCGATCAGTGAACTGTCGTCCAGGCGGCGATAGAATATGAAGGGAACTAAATCGCAGGAAGAGCAGTGGATGGTCCAGAATCATGTTTTCCGGATTTACGATCTCGTTTACCACCTCCCTCCCCATGCTCAATCCGTCAAGTTAGCTCCCTTCTATTCCCCTAAATTAGGGTTTTGATTCCCGCTACCATTTTGTTTTGAATTTTACTATCCGATGTTAATTTATGTTTGTTTATCTTTTGGCATGTGATTTGCAGCTTTGAGCTTCGACGCGACAACCACTTTGAGTATCTCATTAAGAGCCTGAAACAACTTGGCTCTAATTTTACAGTTTTGGACGCTAAGTACGTATTTTCTCAACTTCTACTTGAATACCGAGTTGAATGTTTGTGGTCGTTGTTGTTGTTGATGTATTATTTTTAATTGTTTAAGGTGTGTTTGGTTGTAATGCTGGTTTATTTTTTATGATAGACTGTGGCTGCTTGTGAGAATTTATGTTTCGGATTATTTTGTTCCTTAAACGTCTGATTTTCTGATTAACAGTCGACCTTGGCTCTGCTATTGGATCATACACTCTATTGCTTTATTGGGGGATTGCCTCGATGATAAAATGGAAAATGACTTGATCAACTTTCTATGCAGGTGCCAGGTTAGTTATGGTCCTAATTTATTTTGCTTTTACAAACTTTGTTTTGGGTATAAGTTAAATTATAATTGTACATGCCTTTTACAAAACCATGTGCGACCAGCTGAAGTCACCTATAATGATAGATGATTCCTTTTCAATGCTTAGGCATTTATACTTGAGTAGCCTTTTATTTCCACTCATTAGATGCATTAGTGAAATTCATATTTTCACTGTTAGGGGTTGAAAACTGCACCTTACGATAGCATATTTAAGAATCTGAAGCTAAAGGGATAAATTAGAACGGGAGATGCATGAAAGAGAGGCATACTAATGTAGAGCTAATATACAAGAAAATATGCTTCCCTAGCGTGGCATTATAAATCCTGATGATCAATGTTGTTTTTAAGACTCTGACATGCTCCTGTTGCCCTATTTACTTGTATTAACTCACGAATCCAATTGATTCCCAACCATGGTGACTGTCTGAATTAGGCGTTGTTATGTAATCTTGGTGTTTCATGATGTGGTTGGGTTGGTTGGGATACAGTACTTTCAAAACTTTATACGCTTAATTAAGAAAGTTTTGTGATTTTTATTTTGTTACTATGATTACTACTGCCTTTACTCTTTTGTTGAGGATAATAATAGTTTGGCCTAATATTACTGACAGGACAAAAATGGTGGCTATGGCGGTGGACCAGGTCAGGTAGGGAAAGTATCTAACTAACAGAACATAATTTGTGCCTAATGAAATTTTATATCTAGTTTCATTTTGCTTCAGTTGAAAAGTATCTAACTGATTGTTTTCTATTGCTTTAGTTGCCCCATCTTGCAACAACTTACGCTGCAATTAATGCGCTTATTAGTGTGGGAGGTCATAAATCTCTTTCATCTATACATAGGTGCTCAATCCATTTCTTTTAAGGCCTCTTCATTGTATTCTAAATCAATTATGTAGATCTAATTTGACTTTGATATGCAGAGAAAATTTATATGCATTTTTGCTCCGAATGAAAGATGCAAGTGGCGGCTTCAGGTTTTGCACTATAGTCTCCCATGTCCTACTAGATTGTAAATTGTTTAATCTAAATTATAATTTATTTCAAGATGCATGATGGTGGAGAAGTAGATGTCCGTGCTTGCTACACTGCTATATCTGTAAGTTGAAGTTACTAGTAGATTTCGTTGAATCTCACTGCCACTTGTACAATCTTGACCAATACTAATATGATTTTATAAAATGTAAAAGAATAGCAATAATAGTTGTATACATGACTCTAGCTACTTGCACACAAGTTATTCCTTTTGCATTCTTAATGGTGGCTCCAAATGCCTGCTGATGAAAATTTGGACCATTCTGCCTAATGTGATTTGTTTTCAAATATTGTAAAATGCAAGAAATGTGAAAAGTTATCCTACAAATTGGTGTTTATATAATTTAGATGATTAGGTGAAACTTGAAGTAGATACAAGAATTGAAAAAAGAAACTCATTCAAGTAAGTTCAACAATTGAATATCATAATTCTCGGTTACGTGAAGTAAAGAGGTATAGCTGTTTATATTTATTATTTGGTGTTATATTCCTCCTTATGGCCAGTTAGCTTTTTGAATTATAAAGTCACGTTTAATGGAAAGGGTTTACTGATTACATGCCTATTGTTCTAGGCACTTTCCTCATGCGTGTCTTGCTTCATTTAGGTGGCCAGTGTTCTTAACATCTTGGATGATAGGCTGAAACAAAACGTTGCAGATTACATCGTGAGGTTTGATTTTTTTATTTTTTTTAGTTGATAGACTAGGCTTTATATGTTGGTTTTCTTCTCTGTGATCTCACTCAAATCCACTGATAGTTTTTCGCTACCTCTTATAGTTGCCAAACGTATGAAGGTGGAATCTCTGGTGAGCCTGGTTCAGAAGCTCATGGTGGATTAGTACCATATTCGATAAAATTACTCGCACCACTTAGTTCTAGGTTATCATATTCGTTAAATGATTACTTTCTGCTTGATCATGGTTTTCAGTTACACATTTTGTGGTTTGGCTGCTATGGTCTTGATCAATGAGGTTAATCGTTTGGATCTGCCCGGACTAATTGTGAGCGTATTTTCCTTGTTCTGGATAGACATCCAGCTTCCTTTTCTCTGTTTCTTTTTGAATTGATTTATATATTCTGCTCTAATGATTAAGTTATACATCTGGAATTGCAGTGGACTGTTGGCTAGGTATATATTAAATAGGGTAATCCTACTGATTATTATTATCTTAAGTTAGAATCATATTGCACGAACAAGCTTAACTAGCAATATAAGTTGTGGACTTCTGAGTATGAAGCATCTGATCTAGGGTTCTTTTACATTATGAACGCGCCTCAGAAAGAGGACACATGAAAATTGCTTGAATTTTTATTTTACTCTCTAGTTTACTGATCTTTTATTACTCCCAACAGCAATTATCATCTTCAACAGGCCAGTGACATTTGTGTTCTTCTCTACATTTTTATATAACCATGCACCAGAAAATTAAAAGGCAACAACTATATTTATTATACCTGAGTGAAGAGGTCTTATTTTGAGAGTTGTTGCACATGTGAGTTTTTGACTAACTATTTCCACAAATACAAGTCATGTATGCTTGTTACTGTCTCTATTTCAGAACTGGATGGCATTCAGGCAAGGAATAGAATGTGGATTTCAAGGTAGAACAAATAAGTTAGTTGATGGATGCTACTCTTTTTGGCAGGTGATCAATATTTTCAGTATTTCAAATTAAATAATACACCTCGTAAACAACCTAAACAATTTAGTGATGCATAATCTGCAATCAGGGAGGGCTGTCTGCAATAATTCAACGACTACATTTGATAGTAAATGAACAACTAGGCCTGCCGAGCACCTTTCAATTTGACAGCAGTACAGAAAATAGTGATGAATCTGATGGGGAACAACAACGTGAGGGGACATCTTCACCAGTAACTTCTTCTACGACAGGGGTGAAAAATGGCTATGATTTTATCAAAGGGCCTATCGGCCTGGGGCCTCTTTTTAACACCATGGCCTTGCAGCAATACATTCTTCTTTGCACACAGGTATTTTCAATTCTGTATAGTTTCTGAATTTTCACTTCTGCTGTTGTCTGCCTGTTTATCGTCCAAAGGAGAAACCTTCTTTTACAGTTTCAGCAATTCACCTCGGTGGTTCTCAAGTAATTGCATTGAATGGTCAAAATGAAATGGAATTTGATGCATGACCAAACAAGCTTGATTAGGATTCATAGATTATAAATAGATTTATCCAGCTACTGCTCTCTAATGAACTCAAACTCACACACTCTCCTCTCCCGACCGAGATACAGTTTTCATGATATAAGATGTGGTTGGTGCAGGAAGAAGCAGGTTTCAGAGACAAGCCAGGGAAGCGCAGAGACCACTATCATACATGTTACGTGCTAAGCGGGTTGTCCATCTGCCAGCATAGCAAGACAAAAGACTCTGATTCTCCCCCGACGCTTGGCGATATTATGGGTCCTTATTCCAACTTAATAGAACCAGTTCATCCCCTGTTTAACGTTGTCTTGGACAATATTATGAAGCATACAAGTTCTTCTATAGTCGATAGACAATAGATTAGATTACTAGCATCTGCAGTTTTTAGCTATGTATCATGAAGTATCGTGTATCAGTACCAGTTGAAGGATCAAACTATGGTGGGCCTATATCTTTCTAGATGCCTGAATGATTAAGAGTGAAGACCATGCACTATTTCTGGACAGTTCCCTCCTGCTCAATTATTACCAAGAATATGCATTTTTTGGCCCTAAGAAGCTGTATGAATCTTTTATATAAAGTTGGTTATTTCAGCCATTCATTCATCAATGTCGATCAAAAGCAACCGTAGTTTAATTTCACGATTTGCATCAAGTATGGTTCAGTTCCGATGCCTAACATTTTCCTAGTATTCTCAAAATTTCATTAATCTTAGCAGCCTTTACTATTTAATCATAATTGAAAATATCCGAACCCGTACCCGTCGCTTTCGGTGTGCCCCGTTAAGAAAAGGAAAGCAATACAAAATGTCACTGGTTCCAAACATAGCCTAAAACCGACGGAAAAAAAAAATCTGAAAATTTGAAAAAAATGGAAAACCAAAATAATCAACCACCTCCACCACCTGGGCCTGATTCAGTTTCCACCCCACCAACGGTTACACTTCAGCGGAACAGTGGAGACCACATCTCGCTCTCGTCGCCGGTGGAATCTCCGTTGAACTCACCACCGGTCTCATGTTCCTCTCCACTTCATTCCAAACACAGCAGTGGTGAAAATATTTCACTCTCGTCACCGTTGGGTTCGCCGGGAAATTCATCCCATCGATCTTCACTTGCCTCCGAGCATACCCCTATAAGACTCGGTCATGGCTCCTCTCCGGGAAACGAAAAGCTCCACTCGCCGGGAAACGAAAAGTCTCACTCGCCGGAAAAGGAGCCTCCGGCGGTGATTGTGAGAAAGGATGTGTTTAAGGAGCCAATGGATGATAGGATTGTTGTGAAGGAGCCTATGGCGGTGGTGAGCAGGGCTGTGTTGGAGGAGCCTCAAGTGGCGGCGAAGACTGATCCGAGTCCTGTGGTGGTTGACGGTGGCGGTGGCGGCGTTGGAAGCGGGCGGCGGAAGCTGTCGATTTTGAGGAGAGGTGAAAGGGAGAAGATGGTGAGAAAAGCCGCGTTAGGGTTCAGGGTTTTTGGGTTCTTGTTCTGTTTGATATCCTTTTCAGTGATGGCAGCTGATAGAAATGAAGGCTGGGCTCTTGATTCATTTGATCGATACAAAGAATTCAGGTACAATTCTATTCTGATATCTTCGAATTCGTTCAGTTAATTTTTGTGATTGATTATCAATCAATTTGAATAAAAGTAAACAAAAAGCAGAAATCTCAGTTCTTGTTAATGGAATACTCAGTTTCACACTTTACACATCTGAAATTGGGATTTGGCAGATGCTGTATATCTGTGAATATAATAGGAGCTGTATACTCTGGAGCTCAAGCTTTCGATTTGTCGTATACTTTGGCCACCGGAAAGTATATCGCCCATCATCGACAACAACTCAGATATTACCTCGATTTTGCATTTGATCAGGCAAGTTGTTGATGCTATATTACGTACATGTGTTGGTGTATATATCTGAATTCTGATTAATTTATTCTTTCATTAAGAAGAGTACCTTATCTTTTGTGGAATCCTCACCTACTTCTTTGTTACTTTCCTCTTGCTGTTTTGTGTGATGAACTGTGTGAATCATTACTCCCAAATCAAATAAGCAAGCTATATATTCTTGATCATTGCAATTGCCACAATGTGTAATTCTACTTTGGGAGAAAAAGAACATTATAAGAATCCCTTTGTGAGGCTTGACGATTAGTGATGATTAAGGGATTTGATTTGCTGCTGTAAAGTTTGATAATATCTGCTGAGGTTGTAATGATACTCTTAAGATTTGGTTTGCCAGTAGAACTCATCTGTTGATCTTGCCTAAAAAAGCTTTCCTTTTGGAACCGTGGGGCTCTTTTCTCTTTTTGGTTGGGCTCCATAGGATAAGCTATGAAATGGAATCACCATGGGGTTATCTATTTCTTGATCTACTTTATTAGGGAATTCTGTTCTTTTCTTCATCCCACTGGGAGCTTCACTTTGCCGATATGTCCATTAGTGTTCACATGCTGTAGAATATCACATTACTTGCTTCAAAAAATGCTTTGTAAAAGATGTCTGTTCTTTGGTAATGGAAGGAGGGAATTTCATGGCTTGAGAAAATTAAATGAAAAAGAAAAGATATAGAGAATCCATTCACTAATCACTACCAATATTTGCCCTTCTTTAGTGCTAAAATTTTCTGCATTTTTAAGCTATATCTAATTCTAAGATACTAGTATATGTTAAAGGCAAGTAACTTTTAACACTTTTTCCTTTCTACATTTCTCAACTCACTTGTTTAATTGCTGTGATGATCACTTAGTTGCTTCATGATGACTAGATATGCATCATGATTTTCATCTAGCCTAACTATTGATCTGTAGATTTCTAAAACAACAGATAACAAGTAATACTGCTTATTAGCCTTCTGTACACATCTTTAGTTATCTGTCAAAAACTTTAACCTCATCTTTGTTGCCTGTACGCCTTTGTTTTGCTGCTCTCTCCCTCCCCTATCTTACCTAGTGCTCTAAAATTCAATGCATCAGATGGAAATTGTTGGTGATTATGGGTTTTTGGTGGTGCCAGGTGATTGCTTATCTTCTAATATCAGCCTCATCGTCGGCTACCATTCGGATGGAAGACTGGCAACTCAACTGGGGAAAGGACAAGTTTCCAGATTTGGCAACAGCCTCCATAACAATGTCCTTCCTCGCGTTTGCTGCCCTAGCCTCTAGCTCTCTCATATCTGGCTATGCTCTTTGCACATCCAGATCGATTTAGTTTTGATTTCAGTCTCCTCTTTTACCTCCAGAATTACTATAAAATAAAGTTGTCTGCACCGGAAAACTTATTCATGTGACTTGTATATATACATATTCATTATCTTGGGATTCTTTTCTGGGTAAACATTACCAGAGAATCATAGGATTTGGTGATGAAGAGACTTGTAATATAAAATGTTGCTTCAGATGGTGCTAAAATCCTTCAAGTGTGAAGAACCACAACCCCCACCCCCAACAGTCAGGCACTCGGGCTTGTGAATCTTGAACCAAAGAAGAAAAATGTGATTCAGAGCTCATTTAGAAAATGTGCTCATTTTATTTTATTCTAAAATAAAGTGTACATTGATTATTCATTTAAAAATGATTTAATTAGGGTGATAATTCATGAAGTGCCACCTAACGAGTCATTACTCATTAGATTATATTATTTTTATTAATCAGGCATTAAATATTTATTTTATTCGGATAAGAATTAAAGTTACAAGTTTCACGTGATATTAGAGATGGAAATTCAATATCCAGTATAATACAAGTCAGAAAAAAATTTCTGAATCGACATTAAACTCTTCTAGAGTAAGATGAATAGCAAAGATGAAGATTTAAAATAATTGTAGAGGAAATTTTACTGGGGGCAAAAAGAAGTACTATATAAATTTTTTATTACCATCACCACCCCGATCAAGCACCCTTTACGTCTTTTATGGTACTTTGATTTCATATTACACTTCCTATTAAAGTTCACACACTTCTATATCACAATAAAATTCACATTCTAAAAGAAAAAAAACATCTCAATCCAAAAATTCAATTACATTTTAATTTTAAAATTATCATTACTTTTTAACACACACAACATGTTTTATATAATATTTATTATCTAAAAATATTATATTATCCTCAAAAGTCAATAAAATTAATAAAAAAATAATTTTTTTCTTAAATAATTTGGAAGTGGACAATGGTGAAATAGTTATCCTAGTATTTAGATTCAAATTTCTTAATTATTTTTAGGTTTTATAACTGCATATGATTCTAACCTAAAAGATATACAATTTGGTACAATTGAAGGGAATAAAAAGAGTATTATAATTGTATTACTAGTCATAGATTATTCAAAAAAATTAGGTTTCATTTAATTTCTCACTGTAATTCTAATTCAAATTCAAGTATTTAAATTTATCTGCTCAACATTAATTTTCTTCGTGTTGGATGTTCTGTTTCTGTTCTTCATTTACAGGCCTAACAAAGAGCATTCACAGTTTCAATCTACTTAAAGCCCAATAGCCCAATTCTTTTGGATCGGCCCAAAACTTGTAATGTGAGCCCGCGTGGACTTTGGGCTGCAGCAGAAATCCTAAATGCGGTAAATTTATATTTTCACGCGAGTTTCAAAAAAGGGTTCATGTACTACAAATCGCGCGAAAGATCTATCACCAAACAAAGAGGCAAAGGTTCCTGTTCATCGCAACCCCTAGCTGACGATTGGTTTCTCGATTCTTCTGCATGATCGCGTAAATCGTTCCATCATTTCTATTTTCTAGTGTCGAAACTCTATTTCTCATGCTTTTATTTGCTGATAGCGCTCGAATTGCATATTTATGGTGAAACAGTGGTGATTTCCATTATACGCGCGGATGACGGAGATCGGACCGTTGGACAATTGGACTTGATGAAGATGGAATGATTCATTTTTCGGCTTATGCAACGGATTTCTCTTTGCTGGTAAAATTCCCTTTGTGCATATTAAAATTCACTTTGTGGCTGCATTTTTTTTAGCTATTGATTTCCACTTGTTGCTGGTAAAATTCTCTCAAAGTGCTCATCTATGGAAATTGAACTGTGATCATGTGTATACATGGGTTGTTGTCAGTGAGTATCCTATTTACCAACAAAATTTTTCATGTGTGGCTGCATATGACCTATTACGACCAACTTCTGACATTATTGTAAGCAAATGGCGGTGAGCGTGCCACCGCCATGCACTGAAATTTGAGCTATGGATTCACTTTATTTTATTGGTATGGTAACATATGGAACTAATTTAGAGAGTACGTCTACCTGTTTGATAGTTCTTGTGGAAATTCTGTACCGATTATTGTTTGAGAAAGGAATCAATGATTCAT
Source organism: Pogostemon cablin (assembly GCA_023678885.1). NCBI lineage: Eukaryota > Viridiplantae > Streptophyta > Magnoliopsida > Lamiales > Lamiaceae > Pogostemon > Pogostemon cablin. Next base: position 739,663 of record CM042992.1, on the reverse strand, counting down.
CTCCGAAGCTAGAAACGAAGTGGTTTATTTTACATTGTTGAGGCAGAGCTCTTTTATAGATTTATATTCAATCTTTGTAGATTTCTAGTCAAGTAAACGGGTGAAAATTTTACATAATTGATTTGTGTTATTCAAAATGTTGCATGAACTGAAAGGTAAATTCTACTGTAGGAAAATACAAATGCATATGCAAAATATGAATGTATGGGGTATTGCATGGGGATGAACTAAAAAATAATGTCCAAAAAGATGTGTCATTGCGCATTTACATATAACATAAATTGTCTGATTCTTGCACATGTCAAAATTTTCATCTATTTTCTCTCTCTTTATGTGTATTGTGTGTAATAGTATTATATTAATGATCAGAAGAAGTAGTTGAGGAGATTGAACCGACATTTGTAAATCTCAAGAAATAATGAACTTGCTAATTTTGGGTATATTTTTGTCAGTAATAGCAATATTAAATCTTACAATGCTAAACTTGAAATCTGCTTCGTTTACAAATAATTCAAAGTACATTATACAAAGTAAAAATAGCCTGTGCCATTGTAATGGCATTATTAATCATATGAATATATGATACTACACATAAATCTACTAGGCGAAATAAATTCAAGATACAGATATTATACTAAGTAAAGAAAGCATATTAGATTATGTGGCTTATATTTCTAGGTCCACTCTCGAGCTATGCTGGCAATTCAGATAATCTTGGTCCATTAGACACTGTAAATACCGGGTTCCACCTTAACTTCTTTATTTGGAGTCCAAGCACCAGCAGTAATAATCAGACCTTGATATTTCCAACATCTTTTCTGGTGTCATTCTCTCAAGCTCCCCCTGTCTCCATGATGCAAAATTATTCCGATTTTGTGGATCTGATGACATAGGATAGTCTTCTACTATATGAGCTTGTGATCTCATCCTCTTATAGAGTCTCATTGTTGCAACACAGTCTTCATAGGTATCTTGTATGCCAGTTTGAATGTCATATCTGCATGTACCGTTGATTGCTCATGATTATTTGAAATTAAATGACAAAATGCAAATGATATTTACGTATACAAGTTCAAATGTCATACACATGGACATGTGATTGAACGACTACCACATGATTATTCCAAGTCAAGTGATGATATATGAATAAAGATATTTACCCAAGGTATGCTTTTGTTAAATATTTCAGTGAGTTGCTCAGCTTGCTTGTTTTCATCAATGGAGGATACTTTGCTGTATCCCTGTAAAATCAAGATCTCTAGATTATTAAAAGTGTAAAACTGTAGAGAGACCTCCACCAATCATTAAATTAAACAAAATTTTCAGAAAAAGCCTTGAGTACTATTCTGCTTCAGCTAAAAAAGCTTGCCTGATCAGTATTTCCGGATACTCTAATTCCAAACATTTTAAATCATGATCTAAGCCATGGCCTACAAGGATTCGAGCTTTTCCACCTCTAGAACGGATCTGCCATATTGGTTCACCATTGCATAAAAAGTCTTGAATCTTTCGCTGGACATGCCTAAGTGGCATTGCCTCCCTCAAAAATTCTGGTCGTATACCTGTGGTTTCATACCTGAAAATATTTGCAAACATTTTTGAGATTTTTTTAATTGTAGACTTAGAGAATTCAATGAAAACAATGGTTGAATATTTTATGAAATATATGATTTACTTTTGGCAGAAACTCTTACCTATAGTTTGTGATGGGAAGGTGTGGCTTGACATATGTATGAAATATTATCCTTTCATGTTCATCAATGAGGCAGACCCTCGCGCAAAGATCCAAAGAGCCATCACTACCACCACCAACCATTTTGCAAGCGAGTGATACCACTTTTCCCCTGCTATTATCAATCCTCAACTCGTCTTGAATGCCCAGGTTAGCCATTCGGTAAAGGATACCCTAATTCAGTAAAAAAAAAAAAAAGAAGTTATATAGATATTAACTAAAGAAAAAAGAAGAAGAAGATATTCCGTCGGAGTAATTTATCAGTCTTTACATTATTTCCTCGTGAAAGTTGGCAATTGTCTCTGTGGACCTGAACAGCGTAGCGGCTATTAAAGATAGTTAAACAAAGATCGCATCCTCGTTCTTTGAATATCCTCTCACATTCTGCCTTTGGCAGAGTTCCTGCTAGGAGAATAGCCACATATGAATCTTATGTGATGTGCAGCATAATTTAGTTTAAATGAGATTGAATGATACCTATGAGATGCTCTCGGAGAGATTCAAATGAGCGGCAATGCTTTTGACAAATTCCACAAACAGGTTCATGATTTGAATGATATGAAATCTTCATATGTTCAACCAGATGCTCCATTCTGTTGAACTGTCTGTAGCATGCAGCGCACTTGTTCCTATTCATCAACTTAGTATTTAGCATTTAACTTCTATGTCTAGTATTTTCTAAATTACTTCTATAGAGGCTAGGTGAAGGAATATCCTATCATGAAATAAAAGTATTAACTTAAATTCTCTGAAAACTCATACCTGCTTTCCATTCTTGAGTGACTGTGATCTTACTGAAGTAGAGCCCAACTTGAACTTGAGCACTTGCAAAGAAATGAAAATGTGAAGCTATTTATATTTGTTGGTGACTGAAGTTTGAAAGATTCCTGAAGCTCATTCATCATATCAGTCTATTCAATCTTACACTCGGTGGAATCCAACAGGAACCTTATGTAATTGTGTAGGGCGTTAGGGACCAGTTCTTGGTCTCATCTTCTTTAGAATTCACCTGCCAGAACGATCCACAATGCTAATCACATTCGTGGCAATCCAAATGCTTTAGGGCCCACAATTTAGCTGCTAGAATATTTCCATGCTAACCATATCCCATCATCTCCACCCTCTCTCTCACAATAGGAGTTTGGCAACTTGCGCATGTAAATACGATAGTGTGCATGTCACCTTTTTCTTATCTTTTGCTGATATGAAGTGACTGGTTTAAGTACTGTGTGGTAGGTAATTAGAGAACTTCTGTGGTAAGTCATTTTGCTACATCCTTTTTCTCTTCAATGTTGTCATGGCAGATGCTTTAGCTTCATGAGGTTTTCAGTGTTATGTAAACTCATGTTGGTACATCAGTAACTTAAACAATGGTATTCTTATCAAATTGGCTACTAAATTAATCTTATCCTACGCAGTAATTCAATTGGTGGTTTCATCCACCAGCTTGCTCACATAGTTTTCTAGCTAAGGATCCTCAATTGGGTGCTTTTGATTTGCTCACGGTTCCAGGTTTTTATGTTCTTGCCGCTCTTCTATCTTTGTTCTTTCATTAATAACCGAAAACCTTCATTTCCATTAATTTTTAGCGTCATTTTTTACTCATTTATTCTAGAATATAGGTACTAAAACTTGAGAAGATACCAATTCAAGTTTAATGTCATAGTTCACACATTATGATGGCCCAAATCAATACAAAAACACAAGTTTATCCATTTTGACACAAATTAGTGTTAGAATCCTATGAATGACATAATTCAGAGATAGTTTGTGACATTAAGTTCAGTGAAAATATGTTAGTTTTGTTCTTTCTATTGACTCATTCAAATTTCACTCCCACTTAGTATTTTACCCCTTAATCCATGTCCTATTATACCTAGACTTTCACTCTTTACTCTTCCTTTAGTATAAATTCTTGAAGTTAAATTGTTTTTTAACCCATATTTGAGCAGGGTTTAAATGTGTTCACTCAAAACAAGTTATATTCTGTTCAATAGGCTCATATTCTTTTCATTGCCTCCATTCTTTGCATGACCCCTGATACGAACTACTCGATATGGGCACCGTATGGCACGACAGAAGCTATATATAGACTAAAATAAATCATAAATGCAGGCTGTGAAATCAAATCTTGGCTTGGGTGAGAGATTATGGGACTTATCCATAATTCCTTTCGGAAAAAGCAATGGAGGCAGGAGATAAGGTTTCATCCAGATCAGCTAATGACGGGCAGGTAAACTCTTCTTTTTTTCTTTCTCCTCAAGTTGGACATACATGAATTCAATCTATATCATAAATTATTTTAGAAAATGGATAATAAATTATGATTAAGTGAATTATATATTTATATGTTAATTCATGTACTATGCTGATTTTATTATGGGAGAAAAGCCAAAATTTAAAGTTAAAAATCATTGTCATCCAATAACTTAACTTTTTATTATGTACTCCATATTCAAATGACCATTTTTTGACCAAAATTGATAATTTGAATATAAATGATAGAACGTTAAGTTGTTGAATGACAATGATTTTTAATCATTCAAATAGGTGGTTATTATAATTGGCACTTTTATTATTTTTACTGTGTCTTGGTGAAATTCTGTGCGAGGAATTTAACCAAGGAATTATCTTTTGACTTTGGTGGGGCCAACATATTCAGATACCTATTAAAAAGGCATACTTAGAATATAGATTTATGTTTTTTAGGTTTTTATTATTTATTTATATTTATATGTGAATAAAAGTATACTGTATGATTTTCTTTTTCTAAGATTCTTTATCGAAGAACTAGTGTATAATTTGATTCATGACAAACTTGTTATATGTACATCGTATTTTTAGCTGACACCACTTTCACGTTGTTGTCTTGCTATACGTTAATTAAATAAATTTTCTCTAAAAGAAGATAAAAAGTAAAAAACAATTCTTATCCCAAAACTTTTATTTTACTACCCTTTGTATACTGTTTGTAAATTCCTACAACTTGCTAAAATTTGTTTTTATCTAACCTTCGTGTGAGCAGTGTTGAAATGACAACTTGGTATACAAAGAAATGAACGTGGACAATATTACTTGGATAATAGGTTAGTAAGCTAAACTTTAAAACAGCTTCAAACTTGAAAGTTGAGGCAATTTGCTAAATAAAAACATAAGATTAATGAGTAAGTCTATCCCCCAATGTGCTTTATTCCTTGAAAAATATGATTTGTTTGTTTCATACCAAGGTACAAATTTTGTATGGAAACAGCTAATTTTAAAAATCAAATTAACTCTGATCTGCTTAGCCGTATGTTTAAGTTTTAAGTGTAGTGGTGAACAAACATATTTAGGAGTGTTGGTTATTTATTGGTTATAAAGTTAAAGGAGACTGACTTTTTTGAACACAAGGAGTGATAAGATTAGTTTATAACTTGAAATTATTAAGTAGCATTTCAACATGTGTGTGTTTGAGGAAACCTAGTCATTTTTTTGGTGGGAGAGAAGTGAGGTTAGGAGTAAGGAGTGTTGATGAATGGTGTGAATGTGCGAAGAGAAAAGAAGAGTGGAGGGGTTAGGACATATACTAGGTATAATTTTGAACATTCCATTACGCATCTTCTCTCTTTTTGTGCGCCAGCATTTGATAAAGAAAGCAAAAAAGAAAAGCATATGATTCTTCAAATTCAAAATGGTCAAAAGGTTTTAAGTTTACATGTTCGTGCGGACGGATTTGCAAGAAATGGTATGGACCACAAATTGATGGAAAATAGTAGGACTCCATCCTCTCTCCACAGTATTTTTTTTTGGAGAGAGAAATAAGAGAAATTAAGACAGTTGAAGTGGATTTTAAATAATCCATATTATTCCTCCTCTAAGTGATAAATGATTGATTCCAAATCCAAATATTATCTTATCTATAAAGGATCAAAAATACCTTATTTACTTATCATTGGAAAATGCATTAACATAAATATAATAGTAAGAAGTGGCAATACAAAAGTGTCTAAACTATAAAAACGAGGGAGGATCTACTTTCGTTATATTATACTCCCTCTGTAGCATTAATTGTTATGGGATGGAGGGAGTAGGGGGTTTGGGTATTTTTATATGGCTTTTGTCTAGACAAAGTTTTTTTTTTCGTCTGTCCCGTTTCGATAAGAGACACCTCCCTCTTTCACATGACAAAATTAAAATGAAACGAATTGTAATGTTAAAAGGGAACAAATATATTATAAATTGTTCATTAAATTATTCAATGCAAGTCTCAATCACTTTTTATTAATGAAAGTAAAATATTTTTATTATAATATTATAATTTCTTATTAATTTAACAAAAATCTTCTCATGTCACTAGTATGAGAAAGGGGTCAATGGAAAAGATTTTATCTTTGTTGCAATTATTTTGGTGTTGTAAAAGTTAAAAAGTTGTCAAAGAATGACCAAATTGGTCATGGAGTAGACAAAAGATGAAAATCATAGCGGTCAAAAGTTTGACCATATTGCTTTTAATTGTTATATTATTTTTAATTTATTTTTTGGCGTTTTATCGACTTGAATTTTATCGTACTAGCCACAAGTAAAGTCAAAGTGAATAAAATTGTAATCCCTTTTCCTAAATGGGCAGATCAGATGCTCTTCTGAAAACGATGAGAGATGAGTAAAAGAGCAATGACACATTATGAGGAGCATAGTTTTTTTTTTTTTTTTTTTAAATATTGCTTTTTTTCTTTTTCTCTGAAGCAAAGATACCATGTAAACTCTTTTGTGTGGTATAGTATGTGCAAACTATTAATATTTTTTTAAAAAAATAGCTAGGTCTTATATGTGTCGCAATATTATCTGCTAATAGAACCAAACTGATTGATATATTAACAACAATAAGGATAATGACGAATAAGTGGGAGTATTAGTTACCAACTGAAAATTATAAAAATATGTAACCATCATATCTTTTACTTGATTACAAAATAATTGTGTGACTCGGTGAGATTCTTTTATTTTTTCTTACATGTATTTTTTAAAATATTTTTAAATTTTTATTTATCCTATAAATTATTTATAAAATAATTGAATTATACCATTATTATTTTTTATTAGTTGAGTAATCTTATCAACGCATCTTCAAATTACATGAATATTAGGAACTATACTTGGTTTGATATTTTCTTCATTAAAAAAAAAACGTTATTAATTTTCCCAAAAATAATAATTAATTTTTTTTCCAGGATTCTTTTCATTATTGTTTGCGTATCAAATGAGTAATAAATTGCATTATATATTGTGGGTGATTTTAGGGTGTTCGTATGCAACCTAGGATTAATAGGGTAAAAGTTAAGGTGTAGTAAGTAATTATTGATTTATTTTTAATTATTTTATTTTATTTAATAGTGAGAACTAAATAAAAATTTAATCTATTGGTTGAGATTATTTCATGTCTACCGATGTTTCATGTACACTATAGTTAGAATAGCAAGTTTTAATTCATTAGAATCATAGAAAGATGCTATGTTTACTGAATTGATCATATATATCTTTTCACACTACAATCTACAACGAATAATATATCTTAAAATACATCGCATCTTGTTTTCTAACATGCATGAATCATAAAAAAGAAAGGCCTCCAGTATTAGACTGTTGGTCGACATTTCCCTTCATAATATATACTATCTTTATATTTATATACTTATCCTCAACAAATCAACAACACTCCCCTCCCTATATCCAATCCTAATAACAAAATAAATAAATATAGGATCATTAATTATGGATGGTACAATATTGACCTCTGTAATTGAACCACCAAATAGATAATCGTTCACTCTTTCGGCAGTCGGACCAACTTTTTTGTCACTAATCACCAAATCTTGGCTAAATATTTCGTATAAATTCGAATTTAGTGGCCCACTAGATGGTGTATTTCTACAAATAGGGGTAGATTCGATTTAATAATATGGCTACTGTGTTAGGAAGATCATTTCGTCTAAGAGCATCTTCAATATATTATTTAAACTCAAATTTTTAGTTAATTTAAAGAATAAACCACAAAAAACTCAATCCAAAAGGCTCTCTATAATAATTTTTGGATTCAACTTTTTTGTTTCACTCTTCAAATTTAGAGAGCCTACTAAAATCTTTAAAATTTAATTAATTGATTTACAACTTCCAATACTAATTTTATAGGAATATATGAAATGTGCAATTAATAAATTATAACATAATTATATGATTGGATGAATAAAATAGTATATAAATAAATAAATATGAAAAATTGAACAGATAAAGAGTTAAATTTAAAGAGTGTGTTAGAGAGTTTTACCAAAATAAAAGTTAAAATCAATAAATGCTCTTTATTTTATATAAAAAAATATATATATATACTTTTGGAGTTGCTCTAATGCCCAACATATTCTTCATTTTCTTCGTAATTAAAGCTAAGCACCCTAACAGTACCACACACTTATACGCATTAATTAGAAGGAAAAAAAATAAAATATTTTAAAATATTATAAATGATTTTGATAGTTTTCTGGTCGGATTGTCTCATATAACTATTTTTAAATTACAGTGTGAAATGTAGACTTAATTTCACTGCATTTTCTTCTGTTGTGTGATAGACATACATGCATGCACTTGTGTGTATGTGTGTTGTCATGTAGCCAAGACAGGTGGAGGATGATGATTGGTGTTGAAGTGTTGATGAAGATCAACAATAAAGAAGCTGCAGAAGTTGGAGTGAGATCAAGAAGCCGTCAGATCAGATTCATCTCAACCATGCATTGAAGATGGAATCAAGTTAGTTAGGTTGTTAGTTAGTTGAGTTTGTTAGTTGGTTGAGCTAACAATCGAGCTTCCCACGTGAAGTGTCAACCTGCAGCATAGCAGTTGAGTTGCTGATGTGCATATAAGCACAATGAGCAGCTGATAAATCCATTCCAAGCAAGCAACACATAAGTTACAAGATTAGAAGCACATTAGGGTTTGTATGTGCATAAGATCATCATCATCTTCCTTAAGTTGTATATTGTAATCATCCTAGTGAGTGATTGTTCCTTCAAAGTGGATGTAGGCTTATGTCGAACCACTATACATCTTTGTGTTGATCTCTTTCATTTCATTCTTCGTTCATCAATCGATTCGTGTGTAAAATGTGAGTGATCAAACAATTGAGTGAGTGCAAGTTCTTAAGTAATCTTCATCAAGTGTTTGCTTAAGTTTTCATAAGATCTAATAAAGATATGCAATAATAGTTAGATACATTATTTATGTTGATTATTTTTTGGACGGACGACCAAAATTTGGACAAGTTTAATACATTTTGTGACCTAACTGGAATTAATGTATAACATTAAAAATAATTGACAAGAAAATGAAGAAAATCTACTTATTACCCCTTGAGTTTGTACTTTCTTTTAGGAAAAATAATATACTCTCCTCCTACATATTACATTTATAATGATAGATATAGAGATGATTAATCAAAATAACACAAGAAATTCGATGGAAAGTTAAATAAATAAATAAATAAATTAGGAAACAACTGTATCAACTTAATTAGTTTTGATTGGTATGTGGTAATTAATTAGGAATGAAATCATCATTCCTGATTCCTAATCTCATGATTTGTATACTATATTTAAGATATGAATCATCATTCCTTTTGGAATCATCATTTCCTTAAACTAAGGAATGATAATTCATCACACCCCATAGTATTCCCCATTCACATGTATTTAGGAATCAACTTTTTTATTTATTTATGTAGCATCATATAAACCATAAAAAATTATAAAAATATTCTTTTAATTTATACCATAATATATATAATTAAAAAATTATAAATAAACTAATATTGTTATGTTTAATGTATAATATTAATTAAAAACTTTGTTATTATATAATTTAATTTAATAAAAAATAAAATATTAAATTATTTATAAATTAAAAAAAATTATACAATTTTATATACCCAGTAAAAATATATTATTTTAAATTTTATTCTTTAAATTTTTAATAAAAATTATATAATTAATTTAATATTTATTCAAATAAAAATTAATAAATTATAAATAAAAAAGTAATATTATTGATAAAATTAAATATATAAATTTAATATTGAATATATAATTATTTTTTATATATAATTTAATATATGTAATTTTTTTATATTTTAATAATATTAATATTTTATTTTATTTTTAATTTAACACTTTTAAATATAATAAAATCTTCATTGAATTTTTTTTAAATATGTAAAATTTTCATTGAGATTTTAATTAAATTTAGATATAAATTTTAAATTTAATACTATAAAAATATTATTAATGAGATTTAAATACTCCCTCCATCCCACGTATTTTTACACATTTTCCATTTTGGAGTGTCCCACGTATTTTTACCCATTTTATTTTTGGCAAAAATACATAATATTTTATTACCTATTTTTTACAATCCCAACAACTTTAATTATTTTTTGCACTTTATTCATCATTCTCAATAACTTTATTCACCTTTTCTTTTTAAATTACTAATTTATCCCTACTTTCTCTTACATTATATATTAAAAAAATAAAATGTCTTAATCTCCGTGCCCGTATAAACGGGTAAAATTACCCGGGACGGAGGGAGTAATACATTTTCTATTACTTAATTATTCCTAAAACCATATCAATCACGATAACTATCATTTTTAATCATTCCTTTCCTATTTTTATTTCATTCACGATTTCATTCCATTCCATCATTATTCCATTCAATCATACCATCATGCCAATAATCTTATATTGATTTAATTTTTGCACTGCACATTTTTAGTATTTACAACCTTAAAAAAGGGTCTTTTGCCATAAAATGAAATAAGAATGACCTAAAGTAAATGGGCTTTTTATGGCCCATATTTGGAACCCAACCACCGAGCAAAGAGGTTGCACCCTCGGAATATACTGTTGTTACATTATATTTCAATACTTTACTTAATTATTAGTGTTTGCTTGCAATAATTAAATTAAATTAATTTAATTTCCTGTTTGGAGGACTTGCTATTTTGTTCCTACGCTGACATGTCTTTTTCTGGATATAATCAGACAAATTCTTGTTAGGAGGAATTGATAGTTCGACAAATAAATAAATAAATAAATATATATATATATATATATATATATATATATATATATATATATATATATATATATATATATATATTCAATATTTTGTGTGATGATAGTTGACACCTGGGGGATATATTTATTAAGTTCAAGAATTCTGGAATAAAAATTAAAAGAGAGAGAAATTGGGTATTGGTTAATTAGTTTGTTAGTAATTATATATATATATATATATATATATATATATATATATATATATATATATATATTCAATATTTTGTGTGATGATAGTTGACACCTGGGGGATATATTTATTAAGTTCAAGAATTCTGGAATAAAAATTAAAAGAGAGAGAAATTGGGTATTGGTTAATTAGTTTGTTAGTAATTATATATATATATATATTCAATATTTTGTGTGATGATAGTTGACACCTGGGGGATATATTTATTAAGTTCAAGAATTCTGGAATAAAAAATTAAAAGAGAGAGAAATTGGGTATCGGTTAATTAGTTTGTTAGTAATTTTCAAGCATCATTTTCATATGTTGGGAAATCTAATTCAACCACTCGAGTTCTGCCGGAGACGTAAGAACTCCATTTCTAGGTTTGGAAATTATTTTTTTCTTAGGTAAATGTCATGCTAGACATTATCAATTATATGGTCTATTTACATCACAAATTACATCAACTTAAAAGTTGGACTCCTTAAAGAACCTATAATCCAAGTAGTTAGAATTTATTCAATTAATTCAGGGTGTAATTTTTAATTGGGAGCAGCTATTTGTACCCCAAAATTACTGAACTTACTCCAAAAATATTTAAATTGACAAAAGTATTCTTAAAAAATTTATATATGTTCGGTTGTTGCAACCGAACAATCATCTAACAAACGGTTCGGTTGCCGCAACCGAACACAATAAAAAATTCATATCTATTATCTGTTCGTTGCAACAACCGAACAGATAAGATATATGAATTCTTTGTTCTGTTCGATTGCTGCAACCGAACAGATAAGATATATGAAATCTTTATTCTGTTCGATTGCTGCAACCGAACAGATAAGATGGATAACTGTTCGGTTGTTGCAACCGAACAAATATAAATTTCATAAGGATAATTATGTCAATTTAAATATTTTTAGGGTACGTTTAGTAATTTTGGGGTGCAAAAAACTTTTCCTTTTTAATTAAATTAATCTTTTCCATACACATATCAAATCCATAGGTAACCCTTTTGCTCCTTAACTTTAACTTGATATAAATAATTTGAGATGTGTACGAGGAGGCTCATGTGAATCACGTTTTTTAAATAGTTATTATTTTTTATTAAAGATATTATAATATAAAAAAAGAGTCTTTATCAATGGATTTGAATTTTCGTTGGTGATAACTTACCAACTATCATTTTACAAATAAATTTTGTTATTAATTCGTTAGTAAAAATACTTTAACGATGAAATTAAGGTTTTTATCAAAAATATATTTTGTTGATAAAAAATATTCTTTTTAGTGTTATATTTTTTGTTAAAAATGTTATAATTTTTTTATTTATACCATAAATATACTACTATTATTTTCATTAATCAAAGTATCAATTTTTATTAAAATATTATAATTTCTCAAAAGGTTGCAGCCAAGCCAATTCATATTTGAATGATACGGTCATAATACTACTATACAGTAAAAGTGGGATTTATTTAATCTAAGTATTTTAATTGCAGTTTATTTAAAATTGGGTGAAAGAATTGAAAGAGTGTTACATCACATTTAGTAGAAGGGGTCATATCTTTACAAAGAATTGTACCCTTTGCTTGAAATGCAAATTAATGAAGTTGCTTAACCTTAAACATTGAAAATGTATGTGGAGAGTTGCTTATGATATAAATAAAGATTGCAAATTTAATTTAACAAGCAAAGGTTTCACTTAAGTACTGATGATTTAAATAATTTGACTTTTTCTTTAAAAAAAAATATATGATATATGGACGAATTTATGCTACACAATATTTGTTGAGTTGGAAATGAGACATGTGGCTTTGAGTTTTTATTTTATTGAAAAAATTCAAGTGATGATAATATAAGCATGGGTATATTATTTCTTAACTTATTTGTATAAAGGTATATTTGTTGAGCTTGTACATATTTAAAGCATAGTAATCACTCATTAAAAATCAAAAGTTTTATAAAATCAATCAATTGTTCATATTAAAAACTTAGCAATTAATACCCAATTTTCTATGACAGTATTGTTTTTTTCTTCTATAATTTCCTCTGGCAACAAAAAGCTAATAAACCATTCAACAATTTTAAAAATAATACTAGTAAGAAAGAAGTGGATTAATGAATTGAAATGATTCTCATTAAACTATCAATTTAATAGAGGTTCCAAAGAGACCAACCTTTTATTAGATATATTGGTCCCAAACTACGAAAAGCTGTCAATTACAGCTTGTTTTCTAAGGGGTGGAACCCTCTTCTCTCATCAATCATTATCTTCATCAATTTCACACTACAATAGTCAACAATTAAGTTAATAATGTTTTGTGGATATAATTAAATTGGGGAGCTCGGTTTAAATGATAAAGTGTTATGTAATAATTTGATTATTTGAGACGTTAGCATTAAAATATGATTATGACTTCCAAGTTAGCATATCGACGCCTACATATTGTTATATGGATAAATTAATGTATTAAATTAAGATATTAGTAATATATATTATAACACGTACGCACATAATATGAATGCTCTTAATGTAATTTTATAAGCTATACTGCTTCTTGCCACCCAACCCCAAAAAGAATTTCTCCACGCATACCGTTGCGTATTTAAGTACTTATATAAGTTTTTTTTTTTATAATTAGAAATTTACAATACCACAAATCAAGATTTACAAAATATTCCTATTAAATTTTACATTTTTTATTTTCATTCATTTTACATTATACTTCAGAATTAAAATAAAAAAATATCACATCAATTCACAATTTTAAAAGTATACTCCTTAGGATTATTAATTATAAATTTACCATTCATCTAACACATATACTCCCTCCGTCCCGCCCAAAGGGTTGTTTTTTTCTTTTTGGCACGTGGATTAAAGAATATTATTATTTAATGTGTAGTGGGTAGTTGTATTAGTGAGAGTGTGGGCTCCATATTTTAATTGTATTAGAGGTGGTGTGTGGGTTACATGTATGTAAAAAGGGAAAGATGACCCTTTGGGTGAGACGACCAAAATGACAAAAATGAACCTTTTGGGGGGGACGGAGGGAGTAACATACATTTTATAATTTATTTATTTATTATCTGAAAAACATTATAATACTCAAAAAGTTAATAAAATTAGTAAAAAAAAAAATCTTTATGCAATTAAAGGTGGGAGAGGTAGTAAGTGTGAATTATGATGATTGAATGGTTGTCTAAAAGCGTGTTTCCATTAAGATATTGTCTAAAAGCGTTCCGAGAGAGAAAATATAAAAAACCGGCAGGGGAGAGAGATATTTCGGCGGTTGGCGTTGGCGGAAGATGATAAGTCCCCTTCATGCTTCAACATATGCATATATTAATCTCTGTATATTTTTATATCACAGTTTTATACTTACATTTGTCAGCATATACAATCATTTGATTCTCAATCATCAGTATAATTTTCTATATCGGATTCTCGATTATCCAATTCCACCCCCTACCCCTTGTCTTCAAACCAACCACCCCTCCATATCTCTTCATCTTCTCTGCCCATCAACTTATATATACATACATACACATATATATGTGTATCAATGTCCATGAACAACAGATATAAAGGGGTGGAGAAACAAATATAAACGCCTTACTATAGAACCAACAAAACATTATCAAGGTATGATCATGTCCTTTTTTTCTCTCTTATGATGTCTTCCTACAATTGTGTGCATTCATGTTTTAAACAGACCATTGAGTATATTGGCTGCCTTTTTTACCCTTTTGTTCTTACTTCTTGCTTGTTTGTATCATTTCTTTTCAATGACTTTATCTGCAATTTATTGGGTTGAAGATGGAAAAACAGAACAAAATGTGATAATCATTTGTTTAATCTTCATCTTCTCATGCAAGGTTTATAATTTTTACAGAAGTTTTGATATGGGGTTACTTAGTTGTTGGTATATGTTAAGCAGTTTTGATTAAGAATGTTACAATTCTGTTCAAATGTATAGGAAATTACAGAAAGAATCATCAATTAGTACAATGCCTGAATATATGGTGGATGGATCAAATGGTGAGAATTTGATGAAGAAAGAAGATGAACATTATGTTCCTCACAAGGAGATTTTCAGTGAAAGATCCCCCAGAAGTCCATTGAGCACACAAAGTCCTCCCATGAACACAACCAGCCCGGAAAGCGACTCTCTCGATCTAGCCATAGATGGAGTTGTTGACACCTCCATTGAGGATCTCTACCACAATGTGTGTGAGATGCAGAGCTCGGATCAGTCGCCATCCAGGCGTAGTTTCTTGTCGTATGGCGAGGAATCGCGTATTGACTCTGAGCTAAGGTTTCTTGCTGGTGGAGATTATGGTGGGGAGGAGAGCAAGAATGAGGTTGTGGTTGGGAATAATGGAGGAGAGGTGGAGGGTAAGGTCCATTCTGTTAGTTTTAAGCCAATTCAGGTGAGAGAAGGTTCTAGAAAAGCTACTCTAAGAAGTAAGACTTTAAATGGGAGGCCTCCTAATGTGAAGCAAGGTGTGAAGGGTTCAAGAAAGTTAGGTACCATTTCCTCATTGAAAGTTGAAAAGAGTCCTCCTCTTGTAGGGAGTAAAGGGCAGAATGGAGCGGAGGATCCTACCCGAGTAGGCTTCCTCGGGCCGTATCTGCTCAAGCAAGCCAGGGATGTTATAGCTTCCGGGGGTAATGCTCAAAAGGCTCTTGATTTGGCTCTTCGTGCAAAGAAGTCTTTCGATATTTCGTGTGATGAAAAGAAGCCTAATCTTGATTATGTTATGTGTCTTCATGTTGTGGCTGCATTGTATTGTAGGCTTGGAAGGTACACCGAGGCGATCCCTCATCTAGAGAAGTCGATTGATGTTCCGGTGATGGATTTAGGCCACAATCATGCCCTTGCTAAGTTTGCAGGGTGTATGCAGTTAGGTGATACTTATGCAATGTTGGGACAGATAGAGAATTCTATAATGTTTTACACTGCTGGTTCGGAGATCCAACGACAAGTCTTGGGTGAGAACGACCCACGTTTTGGTGAAACGTGTAGGTATCTATCCGAAGCCCATGTTCAAGCTATACAATTCGACGAAGCAGAGAAGCTTTGTTTGATGGCCATTCAAATCCATAAAGAGAATGGATCATTAGCTTCTCCAGAGGAAGCTGCTGATAGGAGACTATTAGGCCTCATCTGTGATTCGAAAGGCGATTACGAAGGTGCACTCGAGCATTATGTTCTTGCAAGCATGGCCATGGCTGCTAATGGCCAAGATGCAGATGTGGCAGCCATAGATTGCAGCATTGGAGATGCATACTTATCGTTGGCTCGTTACGATGAGGCTGTTTTTGCTTATCAGAAAGCTCTCACTATGTTCAAATCATGCAAAGGAGAGAATCATCCATCAGTTGCTTCGGTGTTCGTTCGTTTAGCTGATTTGCACAACAAGATTGGCAAGTTCAGTGAATCCAAATCATTCTGTGATAATGCTCTTCGGATTTACGCCAAGCCGGTTGTTGGCAGCCCATCCGAAGAGATTGCTAGTGGCTTAGTGGATATATCTGCCATATTTGAGTCCATGAGTGAACCTGAGCAAGCACTAGAGCTGCTACAGAAGGCCATAAAAGTGTATGGTAATGCACCAGGGCAGCAGGGGATAATAGCTGGAATTGAGGCTCAAATAGGGGTGCTGTACTACATATTAGGGAGCTATCCGGAGTCCTACGAAGCGTTGAAGAATGCTACGACGAAGTTCAGATTGACAGGGGGCAAGAAATCAGCCCTGTTTGGCATTGCTTTGAATCAAATGGGGCTCTCTTGTGTGCAGCTGTTTTCGATAAACGAGGCTGCTGATCTGTTCGAAGAAGCTCGAGATATACTTGAAGCTGAATGTGGACCTTATCATACTGACACCTTGGGAGTTTACAGCAATCTTGCTGGAACATATGATGCAATGGGAAGGTAAAACAATCATGTTCTAAAAGTAAAACTCAAGTTTGCTATTTTTTACTTTTTTTTTTACAAGAACTTATTGATTTTGAATGTTTGTGACTCTTTATAGGACTGGTGATGCAATAGAAATCTTGGAATACATTGTTGAGATGAGGGAGGAGAAGCTCGGGACAGCGAATCCTGATGTCGAAGACGAGAAGCATCGACTGGCTACGTTGTTAAAAGAAGCCGGAATGGTGAGGGCTAGAAAATCAAGATCACTAGAAACCTTACTTGTCAAGAATTCTAACAGCATTATTCCATATGATGATGACATTGAAGTTTCATAAAAAATACTCTCATCACCCTTCTTCTGTTCATAAATTTGAAAATGATTTTTTTTTTAAATAGACTATATCAATGTAGATTTTAAGAGACATTGTGATCTCTATTGTCTGTACTTTTCCTTTCCCATATCTTAAAGGGAAGATGAACTTGTTGTCATTGTCATTCTGTATATGTTTTGTGGTTTTAGTGAAAGTGTTGTTGATGGAGTTTCTTTTTCCTTTCTTGGTGCAACCACAATTAGATATTGATTGCACATCTATAGCTTCAATCTTCCAGAAATTAACACAATTTTGAAAAGTTGGATGAAGAAACAAGAGAACATGTTAGTTTGAAAAAATGAAAGATATAATGGTGCCAAAATATATGTAGATAAGATAGGTACCTGGTTGGTTGTTGTAATAGGTTAAATAGTTTAATGATTAATTAATTTGAAAATAAATATGAGAGTCCTAAAATAGAAAGGTAGTTGAAGAATTAGAAACAGAGTAATCATTATTAGCAAAGAAAATGACAATTTTGATCTTGCAAACCCACATGTTGTGTTTTTTATGTACAAATCTCCAATGGTCCACAATAAGAAACTGATTCAACAAATTTATCAACTGCATTGAATCCATAATTATTCTCATAACTTTGGATTTTTTTTATTATTATTATTTATTTTCTTTTTGACAATTATAGTATATATAAAAACTTGGGAATAAAATTGACCCTTTTCTTTTTGGATCAAATTCATTAGATTGCTCCAAAAAATTTAAGTGTTTACTCTCAATTACACATATGTACTCACCAATATCCAGAGAAAACAATTTAAAAACAAGAAAGGCAGGATGTAAAGAGGTAAAAAAATAGTGAAATTAATGGATGAACTAAAATATTATTACTTTTTACAACCTTGTTCTAACAAATACCAACGACAAATGATCCAAAATAAATAATTGAAGGAAGAAAAGAAACATGCAATTGTTCCATAAGTTCCAATCTTGAGCAACATAGCCCTAGTTTACAACAAGAAACCAAATGCAGGCTACCTGAAGTTTAGGCTGAAAGAATCGACGCATTCAATACTTTGTCCGAGTCGATTTGTTGCCTGTGCAGTTGTCTCGAACTCCATGAACTATTTACAGGTGACGACGGAAAGATGATCGTCGGCAGCCTCAAACTTTCCTCGACTTGAGGATAATCGACCATGTAGTGAAGGCCGCGGCTTTCTTGCCTTGCTAGAGCACTGCTTACGACCAGTTTAGCACAGCAAAACAGATTTCTCATCTCACAAGCTTCCAATCCTACCATTGTAGGTTCCCAACCATGCTGGAATAGATATGTTCCCCATTCCAACTCCAACTCCTCGATCCTCTTCTCCGCGGTTTGCAGCCTCTTGGTAGATCGAACAATTCCAACGTACTTCCACATGACATACTGTAGTTTCCTCCTAACTTCCTGTGTCATACCAACAATGTTGCTATATACAGTCTTCCCGAGCGACTTGGGCATTACAGGCCGGGCCCACGAAAGTGAGGCCCCACGATCTGTTCGTGAGCTCTTCATATGATTGATGGAGGGTTCCACCGCCCTTCGTGCGAATACGAGGGCCTCAAGCAACGAGTTGCTAGCGAGGCGATTTGCTCCGTGCAAACCAGTGCACGCAACTTCACCGGCCACGTAGAGACCTCGGACATTTGTTTCACCTTGGAGCCCGGCCCGAACACCTCCACACATGTAATGGGCAGCGGGAACAACAGGGATTGGTTGCTTGGTAATGTCTAAACCATGCTTCAGACACTCAGCAGCAATGTTGGGGAAGTGGGAGAGGATCTTTTCTCTGGGCTTGTGACTGATGTCCAGAAGCACGTACTTCTCGTTGCGCTTCTTGAGCTGATCATCTATACTTCTTGCTACGACATCCCTTGGGGCAAGCTCAGCCCTATCATCATACTCAGGCATGAATCTCTCCATGCTTAAGTTGTAGAGGATGCCTCCATCTCCTCTCACAGCTTCAGTTATCAAAAAGGCATTTTGTCGGGCCTCTCTTGGTTTTATTGGAAGTCCGTCATCAGCCAAAGCAGTCGGATGGAACTGCACAAACCTGGAAGAATAATCATGCATCAAATCAAGTTGCAAACCAAAATTCTGGAAATAAATTCACCAGTCCATGGCCAGTATAAAGAATTTTTTGTACATCATGATTGAAAGTTTTTCTGTAACGGAAGATCAAGTCTTCCACGCACAACACTCTCTCTTCACTTTACAGGAAATTAAGCAGCATTCAAGAACATAAAAGAATAGTGATTGAAAAAAACTCCACAAGGCGTTCACGATTAAAATTATCTTTTCCATGCCAGAAATCACTTTGCACAGTAAAGAATCAAAAGATGCATTCACATGTGAAAACAGAGTGACATACTCCATATTGGAAACTACAGCATCAGCTCGGTGAGCCATTGCAATTCCATCTCCAGTGGCGACCTACAAGCCAGATCAGAAACAATTTGGATGAAATTGTCAGTTATGAAGATTTAAATTTCAGTGCTATACAGATGAAATAGATATCAGATAATAAAGATCTTACATGATAGGAGATCTGCAATGAAGATCAAGAAGATACTACTTTACCCTCACAAATAGAGCTGATATTGTTTAAGTTCTAAAAAATAACTATAAACAAAAAGCAACTACACTAGATTTTTCAAACACAAAGAAAAAACCTCAACGTCCCCACGGGTTATGTATCTAAATAACAAAACGAGATACTTTTCAAATAATAAAATCATTCAAGCTGATTAATATCCTACTTTGAATTTTCGTCTAAACAACTATAGATCCAAAAAGACATATATATAGGAAAATAATTACCAGAGGATTCGTGGTGCTTGGATAAATATGTCCAGCCCCTCCAGATGCAAGTAAGGTTACCTTTGAGATGAATCTCACCACCTAAAAGTACAACAAAGATGGAACACAAAACAATATTCATTACATTAAGCCATGTCGACTGCAGTATCCTCACAGAAAAACTACACAAAAAATATGATCAAAATTCACCTCCTTACCTCTTTTGTTTCTTTGTTCACAGTGTCAACACCATGGCAAACAGTATCAGAACCATCCTGCAAACCGACAGGTAAAATTATGGTTAAAATCAATACTGGAGTACAAAGTAGTACTCGGGAAATATAAAAGACTGATATTTCGTGTTTCTTTATACATCAATACCACCTAAAAGTGAAACTTTTTTGTACTGCCAGGTTAATTGTAAACGGATATAATATCAAATAAAAGATGATGAACACAGAAGCACAAAGGGACCAAAGTGAACCTGGCAAGTTAGCAAATCTATAGCAAAATGGTGTTCAAACATGAAAATATTCGGATCGTTTCGGACTGCTTTCAATAGTGTCCTCTCTATTTCCCGGCCAGTCATATCAGCAGCATGTACAATTCTACAATGAGAATGCCCTCCTTCCCTTGTGAGGTGCAAATTCCCATCCTCCCCATGATCAAATGAAGCACCCATAGCTATCAATTCTCTGATTCTCTCAGGCCCTTCAGTACAGACTACCTGCAAATGTGATTAAAGTTTGTGAAAAAGGCATCACGTAGTTGATTAGACATGTAAACCTTCATGTTTGCTTAGAAACTAGATTTATATATATGGGAGCAAGAGTTGCATAATCACGCCAGTAAAACTCATCATTTAAAATAGATTAGAATTTATTAAGAATGTCAGCATTCTTTTGGGGAGGGGTCAATCAAGAATGTTGCATTCTTACAAGCAAAAAAACATGATTTCAACATTTTTCAAGCCAGCAGAGTAGAAAAGATGGCATATGAAAATATCACTATAATAACATACTCGAACAGTCTCCTCATCACACAGATAAGCGCCTGCAACAATTGTATCCCGCATGTGACTTTCCACTGAATCTGACGGGCACAGAACAGCACTCACACCCCCCTGAGCATAGTTGGTGTTACTCTCATGTGGTTCAGCCTTGGTTATAACTGCAACAGTCCCATATTTTGCAACTTCAAGGGCATAACGAAGGCCAGCCACTCCACTTCCAATTACAGCAAAATCAAAGTACTTATTATAACCCTCTCTCAAGTAGGATTTGATCACTATTCTTTGCTTACTATCCTCCTTAGTTTGAAGACAGTAATTATTTTTGTTGATTTGCAAGACTTTGGAGACCCCATGAGACCTGGAAAATGCATCCATTATCAGTGGCAGATTGTTATACGTAACCTGGAGGAAAATAGTTATATGGCTAAAACCAACACCATCAAGAAAATTTGACCAACACAAGTGTTACCCGAAGATAAAACCCTACTCCAATTAAGTTACCACTCAATATTATGGAACATACTTTCTTCGTAGAACTCTTCCAACAATGAAAGTTTAAACAATTTATATGTTCTAACCCTCCATCTTCAAAGTGTAAACTTTAAGATGAAGCACCTAATTTAACAAGTAAAATCATTCAGAAGGGAGAAAAATGTCATAATCAACAGCCACAGATACACCACAATAGCTGAGCAGATGTTGTAACATAGGTTGACGAAAAATACCACGAAAGTTCTTTCTGTATGCATTTTGCTGTCACTATATTCTGAGCCACAGAAGCCCGTCTGCATCCTCTTCCCCTGAAAAAGGCATCATTAAAATGCAGCTGCCCATTCCCAGAAGCTACACTGGCCGCCATTAATTAGTCTGTCAAACAAAGGTGCAATTCATTGCTTCAGATCAGTTATTATCATAAAATGAACATTACTGTGAATTTTTATCACAAATTCTTCTATAAATAAAGCAGTGAAGAAATCTGAGGAATGAACATTCAGAATGTGTAGTAAGAAAACTCATCGATGTCCAGAAAACACTCTGTGAATTTGAATTTTTATTAGTATAATTATTTTGGGTCAGAATTTTACAATCTTAGCCCATAAAAACAGGGGAGATACATAGACTACCAGACTACCATGTACGTACGTAATTAAGAATTCAGTATGTTCGTACGTGATTTCATTTTACAAAATTCTATTCCAAATCAACAACTCTAAAATGCTAGCAAAGGGAAGGGGCTCAGATTTGAATATAGAAGATTAGACCTCTTCAGAAAAACAAGAGCTCCCTTCTGTTTGAACATTGAAACCTAGTTATTAACATGCAGAATTAACAGCAAAATCTCCCGCAGAAACCCAGAAAATGAACCGAAAAGAAACTGCGCTTACACTTGATCTCCTGAGTGTAGTGAAGAATTGCTTGATGGGATCGAAAAGAAAACGGTATAATGAGGTTGATTTTGGAGCCGTAAACTTTGTTTTTCCTGTTAACCAGATAAGAATCTGAGGCGAAAACCAACGAACTCCGAGAATCACTCAATCTTCACACAAGATCCGCATACACGTGCGTAGAGAAAGAAGTGGAGAAATCTTTAAAAAAGGGGAGAAAAAGCGAGCAGCTCCGAGGCGCCACAGCAGAGATCGTTCAACTTCGCGCCACACAACCCCACCTATTTCTTTAATCCTTCCCACCGCCGCTCGTTCCCTCTCTCTCTCCTCTTTCTCTCTCTCTCTCCCTTTTCCCTTTTTTCTTATATTTTTTGTGCTATTTATAGTTTCTTAATTAACCTCGTTTTTGGGTGAAATTTTAGAGTTGATTTGCGAATCAATGAACTAACTAAATTTGTATTACTATTATTTGTTACAAAGTAGGATTAGAGATTGGGGTGTCATAATCTGTTTTTAAAGAAAGAAAATATGTCACTATCCCTATTTGTCAATGAATGTCACTAAAGGTCTTTTACATGTTCATAAAAAAAACATTTTTAATAGAAAATAATAATTAATTATGAAAAAAAAAAACAATATCAAAATGTTTGCCCAAAATATTAAAAAGACATTATATATCACATTAGAAAATTATTAAACAATACTTACTATGATAGTGGCCGAATGAGCTCCAGTAAGGTGTGGAAAGTAACATGGAATGCAGGAAATAATAGCTTTAATTCTCGGTCACCAAAATAATGGTCACACTTTTTAATTTAATAATTTTCGTGATTTTAAAAAGATGTCTTATTATTGTGGAGAGGGGAGAAACCAAATTTGCCACGACAAAAAAAGTGCCACGCACCCTATTCATTTAAATGTTTCAATATTTTATTTATATATTTATTAATATATATATATATATATATATATTAAATTGTAAAGAGTATTTTTTTCATCCATATAAAATAAATACTTTCGTCCTTCCACAAAATATTCTACTATTATATTTATTTTGAAAATTTTCTATTATACAAAATAATAGTTTATAAATTTAATGTTCACACACTTTTAATAGTTTATAGTTAAAAATATGGAAAAGTTTCATGCTCAAAGATTTTAAATTTATCCTTCTCAAATTGAAGGTAATATTAAACATTAGGTGATACAAATTAGAGCGTCAAAACGGGCCGGCTGGGCGGGTACGGGCTATAATTGGTAGACCCAACTCATTTAAAGGCGGGTGGTGGGTTGTGGCGGGTCAACCCACCTCTTTTTTTTTAACGATGTTATTATAATTATTATTATTAAAAAATAAAATATTAAAATGATGGACGCTCTTGCAAAATTATAATTATCATTATCATTATTTGAAAATAAAATATCTAAATGATTGACGTTTTTACAAAATTTATAATGTCAATTAGATAATTAAAATATAAATATAAAATTTACAAATAACTCCATGAACAATTAAACATAAACAAAGATAATTAATCAAACAACATAAAGTTTACTAATTATATATTTCTTAAAAATCTCAAATAAAAAATGTAAGTCTAATTATCCTCAAATAACACAAATTAAATCACAAAAAATTTACTAGTTATAAAGGTCAATCACAAAGCTCAAAACATAATTATAAAGTCTATTCAAAATTCATCTATCATAACATCATAATATAAACATCTCAATCTTCATGTTGATCAATTGTATGATTATATCCTTGTCAATCTTCAAATGATTAGATATCTTAAAGGTTTATAATTTGCATTTGCTTATAATCTATACTCTCTCCGTCCCGCATTAAGGTTTATATTTTTCATTTTGAGTTGTCCCACGTTAAGATTTACATTTTTTTTTGTCAAGTTATACCCACACAAAACAATTAATTATTCCATATAGGGCTCACACACAACACTAATACAACTACCCACTTTACATTAAATATTATTTCTCTCACCTCACTACACACTAAAATATTATATCTCTTAATCTCCGTGCAAAAAGCAAACGTCAATGTCAACGCGGGACGAAGGGAGTATATACTATACATTTATTATTAAAATTTCAAAAATTAAAAATAATTCAAAATCAAGCAAAATAGGATTTTAAATTATTTACATATTTTGTATACTAATCTATGGTATAAAATGTTTAGATTTTAGAATATTCATATTATGATTTAATTCATTATTTTAAAAAATATTTAACAAAGGAACCCGTTTAGGCCCACCTCAAAACGAGCTGTAAAATTTACGGCCCAACCCACCTTTTTTAGAAGTGGGGGCGGGCCAGCACGCGGGCCCAACCCGTTTTTACAGCTCTAATACAAATAACTCTCATCGCATCCCATCTGAGAAATATTATTATTTTATATAAATTAATAATTTATAACCATGGTAAGTAGTGGAGTGTAAATGAATTTTTTTTATTAAAGAGAAAAATGAATAGAATCATTAAAATGACAAAATTTAAATTTTATTAGCGGATTAATAGGAGTAGAAAATTAAGGTGTTAATCATTTGCTCCATTATAATATTGTTGATCCATTATTATATTAAAAAGCAGGCCCACCCTTGGAAAGATAGTGGATCAACCGATGATTAATGGGCCCGCAACTTGTCAGTGGGCCCACGTTTATGTTCTAGGAGCTTTCATTTTATGGTATACCCCAAGGCCCTCACCTTTCATTTCATATAGAGAGAGAGAGTAGAGAAGAATAAGAAAGGTTTCTGGAGTTCTTCCTTCATCCTTGGCCCTCCCAAGTTGGAGAAGACAAGAAAACAAATAGTTCAACACCATTTTAAAAGCCATATTAATACTTTATTTTTTGTCCATACTAAAATAAAAATTAAGACAAATATTTTTAAGTATACAATTGGCTATGTGTCTTTATAATTCATATATTTGTCCAAGTGATTTAAATATTATTGTATTCATATAATTTAATTTTTAATTTTAGAGTTAAAAATATTTTAAAATGTAATTATTTTTCAATTTATAATGAGGATGTATATGTTGGAAATTATTAATTTCCATTATAATCTAATTGTGGGCAATATATTATTATGCAATTATATTAGCTATTCAGTTATATTATGGACTTAATTAAGTGATCCAAATAAGGTTAAAGGTCCATGTGCTATAATAATAAATGATATGGGCTTATTGAGTAGATACCCAATACTACATGATTAGGTGATTATGGGTGGTCTAGTCAAGTAGTATATAAAGGCTCCCAGGTTATGGTCCCCAATATACTAAGTCGCACATTGTCTTCCCTTCTCCCCATCGGGAAGGATTACTACGGTCCCCATAAGGAATAAGGAGGCTTAGTTGAGGAAGGTCATATAACCACTGATCCTGAGTTCGTGTTCCGCCTAGAGACTCATTGGATCAGGTACGCTTCCACTTTACGGTTCTGATCTCGGTTTATCATAATAGGGTTTAAGGTATTAGGATTTCATGAATTTATTTCCTACAAGTGGTATCAGAGCCACCCTATATATGATTATCTGAGATTTGATTATGAATTGCTTATGCTTCGATCCAAAGTCTGCATCAATGTTTAATTGTTAATTGATTGATCCTTATACAATTTATATTGGATTTAAAAGGCAGTTGAATGAAATATATTCCTTGGAGGATGATGATATGGAATGGCCATTGATTACATTGATAATCGAAAATTCATATTTGTTCAGTTATGATGATTTGGGTAGATTAATTATTGATTTAAATTATGATTATTAAATCAATTTTTATACTTATTGATTCCTGTAGTTATTAAAAGTCCAATGAATTTTTGTCATGAGAAATTCGTATAGTGAGCTTTAATATCCATAAAGGTTAAAATCATTATATCCTTCAATCCTTAATTAATTATGTGGTGATGTGGGGGATTTTATTTTAATTAATTTGGACTTATAATTAAAATTGAGTTATTGTATACATTCCTGATCACCGTGCAAAAGTGCCTTTAAGTTGCCTTATTTATTCATACATTTTTTGTCAGAATATTTTTGGTTATCAGATTGATATTTTTGGTAACATATAATTCTGACTAATTTATGGAAAATATTGATTCAGTTGATTATTGATTTAATTATTTGTGGTTATTAAATCAATTTTTATACTTATTTATTAAATTGGGATTTTGGAATCCCTAATTAAGTAAAGGAGATCTTTCATCATTATAAGGTAATGAATCATCTAATATTCCTATTTGGTTAGAGGAATAAAATAAAATTAAATTGGGGAGACAGTTAAATGTCGTTTAATTAAATTAAATATTTTAATATTTATTTAATTAGTCTAGTAAACCTTCAATCTAGTCAATCGAAGCACCATGTTGCCACAGCAATATCGTGTGTGGAGAAAAGCTTTATTGAAATTACATAGATGGGTGTGGTATTATTTATGTGTTCTGTGTTCGGCCCACAGGTAGGCACAGTTTGACAGAATAATAACACACATGTGATAATAAGTATGTGATAATTATTTGGATTATTCATGTGAACATGAGTCGGTCCACAGATAGACTCTTGTTTGACAGAACTTATTGTCAATACTTGATTGTTACACCAAGATTACCCCTGCAGTTAATTTTTGTCCACAGACGAGGTTAATGTTGCACAAGGTGTCTTGTGATAGGTCCCTAATTAATAATATTGTGCAAGTGTATCTTCATGCGGGTATTGATCGGCCCATAGGTAGATTAATATTTGGCAGACATACACAAGCACATGTGGTGGTAAATATGTGACGATTATTTGTTTAACATATGAGTAATAAGTCGGCCCAAAGAAAGGCTATTGCTTGACAGTTTTATTGTCAGTATTTGACTACTACGTAGAGAGTGTCACTTACAAGTTGGTATTGATACTAATGATGTGATAGATTCCTTGAGATGATTCTAAACTATTTAAAATTTGAAAGATTATAAAGTTTAGTGCAAGCATGATAATCATTTTGAATTAATTCTCTGTACAATTAAGAAGTCTGTTAATTAAGTTTAACCTATGTCAACAACAAAATTATACATGATGAGAACTTCAACAATAAGGATGAACTAATAAGTTTCTAATAAACTCTGTCTCAATAAAGTATAAGGGCAATAAAGAAAAACTCGTTTGGAAAGCTGTTAAAAAGAAACTAAAGTATAACCTTTCGTTTTCTCCTAAAGGCTTGTGGAATTGTTT
The DNA here is from genome assembly GCA_023678885.1 of Pogostemon cablin. Taxonomy (NCBI): domain Eukaryota; kingdom Viridiplantae; phylum Streptophyta; class Magnoliopsida; order Lamiales; family Lamiaceae; genus Pogostemon; species Pogostemon cablin. The sequence continues at coordinate 711,896 of CM042992.1, read as the reverse complement.
TATAATACACCACATTAAGATTACTTAGTATGAATGGTGTTGTGGTGTAGTTAAAAGACAAAATTAGTACTCCACAATATATGGTTACTAATTGGAGAAATATTAAAGATTGCAGCTTATGGTCTCAATAAAGTTCCAACCAAAGTAGTTGTGAGAACTCTTTGAGTTTCACATATGGCGATATCCAACTAATGCTAGATCAATGGATCTACTAAAGAAAATTGGATTCAAATAGATACAAGCTACTTTATTGGTATTAAATAAAGATAATAAGTTTATGATCCAATTGATCGGATCATATTTGAGACGGGTAATACGATATTATGTGAGGATGTTGATTTTGGGGGAAGAATAATATTAGAGACATTGTCCTTAAAGGGAAGTCGATTCGATCCCCACTTATGCTTTAAAGAATTGGTGCAAATTCAGAATAACGATATGACAATGTCAATAATATTTAAGGAATAACAAATTCAACAACCTCAAGAATTAATGTCACTAAGAAAACCACTAGAGTTTGGTGAAAGACAATTCGAATGATTATGTGGTTTTTCTCTTAAATAATGAGGACACTATGAAATTAATGGTAGAATATTCAAACAATGTTCATCAAACCATGAAAGGTCCAATTACTCCAAAGTGTGTTAATGCTATAAGTTATGAGTATAAATCAATACAAGATGATTAGGTTTGCATCTTGATATAGGATTATACTCAAAAGGGAATGAAGTCATTATTATAAGATAATCGTGACATTAGTAGCACATTTTGATCTTGAATCATATTAGATGGATGTAAAGATAAAGTTCCTTGATCGCAACACTGATCATACGATCTAAATGGTTTAAGAACTAATAGGAAATCCATCTATGCATTCAAGCAAATTTTTTTCGTAAAGGAATCACAAGTATCATCATGAAGTAAGTGTCTCATTTGGTTTTGAGACAAATGTAGATGATTATGTGATTCAGTGAGAGAATGTTTAAGTTAAACTAAGGGAGACAAGTGCAGTCTCAATCAGTTGCCCTAAAGTTAAACTAAAGATTTAAGAAATGTAAAAACATTCCATATTCATTGGTTGTTGGAAGTTGTTGTATGATGAGGTATCTACAAGACCTAATTTGGCTTATGTTGTTGGTATATTAAGTAGACATTTAAGTAACTCTAGTATGGATCTTTATAAAGTATGTATAGAGAACTAAGAATAATATGCTTGTACATCAGGGATCAGATTTGTTAGAGATCATGAGGAATTTTGATTCTGAGTTTGTTGGATGTCAATACAGTATAAGATCCACTTCAGGCTATATTTTCTGTTGGTCGGAGAGCTATACAAGTAAAAGTATTAAGCAAACACTTTAGCTCATTAACCATGACAACAGAATTAGTAGCACACTAAGGGCATTCAAACATGAAATAAAGGTTGCGAAGATTTGTCACATAAAGTTCATTGTGACAGTTAGTTCGCAGTAAAGTATTTATGACAAGAATACTTATAAGTCAAACAAATTGACATAGAATTATTGGTTGTTAAAGAAAGTGTTTTGTGTAGATAAAATTTTAGAAGAACATATTATGATAGACTCTAAATATGGATCCACCAATTATGTATTCAACGCCCTGCAATTTTATGAGCTAGCTAATCATGTGGATGTTATATGGTTTTAGAATACATTAGTTCAGTGGGATTTTATATTTATTGTTCTTTAAAGTTTTCAAAACACTTTGATTTGGATAATTCAGTTTTCTGCAGAATTAAGTTGATGGTTTTGAATTCATTGTGAATTTACTAAAGTTAATTTTTCATTTTGTAATATTTTATATTATGGATTGGTCTCACTAAAGTTTAAAGTTGGACCAGTTGAAAATAGACATGATGTTGATCACATTTGACATGTAATTTCCATGCTACTCACCATATTTGATCTATGTCATTGAGTATATTGATATGGTGATTGTCGAGATTTAATCACGATTTATAATGTGGTGAATGCCGCGGTAGTTCCATATTAGTATATGAGATGGACCAGATTGTTAAGTATAGCCTAAAGAGGAATAGCATAAAGTTGCGCAACTAAGGACTCTTGATATAATTGCTAACGGAAAATATATATAGCTCAAGTGGGAGATTGTTGGAAATTATTAATATCCATTATAATCTAATTGTGGGCAATATATTATTATGCAATTATATTAGCTATTCAATTATATTATGGACTTAATTAAGTGATCAAATTAAGGTTAAAAGTCCATGGGCTATAATAATAAATGATATGGGCTTATTGAGTAGATACCCAATACTACATGATTAGTTGATTATGGGTGGTCTAGTCAAGTAGTATATAAAGGCTCCCAGGTTATGGTCCCCAATATACTAAGCCGCACATTGTCTTCCCTTCTCCCCATCGGGAGGGATTACTACGGTCCCCATAAGGAATAAGGAGGCTTAGTTGAGGAAGGTCATATAACCACTGATCCAGAGTTCGTGTTCCGCCTAGAGACTCATTGGATCAGGTACATTTCCGCTTTACGGTTTTGATCTCGGTTTATCATAATAGGGTTTAAGGTATTAAGATTTCATGAATTTATTTCCTACAGTATATACAATTAATTTTACACGAAAGGCTAAAAAATAATACATCATCAACAAATAAATTATAATATAGTATGGACCTTGAAGGGTCAATGGCAATAAGTTTGGAAATTTGGAGCACCTCATTTTTGTTTGGATTTTTCTCCGAAGTTTGTAGCTTCTTCCACTTTCTTCCTGTATTATTACTTTTTGAGTATGTGGAGTAATTAAACGTCATCATTAGCTCCAATAAAATTCTATTAAAATAAATTTCGTACTCTTATTATATTTTAAAATAAAATACTCACCTCAATACATTTGAGACTATAATAATTCATATTATTTTCCAAAAGAAAAAAATGGTATATGAACTTGATTTCAATTTTGGTTTAAATTGATTTAGAGCAAATGTACTCTATCGCGTGTAGCACGTAAGTGACCAAGTGCAAAATTTATATAATATCGAATCCAAGGGCAAAAATGGGTAGCCGTATTTGAGAAATGCTTTACTCTAGTAAGACGAATCAAAGAAGGAGGGGTGATTATAATACAAACTAAGCTAGAAAACAATTAAAGATAGAGCATGTACAAATGAGATGGATGATGGGTGAAGGTGAACAATCTAAGAAGTATGCAAGGCTAACAATATTCATGGCTAAGGTATATATATAGACTCACACACACACATGCATTGATGGTTTTCATGTTATGATATTAAGGGCAATCACTATTGTACCCCTAACCCCTATGGCCAAGGTGATTATGTTCTCAACTCTTTTACAAGTTTAAATCTCCTAGGATTGTTCTTACTCTCAATTCCTATGAAGGTACTATGATCATAAGTTGGGTTCCCCTCACTAGTTCATCACTAATGTTCTATCATGAGATTCTAAGCACTTGAAGGGTATGACTTACATCTCCTTATACTAACTAAGTCATCTCATGCAATCAATGATTCAATTAAATCACTAAGCATAATATTGGAATGGTCATCCTAACACTATGAATAGAGAATTTAATCACACAAATCATAAATAAAATAAGAATAAGCATTTATGATAGAAAATATTCATAACAATCATTTCATCAAACATGTGGTGTGCAAAATCTACATAATACCTAACTAATCATATTGCTAGCCTCACATGAGACTAGCCACTACATAGCATTACAAATTCATTACAATCCAAGGCATGCTCCATTTGAGCCAAATAATGAAGAAAATAACAAAATAAAGGTAAGTTAGCTCCCCTTTGATGGTGAACTTCTCCCCTTTGATCATGCTAAAATCTTCAACCAATGATGAATTCCTCTTCTTAGATTGGTGGATGGATGGATTTATGGATGGATTTGAGAAAATCAAGTGGTTTGAATGAATGAAGTGAATGATGGAAGAGATGGAGATGAATATATGTGATTTAGGTGTCTAGTGTGTGTGGAAACTGATCCAAAATGATTTCTCTCAGATTTTATGATCAAAACATGTATTTATACCCCCTGGAAGCTTCTAAACGCTTCCTGAAATTTTTAGATTTTTGAGTGCAGCTCGACTCGAGTTGCAAGTCGAGTTGGGTCTTGCAACTCGAGTTGACTCTCGGGATGATTTTCTATGCCCCGCTCGGCTTGTAACTCGACCTGGACCATACCCAACTCGACTCAAATTGATAACTCGAGCTCTCGCCTGTCAAGTCGTGTCGATCAGAAATTAGAATTTTTGCGGCACTCAGCTCGACTCGAGTTGCAAGCCGAGTTGGACCTTGCAACTCGAGTTGGGTCACTGCATGCATGCTGACCTTGCTCGACTCACAGCTCGACTCGAGTTGCAAGTCGAGTTGGACCTTGCAACTCGAGTTGGGTTGTTTTTAGCAGCGCAGTCTCACCGTTTCGTGCATAACTTCTATATTCTATCTCCGATTTGAATGATTCTTATGCTCACGCGACTTTTTTCCGTGGACCTTGAATAATTCTTGAATGATTCTTACGCTCACGCGACCCTCTTGCACCGTACACGGGCCGTGTAGGTACTTTTTCTATAAAAAAATCAGAATTTTTTTAGAAGCTTCCCAAGGGGTATAACTACACAATACTTCAATATTTCAGTAGATTTTCGAGGGTGTCACCCCTGCACACAAATCACACACATTTTCTTCATTTTTCACCATCCATTTCTTCCATTCTTCATCCATATCATCTACCTTCATCCCACCATCAAATCCTTCATCCAAGTAGTTAGAGAAGCAAAGAAGAGAGGTGAATTGTAAGGGGAAGAAGAAGATCACCATTGAAGACATCCAAGAGAGTTTTCATCCAAACTTTATATTGAAATCTTATTGTTTATCATGTTTTGTAAGGATTTTAATGTCTATGTTAATTTTCTTATGAATATGAAAGATTAATCTCCCTTGTGAGATTAGCAATATGAATTGTGTTGGATTATTTTGGGTATTTTGTAATTGAATTCATATATTGATTGGATTTGTTAATTTTCTATCATTGATTGTTAATTGCTTGATTTGTATTGTTGATTTGTGTGATTAATTGTCATGAGCATGTGATTAGATTGAGAAATCAATTATATGTTTAGGATAGTTCATTGAATCATTTCATCAAACACTTCATGTGCATTATAAATTGTAAAGAGATTGAGAAATCCTTTAGGATTTAGAACCCTTTGATAGAACATTCGATTGGTTAGATCGATAGGTCAATTGATTGTGTGAGGGGACTCTCCAATTGAACTTAGTACCTAGTTAGAATTGTTTGATTAAGAACCAACCTTTGAGCTATTTTGAGACCTTTGTGAGGATCTACAACCTATCAATCTCGAGAGGGAGTTTAGGTGGAATTCATGTTGGCACTTAGTTATTAATCCATGACACATATGAATTCGTTGCATGATACCTAGATTCTCCATACTATAAGTATTGCTAGTCTCATTCTCTATCTACTTGGCTCATTCATCCATCTCTCATTCATCTATCCATTTATTTTATTGTCATTTCTTGATTATCTCCCCTTCTTGATCATCTCTATAAAACTATGACAAACACGAGATCGCTTAAACCCTAGTACCTTCCTCCCTGTTGTTCGATAAATTCTTTAATTAGTCATCCGGACTACAAATGACTAATCACTTTTCTTATTTGTTTATCATTTTCTTTCTTCTCTAGCACAATTCCCACATCAAACCTTGTAAACCACCATCTCCTCAATCACCCACATATAAGTTATATATATAAGGCTCAAGTGGGTTTTAAAGGCTTGTATTGTGCTTGCATCACAAAGAAAAGGGCTTATAGGCTCGAAGTAGCTTACTAGGGATAATGTTTTTGATAAGGAATTTTATGGCTATGACTTCATTTAACAAGGATGACCTAAGATCATTTCACATATTTCAACCAATCGGGCTTCGTTCATATAGTCCATGAGCAAATTATAGTTTGTCTAAGTACAACCGGTCCTCTCATCAAGAATTAACCATGGAGGTATGGTTGAGGCTCAGTTCTCACAAGCTTTTGCTTGGACCAAGAGAAACCTAATTACCCTTCATACTTCTCAAGATTAAACAAATTAAGTAATTCATGTCACAATTTCAACAAGTAGAAACCATTAACATGCTTGTCATCACTCATCACAAACAATGCATCATAGCTCACATTCAAAAATACTCAACATCTTCCCAAAAACATACCACCAAACCATCCTTACAAGAATAAAAACAACACGACAAACATAAGAAAAGACTCACCAAACAAGAAACAACACAAAAACAAATAACATGCAAAAACAAAAATTTCATCCATCAAAAGAAAATCAAGCACATATCCTCATCATCCAATATCATTTAAGCTCAAGATTTTGCCACCACAATCAAAAATAAAAAAATAAAGCAAGTAAACTACCTAAATAAAGCAAGTGAACCTCCAAAGTACATAACACATGAAGTAGCATACCAATCCAATCAAATCTAATTCAAAATTATGTATATGCTAAGCAAGTGAAAATGATGAATAATGAAGTGAACTCCCTGAAAAGGCAATTGGTAATGGAAATGGTTGGCACGAGCTTCCGGATTGCATGCACAACGAATCTCGACATTGATTTTTGGGCTCAGTTCATGCTTCCACTACACTTCATTTGTGCTCAACAACTTATCAAAATCATTAGCACAACAATTACTAGCAAATAATGAACTAGCATACACTTCAATACAACCAAACGATCCAAAATCATATCAATACTCATGAGAAAATTTTTAAATTTACCCAATTTTACAAGAAGACATCTCAATCATCATAATAAGCACACTCAAGTGGTGAGTCACACCACACACTCTCCCTCCAAACTTAAATTGAAATAAGTTGAGAATTAAGTTTACAAAAAGTGGTGGGACTTACCCTTGTAGTTTCCAACAATGAGCTTCTTGTAGAGAAGTATATGCATCACAACAATTCAAGATATGTCCACCACGCACTATCCCCCCAAACTTAAAGTGAAACAAGAGTTGAACTTTAAGTTTGCAAGAAGTGGTGAGACGTACCTTCACACTTCAAATCGAGCACTTCTCGTATTTTCAATATGAATTCTCCTCAATGAGCACAATCAACATACACACCAAAAATGCAAGAAAACTAAATCAAATCAATTAAATAAAAGTATTAAAATAAACGATGGGTTGCTTCCCATCTAGCACTGAGTTTAAGTCTTCAAAGCGGACGGAATATGGAGAACTCATCGGAATGGCCAAGGATATCGTTCATTCTTGCCATCAAATTTTAATCTTTGTGCTTCTTCCTCTATTAGGCATTTGTGGCAAGTAACGACCATAGTAGCATCCTTCGAGATTGGCTTTAAAAATTCCACTCTTTTGAGCTTGCATTTCATTGACCTTTTCTTCCGTGACCACCACTTATTCCTTTTTATCGAGTATGTCCACAACATCTCTTCAAGCTCTTTCTTGTACCTAAGGCTTTGAGAAGAATCAATAGGTAAGACAAAGTCAATATAAACAATATTTTGAAATTCAATGCAACTTGGAGAGTCAAAAGGTGTAGAAATGCTCATTTCACTCCCGAACTCATCATCAAGTGCTTCTAGACCTTGTTCCACTTCATCAAATTCATAATCCTCTCTCAATTCTTCATCTTCACTTAAATTTTTCTCATCATCAAGAGACAAGAAGTCATGAATAATCTCTTTATCCTCAAAGCTCTCTTCTACCTTAAGCTCTTTGCTCCTCTCACCTTCCTCCTCTAAACTTTCTTTTACCTTGTCTTGCTCATCCTCAATAAACTCAACATCTCTTGAGTCTTCTTCATTATCCCCCGAACACTCTTCTACCTTCAAATTTTCTTCAATCTTTTCATCAAAATTTTCTATGTCGTGAAGAGTGTTACGTTCACTTATCATTTGACTCATTTGACGTTTAAGGGCCTCACATCTCTTATCACGCAACTCTTTCTCTTGTTTCATAAAGTCAAATCTTTTATTATTCACCTCTTTCTCTTGTTTCATAAAGTCAAATCTTTTATCATTCACCTCTTTCTCTTGTTTCATAAAATCAAACATCTTGGCCATTTGATCCTCCATTGTAGGCTTCCCTTCATTAGATGGTGGAAACTCTTCTTAAAAATTCCCTTGAACATACCCGTTTTGCATACATATTCCATTCTCTATTTGGTAACTAGACATGTTCCACATTTGTCCCCCATTAAAGTTGGAAGTAGGCATTGAGTAGGCATTTTGAGGCTCATAGCTTGAAAAACTTGATTGAAAACTTTGCCTTGTATCGCTTCTATAAGTATATCTTCTAAGCATTTCCATCAAGACATCATTTTCGGATAGAGGAGTAACCGTAGGAACTTGATTGTTGTAAGAACTTGGTACGGAATAAGTGTTTCCTTGATATGGTTGAAATGTATTCACATTGTAAGCTCCTTGTCATCCCCCATATATTCCATTATTGTAGCATTGATCCATTTGTACTCTTCCTCTCAAGATCTACTACAATTCTTCTCCACTTACTATTTTTGGTTTGTTCCTTCTCTACTTCTTTCAAGGTTGATGCACCTATCAAGAAGAACAAGTTAGAACAAATTTTCCAAAACAAATATAAAATGCAAAAATAAGAAAAATATCCTAAGTAGAGCTAACAAATTCAAACACGTTACAACGAAGGCTTTCGCCCCGGCAACGGCACCATGAACTTGATTTCAATTTTGGTTTAAATTGATTTAGAGCAAATGTACTCTATCGCGTGTAGCACGTAAGTGACCAAGTGCAAAATTTATATAATATCGAACCCAAGGGCAAAAGTGGGTAGCCGTATTTGAGAAATGCTTTACTCTAGTAAGACGAATCAAAGAAGGAGGGGTGATTATAATACAAACTAAGCTAGAAAACAATTAAAGATAGAGCATGTACAAATGAGATGGATGATGGGTGAAGGTGAACAATCTAAGAAGTATGCAAGGCTAACAATATTCATGGCTAAGGTATATATATAGACTCACACACACACATGCATTGATGGTTTTCATGTTATGATATTAAGGGCAATCACTATTGTACCCCTAACCCCTATGGCCAAGGTGATTATGTTCTCAACTCTTTTATAAGTTTAAATCTCCTAGGATTGTTCTTACTCTCAATTCCCATGAAGGTACTATGATCATAAGTTGGGTTCCCCTCACTAGTTCTTCACTAATGTTCTATCATGAGGTTCTAAGCACTTGAATGGTATGACTTACCTCTCCTCATACTAACTAAGTCATCTCATGCAATCAATGATTTAATTAAACCACTAAGCATAATATTTGAATGATCATCCTAACACTATGAATAGAGAATTTAATCACACAAATCATACATAAAATGAGAATAAGCATTTATGATAGAAAATATTCATAACAATCATTTCATCAAACATGTGGTGTGCAAAATCTACATAATACCTAACCAATCATATTGCTAGCCTCACATGAGACTAGCCACTACATAGCATTACAAATTCATTACAATCCAAGGCATGCTCCATTTGAGCCAAATAATGAAGAAAATAACAAAATAAAGGTAAGTTGACTCCCATTTGATGGTGAACTTCCTCCCCTTTGATCATGCTAAAATCTTCAACCAATGATGAATTCCTCTTCTTAGATTGGTGGATGGATGGATTTATGGATGAATTTGAGAAAATCAAGTGGTTTGAATGAATGAAGTGAATGATGGAAAAGATGGAGATGAATGTGTGTGATTTAGGTGTCTAGTGTGTGTGGAAACTGATCCAAAATGATTTCTCTAGAATTTTATGATCAAGACATGTATTTATACCCCTTGGAAGCTTCTAGACGCTTCCTGAAATTTTTAGATTTTTTAGTGCATCTCGACTCGAGTTGCAAGTCGAGTTGGGTCTTGCAACTCGAGTTGGCTCTCGGGATGATTTTCTCTGCCCCGCTCGGCTTGCAACTCGACCTGGACCATACCCAACTCGACTCGAGTTGATAACTCGAGCTCTCGCCTGTCAAGTCGTGTCGTGTCGATCAGAAATTGGAATTTTTGCGGCACTCAGCTCGACTCGAGTTGCAAGTCGAGTTGGACCTTGCAACTCGAGTTGGGTCACTGCATGCATGCTGACCTTGCTCGAATCACAACTCGACTCGAGTTGCAAGTCGAGTTGGACCTTGCAACTCGAGTTGGGTTGTTTTCAGCAGCGCAGTCTCACCGTTTCGTGCATAACTTCTATATCCGATCTCCGATTTGAATGATTCTTACGCTCACGCGACCCTCTTTTCCGTGACTTTCCAATCATATATCACACGCCCAGTTTTGAACTCCACATGAATACAAAATAATTACACAAGTTAAAAGTATGTTTTTCAGCATTTTGCTTTGGCTCGTTCTTCCTCATTTCAACTCCAAACTGAGCTCCGTATTTTCCCACATCTTTCTTATCATGTCTAGAATCCATTTCTTCCTGAAAATCACACAAATTACACCAAAATACCAATTTTCTAAATATTTACAAATATTGCACATTTTAAAGCACTTAATCATGAAAATCATACATTTATCATTTCAAAGTACAAATCTCCATATCATCATATAACACCACCAAATGATATACAAAATGAATAAAACATACAAAAATACATAATAAAAGACGTTAAAATTTAGATGAAAACGACACCGATCAGTATACGCCCTCCACATCTCACAAAAATGTACATACTTTTCTTTCTAACTTGTTAAAATACATTTAATATAATTAACTTCTTAAAATATTTTATTTTTAAAGAAGCTAGTTCACTACAAACAGTAACATACCCTATACTATTTATTAAGTCCTAAACTTGAGAAGTTGATTATTTCTTCCAGTCCCACTATTTATTTTTAATCTTGTAGCAGCTTTTGAAAGTTTTATTATTATCTCTATCCCACAAAAAAGTACGCGCACAAAGGAAGCGCGTAGGGAGTATGAGATATGAAAAATTGAAAAATAATACTCCATTCCTCACACAGAAAGATCTTTATTTTATTACTCCATATTTGGTGTTTCATTCAAAGATCTTTATTTTTTCTTTTTGTAAAAGTAACCCACATATACCCATCACTCACTATTAATACAACCACCACTTACTACATATAAAATAATAATATTCTTAATTCACGTGCAAAGAGTAAATGAGAACTTATGTATGAGATGGACTAGCAATTGAACTGTTTTTTATCAAAAGTAAATGTCAAAAGCTCCTGCGTCCCTCCGTGTGCCCATGTGAACACCTCCCCCTTCAATTCTATTTAAATTTATGTATTGCTAGAGGTTTAAATTGCAAAGGGGCATGGAAATTGTAAAGGCGCACGAAATGTGCTCCGTGCGCCCGGGTGCACAGGAGCCTCACTCAAAGTAAATACTCCCTCCATCCCGTCGAAAGGTCTCAATTTAACTATATTGGACATCTCATTCAATGGTTCACATTTTTCACTTTTAGTAAAAATGACCCACAAATATCAATCACATCCCTCTGATATAACTATCCAATATATATAAAATAATAATACTCCTTATTTTATGGAAAAAAATAAACGTCCACATCTACTTGGGAGGAAGAAAGTAATTCAGTAAACAAAAAGTGACTGGCCACATCCAAGGAAAAACAAAAAAGGACAATGATTCCGTTAGCGGCCCATGAAGGGGCCCACGTTGGTGGAAGTTGGATAACAAGTCAACGAAATTATTGATTGGTCCAATTAATTACTCCGGTATCTTATTGGAGGATTCAGTTGTGGGCCCATGCTTGCAATATTCCTTCTTTACTTCTCGTGATTGTTCGTTGAACGGAAATGTATTAAATTAAAGAATTACTATCTTGTAAATCAAGTTTACGTAGCAAATCTTTATAAATTATTCATTTCGTCTGTTATAAAAGTGGACATTTGCTTCTTGTACGTGAATTAAGGAGTATTATTATTTAAGATGTAGTTGGTAGTTGCATTAGTGGGGTGTATGAGTCCCATAAATTTATTATATTAGTGATGTGTGTGGATCACATGTGTTTAAAAAGGAAAATGTGAACCTTTGGTGCAGACGCTCAAAATGGTAAAATGTGGACCTTTCGGGCGGACAGAGAGAGTATGTGATATTTCTTAATTTAAATACCTTATCGATATATAAAATTGCAAAGGGAAAGACAATATTTACACTGTGAATCCGATTTATACAAGTATTTATAAAAATTAAATAACATTAGCTCAACTTGCTAAGATTTGAGTTTGGTTCGATTCGTAATTATTAGAATTTGAGTTCGAGTTAATCTAATATTCGTTAAGTTAACTTGCCGATCTCCCCTCACTCGATAAGGTTCTATAATAATAATATTATAAATAATGGAGTAATATTGTTTAAATATAATGTTATATAGATCGGCTATCATGAAACTCATTTCAACCAAAATATAATATTAAAAAAAAGGAAATTATTGGAAATATTATTCATCAAAGAAAAGTCAATATTTGCTTTAGCAAATGATTAAATGCAGTAGAATCAAAAGACAACACGATTTTCTCTTTATAAAGTGAAACACAACTTTGACCTTTTTTCCCCCTTAATTGAGTGGAAGTATTTGCCTCTAATTTCCACACTTATGTAACCTTATACTCATTAGTCACACGGTTGATAGTAATATCTCAAATCTCATTTTCTAAAAGATAAATAAAAATACAGCCGGCAATCTACAGTATGAAACAGTTATGAGGATAAAAAGATCTCAATGAGTTCGAAAATGAAATCAAATGTGATAAAGGATAAAACTTGTGTGCTTTCGAGCGCGCGTTCGGATTCAACGGCCTCAAAAAATTATACTTTTTAGTATTAAATCACATACAATTAGATATAAACATTTTTGTGTGTACAAGAGACCAACTCATATGTGTGAATTGGATTCAAATTTGATCATCCTCAAATTTCAAATTAGATGGTTGAATTTCGCTCTGTTTCATAAGTCATCATCATTTTTGTATTGTGTGTGGGCCCAAATTTAAATAAACCTAGCCCATGATATATTGATCGGCCCAATTAGGAATAAGATGGCCCAACGGAATTACTCCAAGGTATATGTATGTCCAATTACATTTTTAGGAAATTAATGCATCATAAAAGAACTACTATCACAAAGTGATGACACGTGTCAAAGTTGTACCTTCTTCTGAAACGGTCACGTTGAAGGTTTGAGTAATTTTCGCTTCGAAACAAATCCCCGCCACTTCTCTCTACACTCGCGCGCACTTGCTTTTCTAATTTCTCATCAATTGATTTCATCGATTTTCGATTCAATCGCACGGAGAAATTGTTGTTAGCCGGAGATGGGAAATGTGTTACCTAAACAGCCTCCTCCGCCGCCGCCTATGGTGCTGGTTCCGCCCCTCTTTGATTTCCCTCCTCTCGCAGCTCGTACGGTTCAAAACTGTTTTCACAGTTACAAGCTCTTTGTTTTGCTTTGTTTCTGTGCTTTATTTCCTTTGAATTAAGCTCTGGTTTTAGATTTAATAAGTTGCTTTGTGGCAATGTAGAATGCTGGAATTATCGTACGACTTGTTGTTTGGAAAGCTGGCCCTGAGATGCCTGTTCGATGACTATTTTGAAGAAGCAAAGCAGTTTAGAACGAGAATTATGCTAAAACCGATTGATGATCCGCATGTTGATTTGATTGCCACTGTATCCTTAAGCTAAATGTTAAAACACTTGTAGTTGTGTTAACTATTTCTAGATCTACAATCTTAGGTGATTAAAAATGCATTATGATACTATGATTGTTGAAACATCCTATTATTACAGAATTGAATATCAGTTTTTTTTTTCTTTTTTTCCTCCCCTAAAATATTAGACAGTATATGTATAAAGATTAAAGATGGTATAAGTCATTTGTTAATGCATCATTAGCAGTTCCTTGGTTGCAATGGTTGTTTGAAGATACTCTACATCTTGTTGACTGTTGGAGTTTCTCTTCAGCTTCCTTCTATTGCCAGACTTTCTTGTGTTGAAAGTATGAGTTGAAGCATTCAATAATTAGATTCTTAGTCCTCTTTCAAAATCTGGAAAAAGGTTGGGGCGGAGATATAGCACAATCTCAGACAGGGCTCTGTACTATCTTAGGTGGATGTATATACTATCTTACAATATCTAGTGTTCCTTAGCTTTTTCAGGTTGTTGGTACACTCAATCACAAGCCAGAGCCAGAGGATAAACTTGTGGGAAATGCCCAGTTTCGCTGGCAAAGGTCTTTGAAACTTTTAGATACATGTGATCTCAAGTGGTACTATAGTTCTTTCATGATGATATTCAAATAAATGTCAATTGTTTCTTACTAGTGATGCTGATGATCCTCATACATTCGCCGATCTCTTTGTTTCAAACACAGATCCGTAAGGACCAATCTTGTCTGAACCGTTAATCTATTCTTGTGCTCTAAGAACAATTGATTCTAAATATCTTTTGCCTGTGGATCATCCAGAACTTTATTGATGAGAGCCTGTGCTTACTACCCCAAGTTTGGATTTGGAGCATTTGGCTTCTTCCCAGTGCTTTTGAAAGAAAGGTTGCCTTCAAGATATTACGTAAACAAGATTGTTGCTACTACCATTAACAAATTAGTGTACTCTTGTTCACTTGTCCTATGTTTATGATATCTTTGATGTTGATCATTCATAAAATCTTCTGAGGATTATGGCCTTTTTGGTCTGAGATATGGCTCTTCAAATCTGTCGGTTGGAGCTACGCTTGTCCCTTTCTCTGGTATTCTTCTTTAGCCAACATCCATATTTACATTTGAATGTGAGCAAGGATTACTTTTGTCCTTTCATACTGTGGCAATCCAAAATCAATTTCTTCGTCTTCATATGAACTATTCCAAAATGAACAAATGTTATTATTTGGATTATTGCACATGCTAATAGGAGGGCATCTTTTGACTTTATTTCTTCTCCTCACAGCGGGGGATGAACTCCCAAAGACTGCATGGTTAGTGAGCAAGATGGGAAGGTTAACTGCCGGTGTGCAATATGAACCAAAATGTAAGTATACTGGGGAATAATATATGTTTCCTTTCTATCGCTGGAACTGTTTTGAAAACATTATTAATAATAATATGTCATGCTGTAATCCAGTAAGTATATGTACTCCATTTGTTCAAATGCAGACTAATTATTGTCTGATGATGCGACTCTTTCAATCTTCCCCTTTCCTTTAGTTCACATGGAAAAATTCATGTTCCTTAACTGAGTACATTTTGTCCGTGGTGCCAATGGATGTTAGCAATACTGTGAGGAGGTTAATCTGTTTGTATATATATATAAGATATACTTTAAAATTTCAATAAGTTTCTTCTTGTCAAGTTATGTTGAGAATGAGTACAATTATCGTCTCACCTGGTTTCTTGAAAAAACACTTTACTGGGGTACTCTGCTCATACTTGTTTGGCTACCTAAAACGTATATTTATCTTGTGTTCAGAATATGAATAGTTTTTTTATAGTGCTTCCTTAGTACATTAAACCGTCATATATATTCTCTTTTATCACTGTAGTTGGTCTAGTGTATTTGGATTTATTTTCGAGTTGAATTCCTTGAAACAAAGGAACAAAAGCACAGCTGTATAGGTTCTTCATTTATAATGGTGATTTTTCACGTGACTTGTTCATGATGTCCTGCAGTTGGAAGCAAGGATGCAGCAAGATACAAGAATTTAGAAAATTGGAGCTGTGCAATCGGTTGTGGACTAGGATCAGGCAGTCCTTTGAGCCCATCATTTAACTTTGGACTTGAACTGGCTAAAAATGCCCAGGTTTTCATACGATAAAGTTCCATCTTTTTTATCCTATCATTTTCTGTGCATATCATTTTCATTTTTATCAGGAGTATACAATGTGATGAAACTTAGATGGACACAACCTATTAGGAGATATCCTATTCTAAGATTATTCCAAAATTTCATGGCATTTAATGTATTATATTCATTCCACTTACGA
This sequence comes from Pogostemon cablin, assembly GCA_023678885.1. Classification (NCBI taxonomy): domain Eukaryota; kingdom Viridiplantae; phylum Streptophyta; class Magnoliopsida; order Lamiales; family Lamiaceae; genus Pogostemon; species Pogostemon cablin. Next base: position 695,807 of record CM042992.1, on the reverse strand, counting down.
CATTTTATTTGCAAAATTCTGCAGTTTATTGCTTCTTTCTATCAGCACGTGGTGGTCCAAAGACGGGTCTCTCTCTCACTTTGTCTGAGTTTGTACTTCCTTTCTCTTTTCATATACTATTTTGTTATAAATTCACATTTTCATTTGGTAATCTTGATCTTCCATACCCTAACGAAATAATGTTTCTATAATATTGTTGACTTTAATGTGCAACAAAGGACCTGAACAATGTCTCGAAGTATTTCGGGTTAATGGGGAGAATAAATGGCAGTCAAAAAATGTTTTTTTTTATAAAAAATTTGCCAAGCTAATTTTTCATATAATTCATTATGAAATGCAGAAAACAGTAATTGGTCCATCCTTTGATGAAGGATGCTGTAATTTTAGATAAAACATATGAAATTTCACCAATTTATATTGATGTTACTACAGACATAATAGTTGTGTGTTTGCTTCTGTGGTTTTTAAGAATGGTTATACTTTTAGAATACTCTGAGAAACATGGAGATTTTCTGTAAAATCTTTCTTGTTAGTTTATTTGTGTTAACCTGTTTCTTGAAGCAATGCATTTGAGATTGGGTTACTGACAAGAAAATTTCCCATGTGTAGGTAAAAAATCCACTCGAGGAAGGTGAAGTAGTTGGAATCACTAATTATATCGACTTTGGCTTTGAGTTACAAACAAGGTACTTTAACCTATTACGTGTACATACTTGAATATAAAATCTTGTTCAAAGCTGTTTGTAGTTCATGTAAATTCTGAAGCAATCAACATTTTTCTTAAGTATGGATGGTGACAAATCCTCAAATAACATTCATGATTCCACTTTTCAAGTCGCTGCATCTTGGCAAGCGAATAAAATTTTTTTATTGAAGGTAACATTGGAGTTCAATTCTTCTTCTTTTCATTAATTTTGTCAATAGTTTGGTTTAACCCGTATCTCACGGTTTCTTCAGGGAAAATTGGGGCCTCTAAGCTCATCAATAGTTTTAGCTTTCAAATCATGGTGGAAGCCTTCTTTCACATTAAGCATCTCTGGTAAGTATCTACTCTAGTTTCCTGAATCTTTATTTTCGTCTATGAGATTCTTTTCTGTGTAGTTCAGACATATTACATGCACACATAAGCAGATAATGTTATAGTTGATTTAACATTCCTAGCTTACACTACTACTTTTCAGCTACTTTTGATCATGTTTTCACCTTATACCATGTTCTGAGGTAAAATAATGATGATATGGGAATTATTGCTAGAGCTAAAGGCTAGAAACTAGAGTTGATGAGTAATTAATTGACAGCAACTATAACTATAACCATAAGCATATGTTGTCAGACATTCCCCCGCCCCCACCCCAGCAGGGTTAGCTTGATTCATCACAAGCTGCATTATGCACAAAAATGCCTTTGGTGACACAAATTTTCTTGTACAGCTGTCAGAGATCGCACCAGGAGGGAGACAGCGTTAGGATTTGGTCTCAGTGTAGACAATATACGCACAGCAAGGTTAGAAGCTTTCCCTTTCTGTTAACTTAGGACAGTTCAGTACCTAATATTTTGCATCATTGGTGCTTCAATTTTCGTCGTACTGATTCGGTCCCCACTGTTGTACGTCGTTTTTCGTGACGGACAGTTATGAAAGGGCAGATCCTAATTTTGTGATGCTGACGCCTAGCAAAGAGCATCTAGCTGAAGGCATCCATTGGCAGAGTGGAAAAAGACCACTACTCGAATCAGATATTAACTCTGGAAATTTTGAAGGCATGCCCAAGGAATTGAGGCCCTTGAATAAACTTTTATAATCCTTAGTTTATTAACTTTCTTTTTTTCATACTCACGGATTGTCATAACCTCTCAAGTTTAAATTAAATTTTCTAATTTATAGTTGGAAAATGGAAATTGTTAGTTTTTATTAAACAGGATTCAAATTGCCCTCGAGCAAGTCAATTGCAACTCGAAATTGAAAATTTAAATTAGGCACTTAATGAGTGGTATTCGGGTTCAAATTCATGCAAATGTGGAGAGAGAAACAATCTCAACGAGTAAGAACTGGAATAGAGTTCGATGTTTTACAAGTGAGTTAAAATTTTAAATAGAAAAATAATAAGGCATGCTACCAGGGTGAACCAGTAGGAGGTTGACATCGAGTGAAAAGAACCTATGGAGTAATTATTTCTCGAAATAAAATAAAATAATGTAAACTTGAAAATTAATTGTAAATTATCAGCTTACTTAGATACACACTAACCCGATAGGTTTCTTTATTTTTAGGATTTCTTGATTGGGTCATTGGATGGGATCAATGGGAAAAGAGCTATTGATGATTTGATTTATGTAGGTAATATTCTTGATTTTAATAGAAATTAAATTTCTTAATCATATTTTCATTAATTTAATAATTACTTCATAAATTATTTTTAATCTTATTATGACTGACATAATATCCATTGTCATTAAATAATTCAAATATTTGAAGTTCGTTTTGCTCATTAAGAAGAGTTCACGAATTAGTAGGGCTACCAAAATTATCTGATTTATTTATTAATTAATATTTTGGATTGAACTGAAATTATTTGCAAGCACAAGTTTAACATGTGAGGCGAGAAATTCAACATCTCTATAATTTTTATATGTCACGTGTCAAGTCGTAGGGTCAGCTTAAAAGGTCGCTAAAAGTTGAGAAATGTTCGGCTTACACACACTTAACTCGCTTTTCTGATTTCTCATGGGTTGATAATTTTACTCTGAAGCTGAGAAGTTGTAATTAACCGGAGAATGGGAATCAGTAACACGAAGCCCCAATTGTCGCGGCCGGTCGTGCTGGTTCCGCCGCTGATTGATTTCCATCCACTCGCCGCCCGTACGAGGTTCATACTGTTTTTCGCACTTTTTTTTTTTTTTTTGTTCCTTCTTTAGAAAGATTTCGGTAATGATAAAGATTTAAGAGTGGTTTTATGGCAATGTAGAATGCTGAATCATCGTACAACGTATTATTTGGAAAATTGGCACTGAGATGCCTGTTTGAGGACTATTTTGAAGAAGCAAACCAGTTCACAACCAGAATTATGCTAAAGACGAGTGATAATCCGCCTATTGATTTAATTGCCACTGTATCCTTGTTCTGATTAGATTACTTGTGGCTAGCAAGGTGATAAAAGAGTTTCAACTTATCTATGTAATTGAGTCAGCTAAAATAATGAATTCAATCTTAGGCTTAAACAACGCATGAGTACAAAATGTGGTATGGCTTATTTATCAAAGCAATCATTAACTCAATTGGTTGCTTTGCTGTTCGAAGATTTTCTAAGTCTTGGTAATACATCAGAGCTTCTCTTCTGTTGCATCATTAACATTTATTGTGAGGGAAGTTTGAGTCATAGCATTTACTCCCTCCGTCCCAGCCATTGCGAAAACTCGTGTTCGCAATTTCTTTGACGAAGGGAGTATTATTTAGATTCTTAGTCCTCAGTCCAATATATGTAAAAAAGACAAATACTTGGGGTGTGATATGTGGTGGATCCTCATTGAAGGACAGGGCAGCGGTCTTATGCGGATATATAAGTTGTATATTTAGAGTTCCTTAGCTTTTCAGGTTTCAGGATCTGCTTTCAAGCCAGAAGCAGAGGAGAATTTTGTGGGAAATGCCCAATTTCGCTGGCAATGGTTCTGAAATTGCTTAGATACATGTGATTTCAATTAGTATTTCAGTTCGTTCACAGTAATATTCAGTGATTCAAATACATGTTCTTATTTCTTTCTAGTGATGCTGATGATCCTCACACATTCACCGATGTCTCTGTTTCAAACTCAGATCCGTAAGGAACATTTTGACCTTATCCCTTGTTATCTAATTGTGTAATGAAAACAGTTGATTTTTATATTTTCTATCTGTGGCTCATCCAGAACTTTACTGATAAGAGCCTCTTCGTACTTCCCCAAGTTTGGATTCGGAGCATTTGGTTTCCTCCCAGTGCTTTTGAAAGAAAGGTTACCTTCTAGATTTTAAGTGAAAAGAATAATGCTTCCCTTAACAAATTAGTGTATACTCGTCCCATGTTCATTACTCCATCTTTGATGTTTGATTATTCAGAAAATCCTCTGAGGATTATAACCTTTTTGGTTTGAGATATGGCTCCTCTAATTTGTCAGTTGGAGCTATGATTGGCCCTCTCTCTGGTATGTCTTTATATTGAATATCCATATATACAAATGTAAAAGCAAGCGACTCTCATACTGTAGCAATTTCATAATTACCTTTTTATGATGTTTTAGTAAATTCTACATCTCTGAATTTTTTGACATGCAAACATGGTAAGGTCTTTTTGACTAACTTCTTTTTCTCACAGCCGAATTCCCCAAAACTGCGTGGTTAGTGAGCCAGATGGGAAGGCTGACTGCTGGTGTGCAGTATGAACCAAAATGTAAGTATATCAGGCAATTATACCTGAAATTTTCTAAAAAGAACAATGTGTTCCTTCAATTGAAACTGAATGTATTTTATCATTTTTGTCAATAGATGATTAGCAATACTTGGAGGCAGTTAATCTGTTTTTGTAATTTTAAATTAATTTGTCCTTATCAAGTTATGTTCAGAAGGGATAAAATTATTGTATCACCATGTCTATTCAAAGAGCACAAAAACTATACAAATGCTTTTTTTTGCCATAACTTATTCTAATCTTGTGTTCACAACGTGGCCAGTTTTTCAAATTCCAGCATTGGGTTCAAATTGCCTATAGATATGCTATTTCATATCACTGTATCTGGTTTTGGATTTTTTTTTAAATATTACTTGAAAACAAAAAACAACGAAAACTAATAATATATTCACTGCTGTATAAATAATTCATGATGTCCTGCAGTTGGAAGCGACAATATAGAAAAATACAAAAATTTAGCAAATTGGAGCTGTGCAATCGGTTATGGGGCAGGATCAGGAAGTCCATTGAGTCCATCATTCAACTGCAGACTTGAACTATCTAATTCACAGGTTTAGCCCCTTGGATATAATTTCTTTTGCATCTAAATCAACTTCTACATAAATTTTGGAGGCGGAATAATCTTGCGGCTCAATTTTTGTCTTCATTATTTATTGTGTTATATGTGTTCTGACTCACAATTTTTCTTTGCAACTTTTTCTGCAGCTTATTGCTTCTCTCTATCAACGCTTTGTGGTCGAACGATGGGTCTCTCCCCTTCTCTCTCTCTCTCTCTATCTCTGAGTTATATTCAGATTCTCACCCATTTTATTGGAATAATTGTTTCAATTATAGTTGTTGACTTGAAAGATATGCATTATTCTGTACGTCTTAAATTATTTTATCAGTTTTGGCATCATTACTATGAATTGGAGAAAGAATTTATATTACTTCAGGAATACTTTTACTAAGAAGGAGAAGCATGGATAATCTGTTAAATCTTTTTGTTGGTTATTTCCATATTCAGTTTTCTTAACGCATTACATCTGGAACAGGTTAGTGATCCAGTCGAGGAAAATGTGGTTGGTATCACTAATTACCTCGAATTTGGTTTTGAATTGCAAACAAGGTACTCTTACCTATATTTCCTCCACGTAATTGAATATGGAAATTCTGAAGGGTTCCTGATGGCAAATCGCTGAACAATATTCATGATTCCACTTGTCAAGTAGCTGCATCTTGGCAAGCCAATGAAAACTTATTATTAAAGGTTAGATTTTAAAAGCTAAATCTGTCTAATCTGTTCTCAAGTCATTAAGTAATTGGTTTAAAAGATGTATTGCACTATTTTCTCAGGGAAAATTGGGGCCTCGGAGCTCATCAGTAGCTTTAACTTTCAAATCATGGTGGAAACCTTCGTTCACCTTTAGCCTATCAGGTATGTGTCTGCTAAGCCACTGTAATTTCCTCGAAGATAATTAGATTTTTAAACAAGTGATGATATGGAAACTACTCCTGTAGTAAAAAGCTATTGGTTTATTTCTAATTGAAAGAACCTATGATCATAAGCAGATTTCTTGGATAATGTCTAAAAATATCAACATGTCTTGTCCCAAACCCCTCAAGAGTTTGTTTGAATCATCAACACACCATAACAGATGCAAAAATTTGATAGTAATCATGCAACAAATTGTTCTCTTACAGCTGTTAGAGACCACACCAAGGAAGATATGGCCTTAGGATTTAACATTAATGTTGAGAATATGTTCGAAGCAAGGTCAGAATATTCCCTCTCTGAATACATTTGAAACTTCAATCAGTACCTTAAAACTTGAATACTTAGTAGTGCTTCGCTTTTTTCCACTGCATTGAATCGATAATCTTACCTTCGACGAGCAGGTATGAAAGGGCAGAACCTAAGTATGCGATACGAACGCCAAAGAAGGGGCATCGATTGTACCATTGGTACTTGAGTGGGAAAGAACCATATAAAATTTCAACATACATCAACAGTGGACAGCTTGATGTGCCCAAGGAATTTCACCCCTTGGATAAACTCTTGTAAATTTGTAATCTTTCTTTCTTTCTTTTTTATTTATTTATTTTTATTTTCCTACCACTTATATATGCATGGAATACACTATTTCTCCAGCATCAGCCTTTTTATTCTTCTGCACTTAGATTAGAAATTGAACCCTAATGTTCTGTTATTTTGTTGAGTTATCACATATTTTCTTGTTATGCCTATTTTATTATGAAATTACTATGACAGAGAGAAGTGATCAATGTGTCTATGTACCTACCTGGATATACAATCCATATATTTTTTTAATGTATGATAAATGTAAAAAAAAAGTATTGCTTCTCTACAAAAAATGAGTTTTATTATTAATTGTTAAATAGGAGTAATATATATGGAGAACCCCATATCTCTGCAGAATGGCTTCATAACCATGTTCCTACTCGAGCGTCCAACGCATTATTGTGGCCACATCTTTAACCTATCAAATCCACCCAAAATAAACACAAAAAATGGCAATAATGAATACTTAAAAACTGCAAAATTTCTACTCTTATATAGTTCATTTCATCCAAAAAAAAAAAAAGAAAAAAAAAGGTTGAGGAAGATGAAAGAAGTTACTTGTTATTAATATGGTACAACAAAAAAAGAGAATGGACCCGACCCCCCTCTTTTCTTACACTTATTTTAATCTTCTCATGATATATATTAGAAAAATACAAGAGTTGAAAGAAGGTGAGGTGTGATGACTATATAAGTGTTGTAGTGGTTTCAGTTTCATACAGAGAGGGATGGCGATAGGGCGAAGTCAACTGCCCAGAGCTCGAATGTTCCCTTGATGAAGTCATAGTGACCACCCTTCAATGACAGTGTCTTGTTCACCAACCCTGCTCTTACAAACGGGTATGAAAGAAGGTTCCCCAATGAAACATTCACTGCTTCCTGTTGTTTAATATTAATTTACCCTAATTAGTCGTATATCATCTTTGGATGTAATTAATGATAATTGTTTGTTTAGTTACCTTTTCACATGCTGTGCATTGATCACCAAAAGGCTTGTCTGCATGGTCAGTCAACACCTTGTTCTTTGCAGGCAATGCAATTTTCACCCAATCCTCAATAAAGTCACTGATAATTATTTTCAAAAAAAAGTTAAAACTACTTATTTTCTTATGTATTTGATTTAATCAGTATATATGACAAAGTCTCTTCTGAGACGTTGCTTACGTGGATGAGGATCCATCGTATGGGAAGGACATCACACCCTTTATTCCTCCACAAGCACTGTGTCCAATCACAATGATTTCCTTCACCTGTTTCATTTCTTTTACTATGCTAATTAACACACTAATGTAAAATAATAGATTTAAATTTTAAAATAAATTTAGAAATTTGGTTCGACCTTGAGGTGCAAAACAGCATACTCAACGGCAGATCCAACTCCAGCGTATTTGTCCTGTTAATTACCACACTATGCATGTAAGAATACATATGTAATTAATTAATTAAAATTTTATGAAATTTATTAATAATTAAAAAAAATGGGACCTTGTCGTATGGTGGGACCAGGTTAGCAACGTTACGGACGACGAATGCTTCACCTGGTTGAAGGTCCAACACGTGCGACGTACACACGCGCGAGTCCGAGCATGCGAAAACCATGTACTGTCACATTTATTTATTTACGTTATATCAACTTGAGGTGAAATTAATGTAATTAGTGAGGAAATTAACTCAATTTTTTACCGTGGGACTTTGTCCTTTGGAGAGTTCACCGTATAAAGCTGGATTTTTCCTGAAGTATATTAACAAAGTGTATAAATGAGACATGAGAAATTTAAATAAATTATGTAGATTTTTTTTTTTGAAAAAAAAAAGGTTTGAACTACGTAGAGATAGAGTTAACTGAAAATTAGTTTGATGAGTTGGCTTACTCGTATTTCTCTTTTTTGAAGGTGATGAATCCAGATTTCAACCTCTCAACGGACTCCGACGAGATAGCGGCGCCGCCATCTACTGTTTTGAGGTCCGCCGTGATTGCATCTATTTTGGCTGCAGCCACCGGTCCGAGCTCTCCCTTCTCACTGCATTCATTTACACAAATTTATTTTATTTGTTCACTTTTTCAAACTTTTATTTATTTATTAAAATACTACTATTATTAGAGTTTTTTTTTGTCGTTCTCTCACTATTATTTCTATATTTTGCTTTTATTTTATAAAAAAAATGGAAAAAGAGAATATAAAATGCACGGGACAATGTTACAAAAATATTTGAGTGAGGCTTGCGTGCGCCTTTAGAATTTAGTATTTTGGATAATGATACATTATTTTGTTTTAAAGAGTATACACTTTAATTAATAAGGTTACACCATTTTTTCTAAATAGTATACACTTTTCATTATATTTTTTTATTTTTCTTTAGAATATAAAGGGTACACATCTTTATACTAGAGGGTATACAATTTAACACAAAATTCTAAAGGCACACGAAGTGTGCTTCCGTGCGCCCGGGCCCACACAAGTTTTTGTTTTGTAAAATAAAAGTTACACATCTTTATACTAAAGAGTATACAATTTAGCACAAAATTCTAAATGCACCCATTGCCAAAATATTTTTCGTATGAAATGTAAATTAAGTAATTAAAATTTCATAATTATAGCAAACCTTAGAAGCTTTTGGAGAGCCGCGATGGCATCTTCGTACGAGTCCTTTGACATGTCTTCTTTCTACAAAATTTCAATGTAATAAAAATTTAGAAGACTATGATGTTATTATAGTAGTATATCATATATATCAATACCATGTATTAAAATAATAATAATAGAAAATAAAAAGTTAATGCCACGTATTAATTTTTGTGCACATTCATGTGATTTCACCTAACTAAGAGCAAGTGGCATGATTCTTGTCATTAATTCATAAACACCCACAAATTTTGTTTTTAAAAAAAGAAAAGTAAAATTGAGACAAACTTAACTAATTTTGCTAAAATTAAGAAATGAAGATGTGGACACATCTCAAAATAATTGAATGACAACCAAACACAAAATGGAGGGCGACACCACAAGTAAAGTTCTTCTCACAAATCTCGCCACGTGTAACGATGCAATTGGAGAGTTCATAATTTACACACAAAAATAGAGAGGCCATAAATTAATATATAGTGAGAGAATTAAGTACGAGAAGAGGGTGGATGACGGGAGCAGGAGCAGCAAAAACAGGCTCGTTACGGATGAGACTAGGGGGAGTGGGGGTGGAGGAGTAGCCGAGACGGGCGGTGGCGGTGGGACGGGAGGCGGTGGAGAGTCGAGAATTGGCGGCGAAGATTTGAGAGGGGAGGCTGCAAGCGTTAAGGGTCGACATTGAGCAATGGAGGGTAGAAGAGATAGGCTTTATATGGAGGGAAAATGTTAATAAATTGCATGCAAATGCATGTATTATGGATACGTTGGATAATGAAAGTGAAACCTCACTATACCACTCCTTTTGCAGATTAGATTTTGGATTTCCAATTTTAATTTCCACCTCAAAAAAAAAAATCTATGAAGGAACTTTAATGCATTAATTTAATTTAATTTAATATGTCACGTCGTATGTATGGCTGTAGTATGTATGGAATTTATGGTCATTTTGTGCATTTAAGCATTTAGAATTTTAGATCCCACTATTATGAATATTTAAAAAAAAAGAGCCCTTCTAATTAATTAATGTGCATTATTTAGAATTTAGTATTACTCCATATATGTATGAATTAATGAGATAATTGTATGTCAGTCTTATTGATCTTTGTTTTTTTTTTTTTAAACTAATCAATAAATAAAACGATATGACTGCGGCGACAGGGCGTATACTAAAATTAAAAACGTCCAAGAGTTGGTTAGTTTACGTGGAAAAAAGTATAGTTACAAAGTTCAATATTTTTCATCAAACATATGAGTAAGCATCAAGTGCTAACATTAATGATAATGATATATATATTATAATTAGGAATGTGTACAATTATATATAATTTGTGATTTGACAAAAGGGAAAATATCTAGATACAAACCAACATAGAAGTGACACGAATATATATCAATGAATTTTCTTTCCTCAAAATAAATAAATAACACACACACACACACACACATATATATATATATATATATATATATATATATATATTGTTAGAAAATGTTGGATATTAAAAAAAAAAACATAAATAAAGAATAAATAAATAAATATATATGCGGTGCAGCGTTTATGGGTGAAAGAGATGAGAAAAGGATAAGGGGCTATCTCTAAAACTTGGCTCCAATGCTCCACTTTATCTTATTTTCTGATCAAATGCTTTCCCACCAAATGCTTACTTCCATATACACCCTCTCCCTATCTTATACAAATAACATCAAATTTATTATCTACACTAACATAAATTAATTTAATATAATACATACATATATGTATGTCTAAATATTGTTAGTGTGTCTTTTTCCAATATATTGATTTTCTTCCTTTTGAAATAAAATGTCAACTAACAAGTTTAAAGTTTCAATACAAGAATTCAGCTTTCGAATATATACATTAATAATGGAGTAATATTTTTCGTGAAATTAATGCATATGATTAATTAGACTCCAATATGATCATATGAAAATAGGTAGAGTGAAGAAAGATAGATATAGATACCACAACATAGGTGCATCAACGTTTTAACTGCAATAAGAAAAGAATTTAGTTGATACGTACCCTTTCATAATATTCTTTCCCTTAACTTTTTTGTATCCTTCATTTGTAATTTACCCAATGCATGGAATTTGGTACACACCCTTCTTGAGAAAAATAAACAGTACCAAATAGGATTTAGGAAATTAAAATATAATTCCCAATTTGAAGAATGATATTTCATCTCATCGAACATCATGATTTGAGAGAGAGATATGAGAGGGGTATTTAATTAAGTGGCAGCTGTGTGGTGAAGGTAGAGGAATGTCAATGGTTTTGTATTGATTGCATGGTGTGGGGAAGTTCCACACTATGTGAACATTGTCATGACATCCTTTCCTCATGACATCCAAATTACCAATCTCTCCTTGGTCCAACCATGGCTACAATTACATTAAATGGTGTACCCACCATTAGAGGTCTGCACCGCCCCTGTTCTGAGAATTGGGGATGAGATAAATCGCATGATGTGCTTCAAATAGTTGGTAGAAATGACTCATTGTTTGACTGGTGCAAGCGGCCAAATCCATGCCTTTTAAGTGGCTGGTAAAAATAACTCACTGTTTGACGTCTTTCAAGTGGTTGATAGAAATAACTCACCGTTCGAAAGGTCTTTCTACTATTTCCTCTACCACTTGATCCCTTGGGGCAACAATATATTCTATATGAAGCCTGATTTGGTCCAATTGATTTACCGTGAGTGTAGTTTATTTGAGAGATTAAATTCGAGTTTATAAAAAACCCACTGTTTGTCTCTTTCTCAGAATTGATATATGTACCATTGGAGAAAATTTCCAAAAGTTAAGAGTTCATCTGAGATCAAATTTCCAAATGTCGACATTCGGTAACAATATCGATAGGAACTAAATCTTCATTTCCTACAAAAGATGAAAACGATATTTTTACTCGCTTTATTCTCACAAACAATTAGATTCAGTGAAGACAATTAAGTTGCGCTTAAATTACAAGTAGAATATTATTGCATCAAATATAGTTAAAATCAAAATTTCATATTAAAAAAGATAACACCATAACAATTTTGTGTAGTCCCTCCAACCGAAAACTAAGGAAATTTATACTAGTATATCACATATTCCTTAAAGCAATAAACAATTTGATTGTGTTATTGTACAACAACATTAAACAGGACTAAGTTTCTACATGGGAACTTCGTGGATTTTAAAGAATAAATTGACTCGAAATGTATAACACTTTTGCAGCGAAGCAATTTTGATTTTCATAAAAGAAAAAGTATCTATGGACAACCACGAACTGGCTCGATTCAACAGTACGGTGTACTATGTATCTTGTGTTCATTCTTTGCAATATAAAAGACATGCTGAGGTGTGACCTGGATATAGATGGAGAGTATATGATGAATCTCCCTCCAAGCTCTCATTTCGGAGCCAACCTTATTGGACAGACGCCAAAAGCAACACATCGAGCTGCTTTCGCTAGCATAAATCGCTCATTTTCAGTCAATGGTCTCTCAATCACCTTCACAATGTTTGCATCCTAATACATAGAAGAAGAAGAAGCAAAGTACAAATACAGTGTTAGCGTTGGATGAGGTTTTTGGTTTTTTGTAAGATATTGAAAGAACTGGTTGGATGATAAGGTATCATCAATCATGGTTCCTGGTTGTGTATAAAATCTACATTCTTTGATCTTGGCTTTAAATTAGAGTACCTTCTTTTGTTGTTGAATGGAAGGTTTCACGCTGGCGGTATCGCCTACTACAATCACATTGTTGATATTCCCTCTATCATCTCTTTCAGTAGGTGAAGCGGTTGAATGTCTCCAATCTCCGTTAGTTATGTATTTGTAGTAGTACCTGCCACAAGTAATAAACACATATTCAGATTAAGAAAGTTCTCTAAATCTATGACATCATAAATCCTAACTTATATAGTACCTTGACAAGATTTTTCAGTATAAGAGGGGGGACTAACAACAAATAAATAAGTCATTAAATAAGAGACATGTTCAAAATGTATGGTTCAAACACCTTTAGTTTAGGATTTTGAACATCAGAAAAAGCTATACTTACTTCCCCTGTGGAAGTCTGATTTCAACTTCATATCTTGGTCCACCTTTGTGCACTGCCTTGATTGGCTCTTTCCAGTTCCCAGTGAAATCTCCCACAAGATATACATCCTCTCCCTGAAATTGGAATACAAATTTAGGATGAGGAGAATAAGTGTTACAGACATATGTTAGCATATAATCCTTTTTTTGAAATTAACATCATTCTGCGCACCTCGTGTCCATTCCACACAAAGGTCACAGCGTGGGTCGAAGGTCCATCATGAGTTCCACTTTCAACCATGGCTATGAGATCCCATGTTGCCCAGGCAATTGCTGGTCTGCATTAGATGTCATAAGTCAATGCATATTGCAGAGTTAGAAGTACCTAAAGGTGGATAGATTCACCATCTGTTTTTCTTAACACCCTTACTAATAGAGAACAACCATCCAACTCACCCTCAAAAAAACTTATACATGAACTAGGCTCTTAGTTTCATTAGGACACATTAATCACAGGATATTGACAGCTTGTAATTAAAATACCTGTCAGGCCTGCATGAATGCAACCCAGTAACAAAATTGTATGCAGCATGAAGGGAAGTATCTGTCATCCAGTGAAGGTATGCAATCACACAAGCAGGCGATCGATCAAACCCAGTCGTGCAAGTAACATAGACACGATGATTTTTCTTAAGTAAACGTAATAGAAGACCCACACAGAATGGTAGTTTTTTTCTCATATCAAAAGAATCTGCATCCCTGTACAAAAGGGATAAATATATATTGTAGAAAATATTACAGCTGACACATGAGTAATAATCTTATTTCATAATATTAAAGAAAACAAATATACTCTTGCCAAGTTACTTGATAATCTAGTGTTTAAAATTGGGCTAAACAGCAAGCAGAAAAGGACAACGCTTCTAAGTTGATATTTATTGCAAAATCGTCATATACCTTATAGGATAATTGATCATAAGGACATTAAAATTTTGGCATGATTCGTTGATTAAATTTGAATCAATTCCCCAATTTGCAGCTTCAATTGTGCTCTGGAAATTCAGCACAGCAGTGATCCCCTGATGCAGCATGCAGGTATTGCAAATTTTTAGGTGATTGAGAATTCATTGTTTTTATATAGTTGCCATATGTACAACTCCAATTCGAATCAAAGACAAAATTTACAAGTATGAATCAGTAATGAATAGAATAAACATGTTATAGCTCTCACCGCAGTGGCAGACAAAGTCTCTACATCTTCCTCTGTTTGGATACACGACCCAACATAAATCTGTTCCGTGATCTATAATAACAAATTGAAAGGATCAGACAGAGGATTTAATGTTCCTCCTGAATGCATGATTAAGGAAAAGACATGGCTAGGTAGAAAAACACAACTGTGATTTTTTGGTGGGAATAGCTTTCAACTTATTACAATTGCAATAGAATAAGACAACTAATTCGGCCAAAGCATGATGTGCAAATTAGCAGAAAAGCACACCTTACTATAGCGCATACCAAGAGAATGATTATAATAGAGCTCCCCCTTTGAACGCTCCAATGCTTTCACATACTCTTCAAGAGGGAAGCTTCCATGCCCCCATTCAGCATCTTCAGATGCTTCATCTGTGAAAATGGCTACTGGAGGACTAAATGACAGAGCTGGCGAACCTATAACAACCTGTGGTCGGCCATTCTTTTTCTGATCATTTAAAAACTTCCACCCCTGAGAATTCAAAAACTTTGGGCAAAAGACAACGAACCCAGAGTTCCCGCTGCTATCACTTGAAGCCCGCAAATTTGACGCCCGCATAGTTTTGTTCCAAGTGGCAAGAGCAACACGGCCTCCATTAAATGAAATATCAAGATCATTCATAAGATAGAGTTGATGGATTGGAAAAGGGGAGTAAGGTCTCTCAAGTACAAGGCTACAATAACCAGATTTCTCTTTTCTAAGACTCCTGCATGTATGGCAATTGAATTAAACGGATGGTATTAATTGTCATCAACATTTCTACAACAACAGATATCCAGATAGAAAATTATTGGCCGTCTTCATAAAGTTAAAAAGAATATGCATTCATACTCTGTATCACTGAAGTCCTTGATCTCAATAAGCTTCCCACCCGATGATTCACCAGCCTTTTTTAGAGTATCACCTACCATGATTATTCTCGATTTCTCAGCGTTACCCTACATTATAACTTCACCAAGTTAACTATATGAAATTGCCACCAGCTTAAGAATATCAGAATCTTCTAAACAACAGAAATCAACCAATCTAACATATCTTAGTTTGTATGCCTAATTGTATGTGTATATTAGCAATGATGGAACAGCAAAAACAGAGCATTATACAATGTCAATTCACAAAAAATATTGAAATAACCAACAAATTGAAGAAACACAAGTACCCCTTTTTGGAGGGCATGCACATAAACTTTTCCGTCAAGCGAGAGAGCGAAGCGGATACCAAGTGGTTTCTCCAGCGTCACCAAATATTCATTCAAGTTCATCTTGAATTCGGTGGACGACACCGCGAAAACCCTAGAATTTGCTCCACTCGAGCGCAGTCTCTTTCCTTTGGCTTCTCCATCATTCAAATTCAAGCCCCTCCCCCAAAATGAGGAGAAAATTGCAACATTGCAATTCTGCAGCTTCTTCTCAATCGAAGAGCCTATTGCACCGAGCTTCGACTGGTTCAATCCTCTGCAGTTGGGTAAATGCAGAGAACTCATTGGAATCCGCAGAAACTGAGTGATTCAGGAAATTGAGTAATCCAAACCAACAAGCGATTGATTTGATGCTTACAGAAGATTAAACACAGCAGAGTGCATAGGTATTTGCAGTGGGATTGGAGCAATTTGTGGGGGGAGAAGGAAATGGCTGTGTGAGTGGTGAATGGTGGGATAAATGAAGAAGAGGCGGCACAGAGCGGGGAAAGTCCACGTGAATATCCAACAGATCTTTATTTTCCTTCCACATGCATTTTGTTTACTTTATTTGGATTTACTGCCACGTCACCTCTTAAAGATCTTTTTTTGCAAAATCGGTACTGCTAAATCATAAAGTAACGATGTAATCATCACACATAATTCCTTTGGGCTTATTATTGGATATTGTTTTATGTTTCCTAACAAGACCTAATAAAGCAAGCCCATGAAGAAGGCCCACTGTAATTAAGCAACTCTCAACTACAAAGAAAATTTCAAACCAATATTTTTTTTTTTTGCTTCAAATAGGGCCATATCCAAACGTATGTGGAAGTTACACTATTATACAAATTATGAATTTAGGCTTTAAAAAAATTCATATCTCTACTTAATTAATTAAATATATAATGATAAAAAAGTTAAAATAATTATCATAACAAGCAATATCCGTTTTAACTTAATTTTTGTTAATATGTGATTGTGATGTTAATGATTAAAAGAAAATTGTTACTCTTTTATTACAAATTTTATATTTGTTAATTTGTTTCATTATTTCACACGACAAATTAGTAAAATCACTTAAAATATACTTCTCAATATATTTTATTTTCAAAAAAAATTATACACACAACACAGTTTATTTTTTATAATTTATTTATTATTCTAAAGACTAAAATAAACTACAAAATAAATAAAGAACATTAAAAAGAGAAAATAATGGATATAATACCTGTTCTAATAGGACAAATTAATTATGTCATAGGTAGTTAGCATATCGCTCTAATCCAAACAACACATCATATAATTGAACGATTCTTACAACACATCACGAATGGTGCTTCCATTAATTAAACATTATATTAAAATATACTACATAGAATTTTGATCCAAAACCTTACATAGGTTTCTTACAAGGTCAAAATCTTAAGTGACAAATGAATTTATTCAGAAAGTTAGAAAAATAGATCCAATAATATATCACTTCTTTCCTTTATAAAACATAATTTAAGGGTGCAGAGTATATTTTTCTTAATAGAATATAACCATTTATTAAAAATAAAACACTTTTTATCGTGTCTCGTGAAAATTGGTGTCACGTGACACTTGTTGCTTATTGACTTAGAAATAAATAAGTGCTTATGCCAATATATTTGAAGAAAGGTTGAAGTATCACATCAATTAATAAAAATAATAATGAGGTCTGATGTAGGAGTATTTGTGAAACCAGCATTTGATACTCAACTATCATTTCGGCCAATACTTTATATAAAATCATATTATTTATCTACATATATAAATAGATATAGCAACATAGACTGGTTGCCTTTTTTTTTTTTGTCTCTATTTGAGTTTAATGAATTTCATCTAATAAGGTCTAACTCTCTCATGTGATTTGAACACATAAAAAATATTTATACTATTAGTTTTCTTTTACTAGTTATATCACACACATCAATATTCTCTCCTCCAAATTAATTATTTTCGTACTTTTTATTTTTATTAATTATAAAATGCATACATACTTTTAAAAATAGTAATCGACACGATAATAACGCTTTTGCAATATCATAATGCTATAAAATTATATCATTTACTTTTTACATTTTACCCAAAAATTTTATATCTTTTCTCATTAAGTAATATCTCTCATTTTTTTAACGTGTACACCTTAAAAATAATATTAAAAAAAACAACAATATGAAAATTCGGAGTTAAATTATATAATGCCACTTCTTATTTAAGCAATTCAAAATGAAATATGTAATTTAGGTCAATATAATAGCCATCAAATAAATTAAAATTTAAATGGAATGCGGAGTTTTATTGAGTTTATATATATAATACTGTTTACTTATTAATATTGACTAGTACACTGTTAATTTTACAAATGCATCTTTTGTATAGTTAAAAGCAAAATCTTTGAATTAGCTCATTCTTGTTACGATAAAATGGATATTGCAGAATTTCTTCATATAAAGAAAGTGTTGATGAATTTAGTGTTGGAAATAAATCCATGAAACATTAACCCTATTATAATTAACGAGAACTAAACTATAAAGCGGAAGCGTACCTTAATCCCTGGAGTTGTTAGACGGAATATGAACTCGGAGATCGGTAGATAGGTATTATAGTCTTCCTCAACTAAGCCTCCTTATTCCTTATGGGGACAGTAGTAATCCCTCCCGATGGGGAGAAGGGAAGACCATGTGCGACTTAGTATATTGGGAACCATAACCTGAGCCTTTATATACTACACAATTGGGCCACCCATTATCACACAGTCATGTAGTATTGGGTATCAATTCAATTGGCTCATATCAATATTATTATAGCCCATGAACTTTTAACCTTAATTGGATCACTTAATTAAGTCCATAAAATAATTGAATAGCTAATACAATTGCATAATAATATATTGCTCATAATTAGATTATATTGGAAATTATAAATTTCCTAACAATCTCCCACTTGGGCTATATATTGTTTCCAAAGCAATTATATCAAGAGTTCTTAACTGCGCAACTTTATGATATTTCTCTTCAGGCTATACTTAACAATCTGGTACATCTCATATACTAATATGGAACTACCGCGGCATTCACCATATATATTATAAATCGTGGTTTAACCCCGACAATCACCAATATCAATATACTCAATAACATAAATCAAATATGGTGAGTAGCATGGAAATTACATATCAAATGTGATCAACATCGTGTCTATTTCCAACTGGTCCTACTTTAGTCTTTAGTGATATCAATCCATAATGTAAAATATTACAAAATGAAAAATTAACTTAAGTGAATTCACAATGAATTCAAAACCATCAACTTAATTCTGCAGAAAATCGAATTATCCAAATCAAAGTGTCTTGAAAACTTTAAATAACAATAAATATAGACTCCCACTGAACCAATGTATTCTAAAATCATATAACACCCACATGAGTAGCTACCTCATAAAATTACAGGGCATTGAATACATGATTGGCGGATCCATATTTAGAGTCTATCATAATATGCTCTACCAAAATTTATCCATAAGAACACTTTCTTTAACAACCAAGAATTCTATGTCAATATGTTTGACTTATAAGTACTCTTGTCGTTAATACTTTACTGCAAACTAATTGTCACAATCAACTTTATGTGACAAAGTTCGCAACCTTTATTTCATGTTTGAATGTCCTTTAGTATGCTACTATTTCTCTTGTCATGGTTAATGAGTTATAAGTGTTTGCTTAGCACTTTTTCATACTATAACTCTCCAAACCAACAGAAAATGTAGCCTAAAGTTGATTTTATACTCTATTGGCATCCAACAAATTCAGAATCAGAATACTTTATGACCTCCAACAAATCTGATCCCTGATGTGCAAGCATGTTATCCTTAGTTCTTTATAAATACTTTATAAAAATTCATACTAGAGTTACTTAAATTTCTACTTAATACACCAACAACAAAAGCCAAATTAGGTCTTGTACAAACCTCATCATACAACAACTTCCAACAATCAAAACATATAGAATATTTCTACATTTCTTAAATCTTTAGTTTAACTTTAGGGCACCTGATTGAGACTGCATTTGTCTCCCTTAGTTTAACTTAAACATTCTCCCACTGAATCACATAATCATCTACATTTGTATCAAAACCAAATGAGACAAAAATTGCATGATGATGATTGTGATTCCTTTACTGGAAAGTTTTCTTGAATGCATAGATGGATTTCATTTTAGTTCTTAAATTATTGAAATTGTTTCATCAATGTTACCATTATGAAACTTTATTTTTACATCCATCAAATGTGATTCAAGACCAAAATGTGCTACCAATGTCACGATTATCTTAAAAGAACCTTTCTCAGTAACCGGATAGAAAGTCCCTTAAAGCAATGTCTTCTTTTCCTTTTGAGTATAATCCTTTATCAAGATGCGGACCTAATCACCTTGTATTAATTTAAACTCATAATTTATAGTATTAACCCACTTTAAACTATTTGGACCTTGCATGGCTTGATGAACATTGTTTGAATGTTCTACCATTAATTCCATAGTGTCCTCATTATTTAGGAGAAAACTACATAATCATCCGAATTATTTTTTTCTCCCAACTCTAGTGGTTTCCTTAGTGACATTAATTCTTGAGGTCGTTGATTTTATTATGTCTTAAATATTATTGACATTGTCCTATCGATATTCTAAATTTGGACATTCTTCAAAGCATAAGTAGGGGTCTCATAGACTCCTCTTCAAAGACAATGTCTCTAATATTATTCTTCCCCCAAATCAGCATCATCAAAGAATACCGTATTACCCGTCTCAAATATCATCCGATTAATTGGATTATAAACCTTTATCTTTATTCATAACCAATAATGTAGCTTGTATTTATGTGAGTCCAATTTTCTTTAGTAGATCTCAATGATCTAGACATAGTTGGACATCACCATATGTGAAACTCAAAGAGTTCTCACAACTACTTTGGTTGGAACTTTATTGAGATCATAAGTTACAATCTTTAGTATTTCTCCCATTAGTTTTCATATGTTGTGGAGTTCAATCTTGTCTTTTAACTACACCATTCACACTTAGCAACTTTAATATGGTGTATTATAAGACAATTCCACAAGCCATTAAGAGAAACAAAATGTTATACTTTAATTTCGTCTTTAGCAGCTTTCTTCACGGGTATTCTTTTATTGCCCTTATACTTTATTGAGACTAAATTTTCTTGAAGCCTACTAGTCTCATCTTTATTGTTGAAGTTCTCATCATGTATAAATTTGTTGTTGATATCGGTTAAACTTAATTAGCAGACTTCTTAATTATACAGAAAATTAATTCAAAATGATTATCATGTTTGCACTAAACTTTATAATCTTTCAAAATTTAAATAAATTAGAATCATCTTGAGGATTCGAGCACAACATTAGTATCAAGTCTTTGGACAACAATACTAATTTAAATGATGCTCTCACGCAGTGGTCAAATACTGACAATAAAAACTGTCAAGCAATAGCCTTCCTTTGGACCGACTTATTACTTACATGTCGAATTAAATTATTGTCACGTATTTACCATCATAGGTGCTTATGTATTTCGGGTTAAATATTAATCTACCTTTGGGCTGATCAATACCCGCATGAAAATACACTTGCACAACATTATTAATTGGGGACCCATCACAAGACACCGTGTGCAACATTAACCTCGTCTATGGACAAAAATTAACTGCATGGATAATCTCGGTGTAATAATCAAGTACTGATAATAAGTTCTGTCAAACAAAAGTTTATCTATGGACCGACCGATGTTCACATGAACAATTTTAAATAATTATCACATACTTATTATCACATGTGTGTTATTATTATGTCAAACTATGCCTATCTATAGGCCGAACACAGAACACATAAATTAATGAAAGATTTCTTAAACTGAATTGGGCTCTTTATTTCAATTTAGTGTAAACTAAATTTGATAAGCATCCCTCCATAAAGAATTAAATATACTATCAAATTGCTACAACATGTATATTCAAATCAATTGTTATTTTAATCATCGAACCAAAATCAATTGAAAGTAGCATAATTCATAGTATGGAAGGAATACAAGTGCATGTTGATTTATATAACATCAAATCTGTACACATTCGAATCCAAATTCTTAAATATGATAGCATGTCTTGTCACTGGCTGCATAAATCCATAAGAATGAGGTAGTCACACATTTTCAGTTAAGGCAATTAACTCACCTCCATTCCACTTACTAAAAGCACATTACTTACAAATCATTCTCGTTAAGAACATGCCTAATTCACAAAGAGAATATATATGTGTGGATGGCACAGTCAGTAAATGCACATAAATAAAAAATAATAAGGATGATCAAGCCTGGATCCATTGCATATATATTGAAACAGTACAACCCAAATGTATATATTATACAAATTTTCAAAATCGTATCAACAATATATGCAAATAAAATTAATCCTACAAATGTCTATTCACTATAAAATTTAATCAATTTGTACACAACATATTGTCAAAGTTTCTCCTCCCATTAATGGCAAAAGTGAACTAAATTCCTTTTTACGTTTTGTCACATGTAAATAAAATGTCATTACCACATGACAAAACAATTCGATGCCATTTTCTTTATATCATACTTTCAAACTAATTATCATGTCACTTCCAATTATATCCATGGAATAAAAGATAGTCATACAACTATTTAATCGAGAGGCCACGAAAATATAATTATGAGAGATGTAAATATATGGAATCATAATGGTACGATGGATTCTAACTATATTTTCATTTTCACACCATAAGGAAAAATTGAGACAATCAATAAATCTCATAACAAAATCAATTAAAATAATAGCATAATGACAATCTGTCACATAAATGAGTTCCTTCGTAATGACGCGGGTTTCAAAATGGAGTACTAAACACTTTCATTTTTACTGAATCAATGAAAAATAATTCCATCAATTAGCCATGATGCACAAACTCTGAAATAATTTGACATCCCCAATATTATTTAAAGTCAACAGGGATTAATATCAATTCGACATAAGTTGCAAGGCATATCCAGAAGCGTAATAGCCAAATACGTCTGAATTTATCAACTATAATTCCATTTCAAATACGATCGAAATTAATATGATTAATCACCACAATATTAAATCAATGTTATAATAATATTAACAATGATTTATCAGATCTCAGATAATCATATATAGAGTGGCTCAGATACCACTTGTTGGAAATAAATCCATGAAACCTTAACCCTATTATGATTAACGAGATCTAAACTATAAAGCGGAAGCGTACCTTAATCCCTGGAGTTGTTAGACGGAATATGAACTCGGAGATCGGTAGATAGCTATTATAGTCTTCCTCAACTAAGCCTTCTTATTCTTAGATGGAATATGAACTCGGAGATCGGTAGATAGCTATTATAGTCTTCCTCAATTAAGTCTCCTTATTCCTTATGGGGACAATAGTATCTATTATAGTCTTCCTCAACTAAGCCTCCTTATTCCTTATGGGGACAGTAGTAATCTCTCTCGATGGGGACAGTAGTAATCCCTCCCGATGGGGAGAATATAAGACCATGTGCGACTTAGTATAGTGGGGACCATAACCTGTGAGCCTTTATATACTACACAACTGGGTCATCCATTATCACACAGTCATGTAGTATTGAGTATCTACTCAATTGACTCATATCAATATTATTATAGTCCATGAACTTTTAACCTTAATTGGATCACTTAATTAAGTCCATAAAATAATTGAATAGCTAATACAATTACATAATAATATATTGTCCACGATTAGATTATATTGGAAATTATAAATTTCCTACATTTAGATGATTAAATAAATCGAGCTTGTCTTATTTGAGGCAAGCAGGTCTTGCTTAACGATCTTTTCTAGGCATGTGGGTCTTTGTTAGACAAAGTTGTTGTTATTGAATATTTATAGTACTGCTATTTAAAGAATATGGAAATACTTTTATTTATTAGAATTGAGTCGTTGAATACATTGAAGTACATTCAATTTTAAATTCACTACTTGAATTTGTTCCGTCATTAATTGAGTTGAGATGAGAATATTAAATGCTTGATTCATCAAATTAAACGTGGTTCTTCACAAATTATTCAAACTCTAAAAAAAATAAAAAACTATTTTATACTCCTCTTGATTTAATTTTTTGCACTTCATCATTCACCAATTTTATTTTGACAAAATAATGTATATTCCTAATATAATAACGAAAACAAAAACCAAATAAAAATCCAATTGAAAGTAAATTAAAACATTAATTTCAATGTATTTTAACTTATGACATGGTGTAATAATTTATTAACACCGTATGTACATGTATTCAAAATTTAAATATTTATTTATGTACTATAGTATTATTATAAAATAAATAGCAGTAATAATATTTAGCAGAGCATTTATGAGTGGAAGTGAGGGAAGCTTTTACTGAAGACGTTGCCGTTAACGAAGAAGCCCACCAGGTCTCGCCGGTACGGTAAGTACGATTTCTTCTTATCCACTTCCTTAATCGATCTATTCCGTATGTACAGCGCTTCGTGCGCCGAACGCGCCAACGGCTTGGCGGCGGCGGAGCTGCCGACTTCTTTTCCCTTCCCCTTCTTCTGAACTATCTTTTCTTCCCTGTTTTTCGGTGTCAAAAAGACGAAACTATCCTTCCCCTCACTATTACTCCGCCGTAGCAAATCGCGAAAATTCCACCGCTTCGAGGCAGATCCGGTGGACCTGCTCTTCTTACACCAGCTCGGAGACGGTTGATCGGCTATTTTCGGCCGCCACACGCAGTAGCTTCCCGACGGAATATTCTCCGTTTCATCGGCTTCCGACGACGAACACGACGTAGGATTGTCGACTTCGTGATCTTCGAACAACAATTTACCCAGAGGAACGGTGATTCTCGCCGCCAATGGCTTGGTTTCGCTGAGCTCGCCGTCGTTGCTACGCAAAAGATCACGGTTGAACACCGGAAAAATTGAACCGATTTGGCCGTCGTACGAGAATTCCTCCGCCGTATCCTGGCGTACTAAAGAGAATTCAAAATCTTCATCGGCGTCGGTGTTCTCGCCGGCCACTTTTACGGCGATTTCCCCTAATGTATTTGATGAATAGCTGTTGAAGCTAGGGCACGCATAATCATCTTCGCAGTTGTTCTCCATTGTAGATACTATTTGTGTGTAGTTAGCAAAATCAGTTGTATGTATATGATGAGAGAGAAAAACTTAGCAAGTTTGGGGAGAGACGGGGTATTTTATACACGCAAAATAGATTAGGAGGAATCCCCACTTCAATAAATGAAAGTAGTACTTCTATATATATATTGAGGATGATGAACTTCAAATACATTAGGTATTTTTGCAATAATTTATGATCCCAAAAAAACATAAATTTATTCTAAAACTATCTTTGTCAATTCTTCCTTCTAAAAAGGTGCCTATGTTTTTCTCTATTGATTAACTCAATATTCACATAACACATTTTAGTCTTAAATTTATCATTTCAAGTTATACTTCATAATATAATTTTTTAAAAATTATAAGAAAGATAGTCTTACATCATTACATGCATATGGAGCTATAAAAAAATAAATTAAATAAAGTCTTACATATATACGGGGCTTTTAAGATATATAATAAGAAAGATAAAAATATTTTTATAAAAATTGATAATTATTTAAAAAAATTTAAAAGCAATTTTAGTGTCACGTAAAAATTGTCATTCATATATTTAATTGGTCAATTCATTGATTAAAAAAATATTTGTTCACCTAAGTTAGATCACTTACTCATTCAAGCGATTCGTTATTTAAAATATTATAAAAATAGATGAAGTGTGTATACAACTAAGAATATGTGACATATGGCATCACTAGATTAAATATAGTATACTTCTTATTATTATCAATATATTAAGATTATTTTGAATATATATAGTGCCGGAATACAGTTGAATAATTTGGTGAATATTGAGCACCTTAGTCTTCTTTAATTAACATCACAAAAAAGACTATATTTTTAGTCCATAATTGTACCCATAAAAAGAAAAAATTAAATATAAAAACATAATCATGGAGAAAACTTTTTTTTTTTGAACTTAGAGAAAGTATTTAAAAGAACAACACTATGGATAGATGGTTCCACGTGTGGTGTGGAATCTAAATATGTAATACTCAAAATTTTTTCAAAAAAAATTTTAAATGCATATATAATCTACTTTTTGTATATTTATTTAGATATTTGCTAATATATATATTCTTAGATATAGTACTAAAATATTAAATTGATGATCAGGGTGTCTAATATGAAATTGGGCTTGTATATCCCATTTTAAAACTATTATTCTTACAATTGATATACGATTATTTACTAAGTTTATATACACATGATATATTAATTAATTATATTAAATATGAATATATTTTAAAATCAACTTGTTCATCAATTTTTTTTAATAATAAAAATAAAAATAAATAATAAGAAAAGAATAAGAGTACTATATATGGAGGCGAGGGAAGTAAAGAGGTGAGTGAGCGAGTTAAGAGGTAGGATTTCTAGAGGTGTGTTTAATGAATAGGTTAGGCCACGCCAACTCAACACTTCGCTATCAATGACTTCACTTTTCCTTACCACGTTTTGACTCCACCAACTAACAACATTTACCTTACCTTATCCACATTTATTATTCTTTCATTTTTTTTAAATTTATTTCTCAACATTATTAAATTTGATTTCGGAAGTGTCTAAGAGTTTTTTTTTTCAATCAAAATCGAGTTATATACCAATATATGAATAATGGCACAACCTTCGAGTCATGGGTAGAGTATAAATGCGTAGAGTCTAATCAAACGCAGAGTGGGTCAAATCTACGTGAAATATTATTAAAACTTAAAAATATACTTCAGTTATTTGATAAACGAGTTGAGGCTGAATGAATTTTGATAAAGTCAAACACGAGCATAACACAATTAATTTGATAATTGTACATGTAATTTACCTATTTCTATGAATCTAGTTCAATTATGAACTTTCAAATTTATCAAATTGTATTCAAATTTGATTGATAGTATAATTTTATCAAATCGAGTTCAAATGAACTTTCCCCTAATAATCTTAAGTGTAGTAATGAGTAGTTAAATTGATTTTCATCCCTAATTATGAGCTCACGTGAAATTTCTCTGAAATTGATAACATGTAATTGATATTTTAGTGTTTGACTTAATTTATTAGTGTGCATGTATTTTTCAGGATGGAGGATTATTTTTCTATTTAACACAAAGTATGAAATTATTGTTTTTACTTATTGGTTAATTTGACTAATGAATTCAGTATCCTAGAATATATTATGCCTACGATTTTTAATTTATAATCTCTGAGATCTCTCCTCCCCAAGAAAATGACTAGTTCCTGTCTCCCATAACTACTTCCTAATATTAAAAATTTACTAATATTATAAGAAAGATGTTGTTTAAAAGAACATAAAAATATTAAGGTTGTCAGCATCTAACAAACAAAAAGAAAGGGTAATATTAAAGTTTAATTAGGTGACAATAATTAGACATAGTCATATATATAGTTTGTAATGCACTGAAAATAAATTAAATGTTGAGCACATATTTGTTACCTTATGTAAAGTGTTTATCCAAAGTGAAAAAAGAAAAAGTATAAAAATCTCCTAATTCAGAAAATATAGAAAATAGAAATTATTTTCAATAGAAAATATCAAAGCCAACACTTGTTTTCTATTCTGTTGTAGTTGTAACCAAAAAAAAAGGTGATTTCTTCTATATATTAATTACATGTTAAAAAACATAAATATAAACACATATACAGACATGCATTCATGTTAAAACATAGGGAAGAACTAGCTTATATTATTGTACTAATCTTTTGACTTAACTATTCTTGGTTGTACCACTTTGAACATCACCAGATTCCTCTATAATCCACACTACATGTAAATATATAACATTCACACCCTACTATTTACCTAGTAATGAATTCCCTTCTCTGAATTTACCCATTTTATCAGACAAACCTCTAGAAGCTTCCACCTCCGACGTCTCCCACTGTCGCCTTTGGATGACGTCGTGAATCATCGGTCTGAACTCCGTCTGGAATGCCCGGTACGAGAAGTAGGGCACCAGACAGGACACGACGACAAGCAGTGTCCCGAGCCAGTAGAAAGGGCTCGGGGCACAGGCTTCCACGAAGACCTGGTAGGCCGTCGTGGATATCCTAGGCGGGAGAGCACCATACGTTAGTAAGAACACGTACCAAAAGGCAATGCTGCCCCAGATGAAGAAGTGTTGCATCCATGTGAAGTAGTTGATCGAGAGCGCCATCTGGCAGTTCACGGTCCAAACTACGCACGTGTACATGTACACCCAGAGCACCTCAAAGTCGACCACACGCCCATCCTTACGGAAGGCTTGGTGTAGGAGGGAGCTCGTTGTGAAGAAGAAAATGATCATTGAGCTAATAATGCCGTTGGAAATCCAACCAAGAATTCGTGGCCAGCTGAAGAGAATGTCTTGAACTCCTTCTTGATATAATATGGGATACTGTGAATGCCACCAAATGAGTTCGATTTCTAAGTAATGTGTTACTTGAATTACAGTTAAATGACCACCTCGTCTAAAAGCTCAAGCTGTTAGCACTTTTATTTACCTTGAGACAAAGTCGAGCAGAAACATCCTGATCGAAAACACCAAGAGCAATCACGGGGAGTGAAGTGAAGAACACGTTGTAGCACGACATGGACCAATCGTTGTAAGCAGGTTGGCCGGAGAAGGATGCATTTGCCTCGTACCAGAACAGAGTGAACCCAAATGCAATGTTTTTGTAAAAGAAATAACATATCTGCACTAGTAAAAGTTACATTATTTTCAAGTTTAAATATGAGTAAGATATGGCTAATGAATAATGCAGCAATTATATACCATCATAGATATTCTTCTGTAGCACCAGTGGCCGTGAACCAACAAAAGGCGTTCGAGAAACCGGAATTGCGCTATGGAAAAGTCACTAGACATCGCAGCCTAAACAAACCACGAATAAAAAACATCAACATTGTCTTGAAGAAGCCTATTTCAATAAAATTAATGTAAAACTGAAGCTGACATTACCTGCATTCCTTCGACTCCACTGATGCCAACCCCAATATCAGCTTCTTGAAGCATGCCAACATCATTTGCCCCGTCACCAATTGCTAGCGTTGTCCTGCCCGTACCCCTTTTGACCAATCTAGTAACCTGAATATCTTCAACAGCCCCATTGCATTATTTGCTTCTAGTAATTCTAAATTTCACAAGAATGACATAAAGCAATATATATAAATAGCATAGAGATGACACGTACAAGAGCTTTCTGTTTAGGCGTGGACCGACAACATATGACGGAGGCACAATTAACCGCGAGCTCCAAAAACGAGTCCTCTAGGTTCTTGCTCAGAGCAAAAGACAGCGACTTGCCATCAACTATTAAACCAAAGGAAATAGAGCTTCCTTTTGCTGAGCTCAGTTGCAATATTGCTTCTCTGATTTGATTTGTAACACTTGCAGTTGAAGCCTAGCATGTCCGAACGATCAAAACTTGTACTTCAAAAACGAACGAGAAGATTTAGGACCAGTACCTTTGCAACTTCCTCCTTGTCTCCTCTTTTCTCTACCTCACTTATTTCTGGAGTGTCTAAAGTAATCACAATTTGCTTCATGTCTTCTCGTAATAAGCTGCAAGCGTACCTATCGATACCATAGTAAAGTAATGAGCACATGATATAATATTACTACAGCTATATTACGGCTTAGTTGGTTGCCCTCACCCAATGTTTATTGCTGTCTCCATCTTATCCCCTGTTATGACCCAAATTTTCATTCCAGCGTTTTCGAGCTTCTCTATGCATTCAGGAACCTAAATAGGAAATACGAGAAACGATCAAGAATGGTTATCTAACACGATTCAAAACGAGATGCAAGTAAGACATTGACCCCTTTTTGAAGTTTGTCCTCAACAGCTGTAGCACCGAGGAGAATTAAGTCCTGTTCGATCTTATCAGCTGCAGACTCGACCAGCGCATCTCTGTCAGCAGTTACGGATGTCTGGGCTGCTTGAAACTCCTGTTCCCATGAACGGAGCTCTTCTTCGCTAAGCTCACGATACGCGACTACTAAAGTTCGTAAACCTGCCTCAGCATATCTTTTGATGTGATCCTTTGTTACGGCTACAAAACCTCGCACGTCTTTTGAGAGCCTTTCGAGCATTACACTGCATGAACGTAATGCATGTAGGAGAAAAGTTAAGCTTCGATTACTAAGGAGACATTGTACCATGTTAGTGTCCTTAAGAGAGAAAAACCTGTCTGCACCCTTGCATAGGAGGAGCAACTGGTTTTCAGCATTTCTTACTATCACGGACATTCTTTTACGAGCACTACTAAACTCCAAGACATGAAGGAGCGAATATGATCTGGAAAACAGAACATTAGACACAGTTAAGTCAATTATTATAGCACCCTTGTTTTTACTGATTATCAAGGCGGCATTACCTGTCGATTTCTATTCCCCTTTTGTGTTCTAATTCATGCAGAGAGATGCTAGTTTGTGTTCTTTCAAAGAACTCAAACCCGAGCTCCCTTGCAGCAATGACGAATGCTGCTTCATCCGGTGACTCAGCTTCATATGAAATTTCAAGTGATTTCTGATTGATCTCAGGAATGGCAGTATGGCAGAGTGCCAAGACTCTAAAGAACTTCTGAATCGTATCAGAGTGAGGCTCGTTAAACCATTGACCGTTCATGATTCGCTCATCGTAAAAGTTGAAGCCTTTTATTGATTTTCTCAAGGCCTTGGTGCCATCACTTGACCTCTGTATATCAGCAGAAGTAACATCAGAGTCATCATGTATATCTCCTTTCCTCTTTGCAAGTGCTCGCTCCACTTCAGTCATACCACGACCATAAGCTACT
Organism: Pogostemon cablin; assembly: GCA_023678885.1. Lineage (NCBI taxonomy): Eukaryota > Viridiplantae > Streptophyta > Magnoliopsida > Lamiales > Lamiaceae > Pogostemon > Pogostemon cablin. The sequence goes on along the minus strand of CM042992.1, from coordinate 665,165 downwards.
CCAGCAATCGAGCACTTCACGAAATCCATGGAATTGCACGTCAGAGTGCCCGTTTTATCTGAAAGAATAGTATCAACCTGCCCGAGCTCCTCATTCAAATTTGATGTCCTTGCTCGTGCAGGCTTGTCTGTATCTTCATAATACATATCCCGATCTCGATTAATGAATATACTTTGCAAGACTTTAACCATCTCAATGGATACATACAGGGATATTGGTATCAGATAACCATACAACATGAGGCCTGTCAAGAAATGCAGAAATGCAGCTAGAGCTGATCTATTCGGGTCGAAAAACACAGTAGTTTGCTCTGGTCGGAGATACCACCTCCTTAATCTTCCCTCATCGAAGTCTTTCTCCGTACTGATCCCGTAAAAGAATGAACCAATAAAAGATACCAACATCAGCAAACTAAAAAGGATGTAGATTATTTTGTCCATTTTCCTCTCAATCTTACTTCTTTTAGAAGGAGGGTCTGTAGAATTCTGCATGACTTTAGTATCATGACCAGTAAAAACCACCACTCCATACACACACTCGGTGTTCCGTAGTTTTGAATCTCTTAAGAGTAGCTGCTGCAAAGAGACGGGATACTGCTCACCGTCGTAATACAGAGTTCCAACGAAGTTGTAAAGATCCTCATTTGGATCCTCACACTTGATAACAGCCTTGAAGTGCTCGAAGGAGTCGTCATGAAGGGACGACGTTACATTTAAAGCATGTTTCACCTTAAGATTAGTTTCCCCATCTAGACTTGTGGTTTCAACATAGCTAATCCCATCATCATAGCTCGACGAAAGAAGCAGAAGATCTGCAGGAAAGTATTCATCTTTATGAACTCTAACTAGATCTCCAACTTTTAACTTCTTCCATCTTGTATGTTGAAAGGTGCCACTTTTATCGTAAACTAGAACCTTCCTATTATTGGCCTCTACATCCTGATAAGAATGAACTAGATTAGAATTCACTTCTTGGATCAATGTAGATCTACTAACACCTCAAAGCAAATAAGTCATATGTCGAAAACTACGAGAAGCTCCAAAAATGGTGAACCATAAGCGTTCAAAAAAAGTTAACTGTTCATGGTCCTTCTACATCCTAAAGTTTCTAGCCGAATTCATATAAATTTTCGTCGAAAGTCAAATATTAAACAAGGAAAGGAAACAACAATGAAAAATTAAAAGAAATTTCAGCTACACAACCTATGCATTCTCAAGAAAAGGAAACAACAATGAAAAACAGAAATATAGCCCAATAAAGTGAAGAACATGGTGAAGAAGTTAACAAGAATCGAACCTGCTTCCTACGCCTCCAATCTTCGATGGCTTCCTTAACCATAGTGGCGCCAATGACGACGAGCAAAGGGGCAAGAATACTAGAAGCACTGTAGGGTGCTAGAGGACTAAAGGATACACAAGCTACCACAAGAAAATATATGTTTGCAACCCTCCTAAACTGCTCGAACAACGACTTTGGGACGAAATTAATGGCATTGTACTTAGTAGTCGAGACGTAATTGCCTCGATACCTAAGCACGAGCTGCTCTGGATGATCAGGATCATTACAATACACAATCCTAGAGAACCCCTTCTGCCCAATTTGACCATGTTCATCTCTAAAAGAAGACCTAAAACAAGAAAATGAATATAGCCTACTAAAACTAATCTGTCTCCTCCTAGGACCAGCCATGTCTCCCTCTAATTTCTATAACCACCCCCAACCCAACCCACCCCACCCCACCCCACCAACAAATGCTCTAAATCAACTAAAATTCCACAATTCCAATCAATGAACACAACAGAAACAACAACATTAATACAACAACCTAGAGTAGTACTGATTCCACATTAACCACAGCAATTAAGGATGATGGGATGTAAGAACAAGTATCTGAAGAATGCAATAGCATCAGAAGAAGCAATAGAAAGTTTCACCCAAATGGGACAACAGTTAATCAACGTAAAACGTAATTGAGCTGCCAAGAAAAGCTGACACACTTCCAACACCTCGAAAATTCCTTACTTTTGACTGCAAGTTCCAGAGATTTGTTCCTTCAAACCATTAGGGGGCAAGGTAACACACAAGATGGGGTGAACGAATATGCATACCTATGAGAGGATGAGAGAGAAGGTCGTCTGTTTGTTTGTTGTTTGTAGAGAGAGAAAATTGGTGGGAGTTTGGAGTGTTAGTTTAGCTACTTGGGGAACACTTGGGACTCTTTGCGTTTGCCGTTTGTTTTGGAAAGAAATGGAAAAACGGAGTGTGTGTGAATGAGAGAACAGCGTTATTTTGTTGGGTGTAATTTAATGTTAATGTTATCAGCTGCCAAAGAACTGCTGTCGTCGAATCGTAGATTTTGTTCTTACCTCGTATTTATCTCATACATTTTCCCACGACTTTTTTCTTCCGGATATTTTTTTCGCCCTTTTTTTTTTAATTTAAAGATATAGTAATAAATTACAGAGGATCTCTTCGGTGATCCGTGTTCACCCATGACCCTCTCACATAAGGGGATGAATCATCCCCTTATGTGAGAGAGTCATGAGTAACCACGGATCACTCAAGAATTACCCTAAATTATAATAATATTACAAAAATAACACGATAGAGAATGCGGTGTTTCTTTTTCTTCCTTATAGTATTGCAAAAGAACTGTAATTTTCTTGAAGAATGCCTTTTTTTTTATCTTAGTTTTTTGGCAAGAAGGTGCTTTTGTAATGAATAATTATCGATTTTTATTAAAAATATTATTTTATTTATTTTAAAAATGTTATCACTTTCTATTATACAATAAATTATTTATAAAATAGTTTATGACATTATTATTACTTTTTATTAATTAATTATATTTTTTATTAAAAATGTTAGTATTACTTTTTTACCCATCTCATATAAATCATTTTATAGATAAATAAATATATTGGTTAAACAGGGAGGTTTAGATTTAAAGGTTACTATCTTAATCATAACAAATACAATCTCAAATTTCGATCGCCATATATATAATAACATAGTGTCATGCATAATAGAAATAGTACTAAGCAAGTATAAGTTTGTTTAAAAAAAGCAATGTTTAAAAAATAATTTTGTCTCAATTAATAATTTTGTTTGAAAAGTCAAATAATGAAGGCACGTAGTGTCTGAAAATAATTTTGTTTGACAAGTCAATTATTAAATGTGTGATAATATGCTTACTATTTAAATTTTATTCATTCTTTACTAGAATTCATTGCTCCAATTTCATAAAATTTTTATCGTCGATCAATTCACTTTAAATTAAATATGTCAGCCCAAAACACGTATCTACTAGATTAGATATAGTAGATATCAACTCAATTTTCGATAATTTTAGATACTAGATTAGATATAGTAGATATCAACTCAATTTTCGATAATTTTATAAATTTATTTAAAAAGAAAATACTCCATATATCACATATATATATATGTATATGGTATATGAAGGAGATGGTTGATAATTTGATGGGGGTAGGAGTGATGCGTCTAACTCACGAATGAATAATGATGATTGCAGTGGAAAATCTGGACCGTTGAAAGTGATGAGATGAAGATCGGACTAATATAGGAAAGTGGTGTAGAATGATGGGGAACACTGTGTTTGGATTATTGGATTCATTTTGATAGTACTGTCGTACACATACGGCGTCGTTACCTCTTCCATGATGCATCCGATGTGCTATTATATTTCCTTAATTAGATGAATAATGCTTATGCTGTAATAAAATATTAGTAACATTTTTTTTAAGAATTTTTTTTTTTCTTTTTACGGGATATATCGCCTCTCATCTATAATTCATTTAACTATACATACTTGCGGAATAAGAAAATATTTATCTTTTCCCATTGTAATGAATACTAACCCTAAACCCACCACTATATCCACTAATTAATACGTGTCATTTCTACTAAACCCTCTTAACCTAAAACACAAACATCTAACTAACATAAATTCGTGGGTTCGCTATTGCTACTAGTTTTTTCTAAAAAATTATATTACCGTTCATATAATTTCTTGAAAATAATAAATATATATATATATATATATATATATATATATATATATATATATATATATATATATATATATATATATATATATCAAGGGTATATACCAGTAAATACATACAAATAAAAGAAATGGTAAGATTAGTAAAGAATATTTTAATTACAAGTGATTCATTTTCACCCTATTGTGTATTCGATTGCTATGATTTGATTGAATCCTTAGAATAGATTGAACTTGCCTCAATAATATTTCTTGAAATTTCTAAATTATTTAAATTGTTTGATAGAACATAGAGAAGACAAAAGGGAGATTGACGAAAGGGGAGGGTGATATTGGGCCGTTAGATTAGGAATAGGTTACCTATTACAGTTATGACTACGTGCAGTTGGGCCCAGCCCATTGTAATCATAGGGCCCACTACAGAAATAGAAAGCACAACTGCAAGAAAATCATTGCAATCAATTTGCTTTTCCTTCCTCTCTGTTAATGGTGTACCCCACCATATAGGCCCCATCGCCCCTGCCCTAAAGATTAGTGGAGGAGGTAAATCGCATGATGCCTCAAGTGGCTTATAGAGAGAGCTCACTGTTGTAGAGTGTGCATGTGTGTGTGGAAATTTGTAATTTGAAGTGATATATGGTGGGCCCAACTTGTAAATAATTGACTGTAATTATTGTATTTTCCATTTATGTTATAGTACCTTATATGCTATTTTAAAAATTAAATTTGCAAAATTTCGATCAACATTATGAGTTGATTGGTAAAACCTTTAAGGACATTGGGAAACCTATTTTATCAATTTATGCAACTTTTACTAAAAATGTAAGTGTGAAGATCCCACAATATGCTAATATACAAATGTTGCCTAAATTAAACTAGGATTTGATGGGTTGAAAATAAAATTATTTGTGTTTTAATTGAACATAAGTTGCACTTGTTTATAGATGTTGTAAATCATTGTCTGCTTAACATGTATTAGTAAGATAAATACATATTGTGGATCAATATAATTGTGAGGATTATTTTAAAATCTATTTATATTATGAAATTAAATACTTATAACATAACCACAAAAGTGACAAGTTAATACAACTTTTTATACGTTGGCAATGATAGAAAAATCGAATAATAACCCAATTTTCTTGATTCTTTAATGTATTATTTGTCACAAATTTTAGCTCTTAGTAAAAAGATAAGTAAATTTGCAGACCATTATTAACTGGGCTGAAGCCCATCAGATTTCCGGAACTGCGCCGTGTTTAATGTCGAACTATATAATTAATTTGTGCCATTTTTTTCATGCTTATAATTCAATTAATTATTATTTTTATTTTAGTTTTAAAAAAAACACAATTATATAGAAACACATTCTTATTTAGCAGGTAAATAGGTTTAATAGAGTGAATAATTATTATAATTTATTTAAAATTTTAAATACTATAATTTAATGTTAATATAAATTATTTTGAAATCTAACAATTTAAATTTTAATGATGAAATAGATACCCAAATATACCCTAATTAAACTCTATCCCTGAACACCATTAATATTTTATAGTAGTATTATATTATGTTATTTAAGCATTTGTGTAAAATACGCTCACATAGTCATTTAAACTCAAGTGATATACTATATCTTATACTTTGATATTTGTTTTCGGATTAAACAGGAAAAAGAAATATAGATTTATAATTAGTTGAAATTAATAAATTTATCAAATATTGTTAATTTATAATTAATTTGAGGATTTATGTATGATATATTTTAACTTAATGAAATTATTGTGTAATGAAATTAAATATAATTAAACAGTTAATTAACGGTTAATTAACCTATAGGATGTGTTATTAAATAGAATAATCGCTCGTTCAAGAAATCGCTCAAGAAAAGAAAAGGGTGCACTATGCTCAAGAAAAAAAAGGCTACACTATAAAGAACGTCATGTTTACGGTAATGGAGAGGTGGAGAGTCTCATCGAAGCACAACTTGAGTATTTTTCTATCACGATACAATATACTTATGTAAAAAATCTACTAAATCGTAACTACCATTTCTATCATATGGTTATAATTATATTATATCAACATAAATATTAGAAATATTGACATAAAAAATCTCAATTTGAAAAAAAAAAAGGAAGAACAAAAACACTGATTTTAAAATGAAAAAAAAAAAACTGATTTTAAGATGGTAAACAAATTTAAATAATTAATTAACATTGTAATTCATTAATAAAATTAATAACAAAACAGATATGATTTTTAAAGAATAAAAATATTGATTATTTATACATATATGTTGATATTATATTATATATATAATATATGTTGATATTGGCAGTGATTTCCTCATGAGAAATCTAAATATATCAAAATGCAACCGATGTGCGCAAATCCCACCATTCGTGTATCCGCCATTCTCAACTCCAGTTCCTCCTATTGTAAAAAGTCCTATGGTAAAAAAACAGAGTCAATAATGACAAACTGCTGAAAAATATCACACGAATAAAACTGCATCTTCATCAATCACTTATATATAGAGATCTAAACCCGAACTGCCGCACATTAACCGTATAAATTACTGAAAATAAAATAAATTAGGAGCAATAGCGGTTCCACGAGAGTAAGTAAATTAAAATACAATAATTTAAAAAATATACTTAAAAAATACTCCAGTAAGTAAATTAGTAGTAGTAGTTAATCTCTTTAAAAAATAATTTTTTTCATAAATTAAAATAAATGATTCTTATTTTTTTTTATTTGTCTTAATAAAAACAGAAAAATTTTATTTATCTAATAATCTTAATTTAAATTTAAATTCATCACTCCAGTAGCATATACTCCTCCGTTCTCATTTTAGAAATACATTTATATTTTCACATAAATTAAGAGATATAATATTTAATGACATAAATTAAGAGATATAATATTTAATGTGTAGTTGAGAAAAGATGTAATATAATATTTTAATGTAAAATATGTAGTTGTATCAATATTGTGTGTCCTATAAAAATATATTAATTATTTTGTAAAAAATTATACAATTATCAATAAATATATATATTATTGAATATAAAATTATATATTTATAAGTGAAGCATGATATCAATTCTTAGTAAATTAGAGCGTAAGAATTTAAGAAATAAATAATATTTTTCATTAAAAGAGTAGTAGTTAATCTCTTTTAAATAATAATAGATAAATTAAGGTGTGTGGAAATGATAAAGATGATTCGTGTTTGTTTAGGAGAATACATAACATTTACGACAAAGTCTCTTGTAAAATAGTTCAAAACATCACTAAAATATACTTATTGTATAGTTAAAGTATATTTAATAGTTGTTAAAGTATAATTTTAGCGTATTATAATATGATTCATTATTACATACTTTGACTAAGAATAAGCATACTTATACTTTGATTACGAATAAGCATATTTTATCTATATAATAAACATACTTTAGTGATGGATCGACTCGTCTCACAAATAACCCATTTTACAAAAGAATGTCTCAACATTTACAATAAAATATTATATTTTTATTGAAATTTTAATTATTTTTAAAAAATTAAAAATAATAATTCTGCCGCAATATTTATTCTAATTTGAAGATAAATCAAATTACTTAAACAAGCTGAATAAGATATTCATGAACCATACTCCCTCTCTCCCTTCAAGCTTATAAACGTAGGGTCATCTTATTCTTATACACGCCAAAATCACTCCTGAATTGAATATGTTTCCAATCCGTACATAATAATCTCTTGTTTTGTCAATTATAGCATTTATAGTTATTGGGTTCACTGAAAAACAATAATTGTATTTGGAAATTATCGAAATTGATCAAAGACAATATTATAATGTCCACTTGTATAATACTGTTTAACCATAAAAATTATTTTATGCTTTTCATAATTAATTATCATCACTTTTCTCTTAATATATTATTATTTTTTATTTATACTATAAATTATCTATAAAATAATTCACAATACTGTTAGTCTTAAAATATTGGCTAAAATTTGTGTTCCCTGGCTCATCGTATACCCAAATATCATTTAATATTAAATGGTATACTCTTTAGTATAAGAACGTGTATACTTTATTTCTTTAAAAAAAATAATAACGAAAGTATATACCATTTAGAACAAAAATTTTGTACCCTTATCCATTAAAGTGTACTATCCTTTTTTTTTAAACAAGTGTACTATCCTTTAGAACAAAATATTGTATCTTACTCACTTTGTACACTTGGGGATACAATACACCAACTCTAAAATAATTATCATTTTTCATTTATATACTATAAATAAATAAATTGTTCATTTCAGTGTTTTTATAACTTTTTCATTAATTGAATACTCCTATTACTTTCTACATTACCGATTCATATTTATTTCAAGGAAGCCATTACATGAAACAATTTGACACATATTTTTACTAAAATTAATTTTAATCACAATGATTTTTTGTGCGTGTTTTTTTCTTATTTATATAAACGCAACCAATATTTAAAAAGATGTTATAGGTAATTAAAAGATGTTATATATGGTGATTTCGACTATTTACATTCCTAAATCTTGTATGACAAAAATATTGGAAGATTCGGACTGCATTAATTAAAATTATAAATTTGGGAGAAGTAAATATTATAAAATCAAAGAATTTTTCAAAGAATTTCGAATAGATCTGAATACGAAATAGTGATTCTCATTAGCAAAAACTTGTGTGCACGGCAGCACGGTTACACGCTTGCGCCTTTAGAATTTTATATTAAATTGTATACGATTTAGTATGAATATGTGTATCCTTTATTTTTTGAAAAATAATAAAAAAATATTAATGAAAATTGTATACCCTTTAAAACAAAATGATGTACCTTATTAAGTAAAGTATATACCCTTTAGAACAAAATAATGTACCCTTACCCATAATACTAAATTTAAAAGGCGCACGGTGTACACCCGACACACACGCAAGCCTCACTCTTCATCATTAATATAAAATGAGTTATATATTATGATTATATTATACCAGTATAATGTAACCACCCAACACATAATCTGGAAACATATAACTTTTAAGAAGTATTATGATTTTTTTTATATTAAATATTCTTTGTTTCCACAAATATTCTTACATTTCATTTTATTATGATAAATGACATCTGAACAAAATAATTAATTCATTTTCATGAAATCCACAAATAACATAAATACAACTACCAATTATATATTAGAGTATTCATATCTTTGAACCTATTATACATTAAAATAGTACCATATTTCATTAATTTATATGTAAACAGTAAATGTAATAATAATCATAGGATGAATGGAGTAAATGATAAAATATGTTTGGTGTGTTAAATAAGTGCGTTTTTATTTTTTATTTTTAAATTAAGTATATGAAAAATGTATTTATTTTGGATTTTTGCATATTAAGTATAATAGTCAATAGTGCAGGAGTGAAACGGGTTTAAGTTATAAATTTTGTGGTCCTAATAGAATTGAAAGGAGATAAAAAGATCAAAATCCATATTTAACTATGTAAATGAATATTTTTTGTGATAATGCAGCGGCACTGGCATCCTGTAAATATTTACCACTAATAAACTCCTAAATTTTCCATTATCTCTCCCAATGTCAACTAAAAAAATAAATTAATTATTATGGGTTTACCATTGATTTGGCCCATCATGTGTGATCGAATCATCACCCCATAATCTATATTTTCCCTTCCCTTTCTCAATTACTCCCTCCGTCCCCTTGATATATATCCATTTTGCCATTTTGATCCGTCTCATTACAAAATATTTATTTTCTTTTTTAGATTGATGTGACCACACATGGTTCCACTCAACACTAATACAACTACCCACTACACTTTAAAATATTATTTCTCTTACCCAAAAATACATTAAATTATTATATTACTTAATCCACGTGCAAAAAACAAACGGTTACGTTTCAAGAGGAAGGAGGGAGAATTTATCTTGAGATTTAATAATTTTTCAAGAGAAGATGATTATAAATTTGAATAATAATCCAAATTCAACTTGCTCAATTATTAATTTATTATTATAATATAGAACTCAAATGTGAAGTGACATAAATTCAACGAAATCCACCCTAAAAAATATAAACTCCAACTTAATCAAACTCAATTGGAAATTTTAAATTCTCTAAAATTATACTCCATTTTCTTTTATCAAATCTAAAATGAAATGAATAAATCTCTAATTTTGATAAGAACACTTCAAAGGGATGATGATGGTTTTGGATATGAAAGAAAATTATCTTCTTATATTTCAGTGCCCAAATCATTGAATTTGTTCTCTCTTATTACACTTTATATTTTCAATTATGCAATTCGATACATTGCCCCATAATTTATTTTATTATTTATTTATAATAACTAACTAAATTATTTTAAAAATTAATAAAAACATATCGAACAACTTAAAAATAATAAATGGTGATTTAAAATCCGAAAGTCATGTGGGCAAAACCCGGTCCAATTATGGGCCCCACGCCAATGTGGTTCTGCAGTTGTACAGTTGTACACTCTGCTTATTTAATTGTTCCCGACAAAAATCTAAGTCTTAAATAAAAGGAGTAATTGAAATATCCGCTCTTATTATTAATATTATTATATTATTATTATTATTATTATTATTATTATTATTAGATCAATAAACCTACTAAATCATAATTATAAATTTATAATTACGTGAAAATTGATATTATTTGATTCTAATAACAAATTTCTGTATCTTAATTTGTCACAACTCAACTGACATCGTTTATGGCGGAGTAGTCCAAACCAGAGTATTTATCATCACCACCACCGTGGACGACGGCGCATCCCTTCCTGAATTCACCACCTCATTAATTCTTCGCCGCCGAACCCTAGGTCAGTCGCAGTTGGTGTGTTGCTGCTCGTGAATTGATCAGTGTTGATAGGTTTACAGCTTTTTAATAATGGATTGTTGTTTTCGTTCTGTTAACTTATGAATGTTGGAGGAAAGCAGATTTTATTTCATAAACTTCTCGTGAGCATGTCGCTGTAGACTCTTTACGATTTTAGAGATCGTTTTAGTAGAAGATTTTGCTTAATGCAATCTGTATTTGAGTTGCTTAGATAATTTTGGAGTGAGAAACTATTTTATTGAAAATAGTCTTTATTTTCACTCAGCTTTTATACAATCTTGTGTATGATGTTGTCATTGAGTGGTACATAAATCTTCTGTTTCTTAAGCATCCATCACATGCATATAGGGACAGTACATTTAAACATTGTCACAGAAATAAGATGTTTTGTCCCCTGAAGTTCTTCAATTCATTTTCCTTGTAAGATACTTAGGAGCCTCTGAGATAGGTGGGTATTTAAGTAAATGGAGTTCTTTAGGAGCCTCAGCTTATAAAGGCATTTTGTTCAATTCCGCTAAGTGATTTACTTAAGAGCAGATGAGTTATTACTGATTTAAGGCGGTGTTTTTCCTGCATTTTGGCTCTTAAACTGGCTGATCCATGGCACTTCTACCTGTAAATCTGTGTTTTATAACATATTTATCTTGCTTATCGGTTATATTTTCTGTGTGAATAATAATAATTAAATACTTAGTGCTTCATCTTTGCGAACAGGTCAATCTTTGAATTTATTTTAACTCTTGGAATTTGCGGGAAAAGAAAATTTTGAAAAGTCCTCACATGCATTCAGGGAAATCTGGCTTGAGAGGAGTCAAACTTCATTTGCTGTTTTATTCTTTCTTTAGTTCACTTGATTAAGGGTTGGAGATCTATTTCAAGCTTTCATGTCACTCACAGCAAACCATGAGGGTCCAAATATCAGTTGTCGAGATTGCTGCAGCTTTGGTAGCTGTGGAACAATTTTATAATATAGGAATAACTATGACGAGCTTTCCAGACTCCTCTTTATTGTAAATTGATTACGCGTACATCATATAAGGACAATCATGGCATGGTCATCAGAGAGAAAATTTCCAATTACTGCTAAAGATTACAAGTTGTACGAGGAAATTGGAGAAGGAGTCAGTGCTACTGTTTATAGAGCTCTTTGCGTACCGCTTAATGAGAATGTTGCAATCAAAGTCCTTGATCTTGAGAAATGCAATAATGACTTGGTATGTCATCATACTCTCAATCAATGTTAAGAAGAAAGATTCCTCTGTTGTAGGTTTACTTTCTAATGAGTGAGCAGCACCCTGACTTTTCTGCTGCACAGTTGTGCCTTTGACAACTGTTGAATTTATCTGCATATCTTTTCTGAATTCATGCAACTCATCAAATCTAAATTTTCTTGTTGTCACCTTTTCTGCCTTATCTAGAAATCTGTCTGGTGTACAAAATGGTATTAGCAGAATCTGTTATAAACCCAGGAACTTCCAACTTGAATTTTTATCTTGTAGGACGCACTATATATTGCTTGAATTCTGCAAAAAAATCTTAATTAGGGTAGTTCAACTTCTAAAAATTGCCAGATTCCCGTATCAGTGCTTTTGAAGGACTGACACAGAAAAATATTGTTATAATTGTTAGCTGATGGATAGAAAATTTGGTTGAAACATTTTGTCTAGCAAAGTGCATTTATTATTTACAATAAAAGAAAATTTTCAAGGAAAAAAAAAACCGACATATTTGAATGGTGAAAACTCGCATGCGTGAGTGTTTGATGATCAGGATTGTGCGTTAAATTCTATCTACGGTGTCGGGTATGTTGTGGAAACTTGCTCATTTCATAATTGTTAAATCAACGATTAATTTCTATTTTCGGTGATCTTTCTCTTTTTGGATTGTCAAATGAATAGGATGGCATCCGGCGGGAGGTACAAACAATGCTTTTGATTGACCATCAAAATGTCTTACGAGCTCACTGCTCCTTCACAGTTGGTCATAATCTATGGGTTGTGATGCCATACATGGCTGGGGGATCATGCCTTCATATTATGAAATCAGATTATCCAGAAGGTTTCGAGGAGCCTGTTATTGCCACACTGTTACATGAGGTTCTCAAAGCTCTGGTATATGTTCATGCACATGGTCATATCCACAGAGATGTGAAGGTATAAGAGTCTAACCCTATTTCCTGGCTTATTGCCTTTAGAAATTAGGACCTCTTCTTTAAGACATTGTATCTTATTTATCTTCTTTGGTTAAAACAATTTTCTGGTTACCAATGTATAATCCTCATTTAATTTGATACTCCGAGGCCCCAAAATTCCTTTCTTCTATATAGAAGAAATCTATTTGACCTTGCGCTATTGTATTTACTTTAGCACCATTATGGAGTTGTGTATCTCATGAGGTACATGGTTGCTGTGTTATCTCTTTAGAGCAATTACTTCCGCTCATCCTGCTTTAGTTGGTTTATCTTTTTATCTGATTGACATTTATTTTATATCATTTTGCAGGCTGGGAACATACTGATCGATTCTAATGGTACAGTTAAATTAGCAGACTTTGGGGTCGCTGCATGCATGTTTGATACTGGTGATCGTCAGCGTTCAAGAAATACTTTTGTCGGAACCCCATGCTGGTAAAGAGTTCTATTTGTTGTTTCTTTGGGACATTCCATTTTTAATAAGGGCCAGTGCTCTGACTTTTAACCTGACTTTTAATAGGATGGCTCCCGAAGTCATGCAACAGTTGCACGGCTATGATTTCAAGTGAGTATCTAATTTAGAGACTTGTGCATCTATTTGTCCAATTTAGTTTATGTTCATAAATTCTAAATTCATCTTTTTTTGCATTGACAGAGCAGATATCTGGTCATTTGGTATAACAGCACTCGAACTTGCTCATGGTCATGCCCCGTTCTCCAAGTACCCACCAATGAAGGTGCTCAGTTTCTCATCACTTATATCGTACTTTTGCATTATAACATACAGAAAGGTCAATCTGAAAATATTTCCATCATATGGAAATGCAGGTTCTGCTGATGACACTACAAAATGCACCACCAGGGCTGGACTATGAGAGAGACAGACGATTCTCTAAGGTTTATCTTGTTTTAGAGAAAACTAATGATGACTATTTTATATCACTGCTAAAATGCGAAAATCTTTGCAGTCTTTCAAAGAAATGGTTGCTGCCTGCTTGGTAAAGGATCCAAAAAAACGTCCCAGCTCTGAAAAGCTTTTGAAGCACCCTTTCTTTAAACATGCTCGAACTGCTGATTATCTGTCCCGTACTATCTTCAATGGCATGTCCCCTCTAGGCGATCGTTTTAGGGTGCTTAAGGTCTCTTGCTCATCTCTTTCTTGTGTTTTTTTGCCTTTTGGTTTCTGAATTTGTATTTTGCTTTATTTCTTAAATTTGAACTTATGTCAGAATTTTTTGTTTTTTCAGGCTAAAGAAGCAGATATCCTTGTGCAAAATAAGACATTGTATGAAGACAAGGAGCATTTATCACAGGTAAATAAATCAAATAAGTCAGAGATTAATTTTTATTTTTATTTTTTGGAAAAAATCGTTTTTTATAATTTTGTAAGTTGAAGTTTTTGTGTTGTAATGTAATTCATGCTAACATGGGAGCTTGATTTTTAGTCTTTGATACGACACTTGTGGATAAAATCACAACTTTCTTACAAAAACTGTTGTAAACTTAGTTTGGAAAAATCACCCTTATAATGAATCATTTTCGTATGCAGCAAGAGTACATTCGAGGCATCAGTGCTTGGAATTTCAATCTGGAGGATCTGAGGAATCAAGCAGCTCTTGTATGCCACAGACAGACTTATCTTGGGTGAATGCTTTATTTCTAATTCCAGGTTCACTAATGTTTTTGTTACTTTCAGATTCAAGATGATCCTATTTCAATCTTAGAAGATTCAAGTGTGAGCGGGAAGCACATTGATGGTCAGGACGATGTTGGTTCTCTTGCTGATATGATAAATCCTGAACTGGCTCATAATTCTAATGCTCCATCTCAATTGGAAGTATGATTTATAACATGATATATCACATAGTTCCCAACTTTTGTTTCATTATATAATGTGGCTGTATCCTGTGTGTGCGAATAAACTTGGTATAACTACATAAGTCCTTAGGTTTGACTTTATTTAAAAAAAAAAAAATCCAATAATTACAAGTACTTCTTGACATTACTTTCTATTTTACAAATTGTATTGTTGAGCGCTTGTAAGAGAAAAAAAAAAGGTATAATATATAGGTGTCTATTTATACTCTCTGTGTGTCTGTATCAAACAGTATTTATTTGCCCCTTTAATTAGGTCAGACCTCAAAAATAGCTCTTTACAACTTACCCTAATATTTTGCTTAAATGCTTGCTTTGTCCTTAATTTCCCCTTTCTTTGTGTTACCTGATCCAAAAAGTTTGTTTCTCATTTTTCTAGGATGAACTCAATGATATTGATGATTTGGAGAATTCACTTGCTGCATTTCCTATAAAACCTTTGCAGGCTCTCAAGTATGCCTTCACTATCTATTTGACATGCTGGTTTGGTTTCCTAGCTACTATACTGCTTCACTGTGTTTCTTTTTTATTATATATACATATAGTAAATGTGTATATGCTGCTACTATTTTGATCTCAGGTCAGTCAATAAATGGTTATTTGAGAAATGTGTGTATGTTTCCCGCTTTTTTAATGCTGAACTTGTTCCACCAATCAGCTCTCATCTCTCTTTATAGACCTTAAAATCATTAATTTCTTGACTCTCTTTTCCTGATTATGTTGAAAATACGTTCCCATACCAAACTATTTTTAGCCATTGAAATTTACTTGCATGCACAGTTCCTGGAAGCAGTCCTCCTGTTAGGTCCTGTGTGTGACCATACCAATCTATAAAAGACCAATGTTTGGACTTCTTTTCTGTGAGTAAATGAAAATTTACTCTAAAAACTTGTTTTACTCTCATAACAAAGCATTGGCTTTATTGAGGCGTTCTATTTTGAAACAAAAGTAATTATATGCACCTTGGGTTTTCTTTGCACTGATTTGATCAGCAATATTCTTTGAGGGCATCTGCAGCCACACTCGCACTTTTGATGGTAAACTTATATGGGTTTTGTTGAATTCAGAGGTTGTTTTGATGTATGTGAGGGTGACAATGATGCTGGTAGTCCTAGTCCTAGAGATTCCATTCATTCAGGTCCTGAACAAAAAGGTCAAAAGGAGCTATTGACGAGTTCTGGGGATCAAGAATCAGGTAGGGATGTCGCTGGTAATTATGGTCAAAGTGGCTCCTTCTCACAAACTTCCGGTGTATGGCTTAAAAAATTTCCCAGTGTCTCTCAACTGCCGGATAATATTCTCTCTGCTAAAAGGTTCAGTGATGATGGAGACAGGTAAATTTGAAGTATACGTAATGATCTTTCAAGAGATAAATGAAAAAAACTGTTTTTTCTCTAGCTTAATTATAACTTAATGCTCAGTTCTTTTTCAAATTCGAATTTCATTAGCACAATTTTTTTTATTAAATTTTAGCTGTATCCGCTGTGTTGTTAAATGAGTTTGTCATCCTGCAATGTCAAGATCGATTTAAATTGAATTGTAATTTGAATTTAATTTTAAAGGGAATATCTGCAACCCAGGTACCAGACGGAGCAGAATTATAGTGGGTCAATGCAGGGTCGTCAAAATAAAGATTTCAGTAGTTCTACCACTGGTAATGCATATATAATAAGAACCTCCTCATTATCACATACATCAGCCTGAGTGTTGCATTTAGTAATTTTACGCCAAATGTTTACGCTTCAAGTACATATCCATATCTTAGGTGAGGATGCAGCAGATACTGCTGTTGTTGAGCTCCGAGGACGTTTCAAAGTCACTTCAGCAGATGTGAGTCTCAAGGTACCAACTTAAGCCATAGTTTTTCTTGTCACCGGTGTTATACCTAACAACGTAGATTTAGCACTAGATGTTTTAACAACTTCACTTGTGGATATGGTTTTATTATACGATCAGTTTCATTTCTGCTCTGTTCCTTGCAAGGGTCATCATTAGTTCTTAAAACTTTAAGACTTACTTATTTGCTACCCCTCAGAAGGTGTTAGTCAAAGATATCATTAAAAGGAATAGTACTATTTGTGTTGAAATTTGGCTTTGTTTCCAGGCAATGCCATTGTAACCATTTTCCTTTATCTCCTATCCAGGAACCCACGAACCACTTTAATGTAACTTCTGGCAGTTCCACACTCCCAACAATTTCAAGCCTTTCAGCTGCGTCTGCTCTCCCGTCATTGCATTGCATATTGCAACAGAATACCATGCAAAGAGTAAGCTTCAACTTGACAATCCTTATTTAATTATCTGTTGGTGATTTGGTCTGATTTGGTCCACTCATCTTTATTAGGAAGAGATAACTAAATTGATCAAGTTTTTGGAACAGGCCTCAGGTAATGAATAGTTGTGCTTGTTTCTCTTTAACGCTCGATTAGATTTCCACCTCAACTTAGTATGTAAGTTGCTGATTTTACTGTGCAGGAAATCCTAGTGAGTTGACAGACGCAGGAGTGAATGAACTTTTGCAGGTTGAGCCTCACAAAATTACTTGTTTTTGCTTAAGAAATTACCTGATTTTCACAGCTCTAATCAGAAGCTGCAGTTATTCAAATTCTTCCTTGGTTTAATTAAGTTTGGGTTTTTAGTCCGACACAAATAAGACTAGATTCTATTTCAAAATGTACAAATATAAACTCACTTTTATACTCTGTTTTTTTTTGTAAAATGTAATACAATCGTACTCGTAATTTCGAATTGATTACCATCTCCTTCTTTTGAACAAAGATGAAGAGAAAGGAGAGGCAAAACCTTGATGTAGTTTTTCAAGTTGCTGCCCATTTTACAAGATGAATGATGGTAATAGTTGTTTTGTTTCTCGTCTCAGATGATCCCTAGTTCCACAAAGGAGAGAGAGTTGCAAGCTCAGGTTATTCAATTGCAACAAAGGTACGCATCAAAATCATAGCATACACAGTGAGTTTGTTCTGATTCAATATATCCTACTATGCTGAATTAATTTTCGAATTTCAGTATTGGAAGTCTGGTCGAAGAATTACAGAGATTAAAGACTAAGAATACTCAGGTATTGTGAACTTGAGCCACTCAACTTTGCTTTTGATTTCTCTTCGTAGAATAGCTTTGAATGGGTGGTGGTTTTGCTTGTGTGATTCACAATTTAAAAAAAAAAGAGTAAAAAAAAAAAACTTACTTCTGACATTTCCTAATTGTTCAATTTGTGTATTTAACATACGATATTAATATTTTAGAATGGTTCCTTTATTTCCTTGAAACAGAAATAATTAAGTCACCATTTGACTGAATTATACTGTTATCTACAGTTAAATTGACAATTGAAAAACGCACACAACCTATAGCTACCAAAACAGTTCTCAACTTTCAATTGCCATTCTAAAATTACTATGTATTTATTTTTATCATTATTTATTTGTTTTTGCAGTTGGAAAGAAAACTGTACATTTCGATCAAGAAAGACGAGACGATACCAGAGTAACGAGATTGAGAAGAATGAAAATCAAATTCCTGATACCTCAGTCATTTTTTCCCTTGGTCGATGGATTCCAAATTTCTTTCAACCTCTTCAGTGGGTTTAGATAGGTAGCCAGAATTATGGTATCGTTTGTTGATATACTGTGTGAAAATGTTTTTTGAAGCATAAGCCAAGCCCCTATAGTTAAACGCCATCCCTTATTACATGTTACTTATCTAATGTTTAATGGTTGTAATTAATGCAGTATTTCATTCAATTAGCATTTGCACCTTTTAGACTTTTAAGTGGTCCAAAAATAGTTGTATAAACTGATTAATGATACAATATACCAGTGGCTGAATTCACACCTAAGTCTAGTAAGCCTTCAGTGGTCCAAAAATAGTTGTATAAAATAATTAATGATACAATATACCAGTGTCCGAATTCACATCTTAGACTAGTGAAAAATAAGGCATAGATTAGGCTCACTCTTTAATTGTCTAATAGTCCAGCTAACAGCTAATCTGCTCATAAATTATTCACTTTTTCTCGATCTACATTGAAGGTGCCCAACTTTCAAGTTACCTCAGCAAGTTTCTCTATCACAGCAGAAACTATTGCCTTCAACGTCTCCTGTAGAGAGAGAGAGAGAGATGAATGTATTGCTTCAATTGCCTTAATTCCTACAGTAATTGAAACACAAAATAATATTAATAGTACCAATGAATGGTCTCTCAGTCCAAGAGACAACACTAATGCTTTTGACGATCCAATGTTGCTGCAAATGTGACAGAAACCATAAGATTATCAAGTAGTTGATATTACAGAATAGAGGAAAAAGAAATCGTGGAATACCTTATGTGTTCGATTAATTGGCGAGCACAGGACAGTAACATGGGCTGGAGATGGACAATTCATACATCAGTATCATAACATTAATACAAGCATCAAAATCGTTTACCGGTTACAACTACATAAAGATTGCAAAGTTTACCTCGTCCCGTTTCCCAAATACCACGGATACGTGGTAAGTTGCATCAACTGATACACCGTCGTCTTTCCTGAAAATGCACAATACAATCACCAAATTTCCATAAAGTACATCCTTAATTCTAACTATCAACAACAATTCACTAAAGTACATATACAGCATACATAGCAGAGAGTGAATTCATAATAGAAACATGTAAACATCACCAAACCCAAATCTTGATATTCCAGATCCAATACGGTCCACATGGATCACACTCGACAAAGATCAAAAATATACTTGATCCGTTTTTTCATGGAGGAAGATGGAAGATGCACAACAGAGATAGGATAATGCCACTGCCATATTCACATCATGACTAATACAAAAATTAGTTATCTTAAATATCAGTTGGTTGTATATCTTTCCGGAAATAAAATACCATAAGCTCATAGCTTACCAATTAAACAAAGTTCAATGTCAGGAATTAGTAGAAGCTATAGCCATTGAATTGCCTCCAGACCTACAGACTAAACTAGTTTCCAACATCTCTCAGGCATAAAATACATAATTGATATACAATAGATACTTTAGCCTCTTCTTAATATTACAAACCACAACAATTCAAAATTATATAAGAAGATGACTCCGCGGTACAAGTAGTAGCCTACCCTCAAAGACAGGCTTTCCTAGACTCAGATAAACCATAAACGGACTCATTTGAATGTAACATCTCATTGTTTCACATAGCTTAGTATTCTGATTCAGACCTAAATTCAAAGCAAGCTTAAATGCAAAATTCGCTAAACAAGCACTCTGACTCTTGATAAGCGAAACAAAATCAAAGCAGATCAATTAGAAAATTATGTAATCATATATAACTAATTAAAATATGGAATAAATTTGAAAATTCATCTTAGAGGCAGAAACACACTACACAAATAACAACTCATACCTAGCTTGAAGTATTGTCCCCAAGCTTCCAATCTGAGTAGCCATTACCTGGAATAATCCAAATACTTAGTTAACTTGATATAAATACTGCAAAGTATAAAAATAATTAAAAAAAAAAAACTCACGAAAAAATGATCTTCGTAGCTGGTTATGATTATATCCGTCTTGTGCTCCTACAAATAAGAATCCATCACGAAATAGCATCACACATTTACGGCTTCGAAAAGAGGGAAAATGAATATCAACGCAATAACTGTAATTCCAAGTAAAATTTGGTCTTAAATAGGTCAAAAATCACGCACAAAGCTGCGGAAAAACTTCAGAGAACTGAACTTAAATCATCCATAAAAATTGGCATTATATTTCATAGAAATTAAAGCAGAAGAAGCGGAATCACCTTGATATCTAAACAGAGAGCGGTGTGTCGAAGGGGGATAGAAGGATCCGATGTTCCCATTTCCATGTAATTTTGAGTGAGGTTTTCGTTTTCGAATTTCCACAATTAAAAGTAGGAGAGAGTGAGAGGGGGGGAGGGGGGGATTTTTTAAGAGTTATGGCCCATGAGCCATGGGTCATGTTCTGATGGTCCAGATAATTTGCATATGGGACTACTTACCCATATTATAATAATAATAATAATTTTAAATAAAATATTTCATTAATTTGTAATTTTAACATAACTAAATAAGTAATAAAATAAAAAAAATTATAAAAAAAATTTAAAATATTGAAAGATTATTGCGTTGAAGAGTGAAGGCTTTTTTTTTTTTTTTTTCATTTTACCTTTCATTTTTCATCATTTAAACATGTGAATGTATGACTTTTTTTGTACATACTTTTGTTCATGAATTTTTTCATATATTTATTATTCATCTAGATTTTATATGATTTTTTAAGAGTGAAACTTGTGTGCACCTGACCTGGGCACACCGTGGACCTTTAAAATTTAGTATTATGGGTAAGTGTACATTGTTTTGTTCTAAAGGGTTTATACTTTAATTAGTAAGAGTACACCATTTTGTTCTAAAGGGTATACACTTTTTATTAATATTTTTTTTTTTAGAAAATAAAGGGTACATATTTTTATACCAAAAGATATATAATTTAATACAAAATTCTAAAGATATACAGAGTGTGCCCCATACGCTCAGTGCACACAAGTTTTTGCCATTTTTTAATACACTTTTGAGCTCACAGACTTGCTATAAAAAGTAAACGATAAAATAAATGGGCCTGAAAAAAATCCTTATCCATATCTTTAAAAGGTCCACTGATTCAACACATTGTGAAACTAATTAATAAGCACGTTTCTTCCATTTAATTTATGAAGAAAACTCCCACGTAGTAAATTAGTGTTAATACATGCAATTTAGAAGAGCAAAAGAATAAAATTATTGAATTTTCATTGAGGATAGTTTATTTACTATTAATGATGTAATTATTTTTTATTCTTTTGACGTGAAAGTGAAATAGTCTCACATAAGATTTGTTATATTATTAAAATGTTAATAAAATTAATTATTTTTTTTAACTAGGTATCTCGGGGTGCCCGTGAAATTAAGTGAGACGAGGGAGTATTTGTTTCAAGGGATGACAGCAATATCTTAAAAAAAATAAATAAATAAATAAAAATAACTCGATAGTGTTATTACTTGCCAACAAAATACATGATGAATACTAAATTCAAGTAGAACACGTTAATTACCGTTCTATCTTTAAATATTATAGTAGTTACAATTAATTACACAACAATCATATTGCTCTTCAAATTAGTTAGTCTTTTTATTTTTTAACTGCACATGTGGCAGCTTCTATTTATTTATTTTTTTACACTTTGCTTCTATTTATTTATTCTTTCTCTTTAATAAATTTTTTACACTTAGTTTAATTCGTTCCACAATATTCGAATAAATTAAGGGTAACTTACTATTGGATACATAATACCATAAATACTCATATGTGTTTGCAAAATTTGTTTTGCACACATTTTAGTTTCAGCGGAGGTCCGGCGAATTTTTTTTGCACAATTTGTTTTTTGCACATTTTAAGTTCCGGCGGAGATCAGACGACGGTCCTACGAATTTTTTTGCACAATTTGTTTTTGCACATTTTGTTTGCACATTTTGTTTTTGCACTTTTTTTTTGCACATTTTTTCTCTGCACATGTATCTTACACTATATTTTAGCACTTGTCTTACACAATATTTTAGCACATTTAACCTTATACACATTTTTTTTTCACATTTTAACTTCATATCAACATTTGACTAATACACATTTAGCTTCATGCACATTTTTTCACATTTTAACGAATCCCAAATTCATCAACCTTCCATCTCCCATACATGAACCCCGACCTTAGAACAACGCCTGTTCATTTTGAACACAAATAACATCAATTCCATAGCAAGAAGATAACATTCATTATCAAGACAATTTAGAATGATCAATCACAGGATTTACAGCATCACGTCAAAAAGATCCAAATACATTTACATTAAAAAGGTCCAACAAAAGAGCTGCTCAAGTCTGGTTTGCTTGATGGGAAGTGGGAACTTATCTATACAATTTCACAATCAATTTTGCAGATTCAAGGTACACATTTTATAGATAACTTTATTACTTAAGTAATCTTATAGTTAGTATATGTACAATCTAGCTTATTCCTAGTCATCTGCTTTAGTTGTGAATACACTACAGAGGCCAAAATTGTTAAGAAGGTTTTAATACTAAAGTGTTGCCACATGTAACAGCAATTGGAAACATCTGCAGATGATTACTGAGAAGTGAGAATAAGAAAAACATTAGTACTAATAACACTTGCGAACAATAAAAAGAGAGCAATATTATCCGGAGAAGCAGAATTTAAATTTTGAATTTGAAGTGGATCATCTTCTGAATTGGCAACATGTAACTTGCATAGTCAACTCTAGCAAAAAATTGAAACAAGAGCACGGAAAGATGAAAATTCCACTTTCAAGCTCAACCCAAGAGTTGTATACAAGAAAAAATATAAAAGCATATATAATTTGCCCAAAAAATAAAAAAACATAGAGATAAAGAAAAAGCAAACCAATAAAGGAATCATGGTTGGAAAATTGAAAGAGCAAATCCCAGCACAAACACCAAGGGGCTCTTGGATGCTGTAAGTATCAATTCCATTTGAAATGTTTGAAAAGAAGTCTTCCGAGTGCAAATTTGACATTCCACAGGCATGCTCAATAAGTTCTGCATAAAATATAGCAATTGGATTTACCAACTGACTGCATGGCATAGGGCTGAATGTTGACAGCAAATGGAAAATTTCAAATACAAGCTAAATTCTGGCATTCATAAATCCTTAGACTATGTCAACTACAAAGAAATGTGGAATCCACTTACTTTGAAAGCCTCCACAAAATTTTTTACTTTCACCAAACATTAGAAGCTAAGTATAATCAGGTAACAGATGCATGTCTTCAATTAATGTACATGATCAACCAAATTTCATGTTTTATTCAGCCAAATGTTATACTATTTCAGAAAAGTCAATCTGTAAATATAAAATTTCTGACAGCTGAAATATAAATTGTAATAAATGATGAACTCACCAATCCCACGGTTGACATCATTAAACGCATCATTTAATGTCTTGCCCTGCTCTGCTGTAATAGTGCTGGCAAGCTTATCCTGGGAATGATTATGATTATTCCAGCGACCTATCTTTTAAACCTGAAACAATATAGAGTATGAATACCACAAGCTTACAACATCTCCTCGAATGAGCTCTTGAAGCTTGAACATTATGCGTTGTCGAGTAGAAACAGATGTATTTCACCATAATATAAATTCTCTTTTCAATAAATAGAAAAATAAGCTGAAAATCAGAAATGCAAAGGAATCATTGACAAATAACATTATCAAAAACAATTTGCAAACCCTCCAAAACAAAGCTTCAAAAGAAGACACACGAAGAACGCCAAAAAAAAAGGAAGCTCAAACGTTTCAGCCCTTCAAAAATTAACTTGGAGTTACACCATCAACTCAAAATCAGACGCGAGAAAACGAAAAAAGAACAGAAACAGCTGCACAAACAAATAGTTCACCATTAAAACTCATACCAATTGATTTGTTTCAGAGCACAACGGAGAGACCTCTAGACGGCAAATCGATTGCAATGTGACATAGGCACTTGAGCAGGGATGAATTGATTTCAATTGAATTCGATTGAGATGAGTAAGGTTATCGGTGAGAGGAAGAGGACGAGTGAACTGTGAAGAAGCTACTGGCAACACAGTGCGCAGTCACTGGAAGCCAAACCAGAAGCCCCAGCACAAGCGACTCAAAAACCCAACTCTGTGTCTCTAAGAGAGAGAGAGTGAATGATGGCCCTGTTTGGTGACAGCCCTGTGATGGGATTCTTAACGAGCCGCATCCCCAACCCTACCACCACGCCCCTTCCAAATCACTCAATTCTTTCAATTAATTTTGAATCTGGATCGAGCGTGTGTTGGATTCAGGGTTTAGCAAAGATGATGTAAAAGTTCACATTGAGGATGGGAATATACTGGTGATTCGAGACGAATGTGGAAAGGAGGAGATTGGGGAGAAGGACGTGATCTGGCATGCGGCTGAGAGGAGATCGATGTGGAAAGGGGTTTGGGAAGACAAATTGTGCTGCCGAAGGATGTGAAGGTGGATCAGATCAAAGCACAGCTGGATAACGCGTGCTTTCGGTGGTAGGAGGCGGATCTGATTTATTGAATCTAGGAAATTAATGAAATGGGTTCAGCTTTGGGAGCGTTTTGGTGGACACGAAGGAGATGTTTGAGGAGCTAAACTTGAATATGCTTCTATGGATGGTGGCCGGGAAGAGATGCACGACGACGATTGGGCGGAAGAGATGCGGCGGTTGCTTGAGGTCATGCGGGGGAGGAGACATCACCAGAGGAATTTTTTTTTCCCTTTATATCTGAGAGTATTTTAGCTAAAAAATGTGTACATTACAGTAATAAACCCATAAATTAATATTTTAATTAATAATCTCACAAGATTATTTAATTTCAAAATTTTACTTAATATAAAAAATATTTTAAAATACCAAAAATATCAGTAGCGAATTAATATATATAGTAAAAGTGAAGATTAAGAAAGTTTACTAAAGACTAAAGAGATTAAGAATTATCCACAATTGCAATTAATAATTAAGAAATACTCCACCTCATTTAAAAAAAAACATAACGGTCACTTCTAAGCTTTGATTCCACGTGCACTGCACCTGCCAGTCAACGTTTGGGAGCATGGCAGCCCAACTTCCAAAGCCGTTGACATTCTGGGCAGGCTAATATTCCCAACCCAAGCCTAAAGATCTTTCTGGATGATATTAAAAATATTTAAAATATTCAGAAAACTGTCACATCAAATTTATTTGCAAAAAGTTTAAATACTCTATTAATTAAAAATAATTACATCTTTGCTCATTAGAATTTAGAACGATGAATCATGAAAGAGAGATAAAAATATACTAAAAAATAGCTAATCCTCATATTCCATATATGTAACATTTTTATGAAAAATAGAATATTGGAAAATGTCTCCTCCATTGTCTTTTTTATTATTATTATTTTCACTCTTTAAGGGATTAATAAGAAATTTTAATTTTTAGGAATATTATGATACTCCATTTTTTAAAAATACATAAATGATAAAATATTTTATATGAGTTAAAGTATGAATTTTTTTTTTAATGAATTATAGGAGAAAGGAGTATTATTGTCATGTCATTTTACCATGATAGGAAAGTTAAAACTTTTGTATAACGATCAAAATATAAAAATTTTTGTATAACGATCAAAATGTGAAGGATTAAAACAAAAAATATATAGAGCATTATTTTTTAAAATACTATGTTTATTTTACTTCATCCAAAAATTCTTAAACAACGAAGGGAAGTCTATTTCCAGTTGGTTGGGAAGAGTATTTAAAATAAACACGCAGACGTAATTATTAGCTTAATTAAAAGAAAAAATTACGTCTCACACTCTGTCGTTTCAAATAAAGCTAAGCTACGTTACTACGTAGGGTGAGTGTAGTTATGTGTAACTGTGTATCTATATCACTTTATGTATGTATATTATATATATAAGGTGGGTTAATATATCAGTCAATCGCAATTCGCAACAAATTAGCGGAGCCATTTTTGTGTTTCCATCTGAAGCTGTAAAATCTGAGGCGCTTCTTTCATGATTCCCGCTGATTTCTCCCTCTCTCTCTCCGAATGAGCTGACGGTTATAAGCACTTCCCCACAAGCTGAGAAGTTCCACTAGGTGCTTGCTGAGCAGCTACAATGGGGATTGTGAGGTTAGAGGAGACTCAGAAAGCAGAGCTCCTCGAATTTCGCCGCATGCTGCTATCCTGCGCCGCCGTGCACCGCCGCAAGGACGACGACGGCTTCGGCGGCGCTGATAATGCGATGCCGGCTGAAAACGACGACGTATTGGACCGCCTAGTTTGCGTCACCAGCGGCGTGTCGTACCTAGGGATCGCCGTCGTGAATCAGCTTCTGGTTAGCGGTTACTCTGTGCGAATCATCGTTGATAATAAAGGTGCTTTCTGTTAATTTTAATCGTGGTTGGGATTAGTGGATTTTATTCGTATTTAGAAATTGTGTTTGATCGATGTCCAGATTAAAAAAAGAAAAAAAATTATTATCCGTAAGTCTGATTATTCCTTTTATGGCAAATTCAATTTATTTATCGTCATTAAAATTTTCAAGTTTTTCTGAAGTTCACCTCTGCTTTGGTATGTCTTTCAATTTCTCTCACTTTTCCCCAATTGTTATTTTTGTAATCCTTATATGTGATCATACTATTAAACAAGAGAAGATTTATTAACACTTGGGGAAAATAATAATGCTGAATGATGGAAAAGTTTTGGGTTGTTTATATGACTCATTTTGCGTTTATGAATGAATGATTCAGCCATATTATCATTCAATTAAAAGAGTGGAATACGAGATGGAACATGACACGTGCCGCTGTATTCATGAGTCCTAATCAAAGACCACAACTGTTCACTTTCATATTTTTGCCACATTGTTACACCATCTGCAGTATTCTTGTCATTGTTGTTGGTATGATATTAAATATCATTGAACTGAAATTGCAGAAGATGTTGAAAAATTACGAGAGATGGAGACATCTGGTGAAATGAGATTAAACGATAGTACTATAATTGAAGTTGTGATGGCCAAGCTTACCGAAGTAGAAAGCCTAACCGACGCATTCGATGGCTGTCGTGGTGTTTTCCATACCGCTGCATTTGTGGACCCTGCTGGACTATCTGGTTACTCCGTGAGTAATTTCTACCTTCATTAATGACTAATATTCAACTCAAATATAAATTAATATGTGCCGCCAAATATGATTTTTACAGCTGATCACCCATGTAGCGAAATAAATGATTGGTTTGGTGGTGGTGTTGTATGATGATATATTCTTTATATTTAACAAGATCCTTACTACCTCTGCCAAAGTCATCTAGAAGATGTGGAAAGCCTTAGTTAAGTACCAACAAATGCTTGCTTGCTGAATCTACGAAGTTGGTTAGCACTGACCTATTTTACATTGACGAATGAGAAGATATAAACCAAGCATTTATGTGTACTATGATTTAGATAGTTTATGCATTTAGGGCCAGCCAATTGTGTGACATTGCAATTGTCTACGTATTTGTATTAACCCATATGCAGCAGAGGTAGTAGGTAACAAGTTTATAAGGCACACTTCTACGTTAAAGTGTTGCACTATTATTAGTATTAAACAGGGGACCATGCTGCTTCATGGCATAATAATGCACGTCATATTTAAAACATAATACCATGTACTTGTTTTATGAGATGTAATCAGTTAACAACTTTACTCTAGGTCTATGTAAGTTAACATTTGGCCTAGGCTAACACGTGAAATATTCATAATTAGTGTGCCAAATTTGATCAAATCAAGATCAATCCCCTCACTTTGTTTCTTCTAAATAGCTAACTGATCTTATTGGACTTATAAGCTCCCATGGGCAACTTTTTGTAATTACATGGATCTCATTACTAAATTTGTTTTTGGTAGAAAACCATGGCTGATATTGAAGTGAATGCCAGCAAGAACGTGGTAAAAGCATGTAGAATTTCACCTACTGTTAGACACTGCATTCTCACCTCATCTCTTTTGACCTGCATTTGGCGGGATATCTCTTGCAATGAAGTTTCGTGCATAATTGACCACAAGTGCTGGAGTGATGAGTCTATCTGCATTGATAAAAAGGTACATATAATGAATCAGATTTCTTGTGTGTGTTCCTTTCAAGGAATAACTCACTTGATTTCTTAACAAAAGAAAGTTGACTTGCTTCTTGAAATCGAGCTTAAATTTCCCCCCAACAATCGACAGCTTTGGTATGCTCTTGGGAAGCTAAGGGCCGAAAGAGCTGCCTGGGAGATTGCTAAAGATAGTGGTCTAAAACTGGCCACCATTTGTCCAGGACTTATTACTGGCTCCGGATTCTGTCAAAGAAATTCTACATCTACAATTGCATACCTTAAAGGAGTTCAAGAAATGTTCACTTATGGCTTGCTAGCAACAGTGGACATAGAGAGATTAGCAAAGGCTCATGTTCGTGTTTTTGAGGAGACGAAAAAGAGAGCCTGCGGAAGGTACATTTGCTTCGATAAAGTAATCAATGGAATGGATGAGATAGAAAAACTAGTTGCTGAGACAGGCATAAGCACGAGCTCAGTAACGGGAGGCGCCTCGTGCAGTGAGTGCCCCCGTTTCGAATTGTCGAATGTGAAGCTGGCTCGATTGATGTCGAGGACAACACGATGTCTTAATGTATGAGGTTATGGACAACAGTTTTGTCTGTCTTGATCGTTTGAAGATTGAGAATGAAAGGTCATTTGAACTTTATTTGCACTTCATGTTTGTTTATTTCGAATGTGTAAGTTCAAATCATCAAGTGTTTGAAAATAAAATGTAAAAAATTAAATAAAGAAAATTGCAAGTGTTTTACTATTTTCTTCCTAAAAAATGCTTCTTAAAATTAGGTGGTGTTATATGATAGATAGATAATTAATAATCAATGATTTTAAAAAATGATTTAGTTTTAACTCGTGAATTTTTATTGAGCGCGAACACACATGAAATAGGTATATGCTGGACTCAAATATGGGCTTCTGCACACAAGGCCCAACCTAGTGGGGTTAAACTACAGAAACACGCACAGATCTTCTAACTTTCTAAACCCAGTAACTTTTATTCCCTAAAAAGCTAAAATGTCTATTATTGTCCCAATCTTTTTTTTTTAAATTTATTTACTTTTGAGATAATTAGTACTCGTACTTTTTATTAATAAATAAATTATAAATTATATTATAAGTTAAAAAAGAATGATAATTTTAAAATATTAAAGTATATTTTGGAACTATTAGTTATTTGTCATATTCTTTTGTGAGAAAATGAACTTGAATTGAAACGCATGAAAATGCCAAGTGTGACTTGCGTCTCGTATGGGAGGAGTAGTTTTTTAGTTTAATAAAAATTTCTTTTCGTTCATAGTAAACCACGGAAGATGGACAGTTTTACTATTTTATTTTATAATTAAAAAAAGAAAAAACACACACACACACACATTCTTTCCGTAATTAATTTTCATTCAAAGGTGCATAGTTCATAAAGTAAAATTAAAAAATTAGAATTGTAAGCAATTTACAATTAAACACATAGGAGTAAGACACAAATTGCTGCAACGAAAGTCAAGATTTACAAAAACAATATAATATGATTTCAAAAGATGTAGTGGCAGTGGCGTTATAGTAATATAAATACACACACAACACTAGATCCAGTAATCAGAAGCAGAGATGATCTAATATGATCATCATCACAATTAGTATCTCTCTGTTTACATTTCAGAATTCAATTCAATCAAAATCTCATTGATTCTTCACAACATCTCTCCATACGTATCCAAAAAAATTCTTGGAGTTTTTACCCTAATTTTGCAGGTATTTCTATATTTATTTCTTTAATTTTTCATCTGTTCATTAAACTTGATAATCAGATTCGTTTGTACATTTATAAACCTGGAGAACCATTTGGGCCCCTAAATAAATGTTTAATTAAAAATATTGGGTGGAAGAAAATGAAGAAATAAAGGGGCAATCAATTCAGTGGTGTTGTTTCTCCTTCCAACTGAGTTCGGTTGCTGCAGGGTGGGGGTTCGAATCCTGCTTTTGGCATGAATTTGGCCCCTTGCAAGCACAAGTTTAACAGTGAGTCCTCTCTATAAGCCACTTGAGGCACATCCTGCGATTTACCTCCTCCACCAATCCCCAGGGTAGGGGCGGTGGGGGCCCCTAATGGTGGGGTACACCATCCTTTTCATTCTCCTTTCTGTTTAAAGTGGGTGAAATGAAACTTTATGAAACTAGATTTTTAAAACTTGCGTTGCACATTACTTACACGTTATACTTCGTAATATATCTCAAAATAATTTATAATTGGAGTATCAATAAAAATGTCATTTTTATTAGTTTATTTTAGAAAAATGTCACCCACTATAATTTCTTTGAAAAATTTAAATAAACATATTTAACCCTGGTCTGCGACCTCTTTTGTGAATATGCCGCAACTCTACACGCGACTACATATGCGATTATTGACATGTTTTATTTACTAACATATATGCGAACTGCACACAATTATACTTTCAACTATATGTACGACTATATATTACTTTATATAATGAAGAGGGATAAAATTTTTTAAAAAGTGACATTTTTTCTTTAAAAAAAAATTATGTTGGATGACATTTTTCCATCAACTATTAAAGTGGCATTTTTCATAATTTTTCTTTATAATTTTATATAAATTTAAAACTTGATGTATATATACCATCTTTTGTCTTGAATATCCCTTGGCTTATATTTAGGATGTGAAGATTAATATTGCAGTGTGAAGATTAAAAAGAATGCGATGTTTAGGATTTAAATTATGTAAAGAAATAAAGAGCATTTTTAAAATTCAAATTTTAAAATGAATAAAGGATGTTTAGGATTTAAATTATGTAAAGAAATAAAGAGTATTTTTATAAGAGTGAGGCTTACGTGCGTCTTTAGAATTTAGTATTATGGATAAGGGTACATTATTTTGTTCTAAAGGGTATATACTTTAATTAATAAGGGTACACCATTTTGTTCTAAAGGGTATACACTTTTCATTAATATATTTTTTTTTTCAGAAAATAAAGAATACACATCTTTATACTAAAGGGTATACAATTTAACACAAAATTCTAAAACACACGGTGTACCTGAGGAGAAGGCATGTTACTATTATTTATGTGAGACCATTTTTTCTGTTTAGGTATTTGATGAGATCTTTAAGCGCTCACATCCAATTTTCTTTTATAGTTGCTATATATCTCCTTCTCATGCTAGGTATAGTTGTATATGATGTGTAGTGGTATTCCTATTTGTAAATTTCTCAAGTTGTTCAATGAGTATCTTTTTAAATGTGATAATTTTCATATTTCTAAATTCTGCTTTCTGATTTATGAAATTTCTAGACAAATTAGTAAGAAATATAGAATCTAGGTTTAACTATATAAATCAAAATTAATAGAAAATATTTGGGTTTTTTTTTTGTGCTTGTCATGACGGTCGCCAGAGATTTTTGATCCTTTTTTAGTTTCTGCTTTTTCGCATCTCAATTATACAAAAACATAAGGATATTAATCCAAGTCTTTTTCAAACACATTAATACAACCTGTGTAATTTAGGAAGGAAATAATTGTAAACAAATAGTAGTGTTGGTATAGTCATTCAAATCTCAAGGTAGTTTTTTTAATTCGTGGTATAAAATTTCTAAACTGAGCAATAGCAGCTACTATTTCGGCAGAAGTTCCATAAGCATGTGAATGCTTTGCTGATATAGAGTCCATGACCCCATGAACAACTTTCCCACCAAATATATATTGCTGGGCTCGTATGCATGATTCCATCCATGAACACTTATCATTTGAAGGGTGTGAGTAATGGCATTTGTTTACTGGGATCAAATTTCCAGTCAACTGCATCTTCTGCCATATAGCATTCACCATCCATTTTTACACACATCAATATCAATGAGCCTGGACAGTAAATGCTACATTGGATGCGATCCACAGTGTTGACCATGTTTACCTGTTCATAAAAGACAGGTTATGTTCGAGTGGCCAAACTTCCTTCTCAAAATTCTCACAACGCGGCTTCGGGATGGATTGCCAGTGTTGAGCTTCTTTCAATCCATTTTTTAATAATACTCAGAATGAATCAGTTTTAACTTGTTCATAAAATGGTAAGATTTCAACATGAAACAAGCATCCAATGATTCTTATTTCCATAAGAGATGCAAAGAAAATAAAGATATGGTAGAATTTTAAACAGAAAAGAAAGATTGATAAGTCTAAATTAATAATTCTACAATATATTGTAAGCAAGTGGATATCATGATAAACTGACTGATAATAAAGTAAAAAGTAAGTTAAAGCTTACTTTGTCCACTGTATGGAAGAGCTATTCAGCTTAAGAAGTAACACTCTCTCCAGTCCAGTATGTAACCTCAGCTTTCCAGAATCACAGGAAATAGCTTGTCTTCGTTTACAATCTTAGTAGATCAAAGTGGATTGTATTTTACCTAATACCTGCTGATGTAATGGAACAACATCGAGTTAAACTTCCTCTCTGCTATGGATATAAAAGTTAGAATCAGATATTATAGCATCATGAAGAAGAATTATCGACCTGCCGAAACTTTTACTACTATTTATTACATATTTATCTTTAGACATTTTCAAATAAGATTTCTGGCTGAATATAGAGAGGGAAAGTAGTGATCTGAGAGCGGAGCGTCTTCATTTAGGTTTTGAAAATAAGAACCGCTCAAGTCTGAAGGTTAACAATAGGGATGATTCAACATTCAAAGAATCTGTAATGGAGGAAAAGCTTCAGAAGGTAGTTGTTCAGAATCAAGTTGCACCTATAAAACAACAAAATGATTGAATCATTTAAATAAAATAAAATAAAAAGACCAAAGACTAACTACCTTGCATCTGAGTGTTATTGAGCAAATTTAATACTCGTGAAGTTTCTATATTGCTGAACGTATCATGGAGCAAATTATCCACCAACCTATTGCATCAACATATAATTAGAACAATCATTGAAGCTGAAATCAAGTAAAATGTCCCATTAGAGCTGAAAATATAATTTGAATGCTAAATTCATTCAGGCCTATATAAACAGAAATCCTCCAACATATTCACATCCAAATCAAGTTTTTCCTTTTATCATCTCGACCAACACTTACAAACATGATTACATGTAAAACTCCACTTAAATCATGAAACAATTCGAGAAGTGTACAATATCTGATTGGAATAGAAAAACCACCTTCCAAGCGTAAACCGTGCGTTGAAAATCTCGAAGCCAGCGATCTGCTTGCATCCTTACAGCATCATCTGAGTGATGGTAAGCGCATTAAGGACAAACAACACCGAGGTTCCAACCAACTTGAGCCCGACAGTCATTTAAGCTTTTGTAAAGACCAACAACCAAAAACAACGCCTTATGATCCTTCATTAGTGGCTTAGGATCTCTTCTTATGATCCTTATGCAGTTCTCCATAGATCAATGCAGTACATAACATAAAAATTTACTTAACTCCAAAGATCACAGCTAGTTTAGGTGAGAAATTTGTTTGTTAGTGCAGTCACATATACATCAAGAACTTCACATATGCAATTATAAGTGCATCATATACAACCTATAATTAAGTGTTCCATTGCCATAATACCGTCAACAGAAAAATAATATTACAATAGAGTAACTGTTTTACAGAGAAAGTACAATTTTTTAGGACACATGAACCAGCTTGGAAGTCATAACAAACAATAAAATTATAACTGAGGACCGTAACTTTGGATGGTGTAAACAGAACAAAGGTAATCCACAGCAGTCAGATTATTAATTAAAAATTATTAAATACCAGCAATTATTAAGGAAAACCTACCATCATCACAGAATCAGATTCAGATTCTTCCACTTGTATGCTGCTTCCAAAATCTTATGATTCATTGTCTGTGTTTCTTCTGGGAATAGATAATCGATATACTCCACGGACCTGTAAATTCTTGAAATATCAGCCATCATTAGATTATAAAACTAAAATGATACAGAAAATAATATCAAAACTAATTTAAGTACCCAGAAAAACCATCCCCTGTTTCTCTCTGTCTTCTCTTCTTCAGTTTCTTTTGCAGCTTAGCAAGTACTAAATCAACATCACCAAGCTGGCCAAAGCTACTTTAAGTGTTTAACTACTCTTCCAAAAGCATTGCCCTTTCCTCCTCCAATTCAGGGGTATAAGTTCTGAAATAGCTAAGGGCTCTCTCAAAAACAGCTGTGGAATGTGGAACAGGGTGAAGTATGATTTTACATAAATATATATCAGCAGGTACATGTATACAGAGGAAAAAAAAATGGACATGCATATAGGCTTTTACTTTCTTACCTCTAGCACGCTGAAGGCATCTACTCTTTTCATCTTGATGACTCTTAGGGTCGTCCGATTCCTGGGAAGCCTCAAAATTAGCATAACTGACATATCCACACCTTTAAGAGTTTCGTGTAGCCTCTCATATAAAGCTCTAGTTCTTCTGTATTCAGATTCAAATATTTCTATCAAGAAGTAAGAATATCAATGTGTGTTGATTATCAAATTATAGCTACTTGAAATTACAGAGACCAGATAAGTTCTTACCTCTTAAATACAATTATAACTTCACTCGTAAACCAACATTAAGCTGTCATTGGCTGTAGATTCCAAAGAACAGTGAGTTATACTATCATTTGGGCAATTCCAGAAAACTGTTATGACAAGTGAATATCGTATCATAACATGGAAATAAAACCAATGTAAACAGAAGCCTGTCAAATAAAAAGAGAAAACCAAATCTCCTTTGAATATTAAATAGAATGCCTTGACCGATCCCCTTCTTAACATCGTAATTTCGTGTAGCAGAACAACCCTTCTGTAAACCAGAAGAACCACCACCACACCATTATTGTTTCTTCTATTTCTCACAGTTAGAGAATGTGATAGTTTACCTTTATCAGCAGTAGTAGTGTCGCTGATCTTTCTACATTCTTCTTTATCAGGAGGAGAAGACATGGCCAAAAAAGAGGGTTATCTCTTCTATTCGAAAATCCGATGGAAATCGAGGAATTATCATCGAGAGGGAGGTGACATTTTTGAGAAATAGCACCTGACACCATGGGAGCCCAAAATGCAGTCCTTGAATCCCTTCTTCTTCTACAATATTAATCGACAATGAAACGATTCATTTGATGAATTGAACAGACAACATGGATTAGTAAAGGCGGAACATTAATTAATTAAGTTCATTATTACGGTCAAGGAAGTAAAATAGAAAAAATGACAGGAATAAAATATATTAGGATAGGAAGTATATTAATTACTACTACTTTAATTACCATGTTATTCTATATATAAATATAATTAGCAACACCTTACCCAATTATTTCTTCATTTAGATCTTCTTTGGGTGGGGTCTTTAAGAGCAATCTGAATGATCAACTTCTATAATGAGTTAATGCGCTTTATCTTGCTCTTTTTTTTTTTTTCCTTAATTAATTGCTAAAGCAATTTACATTTCTTCAGTTATTTGCAATAGTTGTTTATGTTATTGATTGATTATCATCATGGTCGACTCTAACTAGAATAAATCGGTGCACCTGGACTATGTTAGCAAATCACTATATCCTATTTTTAATTTATCAACTTTAAATTGCACCCCCCCAAAATCACTTTTAATTTACACATTTAAAATATAAAATTGAAATTAATTTATATTGAAAAACGGAAGGTATATAAGGTACTCTCACTACTCTTTCTCCTAATTATATTAAATTTTTTGAGCCTCATATAAATTTTCTACATATATATAAAATCATTTTTTCAAAAATTAGGTGACTATTTTTTATTTTTTATTTTTAAAATAAACGGAGGACTTTGTTCCCCTTTTACATGCTTTATATTTTGATTAATTCTCTGATTAATTAATTAATAAAAATCACATCGATTTTAAACATTTTATCGTGGTATGCTGTCAATACTTGAATTCGATTTATCATGTTCTAAATATTGGTTGGCAGTCTTAATAAATTAGGTAGAATACATTATAAATTTTGATAATCATTAATTAATTAAATTAATGATAATATTTCATCCTAATATTATGTAAGGTCAAAATCGAGTGTGGATTGAGGAAGTGGCCAGGCCAGCAAGGACTATAAAACACAAGTCAAGATTTAACACTAGGTAACACACCCATGTGGAAGAGTTGTTTTATTTTATTTATTTATTTTTATTATTATACTGATTAATTCTAAGATCAGAAAATAATTTTTAATCCATCCCCATCAAATAAAGATCAGTTAATCTTAAATTTCCTCAAGTAATCCGATCTGTATATATAAGACATACTATTATTTTGTGAGAATGTGAATAATATAATCCTAATTAAGTAATGATCCATGAGGTTAAAAATGATATTTTTGATAAATTTCCATTAGATTAGTGAGACATGTCTATAATAAGACCTAAACCATTTAATAAATCACATGATAATTTGTTTGATAATAATTTTGTACTGAAATCATAAAATAGGAAAAACAAACAAATAAATAAATAAATAAATAAAAATGACTACAACATGATATTGGTGACAATTCATGAGGGCAACAGGGTATGCATGTATAGAGGTACTGTTTAATGTCTATCCCATATTTTGCCAAAAAACAAAGCAATAAACAGTTTGAAAAGTTTTAAACCTTTATTGGAAATTAATTTGGTACAAGAAATAAACTTACATTCTAAATGAGGCCAAATGGGTGTACACAGCCTCATGTGTTGTTATCCTTTTGACTCATTCACTTAATTGGCTAAATATAACTGCCCTACCTATGTGACTAAACACACTATACCCCAACCCTACCCACTAACAAAACTACATTTTCACTTGGACAAAAAAAAAAATTCTTTGTAGGACGGTTTTTATATGATAGTGATTAGTGCTAATTAAATTATGATTGTTATATAAATAATAAAGTATATATATATATATAGATAATTTAAGTATATTTTTCTTAAAGCATAATTAATTAACAATGATCTAAATAATTTTAAATGGTTATAATTTCACACACCACAAACATATTTTAACTATCAATAATTTTTACTTTACATATATAATAAATATATTTTAATAATAAATCAACACATGTCACATATATCTGTCTCATATGAAAATTCCCCCTTACTAATAAATATTAGTATATTTTATTTGGAATATGTTACATTTGAAAAAAGAGAAATTTATAAAAAAAGATTTTTTTCAATCAAAGACCTGAAAAATAAGTAAACTATCAATTTGGGACCTGAAATATTTTTTGTATCAATTCGGGTCCTAAAATATACCCTCTCCATCCCCCAAAGTATTTCACACTTTTCTTTTTCATCTGTCCCACAAAGTATTTCACACTTTTACTTTTACTAAAAATGATAAAAAAAATACACTATAACAATACCTACTTTTTACGCATATCCCAACATAATACTCATTTTTTCACACATTCCAATAACTTTACACACATTTTTCATTAAATTAATTAAAACAATTCATCTCTTTCTTACTTTATACATAAAATAACAGTTTTTCTTAAACTCCGCGCACAACAATACATGAAGTATTTCGTGGGGACGGAGGGAGTATAAAACTATCAATTTGGGGCCTAAATTTAGACCCTTAATTGATAAAATATGAGACAATATGTGACAAATTTAGGCTCCGCATTGATATTTTTCCATAATTGATTAAAAAAAATTTCAGACCCATAATTAATAATTTATCCATTATTTGGGTCTTGAATTGAAAAAAATCCATAAAAATACCACTTTTAATAATTTATTTTTAAAAATAACACACTATAATTTTTATTTTAAAAAATGCCACTTACCACACCTCTAAAAAAATGTAATAACCCTTAAATATTACAATTACAAAATTTTACAACGTCTAACTCACATAACGTATTTAATATTTTATTTATCATTAAATATATCAAATTATCTTTAAAAACATAAAGAAAATCTCATTTAAATGAAGCATTGTAATTTTGAACTTCTTTTGTGACCGATGGAGTACAGTATCTAGATATGGAGAGTCGATATATATTTGGAAAATCAGGATAATAATTTTTCCTATTAGTAAATATATTAAATTAAATCTTTATAAATAACACTAGTCTTATTGCTGCATTATGACCGCGCGCGTTTCATGTGAAAGTTGTGTTAGGCTTTTATAATTGAATTACGTATTTAATAAAATAAAATTCGCTATGATTATTAATTTCTAAAACGGAAAGTAATTAAGATTTTGGATAACATTTACTAGAATAACAAAATGTGATATTCCTTTTCACAACAATTTATTCTTTAATATTTTTCTGACAATCACGTGTATAATATCCAGTGCCGGCCCTGAGGCGTGTCTGGAGGGGTGACTGCCCGGGCCCCCAATTTTGGGGGCCCCACAAAAAATATATAATTAATTTATATATTTTTAACAAATTTATTATAAAATAAAATGTATTTTATAAAAAATTATCATATCATTTCTTACGTTCTATTAATTTGCCCAAATATTTTTGCGTGTCGAAATAAAGAAATTTTTTTAGGTTTTTAAAGTAAGATAATAAGGTAATATTTTGTTGAGAAAAGTAATAAGTTATGTCAAGTGTAAAATAAAAATGAATTGTTATAGTATTGCGAGCAAATTGATATTATATGGATTTATACTTTAGAAATATGCATAGCATTTGGAATTGACAAGAATAAAAAGTGTTTAGTAAATAATGAGAGGAATAAAATTTAAAAATTTTTTATTTAAAGTTTCACCTTATCCAAGTGTTCACACTTTTTTTCACCGATATTAAAATGAAATGATTTTTTTCTACTTATTTTTTTAAAAAAATTAAGGTAGTTTGATATTTTTAGATAATAAATAATTTTAAAATAAATTATATTTGTTAGTAATGCATGTTAATTCTAAAGTATATTTTTAAGGTTGTAATATTGAGTGTAATTTTGTTTTGTTTAGTATAAATATAAATATGAAAATGACAGAAAAAAGAGAAAAATAATCGTATAAAAAAGAAGAAGTATATAACTAAAAGAACTATATAGGACCTCTCTTTTTTAGTTCGCCCAGTGCCTCCGAAATATCAGGGTCGGCCCTGATAATATCATATAATAATTCGATCAGTTAAATATTTTCTTTTATCTCAATTCATTATTCAGGTGAAATCTGTTTGGAGGCACTCTTTTTATTATTAAAAATAGTAAAAGTTACAATATAATTAACTTTCCATACATCTTATTTTTTAAAAAAAAGTTACTCTTTAATTTATTCTATCATTCATTAATTTATGAGTGAGCTTGCGTGCCCCCAGCACACCATGCGCTTTTAGAATTTAATATTATGGGTAAGGGTATATTAATATTATGGGTAATAGTACATTATTTTGTTCTAAAGAGTATACACTTTAATTATAATAAGGGTACACCATATTCTAAAAGGTGTATACTTTTAATTAATATTTTTTATTTTTTTTCACAAAATAAAGAGTACACATCTTTATACTAAAGGGAATACTACAATTTAAAATAAAATTCTAAAGAAGCACAATGTGTGTTCCGTGCGCCCGGATGCACACAAGTTTTTGCCTTAATTTATTACTTCATTAAAAATTACATACCCTTAAATTCAATAGAATAGATATAAAAGAAAATTAATTTGGTTAAAATTTGTGGCCGTGAACAAATTTAAATGAGAAGAAGATCAGTGTATTATGGATTTCAGATAGTATTTTTTATTGTTATTTCTTTTATAGAAAAAATACAAAAGTATCGCACAGGAAAACACTTATATCACTGTACATTTTCACTTATTTATTCCCGTTATTTCATGTGATATATTTTTTTCTATATGAAATATATTTATAAGAACTTCGTCTAAACCTTGGTTTGACGGCACGCGCCTGGAGTGCGGCTGGGCAAGCCTATTTACCCGTTTATTTTAAACGTTGTACCAAGGCAAGAAGCATGCATATACATCGAACATTTATATTGTAAGATGCTTAATGCTCCCTTTAACTTAAAAAGATATTTTTTAAATTATTTTATTGAGTTTTTAAGAATGCTATATTTTAAATAATAAATAAAGTATAAAATATATTATGTATATTAAGTGAGAATAATATTCTTTTAATTTGCCACAAACCATACAAATTGAAGGTGACAATTAATTATTTTTTTCTTTTAATGGAACTATTCTACACTAAGGTATCATATTTTTGCATGACAAATGATTATTCTTCGTAACAAACTACTATTTATCTAAAAATTTATTATTTATTATTCCCTCTGTTCCTCTTAAATTTGCACCAAACATTCCAGCATGTAAATTAAGAAAAGTGATAATTTTTTACTTTTTTTAATAAATAAATAATAAAATATGTTAGATGTATGTTAGATATGGTTTTTTTTTTCAAATAAAGTATATGATAAAGAGTGATTGTTTCGACTTTTTTTAAAAAAAAGTATAAACTCTTGTAGGACAATTTAAAATAAAAAATATACAATTTGAAAGGAGAAAAAGAGTTTTTTTTTTCAAAAGCACTATTAGAAAAAGGTTTTTTTTTTTAAAAAAATTTTATACCTACCCATCCTATGCATAACAGTACATCATGCAAAGAGTAATAGTTTGTGAAGTAGAAAAACAACCATTCTTAATATTCTCTTCATTCTCAAAATACTTTCACATTACTTTCCATTTTGTTCGTTGTAAAATAATTTGTACACCTAAGAAACAACACATAATGTAAATACTTTTACAACACTATAATATTATAAAAATATCACATTTTTCTTTTACACATAATAGTTAAATTCCACATTATGGGCATACATTTAAGTCATATTTTTTGGAGTATATTTTTACACCGAGTGGGAGTCGGTTAATTTAATGAAATAGAAGCGCAGTGACATGTTTTTGTCGTTATAATTATTTTCTTGTTCCAAAGATATTTGCGCGCGTTATTGATATTATCATATTATTTATTTCACATGGAATTTGAGTGGCTGGTTAAATATGTATCAAAAGTTACCGAAAGTGTATATAGCTAGTGTCACATATATTATTAATATCAATATTAATATTAATATTGAGGTGAGTGAGAAGTGAGAAGTGAAAAGGTTAGGCTTAGTTTATGGCAGAAAGTATTAAGTATACTCAACTTTTTTTTTTTTTTTTTGGAATTACAAGATTAATTGCATGGAAATAAAGCACACACTATTTCGTGCCACTAATATTATATCAAACAAATTTCTCTCCACCAACTTTACTTAAACGTCCTCCATTCACCTCCCCTCTCTCTCTCATCAGATATGGCGAATCCCTCTGAGAGAGAGTGGAGAAGAAATGGACGATCAGAATCCATCCCCACCGTCTTCCTCGGTGAGCCCCACCGTGGGGCGCCGCTTCAGGGGTGATGCAACGGAGGAGGAGGGCGGCGATCGGATGGCGTGCACGGGGACATGGATGGGATTTCGGGGAAGGGGAGGGCAAAATGGGAAGATGAGGTGAATGTGATCGGGTTGAGCGCGGAGGCAGCGTTGGTGGAGCCGTACGAGGTTGGACATTTGGGTTTTGGTAGGGTTTCTTTTACTGGAATTACTTTTCACACCAAGGGCACTTAAGGGAATTCACACACTCTCTTCACCTCATCAATTTGTGATGTGATTCTCTCTTTTGCTGGAGATTATTACCGCCTCTACTGTAAATCTACATTCCAATAAATTTCCCAATTTTTCGTAGCTTACTTTTAGTTACCCAATCACTAAAACAGAATTTATCAATGGATTCGGTCCGTATCTATTTGTTATTACCAACTACTTGCAAACAAAAATTATTGTTTTTTAATTGGAAAATGCCAATGGATTTTTAATATTTTTTCAATGGCTGTTGTTTGACACCGCTACAATAACCAAAAATTATCAACGAATTTTATTATTATCCAATTAAAAATGAAATTAAAACGTTTACTAGTAGTATTTTATAATTTAGATCATGGAAATTAATGCCCGCTTTTTTGGGATCACTGACGCCCCCCTCCACCCTTTTCTCTTCTACCGGATCTCTCTTCTTCGTGGACCATGGCTGCTCCGATCCAAACACCTTCTTCTCAAACCACTGCTATGATCAACCTTGTCCAGATCAAGCTTTCAACCTCTACCTCCTTGATGTGGAAACGCCAATTTCTCTCCATGGATACCACTTTTGAGTTCATGGATCTCATCGACGGATCCACCGAGGCTCCTGCCAAAATTCTCACCGCTGATGATGGCGTGGAAACCCCGAATCCAGCATACTCCGTCTGGTTTTTGCGTGACCAGAAACTCCTAGGCGTGCTCTACGCAACCCTAGAGCATGAAGCCATGGCCGAGGTCCTTGACGTTTCGCTCGCCATGGCTGGCCCTGGAGTCAGCCTTCGCCAATGCTTCCACTTCCCGTGCGATTCAACTCCGGGAAGAACTTTTGTCTCTTCTCCGTGATGGTCAATCCGTTGCGGAGTATGGGCGGTGTTTTAAATCCCTCTGTGATCAGCTCTCCGCCATCCAAATTTCCTTCTCCAACTTTGCGGACACTAGAATGGCCATGCATCCCGTCCCATCTTTTCGTGATCTCATCCATCAAGCCGTGCAGTTCGACTTGATGACCAAGTCCATGGAGGGATCGACTCCGCCTCAAGCCGCTTTCGTTGCATCCGGCTCCAGCCTCGACGGTGCTTGTGTTGCTGGGCAGAACAGATCCCGCGGGGGTGGCTTGCGTCGGGGTGGTAGCCATGGCGGTCGACGACAGTTCTGTCAGTTATGCCGAGGGGAGCACTTCGCTGATAAGTGCCCCCGCTTCTTGCAACTGCAGACTCAAGCGCGCCATCAACCGTCCCCATATTCTTTAAATTTTAATTAAAAAACTAATAGATATTTTATTTTATTATTTCGTACAATTTTAAACTAGTGTTAAACAAAAGTTCTCGATTATCGAAGGCCACCGCGAGGGCTAGGTAATTGGGGATAGGCATCAAGTCAGAACCCTACAACTATATAAAATTGCAATTAGTTAACAAGATTAAAGTTTTACTTTAGTCACTAATTAATCTGAATTTCATTAATGCTTTCATAATTTTATTCACTTAAAGATAACCACCTGAATCAGTGAAAAAAAAAAACTCTAAAATATGAATTTTAACTCAGTATAAATACAGACAAATATTAGGAGTACTATATATTTAACATTTTTTAAATTATTACGTATATATTAATTTTCAGTTTTTAAATAAAAATATAATCCTACTCAAAACTATCGAGCATTGATAAATGATGCTCTATTTGTTTATACATAAAATTAATTTTTTTAAACATGCATACTACATGACTTGATAAGATGAGGAAATTGCGTCTTGTGCATAAAATAAATTAACAGTTATTATAATAATGATTATTTATAATCAATATTAAACATATGTTTAAC
This sequence comes from Pogostemon cablin, assembly GCA_023678885.1. Taxonomy (NCBI): domain Eukaryota; kingdom Viridiplantae; phylum Streptophyta; class Magnoliopsida; order Lamiales; family Lamiaceae; genus Pogostemon; species Pogostemon cablin. The sequence continues at coordinate 620,991 of CM042992.1, read as the reverse complement.
AAATTACGTTCTCAATGATTGAAGGCCATCGTAAAGAGTGGTTGGGTGAGGCAACAGTCCCACAAGTGACAAGTTTGTTAGAGTAAAGATAGATAAACATTAATTAATAAAATAATTAAGCCAAATAACAAAAATAATACACAATATTAAATTAAAATAATATATACTGTACATCAAGTTATACTATCATTAAAAAGCAAAAAAGCTATCATATATTCCATTGCAACATTTCATAATTTTGAGCAACTTTTTCCTAACAAATCGCCACAATTCAATTCCTTAACAAACATTTTATTTTCACTAGATTATCAATGCATGATATAACTCATAAGTTGTACATAAGAATAAGAATTTATAAGACATGATAACATTTGGACACGTGGGGTATTTTTTAAGATAAAAAATTAGGCACCCCCAATAAACTCATTAGAATTTAGAGTAAATATCAGGGTTAAATTTATTTACACCCAAATGGATTTAAGATTTTCTTCTTCTTAATAAGTATTTCATATGTAGTGATTATTGTTAAAATGTCTAAATGACGGAAATACCTTCGACTCAATTTATCTTTAGTTTCAAAAGTTTTAATCGAGTAAAAAATGTACAATCGAGTAAAAAATATATTCAATCAAATAATTTATTTAACCCAGTCAAGTGCATTTTTGTCAAATTGGGCATACAAAAGTTATTTCAATAGTTGCCAATTACTTGTAAATACCCCTCGCTTCCACCTGAACGTTGATCGTTGCTTTTTTTTTTTAAGGTGATTAAAAATATAGTTATTTAATGTATAGTGAGGCGAGAGATATAATATTTTAATGTACAGTGAGTAATTGTATTAGTGTTGTGAGTGTTCCCGTAGAAATATACTAATTGATTTGTATATATTTTATTTACTGTAAAGTTATGAAGGGATGGTCAAAATAAAAATACCAAAACTTTATGTTGGAATAGCATTAATGGTATATATGTTGTAAATAATTAGTGGAATGTTTGTAGTAGTGAATAAAATTGCATGAAACGGGGAGGAGAGAGGAGAAAAGCAATTGACGTGACAAGAAATACACACTGAAAACAGTAATCCTACATGAACCTAAAAATGGTGAACAAACGAAATAATTGAACATAAAGGGTGAAATTAATTTGCAAACATTTGGAGGATTGTGCTATCCAGTAACACTATTTTCCTGCATCATCACATGCACTTTGGTCTTATTGCTTTTCCCCCTTTAGGGGATGGATCATTGGGATGTTTCACTTTCACCTATCCCTCTCCCTTTTCTTTTCTTTTCTTTTCATTTCATTTTTCTTCTTTCTTCTCCCACACATATGTCACTTCTTGTTTGGTTAGTGTTGTACTCCTTCGGTTCCGGATCACGTTGTTTAAGAAAAATTACATTTTTTGACTAATTTTATTAACTTTAGAGGGTATTGTAGTATTTTTAGGTAATAAAATATTCTAAAGTTATTGTATGTGTATGAAAAAAGAAATGACAAAATTGAAATTAAAGTAACTTTTAATAATGTTGAATAAAATAATGTTTTATTTTTTGAAATGTAAAAAGTATTAACGAATAAGAAAAGTGTGAAGAGTAGCGAAAGAGTAATATTTATTATTTCTATCCATAAGCTACTATTCAAATTGGTAGAAGAAGAATGGTTCTTTATTCGGACTAAAATAATACTAAGGAGTACATGAATTCTCTTTTGGATTTCATTCCTGTGAGCAGACGCATAAACCATACAGAATTTATGATCCAACTCGAAGCAAATTCAAAATTAAATTGGGGCCCATTTAGGACATACGGGCCGAACTAATTTAAATTTGTCCAAGTTAGAGACCTGAGCTCATTAAGGAACAATATGGGCCTTGTCACAAACGAATAAACAAATAAAATCTCTTGTTATTTTTAAAATTAAAATACATACATGTATTCCACTGCAAAGTTTACTAGCTCATTCAGTAATCTCTAACAATCATAAATGGTTGAAAGAAATGGATAATCTAGAAATCATATCAAAATATAGTTAATGATGTAAAATCAAGAAAAAGCATGTAATCATCTGCTTCCATTACTAAAAGGAACTGAACTGATTTCATAAATAGGTGGGGGTTTGAAGTTGATTAATGGAGCAGACAGATCAAGAATGTAATGAACAAATAGTCAGATAACTTTTGACACCACCCACAGCCCTATAACTATCATAACAATATCCTACTCATAATTAAGGAATTAGCTACCAATTGTTCACTGCAAATAAAATGCTATGCTCAGCATGATTTTCTTTCAAGAAAAGGTGTTCTCAACGGCGGCACGCACCCTATCATTCGTCGTCTCCACTTGCTCCATCAGATGCTTAATGTCATCCTTCAAGCTTGATTTCTCCTCACCTGATAGTTTTGAAGAATATCCCTCCAGGGTGGCTGTCATCTTGTCAAGCTTTTGTTTGATGAGGGTGACATCTGATATAAGATCATCTGATGACTCCTCTGTTATGCATTTCTGATACGCTTTGTAGTCTGATCCGTGCAAGTAGATCGACCCTCGGAATGCTGAGATAAATGCCCAAACCTCATCAAGAGAACCTTTCTTCCTCAAGTAAACTGAATCAACAGCAGCAAGCTCAATATCAGACAACAATTCCTTCACTGGTATATCAACATCAGACTTTGGGAATGTCAATATCCCATCTTTCTCCACCACCTGTGGGTTTGGCGATTCCACATCAGAGGCCTCATCATCAGACTTGGAAACAGGTGAAGAAGCCTTTGTCTTGTTCTCTTCAGATTCCGATTCCATCTGGAAACGCATCGTCCAGCTTAGATCTGTATAGGGAGGAGATAAGTACTTGCTCTTCTTCCTTTCCCTAGGAGAAGATACATTTTCCATTTCATCTTCAAAACATTCAATTTTCTTTTGTTTTTCAGTTCTGTTCTCAGATTCAGCCTTCACCTTTCTCTTCTTACTCCCTGATTTCTTTGTCAAAGAATGCCTCTCTGTACTGACACTTTCCCTCGGTTCTCCATCACAACTCTTTTGCCTCTTCAAAGTGGATTTTCCAGACTTCCCATCATCTTTCACCTCATCCAAAGCAACCCGCTTCTTATTTTTGGGCTTCTTGTCGGTTTTTCTTCCCATAAGCTCTGCAACACTTTTCTGCTTCCTTCTCTGATAAATCTTATCATCTTGGGGGCCCTGGATAGGAACTTCAATTGGAACACTAAAATCACTAGGTAATGCAACCTCATTGTCATTTTTGTCCTCGAGACCTTCAATGCGAACAGGATCATTGTACACAGCCAACAGAGAACCACAAGTGGAATAATAGAAAGCAGAGAGCCAACTTCTCAAGATGCCAAGCTTAAAAGCATTGTCAAAAGAAACAACCTTGGCAAAGCCCATCACTTCTGTTAGTATTTCACAAGGGGCGTATTCCGGAATAGGAAGTAGATTAACATCCACCTCTGGCGCAAGAACTCCTGTTCTAACTCCAGCATTTGCCACCACTGGCCTAGAAAGATCCTTTTTAACCACAGGTACACACTTGCAAATCATGTTCGACTCCACCAGCCTCCCAACCTCATCGACAGCTTTGTGCATAGCATTGATGACACTCCTAGAAGTACCATCCATTGACATCTGTTCGAAATTCGTGATAAACGGAACAAGCTGCGAAGGCAGGCACCAAGAACACGAATTGTCCCCAAAAAAGGCCACAAGAAGACGACCCTTCTGGCTATGTTTTATTGCAAAGTCTGATGCATCTCTTGGATCATACACCTGCCCAGGCCACCATGGATAACTTTTGATTTTGCCCCACACGAAATCCCCAACTCGAAATCCATGATTCCCATCCTCCATGTTCTCACCATTCCATCTTCCATTCCCATTCCCATTCCCGTTGGCTTCAACATCCCAACTGTTTCTTCCACCTTTATCTATTTTCTTACCCTCCTCACTTCCCTCCTTCATGCTATAAACTTCACCATTATCAGCCTTCTCATCCCTTCCACGATCATCAACCACCCCACCCAATGTCAAATTCGTAATGTCATCGTCCCCTTCACTCCTAAAATCCCCAAATAAAGCCTTTTCCCCATTCGTTAAACCAAGGCCGCAATCACTATCAAAAATAGACTCTATCACAGTTTCAGTCTCAACAACTCTTTTACCAACAGCAACAGCAGAACCATCATCATCTCTCAGTACATCCCTAACTTCTCCTGCTTTTGAACCCAACCCGTATTTATGGTTCCCAGAATCATCAGAAACTACTTCTGTCACCTCCAACGAATCATCGAAATTGGCCATTTACATATGGTAGATATCTACAAATGTTGAAAACAACACCCATTAAACCCGTTAGAAATCAACTAAAACCAAACGCAAATTCGAACAGGGTTTTTCGCTAAAACCCTTCCAAGAAAAGCACGGTTAAACATTAAACACACATAAATGTACTGAAGCTTTCACACGAACCAACAGAAAAAATCAAGATCAAAAACCATTTTCAGTATTTGAGAAGTGAAGAACACAGAAAATACCTGTAATGTCAAAAGGCAGAGACAAGAGAGAAGAATGTTGGCAAATGCAATCCCAAAAATTAGGGTTTGATGAGAGATGAATTGCTGAGAAGAGAAGTACAATTATTCTCTCTCAAAAAAAAAAAACTGTAATAATTAGGGAAAATAAATGCTACGAGCTTTAGAGCTGCTTTTTGTTTCAGGCGGTGACGTTTCGTCTCTCTCTCATTTCGCATCGCATGTCAAAACTATTTTATTGCTCTGCACTCGCCACACTACATATTTACTCCCATTTATTTTTTATTTTTATTTTTATTTATCCAATTCAACGATTTCATAAAATCTATTTTATTAATACTTCGATTCTCTCTCTAAATTATACTACTTCATATCAATTTAACTGAGTTGAAGAAAGTAAGAGGAGTAATAAATTTCACTTAAAAATAAAATATTATGTTAAATTTTAACCTTTTTTTGTTTGTTGCATATTCAATATAATCACTTTAAAAAAAATAGTAAATTTTAACCTTAAGATAAAATTTAATGGTAAATTTATTACCCTTACCTAAAATACACAATATACTGTATAGTTTATTTATTATCTTAAAAAAGCTATATTATCCTTTGGATGTTTAAATTTAATTAAAAAATAATTTTATGGAGTAATAATTTATTGAGTTGGTTTTATTTTATTCCTAATATTAATATAAAAATGAGTAACATTTGGTCAAATAAGGCCAAATTTTTTTTCCAAAAATAGGAGTAGGAGATTTAAATTGTGAGATTATTAAGGGTGATTTAATTGGTGATAAAAAGAAAGTGAGTGGAAGTTGTGATTGGTTTTAGGAGTGTGGATTTTAGATTTGAAATGTTGAACAACGTACTGATTTGTGAAATCTGTGAATTTGCGAGTTTGAAGCGACTATGAAGAAACTTCCACGTGGCATAGTCTCATAAGTCCTACTCCCTCCTTTCCTCTCGAAGGGCATTTACTTTTGTGCACGTTGATTAAGGAGTATTATTATTTAATGTGTAGTGGGTTGTTGTATTAGTGGGAGTGTGAACCCCATATTTTAGTTGTATTAGTGGGTGTGTAAGTCTCATGTGTGTAAAAAATGAAATGACTCTTTTTAAAACGGACGACCAAAATAGAAAAAAAGTCCTTCTTTCGAGCCAACAGAGGGAATATTTTTTTCAAGAAAATATTTACATTACATTTATACACATGGTGGACAGTGGCCTTCAAAGTTCGAACTCTTATTGATTTTATCGAGAAAATATTTATTTACATCTTACATATTGTTTGAAATTTTCTTTTTTCTAAATTTTTTTTTAGAATAATGGGTCCTAGTTTTAAATAATAATAGTAATATAAATTTTATCAATGCAAATTTTTTTTAAATTGGTGTAAGTTCGTAATAAAGGCATAATTAATTGGATTTCAATGAAAACATGAACAACCATTAGACCTTAAAGGGTAGAAATATATAAATTAAAAAAAATTAGTTTTTAAAATCACATTTGCAGGACTTGAGTATTTCTAAACCCTTTAATTAAGGAGTGTATATTGGGTGCACCAATATGTGTATCTTTTTATTCTATTTTGTATACATATTATTCTATTTTGTATATGTGTTTTGCAATAATTGTATATTTTTTTCATATTATGTTTTCATTAAAAAAAACTAACATCCATATGTGTATAACTTTTTATTGAATATTATATATAATTTTTCATTAAAAAATTAACAATTAAATTATATACATTTTTATTCTTAATTGTATATGTTTTTGTTTATATTTGTATAGGAGTGCACCCTATCTTTAGATATACTCTGGTGCACACTATAAAATTACTACTACTATCTTTCACACTCTTTAACATCCACGTGAAACGTCACACTCAATTATCTATCACATGCCATTTATAGCCTTTTTTAAAAAATCAGATTTCATTTTCTTACATCCTATTGTAAAAAGGCTGCTCTTGCCTCTCTCTCTTTGGGCTTCAAGGATGGGACTATTAGCATTTCAACTCTTGAATAAAACAACAACACAGTTGTAAAAGTTCATCTTACTTGTGAATTAAAGTAATTGAGAAATACTCCATAAATTAAATCATAATGCAACAAGGGAAATAATGATTTTTTTAAATGTATAATGATATGCTACAAGAATACGATTGTGTAATAATTTAGATGAAGTTCTGAATGTCTACTTCCACGAAGGAGCATGGGTCGGGAATGCCAAAATTATCCAACACCTGAAATCAAATAAACAATAATTCATGAACATTAAATTCAAAAAAAGAAAATTAAGTCCACCAGAAACAATTAATTGAACCAATATCAGTAATTATTGGCTCTCTAGAGTAAAGAATAAAGGGCGGGTGGTTCCACGCACTGATATAACTGGAACGACCTGTTCTGGGCATCAAAGCGGGGGAGGTGGGACAAGTCAGGCCAGCGGTCAGAAACTTAATGTTAGTACAGATAAGGGTAGAATTGTGATAACATGGTCGATTTTGTCACTAGAAAAGAGCTTTTTCCCATTTTATCGCCTTGAAGGTGTTCGATTACTAGAGCATAAAAGCAAACTAACGATACATCACCTGTGGGTGCACGATTCCGTAAGTGCCAACTTGTTTTCCTTTGTATATGATGCTAGCTTGTCTGCCAGGAAGGAACTCGGGCTCCTGCAGCAACAATGGAGTAGTGAGCATATCGTTCAGGGAAAAATAACATGTATCACCGAACACCTGAAACGTTACATACATCTGAACTTTGTACGTAGTAGCCAGTCTTATCCCCAGGCGACACAAATGGAGTTCCATTCACTTCCATGATTCTATCCACAAGACCGTGTATCAGCTGGATGAAACAGAAGTGATGTAATTAATACGAGTATATGGCACTCAAGGAACGCCTTATCTTAATTAGAATTATATCTGGACAATCTCTACCACAAAGAAAAGTAAATAAGTCATGGTACCTCAAAGCCGGAGGTAGCCCCACAATATAAAGCTGCAAGGTGTCGACGGTTTGATGCACCAACATCATTTGACTCATCTAGTAGCACCACATCACTAACTTCAAAGATCTAAATCAAAGTAGACATGCGTAATTTAGCAACGTTGTGAATTTTGAAGATTGGAGGTTTAATCAAGATATCATAGATTATTGTTATCTAATGCCTATGTATACATGTTTAACAGTATTTAATGGGCAGGAGACGTCAAATAACTAAGGAGGTTGGTCACATTTATCAACATCAACTTCATAACAAATGGTAAATAAATAGAAACACATCTTATTTCAGAGAATGGTCATACTGGATGTATGAAACTGATGCTCATACATCCAAATCTTAAGATAGTCACACTATCAGATATAATCCACTTTTTTTTTAAGGATTTGCAGATGAAAAGTAGTTACAAAACTGATTTTGGAAAGAAAGGTCTACAATGATTTTTTTTTAAAAAAAGGTGATTTACGCATAACATTAAGGTCCTCATGGTATAACTTGCTTTTAACGCTATCTAGTAAAAATTGCAGGAAAGAAAGGTCCATTGAGAGGATGCAAAAATGATTAGCTAATATACACAATGGACAAGCAAAGTTCTCATTACTTTAATTGGTTTCGGATGATCTTTACTGTCCCCAACACATTTCAATATGCCAGGCATAAGGCTTGTCCGGACAACCTAAAATAAGTAGGACAAAAGAAGAAGGCTTACAGGAATAAGTTGTGAGTAAATAAATACAATATCAATAATAAATCAACTACAGAATCAACAAGGAAATGGACCTCAAACTCAGCAGAACGGGGATTCCCATTAATTGCTGCAGTTGACTTGTCATCTTTCCGATTAAGCATGGTGAAATTTTCATTGTATGAGCATAATGCAAAAAGTAAAACCTCCGTATAACCAGCCATGGCAATCTATGAGGGGCAAACAGAATAATGTAGCTTCGTGATCACTTGAGTTTGGAACAGGGTGGGTGCATAGAAAAATATATATAACAAGGGGTGAATGATCATAAGCAGCAGTCAGCATTCAATATTGCTAAATACTACAACTGTTCTTTGGCGGATGACCAGCTACCAACCAAATAAAGACTAGAAACATAGGATCACAGAAAATAAGCATTGTACAAATTTTACCTCTGCTCGAATCGAATCACTGAACTGATTCAATAACTGTGGCTTCAGGGATGGAAGTTTTTGTTTTTGAATTTCATTGTAACCATAAGCAATTGCCACGTCCTTGAAAACTGGGAACAGAGAAGAGTAAAGGATATGAATACACAGACCAAGAAAATTTATCTTCTATGAGAAAGAAAAGAAAGGAATAAAGTCCATACCTCAGCCACGTCACAGGGATGAAGAATGTCACTTCTTCTTGGAGGGACCGATATAGTGAAACTGGCTTCATTCTTTTCTGATATGGAGTGCTTCGCATGTAATTGCATTTTATTCAGCAAGCTGGCAACCTGAAATCTGAACATGAATGCCAGTACTCAATGTTCCATGCAGCAAAATCAAGAAGTGACATAATTTCACCCATTCACTAATTAGAGAGCTTAATTTACATTAAACTAGCAAAGCATAAAAATAGTAATATGTTAACAATTCTACAAACATAAAACACATAGAGGTATTCAGATATATATCTGTTCAATCATAGATCACATCCACGCAAGAATAAAGCAAAATAACATTTGCCTGAGTGATGCTGGAAGAGTACCAGCAGACAGGTTTTAGGTATAAACTTGTCATATATTTTGTCTATATGCATAAATCTATTCTTTCTTAAATTATTATACGAAGCAACATGAAGTACACTTCTACTATAATTGTTTATCATTGCTTGAATTCTTTTACAATATTGATGTCCAAATCGAGAGTTGATAGCAGGATTTGTCAATGTAGCGAATCGGATAAAGGGATTAAATCACAGATGAAACCTATAACTGCCATCAATCAAGAAAAAAGGAGAATAGGTTGGGCAACAAAATATGCTACCTCGTGGGCTGGCAGGGAGACTCCAGTTACACTAGTAATGTAAGGTAAGGGCACCACCATTTCGTAAAGTGAGAGATCAGGGGTAATGTACGATTTTCCATCAGCATATATCACTTCCACTGGTTCAACCTCAAACTTCCTTTCACAATATACTGAAAACATTGTTACCTGAAAGGCAGAATAGATAAATATACGACCACTATAAACAGAAAAAGGTCAGTGTAAAAGCTAGTGCAGCGTATCTACTTTACTTATACCATTGTGTTCAAAACAATCATTGCTTTTGTCAGATCAGTGGCAGTGCATTCAATGAAAACATTCTTTGTCTTCAAATTAATGGCTGAATGTGCGCCGTTGATAATTGGCGGCAATGACAAAACAGTTCTGCAGAAAGTGGAGTAGGTCTTAGCAGTTTGAAGATGTAAATTCAAAGCACTAGTAGTTCTGTACGCAAGATGAGCTTGACCTTTGTCAAATAATACTTCATGGAAACACAAGACAAGATGCATTACAACAACTTAAAACTTTAAAGTCTCAGATACCGAAGAAACAAGATAAATAATAAAGAACACCATAAGATTTCACATAGAGATAAGAGACTACCTTTTACAATCGTATATAACTGGGAAAACTGGTGAATTCTCAATTATATGCAAGAATTTCTTCAATTTCAGATCGGACTGCATAAACAAAGTAAATATAGTTAAGGTTACTATCACAAAGTTGAAGTAATAGACAGGCAATATATTTGCATAAAACCTGAGACCAATTTAATATTATATTATAATTAAATGCACACGAAAACCATGGGCTGAGTGCCAAATGCAGGAGACACCTTATAAAATTCCATCAGCTCGTCAGCTCTGAAACTCTTTGTCTGAAAACACTCAGATTCACAAAATTTTAGCATAATAATATGAAAAGAACAAACAATATTAAGCATGCAGTTGACGGAAGTAAATGAAGAATAACAATGGTGTTGAGATCCTTAAATTTTAAGTGGAACATTACATAACGAAGAGCAAGAAACTCTAATGAAACTCTCCAACAAAATAAGTTCCAGCCTCATATATGCATATACATTTAAACAAGATGCCCATATAAAGGAATACCTGCTTCAGTGGAATAAAGTTTATTTCTGGGGGTGGTAATGCCTGAAATAAACACAGATTCAATTCATCAGAAGTTTTTTATATCAGAAAATTTAAGGTTTCATAAAAGAAAAGTAAACGCCAAAAACAAGAAAAAGATGATCTAAATGGAGTTTTAGCTAAAATGGCTAAAACCTGGAATGACAACCATATCATAGATCTCAAGTAAATTGTAACACAAAGTTACTCAAGAGGAAAGGGTTTTTGTATTAAAACCAGAGGACCAGAAAACAGGATCCTGCTGTACACAAAGCAAGGGTGCAACTAACAGTAATACCCTCCCAAATCCTACACAAGAAACCTAAAGGAATGTGTGAATATTATACAAATAAACAAGTTTCAATTTGTACCTCATACGTAAAAGGGCCTTCTATGGTATCCAGATCATGTGTGCCAATAGCAACCAAGGTTCTTCGTCTGCATGGAGACAAGGTAAAAACAAAATAAACCAAACCAAACCAAACCAACAGAGCTTTCAACTCCAGAAGAACATCAGTATACATATGTTTCAAGACGGAAAAAATTCTTAATGAAATTTCATTCACACAGAGAGAGATGTCTTTTGAAGAAAAAATCATTAAATAAAAATATAAAAGTCAGTGTATCAGTGCATTACCGACAGATATTCTGATGTAAACGATCCTGAAGACCAATGAAGCTATTATATCGAGCTTCATCAAATGTAACACCTCTTAAAACAGCACACACAACAAACGGGCGAATCTTCGACGTCTGCAGTGAAAGAAATTTACAATAAAAGCTTGGAAAATGATACGCATACAATTGATGTAACCACTAGAATCCCGCGATGCTAACCTCTGGTTTTACGTGCATTTTAAGAATGGACTCCTTACTGATGCTTGCTACTTTATAGGCTGGCACCGGATCAAGCCCACTAAAAATCCGCAGTGCTTGTGCCAACCCCTCAAGGCAAAGCAAATCATATCTTCCATAATAAAATCAAGTCAACAATGTTTTTCAAGCTATAAACCAATTATGCCAAACTCTAGTATCCTACTATAAAGCAATTCTGCGCTTCCCAAATAAAAAATGAAAAACTACTCCATGATTCTTACTAAATCCACATTACTAGTAAAAGAATATCATCTTCTTACCTATTTGCAGGAACTTCAATCTTGTATATTACTTCCTCATCTTCAGATGCTTCTTCATATTCCAAATGCTTCTCTTTCCGTATGATCGCCTTTTCAGTCGTCTGTTCTTACATTATTCCAAACAAACAACATTTCAGAAACAAAACTACGAATTTGTTGCAATTTAGCCATGACAAATATGAAGTCAAAAAAATTTCAACATTCTACAGAATCGAATCATAATTGAGGTTTTCAAGCACCACATCATCCAGTTCAATCCCGAACTTGAAGCATAAGTCTTCAAATTCCTTATCGGCTTCAGAAAAATTTTTCAGTCAATTAAAAGAAAAGGAAACACAAATACAGTTATCTCAAATAATATGATTGAGATGAAAAGATAGGTAAAATTTCTTACAGTAAGGGCGGCCCAACGCTTGGAACAACCGATCTCTGCCTACACTCGCGGTAGGCATGGTGTATCCGGCGCCGGAGCACTGATCTACAAAGTTTATGAAATTTTACGGACTTGCTAAAAAATGACATGTGTAGGGCTTATACTAACACATAGTGTTGGGCTTTTATTTAAGTTTATTGGGCTTTTCAATTTATATGGCCACCAATATATACTTTTATTTTTATTTTTATTATTATTTTTTTATAGTAAGATCTTCAATCGAATTTCTTAGAAAGCCGATCTTCGACCAAATTGAATGCCATGTAATTAGTGGATTTGAAAAGTTTAACAATATTAATTTTAATGAAAAGAGTGCGTACCTAGCGTGACAAAATATTATTACCGGAATACTTGGAAATAATTAAACAACCAAACACCTATGTGAACTGGTTAATTTTGTAGTACTTATATGAAATAAATACTATCATATGCACAGAAGTTATCTTAACAGCATTTCTTATTGAAAAATGTCACCAAATATATTCTTTTTCTTGAAAAATGTCAAATATTTTTAATTTTGAACATCATTGTGTTTCTTATGAATGCAGCAAAATTTGATCAACAAAGAAGCTTACACTCTACCCTAATCTCTAAGTTTTGTGTGTTGATTTAACCAAAAACAGAAACTAAACTTGAAGGAAGACAAGAATTATAGTGGTTCGATCATGTTGATCTACATCCACTTACTTAAGGAGAGTATTCACTATATGATGATAAACAGGTTACAATATGAAGATAACGATGAACTAACACACTTAAGAAACCCTAATTTGATGTACTAGCTTGTATGATGATGATGATTAATCTTATCTTCTTTGCTGTACATGATCTTCCTTATATATTATACTGATACATCACCAGACTGCATCAGCAAGCTCTTCATCCCATGTGATTAGTTGAGTTCGGTTACAACTACCTTCCACACTACTTAACTGCCTAAAACAGCACCCTTCTTGATCCTATGACTTTAACACCATGTTGATCACATTGTGTTGAATCTTTACCATCCAATCAGCACCTCATCTTCTTGAATCCAACTGAATAATCTAGTCAAGTTAACTGTCGTGTGATGACAGTTAACAACCGCAGCAACCTCATTCTGATATACTGCACCCTTTCAACTATCATCATACATGTATCACTTAAGCAACAACCAATGATCAGTTGGTTACAACTGATCTTCACCAACTGACTTTCACCACCTTCTAATTGTCATCAACAGTCACAATTATCTAACCACTACTTATACTTGGCTTGATCACTCAACATGACAGAATTGTCATGCTTCAGACCTCACTTGTCTATGCAACTTGATGTTTTTACTCATCCTTTCATCAGTTGCTACTTCAAGCATCATCTTACACATCCTTGTTTGTTATATGTACACATGTATGCATGCATGTATGGTCTACATATACAACAGTGTTTGCTTGACTGCGACGCCTTACATATGTGACTACATATGCAATGTTATACCCCCTCCATCACATAGAAGTTGGTATAATTTTTTTTGAGCACGGAGATTAAAGAGTAATAATTTAATATAAAGTGGAGTAAAGTGAAGTGAGAGAAATAATATTTAATGTGTAGTGAGTAGTTGTATTAGAGGTGATATGTGGGGCCCATGAGAATAGATTAATTAGTTTTTGTATGAGTCCATATATTAAAAAGGAAATGTGTCAACTTTAATGGGACAAACCAAAAAGAAAAGTGTGTCAACTTCTATGAGACGAAGGGAGTAGTTTATTTTATTTTATTTTGGATAATCTTGCACACAATTACATAATGAAAAGAAAAAAAAAGAACTCTATATATCATATTTCAAAATGACCATTTGTCCTGTGAAAATTGAGACATTTCATTATAGCATGAACAGAGGACCATAGACCAACAAATTGTGCAATCAGTATTAGCAGCAGGGGCAGATATGAGAAGAAAATGGAGCATAAAATTGATTTATAAATCGACAAATAATCTACATTCAATCCAATATATTTATGGTGCAATGCAAAATCAAAATCAAAATCAAAATCAAAATATAAATCAAAGCTCAACTAAACAATGGAGATCTTGGCGCCGGCCTCTTCCAGCTGCTTCTTGGCCTCCTCAGCCTCCTCTTTCGACACCGCCTCCTTGAATTTCTTCGGCAATCCTTCAATCAAGTCCTTCGCCTCCTTCAATGCTAGGTTCGTCAATGCCCTAACCACTTTAATCGTCGCGATTCTCGCGTTGCTCGGCACGTCCTCGATCACCACATCGAATTCCGTTTTCTCCTCTACGGCTGCCGGCGCATCCGCCGCCGCGCCTGGTGCTGCTACGGCCACCGCGGCCGGTGCAAACGACGCAGCCGACACTCCGAGCTTGTCCTGGAGATACTCGACCAGCTTCTGAGCGTCCGCGAGGGTAAGGTTCGAGATCTGGTCGCCGAGTTCGACGACTTTTTCAGGAGCGTCGACGGCGGCGAGGGGGCGGATCGCGGATGCGCGGAGACGGAGTAATGTGGGGGTTTTGAGGGGGAATTCGATGAATTGTTTCGGGAATGAGGCGGGAGGATGCGTAGGATAAGCGGTGGAGGGTGTAGGGTAAGAAGTAGAGCGAAGAGTGACTGAAGACAACGCTGACGCCATTGCGGAGGAGAGAAAGAGGGAAAGCGAGCGAGCACTCAGTGAGTAAGAAGATAGGATAAGGGTTGAACGGATGACTCCTATTGTTACTACAGCTATTTTTAAGTTTTCCTTTTAATTACTCAAATGCCATTGACATTTTAAATATAGGCTAGGCTGGGCTGGGCTGGGCTGGGCTGGGCGAAGTCAATGGTAGTTTTCAAAGCCCAAAACTGATTAAAAAATAAAAAACAAAGAAAATGAAAAAAGAGGCTAATTTAGATTAAAACTTAAAAGATCATTTCACAGAATTTTGAAAAAGAATGTGGTAATACAAAAAGTTACATTTACAAAATCAAGTTACATCTTAAAATGATTATATTACGACTTTTTATTTAATAAATAAATAAATGTTATTAGATCAGAGTTTTGAAAAAAAAAATCATGAAAAGGGGCGTTCTGAGAATCGAACTCGGGACCTCTCGCACCCAAAGCGAGAATCATACCACTAGACCAAACGCCCAATTGAAAGAACAATTTTCAAATTTATTATGCAAAATTACACTCCACACAACAAATACAACTCTCATTCGCATGCGTAGCCGCTGTACGAAATGAAAATTGGCACATTATTACAACAAACTCCATAACATGTCATAAAAATCATATCACAATAAGTAACAGATTGTGCAGCTCATACTTTACCAGCACACCACCAAGCAAACGCCCCTATTAACAGGGCACCAACAACTCCAGCAGAAGCACGCCATGCATGCAAAAGCCTCTTCACTGTAATACGAAAACCACCACCATCACCTCCCAATTTCCGACTCATCGACACCGCAAATTCCACACCCTGCCTCTCCAGCTCAGCCGATACTTTGATTCTAGGTTTAAGCTTGGTCACTCGTGCTATAGCCTCGTACTGTTCTTTAGTTCCACCCTCGAGGAAAGAACCAACAAGACGACCTTTATTTATCCAGTAAGCCCCAAAGGTGTTTCCAGAGAAGTCTCCAAAGTGTACAACCTCACCTGCATTGTCTCCATAAAATTGCCAAGATAACGTGAACACTCTGGAGTAGAAATAAGGGAGGTAGTCGAATTCACCAGTTTTCCGAGGTTCCATGATTGCAGCAACTGCATGTCTGGCTGACTTTCTAGCCAAGTCAACATGCTCGAGCCTACGTGTTTCTTTCACAAATTTGACTGGAAATGTGGCAACGTCCCCGACAGCATAGACTGAGCTATTGCTCGATTGCAATTTGTTGTTCACTCTGATTCCTCCTTTTTCCATGGTTAGTTGACCTTCAAAGAGGGTTGTGTTTGCACGACTTCCTACCCCTATTACCGCCATATCTGCTGGTAGCTTTTGACCATTTTTACAATTAATTGCAGTGATCTGTAAGAAATGCTTATCAATCTAAATAGCTGTGGCACGGGATGGCCAAATATTTGGAAACAAATGCAAAGTCTCCAAATATGCAATAAATGAGAAAAATATACAATTCTAATCTATTTTTGTAATTTGAACGGATGTAAATTGTAATACACATTTTTTTTGTAGGGAAGATTGCAGCAGCCAGCTCCTACAGTGATTGGGAATACTTATATGGGGCTATTGTTACCTTTAAAAAAGTGCTTATGGGAGAGAGAACAAAAAAGTAGTTGTAGAGAGGAATATTATACCTTTCCATCTGCGTTAAAATCAAATGATGTTACCACAGTTCCTTTAACAATATTCACTCCTTTGGACTGGTAAAAATCTTCGTAGTATTTAGCAATTTTGGAGGTGAATAATCGGGACACTGCAGAAACCAAATAGGACACAGTAATTGCTAAGAGGAAAAGTAACAAATATTCTGCAGATGGAACAGCTAAACAAGCATTCTCTTTCACAGAGGAATGCAGAATTTAACACAAGAAACTACACTCACTAAAATGCATCACAATATTGGTCCACTTGTATGAGTTCTTGGACAAAATAATAAAAAATTATAGCATTTAACTGAAACATACAAATATATATATATATATATATATATATATATATATATATACATATATATATATATATATATACATATATATAATACTTACAGAAATGTGCATCAGGGAACACCATGGTCACCTTCAATTCATTTAATGCCAAAGCTGCAGCACACTCCATTCCTATATATCCACCACCAACAACGACTGCATTTCCACCTGGACAAGATCTCATTACATTTACAAGTCTCTGTGCATCACCCAAGTCTCGTAAATAACACACGTTAGCAGCATCTGATCCTTCTACACCAAATTCTTCAAGCTTCATGGCCTGTAAATGGCATATCATCAATTAAGTAATGGATAATGTTTGTTGGTTAAATTATGCAACAATCTGCCAAAGATATGTCCCCTCAAATAAGGTTGTTAGAGTTTTATGGTTCATCATAAGCTCAATATATAATTAACTGGGAATGTCTTCGGGATCAATGAACAATGCCAAAAGCAACCTATGTGGGAAGAGCACATCTACTCTTGGTTGTGCATCAAACATAGGCATCTGCTAAACTAACATGGACTCAATGAACAAGATATTGTACTTTTAGAAATATTTAGGGTAGCCCTAATCTAAGGAAAAACAAAAATCAAATCCCAGAAACTATTTATCATCATCAAGAGACTACACATAAACTAATTATCAAGCAAAGAATAACAGCGTGTGTCAAAATTTGGCTTAATACCCGAGCACCAGTTGCAACAATAAGATATTTGTAGCTTATAGTTTCCCCTACTACAGTATGCAACGTCTTCCGCTTCACATCAGCAGACAGAACACGAGTTCCAAGAATCAATTCAATACCTGATGATTCAAGACAAATGAGAAAAAATATACTGCATCCTAGGTTAAATTTTGACAATGAAATAACATAAAAAATAATCAGATGTTATCAATGAAGAAAATAGTTTTATTTAAAGCATTGGTACATAATCGCTTCGTGGATACTATTTGCATGCAGCCTCTTTCAACATATTCTAAAAATATATACCACCAGGAAAGAGAAGAATTCCTACCTTCCTGAGACATATTTAAATATTGATTGAAGTAACTAGCTTAAAACAAGAAATATCCTTGCAATTAAAAGTATGGAATTAAAACAAGAAATATATGTGTTCTGGTTGATATATGCAATTAAAAGTATGGAATGAACAAGTCAGAAAATCCAGGAAGGATTTGTACTTGGAGTTTTTGATATAGAGCAAATTTAATAGATAGAGTGGATAAAATACGAGCTTTGTGGTATCAAAGCGCTTTAACTTGGGGAATTTACAAATCAAGCTATTTCCAAACCATTCAATTTTAACTACGTCAAATCAATGTATTACTATGAAAGTGAAAATACAAGAAAAATGTTTAACTTTGACCAAATGAAAAGCCCTGAACAATTTCTATATCTCCAACATAAATTACCATGTTCATTATACCAATTTGGCGTCAGCCTCTCATCATTGGTACCCACACAGCAGTGAAACGAAGGGAGACGGGCAGGATCTGCATGCAACAAAAGATTCATACTGTAATAGTAGAGAAAATAAAGTTTTCATTTTCTGATATTCAACCAATTAGAGGTGATTATAATTTATACTTTAACATGCACATAGACATTAAGAACTAGCAAGGGACTCGTGTGTGTGAAAATTTTAAACTGAACCAGAAACATGCTTATTCTAGCATAGATGCCAGTTGCTCAGGGGTTGAGAGAGTGAACCAGAAGAAACAAAAGAAGATATGCAATCACTGCCTACCTAGAAATCCTGAGGGAATAAATACCTCGTGGAAGTAAGTAACCTTTGCTCAATGCAGGCCTTTCATAGGGCGCGACCTGCAAAGTGTGTACTATGATGAAGATCAACAAACTACGACAAATAAGAAATCCTCCAAATTGTTATGCGTAAAGATAACATTTTGTCATTAGCTAAACTTTCACCATATAAACAACACCACTGTCAAAAACTATTGCAGCTACTCATACTGAGAAATTTGAGAGATAATCTTTTTTTTTCCATTCTCTATGACAACTAATTGGCTGAGGATACAGTCCAAAGAGTGAATGCCAATTAGCCATTTTGATGGCTCACATAACCATTGTTTCATATGTAATTGATAGGATAAATAGCATCACATTAAAAATAAATAAATAAAAAAAACTTGGAATAAATTGGATCTTCTATCTCCAAATGTGTCTCTGAGCTGCGACAAAGCACATTATTTATGGATTTTAGTTGTGAAATGATGAAATTCTCGAAGATGTGAAGGATTAGGGGAATGCAGTAAGTTTGGAAATTTTTAGCGGCAAACAATTATAGGGCTTCCAGAACTGGATTCGAAGCACAGCCAACTCACACAAATTGTACATCCAAATTCTAGTGAATTCACATATATAAATCAGTATTCGACTAACCCAGTCGCAATTAAACTCAATTTTGCATCCAATCAGCAAACGCAAGACCACTGCGACAAATATATGCATTCAATTATGTGTAGAGAGTGAGAGAGATGAAATTACAGTGGATTCAGAGATGATGCAGAGTTGACCCTGAGAAACGCCTCTCTTGACAAATTCATGGGCGGCGTATCCCGCCGCCACTCCTCCACCGACAATGACATACAGAAATTCTCTCGTCATCGCAATAACACGCCGTACCACCGCCGCTCCCCATTTTATACGAGCAGAGCAGTGAGTAGAATATATGCTAACTTTCTTCTTAAGAATTCACAATAGAATTTCTTCCTTTCTTCAAACTTCAGTCACTTTAACTGTAACAATGATTCTTTCTTTACGTTTATAGATATATACTCCTGTCTCTTAGAATTCATGCAACTATAAATGACTATAAAGGCTGAGTATCAAAATTAGTTAAGTAAGTATGATATTATTTAATTCTAGTTTTTTATTATTTTTAATTTTTAATTTTGGTTCTTTTTTATCTAATTTTAATCTTTTTGTTCAGTTTTGGTCCTTTTTTTAAAATTTGGTCTTTTTTTTGTCCTAAATGTATACACTTTCAGACTATTTTTAGATTTTTTTTAACATAAAGGACTAAATTTGGACAAAAAAAATTAAATTTGGACCAAAATGACCGAAAGTGGACCAAAATGACTGAAAGTGGACAAAAAATTACCAAAATTGAAAATTGCAAATAATAAAGGACTAAAATTGAAAATTGTCATACTTATATTACCAATTTTGATATTTACTCCAACTATAAATTTTACTTCGTCGTTCCTCTTAATTTTCCACAATATAGGATATAAATATTACTTTCGTGTTCCTCTTATTTCTGCAAAATTTTTATATTCTTTAAATCACTGAATTACAAAATTTTGATTTACTTTTTTTCTTTATTTATTTATTAAATCCGATTACAGCTTTATTAACTTATTTTTGTTAATCAATTACTCAAATTACTTCTACTTTTTGTTATATTTTCTTAATTCACGTCCATGTACCAAAACTATGAGGAATGGGATGAATACTTTTTATATACTACACAAGAGTAGTCGTACATTGTAGAAAAAAATAAAAAACACTTCATGATATCAAAGAATACACATGTCTGAATTAATACAATCGATTGCAAGTAAGTATTTTTTTTATTTTTCTTAATAATGCGAGTGTATAAGAAAGAAAGAAAAAAAGTATTTTGAGTGTTTTAATGAAATAAAATTATTGGCTAATTATAGTGTGCACCTTAAGATATGATATATTCATATACAAATATAAAAATAAACATATACAATTAAGAGCAAAAATGTATGCAATTTAATTGTTAGATTTTTTAATGAAAAACTTGAGTATAAATAATATACAATTATTAAAAAACATGTATACACTATTGAATAAAAAGTTGTACACATATGATGCTAGTTTTTTTAATGAAAAACTTAATGTAAAAAAAGTATACAATTATTACGAAACACGTATACAAAAAATAAAATAACATGTGTACAAAATAGAATAAAAAATTATACACATGTGGGTGCACCCTTGCACCCCGGTGCACCCAATATACACTCAAAATTATTTGAGTTTGACTATAAAATAAAATTTTAAAAAGAAGTACTCATATTTATATAGTAATATAATGTTATGAATTAATATTAGGAATTTTTATATATTTGTAATTTTCAAGTATATTTGAGATAAGCTAAATAAATTAAACTAAATAGAGTATTAGGTAACTTATAACTCAGTCCTATAAATAAATTTAGGATGGTTTTCAAATTATAGTGCTACATATATTAATAATGGAATATATGAGAATTAATAAAAAAGATTATATAATAATTTCATTTAATATACTCCCTCCGTCCCATAAAGAAGTTCACAGTTACTGTAGATACGGAGTTTAAGAAAAAATTACTTTTTGGGGTAGTTTGGTATTTTTAGGTAATAAATATATTATAAAGTAAGTTATGTGAGTTGTAAAGGGGTGTCAATTTTGAAATTAAAATGTATTGTAAGGTTATTGATTTATATGTATTTCCTTATTTGGGGGTGTGAACTTGTTTATGAGACAGATAAAAATAGAAAATGTGAATTTGTTTATGGGACGGAGGGAGTATCAATTAATTATACTTTTGAACATCATAAACTTTTACTTTGGTCTCTAAGGAAGGAGGGAGGATCCTCTCCCATGGATGGAGTGTAATTACTCTCACTGTAGCGTACTAAATAAGAGCAAATTAACTCCCGTAATGAGAGAGGATCCCTAAGGAAGAATTCTGTAATTGAGTCTAACATGATAATAATAGGGGCCAACTTATAATAATTAAGCAATATGAAAGTAAAGCCCAAAATTCTCGCCGGCAGAATGAGTGGGCCCGATCCCCTTACAACATATTCAATCCTGCTGGAAATGTTACTCAATTATTTTTTGAAAATTGTTACTCAATTATTATTTTTAATAAAAGAAAAAAAAAATATTTATTTAATATTCAAGCTTATTTATCTTGGTTTATACATCGAGCTCAAGTGAAGTTTAATTTTTAATTTTTACCAAAAATAATGTTTGCACTATTTAAGTTTGTTTGATATTTTTATTGAATTGAACGAAAATTAACATTATGGATTATCTCAAATAAAATATCAAATATATTAATTTGATTTTTTAATAGTATGAATTATGCACCGCGACTTATATATTTGCAAATCAATATCATTATCCTAAAATAAAATTTGATTAATAAAAAAATATGTGTATTTTCTAATGTAGACTTCCTCCAAATTTCATTCAACGGTTTTGTTGTCAAAATAATTAATTAATAAAAGAAATATGTTGAAGGGTAACTGGTAATTATAATCCGACCCCCCATGTGACAGTTACCTCTCCTTCACGTGGTGCCTTTGCCCTTTCTATTAATTTCACATTTGAAACACGTGGGGAAAATAACGAGTGGCTCAAATTTTAAGTTTCTTTCTTACTTTTATTTATTTTGAGGAAAATGATTCGCACGAATACCTCTGTACAATTTATTGCTATTTTTTCTTCAAAATAAATTCTAAGAATATGTTTTAATATAATTCATATTCTTGGACGAGTTGCTTCTGTAATTGAGAACTCGAATTTTATTTCGTCTAGACTTGGTAGTTCTACAACTCTTAAATAATTCTCTTTACAATATAATAATAAAAAAAATGCCACCAATATTGATAATTAATTCCTTTTTATAAATCAATTTGTTATAGCCGTTAATGTCACAAGTGATCATGACACTTTCATAAATAGTTAAATTTATTTTTTTAGTAAAAGATGATCCTTCACAAGAATTAAACCATTTTATTTTTTTCTTTAGGGATGAATATATAATTTTACTAAAATGCAATTAAAAATAAAAAAGGAAAACATAAATGGAGCATGTGAAGATTACCCAATAGAAGTTAAAGAGTTAGGCAGCAGTCCAATTTGAAATAGAGATGAGTATGACCAATTATAGTCATATATAGAAAGCAGATATTGAATTTTGCCAAAAATAGCTATGCCACCTTTACACGTGCCAATTTATCCTTAATTCAGTTCGGTATTTGTTTCCCGCATGATCCACTTCACCCCATGTAATAAATGTCCTAATCATCCCCATTATTTATTTACTTATCCCAATTTATTTTTATTTTTTAATATCAAAACCACCAATATTATTTTCGAAATACACGTATTTATACGATGCATGTACGTATTGGTGAGAGAGAGAGAGAGAATGACACTCAAAGAAAACATAAACCGTGTTTGGGAAGAAAACCCTAGAAGAAATTAATTATTACACTTTTGGTCCAGTGATATTTTAGAAAACCCTAATCTGCATATAAAAAGATAAGATCGACAAAAAAAGGGACAGCTTTCAATGTTCTGATTAAGACAATACTATTGGGTGGGAAAATAGTAATCAAATTGAAATGAAGTCTATGTCAAATGATCGATCAAAAAGGTTAAAAGAATTAATTGATATTTAATCTAATTCGAAAACGACTAGGTAATTACTCAACATTATATTAATTATGAAGACAAGTACCAACTAATCATTGTTTGGACAAGACTAACTGCGTCATTAGGACTAATCTACGATTTTGTTTATACTAGAATATGATTTAACAGTACATAACCGACTTTAATTATTAATAAAGTTGATTCGACTATTTTCTCTATCATCAACGATATATTTAAATTAACAACACACTCATTTGTGTATGTATATATTAATCTATATCGTACTTAATTTCATATTCATCTCATATATAAAACACCATATATATTTTTATATATATTACATGTCAACCACCCTTAAATCAAGAGCTACTAGAACAGTAAGTAGTAGTACTAGAAAATTATCTAATTTAATAATTTATATATATATATATATATATATATATATATATATATATATACCAATATCGATTGATCCATATACGTACTAGGGTCGTGTCGATTGTCGTCTGTGATCCACTACAGTTACTTAATCTCCGTTGAGTAACTGTAGGGACCAGAGATCCTCCATGCTCCAAAGATTTTCATTCGATTCAATGGGAAAAGGGCCTTGAAAATCTTCCATATTTCCAGTGAATGAGGGTGGCGAGTAGGACTCGACTGCATGATCCGCAGGGTAGGAACCGGACGCGTGACTTGTGCTAGCTCGGTCGATACTATTGTCTACAGTTTGTCCTGTACAGTTCTCTGCTTGCTTGATATGCTTTTGGATTCGAGTTCTCCAATAGTTTTTTATTTCATTGTCTGTTCTTCCAGGCAAATGCTTTGCGATTTTCGACCACCTGTATATATGTCATACAAAATTAATTTTTTTTCATTTTAAAATATGTTGAAGAATAATAAGTACAAAAGAGACATTTCAACGCGTAATATGATCTCTAACTAGTTATAATAAAGAAAAGAAGTAAGATGTAGACGAATAAAACGAAATAAATATCGATTCGCGGGCCATGTAATTCAAACTTTGCATCATAGAAATAAATTTGTTGTAGCATGCCATGTTCTATGGTTGAAACTAAAGGTTTGTTGCCACTCCCAAAATTATTTATAGGAAAGATGAGTGCATATATTGAAGGTTTCTCTCAATTCTCAACTTTGGAAAATAGTAGAGTGGTGGTAGTAATATATATGTACATATGCATACATATATATACAAATTCTCTCTCTCTCTATCTCTCTTAAGCATTTGGATACACACAGGCATGGCTGAGATCCACTTCAAGAAACCAAGAAATCCATTTTATTAGAATAAATTAACTTTCTTTGGAGTTCACTATTGTTCGAAGAAAACAAGGATGAATCTTGGGTGGTCGGAATCTCATCGTCTCTCAGGTTCGTTAATGTTTTTTTTTTTAAATACATATATTTAATGTAAATAAAATAAAATACTTATAAAAGATAAGGGTAATTAATACTTCATTTTTAGTCTTTGATGAGTTGTATTTTTTATTTTTTCAAAAGAAAGAAGAAAATAATATTTACTCTTCACGATCATGCATTCTTCTGAGTTATGACGTCGTATTTTGTAAAATTTTCATGTATATATATATATATAGAAATATAATTAATCCTCACGATAATCCATTTCATGACATCATTTTTTGGTTTTATTCTGCAGAATATTCTCAAAGGGATAAAATCAAGACACACGAGTGTCCTAAAATTAATTACTAACGTTATTATTACACAAGTTTCATCATAAATTAATTTAATCCGATTAGTTAATTAAGAGAAATATTTTATTTTAATATATATATATATATATATATATATATATATATATATATATATATATATATATATTAAGAAAAGAGGGGGCCATTTGGTCGTAAAAAGGACAAAACAATATGGCAGATGTCATCTTCAACTGGGAACTTCTCTTTCAAGTGATTGAAGGTGTTAACATGTGACTTATTGAAATGGGTTCTTCTAAATATGGAAATTTTCATTTTCCAATTTCTTTTAGGTCCTCGTTCACAACGTGTTTCTGTTTCAACCCCTTTATTCTTTTTTTTTTTCAATATTATTAATTGTTGTGAAAGCTAGAAACCCTCTTTTTCAAAAATTAAGAAAGGAATTGCATATATTTTATGAAAAAAAATTGTAAAATTAGCTAGTGGAAATTTACTAAAGGTAGATCAAGCTACAAAAAACACACTTTTTGTTTATTTTGAAATTAAGAAAAATCAAAGATTTAGAGTATTAAAATATTCTTTTCAACTTTTAATGAGTATTTTTGAGGAGATATTTCTTGATCATCTTTACTTGAATTCCTCACGTTTGGAATTAGACCCCTCACGTACAGGTGAAAAGACTCTTCCCCCCCCCCCCCCCCCCACCACTCTCTCTCTCTCTTCATCTCTCTCTCCTCCAAATCTAGTTCTGATTTTATAACCGCACGAGCCGAAATTGTGACACAGCAGATCAGGACTATCTCACTCAGCATCAAGAATGATACGGTCGTATATTTAATTAACTGCCACTTCTCTTGCCCTTTTTTTATTTTTTTATTTTTAGTTATATGATTATTGTTATTATTATTTTTATGCTATTTCTTTGAATTTTGAAGAATTATTAAATTACCAACCCTAAATAACAACAAAAGAAAAAAAAGGCAGACTGACCTGTTTCCCCACTTAGCATGCAGCTCCATAATCAAAAGCTGCTCCTCCGGTGTAATATTTCCCCGCCTAACGTCCGGCCTCAGGTAATTAAGCCACCGTAGACGACAACTCTTTCCGGTGCGCTTCAGCCCTACAATGTAAACAGGGTTTTATTTTTAGGGTTTCTTCACCAAACACACAACCTTTTCTTTTACTTTTTAAAATTAGGGTTTTCTCTCTTATGATCAGTATTGTAAAGAAGATATCCTCACCGGCAGATCGAGCTAGAGAGTTCCAAACGCCTTCTCCGTGATTGGCGATGTAGTTCATGAGAATCAGATCCTCTTCCATAGTCCATGGTCCTTTCCTC
This sequence comes from Pogostemon cablin, assembly GCA_023678885.1. Taxonomy (NCBI): domain Eukaryota; kingdom Viridiplantae; phylum Streptophyta; class Magnoliopsida; order Lamiales; family Lamiaceae; genus Pogostemon; species Pogostemon cablin. The sequence goes on along the minus strand of CM042992.1, from coordinate 594,640 downwards.
ACTTCAACTTCTTGAGATTTGCATGGTTTCTTATCCATCTTGATAATCAAGAGAGAAGGGGGAGAGGGAGAAGAGAGGAGAGAGAAGGGAGGAGAGAGAGAGAGGATGTTTGGCAGATACTTGGAGAAGATAATGAAGGTGGTGGTGAATTTATAGAGGTGGTGGAAGAGGATCTTTTGCCAGTTAATTAAGCTATTAATTGACATCTAAATGATCATCTTTTAACCTAACTTTGTTTGAAAGTGTATTATTACAACCTTAATCTGATTGCTTACACAAGTATGCATGGGGGTACATGACAAATTAAACACGGTAATGTTAACATGCATGGGTCAACAATTATATGCCATATATGGCTACCCATATCTCAAACAGCATATAGCTACCCAAGTACTTTTGTAAATTATAATTCACTTAATATCGTGGATCGAGTTAATGAATGTATTACTCAATTTTCATATTCTATTGTTCATTAAATGACTAATGGGAAATTCACTAACAGTATAAGTTTTTATTCAATGGTATGTATATATTATTAATAAGTGTATAGACTTGAATGTGGGCGCACAAACTATTGCTGGTGCACCCGAGTGCACGGGATATTTTGCCTTATAATTACAATCCAAGTACATAACATATCTTCATATATAAAGTATATTACACTAGTATATATACATATGTGTGCGTTGTTACAGTAACGTGGAAGATAAAATTAAAGTATTTCTTATGTCATAAGCGCATTTCTTACACATTAGTTATAGATACATACAATTTACTCAATTGTACGTATGAATTAGTCTCATGCGCTATGAATGTATTCATCAGCTCTTTTTAGTTGAAATAATATTTATAAACGTAAAAAGATAATAAAACTGTAAAGATTATTATTAAACTTACTTTAATAAGGGCAAATGAGTATATGAAAGATTCGAAAAATATATATAAATAAACTTTTACGAATTATCCTTAAACCTTAAAAGCCGTAATGTGTAAACTAGCTTAAATGCAAAAGTGTAGATGAAGCACTAAGTTGTATGTAATTCAGAAAACGTCGTACGTATAACTGTATTTATATCATGCAACATTAGGTGTACTAGAAGAAATAAATTGAATGATCGAATAAAATATAGTATGTATGTATATAATAACGATCATACAAATGCATGATCGATTGAGGCCATTTAAGATTGATTAATTAGATATATACAAACTTTGTATGTTTCTAAAATAATTATATATATCTCCTTAGATGCCTTTATATATATAGTTACATTTCATCACAACTTTATCATGGCTTTTATCTTCTTATTATATTCTACCCTTATTCGATATTTGACTTGAGTATTACGCTGGACTTATGTATAGTCTATCGACTCTACGTATTTGTTGTGAGCAGACCTGATAGTTCAAGAAAAAAAAAATTAATTAGGAGGACACAAAATAATAAAAATATAAAGATTTAGAAAATGTGAATGTCTCACATATGTTGTGGCCTGTGGGTTAGTGGGTGAACAATTTTTTTTTTCAAAAAAAGGTTACATATAAATATATACTCCCTCCATACATTTCAATCCTTACATTTTTCTATTTTGGGTGTCCAATTTCAATTTTTACGTTCCCTTTTTTGCTATAAGGAACCTATCTAAAACAATTAATATATCACCATGGGACTCACATCCAATATTAATACATCTACACGCTTTATATTAAATATTATATATTTATGCCAACTATCCATTAAAATATTATACTCCTTAATCAACGTGCAAAAAACAAATGTAAGCATTGAAACGAGAGAGAGAAAGTACACCTTTTAACTAAACCAAAAAATTATTAAATAATTGAAAAGATGAAAGAAAATAAAACAATGAAAGATGTACGTATACAAGATATTTGAAGGAGTAAAGTCATCACGTAATATTTTCACATTTTAGTTTTACATCTTTTATTACGTACTAAAACATGTAAGTCAGGGACGGAAAATATGAATATAGTGTCTTTCCCTTATAATTTATATTTTCTTTTAAAATTTTTATCTTTCTTCTATATATTATTCATTCAATAATTTATAATACGACATATAATATCAAAATATAAAAAGGGATCGGAACACAAATCAATAGCCAGTGGTTAATTTGGTAGCTAAGACAAATGTATTCTACATATATTGAGATTGTGGCAACGTGCTTTGCATACTTCTTTTCATATTTAATTTGATTGCGCTATTCAAAGATTTCTTTATATGCAAAAGGAAATTTAATTATTAATCTCCCCACATCCTCGATCCACTTTTTCTATTCTAACTGAGATTTCTACAATTATGATTTAAAAAATAAAAAATTAAAGTGTAATTAAATAAATATATATTTAAAAAAAATGCTGGCATTATGATATGCACCGCGTTACGCTAAACAAGTTTGGTGTAATTAAAAAGTAATTTAGTTAAATTCAATATATGATTAATAATTAATTAAGAGACATATAATCACCCACTGTTGAAATCTAATATACACAAGTCAAAGTTTAATTCAAAGTTGTTCTAACACATTAAAAACTTTTTTTCTTGTGTACACGCAAAAAGGGTTTAAAAACAAGAAAAAGGATAATTAACTTTCGATAACTAATTTATTTTTCTTAATTTAATTGACAACCTCAATACTGTATACTCGTGTATATATATATATATATTATTGATTAAGAATCAATTCCAGCGTATACTTGTACGGATTTTGAAATAGTAGTGATTCGTTTTCATATGAGCTATGGAATTTTATAACATGCAATTACTTATGATAAAAGTTAGTATTAAATTAATTATTAATGTTATGATTTAATCCATGCACGTACATATCCAAACAGTTACCGGGTCAGGGAATCCGTATATTGTTGGGTGGGGCTCCATATTATTGATTACTTATTATCCAATTCAACACTACCTCAATAATTAATTAAAGTCGCGTGAAATTTAGACTATTTAAAAAAAATCTATAAAATTAGCTAGGGATATCTATTATCTTAGGACCGAAATTGAGAAGTTTAATTTTATAAGGATCCATTTCGAAATTCCATCTTAATTATCCACTAAAAAAAGTATTTTTTAAACGTAATTCAATCTGTTGGTAACTACCAATAAATTAGCAATCAAAATGACATTTTTTTATTAGCAATAGAATACTAACAGATTTATTCTCTATTTTACCAACGGATTACCAATAGAATCTTTATATAAATTACCAACGAAATTTTTAGCAACGAATTATCAACGGAATTGATTTTTCGTTGATAAAAATTTACCAACCATCTCTTTACCAATGTATTCCGTTGATTAACTAATTTAACAATGGAATTTAGACTTTTGCCAACGAAATATTCACTTTTTTATTAAAAATATCATCACTTTTATTTAAATTATAAATTGTTCATAAAATAATTTATATATTACATCATTATAATTTTTTATTGCTCAAATATTACTACTACTTAGTTTTTATTAAATGTTAGGATCATTAATTTATTATCCAACTCACGAAACTGTAACAATATTTCAAACACTTGACAATTTCAAACAAATGTTTGCAATGTGTACGGGCAACACTTTTATTCATACATTAAAATATTTATTTATTGATAAAGTGTACCTTAAACTACATATAACCTCAAATAAATTCATTTATTTTTTAAAAATAATTTGTGATGTCTTATAACGGCGGCAGGTCATCCATCCATCCATATATCTGTACTAGCTACTTAAGTAATTTTGGTGGTAGGTCCTAAATTAAGAAAGCAACAACTTATAAAACTTTTTTTTTAAAGGCCCTATAAAGTATAAATTGAACTGGCTTATATATATTTGACTTCTTCGTTATCAATTTAATTTAATATTATTTAATATTTTCAAGATTATGCGTACTACAATTTATTTGCAGATAATTATTGTGAAAAATCTTCACATCTAGTATCGCAGATGATCAGTACTGATTATATATGAACAGTTCAATTGAAATATATTAGGAGTAATGGATTTTTTGAACTGCAGTTAGCTAATCATTGAAAAGATTTTGTTGATATTTATTTTTTTGGAGTTAAAATTTTCACTTTCTTTAAAAGGTCCATCCATTTTAAGCTTCATAATTTTATTTTTATTATTTAGAACGTGTATAATGACTTTTAAAATTAATCGACACTATATATATATATTGAAAAGTGACAAAAGAAGCTAGATTAAATTAATTTACACAGTATACACTAAAAGAAGTAAAAGGTTTGACTCCAAAATAAATCAGCACCAAATTTATTTCAGTTCAATGGACTTTGGTACTAATCTGAATTACATAAGGTAGTCTGTGAACTATGCTTAAAGAAATCATTTCTATAACATCAAAATCATATAATACTAACTTGTGTAAAATCATCCCACGGAAGTTATTATGTGAGATGGGTATAAGAGAAAAATATTACATGTATTATTTAAAAAAAAATGTTGTACAATATTACTTAGGAAACATGAATCTATAATTTCAATAAATTTGTTTATTACTTTGATTGAGGTAAAAACTTTTTAACAATGGGGTGATTTGAAGTAGATCGATCATGCATATATGTAATACTCCAAAGTTTAAGAAAGCGAAAGATAGTTAGTGTTTGTCCTAATACGTTTAACATTCACTTCACACATACATTACAAAAATTAATCATCTTATTTATTTAAATAAATTGGTGGATGAGAGAAAATGGTGTTAGCTAGCTGTTTATTTAAAAGATCTTTGAGAAGACAAGATTTAATGAAGAGCATGTAGAATTAGGTTTTGAGTAAGCACTTCGTATCCACACAAAAAAAGACAGGAAAGGACAAATTCACTCGTAATAGATCGTGATTTAATGTCTATACTTAAATCTACTAAGTCATTAATCAAGGATTTGAATGACTTATTCCTAACATACCCAATTAATTAATTTAATTTTATTTAATCCATTCATGATTTACTATATACTAGCTATATGTACGAAGTTGATTAAAAATTAATTATTATCACATTGCGTTCATGCGTACTGCTCCCATTGAAACTTGCTACAAAAGTTTCATAAAATTATACTATTATGGGTTTTTTTAAGCATTAATTATGGTTAATTTTGGTTTGTACAAGTACGTGTAATTATTCTTGTACTTTGGTGCAGCATTGTGCGTAATGAAAATACACGAATAAGAAGAAATAACGGCACTAATTTAAGGCATGATTAAGGTAAGTTGTATATACTTGATTTTCTCTAATTTAAGTATGTAATATGGACGTAATTCACCCCCACCCCAATCCCAAAAAAAATATTAATTAATTTTATTATATTTACTCAACTATTTGAGTATATAATATTTATAATTGAAACAGCAAAATTCTCAACTAATATAATATTACAATATTTTATGACTAATAATTAAAAGCAAAGACTTGTGTGAGACCGTTGAGACGGATAAAAAGTGGTAAAATTTAAAATAAAAATTGATACTCAATTAATAAAAAGTGATAATGTTATTTTATAAATAATTAATAGTATAAATAAAAAGTAATAATATTTTATAGTGAAAATAATAATTAATTTAAAAAGTGTAAAATATATAGCATCACGTGAAACGATCTCACACCATAATTAAATTATTGTGAGTGTGCAATTTTTTCAAATATTATTTGAACAAAGATCGATAATGTATAGTACTAGTTTAGAACAACCATTCTTTTTTTAAAAAAAATAAAATTTACGACGTGGTTTTAGCTAGGCATTTACTTATTTGTACTTATCTTTGGGTAAGGTAGACGATATAAATATTTTTAGTTTATATATATATAATATATATATATATATTTATTTATTTACTTGATAATAATCTTGAAATAACAAGTAATTAACAATTTAACATTGAATGCTACATAATATGAATCGATAAATTAATTAGCAAAGTCCAAATAAAAGGGAGCTTTCAAATGGTGATTAACTAGCACCACTACTTATCATTCTAAGTGTTTGCCACATGTCATGTAGCCACCAAAGACAAACACTATGTTATCACCTTAATTTAATCAAATCTTTTTAGATTACTAAATCCAGTAATCGCTTTTATGACTAAACTCGTATACACACTTCCCTCAATTGAAGAAAAAGTTAAAAGTGATAATATCACTTTTTAACTTTTTTATTTAAGATGGCCTAATTACTTGTACTTATTGTAATGGACGACAAACTTCTATTAATAGATCTTAATTTATCACCTTTCTTCACTACATATAAATCATTTCATTACTCTTTCTAATTAATCTCGACTCGCGTTTATACGGATTGCTATCTTGTGGCCAATAGATTTAAGTGGGCTTGGACCATTATAGAGAAACCACAGCCACAAATCTTGGCAAACCCTAATTAATGATGTTTTATTAAAGTTGTTGTTTAAGTACTAATTTAGTAAGCTTTTCTCAAGACTTTTGCTTCTTAATAAAGTCATTGTAAGCATATTAAGGAGTTTGAACGTGATTGACAACTGTTTTTTTTAGATTAATAAATAAATATTTTTTTAATGTACAAATATATGTATATTATATGTTATAAAATTAAATAAGTGCTGAAATACGTATAGTTCAAATTAATTTCACAATTCATATAACGTAACACTTTCGTGCAATTTTTTCCTTTTTAATTTAGTTTATTCATTTTTGCAGTTTCATGCTACATACGTAAGTTCTTCAACAAGTATATTTATTGCGAATGTCACTAATATCCAAGGTAATTGATTTCTTAAGAATTACTAATAATTATCAGGATACGTTAATTACTACTCCATATTTTATTGCGTTGAGTAAATATTTTAGTATAAAGTTAAAATCTCGTAAGTTTTTATATTTTTCGATGCAAGAAAGGGATGGAAGGAAACCCGATTTTTATTTTATTTTTTTCATTATGATGGGCAAAGAGTCTAATTTGCCCGCGAATTATTGTTTCGGAATCAAATAAGTTCTTAAATTTTTTTTTTTATAAATAAATTCTTTATCTTTATATAATAAAACAATTATGCCTCTCTTTTCAAACAATCCGGCTATTATAAAATTTCAAAATTTATATTAAAACGAACCTCTTCTTACGAACTTTTCCACTATATTTTTAGATTTTAAATTTATTAAAAATTATTTTTTATTTTTTTTACCTTTTTTACGATAAGTTCATCCGTAAATTGGACGACGAAATTCTAATAATTAGAAAGGTTGCTTATAAAATAAAGCACAAAATTCCAAGATATTTTGCCTCCAAACTCGATAATTAATCTATTATTCTCGAGTTAAATGTATTCGATTTCGTTTCAAATTATTTCAAATTTTTGATTTAGTCTCGTAACTATCTCAAAATTTTAGATTTCATTACGAAACTAATTTTTCGTCCCAAATTTTAGAAGCTTCCAAAATTTGGAATGATTTAGAAAAAATTCAGGAGTTATGGAACGATTTACGACGAAAAATTAATTTTGGGATGAAATCTAAAATTTTAAGATACCTACGGGACTAACCCGAAAATTTTGACTAATTTGAGAGGAAAATCGAATCTGACAAAAGTTACAAAAATGAAAGTGCATTTAATTCATTATTCTTCCTCTAGCGTGATTCACGCTCTCTCTCCTCCCATTCTAGACCAAAAGCCGTACTCTGCCGGCGGCATAGGTTCCGGCGTCGGAGATTGTGACTTATTAAACAATCTTTCAATGAAGGGATTACATTTTTATGTAGTTCTCAATATGCATGCAGACAGTAGGGCTTAGCCGGATTGTTTGACGTAGGTAGAGTCTTAATATCGTCGAACTTTAGTTGGGTGCATGGAGTAAACTGGCTGCATGCAAGAGATACGGGTATGTTCGTATACGTTCCGTATATACTCGTATAAGTCACGTTGGATACGGCCACAGCATTTTTATCTCTTATCGGACAATTCTTGGGGCCTCCACAGTAATATTGATCTATCACCACTGGAATTTTAACGTTGGACATTGCAATATTCGAGAATGACACGTCACGTACCAAGCCGGACCCACTCTGCCATTTTCAATTTTAAAAATTAAATTAAATTAAATTAAATTACGATGGCAGTATTCATGCATAAAATGGACATGAAAGTCTATAAGATTCAAGAGTGCAATATTATTTGCTTCAGTATTAAGAATATATATACGGGTACATAGATTTATTTATTTTTTTTTTGTGTGTAACGTATGATATATATAGTCAGATTATAATTTAATGAAAAAAATGGTAAATAAAGTTATTATTTTTAAGTTAAGAAAGTGTATACAATTAGATATTTTATTAATATTGTGGTAACGTGAAAATAATAATACTCTATAATATTACATTTTCTTATAAATGCATAAAAAATAAGAATTTTTTTTTTTAACTTCGGACACACATTTTGTTCTAGATGATACACACTTTACTCAATAAAGTAAGTAATTTTTGAAAAGGTCAAATATGAATGATATATACTATGTTTTATTTAAAAATTTTTAATTTTTTTATTATAAAATCAAGGGTAATACTAAATGATATATAATATTTAATAAATGATACTACAACTTTCGGAAAATATGAAGACACGCAAGTTTTAGAAATAAATAAATAAACAGTAGAACAAAGGAAATGGAGTAATAGAAGATGTAAAAAATACCGGCCAAGTTTTGATTCGGACTCCATTAAGAGCGTCATGTACGTTGGAGTTACAAACGGATACATCAGAAACGTGGGCCTCCTCCTTATTTGGGCCAAGCCCACAAATGCTGAACCCATGACCCGGCCCACAGTTTTCACGTCAGAGCACCCTTTTTGTATCGAAACGCAGTCGTCTCCTTTAATATGTATATTTTAAATTAAATTAAATTAAAATACACTGAATCTTTTTTAAGTGGAAAGTGGAGATTAATTAATTTACCAGAAGCAAGAGTGGTATTACTAATGATCACGTGCTGAATATTTGATAGGTGGATGCCAACTGTATTGGGGCTGTCTCCAGGGGAGGAAACGGTAAATTTAACTAATATAAACCCAAATACTAATATTAATTGATCATATTTATGTAATTATAAATTTAACTAATCTTGATCTGATGAGTTGGGGTAGAGGGTAGTTACGTGTGGCCTAAAGGCTGAATCGTTGGATTCCCACCAGGAGGCTCCTTGTCCGTCGATTATGCCGTTTCCTTTAATTATCAAACCTTGATTAAACCCATTGAATACAATCCAGCATCCAATGTCATTGCTTCCCACCCAATCCTGTTTTTTTGGACCAACAATTTTCCCATCCATCTGCAATAAAATAAATAAATAATAGAATTAACTTTTTTCGAAGAATTTGTAAAGTGAATATTTTGGAATGAGAGCTTTTTCGATTAAAGGCGAATTAATCACTAATTTGAGCTTGTAATTTTAAAACCATTAAAATTAATTATTGATGTGGCCTGTTTTCGTCAAGGAGACTTAAACGAGGTCCAATGTGAGGTAATTGATGGAAGAAAGAATAAGTAAAAAAAGAATACACTTGATTTGACTATTGAGCCTTGATACTTTTTATTTACTTTTTGATAAAATGCAATCACCCACATTTTTGCTTGGATCATTTATATTTATACTCCTTTCTCCTCAATTTATTGAGCCTAGATTCTCTTATTTGTTTCTAGATTGTTCCCTCAAATCATTGATTGTTATGTGTACTATTCTAGAATCATCTCATAACAAATTTGATGTTTTTTGTGTCTCCTCACTTTTTATTGGTTGGTGAAGAATCTAAGAATAACAGATAGATGGACCACCCCAGCCCTCTCTTTGCTTCATATTCTTTTTGCTATTTCTGTTAACTCAGCACCGAGAGATCTGACCTTATATTCCGGGGTTAATTCTTGATACTACTCGAGTTTATCCTTTCGCTTATTCCCGAGTTAATGAAGGATCCTTCCTGCCTAGGGTTATTTGACAGTTTTAACCTGCATCTAGAGGGAGTTTCCTACCTCCCCTATCCTGAGCCTGTGTTATTGGGCTTGCCCTGAGAAAGGTTTGGGCCGTGTATTTCCTACCATAACAATTATGTATGTATATATTCCACTATTTAATTATTCATGGAGTTCGATAATCCTCTGACGACTATATATGATTTATCTTAATAATTAAAAATATATTTTACTCCTTGATTAGTAATAAGACTATATACATCAAGAATTTAATTTACCTGCACTATGATGTTAGGATGACAGTTATTTCCATCAAAATGAATTTGTTGGAGTAAAAAGGTATATCCTGAGGGGATTAATACTACCCCTTCTTTCGACTTGCATGCTGCGTCTAGTGTTGCTTTAAACGCCTGTTAAAATAAAATTAACAGTTAAAAAATTTTAGTGTTATGCATCTATTTATTGAATAGCATGACCTAAGTATGATTAAATAAAAAAATCAACTCCAATCACTGATTTTTTATTTATTTTAACCTAATAGATAGATTCATGTTGATAATTACCTAATGGATCACACAAAACTACCCCATAAATTAATTAGAGTACTCCATATTTTAAATTACCTTAGCATCGTTGGTAATCCCGTCACCTTTAGCACCATATTCTATCACATTAAATATGATAGAATTAGTAGTTTTTTCACTTTTAATTGGCCGATTAGTTACATGACTTTCTGCTTGATAAAATCATTATTTCCAGAAAATAATGAAATTAAACGGCCCATAAAATTCCCTTCGGGAGTGTGGCAAAATGCAATCTCTTGACAATAAAGATATAATGAAATAAAAAATAAAAGTTTAACATATGTTTGATTAGTGGTCATTTTCATTGCTTTCTTATTGTGTGGCTTAAAGGCTTTGTGTGCATTTTTGTGGGCAAGGTTTGGAACTATATACAGCGAAGAAAAGAAAATAAATTGAATATAATAATGTATATAAAATCTAATTCACCCTTTATAATTTGGTTTGAGATTTATATTTTTAATTGCTTTAATATTTATATATGAGCATTCATTGTTGTTGGGTTATTTTAGAATTGGTTTCAATTCACTTGTTAATATAATTAATACTTTATATAATATGAGTGGGGCTCTTGTGCCCCGGGGACACCGTGCCCCTTTATAATTTAAACCCCCTACCAATATATAGGTTTAAATAAAATATGGAGGGGGATGATTGTGTTCACATGGGAGCACGACGTGTCCCCGGAAACGCATGAGCTTTTGCCATATAATATATGTGCATAATAACAATAATACTAATAATAATAATTGTTATTATTATTATTGTTGGGTAAAAGGTAATTTAGATGCATTTTTTTCTTCTTATACTTATGTAAAATCAATAAAGAATTAAATATATATTAGTACTATTTTGTAATTAAAGATTAATAAGTTAAGCATCAAATTTGGCATGTTGTTGAGTGCATGTTATCCACAGCAATTCGATTGTGGAAATATTGACTTTATAATTTTAATTGTGGTAACTTTTTTCTTTTTTACCAAAGCATTCACATTACAAATTTTATTTAGAAAAAAAGTAAATATTTACAAGATAGAGGGATTTATCAACACTTTTTAATTCAGTTTGATCAAGTTTTTACTCTTAATTAACAGAAAGGAGCCGTTTAAAATTTTTACTCACAATTATTTTATTGGCTTATCTTAATTGAAATTAAAAATTTCCAGGCTCAATAAAATTGATATTGAAAATCATGCAACTAATCTATAACTTTCAGTTTTATTATTCATATATATATTATAAAATGATCAAAGACCAAATTTGAACAAATAATTAATAACCAAAATTGAAGATCATGCATAATTACAAATGAGATGTGATAATTTCTCTTATTATTTCTTAATAGTTAATACTCCATTAATTCCACGATGAATCTCACAAGACATGATTTTGATGAATCAACAAGAAGCAGCATTACTGTTAGGTTGGCGTTTGGAATACGGGCTTCCCGTTAGCAAACAACTAACTGGAGGTGTTGTAGCCGTCTGGAGTTGTCCGAACGCCTTCCAACAAAACGGGTTCCCGTTTCTTGTTTTTGTAGACGGAGTTAGGTTAATTGTCGACAGGGTTATCCCATCACACGGTGTAGAATCGCTACATGCTAAGTAAACAGGATTAGACGTATATGTTCCCTTTATGGATTGATAGGATACTTGAGAAACTGCCACTGCTGATGTTTTATTCGGACAATTATGCCCCTTGTTGCAAAAATACTGATCTATCATTATTGGAGTTTGCACCTCGGAAACTTGTATGTTTGAAAACATAACTCCTTGTACTGACCCTGATCCTCCCTACAAATCAAACAAAATTAATTAATTATTAATACCAAAATGCTTGCAACTAATTAAATTACCTGCCAAGTCTTGATTCTAACACCAGTCATGGTATTCTGAATGGTGGAATCTCGAACGGTGATATTCGAAACACAGGCTTTAGTCCCATCAGGCCCTAATCCACCGATGCTGATACCGTGGCCCGGCCCGCAGTTCACATTGTGCACGTATACAGCAGAGCACCCTGTTTGGATGGAGATGCAGTCATCCCCTGATTGAGTCGTCCACCTTGGTTAGATTAATTATTCTTATTCTTATCCTGTGGGAAATTATTTATCATGGATTAACTATATATATTACCACAAGAAAGGGAGGTGGTGTGGATGAGCACATCCTGGGTGTTCTGCAGATGGATTCCATCCGTATTTGGACTATCTCCAGGGGACGAAATGCTAATTCCAAACACTTGGACTCCGACGCAGCTGTCGAATTTCAAGTGCGTTTGAGGACTGTTTTGAATTGTTATTCCTGTTACTGTCACACCTGTGCTTCCGTAGAATCTGAGTGCCTGGATATATGAAAACGTGGAATGTCCTTAGTAATTTTTAGTTAAATTTAAGGATCCACTACACCAAATTTGCTTATAGACATCACTTAATAGACATCGGTTAATAGTAAAATGTGTTGTCTTTTCATTTAAAACCGATGTCTTTTAAAAATTCGATGTCTATCCACGAAAAAGTAAGCTGATAGACATCGGTTTTCTATGAAAATGCGCTGATACACATCGGTTTTTACTAACTGATGTCTTTCAAGCAATGTTAATTGCAACTCTAAAAAATGCACTGATAGACATCGGTTTTAACTAAACGATGTCTATAAAGCGATGTTAATTCTCTGATAGACATCGGCTTCCTAAGAAAAATGCCACTCAATTATGTGTAATTGGTCCCAGTTTGGCCATACTCTGTTTTTGAATATTAACTGAAATAGACATTTTCCATGTGGAAAAGGAAGTAGTGTGGGGTACTTTATAATGTTAAATTTTACATTTATGTAATGTTTCCCTTTGGAAGACGTCAAATTCCAGTATTTGCAGGTGGGTAGAGGGCTTATCAGAGAGACTAAGCTGAAGCTTTTGACAGATGACAAAATTGACAAGAGTGGACAAGTTTAAGATTAGTTAGATAGAAGTTATACTTTACACTTCGTTATAGCTCAGCATTTTCTAAATAAGATGGCCAAAGAGAACCTCCAAGAAACAAGATGACTCTTTATGAACAGCTCAGCATTTTTTTCTCTCAGATTCAATCACTCCACTGATAATGCCACTCAATTAGACACTCCTTCTAATCAGGTGATGTAGATTTTTCATATGATTATTTTGCATGTTATGTCTCTAATAATTCTATCTAAGTTTAATTTCTTTAGGTTCTGATGAATGAATATTATTTATGCAAGTGTTACTTTAAGTTACTTCACATCCAAAATTTGACATTGCTTTCATGACTTAATTTTTTTTGCATAACCTTAAAATTATTTTAGTTAAGAGGTAAACCTAATTAAATTCAGTATGTGGGATTCTGGATTTTTAAGTTTATATAAGCTAGAAAATATTGTCCTAGCATAAAAATCTGAAATCACAAACCAGTACTTATATTTTTATTTCAGTTTAATTTTTTTAAAATCTATATTGGCATATAGTAAACAAATGCCCTTGCAACATAGATTAAAAAAATACACCTCATCTATTACCTTGAGGGTTACCTACAATTACAGGTTGTAAGCTGCTTTATTCATGAGATATCTTTGTTTTTTACAGTTCTCATGTCTGATCTCTTTTCGTTTCTTTTTCAGAATATACAAATTGGTGCTGCATGGCTATTATCTGTGTTGTTTTATTGCTGATTTTTCACAACTTTATACTAATAGCATTCTGAGTCTTGTGTTGGAAGATAAGCAGGTTGGAAGATGAATTATTATGGAAAGCAAGAAGATAAAGTGTTTATACAATGCAAGGCAAGAAAATGCTCAATGTATTATGTTCCTCAACTTATAAATTTAGGATTTGTTTATTTAAAATTGAAGTTTGGATGTAATTAGTTAGGATATAATTGTACTTTTAGCTTTAGAGGATGATTGTGTGTACTTGAAATTCTTGTAAAGATACGTTAGTTTTAAGTTATATAACATGATTGTGTTTAATCTTATTTTAATAATAATATAAGTTAATTTATAAAATAAAATAAAATAAAAATAAAAATAATAATATGAAAGACATCATGTAAAAACTGATGTCTATGATAGGAAAGACATCGGTGGAAAAATGATGTTAAATAGGTGTCAATCGATGTCTTTTCTAAAAAAGACATCGGTTTGTAACCGATGTCTTTTTATCCAATTCGATGTCTTTTCTAGGAAAGACATCGGTAAATAAACAATGTCTAATATGCCAACCGATGTCTTTCCGTAGAAAGACATCGGTGGATAACCGATATCAAAGATTGCAACCGATGTCTATACAATGGAAAAGACATCGGTTAAAAACCGATGTCTATCAGCGCCCACTTTCGACATCGGAGGCTTCAACATCAGCTGCTTGGTGAAATAGACATCAGTTAAAAACCGATGTCTATCATCATTTTTGGTGTAGTGATCCTGGAAATTATACATATATATAGTGTACATACAGTTGGTCTAGTGTGTCCTTTGTTGTTCCACCAGATGGATCCCTGACCGTCGATCGTGCCTTCACCTCTGATCGTGATTCCTTTAATTAGCTTCGAAAAATTTAGCCATTCTAACAACCCTGATCCATAATCTCCACCATTTTTTGATGCAATTATCTTTCCATCCAACTAATAGTTTTGTTCCAAAAAAGAAATCATATTAGGTTAGGGCTACTATAATTAAAATTATTTTTAATCAATAAATTCTTTAACCAATTTGTTGCATACTTCATTCAATTTATGAGTTTTTTAGTTAAATATATGAAAATGATTAATTACAAAAAATTATGGAACATATATTGTTAATAGCTAGCTAGCACTCCTTAGAATTAATTACCTGGAAGACAATGTTGGGTTGGCAAGGTCCCAAAAACGTGATCGGTTTAACGAGAAAAACGGACCCGAATGGAACGAGCATGATGGATCCTATGATTTGGCAAGAATCCGACCATGCGGATACAAATGCCTGTCTAAAATGTTAGTATCAATCTACAAATAATTAATACTACTTTGTCGAACTGATCAAGAATGTGGTTATATACGTACCTTAGTGTCATCTGTAATTCCATCTCCTTTAGCACCGTAGTGCAATACATTAATGGTGGAGGAAACGGTGGAGCCACCAGACGGGGCTGTCGCCGGAGCTATCGGTTTTCCGGCCTTCCGATGTTTGGCGCCAGTGCAATTTAAATAACTCCCTGATAAAAGACAGATAATATAAACTAGGAACATTATAGTAGTATTCTTCATTTTGGAATGTAATAATGTTTAGTGGAAGTGAATAATTATTTTTGATCGTTGTGCTGGTGGAATACCAACCAGAAGTATTTATATTAGGACATAGTTAGAAATGTGCATTCATAAGCTCAACATTTGTAATTTGTTGGTTTCTTACTACGTTGACTATTTTGTTACGTGTGCGACGAGATAACTAATTTAACTACCAATTATCAATTACAAAATTAACTGTTAATTCACGTTTGAACTTTTCATGGCATAGTTGTATTATCCTTAATCAAAAATTAATGTGGAGAAGGAGAGAGAGGGACAGCATGATCTTTGGAACGTTGGAGTCAAAGAATTATTAAGAATAAAAAATTAATTACGAGAGAATGTGACAGAGTATTATGTTAATTTATAATAATTAATCAGATAATAAATCTTTAAATTCAGCATAAGTATTATTCGCCTGCCACGAAGTTGAATAAGATCAGTATTATTTATTTGTTTATTTCAGTTCGGCATATATCGTGCGAAAAACATTTCTTTATTTTTTCAGAAAAATAAGAATTAAATTAATTAGACCCGCCTGTAACTCAAAGATTGGACAATTTACATGATGACGTGTTTACTTTTCGTTCATTAATAAGACATTAGAAAATAGATATCAATCTCCTATTATTATATATTCCATATAAGGATATAATAGAATTTATACACTAAAAAAATATTAACCCTAAAAATAATGATTAAAATTTTCCTCTACATATATACATGTCATTTATATAATATCTGTAATGGGAGATATAAAACTAGAATCATCTAAAATATCATTTAATTAAATGCAGTAATATCACAAGACAAAAAAAAAAAATAGAATTAAACCATGTAGCTAGATAAAGATCTCATATTAAAACTATTTGATGATTAAAATAATTATTCAATGTTGTTCTAGTTTTGAAATGTGAATCTAATTTTGCAACAATGACTACAATTCTGCACGCAAATTTGCCACGACCATCTTTATATAAATCTTCACATCATTTATTCACTAATTTTGTAATTATCCTTTATAAATCCATGACATCATTAATTATTAATATGTACTACTATTTATAATTATTATTATTTAAAAAAAAAAAAAGGAGGTGTGATAAATTAAGTGCTTTTCAACAAATATGAAAGCATAAGTCAATCTCACATGAAAAGAAAAGCCAGTAAACGCGCCATGTATACTGGTGGAGTGATTGACTACAGGGATCGATATATATATATATATATATATATATATATATATATATATATATATATATAAATGGGAAATAGAAAAATTAAATCAAGCTTAAGTCGTTTAGAAATAGCACTTTAATTCTTCACGTGAAATAATGATTAGAATTAACATGTGAGTGTCGTTTTCGTTGTTGATTACGGTAACCGTGTATCCCAGTATCAGTAATTAAATTGATAGAGGATATAAATTAGAGGAAAAGAATTGCGTGATAAACATCTTTGGTTACATGATAGATTTAAAGTTATACTGTTATAATATAAAGTTATATTAAATTAATAAAAAGTGATGTTTTTTTATAAAGGAAAATTTTATTAATAATGATGAATGAGTACAAGAAATACACAAGTAACACAACAACAGTACGTAGCAAAATTAACAAAGCTAGGAATTAATCTTTAGCCCCATATATGCATTCAAGTAGATTTGAACTCCAGGTTTTATACTCCATTTCTTTCAATCCACTTTTACTTCTATGCACTATCCAGTTCCATGTAAAGTTTTTCACTTCATACAACATCTCGTCCACCTTCCATTCTTTGTCCTCAAATACAAGATTGTTTCTACGTCTCCATATCGTCCAAATTGTACAGGCCCAGATACATCTCATCACAGAACAAGCGAACATACCATTCATCAAGTTTCCAAATTCTATCAAATTTTGTCCGAGTTCAGCACTCAGCGGTCCATTTACATCCACCCAACTCATTATATTTCCTCAAACTTCGCTAGATCCTCTACATTCAATAAAGCAATGGCGTATAAATTCCGGCTCCTCCAAGCAAACCGGACATCGTGTATCAACAATTACATGTAAGGTGTTTCTCTTTAGAAGCTCAACTTTAGTAGGAATTCTATTCCTCACAACTCGCCGAGTCAAGAACTGTACTTTCGGTGGAATATGTTTATCCCAAATGCAAGAGTAGAGTTCTAGAACAGCTTCATAATCCCCCAATTTCCTATTCATAAGCACTCGATATGCTTCATAAACACTATACTCGCCACGCTTATGATTGCCACAACGCCAACTATCTCTCTCATCTGAATTGATGCTGATTCTCCCCAGCATAACCAACATATCACTATATGATTGTTCTTTCCAGCTTCTCAAACTACGTGTCCAATTCAATTCCATTTCCATTCCGAATCAACCATTTTTCCCATGGAGGCAATACAAGCCTCTTTCGACTCACATACGCCATACAACCTTGAGAACACATCTCGGAGGCAAATATTACCCAAATATGTTTCGTTCCAAAAAGATGTATTTGAACCATCCTTTACCTAACGAGATAGAGACTCCTTGAACCAATTACCTCCCACATCTTCTATTGCCTTTGCTATATCCCTCCGCCACCCTTTAAGTTTGTTACAATTTGCCAAAAACCTCTCAAAGCCCCCAAACGAGGGGTCAATTCCCAACCTTTCGGTGATCAAATTGGCCCGCCATACTTTTTTACCTTTCATAGTCTTCCAAATCCACTTGCATAGGAGAGCCTTATTCTGTAGTTCCAAATCTTTTACGCCCAGGCCCCCTGCTTCTTTTGGTCGACAAATCGTAGACCAACTCACCCACACAATCTGCTTACTCCTATTAGTCCCATTCCACAAAAACTGCCTCTGAAGATCAACAATCTTTTTTATGGCACACTTAGGTACCCTAAATACCGAGAGAGCATAAGAAGGCACTGCATTCAACACAGAATTTATTAATGTCAATCTGCCACCATAGGATAATTTTAACTTACTCCAGTTCAACAATCAATTTTCCGAATAATATAGTTCCAATCTCGAGCCTTGCAGTGGGAGCTCCCCATTATCACTCCAAGGTATTTGAAGGGCAAGTGTCCTACTTTTCAGCCAAGCAAATCTGTCATATCTCCCATGAGGCCTTCTTTACCTTTCAAAGCAATCAACTGACATTTATTGATGTTCACTTTAAGACCCGCGACCAAGTCAAGAATGATCAACATTCTTTTAAGAAAGATGGAGTTTTGAAGTGATGCCACCCCCAAGAATAGTGTGTCATCTGCAAATTGCAAATAAGACACCTTCCACTTTCCTCCACCGACTGTCAAAGGTTCAAAGAGCCCCATCTCCACTGCTTTATCCATACATAGGCTAATGAATTCAGCAGCAATAATAAAGAGAAAAGAGGAAAGTGGATTCCTTTGTCTCAGACCCCTCTCCAAATGGAAATCCTCTGATGGACTTCCATTAACAAGGACTGCTACATGCGCACATGAATAACACTCCCTCATCCACAACACCCATTTCTCGTCAAAGCCCATAACATGTAACATCTCTTCTAAGAAGTCCCAATTTATAGTGTCATGTGCCTTTGCAAAATCAATTTTGTAGCAAAAAGCATCCTTATTTCCACTCTTCGCTTCTTCAATTACGAAATTCAATGGTGCTATACTATCTGTAATTTGCCTTCCTTTGATAAAGGCAGTTTGATTCTCTGAGATCACTGGATCCAATATGCAGCTTATCCTTTGGGCTAGCAACTTTGATAAATTTTTATAAGGGCCCTCTATTAATGAAATAGGTCTGTGGTCTTCAATCTTTGCCGTCCCTTCTACTTTTGGCACTAATGTAACAAAAGAGTGATTAAGCCTTTTTGCAATTCTTGCATTTGAGTGGAATTGATCCAAGAACAGCATTACATCCTCTCTAATAACATCCCAACAAACCTTGAAAATTTTCATGTTCAAGCCATCCGGTCCTGGGCTCTTATTCCCGTCACAACTGCCTAACACCTTGACCACCTCCAGTTCAGAAACAAATTATAGTATTAATAAAAAGTAATAATTTCTCCATCCTACCGAAATGTCCCAATTTTACTATATTAGTGTCTCATTCAAAGGTCCTTATTTCCAACTTTTAGTAAAAGGACCACACATAATGGCACATCACTCACTAATAATACAACTATCCACTACACATAAAATAATAATACTTCTTAATTCACGTGCAAAAAAGAAATGAGGACCTTTGGCAGGTTGGCCCGAACGGAGGAAGTAACATTTTATAGCGAAAGTGATAATTATAATTTTAAAAGGTATACTCCCTCCGTCCATGCGTAAGAGGACAATTTGTTTTTTTGCACGTAGATTAAGGAGTATTAATATTTAATGTGTAGAGGGTATTTGTATTAGTGGGAGTGTGAGTCTCATATTTTAAGGGTGCGGCTATTTACACCCCCATAATTACTAAACAAACCCCAAAATACTTTTTTTTAAAAATATTTTATTAATATACCTTAAATACCCTTATTAGAAATATATATTACTCGTGCTAAATAAATCCTAAACTTACTAAATATATCCTAGATCTTTACTTGAAATTTTCGCTTCTCTCCCCTGCAAACTACATAGATCAGTGAATGTTCAACAATGATTAAATAGAACAAATTCATATGCAGACACCATTTCAATTTAAAGAAAATTAAAAAGTTGAGAGGAGAGGGAGCTTCTTCGGTTTGTTTCATGAATTGGAATTAAGATGCAAGTAGGTGGGTATACATATACTTGCACATACACACTATTCTTCTTAATCTCGTGTGGTAATTTCATTTACTTAATTATTTTGCATAAATTAATAGTTAATTTTAAACACATTAAAATTTAATTTGGAGAATGGAGATCCTTCCTAGAATTCCAAGATCTAATCGTCTGTAGGATGATCGCCATTTCTTCCCCTTGAAAGCTTTTTGCTCTCTGGCGATACTATATGATCAGTATTATCATCGTGAATTGGAGGAAAAATATGTCCACAAATTGTATAATTAATAGTCAGTTAATAAGAATTAGAAAAAAAAATTATGAAAAAGTCACATACACAAACAATGAAACTAAGAAATTATGTAGGAATTACTAATTAGCGAGACATATGAGAACTCAGGTTTTTTAAGTTTCAATTAGCATAGAATAAAAGAATGTGAAGACGGAGAAAGAGGGTTTAATCTTCAGGTTATGTTTAGTAATAATAAAGTAGGTTTAGTAATATATATTCTTTTTAAAGGGTATTTAAGTCATGTATTAATTAAAATCATTTTAATTTATATATTTGGGGTATGTTTAGTATTTTTGGGGTGCGAATGGCCACCCCATATTTTAATTGTATTAGAGGGTGTGTGGGTCCCATGTGTATAAAAAAGGAAAGGGGACTCTTTGGGTGGGAATGACCCTCTGGGACGAAGGGAGTATAAAATAATCTCACGTGAGACGGTATCACACAAAACTTAACCATAATTAAAACGGTGTATTAAAGATAATATTGTCATCATTCAAATTAATAAATGATAATTATTGTATAAAACTTTTTTCCCGCAATTTATGATTTATTTTGCTTTTATACTTTAATATTTACCCTTGAATTTAATACTATTAATTCTAAAAGGATAGTTGTAATTAGACTTGAAAACAAGTAGGGACTACAGATATGTTATATAAAATTAATTTGGGATGCTCACTTCAAAAAAATTTCAAAAGGTGAAAGATCATAAAACAAAAATAATAATAATAATAATAATAATAAATCTTAATATTATACACATTGATCAATGTGTAAAAACAAATAGTAGTATATAGATTGTGATAAAAGAATAAGTTTGACTGAAATCATCCTCTCATAAAACTGATAATAGAATATGTAATTTTTCTTTTATAAAAGTATAATCATCCCACCTACCAATACATAAGATGAAATATAAGATGAATTTACGATAAAGTTATATATGAAAAAACGGTATTTCAATCTGCGGATGATTTACACTAATAATTTATGTTAGAGATTGTCCATTAAGCATGATTAATGTATATACCGGTATACCCTATTTATTATTATCAGTTTTAAAAATAATATTCTTAAATAAACTCATGAAAATCACAGGATTAAGATATATTATGAATAATAATAAAAAATTATATTATATCCTATGAAATAAAATGTCATTAATCATAATAATAATATAATTATATATTAAAAGAATTAATATTAAAATCTAAAAATAAACATTACTACTACTTATAAACACAGAACTAATAAATCATTCTTTTAACTCACGTACACGAAGATTAATATATTTACAGAACTTACTTACTTACTTAATTTATTTATTTATTTATTTTTAATAAAAGTAAAGAAACGCAATCACAAAAAAGCTGCATGAGTTCTGGGATAGCTGAAATTAAAGGGCAAAAGAGTTAAAAAGTAATAGGGTAGAAGCAGGATTAGTCCCATTAGAGTATGTCACTTGCAGAAATGGTCCCGTAGCCTGCGATTTTGGTCCCGTAAAAGTTTTCTAAAAGTGTAAATTTACAAAATTGACCCAAAAATGTGCTAAACTAGTTCCAAGTCAGAATTTATATTATATCTATCTTACGCAAGATTAACTCAATTTTCCGTGCTTCAAAATGATATCAGAACCTGTAAAAAATCCTGAAACTCTACTGCGTGACAAACGTTAAAAGTCCCGAAGCGTAGCTCTCCGTCAGGAGTGACCCATCACCTTAGGCGAACCCGTGGTGCTCTGGGTTGGCAAACTGATAGGTTCCTTTTGATGGGATGACCCCTAATCGTAATTGGCCCATCACCTTAGGCGAACCCGTGGTGCTCTGGGTAGGGTCTGCGGTCAAAATGGTATCAGAGTCTTAGGTTCATTTATTTATGAATGGATATAATTATTATATACTTATTTCACTTAACGAGAGGAGAGTTTCAAAGAGATTTGGATCCGAACGAAAGTTCGACATCCGAAATTGACAGGACTATCATCCTTGTTCCAAGCTGGAGTAACAAGGATTTCTGGCCTGTCAACTACAACGAGACAAGCAGTTCTATACAACAATATTATTGTGTGTTGTATAGACAATACGCAGAGAAATAATACGAGAACGCCGATCAATTTTGGGATAACCTCGATCGAAGGTATAAAGTGGTGGAAGCCCGTGCTAACCACACCAAAGAGAAATCTCTGGAGGAACTACGCCAGATGCAGATAAGGTACTCGAAAGAGGTACCAAGAAACATCGTGGAAATCTGAAGTTTCACCGAAATCTATGGACGTATCCACAAACAATAGCAATGGAGGAAACGACCAAACCAAGGTCCAAGAGAGATCTGCAAGCCCTATTACTTCTCACACTGGACGGAATGACAGAGTGAAAGGAGATCGAGACAGATAACTCTAAGATGAACCAAGATCTTAGAGAATTACAGAACACGGTGAGATTCTTTGGAGAATATTGTTAAAGCATGTCCAAGACAATATTCGAGATCAGCCTCAAGATGGACAAGGTAGAGAAATTGCAGAACAAGAAACTCGACCTCATCATGAAGTTGATGGAACAAGTAAAATCCTTGGAAACCAAGGTGACAGGAAGAAGACCAGGAGGAAGGTTACCACTAACCTTAGGAACAGAACCCCTTTTTCACCAAAATGGGAAAACGACGGAGGTCATAAGACCAAAGTAGGAAAGCGAGAAGATGATTGCTATTTTTCGAGGAGAATCCACATCCCCGAATGGCAAGAGCAAATCTTGAAGATCTACAAGATATATATGAGTCCTTCCAAGGATTATCAATTGTAGATCTAAAGATGAACGTTGGAGAGGCATCAGGTTCTCAACAACAGTCCCAGGCTCATCAGACCCAATAGGACCGAAGCCAAGATGAAGGAACCTTTGGATCACACGGAGTCTATGGGGCAAGACAAGAAGATACATTCCAACCACCATGAAACTTCAAAATGAAGGCCATAGGAATGTCAATAGGAGCAAGCCAAGTTCGAGGATCTAATATACACAACACCCCATATGGCCGGTCTCACCTTGAACCGATAAATCCATACGGGTTGATCTTAAACCTCGATACTCTAGACTTCAAGAATAGAGAAGCCTTGATCGATGAATAGACAAATGTCATGAAGATCGCAGGTGGCGCATTGGAGCTGGACAAAGAATGGTTCATAAGATTCCTTACTATGAGCCTGGAAGGATCAGTAAAATGCGCCTGGGAGGAGCTCTCAAACGAAGTTAAAAAGAAGGCTATGGAAGGCGAAGATCTAGGCAACATTGTCGATCGAATGGCCAAGATCTTCAAGATCCATTTCATCGGAGTAGGATACTTCGAAGGAATGGAAGAAGAAAAGAAAAAGAAGTATAGGAATGCCCTATACAGCCTAGAACTACTTGATATTTGTCACGTAGATGAGTACATCAACTCTTCACAGAGTATAGATGGAAATCTAAGGTCAAAGAGGAAGAAATATTCCACTTATTATTTGCCAAGATCCCTAGCCCATGGAGACAAATGCTGATCAAAGAGTATGAACCATGCGAGCTGGATTCAATAGCAAGGAGAATGTCCTTCCTCAAAGCCAAGATTGCAGAGTGGTGTCATCAAGCGGCGCTATCCAATAACTACAAGAGATTAAGGGGAATCAACAAGACAGTCCCCTTATACTGCGAAAGCAATGATCTTCCAACTATCATCGGAAGAAACCCAAAAAAACAGAAAAGGATGAAGAAGAATCATCCTTACAATCAAAGGAGCAGAGGATGGAGATCCGGAAGACCAAGATCATTTTGGTCTAAGCAGAAGGCCCGAAGCTATAAATTAGGGCATAGATCTGGACCATCAAGATGGAGTTCAAGAAGCTAAGCCTCATCCTCAGGGTCAAACCATAGGAGCACAGGAAGAACTCCCACAAGAAAGACATTCCGAAGAGCAGCCACATGAGTCAATGAAAGATTCAAGGTTTGTAACTGCTACACGTGTGAAGCCAGAGGACATATCTCACCAGATTGCCCAGAAAACCAAAAGAGATGAGTACGACAGTTCGAGACAACTCCAGAAATTGAGGAGGCTGTTTACTTCCAAGATCTAATACATGTGTATTAGTTTGAAGATATACCCTCAGACGAGAGCATCTACGAAGAAGAATTCTTCAGTTAAGATAAGTCATCTGAAGATGAGTCGGAGTGAAGAAGAAAGCTTCAGAGAGGAGATGCAAGAAGATATGTCGAGATTCTTTTCTCAAATATCCATTTCTAATAAAGCCCTTATGAGAATCATGAAGGATGATCCAAGGCTCAACCTATACGATGGATTAACCGTATGAATGATGGACAAATTCTTTCCAAGCTTCAAGAAGAGAAAGCACAACATCATATACAAAGTGACCAAAGGGGAAATTGTCATCCCAATGGAGCTCACGAGAAATGTAATGGAAATGCAACTAGTTTCTGTTGACGAAATCAAAAGGGAACTCAGTAAACTCAAGGAAGGAATAGCCAAGACCATGTCTTGGATCCATATCGGAGCAATCCGGATCCTCATCAAAGCAACTTTCAAAGAAGGTATCGATACACCAATCGATATTACAATCTTTGATAAGAGGATCAAGAATACAAGAGAGGCATGACTGGGAGGAATCTCAGGAAACCTATACGCAGGCAAGGTAACAACCTACACATATCCAAAGATTGCCTACAATCTGGCAGATTTCCTAACGAGAGATGGAAGGAACTGAGATAGACTTCATCCTGACTGTTTCAAGGCACCTGATGGACAACCTTGACTGCATTCGAAACGGCGCAAGTCTGTTCGAAGCAACACGAGAGCCACTCCTCCAGGCTGTTAATAGTAATTTCAATCGACAAAAGGAGAGTAGTCGATAACGGGTCTCTAAACCCGGAACAAATGATTCAAGTACCCTTAGCACAAGTCATAGTCTGGAACCTCCAAAAGAGAAACCGGTCCAAGGAAAAATCAAATACCTGGAGTCACATCTAGAGTCGACGAATCAACCCAGCACTTCTGGGGTCAAAGAGAGAGAGATCAACCTTAGGCCTATGACGGACACTGCTAAGGTTGGTATTAACTTAGCTGATTTCTCTTATTGGTAGGAATACCAGGCCAGCTGGGAGAAATTGAACACCAGACAAGGAATCCGACCGGAGAAATGCCGGGTGAATATATATGAGGAATATCCCCGAGTTTGGATGCGAGAAGGCTCAAATCCAATGGATGTAAAGCAGTGGTATGACTTTGGGGCACTAGCCTCGATCTATACTATTGTACCAGGTTTCCCAGAACTTGCAAAACTTCCAGAATGGCTGGGAGAAAAGGTTTTCAAGGCATGGGAGAACAACTCGACTCTATCCAGAGGCGATGTATTAGAGCTGTACTTCACCAGTGCGGCCCCAGAATCAATCGGGAAAGGCAACCACGAGGCCTTCCATTTCATCAAGCTGAGAAAACTTGATGTTTCAGCATCAAATAAGATCAAAGAGTCTTCTGGAAAGGAACCAGTCTTGGTTTTTTCATTTTCTGAAGAACAGATTTCTACGCGAAGAGCGAGGGATTTGTATGTTTGCATCAAAGCAATGGTGGAGGTAAAGTTCTCATTCAAGTTCGAGCATAAGTCTTTGAATAGGTCTTTCCTGTTAAACACTTTAACATGAAAGAAGACAGTGTTCGCTGAGAAGGCTTTCTAGGAAAAATAAGAACTTTTCTGGAAAAACAAGATTCCAGTGAGTAAATAAACTCATCGGAGATATTGCAAAATGAACCATTTTGGGTAATGGACGAACAAGGTATGCACAAGCTGTTCCACCCAAACAGAACCAGAATTTGTATAGGGATAAGATTGGGCATAGGAATGATCAGAACTGCTGATCCCAACAAAGGAAACACGTGGAAAGAAGAGGGTGAAACCTCTTCGGAATACTCAGGAGCCGGGAGAATCATCAGGCACCAAAGAGGACAAATGACTCCTCAAAAAAGCAAGAACCAGGTGACCTTCCGAAAGGGTAAGAGACATGTGACCGACATGGAAGATGACCCACAATGAAGAATCCAATAAAGAAACCAGCCAGCTGCTAAAGTTGGAATCCGAGGCAGATGACGTAAGTGTTGACGCCAACACAATAACGTAAGCAGTGACGTCATAAAATATTAAGAGGCTTTGAAATCTGGATTTCAAATCCAAAAGCCTCTATAAATAGGTGTGTTGAGGAAGCAGAATGCATCGACCATCACCCTCTGTTTTCTCTTTCTAAAATAAACATTATATCTCTTTCTTTTTATGAGTGTTTTGAGTGCAGCTACAATAGGTAGCTAAAGGAGTTATCTCCTCTTATTCAGTGAAGATGAATGTGTAATAAATTCTTCATTCAATAAATAAATAATCTTGGGCTTCTGCCCGCATGTAGCCTTCCAATTTTTATGCAACTTTAAACCTCCATATTTTTCGGCGAGAAACAGTAGCAGCATCCTGTACACCCAGAGTAGGAAATGAATCAGGGTTGTGCTGAGATCCGCTGAAGGGACAGGATTGATCCATCACACTGCGGGGCGAGTGGTTGGCTGTGAGGAGCAGTCGTAAAACCTCCTGGATACCCGATGGATTGACAGTAAAAAAATGTACTGTTACTATTTCAAGTCGATTAATTACGAGATTAATATTATTTAATTATTGTACGTAAGCATGATTGGTCTGATATGGTCGTAATGGACTATGTCTATTTTGAAAAATAGAATGACGATGTAAATCTGGCAATATAGATATGATATAAGCGATTAGGAATGAAAATTTTCGGTAAAACTATTTTGGGCTAAAAATGCAACTTTTGGAACTAGAAAAAAGGTTCGGGACCAAAAATGCAACTGGGATAATCCAATGGGACCGAAAGTGCAATTATCCCAAAAAGTAATAATACTTTAATTAAAAGTGATATTAAAATTAATAAAATATAATAATAGTGTATTGAATTAGTATTTCATTAAATAAAAAGCATGACATTTTAAATTTGTGATAATATTAAAAGAATATACTTCTTCTGTCTTATCTAATAAAGAGTCAATTTTTCCATTTTGGGCGTCTCACCTAAAGACTCTCACTTCCCTTTTCACACACATAGGATCCAAACACACCCACTAATATAATTAAAATATAGGGCTCATACTCTTACTAATACAACTGCCCACTGCACATTAAATAATACTAATACTTATTAATCCATCTGCAAAAAGTAAAAATAACCCTTTGCATGGCACGAGGAAGTATATATATTTAAAAAATGTAAAACGAGCTCACCCCATTCTACTCCTTATTTTTTGTTCCGTCGATTTATAACCATGTTTTTATTTCTAAGATTATTTTGAAAAAAAAAATTAATAAATAAACTTAAATGACTTCTTATAAGTCCTCTAGACTAATTGGTTTGAACTAGACAAACTTTGATATGGGTTTATGAGGTGGGCCTTTAGCCTGGATCACCTGATACGGGCCTTTTAATTGGCCCATATTGAAGATGGGCCTGTATACTTGTTCAATGAATAAGCTTAAGGCTTAACTGATGTAGTCTTTAAACCTTTATTTAGGCCATGATTAATATTATCATGTCTGAATTCTCTGAACTGGACCATTAATACCATATTTATATTATCATTACATTAAATTATTTAAAATATTTAATTTAATTATATAAATCAATTATAATGTAACAAATATTAACTTCTACTCTATATTTGAATTATAGTCATATATACGTTGCAGATATAACAATTATATTTTACTATGATCATATTTCATAGAGTTGATGGGTAATTTTTCTGATAAGGTATTTACAGATTTAAAATTGGTTTGTCCATTTAAATAGGTTGCTTAAACTTTTATCACATTTAATGTTCTCTACTTCTTTTTTTATTTATTTATTATTATTTTATAAATGGAAACTTAGTCCAATTATGACAATGCAGATAAAGCACAAATCAAATGCTTTCACTTATGGAAGAACTGAAGCATAATTCCTATTATGATTATGACATTGAAAAAATTATTGAAGATTTTTATTCTAAAATGAAACGTGGGGTTAAATTAACTACTCCCTCCATCCCATAAAAGTTGACACACTTTTTTTTTTATGTCTTTGACACATTTCTTTTTTAATACATTAACCCACACAAAAAACAATTAATTTATTCTCATGGGCCCCACATATCACCTCTAATACAACTACCCACTACACATTAAATATTATTTCTCTCACTTCACTTTACTCCACTTTACATTAAATTATTATACTCCTTAATCTCCGTGCCCAAAAAAATTTTTACCAACTTCTATGGGACGGAGGGAGGGAGTATATCATAAATTTTCTGTCCAATAAAATAAAACAAATTCCTCAAAATTATACTAATTGCGAAATATAATATAATAAAATATTATTTAATCTTTATCCCTAGTTTTCTCCGGTTGGTATAAGTAAGCAAAGCTCGTTTGTCAGCTCCTCACCTACGCTTCTGGTCTCGGAAGCGTAGATCTCTTTCTCTCTCTAAACTACGCGCTTTCACGACTATATTTGTGAAGTTTGTTCGAGAGAGAGAGAGAGAGGGACTTCTTCGCAGTGGAGCAGCGTTTCCGTTCGCATCGATTTTTATTATCTAGAAAACGACGTTCTGAGGTACATTCTATGTCGTTGCCCTAATGTTCTATTGTGAATTGATTTGTAGAGAATTTGTGCGTGTTTCTGGATCTAGATGAGCGCATGAGAATTTGCTTGTTAATTCGATGAGATTATGTAGTATTTACTTTTTAGGGTTTCAAATTAGGATTTTGCTGAGAATGTTTAACGCGTTTTTTTTTTTTTTGTTGGTTATGCTATATGCTGCTTGCTGTTTAAATTTTTACTTTTCTATTAAGATTCCTGTTGATGCTCTCACGAGCTGTGAATTAAGTCGAGTGTTTTGTAATGGGTGGAAGATGGTATTTTTGGAAGGCGTTTTGGTGTATAGGGAGGTCTAAGTAAGATATGAAATGGTTTAATGAAAATAAGCAGAAAGTCGCCTTACAGTCTATTTACAATGTTATATCTAGGAAGGTTGAGCCTATTTGTTTCTTTTTTATATTAGCTTCAAATGTGCCGTGTGTTATAGCTCTTATCACCTTGCTGTTCTTATCTGATCATTTTTTTATTGGTACTTACTTTTTGATTTCAAGTAGGAATCTTTGACATGGCAACCACAACTACTGCTGCACCTGGTATACATTATGCACCTGAAGATCCCACCCTCCCAAAACCATGGAGGGGTTTGGTTGATGGTAAGACTGGATATCTTTATTACTGGAATCCAGATACCAATATAACCCAGTATGAGAGACCTGTGGCCTCTATGCATGAAAGCTCTGCCCCATCACACAAATTATTGAGTTCTTCAGTTCAAAAGACGCCCCAAGTGCTGCATAATGCTCACGATGATGATGAAAATAGGTATGCTAAAGCTAGCAATGGATTCACAAAGGCTACTGCAGCAGGAAATTACCAGGTATCTCGGTGGTGTTTTTAATAATTATATTTTATGTTAATCATATTTATGTATTCAACCTTACTTTTCAAGCCTCGGGTCCATAATACTGTATTCACCTGACCCTTCCGCCTTTTTTTTATTAGTCTGCCCGAAGCAGACAAGATTATCCGCGAAGCGATGCAGAGATTAAGACCAGTTTTGGACATGGTTCACATGCTTCCAATGGTGGAGAAAGTAGTCTATCGGCTGAATCCTATCGACGAAGACATGAAATAACTGTTACTGTGAGTACTTGTATAACTTATGCAATTGAATGTCAGTGATCTTCTAGCTTCAGTATTTTAACCTAGATCAAATTTTAATGTTTACTTGCTTTTTAAAAAATTCTGTTAGTCATGTAAAGCTTAACATGTGATTATAATCAAATATCATGGAAACTGAAAGACGCAGTGTTTGATAAGCGATAGGATAAATTCTAATAATGATGGCTTTGGCACTTTCTTGTTGAATGTTGATTGGATTTCATTACTTTAAGTTATGGAATTCCTTCTTTTTTTTTTCCTTTCCTATTACACTTCTATTCTTGAACTTTGTTTTCTAGTAAAAGTTAATTTTTTATTTATTCTTTTTCCTATACCGTCATTGTGTGTGTAATATTATCTTTGTTCCTTATAATTCTGATTGGTTTCTTTCTCTGAATTGTTTAGGGAGACAATGTTCCTCAGCCTTTTGCTTCATTTGAAGCCACTGGGTTTTCTCCTGAGATTTTAAGGGAGGTACAGAATTGATATTTGTCTACTGTTTTAATTGTTAGACCCCTTGTCTGTCTTAAATTTAATTGGAGTCAATTAGTTTTCGTCATTTTTTGAAATACTACTGGCGGCCCAGTGTGGAGGGACTCATGCTCAACTTTTCCATCTGTACTTTTGTCGCAGGTGCGATATTTGCTCCAGGAGGAGTTAAATGTCGTACGCTGTGCCGCTCTCCTGCGGGGGCTTGCATGTATTTGGAGCACCCTTCAATGATGGACCAATTTATTTGAGGGGCTTTCCTAATCATCCAAGCTTGGCTGGGACTTCTATTGTCAGTCTGCCCCTTGGTCTGAATAGAAGAAGAGGCGTCCTCCGACTATTGCTTGCTCAGCAAGCAGTTCCTGACGCGTTGGGGGATTATGCTTCTTCTTTACTTGGCCACTTCCTTAAAACCAAAAGAGACCAGCCAGAAATTATTTATGCACAAAAATATGCTTATGAAGGTGCGGGTTGTTTCATTTTTACAGGTACATCATGCTGGTTTTTCTGCTCCTACTCCAATACAGGCACAGTCATGGCCAATTGCTATAAAAGGTCGGGATATTGTAGCCATTGCCAAGACAGGCTCAGGGAAGACTTTGGGTTACTTGATACCTGGCTTTATTCATCTGAAACAAAGGCGCAATAATCCAAAATTAGGTCCAACAATTTTGGTGCTATCTCCAACCAGAGAGTTGGCGACTCAAATTCAAGATGAAGCAGTGAAGTTTGGAAGATCGTCGAAGATATCTTGCACTGTATGGTTTTTTCTTATAGCTATCATAGAATTGAAATTCATCCAGCGAAATTCCCTGTTACTGCTTAACCTTACCAATTAATGAGAACTTATTCTGTCTGCTATACGTTAGTTTAGAAAAAGCCACAACGGTAGTGGTTTATATTGTTTAAGTATTTATATTCCATTTATTTAAGGTGAGTACGTTCATGTTAATACGTGTCAGCTTCTAAATATTATATGACTTTTATTTTCCCAACTACTAATATGATATCCTTGTATCTGGTCTGCACCTACGAATTACATTATGGTGGAAGTGTTGTCCTACTCATTTATTTCTTTCTGAATGGTACTGATCTTCCTATTTATCTTTATCTATTGAAGTGTTTATATGGTGGTGCGCCTAAGGGACCTCAGTTAAAAGACATAGATAGAGGTGTTGATGTGGTGGTGGCCACACCTGGTCGATTGAATGATATTCTGGAGATGAAAAGAATTAGCCTCCGTCAAGTATCGTATTTGGTGTTGGATGAAGCTGACAGGATGCTTGACATGGGTTTCGAACCTCAGATTAGGAAAATTGTGAAGGAAGTTCCTACTCGTAGGCAGACCCTGATGTACACAGCTACGTGGCCGAAAGAGGTGCGCAGAATTGCTGCTGATTTATTGGTTAATCCTGTCCAGGTTAACATAGGAAATGTTGATGAGCTTGTTGCAAACAAGGCAATTACTCAGGTAAGTGTAAGCTGACTATTATTTATAGATTTTTTAATTTATTTAGGGTACTTTGATGTTTTTTGATACTCTATTACTCTAAAGTAGTATAGAGTAGTCTTTTACATGTTTGTAAGGACTTAACATGCACAGATCATATGAAGCCTGGTATTACTATTATTTTGAAATTGCTGACTGATTACATGATACGAATTCTTGGGGAACTGTTGTGATTGAAATAACCAGAACTTGGAAATAAATTATATGGTACCCATAATGAAATTCAGTTACAATATCCCACTGACTTATAACCAAAAATGATTGTGAACGTTTGTTGGTTTTGCTTTGATAACTTAGGTGTTTATCTGTTTGACCACAGTATGTTGAAGTTTTGTCACCAATGGATAAGCGCAAGCGCCTGGAACAGATATTGAGATCTCAAGAACCAGGATCAAAAATAATAATTTTTTGCTCTACAAAGAAAATGTGCGACCAACTTGCTGGGTACTTATCCCGACAGTTTGAAGCTGTTGCTATTCATGGAGACAAATCCCAGGGCGAGAGGGATCATGTGTTGAATCAGTTTCGCAATGGGAAGTCTCCAGTGCTTGTAGCTACGGATGTCGCTGCTCGTGGTCTGGACATTAAGGATATCAGGTTCGTGCCTGACAGAATCACACTTTTAGACTGTAACAATTGGGTGATTAGATTATAATAGAAACACTTGATTTTGTTCTCTGTGACCCTTTTCTTTTCCTTTATTTAATGTTATTTGTAGGACATAAAAACTTTGTTAGTTTGATAATTATGTTGGTCCTCTCCTTATTGCTTGAGTTGTGAAGATATGTTTTGGATCATTGTACTCGTCACATCGTTGTATGAGAACATGGATATTAATTTGTTTTGTTGGCAGCTTTTCTTGGTGTAGAAGTTGTTCATATTCTAAATGCTCCCTTATATTCTGAGTGGTTCATTTCTATTGTTATATTTAAATATGACGATAACGTATTTGCCACAGGGTTGTTATAAATTATGACTTCCCTACTGGAGTAGAGGACTATGTTCACAGAATTGGAAGAACTGGACGGGCTGGTGCAACTGGAGTTGCATATACGTTCTTTTGTGATCAGGATGCAAAACATGCATCAGATCTCATCAAACTTTTGGAAGGAGCCAATCAGCGTGTTCCTAATGAAGTTCGTGACCTGGCTTCACGTGGTGGTGGTATGGGACGGGCAAGACGTCAGTGGGGAGGCCCTGGTGGCCGTGATGGGGGTCGTGGAGGAAGGTATGATTCTTTATATAATGGCCGAGATGTGGGGATCAGCCGTGGATATGATCGCGAGCAGCGTGATAGGTACCGCTCTAGCCTCTATGTTTTACCCTCCTTAAATTAATCATTTAGTAACTCTTAATTCTGTGCAGTTAACTAATTTACATGGAACCCTACAATTTTGACACTTCTGGGATTTTTGCTAAACTCCCAGCAAAAATATGTGGTTTTGGTTTAAGTTGTGGTCTAATTGCATGAAATTGGGGTACTATATTTTTACCTGAGAATATTGGGGATAATAAATAACAAACCCAGTAAATTAGGATCAAAATTGCAAATTCCCCTTTTATGTCTCGACTAGATTGGTCTAAAAGATTGTGGTTTTTATGCATTCTTTGATAGACCTGTTTTGGGATCCTTCAACGGATATGGGGCAAATACCCCTGGAAGCTTCCATGAGAGCATGACGGCTTCAAAAAACAGAGGCAGAAGTCGCAGTCGTAGCAGAAGCCCTAGAAAGAATTCGGGATGGGGCGACAGACCTCATAGCCGTAGCAACGAGAGATTTCATGGAGGTGCTTATCCTAAATGAATTTACCATGAATGTGTCACGTTTTGTGATGAGGAAGAGGACTCTGTTACTGACTCAGGTGGTTGTGCAAAACTGACGAGTCGATGTCTACATTAGGTGCGGTGCTTCTGTCTTTGTTCGTCAATTGAATTGCAAATGCCTTTCAATGTTGTAGCTGGTTATGGGGGTCACATATCTTGTTAGTGAATACATACCATATTTTTTTTAATTGTGTTTTTTAGTGTTTACCCCCGTAAAGCAATATCTAGCAATACTTAGGGTGGCCAATTTTGCCCTTTTGTGATGTCTACTGTACTGTCAATTCTGATTTTATGGAAAATGTGAAATTTAGACACTTTTTTTTCGTAGTTTCGCATTAGCATTTCATGAATCACATTCCAAAAACTGTTATCCATTCAATATGTATTTTTGCAATACATTGTGATTGAGTTATTTTGACTGCCTAATGTTGTAGATCATCTCTTGGTGGATTTATGGAATTATTTCATGTTCTTTTCATCAGGCTTTGTTAAGCCAAAATAACTGTGAATACTCAAGGTATACTCATTACTTCTTTACAATTCAAAAAACAAAAGAAATTGTTAATTTTAGCA
Organism: Pogostemon cablin; assembly: GCA_023678885.1. NCBI lineage: Eukaryota > Viridiplantae > Streptophyta > Magnoliopsida > Lamiales > Lamiaceae > Pogostemon > Pogostemon cablin. The sequence continues at coordinate 559,565 of CM042992.1, read as the reverse complement.
TTCGGACATATGAATCATGAATAAATGTTATACAAATAGGTTTTTTTTTTCTTTTTCTTAAATAATCCTATAAACAAGGCAATTTAGCCATAACCATTGCAACATTTTGTCCGCTTGACGAGATTTGAATGTCTTGAAGAAAATTTTGCCCACGGCGATTTTTTTAAAATTTGAAATTCATCAAGACTTGAAACCGTTAATAACATGAATAATTTAACAGTCATTTTGCTTGTAAAATTATATGTGCTTGGCTAAACAATGATTTAACAGTCATTTTAGCCAATAATTTAACAGTCATTTTGCTTTGAACTCGCAAAATTCAGTTTAGTCAATTTGGTAATGAAATTTAGTATGAACATAATAACATACATTCATTGATGAGAAAAATAAATAATTAAAACCTGTGAAATAAAGAAAATGAAAATACACGTCTACAATCGGCATACCAATCCAAGTGGACTAGTTAGGCGATTATAACCCTCAAATGTCATGGCAAAAAAGTTAACTATGATGGTATTTTTCATTTAACATTTTAATTTTTATGTAAATTAGCGATATTTGAGTTGTAAATTTCAATTAAATGCTTGATATTTAAATGAAATTCTTGTTCAACACACTTCATACTAATCGAATGGTGAGACGAGTTAATTAGTCTATTTTCTGTAATATACAAACTATTTCTATGATCTTCATTAGAATAATTTCTTGAAAAAAAGGGTCAAAGGAACCCATAACTCATGAATCAATAATTATCTTAAATGCTATATTTCAAGAGTCAAAAACTCAATTTAAGCACTCATTTTTGAATTATGAATAATTATGTAAAATACTTGAATAGAATTTATAGACAACATTGAATACAATTTAGAGTGCCAACTCACTCCGGCCTTTGGCATGGATTTGGCCCCTTGCGAGCACAAGTTTAACAGTGAGCCCTCTCTATAAGTCACTTGAGGCACATCCTGCGATTTAACTCCTCCACCAATCCCCAGGGCAGGGACGGCGGGCCCCTAATAGTGGGGTACACCATTTTAGAGTGCCAACTCACTTTTTAAAAAGGTAAATTATGTTATTAATCTTGTCCTTAGCCGAAATGAAGAATTTTGGAGAATTATCTTATTTAATTGCAGAACCATCTACATACATAATCCACAAAGCATTATATCGAACTACAAAAACTTTTAATTTTTTTCAAAATAATTTAGAAATTATAACATGAACTATATATCATTTATAACATAAATATTAGATATAAAATTCAACCGTATAATTATTTTTTATAAAAAAAGGAAAACAATTAACAACTTTGAAAACTCAATGAATACGAACTACAAAAACTTTTAATTTTTTTCAAAATAATTTAAAAATTATAACATGAACTATATATCAATTATAACATAAATATTAGATATAAAATTCAACCGTATAATTATTTTTTAAAAAAAAAGGAAAACAGTTAACAACTTTGAAAACTCAATGAATACCATTTTATAAATTAAAATACCCTATATTACCAACTATTAAAATACTCATTATGTACGGGTAATTTGTGCACACTTTCTTTGTAAATTATAAAGGAAGTGTACACAAATTACCGGCACAGAGTAATTACCATTTTAAAAAAACCCATCTGCCATTTTATGAGAATATATAATCAAGTTATTTTTGTTTTATCAACTCAAACAATACCCTCTATAAATAAAAGCATATTATTATTTTATTATTATAAAGTCGACAAATAATAACCGACTCATAAAATTCATCACATCACAACACATCACAACAAAACTTTAAATGAGAGTGAAAAAAATTCCTTAATTAAATATATATATATATATATATATATATATATATATATATATATATATATATATAAGAGTGAGGTGGCATCAAAGTACACAATTAGTAAAAGTCACAAAATAGAAAATTGTACCTTCATCACATTTCCTCAATTTCATTTGCATTATATTTGGATGATAATAATTCTTGAAGCTTAATAGTCACTCCAAATTAGCCCTCATTATTAAGGGTCATTTAATTCCATCAAAACCCTCTCCTTTACATTAATAATCCATTACACTGCACATTTCTCTCATTCTCTAACCCCATTTCTCCCTCACTTTCCTTCTCCTCTCTCTCTCTCTAATTTGTATGTGCTCTCTGCATGGATTTTGATAATTCTATTCACATGAGAGATAATTTCGCTTTGTACACAAAACCTTATCAAGAAAGTCCATATATACCAACCATGGAGGAGGGTTTCTCCTCTTCATCTTCTTCTTCAAGAATTTCCACCAACAATCTTGATCATTTCATGCTAGAGAGTCCACTCTACTGTTGGGTGGATGCGGTCGTCCTCGTCCGTGTTCGTCGTCGCCGGAGAAGGTGGTCGAGGAATGAACACAGTGCTCAGATTCCCGTTGAACTCACACAAGAATTCAAATCCACGTTCTACCCGAGAGGGTCACAAATGGGAGATCAAATAGGCCACAAGTGTAAGGCTATGGGCCAAGACAAACTTGGCCCAATACTTTGAGAAAGAAGACCGGCATTTGGGCCAAAAGCCCAACGGGCCCAACAAATCTCCACCTTGGCCCAAATCATCTACCCTTGTGTATAACTAAATGGGAATTCATCATTGCACTTTTCCCGGACACCTGCAAAACGAAAGACACAAAGTCAAAAGCAAGATCCAGAAATTTGACACAAAAGTCAAGGTATCACAAAAGATACACAAATCTAAGCCGGAGCAAAGATCACGGACACATAGTCACAGAATGATTAAATTATCCCAAGGACAAAATAAACGGAGCACACAAGCTCAAGAAAACACAAAGTTCACATAGTCATGTAATCACATAGATTAGAACTCACAGTTCTCATGACACACGAACAGTTCACATAGAACAAATAAGCACAAAGCTAACATGAATACACAATTCATACGGACACATAGTCAAGTCACACAGACACACAAGTCACACAGACACTTCACACAGAAGCATGCGCAGTCACACAGACATAAAAGTCACACAGACGCACACAGTCACACAGACATAAAAGTCACACAGACGCACACAGTCACACAGACATAAAAGTCACACAGACAATCACAACAATCAAATGTTACACCACATTCGAAAGCACACAACATGCTCCACCTCACTAAGAGAAACAAGCACACGCAGTCACACAGACATAAAAGTCACAAAGACAAACAAGATAAGAAAAACAAATTTTCAGAAAAAACAAAATTTTCAAAACCATTTAAACACACAAGTTAAAGGCTCAAGCAATTCACACAAGCACAACTAGTAAACCTCACCATAACACTCAGTTTCAGTCACAACATTGGCTTGTTCACTAGATTTATTCTTCTTGGGGTGGGGACATTTGTTAGCATAATGGCCATGCTCATTACAATTATAGCATCTATGATTCTTAGCCTTAAACTTATTATTATGCCTTCCCTTAACAAACATAACACCCCCAGAATTCTTATCACCCCCATTGTGATTTAAATCATGCTCTTTGCTTTTTAAGGCATTAACCACCACATCTAGAGTAACATCATCACGACCATACTTAATAGCAGATTTGACATCACAATAAGATTCAGGAATAGCATTTAACAAGACAATGGGGGAATACTCATCAATGTGCTTATCACCAGATTGCTTAATATCAATAATGAGCTTTGTAAACATGTCCAAGTTTTCATCAATGTCCTTATTCAAATCCAATTTGAAACTGAAAAATTTTTCAAGCAAGAACATCCTACTAGGCAAAGATGACACATTGAACAATTCATCCAACTTTTTCCACATTTTTTCAGCAGACTCAAATTGACCAACCTTTCTTATCACAGAGTCAGAGAGATTTAAAGTAATGGATGACAAAGCAAGCTCATTCATATCAGATTTCTGTTCTTCAGTTACAGTGGCAGCATGCGTTCCCTCAATGGCCTTATAGACACGTTGTTGAACCAAAACACATTTCATTTTTTGTTTCCAAATTTTGAAATCAGTTTTACCATCAAAAGGAGTCATGCCAAAGGGATTATAAGCCATTCTATAAGCACAAAGCACAAACCACACCACACGAAGAAATAAACTGACAATCAAGAGTACACAACGGAAGCAGGATAACAAATATCACAGAAAAATCTCACAAAGAGAGGACCAGCCGCCTCAGAGCATCACAAAGGAGGACCAACCGCCTCAGGGTATCACAAAGATATATCTAAGTTAGAAAATAGAACAAATCTTTAACAAAGAGAATGAGAGAAACTCCCCTATCACCAAGTGGAAAGCCCAATCTGACCGGAACCCTAACGCCGGCGGTCAACTCCGGCGGCCAACGGTCAGTAGCTCCGGCGGACAGAGACGGCGGCGGCTGTCAGCCGGACAGAGGCAGTCTCCGGTCTCCGGCGGCGTCCGGCAGCGGACGGCGGTCAGCCGCGTTCAGCAAGGGCAGCCGGAAGTGGTGGCTCCCGGCATCAGATCTGTGGCGGTCGGCGGACAGCTGGGTGGTCGCGGTCCCGTGCAGATGCGGCGGCGAGCTGCTGGCGACGGGCGGCGTCAGATCTGAGCGAGCAGCTCCCGGTGGCGGCGCGAGCTCCTCCCTGTCGCGTTCCCGGCGAGGCAGCGCGGAGGGTTGTAGATTGCGAACACGGCGGCGGCGCGTTGCAGATCGCAAGGCGGCAGCGCAGATCGCGAGGCGTTGGCGGCGGCGCGCGGAACACTAGCGACTGTGCAGCGGCGGCCCGGAGGCTGAGCGCGGACGTGAGGCGAAGATCCAGGCAGATCCGGAGCAGATCGCGATTCCGGCACGGGAGGGGGGGCGGCGCAGCGTCTGATCCCGATCCCGGCGGCGGCGTCTGATCTCGATCCCGGTGGCGGCGTTGGAGCCCTAGCAGCGGCGCTGCTTCGGTCAGCTGCTGGAGGTCGCGATTCCGGTGGCTGCGTGAAGGTCGCGACGGTGGCGGCTCCGATCGGTCAGATCGCGACCAGATCGCGATTCCGGCGAGAAAATCCGCGGCGGCCGGACGGCGGCGATCTCCCACCGGCGGCTGACGATCAGCAGCTTCGGGAGACAGACGGACGACGAAACCCGCTCTGATACCACTGTTGGGTGGATGCGGTCGTCCTCGTCCGTGTTCGTCGTCGCCGGAGAAGGTGGTCGAGGAATGAACACAGTGCTCAGATTCCCGTTGAACTCACACAAGAATTCAAATCCACGTTCTACCCGAGAGGGTCACAAATGGGAGATCAAATAGGCCACAAGTGTAAGGCTATGGGCCAAGACAAACTTGGCCCAATACTTTGAGAAAGAAGACCGGCATTTGGGCCAAAAGCCCAACGGGCCCAACATCTACTACTCGTCTTTCTATGATCCGTTCGATCCGTTTCAAGCGAAACTCAACCAAGAATTCTCCACCTTCGGGCTGGATATAGCCACTGCTTCGAATTCCTGCATGTATGGCTGTCAAAGTAGGAGGATGTTAGATGGTGATTTGTCGCGATTAGCCGGTCATTTTCAGACAGTGGATCATCAGTATGATGGGATGAGTGAGAGGTTTGAGAATTATGATTTCTTGGAGAAGGATTCTAATTGCTTGATGAATGATGAATCCAATCAGAACACTGTAGATAATGTTGAAGCTGCAAAGGTTCAAAGCAAAAGAAAAAGAATCATAGATAAGAAATCTGAAATCATTAAAGGACAATGGACTCCAGAAGAAGATGGGTACTTTTGTTTTATATATCATGTTCTTTTTTTTAAATTATTTATTTATGTTTGATTTTATAATTTTATATTGTTTTATATGAACTTCTCTCTCTATAGATTGCTTGTTGAGTTGGTGGAGAAGCATGGGATAAGAAAATGGTCTTCCATTGCTCAAATGCTTCCAGGGAGAATTGGGAAGCAATGTAGAGAAAGATGGCACAACCATTTAAAACCTAACATTAAGGTTTTTAATTTCTTGCATTTTTATGCATTATTTTCTTCCTTTTAGGTCATTTGATGTTCTATGTATGTATAATTCAACATTAATAAGGAATTAATAAGGAATGGCAATAGGCTGAATTTAGGATTCATTAATAAAAATAAAAATAAAATAACAAGACACTCATAGACTCGTAGTGAAGGATTGATTAAATAATAAAAAGCTCCATAATATCATTTGAAAAGCAAAAAAAAAAAAGTTATTGTTCAAGAGATTGTAGTAATTTGATTCTTGAAAGTGTGCGCTTTCGATTATTTTAATCGGCGAGTACATTGCGTGTCGAACTGATTAAATTCACCTGGTCAACGATAGTTTCAAATCGATATCTTTAATAATTGGTAATATTATCGATGTAAGGAAATCCTTTTATTGCCATACTTCATATTGACATGTGTGTTGCATGCACCTTGGTAGAAGATTTATTAAAATGTTAGAATTTTTCTTTAATCATCTACTCATTTTATGCCTATGAATCTCACAATTTATAATTTCTTCTTTAGTCTTATCTATATAAATGTCATTCAACACTAGAAGGGAAAATATCTCAAGAAAATTGTTCCATTCAAAAGGGGTAGTAGAAATCACAAAACTTTACTTGTTTAGATACTAATAGGCATAGCTATGTTTATCTGCCAAAAAGGCTGAGGTGGCACTAGAAAGCTCTGACGTGTCATATACTTTGACCAACCTGCATGGATGCTCTCCACATCATCCTCTTCATTTTATTTTAATTTCTTTTACCTTTTCTTAATAAAATTTAAACATTACCACACATGATACGCACGTGCCATGCACATGCAGAATAAAATGCATGGCTGTGATCTAAATGGTGTACCCCACCATTAGGGGCCCCCACCACCCCTGCCCTGGGGATTGGTGGAGGAGGTAAATCGGAGGATGTGCCTCAAGTAGCATGGTTGTGATCTAATATATACTATTTCACATCTTATGTAGTAATAATTTGCTATGATTTACATTTATTGCTATACATTAAAATATACCCTATGAAAGACAAACACACACAGTAAACCCTAAACCAAGACATAGAATGCATGATTATGAAACATGATTTGCATGCAGAAAGATCGATGGTCGGAGGAAGAAGACAGGATACTAATCAAAGCCCACCAGAAACTCGGAAACAAATGGGCAGAAATCGCGCGAAGCTTGCCGGGGAGGAGCGAAAACACGATCAAGAACCACTGGAACGCCACCAAGAGAAGGCAGCTCTCGTCAAGGAAGAACGGCGGCGCCGCCACCTCCAAGTCCAATACGCCGTTGCAGAACTACATCAAGAGTGTCATTAATCATGATCACAAGGGCAGTTTCGACAATTCACTATCCCCCGGCTCACTTTCGCCTGCTGATCACACCATGGCCAAACAAGCGGACATCATCAGTTTGATCAAACCTAAGATTGAGGGCTGCGATGATGGGATGAAGCTGCAGACGACGTCGTTGGAGAATCAAATGCATGTCCAGTTGGATATTCAGAAAGAGATGGATTTCATGGAGATGCTCTCCTATGGCTACATTTGACCTGCATTAATATTGGTTTATTACTTTATTAATTCCTGCTTTTATTTGTTCTAAACATAAATTTTTATTTTTAGTTTTGGAATTTATGACATAATTAATATCATTTAATTTTTTTTATTTTTTATGAATAATACGGAGTTCTATATAGTTCATTATTCTTCGGTGATTATTTAGTCATAGTAGTGAATTAATTAAGGTGGTAATAATATTATTACCTCCATCCTGGAGAAGATGACATTTTTTTTACGGAGATTAAAGAATATAATAATTTAATGTAAAATGAAGTAAGGTGAAGTGAGAAAAATAATATTTAATGTGTAGTGGGTAATTGTATTAGAGGTGATATGTGAGATCCATGAGAATAGATTAATTGTTTTTGTGCGCTCTCATGTATTAAAAAAGAAATATGTCAACTTTAGTGAGACAAACCAAAAAGGAAAGTGTATCAACTTCTATGGGACGGAGGGAGTAGTTCATAATCCTATATTTCTACCACTACAAAAAAAGTATTTTTTAGCAACCGAATTTAGCAACGGAATTCAATCAGTTGATAATTACCAATGGATTAGCAACAAAAATGACATTTTTATTTTAGCAACGGAATGCCAACGGATTTATTCTCTATTTTAGCAATGGAATTCAATCTGTTCCTACCAACGGATTACCAAGGGAATCATTATATAAATCACCAACTGAATTATTAGCAATGGATTACCAACGGAATTATTTCCCAGCGGAATTGATTTTTCGTTGCTAAAAATTTACCAACCACCACTTTACTGACGGAACTTTACCAATGAATTTTGTTGCTAATCCGTTGATAAGTTAATTTAACAATGAAATTAAACCAACGGAATATTTAGTTGGTAAAAAACAGTTTTTTTGTAGTGTACTTTTTCAAAAATTAAATTCTCATAAAAATTGATAATCACAAAGAATCGTCCCTTCGTAATTTTTTTCTGACCCTTAAAAATATTTATTTATATTTAATTACATAATTGGTCACAATATAATTAGAAGTATGGGTTAAATTCTAATCACTGAAATTTAGTAGACTAGCCCCAACAAGAAATATGGCACATTGTCAAGCCCAATAATAAATAAATAACGCTCAATTGGGTTAGCCCGATAATAATAATAATAATAATAATAATAATAATAATAATAATAATAATAATAATAATAATAATAATAATAATAATAAATAAATAAATTTATTAAAACAATTTAAAAATCTTACACATGTTCTAGAAGGGATAAGAATTAGATAGGCCCAAATTTATTAAAACTACGACCTAACTCATTAATACGTGTAGCTTTTAAATTATTTTAACAATATTGAGATCGGACACTGAGACACATTGGGACACTTAAAAAAATTAAATTAAATAATTAAAGATTAGGTAGGATATTGATCACACTATGGTGTCGGCTCAGAATTTTCTAAACAAGGTTAAGTTAATGATATGTCTTATTTTAAAAAAAATAAATAAATAAAAAAGAGAGAGTTCTGGACAAGTTGCGGAAGAAGTAAATTCAAAGTAGAGTTAGGAGATGGGACCAATCTACAATGACACAATTTCCACGAGAACCAATACAAATCACACGTCTACATTAATTTTATTAATTGATTTATTAAAAAATTAAAAAGTTGCAATAATATTTGTGAACGGAAGATAACCTTTTGCGTGGGTTCAATTTTTTCAATCTTATTACAAAAAATATACTATATGAAATACCGTTTATAAAAGAATATTAAATTGGTCTTTTGATATGATTAGTCTAGGTACATGATTGTTTAGCTAGTAAATGCTAGGTCTTAAACTTTCGATATAAATAGTGTAATTGATTAACTAGTCAAAATTTCATTTCATTTTATAAATGATTGGTCCAAGTCCAAATATTTTTGCAGTTTTTTGTAATTATTTGTAGTAAAGAGTTATAATTGGATTAAATATATACGTTAGGATGTCATATTTAAATTTAAAAATAAAAAACATAAACTCCTATCATCTTAAAAGATAGGAGTAGTTAATTTTTCCTTTATCATTAGTTCAATTTTCAAAGAGGGAGATCACATTTATCTCTATATAAAAAAAAAAAGTGGGTTTTACTTCAAACGAGTACATTGGTATTACAAAATACGACATACATCTCTTTTTCGGTATAAAAATTTATAAAAAAAAAGTAATAGTTATTTTTAAGTATGTTAAGTAAAGTGATTTTTTTTAATCATGTGGATCTCACCTGATTATAAGAGAGCACAAAGATATTTTGTACTAACTAACTACTAATAATTAATATTTATCAATAAAAAAATAAAGTGATTTTTAATATATATATATATATATATATATATATATATATATGAAGATTATTTTGATTTTTTTCGAGTGAAGCTCTTGTGTCCCAGGAAACACAGTGCCTCTTTGCAATTTAAACCCCTAGAATACATAGGTTTAAATAAAATATGGAGAGAAGGGTTGTATTCCCATAAGCACACGGCGTGCCCGGGAATGCAGGAGCTTTTGCCTTTTTTTCTTTTCGATTACAATTTTTGTTGAAATACCCGAAATAAAAATAGTGAAAATTATACTAGTGACAATTATGAAAATAATATGTTTGTTTTATTATAAGTGGTCATCCGCCAATTACATGTTTAGATAATAACTACTACCTAGTTTATTTTTTAATAGGATTATTCATTTAAAAAAAAAAAAAAGAGAGGTCACAATTTTTCTCACTTCACTAAATCGAACAAGAGAACTCAACAGTCCCCATTCATTTCAACGCACGTGTTTCGTCAACCTTATTTTTCTTTTTCTTTTTTTAATTATTATTAAAAATTATAGTAGTATTTTATTTTCCTACTACAAGATGAGAGAAATAAACTGAATTTTGTATTCTCGATCACCCCTCGACCTTCCTTCTCGCATTCTCCAATTCCCATTGCATAAGCGGAATAAATTCCTGCCCCATTTGATTTATTATACTTTTTATTAATTTCTAGCCCTGTAAGTTGTTCTCATTCTGCAGTTTAGTTGGATACTTCATTTGTAATTTGTTGAATGCATAGGATTTGATTCATGTCTTCCTGATGTTTGTCAATATGCCTAAATGCCTGTTTCCATTTGTTTATGTTGTGGGGGGTGTATATTTTAGGCGCAGTTGATATGTATTGTTGGTTGTATAATGTTTGAATTTGGGTAATGGATTTTCGGTTGGTTTGATGGTGTTATGTCTATGTGGTTGTTTGTCTGAGCTGTTTGTGTTCTCAGTAGCTTGTTTTCAGTTGCTCTTGCAAGATCAAGATCGGGGCTTTGCTGGAGGTCTTATAGATGCCATACTTTGTGATTATTAGCCAATGTAATATCTGTTGTCCATTTTTATAAATATATTAGAGAATTGATTTCCTCCAAATAGGATTATGCTTTAGCCTGCTAGATTTTTAAGATGATGAAGCGGCAGAGAAAATTGAAAATTGAAAATCGAAAGGCGACAGCGTTCCATTCGCAGCTGCTGATAAGCTGTTGTAGGGGTGGACAAGAGATGGAAATTAGATTATTAGGAAGAAAATCATGAAACTCGCTTAGTTACGATATATTTGTAACCAAACTGTTGATGTGTTTAGCCACTGAGTGAGATATGGAGTTGGAGTTCTGCTGTTTTATCTGCTGAAAATATCGTAATTATTGTTGTGGAACTGAAATAACAAAGATAGACATTATCATAGAACCATGATTTCAGTAACTAATTATATCATCGTATGTGCCCATGATGGCAAACTGTCGGTTTAATATGGATACTTTGAGTGTGTGTGATGCAATCAGAAATAGCAGCACTAAGTTGATGCAGATTTCCATGTGACCGTGTGCATGCATGTATGTGATTTCTATAGCTGAATCTGTTTTGTAAATCTCCATGCTTTGGCTAGTGTATGTATGCATAGTGCAGTGTAAACTAATCTTTTTCTTTTTGTCTGATTTTGACATGCCTTTGTTGTTCTTTATATTTCTTTTTTATTTATTTACAATCATGTAAGCTGTTGATTACTCTCTCTTTGTTTCATGGTCTTGAATGAACCATTTTAACATTGACATTCAGTGCTTGTAACAGGATGCAGCTTTTAGTGTCTGATGATCCCAGTACCTTGAGTTATTGGTTGAATTGGAGAGTGTTTCTGTGTGCAATATGGGTGGTTGCACCTATGGTCCTTGCATCATTTTTAATTTGGAAATATGAAGGTTCAAATAATTTAGAATCCAATGGGAGGACTCAGTATGAGAGATCATGCGTCTACAATGATGTATCTTGGAAACCTTGTCTAAAACAAATTCACCCCATCTTTTTGATGATCTTTCGGATGGTTGCTTTTACTCTGCTTTTGGTTGCGCTGAGTTTTGATCTCGCAATTCACGGAGCTGAATTGTTTTATTACTATACCCAGTAAGTCCCTTGGGATCTCCATGTTTGTAACTCCTTCACCACAAACAGCTGAAAATTCTTATCCTTTTCATTTCTTATTCTTACAGATGGACTTTTACTTTAGCCACCATCTATTTTGCGGTATGTTTTTTGTGATTTCTGTTCAGACATAAAGAAAAGAGTCCATAATAAGATGTTACTGCCTTGAACATTGTTATACTCACCCTACCCTCTAAATAAACTAACTTATTTAATTAGTAATGATTGTCTCATCATGCCTTATGTTCTCTAGTTCTTGTGCAGCTTGCATCATTGCTCTCTATACGTGGATATTTCAACTTTCTAAAGAGAAGCAGCAATGGGTGCCATACATCAGAGGATATGGAAAAGGGCTCATATATACCCCTCGGAAATGAAGTGAACAAAAATGGAGCAAAGTTAATTGAAAATATGGATCATCCTGGAAAACTCCATGCTCTACTGGCTTCTGGGTTTTGGGACCATCTATTTCAAATTTTATACCAGGTAATGTTTTTTTCTAGAAGAGAGGACGCAGCTGCGAAACTTTCCTCTGGAATGCGGCATGCCTCCTAGAACATGATTTGTTCATTGGTTATCTTGAACTTCTTGAAATTTATTTGATCATTGCTTTTCAGTTTATTTTCTAATGTGTTTTTTCCAATTAACTTACTTTATTTGTAGAATATTCTTCCCTACCCTTATATTACCCTCTAGCTTGATATTCCTCGAATTCATTGGTGATGTCGAAAAATTTTGTTGTTGTCTTCTACTTATGGATACGAATTTGTTTGAATTGATGCTGGGAAAAATTTATGACTTCATTAGACAGATTATACTCGTAATGTTGTTATAGATATACAGCATTTATGAGTTTTACTTATTAACACCTCCACAATTCTGTGATTTTTTATTTTTATTTTTTGCTTGGGCAGATGACAGCAGGGGCAGTAACTCTGACTGATGTTGTCTACTGGTGTGTGATATTTCCATTTATGGCTCTGAAAGATTATGAAATGAATTTTGTAAGTACTTACCTGATAAATAGTCCCTTGTGCGGCTGTGCTTCTGCCTCCTGACTATAACCTTTCCTCATATGAATGAAGGCTATGTGACTTCATAAAATGTTTACATAAACATTATTCATGATCTTATTTTTCTTGTACATTGTTACTTTTACATATGTCTAGAAATACTACTTACCTACCTGGCTGGTCTATTTTCTCTTTTACCCCGTTAAATTCAAGATTGCCCCTTTTGTCCTACGATTGTCAGATGCATGAGCATAGACCTTTTTTTTTTTCCTCTGAGCAGTGATCTAGTGAAGTTACATTGATTGATAACTTCCCATCAATTTCTCGTAGCTTCAAGAAATCCATCTTTAGCATATTCTATCACTTATCCAACTTTTGCCACTTGCTCTGGAATCACTTTGAAATTTTCAAATTTTAATCTTTTGGTGCTGCTACACTGCATATTTTGGTTGAAACCTTTCCTTCTACCAGCGCATCTAATAATCTATAACAACTTCTACATCAAATCCATAATGTTTTTGCTTACAAATCTTGGGGTTGTTCTAGATATTGCATATTTCCAATATCTGCTGTCTCTAATGCCTGCTTCACATAGTTATATATTTTGGTATATTCCATTCTAAAATTCAAGCTCTAATCTCCTGCATATCTAATTATTTTTAAGATTTCGTATATCACGTGTTAATTTCAAGAAATATATGTGCTTCTTTTGTTAGCTGACAGTTATAACACACTCACTTAATGGTATCTTGCTCCTTGGGGATACAGCTATGAATAGCATGGTGAGCTGCTGGATATCCCCTATCTCTCCCTTCTTTTTTTTTTTCTTTTTAACTGTTATTTGATCATAATCTTTATATATTGTGGTTTTACAACAATCTCGGATTTATTTTTCTCTCAGCCATTCCCATGGTTCCGGTTTTCTTACTTCGTCATGTGGACTGGAATCTACGTCTTATTCCAGTGGATTGTTCATGCTTGTGTCTCAATCTGGTAATTTAATACTATGAAGGAGATCTTGCTGATGGCATTTTAACATTTTATTATTTCCCATGAAGGAGATCTTGCCGATGACATTTCGTCATTGTTTGTTCTGTTCAGGTGGCCTTATCCTTTTCTTGATTTGGCCGTACCAAATGCTGCACTCTGGTAAGTACACCTTTTAATCAACGAACACGGATTATTTACATATTCGAAGAAATTTTGAAACCCCAAATGATATGTGGATGAGTCCATGGTAGTCCGACAGAAAGAGAAATGAAAATAATGAAGCAAACCCAAATCAATTTCATTACATTCTTGATTTCAACATTTATATATGTATGTATCTGAGCTACATTGTTTTAATATGCAGGTATGTGGTGGTAGCAGTAATGCATGTTCCCTGCTACTCAGCCTATTTATTGGTTGTGAGAGTAAAACATTTCATACTATCCAGATACTTCCCACATTCATATAAATTATAGAGAGCAACATAATTTCAAGAAAATCATAGGGTTTCTTGGAGAATTTCTGCTAAATGGCAATTAACATTCATGTTGGTTTTGTCTCTGGAGGAAGTTGGTTAGGACATGTTTGGAAGGATCAAGAAATTCCTTCCTTTCCGACACAAACAGAAGTGAAAAACATGTGAAAATATCAAATTGAATTCATGAATTTGATTATTAAATGTGTAGTATAAAAGTTCATTTTTGGAGTATTGCTACATTTCCCTGGTGAATCTTAGATATTGAATCACTGTCCTTTCAAGTTGATGAATTCATGTGCAGGATCATGTCAAGAGCATAAATTTTTTTTTTTTGTAGAAAATAATTATATGGTTCATTCGTTCAAAAAAATTGTTCTCATTTCCTCTTTTATTCATTTAAAAATTAAAAAAGTTGTTCACATTCTGAACATGGAAACAACACTCAACTAATTGGTCCATTAAAACATCTTACCTTAAAAATGCCGTCTTTGCCTAATACATGCAAGCAAATTTTACACTCTTTTTAAAATACCTAAGAAGACTATTATTTAAAAAAAAAAGTGTTAATAAGTAAGCAAGCAAAGTCTATTTTTTTCTTATATGAGATTTTTGTTCCGTAAACGGGTGCAATTTGTAAATCACATTTTCTATTGAATATCTCTAGTAAATTCGTAAAATTATATCTCGAATAGTATCGAGTGACGGAAGAAAAGTAAAAGTATGAGGACCAAATTAAGTGCGAATGCAATTTTTTTCCAATAATAAATAAATTGTAATTCCCGGTTTGCACGTGTTGGCTGATAACATAACTAATTGAAAGGAGGCTTTTAAAATCGCATTTCATATCATTATACTCCCTCCTTCCAATGCAAAAGGTTGTTATTCCTCTTTGAACGTTAATTAAAGAATGTTATTATTTAATATGTAGTGGATAATTTTATTAAAGGGAGTGCGGACCCCATACTATATTTTAATTGTATTATTGGATGTGTGGGTCTCGTGTGAAAAATAAAGGGAACTCTTTTGATGGGACACTCAAAATAGAAAAAAAGTGACTCTTTGGGTGGGACGGAGTGAGTATCAGGAATTGGAAGACAGCTGTGAATTCCGGGAGAAATCTCATCTCTAATCCAGTGTCATAAATGGCGAGTAAAAGATAATAAAAAAACATTTACTTCAGCTTGCCTCACTTAAGTATTCCTACCCAACAACATAAGTGTAGCCATGTAGCTGGAACATTAAATTCAGTAAGGCATGGTTTTAAATGTAAATACTAACTAAACAACCGCAGTTGAGAGTGCAGTAGTAGTAATGGCTATAGTTTCATTCACACAAGGTTTAGTTTTCAAGAATTGGAACAACTCCTCAAGGTTTCCCTTCAGTTCAGATGCTACTCCATCTTCATTCTGGACCAGATCATCATGTCGGAGAGATGCCCCGTCTTTATTCCGGGCTCAGTTGTCTCTCCGACATGATTTTCGATGCGCTCCTCTTAACCTCCCCATGTCTTCCCCTATAGAGGTCCCCTCTCCCTCCCTATCATGGAGTTCAATCTTTGAGCAAACTCCTTTATTTAATATGTTTTTCTGTCATTGGCAGTTAATGGAGCGCCTTTTGAACAAGGAGAACTTGAGTGAAGAGGAAGCAGAGGGATCACTGGCTTTCTTGCTAGCAAATGGGAGTGAAGCTTTGATCAGTGCTTTTCTTGTTCTCCTCAGAGCCAAAGGAGAAACATTTGAAGAAGTAATTTCTCTTCCTTCTCTCTTTCTTCAAATGTTATTCTTGTTTACAACACTTATTTTTTGGTAAATTAGATTGTGGGCTTGGCTAGGGGTATGATAAAATGCAGTGAGAAGGTACAAGGGTTGGAGAATGGTGTGGATATAGTTGGGACAGGTGGTGATGGAGCAAGCACTGTGAATATCTCAACTGGTGCTGCTATTCTTGCAGCAGCTTCTGGTGCTAAGGTTGCTAAGGTAAGTTCTTCTCATCAAATCTCTCGCATGCGAAAGATGTTAGGGAAATTCTGTTGACAAGTTTAGCTTCTTAACAGCAAGGGACCAGGTCGAGTTCATCAGCCTGTGGAAGCGCAGACGTATTGGAAGCCCTAGGAGTGGGCATTGATGTCGGGCCTGAGGTTGGTTGTCGGAAGGACAAATAACTGTATTTGCTTTTTTGACATTTGAAACTGACACCTCTGTTTTGTCCAATATATTAGGGAGTGAGGGCATGCTATGAAGAAGTGGGAATCGGGTTCATGATGTCTCCAAACTATCATCCTGCGATGAAGACTTTTGCGCCTGTCAGGAGAAAGCTTAGAATCAAGACAGTGTTTAACACACTGGGTCCGTTGTTAAATCCAGCACGCGTTTCATTTTCTGTGGTTGGGGTTTACAGAGAAGACATGGTAAATCAATTCACATGCATCTTAGTATCTAGAAAATCATGATATGACACACCCTTTACTGGATAGGTAAGTAAGATGGCTAAAGCACTGCAACGATATGGAATGAAAAGAGTGTTGGTAGTTCATTCGGAGGGCTTAGATGAAATGAGTCCACTTGGTAACTTTCCCATAATCTTTACACAACTTACATTTGTGTACTAGCTCTTTTCAGTTATATCGTTCCTCTGATTCTATCAGGCCCTGGGGTAGTGCTTGATGTCACACCAGATAACATCGAGAAATTCTCTTTCGACCCATGTAAGAACTTTGTATATCCTTAATTGCTATAAATTACTCTCTAGTATATAAGAAGTTTATATGTCTAGTCCCAAAGCACCAAGTGGTTAATCTGAAATTATTAGTGTGTATACTATGTTGAAGTCCTTCATGTACTTGTAGTGGATTTTGGTATTCCTCGGTGCACCTTACAAGATTTACAAGGGGGAGATCCAACTTACAAAGCTGAGGTACTAAGGAGAGTGCTGTCTGGTGAAAAAGGGGCCATTGCTGATGCATTTGTAAGTTGCTATACAATATCTATTTCCACAATTAAAGCCTACGAGATGCGACACTATTAAATTATTAGATCAAAATAATGATACTCCTAAATGCAAATCCCAGTCTCAGTGCATATTCGTTTTTCAGATCTTAAATGCAGGTGCAGCATTGTTGGTCAGTGGGTATGTGAGCGACCTGGGTGAAGGGATAGCCCTAGCGCGTGAGACACATCTATCGGGGAAAGCTCTGAATACTCTAAACCGATGGATTGATGTCTCGAACGTAAGTTTAAAATCACCCAGTTTATCTACTACTTCAACTAAAATAGCATTGAATCTTATTTTCTTCTTCTACAATCTCTATTTGTTACAGAATGTGAAAGAATCTATGGTAGTGGCGAACTGATCGTAGAAGGTGTGAGAAAGTCTACAGGCACCCAAGCAGATTACTTATGATTTATTTGAACATCCTTTCATCTAGAGATGACATGTAGTCAATGTAATCAGCAAAAAATCTTACCATAAATTATTGAATTTGCAAACAGTAAAACACTGATCACATAGAGTTATGTCATAACTTATATCTACACGTCACAGCTAAGAAGGCAATATCTCTGCATTCTAAGTAGCACACAATTACCCAAGTCCTAAAAATGCAGTTATTTAGCAAAACAGTAATAGTTCATGTGTACTCTTAAGTGGAAGCTTTGACAAGTGCTCCAGCTTCCGTGATTAGCTTAACGAGCTCTCCTCGCTGGTGCAACGCAGTTGTTGCTGCAAAATATGTATGTGCATACGATCAACCGAACCAATCCAGTAAGGAAATGTACAACAGACTATAACTGTAGTAGATTCATACCATCACATCCACCGATATGACTCCCACCAATGAACACATTAGGCACAGTTCTCTGTCCAGTCCATTCAGCCAGAGCAGATTGAATCTCACTTCCATCATCTAAGGAAAGAAAAAACCAAATAAAATTGCAATCTCTCAATAATGCCGTATTTAGAGAATAAGCATCAGAAACACGATAAGTTTTTTTATTGTATTCCATAGGCGATTCATGAATATGGACACAGAGGCAGTCCAGATACAGAGTTTTCCAAACACGATTGTATTTATAACAAGCGAGAGAAGGAAGAATATATATACCCTCCGTATTCAATTCAATGGTCTTGAAGGAGGCGCCGACCTGGTTCAGCAATTTCTTCACGGTATCGCAGAAAGGACAGTAGGTTTTGCTGCCATCGCTCAACAATAAGATCCATTATACACCAAATAATTCAATTCTAAACATAAATTCAAAATTCAATTAAGCTGAGTAGCAGTGCGGGAGGAAGGGAGACCTGAAGA
This sequence comes from Pogostemon cablin, assembly GCA_023678885.1. Classification (NCBI taxonomy): domain Eukaryota; kingdom Viridiplantae; phylum Streptophyta; class Magnoliopsida; order Lamiales; family Lamiaceae; genus Pogostemon; species Pogostemon cablin. Next base: position 540,771 of record CM042992.1, on the reverse strand, counting down.
CGACGACGGGTGTCGTAGAAACAATTTCCTTGGCCTTTGCAAGCGCCATATCGCTCTTTCCTGTTACAAACTGAATTGTATTGTGAAGTGTGAACCCTCAAATGAAGACGATGGAAAATCACAATCACCCAACAACTAACGATTTATTTAGAGCGCAAAATATAAAATGTCATCAATGCCACTGTAAATATTTTATCTTCTGTTATAATCCTTCTTTTTTTTCTTTTCTTTTTCTGTTTTTTTGGATGTAATAAGGTGATCAAAACCTAAATAACAATAACGCTGATGAATTTGAAACTACACAAAATGAGGATTTGGTTTGTGAATATGGTAGACGAGTTAATAATCATTTGTTTTTACAAAAGTGCATCCATAAATCATGAATGTATTTAGCATTTAAATAGTGGTTGGTTGACAAGGGTGAAGGACATCAACTAATGTTTTTCATCGTCTTCTCAATGATTCAATCCCTCATCTTGTTACATATAAACCCGAATAAATCTATGTAGCATCCACACGAGCAAGCTATGCAACGCTAAACAGCTACAGGAGCATGAAGCCTCGACTGAAGGTTTTCGGCGACAGCATCAATAAATTCTTCAGTGCTCAAGTAAGAATCTCTTGAAACCCTGCATAAATGTGCTTAGAATCTGCAAAATTGGAGAGCATCTCCATCCACAACTATAAGAACAATCCACCAGTGGGTAAAAGCAGCACTTACTTTGGGCCATGAATTAAAATGGCGAGATCTTTAGTCATTTTTCAAGATTCCACAGTCTCAATGCATGCTTCTTCTAACTTGTGGGAGAACGCTAAAAGCTTTACGTTTCCATCAAGTTTGGCCCTGATACAGATTTAAGCAATCAACAAGATTGAAGATACAATTCCTACTCGGATTTTTATATTTTTAGTGCACTGCTGGTTTCCAGAAGCAGAAGAATTCAGATACAAATTAGAAGGTGTTCATCAGCAAAGTTAAAAATTACCCCCACATCATTATATGAACAGTTATTACTTACCTATGTTCTAATCCTCGAGTCCATGCAAATATAGAAGCAATACTATTAGTGCTGGTTTCTTGCCCCTTCTGATGCAGTCTAAAGTGACGGGTTACAGTCCCATGAGCTGCCTCTGCTTCTAATGTTTTACCATCACCCGATAACTGCCAAGCCATACAATAGTCAGAATACAAAAAGGCATCATGAGATAGACAAAACAATGACAGAGCAAGTAGCCTTGCCAAAACAGATGCCATGAGTCCAAGAGAACCGAAACCTGCACAGTGAAAAGGAGTATCAGTCAAGCTTAGTTTCAACTGAAACTAAACCAGAAAACCATCAAATGGTTGTTTAATATTTGGCCAAGCTCAGATTTGTGTATAAAGTCGTGTAAATTGAGAAATCATGTCAATACAAAGTAAGATTTCTTTTATATAGGAACTTACACTGGTGCAACTTGTAAAATCATAATCAAAGTTTAAAAGGTGGAACACATATTTGAGATTACATTGAGATGATTTGTTCTCTTAGAGAATTTGGAGTATTATCCGATTATTTGCTATCAATTAAAATTTCCAAAGAAATCACCTTGAGCAAGTAAATCACTCTGTACATCTCCATCATAATTTTTACAAGCCCATACATATCCACCTTCACTCTTCAGCGCGTATGCTACCATGTCATCAATCAATCGATGCTCATACCTAACAACAAGAGGAAAATTAAGCGATCATATAATAGAAAATTGTGATTAGCATATAGAACTACTGTGCATCACAGTATAAGCATTACCATATCGAATGTTCTTCAAATCTTTCCTTCCACTTTGCATCGTATACCTCCTGAAATATATCCTTAAACCTGAATTGTTAAAAGGGGGATGCAAATTCTGTGAGGCATTCAATCTCTGTTACTAGTACAATAAAAACTCTGCATAATTTATAGGAAATATATGATGAGTACCTGCCATCATACTTCTTAAGAATTGTATTCTTTGTACTCAGGTATAGAGGCCAACGTTTCCCAAATGCCATTGCCATTGATGACTCCGCAAATGCTCGAATAGACTGATATAAACATAATAGTGTTTTATATGGGCAAAAAATGGTTTTGCACTCACTAAAAGAAAATTGGGAAAATGAGAAACCTGATCAACATTATACATGGCAAGAGCGACTCCTGGACCTTCATAATCATATACATCCAATTCCAAAGATGGATCCCCATTTGCAGGTTCTAAGATGCAAAACCAATATAAAACCCCATAAGCATTTACATTATATAAATGTAGTCAAATTTAATTGGGCTAATCAGCTCACCAAAAACCATTTTAAGTTTTCCAGGTCCATTTATAACTGTGTCAGTGGCACGATATTGATCACCAAAGGCATGTCTGCCTATACATATGGGTTTCTTCCAGCCTATGAAATGAAACAATAGCTAAATGTGACTCAAATTCTTACTTCCAAGTTCAATCGACAAAATAAAAGGCAGGAGATTACCAGGAACTATTCTGGGAACATTTCTACACAAAATTGGTTCACGGAAAACAGTTCCTACAAGCATGATTGCAGTACAATATAATCAGTGAATAATAACAGAATTGGGAAGACAAACAACAGAATCCACATACTATGGCAACACAAGTTGGAGAACACAGACCATTTAGTATATTTCTGATTGTGCCATTGGGGCTTCTCCACATAGCTTTTAATCCAAATTCTTTAACTCTGGTTTCATCTGAAACAAAAACTTCTTATTTATCTTCCAACCACCTTAAATTTAAATCATCTATATCAGCACAAGATTGGGAACAACTAACCTGGTGTGATTGTAGCACATTTTATCGCAACATTGTACCTGAAGTGAGTAAATGTGATAGACTAAGAAAATTAACGACACAAAGAAAGTTGACACATGTTATAGTAACATTTTATAACATTATATAATTAAAAGACTCAGTGGTTCTCGAAACAAATCACACAGTTTCCCATCAGTGATCAGTACCTCTATACTGATAGACATCAACATATAGCTATTAGCAACAGAATCTCCAAGTATAATTACTTCTTAGCTGGAAATGGAAGCAACACTCAACCAACAAGTAAAAAATAAATTAAAAAGATGACAGTCTCACAGATTACAAAACTTCACACAAGCCTGCGTCACAAGAATCAGCAGACTTACTCTAGTGCAGCTTCTGCACTCTCAACCGTAACTTTATCATCAGTAGCATCACGATTCAATATCCCCAAATCGAAATACTTTATATCCAACTCCAGAAACGGAAATATTAACTGCACCCAAGTTGAATCAATGTCGTAAACACACAGCAACACGAAAAAATATTGGAAACTATGAAAGATATAAGTGCTCAGACCTTGTCTTTAATCATACTCCATATGATTCTCGTCATCTCGTCTCCTAAACTTGTCAAACAAACAAAAAAATAAGAAAAAAGAGTAATAAATCAGGTGAACTTGGAAAAATAAGAAGAACAGACCGTCCATTTCGACAACGGGGTTCTGCACTCGAATTTTATCAACAGCAACGGCAGAGGCGGCGAAGCATCGAACTGAAGCATTGAGTAGGCGAGAAAAGAGACGACTGGCTGCATAAAAAGACTGATTAACAACTGTCGGATAGTGAGGGATTAATATTCTAGGGTTCCTGAGGGAGACAAATGGGGATGAATTCAGAGTTGAAGTGGCGATCGTCATGGCGGTGGGCCGGAGACGGTTGAGGAATGCGAGCATTAGATTTAACGGAGGGGTTTAGGATTTATAACGGTGATCAGGGTTTAGAAGAATGGAACTCTGCGGAGTTAACTAAACTCCTTCTACGTCGTTGCGCTCTGTAAACTAGAGATGCACCCCGGTTTGGAACCGGCGGTTCCGGTTCCAACGGAGGGGGAACCGGAATCGAACCGGGGGCTAGGGGGTTCATTCCGAACCGGAGGTTCGTGAACCGGCGGTTCCGGTTCCGGTTCGGAACCGCCGATTTTTCGGTTTAAACACAAAAAAAATCTCAAACTTGAATTAAAAAAAAAAAATAATCGGTCGGAACCGCCGGTTCCGCCGTCCATCTCAACCGTTGATCTTCAACGATCGTACGATCTCGGCCGCACGTTTGAATTTTCAAAATTCAAAAATTCCCGCCCAAAAAAAAATAGATGAACCGCCGGTTTTAACCGTGAACAGGCGAACCGGCGGTTTGAACCGTGAACCGGCGGTTCCGATTCGTACGCGGCTGGAACCGAAACCGAACCGTGTTCTACCGGTTTTGGTTTCCTTTTTCCCGGTTCCGGAACCGGCGATTCCCCGGTTTGAACCGCCAATTCCGGTTCATTTGTGCATGTCTACTGTAATCGGCGTTTTGTTGCACACCTCACACGATTAGGCTATCTTGAGCTCTACTCTAGGGCAGAATTAACACGAGCGAAATTTGTACCAACCATTTGTGCTAACGTCGTAGATTAAGAGATAGTATAATATTTTAATGTGTAGTGAGATGATAAAAATAATATAAAATAAGTAATTATATTAGTATTGTATGTGGATCTACCTAAAATAATTAATTATTTTGTGTGGATTCAAGACAAAAAAAAGGAAACATAAATTATAATTTGGGACAGACCAAAATGGAAAACGTAGACCTTAACGCGGAACGGAAGAGGTAGTACTCGATCCATAATCTATCCGTCTCAAATGCTTCATGTTTATTGTTCTACATTATTTAAGAAAAATTACATATTTTGACCAATTTTATTGATTTTGGAAAGTACTGTAGTATTTTTAGGTAATAATGGAAACTAAATGACAATTTTGAAATTAAAATAACTTCTATAGTTGTTGGATAAAGTAATGTTTCTTTTGATGTTGTTTGATAATGTAATTTTTTTTAGTATAAAGTGTTTTGAGGGACAAACAAATAAAAATAAAATGTGAAAAGTTTTATGGTATATTTGAATTTAAAAAAATATCCCCAACCCTAAACTTACCCTTAAATTTGCCCCATTCAATTTAGTTTGCTAAGCTTGCTTAAAATTAGTACTGAGTCCACTTACAGTAAAATCTCAATAAATTATTAGGTTAATTATATTGTGCACTCGGATACACCTTAAAATAGGGTGCACTCACTTTCAAAATTGTATACAAATATAAACAAAAACATATACTATTATGAACAAAAATGTATACAATTTAATTGTTAGTTTTTTTAATGAAAATTTGAATGTAAAATAATATACAATTATTAAAAAACATATACTACATTATTGAATAAAAAGTTATACACATATAGATGTTAGTTTTTTTTTAAATAAAAAAGTTAGTGTGAAAAAAATATACAATTATTAAGAAACACTTATACAAAATTGAATAACATTTATACAAAATAGAATAAAAAATTATATACATATGGGTGCACTCGGGTGCACCTAATATCAACTCAAATTATTATTGTTGGGACTTGGATAATTTATTAATTTAAAGAGATATTATATAATCGATAATTTAATGATTTATTAATTTATTGAGGTTATATACATAAGGAATGTTATTAAAAAAATATTGATTAAGAATATATAAGTATATAATATTTTAAGAGATGCATAATTTACATATTAATATTAAGAAGTTAATTATATTATTTGATACTCATTACTGAGTATATCTATAAATATATCGACAACGACAAGAAGATGAAAAAGATACAATAAAAAATATAATTAAATATTTTAATAATGTGTAAATTGTGAATCCCTTGAATTTATAAATTTTTAATAATTATTAATTTATAATTTTGTTGTGAGGTTGAGTATTCATAATTCATATATTAACCGTAAAAGTTAATTGTATTATTTGATTTTCATTACTGAATATATCTATAAATATAAATAAATTGATGGAAATATGAGAAAGATACCATAAAAATATAATTAAATATTTTAATTATGTGTAAATTGTGAATCCCTTGAATTTATAAATTTTTAATTATTATTAATTTGTAGTTTTAATAATTTTTCCATAATATCAATTTTTACTTATATTTAGGGATACCCGCATTTGTTTAAATATTAACTACCTGTATTAATACTCGTCCCATTAAAAAGTCTATTATAATACACATATCCATCCCAAATTTATTTATAGATGTCCTATTAAAAAGTCTATTATAATACACGTATTGATTGGTCGTATATAGTCGGGATGACTAATTAAATAATTTATCGAACCACATAGAGGAAGGTACTAGAGCTTAAGCGATCTCAAGTTTATCGTGATTTTATAAGGACAACGGAATGGGATGTAAGATAAGTGTGCAAATGAATGCACTTAAACTAATGCAAATAATAAAATGAATACAATATAAATTGGGTTCCAATGATGCAATGATGAGATTAACAATAATCATGACATATATAATAAAGTAATCATGCAATTAATTCTAATATCTCATGGACATGACATATAAGCGACAACTAATTTCATCTAAACTCTCTCGAGAGATGGATATGATGTATGCCCTAAATAAGTCTCACAAAAGCACTTAGGATTGATACAATAGCAAACACCTCCAACTAGGTACTAATTACTCTATGAGTTTTCTAATTAGGTACTAAATCATAGGCAATATTCCCTTTTAAGGTACTATGATGAATTTACTAATGGTTTGATTCTCCTCGCCTAATAAACTAATCTCTCGATTAAGCTAATCAAATGTTCTATCAAAGGGTTCTAAATCTATAAGGATATCTCTATCCCATTCTAAATGAATGAACATGAAGTGTATAATGAAATGATTCAATGAACTATCCTAAACACATAATTGATTTCTCAATCTAATCACATGCCCATAACAATTAATCATACATATGATCATATAAACCAAGCAATAAACAATCAATGATAGAAGTAACACAAAGCCCATTCAAGATTAAAATCAAATTGCATAAAAACTAAATTATCCAACACCCATCATGGAGCTAATCTTACATATGAGATTAGCCTATCATAGTCTTAGAGAAATCAACATAGACAATTGAATCTACAAATCCCATGACAAATCTATAAAGAAGTTCACAAAATTTAGAATAAAATTTCCTATTTGAAGTGTTTCAATGGAGACCTCATTATTCTTTTTGTGATTTTCACTCTCCCTTGATTCCTTGATCACTTGGATGGTGAATTTGATGGAGGAGATCAAGTGTAGATGGATGGATGGTGAATGGATGAAGTTGATGATGTGAAATAGAGGAAATGATGTGTGATGTGTGTGTCCAAGTGAAACTAATGTGGAATCTCTGATCAAATGTTGAAATATTGGGTATTTATACCCCTTGGAAAACTTCTAGAAGGTTTCTAACCTTTTGATCTAGCTCGACTCGAGCTCATGGACTCGGCTTGAGTAGAGTCGTCTTTTGGCGGCAAATCTCGGCAACAAACACGTTTCGAGTCGAGTTGATGCACTCGACTCGAGTTATGACTCTGCTCGGCTCGTGTTGCTCAACTCGTGCACTCACCTGTTCGGTCGTGTTGCAAGGCTATGAAACTTGATTTTCTTTGGAAACCAACTCGACTCGAGTTGCAAGTCGAGTAGCGACTTGACATCTCGTGTAAGCTCACTGGACAACCTCTCTGCTCAAAACGACATGCAACTCGGCTTGGCTCAGCCTCAACTCGACTCGAGTTGCAAGTCGAGTTGGCTTATTGGACAAATCCGGGCAAAAATGTTGAACTCGACTCGACTCGAGTTGTACTGCTCGAGTCGAGCTTTGTCCTCCTCATTCGTTTCATCTCCCTTCTCTGTCTTTTCTTTGTTTTCACATGTTTTACATACGTTTAAGTTAATTCTCACACATTTTCATAAAAACACAAAACACAACCAAATAACATATAAATACGGATAAAATACTACGAAAATGGATATAAAAAATACTAAAATTTAGGTGAAAATATTACTCATCACGTATCCATCCCAAATTTAATATTTATTTAAATATGGTTAATGGTTGAGATCAAATATATAGATGGTAGAATTAAAATTGAAAGATTTTTAAATCAAGTAGTAAAATTGAAAAGATAGAGAAAAATTAAAGAAAAAAAAATAGAATTTCAAGTTTGTTTTTATATATGTGTCCAAATAGATATATTTATATATTTTTATTGTTTAAATAAATATAATAAAAATACTTACATTATTATTAATTAAATATATAATATAAATATTTTAAATAAATATATAAAATTTACAATTAATTAAATATATAAAAGATCTTATAATATATACTCCGTATATAAATTACATAATAATATATAAATTTTATAAAAATATACTCCATAGGTTACCCACTGATATTGAGACATTACAGTATTATTTCGAACCCTAAGGTGATGTTTGGTTTGTGATTATGTGAGGTTTGAAAACCATGAATAGTGTATTATATGTTTGTTTTGAGTTTTGAATAGGGTAGATTTTAATTTTATGTTAAATCAATGTATTAATTTATTTAAAAAATTAAATAAGAGAGGAGAGAAAAGAGTGAAAGTATATTAATTGAGAAGAGAAAATGTAGTAAATATATATAGAGGTGATTTTAAAAATATGTAGATAAATTTTGAAAACCAAAATTTTATTTTGGAAAACGTAAACTAACGTTGCCTGATAAAATAGTATCATGCTTCCAATGCGGAATATTTTGATTTAAAAAAAAATTGCAATTCAAAGAAAATTTTATTTCGAAATCGCGCGATTCACCAGATCCCAACCCTCCACTCTAACACGCAACATTTCCCTCCATATGCTCAGAACCTCTTAAACCCTAAACCCTTTCCCTCCATATGGCACTGGTAAAGTGGCCCGTTTTGCAAAACGGCTCAGTCGTCTTGGCTATGGAAGAGACTAAAGTACTGTCCACTGTAGCTTCAGCTAAGAGTGACGGTTCACGTGATTTTTTGCCCCTCACTGTAAGTGTTTTTAAATAACAGTGCATTAAGGTCTTTAGTGTTTTTTGGTTGGTGAAATGCTGATGCATTTTATGGTAGAGTGCTGTTCATTATCCACTGAAATGTTAAAATTTTGTTAGAATGATGTTGTTTTGAAGTCCAGAATGTCTATTTTATAATTGAGAATTTTTAACCTGAGCCATTGGTATGTTTAAGAAGTTATTGATTAACCTAAATATAAGCTAGGGACAGAACAAAATATGGTTTCTGTTTCTTTACGCAGTTGTGTTATGGAGTTAACCGTCCTTTGCTTTGTATGATTACTGAGCTGAATAAAATGTCAGTGTTGTTGCTGTATATTGTTCATTCAGCTTACTAGTGCACATTTGAACAATAACATGAGTTTCATTATGCCGTTTGCTAGCACAAACTAATTGTTAGCTGAAACTATTCAGATCCGTATGTACTTTAGTAAAGGAAGAACTCTGTGTTTTATTTTATGGGTAGTAATATTTTGTGACTACCTGGTGCCCAAGCTTTCGGAGTACAAAGGATTAGGGCATATATTTTACTCTGATGAAAAAATTACCATATTTTATTTTTTGCTAGGTTGACTATCAGGAGAAACGGTGTGCTCAGAGTATGATTCCAAACACATTTATGCGAAGAGAGGGTGCTCCGAAAGAGCGTGAGCTCTTATGCGGTCGTCTAATTGATCGGCCTATACGACCCCTTTTTCCAGCTGGCTTTTACCATGAAGTCCAGGTAACATTGCTTTGTACAGGTTCTGTTTATCCTGCTCCCTTCTGATTTATGATCTCAATTCTTGTTTCCCAGATTTTGTCAAGTGTCCTCTCATCTGATGGGAAACAAGATCCAGACGTAATGGCAGCCAATGCTGCATCTGCTGCTCTGATGTTATCTGATATCCCTTGGGGTGGTCCTATTGGAGTTATTCGTATTGGGAGGATTTTTGGTCAATTCATTGTTAATCCCAGCATGGACGAGGTAATTGGTTATTGCCTCGTACTTGTTCATTGCTCTTTTTAATTTTAATAGTCAGTTTGGTGTTCAGAATTTGATGCTGGGTGTAAAATTTTCCTATTGTGTTGATAATCTGTGGATTGTTCTTGTGTATGTCTGCAGCTCAGCCTCAGCGATCTTAACTTAGTTTATGCATGCACAAGAGACAAAACATTGATGATAGATGTCCAAGCACGTGAGATATCTGAAAGAGACTTAGAAGCTGCTTTAAGACTGGCTCATCCTGAAGTGAGATTTTTGTGCACTTAGTTAATTAATACTGCTTATTTTGTGATTCTTCAGGCAGTTAAATATCTTGAACCTCAAACGAGGCTGGCAGCCAGGGCAGGTAAACAGAAGAAAGAATATGAATTATACATGGTGTCCGAGATTACATATGAAAAAATAAGGAGTTTGGCTGAAGCTCCCATTGAAGCTGTGTTTTCTGACCCTTCATATGGCAAGGTTAACTTTATACACAGAAATCACTAATATTTATGTAAAGAAATTGTATTAAAAATGCTGCTACAGAATCTTATGTTCATGTGGCACTTTATTAATGTCTCTGCAGTTTGAAAGGGGCGAAGCCTTAGATAATATAGCACAGGATGTAAAGAAAACACTCGAGGAAGAGTGCGATGAAGAAGGTCTCAAAGTTCTATCAAAAACAGAAGATAATGTGCGGAAAAAGGTATATCCATCAATCTCTGGCCTTCAACACTAGAGGTGGAATGATGTGTTCATATGTAACACTTGAGAGGTTGTGAATACACACTTTTTATCCAGAAATTTCAAGATGTTATTATTGACCTTTTACAACGATATTTACATTTAATTGCTCAAATCTCCGAATGCTTGTACATCAGAAGAGATTTATGTTGTAAAAGATGGAACGTCACTCTCTTTTTAGTTCAATATACAGGTTTAAAAATTAGAGATGAGATCCCTCTCTTCATTTTTGCCTTGCCAGGTTGTTCGCAGAAGGATAATTCTTGAAGGAATTAGAGTTGATGGAAGACGAATTGATGAAGTCCGACCTCTGTACTGTGAGGCTGGTCATTTGCCTGTACTACACGGTTCATCTATCTTTTCTCGTGGTGAAACTCAGGTATGTATTTTTTATGACATCCAATTTTCTAGATACTTCCTATCTGAGATGCTTGCTGTTGTTGGGATATGTAATATGATTGTTGCAGGTTCTTTGTACTGTGACCCTTGGAGCACCTGGAGAAGCTCAAGTTCTAGATGCATTGGTTGGCCCCTCATCCAAGAGATTCATGCTTCACTATAGTTTTCCTCCATTTTGCACCAATGAAGTCGGTAAACGGCTAGGCCTGAATAGACGTGAAGTTGGTCATGGTAAGCCTTTAGTCCATTATGGAGTTCTTTCTCATATTTGTCTTCTTTTTCCAAATGCTTGTCTTACAAACATAATCACCCCCCCCCCCCCCCCCCCCCCCCACTCCTCAAAGTTGAAATCTTTATTTTCAGGTACCCTTGCTGAGAAATCTCTACTTGCTGTATTACCTCCAGAAGAAAATTGTCCATACACTGTCCGTATCAGTTCAGAAGTCATGGCATCTGATGGATCAACATCAATGGCATCTGTTTGTGCAGGTTAATATTTTCTGCATCAAACTACCAGGAGCTTGAGTTCTGAGTGATGATGTCCCTCACTAGAGCATTGCGTCCATAAAATTGCAATTATTTCTTCCAAGACTTTAATTCCCCGAGTAATGTTTGATAGACATAACTTTGTAGGTAGCATGGCCTTGATGGATGCTGGCATTCCATTGAAGGAACATGTAGCGGGTTTGTCTGTGGGCCTTGTTAGTGAAACTGATCCCTCAACTGGTGAAATCACGGATTATAGAATATTAACTGATATCCTGGTAAGGATTACTACTGGCCTGAGTGGCTTCTCTTCTCGAAAGGAGTATTCACTTTCATTTCGCTTTTATGCATCTTGTCCGGTTGAAAAAATGCTTAGTTATCTTTTTCATTTATTTATTTATTTACTTTTTTTCTGGTGATTTTAGTAGTTTCTTTATTTTCAAAACATCAGGCAACATCATCTCTCTCAAAAGAATGTCCAGTTTGTTTTTTATCCACTTACAAACCTACACCTTGTGTTTAAATTACAGAGATTATTTGTATTAAATACAGTGTAATACTTGCTCTTTTTTTTTTATGTTTGTTGTACTTGATACAAGATTTCCATAGTGTTCAGGTTGCATTCTGCATGATTTCTCAATCAGAATTTTTTTTTTATTTTTATATGTTTATTTCTTTCATCAAAAGGGTTTAGAAGATCATCTGGGGGATATGGACTTCAAAATTGCTGAAACCCGAGATGGAATTACTGCAATTCAGCTGGACATAAAACCTGCAGGAATCCCTTTAGATATAATATGTGAATCTTTAGAGCATGCACGTAAAGGACGGTTTCAAATCCTTGATCATATGGAGCAAGAGATAAATGTACCACTTACTCAGGATGGCAGAAACTCACCGCGGATATGTAAGAGTATTACCCTTATGTTTATTCCTTTTATTTTCTTTGAAGATGAGTGGTCAAAGCTTATCTTTAACTATCTCTTTATTCTTTGTGACTTTTGTCATTAAGAAGGACCTCTTCTTTGTAAGAAGCCATTGGATTTCTTATTTTTTATTTTTTCATTTTTATTTTTTTTATATGTAACCTACCTCATTGATATGGGAACTGATGCAGTGAACTTGATGTACATCAATGATGCAATCCGCCGGTTAATTGGTCCTCTTGGTGCATTAAAGAGAAAAATTGAAGAAGAAACAGGTTTCTTTTAATCCACTGGTTATCAGTGTGAAAGGCTTCTATAGGATGCGTGCAACCTGTTATTTTAGTAATCTTTATTTCTAGTATTTATTTCTATAGGATGCGTGCAACCTGTTATTTTAGTAATCTTTGAATGTTCTGTTACTCTCAAAGTTTTTATGATAATTAGTAATGAGGTGTGGAGCACTGCTCTGGGTCAAGTACTTTTCTGTGTTTATACTTGTTGAATAAAATGAAAATATGTTGTCCATCATTTTATTGATATTTGTTTTGTGTTTGTCTCTGCATCCGTTGACTTTCTGCGAAAAGTTCTTATTTTTTAGTTTTTCACTTGCATAGATTTATGGGGGAGTGCTTATATATGTGTGTGTGTTTGGTTGTGTTTGCCCCTCGCGCGTGCATTTACATTCTCTGGTTTTACTTGGTGTATAAAGCATGCTTCACAGTGAAAATACTATAATAGTTCTGTCGCCCTTGATCTGTGAAATGTCAAATCTTCTCACCTATAAATGCAAGTTCTCCCTTAACCTAGGCAATGTTTTGGAATTGCTGGTACTCATCAGTGTTTTTTACAACGATAAAATTTTTTATTTTTTTATTTTTTTATTTTTGATTTTTGATTTGATTTGATTTTTTTTTGGTGGTATCCTTTTTGATCTTGTCATTTCTGAAGAAATCAATCTGATGAAACTCTGCGATGAGTTTTTTAGCTTGCACAATTATATATTATCAGGCATGCACTCTGAGACCCAATCTGTTCTACAGGTGGGAAGATTTCCGTGAATGACGGCTCTCTAACCATAGTGGCTAGAAATCAACTAATAATGGATAAAGTGATGGAAAAGGTAAATGTTTTGCATTCCTTACAAGCTCTTGGTAAAATGTACTGTTGTTTCGCTGTCACTCGATCTGTGTATGTGTTACTATTTATGTCATAATTCAATTAATCTCATTGGTGTTGTTTCTTAGTTTTGAAATTACAAGGAAAAATTCTTTGTATATTTAAGCAGAATGTGCATTTTTAAAGTTCCTACACTTGTCACCTTCATTATTTTTTCCTATATCTGCATAATTACTTCTCCTTAGTATGTGCATGATATGTTATCTGTATCTATTTGTGAACAATGATTCTCTCTATCTCTCTCTTATGCATTATGGTCTTAATATATCATCAATAATATATGTGGGCAGATCTGAATTGTTATCCACCATATATGTATATTTTTTTCAATATAGTATCAAGAAATCAAGATATGGCATTTATTTTCTTTTGCACCTTAATGACTAGTTTTACGTTGTTACTTTCAGATTGATTTCATAGTGGGTCGAGAGATTGAAAAGGGAGGTGTGTATAAAGGTGTTGTAACTTCAATTAAGGAATACGGTGCTTTTGTGGAGATCAATGGAGGCCAACAAGGTCTCTTGCACATTTCTGAGTTATCACATGAACCGGTCTGTTAATCTTGCTATGATTTCCTTTTCTCTAATAAGTGGGCTCTTACAGTTGCATATTAGACATGTTTATTCTATCAGGTGTCACGAGTTTCTGATGTCATATCAGTAGGCCAAGTACTAAATTTAATGTGCATTGGTCTAGATGTGCGTGGTAATATAAATTTATCTCTTAAAGCCACTTTGTCTAAACCTAAGACAAAAACAACTCCAGAGGGAGAATCTACTGTTTCTGTGCAACATACACCTAAAGCCCAGAAGCCTGCTAACATTGTGCAAGACAAGCAAGAAAATAAGGCTTCTCGATCTGTGGGTACTATGGAAAGCTTATCATCAATTGTGGTTCGAAGTGTTGCTGAGTGTGATGAGCAGGAAAAATCTTCAAAAACGACTCCAGATGGAAAATCTACTGTTTCCATGCATCACACCCCTAAAGTCAAGAAGCCTGTTAACAATGTACTTGACAACAAAGAAAGTAAAGCTGCTCGGTCTCTGGGTAGTGTGGAAAGCTTATCATCAATTGTGATTGAAAGTGCTTCTGAGTGTGATGAGGAAGAAAAATCTTCCAAAACAACTCAAGAGGGAAAATCTACTGTTTCTGTTCAACACAAACCTAAAGTCAAGAAGCTGGTTAACAATGTGAAGGCTGCCCAGTCTCTGGGTAGCATGGAAAGCTTATCATCATTTGTGATTAGAAGTGCTGCTGAGTGTGATGAGGAGGAAAAATCTTCAAGTCTTAATCTCCTGTCAAAAGGTAGCATAATTCTGCCTTGTCAATGATCTTACATAACACTAGTAACTTGTATCCTTGATATAATATGCATGTTTTGGTGTTTGCTCTACACCATTTTGTATTTCTGAGTGCATATGAATCTGCAGCTGAGACTCCACTTGATGCGAAGAAATTGAAGATTGGAATGGAATTGACTGCTAAAGTGCATCAAATTCGTGCTCGTGGGCTAGTCCTTGATTTGGGAAATGGTATTCATGGAATGTATCAGTTTGAGGTAAATAACACCTTTTCTCAGGTGGTCCTTACTTTGGAGAATCTGCTGGATAATACAAAATTTTATGTTGAGGACTTAATTCTCTTATTCAAAATAGCTTTCACTGCTAAATGATGAATATCCTAACTTATTATGAGATCCCTCCGAGTTAATATATTATATTAGAATTTGAGATATGCCCTCGAGATAGAATTAAACAATATACTATTTGGGTCTTCAGTAAAATTCCTAAAAAACTTAACGTA
This sequence comes from Pogostemon cablin, assembly GCA_023678885.1. Lineage (NCBI taxonomy): Eukaryota > Viridiplantae > Streptophyta > Magnoliopsida > Lamiales > Lamiaceae > Pogostemon > Pogostemon cablin. The sequence continues at coordinate 525,285 of CM042992.1, read as the reverse complement.
TGTACCAAGTCTTGCAGATATTAAGGTTAGAACCGGAAAGGTTCTGGATGGCTCTGTTCTCAGACTCGCACTAATATCTGTGGAAAGTGAGCCTACTTACTCTTTATTGAGTTGTGTTATGGTTCCAGCTGTATGAAATTCATCATACAACTTGGTCTTCTCAATTTCAAAACACTTCTCTCTCTTTCTACCTTTTGAGGATAAAAAAGAATCTTATTGAAATGCAGGATATGAATAAGTGGATTACAAGCACTATGAACTTACAGTTGGCTTCAAATCCGCCAAATTACTCAAAATAGTTCTAAATGAGTCTGAGAATTTAATATTATTATACTTAAATCGTTGTATCCGAACAACCACCAATTAAATTTTGATTGTGGATTTCAATCCTTTAATCCATATGCAGGTTTAAGACCATGCCTTTTTTTGTCCCCAGTTAAAACAATGTTAAATTTTGTCTCACTGCCTGCCTTGCAGACTGGTTCGAGTACAGACTATGAGGTTGGGGATGAGCTTCGAGTAAAATGCAGTAGTTTCTCCAGCAAGTGGATCCCTGTAATGTCTTTGGTGCAGTAGAGGGCTAATGTTCAAACTTCATATTAAGGCACAATATTCGATAACTCCTCAGATGTTGATATTAAAGAAAAATCAACCTCTTGCCGTTAGTTAAATGTCTATAAACCACCAACCATGACCGAAAGTTTGTCATCATCGAGTGCACAAAGGATTGCATCACAAGGTTTATTTTTGCCATTTCTCTCCAAGGAGTAACGGTTAGTATGATAGGAAAACCTGCAGAGATGATTGACTTATATAATGCAATGATTTTGATTGGTTCATTAGGTACCCAATTCATCGGTGTACAAGTGGTGTCAAATTAACGATCGTTTTGTCGATGTATCATTGAGTAGCTTTTTTGCTAGGAAGAAATGTTCACTTTTGGTATTGGACATAGTTGCTTATTCAGGCTAATAAATCCCTACATGGTTACTGGTGTCTTAGTCAACTCATCTGAGTTTATATTGAATAATTTAGGTCTCTATCTCTATCTCTATCTCTATCTCTATATATTTGTTTCTCTTGATCCTTTTACTAATGGTTTGTTGGATTCTTTAATGACCTTGTCTGATAATAAAAATGTCAATAGATTTTATTTTAAATAATTCCAGTTTGAATATTTAAATGAAAACTTGTATGCTTGTTGAGTCGTAATGGCATTACATTGACTGTTTGTGGGAGGGTGGTTACCATTTTGCTCCTGAAATATTTACTAGTTCTATCAATGTCATCTTTATTGGCAATAAACAAGCATGATAGTTATTTTAGATAATCAATTAGGCTGTAATTATGTGGAAGATTTGGACAAGTCTAGTAATCTATTAAATGACTAGTGAAATTCTAGACGTATGTGGGCCTACTGATATAATGAGAACTGAAGTATGTGGATAGATTTATTGGAAATAATACTTCAAGTAGCTGTAGAAATAGAAATAATTACAAAAGTATATATTAGGGTTCAATGATATGTATAGGGTTCAATGATATGTATTGCCACTTCTGGATCATATACATATTTTAATTGTAATAAATTCTTATAAATAGTTAACGTACATGTTGGAAGATTTAAATTAATTGTTATTATTAGTTGTCTTGACCTTACATTTTATTTTTAATTCATTGACTACAATAATTTTTTAACTTCAATCAAGATGTTAAAAAGAAAAAAAAAATATGTATGTGGTGTTTTCACATAATTTGGGGGGTTTTATTTTCTGTAGGCAGGGGCGTTTCCTTGTAGGGTGGTGAGGGGGCTCTAGCCCCCAAACTTCCTAATAATCCCTTAGTATATAGGGGGTTGTATTTTTAATTTTTAATCTCATTTTGAATCAAGATAAATATTTTCTATATATATTTTTGCAAGTTTTAGACATTAAGAATTGTAAATATTTCTTTTTTTTTTATAGCAAGTTATTCTTTAGCATTTTACTATTCTGTACTCACTCTAATACAAATTGTGATCAAATTAAAACTAATGGTAAAATATAGAGTACAACAAAAATCTACCTATTACCGCTAATAAGATATTCATTTTGTTCTTTTGTACATCCACTCTAAATATATTCTAATTTTTCATTTTAGAAAAAAACTCCTCAAATATGGTTCTAACACTTACCACTTACACAATTACACACTTTATATAAAATATACAATTAAATATTTTATATAAAATAATAATACTCCTTAATACACGTAGAAAATACAAATAGATACCTTGATAATAGATGAAGAAAGTATTAAAATATTATATTCCTTAATCTACGTGCAAGAAATAAACGTATTCCTTATTGCATAATGAAAAGAGTAATATTTACTGCTCAAACATAAATTATAATTGATATTTTTTTTTATCATTTTCTAAAATAAACGTATACATATATATTGCGGGCTGAAGAAAAGTACTCCCTCCGTCCATCATCAATGTATCCATTTGCTTTTTACACGTGAATTAAATAATATTATTATTTTATGTGTAGTAGGTAGTTGTATTAGTAGAGGGTGTGTGTCCCATATTTTATTTGTATTAGTGGAGGGTGTGGGTCCTATAGTTCAAAAAGAAAAATGGATAAATTAAGAATGAACGATCCAAAATGATAAAATTGATAAATTGACAGTTGACGGTTGAAGTATTATTTAATGCTTAAAATATGAATTTTGATCAACATATTTTTATACCTAGCCCCCCAAATAAATTTCTAGCTCCACCCGTGCCTGTAGGGTACGATAAGAATTTGAATTATAGGGTGTTAATTCAAGAAAAAGACATTTTTATCTTGAAATTAATATAAATCTATAATCTATCTATATATTTCGAAATTTTTACAAATCCAAATCATGGAGTTTCGTTTTATTTTAGTACCTATTTATAACCATTCTTCTATAGATAAATCAAGTTTGTTCATCCAAATTCATGTATTCATTAATTACTTGATATTTACTGACTTCCAATTTTATCAAGCATTCTAGAAACTTGATCATTTATGGTTGTGTGCGCTACAAGTTTCAATAATAGCTCCCCTGTTCATCTTATTGCTATTTTCCACATCAACCAATCATGATCTTCACAACTATATAGATAGATGTGGGATTATTTTATGGAATAATAAACCAAATTAAAATGATAGCCTTTTTATTTCGTTTGCTTTAAAATATAGTCGGATATTTTTAAGTAATAAGTAAATCATAATATAAGATATATGAGTTGTAAAAGTTTGATATTTTTAAGTAATAAATAAATCATATAATATAAGATATATGAGTGGTAAAAGGATGATAATTTCAAAATTAAAATATTACTATTGAGTTGTCTTTTATTTTTTGGGGGTATAAATTTGTTTATGTACATAAAAAGTAGTAAATATAAATTTATTTATGAAATGGACTGAGTATATATTTATATAATAATTAAAAAAATAAAGACCTATTTATGTTATACTATAATATAATCGTAAATGAACTAAGACATCCAACATTCCTCTTTCCTATTGCATATGTTTTCTAATTACACTTAAAAAGAAAATAACATCGTATTCTAAATATTCTTGTGGGTCTTCATTTTAATTATTTTGACAGCGTTGATTCAGTTGTCCTCTTGATAATTGACTTGGGTGTATAGCAGATACAGAGTTGACTAAAACATTGTAATAATATTAATTAATTTTAGGAATTTAAATGACATAATTTCCATAAATTTATAAATTCTAATTAATTTTAGAAATTAAAATAAAAATTTTTCGATGCAACATGTGTGTAGCTGTTTCTTTTGACATTTACTTTGTCCTCTTTTCCAACCCACCGAAAGCTCCGTGATTTTATTTTCAAAATTCCAGCTTTAAACCTTGGAATTTCAAACAAACTTTACTAAATAATAATGCGACTATTTTCCATTTAAAATCAAAATTTCTAATTAAATTATGGTGTATTTTGAAATTTTTAGTGTAGAAAAATCGTTACCTAATTCATTTTTCACTCTTCAAACAAAATTTAATAATAATTATATGTGGAATCAATTTGTAAACGCTGAAGCATATTAACTGAATATTGAATAATATAGCTTTTTTACTTCTATTTATGGAAGAAAAATAATAGTGGGACATTGACTCAAAATGGTATATATACACACACATAATAATCAAGTGTTGTATTTTCTAGTTGGAGTCAATTCCATAGAATTTTAAAGAACCAGTAATAAACGAATAGTAATTAAAATTCAATTCAAAGTAAGCAAACACGAGCTTCCAGAATGTCTGATTATTATCTTCTTTTTGAAAATTATATTTTATTTTATAATGATTAATTGAAGGGAATGTTGGATTAGTAAATGGGTCGTCTCTCAAATTTTTATTTTAATTGTCACCAAATTAACTCTTTTATTATTTCTATTTTTTGTTTGAAAATCTAAGTATTAATTTTCTCGAAAAAATTGTCCTTAATCTGAATAATATTACTCTTTATATTAAATAATAATAATTTCTTAGAATAAAAAGTGGGACTCCATCATAAAGAAAAATATTGAATGAGGGTACAGTAGCTTTTGTGGTGAGTTATACAAGTATTTGGACTAAAGATATACTGTAGTATTATTTTATCTTAAATTAATTTTCTTCAAATGATCATTTGGAATATTCTAACTTCTAAATCATCCCAAGTCATTTAGCCAAGGAAATTTAAAGATTGAACAATTCTTGAACAAATCTACAAGAAACGTCTGGATTAATTAACACCTTAGTCTTAACTTTGGACAAAAGAAAAATATTGCGTTAACAAAATATTAAGTGTATACAAGAATGATTTAATCTTTCATCGATTCCACTTTGTTCTTAAAATCTCTAATGCACTTGTGAAAATAGATTTATAAAAGCACGCAGAAATCATTCAACAATCAAATCAATAATCCTAATGACACATTCAAGATAAATTCATCGTCAATGATACATGAAAAAAAAAACCTAAGAATAATGGTTAAATTTCTATCCATTCTTGAGTATTTATTTATTATACAAGTAATAATGTATAAGAAGATAATATATGAATGGTTACTCTTTGTCCAATAATTATCAATTGAATATTTGGTAAGATTAAAATGCACAAAGTAATTTATTTATTTATTTTTGGTTTCTGGTGCTCAAGTCAAATAAATTCATTATTCAATGAGTTGGTCTTACGTGTCCGGGGCGTGTCTTTAGAATTTAGTATTATAAGTAAGGACACATTATTTTATTCTAAATGGTAACACTTTAATAATAAGGTTACATTATTTTGTTCAAAATGTACACTTTTCATTAATATTTTTTTATTTTTTCATTAATATTTTTTTATTTTTCTTCAGAAAATAAATGGTACACATCTTTATACTAAAGAGTATACAATTTAACATAAAATTCTAAAGACGCACAGGATGTGCGTCCCGTGCACACAAGTTTTTACCTTATTCAATTGTTAAAAAGATAGAAAGAAATAATCATGTTTTTTCTCCTTAAGAATAAATAAATACGAAAATGTGTTATAGAGTGCCCCAATAATGACATACATTATGTTTTTAAAATACTTTCGTGATTTTGTAAAGTAAATATTACTAGTATAAACTTTTCAAACAATTAATATCACTTATTTATTTTATTAATAAATGCAAAACAGTGAGAATTCAGCCAACAAGAGTCTGCTGTAGTCCCTATAAGTCCCATTCACAATCGAATCAATTATCAATTCATAAACATCTACTCTGTTTTTTTCAACAATTCCCACCTTTTCTACACTATAATCTCCATTGATTTGCCTCAAGATTTCTGTTCTACCGTATCCCAGAAAGCTGCAGCAGATCCTCTTTCTCTCACATGCATTTATCACTTCCTCACCTACCATGGATCACCATCTTCACCCTCTCCACCATCCATTTTTTCCCGTTTTCTCTGTGCGACCCCCGAATTTACGAGGCCGGTTTAACCTGCAGCCGCGAACGGGTGCCGCCGAACTTCGGTTTTATCCCTCTGTTCGTGAGCGCAATGGAACGTCTGTCGGAGCGCGTCACCTCCGACGATTGGGGTTATCAGGCGTTGAATTCAAATAACATCTCCCTATACAGTTTAGCTCAATGCTACGGCGATTTATCGCACAACGATTGCCTCCAGTGCTACGCCGCTAGCCGTACGCGCCTCCCGCGGTGCCTCACTTCCGTCGCCGGCCGCATTTACTTCGACGGATGCTTCCTCCGCTACGATAAATACGATTTTGCCAACGAAACCCTCGATTCGGCTATGGATACGGTGAATTGCAATAGCACGGCGGGGGAGGGGACTGCGGTCGACTCGGAATTTCAGAAAAATGTCGGTGAGCTGATTGATAATTTGACTGCTAGTGCGGTGGCGAATGGGAGGTACGCCGTGAGGGGGAGTAAGGGCGTGTTTGGATTGGCGGAATGTTGGAATACTGTGAACAGGGAAGGGTGTGGGGCGTGTTTGGGTAACGCGAGTAGTCAGATCAGAAGCTGTTTACCGAGTAGGGAAGGCAGAGCTTTATACACTGGTTGCTATTTGAGATACTCCACTGAGAAATTCTATTCCAATCAGACGCAGACTGGTCAAGATTCCGGTGAGTTTATTGTCATTAATAATTCAGCAGATTATTTGGGGTGATTCTATCAATCTCAAGTTTTCACTGTGTTAATTTGATGTTAAATCTCATTTAATGATGATTCTCTGTCGCCTTTACTGTTTCCACGTCTTCTGCTTGCTTTTGATCTGTAACACACATGCTAGTTTCTTTGTTTATCAACTTTCGGTTGATAATTATAGTAACATGTACGTATCTTTTTCCATCCTTTATTGTATTTCCCTATGCATAATAATTATGATCATTTGTATCTTCTTCATATAGAAAAAAAGAACACTGTTTGATTCTGAAATTGTTTAGGGGTGTCTAGAAGAGGTGTTATCGTGGCCGTTGTTTTATCGGTGGTGGCTTTTTGTATGCTCTCTCTGTTTGGTGGCTATTCTATTTACAAACGACGGAGGAAACGCAAACAAGGTAAGGAAATCGAAGAAGAAAGCTGATTGTTTTACCACATGAAAGGGAAGTTTGTTCTGATTTTCAAATACATGCAATGCAGAACGTATTAATCTTGGCAAGATTTCATATTCATACCACAAATCCAGTTTGAATTTCAAGTATGAAACTCTGGAGAAGGCAACCAATTACTTTGATCCTTCAAGAAAGCTAGGCCAAGGAGGGGCTGGTTCCGTGTATCGCGGAACCTTGGCAAACGGGAACACCGTGGCTGTGAAGAGGTTATTCTTCAGCACTAGGCAATGGGTAGATGAGTTCTTCAATGAGATCAACCTCATCAGTGGAATTGAGCACAAGAATCTTGTGAAGCTTCTCGGCTGCAGCATTGAAGGTCCTGAAAGCCTGCTGGTTTATGAATATGTGCCCAACAAAAGCCTTGAACAGTCCCTCTTCGGTATGCTTTCATCTTCAAATGCCTCCCCGTTTCGTTTCGTATATTCAGCTCAGCATTGATCTTTCCTTGTGATCATGTAGATAAGGACAGGCTTAAAATTCTAAACTGGAAGGAGCGGTATAATATTATCCTTGGAACAGCTGAAGGGATTGCTTTCCTTCATGGAGGTTGTGAGCATCGAATCATCCATAGGGACATCAAGTGTAGCAATATTCTCCTCGATGATAATTTCCACCCCAAGATAGCCGATTTCGGCCTTGCAAGATGCTTTGCAGCAGATAAGACTCATCTCAGCACGGGAATTGCAGGCACATTGTAAGAAAACCATCCTGCAAAATCCATGTTTTTAATAACTCATTTCCATGTAATTTGACAAGCAATCCTCCTTTCTTGGCAGAGGATACATGGCTCCCGAGTACCTAGTAAAAGGGCAGCTCACCGAGAAGGCTGATGTATATAGCTATGGCGTGCTGGTTCTTGAAATCCTCTGCGGTAGGAAGAACAACGCATTTGTAGATGACTCAGGATCTCTTCTACAAACAGTAACACCCCATATCCAATCTCTTTAAGTCCTATATAACTATGATCCAAGTAGCTGATGCCTGATCTTGTTTCGTGGCTCAGGTTTGGAAGCTCTTCAAGACAGGTAGATTGACAGAAGCAGTTGATCCTAGTATAAAAGATGACTTCCCACCAACGGAAGCCTCGAAGGTGTTAAAAATCGGTCTGTTGTGCGCGCAGGCATCCGTATCAGAGAGACCATCAATGGAAGATGTGGTAGGGATGCTCATGGATGAAAGCTGTGTAATCCCGGATCCAAAACAACCCCCCTTTCTAAACACTAGCTCCCTCACACCCGGATCCACCAGATCATCATACAGTTTCACATCCAATGCTGTTACACGACCTGAAACATCGTACCCCTCGACGGAGTCTTTCAGCATCCAGAGTTCCGATGAACACCATTCCAGGAGTGAAGAGCTGCACAGGTTAAAGTAGAAAACTCTGCATACTTTTTTTTTTTTTTTATATACTTGAATGAGGCTGTGTGGAAAAATAGCTTCATTTTTTGCCGTCAAAGAGAGTAAAAGTTTATACTGGAACAGGGCCAGCCAGAGTACATTTTTTGTATAGTTATTAAATTTATTTTAAGATAGGAAATTTAGCTGAAAACTGTTGTGTAAGATGTGTAGCAGTAGTGAAGGAACTTAACTTAATGAATATTATATGGAGATATCGAATTTAAGGGTTATTATGTGATACACCGGTGTACCTAGGGTTTTTAGGTTATTTTTAAGGGCATGATCTTTTTTATTTTTTAAAATTTTAATTATTTTATTTTGATCCAAAGGTGTTATTAAATAGTGTCTTAATCTAATGGATCATATTAATTAAGTGGACCGATACACCCAGTGCACCCTAGTTCAACTTCGAATTTATTTTTGAAAACCAAATAAACTTACATTACATGGCTCATACTGATAGAGAAAGGAGGAAGAAGGGTTACATTCTTTGGTAATTAAAAATTATTTCTCCCATCATTTCAAAGCATTCAATTTCTATCTTCGTCTATCCCAATACATTGTGGACAATCTAAAAATATAAAATCGTTCAATACTATAACTTCACAATAAATTTTAATTTCAAAATTATTATCAATAATTAACAAACATAACATATTTTATATTTTTTATTAACTAACTACTCTACAAAACCAATAGAATTGATAAAAAAGTGCAAAAAGTGCATTTTCTTAATCTTCAAAGTCAATTATCCAGGTTTGATGGGGACAAGGGAAATAATTAGTTTAGAGGTTGGGTGATATAGGTAATATTGGATAGAGGTTGGTTGTCAAATTTGGTACCACAAGTCGGATAGAGTGGGTAAATGTGGACGGTTACCCGGACCCATTTGCTTTAAACATTCTTTTTCATGCATTTATTGGGTGTCTAAAAGCTTAATCTATCTTCAATTCTTGATTATATTTATTGGATAGGGTCCAATTTATAATTTTGAATAATTTGATTAGATCTTTTGAATGGCTAACCCTATGGGTAATAGTTTATTTGTTTGAAATTGGGTTGATTTAAACCGGTGAATCAATGTTTACACTATACTAGTATAATAATATGTAATCACACGTCAATGCTTATTTTAATTTTAATCTTAATCTTATTGTAGAGATATATCGCCATCAATGTGGTGCAATTAAGAACGGTAGTAAAGAGTTAGAGCAGTAGCAGCCAACAATTAAATTTGTCTGTGTTTAGTTCCAACTCTCAACTGTTTCAGTACTCCTGTACTGTCAGCGACATAGCTACGAAAATGGATTAAGAGTAAAAATTACTCCCTTCGTCCAGGAGAAATCGATACAGTTTTATTTTTATTTTTTTACACGGAGTATATTAGAGATGTATGTGGTCACATGAGTATAAATTAATTGTTTTTGAGTGAGTCTCATATACTAAAAATGAAATGTATCAACTTTTATGAGACAAACAAAAAAGAAAAATGTATTAACTTCTATGAGACGGAGGGAGTATAACGTACTCCACTACTTGATGAAACAACAATTGTACGAAAAAATATTCTATTTTAGTTTTCTTAATTAATTAATTTTTTTTAAATTAAAATTTTTATCACATTTATTCATATTACAAATTCTTCATAAAAAAATTTAATTAATTAAGTATCAATTTTTAATTACATATTGATGTTCCAACACGTGTTTGTTTTTTATGTGATGGCAAGGAGAAGTGTTGGTAGAATGAAAGATGTAATCCAAATAGAATGAAGTGGGTGGGATTGATGGGAAATCCATGTGAGTGGGAGGTGGTGGAATTATGTTTGTCGGATTCTCAATCCGACGTGTGTTAGGGTAGGAATAAGAAGGAAAGTTATGGTGAGATGTAGAAAGGCGGAAAGTGAATATGGTTGGTATTAATCAATTTGATGAACCCACTGCTTAGCCGTACAATTGGAGTTGGAGAGAGAGGTGTTGGAAGAAAAGATTATATTCTATGCATCCATCAATCACCTTCAACTCTTCTCATGCCCCATTTTACACATTTCTAACAATTCCATGTTAAACGACATAATCATTCAATTCCCTTCATCAATCAAAACAAATGAAAATTCCAACTAAATAGGATAGGCCCATTCGCCCCTTCTTTCCACTTGCAATACAAATGAAATAATCAGGACGACAATGGATATCTCTTAATCCTTTCTATCATCTGTTTGCATGACAAGTTTGTTCACCTAAAGATAACTTAAGTTTTCGTAAAATACCATGAACCACATTGCCCTAAAGGAAGCAATTTTGGAACTCACAGTGTCCTAGATCAATACACAGAATATTTATGCGGTCATTAGTCAAGAAAAATACAGGTGCATAGAGTACTGATATAGACATTACAAGCTGTGTATATATCAAAAGCTTTGAACCTAAGCTGCAATCTCAATGAAGGCCCCCAAAAACGAAACGTATTGCCTTAATTATAGAGCTGACATTTTCCTGTTCCGACACATACAGAGCACTCGTCTACCTCACCAGCAACATGGCTCAAGCAATAAGTGATTCTTTCATTCACCACATCCTATATCACCACTCATTAGTATGTGTCTATATACTGTTTTTGTTGTCATACTATTTTTGTTGTCAAATTATTCAGAAAATTCGTTTCGGTCAAAAAAGGCAAGCATTGATAAGAAACCGGATAAATTCATACCACTAGCAGTTCGTGCAAACCAAGTGGTGCAGTAACCATATAAGGAACCCCGGGATGCTCCTTCGCTGCTTCAGCTGTTAGAGAAGGAATATCCTGTAAAAAATGCACCAGTCGGTGTTAGTGTTACTTCATCTCTGAGAGTCTTTCACCTGCAGTTATTTTCATGCATAATCTTCCATCATTCTGTAATAGAATCAAGGAAACACTTACCTGTTGCCAATGCCTTCCGGGAAACAAGAAAAATGGGCTTACTATAACACGTCTCGCACCTTGTTGAACACATAAATTGAAAGCATCCTTAATAGATGGCTCAGCCAGTTCCTTATAACAACAGAAGAAAATGAAACAAATCAACATCTTTTTGCCCATAAAGCAGAATCATGTTACTAGCAAAAGGCATCAGCTTGGAATAGAATTATGCAGTGTGCTTGTATATGTGAAGGATACCATGTGAGCAGGCTCCACGATAGGATATTTCGTTTTATCTCTAAACATGTCGACAAACTGATCTGAACAAACACCACAAAAACTAGATTGTATCAATAAAATACCAGCATTCACAATATTAAACTAGAAACATCCATAATCATGTTGGATAAACCACAAATTAATCTCTCATACAATCAAAATTTTGAAGATTCTCCATGGTTTTTCTACACAAAATCCTTTCAAACGCAGAATTTTTTAAATGCACTTAAATAATAAATTAACAAGTGGCAGATGATTCCTTAGGAGTATTTACTAAAACATCAACTCATATTCAAAATTTTAGATCACGCATCAATAATACTGAATCATACAAAGAAAATCTTACTCAACATGAGATTGGACTCTTTGCGACGCGAACCATGGTCAACAATGATGATGCCATCACCTTCAACGACCCCTTTTACCGTCTTCCTGAAGCCACCACCATTTGCAGAGGCCAAACACAACCTCGAGGGTAAATATTTGAATTTCAAGGGGCTTTGACGCAATTTCAGAAAATCAGGCACTGCCCAACCAGGGCTTCTCCCCAATTCTATCCTAATTATGGAGTTCAATTCAGAGAAAACAGCAATAACGAATTGCAGTAGAAGTTCTAAATCAGACTTCCCATGAGTACCATGAAGGATAAAATTCAACAAAACAAAAACGAATAAACACTTTAAAATTAAGCAGAATCAAATCAATTACCTGCTGCTACAGAGTGAAGAAGATGATACCTCCATTTTGCTTGGCTGCTTGCTCCAGCGCCTAAGCATCTCTCTCTCTCTCTCTCTCTCTCTCTCTATTTTATTTTATTTTCTCTTAAAGTTAATGGGCCAAGTGCAAATGATATGCCCATTTGTATGATCCAAACAAGTAAATGATTTGGCCCGATATCGAAAAGGCCCATTCTCTTTGCAGAACTGAGTGATGGGCTTCTTAATCGGTAAGACTCCAAATACGTCAATTGTCAATATCGAAAATCCATTTAAGAATTCTTATTAATTTATTTAAAAATTCTAATTAAAAATAATACTATATGTACTCTCTTAGTTATTTAGTCAACCATTAAATTAGTGTCATGCTTTACAGACGAATGGTTAACCATGTAGACTAAAACTCAACTTGTGAATTTAATGCACATGATCATCAGTATAATTAACTGATTAATTGACCTAATTAATCCAACTAATAAAAGTCAAGCTAAAATGGTGAGCAATTTAAAATTATTACATTTAGGTGTATATGAATCCATAATATACTATTATGCACACATTTATAATTTAAATTTAACAAACCAGTCTTATTAAATTAAAGCTATACAAACAACCAATTTGGTAGTATTACCAAACCATGTGTTGAATGCTACTCCCCACCTCCCCCCTTTTATCACATCTTAAACTATATATTTTTTTCATTTTCATCTTGCATTTTATCTACACAATTAGAGTACTGTATTATATAACCCAAACAGCTTCTCAATTAGCAATAAATAAATAATTAATATATAATAATAAAAATAATAATATATAAGTATTATCTTCTTTAAAAAAAAAAATTACACATATTCTTGGAAAAGTTTATTATTTCATGTCCTAGTTGATGAACTATTATTAGCTTACAAGATAAGTAGAATTTGCTTTATTTTTTATTTTTTATTTTTTTTCTTATAACACAAAGTACATATGTATACTTAATTCGATGGAATATTAGTTAAGGAGTATCTACCATAAACGAGAAAAAGTACATCTGCATCAAGACATCCTCTCTATGGTTGGTTGCAGAGTTCTTTTCAATCTTCATTTAAATTTTCAACTTTGAAGTTTAATTTTTCTTTTTTTCATTTCATATGATAATATTATATACATTTCGAGCATAGTTAAATTTAATTTTTTTATAGAAATAGCTCGACAAAGAAACAACCCTTCGAGCACCTTTTATTTGCTTTTTTTTTCCTTCTTAAATAGTAGTTATTGGGAGTGTTACTTACGTTTTAATCTTGTTAATAAAAATAGTTTTGCACTATATTATTGGAATTATTCATAATGAATAATTATTTGTAGCTTTCCTTTAACGTATGCATTGAAATTGAACTAATCGGTAGTTACCTGATTCCCTTTTGATGACATTTCATTTTCACCACCAAGGAATCATGATTATGTATATTTTCATCATGTCAACTGGTATAAGACTTATGACATTGGTATTACGGAATGGAATTACATTGAAATTGAATGATTTCAGGAATGGAATAGAGATAGGAAATGAATAAAAAAAATAATTATTCTCATGATTGGTATTGATTAGGAATAGACGAGGTAATAGAAAATACATTCATTAACTTATTTAAATTTCTTTTTATTTAAATTTTAAATTAATTTAAATCTTAATAAATTTAATATATTTTAATAATTATTCTATAATAAATTATAAAATTAAAAATAAAAAATAATAATATTTAATAAATAAAAATATGTATGTAATTTAAAAAAATATTTCTATAAATAAAATAAAAATTTATATTTAATATTATATATGTGTATTTGAATTTAAAAATAATATTAATTTATAATATTTTGTATATAATTTAATAAATTTTATTTAAAATAAAGATTTAATTAATTATACTAATTTTTTTAATTTAAAAATTTCTTTCTTTTACTAATTTTTTATTTTTCTTATATTATTATTTTTATTATAGTGTGTATTAAATTAGAAGAATTTTTTATTTTAAATTTTTTAAATAATTTAACATTTTTAGTGTATAATTAAATATTATGTTTTTTTAAAAAGAAAAGTATATATTAAATGAAAAAATATTAATTTATTTTTTATTTTCATAATTATACAAAAAGAGATGTGATATAGATAGAAATAAATTATTTATAATTATTAATGTATCTTGTGTTATATAGAGTAAAAAATAAAAAATAAAAATAAAAATTTGATTCCATGAAGAATGAAATACGTAAAGCCATAGGGTGGGGGAATGGTGATTGCCAATTTTGTGGAATACACATAAGTATTCTCATTATTAATTTATTACCTAACATACTCATTATTAATTTCTTACCAAACCTAAGAATGGAAATTAAGTTGGGAATTCTGATTTCATTCCCAACTCATTCCAACATACCAATTACTCCCTTAGTTATACCTATCTCAATTAAACTGTTAAGAGACATAAGTTTGTTTATACGTATTAAACTAAGAAAGAATTAATATTTATTTATTTAATGAAAATTTCGTTGTCATACATTATCCCAATTTAAATCAAACACTTGTTGCACTTTCCGTTTAAAAGAAAAAAAATATTTTGTGTGAGAATGTAAAAAAGAGGTGATACTTTGGATGGACAAAAGTGTACGACTAAATAATGTAAAATAAATGATATTTTTGTAATATTTATATGTAATGACTATTTGAATTTTATGTAGTATATTTTGATACATTTAGGTGGGAGGAGAAAAAGAAATTATACCAAAAGAGAAGTATATAAACTCTAAGACAATAATTGATTTTTTTTTCTCATTTCATTTCATCGATGTGTCTATACATTGGGTGCATATGGACGATCTTAACCGTTAGATTATATTGTAATTTGATCTCTAATAACCCATAATTTATATATAATTGTGATGATTCTATTTTTTAATGGATAAGATTAGAAATGGCGCAAATTTAACTTAGAAATGAAAGAATTATTTAAAGAGATAGTTGATCTAATATCTAAGTAATATTTTAATATTAATTCTCTTATTTGAAATATTGAAATAATGATTAAAATTAGAGTCCAATTACCTATTGTATTTGAACAATTTCAACACTGCAGCACTATTTAAATTTATCTACAAGAATCACCCTTAAAATTGATACCCAAAAATGAAAACATAGAACTAAAGGAAAAATTCATATACTACTATTTTGATCCAGAACTGTTGATTTATACGTGTGTAAGTAAAATACAGCAGAAATATGTGCGGAAAAGGAGATCTCCCGATAAACACGCAACGAAGATACGAATACTTAAATTTACTACTTACTTCTTCTCAATCATATACTCTCGCCACTCCTATTTCTCTCTCTGCCCATATGCTTCATTTCCACAACTGGACCAACGGGAGCTTCACATTCACGTGAATCTCGAACAGATCATACCACCTTCTGATTTTCCTTCCATCCTCTTAACTCGTGAACTCATCACTTATCTCTCAATCTCTTGCTGTTTCACGGAATTCTAGTATTTATGCTCACTTTTTAAGTCTTCGTCTGTTTGCGGATCTGTTTGTTTTTTGTGAGACTAATGTCAGTATGAATTTAGTTTATGGAGATGAGCAAATGCTAGTGTGTAATTATAGTCGATGAGCAACTGAAATGCAGTGCAAGTGTGGAGAGATTGATCTGTGTTGTAATTGTTGTAATTTCATTGCGAAAGATATACAAGGTTTTAAATGCTTAGCCCTAAATTCGGACCTCATTTAGAAAGGATGAAGCGGAGGTCGAATTCGATTAAATTACACCATAGATGGAAGAGGAAGTTCCTGGCTTTGCTTTTACTGGTATTCTGTTTCGCAACCTTTCTGTTGATGGAACCTGAGTACAGTAAAATTAAAATGATGTCCTTGATAACTCCGCCTTTACAAAAGCCGAAAATTGCTTTTCTTTTTATTGCTCGGAATCGGATTCCGCTCGACATTCTTTGGGATGTGTATTTTCAGGTAATTATTTCCTTTCTCCTACTATTTTTGTTTATTACCTTTATTAGAACTGATCTTATTGCATTTAGTGTTAGTTTGCCTACACCACAGGGTGTTTGCTACAGCGACAGAATATAATTTAATTTCCTGATTTGTTGCCTTCAAAGATTAGGAAAAAATTACTGCTTACTTCTTTGTCGCAAATTTAAGTAGGTTTTAGATTTCTCTGAATTGTAGAGAAGGAACACCCCATCTCCATTGTGATATTGAAGAAACAAATATACAAAAGCTGAATAAGATGCAGCTCTGAGTCATAGATCATAGTTATAACTTATAATGGTCTTTGGATTTTATAAAAATTAGTTGAACAATATTGATTCAGAGATCATTAGAATCATGCTTGCACCTTTCGTAACTACTGGCAACTAACCAAACCAAATTTCTGCCAGTATAAACATATGGCTATATAATTAGTCAGTAAAACTTCTATAAATAGTTTATTGATATTTTTCTAATTTTGTAAACTTTGTTATTTTGAATTCTTTTGAAATCATGTTGAGTAGTAAAATTTAAGGACCACACATTTATTCTGGAGTTCAAGATGCCAACATAGTATTAAAGCAATTGCTGGGAGAATCTTAAGTGCAGTTTTGCTTTTACTGATCCCAGCATTTACGGGTCTTGAGCAACTTACATGATAATGTGATCTAATTGGAAGTTAGTTTTGTTAATCCTGTTCTTGCATATGACACGAGAAACAGTGGTGGTCAGTGGTCTTTAACACAGTGTTCCATCATCCTTGCTAGTTTGTGCGTCTGCTAGATGCTTCAGTCTTAGTGTCAACATCATCAAATTGTAATCTGAACGTTATAATGTTTTTGTTATCTGCACTTAATAAATTTATATTATTGAGGCCTTTCACTTTAATCTGGGGAACTTTGATGTTGTTTTTCAGGGTGATGTAGAAAATAGATTTTCCATTTATGTTCATTCAAGGCCTGGTTTCTTGTTGAACACAGCAACAACGAGATCATCATTCTTCTTAAATCGTCAAATAAATGATAGCATACAGGTCTGATCCCTTTTAAAGAATGATATTTCTGTCAATGTTTTGGATTAACCATTTGATGCACCCATCCATTTTAAAGATTGAGCTTGGTCGTGTTTGAAAATATTTAATGTTAGTTATTAGATGTTATTGTTATTTAACATGGTATTAGCACTAGCTCGAAGGTGTTGTGAGAACTCATTGCCACCCGCATGCAAGGCTTTAATAAAAATAATCTGCATTTTGGTGAAAAGGTTAAGATATCAAATTAAAAGTGAAAATGGTTATTCAATTATTATGTAATAAAATTAAATGAGAATGAGGCATGTAATATTTTTTCGGAGCTGTTTTGACCTAAATAGAAAAAGAAATTAATGCATTAAAAAAAGAGTAGGGTAGCTCCAAAAGATAGAAAATTGAAGAAACGTCATTTTGGACATGTTTATTGGAGGCCTTTCCATGCTCATTTTACTACGAGTAGTGAACTGAGAACCATTCATTCGAATTTAAGAAATAAAAGAAGCGCTAAATCCTATTGGAATGAAACCACCAAAGAAAACAAATTGTACTCAAATATAAGTGAAAGCATATGTCTTAAGACCAAACACAATGCTGACAAATGACCTGTATAGCCCGCCCCACATCGTGAGATAATCGCTTAATTTGTTGTTAATGATCCTTATGTCAGAAGCAGGACGTCTGTGTGTTATTTTACATTTCAAGTGATAGTAAGCAATTGATGCCTTATTAGGTAGATTGGGGAGAAGCAAGCATGATCCAGGCAGAGCGTGTTTTGCTTCAAAATGCACTTTTGGATCCCCTGAATGAGTGGTTTCTCTTCCTCTCAGACAGGTAAAAAATCATAATTTGTGCATTGAGATAATTTATCTTTTGAATTTGATCAATTTTCAGCTTATCTTTTCTGGAATTTATAAAGATATTGCCTTCAACATTTCATGGAATATCTGTGTTGTGTAACTCATGTGCTTTATTGCAGCTGTATACCTCTATATAATTTCAGCTACACATATGACTATATAAAATCAGCTGGAACTAGCTTCGTAGACAGGTATGCAGTTTTTTTCAATGACCACCGTGTATGCCCTTGAAAGATTTTAAAATTATCATTTCTAGATATGTGGTTTTTTGTCCTTTCTTTTGAAGTCATATTTATCTGTCTTTCCTTTTGTTATCTCTCCTACGTTTTCCTAAGATAATGGCAAAATTAGTTACGACGTGTATAAATGTGCTGAATTTTAACAGCTTATGAGAAGTTAGTAGTTTTCAATCTTTGTTGCAGCTTTGCTGATACAAAAGAAAGTCGTTACAATCCTAAAATGGACCCTGTTATTCCTATTGACAATTGGAGAAAAGGATCTCAGGTGACACGTCTATGTTTGGAGTGTTGATATATTCATTGACAGCAGGGAATATTACCTGTATTTCTTATCTATAGCTTGTTATCTTTGTCTTCCATTCTTGTAGTGGGTTGTTCTGACCAGAAAGCATGCTAGGATTGTAGTTGAAGATGACACTGTATTTCCTATGTTTCAGTTGCATTGCAAGGTAATCATCGTAATCCATTCTATTTTGCATAGTTTTCTGATTGAAAAGATGAACGTCTTTGCAATGCCATCATGTTTTTCATACAATATACTGCACTTATTACTTGGAACCTTTATGCTGCTTGGTTTGAATGTCTTCATAATGCAACTACGACAGAGATGTTTCATGTTTGACTAGTCATTATAAGACTTAACGCACTAAAGCATAGATGATTTTTCATACAATATACTGCACTTATTACTTGGAACCTTTGTGCTACTTAGTTTGAATGTCTTCATAATGCAACTACGACAGAGATGTTTCATATTTGACTAGACATTATAAGACTTAACACACTAAAGCATAGATGATAAAGTAGAACGCATTACGGATATTATAATCCTCAACTGAGGAAAATTTAAATACCTTTGACTTTATAGAGTCAAAATGCTGCATTATGACTTATGAAATGAAGACTGGTTTCTCCATGAGCATACTTAGGAACTAATCCTTGCTTCTTCTTTATTATATTGTCTTCTCCTTCCCTTTAACACTCTCAATTGGTTTTCAGATCTCTAATGAGCATCGGTTTATTTGATATTATAGTAACATGTTCTTTTTCCTATTTTCGCAAACAGAGAAGATCTTTACCTGAGTTTTGGCGAGACCAGCCCTTTGTAAGTCCTCTCTGTTTATTTGTTTCCATGCCTCCTTATGTTCATGTGATATTTTTATGAAAATAAGTTGCTAAAGTTGTAGGTTTTTTGTTCATGATCATAATCTTGATTTCTTATTAATGTATACTTGTTGATGAAATATAAAAAGAAAAAAGTTAACCCTGTGGCCTATCATGTTATGCAGCCTACTGATGCATCTGCTGAACATAACTGTATACCTGATGAACATTATGTTCAGACATTGCTTACTGTAAGTTGATCATTTTCTTATCAACCTGAGCAAATCACTCCATGTTAGTTGTAATACTGCCAATTTCCTCTGATTATCTTTGCTGTATCAGCAAAAAGGCCTGGAAGGAGAAATCACTAGAAGGTCGCTGTCTCACAGTTCTTGGGATCTCTCATCTTCTAGAGATCCTAAAAGGCGAGGTTGGCATCCCATGACTTACAAGTTGGCTGATGCTACTCCCATTCTTATCCAGTCCATCAAGGTAATTTTCCCGTTGCAAGTTACTCTTCCCTTGGGCACTTAAACATACATGAAGCCTGCATGTACATCTGCATCTCTTGGTGTATACCACCATTGGAAGTCGACAAAATTGAAGCCTTCTCCTTGATTTCCTATTTGTAGTTTCACTTACGGCATGATTGGTATGATTGAATGGAGTTATGTTGGAATGGAATGAACTAATGAATGAATGGAATAGAGATAGGAAAGGAATGGACAAAAATAATTATTATCATGATTGGTATGAATTAGGAATATATTAAGTAATAGAAAATAATTTGATTTAAATCTCATATTTATTATTTTATTTAAATTTTAAATTGATTAAAGTTTCAATAAATTTCATATGTTTTAATAACTAAAGTAAAAAAAAAAAATGAAATTAAAGATAAAATAAATATATATTATTTAAATTTTAAATAAAAAATTATATGTAATCTAGAAATTATTATTTATATTTATATTTAATGTTACAATATATATACTTAATTTAAAAATAATGAGATTGAATTTTTTATTTAAATTTTAAATAATTTAATATTTTTAATAAATAATTTAACATAATAAAAATTTTTAATATGAAAATTACTCCATATGTTAAGGAATGAGCATTCCTATAAACAAAACATACCAAACTTAGGAATGGAATTAATATTGGGAATGATGATTCCATTCCCAAACCATTCCTTCATACCAATCATGTCATTACTCTCTTTAGAAGTGCTAATGAAGTTGAGATGAAAACCTTTTTGGTTCTTTAATTTCAATGGGCATTCTAAACTGCCCAATATAGATGCTAGCCTAGTCTGGCACCTCGCCTTTTTTCTAATTGGCCCTGTCTGTGCCGACTTTATGACCACAGTGTAACCACCTAATTGTACCTCTAAGAACATTAGTTCCAACTTGGCAACCAAAAAAGGAATCTTTCTAGTTTCCTTTAAGGATGTTGTAAAAGAGAGACTAGTGTCTTAAGAGTGATAAAGGGTTGTATAGCAAATATGCTTACCATAGCAAAAGATATTTCTCTTAATGTGTTGGTCTGTTGGAAAATCACATTATTTAAATTCTGAATAAAAGCAATAGGAAATTAAGTATGTTGGACTTATACTCGATATGATCTTCAGGCCATAGATAACATCTATTTCGAGACAGAGTACAGAAGAGAATGGTGCACCAGCAAGGGGAAGCCCTCTGGATGCTTTCTTTTCGCCAGAAAATTTACTCGGCCTGCTGCATTACGTCTACTTAATATGGTGAGTTCATTTTATTTTCAATCTGCTTACTTATTTTTCTCCATCCAGACTTATTCTCTTACCCTAACTAACACTAAAAAAACTAATCGATTGTGAGGTCCAAAAATGTCAATAGGTCAAATGTGAAGTAGTAAGTTGTTTTTCTTGAATTAAAAAAATAATAATAAAATGCATTGGTGGTGGGTGCAGTCTGCTTTGGAAATTTCAGAGAAGCAAGCAGTAGAGGCTGAGTAATATAGGGGCGTAGAAGATCGAGTAGGGAGCAGATTTTGTACAAGTGTGTGAATAACCTAGAAAGTCATCTATACCAGATAAAATTAATATTGAAAATATTACTGTATGTTTGTTATAATAAAGGTTTTGTTCATTTGTTGATATTAGGTTATTAATTTCTATGGCTCAAAAATATGTTCTATTATAGCAAAACTGCTTGTAGTCATCACTCGGGTTATTATTCTTTTTTTTTTTTAATTTATTTTTTATAGTACTTATCATCAGTCATCACATATATTCAAAATTGTAGCAAATGAGTTGAGCTTTATTCCCTTCCATCGTTGTGGGCCTGAATTTGGGCCAAGATTCTGGATCAAGTTTTATTGGTGAATTAATTGTTCACTTGCACACACGTACGCAAGAAAGTGGCCACCTTTAAGAAAATTCTCGTGAAATTGACATTATGTCGTGAATAAGAATATTTCTTTCAGCTTGTTGGTTATATCGACAGGAAGTACCTTATAGTTTACTTATAAATTAATATAATTTGTAATGTAATATGCTTGTAAAATAAATATGATTCATTTAGAGCTAAGATCACAAAAGAGATTAAATTCATAGTTACTGAGGCGTGTAATTTCGACTACTCCTCTAGGTTATTCAAAGATATAGTGTAGGATAATAAATAAATGCGAGCATCACAAAATTCTAGTATTTAAGTTTTATTAGGGTTAATTGAAAGTGTATATAAGTGTTAGGGTTAATTGTAATAAAGATCATGAACTTTACTTTTATTGACAATTAATCTCCTTTTTTAAAAAATTACAAAAAAAATTATCACCTTTAAGTATTGTTGCAAAACGCACAAAGAAAATTTTACTTTTAAAATTTTTAATTTGATGTGTTTTACAAAAATACTTAAGTATGGTGATTCTTTTTGCAATTTCTCAAATGTGGGTATTAATTTGCATTATGAATAAAATTCATTTTTTTTTTCAATTAAACCAAAGTGTTATGATATACTCCATATTACAAGTTTCATGTGCCATCATTTAATTAAGACTACGTGGGGTGGCACCTAGAATGAGGTGCAAACCCTGATTGTTTGTGATAGTAAGTAAATCTTAATCTTAAGTGGGATGAAATTGAGAAACTTATTTTTCCATTTATATAACTACTTTTTTTTTTAATTACACATCATTACTCTAATAACTTAATTTATATTTATTATGTTAAATAAATAATGACTCTTCATATTCATCATAATTATTTTAGTGTTTTCAATTTTATACTTATTTAATTAATTTAAATACATGTTTTTAATCTTCAAACTTTTAATATTTGAAGTGTTTTAATTACACATCATTACTCTTTCATCTATTAACGATATATACTCTATATTTAATAACTTAATTTATATTTATTATGTAAAATAAATAATGAATCTTCATATTCATCATAATTATTTTAGTATTTTCAATTTTATACTTATTTAATATTTATTTATCTAATTAATTTAAATACATGTTTTTAATCTTCAAACTTTTAATATTTGAAGTATTCAATTTCTTGACTTTAATATGTGGCTTTTGATTTATAAGTTGTTAATAATGAAATATGCAACTCTTACATAAGTATTTCAAATATTAACAGTCAAATAATAAGTTACCAGGGGTCCAGGATCAATGATTTGGTTTTCACATTCGAATTTTGTGAAGTGAGGGTACAAATTAAGGTACAAATGAAGAGTTTTTGAGAGCTTAACCCAACTATGAAAATTTTATACTGAAGCTTTAGAGTGTAATTTCATCAATCATATACTCTCAACTCTCAAGCTTCTATTTTTAACTATCATTCATGCTGCATATAATATTTCTTCCTTAGATCATGACAATGTCTTCATATAAAATAACATTATTCAGCAATGATGTAATTTGATCTCTCTCTCTTTTTTTCCCCCCTTAAGATGTCTCACTGGTGTAGAAGTGTGTTGACTTTTTTAAAGTTTTCTAAAAAATTATAGCTAAAGACATTAGGTAAGCATTTTCAAGGTTGAGCAATAACCATTTCAAATAGTAATTAAATTATTCTCATCTAACAATGGGAGAAGTTACTTCACTTGTAATACGATCAAGTATTACTTCACTTGTAATACGATCAAGTATATTGAAGTTACTTCAATAAAGTCTTTAGCTATAAGTTACTTCACTTATAGCTAAAGACTTTATTTTTAATCATTAATAATTAAATTATCTGTATGGTACACGGGTTCTAGTAATAAAATTTTATTACTCGAAAATGGGCAATAAGTAAAGCACCAATAATATGGCTTCAACAAAAAAGTTTCTCAGTTTTCCCGCTCCACCAGTTGCCCTGCCCCTCACGCCAAACTTAATCCTCACAACCTCACCAATCTCTCTTTCAACACACCCATTTCTCATCTTTACTCTAATTCTGTTCATTCTTCATTTTATTTTGTAAAAATCTCGACTATCGTCTGTGGCAAGAGGCTATTCTTCGATGACATGGAGACATCTGCGACGTCTGTATCGCCTCCAGCTTACAAGAAGTTCCGATGTTCTTCATCGACGTCGCCGGTCCGATTCACGTATTCGCCACCGATTCAAACGGGTCACGTTCATAAGCTCAAGGATTTGTTTCCTGAATTGGAAACTCAGGTGAATTTTGAACTCATTATATGGAGATTTTTTGCATTTCTTTGATACCAGGGTTTGTTAGATCTGAAAATTGATTGGTTTTTAGTTTTAACTTAAAATTTTATTTAACGCTTCTGTTTAGCTATTTACGATGAGAAATTACTTCCTGGGTAGTCTAAATTGAATATATTCGCAAGATGAAACTCAATTGAATTTGTTGTTCGAATTCCTCTGTAATCAAAAATTACGAGCTTCTAAGTGGTCACTGATTAGCAAGGATTTTCTTTAATTACCTGAATTGATGGATTAGTAGGTCGGGTTACATAACTCTGTTTAATACCACGAAGAAATTTTTGGACTACACCCTCTAGTTAGCGGATTATGCTCTTTTTTTTTTTTTCTAAAACGAGGAAACATGCTTATATATATGTAGAAGTGTGTCTAAAAGGCTCAAGGGATCCTTTTAAAACTTTTGTCCGAATCCTAAATTAATGATTGTGTAGTTAAAATCCATATTTGTTTGACATTTCCTGCCAACTATATATAATCATGCGTTTACTTTGCAACGAAATTTGCAGAAGAGTGCTTAGTCCCAACTGGGCCATAAAGCCCATTTAATTAAACTTCAATTTCTTTTTGGACGTCTCTTATACACAATCAGAGAAGGTGTATCAGTGGTGTTTGCAAACTCTATTTGGGCAGTAGAATCACATTTTTTTATAAGCTCCCTTCTCTCAGCTTTTAATTTTTAGAACCACTTTTCACTATTTTTTCAGTGATTGCAAAAACACACTAAACTTCCTTTCTGTTTTAAGATATCCCTCACACACTACATTCAACTTGCACTTGGGGTTAGGAAGGGTTGATGTTGCTTCCTTCCAATTGTAAAATCACATATTTATTTTCATTTATTACTTTGTTATCTTTTCTTGGGGTGGCCTTGGGTCTTGATTTTGGGTTGGTAGATAATTTACCTGATTTTCCTTGATATTGGCAACTGCTTGGGTATTCAACTTATTGATTTGGGTTTCTACTATTTCTTGATGTTGCTTCCTTCCAATTGTAAAATCACATATTTATTTTCATTTATTACTTTGTTATCTTTTCTTGGGGTGGCCTTGGGTCTTGATTTTGGGTTGGTAGATAATTTACCTGATTTTCCTTGATATTGGCAACTGCTTGGGTATTCAACTTATTGATTTGGGTTTCTACTATTTCTTGCCCATATATATTTATAGTAGAGGGTAATGACTTTTCATTCTCCCCATTATTGGGTGTCTTACTCAATTCCCACAAAATGGGGTATCATAACACTATCCATTTCCTTCCCACTTCATTATTTCAGTCCTATTTGGGTCACCTTTATGTTCATATTGCACTCAAATCTTACTTACCTGTATGTCTAATAACCGTTGTTTACTTGTATATGTAGGAAACAGGGAAAACACTTGAGGTGTTGAGGCTTCAGTTGCCAGTGATCAATTTTTCTTCAATAAAAGTTGTTTTTGAGGATCATCGAACATATGCATCTTCTTCTGCTGTAAGTTAGTTCATGGTTCCTATCCTTATGCTTGTGCAATATATATGATGAGGTTATGCAAACTATGATTTAATAATCTTGCCAATGTTGATTGGGGAAATACTATTCTATGATAGATTGTTCACAATCAATATCATTTCGGTTCCACAGATGGATATCTGTTTATGCTTCCTTTCATATTTACTACGTTACAGGCCAGTGTTGGAGAAAGATTGTGGCAATCTTTGGAGGAAGACATGATTCCATCACTGTCAGTAATGAAGAGTAATTGGCTGGAGTTGCAACCAAAGATTTTACCAAAGAAGTTCAATGAATCTAAAGTTTGCATTGCAAGAGGTAGGAAGGTGATATTACAATATGATTGAAAAATCATTGGATAATTCGGTGGTTATGATCTTTAAACATTGGAGGTTTATATTCGAAGAAAAGTGACTAGGACAAAGTTCATATAACAACCAACCATAATTAAATGTCACGAACACTTCCACTTTATTGTTAATTGATTCTTCAGTCCGTGAAATTGAGAAATTTTTTTAGCTCATTATAATTAACACTTTGAATTTGGTATTTCTATCACTAACAATGTCTGTGCTCAGCGCTTGCCTAAAATTTTCTTTCTTATATTTCTGAGGCAATCAAGGTGGAAGTTAGTTTCAAAAACTATATTCAGATTCCTATAACGATCTCAAATGTTTCCCTAATTTGCAAGCATTCAGCAGAATTTAATCATCCGGGGTCAGGTATATTTCTGTTATCTGTTTCTGTTCATTCTTTAATTGATCATGCATTTGTTCCTAAAATTAGATTAGATACTTACTTGCAGCAAGCATGCGGTAAATATAGCTTTTATTTTAAGTTTTTACTTGATTAAATTTGATACTAATCCAGCATTAACTTCAGAAAACTGTTCTTATAATACAGATATAAATAGGTCTGTGGTTGAATATCAGAACAACAAAGAATTGAAAAATCTGTCAAAAATATATGTGAAGGTATACTCTTTTTTTACTTCATTTTTATTTTCATTTTATGTTTTCTAATAACTTGCAGTTTGTATGTTAAATCAGAATACCTATCTTATTTGTTTTCTTTTGATCTTAGACCCTCACCGGCAAGATCATCACTCTTGAGGTTGAGGGCTCTGATACAATTTAAACCATCAAGTCTAAAATTCGTTTCAAGGAAGGGATTCCTCCAAACCAGCAGATTATCATCTTTGCTGGAAATCAACTGAGTGATGCTCAAACCCTGATAGATTCCCATATCCAGATGGAATCTACTCTCTACCTAGTCCTACGACTCCGGGGTGGAATGCAGATTGTCGTTAAAACTCTTACAGGAAAAACCATTCATTTGGAAGTCGAGAGTTCTGACACCATTGACAATGTTAAAATAAAAATTCAGGACAAGGAAGGCATTCCCCCTAATCAACAGAGCTTGATGTATGAGGTAAAGGAACTTAAAGATGGCCAAACTTTGACTAAGTATTACATTCACAAGGAGTCTACCCTCCAGCTGGAGCCATCTCAGGATGCGTCTCCTGGTTCAGCTACATCACTGAAAAGGGTTTGCGATGAATCGGAGATGCTCGAATCAAATCGATTAGGAAAGAAACTTGTTGGTGAGCCCTCTACCCTTGATAGGGTTGCTGAATTAGAGGATGGGGTTGCTGAATTGGACGATGTTGCTGAATTGGAGGATGATGTTTTCGGAAGTTATTTCAAATTCTTGAATAAGGCTAAGGAGTAAGTGTGCGTTTTAATTGTAAAAAAAAAGAACAATTGTGACATTGTGTGCCCACTAACGTTTTTCTTGTGTACTGCAGGAAATCATTGAAACGAATGAAGAATATTGGGGAGCTGAGAGCGAATGTAATATTGGAATTACAAAAAGAATCTACTCAACCTTTCAAATCTATGGGCGATTTGAAGTTGATGGGTTTTCCAGAAAAAAAGGTTTTTTAATCTACAAATTGATAACTTACTTAGAAATGATTTATCATAATATTAACTTTCGTTCTAATCTGCAGATAAAAAGGTTCCAGGATGAGGTTCTTGAGTTTTTTCAGTAGGAACCATGGGTACTTTCTAATGATTTGATTTTATTTCAACTTGTAATTGAAAAAAGCAGATCAATGTAATTTCCAGCAGGGAATATAGCCTGTTTCAATCTTGCAACCAATTCCAGAAGACAGTAATAAAATTGGAACTTGGCATTAGGAGGTGTGTTTCATAAGATAAAGAA
Organism: Pogostemon cablin; assembly: GCA_023678885.1. Classification (NCBI taxonomy): domain Eukaryota; kingdom Viridiplantae; phylum Streptophyta; class Magnoliopsida; order Lamiales; family Lamiaceae; genus Pogostemon; species Pogostemon cablin. Next base: position 497,191 of record CM042992.1, on the reverse strand, counting down.
GAAAAAGAAAAAAGAGACCAATTATATTTTGTTATATCATTACATTTGAAAATTGAAATATGCTGTATTAGAGTATTAAATTAAATACTCCCCCTGTACCGGCAATTATATTTTGTCATAAGATTACATTTGAAAATTGAAAATATACTATAGAGTATTAAATACCCTCTGTTTCGGAATAAGTTGTATGTTTTCATTTTAATGCGTTTCCTAAAATGAAGCTGATTATGTAGCTCCCTTTCGGAATGATACAAGTATAATTAAATTATTACACCCTAAATTATGGCAAAGTTAGATCATAGTGTGAACAATGTAAGTGCTGATTCATGAGCTTTCGATATATCTCTACTTTCATCAAGCATATAAGTATAATTTATGTCTTTAAGCCCCAATACTCGATTCATATGAATACTGTAAAAATTGGTGTTTGCAGATGCTAAAATTGTGAAAATTATGATTGAACCGAAGTGAATGACCATTAAAGACATCATATGTAGTAGTAGATTTAGGATGTTGGGACATCACATCCTAAACAAATCATGCATAACACCAACATCGTCATTTATTATTGATTCATCACTTTTATATAATGTGAGAAAAGAAAATACACTTCATTCATTGGATAAAGGGCCAGTCACCATGTTAAGAATATGACTTTCGTATTGTAAGAACCATCTCTCCCTTTTCACCCCACCTAAACCCACAATTTAAAACTCTTGTTTTAGTTTATGTAAAATCACAATAGTTGATGTAAAAGTTATACTTCTATTATTAGGATTTTTTATGAGTATTTAATTTTAATTTTCTTTTTAATGGGACTTTGCTAATAAGTACTTATCGCATTGCTCATTTATCACCTCCCCATAAATCTTACTTGTAAAATGCCGTTAATTGACTTTTATTAAAAATCTTCTTTTTTTTTTTTTGGTTGGGGAAGGGTTTCACATTCTCTATTGACATATTATACCTAAATAAACGTGTTTCTCATTTTTAATATATTATAAAAGATTATAATCAATTAAAAATATTATCCTTCTTTTAATTTTTTTTAAACTGAAGAAAATAATGAAACGTTGCATTTATAGTGCTCCAATATAACTTATGTATGAATTTTATTACAAAGAAAAGAGAAATAAAGAAACATTAAAAAAACAAGAGTATTAAGGTCTTCACCGACAAACATGTCTACTTTTCTTGTGTTATTAAGGCACCCCCTAATTCCAACCATAATCGTTGAATTAACTACTTTCTAACCGTTTTTTGCCACGTCTTCTCTTATTTTTTTCTCCACTACCTCCCATTCAACGCTCTTAGTCTTAGATAAGTATTTTGTTCTTAATAAAATAGCACAGCTAAACATAAATCGCTCCATTGCGAGAATCCAAATCCATATTGAAGGCTGCAAGTAATAGTATCTTATTTAATGGAGTATATTTATATTTTAATTATAAGAATATTATTTTTTATTCTTTTAATACAGATGTATGCATAGATTCGAACAAGACTAATGAATACAGAATTCATAAAAATACGGTTGAATTAATTAAGTGTTGCTGGTTCCAACGAAGTGAAGTCAAGAATTTGCTTAACTAAATCCACATCCGATAAAATGGAAATAGTGAGAAACGTGTGCAGCACGTGTGCTCACTCCATTGGCACATTTGTTCGAAAAAATAAAAATTAAATTAAAAAAATAAATGGGTGGTTGAGGATGAATGATTGATGGACTAGTGTCAGTTAGAATTAGTTAGTCCTATGTTTGAATCCCAACATTACTTCTCCCGTAAGCACTCCGGTGGGCGGTGGGAGGGACCCGCCACCGCGATCAGGGCTTCTTATGGGACCCACGCCATCCAAAAAGCACACACGCTTTTCCATATAGAAAGCACGAATTCATAAAAGCGCCTTTTTTTTATTCTGTCGTTCTTTTTTTTTTCCTTCTACGAATTAGGTTGAATTTAATCACAAAATATATACATATTATTAAAATTATGGATGTATATTAAGTCTTAGAAATCATCATGATATAACTCCCTTTAAATATATATTTTTAAATAATGTGAACTCTCACTTTATTCCCATTTTATTTGGATTTTAGTGGAAATGATAAGTGAGGGGTAAGGGGGTGAGTATCGAAATTCTCACACTTTTTGCGCAAAATGATTGAAGGCATCAATTCTTCGTAACATCACTAAGTTTCCGATCGATTGAAATGTTATCATCTGAATTATTTGTATTCTTAAAATATAAAACAAATTTATTTTAGGGTTATTTGTATAGCAGTTGTTTTATTAATTGGTAACTTAATAAGATCCACAAAAGTAGTACCGTACGTAGTTTTCATAGTTATTATGCAAATTAAGTAAATCTTTATTTTGGTCGCAATCGAATTTTATTTCCACTTAATAAAAGATAATATTCGAAACAGAATACTATGATAATTAATGCTGGTCTGTATGTTTTGTTTAGAGAGATTTAATGAAAAATAAGCATATAAATTTTGAAATGGGGGTATAGATGAGTTATTGAAAGGAAGAATAAAATAATACGAAAAGAAAAGATAGATTCCAGAAAGCTATGATGATCGATCGCCGTATATACAGAATAATATATATATACTAGCTAGTTGCATATTAACATCACACCAACCTTTCATCAATCTCACCCACATATATAAACCTTAATCATTCGGGGGATATATGTTGGCTTTAGGTTCTAAATTTTGTTTTAGATTCCCACAATTTTATTTTGAGATTAATTTACTTTTTCAAGATTCTATGAATATTACAAGTTACATTACTATAGTACTCACATAATAATTAAATAAAGAAAATGTATTATGTACGACCCCAAATAGAACTCATTCTTTATGTATATTTGTTTACAAGAAGAAGGTATGGGATACAAAGTTAATTTAGCCCTTTAAATAAATATTAGTATATACCTGATAAATACAAAGTTATAAGCAAGGCAAAGACTTGCATTTGAGATCGTATTACGAAATGACTTCGTAAAACGAATAAGAAGTGATAACATTTATGATGAAAAATAATAATGATGTAGTTGAGGTGGATCCATCTATTAAAAATTAAAGAGAAAAGTAACAATTAAATATACTCCATTATGAAGTTGTGATGTTTAGCTAATTGAAGTACTGTAATGTTAAAATCATCATACACCTTCTTCTCTCTCTCTTTTACTTTAAATTTTTGGAAGGGTGAAGCTAGACTGCTAGAGGTGCCATAAGGCAGAATATTTGATAAAAAAAGTTGGTCTTTATGTAAAGAAACCTTTCTCTACAATTTGCATGCAAAATAATAAAATATTAATTATCATAATATGACACAAATATATTCCAGCATTCTTTACAAATTAATACCATACATCATTCATAACCTCCTGATTGAATAACCCTAGCTAGTCTAAATTAAATAAATTTAATTGTATTACTATCTTTTATTTTATTTATTTATGGTCTAGCTCAAATAAAGAGAGTAATTCACATTCACAACTATTTAAATTTAAAAGTATTAAAACTCGTTTGATAGTTAATTTGGACAAATGATCTTGTGACCGAAGTTTGCCCTCAGTTTATTTATTTACCATGATCTATTGTTCGATCTTTGAAATACATACTGGATTTATTAATTAATATACTACCAAAACAAGAAATTTTCATAACAAAAACAGCATAAATATTAGCGATGTAGAAAGGTTGCCATAAGCCTTTTATCCAATCTGGTTAATTAAAGATCATAAATAGAGTTATACTATATGAGTATATATTATAAAGAGTATAAGCTTGGATAAATATCAAAATTGGTCCTGACGTTTTTCAACTTTGGTCTTTTTTCTTTAGCAATTCTCAATTTTGGTCATTTTTTGTCTACTTTTAGTCCTTTTAGTCCAAATTTTAGTCCTTTATGTCCAAAAATGGTCCGTAAGTGTATACATAAAGGACTAAAAGTGGACAAAAAAATGACCAAATTTTGAGAAAGAGACCAAAACTGGACCAAAATGACAAAAAGTGGACAAAAAATGACCAAAATTGAGAATTGAAAAAAAAAGGACAAAAGTTGAAAAATGTCATACTTACATGACTAATTTTGATATTTACAGTATAAGCTTTTCAAATTTCTTAATATAAGCTCTCAATCCGAATTTTCTGGTAAAATATTTAGCAGAAATCTAAAAAGTTTTTGATAAGAATATACTTAACTGAGAATATCTCTTACTATTTCAAGTTGTCTTACTCACTAAATACTAGTCTTTTCGGACAAGATATTCATTATAATTAAGAGATAGGTATATAAATTTACTTTAGATATAATTATTTATTATTTTAAAATTTTTATTATCCTTATATATAAATCAATAAAATTAATTTATAATACGATAGCCCTCTTAAGTGAGATACGAAATTTCTAGTGTAGTAGTAGTCTTAACTCCGAAATTACACTTGTCATCATCTTCTTAATTGCTACAAATTAGGAAGAAATATTTTAGAGATAGTGACATTTTGGATAATATATTTAATTAAATTATACCCTACACTCTGCCATCTCTCTCTCTTACACATACAAAATCTTTATTAAAGTACAATTTTTTATGGCAAATAACCAACCGCCCATCTCACCTCCTTTGAACCTTCTTCATTTCCCTATTACTCTGCAATCTTTCCCTATAAATAAATTCCTCTAATCTAGTTTCAAGGATCCAAATAACTCTATTTTCATAAAAGATATCAGAATCCTGAGCAAAATTACTTGCAGAATTATATTCCTTTCTATATCTATATAAACCCATCCCACCTCTCATTCTTTTCCACCAAAGCCTTGAGAGTTTTCTTCTCTCTCATTCTAGATTTTGTTTCTTTTTTTTTGTTTGTTTAGAGTTTCATATTCGCCGGAAAACTATGGCACCAAGTTTGAACAAAGGTGGTTCTAACACCGCCGTTGTCGGTGATGTATTCACTAATTCTTTAATAACACTGGATGAATCCAACTTCACCGTTAATGATCACGTCATTCTGTCTCAAGTCCCACCTAACATCACTGCTGCTCCATCGCCTTATGCCACCGGAGAGAAGGCTGCGCCGCCGCACTCCGTCACCTCTCCTGGTTGCTTTGTGGGGTTCGACGCCGAAGAGGCGAGAAGCCATCATGTTGTCCCGATTGGGAAGCTTAAAAACATTAAATTCATGTCCATTTTCAGGTTCAAAGTTTGGTGGACTACCCACTGGATCGGGGATAAAGGGTCGGATCTTGAACGGGAAACCCAAATCGTGGTTCTTGATAAATCCGAGGATGGCAAAAGACCCTACGTTGTGCTACTCCCACTCATCGATGGCAAGTTTCGGGCCTCCCTTCAGCCCGGTGTTGATGATTTTATAGACATCTGCGTCGAGAGCGGGTCGACAAAAGTCACCGAGTCTTCATTTCGGGCCTCGCTCTACATGCATGCCGGTGATGACCCTTTTACCCTCGTGAAAGACGCCATCAAGGTGGCGCGCCACCACCTCGGCACGTTCAAGCTGCTAGAGGAGAAAACTCCACCGGGGATCGTCGACAAATTCGGGTGGTGCACGTGGGATGCTTTCTACCTCACCGTCCAACCCCACGGCGTCATGGAGGGCGTCAAGGGCCTGGTCGACGGCGGATGTCCGCCGGGGCTGGTGCTGATCGATGACGGGTGGCAGTCCATCTGCCACGACGAGGATCCCCTCACGACGGAGGGGATGAACAGGACCTCCGCCGGAGAGCAAATGCCGTGCAGGCTGATCAAGTTCGAGGAGAACTACAAGTTCAGGGATTACCAGAGCCAGAACAAGACCGGGCCGGGCCCCAGCACCGGGATGGCGGCCTTCATCCACGACATGAAGGAGAAGTTCAAGAGTGTGGACTACGTGTACGTGTGGCATGCTCTGTGTGGCTACTGGGGTGGGGTCAGGCCCAATGTTCCGGGCCTGCCCGAGGCTAAAGTAATTGAGCCCAAATTGACCCCTGGGCTTAAGACCACCATGGAAGATCTGGCGGTTGATAAGATCGTCAACAATGGAGTGGGCCTGGTCCCACCAGAGATTGCTGATCAAATGTATGAAGGATTACACTCCCATCTTGAATCCGTGGGGATTGATGGTGTCAAAGTCGACGTCATCCATGTATGTTTCTTGTTATCAATTCTCCCTTTATTTCATTGTAATAGTAGTTAAATTAATTTGTTTCCCCCAAATCAATCAAACAAAACAGTTGCTGGAAATGCTGTGTGAAGACTATGGGGGGAGAGTGGAGTTAGCAAAAGCCTATTACAAGGCCATATCGAACTCAGTAAACAACCACTTCAAAGGGAACGGTGTGATCGCAAGTATGGAGCACTGTAACGATTTCATGTTCCTCGGAACAGAGGCTATTTCCCTTGGTCGTGTTGGTTAGTATTTATCTCTGTATCTATACACGTACACTATCATCTAGCTCCTCATATTAATGTGTGAAATGAAAAACTTACAGGGGATGATTTCTGGTGCACTGATCCATCTGGTGATCCCAATGGTACCTTCTGGTTGCAAGGCTGCCACATGGTGCACTGCGCCTACAACAGCATATGGATGGGCAATTTCATCCACCCTGATTGGGATATGTTCCAGTCTACCCACCCCTGCGCCGAGTTCCACGCCGCCTCACGTGCCATCTCCGGCGGACCCATCTACGTCAGCGACTCCGTCGGCAAGCACAACTTCCCGCTCCTAAAGACCCTCGTTCTGCCTGACGGCTCAATCCTACGGAGCGATTATTACGCCCTGCCCACTCGCGACTGCCTCTTCGAGGATCCACTCCACAATGGCAAAACTATGCTCAAAATTTGGAATCTCAACAAGGTTTGATTTCAGCTCCACTAACTAACTAATTAATTGTTTAGGAAAATCTGCAATTCATGTTTAATTTTTATTTAAATTAAAACAGTTCACCGGAGTCGTCGGAGCTTTCAACTGCCAAGGAGGCGGGTGGAGCCGTGAAGAACGCCGCAACAAGTGCGCCGCCGAGTACTCTCGCGTCGTCTCCTCCAGCACCGGCCCTAGCGACATAGAGTGGAATCAAGGCACAAATCCGATCGCCGTCGACGGCGTCCAAACATTCGCAATGTACCTATTCCACGAGAAGAAGCTCGTACTCTCCAAGCCCTCAGGGAAGATCGACCTCTCGCTCAAGCCGTTTGAATTCGAGCTGATCACCGTCTCTCCGGTCAAAACCCTAGGCAAAACCGCCGTCCAATTCGCTCCGATTGGTCTGGTTAACATGCTCAACACCGGTGGCGCGATCCAGTCGGTGGAGTTCAACGATCGCGCGAAGTCGGTGCGAATCGAAGTGAAGGGAACTGGAGAGATGAAGGCGTATGCTTCTCAGAAGCCGGTGGCATGTAAGGTGAACGGCGGGAGTGTGAGATTCGGGTATGAAGATCAATTGGTTGTGATTTCAGTGCCATGGGAGAAATCTTCTGGAGTTTCCGAGATTGACTACTACTTTTGATTTGTAATGAGATGAAAGCCCAATTTGTTATACGATTGGTGCATTTTTATTTTTTTTTTCAACCTGATTTGGAGACGTATTAGTTCCAACCAAGGATATGTATTTCCTTCCAATTAAATGGAAGATGAATAAGTTTTCTGCTAAACGCTCTGTTTTTATATTTATTTTATGAAATTGAAATATAATATCATTATTAATATTGTGTACACAAACTAAATTAATCAAGCTGCTTGAAGGCTCTGCCCAATAAGATTTGAGCTATGTTCGACTTGTAACAACTGTTCTACTTGACAATATTAATAATAATAATTAATAATATCAATAATAAATCATTGAATAATTTAATGATAATAATACATATGAATATAATAATTATTAAATATAACCATAAATATAAAATATATATATTAATTAAAAACATGTTTGATAAGTTCGATAAAGCTTGAAAGCTCAGTTCGATTTGCTTAATGAGTCGAGCTGAGTTTGAACTCAAATAAGTAATTTTTTAGTCAAGTTACTATCTCATTAGCAAATTGAGTCAAGCTCGAATATGCGTTACTCAAGCTCACTCGATTCGTTAGAGAATTCTAACAGAGATCAAATAATTAATAATATACTTAAATTAATGAAATCTAAATTTAAACTAGTGAAATTGTGAATTGGGCTCGATGATTAAAGAAAGAGTGGGTTTGATTGACATGGATAAAGGAGCTAATAAGATTATAACTCCATAAATTTCATTATTAGTGTTAGATTGAAATTATTATTAAAATTTAAAACACCAATTTATTCCTTCATGTTAATTTATTTATTTTTTAAATTTGTACCTTGTTTCATATTAACTTATTTATTTATTTAAATTTGGACCTTGTTTAATGAGAAGGTTTATGTATATACAATTGACTCAATGAGTTAAATTCAACAACTTATAAGTTGTAATGGGTGGCTGCAAAAATTGTACCTAAGATGCGTTGTAAGGCTTAGAGGTTCATGATTTGGCATTTTACGTATTTATACTCAATCTTCTAAATTCTCTTAATCTTATCGTTATAATGTCAATATTGTAGTAATTCATTAAACATGTTCTTCTAAAAGCAACTATTGATAGAGGTTCCAAATTTGTAAATGACCTTATCTACTACAACTCTTGCTAGCGTTCTAATTGTTTAATAGTATATATTAATTTTCTTTCTGAAAAAATATCACTCTTTCTTCGAGTATTGGAATGATTCAATTTTAAAAAAAAAAAAAAACATTTTTTTATTTTCGTTATTCTTTTCAATACATTTGCCCCAGTATCTTTGCTCAATTGTTATTCACTTGTTAGATTTTTTCTTTTAATCATACAAATTATTCAATTATGAATTCACTTAATTTTTCACTTCATAAATAAGGTATTACAAAAAATTAGCCTTTTATTTGTATGGGCTAGGATTTAGATTCAGGCCCGTATATGAGCTTCACACTCTATTATTCTAGGCCCATAAAAGGCCCAGAAAACACTGCCTATTTATTTAGTGTTCAAACTCCGATATTGGCTAACACAGAGTACCCAGTGCGCCAAAATTACTTAATACCCTCAACTAACCTCTTCGGTTAGCTTTTCTCCAGTTTTCTCCGGTTTCAGATCAAAAGCGTCCATCTAGAAAGATCTCGCTAATTATTAGGTTTCCATCTAGCGACTTTAGCTCAAATTCTTCTGACCCTCACCTACAAGTTAATGAGACGACTTCAACTCCACACTCAATTGCCTTCTTCGCATCAATCCATGTCTGAAATCAAAGTATAAATAATTAAGCATCCATTCCCCCATCCTCTGAAAACCCTAACTCAATTCCCAATTGTCTATACAATTATATTCACATTCAACAGTTTGCTGAATTCGATTGAGTGTTCAGATGAATCACAATACGACGTCGCAGTACATGGATAAGCAGATCATGGATCTATCGAATTCTCAGAACTCTGCAACTGCCAACAACAACAATAGCAGCAGTAATTCTGACTTCATCGATTTCATGAATCGCCCAACGGAGAAGAAAGAGGAAATCCTTCCGAGTTACGATTTTATGCCTATTCGACCCCGTGTCGGATCGTCATCGCCGAAAGCCGGTCGCTCTGCGAATTTCGATTCCGATAACGAAGATGCTCCTCTCAGGACGTGGAACTCTTTAGATTCCAAAACCAATTCCGCTCCTGTTAGAGTATTTTGCTAAACCTCTTCATTTCTGCATCTGTTATTTTGTTTAATTTTTCGTTTTTTTGTATGCTACTATCTTTTCCCGGGAATTATGTGATCTTAGGATTTATTATTGGTTTTGATGATTTCAGAAAGACTAGTGTTTGATTAGTTCCCCATGTTTTTGGCTTTGGGTAGTGTTTTAGTATCTAGATATTGTACTCATTTAAATGCTCGGAGTTAGTATGTTATTGCTTTCACTGTTCTTTGTATTGAATATTGTTCTTAACTTCTGTTTTAAGCCAGTGTTAGGCTCTGTTGCAACAGATTGGGTTACTTAGGGAAAATAAGGTGCACTCTATTTAATCAAATAAACGTGATCTAGATGGGGAATCAAAGTTTATCTGAGATTTGCCAGTTCATTAATTTGATACGTATCTTACAAGATTTTGTTCTCCAATTTTTTTAGAATTACAGCTCTCTTGATGCTGATGAACCTGCAAAGTTTGTTTTGGGGAAGAATCACAAAGCGAGCAATGTGCCTACCGAGGGGAATTTTGTTTCTGACATTGATAGGATGTTGAAAAAGCATATGGACAATCTGATGCATGCCATGGATAACATGAGTTCACGGCTTTCACAGTTGGAAACCAGGACTAGGAATCTTGAGCATTCCATTGATGATCTAAAGATGTCTGTTGGGAACAATCATGGTGCTGTTGATGGAAAAATGAGACTGTTGGAGAATATTCTTAGTGAGGTAATCTTAATGTTTTCCATCGTATGTAAAGATTTCCTAGGAGAGCTGGTATACTTGTTCATCATTGGTGATGTGTTTTCGGTATCACTATTTAAATTGAAATTTTGGAATTGTTAAACCGAATCTGGAAGTGTGTGATCTTACGATTCTTCACTTTCAACTTCCCTTTGCATATTAGAATGATTGAGTTTGGCATTCTAAAATAAAGATGGTTAGTCTGTAGAATTGTGACTCAGTTTGAAATTCAGAGTTATTTAAGCTCCACTGTTCATAATTTTTTCAAAACTGCTTGAATTCACTTGGTGCATGTTTCCTGTATTTTTATTTGCTGCAGGTGCAATCAGGTGTTAAGGTTATTAGCGATAAACAAGAAATTGTCGAAGCTCAACTTCAGATTTCTAAACTGCAGCTACCAAGGGTGGAACAAGTTGAGAGCAAGATAAATGCTCACCCTGATCCTACCCAAACTGGAGTGTCTGCTCACCAGCAGTTCTCTAGTGTCTCTCTTACCCAACCACCTCCAGCTGTCCCTCCTCCGAATACTCCTCCACCGCCTCCACAGCAGAACTTGCAACCTCAAGTTCAGCTTCCTAATCAGTTCTCTCAAAATCAAATACCTTCTGTCCCTCAACGAGACTCATACTTCCCCCCTCCTACCCAAACTCCAGAAAACCAAAACCAGCAGTATCAATTACCTGCGCAGCAGCACTCCGCCCCACCACCCCCGCAGCACCAATATCCACCGCAGCACACTGCATCGCCACCACAGCAGTACTCTCAGCCACCTCCTCCTCCTCCTCCTCATTCACTCGCCTTATATTCACCTGTTAACCCTTCTCTACCTCAGCCACATGTGGTACATCATCCAGAAGAAACACTGCATGTGCCCCCTCAAGCTTACTCGGTTCGCCCACCTCCCTCTCAGCCACCTGCTGGAGTTCCTCCCCCTTCCTCACAACAGTACTATGGGGCTCCTCCTAATGTATATGAGCCTCCACCCAACAGGCCTAGTTCAGGATACCCTGGTCCTTTTGGTCCATCATCAGGTCATGGTGAATCGTACCCCCCTTACAGTGGCTCTCCCTCACAGTATGGTAGTGGTTCCCCTGTGAAACCACAACAGCAATCTCCGGGTATTGGCCAGGGTGGTGGAAGTGGCTACCTGCAGCTGCCTACTGCACGAATACTACCTCAAGCACTGCCAACCGCGTCTGCAGTGGGTGGTGGGTCAGGGGGTTCGGGTGGTCCTGGAAACCGGGTCCCCATTGATGATGTGGTGGATAGAGTTACGAACATGGGATTCCCCAGAGACCAAGTGAGGGCAACCGTCCGAAAGTTAACAGAAAATGGACAAGCAGTCGATTTGAACATAGTCTTGGACAAGCTGATGAATGATGGTGACGGACAAGGGCCGCGAGGTTGGTTTGGGCGGTAGTAGTGAGACTGACGTTGTCTAGTTCATAATGTATAAAGTTTACATCTCTAAAATTAACTCTGCTGGACCAAAATAATTTGTTGCGTTTTCATCATTTTCTTTCTTGTAATTGGCTTTGAAATTCTTTTTTGTTGATAGAGGCTTTTATGAAATCTTTCTTCTTGTGTGGTATTGTGATTGGTTGACTATCATTGTTGTTTGACTTGCCCCAATTATTTTGTAGTATTTAGTGTTCTAATTTGAATTAGAATAGAAATACTTTGCCTATATAAAATACTGTAAAATATTTATACTTTGCAAATATTCAATTAATTGTGAAGATAAGTAGGTTGTAAATAAGTAATCCTTTGTATTACAAAAGAAGGATACAAACTATTCTATGTAATTATTAATTAGTATGAAAGTGTTATTGCTTAAAATAAATTATACTCCATATATATATTTAACCTATTTTCCATTTCTAAATTAAATGAATTCAATCATTTACTTTCCTCGCACTTATATAATAAGGAGAAATAAAATTAATTTGATCATTACATTAATTTAATATACATAATATCAAGTCATTGTATTAATTCTTCATTACATTTTTTCTGTTCCTTTGAGAAATCGATGAGGAGAAGAAGAAAGCTTGAGATGCTTCAACGTCATTGTATTAATTTTTTATTACATTTTTTCTTTTCCTTTGAGAATCGATGAGGAGAAGAAGAAAGCTTGAGTTAATCTGTAGCTATTGTTGTTCACTTCTTTCCGTCCTTCTAGTCTAGAAATCGAAAGAGTTAGAGGTCAAACGAATCAAAAATACCCCCAATAACTCAAGAAAAGTAATGCTTTGAAAAAGGCGTAATTCATTAAGTGAAAGACGCTAATCGAATAATTAGAGATGCCGCAAGCAAAGATCATATAGCCTAATTGACTGCAAGTTGAATAAGTTATGACCCTCTTTAGATCGTTCTGCAATATTCCAGTGGTTGCTGCAAGGAATGACGTCATCGCTCCTGCAAAATTAATAACAATCAAAGCTGTAGACGGGTATTCAAATAAAGGGACCCAATGATAAACCACTAAGACCTTCCTCGTTGGGGCTCCGCGCAATGAGAAAACGCTGACACGACTAGAAAGCGAACGGTCAACGCGAAGGTTCAAGACTTAGCTGAGCGTTAGCGAAGCTAGATTCTCATAGCGAGACGCTTCGAGTTAGCGAAGCGAGATGCTTCAACAAATGCAGCACTCTTACAAAATCAATAACGATGATGCTAGAGTATTGATGGATCCATTGCAAGATCCTTTACTCAAAATCACTACAGGATCTACTTTATTACAAGTATGCGACCAAATTTATTTAGAACGATATATATACCAGGATTTTGTATCTTGTGTAATTAAATTTTCAATCCTTTTGGTTTAAGTGCAATTTAATAGTTGTCTTTTTTTAGTTAAGCCATTGAGTTCCAAATTGCAAAACATCTAGTATATAAAATAGTAGTAATAGTTAAGGGAAGAAATGATCGGTATTCTTATAACACGTGCGTTGTATTGATCTCAACAATCATATTTATACAAGATTATAAGTATGATAACTCTTGACTATATATACCTATCTATATACACTATCAATAATTGATATTTTAATCGCATTAAATTGAGCAAGTTTTTAACAAATGATGTCTACTGTGAAAAGAACATTTATTAATTTGGTACTTATTATAAAGGACTGCGACTTAATTATGGGGATAAAATAATAAAATCAAATCTGTTTTCATCAACAAACAAAAATATTACTTTGGGAACAATTTGTAATATCACATAGAACGAAACACGTAATTGCAAATACTTCCCAAGAGCCGTCATACACTTTTTTATACAACAAGGGGGTATATATCTCATATTTATTTTAAAATAAGGGGCCTAATTATATTTTTTCCTATCCAATCCCTCCTTCGTAAAACCCCCAATTTCAGCTTTTTATCTCTCCTCCATTGCAGAGAGAGAAAACTGACAAAATTGCTAAGAACACAACTAAACGCGATAGGCAGTGTGCAGGTATATTAAAAAAAAGGTATAGAAATTGAGGTGAATCTTTCAGGTTTGCTATTAATTAAATCACCAGCGATGTAAATATATGCAGAGCAATACATTTTTACGAATTGAAGAAACAGAAATCAAAACCCTAGCGAAATCCTATTTTAACAGGTTTGCTAAAGCTGCCTCTTATTTTTAGTATTCAATTTTTTTTCGCGTGTATGAGAAATTTCTATATGTGGGTTTTATCTATGCTATGGATTTGCCTTGTTGATGCGTGATTGATTCTGTCCAGTATTTTGTAGAAAAATGAAGAAAAAAAATATATTATTGGAGTAGCTGTTTTCGCCTCTCTTGCTCTGAATTTTTGTTTTTCATCATTTTGATACAGGAGGTCTGAAATGTGTAATGTTTTAGTACTGTCATGTAACCAGAATACTATGTTTTTTTCCCAGTTTGAATTTGAATTTACGGCTTCTCTGAAACTTTCGATGATTTTGCTTGTCATTGAGTTGCTGGATTTTGCCTAAGTCCTAATTGTGTCTGAGATCATATGTGGATTACATGGAGCTCATTCGATTAGTGTTTCTTCTAAAATCTTTACTAGTCCACTTGTATATGTTTTTGTAATTTATTCCTATTTCTGATACCTTTACAAGAATGCCTACGTTTTAAGTATTTCTATCCATAGGATTCAACTGACAGTTTTGAGTTCTGTGACCTTAGGGTGAATTTTGTTCTTATTAGATAAGATGCAATACTTGTTCCTTGTCGGCTATACTGTATTTTAGCTTTTCTGATCGTTTTGATAATGAATCAATGACCTACATGTGTGAGTTGAGGAAAGTATTGTGCTTCTGAAATTAACTGATGATTGTAAGTGGACAGCCTAGAAATAATTGATGACCTGCTCTTCCAGGATTGTGCCTCCTTCAGTCTCTGAAGTTGTCGTGGATTGATTATGCAAATGAATTTGTCCATCTTCTGGAGCTACTAGAAGGATAGGGATTTTGTCTAGACACCGGAAAGCTGATATATCCTGTTCCTGAAAAGAATCCATGGAGCTGAAGGTATCTCCTGAGAAACCAGGATTTTCATCCTCTGATGTCGCCAGCGATACCGAGGAGAAAGAAATCAGTGAAGGTGAAGATGAAGATGATGATCGTAACCATAAGCATCGTAGACGAGAGACTCGTTCTCAATCTCTGGAAGGGGATTCTCTTGATCAACGCCTGCAAAGACCGTATAGAAAGAGAAATCGACCTTTAGAAAATGGGTACTCTTACAGGGAAGGGGACCCCCAATCAGGTGAAACCTGGAAAAATTATAATAATGCTTCGGACAGAGAGTTCCCCTCCAGGTTTGATAGGAGGCGTTTAAACCAGGCCTCTGTTTCCAAAGCTCCTCCAGAATTAAACCAAAGGATCAGGGGAAACCAAATTCTGCCAGGTGAAGTTGGACATGTTAGGGGTAGGGGAAGGGAACCTATTCCCTGGGGCATTCGTGATCCCAGGTTTGGCTTGGTTGATGTTGCATCTCAAATTGTTCAACCTGGACCTGTACCTTCTGCAATGTTTGCTGGGAGGGGCATGTCAAATGTTTCTAATGCTCAGGTTACATCTTGGAATGCATTTGGGCTGATTCCAGGCATGCCAAATGGTGGGCTCGACTCACTTCACCCCCTAAGTTTGCCAGGGGCACTAAGACCGTCTATTAGTCCACCAATGAACATTGGGCTTCCACGGCAACGATGTAGAGATTTTGAGGAGCGTGGCTTTTGTTTAAGAGGAGACATGTGCCCAATGGAACATGGTCTTAATCGTATAGTCATTGAAGATGTCCAGGTATGCTAACTATCAAATTAATATATTTCTTATCTTGTGTTCGTTTTGTCATTTGGAACTGTTTAGGTATGCAAAGTATCTACCTAACTCCAAACATAAGTAATGCTCAATTAGTTCTATGGGTTTCTTACAGTGATTGCTTTGCTAAATATTTCAACTTTCTTCATTGCATGTGATGCCTTTCTACCATACCTCAATCCCTTAAATGTTTACTTTGTACCTGTAAAAAATCAATTGACTGTGAATGCAAAAGTCATGAAGAGATCAGAAGATATAAGTTTGAGCATACCTATATGGAATGTGTGTTTAGAAGGACTTTTGCTGCTGATTATGTGGACTGTGAATGCAAAAGTCATTCTCAATAAAACATGTATATTATGTCTCATATTTCTAGGAAAAAGCTTTTTCATTTTCTTTCTTCCTAAAATTCAAGTTCGTTGTCATTGTCCATTATTCAGAGTTTTTTTTTGAGTTTAGAACATTTGGTTGTCCATACTCAAGGCTAGCTATTGGTTAGTTGTCTCTTGCAGCTATAATGCTAAATCAAATGTCTTGACCAGGATAATATGTTCAGTTTTTCTTTATCATCAATAAAATTTAAATATTTAAAATGAACAACTCCTGGTAATGAATAATCAAGTCTCATGAAGCAATATTGTGTGCTTTTGGGTGAATGTCTGGATGATGTATTGACAATTTTATATTTCAATCACCTGTAGAACAATTATTCAACAACTTCTCTGTTTCTGAGTTGGAAACAGATTGGAGTATAGCTGTGTGATCTGTCTTGAATGCACTTCAACAGAACTTCACATCCTTATTGATATTATTTGTAAAATTTCTATGTTCTTTAAAAAAAGAAAAAAAAAACAACAGTAACTATGTGTATATGCATATATATATATTTTTGCTAGCAATTCAGTCATACTTATCTTTCCTTGTTTGCTATCCTCATAAGAAATATTTGATTAAATATGTTGTCTGGAAATTTCAGGGCCTTTCGCAGTTCAATCTTCCTGTTTCAATGCCTGGCTCACAGATTCTGGGACCATCTTCTGGACAAGGAGCTTTATCTGTAAATATGAAATCTTTTCATGCGTCAAGTAGCAAGCCTGGAATGGCCGAAGATGGTTTTGGTCTGAATGGTGGTGTTATAGGAGATTCAGTGGCTGGGGCATCAGATGTGTATGATCCAGATCAACCTTTATGGACAAATGACAACCCTGAGACATCAGCAGCACTAATAGCAATCAATCAACCAAATGCTGATGAAACTGAGCCATTTCTGGATGTACCCCTTTCAGAACGACAGAATAATGAATTAGTTGAAGGTTTTAATGAGGAGCGTCCACTTAGAAATGCCACTATGGCTGGATCTCAGAGTACATCTGTGTGGGGAAGAATAGGTAATTCAAAGCGAAATGTAGGAGTAAAGGAAAATATAGACTCTGTTGGAACATCCTCTAGCTATCTTGAACGGGATAGCAAAAGTGAGAAAGCACCAAACATGGGTCATCTTGATGTTCCTAATCAAGGAAAGTGGACAAATGTTGATGTAAATGGTCAACTTGTTAAGGAATCATCTCTCAAGAAGCATAGTGATTCCACTCGAGATATCCGAAAACCAGCTCAGAAGGCACTTCGTACCCTATTTGTCTATGGTGTTCCTTTGAAAGATAATAAAAAGGAAGCTCTTCTTTTACATTTTCAGAAATTTGGTGACGTCATTGATATTTATATTCCTGCAAATGGTGAAAAGGCTTTTGTTCAATTTTCAAAAAGGGAAGAAGCAGAAGCGGCGTTGAAGGCGCCTGATGCAGTTATGGGCAATCGTTTTATCAAGCTTTGGTGGGCAAATCGAGATAATATTCCAGACAATGGGATAAGTCCGTTTCCCTTTTTTATTGATAAAGGGAAAGAAAATCCTCATTCTGCAGGTGGCAAAGATGGCAATTCCCCTGTTTCTATTTCTCAACCACCAGTCCATGATCATTCTAAGCCTATTGTTGCAAACAGTCCCAAAGCTCCACCTCCACAACAAAAGAAGTTGGAGAATTTAGAGCTTTTAAAGGAAGAACTCCGTAAGAAGCAAGAGATGCTTGACCAGAAACGAAATGAATTTCGGCGTCAGTTAGACAAACTCGAAAAACAAGTAATTCTTTCATTTTTCTTATTTGAAGTAGGCTTGAGTGAAAAAAATCAACTAGGTTGATATGAAATTCATCATGCAACTTGTGCATATTTGCTCTCTTTTCCAAAAATATTCTTATTATTAGCTGTAAATGGCATATTTTTTTATTTGGAATTTAAACAGCATAATTTATCTGTCTTGCGCCACTGTATCGGAGATTGTAATATGCCAGGTTGTGAGTAGTAAACATAGGGTATTGAAATAAGTGATAGGTGGACATGAAAGTTTGGATGTTAGTTGCCTCCTGATTGAGTGAGGGTTATCTGTGGGATAAAGAGAATACAAGTTCTTTTTTTTTCCCCCATCTCTAGTTTTTTCTTCTTGCTTACATCTTTGTTTTTCGGCACTCATCCTTCCATTCTCTAGCAGGCTGTAAGCGTCAAGGATGTGATAGCATCAGATTTGACCCCTAAGAGACTTAAAAGTGACATACCACCTATTCATACAACAAAAGCTGAAACTTTGAAGTCATCACCTAGACATACAATGACTGGTTCTGTTGAGCATGCTCTGCCACGTACTTCCAGTGCAAATCCAACAGTGCCTGTGCAGGAACTCTTGAAACCATCTTTTCATCCACAAGGACCTTCAGGGGCACCTTTTGCAGTAAACAGATTCAAGCTGGACAATAGACCCACAGCATTCAGAATAGTTTCACCATTGCCATCTGGCCTTGCCGATGTAAGTTTTGCTTTCTTGTGTTAACCTTTTCATGCACATCATATTTATCTCTTGGAATGAAACTTCCTCTTCCTCCTATTATGGTGAGATTTACCCAATTAATGGATACTGAAGGCACATGCCTCTCTTGTAATGGATTGCATTAAATTATTTACATTGCATTGATTGTGAATGCGTAAAGACTAAAGATGATAATGAATCAAATAAAGGAACCATCTTCCAAAATTAAATGAATGATTATTTTCTTATTTTTATTCTCAATTGGTACCCATGAAGTAGTAAAACAAGTCAAGCCTGATCTGAAAATAAAGGAATAATTACAAAAGTACCCTTGATAGTGAGTCTGATTTCAGCAGGATATAAGCAGTGAAGTTTACAAGGAACTTAAAGGCTGTATTTTTCTTTCAAACACCATCATGTATTTGTGCAATTTGTAAGGAAGCAATTTTTTTTTTGTTTTCTATTAGCCTATTTTTTTTGTAATTAAACACCCCCACCCTCCAAGAGAGAGAGAGAGAGAGAGAGAGAGAGAGAGAGAGAGAGAGAGAGAGAGAGAGTAATTAATCACACACTTTCTTTTAGTTTTGTCTTTTTTTTAAAAAAATAAATCCTTAATTAACTTGGCTATGCAACTTTTCGTCTTCAATTATTTTACACTGCATTATCATCTTTTTGTTGGAGAAATAGGGGTTGAGGTCAGTTCTTAATATGTAATTCAATTGGGTGCAATATTCCCCTCCAGTTTTGCCTGACTGGTGCATTTGGATATCTGACTGGATGCCCTTGAATCACTATCATGAGAATTTTTTTGGTATTACCCAGTTCTTATGTCCTGTTTTAATTAGGCTGTTGCATTGGAGGAGCACTTTTCTGCTTATGGTGATCTTTCTTCAGTGGTACTGGACGGGCCTGAGCTTCAGGAGTCTAATGATGCTCTAGTATCATCTGATGTTTCAGCTCGTGTTACTTTCACAACACGACATTCTGCTGAGAAGGCATTCTTGCATGGCAAAACGTGGCAAGGTCACAAATTGCAGTTTGTGTGGCTCACAGGCAAAGAGGTTGGTGGTTCTGGAAGTCCTCCATCTGCTTCTAAGGTGTTGTCGAACACTGATGTTGAACCTAGAAGGAACGATGCATCCACCAGTCATCAGAAAATTGTAGAAGCTAAAGCAGATTCTGTTGAACAGAATAAGGACAGAGAATCAAAGTCCAGCTCAAGCTCATCTTCAAGTGATTCTGTTAAAATCTCTTGTTCCTGATACTGCTTCAGTTGTACAGTGAGGTAAAAATTAAGATGCAATTCAATGGTTTAGCTGCAGCTTATTTTTCTCATTTTTGGGATGTGGAGAAATATCATGATTTAACTGTGTTAGGCACTTGGCCTTGAGTGGAGGCAACTTGTAATGCATTGTGTTTTGTTATAGATATAACTTTGACAGGGTTTTACAATTGCAAAAATCGCTTTGAACAACACTGAACATTTAACCTTCTCTTTCAAGCTCACTCTCATTTTTTTTTCCTCTTCAAATTGTGCTAAATTTATTCAATTTACCATTTCTTGGGAAAAAACACCTGTTAAGGCGGTTTGCCGAAGGTTCCATGACACAAATCAATTTTTATCATTTTTTGTTATTATTATATTTTTTTATCAATATTCCATTAAAAATGTACCTATGGTTGACCAAACATGCCTACGAACTTGCATTGACCTGCTATTGTTGACAGTTCTTGAATGTGGCGAGTGCTTTAATGGATTATGAACAAGAATCCATGCATGATTTCATATGCCCCATTTGCTCACTAGAACGTCGTGTTATAGATTATGCCATGTCTGTCGTTCATTAAATTGCCATGTTATCTATCAAGAATTGTCTAAATGTTTATGTAGGATCATCCTCCAATCGTCTTGAATTGAAACCAAATCAAATTCCCCATTTGCTCACCAGAACGTCATGTTATAGATTATGCCATGTCTGTCGTTCATTAAATTGCCATGTTATATATCAAGAAATGTCTAAATGTTTATGTAAGACCATCCTTCAATCATCTTGAATTGAAACCAAATCATTCTAAAGATCGTCTTTACGTACGCCCATTTAACAGATTTTAATTTTTATCATGGTAACAATAATATTTCTTGTTATCTTGCTTACCGCAAGACGATCAAATATGTCGACAAAATTATAAAATAATTGAACATCTGTAGACCCTTTAGGCTCATGTCAATTTATATTACTTGTAAGTTGTAATTTTGTAATCGGTCGAAGTGAAGCTCAAGGAAATAAGTTTTGCATATAACCTCATAATTTCACTTTAATCCACATGAAACTCGGAGAATGGGGAACATAGATCATAATTTTAAATTGGAAAAAAAAAAAAAAAAAAAAAAAGAAGAAGAAGAAGAAGATTAGGTGATAGTAGAACTGCTCCCCTCAATCATAAATTGAGTGGAGATACATTTTGCTCTAGACGAGAAAACTCGGCTTATGGGTACACTAACACAATCACGCAACCACCATGCTAGAAAGTCTCAGCAGTTTATCGACAGGTAAATGCTCTTTCAAAGAAACACACGTCAAATGCATCACTTGCAGTAAGAAAAGGGCCATCTCATTCTCCGTCTCGTCAACAGGTTGAGAGTTGGGCAAGTAATCCCCATTCTCTACATGTGTGGCCCAGTCATGAATTCGTTCGGTTGCTTTAACAAGACATGATGCTACGGATTCTGCAACTAACCCCCATCTATTGTCCTCAAGGAGAGATGAAAGAGTCATAGGAAGGTCACTCAACACGCTTAATTTATCAGCAGCCAAAATAGGCATATATTTGCAACAGCTACCAGATAACAGGCCTAAAAACCGCAGAGCCTGATACAAGAAGAAATAACTGTATGTTAAAATGATTACTATACCGGAGTGAATAACCCACGATATGGAGAGAGAATAAACTTATATTTATGGAAATTGGATGACAATTTAGTATTTACTTCTAAACAATAGTATATCATATAAGTACATTTTTAATAAAAAATCTTACCGTTGAAGGGTAACTTGTCACACACAAAATTTCCACCGTGTCAGCAAGCCATTGTCTTCTAACACTTTCATCATAGTGGAGCAAAGTTAGAGCAACGTCCACTAGAACGTTCCAGATAACTACACATATTAACGGTCGAGTATGCTGTTAGTTTAAGCCAAGAAATTTCAATCCTGTGCAATACAAAATTTGCATACTAACCTTCTGAATCAGTGTGCAACATGACCACTTTCAATTTGGCAAGTTCCACCAAGGAGATGGAACCCATTCGAACTAGTGCAGCTTTAGCTTTAGCTTTTTTCAAAGTTTCAAAGGTCTGGTAGCGTTCATCTTTAAAATTTGTATCTGGAATCTGTGCGGCAAGAGATAAGTCTCCCAACAATTCAAATTTAATGTTGGCATGTACGATATACATAATAGAGACAATTATATCAACTTCAAGACAGCAGCAAAATAGCATGCAGACTTTCAGAGTTCCAGTTTACAGTTGCCAGTAGTAGGATAGTCTCCTAATAATTCAGATGTATAACAAACTTCAATATCTTGGTATTCCATCTAGTCAAACATACTTGCAGCTGCCCACTGCACAGAGAGATATCTAATATCTAGTCTAATGAAGATTCAAGGGCAAGGAACAGAACCATACATAGTACTAATAATACTTATTAGTCCCACCGTTATAGCCAAAGACATCAAGTATCGAGTATGTTTACAAATTTACCCTCAAAGGTACTGATGTCACATCACCATTACTCTAGTGAGAGTATTTATGGGAATAGTTTTCCTTCCATCAAAGTCTTATGTATTGACACTAGAGAAAAGAAAACAGGAGTCTCTACTTAGTAAGATCTAAGTAGCATATCAAACTAAATCTTCAATTTTAGATGGATCACATTCTAGGGGGCAAGATCAATGCAATTTAAGTCCCTGAACATGCAAAATCAGGTGGTATGATACATACCAGTAGAAAATTTGATAGCCATCCTTGCCGAGCTTTCCCAAGACATTTGATCGCTTCATCCCATTCCTTATTGGAATTCTTCAGATACAATTCCGCAGCAACACTTGAATGAGACCATGTCAACATTGTAAACAAAACCTCCATGCACCGTTCCAAATTATATGAATAATCTTGTGTCTCAAGGGCAGTAGATTCAGTCAAACAAGTCTGTAAACCCTTCCAACATGAAATCCGCATCCAGATTTGATGTTCATGGTTGTATTTATCAGAAGAATAAAACCAATGCAATAAGTCAACGACATCATCAAAAAGCTTGACAACTCTAGACGTAGAGAATGATTTTAATAGATCTGCCAGTTTCAAGAGCACTAGTGACAGCAGATTTGACTCGAGTGTCTTTAACCTTGATATATCAGTTAGCTCATCAAGGAATCCGAGAAGTGATTCAACTTGGTTTGCATGAGACAACAAGAACAGAAAGCATTCTTCTCTAAGAGTTCCTCTTCTGAGAGTTATATCTTGGGGGGGACAATCAGAAACTTGATTGCCATATTTCATGAACTGTCTCAGAACTGGTACCCAATCCAGCGAAGGCAACCTTGGAGCTTGAGAGAGGCATCGTAAAGCAAAAGCAAGATTTTTTATGCTTATGCTGCTACCGAGCTGAAATTAATGGAAATAAAAGGTAGATCAGAAGTGCTTTCATTTGCTGTATGAAAGAGTTGGGACTCCAGACACAGGATAATAATGAATTTGCTAAATTGTACAAAAGACTCGGGTCGAAATAAATAAATATATATAATCAAACATCAAGGATATCAACTTGCTAAGATGCCATAAAAAAACATGATTTTCATTCACAAGCAGTCTCAACCTATAATTTGGAATCAAAACATAGCAAACTTACCTCAGAATAATTAATCTGCGTAAGCCACATGGAAAGTTTCATGACAACAGTATCTTCAGAAAATCCCTGAGAAAGAACCTTAGGAGCACCAGAATCATTATGCCCACAAGTCTCTTCATTCACGCGACCTCCAGTAAACACAGAATGCCTGAGAAATGAAACTGCCCATGCTGCGTAGTTCTGTGATTGAGGATCATTAGAGTCTTGAGCAACAAGAAATATCTCTTGAATCATGGATGTTGACTCTGCCTCCAAAATATGATTTGGAGATAGAGAACTCAATACAGGTGATGGTTCCTGCCAGAATACATCTGAATCAAACCCCACCCCAAAAAAAACAGCAAATATAATTTTTTTCTGTTCTGTGAATGTCATTTATCTCACACCTTTGTCATTTTAAATCAGCCCATATTTCAAGATAATGAAACACTTACTGATCCTGCATAACACATAGTAATGATCACCTTGGTAACATGGTAAAAATATATTCTCTCATTTATGCTTTTATTCCTCAATTTAAACTTCTCAGCACACTAGCAAACAAGTATTTGCAATTCAATGGTAACATCAAATGTAACTCGAATATTCAACCTTTTGATTGAAGATAGCGCTTGAGGAGGAGGGGAAATGAATTTGTTGAATCGACATCCCACAACAAGCCCCCAATGCATTTGCAACACCAAGCATTCCTCCAAGATGAACAAATGGTGGGTGAGGACTTGAATAGGTTCTTCTACATAATTCCAGAAAACCTTTAACATTCTCCTCCTCTAATGAGAGCAACCTTGAATCTGAAATAATAGATAGGAGGGTTCCAGCTCCAACACAGGATGCCATCAACAAATTCTGGTGGAAGGTATCAGAGTGATCAGCAGATAGCAGATCAGAAATGAGCTTCATGAAACCACTCATAATATTATCCAACTCAATATTATCAATTAGTTCTACCCTAAGGCAGAAAGACACAACAGTCGGTAGCACAAGGCATGCTCCTAGTGCAAACATTGGCAAACATGTTTCACCAGCAGAATGTTTCAGAGAAAATATGTTTGCACTTGGAATCCATGAAATAATCAAAGATTTTATAAAAAGAATCGGTTCATGAAGCCCAGCTCTGTATATTGCCCCAAGAGAATTCCCTAAACCAATGATAGGTCCAGCAGCACCCCAGAAATCCTCCTCCTGAAGAAGATCCATATCTTCAGTCAGAAACTCAACTCCAGGTGAGGAGGAATTATCAGTTCCCAAAGGGAAACACACTTCTAGCTTCTCCAGAATACCATCTGAAGATCCACCAAACTGATATATCATCTGGATTAAGGTTCGAATAATTTTTCTTAATAATTCAGTTTCCTGCATCCTGTATGTTTCTTTTTTAGATTGCGTAGTAGCTCCAGAATCCACTCTGGTTAGAAGATCTTGACATGAAAAACCTAGTCCAATCCCACAAGCTCCTATCACAAGGGTGCTCTTGCTGACACATGCTACCTGTTTAAGAATGGATCACATGTAATTAGATCTCTTCAATAAGAGACATTAAATTCAAAACATATGATGATCATATGGTAGAGCAATTTTGCAGATGCCAATAATATTTTATGATATTCTTCCAACTTACACAAGAGTCATGCAGCGAGTTACCTAAAGTTCAGAAGTTCAGGGAAGCAAATAAAGTGTTTCAGTAAACAACAAAAAATGACAACTAGGAAAAGGTAAAATAACACCAGTTTCAACAGCACAACTGAATGATAAAAAAATTAGAAAAACTTTTCATATGAAAAGGAGCATCAATTTGAACAATAACTTTGTGATATATATTCTCCAACTCAGACATCCACTTATCAAGAAAAATATTGCAAAAGCTTAATCGTGATACAGCAATACCATACATGTTTGTTTTAAAGTTAGACCACACATAAACAACTAAGTCTCCCCTGTGCCACCAGCCTCATAGAAGAGTATATGAGTCAGCCCTTTGTCTGGAAGAGGTTTCGGATTTAATTTACAACGACCCCATTCCCCCTCCATAAGAAAAACTAAAATGATTAAGCCTCTCACATATTAAATATTTTTAAAAATCACAATTACAACCCCATACCTCAAGGAGAGCATTTATATTCTTGAACTTCTGCTCATGATCCGTCACATGCAGACAACTTGAGATCAACCCAACAGAAATTGCTGCTGACCACTGGCGGTATTCATGCTCGTACTGTGATAACCAATTTAGCAAGAACTTTGAAGCCATTGTTTGGACAGCATATGCAGATGCAGGTAATACCTACACAAGGGAATACCCACGGAGCAATTCATGAAATATGCTTTACAGAGACAGAGAAAGCATTTATTCTCATTATTAAACATTCATACCCTTAAATAAAATTGTAGGAGTTTTAATTTAGAAGAGTTAAAGTAATATCTTAAACTACATTAATAAGTGCGATTCAAATGTTCTAACTTCTAAAGTAACACTTATTTGTCATGTTGTTTAATATCAGGATTAATGGAATATAAGGTACAAACTCTTTGAGAAAGATTAACTGCTACATATTACACCAAAGTTAAAATGAAAAAATATAGCAGCACCAGAAAAGCTCCAAGTACCGTCTTTAAGCATCACATCTTTAAAATTAAACAGTGAGTACTAGAAAAAACAGAATTGTAAATGCCTATGCGGTCAAATATAAACACAATTAGATGGTAGAAGGGTCACCATGCAAAAAGCTCCAATTGCAAGGGCAATATTCTCAGCAGATCGAGGAATTGCTGCTTCCGCCAACCTTGTTAAAATCTGGAGATTATATGCAACCAATAACAAAAAAATTCAGATAACAAAAATACTGATGCGTCAGAAAACATTAAAGAAGGTACAATGAACCTTCAGAATACCACTAGCAGCCTTCAAAGCTTTGTCTAAAACAGTACTATGTGCCTTTGACTCAAGCACCATGATGGACGACCTCAACCATCTCTGCATGAAAGGTTTCCATGATTGCAAACAGAGAAGGGCAAGCAATATATTTCTAGACAATGGAAGAGATGCAGAAATTTCCAGAGCAACATCCTCGTATTTAGTGTGTATATCCTGCAATCCCTGTTGAGACGTGGACTAATGTAAAAATATCAACAATCCCTAGAAACCATTTTTAGAAGTACAAAGACAGCTCTCACTTTTGATGGTCCAACATTCCTCATATCTTTGCGAGTAGGAAAGCAAAACAAAGATGCACCAGGTAATTCTTTAATCCTGTGGCTACTTCCTGCAAAGTAAATGCATAAATAAGCAAGGTGCTTAAATTCAATTTGGACAAACAGGCATACAGTTAAAGATAAGATTTTCAATAATGATATTTCAAAATCAGTATCTCTAACTTCAAGGTTGGTTTCCTAAATATGCAGGCAGAGGACAACCAAATAGAAAAATTATTAGCAACCAAGCTTATGAACCAGTAAAAGGAAATCATTTGAAATTAATGCGTCAAGCAGTGACTAAGAAATATGCCATTTCTATGTTGTTTGCTGATACTAACATTTAAAGAACCAAAAGGTTTGCACCTGAACTGAAAATAACCTCAGGAAAAACATCTAACAACTTGACAATCTTGCTTCCAGACCCAGTGACTTTTTTCTGCTTCACAAACCTTCGTCTTGTACTGCAGAAACAAATAAGGATCAGCAAAATGAGCTCTTTCAACAGTTTCTTTCACAGTAAAATGTAAATCCCAAAATCATTGTCTAACATGTGCTCATAATTTATAATTTTGACTTCAAACTCTTCCATTGTTGCCGGTAAATCAGGAATTGCCAGAGAAATAAAAAATTCGAAGTTCCTAGTGCTGAAATCTTGTATGCTTCTCTGAATATGCACCACCTGAGAAAGGGTGAGGTGGGATAGAAAGAAAATACCATTAAAATAGTATTGAAATTGGAGTGTCAGGATAGATTACTCATCCATTGGAAGTTAAATGAAGTTGTAAGAGAAAACTGTTTTAAATTTAACATGCTCAATTCAAAGCAGAGGTATGTCCCATCATTCCCTGGATCACTATCACCAGATTTTAGTGGCCAAAATAATAGTTGATACGGGAATGAAATACTTGCAGAAGTAAAGAAGGCATCTACAACCCCTACCTCATACTGCAATAAACCTTTAAAGGCAGCTTCTTGAGCTCTTGTCCACAAAGAACTTTGAATAACTTCTCTGCGGGTTCCAATATCCCACAATATGTTCAAAACATTTGAAGCAGCTTCTGGATATGCTTCAGCATCCATTGCCCCCCATCTGAGAAACAGAGACAGCCTGGTAGCAGTAAAAAAAATAGACTCAAACGTCAGAAAGCATTTCCAGTATAAGGGGAGGAAAATTCAGACAGGAAGCATCTTATATCAGCCAAACTACAGGAGATAAAGATAAGAGTCAAAGGATCATGCAAGTAAAAAAGTTGCAGCAAAAGAAAAGGCAAGTAAATATTCACCCATGAGCAACAACGGCATTTCCAATGTTCTGCACATCTTTTCCAACCACATCCCAGGCAGTATAAAAATCTGGAACAAGAGAATGACAAGATCAATCAGTTCCGCTTATTTTGTCTTGGTGAGGCATAGAAACTGAAGGCTATGAATTATGAAAAGTAAAATTTTGACGCATTAAATGTATCAAACTCCGATTACCTATCACATCAGCTTCACAAAGATGTGCAAGGCTTTGTAATCCAAGAGACTGAACCATAGGGTCATGGTTTTCTATGCAAGCCTAACATATAAGTAGATTAGTAGGGGAGCTTAACACTGCAAGTTTATTAAGTCCAAGACAAGAAAGTAGAGCATACCGCAACAGACAAAATAATGTCCACCCCCCTGTCAGGGTTTCTTTTGCAAACATCTTGAATAGAAACTGCAATACTCAAACAGATACCTTCTCCAGCTTCATACTGTGGCAATTCATTAGGATGCAACAGTCCCTATAATCCACAAGGAGAAAAAAGGGGAAAAAATCTAGATTAACTGCCTGGTTGGAATTTCCAGCATATGTTTTCACATGGGCAGAGAATAAGGAAAATAATTATGGTTTACCATTATGCAATTCTAATATAATAAAAGAAAGAAAACACTATGCATCATAGTGAAGAAATAAGGACTTCCCCAGAGTCCATATTTTGTCAATGAAGTAGCTTAAAGTAAGTCAACTTCCCAATCTTCTCAATGTCATTAGCATACAAACCATCCAATTCTCTTTTATCTTTGGCCATATGGCACAACATTAGTTTAGTCAACAAATATATGCAAATTTTATCCCATTGCTATTTCAACAGAGTTCATTTGGCATAATGCTCAAGCAATAGAAGTATAAACAAACAAAATAACAAAAACCTTGCCTGCAAACTCCCAAAGACACGATCATTGATCTCCCAAGTCTTACAAGTCAAGCGGATGGCAGTAGCTTTTACGACACTGAGAAATTTACATTTTAAAGACAGCACATTATAACAAGATAGAATCTGAACCAAACTTAGAACTATGAGCACAATTGCCAGAGTTCATACCCACCTCAAAATAAATCAGATAAAGAAAATTTAGAACTCCAAAAGGTTGTAAGAATGGTTATGGGAGTGCAGTCAGTATGAAGTGCCATGCAGCAAACAAAGTTAGAGCACGCGCGTGCAAACACACACACACACACACACACACACACACACATATATATATATATGAATAGTTGCAGATGACTTACGAATTCACATCCTTGTGGAGCATTGGCAGAAGAATCTGAATTACCAGAGGTATCATAGCAGAATGTGAAGCAACTGATGGAAGCAAACCCAAAAGTTTAAGCTGCATTAGGAAAAGAACAACAAATATTCTTGTGATGTACATGGAGGATCAAAATTTAGTACCATAAACAACACATACAACGACACAACCCCAATGAGGTGAATTCCAGTTCCAGGACAATATCCAACACTCACCAGCTTATCATGAAAGTCTTTGTTATACTTTTCTGCACACGAGCATATGTGGTTGTAAAATAGAATTGTTAGCAACAATGAAACACCAAGATTAGGTTCTATACTACTGCCAATAGCAAACAGATTGATGGCAAAGTCTGTTTGTTGATGCAAGAAGAAGACACTGGCAACCGAGCAAAGTATCAGAGGCATTTCTACAAAATGTCAAAAACAAAGAGGACAAAATGTGAGTTACTGAAAAATAAAATACTTACCCATAGTGAAACTTTAAACAACAAAAAACAACGATGCATTTTGATCAGGCTAGTCATGTTTATTTCGTAACTGAATCTCAGGTTCCCGCCTTCCATAATTAGGAAGTCCTCCACTTTAAATTTACGTATTTTCAAAAAAATTATGAAAAATAAATACTTACCCATAGTGAAACTTTAAACAAACAAAAAACAACAATGCATTTTGATCAGGCTAGTCATGTTTATTTCGTAACTGAATCTCAGGTTCCCGCCTTCCATATTTAGGAAGTCCTCCACTTTAAATTTACGGTGTTTCCAAAAAAATTATCTTCTTGTTTGGATTTCAGAGAGAATTGTTTTAATTTTATTTCTGTCATCCAAGATGGTAATCAAGAGGGAGCCAACAGGGGGATAGAAACAGTGGTCAATATCAAAGACCTTAAATGGTAAAGAGAAGGTTCGTTCAAGGCAAAGAACTTAATCACATATATTCATTATTCAAAAAACACAGCAGCTAAAAGACAAGACCCTTAGGTTGATCACTTGTCGAATGCAAGATGGTCAATTCATGAAATCCAATATAATTGAGAAAAACATATAAGACAGTGAGACATGAGGGGGCAATTGGAGTATCTTAGAAGAGAGTATGTGTTATTGAGGATACGAAACATTTACCTGTAAGAAAGCATTCTTCAGACTGAGAGAAC
Organism: Pogostemon cablin; assembly: GCA_023678885.1. Classification (NCBI taxonomy): domain Eukaryota; kingdom Viridiplantae; phylum Streptophyta; class Magnoliopsida; order Lamiales; family Lamiaceae; genus Pogostemon; species Pogostemon cablin. The sequence continues at coordinate 466,743 of CM042992.1, read as the reverse complement.
ATTGAAGCAGATTTGCGCTTTCTGGTGATTCCCAAAGAATACTCTTTTAATGAAGAAAGCCAAGTATTCATTTCAGAATTCCCATAAGCACAGGCTTCACCAGGATAACTATTGACATAAATCAAACCACCTGATGACAGTTGATCCTGCAAAAGACCCACCAAAAAATTTAGGCTTATTTTTAAGCAAGAAGGAATGATGCAAGTGCAAACAAAGAAAATTTTAAGATTATCTCCAAGTTCATCAATAATTTACAGACATCATCTTCAATCTATTTAAAACCTAGATGAAACTAAACAAGAGCAGAGGCCATTCACGCTAGCACCTAGCTATCTGGATTTACCAGGATCCTGATCAAGAAATAAAATGATAAAACCTTAATTCAGACATATTCACAATAAACTCTATGTTTTGCAGGGGTGATAATAAATCTATACCTCAATCCACCGATTTCTCAAAAACCTAAAAACAATGTGTCCAGGAGTATGGTTTGTTGGGTGTTTCTCTTCTACCACTAGTTTTTCCTTTGGTGCTATCAGTAAAGCAGTAGCAGTCCTTCCTAATACGGAAAGTAAATCAATGGCAGTGTGCTTAATAGATTTTGATGGAGAGGAAACAAGTGCAAGAACAGGAAAAATGAAAAGAAGCTCTTCAGTCAATTCACTTGAAGAAGCACCAATTCTGTACTCTGCAAAAAAGCAGGTGAAATTATGATTAGAGTAATGTAGTGTACATGGTCAATAAAGCACAAAAGTATAATACCGTATCCATGCAAATACATATTTTTTAATTAAAAAAAAACACATTAAATGCAAAAGGGCCATGCTTAAACAGTGACAGAAGATAAGTATACCCTTTTCATCTTTCCATCTTAAGATAAACAAAGCCAGTTTGAGTATAGAATATTGTTCATGCTCAAGCTCCGAATGTGTAAGAATTGAGAACAAGGACAGCATCACTGATGAAAAGCCAGTGCAGTAATTAAGGCCAAGCTCTTTCTGGATAGCCAATAAATGGCTCGCAGCATCTAAAATTTTCTCAACCCCACCAGGGTACTTGCTTAAGTCCCTGTGTTGGGATAAAATTGCATCCAAAAGTTCCAAGCCGCACAATTGAGCTTCATGAACAAGCTGACAAAATTGAGAAAATTGAACAAGTAAGTTTTTCTGACAAAATGAAATGAATAAAAGAAGGAAGCATGAGCACTTAAGCAATCCAAAAACAAATTAAAAGCAGATATCCAATATAATATAAGATTTCAGAAGACTAGCTTACTAATCCCATGCCAGCCAGCTGCCTCAAGACCACCTCATATGCATCCACCAAACATTCAAAGGTACAAGAGATATTTGCAGCTTCCTACAGAAAAGTAACACAGCAACAAGGGAAAAATTATACATTAGAAGTGTATTCTAATCTAGTTACTCAGAAGTATATTGAGACAATGCTACATACCAAGCGATAATCAAGAGAAGACTAATGGACAATTTATAGAGCATACAAACTTACTTCGGCATTCTTACATGGAAAATATTTTAGGCGCCCCATCAATAGCTTAATTATGGGAATTGCCTCCTGGGGACAAGAGCAAGAGAATGCCGCCACTGAGGATACTAAGTTCCTCATAAAGGTAGAATCAGAACATGAAATTGGGGCCTTTATAACGGAATAATTCAAGAAAGGGCGCAGGAAGTCACAGACCGCCTCCATTCCTATAGATTTACACTTCATGATGAACATAGCTACTTGTCTCACAAGCTCGCCTTGAATTTGAGCCCCACAAGAAAGTATCTACGGGCGCAATCAACAATATTACATTCACGAACTAATGAGTATAAAAGATCAAGTATTTCATAGAATGTTCAACCTCTAGCAGTATTGAAAATACATACTTTCTCAATGCCAATTACCAAATATGATTATGACTAGATACAAAATAGCATGAACTTTATCGACATTATAAGATTAACCTCTGCGACTCCTCATATAATTTTATGTATTTTTTTATGCAGCGACTACGTCTGCTACTAGACATGCAACTCCATATACAGTTTTTTCATGCCATGCGACTATATGCGCAACGACAATGCAGAAGGCTTGTTTTACTAAGATACAATGTGGAACGCTGCACGCTGCAACATGACTACATGTGCTCGATGGTATTTCAAAAAAAAAAAAATATATATATATATATATATATATATATATATATATATATATGGTGTCATTTTTCAAAATCAACTATTCCCTCCTAATAAGCTCTTCAGATGTAAATAGCTTATTGAGAGTATTAATTGGGGCATTTTTCAAAATCCATTTTGTGGAATTTTAAGAAATTCTCGAAATTTTGAAAGCCCAAGGCTAAACATTTTACATAAAACAAAAATCCTAATTTACACACAATGCATCATAAGACTCAGGATCCAAAAAATGGACTCACCTTGACGAATGGATGGTTTTCGGACGAGTTAAACCGGAAGGAAGATGGGTTTTCTTCGAAACCAAGTCTAGTGAGTAAACCAATGGCTTTAATGTATACAGTGGTGAATTGCAGATTGGATGACTCTTCAAGCGCGGATTGCAGCTCCAGCAACCCGGTAAAAATATCGAATTTGGCGTCCTTAACGAGGCGGCAGAGTTCTCGAGTAGACTGATCGACAACCGCCGGAGAGGCGGAGCGGAGGCAGCGACTAATAGCATCTTGACCGGTATCGGACGGCGGAGCAGAGCGGAACTTGTCAAATATGGAGATGACGGCTAGTTTCTGGAGTGAGGGTTGGGGTAATCGAGTTTTCTCCAGTAGTGGAGCGTAGGAATCCATTCGAAACGATAAGTAGCAACCGGAGGAAGCGTTGTAGAAAAATTAAATACTCGTATGAAGGGTTTTGCCAAAAATTTTAATAATTGGAGGAATTGTACTGCAGAGATTTTAAATTTTCCAATTCCCATAAATAGTATTAAGATTTTAAAAATTAATTCTTTAAATCATAATAAATTAATAACGGCCATTATTATTATTATTATTATTAAGAGGTAAATGACAAAGTTTAGTTAAGGTGCGTGAGACAATATTAAAATATGTTTATTATATAATAGATAAAGTATGTTTAATTATTGTTAAAATATATTTTGTAAAGTATATAATAGATAAAACATATATAATTGTTGTTAAAATATATTTCTAAAATATATTAAATTATAGATTAAAGTATAATTTAAGTATGTTACAAAATGTTTTATAAAACTTTATCTATACACTAACATACTTTAGTGTAAGTATACTTTCGGCTCAACAACAAGCATAGTGTTAGTGTAAGTATACTTTCGTCTCAACAACCATAGTGATGGAATGACCGTATCACAATGAAAGCACAGTGATGAAATGACCCGTCTCTCGACAATCAACAATCATATTTTATTTTAATGATGGATTGACCCAAGTGTAAATATACTTTCGTCTCACCGTTTCACAACAAGCATATTGACCCTATCTCTCGACAATCAACAATCATATTTTATTTTAATGATGGATTGACCCAAGTGTAAATATACTTTCGTCTCACCGTTTCACAACAAGCATATTGACCCTATCTCACAAATATATAATATTAATGAATTGACGCGTCTCACAAATAAATAAATAAATAAATATATATATATATATATATATATATATATATATATATATATATATATATATATATATATATATGAATGGACCCGCAACTTCAATTCGTGGTAAATATTTAGGATTATTATGAAGTAATATGTAACTTTAATTTGTTGTCAACATTTAGGATTTTGTCATGCATTAATGATTATCCTAGAACATAACATTTTTAAATATTAATTTCTGAAATATAAAACAATATTCAATTATGCCCAACAAAACAACTGAATTTTTTGTTAAAAAATAAAAAATAGAGAACTATTTGTGCAAGTATTTATAAACTAGTAATATTTAGAGGTAACATATTTAAAAAGAAAATGCTTAATATCAATACTCCGCATTAACTTGTACAAACATTCTCACAGTCACACACACGCCAACTACTAAATTACACACACTGCATAGCATAGCATAGAATTAAAAGCACAAAATAAACTACATTACAAATAAATAAAAATCTAAAGAAACAAGTGCATTCCATAATTATTATTCAAATAAACATCCGGCATAGAGGTCCATCTTCAAGTCCGGCCACCAGCTCCGCCGCCTTCCGCTTTACTCTTAATCGTCTCCCCAGCCTGCTTCGTCTTCTCTCCCACATACATAGTCCCATCCTGCACGCGCCGCTTCGCGTACTCCAGCGGCTCCTGTCCAGTGGACTGCCTGAACGAATTCAGCACCCACGAAAGCGACGACAGCCCTGTCAGCCCGAACGCGCCGGAGGTTATGAACGCCGTCACGGCTCCGGCCAACACGATGGCGGCGGGGACGAGAACAGGGCTGAAAATGACGAAGAGTGGGGTGGTGACGGCGAGGCCAAATAGGGTCCCGACGAGTGTGATTCCGGCGAGGCCGAGGAGGGCGCCGCCGATGGGGATTAGGGTAACGAGGGCGATGACTTGGGTGGTGGAGGTGCCTTTTTGGGGGAGGAGAGATTTGACGCCGCCTTCGTAGCGGGACTGCTGTTGGGGGTGGACTTGGATCTGGTGTGGCTGTTGACGGTAGTCTCCTCGGTCGGCCATCGGAATGTTGAATAGAATGACTAGTGGGGGCGGTGGAGGTGTATATAAAGAGGAGAGAGAAGTGCGACGTGTTGCAGGGAAATCACACACTGCTTGCATGACATACAAGTTTCACTCTCATTTTGCCACATTTTCTTTTCTTTTTTCATTTTCCTTTTTAATATAATTATAATTATGAAAGTTAATGGCTGGGCTTATAATTTCAAAAGAATTAAAAAAAAATATAATCATATAAAACACAAACATTTTCACAGTTGCATGAGAATGTTGGCTGCATCATTATTATTTATGGTGTATTTTATTATTTCAACTATATATGGCTTATTATTTTAATTTAGAATTTAATATAATTATTATGACATAATTGTAATTTTTCTTTGAAGTTCATGGTGTATTTCACACTCATAGTTCATATCCTATTTTGCTCACAAAGTTTATATTTAACTTTAGGGTTTAATATTATTTTTTAGAGTATAATAGTAATTTCACTCATATGATTTATAATATATAGTTCATATTTACTCATATGGACTAGTGTGAATTCCATATAATTTTTAGAATTTTATAAAATAAAAATAAAAACAATTGTAATGGTTGCATCATGGTAACTATTCTCCTTTATTAAAATTTAATGCATGACTTGTTCTTTTATTTATTTACTCCTTAATTATTTGTATAAATAAATAAAGTACTGTGGTGGCCCATTAACTTCGTGCAAAACCCAGTAAAGTTTAAGTAATTGGGTTGTTATCAGGCTTTTAGCCCATCAAATCAATCATGAAAGGTTGATTGGTGAAATTTGGCAAAATATTGGAGTTGGGCTGTAGGGGGCGCATTAAATTGGGTCACATTTGAGACTAATTTGTTTAGATGGCCCAATCGTTGAAAATGACAGATATAGAATATTGTTTATTATTATTAAGTATTTGAAAACTAATCTGCCTAATTTACCTTAATTCAATTTTAAATTATAGTCTCTTGACTTAAATATTCCCAATTTTCTTAGTGCCAACTAATACATTCACATATTCTTCCTAATCATTTTAAAATAACGATAAGAATAGTTGATTTACATATATAACATATTTATTGAAATTATGAAGTATGCTGACAATTTAATTAATTTAAATTTGGGGTGATTATGTGGTGCGTACCCGGTAGTTAATAGGGTAAAAGTGAGGGTGTAATGGGTAGTTTTTAAAATTATTTTTAATTATTTTATTTTATTGAATATTAAAGATTAAATAAAAACTTGATTTAACAAATGATATTATCCGGGTGCACCGGTGTACCGAGTGCACTACAATAAGAGTCTTAAATTTGAAGAGATAAATATATGAATACACTAGTACTTTAAATTGATGACCTTGTTTTCAATTGGGAGGGATAATTTTAAAAAATTATATAAATATAAATGAATAAATATGTATATTAAACAATAAAATTTCATCTTATTGTACAATTAATATATACTCCCTCCTTCCGCTTCTAAGATATCAATTTTACTAATTTTGGCGTCCGCTTTAAAGGTATCCATTTCCCCTTTTTAGTAAAAAAGTACACAACATGACTCACTACTTTCCTCTAATATAACTACCTACTTTACATATAATAATAATAATACTTCTTAATTTACGTGCAAAAAGTAAATGAATACCTTAGAAACAGATGGATTACTTGAGTGAAAATAAGAATTAAAGTATTAATCTCTGCAGTATTGTATTTGAAAATGATGTACAAGAAAAAATCTTTTGAAGATGTGTTTCTTTGGAGTGAGACATCAAAATCACAAATGAAAAAGTTAATGAACTTTTACTTCCAATTTTCCCAACAAAGAACCAAAATCTTAATAAAAAAGTAAATAAATTTTTACTTTCATATTTACACCACGCGTGAACTACTTTAATTTGAGAAAAGACAAGCGATGATATTTATTGTTGTAATATTTGTTATTAATTTAATGTATTGGTGTTGAGGCATCACTCTTCAATCATTTTCACAACATAACATACATCAAATTAAGTACCATCATACTCCCCCCTCCACTAGCCTACCACACTAAGAGGGGCCCTAATTAATTGCTTAACATCAATATTATTATTTTTTTCAATAAATTAATTTTAAATCTTACATTTACATATACCCACCCTAGCTCAACATTTTATGCACCATTTCGTCTTCATTCATCCCAATATTTTATGTATGGCCAAAAATAAGGAAATGACATTAATATTATAATTTCGTAATACATTTTATTTTTAAAATTATAATAATATTCATATACCACACTTTACCATTTATTTATTTATTAAATAAAAAGGTTAATTACCAACCCTACAATAAAGTAATAAAATAAGTCATGCAAAAAAATAGTTTTCAATTACCGTATTTAAATAAACGTTCACAAAATATCGGAATGAAAAGAGTGGGAAATGACATTAATATTATAATTTCGTAATACATTTTATTTTTAAAATTATAATAATATTCATATACCACACTTTACCATTTATTTATTTATTAAATTAAAAGGTTAATTACCAACCCTACAATTAAAGTAATAAAATAAGTCATGCAAAATAATAGTTTTCAATTACCGCATTTAAATAAACGTTCACAAAATATCGGAATGAAAAGAGTGTAAACCATTAGTTTATGTATTTTCTTATCTTATTATCGGAATGAAAAGAGTGTAAACCACTAGTTAATGTATTTTCTTTATCTTATTATCCCATAAAGAAGTATATATATATATATATATATATATATATATATATATATATTTAATTAGTCATTGAAATAATATAACTTTGTTATCTCAAGCATTTTGTGTAGGTTCCAATTGGCTCACATGGGTAGAAAGCAAATTAAGAAACCTTGTCCGGACAATCATGTAGAGGATTTTTATATTTAAACTAATGGATTGATGATATTTAAATTAAATTGTCTAATATATATCATTAATACTATTAATTTACAAGTGCTTGTCAAAAATAAAAAATTTTAGAATTGTGAAGTGGCGGCGTCACGTTTCTCATTGAAAATTTTGTATATGTGGCGTTGCCACGTTCATTCTTGGAAATATTGTATATGTGGCACGTTCACGTTAATCAAGCAATTAATGTTTTATTTTAAGTAGTTTAATATTTTAAATATATTTTTATTTAATTTCTCTTATTAATAATCTTAATAATACAATTAATAATTTATTTTGAGTAATTTAATATTTAAAGTAATTAATATTTTATAAGCTTGCAATTAATATATTATTTTAAGTAATTTTTTCATGAAAATTTAATTTAATATAATAAAAATATGTTTAAAAAATTTTAATTATGCATATGACGTCATCACATTCGTTCTTGAAATTTTTTGTATATTTAATTCACTTATTATTAATAATTTTAATCTTTCAGTTAATATTTTATTAAAAAAAATTATAGGAGGCGTCACCTGCTCCTCCTTGAAAATTTTTGTCTCTCGCATAATAACACATCTTATAAGAGAGTCTCTTTTAATATTGGTAGAAGCTTCCTCTTTGAAGAATTTACGCCAGATGTAGAAGTGATCTATCTTGCAGAAATTCAAGACATCAAAGATATAAATATTCCATTATAATTTTTTTGTTTTAAAATATTTTTGTTACAAAGATTAAAATGCATTACAATTATTGTAACTTATGTTAATTTATATTTTCATCATAAATTTTTAGGAAAGCTATTGCATTGTTGTTGCAAATGCTCAAAGGATCCAAACTCAATATGGATGATATTATAATAGATGTAACAAATGCATTAAGAAAGTTATTGATAAATTTGGAGTCCCTTACTGTGAGAAGTGTAAGCAGGACATACCAGTGCTTGTGCCACAGTAAGTTTTATTTTTTTTAAATTTACTATTTTCTTTTGAAAATGACAAATAAAATTTTATTAAGTTATTTTGCATTTCAACAGATATAAAATTCATCTCAAGGTTGCCGATGAAACTGGAAGTACTTCCTTTATAGTATTTGATAGAGAAATTAGGCCAATCATTGGAAAAACAGCAGCCGAACTCATTGAAAATCTTGAGAAGATATTTTATTATTTTCATATATTGACATCTATAAAGAATAGAATTGCATTAAGCAAATTTCACATATTACAAATTTTCACATGACTGAAAGATATGACATAAATTAGAATTTAGTTTGCAAAATACAACATACCTGTTATACCTATCCTATATTTTATTATAATTCTTTTTTTTATTAGCTGGACTTAGTTGGATCATTTCCTAAAGAGCTTGACACTCTTATTGGTTCGAAGTTCATCTTTAGATTCCATATTTCTGAAAGAAATATAACTAGTCAATGGAATGTATACACTGTGATGAAAGTATCTTCAGATCTTACTATAATCAAGGCTATAACGAATTGATCAAAAGCGAAAAAGGTATTGAAGTTCAAAATTAAAAATGAATTTATGGTGATTCGCTCCATCTTTTCTAAATATTATATTATACTATTATTTTTATGTTTACATACAGCCGTTAGGATCCTCTATGAATGATTTTTTTCAAATAAAATGAGTACTCCAAAAGGAAACCATAAATTGATTGACTTTGAAACTATTAATGATGATGAAGATAATGCTCTGGATCAGACTTAAATGCCGACCACGAATAAAAGGATGATTCAAGTAAAAGTTGAAGATGATCAATCTTAAGAAACAAAACCTATTACTTCATGAAATACTTAGGATTTATTCATAAATTTTATTATAACTGCAGATTTAGATTATCATAATTTTTATGAAACTATGAATGATTATTTTAATTCTATTATCAATTCTATCCTTCAAACTTTTCTAGAATCAATAATTAATATTTATTTCAATACCATTACCAACTCTGTTTTCCATATCAAGTAGACATGTGTCACTACAAGAATAACAATTCAGAATCTAAATTGTCTCATACAAATTAATTTATTCAAAATAGTCTCAAAAATTTAATTTTACCTACAAATAAAACCATAACTTTTAACTTTTTTCTAAAATGGTCATTTAAACCTAAAAATGATCGATTTTATTTATGAGTTTTATAGAGATAAAAAGTAAAATTTTGAGACAAAATTACAACAAGTAAAAATTAATAATTAAAACAAAAGTTATGGAACAACATTGATAAAAAAGGAGTATTGTATTGAAACAAATATTACTAAATAGCAAAACTAAAATGTTCCAGATTTGGAGCGAATATTAAGCTCTTAATTAATATTTTATTTAATCTTGCAATTAACATTAATTTTAAATAATTTAATATAATATTTCAAATATCATTTTATTTAATATATACTATTTTAAGTAATTTATTATGACAACCACAATAAAATTTGTACATGTGGCAATCTCACACTAATCTTATAATTAATATTTTATTTTAAATAATTTATTACTCTAAATATTAATTTTTTATATTCTCTTATTTATTTATAATTTTAATAACATAATTAATATTTTATTTTAAATAATTTAATATGAATACCATAGTAAAAAAATACTTTGTCTGGATGAAGAAATGGAAGTAAGCAACAACACAGTTAATGTTGTGTTTGGTGAGATTTTTAGAAATTTACAGTAATTAATGTTACAGATAATATAAATATGATTATATTTCACTTTTTATTTATTTCAATTCAATTACATAATATGCTATTTAAAGGTAAACATCATAATTACAATAAATAAAGATAAATATATACGAACATGAAAAACAGAACGAAAATAGCTTTACATTAAAACATATCGAAATTAACATAATAAAGTAAAGATCATTTAAAAAAGTTAAGTTATAAAAAATATAACCCGTGTAATATATGGGGAAAAAGTCAAATTTATTCCAGTGTTAATTTTGGTCGAGTGCAAATTGCAAATATGCGACCTAAATACTAGCGAATATTTCAATTTATGTATGGTAAAGTTTTGTTTGGGACGTTACCTATGAGAAGTTATAATATTTTGATGAAAATGATATTTAGTGGATGAAAAATGATTGAACTATTTTATGAAATTTTATAATATTATAAATGAAAAGTATCTATATTTGAATGAAGAAGAGTGATAGCATCTTAAATAAAATAAAGTGATAATCAATTAATTAACATCTTTACGTATTATAGTTCCAAATTAATATTTTTGTTTCAATTAATAAAACTAAAAAAAAAAAAATACACTTAGCGTTTAATTAAAATGCCTACAGGATAACATCATTAATACTCGTGTGTTTATTTGTATTTAATGCGACACATTAAATTAATTAATAGTTTAAAATGAACTTGTGTGTGTTGTTATGATTCCAGAATTAAGCAGTATATATTATATTCTTTCGATCTAGCAAAGAAAAAATATGTAATTAAACGGTTTTATTACATCATATCCTGTATCAAATGGCCTTGAGCCAATAGTATGTCTGCGGGAAGAGGCCCCAGATAACTGGGATCCAAAGTTTTGAAGTTTTTAACTACATTGGATATCACATATTTGTAAATTAAAAAATATAAATGTTACATTTTTTTGGACATTTGACAAAATTCTCGATTTTTTTTAAATTAAATAAATAATAATAATAAAATTGTAATTTGATTAATTAACTGTGACAACTTAATTTGAAGTGAGGAAAAAATATTCTTCTTTGTAACATTAATTTTCGTAAAAGCAAGTTGAATCTTAACAATCTACTAATTAAATATTATCGATTTATATTAACTGTATGATTATAATTATACTAGTATTTAAATTCTAAACTTGGAGCTTATAATAATTAAAGTCTATCTTGTTAGATAACTGAAAAGCCTATCATTATATTTTATAATATCATTATAGATATAATTAACTTAATTACTCAATATAGCACATTGAGATATTAATTTGGAACGAGACAAGACATCATGATAAATTATGCTGTTAGTCCACACCATGCATTGTAAACAAATGACGCATAGTTAAATAATTATAATATTATATTCTGAATTCCAATATTTCATACACATCTCAACTAATTTAACAAAAATTAAATATATTTATAATTATATATGGACTATGGAGTTTGCCGTATGGGCAGCTCAAACGATTAATGAGTGTGAAAATTTGCCCAAAGACTAAGGATATATATGGAATCTCACTTCCATAGTGTGGGAGGAACGTCTCTCAAAATGAATAGGCTCCTTATATTCAATTGATAGGTTGTTGATCAGTTGAGTTATCGTGATTTATCTTTCCATCATTCTATCAGATAGGAATATAATCAATTGAGTCACTATGATTTTCTCTCCACCACCCTATCGAGCTGGAGTGGTGGGAGCGCCTAGTGTGCGTTCCCCTTTTTGCCCAAGGTGTATATGGAGTTTGTTAAGGTAAGCTCATGAATGATGATTAATCCCATCATAATGTGACTTTGATATTATGATTTTTGATTTATACATTTTATATATGGGCATACATGTAAGATAAGAACGTTTTTCTCCGGTTCTTTGAATCAATCCACAATCTTTTTTGCTTCGATTAATTATATATCAGCATTCTTGATTAGACATAAAATTGTGCTCTTCTTTTCCATTAAATTATGTTTCTTCCTTTGTCGGGAGCTCATATTTCTCATCAAGCCTATATTTTTAATTACTTATTTCAACTAATCAACAATAATAAGTTTATTACTTCTCCATTACAATGAAATTTCTCAAGATTCCTAGCTAACTCATGATATCATTGCTAATCCATATTTCATACTTAATTTCATCAAAATAGGTTTAGTGTATTTTTCTATCCATATGTCCCATAGATATATCAATTAAGGCATGAAATGGAACAAATGATGAATATATATATATATATATATATATATATATATATATAATTAATCTCTCATTGTAGAAAATCATGATGATCATGCTCATTTATATATAGCCAAAGTTTGATATTACACATGGCCAATACTCATATCTAGCTACATGTATATAAAGTTTATATACACACACATGTATATATAGATAGATAGAGAAAGAAGGGGGAAGAAAGAGAGAGAGAGACATATATATATATATATATACACACACATACATACATGTCACCTTATATTGCATGATCATCATCTTGACCAGGAGGAAAAGACAAAATACCAGTAGTAGTGGTACTCCAGGAGCAAGAGTAGGGCAGAGAATAGTCTGTGTTCGGGTCAAAATCAGGACCCGACCCGTGATCAGGGGTCCGATGATTGTTGCGGGTGTAACGCATGAGATCAGCGTTAGTAGCTTCCAGCTCTTTCTGGAGGCTGAAAATCTGGCTTTGAAGGACAGAAATGGCGCCGACGCAGCCGTAGACGGGGTCTTTGAGGCGAGCGTCAGCTTCGTAAGCCAGAGAGTTGACGGCGTCCTCTCTCTGGTGGGCTGGAATCTCGCTTAGCAGCTTGCTTACGTTGCTGGCGCCGAAGATCTTGTGCACGTTCACGAACTTTGTCGGCTCCTCCGGAGGAAAATACGGGGCGAATACGCAGCTGGATATGCACTTTCTACGGAGGAACTTGCAGGCTGCACATGGAGGGCTTGAATACACGCTTGAAGAAGCCATTCTATTTCGATCGCTTATTCTATCAATATCATCATCATCCAATTAATTCATGAGATTATTTGGAATATACACCACGTACTAAAACATTAATTGAATCTAGACGATTAATTATTTTGTCACTTTTGTGTTGATTAAATTAATTATGTAGTAAATACGATAATTAATAATTATCACTACTTAGTTAAAGCTATATTTATACTGATCATCAGCTAAAGAAAATTAAAGTTAAGGCAAAATCTATTCAACTAATGACCAAAGTGGAGTGAGGACTGGCGAAATAATAAATGGATGGAGTAATTAGAAATTATCCAAATTATTTTATATAAACATTATTGAGTTAATATCAAAAAATTAAATTAGTCAGGAGGCAGCTTGCACCTAATCGATCTGTCCTGCAGCAAAAGATATGGAATTGAAGTGATCAATATATATCTAATATTAATATTTCAAAGTTGAAATAAAAGAACCTGGTGGTGGAATAATCAGGAAACTGGAGTGGTTGATTCTTTATTAAAATTCTCAAAGAAATCAAACAAGGGTTTTACAGAATTGTTTATCTGAAGAAAGACAGCAAGCTAGCTATACATATCTGGATCCTCACTCTTTTGTTGTAGCCGATCCCGATCCCAATTTAAATGTAATATGTATGTATCTATCTATCTATATATGTATAGGAGAGAGATGAGTGTTAGATGGGAAACCCTAGATTTTAAACTACTCCAATTGCAAGAGAGAGAGAGAGAGAATTTGAGTGAATGAGGAGGTAGCTAGGTGAAAGGAACATATATAAAAGCAAAAGCTTAAAGAATGATGATGTTGATTAGCTATAATATGTCAATACACACAATGTGACCCCACACCCCCAACCAAAAAAAAAAAAAAAAGATTTTAACAAAAGTCAATTAAGGGCATTTTACAAGTAAGAATTTATGGGGAGGTGATAAAGTACTTATATAGCAAGTCGCATAAAAAATAAAATAAAATAATAATAAAAAAAAATCTACACTTAGAAAAAAAAAATTTATAGTATTCTTCCGGAATTAACTTCTAATTTTACTCAACAATTAGTTACCTCTAGCTAGATTTAACAAATGAATTATAGTCCTAAGAATTAGATTAAACAATTATGCCAAAAGAGCCATAATTGTGTGCGTGGCTCAATGGTAATTACATCCTTTCTTAATTATGGATTAAAAAATGCTCATATAACAAATGAATATGTCATGAATTATAAAAAATTATAAACATAAAATATGTCATAAATCACAATGTTAAAATTACAATCACATTCTAAATTTTATCAATAAAATATAAATAAGCATTAATTCCTATAGTAAAATAAATAAATTATTAGGATAAACGTCCAACGAACTGAATATATATATATATATATATATATATATATATATATATATATATATATATATATATATATATATATATATATATATATATAATATTTTAATCTAATATTTTCTAACATGAAACAAAGCACACATGATGAGATAATACCGATTCTTTTACTTAAATGGAGAATTAAATTTGTATGAAGACTTTTTTTTTTCAAAAAGTTAAATGCGAATGGAGTATTTCATATTTTTATGACTTCTTTTTATTTTATTTTTAGTTTCGTTCGTTGCCGACATACCGCTAAAGAGAGAAGAAATTAAGTTATGTTAATTGGATAAATCATAAAGTCGTTGAGAAAAAGGTTTCATAATTCATATTCGATATTTCGCAGGATATGAAATAAATTACAACAAGACAAAATGTTTGGAACTCCTTTTAAGTTGTGGCATTTCGATACTTGTGTTCAATTTCTTAGTTCTCCTCCATAAAATAAAATTAAATAATAAAAAAGGGCAAATTTTTCTATTAATTTATGAATTTAATTGAGGTGCACCAATCCACCCATTCTAATTATTAGATTAATTAAAATAACGTAAAGCATTAAATGTAAAGTATCTTTATATATATATATATATATAGTGTTGTATATTTATATGGGGATTGAACATGGATCGCTTACTTGAGTGAGGAGCCTAGTAGTTAGGTGAGCTAACCATGAATATTATATATTTTTAGCATAAAAACAAATTCCCTTAATTTTCTTGAAAAAAATTTGTAGTCAAACATTAAAATTTTTAATGAAAGTGAAGGACCTACAACAATGACAGAACTTTCAGTAAAAAAATAAATTATAATAATAATTTTATTAATTAAAATTTATATCCCTTATAATATTCTAAATGAATATTAATTAATACCCTAAAATACTTTGTGTAACAAGTGCACTGAACTATGCAACATATTAAGTAACAAAAATTAATTAATTGAATAAAACTTGTCATTCAGATTAAAACTCCAAATATACTTTTAATTATTTTTATACGTGGGAAGGAGAAGTGGGCTTTCATTTATGCATTAATTGAACATGAAAATCATTAATATTCAATCATAAGCTAGCCCTCACTATTAAATTATTAATTCTTATTTTAGTATTTAAATAAAATATTCTCAACCAATACTAAAGAGAGATACGTATACCTAACTTCTTGAAAACATGTCACTAGATCTGCGTGCGCATGAATAACAAATTAAATTGAATAAAATTCAAAATAAATAATTTAATCATGAGCCATGAGCTCCTTTTCAATTTAATAATTAGACCAACTGATATAACTTTAAATCTATATTATGCTCCATGCTTATAGCTTTTTAAGCATTAATATGTTAATTATGAGATTAAAAAAAGATGTCAAAAAAAATTGATAAGTGACCGACCTATTCGCGATAGCCCTCCATATAATTTGATTCCCTAGCCATATTAATTAATATAAAAATTATGAATCGACGTTAATTAGTTCTAATGTACCGAGATCGTATTGCAATATTGTGTAAAATTACGTGTAATACTTTACTTTTATTTATTTTTATATTTAAAATCCCTGTAAAATTTTCTAATTTTATTTATACTCGATGTTCGATTTTAAATTATGGCTAATATTACTGTGCACTTGGTGCACATCAGGATACGATGCTCCCATTTTCAAATCGTATATAATTATGAACAAAAATGTATACAATTTGTTTGTTAGTTTTTTTTAATGAAAAATTGAATGTAAAAAAATATACAACTATTAAAAAATATGTATACACTATTGAATAAAAAATTATACACATATGGATGCTAATTTTTTTAATGAAAATTGAGTGTGAAAAAAATATACAATTATTAAGAAACATGTATACAAAATAGAATAACATGTATACAAAATAGAATAAAAAGTTATATACATGTGAGTGCACCCTTATACTCAGGTGCACCAAATATCAACTCTCAAATTATTATAGTATGTATGTATTGTGAAACTTGGATATATATTAACTTTAAGACAATGACTTGTATACAACCTCTATTTTGGTATAACCTCAGTACAATCTCATTCTTTCATCTTCAGTGTGTGTTTTTTTTTTTTTAACTGTTGCTGTTACTATTTTTTTTATTATTTAATTTTAGGGATATAATTGCAATTTTACCCTTGTGGTTTGGGGTATAATTTATCCCTAGGGTTTAGGGTTTATGGTATAATTGTAATTCTACCCTTGTGGTTTAGGGTATCATTTATCCCCTAGGGTTTAGTGTATAATTGTAATTTTACCCTTGTGGTTTAGGGTATAATTTATCCCTAGGGTTTAGGGTTAAGAGTATAATTGTAATTTTACCCTTGTGGTTTAGAGTATAATTTATCCATAGAGTTTACGGTTTAGGGTATAATTATAATTTACCCTTGTGGTTTAGGGTATAATTTATCTCTATGGTTTATGGTATATTAATCATTTAAATAAAATAAATTTAAAAATAAAATAAAAAACAACATTAATGAAGGAGAATGAATAAATTAATTAAGAAGGATGGGGACGCCCAAGAGTATATCAATTCAATTGGTACACCCAGTTGTACCCTAGTCCCCCTCTAACTTTAATTATCTGTAATTAATATTTTTTTTTTTGCATTTAAGTCATTTAAATTCTGTGAAAAGAATGACTTGTCCATTAAAAAGTAAATTAAATTAATTCAATTATTCAAGTTCTATAAGTGTTGCCATTTGCTAAGAATCTAATCATGGTAGCATGAAGCCTTTTTTATGCTAGATTTGAGTAAGATTCCAAATTAATTAAATTAAAAAGGAGATAAGGAATATATGAGGGAATAATGTATACAAGGTTTTTGCTAATGATTAGGAGGCCGATAATTCGTCCTCGGTTTCTATTTAATTAATTAATTAATATGCATACACGATGAATTGGAATTAGTATTGTTTACTCTCTTATTATGTTATTTATTGGATTTTAATTTGTTGGAATAATTTACTTGAAACCCAAACTTATCCATCTATTTTAGTTTGGTGAACAATTTTTTTTTTGGAAAATAAATTAAGTCGAGCGGGGGACGTGATGTCAACTTTTCATTCACTATAAATTTGTGGAATGTAATATAAAACTGAGGAGTAACACATTTAACTCAATTTTTTTAAAATAAAAAATATAAAAAATTGTACAGTGACAACTGCAAATAAATTTTATTATTAAGATATTGACTATGAAATCCCTCAGAATTCTTACAAAGTGTCCAATGTCCATTGTTATATGTGGAATGTCAACATTTGAGTAATTTTGTACCTTATCTAATTGCAAATTAATCATATTTTGTACATGAACCTTGTACTGCATATTGCTTAGACCGTACTTTATTTTTGTACATTTGAGTAATACTATATTTCATTTTTAAAAAAAAATTTAAGGATTTTTAAAAAGATTTTTTTTTAAGGAAATATGAGATTGAAGAAAATTTTCTTATTTTTAAAACTTAAAAATTGAGATCCATTCGTCACTAGTATTTTTTGTTTTTGCAAATTTTCATGGGCTTAAGAATTATTTAGTAAAACCTTGCAATTAGAGATCTTGTGAAAAGAAGAGACGAGGAAAAAATCTTTCCACAGTCACCTACTATTTATTGATCGAGTTCACCAAGCTTTTATTTTATGTTAATGTTAATAATGACTTCAATATTGTAGAATTACAGTTGATAAGAAAAGAAAATAAAAATTAATGAATCAATGTTTGATAGAGATTCAATCAATATTGATGAAATGAGGATATTCTTACAAATTTAATTCATTATTAATGAGTTTTAATACACATAACGTTTATCTATTATATCAATATAATTTAAAACTTAATATTATTATATTAAATTATTAATAATAACAACTAAATATCCCGAACGATAAATCATATATACATTAATATATCAAACTTTACACATAATTGTCAAACTAAATAAAAGTCAAAATCACAAAACATCCATTAATAACACATAATAACTCATAAATAATGACAAATTAAAAACTCATGCGTTATGTCATAATCAACTTCATTAGTAGAATCCATCAAGTTTAAGAAAATATCAAAAGACTCAATGAGCTTAAAATCATAATAATCATGGTTTGTGGTTAATCTTCACTACCTTCATTAAATTGATTATTATATTCATGAAATCTTTCTCTTCATAATCATCGTCAAAAAAAAAAAAAAACTAACTGGCCGGCGGCAGTGGTGGCGGCGACAGCAGAGAAGAGGTTGGGATAAACAAAAACATATATAATTATAAGTAAAAATGTATACAATTTAATTGTTAATTTTTTTAATGAAAAATTGAGTATAAAAAAATATACAATTATTAAAAAACATGTATACAGTATTGAATAAAAAGTCATACACACATGGAAATTAGTTTTTTTAATAAAAAACTTAGTATGAAAAAAGTATACAATTCTTACAAACACATATATACAAAATAGAATAACATGTATACAAAATAGAATAAAAAATCATACACATATGGGTTGCACCCGGATGCACCAAATATACACTCTTATTATAAATAAATTTATATTTAATTATTACGCGAATTACATACTATATATATAATATATATATAGACATGTGACACGTATATGTAAAAAAAAAGCTATATGAATAATGTTGGAGTAATGCATATTGGGGAAAGAAGAGACAAATTAAGGAAAAAATTGAATCACATGCTACTTAATTAAATTAGAAAAATAAATTATTGTTTGCTAGTAAATAGATACAGTTATATTCCTCAACTATACAAACATGCATCATCTATTGAGACTATGAATTGGTTTTATTAGGGACTGGAAAATAATCTCTAATAGTTTTTCTCTTCAATGAGGAAGGAGGATTCAGAACAGATGAAGGGCTTCTGATTTCAGCCTCTGGTGTTCTCTCTAAATCTTCTCTCACTTCAAAGCACAAAGAAAGCTCTCTCTTCTGGGATTCAGGGGTGCTAACCCCTTGCATTTGAATGGGAATGGGTGAGTTTACATTGCATACTGCAGCATTGGATTGAAAGTTATCTTCCTTGCTTTTCGAGGCTGATTGTTCTTCTACGAACAGTTTTCACCTCTCCATTCTTGGAAGGGCCCTCACCCTCTTTCGTATTGATGATGGAGATCGCGTGTTTGAGTAACAACTGTTTTGAATGTTCCAAAACCGAACATGTGATTGATCGGAGATAATCAGATATAGTGGTTCTCATTGCTAATTATGAATCTAGCATTGGAATGCAATGTATCATTTTGCTTACTGAGAAATCATCAGAGCAAGTTGCCACGTTTCCCATCACTGATGGACACCTGAGTACATAAATTTTGGAGATGGTTGATCATATTGAGTAGCATCTGAAAGGAAATAAGTTTGAAAATTGAGTTTTATTCATAGCATACCAATCTACTGCTGTGACTTCACCATCATGGCTTTTCAATGCAATAGGACTCATCTGAGGTTTGTCCACCTAGCGTGCAAATTCAAGCTTTTAATATGTTCACTGTGATCAAAACTGAAACTGGTAAAAGAAGGAACTGAGAATGGAGCAAACCTGCCATATGTAGGCATTTCCATCACTAGAACCACTGAGTGTGTGAGCTGCATCAGGACTTATTGCTGACTGTAATTACAACAGAAGTTTTAAAAAATGTGGCAATCAAAGCTGAACTAAAGTTAATCTAAGAACTTGAACATTGTGAATACCTTAACAAAAAATGACTCATTTCGACCACCAGAAAAAGTTTTTATTGGTCCATTTTCAAGCTGAAGAACGTTGTATAGGTATATCCTGTAAGATAAGAATTGTGATCCATGTTTTTAGTTTGAGCATTTTGATTATATATTTAAATTTGACAGAGTAAGAGGTTCACCTGTGATCCATGCATGAAGCAGTTATAAATACTCCATTTAAATCTTGGGACAAGCTGGATATGCCGTGCAATCTCTTTTCCTGAAAGAGAATAAAATCACTTATTCACTATCAGTCTTTTAGGAGGTGTCATAAAGACAAATTTCTAATTCATGGAAAATCATCATTAAGATATGGCTTTTGCCCAGTATTATCAAAGAGAGTAAAATTAATGTACCGACCTCAGTTAATGATTCGGGATTAGGACATGCATGAGTAATAGGAGCTTTGAGATGCCGTGTGTCCCAGAACTTAATAACACTTTTTGATGTGCCTCATGAATTATAGAAACAGGCCTGAAAGATTCAAAACCACAGTAGAAAGGTCTGAGTAAATCAATCATACTGGCAACTTACTTTTTTTTTTTTGGGGTATCAACTTTTTGATGAAAAAAAATAGTAGCTCATTATTCTTGTAACAGATTGATAAACACGTTCACAAAACTAGGCCAGAGGAGAATGCAGAGACTTACGGTACACACATCTTGTGCGAGTTTTTGGAGCATCTGATATCCCATAGAGCGAATGATCCATCTCTTGAGCCAGACACAACAAGCTCTGTAAAACAAGTAGACAACCTCAATCAAGTTTACCAAAAAAAAAAAAAAACCAGGGCATGAAAGATTGGTCTTCCCTCATCCTGTTAGAGATGGAATGGACCTCTGTAGAAAGTCAATTGAATAGACATGAAATAATGACATGCAACCTACCCTGATTACTAGGGTGGCAGCTGATGGACTTAATACTTCCAGTGTGTCCCATCATTGCTCTTATGCATTTGCGCTCTTCCACATCCCAAACCTTAATCTGTTCAAAATCTGTTCTTTTCGTGAAGTATTTGTAGTCTCCACATTAAGATTATTGAATTTTGAACACGACTAGAGACTTCAGCAGAAAGGACAAATAAAGATGACTTACACTTTGATCACCCGACGCAGTTAACATATTTGCGTCATCCTGTGGAGAATAAATGCTGTTAGTCCTTAGATGTTATCATGAAACAACTTCAGCAAAGTAATTTATGACATAGCAAATATGTTTAATTATTTTTATGATTAATCAACCATTTGTAAAGTTGGGACTAAGCACTCTTCTGCAGTGATCTTGCGAAGTAAACGCATCATTATATTTTGTTTGCAAGAAATGCCAAACAAATATGGAGTTCGACTATACAATCATTAAGTTTGCATTCGGGCAAAAGTTTTAGAAGGAGCCTTTGAGCCTTTTTTTTTAACCGACAGTTTGGATTAAGAATTCTGGATTCTAGCCTGCTAGCCTAGGTGTAAGCAACAAGTCAACAACTATAAACAAAGTATTTTCCAATGACTAGTCTTCAATGGCAAAATTCTTTCATTGTGCAGAATATTTTAGACACACTTCTACACATCTGTAAGCATGTTTCCTCATTTTAGAAAAATAAAAAAAACCAGCACAATCCGCTAGGCGCTAACTAGTGGATGTAGGGGGAGATACCTTGATCCAACGCGAGTCAAATATGGCATTTTCGTGAGCTACCCATTCGCAGATTTTAGCCCTTTCTGGCTAAACATAAAATCACAATAAAGTAAGATAAGCTAACTGCACTGAAATTTTTTAAAAAAATTAAAAAAAGATCAGACCACAGCGGAAAGATCTAAGAATGCTAATATTTAAATTACATCCATTATCTTGGTATGATGAGAAATCCAAAAATTTCTTCGTGGTATTAAACAGAGTTATGTAACCCGACTCGTCCGTGAGTGCAAGAATATGGGCATTTTTATTTGTCTGAAGAGCGCAATAATAAATTGGTTAACGCAACCATTCAGCTGAGATTTAGATTTACACACACATGATAACGGGAAATTACCTGGCAGAACGACAGAGCCATTGGAGGTAATGGCTCCCCTAAGTGCTCTACCGCCACAGCGCCAATTGGATCAATTGGATCAGAATCCCGCAAATCATTGCCCATGTAAGGGCGTTTTCTCACTGAGGGTCGAATTAGATTAGCTTAAGATCAAATCCACGACAGAAAAAAAAAATCATAAATGCAGATCAAAAGAAGATAAATTAGGCATAATGTACCTCGGTAGCCATTAACTTCTCGTAATTTCAAGTCCTGGAAAAATGAGCGCGATTTGGAGATTTCCATCTTCTCCAGCTTCAGCGATTTGAAAAGAGGAGAGAGAGAGGGGTGATGGTGGAGGTCAAGTGAAGATGAGAAATGGGTGTGTTGAGAGAGAGGAAAAGAGGAGAGAGGGAGAGGGGGTGTGTAGGTGAGGTGAACTGAAGTGCGAAATGGGTGTTTTGTGAGGATTGAGTTTGGCGGGAGGGAGGGCAACTGGTGGAGCGGGAAAACTTTGAAATTTTTTTGTTGGAGCCATATTATTGGCGCTAACTGCCCATTTTCACTTCGAATAATTATTAATTACGGTAATTTCATATTAGCATTAATTTAATTCCTGAACTAATTGTTTTTTTTTTTTTTAATTTTATTAATTTCTTTATCGTTTTCATCTCATGAAGAGAAATAAGTATATGATAGATGATACAGAATGGAGAATTGATATAGATATACAAACCTTTACACAATCAATTGTAAATTCGAATAATCGGAAGGGGGATTTACATACTCTTCATAGCAATCTCAGAACTATGCAAAATTATATGTAAAGATAAAAAAAATAGAATAAAATTCAAGCTATAGATAATCCGAGAGTGGTGTTTAATTCACCGTTTTTTTGGGAGAAGGAGGCTTTGGATGGGAGGATTTACCAGTGATGGCTTTCTTCACCTTCGCAATTGAGTGCTTCACCTTTGATCCCACGCCTGAAAGTATGTTGTGAGATTTCTTATGAGAAACTTTCACGTCTGCATCTCCTATTTCAACCATTACTGGCGCTTCGGAGCTCGATTCAGATATTTTTTGCTCACTCGATTCCTCTTCCTCATCTCTTTCTTCATCTGTTTTTGCATTCTCATCATCAGATTTTTCTGCCTGCAGCTCCCTGTCTGAGGCGGAATGCTCTGTCGACTTCGCGGTTTCTCTCGTGGATACATCGAAAAGGTCCGACAACGAAGGTTTGTTGGTCTCGTCTGTTTTTTCCTCATGTTCACAATCTGCTTTTTGTTGCTCAACTTTTGAAGGTTTCAGCGAGTCATGTTCTTCCTGGAAACATTCTGCAGATAAATTCTCGTTGCCGGCTGCGTTCTCTGGAATCTTATTTTTAGTGTGATCTGCCACTGGCGCTGTTACTCCGGTGCCATCCAATTCTGCAAAATGCACTGGTATACCTTTTTCTGCCTTTTCAATGTCTGGGTATTTGGTTTGTGGTGAGATGGAACGAGAATCAATTTGCATTTTACTTCCTTCAACTTCATCATGTTGAGCTGCATCATCCGTGGTAGATTCTAGGACCTTTTCTTCCACCGCACCCAAAATTTCTAACTGATTGGACTTCTCATTTATTGATTTCTCTTCTTCATAAGTTAGTCCTGCTTCAGTAGCCCCTTCCAGTTGATGTTCTTCTGTTCCTTGCTTAAGAGTTTCTAACACGGGGGCATTTTGAACAGCTTCTTTGTTTTGTCCTTCAACGGTTCCAGCACTTTCATATGATTCTGTTTCCACTGGATTCACTTTGTTTGACACTCCAAAGGCGCCCCTATTCCACCCTTGGACATCCTCGTTAAATTCCCTGACATTTTGAAGATTTTCTGGATCATCTTTCTCAGCCTTCACTTCAGTATCACTAATGCTCATTTCTTCGGGCAAGTCACAAAGTTTCCTTTGCTGATCCTCAACCTCCAGTGGTGCTCCTCCTGTAGACTCCTGCATGATTTCTGATTTGGAAGCCCTAGGAGGTTCCATTGGTGTGGAGATCTCTGCCGATACTTTGCATACATCGTTTTCTTCTTCCACTTGTTGGCTTTTCTCAGCTCCAATGACATTTGTAGTGGTGGTCTCTGAAGCAAATCCAACTTCTGGTTCCTGCCTTTCAGCAGCGAACCTGGTAGCTTCCGAGGCTTCTTCCGTTAGTTCAATGTCATTGCTAACGGTTGATATTTCGGGCTTTGTGCTTTTATTTGGAAGTTCCTCTTCAGAAGACTTACTTTGAGTTGTGTCATTTTCTGTGTCTTCTGGAATAACCTGGGCATCAGCACTGATTAGAACTTCTGATGCATCCTCGTTATGAGATGAAAAATCTAGCTGCTCAGCCTCGACGTAGTTTTCTCTTACTTCAGCTTCATTTGGTTTGCTCGAGGAATCATCTTTGTTTTCCTCCTCGCCTTTTCCATCTGCATACGGAAGTTTTTCCTGTAGTATGGATGTACACTTTATAATGATGTCTCAATACATTAAGTCGATAGTGGTGAATATGAGTGTATGTAGTTTTACCTCATCTTTTGCTACCTCTACATCTGAGCTACAAATTTCATCATTTTGATTCTGTTTCTCACTTTCTTTTCCTTGTACCAATGCAGGAAGTGGAAGGATTTCATGTTCTCTCGTGCTATGTTCTTCTTGCTGTTCATCCTTAGCTTCAGCATCCTCAATGGCTTCTGCGGGAGCTTCACATATTATATTTTCCTCAAATCCCTTTGGTATTTCTCTTGCAGCTGCATCTATCTGTGGAATTTTTGAATTTTCATGTGGCAATCCTTCATCTTTTGTGAATTCATTTTCATTGTCATCTGCTATTGTTCCATTTCCTTCCTTATCTGGAATTGCTACAGTAGAGCTACTTATCTGTGTAATGAGTAAAGCAGGCATATCCATCGATGAGTATATCACGGTAAATATTATTTGTTTTAACTTTAGAGAAAAACGTGGAAGAAAATTTAATAGTCAGCCAGTCAGCTTGACTGTGCTACTGTAGGATTGATAGCCTGACCTATTCATCATAATATTTGTGTTATCTGTTTAATAGTTTAATCTTATATCACAGACTTTTCAGCTTGTTTCTGGTGCTTCAATTCTTCTAATCAAGACTAATGTATTGGAGCTATATATTATTTAATATTGCAAGCAGCAGTAATTTAAAATGACCCTAGCCTTTCTGTAAACATGATCTGATCAGAGAATTTATTTTCTCTAACCACAATTTAATTTCCATTCTTCCAAGGAGTAATTATAGCTTTTTTAGGCACCCTACATAAATCCAAAGGTCATTGAAATGGTTCAAAGTGAAAGTATTATTGGTGATGTATGTTATGCGAAGTAATGTGCAATGCTGTAATTTGAAGAACCTACCTCTTCATTTGAATTCTGAACTCCATGAGCCTCTTCAGGGTCTAATGCAGTTGTGACCTTTTGAACACTCTTCGACTGCTCAATTTGGTGGGGGCTTCTATCAATTATTTCATTTTCCAGAAGATTATCCCTTGGTTCTTCTGAAACCTTTTCATTAGACTCTTCGGAATTTTTTGATACCTGCATTATAAATGACATTTTTAACACTATGAAGTGCAGAGGTTTGTGAAAAATGCAAGTAGTTTTGTTTTCTCTTACCTTTTCTGTTTCATTTTCTTTTTTTATGTCCTGGTTTGATTCTTCTGTGCTTATCTCTTCTTCTTGCTTTGCCTCTTCTTTTTGGAGGCTCTCTTTGATTACATCTTCCTTCGGAGATCCTTGATGGTAATCTTCTACATGTGCATCTCTCTCCTTGGCCTGTGTATTCTAACCCTTTATTAGTTTTTTATGATCATTCAATGGAGAAAGAATAGATAAAATGCTAAAAACATGCATTATATTTAAAAAAGTTTACTCTTGGTAATTTCACCTTCTCGCTCGATGTGTCAACCTTCATGATTTCTTCTCCGTCGTTGGTTTGTTCTTGTCCAAATGAATCCTTTGAAACTGGTTGGTCAAACTTTTCTGCTTCAACTTTCTCTGTTTTTGTCTCCTCTGTTTCTAAAACTATGTCATGACTTTGAACGTGGGAGACAGATTCAATCACCTGATTTTCGGATTCATTTTCATTTTTCTGTTCTGCAGGTTCTAATGCAAAATCATTTGAGTCTGATGTTTCTTCGGTCATGCTACCTGTGTTTGCATCCTCATATCCCTTTGGTTTGCATTTAGATATCAGAACAGATGTTTCCCCAACACTTGTGCTCTCAACATCTTGACCTTCTGCAGCAGTGGGAGTTGTCTTGACAATTTCTGGTGCTTCATCATCAATTTTACCTTCAAGGTCTGTGATGGACCTTTCATTAACAAATCTTGTCTGTTCATTGTCATCTGATGCTGATTTTCCTGGGTGCAGCTCTTCTCTATCTGTTGTCATCACTCCCTCAATGGTGGAATGATCTAATTTGGAGGTTTTTCCGGGCTGTATTGGTAGGAAGTCACTGGCTTCTAAAACCGATGTAGAGCCGGTGTTTTCTTCTTCAGCCACTGTTATTTTTTCTTGTCCAGATTCTGTTTCCTCTTGCACTCCTTCATTGTCTTTTTTATCATCCAAGAAACTGTCTATTCTATCATCCTCTTCCTTGTTTCTGATTGCACCCTCTACAACTGCACTCTCCTTGTTTTCTGTTGTTTCTAATAAACTCTCATCTTTAGCAGGTATAGGTGCATCCTCTAGCTTTCGCATATCTTGACTGATATCAGAATCATTGGCACTTGTGGAATACAATTGTTCATCATTTTCTATTTTCTCCATGGATGAATTGTGGTCAAGTTCTGAAACCTGGTTTTCCTCTTCTTGCTTTTGAGCCTCTTCCCTCATTTCACTTCTGGATTCCTGGAAAGAATTTGATATAGTGTCTTCCTCTATTGTCACGGTGGGTGTGGACAATTCGGTGGACATGCCAGAATCTGGGCTTCCTGATAGCTCTTCGCAGTTATCTGAACTTGTTTTCTCTTCATCATTCACCCCCTTTGATTTTGAGACAACCTGGGAATCCTTTATAATCAGCTGCTCTTCTATGTCCTTCTGAACAGTCTGAGTCTTCAGATCTTGGTCTCCAAACTCTGCTTCTTTTTCTTCACTTCGGACTTGGACTTCTGTCTCGGTGCTTCCTCTTGGATCTGTTTCTGCTAGTCTCTCATTTATTGGTACTATGGTGGAGCCATCATCTAGCACAGTTATCTTTTCTGTATCTTTCTCGTCACCACAACCACTTGCTTCTTCAACGATTACATGATTATCATTCTGCTCTGATACTTCAGATGCCAAGCTGGTAACATCTGGAACATTGTCATTGCTTATTAACGTATGTACTTCTGGAACTTCCATGACGGATGGTCCTTCTTGCTCGGCTTTGGGAGCTTCAACAGGATGCCTGGAAGCATCTTCTTCGTTGACATACAAATCTTTTGTGTAGGGGCTCTTTTCAGTTTCCTGTTTGAAAAAGAGTTTTGCAAATAAATATCATGAAGAGAAGCAGGCTCAAGTACACCTGGCTGTGAGAAACCTCTTGGGAGAAATGCTAGGGGTCAAAGACTAACCTCATGTTCTGCTGTATTTTCTGAAGTTTGTATATCCTTGAGGTGACGTTCTTGCTCCTTTATCTCTTCATTTCTTTCTTCAAAGCCAACATTTTGAATCTCTATGGGCCCCTATAGATCCATTTAAGGAGAATTAATGTTAAGAAAATTATTGATAGCTATAGGCAATAAATAAGATACTATTACTTATATATGATATTGCGTAATGTAGTATAAAGTACATTCTATTTTCAGGGGTTCGCAATAATAAAATTCAAGCATAATGAAAACATGGGTTCTTTATGTGATGTAGTTGAATTACTCTGTAGCAAATATAGCAGTAATTAAATTTGTTTAATTTGTAAAAAAGATTGTTGATAAACTCATTTTTATATCATGTAGAAATTCATTCTCCTAGAATATGCATTCTGTTTGTGATTACCTTATCCGCAAGAGCTTCTTCCTTCAAGTCAGCTTCATCAATTGTTTCGCCCTCTCTGTAATCATCCACAGTTTCTTGGGGATTTGGGGTGAGTTCTTGCTCCTTTAGGTGATTTGTTTCTTTATCTTGACTTGAAGCTGTGGGTTTGATATTCTCATCTTCTACCTGCAAGGCCTTAACAGACGCCTGATCCTTTAACAGACCGCAGTCTATTTTTGTCTCATTTTGTAACCAGTCAGCTTTTCCTACGGTTTCATCTGTAAATTCAGTGTCATGTATGATAGTTGATTCATCGTCCTTTATACTATCTGTTGAAGCTTCTTCCGCAGGTGTCTTTTTTAAGCCATCTATTTCAATTGGTGATTTATCTTCATCATTCTCATTTGGAATGTTTGTTGCAACATCCTGTAAAAAAAAAAAAAAGTAACTTTCAGTTTTTGAAATATTTTCTTTATTTTCCTCTCAGAAATTAGTTATTCATATTCATTTATGAGTTAATTCAGATTGCACTAATAAAGTTAAATCATCAGCAGAATGCCACAAGTACCTTGAGATTTTCCTTTGAGTAAGCCGCAGCAGTAGCTATTTCCTCTGTTCTGTCACATGAGATTTCTTGCAAATCTGCAGTTGGTATTTGCTCCTCAATAGATGTTGTTTCTTGACTCGAAGCAGATACTTTGGTATCCTCTGTAGTCACTTGCAATGACTCGATACGCTTCTCCTCTTGTGGTTCTTCCTTGTCTGAAGGACCTTCCCTGGTATTGTCTACTAGATCTTCTGTCAAAGATGAGTTTTCATTGTCTTTCACTAAAGCTTCAGTCTGCACCACTTGTGTACAATCTACCTGAACTTGCAAGTTCTCTTCTTTATTTTCATGAGTAGATATTTCAGCATCCTGTTGCATGAGTAAACACTCGTAAATATATTTTAAGAGGTGACATGAGATTGATGCTAACTTGTTCCATGCAGAGCTTACCAAATCTTACAATGTGCTAGTTTGAATTGATCACATTAATATACAAGTATGATTCTAACCTTATCCTCAGGAGTTTCTTCCTCTGCATGGGTTGCATTACTGATTTCATCCTCCTTGGTTTCATCTACAATTCCGCGAGGATATGCAGTTGGGATTTGGTCCTCCTGAGAACTTGTTTCTCTATCTTGACCCAAAGTAGATACATTAGTATCCTGAGCTGTCTCATCATTTTCACCCACAAGTACTGCCTCATTCGTAACTGTAGGCTCATCATCATTGCCATCTCTGATTGTAGCTACATCCTGTGATCCATCTTCTTTAATTGGTGAATTAACATCATCTCCATCTCCATCTGTATCCTGTAGCAAGAATAAGAATTCAATAAATTACTTTGAATAGAAAAAGCAATTTGTTCTCCATTTTCTGTTCTGCATGAATTTAGCTGCTTCATTCATGTGATAATAAGCTAATTATGAGAAGTTAAACTAGTATTATGATTTTCACATTTACCTTTGGACTTTCTTCATTCCTGTGAGTTGCATCAATTGATTCTTTCTCCACTTTTTCACTTGAGATTTCTTGTGGGTGTGCAGTTAGGGATTTCACCTCGATAGAACTGTATGTTTCTTGACTTGAATCAGATGCTTTGATTTCCTCTTGAGCTGCTTGCAAAGAGTCAATCGTCTTGTCTTCATGTGCTTCCTGCAAGGACTTAAGAGGTACTTCTTCCTCTACTAAAGCACGCTCGATGATTTTCTCATTTTCTAGCAAGTCAGCTTCCACGATGCTTTTATCTGCAAATTTCACATCATGTGTGATAGTTGACTCTTCTTCGTTAGTGCTCTCTATTGAAGTCTCTTCTAGGGATGGGTGTTGCTGAACTTCTACTTCCACATTTGCAACATCCTGTATTGAAGAAGAAAAATTATGTTTTTCCCCCTCTTTCTTTTTTTCTTTCTTTCTTCATGAACTTAGCCATCCAGTGTTCATTACAGTGTTATATCATCTTACAACACAGAGTCAAATCAACAATACAAATTTCAGGTGTACCTCAATATATTCTTTCTCAGTGTAAGCTGAATCTGTAGTGTCCTCTGTTTTGTCACATGAGGTTTCTTGTGGATCTGCAGTTAGGTTTTTCTCCGTAACGGAATTTGATTCTTGACATGAAGCAGTTGCTTCAATCTCAGTAGGTTCTTGCAATGACTCAATAGGCTTTTCCACTTGTGCCTCCTCCTTACCCAGAGTACTTTCTGTGCTGTCTCCTGTCAAAGCTTCTCTTGACAAAGCCTTTTCACTGTCATTATCCAAACATTTTATCTGTTCCGTTTGTGGGAAATCTTCTCGGACTGGCTTGTTCTCTTCTATGTCCTCGTATGGGGTAGTTTCTACAATTGTCTCCTGAACCAACTAAACACTTAATTTTCAGAAAAAAAACTAAACACTTGGTAATCTATTCAAGAGTTGGTGTCTTTGGCGCAAGTATAAAATATTTTGTTCTACACTTTAATTCATAAGGTATTATTTTTCAATGGGAGGGACCGTTGAAATATGAATAATATTAATGTTTGAAAATAACAATTATATACTTTCTTTTTAATTTTGAAAAATTAAAAGCATAAGTTTTTATACTATAGATTACGACATTTAATATTAAAAGACATTACTTTGTGAGGCTGGTCAAATCTGAGCGTACTGTGTGCTCGGGGCACGCACGCAAGTGTTATCCTCAGTTCAATTTAAAGAACAGAGATTGATAAAAACCTTTTTTTTTTCTCTCTCTTTTGCAGAATACTGAAAATTTAAAAATGTGTAAATCACTTAAATAAATGTGGAGATATTATTCTAACCTTATCCCCAGGAGATTAAAGGACACTACTTGGTGAGGCCGGTCAAATCTGAGCGCACAGTGCGCTCGGGGCACGCAAGTGTTATCCTCAGTTCAATTTAAAGAACAGAGATTGATAATAACTTTTTTTTTCTCTCTCTTTTGCAGAATACTGAAAATTTAAAAATGTGTAAATCACTTAAATAAATGTGAGATATTATTCTAACCTTATCCCCAGGAGTTTCCTTCTCTGCAACGGTTGCATCATCTGTTATGTCATCCTTGATATCATCCATTATTCCTTGAGGGTTTGTAGTTAGGCTTTGCTCCTCCAGTGACCTTGTTTCTCCATCGTGACCTAAATCTGATACTTTAGTATCCTGATCTGCCACATGCAATAACTCAGTACACTCCACACTCTTCTCATTCTCATTCTCATTCTCATTCTCATCCTCAAGTTTTTCCTCACGTGTAACTTCTGACTCCTCATCATTGTTGCTACTGGTTGTAGCGTCTCCCAAAGGTGTCTTTTCTGAGCCATTTTCTACAGTCGGTGAATTTTCTGCATTGTCTCCATCTTCATTTATTTTTTCAGTATCCTGTAGACAAAAGAAATGTTGTTCTTGATTACCTTTCTGTTTGAATCTTCCCATTTAATGTGAAGGTATGTGGCAAATAAGCTAACAATGTCTTCTGGTTTAAGTATTTACCTCAAGACTTTCCTCATTTGCATCAGCTGCAACAACAGATTCTTTCTCTGTTTCATTACTTGACATTTCTTGTGGATTTGCAGTTAGGGATTTCACCTCAATAAAACTGTTTGTGTCTTGACATGAATCGGATGCTTTGATTTCCTCCTGAGCTGCTTGTATGGAATCAATTGTCTTCTCTTCCTGTGAGGACTTAAGAGGTACTTCTTCTACCAAAGCACACTGTATGATTTTCTCATTTACTGACAAGTCAGCTTCCACGATGCTTTTATCTGTAAATTTAGCTTCATTCATGATAGTTAACTCATCATCATTGGTGCTCCCTATCGAAGTTTCTTCCAAAGATAGTTCTTGTGCGACTTCTACTTCAGTTTGCAAGTTATCTCTTTTCTCATTTCCAACATCCTGCAAAAGGAAAAAAAAAAATCTTCATCATAGTTTTCTGCAATCCTTTTTTTTTTTTTTTTAAAAAGAGACACCTAGCAATATATCAAGCTAAAATACAAAGTCGAATCAATATTACAAGTTTCTCGTGTACCTCTAGATTTTCCTTCTTAATGTAACTGGAATCGGTAAAATTTTCCTCTGTTACGTCACATGAGATTTCTTGTGGATCAGCAGTTAAAATTTTCTCCTCAACAGAATTTGTTTCTTTAAATGGAGCAGATGCATTATTCTCTGTATCTTCTGACAATGACTCAATACGCTTCTCCTCTTGTATCTCTTCCTCATCCAGAGTACCTCCTATAGTGTCCCCCACCAACGCTTCTCTCGAAGATATGTTTTCATTGTCATTGTTCAAATCTTTTAAGACTAGCGTGCTCTTTTCTGTCTCCTCGTTTGGAGTAATTTTGGCTATATTATCCTGAACCAAAATAACACTTGTTTAATCTTTTAATTTCGAGGTACTGATTTTGATGGTAACTTATTTCTTTGCTCTATATTAAAATAAGTGTAAATCGCAATAATAATAATAATTTAACATAAAAGTAGTATTCTTACCTTATCTTCAAGAGTTTCTTTTTCTGCATTTGTTTCATCATTTGTATTATCCATGATTCCTTGAGGGTTTGTAGTAAGGCTTTGCCCCTCCAGAACACTTGTTTCTCCATCTTGACCTAAATCTGATGCTTTAATGTCCTGGTCAATCACTTGCAATAACTCATTAGGTACTTCTTCCTTTACCAAAATACATTCGGTACTTTTCTCATTTTCACCCACAAGTTTTGCCTCGTGTGGAACTGTGGACTCATCATCATTGTCGTTCCTCTCTGTAGCTTCCTTCCAATATGGCTTTTGTGAGTCATTATCTTCATTTGGTGAACCAACAGCATCATCTCCAGGTGGAATATTTATTGCAGTATCCTTTTGCAAGAACAAGAATGTATAATTTTTGTTGAATAGGATAAGATTTTTTAGATTTCTTGTGGATATGCAATTGAAGCTTTTACCTTGATGGAACTGTTTGTGTCTTGACTTGAATCAAACGATTCAATTTCATCTTGAGCAGCTTGTGAAGAGTAAATTGTCTTCTCCTCGTGTGCTTCTTCCTGCAAGGATGTAATAGTTGCTTCTTCCTTTATCGAAGCACAGTCTATGTTTTTCTCATTTCCTAACAAGTCAGCTTCCACTATGATGCTTTTGTCAGCAAATTTAGCATTGGTTGACTCATCATCATTGGTGCTCTTTATGGCAGTCTCTTCCAAAGATGGGGTTTGTTGTACTTCTGCTTCAACATTTGCACCATCCTGTGACGAAAAAAAATATAAATCATACAGTCATCCATTATTCATTCGCAACATATATTTTTCCCTTTATTTTTTTTATTAAGAACTTAGCCATCCATTTTTCATTTATGAGTTAAATTAGCTAACTATACAGAGTCAAATCAACAATACGGATACTTTATGTACCTCGTGATTTTCCTTCTTAGTGTAAGCTGAATCTGTAGTCTTTTCCTCGGTTTCGTCACATGAGATTTCTCGTGAATCAGCAGTTAGGATTTTGTCCACATCGGAATTCTTTTCTTGAGACAAAGCAGATGCTTTAATCTCTGTAAGTTCTTGCAATGACTCAATAGGCTTCTCCACGTGTGCCTCTTTCTTATCCAAAGTATCTTCTGTGGTGACCCCTATCAAAGCTTCCCTGGAAGATGTGTTTTCACTGTCATTGTCCACATCTTGATCATTTTCCAGTTGTGGACTATCTTCCTGGACTATCCTGGTTTCTTCTATGTCCTTATATAAAGTATCTTTTGTAATATCCTCCTGAACCAACAAAACACTAGTTAATTCTATTCAATTTGAAGAACAGAGATCGATAACTTCTTTTTTCAAATTTTGTTTTGCGAAGTACTGAAAATCATAAAATGCAGTTATCACAATAATATACTACTAATTCTAACCTTAGACTCTAGATTTTCTATCTCTGTATTGGTTGCATCATTTGTTTCATCCTCCTTGGTATCATCCATGGTTCGTTGAGGGCTTGCATTCAGGCTTTGCTCCTCCGACAACACAACTGACACTTCATCCTTTACCGAAGTACATTCTGTACTTTTCTCATTTTCATCCACAAGTGTTGCCTCATGAGAAACTTTTGACTCATCATTATTGCTGTTACCAGTTGTAGCGTCCTCAGAAGATTGGTTTTGCGAGACAATTTCTTCAATTGGAGAATCATCTGCATTGTCTCCAACTGGAATATTTACTATATCCTATAGAAAAAAGAAATATCGTTCATCACCTTCCTTTCATCCATTTAATGTGAATTCAAGTGGCAAATAAACTGACAATATCTCGTTTTTACCTCAAGACTTCCCTCATTTGTGTCAGCTGCATCAACAGATTCTTTCTCTGGTTTTGCAGTTGGGATTAGTTCTGTGATAGAACTGTTTGTATCTCGACTTGAATCAGATGCTTTTATATCCTGAGCAGCTGTTTGCAACGAGTCGATAGGGTTCTCCACCTCTGCTTCTTCCTTCACTGAAGAACTTTCTGCATTTCCCTCATTTTCTGATTCAGTTTTTATTGAGTCTATGCTCTTATCTTTGTATTCATGGATATCTTTTGACTCGCCGCCATTTATTTCCTCAATCGGGGCTTCTGCCAAGGACGTGTTTTCTACAGCTTTTTCCACATGTTCCTCATGTTCAATTTGTGACCACTCCACTGGGGTAACTGGGTTCTTGTCCGTGAGCTCATGTTGAGTTTCTGCTGCAACAATCTACAGAAAGGATAAAGAAATATAGCATTAAGTTGAGAATAAGGGGTTCAATTTCTCTCTTCATTCGTGGTCCATCTCTTATATAGTTGAAATAGTGGCTGTAAACGAAAAAATGTATGATGCTCATCTGTACCTCATGAGTTGCATCCTTTGTGTTGGTTACATCAATTGCCTTTTCGCTCACGACTAAGCTCTCCTCATGAGAACAAGCTGTTTCTATGTCTTTACTTGAAATAGATGCTTGATGATCCTCAGGAGCTTGCTGCAATTCCTCATTGTTCGACAAAATACTGTCTATGTGTTTCTCCTCATTGACATCCACTTGAATTAATGAGTACTTATCATTGTCCTCACTTAAAGCATTCTGCTAGCAATATAAGAAGAACTAAATTATATGTTGAATTTGCTCAAAAAAAAAAGGAACTATTTTAAAGTGCAATGTTTTCACTTCTCGTATGAGAGAGAACACAATTCAATTCCGAGTATGATTATAACCTGCAATTCTTGAGTTTCTTTGATATCATTAGCTGTATCAATTGTTTTCTCCTTTGTCTCTTCTCCCACGGTGTCTTTTGGATTTTCAGTTAGGTTTTGCTCCTTGAGGATAATTTCTGTTTGTGTGTGTTGATCCAAGTCAGATGTTTTAACATCTTCAATGGCTTCATGTAAGGATTCCAAAGGCTCCTCCTTCTGCAAATCACTTTCTGTACTTTTCTCTTCAAGCAATTCTACTCTACTTGCATTCTTATCATCATTTTGGACCTCATCTGTTGCAATATTCCCTTTGAAATCTTCTACCAATGATGGTTGCTCATTATCCTTATCCAAATGATCCTCATTTTCCTTTTTTGGACCGTCAACTTCCGTCTTCTCACTGGAAACAGCTGTTGGAGCATTCTGCACCACGAAGATTAGTGTCAGTAACTCTATTCAATTAATAGAAGGAGTATTATCATTTATTTTCTTTGCAAGAATATTTTAATGTTTTCTATGTAACATCATTCTACATATTTTAAAAACAATAGTACATCTGATCACTACCTCCAAAATTTCCTCCGTTTCAGCTGCATCAACTGTTTCGCCATCTGTTTTTAGGTTCAGGGTTACCTGTGGATGAGTTGTCACCCTTTCCTCAATAGAACTTCTTGTTTCTGTCTTTGGTGAGCTAATATCCCCAGATGTTGCATCCAAAGATTCTTCTGGATGTTCTATTTTGGATTCTGTCTTCAGCACGCTCACTGCACTCTCATTTTCACACAATTCATCTTTCCTAGGTTCTCCATCCTTAGTTTGGGCCTCATGCAGAGATATCGACCCCTCATTATCAGTGGATTCCCTTCCCAAAGGTAGTGACCCAGACGTTTTGTCACTTTCTTTTCCTAAGGGCTGTTCGTTTTCTACTTCTGAGCTATCCAGTTTGATAATTGTGCTTCCCTCAACGTCCTCCTTTGATACATTTGAAAAATCCTGCAATGTAAATACATAATACTTTATTTGACTATTTTTTTTATTAGAAAGTAGCTGAAATTTTCTGATGAATAAGATTGAGAATAAACAAAAGGCTGAGTTTGTATTGCTACTTATGCGTACCTCTGGAAAATCTTTCTTTGTTTGACTCGAGACTTCTAGTTGATCTGTATTTATGCTTCCCTCTTCAGGAGATTTTGAAGAAATGGTTGAAATACTCTGCAACAAGAAGAAAGGTTCATGAAGTCTCTTGAGATGTATGTTAAAAGTTTGTCCTTCCTCTTTCACAATGAAGCTATTTTAATTCTATTATATATGAAAGGGAATTAGGGAAATGCAATCAGTTCAGTTCATAGTGACATTATTATACGTACCTCAAAATTTCCCTTCTGAGTGTCAACTGCATCAATTGATTCTTCCTCTGTTTCTCTTCCCGCATTTTCATGCAGACTTCCCTTTGTGGTCTGATCTTCTGGAGAACATATTGTGTTTTCCTCTTGGCCTAAATGAGATGCTTCAACATTTTCAGTGGCTACACCTTCATGCAAGGACTCCACAGATTTATTCAAGATAATTCCACTTTCATCAGGTGTTATGACAGGTTGGTCAACTTTTTCAATGGCTGTGTCTTCTTTATTACTGAAAGAAGAATTCATGCTTGTCTCTTCTTGAAGCTTGTCATGGTTAGGAGTCTGTTTTCCTATGGTTTCCATTGATGTACTATTTTCTTGACCTCCTTTCTCTTCTGCACTGACCAAATTGTCTTCAAAATTTCTTTCACTAACATATCCACTTTCCCCTTCTAATGTTTTCCCATCCTTTACTTTTTCTTCTGTTGTCTCTACTTGGACATCCACTTCCTTTACTTTCTCGGACTCCTTTGTTTCGTCAGCGTTGTGTTGGATTCTTCCCAAGAACGTCTCTTCATTCGCAGCAACATCTATTGGTTGATCATCCAATTCGGGCTTTCCAAGGGGTGAAAAACCAGTCTTATCTTTTACCATCTGATCTGGCTTTTCTGTTGCCTCGCTCACATCTTGTGAATTGTTATTAACTTCACAATGAACCTCACTAATGGCGGGTGTTTGCAAAAAAATCTCACCCTCAACCATAGGAAGTTCAAACTGACTGTGTGCTTTGGCTGTTTCTTCAGTGGGAAGCTTATGAGCAAAAAACTCCGTCGCTTGATCTACTAGATTTCCACCTTGGACCACTCTCTGTCACAAAAGTTGATACAGCTTTTTTAAAAATATGCATAAAAGGGTAGAATACTCAACATTGGAAGAGCATGATTGAATAGTTGAATTACACAGATACCAGGTTAATGATTATATTAAAAAATCAATCAATCATTTTATCACTTCACTTCTTAGTATGAAAGCAAGCTCAATTAACTGAAATTTTTATGTTACAAGATTCATTTTATATGCTCCTTATTCTATAGTTGTTTTAGGACTAGCTAATTCTTGAAAAACCACATGATTCTTAATTATCGAGCTTTTCTAAAATCTGAATCATCTATCTACTTTGTTTGAAACTGCTGTAAGAACTGCGGGGATCAACTAGTAAATCACAATGTTTCCTAATTAGGATATTGAGAGAAGAAAAACTGATGACCTTTATGCTTGAAACTTACAGGTAATATATCCTTTGTTCAGGACCCAATAGGTATATTCCATTTTTTTTCCTAGGATCGTATACAGAGATTTGAGATTCCTAAGGTATTATGAAATGAAGTACTATAAAATAAGCAAGTAAAGCAAGTAAACTGATCATCCGAAAATAAAAGCTGACCATGACCAATATTTTATTTATTTTTAGAAATTTCATATTCGATCTATGAATGAGTATTTCATTTCATAATTTCACAGTAAAAAAGACAGTACAAAAATCACTTGAAAAGGAGATAACGAGAGTGTAATATCGAATCATCGTATAGTAAGTGTACTAAATCGATGCCGAAGAACTGATCACCTTCTGAAGTGCCACAAGGTGATCAGTTTTGTGATGAATACATGATCATGTGTTCACTTCGCATGCATCTATAGTTTAGATCTTAAATTCTCACATAAACACTGATCAAAGATTGTTGTATTACAGAGATCATGAAAGAAGCTGTTGTAGAGATGTGGTAATACTTACTGTTTCACAAACAGGTGCTGGAATATCTCCAGCAGTTGCCATCTCAGATGCACTACTCTGAATCTGCAAATAATTGAATCCAGGTAAGTACTCTTATTACAACAATCTGGTCGTTATACGGGGTATTTTTGCTCATACTGGGTATAAATAGAGGTGTTATAAAGTTAAGATCATGTATGGTAGATGCAAGCAATAATGTTAGGATTGAAACGTTGGTAAAGTTGTCAAAAGCTGACAAAAAATGCCACTTCACTTGTGACATTATTTTTAGATTGACAATGGTCCTAGTGAGTGATCAATCACATGCCCAAGTTGCTCACTGTGATGTAAGTAATTACTCCCCTAAAATAGAATCAATTATTTCCACGCCACATTCATTCTTGATTCCCCTTACAATAACTAAAATCCACCTCCTCATGCTACAGTCACACTGGGACACTGCTTAGTTGTAAGATTATTACATTTCCTTATTAGCATTACTTTTGAGAAAGATTTTCTCAAATTTACACTGCCAGTTTAGGTATTAAAAAAATAAACAAATTTAACTGAGTAGGTGGGGTTAAATATTAGATTAATGTAATTTTGAGATTAATTCAGCTAAGTTTAGAAGAAGCCAAAAAGTGTATTCTAGGATGGTGATGATGGTTTAGGCTTCTTTTGTTAGATAATAACACATCATATGGAGTGAAAGGAATCTTGCTTTTAAATTAATCAAATGTGATATGTGGTAGATCTGCAGCTATGTGATTTCTTTAGATATATTTTTTTAGTGACTAATAATAATGATTATGATTGACAATGTTAATCATGGGCCAGAATACACATCCTTCTGTAATTAATCTAGTTTAATCTAAGTAGCTATGAAACTGTTAGTTAATTTTACTCAAAAATATGTAAAATAAATTATAAGGTCTGTTGCTGCTTTTCATGCCTAGCCTCAAATTGGTTAATTACTGGAAAGTATTCATTTCAACCTATTAAAATTGTTAAAATAATTTTGGTATTTGGTATATTAATTATGTAAAATTTACTTAAAGTTTCTACTAGTTAATAAAAGACAATTATGACGTGGCAACGCATGCTTAATTCGGTATATGACGTGTACTGTGCATAAGTCAATCAAAATACACATCAGATGTTGATAATTTAAATACTAAACCATTTGCAAAATCGAATAGTTATAAATCTCAAAATCCGTGTTAGGAAATTGTCTATTTTTTTATTGATTACAGTAGGTCCACTTATTTATTTTGTTTCAATGAAATCATACGTATTAAGAATTGTACCCCTAAAAAAATATATATTTTTGGTACAACAATGATATTTATATTCTTTAGTCTGAAAAGATAATTACATTTTAAAATTTTATATTAAATTTAAAGGTAAAGATTCAATTTAATAATTAATAATAATTTTTAAAAATAAATATTAAAATCTAGTGATAAAATAAAATATAAAACAGGAAAACGCAGATACGTAGTGCCCCTATTACATGAAATTATTTGCTATTAAATAAAAAATGTTTTAATCATAAAAGCAACAAGTCTAATGCAATAAACCGACCAAAACAAATTATCCTTGTCATCCTCTGCCGCCCTTATGTGGATCACTCCAATGCTATTTCTTTTAGTATGCTTTTTAGTATGTAATGCATTATTACACTACTCTCTCATGTGGAGTATATTATTATTGTCAAATGATGGAGATATATTAGAGTAGTCCTGACATAGGTCTTCAAATTCATGCTTCTACTTATTATTGTAGTTGAATTTTCAAAAATGCATTTGAATATTATACTGTATTAATGACTAATATTCTGTAATTCCTTAAATTGTCATTACATATTTGAATTATTTCACAACCAACA
The DNA here is from genome assembly GCA_023678885.1 of Pogostemon cablin. Taxonomy (NCBI): domain Eukaryota; kingdom Viridiplantae; phylum Streptophyta; class Magnoliopsida; order Lamiales; family Lamiaceae; genus Pogostemon; species Pogostemon cablin. The sequence continues at coordinate 426,054 of CM042992.1, read as the reverse complement.
AGTAGAATTTGAGAAGGTAAAATTGCGCAAATTATTTTAGGTTACATAATTTTACACCAATTAAAATTTCATCACTTGCACTTTACAGGTTACGGAATAAGTTTGGACAAGTCTATAGTGGGACCATATAACAAAAATTCATTTCGTTCGATAGGAATAAGGTTGTCTTTTATTTAAAAAAGATATTTATATTTTTTTCAATATAAATAGTGTATATTATATTTTATAAATAGTAAGTATAACTCTTTATTTTAAAGGTTAAAATTTATATGAGATGAATTATTTCAGGAATAGTATGTAGAATAGATTAAAGGTAAATGAAAGTAATATCTGATTAAAAAAAATTTTGACCACGAACATTTTATTGAAATACTTAACAATTAAGTATTGTGTAATGATAATAAAGACAATTTAAGTCAAAATCGAAAATTCTTAACAGAAACAAACTATGTGCTAGTATCACATTCTTGATAGCTTAGGGGCGGCGAGCCATTTTCTACTTTCCACATCATTTATTATTTTTTATTTCATGATTATGACATAATGCCCAAATTAGTTACTAATCAATTAATCATTCCAATTAAAAGGGTAAGGGTTGAGAAGAGGGTTGTTTTGTAATTAAAAATGGATGAGAATGAAATGGGAACACATTATACACCTCATCTTTACATAGAGCTACAATCGTTCTTTTTTTTTTTTTTAAATTGAATATAACAATGAGCATGAATCGATCATTTAATAAAAATGGATGAGAATGAAATGGGTACACATTATACACCTCATCTTTATATAGAGCTACAATCGTTTTTTTTTTTAAATTGAATATAACAATGAGCATGAATGATCGATGTCGAAATGGATCATTTAATAAAATCTAAGCTGGCGACTTGCTACATGCTAAGGTAGTTGGTATGTAATGACTAATGAAGATTCTTCAATACATGTGGGGTAAGTTCATCGTTTAGAACAATTAAGTGGGCTAGCCCATTTGATCACTAGGCTCCTCACAAAGATGAGTGAACGAGGTTTGATTTAAGGAAGTTTGGAGATAAAAGGATGTATGGGTGCTTGGTGAACTAACTACTAACTATATTAAAGACTAATTTTGTCCGATAAAAAAAAAGTTCATCGTTTAGAACACAAGTTTTCCTAACTCAATTAATAGATGGTTTTTGGCCTTCTTTAAATCCATTTGTGAATTTTAAAAAAAAATACAACATGCCAAATAATATAGAATTTTCAATTGGGGCTTGCTACTTGGATGCTTTATAGCGATTTTAGATATTCAAATCATATAGAGTGTTTATGAAAGACACATAATTAATTTTATATAACAATGTTTGATGAAGGTGTTTATGCTTTATACTAATTTGGTGACTGCTCCTCGTGTGACTTTATAAAAATGAAAAATGGTTTGCTAATTTTTTTGTACACTGGAAATTACTGCAAACCACATTTTAGAACATGGAGGTTTTTCCGCTAAAATGTACTCCATCACTTAACACTCTCTTACATAAAGGATTTTTATTGAGATTAAAATAAAATTTAAGTTTTCGTTTATATATTTTTATTTTTATTTCTAAATATAATTACAATTTTATAATAAAATATGTATAAATAAAAACTTTAATAATTCATTGAATTTTTTTTTTCAAATTTTATAATTTTTACATACGTGTAGCTAGGGAGTTTACACTAGTGTGTGTGATTTACCCCTTTTTTTTCATCTTTTTAAAATTTATTGCATTATTCTTATATTGTTATTTAAATTTTAGTTAGATAATAGGGAGAGTTTGGTTGAAAAGTATGAAAGCGAAGAAATTAAAAAACGAATAAAATAATTTGATGATATGGTATGAGTATGGAAATAATGAGAAATAATGATTTGATTCTACACTTTTTAAGAATTATTTTTTTGAAAAGTACACTTGTAAGAATTAATCATTACTGAGGGGAATGAATTGCGATTAAAGTAAAACGCATTCCATTCTCCAATCTCACCCAAACGCCTGTTAGGCTATGTTTATCAGCGACCGAACAATTGGGTCATTCAAATAAGACAAAGGATGAGGGATTTAAAAAAAAGAAAAGAATACAAATAATGCCGCAACCGGTTGAGGTCAGAGGGTATATCATGACCTGTAACACAACCTCCACAACCGCATACTCATTCTTATTTTTTTGACAAATGTCATTCAATTATTGGTTTTAAATCTTTTCTTTTTAAATTTATATTCTAAAAGAATAATTATATACTCCATATTTTCTTAAAAAGTTAATTATAATTCTTATTTTTTTTAATCTATAAATAAAAGTATAATATTGACATACTCCTATTTTATAATTTTTATATAAATATTAGTATAATTAATTTAATTATTGTATTTGTATGTTATTTTTTAGTATATTTTCAAAATAATTTTATTTCCGTGATTGTGAATCAAATCAAAATTTTAAATATAAATTATTAGAATAATTTTAAATGTAATTAAAAAGTCTTAAATAGGAGTATATTAATTTCATTTTATATTAATAAATATATTGTATATATGGATGAGAGAAATAAATATTATATTAAAAAGTTAGGTTAGTTGGTAAGTTGTATATGTGGAGGAGAGAAAAATAAATATTTTATTGATAGGTTGGGTTGTAATGGGTTGTAGATGGGATAGTCTTAATCATTTTTAGATTGTAATACTCTATTATTAATATCATATATATAAAAATAATTAAAAATCGTCTTTTTGGAATTTTTTTTTACCTGTCCTGAATTAAGCTTGTTATGTATCCAAAAATTTTCCATGATATGCACATCTTTAAATTATATATTTGGTGAATTTTGGATGCTCTACAATACATCAGTGAATGTGTTAACTGAATAAGGGAAAAGATAAGAGCAATATTATTGAGGTGGGCCCAACTTAGAGGGCCCATGTGCGTGATGGATTCTTTGAATCCAGCCCACTTGCAGACTGATTGCCTACTCGGCGTACTGTCATATCATTTTTAGATTGCTCTCTTTGGTTGGATTAATACACGGGACTTCTGGTGGTGCTCTTATTTCACATATACTTTTACCCTTCTATAAAATATATAAATATATTAGTTTTTTTCCCCTTTTATATCTACAGTACTTTTATTTTACAAAAAGAATACTACCGTATAATAATACTTAATACATACTTGGTGATTTTGGGGTGCACCTGGTGCACTCCTAATTTATACTCCCTCCGTCCCGGGATAAGGTATGCGTTTACTTTTTATACGGAGATTAAGGAGTATAATATTTTATTGTGTAGTGAAGTGAAGTGAGAGAAATAATATTTTAATGTGTAGTGGGTAGTTGTATTAGTGTAGTGTGTGTGGGCCATGTGGATATAATAATGGTTTTGTATAGGTCACATCAACTAAAAAAGAAAATGTATACTTTGTTTTGGGACGGACCAAAATGGAAAAATGTATACCTAGTTGTGGGACGGAGGGAGTATAGGTTTAAAAGTAGGGTAATGGGTAGTTTTAATTTTTTAAAAATTAATTATATTATTTTAGTTAACGGTAGAAATTAGTAAATTAAAACTCAATCTAACAATTAACATCGTTCAAATGCACCGATGCACGATGTGCATTCTAATCGAACTCATACATACTTTGTATTATGCTAGACTTTTCTTTAAAATATATATGCACTTTTTTTTTTGAATTATTCATATATCCTTAAATTTTAATATTAAGTTTTAGATTTTTTTTTCTTTTTACAATAAAGTTAAATTTATGTGTAGATTGTACATGAGAATAATTCATTAAATTAATAGAGAGAGATAAAGGCGAAACTAAAACAAAAAAAAATTGTATTAAAGCATGTTATCAACGTGTTTTAGATTAGATTATTGTGTTTCCCAATTCCAAGCACGCTTTAAAAAAATCTGATTAATTCTATCCTTTTGTCACGTAGAACAATTCACATATTCACTGTTTTACGTTCATTTATAATAAGCTATTTTATCTTCTTTTTCCTTTTGATAATTTGATTATTTTAAATAATAAATATAATATAAAGTAATTTAGCTGTGTCAATTGAAAATGAAATTGCAATATATTTTGAGGTTATTGTGTAACTTGTATTGATGATTAATAACTTTTTTTATTTATGGGTGGGGGGGTGTAGTAGAATGGAGATTGGACACTTAAACAATTAACATATAAAGGATCGTTCAAATTACAAGTTAAATAGATCAAGAATTAGTAATCTGACTGGTTTTTTATTGTAACGAAAACATATGGGCCTGATGTTAAGACTCAAGCCCAAGCAAGAATAAGAAGCCTAGATCATATTACGCGGAACGACGCCGTACGATAGTAGCAAAATCAAATACGCAAATGTAGTAAATAAGAGTAGGAAGCAGGGAGAAAATAGGAAAGTGGCGAAAAAAAAGCGGGAATGAGAGCCGTTGGGGCGAAAAAAAAGGCGGCAAATGGGTAGGCAGCCTCCAAACAAAATCCCTGTTCCCAAAATTCACACTCATCCCCAATCATCACTCTCATATACTCTCTCTAATATAAAACTCTATTTTCCATTTTTCAATACTAATACTCACTAATTTCCCCTCACCTCCCCCCTTTTCTAGTTACTACTACTCTCTCTCTCTCTCTCTCTCATTCTTCATTTACAAATTTTCTCTATTTTGCCGCCTTCCCTTTTCTTCAAAATCCTCAAAAACCCCCTCTCCTCCTACAAATCATATCATCACACCTAAAAGACACCCTTTTTTCTTTTAGTTTATTCTACAAATTCTTACTCAAAAGGATCTTTTTTTTCTTTTACTTGTTTCTCTCCAAGAAGATAAGCTGAAGAATTTGTTCCCTCTTAATCTTTATTTCAAATTATTTCTTTCTGAATGGGTTTCTCGAAGAAGCATCAAGTGGAATTAAGCAAAGATTCAAAGGGGAAGAAATGGGTTATAGCTGGAATCGCAATTAGGGCTCCGTTAAAGCCTATATCTACCAAGGCTAGAGAGGATTGCGGTGAGGATGAGGAGGCGCGTTCCACGACCCCGACGGCGCGTGAATCGAGAATACCGGAGAAGTTGTCGTGCCCGCCGGCGCCGAGGAAGCGCCGCCCAACATCAACTTGCCATTTTAATGGTGTGAGGGAGTTCTTTAACCCCCCTGATTTGGAATCAGTGTTTATTCGCCATGTTGAGAGAGCTAATTAACTGATGAAGGGTTTAAGGTTACGACATCTCTTGTTTTTAATTTTTGTTTCGGTTAGTGTTTTGGTGTTAGAAGTTTAGAAAGTTTCAGTACTGTTTAGTAGTTTGGTAGCAGTTTTAGGCTTTGATAGTGGAGTAGTAATAAAGATTTAGTGTATAAATACCATAGTTATTTCTATCAATCTTCGACCTCCATTTACAGTTTCAGCGAATCACCACCACCACCACCACCCCCCCCAACCCACCCCAAAAAAGAATTTCTGCTCAAGTATATTCCTTTCTGTTAAGCTTGAAACCAATGTTCAATGTTTATTGAATCTTGTAAGTGTTGCTGTTTCATTTATGAATGCATAAATAAATCCCTACTTACTCACCTTCTAAATCAGCTAGCAGTATTCAGGTCTTGAAACACACCCACCCTAGCCTACCCCCCGTTTTTCATGGATGCAGAGCACGCACGTGCATGGTGCGTGCAATGGAAAGAGTATTGAGGAAAGCAACAATGGATGAACACATCTTTTTCATGGTCTGAAAATGCTTCACAAATTCTTGATCTTGACCCGAGCACCAAATGTCTGTGAATGGCACCCCAGCCAGAACCACCCCCCAGAAGTGGGCCCGTGTGAAGGGCCCTGGTAATAGTTGATTGGAGGTATTGAAAAGGACAAGCAGTTGCATAATTGAGCGTGTTCATTTGAGAATCCTATGTGGGGTTTTTATGACTTCAAGGCCCTCTTCTCTTCTCTTTCTTTACCACTCTATCATTGCCCCCCCCCCCATCATATTAATATATTACTCCCTCCGTCTAGGAGAAATTGATATAATTTTTTTTTATACGAAAATTAAAGAGTATAATAATTTAATGTAAAGTGAACGAGGCACATCGTGTGGCTTTTACTTTGCATGCTTGATTAGGTTGAAGTTAAACATCCCATTCATACGCACAAACATGTGGGTGTGTGTGTTTATGAACGGACCAAAATAGTTTAACATTAGAACTAATGACATCATATTAAGTCAACACGTTTTTAAGGATAAATTATAACCCTTATTGCAAGGTTTTGATTGGTGGAGTTGGTTGGAGATTTGGTGGTGCATCATCACCCTTCGCCAATTAGCTAAAGTGGTTTCATTTTTATTATTCTTTTATTTAATAAAAGCTGATAAGTGAAAGTTAAACTACGGTTAAAAGTAGTATTAATAAAGTATTCTTGGGATCATCAATATCATCGATGAAACTAGGTTATTTTGCAATACTTAACAAAAGCTGAAATTTTACTCTTACCTTTGTCAGATTTCTCTAACCATTTGTGTCTATAAACAATTAGTTTTCAATTATAAATATAAAATCTTGTTTTATACTATAATTATTTGATTATTGCAATTGGATTTTCTATTCTTTATTGTGGTATAGTGGGATTCATAATGCATGATATATGATGGTAAAAATATATTATAAAATGCACATTATTATGGAGTATATTTTATTTTATTTTATTTTATTGACTTCAAATCATGTACTTTATCTGGGAAGGTTGATTAAATATATTAGTAAATAATACAAATCTCTTTTAATTTTGAAATTTTACATGGTATATATTTAACATGATAAAGGTCCTCTTACCTTTGCTCATTTATCAAAAATTTTACTAATGTGCAAGCTAGATTTTGTTAGAAATTAACCTATCAAATGAGGTTACATATATAAGTGATTTGTAGTATATTTAGTACACACCCAATGTTTTTATTTCAATTTAATTATCATATATATACACCTTAATTAAATAATTTACCCAATATATTATTGCTAGATTCTTAAATGGACAATTGGATTTTGGGGGTGGTGCTAAATGCTAAATTGGTAATCTCAAGATTAGAGTAGATTAATTGATAGTTAGGATGGTTTAGCAGATATTGAGGAAGGGTATTTGTTTCCTTGTGGGAAGCAACGTCTGATCTCTCTAACTCATGTGATATATATATATATATACACACAAAATAAATGTATAATTTGATCAATAATTGTAATGGGATTCTTATCCTTTTTCCCCACCCCTATACATTGATATTTTACTGCAGTAAAGAGGGTTAGTAAATTGATTGAACGACACTGCCACCTGTCGTTCCATGGAGTTCAATTATTGATGATTCAGTCCAAAATTATCAATTAGCTATGGTTGCAGCTTCCAAGGTTCTTTGCATATTCTACTGAATCACCCTCTGCCCAATCTCTTTTATTTTTATTTTTAAATACATAATGGTTATGGGGTGCTGAATCCAATACCTTATAATACATTTGGTGGGAACGATAGATTTTGAAATATTTTTATGGGATTCTAATTGGAGGCTAGAGCTCAAATTTTATTTAAACTCATATAAAATACTAATATCAAAGTTAACATCCATCAATTGTTATTAAGTATGATTGTGATGTGATGACAATACTAATATTTTTTATGTTTTCTATCCCGATAAATTCTAGCTTTTTTTAAAAAAATTTATTTGTTTCAAAATTAATCTTCGATCACTTTTATTAAAGAAATATACTCAATCTAAAAGCTCGATAATATACTCTTAATTTTAAAATTGTTATCACATCTTAACACGCATAATATACATCACAATATAGTATTTATACATAAAAAATTATATCAAATTACCCTTAAAATTAGTAAAAAATAATCAAAGTTTATTAAAATCTGAATTTGCAATAATTGTAAACTTCTTTATGGGATGGTTGGAGTAACAATATTGATGGTGGTTTATACTTATTTTGTTTTCAACTATTTTGGCCTCCTAATATAATATTTGTGTCGACTTGTGCTTCCTTATTTTATGTTGTCTCAGTGGCAAAATCCATCAAAATAAGTAACCATAGTACATTATAAGTTGAAGCTGTTAATAACCATAGTAAAATTCTCAAGGGAAGTGATGAAAAAACAAATATAATTGAAGAATGTATAATTTATTCCCTTATTTAGAAAATTTCACAATTAGTGGGAAAACACCTAAACTTGGAGTAGTTTTATGTTAAACGAAGTGATCAAGTCAAGAAAGCCACTTCTTTTCAGACAAAAAAGAGAGTGTTATAGTACAAAAAAAGCAGTACATGTTTTGGTTAATGAAAAAATGAAGAAGCTACATCAATTTTATCTTTGCTTTTCTTTTTCCAAGATAGGGACTAAAGCAAGATTAAAGTGGTAGACAAAATATACACTCCCAATTAATTTTTTATTAAGATTTTGCTTTTTATTTCTTGAAAATTAACATCCATGTTTACGAGACATTTTATATATATTCGTACTATTTATACGTGAGTATAGAAATGAAAAGCAGCCCACGTTATGTAAGTTGTGGTATAGTAGCTGCTAGGGTTTATTGTTGGGAGTCAAATGTCGAAACATGTTCAAATTTGCATTTTAATTTGTCAATTAAAGTGTATACATTTAGACTATTATTATGATGCTGACATTATCAATTAATTTTTCATTATTTAGTCTAGTGAATTTTGTTGACTTATGTTAAGGTAATTATATTGCTCCTAATTAAAGAACTCAACAATAATTTGATACAATTCACTCCAACACTGTGCAATATTCTTTTTAACATGTAAAAAATACTAATTCACGGGCAAAATAATATTATGCGTTAGGCCATGAAGAGAATGTTAGGTGTTTACTTTCCTAATATAAAATGATATACATTTATTCTAAGCCAAGTATATAATTTCAAATTCCAAATTAATAATTGGGTTAGTAACCAAGTGGGCTAGTCCACTTCGCCACGGGCTCCTCGCACAAGTGAGTAATGGATTAGTATTTAGTAACTTAATTAGTATCTATTTAAATTTAATGAATGAAGATTTAATTGTGGAGGTTGGATTGAAAGGGAGGAGAGGGGGAATCTTAAACATTTACCCATGGGCATTGAAGGAATCCTATGTAGATAGAAATATTCTACTTTTAGAAATCTAATTATCAATTTCCCTATTAAATTCTTACCACTTTCTCTGGAGAATATTTTTCCGGAGTTTTTTCGGTTGATGGGCCCCATTTCAATATTTTGCGGTGCTCCACACGGTTCAATACCCGAACCCGAAAGCAACCCGACTGAAAATAATTTGGCGGGAAATCGGTCACATGTTTTGAGTTGGCGCCAAGGCGAGTGGAGTCCGCGAAAGGCGGTGATTGTGTGTGCTCGGATGCACTCGCCAAATCTCAACACCTTCATTGGGACCGTTCGATGTGAATACTGTTGACTAAAGAAGTTGGCTTATATGTATTTTTTCTTTTGTTTTCAATTTTTAAAGGAAATAGATTTTTTAAACTTAATTAATTAGTATATCCATTTATTTAACTTTAGACAAAGTCTGAGACGATCCATGAAGCTAATTAAATTATAATTGTTGTATAAGTAGAGTATGCTAATTACTAGTTAAAATATAATTTTAAAATGTTATAATATAATTCAATCATAATTTAAATATTAGTAACTTTACTTATATATAATAAGAATGTTTTAATAATTAATCAACTTATTTCATAACTCATTTCATATAGATTCGTTTCATAAGAGATTATATCCCAACTATATTTCTTAAAATCCACTAATCTTTGACGATTCATAAGATTAGATATTGATCAATAAACATAAAATCTATGCAAGACCCTTTTTAGCAATATAGAAATTTTTTGAAATTTTATATTGATAAATAGGTATTCCTATTGGAGGTATGTTTGATCATTCAAGAGTTGGATTTCAGGTGGCTAAATTTATGGAACAGAAACTAATTAAAAAAAATAAAAAACAAAAGAAAAATTAATAGAGATAAATAAAAAAATGGAGTATATACATAAATTGGATTTTGAGCAACATATATTACAGCAGATTCTCTTTAGGGTTGATTACAAGCACGAATAATTAATTTAAGTTTGTAAAATCCATAGACATAACTTGTGCCGATTCAATTTTAATATACTATAAAAAGTCCAATTTAGTGCTCTGAAAGTTTTCTATACATACTATTCTGTTAACTTTGATATTTTGTTAAATTTTACCCCACTCACAAATTACAAAAATTAGCTAAGTCTAATAAATATTAAAAATATAATAATAATAATAAGAAGAAGAAAATCAACATAAAATTTTGCGCTGTAGCCACTGTTGAATGAAATCTCAAAAACAACAATGCTACTATTAGGCCTTAATGGGCTGATATTTCAAAAAGTGGGCTGCTCACTGATTGAGCCATCACAAAGTGGGCTTTAAAGAACGACTGCTCACTGATTGAGCCATCACAAAGTGGGCTTTAAAGAACGACGTTAACAAATTGAACATATTACTTCAAGTCAATATAATGGAGTGAGACCTTTCACCAAAACTGTTTCTAAGATGGATTTTCTTCTTATTATATATAATATTCAAATAATACAATTTACTAAAAATTATTAATAAAAATTGGATTTCATTGTCAAATACAATAAATTCCCCTGAAAATTATATCATTCCTATAGTAAATATATGGCTTTCAGATAAAAACAACCAACCAACAAAGTAAGTTGTTTTTATGCTGTTTAATTAACGTAAAAGGCAAGTTAAATATGTTCATTGGATATGAAACGAATAATATTAAAGTTGAAATACTAGTAAAATAATTTGTTAATCAAAATAAGCTCATTTTACTTCAGAAAGAATTCAGTGGAATATACAAGTTTAAATAACTGGATATGGTATTAGTCCATTTACACCTCCACTTGATGGTTCTGATGACCAATTACAATTTACAACCAAAACAAGCTTAAGCACATATAGCATGAGATAAACATTGTATTAACTAGACCAACATAAATAGATTTGACACACCAAAATAAGCCTAAATTGTTTATCAAACAAGCAGACATTTGGAGTATTTCTATGAAACAATCATCTTTACAAGTCTCTAAAATGTTTTCCATCAAATGATGTAATAATATTCAGGATGTAGTAAAGTATTGCATCATCCACAATCTTTCTTAATGGATTTCCTTATTCAAGATCACAAGTTCAAGAATGTAACGCCACTAGCAATCAAGAAACTATCTCGATGAACTTATTAGATATCCATGTTTGTGAAGCCTCCGAGAGCTTGCTCTGCTCCACCTCGACCCGTCTCAAACCCGGAGAATTCAACACGAAAACCTCAACGCCCTCAGCATCCACACAACGACAGTAGGTTATATCAACATGCTGCAGCTTCTTACAGCTTTTCACCACTGAATAAACGGCCGCATTAGTCAATCTACCACAGCCCCTCAGTTTCAACTCCACAAGGTTATTACACGAAGCCAGCATTAACACAAGCACCTTATCCACCAACATATCATTATAAGACAAATCCAACTTCCTCAGCTTCTTCAAGTTCTGTCCTAAAGTAGTCAATAAACCAGGTTCTCTCTCAACAACATCGCAGTTAATCAAAGCAAGCTCTTCGAGTTCATCGGATATCGCTCTACCAAGAGCTTTAAGACCCTCACCAGTCACAAGACAGCAACTCTGCAACCTTAAACATATCAAACCCCTCAGGTTCAAATTCTCAGATAAAGCAAGCAAATGAGTGTTGTCAAGATCAAGAGGCAACCTTAAATCAAGCCTTCTTAAACTACACCTGCTTTGATTGATGAATTGAAGCAAACCATCTCTACTACCACCATCGTAGATCAATAGAGAATCCAGAGAGACACAGCTCCCACCCAGTGTCAATAGCACCACATCAACTATACTCCTACAAGTTCTTAATTCCAATTCTTGAAGACCACTGGACAACCTTAAAAATTCAGAAAACGATGAGTAATCCCCCACGCTCTCACAGCTCTTCAGCTGCAATTTCTTAACATCTTTGCAGTTTCTCCAGATATAGCTAATCCCATGATCGCCAGGCTTTATCCCACACAGGAAGAGACTGTCCAAAGTCAACTCAGCATCACCCAATTCGACTTCTCCCAGATGAGAATCATCGGTTTCTGATAAAGGGTTTGTAAGAAAAAGAGAGAGGGATTTCAAAGACTTGAAATACGACAGCCAATTGAAAGTCAGGGGTCTGGAAACTGTGATTGAAATGGAAGAAAGATGAACACAAGAAGCAGAGAAAGCAGAGAGGGAGGGGGGAGAAACAGGGGAGCTCGAGAAGCGGATGTGGCGGAGGTTGGGGCAAGAGGCGGCGACGGCGAGGAGGATTTGGTCTTCGCCGCAGCTGGCGGCGACGGCGAGAGAGGAGAGAAAAGGATGCTGGCTGAGAAAGGTTGAGAAGGAAGTGATCAAAACGGGGTCGTATGGAGGGGGGAAGTAGAGGGAAAGGGATGTGGTTGAGGAGCGCAGGAGGCGGCGCCACCGCCTGGAAACAAGCGAGACGGCGGCGGAAGAAGGTGGCGGGAGACGGAGGAATATTTCTTGGAGGAGCTCATCGCAAAAAAGGGAGTCCATTCGATGACTGTGGCAGTTGGGGTGATTATTTAGTGGGGTGGGGTGATGGCGACTGCCGGAAAGGAGTTTATATTCTTATATTCCTACCACTCGTTATTTTTGAGGTAATTCATTTATCTGGTTATGCTGAATTTCTTTTCTTCTGCTTCTTGTTGCCTTTGGTAGACCAAAGGTTTCAGATTTTGTAATAACTGAACCTCATTCAAATTCAAGATTTCCATTTCTAAAAAATCTGCTGGCGAAAATGGAAAAGAATCCTTCTGATTTTTGGAAATTAAATGACTCTCAACAAATCGACTACCATAAAATATACAGTAGATACAAATAACGAAGTTTTAGTAATATACAGTCAACGTTGAGTCTTTTTGGTAATATACAGTCAACGTTGAGTCTTTTGTTCATTTCAAAAAACAAATTATGATTATTGGCCATTAGTATTTTGCAGTTCTATATACTTGTAAAGTCACACTTGAAGCAATGATATAGCAAATCAAAATTATGATCCAGAGATAGTCAAAACAAATTTGACTAAGTTTGGAGGATTTTCAGTTTTTACGGGTTTTGTGCATTGCAAAATACTTATTTTAAAAATAAAAAAAAGAAGATTTTGAAAAGCAATATTTTACATTTAAAAAATCAATAGTTTAAATGAAAATCATAGATAAATAGTCAAAAAATTATGGTGCAAAATGAAAGTATTTGCTTAGATGTTATGCTTTATGTTGATTATTTTAACAAAAAATAAAAAAAATAAAAAATTATGCACTATTCTATACTAGTATTCCAATTAGCTAAACCCAATCCAAGATGTTTAATATAGCACTCGAATTAACGTGTTAATGTTATATTAATATAAATATATATAAATATGTTAATACTTTAGGATTAATATATTGGATATTTTATTAGAAAAATAACATATAAAAGTATAATATATTATCAATATTATAAAATTTATTTGTTGTATAAATGATTATGGAACTTTACAATGCAATTCTTGTTTAAAAAAAAATAATCAAGGCTGGTTATGAGGTCAATTTGTGCAATCTCATTTGGGTATGAGGTCACCCCTAGTTGGCGGACACGGGACACCTATATGGTATATTATATTGCAGGTAACCTCATATTTTATTTTCTAACTAATATGCTTTGTCTACTTCGTATACGATATTATGTTGTGCTAATTAAGAATTTTAAAATAAATTTTATAATGGTAAGAGAGTAAATTTAAAAATATATATTTTATTATATAATTAAAAGGCAAAAACTTGTGTGTCCCGGGTACACCGTGTGCACATACTCTTTAGTATTATATTGTATACCATTTAGTATAAAGAAGTGTATCCTTTATTTTCTGAAAAAAAAAATAAAAAATATTAATGAAAAGTGTATACCCTTTAAAACAAAATGATTGTACCCTTATTAATTAAAATATATACATATTTAGAATAAAATGGTGTACTCTTACACACTTTGTGCATCTGTGAACACAATAGACCAACTCTAATTAAAAAAGTTAAATATTAAAATTAATAAATTTATAATGTAAAGTATAATTCAATTTAAACTATTAGATAAATTTAATAAACTAAGAAATAAAAAGGAATAATTACTAATAGATACACACTTGTACCCCATAATTGCTGTTAGATACATTGATTTTAAAAAATTACTCTCACATATTAAAGTAAAATATCAAATATAACCTTAATTCATTATAATCTCATACACTCTTAAACTACAAATCCTAAACCACATTCCCACTCACTGTCGCCGCCGGTCCACCGCCGGACCACTGCCGGACTGTCGCCGCTGCACATAACTTTTGCTACGCATACTTTTTTTACTTCACACGAACTTTTATGATGCACACAAACATTCATGTGCAGCACATTATGAGGGTAATATTGAAATATCATTATATATTTATGTAATTAGTAGTAATATTTTTGTATGTTTGTATCTCATAGTAATAAATAAGTTTTTAATGTACCTATTAGTAACTATTCCAAATAAAAAATTATTTGTATTTTTAATTAATTATATTTATTTCTAAGATCAGTTACTATCAAATACATAATATGATTAATTGTTACTCTAAAATACAATTATAAAATATTATTACCATCAAATGTATTATATCATAATTACCTCTGTGTAATAATTATAAAATATTATGGCATAATTAATTATATTTATTTCTAAGATCAGTTACAATCAAATACATGATATAATTAATTATCACTCTAAAATACCATTATAAAATATTATTACCTAATATGTCATATATGTCATAATTACCAATGTGTAAAAATTTTAAAATATTATTATGGCGTTGATTTGTAGTTAGTAAATATAATAATTATCCTTGATTTCTCAATTCTAAAGAATGTTTAGATGTTTGATATTGTAATTTTCTTTTGGCAATTTTCTTACTTTTTATTATATCATGCAGGTATTTCTTGTACCTAGTGAATAATTTCTTCTTTACCCATAAAAATAAAAATAAAAAATTCACCTCTATGCAATTGCAACCTTTTTTTTTTTTTCGCACAATACATTGTTGCAAAATTTTCAATTCTGCATAATTTTATTCACATTGCGTTCTTGTACATTTTTTGTGAAAAAAAAAAAGAGAAAGTAATAATGAAATGTGCAACCGCATAAGAAAAAAATTGTGTAGTTATTATTAGTTAATAGTGTTTAATTTTCTTAATTGTATTTGTAATAAATTCTTATATTTCTAAATAAGTTTTCTTAATTTCTTAATTAGAAATCGTAGTTAATTTAGGAGTCGACACAACTAAAGACAATAAATTTCACAACAATCAATATTCATCCTTAAGTTATAATAATTAAAATTTGTAATTATTATTATTATACCTATCCTAAATCTAGATGTACCAGTGCAAACACACTAATAATTAAATAATAAACTATTTGTCTATGCAGCGGAATGATCAATTATCCCTCTCTTGTGTGAATCTAGCAGGAAACAATCCTAATAATATGATGCACGATAAAACAGGTAATCAATAAAGCACAATACCAACAATTTAACGTGGAAAACCTCCTCGATGTGAGAAGGTAAAAAACCACGAGACCGAAGCCCACCAAAAACTTCACTATGAGACAAAAAAATCAAGAGTTACAATCTGCCACCACAGACACTCTATCACAAACGTACATACACTATATCACAAACGTAACAAGACGCTCAAGACTTGATAACAAACAACGAGATTAGAGAGACCTCACCAAACTACACCAACTGCCGTTCAGAGTTCGCAACTATAGGACCTCAGAATCCGATCTCCACCGTCCAGAATCAACCCTATGAGTCCTAAACGTGCTGTCCAAATTACAGCTCGATCCAACGGTTAGTTCGTGAGAAACGACTCTTTCCCCTCGACTGCGCAGAACTGAATAGCCCAAAAACCTGCTACTGTTTTTGGCCTATTCCCGTCAACACAAAGCTCCAAACACGATCTTCACCGTTCAGAATGTACTTCCACTAGTTCCGAACGTGCTGACCAAAATTCAGGTCGATCCGACGGTTGAAACTCTGGTTATTGCCTCTAAAATATCACTGCGTTGGATTTTCTCTAAAAAACGTGAATTTTGTTTTTGCCCACTTTTTTCTTCTCTCTTCCGTCAATAACTTACGGGACAAGATAACACCAAGTATCAGACCTACTTGGACTTTACTAACCTTGTTGGCTATTGAGATCTTCCACATATTTGGAAACCCAACCCAACAGAATTGCCAATTTTTGATATGGTTTGAACTTTGAAATGGAACGGTAGAAAATAAAAAGGAAACTCAACGGTTGCACAAAATAATATACTCCATTAATTGTCATGCTAGGCCCATCTTTATCCTTTATTATTGATTTTTCATTATAGTAAACAAGTAAAAAAATTGAGAGCAAATGGCTGCACTTACGATGGCGGTTCATCGCCATGTCCCCTTCAACGACCTCAATTCCCTCAATTCAAACGAAATCCCGATTATCACCGGCAAAGTAAAACTCAAATTACGCGCTACACCATCAACATACACAATCCATCCCATCCGCAATCTCAATTCAGATTACAGAGTTGGAATTGCGTCTATATCTCACGCATTCAAGCACAATCGAGGAGATTGTTGGAACCAGGGGAATGAAATTCTTCGCATGTTCAACAGAAGGTTTCAGTCTCTTCGTGACATCTTTCCGGGTGGGAGTTGGTGGAATATGAGCTCTCTCGAGCAAAATATTGAAGGTTTTCCAGTTGCAGCGGATCCGATGACCGTTCTCAATGCTCAGAATAAAATGTGGGCGTTGGTAGCTGATGAGAAATGGATTTTGTACACAGCGTTTGGTGCGTTAGCTGTGGCTGCGGTGAGTGTGCTTGTTCGAGTAGCTCTTGATTTATTTGATTTGTACTAGTCTAGCGTTTCAGTTTTTGCTACGATTTGATAGAGGACACTGTTAGATTGTTGTTATTTTAATCAAATGTTCAAGTTATCATTCGTTCTAGCTAATATAATAGTAGTTGCTTATCATTTTAGCAGAAGGAATTTATGATTGCATAGTCATTGCAAGTCTTGCTATGTCTAAACAGAAATAAAGAGAAAAATGCATCACAATTGATTTGGATTTATGTTTTTGTTGCAGATTTCGGAGATATCAATGCCAGGTCTTATTGCGGCAACTGTGTTTGCGGCTCAAAACGGCGAAATGTTGGTGTTCTATCAGAACTCGCGGCTTCTGATTTACTTGTGCATCACCTCTGGAATATGCAGGTCAATTTCCTCCCATTCCCACGACTAAAGCCTTATTCAGTTTACTCTCTTTCTATCTACTCATCTCTTCCTTGACTGCAGTGGCTTGCGAAGTGGATGTTTTGCCATTGCAAATATGATTCTGGTGTGTATAATGAGTTATGGTTTCACTTTTTGTCAACTTTTTTTTTAATGTCTAAACTTCATAATCCATCAAATATTCTTGAGGACTCAATTATAAAATCTGGCTGATTTAATGAGTTTTTGTTCTTTCATTCTAATAATGGGAAATTTTTATGATATCAGATTTTATAATAATTGAAATAATTTGTAATTTCCTTACACGTTGAGGTTCTTTATTTATCTAGAATTCTGGAATTAGCTGGTGATTCTCTATACTGGCAGGTTAAGCGTCTGAGGGAAACTGTATACAGCTCTCTTCTCTTTCAGGTTTGAAATTTTTATCTAGATCATGCATACTGGAGGTCACTGGTGCTCCTTCTCATGTCTCTATACATTGTTTAAATTTAACATGTGGTTGCAAATTTAATGTAGGATGTATCCTTTTTTTACGCAGAAGCAGTTGGCAACCTGACTAGCCGGATCAATACAGATTGCCAGCGGTTATCTCATACCATTGGAAGTGATATACACTTGATCTTGCGCAATATTCTTCAGGTTTCATTCTGGATAATATTTTTGTTCTAATTTTATTGTTTATCCTAATTAGATAAATTTGCAGGGAACAGGTGCATTTATCGCCTTGATGACACTATCGTGGCCTCTAACGCTTTCATCCCTCGTTGTATGCTTCATTTTGTCTGGGATTTTCCTCCTCTATGGGCAGTAAGTTTTGATATCCATATTTCCAATTTGTTAACTGATATCTATGAATTGACATGCAAATATTCAACTAATGGATATATTCTAAGAAGTATTTTGGTTGCATATATACATTCTTGATGCTGAAAACTGCTCTGACTTTTGAAGATATTGGAATTTTTTTCTTTGACAGGTATCAGAAGAAAGCAGCACTACTTGCTCAAAACATTGTTGCTTCTGCCAACGAAGTAAACAAAAAAAATGACAAATTCTTCAATATATGCGACCTCTTCAATATATTCAACCTCTTCTACTAAAAGTTTCTTTTTTTTCTTTTTACAAAAAATTAGGTTGCTCATGAAACATTATCTTTCATGAGAACCATCCGAGCATATGGAACAGAACGAGAAGAGCTTCAGAGGTGTAGAATTTTGTTTAAAGATTTGATTACGAAAAAAATGGCATTGTATGCTTATTTGCATATGCATAAATTGCTATGATGGTATGTAAGTATATCAGTGCTTCACGTCAGACTCATTTGCATATGTGATTTCTTTTTAGGTTCACACAATGGATTGACAGGTTAGCTTATCTGGGAATGCGTGAAAGTGCGGCTAATGGCTTATGGACCCTAAGTTTTCATACACTTTATCGATCTACACAGGTTTTGCTCTATGCCTCTATCTACTGCATGATTCCATGTTTTGGATAAAATTCTTGAAATGACATTCAGACGCAGTTGAGCTTACTTCTACGATATGTTATCCAGTTCCTAAATCAATTGTGACAGTTGTTGGCAGTTGCTTTGGGAGGCATGTGTATTTTGACTGGTGGTGTGTCCGCAGAGCAACTGACCAAGTATGTATTGTACTGTGAGTGGTTGATTTATGCTGCCTGGAGATTGCAAGACAGTATGTCATCACTACTTCAGTCCGTCGGAGCTTGTGAAAAAGTTTTCCAATTGATGAATCTTTCTCCAATATCTGAGTTCCTGTCAAACGGCAAGTGACCCTTTTAACCCTTTTTTTTACGTGGTGCATAATACTTCTGCATAATTGCGCTTATATTGCAATTGTCTTTTTGCAATTTTGATTAACATGCTTATACTTTACCATATAGACGATTTCATATGTTTCATGAATGACTTCAAGTGTATTCATGTTGGTTGTGAATGGTAATCACCTTTGAAATTCCACTGCTGCTTCTATCTGATTTTTTTTTTTCCTTAAAAATCTCTGTGCAGGAGTAAAATTACAAAGACTGATAGGACAAGTTGAGTTTGTGAATGTATCATTTCACTATAATTCGAGGAAGATGGTATCTTTCAATAACTATAGATATGTCTAAACTTTCCAACTATTTTAAGATTTAGAATTTTAGTGGCAGATGAAGTTACTTCTCCTAATTATTCTCTTTCATACGAGCAGGTACCTGTTTTCGATAACGTGAACTTCTCTATAAAAGCTAATGAAGTGGTTGCCATAGTAAGGAATAAAACATACTACCTATTTTGTATTATTATGTGTTATATTTTAAGCACCAATTCAGGGTTTTCTTGGTGAAAGGTGGGTGTCAGTGGCAGTGGGAAGAGCACATTAATCAATCTTTTGCTTCGTCTCTACGAACCAATTAGTGGTGAGGTGAGTGTCATGTTCTACCTATGAATATAACTAATCTCGTGTCAGTACCCTAATTTCTTCTTTTATTTATTATTATTGTTATTATATGTGCATGGTTATCTCCAGATTTTTGTCGATGGCATTCCTCTTAGAGAGATGGACATTAGGTGGCTGAGAGAAAATATTGGATTTGTTGGGCAGGTTAGAATTTAAATGACTCATTTTTTCTTGAAACTTTGTTGATAAGAGTTACTATCTCAGAGATGAATATGACTATTAAGCAGGAACCCCATGTTTTCCATATGGATGTGAAGTCAAACATTGGATATGGTTGCTCAAGAAGCATTAACCAAAAGGAGATTGAATCGGCTGCTAAAAAAGCATATGCTCATGAATTTATTTGTGCACTCCCTTGTGGTTATGACACGATTATAGATGATAATCTTTTAAGCGGTGGACAAAAGCAGCGTATTGCAATAGCAAGGGCTCTCCTTAGAGATCCTAATATCCTTCTACTCGATGAACCGACCAGTGCCCTCGATGCTGAGAGTGAAGGATACATCAAGGTACAAGAATTTGTTTTTATTTTGATTCTTGTTGTACTCAATACTTATTCAACTAATGACAATTCTGCATATCAGGAGGTTCTCCGAACTTTGATAGATGATTCGAGAAGACAGAGAACAATCATTATAATTGCACAAAGGTTCATTTTCTTCTACACTCTTGTCCTTAAATTATAGACTTGAGAGTTCAAGTTGTGACCCAGCTTCCACAGGCTGTCTACGATAAAAGCAGCAGACAGAATCTTGGTACTCAAAGATGGACATGTTGTTGAGGTATGTTTTCGGTTCCTTCTCTCTCTCTGTTATTCGGATCCTATCCTTGAAGAGGAGATAAAGATTAGCAGAAATTAGATGATTCAAGGACACAAAACCTTACATTATGGTTAAGTTAATGAGTAGATCCTTTACTGTTGATGATCAAAATGTTATTGAAGCAAGCTCATTGATGCAGAATGGTACTCATGTAGAACTCCTCGGCAGAGATGGACCGTATACCCGGTTGTTTAAGATGCAGAAAGATGTGGAGCTATTTAAAGAATGGTCTGTAGAGTAGGATCCCATTCCTAGAGCTTTCCTTTTTGTACCATTATTTCAATCTTGGTATCAAAAGATTGAGAATTAATCCCACCTTAGTTGCAATGAAAAATAAAAGTAAAAAGTCTCATTATAATTGGTGAAGATTGTTCGTTTATTCCACCCACTACAAGTCATATGTTGCCCCTACCCAAACCCTTAACCACATTCAAAATATTAGTACAAATTTCTATAGCCTTCTCACTTTGGGTCTTAAACCCGGTTTCTTCTCCTGGGGGTGTAAAGATCTTGTCACAATCTTGAACGTCTTTTAAAGCCACGGATGCCAGAGGTGGAGGCTCCTCGGTTTTCAAAAGAGAATTCACAGCTTCAGTGTACAAAACTCCACAGTGCTTGTATTTGTTAAACACAATAGGCTTATTTCTTGTCTGACTCTCACGAGCATGGATCTCGTCCTAGGTTGTGAACAAGAAAAATAGGCCCGACTGGATCGTGTCGTTTGCTTGACCTGCCGTCGTGGCCACAGTGATGGTGCAACTGCATGCAATGGTGAAACTGAACAATGTGAGGAAACACAGGTTATTAGATGTTGATGACTGTTGTATGTTTTTGCTGCGTGGAGTGGTTTTTTGAGTGGAAATGGTATTCCATCAGTTTTTATACCCATTTGTACATGTAACGGCTCATTTATTTTGGAGTGAATATTTAATTATTCAATTATTGATTTGCTATATCTGCTTAATTAATATCCGGGGTAATTTTTGATTTATGATGCGTCTCTCACCATGTGCCCATGTCTTTTAAACCCAATCGTATCACGTGTATTTAATGAAAATAAAATATACACAATAAGTTCTTAATTAAGAACAATTGTAACATCATTTTCTGTCACAAATTCAATCAAGAAATCAGATAAACATACTAAGCAAAATAGAAAATTCAGTAATATGAAAAAATGGAAAATGAAAGAACAAGATTTAAGCGTGCGATCAATTTAAATATTTTTGTTGCTTGGGTGTTAAATGATATGGGTGATCAATGAACAGTAGTACTAATATTGATATTCTATATAATAACACTCAATATGTGAAGATTAATATTTTTAGATAAGTAACAAATATATCCAATTCTTCACAATTCGCTATCAATAACTAAATAACCCATGCCTTATGTATTATGATCATAGATTATAAAGTAGGCTATACTTTTTGTTATTGTCATTAGATTATAAATGAAACTTCATTTCCAATTAAACTTTGGTGCAAAGTGACTTTACTGAGATCACTGTAACTTAAAATAAATCACAAATATTAACATGGAGTAGTATAAAGTAAAATAAATTTGCGAAATAGTAATGTACTATAAATAATGTAAAGTATTAAAATGACACGTGGCCCCACCGGCCAACCATCTTCCTGTAAATTGCCAAAATAAAAAAAATGCAATAATGAAATGTGCAACATCATAAGACTAAATTTGTGTAGTTATTATTATTATTTTTTAATTATTTTTTTAAGACTAAATTTGTGTAGTTAATAATGTTTACTTTTCTTAATTGTATTTGTGATAAATTCTTATTTCTAAATATAAGTTTTCTTAATTAGAAATCGTAGTTAATTTAGGAGCCGATACAACTAAAGACAATAAATTTCACAACAATGGAACGGTACAAAATAATAAAAGGAAACTCAACCGTTGCACCATTGGGCCTTATTGTCATGCTAACTGTGATTTTTTTTTTTGAACCCATCTTTATAATAGATTTTTCATGATAGCAAACCAGTAAAAAATTGAGAGCAAATGGCTGCATTTCAACGACCTCAATTCAAACGAAATCCCGATTATCACCCGCAAAGTCAAACTCAAATTACGTGCTACACCATTAACATATACAATCCATCACATCCGCAATCTCAATTCAAATTACAGAGTTGGAATTGAGCTATATTGCACGCATTTTTTTTAAACATAAAGTATAATTAAATAGCTGGAATCAGCCAGCACTGATGGACAAGCTTTCCCACGAGCTTTCTAAAACGACATTATTCTTAGCAAAGAAAACAAGCTTGTGAGCTATTACATTATAAGAGCGATTAACCCAGCACAAATCAAATTCAATTCCAGAGGAGAGAAGAGCTTGGATGTCGCAAAAGATAACTGAAGCAGCTAATGGACATTCAACAATATCTTTGGCGCAGAGAATGCCGTTGCGAGCATCTCCAATAATTGAGCATTAAGGAATATTATGAGAGACCGCAAGAGAGAGAGCTTCTCGAAGGGCAAGAAATTCCACAACAGTTGGATCAATGATACCATCGAATTTCTTGGCAAGACCATAACAGAAGGAGCCATTCTCATTCTCCACAAAAACATCACCACAATTAGGAATTTAGGGCATCTCTTGCCAAATCAAAGTAGATGCAAATGGTGTTATCTGGCGGCTATAATTGAATACTTGAGAGGCTAGGAGAGGTTTTTCAGGCCACCCATTAGCAAGTCTCAGAGAGAAGCTAAGAAGCCGCACAGATGATGTCTTGAGGAACAGAAACAACACCATTGTTCCGAGAAAACCATACATCCTAAATCTATGTCTTTAATGGTCATTCACTTATAATACAAGCGGTTCAATCATAATTTTCGCAATTTTAGCATCCACAAACACCAATCATTATAGTATTCATATGAATCGAGTTTTGGGGCTTAAAGACATAAATTATACCTATATACATGATGAAAGTAGAGATATATGAAAGCTCATGAATCAGCACTTACATTGTTCACACTATGATCTATCTATCTTTGCCATTATTTTATGGTGTAGTATTTTAATTATACTTGATATTATTCCAAAAGGGAGCCACATAATCAGCTTCATTTTAGGAAATGGAATCATAGACCGAAAACATTTAACTAGAACCGTAAAATTGAATAAAATGTGTTGGCAAAAAAATTTGTTTAGATAAATCCGGGTTTAAGGGCCGGATAGGCCAATCATAATCACATGATTGTTTTACATTTGGTTGATAGTAAGTATTACATTTATAATTAACTTCAGTTTTTGGCAAAGGTAGAGAGGGTAATTAATATTCTCTCTGATAACAAGTATATGCATGCATGAGGGTGAACAATACGTGGAGGCTGATCATTGGTGTTTTGGGAATGATCTGAACGTATTGCATGGCAGCTGGAAGCTTAAGAAACGGTTGCAACAACTCAAACAATCAAAACTGTCAAAACTGATAGTTCTGATGCAGTGTTGAGCAGCCGATATTGAGGTGATTTTTGAGCGGTTTATCGAGCTACCTAGAACCGGCTAGATGACTGCATCTCATCTACTAAGTGAGGGCTATCCAGTGGAGGTTTGACCGAATCAAAAGGTTGAGGGAGTAGGAAGATATAAGGGCTCAAAGTTGCTTCATCACAGAAAGTTCAACACTTAGAAAATTTTTCACAGTTTCACAGAAAAGTTCCTTTCTTGTTTGTTCTTCGATTCAGTCTGTTCTTGGTTGTGTTAGATCATCAATAATAGAGTTTCTTCTCCCCATGAGTGGATGTAGGTTATTCATAACCGAACCATGTGTAATTCTTCTTTCATATTCATTCCATCAACTTAACAAAATTGTGTGTGTGTTCTTGAGTGTTTGTGAGACTGTGTGTATCATTCACGACACTCTCCGTAGTATACATTTTTTTAATGATGCCACACAAAATAATTATTATATGAACATAGAGCCACACACTACATTAATATAACTACCCGTTACAAATTAAATTATTATCTTTCACTTCACTACACATTAAAATATTATATTCCTTAATCTACATGTATAACACCAACATATACTAATCTTATTCCGGAACAGAGAATTTAATACTCTAATAGTATAGTATATTTTCAATTTTCAAATGTAATCAAATCATTCTAACATTCCTTTTCCTCATACATCAACCTCTGTTGATTAGGAATTTGACATTTTGGGGGATTTTACAAGTTTTACAAAATTGACGATTTTGCAATTTTTCGCAAATTTGTTGGAGGATTTTCCAATTTCTTCTTTATATTATAAAACACATGCCAAACTCCAATTTTAGTACTATCTTCTGGAATTGCTTGCAAGATTGAAACAACTATATTCCTAGTATTATCTCCTGGAATTGCTTGCAAGATTGAAACAACTATATTCCCTCTTAACCGTAAGTAGTTCCCCTTAAAAATGGAATTTTAATGAATTTGCAAAAGAATGCTAACTGTTCATAAAAATGAATAATACATGCTAAACTCATCAAGTCAATATAACATTGCAAAGACATATGTTCCTAAGATATTTACATTTCTTTTATTGCAAGAAAATGAGAGGAAGGGAGAGAGGATATGAAACCAAATCCATATATTGGTATTAACTTCAACAATATACTATATACACATCTACTGTACAAATCAGGAAGAACAATATACACATCTTTGTATTTCAAGTTTGCATCAAGGGTTAGATCAATCATGAACGATACAAGTAAGAATGCCTCGTTCAAGGAAGTGGCTTGTTTGAAGAAGGTGATAGCATACTGGAAGGAGCAGTCTAGTCAAAGAGGTGAATACGAAGATATCCAAGAAGAATGAACCCCAAAAACAAAACTGACATCCGTCATTCCATGTAAGTTACAATTCATCTTGCCAAATAGATTTTATGATAAAGATGGCGATTATATCAATTCGTATTTAGCTAATTATTTTGGATTTTGAAGTCTTATAATGATTTTTATTTTTGGCAGAGGAGATTTCAAGGATATCCAAGAACGAACCCCAAAAACAAAACTGACATCCGTCATTCCATGCAAGTTACAATTCATCTTACCAAATAGATTTTCTGTCACAATTTCAATCGAGAAATCAGAGTAACATACTAAGCAAAATAAAAAAATTCAATAATATGGAAAAATAAGCAAAATAAAAAAATTCAATAATATGAAAAAATAAGCAAAATAAAAAAATTCAAATAATATGAAAAAATGGAAAACGAAGAACAAGATTTAAGCGTTCGATCACTTTAAACATTTTTGTTGCGTGTTAAATGATAGGGGTGATCAATGAACAATAGGACTAATATTTGATATTCTATATAATAACACTCAATATAATATGTGAAGATTAAGATTAATATTTTTAGAAAAGTAACAAATATATCCAATTCTTCAAAATTCGTTAATCGTTATCAATAACTAAATAACCCATGTAGTCTATAATTTTTTTTATTATGGTCAAACTTTGGTGCAAAGTGACTTTACTGAGATCTCTGTAGCTTAAAATAAATTACAAATATTACGTGTAATAAAGTAACATACGTATAAAGTAAAATAAATTTGCTACTCCACAAAAAGTTGCAAAATACTAATGTACGGAGTATAAATAAAGTAAAGTATTTAAAATGACACGTGGCCAGGCCCTCTGGTCATCCATCTTCCTGCTTCCAAAACCCTACCCCAAAGCCCTAAAACTAAAAGACCCTCGTGTTTCCGATAGTCCAACTTCAACGAATATTTCCCCCCTTCATAATTCCTTTCTCAAAACTCTCTCTCTCTCTCATCTACTTACCTTAATGATCTCTCCTTCTCAAATTTCACCTGAAATTTCCAACAATGTTAACTCAGCTTATCGTTTCCTCCCTGCTTCTGCTGTCACTGCACCGTGCGACGTCGCATTTGCTCTCCGGTCCTCACATCGCCGACGTCAACATACTTCTGCCTCCCAAGATGACCCACCCTGTTGAATACAGACTTCAGGGCAGCGACGGTTGCTTCAAATGGTAATTTAAGCTGCACTCGATGACTTATTTGTTTAAATTTTGTTGTGAGAATGGGCTAATATGGTTTTGTTCTTAGGTCATGGGACCATCATGATATATTATCGGTGTTGCCGGAGTATAATTCGAGTAGCCATTGCTCGACGAGTGCTCGATTGCGGTCTATTGCTCCGTACGGTGGGAGGAAGGAGACCGCTGTTTACGCAACTGATTTGCATTCTGGAATGATGATTCGTTGCAAGGTTTATATAGATATAATCTCGAGGATTCAGATATTCCATAACTCAGTGAAGCTTGACCTCGATGGTCTTGCTACTCTTCGTGTTCGGGCCTTTGATAGTGAAGGTATACTTTTCGTTGTGTCTTCATTGATTTTGGACGAAAGGTTGAACAGTTTTAATGTCTTTTTATTTTGTGCTGCTAGATTTTGAGTTATGATATCGGCTTATAAGAAATTTTAGATGTATTTGGAATTTGTTTTTCTCTCAAAAATTCGCCAGTTATGTGGCTCTTATTAATCTTTATTGATTCTGCTCTTTTTATATGTCATTTCTCCTTATTCTTATGAAAGGAATGCTTAGATAAGTTAAAAGTAGATTAGGGGAGTTTTGACATAAACCTTTGTTAAAAGCAGTAGCTAGGACTGAGAGCAAGGAACTTTGTGGCAGAATGGAAGTCACCAAATTCACCAATGGTATATAGAAGAATATCAGATGTGAAATAATTTGGCCATAATGAAACCAACTGATTTTTGTCTTGTTGGAATTAGAGGCATATGATTGAAAAAAAGATGTAGGAGTACTTTATTTGAATAGTCCTTAAAATCTTTTTAAAATGAATGCAAACGCACTGTTTTATCTATCTGTAGCTCTATTATGAATACTCTAATATGACTCTTGATGTAAAAACCATCCTTAAATGGCTCTGGGTACTGAGATTAACTGGAGTTGCAGTTCAGCTGTGAATATCTGTTAATGTGCCGTCTTTTTGACGGCTTTGTTAATTTGTACATACTTGCAATAAGTCGTACAGAATGTACCGTATTGTAAGGTATTTCCTGCAAAATTATATTTTGACTGCTGAAACTAATTTTTCTATTCTGTATAAATTATTTCCCATTATTTATTATTTTATATTTCTTTTTACCTGTGCTATGGTTTTGATACAGAAAATGTCTTCTCCTCCTTGGTGGGACTGCAGTTCATGTGGCAATTGATGCCCGAAACACTGGGATTGCCGCATAGTCTTGTCCATGTTCCTTTGAAGGACTCTCCATTGAGTGATTGTGGTGGTTTATGTGGTGACTTGGATATCCAAGTAAAGCTCGAAGAGAGTGGTGTGTTTTCAGATTTTTATGTGGTGAAGGGTACTGAAATAGGCCATGAGATTGTTTCTGTAAATCTTCTAGAACCATCAGTGGAGCACCTGGCTGACAAAATTATCTTGACTGTTGCAGAAGCTATGTCGCTAGATCCTCCATCACCTGTATATGTCCTCATTGGTGCTGTTGTTCAGTATACTCTTAAAGTTATTCGCAATAATAGCCCACATTTTGTTAGCTTACCATCTCCATTCCATCAATGGTCTTCTTTAAACTCTTCTGTTGCACATGTGAACAGATCAATGGGTGTAGTTAATTCATTGAACTTTGGGATAACAACTATTGTTGTTGAAGACACCAGGGTCGTTGGACACATGCAGGTATCTTCTTTGCATGTTGTCTTACCTGATAATTTGTTGTTATTTATGTCCCTTCTCTCCCCTTCTGGTGGTCATGTTGAGGGTGTCGAACCCATTCCTTCTGTATCTCGTTGGTATGTTGTAGCTGGGCGTCTATATCTCATTCATATTAAGGTTTTCTCACCAGGACCTGGTGCACAAGAAATTTTTATAACAGAAAATGATCAGTTGGAGTTGCATGATAACCACGAAGATTTCTGGAATATTCTCCCATTTTCAGAAGGTTCTGCCAAAGGGAATGGTAGAATCTTAGAGGCAAATTCGTATGGATTAGGAAAGCTTACAGCAACTTTGTCTTACAGCACTGGGGATGATATGGGAAAAGAAGTTCTCAAGGTTGTGCAAGAAGTCATGGTGTGCGATCAAGTTAAGTTTACTATAAACGGAGACAGTAGTGTTTCTAACAGAATTCTCCTCCCATGGGTCCCTGGTGTCTATCAGGAGATGGAGCTAAAAGCAAGCGGAGGTTGTGCAATGTCCTCAAGTGACTATAAATGGTTATCTTCAGACATGTCGGTTGCATCTGTATCTGTCTCTGGTATAGTTCAAGCAAAAAAGTCTGGAAAAGCTACTATAAGAGCAGTGTCCATCTTTGATGCATTTAATTATGATGAGATTGTTATTGAAGTTTCTATTCCCCATTCATTAGAGATGCTTCCTAACTTTCCTGTGGAGACTCCTGTTGGTTCGCATCTTCAAGCTTCTGTAACATTAAAAGCATCAAATGGTGCATACTTCTATGCTTGTGATGCTTTCAGATCTGCTATAAGATGGACAACTGATAGTAATTCTTTCATAATTGTGAATGCAACTGCTGTAGTTGCAGACAAACAAGAAGCTGGTGTACCCCAATCTACATTCTACGGTCCTCCATGTGCATGGACCAATATATGTGCTTCAAGTTCTGGTCGCACCACCTTACATGCAGCATTAACAAGAGAAAATCAATTGTCTGATAATACTGGAAGAGAATCTATTGCGTTGAAAGTGTCCTTTTCTATTGCTGCTTTCTTACCACTGATTGTGCATCAGGCAGGTGATGGAAACCAGTTTGGTGGTTACTGGTTTGACATGGATCATGTTGAATCTCAGAATCAGCTGAGTAATTTAGATAATTTATACCTCGTGCCTGGTGCTCATTTGGATGTTATGCTTCTTGGGGGACCAGAAAGATGGGGCAAAGATGTTGAATTTATTGAGAATGTGGAAGTGTTGGCTGAAAACAGTGTTAATGTGAAAGACAAAGTTGCTGTTCATCAAATGTCAATCAACTATGGTAATTTCTACAGAATAGGATGTGAAAGTTTGGGAACCTTTAAACTTATTTTCAGACGGGGAAACTTAATGGGGGAAGACCATGAATTACCTGTTATATCTGAAGTGAAGTTGTTGCTTATTTGTAGCCTTCCGTCTTCTATAATCATAGTTGCTGATGACGCTTTGAACACTCCTCCAATCATTCAGTCTGCAGCTAAAGCCGAACGCATGCCTGGCAGAATTCGTTCCTCTCCAGTTACAGTAGCAAATGGACGCAGTATACGAATATCAGCTGTTGGGCTCAGTGATTCTGGAAAAGCTTTTGCGAATTCATCTTCCCTCAGTTTAAACTGGGAATTAACTGAGTGTGAAGGTTTGGCTCTTTTTGACGATGCATATAATTCAAGATTATACTCGAGTTGGGAAAGATTTCTGATCTTGCAAAACTCATCTGGAGTGTGCATTGTGCGGTCCACTGTTGTCAGCTTTATTGATTCTCTGAGCCATTACGACTTTGCTACAATGTTTGTAACTTCGAAGAACACTCTGACTGACGCGATTCGGTTGCAGCTTGTTTCTTCTCTTAGAGTCAGTCCAGAGTTTGGTTTGTTGTTTTTCAGTTCTGAAGCTAGACTGAACATCTCTGTAACCGGAGGGAGCTGTTTTGTGGACACAGTGGTAAATGATACTCAAATCGTGGAAGTAATACAACAAAATCCTGCTCATGAGCGCTCACAACTAATGTTGGCTCCTAAAAGCCTAGGCCCTGCACTTGTAACAGTTCATGATATTGGGCTTGTTCCCCCTCTTACTGCATCTTCCATTGTCCAAGTTTTGGAGATGGACTGGATTAAGATTTTAACTGGAGAACATATAAGCATTGAGGAGGGAAGTTTACTGTCTATAAGTTTTTTGGTTGGGGTGGCTGATGGGCGTACTTTTGACCCTTCTCAGTACAAATACATGAACATTCGTGCTAGTATTGAAGAAGATATAGTTAGGATAGTGGAAAATCATGATTTCCCTATTCTTGCAGATAGATACGTGAATGCCCCAAATTTCACTTTACAGGCAACAAAAATTGGAGTGACAACCATATATCTTAGTGCTATCCAACATTCTGGACATGAGATCTCGAGCCATCCAGTTAAGGTGGAAGTATATGCTCCACCAAGATTACATCCCGACGATATTTTCCTTGTACCTGGGGCATCATACGTGCTCTCAGTTAGAGGAGGCCCTAAAATTGGTTCATATGTTCAGTACTCCAGTTTGGATGATCAAACTGCTCAAGTTCACAAGATTTCAGGACTAATCTCTGCTATTTCAACAGGTAACAGTACCCTTGTTGCCACTATATATGGTGATGGTGATGCCATGATTTGTCGAGCATATGGCATAGTTAAAGTAGGGATTCCTTCATCTGCAGTTCTAAATGTGCAGAGTGAGCAGCTTGCTGTTGATCGACGTATGCCAATATATCCAACCTTGTCTGAGGGGAATTTATTTTCCTTTTATGAGCGCTGCAACAGTTTCAAATGGACTGTGGAAGACAAAGGTGTGTTGAATTTTCAAGGAGCAAACTCTGCACATGTTACGGGAGATAACATGGTGAAAACTTTCCATCCTTCTGGTTTCTTGAATGGGCGAGAC
The DNA here is from genome assembly GCA_023678885.1 of Pogostemon cablin. Taxonomy (NCBI): domain Eukaryota; kingdom Viridiplantae; phylum Streptophyta; class Magnoliopsida; order Lamiales; family Lamiaceae; genus Pogostemon; species Pogostemon cablin. The sequence goes on along the minus strand of CM042992.1, from coordinate 394,629 downwards.
CTTAACTTCATTCAAATGCTTCGTGGAATATCGGCTGGCAAGGCAACTGTTTCAATTTCATTCTCTTGTGATTACAAGTTCTCAAATTCATTGTCCAAATCGATGTTATACAATGCATCTATATCACTGTGGGTTGTCCCCGACCTTCCACTTGCTCTTGGACTGCCTATCACCTGGATCCTTCCCTCTTATTATACCTCTTCGGATCTCTTACCTTTGACATCGCATGCTGTGAACAGAGTGGATTCTTTTAGTGATAAAGGTATTGTTTATTCCTTGCTAGGACAGAGCAACAGGAAAATTGAAGAAGTGCGAGATGATGATATACACATTGATGGAGCTAAAGTTATAACTAAGGATTCTGGCAATATTGCGTGTATTCAAGCAAAAGACAGGTCCACTGGGAGAACTGAAGTTGCATCCTGTGTGAGGGTTGCTGAGCTGGCTCAGATCAGAATAATGACGGATGAGTTTCCAGTTCATATACTTGCTTTGGGTGCTGAATTTGACCTTCAAGTCAAATATCATGATACCCTTGGAAATCCATTTCACGAGGCCCATAATGTTGTGCTGTTTGAAGTGGATACCAACTATCCTGATGTTGTGTTGATTGGCGAATATGATGGTCATGGAAGCATCCATCTTCATGCAAAAAGCGAAGGTTTAGCTCTTCTTAGAGTGTCTTTTGTTGGTAATCCTAAAAAATCAGTGTATGCGGTGATTTCTGTTGGTCCTCAATTGCATCCTCAGAATCCTGTTGTTCACCAAGGGACTAGTCTCAACTTCAATGTAAAAGGTTTTAGTGATTCAGCATCAGGACAGTGGTCTAGTGCAAATGAAAGTATTGTGTTTGTGGAGAAGCTATCTGGATTAGCTGAAGCAGTGGGAGAGGGTAGAACCTATGTACACTTTGAAAGCTCAAACTCAAGTTTTAAGCTTTATACGCAGGTTACTGTCTTGAAAGGGAATATTGTGTCGGTTGATGCTCCTGGGGAGGTGATGACAAATGTGCCGTATCCAGCAAAAGGATATGCATTCTCTGTAAAATTTAGTGGCGCTCATGACCACCAACATGGAGCTCTGGGGAATAGTATGCTGCTCGCATTTGATTGTGCAGTTGATCCACCCACCATTGGGTTTGCTAAGCCGTGGAAGGATCCTCATACTGGTGATTCGTATTGCCTGTTCTTCCCTTACTCTCCGTTGAATTTAGCACGTTCATCTCCCAAAATGGGAGACACCACAAAGCAGGTTCTTGTTTCTGTTAGTGCTTCACTCAGAGGAGGCACACACATTTCTGGTTCAGCATCTGCTCTCTTCATTGGAGGATTCACTGTACTTGAACTGGACAAAAATTCATTGCATCTGAATCTCACACGTGACTCCAACGAACGTGTCATAACCATAATTGGTAACACGGATGTGGAGCTCCACTGGCACAACAAGAATTGCCTCTCAGTTCGCCCCATCCTAGGCGAAGACCGTGCAGTGGGAAAATACGAGGTCAGAGTTCACGGAGGCGAGAGATTCCAAGATCAACTCATCTTCTCACTCCCATCAACTGGGCAGAAAGTTGAAATCAGCGTTAGCTACGATCCTGAGGAGAGACAAGCATCTAGGAAACCAGCAAATATAGCATTATGGGGTGGTGTATCTTGCATCCTCGTTCTCTTGATACTAACAGTGACTGTCTTCATATGTTACCTTGATCGACCCGAGAGATCACGCCTCGTTGTACCCTGCAGGCCAAGCAGTGCAGCACCCGTCACTCCACAGCGGAGTAGCCCTGCTACTACCAGTGATCAATCCCCCCGTACACCGCAGCCATTCATCGACTATGTTAGGAGGACGATAGATGAGACGCCTTATTACCGGCAAGATTTTAGGAGAAGGGCCAATCCTCAAAATACATTCTAGGTTGACAACAGTTTGTGTGCAGTGTGGACCTTGTCTTTCGGGTGTAATTTATGTTCAATGGAACATTCAAGTCGGTAAGAACAGTTATCTCTGTAGTTTATGCAATTGTAGTTTATTTCAAGCTCTGTTTGGATGGGAATGATAACTGTTGTGGCATGGAACTGTTTCATTGGGCTTTGAAATAGAGAATCTCGTAATTTTCACTGCAATGGAGTAATCAACTAATCATTAGGGCGAAATTAGATTTTCTATGTCCATAAGATTTTAATTTTATTTGTTTATTTATTTCCCGAAAATAAGGTTGATTACTAGGTAAGAATAAGTAAGATGTGGCATTTTATTTAAGATGTGAAATTAAAAATATATTTACGAGTATATAAATATAAATGCACAATTTATATTTTTTATAATTAAATATATTTTTTTCCCATTTATAAAAATTAAAAAATGTATGTAAAAATATGGGCCATAAAATTCGGTGTCGTTTGGTGAATGAAATGTCAGTTGGTTGACACGTTGAAGACTTTCTAGTTGATATTAGAAACAGAGGGCGAAAATATCAGGTCGTCTCTTTCAAGTTGGTGCACAGAAATTTAAGGAAATCATAAAACGAAAAAAAAGGGAGAATTCTGCAGCGAGGAAAAATGGCGACGGTGTCTAGCTTTTCAACAATGCGAAAGGTACAATTGATTTATGCTTCACAATTTCCAATTCTCTATGATCCTTTTTTCTTTCCTGAAATTTAAGGTTTCAATTGTTGCATTCGCAGATGCCGCAAGTTTTGTGCAGGAAGAAAGAGAAAGAGAGAGGAGGGCAGAATAATTACCCTTACAAAGTTATCGAAATTACTCCTCCGCCCAAGAGCCTTGGCATTCGCTGCTTTCCCTCTGTAAGCTTTTTTTTTTTTGGGGAGTATTTCGCATTTGTTTTCAATAAATTCAGAAACTCAACTATTGAATATAGAATCATAACATTTCTACATTTTTGTGTTAGGATATAATGTGCTAAAATGGGTTGACGAAATTCTGCTATTTTTAATATATATATATATATATATATATATATATATATATATATATATATATATATATATATATATATATATAATGCTTATCTGCTGCTCTCATTTGATTTCTACTTTCGTTAATTACTTTAAATCAGGGGTTTTTTTTATCTCTATTTGTTGTTGTGAGTAAAAGTTTTAGGTGTTTGTGGATGAAGTGTCATAAAGATACTTACTGTGGTAGTTGAAATTAAGTGTAAGTGTGTATCATTTCGTTGAGACTGATATAATATAACCATTGATTGTAATGGCAGAACCTGCAGTGTGGTGAGAGTGTCACAATAGAAGGCCAAGCTTATATGATATCAGCTGTAACACATCGTTATCAGCTCAGGAAAGGGAAGTACGAACCTAGTGAGAAACGGCTTGATGTATTGTCGAGCGGTAGATACATAGTAAACTTGTATTTGGAAAGTTTGCTAGAACAATCTTGATTTTGATCTTCATTGGAGATGGGATCTGTGCTCCCTTCTTCACCAGGTTTCTTATTTATTATCAATGAGATGCTTGGTTTCAAGTCACAGTTGTATATTAGATATAGAACATTTTCAAACTGTGTAGTAATTATTTTAATGCATTGGCTCATTTATTCATCACTAAACTTGTTAGTTTACCTTTAAGCCATCTATCAATTTCAGTAGCTGAAAATTAGAATCTTATATTAGCTCTGAAAATACGAAACTCAGAATGTAAGAATTTAGCCTGTTTTCCAGAATTGCCCTTTAAGACGTGCTTTCTGTATTCTTATATAGGAGTAGTAGCCATTTTACAGTTAGAACCTAACTTGATCATCTGCCTGAACAATACTTTTATGAAGAACAATTAAATTGCGAACCTGAAAAATAAAACTCAAGACATGCAAGGTCATTTATTGTTTTTTTGGTGTGATCCACCTTGTTTGTGTACACCTTTTAACCCTGTTTGTCCACCTTTTATTTTATAATATGAGTTAAGTTTCTGGTGATTAGAAGCTTATATCTGATCTGGTAATACAGCAACTCAAAATCTGAACTTGGCGGTTTTCAGAATCGCTCTTTAGGACATGCTTACTCAGTTGCTCCATTCTTGGTTTGCTTTCAACAAATTTGGAACAAACTATAGGTTTGCTCATGGAATATTGATTTGCATACGCTGCAGAAATCGTGTGTATTGAACGAGCCATTGTACAGTAGAGATCTTCACTGGACTTTTCAGACATATGACTCAATTAAAAGAAAAGGTGATCCTCTAATTCTTTAATTTTGTAAGTTGATCAACTTCTTTACCTTTCGGCTGTGGTTTGTCGCCTGTCTTAATGCTTTAGTATATAGTATGAGTGGTTTCAATTGTTGATGCCTTTTTCAAGTAGCTCATCTCACTGTTTAGTATTTTAATCAAAGATCAGAATTTAAAACTCCCTTTTTTTTCTTTTTTCACACAAATTAAGAAATACTCTATAAATTTTGATATACAGTGACTTAAAATATAGTACTAATATTACAATATGCAGTGAGTAATTGTATAAGTATTGTGTACAAATTTATGTAAAAATATTAATTATTTTGTGCGGGTGTCATCCCTTAAAAATTTAAGGAAACCGTAGACCTTGCGTTAGGATAAATTAAAATGGCTACACATGAGAATATTTTTCCTTACTTACATTATTTTTAAAATTTTTTACATAAAATACTTTGTTTTCTAATCCTTTGTCCTTTGCATTTAATAAATTTTTTTCCCCCTTGGGTTATTCGTATGCAAATTTATTTATGTGTGCTTTCGCTTTTCAAATCATTTTTCCTTTTTTTTTTAATTATATTTTATCTAACTTTTTAAAAAGTAAGTAAATTAAAGTATATAAAGCTAAAATGCAATTTTATTATAAAGTATAAAAAAACACTGCAAGTGCAAGTATTTATGAAATAAAGTACAGATTTAAGTAGATACATAGACCTTACCCTCTATAACTTTACTTGAATTAGTAGCATTTGAATTTAATCAAGGACGTATTCTATGAGAAGTGTGGTGTGAACTGAGTAAACACGTAAACACTTTTGAGTGAGGCTTGCGTGCGGTCGGTGTATACCATACGCCTTTAGAATTTAGTATTATAAATAAGAGTACATTATTTTATTCTAAAGGATATACACTTTAATTAATAAGGGTACAATATTTTGTTATAAAGAGTATACACTTTTTATAAATATTTTTTTATTTTTCTTCAGAAAATAAAGGGTACACATCCTTATACTAAAAGGTATACAGTTTAACACAAAATTCTAAAGGCACACGAAAAGTGCTCCCGTGCGCCCAGGCGCACACAAGTTTTTGCCAACACTTTTATTTAAAAATTTTAATAATAATTATACTATTAAATTTTTTAAATCCTAAAAATAAACCTTAAATTTTAAGATAATATATGACATAAATTACTTAGATTACATGACTAACTTTATAAATCAATTCACACAAATATTTGCTTTTAGTAGTTGGTGTATTACTTAAAGCATTGCTATTCATAACTTTTTGCTTTTAGTAATTGGTGTATTACTTAAAATATTGTTATCATAATTCATAACTTATTTTCATCCTAAACGTGTTATTTTTCTTATAATTTAATTTTTATTTTTATAGTTCGTGTTCTTTAACCTTAAGATTAAGTTTTACCCTCAAATATAATATTTATTTTTGTGATATAATTATCGTTTGAATTTATAATAAAAAAGATTGTATTTACAATCAATTACACCCAATATATGCTAGGAGTATTATAATTTTAATGTAATTGTGGTTTTGGCACTAATTACTTTACCCATAGGTGTTACTCCCTCCGTCCTATAGAAGTTGACACACTTTTCTTTTTGGTTTGTCCCACTAAAGTTGACACATTTCCTTTATAATACATGGGACCCACACAAAAACAATTAATTTATTCCCATGGGCCCCACATATCACCTCTAATACAACTACCAACTACACATTAAATATTATTTATCTCACTTCATTTTACTTCACTTCACATTAAATTATTATACTCCTTAATCTCCGTGCCCAAAAAAAATTATACCAACTTCTCCGGACGGAGGGAGTATAGGGAGTATTTAGTTATTGTTTTAACCATAGCCATTATGTCTAATATTGAAATATTGATAAGAGCAAATTTTATAAGTCCCAAACAAAAGTCCCTCCAAGAAGACTTATGAAATGATGGGGGGTTAATTCTTAGATTTAGATGTCATTATAGCTAGACTAAGATTTTATAAATATAATTTAAATTTAATAATAGAGAAATAAAGGAAAAGATAATAATGATATGAATCTGCACTGTGAATATGATTATTCTTAAACATGCTTAGTTGATGGGTGACATTAGTGGTCCCCTACGGACCTAAATTGTCTCTTCCTTCCTTCACATGGAAGGTTTATTTCTCTTTAACACATTTTCTTACTAACTGTATTTATTAGTACTTGAGGTAAACTCCTAATTTATTTATTTTTTATAAGGGAAAATTTCATTAATAATAACTTGGATATAAGATATATCCAATAAATAAGATAAAATGATAGTACAAAACAATAGAGTTAGAACTAGTCGATAGCCCCATATATGCAATTTAACAAGTTTGAACTCCAAGTCATGTACTCCATTCCTTTCCATCCACATTTGCTTCTATGTACTATCCAGCTTCATATATGATTTTTCACTTCATATAAAATCTCATACACCTTCCATTCCTTATTTATTTTATCTACCTTATTTATTTTAGACGTGGTTGACATAACATGATGAAAAATATGTTCTTAAATATAAATCCATGATTGCCAATTTATAAGTTATTATAATTTATTTTATTCTTTTAGTAATATTGTTTTTACATTAGGGATTAAATTAAAATTATAGATCGTTAATTAATTAACATTTTTTATGCTCATTTTTGTTTTAGTTCTGACACAACTTCGTCATTTCTCCATATTCTGAATAGTGTATATAATATATAGAGGAATTATATATTCTTATGTTTCATCCAATCATTTCTTTTCGTTTTTGGAAGTTTCCTAGTTGGGAAAAAGAATTAGAGGTTTTATTTTTAAAAATTTTTATAAGAAAAAATCACAATAATTCAGGGGTGAAGAAAACAGGGGTGATGGCTTAAATATATGGTGTTTTGTTTTGTGTGAACATTTCTCCCAGTTGGTTCATAGGTGGCAACCGGATTTATTTCATTTTTTAAATAATTAATTCCGTATTGAAATTTAGGTTTATAAAGCTAATAATGGTTCTCATCAAAAATTTTAATACTGATTTATTCAAGTTATATCAATTAATTAATTAATGTTATTATATCATTTATTTTTCTCACACGGTAAACATGATTTATTTGAATTTTGATACTTCCCTTCCCACACCACAATGATATTATATGTCTTAAATATATTTCCATTCATGTTTGAAAGAAAATTATAACTAAAAACAGCAGTATACAATTATGCAATCTTATTAATTAAATTTAGAAAAAAATTAAAATATGAAAATTATTCCTTTCACCTTATTATATGTACACTTTAAGCAATTTTTTTTGGGATTAAGAGAATATAATTATAATTTTATTAATGTGTTTTATTCAGTATTTTTATGTCATAGTTCATCGCAGTTTTGTCCTTAGTGTTCGTGATATTCTAAGTTTCTAACCAAAATTATGACTATGTTTCACATGAAATGAGCTCGATTAACATGGTATTAGTTGGATCATTGACCAATGTAATAAAAATAGTAGTTAAGTTAATTATAAGTTTATCTGTTTGTGATTTAATTTAATTTAATTTAATTTAATGGGTTGTACTGATTAAATTGGTAGAACTTGGGAGTTACGATTATTTTATTTTATTGCACAAAAGAATTGTCTATACTAATTGGAAGGCGGTCCACATGCCCCTCACGTGCATGCATGTGACTTCTCCTTAATTTCGCAATAAGTAATTTAATATATGCATTTACTTAATCTATAAATTTTTATTAATAATTGCTATATCTATTTCCCACCTAGATAAAATTAAAAATTATCTAGATACAGATCATAGATTGACACCAACAAAAATTAGGGCGGCTGCTAATGAATTGAACATGAACGAACTTGTTGTTCGTGTTTAGTTTTTTTATTTATGGGAAGGTGTTGTGATTATTTTATGTGATACCATTTTACACTTTTTATAATAGTTATCACTTTCGCTATAAAATGTTATTAATTTTTTTTATACTATAACTTGTTAATAAAATAACATTATCATTTTAAATTAATTGAGTATAACTTTTCATTATGTACATGTTATTACTCCCTCCGTCCCATAAAGAAGTTCACAGTTACTGCAGATACGAAGTTTAAGAAAAATTGATTTTTGGGGTAGTTTGGTATTTTTAGGTAATAAATAAATTATAAAATAAGTTATGTGAGTTGTAAAGGGGTGACAATTTTGAAATTAAAGTGTGTTGTGAGGTTATTGATTTGTATGTATTTCCTTATTTGGGGGTGTGAACTTGTTTATGTGAAGGACAAAAATAGAAAGTGTGAATTTGTTTATGGGACGAAGAGAGTACTTTTTATATGTCACATAAGTATTTATCTTTATTTATTTTTTATTATCTTTAGCTAATATATGTTCATAATTGTTCATTTAATTATCGGGATATATATGTGAACCAATATTAGTGAGCAAGTAGAAATTTTTATTAATAAACATCAATTCAAGCCACGATAATATATAAGTAAACTAAATTAAATTATGTTTACAAATGTTATACTATAAGTAAACTAAATTAAATTATGTTTACAAAGGTTAAGTAGTAGATATATATAATGTGGAGTAGTATTTAAATAAATAAATAAAAAACTTGTTTGGAAAGTGTATATCAGTATATAGACATAATAATATCAATCGAATGTGTTCATGAGTTCAATTACTTAATTTTAAATCTGGGAAGGAAGAAATTTTTAATATAAATGAATAAATTATGAAATTTGATTAATGTAATTTCAATGGAGTAGCATCTAAAATGAAGAAAGGTGAAGTTTTCATTGAAAATAATTCTTCCAAAATAAAATAAGTCTTAACCGAAAAATTGTTTGGCATGTATCCCAAATTATTATCAAAAGTGTTCACCAAATTACTATAATATCTTCATTTAATTATTTTCTTGGTTACCATAATAGTACAACTCCATTTAATATCATGAAATTCATTTTTTCCGGAATTACTGTGAATTTTATTATTATCTTTTAAATAAAAATCATTAAACTAGATTTCTGCTAAATAATGTAAAGGATTTAATTGATTAATGTATAATTTTAAATAATAATAATAATAATAAAAAATAAAAAAAACAGAGAATCTTTCGCGCACATTTCTCCCACACACACCAACACATAGTGCGTGCAAAATGTTAGTGAGAGAGTGGGGGAGGAGAGGAGAGGAGAGAGAGTGCATTGATTTGGTTCATGGAAAACAAGTGCATATAGTATGTACACAAAACGAGAAGAGAGAGCGTTACAAATAACAAGCAAGGATGATGAGATTAACGGTGGGAGATAAGAGATTCGTAAAGACGGCTTTTCAATTTCCACTTCATAAAAAAAATTCAAGAAATTCCCCCCAATTCGGCTTTTTCTCCTTTTCCTTGCTTGTGAACTGAGCTTCTGCATTTCTTCCTCCTTTTATAATTAAACGACACAAATTGAATTTCCATTCCCTGGGTTTATTTTAAGTTGTTTCTTTTTCATTATCTTTTTCGAGGCGGTTGATGTAATCTATCTATCAATCGCTGTTTCTTCTTCCGATCGGATCTGAAAAGGACTTTGCCCAAACAAGGGATTATAAAGCTGTACGCATTGGAGTTATTCTGAAGGGTGATGAAAGATTGTTCACCCATATACATTGTCTGATCAGGTAATCAAGATTTTAATTACGTTTTTATTATTTATTTTTTGGGATTTGATTTTGGTAATGTGGGTGAAAAAAGAGAATCTTGGATGTAGCGAGACTCAAGATTGAAGCCTTTTGTGTGTGTGAAGATTCTTGAATTCTGCTACATTCAACTGGTTTTGAAGGGGTTTTGCAGAGGAAAAAAGCAAAAAAAGATTAGTTGTGGATTTATGCAGTTTTAGTTATTGTTATGCTTTCTCTCGTATCAATTGATGGGTTGCTTTCAGATTCTACAACTGTTGGTGGTCCAAATTCCACTGCATTCATTGAAATTCAGAAATTTCTTCATGCTTGTGGTGTTTTAGTGTGATTGGTGGAACCATAATAATATTTGGATCCAAATTCCACTGAGGAATCATGAGTTTATGACTGTTTCTGAAACAAGCTTAGATTTAGCTTAATTTTCTGTTTCATTTGGTTTTGAAATGTTGCAGTTCCAATGCCTCACGACGCAATTGAATCAATTGCCCTGGGAGTTGGTACCTTACAGATGAGTTCCAGTTCCATTGGCAACTTGGATTATAATTCTTCTTCTGCACCTGGTACTACTCGTCCACCCCACCATCCATCCACCAAACACTACAGATTTGAAGGGAGCTCCTCTGCAGTTCACAAGGATCATGTAATGAAGACTACCCAGTCTGCATTTGGCACCACAGTCATTTCCAAACGCTCCTATAAATCATCTCATCTTGTCATGAGAAAGGATGGGGATAGCAGCAGATTCAATGAAGGGAAGGAGAAGTTCCCAAGCACCGTTGACGGAGATAAAGAAACGGAGGAGGATAGTACCCGGAAGCAGATTATGAAATCGGATAACGTTGATAGTGTCCCGAAGCTAGTTGAGGATACTAAGAATTGTGAATCCAGTGAAGTTCTTGAATCTGATAATTTGGCTTCCTTGCCAGGTAAGGCAAATGCTGTCCTATTGAGTGCTCAAGTGCAGTCTAAATTAGGAACAGGCTTCTGTCCAAGCCCTCAGGGCAGTTTTTACTCTGCAACACAGTACACAGAAGCTAAACAAAGCTTCACTAATACTGAAGTGAGTGAATGTGCTAGCAGTGTGGGGAAATCCTGTGAGAGTGGGGAAGTTAGCAATTCTTGTGACTATGTTGAAAGTAGGAAAACAAGCATATATAGAGGCAGCACCGGCAGTGATGTTAGTGATGAGAGCAGCTCTAGTAGCTTTAACAGTGCTATGTATAAACCCCACAAAGCCAATGATTCGAGGTGGGAAGCAATTCAGGCTGTTAGAGCTCGTAACAGTGGGTCGCTGGAGTTAAAAAATTTCAGGATTTTCAAGAGATTGGGATGTGGTGATATAGGCAGTGTTCACCTGGCAGAGCTAATAGGCACAAGAACACTTTTTGCCATGAAAGTTATGGACAAAGAAGCTCTAGTGAGTCGGAAAAAGATTCTGAGAGCTCAAACTGAGAGAGAGATTCTTCAATCTCTGGATCATCCCTTTCTTCCCACATTATACACCCACTTTGAGACACAGAAATTCTCTTTTCTGGTGATGGAGTTCTGCCCGGGAGGAGATTTACATGCACTACGACAGAAGCAACCTGGGAAGTTTTTTCCAGAGCACGCTGCCAGGTAGAAACTAAGTCTCTTTGATGTCTGATTTGTGTGCACTGCTATATATTTTGATTGAGTCTTCCGCGATTCCATATCCATTACGAAACAACATTCTTGAATTGTGTGGGATATCATTATGCATAGAACTCTCTTGGGCATAGGTTGATATCATTGCTAAGGACCTTTTGACAAATGTGTTGTAAAATTTTCCTCTACTCAAAGTTCAGACAAACTTTGAATAATCTCTTTGGATATCATCTTTGAATTTGTCTTTGTACGCTATGCTGACTGAGCCACACAGTTTTTCTTGAGTTATTTGCCATTCTTTTCTTGATTCACAGCAGTTAAGTAATTAGAGTGTTACTAAATTCTGTATACTCGAATAATATACAGATTTTATTTGGCCGAAGTTCTCCTGGCTTTAGAGTACTTGCACATGCTGGGAATCATCTACAGGGATCTGAAACCCGAAAATGTTTTGGTGAGGGAAGATGGACACATTATGCTTTCAGATTTCGACCTCTCTTTGAGGTGCGCCGTTAGCCCCACCTTGGTGAAGTCCTCGAATTCCAACTTGGAATCCAAGAGCTCAGGATACTGTGTCCAACCTGCTTGCATTGAGCCGTCGTGTGCCATCCAACCGGCTTGTATCCAGCCGACATGTTTTGGCCCCCGCTTTCTTGGCAAGTCCAAGAAAGAAAAGAAGTCTCGGCAAAAAACAGAAGTCTTCAACCAAGTCAGCCCTCTTCCAGAACTGATGGCTGAGCCCACAAATGCTCGATCAATGTCCTTTGTCGGCACGCACGAATATCTAGCTCCCGAGATCATCAAGGGAGAAGGCCATGGCAGTGCAGTGGATTGGTGGACATTTGGGATCTTTCTTTACGAGCTCTTGTTTGGAAGGACACCATTCAAAGGAGCAGGAAACCGAGCTACATTGTTCAACGTAGTTGGGCAGCCGCTGAGGTTCCCCGACTCTCCCACCGTTAGCTTCGCTGCAAGGGATCTGATCAGAGGATTGCTGGTGAAAGAGCCGCAGCACCGGCTTGCGTACAGGCGTGGAGCGACTGAGATCAAGCAGCACCCGTTTTTCCAGAGTGTGAACTGGGCTCTCATACGCTGCGCTAGTCCTCCGGACGTGCCACCGCCCTTCGTGATGCACGAAGGAGTAGCACCTGCAACATCACCAGCAGCAGCAGCAGCTGGGAAGGTGGTGCAGCAGGGTGTTGATGTGAAGCCTTCTGTTAATTACTACGAGATTGATTTCTTCTAGTTCACTTCTGGATTTTATTTCTAGATTGCAAGGAATATCAAATTTGTTGTTCCTTCCAATCAAACCACTGTAAATTGCAGCACTTCTATTCATAATTTTTGAACAACATTTGGTTTTTATATTCTGCTTCACTAAAAAAAAAAAAAGAAGAAAATTAGATTCTGTTATTTATAATGACTAGCTTTGCTCGTATGCATCTTTAGAAATCGAAAATCCATCACCTCTTATCTTTAAAAATTTCTAAATGGAAAAAGGGTGATTGGATTAATTATTGCATGTCTAGATTAATAATGATATTGTCCTTGAATTTAAAAAACTTAAAACCTACCCTCCATTTTTTTCACAAGTAAGAAGATTACATGTCACCATCTGACATAGTAAACTTTGTTAAACTTTAAATAGAATAAAATCACTACGTAATTTTTTTATTTTTTATTTCATAAAAATAGCAATTCTTTAAATAACCGTATTTATTTATAGTAAATAAGAAATTTCTTTTGTACTATATTTCTTGCGAATTTTAATACTCCCCCGTCCCAAACTTGTTGTCTTTTACTTTTCGATTTATCCTTCTCAAACTAATTGTCTTATTCCAAAAAATGAAATAACACATTAATCCTCACCCCTAAAAGTTCATCTTAATTACAACTTTACCACACCCACCTAACACATATAACATAATTTATAATTTATTTTTTACCTAAAAATACCACAATACCCTAAAAAGTTAATAAAGTTAGTCAAAAAACAACTTTTCTTAAACTTCGTATCTACAGTAACTAAGATAACGAGTTTGAGACGGACATTTCAAAGGTTATTTTCAAATTCTTTCAATAGACTTTATTATTGGTAATTCATCATAAATACTCCCTCCGTCCCTCTAATAGGAATCCATTTACTTTATTCACGTGGATTAAGGAGTATAATATTTTAATGTGTATTGAGGTGAGAGAAATAATATTTTAATGTATGATGGATAATTGTATTAGTATTAAGTGTGGGCCCTTGTGAGTCACATCAATTCAAAAAAGGAAATTGATACTTTGTATTGGGACGGACCAAAATGGCAAAATGGATACGTATTAAGGGGACGGAGGGAGTATAGAGTAAAAATCAAGAATTGAACATATGAAAAGGTGCAATATCCAATTTCTACGTTATTAATTGGGTATGACAATATCATAATTAAGCTAAGATCACAAGTGTTATACTTTGAATTTTCAAACCAATATGTTGTTTTCTTCTCTATAATATAAAAATAAAAAATCTAGTAGTGCAAAAATTGTCACTCTTTCTCTCATCACTAAAATTGATTTGATTATGATTACAAATGAGAGTCATAGGTAGCGTCACAATCCCATAGGCCCAAGTGTCCACATTGCTTACGTGGCTGAGAGGCCCGAAATCAAAGCAATCCAGTAGGCCCATTTACACTATAATTGAATCAGAGTAATATATTCCAATCCCAATTTCCCATAATCTCATCAAATCAATCATCATATCACATGTGATTCGATAATTGCACGATTTTCATTTTTATTATTGCGACGCTTCCGTAGAGAAAATGAACTGAAAGTTGGTGGCCAGTTCTTCATACCCGAAACCGATTTCTTATTATATTACCCACATTCTGCTGACGCCAAATGTATGATTCAGATTCGTGCATTCAATTATATATATTTTAATTGATCCCAGCTGTTTTTTTTTCCATTTTGATTATCGATATTTTATTAGTTTGCTGTTTCAGGTGAAATTTTAAGGGTTTTCATTTTTACTCCGATTTATCTTAATTGATCCTCATATATATACGTACATGTTTTCAGTATCTGGGTTCGATTTTGTCGCAACTATTGTGTGTAGCTGGAATGGAGGAAGGAAAAGCACACCCGATTGTGAGTAATTCTGCGGAGAAATTGAAGACAAATGCGATTCCGGGTAACAAAATTCGGGACGGTGATGGATCGGGTCGGGTCATATTGTCTGAGCCCATTGGTTCTACGGCTGAGGTGTGTGTATGGTTGTATAATTCGTATGCTGAAAATATTGCATTGATGACATTGAGGTATTTCATGTAATGAAAGATTTGTCTGTTCTACTTTGTGCTTGCGATTAGGGGTTTCAAAAAATGCAGTATAACTGAATATTCAAAAAGGAACCTATCGGAACTCTTTTGTCTCTTTGTTGGGTGTTTTATTAATTATTATTATTATTATTATTATTATTTTTCTGAACATTTTTATGAATGAATTCAATTTTCTCTACTCTCTGAAAATACTTGTGGTTTGAGTATTCGCGAGAATACTAATCCTAAAGTGATATTTATTACACAGGTGCTTTTGTATGGAGGGCAGGTGGTATCTTGGAAAAATGAGAAAAGAGAAGAGATGCTCTTTACAACCAATAAGGTGAACTTATCGTATAGCCATCCATGTATCATACATAAAGAAAAGTTAGATCAAGTCATGGTTGAGTAGGTATTTAAAATTATATATGGTTGGTTGATTATGTATTTGTTCATCTCAATGTTTATGGTGCAGTTGGAAATGTTGACAACGCTTGTTAACTGTAGAGATGTATCTTTAGATATATATATTTATAGTACAGCATTTGGTGTATTATGTTTTTCACAAATAACCTTTTTTTGTTTGTTCATTAGACTCTTTGGAAGTCAGGTAAACCGATCAGGGGTGGAATTTCCATTTGCTTCCCGCAGGTGAATCAAATTTAGCAAGCAAAAATATTTATAGCTTATCATTCTGGTTAAATTCTTATCTATGACACGCACTTTTAGTCTGCGAATTTTGGGTCGCTGGAGCAAGTTGGGTTAGCAAGGAATAGATTATGGTCCTTGGACAGCTCTCCTGCGCCTTTACCCCCTACTAACGATCTGTCAACGGTGGATCTAATGCTGAAATCCACAGACGATGATCTCAAAACTTGGCCACATAAGTGAGTAAGAGATTAATGACCATGTCCATTTGTATTTGTGAATTGAAAGATTCTCATCCAACTTTGGTTCGTACTTGTGCTGTTGTTTGCAGATTTGAGCTACGTTTACGAATTTCTCTTAGTGCTGGCAAGCTAACGTTGATCCCTCGTGTGCGGAACACTGATAGCAAGGCGTTCTCATTCACATTTGCTTTGTGCAATTATCTCTCTGTTTCTGATATCAGGTTTTCAACATCACTTGCTAAATATTCTTCTGCACTCATGGTTGAAGTGTTATATGACATGCTTGTTTCTGTTAAATTCCACTCTGTTCTATCTACACTGCATTAACATTCATTGTTTGTTTTGCATGGATGGGAGCCATCCTTATTATCCCAATTACTCCTCAGTGCGCTAGATGTTTTGTTATCCTTAACAGCTAGATTGCATGTGCTGTTTGATTTGCAGTGAAGTGCGCGTTGAGGGCCTGGAGACACTTGACTACTTTGATAATTTATCTCGAAGGGAAAGATACACTGAGCAGGCAGATGCAATTACTTTTGACGGCGAGGTAATTTATCTTCCTTTGTATTTTTTTCAGGCATTTGTTTTGTGCCACATGCATAATATTAGGACCATACAACTATAAAATTGATCTCGGCCATATCAGTGTACCACTAATTTAATACTCCCTCCGTCCGCTTCAAATGTTTACATTTTATCATTTTGGTTATCCACTTAAAAGGTTTACATTTTCCCTTTTTGGAAAAAAGTGCGCAGCCATGGCCCCACATACACCACTAATACAGCTATTCACTACACATAAATAATAATACTCCTTAATCTACATGCAAAAAGTAAACGTAAACTTTTCTAATGAACGGACGGAGTACATATTAGTTTAGTCGCTTATGCAAAAGGAAATATTAAATACCTTTGTTGCCACAATGAGACACTTATGCTCACTTTTTAGCATGTTGTTTAAATCTTGATAGATTGACCGAGTATATTTAAGCACTCCAACAAAGACAGCCATGATAGACCATGAGAAGAAGAGAACCTATGTACTCCGCAAAGAAGGCATGCCTGATGCAGGTTATAATTGTTGCTTTCATTTGCCTTTAAAATATTATCAGAAGCTTTTGTGTTAATTTACTGCAAACTGCTAAAAGGAGTCACCACTGTATGCAGTTGTATGGAACCCTTGGGATAAAAAAGCGAAGTCTCTTCCAGATTTAGGCGATGAGGATTACAAGACTATGTTGTGTATTGATTCAGCTTCAATTGAAAACCCAATAGTCCTGAAACCATTTGAAGAGTGGAAGGGCCGTCAAGAGCTGTCGACTGTTTCCTCAAGTTATTGCAGTGGTCAGTTAGATCCTGGAAAAGTTCTTCATGGGTTCAAGTACTGAACTTGTGGCGTTCTTGAGGTTCTGGCTTGTACTTTTCATTCTCCCTTCTGTACATATATGCTCTCTTTCTCTCTTGTATGTAGACTATCATTTCCAGCTAAATTTATTAGTTATTTAAGCGATGTACATGTTCGTTCTTCACCTATGATTGCAGATATACAACCCATTGCCATGTTTTTTGATAATCTTCCTTGTCTTTCTTTTGGTAATACAATGATTTTTTATTCAACTTGATTGATGGATGAATGCTCATCACGCCTCCGAGTTTTCAAGTTATTATGTTTCTAGTCAATGTTTCATGGATATAATATGTAACAACAATAGAGATGCATTGCACGAATTCACATATACTAGAACATTGGGTTTTGCTGCATTAGGTGCAGAATAGCAGTTACATGTTTCAAAAGCTATGATGAAAGCGAAACTTTTGAAGCCTCTCATTGCTGCTTATTCATAAATTATTAAGAGCTGACAAAGTAGACTTGTAGTGTTATTCCGAATGTGCCTAGCCATTAGACAGTGCTAAGCCCTTAGAACAGAGAAACCATAGATGTCCCGAATTTTTCCTTTGCTTCTTTGTCGAAAGGATCTTCTCCCAAATACATGTATATGAATGCCCTGCAGAGCAGCTCGTTTTCAATTGTGCTAACGATCTCACCCATAACTGCATTACCAAGAATACTGAATGAGTATACTAGAAGCAGTATTTTTTGCTTTTTATCTAAGATGATATCTTTACCTTTAGTTTGGAGTGTGTATCCTGGAAGCCTGGATATCTCAATTATGGAACCTGGTGTCAACTTTATGTCATCTGATGCTTCTCCCATAATCCTGGAATCAATAGATGATGCTAGTTAGCCTTTCACTTTGACATTTTTATGAAGAATTACTGAGGTAATTTAATTATACATTTTAGTGAGTTCTAGGTTCTTCCCTCCAGTGAGCTTCTTGATGGATGCTCCCAAGCCTTCATCAAAGTTTTTCCTTACCATGCTCATTGTCAGGCTAGAGAACACAATAACCAATCGAATCTTCAATCCAACGTCACTGTCGATTACCATTTGATACATTTCCTTTGTTGCTTTGGATGGAACATTCTCTACTTTCGTCTTTAGAAGATCTTTCAGTTTCTCATTGTCTGCATATATCCCTGCATGTTGTATTGTGCTGATGAGTTTATGGTAGTGGTGCTAACAGGATTCATGATTATGATGGTGAAAAGAAAGGAGGTGTTAGGGATACCGAATCCATATATCTTGATGCCAAGGCCAAGCATGCTCTTCTTTCTCATACCAACAGCGTTGAGCTGTTTCCCGTCCCCCAGCCGAACTGGAAAAGACATTCCAGTTTTGGGTTCTACTTCAACTGGTACATCCTCCTCTTTCACACCGTCTTCGGTTGTCTCCTTTTCAGCCGTCTTAACTTCCTCCGTCTCGTTGGTCGTTGATTTCAGAGCTTCGCTGCTCTTGGGATCAATCGCCAACATTTCGGTCTTTTCTGTAACATCATTCACTGTGGTTGGCATTTTCCTGTCAAAGAAAGTTTTGAATTGAATTGGTGTGGTGTTGGGAAATGGAGTGTTAGTGTGGTTTATATAGGGAAGAAGTTTTAATTTCCCAAAAGAGATTCTGTTGTTGCTTTGGGAAGCTCTCTCTTACCTCGGTATGAGCATTGTGATAACTGATATGAATATGATAGATAACCTACAGATGAGGGAGCTTGAAATTTTGCGTTTTGGATTTCTTTCTTTTAATTAAAATTTTAATAAATAATAGTTACTCCATATGTTTGAAAAAAAAAAGGTTTTGAATATTTAATTTTAATCAATTCTGAAAAATACAAGATTTTAGAAAGTTGTCAATTTTTATTGCATTCTTTTATTTGTTTGTTTATTTATGGACTTCTTGAATAATTAACCATTTTTAAGTGCTATAGAAATTTCATTTAAAACTAGGAATGTAAGCGAACCAAACCATTCGCGAACTATTCGAGTCTCGGTTCGATAAAATGTTCGTTCGAACTCGTTTGTTAACCTTAACGAGCTAAACCAAGCTTGAATTTTGAGCTCGAATAGTCTATCAAACCAAACTCAAGCCTAAGGGTGTTCGGCTCTAAAGCTCGCGAACAAATTCGTTTATGGGCTCGTTAATGGCTCGCAAACGCGTTCGTAAATTTTATAATTATTCTTTAGTATTATATATTATTATTTATTTATTTATATTCAATAATTAAATATTTTGTATTAAACCACAAAATATGATAATAACTTAAGTGATTATTTAAATATTTAAATATATTTTTACCATTTATTATTTTATTTTGTTAGTTTGTTTATTTAATAGTATGAATAGCATTATATGTTTATAAACGAAATGTTCTTTTAATATCCACGTACAAAATTATTTAAATATTTATAAAAAAATGTTCATGAACAAGTTACTTCATGTGTTCGTGATCACGTTCGTGAGCCTTAACAAGCAGTTTGAGTTCTAGCTCGAGTTCGGTATTTTTTTTCTTGTCGAGCTCGGGCTCGAGTTCGATAATTCCTTAACAAACGATCATAAAACCTAGTAGTGTTCGACTCGGTTCGGTTCGATTACATCCCTATTTAAAACCTTTTTTTTTTTTGGTTAGAGATATGTGGTATACATAAATGCATAATGGGTGAGGTGTGCAAACCAAGACTATCTGATCTCATATTGAAACATAAGTTGGGAAAATTTATGAGAGGGTGCTTATTAAAGTGTTTATTTTATGAGCAGATTTTTTGAAAATAAAATAAGGCGTGAAGTTTCATTTCTCATTGAGTAGTATAATTTTCTATTAAATTATTATCACTTTTTACTTTTTCACATTTTATACTTGGTGCTACTTCCAATGATAAGATAACACATCGAAAGCCACAGATTAAGATTTAAGAATATAATGGCAAGTTCTATTATACGTAAATTAAAAGCTAAAACACTAAACATTTAGGCCGCGGCTATCCACACATACAATTTTCACAAATACGCTCATTACTTAATACAATATTAAAAATTATATATATACCCACTCTCCTTTTACAAATATACCCTTATATATATATGTCCAAAATTTCGTCCAGTAGTGGCCGAAAACTTATATAAATGTCGATCAGTATTGAACGACCATGTATTGTTTCTGTCGGCCAGTGGTGGTCGAAAATTGCCGTCCCGTTCAGCTCTGGTTGGACGATTTTTTTACGATTTTTAGGAAAGAAAAAAGCACAAAATTACATTTTTATCGGTTAAAACACATAAAAACATATACCACAATGATCTTTGAGCTACCTATGTCCACCATTATGCTACTTATGTGTGTGGGTATGACCCAAAGATGTTTTCTTGAACTAGGATTATTTTTTTTTAGTTCAAAAGAGGTGGAAGGATGTATGAAAATTTTGGAGTGGTGAGTGTATAGAAATATTTTAGTATGTTTGGTGGATGTGAGTGAGTGTATAAATAAGTTTTAAATAAATATTGAGTAAGATGTGCGTGTATGGTTGTAATTTATTATGAAGGAGATTTTTAACATCTTCTATAAAATATTAATGAAGATGGGCGTGGTGTATCCGTGAAAATTATGTGTGTGGATAGCCGTGGGCCAACATTTATTCCACTGCTTCAGATTCCCGTTTCGTGAGTGAGCTGGCAATTGTAGCCCAGCCCATATAAACTACGTCTGATTGTAGTCCGACCCAATTAGACGTGCCTAATACTGGGCCCTCAAATCTGATTAGATTGGTTAGATATCACTCTGATGATCAAATGGGTCCAATCATTACAAAAGAAATTACTCGATTTGTATATGGTTTCATAATAAATTTCTATTTCAATTTATTCATTATTTGCAAGCACTACAATAATAATAATTACTATACTATAAAAAAGCTTTCAAATAAATTAAACTCCCCATATAAAAGAAGCATAATAAATAGGATTACCTAAATCAATTGCAAACATAATTATATACAACCGTACTAACATATAATGTGACACCTAAGTCAAATAAAACACACAACCCATATTTGATGCATGACCAATTCTTTTCTTGAATTAGTTAGAATTAGATGAGAAGAATGTAATGAAAAGTCAAAACCTAAACAAATTCACCGACACTCTCACGTGATTCATTTGCAACATCTGACTTCTTTTATTACAATTTATTTATTTATGATTTTATTCATCACTTTTTAGGGTTATAAATTTGACCAAGAAATATAATACAACATGAAAATGACGCAATAAATAGAAAATTATAATGTGACAAAAAGTTCAGCTATCTTAATTTGTTGCAATTTTATTTTTTCCACCGACGCATAAAAACATACGGATCAAGTCAACAGTTTTGACTCATGAAGAAATTGCCTCCTGCTTTTTCTTCACTACAAACAATTCATTAATACACATTTGATTAAGTAATTGATTTTGAGGGATTGATTTTATTGTAAATCAAGTCAGTAAAAAAGAAAGAAAAAAATAAAAAAAAAAACGAAATCCTAAAACTTAAAATATTATGTGTAGAATTGTTAAAGTATGTTTTCTAAAGTATGTTGAACTATGCATTAAAGTATGATTTTAGTGTGTTATAACATGATTTATTATTGACATACTTTAACTTCCGTCTCACAAATAACCCGTCTCGCAAGAGAATTACTCTTTTAAAAATCTTAATTAGTGGCAAACCCCTCAACCGTAAATTCACCTCTAGTTTTTCTTTGGAGTAGTTAATATTAGCCACGCTTCTGAAAATATTAGATAAATTAAATTGATTATCATTTTATTTTAATTTTTCTTTTTTATTATAGTTAAAAGACAAAGGAAGTCTATAATATAAAGAGAATTGAAAAGGAAAATATAAATCTAGAAATAGAAGCTGGTGGGATTATTGCACGGTTCGTGATCTTGTCTCTCTATGTGTATCCATTTCCATGCGCTGCAAGTTTAATAAAACTCGCTTCTTTAACACCTAATAATTATTATTACAAGCAATATTAACTTATACATTAAATGTTAAAGAGAAATTAAGATGGATATATATAATTAATATTGTATTTATTATTATGCTTGCACCATCTTTTCCTATTATTTCAGGTTATACTTCTTGTCAAAATATATTAATTAAATACATATATTTTGTATTAAATACGCATTTGTTATGAATTAACTAATAATAATATATAATATGTGTGATAATTGATCATTATTAAATTGAGAATATATATGTGATCTCATCCTTCTGAAAACGCGTTTCTTTCTAAGATCAATAGTTTTGGAATTAAATTATGGGCCATCGGTTTATTCACCTAATTTATTCGAGTTTTTATAATTAAAATAATGGATACCCCCTCCTTCAATAGGGTTAAATTAGTTTGACTTTGACCAATTAAATCTCATTGAAATTATGTATTAAAACTCTCATATGAAATTATAAAAAAAAATGTTAGTGTGATCTTACAAATAATAAAATATATATTCGTGCAATTATGCATGCGAAAATATATGCAAATAGAAAGTTTTTAAAAAAGTATCTTTTTCATCTACCATCATCATATAATTATTATAATTTACTCACTTTACTCGCGTATATTCTTATATAATAAAAGGTAATAATAATAAAAACAAATTAAAAGTAGATAAATCATACTCTCTCCGTCCGAAAAACAAGTTCCCAGTTACTATATATACGGAGTTTAAAAAAAATTACTTTTTGCTTTACTTTTAGAGATAGTTTGATATTTTTAGGTAATAAATAAATTATAAATTAATTTATGTGAGTTATAAAGGGGTGACAATTTTGAAATTAAAGTGTATTATAAGATTATTGATTTGTGTGTATTTCCTTATTTGTGGGTGTGAACTTGTTTATGGAACGGACAAAAATAGAAAATGTGAATTTATTTATGAGACGGAGGGAGTAGTACTATAACCCCCAGAACATATGGTAGAAGGGAGGATGAAAAAACCTTCCAACTGAGCTTGGTTACTGTAGGGCCCTTGCAAGCACAAATTAAACTGTGAGCCCTCTCTATAAGTCACTTGAGACACATCCTGCGATTTACCTCGTCCACTTATTCTAAGGGGCGATAGGCCCTACACCATTTATAACACAAGGTATTAAGAAATGGAGGGATGCGAGTGATTTAATCATTGGTACATACTACATCATTAATACACAGGTTAAAAATTAAAATAATGAAAAAGACAAATATAAAGACCCCACAATTTTCTGACATAGACAATTCCTTCAACCCTGTTCTCTCTCTCTGCAGATCGATAGAACAAAAAAAGAAGTGAGCAGAAAATAGCATTACGCGGTGAGGGAAATAAATTCTCCACCAGTTTTTGTGATCAACCTCAGAATTTTGTACCTTCTCTCCTTAAAAGGCAAGTTCAAGAATTGTTTATTCAATCCGTTGATATACTAAACCAGCTCTTATCTGTGTATTTTTTTAGCGGTGGAGATTGTTGGTGGTAGTGAGTGATGTGTTTTGGTTATGATATAATATAAGTTTTGGAGTTGGGTGGGAGTGAGTTGACATTTGGGGAAGTTATGAAGTGAAATTGCATTGAGGGATTGGAATGGGATCAGCAAACGGGTTTGGGTTATACTCTGGAGTGGAGTTTAGTTTGGACCCGAAATGGTTGGTGGATCCGAAGCTGCTTTTTGTTGGGCCAAAGATTGGAGAAGGAGCACACGCCAAAGTGTACGAGGGAAAGTAAGTTCTTTTTCTTCTTCTTGAAATCGATCCTCAACTTAAATGATTTAGACTTGCTTGATTAATTGATTGAAAGAACAAAACAAATCATGTGATTATACATATATTCTGTTTTAATTAAATTATATGTATAGCATTATTATTTAATTCATATCAATTATTCCAAATTGTTTAAGAGCATCATGTAGAAAGTTGTTAAATACACTGAAATATGAAAAAGAGCAATGCCCTCAACTTGTGCTTTGTGGGCTAACTATTTTTTTGCCAACTTGTAATTGTTTTTTGATCAGTTCAGTCTTGTATTTTAATAGAAATTAAGAATAAGATTGTTGTTGGTAATGAATTAATTTTCAGATACAAAAATCAGAATGTTGCTATCAAGATTGTTGAGAGAGGGCAAACACCTGAAGAGATTGGGAAAAGGGAAGGCAGATTTGCAAGAGAAGTTGCAATGCTTTCTAGAGTCCAACAC
This sequence comes from Pogostemon cablin, assembly GCA_023678885.1. Classification (NCBI taxonomy): domain Eukaryota; kingdom Viridiplantae; phylum Streptophyta; class Magnoliopsida; order Lamiales; family Lamiaceae; genus Pogostemon; species Pogostemon cablin. The sequence continues at coordinate 370,293 of CM042992.1, read as the reverse complement.
AAGAACTTAGTTAAGGTACTTATTGAGAAATTGAATTGTGGGTAGCTGAGTTATTCATTGTAAGATGTTTGAAATGGGGATAAAAATGATTTAGTTGCTTTGTATATAGTTTATTGGAGCTTGCAAAGAACCAGTTATGGTTATAGTGACGGAGCTTTTGGTGGGCGGAACATTGCGCAAGTACTTGATTAACATGCGGCCTAGGAGCCTTGACCAACGGGTTGCTATTGGCTTCGCACTTGATATAGCGCGTGCTATGGAATGTTTGCACTCACATGGAATCATTCATCGTGATCTCAAACCTGGTATGCTATTGCTAGCCCTCTTCGATCTACTTTGATTTTTAAAATATCAATTTGTATGGTTGCTGGACTGAGTGAGGAGGAGAAGGGCCAACTAATTACAAGTATAGGTTTAAGTTTGTCAGAATTGAAAAACTATATAAATATGTTGTTGCTGCAGAGAATTTGCTCTTGACTGAAGATTGGAAGACCGTAAAACTTGCAGATTTCGGTCTGGCTAGAGAAGAGTCATTGACTGAGATGATGACTGCTGAGACCGGAACTTATCGTTGGATGGCTCCGGAGGTGCTTCAGAACATTCTTCAATTTTAATTCATAAAAGTAAAACAAACACCTCTGTTCTCATATGTTATGTGCAGCTCTACAGTACTGTCACACTACGACACGGAGAGAAGAAGCATTATAATCACAAAGTTGATGCCTACAGTTTCGCCATTGTGCTTTGGGAGCTCATGCATAACAAGTTACCCTTTGAAGGCATGTCCAATCTCCAGGCTGCCTATGCTGCCGCTTTTAAGGTACTAATATGCCTTGCCTTAGATGGATCTTTCACGGTTAGGACAATGGCATTTTATGACTTATTATGCCCTTTCAGAATGTAAGGCCAAGTGCAGATGACCTTCCGGAGGATCTGGCTCTAGTGGTCACCTTATGCTGGAAGGAAAACCCCAACGACCGACCCAATTTCACTCAGATTATACACATGCTCCTGCACTATCTATCCACAATCTCTCCACCCGAACCTCTCCGGATTTTCACTTCCACCAGGAATTCTATACTTCCACCGGAGTCTCCAGGAACGAGCTCGTTGATGGCCAAGAGAGACGACAGACCCAATACTCCAATGGAAGTGGAAGATAAGCCAAGAGGGCTTTTCTTCTGCTGTAATTAGTATAGTGGATGATAATCTTTAGTTTCCTTCAAGATGCTTGAAGAATTCAACCATCTTGAAGGAGGTTAATGCTGATGAATATTAATTTCTGAATCAGATTAATTGTAGCTTTTGGAGTTTGGGTTGCTGTGATGTATAATATGCTATGCTTGTAAAATAAGGTCCATCCAAAGCCCTTTACTCCATTCATGTCATACACTTCTTCTTATTCATTCTAATCTTACTTCTTGCTATTTAATCATGTTACACAATACTTTACTATTAATGTGTATTATTTGAATTTTTCAAAATTGGAATTTAAATAAATTTTATCTTTCAGAGGATAGTTTTTTTTTTTTTTTTTAATATAATACTCCATCATTTTAATTTAATATTTATTCGAATTTGGTACATTAGCATGCCTCAGCCTTGGTGCCACTTCACTTACCAGTTATACAAGGAGGACTAAAGTGGTATAATAAAACTTTTATGGGCCACGATTTATAGATATGACAAAGTGCAGTGGTCAAAGCGAAAATAAACAGAACAGCTTATACCCCAAACGACCCACCCCAAACCCCACGAAAAACCCTCTACGCTCCAATTCGATCGCGGCCAGCTTAGGATTTCAGAGAATCTGCAGTAGAAATGCTCTCCGTATGTGCTAGAAATCTTCGATCACTGTCTCTTCGAACCCTCTCCTCCTTTCTCCTCAATCAAAGGTAATTCTTATTGGGTATAATTTCTTATTCTGTTTTCCGTAGAATAATGCATTTCTATTCATGGAAAACTGATTGTTTATTCAGAAATGAGATTCAAGTGAGAAGCAGTCTTGGTGAAAAATTAACGCCTGGCATGAGCAATTTGTGTTCGTTGAGTTCAGCGATTCCTTCGGACAGAATGTGGGATTTTTGCTATGGAGTTCGGTGTTTTTCAGCGAAGAGTATGAGGAGTAAAGTAGAAAAACGGATGCAAAGGGAGTCGGGCAAAACCTTAAGGGAAATTCGAAGGGCGAAAAAGTTGAGGAAGAAATTGATGACTGATGAGGAAAGGCTTATTTACAATCTTAGAAGGGTATGCTACTAGTTTTACCTTAATTATGTGATTCAATAATTTCTTCGTAGTGTTTGCTTTCTAGTTATTGGAATTTCAGCTGTTTGGAATTCTAAAAAATATTACTTTGTTCCTTTGTTCTAAAAGTTCTTCATTATGTTTGCTTTTTAGTTATGGGAATTTTAGTTGCTCGTTTAAGCAAATAAATTGATTCTTTTAAGTCACTTTGTAACTCACTGTGTATTGTTTCATTCAGTTCAATTTTTGTTGATGATCTCAATGAACTGCTCTTCTCGTTCTGCTCTATTTTGATGTAGTGCATATAGTGTCTTTTTTTTTTTTGGATTTTATTTCACACTGTTTCTCCTGGTTGGACTAGTCAGGCAAAGAAAAAGGTCGCTTTGCTTCTGCAGAAGCTGAAAAAGTATGAATTGCCAGAGCTTCCACCTCCCCGCCATGACCCTGAGCTATTTACTGCGGAGCAGTTGCAGGCATACAGGAAGATTGGCTTCAGAAACAGAAATTATGTGCCAGTTGGTGTTCGTGGCGTCTTTGGAGGTGTTGTTCAAAATATGCACCTTCACTGGAAATTCCATGAGACAGTGCAAGTCTGTTGTGATAATTTCCCCAAGGAAAAGATCAAGGAGATGGCGACCATGCTGGCGAGACTGAGTGGTGGGATTATGGTGAACATACATAATGTGAAAACAATTATCATGTTTCGTGGCAGAAATTATCGCCAGCCAAAGAATTTGATTCCCATCAATACCCTTACAAAAAGGAAGGTCATGCATTATCTTCCCTTAATTTTTTGTTTGGGTGGCATTATTTAATAGTTAAAATCTCCAAAACATGCTTTAGACTTTTAGTAACTCCAAAAAGGAAGTTCATATTAACTGCTTAGAGACTCCAGTAACTTCACTAGTTTGTGAACTATGTTGCCTAATCATAATTACGGGTGTCTATCACATGCAGGCATTATTTAAGGCACGTTTTGAGCAAGCCCTTGAGTCTCAGAAACTAAACATAAAGAAAACAGAACAAGAACTTCGCAGGAAGGGTGTAAATCCTGATGACCCTGTTGCCATGGCCAGCATCCAGAGAGTGGCCTCCACATTTTTCAATGCTATTGACCGGAGAGAAGGAAGTCCCTACATCTTTCGGGAGGACAAAAAAACATCTGAAGTGGAATCTGAGGGTTCTCGACATCCTCAAGATGCTGGAGATGACAGTGATCAGGAGGAGCTTGACCGCTTCATTGCTGAGATAGAAGATGCAGCAGATAAAGAATGGGCTGAGGAGGAAGCAGCAGAGAAAGAAGAACTTGGGAGGATTAGGTACTGGAATAGAGATAATTTTGGTGGTAGATATCGAGGATCTGAAGTTGATGGAGGTGAGGACTCGGATGATGGAAATAGAGAAAGGATAAGACACAAGAATCAGAGACATAGGAGGTCGATTTCTGATGAGGAAGATGATGACAAGTGGGACTCTGATGGCATTGAAGTCAATCATGGGAGTGATGCTGATGACTCTGAGAAAGCTCTTGATAAGTTTCCTGCAAGAAACGAGAGGAGATGGCAACAAAATAATACTGGAAGAACCAACAACAGTGGATTTAAAAGAAATGATATTAAGTCCAAGGGTAAGAAGAAAAATTATGCTGGCTTAGAAGAATCAGAACATACATTTAGTGATTTGGAAGATGCTGGGTGGGATTCAGAAAATGAAGAACGAAACCTGAGAGATTCTAGAGCATCAATTCACAATTATAGAAGCAATAGTAATGATGAGAACTATGAGCGAGTGCAGAGACATGAGAATTCAATTAATGCCAAGAAAGGTTTTAGTAAAGGTCCTGCTGCAATGTTAGATGACAGTCCTATGGCTAAAGATCCCTTTGGTGAATTTGGGGGAGCAGAATGGGATTCAGATGCTTCATCAGGAGAGGATGATTATCATCATAAAAGCGATGGTGAAGGCAATAAATAACTGAAAATAGGATGAAAATCTAGCAGAAAGTGTGATGCAGTGGGAATAGTTCAGTTATGGATAAAGCTCTCCAACAAATCCAGAGAAGGCAACGCACTGCTTTGAGTTTCTTGATTCATTGTGAACAGCTCGACATGGGTTCTGCATTGACAAAATTTTTCCGAGAGTTAAGAACATTATACCATTGCGAATTCTTCCTTGCCCAACTTCCGAATTGCAGATGTTGCCACATGGGTAAAACATGTGCTTGCAGTTACTGATGGAATCTGGATAATAAGTTATATCTAGTGCTAAAATTCCCTCAGTCTATTCAGGATAGTTGGAACGACACCTCGCTGATAGAGATTGTAGCCATATTTAAGGTACCTTTGACTTGTGCTTCTAGACAGTTATTACTATTTCAAACAATTTTTTTAACATCAATACTTGCTTATGCATATGTGTTCTAATTTTATGGCCATAAAATATCGAGAAAGCATGCCTACTATTGAATTACTGGATTCACTAGTATTAAGTTGATAATGCATTATGCTAACCATTGCTGCCGTCTTAAGATGCTTTAGGACTTTCAATAAATAGCACTCCCCCCAAAAATACGTTAATAGAAAAACTCAAAATTTAAAGATAGCCCAATTATTTCTCCACAGGTTGTTGGACTAACTATATTCTTTCTTTTTGAATGACTCAAAAAAATGAGAGAATACTATTCATCAAATATAAAAAAATTGTTTATTTGATTATTAGGTGGTCTACATATAGAAAATTTAAGAGTGGGAGGTGGGAGGCGCGTTTTAATTATGATGCTTGATGTGAAACGATTGATTGTTAAAGAAAAAATAAAAGAAATTGAAAGATAAAATAATTATGGCCAATTAATGGAAAATAATTTCCCATAAATTGGGCGTTGCACGTATTTTCATCATAAGCAGTTGACACCACAAAAGAACTGATAGTCATCACCCCATAATTATATTAAAAATACTAAATTCTAAAAAATGGCAAGTAATGAAACAAAAAAGATGTGATCGAATCCCGACCAGAAAATGTGGGTGTTACAATTCCTATGGACTGGGCATGATACAAAATCGAGAGTTTAAGAAGAGATTGATGAATTAGTCTAGAAAGAAGAGTAAAACATGCAAAAGAATCAAAGAAAAGCATCCAAATGAAGATTGATCATCATGTCGTCCATCGTGCACCTCCAGAAAGCCGGCAAAAAACATAAGCAAAGCCAGCAAGTCTTCACTTGTATCAAGGATGAATTCGAGTATGTCCACATCTTTCTAGCTGTTGTCGGAAGGTATATCTACACTGTTAATTGATCATCATCATCATCTTTCTTGGTGACTGTTGTAGGTGATCTGGATGGGGTGGTGAATCCAAAGGCCTCAGCCACGTTCTCGTATGCAGTTCCCAGGTAACAGGTACTTGTACTCTTCCGTGTTCTCCAGCAAGTAGGATGGAAGATGAACTGCGGAATAGGAAGGAGGGATTGGACCCATTTTCCCGATCATATCCCTGAATGTATACTCCTCAGGTAGCATATCATACAGATCAGCTCCTTTACAGATGATATCTTGAATTCTTTTGGGACTCAGGTAATTCGAGAACCTAACTCGATCTGTGTGGCTGTAAGCTTTCATCTTGAATATAAAATCGCTGATATAGCGAAAGCAGAAGCTGCAATGCCAGCCAGAATCTGACAGGAGGTAGTCTGTCTGGCGGTAGTGAGCATATCTAGTCTTCCCGGTTTGGTATCTGTGAACGGAAGCTCTCCAACTCCGCTGGTCGTACAGAAACTCATACGAGTACAGATAGTTCCTGAGCTGGAGGTGAAGAATGGGAGGAATATCATCGCACCACCGTAGCAGATTGATGGTATGCCTACTAGGGATCTCATCAACATCAGACATTACCAGCAGATCATCATCCTGAATCCCAGCAATTCTCAGGAGCTGGTCCAGTGCCAGTCTCTGGTATGCTTCTTCAATAAACGGGTTCTCGCCTCTCCGGAACCTTCCACCGATGGTCCCGTAGGTCAACCTGGGCTCTGCAAACTCAAACTTGTCCCGGTTGAGGGCGAAGTTGAGAGGTTTTGGCAATGCAGTGAAGGTTGAGTTGGATTCGAGGAGGACAAACTGGGTGATGTAAGGGTAGAGTTCCTTCCACCTTATCTTGAGCATGTCGACCTCGTTGCTGAACAAGACAGCGTCGTAGACTCGCCTTGGGAACTCACGGACGCCCCAACCGTGGAGGCTGCAGAGGGTCTCCATAGAGACGTTTTCGTCGTAGTAGTGAGTGAGGACGATGAAGGGCTTGGGGGGAGACTGCCATAGAGGGCGGAGGAAGTAGGTGATCTTCTGGCCATGGAAGTATATTCCGACTATGGTGGAGGGAATGATGAGGAAGAGGAAGAGTAAGGCCTTCAAATCGAGACCGAAGAGCGACCACCGGAGTTTCGACATGTTGGAGAATGGTGTCGGATCCTTTTGCATATTGAAAACAAATTTTTTGTTCAACCCCGGATGAACAGATAACATAAAGCAGGACATTGTTCATGCAAAATCAGTTGGGAATGGTGGTGGTGTAGAATTCTCTAATGTATTTATATTGAAAATTATGAGTGTCTTTATAGACTAGTTCAACTCGTTGCAAAATGTAGTAGACTTGGAAAAAATCAATTCTAATAGGATTTTGAATGGGCCCAAGTTTTAAAAGTAAATGAATAAATCCAAAAAATGAATTCTTGTAAGCGCCATCATTAGGACATAACAGCTTTTTAAAATCCAGTTGTGCCTTAAAACTTCCGAAGAACAAGGGGGTAAAGCTTGAAATTAGTCAATTACAATTTACTAAGATTGAAAAAATAATACTCTAATTAAAAACTGCAGCAAAACAAAATGAAAAAAGAAATTGCAGTTGAAATAAACAAGAATTGAAGCGTGGCTTACCCTGGTGCCAAAATACTCTGCAACCTTATCTTTCATCAAATCAAAGGGACGCAATGCCACAATAATCTTCAATTCTTTTTGAGAAACTGAACGACATCCACAGAGAGAGAGGGGAGAGAGAAGGGGGGGACAAATACCATCAATTATACATCATCACCCTGTTTAGTATCATCAGACCCCAAGATTTCAGTCTCTCTCAAAATGTCTGTTTTCTCTGTCCTTAAAACAATTCTCTCCCACATCAAAATTTTGTAACCATATATATGGAAGGGAAAGAGAGGAGAGAGAAAGATGTTCCAAAGAGAAAAGACAGAAATTTGGAGAGAAAAAACAGGGGAATATATTATGTTGTTGATGTTCCTAAAAAGAGGCAAGTGTGTTTGCAGAAAGGGTTGGTATAGATATCCCACCAGCCTTCTCTCTCCTCTCCTTTCTTTCTCATCCAAATCTGCAGAATGCTTTTTGAAAATCAAGAAATTATAGGTGAAAAGGTTATTACACAAAACATCATCAGCACGAACAAATCCCAGATGGGGTGGGAATTTTTTGTTGTTTAAAAGGAAATGAAATATATGGTGGAGAGTACATTAACATACATGCCAATCATCTCTATATTTTGTTTTGTGCGGTTTAAATCAATTAATTATTTGACAGAGGTTCAAAATGTAAATTCACTTCATGTTGATTACTAACTATGTATGCATATATGTAGGTGGAAATTAGCAAACGCTTCAATATCCTTCGTGATTAAGATATATAAAAATGAATGAACGATCAATTTATTATTGCTCTCCTTTTTTCTTCAATGAAATGAAATACTCTCTAATCTAGGGTAAGATCAATTAATAAATGAGTTTAAGATATATAAGAATGAATAATCAATTTATTATTGTTTTCCTTTTTTCTTCAATGAAATACTCTCTAATCTAGTGCATGAGGAAAGGAATGGAACAATGTGATTAGGTATATTAATTCATTCACAATTTTTACAAAGGGAGCACAAACAATATTACCTAATGCAAGTATATTCGAAGCAAATTTCCCATTTTATCCTTGGATGTGGAAGAATCAAGGAAAAGTGCAGCATCTTTTGCTCAACCTTTTCCATTAATGTCGGCATTTTTAAAATTATCATTCGTGGAAATTTCAAAATAAAAGATAATAATAAGTCCATAAAATATGGAAACAAGTTAGAACTCGTCGTGGGGCTCAAAAACTTTTAACCCATACCAAAAAGACAAATGTACCCCCGGCTGAGGTTGCTTCCTAGAAATTAACTTATGTTCTTATTGGAATTAAGACAAGATTATCCCCACCTAATCTTCTCTTTTGCTTCCTCCCTATGTTAAGTGGTGCCACACATATTTAAATTTAATATTTATTTCATCAATCAATTGATAAATTTTAATTTATCTCAATTTATTAAGTTGATGTTTTAAATTAACTCTCTTGATCATTTTTGTTTAAACAGCTCTTCACGAGTTAGATATAATGTTATTTAGATTGATAATTGAAAGAAGACAATCAAAGTTCGAAGGAGTGTTTTTAATATATTTTATTATATATTTAGCAAATTAATTTTTTTTTATTAAAAAAATACTATTGCAGATTACAGATTATAACTTTTAGGTCTTTATGGTTAAGAGAATTTAATCATAAACCAAAAGTCAATACAAAAGAGTCAACTGGTCAATAGCAAACTTACCAACATTTTTGTTTGGTAGAAGAGTAATGACCAATAATGACCCGTAAGGAGCCCCATTGGGGTCTAACATTAATGGGCTTTGACCCAATATAAGATTAAGTTGACTAATTCAATAAAGAGCCCAATACTGTAAACAATATTTGAAAAGGCCCATAGGTGAACTGCCACAAAGAATTAAGGCCCATCAGCTTTAACGGCTCGACTCGTTAACTCGAATTCAAGACTCGCTTACGAGTCAAGCCGAGTCAAGAAGTTCGTTTTTATTTGAATAGTGGTAACTGTGAGAGTACATCATCATTAGCGTGGTACCATAAGATTCGGGCCGCAAATCATAAGCTTCGCAGTTTGCACTAATGGCGGCGAAATCCTTGCAATTACATCTCCTCCATCACCTCCGCCGCGTCAAACCAATGTACGGCTCTCTAGCGACGCCATTGCGCCTCCTTTCCCTTCACCCACAACCAATCAAACTCACTTCACCTAGCTTTTTATCCACCACTGCCACTCCGTACCCACTCCAATACGATATGGTTATTTCCCGCCCCGCTAACCCTCCTCAGCGGCGTTCATCCCGTCGACGACCGCCCGCCACTGTTCCTGAATCCCATTCCGATCAATCGGGACCCGACCCTGAAATCGGTTTCGAAGAATGGGTCGATAAGAAACTATCCGGCAACGATACTCAAGCTAATAATAGCGAACTGGTGCTTGACAAGGCTAAGAGAAAATATTACAACAAGAGGAGGAAAAGAATGTATGGAGAATCGGAGTCGGATGATGAAAATGGTCGCCGTGGAAATGAGAGTGATTTTATTGAATTAAAACAGGAGGTAGTGGAGCTCCGCACTCTGCATAAGAGAGAGGAAGAATTGTACTTTTATGACGCGTTTGCTTATCCGTGGGAGAAGAACAAGCATTACAAAATGGTTTATCAATTGGAGAAGAAGTATTTTCCCGACCACTGTTTCGATAAAGCATTTCTTGAACCGGGAAAAACGAATGCGAAACAGGGGAGGAAGAAGAACGCGGGGAGTGAAAGTGTCGAAACAACGGGAGAGGATGATAAAGGATTGGTGTTCTTTGAGAAGGAAGTGAAGGATGTGAAAGCTGGAGATGTTACGGAGAAAAAAGTGGAGGATTTCTTCAGGTGTTTGAAGAAATTCCCCAATGAAAAGGGTGGGGATGTAGCGGCCATGGAGCCATTTCTTTCGACGAGGAGTGTTGGGCTTCCGCCTAAGTGGGATGGCCCCAATGGGACTGTGGTGTTGGTGAACAAACCTAAAGGTGACATCTTTTATTACATTTCTTGTCTATTGAGTGATGATTTCATGAAGGAGCAATGAGAATATTTTCGATTTCTGAATTATGAAGTTACTTCGGAGGGGAGGAGATCTTAAATTCCTCATCTTCTGATGCTAGTATTCCTAATTGGCTTAACAAAGAGATAAACTAATCGCTAGTTTGATCAGGTTGGACTTCATTTACTGTGTGTGGAAAGCTGCGACGTCTAGTTAATGTGAAAAAGGTGGTCGATACTTGATGTCTTATCACACAGAGATTGAGTAGTTTTCACTGATATTCATCCACAAACTATCTTTCTCAGGTAGGCCATGCTGGAACTCTAGATCCCATGGCAACTGGTTTATTGATTGTATGTGTAGGTAAAGCTACCAAGGTGGTGGATAGGTAAAGCTACAATGTGCATCTCGATTTATATTACCAGAGAACATTTTATACATATAGATAAGAAGTTATCTTTTTAAGTAAAGAGAAGGGCACTACCTTTTTGAATATGTCGATTTGTGTTTCTCTAGTAGATACCAAGGTATGACAAAAGGATACAGTGGAATCTTCCGATTAGGGGAAGCCACCTCAACCTGGGATGCTGATTCGCCTGTAAGATTATATATTTCTTGATTGCTAATATAATTGGACCTCTATGTTAATATTTGGCAACGCCTTGATTTTAATTTGTTCCTTATCCTTAGAAAAGATGAAATGGTTTCAGATGTTGTATTAGCCTATGTCTCAGCTAGCCATATGGATGATGGTCGTAATTCTTTTTTGTTGTGCATTTAATAATCATCTGTTAAAAATAAAGGGCAAAAGTCGAAATCGTCTGTACAAGAATTTAGGGAAGCAACCACGGGTACTGTATCTTAATGAACATTATACCAATAAAAAACCAACTTTGGTTTTTGCCTTCTACCTTGGATCACTGACTGGTGGAAGGCATGCCATTATTTAAGCATTAAATCTTATGGACAGAGTGAAATAGAAATAATTTGATCAGGCATGTTTCTGAGACTCGTGAGGTTTAAAACCTTGGGAACCACTTTTTGTTAGATTTTCCAAGGTTTTTCACTGACTAGAAAGCAATGTTGTATAATTACATTAGACTTGAATAAGTGGAGATTCTTGATCTGGTAATACAGGTCATTCAACGAGAGTCTTGGGAACATATCAAGGATGATGATATTAAGAAAGCTGCAGCATCCTTTTGTGGGGAGATATGGCAAGTCCCACCAATGTTCTCCGCTATTAAAGTAAGATTTTTGCATCTGTAGCTTTCTGCCTGTTTCTGGTTTTCATCGGTAGATACACTCAGCTGTATATATATATACTCACATCCATGCCACTTATGAACGCATGTCATTTGTGTGTAATTTATTAACTTTGGAAAATTTGAGCTCTTATCTGCAGTTGTAGGCTAAAAGTCATACTGAATTAATCATTTGTCAGAGACCTGCACTTTTCAAATGTTGATTTGTATATACTTCTTAGCATTACATTAATGCTGTTGCAATATTTGTATATGGTAGGTTGGAGGGGAGAGGATGTACGAGAAAGCTCGAAAAGGAGAAAGCATAGAACTTTCCCCTAGACGGATTTCAATCTTTCAATTCGATGTTGAACGAAGTTTAGAAGACAGGTCGTACAATCAACAAGATTTCATTAGCTTTTTGACATGCTTTCTTCATACTCTATTTTATTTTGAAAACCATATTACTAGTTAGCAGTTGAGTAATGTTAATGGTTATTCTCAGGCAAAATGTGGTTTTCCGGGTGACATGCTCGAAAGGAACTTATATACGATCTCTTTGTGCTGATTTTGGGAAGAATCTTGGGAGGTAGGTGAAAATTGTGGATACAGTTATTGTATATTATGAGGCAGTTGGATTAGGAAATGTGTGTTGATTGCAGCTGCGCGCATTTGACAGCTTTACGTAGAGACTCAATTGGTGATGCCTTCAACATATCTCTTCATATCTTCTGTATTCAATACTCCATTTTAGGCCTTCCATTATCTTGAATCTTGATACAATATATATATTTCCCCTTTCAGGAGACTACACTGCTGAGGATGCATGGGAATTCCAAGAGTTGGAAGAAGAAATTACCAGAGGATACATTTAGGTTTTTTTTTTTTAATTAATCTGCTGACATTTTATATAGTCATCGAAATAATGATTTAATTTTGTTGTACGTGCTTGTATTAGAGCAGAGCAGACCGTGGTTTTGTAAATTTAATTCAAACATATTTATATTAGTAAGGTAAAGGTAGTAGTAGTGTCCAATTAGATGGTTGGGGTTGTAGGGAGAAACTATAAGAAAATGAGAATGTCCTAAGTATAATTAGCTGTGGAGTTAGGGGGATCGATTCCCATGGCTTCGAAGTAGGCTTTCTCGGCTGCGGTGAGGCGATCCTGAAACATTGTCCATTCATTTCTGCACCTCTCCCTCACCTGAGAGACAACAAACAAACAAAGTTTACAACTCCACTCCAGTCACACTTGACACTTGACAATTAGCAGTTGAGATAAAGTTTACCCCTTCCCATGCTGCCTTCCCATTCTCTGCCTTACCCTGTTCAAACAAATCGAGTCGAGTCGAGTCAGCAACTTGAACGAAATCTTCAAAAACTAAACTGATGTGGTACTAACCTGGTTCCCAAGTGAGGGAACGGTCTGGTGCACTATCCATTGAGCATCCACAACTCCTATTTTCTCGTGAGCAGGCTTATAAACACACAGGGAAACCAAGTTAGTATAGTATAGTATCGTATCAACACAACCAAGTTATTCAATCCCATACCTCCACGCATTTTCTAAGAGCAAAATCCAGACCCCATCCATGAACCAAGTCATTCTGCATCAATATTCCAATTCCATTCATTTTCTCATTACTTTTCCCCACCAATAAATGGAGTAGATATTACCTGAATCATGTGCCAAACACAGCGCCATGCATCTCGAGAAAACACTGGAGCCATGATCTCAACAAATCTACATAAACCAATCTGTTTTTAATATATGTAATGTAAGCTGAAGGTGGTAAAGATAAAGAAAAGCATAATCTGTACGCTGCACATGGTGGCAGATGAGGATCTGAACACCACCCTGGTCTTTCCTCTGTGTCCCTGGGAGTAAATATAGGTTACCTTACAAAATATCGAAACTAGTTTATACACAAGAGTTTAGTTGTTCCTACTTGTGAACCTCAGTTTCCTCTTGCCTTCTCGTCATTTGCCAAGTCATGCCACTGTCGGGGGATAAACCGGGCTGTGATATATCCAACCCATGCTTCATCACCAGTTTAATGTATCTATAGTATTGGTAAACTGTTCAACCACAACAGCACAGCTCCATCAAACACTAAAAAAGGAAAAACTTTTTGACTTACTCCTCCGGGTCGAAATTCTCAACCCCTAGGTCTTCATCCCATATGAAGATATAATCATAGGGTGCCACAATGTCCGGGTGCAAAAAGCGCTTTGCGTACCACCTAATAAGAGAAACAAAATATAAAATAATGTTTTCCTTGCAAGGCAAAATGTTAATATGAGAAATTGATTGTTATCACCATTTAGTCTGCTTTAGCACGCTCACGTGAATAGCCCGTTTTGACCACTCAAATTCATCCCATTCACTTGTCCGACCATCATAGTGAAACAACAAAATCGTGAAGTTCTCTGTCAACTGTACAACTTTGTCAAAGCAACTAAACCATATACTCACAGAAAAGTACATATGACACACCATAGAAAAAAATAAATAGTGCAGTTTCTAGTTTACCTTTTTTACTGCAGCATCAATGTTTTTCTTCTGTTCATATCCAACAGTAAAGGTCATAAGATATCTTGGTTTAATGATCAAGTCCTGGAATACCAGGTCGATTTGGTCAGAACTTGAGTAAGAATGACACACAATTCAATTAGAAACAAAATGTATAGCTTCAAACCAAATTCCCTAATATCATGTACCCGTGCTAATTATGAGCACATCTAAAACCCTTCCAACGAGTTACATAAACGCCACCAAGTAGCAACAAGAATAGAAGTTACAAGCATGAAGACCTCTAGTTAGACAGGTAAAAAGCTAAATGCTTCCATTGACAAGAGATTATAGGATGACAGCATCATTTAATATTTTTTGGTAACAATACACACCTCACCAGGAAGACCCCACAATCTGCGACCGTACAGATCCGATTCAGCGACAATAACACCAGGTGGTAGTCTCTCTGCCCCTCGAGGATTAGTTGGAACCCAGATCTGAGTAAAATACTAAGAATTAGTGCCACTCAAGAGCGTTATATGAATTTATGAAGCTAAATGCTGAATTTTATGAAGTCTTTAAAATTACAAATCACTAGATATAGCCGTACATAATATGATCCATTACAATAAGAATTATGCTTAAAATCTCCTGATATAGACCAAGCAATTGCCAGAAGGATATAATTGTATCTGATAAATATTAAATATATATATTCAGATAACAGCCAAAGAACCAATTTATGTTTACACTTCATGTTTGAGCTTTATGTGAATTAAGAATCTTCATCTAATATACAAGATATGCAATTTGGAGACCTAGATATGCAACAAGGATACCATCTATGCACGTAATGGAAGATTGTATACAAGTTTCCTCTAACTCACACCCAAAAACAAAATTTCTTACTTTAGTATTGTTAAACTTGTGTGAGCCTCTCCGACCTTTAAGAGCCGACCATACATTTAACAGCGCTTGAGTCGAAAGACCCGAGTACTTGTCCTCAATGTAAGAAAGATCAACAGAAGGGAATATGTTTGATGATAAATTAACCTGAAAAGTGAAAAGAATCAGATACATGCAACACGACAATCTTGATAAGATTTCAACACAATTAAACCAGCAGATCAAGTAGGAAGATAACAAGCAAGAGATTAAAGAGGGTTATAAAGAAGTCCTCTTGCCTTTGTTAATGAAAGTGAAGGAAAAGATACACCTAAAAAAAAGCCAAATATTATCCCCACAAAAGTGGTTATAATTAGGCTCATAGTTTCATTTGTTCTTCTTGCATGCCAGGCACTGCCAAAACAAGGAACCCCATCATCATTCAAAAACCATTATCAATAATTTAATACTATTAAAACTTTTAAATGAACAATTATTGAAGAATTACTTTTGATTGGTGGACCTTCGCATAGGAGTTCCCATTGTACTCAAAAACTTTCCAGCAGATTAGCAGCTAATATCCACTCTACATATCAGCATCCCTCTAGAATCAGTATGCGCTTCTTCAGAATTTCATCAACCTTATATCCCGGAAATAGATTCACATAATTATTCCAAATTTTAAAAAAGGTAATAAAAAATCTCATCTAAAAATCGAATTTTGGCTGGTTCAAAGATGTACAACATAAGCAGCTCATAAAGTATACACTACTAATCCATAATTACGAAGCTACGACGTAGCTCAGAATCATACCAAAGACGAATCCTTAAAGAATGAAACTGAAGATCAAGATTCGATAATACATAGATGGAAAAACATGGGGTGGATTCGACTGTTACCTTGTCCAAATCGCCTTCAAATTTTGATTGGCCCGAGTCCGAGGTTTCAAACACAATCCAATGATGCTGTAATGAGGACCCAGAAAGGGGCAGAAATCTAAACAAATAAAGGCAGAGCAATGGTGGGTGGAATTACCAAAGATTTTATAACGAAATTTTCAGATTGCGACGGTGGAAAAATGGCTAAACCACTTCAATTATTACGAGTTTGCATTAAAAAAGTGTGGAAATTAACATGTTAATTCGACCAAGACAAGAACTGCTGGGGTCCATAATTAATTAACATTAATTAATGCTAAATTGCTAATGTAAATGCATGTGGTAAAAAAAATCTTTAAGAGAGAAAAAAAAAAATCTATTTTTACCATATTTCTCCTGAGTAATATGCAAAAGGGGGGAGTAACATCCATTGCATTTTCTTCTATTCTTTAATTGCTAATGCATTTTCTTGAGCAAAAAGGAAAATAATAATTTTATTTTATTTTAAATATTACTAGTCTTCTAGATATTATGTACCCTAAATGCAGTGAACTTAAAATTTTAATCTTGCAATATTTCAAAATTTATTTTTCAAAAAAAAACTACCAAATATTGCTGTAAAATTAATACTCCCATACTATAAAAAGAAAAAATGGTGGGGGACATGAAAATTGAAAATGGAACTCAAATTTTTTTATTGGAAGGAGCTTTTTGTCTTGTGCTAAGCTTTGACCATTACCAATATATTTTGAATTTTGCAGGCGGACAACGACTTTACTGATAGTCTGAAAGGACCAAATAAGTGGGCTAGGGTCATTAGCTCAGTAGGCCCAATTTGTTTTAATTAGCCTTATTGGGCCTGTTAACTCATGGCCCAAATAATTGTCTTGTGTTGGTTATAATGGGTTAAGATTGGACGATCGTTGGGTTTAGATTAATGAGCAAGATTTCATCATATATAGGCTTAGAATCCTAAAGTCGATGTGAAAAATTAAATTCATCCACAATATAAATATAAATCAAAGGTAAATAAGGGGGAAAAAACCTTTGTATAAGAGGTCAAGGATATAATTATTGATTATTATAATCTATTTATATAGACTAATATTTCCATATTTACACAAATATTATCTATATAAAATATCTCATAAAACTCATACCATATCCATATAAATTATTTCATGATGACTTGAAGTTATTTTTCATTGTTAGATTGAAAAACTCGTTGAAGTTGAAAAACAAGAAAAAGGAACCTACTAAGTTTCCAACGAAGATGAAAATCAAAATAACGAAATCAGGTAAAATATTTTTTTTTATGATTTGTATTAGAGTAAATTTAATACATATGAACTTCTTCTTTTTTTTTTTTTTTTCACTTTGATCGAATAGTTTAATTGAGTACCGAACATTTAATTTTTTTGTGATAAAGATGGAGAAGAAAAGGGGTAATTATTCCTTATATTCTTTGCACAAAAAAATAAAAAATACTTCCTTACATCTTTGTACAAAAAATTATACTCTCCCCCCTGCCTGTGATTATTATTACGTTTCATTGATCATGGGACCGGAGGAAAATATTTATTTAAAATTTTATATATTATTATATTTTTAGGATTTAATATTAGGATATACTTATAATTATAATTCCATTTTTATGATTTATTTGATTCTAATAACTCATAATTTATCTTATCTAATAGTTCATGATATATCTCTTTCACATAAATTTTCAAATTTAAATTTATGCGAGTCCAAAATTTAATAACGAATTGGAAATTAGGATGAAAATTCTCGCGGTGTTCGTGGGTCAACGTCAAAGGAGCTCCCACACTTGAGTGGAAGCCACGTGGCAATCGATCTCATGCTTTCATAGATTGACCCTGCCTCTAAATTTAATTCTCAAGCTAACACCCCCAAAAAATGAGAGATTATCATAAATGGTCCAATAACTTTGGTAAATCCGAATTTAGTCCTTCAAGTATTAACATTATCAATTTTAGTCTATTTTGGTCCAATTTGATAAAAAAATAATAATTCTCGCCGGAATTAGAGCATTCTCTGCAATAGGTTGACCAAATTTGAGGATTTCCATTATTTCCAGCCAAACAAGCTTACATGGCAGTATAATAATTCGTTTATTGCCACATCACAAAGTAAAGGAAAAAAATCAAGAAATCTACAAACATTGAATCGAATCTGGATTCAATTAAAAAGTTAAAATTAGAACACCCAAACACCAAATCATCAAAATCAAATCCCTAAGCTACCAAATTCACCAAAACCAAGAACATACCCTCGTTCAAGACACAATTCCGCCGGCGAAGTTATATTGAGAGAGAAGTTTAGGTTGATATCGATAACTGTCACCGTTCACCGTCGTCGATGACCCGAATCCGAGATTGATTCTCTGTTAATCAGCCACCATCAATCAACGAAGTGTTTAGCCGAAGCCAGCTGGAGAGGTTTTTAGTCTTCTTTTATCATCTTCTGTTTTTCTTTCACATCTTAGTAGGGGAGGCTGTGTAAAGCAAGTTCCGCATCGGAGTCATAGATCTGGGGTGGGTTTGGTTGATTTTGATGACCACTTTCCGGAATAAATAATTGGGTTTAGAGGATTTGGGTGGAAAATATGTTATTTCTCTTCATTTTCCACTTGAATTTGGGTTACTGCTTCATGCATTTACATACACATCACCAGAAGAACCTTGATTTTGATTCTCTCAATATTGCTGTATTTCTTTTCTTTCATGTATGTATGTATATACATGGCATGGTGATTTGGGAATTAAAAGATGATCTGTATGCCAAGTAAGCTTGTGTGGTCGGAAAATGATGAAAATCCCTAATTTAGACTACTATGTGCAGGTTCCGATCAAATTGGACAGAAATTGAGCATAATGGACTAAAATTGATAAAGTGAATACTTAGAGGATCAAATTTGGATTTAGTCATAATTAAAGGACCATTTGTTATATTTTCTCCCCAAAAAACTCTCTCTCTAAACTCAAACCATACTTTAAAAGGGAAATTACTTCAAGTTCCGGAAATTTCCGAAATTCTCGATTCTCAGCCAGATGATGAATATGCACAACTAAATTCTGATTACTTTATTGAATCTGTTCAACCTGCTAATTCAGCGCGATCTCCGACGACTGAAGCAACGATGGCGACGCCAGACATTGCTGGAATCTTGGAGAACTCTAAGGAGCTCGATCGGGTCAGGAAAGAGCAGGAAGGGGTGCTCCTCGAGATCAACAAAATGCACAAGAAGCTACAATCTAGTGAGTCTCGCTTTACCACATCTAATTTAATTTTTGCCACATTGTCGCTATACTTCAATTAATTTATTTCTGTTACAGCCAATGCTTTCGATTTTAAGCTTGTTTGTAGCTTGACACTTGTTGAGTGTATCTTTTGAATGAAATTTAGTTTATTTTAAGTGGGGCCACTAAGAAACTCAATGCCCCCAGTTTTCGAGCTTTCTTTTGGAAGCTGACGTCCAGTTTAGAGCTTGATTGGATAAAATGGTTACTTATTAAACAAATCATAATTTGGGTGAGTTCAAGTTAATAGATGATCCTGTTTTAATAAGGTAAAGAGTGGAGCTTAAACAAGCTTCTATTGGAGTGAAGTAGTTTGGCCAATTTCTAATTTTATTTGAGTGAAGAAAATCGATAATTTTATTGGGTTTATGCGAATAGTCTAACTTTGTTGGATGATGAGCATATTTCTTTTATACATTAGTGGAGCCGGGGTGATTTCTCTGTCAAAGCTTATCTAGGAGTTCTATTCATTTGGTACAGCGTCCTTATGATGTACTAAAATTTCATTAGCCCTAATGTGAGGATAATCCATGTTCGAGTGCCTACGTTGCATTACTAACATCGAAAGAAACCATTATTTAATAACTACATTTTGTGTTTCTGATGTCATATATGTCAATCCAGAATAGATATTGACTTGAGCATAGGTATAATAATAATGCAGGATGACTTAAGGTATAACGAAATGTAATATTTTCCATGTACACTATTTTTATGACTGATGAACTATTACCATAGTCTCTGATAGTGTTTTTTGGTGAAAGACTCATTATTGGACCATCTAGTAACTTATCATTCTCTGATGCTTTTGGCACCTTTTGTTTTTGCTTGCAGCTCCTGAGGTGGTTGAAAAGCCTGGTGATAACTCATTATCAAGGCTTAAGATGCTGTATACTCAAGCCAAAGAACTTTCAGAGAATGAAGTCACGTAAGTTTTGAATCATACTCTGATGTTCCTGATTTTCTGAATATTTAGTTTCAGTTTCTATATTTCTTTTCCCTACTCAATGAATACAAGTTAGAGATTGCTGAAGTTATTGTCTTGATCTTGTGAAAGTATTCTCAGCTATAAGTTAGCTCAGTGACCACCTGTAGCACCGAAGTACCTCTCATATTTGTGACATTTCATCTATAGTTTATGTATCATCATCTCCTTATTCTTTATACTTGCAGTATATCCGGTCAATTGTTAGGGCAACTGGATGCATTAATGCCTTCTGGAGCTCAAGGACAACATCGGAGAAGGATAGGTTTGTGCCTTCTATTAACAAATTCTTAAGAGAAGCACTTATTCTGTGTGGTTTAAAAGAAAAATCATTTAAAAAAAATCGCAACTGCCAAATCTATCACTTTGCTTAAACTTTAACCTTGTTTAATTGCTTGAAAAGTACACTTCAGGAGAAAAGGTAAATCTTTTTCCAAAAACAGGACAACCTATTAAAGGTCTTAGGATATAATGCAGATGATTGAGTTATAGCACTAACAAAGAAGTATTAGATTTTGTTTTGTGTGATGTCTTGACGTGAAATTGAGCTCAAATTAGATGCATTCAAAATGGAACCTTTTTTACACGTAACTGATTCCATCAAGATAACTTTCAAAACTTCATGACTCACAGAAGGCAGTGAGCAGAAGAAGAAGAGGGTAAAAGCTGATTCAGATGTTTCAAGGCTGTCTCCTTCTGTGAGAAGTCAGCTAGAGTCTTTGGCGAATTTGAAGGGTGAACAAGTATGTGCTCAGCTTACTCCCCTTTCTGCTTGCTCAGTTCCCTGTCAATTTTCCTTCTGATTTTTGGAGGAGACTCTCTTCTCTATTTCACTCCAGTTACCATTTTAATGTGATAATTATGCCTGGAATTGAAAATTCGATCTTGTTATAACTTTCACATGATAGGTGGCAGCAAGGATTGCCCCAGAGGATTCTGGGAAGGATGAATGGTTTGTGGTTAAAGTTATTCATTTTGACAAGGAAACACAAGAGTAAGTGCTGAGTTGTTCACAACTTTAGTGGCATTCCCATTCTTTATATGTGTCTTTACTGGAACACAGAATTATAGGATTGATATAAGGTTGGAAAATACACAGACCATAAAACCTTTTGTTTTTCAAAAACCTGCAATAGTTTTTAATTTCATTGTCATTTCATAATTTTATATCTATGTAGGTTTGAAGTGCTAGATGAGGACCCAGGTGAAGATGAAGAGAGTACTGTGCAGAAGTAAGTGTCCTTTTCCCTTCTGTATTCTGTTTTATTCTGGTACTATTTTACAGAATCACTGTCAAGTTTCTGCATATTTCTTTTAATTTATTTCCAGACAAGATTTATTTGTGTTTTAGTTTCTCTTATACTATATACGTAGTAAGGACTAAAAGGTCGGAATTGTTGACTCAATGCAACATAGTAATTTTGACATGAAAATGATAATCTTGAAATTTATCACATCATTTTGGAAATATAGGAGATGACAAATTTGCATTTTCTGATAGCTATAGATGAGTTGATAGTGAAAACGAACAATTTATTTTTGTAACTAGTAATAGAGCTTCGAGTACTGCTTTAAGATAATACAATTGTTTGTCTACCGTTTTTTGTATTTTTGTTCTTAAACAAAATGTATGAGAATGTTTTGAATTAGGAATTTTTTCGGGTATATTAATTTGTTGGCTATAATTATTGTCATTACTCATTTGTACATATGCACACACACATAACTGGCCCATTGATACGTATGAGTTGTTCCAGTTCTTATACCGGAAAAAAAGTGGTTGAATTCTGTTTTTGGGTTCTCACATTTATTGTTCGACTCTGTGGCTGCTAATCGCTAACCTTTTCTATCTCAATGGTTAACAAAATGATAATGCGTATCCTTTGTGACCAAGTGCGTGGTTTCTTTTTTTTGACTTAGTTAGACACATATGTTATTACTTGCAGAAAATACAAGCTGCCTAAGTCGCATATATTACGTTTTCCAAAGCGGGGAGATCTTAGTGTCCCCGACTTTCCTCCTGGAAAACATGTTCTCGCAGTTTACCCAGAGACAACAGCACTATATAAAGCTACGGTTGTCCAGGCTCGTAAGGTATTTAGTTTAGTGTTCTAATTAATAGTTGGTTGTGCACAAATATAACAGCCTGAACTAACTATAATTCTTTTAACGTTGAATGTGATGCTCGTGGATTTTCGATCATGTAGAGGAAAGGTGATGAGTAAGTCGCTCTACCCTTTTTTACTTTCTTTTTGTTATTCAATATTTCAATTTGCATTTCAAGACTCAATTTACTTTTTTCCATTTTTGAGGAACCACAAAAATATAATTCTTTTTTTTTTCAACAGTTACGTTCTGGAATTCGACGATGATGAAGAGGAAGGATCTCTACCACAAAGAGTAGTACCATTCCACAGGGTCGTCGCTCTTCCTGAAGACTATCGCCAGTGATTATACCACCTTTATCATTGTAAAAAAGTAGAGGGTTTTTATTTATTTTTTGGGAGGGGGTTAGATGTAATTGCAGTTATGCATGCCTAATGAGTTATTTGAGCTCATAATAACTTCTTGTATCCACTTTAAATAAATTATTATCTGTATCATCAAGTATGTAGTATAAATGATTTTGGAAATGTACTGCTCTTTTAAGATTGAAATGCAACTGTTCTGTTACTATATCATAGGAGTAACAATGACACTAAACATGTCCTTGTTTGCATTAATGCGCACAAATCATACAACATTTAATTTCAGTGAATCCATTTTTCTTTTTTTTTTTTTTTTTGTGGGAGAAAGTAAAAAAGACAGTAGGTAGTTAATTTGTTCTTAGCTGTCACGAAACATGTCGGTCGTGGGATTAATTCCATCCGAATAATTTCCGACAAGTATAATTAACCAAAACAAGATTTGCCTACTTGTAGATTAGTTAATTAATGTTTCATCACGCTCATTATTCAATTACAACAATGTGAGAATATGTCAGAAATTCAGTACATGTCCACATGCTCCAGAGATGGGTACGAGTGGATCCGAATAGGATCCATTTACAACACGATTAGCAATCCATCTATTTGCATCTTCAGTATAGTGAACGCCATCCCAGCTTATGACCCGAGAAGGATCCGAACAAGAACCAGCAAACACTTCACTCCCATTCACATTTCCTCTGTTTCCACACCAAACATCATACCCAATTCCATGGTGACCACAGCAAATGGTGAAAGGGTCCTTAAATCCTGTGTCCAAATCAACAAAATCCAATTAATTGATTAATCTTACAACTCTCTGTTTTCTCTGTTTCATGCAAGACAATAAAATACAATGGACCTTGATTCTTTGCATTGGTGATCAATTCATGCTTGGCACTAAACATATCTACGTAGACAATGGCAGCCCCAGAAAGTTGTGATCTAAGCTTGAAAACTTCATCTTTGAGCTGTTTATTGAATTCAATGGCCATCTCATTTTGGCTCTTTACACAGCCATGTTCATCCAGGTACCCTGGAACTGGATCTTGCACCTTAGCAATGGCCACGGGCAAGCACCCGATGGGGCCTGTGTTGTGTATCCAGAAAGTTCTTCCCCCTCTTCCGAAGAGATTCTATACATACAACACATACATGCAGGATAATCTTGAAATAATAATAAAAAAAAAGAATAAAGTTGGATATATACTGCAATCAGCTTTACTTTGACTTGTGTTGAAAATTGGGTAACTATACTGGGCATGGCTGCTTTCTGGAGTTCAAAACTCAGCTTTCGTATACCAGCAGCGATGTCGTTTTGCCCCATATCGAGTATCATAAGAGAATTTGTGAAGTCCTCTGGCCTAGCCAACCTTTGTTTAAAGCACCCTTTTTTGCCTAACAACAATAAAGTATCAATCTTGAAACATGTATGTGGGAGAGAAAGAAAGAGTGAGATTAGATATAAGTGTAAATTAACCTTTGTAGAAATAAGCTGTTCTGTTTCTAAACTGTGTGTATTGCTCAACTTGGAGCTCTAGACAGAAGGGGCTAACTCCATTCTCGAACCAAGACTCATTGGGCCTCATAATGGTTGCACCTCCTATTGCAAAGTTTGCACCATGTCGATAATTGGATCCTATTGAATCCAAGTAAGGACTCAGATATGGTAACCCCAGATGTTGAGCTGCATTACAACGTCAATCAAATCAAACAGTAGACATTCCATAGAAAACACAGGGCTAGTGATACTCAATGCTTAATTACCAATAAAATCTATGATGAGACGACCATTGGAAGCCCTTCCAGCTGGTGTGTGGAAGTAGGTCTGGCCGGAGGGTGGCCCTGGCGGGTAGAATGCTGCAGCGCCACCTCCGGTGTCTGAATTGGAATCACCAAAGTTGTATATAGCAGGGTAAGTACAAGGGGGTAAGTTAGGCACATTAGCATTAGCATATAGAAGCGAGGGTGATGAGAGTATGATGAGTCCAAGAAGAAGATTAATTCTCAGAAACTCCATCCTACATTACTGCAATGCTTGTGAATCATCTGATCAGCTATATACATATGAGAAGAGAGAGAGAGAAAGAGATAGTGGCCGCAGAATTGAGGAAGAGAGAAAGTAGAAATCCGGTGGGCTGACTATTGGGCAAAAGCTAGATATAGCAAGAATAATAGAATCTAATTATCCCATGTTTGGATTATCTGCTATGCACTATCTGATTATAATCCAATTACGCTAATCCTAATGCACTTTGTCGACGACAGATTATCAAAATACAATTAATAGCTTTTTTCCATGATAACTGCAACACATTCTCAATCCTAAAAAGAGCAATTATAACCAAAATACTCTCTATAATTAATGTATATAAGTGGTATTACTCTATACGAACAAAACATAAACAATTATAAACATAAATCTTATAAGGTGTTAATATAATCAACAATATTGGTGTAAACTGTACAGCAAATGCACGTTGCTTCGTTTTCTTTCACCTGTTTTTAATAACATTAGTAATTGGAGTACTCTTTAACTTCCAAGTCTAACTAAAAATCTGATAAATAAATTCAACTGTTTAATTATTTATTTATTAATCTAGTGAACTTCAAAAACTTCCCATGAAAATTCATTTTATACCTTTTTAGATTTGAATACTAGTACTAGTCTTTAAATGTAATGCAAGTCTTGTTATACTTTGTTTAATTAGTAGTAATATTTTATTTAAATAAATTGTTAAAAATAAATGTATATTTTTGAATTTCTTTCTTCTGGTCCACTCCCACACATGTATAATGTATTGGATATGCATTTGCCCCAAGGGCATAGCTCAAGTGGTAGAGGGGAGGGTGGAAAGATCTTCCAATTGAGCTTGGTTGCTGCATGGTGGGGGTTCGAATCCTGCCTTTGGCATGGAGTGGTGGGATAATATATAAATTATGAATGCTTAAAACATGCTTGGGAAATTTGGGAGTGGGGATCCGTAAGTGATTAGCAATCCACTGATTGGCTGCCTGAGAGTAGTGCACCCCGTCCCAGCTTATGCAGGTCGCCGGAGAGCCACAGGCGGCGCCACCCACCTCCGTCCCATCTGTCCACACCATACATGAACGTTATCCCTGTGATGCCCACGGCAGATGTTCATGGCCGTATTGTTTAGCGTTGCGGATCAAGTAATATTTTGCTGAGTAGATGTCTACGTGGATGATGGTGGCGTGTGGAAGATCTGCTCTCAATCTGGTAACCCTACCTTTCAGCTGTCTGTTAAACTCCACTGCTATGATGTTGTGCTCTTGTCCAATAAATCACCTCCAAGCGTTGATGTGTAGTAGAATCTTGCTGCTGGTAGACATCCAATGGGTCCCGTATTATGAATCCACATGATCCTTGCTTCTTGTGCATACACACGCTACAAAATGCATTGTTGATTATATAATTAATTAATGATGAAGAATTAATTCAACAAACTTAATTTTCTTATAACTTACTGTTACTTGTCAGGGATTGCTGCTCGCAGTTGGGGCAGTGTCAGGCTTCTGAGACCAGCAACGATGTCGTTTTGTCCGAGATCAAACGTGTAGAGTGCCCTGGAGAACTCCTCTGCCTCGGGAGATTCCTTCTCTTGCATGCTTGATTATACAGTAGAGACGTTCTTGATTTGAACTGGTAAAATTGAAGTGTCTGAATATCAACCATGTCTGAAATTTGCACCGATTGAATCCAGGTAAGGGCTCATATATGGAACTCCCAAGTGCTCCGCTGCAGTATTAATCATGCATATATCTCGTCTAGTTATAATGTAAAAATTAATTAATGTCGTAATAATGCAAGTGAGTACCTATGAAGTCGATGATGAGACGGCCGTCGGAGTTTCTTCCGGCTGGCATTCCGAAAAAGCTAATGGGAGTAGGCCAAAATAGGCCACCAGTGTCGGAATTGGAGTCGCCGAAGTTGTAAATTGCTGGAAAATAGCAACTTGGAGATGCGGGAATCCATGAACCTTTTGTGACTGAAATTACTACAACAACAACACCTATAAATGTCACCTTCATTGGATTTGGAATGGAGCTGGTTCTAAATTCTGGTTTAATTGTGAATATAAGTAGAAGAGGGAAAATCTGGAAGAATTCATGCCAAAAATGTGTTATCTTGCTTATTCCCTTGAATTTGCCAATTCTATTTCTGTAATATATTTATTTATTATATATTAATTATATTAATCTACTTAGCATATCCATATATATATATATATATATTTATTTAGAAATTAGATTGTGATATCTTCCCCCACGATTTTCTCTACTCCCCTTATCTATCTCTCTTCGTAAATTTAGGATTCACTCTCATATACATTGTAAAACCTCAACATCTGGATATCGCATTACACGATTCCTTTCTCCATATAAGTCAGTTCTGCATCTTTATTTTTCTGTTGAAAACCCTATTCTCTAAATTTTCTCCAATTCACGATCAACGCTCGTAGCCAAACCCTTCATGCAGCAAATTCGTTACGTCTCAACACTAGACGAAAGAAACATCCGTATCTCTTTCGATTGTATTATCCCAAAACCAAGTAAGTTATTCTCATATTTATTAATTCATGTGAGGCTATTAAATTCGTTGGTTTCAAGACGTTGGACGTTGGCAGTTTATGTTCAATCACTACAAAAGCCGCTACTTGTTTAAGTGGTTCCCATATTTAATCTCATCACATATATATAGTATAAGAAATTCGTTCCCTATTTAAAATTATTGATTTACTTTATACTTATTTGTCCCACTTGCAGCTCATCTATTTATGTATGCGAGTTGATTAATATTATAATAGTTTTCGTGCAGAGCATTACTGACAGATCACCTATGTACCATATGTGTCTATACTAGTTAATTTGGAATTTATATATAGTTAGTTATATCAATTAGTGAGATATTTAGACCTATAGTCAGTTTATTAGACACGTTCTTTACCCTTGATGTCTAGTCTGATTGGATTTATATATGGAACACCCACTTGCCAATTATCTTCTTAAAAAGATTCATGAATACTTATTATTTAGGTTATAGCAGTAGTGCCTTGAGTAATTTATTGGAGTTTTGGGGTGTTATTATTATTTCCTTAAATTATTTAGCCTAGTTTAGTTTCGTAAATCATTAAAGATTAAATATCCTAATTTGACTTCTAAGGTTTTCGATTACTTATATATAAATAAGTACCTCATTATTATTTTAATATTATTTAACTATCTAGTTAGTTAGTTTATATTTTCTTATAAATTAGATATTAGTCTTATTTATATTTATGTACTAATAGGCGACGAGAAGTTTGGGAATTAGAGGTTCCGCTGCATCAATAATTGGATTACAGCCAACTCAGTACATTTTAAAGGTGGAAAAATTCTTACTTTATCTTGATTAACTGCTATTATGTGATATATTTGAGTTCATGCATATACATATAGGTCTCCTGACCTTTATAAACGAGACATTTACTACTTGAATAATTGAGCAATCTTATTCAGTACATTTACATGAGACATTTACGACTTGAATAATTGAGTAATCTTATTCAGTACATTTACATCTACATGATTCATGTTGCTTATTTGGTATTTACATGTGGTATTTAATGTTGACATGTATGTTACTCCACTGAGCTTGTGGTTTTGCTCACCCCAAATATTTTAACATCTTATGTGGAGGAGCTGACGTGGTGAGATATAAGGATGATGCTTAGCACAGTTTCATTTTTATTAAAACTTTATTATTATTTCTAAATTTTTGCTAGACTCAATAACCTATGCAATTTATTAAAGTTTTACATTTGGATTTTATAACTTAAGAAGTTGGATTTTGGTTGATTGAAATTTATTTACTTTAAACTTCAGCTGAAAAATTATTTATTTATTTATTTAAATATGATACTTTTAAATAGTTAGAAATTTAGGATGTGACAATTTCAATCTCAAAATATACCATAATTGTCATCCTTTCTTAAAATACATAAAATCTTTCTTTTTTTTTTTTTCTATTAAACAAAAATATCGAATTCAAAATGGGCCGGTAACGGTACGTTTGCCCATCACCTCCATTATCCACGCGTCAAATCCTCCTCTATTTGCTTTTAATCCCACTGATTACAGAGACGCACCGCCCCCTCAACTCAAGCTGTCTGTCCACTTGCTCTCATGATTTGATTTCATTTCATTTCGCTCGCCTTTGCTGCCCTCATCCCCTTCGCCTTAAGGAGTAAGCTGTCGATCTGTGTGCCTTCCGCTGGATGTTTCGGCTACACCGCCCAGGAGCTACGCCTTTACATTTCTCGCGTTCCTAATTCCCACCTTTCTTTGTTTCCCCTCAGGTTTCTTTCACTCTTTGCCGCTTCACCTGCACCGGCGTAGGTAATATCATCTTTTCATTGCGCTCAATTTTTGTTCCTTGTATTTCCCATTTCACGTCATGGGACCTGGAACTCTACATCTCAAGAGAACCCCCAATTTTCCCCCTGTGCGGCACTGTGGTTTTGCTTGAATTGATGTAATACATTGTTTGGGTGTTGGTTTTCGTTGTTACACGAAAATTAGGTGCATATTTCTTTAATCTCTCCTTGAATAAACCTTCAATTAAGGGAGTACCCCATTCTCACAGTGCAATTTAGTTTACATGGAGTACATATTAGCATTTGAGCACCTTTGACTAGCTACTAACGGTTTTGTTGTATCTAAATACCAGTTTAGTGCTTAAAATAGAAGAAATTGTATGTATGTAGGGGGTAGTAATTAATTGTTGCGAAATATATAACATAAACTCTAAAAATATGTGTAGATGGAATGATGGATGTGCCAGGCTGTTCAAAGAGATTTGAAAAATTAATTAGTGAGGAGAATGAGATGGCTTTTACCACATATTCACCTCAATGTCACACTTCTGACTCCTCAAAATACATTTTGCATGTGGTACCTCACTTGTTGAATCATTATAAATTTCCATATGTATATTTGATTCTTATAGAGAACTCCAAAAGATTGTTTCCCATGCAGCTTTTTTGGGAATGAAATCTAACTGATCTTTCTTTAAGTCCTGGAAATATATCATAATACACTTTTTGTTTAGTTCATTTGTGAATCCTACTATGTATCGTTCCACGTTATTGTAATTTTCTTAATTAGTTTCGCTCCTACACCAACCCGCATTGAAATATTATATAAATACATAACTTTTACATTCATCTGGAGTTGTTAGATATGTTTGCTGCAATGCATGATTTTTTAATGTAACTTTGAGAAATATAGAAGGTTAAGAGAAGCTGTGTATAATTACAAGCAAAATAAATTAAAATGTTGGTGGGTGTACATTTAAAATTATTCTCTAGGTTGAGAAGCTTCTAATGTGAAAACTTTTCAAATTGTCCTCCCATAACTATGGGTTTCTTACCTGTCTGTTTCCCATCACCCTTGCTTGGACCCAAGCCCTCAAAGTCCTGCAGAAGGGCAAATGTTGAAGTGGGTTGAACAGTTTATGCTTCATTTTGATAACGAATAAAATTTCCTCTAAGGTGTTATGGATGCCTGTTTCTTAACATACTTGTTTACTTGATTTATGTTGTGGAATATAACCTTTGTTGTGATCTTTCCCTCTTTTGTTACCCTAAGGAATGCCACCTTGATAAGAGATATAACGAAGAGTTAACCTTTTTATCACTAACTGAATACATAATTTTACAATATTCACGCGTCATTTTTACATTTATTTGTGGTTGAAAAGATTGCTTGTGTTGTTAATTTTTTTTTAACCACCTCAACGCATACCCAAAATGTGCAACACCTAGCATGCTGCCTTTCTTCTTTCTTCTTGAGTTTCTTCATTTTCTTGACCATGACTAATTGGAGGGAGGAGCCACACATTATAGATTAGGCGACCACTTAAAATGACATTGTATTAAATGTTTATTTACTACAAAGCGTGAGATCATTTACTATACTTTTTTGTTTAGTTTGTTTTTTTAACATATTTATTAAAAAAGCATGTTTCTGCCATATGCTTTTTCTCGCATCTTCTAGAGTTCCTTCTCATTTGATCATAGATGCATTTTCATTTTGCTTATACAAGCATTAGTAATATATGAAGCAATCCGGATACTGATGTGGAGTAGTGGTATAAAAGTAGTGATGTTGAATGATTTTGATTAAGAAAATCTTCGAATTACTTTGTTTCACATTCAAATTATTGCTGAATGAATAATGACACTACAGGAAATTTCCAAATAAACTTCAGCTTTCTTGTTGAAAGCTTACTGATTCAAAGCCTCGAATCCCTCAGCCGCCAACAGCGACACTATTTACTTTTATTTTTGCCCTTAGTTAGGTCTTGAAGGCATTCAGCCATTCGACACCATTTTAACTTACCTTTGTTGCATTCATGGAGTTGATTATTACGGGTATAGGTGTATTAAAATTCATAAAAGTATGTGCTAACACTCACGGAACAGGTGTATTAAAATTCAAAAATACACGGGCGAACACCTCACGAGTGAGGTGTTCTTTACCTAGTTATATATAAAAAGGTTTCACTTCAAAAATGGGCCAGTAACAGTACGGTTGCCAGTCACCCAATTTCCTTTGCCTTGGTCTCTGTTTACACTAGGGATGTAATCGAGCCGAGCGAACATCTCCGGGCTCAAAGCTCGAGCTCGATTCGAATTTTATTTTTTAGGCTCGAGCTTGACTCGTGTGTAAATATAGAGCCCGCGAGCTCGGCTCGAAACATTTTTACTGAATAAAAAAAATTAAACTCGAGCTCGAATTCGGCTCGATAAAAACTAGTCATTAGTTCGAGCTCGGGCTCATTAAGCTGAAAATTATTTATTTTTTAGTTTTTTTTAATGTGTAAAGGCTTGAGTGAGAACGTCTCATGAATAATAAAATTTTATTAATAATTTATTTTACAAAAAGTGGTATCTAGAGTTATTATAAATTTTTATTAATTATTAGAAGTATTAATTATTAATTAAAATATATATTAATAATATAACAAAAGATTTTTTTAATTAACATTTATAAGTATATGGAGTATGTATTTAATTTAAATTTTGGGGTAGGTCTTGTGTGAAACCGTCTCACGTAAATCTTTACATGAGACGAATAAAAAGTGATAATATTATTAATTAAAAGTGATATTCAATCGATAAAAAGTAATAATACTGTAGTGAACTATTTTAAAAACAATTTATAATATAAACAAAAACTAACATTTTATATGGAATATAGCGAAAGTGATAACATTTTATAAACTTTTTATTCGTTTTACGTAAGACCTTACGTAAGACGGTGTCACACAAGTATTTGCCTAAAATTTGAATTTATCCTTATGTTATCCCATTAACTATAATAATAATAATAATAATAATAAAAGGCAAATACGGGTGTATATAAATTCGAAATATCTCCTTCAAATAAAATTATACTATTAAAATATAAATAAATAAATAATTATATTAAATTAATTTATTCTTACATATAATTATATATATATATATATATATTAATGAGGTGTCGACTTTAAAATACTTACAATTTTATTAATTACTATTAGTTAAAATTTAATGTATATAAATACATATATTTATTCAAAATTTAAGTATAAATAAATCAAAATTAATTCTTATATAGAAATAGAAAATGAAAAAATTTAGATCTTTAAACCCATTATAAATATGACTTTCAATTCATTATTTAGAATTAATTATATGCGTTCTCTTTTTAATTTTATTTTTATTAATTACGTTTTAATAATTTCATTATTTTCATTATCATACTTTAAAATTTTTCTTTAATTTAAAGTATACTATATTTTTAAAATTATAAATTTATATCCCTTATAAATTATATTGATAAAAGTATATATATATATATTATTTATTTAAAATTTTTTAAACTCTAAAATTACCATATTAATATGTTATAATAAATAATAACAACAATAATAATAATAATAATAATGGAGTAATAATATGAAGAATGAGCATATTGACCACTAGTCGAGCCTATTATCGAACACGTTCACAAGCCTATAATCGAACACGTTCGCGAGCTTTATAAACGAACATGTTCGTGAGCCTATAAGCGAACATGTTCGCGAGCTTTTAAACGAACATGTTCGCGAACACGTTCGTGAGCCTGTAAACGAACACGTTCACGAGCTTTCGAGCCAAACACCCTCAGGCTCGAGTTCGACTCGAAAAAATAATCGAGCTCGAAAATCGAGCTCGGCTCGGCTCATTTTTTTCCACGAACGAACTCGAACGAATTTTTTTTCGAATCGAGTCTCGAATAGTTTACGAGCGGCTTGGTTCGTTTACATCCCTAGTTCACACTCTTCTTTTTTCACGTACAACTCTTCCCCTCCGCCTCCATCCGTCTTCACTCTCATCAAGATTTTGTGAGCGCCTCTTCTGCGTTATTCTCCCTTCCGTTGTGAGTTCCCATTTTACAGGTATGTTTGGTCTTTCAATTTTGAGATAATAATTCTAATTAGTTATTTTCCCCTCCAACGTCGAAACCCTTATTTTTCCCCCCCTTAGTTTGTACAAAATTTTTCCAAATATCCCCTGCTGCCATATGACAGGTTATTATAACAACTTTGATGAATTATGCCACGGTTCTTTACTCATTTGATATCTTTGCTCTTATTGTCTGTGCCTAGCTCTTAACTGTTGGCTATAACCTGATTTCAGCATCAACCAGCATATTAACCCAAATAAACAAGACTTGTATTTTCTTTAATTATTTAGCAGAACAAGGGTTTGCTTAAGATTACTTCTCAAATTCAAAGTCTTTGTTACCATTTATTTTAGATTCATAGCTTGTTGACTTTAAGATGGAAGTTGGTTTTCCCTTTTGCAATAGACGAGTATTAGAGTGCTTTTATTGGGTTATTGAAAATTTTGAATTATTACTAATGAGGTGAATATTGGTTATTGAGTTCATTGTTCTTCAACCTCAAAAATTTCATAACTTAGGATTATGAAAATTGGATTTGTTAGGCTTTGTGACTGTAAAAAGAGCTTCTGTTTCTTTTTCTACTATTCTTATTGGGAGGCTGAGGAATATTTTAGGGGGTGACAGGGTTGAGGCAAAGGAATTCATTAGTCCATTTTTTAAACTTAGTGGTTGATGCCTTGGAGATTTTATTAGATAAGTGTTAGTCTCTTTCTCTTAATAAGATTTTAATTGTGGGAAAGAGTTAATAATATACAAGTTGCATATCTTAAATTTATTTCTTTATTAAGAATTGATACCATTTGAGATTCCTGGTTAAGACATTGAATTAATTGATTTGTGAATTGATGGCTTTTGAAATTAATATGTAAACGAAAAATTAATGAGAATTATTTTTGGGAAGTGTCTGAAGGGATCCCTAATCCTTAACGTTTGCTAGAGAAAGGCAGTGTGTTTGTGGGAGTGGAGGTTCAATAGTGGAAGTAATCAACTTTGGGGATGGTTAATGATAAGTGGAGTATAGTACTGTACAAGAAAATTGTTGGGATGCGGATCTTTAAGGAGGTTTCATTATTTAAATTTCTGGATTATACTTAGCTTTTCTTTAATCACTTGGAGTATTAATGTCTTTACTATGTTATTGTATCTTATTTTCTTGTACATCAACCTGATATTTCTTCTGTTCAGTATTTTGATTCAGATGATGCTTCTTCTTTATCATGAAAAGTTAATTTTAATTGAGTGCTCATATTTACTGAGGTTGTTAGAGAATGTGACTTAAGAGGATGGATGGGGGATTATTGAAATCTTGTAAAAACAATCCACTTATGTGTGTATTTTATTGGAAACAGCAACATGTTGCGTTAGAGAATATAATAGTGGTTTCCAACAATATAAACACAGGTTAGTGCTAAAAAATAACACCAAAACAGGCTAACACCTCACGAAGTAAGGTGCCCCCATTAGTAATCAATAAAATTATTTAATTTCTTTTTTCAAATAACGTAAAACAATATACTGATTGAGGGAACATTTAGTTGCATCTTTTTATCTTAGCAAATTGGCTTCTATATTCGATCCGATCTATCATTAATTATTTATTTTTTATTGAATATGATAATTATGAGTTCAAGTGTATTTTGAGATCAATTAATTGATGATTCATAGGGATAACTTTCTAAGAAAATCTTGTCTCTTAGAGAGAGAAAATAAATTAATATGAATTTGAATTTTCTCTTTGTTTTGAGTATAGTGTTGGACCAAACAGCACCAGTCGATGGGCCAGATATATTAACAACGGTACTCAACGGAGTGGTCCAACAACTTACAATTAAATATCCATAGGACTAATCATTATGAAGGACCAATAGATAAAGGCCCATCAAATTGATCTTTGAACTCGTATAAAAAAATTCAGCGCACTGGGAGATTGTGTGTGTGTGTGTGAACTCGTGCCCTGAACTGGAGTTCATTGGGTGAGATGGGGAAGAAGAAAGGCGACTTAAACCCTAATTCCATCGAGCAGAAAGAAGGGAAGAATTTGCTCGGTGTACCGACTTTCGAGCAGCTAGAAAACGGCCGTTTCAAATGCGTGGAAACTAGCCATGAACTGCCGGCGCACGCTAAAGACTCGTACGCGGAGTCGAAACACTGTCGGCTCGGGCTCATCGACGCTGCCCTAGCTCGGAATAAGCCGCCGCTCAATATGTTCAAACAGGATACCGTATCTCGGTAATTTTTCTACTTTTTTGAGGTCATTTTTGTGCGTGTCAGTGTGTGTTGGTTTAGGGAGACTTGTGCATCTGCGAGGATAGGAATTAGCGAAAAAATATGATTGTGTGAAAATTAAAAGCAGCCAGAATTTTGAAAATCAAGCTGTGTTAATTTTCTCTTTGGCAATATAAAAGAATTACCTTTACCTTTGTATATTAGTTTTACATTTAATGATGCCAGAATATTTCCAAGTCCAAAATAGTGATGTGGTTTGTAAATTGTGGTTGAGATGTTGTTTTGAAATTTTTTTTTGCTTTGGTTGTTACTGCAGCTCGAAGGTAATTTGCAAATTGACAGGATTAATTATCAACAAGTCAGAGGAGCATATATGGAAGCATATGAACGGGAAGCGTTTTCTCAATGCGCTAGGTTTGTCTATGAAAGATTTCATTAAAAGCCTGTGAATTTGGAATTATTTTGTTGATGGGGGCCTTAGATGCAATTGTTGGATGTCATTGTGTTCATATATGTATTGATTATGCGAACAGACAAATTAGAAGCTGGAGAAGGTATTCCAAATGGGGCAGAGAGTAATCAGGATGGGGAAAAAGTTAAAGGAAAAAGTGAGAATGGAAGTTCGAAAAAGAAGAAGAATAAGAAGAAGAATGAGGAGAAACAAGTTGATGAAATTATAAGTGAAGTAAGGGATTCTGCGGAGAAGAGCAGTGACACTGAAAGTGAAGCTGATTTCTGGATGCCTCCTGTGGGTGAGCGATGGGACCATGATGATGGGGACAATCGATGGGGCTCTGGTTCGGAATCAGCACCAGAGTCTGATGAGGCTGCTGAAGAGGGTATGTTGATTCTGTGATACTTATACATTTTACAATACATTGAGCATTTGGAGGGTCGTTGAAAATGCTTTATAAGAAATAGTTTGAAAATGCCAGATGTTGTGAAAGAGATGATAATACTCAAATATTCACTCTCCTGAGTTGAATATTAGAAGTTTTTTTTTCTATAGCTCCAAAAATTGTTTAACAGTAGCATGACTCGAATTGGTTAGAAATTCATGATATTTTGATGATTGACTGATCTATTTGATTTTTTGTCAGATATGGGAACTGAAGAGGTGAAGCATGAAGCAGGAGAGCTATCTAAAAAGTGAGTTCACTTGTTTAATTACACACCCTTCCATATGCTCTTAGTTGACGGATAGTTGCCCCCAGGGCATAGCTCAAGTGGTAGAGGGGAGGGTGGAAAGGCCTTCCAACTGAGCTTGGTTGCTGCAGGGTGGGGGTTCGAATCCTGCCTTTGGCATGGATTTGGCCCCTTGCAAGCACAAGTTTAACAGTGAGCCCTCTCTATAAGGCACTTGGGGCACATCCTGCGATTTACCTCCTCCACCAATCCCCAGGGCAGGGACGGTGGGAGCCCCTAATGGTGGGGTACACCATTAGTTAACGGATAGTTTATTAAATGCTCGATTAACTCAACTGAGTACATGAAAGCAGCTTCAGAAGAGGAGTTATCAGATCATGAATCGGGTTTCTTCCTTATCTCATGTGTGCCATTCTATGGTTGTCTGAACTTGCAGGACCAAGCGGATGTCTCTCGAAATGGGACCTAGTAGCTTTGCTTCAAGGAAGAAGAAAAAGAAGGCTGACGCATGAGAATGAGTAACAGTGCTTCAAAATAGTTTGTAGTTCGCCCCTCGTTTGGTTGGTTGCGAAAATGTCATGTCTGCAAAGGATAAATGTGGGTGGCCTGTATCATCAGAAAGGATCAAAATGGATCCTCAATAGAGTTTTGCTTTATATGTGTAGCAGCTGTTTAGTTGTTTCTTGTGCACAGCAATTTGAGTTATTTATGATAGTGGTCTTTTTCAAGTTATTGCAATATATATGCATTTTAATTTACATGCAAGTATTGTTTTTATTTAATTTTGTTTGAGATTCGAGTGTGGAAGCAGCATAAGTTGCTATATAAAAAAAATCTAAGATATTTTCCCATAATTTTCAATGTTTTAAGAAAAAAAAAGTGTTAATGATGTTTTCCTGGATTAAAAAATGACAAATTATAGAATTTGTGATATAATTGGTAGATGTTTCGTTATAATGTTTAAATTATGATTAGAGAATAATGATTAATTACTAAAAACACTATGAACATATACCAAAGGAATTTTAGTGGGTTTTGGTGTGTGGGGTGGGGGGGCTTTAGGGTTTATTTGTTTAGGGGTGTTTGGATGATCTGCTGATATAATCACTTTTTTAGCCCCTTTTCAATGTTCTGCTTGAAAGAAATTGTTTTTACTATTTTTAAGTGGTTGAAGACACCACTTTTATTTACTAGAATCATCTCAGGATCACTCATTCCACCTCCTATTTTATTGTATTTCACCGGATGCCAAACATCTCTTAGAACGGTTGCAAAATAAGCGTTGCTATTAAAAGTTTTATTTTTGCAAACCATTTCTTTTTATAAACAAATCAATCCAATTTAATGACTCGCAAATTACTTGATTATAATAGATATATAGTGGTTGCTGAAATTATAAACAGTGATGACATCTTATGTTCGTTATACTGGAGCATAATATTATGAGTAATTGAACTTCTTTTGGAGAAAAGAAACAAAAAATCAAGAAATACACTTAAGTTTCTGGGAAAGTGAGTGTGAAAGTCGAACAGAAAGAGGCATAAACCAAGAGTTTGATAGTGTTGCATCTGATACGTTATATCCCAAGGCGGCATATTGGGTTTCGTTTGATGAGACCAAGATCCACCTGCAAATCGAAAATACGACACAACCATAAACACGCACTGGTAGTCGTTCGCGTTACCTTGTGGCAGAAGAGATCTCTGATGTCGTCTATCCCATAAAGGATCATAGTCGGTCTGGTAAGACAAAATTGGGAATGCAATTAGAGTCCATGTAGACGACGAGTAAACAAGGTGTTGGGAATGGGAAAACACTTCTGGGTGTTACCTTTCAAGGGAGAGCCCCCATGGACATCTTCCGGAAGTTTCATGGGCAGCAACAATTCTGGTCTGAACATGCCTGAGTTGCCGATTTAGAGAGAGAGAGAGAGAATGTGAGAGATCCATGATAAAACTCGAGGAAGATAAGTAACAGCTTTAACCATTATCACCTGAAGATTTCCATGCTGGGTTCAGTATAAGGATTGTACGCCGGCTTGAACTTGAGCTTGGACATTCCTGAAATTAAAAAAAA
The DNA here is from genome assembly GCA_023678885.1 of Pogostemon cablin. Lineage (NCBI taxonomy): Eukaryota > Viridiplantae > Streptophyta > Magnoliopsida > Lamiales > Lamiaceae > Pogostemon > Pogostemon cablin. The sequence continues at coordinate 331,880 of CM042992.1, read as the reverse complement.
AAAATATCCGAGTTCAAAATGTTATATCTAGATATTCTGCACAAACACACAAGAAAACCAATATCCGAGCCAAATGAAAACTCATGTTAAGAGTACTTTAGTATATTACCAAGCCGGGAGAAGAAGTCATGAAGAACTCCAAGAGTAAGGCCACGATCACAGATTAATCCTACAAATCGAATTAAGTGAGTTTCCAGAAGCTGAAAAAAACCCATCATAACCAGATGCAAAGTGATGGGCTCGAGAGCTATGCAGTTCCAACTTACCAGTGGAACATAAAAGGTCATGGGAATGTGTCACGAAGGAGAATAGTCTGACAACATATCCAATTCATGACACCACCATTTTAAAGACAACTAAACAGATCTATTTATCATTAGCTACCTCAGCCATGAACTATTTGCAGTTCAAAATACATCTATAAGAGATACATGGCTCATGAAATTAGTAGTGGTTACAGCTTGCATCAAAATAAGCTACATGCCAAATAAGGTGGACCTGGTTAGGCAAATGGATTTCATTGGAAGAAAATTGTATACCTTCTATCTGGTGGAATTCTGCCAGATGTGTACGATCTAAGGCTTCATTTTCTGAAAACACGATCTATTGAGTAATATTTTTTTGGAGTGAAAGGTCCCTTTCAAAGATTGATTAATTAAACGTTAATTACCTACCAAGAAAAAGAGTTTACTAACCTAGACACGCTATACAGGAGAACAACACATAGGACAGTGAAAGGAATTAAGAAAAACATATCAGAAAATATTGCAGCAACAATAAATACCATAGCAGATAGACAATAAACAGAAAGCCTACAAGTAGTAAATACATCATGGAGGAAAAAAAAAGTTACTAAAGCAAACTTATTAGGCAAAGACTTCTATGCAAGCAACTGTACTTTCACCCTTGTGGTACATGTTCTATTTTCCTCTAAGGATCTAATCTTTACCCTTAGGGTTTCGTGTTACTTTTTAGGGTACAATTGTACTTCCACTCTTGTGGTTCATGCAACATTTTACTCACATGGTTCATGTACTATTTTATCCCTATTTAGTGTAAATTCCTAATTATTTGTCTTTTCAACCCATTATTGAGAAGGATGTATGTGCAACTGGTTGTGCACAAGACAAACCCATATAAGGTAAGTCATTTATAGAGAAGTGAAGCAAGTATATTGAGATAATATACCAACTCATACTCCATATAACGCTTCAGAACATACGAAGTTATAGCAATGATTACCAGGCAAAGAAAAGCTTACCTGTGAAAGTGCATACAACATCCTAGAGGACACAGCAGTGCAGTTGTGTGAGTACGCAGAAGGTTTTTCTCTGCTTCCTCTCTTTTCCAATCATAACCATACCTAGGACAAAATCGTGACCCATAGCCGCCAGATTCGTGGACAGATTTAACTCGCTCAACATAATCTTCAGGCAGTTTTCTTGTGGTTGATGGCACTGCAGAACATCAACTATCATAAGCAAAATTTGACAAAACCAATAACAGAGTATGAAAATGAGAATTGAATCAAACCTTTCGAAAAGAAAGAATCATGTGAATAACGTGCTGGGTGTTGTTGAGGCAGCAAAAAGCATCAAAGTTCCAGAAGCTACAAACCAGGAAAACTGTCAGCAGAGCATCAACAGAAACAACACAACTTTCCGATCTCTACATTTCTTATTTGTAATCTACCTGCTTTCCACAAAATTGTTTGTCGGCATCTCTTCAAACCTGCACGCCAAGAAAGAAAAATCAGAAAATAGACAATGCAAGTAGATATTCCATTATAACAACCCCTCGTCATCTGAATTTGACGCCTCACCTAAAATAAACAAATATATATTTTTGGCATAAGTTAAACCAGTGTTTTCAAAATCGGACCGGACCGGCCGGTTCAACCGGAAACCGGTGCCGGCACCGGTCCGGAACTACACCTAAAACCCGCTTTTGCGATTGGACCGGAAAAAACTGGTCAAAACCGAAAAACCGGTAAAGCTGATGAAACCGGAAAACTGCCGGTTTTTACTAAAATTGCGTCACTTTCATACAAATCCTTCTATCCATTAGATTAAAAAGGATTGAAATACAGAATGAACCATTGAATACAAAAGAAATCACCAGATCTAATGAGAAACATATACAATCCTCTTTTCGGAGACTGATCTACATAGGAAATACATAGATCTATTCGAAGGAAAACGTTGAGTCTGAGAAGCCACCACGACCTCCACGATTCTGATGCAAACTTGGGGGCCTCGACGACCTCCACGAATTTGCTGCAATTTAGGGCTCAACGAATAAAAGAGAGAGAGGAGTGAGAGATAGGAGAGAAGGGTGAATGAAAAGCAGAGTTAAGAAGAGAATGAGTTATACATAAAGAGAAACGGCGCTGCAAAATGTTGCCCAAATTGATGAGTCGTATTTTTAATTGTTATTTTTTTTAATAAATAAACCTGCAGTGGGCTTTAAATTGTAAAATGAAGCTTTTCTTTTTCGAATGGGCTGGGCTAGTTAATAGTTCAATCAATTATGAACAAGTAGTATTAAATAAATTATTTATTATATATTATTATTTTAAAATATAATTAAAAATATATTGATTTAATTTTTCCGGTTGAACTGCCGGTTGAATAAGTTGGACCTCGAACCGTTGTCTCCACCGATTCGATCTCCGGTCCGATTTTGAAAACACTGAGTCAAACATACTTTTGAGGAAATAGAAGGACTAGCCTCGAGAGACATCTAGAGTGAACAGACAGTAGTTGAAATCTACCATATAAGAAAGTACTATAACGATACCTCGAGAAGTGGATGGAGATAAACACCTTCAGTAGGCTGGCCCTTTGCTAGGAAGTTATATTCTTTAAATTCAATCTCTTTCCAATCACCCCTTCAGGGTAAATAAATAAATAAATATTCAGGAATTTGAGATTGAGAAATGGTGTGAGATGTAAACCTTAATGCAACTTGTTAAGTGTTGTTGGAAGTATTTACTAGTGTTTCAGCTGGTACATGAGTACGTTGCATAGAAGAAACGGGTGTAACAAGTTCATCACTAGTAGAAGGATAGCAAATAAGTTCACAGGTGCATAAGTGTAACAGGGCCTGTTCGTGAGCGTTTTTGGATGGCTAAACGGATTAGTTAGGAGCGGTTGAGCTTATGGCTGGAAAGCTTGACACATAGGCTGTTAGTTGGAAGTAGTTTCACTCGGTTTGGTAACCGTTTGATACTCCAACCGAAGGCTCAAAGATGCTTCAGCAAGTTGGTCCTGTAACTTTCGGTTTCATTAGTTTGTGTATATAAAGCTGTATTCACAGCTTTATTCATGTGTAATCATCTCACCTATCAATGTAGCAATAAGATCTCTCTCCCGTGGACGTAGGAGTTTCATCTCCGAACCACGTAAAAAACCCTCGTGTTCTCGTTTCGTTTCTTCATCCATAGTTTAGGCTTTATCTTTCAATGTTTAAGTTCTTGCTTCAAACTGCAAACTGCCAAATTCATAACAATTGGCGCCGTCTGTGGGAAGAGGATAGAAGGAAGGGCAGACCAAAGAAGAAGGTGTTGAAGGCCATTGAAGAAGACTTCTCTCACGGGCAGATCAGCGAGAGGGATTCAGAGTCGTTCTTTGGGCGGCAGTTCAGAGGCAGATGGAAGAACAAGGAACGGTGGTTGCGGAGTATTGATCTACATCAGACGGGAAACAGAGGAGATCAAGAAACAGATGGGGGTGATTCCAAGAATGCAAATCACGTAGGAATTCTCAGCAAGAAGGAATGTGAAGTCTGGTGGTCCAGCGACGATGGGATTCTAGCACATTCGGCGACGGAATCAGGTTTGCAACAAAGTTGCAGATTCAACAACGCGAATCTGAAGGTGGGATCGACGGATGGAAGTACTTCAGTATCGGCGGAATTCCATGTCTGAAGATCGCGTGTGATAGTATCCCAACGACAGTGGTACTCCGGTGGGAGAATTAAGGTTCCGGCAGAATTCTTGATTCCACAATGTTGTCCGGCTTGATGGCGGTATAAGTATACATGGAGGCACAAGATGGCGGAACTGGGTGGAGAGGCAACTCCATCAGTGAAGACAATGGCTCCATGGGCAAAGGATCAGATTCTCACATGTAGTGAAGAACTGATGCAGCGAAGAAAAGACAGTTGTCCAGCCTGAGGTGACGGTTATAGCAGTCTCCGGTGGTTTCTTAGACTTGCAGAGATCAACGTTTTCTTGCGACAGGAGCTGGCAGCTGGGTTCACAGATTGGATTGATGTGATATTCAGGCAAGAAGGTAGGTCAATCCAATTGTGATTAAGAGTTGATTACAGCAAATTAAAAGGGAAGGAAAAATTGTTCATAAGTGAAGGACTATTTTTCAAAGAAGGGCAGAGGATCATCTATGAAGAGTCATAAGTGGCTTGAGGGTTCAGTACAAGTTCGAAGAACTGAATCTGTACAAGGTTGTGCCAGCATTGTTTAAAGTGATGCAACAATGGCATGAGACTCCTCTGAATGTGGAGTTTAAGACATGGGTTTTCCATGGGTGAAATAATCAGCTTACAACAGCTTGATTTTCACAAAGATAAGGTCAGCTCATGAACAAGTTTGTAAGAGAAGAATTTCCGGTAAGCGAATGGTGTTCGGGGAAGTAGCGATATAACGGGGTAGCTAGGAGATGTGGTACTTGGATTCGTTGGCGTTTAAGAGCAGCGCGGTAACAACGAGCAAGTAGGAGAAGCATCGGGTAATCCTAGTGAGTTAGAATCGACTTCAAAGTAGTGGCACTTTCATTAGGAAAATGGTTCGAACTTGTTGTGGCTTGGCGGTATGTCAACGTTGTTACGTTGCAAGTATTGCTCAAGGTGGAGCAATGGTAAAAGTGTTGCTCAAGGTGGAGCAATGTTTATAGGTTGCTACTCAAGGTGGAGTAGTGGAATGGAGTAGAGGGTTGCTACGTTTGCATTAAGTTTAAGGTGGAGATTGTGAGATGTAAACCTTAATGCAACTTGTTAAGTGTTGTTGGAAGTATTTACTAGTGTTTCAGCTGGTACATGAGTACGTTGCATAGAAGAAACGGGTGCAACAAGTTCATCACTAGTAGAAGGATAGCAAATAAGTTCACAGGTGCATAAGTGTAACAGGGCCTGTTCGTGAGCGTTTTTGGATGGCTAAACGGATTAGTTAGGAGCGGTTGAGCTTATGGCTGGAAAGCTTGACACATAGGCTGTTAGTTGGAAGTAGTTTCACTCGGTTTGGTAACCGTTTGATACTCCAACCGAAGGCTCAAAGATGCTTCAGCAAGTTGGTCCTGTAACTTTCGGTTTCATTAGTTTGTGTATATAAAGCTGTATTCACAGCTTTATTCATGTGTAATCACCTCACCTATCAATGTAGCAATAAGATCTCTCTCCCGTGGACGTAGGAGTTTCATCTCCGAACCACGTAAAAAACCCTCGTGTTCTCGTTTCGTTTCTTCATCCATAGTTTAGGCTTTATCTTTCAATGTTTAAGTTCTTGCTTCAAACTGCAAACTGCCAAATTCATAACAAATGGGTATTATATAAACATGTGTGTTGTGCAATAATTTTCAGACTGTCTTGTTTCACTTATGTGCATAAATTATCTTTAAGCATCTTTCGCCTTTAATATTTGAGCAAAAGTAAGCCATAAATGTTTTAACCCTCCCTCCACTTTCGCTGTCATCTCCACTCTCCAGAACAGAATTCAAACCTTAGTTGCTAAAGACACACCTTTAGGCATGTTATCCAGGAACTTTTTCAGAAATACAGTAATGAAAAGAACATAGGAGTTTGTTGCTAGGTAATTGACCAAATATGATCATCCAGTTCCTATAAAACCTATCAATAAAATCCCCCTAGAGGGGGATAAGGCTAAGCGGAGAGAAAAGGTTTTCCATGAGATGGGAAATGCGAAGTATTATAAGAGATTTATATTTCTTTCTCAAACAACCAGCTTATAGCATAATTGAAGTTGAGATTTCTTCTTCTCCTCTTACTTTTCTAATACAGTTTGACTTCTCTATTTGTGAGTTCATTCACAGTTCTTTAAAAGGTTAAAAGTTTTTATTTTAATCAATAAAACAAAAATAACTGATTATTCGGTAGGATGTTCTTAATGTCGGTTTGTCGGTTTGGTTTCAGTCAAGTCTTAATAGATTTCAGATTGTTCAGTTCAGTCGAAAAAATAAACCGACTGATTGCTCCACACCAACAAGTAGGAATGGTAACATAGAGGCTTACAGGGCATTGTCGCCAATCACCAATCCAATTATTAACTGTGCACTCTGGTGATATATCTTTAAAAAGTATTAATTATAATAATCAAATAAACTAGTAATATATTATTTTTTCATCAACCATAAACACTACGAAAAATATTGCAATTTTCAAATCGACTATTCATTATATCTGCACTCCAATTTTGAAAATTTGTTGCACTGTTATGTGTGCAATTTTTTAAAAGATTGGATAGCATACAACCATTGTTGAGGTTTGGTTTCAGTGCATGTGTATGGTTTGCAAGAAGTGCTGCTACACTTGGAGCGGCACCCCGTCTACTCTTTTTGGAGCACTGGAGAGATGAGCGGTCTCTTCTCATATGCTAGAAGATTGTAATTATCGTTTTAAAATCTTCGCCTTTAGAGTAGTTTTTATATCTTGTAATAGGTCTACTTTCTGGGTTTGAAAAAATAAATTCTAAAAATTGAATTTGATTCTTGAAGACTCTTGTATTCACTAATTTTCCAAGTTTAGTGAAGTTTCGTCATGGGACCGCCACAAACGCAGGTTTGTGGAAGAGTTACATCTCCTGTCTTTTATCTTTTCCGTTGTTGTTTCTGTATTCTTCTCTCAGTGTCATTCGGAGTGCTGCTGCACTTGGAACAACACTTTCTGGTATGCTTGTTTTCACCCACGCACACTTACAAAAGAGATTAAATATAGGCCAACCCTGAACTATTTCCTGCCGATTGTCTCCTTCAAACGAAAAGTAAACTAGATAAATCATTAGTACAAAATTTGTAGCTCAATCCTTGAGGATTTGACTGTGTCTAACCTTAAAAAAATAGGGTGAACCAAATGTATGGTTTAGAGCTTTGACAAACATTGAACTTTTGCAAGAACATAGATCGCCATAATTGATATCACCCTACAATTACAAACCTAAAGTGCAAACATTTCACCAAGCAATTAGTAGAAAGAAACAGAAACTATGTACCACTCAAGTGGGCATGTTATCACCTTTCAAATTTCTTCCCATAATATTTTTCTTGCGATTAGAACCCGTTCGTCGCTTGTGGATAATGCGTCGGAGCTAGGTTCCACGTCCGAGGACCATTGATCCCACTTCAAAGAAGCTAAGAATTTATGTACATGATTGATGATAGAAGGTTTGTCTCTTATGACAACAAAGCCTTCTGGCCTTAGCATACGATCCATTTCAACCAATAGATCCTCCGAGCTGCAACCTCTGTCCTCAACGTCTGAGAACACTAACCAAGCGTGAAGTAAGTCGTAGGTGCGAGGGTAGGTAGAAAACGATTCACACCTGCAGTAGAAGGAGAGATCTTAAAAGAAATATATATAAATAAAAGTTCTGGACTAAACTACTTCATGTTTGTTTTTTGTGTTTTTGACTGAGATAACTTCAGCAGGGTCACAGAAAAAGGTAACTCTCATGGTGAAGTATGACTAATATTTCCATGATTCAATTCCCATCTAATAATTAGACGGCTATATAAAAGTATCGAGATACTTTTTTTGACATGTTTGCTTTGATCCCGACAACTATTGTTGCTCCATTGTAATTAACATCAGAAATGTCTCAGGGACAAAGATAAACAAGTCTAGATTCAGAAAGTGGATATGTTAACAAGTCAATAATAAAAATGCATTGCAAAGGGATCTAGTAGACAACACGGATGATAATCCCAGGAGGTTTGGTTAAGCTATTACGATGTATTAGAAAGAAAGAAAAAGATATACCAGTCATGAACTGTTCCAATTAAGCCTCGATCATAATTTATCTTCAGTCTTGATGATGCATTGACTGGAGCTACGTTCATTACCCACACATCCTTGTCTTTTAGAGCTGTAGCAAATCCCCCGAGGTTTGAGTTCATGTCCATGATGTTTCTGAATGAGTCCCGATGTATAACAGATTTCATCTGTTTCCAGTACTCAGTCACCCTGTGCTGCCATATTTCCTGCGGCATCATATAACAACCATGCATTTAGGCCAAAAACCAAAGCACACAGAATTTTCAAGCTGACAATTACTAGATGGGAGAATCCATATATTTTAGAGCCTCACTGTGTCTTGCTGAAATTCCTCAACACTTATACAAATTTCTTTCAATCGTGGTGGAGCACTTGTAAGCCTCTCTGGCCAGGGCTTCAGACCACTCCATCTTTCTTTATGCATTCCTGTTTATTTCAATGAAGTGAGAGGGGAATATTAATTGTCTAATGAAGAAAATGAACATCAGATAGCATTTCAGATAAATCACTTTAAAAAAGTTGTTTAGAAAAAGGGACAAAAGTGCGGACCATACAGAGAAAGGTTACAATGTTGCTAATGTGCGTAACAAGCTACAACAATATATTCAATAGATCAAATTACATCCATCACCAAAATTTCTAATCACCAAAAAAATTATTAACTGCTTGATTGTAAAAAAAGTCAATGACCATTCAACAAATATCCAACATTCTTAAGCTTAAATTATTTAAAAAGAACACATACTTGCTGAATATGGGGTGATGCATGCCTTCATTAGCACATTCCATGTCGCATCAGGATCGTCATCAGAACTGCACAAACTTGGGAGAGTTCCAGGGGTTCTTTTCATATAGCAACTATTACTTAATGGCTTAGCCCATATCACAGTCTGATCTTTCCTAGCAACAACTCTCCAGCACATTCTTCTTAGAAGGTCATGCATAGAATTCCAAATTCTGCGATTTTCAACATCATGAGCATAAGCTTCAGGCGATGAATAGACAAAGTAACCTCCTGGTCTCAATAATCTGTCCAACTCTAACAATAGAATGCCGTCTCTCTGAAGCCAATTGATCCGACAACGGGAGCAATGAGCCAATTCAAAAGACCTGCTTGGATACGGCAGTCTCTTGGTGCCCAAAACACCTAAAGTTGCTGGAATCCCCCTCTCCAGGGCAAACTGTATTTGATTCTGATGAACATCATTAGGAGCTAGGGACATGGCTATGATGTTAAGTGGGAGGAGATATGCTCCAAAACTTGCAACCCCACAGCCCACATCAAGAACGTTCCTGATACGGCCACCATTATCAAGTCTTTCACCAGGAAATTTCAGCATCTAGAAAACAAGATATGATAGGTTACAAAAGAATGAAGGAAAACAATTAATGACATTGTAGAAGGCATAAGATTGACAAGGCTATAAAGCGCACCCCTGCAATGGCCGCAATGTATTTATCAGCTCCATCATGAAAATGAGTTCCACCACCAGGAAACTTTATTTTATCTCCATCCACAAGCATCCAATTCTGATCTGATTTCTCCTTCGCAAGATGGGTGTGGGGTATGTTCGCCTTCCAAACTTGGTCCCTACTCATTGGCCATCTAATTGGGATCTGGAGTTCTAACAAAAACCCCATTGGAACCAAAACTAACAAGTGAAAGAAGAAAAGTATACCACTAATATCACAAGCCTTACTACAAACACTACATCGATGGAAAAAAAGTATATATCCTTTAAACCCTAAAGCAATCAAGGTTAATCACCCTGCCAAAATCACTCTGAATCAAATTGAACATAATTTGGAATGCCAACTACATCTATCGAAATTTTCTTGTTTAAAGCACAACAAACAAACCTTGTAGCCAATAGGAGGAGGGATAAGGCAATTGAAGCGGCGGTCTGGAGGCGGGCAATGCCTTTCGTAGTGCTCCATTAAGCTCAAATTAAGTTTCAATTTCATTTGATATATTAAATTCCTATCCAAACACGGAATCAACTCCGAATATCTCAAATCACAAACCTACAAAAAATGGAGGCAATAACTCAAAAAGAAAGAAGACTCCGTACTTGAACGCTAACACAGCATGGCAAAATCACAATTCACGTACAAAAGATGGGAAATGGGAAATTGAAATCCAGATTCAACTTCAAAATCCCAAGAAGTTCTTACCGGAATACTTTTCGGGACTTCAGGATTGCGCTCTTCATCCTCAAACATTTCATCAAAATCCTTCTTCATGACAAATCTTCCGGTGACGGGGTCAACGCCGTCCTCGAATGAATCATCACCGCGCGGCAAACCACCGGAAAACAGTAAGCCGTTATACAAGCACACCAATCCCAGAAGCACTAAAAATCCCACAAGCACATACTTTCGCCACCATCCCGGGCGAGCAGCATCTCCTTTTTGCTTCATTTTTAAAAAATTAACAAAACAAATATCCGGTTTTTGCAGTGATTGTGTAGATGCTAAAACCCTGTTGGCGGATCCATTGCAGGCGGCTGAAGTAATCGTATTTAAAAGGCAAGAAGTGAATTAATTGGCCTAGTGTTTTCTCCTTTTCCTATGATATCGGGGTGAACGATATATGGTTGGCAAAAGGGAAGTCGGAGCGTTGAAAAAGGTGTAAATTAAAGGTTTCTTGGAGACGACGGCGTTGAATGCCGCCGTTTTTTGTGCTTTCGATTAAGAAAACACAAAGCTCGATGCTTACTCTCCAGAGTCTGTGTACGAGTGTTTTCGTCTCTGCGCTATTCTCGGGAGGGAGTTATACTCTGTGGCCGGCCTATTGAACCTATAACATATTCATACGGGAGGGCGAGTTTGGTTGGACCAATTCTTATTTTTAGAATGTGAATATTAACAATATTTTTGTCACATCCTAAATTTCTAACTATTTAAAAACATCATATTTAATAAATAAAAACCATTTTGAGCAGAAACATAAAATAAATAAATTTAATAATCAAAAGATCCAACTTGATAAGTTATAAAATCCAAATGTAAAACTTTTAATAAATTGCATAGGTCATTGAGTCTAGCAAAAATTTAGAAATAATAATAAAGTTTTAATAAAAATGAAACTGTGCTAATCATCATCCTTATGTCCCACCACGTCAGCTCCTCCACCTGAAATGTTAAAATATTTGGGGTGAACAAAACCACAAGCTCAGTAGAGAAACATACTTGCCAACATTAAATACCACATGTAAATACCAAGTAAGCAACATGAATCATGTAGATGTAAATGTACTGAATAAGATTACTCAATTATTCAAGTAGTAAATGCCTCGTTTATAAAGGTCAGGAGACCTATATGTACATGCATGAACTCAAAGATATCACATAATAGCAGTTAATAGAGTCAAGTAAGAATTTCCCCACCTTTCAAGATAGATTGAATTGACTGAAATTCAAATATTGATGCAGTTGGTACCCTAATTCACGAACTCTACGTCGCCTAGTCAAAATAAAATATGAAATAAGACTATGGTCTCATACCCAACTTATTTCCTTAAACTGAAATAATAATCATATATCTAACTTATCATAATCTTATGGTAAATCAAAATAATAGCACAAGAGTCCAACACTAATTCTGCGAATCAATAACCTTAGAAACTAAGAAAATATATAATTAATAAAGGAAAGTCTCATTAATAATACAAATAAATGAAAAGTAGTAAAACCTAGTGGCATGCCCTATCTTAATAATATAATGTAATATCTAAATTAATGACTATAAAATTAAATAAGTAAATAAGAGATAATATCTAGATAACTCCAAAATAATGAACATACGTATGCTCTAATATATATATATATATATATATACATGTGTACTGATGCTCTAATTCTGCAGTGAAATCTTGGTTAATATTTAATTAATCCTGAAGGAAAAGGATAGGCTCGAATATGTGCATATATAATTATAAAGGGATTGACATGTGTAAAAATGTTATATAAGTATGTACGTGTATATATGTATGCTGCAAGCCTCATAAATCAAAGAGTATATTCTCATATGAATACACACATAATCATGCCCCATGAGTAATTAAATGGAAAGTAGGGTCATGAAATTTTACAGTGGTTGATTCAAGAAGGTATGTGAAAAATGAAGAAAATAATAATAATAATTATTAATATCACCAATTATGGATATTTACGGACTATAGTTCCAAAACTTGGGATTTGAAAACAATATATATACAAGTATTCCTGATCAATCTATCTAATTAAAAAAAAAAGTTTAACATATTTGAACATTAGGAATAGTTCAATTAGCGAAGTTGCCTTTATGAGACCCTAATGAAATATTAATGAAAATATGCATCATAAATAAATTTTATAAAACGGACTGAATTGTTGATCACCCACAGAAAAAATAAGGGTAATCAACTTTAAGGAATATGAGCCACAATACAATAAAATTAACCTAACTAAATTTATTTCAAACAGTAGATGAGGGAAAACGTATACATACTTATGAACAGTGCCGCACCTAAACTCCCACAAATCAAACCAATAAATTACTACAAGAATAAATAGGTTATAAAAATATTATAAAAGTAATGCGTTTATAACAGATGGCTTACTAATGATGATGGAATTGAACAGTATGAGTCGAAGAGTAGGAGGCACAAGTCAGAGAACATGGACTAGAAAGCTTGCCACTATGATTTGAAAGAGAATTTGAAAATTGTGAGTATGGTGATTAGAGTCTGATATTTTATTTGAGTAAGGTTTGAGTAATACTAGAACACGATAGACATGTCATATCTATAAGGGATGTGGGTTGGAAGTTGAGAAAAATATGGGAAGGAATATTCAGGATAAATTTAAATCCTTTAATAACTAAATAAATATATAATAAATCTAATTAGTAAATATATATGGATATTATATGCATAAAAATATACTGACGTTACATCCTACACCCCTAAAATAAAATTTCGTCCTCGAAATTAAGTAACGTACCATTGCCCAAGAGAGTTGAAAATCTAGTATGTAAATCGTCTTCTGGCTCCCACGTGGCCTCATCATTAGTGTGACGACTCCATCTGACTCTCAGTAGTGGAATATCTCTACTTCTCGTCTTTAGGACCTTCCTCTCCAAGATCTTCATCGACTCTTCCTCATAAGTTAGATCATCATTCAGGTGAAGAACCGTGTGATTGATCACATGATTTGGATCATGTACATACTTCCTCAGCATGGAGACGTGGAAAATGTTATGAACTGCAGATAGCTCTAGCGGTAGAGCTAATCGATAAGCCAACTCTCCAACTCGTCCCAAAATCTCAAATGGCCCAATAAATCTTGGCCTCAACTTTCCTTTCTTCCCAAAACGAACTACTCCTCTCATAGGTGAAACCTTCAAGAATACATGTTCTCCCACATCAAACTGTAAGTCCCTCCGACGATTATCTGCATACGACTTCTGTCTATCCTGAGCTGTTTTAATCTTCTCTCGGACCATCTCAACTTTGTCAACTGTTTCCTCAACTATTTGTGGTCCCAATACTTTTCTTTCTCCAACTTCATCCCAATATAGAGGTGATCTACATTTTCTTCCGTACAAAGCCTCATAAGGTGATATTCGAATAGTTGCTTGAAAACTATTGTTATATGCAAATTCCACTAAAGGCAGGTATCTCTCCCAACTGCTACCCAAGTCAAGAACACATGCCCTCAACATATCCTCCAAGGTCTGAATCGTCCTCTCAGACTGCCCGTCTAACTGCGGATGAAAAGTTGTACTGAAATTCAACCTTGTCCCCAAAGCACTGTGTAAACTCTTCCAAAAATTCGAAGTAAATCGAGTATCTCTATCAGAAACAATTGATTGAGGTACCCCATGCAACCTCAATATCTCTTGAATGTAGAGCTGAGCAAACTATTCCATTCCAAATGTCATCTTCACTGGCAAGAAGTGAGCACACTTCGTCAAACGATCAATTATAACCCATATAGCATGATTACCTTTGACTGATCTTGGTAATCCCACTACAAAATCCATAGCTATCTGATCTCACTTCCATTCAGGTATCTCAAGGGGTTGTAACTTTCCCGCTGGTCGTTGGTGTTCAACTTTAACTTGTTGACAAGTTAAACACTTCTCCACAAATCTTCCAATATCTTGCTTTATACCACTCCACCAGAACCTTTCCTTGAGATCATGATACATCTTTGTTCCTCCCGGATGCACTGTATAAGGTGTATCATGTGCCTCTTCCAAAATTTCTCTCTTCAAATTTTCATCACATGGAACACACAATCTTCCTTCATAAGTCAAAGTGTCGTCGTCTATAATTGCAAAGCCTTTATCGACGCCTTCACTCACTCGTCCTTTCTTCCTTTGTAAAAAGGATTCTCGACTTTAAGCATTTCTGATATTTTCTCTTAAAGTAGGTTGTACCACCAAAGCTGACAAAACTGTATTTGTACTTTTAGGTGGTACTAAGATCTCAATTCTCATTTTAGCAAACTCATTCACTAATTTCTCTTGCTCGGTGAGCAAACAACTTATCTCTCACCTCGTCTTGCGACTCAACGCATCTTCCGCCACATTTGCCTTACCCGGGTGGTAATCAATGGTGCAATCATAATCTTTGACAAGCTCTAGCTATCTCCTTTGCCTCATATTCAACTCTTTTTGTGTGAAGATATACTTCAAACTTTTATGATCCGTGTAAATCACACATCTCCCTCCATACAGGTAGTGTCTCCAAATCTTTAAAGCGTGGACCACTGCTGCAAGCTCCAAGTCATGCGTGGGATAGTTCATCTCATGCGTTTTTAATTGCCTTGAAGCATAAGCCACAACTTTCCCATGCTGCATCAGAACGCAACCAAGTCCTTGTTTCGATGCATCACTGTAAACTGTAAACTCTTCTGTAGGATTTGGAATGACCAAAACTGGTGCAGATGTCAAACTCTCTTTTAGTTTCTGAAAACTTGCCTCACACACATCAGTCCACTGAAACTTCACTCCTTTTCTAGTCAATCGAGTTAAAGGGGTTGCTATCTTAGAGAATCCTTCAATAAATCTTCTATAGTAACCAGCCAACCCTAAGAAACTCCGAACTTCATTCACACTGGTAGGAGATCTCCACTCATTTACAGCCTCCACTTTCAATGGGTCAACTTCAATCCCTTGAGCAGTAATCACATGCCCCAAAAATGCAATTCGATTTAACCAAAATTCACATTTCTTGAACTTTGCATACAACTTCTCTCTACGAAGTGTCTCAAGTACAATTCTTAGATGCTCTTCATGTTGCAGCTTATTCTTTGAGTATACCAATATATCATCTATGAAGACAATGACAAACTGGTCCAAGTACGGGTGGAAAACTCTGTTCATCAAATCCATAAACACCGCCGGTGCATTAGTCAATCCAAAAGGCATCACTAAAAACTCGTAGTGCCCGTAGCGAGTTCTAAAAGCCGTCTTGGCTATATCTCCTTCTTTGATCTTTAACTGATGATAGTCTGATCTCAAATCAATCTTTGAAAACGTACTTGCTCCAGCTAGCTGATCAAACAAATCTTCAATTCTGGGTAGTGGATATTTGTTCTTCACAGTTAGACGGTTCAACTCTCGATAGTCAATGCATATTCTTAAGGTTCTATCCTTCTTCTTCACAAAGAGAACTGGTGCTCCCCACGGCGAGACACTTGGCCGTACCAGACCCAAGTCGAGTAATTCTTGAATTTGAATTTTCAATTCTTGTAGCTCCGTGGGTGCCATTCTATACGGAGCTTTAGACACCGGTGCTGCCCCAGACGTCAAGTCTATAGTGAATTCAACTTGTCGATCCACTGCGATTCCGGGTAAATCGTCAGGAAATACGTCTGGGTATTCACATACAACAGGTACATCAAATATTATAACCGTCTCAGAAGGAGCACCCATTATATTCACCAAATACCCTTTACAAGTTCATTTTCTCCACATCTTTACTGCTTTCAGTGCAGAAATCACTCGTGTACAAAACCACTCTTGGCTTCATAAACAGTTGTTCCCTCATCACTTGAAAGTGTAAAGGTTATCTTCCGATCTCGGCATCTGACATTCGCTTGATACTTAGCTAACCAATCCATTCCTAGGATTATGTCAAAATCCTTCATGTCTATCACATACAGTTCAGCTTCAAGATTTTTCCCATTAATGCATATGTTGATGTCTTTCACCATAGTATGAGTATGAATTCTCTTACCGGCAGGTAGACTAATATCTAAAGATAGAGACTCATCTACCTCAAATATTTTACGACCAAACATATTGCAAAACTTTTTGGATATGAAAGAATGAGAAGCTCCAGTATCAAATAATGCTAAAGCAGGAACATTAGATACTGATAACATACCTGACATCACACCCGGCTCTTGCTCTTTCTCCTCATCTATCATAGCGAACATCCTCGACCTCCCACCTGATCCCTGAGTAGGTCTACTAGCTGCAGGCTGTGCTCTAGATCTTGAACTCATATGTGGCTGTCCCCTCGATCCTGAACTCATCTGTGCTCCCTTAGGGCAATTATATGATGTGTGCCCCAGATCATGACATCTGTAACATCTCTCTTGACCAACTAAGCACGTTCCCCTGTGATTCTTTCCACATGAGGTGCAAAGAGGCTTAAGTGTCTGATAGTTTGGCCCAGTACTTTTTCCAGTGTTTGCTTGCTTAGACTGATTTACGCTTATGCTCTGAGTAGCACCTTCTCACTTTCTTTTTCCAGAAGTCTCAATCTTTTTCTGTCTTGCTTCCTCCATCTGCATGGTCGCACATAACCCTGCTGCTCTCCGATGTGTCTCAGCAAAAGACATAGGACTATTTCCGGCGATGATAAAACGTATGTCAGGTCGTAGCCCCTTCAGAAAATGTTTAGTCTTTTTACGGTCTGTATCAACCAAGTCTGGGGCAGACCTGCATAGCTGGTTGAACTTCCTCTCATACTCAACCACTATCATGTCTCCCTGCTGAAATTCAAGAAATTCATCTTCTTTCTCATCACGGTAAGAGTCGGGGTAATATTCGTCCATTACAATGTTCTTAAAGTCATGCCAAGTAAAAGCTGTCCTATTCTCAGCTGGTCTCATCCTCCAATAGCCACTCCACCAGTGATATGCATCCTCAACGATCAGAAAAGAAGCCAAGCGAACTCGCTGTGCATCATTGCACTCCATAACATCAAAAATTCTGTCCAAAGTTATGAACATCTCTTCCACATACTCTGGATCCTCACGTTCGGTAAGCTTAGGCGGGTTGTACTTCTGAAATTTCTCTGATAATTCTCCTTGAGAATTTCTCGGAACTTGTTGTGGAACTTGGTTTGGAACTTTAGGCGGAGCTTGGTTCTGATTAGGGTTCGGAACCAAGTTCGGCAAAGCATTAGCATCAACATTTCTATTAGGACTCCTACGAGGAGTTCTAAGTCTACGTCCGGCCTGCATCTTGCATACAATTTTGGGCTACTAACACATTAAGCGTTTTACTAACGATATAAAATAATTCTAATTAATAGGCTCTAAGTGCTATATGAATGACTTGTCCTTACTGCATCAATACTTGTATTGAAATCCTTTAAAAATATTTTATGCTCACATGAATTCGTAATGTATAAATGTAATTTCTGTAAATGTCATACCTCTCTGGAGCTGCCGTAGTGTGACGGATAGATGCTAGCAAATTTATTTTTAAAAAAAAAAACGGATATACAGAATCATATAACCGCTCTGATACCACAATGTCACATCCTAAATTTCTAACTATTTAAAAACATCATATTTAATAAATAAAAACCATTTTGAGCAGAAGCATAAAAGAAATAAATTTAATAATCAAAAGATCCAACTTGATAAGTTATAAAATCCAAATGTAAAACTTTTAATAAAATGCATAGGTCATTGAGTCTAGCAAAAATTTAGAAATAATAATAAAGTTTTAATAAAAATGAAACTGTGCTAATCATCATCCTTATGTCCCACCACGTCAGCTCCTCCACCTGAAATGTTAAAATATTTGGGGTGAGCAAAACCACAAGCTCAGTGGAGAAACATACTTGTCAACATTAAATACCACATGTAAATATCAAGTAAGCAACATGAATCATGTAGATGTAAATGTACTGAATAAGATTACTCAATTATTCAAGTAGTAAATACCTCGTTTATAAAAGTCAGGAGACCTATATGTACATGCATGAACTCAAAGATATCACATAATAGCAGTTAATAGAGTCAAGTAAGAATTTCCCCACCTTTCAAGATAGATTGAATTGACTGAAATTCAAATATTGATGCAGCTGGTTCCCTAATTCACGAACTCTTCGTCGCCTAGTCAAAATAAAATATGAATTAAGACTATGGTCTCATACCCAACTTATCTCCTTAAACTGAAATAATAATCATATATCTAACTTATCATAAAATCTTATGGTAAATCAAAATAATAGCACAAGAGTCCAACACTAAGTCTGCGAATCAATAATCTTAGAAGCTAAGCAAATATATAATTAATAAAGGAAAGTCTCATTAATAATATAAATAAATGGAAAGTAGTAAAACCTAGTGGCATGCCCTATCTTAATAATATAATGTAATATCTAAATTAATGACTATAAAATTAAATAAGTAAATACGAGATAATATCTATATAACTCCAAAATAATGAACATATGTATGCTCTAATATATATATGCATGTGTACTGATGCTCTAATTCTGCAGTGAAATCTTGGTTAATATTTAATTAATCCTGAAGGAAAATGATAGGCTCGAATATGTGCATATATAATTAAAAAGGGATTGACATGTGTAAAAATGTTATATAAGTATGCACGTGTATATATGTATGCTGCAAGCCTCATAAATCAAAGAGTATATTCTCATATGAATACACACATAATCATGCCCCATGAGTAATTAAATGGAAAGTAGGGTCATGAAATTTTACAGTGGTTGATTCAAGAAGGTATGTGAAAAATGAAGAAAATAATAATAATTATTAATATCACCAATTATGGATATTTACGGACTATAGTTCCAAAACTTGGGATTTGAAAACAATATATATACAAGTATTCCTGATCAATCTATATAATTAAAAAAAAGTTTAACATATTTGAACATTAGGAATAGTTCAATTAGCGAAGTTGCCTTTATGAGACCCTAATGAAATATTAATGAAAATATGCATCATAAATAAATTTTATAAAAGGGACTGAATTGCTGATCACCCTCAGAAAAAATAAGGGTAATCAACTTTAAGGAATATGAGCCACAACACAATAAAATTAACCTAACTAAATTTATTTCAAACAGTAGATGAGGGAAAACGTATACATACTTATGAACAGTGCCGCACCTAAACTCCCACAAATCAAACCAATAAATTACTACAAGAATAAATAGGTTATAAAAATATTATAAAAGTAATGCGTTTATAACAGATGGCTTACTAATGATGATGGAATTGAACAGTATGAGTCGAAGAGTAGGAGGCACAAGTCAGAGAGCATGAACTAGAAAGCTTGCCACTATGTTTTGAAAGAGAATTTGAAAATTGTGAGTATGGTGATTAGAGTCTGATATTTTATTTGAGGAAGGTTTGAGTAATACTAGAACACGATAGACATGCCCTATCTATAAGGGATGTGGGTTGGAAGTTGAGAAAAATATGGGAAGGAATATTCAGGAGAAATTTAAATCCTTTAATAACTAAATAAATATATAATAAATCTAATTAGTAAATATATATGGATATTATATGCATAAAAATATACTGACGTTACAATTTTTGATTCTTACGATGTTAAGGGAGTATAATATTTGAGGGAGGTGTTGGATATTTTGCAATCTCGTTGAGTTATTTCTTTATTTAAATTTAAATTACCCACTTCAACTACTTTACGATCTATTATTCCCTCCATAATATTTTACATTTTCTTATTTAATTTTTTAATATAATGTTACATTCAAAAATAATAAAAAAATAAAGTAGATAATTTCTCAACACATTTTATTTTTAAAAATATCACTCTTAAGTATCATACATAATTTATTTTATAATTTTTTTAATTCTAAAAATGTTAGAAATACTCCATATTGCGAGTAAATATTGTGTGTAATAAGTTGTTTTGAAGGTGGAACAAGTTCAATATTTGATCTGAAAATAAATTGTATCGTGATCGTGAAAGAGATTTGATTGAAGTGATTAAAATTACAATTATGGAAAAGATTAATTCACCCTTACAATGAAAGTTTGACCAGTCGAGTATCTCCTCATATAAAATGAAATGATTGAGGAAGATTTGAAACTTCATTTGATATTTGATTAAGGTAGTTGTATTTTGGATTTCTACCAAAATGTCAAAATGCTTCAAAGCTCGTTCTTTCTAATATCCTTGCCGTAATAGTACCAAGAGGGATTCTTAAAATGAAATAGAATTAGGATCAAACGTGTTAAGTAGGGAGTATCAAGTTGTTTGATATATACTTGTAAAATTGTCTAATGAATAGTATTGAGGGAAGGATACTTGTAAATTGTCTAATGAATAGTATTGAGGGAATGACGAAATCTTCCTATTTTAAAGGATGTTCCGTTTTTTTCTGTTATTGTTAAAAGATTGATATTTCTTAAATTTATTATCTTTGGTGAGTGTGAAATGAATACTGATAAGTGGGTATATTTCATGATTTTTGTTTGGATTGTGAAAATTTTAAATTCGAATTCAAATATTTTATCTAAAATGAGGTGTGGTGAGATAAAACCCTGTAGGGTTAACGTAAAGCACAATGTGACAATTCTGGCTAGAAATTCATTAAACTACATTATGTATTACACTGGTAAATTAATATAATTATTTAAATTGTAGTGCATATACTTACATAGTTTAAGAAAAATTAGAAGCACGTGAAACTGTATATTAATAAGTGAGGTTCATGTCAAGTTGGCTTTGGTTTATCCAATCTATCCACTTGTATAGGGAAAGGTTGTGATGAGATGACCCACCCCACCCTACAGATATAGTTGTGTTGAGTGGGTTACTTATTTTGACTCATCAGATTGGCTTAAATTGTTTGAATTGGGTGAACAGAAAAAACCTAAATGATTTTTTTCCCATAATAAATTGATTTACTACCCATGAAATGTGGAAAGCGATTCCACTTTATACTAAACTATTTAAACAAATTTAAGGCAATTCCTAACTTTAAAGTTTATCCTTAGAAAAAAAAAGAGTTTTTACATTACTAAGATGGTATAGCACATACTCCAAACTAAAATAATAGAACTAAGTACCTCAACTATTTCTTATGTCCTATCAAATTTAACATCCTACCAATTTCATTTAAAATAATCAAATGAAGTGAAAATGATACCCTCATACTTGATCTTCCTCAACAATTTCCATTTTTATATTATTATAGATTTAATGAAGCAAATAACTCAAATTTTCATCTTTTTAGTGAGTTTTAATTGGACTATATATATATATATATATAGACGTACATTGTATTGTAACTGTATAATGAATGATAATGGAGTATAAGACTAAAACAGTCATTCTATTCATTGCTTATCCAAAAAATAGATTAATACTAAGTATTTATTTATGCATCATAAATTTAAAATGTGGAAGGACCCAACTAACCATGGTAAAAAAAAGATTAATTTATAGTGACAACAAAAATGAACTAGAGGCCTATGTAGTTTGTGGTCATCTTAGACCTATGTATCATATTTATTTAAAAAATAAGTTCAAAGGTCCTCTGTAAATATGCTCCCTAGGACAAATTCAATAGAATGGGCCAATGTCAAGTTGCAGTTTGGTTTAAATAAAAGAGAAAGTATTACTCCATTTTTTAGCCTTAACAGAAAAGGTAATAAAGAAAGGCTGACATGTGGCCAATTCATAAAAACGGGCCTAACGTGCAAGTTACAACTCAGCCCTATTATTTATCCTCCCTCTTTAGGATTCAATTGTTTAAATTTGTGTTTGTTAGAAGAAATAAATCGTTTTCGTTTTTAAGTTTTAACCAATTTGATAAGAAACATATTAGGAAAATAGAAAGGTGGGATTTAAATGTGATGTGATGGTTAAAATTACTCAAATAAAACACTACTTATATTCTATTCATTTATCTATTAATTCTATTTATTTTTTATTTATAAAACAAACAATTCAATAAACTGATAAAGTATCATTGAGAAGTCCATCTTTAAATATCGATTGATCTAGTGATTGAGCACTAAGTTTTGAAGATATTGGGCGTAGATTCTACTATTTATTTAATTAATTTATCTCCATAATAATCGCACGTAGTATTCTAAAATTATATAGAAAATCTCAATTATAAATTTAATACTATTATAATTAAGATTATATATATATCTTTAATAATTGATTGACTTTTCTTATTATTTTCATTGATTAGAATTCTTATCCTCTTAATTTAATATATTTAGTTTATATAGACGAGTATTTAATAAAATACTACTCCACTATATATTGTTATTGTTAATGTTAATGTTAATGTATCTAGGACTTATAAATTTGAAAAAGAAGGTCGGAGTGATGTTTCCCTGCAAATCCACAAACGTAATTTAAACGTACAAGTAGAAAAAAGTTTGATATTTTTTCTTAATTTGTGGAATTTTGAAATTACGCAACAACTCCTGCAGTGGAAATCTGCATCTGCATGTTTTAGCTGAAGAAACTTCAATATTTTAACACATCCACTTGCACATCAGCAAATGGAATATTATTAATCTTAAACCATGGAGTTGAATATAATTTGCTGCTAATCATCATCATTAATGATGGTGTTCTTTTCATTATTTTGGTTGAAAATTTAAAGTCATCAATGAATCTTGTTCCCCAATTTAGTTTCTGGAATTTACATGTTTTTTCGTGTTGCGTGTTTGTTTGAATTTATGTCGGTATACTATACATCACTGATTACACATTTATTAGGTTTTCAATCTGTTTCAGATAATGCCAAATCTGCAAATATGTGTGCAGAGAAGACTTGGTCATCGGAATTCTGTGTGAAGTCGGCGCTGATCTTCTCAACAATTTTCACACGTAATTGAATTTTCCTTGGGCGGCACCTTTTTATATCATTAGGGTAAGCAACGATTTATTCAATTAAAAACAGTTTTTTTGTGTGGGTTTAGTGTTTTCTGCAGATTTGGGATTGAATTGATAAAAATAAATTGATGGGAAACAAGAGCTCTAGTCCTAGGAACGGGGGAAGTTGGAGGCAATCTTCAATGACTCCATCTGGTTGGAGACATAATCATGCTCAATCATCTGTTTCTCAATATGCTCAAAACTACCCGGCACAACATCCTTATCCAGCGGGATATCCACCACAGAATCAATACTATGCTCCTCCTCATGATAATTCATCATATGAACATCCCCGTCATGAAGGAACTCCATCACATGTGCATGCACCCCAGAAAAATTTTGAGAGGAGGTATTCAAGGATTGCTGACAACTATAATTCGTTAGATGAGGTACGTATAGGCAAGAGCAATAAAGAATCCACTCTTTATATGTGATCAGAAAAAATATATTCAAAGATACCCAAGCTTTTTTGGTTTCATGAAGTGATAACCCATAAAGTTTGTCTCTATGTTTTAGTTTTTTCTACCTATTTTTTTACTATATAATCTAGCATGTGTTTTTCTTTCTTAAAATTGGAGTACAGGTTACTGAAGCTCTAGCACGTGCTGGTCTTGAGTCTTCCAACCTTATTGTTGGGATTGATTTCACCAAGAGCAATGAGTGGACAGGTTTAGTTCTTTCTTTATTTCTTTTTCTTAGATATATATATATATATCAATTCTCTGGAGGGAGAAATATATTGAAGTTGGTTCTTCTATAGGCAAGAGGTCTTATAATGGTCGAAGTTTGCATAGCATTGGAAGTGGTTTGAATCCCTATGAGCAAGCTATATCCATTACAGGGAAAACCTTGGCGCCTTTTGATGAAGATAATTTGATCCCCTGTTTTGGATTTGGAGATGGTTAGTACATATAAACAGCCTGAGATGATAATTGGCTTACCCAGTAATTTATTTGTTGTTTCTTCTATGTTAATCTTGGCAGCATCAACTCATGATCAGGATGTATTCAGTTTCTATCCTGATGAGAGGTATTGCAATGGATTTGAGGAGGTCTTAAGTCGATACAGAGATATGGTTCCCAGTCTGAGACTTGCAGGTCAGTTGTCTTTTCATCCTAATTTGTAGTAGTTGTATGCTTCTAAATTTTACTATTATAACTTTTCTGCAGGCCCAACATCTTTTGCTCCTATCGTTGAAATGGCTACGACTATTGTTGAGCAGAGTGGAGGCCAGTATCATGTTCTACTTATCATCGCTGATGGACAGGTATTAATGTATCTTCCTAGCCTTTTAAGTTTTTGTACAGGTGATGTTCCCAGGTAATATTACATTATTTCTCAGCAACTTTGCCCGTGCCAATTTGTAGGTTACCAGAAGTGTTGATACTGAAAATGGTCAATTAAGTCCTCAGGAGCAAAAAACGGTTGAAGCTATTGTTCAAGCAAGGTAAGTTTCTGAATAAAGTATCTGAATTATTCTTTTGAGTGATATTGGTGTAATATTTGCAGCAAGTTTCCTCTGTCTATCATTTTGGTTGGGGTTGGTGATGGCCCCTGGGACATGATGAAGGAATTTGACGACAACATTCCTGCTCGGGACTTTGACAATTTTCAGGTCAGTTGCTTGCTAATGCTTTCTGATAAGCAGGTCTTGCCAAGATTAATTATATCTCTAACTTATTCTTTGGGTTCCTCAGTTTGTGAATTTTACAGAAATTATGTCAAAAAATGCACACCAATCTCGAAAAGAGACAGAATTTGCTCTTGCAGCATTGATGGAAGTTCCGTCACAGTATAAAGCAACAATGGAACTCAATTTATTAGGGTAATCTATGCTTTATTTTTCTCCCTGCATGTGCTTTTGTCTGCATGACGAACCAATAATTAACATATGAAATTATCTTCATGTGAGACATATCTAATAATTATTCATCTTTTGGATGATTTAGTGGACGGAAAGGAAACTCTCCCCAGCGAGTTGCTCTCCCTCCCCCTGCCTATAGAGCCACTTTTGGTTCAGTTTCAAAGCCTTCACCAGCTACAAGCTTTCCGTATAGTTCACGTCCATTCTATGAGCACAATGTTTCTGCCAATACAGCTCCAGCTGTTCCAAGCCTTAATTACGAAAACCAGGTATATGAAATTCCCTTTGAGCTTCACAGGTTTTAGTTCATCTTCACTTATCCTTTTTCGGTTCTTACAGATATGTCCAATATGCCTTACTAACCCAAAGGACATGGCTTTCGGTTGTGGGCATCAGGTAAATCTATCTACCAATTTATTGTATATGACAAATTGATTCCTGTGGTGAGACC
Organism: Pogostemon cablin; assembly: GCA_023678885.1. Lineage (NCBI taxonomy): Eukaryota > Viridiplantae > Streptophyta > Magnoliopsida > Lamiales > Lamiaceae > Pogostemon > Pogostemon cablin. The sequence goes on along the minus strand of CM042992.1, from coordinate 306,395 downwards.
AAGTTTAAACATCATGTTTTTCTAATTCTCTGTCAGACGTGCTGTGATTGTGGACAACACCTTCAATTATGTCCAATATGCCGCAGTGAAATTGAGACGAGAATAAAGCTGTTTTAAGCTGGTGGATGGCTTCATTTAGATCAAAGCCAGCATATATGCATCAAATTCTTTGGTTCTTTTATAATGAAGGCTTTTGTACAGTTGAAGCTTTTCTTGTCGTTCATTATTTGGTGGCCATTTGTTTATTCTTTTCGGTTGAAGATTGGAGAGATTAAGTTGAACGCAGTGCTAGCTAGAGTGGATTGGATTCTTTTTCTTGTTTCAAGTTTTCCGCTATTACAACTTCCCTTGGAAGATGTTCGACACTGAGTTTGACAGAAATTTTCACAAATGATATTGTAACTTTGGTGAATTCTAGGTCAATATCATCCATTGTGTATCTTTAGACGCTGGTATCGCTATTTTGCAAAATAAAAAGAAGGATATTTACTTATTTTTGTTCATACTTGTGAAGGTTTGACGACTTAATAAAATTGTTTTGTTTGAGTTTGCTCCTTTTTATTTATTTGCTTTGGTTTTGTAAATTAACATATAAATAAATGGTTTAAATTGATGTAACATTTTTTTTCTAAAATCTTAATCGACGGTGATTAGTATTTTTAAGGATAGATGGTAGGAATGAATTATTGTCAAATGTTAGGTGATTGATGAGGAATAACATAATAAACTAACAACCAGCGGTGTGGATTAATACTCCAAGGCAAACACATAGATGAGAGAGAGATGGGTAAGATGTGGTACTCTGAGGCTGAAAGAAGAAGAGGAGGGTGGAAATGTGATTAGGAGGAGGAGATGGCAGTTCCAGATGAGGAGAATCCGTAATGTGAAGAGATATTTGAGATTGGAGTGGAGGAAGGACTCGATGAATCCCAACCTCACTTACCCCATCTCTTCGCCGGCAAGCTCACTCCCAAAACCTGTTCCATTAGGCCAATCCCATCTCTATACAATCAATAAATCCATTATCTTATGTATTTTTCAGTCAACATCACTTTTCAGAATACCTCTCAACTTTCTATTTTATCCTCCATTAATCCTATCTGGAATACATATTTATCTACTACTCTAATCTTCTAAAAAGTAGTGGCTAGTTGTATTAGTATTAGTATTAGTAATGAGTACGTGAGATTTTTATTATTAAATTATAATAATGTTTTTTTAATCACAAATGGTGTTGTTCATTAGAAATTTGCACGTCTTTATCGTGTCGGCAAGATAAACACACGGCGATACACTTAAACAACTTTTGTTGTTTATTTTTTTGAGGCACTATATTTTAAAAAAGAAACGGGCTTTTAATTCATACACTGAGGCCCAAATATAGTACTAATGGCCCATTATAATCTACTGAAACAGCGGGTAGCGGAGCCCATACGGAGAAAAAGAAGAGAGAGAACTTAGAAGAAGATTAATAGAGCAAAAGGGGAAATAATAATAACTAGGGTTCTTTCTTATTATTCAGGAAGGAAAGCCATTGTGCAGATTATTCATTTTTTTGGTTTTCTGTTTCGATTGTAGCTTTACTGTCTTGGTAGTAAAACTAAGGTCGAAAATTTCAAATTGTCTGTTAACATGGTGGAAAAAGAAATAAAGGTGGAAAGTGAGGAAGGTGCAAGGTTGAGTAGAGCTATGGAGGAGGTTAAAAGAAAAGATAAAAGGAAGAATCGATTACTGAAGGAAGTTGGAAAAGCGGAGAGGCGTGGTGTTTGCTACTTGAGTCGTGTCCCGCCTCACATGGATCCTTTGAAGCTTCGCCAACTTATTTCTCAATATGGAGATATTGAAAGGTTGTATCTCACTCCCGAAGGTTAGACATTGGAGTAATTTAAATGGAAATATCTGGGATGTCTTGATAGATTGCTCCATTATTGGTGTACCAATTTTTCTCTGCAGATCCTGCTGCACAAGTGCGTCGGAAGAAGGCAGGTGGATTCCGAGGACAAGAATTCTCAGAGGGGTATACTTTGTTTTGTGTTCAATTATTTACTGACTACATTGAAATGAGAAACATGCTTCAACATAGAACTAGTTGTTGTTGCATCGTATTAATGATTTCATATATTCCTCCATGTAGTTGGGTTGAGTTTACTGACAAGAAAGTTGCCAAGAGAGTCGCTCAAATGTTAAATGGAGAGCAAATTGGTATGTTAGGGGGCTATTTTTTCTGTGGCTAAAAACTCAAAATTTAAACAAAGTTTACGTTTAATCTCTGCATATGGATCAATGTAAAGGTGACTCTTTCTATGGTAGCATACCTAGTATTCATGCACCTTGTCATTTTCTGGTTAGGTGGAAAGAAAAGATCGTCGTTCTATTATGATCTGTGGAATATCAAATATTTGAGTAAATTCAAGTGGGATGATCTTACTGAAGAGATAGGTATGTGACTCAAACTTTTTTCTATGCTGTGAGATGCCGCTTGATGCAATCTGAATAAATGTATATCAGCAATCAAGAATGCTAGTCGGGAGCAAAAATTGGCATTGGAACTCTCAGCTGCCAGAAGGGAGCGGGACTTCTATCTCTCAAAAGTTGACCAATCAAAAGCATTAAGTAAAATAGAAGAACGATTAAAGAAGGTGATTCACCTGTGCAAGTTTTGTATTCAATGTTTTTGTAGTGGCATACTTCCTTATAATTTAGTTATAATGCTCTTATTGTTTGGTGCAGAAGCAAAAGGTTGAAATGGTTCCAAAAGTTGTGCGACAGTTTCCTCAGAAGAAACCAGCTGTGAACAAATCTGGAGAGAGTAATGGTCAACTATCGAGTGATCTCTTGGCAGGAGTGAGTGTTTCTCTCTTAACCTTGCCTGTCTATTTAGTACTCTTTAGTTTTTCGATGTTCAATTAAACTACATTTGCATTCTCAGGTTTTTGGAGGCTCTTCATGATGACATTCAAATATTGGCGCGATTTTGCTTGATCTGAGTTCAATTTGAGAAGATAAAGAGCCATGGCGTCGTGTCTCTTTTTTATGTTTTTTTTTTTTTGTTGCAATCACACCGGTAATAATTGGTTTGTGGTTTCAAAATTGGCCAAAAACCAACTCATTTTTATCGAACCTTGTATGCTGACTCTTAAATAGGTATTGTTCTAGCTATTTAAATAGATAGTTATATAGACGATTTGAATCAGAGCTTTAATTTTTTTTATTTGGATTAAAACAAATTTATTTTGTCCTCACTTGGTATCGGTACCATATTTGATGTTGTAGAGTTTTAATAGGGTAAATCTCAAAATTGTGACACTTTGACCCATGACAGTTGGCTTTGTTGTCTATATTGCATTTTAGAGGGGTATTTTAAGGTCGTAGAACAGGAGAGAGAGTAGTAGATTAATAGTCTCAAAAGCACAGTTGGCTCAACATATCACAACTCAAAAAGGTGACTCAACAATACTTCCTAAAGTTTTGGACCAAAACAACGCAAGCACCTTAAACATGAAAAAATGGCATTAACAGTTAACACAGTATTAATGAAATATACAAATACAACGTACAATTACATTAGCAACACATCACTCCACCTAATATACGTGTGTGATCATGCGGACATCAGCTGGTTCCAAATATGCTACATTAGCTGATTCAAATCACTTGACTGTACACAGTTATATTACTAAAATCTTTCATCATTCAATAACAGTAAAATTCAACAAAGTCAATCATGATGAAACAGAAGCTGAGTCCATGGTGTACCTACAGTCAATTGCAGCATCCACCACTTTGAGCTACTGCTCCATCTCTCCCACCTGCCGGACCCTGAGTCCGTCCATAGCCCACTTTGATTCCCGATGACTGCAATTTCAAAGGATGCCTGTTAGACGTGCGAAAAGATGGTGTCCATACAAAACAAAATAAGCAAGTCACATGTTTGTTACATAAAAATATAAATCTCATTTGAACATGCCTTATTTTACCATTGCTTGACCCAAAGATGTGGGTGACCATAGAATCACTATAAGAGGTTAATTGTTACACTCGCGTATTGATCCTGCAACTTTCCATTCTCTGGAGTAGATATGAGGATCTCTAATTCAATCTATTTCAAGATTCTTGACGTTGTTGTATTTTGCGTTAAATTAGAAAACGAAAATTTATATTGAAAGAGATCATGTTGGTAGCATCCACATTACGAACAATCAACAATCACTAGTGAACTTGAAGATTTGTATCCATACTAAGACTGATGATCCAACAATAAGAAAACTAAGACAGGTTGTCCAGCTTCACAACATAACATCAACCCCATAAATAAGTCATTTACCTCATTTGATACATCAAAGACTCCTTCCTGAATCTTCTGAAGTATTTTGGTAGCAGTCTTAGTGAATGCCTGCACATAAATTCAAAATATCATGACTTAAAAAGTACTAAATTAATACAGAAGTATCATTTAAAAAGATGATAGTTTCTGCTCCAAATGTGGCACCTCCTCCACATTCTGAGATGATCTTGAAGATGCCTCTAAAAATAGAAGTCCATTTTCTTTTGCAAATTGCTCTCCCTTCTCTTTGCTTACAGCTCTTCGGTGAGCAAGATCACTTTTATTTCCTACTAGTATTATTGTCATATTTGGATTGGCATGCTGGCGAGCATCTTCCAGCCAGCTTGGAAGATGATTAAATGTCTCCCTCCTAAGCCAAATATAGCAAACCAATTTAGGCAAAAACTCATTCATATATCAAACTAAGATTTAGATTCTGAGAGCAGGACAGTTATAATTTGCTGGAGAGCAAAATTTAAAATCAAAAACCACAAGCCACAAAACTGGCTTTTCCTACCTCTACTGTGAAGAGAATTAAATCCAGAGAATGCCAAACTATATTACATTTCAGTATACATGCTTATGTCTTCTCTTTTTTTTACAGAAAAGACACTATTACACTATAATTCCAGTCAACCTCAGTAAGCTTTAGCATAACAGTTCCAGAATAAGCACTGTTGTAATCTCGACCCAAGGCTGAGCACCAGCCATCATGCAGATGACAAAACAAGGTGCATATATTGATAATTTAGATAAGCAAAGTTAATGGGGAATATTAGACCACAAAATCAAAGATCAGTAACTTCCAAATCACAATGGGCTGAGTTCACTTTAAGAATATGATTAAATAATAGATAAAATTCCAGCAAGAAAGACATTAATCTATTACCATAATTAATGTGATGAGCATTATTATATCTCTACCTGGTAATATCATAGACCAGAAGTGCACCAGCTGCTCCTCTGTAGTAAGACCTAGTGATGGATCTGAAGGACTCCTGACCAGCCTAAAATAAAGAAAGAAAGAGACATCGAGTAAACTGTAAACCTATGAGACAAGCCATAAACAACATGTATAAGTAATATCATAACTATTGAATCAACATTTACATGGCATAGTTTTTTAAACATTCCATAATCCCTGCCACCAACATAAAGACATTTGGCTGCAGGAAGATAAATTACTTTGCTTAGTCATACACAATCTGAACTCAAGTTTGCTTAAACTCGTCCGTCTAAAGCTAAAAAAATTTCCTAATCTCTTCCTCAAAAATACCAAAGTGGGAAATTCTTCAAACCGCCTAGCATATCAAAGCATAAAAATAGAGAAACAGAACAAAATGATAAAATTGCAAATACTAATTGCAAAATAAATGCATCAGTATTACATACTGTGTCCCAAATCTGAAGCTTAATCGGCCTTCCTTCGATAGTGACCATTCGAGAACCGAATTCAACTCCGATTGTGAGATCATGCACCGGCTGAAACCTCTTATCGGTGAATTGCAAGAGCAAACACGATTTCCCTACACCTACAAACGCGAACAGTGATTGAAGTCAGATTTAACTAGGGTTTCACGGCGTAGGAAAAAAATTAAGAGGGGAATTTGAACTTACTGAGCGATTAATGATTTGGAATACCTGTGTCGCCAATGATTATGTACTTGAAGAGGTAGTCGTACGACATTCTTCTCCAGTACGATACGACGACGTTTGCAGCGAGAGGGTAGTTGAATGTGAGGAAGAATGCTGTGAAGTCTGCGTCAAGTTTCTGTGAGGACTACGTGAAGTAAGGAATCCCACGCATGGGTACGTGTGTCTCTGTGTGTGTATACATATTAGTCTGCAGTATATTATTAAAAAAAAAAAAGAAAAAAATGTGCGAATTTCATTGAGAATACTCCACTAGAAGAGAAACCGCATAAAAAAAAGTGTATATTGGGTGCACATAACTTTTTATTCTATTTTGTACACATGTTATTATATTTTGTATACGTGTTTCGTAATAATTGTATACTTTTTTTTACACTAAGTTTTTATTAAAAAACTAGCATCATATGTGTATAACTTTTTATTCAATAGTGTATACATGTTTTTTAATAATTGTATATTTTTTTATACTCAATATTTCATTAAAAATCATAACAATTAAATTGTATATGTTTTTGCTTTTAATTGTATATGTTTATGTTTATATTTGCATATGGGTGCACCCTATCTTAGGGTGCACCCGATTGCACACTATAATTAGCCTAAAAAAAATATCATCTACATTTTTATTTTTTTTAATCATTAATATTAGTATTATTTCTTTTTTTCTGTTTTCTGTTTTAAACTGAGCTGAGTTGATTGATCAGTTTTGGGCCTCATGGGCTATGTCTAAGATTAACTGAATAACACTCTCGACACTAAAGTGATTTTTTTTTTTAATTATACGATTAAAAAGGTTATTATGTTTTACAATTAGAAATTTAAAGTTAAGACTGGTTCACCAAATTAAAACTTTGAAAAAATATATTATATATTAGTTTCAATTTCTTTTTAAGATTGTCTCTATCTAATAGGAGTACCATTTAAATTCTAACTTACACAAGTTGTAGGATAGTTTTTATATTTCTTCTTAAACTTTCATGTAAATGTGATATTAAGAATTTGAATTAATTTTTTAAGGATGTAGACCATAATTATATAATCAAAATTTCAATTTGTATTTAAAAATGTAAATCATTTCAATAATTTGAATTAAAATATGGAGTATGCAAGTAAATATGAAGGGCCCAGATGAGTCATTGAGTCCATTAGTAATCCCAACAGGATGCTCTTTAATGTTGGACAATCTTTCCAGATAGCCCATAAGAGCATCTATAGATACCAAGCAAGTCCTTAGTATTATTATTGATATTTATAATTTATAATACTCCATAATCATACATACTTTGTTTTTCTACTTGCAATTTTAATATTCTTATAATATATGTAGCATCTTTAATAACCATAATAATAATAATACAACAACAATAAAAAAAAATCCAGTCATAAGTTCTCTCAAAGAGAAGTGAAAGAATTAACCACTGTGAGAGAATTGGATCAACGGACCTTTTCATTTTAGTATAATTAAGTTGATATTTTGGATAGCCCAGCCCATAATAAAGACAGATTGGAAACTTGATTATTAGAGTTTCGGAATGTAGCTTAAATAAACCACACTTTTATACATGTATAGATTATATTTTATCTGAACAAAATAACTTTAAACCCTTAATAAATCATAACTAATTGCATGGAAAAATTAATAATAACATTTGGATTAATTAAATTCAATTTGAATGAATTGAGGATAAAAATAAAATAAACCATTCGATAAATTTTGCATTTACTTATAGTGATTGATGCTTAACAGACCATGTGCATTCAAAATCGACAATCTCTCTTGTGAGGCGTTACATATGTGAGACGTTACATATGTAAGACGATTTGTGAAACGTGTTAAAAATGCCTATTGTATAGATTAAACATGCTAAATGATTGATATGTTTTCTAAAGTATGATAAATGATAAATTAAAGTATGATTTAAGGTGTTATAATATAATTCACTATTAACATACTTTAACTACAAATAAGCATATTTTACCTACATAATAAGCGTACTTTAGTAATGAGTCATAAAGAGTATTTCTTCAAATCATATGTACACTATTTTAAGAAAAATAAATAATAGTTTAAAAAAAAATGAATGTTTTTTAAATAAAATTATTTCTTGAAAATAAATATTTGGACGGTATCCCAGTCCTTAAATCTACCTGCTTTGATCAGACATGGATCTAATAAGTATAATATTAAAATTTACCTGAAACTCAAACTCAATAAATTGCCAGTAGTGTACAGTCTATTAATCACTTATAAAATGATACCCCATTATTTTTAAATTACATAAAACACATATATAGTGGCATAAAAATTTATTTATGTGTTATAAATAATGACATATGTTATTTGAGTTTTTTTTTTTTTAATAAATAGCTGTAAGTGGAAGATGAAATTTAAAAATATGAAACAGTGATCAGCTAAAAGAGAGTGTGTAACATGTATGAATGGGATTATGCGAGTATACATATAATCTTCCTACCAAAGCAACTTCTTCCAGTACAATTAATAATTATTTTTTTATTTTTCTGCTAAATCGTCATTTAATTTTTTTTTTATTTTTACAGCTGCTCAATATCCAGCAGCAAACCTTTCCTGAAATCCAAGTACGGACATGTTCCTCCTTTGTTTTCCACCTTCCACAAATTCAACAACTATAATTTAGAAATGATCATCATGTGCAAAATTAATTATTAATAATGTGAGAAAAAATATAAGTACCTAAAATTAAGGACAAAATGGTGAAGAAAAAATGTAGTTTCCAGTTTACCAAGTTCTGCACCTGGACCAAATGGTGTCACTTTTTTACAAGTTGGCAAGTCCTATATATAAATTAAATTGGATATAGTATATTGATGCAAAAATAGTTGAGATAGTATATATGATGAGTAGACATATTTTCATAAAATAAAATATACATACAGCCCATCTCCAAGGGTTGAACTCGTTGGGACGTTGGTGGAGGTTGGGATCAAGATGGGTTGCTAAGATTACAGGAAGTACTTGGCAACCCGATGGAATTACGTATTCTGAATTTCAGAAATTTAAATAAACTTATTAATAATGTCTATAATAGTAGTTTAATTAAAACAAAAAGTTGAAAGATTAACCTCGGAACTTAACATCCTTGAGAGCTTTCCTATGCACAAACTTCACTAGATTACCACAACGCAGTGCCCATTGATCACCTACAAATTAAACATGCATAACAAATTAACATTTATTTATAACTAACTCATTTTTAGAAATTAAAACAAGAGGATCGGAGAATTGTGTCTACATGAGAAGTGAACTCCATTTTCTTGTAATCTTCCCAATTCAAAGCCTCTCCATCCTTCTTTTGCTTTCTTAGAGTCGAGTGCTCTTCCTGTACATTTCATCGTATTTCATTTTATATATCAATTTGAGCATGCATGTATGAGCCAAGATATAGACAACAAGGGCCATAAGACCTGAGGTTGTTTCATAACCAGCTAACAACAGGTCCAGCAAAACACTCACTTTTTCCTCATCATTTAAGTTCACCTTTTCTAACACTTTTATCTAAAAAAATCTCCTCTAATCTTCCTCATATTTAATTCCTTTTCTCTTATAATATCTTTCAAAATACACCAAATCCTCCTCCTTGCCTGGAGATATATATATATATATATATATACACCAAAGCTAATTAATTACTCCAATAAATTATATTTCTACAGAATTAATATTGCTAATTAATTACCTTGACAGCCTTTGAATAAGCATTCCCTGGAATGTACACAGGAAGAGATACAAAACCTTTCATGAAAGTGAGGAAATCTCCTAATATTTTTGCAGTTATTGGATCCTCAGGATCTATGCTTAGCAGATTTTTCAGCATCAGACAGAATGTTAACTGCACATATAGTATTTAACTATGTAGTAAGAAGACTTGTAAGAAGAGAAAGAGATGAGAGAGTTTTGCTTCCTTGAAAAAAACAAGTTGGTTGTTTGATCTCCAGGATTGGATGAAGGAAAGAGAAAAGTTGTCAACATAAGTGAGAAAGGTTGGGTTGGATTTGGAATCATTAATGAAGGTGAGAGCCACACTCCTGAGCTTCTTATGAACATCTCCTGAAACCAGCATCATGGACAGCTCTCCAAGGATGTCGTGAACGGGCTTTGGAACAGCGTTTCTTCGTTTTGAAGGATAAACGTGTTTAGATCAAGATCACACGACACTATTGTTGGACTTCCAAAAAGATGGGACTTGAATACACTCCCATACCTGGATTAATACTTGATCAATATCACAATATATATACAGCAACAGGCAGGTCCATACCTAGAGCAATGTTGTTGCAAGAAAGTGCCCAAAGAGTTGGATTGATGATATGCAAGAGTTTCTCCAACAAATGGCCATTGCAACATGCTTCCATCTGGTAACCCTTCTAACTTCTCTAATGAGATTAATCCATATACCACCTTACAAAACATACCAATCAATCCACCTACTAAAACACTAGTTAAAAATATGCTCAAAAATATTGCACCCATTTTATTCTCCAACTACTCTTTTTGCTAGCTGCTATCCTTGCTTTTCAAAGGCATTTTCATTTCCTTTATATACAGCTTGTTTGTTTTTTATTTATTTATTTTTTAATTCTAATTAAACTTAAACTTAATTCTCAAAAAAAAGAAAAAAAAAATTCTTCTTGTGATCTTCTCTACTTAATTATAATGCATCAATATCATGCTATTCTAGATCCTCTATTTAATATTAATTACTACTTCATTTCGTGTAATTGTACATTTATTTTTATGGTAATGATTGTAATATATACTATTCCATAATTAATGAAAAGATAAGTGGAATTTGTTTGCCGATGCATGCTGCTTGTTTTTTAAATAAATAATTCTTTCCTTTATAAATTAATAATATTGGAGTTTAGATTTGTCGTCCAACCAAACGTGAAACATATCAAAATTACTAGTTTGAAGTGATAAAGGCAAATTAAAACAATAATAATCCCTTATATAAATTTCCTACAAGCTTGTGTTGTGTTCGCAACTGACATCAAAAATTTCTATTTATGTATATATAAGTGGAGATCAGCTGTAGACACTAGAGAGTATAAATTAATCAACAGGTCAGTTTTCTTGTTTTCGGTCCTCTAGCATTTTGTAACTGACATTATTCACTTATAATCAATTATCAAAACCAAACCATTATTCTACCTCCCAACTATTTTTATTTCTTTCCACCATCTTTCTTAAAAATGTTAATACAACACGATACTCAAATTAATATATATATCCTTCTAATACCATAATTATTTACTCAAAACTATTTTTATTTTATCCTACATTATATATTAATTAAATTTTAATTTTCTTAATCCTAAAAGTCAATTTTATTGATATATTTTCTTATAATTAAACTACTAAACCATTTCTACTTTTATCTTATATTATACTCTCTCTCTTTTTAATTTATTTATTAAGTTACGTGTTTGTATATATATGCATGTAAAAATAAGGAGTATTTATTAATTAATTAATTTAAACATTTATAAAACTACATCATCCGTGCACTTATATGGTCAACATGCAGAGGACCCACAAATAATTCTCTTCACCTAAGTGTGTGATTTTATCTTTTAAATTTTAATAAATATCTCCTCATAATAAATTGAGATTATTATGATTTATTATGTTAAAGCGAAATGTCTGATCCACATTAATTAATAAAGATCTCCAACTTCCTACCAAATGTAGGAATTAAGTAGTACAAAAAAAATGCCTGATATTACGTACCATGGTGCTGTTAAAATAGATCAAACTCCGATTCTCTTTTCATATACATGATAATATAATAACTCTAAATATATATTGTGTATATCTTATTATGATCTTCTAAAAAGGATTATATAGATTATTTTTATGAATTAGTGTCCCGTGCAGTTGATGCTTTAAGGTGTTCAAAGATACTAATAGGAGTATTTTATTTTAGAAGATACTTGGTATTTACTTTAATGAAGTATTAAAAATAATCTGTTGAAATATCAAGAGTATTAATGTTTAGTATTAGTATCTTGTTGGTTAAAGAAATTAATATTTAAATTAAAAAAATAAAGGATATTTAATTTAAATAATAAGAGCATTACCTTTTGAGTCGAGTTATTAAATATTGGTGTGTCTATCAAGCACATTTATGTTATCCAAAAACAATTATCACCCAACAATTCTTTCTAAAATTATTTAAACTTGATTGTTATTACATGTATTACCAATCATGATCATGACTAGTTTATATTAATAATGGCACTAGTGTGTTTAAATAAACACACAAAGTCCCCTAAAGGGCAATCAATGGGGGAACAGTTTGAGTCTAAAATTCACAACTTTTGAAACCAATAAGTAGCAAAAGTTAGAAAGTTTTGATTAGTTTTGTTTGCTTTTTTATATGGATGATGTTGATGTTTGTAGTGAAAATCCGACCAAATTAAATTTTCTAGCCTCAATTCTTTCCAACTATTTTGGTTTTTATTTCAAAGCAATTGTGCATAATTATGATCAATTACCTTTGGCCAAATTATATTACATCTAATAATTAAGTAGTTGAACAATTGGAATAGGATAATATTTTAAATTTAAATTAAATATGCATAACAACTGCAATGATCATTTATCCCACTTATTAAAAAATAATATAAACTGATCAAGCTATCTTCAATGTACATAACAACTTGAATGAATCATTTATTGCATTCGAATTAGCATGTTCTCTTATACTATATTTTTCCAACAACTTTTTTCTAACTAGTTTTATATAAATTTTTAATTTAATTAAATAATGACTAAACGTTAATAACGAAATATTCGAATTATATCCATTAATTTTAATATGCATGATTAATATGTAACGTGAGCTGGCGTTGGTGTAGAATATTATGAGAAACCCTATAGTCACGATGTAATTAAACTCAATCCAATTAAAATTAGTAAGAGTTGAGTCAACTAAATAGAATAATTAAGAAAGCAAAATGGTGGACAAACTTTTTGGTGTATTTTAGAAAGCGTGTGCATGGTTGCACGAGTATTGGGAGTGGGACCCAAAATCACTCGATTAAAAATTTCATAACTAATAAAAAAAATTCATTGAGCTGGACATCACTAACATTTTAATTCTTGCTATCATCATTTTCCTTTCACACCCCTTTGCCGGACCACAATCTTGTTTTATTTTATTTTTTTATTTTTATTTTTATTTTTTATTATTTTTAATAGAATTTATCTTATTTTGTCCTATGATTAGTCTAATAAAATTATTTTAAATTAATCGATATGCTCTTTCCACTTATATACATTATTATTAGGTTACTTCAGACATTAAAGATTGGAATATTTAATGGTTTTACTTCTACTTATTAAATTTTAAAATGGTTTTATTTTAACACAGTGTATTACAGTAATTGGTTTTCTATATTATGCAATGATCATTCATTGGGTATATCTCATATCAATTTATTTAATAAAAATAATAAAAAGTGACAACTGAAGAATGCGCTACAAGTGAAAATCGAAACAAAATCCTTTTTATCCATAAATGATTTTTTTCATATATATATAATTTAATTTTACTACTTTTCTAAATAAAAAAAAGGCAAAAACTTGTGTGCGCCGGGCGCACGGGAGCACATTCCATGCGCCTTTAGAATTTTGTGTTAAATTATATACCCTTTTGTAACAGTTGAATATTTTATATATTTGTATATATTATTTATGTATATATATATAAATATTTTATATGTTAATTATTTAATTTTGGGATTTATCTTAAATTCAAATGTGGGATGCATGCCATAAAACTCTCAACCACTTTCATCTGAACCCTTAAAATTAGGAATCCATCCCTCTACCTACGTAACCTTATAAAACTCCCGTCTATTATGAAAAGCAGATTTCTCCTATTTCACTTCTTCAAAAAGATTCGATCTCTCTGGGACTTCCCATATTCCTTCCCCTTTATTACACTAAACTGTGACCGTTGTTTAAGAAACTAAGAGTAATAATCAATTACAAACGGTGACGAAGTGAAGAATTCGTCCGTCTGAGTTTTCATAAGTCAACCACATCCTCATTGTTCTTTTTTTTCAAATTTCAGTCCAGTGTAAGTTTTCCAACATTTCAATTACATGAGCATTTTGCTATATTCTTTTCACACCAAAAATTTCGTAAGTTTGTTCTTATAATTCTGAGGTATATATTAAATTTTAATTCATTGGTCTCCTAGCATGTTGATAGAAAATAAATGTTCTCAGTTTATTCTTATGCATCCAGATATTATTACGTGGGATTAGGAATTAACCTCGTAACCCCCATTTCAATCCTATTTAAGTTTTCAAAGGGCATATTATGTACTGTATTTTGATAAAGTTGGATTTACTATAAACCTTAACATCTATTTATTATATTCATATGATTTTTAAGTGTTTCCTCCCTGCCATAAATTTTATAAATCCTATGAACCCAACCACTTGGATTCTTAACATCCTCCCACATGTTGATCAGTGCGAATGTCATCCCACTTACTTTCCTTTTAATTTTAAATAATACTTATTAACATAATAATTTTTAAGAGATTAAGCATGCTTTGAATGGACATATATACATACATGTTCGTAGCTTGATTGAGAGTTTTGAATATATATATATATATCGACTACTTTTATTTGATTCTATTTCCTTTATTTATAATCATTATGTAATGGGTATTTTCAAGTTTTGATAATAAGGTACTGATCGCATACAGTAAGCACCTTTTCTTCTATTTATTTAATATCATTTTATTTTAATTAAACAATATCTTTACCTTAAGATTTTTGTATATCTACAGCTAATCCTATCTTTATTTATGCATACATCAGATTTATTTCACTGCCTAGCTAATTCTTATTAATAAGTTACCATTTATGATTAATTTTTTTTACTAGTTCGTATAAGCAACCATATATACACAGATAGCCATTATGTCATTATTTGATTTTATAAACCTGCCATGTAGTTTATAGTACCTTATTAGTATTAGAACTTAGTCCTACTTATTTTATATTAATTTATTTCACGTGATTACAATAATTATTTTTAGTATGTAAATCTAGATTGATATCCATATTATTATTATTAATTTTATTTAATTGTTTATCTAGATATATATAATTTATTAGGATTAGGACATAGTCTTACACGTTATATTTTTATGTTAATAGGCGACGACGAGTTTGTGAGTTAGAAGTCCAGCTGCATCAATCAATATTTGAATTACAGTCAACTCAATTTATTTTAAAGGTGGGGGAATTCTTACTTGACTCTATTAACTGCTATTATGTGATATCTTTGAGTTCATGCATGTACATATAGGTCTCCTGACCTTTATAAACAAGGCATTTACTACTTGAATAATTGAGTAATCTTATTCAGTACATTTACATCTACATGATCCATGTTGCTTATTTGGTATTTACATGTGGTATTTAATGTTGGCAAGTATGTTTCTCCACTGAGCTTTGTGGTTTTGCTCACCCCAAATATTTTAACATCTCAGGTGGAAGAGCTGACGTGGTGGGACATAAGGATGATGCTTAGCACAGTTTCATTTTTATTAAAACTTTATTATTATTTCTAAATTTTTACTAGACTCAAATGACCTATAAAGTTTTACATTTGGATTTTATAACTTATCAAGTTGGATTTTTTTTTTGGTTATTTAATTTATTTCTTTTATGCTTCCGCTCAAAATGATTTTTATTTATTAAATATGATGTTTTTAAATAGTTAGAAATTTAGGGTGTGACATTGTGGTATCAAAGCGGTTATATGATTCTGTATACCCGTTTTAAAAAAAAAATGCTAGCATCTATCCGTCACACTACGGCAGCTCCAATGAGGTATGACATTTACAGAAATTACATTTATGCAAGTTTATCATTTTACGAATTCATGTGAGCCTAAAATATTTTTAAAGGATTTCAATACAAGTATTGATGCAGTAAGGACAAGTCATTCATATAGCACTTAGAGCCTATTAATTAGAATTATTTTATATCATTAGTAAAACGCTTAATGTGTTAGTAGCCCAAATTGTATGCAGGATGCAGGCCGGACGTAGACTTAGAACTCCTCGTAGGAATCCTAATAGAAATGCTAATACCGATGATGCTAATGCTTTGCCGAACTTGGTTCCGAACCCTAATCAGAACCAAGCTCCGCCTGAAGTTCCAAACCAAGTTCCACAACAAGTTCCGAGAAATTTTCAAGGAGAATTATCAGAGAAATTTCAGAAGTACAACCCGCCTAAGCTTACCGGACGTGAGGATCCAGAGTATGTGGAAGAGATGTTCATAACTTTGGATAGAATTTTTGATGTTATGGAGTGCGATGATGCACAACGAGTCCGCTTAGCTTCTTTTCTGATCGTTGAGGATGCATATCACTGGTGGAGTGGCTATTGGAGGATGAGACCAGCTGAGGATAGGACAGCTCTTACTTGGGATGACTTTAAGAACATTGTGATGGACGAATATTACCCCGACTCTTACCGTGATGAGAAAGAAGCTGAATTTCTTGAATTGCAGCAGGGAGACATGACAGTGGTTGAGTATGAGAGGAAGTTCAACCAGCTATGCAGGTCCGTCCCAGACTTGGTTGATACAGACCGTAAAAAGACTAAACGTTTTCTGAAGGGACTACGACCTGACATACGTTTTATCATCGCCGGAAATGGTCCTATGTCTTTTGCTGAGACACATCGGAGAGCAGCAGGGTTAGGTGCGACCATGCAGATGGAGGAAGCAAGACAGAAAAAGATTGAGACTTCTGGAAAAAGAAAGTGGGAAGGTGCTACTCAGAGCAGAAGCGTAAATCAGTCTAAGCAAGCAAACACTGGGAAGAGCACTGGGCCAAATTATCAAACACCTAAGCCTCTTTGCACCTCATGTGGAAAGAATCATAGGGGAACGTGCTTAGTTGGTCAAGGAAGATGTTACAGATGTCATGATCTGGGGCACACATCATATAACTGCCCCAAGGGAGCACAGATGAGTTCAGGATCGAGGGGACAGCCCCAGACGAGTTCGGGATCTAGAGCACAGCCTGCAGCTAGTAGACCTACTCAGGGATCAGGTGGGAGGTCGAGGATATTCGCTATGATAGATGAAGAGAAAGAGCAAGAGCCGGGTGTGATGTCAGGTATGTTATCAGTATATAATGTTCCTGCTATAGCATTATTTGATACTGGAGCTTCTCATTCTTTCATATCCAAAAAGTTTTGCAATTTGCTTGGTGGTAAAATGTTTGAGGTAGATGAGTCTCTATCTTTAGATATTAGTCTACCTGCCGGTAAAGGAATTCATACTCATACTATGGTGAAAGACATCAACATATGCATTAATGGGAAAAATCTTGAAGCTGAACTGTATGTGATAGACATGAAGGATTTTGACATAATCCTAGGAATGGATTGGCTAACTAAATATCAAGCGGATGTCAGATGCCGAGATCGGAAGATAACCTTTACACTTTCAAGTGATGAGGAAACAACTGTTTATGAAGCCAAGAGTGGTTTTGTACCACGAGTGATTTCTGCACTGAAAGCAGTAAAAATGTTGAGGAAAGGAACTTGTAAAGGGTATTTAGTGAATATAATGGGTACTCCTTCTGAGACGGTTACGATATCTGATATACCTGTTGTATGTGAATACGCAGACGTATTTCCTGACAATTTACCCGGAATCGCAGTGGATCGACAAGTTGAATTCACCATAGACTTGATGCCTGGGGCAGCACCGGTGTCTAAAGCACCGTATAGAATGGCACCAACGGAGCTACAGGAATTGAAAATACAAATCCAAGAATTACTCGACTTGGGTCTTGTACGGCCAAGTGTCTCGCCGTGGGGAGCACCAGTCCTCTTTGTGAAGAAGAAGGATAGAACCTTAAGAATGTGCATTGACTATCGAGAGTTGAACCGTCTAACTGTGAAGAACAAATATCCACTGCCCAGAATTGAAGATTTGTTTGATCAGCTAGCCGGAGCAAGTACGTTTTCAAAGATTGATTTGAGATCGGGCTATCATCAGCTAAAGATCAAAGAAGGAGACATAGCCAAGACGGCTTTTAGAACTCGCTACGGGCACTACGAATTTGTAGTAATGCCTTTTGGATTGACAAATGCACCAGCAGTGTTCATGGATTTGATGAACAGAGTTTTCCACCCGTACTTAGATCAGTTTGTCATTGTCTTCATAGATGACATACTGGTATACTCGAAAGATAAGCTGCAACATGAAGAGCATCTAAGAATTGTACTTGAGACACTTCGCAGAGAGAAGTTGTATGCAAAGTTCAAGAAATGTGAATTTTGGCTAAATCGAGTTGCATTTTTGGGTCACGTGATTGCTGCTCAAGGGATTGAAGTTGACCCATCAAAAGTGGAAGCCGTAAATGAGTGGAGATCTCCTACCAATGTGAATGAAGTTCGGAGTTTCTTAGGGTTGGCTGGTTACTATCGAAGATTTATTGAAGGATTCTCCAAGATAGCAACCCCTTTAACACGGTTGACTAGAAAAGGAGTGAAGTTTCAGTGGACTGATGTGTGTGAGGCAAGTTTTCAGAAACTAAAGAAGAGTTTGACATCAGCACCAGTTTTGGTCATTCCTAATCCTACAGAAGAGTTTACAGTTTACAGTGATGCATCGAAACTAGGACTTGGTTGCGTTCTGATGCAGCATGGGAAAGTTGTGGCTTATGCTTCAAGGCAATTAAAAACGCATGAGATGAACTATCCCACGTATGACTTGGAGCTTGCAGCAGTGGTCCACGCTTTAAAGATTTGGAGACACTACCTGTATGGAGGGAGATGTGTGATTTACACGGATCACAAAAGTTTGAAGTATATCTTCACACAAAAAGAGTTGAATATGAGACAAAGGAGATGGCTAGAGCTTGTCAAAGATTATGATTGCACCATTGATTATCACCCGGGTAGGGCAAATGTGGTGGCAGATGCGTTGAGTCGCAAGACGAGGGGAGAGATAAGTTGTTTACTCACCGAGCAAGGGAAATTAGTGAATGAGTTTGCTAAAATGAGAATTGAGATCTTAGTACCACCTAAAAGTACAAATACACTTTTGTCAGCTTTGGTGGTACAACCTACTTTGAGAGAAAAGATCAGAAATGCTCAAAGTCGAGACTCCTTTTTACAAATGATGAAAGGACGAGTGAGTGAAGGCGTCGGTAAAGGCTTTGCAATTACAGACGATGACATTTTGACTTATGAAGGAAGATTGTGTGTTCCATGTGACGAAAATTTGAAGAGAGAAATTTTGGAAGAGGCACATGATACGCCTTATACAGTGCATCCGGGAGGAACAAAGATGTACCATGATCTCAAGGAAAGGTTTTGGTGGAGAGGTATGAAACAAGATATTGGGAGTTTTGTGGAGAGGTGTTTAACTTGTCAACAAGTTAAAGCTGAACACCAACGACCAGCGGGAAAATTACAACCCCTTGAGATACCTGAATGGAAGTGGGATCAGATAGCCATGGATTTTGTAGTAGGATTACCAAGATCAGTCAAAGGTAATCATGCTATATGGGTTATAATTGATCGTTTGACGAAGTGTGCTCACTTCTTGCCAGTGAAGATGACATTTGGAATGGAACAGTTTGCTCAGCTCTACATTCAAGAGATAGTAAGGTTACATGGGGTACCTCAATCAATTGTTTCTGATAGAGATACTCGATTTACTTCGAATTTTTGGAAGAGTTTACACAGTGCTTTGGGAACAAGGTTGAATTTCAGTACAGCTTTTCATCCGCAGTCAGACGGGCAGTCTGAGAGGACGATCCAGACATTGGAGGATATGTTGAGGGCATGTGTTCTTGACTTGGGTAGCAGTTGGGAGAGATACCTGCCTTTAGTGGAATTTGCATATAACAATAGTTTTCAAGCAACTATTGGAATGGCACCTTATGAGGCTTTGTACGGAAGGAAATGTAGATCACCTCTATATTGGGATGAAGTTGGAGAAAGAAGAGTGTTGGGACCACAAATAGTTGAGGAAACAGTTGACAAAGTTGAGATGATCCGAGAGAAGATTAAAATAGCTCAAGATAGACAGAAGTCTTATGCAGATAATCGTCGGAGGGATTTACAGTTTGATGTGGGAGAACACGTATTTTTGAAGGTTTCACCTATGAGAGGAGTTGTTCGTTTTGGGATGAAAGGAAAGTTGAGGCCAAGATTTATTGGGCCATTTGAGATTTTGGAACGAGTTGGAGAGTTGGCTTATCGATTAGCTTTACCGCCAGAGCTATCTGCAGTTCATAACGTTTTCCACGTCTCCATGCTGAGGAAGTATGTACATGATCCAAATCATGTGATCAATCACACGGGTCTTCACCTGAATGATGATCTAACTTATGAGGAAGAGCCGATGGAAATCTTGGAGAGGAAGGTCCTAAAAACAAAAAGTAGAGATATTCCACTAGTGAGAGTTCAATGGAGTCGTTACACTAACGATGAGGCCACGTGGGAGCGAGAAGATGATTTACGTACTAGATTTCCTACTTTCTTTGGCAACGGTACGTTACTTAATTTCGAGGACGAAATTTTATTTTTAGAGGGGTAGGATGTAACAGTTGAATATTTTATATATTTGTATATATTATTTATGTATATATATATAAATATTTTATATGTTAATTATTTAATTTTGGGATTTATCTTAAATTCAAATGTGGGATGCATGCCATAAAACTCTCAACCACTTTCATCTGAACCCTTAAAATTAGGAATCCATCCCTCTACCTACGTAACCTTATAAAACTCCCGTCTATTATGAAAAGCAGATTTCTCCTATTTCACTTCTTCAAAAAGATTCGATCTCTCTGGGACTTCCCATATTCCTTCCTCTTTATTACACTAAACTGTGATCGTTGTTTAAGAAACTAAGAGTAATAATCAATTACAAACGGTGACGAAGTGAAGAATTCGTCCGTCTGAGTTTTCATAAGTCAACCACATCCTCATTGTTCTTTTTTTTCAAATTTCAGTCCAGTGTAAGTTTTCCAACATTTCAATTACATGAGCATTTTGCTATATTCTTTTCACACCAAAAATTTCGTAAGTTTGTTCTTATAATTCTGAGGTATATATTAAATTTTAATTCATTGGTCTCCTAGCATGTTGATAGAAAATAAATGTTCTCAGTTTATTCTTATGCATCCAGATATTATTACGTGGGATTAGGAATTAACCTCGTAACCCCCATTTCAATCCTATTTAAGTTTTCAAAGGGCATATTATGTACTGTATTTTGATAAAGTTGGATTTACTATAAACCTTAACATCTATTTATTATATTCATATGATTTTTAAGTGTTTCCTCCCTGCCATAAATTTTATAAATCCTATGAACCCAACCACTTGGATTCTTAACATTCTCCCACACGTTGATCAGTGCGAATGTCATCCCACTTACTTTCCTTTTAATTTTAAATAATACTTATTAACATAATAATTTTTAAGAGATTAAGCATGCTTTGAATGGACATATATACATACATGTTCGTAGCTTGATTGAGAGTTTTGAATATATATATATATCAACTACTTTTATTTGATTCTATTTCCTTTATTTATAATCATTATGTAATGGGTATTTTCAAGTTTTGATAATAAGGTACTGATCGCATACAGTAAGCACCTTTTCTTCTATTTATTTAATATCATTTTATTTTAATTAAACAATATCTTTACCTTAAGATTTTTGTATATCTACAGCTAATCCTATCTTTATTTATGCATACATCAGATTTATTTCACTGCCTAGCTAATTCTTATTAATAAGTTACCATTTATGATTAATTTTTTTTACTAGTTCGTATAAGCAACCATATATACACAGATAGCCATTATGTCATTATTTGATTTTATAAACCTGCCATGTAGTTTATAGTACCTTATTAGTATTAGAACTTAGTCCTACTTATTTTATATTAATTTATTTCACGTGATTACAATAATTATTTTTAGTATGTAAATCTAGATTGATATCCATATTATTATTATTAATTTTATTTAATTGTTTATCTAGATATATATAATTTATTAGGATTAGGACATAGTCTTACACGTTATATTTTTATGTTAATAGGCGACGACGAGTTTGTGAGTTAGAAGTCCAGCTGCATCAATCAATATTTGAATTACAGTCAACTCAATTTATTTTAAAGGTGGGGGAATTCTTACTTGACTCTATTAACTGCTATTATGTGATATCTTTGAGTTCATGCATGTACATATAGGTCTCCTGACCTTTATAAACGAGGCATTTACTACTTGAATAATTGAGTAATCTTATTCAGTACATTTACATCTACATGATCCATGTTGCTTATTTGGTATTTACATGTGGTATTTAATGTTGGCAAATATATTTCTCCACTGAGCTTTGTGGTTTTGCTCACCCCAAATATTTTAACATCTCAGGTGGAAGAGCTGACGTGGTGGGACATAAGGATGATGCTTAGCACAGTTTCATTTTTATTAAAACTTTATTATTATTTCTAAATTTTTACTAGACTCAAATGACCTATAAAGTTTTACATTTGGATTTTATAACTTATCAAGTTGGATTTTTTTTTGGTTATTTAATTTATTTCTTTTATGCTTCCGCTCAAAATGATTTTTATTTATTAAATATGATGTTTTTAAATAGTTAGAAATTTAGGGTGTGACACCTTTAGTATAAAGATGTGTACCATGATAAAAACTTGTGTGTGCCCGGACGCACGGGAACACATTCTGTGTGCCTTTGAAACTTTGTGTTAAATTGTATACTCTTTAGTATAAAGATGTGTACCCTTTATTTTCTGAAGAAAAATAAAAAATATTAATAAAGTGTATAACCTTTAAAACAAAATGGTGTACCTTTATTAATTAAAGTGTATACCCTTTAGACCAAAGCAATGTACCTTTACTCATAATACTAAATTCTATAGGCGCACGGAATGTGTTTCCGTGCGCAACTCTAAAAAAAATACTAATAATCAAGGGCAGCCCCCACTCGTGGGGGTTGGGTAGCATTATTAAATTAATCATCATCCTGTCCTTTTAATTTTTCAAAAGCCTAACCTCTCTCTTCCAATGATCAATTATAATGTTTTCCTTCTTCATAATATTCCTTTTTCTAGATCAATAATAATGATAACAATTCTAGCATATGCATTTGGATAGCATGCCAATTATAATCATAGATAATTTTACTTGTAATAATTTTGATATCAAGATTAGTGGTGTGTAGAAAAGATTAATTATAAATACATTGACCAAATCGAATCATATTATCAACATTTATTGTGTAGCACATTTATGTCGTAGTGCCACCTAGCAAGTAGTATATATAGTTAAAAACATGACATGATCACATCACGAAAATTGTACGTAGTGTCGCGCCTTGTTGTGTTAATGTAACTCAAAAAATAACTACTCCACGTGTATATATTATACATATTTGATTTGATATAATAAAGAGACTTTTGAGTAGTAGAAAGAAATGTACGTGATGTTCAATTTTATTTTAAATTATTTTGTCTTGCGGAATTTTATTATTTTATTTGTTTAATTATAATTTTACGAAATATACTTGATATGCGATGTACCTATCATATATACTAGTGAATGGTCTAGTCCATGAATCTCAACAAATCAAGTCCAGATAACTCTATTCAAGGTTTGGGCCGAAATTCCGAAAGCTACAACAACCAAATCCAAATCCTGTTAGCACTAGGCCTAGGCCCAAGAATTTGACTATGCAAAACCCAAGCGAGTGGATAAATTAAAATGAATTCCAACCGTTAGGAAGACTGAATTTAATTTAATATATTCCGTAAGGAATATAAACAATGAAAACTCATTGTAACCACCACATGACGTCAGCAAAAGTGGCGGAGGTTGGCCGGCAAATTAGTGCCTCTCGCCAAAATTGCTTCTATCCCTGGGCCCACCCTACACTAGTTGTATGATAGATTTATTTATTTTTATTAATTGGCAAAAATGTAGGTAGAAATTGAAATCTACAATCATACATCCTGTTCTTGATTGTGCTAGAAACTACTCAAATAAATAATTATACGAGTTAAAGTTGTTACTTTTTCACAGGTTTAGATAATGAATTAAAAAATATAATATATAATCTGTATGTGGGTTATAAGTGAAATATTTAATTATTTTATTTTTCTGATACTACTTAACAAATAATTATTTTGATATTTAAAAAGAAGTTTAACAATTAAAATGGGTAGGATAGATTACTAAATTTTTAAAATTTAGTATAAAAATGTAATGTAATAATGAATAATGCGTAGAAACAAAAGAATCCATAAATAAGGACGTTCCAGTAATTCGAAGAATTGGAGGGGTCATCGTTTCAAAAAATAGTGAAATCAAAAAGAGAGAGTAAATCTAATCGGAAAACCACAAAACCCCCAACCGGAAATCTCAGACACTTAGGTCGTGGAATGACGATGGACAGAGAGAAGGAGAGAGAAATAGAGCTGGAGAGTGCAATGTACACAAATTGCTTGTTGCTCGGCTTGGATCCGAACGTAATTGGAGTCGGCTCTAACAACGGCAGCCCTCGCGTTGGCCTATTTCGCCATTCCAACCCCAAATTGGGCGAACAGCTATTGTACTTCATCTTGTCATCTCTTCGCGGCCCAGCTCAGTCTGCCAAGGTTTTATCTCTTTCCAGGACTTATCTTCTCTCTTTTCATTCGAAAAACTACATACGTTAGGTATGTGAGACTTTTCGTGTGACATTTTTGCAGGATTTTGATAAGGTGTGGCCGATTTTTGATTCGGCTCAGTCTAGGGATTTTCGGAAGGTGAACTTTGAATTTATTGTTTCTTGTCTGTACAGGCACTTCTGTAAATTGGTTTTAGGCTGTAATTGTATATTTTCTGTTGGGAAATTTTTTAGGTTGTGCAGGGGATTATTAGTGAGCTGGAATCACAAGGAGCATTGCCCAGGAGCAACTCGAGGGTTTCGTCGCTTGCAACTTGCTGTGGACCAAGGTTAGTTTAGATGGGGATCATATGGAGTTTAATTTGATTCAGTATATTTTTATTTTTTTAAAAAAATATTGGATTAATTTGATGAATCTGACCATTATTGAGGAATAATTTGGACTTTTATGTTGTTTCACGCCATTTGGGTATTGGGATGATTCATTACATGGTGACTGAGGGTGCTTGACTAGTTAAGGAAACTTTAAATAGCAGTTACTAGTATATTAAGGACAATTAGTTTATTGAGCAATTTATGGCATCTGGATAAGCAAACATTACTGCAAAGGTTTTGAAGTGCACATCGAGATAGACCTCTTCAATCTTCAAGTGATTGCCAATGTTAATCCTAGAATAAAATATGGAAGAAAATCAGTGTCATCCTTATGGGGGGAACATTCACCTTTTTGGGTCGGGTGGTAATATGTTTCAGGAAATTTTGGAACATACCAGTAATGGTCTAGTTAAGGCTGACCAAGAAATTTCAATGGGCTGCTCAAACCAATGAAGCTGAGATTTTCAAGCTAAAACTAAAGTGTGCATCAATTCTAGTCCTCATGTTTCATAATTTGGAAGTATATTTTTGTACGAGAATATTTAAACTCATGTCAACAAGGTTTTCCATGCTTGTTACAGATTTGTTGAACTATTATGGCAGCTTTCGCTGCATGCTTTGAGAGAAGTCCATAGGCGAACATTCACAGCTGATGTAACTTCAAATCCACTGCCTGCTCCATTAACTGATGTAGCTTTCTCACATGCAGCTACGTTGCTTCCTGTTACTAAGGTAATTCTTAGTAACAATCCATGGAAGAAAGAGTTGGCTGTTTCTTCTAGGATCTTTGTTTTTTCAACTTTCATTTATTTTTTACGAATTTTTTTATATGATCTGTAGGAATACAGAACATAATATTTGTTAACAAGCCCTCTCTGATTTTGAATGAAAAACTTTGTCATTTGTTTATTTGTAATTAGCTGGATAATTTGACCTTTCTTCATTCAGTCTATTTTACTTCGGGTGGGCAGACTGTTTAGGTACTTTCTTAAAAAAATTTTATGCTTTGCTGATTATCCTTGAATTATATATACACAGGCGAGAATAGCTCTTGAAAGAAGAAAATTTCTGAAAAATGCAGAGACTGCAGTGCAAAGGCAGGTTATGTGGTCTGATTTGGCTCATGAAATGACAGCAGAGTTTCGTGGGCTATGTGCTGAAGAGGTAAATTATCCAACTTTGGTTTAGTTGATGATGTTGTCAATCATGTGATGTTGTCATAAATACAGTTCTGGTTGCCATTTTAGGCGTATTTACAGCAAGAGCTTGAAAAACTTCATGATATGAGGAACAAAGTGAAATTAGAAGGTGACCTCTGGGATGAACTTGTATCTAGCTCAAGTCAAAATTCTCATATAGTTCAAAGAGCTACTCGCTTGTGGGACTCTTTGTTATCTCGCAAGAGTAAGTTTAAATTATACGTGTTTCTTTTAATTTGGTTTACTTGTTTGTTCTAAGCTATAGCTTGGTTTAAAGATATTATTTGCTTCTTTCATGTACAATATGTTAAAGTTATATCAGTCCATTATGAGAATATTATAGTTGATTTATTGACTAGTTTCTTTTTGGTGAACCTTGACATGCTCCCTCAAAAATTTCTCTGACCCTTTTATTTGTCAACCTCTATGATTCTTGAATCTGCCTGATTTTTTTTACATTAACCCATGACATGCAATTTCAGTATGGCCTTAGTGAGTCTTGGAATTTGGCTCGTGATTGTTCATGATTTATTTTATCGTATTCCATGCAATGCTGAGTAGAATCCTATGTGTGTGTGGCTTATACAGGTCAACATGAGGTCCTTGCTTCAGGCCCTATTGAAGATCTTATAGCTCATCGTGAGCATAGGTATTTCACAAATATGGTTATGGTTCAATCTGATTGGCAATAACTTCATAAATGATTTATGCTTGGCCTTCTTTTCCAGATATCGCATCTCTGGTTCATCTTTGCTAGCAGCTATGGATCAAAGTTCATTAGGTTCATCTGCTAATTTGACTCCTCAACAATTAGATAATGAGGAAACTGAGAGTTTACAAACAGATTTAAATAAAGAGAACAAAGATAGATTAGAAATTTCAAGACTTGATGAAAGGAATACTAGAGGGCAGCCTACAGTTGATATTGCTGAAGTTTTGCGACGTTGGACTCATGCCTTACAGCGCATTCATAAGCAATCACTCCAACTGGTATACACATATCTATGACTAAGTTTCTTTTCTTTTCTTTTCTTGATTTTTTTTTTCTGATTCAAGTGTCTTTTGGTGTATTCTGAACTTCGATATGTGATTACTCAGCATGTAATTCTGTTCTGTATCAGCCATAACCTCTTTTACATCAAATGCATTTAGAAAAGGAAATTCTGGTAATTGAAGCTTAGTTTCAGTTTGCGGTTGGTCCAAAGAAGCAGTACATTGCTGTTATAATCAATTTTGAAGTAAAAAAAAAAATAGTGAGTGGAAATCTGCTGTCACTGATTAATAGCCCATGCTGATTGAAGATGCTTAAGTAGAAAGTTCCTCCAAAATATATGGTATAATGACTTTGCGTCTGAAGTATTTCTTGGAAAAAAGAAGGGCATTCAATGCTCCACTTGTTGATTCAAGGAGTTTCATGCTCTGTATTATGAGATTATTCTTATTCTTGTA
Source organism: Pogostemon cablin (assembly GCA_023678885.1). Taxonomy (NCBI): domain Eukaryota; kingdom Viridiplantae; phylum Streptophyta; class Magnoliopsida; order Lamiales; family Lamiaceae; genus Pogostemon; species Pogostemon cablin. The sequence goes on along the minus strand of CM042992.1, from coordinate 278,630 downwards.
AGCAACATTCTGCAGTTAACTCATTCTAATTTGGTGAAATGCTCACATGAATTTATTGTAGGCAAAAGCCAATGATGGAGAGGGTCCAGAGCTCCTACGAAGTGGACATGATGATGGTACCAGCAGTCATGCTGAGTCCTTGGCAGCAACTCTTTCTGAACACCAGCAGCACCTAGACAGCATTCAGGTAATCAGTCATTATTGACCTACTCAATATTTTTGCCATTATGCAGGGTACAAGGATTATTTTGAATCATTATGGTTGTTCTTTATGGCTGTGACTAATTAAATTTGGAATCTTTGCTGATCTTGTTCTGTGATCTAACATTTTGGAGTGCCTTGGCCCATTGTTGTGTACTGAAAAGTCTCTGTGAGTGCAGGTGCTCATCAATCAATTAAAGGACGTAGCTCCAACCATTCAAAACTCAATATCACAACTTACAGAGGAAGTCAATAGCATGTCATCCAACCTCCCTCCTGTTATGAAGCTTAGGTCAGACTCGCCCATCCAGGCACAGAGCAGTGGAAGGACGCTGGTAATTAATTTTTTTTTTCCTCGTGGAATTTTTTTTGCGGATCATGATGTAAAGATTTGACTTTGGATCTAAAATTGACCCTTATGTTTAATTGTAATGACCAGGAAAGTGGTGTTGATGAGGTTGCTGACTTAACCTCTAGACTATCATCTGTTCAGATTGAAAATGTTTCTGCTAGCCCTCCTACTTTGAAACTGCCACCACTTTTTAGTTCCACACCAACTTCTTCTGGAAAAGGTGTAAACATGCAAAAGAGACAGAATGTGGCTCAAATCAACCCAGCAGATAACATTTTGGATAAAAAAATTGCAGAGAAACCTGTGGATAACCCGACACATGGTTTGTCATTTGTACCCAACCGTTTATCACATATATGCTTTTCATTTTTCACCTAATTTGATCATATTATTTTAATTTGCAGATGATGATACTTTTTTTCTACAAAACCTGAAGAGATCCGTTAGAGAAGCTGCTCTTTCATCTAGAACATGCAATTCGGAATCATCACTAGACACTCGTTCCACTGATAGCTCTGAGCACTTCTTTGTTCCGGTTTCGGGAACTGGGTTATCTCGTCATGGCCAAGATAATAAACTGAATTATCTAAAAAGTAGACAATTATTCACCTCGCAGTCAGATTCCTCCTTTCTTCAGACCCTTGTTAAGGACAATAATCTTGGGCGCAAGTACAGTGAAGTTACAAGCGCTTTAAATGATTTGGACTCCCTCGATGAATTCGATGGTGTTAACAGTTTCCTCTCTGCTGCTGGATCAAATTCTTCTGTTTCTGATGCAAATAGGTCTTTCTATGATGTTGATGAACCTCAGGATCAAGTTTTTTCTCCACCTCTACTCATGGATACAGCACTTTTTGCTGATTCCTATGAGGATTTGCTTGGTATGTTTGACATTAATTTATTGTTTTTTTTTTGTCAATTTCCAATTATCTAGTATATGATATGATATGGCTACTTTTGAAAGATTTTGAGCGGTGACATTATTCCTACTACCAAAATTTGTATAGAATTACTGCCTGTTTAATCATGATTACACATGCCTGTTCTTGCATTATTTTTCAGTTTTCTCCAGACTAGGGTTGACTGGATAGAACCTGTTTCTTTTTATTTTTTACTGCATTTGGGTTAGTTTTTACGAGGGAGTTTATGGACTCAAACTATGCTTTCTTTCTTGTGCGTGCAAAATTTGTATTAGAATATCTGACATCAATTTTTGTTCTTCATATATATAACTAGTTCATGCTTGCTCAGAAAGAAATGAACTATTTATTATCTCAATATGAATGTTTCTGTGCATGTATCACAAGGAAAAGCTAGAGACTGTTTTCTCTTTTTCTTTTGTACTTTTCTAGGGTTTATTTATCAAAACCTTGTGTTGCTCTGTTGCAGCACCCTTGTCAGAGACTGAAACAGCTTTGATGGAGCATTGACAATAAACATCAAGACCTTGTTGCTGTAGCTTCAAAATACGTTCATTCCTAGTTGAGAGCAATCATTCCCTTTTGTTTTTCAACTTGGAGATACCCTTATATGGTACTTGTATCATTCTGTCTATTCCTTGTATTGCATATATGTACGTGATGTTTTCTCTTGAGGATTGCTGATTTGGATTGAATATTACTGGAGTGTAACCGTTGATGGCAGCGCGGTTTTGGATACAGAAATGTGCTCAGGGAAAGGATACTACCGGTTTATACAATGATGTTACATTTTTGTGTTCAGAAAGAAAGGCTACGAAGCTGTTGATAGTTTGCTTCATTGTGACCTAAAATTCTGTGTTGGTTCATGCTGGGTGCTGACCCAATTCATCTGACACAATGATTCATTCTTAACATATTTTTTCATTTTCCAAGTTCCTACACTTATTTGATCTGTTTTATGGCTTGTGAATCCTAATATTGTGTCGCATATTATAACAGGCCATTTTTTTAAAATTATTTTTTTATTGATAAGTGTAGTTCTGTAATGTATTTGTTGAGACACAAATCAGTGATGCTGTAATGTTGGAATTATTTGCTTTATATAATTCTAACAGGCTTGTAATTGTGGAACTCTTGGTCAAGAAAATACTTCCTTCACATAATATGATTATCTAGTCTTGCTGGGTTTTTCAATATGTTGTGTAAGAATTGATCTCATTACACCAAAATTACTAGTGATTTATGTTTTTGGAACTTGAATTTGAAATTCTTGAGGAAACAAAACAAACCAATTATTGTTACTTATGCTTATGTCTCATCAGATTTTACTTACTCTATCTCTCATGATTTGGTTTCACTTTTGTGTTTCAATCAAGGTCAATTATCGGTTGTACAATAAGTTTATAATTTTAGGCATCCCCAAGTGTGTTTTAGCTTTACTTGCAATACAAAAATGTTCCCACTTGTTAGGTTTCATTGATTAGTGCAAATCAAGTATTTTTCTTGTTCTTGACTTCCTCAAATGCCAAAAATCAATGACTTTGTCAGCGCCTACTTATTACTCTTTCATCTTAGTCAATTATTTTAGCTAGCTACGTTTCAAAGTTTTAATCATCCTTTTTTATTACATCTTGCATGCTCAACCTCGACTATTTCTTACAAATTTATGGAATTACCCCTGAATAGATAACTAAGTCGATAACAGTAAATCTACGGAGTTTAATTTGTCTCAATTTTAGTAGATTTAAATTCAATTGCATTCTTGATTTGTTACCTCAGTTTAGGTACAATAAAGGACCAAGGATTCGAATTTGATTCAATACATTAATATTTTCTTTAAAAAAAGAGAGAGAATATTCAGAAAGTGACTTTTTATTATCTATTTAAAATACAATTATTACAATGTTTGATAATTTTATTATCTTATAAGAAATGGTACTAACAGAACTTGTAACAATTAAAAATGTATCTGGGAGACTTGATTTTTTGTTGCATTTTCTGATTCAAAATACAACTAAGGGGGAAGGAAAAACAAAAGGAGTATGAGAGAGAGAGAGAGAGAGAGAGAGAAGGAATTAAAAAGAGGCGGCTCTTAGAAAAAGTAGAGCCCCTTCAACTTTGAGAGAGAAAATCAGAAGAAAAGGGAAAAAAATAATTCAAACAATAACACATCATGAAGAACCACCACCAGGAAATGATTCCTCTCTTTTCCCCTTAAGCCCATATCTCATTTTTACTCTCTCTCTCTCTGTCTCTCTTCTTCAGGGGCCCAATTTCCAGGTTTCAATCACTGCCCAGCTCACAAAGGCTCGATCTTTAGCCTTTGCCTCGTTTTTCCATCGAAATTAATCAGCTATATTCTTGATTTATGCATCAATGACCCTGATTTTTTACCTTCTTTCCCACCATATGTCTGCCCTTATACATGGATTGTTTTAAGCTTGCGTGTATGCGCATAGATACAGATAGACCTGCAGTTTTATCGACTTTTCATTAGCGATTCTTGATGAAGAAAGCTTGGTGGGTTTTCTAGATCGTCCCCAGATCTTGATGCTTTTTGATCTGGTTGAATTATTGTGGACCTTTGCTAAATTGACCTGGAAATGGAAACTTGAGGTGAGCTCAAATCTCGCATCTCTTGCCTGGTCTTTACCCCCTCTGGAGGTGATTACAGCATGTATTATATAAATTTGTGGAATTTTCCTAATTTCTAACTATCTTAATTATTTATGTCTAATAAATACTTGTTTTCTGCAAATGGGACCTTCAGAAAACGCTGTGACTGTGACATGCTAATTATGATGAAAATTTTCTCTACTTAATTTAGGGAAGGTGGGATTTGCATATTTTCTTGATTATTCTTCTTTGTTTTCTTCTGAATTGGTGAAACTTGGTTGGGCTTCTGTCATATTTTGTGTTGTGGGGTTTTCTTTGTGTAATTAATCTTGTTTTTCCACTTTATCTTCTCATTTTGACCAGACGTGAATTTCTTGCTGCCGATGGTAGAAATGCATCAACCATATATATTTTATTTTTTGAGGTGGAGAAGATAGCGAGTGCGCAGGGGACTAGCAGTCAGGATCGATATAGGATCAGTTTGCCATATCTGATATACATCCTTTGAAGATTATCCAGGGTGTGCCTTCTGGTTTCTAATTATTGATTACTTACTGCTGCCGGAGTTCACTTGCGGAAGATTGTTCTTGGTGGCTCTAAAGTTATGATTAAAAATATTCTCAATAAGCTTCCACGGAAACAGGCAAAGTTATCTGAAAATCGTGATGGAGGAGCCTCTACTTTAACTTCAAATGCATCATCTACTTCGAGAAACAATTCTGCTATGGGTCCCCGCCCAGGCAATATAAATGCTACAGTTCATTCTGGGATCAATTTGACTCAGAATCCAAACAAACATGCTGATGCAAAGGCAAATGGGAGTGCTGGAACTGCGTCCTATGAGGCTCTACCCAGTTTTAGAGATGTCCCAAATGCTGAGAAGCAAAACTTGTTCATCAGAAAATTGAGTATGTGTTGCATAATATTTGATTTCACTGACCCTGCAAAGAATTTGAAAGAAAAAGACATTAAACGGCAGACATTAGTTGAACTTGTTGACCACATCTCTTCTGCAAATGGGAAATTTAATGAAAATGTTCTGCAAGAGATTGTGAGAATGGTATCCATAAATTTATTCCGCACACTTTCTACTCAGCCTCGTGAAAACAAAGTCTTAGAAGGTTTTGATGTGGAAGAAGAGGAACCCTTAATGGATCCTGCGTGGCCCCATTTGCAAATTGTCTATGAATTGCTCCTTAGATTTGTAACTTCCCCAGAGACAGATGCAAAGCTGGCGAAGCGATATGTTGATCACTCTTTTGTTCTAAGGTTACTAGATCTCTTTGATTCTGAAGATCCTAGAGAAAGGGAGTATTTGAAGACGGTATTGCACCGCATTTATGGAAAGTTTATGGTGCATCGCCCTTTCATTAGAAAAGCAATAAACCATATATTCTACCGTTTTATTTTCGAAACGGAGAAGCACAATGGGATTGCAGAGCTGTTAGAAATTTTGGGAAGTATTATTAATGGATTTGCACTTCCATTGAAAGAGGAGCACAAACTTTTCCTTGTCCGGGCACTCATTCCACTTCACAAACCAAAGTGCATACCCATGTACCATCAACAGCTAACTTATTGCATCACACAATTTGTGGAAAAGGACTGCAAGCTAGCTGATACTGTTATCAGGGGCTTACTCAAATATTGGCCCATCACGAACAGTACAAAGGAGGTCATGTTCTTGGGTGAGCTTGAGGAAGTGCTCGAGGCGACTCAGCCCCCAGAGTTCCAGCGGTGTATGGTTCCTTTATTCCGCCAGATTGGTCTATGCATGAGCAGTTCACATTTTCAGGTTGGTTGTGAAAAATAATCTGCTTGCCATGCATGTTCTTACATTCTACATTACATTATTAGATGTTCATATTAAATCCTTTTATATATTCTTTTTCCAATCCAAGCTGCCTTTATCAACATTAATCATCTCATCTTGAGTAGGTATAAATAACTCTTTGATGGTTGTGTTTGGTGTTTGTATCCATTCTTGTTATATTCTGTCCGCACCTTCTTTACTTTTTTTTTTTTTTTTCGTTTTCGGGTTATGCTTTGCCCATTTATGTGATCAACTTGGGCTCTGTGGTCACAGTTTTGTGGATTTTCCTATGTTGCTGAAAATATCTAAAGGTGGCCTTAAAAGCTTGGTTATTTCTCCTTGAAGTTGGTTGCATGGTATATATTGGTATTATAAAAGCTACACATTTAAATTGAGAGAGTGAGAAACTTTTCATATTGGTGCACGCTTCTTCTGCTAGTAACTTGATTTGTATTCAAATTACTAACATTTTTATGTCCCAAGTAGTTCAGATTTCTTTTGTTTCTTGTATGCGTGAATTGGCTTCTGCTACCTGAATTACATGTACTCTTTCTGTTTTCTTGACATACTATTTGTGAGATTCCGCTTTGTTCTTTGTGGATAAAAAGGAATGCAAAACTAGTTTGAGGTTCCTAGTTAGATGCTCAAAGGACTGTCTCACCCTTCATGATGCATATGTCATATGTGTAGAATATAGTTTTGACTGCTTATAGAATGTATACATAATTTTTACCTACTATTAAATAGAAAGCTTTATACGAAATCATTCTATATGTTAGTAACAAGCAAGGAAACATATTTCGGGAGCTTGCCCATTTCATTAATTTCACCCTTAGCAAAAGCGGCCTCTTTTTTGAATCTTGATGGCTATTGCCTATTTGCTTACGAGTTGGCAAGATCTAGATTATCTTATTGCATATATGCATAAGGACTGTAGTAAATTTAAGTCAGAGATACTAATATTACAGAGTACAGTGAAAAAATTGAAAATTTTGAAGTCAAATCAACCTTCCACAACTATTATAGGATTCATCAACCAATCAGTAAAAGAGAGAATTCATGTGCGTATTTTATGCTGAGAGCCAACTCCAATATCTCCCTTTATTCTCCTTTACAATTTTCCTCCTGTTCCATCCATAATTCTCAAATATAATTTTGTCCTCCATTTCCACAGCACCCACACAATACAAATCCACAAGCCAATAAATATTTTTCCCTCTTTTACCATGGAACATTTCAGAATAGTGAAGGACTCAAGGAAGTGCTCATTGATTCATTGTGACTAACCCAATCTAATTTCAGGGAAACATGATTATCTGCTGTTTTCCTTTTCCATGATTGTATAGTTGTTTCTTAACCCCCCACTTTTATTCGTGTCCACTGCTTTGAATCATCCCAATCCTGAACACAGTAAGTGGAAGGGTGGTGGGACATTCACTCTTAAAGATGGTGCTTTCTGATTCCCTGTTCTACAGGTGGCAGAAAGGGCTCTCTTTTTATGGAACAATGACCACATTGAGAATCTGATAAAACAAAATCGTAAAGTAATACTGCCAATTATCTTCCCCGCATTGGAGAAGAATGCAAAGAGCCACTGGAATCAAGCAGTGCATAGCTTGACACTAAATGTGCGTAGAATCTTCTCTGATGTGGATCCTGAGCTATTTGAGGAGTGCATACTCAAATTTCAAGAAGATGAAGCACGGGAAGAAGAAACTAAGATGAAACGCGAAGCAACATGGAGACGGTTAGAGGAAATAGCAAAAATGAAGGGAAGAAGTAATGAAGCAGTTCTTGTTCCTCCCAAGACGAGCACTGTTAGACCATCTGGGTGAAGTAAGGGCAATTTTGCTCAAGACATTGCTGATCACGGACCAGAAGCTTGGAAGTGGAGCTCAATTAGGTTGGGTTTTTATTTTTTATTTTTTTTGGGAAATACCACCAAGTGGCATGTGCCGGTATCCATGGTACGATCAACTTTGTTTTGAGTTAGGAGCAGGGACTGTACATACATAAGTGGGCAGGCAACTACAGGAGGTTATAAATGGTTTCACCCAATGCTACATAATCCATAGCCTTTAGTATGATGTTTTAATCAAGACTTGTATTGTCTCTCTTGCCCTGAAGCATTCATTGTGAAAGTTTATAACTGTTGGAGATTTTCCTTATTTTTTTGGAATTGGAAGGGGTGTATTTTATTTTTGTTGTGAGCTTCTCTTCGTCTCCTTACCATCTTACCATCTTACCCATGCCAACTGCAAACATCACTCATCTTCAACTCCAAGGATTTCCCATATGCTTATTAATTTATATATAGCAGCAGTTGACTAATTGTGTGCTACACTAGTATTTATTTATCCCTATCCTTAGGATATCGGATCCTAATCCACACCCTTGTAATACAACTACAAGATGGTTGGAACAGGGGTTCGAGTATATCCTTAAGTGGCATATACAACTATCACTATCTACAATTTCGCCAATTAAAATCATTTTCTTATTTTCACTCTAATTGCCCTCATTTATTCTGAATTAGCTATCTGATTTTGCAACAAGGAATTAAACCATGTTGTAATTTCACATGAATTTCCCACTACTTTTTAACCATACACGGATTGTGCAGCAAAACCCTTTTACCTTTTCTTTTCTTTTGATTAAAAAAAAATAGTATTAAAAGTTAAAACTATATCTATAACTCTTCTAGATGAAATTCACAACGCAGGAATGGTGTAATACAATGTAGTATTTTCTATTTTCTGTATATTAAAAAACGTGGGGAAGGAAAGATAAATCTCTGATTTTGGACCGGTTCCTAACATCAAGGAACAAGAAATCCTCTTAGCCAAATTTTACTTCGAGATATATACCAAAAATACAAAACAAATCAGTCAAATATATTGTTAATTAATACCATACTTATCTCAATATCTAACCTTTACAACAAGAGTGTATTCTTCCGTCTTCGGCGCATGGCTGTATATACACGTGAGGATTGTTAAAAAGTAAAATACTGCTACTCTGGTAGAAAAATTTACTGGATTTTCTCAGTTAAATAAGTAAAAAAGACATTTTCTTTTCGAAATGCAAGGCTATTGTATCACTTCTCACTGCAAATTTGGTTATCATAAATTACTCAAACTTACTGCAGTAATGGTTAAAAAGATAATTACAAAATACGTACTATTCTTAATTAGGAGTATATTTTATAAGTATAACCTTTTTCCCTTTCCTCGTTAACTCACCAAGACTCGATCCTTTCAGCTCCATCAAAATTAAACCGTATACTCAATTATTGCATCACGGACCCATATTTTGTGCTCCATATTTCCCTCACCAACAATCTGCCTTTTATATATGAAGTTGTGAACTTTCTGTGTAACATACACATATACTTTATAGAGTGACTGGCGTTTCCGTGTTGGTTTCTGACTGTTGCTTTTTTTTTTTTTTTTTTTGGAGATTGCTGGCTAGACTGCTAGTTAGATTTTTGTAGATCGTCCCCAGATCTTCACTCCTCCTGATCTGGTTGCAGAATTGGTTAGAAATGGAACTATAGGTGAGTTTGAATCTTGTTTACCTTCTTTGGCTATGCTTCTTTTTTTTTTTTTTTTTTTGAAGCGTTTTAGAACGCTTCTTAGATGTGATAGCTTACGCATGATAAAACAAAATTGTGGTTTTCCACTCTAGTTGTGATTTGAACTTAATTTCTGCACTTGGGATTTTCATATACGGTACGAGTGACTGCAGTTTATGTTTTTGTGATCTGGATTGTTAATGCGGGGTGGGCTTCTTTGGAAGGATTAGCGGAATTTGTCTATGTTTTTCTTTTTGGTGTGGGTATTATTCATTGAGTTCAGTTATTTCCCCTCTAATTCTTGTTAGAATTCTGTACATTTTGACAGCAGAAGTTCATCAATTATGCATGTCTACTTTTGATGGTGAGGAAGAATAGTTTGTGGAGGAGTCTAGATTAGATCCTGACTGAATTGTTCAGTTTGAGTATTGGCACCTCTTGATGATTGGTGTGGCTCATTTAGTTGTACTCTATTAACCATAACCTTCTGGATTTTGGAATTGATTTGTAACTGTAATTGGGTTTACTTGGAGAAGATTGTGATTTGTGGCTCCAAGTGATGATTAAGAATATTCTGAATAGGATTCCAAGGAAACAGGGTAAGTCAGCTGAAAACCGTGACGGAGGGTCCTCCACATTGTCTTCTAATGCTTCAACTACTTCGAAAAACAATTTTTCTAGTGGTCCTCGAACAGGCAAGTCAAATGCTACAATCCTTCTCGGGTCCAATTCAAACCCAAATACTGGTTTGAGTTATGGAAATAAACAGCACGATCCATTGAGTATAAAGGCGAATGGAAGTGTTGGAACTATTCCTTATGAGGCACTTCCTAGTTTCAAAGATGTTCCAAATGCTGAGAAGCAGAACTTGTTAATCAGAAAATTGAATTTGTGCTGTGTAGTATTTGACTTCACTGACCCCTCAAAGAATTTGAAGGAAAAAGACATCAAACGGCAAACATTAGTGGAGCTTGTTGACTATGTTACTTCAGCGAATGGGAAGTTTAATGAAAATGTTATGCAAGAGATGGTAAGGATGGTATCCATGAATCTGTTCCGTACATTCCCTACTCAGTGTCGTGAAAATAAAGTCATAGAAGGCTTTGACTTGGAAGAAGAGGAGCCATTGATGGATCCAGTATGGCCCCATTTGCAAATTGTCTATGAGTTTCTTCTCAGGTTTGTAGCTTCCCCGGAGACAGATGCTAAGCTGGCAAAGCGCTACATTGATCACTCTTTCATTCTGAGGTTGGTCGATCTCTTTGACTCCGAAGATCCTAGAGAAAGGGACTACTTAAAAACTGTGCTGCACCGAGTATATGGAAAGTTCATGGTACATCGGCCCTTCATTAGAAAAGCAATCAACAATGTATTCTATCGTTTTGTTTTTGACACGGAAAAGCATAATGGTATAGCTGAGCTATTAGAAATTTTGGGAAGCATTATAAATGGATTTGCGTTGCCGTTGAAGGAAGAGCACAAGCTGTTCCTTGTTCGAGCTCTGATTCCTCTTCACAAGCCAAAGTGTGTTTCCATGTATCATCAACAGCTATCATATTGCATCACTCAGTTTGTGGAGAAGGACTGTAAACTCGCTGATACGGTTATTAGGGGGTTGCTCAAATATTGGCCTATCACAAACAGCACAAAGGAGGGCATGTTTTTGGGAGAGCTGGAGGAAGTGTTGGAAGCAACTCAGCCTGCAGATTTCCAGCGTTGTATGGTTCCATTGTTCCGCCAGATCGGTCGTTGCCTGAGCAGTTTACATTTTCAGGTTGTTTTCTATGGCAAAATATCCTGTCATCTGATTATGTTCTAATTGTTAGGAATATGAGATTGTTTTTGTGGCTATTTCTTTCCCACTCTAAACAACTTCTTCTGATCATTTTCTATGTTTCCAATTTTGGTTGGAATACTAGAGAATTTAGTCTGATGTTGCTGAAATGTACAATACACTGACAATGGACCTTGGGTGTATGTATTTTAAGTATGAATGAGCATGGTCATATAAAGTATAACTAAATACTGAGAACACTTGTACGTTTCTAATTCACGTTAGGCTTTAGAAAATCACTGCAACGCGTAGCCACACAACTCCCCTGCCTGTCTTCATTACTGCCACCTTCAACATTTTGACTACCTGATTTTTGTATCTTGATGTTACAGTAATTATTGATTATCCATAAAGCTCATTCGCTGAAGCTTATCTCTAGGAGAAATGAAGAAACTATTGACTTTCTTACCTGTTATACACTCTTTTCGACAGTGCAGAGCTTTAAAAAATCAATATGATTACAGAGAGATGACGACAACAAGAAAATAACCTATACACCACTATATGGACCTTACAACTCTGTTGTGTTTAATCAAGATACTCAATCGAACTCGTTATATTTATCTGTGTGTAAACATCGTCTCTTTTTAGTCTGACATCATGTGATCACAGTAAATTCATGATTATGTGGCTTTCTTTGTCAAATAGTGGCTGTTTGTGATCGATCAAGTTATTAAATTGTTGTGAATACCACAGGTAGCTGAAAGGGCTCTGTTTTTATGGAACAATGATCACATTGAGAAGCTGATCAAACAAAATCGCAAGGTAATCCTGCCAATCATCTTCCCTGCATTGGAGAAGAATGCAAGAAAACACTGGAATCAAGCAGTACAGAGCCTAACACTCAACGTCCGCAAAATCTTCTCTGATGTGGATCCTGAGCTCTTTGAGGAGTGTTTGCTCAAATTCCAAGAAGATGAAGCACGAGAAGACGAAACCAAGATGAAACGTGAAGCAAAATGGAAACGCTTAGAAGAAATAGCCGCAATGAAAGCTACAAGTGCTGAACCACTGCTCGTTTGACCTGGAACTAGTGTTAGAACCACTGTCACTGGTATTCCTCACCATGGCCATGGGCTTGGAGGTGAGGTCAGATTGCAATATATCTACCATTTTTTCCTTTATTACTCACATTTCAAGGATTTTTTCGATTCTGATGCAGATTGTATATATGCTACTGGGGCACCCAACTTCAGGAGGTAATAGATATTGAATTCATGAAATTTATCATCCAATTTTAGCACTTAAAATGATGTTTAAACTAATGCCCCTCCCCTCCCTCTAGATTTCATTTGAGTCATTACGTTCATGTATTATATTTATCTGAATTTTTCATCACTGCTTCTTTCCTAATCATAACAAATCCTTTTTTTATGATCATACAGTTGCATTTTGTTCTTCATTTGTCCACGTTATTATGATTATATAAGCTTTGGATTCCTTTGCTATTGTCTTCAATTCTGCGTTTTATCTTTTATATATATATATATATATATATATATTATAGTGATACTATATTATGTGCTTTGTGCATGATTACGAATTAAATTCCATATTTTTCAACTATGGAGTAAAAATTTTTTATACAAGTATATTTTAGTAATTTTAAAAGAATGTGCAATATGAAAATAAATATGTATGTTGCGACGGATCCTTTATAAGAGGCCCAATTTATTTCTGGATGGGCTGTCCTAAATTAATGAATAAAGGCCCACTCATTAAACATCTTGATCGTCTGCAAAGCTATCTGTGTGGCCCATTTTACGCTATCGTTACTTTTTAGTTGTGTAAATGGAGTATTTATTTTTCCATTTATTTTAGATTTACTGATAAGAATTTATTTTAAATTTAATTTATTATTATTTTTTTAATAAGTCCTCTCTTCTCAAACTCTAAATTAGATAACAACTCCAAGCCTTGAAACATTTTACATCTATAAGTATGCAGTATTAAAATTTCCATAATTTTGTGATAAGCCTTCTTGAAACCAATGCGTTGACTCCGTACTGGTGGTGGTGTACCGATTGCAATTAATTTGATTTCGATACTTTTTATAATTTTTAGTTCTAGAATGTATTATTTGTACGAATGCTATGTGAAATAACTTTAAAATGTACTATAGAGATAACTATAATCAATAATCTTGTGGAACTAATGTTACTAATCTAAAAATCTTGAATAAAATAAAATAAAGGATTAATTACGCTAAATGTTCTACCTTTTCGCGAATTTCAAATTAGTTCAAACTTTTCAATATTTACAAATAAGTTATCGACCTTAAACTCATTTTGCAAATCAAGCCACCGGGCACTTTGGGGTCTGCTCGATGCGCTGATGTGTCATTCCCCTACCATGTCACACACCAAATGTCCTAAACTATGGGTTCCACATGAAATTCTCATACAAGGAAATATTTGCAGCAATTTTCACCTATGGATCCCACCTTCTCACATAGAGACTTTCCAGCTGGCTACTTACATCTTCCAACTATTCAACTTCAACCATTCCAGCTGTCATGGCGTTGTGGGAGACATTGACGGAGTGGATCAACCAGTAGACGGGGCTCTCTCCGACAACTTTTTTCACCATCGCGGCGCTCATGTATGTTACAAGGTGGTGAGCGGTCGACGCCAATGATTACGCCGCAGTCAAACGAGCCAATGAATTCGTCCTCCAAGAGCCGGTTCAGATGGGCGACGTCACGGAGGAGGAGCTCAGAGCATACGACGACTCTGACCCCGATAAGCCCTTGCTCATGGCCATTAAAGTATATTGATCATCTATTCATCTCCAACTTATTTTTGCTTAATCTAGGGTTATTTCTCGCTCTACAACACAATATTCGGTATTTTTTTAACAAATTAAGTATTTTAACCATACTTTTCATCATTTTCCACGACTTAATCTTCAACCATAAACACTGGTGAATATCATTGTTTTTAACTATAATTTCTCAGCTATCTTGTAGGACTCTGTTCTGAACAAGTAGATGTTGCACTTATATTATGGACTGGAACATTTTTCTTCGCCATTATTAACGCGCACGCAGTGACGAAACATAGAATAAAGAATCAAGAATTTGGCCATTGAAGAAATTGTGCTGCAAATACAGATTCCGGAGAGAAGTGAGCGACGAAAAGAGTTCCGCCGGCAATAGAGGCTGAGTGTCTGAAAACTGGTGAGATTAGAGATGGTATTCAGCGGTATCCGGCCAAAAAGTCCTATTCCGAGGAGTCGGAGCTCACAACGAAGGAGTTTTTAGAGGAACACGTGAAGCCGAGCCAGCTGGAGCAGGGAGAGAGGCAATGGTGAGATTCCAAAAGAAGAGGACGCCACCACTAACGGTCAGCATTCCTAAAGAGCTGTGTGAGAAGGTGGGACCCATAGGTAAAAATATCTTTCTTTGTATGAGAATTTCTTGTGGGACCCATAGTTTAGGACATTTGGTGTATGACATTGTAGGGGAAGGACACGTCAGCACACCGGGCAGGCCCCAAGCTGACCGGTGGCTTGATTTGCAAAACGAGTTTAAGGTCGAGAATTTATTTATAAATATTGAAAAATTTAGACTAATTTGATATTTACAAAAGGGTTAGGACTTTAAGCGTAATTAATCTTAAAATAAAAATATATAAGTAATGGTGGAAAAAAAGAAATTGCAGACTCAAAGCGAAACAGCGTATCCTTCCCTCCTGTCACTTTGCGGCAATCACGACATGAAAACCAAATTAAATCGAGGAAAGGAAACAACAACAGCGCAAACCTGCTCTACCCCTCTCTCTCTCTCTCTTTCTCTCTCCCTCTCCCTCTCCCCGTCGATGCTTCAATTTGTTGTTTTGAATATATATGAATCTTGGTCGCACTTTCTTGTATCCCACAATTCAATTCAATTCAATTCAATTCATCCACACCCCCAACTAGTAGTTTGCCAGACTGTTGTTTAATTAATTCCATTCCAAATTTTGTCCAAAAGGATTGATTCCATTCTCCTTATTTGAATTCGTTTTCTCTTAATCGTTTCGATGTGATTCGGTAACGAAATTGTAGAATTTGGTTTCCATCTTTTCCGGGAAATGCCAAACATTGGCTTGAAATTATACAGTGTATTTTTCAAGCTTTTGCTTAAACATCGGTTGCAGAACCGATTGCAGTGCTCGGAAAATGGCGGTGGGGGTACGTTTGGGGTGACGTCGCGCCCGGAGGAGGAGACGGCTGCGGCTGCCAATCCTTCATTCACCGACGGTGTCGCCACAAAAGACATTCATATTGATCCTTTAACATCACTCTCAATTCGTATATTTCTCCCAGATACTTGCCTTCATTTTCCCGATAGCAAAACCAAAGCCCGCCCCTGGAAGCTGAATTCTGGATCTGATTCGAACAAAACACTAAATCGTCGGTTCAGCGATGGATCGTCGAACAAACGTGCTCAGACTATTGGCAACAGTTTTAGAACTAGTTATGAAGATGCGGATTTGAAATCTGAAACCGGTGGTTACAGGGGGTATAATCCCGTTGGGAATAACTTTCGCAAGTTACCTGTGATTTTGCAGTTTCACGGAGGAGGATTTGTCAGCGGGAGCAATGATACAGTGGCAAATGATTTCTTTTGTAGGCGGATTGTGAGATTGTGCGATGTGATTGTGTTGGCTGTGGGGTATAGATTGGCACCTGAGAATAAATATCCAGCAGCATTCGAGGATGCATTGAAGGTGCTGCATTGGTTGGCAAAGCAAGCGAATTTGGCTGAATGTGGAAAGTCATCGGGGAGGAGAGAAAAGGAAGACTTGAGGAGGTCGGAGGGTAATTGCCACGTTGCCGATGCGTTTGGAGCTTCAATGGTTGAGCCTTGGTTAGCTGCTCATGGGGATCCTTCAAGGTCCGTTCCAATTTTGTTGATATCTATTAGTTCTTCATGTTTGCTATTTTGGTGTGGATACGTTTCAATTAATGATTAAGTAATGATTAAGCTTGTGTAGATCACTATTTTGTATAGCTGGCATTTAATGTGTATGGTTTATCTTAATGCCGAACTCAAAAAGGAATATCAGTCATATCCTAATTTATGTATGCATGTTGTGTTTGACTTTGTATCTGCTCAGCTTGGTTACTCAAGTTATAAAATTTTATGAAGACATATAGTTAAATGAACTATCAGCTTCCCATGTTGAAAAGGCCGCTTGCACAATAATCTACCTTTAGCCCCCTAGTCAGTTGATGTTATCAGCATATGAAATAACAAAAGTGGCTCCCCAAAGATTTATATTAGCATTTAAACTTTCCTTATTCATTAATAGCCTAAATGAATTAATTCTGTTGAAGCATCAATACCCCTTTATACACAAGGTAATTATGTTAGCACTCTTGACCAACACTGAGATATTGATAAGCTGCAGTGGTGTTCAAATATTGGCCAAGGCTGGTTTATATGGAATATTTCTTTGCCTTATTCATGGAGATATTTTAATAAAAGAAAGAAATTTTTTTAGGGGGTTTTGGGGGGGTGTGGGGGGGATCTTCTAACTTGGGCTACTATTAGATGTTATAGGTTGAGCAAATTATTATTAGCTAATATTAAATCTATTATGGCACATGTCGGATATTATTTTGAATATACATCTGAAATTATTTGTCCAAAATTTATCAAGACTTGTATTCTATACAGCGAATAAACAGGGACAGTTTACTGAGTGGAGTGGGAAAGCTTACTGTTAAGTGGAGTTTATTTCTAAGTTTTGTCTTCTCAACTTGGTAGATTATGAAGTTTTCTTTTTATGGCAGAGTTGATGGATCTTGGGTTGTATCATTCTAACCACTGGGGAACTCATCATTGTAAATATATATATCTTGTAAGGTTCCATCCCCCCCACCCCAAAAAAAAAAAAAAAAAATCTTGGCTATTAATTTGCACCATGGACTATAGGCATGATATCTGTGTTATCTGTCTAAACCTTTTATATAGTCATAAATGTCATTTAATGTGTCCATAAACAAGATAAGAGGCAACTAAATTTATGTGCTGCTAATTATTTCGTCAAACAAAAGTTGTAGAACTCTTTTGTCCTTATTAAAGTTCACCTTGGTAGTTCTAATATCTTTGGATTGCTTATTTAAGGAGACATTGCAAATAGAATGCATGCATTACTGTTATCGAGAAAAAAACTGCGTCGTCCCCTTAACACAGAGTTGATGATTAGGACAGTACTTAAGGTATTGCACAGATTGTGCAATTTGACACGTTTATTTACATAGTATTTCCTGTACTTGTTTGTCTCTGAATCTATGTATTATGTACTGACGATTCATGAAAGAACCTTGCTGAGACCTTGTGTTCCAAACTAATGTGGAAGCAGGTGTGTACTCCTTGGGGTGAGTTGTGGTGGAAACATAGCTAACTACGTGGCAAGGAAAGCTGTTGAGGCCGGGAAGCTTTTAGACCCAGTAAAGGTAGTTGCCCAGGTTCTAATGTATCCCTTTTTCATGGGAAGTGTACCCACACATTCAGAAATAAAACTGGCAAACTCATACTTTTACGACAAGGCCATGTCCCTCCTTGCATGGAAGCTGTTCCTCTCGTCGGAGGAATTCAGCCTGGATCACTCCGCTGCCAACCCACTAGTATCAGATGGAGGACCTTCTCTGAAGCAGATGCCTCCAACACTAACAATTGTGGCTGAACATGATTGGATGAGAGACCGGGCAATTGCTTACTCAGAGGAGCTCCGAAAGGTAAATGTGGACGCTCCGGTTCTTGAGTACAAGGATTCAGTGCATGAGTTTGCGACACTTGATATGCTTTTGAAAACGCCCCAAGCACAGGCGTGTGCGGAGGATATCTCGATTTGGGTTAAGAAATATATCTCACTTCGAGGCCATGAGTTCTCATATTGACACTTACATTTTTGATGTAATATTATGGGGCTAATGTTGTGTTGTGCTGTGTGTACCAATGAATGTGAATAGAAGAAATATATATGAAGATCATTGTTTTGTCTTCTCAAATGACGTATAAGCTAAACTACACCCAACTGGAAAGCAAAACATGTGTTGCGTTGTGAGTTTAACAAACTTTTCTCCTATTCTCCTTTTCTTTTAAATGAGAAAATCCAAACTTTTATGGCATAATTGGAAATAGAATCTTACATTCCATTCCTACCTTTGTTATTTTTTTAAAGAAAAAAAAAATGATTTCCACGGAAATGAATTAATGATATGGAAAACGTTACTTATTAAAAAAGTAAAAAAACATTCGTCTTTATTTCAACTCGCCCAACCCAATTACCCAAATCCAATGCTCCCAGTCCCAATTCGCGACAATTATATTATTCCCACCCCCATATTCTTAGAAGTCGTCGCCTAGCCTCGCTCAATTGTAAAAGTAAAACTACGACTCTAATCAATATTCCACCTACAATTTCTGCTTCTTAATCCACATTTAACACTTATTCAGTTTTTTTGGAACTGTTTCCACCAGCATTCTCTCAATACTAGGCGTATACCATATAGTCTGTACCTCTTCCATCCTCACACTCTGCTCTTTCCGCTGGATCTCACGCTTTGAGGTAACTCTGATTGCCATTTTGTGGATTTTCACTTCGGCAGCTGCGAATTCTCTGCATTACACTTTACTTAATTTCACAAATAAAATCTTCATCTATTTGATCCATGTGTAGTTGAGTTGTGGAGTATTTTATTCTGCATATTGTATTCCGATGAGGTTTGCAACTATCCAATTTGTTAATTAGGATTTGTAAGTAAGCGTACTTGTTTGATTGTTTTTGGAGCAAAAATGTAATTATATTATTTGCTTCTACTGTAGTTTATATTCATTCTAATACCGATGCTCTATTCGAATATTTATTTCTTCATATAGGATGGAAGCTTCAGTTTGCAGCTGTTGATTGTAAATTTGATTTTTTACGATGGGATCAAGAGGTGGCGAACACATTAAAGCTCTCAAAGAAAAAATTTCAGTAGTGATTGTAGTCATAATTTCCATATGGATTGGCCTTGCGGGGCTCTATGGCTTGTTAAGGCCAATATCAAATGGTTGTGTCATGACATATATGTACCCCACATATATACCTATTTCAGCACCGGAAAATGCATCATCCACCAAGTATGGCTTATTTTTGTACCATGAAGGTTGGAGAAAAATTGATTTTAATGATCACCTTAAAAATCTTAATGGTGTTCCTGTTCTTTTTATCCCTGGTAATGGTGGTAGCTACAAACAGGTAAGCTTCTTGTTTTAATTAGTGTTTTTCATTTTGTTATGTGATGCTTATATCATCCTAAGTATCTTCTCTCTCTGTCATTAAATTAGTTGTGTATTGTGCTTTGGGTTAGCATGCTTTAATGATAAAAGCAAGGTTTTCTATTTTAGATTCTTGAAGCTCAGATTATGGTTCTCTATTGCTGCTTACAATTATGTATGCCTTGCACAGGTGAGATCCGTGGGTGCAGAATCTGATAGAGCTTATCAAGGAGGTCCTCTTGAGTGGAACTTTAACCAAGTTTCCTCAAGTTTGGGAGATGGAGTGGAAATTGATTTCTCTGACATTTTGTTACCCACTCAATATACTTCCATGCTTGATTGGTTTGCAGTAGATCTTGAAGGTGAACATTCTGCAATGGATGGTCGGATACTTGAAGAACACTCGGAATATGTAGTATATGCCATTCACAGGGTATCACTTTTGACACTTTTGCATGTACCATGACAAGGCGTGTTGAGGTTGGAATAAAAATACATCCTGATTTGATTGCAGGGAACATTTTAAACAAACCATACCTAGTGAATCCAAAAAAAACCTACATTTTTTCTTTCAAAGATTAGCTACATCGAACTTGTTATTTTCTTTATGTTATTTCATTTAATTGTGAAATACCAATCAATTGAGTAACTGTACTACACCAATTTTAATGAACAAGCCTGCATCTTATTTTACCTGAGGTCCTGAGCCGAGCATTATGGATTTGAATCTGTTACCAGAGATGTTACCCAAGTTGTGTGACATGCGACTTTTTCATTGTAGTTTGTAAAATAATTCATTCTAATGGGACACATTCAATCATGTCCTAATTTCTTACGGGACTTCTTGGCTTGAATTATTGAAAGGGTTCATGGTCTTGACCAAATAATTTATTACATTACTTCATGACCCGGAAGCAGTCAGCTTGGTTGTCCATGCTGTGCTGGTTTCTTTAAACTCGTTATGTATTGAATTTATGCAACATAAAATTTTCTGAGAGTTACATCAATTGCTATGATGCTCATTTTTGTAGGTTTTGGATCTTTATAAGGAGTCCCGTAATGCACGAGCAAAAGAACGGGTTTCTTTTTCTAGAAGTCTTCCGAAAAGTGTGATATTGGTTGGTCACTCTATGGGTGGTTTTGTTGCTAGGGCTGCAGTAGTGCACCCTCAGCTGAGGAAGTTTGCTGTTGAAACTGTTTTGACACTTTCCACCCCTCACCAGTAAACTTTTTAGTTTCTCTAATTTTTCTGTTGTTGATTTTTTATGTTGTGCAGGCATATTTAATTTTATGTTGTGCAGGTCTCCTCCTGTGGCATTTCAGCCATCCCTGGGCCATTATTATGCTCAAGTGAATCAGGAGTGGAGGAAAGGATATGAGGTCCAAATCTATCAAGGTGGCCAGTACTTGGCTGAACCTTTGCTTTCTCATGTTGTCGTTGTCTCCATATCAGGTGGTTATAATGATTACCAGGTATACGAATGATTATTTCATTATCAATGATATATGGCCTGAGATATGTTTACTGGAATCTTCTATAGTTTTTGCTTGCATAGCTTTTCTCTTGTGAAATATTCAATTTATATTTTACTCCTTCCGTCCCTCTGAATTTTTCACGATTTCCATTTTCATTTGTCCTACTACTCAAAATTGTCATCCCTACCTAGCACACATAACATACTTACAGATTTTTTATTGCTGAAAAAGGCTACATTACCGTCAAAAAGCGCATTTTCTTAATATTCATGAAAAAGCAATAGTGAGCAATTTGCTGAAATGGAGTGAATAGTATACTATTTTGTGAAAAGCTCTCTCTGCAAGCTAACTAAAGGATTTCCTACTTGTAATGGTTACCGGCCTGAGTTTACGAAAATTCATTGAAACATCAATATTTATCCTCAATTTAGTTCCTTCAGAATAATGTGGATGATTTGTTCGAGATAGTTTCAGTTTACCTCTTAAGAAACATGTTCCTTGTTCCATTCCTTATGCATTTGCCTAACTTCTTAGTTATTTATGATATATAAAGTGCTTGTCTTAGTTATTATATTCAAATTATATTTCTTATCAAAACTTTTTAGTAAACCTGTAAATGTATATTTTTCAATTTAGTGCCCACCTATTTGCCCCATCATGTTCTCTCAATGTGCATGCTTTTTTGCCTCCATTAATGGGGTCTTTCTTTGAGCTAATTTTTGGTGTTCTGTACAATTTTCAATTAAAGGTGCGCTCAAAGTTGGAGTCACTTGATGGCATTGTTCCTCCTACACATGGATTTATGATAAGTAGCACAGGCATGAAAAATGTATGGTTGTCAATGGAACATCAGGTTATTTTATGGTGTAATCAGCTAGTTGTGCAAGTAAGTCTTATTGATCTACTAATACTGCTAATATTACAATATAATTGCCTCTGATTCATAGTCACCTTTTAGGTTTCACATACTCTCCTCAGTCTGATAGACGCAAAGACAGGCCAGCCCTTTAAGGATGTACGACAAAGGCTTGGAATATTTACAAAAATGCTTGACAGTGGAATTCCTAGAAACTTTTTTGCATCTGGGCAATTAAAACTACCTCAGAAGTCTGCTCATCTTCCTATTCAAAACGAAAAATCTAATCCTGGTATTCTCTATCTGAATCTTATTATTTTATGCTGAAACTGGCTGGGCTATACGGGTTCTTGGGCTCTTCAAGATGGAGACTTGTTTGATAGAATATTGATATTTTTACATTTTCAAAGTGTTAAAACTTATATATATTGAATTATATATATATATATATATATATATATATATATATATATATATTTATTGATCTCTTGCAGTAAAAAATAATCTTAACTTGCTTTCGATGAAGCAGGATTAAAAGTTGCTGGAGTATCTGGTTGCTCAAGTAGCAGCCAGTGGAGTGAAGATGGACTTGAAAGGGATCTTTACATCCAAACTAGAACTGTCAGTGTTTTAGCCATGGATGGAAGAAGACGATGGTTGGACATTCAGAAACTGGTAAGGTTCTTGTGATGACTTCAGAAACTTTTCCATTTCGACATCGGGCTATGGAGGGGTTCACTTGATCTTTTCTATTTCTATGTGGCTTTCTAGGCATTTTACTAGAATTGTAGACTTTCCCATTTATTAGCTTATAATCAGTAAAATTTTGTACAAGACCTAAATTTAAACTACTAAATTTATCTATTCTCTGAAATAACAAACTTGATAGCTTTAGTGGGCTTTGTGTATATTGGATAACATGGTATGCATGCAGGTGATAACATCTCAATTTGGATTCATAAAGCTTTTTCATTATTCAGGGTCATGCCGGAAAAAACCATTTTGTTTTTGTCACAAATCTTTCACCTTGCTCTGGTGTGCGACTTCATCTTTGGCGCGAAAAGGGAACTTCAGCTTCAGAATTTCCATCCAGTGAACAGGTTGTGGAAGTCACATCAAAAATGGTGCACATTCCTTCTGGACCAGCTCCAAGGCAGGTATTATGTTATATTTTGGCCGTAGAGTTGGGAGAGTGTGCGTTTTAAAAAAGTTATTTACTTTCTAAACATATCCATCTGCTCTGCAAGATTGAGCCAGGTGCCCAAACTGAGCAAGCTCCTCCATCTGCCATATTTTGGTTGGCTCCTCATGATATGAATGGATTCCGATTCCTGACAATCTCTGTGGCGCCTCGTCCAGTATTTCTTCTTAAACCCTATAATTCCTTTTTTGTTTGCATTTATATTTTAAGCATGCTAATTCAATAATTCATATGAAACCACGCATTGTAATATGTTAAGGATTTTATCTAGGAGACATGCATCTATTACCTTGTTCAATTATGTTTTCTGAATCAATTTTATTACATAAAGTGCTTAAATGATTTCATAGACACTGAAGATCCCTAGAGTTATAGTCATCTCAATGAAACTAAGCACTTGGTCTAGAGCGACTTCCATTGAAGAATGATTACCAGTTTTCTACTTTAGCTAATTGGCTTAAAAGATTTTTGACTTAAAAGGTTGTGCTGAACCTTGTACTTAGAAGTACTCTTCCCTTTGTTATCTTTTACTGTTTTATGACTCGTATATATATGATAAGCAATTGTCCCCCCCCCCCCCCCTCCCCAAACATAAAATAAAATAAAAACCACGCACCCTGACCTGGGTTATTTTAGCTGCATTAATAAAGTTTCTCTTTTCAGACTGTTTCTGGGCGACCACCACCAGCTGCTTCCATGGGAGTTGGACAATTTTTCAATCCTAAGGATGGAGAACATAAATTCTCTTCTTACCAGTTGATTCATTCAATGTATTCAGAAAAGGTTGAGTTACTTAGATACTGCTTGAGAACTGCAGAAGTTAAGAAACTTATGTACTATCTTGGGCAATATATAATTTCTCGTTGCATAAAATTGGCTGTTAGCAGGATGTGACTTTAAAGGAAGACCATCCTCTTGCTCTCAATCTTACATTTGCTGTTAGCTTAGGACTTCTTCCTGTTTCTTTATCCCTCACAACAACAGGCTGTGGAATTAAAAGATCTGAATTTCCAATTGAAGAGTCAGGAGATGAGGAAACTAGTAGTGAGTACTCTCTCACCAACCTACTATGACACTAACAAGTTCTACGAATTTTTTCTTTAATTGTTTCCTGTCATCTTCTGAGCTCCTCAATCTTGTAAACTCTTAGTTATGGACCTACTGGAATTGCCGGGTAAAAGGGATCTCTTAGTGGGCATGGGTGTTATGTGATTTATATACAGCATTAAATGAATGAAATGTTTGGTTGCATATTTTGCCAATTCTCCACCACAATTATCTCAATTACGGATAAAATATTTATGCATTATGGCCCTAACTTGGAATTCGTCAAATAATTTAGCTTCCAACCAAGTAGAAAAAAGTGATCATGTGTGTGCATAATAAATGCAATATGTACGCTGCATTAGTACTAAAACTAGTTATATAGGCTACATACAAAGCTTTGAATATCAGATGTTCTGTATAATGGGATTCTGTATTCTGAGAGCAAAGGTCAACTTTCATAATATGCTTATATATGCCTTTGTCACTAGAAGTTTCATCACATATCACATGTAAGACTTCTTTTACTTTTAAATTTTTAGTTGCACCTGAATACTCGCTCACTCTCTCTCTCTATCATACTTAATTATTTTGAGGGATGTACTTGCAAATTTAAAAGTTTAGTCCCCTGAGATTAATTGATTTCAGTATTTTCCCCTCCTATTTTGATTCTAAACAAGTAGATCATGTTCGTAGTAATTCACTTAAATTTTATAAGTAAATTCTTATGGGCATATCCAAATAGAACAGTGGGTCTTATTTCCTTTCACATTGTGGATTACTAAATTATTCCCTAAATACAGGACTTTGTAAGAGGCGCTGTTTCCCACCAGTCGCACTTGCTTGGGATGTGGTATCTGGTCTACATGTTTTTCCAAATTTGTACTCTGAAACAATTGTTGTGGATTCCTCTCCAGCACTATGGACCTCTTCTCAAGATTCTGACCAGACAACTGTATTAATACTGGTGTAGTCACTCGACTTGAAAATGACATTTGTCACTCATTATTTATGGAATGGAAGATTTTGTAAGCATTATGCATATACAGTTTATAGGTAACTCTTCATATCTTTAATTCTTTTCAGGTTGACCCACATTGTTCTTATAGAAGTACTGTGGGTGTTTCTCTGACTGCTGCTGCTGGTAGATTCTTGCTTCTATATTTCTCTCAGGTAAATTCTTTACAACGGCCTATCTTCTCAAGCTGATACTTTCCAGTGTAATTTATTTTATTTGTGCGTAACTGTAGGTATACTCTGATTTCTGAAATTGGATATTGATCCTTTTCCTTTTGCAAAAATTGTTCAGTGTTTTTTTAAACACTCAACTTTCTTATTGATTGAATGTCCCATTCTCAATTAATTGTGTATTTTATTCATCACACTTTGCGTAAGATACCATATTCTACGTTGGTTTGAATAAATTTGAGTTCTTTGAAAATTGACATTGGGTATTGAGCATATCTTTTAATTTCCTTTCTCAGTCCTGAAAACAACACAAGCCTTTCTATTTTAACTGAGGAGCTATTTATAGTTTATTCACCACATTAGTTTCTCAAGCATCATTTATACTAATAATCCTGAACCATCATATTTGTTTGGTTACTGAGTTTGGTTCTCATATTACCTATTCATGCAGATCAGTGGTCTTTGCTTTGCTGTTGTATTTTTTTCTCTGATGCGGCAGACATATGCCTGGGAACTTGATCTGCCTGTACCGTCAGTGCTATCTGCTGTTGAATCAAATTTGAGAATGCCAAGGGCTTTTTTCTTGCTAGCAGCATTACCAGTTTTGTTTGCTGTTCTCTTTACTTTCCTAAGCAGTCAATCCCTTCCTCCAATGATAAGTTTCTCTATTGTCTCGATACTTTGCTATGTTTTTGCAAATGGTGCGATAGCTGTGGTGATATTACTCTCCCAAGTGCTTTTCTATGTGGCTGGCACTCTCCATGTATTTGTCAAAAGACGGTTAGTAGCCTTTGTGTGTCTTTTCATGCATACTTGTTCATCCACTCGCTTATATGTGTGCGCCTGTACTAATAATCATAAAAGGCTGGATGGCTTCTCTCTTCAGTACTGTTATTTATATGAACTATATCTCATTTCATTTCTGAATACATCTAAATCAGTCCAGCAATTTAAACCTGAAGCTTTAAATTCTAACAGCGAATTATACGCCACTTCCATATTCTTTTATAAGCTGAAACAAGCTCAAAGTTTCAGGTGGCAATTATGTGAAGGGAATTTCAGTGATCATTTTATTCGACGACTCATTGATATCTCGTCCGCCATTGCATCTATTAAGGTATTTTGCAAATCTGATTAAAACATTATAAATAATGTGAATCATAGAAGAGAAGGTTATGTTGCTTGGATTTTTGAGGCTTAAATTTTCAAAAACTCTATTGATGATGTAACATGATTCCCAGATTCCTATATTGTTTTTTTGTAATTGATACTTTTAACTTTTATCATGATCAAGCCTTCGTTTTCAATTTTGTTTGTTGAGATTAAATTATCTGAAGTTTATGTAATTTTCCAAATCTTTTACGGAGCAGGTGTTAAGGATTTTAATGGTGAATCCTTTGCTTATTACATCATTGGTTGCTGTTACCTTGGTGTGTGTTGTGCATCCAGTGTTTGGTCTCGTTTTAATGCTGTTGTCACATGCATTATGTTGCCACAGCTCTCTATCCAGGTTTTTCTAACTACTCTGACTAGAATGCTTGAATTTGCGACTATATGTTTGTATAATGGTGCCTCTAGTTTTGGAATCCACAATTGTTTGTAATGTGGCCATGCTCTGTTAGTGCATTAGAGCCCTAATAGGCAATTTTTTATTTATTTTTTAATATTTTCAGGAAAATAACGTGCTTTTATCCAAACCATTTTATCCTGAGGTCATGCGCCTCTTACATTATTGTAAAATACTTCTTTCAGTGCAAGTACAACTTTTCTTTTGCCACGTATGAATGAGGATGCACATTTACATAAGCAGCCAACTATTCTACTAGGATAGCTAATGTATCAATGATCTCTGATTTGAGAAATTTGGGGATGTCATTTGCTCATGATTGTCTGGTGAATGCTATTGTTTCAAATCCTGGAACAGATGCTATATGAGATTTAATGTATGGCTTTCCCTTGTAATCTTTCTTCAAGTAATTTGGCGTATGCGTAGTTCATACTTGCCTTTGAATTTATTGTTATTTGTTCTTCTTTTAATGTTGCCGTCTTGCTGCCAAATTTATTTATACTTATCCTTCTAATACAGTCTAAGTTCTGTTTTGTGTCTTTGTAAACAGTTTTTTGATGGCTTCATTTCGCAGCCATGTCCAGACCAAAGAATTTTATGAATCTGCGAATGATGGTGAAGATAGTGCAATGCTACATAATTCCGAATATGACTGTACTATCAGCAAGCAATTTCCTGTGAATGAGACTCATTCTGGTAGTCCAGTATCTACAAGAAGCTATAGTGACACACAATTAGAGATCTTCCATCACCGACATGGGTTGCTTGTTTTGCAGTTGCTTGCAACATTAATGTTTGTCCCTTCACTTTTGGCCTGGTTTCAGGTATGTACGAAATCATCCTGGAATTATATCACTTATTTAGTCATCCTTGAGTCCTGCATCTATATGTTGTCTTTGTTTTTTTCAGCCTTAAGATCTAGATTCTGCCTTTGCTTAATCAATTTGATTAAAAAAAAATGCTCCTAAAAGGATACTGAAAGCTCCAGATGATTATTTCTATATAATGGAGAATAACATTAAGAAAATTAAAAACGCTGCTAAAAAACAACTCTTGCCTTATGATCCCACTGGATCAAAAAATATTGAGAACCTTAATATATTATTTATATATGTATCCCCATCATTCTTGAGGCAAAAAGTGATTTCTCTGAACAGTTCATGACAACTTTCTCTTCTTTGTTTCCTGAGCTTGAAATAATTTTTCAGTTTATTGATGATAATGCTTCTATGTTTGCAGCGAATTGGTGTTGGTAAAAGCTATCCGTGGTTTTGGGATTTTGTACTATGTATTGGTGTCCTGCTTCATGGGTTATGTGATTCAAAGCCTGAATTCAATTTTTATTTGTTTCCCGTCCCGGGAATCCCATCATGGGAATTCAGACTTAGCTTTGCTTACCTCACTGCTGGATATTTTTCCTACCTTTCTGCATTGGCATCGGCACCTTATAGGGTGTTTTATGCAATAGCTTCGATTGGATTAATCTCCTTCGCATTTAGGATCATGCAGAGACAGAGCAGGAAGAATGGCGAAATGCATCGTAGGATCAGAAAGCATTCCCACAGACATTGACACTGCTTTACTGTCTAATGGAGAAATTCTTGCTTACGCACAAGAAAGAACTGACACTGAGATGTAAAAATCTGTATTTCTTGGGATTGCTTTAAAATTTTGATAGAAAATATGATTTCTTAGCCTTTCTTTTCAACTAATATTGTCAAACGTGTATTTGATAACTGATTTTAAAGCTTGATTTTGAGAAGGCAGTAGCTTAGCTCCCAGCAATTTTAGACAATCCAAGATTATTTCAAGTTGGTAGTGTTTAGGGCTCTTTTCAAGTTTATTTTGCTGGGTTTATTATTATACCATTGATGGTTCTAACATGAACTTGTCCCCGTCCCAAGCAAAATCAATCTTGAAGACGAACTAATTATAATCTGTTAAGATTTGTTACTTGTAATTTTTGAAACTCACAACAGCAAATGTGTGGTGATTACTCGAGTGAAACTTATTCACTCGATGAAAGCAAGTTAACTCTACAATGATTGAATGTAAAATAGGTTTAATCCCTTCGTCCTCTGATCCGAATGTTAGTAGCCCTAGAAGCCATAGCTCGCAAATTAGCTCTAGCTATAGCAAGTGAGTTAATGCGATCGTCTGCAGGTTCCCTAAAAGCCTCCATGAATTCTTCTCTCTGCAATCTTAAAGCAAATGCAGCATCTTCATCCTGCCCTGCCAACACTGCTCTCCTTGAAACATCTCTACTACGGCTTCTGACACGATGATGATTTCTTAGTCTCTCCGCTTCATTTCTTTCTGGTTCTGGACTGTTGAGGGCCTCAACAACTCTGTTTCGACTTTTGGCTCTTGTTAGAACATCCCCACGAGGCTTGGGGCTCCCTGAAGCAGAATCGGCCTTCCTTATTGCCTCTACTTCTTGGGGAAACAGCAGTTGAATTGTGTTCCAAAGAACAGTGTTGACTGTGCAGTATTTCCCATTGCTGTTCATAATATTTATACAGTGAAAATCAGGATCGAAGGAGATTGCAAGACATAAGGAGTGATTTTCTACCTGATGAGATGCCTACACTTAGGGCACTTCTTCCCACATTTATCAGCTGCTGAACGTAAACATTTCTTGCAAAAACTTCAAAAGACGAAAATAAATTGTTAGTTAAACCACACAAACACATCCACTTATTTCATGTATAAAACTTCAAAACTTTATTTTTTCAAAATACGTAAATCCTTGAATGAAAATTGAGGGTGTTAGAAAGATGTTACCTGTGTCCACAAGGAGTGGTACTTGGCTCATAACACATCTCCAAACAAATCTGCCAACAAGTTTTGAGTTAATGATCCACAAATAAGAAGCAAGACAATTGTAGTGATCCAAAATTCTTACAGCACAGGAAAGCTCTTCACGAAGGCGATCAATGCAAGGAATTGAAGTTGAAACACCATCGCTCTTGCTACTCCTACTCATTTCATCATCTACTCTTTTCTCTTTCTCTACTGCTTCAATTTTCTCTTTCTCTATCAAAATACCACTGTCAGCATCTGATTGTTCATATAGAGTAAATTTAGTAAACAAAGGACACTGACCACCGTGTTTAGATTTTGGGTCATCTTCATCAAGTTGAAGAACAACTAGTGGTATCGCTGAAAGGCTTTTGCGCTGACCCTTGCGCTTTCTGTAACCAACAAATTCCAATCAACAAAACTAAACCGCAAATATTTTTTTTTTAAAAAATCCTCAGCATGCTCATACTTTAGAAAACAATCACCAGAAAGCACAAAATAATACTATATCAAAAGAGGGGAATGGAAATCATGTACCAACACTAAGAAGAAACGGTTAAACGATCACCAGAAATCAATGAAATAAAAAGAGGAAAAGTTTCCCTTACAGAGATGGATGATGAAATCAAAAAAAGGTTTAGAAAGAAACCTTGTTGAATTTGAGGCAGGGGATTTTAATCTTTTCTTTTGCTTGAAATGCCTATCGGGGGTGTCTTCGACGACGAGGCTTGCTGACAAAAGCGCCTCTTCATCCCAACCAGCCATGGCGGCCACCGCTCGGAATCCCGGACTAAACAAATTTGCATTTTCTGGTAGCTTTTTAGATGGATTTTCTGGGCTTCTGATCGGAAAATCTGTAGTCTCCACCATTTTCTTAAAGATAGGGTTAGGGTGTGTATTGGAATTGGAAAAAAAAAATACTCTGTTCTGTATAACGGTCATAATGTGGGGATAATTATATTGATATTGCTTTGGGAGTGTAACGGCTAGTATTAATTATTCCATGATTCAACTTTTATTTTATTTTATTTTTTAAGATAAGTTCCATAATCAGGGGCGGAGCCTTGCGTATTGATGAGGGGGTTCCAGCCTCTTACTATATACTCCAATATTTCTTATTTTTAATATATACTTTTCTTAATAATGATATTTTTTTAGGGTAAATATCAAAATTAGTCAGGTAAGTATAACATTTTTCAACTTTAGTCTTTTATCATTTGTAATTCTCAATTTTGATCATTTTTTGTCCAGTTTTAGTCCTTTTGGTCCAGTTTTAATCTTTTTGGTCCAATTTTGGTCATTTTTTAAAAATTTGATCCTTTTTTGGTCCACTATTGGTCCTAAATTTATACACTTTCGAACCATTTATGGACATTTTAAACATAAAGGACTAAATTTGGACAAAAATGGCTAAAAGTGGACAAAAAATGATCAAAATTAAGAATTGCAAATGATAAAAGACTAAAGTTGGAAAATGTCATACTTACAGAACCAATTTTGATATTTACCCTATTTTTATTGTCCAACTTCCTAACAAAGAATATTTAGTTGTTACTTTAATAAAGAAATATCCTCTATTTTTGCCTTTCATTTTATGATTTCTCATCTTTAATTAATGGAAAATTATCGTTTACATTTTTCTAGTATTAGACAATGAAAACTATATTAAAAGTACTTTTAAATTCTTTTTAATAGTAAGTTATAATTTTTTTGTTACACTATTTTATAATTCTCTGTCCTATAATTAATACATGCATGTAATTTAAGAAAAAAATGACTTTTTTTTGTGTGTGTTTATGTAAGAGAAATGATATTTTGAATAATTTAATGACATAAAATGTATGAGATTTTGGTTTAGAACCAAGTATGGATAGTTACTACATTTTTTATAGTATTATAAGGTGTTAATACTGTGAGATCATACAATTTTGTAAGCGTGCAATTGTGCAAATTAATTTGGAATCGATAGAAAAAAAAAGTGTGTGTATAAAAGAGACAGAAGTTGATGTTCTAATATGAATTACGATTAGCCCCCCAAAATTATTGTCTAGCTCCGCCACTATCCATCGTACTAATTTTTTTCCCTTGGCATGATAATTAGAAAGAGAATTCAAGAAAATTTGGACCAGACCCACTTTATTAACGGTATGATTTCCATCATTTGAAAAGTTGAACAGAAATTAAAATTAAAAACCTACTCCATGTTGAAAACTCCAAGCTCATACAACACCATTTTTATATTTAGAAAGTTTGGAAAAATATGATTTCAACAGACTCAACTTGCAAATTGTGGCTAAAAAATAGCATTATGATTCAAGACTATACTACTAGTAAAAATTCATCCCAAAACTTACTAATTACTAGTTATTAGTATGAGATTGAGTAATTTCAAATTGATTTTCTAAATTAAAATAAAAAATAAAAAATTGAACAGTGTAGATGACTCAACTCTTGAACATCTATCTACATGATAAACATTTAATAGTCCTATTATATCTTATGTGATAATTTCTTCAAGTTCTCTTATCACTTCAATCAATATGTTTCACTTTTCTTGTGTATGCAGAAATATTTGACTCAACTTATTTTTTCTCCTTATGTAATGATTCCTATAGTAAACTATACCTTCTTTAACTTAATTATTTATCTCATTCAAACCCAATAATCCAGTGCAAAGTGATTGTAATAAATTTGGTCACAAACGATTATTTTCTGGTTTCATGAGATTGTTCAGAAAAAAGTGGTCCTACTTGTAAGCTCAAATAAAACGCCACTTTCTTTTGCTTGAATCATTCACTCTGGTAAAATTCTCATTTATGAATGAGAAAGATGACAGCTTCGTTTTACTTTAAAGTTTCGACCTTTTCTTGTGTAAATGTGGAGCTGCTGTGTATATTTTTTAATTATAAATTGAAAAAATAATTATTTTATTTTATTTATTATTTATAAATATTAGAAAAGAATATAGAAATAATTGTGAAGAGTGAGTATAATTTTATTTTTTTTTATATAGGAAAGTTTATGAATATCCTTTAGTCCCACATTAAATTTTACAATTATTATTATCGTTTCTTAAAAAAAAAATACATTTCTAACAAATTTTATAATTTATTTCCCTTACTAAATTATTTTTTAAAATTTAATAAAATTGATAAAAAATTAATTTTTCTTAAATTCGAATATAGTGTGCAAACTAAGGTGGGATGTTGGGTGTACTTCCTCCATTCGTCCGAAACGTCCACATTTTGTTATTTTGGGCGTCCGCACCAAAGGTCTATATTTCTCTTTTTAAATACATGAGACCCACATACATAACTGATATAATAAATTTATGAGACCCATACACCCCACTAATACAACTACCAAATATATATATTAAATAATAATACTCAAATGAGCACGTGTATCGGACGGAGGGAGTATTTATTAGTGTGACAAGTTTTACTTTTACCCCCTCTCACTCCTTTTATAGCGCGCGCTCTCTCTCTCTCTCTCTCTCCTCTTGGGTGAAGAGTTGTGCAGTAACTAGGTTGGATTTTGACACACGCTCTCCTTTCCTCCTCTCTCTCTCTCTCTCTCTCCTCCCAAAATCTTTCCTGTTCAGTATACTCTGTAAGCGTAAAAGTTTGTACCTCTTCAATCTTGAACAGAGTATGTGAGAGAAGGAAGTAGACTAGAGTAGAGGAGAGATAGAGAATGGCATACATGTGTACAGATAGTGGAAATCTAATGGCGATTGCCCAGCAAGTTATCAAGCAGAAGCAGCAGCAAGAGCAGCAACAACAGCAGCAGCAACGAGACATCAATCCCTTCTGGCCCTCCTCCTCCGCCGCCTATGGCCTTTCTTCTGCCGCCTTCGCCGACCCCTTTCATGGATCCGATTCCACCGATCCTGCCTTCCACTTTCCCAACCTAGACCACCACCCTCCCACCGGCTTCCGCTTCTCCGATTTGTGCGCCGCCCCCGGTGGGGACTTCGACTCGGATGAGTGGATGGAGAGCTTAATGGGTGGGGGAGATTCCACCGAGAGCCACACAGATTGTGACGCGTGGCAAACCTCCCCCGAGTTCACTCATCTCTATCCTTCTGCCGATCCCTTCCCGAGTCAGAGTGGACTCTGCGTCAACTCATCCTCAGATCTCATCCTCCCTGTCCCCTGGGTTCTTCCTTCCCAGCCGCAGGAATCCAAGCCAGCAGCAACAGCAATCGCCAAAGACGACGTCGCTTCTCCGAAAGCAAAGCCAATTCTAAGGGCCTTGATAGACTGCGCTCGTCTCTCCGAAACGGAGCCCGAAGCCGCCGTGAAATCGCTAATCCAGCTGGAGCAATCGGTGTGCCAACACGGAGATCCTCTTGCGCGAGTATCCTACTACTTCTCCGAAGCACTCTACAGCAGACTCTCCGATCCTGCTCGCAAAGGGATCTACGATACCACCTCCGAAGAGTTCATCCTATCATACAAGGCCCTCAACGATGCTTGCCCCTACTCCAAATTTGCCCATTTAACTGCAAACCAAGCAATTTTAGAAGCCACCGAGAAGGCCACCAAGATTCACATTGTGGATTTTGGAATTGTTCAAGGAATCCAATGGGCTGCTTTCCTGCAAGCTTTGGCAACCCGACCCTCTGGGAAACCCGAGCGGATCCGTATCTCGGGCATTCCCGCACCGGCTCTGGGCAGTTCTCCGGCGGCATCGCTCTTGGCTACCGGGAATCGGCTGCAGGAGTTTGCGAAACTACTGGATCTGGAATTCGAGTTCGAGCCGATTTTGACTCCGGTTCAGGAACTGAAGACCTCGAGTTTCCGAGTCGACCGGGAGGAGATTCTAGCGGTGAACTTCATGCTCCAACTGTACAACCTGCTGGACGAGAGCAGTGAAGGCGTTGGTGCGGCTCTCAAGGTTGCCAAGTCGTTGAATCCATGCGTGGTGACACTGGGCGAGTACGAGGTGAGCTTAAATCGTGTAGGATTTCTGCCCCGTTTCAAGAACGCCCTGAAATACTACACCGCGATTTTCGAATCGCTGGAGCCCAACTTGAGTCGGGAGTCATCGGAGAGGTTGGAGATAGAAAGATTGCTGTTCGGTCGGAGAATAGCGGGGGTGGTGGGGCCGGAAGAGCAGAGGAGAGAGCGAATGGAGGATAAAGAGAGGTGGAGGTTGTTAATGGAGGGTGCTGGTTTGGAGGCATTGGTGTTCAGTCATTATGCGATGAGCCAAGCTAAAATACTGCTGTGGAACTACGGCAGTAGCTCCATGTACAAGCTGCTCGATTCTTCCCCACCAGGCTTCCTGTCTCTGTGTTGGAACGATGTTCCTATTCTCACTGTATCTTCATGGCGGTAATTAGCCTAGCCTAGCCTTAGTAGTAGTATAGATTAATGCGTTTGTTTTGCGAGTTGGTTGATGCTGGAGTATTATATTTGTTGATAGATGTGATGATGATTAACTAATTGTGTTTTGGTTTGGATGATAGAGAGATTATGATTATGATTTGTGCATTAGCATTAATGAATGAATTAATCCACACAATTACGTGTGGCGTAGACTAGTACAAGGATGTCATTTTCGTTCAGGTTGAGAGACAATGACTTGTTTCTGCTCTACCTCAAATTCAATCTTTGGTCTTTGCATAAAAACTCAACTTGCTCATTCATTCAGTCTTCAGACAAAGGCCCAGCCCAGATATTCTTTTTCTACTCTGGACTCAACCACCGTAATCAGAAATGGCCCAATATAAGTTGTAAATCCACCATCCTTTAATTTAATGTGTTGCAGTGATATTAATTCTTTAAATACAGACTAGTAAATTTCATTCCATACTTGAGGCAACCTCTCATCACCGTTGCTCAAATCAATACAATATGTTATTTGATGAAAATACCGAGTTGCTCAGATTTCCTGTCATTTTGGTATAACATCTTTAGTGTCTAAGCGTTGGATGGAAGACAAATGGAAGAAAAGAAAGACTATATACTCTAAAGCATCAACTCTATTTCCTTTCTTTTATACGTTTCAATTATACTTGGTGATATTTATAAGAAATGATACACAAGAATGACGCAATGTGGTTGACGAGGAGGTCAGGAATGATGGATTAATTTAAGCGTGGTGGTTTAATTAAGTCACTGATGAGTAGAGGGAATATGCAGGGGTAAGTAATTGAAAGCATGTAAGTAAAGTGCATGAACCAAATTGATGTTCATTATTGCTCCACATCCAATGTTCCAACTTAAATCAAAGTATTATTTATGATTAAATGGGAAATGAGTCCGTATATATATTTATTTTAGGAGGTGTGTTGAGAGAAATGGGATTAAACTAGGAGAAGGAGTGATGAGCATGCAGATTATGAGAATATTCATGAAATAATACATTTTGGATATATGTAATACTAATAGGGTTGGTTGGTAGGCAGAAGGACAAAACAAGCCAGCTTTGATAGCACTACAATGGAATCCCTGCATTAATAATTCCTCTTTTTAGGGAATTGTTAATGATGACAATGATCTGTCAGAATATTAGTTAATACTCCATATATACACCCGGCAGGCTGTAATTGGGCATTAGGGTTTAGTCGAGATGGGAAGACAAGCTTGTTGTGAGAAGATTGGTTTGAAGAGAGGTCCATGGACCATCGAAGAAGACCATAAGTTGATGACCTTTATTCTCAACAATGGGATCCAGTGCTGGAGAATGGTTCCTAAACTTGCAGGTTATTAATTGTATATATACTCCATTTTGATATGATTACAATTACATTACTCTTGTGTTACATACTATACTAAGTTATATATATGCATGCAGGTCTGTTGAGATGTGGAAAGAGCTGCAGATTAAGATGGATAAATTATCTGAGGCCGGATCTCAAAAGAGGGGCTTTCTCCGAAATGGAAGAGAATCAGATTATAGAGCTTCATGCCAGTCTTGGTAACAGGTCCTACTTCACTACCTCATTAATCTACATCATTACATTAAAGCATGTCATGTCATGTCATGTCATGTATTTCTTTTCTAATTACATGTATATATGTCACATGTGTACTGCAGGTGGTCTAAGATTGCTTCTCATTTACCAGGGCGAACCGACAACGAAATCAAGAACCATTGGAACACTCGAATCAAGAAGAAGCTTAAGCTCCTGGGAATTAACCCCCTAAATCACCAACCCCTTCACAACACTACAACAACTACTACTACTACTACTCCTCACATGATCACACAGTTGGAGTTGGATGATGATCAGGCCGGAACCACCAATCATATTTTGGATGCCACTGATCATCAAACCAGCAGTTACGCCCCTAGTTATGAATATGCAGGTGACTCATTGCACCAATGGGTCGACAATACGCTGCTCTGGGACACCACTATTCACATACCCGATCAACACCTCTTCTTTACACCCGCATCCACCCATATCAATAATCATCAACCTTATTACTCCCTCTAATTCACTTGCATTCTCAACCATAACAATCTCCTCTGCTGCTTCACTATGCTTTCATTCTTTTCCTTCACT
Organism: Pogostemon cablin; assembly: GCA_023678885.1. Lineage (NCBI taxonomy): Eukaryota > Viridiplantae > Streptophyta > Magnoliopsida > Lamiales > Lamiaceae > Pogostemon > Pogostemon cablin. The sequence continues at coordinate 241,407 of CM042992.1, read as the reverse complement.
TTAATCCTGCCTAACTTCTTTTCTTTATTGTAAAAATAGCTACAGGTTGAGGATTAATGGACATCACTACTGGAGACAGATAGAGATTGAATGAATGTAATATTTTTTCCTCATCTACTAATTACCATGCACAATATTTTATATTAATTAAACTTTCATTCTCCCTTCCATATAATTATCTATATTAAACATTAGTATTTGTAGCTAATTCCAATTAACATTACAACTTCCATTAATAGTTGCTCTACCACCAATTAAACATAACAATAACTTAACCAAGATCCTAAGTCAATGAATGAGACACCTAAATGATCGTGCACGTTAAGACAAAATCAAATTACTGTGATTTTTCTTATCAGATAAAATTTTAATAAATTAATTAAATAATCATTTTAGAGAACTTCACCCAATAATTGCATTGCCTACTTTTTTTTTCTTAAAATAATAACAATACAGCCGCCAAAAGGCTACAACATTTACTAAAAACAAAGAAAAAGTGTAATAATTGGGAAGTACAATATACTTCCTCACTCCCAGGAAAGATGACACACTTTTCATTTTGGGTTGTCCCACAAAAATTTATACATTCTTAAAAAAGCAAAAAGTCAAACACAATCACACTTCTTCATATATTTTATTTACAAAAAAACTACTCATACCTAACACACATAACATACTTTATCATTTATTTATTACCAAAAAAATATCATAATACCCCTAAAAGTCACCACTTTATTAATCTCCATGTCAGCCAAAAAAATATCATAATACCCCTAAAAGTCACCACTTTATTAATCTCCATGTTAGGAAAGGGGGTGCAATCTTTCCTGGGACGGAGGGAGTATATTGTTAATATGATCTGCTTTATATCGAAGGAAAGAATTTAAGTAGCTCAAATAATTATTTAACTTGGAGACATGCATGCTCAAAGCTATTAGTACTAAATAAACTGAAGAAAAAAGATGAAACAAATTAAAATATGCAGCAAAACAATTATTCCCGATTAATTTTTAAATGGACTTTGCCACCTAATTTTAGGTATAAAGGCTACTTTTTCTTACTATTTTTATGTTACATTCTTTTCTTTTAAAAATTTGTCACTATTTCGAAACATGTAAATCATTCACAAATCAACTTGATTTTAATATAATCCCTCCGTCACATCCCATGAAAGATGACATACTTTTCATTTTGAGTTGTTCCACAAAAGTTTGCACATTTCTAAAAAAGCAAAAAGTCAAACACAATCACCATTCTCCGTACACTTTATTTACAAAAAATCACTCATACCTAACACACATAACATACTTTATTATTTATTTATTACCCAAAAAATACTATAGTACCCCTAAAAGTCACCACTTTATTAATCTCCGTACCAGAAAAAGGGTGCAATCTTTCCTGGGATTGAGGGAGTAGTATGTAAGTCCCGTAAATTCAGACTTGCTTTAGAAATATTTATTTACAATAATTGAATGGTTAATTCGCTTACATACACCATATTCTAAAAGGGTCGGCTATTTGCACCCCAAATCTACTAAACGAACCCCATATTTAAAATATATTTATGTGTAATACTCCCTCCGTCCGCCCAAAAGGTGGACATTTTACTATTTTGGGCGTCCGCACCAAAGGTCCACATTTCCCTTTTTAAACACATGAGACCCACACACATCACTAATACAATAAATTTATGGGATCCATACACCCCACTAATACAACTACCAACTACACATTAAATAATAATACTCCTTGATCCACGTGCAAAAAACAAATGTCCACCTTTGAGGCGGACAGAGGGAGTACTTTTTATAAATAATAAAATAAAATTATTTATGACATTGTTATATAGACTCCAATTAAATTTGTATATGGACCCCGATTCCAACGTCTTTTCTTCTTCGCCTAAATCCAACTCTTCTTCTGCCATATCATGTTCTTCCCAATTCTCCAATAACTAGCATTAAACAATTTGCTTGAAACAAGACTGTGTTGTAATTAGTTCTCAAGTGTTAATACTTGGTGGTGATTCATTTAAAAATATTTACAGAAACAAGTTAAAATGAATGCATACTGTAATTTTTTGTGCGAAACCAAAAATCCATTTTCATTCAATTGCATCTTCTCTTCCTCTTTCTTCACCCGTTACTTCTATTCTCTCATGGAGGACTTTCAGATCTTTTTTTCAATAAATATAAGATGTTGCAAGGAGCGGCAAGCAGTGCGTATTCATGGTGGTGGCCGGTAGGGCTGCCACATTCAAACCAAGCCATCCAAATGTCGAACTGAGGATGATGGGTGCTACCCTTCTTCATTTCTAAACTATTTTCTTCCTTTTAGATTAAATATGGGATTGTATTTTTTTCATCTTTGTGTATGTCACATCTGTACTTGTTAGATCAGATCTCACGAATTTTGATTTCGGTACGTAGACCTTCACCTGTGTCATTGGCCTTCAACACGAGCTCCATCGAGGAAGAGGTGTTTGATTTAGGCGAAGATGAACAGACATTGGATTTGGGATGCATTTAGAAATTTAATTGGGGCATATATAAAATTTGTCATAATTAATCTTATTTTATTATATATGAAAGGGTATTTACTTCTTCTCATATATATATATATTAGATTTGGGGTGCAAATATCCACTCACATTCTAAAATGATTTAAATTAAATTAAATTGATATACTTGTTTTTTTTTTTCTGTGATGTTTAAGGAAAATATTTGTGGTGAAAATTTTATCTTGCAACCCGTTTTAAACAATACACACATATAAGACTTTTAGCAAACATCGTGAAGGCGTATTAAAATGAGATCGTTTGATCTTTTCATCATTTTATTTTATTTTTTGTTAAAATGTTATTATCACCTATCCTTTATATATGATATTGTTTAATTAGATAATTTGTCATTTTTCATCGATTACTTTTTAATAGCAAATAATATAACTTTTTATTTATTTCATAAAATTTATTCGGTGAGACATTCTCACACAATTTTGTCTCAAAGTTATTTGTAATTAATCTGGGTAAATCTTATGTGATACTGGTAGTATATTTCTTTGGGTAGCTTAGAATAGTTGAATAAAATATTTTTAAACTTGAATTATTGAATGATGAAAAAAACCGTCTAAGAGTTAGAGATTCGTGAATGAGTGAAAAGTTAGTAATATTGGATGGAAAAAATAAAAAAAGGGATGGTGCAAGCATGTGGATGACGTCATGCATCATCTTAAGTCAAATAATTTACAAACAATTCACTCTGCCTCTCCTTTTCAATCTCTCTACCCTCAGATTTCCTTTTTCCAACCATCACAATCTGCTGCAAATCTCCTCGTCGATGCCGCCGAATGTCAATCTCTACTCCAGTTATCTTCGTTGAAGCACAATTCCAAACCCTACTCCTACCTTTCGATTTTCCATTTGGGTACGAGGGAGAGGGTTGATGAAGAAGCTCTGGATGACTGGATTGTAGTGAGGTTTGATTGGTATAAACTCAGTTAAATAATGATTGGGCTTAAGTATGGTAATTGTGTCTTTTCCTTATATTTGGGCTTTACTTATATGATAAGAGGCAAAAGTTGGCTTTGCCCCAACAGATATGTTTTGGTTGTTGGGATTAGGAGCCCTTTTTACTCCACTGTTTAGTAGGAGTAACTAATTAATTAATGACTTTGTAAGATTTCAAAGCAAAAGATGTGTAAATAAAAAATTACTGCGTCAGTTTTTTTTTTTTTTTTGGAGTTAACAGTAAAATATTTTGTTAAACGGAAAAGAAATTAAATACTTATTTAATTCGAAAAATGTGCTCAATGGTTCATTAAGTCCAACCAACTTAATGTTAAATAGAAATTTGTCATCCTCGCTTGGTTAGTAATAGTGATAATGGCTTCTCGGAGTGTTCCGGAAGTTGATAATCTGCTTCCAGCAAAGATTACGGTTACGGATAAAATCAAATGTTCTCTTTAATTCTCTTTCGCTAATTCTCTCAGATGCATTTACCATGACAATCGGTTCAATTTCTCTCCTCCGCCAAAAACTACCGCCCTTCCTCTCCACTGCTTTCAACCGCCCGCAACGCTTCATCTCCGCCGCCGCTCGCCACCACTTAATCCCTGTCAATGTCAGGAGGCAGCATCAGCAACCTCAGAAAAACCTATTCAAAGCTCGAGACACTTTCAAAAAGCACTTCTCCTCTCTTGTTCCGCTCCTTTCCCCCGGCGAGAAGCCTCCGCTCACAGAGAACCAGGCAATAGGTACGGTCGTCTCCGCGCAAGCCAATTTTATGCGCGTAGTTGTGAATTCAGCTTCCAAAGAGGATGATTCTGAGGGTTTGGGGGTGGAACTGCTGTGTGTGGTGAAGGATGTATTGAAGAAAATAAAGAGGCGAGTGCTTGTAGGGGACAAGGTTCTGGTAGGGTCGATTGACTGGGTGGATAGGGGAGGAAGGATTGAGAATGTGTTTGAGCGGAGGAGTGAGCTTATGGATCCTCCTGTTGCGAATGTGGATCATTTGCTTGTGCTTTTCTCTGTGGACCAGCCGAAAATCGAACCGTTTACTCTTACTAGGTTCCTTGTGGAGGCTGAGTCAACTGGAATACCCCTTACTCTTGCATTGAACAAAGTAGAGCTTGTCGAGGAATCGGTATGAAATCGAAAATTGAATATAAAACTTGCTTCTTATTTACCTGCTCAAGTTGTCAATTGAATTGAAGTGAAACTGTAATTTACGAGTTGCTTATTATGTGTTTTGCTTGGTTGGCCTTTGAGAACTAAGACTGTTGTGAATTAGGTTTATTCTTGTTGAATTTACTGATTTGGATGGTGTATTTTATCCGTTCCTTTTCATTATTTTCACAGTTGTGCTGAGAAAGTGAGAATACTAATCAAACATGTTCAATATGTCTGTTTACACTTGACTGAAGAATTTTGTTTTCATTATTGTCATTCCTGCTACACAATATATCTAAAGAAATGATATTGGTCTAGCTCTCGGCAAATATTTTCACTGAATTGTTACATATATTTGCTCCAGTTACATATCTGTAGTTATTTTGATTTTTGATTTTTATTTTTTTGGAAGACACTGGTGGAGTGGCAATCGAGGCTTAGTAGTTGGGGCTATGAACCAGTTCTTTGTAGTGTTGATACAAAACGAGGACTAGATACACTGCAATTCATTCTCAGGGACCAAACCTCTCTGACTGTTGGTCCCAGTGGTGTTGGTAAATCAAGTCTGATTAATGCTTTAAGAGGGAATAAAATCATCCCTGGAGCTGTTGAAGATGATAAATGGTTTGAACATGTACGTTTTGCCTTTTATTGTATCAGTATTATCTCTGTATTATATGTTTGATCCGTGTTCCATAACTTCTCAATAGCTTAAGCAGATTATAGGCAGCAAATGGTTGGAAGAACAGCGTGTTGGGGAAGTGTCTACAAGGAGTGGAAGAGGAAAGCACACTACCCGACATGTCTCATTGCTTCCATTGCTAGAAGGAGGATGTCTTGCGGACACCCCAGGATTTAACCAACCTAGTTTGCTGAAACTTACAAAGCAGTCCCTATCACAATATTTTCCTGAGGTTCTTACCAATGATACTGCTGTTATTTCAACATTCTTAAAAAAAATTGGCCTCTTGACCTCTTTTTGTGTCTCTAAAATGAACTGGATGATCAATGCTCCTTTCAGATTCGGAAAATGCTGAAACAAAATGAATCTGGAAAATGCTCGTTCAGTGACTGCTTGCATCTTGGTGAACCGGGGTGTCTTGTGAAAGGAGACTGGGAAAGATATCCATACTATCTTCAACTGCTTGATGAGATTAAGATTAGAGAGGAGTTTCAGCTTAGGACTTTTGGAACTAAAAGAGAGAGTGGCGTGAGGTATGTTTTAAGATGCACTATACACATTCTTCACTGCAATCCAACAAATTTAATTTAGTCTCAAGTGTGGTACATGCTAATTTAAAATCCATCTACTTCTTCTCTGATGTTGGAGCTTTTGCCATATCTTTTAGAACCTAACGATAAGTATTTGTCATTAATGCTGGATTGTTTCTTTGTAATTGTGTCATATACTAGTATTTTGAGATTTGGAATGTGATTTGTGATAGGGTCAAGGTTGGAGAATTGGGTGTGAAGCAGTCTGAACCGAGATTGGAACCAAAGAAACACAGGAGACAATCTCGCAAGACAGTGAACCAGTCTGTATACGACGAGTTGGATGAACTTGTAGATGATGAAATTTTGGATTATGAAAATCTGATTCTGAGGGAAAGGAGGGAAGAAAATCAGTGAAGGCACCACAGTGCTTGTAAATAGTCTCTACTTGTCTAACCCTGATCGTGATGAATGATCTAAGTGATGATAGGATTTTAAACTGGCATTTTGTAACTATAGGGTGATGGTTCTGATTTTGCTTGGGATTAAAACAGAACGATGGCTTGTCTTGTTTGGTAGTCATCTGGTTGTTACCGTTGTAGGCTAGCGTTATCTCATGGGAGTATTTTGTTACGCAAAGGGTCTTTTGGGTATCTTTGTTTTGAGTTCATTAACAAAAATTTCCCCAAGTACTTCTTTCTTTTTTATCGTCTCTTTTCCATCTTGCTTTTAATAAAAATGATAAAAACATAGAGTACATTATAATAATATTTACTTTTTACACACATGTTACAATAATATTTATTTTTTTATTAATTTCAATAACTTTACATAATTTTTTTATTAAATTAGTTAAAATATTATTTCTCTTGCTTATTTTAATATAAAAGAATAAAATTTTCTTAAACTTGGGAATCATTCTTTGGAGGTGGAGGGAGTATTTTTCGTGAAAACCGTAAAAAATATGTCGAGGAGGGAGGGAGTATTTTTGGTGAAAACTTTGAATGGAGTAAAAAATATGTGGAGGTCTAGAGAGTGAGCGAGAAAATGGGCTGGAAAATGTGATAATGGGCCTGGTCATCAAATGAGTTATAATCCGTAGCCCATTAAAGGAAGACAGTTGATTGAGAGACGATAAAGATAAGTATATCTCGATTGGAGGGGAAGAGTGGAGATGAGGAGGACATTCATTCGAGGCCTACGGACGGTAGCTGACTGCCCTCGCCTCACCAAATTTTCGCTTCGTGCCCCTAAATATGTAAGCTTTATTCATCTTTTGCTAAAATTTCATGCTAAACCCCACAATTGTTGATTAAATCTGATTAATCGTCTTTTTCTCAAGTAATTCAAATGTTATTTTGAATAAGGGTTAGCTATTAAATTGGGAGTTAACCAAAAGAGAACTAGTAGTATATACCCCTGCGCCTGAGTATGATAGTATCGTATTGTCTGAGAGTGAGAGGATATGAGCAAATTCATGTTTTTTGAGAGTTAGCATGACGTCCAAACTCACCCTATGGCTATTTCTGTCATCAGATGATATGAGAGATCTCATTTTGGGTTTAGTTTCATTGTGCTCCAATCCAATATCATGAATGTAGAGTCAAGTTAACCACCAATACGCAGTGGGTGGCATTTGAATTTAACGTCTTAATTGATGTCCCATAATCCATCTTGCTCGCTGACTCTGTAGTTTGTGTTCAAATGCCCCCAGTGTTCGTTTATACTGCTCAATTCACATGAAATATTGAAGTTTCGTGCATTGGGACACAAAATAGTGATACATGCTACTTAAAGAAATTCTGCTGAGAGAATTAATTGTTAGATTCACTCAACTTGAATAGATTTTTTTATCTTCTTATTCTTCCAGGTAGAGGTGGAATTTGACGACGGGAATACATATACTCTATCTGCTGAATACTTGAGAATATACAGCCCGGCAGTCGACAGTAAAATTAGATCCATTGGAGGAGAAAAGGTAACACACTGCATCCAACTAAACATTGTCATTGATGCCTTAGAATTTACCTTTCAACTTTATCCCAAGTTAGGTAATATTTGGGAGGCGTCATGTTGGAATCATGTCTGCAGAACCTGTGGGAAACTATGGGGTGAGGTATATCCAGAAACCCTGTAAGGGAAGATTTTCCTATTGAATACTGATTTCTCTGGTTGATGTAGATTACAGTTCGATGACTTGCATCGAACGGGGATCTTCACATGGGATTACTTATATTATCTAGGTAGCAATAGATTTTCTCAAATGAGAAATTACATTGCAACTCTAAAGAAACATGGACTTAGTCGGGATCCCAAGTAAACCGTTATCTACAGCAAGTGGAGTTGAATTATACTGGTAAGGATACTAGTCTACCAAGAGTAGTCTATTTTGTTAACAAATGCTGATTTACTCGCTTATGATGTCTTTTTGTAAACAGTTTGTATCACTTGAACAAAAAATAAATCAATGGGTTCGTTGCCACCTAATTATTGCTGCTTCTCATGCACAGGGAACACAAGACTAATCTATTCTTGATCGTAGTGACGTGTAATAATGTGAATTTCAAGTTAATCAGAATATTAGTTTTGGTTGTTAAATAGATTAGGTGATGAAAAAGTCTACGGTTTACCTAACTTTCTTTTTAATATCTCTTCTCCACCGCAGTTTACTATTTTTCTGTAGCTCTTTTGTGGTACTTGATGTTTTAATCAACCCTCTTTATTATGCTAAATTCCTACCATAATATAACACTTGTACATTGGTGAATTTATTTATTGAAAAATATCAACAACATTTCAAATTTGTGTAATCTGTGCATGATTACAATGTAATATTGCATGTATCTTTATTATTATTATTATTATTATTATTATTATTATTATTATTATAACAATTTCATTTGTGATCAACTGCATTTGTCTTGAGCAATTATTATAGTTCAACCTCGACAGATTTCACAAATTTTCAGAACTTTTACTTATTTTTCGAATTGAGGTTGTATGAAGCTTCCTGACACAAACAAAAACCAACTCACAGTTGTAAATAAATCAATACTACAATCTTTTCATCTTTTAATTATCTGTACATTCACATTATTAACTATGATAATTATATTGTATTAACAACAGTGCTGATATATATGACTGGAAAAAAATACCGAAATTTCGGTATACTGCCCTTGCCATATCGAAAAATACTGATTTTACTGAAATTTTTGGTATGCCGAAGTGTTTGGTAAGGTATGATACCGTATTGAAAATTTTGGTACGATAAAGATATATAAATAATTAATACCGCGGTATTTCGGTATATACCGAAATACGGTAAAATATTCAATTTTTTAGTAATATGATATGATATTACCATACTACATGATATATTCAATTATAATTATTGTTTATATATTATAATTTTTAATTAAATTATATATATACACTATTTAATTAAAAGATTAAATCTAAAATCCTACCGTATATTTCTTCATAATTATAAATTGGTGATAAAGTTGATTGACTTTCATGATATCTTGTACTTCTTTTTCAATTACGTAGTTATATCCTATATGAAAATTTAAAAGTGTTGATTTTAATATAAATTCCATATGGTTTTTGTGTAGATCTCTTAGGTACTATTTATTTAATAAAAAATATTTGTGTAAACCGGGTTTATATATATTAATTATGTAAACTCTGTTACTGTTTAGTACATAAAAAATTACTCTTTAGCACATAAATTGTTACTTTTCAAATTAAAAAATTACTCTTTAAAATCTTGTAAATCCTGATTTATCGATTACTTTTTAGTACATGGAAAATTACTTTTTAGAGATATGAATTATTACTCTTCTGTATAAAAATTATTTGTGATACCCGAACTTCTCACTACTCATGTGCCAATATAATTTAATTTGTGTTATGTGCATTTTATAATTATGTGATAATTATGTGGCAATTATGTGATAATAATGTGGTAATTATGTGACAATTGATTTTACATTTTATTTATCTTTACATTTTAATTGAGACATCCTTGATAAAATAATGATAATATGTGAATATATGTGTGCATAAATATTTACGTGTAATTATTTGGATATATAATATAATTATTTTATGTGTATAAATATATTATTTCTTAATTATTAAGTATCACACGTGTTCTCGTAATAATAATAGTGGTAAGAAATGTACACGTATGTGTATTAGTTTATAAATGTATCATATCTTAATTATTAAGTATTGCACGTATATTCGTGATGGATAATAATAATAATAATAAGGTAGGTACTGTAGGAAGTATGTAATATGTGGGTTAGTGATTATTGGATACACATGACTCATACACTAATGTTTAATAAACATGAATTAATCATCTCACATTTTGAGGTGTGAGTCGTATATGAGACGTGGCATAAACAAGCATATAAGGTTGTCAATTATGTAAGGCATTTACGTGGCTTTTCCCTCACAATTAAGTTACAAAAATATTATTAGCCACACTTTTTTTATAATAAAATGGGGTTTGGGTTACTGCCCTTTACTTACTATATATACTAAACCTTGCTGGGATTAATTTTGGGTGAAAGACGAACAGTGTTAAAAAAAAGAGAAAGAAGAGGAGAGAGAGAGAAGGAGAAAAGAGAGAAATGAGGAAAAGAGGAGCGTGCCGGAACGGGAGATAGGTAGTTACAGTTCTTCACGGGTCTATAGTGTTACTATTGTTGGAGTCTAGGTAAGTAGAAGTCCAATTACAATGCATAAACATGTTGTTTGTGAATTATTTGTAATTAGTATGTGATAATTATGTTATGGATTATTTGTAATTAGTTTAATTACGATATGAATTATTTGAGATTAATTTGTTATACAAGCTGTGGATTTATGTGATTTGGAGAAAGTAGGGTTCATATTCAACACTATTATTTGTAAATTATTTGTGATAATTTTGTGATACAAGTTGTGGATCTATGTGATTTGAAATAATATCATTGTCCTATATAGATTTGTGTGATTGGAAACTGTTGAAAATATATTTGTATGGCTTGAGAAGATATTGGTTATAAGGATCTGTGGGATCCGAGGTAAAGTTGTTATTCCAAAAGTGGATATGTTCGAATTGAAGTTAAATTGTTGCTTTGTAAATGGTTTGTGATGCACATTTAATTGTTTTGGGTGCATACCATGCATAAACATGAAAAGTGTTTTCCTCAAAATTAATAAGATAATAATGGTGTGTGCGGCCACTATATATGCATCTCTGTCAGGGTTCGAAAAAATCGTTCCCGACACTTTATTAGGGGTTCGAAAAAATCGTCCCCAACACTCTGCCAGGGTTCGAAAAAATTATTCTCGGTATTATATTCAGGGATCGGAATCGATCCGACGCTAAGTGTGTCTATTGAGCTCATTTGGGATGCATATCATAAGTGTGTTGTGGGGATCCCGCAACGTGAACAATTTTCAAAATAAAAGAAATCAACTAGAAAGATTAGGAAATAGGCGATAGAGAACTAAATGCATTTGCATGCACTAACATGCATGATTTCTACTTATTGAGATTTTTGTCTCACTAGTTTATGCATTGTAGGTGAGCCTGTTGATGATTGAGTTTGTGATATGACTGTGCAAGCTGTGAAGCTCCTACAGGATTTTGAGCGGATGTACATAGATGACGACCTGTTGGGCTATGCCGTGTATTTATTTTGTTTCCGCTAATATTTTGTTATGTAATATAATAAGTATTATCACGAATTTGTTTGGATTGAGGTGGTGTCAGAAACCAGTTACGTATGTTGAACTGATGTGATGATTTTGGTTATAAATATTTTATGTGGAAAAATAATTTATATGCAGGTTTTTATAATGATGATGTTTATGTTAAATAGTATTTGAATTATAAGTTATATAAGGTGGGTCGTGTCAGAGTGGTATCAGAGCACGATTTGGGTCATGTAGACTATCTATGTACATGAGCTCAATCATTGGAGCACAGCCTTGCGTGTAAGTGTTATTTTTATTCTGTGTTGTTATGTGTCTTATAAATTATATTGTCCATGTGGTGTAGGAAGCGTAGTTAGTAAACAAAATGGTAAGGGCTACAGGTGAAAGTTCTGAAGGGGATAGGACTGCTGAGCAAGCAACACCTCCTGAAGGGAATAATCGTGATGTGGTGATTACTCGATTGATGGAACTGGTAGAGCGCCAGTCCTAACAGATACAACTGATTCAACAAAGAGATATGAGTGGACAACCAGGGGGTAATGAAAATCAAGATAGGCGTCAAGTAGAACGTGTGGAAATGGTTTGTGAGAGGTTTCGAAAGCTGAGCCCTCCAATATTTGAGGATGCAGCAGACCCCACAGATGCAGAGGATTGGTTACGCACGGTGAAAAACATGTTTCAATACAGTAGAAATTTCAGATGGGGATAGAGTGTTGTGTGCTTCTTTCATGTTACGAGGAAGTGCAGGCCACTGGTGGGATACGATTAAAAGTATCGAGGATGTCACGACTATGAACTTGGAAAGGTTTAAAGAGCTTTTCAAAAATAAGTACTTTACGGCACCAGTGAGAGCAATGAAGATGAACGAGTTTATACAACTAAAGCAGGGCGGTATGTCAGTCACAGATTACCTTCTTAAGTTTGAGCAGTTGTCGAGGTTTGCTGAACATATGGTGAGTACGGAGGCACTGAAAGTGGAGAGATTTGTGGAAGGCTTAAGGTCTGAACTTTACAGAGATGTAAGTATGGCGGGACTGCATGGAGCAACATACTCACAAGTTGCAGAAAGGGCCCAAATTGCTTAGCAAGCGGAGATGAGGATCAGACAAGCGCAGACTATTAGACGTCAATTTCAGCAGAAACCAGTGCAGCAGTTTGGGAGAGTTGATAAGAGGCCGATGCCATTTCAGAGGCCGAAATCAAATGTTCAAGTGGAGCAAGGACAGAGACGAGGAAAACCCAACAAGCGTCCTAAATTCGATCAGGATAAGGTACCACCGGCGCCGTCACTACCTATATGTCCTAATTGTCTTAGATCACATGGTGGGGAGTGTCAAATTCCTCCGAGAACGTGTTACACATGCGGGGAGAAAGGACATGTGACTACTACTAGTCCAAGAAAGGGAAGCAGGCACAACAAGGAAGAGCTCCGACTAGGGTGTATACTTTGACGTGAGAGGAGGCAGATGCGAATCCCTCAATTGTTACGGGTAAGTTTTCTATTTTTGGCACTTCTACATATGTGTTATTTGATTCTGGAGCAACACATTCATTTGTATCCACTGAGTATGTGAGGAAACTGAGTGGAACACCTAACTTGATAAAAGCTAATTATGAGGTGATGATACCTTCTGGTGAATCATAGCAAACCAATCAACTTCTTCGAGGTTGTGCTATTCCTATTGAAGGAAGACGACTCATCGCTGATTTGATTGTGTTAAGTATGAATGATTATGATATCATATTGGGCATGGATTGACTGTCAAAGTACGGTGCTACAATAGATTGTCAGAAGAAGAGTATCACCTTTCAGCCACTGAGGGGAGAACCATTCACTTTTGTTGGAATCAAGAAAAGCTTCAGATTTCCGATGATATCAGCAGCAAAAGCATATCGGTTGTTGAAAAGTGGTTGTGAGGGGTATCTGGTGAGTGTAATGAATATTGAGGGGTAGCAATGTCCAGTTCTCGGTGATGTACCAGTAGTTCGAGAATGTCTGGAGGTATTTCCAGATGATCTTCCAAGTTTGCCACCAGATCGGGAAATAGAGTTTGTTATTGAGCTACAACCAGGAACGACCCCTATATCTAAAGCGTCATACAGAATGGCACCAGCTGAACTGAAATAATTGAAGATACAGTTACCAGAGTTGCTAGACAAAGGATTCATCCAACCTAGTTTCTCGCCTTGGGGGGACACCAGTTCTGTTTGTTCGAAAGAAGGATGGCACATTGAGGATGTGCATTGATTATCGGGATCTCAACAAAGTTACGGTGAAGAATAAATATTCATTGCCTCGCATTGATGATCTGTTTGATCAGCTACAGGGTGCAGCTATCTTTTCGAAGATTGATTTGCGGTCGGGGTATCATCAGCTGAAAATAAAGAAGGAGGATATTCCAAAGACTGCATTCAGTACAAGGTACGGGCACTATGAGTTCTTAGTGATGCCGTTTGGATTAATAAATTCTCCTGCAACATTTATGGATTTGATGAATATAGTATTTCAGGAATTTCTCGATAAAATTGTGATTGTGTTTATCGATGATATTCTGATTTACTCTAAGAATAAGGAGGCTCATGCTCTACACTTGAAAAAGGTGTTAGAGATTCTGAAGGAGAGGCAGTTATATGTGAAGTTCAAGAAGTGTGAGTTTTGGTTAGACCGAGTTGTTTTCTTGGGACACGTGGTATCGGGAGAAGGAATTTCAGTGGATCCAGGTAAAGTTAAAGCAATCCATGATTGGCCACAACCCTCAAATCCCACCGAGGTTCGTAGTTTTCTTAGATTGGCGGGATATTATCGAAGGTTTGTTGAAGGATTTTCTAAGATTGCTTCACCATTAACACAGTTGATCAGGAAGAATGTGAAGTTCACATAGACGGAGGCATGTGAACAAAGTTTCCAAGAATTGAAGAGACGGTTGACATCAGCACCTATCTTAACTATTTCTACGGAGACAGGAAAATTCAAGGTTTACAGTGATGCTTCAAAGAATGGTCTTGGGTGTGTATTGATGCAGAATGGGAAAGTGATAGCTTATGCATCCAGACAGTTAAGGGAGTATGAGAAGAATTACCCAACTCATGATTTAGAGTTAGCCGCAGTGACGTTTGCACTAAAGATTTGGAGGCATTATCTGTATGGGAAACGTTGTAAAATCTATACTGATCATAAGAGTTTGAAGACTTTTTCACTCAGAAAGAGTTGAATATGAGGCAAAGAAGATGGTTGGAATTGGTGAAGGATTACGACTGTGTTATCAATTATCATCCGGGAAAAGCCAATGTGGTTGCTGATGCATTGATCCGAAAGGCAATACAGAGTGTAGCTGCTATGACCATAAATCAGAAGCCAGAGTTGCTTGATTTGCAAAGGATGGGTGTGAAGATCATTCAGGAAGGATTGTTGGAAGCAAGGATGACAGCTCTGACACTTCGACCAACTTTGATGGATAAGATTCGACAGGACCAACATAAGGATAAGTTGTTTGACAAGATAAAGAATGAGATCAGCTCTGAAAAGTCTTCTGACTTCCAATTAGGAAATGATGGCGTGATTCATTATGGAGGTCGATTATGTCTACCTGAAGTGGATGACATTCGAAAAGAAGTGATGGCGGAAGCTCATTCAACACCGTACTCTGTACATCCAGGAGCTACTAAGATGTATAAAGATTTGAAGTCACATTATTGGTGGCCAGGGATGAAGAGAGATGTTGCTTGATATGTGAAACAATGTTTGACTTGTCAGCAAGTCAAAGCCGAGCATCAGAGACCAGCAGGAACTTTGCAGCCTTTATTTATTCCAGAGTGGAAGTGGGAGAATATCACGATGGATTTTGTTATCGGGCTACCGAAGACAGTGAAAGGTCACGATGCCATTTGGGTTATCGTGGATCGATTGACTAATTCAGCTCATTTTTTTCCTATTAGCTCTACGTATTCCATGGATCGTTATGTCCAACTATATATACAAGAGATTATCAGACTCCATGGAGTACCACTTACCATTGTGTCAGACAGGGATACGAGATTCGTGTCTGCTTTTTGGAAGAGTCTACATAAGGCGTTGGGGACACAATTATCTTTCAGCACAACATTCCATCCACAGACAGATGGTCAATCAGAGCGTACAATACAAATCTTGGAGGATATGCTCAGAGCGTGTGTGTTGGATTTTCAAGGTCAGTGGAGTAAAATTTTGCCTTTGATAGAGTTCTCGTACAACAATAGTTATCAGTCTACTATCGGGATGACTCCATATAAAGCATTGTACGAGAGAAAGTGTAGATCTCTAGTACATTGGGATGAAGTTGAAGAAAGGAAACTTTTGGGTCAGACTTGATTCGTGAAACGTCAGAAGCTGTTACCCGTATACGAGAGAAGATGAAAGTTGCTCAAGATCGACAGAAGAGTTATGCAGACAAACGGAGGAGAGAATTGGAATTTGAAGTGGGTGATCATGTATTCTTGAAAGTATCTCTAATAAAGGGGATAATGCGGTTTGGAAGGAAAGGAAAACTCAGTCCACGATACGTTGGTCCGTTCACTATCATTGAGAGAGTTGGCAGCGTTGTCTATAAGTTGGAGTTACCAGCATCGATGTTTAGAGTACATGACGTGTTTCATGTGTCTGTGTTGAGGAAGTATGTTCCAAATCCATCTCATGTTCTCAGGCAGGAACCAGTTGAGTTGAAAGAAGATTTGAGTTATGAGGAAGTACCAGTTGAGATCTTGTGGCGAGAAGTGAATAGGCTCAGAAATAAAGAAATACCATTAGTAAAGGTGTTATGGAGGAACTAGTTAGTTGAGGAGGCCACTTGGGAAAGAAAGGATGAGATGATGACTAAATATCCAGACCTCTTCAGGTAAGTAAATTTCGAGGATGAAATTTTTATAAGGTGGGGAGGATGTGATACCCGAGCTTCTCACTACTCATGTGTCAATATAATTTAATTTGTGTTATGTTCATTTTATAAGTATGTGATAATTATGTGGCAATTATGTGATAATAATATGGTAATTATGTGACAATTGATTTTACATTTTATTTATCTTTACACTTAAATTAAGACATCCTTGATAAAATGATGATAATATGTGAATATATGTGTGCATAAATATTTACGTGCAATTATTTGGATATATAATATAATTATTTTATGTGTATAAATATATTATTTCTTAATTATTAAGTATCACACGTGTTCTCGTAATAATAATAGTGGTAAGAAATGTACACATATGTGTATTAGTTTATAAATGTATCATATCTTAGTTATTAAGTATTGCACGTATATTCGTAATGAATAATAATAATAATAATAAGGAAGGTACTGCAGGAAGTATGTAATATGTGGGTTAGTGATTATTGGATACACATGACTCACACACTAATGTTTAATAAACATGAATTAACCATCTCACATTTTGAGGTGTGAGTCGTATATGAGACGTGGCATAAACAAGCATATAAGAGTTGTCAATTATGTAAGGCATTTACGTGGCTTTTCCCTCACGATTAAGTTACAAAAACATTATTAGCCGCACACTTTTTTTATAATAAAATGGGGTTTGGGTTACTGCCCTTTACTTACTATATATACTAAACCTTGTTGGGATTAATTTTTGGTGAAAGACAAACAGTGTTAAAAAAAAGAGAAAGAAGAGGAGAGAGAGAGAGAAGGTGAAAGGAGAGAAATGAGGAAAAGATGAGCGTGCCGGAATGGGAGATAGGTAGTTACAGTTCTTCACGGGTCTATAGTGTTACTATTGTTGGAGTCCAGGTAAGTAGAAGTCCAACTACAATGCATAAACATGTTGTTTGTGAATTATTTGTAATTAGTATGTGATAATTATGTTATGGATTATTTGTAATTAGTTTAATTACGATATGAATTATTTTAAATTAATTTGTTATACAAGCTGTGGATTTATTTGATTTGGAGAAAGTAGGGTTCATATTCAACACTATTATTTGTAAATTATTTGTGATAATTTTGCGATACAAGTTGTGGATTTATGTGATTTGAAATAATATCATTGTCCTATATAGATCTGTGTGATTGGAAACTGTTGAAAATATATTTGTATGACTTGAGAAGATATTGGTTATAAGGATCTGTGGGATCCGAGGTGACGTTGTTATTCCAAAAGTGGATCTGTTCGAATTGAAGTTAAATTGTTGCTTTGTAAATAGTTTGTGATGCACATTTAATTATTTTGGGTGCATACCATACATAAACATGAAAAGTGTTTTCCTCAAAATTAATAAGATCATAATGGTGTGTGCGGTCACTATATATGCATCTCTGTCAGGGTTCGGAAAAATCATTCCCGACACTTTAGGGTTCGGAAAAATCATCCCCAACACTCTGCTAGGGTTCAGAAAAATCATTCTCGGTATTATATTCAGGGATCGAATCAATCCGACACTAAGTGTGTCTATTGAGCTCATTTGGGGTGCATATCATAAGTGTGTCGTGGGGATCCCGCAACGTGAACAATTTTCAAAATAAAAGAGATCAACTAGAAAGATTAGGAAATAGACGATAGAGAACTAAATGCATTTTCATGCACTAACATGCATGATTTCTACTTACTGAGATTTTTGTCTCACTAGTTTATGCATTGTAGGTGAGCCTGTTGATGATTGAGTTTGTGATGTGACTATGCAAGTTGTGGAGCTGCTACAGGGTTTTGAGCGGATGTACATAGATGACGACCTGTTGGGCTATGCCGTGGATTTATTTTATTTCCGCTAATGTTTTGTTATGTCATATAATAAGTATTGTCACGAGTTTGTCTGGATTGAGGTGGTGTCAGAAACCAGTTACGTATGTTGAACTGATGTGATGATTTTGGTTATAAATATTTTATGTGGAAAAAAAAATTTATATGCAGATTTTTATAATGATGATGTTTATGTTAAATAGTATTTGAATTATAAGTTATATAAGGTGGGTCGTGTCATTATTACTCTTCAGAGAGTAATTCTTTATATACTAAAGAGTAATATTAAAAAATAAGACTTGCATGTAATCCCGACTTTTATGAGACTTACTCTTATTTAATTTGGTCGTTTGTTGATTGTCGTATATTTTTCTTATTATAAATTTGTTATCTATTAGAATTTATTTTATAGCTATCTTTCACTTTTCTAGTATAGTTTTTTTTTATTAAATTTATTGAATTTTAGGTATATAACGGCATAACAAACTTTTTAATAGGATGATATATACCGATATTTTATGTATGATAAAATTTCAGTATGATATTTGATATGATAAAAAATTTTCACCGTCCACCTAGTATTATCAGTAATTTGGTAGTATTACAATTCACTTCACAATCTGCCAGAGCAGAAAGATCGACTTTTTAGCTGCGTATAATTATGAAAAAAAATAAAATCACCCGACGACGTCGTTCCGTAAGTCAACTAAATTATATTCCCCCTTCTATGTTAGAATCTGTCAGCAAACCTGGATCACTCTCAAGCTAACATATTTTGATAATTTAGTTGTTGAAAAGAAAGGATCACGATTCAATTTGCTGAATGAAATATATTTATATATATAAGTTTAAATAAAATCACCGGTTTTATCACAGGTCATCAGTGGAGAATTTAAGGTTTGTTTAATCGACAGCTTTCTTCCACGATCTTGCATATCTCTGGCAATCAAATTGAAAACAAGAGAAATGATCAGAGAGAGAGCTGACTTTGACATAAATTCACATTTCAGATCTTTTAGATAGATCCCCGTTTCAGTTTTTGGCTATGTAACAATGTCAATGGGGAAGTTCTTATCTTTATTGGCGGCAGTGGCAGTGTTGGTGGCGGGCCTGTCTATTGGCGGCGGAGAGGCCCAGGATAAGGCGGTGGCTGGTACGGCGCCGTATAGAATCCACACTTTGTTCTCGGTTGAGTGTCAGAATTACTTCGATTGGCAAACGGTAGGCCTCATGCATAGCCTCCGCAAGGCGGGCCAGCCCGGCCCGATCACTCGGCTGCTGAGTTGTACAGATGGTGAGAAGAAGACATATAGAGGCATGGACTTGGCGCCAACTCTTGAGGTCCCTTCGATGAGTAGGCACCCCAAGACTGGTGATTGGTTAGTTGCCAATGTTGATTTATACATATACTCGTATATGTTTTTTTGTGTGCATACATACACGTTTCTAGTCTTATTTCGATTATGTGTCTATAGAAACATTATACATCTATAGTCATTGTTGATTTGTTTGTATGAATTGTTCGAGTTGGATTTTCTTGTTAAGAAGTAGGAAATTAGTTACTTTGATGGCTTCTTGATCTAGATTCATGGAGGAGTGGATTCCTTATAATAGGGTTACCATTGTTGAGCTAGAAATTTTGCTGTCATGGAAGTCTTCGCTGACTTTTAATGTTTGGCTAAATACACATGCATGTATGGAGATTTAGATTCAGATGAAAAGTTCTTTCTTATGGTTGTTCCTTTAAGGCAGGTATCCCGCGATTAATAAACCAGCAGGTGTAGTCCACTGGCTTAAACATAGCAAAGATGCACAAAATGTTGATTGGGTACTCGTTTTAGATGCTGATATGATTGTCCGAGGGCCAATCCTACCATGGGAGCTTGGAGCAGAGAAAGGCAGACCTGTTGCTGCATATTATGGGTAATTCCATCCTCATTTGTCATGCCCTAATGTTTCTTTGATAACCAATTTCCATCAGCGATGTGTTTCCTTAAGTACAACCGCCCCTGTTTTGTGCTAACTGTCTGTCAGAGAACCAAGCCAATGTATCATTGTTTTGGGCTAACACCGTTCTACTATGCATGTATTCATTTCCTTTTTATTTGACATGTTTTCTTCGACCTTGAGAGTATCTCATAAAGACTGAATTTCTTGATCAGGTACTTGGTTGGATGTGACAATGTTCTTGCTAAACTGCACACAAAACATCCTGAACTCTGTGATAAGGTTGGGGGGCTTTTAGCTATGCATATTGATGATCTTAGAGCTTTGGCGCCCAAGTGGTTATCAAAAACTGAAGAAGTACGGGGAGATAAAGATCACTGGGCTACTAATTACACTGGTGATATATATGGAACAGGGTGGATCAGTGAAATGTATGGATATTCATTTGGTGCTGCAGAGGTAACTTTTATCCTATGTTTATCTCTTACCCAATGATGGTCACTTTATTCATCCTCAATTCCTCATGGTTTCTATGCTGCCTAGACTGCCTTTTGCTACAGTGTGTAAATGAAATATAATATAAAGAACCTTTCTTTTCTCTAAGCTGTCAAATCTTGAATGTCTAACTTTGCATCCTTTTTGCACATAAGGTATTATTATTTCTCACCCCACAACATATCCATATGCATAATTGTATACATGCATGACTTTGTGGCTTGCTTTCATCAGGTGGGACTTCGCCACAAGATAAATGATAACTTGATGATTTATCCAGGCTATGTTCCTAGAGAAGGTGTTGAGCCCATTCTTATGCACTATGGTTTACCTTTTACGGTTGGAAATTGGTCGTTCAGTAAATTACAACATCATGAAGACAATATTGTGTATGATTGTGGGCGGCTCTTTCCTGAACCTCCTTATCCTAAAGAAGTAAGTTCATTATTCAGTTATTGTGAATGGATGAATTTGTTATTTGATTGAGTTTCATGCTTGTAATTTCACTTCCTAATAGCTGAATTCGTAGTTTTCTGTAATATGTGGCTAAATGAGCCAGATCTTGTTCATACAATAAACATAGATTTTAGGAGAAAAGAATATACGAATAAACTTGAGCTTACTGGTAGTGGTGCATATTTATGTATTTAAACATACAAATATCCTAGCTTGTACTTGTTATGCCAAATCCAAATATGTACAAATAATGACAGATTTCTCTTTCCTTCCTCCGAGAGTGGTGGTGTTATTCGCTAGCATGCATCATTAGTCTTTCCAATCAGTTTAGCATGTCTAATTAGAGGTTGTCACTGCCTCTGAGAGCAAATGCTAAATGTCATCCAAGTGTTTGTTTGTTAAAATATCTTGAGATTTTGTTGTATTTTATTTCCTGAGAAATAATATTTTGGGAAGTTTGAAAAGTTTCATCAGTGTTGACTGCCATCTGAGCCTCATTACACATGGAATTAATTTAGAATAAAATTGTCTGATAGTATTCATGATACTAAATCTACTCTCAATCAACTAAATACCGAGGAAACAGTGTTTCTGGATATAGCTCACTATTTTATTTCCACCCCTTCATTTTTCTTGCCCAGATGTGCTTGTCCATGGGATGTACAGTATTTTGCAGCTGGGTGCTAAAGTTGCATATACTAATTTGAAATATTTTCTTGCAGGTGAAAGAAATGGAAAGTAATCCTAACAAAAGGAGGGAATTATTTCTGAATCTAGAATGTATAAATACCTTGAATGAAGGTTTATTATTGAACCATGAAAAACATGGCTGCCCCAAGCCAAAGTGGTCAAAATATTTGAGTTTCTTAAAGAGCAAAACATTCGCAGAACTAACGAAGCCAAAACGTGCGACTCCAAGAAGCCTTCGAATGATGGAGGAAGACAATGTACGGAAGCAAGATGTTGGTGATCCTGAAAAGCCACACCCAAAAATACATACTATTTTCTCAACGGAATGCACCCCTTACTTTGATTGGCAAACTTTGGGGCTCGTCCACAGTTTCAACCTGAGTGGCCAGCCAGGGGGCATCACCAGGCTTCTAAGTTGTACAGAAGAGGACTTGAAGCAATACAAAGGACTTGATCTTACTCCCACACATTTAGTCCCATCAATGAGCCGTCACCCATGGACAGGAGATTGGTAATGCCTTCTGCTTAAAACTATTGTAGTCCCCATTCAACTTTTATTGCCATAACCTTTGGATGATAAAAACTTATAAATTATGATAAATAAGTAAAATTTAATGGTTACTCTTGATGTGTTGGTGTGTGTGTAAAAGAGGTCTGAGATAGTGTTGCCCCTTCTTCAGCAGACTACAGTTGTAACTTTTTCTCTTCAATGGTTTTTTTTTTTTTTTTGTTAAAAAAAATCAAGTGAGTGATAGTTTAGATTTGAGAAGCAAGTATAAAACACAGATTAGTGATTAACAGCACTGAAATTTGTTCCATATCAGGTATCCAGCAATTAACAAACCAGCTGCTGTTGTCCATTGGGTTAACCATGTAAAGACTGACGCAGAGTACATAGTTATCCTCGATGCTGATATGATAATGAGAGGACCAATTACACCGTGGGAATTCAATGCAGCTAAGGGCCGACCTGTTTCCACTCCATACGAGTAAGAACGATTCGTCTCAAAAATTTCAATTAAATAAGAATATTATTCAATGGTAACTCTATCTTTTTTCTTTTCTAAACGCATAACAGCTATCTTATTGGCTGTGATAATGAGCTTGTGAAGATCCACACACGTAATCCGCAAGCTTGTGACAAGGTTGGAGGTGTTATTATAATGCATATTAAGGATCTCAAGAGATTTGCTTTGCTTTGGCTACATAAAACGGAGGAAGTCCGAGCTGATATGGCCCATTGGTCCCGAAATATAACCGGAGATATATATGAAGCTGGTTGGATCAGTGAGATGTATGGTTACTCATTTGCTGCAGCGGAGGTATTTTTCGTACTTTATTAATCATTTAAAACAGCTTTTTCCATTGATTAAACATAGGAATTTTGAAGGTATGGGAAACTGTGGTTTTTTGCACTCATTCTGCTCAATAATGGAACAAAATATTCACAACTTACACGATATATTTCTCTGTGCAGTTGAATCTAAGGCATGTCATAAGCAATGATATACTGATATACCCGGGATATGTCCCCGTACCTGGTGTCAACTATAGAGTATTTCACTATGGATTAGAATATAGAGTCGGTAACTGGAGCTTTGATAAAGCCAAGTTTAGGCATATGGATGTTGTTAACAAATGTTGGGACAAGTTTGTGGACCCTCCTGATCCATCGACCTTAGATCGTTCTAACGAAGAATTTTACCAACGTGACTTGCTTAGCATAGAGTCCGCTAAAACTTTAAACGATGCTCTAGAGCGATATTACGAGAGAAAGAATTGCTCTGATCCCAACTCCTTGTCCACTCCGACAGCAGAAACACTCAGACCTCCTTCCTTGCCCACTCGGACACAAGAAACTCTCAATCCTCCTTCCTTGTCCACTCCAAGTAAAAAGACCCTCAATCCACCCTCCATGCCCCCTCCAGATCGTGAGACGGCCAGTGAAATAATAGTTTCGAGGAAATTTGGGAAAGTGGAGGAGACTGACACTTCAAGGGAGAGTTCAGAGGTGAAGAATACAAGTTATGGACTATCTCCACCAGCAGAGGCCAACCAAGCATTCAGTTCCATGAGACTTTGGATAATTGGGCTTTGGGCATTTTCAATAATCGGTTTTGTGGCGGTGATGTTTATAATGATCTCCAATCGGCGTGGACAGAGGAAAAGGGGCAAAAGTTTGAAGAACAAGAGAAGAAGCGCGTATTCAGGAGTGTGGGACCGTAGCGCCGAAATATTGTAGCAGTCATTGAGCTAACACGAGACAGACAGTGGGTATGTTATAGTGACTTCCATTTTTGTAATGTATGTAGTGTATCCAGAGTTGACTTGTTTGGGATGGAAGGAAATGTTGAAAGGATTATACCCAATAAAGAAAACTTGAGTCGTACTATTGTTTTAATGGATTCTGGATGGAGAGGCCTCAACAAAATCCACATTAGTCGCCTTTGTTTGGTACTATAGCATTACCACTACCTCTATTTTCACTATATTAGCATCATATTATTTGGTTTACTTTACTTCCTACTAATCAATACCATCATTTTATCAAACATCCCTCTCCTCTGTTTCACAACACAAACTACTCCATCCTCAGCTAATTAAGCTTTCTTTTTTTGGAGTATATCTTATGGCGATTTACCAACTAGAGGTAGGTCAAACACATCACATCTTTGAACCCCCCTATTCAACAAACACCCTTTATTACATCTCCCTCTAATTAATGTCCCCTTTATTACAACAAAATATAGAGTCCCATACATACTTTGTTTTTATGTAAAGTATGAGGTTTCAAATACCAAGATAAACGTTAGAGATTTTTAAACATACATACAAATACAATAATGAATTCAACACAAAAGGCGTGATTGAAGATACTTTTTTATTAATTGTAAATTTGCATTTCTTACAGCAGAATTAGAATGAATATTAAAGAAATGGTGGGTAGAATCATTAGAACTTAATTAAAGAGAGGGAATGTGACGTTAATCTGTTAAAAAAAAAAAAAAAAAAAGTGGGACCACTAGTGTTGAGGACTAAACTAGAGAAAGGGTTACCAGGAAAGAATAGAATTAATTAATTAATTTACTAATTAATTAATGTGACTTTTCAGCATGCTTATAGTGTCCTCTACAGATGGCCCACCTTTTGGTGTCGAACGTTAGCTTTTCGTTTGAATTTCAAATTTGAAGGACCCAGGCCAGGCCAGGACAGGCGGATATAACCTTGACACAAAACATCCATAACTCTGGATTAATTTCATGATTTTCATTAGGGTTTGCTCACAAAATAAGTGAGAGAGAATGGGAGAATCATCCTGTCTGTTGCATGGCTTCTCCTATGCTTCTGCAATTCCAAATGAATACAAACAGGTAGGATTAGGATTAAGAAGAAACAATATTGATTTTGTAATATTAAATGCAGTAGTTAGTGATGTGTTGGTGTTGCAGGGGAACCCGATGCATGTTCTTGGAGAATCAATATCATTTGGAAGGTTTACATCAGAATCATTGTCGTGGGAGAAAGGGTCCACATTCAGTCACAAGAAATACGTTGAGGAGGCGGAGAGGTACTCCCAGCCTGGATCAGTGGCGCAAAAGAAGGCTTTCTTTGAGGCTCATTACAAGAGAATTGCTGCTCTCAAGGCTGCTGCCTTGCTTGACCAACAACAAAATTTACCACTTACTCAACAACTACTACTACTGGATCATACTAGTAATGACGAAGTAGAAGTAGAAGTAGAGGTGGAGGACATTCCCATTAATGTTGATGTAGATTACCAGGTTAGGGATGATGAGTGTGTTGAGGCAGAAACTAGTGAGAAGAGCGTTTTAGATAATCAGGAAACTAGTGAATCCAAGCCAATGCTCAAGGTTAGCTTATATTGGTTTTCTGTATTTTTCTCTTGTCTGAAATCTAACACTCAATGCACTGCACTGCACTG
This sequence comes from Pogostemon cablin, assembly GCA_023678885.1. Classification (NCBI taxonomy): domain Eukaryota; kingdom Viridiplantae; phylum Streptophyta; class Magnoliopsida; order Lamiales; family Lamiaceae; genus Pogostemon; species Pogostemon cablin. The sequence continues at coordinate 215,536 of CM042992.1, read as the reverse complement.
CAGCATGACTCTGTGGATAGTGAGGAAGTGAGGAGCAAGATGTCTTCGCTCAAGACATCCATTCTCAACAAATCATGGAGGGCTCCTGCTCCATCCACACCTGCAAATCATTTCAAAAGGGAGTTTTCAAAGAGATCGTCTCCCAAGTCCTTGCGCGATTTACTCAATTTAATTCCCACCAAGGATAAGGATGTTGCCAATGACTCACTTCTTCCATCCAACACTCCTTTCAAGACTCCTGCTCCGGTCATTCTCACCGCATCTCCTCTATTCATTTTATTATGGGATTGTTACCAAGTAATGCTGATGATTCTTGTTTGCAGGCATCTCGAACCCCTCTATCTGGAAATACAAGGTGTGTAATTTTTAACAGTTTTGCATAGAGAGCCATCTTATGCTGTTGACTATAAATCAATACACAGGATGAAAACTCCAATTGATTCCTCTGCCTCTGCCTCTGCCTCTGCCTCTGCCACGGGAAGAAAAACACCCGCTCCCAGATGGCACATCTTATCTGCAGTGTAAGCATAAGTTTGGTTTTAAACTAGCTAGAAAGTGTATGATCAAGGTAAATGTAAATGATTACCTGTGTTGTGTATATATATCAGTTGCCCCAAGTCATTGTCCGAGTACAGAAACAAACTACGCTCACCAACTGTATCCACTCCCTTCACTCTCAGAACAGAAGAAAGAGCTGCAAAGAGGAAACAGGCAAGACATATTTATTCTTCATTCATATATTCTTTTCCCAGACCAACTGTTTTTAATGTCGTTAAACCTCAGAAACTCGAGGAAAAATTCAACTCTACTGAGGCACAGAAGACGCAATTTCAAAAAACATTCAAGGTTGGAAACTAACTCTCCTCTCTTTCTGCTTCTCATGAAAATTGAGGATATGCTTCAAGGGATTGTTTTGCTGTGCAGGAGAAAGCAGGAGATGAACTCAGAAAACTGAGTTGCAGTCTGTGCTTCAAAGCTAGCCCCTTGCCTGAATTTTACATGGACAGAGAACCACCAAAAAATCATATGAAAAAGGTACTTCCTTGCTCTGTTTATCCTATTGAACCAATGTTTGCAGTCGCATGAGCAAGTGTTCTTTTATTACATTATACAGACATCAGCAGCACAGCCACAGTCAATGGTGCTAGGAAGAAGCATTTCAAGCAAAAAACAAGGCACTATCTCAATGCCGCCTCCACCACCTCCACCCCTAACACACTTAACTAACAAGAGTGTTTGCAAGAATTTATTGCACAAGAATGCTGTAAACCAGAGCAAACATCTTACCCGATCATCACATGAGAATGCATCTCCAAATATCCAGCACTGATCAAAGCAACTGCATAATTCTTTTTTCTCTTAGCAGCCATATGTTCACACTTGAATGATGTATTTATGTAACTTTGAATTTCCCAACTAGAGTAGAAAAGATGGGTTTCATGTTGGTTTTCAATCTGGTGGTATGTAAAGATTGCTGCTACAATATATTCTTTGAAAAATCAAATATATGTAAATTACAATATATAATTTTATTTTACTAAGTAACTTTCATCTTTAACGGGCAAAAGGTTCACATGCAAAATACGCAGTTGAATGCTACAGAGGAAAAATAAAAAATTGAACGTCAGGAACCAAAACATGAGTATCACGGAAAGTGAATGCTTCAATGAAATCACTCTTTGCTCAAAAATTGATGTCCACTGACCACTCCATAAACCTCAATTAATATAATTTCCACAAAATGTACAACAAGAGCAGCTCGAATATATAATCATTGCTAATCTACAGTTCCCTTTGTCAAGCACAATCTAAAACTAACTTAAGTTCGCGCATCTCTGGTCCATCGCTTCAAGATATATTGGCTGGGAACAGTCTTTATATTCCTATAATCTAGCACTTTCAGTGCATGGCTACACAAGATTCCTACAGACTCGAACTTCATACAACTGCAGGCCACTGAATCATCTTCCAAGCTGTATGAAACTCTGTAAGAGTGAACTTGACCATATGTATTGACTTTATACACAGCTGAGGGTACTGCATCCATGCATTGGTTAACTACAATGTTCAAACTCTTTTCATATTCTAGGTGGAACATTCTGAAGATTAGGGGTGTATATACTTCCCTAACCTGCTTCAGCAATATCACGTCCCCCATTATTCTCGGCATGTGTTGACCCATATCATAATTAGCTTCCAACTCTTTGAAACGCCAGTCGTTCAACACCCTTCCAAAATGCTTGACAAATTGAAGGATATGTGATTCACTCTTAATATACTTTTTCAAGCTAGTAATTGAGCCCTCCGAGAGTAGAGCAGTCTCTACATCAGCAGAAAAAATATGCTTGGTGTAAGGTAAGGCCCACTTCTCTCGCTCTTCAAATATGCCATACAACCAATCATTCTCCCATAGACTGTAAGTATCCAGCATGAGTTTCCAGGAATTAACAAACTTTTCTGCGTCCACATTGAGAAAGCAACCACACAAATCACTAGAAAAAGAATCTGAGCTGGCAACTATTTGACTGAGATATTCAAATGCATTGTGATAAATATGCCATGTGCATAACCTGTGATGAGTTTTAGGTAACTCAGAGCAGATGGCTTCAGATATCACAGCATCTTTATCAGAGAGTATAGTTTTGGGTGTTTTTCCAGACATCGCCTTTATGAAAGTTTGAAATAGCCACTTGAAGGATTGAGCAGTGTCATCATAAAGAAATCCAGCACCAAAGACTAGCATCTGCTTATGATGGTTTATTCTGAAAAAAAGGACTAAAGGCCTCCAATCTTTGTTCAGACGACAGGTTGTATCAAAGCAAACAACGTCACCGAAATCCCCATAGTCCACCATCATCTTTTCATCAGCCCAGAAGAAGTTGGTCATCTCCTCTTCCGCATCAAGTTGCACAGCATAAACAAATGACGGGTCCTTCAATTTTTTGTTCTGGAAATACCGGTGGAAACTTTCTGCTTCTTCATGCTTCATGTTCCACACACATTTAGAGGTAAGACTCATTTCATGATCAATGGGATCATAAACATAATCATCCTGAACTCCCACTCCTGTTAATAGCAACTCAGCAAGTGACTTTGGTGGCATGTCACAGCCCCCAGATGAACTGGAATCTACAATTTGATTTATCAAAGATCTCTTCTGTGATCGCAGCATACGAACTTTACAAGCAGGCACAAGCTCATGATTGTGACGTTCTTCAAAGTTGGTGACACGATATCTACCATCAGGCTGACGTGAAATGACCAGTTGGGCCAGGCACCCATCTCTAGTTTCCTTTCGAGGTCTCTTTACTTTCGAACCTCTTTTATCATTCTGTCGATATCCTTCTCTAAAACACGTATATCTCCTAGATGCCACAGCTCCATCTATCTTACTCCTGTTAACATAATCCTTCCTAACACTGAAACCTACTCGCCCAGCATAGGTATTATAAAACTCATAAGCATGATCTTCTGACTCAAAACCCATACCCAGCTTTGGTACCCCATCTGGCACTGGAGCTGTGGCTGATTCAGCCTCTACAGCCTCAACAAAGGATATTCTCTTCTGTGATGGAAGTAAATGAGCCGTGAATGGTGTCACAAACTCATGATTATGCCTCGTTTCGAAATGGATGACACGATATTTGCCATTTGCTTGACGTGTAATGGTCATATGGGCCAGACAACCAGTTCTTGTTTCTTTCCGAGGTTTATTCATGTTCATATCACGCTTGCTAGATCCATAGCCTTGTCTGTGACAGGTATACCTCCTAGATGCTACCAAACCTGTAACCTTGCTTCTATTAACAAAATCTTTTCAGATGCTGAAACCCTCAGATTCAAATTCCACCCCAAGTTTTGGGACTATGTAGTCATCAGCTTCATCCTTTAAAACTGGAACAGATCCAGATGAAGCATAAGAAGGAGCTTTAGATGTAGACACATGCTTATTGTCAGCATCCATTCCCAGCTGATGGTCAGATGAAATATCAAAACTATGACCATTTTGGTTACCCATAATCTCTGGCCCATCACTGTTGCATGTTTTTGAACTCAGACCCTCAAGTTGAGCATCCTTGTTTAAACCATTGTGGTCAACTGATGAACCATTCTCTCTAGTGAACTTAAGCTCAACATCACTATCTATGCTTTTTTCGTCAGATGATGAGTTGAGGCAGCTATATATGCTCTCACTGTCTACGTCCATACCATCCTTGTCAGCAGACGAAGCTTCTTGACTCAGAGAAGAATCTTCATGGGCAAAGACCACCTCAGCATCGTAGGAAAAACTTGGGTCATCACCTATGTGATTTACATAGGCATCCACTAGTAATGAAGAATCACCTTCGACCACTCTGACACCATCACCTGCGGCAGAGTCCATGGACCATTTACAACAGAGAACCTGTAAAAGGATAAAATTTTATATTTTTTGCACATCATAATATACGAGCTAATCAGAATCTCAATTTCCTCCTGAATGCATAAACTAAGGCAACGTATTATTAATGACACTATCAATAATAAACCAAAAAATACTTCATAACTTAACTGAGTATGCCTGGATAAATTTGAATTCTTCAACATATGATGATTAAACGATCAGTGCAAAATACAAAAGCTCAATGTTATTCTATCTTTTTGGTCTCAAACCAGGCTGCATTGACATAACAAATACTTATTTTTAATTCTTCTGCATTTCATAAACACAAGATAACAGACATATCATTTAATTTATGCGCATTCGGATATATAATGATCTATTGTTCCTCACAATAGTGTTATCAAGCGAGCAACAATCATATGCATAATCTAACAATTTTTCCAGTCTTCAATAAATAACATTGAAAATTGATCGAGCTTCCAAGTTTTGAATATAAAAAATCAAATTTTAATTGGTCAATTAAACTGTCTATTCCCAAGCAAAATCCAACTTGCAACTTTCAGAATCAACTGCTCACTCAGGGTTGAGGAAACATTGCATTGTAACAGAGAAAATAATATATATATATATATATATATATATATTATTTTCTTTCTTCCTTACATGATTCAATTGACTTACAAAAATAAATAGAGAGAGCCCAATACAAGTATACGCGACGAAAACAAACCAAGGATTCACCGGACGACGTCGGGCATGCTACGCCGGCGAAGGTAGAGAGAGAAATAGTTAGCGAGACTAGGGGCGCCTTGCTGTAACTTTCAATCCAATCTTATCCAGTGCGAAGGAAGGCCTGCTTTTCAGAAGAACGACTTTAGTGTTGACATATCTGCGGAAATGCGATTTAGGTTCTTAACCTGATATTGCATATAATTGGAGAGAGATATGTTCGGTTCCACCAATAGAGCGGCTCTGGAATCCCAAAATTGGAATTATAATTTAAAACATTATTATATATTAGCAAAATTAAAATATGAATGTGAAAGACTTAGATAATTTCAAGTTCAAATTTTTATTGAAATCAAGGGATTATAATAGAAATTATAAGTGTATTTAAACACTAAATTTCTCAAAATAAAATTATATAGATTTTGAAGTGTCAACTTATACGAAGTTCAGTATACGTGCATAAATTGAGTGCTTCCATAAAATTAAATTAAATAAATAGAAATCATGAATTAATTTTCTCATCAGGCAACAAGAAATAAAAAATTTTATATTTATTAATTTAAATGATTAAAGAATGAAGGCAAAAGCTCGTGCGCTCCGAGGACACGGGTCCGTGTCTCCTTGTTGTGTGGTGTCACATTTCCCTCCCTATTCTATTTAAAAATATGTATTGTTAGAGAATTTAAATTGTTAAAGGGCATGAAAATTGTAAAGGAACACATATCTAAATTCGCATGTTCGAGCACACAAGAAACTCGCTCTAAAATGATGTCATAAAAAATGAACTCAAGTACTTCCAAGTTCCGAGTACCCATCATAATCTTTTTAATCCAAGTAGCACAAATCGATACACAAAATGGGCCCGAAATCCTCCACCTTATTCTAGCCCAATAGTTCAATATTCAGCTGGACCATATTCAGCGGCCCATGAACTTTTATCCAACTGAACAGAGTTGGAAAATAGCTCTCTCTCTCTCTCTCTCTCTCCACGCACACAACGCTGTGACAGGAGAATGGCATCATCGATGCTGGGAAAAACCCTAAGAACCCTCAACTCCAACCTTCTCCGAACTCTTAACTCCACCAGGCGCCAGCTCAATATCGCCGCCGCAGCCGGCAATTCGGAAGACAAGCAAATCTCTTTCACCTTTTCCTCCGATGATCACGACCAATTGAAACACTCCTTGGATTCGAATAAAGATGATGACATACACATCAAGGGCCCCGGAAAAACGCCGAATGCATCCGCATCCGTGAGTATGCCCCTGTCATTCATGACTGGTTCGATAGTCGGAGTGCGATTTTATAAAAAGGTGACGACTAGAGAAGCAGACGACGGGAATGGGTGGAGTGTAATGCTCGATTACAGAACCCTTAAAACTCCGATGAAGCGGAATCTCAGGTGCCCAACTCTAGCTCTTGCAAAAGCCATTGCAGCTGAATGGGAGTACCAGGTGCAATTTTTTATGCACATTGAGCTATTTGTGTTGAATTTGGTAATATTGATTGTGCACAATCTAGGGTGATACAAGTTTGTGAAAGCGCGATGTCAAATATTTGCACTTCTAATTTGTGGCATTTGTCAACTAACTGTCGTTGAATCACAAATCATGACACATTTTATGTTTATATGGACTGCTGTAACCTGTAAGACAAAAATAGTTTGGCAGCAATCAAGCATACAGATTACCGTTGTAATGGAATTATTTATAATATCATGGCCTGGGCATTCGTTGGTGCAGGGGATATCATGACTTCCAGTTTAAGGTTCAACATTCTTCTGGACGTTCATTTTGTGCGTCTCACTGATAATTTGCATTTTGAATTTTACCTGAAGATCCTACTTCCTAGTAAACATAAAAAACATGTCTTTTGTCCTAAATAAGTTTTGCCTTAATTTTTTTTTCTTCTTTTTTTTCCCTTTTATGTTAATACTTTGTTCTGTGTCTTTGTTTATGTCTTGAGACTTCTACTGTACATTTTCTTTAGCTCTGGTTTTTTTTTTTTTAATTGTTCCATAAATTAAATTTTGTTGTTTGTGATGGATTAGTTGGATTAAATCTCTCTTACAGTAGGTTATTCAGGCTTATGGGCATTTATTTTGTTATCTAGTGAACACCAATGTCTGTAATTCATGTCTTTTTCATGTTCTCTTTAGTATTTTGTGTTAAGAAAGGTGTCTCATGGCTTTCTGATGAGTTTAGATTCTGTATCCTTGAAGCCAAGCTGTATTCGACTTTTTGAGGTATAAAAGCTTTGTTTGTAGCAAACAGATGGAATTAGACCGTTCACTATGCCTCTGATGAAGCTTGCATGCACTGCACTGGAAAGAGTACCGGTCACTAGGCCAAAGATAATTGAGCATCTGATGAAAAAGTTTCATCAAGATCTGGTGTTTTGTCGTGCTCCAGGAGACAATGATCTGACAAAGGATCTCCGAGGTGCATGTAGAATTTTTTTTTTCTTTACTATCCATAAATCAGTTGATACACTCAATTTTTCTTTTAAAAAAAATAAAAAATAAAAAAAATTCTGAGTTCTCTCATGCAGGGGTGGCAATTTGGATAAGCATTACTTTTGTCTATACATAATATCTCAATTATGTTATAACAATTCCTCTTTCCCTTTTCCTTCCCCTTCCCCTTCCTCTTTTTAATTTGAGTTAATGGCTCTAAGAACTTTATGTTGTATTGCGTATCTAGATGCCCCATGCACATGGCCAAACCGTTTAAGCATCGTCTCTAATTCACTCATCTATATGCGTATTTGCAGAACTCCAAGTGGAGAAATTTGGCCCCCTAACAAAGTGGTTGGAATCAGAATTTGGATTTCGGCCTATCTTGTATACCAGTTTTTATGGTGGAAAGCAGGAGGAGGGTCTGGTCAATGCCTTTGAGAACCTTCTCAAAAAGACAGATGACTGTGAATTGGCTGCAATTGATGCAATTGCTGCAGCTGCACACTCTTTGGTCATAGCGGTTGGAATATTTCGTGGTCAATTGAGTATTGAGCAAGCCATTGACTTGATAAGGCTCGAGGAAGACTTACAGGTTGATCGATGGGGTTTGGTGGAAGGTGGCCATGATATTGATATTGCTGATCTTAGAGTTCAAATCTCATCAGCAGCTGTGTTTCTTGGGCTTTCGAGAAAGGACTAATTTCCTCCTCATCTCAGGTAAATTGCCTGAGACTAAAAGCTTTAAGCTTTCCCTTGTTTGTGTGGAAACTTGGATTTTGCAAGAACCCAACAGTTTGGGTGTTTCCACATTTACATAGCATGTATTTTATATATAGACAATAAATTTAATAGTAGATTTAAAACTTTCCAAGTTTTGGTAATAAACCCACCTTGGTGGACTCAGAATGAATCATTCATCAGTGAAATAAAATTCAATGTTCTCTATGTTTTGATAAGGGTAGTTTCATTATATTCTAACAAGTACGAGCATATCTTGGAGACATAATTTATAGCCGTAAACTGCATACTCGTGATTTTCCCAAAACAACCATTAGGCATTTTCATTTTCTGACTAGTTGTATGATTTGCAATAGCATGTATGCACATCATATTCAACATATCCAGGCTACTCTTCACAGCAGTGGACACAAACTGGTGGCTGGGTTCTTATATTGCAATAACAGCAGGCTATTTCACAGTCATTACTGCATCCTGCAAGGAAGGGGTTCATATGCTGTATAACTTGTAGAAACATGTTAGATGATAGAGTTAAGTAACATACCTATTACTGTTATGTACTGAGAATGTTGAGGAGGATTTAGGAGGGAGGGGATGTGGGCGTTGGTTTCAAGAGCTTTAGACAGATGCTGATGAAGCAGCGCAACCGCAAGAATGATGAGACAGGCTGCAAGTTTGATGTGCTTTATAAACATGATTAGCTAGTGAGTTGGTGAAGATGTGAGTTGGTATTTATAGGGCCAATCAAAGTTGTAAGGCGTACGTAAACTGTGTGGGTATTAAGAATTGGTGTGGGGAGTAAGAAATGGAATGAGAGTGGGATCATACTGATCATATGTATGCAGTATATCTTTTTAGTATTGAGACAATAGCATTAAAGTATGTAATGCATTTGTGATATGAATAACTACAAATTATCCTATTTAGTTAGGCTAAAATAATAGAGAATTCTTTTTGTACATAATGCAAAATAAACCCGCGCGAGGGGATGCAATAATATAGAGCAGTTGGGTCAAAAATTAAATAAAATATGGGTGGTGCCTCCATGTTGCAGTGCTGTATTTAATTTAATTTATTAATTGGAGTGGTATATTATGTTATAATAATGTGAAGGGAAAGAGAGATGCATGTAATGTAATGAAAATGTTACTCCGGTAAAAGTAAAAAAAAAAAAGGTAGGTGGTAAGTTTCTTTCTTTCCCTCCCTCCTATTCCTAAAGACCCGTTCTGAATTCTCCTACCAATCTCTGATCTCTCTCTCTCTCTCTCTCTCTCCCCCCTTCCCTCCCCTCTCTCTCTCAATCATCATATTTTCATTTGTCTCGGCAAAACGCCTGCAATTTCTCATGACGTCTGTAAGTTTTTCATCATTGCATTTTCATGTACCTTTAAATTCTTTTCCATTTCATTCTATCCCATTCCATTTTCTTTGTTTTTTTCTAATTCCACTCTCTTCTGCAATTTTTTCCAATCTACTTGTCTCATCACATATTTCTTGATGACTAACTTTTTAGCATTTTCATTTACAATCTAATTTAGGAATTATCCTTCCTTTACATATGTTTTCAGCTTCAATGTATTTATATTTTCTCTCTCTCCTTACTATTTCTTTTGTACACGATCAAGTCAAATTATAATATGTTGAGTTGCAATGCATAGCCCCCTGGATAGAAAATAAAAGAAATGGAAAGGAGTACACAAGTTGAAGAATGATTTAACGTAAAAAAAACACTTAGAAGCAGAGTTGGAGCATGTCTCAAATATAGAGAATGTAGCAATAAGGATTGAGTATCAACTGTCAATTCAGACAAATGTAGTTCACTATGTGCGTAGATGGAGATTTCATATTTAAGATGTTATATGTGGTTTGACACTAATTATTCATCTACTGATTCGCATATTTGTTGTTACCAGAGCTTACTGTGTCATACTTTAGGGGCTCTTGTAAATTGTTTCTAGTTAAAAGGATGTAATGTCTTTAGCTCCATCCGAGCATATTTTGTTTTTGCAAGATAACAGATTGCAATTTGATGTTGTCTGCAGCACGAGAAAGGTCGGCCGTTGCCAAAATTTGGCGAGTGGGACGTGAATAATCCAGCCTCGGCCGATGGATTTACAGTGATCTTTGCCAAGGCAAGAGATGAAAAGAAAGCTAAAGGCAGTGGACCGAGCGAACAGGGAAATCGTGGTCAAAATGCAGCTCCTCAGCAAGCCCAGCCTAGTGATTACCCCCGCAAGGTAAGAATGAATGAATCGTAATTACTCAACGAAGAGTAGTCGTTTGACATGGGTGGTTTTGTTGGTGCAGAAAAGCTGGCTTTGCTGTTTCTGAGTCTGAGAAGGTGATTTGATCCACATGAGATGAGGGGGAGAAGATGGATGCATATATAGTTGGTGGGAAGGCAGAGGTGATATATACTTAAATCTGGGAAATTGTGTACAAAATGCAGTTGAATCTTGTTTCAACAGCTATATATTGTTGTGAATGTTCCAACTGAAATGCATTATATATATAGATGGCCTGTGTGTGTGTGTGTCGTGAAGGTTGATTTAATTTTAGCCCTCTCTCTTTCATTTCATTACATTATCCATACTAGATTGTTTGAAAGCAATAAGCATCAACTCATAAGAGAAGAGAGCATTCAACCACACGCAATTTTTTTGCTCATTTTTTTCTTATGGTTTGTTTTGTTGTTAAATTCTGTCCCACACGGAACTAAATACTAAACGTTTCTCTTTTTTGCTCTATAAATGACACTTTTGTTTCCCCAACAAACTTGTGTATAATTGAAAACCAGAGTGTGTGGTGTTTGAGGATAAAGTGATTTTCACTTAAATTTCATATATGGGGGAATTAAATTAAAAGGGGTTAAAACATCATTACTAAAAATTGTCAATCTACCCTTTAATATCAATCAATGAAAAAAAGCAGCAGTTGGACTACATAGTTAAAGATAGTCAAAATCATTTTAATGGAAGGGGGGAAGTAGTTATGGTTGAGAAGTGGTAGCATAGCCATTCCATTCCTTCTGGGGTTAGGCCTAATATCATGCATAATCTTCTTCTCTATTCATTGTTGAGTTGTGAGATGAGATGATTTTATAATTGAATTCCTAAACAGAATGGATACAATCTAGAGATCCGAGCGTTGTTCACCAAACAGTATCCACAAACTGCCTAATTTCAGGCCATCTACTTCAACAACCAATCTCCATCTTCTAAATAAATGCTCTCCAACATCTATCCATCTTTTTTAACAGCAAAAAGATTTTATTTTATTAAAACATTTAAAGTGGGTACTGTGTGAATGTTATTGATACATTTTGACAGAAATCTATTACTATAGGCATATTACTTGGTGCTTGGTAATTGTTTTGTTAACTGTAACAGAAAAATTAAAAGAAAGCTGTCTACTCTACTTTACACGATTTAAACCTCCACATTTATAACTAATTATAAATAGAGCCAAAGAAAGCGTGTTATCAGATTCAGTTCATCAGTCATGGCGGAGTGCATCTTGGAGCAGCTCAAATCTCAGCCTACGTGGTTTCTCTTCCTCGTCTCTCTCGGCTCCTTCTCCCTCCTCAAACTCTCCTTCTCAATCCTTAACTGGGTCTATGTCAATTTCCTCCGCCCCGGCAAAAACCTCAAGAAATACGGGTCATGGGCTTTAATCACGGGCCCCACCGACGGCATCGGAAAAGCCTTTGCCTTTCAGCTGGCAAGGAAAGGGCTCAACTTGGTTCTTGTGGGTCGGAACCCGGATAAACTCAAGGACGTCTCTGACTCCATCAAGTCCAAATCCGGGTCGATCCAGATCAAGACTGTAGTTGTGGATTTCAGCGGGGATTTGGACGATGGCGTTTCCAGGATTAAGGAATCTATTGAAGGATTGGATGTTGGGTTATTGATTAATAACGTTGGTGTTTCGTATCCGTACGCTAGATTCTTTCACGAGGTTGATGACAAGTTATTGAATGATTTGATTAAGGTGAATGTTGAGGGCACAACAAAAGTTACACAGGCTGTTTTACCGGTGATGTTGAAGAAGAAGAGGGGGGCTATTGTGAACATTGGCTCTGGTGCTGCTATGGTTATTCCTGCTGATCCACTCTACTCCGTCTATGCTGCTACTAAAGCGTCAGTCTTTTTTTCCTTAAAACTTGTTAATTTATTGTCATGTTACTTTTGGTTTGAGATTGATTAATTAGTTGATCTTTTAGTTATAGTGGAGCTTGTTGATTCTGGATCTCAGACTGGTAGATTTCAAGCTTTAATTTGTGTTTGAAGTTCAAAATAGAGTGTGGAGTAGATGTTAATTGCTGAATTCTGGTGGTTACTTGTATTAAGGAAAAGGTTTTGGAAATTTGAATGATTTTGTTAGGCCTAAATGGATGGTATGTATTGTGAGTGAATATACAAGTAGAGATTTGGAATATTGAAGATTAGTTTGTTGGTGTTGGTGTGTTCAGGTATGTGGATCAGTTCTCAAGGTGCCTGTATGTAGAGTACAAGAAGAGCGGCATTGATGTACAGTGTCAGGTACCTTTATTTCATCATGCTGCCTTTGATTTCATGTACCTAAAATTTTACAAACTCATCAACTGGAAGCCAAATAATTCTTTCAATTACTACCTCATTATAATATTGAATTTCATATATACTGAACACAAAAAATGTACAAAGCATCCCAATCACAAGATGTTGTGGATTTGTTTGTGTGAATGAATGTATGGTGGCATTTGATTTGGCTGTTTGCTTGGTTTTTGGTTAATCTAGTAATCCTTGAGGAGAATTACAATGTAAAATTCCAATTAATGAGTGCAGATGCTTGGTCAAAAGGAAAAACAAATCTCTACTTAGAAATTTGAAGAGTAAAGATATCATTGTGGTTTATCTTCTGCAACCTGAAGATTGTAATTATTTAAATATCCTCAGGTACCTTTGTACGTTGCTACGAAAATGGCATCAATCAGAAGGTCATCCTTCTTCGTCCCATCTACAGATGGTTATGCTCGTGCAGCTCTGCGTTGGATAGGGTATGAACCTCGGTGCACTCCTTACTGGCCTCATTCCCTCCTATGGGCTTTGGCGAATTCCTTGCCCGAGTGGGTTGTTGATGCTTGGCGTCTCAACTTCTGCCTTGCCATTAGAAAGAGGGGACAGCTCAAGGACTCGAGGAAGATTGAATAGAGTCATTCCTATTTCCATTCCCTAGTTGTGATTCTTTCCTACTAGTGATTGTTATCTGAGACATGTTAGCTGTTCCATAACTTGTATGTAACTCCACTGAACTTGATATTTTCTTCTGTTTTTTTAGCAAATATCCTCCCATTATGGAAAAACTTCAAAATTATCATTACTTTTCCCTGCACACAAATGTGTTGTCTATTCAGTCTACTGGCAATAAGTGAGTTTATCAGGAGGTTGCTGTTAGTATGCCTTCTCTCTCAATTTGAAGGTTAATTTCTAGTCTAATTTTGACTTCGATTAAGTTGGTTTATTTAATATATAAAAATGAAAAATAAATATAGTGTTAAATCTTGTGACATCCTTAGAATTCTTTGTTTCATTTTAAATTGATTCGGTGGATTTGATCAAACGAGATCCCAAATTACATACAGAATTGAATGGCATTGTATACAAGGATTTTACATTCATTAGATTTTACAGGATAAAAACTTGTAATGGGGTATGGCACATTCACCTAAGTAGTTAGTTCTTCACTCTGTGATGTCCGAATTTCTCGTCTCTCGAATGGTTTACTTCTCCGAGGAACATCCGCTAATTTACAGAACTCGGACAAGTTCTTCCTGATGTGCAGCTTTTGCTTGCTTTGTGGTGGTGGAGGGCCGAGATTAGTAATGTCATGTAAGTGTGAAGATTGGATGACAGCATCATAGGCCTTGGCAGAAAGCACAAGACCCTCATTCTGAGCCCTCAAATACAACTCATAAGCCATGCGCGGCTTACCATCCTTAGCAAGCGCCTCGATCAACATTTCATATGTAACCTCATTAGGCGCTACATCATGGAGTTCCATGAGCTGGAACCACCCGTACGCTTCATTTTCATGGTTATTCCGCGCACAAGAGCTGATTATCGCATTGAACGTCACAACTGTTGGACCAGCACCAACAGTGACCATCTCCTTAATAATGGAATCCACTATGTCGAACTTCCCTTGGCCAGTATAGATAGAAGCCATGATTGTGTAGGCGTAAGTGTTTGGTTCAACACCTACTTTTAACATGTGTTTCCACACCTGAAGGGCCTCGTCGTAGAGTCTCCCTTTCTCGAGAGCGCTGAGCAACGCCCCATATGAGATTATGGTTGGTTTCTCACCCTGTTCAACCATTCTCCTGAATATCTCAATAGCAGCTGAAGTTTCGGAAGCCTTGGAACAAGCAACGAGCACAGAGTTCCATTCTCTGCTACCTGGCTTAAGCCCTTTCTCTTCCATCTTGTTCAGCAATCTCACGCCCCATCTCCAAATTCCCTTTTTTCTAGCAGCATCCAGCAGTATATTAAAATGAGACACCACCAATTCATACGACATGTTATTTGGCTCCGGACCTTTATCCAACAAATCCTCATAGATTTCTAAAGCTGCCCACCATTTTTTTGCCTTCCCCAATAGCCAAATAAGATGATTGCAAACTGATAAGCTTATTTCAGCGCCTGTGTCTCTTACCCTTGCATACAATTCCTTAGCCACTGAACAATGTTCTTCTCGTGTACATGCCCATATGAGGCGCTCGTATTCTGCACGACCATGTTTCAACCCAGCCTTATCCATCTCCTTTAGCAGTCTCAATACGTCAACACTTAGGTTCTCACTTTTCACAAGCCACCGTCGCATAACTTGATAGCATATTCGAATAGTGAAGTTTTCTAGCTTGGAAAACTCATGATCCCAGTCCTCATCAAAATCTTTCCCTATTTCACCTTTTTGGTATTTATCTCTTACCTCTACAAAAAAATTTAAAGCTCCAAATCCATCCTCTAAATTTCGATACGCAAATAAGACCGTAGAATATGATGCAGCTGATGGAGATATACCTTTAGATGGCATCTCTTCATAAAGTTGGAGGGCCTCAGTTTCTTTTCCTTCTTCTATGTAAATACCCATTAAAGTGTTGCATGTCACAACATTAGGATTCACCCCTTCCACTGACATATCATTCAAGATGTCTGCAACAACATTAAACTTGGAAGCTTCCTTTGCCGCTCCCAACAAACTGTTATATATGTAAAGGTTTAAAAGGGAGGATGAATCCGTCTCTTTGCTCTTTCTCTTAAGCCATTCATAGAGAGCTATCGCAGAGTCTAGCTTCTTGTCTTTGCCAAAACCCCTAATCATGGTAGAGTAGACTTGAAGGGGAAGCTCCTCCTCCTCCTTGAGAACTTGTTCCACATCATCGGCAGTCTTAGCCATGCGTAATCTCCAAGCCAGTGCACGAACATCAATTCTTCGATTTTGAACTTTTTTTGCAACATCAGTTCCACCCTTTTTCCCATCATCATCATCATCCCCATTATTTGAACCACCATGTTCACCTGACTGAATAAAATCCTCTGAATTCTCTTTTAAGGGATCCTTTTCTTCTTCACCATCATCTTTTCCAACGGTCGGTTCATCCAACGCCCATGCAAGAGCAAAAGATGCACCAACCGAATCCTTTTTGGTCTTAGACAGGATATTGATGGCGCTTGTAGAGCCCACGTAAAAGCATTCCCATTTCAACTCACAGTTTCGACCAGCCGTTCTAAAACCCCTAAAATAACTCGACAAATAGCTGGAAATATCGCAAAGATTCAGTCTTTTCCTTCTCTCCCCACCCCATTTAACTGAACTACAAAAGGAGTATAATTCTAAATCCAAGTGTGGTACCAAACATGAGTGAGAAAAATCATTTGCAGAAGGCCAAATGGTCAGCGCTTGCATATTCAGATATCAAAGTAGAACTTCAAGATTGAGAATTCCACCACAATTTGGGCAGACATATCATTTAACCTTAAGGCATAATTGTGTTCCAACCATTAAGATCAAACAATAGAAATTTCAATTCTGCTCTTCTACTAATTCAAGAATTAAAACAGATAAACCGTACCTATATGATTGAAGCTGGATGTGCTGAGGTTTCAGAATAGTTATGGTTTTCTCTCAACCATTCAAATGCTGTGGAGGTGAAAATATCCTTTGATGAGCCACGTAAATATCCTGGAGTTGCCTAAAGGCCTCAATCTGGAGTTTTGGGCCCGCTAGTCTTGGGTCTTGCCTGGAGTCACCTTATTGGGCTTCTATTAGTTGTTCACTAATTGTCAAGCCCATGCCCAAAATATTGTCCGATTTAGATCCATTATGGTCCAAATAGAAAAGACAGACCAAAATGGGAGTGGGTGGGTTGGGTACTATTTATTTAAAAAATATATAAACTTTAATGAAAGGGATTTTACAATTTGGTTTATTAGTTTTGATTAATGTCAAATTTTCATTAAAATTCATTTTAGGTATGAAAATAAATTTACAAATTATTTTGATGCTGGATTTATTACAGGACATTATTTTTATTATATTGCACATATGTATTGATTATTTCATTTCCTGTGGGCTTTTATATAATTTAGCCCATTGTGTGTAGATTTTTCTATTTTCCTACTTTGTTGTACATGTATATATAAGGATTGTGATCATATGAATGAATATCACAATATTATGCAGTATCCATATCTCTTTGTTTTCATGGTACCAGAGCCGAACCTGGTAATCTAAACCATATTTTTTAATTCTACCTTTTTTCAATACCACCGAACATCATGCCTGGCAATGATGATGATCAGTCCGGCAAAATTCAGGCAGCGTCTTCGTCTTCTTCCAGTGTCGTTATCGACGCGATGTCTTCATACTATCTTAATGGATCTGACAAACCCGGCGATGTTCTTGTTGGGACTCTCCTTCGCGATGGCAATTATGGAGATTGGCTTGATGATATGACCAACTCATTGTATGCGAAAAATAAATTTGGATTTGTTAATGGAGAAATTCCAATGCCGAAGTCAGATTCGCCATATTCACCACCGTATTGGCAACGCAACAACGCGATGGTTAAAGGCTGGTTGCATAACAGCACGGAGCCTGAAATTCGTCAAGTTTCGCACGGCTCGTGAGATTTGGGATGATCTTAAGGAGCGTTTTGGGAAGGAGTCTGCGCCTCGGACTTATGAATTGCGACGAACATTGGGCATGATTTTGGGCATTATTGGCCGCCGCCAACCTACAGTTGCTTGCAATTTGTTGAAGGCCTTGACTGAATCTCGTGATAGAGATCGTTTGTACGATTTTCTGATGGGGTTAGATGATGTTTTTGGCCCTATACGAACTCAGATTCTTGGAACTCGTCTAGTTCCTACCCTTAGCGCTGCCTATCATTTAGTTTTGGAGGATGAGCAACATCTCGCAAATCAGTATCTGATGTCACCGCCTTTCAAGCACAGTCAAGGTCGGATTCTACCACAAGTATGCAGCCACTGCGGTTGAACAAATCATAATTATGAGACTTGTTTTGAACGCATTGGCTATCCGCCCGGTTAGAAAAACTGACAGGCAAGGAACTCGATCACAAGGTGGGCCTGACGTGAAAGAAGACAATAATGCAAAGATATATTTAGCACAGCGGAAACACAAAGCTCCCAATAATCTATATCAATGCTTCAAACCCTCCACTTCCTTAGAATAGGGCAAAAACCATAACTAAATAAATATGGAAGAAATATGTGAAATTAACACCAACGATTTTAACGTGGAAAACCCCTCAAGTTGAGGGTAAAAACCACGAGACCCAGTCCAGGAAATAATCCACTAATCAAGTAAGAGTTACACAGTCCAATCTCTCTATTAATAATAGAAGAATACCACAGAATTCACCACTCTTTGAATAAGAGATAACAATGGAAGAAAAGAGAATAAAATAGCACAAATAGAATACGTGTCACCCAATTCTCATTTGCACCCCTTGGAGATGTTTCTACGAAATTCACTCTGATCAATGTGTAGAGAACGTCGCCACGAACTCCCCCTTGAAATTTGAAGTGAAACGGTGAAGAAACGGACCTCCAAATCGAATAGCTTCTCCCGAAACCCTCTTCCCTCCTCCCCTGTTTTCTTCCCCTCTATTCTGTATATTTCTTGCTTCTGCTCACTGGACTCCTCTATGCTGAACTCCCTCATTCCACTATATATGTGGAATTCCTTTTTAACACATGGGTTAAAAGGTTGGGCCCATGAATTAATTTAATTAATTCATTTGGGCCACACTGCAACCTTGGGCTTCTTTTGATTTCCTTCATGGGCCAACTATATTGGGGCAAGCCCAACAATCTCCCCCTCCCCATACAGTTGGCTACAACATCACACCTATCTCGAGCTCATGCCGGCCAATCCGGCACACAATTCATGCTTCTCGCGGGTAACGACTTTAGTCATCATATCCGCGGGATTATTGTCAGTGTGAATTTTTTCCAGCTTCATAAGCTGCTTCTCCAGTACCATTCTGAGCCAATGGTACCTCACATCAATATGCTTCGTCCGAGCATGATACATGGAATTCTTGCTCAAGTCTATAGCACTCTGACTATCACAGAATACTATATACTCATCCTGCTTTAATCTCAAATCCTGGAAAAGTCTTTTAATCCACATCATTTCTTTTCCAGCTTCATTTGCTGCAATATACTCTGCCTCTGTAGTAGATAAGGCAACACACTTCTGCAACTTTGATTGCCATGAGATAGCTCCCCCTGCAAATGTAAATAAGTAGCCTGAAGTTGATTTTCTCCCATCGAGATCACCTGTCATATCAGCATCTACAAATCCTTCAAGTTTTGGCTTTGAACCTCCAAAACTCAAACATAATTTTGAAGTCCCTCTCAAATATCTGAAGATCCACTTCACAGCTTCCCAATGTTCTTTCCCAGGATTGGAAAGAAATCTGCTCACCAAGCTAACAGCTTGAGCAATATCTGACCTCGTGCATACCATGGCATACATCAAAGAACCAACTGCAGAGGAGTAAGGTATTGTTGCCATCTCATTCTTCTGATCTTTGGTTGTGGGACACGATCCTTTACTCAATTTGAAGTGATTAGCAAGTGGCGTGGACACGGGTTTAGCATGCTTCATGTTAAACCTCTCAAGCACCTTCTCAATATACTTCTCCTGTGACAACCACAATCTTCCCGCCTTTCTGTCACGAAGAATCTCCATTCCTAATATCTGCTTCGCTGAACCCAAATCTTTCATGTCAAAAGATTTAGACATCTCTTCCTTCAACCTGCTAATCATCACAATATTCTTTCCCACAATCAACATATCATCAACATAAAGCAGCAAAATAATAAAATTACCATCCGGGAAGTGTTTGACATAAACACAATGATCTGTCTCCGTTCTTCTATAACTCTGGCTAGCCATAAAAGAATCAAACCTTTTATACCACTGTCTTGAGGCTTGCTTCAAGCCATACAAACTTTTCCTCAGTTTGCAAACCAAGTGCTCATGCCCTTTAACCTCAAATCCTTTCGGCTGATTCATGTAAATCTGTTCATTCAATTCTCCATGCAAGAATGCTGTTCGAACATCAAGTTGTTCAATCTCAAGGTCCAAGCTAGCTGCCAGTCCCAAGACAATACGGATGGAAGTCATCTTCACTACCGGTGAAAATATCTCATCAAAGTCTACTCATTTCTTCTGAGTAAATCCATTGACAACCAATCGTGCCTTGTGTCTCACTATCTTATCTCCATCTTTCTTTAGCTTGAAAACCCACTTGTTCCTTAGAACTCTCTTGCCTTTCGGAAGCTCAACCAAATCATAAGTTTCATTTTTATGCAAAGAACTCATCTCTTCTTGCATTGCCTCAAACCACTGATTCTTGTCTTTCAAAGACTGTACTTCTTGGAAAGTCTCCGGCTCCCCATCATCAGTAATCAATGCCCACTCTGAACTCGGATATAGTGTATTTGGTCTCCGGCTTCTCACAGGTCTTTCACCCTGCTCACCTGAATTTTCTGGTGGTACATGTTGTATTTCCTGTTCCACGTTGTCTGTATCTGGCTCAACTGGATCAGGCTCAATTGCTATCTGCTCACCATCTTCAGTCTCAGCTTCATTTTCATTTTCAGCTTCTTCTCCACCATCTCTAGCATCAATGGTAGGAATCTTATCTGGTGTTAAATCAACTACACCTGTAGGCATCTGTGTAGTGCTCTTCCCCCTTTTCAAATCTTCCATGATTTCATTTTCATGAAAAATGACATCTCTGCTTCTGATAATAGTCTTCTTCTCTGAATCTCATAATTTGTATCCGAACTCCTCATCTCCATAGCCAACAAATATACAAGGTATAGATTTGCTATCCAGCTTGCTTCTTTGCTCCTTCGGTATATGCACAAAAACCTTGCATCCAAACACCTTCAAGTGGGAATATGAGACATCCTTCCCACTCCACACCCTCTCCGGAATATCACCTTCCAAAGGAACTGACGGGGATCTGTTGATCAAGTAGCAAGCAGTCAACACGGCTTCACCCCAAAAAGATTTTGGGAGTTTAGCCAACCTTAGCATACATCTAACTTTCTCCATAATGGTTCTGTTAATTCTTTCTGCTACACCATTATGCTGAGGAGTACCGGGCTCTGTTTTCTCATGTCTCACACCATGTCGAGCACAATATTCTTTGAACTCTCTGGAAGTGTATTCACCACCATTATCAGTTCTCAGACACTTTAGAAGCTTTCCTGTCTGTCTTTCAACCATGGTGTGGAACTTTTGAAAAATCTGAAATACTTCACTCTTGTTCTTCAAAAAATACACCAAAACTTTGCGTGAAGCATCATCAATGAAAGTGAGGAAATATTTATTTCCACCTAGGGACTCCACCTCGAGAGGACCACAAACATCAGAATGTATTAGTTCCAATGCGTCATTCTTTCGTTTAAAATTTGAACGAAAAGAAATTCTAGTTTGTTTACCAAATAAACAATAATCACAAGGGTTAAGTGACTTACCTTGTGTAGTGGGGATCAGAGACTTCTTGGCTAGGATTTGCAATCCTTTCTCACTCATATGCCCAAGTCTGTTGTGCCACAAGTTCGGGGAAGAATCATCAACAGCTGCTAACAACTGGTCTCGAGCAATCTTGAGCTTTGTCCTGTAAAGTGTACAACAAAGCTTCCCTTTGCCAACCAACAAAGAACCTTTGATTAGCCTCCAATTGCCATTTGCAAATTTCTGCTCGAATCCTTCTTTGTCAAGTACATTAACAGCAATCAAGTTGTGGCGCAACTGCGGGATATGTCTCACATTTTTCAATGTCAACGTGTAACCCAATTCAGTCTCAACAACCATGTCACCAATACAGACAACTGGTGCAACACTCTTGTTCCCCATGAACAAGTGCCCAAAGTCTCCTGCTTTGTAGCTTGTAAACAACTCTCTCTTTGGAGCACAGTTATGAGAAGCACCCGAATCAACGATCCACTCTACATCGGGATCCTCTACATGACAACACTCATCACTGACACAAACTACAGTCTGATCATCATCGGAATGTGTGGCAATGGCTGCCGTGTTCTTATCCTCTGATTTCTTCTGATTTCCCTCTTTCTTCTCTTTCCAGAGTCTACAATTTCTTTTTATGTGATTTGCACCACCACAATGATAGCACTTGAATTTTTCTTTTGACTTAGACCTGTCTTTGTCTTTTGATTTACCACGGCCTTTATGTCCTCTGCTCTTGCTTCTACCTCTATTTTCTGTGACAAGTGCCTGTGAAGAACTAGCCCCTACTTCATTTCTTCTAGTCTCTTCATTGAACATACTTTCTTTGACTGTGTTCAATGTCAACTTTCCATTCGGAGCTGTATTACTGAGTGTCACTACCATAGTCTCCCAGCTATCTGGTAGAGAACTCAACAGAAATAAAGCCTGCACTTCATCATCAAAAACAATTTTCATGGTAGAAAGCTGATTCACCAAGTCTTGAAATACATTCAAGTGCTCTGCCACAGAACTCCAATCTTTATACTTCAAGTTTACTAACTTTCTGATAACAAATGCTTTGTTCTGTGCATTCTTTCTCTCATACAATTCTTGCAATTTTTTCCATAATTCACTTGGGTCAGTCTCCTTAGCCACGTGATGAAAAACACTGATATCTACCCACTGCCTGATTGTACCAATTGTTTTTCTACTAAGCTTCTCCCATGCTTTATCATCCATGTCATCCGACTTAGCATCTTTCCCATCAATAGGGTCATACAAATCTTTGCAGTAAAGTAAATCTTCCATCATAGGCTTCCATACTGAATAATTCTCAGCATTAAGCTTAATCATAGAACCACTGCCCTCCATGGTTTCTGCCTAACCTCAGCTCTGATACCACTGACGTGAAAGAAGACAATAATGCAAAGATATATTTAGCACAGCGGAAACACAAAGCTCCCAATAATCTATATCAATGCTTCAAACCCTCCACTTCCTTAGAATAGGGCAAAAACCATAACTAAATAAATATGGAAGAAATATGTGAAATTAACACCAACGATTTTAACGTGGAAAACCCCTCAAGTTGAGGGTAAAAACCACGGGACCCAGTCCAGGAAATAATCCACTAATCAAGTAAGAGTTACACAGTCCAATCTCTCTATTAATAATAGAGGAATACCACAGAATTCACCACTCTTTGAATAAGAGATAACAATGGAAGAAAAGAGAATAAAATATCACAAATAGAATACGTGTCACCCAATTCTCATTTGCACCCCTTGGAGATGTTTCTACGAAATTCACTCCGATCAATGTGTAGAGAACGTCGCCACGAACTCCCCCTTGAAATTTGAAGTGAAACGGTGAAGAAACGGACCTCCAAATCGAATAGCTTCTCCCGAAACCCTCTTCCCTCCTCCCCTGTTTTCTTCCCCTCTATCCCCTCTATTCTGTATATTTCTTGCTTCTGCTCACTGGACTCCTCTATGCTGAACTCCCTCATTCCACTATATATGTGGAATTCCTTTTTAACACATGGGTTAAAAGGTTGGGCCCATGAATTAATTTAATTAATTCATTTGGGCCACACTGCAACCTTGGGCTTCTTTTGATTTCCTTCATGGGCCAACTATATTGGGGCAAGCCCAACACGGACAGGGGGAGATTCGCGTAGCAGCAACAACAATTTATGCGAACTAAGTTTCAAATGGGTAACATTACCTCTTCCACTGAACCAATAGTCAACATGGCAGGTAAATTGTCATTTTCTAGGCCATGGATAATCGATTCAGGGGCCACCGAACACATCACTTGCGAGGGTGATACTTTGAGTGATGTTGTTCCCAATTCTTCGGAACCACCAGTCCGCATACCTAATGGTGAAAGTATACCTGTTACTGGTATTCCTCTAATGCGTCCTGATTGTCCCACAATTTCACTGCAATCTAATTTCTGTCAGCCATCTTGTTTCGGATCTTAATTATGGCTTAACGTTCTTTGGGGATTTTTGTGTTATACAGGACTTACTCTCGAGGAAGCTGATTGGAGTGGGTAAGCAACGTGATGGTCTATACTACATGGAGCCGCTGTCAACTGGAATAACAGCTTTTTCTGCTACAGTGGATCCCACTTCTTGGCATCGTCGGTCGGTTAGGTCATGCTTACTACACTATATTAGTCATCTTAGTAATCTTAAACGACGTCCAAACATTTTTTATGATTCTTGTTTATGAGCCAAACAGACTCGTTTACCTTTTCCTGTTAGTACCAATAGATCTTTGCATTGTTTTGAGTTGATTCATTGTGACATTTGGGGTGGATATAAGCATGAATTATTTTCTGGTGCTAAATATTTTTTTACCATTGTTGATGATTACAGTAGAGGTGTTTGGGTTTATTTGTTAAAAGCAAAATCTGAGGTAGCCAAATATTTGATGCAATTTTACAACATGGTTCATACTCAGTTCGGTTGTTCTATCAAATGTATACGGGCTGATAATGGAATTGAATTCCAGCCTACTACTTTGCTTGATTTTTATGCTGCTCATGGTGTTTTACTTGAGACTTCTTGCACTGATACCCCTCAACAGAATGGAGTTGTTGAACGCAAACACACATCCTCGAAGTCGCGCGTGCTTTGCGATTCGAGGCAGGTTTGCCATTGATTTTTGGGGAGAATGCATTCTCACTGCTATTTATATCATTAATCGTCTACCTTTAGTGTGTTGCCGTCTGCACCCAAAAATAAGATTTGTATTTTTTCCTAACAAACCCACTAGAATGTAGTAGGGTAAGTAAGGGTCGAACCCATTGAATTTCAATTGAATTAATTGTGCTTTTAAAAGTAACCGGAGGGGGATTGGATTGAGTCTAACAACTAATAGACATGAAAACATAAATAATTAAAAGTGCAAAAATAATAAAATAAGATAAACAAATAAAATAACAAACCTAGTCCAAGAATTTGATCCCCTCTCGTATCCTAATTCACATAGATGAAATTCCTAAAACACCATCATGTTCATAAACTCAAGTCCCTAGGTTAATGGTACGACCAAATTAACCCGAAATATCCTTAAGTTTAATAACCTAGGGTACGACCTCTAGATTAAACTATTCCCGAGTGACCCTATGTATTCGAACTCGACAATGCATAAAGATTTAAATATTATGACTATTAGGCTATGAAAACGGGGTTAGCAAATCATACAACCTAGATTTCGTGATTTCAAGAGCTACTTCCTCATTTTGCTACTTGGTTCACAATATTATAACATTACAGATTATAATATGTAAAATAGCTGTTGAACAATCAATCACCTATGAGAGGGGTAGTCTACACAAGCAATTGAAAATTCAAGATTCATATCAAAGCCAATCACAAAATAAATTCATAAAACAAATTGATAATTTTATTCATAATCAAACATGAAATTAATCAACGGAGGTTCACAATATCCTTGGACTAGAAAACTAAATTACATAATTAAAAATTAAATTAAATTAAAAACAACAAAACCCGTGTTCTTCAACTGGTGGTGCGTCTTCTTCCCCAGGCCAATCTGTCTTCAACGTGCCGCCCCGGATGTGGAATGATGAACAGCGTGAGATAATCTCCCTATATAAATATATGGATCCTTAATAAATTTATCTTTGACCTTCCTTCTTTATTTAGTGTCCACGTTCAATGCATCTCCAATCTTTTTGGTAAGTTTCCTTTTTCTTTTCAAATCAAAACCCTCCTTAATTTATCTTGGTCAAATCTTTATTTTCCTACAATTAAATTATTGTAACAGTCCCACATAAATAAATTAATTATGTGACTGTATAGTTTCTCTTATTTTTGGTCTGTTTAGACAAGAATTAAAATAATTAAAATATAATGTGTGAAATAGAAATAAGTCGTAATTAATATAAAATAATCACAACTCACATAAAAAATATATATGAATTCATCTAAAATAATGAGGTAAAATTACGACTTATCAACCTTCCATTGTCATCTCGAATAAGACTCCTCACGAGCTCTTATTAGGAAAAATACCTTCATATGATCATCTTCGAGTCTTTGGATGTTTAGTATATGCTCATGACAATAAGCGTAACGATAAATTTGGTGGCAGGAGGAGTCTGTGTATATTTGTTGGTTATCCCGTTGGTCAAAAGGCATATAAAATTTTTTACTTACAAACCTGTGATATCTACAGCTCTCGTGATTTTACATTCTTTGAAAATATTTTTCCTTTCAAAGGAAATCATCCCACTTTATCTGGCCCTCAACTTTCCTTTGCGCAATCTGTTGAACTTGCAAGGAAATTTGTTCTTAGTGCACATCTTGATCCAACAAATTATTCTCTCTCATCTATCCCACCGCGTATTGCACCACGCGGAACACCCAAACATACCTCTAACCATACGGCTCCACCAGAAACAGAAACATTCCCTCCAGAAACTATGGCAGATGCCCTTAATGAACCAATGCATGAAAATGAGCCTCAACAGGAGGCTGCTGAACAGGCTGCTACTCCGCCACCTGCGCCTCCGGTCGAACAGTACCCTAGTCAGCATGTTCGTCGGTGCTCAAAACATTTGGATGATTTTGATGTTGATCTGCCGCCGTCTATAGACCATTCACAACCCACTGCCAATTGAGTGAACTTGACGGTATATCCTCTATCTCACTTTATCTCTTATGATAGTTTTTCTGCTCCTCATAAGGTTTTCTTAGCAGCCATCACATTTCGTGATGAGCCTAAACATTTCAAACAGGCAGTGCAGAATCTTCTGTGGCGTGAGGCTATACAGAAAGAAATCACTGCACTTGAGGACAATGGAACTTGGAAGTTGGTGTCTCTTCCATCAGGAAAGAGAGTAGTAGATTCGAAATGGGTATACAAAATCAAGTACAAGTCTAATAGGGATGTTGAGCGATACAAGGCACCACTTGTCGCCAAGGGTTTCACACAAGTAGAAGGAGTGGATTTTCATGAGAGTTTTGCCGGTAGTTAAACTTGTCACTATACGCTGCATACTTGCAATTGCAGCCAAATAGAGATGGGAAGTACATCAGTTGGATGTAAATAACGCATTCTTGCATGGAGATCTTAGTGAGGACGTCTACATGCGAGTTCCGCAAGGTTTCACCAATAAGGGAGACAATCGTGTTTGCAAGTTGATGAAATCGCTTTATGGTTTGCGACAAGCATCACGTAATTGGTATCATAAATTTACTCAAGCTCTTATAGGCATTGGCTTTCAATCATCTCGTGCAGATCACTCTATTTATCTTTCGAGAGGTTCCACATATGTGGCTGCTCTCATTTACGTTGACGATGTACTCTTAGTGGGTAATGACTCAAATCACATTGCACGTGTGAAGCAATTCTTAGATGATACTTTTAGCATTAAAGATTTGAGGGTGTTGAAATATTTTCTTGGCATCGAAGTTGCTCGTTCCGATGAAGGTTTTGTTTTGAGTCAACGAA
Source organism: Pogostemon cablin (assembly GCA_023678885.1). NCBI lineage: Eukaryota > Viridiplantae > Streptophyta > Magnoliopsida > Lamiales > Lamiaceae > Pogostemon > Pogostemon cablin. The sequence goes on along the minus strand of CM042992.1, from coordinate 188,196 downwards.
AGTATACCCTTGATATTCTTAAAGACAGTGGACTTCAGGCCTGTCGGCCTTCTTCTTTCCCCATGGAGCAGAACATAATGCCTGATGATGAAAGCCCATGTGTTGATCCCACATCATATCGGCGTCTTGTTGGACGTTTACTTTATCTTACCGTCACACGTCCTGACATAGTGTTTTCTGTTAATCAGTTGAGCCAGTCTCTTAGCTGCCCTCGTCAGTGTCACTTCGATGCAGCGATGCGTGTTCTTCGATACTTGAAGAGTACACCTGGACAGGGTATTTTTCTTCCAGCAGCTGGTGGGTTTTCTTTGGAGGTATATTGTGACGCGGATTGGGCAGAATACTCTTTCACGCGTCGTTCCAGCTCTAGTTATTTTATCACTCTTGGTGGTGCCCCAATTTCTTGGCGCACTAAGAAACAGTCAGTAGTTTCACGTTCTTCAGCTGAGGCGGAGTATCGTGTTATGGCTCTCACAGTCAGTGAGCTTCTTTGGTTACGATGGTTGTTGAAGGATTTTGGTGTTCTTCAATCAGGACCGACACTTTTGTACTGTGATAATCAAGCGGCTCGTCATATTTTTATTAATCCAGTGTTCCATGACAGAACGAAGCATGTTGAAATGGATTGTTACTTTGTTCGCGAACGTGTTGTTAGTGGTCATATCGCTCCATCTCCCATTTCCACTACACATCAAGTTGCTGACATCATCACAAAAGCCCTTGTAGCAGATCGTTTTCAGTTTCTTAAGAGCAAGTTGGGTGTTCGTAACCTTCACACTCCACCTTGAGGGGGAGTATTATTGGACATTATCTTTATTATATTGCACATATGTGTTGATTATTTCATTTCTTGTGGGCTTTTGTATAATTTAGCCCATTGTATGTAGGTTTTTCTATTTTCCTACTTTGTTGTACATGTATATATAAGGATTGTGATCACATGAATGAATATCACAATATTATGCCGTATTCATATCTCTTTGTTTTCAGAATTAAACATTTTTCTTTGATAATAAATTGAAATGATTTCCGAATTTCAGTTAAACATTTTACAAATTATTAGACAGTCGTTGTATTTCATAACTAAACCTTTAAAAAGTGGGAGATGAATAATTTCTACTAAATAAAAATAATGTGGTTGTGAAATAATTTTACATAATTGCACATTTATATAATCAAATAAAATATGATCAAAAATATTAATATGATTAAAATATACAAAAAAAGACACTAAATTAAAAAGTATATATATACATCAAATAAGTGCTAAAATAACAGCCATATTTATAAAATTAGCTAGATAATTTTTTCCTCAAAGAATGTAGTTAAGAACAACAACTTAAGAATGCTAGCTACAGCTAAGTTATTTAACAATTAACACAGAGAAATGATGAATCTTAGTTTTTATGATGCCAACAAAGCCAAATCTTTACAGGATCATCAAATTTACTCTATATCTAGAGCGTATCTTTCTCTAACATATATGAACATCTGTATGAATCTAATCAAAATATTGCCATAATCTAGTTACAGTTTTTTTAAATGATAAACTATCCCTTATTTAATATGCTCTTTTTATTGTTGTAAATATATGGGCGTACTGATCAGTTATGACAAAATGATGAAACACTTTTAATTATTTCAAATAGTTAATTTGAAATTGCACATCAAATTGAATTCTATTTATTTTGTTTTTCTATATCAAATTAATAATTTCATCAATTTAATTAAATATATTGAAAACAAGGCTGATAAGATAATGAATGTATATCCTTTAATTTCAGAATTCTGATGATATTGTTTTCATGTAAGTCCTGTTTTGGACATGCAAGCATGGGTCATCCATCCATGAATATATATAATTCTAACTTATATTGGACTGATCGACATGAAACCTTGAAACACATGAATTGACTTAATTACCTTTTTCTTGTTTTATTTTATTTATTTATTTATTTATCTTGCAACTATATATAAATGAAATTTTACATGTGGGAATGTTGATTATTGCAAAATAATATTGCTGTTTCTCTACAATAATGGCTCGAAAAAGACATTTTTAAGTTTTGTAGCGCATAATTTATAATGCTCCCCTTGTGATTGAGGGCATTCATTCAATATTATATATAATGTCCTTTTATGCACCCAATTATTTATGTGTTTCAATATTGTTATACCAATATTTATCCCTCAAATAAAATGAAAATTGTGGCACCATATATATATCTAATATATCACATGGTTAGATACCCTTGGGATTAGCCTACCATCCAAAACATGTATTAATTGATTCATACATAATCAACAAATTAAATAAAGTAAGGTAAGGACAAACCTATTTTGTACCCATTCTTGTGCAGAACATACATTCCCAAATTCCATGTGCCTTAGCTTCCACAAAATCAGCAAAAGAAAATTTTCCCATATCTATCCCATGTGTCAAAATCTTAATGGTCACCCAAATAATTGTTGATTATTATAATAGAGGTAAGTAAAACCTAGTATTTTATATTTAGTCCAAATATTTATGGACTCCTGCCCTTGTACATATAAAGGCAACATATACACAAGTTAAGTGTGAAGAATTATTATGAAGCTAAGGTTAAAGAGGTTCCCAAAGATCAGCTCCAACATAGACAGTGACAGAGGAAAAAATGAGAATGAGATCAAATGGGAATTAAGACCTGGAGGCATGCTTGTTCAAAAAAGAGAGTCTCAACAAAGTATCACTCATGAAGTCATCATAATTGTAGTCTCTACAATTTTCTACAAGTATAATATATCCATTCAACCAACTTCAACATTCGGTACGCATTATATATAGCTTTATTTAATTACTATTACTATTTTTAAACATTTATTATATTTAACTAATTATCTTCCTTGTGTTTTTAGGGGAGCTAAAGATTTTGTTGTCATTGTTAACAAAGTTGGAGCCTCAAGAACAAAGGATATTATTCAAAGGGAAAGAGAGAGAAGACCATGAACACTTGCACATGATTGGTGTTAGAGATAAAGACAAAGTAGTTTTGTTCCAGCAACACAAAGAGCTGAAGAGGCTACTCCACTGCTAATTAAAGTTAAACAACAATCAAATATAATTAATTCATTCTTAAATAAATAGCTAAGCACTTCTATTTTCATCCAACTACAATAATTTAATTTGTAATTGAAATTGTTGGAGCTCTCTCTTTCACCCTTCATCATGTGTACGTCTCTTTAATTTCATTTGTATAATCATTATTTAGTAAATGATAACATTGTCTTGATGAATATCATGATTTTACAATACATAAAAGTTTTTTAGTGATTAGACATTGAGTTAATAGTGTATTTCGTGTAAGTTTTTTTTCTTTTCTTTTTTTCCTTTGTCCCCATTCCGAAATATCACTTTCCATGAAATCTGTGGAAGTGTTCATTTAAAAAAAATACTAATAAATAGCTTAGTAGTTTGGATTTAAATAACACAAGATGATACCTAATATTATTTAATAAGTCAACACCAAGAAAAAGAAATAAAGTGAGAAAAATGATGACACACCTATTTGTGGCCATTATCCACCAATAGAATTTAGTACTCCACTTTTTATTTAGAAGTATGATAGGATATCTTTAATTATAGAATCAATTATTAGCTTTAATATAGGCTGTAATTGATTTTATCGTATATTTACCTTGTATATTTATTCTTTTTATTGTTGTAATTCGTTTGTTTTCTATATATTGAATAGTATACCACTCATTACTTTTGTGGTTAACATCATAAATTCTCTGCATGTAAACATCATAAACCCTTTATCCCACATATTCATTATAAAAACGAAAATTTCAAAATGAGAGAAAGAAAATATCTTATTGTTTTTGTAAACATGAAAAATGAAAAGGGGGAATGACAAAATAAAATAATTAATTTATTAATATAGCAAATCTAAAATCGACACGAGTAGTGCACCACCAAAAGTCACCTAGCTACTAAGACAATGATATACCCGGAAAAGTAAACTATATTTACAATCAATCACTCTCTCCCTCTCCGCAGTCAACATTTATATTAACTATAACATTCAATCTAAGAATTTGGATTAGTTCATTCCTGATATTAAATTATTTTAACTTAAGATAAATAAGTTTGATTAATTTTTCCCTTGTGTACATTTAAAATTCATGACTAATTAAATTCGATGTAACTTTATGTAAAGAATTTTAATAGTTTCTTAATTAGTGAAATTTGTCACAAATCATTTGGAATTTTTAACTTTGAGGGGAAAAAAATCAAGATTCAAGGGAATCACAATATTTCATTTTTCTTTATCTATAATTATGGTTCTAAATGTAATTATTGAAAATTGATCGCCTTCCCGTGAATAATGAGGAATGGATGCTTTTGGAAAAAAATCTAAATTAATGAAGTATATTTTTTGTCCATTAAATTTTTAAATTTTGAAATTAGTCCATCAATTTCACATTTTTTGAAATTGGTTCATTAAGTTTATAGAATTCGACAACCGTCAAGAGGACAATTTTATCTAATTTTGTAAACTTAATGGACCAATTTAAAAATCAGAAAATATTAATGGACTAAAAAATATATCAACCTTTTTGTAAGTGTATATGGTTAGAATATTAGTAGCTTATATATCTAAATATACTAATAAATAAATGCACGTTTCGTATTATTTATGGTATAAGAAGCGCGTGGATGTTAGTGTTAAGAGTGGTAGAGACGTAGTCGAAGGCATGGATTGATATAGGATGACAAGCAAATCACATTTTAATTCTAACAAAAAAAAAAAATCTTTGATTAGTTGATTATATATTATGTGTATAACTACTTTGTCTAAGCATCTTTAAAATCTGCAAACTCTGTTGTAGTTTCTCGCAGTTGACAATTTCTTAATTCTTTGCGAAATTGAAGGATTAAGGCAGCACAGTCTTTTTTTTTTTTTTTGTTGACAGAAGAGAAGATAGAGAGCACAAGTTATCATGCACACATGCATCAAAAAACATGTCATCTAATTTGTGTATGATTATATTTGTGCTCTCTTCTCCTTCTGTCAACCAACTTGCTGCCTGCCTTTATCTCTACCTCTTCCTTTTCCATCCAGGTATTTTTAATTTTTACTTTTATATGCTTTAAATAAATTACAAATTAAGGGAGGCATATTAATACATATCTATCGGGATCTCAATATTGTTTCTTACCGCAGAAAGAATATGAGTTGTCGAATGATCAATGTATCATTTGGTATTCTTTGATTATTTGTTTCCAACCATGGCCCAAATTAAACTTTGCTTTTGAAATTTCAAAATTAAAAATTTGAAGTTTAGTGGCCTTATTCATTTGGATTTTAAACGCTGTAAATCAACGGATGATGGATGGGTGGTGATGCATGCTACTACACCAACATATATTATTCAAATTTTTGTGTCAATTTGATGAGACATTTTGTGTCGCATGTCAATGGTACAAAAAAAAATATATAATTGTTTTTTACAATGGAGTATTCGGTTGATAAAAATTAAATTAGTTTATTATTGAATTTATTAATTAACAACTAGTAAATCCATTGATTTCCATCGGTAAATTGGTGATCTAGAACGTTGATCAATATTCAGGAAGAGATTGAGATAACTTTTTTTGTAACGAACCAAAGTAATCTTAAACTACTACCGGCCCAATATCAGCGCTGGGCTTAAAACGTACCTTCAACTCATTCTGTATTCAAATCATATGCCCTGTGGACCACACTAAATTTGCACCCGTTGGGCCCAAGGTCATGCAATGCTATAACTCTTATTAACTCTCAAAACACTAATATCTCTCTCTTTTAAGGAAATCATCGCATAAAATAACAAGTACTGAAGTATACACTACAAAAAAAACTGTTTTTTAAAAATCTCAATTTCATTGTTAAATTGGCTTACCAACGAATTAGCAATGGAATCTATTGGTAAATTTTTATTGGTAAAGGGGTGGTTGGTAAATTTTTAACAACGAAAAATCAATTCCGTTGGTAAATAATTCCGTTGGTAATCTGTTGCTAATAATTCCATTGGTAATTTATATAATGATTCATTTGGTAATATGTTGGTGATTAGCAACGGATTGAATTTCGTTGCTAAAATAGTGAATAAGTCTGTTGGCATTCCGTTGCTTAAAAAAAATGTCATTTTTATTGTTAATCCATTGGAAATTACCAACGGATTGAATTCCGTTGGTAAATTCGTTTGCTAAAAAATATTTTTTTTAAGTGATATTTAGAAATCAAATTCTTGGTACAAATATATTACTCCCTGCCCACAAAATTATTCACATTTTTCATTTTTCATCTCACGGAATTTTTCACGTCAAAAAAAAAAGGAAAAAAATGCTCAAACTAATAAACTCTCAATTTACTTTATTTTAAAAGTTAGCATCTTCACCTGATACATTTATATTTTTTTAATACTTAAAACTAATATATGTTATTTTAAAAAGTCATATAACAAATAAGAAAAATAAAATGTTAAAATTTTAAACAATATGATGGGCTACATATTATGTAGCTTGAAATGATATAGAGTATAATACAAAAAATTTCAGAATCAAATAACTTTGATTAATTTAAAAACAATATATTTCATCACCATTGTCTTTGCTTGGATCGATAAACAGACGTAGGATTCAAAATTAATAAATAAATAGAAGTATATATATAATTAAATTAATATATGAATTCAAAATGTGTGGATATAAATTATGGGATAAGGGATCTATGATGGAGTGTAGGTAATTTGGTTAAACAGATGAAGTTGATGGGAAAAATGGGTCTAGTTAATTGTGAAATTACATAGTTTATTAAATTGGAAGCCCAATCATATAAGTGTATAATAATTTGATTGAAGCTTGTAACTCATCAACAGCGCGTCAACTGAAAGCAACTAACTAAACCAAACCACCATACAAACATTTAAAGGAAAAAGGAACCGGCGACTGCGGCAGCAGCAGCAACGGCGGAGACCTTCAAGACGGTTGCACTGCTTGGTGCATCAGCCTCTGAGCCAGGTGCATCAGCCTCAGGTGATGCAGCAGCGGGTGCGGGTGCGGGTGCGGGTGTGGGGGTGGATGGTGCCGGTGGAGATGAGGGCTCCTCCTCTGGGGCTTCGGCTGGGGCCGATGCAATGGGGGAGTTGGTGAGAGTGGGAGCTGATTTTGGGGTCGCCACTGGGGCCGAGGTGGTTGACTTTGACTTTGATGGAGCGGCAGCCGGTGCGCTCGATGGAGACTGGGCGGAAACCACCACTACGAAAAAGATGAGGGCAAGAGCAATCACTTGACGTGCCATTTTTATTTCACTTTTATTAAGGATTCTTGTATTTATTTGCAGCTATTCTCCGATTGTGTTAAAGAGAAAAACTGCAATGGCTCAAGAATGAGAAAAACAGTAGGTGGTGGACCTCCTTTTATAGTGTTGAGGGCGCCGGAGATGGCGGAGATATTCATCGGTGTTCGGACAAGGATACATGCGTTGACCGCAAATCAGCAGAAGCTTAAGGATTTACTTCGTTCACCGCTTTTATAGGTATGTACTCTATTTGACGTTGACATGGTTGTAATAAATTTCGTGGTTATTAATTAATTAGTGAACTATACAACTATATGTAGTAGTATATATATATATTTTTTTTTTTATCTTGTGACATACTTATAAATCATCTTAATTAGTACCGTTATTTAAAAATAGACAATATAGTAAAAAAATTATGTTAATTTTAATAAATTAAAAAATGTACTCTCTAAATAAAATGTGATATCTGCATTAAACTATATATCTCATTAATAATTTGTATCAATAATCACTAAATGATAATATTTTTGTATTAAAAAGTAATCAACACCCAGTTCGTGTATATCGATTTTATATATATTATCACTATAGGGTGGATGGAAGGATAATAAAATTTAATATAAATTTATACTTCCTGTTTCCACTGTTATTATTCACTTTTTCTTTATCACATGGATTAATAAGTAACAATAGGTAGTTATTGGTGGTATAAGTTGTAATTATGTAAAAATTTGTAAGTGTAAAGTCTTCACTTAAAAAAAAAATTAATACTGAACAATAAAAAGAAAAAAGATGAAAAATAGTAAGAGTTGGCAATAAATTTCAAAACTTAGATTTTGAAATGGAAACAAACATGGAGTTTAAGTATTTATTATCGATACACAGTTGGATTTAGGGGTTGATTGAGATTGATGGGTACGTGGCATTAATGTTTTCCTTTAAACTACTCCACAATATCCACCAGCAAGTATTTTTCTGCAATCCATTAAAAGGATTAATTAATGATTAGTAATAAGAATTAAGAAAATTATGCAAATGAATGTGATGTGAATTGTGATGATTATAAGTTGATTAGATTGAATTAGAGAGGTTTAGGAAATTGTGAAAATAGTATTGTATAGAGTTGATCGCCAGATTTGATTTAAGTGAGATGAGTCGCATTGATTCTGACGACAACGTGTCTGTCTTCTCCGCCCCAATGCCATATAATTCTCTCCTCCTATTTTTCCTCTCAGCCATTCCTTTCTCCTTCCTCCATTTCCCCCTCTCCTCTCCTCTCCTCTCCTCTCTCCTCCTATTGTATATGGCTCCTTCTCTTGAGGATAACAAAAACAATGAAATGTCGACTGCTAAGTCCAGAGTCACCGTTGTAGGTAGTGGCAATTGGGGAAGCGTCGCCGCCAAGCTCATTGCTTCCAACACAACAAAGATTACTTCTTTCCACGGTATCCACTCATTCTAATTTTACCCATAATCTATAAACCCACCTAGGTTACATTTTCTCCCTGGATTTATCCACGTCTATCTGTCCATCACCTTATGCTTTTATTTCCTCTCATGCTAACCCTTTACTTCAACTGTCTGGGCATGTTATGTTATCTGCTTGAAATTTTCCTCTCTATAATTCATTCTATGTAACTTGGCCGGTCAATTCTTATTCTTTGAGTACTAAAAAACAGAGCAGAGGAGATCTTTGATTACACACTTGATTCAGGATCCATGAACATCTGTACATGTACTGATGTACAGAGGGTGTGAATGTTTTAGAGCTTTCGAAATAGTGGATATTTGAATTTCACCTGTAGTAAACATTGATAATCCTTTACTATTTGACTCTTAATTTGGTCCTGGATATTACACTTAACTCATACATTATTGTTCATGGGTTTCTATATGGTTCGACCTCTTGCAGGTTAAGGTTATTCGTCTGCGTACTTACTTTAGTGCTTTGACTTTCAGTTGGTTTTTCTTTCTTTTTTGTGGATTAATAGATGAAGTGAGGATGTGGGTGTTTGAGGAGACACTGCCAACTGGTGGTGAACTCTCAGAAGTCATAAACAAAACTAATGTAATCTGCTCCTTTTGCCTTTCCCTTCTCTACTAATGTTTTGTAGCCTAATACAAATTCTTCTTCTCCACAGGAGAATGTTAAATATCTACCAGGTGTAAAGCTTGGTAAAAATGTTGTTGCAGACCCTGATCTTGAAAATGCTGGTATATGTATAAGTTTGAAACTATTAGCTAGTCACCTGAGTCGTTAAGCTCTCAGATACTCTAGATGATTGCCTAAGGCCATTATATTTCTTCTAATTTGACTGAATTGGTAACTGAGCAGTCAGAGATGCCAACATGTTAGTGTTTGTGACACCCCACCAGTTTATGGAGGGCATTTGTAAGAGGTTAGTGGGAAAGATAAAAAAGGATGCCGAAGCAATCTCCCTCATTAAAGGAATGGAAGTCAAGAAGGAAGGTCCATGCATGATCTCAACACTCATATCGGAACAGCTCGGAATTAATTGTTGTGTTTTGATGGGTGCAAACATTGCAAATGAGGTTAACTGCTGTTTGTTGTATGCCTTACCATTATTGATTGCAATGTGCAGCACTTCGTAATCAATTCTATGACACGAAAATTTTAACTTGTACAGATTGCATTGGAGAAGTTTAGTGAGGCTACCGTTGGTTATAGAAAAGATAAAGAGACTGCAGAGAAATGGGTTCGACTGTTCAACACTCCATACTTTGTGATCTCAGCTGTGAGTGAATTTTCTAGATACCTTCAAATTCTGAATAAGCTCTTTCATTTATGCGGCATGATCCCATGACCGAGAATTGTTGCCATATTTAGTTCATAAGAATGTAATATTTGTGCTATCTGAACTTTGTACTCATGCGTTGAAGAAATATGAATAGGTCCAAGATGTGGAAGGAGTTGAACTGTGCGGAACTCTAAAAAATGTGGTGGCTATTGCTGCAGGTAATGCTACCTTGTTCTGTTCTTTTCACTTTGTTTGGTTTAATGTTTTTAGCATGCAACAATGACAGATGTGCGTTATCTATACAGGATTTGTGGATGGGTTGGACATGGGGAACAATACAAAGGCAAGCTGAAGAAAACTTTTACTAGTTACAATAAATCACCAGTAGTCCTAAATAACTTGTATAATGTTATACCAGGCGGCAATAATGAGAATTGGTTTGAGGGAAATGAAGGCCTTGTCAAAGCTACTTTTCCCTTCTGTAAAAGATAGTACTTTCTTTGAAAGCTGTGGTGTAGCAGATCTAATCACAACCTGCTGTAAGTACCATGCACAGATATCTCATTGAGCTTAGTTTTCAGAAGAATGTGCGCCACAATTAATCTGTTTGGATTGTAGTGGGGGGGAGAAACAGGAAGTGTGCAGATGCCTTTGCTAGGAACGGTGGGAAGAGGTCTTTCGATGAGCTCGAAGCTGAGATGTTGCAGGGGCAGAAGTTGCAGGTATTAGCTTATGGAAGAATTTGAGTAGATTAGGCAGGACAAGACATTTGTTTTGTTTTTGGTAAATTTGCTGATGGTGGAACTTTGGTTTAGGGTGTTTCGACTGCAAAAGAGGTTTATGAGGTTTTGAAGCATAGGGGATGGTTAGAGCTGTTCCCGCTGTTCTCAACGGTCCACGAGATATGCAGTGGGCGTCTTCCACCAACAGCCATAGTGGAATACAGTGAGCACACCCCTAAGTTTTCGCTTGTGGGAGGGTCTGCTCAATATTTCTGAAGGAAATAGATAAAATTGAGAGTTTCTGTTTTTCTTTTACACCAGGCATATGTTGTCTGTGATACTGAGGGTATGCAATGCAACACCCGGTCATATGGTTTTTCATTTTTGTTCCCCTCCCTCCCTAGACCAATCTTCTTGTTTTATTTATTATGGATAAGGAATATAGGACTGTATATTCTGCTCTTACGTCTTTTACTTCCGTATCAGCTTTCACTGCCAACATGAAAATAAGGGCATGTAGATTTGACCTTAATTAAACTCACTAAGTATATCTATCACGTTTCTCACCATCATAATTGAATCCCATGAAATCATCAACTCCAACAAAGCTTCAATTCCATTACATGCAAGACTGATAAAATGAAGCACCCACAAAGGAAACGTAAAGCATCATTGGTGAGCATAATTGGTCTCTGGTGGTATATAAATGAACTTTAGAACGCCAGTGTCTTTTTCTTTAGTAGCTATACTATCAGTTACTATAAACCATTTACTAGAGATTGATAGTCTTGAATTCTATAATGACGTCTTGTTGGTATCACCATCAATCAACTCTAAGCCATTACCGTTGTAAAATTAATTTTGATTTTGGTAACTTCTCTTAATAATTCCCTGTTTCCCATTGGAATGCACTTCACTCGTACGGTAAAATCAAAATTTTATTAATAAATTTTGTACATCCTAGCCACATGTTTGTATTGTATCTCATTAGATGAGTGATTGTGATACATTGGAGAAGAGATAATTTAAATCCAAATTAAAGCATAATATCCTAGGACAAGAGTTTAGATTTCTTTTTTTGGCTACACTTTATTTTGCTTGAAGTAGTCTGCATGTAATTCGCCTGGTATGTGGTTATATACAATTTGATGATAGATGCATAATATCAGATGTCAGCTATATCAGCTTTCATGAAGCCAAGTTATTACAACAAAAACAAAACACATGAAATAAATAATCATGAATCATCCTCATAAAGAGACAAAAAAATTATTATTGGTTTAAAAGACACGCCTAGGTCTTTCCTCGGCAATATTAACTCTAATTGCCCTACCATCCAACTCCTGCACAAGTTAATCACATTTATTCATTCACATATCAAGTTATTTTAAAAGATCAAAGCCAAAGAGAGCAACATTTTTCAGATACCTGTCCATCAAGGGCAGCAATGGCATCGTTTACTTCAGTTTCACTTGCCATTGTAACAAAGCCAAATCCGCGCGACCATCCTGTCAGCTGATCAATTACTACTCTTGCATCCACCACCTTTCCATGTTCGCTGAACACCTGCTCTAGACGAGAATTATCCACTCGCCATGGTAAGTTGCCCACATACATTCTGAAGGAAGAAGACGCATTGGTTCTAGGAGCCCTTTCTGGTTGAGATCCTCTAGGAGCAGCTTTATTTACTGTCAACAGTCTTCCATTTATATCCTGAAACAAACACAGTTTCAACACTAAGCTCTTGGTTGTAAAAATTGAGATCAAAGATTTGTTATTGTTGTACTTAGTTTCAACTGCAGCAAGGCATACAACTGCTGCATCAAATAATATCTAATCTTGCAGAGAAAAGATACTACTTCTTCTGAGAAATCTACAATCTCCACATTCGCCATTACTATCACCCACTCTCAATAACCGACCCTTCAAAACTATCTACATAACATTGGCAAAGAAACAGTAGTTAGAATGCTTCATCCTAGAAAAACGCGTACCCTTATCTAGAGATCAAAACTGTCAGGCTTGTAAGCTAGGAAGTCCTAACTTAACCTAAAATCATGGTTTAAAGATAAAGGATTCACCACCCGGGACCAACGATGCCCTTCCACATTATCATGTGGAACACCGTAACAATTCAACCCCTTCGAATCAGATGTTAGCGAACAGCACACACCAGTGGCAACCCACATGCCCAAGGCCCCTTTACACTTTCGTGTCAAACCATTTAGTGATAGAAACCGTAACAAAAACACATATCTATCCAGTACTCTTATTATAAGCAATCGCCTTATTTTGAAATTCTTATAAAATTTTCAAATAAAAAGACAGACCATACCAACATGAGAAAGGTTCAATGTACAGTATTACTGCAAGATTCAAAACTTGATTATGCAACCAAAATGCAAGATTACAATGCCATATTCAGCATACCAATTCTTCCATGGGAGAAAACCTTGAGAAATTTCTAGATAAACTTGAAGAAAAAATGTAGTAAGAAGGTTTCCTGTCAAATTACACATATATACTTGCAATTTCATCTAAAATCCTATCATAAGTAAGACATGTCCCAACATTAAGATTCATTATAAAATGATCCTCATGCATATGCCATGAAAAGATTTCAAACTTGATCGCATTTCAATATAGTAACTACGACTAGAAAGAAATAAGGAACAAGAAGCAACTAACACATCGATTGAACATCTCAATAGCCTTCTCAGCTTCTTCCACAGTGCACATTGTTACAAATCCAAATCCACGACTTTGATCTGTTTGCCTATTATAAATCACCTACAACAGCAAATCTCATGTTTAAGTTGAGCTCATAAAACAGAAAATGTAGCGAGGAGCATGCAATTTAATTTCTTGTTACTCACTAATATTTTACATAAGATATTCAGATATGTATAATGAGAATATAAAGAGCGTGTCTGTGTGTTGAATGTTAGTTACGAAAGCAGATAATGGAATAGAAGAAAGAAGTATTAATACCTCTGAAATTTCGACAATTCCAGCTTGATTAAAGAGCTGAGCCAATTTTTCGCTGTCAACATCATAAGGCAGATTTCCAACAAAGAGCTTGGCCTCCTCCGGTGGGTCAATGAATGTTTCAACTCCACCATCATTGTCTTCTTCAGCGTCAGCGTCCTCTTTTTCGTCTTCGTCCTGTTGGGCCCAATCTGAAGTCTGTGCCACAGACGGGGTAATCTTGAAAGGTAACTTGTTGGATTTGAGCGAAATAAAAGGGGTTGAGAAGTGGGCGTGCCCGGCCCCGGAGATGGTGGTGAAATGAGGTCTTGGCAGTGTGGTTGCACAACACTCGAGCAGTTTGAGATGAAAGGTTGTTGCAGTTGCAGAAGTCATTTTAGAGAGGGAGAGGGAGGAGAGGGTTTGGAAATGGTATAGTTGTAGATAAGAATTTCAAACCACAATAGTCAGATATCATATGCGACAACAAATCTGCACCTCAGGCCCCAGGCCCAAGGCCCTTTTCTGTGATTTTTATTTCCTATTATTTTTCCTTGTTTCATTTGATAGATTATGTACAAACTCTAAACTTTACAACAATTTGATAAGACGGAATTCTTGGTTCATTCTAATTTCCATTATTATGTTTTTATCTTGCTAATTATTTCATCCTAAAAAAAATGCGTGGAGTTCAAATATGGTATAACATAAACATATATTTGATGGTGATTATTATTCAACTCAATAGTATGAATGCAGTTTGAAGATTTACAAACATTTGGAGTAGAGTGATTCATTCATATGTTATAACATGTAGGTTTGTAGTTGCTATAAGCTAAGACTGCATAGAAAGGATCTGATCCTGATAAAAATCCCAACACCCCTGCAATGCGACTCCAGATGGAATGATCATTAGCATTAGCATTAGGATTTGGTAATTTTCGAATGACTTGGGAGTTTGTGAATCCTTGGACGCATTGGAAGTATTGCACAACAAGATGTACTCGGCTATACCCCGTCCCGTCTCGCCAGGCCGCTATCGCCTTGTCGAAGAACATCCTGTTACTGAAGCTTACAATGAACACCCCACCTGGCCGTAGTACGCGATAAACCTCAGCAAATACCTGCAGATCAACACCCACGTATGAATCTCATCTAAAAGCTTAAAACTAATACTTGATCAAAGTTTCCTACACCTACTGATCAGTGTATTGTGGGATCAATTCTCACAAGAAACAACTGTATTGGCTGCAAGTACTGCACACTAACCGTGCATAAAACAGCATCAAAGCTGGAATCCTCAATCTGAAGCTGCTCTTCCTTGTTCAGATCCTTCACGAAGAAATAATCCAACCTCGGATTCCTAGCTAGCTTCTCAGCATTAAGCCCGTGACCCACTACTCTCTTGTACGCCACCTGTTCGGGCAAATGACTCACCCACGAACTCATAAGATCAAGAATTTCCATTTCGGGTCTCAGAATTTCCCTGTACAGATTCTTCAGTGTGGAGATGAAATTCTCATCTACGTGAGTTACGAATCTTGGATAGGCGTAGAATTCTCTGTCTGGGTAATTTTCCAGCTTTCTTCTTCCTTCTTGGGTGAGAACCATCCTCCCTGCTGAACTACGCTCCTCTGCACCATTTCTAGTGTTTGCAGAAATGGTTAGGGTTCTTGTTTTAGAGTGGGGGTAGAGTTTTGATTTGTTTTGGCATGAAAACTGCCATTTTTAGGGCCACAGGGAGAGCATGGATTGCAGGAGCTTGGCTTGGCTTGTCAGCCAGATATTGAATAAACGGATTTGTTCATTCATGTTGGAAAAATTTAACAACAAAATCATTTTTGCCTAATTCCTCAATAATTAAAATCACTACTCCTAATCAAATTTGTTTACTGTTATTTTTAAGTCAAATTTGGTATATTTTTTCCCAAAAGAGATAAAATGAACACAGGCTCATTTTGCATAACACGTGTCACGATTCTGTTGCGTGAAGTCATAAAATATGGGTCATTCATGTACCAGGCCAGGATTAGTAAGTCTAGATCTGATGATTATTATCTTTGGTATAGAATCAAGATGAGCCCAAATTCTAATTGGACTTTAGTCTGCCCGTTATTTGATATTTTAGAGTTAAAATAAAATAATAATGTTTGATTAGCAGGCCCAACCCAAAAGAGACCGAGATATAAAAAGGGAATGGAGAAACCCAACCCAATCCAGTTGAAGAACAGCAGGCAAACCCCATTGCACAAACTACTTGCCTTGCCTTGATAAATAGACGACGGAATTCCAGAGAGGATTGCGTTGTAAGGTGATGACAGTTGATTCTTCTGCAACTTGGAAGCGGAGAAGGTTTATCGCTGTTTCTCCAATGGAATCCGAATTAGCTAAGGTAAATGATTTTCCCCCTATCCTTGATATTGAAGCCTGCGTTTGTGTTTTCTGATTTGGCTTCTGTTTTTCTAATTTCCTCTGTGGTTATTGTTTTCTTTTAACTAATTGTTAATTGATTTATCGGCTAATCTTGATTGTTTGTTCGTTGATTGCTAATTATTGAGTTGCGTAGATAATCTTTCTTTTGTGTGACTCTGTCAATCTTTCCCTAAGTAAGGAATTTGTCGAAACTGTAGTACGAACTATAAATGAACTTTTTGGATGCTTATTGAAATTATTTTTTGTCGATAAAGTTGGTGCTAATTAATAAAAATTGAGTATAATTTTTTAGCTTACTATTGTAGCTCCAATGATGGAAATTTAATGTCTTAGTTATAGTTAGCCTGGAACTGGATCTTTCTGGATAGAACAAGGTAATTAGGGCTTCTTCTTTTCTTTTTTTGGCTCTTATTTTCCAATCAAGTTTAAAGATCTCTTAGAGGCTGGAATCATGAAGTATTGCTTGTCTGCTGTTGCTCCTGTGATCTTGACTAGTTTAATTCGTTAAGATAGTTTTCCCTTAGTTTTCCCTGAAGACTAAACAAAAATGATATTTTTTGCATATTATTATGATGTAAACTGGAACTTTTTGAAGCTTTCTTGTAATGTAAAGCACAATCATTGCTGCTTCACCATTACTTTTGTCCCAATGATGCATAAGTTTTTGGATGATAATAGTTTAAGATATTTGTCTTTTCCAAATCAATCAGTTTTATTTAAACTGTGGGTACATTGTATACTTGTGATTCTCTGTTGGTGTGCTGTCCTAACACATTTTAGAACCATAAGAGGCTGCAAAACGCCTTTCTTCTTCTGTAAAACCAGTTATTTTGTTATGGTCCTTCCACTCCAAGTATATTTGAATCCAGTTATTTTTCTACTTCTGTCCTTTGAATTTTTTTTTTTTTTTTTTTTTTGGGTGGGGTCTAGGCGAGACTAGCCAATGCAAGAGAAAAACATGGACGAGATATCCGAGTGTTTGAAACATCCATAGCTTCTGGAACCCCTTCCAGTGCCTCTGATATCGGTAAACCAGGTTTTTCTTTTGTTAGTTCCTAATGATTTATCAACTCAAGTTATGTTCATAGTATTATTTTTGTCTATTTTCAGAAGAGACAGATGATTTCTATGACTTCACAGCAGAGGATTACTACCGGGTAATGTCAACCAAAAAGGAAGGTAATATAATACTGAGTTGCTAAGTATGATATGGATGATTAAGTTTTCAGATTAGTGATGATACTCAATGCAATCCCGCTCTGATCTTTCATTTTGAACAGAAGACGACCCGGTTGTGATCATATGTAGCACTCCTAAATTTTTTATATTGTCAAACTACCTGCAGATAAACATTTGAAGACAAAAAAGATTAGAGATGCTGAGGAGGCTGCTCGCAGGGCAAGGATTACAAAGGTATTGTTGATTTGGGTAATTTTGGTGACTGGTAATTGTTATCTTTTTATTATGAGTATATGTCACTATAGCCTGGTCTATAAACCATATTTCATTAAAAGTCGATGAATTATTTATGTCCGTTCTATCAGGCAGTAATCAGAGTTCGTTTTCCTGACAATCATACACTCGAGGCCTCATTTCATCCATCTGAGACAATTCAGAGCTTAGTTGATCTGCTTAGTAATGTGATTGCTAACCCAGAATTATCATTCCATTTATGTGAGTATCTCAGTATGCATCACTTCACTGCATGGGTTCTTATCTTGGAATATCAAAGCTGAGCAAGTATTAATCTGAAGTGATAATCCTACTATTCCCTTTTTTAGATACTACACCTCCGAAAAAACAGATAAAGGATATGTCTCAGGACCTGTATTCTGCTGGCTTTATACCTGGTGCTATCGTCTACTTCGCATATGATGCACCACCAAAAGGTACTCGATAATCTGTTGATGGGACCTTTTTCTTGCATCGTATCTCCTCCCTGCTGCTATGATTGCAATGTCTTTTCATTGAATACGTGAACCCTAAAGTTTGTCTCAACCCCTGTAAATTTATCATAACCAACAAGGAAATCAATATCCTTTGCCTTGTTTGGATATATGTATATTTTGTTTATGGTACTCTAGTTTAACAGTCATGTGATCATCTAGGTGATGATGGAGCTCCCTTTAATGGCCCTTTCCTTCACGAGGAAGTCATGTCTTTGAAAGGTTTGGAATTCATAGCGCTGCAGGCGGAGGGTGAGCCCGAGCCTGAGCCCTCACAAGAAATGTCAACAACGAGCCCCTCTGTCGTACCCGAACAAAAGTCTAGTGACAGAAAGAAGATGGTGAAGCCAAAGTGGTTGAAAATGTGAAGAATGTAAATCTTATGGTTGTTAATCGCTGCTGTGTTGGTACAGATGATTTGGTCTGCTATGATTTTAAAATGCCATACAAGATTTGAATGATCCTTTCCAGCTCTCCTCTTCCTTGATGATGTCAAATTTGTTCTGCATATGACCTCCCGCGTGCTTTTAATATCCAATCCAGTTTCCCTTCAGTTCTTGTATGTTTAGCCTAGAAGAAAACGAGCAATCATTAAACTCCCACAATTTTTTCAATAGCAATACCCTCACCAATGGGGAAAGAAAATGGCTCTTTTAGTCACTATTAGTACTAATGGTGGGTAGTTTTTTTTAACTTCTTTGCTATATGGATATTTGTGCTTCGTTTTCTGCTTCATTTTATGATTCTATTAAATCCTTCACAACATGAAAAAACGCATTGTCATGTCATGGTGAGAATTGAACCCTCCTGAGAGGGTTTGAACAGTGAGGGGACTGAACAGAAATTTAAATCGCGAGGGGAGATACCTCTTGCTCCACAGAATCGTAAAGATTGCAAAATAAAATCAGACATGTTCCATTCAAACCTAGATTTAATTTGTTTAATTAGCCCAGAGATCGTAATACAACTATTTGTGCATCAAATCTGTGAAGCATTCTTGATTAACATCGCTCCAACCAAACTAAACTATTATATGTAATAGGAGTACGTTTTACAATAACCAAACACAAACCACCATCCAAACACCACATTATCTACCATCCCAGCTTCATACTTACGCACATCAATCCATAAAATCCAACCTCTGAATTTCAACCGTCCAATGTGCCTCAACGTCGCACTCTCCCCACAGCATTGCTTCACAAAAACCTGAAACAAGTAACTAGGCCGCCCCCCGTTTGTTGGCGCCTTACCACAATGTTGGCTGCCACACGATACTGAGTCCATCACGACCAAAATCTTCATAAGTTATCAGATTTAGCAGGGCCAAGCATGTTGCTCCCATTGCTTCGAGGCATGAAATGAGACCAGGCTCCTCAGCTATAGAGGAAAAAGTGGTAGCTTGCCATCTGGTGATGGAAGTAAGGTTGCTGCCCAGCTGAGAACCTCACCCCATCCAAATTAAAGAGCTCTCCCAAGCAGTCAAAACAGAGGAAATCAAAACAGAATGTCTCCTCATAAGCTTTATTATCTAAGCAGCACCCACATCGTATGCAACGTGCAATGCAATTAATGCATGCTCTACACGGCTTTGTGGAATGTGCCGTTACTCGACAATCCTCTGTCGGGCAATCATAGACTTGTCCCAAATTCTGGCATCTTGGGCATGTTTCAATGTCAATAGCACGCTCATCATCTAAAGAGAGATATATCTCCCCTGCACGGAAATATCTCGGTTTATAGTTGCTGCAGTTTTCACCCTCATGTGCCCCCAATAGAACCTTGAACTCTTTCAAGTGTTCATTTGTTATATCAATAGATTCACCGATCCTTAGACGTTTGATACCAGGCACAGCAACAGAATTGAAGACCTTTAAATTGTTCAACACGCCCTTAAAACCGAGTTTGATGGATCCTGCCACACTTAACTGCACAAATACCACCAGAAAATATGTACAAGATGAAATGACGAAAAACCTGACTGAGAGATGGTAGCCACCAAAGAAGAAAAGTACAATCTTTAGAGTTTAGAGGATTGTAAAAATTCCCAAAAACGAAGAAAATTAAAGGGAAAAAATGATACAATGTTGCCTGATTTACATCAATACTCTTTACTCAGATAAGACCACAATACTCTTTACTCAGATAAGACCACAGATGTAACAGGGATTAGCCAAGATAGATTGATAAATCTGATCGTTGATGATTCTTACTGTTAAGACCCACTCGATTCAGATGGCAATCAAAGTAATTAATAACGTGAATTGATACATAAATATAGAATATATAATGATGCTTGCATGAGCTCTATAAAGAACCAACATGGGTCCCCGCACATATATATCATTCATAAACATCAGTATATGAAAACCCTGCAAGTGTAGCAACAATCTCCGCATTTCCCAACCCCCACCAGCCCAATTACTGTAGACATAAAAAGATCGTAGCAGAGTATTTTTATGCATCAGGAAAAGTTTGAAACATAATAGCAATGATGAATAATTTGAGGACAAACGAAAATAAATGATTTCTATAGAGTAGAATCATGTAAATTTAATGTTATATTGCGCAGAGTAGAGGAAAGAAAGGTGGTATAAAACTTACCTTGGTCAATTCCATATTTCTATCAAGCACCTGCTTCAGACCATCATTAGTGATCTTCAGGCACTTCTCAAGTCCCAGGCTGCGAAGTTTACCTTGAGCCCTATCGGTTAACCTCAGGAGATCGTCATTACAGATCTTAAGACTCAAGGGATACCCTATGTGAATTTTTGTCCAAAGATAAGGGTCTTTCTGGACAGCATCACGCAGTGTTTTGCAAACCCTTTCAACAGAGAGAAGATCTTTGAATCCAAGATTAAGATATCCAAGAACAAAGATTATAATGTCTGCTGCATCACCTCCATCCCCATCCCCACTGCTATCATCCTTCACTGCCTCAATCTCATATTTTTCACAACCAAAGCACATTAAATCCTCAACAATGTGTGATCTATCCTCCTCCTCCATATTGCTCATTGAATCACCATCAACAATCTCACTCTCCCAGTCCTCCTGCTCGAACTCCATCGAACCAGTCCAAACGAAATTTAGTTCCGCAAAAAATTTGTTATCACCATAACAATTATCTCCAGCAGCTTTTATCCTATTATCGTTGTTGCCGTCAACCTCATCCTCAGCAGCCTCATCAGTTTCAAACCCATAAGCTTGCAGACCAAAATCCTCTATCCACTCAGTAATGGCCTCAACAGTGGCCTCAACATCGAAATCCATACCAAAAGGATCTCTAGGCAAAGATAGGTTGAAATCCACGTTAAAGTCCATATCAAAAGGATCATAGGGCAACAGATCAGCAATGTCTTCACAGCCCTTTACAGATTTGGAATCATCAAAATCCACCAAATTATTACTTTTTTCTACATCTAGACATTCCTCCAAAAACCCATCACTAAAATTAACAAAAGGCCACGCATTCTCTTCTTCATCCAACGCCATAGCTTTCTTTCCAGCTATATATAGATTAAAACCACAAATTCAATTGCCCCCAATAACTCCAAATTAAACAAACCCAACAAATATTAATTCTTGCCACAATTAAAATCTAATAAACTTGCGATTCGTAAAGATAATCCTAAGATATTAGAGAATAAAACACGATATGTCTGATGACCGGAATCTAACAATATCAAGAAAAAGCCATGTTGTGAATTAAAATACACGCAGATGAGCAACGCCAATTATTAGCATAATTAAGGGAGAGAGATATTAATGAATCCAAGTGAGATGGAGTATTGGATAGGCGATTGTGCATGGGAGATGAATCTATTCTATCCCATGAAAGCTTTGACCAATTTAAGACTACAGAGATTGGTTTGTGGGTATATATAGATAGCTGGCGCAAGATAAAAGGAAATATATGTGCAGATATGTATATCTAATCCAATCTAATCTAATCTAATCTAATCTAATCTAATCTAATCTAATCTAATATTCTCAGTTCTGAAGGGAAAGAGGAACAAGGAAAGCCTAACAAGAGAAGAAAGGGAAGGGAGAGAGGTGCAGCTATCAGACGCGTGGTGGGACTATTTATTTCTATTTTCAATTTTATGAGTTTATCTTATGCTTAAAAATAAAAATTAAATATTCTTACTCCATATATTTTGGAAATATACAATTTTTAAAGTAGAAAATTAATTGGAAATCAACGAATATAAAATATGTACATTTTGGATTATTTAGTTATATATAAAATACAATCTCACATGGAATAGAAAATATTAAAATATTCAGAGAAAACAGTTGGCAAATATTTGTTTTAGCCACGCACACATTGTTTTTATAATTATTTTTTGTGGCCACGGGTTTATCAATGAGAATTAAAAATAGATAAATAAAACTTGCATGCATTGCGCTTCTAAATTCGACTACTCTTATCTTTTAATTGTTAAATGTCTTATTATTTATTATAAAAACTTATATTCTTAATTTAAAAAAGAAAAAAATAGTATTTCTTTTACTCAATACATTAAAAATTTACGTATAAATCGAAAACGTTATTTTTATATTTTCAAAATATAGTTTTATAAATTAACTTTATTATATACTACTACATATATACCCTATTAATATTTAACTCACCCACCTTTTATACTTTCTCTCCTTAATTAATATATATTCTATATATATCTCTCATTTCTTATTAATTAATATTCTCTCCTCCCTTCCATTTTAATCTTTACATTTTTCTATTTTTGGCGTCTCATATCAATCTTTATATTTTCTTTTTTGATACATTAGATCCACCTAAAATAATTAATATATAATCATGACACTCACATCCAACACTAATACATCTACACACTTTATATACACTTTATATTAAATATTATATACTTCTATCCAATATCCATTAAAAATATTATATTCCTTAATCAACATGCAAAAAACAAACGTAAGTATTGAAACGAGAAGAAGGGAGTACACTTTTACACCTATCACCATATTTAATTTACACCATTATTTAACATAAACTTAAAATATTTATAATAAAATATCCAAAACAAACATATATTATCATTTACTCCTTCACCCCAATATTTTTGTTACATACTTACATTTATTGTTTGCATAAAAATTAAGGAATATTGTATATAAATGTGTAGTGAGTTTAAATATAAATATAATATATTAATATATAGTAAGTAGTTGTATTAGTATTGTTTAGAGATAGATGAATTATTCTGTATAATTTTAATCTACTAAATGTAACAATAAAAAAACCAAATCCAATAAAAATATCCAGCACAATAAATGTCATTGTATGGATAATGTTACTAATAATGGGAGCTCATCCAGTAAGTTTTTACCACTAATTTAAATCTATCCAAACTTTGAGGATCACAAGTTTGTGATTATTGAGGGTGACAGTACATTATTTATATTTTAAGGTTCCTCCACTTACCTAACTAAAAAGGTGCATCCTTACATTTTTCAAAATCTTTTACATTTATTAAATATTAAAATTTTGATGCTCCTTGATCGAGATGTTGTTGTAAGTATAAATTTAGGTGGAGTAGATTCAATTCAAGGAATGATGAACTTGTAAGAAAAGAAAACATCTTTCCCTTTTGTTTTCTTCTCTTCTCCTCTTCATATGTAATTTTCTTTTTCATTTCTCACACTTTTTTTTTTTTTTTTTTAGCTATTACGTGGGCTTGCGTTAATGTGTATTTAATAAAAGCCCATTTACGATTTCCTTTTCTCCCACTGTTATCAAGAGACCTCTATCAAGGCTCATAGGCCCACCAAATCCTCAACACAAAGGAAAAATCGTTAAAGCTTCATCAACATTGAACCTAATAAGTCTCGAGTTCATGTGCTTTTAGAAGCAGTTATTCTTTGACACTCATTTTTATCTTGTGCTCTTATGAGGTTCAAAGTAGTAACTAGGTTTGTTATTGAATTTGATTGATCAAATTAAAGGTGACTTCAGCCTCCCTTTACTATTCAAACACACATTATACCGTGATATTTTTTTACTGTAGGACAAAAACGTATATGAAATGGATAAGACGTAAAAGAAAATTAATAAAAAATTAGTTTATTTAATTAAACTTTTTAATAAATAAGTATTTTGTAGGATAAATAAAAATATAATACTCCCTTTGTGTCAAAGCAATAAGAACAATTTATCTCATGACATTGTGTGCAATTAAATCACTCAATAAAATAACCTCACAATACACTTTTAATTTCAAATTGTGATTCATACCTAACTTACATAACATATTATTTTCATTTTTGTTAATGCATCATATATTTTTTACTTGTTTTAATACCTAAAAAAGACTAAATTATCCTAAGAAATCATTAAAGTAGGTAAAAAAATTATATTTTATTAATCTATGTGAAAAAACATTCGTCAACATCTTATTAAAGAGAGAGAGAATGGTAAAACCTAATCTCACAGAAATATGTTCTTTATCATATTACCAAACTGAGTATTAAACGAGGCATACGATAAGGTAAACCACTATTTGTGGGCTACTTAGGTTTTACTTTTAAGTCGTATTGTAATCTTAATTCTCAAGGCCCAATTATAATTGGGCTCTTTAATATCTAATTGGAACGACTCTATGATTGAAATAACAAGACCCAAACAGAACGTACTCTTCAATACAACCCTTCCAGCGTGTTAGAGATTAGAGTTGAGAAAAATTTCAGCCCGCAACTATTAATACTTTTTTAATACTCAGGTATTAAATATTAATTTTACCATTATACCCATCTTCCTTATATAAATCCATTAATAATAACAAAAACAATGAGAATAAAAAATATACTCCCTCTGTCCGATTTTAAGGTATCCATTTGTTTTTTGTACGTGGACAAGGTATCCATTTGTTTTTTGTACGTGGACAGTTCTAAGGTCTTTATTTGTTTTTTGCACGTGGATTAAGGAGTATTATTATTATAGGTAAAGTGAATAGTTGTATTAAAGGGAAGTGGTGGGTCATACTAAATAGAGAAAATTGATACCTTTGAAGCGGAAGCAAAAAATAATTAAATTGATACCTTAGAAGCGGACGGGGGAAATATTATTTTCTTTATTATCTTATTTTTTTTAATATGTTCATTAACAAACATAAAATATCAATATCTAATTATCAACAATCTCATTTTTCATGATATAAAACTATAAATACATATATAATCATAAATCAAAAATAAAAAAATTAAAAAAAAATTACTCCATTATTCTTTTATATTGCATCTCCACTAACAAATGAACTCTAATGTGATGTTTGTTTCGGGCTTTTAAAACAGGGAATGGACTTCAAAATCCACATAAAACCACTCATATATACACCTACAAACCCTATAATCCTCAATCTATATTTTATTTCCTCATTTAATATTCATTATCTATTTATCTCTCCCCTCTCTTCTCTTTTTTAATATAAATTAATATTTTCTTATACATTGATTTGACATAATAGTTAAATAAAATATATTATAAAAATTTCAAAACAAATATATATCACTATTCATTAAATTTTCAAACACCAAAATCTCAATTACATACCAAACATCCCTTAATAAAAGTATAAATAGAATAGAGTTGGCGAGGTAGCATAATTAAGATGAGGGTAGCACTTGAAATTGTTTCTCACCATCCGGGCCAACCTAAATGCGTGGGGCCCGGCCCGTAGAAAGATTGGCATCTTTTAGGCTGTCTCTTTAGCAGCTGTACCTCTTCCTTCACAAACTCCTATCTGAATCTCATCTCCCAAGGGAAGAGAAGAGAAGAGGAGGCCCACTGGAATCCATTCATTAGTTACCATGGCATATTACAAAAATAAATAATGGTTTGGAGGCAATCTTTATTTTTTGGAGGCAATCTTTAATCCTTAATAAAATGCTCCTAGTCCTAGCCTCCTTCTCATCCCAAATTAATATTAGTGTTACTTTTACAAGTGTAGTGTTGTGTTGTTAGTTAAAAATACCCCACTTAAAGAAGGGAAGGGAAGGGAAGGGAAGGGAAGGGGAAGAGGGTTTGGGTATATGGGATATACTTCTACATTGATAAGGTGGAGGATTGGGTTTGAGATCACATGCAAATGCAGATGTAGTGTTAGTGTGATTGATTGATTGATAAAAGCAGGCCTGCCTCCCCATCGCTTTTATTCTCTACTTTTTATGTCTTGTGTTGTGTTGTGTTGTGTTGTGTTACCTAAAAAGCTGCTTTTCTTTTCACATGCCCTAGCTCCCATCCCCTTTTTCCTTCACCTTCTCTTCTCTTTTCTACTCTTATTTGTTTCTAGTCCAGCCCAGTAATTAGAGTTAGACCACCTCAAATTAACCTTGCATGCCCTTCACCTTTCACCTTACTTATGCTTTACTATTTCTTTAACAACACTACTTCTTTTCTTCATTGGGTTACCATATTTTCTCATAATTCAATACTCTCCCACCCTAGCTAATAATGCATTACAACATCTAATATTGGCAATGCAAATTAACAACTTTAATTGGAAAAATTAGGGGAATCCTTTAATTCAATTATTTAATTTACCCAAGAATATTAGGTGGGGTGCTCACCTGTTTGGACTATCCATCACCTAATTACAATAATACTAGTTTTTTGTCAAAATTTCTGAATACTCCTATGTATTTCAACCCTTGGTGCATTAATTAATTACATCATATAAATTTCTAAACACTCATCTGTTTCAATAGATTAGTATTCCGAATTAAAAGTTAATTATTAAATCCCTGCTCAAATTGGAGATATGTGATAGAAAAAGTGAGGAGAAGAATAAGGAAATGAGAAGGAATGAATATGTCGATTGGCGGGAGATTGGTTTTGGTTAACTCAGTCCTATCAGCGGTTCCCACTTACGCCTTGTCGGTTTTTCGAGCCCCTCTATGTATGATCAATGAATTA
Organism: Pogostemon cablin; assembly: GCA_023678885.1. Taxonomy (NCBI): domain Eukaryota; kingdom Viridiplantae; phylum Streptophyta; class Magnoliopsida; order Lamiales; family Lamiaceae; genus Pogostemon; species Pogostemon cablin. Next base: position 161,094 of record CM042992.1, on the reverse strand, counting down.
ATTTCATTACAACGAAATTTCTTTTAGGAGGGGAGAGAAAATTCTAGAAAAATCCTTTGGACCGATTGGAAAACTGTGTCGGTGGCAAAGGATTTTGGGGCCTTGGGGTCAAAATTTTAGTGAACTTCAATAAAAGCTTGATGGGTAAATGGGCTTGGAAACTACTAGTCGATAAGGGAGTCTGTGGGTCAAAATTATGAAGGCTAGATTGAATGTAGGGGTGAGTGAGTTGGAGTCGTTCATCAGTCAAAGGGAGGGACTTGAGGGTAAAGGGTGGTGGAGGGGGGTTATGTCTTGTCTTATGGATGATAAGGGAAATTGGTTTTTACATAATATAGATAGGGTAGTGGGGGATGGAACATGTACTTATTTTTGGTATGACACTTGGATTGGAGATAAGAGTCTTAAATTATCTTTCCCTAGATTGTTTTATTTGAGTGAGTGCAAATATAAAAAAGTGGCTGATATGGGGGATTGGGAGGGGGGGTATGGAATTGGAGGTGGGAAAGAAGGAGAGAGCTTAGAGATAGAGAGTCTAACATTTTTGATGAAATGGGTTCTCTCTTAAACAGGTTTTCCCCATTAAAGACAGGAAAGATGGATGGAACTGGAAGACGAACAAGCTCGGAGATTACAAAGTTAGTGAAGCTTATATGATCATTGAAGCAAGAATGAGGCCACCGGATGCTGCCAAGGTCGAGAGCTACAAACGAATCTGGAAAAACTACGCCCCCACGAAAGTCCAGATTCTCGCGTGGAGAGTATTGCAAAGGAAAATTCCAACATCTGCTGAACTGAAGAGAAGGAAAAGTCTACCACCTAACACCTCTACTTATTGTATACTTTGGAGAAAGGAGGAAGAGACCGTCAACCACCTTATATGCTGTTGTAAGATAGTTCAAGAGCTATGGAACATGTGTATACGTTGGATTTGAGTCCAAATAATGCTAGCAAATAACCCAACAGGTGCATTTCTACTGTTCGGTAATCTGTTCCTTGACAAAACTAAGAATAAACTGGCGTGCGATGTATGGCTATGCACTACATGAATCATATGGAGCACTCGAAACAAAATTTTGTTTCAGGGTGATTCTTGGGACAGTGAGAAAATGATGAACGTGATAAAATCACATACATGGAGCTGGTGGGCTTGGAATAAGAAACGTTTAAAAAATAAAATTGACTTTTTTGATTGGACTAATACTCCTTATTATTGTATTCAATAACTTGTTTCGAATGAGATGAGACTTTAATGTGATCTCATGACTTGTCATCTGCAAACTTATTCGGGTAAAACTCTTACCCTATGTAATAAAATTTTTCTTCTTCAAAAAAAATCCCTGCTCAAATGTAATGAATTCAATCATTAAATAAATAAAATTATGTCCATTTCCACTTGTATTTTCTTATAAAAATTGATCACTTTATGTTCAATTAACATGAATTTGAGCATTCAATTTCCATTTGTGGTGGCTACCTTTTTCTCACATCACTCATTCACATCATTATCTCTAATAAACAATGCTAATGGTGGCATGTGTTTATTCTTAACACTTGTCCTCGCTTTTGACAACTGTAATAAATGCTGTTCAACTGTTCGTAACTATAACTATATTTTAGACTACTATTGCTAACTTTTAACTGATGTAATAATTTCTTTTCTTATGTAATAATTTCTCCAAATGACAAATGTTTTACCCCCTCACTCTTCTGCTTTACCCGCCAATTTTTGTCCACCAGGGCATGCAGTATAATTTAATTTGTCATTTTTAGAATATTTACAAAATTCTACTTTAATTTTATTTTGATTGAATCAGTGGTGGGGTCAGCCTGTTTATTCTCTTTTATAAGTTGGAGATACGCATAATGCAATTCTCTACTCTTTCCACTTCACAATTAATAACCTAGCTCTTTAATGGAGTAATTCATTTTCTTTGTGTTGAAAATTTTGTTCGGTTTTTTGGTTTTGACTTGTATGTGATGTCTCCTCCCACATACTTCCCCCTCCGATGGGAAAGCACCGGCGATCAATGGTGGTATGCTTCTCCGATCGATTGGGCGGCGGCAAACGGACACTACGATTTAGTCCGGGAGCTCCTGCGGCTGGACGGCAACCACCTGATCCAACTGACGTCCCTGCGCAGAACCCGGCGGCTGGAGACGGTGTGGGACGACGAAGAACAGTTCGAGGAGGTGGCCAAGTGCCGGTCGGAGGTGGCGCGGAAGCTGCTGCGGGAGTGCGAAATGAAGAAAGGTAAGAAGTCGCTGGTAGGGGGTGGGTATGGGGGGTGGGTCCTGTACACGGCGGCGTCGGCGGGGGACTTGAGTTTTGTTGGGGAGCTGCTGGAAAGAGACCCCCTTTTGGTGTTCGGGGAGGGGGAGTATGGGGTGACGGACGTGCTGTACGCTGCGGCGAGAAGCAAGAAGTCGGAGGTTTTCAGGATGGTTCTGGATTATGCGGCGGCGCCGAGATTGGTAGATGGGGATATTCCGAGTGCGTACAAGGTGGAGATAATGAAGAGGGCTGTTCACGCTGCTGCAAGAGGGGGTAATCTGCAGCTGTTAAAAGAGCTGCTTCTGGTTGGTGATGCCCATACCCATATGTTGGGTTACAGAGACGTTGAGGGAGCGACGGTGCTGCACGCGGCCGCTGCCCGCGGTCAACTAGATGTGGTGAAAGATCTTGCATCCAATTATCCAGAGGTGGTGAACTCGAGGGACAATGAGGGGAACACGGCGCTGCACGTTGCGGCTCAGCGCGGGCATTTACATGTGGTGGAAGCTCTAATCCCCTGTCTCATGAGTGCCAGGAACAATGCCGGAGAAACCTTTGTGCACGCAGTTGTTTCGGGATTCAATACTCCGGGATTCAGGAGGGTGGATCGTCAGATGGAGGTGATGAAACACGCCTTAGCCTTAGAAAACAATACTGAAATCATCAACGCCAGGAACAATGATGGTAAAACTGCTCTCCATTTGGCCATCACAGGGACAGGGAACATCCACTCGGATCTGGTACAGCTGCTGATGAGTGACGGGTGCATAGACGTCAACATCCGCGACTCGGAGGGGATGACCCCGCTGGATTTACTGCGGCAGCGGCCGATGTCGGAGCGCCAGCTGATAACGGGAGGAGGAGGGATGATGTTGAGCTACTCAGCAAGAAAAGCTGTGGCATCCCAAATGAAGAGGCAGAGGCAGAGCAGTCCGGGGAGTTCGTTCCGAATAAGCGACACAGAGATATTCTTGTACACTAGTACTGCCTCCCCAACACCAACACCAACACCAACACCAAAACCTACAGCTGAAGGTGAGATGGATAGCGTGCTGAAACGCATCCTCCATTGGCCCCGGAAGAGAGACAAAGTAGTAGATGGAGTTGGGAGTTCCGGAGGAGTTCCGGTTCCCCTGCGTCAGAGATTTTCTTCCAACAAGGACAAGAACAAGAACAAGAACAAGAACAAGCGGCCTCTCTCAGTGTCAGTCAGCTCCAGCTCCAGTCCAACGCCTAAGAAGAAGCTCATGCTCATGACTGCTACTCGTGCGCCTGCTTCTGCTTCTGCTTCTCATCGATCTCGCTCCAGCTCATTCTCCAAGCTCTCCTTCTCTTCCCACAGTTCCCTCAATGACACTCCCAAGGATAAGGATAAGGACGATGCAGCCAAAAGCAGACATAGTTTCGTCAATAAGATGCTCTGCTTTGGCCACAACGACCCCATTGATCTACAACCCTATCACATCTATGAACGATCTGTTCTATCAGCTGCTTGATCTACTCTCTTTTATCATTACGAATTAGGATTACATTATCATCAACCGCTGTACCTCATCTCATGTTCCTTATGTTATCTATACAATCTGAGTTTTCATAAATTAACTCCACTCTACCAATCCTCTCATACTTTCACAACTCACTCTTCACACTTCTGCTTCCGCCATCTTTTAATAATTTCCCTTCATCAACATTCAACATTAATAACCTACCTCCTTGCCCTCCTATATATCACCATCTATGGCTTATGCTACAACTAAATACTATATTTCTCTCTTTTTTTTTAACTACTCCTTCCGTCTAAGCTACAACTAAATACTATATTTCTCTCTTTTTTTTAACTACTCCTTCCGTCAGCCCAATAGGTATACATTTGTTTTTTTCACGTGAATTAATGAATATTATTATTTAATGTGCGGTAGGTAGTTGTATTTTATTTTATTTTATTTTATTTTTTTGATCGGACAAAGTTAATTGTTAGTATACTTAGTAATTAGTTCATCAAGCACTCATATACCCTTTTATATCCAAGTTCTCACCTATTCGTTCCCAATGGGAATCGAACTTGTGTCATTCACTTTAGTGAGGATCTCAGTAGTAGTAGGTAGTTGTATTAGTGAGGTATGTGAGACCCATATATTAAATGTATTAGTGATGTGTGTGAGTTCCATGTATTTAAAAATGAAAATATATATTTTTTATGTGGAAGTCCTAAATAGCAAAATGTATACATTTACGGTGTAGAGAGGGAGTAATCTCTAGTGAATAAAGATGCAAGTAAACTCTTCTCATTTATGGATTGTGATGCAATTATGTCTTTGAATACCCTATAAACCTTAAGAACGAACATATACTTAAAGACTATAATAAGACATAATTTTATAGGTCTTACATGTCTATTTTGGTTTATTCCAATGTAAAATTTACATCATCATTTTTAACCACTTATCCACACAAAATGATTAAAAGTCTAATATAGATGATATTATATCCCTCATGATGTACTAGGCCCAATAGACCCAACAGACCCATGATACTTGGAATGGTAGGCCCAACCCCTCGGCGGCCCAATCGGATGACAGAAAAAAATGAGGGAATGAAAGCAGCCCAACAAAGAATATAGCAGTCTGGAAGCCCAGCCCAGAACGAATAAGGACGAACCTGCCGAACCAGCACGAAACCAGAAAACATCCTCAATTTTGGAGAGATACCTCGGCAGTCACCCTCCCCCTGGCCAAGACCTCGGATGGACTCCTCGGCACCGAAAGCCAACCTGTCCGAAGACTAAAGGAGAACGACGAGAGTAAGATAATGAAGGACAGACATCATAATGAAAGAATATAGACACTGCAGGCTAGAAGACAACAGCTGACTGGCACACCCTACTCCAACGACCAATGGGAGGCCAGCAAAGGACGGAGGCACCCTACAAACCCCCTGCAGTGCAACAAACGGCGCCCAGACTCCCCCTGCAGATGGTCGGCGTACCAGACAGCTTCATTAAAGACGGTTTGTCTTCATCCAGGTGACACAAGACGATTGGCTCGGATTTAGGATTTTAGGACAATATAAATAGCCTCTCTCACAGGAGAGAGGCAGAACATTGACGATTAGCCCAGTTGCCCAAAAAATGATGGAACCATCTAATCTAGTATTGGGCTTAATGGCGGCCCAAAAACTAACTCTATATTATTCTTATTCTCTTTGAGAAAAATGTAGTAGAAAAAATAATGTTAGTGTGACGTTTGGCAGGTTGACTTGGTAGGAGTGGAGATGTCACACTTTGGAAAAATCGAATGTGTAGAGCGGAAATTTCCAAAATCTTGCCACCCCATTTTCAATAAAAAGTTAACATCACATAATAAGTGTATGCATATTAATCCATAGATTGATGTGGATATAAAATTAAATTAATAAGCTCCATAAATGAAATTATAATATTATATTCAAGGAATTGAAGCTGCTGGCGGGATGTTTTGATTCGTTTGTTTTCTAAGAACAGAATATATATCCTATCCGCTAGCGGTTTCGATTCTGCAGGCCTCTAATTGTAAATCACTAAATTGTAATGCGTTATTTTATACCCCCAGCTCAGTCCTAATTGAAATGACAGCTGGATCACAGCTACACAAATATTTCAACTTCACATCATTTAATTTAATTTAATTTAATTATATTTTTGCTTTGCTTTCTTTAAGTTATGGTTACAGCTATGGAATCTTGCAGTTGACTTACTGGACACATAATATTACAAAATCTTAATTCAGTGGTAACTAATTTATGGTCATAACGTATTATCAGTTCACCTGGGTTGATGATCATGTATTGTTAGTTGGTTGGGGTAAACTAAGTGACAAATAATAAATGTAGTTTTACAATGAATTAATTTTGGACGAAATAAATTGTACGTATATGCTTATCTTGTCTTGTGCGACTAACTATATACCCAATAATTAAAATTATAAACAATTAAACAAAGTAGATATATAAGTGTGTGCAGATAAAATAGAAGAAAAGTCCAAGTAAATTAATATGAGGAAAAGAAAGTTATTATAAGAGTATAAGAGTGCGTTTTAATTACGTGTCCACCTTATTTACTTATATTAATTACTCTTTCTAATCTTAAACCATTTTCACTTTCCTCAATCAATATCACTAAATTATAAATTATCTTAATATAGCTATCAAGCTATATGCACTTAATATAATAATCTCATATTATACATTTTAATTTTAAAATTATTATAATTTTTTAACACAGTACATAATATATTTTATTTATTATTTAAAATATTACATTACATTAGAAAAGTTAATAAAATTAATAAAAAAAAATTACTGTTATTAATCTGAAATAAATATAAGTAAAGAATATTTGAAAAGTCAAATTAATCAAGGGGATGCGCCACATGTTGTTGACGATCTCGATTGTCTTATTCTTCCAAGTCTTCCATCAACCTTAACCTTCTCAATTTTTCAACTTGCTTACTATTTCTCCTCCTCAATGTGTTACTCAACCGTCTCACAAACCATCATGTCTTCGTTGCTAATCATATGAACTAGTTCAATATTAATGATCAATTAAACAATATCACATCTTTATAATTTAATAACTTTGGAGAAGTATATACTTACATCCAATAATAATTCTAACTCTAGCTCATTTTTTATTTCTCTCGCATATATGGTCAGAATTAAGAGCTAGGGAATTGATATCGCGTACTTTTCATGAGCAGAAGTACAACACGAATAAATAATCAAAGATTGTTCAAATAGAAAAATTGAACGATATAACATGTAAATAAGAACTCGGATTCTATGTTTCATTTATATTTTATTGTGTGAAAAATTATACACTAGCTATAAATAATCATTAAATTATTAAATGATGTTTGATTGGTTTGAAAAGCAATCTACTCCTAGATTATAAAAATTATGGTTATAAATTCTATAATTCTCAATATGACACCCACTTTTTTTTCTCACTTTGTCTCTTCTCTTACATAAATGAATATTTTTTTACATATTTATTTGAAAAAATAAAATAAAAACACATATCACTATTCAATTTATTTCAAATAACACAAAAATTAAAATTAAACATCACCCCAGGCAGTTGGCGGTAATCTAAAAAGCAAGAAGGAATTTTGATGCATATCATCCACTCAAAGAATGAGACATTAGATAAAACAAGGTATTGAAGTAAGTGATTGCATACCTACACTGAAATATGAAGCTTAAAATGTACACTATCTCAGTATATATTTATTTATGGATAAATCCATATATAAGGAAGTAATGTCGATATGATTTATGAAGGGCAGAGTAGAGTTCACGTAATTCATTAAAAAAAATGAAATTAATACCCCGCCAGCGAGATGATTGATTTTGAAAGAAAGGTGCCTGCTTGGAAATTTTGAATAAGTCAACACATAAACAATATTTTTATTACATTAAATTATCTATTATTTTTAAAAAGACCAACATATATATTTATACTTAGCAGTAGCCTGTAGAGCACGGCGCACCGGATTTTTTTGTTATATTGAGTATCGTATTCATCTCTCTCGCTAATGAAAAATAAAATTAAAAATTGATCATTACGTAAGAGTTTATGTTTTACTTTTAGAAAATAATTTACTCTTACGAGATATTATTGAATTTTAATACTGTGACACATACATAAAAATAAAATGACACATAAAACTCAAACGAGAATAGTTTATTTTAGCCAAAGGGCATAGCTCAAGTGGTAGAGTGGAGGGAGGAAAGACCTTCCAACTGAGTTTGGTTGCTGTAGGGTGGGGGTTCGAATCCTAATTTACCTCCTCCACCAATTCTCAGAGCAACTTTATAACGCAATTTTATAGTAACCTCAGCGTCCTTAGTCCATACAGTACTCTGACCATTGACTTAATAATAAAAAAACTCTACTGCACTTTAATAGCGATTTACCTACTCCACCAATTCATAGAGCAGGGGAGGTGGGACCCTTAATAATAGGGTACACTATTTTTTATAATAAGCTCTGGGAAGGGGGCCCCGAAGTACACTATTTTTTAGAATAAACTCTGTGAAGAGGTGGAATCCCTATGTACAAGTAATTGAGGCCTACTAACAAAATTCAATATTAAATTTGTGAGAGAGAAAGAAAGGGGTATAACGTATAAACGCAAATTTATGGTAACCTCAGCGTCCTTATTCCATACAGTACTCTGACCATTTGACTTAATAATAAAAAACTCCACTGCACATGTATTTAATAGTAGGAGAGAGATTCTTGGAAACTCTGAAATAAATTTAAAAAAAAAAAATAAATCAGTAGGAGACTCGCAAATTACTACATCAAGTCAGCGTTGTGCTGGATTTAATTAATTGTAAGTGGATGATGATTGATGAGTTGATCAGTATGATGTATGGGTTGGAATTTCCAAATTAATTTTTGGTTAATTTTAAATCATTTGCCACGTGTTTCAGAATCACGCAAGCTTTTTTTTTTTTTTAATAAATAAACTATAAATGTAATGACTTGGAATTTTACTTTTAATAAAGTACAAGTATTTAAATGTGCAGAAATTTTAAGAAACGAATTTTTTGTAATAAAAATCTATGCAATTTAAAGAATTTGTCTGAGTTAAAAGATTTATCCGTTGCATCATCAACATTTAGCACAATTTACAATAGATATAACACGAATATAGTAATTCATATCAAAGCCGTTTACGCTATCTTCTACACTAAAAATAAGTAAATAACTCCAGCAAGGATAACATGCATAATCAAATTAACGATTGATGCGTGAAAATAAGAAATAAAATTATTTAAATTTGATTAAATTAAGTTGCACATGGGATTATGAGTAATATCCATTATCTTAAGCTATTAAAAATGAATATATAGCATATGATTTAACATCAGCAAAGACATACATGAACATGAATATTCAAAGTTAGAACCCACTAGCTCCCAGAAATTAAAGTGGCGTAGATTTGAAATGGTCAACCAAAGGCGTTTTTAGCTTTGAGGCTACAACTGGACTACAATTTCAATTAGTTCACATTTATCGTCTTTTACTTGTATTTCCATACTAGTACCATTTTCTTTTTCTCTACTTTTTACATATTTCAATTTCAGATACTACATAACTGTTACAAATACTATTTTTAATATATGGAGTATTAAAATAGAAAGAAATCAGTCATAACGGTAATTTGTGTAATGGAGTAACATTTTTGATATTTTAAGAGATGCTGTTCACACTTTGTTTAGGGTATACGGTTGAATTAATTTGATATTTCTTGACCATATTAGTAATAAATGTGGGTATAATGTATAGTGGATGTAGTGGTAGTAGTGTTGAAAAAATGTGAAGGAGGAGACAAGGTTGGAGGAAATTTCTGGGTAGGAAAGGAATTGAATAGAAACAAGGGAAAAAAGCGTAATAAATGGAGTAAATGATACTAAAAAAACAGGGATAGAGTGGGGAGGGAAAGTCAAACAAAAAGTCTCCTTCAATTCATTAATCAATGTAGCAAGACCAAGCTATATTATTAGTGTATGTATATATAAGAGTGATTGGTGGGAGAGGAAGTGGGTGAGGGTGGTTGATTCTTCCTACTATTAACATTTGTTGATCAGCTGAAGAAGATGGGAACAGAGCATGACTACTCCAAAACAGTAAGCTTAATTACCCTTACTCTGCCCCTGCCCCTGCCCCAACTACTAGTAGGAAGGAACACAACTAGTCTAATGCTTGAGGGGAGAGGAGACGACTGACTGAGTTCCATAATTTCCTTCATCTTTCTTAATTTAATTATTTCTACAATTGTGGTGTGTAGGTGGATAATAGAACAGCAGAGGAGAAGGCAATAGACGCATGGCTTCCCATCACGTCTTCAAGAAACGCAAAATGGTGGTACTCGGCGTTTCACAATGTGACTGCCATGGTGGGAGCAGGAGTCCTGAGTCTCCCCTACGCCATGTCCCAGCTGGGATGGGGCCCCGGGGTTACCGTCATGATAGTCTCTTGGATCATCACTCTCTACACTCTGTGGCAGATGGTGGAGATGCACGAGATGGTCCCCGGGAAGAGGTTCGACAGGTACCACGAGCTGGGGCAGCACGCCTTCGGGGAGAAGCTGGGGCTGTACATCGTGGTGCCCCAGCAGCTGATTGTGGAGGTTGGGGTGGACATCGTCTACATGGTCACTGGGGGGAAATCCCTCCAAAAGTTCCACGAGCTGGTGTGCAAGCACGGGTTCGTGGACACTCAGGGGAAAAGGCACTGCAGGGACGACATCAAGCTCACCTATTTCATCATGATATTCGCCTCCGCCCACTTCGTGCTCTCCCATCTTCCCAACTTCAACTCCATCTCCGGGGTGTCCCTGGCGGCTGCTGTCATGTCCCTCAGCTACTCCACCATCGCCTGGGGGGCCTCCGTGGACAAGGGGGTGCAGCCGGACGTGCAGTACGGGTACAGATCCACCACCACGGCGGGGACGGTGCTCAACTTCTTCAGCGCGCTGGGGGACGTGGCGTTTGCATATGCCGGGCACAACGTGGTGCTGGAAATCCAGGCCACCATCCCCTCCAAGCCGGACAAGCCTTCCAAGATACCCATGTGGAGGGGAGTGATCGTAGCCTACATCGTGGTGGCCTTGTGCTACTTCCCCGTGGCTTTCATTGGGTACTGGATGTTTGGTAACAAGGTGGAGGACAATATCCTTTTGAGCTTAGAGAAACCGGTGTGGCTGATTGCCATGGCCAACATGTTCGTGGTGGTTCATGTTATTGGGAGCTATCAGATCTACGCAATGCCCGTATTTGACATGATAGAAACAGTCCTAGTCAAGAAACTCCGTTTCAAGCCTACCTGGTATCTTCGCTTTATCTCAAGGAACATCTACGTGGGTAAGTATTAGTATTTTGATTACTTTACACTAGTCATTCATTGATTACCTACTTTCTAATTGGCAAATGTTCCTTCCTAATCCTTCAGCCTTCACAATGTTTGTTGCCATCACCTTTCCATTCTTCGGAGGACTTCTTGGATTCTTTGGAGGCTTTGCTTTCGCACCCACCACATACTTCGTAAGCCTCAAATCATTCATATATCATATTCACCTTCACCTTGTTGGTTAAATTAAATAAATAACACTAGCTAAGCTAATTAATGGTTGTTTAAAACCCTTACCCTACAGCTCCCTTGCATCATGTGGCTTGCCATCTACAAGCCAAAACGATACAGCCTCTCTTGGTGCACTAACTGGGTATGTATCTTCAACTTTTATATCTCTTACTAATTAATTACTCCTAATTAATTGCCTAATCATTTTAATTTCCTCTTCAACAGATTTGCATCATTCTTGGCGTTCTTTTGATGATTATAGCGCCTATTGGTGGCCTAAGGCAGATCATTATTCAAGCTAAAACTTACAAGTTCTACTCATGAATATGCTTCATATATTGAATTCACGGGGAGGGGAAGGATATTCATCATCAATTTATCATTATCTACTCAGCTAGGACTTCCAAATTTATGTCTCAACTTATAGTGTGTCTCTGTGTATAAATTCATGTTTTTCAAATTTACCACAAATACAATCATAGTGCTTCCAAAATTCAGTTGGATCTTTGTATTGCTATCAAGTAGAATTTCAGTGAATGAGGCATTCTTATCCCTGACAGAAAGAATTGAATTACACAAATTTTAGCATTACCACAGTATAGAAACAGCAAGCAAGTACCTAAAATCCAATAATCTCACAGACTGAATTGATTCTTCTCTATGCACTATAACAAAGCACATAACTCTGATTATGTATTATGCTAATGGATACAGATGTCTACAATCGCACTCTTTAACTTCAAATGTCTGCCTTTTCCAATGTCAGCATGTATATCTATCAATGGTGGAAATCTCTATGACCTCTAGAAACATGACGATACCCCCTATAATTTATCAGCTGTAAGACAACAAGATGAATAACAATTTAGTAATGACCGCCCCTTTTAAACAACAGTGCACAAATTTTGATTCTACGCCGGCTTATACCAAAGCTTTTGATTCTTGTTTGCCTCCACCGTTTTCCTTGAGATTTAATTTTATAAAAAGCTTCATAATATCCAGTTGATTCACATTGTACCAGCATCTATAATCATTTAGTTTTCTCTTCACTTACACCATGGTAGCAGAGGAGGACAACCAGGCATCTATTCCCACTTCAACACCAGCAGATGCAGATGCCTACATCCCATCTAAAGTAACTCTCATAACTCTCCATAATAAATTACAGAAAGTTAACTGCTGTGAAAAGATGTAATATCTAATTATTTGCAAGATTCAATTGTCTCTTTGCTCTGAAAATAGAAAGATTACCGGTCAGTGGATCAAAAGGCGATAGATGATTGGCTTCCAATCACCTCTTCAAGAAATGCAAAATGGTGGTACTCAGCTTTTCACAATGTTACAGCTGTGGTTGGTGCAGGAGTCCTCAGTCTCCCTTATGCTATGGCAGCTCTTGGATGGTAACTGAACCAGCAGAGATTTCATTAATCTAGCTTATCTTGTTAACAAATATGTGTATTCTTTCAGGGGACCAGGTATCGTCGTGCTTATTCTTTCGTGGATCATCACCTTATACACTATGTGGCAAATGGTTGAGATGCACGAGATGGTACCTGGAAAACGTTTCGATAGGTACCATGAACTGGGCCAGCACGCCTTTGGTGAAAAGCTTGGTCTTTACATTGTCGTACCCCAACAACTGATTGTTGAAGTTGGTGTTAACATAGTGTACATGGTCACTGGAGGCAAGTCATTGCAAAAAGTCCACGAAATTGTTCGTGGAGATCGCCACCACATCAAGACCACCTACTTCATCATGATATTTGCCTCTGTCCATTTCGTCCTCTCCCACCTCCCAAACTTCAACTCCATCTCTGGGGTATCTTTAGCTGCAGCTGTCATGTCTCTAACGTAAGTTGTCCACAGTCAATGTAGAATTGCATTAAACTATAAGAAAATTAAATATATAAACAGAGAAGTAGATCACAGTTTCCACCAAATATTGCAGTTACTCCACAATAGCTTGGACAGCTTCTCTTCACAAGGGCGTGCAAAAGGGAGTTGAATACGGCTATCCTGCCAGCAGCAGGGCTGGAACAGTTTTAGACTTCTTCACTGCACTGGGGGATGTGGCATTCGCCTATGCTGGACATAATGTGGCGTTGGAGATTCAGGCAACTATCCCTTCAACACCAGAGAAGCCTTCTAAGAAGCCCATGTGGAAAGGTGTGCTCGTTGCCTACTTCGTTCTTGCACTGTGTTACTTTCCGGTTGCTCTTATTGGGTACCGGATGTTTGGGAACCAAGTTCAGGACAACGTACTTCTTTCGTTGGAGAAACCTGCATGGCTCATAGCAGCAGCTAACATGTTTGTGGTCATTCATGTTATTGGGAGTTATCAGGTTCAGTTTTCACTTTTCATGAGACATTTGCTTTCTTCTTTCTGTATTTAACACCACCACTGGCTAGTGTGTTATCAGCCATTAATCCATTATCCGATGCCTTCAGATATACGCGATGCCAGTTTTTGACATGATTGAAAGTGTGTTAGTGAAATCGGTGCACTTCAAACCCAGTTTCATGCTTCGTTTTATCACACGCAACCTTTACGTAGGTCAGTATTACTATTTGTAGCCTTGGCAGTAACTTCCAGACACAGTCTTAACCTCAGATGCTTCTCAGGATTTACAATGTTCGTTGCCATAACATTCCCATTCTTTGGTGGTTTACTGGGATTTTTTGGAGGATTTGCTTTCGCACCAACCACATACTTTGTAAGTCATCTATCTAAGCTTCAACATAATGAACTAAGCTAAGAACTCATTGTGTCATTGTTTCAGCTTCCCTGCGTGATGTGGCTCACCATCTATAAACCAAAAAAATTCAGCTTATCTTGGTTCGCCAACTGGGTATGTAATGTAATGTAATTAAACCACAAAGTTAAGTTAATTCAGAATATGCACCACGCACACCACCTTAACCCATCTGCTGTCTAAAATTTCAGATTTCCATCATTCTGGGACTTATGCTGATGATATTATCACCCATCGGAGGGCTAAGAAATATAATACTGCAGGCCAAGGACTATAAATTTTATTCTTAAGCTGCCACAAGAATGCAAACTCAAATAAAAATTAAACCTGTTTGTATGAATTATGATCAACCTGTTTGTTACTGTCAATCACACTTTATAATTGAGTAAATACAACAGGTGATGCCAACCTAATCTTTTACAATGATCTATGGCTAAAACAGAAAGAGCCTAGGAACCAATAAAACTAACGTAAATACATTTTAAATAATTGAGTAAATACTGCTCGGAATGTAAAACATCAAGGGGGAGAGTCAAAGCAGCAGGTGATGCCAAAATCTAGTGGGAGGTCATTGTAGAACTGATTTTTTACTCGTTCCCTGCTAATTGGTGAAAAAGCAATATAGAAGGTGTCAAGTGGCGACTAGTTCATTCAACTGCAAAGGTGCAGATGGCAACATAATAGAATCAAACAATTTAATAAGTTAATGAGGTGCAGATTTACCAGAGATTTATTTTACTAGTAATTATCAAGGATTCCTAGCTTTACACTCCCTTCGTCCTATTATACATTTTCACGTTCTCTCATTTGTTGTCTCATTACATTTTTTACACCCCATAAATAGTATCAAGTTTCAATACACTTTATTCTAAAAATTAAAAAATGCCACCCTCACCTAACACTTATCATTAATTTATGACTTAAAAAGACTAAGTTACTGCAATAAAGTTGGTAAGAAACTTTTTTTTTTCTTAAGACTGTATTTTCATAAACTGTAAAATGTCTGTTGAGACGGGGGAGTAGTATTTTTCCCGTTCCTTTTCTTCAAGTAGCTTATACAACATTATTAAGTATGATGCGCTGCATCACTTGAACACAGTTTTTTTTCTTAATTTACACAAACTAAATGATTGTATAGTACCTACTCCAACAATAAAATACTAATAACAATGCATTGTCTATTTAGACAATAAATATGCAAGATCAACGTATTAAGCCACAAACCAAGACCTCAGAGATGAATTAGCATATTTTAATTCGGACTGTCATCAGCCCCACCAACCACCACTTTAAAATTAATATATTTTGCTGTATCATTTCATAAATATTAATAGTGCAGATAGAAGCAGACTTGACAGAAAACATACCATACCATACCATCCACCAAAAGCATGGAACTTGAAGAAACATAGAAATTAAAGAATAAAATAAAAGGGTTGCAAGAGCAGAAGAACAATGGTATATGTATTCATATTTGTGAACTTAGATTACATAGAACACAAAAGGTGGAGTGAATTCAATCTAGTTTCTTCTCCCTTTCCCTAAAGAATTCAATCCAAAGATTGGAAATCCATAGTATGCTAACTGATATGGCCATTACAACAACAAAAATCCAGGAAATCCAAATCCATTTGGGTATAACAGGATGGGCAGCCCCAGAGAAGTAGAAGGAGAACATCCGATAAACAAAATAAGGACCGAGGAAACCCCTGACAAGTGAATAGAGAGCATAAAAAGGAGGAGACAAGAAAGCATACACCTTAGCTGCAAGTTTGAGATCGGATCTCCTGGCGCTAGCCAGCGTCCACAGATTCTGGCACAAGCTGGTGACCTCCGCCAAAACCAAGAGAACGAGAATCGCAAAGGCCCCGTGATAAACGACGTAGCGACAAGTGATGAAAACGAAGAGAGTGGCCAAATGGTGGCCGATGAAGAGAATGTCGGAGGGGTAAAAGATTAGGTAATGAAGAAGATCCATGAGGAAATAGGAAATGCTGTAATCGAGAACGAGGCTTTGAAAGGGGGTGTTGGGGGAGTGGAAGTCGCGGGCCGGGTCGGAGAGGATAGCCCCGGCAGCCAAGAACACGGCGGGGGTTCCGTGAGCAAGGGATATGGCGCAGCTGGAAGCTTCAGGCCTGAGCGGTTGGGCCCAGGCCCGGAATATTACCAAGTAAGCAACGAGGTAGAGGATTAAATAACCGGAGAAAAAGAGAGGAAGGGAATTCGATTGCAGGAAGTGAAGAAAATCCATGATACGATACAATACAATACAACTACCCAGGGTCTGGGTCTGGGTGGGCTTTTAAGGAGTACAAAGCAGAGGCGGCCACCGCCAAAGCTGGTGGAGATTGAAGATTTCGAGGACGACGAGGTTGAGATTTAGAATTAGATTTTTTTTTTTCTTTCTAATTCTAATTCTAATTCTAATTCTGTCCGAGTACGACTAGTAGCACACTGTAGATGGATGGATTGGCTGGGCTGGCCAACAACTTGCCCGACCTCATCAAATAAATAGAGACTTAATTACCATGATTAACCTTTTAAGTTTCCTCTAATTTTCCAACCATTTGGGATTTTAAGTTTTCTTTTCTACTCATCAACAAATAAATATTTATTCCCTCCTGCAATCAAATTTTTGGTTTTCTTTTCTAATCACCAAATAATATTACTACTTCCTTTTGTTTTTATATCAATAAGCTATTTATTTATTTTTTTTATACGTAGATTTATAGTTATTATTATTATTATTTTAAGTATAGTGGATAATTAAATTAGTAATGGAGATGGATAATGACCTTTTGATAAAATATTTTCAGAGTGAAATTAAAATAGATATCTTAGGACTGAAAAAATACTCTCTCCATCTCATCCAAAAGGTAGTTTTTGCTTTTTGTACGTAAATTAATGAGTATTATTATTTAATGTGTAGTGGGTAGTTGTATTAGTAGGAGTGTGAATCACATATTTTGATTGTATTAGTGTGTGTGGCCCATGTGTGTAAAAAAATAAAGAGGACTCTTTGGGTTGGTCGTCCAAAATGAAAAAAAGAGACCGTTTGAGTGGGATGGAGGGAGTAGTTATTATCCAACTGAATTGACAGTAGCAATGTAAGAGTTGGAATCCAGTCTTTAGCATAAACTTGATCACTTGCAAGCGCAATCTAATAATTAATTCTCTTTATAAATTAATACTCCCTCCGTCCCAGGCTAAGGTCTCTGGCCCTCATTACCTGGGACGCAGGGACCTTAACCTGGGATGGAGGGAGTATATCAACTCAAAAAAATTATATTATTTTAAGATGGATGGAGTATATCAACTCAAAAAAATTATATTATTTTAACCAAGTCATAAAAATTAAATTATTTATTTTAACCAAGTCAAAAAAATCAAGTCAATGTCATTTTTTAAATTTGACTTTTTAACAAATTCCAAAAAAAAAAACCTTAAACGCTTTAGGGTACAGTGTTGCATTCCGTCAAATAAAATACTCCGTATGCTCCTCTCAAACGATTTTTTTTTTTTCATTACAAAAAAATCAATTTCAATTTGAGTGCAGAATGGCATGCAAAAGAAAGTTTTTATCCAACAAAACTCTGCTTACAAATCATCAGATTAAAGCCATCAATGTGTCACACAGACAATATCCATATAAATACTGGACAAAATATTAGTTGTGTGCTTATGGAATCTCCAGTAGATACAAGATGTGCTACTGCTAGTTACTCGATGCAATTTCGAAAACATTATACAAGTCAGTAAAATTTCTGAATTCCATATTCCATGCATGAGGTTATTCTTTAAGAATTCATTACAATGTTAAAATATGAGAAGCCGTTTAAATATTAAGACTAGAATTATTTACAAAATGTAGCAGAAATTATGTCTAGTGTAGAGAAGTTTTACAGAGGTGGTGTATTAATTTAAATGTCATAGTGCAGCGTGTTTAAAATTAAAAAATGAGTGAAATTAATGAAAGTGCGTATTAAGTGTGAGGTTTATAATTATAGCATGCAATGCAATGCATACCCAGTTATAACAAGATACTAGAAACCAAACCCAGCCCAACCCACCCGGATATGATGTGATACAACATTCCATGTAGTAGGAATTAGGATAGGAGTATTATATCATGAGGAGAGCAGAGTATTAGTCGGTTCCATCTCTCTCTGGCCTGGTCTGGTCTGGTCTGCTCTGCCGTGGAAGTCAGAGTTCAATCGATCTCTCCTTCCTCCACATCCGCTGCCTCTACCTCTGCCTCTACCTCTACCTCTACCTCTACCTCTTCCTCATCTTCTTTCATATACAGTCCCAGCTGTTCTAATGGATTACTCCCTCCAAATTTGAAACTCCCAAACCCCCCATCTTCCGACTCACTCTCCTCCCCTGACTCCTCAACCACCCCTCCTCCTGCGCTCCTCAGCATCTCCAGATCTTCTAGAAACCGTAGAGAATTCTCGTTCATTTCCACCGTCTTCTCCATCTGCAACCAACACTATCTATCAATTCATTACAATTTACTTACCAATCCAAAACCCACCACTCTACTACTAACCTTTAGCAATGCTTCTCGAGCTGCTTCTCTCTCCACCTCTCTCCTCCTCTTTTCTTCTGCTGCAGCTTCTACTTCTGCTCGCCTCCGAGCATCTTCTGCCGCTTTCGCTTCTGCCTGCAGCCTAGCCTTCTCTGCCACCAACAAATACAATATTTATTTATTTATTTATTTTTCATCCCATCCCATCCCAAACCAACCAACCAACCTCTCCTTTTGTGCATCTCCAGTTCTTCTCTTTCCCGTCGGAGTTTCTCTGGATCAGCTTTACCATCCTGAAACAAAGAGGAGAGCTTGTTTCAGGAAACCTCAATACAAACTTTCTCAATTTTACTAAACCAACACAAACCTGACTCAACGTCTTCTCTCGAGCTTTTAAGATTGTGTCTGCAAATCGATTCTTCAACACGGCAGCCCTATACAGCTTGTCGGGGGAGACCTGCCTCTCAGTTTGCACCCCCTCCCCTAATGTAACCCATAACCATAGATAAGCAGTGCCAAATTTTTTAACAGGGCCAATTAATCATACAGAACCTTACCACCCACTTGACCATCTGAATCGCTTGAGTAACGCTTCAGTGAATTGTGTTCAAGATGGTCCAAACCACTGGCAGATGCTGTAGAGAATCAAAGACTTTCAGCAACTCATCTAGTAGCTTCAAAATTATTCACAAGGATAATGTGCTATCACAAAACGCATGTCCATTGCAATTCTATTTGATAACACACTAAAAACTAGGCCACGAATATTAGAAACTCGCTCCAAATCACACGCGCAATAAAATGAATTTAATCTCCAACAATGTCTATGACACTGAAATTGTTACGATATTGAAAGCAACGGAACTCCAGAAAAGATCTCCAATAAAAAACCCCAAGGATCCCAAACATCATGCAGTGCCCAGATTATATTACGGCTGCATAAACCTAATGTCTCCTGGTTAACCAAACTAGAAAATCCAATGAAGGTTTTTGAGAACACCAGAAAACTCACAAAGCACAATGTAAACAAGAAATACTCACGATGTCCACAGACCAGCTCGTCATTGTCATCCTTTGTCGTTGAATCTGCCATCTGTCCAATATCATCCTGAAACGGAAACATAAGCAACATATTTAACAGGCAGTAACTAATAATACATCACTCCAGTGAATTCATAGACTTGAAAAACAGGAAGGTGGATAGCACAGGAGACAAGACAACACCTGCAATTGCTTTACAGTTGAAGAACCTTTGGAGCATTCAGATCCTTTATCAGAGTCTGGACCTGGATGATTAATATTGTGAGTGGAAAATTGGCAGTATAACAGCCATCAAACAAAAAGACTAAATAAAAAACCCCCCACCCCCCAAAAAAAAATCATGAGAAGCTCCCAAATACATTCATCATAAATATAGAACTCACCAATCACCACACATACAAGCATACAAGATCTAACAAACCTGTGACCAATATGATTTGAAATATCATTTGCAGTTTGCACATTCAAAGACAGAGGGGGGACAAATGAGGGCTACATTAAATGATTTGAAGATTAGATCCAAATTCATCCACGACATAATTATTTAGCATGAACTAGTTTTTTTACAAGAATTCACTATAGGGCAGCGTCAACAATCAGCATTGGGCTCATTTTGCTAGAACTAAAAAATGGTTAGTGATTTAGCACATTCATTTCTCAAACTCCCGAAACCATCATAGATATGTGCTTCTCAAATTTCCATTACTACGGGATGATTTTAACAATACATGAAAAGCAGGCAAATCAGCAACTCTGCCACAGGGAGACATGAAGTGGACCAAAATAGAAGTTTCAAATCACAAGGAACTCAAGTATCACATAACATCCTTTTTTTTTGTACCAGGCAATGTTTATTAGCAGAAAGTCTGAATAGAGAATTTAAGAGCTAGCATCTCCCACTATTTAGGTATGCAGACCAACCTGCTTCAATGTATTCTTCTGCTTTTCCTCTTGTGTCTTTATCAATCAAAATGGGAGGATAGCTTGTCACAGGAGCCTCGTTTCCTCCAATATCAACATCCTCATCTATAGCTTCATTTCCTTGAATTGGTCAAAAAGGCATAAACATCATTATGTTAGACTTATTAGCCACACATGGACTTTGATAAATTAGAATTTAGCATAGATTCAAAATCTCAAGAATTAGAACCTTTGTCAACTTGCAATGAGGAATTGCTGAGCCCCGACACATTTGGCAGCTGAATCAAGTGAAATACATTATAGTTAGTCTTAATGCTAAACCATCATATTACATGCTAACAGGATTTCACTTCAGAGAGCAGGAAACGGTTAAAGTGATAGAGTACCTCAATTTCACAAGCTTCAGATTTAGCAAAGTTCTTCTGGTTTTCCTGTAAATGTAAATGATCATCTAAAAGCTTCCTTAAAGTGAACAGAGTATCATCGCTGAGATCATCGATATCTATCTCAATCTCATCCTCTCCACCATCACCTTTATTTGAAGTCTGTGCTCTCAAAAAGTCAACAATACTGTCAGGTAGATCCCCAATGAAATCTTCCAGGTCCCTGCTTAATTTATGCTTCTGTTCATCTGTCATCTTCCGCTTAACAGGCTCCTGTAAAATTTCCAGCTGTCTTGGACTAAGCTTCCTCTTTTTTGATGGATCCAACGTCTTAGTTATTTCAGTTTCCTCATTGGTCCCTGACTTTTCAGGTGCTGACTGGGAAGTGCTCACTACAAGTTTCTTCTCAATAGATTTCCATCTCAGTTCAAAAAAATGACTCAATTTATCAGCCAAAACGTGGACCTCACTCCCAGCTGAATTATAGGTCTTTGCATTGAAAAAAGTAAGTCTCACATCAGCCAGAAATTCAAGAGGGCTAGAGTACTTTGCTGAATTGAGCTT
Source organism: Pogostemon cablin (assembly GCA_023678885.1). Lineage (NCBI taxonomy): Eukaryota > Viridiplantae > Streptophyta > Magnoliopsida > Lamiales > Lamiaceae > Pogostemon > Pogostemon cablin. The sequence goes on along the minus strand of CM042992.1, from coordinate 139,499 downwards.
GCTCTTTATCGTCCCCAGATCCATAGGGTTTTTAATAATATCAAAATAATCAGGAAGATTCAGTTTCACCACATCAACAGGTGTATTAAACACCCAAGCAAATTCCTGTGACATCAACTTCTTCAACAGACTCTCGCATTGCTTAAATATCGCAACATCAGCACTCACCACCGGTTTCTGGTTTGCTGACTCAAACCTCCCAGTTATTCCTCGATTCCAACCGCGCCCTTTTCTACCTGGCGCAGAACCCAATCCAGAGGGTTTTTTCACATGTCGCACCTGCAGTCCCTTCTGTTGGGCATAACTACAGCTAAGTATATCACTGGAAGATGACTTCATAACATTATTTACAGTTTTTATCTTTGGCGAGTCAACTTTATTCTGAAGAAGTCGAATATTCTCAAGCTCTGATGTCAGGCGAAACATTAAATTCTTCCTTTCAAATGAAGACAACTTGGAGACAGGAATAAGTTGAACAGGTACAGTAAAACCATCCCTTGAAGCATAATTCAAATCAATCCATTTTCTCATAGGCGCAGAAGAATCCTCAGTTGAATCAATGCGGCCTGAGCTACCTGACCCTTCAGATTCATAATGTGGAACAAAACTAGCAGAATATCCAGGGGGGAATCTATCCTTCTTGGCCATCATTATACCACTATGCGCGCCGACAGAATTCTTTTAACAACTACTGCAACAGAATGACCTCTGCATGAAACATTGGGGGAATTTTGCATTCATTTGCTCAGCAATCTCTAAAATTTACTAGGAGATTCAACCTTGAAAAATTTCACATAATAGTAGCTAGTCAATTTCCATCTTACTAAGGATCTTCGTGATCTTTCTTGCAGTAAAGCTGTATAAATTAGTGAAATTTACCAACCGTTTTTCAGCTGGCTAATAAACAAGATAAAACTAATGAAGACTCAATGAATAGGCACTTAAATTAATTTATTTATTTATTTTAGCATATCCCCTTCCCATATAAAATTGGACTAAATTTGAGTATCTTGACTAAAATAACAGTGTTAAGATAATTCGCCACTAAAATATATAGAATTACCTTGATAAAATCAAATCTTCAATATTCCATAGGAGCACAATCGGCAGCCAAAGTCCGGCCAGAAGGCAAAGATATGATGTTATATACAAGATAAAATTTAAGTTACAATAGACAATTCAACAGCGTAACTAAAGAATGGAACCCTAGATCAAGAATTCGAGATTCCAAACTCGAAGCAAGATAACTAAATCGATAAAGAGATAAAAATAGAGGAAAGCAGTGCCCTAGTGTACATAAATTTCGACTGGAATTAAGAGGGAGAGCTGCAAATCAAGCGTGGCAGTGGCGGGGAAAAAGCTACCAGAAGCTTCGGAAGTCGAGAGAGAGCGTGTGTAGATAGTAACTACATAGAGCGAGAAAGTGTAGAATCAGTGTCTTGTAGAGAGAGAAGGTGTGGCATATCCGACGGTCACAGTCGTATGTAATTTCTCCACCGCAAGATCCGGATCTAAATAATGTACTGTGAAGGGTCTAGATCTTGTGAATAATAATCGCTTAAGTCGCCGCCGGATAAAATACATAGTACTACCTCCCTTTGCTTTTTTTATTTATTTATTTTTATTGATTTTAGTTTTTAACCTTTAATAGAACAAAAAACTTAAGAAAAGTTTGAATTACATGGTTATTATAGTATTTTTAGGTTATTATAATATTTTTAAGAAGGTTAGTTATCTGCACTAGCAACATGCACCCACCTTAAAAAAATGTATATATTTATAAATAAAAATAAATACACTAACTAATAAAAATATCTCTCTGTCCTAATAGAGCTTTCACACCTCCTTTGTAATTTATAAAGGAGGTGTGAAAAATATAGTGGAACGGAGGAAGTATATATTTTGTTATCAAATTTTTTATTAATTATTTTAATAAAAAATTGTACTTATAAAATTATATAATTATTAAAAAATATATATATATATACAATATACTACTCTATTGCATAAAAATTTATATACATATGAGTACACATGTGCACTTGAGTGCACATGATATCAACTCTTTTAAAAATATACTCACCTCCGTCCCGCACCAAGGGTACATTTTGTTTTTTTGCACGTGAATTAAGGAGTATTATTATTTAATGTGTAGTGAATATTTGTATTAGTAGGAGTGTGGGCCCCATATTTTAATTGTATTAGTCGGTGAATGTGGGATCCATGTGTATAAAAAAGGAAATGAGACCCTTTAGGTGGGACGACCAAAATAGAAAAAAAATGACCATTTGGGCGGGACGGATGGAGTAAATAGTAAAATATTTTAAGTAAAATTTATTTTTTCTCTAAATAAAGTTTACGAGGAAGGGTGATTATTATGACTTCTAAATTTTTTTTAAGATGAAAATTTTTGTGTAACCGTCAAAAATGGAAAGGATGTAAACAAATTAAATATCGAAGAAATATTTTTTTAGGACGAATATATACATAATCTGAGCAGATCGATCCATTATTAAAGTACTTCCCCGTCCGCCAGTAAGGATCTTATTTTGCCATTTCGGACGTCCATTCTAAAGAACCTTATTTTCATTTTTACACATATAAGACTCACGCACATCACTAATGCAACTAAAATATGAGACCAACACATTTCACTTACACAACAACTCATTATACATTAAATAATAATATTATTTAATTCACGTGCAAAACACAAATGATACACTTATTAGCGAACGGGTGAGTATAATATTAGTATTATATAAGTAAATATAATGGAGTTTTATTGATTTAATGTCTAAAATAATGTTTTGAAAATTGGACCGGACCAAACCAGCCGGTTTAATCGGTTGGAAAGGGAATAGGGCCCGGAACCGATCCGAAAAGCCTATAAAACCATTTTTGGAGTTGAACCGAGTTGAATCGGTCAAAATCAGAAAAATCAGTTCAACTGGTTTCAGTATTTTTTTAGGTTTTTTTTTAACTTTTATGATATTTCACTTTTATTTTTATTTATTTTAAAATTTAATATTTGCATTTTGGATTAAATTATGAATTATAATATTGAGTGAGTATATTATAAACTGTGTATGAAGTATAAATTATGAACTATATATATTTTTATTCAATTATATTTTAATTTTAAATTATATTTAAATTTTTTAAAAATAAGTTAGGTGATTATATATTTTTATAATTGCTATTTTAAAAAATGTAATTGAAAATATGTAAAATTCAATTTTTCGGTTGAACTGGTCCGACAGGTTGGACCTCAAACCGTTGCCTCTTCAGGTTCGGATTCCGGTCCGATTTTTTAATCACTGGTCTGAAAAATTAATAAACTATCAATTCAATGTCTGAATTATTTTTTTATCGATTAGGAGTCTGAATTATACAAAACTATTAGTTTACTGATTTTTCAGACTTGGATTGAAAATATTTCGATTTAGTAAAGTATAATACATGATGTATTGAAATATGATCAATGGTATTATACTATTGTTATGGTATGATTCACTACCAATAATCATATTTCAGTGAATTGGTATATTATTACACCATAAAATCATGCGTTAATGCATCATTTATAGGGGTGGGGAAAAAACTGAAAATTCGGTATGCCGAGCTCGTCGAACCGTAAAATATCAAAAAATATCGAAATTTAGGCATATCGAAGTTTTCGGTACGGTATAGTCGTCGTACCGAAAAATCAATTCGGTATCAGTATCTGCCGAGTTAAAATTTTGATATTTCGGTATACCAAAAAAATTATATATTATTTTTATTATTTTTTATGTGGTTTTTTAATATGATCCCCAACTTATTTTAATTACTAAGCCCAAGCTTATTATATCAGGCCTAGGCCCATTTTCAACCCTATTCATACTTCATTACTGATTACATTTACGCTGAGTCATTCATTTCCAATCATAATTCATGCCGCACGCAATGCTTCATCGGTTCATCCCAAATCTTCTTCAAAATCCCTCTTCTCAAGTCAAACTCGACGCCCCCGAAATGTAGGCCGAAAAGTTTGAGTAACCTTTCAAAGCCCAGATTTTTTCTTGCAGAAGCTTCGCTCGTTTCACCTTTTTTTTTTGCTAATAATTTCAAGTACGAGATCTGTTGTTGTTGTTTTTTGTTTCTTTCTTCCATTTTTTTTCCGAATTATTGCACTCTATTTTGTGGGTTTTCTATTTTCTTGCAAATTTACTGAATTATTTGGTTGTTGGTGTGTGTTTTGGTAGTGCATGTTATCCGATGGGCGATGGAATTTCCAATTTAGCTCTGGAATGTTGATTATGCAGTAATGACTTTTGTTATTTTCTAAATTTGAAATGGAGCATTAACGAAATTCTACGCTTAAGAATATAGAGAGCAATATGAGATCTTATGAAGATATTAAGTCCAAAAATAATGATTAGAACAATAATTGCTGTTTATTTTTTGGTATTCATTTCGGTATATTGATAATATTTGATATGACTAGGTATATTAAATTTTCGATATGTAATAATTTTTTGGTATTTCGGTATAATCGGTATATACCGAAAATATCGGCACGGTATTTATTTGGCAACGGTATTCATTTTTGTATATTGAAATTTCAGTATCAATATCGGTATACAAAATAGCATATCGAACGATATCGGTACGGTATCGATATTTTCGGTATGCCGTGTTTACCCACCCCTAAATTCATTTATCATACTTGAGTAAATCATGCTTACGTTTATTTTTTGCACGTTTATTAATAGTGTGTTAAAACTTAAAAGATATATAATATTTAATGTAAATTAAATAAGTATAATAGTGTTGGATGTGTGTCTTATTGTGATGTATTATCTAAAAGGGAAATATAAAGATCGAAATAAGATGCCCAAAATAAAAATATATAAATATTGAATTGTGACAGAGAGATTACTTTACCTTTCCAATAATTACATTTTATTATATAATAATCATATTTTAATAATTTGTTAACTTGCGTAAATTTTATCCACTTCTTAATCATTAAACTATTGCCACATTATTTCTTTTGAAATAGCATAAGTTTAGAGTGTAATTTGAGTTCACTTTGAGCAGTCGAATGATCTAAATTAAGATTAAATTTTATTTAGTTATTTATTAATAAATTAAACTAAATTATTAAAATAAAATACTCGCTAATTTTTTCTCTCCTTTTTTTTTTTTTTGGTTCGGTAGTATTCGCTAATCATTATATTCTAACTTTTACTTTGTAAACTTATGGTGCATCCTAAATGGCTTATAATATTTTTTTTTTAAATATTACCATCGCTTTTTAGCTTTTCCCTAATTTTTTTGTGACCAGTGGATTCAACAATAGTGCCGCTTGCTAATCTTTATTTATACTTAAGTCTGCACCATGGATCCACATTTAATTAACTAACAGTATGTTATTTACAGCTTATTAATCATCTCTGTATTTTACGAGTTCCTATATACTCCATAAACCTATAAATTCTCAAATTCACACATTATTTTATGAGTTACTATCACACATTATTTCTAATCCATTAATAATATTTTTTACTTTCTCTATTCTCCCTGGTCAGCATACAAACATATTATCACCAGTGATTTGATATAAATTTTAAATAAAATTCACTCTATCAAATCCAAAATATACATTCACTATCACTATTCATTTAATTAAATATACTTAAATTATAAAAAAACACAAAACAACAAATTATTGCTGCTTCACAATGACCGAGAATTGCATTACTCTCCAATTTGATAATCAACAAGAAAACGTTTACATGCATGTTTGGAAGTAAACACAAGGGACTGTACATACTAAACTACCTAGCTTGTCCAGTGGAGCTGCTTACCATATTCATTTCCACAACCTGACAATCGCCTACACTGTCATGAAGAAAGGGTGAGTCTTATAGTGCTTCATCTGGATGTAACATGAAAAAAGTTTGACAAATGATCAACCCAAAACAAAATTGGTCTCCTAATAACGAGTCAAATTCCATCCAGGGCACTTCAAGTATGTAAGCAAAATCCATATGATTAACATAACATACCCTAACTTGCAAGAATTTGATGCTTCAAATTATTTCCGACATGGTACCTTTCAATGAAAAACTCAACCAGTTGGGTCTGCTATTAAAATTAGTATGAATTGGAACACGGGATGCTCCTTGGCACACTGGATGACCTTTATTTCTTGTGAAATTCATTACATGAAAAAAAATGTAGTAAGACAGAAAATCTAAACACTTGCTTTCAGAGTTTATGCTTTAACCTAGGGTCCACACTCCAACGAGCCACTCATTCAACGGAGTAGCATTAACACAAATGTATAATACATCCAGGCAAATAGTTTAGGAGGTTGAGAGGATGTTTGTTTAGGGTTTTAAACTCACGTTTTGATTTCAAAACCATGTCTAAATTTTAAAAATTAACCCTGTATACATCTATAAACCCTATTAGATCCACCACTCACTATACATTATCTTTTCTCAGTCGTTACTTTTTCTCTTTATTTCTCCTATCTCATCTCTTCTCCTACTCTCTTGCACATTTCACCGCCCACCTCTAACACATTGATTCGATATAAAATTAAAGTTCACTTTACCAAAATCCAAAACGAACATAGAATATCACTAATAATTATGATTTTCAAACCCCACATATTTTTAAAAAAAACATCCTCAAATGAATTGAAAATGTCTTTTAGATACTTAAACTGGAAGTTATTGAGAGTGTGAATTTTTCATATAAAATCTAACAAACAAAAAAATCTTAATCTTAATATATATAATCTTAATATATAGTATAATTATCAATCAATATATATAAAAAAGGCCTTAATATATATTATAATTATCAATAGTTTCAAATTTGTGGAAAGTATACAAGTCATCTCCTCATAAATTCATTATGTGCTGGTTGATTTCTATTTTTCTTATTTGATTAATTAAGATTCCATGAGATGATAATCATTACCTTTAAATACTTTTTTAATATGATTAATTTTTAATTATTTTAATTTTCAACAATACATAAAAAATTAAAAATTTTATTAAATACATAACATAATATTTAATTGATATCTTTTAAATATCTTTTAATACAAAATTTGTCAAATAACTTTTACGTATTTATTTATTCTTATTAAATATAAAAATTAGTGTTCCATATAAAAAATATTTTATAAATATTTAATGCTTTTAAATATTTTATAAAATTTTAATTCATGATTAGTTAAAATTAACAAAATTTACATTATTAATTTCTAATTCCTAATTCGATTTATAGCATAAAAAATGTAATTACATAATTATACATAATTTTTTTATTTATTAAATTTAAATATGTTATAATTCTTCCAAAAGATGTATTACATGTCACACATTTTAATTGTTTATATAAAGTATTTATAATTTATATTTATAAAAATATTTAAATCAAGCTTATTAACTTTGTTTGATTCCATCATAACATTAAATGTTTCATAATAAAACTTATTAATACATGATTAATTCAAATGCTTTTTTTTTTTTTAATCTTTATATCTATCCTTACAAATGGTAAACTAATTTAATATTTCAATTTAAAATTTATTAATAATTCAATAACAAGCTATCTCATTTAAAATTAATTGCATTTTTTTTTTCATATTTTGATGTTCATTTTATTAAGAGGCAAATTAATTAGGTATAATTTAATAGTAAGAGAAAATATTATTTTTGTAGCAAACAACATAATCATATAAAAATAATTATATTTATTAAATATAATTTATATTTTTAAAATGAAATTTTATACTACGCAGCGAATTCTATACTAGTCTATATATACACACACATAAAAGTCGATGGTAGAAATTACTGACCTCGTAATTCAACGAGAATTTGGTACCAACTATTCATTATGCCAGATTTAACAGGATCATAGTAGAGATTCAAGAATCTGCAAAGGGAAAACCAATTAAAGTAAATGATGAGGCACAATATGGATGACACTATCAATAAAATAAAAATGTGTGAGTATATATACACAGTCTACAGAGAGAGGGGTGAGGGGGAGGTAGAGAAAGACCAGTTCAGGGATGGGGCATAAGGAGCAGGACATGGAGATATGGAGTGATCAGGTAAATGTTTTATCAGGTCTACTGTTGCCTGCAGGCATCCTTTTAATATTTTCTTCTCTGACATGACAAGTTGAGTTGCTACTCGCCGTTTTGGATTCAAATTACGATCAGCAATCTACAAGTCAAAGGTGTTGTCAACTGGAGGACAAATAATATTAATATAAAAAGTTTAAGCTAAATAATTGAGAAGTTCAAGCATAGTTACCAAAGTCTCATCTTCACTTAGGGTTGTAGGATAGCCAGCAAGTCTTTTAATAAAATACTCAGCAAGTTGATCTAGAACAGCACGTTCCATACAAGAACTTACCTATGCAAATCAGCAAAAGTTACCAGGAAAATAAACATCATTTTTCCATGCAACTTAAAGTGGCATATATTATCTTATGTTTTGTTAGTATTAGTATATAAATAGATGAAAGCTTAACATAGAGTATACTCCTATTTGGTTTTCATTGGTCTAGCAGGCATGTAAAATATATACCACTGCAACAAGATTTTGGCTCTCCTTGGTTCCTACGAAACTAGATAAATTTATAAATTGATGAAGAACAGCAGCATGAGCATACCGGACATATTGGACCCTGAGAAGATAGAACAGACTGCATCTCTGAAGGATCAGAAACATATCCCAGTCTTAAATAAGGAAGCATGTCCATTACAGCTTCTCTTTCCTTTCCCATAAATACCTGTTTACAGATGTATTAGTTACGTGGAAAAATGAAGTTGCTGAGGGAATGCATTATGCATATATCAGAGGCCCACCACATTTACGGAATTTGTACCTGAAATTTTTGAACTGAAAGCTTTCCATTTCTTTGAGCAGCCAATCGTTTATCCTGATACTGAGGATCCTCCGTATTCAAAGAAGCCTAAACGACAGAAAATTGCTATTGTTCGGGCAAAACTTTTGCAGGACAGAAAAATAGGTACAAACTGTTTACCTCCACCACCATGCGATCATAAGAATTGTCTTCATCCACAAATCCATAGTTTATGAGTAACTTTGAATTGGGTTGTGGTCCACACCTAGACGACGGCGAAGAAAGGGGGGAAATAATGAGATTCCCTACATTATGACAAGCATTTGGGATTTGCTATACATGAATAGGCTATAACAGGGATTAATTATTTCTTCACCAAAAACAATATACTTTTGAGAGAAAGGGAGGAGTTATAACCAGACAACAATAGGGTCACCAACTTTATAGGGACGATCACTGACAAGTTGCACAGCCCCATCAACAGCAGTTAACATTGCTTTGCAGTTACTCCTATAGGCCAATAGAGGAGGTCCTAGGGGAACCAATGCGAACCTCCGGGCCAAACTGACTTTCTGTGTTAAAAGAAAGATAAATTAAATACAAACTTGCTAAATGACTGACTCATCAAAGTTAATTTACTGCTGTGAATTCACATGCAGATCAAGTAAAAGACCATCACTCCAGCACAAAACAAACCTGCAAATGAACCACACAGGATTGAACTGCAACAAATGCTTGTTTGAAAATCTCAAAAGGGAAAGCCTCTGTGGGAATATCATATGGATATTGCTGAACAAAATCATAAAAAATCAAAATTGAAAAGGCTGTTCCCTATTTTATGGAAAATAATAAATGGATTTTTGTAAAGAAATTGCCTGAAACAACGATCCAGCCATGAACCAGACAGTGTCAAGCTCATTGTACTCTCTTTTGATTCCTTCAGCTCTCTCTAGAACCTCAGCCTGAGTCATAAAAATATGCAAACTAAGAACTTCGGCCCCAGAAATCATCTTGTAATTTAAGACATCATGCAATCATTGAACACTGCTGATATTAAAAAGGAAAAGTAATTAAAGGAGAATCTAGATACCTTTGTGGGGCTTCCTGACAGATAATCTAATTCAGCCTCTGACCATAAAAGTGGTGATTCCACAGCTAACTGCCCCCTACCTCGCTGACGATCAAGTTCTCTTATATACGGATACCAGAAAGACTTTTTACCTTGCTTCTTTTCATACATTAGGTAAAGCGCCAAGCAGGCTAATTCCGATAATTTGTTTGTAGTTAAAAGTTCCGCTGCATCATTTGGAACAATATTAAAGGGAATAATCAAGTTTCCATGACAAATTAGATAAAGACACGTAGTGCAACAATTCAGAGCGAGAGTCAAAGGCATCAGAAAGCAAGTTGCAAGTGATCAAGGACATAACTCAAGATTTATATACATTTTATAGATTTATCCAGTAAATATACATGAACATTCAGATTTAATGAGGTATACTGTAAGTCTGTAATAAACAATTGGAGACTACACAACAGAGTTATTAAGCTGGAGCAAGATCCAGTTATCAGGTTTTTAACCGTTCAATGTTTTTTTAAAAGTCATATATTCAAAGTGCCTACAGAACAACTGTATAGTATTTCTGGTTTTCAAAGATAAAAAAGAAAAGCATGTAAGCAGTTTATCAAGGACCAGCAAACGTTTCATATAGACAACAGGAGACTGGTAGTGATTTCAAGCAGGTTAAACGGTGCACTAAGTCATAATCAAGGAGAAAGAAGTGCACAATGTCTTGATTTTGCTTAAAACAAGATATGAAAAACCACGTTCCAGTACTCGTCACATCATCTTACCTATGTTCTCGTTTCCCAAGACTCTCTCGAGTGTCACCACCAACGAATTAGGGACAGAAAATGCTACATCGCCTTCCTGATGGTAACAATCATCACTTAAAAAACAAATTAGCTTGCTATTATAGGATATATGCATATTTAATCTTATCAAAACTACCAATTGAAATCATATGATGCACGTAGGTCAGTACATAAATGCTTTTGTACTTCCTTGTAAAAACAAGGAAAGACTTGATTCACCACTATCCAAATTATATTGAAGAGCTAAATTAGGTGTGATAAGTCAATGCAGGGAGTTTACCCGAAGATCTTCACTGGCAGCTACATAGTGAATAGGCCGATGGTTGGAATCATGAGAAGGTCTCTCTTTAAGCATAACCTTGCACGGAGGAAGTCCGTTCTTCTCCATCCAAGACTTCAAATCCCCGTGCTCTTCTTCTCTTTTGCTAGTAATTTCACTAGATTTCACAATTGTATCAGAGTTGGAAGCCGCGCACATATTCCTGCATTTTCTGACATTCATAGGCTTTCTGGAGAGAGAAACTGCAATTGAATGGTACATCAACGGCGGGGGGCGAAATGGAGATGAAATGCAGCGTGTACTTTTCAATAAATCCATGGACAATGATTCTCGCAATGGTTTAATGCATGGGATTGAGTAATAAATTAGGGTTTGATGTGAGAGGGAGGAGAGTTATTATAGAGTAGTGGATTGGCGCAGTTCAGTTGCAGGGAGGGGGAGCAGAAGATATTTTCCTTCTTTGTGTTGGGATATGAATTTGGATTGACCTACAAACAGCAGAGGGAGTGGGAACAGGTTGCGAAGGAAAGAAAAATCTGATCCGAAATTGGGAACCCGGTTCGGCCTCTACTATGGCTCACCTATGTTTCGCGCACTCTCTTTTCTCAAATAATAATTTCAATCTAATTAATATTCCAAATTTACTTTTATCTGTTATTACTTTTTATTTGTATATTATAAATTGTCATTTTTCATTAGTATTATAATAAATGGTTCATGAAAACATTATTTATTTGTCAATTAAAAATATATAAAAAGTAAAATGAAACGTTAAATTAAAAATATATAAAATTAAAATTGAACAAAGGAAATAAAAGGGAGTCTATATTGAATCCATTTACATTCTATTTATGTAAAAGAAAAAAATTACTATAAAAATTACTCTTTTTCTAAATGAAAAAATATTATTAATTTCAATCAAAATATATTAGACTTTGAAGAGCAAGATTTTTTATTTACAAGAATTCATAAGAAGTAATTATAATCAAAACCTATAATAAAAATTTTAAGAAGTACTAATACATTTCATTCAGTGAGTAATAAAATTTTTAAGAAGTAGGTGAGTAATAATTATTTTTTTAAAAGTAATTTTTTATATATTCAAAAATAATCCGTATAATATGATTTACGTGTAAAGTATATTTGCAGTTTTAAAATTAATTAAAACTATGTCACCCAACGTCGTTTTATTATTTTAAAAATAGGTTCCTTTTTTTTCTTTTCTTTATCCCTCCGTTGGCATGTATTCATTATATAATAATCACATCTAAAATAGCATATATAAATATAACTGTATGCTCGAACATATATTAATTAAAATAAATCTATAATATATGATCTAAAATAGCACATATAACTATATGCAGCATCAGCATATGTTATTTTCAATACCTAAAAAAGAGTAAACTATTGAGGTCTAAATTACATTTCAATCAATTCTGCTTAAAATATGTAATTATTAATGCAGGACCTAAATTTATGAAATGTTATCTCTTAATTTAATTATATACTCCATTCGTCCACTTTGAAGGGTATCATTTTTTCATTTTAGGCGTTCGCCCCCAATGTTCTAATTTCATTTTTTATACATATGAGACCTACACAGACCCACTAATACAACTAAAAAATTGGACTCACACCTCCACTAATACAACACTCATTACACAATAAATAATAATACTATTTAATCAACGTGCAAAAAACAAATTGCACCCTTAAAAGCGGACGGAGGGAGTATATTTTAGATCTCGGATGGATAAATTAGGTAAAACATCAGCTATTTATTTTATTTGTTAGGAGTATTAATTAATTAAAAAGAAAGAGAACAGGATCTGCCAGTGAATCGTAGGGCGGCAGCGTCGTATTCATTGTATTGCAGAATAAAAGATCCGCTGTACGGTTGTGTTGGAATAATTACAGTGTTGCAGCAAGGGATACAAAAAGCAGAATGCGAGCTAGCCAGTGTTGAAGCGGAGATGAGTCATGGCACCCCCACAACAAAATGCTGCACCATTTGCTTCTACTTCTTCTTTTGACCTTTCTACTTGGTTAGATTAGATTAGATACTTGTTTGTTACCATCAACATTTTTGAACCAACTTCACTATTCAGTTTCCGAATAAAAGAACAACGCGGTTTCATCCAAAGCAAGTCGAGCCATAAAATAGTGAAAATAAAAAAGAATGCACAAAACATAGTAACCAACTAAAAAACAGTATATACATACAACAGTTGCACAACCAAGAGAGTTGGGGTAAAAAGGCTATTGGACTTCGGTACTTCTATTCTTGCACAGCATGTGCCACTCCTGCAGCACAGCCACTTGAAGAGCGCGGTGTTCAACCTCCTCTGGGGTTAATTTCACCAGTGTTGTACGCCCCCTTCTTTTACCATCTTCTTCCTCCTCTTTCTTCTCTCTTCCGTTTCGCTTCACCTCCTCCTCCTCCTCCTCTTCCTCTTCCTCTTCATCGTCATCAGATTTGGGAGTCTTAGGCCGGGGTCGTGCCGCCTTTAGTAATGCTATCCGTTCCATTGAGGTCCTCAGTCTCTCCGCAGCAGCTGCTTTGACTTCATCTTCAGGCATATATTCAACGGTCCCATCAGTTAAGTCATCCATCCAGCCCTGCAGATCAGAACCAATCTCCTTTGTAATGGATGCATCAGAAGCTCGGACAACAAACTTGCAAATCATGGTGGTTGTTTCATCACCAAGGTCAACATTTCTGCTCACTTCACTGGCTCCAAATATCATCATGCCCACAAAACCTCCATACCACGTTTTAGCTGCATAGCATAGCTGTTTTAAGACCAAACTAGTTCATATTAGAAGAAATGCACAAACAGGATAAGGATATGTAAAAGGAGTGGCTCTTGACATCAACAAGAAAGATCCTATTTGACTCCCAATATCATATACTACATTCTAATATATTTTCAGCATCTTTTCTATCCTTTATAAGAGATCCAGCATTCACACACCCTTGACGCATACACATCGGAAATTCCAATAGAAAATCCTAGTGCAGCTAAGTTAACCTACTCCATACAATCATATTGTGCTAGTGCTTCCTCAAAATTGAATGCAGCAGATATCTACAGATACCAAATATGTAATTGAAATACACCTTAAAACAAAGTTCAGTCCAAAATACAATTAGTGGTTGGTTCTTCTACCTAAAATGGTGTAGCATGAGTAATGGGGTGGTGGATAGAAAAATGAAACTAACCTGATACCCGGCAACTGTGCGGATAATATGGGAGCAAACTTTATGGAAAGGCTTAGAAGACAGAGATTTCAAGCCACTAAGAAAAGGAGACTCCCCATACTGCTGCGCTGCTGTAGCTTTAAAACCACTTCCTTCATATGTATAAGTTCCAGTGCATTCAACTATAGCAGGTAAACTAGGCCACAGGCGGAAATACTCAACTGGAGAGATTTTATGAGGCAAAAGAAGTTCAGTAAGGGGAATTTTGTATGGTTGGCATCTCAAAATCACCGGCTCGCCTAATTCCTGCCTCAGATTTTTCTTTTGTCTAATAACTTGTGGATCTTCTTCAGAATAGTCCCCTTCATAATCTGCAGGACCTCCACTACCATAAAATGGGTAGTATAGGACTTGAACCCAAATGGCACATCGCTCAAAATGCGAAACACCAAGAGTTACACTGCATAGAACTGGCTCCTGAAGAAATGCAAATCTAAACCTTAAAACATGATAACACAAAAAAAACTACGAAAATCATTGAGAAAAAGTATTTGTCAAATTCTAGTACAATATGCATATTTAAAACTTCAAGAAACTGTATATTACATTTTAAATTAAACATATAAAATTTAGTTTTCTCTATCATCAAACAATGCTTTGACTTCTCTAGCAAATTCAAAACATGCAAAAAACCTGCTTTCCCCTTGAATGTAAAACACAAATTTCATGAATCACTGACCTTGACAGGTTAAATCAGATAAAGTAAAAATAAGAAACATGCATGTTAATCCAACGTAACCTGTGAAGTAAGATCGCGCAACTGTCGCACTGCTTGAGGAGACCCATCCATGAAGTACAATCCACCAGATAGTCCAACCCGAATGTCTACACGATTTAGTTCAATCTCAGTAAGGTTTAGAACCTGAAGTACATGAAAAAAATTAATGTGATCAGATCCTGCTAACTACTTAGAATAAATGCACCCCGTTATGTAAATGCTGAAGAATGCAATTTTCACATGGTCAAATAAAACAGGAATTATTAACAAAGCACTGTTAACGGTAGCTAAATTTTCAATAATTCAAATGAGACTTGCAGGCACAGACAAAACAACAGCAGAAATAGCTGAAAACAGGGAGTTTAACCTTCAAATGCAGAGTAATCCTTCCATCATTTGGATCTGTTAAGTGATATCCTTCGACATAGCATGGATCGCTGCTGCCAGTCAAAGTGAATGAATTAGGAGGAACCTTGATCAAACTTGAGTCAACACCTTTAGTCACCAATTGAATTAACTCATTGGGATCTGGTCTCCACAGTTCCAGAATAGCCTTATGAATCAATCCCTCAAGCTTTCGGTCCTGAGCTGCAGATGCATCATAGAACTGAACAGTTAGCTTGTGGTGGCTGAATGGGTAGTCTCCTCTAGCTTCACTTACACCAGCCCATCTGAAATCATGTTGGAAAAGAATAAATACTGCAACCAAACTCAGAAAATGATTATGGGAAATAGTTTATACAGATACTAACTTAAAACAATGTGTTGCTTCAAATGACTTGATACAAAAAGGGATTCTCCTGATCACACATGACAACAATCTCTACCACCTAAATTATGTTTCAAGACCAGTTAAAACTACTATAGTTTTTAAAGATGGCACAAGAAAATGATTAACTGAAAAGCCAAAATCTCCACCAACCCAACTAGTAGAAATTCTAATTCAGATACAATACAATCATAGCACATAAACTTATAAACAAACCAAGAGAGAGAGAGAGAGAGAGATAGAGAAAGAAAGAGAGAAATGACAGTTAATTCTGATAATTGAAATTCGGGTTCAAATAATTTGAAATCAAAGGAACCTTAGACATCTAAAAAACACTGATTCAAGTTGCATCATACTTGCTACATCAGCATGCACTGAAAATGTGAGTCTTGTTCTTAGTACTTAAAATTAAATGTACATGTGGGGCTTACCGGTTATTGCAAACTTATACTCCTTAGTTCATTCTTTGACACAGTGACACACTATGCTTTATACTTAATTTTCATTAGACAAATAGTATTAAATACTCACTTGTCTTCAGCATGACCAGAAACATATTTAATTCTCTGTAGCATTAAACGGCATTGGTGTTTATTGACTGAATCAGCAGCTGGATTGCTCCTAAACTCTTCAAGCTCTTTAGTCAGCAAAAGGCCTGCCCTAGCATTACGTGATCCCAAACGCTGTGCACACAGAAGAACTGCTTGAACATCTTGAAGTCGATTTGTTGTACTTGCAGAAGAATCTATGTTGAATAGGACTTTGTGGATATTCGATATAATGATATTTAAGGCGTCCTCGGGATCATCAGCAAGAAGAGGGTCCAATCCTTCCAAATCAATGTGCTCTGAAATAGCCCAGAGTAAACGGCTGCATATTCTAGGGGTGTTAACCTGCCATACAAAATAATTATGCCACAAGATACTCTTTTGGCAAGATATCGCTATGAATCAAGATATAAAAACATCAAAAGCTTCATCAAGTATATCATCAGCCACTAAACCGCACTAGAGACAAACCGGACATCAATATACTTTAAGCCAGAAAGCAGCTTAAGTAAAAACTAAGAAAATATAACAGCAGAAACAGTGAACTAGCAAGGAGGCTAGTGTTAACTTTCACAAACAATAATAGCGCATGAAATTGAAGTTTTTATACGAGTTCAATACCCCCAGATGAAAATAGGAATTTGGAGAAATTTACAAACCTCATGGAGATCTTTAACAAGTTCTCGCTGCAAATTTTGTAACCTTGTTTCATTCAGTATCTGATCCTGAGATGCTCCATCTTTCACCCTTTTGACTCCACCTCTGGTATCATAAATATGACAAAGCATAACAAGCAACTTAAGATAGCAATCAACGGCATATGTTCGACCATCACAGTCCCATTTAACACATGGCCGGCACACTTCCACCACTTCCAGAGCTGGTTCTGTCCAATTCAAAGCACCATAACCAGTTCCATATGCTAAAGCTCCAATTACCCTGCTCTCCATGCCTGAACTTTTTTGTTCAGGTAAAGGCAAGGACAGCTGGAAGCAACTCTCGACCAGCATGGCAACTAATTCTTCTCTAAACAAACTCTTACTAGTTACACTGTTCAGGTCATCCTTTAAACTAGCATCTTCAAAAAGTGAGGCAATATCTGTTCCTGAAAGAGGCTTTTGACCGCGGCGTACGCTCTCCTTTGCAAAAAGATCTACACAAAGAGCAGTGCGACAGATGCATGCTAGAGCATGCATTCGGTCTGATTCTGCTCTCAAGTTTCTCACCATAATAAGCAGCCTTTTGAAGAGTGAAACCTGCACAAATGAGCAATGCACGTACAAACCAGTTATCGTATCCTCAATATGAACAGAGATATAAGCCAATTTATCAAAAATGGGAGAACAATAAAGCTTTAACACAAAACTAATCCAGATCAAGGCATTACAGTCTAGCAATTAAAAAGACTCTACACAGAAAGCCTATACTCAGATATCAAAAAGTTATGAATGCATCTGCAGATATAAACATAACAAGATTCCTCCAGCAGCCTCAGATTTAGAAGTTGAGGTCATCTAATATAAATGATAAATTGAGTTTACTACAGCCAAGGAATTATGTTTCACAGTCTCATACAATGACACAAATAGAAACACAGATGAAATCTAACTTCCAGTATCAATAGCCATGCTGATCAAGTTATTCACTAGTTAAAAATTCCTCAAGGATAACAAAATTATACATTCATTAGAAGAAAACTGCTGCTTGAGTATTTGCTAAAGTATTACGCTTTTATCCTCGTACAACCATATTACATTTCACCGAGTGCAACAGTTGCAACATAAAGCACCGGTGTACATTATGAAACAATGTCCAATCTGACGTCAAGCAGGAAAAAGGAACGGAACTTAACTTACCTGCATACTTAGGTCAAGGAGATGCAAATTTGTCACTACAGCTTTAACTATGCTCTCACGGGCAGAGATATACTCTTGTCTATCCCAAAGTGTAAGAATCGCAATTATGGATGTGGAAGCCCACTCAGGCTTCCCTCCAGGAACATCAGCCAAGTATAGCATATTAATCCCCACCTCAAATATCAATGCAGGATCCAACGATGATGCCAAAAAAGGTGCCAAATGCGATACCACATCAGACGCTCCCACAAAACTCTCTGCATTTCCAAAATCTAATAGAGTACCATCACTCCTATTCTTTGATGACATTGATAGCTTCTTGATCACCTCAATTGAACCTGAAGCCACGGCCTTAACAGCATAAACTAGAGGATAAACAGTTGCTCTAAAACTCTCTACAGGGAGGACTAAGGATCGAGACATCAACGCATTTCTCTTCTTCCAAATAAAATCAACCATTGATGAAATCCAATTTGACCGAATTGCCACGGAATCTTCAGTATCAACTAATTTATCTCCAGCTAGTCGACTCATCTTCTTTGATTCAAATTCTTGAAACAGTTTCCCAACGGACTCAAAAGCAACCTTGGAAACAGTATCTGATTTATCAAGCATATTCTGAGCAATACGATTCCACCAATTGGAGATGCGATCGAGCAAGTTGATATTGTTCTCACACAATGTCACGAGATCGTCACGCGCGAGGATGCAACCAAGAGTTTCGGTAATCGAAAACCGAAGATTGTCGCTAGTAGAATCGAAGCAAGCGGAAATTTGTTTGTGGCATTCATTAATGAGCTTGCCAAGGCGGTAGGAGGGAATGGCGGCGAGGATTGAGACGGCGGCGGCAGTGACGTCAGGATCGGGGAATTCGAGATCCTTATGAACGCCGACGCAAACTGTTTCCCATAGATCGGGAGTTAGGCGAGTGGAGCGGATGAGATCGAAGGCGAGCTTTTTAGAGACGGCGGAGGCAGGAGAGGCGACGATTTCTTCGACGGCGGATTTGGCGATGACAGAGATATCTTGTCCGGCGGCAGATTGCTGTAGTGCCAGGAGTAATGCACCAGATTGGCGGAGAGCGTCGTTAGAGCGGAGGTCGGCTTGGATCTGAGCAAAAAGTATGTCCATTTGAGAAGTGGAAGAATGAATTCAACTGAAATATGTGAGCTAGAGCTGAAGCCACATTAGAAATTTCAGAGATCAAATCCCATCCCGGTAGAAGTGGTTGACGGTGGTTTTAGGCTTTTAGCTTTGAAACACTCCCACCATTTATTTATTTTAAAGCGTAAAGTAAAAGTAAAAAGTAAAAAGTAAAAAGTAAAAAGAAAACGAAGGGGAGCGGGAGAGAATGAAGGCCCAACAAAATGTGTGGCCCAATGCAACTAATAGGCCCAACGTAATACCCTGATAATCTATTTCGTTAGCAAAAGGAAATAAAGATTTGGACGGCTGATGGGCCCCTGAAGAATGCAATTCTGCATCTCAGGCCCGTAATGATGGGATGATTTAGCAAGGAATAATAGCCACAAGAAAATTCGGTTTAGATTAGAATACTAGATAGCATATGATTGAACAGCCAGTATGGAAATACTTTATTTAGTATAGATCACCCCAGCCATCATCCACATCCTTTCCTCCATCCATCAATCACTGTGAAGATTCGCCTATGGAATCAAGAGAAGAACCAAGAGGAGGATTCAAGACGGAGAAAGACGCCACGACTCCCACATCTAAGGTTTATTTCGTTTCCTAATTTATCTTGTAATTTTCCAGACATTCGGGTAAGATCTATCCTACACCCATGATTATTCTTCGTAACATCATGGGCTAGAGCCTTTTTTGTAGAGTTAGAGTTGTGAAGGTTTTTACGAATTAATTGAACGTTTGTGTGTAAACTCCGTACAACACTACTTGTGGATTTATTTTATATATGACTGCACGTTTTTAATCCATATTCACGGTCGTTTTGTGCATCTTCAATTGGTATATAGAGTCTAAATATGTATCCTAGTTGTAGATTGAGTGCGTTTACCGCTGAACAGAATTTTATGTTATGATTCTAAGTGAGGGGACTCCGAAGTTTCATTAGAACTATTATATATGAATATTTATTAATTGAATTGAATTCGGGTTATTAAGTATGATAAAGAGGATAATTTTATAGTACCTATAAAGGAAGATCATATCGGGTTAGAGTACCAACTGACCAGGGAAATAATTGATACTAAAAGGTGAAATTATATTTCTTGCTCCGAGGTTATTCACACGTGTTACACACATGTTTACTTGTGTCTATAGAGTATATATGCATGGTTTAATGATGCGTCCATATTCCACAAGGCAGAGTCAGACATCAACACACGGAAGGGTTAATGAGTGAAACTAGATTATCCTATGACTACCTATTCTTCTACTTGATTCACTTTCGTAATTCTTCTAATGTTTATTTTGTTTTAATTGTTATTTTATATTTTTGTTTGTAGATTAATCATTCAATCCTCGAACATTATTGTCTTACGTCTTAATTAGTTTAGTAAATAATTAAATTGATAATACGAAGTCCTTTGGGTTTTTTAATCACTTGGTCGCTTTCTTAAGCTGCAATTAATATCTTTAATACTTGGAGATTAATTTTGCGTGCAAAGAAAACGCGCATCAGGGAGATTTTGGTAATTTACTTAAAAATGTAAGATAAATGTTGAAATTATCTTTTTAAACCCTTGTTTATATTTTAAAGGCAAATATTTATGTGAGACTTTCTCACGTAAGAGCTTACGTGAGACGGTCAGAAAGTTATCTTTTATACTGAAAAGTGATACTAAATTAATGAAAAATGATAATGTTATTTCATGAACAATTAATAGTATAAATGAAAAGTGATAACATTTTATAGCTAAAATGATAATATTTTATAGGGAAAGTAATAATAATTTTAAAAAGTATAAAATGGTCTTATGTGAAATTGTGTCACGCTAAACTACACAATTTTAATTTACAATGTTAATATACCAAATGATATATTGTGAAAAAAAAATTCTTAAATCCCACTTCAGATATAAGGCAACGATAAGAATAAAAACCCTCAAACATGCTCATTTGCACCGATCCGACAATTAAGATTGTGATTGTGAAGATGTGTTGATATTGAGTGAGAAAATTAAGATTATTGTTTGGGAAAGTGACTAGATCATGAAGAAAATTGGGATCTGAAACCGTCCATTAAAGAATTAAGAAATGAGAATAATGAAGAAGCAGAATCAAAGTCAGGGCATTAAGAGGTGGTGGCGGTTCAAGCTTGAAGACTTCGGCATGATTTGGTTTCCCACAACAGAAATCTAATGTTGAATTATTTGACTTAAAGATGAGAATTGGATGGAGTGAAAGCGAGTGGTTTTTTGATATATGCTGGGTTGGAAGCCATTGGGAAGAAGAGAGACATGTTGTTGGCTAATTTTGAAGAATTATACTGTATGATTTCTTTCATGGTTGAAGAACATTATTACTGTGTGAAATCTTCCATGGTTGGAGGTCTTCTGAGAATAGAGAAACTAGGGCTTTTGGTTCCCAATACAATTGTAAGTGACGATCCAAGGACATTTTGGTAAATGATCATTTTAATTTAGATTCACTGTTTTAAAGTGTAATCCTAATACTACGGTTGGAGGCCATACAACTTATGTAAAGGAGAATAGTGATTTTAACCGGGCTCAGCTTTTTTTAACGGGCCCTCACAATTAATGTATTGCCTACTAAACAACTTAAAATTACCCATATTAATCCACAATAATAGATACCAAACCAACCGTAAATGTAGTAGTGATGTGTGTGGGTTCTAAGTGTTTAAAAAATAAAATGTATACATTTATTACGGACGCCCAAATTAACAAAATGTATACATTTTTAGCTAATAGAGGGAGTGATTTTTTTTTTTCTAAAAAATTGAAGTGTAGTAGGTAGTTATATTAGTGAGGTGTGTGAAACTCATATATTAAATGTATTAGTAATGTGTGTAGGTTCATGTGTTTAAAAAATGAAATGTATACTTTTATTACGGACGCTCAAATTAATAAAATGTATATATTTATGACAAATAGAGGGAGTAGTATTATTTTTTTTTTATAAAAAATTGAACTATTTAAAAAACGTAAAACACAGTGACCGGACACTTTCATGGTCGTTGACAATTGACATATAGTGACGATGAGTTGAAATTCCACATAAGATAGAATCTGAATAGTCACTCCCCCGTCCACCCAATTTTTTTTTATTTTTTACACTTGAATTAAATAGTATTATTATTTAATGTATAATAAGGTAGTTGTATTAGTGGAATTATGGACCCCATATTTTAATTGTATTATTGAATTTGTGTGGGTCTTATATGTGTAAAAAAAGAAATGAAACTATTCGAGTAACATGCCTAAGATTGAAAAAAAGATCATCTTTGAAGGGGACGAACACTATAAAAAATTATTTTTTTACCAACGAAAAATTTTGTTGGTAAATGACCTAATTCTGTTGCTAAATGGTGTTACCAACGGATTAACAACCAAATTTTGTAGTTGTTAAAGTGATGGTTGGTAAATATTAGCAACCAAATTGAGGTCTGTTGGTAATATTCCGTTGCTAATCCGTTGGTAAAAATTCTGTTGCTAATCCGTTGGTAAATTTATTTTGTTGCTAATCCGTTGGTAATAATTCCATTGCTAATCCATTACCATTTGCTAATTCATTAGTAAATTTAAAAATAATAATTTTTATTTTAAATCAATTTGGATAGCTCATTGTAATAAATATATATATATATATATATATATATATATATATATATATTTATTTATTTACTCTACCCTAAATAAAAATAAGTATTCTAAAAGTATAACATAACATATACTTAAAACTGAATTTACCTAAATATTTTTAACATAAATGTCAAAGTATCATTAGAATAAAAGAAAAAAGTGCCTACATATTTTATCAAGAGACCAGTGCTAACTAGGGATGACAATTTGGCCCGGCTCTCGGCCTGCCCCGCTCTGCATAGAGAATAGGGCGGGTCCTCCCCGCCCCGTGCACGGGCCAGTTCGGGTCTGGGTCCTAGCCTCGCCCCGCCCCGTATTAAAATATTAAAATTTTTATTTAAAATATTTATTATATTTAAGGTCACTTACTATTGGATACATAAAATAATGTATAATTGCTATAAACTACATGAATCAAAACACTAATACTAATAATTACACAGTTATGATTGTGATATCATAAATACCCCTATGTGTTTGCACAAATTTATTTTGCACAATTTTGTTCTGCACAATTTGTTTTGCAAAATTTTATTTTTGCACATTTTAAGTTCCGGCGGAGGTCCGGCAGAGGTCTGGCGACCGGCCGGCGACGATCTGACAGTGGGTGGGTGGGTGAGGGGTAGGGTTTGTAGTTTAAAAGTGTATGAGATTATAAGGTTATATTTGATATTTTACTTTAATATTTTGTATGTGAGAATAATTATTTGAATTCATTGTATCTCATAGTAATTTAAGGTAAAAGTGTGTACCTATGAGTGGTTTTCCCTTATATCTATCATATAATATAATTTATTGATATATATTAAATATTATGCATATATTTTTATTTAATTTAAATAAAAGAAATCATATATGGTAATTATATATAACTATTACAAAATACTTTATTACAATATTATATATATCATTAAGGAGTATAATGTAATAAAAAAAATTAAAAATAAAAATAAAGTTTAATTATTTAATTTAAAATTTAAATATACTTCATTTTATTTTAATTTAAAATTTTCTATTTGAATGTATTATAATTTATAAAAAATGATTAAAAAAATTGGGGCAGGGGATAGGAGCGCGGGGCGGGGCGGGTGATCGTAGTCATTTTCACCTAGATTTTAGTGTCTTTATTTGTGAATTTTCAAATGTTTTTATCCGTATTTGTGTTACTTTTGGTGGAGTTATTGTTATTTTGAGGAATGCGGTATAAATTGATAGAATTGTGTAAATAAGCTTAAATATATGTAAAACAAGTCAAGAAATGGACAAAAATGGAGTCGGGGGCAAAACGGAGACGAAGAACAAGGTCTGTTTGTACACGGGCTGTGTGCGGAACATGACCCTGTAACAAATAGCCGTGTAGTGTCATCAAAAATCGCTGCTCGCCCAGAAGGATGGCCGTGCACTGGTGCACTGGCCGTGCGTTGCTGCACGACCCGTGTGCGGAGCATGGCCCTGTAAGAAGAAGCCGTGTATTGTCGTCAGAAAATGCTACATGGCCATGACCAAGGCCATGCAGCTGTTTGAATATTTGTTACTCACGAGCAAGAATACTCGATCGTTGTAGTAGTATATCCCAAGAAATAAAATTATCGAATCCACAGGGAGTTAGGTTTGGATTAACAAAATACGTGAGCTCATGTTTATGTCGCTTTTGTAAGGATGATAGGGATTTTGAGTTTGAAATAAACAACTAAAGCAATTAGCAAGTAAATAAGATAGCAACTAAGAGAAATGACAAATAATATGATTAACGAGAAAAGAGAATAGGTGCTAAAGTTCAAGTATGGAAAAACATAGGATTAGAAACATCCAAGCACATTCAATTCATATTATCATGCAAAGGGAATTCAACTCAATTGATGTAGATTAAAGGTGATCACAAATATATCCTAAGCTTCCTTTTGGGTTACAAAGGTTGTTGATCCACTTGAGACTCCCAAAAGCACTTAAGATCAAAGCCCAACATTAATCTCTTCCATCTATGTACTAATTAATTCCCGATTCTCCCTTCCAAGGTACTAATTAAGATTAATTCTCCCTTTTTGTGTACTAGAGCTAACGAATAGATTGGTTCCCCTCATCGAATTCAAATATCCTTTCGGTGCAATCCAAACTCGACGTCTACTCATGCCTTTCTAATACTTAAGAGGGTCATTTCCGTCTCACTCCAAGCAATATACACATGAACATTATAATAGCACTTAATCATCACAAATTATCCATTGATCAACAATCCATTAAACCAATAATCATTCATGAATAACAAACCATGTCATCACAACATCAAATCAATTAAAGCCCATAAATAGAAACCAACATCAATTAAGTCAAAAATCAATTTAATCCACATAATAATATAAACCTAGTGTGCTCTTCATATTCCTAATCTCACTAGAGGGATTAGCCTAACATGATAATAGTAACAAAACACATGAATGATTCATTACACATATCCATAGTCTTAAATCCAAATGAAAAACAAAAGAGATGTAAATCTTCCCTAGCAATTCCTTGTAGAGAATCTCCAACACTCATTGATCTCCACCTCTAACTCTTGATTTCTTGAGGTCTTTAACACCCAAATGAAAGGAATCAAGAATGGATGAAGATGGATGAAGATGATGGTGTAAAATGAAAGAAATGGTGTGTGATCTAGGTGTACGAGTGAAACCCTTGTGTGGAAAATATTCAATCTCCTTTCAAATGTTGAACTTGAGGCTATTTATACTCTTTCCAAGTTGGGCCACGAATTAATCATCAACTGGGCTTTTTACACACACTTACACACATTGGTAGGTGAAAATCTGGATTTTTGGCCCAAAATAACCTTACTCGACTTGGCCTTCCTTACTCGAGTTAGCTACTCGAGTCGAGTAGCATGTGTTTTAGCTCGAGCTACCTAGCTCGACTCGTGTTGCCAACTCAAGCTCTCGCCTGTTCGGTCGTGTTGCGATGCTAGGAACTAGGGGTAAATTTGTGATTGCTTTTAATCTACAAGTTAATAAGAATTACTATCAAGAGTTTTACATATCTAGCTCAAGTCTTAACCATGAGTATGATTAGCCTTGCTCTCTTCTTAAGTGAATTTCTATATCCATTCCATTTATCATTTGCGTGTTTATTGATTATTTACTTTGTTAGACTAAATTCTTAGTTAATTGAGTAGATAAGTAAGTATTAGTCTTAATTATAAACATTCAATCGATCATCCTTATAAAGCACAAATCAATGGAAAATTCGGATACAAGCCTAAGTTTACTTTCCCTTGGGACGATATACTTATAAATTTGTTGCTTGATCACACGTGTACAACAACGATAGAGTCTCTTACTCTAAAAATATTTTACTAGAAATGCGACTAAGAACATGACGCTTCATTAGGCCATGCGGGCTTCTATAGACGCTTTATTAAGGATTTTTCTAAAATTGCTAAACCTCTTTCTAAATTGCTTGAAAAAGATTGTCCATTTTATTTTGATGATGAATGTCGTGTATCATTTAAGGTGTTAAAGGATGCTCTCACTTCATCGCCAATACTCGTCACCCCGGATTGGAGCTTGCAATTTGAACTACATTGTGATGCTAGCGATCAATCCATCAGAGTGGTGTTGGGCCAAACAAGGGAAAAGAAATTTAGAGCAATCTATTATGCCTCGAAGACATTAAATTCATGCCAAGTTAATTGTTAATTACACCACAACGGAGAAGGAGTTTTTAGCCGTCGTGTATGCTTTTGAGAAGTTTCGACCATACTTGGTTCGAACGCAAATGATTGTTTACACGGATCACGCGGCTATAAAATACCTCATGAGTAAAAAAGATGCTAAATCTCGTTTAATCCGTTGGTTGTTGCTTTTGCAGGAATTTAATGTGGTCATCAAGGATAAGAAAGGCGTGGAAAATGTGATCTCGGATCATTTATCTAGATTGGAAAATGGAGATGAGAATGAGGATTTAAAGCCGATTGGGGATGAGTTACCGGATGAGGAAATTTTACTCTTGGAGGTTGAGCAAGTGTATTCTCTCATTGTGAATGTGCCGCCTTGGTATGCCGACTATGTCAACTATATTATTTGTGGAATCAAGCCCACATTGCTTAATGAGTACAAGGAAAAGAAGTTTCAAGTTGAAGTGAAGAAGTACTTGTGGGATGAGCCATATTTATTTAAAATTTGCAATGATGGAGTAATAAGGAGATGTGTGGCCGAGGAAGAAGTCATGAGGATTCTTAAGCTATGTCATTCGTCTTTGTGTGGAGGTCACTTCGCTCATCAAAAGACGGGGGCTAAGGTTTTACAATCGAAATTCTATTGGCCAACATTGTTTAAGGATGCAAAGAAGTTTGTTGCTAAGTGTGATGATGTCAAAGGATAGGGGGAATAAGTAAGTGAGATGAGATGCCCATGAGCTTGAGGATTGATGTGGAAATATTTGATATATGGGGCATTGATTTTATGGGACCGTTTCCTTCATCTAAAGGATATGTGTACATCTTGCTAGTCGTGGATTATGTGTCAAAGTGGGTGGAGGCAATCCCCACTAAGACAAATGATGCTTTGATTGTGCAAAGGTTCTTGAAAAAGAATATTTTTGCTAGGTTTGGAGTTTCATGGGCTTTAGTGAGTGATGGAGGATCACACTTTGTAAACAAGTTGATGGAGAGTTTGTTGAAGAGATATGGAGTGAAGCATCGAATGGCTACATCTTACCACCCTCAAGCAAATGATTTGGCGGAGGTTTCAAACCGTCAAATCAAGTTAGTTTTGGAGAAGACCATCAATGGAGGAATGAAAGATTGGTCGGATAAGCTTGATGATGCCTTATGGGCTTATAGGATGGCTTTTAAGACTATCCTTGGTGTATCACCGTATCATTTGGTCTATGGTAAAGTTTGTCACCTCCCCATGGAGTTGGAACACCTTGCATTGTGGGATATCAAACACCTCAATATGGATAAAAGTGAGAGTGGTCAAGAAAGGTTGTTGAAGTTAGTTGAGTTGGAGAAGTTTAGAGGAAGAGCATTTGATAACTCAATCATCTACAAAGAGAATATGAAGAGATGACATGATGCTAAAGTGAAGGAAAAGACATTTGCTCTGGGGGACAAAGTCCTTGTATTCAATTCGAGGCTTAAGTTGTTTCCCGGAAAGCTTAAGTCTAAATGGATGGGGCCATATGAAGTGTTTGAAGTGTTAAATGGACATACATTGAAGCTCAAATGTCCAAATAATGAGTTTGTGGTACATGGTCATAGAGTGAAGCATTACCTATCTCCTTCTCAAAAGGAGATAGTGTATGTGGATACTCTCTCTTCCTAAAAATTCTTTGATTTTGGAGTAGTGTATATTTTATTTTCTTTTATTTGTTTGTTAGTTTTCTTGTAGATTTGGTATGAAGGTGATTGAGCTTGTGGGAAAAATGCATAAGATGAAAGACAAGGAGGCTAAAGATGGAATGATGATGTATGCCACACCACTCTTTACAATCTTAAATTTTAACACTTGTGTTAATTTAAGTTTGGGGGGAGGTTGCGTGGTGGTCATACTTGATCATACGAAATTAAAAAATGCACAAGAGTCATCGGGAGAAAAGTTCATGAAGAGCATTGAGAAAACGACAAAGGTACGTCTCACCACTTTTTGCAAACTTAATTCGCAACTTGTTTCGATTTAAGTTTGGGGGGAGAGTGCATGGTATGACTTATACTTTGTTTATTAGTGTGTGATGAACCATGTGTATTATGTTATCTTATATTGTCTTGCAAAATGATCAATTTTGAAAATTTTCTCATGAGTTAGTTTAGTTTTGGTACGATTGGTGGTGTTTTAAGTACATTTCAATCCATTTTTGATCATAATTGTGGTGTGAATGATATTTTGAAATGTTTTGAGCATGAAAAGGGTGTTTGAGAAGTGGAAAAACAGGGCACGAATGAGGTAAAGTGTGAAAAAGTTGGAAAACAGGGCAAAAATGCTACACGGGCCGTGCTCCGCACACGGCCCTGTAGCACTTGGCCGTGTAGTGACATCAGAACACGCTACTCGCCCAGGAGGGAGGCCAAGCTCCGTAGCTCGAGCCGTGTAGGAGAGAAGGTACACGGGTCGTGTTCCGCACATGGTCCTGTAATAGCTGACCGTGTAAGAGCATAAAAAAAGGCTACACGGCCTCACTAGAGGCCATGCAGTGTAGCACGTGCCATGCAGGGTTTGTTCCAGTTTTTTAAAAATGGCCGATCCATACTCATTCCACACGAATCCCCTCTTCCGTACACATTCATTCCACACCGAAATCTTTTCCTAAAGTGATAATCGACCACCAAGGTTAGTCTTGAGAGATTGAGAGTAAGATTATTCAATTGTGCACACCAAAAACACTTCTCAAATCCAAGTTTGAAAGGTATGAACTCTTTGAACCTTAATTTTCGAATTTTGATAGAAATTGAGTGAATTGATACATGGGCTTTGTGATATTATGTGTTTTGGACAAATTGGTGAATAATGAACATACATGTGTTGCTTTTGTTGGCGCTTGGATCATTTGGTTAACGTGAACTGTTAGGGATCCATACGTTTCTAATATCAGCGGAAGCAATAAATCATAGAAACGATTACTGTTCACCAAGGTATGTAGAAGATGAAGGATTCTCGCTGACAGATTGTGCAGTCCCACGAGAATGGCCATAACTTCCTCGTCTGATGTCGCAATTGAATGATCTTTGTGCTCGGACGATCATCTCTTCAACAGATTTCTGTCAGTATATTGATCATCGAATTCTGATCATAGTGAGATTTTATATAAATTTCGTAAGGTGGCGGACAGCAGCAGCAAACTACCTTCTGATCTTCTGTCGTATGTCCCAAGTCCGATCTCGACGTCGTGTGGACGACGATCTACGAGACCTCCTTAATCTGCTCTCAACCCTCATCACACGTGAATAATGAATTAGATTAGGGTTCCAGATAAGTTGAGGTGACTTATATACATGGGTTACAGCAGGGACCAGGAGGAGAAATTGGGTTGGGCCTCCATTGGGCTTAAGTATCCAAGCTTAGCCCAAAACTTATACTTAAGTCCAATAATAATAATATATTCCACTAAAATATTATTACTGCACTGCCTTTCCAATCCCAAAATTACGTTTTGGGCTCCTTCTTATTATGAGCCCGTTGGTCTCCCCATGTTTAAGATATACAATGTCCATTAATTAATTTAAGTTACTGACAACTCAATTAATTAATATCTCATCCAAGAGTAGTACCACTCAATCTCATTATCATGCCGGAATAAATTCCACCTGCAGGGTTTACATGATAATCCTTATGAGCTCCTCAAGGGGACATCATCAACCTATGACGGATACGGATTCCTTCTACAATCAACAGCACACCATAGAGACAACATTACTTCCCAACTCACCGAATTTGTTGATTTAATTACATGTAAATCTCACTCATTGATGAATCAAAAAAATACATACTGCCTTACATGTCGAGGTTATTGTATAGGGATTAAGAGCACGAACTTCCATAATAACTGAGATCAAGTTCTCCTATAAGTCAGTATAAGTCGAACGATCTCAAACGGTCCTGCTCAATACACACAAGTGCACTAATGTGATTCTATAGCCAAGACAAGCTAATACCAAACCACACTACAACCATCACAATAGAGAGTCCCCGTCTATCTCGGTTGTGAGCATATGTTTATACTTTATAAGGAAATCGATAATATGATCTTCCGCGTGTTGTCGCACAACATATTATCTACAGTATAAAGTAAGTGGACTATTGCATCGTGCATATAAATAAATTATAAGACGCAATCATTTGATCATATGATTCTCATTTCAAATTAATTGTTATAACATTGTTCATACAAAAAGCTAGACTTTTAGTATATAATCCAACAATCTCCCACTTATACTAAAAGACTATGCTATCATGTCTTCCGCCATACATCTGATTCCCACTCATACTACACGACCATCAAAAGCTTTCGCTTTAAGGTCTTTGTAAATGGATTTACTAGGTTATCATCCGATGCAATCTAGGCGACAACAACCTTCCCCTCATCATACAATTTCTCGTAACAGGTGGTACTCGCGTTCCATGTGTTTAATTGCCTTATGGACTCGTGATTCCTTCAAGTTTGCAACTGCACTAATATCATTAATTTAAATTGTGATAATCTTAGGCAAACTTAGAAATACTTCAACATCCATCATGAAGTTTCTAGAGTCATATAGATACTTTGGCTGCCTTATAGGCTCAAATTTATCATCTTTCCATGATGGAGTCCGGAGTTTGAAATATATTTCTATATAACACTCCTCCATATTATGGCTCTACTTTTTAAAATTAAACACATAACCTTGAGGTGGATTTACTGTCGTCCCTATCTGATTTGAAAAATCCGAATCTACGTAACTCATAAGAGGCAGTGAATCTGTCCGGTAAGCCTACATATAATTTCTAGCCCTTTTTTGGTACATAAATATATGTCTTATCACAGTTCAACATTCTTATTTCGAGTTACCTTGATACTCACTGTCTATGCAATTGACAATACAATTATCCATTCTCATGCATAGCATTCCTTAGATTAAGCTTTCTTATTCGCCGAAGCATAAGGAACCGCTTTCATCACCTTTATCTTCTTTTTGTGTCTTAAGACACATTTCCTTAGATAAAGTTACATGCTAAACGAGTAGGAATTGTATCTATTCATGAAGCTTGAGAAAGCATAACATCCTTTCTTGTGATCCGTATTACCGTGATCAAAAGGATATATTTTGCTTTTCTTAAGTTCTTCATTTCATACTGCTTTATCAACCACACTCATACGCCCGACAATACTTTTTCATTGTCTCCAATGAGCAATATATCATCTACGTACAGTACAAGAAATACCACTACATTTTCGTCACTCTTTTCAATACACAAGACACATCCACACATTGAATAAATCCATATGCCTATATTCCTCATCAAAATGGATGTTTCATGATCTTGAAGCTTGCTTTAGTCCATTGATGGACACTTTTAAGCTTAATATCAAAATGCTCTTAGCTCTTTGCAATGAATCACTCTGGTTGCTTAACATATATGTTTTCCTCAAGACTTCCATTCAGGAAAGTTGTCTTGACATCTATTTGTTATCCCTCATATTCCATATGAGTAACAACAGGTAAAAGAGTCCGGATCGACTTAGGCATAGCTACGGCGAACAGGTTATCTCATAATCGAACCCTTTCATTCTGAGTATACCTTTTTCGCAACAAGCTTTGCTTCCAAGATTTTCACCTTACCATATGATCCTCTTTTATTTTGTATGAGCACTTCCAATGGCTTTTACACCATTTAATGGTCTTACAAGCTCCCAGATTTAATTTAAAATTCATCAATTCTATTTCATCATCATTGCACTAGCTAAGATATCGCATTTCGATCTTGTAGTGCTTCGTCGTATCCGTGGGTTCAATCCATGTTTACTAGGGACTAAGTCTCACGACTCTCCCAAAATATATATCTTGCAAGTTGTCGAACAACCCTCCCACTATGACAAGGCACTACACGCAATTGTGTATCAGACGTGACACGCGTTGCAGTTTAACTTGTGGTATATCCTCTTATACAATTGATACTAATACTTTGTGTTTTCCCTCTCACTTCCTTTAGAACAATTTATACATGGGTTTATGATTTAATACATAGTCCTTTTCCAAAAAAAAAAACTAGTGTTTGTGTTAAAAATCACCCTGTGATCTTTTGGATTAAATAAATCATCACTCTTCATTTTTCTAGAATATCCCACAAACAGACAAATGTTACACGACATGCTGTTTCTAGGGTATACTCATAAAATAAATTTAGTAATTCCAAATAATTCATCATCTATCTAATCATTTGCATAATAGTCATTCTCTTATTAGGATTAAAAGACGTATTATTAATTACTATTTGTTGCATCCGTGGTATAAACGTGATTTAAGAGTTTACAAATTGCCACTAACGTACCTTAACAGATTATAGCTCCATCCTTCATTACTATGACCATGTCATTTAAATGAAATGGAGTATCCATCCATAAATGCATAGAAACTGAAATAAAATTCTTTATATGAAAACGTACGTAAAGACAATTTCTCATAATCAAACGTTTATTCATATCGTAAGATAAATAAACAACTCCCACTGCAACAACCACTACTCTCGTAGTTTTACCCATGTATATTATTATTTCATCATCACTTAGTTGCAGACTTTTAGTGATTCCGGTATCTACACACAACATGTCAGTAAATGCCAACACTAATCATGCTTCAACAACTAGTGAATGAGATACTAACCTTGTTCACATCTTGATGAAATTGGATTTTTTTCACCATATGTTTTGTCAGAAGTTCCCCACCATATACAGTCTTTTTGTAATTCAGGTGGAACTTGCTCAAAACATTTAGGCAAACAATGAAGAATAAAATTGACTTAGGTTTCCCCTTCAACTTCTATTTCATGTATTTCCAATTCATTCATCAAATTCAATCATGACCTACAGCCTTTTAACTTACTTAAGTATCCGAAGAGTTACATGAGATCATCATATTTCTATGAATCTCTTATCTCTTCACCAGAGACTTTAATATGCATCATGATAAGTCTTTTGTGAGAACACACATGTATTTCTTAAGCAGTAAAATTAGAATCCAAGATTCTTTTCTAATCATCTAATTTTGGACCAGTAAATATAATTTCTTTTGGTCAACCATAAGTGAAATAAAACTATTCGAAATTCAGAGAATCATAAAATATATATAACGATCAAATCTTCGAATTTATCCATTTATATTGATTCCCTCAAAACAATATAAAATATAAATTCACCGACATCTCAAGCACCGTGAGTTTGCAAGCCACGATAGTGTGGACGTTTACAAACCCGAACATTTACAAGAGAAGGTTTTACTCATTAATTTCATTTGTCAACCTAACTTTATGACAAAATAATTAATAGTCGGTTCCTCTTTAGCCATGCAAATAAAAGCAGTGACTCCGATGAGGAGGATACTTATTATTTGCGTCTAAGTGTATACTATTATTTGACCCCAAATCCATTGCGCAAGCTTATGTGCCTTACAGATGGAGAAGTACACACGCGCTTGGATAACTTCCTACAGTCATCAATTATAAGTTTGTACCAGTGAACCGCATATAAGCTCATCCGATAGGGAGGAAGGTCTATGCCAATGCGCAAGTTCATATGCATCACATTACAAACATAATTATTTAATGAAGTCTGTTCCAGCAATCTATGAATAAACTCATCCGATGGGGAGGAAGGCTCTAATGCCGACGCGCAAGTTTATTCACATTACTAACAAACCAATAATGGAGGCCACGGGAATTAATTACCAATCCCCTCTCCCACTTAGTTATTTAAAACTAAGAGTTTTTACATGCATATAATATTCAGAATAATATACGCAACCTAGCATGCTCCTATTACGGCACATAAGGTAGTAAATCACAGAAAGCATGCATACATATATAACAATAATCAATTAATAAATAAATTATAACAGTTATATAATAGCGAATTCGATTGTTCGCCACCAATCACGAATGCGGACAACTGCGACGGGGATCGACCTCCCCGCAGCCTGCTCCACCACTCCGGCACCCTGCCCGATCACATTGTGAACACTCATGCGGAACCTGATGCAGACCAGTCGAACTTGATGCAGACCAGTCGAACCTGATACAAATCCGCTCGAACCTGGTGTAGAGTCGATCGAACCTGATACAGACCAATCGAACCTGATGTGAATCTGCTCGAACCTGGTGCATCATCGATCGAACCTGATGCAGACCAATCGAACCTGATGTGAATCCGCTCGAACCTGGTGCATCATCGATCGAACCTGATACAGACCAATCGAACCTGATGTGAATCCGCTCGAACCTAGTGCAGCATCGATCAAACCTAATGCAGACCAATCGAACCTGATGTGAATCTGCTCGAACCTAGGGCAGCATCGATCGAACCTGATGCAGACCAATCGAACCTGATGTGAATCCGCTCGAACCTGATGCAGCATCGATCAAACCTGATGCAGTATCGATCGAACTTGATGCAGACCAATCGAACCTGATGTGAATCTGCTCGAACCTGGTACATCATCGATCGAACCTTCATCCGCGCAGCCTCACACAGTATTCCGCGCGCCACATGGCACGCCATCCCAGCGTCCAGCAAGCCAACGTGTGCGACTCTTCTCCAACGTGCAAGATTTACACGTCACGCCCCGAGCTCCCAACAAGCACCAATGCCCATCAGGCCGCCCGATACCCAGCACGCTGCTCTGTACGCCAACGAGCAGCACACGCCCAACAGTTGATCGCTCCTTGCCCGGTTCAAAATGCGCCCCAGCCGTGCCATTCACTTGATGCTGTGCACAACATCATGTGCCTTGACGAGCGCTCCTCGCTCGGGCTGTCGCTCGTCTAAGGGCCTACTTGCACGGAACCAAGTTCAGCGATCCCAACGCGCAACACCAAACTACACCAATTGTCGTTCAGGGTTCGAAACTGTAGACAGTTAGAATCCAATCTTCACTGTTCAGAATTCACTCCTGTGAGTTCTAAACATGCTGTTCAAATTATAGGTCGATCCAACAGTTAGTTTGTGAGAAACGGCCGTTTCCCTTGACTGCACAGAACAGAAATGCCTAAAAACCTGCATCTGTTTTTGGCGTATTCCTGACAACACAATTTTCCAAATACGATCTTTACCGTTCATAATGTACTCCTGTGAGTTGTGAACATTCTGCCCAAATTATAGGTCGATCCAACGGTTGAAACTCTGGTTATTGTCTCTGTAATATCACTGCGCTGGTTTTTCTCTAAAAAACGTGAATCTGTTTTTGCCCACTTTTTCTTCCTTCCATGTGAAATTGATGAACAGTTTTCGTCGAATCCTCTCACACTCAACCATCGAAAAAATAGGTATGATACAGGATATATATCACATAGGGATATTCATGGTTTAGCAGTAAAACCAAAACCCTAAACATGTGATCCTAATTTCAAAAAACTAACCACATAAACCCTAGCCTAACGTGTCACGCTTCACCACGAAACCGAAGCTCTGATACCAATTGTTGGCACTTGGATCGTTTGGTTAACGTGACCCGTTAGGGATCCATACGTTCTAATATCAGCGGAAGCAATAAATCATTGAAACGATTACCGTTCACCAAGGTATGTAGAAGATGAAGGATTCTCGCTGATAGATTGTGCAGTCCCACGAGAATGACCATAACTTCCTCGTCTGATGTCGGAATTGAATGATCTTTGTGCTCAGACGATCCTCACTTCAACGGCTTTCCGTCAGTATAATGATCATTGAATTCTGATCATAGTGAGATTTTATATAAATTTCGCAAGGTGGCGGACAGCAGCAGCAAACTACCTTCTGATCTTCTGCCGTATGTCCTAAGTTCGATCTCGACGTCGTGTGGGCGACGATCTACGAGACCTCCTCAATCTGCTCTAAACCCTCATCACACGTAAATAATGAATTAGATTAGGGTTCCAGATAAGGTGAGGTGACTTATATACATGGGCTACAGCAGGGACCAGGAGGAGAAATTGGGTTGGGCCTCCATTGAGCTTAAGTATCCAAGTTTAGCCCAAAACTTATACTTAAGTCCAATAATAATAATATATTCCACTAAAATATTATTACTGCACTGCGTTTCTAATCCCAAAATTACGTTTTGAGCTCCTTCTTATTATGAGCCCGTTGGTCTCCCCATGTTTAAGATATACAATATCCATTAATTAATTTAAGTTACTGACAACTCAATTAATTAATATCTCATCCACTCAACCTCATTATCATGCCGGAATAAATTCCACCTGCAGGGTTTACATGATAATCCTTATGAGCTCCTCAAGGGGACATCATCAACCTATGACGGATACGGATTCCTTCTACAATCAACAGCACACCATAGAGACAACATTACTTCCCAACTCACCGAGTTTGTTGATTTAATTACATGTAAATCTCACTCATTGATGAATCAAAAAAATACATACTGTCTTACATGTCGAGGTTATTGTATAGGGATTAAGAGCATGAACTTCCATAATAACTGAGATCAAGTTCTCCTATAAGTCAGTATAAGTCGAACGATCTCAAGCGGTCCTGCTCAATACACACAAGTGCAATAATGTGATTCTATAGCCAAGACAAACTAATACCAAACCACACTACAACCATCCCAATAGAGAGTCCCCGTCTATCTCGGTTGTGAGCATCTGTTTATACTTTATAAGGAAACCGATAATATGATCTTCCGCGTGTTATCGCACAACATATTATGTACAGTATAAAGTAAATGGACTATTGCATCGTGCATATAAATAAATTATAAGACGCAATCATTTGATCATATGATTCTCATTTCAAATTAATTGTTATAACATTGTTCATACAAAAAGCTAGACTTTTAGTATATAATCCAACAGCTTTGATTTGTGAATTAAGAATGGAATTAGGGTTCATGAGAAGTTAAATTAGGGGATTGTGTGAGAATGATGAAATTGATTGTATGTGGTGTGCAAATTGAGTATCATACTTGTGTAAATCCTAAATTATGGACAAATAGATTTAGATGTTAAGGATTTGGGCATGAGGTTATGTGAATTGTATTTTGAAATTATATTGAAATATTGTGCATGCCAAGTGTTCGATGAAATGTCTAAGTGAAGATTTTAGTTAAATTTGAGGTCATAGGTTCAAAGTGCTTAGTGATGGTATGTTTTGGAACTTATGTCTGCAAGTATGATAGGAATTTAGTCATTGATTCATGGTTATTTGAGATGAACAATGGAGAAGTGAAAGTTGTTAATAGGATTGTAGTCATAATGATGTGGATGTGTAATGTTGATGCATAGTATATTTCACACTAAGATTGTATGACTAGGGTGGAATGTAACTAAGTGCATTTATATTTTATTAATGAAATTGAATATGATTTACGCCTTGTTGTGAATTGTAGATGGCCGAGAGGAGAGTTAGACCAAGAAATGAGGATTTCATTGTCATTACCGATCCATAGGAGTTGGCTAATCTTGATGCAAATCTAATGGAAGATGAGATCCATCCAGATTATTTTGGAGTGGAGTTTGAAGATTATTGGGGAAAGTACGTGCTTCGTTGGCAAATGTTAGCTCCAAGTGAAGAAGGATCGGAATGAGTTTCCTCTGTGGGTGATATTTCAGTTAGATAATGTGTTGAGAGAAAAGGTTCCGTTGGCTGTTTTTAATGAGTGTTTTGGGTGCCCACCATACGAATTTCATCGGACTTTTATGCAGGAGGCATTTTCAATCAGCAGGATTGGTGGAAGAGCTTAGTGAATGACGGGACGGAGAGAGCAGGATATGTTCCCAGTGCTTCAAAAGGAACTACAATCTGGAACCCTATGATGAGATACCTAGAGAATATTGTTTTGAACACCATCTTAGGAAGGTTTGAAGGTGGATCAGTGGGAGAGAAGCAACTCTATGTTATGTATTGCATATACAATGTGCTACCTTTGAATGTTGCAGCATATTTTGTTCAACATGCGAAAAGAGTTGGGAAGAGACAAACATCTCAGAGTTTGATGTTAGGAGGTATGATCACCATGATAGCTCAAGGCTTTGGAGTCAATCTTGCAGGTATGGAGAATAGAATGGTGAGTGAGGGGTTGGACTACCAACAGTTGATGAGGATGGAGTTCTTGCCAATGGTTGGGAATCAATACTGACTGAGGTAGGAAAAGGGAGCTCCATTTCCTTTGCCAGCTCCAGAGCTCACTACAGTGTACACTAGAAGGAGATTTGCCAATTTGGCAATGGGTAGCGTGAACCATTCTAAGGTGGTAAGAGCTTTTTACAAAAGAAACAGAGATGAAATGGAAGAGGTCCTCAGACAGATAAGGGTTCAAGAGAACGAAGAGCTGGCTAATTTGAGAGCGGAGCCAGTGCTAATGGAGGGTGATGAGCAGAATGCACCACCAGAGCAGGTGAAATTTGATGAGCAAGGCCCTGAGCCACAGCAATTTGAGGAAGAAGGAGAGCAGCCCCCAGTGGGACCAGATCAAGGTGATAAACGATGGAACTACATGATGGATGAGGTGCGAGACATGAGGAATGTGCAACTGACCTATAGAGCACAGATAAGGGAGATCCAAGAGACCCAGCAGGAGCACGTAGTGCATATTCAGGAGTTGAGAGCTGGACAATGTCGTAGGGAGTATTACGAGGAGTGTTCATGGGTGCACTCCAATAATATGGAAGAGATGATGACTATGATGTTCAACTTCCAATTCCCCGGATCTCCTCGTGCTTACATTCCATGGAATGTCTATCATCCACAACCACCTCCAGAGCCATGAAGGGAGTACTTTGAGTGCTAGGCACTTCTTCCATTAGTTCATCTTAGCTATGATTAGAATTTGTTTGGAGAATGCACGAATTTGATTCGATTGGATTGTACTTAAATTGTTGGTTTTTGGGAGGTTTTACTTTTGGAGTTTATTTTCAGTTTTATGCGATTTTCTTTTAGTTATTTTGTTATTTTTGTTTGATTTTTATTGTTTGGATGTGATGGGAATTTGATTTTCATTGTTATGGTTGTGAATTGATGTGTTGATACTTTGAGATGGGTGATTTGGTTTATATATGTTATATGTTTTTGTATTGTTTGGTTATTCCTTGACTATTGTGTGGTGTTGTTGTTGTTTTTATTCTTATAGGGAAGGTTTGGTGGTATGTTTTTGGGAATGAGTTGATGATTTTTGAATATGAGCTATGATGTATTGTGTGTGATGAGTGATGGCAAGCATGTTAATGATTTCTACTTGTTGAAATTGTGACATGAATTACATAATTAGTTCAATTTTGAAAAGCATGAAGGGTAATTAGGTTTCTTTTGGTCCAAGCAAAAGCTTGTGAGACTTGAGCCTCAACCGTGCCTCCATGGTTAATTCTTGATGAGAGGACCGGTTGAACTTAGACAAACTAGAACTTGCTCATGGACTATAGAAACGAAGCCCGAATGGTTGAAATTTGTAAAATGATCTTAGGCCATCCTTGATGAATGAGTTATAACCATAAATTTCCTTACCAAAAATATTATCCCTAGTAAACCACTTTGAGCCTATAAGTCTTTTTCTTTGTGATTAAAGCACAATACAAGCCTTTAAAACCCTCTTGAGCCTTATATATATAACCTAAGTATGGGTGATTGAGGAGACGGTGGTTTACAATGTTCGATGAGAGAATTGTGCTAGAAAAGAAAGGAAAGGGTCAACAAATAAGAAAATGATGCAAAAGAGCTATACTAAATGTACATGCAACCTAAAAAAACAAGAAAAATGAGCAAATCAACAAAAATGTGCTCATAAAGTTCAAAAGTTGAAAGAAAGGAAGCATGCAAATCAAAAGAAGCTCGAGAAATCCAAGGAATGATAATGATTAGTGCTTTTGATTAAAGAAGAAATTAAAGGAAGCTTGAAAGTGAAGAAGTTGAAGAAAGGAATCATCTCTTCAATTGCTTACACTTGAATAGTCACTATTATCCAAAGTTTCATATCCTACCAAAGAGCTTAAACATTACATCCTAAGATAAAGACCTTTTTGATCACTTATCGAAACTAGGGTGGCTTGTGAACATAGTCCATGAGCAAGCCTATGGTGAGTCGGTTTTAACAGGTTGACGAGTGATGATAAAAACCCTACCATAAAAAGTGTTGAGTGAAAACTATAATCTATGAGAGGCTTGGATTGAAAGGGATTTGAGTACTCTAATGTCATTCTTATGATTGAACTTGTTAATCTTTCATGTTATAAGTTTGATGATGTAGGGATACTTAATGTGATTTTGTAGTCCTTATTACTCATGATATGTTGTGGTTTATGTTCGTTAGGTGTTTTTCTAGGTGAAAATTACTCCTCTTGTTTATCATTTTTCATTGTTCGATGACGACCAATACTTTAAGTTTGGGAGGTTGATCGTAGTCATTTTTACCTAAATTTTAGTGTCTTTATTTGTGGATTTTCGAATGTTTTTATCCGTATTTGTGTTACTTTTGGTGGAGTTATTGTTATTTTGAGGAATGTGGTATAAATTGATAGAACTGTGTAAATGAGCTTAAATATATGTAAAACACGTCAAGAAATGGACAAAAAAGAGTTGGGAGCAAAACAGAGACAAAGAACAGGGTCTGTTTGTACACGGGCCGTGTGCGGAACACGGCCCTATAACAAATGACCGTGTAGTGTCATCAGAAATCGCTACTTGCCCAGGAAGATGGTCGTGCGCTGGTGCACGGGTCGTGCGTTGCTGCACGACCCATGTGCGGAGCACGGCCCTGTAAGAAGAAGCCGTGTATTATCGTCAGAAAATGCTACACGGCCATGACCAAGGACGTGCAGCGCAGCTCGAGCCATGTCTAGAAGCACACACAACATGCCGAAGTAGTTGTGCCTACACGGGCCGTGTAGGTGCAAAAACTTATGCAATTTTCAGAATGTTTCGGAAGCTTCTAGAAGGTCCATAAGTGATATAAAAGTAATCCATTTCTACCATCTAGATCCATCAAAATACCATTTGATCTCCCCAATCAATCCATAAAACTTCATCCAATCCATCTCCACATCATTTTGAGAAGAGAAAAGCTTAAAGGATTGAAGAAGTTGATAAATCGAAGAGGATGAAGGATTCTCCATGCAAGGGAAGCAATTCCATTTTTCATTTGTTGATTTTCTTCTCAATTTGGCTCAAATGGAGCAAAGTATATTTTGTAATGATTTAAACACCATGTTTAGTGGCTAGTTCTATAGTAGGGCTAATCATATGAATGGTTGAGGTGAAGAGTTAGATGTGTAGAACTTGAATAATGATTTGAATTGATTTGTGGATTTCTTTTTATGATATATCAATCATGTTTCATTTCAATGTTTGTGTGATTAAATTCTCTATTCATAGTATTAGGATGGTCATTCCAATGTTGTGAGTAGATGTTTAATTGAATAATATATTGAATTGTGCATGTATGTTAGTATAAGGGGAGGTAAACCATACCCTCCTAATGCTTGGAACATTCATAGAGAGACACTTAAGAGATTGAGTGAAAAGAACCAACATATAATCATAGTACCTTAAGGGAATTGAGATTAAGATCAATCCTAGGAGATTTAGGCTTGTAAGAGAGTCGAGAACCTAGTTACCTTGGCCATAGGGACTGGGGGTAAAATTGTGATTGCTTTTAATCCACAAGTTAATAAGAATTACTATCAAGAGTTTTACATATCTAACTCAAGTCTTAACCATGAGTATGATTAGTCTTGCTCTCTTCTTAAGTGAATTTCTACATCCATTTCATTTATCATTTGCGTGTTTATTGATCATTTACTTTGTTAGACTAAATTCTTAGTTAATTGAGTAGAAAAGTAAGTATTAGTCTTAATTACAAAACCTTCAATCGATCATCCTTATAAAGCACAAATCAATGGAAAATCCGGATACAAGCCTAAGTTTACTTTCCCTTGGGACGACATACTTATAAATTTTGTTGCTTGGTCATACGTGTACAACAACGATAGAGTCTCTTACTCTAAAAATATTTTATTAGAAATGCGACTAAGAACAGCGGGCCACCTAGATACACAGCCTACCTCGCCTCATTGCCATCCTAGTGCTAACTGGACAACACTAGACTTACTACCAAATAACTTGAATACAACCACAACATTGCCGCTGGTCTTGCTGAGAGAAAAGAGAATAGAAAAAATGCATTGTCGCTGGTCTTAATGTTTATTGTGGGATGTGCACACAAAAAGGTATCTGATTGGGATTATATGGTTCAAAAAGTTCAAAACCGAGTTCGAAAATGGGATTCTCTTAACATATCCATCGAAGGTCGACTAACTCTTGTCAATTCAGTTTTATCTTCAATTCCAGTTTATATTATGTCTGTCTATCGTGCTCTAAAACAGGTCCTGAATGAGATTGCTAAAATTCAGCGTACATTTTTATGGGGGGAGGAGAGAGAAATAATAAAATATCTTGGATCAAATGGTCTACTGTTTGTAGCCCAAAATATTTTGGGGGTCTTGGGATTCATAATTTGGAGTGCTTTAATAAAGCACTACTAGGTAAATGGGTATGGAGATATTACAATGACGGGGATCGGTGTGGGTAAGAGTAATAAAATCTAGATGGGGAGAGTCTTGGGGATTTGGGGGCTATGAGGGGTTTGGTTACTAGGAGAGGGAAACCTAACGGTTGGTGGGGGAGGTATTGAAGGCGGTTGGAGAGGTTAATGAGAGTTGGTTTTTTGATAGTTTAGAGAGAGTATATGGAAATGGGTGTGACATATATTTTTGGGAGGACATATGGGTAGGAAGTGGGAGATCGTTGAAAGATAGATTTAGAAGGTTGTACATGTTATCATTAGATAAAGAAAAAAGAGTGAGTGAAATGGGTTCGTGGAGGGAGGGTATTTGGGGTTGAGATTGGAGATGGAGCAGAGAGCTTAGAGATAGAGATAAGGAGATGCTTAACAATCTTTTGTGTTTGTTGAATATATTTTGTCCTTCTCAAGGTGCTTTGGAAAAATGAAGATGGAAAAATGGACGGAATGACACATATACAACAAAGGAAGAGTATGATAAGCTCTCGAGTCTAAAGATTGGAGACATAACAATGAAGGAAGAATTCAAAACAGTATGGAATAAACATGTAATTCCAAAAGTTCGAATGCACGCTTGGAGGGTTCCATGGGAAAAGATTCCAACAAAAGTTTTGCTTCAAAAGATACACAGCCTTCCAGTGGGAGTAAACAACAGGTGCATTTTTTGTGACTCATATCCAGAAACGGTTCGTCATGTTCTCTTTGAATGTGACTTCGTGTATCAAGTTTGGATGAAATGCGTCAATTGAATAGGTGTGGAAACGGTTCTTTCTTCTATTCTATCAATAAGTCTACTACGCTTTAGTAGTCTTATTTCAGGGATATGAGGAAAGAATTTTGCAATTTGTGCTTGGGAATGTGTTGTTTGGTTGATATGAAAATCTCAAAATGATTTCATTTCTCATGGAATACGTTATGACTCGGAGAAAATATTGGAGGAGCTAAAAATCAGGTTATGGAATTGGCTACATGAA
Organism: Pogostemon cablin; assembly: GCA_023678885.1. Lineage (NCBI taxonomy): Eukaryota > Viridiplantae > Streptophyta > Magnoliopsida > Lamiales > Lamiaceae > Pogostemon > Pogostemon cablin. The sequence goes on along the minus strand of CM042992.1, from coordinate 95,275 downwards.
TCTTATCCATCTAGGAGGTTACAAGATTGATGGATTAATCCTATGAGTGCAATTGTATAGTTTAGATGTATTTCTCACTTTGATAACTACATATATTTGTACCTTTATGAGTTTTGGCAACACTCTTACCAACTCTTTATTAATAAAACTTTAGCTTATCAAAAAAAAGAAAAAAATGCAAAATAAATTTTTATTTAAAATTGAATAGAATTAATAACTCATCATTTTGCATGACGTTGGCCATTGATTATCAATGAAATTCATCTCGTTGGTAAAAATGAGTTTTTTTTTAATAGTGGAATGGAGTATTACAAATGTCTATTAAAACATAAAGATTGATTACACTCCGTTTATTTGATTGAAAAGTGGTATCGCCCATCCGCCTTTATATTTCGACCCGACAGAGTGGTGGAAAGGTAAATTATGGTGACTCAACATATTAATAGAAGTTAAACCACTATTCACTGCACACATGGAATCCCATGATGTTGAGAAGTTACTTCCACATTTTGGCTATAAAATTCGATTCTTAATCACTTGATATAAGATGTCATCCCATCGATAATGGCTATTAATTAATCAATTAAATTAAATCTTTTTAATATGTAATCAAATTTCTCCCAACGTATGTCTCGTTCTCTATGCGCCTCTATTCGACTTAGGAGTAAATATTAAAAGAGTTGTTATTAAAAATAGACGGCAAACATTGTCTGAGACTGTTTCATAAGAATTTTTTTTACACAAATAAAAAGTGATAATATTTTTAATAAAAAATTATATGTGAATTGATAAAAATTGATAGCAACGTTGTTAATTATTTTATATAAAATTCGTTGTGTAAATAAAAAATAACAATATTTTTAATAAAAATAATAATATATTCAATAAAAATGATAATTATTTAATACTAAACTTTAAGGGCATGATTGGTATGATGGAATGGGGTGGGAATGGAATCGTAATTCCTAATCTCATTCCCATTCCTGCAATTGGTATATTTTCATGAATAGAAATACCGATTCCAAAGGAATGAGTATCCTTATATGTGGGAATGAACATTCCTTCCAACCCATGGTATTATCCATTCCATTCCTATTCCCTCCACCCAACCCCATATATATATATATATATATATATATATATATATATATATATATATATATATATATATATATATATATATATATATATATATATATATATTTTTTTTTTTTTTTTAATTTATACAACATCTATTTATATAATTATAAAAATTATAAAAATATTATTATTATGTAATATTTATTACAAACATTTGTATTAAATTATTTAATAAAAAATATTAAATTATTTAAAATCTAAATAAAAAATAAAATATTTTTATATACTCAACTCAGTAAAAAAATATAAAATTAAATTTAATTCTTAAAATTTTTAAATATAGATGAATATAATTATTTTAATATTTAAAAATTAGTAAATTAAATATAAAAAATTTATATTATTAATTAAATTGAATATAAACATGTAATATAAATATAAATATAAATATAATTTTATATATATAGTCTAATATTTTTTAATATAAATAAAAAATTTATATTTGTATTTTAAAATTTATTTATATTTTAAATATATTAATATTTATTTTATTTTTAATTTAATATTTTTTATAATTATTAAAATATATAAAATCTTCACTAAAATTTTAAATGTAATATTATAAAAATATTATTAATAAGATTGAATTAATTAAGGAATACAAATTCTATTACTTGAGTTATTCCTGAACGATACCAATCATGATAAAAATAATTTTTAATTATTTCATTCTCATTACCATTCCATTCATGAATTCATTCCATTCCACTGTTATTCCATTTAGTCATACCAATCTTGTCTAAGATGTCACCGTAATACGATAGTTTTGCCTAAATTAGAGCAGAAAAATATAATTTTAAACTCTGTAGAATCTGATCCAAAGTGTTAATGTTATCTCAGAAATTCTTCAAGTTTCATACAATAGAGTTTATCATTTTCATGTAAATCTCTTACCCTTATTATTAATAAAATATTATTTTTGTCGAAAAAAAAATCATTAAAAAGGGAAAAAGATGGCGCAGGCTTTGACGGCAGATAGATTGGCATGTGTTTTTGTGGTAACTTGTTGAGTCATTATTAAATGGAGCATTAAGTAGTCCATTAATTAAGATTATGATGCCAATACCATATTAATTGCATTTGTGGATGTTTTTTTACTCCATTTTTTTAATTTTCTGAGGAGATACTCCTATTTTATTTTGGTTTGAGCATGTGTTAAGTGGACCCCACCCTGTTAGGATTCCAATAAATGCACAACTACTACACTTTTTCTGGACAATTTATGTAGTCCTTTGACTGAAACATTGGAGTAATGAATTTTAATGATGAAGCATAAAAGAAATGCGTGTTTAAAGTTGGATTAGTAGGCTAGGGTTGTGTAAGAGGAATTAGGATAAGAATGGAATTATTTCCAAGACATTAGTATAAATGATTTGATAATGAGTAATGAGAGTGCAAAGCAAATAAAGAGGGAGAGAGGAGTAGGAGAGGTAATGACTTATGGCAAGAGCAGTAACAATTTCTCCCTTCCTTCCTAATCCAGTAAGTAATCCTGCCTCTATCTCTATTGTAAGTGTAACCCAACAATCAATCATGCCTTGTTTCCTTTCCTCCACATCTTCTTATCTCTTCTATCTTTGTCCTTTCTTTGTTTTACAACTTCAACTTCACAGTTCTTTCTAGGGAGTGGGAGTGGGAGTGGGAGTGGGAGTGGGACGATATGAATATGAATCTGGGTATTCTTTTTGTTTTATTCCTCCTCTTGCTTTCTCCCACAACTCATCAATTGAATAGCTACGAAACGCAGGTTCTTCTTCAACTGAGGAAGCATTTAGAGTACCCCCTTCCCCTTAACGTTTGGGAAATCAACAATGCTAATACTGATTTCTGCACTTTGCACTCACCTCCACAGATGAGCATCAAATGTGACAACGATTCTGTCACTGAGCTCAGAATCATCGGAGATAAGTCTTCAAAGGTCGGTACTCAATTCACGGGATTTTCAATTCTAAATCAAACGCTGTCCCAAAGATTCTCTATCGACTCTTTCGTCACAACGCTCACCAGGTTATCCAACTTAAGGGTCCTCACCTTAGTATCCTTGGGCATTTGGGGGCCGTTACCCGATAAAATTCATCGCTTGTACTCACTCCAGGCTTTTGATATGAGTTCTAACTTCTTGTTTGGTTCTATTCCATCCCAAATCTCCAGATTGGTGAACCTTCAGACTCTCACCCTCGATGCCAACTTTTTCAACGACACCTTCCCTGACTGGTTGGATTCATTAACGAATCTCACCAGACTCAGCTTAAAGAACAACAGGTTGAAGGGACAGCTTCCTTCTACTGTTTCTAGAATTGCAACGCTATCTGAGCTTCTTCTGTCGCACAATTTGCTCTCTGGGAAATTGCCCCATCTCACTAGCCTTTATAATTTACAGTTGCTGGATTTGAGAGAAAACAATTTTGATTCTCAATTGCCCCCTCTGCCAAACAGATTGGCTAATATATTTCTTGGGAACAACTCATTTTCCGGCACTATACCTCAACAGTTTGTTAATCTGAATCAACTTCAGCATCTTGATTTATCGCACAATCATCTCACTGGGCAACCTCCTGCTCTGCTTTTCTCTTTGACAAATATTACTTACCTCAACTTATCATCTAATTCTCTTAGTGGATCACTTCCCGAGCATCTCAAGTGTGGAGATGGACTTTCTCTGGTTGATCTTTCTGATAACAGATTGATAGGGCAACTTCCAAATTGCTTGAATGTTGAATCAGATAACAGAATGGTCAAGATTGGCGGCAATTGCTTCTCCGTTGATGCCAGAAATCAGCATCCTGCTGCATATTGCAAAGACATTGATAAGGGTAAAACACAATCAAGAATGAAGGTAATAATCATTCTAGTTGGGGTGGTTGGGAGTATTGTCATAATAACGGTAATCCTCCTCGTCATCGGTCTTTGCTTTTTCCGTGAAAGACGTCAGAGGAAGACGACCTTCATTCAGCATGTTGCACCTAAGGTTAAGCAAGATGAACCCCCATCTGGGATTTCCTCTGAGGTCCTTGCAAGTGCCAGTGAGTTTTATTTTCTATGTAGCATAATATTTTTGTTTATTTTCGGCAAACAAGAGTACTTATTTAAGTAGCACAAGTTACCAGTATTAGAGGAATCTCCACTGTCCATCATCCTCCATTTATGTTTCTATGTTTTGGTGGAGGAAGCTCATCCTAATATTTCACATTTTGTTTTTGTGCTTCAGGGATCATTTCTCAAGCAGCAAAAGTTGGGCCCTATAGGGTGTTTTTGGCAAAAGAACTGGAAGAAGCCACAACAAACTTCGATAAGTCAACTCTTCTGGGCGAGGGATCTCTTGGAAAGGTATCTAGAACCACAATCCATGTTTCCCTTTTCTTATAGTCAATATTTATTTTGAGCATCGATCATGAGTTGTGTTAAAAGAAAGCATAGAATTACCGTAAGGAGAAATAGCCAAACAGGTATTTAAGTGGAAAATCTTTTATTCTACTTGCCTACTTTAGGGAGAGGGGGGTCCCATGCTTTATGGAATGTAGTACATTTTGCTATTTTTAAAGTATTAGTTCTCCCATAGCCAACAAGATGCAGTTAACTAAACCACTGCCAGCAATATAATGTTATCATGCGTATGTTGCATTAGGAGAAATGCGATTCTTGTCGAAGAATCAAGAAGGCATCTAATCATAATGTGGGCTTAGCTAACTCAACGACAAAGGTTCAAAAGTTGGAAATAGTTCATTAAAAATGCAATATAAATCCTGGGTTATGCTCTCGGAGGCACATTTTACATCCTTATCGCTGCCACTAGACTATTTACTAGAACATAAAAGATAGTATGATTCTAGGAACACCTTCATTCTTGGAATCTATTCTAGTTTGCGGTGACTTCATTTTAAATTCTGCAATTGTTTCTTCAGATTTATAAGGGAAAGTTAGAAGATGGCACCTTTGTTGCCATACGATCTTTGGCTTTACATAGAAAATACTCAACTCGAAACCTCATGGTGCGGCTTGATTTGCTCTCGAAGATTCGTCATCCTCACCTGGTTGGTCTTCTCGGACACTGCATTGATGGAGGGGTTCAGGATGATTCAACTAGTAGATTGTTCGTTGTGCAAGAATTTGTTCCTAATGGAAACTATAGCTCTCATCTTGCAGGTACTAGAATGATACAAGTTGTTTGAATTGGTTGTTGATTCCCAGATAAGATGATGGTTTGCTAGATGAATAAGCATCAAAATCTTAATAAAATGATTAACTGCTTTATTCAATAGAAATTCAATGCAACTCCATCTTTGTTTTTGAAGTAAAATGTTGTGTATAACCTGCTGCTTTCAGGATCTTGTGCGATTTATTCTTTTAGTAATGTTAATCTACAGAGACATATCCGGAGAATGTTCTGAACTGGTCAGATAGATTGGGTATTCTAATTGGTGCAGCCAAGGGTGTCCATTATCTGCATACGGGGGTTATCCCCCCTTGTTTCAGCAATGGGCTAAAAACGAGGAGTATACTGATGGATGAAGATGGCATTGCAAAGCTGAGCGATTATGGAATGTCCATTATTGCGGATGAAACAGATGTATGTAGAGTAGTGTTGAGCTTATATAGGTAGCAATGGTATGGTTTTAGAGTTTAACAGTTGTTGTGTGTGTTTTGTAGGCTAGGGGAGATGCAGCTAGAGCAGCATCAAGGTACAAATAAAGAAATTAGTTGTTACTCCATTAGTTATAATGCTTGATTATAGATAAAGATATTACTGTATATATGTTGTTGCAGGGATGATGTGTACGACTTCGGGTTGATATTACTGGAATCCCTTGTAGGTCCGGTTGCAAGCGAAAAAGGAGAAGCATTTGTACTGAATGAAATGGTATGGTGGGGTGGGTGGTGGGTTTGATGTGATAGATGAAATGAATAATAGAATAATGTTGATGTGCACTGCAGACATCGTTTAGCAGCGAAGATGGTCGACGAAAAATAGTGGATCCAGTAGTGTTGACAAGTAGCTCGCAAGAGTCGTTGAGTATTGCGATATCCATCACAAATAAATGCATATCCCCAGAACCCTCGGGACGACCCTCGTTTGAAGATGTACTGTGGAACTTGCAGTATGCTGCTCAGCTTCAGGCACACCACAAATCACAAACGCCCGACCTTTGGCTCACCAATGACTAACTAGTAACTACTACAGCCTACTTTGTTTATTAATCAGATTGTAAATGTAACTACTACTACTATTCTTTTTATTCACATATGTATGTATATACTCGTATCTTTTTGTACTTACTATTCAAATCTGCTACTGCACTCCACTCTGCTGAGTTTGATTTTTCAATCTTTTACTCTCTCCATCTCCACATGGCGGTTCGGCTCAGAATGAGACAGGTCTGGTCTGTTTGGGCGGGGGCATCTTGTCATCCTATCCCCATTCTAACAAAAAATATACATGTATCTGTTTATAAAGTGAATCATAACTCAGAGTGAGAGTGAGTGCTTGTCTCTTTAACTAATTCAATTAAAAAATCACTTTCGCATTTGTACATGCAATTGTGTTTGTGGTGAGATGCGAACATCATAACTATCCTATTTCTTTCTACGTTTCTTAATAAATGGAGTAAATAGAAGGTCTAATGTCAAATCTCCACCTACCTTCAATCTCTCTTGCTGGTGTAACTTTGATTGCTTTCATTTTAATTTTATTTATGTACTATATGTACATGGTAAATTGTTATTCGTGTGTATTTTATTAGGATCATAAAATTATTACTAGTATTATGATGTTTGAAGTAGTTTGCTGCTCGATTTGCCTTGCAACTGTTTTTTTCTTCATCTTCAACTTGGTTATGTGCACTGATGACTTGAGTTTTGATAACTGTTTCTCTTGTTTCTGTTAATTGTCCTTTGAGCAAGCATTTTATTGGTTGATGTTGTGTTGTATCCTATGGTTTAGAAGCCGAAGCAGATTGGAGTGTTACTTTATAATCATGCTTGTTCTGAAGTGAGATTATGAGGACCAAAACCAGGACGCTTCAGTTTGAATACACAATCAATATCCAGGAGATCAACCATCGAGGACACTGATTCATGGGAGCATGGTGATCACCAATCAAGTTGTGCCTGATGATGGAAGAATTCAATTCAGTCAAGGGTGGTGCTGCACTTCTGGATTTGGCTGCCTACGGCCTGGCCTTATTAAAGAAAGTTTTGAGTATTAACTGCTACAGGAACACTGTCCAACCACTTCTTTTCCTTGATATCCAGCCTGTTGACACATCAAGGAATGGTTCCATGAGACAACTTCCAGATGACAGGCATCATGGTGAATCTGTTTCAGCTACTACTGATGTTGAGGCTTCCTCGCACTCATCACTAAGGTGCAGTGCTAGCGCTTCATTTACTTGAAGTGACATGTTATCTCTATTCAAAGTCTCACACGTCTTGCTTATGAATAGTCTTTTACCACCATGACATAAACATCTGCTTCTGGTATATGCATGATGTGCTTGATTTTGTAAAAGGTGGAAGATAAATTGCAGAACGAGAGTGTTTCCGCAATTTGTGGTGGTGAGGCAAACGTGACAAATCAGGAGAGGAGAAAACTACTGGATCTAGTCTGAGTTCATCTCATTCCTCATCTATGGATCAATCTTCTGACCTTGCTTGGATCTCCAAAAGAATTTCATTTCAAAGTCTGCAAAAGAATTTCATTTCAAAGTCTGCAATCATCTGCACTGAAAGAAGCAGAGAAACGTCACAACTTTGGCACAGAGTGCATTCAGGAATGCAAAAACTAAACCCAGCTCTGAGAAAGCCATATTCAGGAGTCCTATTTCCAAAGATTCCATGACAGAGTTAATTCACCTGAGGGATAAACATTTGGGTTCTGGTGCTGAGGATCTGCTCATGGCTGGAGGAAGAACAAAGTATCCTCTAAATGGATTCACAGATAATAAGACCAAAGAAAAACATGTAGTAAAAGAAAGAAGAATCATGTTAGAGGAAGGACAAAGGATTGAGAGTTTGATATCATTCATTGGGTCAACCAGAAAGCAGCTGCTATGGAGGTCAGCCGTTACTTGGAACATGGATTTTCTATAGAAGGCCCATGCTCCAGCTCAGAGCCTCCCAAGGCTCTATTTTCATGCCAGCAGACGGAGAGGAAGTGCTGCCAAAAGCATTGCCTCTGGATTGGTTTTAGTTGCAAAAGCATGTGGCAATGATGTTCATAGGTATGTCTCCACACCTCTTCATACTGAGCAATGTTTTACCTTCGTCTTGGAAGCATCAAAGAGATAAAAGTAACAATCTTCTCCTGCCAAATGCATTCAATTTAATATAGGTAATCTCTTTGCAAGTTATAAATAAGGACATCTAGTTCCATTGACGGTGAACTTTTCCCTTGAACTCTGGGTAAAGGCTTTCAAGGATGCATGTGAAAGTATATGTCCTGTTCGAGCGAAACTGGTACTTCCAAAACCCTTGGACCCTAGACTCACGTGAACCATTCTAGGTACGTGAGACAGAGTTGAGCAACTTCCTCTCTAGATCGTAATCTTTTTATGATATTCAGTATACTCCCACTAACTTATTAATGGATGGATGTTGTATTGGTAAGACATGGATACCAAAGGGGGTGGTGTGAAGTGTGAACACTAGTAATCCTTTTTTTTTTTTTGTCAACCAGGAAAAGTAAACAATTATGCATGCTAGCCCTCAACTCTTTGCCTCAAGGGTTATGCATATTTCTCACTTTTCTACGTTGGGAAATTGGTCCAGATTGATATGGATGATGAAAAGGATTCAGCAACATCATTAAAACCTTTCCACCTCCTCAATGATTCAGTGACCTTATGATGCTGCCCAAAGATGTGCTATTGAACAGAAAAATCAGAGAAGTATTTCAAATTAATCGTATCTAGTGTTGGCTTAGGCTGTTGAACATTCGGTTGCTTCAGTTGCCAGTGTAATTGGCAGTTATTCTAAGCTACAAACGAGTGATGATGAACTGGAGAGTTCGATATCGAATGGTAGTGCTTCTACGAGCGACCAACAGTATTTCTGTGTATTGAGCTCGAATATCATGTTTCATAATTTATTTATTATCATAAAAATTAAATATAGTAAATGATACTAATATATTCTTTAAAATGCACAATATCCAGCCCCATTTATCTTAAAATTGATAGTTTTAGTTAAGCTACAAAATGGAAAGATGTTTTAGACGTTGCTTGTTTGTTTTTATGGCATGTACAGATAGATAGATAGATGCATAAGTCGAAAAACACATCTCAGTGCACGCACAAAAAATAATGAAAATCCTCCCATCACATAAAATTGCATGGATCTACCAATAGTCAAGCAGTCAATTTGTGTGATGAGTGGACAGCAGAGTTCATGTGTTGCAGCTGCAATGCAGCCAAAAGACTTTCCCATGCATCCCTATCTCCATCTCCACCTCCGCCCACGCCCTCACCCACACCCACACCCACACCCACACCCACACCCACACCCACACCCACACCCACACCCACTTCCACTTGGAAGTCAAGAAGCTTCCCCTGTTTCCTGTAGTATTCTTCTACAGGCTTCCTCTGACAACAACACAAATACTACGGAGTAAACAACACATTATTGACATACAAACAAGTGAGAATTAAGGAGGTTCATACCTGCTCCACATACATTCGGAGTTTCTCCTTCCAAAATGTATCTGCATCGCCCCGAAAATGACCCCTCTGTGTCTGTGGCTCAACACTCAGATACCCTCCTGCCTGACATGGAGAATACATTCCATCCTCCAAATATTTTTTCCTCACACATTCCTCCATGCACTTCAGATTCACCACCAAATCTATATCAGCAATTCCATCCAACACCTCCTGAAACAAAAACGTAAATCTTAAACACACAAACACCAATAAATCCACCAGATATTAAAAAAGGCCAAGAAGCACTAACAGCTTGAATCCTCGTTCGAGGGATTCCATCCAAAATGAACCCAGTTTCACCTCTAAAATATCCTTCCTCCAGTCTCTTGGTTAAAAGCCCAAATATTACGCCTTCTGGAACTAACTTTCCTTGGTTCACTGCACTGGCAATCTGGTTTAAACATCCAGCAGAAATAGGCACGCGTCAGTTGTGATTTTACATAAGTTATGACGGCCTAAATCGCTACACACAAGCTTATGAGTTACGAGGATGAGTTAGGTCATCGAAAGATATTACAGGCTCCAAGTTTTTCATAATTACTCCAAATAAGCCGTGCATCCAGGGATTCATTTCAAGAACAACTCAATTAAAACGATGCATTTGACAATAAGCCAATAATATTTCATCGAGATGAATATTACCGTCTTATATAGAGGGGAACCAGGGTTGAGCTCCTGACGAACCAGAGAGCCCATAGAGATGTGGGGAACGTCCAGAAGTTTGGCAAGCCGCTCGGCGTACACGTGACGCCTCACCATTGGATCGCCCATGATCACCCATTGCACACCCCTCCCCATGGTTTCCCATCCATCCGATTCCTCCATTCCTCTTCCATGAGGTTCCCCTTCGTCATCGTAATCGTAGTCGATCTGAACGGCGGCAGCTGATCCGTAACCTCGGGAAATCCGCTTACGCAGGCGACAAGTGTGCCGCGCAGCCATAACGAGACGGCTGAGCACAGTCATAATGGCGGCGCGTTGAGAAGACCAAGGGTTTCGAAAATAGTAAACGGAGAAAGAGAAGCTTGAGGAAGCGGGTGAGAGAGAGAGAGAGATTTTGTACCAAGAGCACAACTTGCCCTTGGGAGGGTTTAGCTGCTTTTCTGATTTCTAATTGACACTGCTTCTTTCGGATATTACGTTTCCTACCGCTACCTTTAATTTTATGGGTATTTTGCATTTTGGACCATTAACTTCAAAGTATTCCCTCTCAACGCCATTACCTCTATTTCCCCTACGTATTTTTAGGGCTGTCAATTTTATCTGCGGATTTGGATACCCTGCAAAAAATACCCTATCGGATAAGGGTATGATAGAGTATATTCGGGTATCGGGTAGAGTAGTACGCATACAGGGCCGGCCCCGACAATTTGGGGGCTCGTGGCAAGATTAAAAAATGAGGCCCCCAAATTTTTTTATATTAATAAATTTTATAATAAAAATATAATTTATACTAAAATATACCATGGAAAAAAATCACAAGAAAAAAATTCTAATATGAAAAATAATTTACCTCTACATTTTTGATACATTGACTATATAAAACGAATAGTATTAAAATGAATTAGTATAATAGAGAATTAAGGAATAGAACGTGAAGACAAGTATTTTAAATCAGTATTAATAGGAAATGTAAATATGACTAGGTATAATTTATGCGTAATTATTGTTGGCATTTCGAAGAAGAAATAAAAAAAAAAGGACGACAAATAGTGATTTTGTATGTTCTATAAAGAATAAATGATAAAAATTAATTGATTATTGATTCAATTAAAGAAAATAGTTATTAGACTGTTCTTTGACGTTAAATTAATTTGGTAGGTATTACATTAAATAAATTTAAAATCTATTTTGTTAACAGGTGTTTGGCTTAAAATTTAATTAAACTCAATAAATATAAATATATAATAATTATTGGGCTTAAGATATAATCAAACTCAATAAATAAATATGGAGAATATTCATTGAGCTTAAAAATTTAACCCAACACAATACATGTATACAAAGGGGTATTAAAAATTTGGGGCCCCTAAAATTTTGGGGCCCATGGCAGGAGCCCACCTACCCACCCCTCAGGGTCGGCCCTGTACGCATACCCGCTTGAAAATATTGAGAGTAGGGGTAGGATATGATATTTATAAAATACTCGATTACCCGCTTACTTTATATATATATGGAGTATATTTTATATTTAGTATATTTTATTATATTTTATATTTAGTATAGTTTGTTATATTTTAATATTTATACATAGACATATATGAGTGTATATTTTTGTATAATCTGAAAAATGGTTTCATTTTATAACGTACATACTAGTGTACATCACATTGCTTATTTGATTTAAGAAAGCAAAAGGCTTCAAGGGACTAATAAAATAATACCCTCTAATATTTTATATCAATTTTTATTTTAATTAGTAGGAGATTGAGGTAAGCTACTCACATCTCAATCTTTTTTTTTTTAATTTTGCATTTACTTTGATTTTCTTACATCATTGTGTATTTTAGAGTGATATATTATTTGGTTGACAATAATAGACATTTTAAAATTTCGGATAACCGTTTATCCACAGATTATCCATTACCCGATGGATATTATCCGTCCCCTACCCAATGATACATTTGAGGGTAATAGAGTAAGGTAAGGGTAATAAAAATAAGATATAGGTAGTATATGGATTGGGCATATCCGTATCATACCCTACCCATTTACACCACTACGTATTTTCCACATATAACTATTTTTATTACTCTCTCTATCTGATTTGCACCACACAAAAGTTGACATATGTTCAGAAGTACAAATATACTCAGGAGATACTATATGATTTGAGTTAAAACTATATTAATAACCACACAAAAGTTGACATATGTTCAGAAGTACAAATATACTTAGGAGATACTATATGATTTGAGTTAAAACAATATTAATAAATCAGCATATTATGCTATTACATATTTATTTTGGGTTTAGTAGAATATATTTAAATTTAGTCAGTATTAATTAATGGGTTAATTGAAAAAAAAAATTATGAATTTTATTCGTATTGCAAATTAATTCACACTTTTGAGAAATTGCAAAAAAAAACCTACAATCTTTAAGTATTGTTACAAAATACACCCAAAAAATCATATTTCTACTCATAAATTAGATTTTTTTTATTTTGAAAAATGACATCCTCATCGAAAACAATATAGTCGTTCCGTTTCTTTGAAAGACATCAATTCTTCATTTTAGGTGTATCCTCAAAAGGTATATGATTTTTACATTTGTTTTTTTCATAAATTTTAAGGAATATAATATTTCAATATATAGTGAATTGCTATAAATAATATTTTAATATATAGTAAATAGTTGTATTAGTATTTTAAGTAAATCCCATTGAAATACATCACATCTAAAAAAACAGATGTAAATATAGAAGTGAGATGCTCAAATTAAAATATGTCAAAACTAAAATGGAGGGAGTACATTTTTTTTAAGTAAATAGCGTCTCACCAAAAAAAATCATACTTTTAGTCATAAATTAGTTTTTTTATTTTGAAATATGACATTACTTTTAGTCATAAATTAGTTTTTTATTTTGAAATATGACATTCTCATCGAAAACAATATAGTCAGTTCCATTTCTTTGAAAGACATCAATTCTTCATTTTAGGTGTATCCTCAAAAGGTATATGATCTTTACATTTGTTTTTTTACACGTATATTAAGAAATATAATATTTTAATGACAATGATTAGGGTGGGAAGGGGGTGCCAATTTTGAAATTTACAACCTCCTTTCTTCACCTTCAGTGTGTGTGTTTTTTTTTTAATTTGCTGTTACTGTATTTTTTTCCATTTTTTTTATTTTTTTGTTTATTTTTTTGTTTTATTATTTATTTAATTTTAGGGATGTAATTGTAATTTTACCCTTGTGGTTTAGGGTATAATTTATTCCTAGGGTTTAGGGTATAATTGTAATTTTATCCTTGTGGTTTAGGGTATAATTTATCTCTAGGGTTTAGGGTATAATAGTTATTTAAATATAATAAATTTAAAAATAAAATAAAAAAACATTAATGAAGGAGTAGAAATTAATTAAGAAGAGTTGGACCAAAGGAACACCAATTCAATTGGTACCCCTAATTGTACCCTAGTTACTCTCTATTTTAATATATAGTGAGTTGCTATAAATAATATTTTAATATATAGTAAATAGTTGTATTATTATTTTAAGTAACTCACGTTGAAATATATGAGTGTGATGCCAAATTAAAATATGTCTAACATTAAAATGGAGGGAGTATATATTTTTTTTATTAAATAGCGTCTCACACTAAAAATGTGCACCTAATACATGCACTCTTAAGTTGATATGCTTAAAATAAGACGTACTCCAGTTTATAGTTATTTTATATATAATTTTTTATATTTTATTTAAATTAACTTTCTTCATCCACGGTTAGTACATATATTTAATTTTGTATAAAAATTAAAAATATTATTATTTTATGGATAATAAATAATTACAGTAGCGAGATATGCTAGATCATACTGTTTCAGAAAAATAAAAATAGATATATAAGAATAAATGCCTAAAATAGTAAAAATGTGCATACCCTTAAAATAAAAGTTACTAAAATTGTGGAGGTTCACCCCAATTGGATTATTAAGTTAATTACGAGGAAAATTGGTGGTTAAAATAAAAGATGCGATGATTTATGGAGGGCGGAGAGAAAATGTGAGGAAGTTTTATTTTATAATGTGAGGTGTGAGGGGTAATTTGGGTGATGAAGGAAAAGATAGTGATGAGGTAACGTAAGGCAGAGGTGGCAGCAGTAGGGTTGTGGTTGAGTGAGTGACACGTGTTGGAGGGAGAACCGCATTCCTTCCGCGGTGGTGGTGACTAATTGAATCCTAATGGCCTTGCAATTGCATTTTTACGGTTCATTCTCCTTCCAAAATAAAACTTGTATAGACAAGTTGCATCAAGTAATATCTATTAACCATCGTGATTTTGGTAATGGAATTGCCAACTAACAAAAATGAAACGCCCTTTCCAAGAGGCGAGTTTTAATGGTTGAGGCCCATCTCTATTAAACTTCGTAGGGCCGGCCCATATGCAAAGTTACACTCAACTGAGATACACCAAAAATAGAGGTGAAGAAAAGTTCGGTTCGGAGTGCCTCCTCTGTTTAAGTAGACACCAAAGGGGATGTAAGAAGCCCGCATGGTCAGCTCAACTGGTCAAGTAAGGGGACAACTTGTACAATGACCAAGGATCGAATCCCACAACCTCTTAATTAAGGGGGACTACATCTCACTCCCAGCATGTGAGCAACCTCTTAATTAAGGGGGACTCCTTGTGTGGTGGGTTAAAGATACCTCTTAATTAAGGGGGACTCCTTGTGTGGTGGGTTAAAGATACCTCTTAATTAAGGGGGACTCCTTGTGGTGGGTTAAAAGGTCTAACCTTTTTTATGTAAGAAATTAAAAAGTCTGCAGGGCATTGTTGCAATTCTTAATATCAATACTCATCTAACTTTTATATCTTTTATATTTAATAGACACATCTTGAACTTAAATACCCCTCATTTCATCTTATCAATTTTGCCATCCTGAACGGTGGGCGGTGGGGCGACCGTCGGTAGAGACTAGAGGCGGTGGTGTGGCTTACGGCGGCAATAGTGGAGGGGCGACCGGTGACGATGGGGCTGGCGGCAGCTGCCGGCGATCGCCCGCCCCTGGGTGGAGGGGAGAGGATTTGGGGGTGGGAGTGGTAATAGGTCCAAAAATTAACTATTGGGAATAATTAATAACCTTTTAAATGAAAGTGTTGATAATGATTTTTAACTTTAAAATTTATACTCTCTTCATTCCGCGCTAATATTTGCGTTATTTTTTTAATTTGTCACAAATTAAGGTTTATATTTCAATTTTTATCAGATGGGCCCACACAAAACAATTAATTGTTTCATAAAGGGTCCACACACAATATTAATATAACCTCTTAATTAAGGGGGACTCCTTGTGTGGTGGGTTAAAAGGTCTAACCTTTTTTATGTAAGAAATTAACACTCACTCTTTCCTTTATGCTTCCATTCTAAGAAATCTAATGTAATAAACGCTATGTACCATCTTTCTTTTGGGAAGTAAAGAAGCAAAGCACTCAGTAAGAATTTAAAAAGTCTGCAGGGCATTGTTGCAATTCTTAATACCAATACTCATATAACTTTTATATCTTTTATATTTAATAGACAAATATTGAACCTAAATACCCCTCATTTCATCTTATCAATTTTGCCATCCTGAACGGTGGGCGGTGGGGCGACCGTCGGTAGAGACTAGAGGCGGTGGTGTGGCTTACGGCGGCAATAGTGGAGGAGCGACCGGTGACGATGGGGCTGGCGGCAGCTGCCGGCGATCGCCCGCCCCTGGGTGGAGGGGAGAGGATTTGGGGGTGGGAGTGGTAATAGGTCCAAAAATTAACTATTGGGAATAATTAATAACCTTTTTAATGAAAGTGTTGATAATGATTTTTAACTTTAAAATTTATACTCTCTTCATTCCGCACTAATATTTGCGTTATTTTTTTAATTTGTCACAAATTAAGGTTTATATTTCAATTTTTATCAGATGGTCCCACACAAAACAATTAATTGTTTCATAAAGGGTTCACACACAATATTAATATAACCTCTTAATTAAGGGGGACTCCTTGTGTGGTGGGTTAAAAGGTCTAACCTTTTTTATGTAAGAAATTAACACTCACTCTTTCCTTTATGCTTCCATTCTAAGAAATCTAATGTAATAAACGCTATGTACCATCTTTCTTTTGGGAAGTAAAGAAGCAAAGCACTCAGTAAGAATTTAAAAAGTCTGCAGGGCATTGTTGCAATTCTTAATACCAATACTCATATAACTTTTATATCTTTTATATTTAATAGACAAATATTGAACCTAAATACCCCTCATTTCATCTTATCAATTTTGTCATCCTGAACGGTGGGCGGTGGGGCGACCGTCGGTAGAGACTAGAGGCGGTGGTGTGGCTTACGGCGGCAATAGTGGAGGAGCGACCGGTGACGATGGGGCTGGCGGCAGCTGCCGGCGATCGCCCGCCCCTGGGTGGAGGGGAGAGGATTTGGGGGTGGGAGTGGTAATAGGTCAAAAAATTAACTATTGGGAATAATTAATAACCTTTTTAATGAAAGTGTTGATAATGATGTTTAACTTTAAAATTTATACTCTCTTCATTCTGCCCTAATATTTGCGTTATTTTTTTAATTTGTCACAAATTAAGGTTTATATTTCAATTTTTATCAGATGGGCCACACAAAACAATTAATTGTTTCATAAAGGGTCCACACACAATATTAATACAACTACCCACTTCACATTAAATATAATTTCTCTCACATCACTATACATTAAAATATTATTTCTCTTAATCTATCGGTAAAAAGCAAATGTAGGGAGTATATTTTAAAAATTCTCCCATAAAGATATATATTCCCTCTGTCTCATTTCAATTTTTACATATTTATATTTTGAGCGTCACATCTCAATCTTTATGTTTTTCTTTTTGATATATGAGACCCACCTAAAATCATTAATATATCACTATGGGATCCACATTCAATACTAATATACATACACCTAAACATTAAAATGGGACGGAGGGAGTATCCAATCAAGAAAAATGAATAGTATGCGGAGTATAATACTCCCTCCGTCCAGAGCAAAGGTACTCGTTTGCTGTTTGGACATGGACAATTTTAAGGTCTTTATTTATTTTTTATATATGAATTAAGGAATATTATTATTATAGGTAAAATGAGTAGTTGTATTAAAGGGAAATTATGAGTCATATTATATACTTTCTTTACTAAATAGAAAAAATTGATAACTTTGAAGTGGATGACAGGAATAGTGAAACGAATACCTTGGCAGCGGACGGAGGTAGTATACGGCATAGTGTTACTTTTCTTTTTTCCTTCTAAAAAGCGTGGGGAGGGGCAAAATAGGAAAAATGTGGAAATAGGCCGAGGATGATAGTTTACTAAAAAGGGGAGGCGCCGCAGCCGCATAGGTGTGGATGGACGCTGGGTCTCTGCCTGCACAGCCGTCTTCTCTATCAATTGGTTAAACGACCTTCACCAACCAACCCTATTTTCATCATGTCTTTCTCTCTTATCCCTCTCTCTTCTCTCACCTCCAAATTCACACATGTGCCCGAACTTTCTTCCTTATCCTCCACTGCTAAGGCCTACTGTTCTGCCCTTTTTAACCGCTCGCCTATTCATTATCATCATCGCCCCACATGCTCTCTTCCAATCAATTCCATTTCCAACTTTTCTTCTATGTCTAGTGGCAGGGATGCCAGCTTTACCGATGCCTGGGTGGATCCTTGTGCCTCTGCAAATGACGACCTAGGAGTTTCTGATTCTGATGACGATGAGCTGCATCAACACCTAGAATGTAATGACGACCAACCTTTTTCCTCTTTGCCAGATAGATGGCATGTATTGGGCCTCGGCCAAGCTATGGTACTACCATCACATAATTCTTTCTTTTTTCCCATTTACATAAGCGTTGTTGGGTTTCAGAAAAGTATTGTCATTTCCCAACGACAGCTGATTCTTTTGAATTATGATTGTATGAGAATTTAAGTTATAAAGCAGTTTAATTTCGCCATTCTAGGTGGATTTTTCTGGCATTGTGGATGATGAATTTCTTAATAGACTCGTATTAGAAAAGGGCACAAGGAAAGTAGTTAATCATGAAGAACGGGGTAGAGTTTTACGGGCCATGGACGGATGTACCTACAAAGCTGCTGCTGGTGGGTCCCTTTCCAACACCTTGGTAGCCTTGGCAAGGCTTGGTGGCCAAACCGTTGGAGGACCTTCATTGGATGTTGCCATGGCTGGCAGTGTTGGGAGTGATCCATTAGGTGGATTCTATAGGTAACCTTTCTTGTTCTTGTTTTCATATCCTTGCAACTTTTAATATTTATTATTCCTTTCGTAAATTCATCATGATAGACTTTTTTTTCATTGTTTCCTCATACTTTCGACTTCCATTTCTTTTTTGTAACAACTTAATGCTCCCAGTCTTCTGCAAGTGATCTGTGGAATGCGTTATGATTATTTTTCTTGTTTAAACATTTTGTATTTTCCTCTATGAAATCTGCAATTTTTTTTTATTTTTTATTTTATTTTTGCATAGATCCAAGCTCCAGCGAGCCAATGTGAATTTCCTTTCAGCACCAGTGAAGGACGGAACTACAGGGACAGTTATTGTTCTCACAACTCCGGATGCTCAAAGAACAATGCTTGCGTATCAGGTCAGTAGCACTGTTCACAGTGAATTTTATTTATATTTTATGTACAGAGGCTGTGACGAGATACTATCTGAACAAGCTCTTGGATACACAGTTACTGTATAAGATTTTCTCTGTTTTGGGTTATTTCACGCTCCCATGTTCATGAGTTCTTCAAATTAGTTGCATTCATGTTTAGTTCCTGAGAAGACTATCTTCAAGCTAGTGACTTTTCCTCCTTAATGACCTGAGGAAAATAATTTCAAGCAAGTAATTCTTGTGTTTATTTTCTCTCCTTAAAAAGTCTAAAAATCTTTATGCAGCAATTCACCAACTGGAAAGAGCATATGCTATAAACCTAGTGTAAAGTACGATTGATTCATGAAAATACAATGAAGATTTTTCATCAATCAAGTTTTCAGGGCTTGTTGTAGACTTGTAGTCAGCATTCATTTACTGCCAACAATAAAAAACTAATATAGAGGGCTTCTTACTATGAACCAAAAAATGCAGAGTTTAAGGATAGGAAGCATGTTCCATGGGGCAGAAGCCGCATAAGTCGAGCATAAAATTCGACATTGTCTAGATATTGTGTATAAGAATTTCTGACTCACTTGAGGCATGTATCATACTTTGTGAGCGGCTCTTGTCATGCACATCTCATTTAGCAAATGCTGCATTGGATTACCAATAGATAGGGTCTGTGACTCTATCACTCTACTGTTTACCCCTTAAAGAATAGGTCTGTAAGTTCAATATCCATATCATGTGAAGTTAGGTTATTTATCTCATAAAAAGTCCATATCTATCCTCTTGGCTGAAGAATTGTGGTAAAGTCATTGTAGTTTAATGCCATTAACAGTCACATGTAATATTACCGTGGTTTCAAAATTCATTATTTGTCTCTTTTTGTCCCATAAGGAGATTGGCTGTGATTTCCAGACTGTTCTTATACATTCTTTAAAAAAAATTAATAAATGAGTAGATAGTTCTATGATACACTATTACACCCACAAATTGATTTTGTTGATAATTTCAAGAAATGCTCAGAAAATGTGTTATTTGATGAAATCAGGGCACCTCGTCAAGGGTAAATTATGATCCATGCTTGGCCAGCTTGATACCCAAAACAAGTATTTTAGTTGTTGAAGGATATTTATTTGAATTTCCTGACACAATCAAAACAATTGCCATGGCATGTGAGGAGGCCCGCAGGTGTGGTGCTTTGGTTGCCATCACAGCATCAGATGTTAGCTGCATTGAGAGACATTATGATGATTTCTGGTAAATACCTTGTAATATGCTTAATTCCTTATTATTTCTTCAACAGCTAGTTGGAATTGCTTATGATAAATTGTGTTATTGTAATTCTTTTTTATTCTTGTCAGGGATATCATGGCAAATTATGCAGATATTGTCTTTGCAAACAGCAATGAAGCCAGAACCTTTTGTCATTTTACCTCAGAGGAAAGCCCGGTTTGTGCAACGAGGTACCTTAGTCATTTTGTTCCATTTGTTTCAGTGACAGATGGGCCAAAAGGGTCTTATATCGGTGTAAAGGGAGAGGCTGTGTACATTCCCCCAACACCTTGTGTGCCAGTAGATACTTGTGGAGCTGGGGATGCGTATGCATCTGGCATATTGTATGGTTTGCTACGTGGGGTATCTGATTTGAGAAGTATGGGTTCATTAGCTTCTAAGGTTGCTTCCATAGTTGTTGCTCAACAAGGAACGCGGTTGAGGGTTCAAGATGCTGTTAAGGTAGCTGAATCATTCACATTCCATCATGAAAGCTCGGGTATGTGGTCAGATATAGGTTCAGATCAAATCTCGAGCTTGTAATATGACTACAGGAAATCTATTTTTGAGGGAAAAGAAAAGTAAAAGGAAACCATCGAACTTGCTTTGTTGTTAATAGAATTGTGTATATTCAAACTAGCTGATTCAAATTATTGTTAGCCTATTCTTCAATTGTAAGTTTGTAACAGAAAAAGATATTGAAAAGGTACAAGTATTTTTTTCGCGCTGGTGTTTTTGCTTCTTTGGACGACGCATGTGTTTTGTGGATAGTAATATTCAATGCTTTTGATAGAATAGGGAAAAAGAACTGGATGGTGACTTTTACCTCACATTCCATGGTTGTTTGTTGACTCTTTATTAATATGTTGTTGAAAGGAGGAAAGATGGGTTAGACTAGATTCAGTGTTTTCTTGTGTTATTAAAAGAGGGTTGGAGCTATTGTCACCTGAATCTTTACTAAGGGCACCGGAACATTAAAAAATAATACAATAAAAGTACTAAAATTACCTCACACCCTTAATAAAAATATACATTTAAGATTTTAAAATATTCACAATTAGTTTTGCTTTTTCCACCCAAACTCCATGTTATATCCCAAACAAATGGAAGGATTAGTGCAGGAAAATCAATGTTATTACAAAAAAAAAAAAAAAAAGTCAGTCCAAAAATGGCGATGCATGAACAATCGACGCCACCCTTCAACAACAATGGTTGCAATGAAATGACGCCATTCTATAAATCTCCGCCTTTTTTTTCCATCTCTCCATCACCGCCAACCTTTCCTATTCTTCCCCCTATCCTGTTTTAATCAACAATGACTAAATGATGGCAACGAGGGTTCATCCAAACCCCCAGCCACCCACCACGAGCCGGCGGCAATGCTCCTCATTCCAGCCCTCGTGGCAGCCCGTCTTGAAGACCCAGGGGTCCTAATCTGCCTATAGGCGTTCCTGGCCACTCCGCATTACGCTAGGCCGCTGCCTCCCCCGCCGCAGCCGCACTGGTTGTTGCAGGGATCCGGTGGGTGGGAAAAGGTAGGCCGATCGGATTCAAGTTATGTTGGATGTGTAAAGCAATTTTAGGTAGAATGTATTAATTTAAATTGATCCATAAGTTGAGAAGAGAAGGTACTAAAAAGGATAGTTAGCATTCAACCAAAACAACAATATCTTCCCAAATTTTTTACTCAAAAGTAAGTTTCTAGAGTTGGAAAAAATTAGAGTACTATATCAGAGAACAATGTGCCAAACGAATCATGAAGCATTAAAAAATTATAAATCAACATTACTGTATCAGGCCAATATGATCTACAACAGGTGTTTTTCACTGCGTTTCACACGCTAAAATGCATGCAGCAATATTATACAAACATTTGGCCAATCATTCAAGAATTATATTCAGAGGTGAAGAAATAAAATGATTCCGAACCTCAATTTTCTTTTAAATCATTATGTTCCATAAGTGGCTGCGACCTGCATAAGCACAAAATATATAAGGCAACCAGGCTGTGAGAAATTTTATAGTAATAGTTACTTATCTTGATAATAAAATATATATATATATATATATATATATATATATATATATATCCATATTTATTATAAAATGATAATTTATACTAAACAATAGTATTAATTAGTATAATATCAACATTAACAGATTTATAATAACCACCAACTTATTCTCAATCTGGTTGTTATTGTGATAAATAAATATTACGCCATTTATATTACACTGCTCAATATATATGGGATAAAGGGCAAAATACTAGGCAATCTAATGCACCAATATACAGTTAAAACCATATGGGATTATCAGTGCACAAAAAGTACAGATCTTTGTAAGATGTGGAAATCACATTTCAGTATATCTAGAGTAGAGAATTAAAACATCCAGTCACAAGTACACATGGTAGTAACGGAAACTTGATTTCTCTCTGAGTTAAATGTATACACAAACAGCATAGCTAACAAAATCTAGCTCAGACAAACCATGTGGGAAACCCTATAATACATAGAGTTGTTAAAAAGCCAGTAAACAACGGGCCCAGCCTGATTAACCCTAAAAAAATTAGGGTTAGGGCCGAGAAATTTGGTCCCGTTTAACATCCGGTCTTTTTGGTTCGAACCGATTAGCTCGTGAGCTAATAGAGCTGGTCCGCGGGCCAACCGCGCTAGCCCGTAGGGCTGGGAGTAATTATTATTATTATATTTAATTTACCAAAAAACACACTAATTTTTTCACTCATTCTAACCCACCATTTTCTCTAATAAACAAAATAATACTTAAATAAATATATTAGAATTAATTTAATTATCACAAATTCTATTAATTTATATGTTCTAACAATATTTTGCATAAATTAATTTTAATTCTCTCGAATTCTAAATAATGTATGAATTAATTTTGAATTTGTTATATTATTTATGACAAAGACTTGTGTGAGACCGTCTCACATAAGCCCTTACGTGAGACTGTTAGAAAGTGATATAACATTTTAACCCGAAGCCCATTAGGGCTGGCCCGTTTAACATCTCTGCATGCTGGTACATACAATAGTGATTTACTTATGCAACGTAATAATATAAGTCGGAACCAGAAGGCCGTACTCACCAAATTGATGCATGACTAATACCGAGCCCATTACATGTAAGTATCATTCCTTTAAATCTTGATAAATATTCCTGGATGGGCAGGGATCAAGAAAGGAGTCAAAGATTCATCCATGAAGCTGAAATCACTCAGAAGAATAAATCCTCAACAGGAGTAACATTATAAAATAGTATGCAGAAAATACTAACCCGCAGAGTATATTTGTCAATCTCATAATTACCATTCAAGTCATACTCAAGCCTCTTATCTGGATCACTTAAAACTACAAAAAATTCAGGGGAATGGTGGTAAACAATGTAGCTCCAAAGAGATATGAATGTTCCATAAAATTACATATGCAGGAGTCCTATTACGACGACAGGGCCTGAAGAAATGAGACAAGTTATTTCCACAAACCCTGTCATGTCCAAAGGACATAATTATCTCTATGCAGAGCTTTTCAGGTTCCAATCATTTAAAAAATTTCAGCTTCAGATATCAATGATGAAAGTAGCACACAGAAAATAAACCCAACTAGCAAATATACACATCACACTTCTTGCTTTCCATACATGTCATGGTTGTCCTGAATGATCTTATTTTTAATTACAACACTTTCTTCAATTAGATATTTCAATTAAACTTACAGGAAAAGGTTTAGCACTACCTAATTTCTGTAGTAATATAACATACAGCGAGTGCTGGGTCACAAATTAGGGGAATACTGATGGAAGCAACTAAATATCATCCAGGATCATGATAGCTTAAGATAATTAATAAACTACAGGGAAAATCCAATTGAAGCTCACACATTAGGTTACATAATAAAATTAAATAACAAACATTAGGCATTCAAGACAAAAGAGGGAATGCAAGAATTGTGAGCTTAGATAAGCCATCACCAGAGTAAGCTTCATTAATTTCTTGAAACTTTGCAGTAACAGCAATATCACCCTTATGTTTGTCAGGATGCCACTTCTGCAAATTGACAGAAGAAAATTGAATCACTTATCAGTACAAATCATCCATATCACACATATGAACACTGATGGGGACGGGGTTTGATCCATCAAGTATAGATGCTTCAGAGAAGATAAACTACCAACCAATGCCAGCTTTCGGTAATTAAATCGTATCTTCTCATCAGTTGCATCATAATCTACTTCCAAGACCTTGTAGTAATCCTTAAAATATTATAAAAGGTAATCCATTAGTCATACTGCATGCTAATGACTAGATCTTCTAACAGATTTGTAATGTTTTTCTTAGAAATACTAATTAATTAATTAAACTAAGAAACTGATCGCAAGCGTCTCGTGCACTAATTGAGCCTTGAGTACATCCGGGGTGCACAGCACAGATCTGTTGCAGCTTTTAATTTTAATGAAAAGACAATAATGCCCTAAAGACAAAGAACTGAATTTTAGGGCAAAGCTTAAATCTAGGTGAAAAAAGGAGCACGCAAGTCTCTGCCTTGCTCCCTAATACTCCACGAGACCTTGCAGATTAAATAAGCTCAACAGATGGTGCAACTGGATTTCTTGATTTTTTTAATTATTATTATTATTTTTTTTTTTTTGGCTCCTAAACTTGACAAGAATTTTTATCACGGTACAAAATAAAATTGAAATTAAACATTTTGGCAGCTCAACTGCAGAGAATTCACAGAAGCTAGTTGAGGTAAAGAAAAAGTAGAAAAGAGGGTGTAAGCAAGTGAAATTTGAAGCAGAAAGTAAGTACCTTAAAAGTGGTGGTGGGTTTGTAGTCCATAAGCTGTTAAGAGAAAAATTCATTTCATGGAGGAATTGAGTGCGTGAGAGATAAGAGAGAGAAAGAGATGATTGTTGATTATTCTCAGGGGAGAGGAGAGGTGATGGGATTGGAAGTGTTCCTTGATACTGGGCTGGGTTTCCTTGTCCATTAGTACAAAATGGGCTTCGGCCCGTTGTGATATATTTTCCAATTTCCATTACCACAGACCAAAAAGACACCAGATTATCATTTAATTTTGGAGGGTGATTGCATTGGTATTCAAAGAGGGAACGAAGGTGCCTTAGGAACCATATAACTTGATATTTTTTTGATGGTGGGACTCTTGTTTTTCCATCATCATTCAACGAAGTAATACAAATATATTAATCCAAAAGTTTTACAGGTTAGTTAATTTTATTTGATAACTTTCACATGCCAAACGTCAATGAGTTTCATCATTTTCTAATTTATACAAAATTTTGCTTCCAACTATTAAAATAAAATGAATTCTTATTTAAAATAAGGTGGTCATATACGACCAAATATCATAACAACCGCTAGATATCAATGAAAAGAAATGGGTGGTTGGATGAAATAAATTAATAAAAATTTAAGTGGGTCAACAGTTATGTCAGTAGAAATGGTGTACCCCACCATTAGGGGCCCCCACCGCCCCTGCCCTGGAGATTGGTGGAGGAGGTCAACAGTTATGTCAGTAGAAATGGTGTACCCCACCATTAGGGGCCCCCACCGCCCCTGCCCTGGAGATTGGTGGAGGAGGTAAATCGCAGGATGTGCCTCAAGTGGCTTATAGAGAAAGCTCACTGTTAAACTTGTGCTTGCAAGGGGCCAAATACATACCAAAGGCAGGATTTGAACCCCACCCTGTAGCAACCAAGCTCAGTTGGAAGGCCTTTCCACCCTCCCGTCTACCACTTGAGCTATACTCTAAGGGCAATTATGTTAGTAGAAATGATAATACAAGTTGTTGAGTGAGAGTAAATAGATTGAAATTGAGGGAGATTCTTGTATAACCTGGGTAATATATGACCCACTATCTAATCACCGTTGGATTCGAGAATTACGATTAGATGAAGAAAATATTTTTAAAATTAATTATCCATCTAGATAGCAAGTCATTATCCATTTCTTTTATTATGTGTGTGTGGGTGGTTATGTTACAGAATATATAATCAAAATAATTAAATAATTTGTATTAATTAATTCAATAAATAATTTTTAAGAATATTTTTCATATTTAAAAATAATACGATATTTTTAATTTAAAATTACTTTTAAAATGTAAACTAAAAAAACTTAAATAACACAATACATGTAATATTTTTTATTAAATTATTAATATATGTATTTATTGACATTTAAAATTAATTAACAATTAAAATAATTGAAAATAATTTTGGAGGCGATATTCGTTTACTATATTATAAAAATTAATAATTTATTTTAATTTAATTTCTTTCATATTTAAATCTTAAAATTAATATATGTATTTATTTATACTAGAAATTAATTAATAATTTAAATAATTGAGAATAATTTTGGAGACTACACCTTATCAAAATAAAAAACTCCTTTAATATATTATTAAAGGTTAAAATAAAAACATAATTTAAATTAAACATATTTATACTATTTATTTATTTTTATAATTTAAGTATAATTTTTACTTGGCTAATACTCTTATACGTGCAAATCAGGATACAGTGAACCCATTCTAAAAAATATATACAATTATAAATAAAAACATGGAGTATATAATTATGAAAAAATGTATACATTTTGTTAACGAATTTTCTGTTAGTTTTGTTACTTTATTTAATGAAAAATTAAGTGTAAAAAAATATATCATTATTAAAAAACTTGTACCATTTAATAAAAAATTATACAAATATGGATCCTAGTTATTTTAATGAAAAATTGAGTGTGAAAAAAGTATACAATTATTAAGAAATATGTATACAATATAGAATAAAAAATTATATATATATATATGAGTGCATCAGATATCAACTCTTTTTACTTTTAAGTGAATGGGAATAATTTACCTTTTGATTATTAATTTTTTTTAAACAAATTAAAAGAAATTAAAATAAATAAATTTAATTAATATTAAAAAATTTTAAAAATATAATGATAAAATATATAACGGGAGAAAAAATATAAAGAAAATCCAAAAGAATAAGGAGTTAGACTTTTTAAATCAAGTTTATATCATAAACTTTTGTAAACTTTATAGTGCCCCTTAATTTAAACACCCTACCAATACATATGATATATAAAATTGAAAGGGGAACCAAATTGAAAGGGGAAACCACAAAATTTATATCGTGAATCCGGTTTACACAAGTGTTGGTGAAGAATAAAATATAATAAATTTAATATATGGCGTAAAAAAAAGTTAGAAAAAAAATTAATAAAATGTTTTAAATAAAAGCAAGAGACTTGTTGATACTGTCTCACGTAACAAATAAAAACATTAACAAAGAGTAATATCAATTGATGAAAAATGATAATTGTGCAATGAAATATTTCATAAACAATTTATAATATAAATAAAAGTGATAATATTTTATTGTGAAAGTGATAATGATGTTATCATTTTGTATCTGTCTCATGATATATATATATATATATATATATATATATATATATAATGGAGTATATTTTTTGTCTCAAGTAAGGGCTTATGTGAGACAATCTCATACAAGACCTACCCTTAAATAAAAAATTGGATATCATCAATTCTTTTGACTTATTATAAAATATCAATTAAAATAATGAGTTGATATCTGGTGCACCTTGGTGCAAGTGTTCACTCATATGTATAAATTTTTATCTTATGGTGTATACATGTTTCTTAATAATTGTGTAGTTTTTTTTATTAAAAAGACTAAGAAGAAATTCACAAACAAAATGTATACATTTTTATTAATTAGTGTATACATTTTTATTCATAAATGTATAAGTTCTGAGAGTGAGTGTACAGTACACCCGGATACAAAGGATAATTAGTCCAAAATAATATTATATATATTCAACACCTTGATTTGGTTTAAAATTGTATAATTTTTTATATATATAATTTGAAATAAGAAAATAAATTTATTGTAAATCTTAAAATGAAAAAAAATTATAATTTAAAAATTAAATTTTAGAAAATAATTTTATAAAATTTTTAAACCTTAAATTGAAATATTTATAAAATTTAAGTCTTACTTTAAAATTTAAACTAAAAGTTAAGCCTCTACATAAAAATCTTCCAACATAATTGTTATATTTTCTAAATCAATCATTTCCGTATGAAATTTTAAATTAAAATAATGAAAAAAATTACAAAATTAATTTAATATAAAAATATTATTTTAAATTAATTTTATTACTATTATTTAGTTCATATAAATTAGAAGAAAAAAATACTAAACAAATAAATCAAAGCTATAAATAAGAAGATGTACAGTGAACAACATAAATAAAGCAATAATTATTAAAAAAAATTATTTAACCGTAACAACCGGTAGATGTTAGAGTAATAGATGACCTTGGTCACATAAGTAATCCCCTGAAATTGAATACAGTTATTTTCATTTTTTATCTCAGTTTTTTTCTTCATGTGGCAGTTTTAATTTTATAGGTATTTTATGAGATTTTTTTAATTTAAAATTAATCAGACGTGGCTATTTTATTGGTGGAATTTTAATTGGAGAAACATTTCAGGTAGGTCACTTTCCCAATCAAATTAAAGCATCATGTGTGTGTGGCACTTAATGCTTTTCCAATCAAAATTGAGGTTCTGGCAGTTACATCGGATTTACGAATAGGACCCTATAGGTGCATTGGATAAGTCGGGGATATTTTAGACTTCTGCTTAGCGAATGCCTTCTTAACCCCAAAGAAATACGACCTCTCTGAGATATACAGTTTATGCCGAAAAGATACGAAGTTGGACTACTTTAGAAACATTGGTCAATTTACTTTATACCTACTATTTTGTCTGATTTTTGGTTCCTAATCTAATTTTATTAGTAGCAATGATTGGGGCTATAGTACTAACTATGCATAGGACTACTAAGGTGAATAGACAGGATGTATTCCAACGAAATGCTATTGATTCTAGGAGGACTATAATGAGGAGGGTCTCTTGTGTGCTCAAACACATAAAACATTCATGGATATAACATGTTCTTCTAAAAGATATATACTTTAATTTATAATGATTTTATTACTTAAAACTTTCAATTTTATTTAGAAATCAAATCGTCCAATACACATCCAAAACGGAAAACAACGACTCAATAATAAACTCTAGTACAAGTGCAAACAACGAGCAATAATTTAAAATAAATAACTAACTCTAATGACATTCAACTTAAAGCTATCTGCAAGATGCATTATAGATAGTGTTGGTTTTGTCAAAGATAAAAGAAGAGATCCTTTTTTGTTTTCTTTATCCCATATCAGATGAAGAATAAAAGAGAATGAATCTTTAGTGTTATTTAAGGAGACTATAATCTTTGTGTTTTATTTTTCTAAATTTCTTTTATTGTATTCTCTATTTTGAGAGTTGGAGAAAAATGTGAATTGGTTAAAAATTTGTAATAATATGATGATTGGGGTCGGAAGAGAGAAAATTATGTGTAATTGTAAAAGTTTCACACAGTGGGTATTGAACTTGGTTTCAATTTTGGTTAAATTGATTAGAGCGAGCGTATTCTATCACGTAATAGACCGTAGTGACCAAGTGCAAAATTTAGAATATCGAACCTAAGGGCGAAAGTGTGTATCCGTATTTGAAAGATGTTTGACTCTAGAAGGACTAATCAATAAAAGGATGGAGTTGATTAACATTAATAACTAACAACTAAGAAAGCAATTAAAAGATAGAACATGTACATATGTGATGGAAGATGGATGAAGGAGAGCAATCTAAGAAGTATGTAAGGCAAACAACATCATGGAAAAGGCTTACGTAGATTCACACACACACATGCATTGAAGGTCATCATGTTATGATATTAAGGGCACTCAAAGAGTGTCTCCAATCCTCACTCTTCCCATAGGTACTTACGAATATTAATATACCAATATAGAGATATTATCACGAAGAATTTTCTTTAGTAGGTAGAGACGTTTTTCTATGTTCCCTTTCAAAGGTCAAATGAGTCTTGGCTTGGATCCCCTCATCATATCAAACACTTTCACAAGTAATTATCAATAATGTCCTATTATGAGATTCTAAGCACATGAAGGTTATGGTTAAACTCCCCACATACTAATATAGTCACCTCATGCAATCAATGATTCAATTAAACCACTAAGCATAATATTGGAATGGTTATCCTAACACTATGAATAGATAATTTAATCACACAAATCATACATAAAATGAGAATACGCATTCATGATAGAAAATATTCATAACAATTATTTCATCAAATATGTGGTGTGCAAAATCTGCATAATCTCTAACCAATCATATTGTTAGCCTCACATGAGGACTAACCATTACATATCATTACAAATTCAACATAATCAATGGCTTGCTCCAATTGAATCAAATTATGAAGAAAATAACAAAATAAAGATAAGTTGGCTCCCATTTGATGATGAACTTTCTCCTCCTTGATCATGATATAATCTTCAACCAATGATGAATTCATCTTCTTAGATTGGTGGATTGATAGAATGGTGGATGGATTTGAGGAGATCAAGTGGATTGGATGGATGAAGGGTATGGAGATGGATGGAATGGAGTTAGTGTGTGAAAATATGGTGTAAAATGTGTGTGGAACTGATCCAAAATGATTCTCCCCGTATTTTGTGATCAAAATATGTATTTATACCCTAGAAGCTTCTAGAAGGCTGCTAATATTTTCTCAAATTTCTGCACGGACACGGCTCGTGTGCGTGCACACTGGTCGTGTTTGTGCTGCCCCTGTTCTTATTCTTTCGTTTTGGCTTGTTCTTCCTCATTTCAACTCCGAATTGATATTCGTTTTTTCTCACGTCTTTCTTGTCGCGTCTAAAATCTATTTTTACCTAAAAATCATACAAATTACACCAAAGTACCAATCCTCTAAATATTTACAAATATCGCGCAATTAAGACACTTATTCATGAAAATCACACATTTATCATTTCAAAGCACAAATCTCCATATCTTCATACACCACCACCAAATGATATACAAAATGAATAAAAACACACAAAAATACATAATAAAAAGACACTAAAATTTATGTGAAAATGACACCGATCAGGTATTAATAAATTGGAATCTACTTATACCAATAAATAGCTTCACGCCCTCGAAAAGTCGAACATTTTTGCATCACCACATCTTTGGTGGCAGTGTCCTAAGCTTTTTAACCTCCAACGAGATCCTTTTTCTTGTTGATTCACTTGAACACTGCATTGATTGTCTGTACCCGACACCCAACCAAATGCTGACTAACTTCCAAACTGTCTCCACCAAAGGGCACTTGAAGAACAAATGCTGACTAACTTCCAAACTGTCTCCACCAAAAGGCACTTAAAGAACAAATGTTGTATGGACTCCACCTCACCTATACAAATCCCTTGAATAAGAAGTTTTTATTTATTTTTTCAATAAATGAAAGATATAAGTTTTTATACTAAATATTACAACATTTAATATTAAAAAGATACTCCATTTATCCCACGTTATATTGCCTGTATTTTTATGCGCGGAGTTTAAGAAACTTTTTTTAATATATAAAGTAAGAAAGAAAATAAATATTTTAGTTAATTTAATGAAAAATGAGTGTAAGCTATTTGAATGTGTGAAAAAGTGAGTATTATGTAATTTATGTTGAAATATGTGTAAAAAGTACTCCAATCCTAATAGTTACATTTACTTTTTGCACGTGGATTAAGGAATATAGTATTTTAATATGTTCCGTCCTAATAGTTACGTTTATTTTTTGCACATGGATTAAGTAATACTCTCTCCGTCCTCTTTAAAGAAGGTTTTTTTTTTCATTTTGGGCGTCCTGCCCAAAGAGTCTCATTTTTTTTACACACATGGGACCCACACACACTCACTAATACAATTAAAATATGGGACTCACACCCCCACTAATACAACTACCCACTACACATTAAATAATAATACTTCTTAAACCACGCGCCAAAAAATAAAAGACCCTCTTAGTGAGGGACGGAGGGAGTATAATATTTTAATATATATTGAGGTGAGAAAAATAATATTTTAACGTATAGTGTGTAGTTTATTAGTGTGATGTGTGGGTCCATGGAGAGAGAATGGAGTAATTAATTTGTGTGGGTCCCATATACCAAAAGAGATATGTAACCATTAGAATGAGACACCCAAAAGAAAATATGTAACCATTATGATATGACGAATGGAGTAAATATTATTATAATGTGTTTTTTTACTATTTAGTAAAATTAAAGTGTGAAATATTTTGAGGGATGAATTATAAAGAAAAATATGTAATACAATGGGAACGAAGAATACAATTTTCTTAGATAGTTGAATTTAGAGACATATTACGCCTCGAAAATGCAGGATTTACTCAATTTCAAATGACATTAGGACAAAATTAAACAAACTTTTAACTCAAGTTGTTGCAATCTAAATTTAAAACCCCCAAAACAAAGAAGCAACTATTCAATGTACCCAATCGGATTTAATAAATTACTTTTTTAATCAACTTTTAAGTTTATATCTTTTTATTCTCGAATTGACGAAAATACCCTTTACTCGATTACATTCGAGTAATGTATTCGAGTAAGGTGAAAAATAATTTTGAAGTCAAAATTCGTGTAAAATTTTTCCGAGTAATGTATTCGGTAATTAAATGTATTCGAGTTAATTTAATAGTGTGAACAAGTGGTGTGAGTAATGTGAGTTATGCTGAGTAATGTATGTAAGTAGTGTGAGTAGTATAAGTGAGTGATGTGAGTAATAAATTTGGGTCAAATAATAAATTCGAATAATAAGTTTGAGTCAAATAATAAATTCGAGTTAAATAATGTATTCGAGTAATGTTTTTCAATGATTTTTTTAATAAAAATTACTTTACTCAAACACTTTAATACATTACTTGAACTTGAATATAGGATGACTAAAGGGTATTTTGGTCTATTTAGGCATAAAAGAGAAAATGTTTATTTTATTTGAGTTGATATTAGGTGCATCCGGGTGCAAGGGTGCACCCATATATGTATAACTTTTTATTCTATTTTGTATACATGTTATTTTATTTTGTATACGTGTTTTTTAATAATTGTATAATTTTTTCACACTAAGTTTTTCATTAAAAAAAACTAGCATCCATATGTGTATAAATTTTTATTCAATAGTATATAAATGTTTTTTAATAATTGTATATTTTTTTACACTCAATTTTTCATTAAAAAAACTAAAATTAAATTATATACATTTTGTTCATAATTGTATATATTTTTTTTATATTTATATATTTTTTTATAAATTATATTTGTACATTATAATTAGCCATTTTATTTAGGGCATAGTATTTTTTATTTTTTTTTAATTTTTTCTCCAAAACAAAAGGGTTAGGTCGTAGCTAGGGATAGATGTGAATGAATTATGAAGCGAGTGCGTGTGCACTGTGCAGTGACGACCGATGAGAAAGAAAGTAGTAGAGGGACACGACACGAGGAGAAAAAATACCACGCGTACGGCTCCCAGTGCAAATGTAATAGTAATAGTAATAGTAATAGTAATAGTAATAGTAATACTACTCCACTAGAGACCGACTAACCAGAGATTTTGTATTTAATTTAAATCAAATGAGAGCATTGCTTTTCTTCATCTTCTCCCTGTTCTTCTCCTCATTCGTGGTTCCCGATCACAACCTAGGGTTTTGCACTGATCAACACATGTCTACCCTCGGAGGCCTCCACGACTCCAATCCTGAGATCGACTCCCTTGCCCGATTCGCTGTCGAACGCCACAACTCCAATCAGGTTTGTATTTGCTTCTTTTATCAAAATTTTGGGGGGTTTTCTGCTACCCTCTGGTTTTAATTGAATAACTTGCTTAATTTTTGGATAAATAACCGACTCTTCTCATCCTGGGGTTTTGGGACTTGTATCTTTATCCACATCACCTGTAAATATTCAATTACATGTTGCCGTCTTCTTTTCTATTTTGAACTCTAAAGCTAAGCTAGTCACCGACTTCCTATCATAATTGAAAGACCTCACATTCCATTTTCAGAATGCATCCTTTGAGCTGGTTAGGGTTGTCAAGGCTCAAGAACAAGTGGTCTCAGGTACACTTCACCACCTTACACTGGAGGTGGTTGATACTGGGAAGAAGAAACTTTATGAGGCTAAGATTTGGGTTAAACCATGGATGAATTTCAAGGAACTTCAAGAATTCAAGCACGTTGGAGATGTTCCTTACTTTACTTCATCAGACTTGGGTGTGAAGAAGGGTACACTACGCATTATTATTTTTCTCCAAGTAGTTGTTTCAATTTATTTCTGGCTCAGTTTTGAATTTATGAAACTAGATTATGCAGCAGGGTGACTCATTATGTGTTATTGTTATATACTCTCTCTCTCCACTAGATGGCCCTCCATTTCATCATTTTGGCCTCTCTAAGTACAATGTGTACAAATTTTTTCATTGTTTTGTCTTGTGGTTATTGTTCTGATTTCTTTTTCTATTGAATTGTGATACTCCACGACTCAGATGAACGGGGATCTGGATGGCAATCAGTGCCGGTGCATGATCCTCTTGTTCAAGATGCTGCTCAACACGCTGTCAGTACAATTCAGGCTAGATCAAACTCATTATTTCCTTATGAACTTGCTGAGATAATCCATGCCAACGCAGAGGTGGGTTGAGGGTTTGAATGTTTAGTATGATATTCAATGTTATTTCAGGTATAAGATGTTAATTCGACATATACATGAATAAATCTAATGATATCCTGACTACCTTATAAGATGTGAAGAGAAACATGAATTAACTGCAAGGCTGAGTAATTTACTTAACCAGTGATACTTGCGTAATTTTTGTGGGATCTTTCTGCATGGTGACTATAAGGCACAGTTGTTGGTATGTGCTGTGAGGCCAGAAGAGAGTGGGTTTAAAGTGCAATTGGCTTCGAGTATATTTTTTTTCCATGGTGAAGGTGTTCTTGATGACACTAAGAGCTTGATATTTATCAATTTCAGATGTGTGATGAAGTTAAACATATTCTTGAAATGTGTATTGTGTTTATTCTTGCTCCTGTCAACCAATAGTTGGTATTGATAGGTCGCTCCTGAGGACTAATGTGATATCTTTCCTTGAATAGGTTGCTGAGACATTCGCTAAATTTGACATCCTTCTCAAGGTCAAAAGAGGAGAAAAAGAAGAGAAATTCAAGGTTGAGGTGCATAGGAATAATCAAGGTGGTTTCCAGTTGAATAAGATGGATGTTCATCACTGATGCCTGTGAAACTGATGTGACACCACTTTATGGTTATTCACCAACAGCAACCCATATAACCACTCTTGTGTACGTTTTTGTTTCTAGTCGACACTGATCAATGAGCTAGAACAAAACTATGTAACTACTGTTATGTCTCTTGTTACTATTAGAACTCGCTTTCATTGGTGAGTTGTTACTGCTTCCTGTGGGCTTTTTTTGTTTCTGCGGTTCACTAAAGTGTTCTCAGTTGGCCAATACCGGACAACAAAACTTGATATCGGCTGAAACTTTAAATATTAGTTTTGGCAATATCAACTCTAGATACTGGTTGAAACGTTTAATTTTAGTTTTGGAAATATCACTATTAGATTTTGTGCTGTGAAGTCGTAAATTACACCGTGTATTATTTGATAGTCTAAAGGTTTCTTCACGGACTTAGCGAAGCCCTGCAAAAGGATGTTAAAACTTAAATGTTATGCACCTCAGCTGATTACATGAAATCAATCTGCCATACTAATACAAATACAATTGAGTTATGGAAAGTTTCCTAGTTACATTTGCAGAATGCGCCTATAGCTAACACTTAACAGGAAGCCAAGTTCACATTCTGACCCATAAATAATCATCTCAGCCTTCGGCGGACATAATCAACAAGAAGCATTTCATTATTACCAAGTGCATGCTTACAAATAATCTCATAGTTTCTATCCAACCGCGTACAAATTTCTCTTTGTGGAGAAGGAACAGAGATGCCTTTGTGACATCAACCATCTCTTTGTAGAGAAGGATATACCGGAGATACACCTTCACAACACCACCATAAACCTGGAGTATTTGCTTCACCTCGCATTCAGATCTAACTCACCTCCTCCAGGCCACTCACTCTGCAATGCTGCATCTCCATTTTCTGTTTCATCATCATTCAGAAAGTCCTCAGATGGCTCCTTCTCATCCTTCTGTGTATTGGCGCCCCACCCATTTATCATGTCATCCTGCTGGAAATCGCGCTCGTGCTCACCCATTTCAGGTATTGTACTACTACCTCGAGAACCAAGTGCATTTGCTCTTATGGGGGCTCGTGCCATCATCTCAGCATGGGCTTGTGATTCTGCATGGGCTTGATCCACATGAGCCATGGCTGCCATCCGCATATTTGCTTCATGAGTTTCTCTGCTAGCTTTCTGCCTCGAATCCAATTCAGCTCTCAATTCAATCAGTGATCGCTTCTCTTCTTGTAGCAGCAATTGCTCCATCATCAACTTTTCCTCGGTACGAAACTCCCCAAGTCCTCTTTTACGGGAAATAATATTGAAAGCAAGGACTTGTTTCTCGAATGTGGCTGTGAATTCTGCAACTTTAGCTGCAATATTATTGTCCCACTGCTGAGAGCGAGAAAGGACTTGGCCCGTAGTGGCTGAATCAAGAATCTTGTCATCTTCTTCTGCTTCATAGTCCGCCACCACATGGTAAGGTAATAGCCTACACAGAATTCATCAAGAAGCATAGCTACGTAGTTGGTCATTCAAGATTACAAATCAAACACAAAATTACATACAAAAACATGACCCAGTAAATCTTTGAGGATGATAATGTTAATGTGCCACATTCAATAAAATATTTAGCCAGAATTTATAACTAAGCACTGAAACGTCCCCAATACTTCTCTTTAAGCTATCATCCATCCAATATCATTCACAGCTAAAAGGCTCTTAAGCTGCTTTTAAATTTCCCCCGTGTAGATACCCATAACGAAGAGCATGATTATATTCACCAAACAGGTGCACGAAACATGAAACGTGAAACAAAACAGGACTGCCTTTATACTAAGTCAAATTATCAATCCATAGAGTGTCCTACCCATGATCACATTAGCAATTAGCAATACACTCTAAATCATGTATCCATATGTCCAAAGTATACAAGTTATATTTATAAGAACATGCCGGCAAAAACAAGAATATGAAATATCCACTGCATGTTCATATAAGGTCTCTCACCAAAAAAGAAAGGAAATTTTATTTTCATAATAATATGGTTAGTTGAAACACCACAGCTTAAGCTATGGAACAACGGACATCAACAACAAGAAATTCTTCCCTGGAACTTCCACCAAGAGCAAAATTATGCCAAATGAACAGTTCCTGAGAGAAAGTATGGACATTTTAAAAAAGAAGAAAAAACAAAATAAATGGCAGATGATGACAGACATTTGCAAGACATACAAAGATTTTAAAATAGGAGTACTTGTATAAAGAATCCGGAAGAGCTAAAAGCAAATACAGCTATTGAACGCCAAAGAATACTGAACATATATATGCAGATTATTCGTGAGGAAACGGTCCGGATAAAAAATAAGTAATTTTTTGAAAAAAAAACTTATAGTAATGTTTAGCATCAAAATGCATTGCTCGACGTGGTAGACAGAAAATGAATTTGAACAGAATTGGTTGGTCATGTAATGAGAAGACAAATCCAAAACAAGACGATAAAATTTTTCTCGACCCATTAGTTACATAAAAGAATCCAACAAATGTATTTTCCCTTTTCAAGACGGAATTATAAAATAAAAAAAATAAATAAATAAAAGTGGAGTAATTAGCAAACCTCTCGCAAGCGTCTTCGAGGGAAGAGAAGGGGCGCTTGAAGTCGGGGTGACAGACCCGCCAGGCGTCCTGATAAGCCAGCTGGAGAGAGGCTTTGTGCTGCTGCTGCGGTGGGTTATTGTTGGTTGGTGTTACAGAAGAATTAAGATTGGGATTGGGATTGGGATTGGGATTGGGATTGGGATGAAGCTGATTAGCGATAATTTGTTGTTGGGAAGTGGGATTAGGGTTAATAGGACGTTGCTGAAAGATATGATGCTGTGGGCGGAGATGAGCATCGATGTTTGAGGGGAAACGTGAAATAGCGTCTTTCTGTCTTTGGATCTGCTGCATCAAATGCTGCTGCATCAAATGCTGCTGCTGCGCCGCCGCCGCCGCCTCCTTTCCCTCTTCCATTACCTCGCGTTTCCTTTCTTTTACGCTACCACCAAACACTTTATTTTACTTTCTTTCATATTTTATTTTTCACTAACTCTGCTGTGTTTGATAAGGTGTGTTATACTAATATTAATTAAATCCACACCTAAATTTAAATAAACATAATAACATGTCAATTACTATTATAAAAAAGTAAGTATATAATAAATTATTTATACATGATTAATAATTAAAGTTTATTAACAAAATCGCTTGTGAACCTTTGATTATATGAGATGTTTGTGCGTTAAAATATGTCTATTATAAATAAAATATGAATAATAATTGTTAAAATATATATCCTTTTAAAGTATGATAAATAATGTAGGCAAAGACTTGTGTGAGACAGTCTTACGTAAGGGCTAACGTGAGACGGTTAGAAAGTGACAACTTTTATACAGAAAAGTGATAATAAATTAATGAAAAGTGATGATATTATTTCATGAATAATTTATAGTATAAATAAAAAGTGATAACGTTTTTATAGCGAAAGTGATAACTATTTTAAAAAGTGAAAAATGATCTCACGTGAGACGCTCTCACACAAGACCTACCCAATGTATTAAAGTGTAATTTTAAAATGTTATAATTTTAATTTATTATTGACATATTTTAATTATAATTGGGCATATCTTACCTATGTAATGAGTACTCTCTCTGTCCCGTTTCATTGTTACGTTTGCTTTTGCACATTGATTAAAGAGTATAGCATTTTAATAGATAGTGGGACGGAGGGAGTATATCACCATGGTCCCCACATCCAACACTAATACACCTACTCACTTTACATTAAATATTATACATTTCCACCCACTATCTATTAAAATTATATACTCCATAATCAACGTACAAAAAACAAACGTAAATATTGAAACGGGACGGAGGGAGTATACTGAGTATACTGCAATAATGAATCGACACATCTCACAAAAATCTAATATTATAAAAGCATAATTTAATGAATAAAAATAATTCCAAGTTTCATCGGGAAGAAGTGTGATTGGCCTTCATTTCTTTATCAAGGAGAAAGGGGAGTCGTCATTCTCAAGAGAAAGAATTTTCCGTCTCCCGTGTGACAGTGACATTTTATATTTTTGTAATTAATTAAGATTAGGTCTAGTGTGAATCGACTTCATTTGTTAATCATATTTTTATAAAATTACATTTTAGTATATAAAATTACTCTTTGAAAAGTAATTTTTTTAAGTTAAAAAATAATAATTTATCTCCTGAGTAATTTTTCATATACTAAACATTAATCAATAAATTCAAATTTTAAAAAATAATAATTTATCTCCTAAGTAATTTTTCATATACTAAACATTAATCAATAAATTGCAAAATTTTGAAGTGTTTTTTTTTTCATTTTGAAGAGTAAGGAGTAGTTTATTTCTCTAAAAAATAAATTTTCATATAATAAAAAACAATTGACAAAAATATAATTCACATGTGAACCTGATTCATAAAAATATTTACCATTAATTATTATCCCCTCGGTCTCAATTGATGTGATATTTCATTTTTTTTATGGTGAAATTTAATGTGGGACAGATGAAAATGAAATGTGCACAAAAGTTATCACATTTTCTTTTTAGGTATACGGAACCCACACAAAATAATTAATATATTCATATGGACCCACACACATAACACATCACTAATACAACTACCCACTACACATTAAAATATGAGTTGTTCTACTGTCCATGATGGTATGCGAAAAAATACCATTATAATAAAAACGGGTGGCATATCTAATCCCAAAAAATCCAATTAACTCAATTAAATCATTTCTTATTCACATCTAGGTCAAAATTCTCTCAATTGCTTGCGCCCGCCTCATCTCTCAAGCCACGATTCTATTCATCCACCTTCCCTTCGCTCTACTGGTCGTTCGTCTGCCGCTTTCGTCCCCCTCCCCTCTGCTCCACTGGCCATTTTGGATCAACATCACTCCGCCTCTGTCTATCCACCTCTCCTCGATTGGTCTCGGCATTGGCAACGACTGTCGGCGAACCAGATCTGGCGGGGAAAGCAAATTCGACGGTAGTGGTTTGAATAAAGCTGACGAGCTGCAGCGATGTCGATTCATCCTCCAACACGACGTTTCCTCCGTCCTGATGGGCAGCGGACTTCCGGCTGGGTGCGGTCTTCCTCGTAAAAATTATGAAAAATTTTGACTAAGAAAATTTTGGAGCTCAAAATTCGTGCGCAGATCTTGTCAAAAAGTTTAAGACAATCCTTGTTCACAAAGTATCATTTGTTTACTATGCTTTAAATCTGTATCTTTATCATCGGATGCTTATCTTTTTAAGGCTTCAAATCTTCGTTATCACTTATTGTATCTTTTGTAATTCAGTGTATAAGTTTTTTTTAATAAATATATTAAATTTTTTATATTTTTTGTTTTATATATTACTTTAAAAAAAGTAATACAATTATTAATACAATCATATACAGTTATTTTAAAAGTCAATTAATATCAATTTAAATTGAATAAACTAAAATAAAATTAATTCTAAAATATTTGAATATTAGGAGAGAGTGAAAAAACTAGGGGAGAGAAAGTAAGGAAAATAAGGAGGGAGGGAGAAATCTAGGAGAGGAAAATAAGAGAGGAAGCAGAAGAAAAGGAAAAAAAATTAAAATATAGATTAAAATTATTTATATATGATGAATCAATTAAATTGTTATCATTTGATATCAATTTACCTTATACTACCCCAATTGATGACCCAAATGGAGGGAGACAAAAATAGTTGAAAAAAAACGAGAAGAAATTAAGCAATCGGTTGCAAAATTGTTCACTGGCCAACCCAACTTTTAACCCCTCTAACTCATTCTTTAATCTCACAATGCGACACTTGTGACATTGTGATTGGTTTTTACATATAATTTTGATTTTTAATAAATGATATTTAAATTATTATTTTCAAAAAATAAAAATCATCAAAATTCATAATTATATTTTTTTATAAAAAATAAAATATAATATTAACATATTTTGGATTACAATTAAAAAAACTATTTCTTTTCTCAGTTTATATATTTTTCTTCACTTTTTCATTTTATTTTACTTTAATTTTTTAAATATAATATTATTTTAATTTTAAATATAATTATTAGAAATTTTAAAAATAATAAAATATAATCATTATTATTATTATATATGGAGTATATAAATGAGACAGAAATGAATATTTTATTTAAGATAGGTTGAGTTAGGTTGTTGATGGAATATAAAAAAATGGGCGGCGCTATTGCCTCCCGAAACTTTACTAAAAGCACCCAAAAATTAAAAAAATATCCTATAAAAATACAATTTTAACCCTCTTACATTATATTCAAAATTCACATGCCAAATTCTTTAATTACTTTACACACCCAATCCAACTAAATCAATCATCTTCTTCAAGCAATTTAGAACGGATCTGCATCTTCTTCATCAAATTTCTCTTAACCTAACATGATTTTTTAAGGTTACTTTAATTTGTTATTCTCTATCTATCCAAAATCTAGATGGTCTTTATTCCTTTCTATCTAAACTCTTATTAGATCTACTCCAAGAAATTCTGAATGGGTTTCAAGGCTTAGTCCCACGGCATTATATGGATCCATTTATAGCACCGCTTGTTAATGTTACATAAATATATATGATTAGCAATAAAATTTTGATAATTAACACATACTATCCCAACTAATTATTAGATAAATATGATAAAAAAATGGAGAGTTTGAATCCCACTAACAATTCTTTGGATTCGAGAATGAGTTTTTGTGGATTGAGTTTCAGGGCATAACACAAATCGAATAATGTTCTATTGTTGTACGAATTGTGCATAATCTTTATTTAATTTGCAAATGAGATAAGAATGATCCCAGAAGTTCGAATATGATTTGCAGACATTTTTGTTTAATTGTTGATCATTTAAAAATGTGTTGGAACATTGTTAAAAGATAGAATTTTGAATGTATAATATTTTGTGTTTTTAGGGTTTGGAAGGATTGGGTGTGCAAAGTAATTTAGAGGTTAGATAATTTTAAATGTTTAATGTATAAAGGTAAAATTGTATTTTCATAGAGTATTTTTAGAATTTTCGGGTGTTGTTAGTAAAGTTATGGGTGTCAATAGTGTCACCCTAAAAAATTGAAGTTGGGTTAAATTGTAGATTGTATATGTAGGTGAGAGAAATGAATATTATATTGTTGAGTTTGGTTGTGTTGGGTTGGACTGTTATGAACTATGAATGAGATAATCTTATAAAAATAAATAAAGCATGAATGGTCAGAGCAACTCCAAAAATTAATTTAAAATACATAATATTCATATTATAAAGAGAATTTCAATAAAATTAAACTCCAACACACCCTCTATTTTAAAATTTAAATTTACATAATTATTT
The DNA here is from genome assembly GCA_023678885.1 of Pogostemon cablin. NCBI lineage: Eukaryota > Viridiplantae > Streptophyta > Magnoliopsida > Lamiales > Lamiaceae > Pogostemon > Pogostemon cablin. Next base: position 52,106 of record CM042992.1, on the reverse strand, counting down.
TTACTATTTAAATTTGAATAGTCAAATCCACTCTTCAAACTTAAATAACATTAAATATTATTGATTTCTTTGTGTGTTCTTGCTTGAGAGAAATAATTTTTAATAATTTAAAAGAGAAAATATGTTATAAATATACATTAGAAACGATAATATAAAGAGTTTTTTGAAACATAAAAAAAATATAATTCTTTAAAATTAAAAATCCTCTGTGAAAAATTCTCTAAGTTTTAAAGAGCATCTTGAGAGACGCTCTCATTCTTAACAAGTGGCCCCAACATAATCCTCTGTGAAAAATTCTCTCTAAAATTTAAAGAGCATCTTGAGAGACGCTCTCATTCTTAACAAGTGGCCCCAACATTGACTTACCAATAATTTCCTAACCTTCACTCATAAACCCCAGTTGCAAAATTAAACGAAAAATATCCACCTCATCATCTTTTGTTCGAGAAATCATGTAGTATGTGCGTTCATTGTGATCCACAAATTAACTGCCTTTCGTGGATTGTATAATGTGCTAGCTTTAAGATGTGAAAATTAGTTGTACCCCTTACTTTCACTTGCATCTAATTACTGTGCAGCGCAATTGTGAAGCTCTAATGATGCTTCAGAAGAAAGGTATGCAGAAAAAGAATTCTTCAATAGCTGTTGTGTCTACAATATTTGGAGATAATGAAGATATTGCGTTGCTCGAGGACAATAACTTGTTAGATATGTCGGAAGCAGAATTGAATGGGTTGTTCGATACTGGATTCTATGACAAGTCCCAGCAAAGAGCAATTGCATTAGGTCTGAACAAGAAGCGTCTTGTCCTAATAATTCAAGGTCCGCCAGGAACTGGAAAGACTGTTGTGTTGAAGCAACTAATTTCACTTATTGTTAAACTGGGTGAAAGGGTACTTGTTACAGCACCTACTAATGCAGCTGTGGACAACATGGTTGAGAAGCTGTCTGATATTGGAGCTAATATTGTGCGCATTGGTAATCCTGCGCGAATATCACCTACTGTCTCTTCCAAATCATTGGTTGAAATAGTCAATAGTAGACCTTCAGATTTTAAATTAGAGTTCGAGAGGAAGAAATCTGATTTGAGGAAGGATCTTAGCCATTGTTTAAAAGATGATTCTTTAGCTGCTGGGATACGTCAGCTTCTGAAACAGTTGGGAAAGACGATGAAGAAAAAAGAGAGGGAAACTGTGAGAGAAATTCTTTCAGGTGCTCAAGTGGTGCTTGCAACAAATATTAGAGCAGCTGATCCCATGGTTAGATGGCTCAACTCATTTGACCTGGTGGTAATCGATGAAGCAGGTCAAGCCATTGAACCTTCTTGCTGGATACCAATATTGCTTGGAAAGCGTTGTATACTTGCAGGTGATCAATGCCAACTTGCTCCAGTGATACTGTCTAGAAAAGCCTTGGAAGGTGGTCTTGGAGTATCTTTATTGGAAAGAGCTTCAACATTGCATGAAGGGGTTCTTGCAACAAAGTTAACAACACAATATAGGATGAATGATGCTATAGCCATTGGGCTTCAAAGGAAATGTACAATGGATTACTGAAGTCCTCTGCCAGTGTTACGTCTCATCTGCTCTCTGATTCTCCATTGGTCAAGGTGAGACTTCGTTTTGACGAATGTCCAATTATTTTTCATTTGTCAATTTGCATAACCAGAATGCTCAATTCATCTCCCTTTGTCTAATTTTTTTGCATTTCAAGGTTTTTAAATAATTTTCTTAAAACCCTATGGACTGCTGTTGCCTGAGCTTTCAGGTCATTAGTTCTGACACAGGCAGAAGTGTAAAGGACAAAAATTACAACGCCTAATCTATTGTTTTTCTCAGACTATCAGAATAGCAATGAAATGTGATTAAAATTGATAATCTGTTGATTTGAATTGCCGTTTACATTTTTTTTTTTTTGTATATTTTGTAACTACACTGAGTTTTATTGTGTTCAATCCTCTGCAAAATAATGAATCCTTGTATCTTTTTATCAACAACGTTCCAACTTATTGCAGCTGACATGGATTACGCAATGCCCTTTGCTATTGCTCGACACAAGAATGCCATATGGAAGTTTGTTCGTCGGCTGTGAGGAACAACTGGATCCAGCTGGCACAGGTTCCTTCTACAATGAAGGTGAAGCAGATATCATTGTGCAGCATGTTATTGCCTTGATTTATGCTGGTATTCCCTTGTACCTGTTTCAAGTTCAATTAAATAATCTTTCTACTTGCCACAAAACAACGGGTAAGCTTCTAAATGTTTTGTGTCTGCTTGAACCACTGACATACTTAAACATGCAAAAGAATTTGCATTGTTATGTCCTATCTTGTACAATTTGGTTTTGTCAATCATCATTTTAAGGGTACTGTTTGGATTGATTACAAAAAGCTTGTAAAGTTTTAGTGGCATAAGAGGTGGCATGATTCTTGAAAATCTCGTTTAGGTTGTGGAACATGATAAAGGCTTGTGAGTTTCTAGTTATTTGATTTAGTTTATACTTTCATAGAAGCTATTGGGATAATGGATTTTGCATGACAAGTAATTTTTTCTTTTAACGCTGGTTTTTCAATTTTGTTATGTTTCCTTATAAACAGGTCATGAAGTCAGCAATATATCAATCATTGGAGCATGTTAATGAAGAAGAATGACAGTTGAAATATAAAAATTGTGAAAATTTGAGCTGCATCTTTAACTTTTTTCTTAGATCTTCAGAAAATGTTAAACTCCTCATTTCTTTGTATATTGACAACTATTGTAGGTGTTAGCCCAGCAACCATAGTAGTACAATCTCCTTATGTTGCTCAAGTGCAACTTCTAAGAGACAGACTAGAAGATATTCCTCTTGCCACAGGTGTTGAGGTTGCAACTGTTGATAGCTTTCAAGGCCGTGAAGCGGATGCTGTAATTATATCAATGGTAAGTGAAGATGTTCCATTCAAAATATGTGTTGAATTGTTGCTGTATTGCCAGCCAAAACAAATTAACAGATGAAGTTCCTCTATTAGCTAAGGAAATAAAGTAAGGAATAATAATTAGACAAGGTCTTGGGATACATTCCCCTCAGCATAATACTAAATATTTAAAGAATAAAATCCCTATGATTACTTTTAATCTATATTTATATGTGGTTGAATGCTGTGCATTTCATTTTGTCTTGGTCTTTATTTTAAGTACGGCAAACAATGCCCTTGAATTGCTGCAACACAGTAGCACTAATTCACATTTCTTAGATCCGTAGTGTGCCCTTCTGATGAAGGAGGGTATATAGTTTTCTTATTTAGTTCCACATTCTCTGCTGCTGAGCAACTAGCCTGGATAAAATATTATTCTGTAAGTATGGTCAAAGAAGAAGTGGATGGGGTTATTCCATGGTTAAAAGATGCTGATGCCATTTTATTCTTCTTCATATTGAAGCCAGGATTATTGTCAGCATAATATTAACCGACTGAACATGGATGGATAAAAAACTCCGTTTAACCTCCTAAGCTGTTTGGTCCAAGTGGATAAAGTTGCTTTATCTTGTAATGTTTGACTAACCAGCCAACTCATCAAATCAAGTGGTGAAATGTAGAGTTTGTCTGTTTCCCATAAATATCAATATTGGATTGTAGAAGTGAAAAGCAAGTCTTACTGCCTCTTTTATGTTGACATTGAACCTCCATATATTATAAATTAAGTCAACTGGTTTATTGTGCAGGAAGAGAGCTATACATGCATATATTTATGTGCATAGGCAGATGTATTGAAGTACTTGAATTACAGAAATTCATAGTTTGTGTGTCATTTCAGGTTCGCTCAAACAACATGGGAGCTGTTGGGTTTTTAGGAGATAGCAGACGAATGAACGTAGCCATAACTAGAGCACGTAAGCATGTGGCAATTGTTTGTGATAGCTCCACAATATGCCACGATACATTCCTGGCTAGGTTGTTACGCCATATCAGATATTTTGGTCGGGTGAAGCATGCCGAGCCTGATGGTTCTGGAGGATCAGGCCTAAGCATGATTCCTATGCTGCCATCAGTCAATTAACATTCCTGTATCAGTCTTTTAGATGCTATGCATTGTGAACGCAGGAGATGGTTTATCCTCCAATACAAGTGAGTGTATGTGCTCGGTGAGCTATTGAAATTGGTGTCCTTATGAATGGTAGATAAATTAGGTGTAGCATCGAATATACCAAATTCCTGAGAATATTCAGCTATGCAAGGCCAAGTCCTGTGATCTAATGGACAAGGTGCTGGGCAGCTGGTGCATGCATAAATGTATATAGATTTTTCATTTCCAAATGGATATAGGTTCATCTGTTATACTCAGCAATATTTGTTTTGACAAAAGAAACTGCATATAATATACTAATTGTGATGATTACATGCAGTACTTGACCTTCGCTTACTGTTTGATCTCAGCTGATGTACAACCAATAGCTATTGTTTTAAAAGCTGTGTAAGGGTTTACTGCAGAACATTATGCGTCAGATATAATTATTCCAATTAGATGAACAAGTCTCAGGTCATTTGGCATACTACACTCATCTTTTGGGTGATATCCAGGATTTAAGGTGCTTTAAAAGGAGATACTAACTTCATTCCATCATAATGTTTGCACATTTCTATTTTGAACGTATCATAATAAAATTTACATTTTCATTTACAGTAAATGAGACCTGCACAAAACAATTAATACTCCCTCCGTCCCGGTGTAAGAGGGTCTTTTGCTTTTTTGCACATAGATTAAGGAGTATTATTATTTAATGTGTAGTGAGTGGTTGTATTAGTGGGAGTGTGAGCTTCATATTTTAATTTTATTAGATGAGGTGTGTGGGTCTCATGTATGTAAAAAAGGAAAGGGGACCTTTGGGTGGGACAATTAAAATGAAAAAAAGATCCTCTTTAAATGGGACGGAGGGAGTATATCTCTGTGGGTCCAAACACAGTACTAATATAATTATCTATTATACATTTAAATATTATATTCTTTTATTTCACTACACATTTAAATACTATATTCCTTAATTCTCATGCAAAATCAAATGTACCTTTCGAACAGTACGGAGGGAGTATTCATCTGTCGGGGTGAAAGTACATTTTGTTCTTGAGATTACTTTTATACAATTGGTTGTACATATATTCTTGTAGTACGCTGTGTAAATCACATTCACATATGTTGATTTATCAATTACTCTTTAATACATGAAAATTTACTTTTTAAAAAGATTAATTATTATTTTTCTAAATGAAAAATATCATTCCTCAAATAATTTACTGATTACTCTGTAGAATAAGTGTTATGGGTCTTATAATCGGGAAGAGGCCCAAAAGGCCAGCCCATAACGCGAGAAAAGCTAGGCCGAAGGCCCATTTGGGAAGATGAGGTCGTAAGGTCATGTGGGAAAGAAAGGCCGAAACCTCTCTCTCGGTTTGGCCTTAAGCCACAGGACATCGGAAAGTACTCCATGGAACGGAAGGGCAGAGCCTCATCTGACAAAGTCTTATATGGAAAGGGATTCGACATCACATCACACCAGATAGGGCCTCGAAACGTCAGAAGGCGACAACCTTTTTTTTTAGAGTGTGTGGGATATATAAGGACAAGGATAACGGTCTGGACAAGCCATCTTGAGCATCACTCTCAATAAAGGACAGCACGCACATGACATGCTCTCTCTCCACTAATGAAATGCTGGTACAGGAAAAAAGGTGCCTACCACCACCAGCAACAACCCTAACAGCAGCAGCTTTACGTGCTTCCACTACCCAAATAATTGATCTCTTAGCCAGATGGCAAATTCTCATTAGTCCACGATTAGGATTGTTATGGGAGGAACATATAAAAACTTCTCCTTTATTGGATGAAACATGTTACTCATTTTCTGTACAAGTCTTCACTACACTTAAAAGAGAGAAAAATAGTTGTTGTGTCACTTGTGTGAGTGTTGTTATTGGTTGAATATTACTTCATCCGTCCCATAGAAGTTGATATAATTTTTTGGATACTGAGATTAAGGAGTATAATAATTTAATGTAAAGTGGAGTAAAGTGAAGTGAGAGAAATAATATTTAATGTGTAGTGGGTAGTTGTATTAGAGGTGATATGTGGGGCCCATGAGAATAGATTAATTATTTTTTGTGTGGGTCCATGTATTAAAAAGGAAATGTGTCAATTTTAGTGGGACAAACCAAAAGGGAAGTGTGTCAACTTCTATGAGACGGAGGGAGTAATAAAATTCAGAATGTGTTTCTTGGATCCATCTTCTCCTATTTCTCTTGTATTAGATGTGTTCGTTCTTAGTGCTTATTAATCGCTACTCCAAGCTTAATTAATTTTATTATAACTCGCTAAAAACAACAATAAGAAAAAAAATCTTTTGAGATAAACTACTCTTTTGAAAGAAAAAAAGTACTACTAGTTTTTTTTTTAAATGATAATGAATTAATTGAGTTTAGAAAATGAATTAAATATAAATTTTCATATTTATCCAAATAAATGAAAATATCACTCACTTTTTCATATATTGTCCAATTTTAATTATTTAATTTGAGAAACTCTCTTGTGAGACGGGTTATTTGTGAGACGAATGTGAGACGCATCGACCCATCACTATAGTATGTTTATTGTATAGATAAAGTATGCTAATTTGTAGTTAAATTATGTTAATAATAAATTATATAATAACACGCTAAAATCATACTTTAATGCATAATATAACATATTTTAAAAAAACATACTTTAATAACCATTAAATATACTTTATCTAAATTATAGACATACTTTAACATCTCTCACAAAGCGTCTCATGTAAGTAACGTCTCACAAGAGACTTTGTCATTTAATTTGGGTTAATTGCAAAAAAAATCACGAACTTTACATTTATTGCAAATTAATCCTTACTTTTGAGAAATTGCAAAAAAAATCATCACCTTTAAGTATTGTTACAAAATAAACCCAATTTGTAACTAAAAGGAGGGTTTATTGAGTTTATTTTGCAACAATACTTAAGGTGGTGATTTTTTTTTGTAATTTCTCAAAAGTGAGGATTAATTTGCAATAGGTGTAAAGTTCGTGGTTTTTTTTTTTGCAATTAACCCTTTAATTTTTATACATAAACTAAATAAAAATCAAAAGTAAATAAATAAATAAAAACTTTATTAAATATAAATTTTAAAATGATTTATATTGTATATAGTTTTACACTTTTATTATTTAACTCATTTAACTTTTTTTTTTCAACTCTTTAATTAAATGTACTGTATTTATTTATGGGGCGATTATTCACACCCCAAATTTACTAAACATACCCCAAAATTATTAAAATTAAGATATTTTTAATTAATATGATTTAAATGCTCTTTTTAAAAAAAATAGTATTATATATTTCCTAAATCTACCCCCTACATTATACTCTTTATTAGATGTTTTGAGAATTATTCCTCCACGAACCATAGATTACTTTTAGAATCAAAGTCTATATCACAACATCTCACCTAAATTTGTAACTAAAATTTAAATGACTAGAAATTAAATCATCTAATGATCCAATACCGCGGAATGGTATTTCTGAACTAAAACCACAACATCATAAACAAGACTACAGCAGATGAAGTTTGCAAACAGAGCACTAATAATTGATACACAACGTATTCCTTCCCTTTTTGTTTATTATTTTGAGGTTCACGCGAATTATTGAAACAAGGAGGTATGGATTCCCCATGAAAACAGCAGATTGTTGACATCCAAGAAATTCGACCACCACACCGACATCATCAAAAGCTTCCTCGTAAATCCCAAAAAAGGATGTCCAGTGGATTTGAAGAGATAGAAAGGGAGATACACATGACGATGAAGAAGAGGGAAGCCAGTAGATTAAAACTACGAGGAAACCCATCTTCTGGAATCATTGTGGACAAAGTAGTATTTGGAAGACAGACCCAATAACAGCAATAGGTAGTTGATGATCACAGAAGAGTGTAGTTATTGTTGGCTTTCGAGGGATGATATTTCTTGAATCGGGGTTTCAAGCAATGAATTAGGGTTCATGGATATAATCCTAAAAAATAAAGAATGTAATGTATGGGGTATATTTAGTAATTACGAGGGTATTTAAGTCATATTAATTAAAAATATCTTATTTTTAATAATTTTGGGGTATGTTCAGTAAATTTGAGGGTGCGAATAGTCACCCTCTTTATTTATTTCAAGCTAATACACGCTCATACATTATGTAGACTTTCCCGTTCATTGTAAAGTTAGATAATGACTTGTATACAACCTCCAATTTAATACAACCCCCGGTACAACCTCCTTCCTTCACCTTCAGTGTGTGTTTTTTTTTATTATTTAATTTTAGGGATATGATTGCAATTTTACCCTTGTGGTTTAGAGTATAATTTATTCCCTAGGGTTTAGGGTATAATTGTAATTTTACCCTTGTGGTTTAGAGTATAATTTATCCCCTAGGGTTTAGGGTATAATTGTAATTTTACTCTTATGGTTTAGAGTATAATTTATCCTTAGAGTTTAGAATTTATGGTATAATTGTAATTTTACCCTTGTGATTTAGGGTATAATTTATCCCTAGGGTTTAGGGTATAATTGTAATTTTACCCTTGTGGTTTAGGGTATAATAGTCATTTAAATAAAATAAATTTAAAAATAAAATAAAAAACAACAACAATGAGGGAGCAAGAATTAATTAAGAAGGGTAGAGACCAAGGTTGTACCAATTCAATTGGTACAACCAATTGTATCCTAGTCCCTCTCGTAAAGTTAATCTTTTGTAAATCAAATAGTTAACTTAAACGACAAATTCTCATGTGAGACACTATTTATGTGAGACGGTTTGTGAGACGTGTTAAAGTATGTCTATTTTTTAAATAAAGTATGTTTAATGATTGTTAAATTATGTTATCTAAAGTATGCCGAATTATGTATTAAAGTATGATTTCAGCGTGTTATTATAATATAATTTATTATTGATATACTTTAACTACAAATAAGCATATTTTATCTCTACAATAAGCATACTAATGATGGGTTAACCCGTCTCACAAATAACTCGTCGAGAGTTTCTCAACTTAAACACACTGTGTTTAACGTATTTATTTATAAATTTATACATTAAAAAATTATTTATTTTTAAATTAATATATACTTATTAAATTTTAATAATTAAAAATATATTTAAGTTTTAAATTTATATAAATGAATGATAATAATTTTTTATATTTTGTAGAAAAAAATATTCAGTAATATCTCATCTACAATTAAGTAGTGAATGATTATACTAAAAAACATATTGGAAACAATTTCATATAATTAAATGATATATTTTCAATTTATTAAATGATTTGATTAATAGTCAAAATTAATCATAAGAAAAGTTTTAATTTATAGACTAGTAATAAAAATAGTCAATAATTGATCATGGTAAATTAATTTTTAGATATTGAAATTAAATTAATAAAAACTTATCATCAAGCAACATTTTATTTAAAAAAAGGGAATGTGGTCATTATTTTAGGAAACATATTTTTGAAATCTACTACCATTTTATTTATTAAGATGGCTAAAATAGTACTTTATAATAATTTTTTATTCATTAATTTTAATTGATTAATTTTTTTAAAGAATTGATGAATTAATTTTGTATGTATTATGTTATGACACTTTTCTTTTTGAGTTGTCTCACAAAAGTTGACACATTTACTTTTTAGGTATATGAGACTCACACAAAATGAACAATATATTTATATGTGACCCACACCCCTTAAAATCACTAATACAACTATCCACTGCACATTAAAATATCATATTCTCAACTAACTATCCATTAAATTTTTGTACTCCTTAATCCATGTGCTAAAAAAAATGTCACAACTTTAATGGAATAGATGAAGTATTACTTTAAATTTGAAATTTATTTTCATTACTTTTAATAATTTTTATTGTATAGCCTGTAGATTTAGTCCGTTTAGCCCAAAACCACCTTTTGATTTAAGATTTAGGATTTAATAAATAATTAATAATGTTATTACATTTTTATTTTGAATCAAATACTAATTAACGTGAGAGAAAATATGAAAGAGAACAGAGAATAGGTAAAAGTAAGAAAAAATATTAATTGAGATGAAATAATCTATACTGTATGTGGTAGGTAAGGATTAATAAATTTTGTACGTTTCTATAGGAGGAGATTTATTAAATTTATACTTGAACAATAAATTTAATCAAGATCATTTTAAAGTTAGAGTTTTGTTCACCTTATACTAGTATGTTTAAACATGTCCGATTAATTTAGAACCCGATAAAATTTGTCATTAAAGCTGATCCATTTAACATCACTATCATAATCAAACTATTAATATATGTGCAAAACCCGAGGTTTAGATGTAACAAAAAAAAGGTATCAATATATTGTTCTACCATGTCTCAGCCCCAATTCTAGCTTCTTACTCCTTGTGGAATGTATAAACCTGGTTTAGTGCTGTGTTGTACGATACTAACTAGCGTTTTAATCTGTGCGATGCACGGGGATATGTTATGACAAAAATAATGTATTTTTTGTAATTTATAAAAATTTTAAAATAATGAGCTTTGGTTATTGGGAAGTATATTAAAGTCATTTAATTGCATTCAAAGCAAGATATTGTGAGTAAAATCCCATATATTAATTTTGGTTTTAATTTTTTACGTATTAAAACTAATATAATAAATTTCTTATTAATATAATATAATAGCATGTATACGAAAGATGTTTAGGTCTACAATAATACCATATTTTTAAAAATTCTATTATATTTATGAAGAATGAAAAGACCTTAAAAAAGGATTGGGTAGTCAATTCAAAGTCGAAGTTTTAATGTAAGATTGACATAATTTTTATAAAAATTAATATGTTAAATATAAATATTTACAAATAATATAATTAACACATAATATAATTTTGTGTTTAACAAAGAAATTAAATCATTGAAACTTTAAAAATTTAATTAATTAAACTTGTATAAAAATAAATAATAAATTCTAAAAAGCATAACAACTCCATTGAATTATATATGAGTTGAAATAATTTTGATGCTTGTAATGCTATTAGGACATCAACAATATTAAACACCTTAATAATAAATTTAAAGCAGTATTAAACATTATATAATTTATCATTTTCAATAATACATAATAATTATATAAAAAAACCTGACTCGAATTCATCAATTTTAGCAAAACTCAATAGAAAGAAAGAATGATATTCTGAACATTATTTATGCCTTAATTAAATTTAGAAATTTAATTCATCCCAATGTCTCAAACAACGAAAATAATGATATTCAGCTCTACAAATATAATAATCAAACATTTCGCAGCTTGAAACCATGTTTACTGTGATCCTATGAATACCTTTTGCTTTCACTTCAGCATTCTATGAATATATTTTGCTTTCACTTCAGCAAATCACATTGGTCATACTATTTTCATCATGAGTTAACCAATCACCAACTCTGCCTAAAAACACCTAACCACCACCAGCATCAACTCTTCCTCCTCCAAGTTATCCACAAAACTCAAACTTATAATACTCTACCAAGTCCATCTTCAGTTTATAATACACCACAAAAAATGACCCTCTTCTAAACTTATAGAAGAAGCATAGACACGCTCGCAGTCCCAAATTTAAACATCAATGTCACCATTAACATATTAGTTGATTGAAAAGATGATGTAGAAAATAATTTTTTTGAATAATTTCACTTTAGAAATATTGGTTGCCTGCTAAAATATATTGCTGAGTGTAAAAAAATTAAGTATGTTGCAAATTTGTAACATATTGTGTCATGTGTTGTGGTTCTTCAGTGACTATTATTTCAAAGATATATTGGACATAGTTTGTTCTGCTAAAATTCAGTATAGTGTTAGGGATTTTGGTGCTAAAATTCAGTACTAATTTTTTAATATGAGTTAGAGAAAGCGTGAGTATAAATTTATCTATCTACAGTACAATATGATCTATATATCTTATAAACAACAAACATATTTATCTATATTATAGCAAAGAGAACACTTTTCATAACTACATTATACACCATGACAGAACTGCAGTGAGGTTTTATGATGAAACCAAACTTTAGGATCAACTCACATGTTCAATTGTTGCAACCTGTGAGATACTCCCAACATCTAAGATCCTAAAAGGGGGTGACATTTCTCCAATTGCAATAGCACATAGCATAAAAAATGAGCAACGATCTACCAAAAAAATTTTAGAGAGTGTTTTCCAGACACTAAAGTGTCAATATTCATTTGCATCAGAAAAAAAATCCACTAAGAGGACCACTTTTTATGTTCATGTTCAGCTAGCAAATTCAAATTTTACAACCAATTCATCAAACACAGATGAATGATAAAATTAATCAATATTCTACAGCTATTTATACACAATTAAAACATGTTCTGAATGTAAAATATATACATCAATATAAATATAAAATGAGCTATTGGAAGACATAGATGAATACTGTAAATAATGAGTGGGACACTGGGGAGTAAAAGTGTGGAAAGAAACCGGATTCGAAGGAATTAATAAGTGCATGAATCAACATAAAACTAACAACTGTGGTTCGAGTTCGACAGTTATTAACTGACACGGGCATCATACAATGCAATGATATACAATATATGTTTCCAAATAATGCACACTCTAATATTTTAAAGGTTCTAATTCCTACTTCGTGAGAAAAGCCCACCAAATTTGAAGTGACTAAAAATGTTTCAATTAAAACAATTCCTAAAATCATCAAGATATCAAACTCAATGTGAAAGTAACAAATTAAAATATTTTCATGTTCATGTAGATAACAAATCAACTATTTAAAATTACCACTACAACCACAAAGTAAGGCAACCGGTACAGCACACCACAGGTCTGATTTGCTGCAACTTGATTTGTAAATACTAAATGCCACAATTACCTACTCCACGAAAAATGTAACTGAATCAAATATAATTACCTTGATCAACTTGTCTCTTGCAACATGAGCAACCTGCAATGGTTTCCTCATTAACACCCATCTTCATCACATCTATAACTCACATTTGTTACATCTCTTCCAAAATCCTTTCGCAAGTATTTTCATTTACTTTGAATTTTCTAATTGACAATACCAATTAATAAGAAGAAAAATACTACAAACAGATTAAACAAACAGGGGATGTGATAAATAAAATTAAAATTGTGAAATACTTAAGAATTAAAATTTCTATCTCGCCTTGCTCGTCTATTGACGGATATTGTATTAAATGATGCACTTGTCAAGGTTATCATAACATATATATTAATAATGACTACAGAGAAACACAACAAAACATAATATGAATCATATTAATTAATTCCCATAACCTAAAATGTAATTTATTATAGAACTTTAATAACACAAATTCTTATACCTCATCCAAATTCTCCCCTTCCTTGACCAAGAAAGAATAATAACCCTTCTCAAGTTTCTTGTTAATTGACTCTTCCAGAGCATCTATATAAGCATTAGGAAAGATGGACTCCTAAAAGGTGCATTAGAAGATATTAAAAATTTTGGCAATGAGAAATCATCGTATAAAATTAAGATTAATTTTATAATGCAACTTACAATGTCATAAGATTTGCAATATTCATATAACAACTCATGTCTCTTTTTTTTATTGACATTTTCTGCGTGTATAGACCTTACAGGATACAACATAAGCAAACTTCACATCTGCTAACACTTGTGCATGTTTCGTAAGGAATTTGTATTCATCATATTTTCTGACAAAGATGTGATAGCCATTAAATATCGTTGCAAAGAAACCGTAAAAGTGGCAATTAAAATATGTCAAAATAAAGATTTGATTCATTACAAAACACCAACCATTATCATCAACAAAATCTAAAAAGCACTGAAATTATAAAGCCTCTCTATAGTTCATCATCCATCTGACTAATTATAGAGAAAAAAAATATCTCTATATTATTTTCACTTGAGTGTTAAAAAATATCTATGTCATCGTACATGTTATAAAATATGTCAATAACAATAATACAATCCTAAAACGTGGTGCATCTATATTGTTTAATATCAAAATATATCTGAGCATGATGCAGCAAACAGTACTATACGCAGCCTATATGGTTCAAGAACCTCACCTCTAACAATGATTCATATGACATGGAAATGCAGACAAACCAAAGAAATGCTTGTACCAATTATAAATAAATTTTAATGGGATTGTGAATTAATTCAACTGAAGATATAGAGGCAGATATACAAACAAATAACCACACTACAACATCCAAACCTGAAAGACATGAAATTCAACCACAATCATTCAAAAAGTTATTTAAACAATATACGGAACTTGAATTATTTATTTTATAAATAATAAATTTAAGAATTTCAAAGAATATATTTAGTTCGAACTCTATTTTCTTATAAAATTGATGACCATGCACAAAATTTATAGCACAAAGTTTAAAATGATTATAATTGAGAAAAATAATTATTAAAATGCATATTTCATCTTTGAAAACTCCTTTTACATATTATCAGAATTCAAAATTTTACTATAATGTATATCCTTTGCCAGGATAGCAATTCTAGTTTTAACTATATAATGGAATAATTACTCCATTTATTCATTCAGTTATAGTTTTAACAACAAAGCATAAAGAGAGATTAGAAAAAAGAAGAATAAACTATTAAATAGATCAACATTTATATCCTTTAATGGAATAGCTTGAACCCTAAGTTTTGAAGTAATAAAAAAAGTTCAAAGGAAGAATCCACATCAGAAAATGAGTAGTTGAATATACACCTTTTCTCTTCTTGTAACTTTTCTTAATCACCTCTCTTTTTTTAAAAAAAAATAATCATATAAAAAATAAAAACTTGTGCCAGTACTTCAGAAACGTCAGTTAGCAGAACTCATACAAACAAAAGAAATAATATAAATTTATGTTATGTAATATACTTAAATATAACATGTTTAATCTTAAATCATACAAAAATTTCACCAAAGAAGCTATGATTTTGACCTTAGGATTATTTCAATATTTAATTATCTACCTGCCCACATAGTTGATGTACCCTTAAATCAAAAAAAATTCATGGTGCATCAACACAATTTGTCTATAAACCTCAACTAAAAATAGATAAATGGAAACAACAAAAATGTAATAAACTTCAAAATTTGAAGAGCAATGCACCAACTAATCCCAAATTACTCGACAATTCACGAAACTCGTTCAATTTTTGTTCAACATACATGCACAACATCCTGAATAAAACTTCTTACTTACATCTTGTTATGCTAGAAAATATAAAAATAAAAAAAGGAATTAGAACATACCTTGTACTTACTAAGTACAATGAATAATTTGTTGTCCCACAACCTTTGAAAGTAGCCATAGATTGGTCCTGAAGTTCTTCGCATTATAAAGTGTACTTCTCTTACCTAATTTATTCCAAATCTCATTGAATTAAAGTGAAAATGAAGTCTGATAAAATAAACACAAGTTATAATTACTCATGATTAATACTATCTTCTTTGTAATAAAAACCACTCAAGTGTGTACATTATGATCATGAATTTTTGACTATATCACAATCTTCACTTAGATTATCACATGACCAACAATTAATTATCACTTTATTATCAAGTTAAGAAAATATAACATGAAGATCAGTTAGAATTAAGGACACATACCACAAATAAGTAATCAAATCTTTAACAACACAACACAACCTAAGCTCGTACATGCTCACTTTCTCAAAAATTCAATCCTTAACAATCCAACACAACCCAACCACATACATGCTCACATATCTAGAAAACTATACTTGAAAACAAAGAAAACAAAGAAATAAGGGTTTTTTATTAAAGTAAGACACCTGAAATTTTTTACTAAGGAATTTTTTCGAACACTCAGGCATGCTAGCTAGGTGATGCGCTTAATCAACAATTAACACCCCAGAATATTAGGAAAATGCATACCAAAGGAACTAAAAAATAAATCAAAATAACTGTCCATAAATGAAATAACCACTTGGAACAATGAAAAAAGATTTGTTCCATATTGCTTATTAGTGTCCCAGTTAGACTTGAAACAAAGAAACTTGAAAAAAAATTGCATTGGTTTTGTGTACTTACTGACACATGGGTGTGCGGCACACAATTTTCGACAGAAAATCCCTACAATCCATGGAAAAATTATCTTTAGACCAGTAGCTAAATAAATTTGAAGAAATTAATGATCCAAATTAGGCACCTTATGTGATGATTTATAAACTCTTTTCAGTATGCTCACATGTACAATTACATTAACTAACACAACATGAAAATCGTCTAGGTGGACCTGGCAATAGGTATGTAGTGCCAAAAGAACAATAGGGTAACTGAAATTCATGGACTGCTGCAATATCATCCAATTAATCCTGAATATTACTCCTGCAAACACCCAGTCCAACTATAGAACTCAATGCCTCTGTAGAAAATCCAATTAATATACTTAATCCTATTCTTGATTTAGCATGTATCAACACTAAAGGGATATTTAGAATACATGATGTGTAATAATTCATGTAAATCATCATATATAAGCAATCTTAAACTATATTTATATTGTTTAAAAACCAAATACGAAAAATGCAATTGAAATTCAATATCAATGCTTTTAGGCTAAAGAGAGAAAACTTACCTAATTATTAGTATCAGTATCAAGAAATTCTTGATGAAGCGTGTGACTGCAATTTGTTGATAGAAGAAGAATAGGTGTTGCTGCGTTGAAACAATGAATTATCATGAACCTATACTGATCTCTTAATGAGTTAATAAAAGATAAACATATAAAAAAATCATGGAAAATAAGGCATGTGATTATCGTTGGTTTAAGGATAATATTTCAAGCAAACACTATGATGTATAGTCCCTCGAATAAAAATATATATTATGACTATATAAAAAGCCACAAACAACTCATTTATATTATGTAAACAATAATTATAAGAATAGAAATTAAATAAAGCATTCTTAGACTATTCTCAAAGATATTGGCTCAAACACATATTGAGGTAAGACCTGAAAATTTTTATTGAAATATTTTTACTTGAGGATGGCATGCTTAGATTTGTTATTTCAAATTTTGAAGAGCAATGCATCAACTAATCCTAAATTAATTAATAATTAACCAAGACCATTCAATTTTCGTTCATCATACATGTATGACATCCTCAATACAACTCTAAATCTTGATGCTTTGGCATAAGTTGCATTAATGTGCAATTATAATTTATTGCTCCAGTGACACAATTGTCTTCCCGTCCAAGGGAGTCATGATTGTCTCCTAACATGCATTAGGAAAGTGATCAACTCAAGAATTTATCAATTCCATTCATCTGCACTTTAAACAATAGCTTATGATAAAAAGCTGCAAGAAATGAGCATAAAGATGAAACTAAATTCTGGAGTAAACACCATAATATATTTGTCAAATAGTTATTTTAACTCGAGTAAAAATAAGAAAAGTTGAAACATGCTAAATTAACATAATGTACTAAAGCAGACTACTGGACAGACTCAGTTCATGAACAAATATACTTAGAAACGTGACTAAATTAATATAACAATGTTTAATGAATCAAATGTACCAAATTACAAAACTCTTTTATCTACAAAGAAATTTATTGTAGAACTTTAATTACACACATTCTTATACCTCATCCAACCTCTCCCCTCCCTTGACCAAGATAGAATAATAAACCTTCTCAATTTTCTTGTCAATTGTCTCTTGGAATCTATATAAGCATTAGAAAGGAAGGATACCTAAAAGATGCATTAGAAGATATTTAAGATTTTGGCAATCCTATAAGCTTGGTACATCTAATTGCATGATATCAAAATAATATATCAGGGCATGAATGCATCTCCATGAACACAACAAACAATATACGCAACCTTTCAACAATTACTATGCAATCTTCTTGATGAAAATAAACATTCTCTATGTCTATCTAAATAAACCAAAACATATTACATGTACTTGTTTATAGAACAGTAGTTTATGATTTCTTATTACCTAATAGTAAATGAACCTCTAAACCTGTCTAGAAACTTTTTTCCTTACATGCAATTTTTTCCTGTAATTTTTATGCAACTCTTACTGGTTTGTCACTAATGTTTAATCCAAAGATATTTATTGCTTTGCACAATATCAAATTCTTGAATTGTGTAGTTGTGATATTGCTGTCATACTAAGATTATGGTTTTCCAAAATATACCACAACACTCAAACGAAATGATCTTAGGGAAATGAATTACTTGCTTCATACATCTTACAATATAAAGTAGGGAAATAGACAAAATAAGATAATAGATGATAGAGAATTCCTTGAATTTGCTAGAGAAAACACATCAATCAAAAATCATTAAAGGGCTCATCATTTTCATATTCCATAACAGCCTACTTCTTATCGTTATCTGTGAGTGAGAGATCAACAAAAATATTAAAAAACTTGATCACTTGCTTCCATCATGATGTAATTAAGAGTATTGTAGCAAGCGGAAATGAAATAGAGAAAAATCAAAAGCGAGTAAATTAAATCAGAGGAGAAGAGGTTGAGTTTTGATATTAGTTAATAAATTCCAAATAGCGTGGATGACTCTATGAATTGCAATTTTGGATAGCGGCTGTTCACCAATTGCAGAATCAGCAAAGCCGACGAAGCACCACACCACCACCGTAACCACCAATGCCACTCGGATCTTCTTCACCATTATTCTACAAAGATGTTAGAACATAGCATCAACTTCAGTAGAATCAACAACATATGCATAATCAAATCACCTTCTTAGCAATCATCTCACACTGAGTCCCTTTCCCTGAAGTTGAGGCACCTGATATCATCACTTTCAATGGCTCATCATTCGAAAGAAGAATCAACTGAATTGTCAGATATAATTAACTTGGTTAGATCTCAAGGCTCAAACTGTTGGCTGAACAGTAAGCTAAAAGCAAGAAGTAATAATCCAGAAATTAATTTTAATATAAAACTCAGTGCCACAACAATATTGAAATTATTCCACTACTCAAATGATGTTCCAGCTACAAATCCAAGTATTAAATAAACAAATGAGCGCATTGGGTAGGATATTGAATAAACCGGGTAAATAGTGCGTGTATGACTTTTCTTATTTATGCTGACTCGTCAACTTAATAACACCATGTCGAGAAAGACAGCAGTAATACAAACAAAAATCTTACGGTATCCGAAATCTTGGAGTACTCTATATTATAATATTACTCCATTAAGAATAAGTATACAGTAAGTAAACAAATGCCAATATTCAATAATTGGGAATATTCAACTCTTTCTCGTTGACAATTCTTTCTAATCCCAAACTTTTGACTTTTGCCCACATTCAACCAAACATCTCTATATGAACAATAATTGATGAATTCTTGATTCAAAATTGAAAATATATGAGCAATTTCCCACCAATTCCTGCAATTTCCCTCTCACTAATTTGTTGTTTCCCTTCAATTCTCTCCCAGCAGCCTTACATTCGGCAGCTCACGAATGCTTGCGCCAACAGAGATAACTCAAAAGGGGATAACTTAAAAATAAACAAATCCAAGTTAAATTAGAAAATAAATGTTAAAATATTCCCCTAAATCAAAAGGGGGAAGAAAAAAAGGTAAATTATGCGGTAATGAATCACTAATGAGATGAAAATTGCCTTCATATTTTCTTACAACACATCATTTTGTTGCATAAATAGTTGTATAAGTTAATGTCACTCACTAAATTTAGAGAATCATTCATACAAAGACATACTGGACACTTAACTTCTTTGCGTACGTCTGCCAACTTCACGATAATAAATCTGGAATTTAACAACATAAGATTTTAGTGCAATACATGAATTTGTTAAATGAATACATGATCAAATGACAAAGCATATTTTTTAATCACTTATTGAGAACTCAGTGAACCAATAAGTATAATAGAAGAAGAAAGAAACTAAAAAGAAGTACCTGATAAATTGTAAGAACAAATAAATTATCATTTTATTCTACCAGGAAAATAAAGATAAAACGGGTCATATCAAAATTGAAGTGTAAGTAAAATTTAGATGGCAGTAATATGAACATATAAAAACTCATTGGAATAATAATTTTTTCAACATACAATCAATAAAATCAAATAAATATAGAAATACATTCTTCATTTTAAACGCAGAAACCCAACATCGAGAATTTTCATCAGTTCCAATTTTCTAATTTCCTCCGATATAGGGGATAATATTTTCAATCTGGAAGGATTCAACAATGAGTTACCTCCCTCCTCGACTGGATGCACTTCGTCGTCTTAATTCTTGCAATTGATCGTCACTGATTTTGAACGGAGATTTAGCGATTAGATTTTTCTCTGGATGAAGAATGTTGCCGATGATTGAAAATTGGGAAATGATGAGAGGTGAGAAATTGATGTATCCTTCTTCTTACAAAGATTTTCAGCAATGGATCTGAAATATTTTCATAGACAATCAACTAAACCTTATTATCGCAAGATTACAAAATGAAAGAATTGTGTGAGATTAATGATTCATTAATTCACAAAAGTTACCTAAACTTTATTATTGCAGGATTACAAAAGGAAAGAATGTGAGATTAATGATTCATTAATGCACAAAAATTACCTAAAAGGTGAATCTTAATTAATCAAAAATGGTGAAATCAATTTTGGGGGAAAGATTAATGTAAAAATAGGTGGTAAATTTGGTCTTATTATATATATAAAGATTTAGTATAATTATAAATATAATAGTTGTTGTGTAATTATTATTTACTGCTTTTGTTAACAACGATTAGTTACTTGGGAAAAATACGAATTTGACAATTGAGAGCGTCTCACCCGTGGCCGCGTAAGAATTCTCGACAACAGAGGCTTCTACAAATCTCAAATCAAAATTATTGTACTTTGTAATTTCAATAATTCTCTAGTTTCAGGACTCAGCTGGATCCATTCATACTCCATCCTCCTACTCCCCCTCTCTCTGTTGTCCATTGATGCTGTTTCGTTTCTGATGGGTCTAATTCTGAAGATTCTCCCTTGACTTATTGGCGTGAATGAGGATGGGATTACAATCTTCTGGTAAATTCCTTGAATTTGCTGGAGGATAAAACCATCCCACTGGTCGTTTCCCCTCATCCTATTTCTGACTTTTGCATCTCCTTCTCCTACATCTTTACTAACACAGAGAGCAGCGGTGGGGGGGTTTTCGGAGAGGGTAATGGAGAAGTCCTTTACTGGTAGTAGGGAAGAGGAATCTCCACCATTTGAATCGGAAGCAAGTGAGAGCTCAACATCTATTTCATCTGCATCGAGAATAGTTTCTTGGCGCCCTAGAACCCTTGCCTTCCGCCCGTATCTATCAACTTCGATTAACAATGCAAAGCCCCAACCTTTGCGAGTGGTTGTCAGAAGACCGGTAGGTGATTTCTGTTTGTCGTTCTATTCGGAAACAAAAATTCCATGTGTCTGTCCTATCATATAGTCTTTCTCGTGGCAATTGTAGATCATTACGATTTTTCTTCACCCGATACTGTAAACTCTCTGGCTACAATCACTATTTATACAAAGTGCGCACTTTGTGTTGATGTCTCCTGATGGTGAAAAATTAATCTCCATTTATGGAGAAATACATATGCCACTGCAAATTTTAAGCTAGGAAGAGGTGAATGCCTCTGGTCCAAGAATGTGCGCTTTTATAAGCTGATTTGAATATAAGGCAAGATATGAGAAGAAAGTAGGCACCAAGAACTGAAAATATCTTCAGTTTGATTGTGTAAGACTTAAGATACAGAAGTAAAAAAGAGAATGGTGCTGAGGTTGATATTTGATGTTATCGGAAGCTTTTGCGAATCTATTATAATGACTGATATTTTTTGCAAATTTTCACTGTCTTCACCGATGGCCATGTAATAATTGAATCTCATTACTAATCTTGGTATTAGGAGTTGACATATTAAGTGGATGAAAAATCTAATGATCATGATGCAAAGAGTCAATTTGTCTTTGGAATAGATGAAAAAAAGAACTTGGATTGATGTTATTTTAAGATTAACAGCTTCATGAAGCTTCAATCATTTGAATCCTACTCTGGCATTTATAGTATCACTTGTAATGAGGTCAGGAGATTAAGATGATGCAGTGGACTTTGCCTACGAAATCTCTAGTCTGTGTAACGTTGAGGAGCGTGTAATACTAGTTTGATACACATCCTGTTGTAACTTGTAAGAACTTCAAAGTGGTTGATGAAGATTGTTTTATTATATTATTCAGTTTGGCTTTGAGAACTCATAATCACTAATCTTGTACATTTTATTGAGTGATATTGTGATGTGGTCAAGCATGGCTAGAGTTCTAGTTAGGTGCATAATTTGTACATTTTACAATCGATTTTCTAGATCATATATGGTTTTATTAGCATATTGACTCATCAGGCATTTTATGAGGAGTTGTTTTGCCTTTTGTAATCTTTGTTGAATGCTTGACACAGATTCTTTTATGTTGCAGTTGGTTGCCCGTTTGACGAAGGATATCGTAGAGATATATCAAATATGCAACCCTCAGTTCAGTTATTCCGAAGAATTGAATCCAAAGAGGTTCTTAACATCACCATCTGCCGGACTTCTGAATGATGGTTGTGATAATGCAAAGTCGGACCTAATTCTCACTGTAAATTATTCCCTGGTTAATTCAGAGACAAAGCGAAGGTATGCATCTGAGTTCTGTCTATGATTGCCCTTTTGTTGGTCACTATATTCTGAACATTTTTCTTAATGATTCAAGGGAACATGTGTCTATCTTATCCCTCTGAGGCCTGAGCATTTCGTTCTGATTCAATTATTTGGTATTGATATTAGTATGGGAATATTCCGAACTGAAGTGGTCGATAAGTAGTCATTATTATTCGTCTAAAGATCTAGATTGTCAAACAGATCAACATGATTGTTTGAACAAGTCTACTTAATGTTATTTTGTGGCAATATTTTTGGGTTGACTTATTTGCAAATAAGACGGTCAAGAACAATTTAATGTCATGGTAATGACTCTGTAATAGTGACATATAATTCCTAACTCACTCATTTTTTACTAGTGTATTTGTTTTGGCTTTGTCGATGTTATGCTGGTAGCTTTTATTTCACTATATCTCATTGGTGGTTGTATAGTGGGCTTATGAAAATTGTTTCAACCATTCACCATAACTTTTCAATTTATTTTCTCTCACTAAATTAAATTGATATTCACATCACAAGACATCCATAATGATGGTTTCTTGTAGATGTTCATGTACATAACTATTCACTTTGTGCTATAAAGTTATGGTAATTGGGTGAAATACAATGACTAATTGGTGCCTATCAGGTTATTCAATGATATAACTCCTATTATTTGGAGAAAATGTTTTTTTTTACTGTATAATGAAACAAAGTATGATTACTTATCCCTCATTTATAGTGAAGAAAATTGTGAGTTAGAAAATCTACAAGCATTTTGTGTAATCTGTAGCCTTTCATAACAAGTCAGGAAAGCTATGAAAAGATTCATGAAATAATCTCTGCTCTATTCCCATATGTATTGGATTTTTTTTTATAAAGAAAATATAACGCCTTGTCACTGTATTTTTTAGTATTTCTTTCATTCTACTGGTCTTCTGTCTATGAGTGGACTCAGCATCTTCTCCTGTATTCAGGTATATTGTCAAGGATGTTCTTGGTCATGGAACATTTGGGCAGGTTGCCAAGTGCTGGGTGGCAGAAACAAATAGTTTTGTTGCCGTTAAGATAATAAAAAATTTACCTGCTTATTACCAACAGGCACTTGTTGAAGTTTCTATTCTGACAACAGTAAATCTGCCTATAACTTGATTTTCTCTCTCTTCTAATTCATCTACATAATTTTACAGAAAAACTTCAGTTATTTCTTTTCTCCCCTCATAGTTAAATAAGAAGTTTGATCCTGAGGATAAGCACCACATTGTTCGGATATACGATTATTTTGTGTATCAACGTCATCTGTGCATTGCCTTTGAGCTGCTTGATACTAATCTGTGAGTATCCAGTTGCAGTTCATTCTTGAATATATATATATATATATATATATATATATATATATATATATATATATATTTATTTATTTATATTTATTCTTAATTACACCTGGAAGTGGGAACTTAGTCGCATTTCCTTGAGATGTTGTGTCAGGTATGAGCTTATCAAGTTGAATCGTTTTAGGGGACTGTCATTGAGTATTGTGCAGCTGTTCTCGAAACAGGTGCATTTCTTAGCTTAGAATTGATGTTGATTTGAGATAGTTCATCCATGGGATGGCAGTGGATTTCGTAATGTGTTACAAGATTTTATTTATTTATTTTATATCATTGCAGATATTGCGAGGCTTAGGTCTTATGAAAGATGCTGGTATAATTCATTGCGATCTAAAGCCAGAAAATATTCTATTATGTACAAGGTCCATTAGTCCTTCATGATATTGAACTGCTTAATTTTAATTGTCATATTTATCTTAAATATCTGAAGTATGAATTCGTGAAATTGACAGTGTCAAGCCAGCAGAAATCAAGATCATAGACTTTGGCTCAGCCTGTATGGAAGATCGTACTGTCTATTCTTATATCCAGGTAAGCATTTTTCATTTGTTGAATGCATTTATATATGATATAAATTTAGTTGATGAACTTCAATTATTCTTTTTTGTTTCTTTTGCAGAGTAGGTACTACAGATCACCTGAAGTTCTTCTTGGATATCAGTATCCTACCCCCCCAAGGAAATTTTGTAGTCCTATATTTAATTAACCAACATGTAGCAAATACAAATTCCCGATAAGCTCACTACCTCTCATTTTACATCCTTGGTTGCCTCTGTGAACCTTTCTTTTTCTCCTCTTCTTTTATGGCAGCGTCTACTTGTTGAACATATTCTTTTTGATGCAAAAAGTTTTGCTTGGAGACTTTAACCTGGCATAGGTACACTACAGCAATTGACATGTGGTCATTTGGGTGCATTGTTGCTGAACTATTTCTAGGGCTGCCATTGTTTCCAGGAGCTTCAGAGTTTGACCTTCTGAGGAGGATGATTAAAATTCTAGGGTATGGTCTTTCGGAATATTTATTGACTCAGACCTCTGTGACTCAAATGAATTTCAATAATTGAGGCATTTTCTTCACCAAGAATCTTTGTTTATCTGTAGAATGTAATGTTTTAGATGGAAGCAAACTTTTTGGTTTTATGCTTTTGGAGATTAGGTGTAACATCTTGTCTAAAGTGCATATTTAGATATACTCATCAATTCATTAAAAGTTAAAACCCCTTTGCATGAACAAGTAATTCTCATTACCTTATTTGGGGTCTTTTATGCATGCATCCTTGACCTATCTGCACCCATATAATCCTTTCTACTTTATCACCTTAGCCAGCTGAACAACATTGTAGTTATTGTTTCTGCTCCATGTTATATTCTTGTAAGTAGACAGCTTCTCTGCTGCTTGCCAATATTGAGATAGATATGTGGACACTCTAGATTAGATATTTTTGAGAAACATGATTAAGATTGTTTGGACGTGTGCATCGGAGACCTGATGCATTAGTTCTACAGTTTGGAATTAGAAATTTTTTAGCTCGAACTAAAGAGGAAGGGAAGACCTGAAAAGACTTAAAACATATTTATGAGGACATGTGCTTAGACCATACATGTGGAGATGTATGATCCATTATACTTATTGCTGTATCTATAGGAATTTCTGAAACTTTGATCTGTCAATATATTTCCTGCAAATTAGCTTAATCTTCTCAAATTTTTAGGGGACAACCTCCTGATTATATTTTACGGAAGGCCAAAAATACTAGCAAGTTCTTTAAATTCTGTGGGAGCATCAACTACGAAGAAAGGGATCAGAATCATAGAAGCAATTGTAGTTTGTATCAAGTTTTGACTGAAGAAGAATATGCAGCTGTGAGTGCCTATTTAAACTTTTATGGTATAGCTTCGTGATTTCATATGATTTGAATTAGTGATTCTAATACATATGCATACATGCATGTCTAGCGTTTATATGCGTATTTAACTTCTTAAGTTCATATACGCTTAAGTGTGAGCTTGCTCTCCATTAAGGCACCTTTCAAAAGAATACTTCCCCTCAATGTCTTCAAAGCTTTTTTGAATCTTCTCTCTTTATATATTTACTATAGTGCATGCTGAGTATTTCTTGAAGTCTCCTTTTTATTTTCTTCTGGTTGCATTTTAATGGAAGGGTTTGATTTGAGAATGAGTTTCACACAAGTCCATATATTTGAAAGCAAATCCTTCAAAATCACTCAAAAATATCACCAAAAAGGAAGTGAAGAATTTGAAATCCTTCTTAAAATGAAACTATCAAAAAGTTGGTTTAGGGGTTTCTTATAATGGATTTGAAAACTATATAAAATCTCGTCAATACAAACATAACAATAATTAATAGTCTGACCTAACTGTATTTACTGACCATGTTAATCTACTAGTGAATGGTGCTGGTGCCCAAAACACATGATCCACTTAATCCGCAGTGAATTGTTTGGCCACTCTTTAACTCATTCCATGAAATATAATGATTCTATTGATTCCATATTAGTTTTTGTGTTGTTGCCTTTTGTTTTGGGCTTTAATTTTTTATTTAATTATTTTTGCTATTTATCCTGACGTTTCTTTAAATTTCAGAAGGAATCAAAAAAACCATCAGTTGGGAAGGAGTACTTTAATCATATGAACCTTGAAGCAATTATCACGAAGTACCCTTATAGGAAGGATTTTCTAGAGCAAGATATCGTTAAAGGTTATGATCGTGCTCTTTCAATGAAACACCCCTTGAACATTAGATTTTAGTTTTGCACTTATTTTGAAATATGTAATAAAATTATTTATTTTACAGAAAGTCAAATACGCTTGTCATTGATTGATTTTTTAAGGGGGCTTGTGGAATTTGATCCAGCAAAAAGATGGTCGCCTTTGCAGGTGCTTAATTCAACTTGTCCATAAATGCAATACTCTTAAGTGGTCTTTTAGTGTCTTCGGAGGTGGGAGGTCCTTTTGATTTTTACGTTGCTAACCTGTTCTCTTTTCTTTTACGCTGCAAAATATTTTTTTTCTCAATAATACCTTTATCATCATTAACAATGATGTTGAGCTATGAGATGATTCTTGTCATGAGTGAATCTAGTCGGAATTAGATTGCTGCCAATGTGTTGATTCAGAACTTACATTTCCTGCAATAAACTGCACTTGTTGTAACATCACTCAAAAATAAAGAGTTGATCCATTCCCAAATACAGAGACTGGTAGACATGGGTTCGTATAAGAAATGAAAATATTGTGATATAAAAGTTTTTTGAAAACACTAAAGCTAATTGATAAATATGGACGTTATAATTGGTTTTGCAGTAATATCAAGTGTTTTCAGTATATAGTTTGTGTGTTACCTGAATATTCCAATGGAGAACTCTTTTTTTTTGTTTTGTTTGCTGCTGCTAGTGTTAACTTGCATTCTTTAAAAGTTTGATTCCATTTGCTGTATAGGGATCATTAATGTTCTATAGGCTTCAAAGCATTCTTTTGTTTTCAGTATATAGTTTGTGTGTTACCTGAATATTCAAATGGTGAACTCTTTTTTTTTTGGTTGCTGCTGCTAGTGTTAACTTGCATTCTTTAAAAGTTTGATTCCATATGCTGTATAGTGATCATTAATGTTCTATAGGCTTCAAAGCATCCTTTTGTGACTGGGGAACCTTTCACGTGTCCTTATAAACCTGCTCCAGAGACCCCTCATATGGTATGTATCGGTGAACTGCCTTCTCTTTGTTCTTCTTTCTTACTTTTTGGTTCAAACCAGATATCTTCGCTTACCAGCCAAAAGGAAAATGGATAAGTTTTTTTGGTTGTAAGAGTGGACCGTTGCCAACATTTTTACTAATTATGAAATCGTTTATCATTGTACATCTCTATCTTTATTTACTGAAAATCAATGCCATGTGTAATCGTCTTGACATGCAATGTGTGAAATTTTTGTTACTCTATGTTATTCCTCTCATTAGCAACATTTTGATCTCTGGAGGATCTACATGGCCACTTTTGTGCATACAATTGCACCCCCCCCCCCCCCCCCCCCCCCCCACACACACACACAAATTAGAAATATGTTATTTATATATATGAATGTGTCTATATGTGTGCGTTTGTGAATATACAATTTTCTTTTATTTTATGATTGTATTGTAATTATCAATTTTAATAGACATAAAAAAATAAAGTTAGAAAGGAACACCTAAATGAAGAAAACTTATGACGTGATGCTATAATATGATGATCTCACATATTGCTTAAAAAAATGAAGACTCAAAGAATTCCATTGTAACTTTTTGTAAAACTTGTATAATATATATATATTTTTTCATATTTTGAATCTACATTATAAAATTATAACACAATATTTAAGCATGATTTTTCTATATAAAACTCGTACTCCCATTAATAAAATCCTAGATCTGTCACTGATTGTGTTTTGGTTTTATTGATTTTTTATTTTTCTTTGGTCCTACCTTTCTTTTCAGCCTGTTTCTCAAAATGTTAAGGTGGACCATCATCCAGCAGGTGGGCACTGGTTTGCTGCTGGTCTATCCCCTAATGTGAGCAGTTTCACTGTTTAGATTATGCTGTTCTGTTTATTTATGTCATGGGTGCAAATTACCTAGGGGGCCTTTTCATGTAGATCTCAGGTCGGAACAAAGCTTTGATGCCGAACAGCCCACATTACCAATTTATGTCGTATGTGCATCCAGGTAGCTATGGTAGCTTGGGAAGCCATGGGAGCTACAATGATGGCCTGGGGCTTGGTAGCAGTTATGGAAGTTATGGAGACAGTGGCAATTTCCATGCATTTTGTTCTCCAGCAGGTCCATCTGGAATGAATGTCTATGCCCATAGTGGTATGTCAATACTTGGGAATAGTCCTGATGCTAGGCGCACTGTGCAACTACCGCATGGGAGTGGAATCGGTTTTAGCCCTGGAAATTTTGCACCGATGTCCCTTGGTTCTAGTCCTTCACAATTTACTCCTCCAAGCTCCTATAGTCAGATTTCAACAGGATCACCAGGGCATTATGGTCCTCCTTCGCCTGTAAGAGGCAATTGTCATGGATCTCCTCTGGGAAAGATGGCCTCTGGAAGCCATTACAACAGAAGAAAAAATTGGGCCTATCATGGAAATTTTCAGTCCCAGGAGTCTATATCCTCCTCTAACTGTCATGGAAATATTGCTGATATTAACACCTTCAGCCAATCTGAGGGGAACTCATCTGTATTTGTTGGTTCTCCATCCTATCGACATCCCACCTTAAGTGCACCAACATGGAGACCACAGCATGGAGGGAGGAGTGTAACCACTGGTTACTCCTCATCACATATGCAAACTGTCCATAGTAGCGGATATGAAAAGTCGGAAGCTAGTAACTCGCTGCCTGATCCTGGAGATTGGGATCCCAATTATAGGTACACGTATATTTCTCTTAATATTAATGTGTGATTTTTTCGGAAGTTTTAACTTTTTCCATACAGCCATACTGTATTTGTTTTGACATACTTATAACAACAGTGGATTTTTGGGTAAAACTCTAAATATGATTAAATTATAAGCGATATAGTTTTGTGGTTGCTTATATGATTTGTGAAAGTCCCAAAGTGAATAGATTTGCTTTGCAACATTCTTCAAAATCTGGAAAACTTGTTATAGCACTGCATAAAAAGATGAGGTGAGGTAGTTTCGAGCAATGCATATAGTGTTTACATAACTGTTACTTGTCTTATAGATTCTACATGCTGGTTTGTGTTTATTGTTAGAGGAGATGGATGTGTTATCTTATATGGCCCCCCTAATGAGTTTTTGGCTGTGGACAACCAAACTCCTCTTCATCTAATCAGTTCAATGTTGACATTGAATTTAGCAATGTTAGGAACTTGGTAGACTCTGATTTCTTACCTTTTCAGCACCTTATTGCTAGATGGAACTTAAAAAAGTGTTTACATACCATCACATGCTGCATCATGATTATATGAAAATGGGTTTGTCTCGTATCCAATATCACCCAACATGCCACCTGAACATTGATCATCCATTTTATACACTTGTAAATATTGGTAAAATTGGACCAGGAGATGGAACGTCATTTGGATCCTTTCAGTGCCTATTTTGCATATATATTGTCTAAACAGATCACATGAAATGGGTACATTGTTTTATATTGCATTATTTATGTCTCTTTCAGTGAAGAACTTCTTTTGCAAGAGGATTGTTCGGATGTAAACAACATGATATTTACCCAGGGGATGCACTTGAGTCAACCTTTTATCTCCACTGAACCATTGATGGGAGCAGGAAGCTCCAGTTGCCTCCCCAATGCCACCTCTTCTATGCAAAGGTGGGCTTTATATTCTCAAATTTGTTTACATAGTATAAAAGCAGTGTCTGTATTTTATATTCATTTTTCTATAAAGTCATTTGATCATTTTTCCTGAGATCATGTTCTCCAGTATATGTCCAGCAGAGTACAGTGGTATTCTGCACTAATCCTAAAATGAGTGAATTACTTAATTGGTTTCTTGGAAAATAATTTAATGCACAAAGGTAGCCTTTAGGCATAGCTAATGTTGAGGACATTTTAGTAATTAATATTTATGTCATTCTTATATTTATTATCTACTTATAAAACAAGTGTCATTAAACTCTTAAGTTTTTATTTAAATTGAAAATTCATTATGAATCTGCTATAACCTTTAGAGTACCTGATTTTTAAATTAAATTAGTTTAACTATAGTTTGAAAGCTTCCAACTGCGGGCAATTTTAAATTTTTTAAGTAGATCTTGGTGACATTAACCTAAGTGTGCTATAAAACAATGTACTCCTATTTATTATAATTTTGATTTTATTATACTAAAAGAGTGTAAGTAAACAACAGTTACAGAGCATAGCACCAAGCACACTAAATCCAAAATGTGAAGAAATTTATATATTTATCCTACCCAGGTCACATGCAATCCTGGGGCACAATAATTGAAATATTTAATTATTCTAGAGAAAAAGAATTTCGAATTAACAGGAAATTTGATAAATTGGTTTCAAGTGTTTTATTACTAAATAGCATGCGATCAATGATACCATTATCAATATTATAAAATTTAAATCTTACTTAAAGAGAGATGCCAAGATGATTTTAAATCTTAAGCTATAAAAACACTAAATTTGTTGTTCACCTTGAAATTCTAGCTATATTGAATCAGCTGGTCTGGCATCACATAAATTACGTTCAAGATGATTGATAACTAGTATACACTTTTCTTTCATATTATTGGTCGACATATGTATTATAAGGTGGAGTGTACTCATCAAATGTTAAAATTAATGTTCATAGATTGCTAACATTAACTTTAAATTTGATTCATCTAGTTCAAAATATGTTTAATGATACATAACTCTGAAGTGTCTGGTGAATAATTTTGTTGTTTAATCTTATTATAATATTCTTTGTCAAAATTTAAAAGAAAAGGCGCCAAGTTCTTCAGAGCACTATTTTCAAAGAAGCATGCAAATTAGATTATTGTTATAGCATGCTATGATAGGAAGTTCTCATTATACATGTCAATTAACAAGATGAAACTATGAATTCTATGTTCAGAGAACTGTATTCTATGATCATTATGTAAGAGATTAAAAACAATAATAGTTGATTGGTCATTAGATACCAATCTTTATAAGTTAAGGATGATAATATATATAATCATGTGGACATATTTGACAAATACTTTATAATAAAGTTGAAAGGTATTTCCTTGTTTATGATGAAATTAATCTCCACTTCTCTAAATCAAGAGAGTTTGAGTGCCTTTATTTCTTATGTTCTTAAATAAAGTCATCTTAGAATGCGGAATGGCATTTATTATTTTTGCTTCTGAGTCTTATCTCCATGTATCTATATCTATATTTCAAAACTCAACAATCGTTGAGGTTTTGAGCTATTTATACCATTTGAAATTATATCTAAAGTTGGCACAATTGTTTTGACATGTTTTGAAGTGTTGGCTGTACATGCTTTATACCACAGTTTAAAGTGTTGGCTACAAAGATAGTACCTTAACCTCTGAGCTGTCACCCATTCCTAACAATATTCCATAGCTTTAGACGGTTGCATTATCTCAGAATGTCACATTTCTTATAAATTCCGTATCTGATGTGAGATTATGTTCTTTGTTGGTGATGCTTTCTCTTGATTTACTGAAAATGTATATTCTGTTGATTACCACTAGTGGAATGTCCTTATTAAATGTATAAATTTGTGTAAAATCTTATGTTTAACTATACATTAATTTTACTCTAATAGTTTAATGTAAATTACTAAATTTATAAAATGGCTGACACTTTTGAATATATTTGGCAATTCATTTTTGTGTGCATTGCCCAGTTTTTCTCGATGTATCATGACTGGACGGACCCCTCCCCTTCTTTTTAAGGATACAGCTACTATGAACTATGATTGCGAAACTCTTAACGTAAAACTGGCTCATTCCTCATCTAATGTGCTGAACTTTTTTCGTAATTGAACAAAAGTATATTAAGCTCTTCTTGGGGAGATTTAATTGGTAACTTGTCCATGTTATTATATTAATATCAATTGAAATGCTCTCTTTGGTCCCTTTGGTTTCTGATAAAGAGACTTCTGTCTGTCATTGGATCACAATGTAGGCATGATGGGCCTATTCAGTCCTTATCTCTTGGTGAATCAGGAAGCAATTCTGCAATTCATGGCTACGCCCACATGATGAATCAATCATATTTCACGCCTCAACAGGCACAAGGATCTCCCAGCCGTTTGGGACTGCAGCCAATTCAACGGCTTAACATGGGTAGATCTGCACCATTTCGTGATGGTGAGTGGAGTTATATGAATATCCAGGCTAAATCTCATGGAAGTAAGGCCTAGTGTCTCCTTTGACATGAGTTACCTCTGTTTCAACAAATCTTGGTTTGTCTATTTACAGGACGGAGAGGTAATTACTCAGTCTCCAATACTACTCCGGCTTTCCCTGGAAGAAAAGATTACAGAAGGAATACCTAATGGATTTGAGTAGATTGCTGTCAAGTGCAATGGTATGTTACATTGGAAGTAAATGCCATTTCGCTGCAATTCTGATCTCCGTTTGGGATCCGAAATTGTTATCTTTTGTTCAGGGAAACATCATTATTTATACTAGCATTACTAACATTTCTTGCATGTTGCACTCTTGTGATATTTATTTTTTTATTTCTTTTGTTTCATCCCTCCCTTTTTTTTTTTTTGGTGAGGGGAGGTGGTCATCTAATATGTTACATATTATTTACTGTTTCTTTGTTTCTTAAAGGCTTAAAATAACTTCGTTTTCAGGGTTTATCTTGAATGTCCTTCTCACCTTTGTAATTGAAAAGTTCAATACTTTTTCTTTGTTTCTAAAAGTCTTAAAAATAACTTCGTTCTCAGGGTTGATCTTGATTGTCTGTCTCACCTTTGTAATTGAAAAGTTTAAGTATGAGGGCTTTACGCAATGGTCTCAGCTAAAGTAGCTGATGTCTTCTTGTTTATACTCATTCATGTCACTCTGTTTCGTGTACATCTTGGTATTTTCATGGATGATAAGAAAAATTGTGTGTGTGTGTTTTAAATCTAATTAAATAATAATATTTCTTAATCTACGTATAAAAAAGTAAAAACCCCTCTTACTCCGGGACGGAGGGAGTATACTAAAAAATATTAAACTATGTATAAAAAATTATATTTATATTATATGTATATATTAAATTTAATTAATAATATTAATTTTTATATATAATTTATTAATTTTTATTTTGAATAAATATTAAAATAATTATATACATTTATATTTAAAAATTTTAAGAATTTAATTTAATTATATATTTTTTACCGATTTGAGTATATAAAAATATTTAATTTTTTTATTTAAATTTTAAATGATTTATTATTTTATTAAATAATTTAATACAAATGATTTTTATAAATATTAGGAGTACATAAAGTAAAAGCCCCTCTTACTCTGGGACGGAGGGAGTATACTAAAAAATATTAAACTATGTATAAGAAATTATATTTATATTTATATTATATGTATTTATTAAATTTAATTAATAATATTAATTTTTTATATATAATTTATTAATTTTTATTTTGAATAAATATTAAAATAATTATATATATATTTATATTTAAAAATTTTAAGAATTTAATTTAATTATATATTTTTTACCGATTTGAGTATATAAAAATATTTATTTATTTTATTTAGATTTTAAATGATTTATTATTTTATTAAATAATTTAATACAAATGATTTTAATAAATATTAGTAGTACATGTTAAGTCGAAAAATAGTAACATATTTATAATTATATAAATAAATATTGTATAAATTAAAAAAATATTATATATATATGTGTGTGTGTGTATGTGAGGGTGGGGGACGAGGGAATGTAATGAGCAATATCATGGGGTGGAAGAAATGCTTATTCCCACATGGAATACACATTCCTTTAGAATCGTGATTCCTTTTACTAAAAACATACCAATCGCAGGAATGAAAATAGAATTATGAATGACGATTTATTCCCACCCCATTCCATCATACCAATCACGCCATTAGATTTTTAGATGTGGTAATATAACTTAAATGTGGTAATCTTCAGAGTTCCGCTCTAAGTTAAATGTTCTATCGAATATGGTAATATTTTAAGTTTGATATAGTAATACTCTCGATCGATTCTGGTAATGCTAAGTTGAGTGCGGTAATCTTTAAATCTAATAATTTATGTTAAATTGATAATACATTAAATTCAATATAGTAATACTCTAACTTGTATGGGGTATTACTCATAATTAACAATATTCTACTCCCTCTATCCCACCAAAAAGTCTCAATTTTATTATATTGGACATCTCATTCAAAAATTCTTATTTTTTCCTTTTAATAAAAAAGGCAATTTCTCTAATACAACTACCAAATACACATAAAATAAAATAATAATACTGCTTAATCCACTTGCAAAAAGTAAACGACCACTTTTACTCGGGACGGAGGGAGTACATAGCTGTTACAAATATTATACTCGCTCTGTCCCACGTATTATTACTCACTTTCCATTTTGAAGTGTCCCACCCATTCCATAAATTGTAAAAGGGCTAAATTATACAGTGCTCGTTAAACTTTATGGATATACTTTTCTATCCTAATTTTAAGAACTCTTTTTATGCCCGAGTTAACTAAAATATTATTTTACACGAATGTATACATGTATAAAAATTTCATACACGAATATTATACTTACGTATTCGTATATGAATCATACACGAAAGAGATACACGAATGAGTAAGTATAACATTCGTGTATAAAATTTTCATTCACAAATGTTATAAACACTCATTCTTGTATGAAATTTTCATACACAGAAATTAAAATTACTCATTCGTGACGAAAGACTAAGTATAATATCCGTGTATGAAAGTTTCATGCACAAATGTTATACACGAATATTCGTGTATGAAACTTTCATACACGGATGTTATAAACACTTATTCGTGTATGAAACTTTCATAAACGGATGTTACATATACTCATTCTTGTAAGAAGATTCTTACACAAATGAGAATGATAAAAAATATGTGTAAGATT
Organism: Pogostemon cablin; assembly: GCA_023678885.1. Taxonomy (NCBI): domain Eukaryota; kingdom Viridiplantae; phylum Streptophyta; class Magnoliopsida; order Lamiales; family Lamiaceae; genus Pogostemon; species Pogostemon cablin. Next base: position 16,264 of record CM042992.1, on the reverse strand, counting down.
ATTGTACACACTTATCTACACACTTGATTCGTGTATAAGGTTATTTTCGTCATTTCGGGTATAAAAAGAGTTCTCTATAAATAGAACATAAAAGAAGTTGACTTTTTTCTGACGGGCATTGTGTGATTAATTATAATAAAAATACACTCTACATCTTACCTATTTTTATACTTTATTCATTAATTCCAACAACTTTATTTACTTATTACACTTTATTCATAATTGCCAACAACTTTATTTAATTTTTCTCTTAAAATTACCAATTTATCCCTATTTTTTTACATTATTATATATTAAAAAAACACTTCTTAATTTTTTTGCCCGTACAAACGGGTAAAAATACCCGAGACGGAGAGAATATCAGTATAATTAATGTATACAAACCCAAACCCTTTTCGGCTCAATCCCATTTCAGATGACATACTTTCCATTTTGGGTTGTCCCACAAAAGTTTGCATCTTTCTAAAAAAGCAAAAAGTCAAACACAATCACCCATCCCCATACACTTTATTTACAAAAAAATCACTCATACCTAATACACATAACATATTTTATCATTTATTTATTACCAAAAATACCATAATACCCCTAAAAGTCATCACTTTCTTAATTTTCGTGCCGGAAAGAGGGGTGCAGATTTTCTTGGGACGGAGGGAGTATATATTTATGGGATTAAAACACATACTCCCTCCGTCCCGTCAAAAGAGGGTCATTTATTTTTTTGCACGTAGATTAAGGAGTATTACTCTCTCCGTCCGCCTATAAGGGTGCCATTTGCTTTTTGGCACGTGGATTAAGGAGTATTATTATTTAATGTGTAGTGGGTAGTTGTATTAGTGGAGGTGTGTGTCCCATTTTTTAGTTGTATTAGTGGGTGTGTGTGGGTCCCATATGTGTAAAAAAGGAAATGAGACCCTTATAGGCGGACGCCCAAAATGGAAAAATGGGACGGATGAAGTATTATTTAATGTGTAGTGTGTAGTTGTATTAGTGGGAGTGTAGGCCCCAGATTTTAATTGTATTAGAGAGGGTGTGTGGGTCCCATGTGTGTAAAAAATAAAAGGGTCCCACATATTTTTATTCGTTTTCTATTTTAAACCGTTCCATGTTTTTTATCCGTTTCATTAATGGTAAAAATAAAGTATACATCTTACCTACTTTTTATACTTTATTCATTAATCCAAACAAATTTATTTACTTTATTTACACTTTATTAATAATTTTCAATAACTTTATTTATTTTTTCTCTCAAAATTATCAATTTATCACTATTTTTTCTTCATTATTATATATTAAAGAAACAATCTTTTTAATTTTCGTGCCCGTAAAAATATGTAAAAATATCTGGAACAGAGGGAGTAATAGAAGTGACCACGTGTTTAACAGTGAGCTTGATTGCTGCAGAGTGGGGTTTCGAATCCTGCCTTTGACATGAATTTGATCAATTGCAAGTACAAGTTTAACAGTGAGCCCACTCTATAAGCCACTTGAAGCACATCTTGCGATTTACCTCCTCCACCAATCCCCAAGGCAGAGGCGATGGACCCCTAGTGGTACGGTACACCCTTTTGAAAATACGACCTCATATTTTCGTTATTGTCATATACTACTGTTAAATATGGAATATTTGTGTTTGTAGCGCACGAGTAAAATTAGGAGTAAAGGAGAGGAACGAGAGATTGGGCAAACATGGAAGGATACGGACCACCCAAAGCAGGAATAAAAATCTAAAGCAGCCAATAGCTACTAGCCGCTTCCTCTCCCCATATCCCCAATTAATCAAAATCATCACCCACATAACGAGGTACACCCTTTTGAAAATACGACCTCATATTTTCGTTATTGTCATATACTACTGTTAAATATGGAATATTTGTGTTTGTAGCGCACGAGTAAAATTAGGAGTAAAGGAGAGGAACGAGAGATTGGGCAAACATGGAAGGATACGGACCACCCAAAGCAGGAATAAAAATCTAAAGCAGCCAATAGCTACTAGCCGCTTCCTCTCCCCATATCCCCAATTAATCAAAATCATCACCCACATAACGAGGATAATAAATAATTAGATTATTAGTTACACAAGAAAACCGACCGATTGAGTTCATCTCTACTCTCCTCCGGCTCCGCTCTCAGAGAGGTATGTACGTATATTTTAATTTCCATCTTGTTTTTGCCAGAATCATGGATCTTATCGAACTACTGCACCCGTATAAAAGAATAGCAGGATCGAAGCATTTGTTAGCTAACGATCATTAATCAGGTCAAAAGAATCCGCGGATCGATCTCGTAGTTGTTATTTTTTTTTAAAAAATTGAGGAACGTCTGATGGTCCAAACCATTTGGACGGAGGAATATCAGTTTTGAGGAGCTCATGATCATGGCCACTGCTGCTGTTTTCGGACTCAGCACTGGTAAAAGGCTTCTCCTGGGTTCTACCTTCTACTACTCTGATCATCTTCTCGAGAAGCTTTCTTCGGCAACCGATCAAATTGCTCCGACTAAGAACAACGCCATCACCGCTAAAAAATCATCGTCTAATATCCTCACAAATCGACGCCCATTATCAGTCAAACACGCGGACGCTGCAGCTTCCTCCAATCATTGTACCCTGGAGCCGTGGCCAATTCACGATACAAGCCTCTTGAGCGACGAAGCCTCTGACCCTGACTATTTGGTGGATGCTGTGCTTCTATTGCAAAAATCTATGCTTGAGAAGCAGTGGAATCTATCAGCTAAAACTATTCCTTTCCGCAAAGAGAAGGAGAGGGAGAGGGAGAGGGGTCCCAGGGTTACTTGCTCTGGAACCTCTGCTCGACGCCGAAGGCTGGATTTTAGAAGAAAAGTTATGGGCCGCAAAATTCATTTGTGCTCCCAAATGAATAATACGAGCAAGCAGTGGAGGTCCATCATCAGCCCAGAACTTCTTCGCAACAGCTTGAGAGGCTATGTGAAGGGTGTTGTTAGTGAACAGTTGCTCACTCATGCTGAAGTTGTTCAGCTGTCACAGAAGATTAAAGCAGGAATTTTGTTGGAGGACAGAAGGTTCAGGTACAAATCGTATTACAGATGATATGCTTTAATCCATATTATGTATGTATATATATATATCAACTACTTCTCAAAGTGTCATCTTTATACTTGCATTCTGTTTTCTTTTAAGTTTGACAAATTTGTTTGACATGCATATATATGTACCCCAACTATGGATGCATGGCTTGATAACTTCAGATTGAAAGAAAGATTGGGATGTGAGCCTTCAGATGAGCAACTTGCTTCTTCCCTTAGGATTAGTCGTTCTAATTTGCAATCGAGGCTGATAGAGTGCTCGCTGGCAAGAGAGAAGCTGGCAATGAGCAATGTCCGTCTTGTCATGTCCATCGCTCAAAGATATGACAACATGGGTGCTGAAATGGCTGACCTTATTCAGGTGAATTTATCTTCACTAGCATCCACCACAAATTCTTTATCTACTTGCTTTTGTTCAGCTGGAAAATGTGAATTTCTATGGTTTTATGTAGGGTGGTCTTATTGGACTACTCAGAGGAATTGAGAAATTTGATTCTACCAAGGGCTTTAAGATATCAACTTATGTGTATTGGTGGATCCGACAGGTGAGTCACTGACGCTATTCTTAAAGAGAATGTTAAATCCAAATTAATTTGAATATAATTAGTAGGAGGAGTTATAAACGATCTATAAAGAAGCAAAGTATAAGAGAGTTTTCATTTTTTTTCCTTTTTTCTGGAAAAAGGAAATTTTCTTTATTTTTGGGTATGAGATTTTTCCTTTATATATTACACCCCAAGTCCCAAGCAAGAAAGATCTGTTATATATTTAGGCCTGATATTCATATTTGTATCATCAAAACCAGGGTGTTTCTAGAGCTTTAGTGGAGAACTCCAGGACCCTAAGATTACCCACTCATCTGCACGAAAGGTTAAGTTTGATTAGAAATGCAAAGGCTAGACTGGAAGAGAGAGGAATAACTCCATCAATAGATGTAAGTCTGTATCCATTACTATTGTTTATTAAGATGATTACCAAGTGGAAATTTTCATTCGCCACCTTGGTTTATGGCCAACCTCTCGTAATTGGAATCAATTTGGCTGCAGAGAATAGCTGAAAGTCTCAACATATCACAGAAAAAAGTCAGGAATGCCACTGAGGTACTAGAGGATTTTGTAAGAATTGAGGTGATTTTTTTATCCTTAACAGTTTTTCTTTCCAGGCAATCAGCAAAGTGTTCTCCCTTGACAGAGAAGCATTCCCCTCATTGAATGGTCTTCCAGGAGAGACTCTTCATAGTGTAAGGAAAATAATTGTATTATAATATTCTACTCTTAAAGAAAAACAAATGCTGCCTTGTCTTTGTTCAATTCTAAGTTCAAATTTAATTCCTTGATTTCACATTTTGCAGTACATTGCTGATAATCGTCCTGAGAATAACCCATGGAATGGTATCGGTGAATGGGCGCTAAAGGTATTACGATAGGAAGCTGTTGTAGTGTAATTAGGATGGGATATATTACATTAAACCATCTTTGGGATAGTAAACACCACACTTCCTAATCATTTCGAATTTGCATGACAATTGAGATACTTCACACTTTATTTTTTTTTTTTTTAAAAAAAACCCCAAAAGGTAAAATTTTTTAATCTATGTGCACAAAACATACGTCAACTCCTCCAGGAAGGAGAGAGTAAATAAAATATGAATGGAACTACATCCTCGAGAAAGCAATGTTTGATTTCCCTATAGTTCCTCTATCTTCAAGCTATTGATATTGCATTTATCACAAAGTGTCCAGGTTCTTGTTTTTGAATATCTTTTTGTTTCCTATCTACAACTAGATTCTATTGTATTAAAGAAATACTGAAACCCCATATTGTCTTTGCAGGATGAAGTAGCTAAACTAATAAATGTGACTTTAAGAGAACGGGAGAGAGAGATTATCCATCTATACTATGGCCTAGACAATGAATGTCTCACTTGGGAAGATATCAGTAGAAGGTGCGTTTCACTGCGACAAATGTAGTTCTACCTTATGCGAATAAGACTTTTCAGCGTCACTTAAAAAACTACTTACTACTGGAAGACTTGAAGAATCTTCACCATTCATATCTTTATTATGGAGTTATCTAAATCATGCTAATTTTCAACATCATTCATGAAAATAATTTCAAAAATGTAAAATTTCAGGATTGGGTTGTCTAGAGAGAGAGCGAGGCAGGTGGGACTAGTTGCACTCGAGAAATTAAAAAATGCTGCAAGGAGGAGAAGATTAGATGCAATGTTGGTACAACATTGATTTGGACGGAAAGTGATCATTTGTATATATAAACAGGAAGCCAAGTCGCACTTTCCTAGATAGCATTTTTACAACATATGCCACTTTTTTTTATTTATGGCGCAAAGAATATTTAACCTGTTACAAAAAGTTATAGTTTTGGTTCCTAGATGGAGTAGCATTTTTACAATATATATATGCCATTTTTTTCGTTTATGGCGCAAAGAATATTAACCTGTTAAAAAAAGTTATAGTTTTGGTTCCTAGATAGCATTTTTAGAATATTAATCTGAGAGATTGATTATGTACAACAATTGGTCAACAAAACAACAAAAGGCGCCATCTACCTTACTAAAAATCTGATTGATCCTAAGGAGTTTCAATTTAGAACCTGAAAAATAGGATAATTAATAATCAAGGATCCGAATGAATTGATTCAGAACTCGAAATGTATAAAACTATCAATTTAGACTTAAAATCATAAAATTGTTAAAAATTATATAATATCATCGTATAAATTTATCAATAATTAATACTCCCTCTATCCTGCATTAACTTTAATATTTTAATGTGTAGTGAAATAAGAGAAATAATATTTAATGTGAAATAGATAATTGTATTAGCGTTGTTATGCACTGATCATTTCATATTCCGGGTCCCTGATTGATAATTTACTTATCTTTCAAAATTTTGTATTTAACAATTAGTTAATCTATCTTTCAGAATTGACAAAAAAAAAAAAAAAAACTCTTCTCCCAAACTCTTTTGAGTAAACAATAAAGTAACTTCCCATACAACTAGATTAGACAAAGGAAAAGGAACGCCAGCATAGGCCACACATCTTCACCTAGAAAATCCAGCATAAAATTGAATCAGCATTAGTTAAGATTTCCTTTCAGAAGTTGCAGCAAACAACACTTGGTGGACATGACTACACACGGCTAAAACCTTATGTTTAAGATGCCATAATAATTCACGTTTCAAATAAAGATCATAAGGAAGTTTATATTCACTTACATAGGTTAGAATATAATGGTCTTTTAAAATTAAAAAAAGAATAAAAAAGAAAAGAAAAAAAAAGGGGAGATTAAGGGAAGTACTCCCTCCGTCCCGCCTAAATAGCAACATTTTACTATATTGGGCGTCCCGTCCAAATTGTTCTATTTCCATTTAAGGCAAGTGATGGCCCCCACAATTGACAAAAATACCCCTTCAAATTAAAATTAATTACAATCATGCCATCCCTTTATTAAAAGAATTTAAAAACATAATACACCTTAATATTATTTAATGAAATCATTAAACCTCTTAATGGTTCCATTAACTTATCAAAATTAACATCAAAACCCCAAAATTATTATAACCCTTCGTGTGGTGGGCGAACAAGAACTACTAACCCTAAAACCCTCTTTCTCTCTTCCTGTACTCGTTTGCCGTCTTTCTTGAGTGTTCTCTATTCCTTCTAGCCACTAGAACTGATAATGAAGCCCATGGTTAAGGTTGAATCTTTTTCCACGGTGGCGGCAGAGGCCGATGAACCGTGGGAAGGGATGCCTGCTGACCTTTTCGATTAAGTTCCTTTGAGGTGTTTGATATTGGTAGATCTATGGGATCTTTGGTGCACAAGGGGGTCTCCGACCCAGATCTATATGGATCCATGGTGGGAGAATTGGGTGACCCCTCTTTGTCCATGGTAGTGGCCGATTCCATTACTGGTGGCGTGGTGTCCGACTCCGATAAAGACACAGTGAACACCCATGCAACCAGTCCGCCAGTGATTTGATGATTGTGTCCCAAATTTCTAAGGCAACACAGGCTATTGATTTGGATGCTACAGGTTTTATGTCCTAAAGCCCTAACTCTACCGAAATACTCTGAGGTATAATGACTTATCTCTGTTTTCATCATATGTGCTGTTGGGTTATGCTGTTATGTGATGAAATGCTGATTTGGTTTGAGTTTCAGTAAGGGTTTAGGGTATAAAAGTGTCACCATGCATGATTTTTTGGAGACTGCAATATTTACTGTCATGTCATCAATTGTGCATTAGGAGACATAAACACTCGGTGATGAGAATACATTTTGAGAGTGACTAGATAAAAAAAGTGATGTATATTTTGATACAAAGTGGTTCTATTTGATTGGTGTATTTATTAACTTGTTTTCTTGAATGCTGATGGTTCTCGATTACTTTTTGAATGATGCATGAAAGTTATTGAATGCTGATGATGGCTGTTTAGTAATGGTTTTAGTGTTAAGGGTATTGAATGATGATGATGCTGCTTGGTTTTGGTGCTAGTTAATGAATATGTTTATTGAATAATGCTGTTTGAATGGTTTTTCACATGCTGCTTGATTGATTCTTGAATGATGATGATGGTTATTGAATGCTTGAAGGGTTATTAAACGCTACTTGTAATTTTTTTGGTTTAAACAAGACTGAAATTTGGAATTGATAACTAGCATTAACTAGGAGAAACAAAACATGTCATGGTTGAATGTTTACTGCTTAAACAAACTCTTAAGATGACTTCTGTTTTAGCTATAAGCAATCAAGTTTACATTATCAAATAGCCTTAAATTCGAACTATTTCAGCCTGCAAAATGTGTTTTCTTGCAAAAAGCTTTACCTTGAACTGCCTACCCTTCAAAATGCTTTAGCTTCCAAAAAGTTTTAGGCTGTGTTGAGAGTGAAAATTAGCTTATTTTAGTGTCCAATCTAATACCTGTTTGATGAGAATTGTTGTCTTATATTAGAAAAAGTATCTTATATTTAATATATATGAGAAAAAGGTGCACTTGAGGTGTTTTATTGTGTTTTAGGTGAAAAAGGACAAAAAATGCATAGTTGGAGAAAAGGTGCAATTTGTGCAATGAATGTTGAAAAATGCACGTCCAATTTATATAATTTTTCTGTATTTTTTAGAGCTCTGAATGGGAAGTGTAATATTTGATTGGAAAGCCACTGAAGAGAGGGTCGTTTTGGCGTAAAGAACACTTCAATCCAATTCCAAACGAGAAAGTTATGATCAAAATGGTGACGTTGCACAAGTTGTTCCTGCTCAGAATGACTGTCCAATTTGCATGACTTGTTATATATTCAAATATTAGAGTTTCTATAAGTTCCTTATATGGATAGAAAGCCAAGGAAGAGAAGACCGCGTGAGCACAATAATTACTCAAATTGGAGGTCGTATGTCGAAGTTATGCGCAAAACGGTGAGACTGCGCACTGCAGTTCGACCAGAGTTCGACCTCCTCTGTTCGGTTTGACTACCAATCGTGGTCAAACCAGAAGTCTGAACAAGTGCAAAATTAGGATTTTTACCCCCTGTTCATGAATTTTCGTGCTTTCCAAGAAAAAGCCCATCCTAGGTCCATAAGGAGAGCTTATAAGTATAAAATAGGATGCGGATCGCACCAAGAAGTACAATACAATAGAGAGAGACGGATTGAATACAACACAATACAACCATCCTACACCCCACAAGGGGGGTTCACCCCCCAACCATCATCCACATCATTTCCTCCATCCATCCATCACTTTGAAGATTCGTCTGTGGAATTAAGAGGAGAACCAAGAGGAGGATTCAAGACAGAGAAGGACGCGATGACGCCCACATCTATGATTTCCTTCATTTTCTAATTTATTTTATATTTTTCGGACATATGAGTAAGATCTATACAACCCCCATGATTGTTCTTTGTAACATCATGGGCTAGATCCTTTTTGGTAGAACTAGGGTTGTGAAGATTTTTACCAATTAATTGAACTTTCGTGTGTAAACTTCATACAACACTACTTGTGCATTTATTTTATATATGATTGTGCCTTTTTAAATTCATACTCACAGTCGTTTTGTGCATCTTTAACTGTTATGTAGAGTCCGAATACATCTCTTGATTATTGATTGAGTGCGTTCACTGCTGAGCAGGATTGTATGTTATAATTCTAAGTGAAGAGATTTCGAAGTCTTATTAGAACTGTTTTATATAGATACTTGTTAATTGAATCATATTCGGATTAATAAATAGGATGAAGAGTATAACTTTAGAATACCTAAAAAGGGAGATTAATGAGTGAAACTGGATTATCCTAGAGCTACCTATTCTCCTACTTGATCCACTTTTGTATTCTTCGAGTGATCTTTTATTTTATTTTTTATTTAATTTAATTGTTAGTAGATTAATAATTAAACCTTCAATCTTATTGCTACTCATTTTAATTAATTTAGTAAATAATTAAATTAATAACACGCCGTCCTTTGAGTTCGATATTCACTTAGTCGCTTGCTTAAGATGCAATTGATATCCTTAATAATTGGGGATTAGTTTTGCGTGCAAAGAAAACGCGAATCAGGCTGCAAAGTGTGACTATACTGCAAAATGATTAGCTCCCAATTCAATCAAACTAGACCTTCCAAAGCCTCAATAAGTTCTTCCAAGCCATCTGTTTCATTCTCTTGTATAAGATACTCAAGAGATGATTGAACCAACTCATGTTCCACTTCCAAATCAGTTGGAAGTTGACCTGATCTAAGTAATGCTTCCTTACCCATGTGAGGAACCTTGTAATCATTTGATCCCTGGTAGACTAGAATTTCCCTTAAGCAACCTTGTAGGGTTAAGAAAACTGAATTGAGTTAATGTGGCACAACTCTTCAAATGATTTGTTCACTGCTTCTAACAAATCCTCAACTTTGTTAGGTGATTTTTTAAATTGTAGAGATTGCAAGGCTCTGAACCAACCCAAATCATTTATATTTGTGTCTGGACTCTTAGGAGGTTGGAATACTAGATGGAAATTGAATCCATCTGTGGTTGCTGCCTCCCTCTACTCTAGATCATTATCTCCAATATGAGGTGGTGTATTATCTTGTTGAATGTATATGTCTTTACTTTCTCCAGTTGACCATTTTGATTTTGTAGCTGGTATGACCTGTTTTGGGTGTGATCAATAATAGTTTACTTGATAGCTCTTATGTCTAATCAATTTTCAACTCAATGATGAATTCATTATGAGAGTAAAACAACCATATATGCTATAAATAGTGTACAATGGTCAACCTTGGTTGATCAATAGGTTTTTTGTCACCGTCTTACTGACAGCATTGGTTTGGTTACAATTGTACCTGCTTCTCTATTTTTGCTTTTCCTTTGAGCTGGTACTTGTTCCGTAAAGGGAAAAATATCTATTTTCCCATCAAATGTGTAGTCCCCATTAGAATCATAAGTTGGTCTTGCCACTGCACATAGGAACATCACCTTCCCAATGAAATTTTTACTTTCACATGTCCTATGTGGTTCTGTTTTATCACTTAGGAGGTAGTATCTCTCTGTTGATCTGGTAAGATTGAATCATTTCTCATCTATGTGAACTATTTGTGACATACTCTTAAATTTGATCAATTTCTGGACACTGTCAACTTCCAAGGCTTTAAGGCTGAACTTAATCCTCCTTATCTTATGTTGATGTGTGAGAAATGATTTTATAGCACTAATATGAGCTCTAATAAGCCCTTGTTTAAACTACCTACCCACTGTGCTCTTAGATGTGCCTATTTTTGTGGCTAAATCCCTAATGGTTTCCCTATTCTTAAACTGAATGTTTTTCATTTTCTCTATATCAAACATCTTGCTAATATTCCCATGTGGTCTCAGTGATTTTTTATTGGCTAATGAAATTGGATTACTTGATTTCAGTTGCTCCATTGCTCTTTTCCATATCCTATTAACTGTTGCTCTGTGAACATCAAATGTAGAAGCGGCTAAAGTGATCCTGCCATGAGCTGCTTTACCATTTGTTGACCCTTCCAACAGGAATTGAGCAATGATATTGAGCTCATTGCTAGTTAGGTTTCTTTCTCTCATTTTATTGTTTTGTAAAGTTAAGTTTTTGATACCCTAGTAAATGTATTTATAGTGTAATGTAGGAGGGAATTAGCTGCTGTAATTGTAGGAAAATGTGGGGATAAGGTGATGACAAGACCTCATTATTTTGGTTGGAGGAGGGAATTAAAATTTTCCTTTTAGAGGGAAATCCAACATGTAATTTTGAACATGGTATGAATGGAGGATATGTACTGTAATTCCATTATCATTATAATCATAGCGTAATCCGTTACTGTTCATAAACTTTAATTTATTTTATTGTTTTATTTCTAATTTTTGTAATCAGGTTTGGCTTATTAATACATGTTTAGGGTTTTATCCATAAAGTTTAATGGACGTTTAGAGTTAATGACATTGTGTATAGGATAAAATAATCCATTTCAGTACAGGGGTAAAAATGTCAAAGTACCACTTCCAACTACCCAATACGCATTAAATAATAATATTCCTTAATCTACGCGTAAAAAGTAAATGTTGCAGTTTGATCGGGACGGAGGGAGTACTATATTTTACACCAAAAGTTGCACCTAACAAACAAATACTAAAGGCCACGGTTGTACAGATTTGGTATGTATTAGGTTTGACATCAAAATAGTTTACCATAATATTGGGGAAATTAAGTCTATTTTCCCTCAGTATGATTACAGCGAAAGGTGTGAAAAAATTCTAACATAAAGCGGGAAATTCATACATACTCCATTATTTGAGGAGATACAGAGATAAGCTCTGAGATCCTCGGAGCTCCTTCATCGCTTCATCTTTTTCACATTTCTACTGCAATGGCCTTCAGCGTCCACAAATCCGATCATATGATAAAAAGTGATGACCATGGCTATCCCCTCCAGCTGACCTGTCGTAGTCTTAAAAGGGGAGCTGCACTGCCCAACAAAGCCGATCGACTGGAGAAGAAAAGGAAGACTGTAAAGTATCCCGTCGAGACTGGCTGTGATTGTGGTTAGAGCTGTCAGAATGGAGGATCGAGGTCGATCGAGGAAACAACAGAGCTCTCTGGCTGTGGTTGCGGTTCTGCTATGGCAGCTGACGAGAAGGGTGCTGATGCGAGGGTCACTAAAACTCTTCGGATTTTCAACAAACATTACTTGTATTTTTATTAGGTGCGTGTATGTAGTTTTGTTCATCAACCAGTTTGACGTAGTGAATCTGATCTTTAAATGTTGCCCTCTAGATGAAGATTGAATCACTGGCTGTTTCTTTGTAGGAGGAAGAGAATAGGAAGGAAGCTGATCTCATTCAAATTACTCTCTTTCATGTCACATTCCATCACCCATTGGAAACATGACCCATTTAGGCATTCTTGACTTGTCCAAGAACAACCTCTCTGGTACTATTCCAGACAACTTTGCCAACCTATAACAGCTCAGAAGACTTCTTCTTTATAATAACCATTTATCTGGAACCATCCCACCTAGCCTTATAAAATGCATCAATTTTGAAATTCTTGATCTTTCTCATAACAAGCTTTCAGGGATGATTCCAAGAAGTTGCAGCTTTGAGTAGTTTGAAGCTGTATTTGAACCCCTCCAGAAGTCTCCTGCGTGGCCATATCCCAATGGAGCTGAGCAAAATGGACATGGTTCTAGCCATTGATATCTCTGCAAACCATCTCTTGGTGTATTACCTTCGCAGCTCGGCAGCTGCATCGCCCTCGAGAGCCTTAATCTTTCCCGAAACAGTTGGAAGGACAGTTCTCTGAGGCAATTGAGAGCTTGCCTTATCTCAACGAACTCGATGTTTCGTTGAATGAGTTCAATGGCGAGATACCACAATCATTACAGACATCAACATCTCTGAAGTTGCTGTCGAGCATACTGTTGCTGTCGAAAGGAGAGCTATATTGCCAACAAAACGATGAAGAGATGGAGGATCAAGGTCGATCAAGCAAACGACAGAGCTCTCTGGCCGTGGTTGCGGTTCTGCTAAGGGTGCTGATGTGAGGGTCACTAAAACTCTTAGCATTTTTAACAAACATTACTTGCATTTTTATCAGGTGCGTGTATGTAGTTTTGTTCATCATCCAGTTTGAACGTAGTGAATCTGCTCTTTAAATGTTGCCATCTAGATGAAGATTGAATCACTGGCTGTTTCTTTGTAGGAGGAATAATGGGGTGCGTGTTGTGTGGTGGAGATTAAATGGGTGAGAACATTGTTCTCTTTTAAGGAGGGTAGGCTACGCCATAAAGCAATAATAATTTACTGTATTAATTTGTATTTTCGCCCCTTCCCACTTCTTCCTCCATTAAAAATTAAAAACCCCCTCCCTCCACTACTCAATCCTACATTTTCACTCCCTAAATGACTTCACACTCATGGCCTCTTCTTCCACCACCCTACTCGGCGGCTGGAAATGGGTTTGTCGAAGCTCTTTCGTGGCCGCGAATTCTCTGATCAGCTCCGTCTCCACTACTCAATCATCAATTTTCACACACTCAGTTCTACAGCCCCACTCTAATCCATTCCTTCTTCCAATCTATAGATACATATGCAGTAAAATCAAAGTAGAAGGAGGAGATGTTATACTAGCACACATTCTTTGCAAGGAAGGGCCCGTTGGGCACTGTTTGGTG